>OY728160.1:1308588182-1318588182 GCA_963277665.1 Viscum album | reverse complement strand
TCATCACATAATATCACAATTCATCCCACACATGGCCAAAAATATATATATAAGACATAAAATCCGTCCATGAAAACATCTTTTATTGATCATTTCGAAAATGACACTTGCCCTTCGAAATGCCAAAAAAAAAAAAACACATGCTACCTTTGAAACCAAGAAACACTTTCATTGGAAATTATTGAAACCAAAACACTTCTTTGATTTCGAGAGAGCACCTTGAAACCACGATTTTCCTCTTTAAAACTCAAACCAGTGTCAAACACCCTTTAAAATACATAATTCGTTTGAAAGAGCCCCTTGGACATTTAAGCAAACACTTGGCATGCATAAACGTTCGCCTTAAAAATCAAAACTAGAGAAACCATGATAATCCCCTTTATACCAGGTATGAAAATCATTGAAGACCATTTAAAAACCCATCCTGGGCTTCACATGTAGGTATGCTTTGGTAATAAAAGCATTTAGAAAGCTCGAGCATTTCATGATATGTAATATAAAGGAATAGCATGAAATCACCTACCTCAATCAAGCATAAACAAGTCACAACAAGTCGTCTTCCACGTCGGAAGTAAAACCAAGGGAAGTGACGACTTCTCCAAGCCCTAAACATCCAAAACCCCAAATTAAACCCAACCAAACACTAAATCTCGAACCCCATGGTCGTTAGGGTTCTGTGGAGAACAGAAAACCGAGGGGGAGGAAGAAGGGAGAAGAGCGGAAGAAGATCGCGAAGGACAAAGGGAATTTACCTCGAAGAGCTGTTTAAAATCGAAGAAGCAGTAGCTTGAACCAAGGGAAAACTCGTGTCAGGTTGCGCGAGAGGGCAAGAAAGCGAGGGCCAAGCACCTTACCATTTTATGTCGCCGCCTCCTCTGTAAGACGATTTTTATTTATATATTATAAATTATAATTAATATTGTTGTAATAATGTTTTAAATATTTTTGTTTATGTTTTTTATTATGTATTAAAATGAAAAAATGTAAAGCCAAAATAAAATAAAAAAACAAACTATGTGTGTATATATACGAATAAATAAATAAATAAATAATGTGTATTTATGAATATATAATTCAAATATCATATATATACATATAATAATGTTTATATGTTTTCATTTCGATGTGTTTTTTATGTATTAAAAAAATAGATAAAATCAAATTTTAAAAAATCAAATATTTATATACACATGTATATTAATAAATAATATATAAAGATAAATAAATAAATAATGTATAGTTATAAATAATTTATGTTTATAAAAATATAATTTCGATGTTATGTATGTATATTGTTATAAATATCAACATTGGATATATATTAACATAATTACATATTGATAAAAGTATATTAATAAGAAATACAAGTAAATTTAAAAAATAAATATTTATTGTGTCAAGTGTAGATGTGTATACATGCATGCATTCTTAGATGTGCATATGTGTATAAATGTATTTATATAAATAATGCAAATACATAAATATAATGAAATTGAAATATTGTATACATATCAATGTAAATATATATGTAACACCTCCTCGTTTTGGACTATTATTGTAATATCTCACCTCACCTCATTGGCTTGAGAGGGCGGAGGAATGTTACTTGCCCTTAAGCAACGTTCCCAAGGCGTCAAAGGCTAACAATAAATGCCGAGTACTTCGAGAGTAAATTGGGGAACGATTTGTCATTGGGATAAAACTGACCAACCAAGCAATCCACTATCAAGAAAACCACATGATGCATGTCGACAAACAACCAACTCATGCATTACAAAAAGACAACCAGCTAATCCATAACAATCCCACATGCCAAATACAACCAAGTCAAAATCAGAGTATCAAACGGAATACTACAACAAGACTCCAACAGAACTAGGGCAACATCCATAGCTCCACACCAAGCTCCATGCTCCAAGCACCACAACATCACCAAAGCATCATGCCGAACCGCTAGCAAAATGAGATGCTCTACTCTTACATGTGTCCCAGAATACAACATCTGCAAAAGTACCCAAGTGCCAAAGCAGAGGGTGAGTACAAATATTCAGTAGGTTTTCTCCAAATGACTTCCCTACACACGCCACTATGATAAAACCATTAACACATTTATATAAAACAGATTATATAAAACATTCAATAGTGCAATAACATTCAACAAGTCAAACACACCCTTACCAAGCCACATTTTCCCAAACCATGCAACCCAAGAGAAGGCCAAACAACCATGCCACAAGTCATTCCACCATTTCACATTAGCCCAACAAATTTCATCCTGCAAAACAATGCATAACAAGGCAACCAAAACGGTGGAGCTTCCGTCCAACGCGTTCACTACATTTCCAACTAGTGGTACTTCCAGCCCACTTATCTTTTGATGGTGGCCCTTCCATCCACTATCCATCCCCTTTTTATAGTGGTACTTCCCGCTCACTTCCACACAATCCACACAATCCATAACACTTAATCAACCAACAAGCACAAAGCACTAAGGCCACACAAAAGCACACCATCATTCCCATCACATGCCAATTCACTTCAATAAATCACTCATTTATTGAAAATTTTGGCCCTCTATCCCCTTAGGGATCCATTTGTGGTTCTTGAGAAGCTTAAAATCTTAAAAATTATACTCAAACACTAGAACCGCCATACTTTTAGAAACATCTTTGATGTTATCTCCAATATTTAGGAAGAGTTTAAAAGTATCAAGTTTTATTATGACTTAAACCCATCTAACCTTAATCATGAAAACCTTAATAAATTCAAATCCTCCCTTCTTAAAGACCTCCAAAATGTGATATTTTCTGGTAAAAACTATAGAATAAAATTTCTTGAGGATGGTTATCTCAATACCAAATCCCTTCATGACCATATCAATGATACATGTAAATTCACTTCAATTAGCTCCATAAAAAAGGTGGTTGAAACTCTCATAGATGACCCTAAGTCTATCTATGATGTTTCCTTGGATTATTTTTCATCTATTTATAATTTTAGCCTCTTTATCCTACTCCTGAAACTCTTTATTTCATTCCCAATCTTGTATTGAGAGAGAAAAATGATCTTAATTCGAAGCCATCTTCCATTGAAGAGGTTCAAAGGGCTATTTAGTATCTCAATTCAAGAGGATCATCAAGACCTGGTGGATTCCCTTGAACCTTCTACAAAAGGTATTGGGATATCATAGGAAAAGGCATATTGAGTGTGGTCAATGATTTTTTGTTGGCACCCCAATCCCCCTAGATATATGAAGTTCTTATCTTTTCTCTATACTCAAGAAATAGAACCTGTATAAATTTGAGAATTTCCACCCCATCTCTCTATGAAATTTTATTAGAAAAATATATACTTGAAGTTCCTTTTGAGTGAATTGTATTTGTTTTCAATAAGTGTTTGGAATAATATAATAATATTTTTTGAGGTTTTTATTGTGATAATTGATGTATTGTTCTTAATGTTGAAGCTTTATGTTAGTGAGGAAATATTGTGTACAACATATTAAAGAAATGGTTGAGTGGATTTGTAGTTGGTGTCAAAGAATTGGCTAACTCTATTTGAGATAGTAGACAAAAAAATTAGCCTCCCATACTAGCTATCTAAGGAGGATGGCATCCACTACATACATGGGCAGTCGACTCCCTAGAAAGCTAGTATGGGCGACCGAGGGTGTGCATATGCATTAGTGTGCCATGAACATGAACAAGGGAGCATAAGTGAGGAACTATGCAAGGCAGCACAATAGCAGAGGGTGTTGGCATTGGGCGGTGCCAGTGGGAACCGGAAGCAGACCTTGTTACATGCTTCTGACTGGAATAAGAGGAACTTTTTTTATAAAAGTGAGCGTGGAACCAAATGAGGAATCAATGTGGGATTGTGGTGTGTGTCACTATTCATCCGCTTAAAAAGATATATAAATAAGCATGTTTGTTTGATCTGTTATATCAAGGTCTCATGATTTTCATCATCATTGTGTTCTACATTGTGCTTTTTCAAAGAACTTATGTTCACCAAAATCTTTATCGAGTGACATTCGATTAATCGAGTTGAAGAATCTGGAGCATTATTTCATCATCCTAATGATTTGAATACGATCAAATCATCATGAAACTTCATTTTCATGATATCACTACTGGAAAGATAGCCTATACCCACAGTTTTGAACTGTGGGTATAACCCATAAAACCATGGGTATAGGATATACTCATTGTTTTATGAATTGTGGGTTATGAATTTGTTGGTAAAGAGCTACACCCATAGTTTCTATAGAAACTATGGGTATAGCCTAGGATATTTTATCATACCAATAGTTTTCACTACTACAAATATGACCTTTATCAGTGCTAGAAAAGGACATTAATAGTGTTAAAAAAACGTTGTTAATTGAGGCGAAGATAAAAGGGGGGTCCCCTTTACCAGCACTCCGAGAAGCGCTGATAAAGGCTCCTTTTATCAGCGCTAAAAAAAACGCTGATAAAATGGGTCTTTTATCAGCACTGATAAAAGAGTCCTTTATTAGTGCTTTTTTAGCACTGATAAAAGTCCCTTTTTTTCAGCGCTTTTTTTAGCGCTAATAAAAGTTTAAAAATCATTAAAAAAATAAAAAAAAATTGCAATTCGGGGAGGCTTCAACAGCGTCCCCACCCCCCTTTAACAGTGCCCCAACCACCACATTGCACGACCCCCATCCACCACCTTCACCCGCACCCTTTAACAGCGCCCCTACCCCCCTTGAACAACGCTAGCAGTTATTCCACCCACGCGCGCAACCTGTTTCCCCTGGATTCGAACTCGAGACCTGTTGCCTGCGCACCCAAAACCTTTACCACTCCACCATACTGTTTTGCTCTTCATTTATTAATGTATCTATTTATTTATATATATGTTTAGTTATATTTACTCATATATTAATATATATATAGTTATATTAATATATATATATATGTATAAATATAAATATATATATATCCGTATATTAATATATATATATAGTTATATTTATATATTAATATATTTATTCGTATATTAATATATATTTATAAGATTAGTTTTGAATGTATTTATAAAATATGCTTTTTATGTGTGTTTATAAATAAATAAATACATATATACAACGCACACACACACACACATATTATATGTATATCTGTATGTATAATTATAGATATTTATATATATTTACAAATATTATATATTAATATGTATATACATATGTTTAGAATATATAGATAATATATATCAGTTTGTCAATACAGACGCACGAAAATACACACACACACACACACACACGTACACATTATATGGGTAAAAAATGGAGAAACCCTCAAAACCTGTAAATACAGTCAGAAAGTCAAATAAACCCTAAAATCAGGGTAACGACGAAAACTTCTGATCCGAGAGTCCGTTCCAGCTTCGTGACCGGTCAAATCAAAGATCATCAAATGATATTTGATTTGATAGGTGGTAGAGGTCGAACAAATAGGTAGATCATAAGTTACATCTATTTGAAAAAATAGCAGACAAGACAAAAGTGCTAGAAATGGGGGCTTGAAAAACCTAACAAACCGCAGAGTCACTGAAACGGGCATAACTTCTGCTTCGGGTGTCCGTTTCAGCTCCATGAATAGTAAAACCGAAGCTCATGGAATGAAATTTGATATAATAGGTTTCATAGGCCAGAAATACACAATCATCGAGAGTTATGACCGTTTTAATAAAAATTTGACAGGGGTCTGGACACGGAAACTGAGTTTTGGAGTCCTTATGGTGGTTTTTTGGGATTTTGAGGTCTTATATTTAATTGAAAATATATTATAGTTATCCTTATATGTATATCTATTCTTTTCCTTCAATTTGATATGTGGTAGAGCCCAAACGGACACATGAAGCAAAAGCTATGGTCGTTTGAAGTTGGAGTTTTTTTGGAGTGGTATAACTGATATATGTTCAGTTCCTTTGATATTCTTGCGGTTTCAACTAGATTTGGTCATCACTCATTTCAAGAGATTCTATTTGACTGGTCTTTGCACTTAAACGGACACTCGGAACAGAAGTTATACCCGTTTTAGTGAGTTGCAGGTTTCTTAGGTTTTTAGGTGCTGCGAGGGTTGCAAAATTTAAAACGACAATAACTTTTGATCCGAGTGTCAATTTTGACTCTAACACATATCAAATCGAATATTGAGAAAAGTTACACACTCTAGTGACCACTATAATCCCTTCTCACATTCTTTATGGCCCCAAAAGACCCAAAATCCCTTTGGACGGTCATAAGTTTGGCTCCGGGTATCCGTTTTGCCATAACTTCTGCTCTGGGTGTCCATTTTGCCTCAACCGCATATCAAATGGAAGCTTACGACTGGGAATACATTACGGTGACCACTGGAACACCTTCTCATATTATTTAAGGCACGAAAAGGTCCTCAATCCCTCCAAATGACCATAATTTCTGCTATGGGTGTCCGTTTTGCGTCTACCACACATCAAATCAATATAAAACATATTTAAAGAATATTTATTATATTTATATCAATATAAATATACTTACATGTCAATATATTATTTTTTATGAAATAATTTTTTTTAAATATACACTTTATCAGTGCTAGGAAAAAAACCGTTGATAAAGCCCCTCCTTTATCAGTGCTACTAAAAAAAGCGCTGATAAAGGGGAACCCTTTAACAATGCTAAAAAAGGTGTTGATAAAGGGTGGCACTACGAAAACCCTGTTTTGTGGTAGTGTTTTGTTAAACTATGGGTATATATTTTCCCAATAGAATCCATATACCCATGGTTCATTAAACCATGGGTATAACTACTTGTCCCCATTTGGCAGCAGTAGCCCTTCTAGCCTATCCTAAACCTATAAATAAAATACAAAACATATTACACATTCAATGAAATAAATATATTGTATATTTAGAATTAAAAAAACTACTTGTAATAATTTTCAAACCATTTACAATACTTAACATACATATACATCTATACAACCAATCAATTCAAGTCATTAAACAACATCCACATGTATCTTTACTACTAACTCAAAAATAGAGGGGATCAATATCTCCCCCATCACCAACATCATCATCCTCATCACCATCATCAACATCCTCATCACCAACAACATCATCTGGAGCACTAACATCATCATCATCATCATCATCATCATCAACACCACCAACGCCACCACCACAACCATCTCGGCCGCCACTAGGACCCTCATTGACATCACTTAGGTCATCATATAAATATCACATTTATTACATACATGAATCAAAAATTTTAGTAGCATTTGATGTAAGTGATGGACTTATAACTAACATAGCTTTTAAGAAGTGTTTGGTGGTCAGTTTACTTCTTTCACGCTCCTATGAAGTTTTTTTTTCCTCAACTACTTTTTCATGAGTGTTTTTCATCTTAGTGTTCTGATAGGTTTGAGAGGTTCTTGATGAGGTGAAATACCTAGTGGGTATGATTTTTTTCTTGGGTTGACATCAGAATCTTTCATGGTGCTCCTCACCTAATACCTGACTCAAATGATCATTTAGTCCGAATTTGTCAACTTCTTTCTCATTGAGGGCCTCTAGGACAGACTGTTGAAAATATAAACCAGATATTTAATTATGAATTAAGTATATATTTTTAAAATATCAATAAAAAAACTTATAATATTTTCTTGTGTTTGTGCATTTACTTCACTTCCTTCCCTTTTCTTCCTACTTGAGAAAAATAATTTTTATTGAGGAATACAATCTTTGATTCCCAATTTCGCTTTATTCAAATGAAATTGATTAGTATAATACTACATTATTGAATAATATGAAATTTATAAACCTATAATTAATTAAAATTATAGCTGTTGAAGAAATCCATAAAATAAAGAAGCATCTAAATATAAATTTAATTATAAATTTAATACTAGTATCATAACATAAATAATACATACTAATTATAATTATAAACATGGGTATGATATGGATTCCTCTTGTATGTTAATTTTGATCCAATTATAGTTATGTCACGTCATTTGGTTAATCGATCACTTGGTAATTTTGATCATTTGGTCATTAGGTTCATTTTTAGGGTAGGTAGTTTGGTTAATTTTCCATTTGGCCATTTGATCATTTGGCTAATTAGGCCATTTATTCCAAGTAGTCTAATTAGTATATTTATACCAATTAGAAAAATTAGTCCATTTAGGCCACATAGGCCAATTAGGACATTTAGGCCAATTAGTCCATTAGACCAATTGGACATTAGGCCATTAGGCCATTAGGCCATTAGGCCATCAGGCCATTAGGCCATCAGGCCATTAGGCCATCAGGCCATTAGGCCATCAGGCCATTAGGCCATCAGGCCAATAGGCCAATTGGATATTAGGTCATTAGGCCATTAGGCCAATTGTCCATTAGGCCATTAGGGCAATTGGTCAATTAAACCATTAGGCCATTTGGCCAATTTTCCATTAGGCCAATTGGCCAATTAGTCCATTAGGTGATTAGGCCATTAGTCCAATTGACCATTAGGCCAATTAGATTTTTTTCCCATCGGGCCAATTAGGCCATTAGGTGATTAGGCTAATTGACCATTTGGTCGTTATGCCAATTAGCCAATTATTACATTAGGCAATTGTCTATTATGCCATTAGTCCATTAATCCAATTGGAAATTAGATCAATTGGACATTAATCCATTAGGCCATTAGGTCAACTGGTCAATTGGCCATTAGGCCATTAGGCCATTAGGTCAATTGGCTAATTTTATATTATTACAATTAGGTCATTAAGCTAATTGGTCAACCAACCATTAGGCCATTAGGTCATTAGGAAAATTAGCCATTAGGCCTATTAGATAATTGGTCATTATGCCATCATGCCAATTGGTCATTAGACCATTAGCCCATTTTGTCAATAAGAAAACTGTCCAATTAGGTTATTAGTCTATTAGGTCAATTTTCCAATTACTCCAATTGGCCATTTATTCCAATTATCCAATTAGGTCATTAGGTCATTAGGCCACTAGGCCATTATGTCATTAGGCCATTAGGCCATTAGGCCATTAGGCCATTAGTCTAATTGGCCAATTAGGCCATTAGGCCATTAGGCAAATTGTTCAATTGGCCATTAGGCAATTATGACAATTGGTCTTTAATCCATTAGTTCATTAGGCCAATTGGCCAATTTTTCATTAGGTTAATTATTCCAATTGGCCAATTGGAAAATTGGTCATTATGTCATTATTCCAATTTTCTATTAAGCCATTAGGCCATTAGGATAATTGGTCATTAATCCATTATGCCAATTGACCATTAGTCCATTAGGAAATTTGGCCAATTAGGCCATTAGGCCATCAATCCAATTAGCCAATTAAGACATTAGGCCATTAGGCCAATTGGATAATTGGCCATTAGGCCACTAGGCCAATGAGACAATGGGCCAATTGGACATTAGTCCATTAGGCTAATTTTCCATTAGGTCATTAGAATAATTTTCCAATTAGTTCATTATGTCATTAGGACAAGGGTACAATTTGTCATTAGGTCATTAGGCCAATTGGCCATTAGGACATTAGGCCAATTGCCCATTAAGCCATTTGGCCATTAGGAAAATTTTTCATTAGGCCATCAGGACATTAGCCTAATTGGCCATTAGGCCATTAGGCCAATTTTCCATTAGTCCATTAGGCCAATTGTCCAATTAGGTTATTAGGCCAATTGGACAATTAGGCCATTAGGCCATTAGTCCATTAGGCCAATTGGCCATTAGGTCATTTGGCCATTAGGCCAATTGTATAATTATGTCATTTGTCTATTTGGCCATTTGATAATTAGGCCATTGGGTCATTAGGAGATTAGTCCAATTGGCCATTAGAACATTAGTTCATTAGGCCATTTGTTCAATTAGGCCATTAGGGAAATTTTCCATTAGGACAATTGTCTAATTTTCTATTAGGCCATTGGGCTAATTAGGCTAATTTTATATTAAGACATTAGTCCAATTGGCCAATTGGATATTAGGCCAATTTTTTCAATGATCATTAGACTATTAGCCCAATTTTCCATTAGAAAATTAGGTCGTTGGTCCAATTTTCCATTAGTCCATTAGAAAAATTGGTCAATTAAGATATTAGCCCAATTATTCCATTAGTACATTAGTCCATTAATCTATTATTTCATTAGGCTAATTGTACAATTAGTCCATTAGGCCAATTAGGACAATTGGAAATTATGCCATTAGGACAATTGGCCATTAGGCCATTAGTTCATTAGGCTAATTGGACATTAGGCCATTAGCCCAATTGCCCATTAGTATATTAGGCCATTAGTCCAATTGTCCATTATACCATTAGGTGATTAGGCCAATCGGACATTAGGGCATTAGGCCATTAGGCCAATTGGTTATTAGGACATTATGTCAACTAGGCCATTAATCCAATTAGGCCATTATGCCAGTTAGGACAATTGGGCCAATTGGCTATTAGGACATTAGGCCAATTGGTCATTAGGTCATTATTCCATTAGGAAAATTGGCCAATTGTACATTAGACAAATGGCCATTAGAACATTATCCCAATTAGCCATTAGGACATTAGGCCAATTATCCAATTAGGCAATTAGGCCAATTGTCCATTAGGCCATTAGGCCAATTGGCCAATTGATCATTAGGCCATTAGGACATTAAGATATTAGACCAATTGGCCAATTGGAAATTAGTCTATTAAGCCAATTAAGAAAATTGGACAAATACATTATGCCAATTGGTCATTAGTACATTAGACTGATTGACTATTAGGCCATTTTCCATTAGTACAAATGGGAAATTAGGCCAATTGGCCAATTGGCTATTAGGATAATTAGGGAAATTGACTATTATGTCATTGGTCCATTAAGCCAATTGGTCATTGGGCCATTAGGACATTAGGTCAATTGTCTATTAGTCCATTAGGCCAATTTTCCATTAGCCCATTATGACATTAGGCCAATTAGCCATTAGGATAATTATACATTAGGCCATTAGTCCATTTTAAATGGGTATTTATAGCCATATATTAAAGGGATTAATGATAATAAAAATTAAATTTCATCATGAAAATCTAACTGAGTAATAATATAAATCTAGATATTATTTTTATTCATATTAAAGTAACTGACACTTCTCATGCTCGGACATTATAGTTCGCCCCAAAGTGTGCAAATATGTCATTGAATATTTTTTCTTTTTTGTTTTTTCCCAACACATCCTAAAAACAAAAATTCAATACAAGTAATAAGAATGAAATTTTCTATGAAAAAAATTAAATATTAGGAATAAATTAAACTCATAACTCTTCTAATATGCGATCATTTCTTGATATTGTGTTGCTGGACAGTTGGGGGATATTGGTACACCCTATAAATCAGAACTAAATCTACTCTTCCAACTAACATATAAATCGTGATTATATGATCACTAGAACTCCCCAAGATTCATCAACCTTGAAACCTTAGAAATTTCACCATCGAGAAAGTTAAAATGAATCTACAATGAACATGTTAATTCATATAAATAAAAAAAATAATATAGTTATAAATTTAACAAATATTCCTACCCATATCTCCACCCATGATTTATCCTTGATGTCATTACCAATATGCCTCCATGAGACTGGTTGCACCATAATGATATCATTGTACTTGGATAAAGTTGTTGGGTCGGAACAAAGACGAGGAATGATGGCAAGAGGGGGGGTGAATTGCCTTTTAAAAAAAGAATAACAAATTAAAATCAAAGTGAAAGATGCAGCGGAAATAAAGAAGGCAAGACACAAAACTTGATAACGGAGTTCGGCCAAAACCCGGCCTACGTCTCCGCTCCCAACTCAACCGTTGAGAGATTCTACCGCTTGCTTTTCAATGGTTTTAGCAAGAAACCCACTAGGCTTTGAGGTAGCACTAGGACCTATTACAGCTTGCTTTTGAATTGGTTTAGCAAGAACCCACTTGCTTTTAATGGTTTAGCAAGAACCCACTATCCTTCTTACAGGTGAAGGATAGCTCACCTATGTCTCAAGCTATTTAAAGGAAAGCTTGACAACCTTCTCACACCTTAGTGGTGATGTGAAACCCAAAAGAAAGAGGGATGAAGAAAGAGTTTGGGGTTTGTAGGCACAAACCCAATTTTAAGCTCAAAAAGATAAAAACAAGAAAAACCGTATTGGAGGAAGACTTGGGCGCCAATTGGATGATGGAGTTGATGTAGCGTGCTCTCCCAAGCTTCTTGAGGTGCTCCTTGGATTGGAAGTTGGTTGGAGCACTTGGGGTTCCTTTGAAGTGGCTCGCCGGAGGATTGCCGAATGATGGAAAAAGTGTCCGTTGGCTTCACAATAGTTCCGGTTAGTGTCCGGGGCTTCCTTGGCCTTTATTTATAGGCATGGAACCCTTGGGGAGGCTTCAGAGCCGTTGGAGAGGCTAAAAGAGCCGTTGGGAGCCAAGTGGGCCAGCCTGGTCAAACTGCAACGGCTAGTTTGACTGGCTCCACCGGCTGGCCGGTACAGTCCCACCGGCTGGCTGGTGCCTTGAAAAAGGAGGAGAGATTTGGTCCAGGCTCCACCGGCTGACCGGTGGAGGAGCCACCAGCTGGCCGGTGGGGAGACAGTAGCTCACACTATTTGGGCTGGGTGCCACCGGCTGGCCGGTGCTGAGGCCACCGGTTGGCCGGTGAGATGGCAGTGAGTGGCTCTTCTGCCCAGAGTCCACCGGCTGGCCGGTGGTGAAGCCACCGGTTGGCCGGTGGACTGAATTTCAGTCCACTTCACCAGCTTTCTTGGGCCAAACTTTTGGAAGTCAATTGCCTATCATCCAAAAACACTTTAAACAAAATTAGACAAGAAAGAGGGTGATTGTGATCATGAAAATCAAACCTCGAGGGGTTCGAGAGGTACAACAATCTCCCCCTATTTTGATGATCACAATCACCAAAACAAACAATGAAAAAATCAAATGAAAGGAAATGCTTAAGCATGAAGAAAAGGATTCTCCCCCAATCAATCAAGAAATTTCTCCCCCTTTGTGATTATCAAAATAGAATGGGGCATAAAACTTGATTGAGGAAATTTTTGAAAAACAAGAGATGGGATTTGAAAATCAATTGAAATTTTGGAAATTGAATTGAAAGTTTTGAATCAAAAATTTGAAATGAAAATTTTGAATTGAGAATTTTGAATTGAAAATTAATTGAAAATTTAAATTGAAAAAATTTGATACCAAGAGTTGAAATCGAAAGTTTGAATCTAAGACAAGGTTTTGAAAATTCTCCCCCTAAATGAAAACAATAAGTCACCGGGGATAGGAAATAAATTTTGGACCGGAGAGACTCGCAAGAAGGGATTTTTCAATCCAAACTTTTCTCATGGCGGGTCTTCTCCTATAAAATTCGTCCGAAAAGTAAAAAGATTTGGGTTGACCATACCGGGCGTTTTTGCAATCGCATTCATAAATTAGGTGCCCGGGTTTTTTACAATAGTTACAAAATTTAAAACTAGAGCTCCCCCTTACAAAAACAGTGGGTGCATGGGAGGAGGAAGCTTGGTTGGTATAGCCAAGTCCTTGAGTGGTCCTAGAAATGCGTTGGGAACCTATCAAATTGTTTAAATTTTGTTCCCCTTGGGTGAACTTAGCTAAGGATTCTCTAAGGTCCTTGATGGTTGATTCCAAAGAATCAACATTTGGGAAATTTTGGATTTTTAGGGAGAGTTCCTCCTTCTCTTTGAGAAGTTGTTCTTTTTCGGAGGAAAGTTTTTTGAAAGACTTTTTTAAAGCAACAAATTTTGACGATAAAGCATGAAAACCTTTTTCTAGTTGGTCTCTAGCGTGTGAGAGTTCTTCATAAGAAAGATGATTTAAAGAATTTGAATTTGAAGAACAAGAGGAGGAGGAGTCGGAAGATGTTACCTCATGAAATGCCATTAGGCATTTTGTACCTTGGTCACTCGAGGAGGAGGAGGAGGAGGATGATGAGGAGGTGTCACTCCATGTCGCCTTGAGGACCTTTTTCTTTCCTTTTTTGTTTTGCGTGGCCCGTTTTTTGTTGAGTGGGCAATCGGGCTTGTAATGACCCTTTTCGCCGCACCCATAGCATTTTACCTTGGGCTCCGATCTTTTGTCGGGTTCTTGCTTTTGATGCTTGCGGGATTTCTTCTTTTTGTGCTTCTTCATAAACTTGTGCATTTGGCGGGCGAGATTCTCCATTTCCGAGTCGCCGTTTGAAGATGAAGAAGATGAGGAGGAAGAGGATGATGAGGAGGAGCTTACTTCTTTTTGTACCTTGAGGGCGATGTTCTTTGGGGTCTTGATTGGTGTGCCCTCCTTTTGAGCTTGCCTCCTCATCGTGATCTCATAAGTCATGAGAGATCCGATGAGCTCCTCTACCGGCATATTTTTGACGTCCTTAGCCTCTTGGATCGCCGTCACCTTTGGTGCCCATGTGCTCGGTAGGATCCATAGGATCTTCTTCACCATAGTTTCTGCAGAAATATTATCTCCAAGAGACTTTCTACCATTGCACACGTCAGTAAATCGAGTAAACATTTCAGAAATAGACTCATTTGGATGCATGGAAAAGCTTTCAAAATCTTGTCTATACATGTCTAACCGAGTATCCTTAACTTTATTAGTGCCTTCATGGGTCACTTCTAAAAGCTTCAAAATTTCATGTGAAGTGGTGCAAGTAGACACTCGATTGAACTCATTTCTATCTAAGCCGCAATGGAGAGCGTTCATGGCTTTGCCATCAAGCTCAAAATTCTTAATATCGGCGGGGGTCCATTTGGATTCGTCGGGGGTAGACAAAGTATAACCTTGCATGACAATTTTGTAAATAGGATATCCTATGCTTCTAAGAAAAGTGGTCATGCGGGTTTTCCAATAATTATAGTCGGTTCCATCAAAAAATGGAGCACGACCCAATGAAAAGCCTTCGGGGGCGAAAGAGGTTGATGCCATCTAAATGGATCTTTGAATTTGAAACCTTTGAGGGAATTACTCAAAGTTCCCTCTGATACCAATTGTTGGGTCGGAACAAAGACGAATAATGATGGCAAGAGGGGGGGTGAATTGCCTTTTAAAAAAAGAATAACAAATTAAAATCAAAGTGAAAGATGCAGCGGAAATAAAGAAGGCAAGACACAAAACTTGATAACGGAGTTCGGCCAAAACCCGGCCTACGTCTCCACTCCCAACTCAACCGTTGAGAGATTATACCGCTTGCTTTTCAATGGTTTTAGCAAGAAACCCACTAGGCTTTGAGGTAGCACTAGGACCTATTACAGCTTGCTTTTGAATTGGTTTAGCAAGAACCCACTTGCTTTTAATGGTTTAGCAAGAACCCACTATCCTTCTTACAGGTGAAGGATAGCTCACCTATGTCTCAAGCTATTTAAAGGAAAGCTTGACAACCTTCTCACACCTTAGTGGTGATGTGAAACCCAAAAGAAAGAGGGATGAAGAAAGAGTTTGGGGTTTGTAGGCACAAACCCAATTTTAAGCTCAAAAAGATAAAAACAAGAAAAACCGTATTGGAGGAATACTTGGGCGCCAATTGGATGATGGAGTTGATGTAGCGTGCTCTCCCAAGCTTCTTGAGGTGCTACTTGGATTGGAAGTTGGTTGGAGCACTTGGGGTTCCTTTGAAGTGGCTCGCCGGAGGATTGCCGAATGATGGAAAACGTGTCTGTTGGCTTCACAATAGTTCCGGTTAGTGTCCGGGGCTTCCTTGGCCTTTATTTATAGGCATGGAACCCTTGGGGAGGCTTCAGAGCCGTTGGAGAGGCTAAAAGAGCCGTTGGGAGCCAAGTGGGCCAGCCTGGTCAAACTGCAACGGCTAGTTTGACTGGCTCCACCGGCTGGCCGGTACAGTCCCACCGGCTGGCTGGTGCCTTGAAAAAGGAGGAGAGATTTGGTCCAGGCTCCACCGGCTGACCGGTGGAGGAGCCACCGGCTGGCCGGTGGGGAGACAGTAGCTCACACTATTTGGGCTGGGTGCCACCGGCTGGCCGGTGCTGAGGCCACCGGTTGGCCGGTGAGATGGCAGTGAGTGGCTCTTCTGCCCAGAGTCCACCGGCTGGCCGGTGGTGAAGCCACCGGTTGGCCGGTGGACTGAATTTCAGTCCACTTCACCAGCTTTCTTGGGCCAAACTTTTGGAAGTCAATTGCCTATCATCCAAAAACACTTTAAACAAAATTAGACAAGAAAGAGGGTGATTGTGATCATGAAAATCAAACCTCGAGGGGTTCGAGAGGTACAACAAAAGTTCTCATGAAACTCTTCACTGACTGGAATTTTTACCTATCATCTGGTTGTCTTCATTGTAATCCACCGTTATTTGTGTTTGGAAATTGAAGGCTTTATGCATATAGTTGCACCCACATCACCTACTAGAAGATCCCACTGAATAAGATAAAAGGAAAAAAGAATAATTAATTCACAATACAATAGTAAAATAATGATGTGATATAATTTGACATAATTATAATAAAAAAACTTGATACAAGCTACTCATTAGGCTCTGATGGATATGTGGGGTGTCTTAAATTAGTAGCCTCTAAAGGATGTTTCTATTCCAATGCATGATTTGGGTGATCTTCATGCATTGTAGTGAATTCTGAAGGAATAAAATCATCAGATCCTAGATAGATATTAGGAAATGGAGGTGGCATAGACATGGAAAGATATGGGTAGTAGGGTTGGGGATACATCCAAGGATATGGATATGGTAAAGGTGGGAACATCCCTAGAGGCGGCATAGACATGGTATGGGAAAAAGAGGCTAAATGAGATAATGATGGAGAAATGGGTGGGAACATACCTGGAGGATCAAATAGAGGATGGAAAGATGTGGTGGATGGGGTGTCTGCTGGTGTGCCAGGGTGGGAACGGGTATGATGGGTGCTCCTTTTAGCTCTAGGAGCACCCCCACTCAGACCCATACTAGTAAGATGAGCATGAATCAACTCTAGTTAAATTGAATATGCCTAAAAAATGATAAATAATATGATCATGACATTATATTTAATACAAAATAAAAATATTACAATTATTATATGCACTAAGGGAACCATAAGAGGCAACCCAAGCTCACGTATCCATCGATAATTACCAAATAATCACTTCCTTCAAACTTCTTCAATATTTTTTTATAATTTCATAAGAATGAAATGTACATTTTTTAGAAAAAGTTTTTAAAAATCATACATACAACTTAGAATTCAAAGAAGTCATAAATAATGTCATAACATGCTTTAGCAACAATAATTTAAAACCAAGTTATAAATTTTTTAAAAACCCATTTTAAACCCAATTTTTTGAATTAAAATAAATCTAATTAAATGAAATGAAACCAAACAATACTAAAACAAACATATCATTCCATAATAAAACTAAATTAAAGTAATTATAGTAATACCAGCTTAAGAATCCCACTTAAAGGTAAACTGAATGAACTATGAACATATATGGTTGCTTCTATATATTACCAACCACTACTTCAGGTTCAACATCAATTCTCACAATGGGAAAATTTGAGTCATCAAATGCAATATTTTGGTCAACACCAATGGGAGCATCAATGGTTTCAATTTCCTCCCCATCATCATGAAAAATATTTCTTGGGATTACTTTATTAATGACACTATAATCAGGTCTCAAACGATCTTTCACATAAAACACTTTTTTTCATTGATGCTAAAATGTATGGTTAATTAGTACCTAGGAATCAACTAGTGTCAATAAATCCAAATCCAAAATCATCAATAAATATACCATGTCGTTTAATTGAATCAAATCATTTATATTTCATCATAATGACTCGACCATGATAGTAGTAATACAATAACAATATTTTCTCAACAAGTCCATAATAATACAAATTTTCAAATCAAGGCCTACTATATAATGCACTAGAATAATAGTATATTGTATTAGTTAACATAAATCCATCATGTTTTGTTCTCAATTTCATCACTCAATCAGTTGTAACAAATTTATACCCATTGATTATTAAATATTTTCATTCACGAACCAAAGAATTAGGACCAAAAGCCGACACTCTTAATTCTTGAGAAACGAAGTCAATGGGTAAAATCAATACCTAAAATATATATGAATAATATAATTAAATTAATATCTATATTTTAAGTTAATTAAAGTAACATTCATACCTTTTATTTCAACCAAGTAGGAAACTCTTTGCTATGCAAAGTCTCTCTTCTTCTCAAAGGAAAATATAGATGAACTCTACTTATAATTTTTTTATGTTACCAACATTAAGTGATAATAAAAGTTTAAGGTTTATGTGAAATGAAATAGTATGAGATAATATATAAATATTCAAATTACTTAATTGATATAGTCATCGAACAAACCACAGTTAAGTAAGACTGTGTGATTGTCATATCCTGCTCTTCAAGGCTCAATACAACCAATGTATATGACCCAAGAATTCCTCCTGTTTGGGGAATAGATGGAAATAATGGCTCAATTTACCCATAATAATTATCTTTATTTCTCATTTTATGATTATGTATTGTGCTTGAATTAGAAAAATACATTGAACAAAAATCCATATATTCTTGAGCCAGATAACCTCTCACAATGGAACCTTTGGGATGATTATTATTTCAAACATAAGATTTAATTGTGCACATATTTCTTTTAGTAAGATACATACACCTAAAATAAATGGGTCCCCCAAGAAGTGTTTCAGTTGGAATATGAATTGTTAAATGCATCATGAAAGTGAAAAATGATAGATGAAATATTTTTTCCAACTCACACAAAATTTATGGCACCTCTTGCTTCATTTTTATGAAGAAAGACCTGGATAAAATTTTAGCACAAAGGTCTATAAAAAATGGCACAAGTGAATTGATGTCACCATTAAATTATTTTATAGAAAATTTTGGATTGTAATTAGAATCAATTCATGAAGAAGGATGTGATAATCATAAGTTTTAAGGGATTTTAGTTTCAACTCCCTTCTGTTGACTCATTTAGATATGTTATAGGAATAGCCATCAATAACCTTGATATTATATAATACTTACATAAATTGATTTTTCTCTAAATATTTCATCACATAATAAGCATAAAGATCTTTCCATTTTTTTCATTGATACACACAGGATGCAGTTCTGGTCGAATAACCCAAGAAAACAAGTCCTGAGAAAGATTGAAAGTCATATTTGGTCTTCCCCCTGATATTTAGAATAATTGAAAGAAACATTTCACATATATTTTTCTCAATGTGTATTATGTCTAAATAATGACATAAAATATTACTAGATCAATATGGAAACTCAAAAAATATAATTCTCTTTTTCCATTTGTAAGTGGCTTCAGTGTCAAAATTCTTCCTCTTTTTAATTTTTATTCGACCTTTTCTTAATGAAAAACCAAAATATTTCAATTCATTAAGCACATCAGTTCCTAACATATGTTGAGGTGGTTGTTCAGTGTTAATAGTATTATCAAACCTTCAGCGATTCTTCCAGTATTAATGATCCATTAACAAGAATCATTGATTCCCCATGAAACTGAAACTATGATGATATTTAAGCTTTCTAGATCATGAATTATTCATACAAATAGGACATGATAGTTTTCCCTATGTTCTATAACCATAAATCATTTCATAAGTAGGGAAATAATTTATAGTTCATAGAAGGTAGTACACATATGAAATATATTTTTTGAAGAATCAACGAATGTGCGTACACCCATACCCCAAAACAGATTTAACTCTCTTATTAAAGGTTTAAAGTAGACATATATATCATTGTAAGGATCAAAAGGTCTATATATTAGTATACTCAATAAAGATAAATATTTTTTCATACACATCCACGGAGGAAGATTATAAATGTGAATAAAAACTGGCCACATGATGTGAGTAGTAAGAATCTGACTAAATAGATTAAAACCATAACAAGATAGACCCAACCTAACATTACACACCTCAGCTAAAAAATAAAGATGTTGTTCGTCAAATTCCTGCCAATCTAATCTATCTACAAGATGAACCAACCCATCATTACCTTTAATTCTATCAGCATCATGCCATTGTATATTGGCTGAGATTTCTGGAGACATGAATAGATTTTGAGGCATGTTAATCAATGGAAAGTTCCACATGACTTTTTGTGGCACTCAATATGGTGTTCCATCTACATTTTCCTTCCATTGAGATGTACCACATTCTATACATTAATTAAAATTAGACGTTTCCTCCTAAAATAAACTGAAATATTTCATACAAGCATGAATTTTTTTAGTATAAAATATGATCTGCTTAATTAACTTCCATACCTTATGATGATTTGATGGAATATCTGCACCATCAGGAAGAAATTCCTTCAAAATGGTAAGAATATAATCAATGGAAGTATTATAAATTCCATACATGTTTTTCCCATGATATAACCACATTAAACATTCCAACTTTGTCATTTTAGTACATTCCTGATATATAGGAGTTCTGAAATCATCCAGTAATTTTTTCACTCTCTCAACACAATCATCTTTAGTATTTTCCTCATGTGTATTGATATCATTACCTTCTTGAACCGTCATACTATCTCTATCTTGATGATAAAAAAATGGAAACTAATCAAATATCAAATTCTATATACCACTTCTTTCTTTCCTTTCATGAGTAGTAGAAGATGGTATCATCTCTCTATTGTGATACCAAACATAATAGTTTTTTTTTGAAATCCAACTTTTTTTACATGGTAGCTAACTTCTTACCAGATTAACCATGGTCTTCTAATACAATTATAACATGGAAATTTTATACAACCTCCATTTGAAGAATTTTTAAATGTAAAATCTAAAAAAAATTCCAGGATTCTTTTGAAACTCGATTGAAATATGATATGTATGATACATCCAACTTCTATCCATTCTATTACAGTAGAAAAAAGTTATGTTCTAATAAAAAATGTAAACCATAATTACAATGATATCCAAATTTAAATACAAATTAAAAGTATAGTGTAGATGAAATTAAATAACACTAATAGGAAACCAAATTGAATATAATTCATGATGCAAGTGACCATTATAGAATACTACTATCCATCCAAAAAATGACAAGGCATATCATAAGAAAAAACCAAGGCATACTCATAAAAATCCAAACAAGGTGCATGTATTGAAATAAATAACAACTAAGGAATACTAACATAAGAATGTTTATTTCTTATCCATAGAGGTCTTCTCATTTGAAAACATAATTTAGGATAAAATTTAGTCATAAAAGGATTTTATTTAATTTTAACATTACTTATATTATTCAAAAATAAGAAAAATAGATTTTACATTATGTTATATTTCATTAAAAAGTATTTAATTTTTTTAAGATTCATAAAGACTAAATAATTAATCCATTCCATATCACTTTATGAAACCCATCAATTACTTCGCCACTGATGAAACCTCTTAATTGAGGTAAAGTGTGGTTATATGGTTTTTAATTAATTTAATGTGTATTGGAAATAAATTTATAACTACTCAATACATGATAAATGAACTAAGGAAGAATTATTAATAAAGAACTAATTTATACTCAACAGTTAATCAGAATAGGTGAAACTAAGGTTCATACCATTAAATTTTTCTTAAAGAACTAAATTCTTATATACAAATTTATCAATGGAAAACATTTTTCATAAAATGAATATGACCCAAAAAGATTTCCATTATAACTTATATAATTATTTCATGACATTTACCAAATACATCTATAAATATTTGTACATAGTAAAGGTTTTAAAATTATTAAAAATTTGAAATCTAAATATTTAATTATTTGAAATAACCTTTTATCATTAATTCATGTCTAAATCATAATAATGAATTCTAAGAAACATTCTTTACAAGTACTATAAATAAAATAGTGAATTAACTAAGAGACAACCTTCATAGATAAATCAATATTCTATATTTACTTATAACAATATAATCATGTACATCATCGTACAATTATATATTTTTTGGTTAAAAAATATAATAAATAGTTTAACCATGGTTCATGATATAACAAATTAAAATTAAATAATTAAATCCAATAACCCTGGGATAATAAAAAACAATATTAACCTAGGTAGTTAACTTAAATATGATTCCCAATACTAAAAATATTTAAATCCCTAAAATATTCCACCAAAAGAATCACAAATTTAAGTTAAATTTATAAGAATCCCTATGATAATTTTCAAAATAAATAAATTATAATTAAAATGTTACATTTAGTAATTTAATAGACTATATTTGATATCTATTATACTATAAATTTAAAAACATGATGATAGAAGTGATGCCAACACACTCCAGTAGAATCACATGCATAGATAAAAATGAAAATAATATCCAATAGAAGATAAGACAGATTAGGAACTCACTAATATGATGTTGAAGAATATAGGAATAAAAAAAATCCTTTAATTAGGGGAGAAATATAGAGAAGACAACTCTCCATTGCTTGAGTGATAGGAGAAGAAAGAAGAGGAGGGAAGGAGAGATTACCTATCAAAGAGTGCAACAAAAAATGCCATAAATGGAGGAAGAACACCTGGATGATGGGGGAAACATCACCTAAATAGGGGAGGGGGACGTCGAGGCTTGTAGGATGGGAGGGTAGATTATGGATTTGAATGAGGAGGAGAGGGGGAGACTAAGGGGAAGCCCAATTTTTTAAGGAGCTATATCCATAGATTTTGAAAAAATGTTGGTATAACTCAACCTATACCAACGATTTTTTCAAATTGTGGGTATAATGTTGGCCTAATTTTCTATAAACATGGTTTCTTTAAACCATGGGTATAGATACATGGGATTATACCTAGTTTCCAGTAGTGTATAACAAATATCATACCAAAGACATACAATGTGAATCAAAAATGGTTTTCAGTGACGGTGATTCTTATTATCACATGAATCCATTAAATGGGGGAATGAGTGGTTATATTTGATTATAATATAACTGATTTGGTTGTTTATTTCTTTATAAATACCCCTAATTAGATCATTTTTAGGTAAGATATTATCACACATCCAAGAGTGACTCTTGAGAGATAAATAGAGTCGAGGAAGCACTCTAATTTTACAAGATGGTTCCATGCATTCATGTTATGTTTATAGCTTCATGATCGCATGGTGGTGGTGTGAGTTGTTGGGAACTAGTGTTTATATATACACTATTGTTACAAGAAAAATATATATGTGTATCATATTCTATTATGCAAAAGTACTTGTGAATCATGCATGAAATTATGTCCATGCATGAAAGGTGTTTCGTGAGAATGATTTGAGGATTTCACGAACTCTATTTCACGAAGGAGATCTAATTGATAGCATATAATTATATGTGAAGAAGTAAAGAAGATATTGATATAGTATCATGAGCAGACCAGGATTTCATCAGAAAGGATGGAATAAGTTAATCTACATACATATGGTTGAATGAGTTATGTGAAGAAGCAATTTCATTACGTGATATACTTGTGCAAATGAATCTAAGTATTTTCTAAGTGAGTTTTTAAGTTGTACTATTCTACATGAAGGAATAGTGAAGAGTAAGTGAGTAATATGTTTTCATGAAGGCAGTATAATATCTTTATGAAAAAGATTCCATGCATTATTTACACATGCATGAAGAATAAGACATCCATGCATTTGTTTTCATGCATAAAGGATGATTAAATGTACATGAAATATACTTTGAATGTATATTGTACAATGGATATTTTGAAACTAAAGTAGGAATATAATTTAAATTTGGGTTTTGGAAGGAATTCATATCTGATTTTTTAGTATTCAGTGAGGTCAGGTCTTTAGTAGAAGAAATAATTCTTTCCCGAGTAGTGTTGTACCGAGGAAACTGATTATATACTATGATCATAAATTGTTTGAGAACTACCAACATCAGTGAAAAGGTACTTGAAGTTGTAAATGATCCAATTTGATCTAGAATTCATGTGGAGGAGGATCATCTAAAGATCTTTCTACAATGTATTGAGCCATCTGAAGAATATGGTTGCAGTTGGGGGGGTCTAACCAGTTGCTGGAATATTTTGATTGGGGGGTCTAAAAAATCACTATGAGGAAGGTGAAGTTGCAGGTTCTAACCAATGGTTGAAGGATGGTTGTATCTGGTGGGTATAAATAACTTTTAATTGGGTGGTCTAACTAGTTACTATTGTAATCACCTTCTGTTATATTAGAGAATCTATTTTAGGGGGTCTAACCAACAGAAAAAGGAGTAGGTATTTGTACCAAAACTTATAAATCATAGCGTGTTGTGCTTTCTTTGTTATTACTTCTTGAGGGTGAGGCTGAGTATTAAAGATTATTTATCAAGACTTTAATCAGTCATAGAGGTTGAATAAAAAGTAAAATAATTTGTAAAAATAGTGTACCACTAATTCACCCTTACCCCCTCTCAATGGCACCTAACCGATCCTTGGACACCACAATTGGTATCAGAGAAAGTTCACCTCTATAAATATGAAAAAAAATCATAGAAATGGAAAATTTGAATTCATTGAACATTCGTGGAATTCCTACATTTGATGGCATGGACCACCACAGCTGTAAAAATAGGATGCTTCCATACCTTCTATCTCTTGTCCTGGAAGTGAGAGAGGTAGAAACAATGGGATTCTCACCTATTTATGAGGATGTTTCTATGATTCAAGCTGAAAATATAAATCTATAAGTTTATATGGAAAGTCTCGGAATTCAATATTGATATATTTATTAGAAAATGTATACACTAAATTGATGTGTCTCTAAACCACTGAGGAGATCTGGGATAAACTAAGAAGTAGATATGAAGGAAATCTTAAAGTCAAAGAAGCCAAGTTGAAAATCTAGAGAAACAAGTTTTAAGATATTAAAATGGATGATGATGAAACTATTAATGAATATTTTATAATAGTAAATGATATTGTCATAAATATCATAGGTTTTGATGAGAAGATGGATGGTTCTACTATTCCGAAGAAGCTTATGAGAAATTTCCCAAATAGATTCGACTCATTGATTTCAGCTCTGGAAGAGTGAGAAGATATATCATTGGATGAACTTCATAATATTCTCATAACATATGAAATGAGAAAAGTGTCAACATTAAAAAAAAAGGGAAATAGAAGATATGGCATTTGAAGCCATGATAAAAGGTAAAACTAGAATCAAAGAATAAATAGAATCAAGTGATTTTAGGATGAGGAAGTTGTAGAGGAATTAAATCAAATAATGTACTTGTTTAAAAGAATGTTCAAAAGGGGTATAAGTAAAGTAAATAACAAACAACCACCAAATTTTTGGAATTATCACAACAGTGGTCATTTTGTTGGTAACTGTCCAAAGAATGAGGATGAAACTAACTCAAATAAATAGGATAAGATGTCCTAGAAAAGGAATTAGAAGAAGCATAAGAATAATTTTACTTCTAAGAAGATAAATATGATGAGTAGATAAATGAATTAATTTTCATCATCAAGTAGCAAGTAAAAAGATGTAATATATTCTAAGAATTATATTTGTTTTATAGGAAAATCCAATAAATATAGAAACACATTTTAATTTGATGAAGGTGTTGATAGAACTGAATTATTGTGGATGTTAAAATAAAATTCGAAATCTAATCTTGTAGACAATATGAAACTCAATAAGTAAAATAAAAAACTGAAGAAAGAAATTAAAAAGATCTCCTTTCAGAATAAAGAATGTGTAAAGAATGAGGAGAATCATCTTAATGAAATAAGATCAAATAACATGAAGATATCTTAAATAGAAGGAAAGTTGAAAACTATTGTAAAGGAATATCTTGAAAAGGAATAATCAATACTTGTTGAAGAAAATAAACAAAACCAATTGAAATTAGATGAATTTGAGAAAATGGTGAATGATCTTGAAGAAATACTTGTTGAGAAAGAGGAATAATTATCTAAGACACAATATATGTGAATTTTAGTTCAAATTTATTTTAAGAAGATGAAATAAGACTTCATCAAATCTTTCTATCTTAAGGGTGAATCTTATAAAGCTGTTGAGAAGAAGGGTTTATAGAAAAAGAATGATTCTAGAGAAAATGATTCTCAAAGTACATTTGGTATTTCTAACATTACTAGTCTGAAATATAATACTAGATACAATTGAACCAAATAAAAAATGATAAAATGTCTTCCACAAAGGAATAGTGGACTAATTTAGGCATAAGATTTCCTCCTAAGTAGATACATCCATAATCTATGAAAAAGAAATAACTGCAATCGTTAGAGCGGAAGTACTATCAGTCTGGAAGATCAAGGATTGAAGGATACTATTGGTGTTGTGGAGTGTTTAGTCATAAATATTATTCATACTGGTATAACATGTCACTTACAAGAAGAATTCACGAAGCAAGGGGGAGAAATGATGATAATATGAGGTCAGATTATCAGGAAGAGAAGTCTTTGACCAAGACATCATCTAAACCGTCAATGAAGAACTTATATGAATGATTGGATGAAGTTTATAGTGGATGTGGTCAATAATGTTACAAATATGAGAAATTAAGAGTTTTTTTACCAAGTGATATTTCTCACAATGAAAATGAGAAGAGAAGACAGGTAGTGAAGAAAGATACAGTCACCAGTGAATTGTGTGAGAAGCTGAAACAATTTGAAAAAGATCAAAAGCTTGTCAAAGAAAAATAAAAGAAAGTGGTGACAGTTAAATAATTAAAATATGATGAGGAGTTATCTAAAAATCATTACTATGAAATTCTTATGTGCGAATGGTGTGAAAAAATTGGTTAAGGCACAAAATATTGCATGACACTCCTAACAACCCAATAGATGAAGGTGAACCCTTCCAAACCTGATTTTAAAAGGAAGAAGGGAAAAGAAAGGTTGAGATGCAACTCTCAATCTGAGTGAGATTTATAAGGAACAAATATTTCCTTCCCTATTCCCTTATATAAATGTTTTTGTACAAACATTCAGATAATTGAAGGAGATGGATGCATTCCTTGAGGGGGAGCATAGATGATTTATATCTGTTAAATATTCACAATTTTGTGAAAAATATGATCACTCTCAAATTCATAATATGATTTTTTTGATTTTTTTATCAAAATCGAGATGATATTCATCTGAAAAAATGAGCTATATGTTTTTTCACTTTAACTTTTTGATGTGTTTGTTAAGATGTGTGCAATAAATCTCTTAAAATATTTTCTCAAATATAATATGTTGTTAAGTTTTTGAAACAAGTTTGAGATTGGTATCACATTAAATAATTTGAATATCCTTGATTATTATGTAAAATATATTTTTTTCTACATCAGTATTGCCGACATAGACTTAGAGTTGATTAACTGAAAGCTCATTGATTTTTTTGAGTGTGGTTTCATTCTTTGAGAAGAAATTGAATTGGAGGACAAGTTGGTTATAGTAAGAACTCCTAAATACACATTTTTATTCATTTCCAATAAGGGGAATAAATAAAATAAAATATATTGACATATGAGTATTGAAAACAAATACAAAGTGGGAGATTGAAGTGCCCTTTGAGTGAATTTGATTTGTTTTTAATAAGTGTTTGGGAGAAGATATCAATATGTGTTGAGGATTTTATTGTGGTGATTGATGTGCCATTCTTAATAAAAAAGCTTTATGTCAGTGAGGAAAAATTGTGTACAGAATATTTAATCAATTGTTGAGTTTCTTAGTGGTGGGTATCAAAGAATTGGCAAACTCTATTGAGAGAGTAGACCAACAAATTGGCCTACCACACTAGCCAACAAAGGAGGACTGAAGCCACTACTTAGGTGGATAATTTAATCCCTATCCAACCAACATGGGTGGATGAGGGTGTGTGTGTGCATAGGAATTTTACAGGAAAGTGCAAGGGAAAATATGAGAGGCACTGTGTTTGGGTGGCACAACGGTGGAGGGTACCAGCATGGGGTGGTGCCAGTGGGAGCCAAGAGTGGACCCTGTTACACTCTTCTAGAAAGAATAGGAAGCACTTTGTTATAAAAGGGAGTACAAAACTGAATGAGGAATTGATGTGGGACTCATGGTGCATGTCACTATTCATTTGCTTAAAAATATATGCAAATAAGCCTAGTCATCTAATTTTTATATCAGGGTCATTTGATCTTCATTGTCATTGTATTCTACATTGAGCTCCGTCGAAGAACTTATGTTCACCATAATCTTCATGTAGTGCCATCCAATTAATCGAGATGAATCATTCTGAGCATTATTTCATCATCATAATGATTCTAATATGATCTAATCATCATGAAACTTCATTTTTATGATATAAATAAGATCATACTAAGGACATACAGTGTGAATAAAAAAATTAGTGACAGTGATTCTCATTATCTCATGAAGCCATTACATAAAGGAATGAGTGGATATATGTTATTATCATAGCATTTATTCAGTTGTGTATTTTTCTATAAATACCCCCAAGGATCTCATTTATAGTTAAGAGATTATCACACATCTGAGAGTGATTCCTGAGAGAAAAATAGAGCTGATGAAGTACTCTGATTTTTCAAGAAGGTTCCATGCATTCGTGTTGTGTTTATGTATTTGTGATCGCATGATGGTGTTGTGAGTTTTTGTGAACTAGTGTTGATATACACACTGTCACTATGTGAAGAAGATAAAGGTGTATCATATTATATTACATGAAAGTGATTTTGAATCACGAATCAAATTATTTCCATGCATGAAGGGTGTTTCATGAGAATTATTTTAGGATTTTTCATACTCTGTTACATGAAGGATATCCAATGGATTGCATATAATTATATATGAATAAGTAAAACATACAATGATATAGTATCATGAGTATACCGGGTTTTCATGAGAAAGTATTTCATGTGTTAATCTATATACATATGGTTTAATGAGTTATTCAAAGTGTTATGACCCAACCTGATGGGGCCCAGACCGCAACTCCCCAAGTCCACCTCCAATAGGCCAGGGGATGGAGAATAGAGATGAGAAGGCATGTCACATAGATGGGAGGAATTTTCCCAAGGTATATGTATGCACACACCCACAAACACCTCGATGCGGTAGTTCATAGATATAAAAATCTAGAAACTAAAATGCATACATAAAAATATCCCAAATCAGAGTACAACAGAAGTAATAAAAGTGTAAAAGGTAAAAACACACACCTACTGAAAAGAAAACTATAAAAACATCCAACCTTCTCATAAGGATGAGATCACTATCAAAATCAACTGCCAGAAAGATCCTCGACCCGAATCTTATAAACACCATGGTCGGTCTAGCTCACTATTCCCTACCTTCCTCAGGTCCTCCGGGGACTCCATAAAAAGGCCTGTGGTTTGCAAAATACACAACATGTGTGGGAAAATACCATGCAGGGGTGAGTATAAAAATACTCAATAGGAACCTCAAAAACCCTGGAAGAAAAAGGAGCAATTGAAGGTAATATTCTGCTCAACCTAGCCAGAGGGAATCCAATCGAGCGACAAACTCCATATAAACCCATTCTCAGCCATACATGACTAGTCAGTTCAATCCACAAGGGGTTTAAACCTAGACACACGACAACACTGTAAGGACTCCTAGAATCACCCAGATATACTCGTCTTAGACTCCAAGTCTCATTATGTTCTGACCTCATAGCCAATGAAAAGGATTCTACTCGAGGATCTAATGGTAACACCAAAACCAGAAAAACACACTCCATGAGTTCATACATCCCATATGGAACCCTTCCAAGAGATACAATCCATCGGTAAAAACTCTACCATTCCTAATGGTACGTCCGAGAGAACGTGCTCCATTGGAAAAAACCTACCAAGTATAAATCTAGTGCCTAGAACTAGAGGTCTAGTCATAACTAATATGCACCTTGTGCAAGGTTGTAAGAAAACAAGTGAAAACACCAGCCTCTCACCACTGCACACAATTGAGGGAGCAATACTCTAGACTATGCACCACATGAATTTTCTCTAGAGAGAGAGAATGGAGGAACTCACACCTCACCACTACTCTATAGTCGAGAGAGTAATAGATCCTAAATAAACCAACAAAACCTCTATCATTCCTGTAGGGAGTGTCTCACACCTCAATCCATAAAGGGATCACTAGCTCCTAACCAGGCATCACACGTAACTATTGGAGAGGCCCACTCCACGTAACTGTACTCAACAGATGAGGGATCACTAACTCCAAGGGATCCCCCCTCTTCTATTTTAAGATAGGGGAGTATTACTCTATAGGTGAGGACCCACACCCTAGTATGATAGGGGAGTACCACTCTATGTCCAAAGGACCTATACCCTAGTATGAAAGGTGAGTACCACTCTACCATCTTGATTACTATGGGGGTCCGCACCCTAACACGATAGGGGAGTACCGACCCCAGGATAGAGAGACTGCTCCTTGGTATGACAAGGGAGTACCAACTCTTCCAGATCAACACGTATGTAGGGCCCACATCCTGGAATTACAGGGGAGTTCTGAATCCAAGGATAGAGGAACCAAACCATAACACGGTAGGGGAGTACCCACTCTACCTATACATCACATCTGGAGGACTTGTGCCCATACATGTCAGGGGAGTTCCAACTCTATGGATAGAGGGCCTAGGCCCTAGTCCAACAGGGGTGTACCTACTCCATCTGGACACTAAGTATGGAGGGCCCACACCCTGGCATAATAGGGGAGCGTTGTCCAGCTATATGCATGATACTGGGAACATGCGCCCTAATCCATCAGGGGAGTACCAACCTCGGAAGAACTAACCAAAGGTATATAACTCACACCCATGATGTGGGGAGTCCCATCACTACCATGTAGAGAGGTAAGGGAAACTCTTGCCCTAAAATCCACAGAGGTGTATCAGTCCAAGTGTCTCTCTAAGAACCACACCGATTTCCAACATCAGCCAAGAATCGCTGAAAGGAGCATCACTCTTATCAAACCTTGTAACGTAACATCACTGTGGGTAGGGGACATGCACCCTAATACAGTAAGGGATAACCTCTCTACCAGCCTAATGAGTCTATAGGACTTAATTAATAAGGAGAAATGGAAGGGTATTGACCCCAAAGTCAACCCAATGATACATCTCGATCACTACCTAATGTTAAGCACTGCTACACAAGCATCGTGATTGAAACATGACACTTAGAATCTCATAGGCTGAAACAGAGGCCACCATCATGTCCTAAATGGAAAACTACTCAGTATAGGATACTCACAAGCCTGAATCTAAGTTTTATAGAAAGAGATACAGTATGCAAAATATCTCCAGAAGATCTCATGGAGTACACGATGTGAACTGGGGTCCACACATTGTGTGAACCCACCCAAGAACCTGTCTTTATAACCTATCTACATAGTTTTCCAACCCATTTAGGGTTACATGGCATGTTAAGCTTCACTCGGACCCTAGATGTGTTCTTCCCTTGCACGAACTAACCAGCTGTGTCCCTTACACGCCGTGTATCCCATACTACATGGCATGTTTAGGCTAAACACTCACCTGCCCATGTAGTTTTTCCATGAACATGTACTAGACCCTGTTTCCATGTACATTGGTCATATACTTTTACATGGCCATGTACTATCACATGAATTCCCCTGACCATGTCCTCTGGTCACACAGGTTGGGTCATTACATGGCATTTTACTCCAGTATACGACGTTTAGACCCTAAAAGTCTTCTTCCCCAAATAGAAAGGGCTACACAGCATGTCTCACTAGACTACACACCTTGTAGATGGTAACTTCAATTGGGAATTACCTTCGAAAATGCTTGATTCATCCTAGTTTACCCCAAAACCTGCAGACCAACCTAGGAGGGATCCTTAGAAATTATAACAGAGATTTATATCCTTAAAAAATTCATAACAAAGGGTATTAGGAGAAAAACTAAAAACCGCCTACCTCAAGGGTGAAACGTCGAAGCTTCGGGTGTAGAACGATGCTTGGATCACACTGCTCCTCAATCTCATAACGATTAACATCGAAAATGGGGGTCGACAACACCTAGTTGCATTGATTCGTCCTTATTTTTGTCTTCTCCAAAGGAGGAGAGGAGAGGAGGGGGTTCTCCTATTGGTTGTGTCACATTCCCAACATGAAGGGTAGGGGGGATTATGTTATATTTTTTTATTAATTTTTCATTTAATTAATTAATCCACCTCATGATGCCCTACCAACTCGCCTCCAACCAAAACTCCCATTCCATGCAACTTTATGTCACACCTAGGGTAAAAATGAAGTTCTGAATATAACCACAACCTTAGATTTCTGATCCAAGGATCTATTAGGGAGTTATTTCACATTTCAAGAGAAACTATGTATGTGTGACAAAAATATATTTAATATTTTTAAAAACACCATTCTAGGGATCTCCGAGCCCCAAAATCTCACGTTGACTCAGCAATTATATTTATAAATATTCCTAAGAATATTCCAAAGTCTTACAGGTCAAAACTCGAGTCACTACATTCTCCCCAAATTCAAGGATTTTTATCCCCAAAAAGAAAAATCCTAGGCATAAGGGAAGAAACTGAGCTTTCCATTGGAACTCCCACACCAGAGATCACACCAGGGAATCCCATGATTCTTTCAAGAATGCACTCAAGGGAAACATTGAGGCCAAACCACACTCACATCCAGATTCAACCAGATCAACATCATACAACAAGCAGCACATGTATCCTCAGTTGTGAAAGGTGGAAAATCACAAAGCACCACAACCCATCAGTAGTCATAGGCTTTAGTGGTACAACACATCACTAACCTAACGCAGATGTTGATGAAACCTTACAACTCACTTACACCCATGGATAAAATGAATAATGATATCCTCAAGTGTATTTCATTCAAGGATGATTTTGAGTATGTGAGGGTAACAAAAAATAAAATAGGGATGCCTGAGTGTAAACACTGGGTCTTATCAGGCCCTTCATCTATGAACCTCTAGCTGCAACACAGCTCACCAAAACAGAAACATCGCCACACCCACTAGTGGCATCACAACTGATTATGGATGTTTGAAAACCAATAAAAACTATATAAACATTATAGTGTCTAACTATTCCACTATGGAATGGTTTCAAGCAAGGATCTCCCTCCACCATGGATGCTAAGAAAAAAGGTTCAAGCAGAAAAACTCCACTGGCTAGGCCAGGACCTGCTCTGAAACTCCATCGCACAACCTAGCCCTAAACACACAAGTATAAGGAACTCATCCATAACACCTTGATCTTATACTATTTGGTTGGCACTCACTCACCCACATGGTTTTGGTTGCATCACAAAAACACGTCTTGGTGGGGAAAACATCCCTCTTCCTCATGATTCCAAAGCTACGTCAAACCATGCCATTTCCTTCTCAAGCATCTCACATAAAAAAATTATGACAAGTTAATGAGGGTGAAAATGAACAATAAAGGGGTACCCAAATGCTCAATGAGTCTTACCAGTCCCTCTATCTACAACCACCAAGATGCCACTAGGCCCAAAACACACAAGTTATAGGGACTCATCCACCACACCTCGATATTATCCTCTTTGGGCGGCACTAAATCACCCTCATAGTTTTCTTGCATCTCAAAAACATGTCTTGGTGGGGGAAGGACCCCTATTCCTCATACATTCGAAGCTACATCAAACAACACTAACACATGTTTCTACTAACACCCTATGTCACCCTGGTTAAATCTTGAGCAAGAAGCAGAAAGAAAATAGTACCTCACACAATGTCTAACAATTGCTACTAAAAAAATTATAAAGTAAACATATCATACATCTATTTATCCTCAAAGATTTTGGTTTAAAGACCTTTATAGCCTGAAACTATCCTCACCCACGTCCTCCTACTCCCTAAACCTTGCATGGACCACCAGGGGGTGGTGGCGACAACATCTCAAAACACCTGCCACCAACTGCTACTCTCTCAGCTCCTCTGCCACGTTCGCCATCTTGAAAAACTCCATGTTACAAATATTTTCTCTACCAAGGAGGCCCATCAACCATATACCACTCAAAAACATAGTGGGTTAAAAAATCTATAGAAATATATCCCCAACCATTGCAAGTGTAACAGTGCCTCTCCTCCTCCTGATCTGATCCTCGGTGTGGCTCTTACACCACAAGACCATGTTTTCAAGTCTGAGAATGGGTATGCCTCCTACGCCTTGATCCTATAATCTACCATCTTCCAACTGTTGCAGAATCCTCAACCTTGTGACCACTACTACAGACCACATTTGTCTTTCCCTCTGCCATGAATCTCTATATCACCAAAGCTCATTCTATTACCCTCGCATAAGAGGGAAGGTACAAGGAGACCACACCTACTTGTAAATCTCTATGAAGCCCCTTCTCAAAGGTATAATCTCTAAATAATGGGTCTTGAACCATATTCAGGGAGTATCTCAATAGGTCTATGAATATTTCTGAGTACTCCAATATAATCATGCTACATTGCTGAAGCTACAGAATCTCCTGGATACACAATGATCTAAACATGGATGGGTAAAACTCTTCCCTAAAGAGTCTCTCAAACTCTACCCAAGTGAGAGTTGCCTCTTCATGGGACTGTGTCACTAAACTCCACCATCACCTGACTGAACCCTGAAGAAGGCTTGCCACTAGGACCATCATCTAATTGAGAGGTGTCCTAACTAGGTGGAAAACACGTGTGACTACCTCGAGCTAATCATCAGATTCCTAGGGGTCTGGATCACCCAAATAACTCAGAGTTCACTACCTATGGAACTCGTGCAGTGCACTCAACCTGCACACAACCTTATTGTGAACTTCCATCACAACTAGTTGCTCAACGGGTAGTGGCTCAACTGGAAGACCACCCAGAGGTACTTCCTTAGAACTAGTTCCCTATACTAAATCCTCATCATGGGGCGTATTTTCATTACAATAATGTTGTGGAACCCTGTCTGGCTGTTGTCATGGTGGCATCCTAAAACAAAATCCATATGTTCCATGATTAAAGAGTATATATGGGGATTTGAATCAAGAGGATAAGGAAAAACCAAAACCTAGTCCTATATAATACATGTGCCATTATTTACCTATAACCAGTGTCCTAATGTACTGAGTTAAGAAGCAGGTTATTAGAGTCCTGGTGGATGAATATGTTAGCTACTACACCAACACTAGAACCTCTGGCCTAAGATCCAAACTCAAAACACCCTAAAACTATCTCTATTCAACCCAAACCAAAATCACGACACTAAGGTCCCAAAGTGTAACCCTCTCTGATACTAATCTATCATGACCTGACCCAACAGGGCCCATGCCGCAACTCTCCAAGCCTGCCTTCAATAGGCCAGGGGTTGAAAACTAGCACCGAGAAGGAATATCACACAGATGGTAGAAATTTTCCTAAAGTATATGTACACATGCACACATAAAAACCTCAATGCAACATTGTAGAGATAAACATGCTAGAAACTAAAATGCATGCATACAACTATCCCAAACCAGAGCACAACAGAAGTACTAAAAGTTTAAAAGTGAAAAACACACAACCACCAAAAGAAAACTATAAAATAATTCAACCTTATTAGAAGGAGGGGATCACTATCAAATGTAACTGCCAAAAAGCTCCTCGACCCATATCTGGTAAACACCTCGGTCAGTCTATCTCACTATGATCTGTCTGCCTTAGGTCCTCTAGGGGCTCTATCGAAAGGATTGTGGTCTGAAAAAGAACACAACACGTGTGGGAAAATCCCATGCATGGGTTATTATAAAAATACTCACTAGGTTCCCCAAAAATCCTGAAATAAAAGGGAGAAACTGAAAGAAAAAATTCCGCTCAAACTAGCCAGAGGGAATCCGATCAAGAGAGAAACTCTATCTCGAACCATCCTCGACCATACATGAATAGTCATCTCAGTACATAAGGGTTTTCAACCCAAACATATGAAAACACTATAGGGACCCCCCCCCAAATCACCCAAATATACTCATATCAGACTCCAAGTCTTAAGAGGATCTGACCTCATAGCCAACAAAAAGGATTCTACTCAAGGCTCTAACAGTAACACCAAAACCAAGAGAACATACTCCATGAGCTTAGCCATCCCAAATGGAACCTGTCCTAGAGATACACTCCATTGGGAACAACTCTACCATTACTAATGGTATATCTGAGAGAACATTATCCATTAGGAACAGCAAACAAGGTCTAAATCTAGTAACCAGCACCAGATGTCTATCTATAACTAACCTTCACCTTGTACAAGATCGTAAGAAACCAAGTAAAGAGGCCTGACCCTCACCACTTCACACAATTGAGGGAGAACTGCTCCAGACTATACACCGCATGCATCCTCTCTAGTGAGAGACAACGGAGGAACCCACACCTCACCACTACCTTACAGTCAAGGGAGTACTAGCTCCTAACCAGGCATCACACATAACTAGAAGAGGGGCCCTCTCCTTGTAATTATACTCAACAGACAAGGGATAACTGATTCCCAAGGATGTACTTCCCTTTTCTGTTACTCCATAGTTGAGGACCCACACCATGGTAAGATAGGGGACTACCACTTTATGAATAAAGAAACAGAAACCTGGTATGACAGGGGAGTATCAGTCTACTAACTTGATTACTATAGGGGACCTGCACCCTGACATGACAAGGGAGTACCGACCCTAGGCTAGAGGACCTGCTCCCTGGTATAAAAGGAGAGTACTAACTCTACTGAAACAACATGTATGGAGGAAACTCACCCTAGAATTATAGGGGAGTTACAACTCCAAGGGTAGAGGACCTACACCCTAACACAGTAGGGGAGTACCCACTCTACCTATACATCACATCTAGAGGACCCGTGCCCTGACATGACAGGGGAGTGACAACTCCATGGACAAAGGAGCTGCAACCTGGTCCAATAGGGGAGTACCTACTCTATCTGGATAATAAGTATGGAGGGTTCTTACCCTATAATGATATAGGAGTTTTGTCCAACTATACAAACAATACGGGGAACCCACGCCCCAATCCATTAGTAGAATACCAACCCCAAAAGAACTACCCAAAGGTATAGAACCTGCACACATGACGTGGGGAGTCCCGTCTCTACCAAGCCAAGAGGTATGCGAAAACCGCACCCTAAAATCTACAAGGGTGTACCACTCCCAACCTATCTCTAAGAACCACACCGATTTTCAACATCGACCAAGCACTACTGAAAGTAGAATCACACTTATCAAACCTCGTATCGTAACATTGACATGGGTAGGGGACCCACAACCTGATACAATAGGGGAGCACTACTCTACCAGCCTAAGGAGTCCATGGTACCCACTTCCTAAGGAAAAAGGAAAGGGTACCGACCCTAAAGTCAACCCAGTGATAAATCCAGATCACTACCTAATGTTAAGCACTGATACACAAGCGTTGTGTTATAAATATTCCACTTCAAATCTCGTAGGCCAAAATAGAGGCCACCATTGCATTCTATGTGGAAAAATTCTCACGATAGGATACTCACAAGCTTGAGTACAAGTTCAATAGAAGGAGATATAGTAGGAGAAAGATCTCTAAAATATCTCAAGGAGTACATGACATGCACTGGGGTCCACATGCCATGTGAACCCACCTGAGCACCTATCTGTGTAACCTATATACATGATTTTCCAACCCATGTAGGGTTACATGGAATGTATAGCTCGTACATAGCATGTTCCACTTCACCCATCCCCCAACCGTGTTCTTCCCCTATATGGATTGGTCGACCATGTCCTTAACATGTCATGCAACCCATACTATATGGCATGTTCAGGCTAAACGACCACCTTTCCATCACTAGTGCAGAAATCATTTTTTACGTCACCATTTTTTACGTCGGTTATATATAACCGACGTAAAAATGCGGCGAGTAGATTTTTAACATCGGTTATTTTAATAACCGACGTTACAAATCGCGCCTGTTGGGTTTTTACATCGGTTATCTTATAACTGATGTAAAAACCCAAAGCACGGTGGGTTTTTTACGTCGGTTATTTGGAAACCAACGTAAAAAACCCGGTATCGACGCGTTTTTTACGTCGGTTTTTTACGTCGGTTTCCAAATAACCGACGTAAAAAACCCACCGTGCTTTGGGTTTTTACGTCGGTTATAAAATAACTGACGTTAAAAACACGTAGATATCGGGTTTTTTTACGTTGGTTTCCAAATAACCAACGTAAAAAAACCCCTGCGCATTGGTTTTTTACGTCGGTTATTTGATAACCGACATAAAAAACCATAGCTCGGGGGGTTTTTTACGTCGTTTATAAAATAACCGACATAAAAAAACCCGATATCTACGCGTTTTTTACGTCGGTTATAAAATAACCGACGTAAAAAACCAAAGCGCGGGAGCTTTTTTACGTCGGTTTTAAAATAACCGACGTTATAAATTTAAAAAATAGTTTATAACGTCGGTTATATAATAACCGACGTTATAAAACTTTTAAAAAAATTAAAGCCCGTGGACTGTCATTTACGATTTTTCGATTGACAGTCCGCTGGATCGTCTCTATCGTGCGGTAAACCCTAATCGGCTCGTCGATCAACCTGTGTTAAACTCAATTTGGCTTCATTGTTTATCTTCTTCACTCCTCTTGGATCTATCATCTCAACTCGCAACATTCAAGTAAGCCTTCCACGAATTTATTTCGTTCGTTTTTGTTTCGATTCTTGATGTGCTTTTCGTTCGTTTTTGAATCTCGTGGAATTTTTTGTTATTGCAAATGGTTATTTGAAAATGGTTATTTGTATTTTTTTATTGCAAATGGTTATTTGTATTGAAAATGGTTATTTTTATTTTGTTATTGCAAATGGTTATTTGAATCTCGTGGAATTTTTTGTTGATATAACAGACTATTTTGTTGATATAACAGACTATGTTGAGGGAACATTAAACTAGATGAATAATGAGATAAAAAAGACGTGCATCGTTACTTTAAAGGAAAATAAATAATAATTACTTTTTATATCATATTTTGGATCGGTTTTTTTATAAATTAAAACAATAAATGTGATCCCCATTATATGATATTGGAGGAGTACCATGGTTTAACCACACAGTATGGAAAACCTAGAACCAACCCTAAAAAATGCATATACATCATGCTGTGTGATTTCATGATAAATAAGTATGGTTTGTACAAAATATATTTCCTCCATTATATTTGTAAACAAATGTAAAATGTTTCCTTGGTAGAACCTCATGGTATTCACTAACCATGTTCCAACCATGAATAAGAATATAAAACTATAATATCCTAAAAAGTCAAAAAATAATAATACAAGGATGAATAAAAAAAAGTTAATCAAAATAATTTGATTTAATAACCTATAATAAATATAGTGGTGTTAAAATAACACAAACCATACTAAATTCTACCCCTAGAAGAATATGTTGAGGATGTTGGACCTAGATTGAGATTAGGCCACTACTCCATTATCAATGGCTCTCACACCTATGTCTCATTGGAATCGAAAACATGTTACCAATGATATTAAACCATATGAATTACCATATCATTTAGAACATTCACTTGAGAATATAAAACACATTATTATTGTTAATCATATACATATACATATTTAGTCTTGTAATTGCCAGGCTGTTCACTATTGTTGTTGATATTTGTTAATTCTTGGTGTTTAGAATTTCTGAACATGTTTCCTGTAATTGGAATTCAGTTTTTGTCCATGGTTGTTTTGTTTTCATTTTTGTATTTTGAAAACCTAAAATAAATAGAGTTTTTAGTCGAGTTTTATTTTGATTGATAACCGTTAAAGCTGAAGGCCAAGTACAAAATCAAATCCCCACAAGATATGTTACATGGGATTAAAAAGCAGAAATAAAGGATTAAACTGAATCAGTGGGACTATTGTTATTCTGAGCAGACCAGTGTTGGACGCACTGGATGGCCCTCTCAGCCTGCCAATGCAATTAACGATCATCAGAAACAAGAATGAGTGAATTGCTGATAAAATAATAACATGCTGGTAGACCTCTTTTTTCCAGTCACACCGAAGGGTGATGAAGACCAATATCAAGGTCTGCACGCCATTTAAAATAGGTTGTTTATCTAATATATTAAAACATCAAAACCGCAATCAATATTAATCTATGTAGGCGTCATGGTTTTCTTTGATGCAATGAAATTTAAAACTGTTATATCTAACTATATTTTGTTTTAAAAATAATATTCAAGCATATTTTTTTAAATACCTATAGATTTGTTTTATATTTTAAATTGTTTTACATTCAAATTATGATTTTTTTCATATAAACATGTATTTGTCTTATCTTAAAAATATATATTTTTTGTTGATATTTGTTATAGGTAATAATGAGTCGAAGTTGGATTACGACACATCGAATGAGAAATGAATTTGAGGAAGGTGTTGATGCCTTTTTGGAATTTGCAAAACGAAATGTTCCAAGTAGTGACATTTTTTTTCTGTCCATGCCTGAAATGTTTGAATATGAAGAAGTTGAAAAGTAGAGAGATAAAAGATCATCTAATATGTCATGGTTTTAATTCGAGTTACAACCCTTGGATTTGGCATGGTGAAACTAGACGGAATGTCACTGATGATGATGATTTGCAAGATGGTAACTCCGATGGAATTGAAGAAATGATTCACGATATTGTAGTAGAACAAATTGAGATAGAACTGACAGTTGCGCGTCTATATGGTGATGCTGAAAAACCATTATATCCCGGTTGTACAGATTTTACGGTTTTGTCAGCGGTGTTAAGATTGATTAACCAGAAGACGAAGCATGGATGGAGTGACAGAAGTTTTACAGAGCTACTACAATTGATGAAAGACATTCTTCCAAAAGATAACGATCTTCCAGATTCACATTACAAAGCCAAGAAAATATTATGCCCGATGGGATTGGGATACAAGAAAATACATGCCTGTCCGAATGACTGCATTATATATAGGAAGGAATATGAATTTCTGTCAGAGTGTCCAAAATGTGGGACATCACGGTATAAGGTGAAAGAAAAATCACAAGGTGATGTAGAGATTACAAAGCTCCCTTCAAAGGTATTTTGGTATCTTCTTATAATTAATCTTTTCAAACGTTTATTTGCTAATTCACATGATGCAAAAAGGTTAAGATGGCATGATGAAGAGCGGGTATGTGATGGAAAAATACGTCATCCAGCTGATTGTTCACGATGGAAGAAAATTGATGCGCATTATTCTACATTTGGAAATGAAATTAGAAATCTCAGACTAGGGTTGTGCACAGATGGAATGAATCCATACCGAACAGTCAGTAGCACACATAGTTCATGGCCTGTTTTATTGGTAATTTACAACCTCTCTCCTGAAGTTTGTATGAAGCGCAAATATGTCATGTTGAGTACAATGATCTCTGGTCCAAAGCAACCCAGTAATGGTATTGATGTTTACTTGTCACTGTTGATTGATGATTTGAAACTGTTATGGGCTGATGGTATTAGGGTGTATGATTCTTATAAAATGGAATATTTTCAACTGCATGCAGTGCTTCTGTTCACTATAAATGACTTCCCAGCGTATGGAAATTTGTCTGGATACAGTGTTAAAGGGCATAAAGCATGTCCAATTTGCGAACAACAGACGTCCTATTGTCAATTGCATCATGGGAGGAAAAAAGTGTACATGGGTCATCGAAAGTTTTTGCCTATGGAACACCCTTATAGAAGACTAAAAAAGGAATTCAATGGCTCACAAGAATTTGATACTGCTCCAAAACCTTTATCCCCTGATCTGTATTTTGAGAGGGTGAAAAACCTTGACGTGACATTGGGAAAGACACAGAAATCTGGTAATGATAGACATATTTGGAAGAAAAGGTCAATTTTTTTTGAGCTACCATATTGGAGGTATCATGAAGTTAAACATAATATTGATGTCATGCACGTGGAGAAGAATATATGTGATTCTTTTATTGGAACATTGTTAGATATTAAAGGAAAGACTAAAGATGGGTTGAATGCAATATTAGACTTACTATAAATGGGAATATGTTTGGAGTTAGCTCCCACTCCTAAAGGAAGACGAACATTTCTTCCCCCGGCTTGTCATACATTATCGAAGAGGGAGAAAATTAGCTTCTGTTAGTGTCTTCATGATACCAAAGTGCCTAAAGGTTATTCTTCTAATGTAAAAAATTTTGTCTCATTGAAGGACTTGAAGTTGATAGGTATGAAATCACATGATTTTCACGTCATGATGCAATAAATTCTACCAGTTGCATTGCGTGGAATATTGCCCATTCGTGTCAGAAAGACTATAATGAAGTTGTGTTATTTTTTCAATTCAATTTGTAACAAGGCGATTGATGTGAATGCTTTGAACATTTTGGAAAAGGATGCAATTTTTATACTTTGTCAATTGGAAATGTATTTTCCTCCAACTTTTTTTGATATAATGGTGCATTTAATGATTCATCTGGTTCGAGAAATAAAGCTTTGTAGACCTGTATATCTTCGTTGGATGTATCCTTTTGAAAGGTATATGAAAATATTAAAGGGGTATGTTAAAAATATATATCGACCTGAAGCCTCCATTATTGAAAATTATATTTCCGAGGAGGTAGCAGAGTTTTGTACGAGCTACTTGGCTGTGGCGCAACACATAGGTTTGCCTCCATCTCGCCATGAACGAGTTAATAATGAGGGAAAGGGGATTCGCGGATTGAAATTCAAATCATTGTCAGCTGAACAGATGAAGAAGTTAGAATCATACATCTTGAATAACATATCTGATGCTCAACCGTATATCACAGTGCATATTAATGAGTTGAAACAATGTCATCCAAAGAAGAAAGAAATGTGGATTTTGAATGAGCACAACAAAACTTTTTTTTCATGGATTAAAAAGACTTTGCTTGGTAGATCAGATGTATCAGAGACATTAAAATGGATAGTGGGTGGTCCATGTTTAAATGTGATAACATGGTCTGGTTATGACATTAATGGTTATACATTTCATACAAAAGCTCAGGACAACAGAAGTGCAGTTCAGAATAGTGGTGTATTGGTGTTTGCAGAAGCAATGCATTTTTCGAGTGCTAAGGACAAAAACCCAATTTATGCATCAAATGAATATTATGGAGTGATTGAAGACATATGGGAGGTTGATTACTTTAAAATTAAAGTTCCCGTTTTTAACTGTAAATGGTTTAACGGTAACAACAGTGTCAGACATGATGAATTTGGAATGACACTTATTAATCTGAATAGATTGGAAGACACAACTGATTCTTTTATAATGGAAACACATGCAAAACAAATTTTTTATGTAGTAGATCAATCAGATATGCAGTGGGCTGTTGTTTTACAAGGGAAAAAACAATATGTTGGTGAGGATAAACTTGATGAATATGCTGATTTATGTGAGATCCCTACTTCCATGGAAATATTAACAAAACATAATGACGATCATGTTGAAGACATAGTTTGTGCCATAAAGAACGATCACGACGAAGGAATTTGGGAAAACAATCCATCTGTACATTCCTAAAATTACAGGTAACATATGTTTATTTCTTGTTTACATTTATTTTTTCCATAAATGTTAGATATTGTAAGTTTTTTATTTATTAAAACATGTTTTAAAATAAAATAAGTATATGTTTTTGTTTGTTTTAAGTTTGTTTAGTTTACTTTATCATGTTTATAACCATTAAATAAATTTTAAAATGCTTATTTTTGTTCACTATCAATTACTTTACCATGTTTACAATGTTTACCAGGTTTACCATTTTTACCATTTTTACCATCTTGACCATCTTGACCATCTTTGCCATCTTTACCATTGTTTAACATGCTTACCATATTACCAATGTTTACTATTATTTAACTTAGTACACTTTTCTATTTTCTGATTACAGTAGTATTAAAATATTTGAATTTGTATATTTTTTCACTGACAATTACTTTACCATGTTTACAATGTTTACCAGGTTTACCATTTTTACCATTTTTACCATCTTGGCCATATTGACCATCTTTGCCATCTTTACCATTGTTTAACATGCTTACCATATTACCAATGTTTACTATTATGTAACTTAGTACACTTTTCTATTTTATAATTACAGTAGTATTAAAATATTTGAATTTGTATATTTGTGAACTGACATTTGTTTTTTTGATTTGAAGGATAATGACAGATCATTCAGATGATCAACCACATGATTCTGGAGAGGAGCATATTTCTGGTCATACCTCTGGGGATGAACATTCACATGCTCCTATTACGACAAAGAGTTCAAAGGTTGGTAAACGTGGGTGCACACGTTTACCAAAATTATCACTTGCCCGTACGCAGGATCAGAGGATAGTAGTTGAGTTTGATGATAATGATATTACTAGAGGTCCGAATGCCAAAGATTTTAAGAGTTTTGTTGCAACTCAGGCTAAGACCAAAGTAAGCATTATGTATGATGATTGGAGAGGTGTGGATAAAGGGATTATCTCTCAGTTGTGGGAGACAATTTTGGTAAGATCTTTTGTCATTGTTTTACCATTCTTTTAATGTTTCTAGTATATATAATATGTTTAACCTCTTCTTTATCAGATGACATTTGATATTCCTGACACTGGAGGAGTCAGGAAGAAATGCTTATCGTTGGCTGCCAGGAGATGGAGGGATTTCAAATCAACCCTCTCATCTGATTTCATTTATGGTCATAGGAGTCATGACAATCCATGTCGTATATATCCTTTTATAGATGAAGACACATGGAGACAATTTTTTGAAAGTAGAAAAAAAGAGCCATTTCTGGTAAGGGCAATGCAAACTTTTATAAACTTTCTTATAAAAATGATTTTATTAATGTTTTGTTAATGATTTATTATTCTTAAATTACAGAAAACAAGGAAATATCATCAGGAGATCCAATATAAAAATGTATACCCTCATAGTTTATCTCGGGGAGGGTATACATTATTGGAAGAAAAAATGATGGCGGAAAAATTTCAACAACTAAGAGCTGAGTCTTCAAGCTCTGGATAGGTGTCCCCTCCATCCCCTCTATCTAGACATGAAAAATGGAAGAGAGCTCGGAAGGGAAAAAAAGGGCAATATCTTTCAGAAGAATCGAGAATCGTAGCTGAGAGGATTGTAAGATATCTATTTAATTTATTTAAGTTAACTTTTTTCTTCAAATAAGTTTCAATCATTACAGAAATGTTCAATTAATTAATACAGGACTCTCTTGAGGAGCAGAGTTCAGAGGGGACATTTACAGCTACTGGGAGGGAAGATATTTTATTTGCAGCATTGGGAAGGCCCGAACATCCTGGTCGTGTAAGAGGATATCCGGCAGGTGTATCGGTAAGAAAAGTGTTTCCACGTTCTTCAACTTCTAACATTGAGGGGTTTTATAAAAAAAAATAGAATCCTTGGAGGCTGAAGTTCAAAATATTAATGCGACGATGGAAGACAAGATTAGAGAGTCGGTGCAGTCTATGTTTGCAGAAATGCAAAGACAATTTCAGACTGCAGCTCCCACTCCTCCACCTCCCCCTGCAGACCCCATTATTTATCCTCCACCTCTGCCAGTAGCTCCCACTCCCCCACCTCAGCCTGCAGACCCCATTTTTTATCCTACACCTCTGCCGCAGCTTCCTACATATTGCGAGTTGTATGTTGATGATTCTCAACATCATATAGTAGCATACGGGTTGGTATATTGTATAGGAGATACAGTTCATCATCAACAATTAGATGTAGAGAATTAGAGGGTCACTGTACAGGATATTATAGATAGATCATCTAGGGTACCAATACCTACAGATGAGGTGGCAACAGTTGGACAGAGTATCGGCCATTTTTTAGTTTGGCCATCCAGACTTCTTCGACTCATTACCATAGAGGTATGAATGCTATATATTTTATTTTATTTTTTTATTAAAGTTGTTTTATCATTTAAAAACTACTATATTTCTCAATTTTTTTTCACAGGAATACTTCAAAGGTAAAGAAATACTATATAGATAACAACAAAGACAATATGATATGACATCAGATACAGATTCCAGTGGTCTTGACAGATTTTCAAGATATTCACATTTGTTGTTGGGTTTTTATGAGTTTACAATGGAATCTCATGTTTGTGGATGTGAAATAAGTGTGGGGATTACAAAATCTGATATCATGGAGCTTGTTACTGGAGATAAGTTGGGCATCAATGTGGTGCAAATTTTTTCCATGTAAGTCTTAACACCTTTTCCCTGCGTTATATGTATTAAAAATGTATACTTATATATGTTTTGTATTAGGTATCTTTATAAAATTTGTGAGAGGAATGAACTGACAGAAGTATATGGATTCATGGACCCGCAATTGATTTCCCCTGAAGCATGTGCATTGACTGATGAACAAAGAATGGTTTATATTGCTGAAAGATTTGAAAAGAATATAATCAGACAATGTTGGATGATGCCTTTTTGTGAGAGGTATGAAACACATTTCTCTCAAAGAGTTAATTATCTTTTAACATAAAAAACCACTAACATTAAATTTACTTTTATTAGTGATCATTGGATGTTAGGGATTTTTTGCCCAAGTGAGAAAGCTCTTTATTGAATATGCTCTGTTCATGGTGATGTGCGGGAAAGTTTTAAGAATATATTGGAAAAGTAAGTTTCAATTTCTCAATAGTTTTATATATTATAATGAATTTTAAATTTACCCCATTCGTATTATTTTCTAACAGTGCATGGGTCTACTTTCGAAAAAACACAAAGAAAAGAAATGCAAAGATCAAATATGTAAATGCGAAGGTAAATTTCCATTTATAATTTGTACTTTTTGATTTATTACATAAAAATAATATATTGAATTTACACTCATTCAAAACAGAATTGTCATGAACAACAAGGCCTCATCAAATGCGGATATTATATGTTAAGATTTATGTATGAAATAATAACAACTGGGACAGTTGTGAATTTTAACCTGGTATGATTTCCTCTTAAACTTTGCCATAATATTTCAATTTGATTTATTCATTATACACGTTAACTATCTTCTTTTTCATTTGTAGCTTTTTGATGACCCTCAACCCTATACTGCTGAAGACATCAAACACGTACAAGTGGAGTGGTCAAATTATTTTACAGGTTTGATTGAATTTTAGTTGTTTGTAATGTAAAATGAAATTTTGAATATTGTCGTTTTAATTGTGTATTTGGTAGTTGTTTAGGTTTGATTTAGTTTTTTTTGAAGTTGACAGTGTAAGTTTTGAATGTTATATAAGTGAATGTTTAATTTTGCTCTACTTCTTGTTTTGGTCTACTTTTGATGGTTCTTCTGGTATGGATTTGGGTCTGTGGGGGAGGGGTTCCAAGGGTGTGGGGGTGTGTTCAGTGGGGTTGGGGGTGTCCAGCGGTCTGGGAGGGCTGTCCGGTGGGGTGGGGGGACAGTCCTGGGGGGTGTCAGGGATGTCCAGGGGTGTGGGAAGCCGGTCCAGGGGTGTGGGAGTGCTGTCCAGGGGTGGGGGGTTGTCCAGGGGTGTTTGGGGCTGTCCAGGGGTGTGGTGGGGGCTGTCAAGTGGGGTGAGGGGGTGATGAGGTGTTGTTCAGGCGGGTGGGGGGTTGTCAAGGGGTGTTTGTGGGTGTCCAGGGGTCGGGGGGCAGTCCAGGAGTGTGGTGGGGGCTCCAATGGGGTGGGGGAGGGTTGTCCAAGGGGTATAGATGAGGGTGGGAGCTCCAATGGGGTGGGGGAGGGCTGTCCAGGGGGTATACATGAGGGTGAGGGCTCCAACGGGGTGGGGGAGGGCTGTCCATGGGGTATAAATGAGGGTGGATGCTGTCTAGTGGGTAAGTTTTATATGTTATCTATGTACATGCTTAATTTTGATGTACTTCTGTTTTTGTGGTACGATTTCTTGATTTGTTTTCTGGTTGATTCTGGTGGAGAGAAGATCACTGCATTCTGTTTAAAAAAAAAATTGGGTTTATCACGTCGGTTATTTAATAAATGACGTGATAAAATGCCTGGAAAATAGTTTATCACGTCGGTTATTTAATAACCGACGTGATAAAAGGTCTGCAGAATGGTTTATCACGTCGGTTATTTAATAACCGACGTGATAAAAGTCCTGGAGAATGGTTTATCATGTCGGTTATTTAATAACCGACGTGATAAAGGGCCTGGAGAATGGTTTATCACGTCGGTTATTGAATAACCGACGTGATAAAGGGCCTGGAGAATGGTTTATCACGTCGGTTATTGAATAACCGACGTGCTAAACGGCCTGGACAATGGTTTATCACGTCGGTTATTGAATAACCGACGTGATAAACCACCTCCCTCCAGTTTATCACGTTGGTTATATAATAACCGACGTGATAAACCCCCCTCCCCCGGTTTTTCATGTCAGTTTTATATGAACCGACGTGATAAACCCCCTCGCCCTTGTTTATCACATCGGTTGTTTAAGAACCGACGTGATAAACCATTGTCCAGGCCATTTATCACGTCGGTTATTCAATAACCTACGTGATAAACCATTCTCCAGGCCCTTTATCACGTCGGTTCTAAAATAACCGACATGATAAACATCGCGATTTTATGTTTTTGACGTCGGTTTTTAAATAACCAACGTCAAAAACCTTATTTATAACGTCGCACGTATTAACATCGGCTAGAAACCAACGTAAAAAATTAAAAATAACCGACGTAAAAAATGTTTTCTGCACTAGTGCATGTAGTTTTTTTATGTCTATGTACCAAACCCTGTTTCTGTGTACTTTGATCATGTACTTTTACATGGCGATGTACTATCACACGACTTACCCTAGCCATGTCCTCTAGCCACACAGGTTGGGTCACTACACGACATGTAACTCTGGTACACGGAATGTAGACCCCCAAAGTCTTTTTCCCTGAAAAGGAAGGGTTACACATAATTTATCACTAGACTGCATACCATGAATATAGTAATTTTAGTTGGGAATTACCTTCAAAAACATATGATTCATCCCGTTTTATCCCAAAACCTACAAGTCAACCTAGGGGGGATCTCTATCAATAGTAATTAGGATCTACAACCTTAAAAAAATACATAACAAAGGGTTTGGGAGAAAAACTTAAAACCACCTATCTCGAGGGTGAAACATTAAAGCTTCGGTTGTATAATGATGTTCAAATCATGCTGCTCCTCGATCTGATAATGATCAGAGTCAAGAATAAGGATTGGTAGCACCTCATTGTATTGATTCGTCCTTATTTTTATCATCACCAAAGGAGGTTAGGAGAGGAGGGTTTTCTCCTATTGGTTATGTCATGTGCTCAACATGAGGGGGAGGGGATGGATTAGGTTAGATTTTTAATTAAATTTTCATTTAATTAATTAATCCACCTCATAACGCCATGCCAACTCACCTCCGACCAAAACTCCCAGTGTGGAAAAATTTATGTTACAACTAGGGGTAAACACAACGTTCTGAACTCAATTACGGATTTTGATTTATGATCTGAGACTTTGGTTGGGATTTATTTCATGTTTTAAGAGAAATTGTGCATTTATAACAAAAATATATTTAATATTTTTAAAATCACCACTTCGAGGCTCTTTAGTCCCCAGAATCATATGCTAAATTAGTTTTTGTATTCATAAATACTCTTAGTAATATTCCAAAGTCTTACAAGTCAAACCTTAAGCCACTATATAAAGAAACAATTCCATTTCATGATATAATTATGCGAATGAAGCTAATTATTTTCTATGTGATTTTTCGAGATGTTCTAAGCTACATGAAGGAACAATAAAGAGGTAGTGACTAATATACATGCATGAATTCAGTATAAGATCTTTGTGAAGAAGAGACCATGTATTATTTACACATGCATGAAGAATGATACATCCATAAATTTTTGTTCATGCATGAAGGTTTCATAAATTTACATACGATATAATTTGAATGTATAGTGTGCAGTTAAGATTTCGAGACTAAAGCTGAGATAGAATTTCAATCAATGTTTCAAAAGGAATTCATGTTTGATTTCTTAGTATTCAGTGAGGCCAGGTCTTCAGCAGAAGAAAGAATTATTGCCCAAGTAGGGTTGCATTGAGGTAGATGATTATATATTGTGGTCATAAATTGTTTGAGGAAGACCAGTATCAGTGAAAAGTTACTTGAATTTTTGCACAATCCATTACGATCAAGCAGGAACATGGAGGAGGATCATTTAAAGACCTTTCTATATTGAATTGAGCCATATTAAGAAAAAGGTTGTAGTTGGGGGGTATAACTAGTTTCTATAAAATTGTGATGGGGGGGGGGGGTCTAACCAGTCATTGTGAAGAAGGTGTGGTTGGGGGTGTCTAACCAATAGTTAAAGGCTGATTGGATCTAGGGGGTATAACCAACTTGTAATGGGGAGGTATAACCAGTTATTGTTGTAATTACCTTCTATTATAGTGAATATTCTATGTAGGAGGGGAGTCTAACCAACATGGAAAAGAGTAGGTCTTTGTATCAAACCATACAAATACCTATGTGTTGTGCTTTATTTTTTATTACTCTTGCAAGGTAAGGTTGAGGATTAAAGATGATGGATTAAGACTTTAATCAATCATAGAGGTTGAATCAAAATTAAAAGAATTTTTAAAAGTAGTGTACCACTGATTCACCCCCCCTCAGTGGTACCTAATTGATCCTTGGACACCACATTACTCATATCATTACTTCCAAAATCACCCCCTTCTTAATGTCATCATCTTTAAGGAGCAGTCTAGATTTACATAATAGATTTATCCAAGACAAAATCCTATAAACTAGAAAGATAATGCATATCCTTAAGTATAAAGAATGGGACAATACTCTCATTATTATATTGGACCTTCATAAGTACTTTGATACTCTATCATGGGACTTATTTTATATGTTCTTTTTAGTTTTGGATTTCATAAAAGATTTATTAATATAATTAATCATTTCCTAAATTCTACTCATCTATCTATTATCTTAAATGGTGCTCTGATTGGATATTTAATCCATTGAGCTATGTTAAAAAGGGAAATACCATATCCTCTCTTATATATTTTATCCTCTAAATCCAGTAGCCGTAGAATTACTAACCTTTTCACTTGGTTAAAAATGACCCCTTTTACCACCCCACAAAATTTCATTCAACTATACCACCTACAATATGTATATGATATCCTTATCTTTACCATAGGTGATGTAAAATCTCTTAAAATGTTATTTTCTTTCTCAAAAAACTTTGGGATAGTGTTTTCCTCCCAGTGAACTATTATGAAAGTTAATTTATTATGGATCAATGATTCCCTATTAGTAGAACCCATATTATCAAACATATTACTCACAGATATTATATACCTTTTCCTATCAACCACCTAGGATCCCCCTTATTAAATGTTAAACCCATATATTATCATTTCCAAATGTTGATTAAGAAATTTAATAACTAAATTGACACATGGAAGAGTAAACTTATCTCCATGGGAGGTAAGATTCAGATCATCACCCCTGCTCTCTCTACCTTTTCTCATTTTTTGGCTATAAATACACTCCATAGAGTTTTTGATGAATCTCAGGTGGATGGTATCCTATTTACACCTAGGAAAGTGAACATAATGGATGATTCTTTATCTAAGCACTATAAATATAATGGTTTTAATGGTAGATTCAGTACCCTGTCTGACTTCCTATAATAGGATAGGTAATTGATCAAGCTCAACCAATGTTTGGTTCCATCCATTCATCTAATTATATGAACGAAATGTCAGCTCCCTCCTTTAATTGATAGAACAATTTAAATCCATGCATAATCCATTGAAGTTGAATATACCTCAACCTACACATTGATTCCAAATATTAATTTCATTTTTATTCGTTTTTGTTCCTTATTTTAATCTTTAATGACCATTCATGTTGCTTTATTAGACTCCTATTTTCCTTTTTTTCACATACCACATGGGAAGCCCTGTAATGTGGTATGCAATTCTATGTCTCTTCCCATCATGTAACCATGGATCTTTACCCTCATCCATAATTGAGGGATGGAATAAGATTGGGAACTATTCTCAGGTGTCATCTTATTAATAGGTCTCTTACCCATGCAAAAAGAACAATATTGAAAAGTCTTCTCTAGAACTCCTGACTCTCATTCTCTAGGATGATAAGGACATGAGGAATGAAGAACTTACATTCCTTATGGCGAATAAGTTAAAAGGAAAGGAAAAGGGACCCAAAAATACTTCCAAGTTAAATCCTTCTATATGAAACCCAAGTAAGAAGAGAAATATCTAGAGGCAATCCAGGGAAAAAAATGTGGAATGTTTTATATGTGTAAATAAGGGTCACTGGAAGAAGAATTTCACCTCAATGAAGAATAAAAAGGAAGATTTAGGTGCATTCATTATCAAGTGTAATAATTCCATATCTACCAGCTTTCTATTAGATACAACTTATGGTTCTCTCATTTGTATCCAAATATAGAATCCAAGTAAATTTAGGATTGTTTCCAGAGGTGAGGTGGATCTTCAAGCTTCCAACAAAGTAAGACTAGTTTCCTTTGCTACAGAAGACCGCTACATTACATTGTTGATAGGATTTATTCTGGTTCTGATGAATTGTTATTATGTTCCTAGTTTTACCAAAAAAAATTATATCAAATTTTATTTTATACATTGATGGGTTTTTATTCAAGTTTGGGAATAATAGTTTTTACTTTTACAAAGATATAATTTGTTATGGTATGGAACACCTTAATAACAGTCTTTATATTCTATAATATTATAAAAAAGTGTTGAAAATTTATAATTAATCAAGTTTTCAGTACTTATATCACACCTAGTTCTTGAATCACTAACTTGGTCATGTAAATAAGAAGTGTTTGAAAAATAAATACCAAGATGGTTATTTAAATTCTTTTTAACTAAAACTACTTCATAAATGTAATTATTGTTCAAGGTAAAATAACCAAAACTCCTTTTGGAGGGAAGGGAGAAAAGGTTGTAGAGCTTATAGAATTGGTATTCACATATGTGTGTAGAACTTTTCTAGTTGAATTTATATATGGGTACTCATACTTTATTACTTTTACTAATGACTTAAGTATATATAGATATATATATTTAATGAGTTATAATTCAAAATCCTTTGAGAAATTTAAGGAGTTCAAGAATGAAGTAGAGAATCAAATTGGTAAGAATATAAAGAATCTTTGATCAGATCTATGTGGTGAATATCTTAAATAAGATTTTATTGACTATTTATAGGAGTATGGAATTCTATCTCAACTCACCCATCCTTATACACCACAATGGATTGGTGTTAGTGAAAGGAGGAACCAAACATTGTTGGACATGGTGAGGTTGATGATGAGTCATGAATATCTTACATTATCCTTTTGGGGACATGCATTAAAAAATTCATAATATTCAATAAACCATGTTCCATATAAATCACAAAATAAGATTTCATTTGATCTCTAGAGTTTAAATAAACTTATTTTGTTACCTACTCATGTATTGAGTTATGGAGAATTTTTTAAGGTGGTCTCTAGAAGCAAACTAACATCCAGGTCATGAAGTATATCTTTATAGGATATCACAAGTAAATAAGGTTATATTATACATATGAACCCTTATAAAAGAAGTTAATAGTGACAAGACATTCTATATTCCTTTATAAGAATAACATCTCCAAAAGTGATTTTGGGAGAAAGACTAAATTCAATAAAGTTGATGCTAAAGATATATAGGAGTTGGAACAGGATCATGTTCTACAAGACCCTATGTAAGAGATTTTTCCATAGATATCATTCTATATAGGACCACTAGAGAGGCTAGATAACCCAAGAGATATGGTTTTCTAGTCACTAAGGATGGTGACTCATTATCGATTTAAAATAATGAACCTATAACCTAGAATGAAGTTGTAGGTAGCTCAACAACTATAATATGGAAAGAATATATGAATTCTAAGATGGATTACAAGTATTAAAACCAAGTTTATATTTTTGTTGATTCTCCAGTAGATATAAATCCTTTTGGGTGTAAATGGGTATTCAAGAGGAAACCAAACATATAAGGTAGAGTTTGTACCTATAAAGCATAACTATTGGATAAAGGGTTTAGAAACCTCAATGAATTAACTATGATGAAACCTTTTTTCTAGAATCTATATAGAAATACATTATAATTCTACTCTCCATAGCACCTTATCATGAATATGTGAGATTTAAAAGATGGATTCCAAGTCATTTTTCCTTAACATGAACCTTACGAAGGATGTATATATGATATAACCAGAAGGTTTTGTTACTCCACCGAATACCAATAAGGTATGAAAGTTAAAGAGATCCATTTATGGTTTGAGTCAAGAATCCAAATCATGGAATATTCAATTTTATGAATCCATAAGAGAATTTTATTTCATAAATAATGAACATGATACATGTGTCTAAAATCAATTTAGTGGGAGTGCAGTCATTTTCATGGTAGTACATGTCAATAAAATACAACTTATTATAAATTAGATACTAGTATTATAGTCTAATATTATGTGGTTGAAAAAGTTATTCCCCATTAAGTAATTAGGTTAATAAATATACATTTTTGGGATCAAGATCAATCATGGTAGATCTAAGAGGATTCTTATACTAACTTAGGGTATATACATTGACCAGATACTAAAGAGATTAAGTATGGAACAATCCAAGAGGGGATTGGTTCTAGTGTCCCATGGTATAAATCTATCCAATAAAATGCATCCTCGAACACAATATTAGATATAGAGGATGAGTAGAATACCTTACACATCTATGATAGGTTCCATCATGTATATCATGGTATGTACCAAAATTGAATTTTTCTATGCCTTGAGAATGGTAAGAAGATATCAAGAAGAACTAGGATAATAATATTAGACTAATATTAAGACTATCATAATGTATAAGAGGAATAAAAATTATATGTTCCTAGTTTATGGAGGAGACAAGGAGATAATCATCAGGGGATATATAGATTCTAGCTTCTAGAAAAATCAGAATGTTTTGAAATCAAAGTCAGGATATGTTTTCTATCTTAATGGGGGAACTATGAGCTGGAAAATCTCAAAGAAATTGGTGGTCTCTAATTATAAAAAAGATTCTAAGTATATTGAAGCTTCTGATGAAGATAAATAAGCGGTATGGATACACAACTTCATCTAAGATCTTGATGTGGTTTCTAGTAGTAAATACCCTATCACATTCTATTGTGATAATACTATAGAGGTGTCCCTTGCTAAGAATTCAAGGCCATATCAATGAATAAAGCATATACATAGGATGTATCACCTCTTGAGGTATTTTTCTCAAAGGGTTTAGGTTGTGGTAGGGAGATCTTTCACTTAGGATAATGTGGTGGACACATTGACTAAAGACTTATCTCAACAAAAGAATAAACATCATATGGGAGCTAGAGGATTGAAATTCATTATCTATTGTATCTTGTGAAAGTGGGAGTCTATTAGATTTGGTTCCCAAAAACTAACGACATTGTACTTTATGATTACCTATATATTCATGATCTTTAATATCAATAAATATTGTATCACATAATGATTCTTATTCTATGTAACATTAATGTGATAATGTACTCAGAGTATTTGTATCATCAAAAAGTCATAGTTGTTCCCTACTATGATGATAATGTTGAAGTGATATGATGATATTATTAAATACATTTTTTATAGTTGTATGACATTGTATGATGGGACATAGATGATATAGGCTATCAGGTTTTGGGGGATCATTATATATTGAGACTTATTCTCATGAATTTCACACATGGTAATATCTGAAAGAGTAAGTTATGATAACAAAACTGCCTGTCAAAATTCCACATGTTATATGTGTCATTGGATATTACTATCTGAATACATGTGTATTGTCCCTTATAATTGAGATTATTATTAATTCATATCATGAGTATCATACTTTGATGTATTTTCAAAAATTGTGATGACATGTGCTTGTGGTGAAGTAGGATACATTGGGTAAATCATGAGTGATATGGAATTAATGAATAAGTCAAGAAATTATTTTTCCCTTACGAGTTAATGGAATTGTATACCTCAGACCCTTTGATGGGAATTAAACTTCTTTATTAAGTTCATGACCATAGATGTTTTATCGATGAGTTTAATTTTGGAAATTCAACAAAAGATATATCAAGCTTATAAGTTGATGGCATAGGTAATGCAACCAACTTGACGAGATATAAAAAATATATTATATTACATAGTGATCATTTGTAGGAGGTTGATGTCATTGTGACATTAATTCCTTCTTCTATGGGTTCTTTGATGTGCTTCTAGATATTAATCTTAGACTTTAGGCAAGTTTCGCCCGATGCCACCAAGAAATGGTCCTAGAGGATCACACACTAAGTGTATCTAGAACCTTAGTGAAAGTTTATATGAATTTAATATTAGAATAGAATATTATTCTCAAGTTATAAGTAATAATATTTATTTGAGTTATGTTGATCACATATATTCAATCACCAGTTATTCAAAATAATATTATATGAGTTGAATATTTAAAATATGTTTATTAGTGATTTTAGTGAAAATAATATTCATTTATTTATTTAAGGAATGATATAGTAATATTTATTTATTTAAATAAATAATCATTATTCAAGGTTTGATAAATATTTAGGAGGATTGATGAACTGAGTTAAGGGCATAGTGGAAATGATATATTAAATATCATTTAAATAAATATTAATTTACTTATTAAAAAAATGATATTTATATTATTTGTAGGTGTTTTATATGTCAAGGAAATAATAATATTATTAGTATTATTATTTGATGTGAGGTTCAATTATAATTAATAGATAGACTAATTACCTTTTTGAAATAACCTATTCTCTAACCTAAGTATATAAACCTAGTTATATAATTTATTATAGAGATGATTGTTGTGCACAACATTCACCCTAGAGAATTCCCTCAAACCTAGAGAGAACATTATCATGAATTCTCTCAGTAATGGAGAGATTTGATCCTTATCCTCTCTCTCAATTCTTTGAGAGAACCAAAAGAATCCTTCAAGTTAGAAATTGATTCTTGTTTTGATCAATGGTGAATGACGCGAGTGATTATACTTATCCATGCTAGCACTCAAAAATTCTATGGCGATGTTTTGAGGTTTGTGGAGCACACGTGGATACATTATGGAGGGATTATACCCTTGGATCCTTTATCACAACGATGTTACAATAAAAGTGTTCAACCAAATTCAGAATGAATAAATAATTACAAGGTAAATTAATTCTTAATCCTATAAATTAATTATAAATTATATATGAAATATCCTCTTTTTGAATCTTCCAGGGTTTCTTCTACCTAGTTTTGAGGATTTATCCGAAGAAGTTGGTGAAAACCCATTGTCAGGCATGGGCTCGACTGTGCTTCCACTACACCCCAAAACCTTCACATCTAATACATACACCCTCTCACCCAGGGTGAGGTCTCATATCATATCCCATATCATATTTCATACCTCCATACTCTCACTCATTGTTAAGTCTCATACCATATCAAAGATCAAATTTCAACCTATACCCTATTACTTAGGGTTGGGCCTAATACCAAACATCAACCTTTTCCCTCTCACTTGGGGTAGGTATCATACTAAGCATCAACCTATTCTCTCTCACTCAAACTTGGTCTCATTTTTGAACCTTATCATTATCCCTATAACTCAAGGTAGGACTCTTATACCAAGTCTCAACTACTAATCTCTCACTTAGGTTAGGAGTATTTAATAAATGCACTAACCTATTTAGGGAACATTATAGGCAGACACATAACCAACATCAACCAAAATCTAATCCTTGGATATACTAGGGTCCACAACTAGAACTCCATTGGAGGATAACATATGATCAATCAAAACAACTACCTTGACCACCCATCATACATTATCATTAAAGGAAAACCCATAGTCAATACAATGATAGATAGTGACCTTGTATCCCTTAGGCTAAAACCCAACCACATGGACCAACCCTCTAGTCACACCTAGCCAATCTTTCCCAATATATTGCTAAAGGCCTTTTCCATATCTCATGCTCAGGTTCCCATCACACACATCTCAAGGAGTGTTCACATAATAACCATACACAGGGAACCCTCTTCCCCAAACCAAACCAATACCTATAGGGATTATCACATTCACATCAAGAACTAGGAATCTAATCCACCCTCAATATGGTGCTCCGAAGCATTCACGTGACACTTGATTGTATCACCTATCACCCAAGAGCCTAAGTATGCCATTCTTGTCATAATAGCCTTAGGGAGTCTCATCCTAGGATACTCATAGTATATATTAAGTTTTGAAACCTATCCCAACCTCTCATAAACTTAACTAGAATCCTCCCCTCCTTAATGGAATGCCATTAGGAAATTATAAATTTCTCAATAAGATAATAAGCACTCTCTATAATCCCAGGAGGCACTAAGACACCTGAATCCTCCATTAAGATCTCTCTATCACTTCCTAAATTTCCCAAAATTGAAAACCCAAGCATGGATTCACAAACATGCTTAAAAAATAATATGGTTAAGTATGATAGAGAAAACATACCTCTATATAGAAGTTACCATCTTTATCTATGCTCATTCAAGCCTTGTCTAAGCCCAAGATAAAACTCTTCCATACCATGATCTTCAATATCACATCCCAAGGCTCATAAAATTAATTATAAAAAATTACATTTAATTAAACATATTTAATCAACATGATATAATTACCAAAAACTCATTAAAACATCCCACCATACTGAAACTACAACCAATGACACATGGAAGGTCCATGGTAAAACCCCAAGAAAATAAAAAGAGTGAAATAACTAAAGTGAAATGGTGAAATAAGGAATGATCCCACCCATCCTTGAAATCCTATATCAATTGAACACAAAATACACATCGATCAGGAATTATTCCACTATGATTTGGTAGAATCATCATCAAAACCCTAACCCAGAACATCACTAAATCAGAAGTAACTAAGAAGAAGGATAATGGAAGAAGGATGTGATGGTCATGCATATAAAATGACAGTAAATCATGATCAATAATACCCCTTATAACATGGGGATAGAGGGATGAATGTTAAGGTGAGGATCTGGTCAAATTGCCTTACTTGAACTCCCTTTCCCTTGTAAATCATGAGAGGGGATGACCTAGAAAAGATGGGTATTACCCTATTAAAAAAATCTAGATAGAAGGGTCATTATGATGTGAACCAAGGGGATCACGGTGAAATTCCCCCATTAATGGTTTCATAGTGGTGTTTCCAGGTAGTTTGTGGCATAATGATTACCCATAACCACCTATTACGACACATCCCAAGATTTCACGATGAAACCAACCACTTAAAGTAGCTTGATGGTCCTTCCTCAAAAGAAACTCTCATAGTGCAGCTGTAGCATGACACCCCCCCTAGATTCACCTTCATAGTGAAATACCCAGGACATGGTTTGATCATTCCCTATACTCTATCACTTTAGTCTCAGATAGCCCTTGAAGTTTCTCTTATGTAACACCCTTCATGGTGAAACCCTTCAATTTTAGTGTAACACTTCACATGCGAGTAGTCCTCATGGATCAATTCCTAGGTAATGGAATAACACTCTCCTTAAAGAGAAATTCATGTAAAAAACCCCACTAGTTCTAGTATGTATCACCACCTATAGCATAGTTTTCATTATTCACCAAAAGTAAATCCTTCGATTTTTTCCTAACACATTAGAACTCCATAAAAACACCCCAACACATATAAAAACATCTCCTAAAGGTGTTAGAACCCCCATAATATCAATCTAAGTCCCAATTATCAGAACAACCTCTATTTTTGGAAGAAAAAAAAATAAAATTACCTCTAAAATAAATGACTTATAAATTCATTGGTCATTATAGTAGTAAAGTGCATTACTTGGATCTCTAAGAAGAAAAATTCTATCATATTGAGTATAAAAGAAATTAATACATTGTAGCATATCAATACATGAAAAAAATGATATGGATGAAGGTGTAACTCAAATAAACTATGGTTAAAGTTTCATATCCATTGATTATTGTGTTGAAATCCAAAGTGCAATCAACTTGTCAAATAATCATGTGAACTCTTCAAGTTTGAAGAATATTAACATTAAGTACCACTCCATTAAGTAGAAGGTGGAATGTGGTGAGATTTCATTAGATTATTTTTAACCATGGTGAAAGTAGTAGATACATTGATGAATCCCCTAACCAAATATTACTTCCCTCACAAGAGAGTGCTTTATAAGAATGTAAGGGTGTTATAGGGTGTAAGTGTTGTGTAGGAGATATTAAATAAGGATAGTGAGATCTTTTTTACTTTAGTTAGTAGGTTGGGGTAGGTTTTGGTATATTAAATGTGAATTTTTCTATTAAGAAAAGGTACATGGATCATTTTTGTTTGGATTTAAGTAATATTTGATCAAGAGGCTCATGAATTAGATTTGGAGAGTCTTATTTATAGAATCTTCTACCTTCTTTTCCATATTATTCTTCTCTTTCTTCTTAAATTATTTTGGTTCAACTGATGTAATCGTTATACTGATAATATAATTAATCTATTTTATTTTTTAAGAACCTACATTCCTATCAACTTATTTCTTTCATTGAGAGTTGACATCCACTGTGAACTCAAAATGAGAGAGTGGTGATTGCAGTGGAGTTGAGATTATAAAAGAGTGTGTGTTTCACTTATAGAGATGTGTATGTTGAGGAAAAATTGTTTCTAGTAGATAGATCTAAAAAATAGAGAAATAATTTCTGATAAGTCAAACAATAAAGGACATGAAGCTACCTTAGTCTCAGTTAAGTATGGAGTATGTGGTTATATTTTTGGTTCCTACCATGGTTGAGTAAAAATATTGGATTAGATTGGGAGAAATTGAATCTAATTAAGATAAATAAATATGGGAATAATAAGGAGAAAATATATATTTCTAAATAGTAATATGAGAAGAATTAGTATGAACTAAAACAATCTACATAGGACTATTTTGAACCTGGTTTAAAAATTGTTAAACCTATATAATAGGAGGAAGTTCCCATTGTTTTGGGAGAATTAATAGTTGGATAAAGAAGTATCCAATTTGGTCAGGAGAGGTTCAGTAATAGTGAGCATGAGGAGTATCTTGATTCTAGTCTATAATGGTCTAAAGAGGTTGGAGAAGTCACAAGTTTGAGTGTGTTTTCAACCACTCTTGGTTGTCCAAATGAATTAGTCCAGGTTAGATAAATTTTGGGAGATTAAATAAAAGTAAGTACATATAGTGAATCCTGAAAAGATATATTTTCTCAATGATAGTAAAGTAGTTTAAGATGAAAAGTCATGTAGATTTATTGTATATGTGATAAATATTGGGGTAGTGTCAGTGAATTAGAATCTTTTTTGAGTACCATCATGTCTTCTTTAATTGTCCAAATGGGCATTGAATGTATAGGACTTAGTTATTGGATCAATGGAAGGATATAAAAAAGGTGACAATGTAGGTGGGGTACTTTCTTCTAGAAGGTAGGGATTCACTATTACTACTTATTTCCAGGATGTAGAGCCAAAGTTTTGGCCATGTGTAATTAAAATTATTTGTTTGGTTCAAAGGATAAACTAGGTTGGTAATTAATGGGTTTCTAGTAACAAAAAATAAGGCATAAATTCAAGAGAAAAATCACACTAAAATGAGTATCATCATGTTCCAAATATTGTTGTAATAGAGGGTGTGATGGAATCTAGGATAGAGGCTCCTATTTTAGTTTCTAGGAGCTTATAAATATTGGGGTTACCATAAAATCTACCACTATAGGTTTTTATTCCAATGTTAAACCAATTGTTTTGTGTTATTCAAGTTAAACCTTGAGGAAAAGGAAGTTTTTCAAGAGTTCAATAATGATAATAACTTAGGGGTGCTATGGAATTCCAATGCTGAGTATGATATATTAAATAAAGTACATGATGTATTTTTACTTTATTTAGTAGGTTGGGGATAATTTCCAAGGCATTAAATTTGGGAGTTACTGTTGAAAAAAGGGACTGTGGATATTTTTTAGTTTGCATTTCAATAAAAAATGATCAAGAGGATCGAGCCTTGGCTTCAGAGAGTATTATACCTTATTTTCCTTATTATTATTCTTCGTTTTTTATTCTTATGGATATACATCCATATTTTTAATACTAATAATATAATTCCTCTATTTCCTATTTTAATCACCTATAGTGCTATTAGTGTTGATGGGAGTGTATTCTCTCCCAAAATCCTAGAAAATTTTATCACGTGTCTTACTTATTTCATTACTTTTAATTTGTTGAAAAAGGATGGAAATATAAAAGGATATCTTCTTGTAAAGGAGGAGAGACTCTAGATTTTTTTAAGGTAAAATCAATGGGGAGACTTGAGAAGTTGGTAGTTGAAGTTAAATCTTGGAAAATAGATCATATAATTATTATAATGTTTCCAAAAAATATAAATGTTGAGGGATTGAAGATATCCTATATGAATATTAAATATCCCTTGATGTTTGGGGGAAGTTTATGAATTTTTAGAATCCCCTTGTGAAGTGAATTGATAAATGGGTGATGATTTGATCTTAATTGAGACATGTTAAATATGAAATTGTTCTTAGATCTAGGGTTGGATTATTTTCACAAACACCATTATATGTTATGGTGTGATGTTTAAATAACCTTCACATTAGAGGAATTATATGACTAGTTTCTTAATACAATTCATTCAGGATTTTGAAGTAATATCATGTTGTATTTATTGAAAACATTATCATAGTTGAGTTGGAGGTTCTTTAGAGTTGATTAGTTTTTTTTAAATAAATGAATTTATTCTAATTCACAATGCATCATGATGTGAAAAGTTCTATTTCATTCTGATGAGAGTGTTATTGATGAAGAGTTTTACTCTGATACATAGGCCTCACACTATTTTAGGACTATTTTCACAATGAAGGAGCTAAATTAATGGATATTCACACTATAATTAAAGAGTTTTTTCCATAAATAATTTACCTAGTGTCATTGATTTTTTTGTAAAGTGTATCTCATGAGGAATTGGTGTCACACTATTTTGCTAAAAAAATTGTTTCACACCACAAATTTTGTGTTTGTGTTGAAAATGTGAGGTTTATGTCACAATCAATTATTCATGAAAAATTAGTGTTTTGCTGGGTAAAAATACAAATGTGAATCACATTAAAATACCAATTCTCACACTACATAAATTATCCCAATGATATAATTAGATATAAGTAAATATGGATATCATGCCGCAATAACAAGGATCATACCGCAACGATGATCAAGGATCTCCAAGATTCATTTTCCACATCTATTGGATCTAAGAATCATGTTATAATCCATACCATCATGCTGTAACACATATGGAATTTATATTTAGATAATATATCATATAAACCAAAGTACGAGTGATTGTGATGAAACTTTGAATCTTCTATTCATTCCAAGGAGAATTCTAAGGAGTATTTGGTAGAGATTTGAAGACAAGATCAAGGGTGTATATAAGATCAAAATTTATAGGTACTTGAGGTTAGGGAATAAAATATCGATTGGATTGTTGGTGCTTGTCATTCTTTCATTTACTTACGAGTTTAGGGTAATCTCCCTACTACATTCATTATTATTATTGATAATAAAATATAAATGTGGGTAGCAGGATCGTCATTATTTCACATTGGGGATTAGTGGTAAAATACTGATTTATCCCCATTAGTGATACTTTAATCTCTCTAGGGACTGTCAAAAATTACTCTAAAATTTGGGTTTAATATTTTTTTCATGATGAATAATTTATAAAAAAACACATTAATTTTTTTTATTAGAAAAATAGGTTATCATTTTAAGAGTCGATTTGTTTTATTTTAAGAAATAAGTAAATTTTGGTTTTAAAAAGGAAATTAAAAAAAAATAAAAAAGTTACTTTATATATGGGTTATCATAAAAAAATATTTTTACTCTTAGTTATATAATACATTTTAAAATTGATAATCTGAAAGATTTTTTTAAAAAACCGAGTACTTTTTTCTTTTTTATAATTAAGTGATTTTTATTTGAAAAAGAATGTTTTGAACCTATAAAACTTTAAATGAAGGGCTCTAAACCCAATTATAATATCTACAAATCACTTATTTTTTGAATTAAAATGGAAAATTTATTAGTATTTATAAATAATTTTTTATAAACACTTCCCTTCTATATTGTTTTCATAAAATATCAAAGATGGATCATGCACATGGGTCCCTTATAATGGTGGATGATAACATAATGTATCTTATTTTTTCCTAACCTTTTTTACTTGAATCAGGTGAAATTGCAATGTGTTTTCATGAATTTCAATTTATTTTATTATAAAATCCACTCATCATTTAATTTTTTGGACATTTTGATACACTTTGCAACTAAATTTATATCTAAACATAGTGATCTCATGGTAGGAGTACTTTTTGTAATAGGGGAAAGTTCATGCTTACATGGATTCTTCTTCACTTGTATTATCCATTTTTTTTCAATTTCCATCAGTTCTATCCACTCTACTATGTGAATTAGCACTAAAATATTAGATAACCTACCTTTCTTCGATCATTATCTTGGAAAAATGATTGTATTTCCATCAAAATATGAAGGTAATCAGATTGGATCCATATATATCTAGACACAATGGTCTCATGGCAGGTGTTATTACTATAAGATGGAAAATTTCATGCCTCCATGAATTCTTATTCACTTGTATTATCCTTTTTTTGTTCACTTCTCATCAGTTCTATCCTCTATAATATATAAAGTGGATTTGAAATATTAGATGTCATGACTTTTTTATATCATTAACTTGGAAAAAGACTTTTATTTCTATAAAAACACAAATTTATTGGGATTAATACCATTTTATCACTGGTTATGTTTATATGGATTCAAGACCATGGTCTTACATGTTGAGAGGTAACATGTGATATTTTATTTATTTTTACTTTTTTTTTGTTTTCTAAATTGTGTAGAAGGAGTATAATTAGAAACTACATCTTTTAAGTGCGTATAAATCAATTTATAGATAATAATAAGAGATATAAGTCTTGAGATATATGATAGATTCAAAATGTAAATATGCCCGATGAGAAGATAAGATGGTCCTGATAAAAAAGAATGAACCTTGATATACCCATGTACTATGTATATAAATATTCTACAAATGATATTTTTTTTATAAATTATTTCTTAATAATTAATCACAATCATAGATAAAAACTAAAATGGATTTTATCAACAGGGTTTGGGTTTAGTGGGAGGGGTTAGTTTTACGCAATGTGGAAAACCTAGGTTAGTACTCGTATTTAACTTTATGATAGTGATCAAGTGGGATTTTATTTTGGTAGTGTTTGATAGTAATTATTGAAAAAATATTGTATAAATTATCATTTATTATTATTATTATGAAATAATTAAGTGTTTTTTGTTCTTTTTCTAAAAAATATTATCTTGGATTATGTCTGTGATCTTTCTTAGGATGGGATATAATAGTCGTTAATGGAATTTGATCGAAAGGAATAGAATGTAATGAAATTAAATTAAATACTACATTATTTGAAAGTTTCATGATGTAATGGAATGGCCTTAATAGATCATTATATATAAAATAAATGAATTAAATTACTTTTTCTTTGTATTTTCCAAAAAATAACCTTTTTGTTTTTATCCATTTCAGTTTCACAATTATTTTTTATTATTTTTATATAAAAAATAATTTTTATATTATTCCATAGTAGAATTTTATTTTGAATTCCATGTAAAAGTGAGTATGAAGTGATCAATTATGGCTTGGGATTCTACTTTTCATTTTATCCCTTTGTGAAAAAATCTTATAAATAATGTATTATCCCATAAGCCACCCATTCCATCCAAATTATAACTTCCAAATATAGGTTTAATTTTTTTAATAAAGACACTTAAATAAGTTATAAAAAACATTTTTTTGATAAGTAAACATAATAAACTTATATAGAATAAATTAAGTGGTAAGTTCTATAAGTACTTTTAAATAATCATTTTCAAACACAACCTTATGGAGAATAACATTAGAAGTATATTTATTGATTATAATTTTATTTTTATAGTCTAATGCATAGAAAATTTTAAACATTATTTCTACCCATCCACACATGAAAAATAAATACCACACTAGCCTCACAAGACACTCATACAACTCTATACACTATACCCAAGTATTGGCATTTGATGGAACTCTTGGATTTAGATAAGGTTTCTTTTGGTTTTGGAAAATGTTTTTTGTTTTTTATTTTATTTATAAAAAATTCATTTTATAATTTATACTTATGTAATGGAAAATTAGAATGATCCATGAATATATTCTTGATAGGTTTTTTTATACTATCGAAGAATGTTGTGGATTCCACCAAGTACTTCAACATAACTATCAATTTCTGGAGCGTGAAGCTACTGATGAGCATGTATTGCTTCATGTCCCATGCTAGCATCCCAACATTCATGTGAAAGGTCTAGGTACTTACCAAATACCTTGTTCACATATTTTTTAGTATCAATTATATTAATTATCTTATATAAAATCTTAACAAGGATCTATAAATAGGGTTGATCTAAGTGCTCCAGTTTCTAAATTTTAGCTCTATCAGATTCATCTTTATATTCATTGTTGATCTCATGATCCAAGGATTATTTATTATTCTTATGATTTAAAATTAATTTATTTTTATTTCCATCCCCCCTTTACCATAAGTCATAAAAACAATTTTCTCTCAAATCTAGTTTATTTTGTAGAAATCTAAGTATTTATAATACAAGATTTTTTATACAATCATTTGGTATGAAAAGAAAATTTATCTAGTCAAGGTTAATGATTATACTAAATTAAAATAAAAATGAAATTTATATGATAAATTATTTATTGAACCATTTTTTAATAACAATTTTGAAACAAACTGACTTTTTCAAACCAGTATGATTCAAAAATAAGGCCAGTTGAGTGTCTTTTAAAGCTCGCCTTTAATATGTTGAGTATTGATGAAGATTATCAGAGATATATTATCAATGAGAGAAATTTTCTTATAATTAATTTGTAGAATAAATAAATAATAACATACAAACCCAAATATATATTCTAATGGATATAAATATCTATCAACTAATGATAATATCAAGGAAAAATATGCTTTTATATTAAACATCCAAATCAAAAAAACAAGAAAAAAAAATAATGAAAAAAACCCAAAAAATAGTAATGATATATGAAAATTACACGCAGTTAAGGATTTATTTTAATTATATTAAGTCTTTAATTCTACTTAATCTGGATATTTTATGTTTTATAACTAATGTTTAAATTAATTGAATATAAAATTGCTTGGTAAAGAACAAACAAGAGGAGCCAAAACCATGACAAGAAGATTACATGAAACATCATTGTAATGTAGTGAATAAAAAATATAATAAAAGAAATCAATATGTGGTTCTAGAAGACCATGATATTTTCAAGAATCTATCATAAATTTTTTTTATCACCATGATAAATAAAACTTTTATACCATGTTGTTTCATCTACAATATTCATAAAGGAACACATAACATGTGTCAAACATGTTATATTGATCGGGTGTTTTTTTATAAAACTTTGGAATGTAAGAACTTTATTAGAAGATGAATAAGACCATTTTTTTTTATTTTTCCATGCCATGAAAATAATTTTAATATATATTTTAAGATAAAAACACTAAGATAAATAGGGAATAAGTTGTTTCAAGACGTGAAAAATTCAAAGATTCAATTAAAGATACATTTAAAATTGGTGTTTATAATTGAAACATTAAGTTATTATGCATATAAAATTCAAAATTATAAATTGATATGTAAACATAACAATATTTCCCCATGGATCTATATAAAACCATGTGGATTCCTTATAGATACTTTTACCATACCATTTGGATGTGAACCAAACCATAGTTTATTCTTGATAATTATTTTTATAAATTCAAGACTTTCACAACATAGAAGAAATCATCTTAGAGGAGGGATTGGATGAGATGAACCAATCATAAAATACATTCATATTACATAATTTTATATAAATATTCTTTAGATATCACAATAAATCACACCACATGACCTATTGTCCTAGTGTCTTTGGAGGTTAGACATATAAAAAAGTTATTTTTCAACATATACTACATATATTATTAACACATGATAATCTTATAGATATGTCATACATAGAACTCTTTTTTCATAACCTGGGTAATGGAAACATAACAAAGGGTGGTCTAAAAATGTACAGTAAGGGTAAACATATGAGATATCAATTGAAAATGATAAATGAGAATAATATACACACATGGGTATGAGAACACAATCAAAGTGCATGGAAATAACATTAGAGATTCATTCCCAATAAAACATAGATCATAAATCACGAGTCATGTCAAAGGGATTTGGAATAACATAAGACATGATTTGCAGTAATGTGAAAACATGACTCAATAATCATGGAACATGAAATAATAATATAGTAATAATAATGTGGCACATGAATAAGCATAGAAAATCATTTATTATATTGAGGCTCACTAATAAAACCTTAATCACATAGTGGACAAATTTTTATAGTGGATTGGGTTCACTCCCTATTCACATAAAAATAGTTTACAGAGTCCCATAGTTGATTGGGCTCACCACCCAATCCCTTACATGTCATATCATGAGATATAAAGATTTACCAAATGAATTGGAGGAATATATATTTCTGGTGACACCTATCACTTAATGAAAACTATACATATGTGTGGTATGGTAACATTAAAACATTCATAATTTCATCATAGCTTAAATAAATTGTGGAAAAGAAATGGGTTTCATGAAAACTGCCATAATACATGATCATAATCCATCTAGAGTAATAATTTCAATGGTTTCATTAGATCATATACTCTATGGAGTATAAGAAACATTAAAGGATGTTAAGATAGATGAAAGACATTTTTATAAGATCATTAGAAAATTTCTTTGAAAAATACAAATAAATATCCTTTAATTTTGAAGAATATTATTTTAAAATAAAATAATTTATAAAAATGGGAAAATAAATCACCTTGTAAAACCATGAAAACTTAGAGGGTAAGCTTGTTAGAGAAAAAAGAAGAAGACGGTGGGAGAATGCGTTCATTGGGAAAACATTAAAAAAAATTCCTTTTATACTTTTTATAATGTTGGGTTATAAGGATCCATGAGATATTTGTGTTTCTATGAGGGTTAAAAATTAACCCAAAAAAATTGGTTTTATAAAATACAAAAAACATGGATTTTGGGGGAAATATTTTCAACTGAAAAGATATAAGATCAGCTCCACTTTCAAGCATCCTTTCAGTTAAATTATTAACAAAACTGAGGTGAAATGGTAAAAATACATGTAAAATCTAGAAATAACCATATTAGAAGAAAATATACGTGGTTTTAGATAAAAAACATACAATTTACCCAAATAGGAATCTAGACTTTGAAAATCTCAGTTTTAATGTGAGATTGGAAAATAAACCCTTACCTTAAACTTCGGTTTGGTCGTACGCACTCTAACTTCATATATAACAATTTTTTTATTAATCATATGAATGGGAACCTTATTAATAGTTATTTTACTTAATTTCTTTTATTTATAATTCATTTTTACCTATATATTACTTGTTTATTATTAAAATTAATATTCAGGTGTTAGTTGTTCTTTTTCCCAAGCATGATTCAATTCGGTGGTTCATGTTATTTCTCCTTGATCATGAGTTCATCACCTAAAAAATGTTAATTAAGATTTAGTATATGTTTTTGATATAGTTCTATCATCTCATGGTCATTTCATGGAAATTATAGAGATGATTCTTATGGAACACTTAAAAATATCCTTTCTTATAAATTTTGATTCAATAAAAGAATTGATTTTATTAATGAATATACTTATATATATTACCATACCAGAATTATTAAAACATATTAAATTCATCATTATTAAATTTTATTATAAGTATTTAAGTTTCCTTATTCATTAATGATTTAAACATTATAATATTGTTCATGTAGGTGGTAAAACTAACCAAAACAGGAACATTTATAATGATTGAATGAGTAAGAACATGTAATTATATAGTAATAATATCACTTTTTAATAATTTTAATGATTTAAAAAAATTATTAAATTGATAAATTAGATTTAAGAAGAGGTGTATGAAGAAGATATAGAATAATGATTAAGGAGAGGATAATGCTTATGTTGAAGACTTGAATCTCCTCTTAGAGATCCTCTTGGAAATAAAGGACTTGGGACTTTTTTTTGTAACCAGAGGTTCCAAAACATGACATAGGATTTTGAGAGATATAATTTGGGTATATGTTAAAGATAAATTCAAATTTATGGTGTGGTTTTAGGTGGGTATAGTAGGTGTTCTTTTATAGGCGAGATCGAGTGGCATCTTCACAAATACCCATTACTTAATATATAAGGTTTTCATTTTAAAAAGGAAAGTGGACACAAGTGAACAAATAATAGGTATAGGATAATTATAGGTTAATATTACCCTCATAAATACATTTAGAGATAATTTTTTTTGATATTTTAGTCCTTTACTCCTTATTTAAACACTTTTACCTTATTTTAGCATTTACTATGGTGACTAACTTTTACCATGGAAATTTATTTTTATGCTTAAAAATAAAATTAACCAAATTAACTAATTTTGATATGATGATTTAAAATATTAATTCCATTTTATTTGAATCAATTTATAAAAGTGGTAAAAATTAATTTTAAAATAATAAATGCATAAAAAAACTTTTAGAAAAATTTTATTTTTAAGCCCAAAAATAGATTAATTATTATTCCTTTCTAAATAATAATAATTTTATAAATAGTAATTTATTTTATTATATATAAAAATAGTATAATTTATTAAAAAATCTTCAGTAGTGATAAATTTATTTATTAATACAAAAATACCCAAAATAACAAAAAAATATTTCTTTAAAAATTATCCCTTCTAACATTAAATGAATTTAATCACATTCTATATTTTTATCTTTTAACCACTCAATTTTATCAATAAATCAACATTAAAATATTTTTTGAACACATTAAATAATTCTTTCAAAATAATATATAATGAATAAAAAACTTATTTTTATAATAAAATATTATTATCTTTTTATTTCATTCCATAATTTTTTATTATATGTGAATTATATTATTTTTAATTTTGTTACCAATAATTAAAAAACTTTAATGTACCTATTGGATAGAATTATATCCAATTACCATATATCTAATAGAAATATATATCCAACGGCTATGTGTCCAATGGCTATATATCCAATGGTTATATATAAAACATTCATATTACATTCCTATATATAGTCACACATGCGTCACTCAAATTTATCCATCCTATTTATTTAACTATTTCTCAAAATTTGTATTCTATTTATAATTATTTTGTTTTATTTCCATAGTTATAATTAATGGTACGATATTCAATGCAAACCATAAGGATAAGGATTTCATATTCATGATCTTTTTATTTACTTGTGGCTTTATTCCTCTTGTAATTTTCTTAATGATGTTTCATATTACATTATCATAATGTATTAATGTTTATCATGAATTATAATATTTTATCTCAATAAAATATATCATGGTTTGTTTTAGTTTATATTTTTCATGTATTATAATATATCTAAAAAACTAGATTTATTTTAAGAGAAATACATACCAAAATAGAAAGTATTACATTATACCCAGCTTAAAAGAAATTTTCCCTCAACATTTTGCGACTCTTATGAAAAAAATGAAGGTATTTCTACCAAATTACATCCTTAGGTTCCCAATTTTATTTTATAAAGTTATGATTCCTCCGGATAACTTTAACCATGTGAGTGTACTTGTTTCATAGTGATTTATTTCTATGATCCAATTTTTTTATTATTTTTTCCTCATAGAGGGATGATGTTCTGGCTATATAACTTATGAGTTCAATGCATGTGATGTATTAGGTATAAACTTTCTCAAAATTGATACATGAAACAGATCATGTACTTAATATAGGTTTTTTTTAAGTTTAAGATAATAAGATATTATCCCCACATGATCAGGGACATTGAAGGGGATAATATATTTAGGGATCAACTTTCCCTTATTCCTGAATCTCATAACCCTATTCTATGGTGATATTCAAAGAAATGCATTTTATCTAACTTCAAATTCCAAATCTCATTTATAATTATCAGTGTAGCTTTTATATTGACTTTGTGCAGTTTTTATATACTTCTTAATGGTTTGAATCTTCTCTAACATTTCTTAAACAAGACTTGATCCTAATATATTATTATCTCTAACTTCATCTCATCATGTTAGAGTTATACAACTATTTCCATACACAGCCTCATATGGTTCTATCTAAATCCTATAATGGAAACTAGTGTTATATGAGGACTCTACCAAGGTAAGGTGTTGATCCTAACCTCCTTTGAAATCCATTGAATAAGATCTCAACATATCTTATAGAGTTTGAATTTTCCTTTCAGATTTACCAACGGTATGAGGATTATAAGCAGTGTTTAAGATCAACCCCATATTCAATTATTGTTGAATACTTCTCTAGAATTTTTAGGTAAAACATGTATCTAGATCAAATATAATTGAGAGTGGTACCCTATGCATCCTTACCGCTTCCTTTATGTATATCTTGGAATATTTATTGAGTAAGAAATATTCTCGAATAGCAATAAAATGTTCTGAATTCATATGTAAATAAACTAGAACACAAATGTTATTATTTCCTTTAGAATTATTGGGAATACTTACAAAAAAACCATGATGATGCTATACCATTTCTAGATAGGTATGGGAAATGCTTTCATCATCCCCTTAGATTTATGTTATTCTAACTTAACATTCTAATACACCAAGCATCAAGATATATAGTATACAATATCTTTATTCATGCTTTACTAATATAAATGATTCTTGAGATCTCTATATATATTTTTTATTTCTGGATGGATAGATAATGATAAGCTATGTGTTCATATAAACACTCCTTCTTTAATTCTGGTATTGATGGAACACATATTCATTTACTGGATATTATCATTTCATCATTGTCAAAGATAAAATCTATAATATTCCTTACCTTATTTTGTTTCTCCATATCTTCCCTTTTCACCTCCTTGATCTTCACATAGATGGATAGTTGAGCATTCATTTGGGAAAGATGGGATTTATCCCCTATATTTTGATTTCAAGGTCCATTCTTTGAAAATCCATGAGTATTGAGTCTCTTTAAATTACCATCATAAATAAGGCAATATGATTATTTATACTCATAGAATTATGCACCTTTTTTTCCTTCCCAGGGTTGTAATGTATTGATAAGTCATAGTCATTGATCAACTCCAAACATATCCTTTAGCACGTGTTCAACTCCTTCTGTGTGAATACATAATTTATTCTATTTTTATTAGTATATATATCACACTTTTCTCCACATAGATAATTGATTTATATCTTTAATGTAAATATTATTATTTCTAGCTCTAAATCATGCATCGGGTAATTTTTCTCATGACCCTTTAATTAACATGAGGCATATGCTACTACCATTTCATTTTGTATGAAAAAAAATTCTAATCCCTTATTTAATGCATCATTATATATTACAAAATCTTATCCATAGTAGAATAGTGTGAGTACTGGTATAGTGTCCAGCCTTCTTTTAATCTCATTGAAATTTTCTTCACATTCATATATACAAATATGCTTGAATCCATTCTATGTTAAATTTGTTAGTGGACTTTAAATTCACAATAAATATCTCATAAATCATTGATAGTATCCAACCAATACAAGAAAACTATGTATCTCATTTATAGTGGCTGGTCTATTCCATTCTTTAATTACCTATATCTTTTAAGGATATATAGATATACCCTATATTTTGATTACATAACCTAATAATGATACTTTTTATAGCTATAATTCACACTTTCTAAATTTTGTATATAGTTTCTAATTTTTCATAGTCTTTATCACAATCATCAAATGATATTCATGCTCTTCCATTCTCTTGGAATAATTGAGAATATCATATATAAATACTACCATAAATCAATTTAAGTAATCTATAATGACTATATTCATTATATACATGAATACAGTAGGGGTATTTTTAAGTCAGAATGGAATCACTATAAATTCATTGTGTTCATATCTTTTTTTGGAAGGTTATCTTGGATATATCCTCCCTTTTCACCCTTAATTGATGATATCCATATCAAAATTAAAACTTTTTGAAGTATTGAGCTCCTCATAGTTAATTGAATAATTCATCAATATGGGGTATAAAATACATGTTCTTGATCATGATTTTGTTAAGTTCATGATAATCAATGTAGAGATTCATTGATCAATCCTTCTTCCTAACAAAGTGAACCGATGGACACCTTGGTGAAACACTTGGCTATATAAAACCCTTCTATAGATTCTCTTAGAGTTTTTTATTCAATTCTTGACACTTAAATGGATTCATTCTATATGGAGTATTTGATATTGGTATATCACCATGTATGAGTTCTATAAAAACTCAACCTCATGATTTGGGGGAATATAAGAAACTCTTCTAAAAATACATTGACATATTATCAAATAGTATATATTTCTTTAATACTAGGTTTTCCCAACAATTTGATCTATATATCCCTCTTTTCTAAGTAACAAGACCCATATAAGAGAAGTAACTTCCACAGGGAGTTCATAGTCAGTCTTGCGTCAATAGATGATCATGGTTTATTTGAAATATAAAATGGGATTTCCCTATATTGAAAATTGATATGGGATCTATGTAGATAGATAAAATACATTCCTAAAATCACATAACTTTTGACTAAAGGAAGAATAAAAGTATTTTCAATAAGCAAATTTCTAAAAACTTCAATCAGAGAAGAGTTATAAACTTGGGATGAAATAATTTCACCATTGTAAGTTTTCACTAATAATTAAATATCTAGTGGTTAGGGTGGTGATTTTATAAACTTATAAAAATTTCAAAATATGAAGAAGTGGGTAGAAACAAAACAAAATAAGACATTTTTAGTTCTTGAGTGGTAGATAAGTATACCATTCAATGATTTCTTTTCCTAACCCTCTTTCATAGTTATGATGCATAATATTTCTATTTTACATTGGATTTAGAGGTTGTTGATGTATATTTTAATCATTAACCCTTGGATTGGTGTACTGGTTTTTATAATGTCTATACTTTTTACAATTGAAACATTAAAGTTTGGGTAGTGTATTGGGTTGCTCATTATTTTCATTATTAATATCCCTCAAATGTTCATGTTCTTGATAGCCTTATCTTTTACACTTAAAGAATTTAACTATCCCTTTAAGGAAATTTACTCTATGATTATTTCCATATTTTCAGCATGTAGAGAGATAAATTTCCTTTCCTTCATGGTTTTTATCATTTGAGTTTCCTAAAAACTACATTTTTCTCTTATTTTCCCCAAAACTATAAGAATAATGGGAGTATATATTTTTCATTTCAACCTTGATAGAACATCAAACAATTTATTCATAGCTACCAGATTCCCTTATATAGAATTCTTTTTGGAGACTTAGTTTTAAGACACTAAATAAATTATCCATTTTTCTTACAGGGACAATGATAAAACTAGAAGTATACCTAGAAATTATTTTAATGTTTTATTCATAGGTACTTATGAATTCATAATCCATTTTTTTAAACTTTGATAATTCTCTATCCATTTTAGTGAGAAGAGTTCAAGAAAAATATTTATTGAAAAATAACTTCTTAAACTCCTCTAATTCCATGGAGTCGATTTATTTATCTTGTCTTGTATTCTTAATGAGATTCTGTCATTTTTCAGCTTCACCTTCAAAATTATAAATGAATAAAAACAACTTTTTCATGACTTGAGAACTAGATAATGAAAAATATATTTTCTATTGTATTGATCAATTTCTCAATAATCATTGGATTGGAAGATCTGCTAAAGGGGGTGGAAATTTTACCATTAAGGATTCAATGTATAGTTTTTATATCCTTTGGGTGTTTTAGAGTTTAGCATGATTCATGTTATTTTTCATAGCTTGAGATATTTTAGTGATCATAGCCATGATATTTTTAATTTCATCTCCCACGCCATTTGGTTTCTCATTAGGAAAATCATTGCATTGTCCATTACACTCTTTCTTAACTTGATTCATCATGGTTTCAACTATTGAATAAAACCAAAAAGTTTAGTGTGATTATCATGAAATAATAACCATAGTAAGTAATCATACAGTAAGGAAAATCATGTAGCAACTTCAGTTTTCCCATATAGAATACTTGGATAGTTTTGTAGTTTTGGATCCACAATCTTTTAAAAAGGGAATAATGGTACATTTACCTAACCAAATAATGTTTTAAAATTTATTTGATGGTTCTATTGACTCTGGGTGGTGATTTTTAACCATATTCTGAGCCGGTGGAAAAAGTCGGTCATTGTGGGTGTCGATAAAGATATCTTAAAAATAATATATTATTTTTTAGCCTATGCATGTTGATTATTATACATTGATAATATCTTCTCAATCAGGTATCAAATGGGAAAATAAATATTATATATGGGTCTAGAATGTTGTTTTTACCCTAGGATAATTATAATTTGGGTTCACATCAGGGTTCTAGATTATCCCCTTTTTAGATATTTTAATTATTTTATTTTATTTTATTTTATTTTATTTTTTCCCTCTCCTTATCCCATTATATTCTCCTACCTACACATGACGGTGGGGGGGGGGACCGCCCTGTTAACATAAAAAAGGAAGGTAGGAGGTAGGAGGAACTTTTTTGGGGGTGATCTATGTCGGATCATGGCATGATGACCATCAAGATTCAGTGATTCTCCATGAGGTGGAAATTGTTATTTCATTTGGGTTTCGTTCTTTATAAATTTGGTTTCAGATTTCCCCATGCTTTATGATTATTGGTTTAGTATGGGTGGTGATGAATATTGATGATGGAAGGTTGGACAAAGGATATGGATGGTGACAGGACACATAGGATCATCAGGGTGGCTCAGTGCGGGTTTTGTCAGGCGGTGTCAGTTGACTGGGAAAGTTGGGGTCGTTACATGAGAGTATGAACCCTCAGTGGTAGACAGACTACTCGGGTGAGCTCAAAAAAGGGTGGATAGTCTCTAGGTAATTATAGTTGAGGAATATTGGTAATCCATGAGGTAGAACACATGGATAAAAAGTGGAAACTAGCAGGGTCTTAATATTCGAGTGGAAAAGGGAGGTGGTTTTACACCACCCTATTATAGAAAAAAAATATGATGAAAAAACACATAAAAATAGGGGACAGGGAGGCACCATCATGTGTGTAAACTAGAGGGGGTGTAAGTATATACTTCATATCCCCCATATTATATTTTATATAATAATAATAATAATAATAATATTATTATTATTATTACAATTTTTGTTATTATTGTTGTTAATACTATTATTAAGGTAAATTATTATTTTAATCATAACATATTTTTTATATATCATATTGATGATATGTAGGTGATATAACGATCATGAAATCAAATTGAATAATTCCAGACCAATATACAATATAAAATTTCGACTCGTAGCATAAACCATCACATCATGAAACACATTTTGTGTGTGTGGTGATTAAATGTATATTTTTTCATTAGGTATCTATTTTCGATAAATAAATAGCATATCCTAACTATTTTTCCATATATATCATGATGGTGTAGTCCAATTGGCCATATGAGGACTATTGTATAATGAGATAGGTGTATTTGGAATTTATCTTTGTATGACTAATGTTTAAGTATGGGTTAGTCCTGGTAGTGTCCTCTGTATAGTAGGGTAGCCTGAAAGGACTTATAGATGATCATGGAACTCAAATAGATCCATTATTTCCCATGAACCCATGAGCTAGTGTTAAGACTTTGACCCCAGTATCCTAGAGCTAGTGGTTAGTTTACTACTTTCACATAAGATGCAAGCGATTACATCCTGAATGATCAAATAGTTTATTAGTCTTGTTAGACTAGATACATAATTGAATCTCACGTTATATTTGAAAACATAAAATACAATATATTTAAAGTAAAAAAATTATACATCCTTTAACTCATTAAAATATTCCTTCTTCACATCCCTAGGAAAGGAAATAAAATAAGGGTGAGCTCAGATGCTTAGTAAGGGTCATGTATAGTGGAATCCATCATAAATCAATTTGACATAAAAAATATGGAAAGTTAGATAACTGAAAACACATTCCATTTAATAAATTACGTAATTAAAAATAATAATATGGTAGGAATAAATAATGATCAAATAATCCCATATAAATAATCAGATGATATTGAAGCTAATCCATGGATAATATCAATGCAGTAATATCATGAATAATAATAACTGAATTATTGATGAAGGAAATTATTAATATTGTACATTGTGATCTCATACATCATGATATATATACCATCAAGACCTTTCTCCAAAAAAGTATAAAACCATGGGTAAAGACCCATTTAATGCAATCTTACTTATTTGTCTCATGAGACCTATCGATGCATTGAGGAGATATATAATTTTGGGTTCCACCGGTCACTTCATATCCAAATCATTCCTCACATATTTAATGATTGATTTAATTCATGAAAAATATGCCTTATCAATAAATATTCATATTGAGTAAAGATTATGAATCTTCAATATTTCCCCAATTAATTAAATAAATTTTAAAGTAAACACCCTATGTAAAAATAATATACAGTTTAGGAAATAATCATATACATGATACAAAGAATATGGATATTTAATATAAATGTAATTTCTAATTAAAAACGATCACAATAAAGTGAATATCTCAAGAGAAATTTAACAATCCCTCAATTAATCAATAGGTGAGAGGTGATCATCGGTTTATCCAAAATATTGGTTTTGTAATAAAATCTTAACCTTTGAAAAAATATAGGGAATTGAAGTGAAATATTAAAATAATATTTCATAAAATAATTTTCTTTATAAAACCATTTAAAACATATAGAAGAAACTAAATTGTATAAAATGGTTACAATCACTACAAAAAAACACTAATTAACGACATTTATTTTCATTAGTGATGTTTTAAAACGTCGCTAATTTATTTACTGACATTTCTAGAAAGCATTGGAAAATGGGGTGTCGCTAATTTAGCAACATTTTAAAGTGAAGTCAACTAGCAATGCATTAAAACATTTCCAATTTTTGATACTTTAAAACGTCGCTAATTAGCAACACCTCATTTTCTGACGTTTTCTAAAAATATTGGTAAATAAGCATCACTCAATTAGTTACGTTTTAAGGTGTTTCTAATCAGGGACACCTCATTTTCCAACGCTTTTTAGAAATGTTGGTAAATGGACGTTGCTAAACTACATGTCATTTACTGAAATTTTATGAAAACATCAGTAAATGTTTTATTTGAAATGTATTTTTTTTGAAATGTGCATTTTTTATTTGAAATGTTTTTTAATGTTCATTTTTTATACCTTCCCCGCGTCTATCAACCCCCTCACCCCATCCCATCCTATTCCCTTGTGTCTATTACCCTTGCCCCATCTCTTCCTGTTCCCCTGCGTCTATCGCCCTATTCCCCCACGTCTGTCGTCCTCACCCCATCCTGTCTGGTTCCCCCACATCTGTCAACCCTCACCCCATCCTGTTCACCCCCTGCCCCTGCCCCTACCCTCCCTTCATCCCGTCCATAGTTCCCTTGCCCTAACCCTTTCCCTCCCCTTTTCGCCACCCCAGTGTCCCATCCGGTTCCCCCACGCCCCAGCCCCAGCCCCAGTCCCATCCGGTCTGCCCCAAAGTCATCCAGTCCTATCCATCTCTGCCCTAGCATCCCATCTGCCTCTGCCCCAGTGTCCCCCGTCCAGACCGCCTCTGCCCCTGCCCTCCCCTCACCCTGCTTCTGTCCCGCGCCCCATTCCCCATGCATCTTGTCCCATGCCTCAGTCCCCAGAATCCCGTCCCAATCGTCTGCCCTAGTCTCCTGCATCCCCATCCGTCCCAACGTCTATTCCTGTCCGCCTTCCCTTCCCCGGTCTAGTCCACCTAAAAAAATGGATGCATGTAGAATCGAACCACTATCCTTCCATTTCAGAGGAATTAAATCTACCAACTCACTCATTTCAACTATTGATAAACGATTGGGTTTCATTTCAACTATTGATATACAAATGGATTTTGTTATATATATATATAGATTTCAATATTTCAAAAAATAATATATATATATATATGGTTATACTTTATATATATTATATGTTTGTATTAATTGTATTATGTTATATATATATAAACACATTTCAATATTTTAAATTTAATAATATATATATATAATGTTTTATATTTTATTTCTATATATGTATATGTATGTTTATATTATGTTATATTTATATATATATTTATATTATGTTTATATGTTTATATGCTTATATATATGTTTATATATATGTTTATGTATGTTTATATTTTATATATATGTTTATGTATATATATTATATATATATATTATATGTTTATATGTTTGTATTTTATATTTTATATGTTTATATATATGTTTACATTTTATATATGTTATATTTTAGTTTTATGTTATATATATATTATGTTTATATATATATATATATATATGTTTTTTTATATTATGTTATATTTTTATGTTTATATTTTTATATTTTTATATTTTTATATATTTTCTTAACTGTTTTTATATATCTTTGTGTGATATATATATGTATTATATGTTTATATATATTTTCTATTGTTTATATCTGTTTTTTATATTTTTATATGTTTTTTTTATTTTTTTATATTATGTTTTTATCTATGTGTGTTATATGTATTATATGTTTTTGTATGTTTTTATATGTGTTATATATATATATATATATATATATATGTTTTTATCTTTTTTTTATATCTATTTTTATTTTTAATTTTGTATGTTTTATCTGTTTTTATATATTATATGTTTTTCTGTGTGTGTTTATGTATATGTTTTTTATATGTTTTTATGTTTTGTTATATCTATTATGTTTTTACCTATGCGTGTTACATATATCTCTCTATGTGTTATATATGTATTATATGTTTTTATTTTTATATGCATTATATGTGTATGTTTTTTTATGTTATATTTATGTTTTTATGTTTTTATGTTTATGTTTTTATCTGTTTTTTTATATTTTTTTATATTTTATTGTGTTTTTATTATCTCTGTGTGTTTATATTTTATATTGTTATCTATGTGTGTTTTTATGTTTATATATATATATTTTTATAAATATATATGTTTACATACATGTGTCAGTGTTTATATATATATATATAATGTCGCTAAATTAACGATGTTTTTCAAGAAGCGTCACTAAATTAGCAATGATTTTCACGAAGTGTCACTAATTCATCGATTTTTTTCACAAAGCGTCGCTAATTTAGCCACACTTTTCAGGAAGCGTTGATAATTTATCAATGCTTTTTAGGAAGTTTCGCTAATTTAGTGATGATTTTCAGGAAGAGTCCCTAATTTAGCAAAGCTTTTCACGAAGCATCACTAATTTAACGACATGTTTTAGGAAGTGTCGTTAATTTAGCAATGATTTTCACAAAACATCGCTAATTTAGCGATGCCTTTCATGAATCATTGCTAATTTAGCGATGCCTTTCAGGAAATGTTGCTAATTTATCGACGTTTTTAGGAAAAATCCCTAAATTAGTGACGTTTCATGAAAAATGTTTCTAAATTTAAAAATTAGTGACGTTTTTAAAAAACATTGCTAAATTAAAGTTTTTTATAGTGAATGGTGGGGAATTCCATTATCTCTGTATATATTAAAAAACATTTCTTTTGACTTTTTGTAAAGAAAGTGAAAACATCCCTTTCAAAAAAATAAAAAAATTCATTTTAAACAATTTTTTTTAAAATTCAAGGATAAATTAAAACTTTCTTATTAAATAATTTTATTAAATAAAATGACTTTTTTAAAACAATTATAGAAAATATGGGCATGGAAGGAAAATATATCTGATTAAAAGAGAAATAAAAATAGTTTTCTTTTAAATTTCTTTTCTTGATTTAAGTACCAAAGAGAGGAAATTTTGGAAGAAAATACAGAATCTCCTTAAAAAAATTGTGGATAAGAAAATTATTGAAGCTTATGAAGGATAAATGATAATATTCCTTAAATTAAAATAAAATTAATCCCAACAGAAAGTGAGATTGTAAAATAGATTCTTACCTAATTCGTAAATTTGAAATTGTAACCCATTGAAATAATAGAATTGAATTGAAATATTAATCATCATCAATAAATATTTATTCATTTTAAATACATCAAATATGTATTATATACACCACATAAAATTTAATAGGTTCATAATAACAAATATGTCTAAATGGAGTGTAAATTGAGACGAAATATATTACATATATCATACCATTGAAGTGAGTATTAATCAATGAATTGGTTATGAGTATAAAATGTAAATCCAAATAAAACAAGTGTTAATTAAACATAAAATAATTAAAATACATTACACACATAATCTTAGAATATCAAAGACAATGAATAAGTAATATAACCCAATGAAATGAAATCGACTTATGAAACACTTACCACTTGGTAACTTTCAAGTCAAATCCTATTTGATGAAATAATTAAAATTGAAACTTAAAATACCATGAAATATTAAATATTCATGATATTACATGTAAAATGAGTAGTGTATACAATATATAAAAGAAATTAAGTTCATAACATTAAAATGTGCCTCAATGAAGGGAAATTGAGATGAAGTCTCTTAGATCACATTTCACTTTAGTTAAACATGATTTGAACTTATGTATAATGGTTTTAAACACGATATTAATTTATAAAATAACCCTATTAATATTTATAATATCATATATGATCTTATTATAACATCTTATCACCCATTTTTTAATAATATTTCTTTATTACCATCGTTTCAGGTGTTAACTGCTTTATTTTCTTATGCATGTTTTATCATAGAAGTTCCAATTATTGTGAATAGGATATAAATAAATCATCTCCATAATTATATTAATGTTATAAATATCGTATTTATTCACTTTATACATGTTTATAACCATGATTTAAAGTTGGACATGGAAAATTAATCGTATGGCTTTGTGAAGATAGTAGGTTGTACGTACGCACGAGCGACAATATCATTCTTTTAATGGGTGAAAGGTTAAGGAAGTGGATGATATATTATTTTTAAATAATTTAATAAAATTTCATATTTATCATATAGATTAATTATTTCCATCATTACGATTATCCATGTGATTTGGTGATAGAAATCAAATTACATCGGCTCACAAGGTTGAAATCTTCTGTACACACGAGCGATGGTTTTGTTTCCCATTTGATGGACAATTAGATGGATAAATATTATTAAATAAACATAATAAAATCTCCATATATGGGAGATAATTGTATTATTATATTGTAATCTTTATGTCATGATTTAAGGTGATAAAATAATATGTAAAAAAAGAAAGAGCTTAGTGAAGACAATTACCTTTTCTTAGAAGAACCTCCTTTGGATCTATTATAAGGACCATAAAGTTGGTGTTTTGGGAAGAAAATAATCTCTTGAATACGGATAAGGATGTTGGGGAGATATTTTTTAGGAATTTAATGAGATAAATGGAGTTAGAGGCGTGAATAAGTAATGGGAGGGGTTCCCTTTTATAATTAAGGAGGAGCGGTGTTTTTATAAATACCCAAAACTATTAAATAACGGGAATTCACTCTCATCTCAATTGCCAAAAATTTTATAAATAATGGAGTGTAGTTAATTTGAGTTCTATCCACACCTCCAATACAAAAAAAAACATTCTTTAAACATGTTATTCCCATATCCTATAAGTTTACTTACTTTTACCATTTTAGTTTTCACCATGGTAATTAGTTTTTTTTATTTACCTAGGTAACTTATCCTTTAAGCCTAAAAATAAGTGATAATTATTAGATAATTTGGACACAATAATTATAAATATAAAATAAAATTTATCAAATAAAAATCATATGTGTGTAGAAAATTAATTTTAACACAGGTGCATGTAACACCCAAAACCCCATTTTAACCTTAATCTTGCTAAATAAATTTTAATGTCTTTAATAACCATTACAAAAAAATTAAGTATAACTTATTATATAATATTAATTATTATTATTCAAAATATAAAATCCATTTTTTCAAATTCAATTTAAAAATAAACTCGCAAAACGTGTCAAAAAATAGTTTTTCAAGAAATGCATTTTTCAAGCATAAGATGATCTAACATTAAATATACAACTATTAATAATAATTAGATGGATTTAAATTCATAAATTTATATATATAATATATAAATTTAATTTAATTAATTCCTCATTATGGGTTACTTTAATTAATTAAAATGGATAAACATTATGAACTTAAAAACATTTTTTAGAAAAATGCTTTTTTAAGCCTAAAAATAAACTTATACCAAAATCAAGTATAAAGATGATTAAAATGAAATTAATTATATTAAATATAAATAAATAATACCATGTAAATTTTAAAATCAAATTAAAATAATAATGGTATTGTAAAATTTCTTAATTTAATGAAAATAAATAACATCATTTAGAAAATCAGTATTTTTCACTATTCACTAAAAAAATAAACCTTTTTAGAAAAATATAAAAAATTAACCTTAAAATGATTTGGATATGATGCTTTAAAAAAATGATACCCATTTTATTAAATAAAATTTCTAAAATTTATGGAAATTAATTATTATATTTTCTCACAAAAATTAATAAAACCCATTTTTGATGGAAACATATTTTTGAAGAATAAAACGACTTTACTAAAAATTTGAGTGATTATTTACTAAGAATTTATCAGTAAATTTTTATTTATTAGGACATATATATATATTTCATAATTTATTTAATCTTGATCATACCCTCCAATCCAACGTCTAGTTTATAATAGTCATATTTAAATAATATATTTCATGGGTCATTTAAGCTCGGTGTTGTGTGTCGTATTCTATATCGAACATAATGTTCTTAATTTAAAATTTTGGGGTGTTATATTCTCCCCTCCTTCAATAAATTTCATCCTCTCAATTTGAACTTACACTTAGAAATCAGGGGTTTGATATTTGAAAATACCATTGTTGAAAACCCACATCATAAAAAGGGTTAATAAAACTTCCTCTTAAAATAGGAAAAGGTAAATATTAAGGTCATATAGAATAACACATAACTAGGTTTCAAAGTAGTATAAAATTGGAGGGAATTGAATATATGTACATAGAAAAAAACATAAATAATTATGGAGAGTGATATATATCATTGATCATAAGAAATTTAATTATTAAGAGAAAGTTAATGACCAAAAAACAATAAATACGTGATAAGTTAAAAGACCATTGATTCATCATACATGAAGGTAATAAGCTAATATTTTTGTTTCAAGATAATTTTCCTAAATTTTAGGAATTCTTTCACTATCTAATAGCATAAAAAATATACTTACTTGATATATTTTTATTTCATAAGCATAATTTCATCCTTTTTTTGTGCTTAGATAAATTTTCACTTCACCTATTACTCTAAGGAATGAATATAAAATATGAATTTTCTTTACCCAAAGTACTAAAATTAACTTTAATAGATCATATGATCCATAAAAGAGTGAAAATTCCTTCCATATGTCTCTAAATATTTACCAAAACCAAAATCATTAGCATGAGTAATCTAAAACAATACATTAATCTCTAAACCTCAACAGTAACACCAAAAGTTCAAATTAATATTTATCTATGAAGTATTTTAAGTAAAAACAATTTCATATTAACCAGAACACCACGTAGGCCTGTGGTATGCATTTCACCCTTATTATCCTTCGGTTGTGGGTTCAATCCCCATGGAATCGTCAAATGCGACAAGTTGTCTTCTGGTGTGTAGGTTGTCCTTTTTTCTAAAACTGTATTAATATAATTCTTTTAACATTCAAAAAAAAATGATGAACATACTCAAAAATAAAATTAGTCATCAAATTACTTTTTAACCATAAGGGTTTTCTATATGAATTATTTTCCATGAAATCAAACAATCTTAATTGACTATTATTACCTTAACATCAATGATCATATTAAACCTAAAGGTTTTCAATAACTTTAAAATTATGTCGAAAGAAATAAAATAATTATTCTGCAAAAAACCTTTTCACTAAAACATATACTAAACTAAAGGTTTGTATTCCAATAAATGATTACCAAAATATCTTTATCATTTTAAACTCCCATCACATAAAACCTTAAAATGGGTATCTATACCTTTTAATTTATAGTAAACCTTAGACTTATTAAACTAATAAAATTTAGGTTTATTATATATCATTATGGAATATCATAGGTTTCCATAGGTTCTATTCTATCATTCATTATAATGGTTCATAATGAAAATATGGATTAACCAAAGTATATCCCCCTAGAGTGTCAAACTAGGGCACAACAAGTCCTGTTGTTATGCATCAAGTGACGATCGATTCAAATCCCAATACACCCTTTTCAGAGTTATTTCTTCTAGGTATAACTGTATTAGAGCCCTATACAGTTATAGTATCCATACAGCGATGTAAGTGCTTGGAAATACCACAAAATCTCTTCTATACTATAAATTTAGGTTGTTATTCAACAATATGGAATTTCATAAAATTCTATCCCAGGGTTATGTTCCCTTATCTATGTTTTCCTATATCTAGTTCTCAAGGTTTCTACTAAACTTCCTCTAATACCAACTATAGATACTCCGACCCTGGTAGCCCATATCCAGTGGATACTTTACTACTTTGGCATAAGATATAAGCAATCACATCCTGAATCATCTAATATCTTAATAGTCTTGGAAAACTAGATGCATACTTTAGTCTCACATTACATTTGAAAACAATAAATACAACATTATTAAAGTAAAAATTACGCACCTTGGAACTCATTCGAAGATTCCTTCTTCATATCCTAGGGAAATGAAACTAAATAAGGGTGAGATAAGATACTAAACAAGGGTTACATATAATGGAATACATCATGAATCAATAAGGCGTAAAAAATATATAAAGGAAAATAATTGAAAACACATTCCGTTTAATGAATAACTTGATCATGAAGAATAATATGGTAGGAATAAATGATAATCAAATAATTACATATAAATAATCACATAATCTTGAAGATAATACATGGATAATATCAATACAGTAATATCATGGATAATAATAACTAAATTCTCAATGAATGAAATGATTAATATTGGCCATCATGATCTCATAAATCATGATACCTATACCATCAAGAACTTTCTCCAAGACAGTTTAAAATTACTGGAAAAGAACAATTTAATTATAGCATACTGATTTGTCTCATGATACTAATCAATGAATCAAGGGGATATATAATTATAATTCCCACCAATAACTTCATATACAAATAATCCATGAAAAATTATCTATTTAATTCAATAAAAACATTCCTTATCGATAAATATTTTTATTGGGTAAAGAATACAGATTTATCAATATTTCCCCAATTAATCAAATAACTTTAAAAGTAAAAATCATATGTAAAAATGGTATATGATTTAGGAAATAATCATATTTATGATACAAATAATATATATATTTAAGATTAATGTAATTTCTAATGAAAAATTATCACAATAAAGTGATTGTATCAATGGAAAGTTAACAATCACGAAATTAATCAAGAGGTGAGAGGTGACCATCGATTTATTAAGAATATAGGTTTTGTAATAAAATCATGTCCTTTTGAAGAATAAATGGAATGGAACTAAAATATTAAAATAATATATCAAAAAATATTTTTCTTTTTAAAATCATTAAAAAAATGTATAAGAATCTAAATTTCAAAAAATAGTTACGAAGGCGATGAAGTTTGTCATCACCGTATACGTTAAAAACATTTCTTTTGAATTTTTGTAAATAAATTTGAAAATGTAACTTTCATAAAAAAATATAAATATTCATTTTAAATCATTTTTTAAAAGTCAATGATAACTTTAAATGTCCTTAATAAATCATTTGAGTAAATAAAAGGACTTTTATAAAACGATTTTGTAAAACATGGACATGGAAGAAAAATATATCTGATTAAAATAGAAATAAAATCAAACTTTTATTTTCTTAATTTAAGTACCAAAGAGTGAAAAATTTGGAAGAAAATATGTAAACTACTTAACTATCTAGTTGATTATAAAATTATTAGATCTTATAAAGGATAAATAATAATATTCCTTCAATGAAAGTAAAATCAATCCCAAAAGAAAGTGAGATAGTAGAATAGATTCTTACCTCTTTGGTAACTTTCGAATTTTAACCCATTGAAATAATTGAATTTAATTTAAACATTAATAATTATGAATAAATATTTATTTATATTAAATATATCAAATTGGTAATATATACACCACATAAAATTGAATAGGTGTATAATAACAAATATGTCTCAATAGAGTATAAATTGTGATGAAATTCCTTACAAAGATCATTCCATTTAAGTGGGGATTAATAAAACAGATTTATTATGCATATAAAATTTAAATACATGTAAAAAAATTCAAATAAAACCTAAAATAATCAAAATTCATTACACACATAATCTTAGAATATTAAATATAATGAAGAAGTAATATAACCCAATGAAATGAAATTGAGTTATGAAACACTTACCACTTGGTAATATTCAAGTCAAATACACTTGGATGAATCAATTCAAATTGAAACTTAAAATACCATTAATTATGAATTATTAATGATATAATATGTAAAATTGGTAGTATATACATCATATAAAATAAATTAAGATCATAACATTAAAATATGCCTCAATTAAGGGAAATTGATATAAAGTCCCATACTTAATGTTTCCCTTTAGTTAAAGGTAATTTAAACTCATGTATAATGGTTTTAAACATGTTACTAATTTATAATATAATTGTGTTCATATTCATAATATCATATATGATCTTTTAATAACATCTTATCACATGTTTGTTAATAATATTTTCTTATTATCATCGTTTCAAGTGTTAACTACTTTGTTTTCCCATGCACATTTTATCACATAATTTTTTATTGGGTGTAGGATATAGATACATTGTATAAATAATTATATTAATGTTATAAATATAATATTTATTCATTGGATATATATTTATAATCATTCTTTAAATTTATATATGGAAAATGAATTGCATCGCTTCATGGAGACAATAGGTCATACGTACGCACAAGAGATGATATCATTCCCTTAATGGGTGAAAGGTTAAGGAAGTGGATGATATATTAATTTTTAATAATTAATAAAATTTCATATTTATCCTATATATTCATTATTTCCATCATTATTACTATCCATGTGGGTCGGTGATGGAAAACTAATTACATCGGTTCGTGAGGCGGTAGTCCGCTGTACACACGAGTGATGGATTTGTTTCCCATTTGATGGAGAAATAGATGGATAAATAATATGACATAAACATAATAACATATCATTATATGGTATATAATTGTGTTATTATATTGTAATTTTAATACATAATTGAAGGTGATGAAAGAAGAAGTAACAAGAAAGATCTCAGTGAAGACAGTTATCTTTACTTAGAAGAAACTCCTTTGGATCTCTTATTAAAGACCCTACGGTTTGTATTTTGGGAATAAAATAAGATATATAATGTTTATAATGATTTTAATGAGATATTTTGGTAGTTTTTGGTCGAGTTAAATGGCTTAAGAGGTGTGAAGAAGTGAAGGGAGGGTTCCCTTTTATAATCGAGGAGTGGTATTTTTGTAAATACCCAAAACTATTCAATAATGGGAAGTCACTCTCACCCCAAGTGCCTCCAAAATTGATAAATAATGGATTCGGGTAATCTAAGGAAAATAAAAAACTCCAAAAAAATTAAATAATTTATTCCCTTATCTTCTAAGTTTACTTACTTTTATCATTTTAGTTTTCACTACATTAATTAGTTTTTCTATTTACCTAGGTAATTTATCCTTTAAGACTAAAAATAAAAGATCTATATTAGATAATATTTACCCAATTATTCTAAATATTAAATCCAATTTATCAAATAAAAAACCTATATGTGTGTAAAATTAATTTTTATATAGGCGCATGTAACACGCAAAACCTCGTTTTAACCTTAATCACACTAAATAAATTTTACTATTTTTACTAATCATTATGAAAAAAACATAAGTTGGCATTATTATATAATATTAATTATGATGATTAAAAATTTTGAAACCATTTTTTCAAACTCAATTCACATAATTTTTATAATTTAATATAAAAATAAACCCGTAAAGCATGTCAAAAAACGGTTTTTCAATAAATGAATTTTTCAAGCATAAGGTGGTCTTACATTAACTATATTAATAGAAATAATCATTATTTGGATTTAAATTAATGCATTTAAATTAATATATTTAAATATATGATCAATACGTTTCATTTAAATCATTCCAAATTATGGGTTACTTTAATTAATTAAAATAGATAAATATAATGCACTTAAAAGCAGTTTTTGGAAAAATTAGTTTTTAAGCCTAAAAATAAACTTATACCAAAATCAGGTATAAAATTGATTTAAATGAAATTAATTAAATTAAATTTAACTAAATTATAATTATTTTAATTTTAAATAAAATTCAAATCATAATGGGACTTTAAAATTACTTAATTTAATGAAAATAAATAACAGTATTTGAAAAATTGGTATTTTCCACTATTCATTGAAAAATCAACCTTTTTAGAAAAATATAAAAATTTCACCATAAGATAATTTTTATAAGATTATTTCAGAAATATATCCATTTTATCAAATTAAATTTCTAAAATTTTCTGAAATTAATTATAATATTTTATTATAAAAAGCAAAAAAACCATTTTTGAAGAAAATATATTTTTGAAGAATAAAATGACTTTACTAAAAAAATTAGTGATAATTTTATAAGAATTTCTCGATAACTTTTTATTGATTAAGTACAATATATATATATATATATCATATTTTGGTTGATCCTATTCATACCCTCTAATTGAACAACTAGTTTAAAACAATCATATTTAAATAATATATTTCATGGGTCATTTAAGCTCAGTGTTGTGTGTCATATATGCTATCAAATATAATGTTATTATTTTAAAATATTAGGTTATTATAGCTAGATTTTCTTCACTTGGTTTTTATGAGAGTATGGGAAGTTTGATGTGTGCACCCTTTTGTATAGCCTTCGAGACCAGTCAATGTTATATATGGTTGGTGTCAATAGTGGTGGCCATATAATATTATTGATGGACCTTTCATTTGAATTTTGGTGCTGATGAAAATGGTCAAGAGAAGTATGGAGGAAAGGTTTTTTTTATTTCCTTTAATGATTTATACACATTTTCAAGGCATGGATTCCCTACAATGACTATGAACAGTGATGTGATTATTGTGGTATTTGAGAATTGGGAATGTTTTAGATATTTGGGGTTAGTGATCACCCTATTTAGGTTAGTTGACATCCCCTGGTGGGGCATGGGACCTTGGTAGTAATATTTGGATTAGAGACATGAAAGTTTTGATGATTGAAAACCATGTCTTGGGATCAAGTTCTCGACAAACATGGTACACGGGGTCACTAGGCCCCCCTTCGGTATGTCTCTCCCATGGAACTATGTTGAGTTAATGAGGAACTAACTAGAAATTAGCAGATCACCATCCATTTAATCTTCCTTGGTCTATAAGGCTGTCTAGGGTCCTCTCATGGTTGAGGAGTGGGTTCTTTCCCTCTTACAAATGATATGGGGTGTGAGTCACCTATTTGTGTGGTTACTATCCCCTCAGAAATCATTTTGTAATCAAGGTTTTGGTTTACCCACTATGATTAGTAGTAGTTTTGGACATTGAGCAGGAGGTTTTTAGACGGGCCTTATGGAATATGGTGTTTTGGGAACTTCTTTTTCACTAGTGAGTTCGGCTGTTCACCCTATGTGGCAGGCAAGTTATGACATGTGTGTATGGGGAGTGGCTCATTGTTGATAGCCCCCTTCATATGGGATCTCTCTGACTAAATCCTTGGGGTTTGATGTGATGTTTTAAATTATAGTTCCCTCATGTAGACTAATCTGGTTTGATCTTATGTGTCATGGAAGAGCATATAGGTTTACCCATGAGTCATGTGTTGTATCTTATACAGATGGCTAGGGAGGTATTTTCCCATAGGGTATATGATCATGGAGGTTTTTACCCCTACGTAATGGGTTTTGTTCATAGATTACTTATCCCATAGAATGAGATAATATTTGAGGTTATCCTTGGGTGTTTTCTCATGAGTTCATGTTATGATCATACTGGGAAGTAAATCGAAGCTTCTTTCCTGGATGGTTCTTTACCCCTTCTTTGAGTTGGGAGGATGTAAGGTTTATCCCTTGGTTGTGTGTTGACATGCATTCTTATCGACCTTTTTTTGGGGGAATTATATCAGGTATTTTTATACTCACCTTTTCACAGGCCTTGTGCCTATACTTATTGTGTCTATACAGATGGTGCACAGGTCAATGATGATATCGATGGGCATGGAGCTAGTGTGTAACACCCTGAGATTTTTATGAGATAGATTTTTTTAATAATTTTATTTCTTTGATGTATTGTGTTCTAAACTACACCAAGATAAGCTTGTACTACATGAAACACCAGATTAGTTTGCGGTATATGCAACACTATGCTTATCTTTTGTTATACACAATGTCGAGTTCCTTCGATAGCTTGTGTTTTATGTAAGACCGGGTTTTACCAAACAATAGTATATTATTAAAATATTATTATTTCATATAATAATAAATAACCTAGCTGTTAAAATTATTGGTTATGAATAGTATTAACTAAATTATAAAAATATAAGTTCTATAATATGAATTCATTGGTTAACAATTAATTAGAAATAAAAATATATACCAATTGATTATAAAGGAAATAGTTTTATTTTTATGTTCCCAAAAGACGTTTTGTCTTAATAAATTAAATTAATTATACTTATTGAATGATATTAATGAAATATATATGTTATATATTCATTCAAATATTTTTTATACTCATTAAATATATTTTATAGGCATAATATAAGAACAAACCCAATTTTATGCATAAAAGCCTATATTTTTTTCAAAAGGGTATTTTTATCGCCTTCTAATGGAGAACCCATTTTAAATAATTTTTTGACAGTTTTAAAGTTTTTAAATGACATAATAAACTTCTCCTTTTAAATTAGAATATAAAAATTTACTTTGGTTAAATATTTGGTATTTTTCTAGTAAGTTTCATGACTTGATGAATAGTGAAATACATATTTTTATTAAAGAAACTATATATTTTTTAAAGTATTTACAAGGTCAAATTATATTTTGAATTAGTTTTAAAGATTAATTAGTTAATTTTAATTTAAAATATTACAATTATTGTTTCTGAAAAGGATTTTTTATATGATTTTATTATAAAAATATTTTTTGTTTTAAAAGGGAATTTGTCTGAAAAACTATTTTTCATGGAATTTTATAGGTTTTATTTTTAATTTAATTTTGAAACTTCTATATTTTAAATTCTGAAAAATGGATGTAAAATTTGGATTTATGTGGTCCAAATTTATTATGTAGGTCCATTTTATTTTTTGGCCAATATGAATAGTAACCATGATAAATTTTGTTATCATGGTAAAAGGTAAATTAGGTAATTTAGGTTAAAGATAAAATTATAAAGACTATAAAATGACCCTAACAAATGAAAAAATATTATTGGATGAATGAAATTCGACCATTAAGACTTATGGATCGAAATTAAGTCATTTAATGGACACTTTCCCGTGAAAATGACTTAAAAAATATTTAATTCAAAGAAAGACACAAGATGTCATTTTTTTTTCTTTAATACCTCTTATGTGACCACATGGGAAAAATGAATTTTATGAATGAATATCAATGATATTTTTAACTTAATAAACATATTTTCATAACATAAATTTATTTTTTATGTTTTGGGCCACTTGGGTGAAATTATGATATTTATAATGTTTTATTTAATAAAAATTTAAAGATATCACATTCATGTTTTAAACAATATATCATTTTTCATATAGATTTATACAGTAGATAAATTCCACTATAAATTTTATTATGAAATATATAATATTTATATTCATCATAATAATTTATTTTTAATTTTTAGTGAAAAAATAAGTATATTAAATAATTACACAACATTGATGTAGTAATTATTTTATTATGGAAAAATATCAAAGAAATGTTATTAAAAATATTAAAATAAATATAATTTGAGATAATTAATGCAACTAAATAATTTTATAGATGATATTAACCTCTTATGGATATAATAAAAAAAATCTAAGTTAACTTGTTATATTAATATTTTTAAAAACCCATTAATTGAATAGTGTCAAAATTGACAATATTGATATTTTATCAAAATAATGTATTATTAAATTATTTAAAAATCATAAAACATTTTTAAAAATACCAAATAATTATGATATGGTTTAAAATGTTCTAAAATGTTCATTTATTTTCTAATTTACATCAAATATGTAAAATTTACACTTTTTTATATTGGACAATTTATTACCTTAGTTAAATTAAAATCGGTTAACTAAGGGTTAATTAAAATGAAAAGGTTTAAATTAATAACATAACTTATATAAAATCTATTTTATTATGAGATTAAAACCTTATAAATATAATATTATAATATATGACATTTTTTGGTATTTGGAATGAAAATTAATTTATTATAAATTAATATTTTTTAACTTCCAAAAGTGCCCCTCGCCTCAATTATAAATGAGAAACTCCTCCCTCACTTTTTTCACATTAATTTGAGCCTTTAATCTTGGAAATAACCTAAAAATTTCTCTTCTCAACTTCCCTAGTTACATTCTAGAGGTGATTTCCTTCTCCAAATACCAACTCTAGTGTCCCTAAGAGAATATCTAGAGGGATCTCATTGAAGAAGAGGTAATCTCCTTCACCGACTCTTTTAAGATTATTTTTTCTATGACTTCCTCTTAATGTGTTGTTTCTATTATAAAATAATAAATAAAGTATAAAATATATTCTAAGATTTTATTATGACTATGTAATAACCAAATTTCACCTTTTATCCATCCTATGAAAAATGAAAGTACCACATGTGCGTGCGTATGGCTTACCGTCTCCACGCCATTGAGTAATAATTTTTTCATCACCACCTTATTTGGATGGATATAATGATGAAAATAATAAATATATATAATTATTATATCATGATATTGATTCATGAACATAATATATACCATCCACTTCCTTACCTTTTTACTATTAAGGGAATGATACCATCGCTCACAAGTACGTACGGACTACCATCTCCATGATATGATGCGATTCATTATCCATGATTAACAATAAAAAATGATTATATAATTGTATACAATGAATAAATATGTTATCTATTACCTTAATATCATTATTTAAATGAAATAACTATATCTTATGCACATGAACCGTGACTTATATGAAAAAACATACATAGGAAAAATGAAGCAGTTAACATCTGGAAGAAGAGTAATAATGAAATGTTATTAACAAATAGGTGATAAGATAACCATATATGATATAATAAATATGAATATGGTTTTTAAATAAGTTAAAAACATTCTTTAAACCATTATATATGGTTTTTGGATACATATAAAGAAAATTAGACCTAAATTAAGGGATTTTTGTCTCACTTTTATTTCTGTGGGGCACATGCCTTATACACTACCTGATTATTTTATGTGGTGTATATAATGCCCATGAATATTTTTATGAAAATTTTTATGAATATTATGGTATTTAAATATCTATATAATTTTATTTATTCTATGTGGCATATGATTCGACTAATTATAAAGTGTTAAGTGTTAATTTCACATCCTCATTTTTATTTAGGATTGTTTATACATAAGTATATACTGGGGAATATTTATCTTCTATGTACATGTTTCTTAAAAAAAATTCTAAAATATTTTCAAAATCTTATAAAATGGTTGAAATTAACTTTTACCCATGTGTGAATTTTTTTAAATGGTTTTAAAGGAATATTTTTCTCATTTTCCTAACGAGGTACTTTGTGAATTTTTAGAAAAAGTACGAGAAGAATGTTTTTTAACTTATATGAAATGAACTAATTTTTATACTTTCATGAAGTGTTAATTACTTTATTATTTACCTTATAATATTGCAATATTATTTTTAAAGAAATTTTTTCTTTTAATGTTGCGTTTAATTTTAATAAAATAAAACATTTAAAAAAAGAAAGGATATTTTCCTCAAGAATTATTTTCAAGTGATATTTAAAAATCATTTTACATATAATACAATGTTATTTGATGTTACTTATGTTTTACTAGGATATGATACAATGATAAAACTATTATTATTTCTCTTAATTGTTTATGTTTATGATGGATTTATGTTTATTAATTATGTTTCTTTTCCATGAGTTATGTTATGAAGAAATGTTTATGAAACCCATTTATTTTTATGGGACATGATATGATGAATGATTTATGTTCTTATGGAACACATATGTATGGTTTTAATTATGTGATGGGTGGGGACTATATATACCTCAAATGCATTGGGTAAATATTTATATCTCATAAGATAGATATGATTGGAACTAAAAATTATCTCGGTTTAGTAATACATGGATGGAATGTGAAGTAAACTCGATTCAGTAATACAGGGCTAGAATGAGGAGTGAAATTAGTTCAGTAAAGAACTTTGTACACTATGATAGTCTTGTAATTGAGCCTTGACTAATATGGAAATTATTTTCTATGCTTATGTGTATTCCAAAATTCTATGTCTTATGTTATGATCTCATGAAGTATGTTCTTTATAAACATATATGATTTATTACATGGAATGATATTATGATATTTGATATACATGATATAATTTTCAAATGTTTTTCTTATGATTTATGTCTTATTATTATGATATTATTGATATATTTTTTTACCCTTATTGATCATCTGAGATCGCCCTTTTCATATTTTTCTTTTCCCCAGGTTATAAATAAAGGTTTTAGGTAGGGGTGCTAAATGGGAAAATCTTTGTGGGAACATTGAAGATCTTTCTCTAGACTACAAGTTTGTGTTACAAGTTTCCAAAGGCACTAAACTAATACAGTATTTGGGTGTGTGTTTATATAATGTGTTAAGTATTCTATAAAAATGATGTAATATCCATGTATGTAAATCTTGGGTCATTATATAGTGGTACTATTGGAACTAGATATTAGTATAGTTGGCAGGATTCATGACTAGAAGTGCTTGGTATAAAGTTGATGTTATATGGTAATAATTTTTTTCTGAGTCACTCGAGGTCAGTTATTATTATAGTATTGAGCCTTGTATATTTTTCTTCTTTTGTATTAGAGTTTATATTGTATGCCCTTGGATATTTATTAGAAGTGTGAAGGAATATTTTATTTTCAGTTAGATATGTTTTCCTTTATGGTTATAGATATATTTTTGGATGAAAATGTATATCTATTATAGGTTTATAGGTTATGAAATCTCATTGTGAGTTATGAATTCTTGGTTTTAGTCACTATCCCCTAGCCTATCAGAGATGTGCTTGAGGTGGCACACCCAAATCACCACCAACAGAGGTAGGGAAATAGTGGTTCAAGTCATGCTTGAGTGGTATCAAAGAAGTTTTTTCCTAGGGATGGGGTTTGGAGATAGGTTTCTCATGAATTTGGTTCAGGACATGTGGGGAAACAATGCTTAAAGGTTCTTAGATTTGGTTGAAAAACTAGGGAACCTAGCCAGGATGTGGTGGATGACACATTCCTATGAAAGGGATCTGATAATCTACTGATTAACTTGAGTTTCTAGAGCATTAGTTTCAAATTAAAGTTAGTAGGTCCATGCATTATATATTAGTAAGAGTATTATTGTTTTCATAATGTGACATCCTAATTTCGGATATGTCATCATGAAATGGGGATGTTGATTCCCTTATGATGATTATTTCACTAGAGGTGTAGAATGGACCTTCAATGGATTATGTAAGCAATGGGATTACCCATGGATGTGTGAGATCCCCAATTAATTATCTCTATATAACCTATAATTCCACTATTTGGTGGAATTGCTTGGCATAACTATGGTGTAGGATAGGGATCCAAAGGGTTTGGGATGTTTTTTTGGATGGGTTCAATACTCCCTCAACTGAGGTTTCTTCCAGTGAGGCATGAGTCCACCAAATCAGATCATAGATTTTGGTGCTCTCTTATGGATATAGAGTCATATACTACCACCAGTGAGGCATGAGTCCTCTATTCGGGCATGGGGATTGGTACTCCCTCGATTTTTATGAGGTTTATATCCCCCATACTATATAAGGTTTAGTACTCCCTTGATAAATAGAGTACAAGTCTACCATTTATAATGATTATGTTTTATGAAATATGGGATTAACTCTTCTATCCATGTGAGTTGGTACTCCCCACATGTATAGAGGTGTAAAATTTCTTTTATAGTCACGTGTATTCTTTACTCGAGCATGGGTTCAGTACTACCTCAATCCCTAATGATCTCCTATCAAGGTTCCCTTTTTAAAATAAATTTTGAACCCAAATGAATTTAGTGATAATGAGCATGAGTTTTCTCTTGGAGAGGATTGTGTTATAGGTGTATTTTTTATTTTTTTAATGGTTTTTATTTTGTGAAAATAGTTTGTGTTATTGGATGGTTTTAAATTTCACTATTAAAAACTAATAGTCAAATTAAATTGGTTATTAAATTTGTATTTGTAGATAGTAGCCTAACCTCGTATCATACCCTTAACTCATCTATAAAATCATAAGTTAAATTTTAATTTTCTACTATTATCTCTCTAATATAGTGAAACCTCACTTAGATTTATTACTTCTAGAAGTATCAGCTTGAGTATAGGAGTATAATGATCACTTTAAACCAAAATCTCACCTAGCCTCCTAATTGGATATCTCTGGTCACCCTCCTCTCCACCTACTACTTGTTATTGTGTAGAGTGGAGTGAATTTGAGTGGCATGTTTGTACAATACAGAGATATATAAAATACAAATTTAAAGTACATAAGTATAAGAAAATATCCTAAAACCTAAACATGTTCAAATAGATATAGAGATATTAATATAATAGAAAATCAATTAGAACATTGAATTCATTTATAGGGAGGTAAGGAGAGTCAACTCAGATTATCCAATAATGGATTAGTGTTCCATCACTTGAGAATTATATAAAAATGAAAGGAAACAAGTGATTAAAATGTAGCAACAGCTCTGGTTTTATAATCATAGAAGTGTCCTCATCCCCTTTCCACCAGTGAATAGTTCATCTTTTATGGATAAATTCTACAAGTTCTTCAATCTTCCATTTTCAGCCATATGCTTAGCATAAGATTCTATTCCAACAAACCCAACAAGTCCTAATTATTCCTTAAATTCTAAACTCAATTCCTTCTCTATAGATTATCACCGTATGCATAGATCTATCATCATTATTTCTAAAAATTAGTGTACTTGAATTGTTTCTATTAAAACAATTTTCCCCCATGATCAAACCTCATACCCCTTCATTAAGGTTCAAAGAGAAATTATTTTCTACTATTTGGCTTCATTGGATGTCAAAGCTTTATTAGGTAGGGTGATAATGTACATGATGGCTAGGGATTTGGATTTTTAGTAGAATTGGAATGGGCCTGCATAGTGGGCTTAAGTGAGGACTATTTGGTCTTGGGCATGGGATGTGCCTGGGTGTTGAAACTAGGCCTAGATGTCACCATATTTCACACATTTTTGTACTCTACTTAGATCAATGGTGAGTCTAGGCACTCTATCTTCCTTGGATTGGCCACTAATTTCTTAGTGTTCCATCATTATAGAATTATAGAAAAATAAAAGCATACAAGAAAATAAGATACATTAGAAACTATGGTTTTATGATTGTGTAAGCGACCTCCTTATCCCACGTCCTCCAGTGAAAAAATAATTTTTATAGATAAAGTACCCTGAGTTCTTCATTCTTCCATTTCTGACCACATGAATCGAATGAGTTTCTATTCCAATGAACCCAAAAAGTCTGAATTATTCCTAAAATTTTGAGCCTCATTAATTCCCTTTAGACTATCACCACATGCATCGCTTGATGGTTGATATTTCTCCAAATTAGCATACTTGAATATTTTTTTTAAAATATTCTTCCCCTATGATCAAACTTAGTACTCCTTCATGAAAGATCAAAGAGAAATGATTTTTTATTGGGAGGCTTGACTGGATGTCAAATTTTTCTTGGGGGATGGATATGATGTACATTCTAGCTAGATGTTTTCATTTTTAGTGGAATTGGAATGGGAATGTATACTGGGATTAAGTGAGGATGGGTCGGGCTTGGGATTTGGATGTGAATGAGTGTTTAAACTGGGATTAGATTTCACCTTATTTCACACATTTTTATACTATAATTGGAGCTAGAATGAGAATGGGGATATAATGGTGAGGTTAGGCACTCTGTCCTCATGTGCTATATAGGGGAGACACATAGAGAATAAAATCGATCTCTGATAAATTTATATCACTGAACTCAGGTTATCATCGATCATAGCTTCAGTAATTCTTCAAAAAAGGATCTTTATATTTCTAATTTTTTTGAAGTGGGTCTAGAAGGTTTTTATATGAGATGATGATTTAGCTATTAGAGTGTAGGTAAGGGGGGATTTTTGAGAATTTTTGGTTGAATTGACCATGAACCGAAGTCTTGGAAATTGAACTAGATATTTGGAACCTAGAACCATTGTGTTAGTGAAGGACTACTATTTCAAGGGTCACACATGAGCTATAGTTGATATTGGGTAGTAATGGTGTTGGATTCATGAGTTTTTCTTCATTATGGACTTTAGTCGAGTAGTATGTTTTCATCTTAATTTTATGTAGCATCCTTTTCATTGGGCACAAGTTATGGCCTCCTCCAGTATTTATCTCTGTACAAGGAAACATGCAAGACCATAGAAAAAAATTCTAAACTTGGGTGGATCTTCTTCAAATCATGTCTCAAATTCATAGTCACCTTTTATTCAGATTATAATTCAACTGGTGGCATGGATCGAGTTGATTCATGATGGTTCTCCTAGTTCAGTGTATTTTTCATTGTTTTAATTTCTATTGTTGTACCTTGGATCAGTTACATATCTAGGTTTTGGTTAGCTTCAATGGATCTTATCATTTCTGATTTTTTCACCTACGTTCGTTTCTTTATTCAATCCCGATCGCTGACCTTCTACATGGTGTTGCATATTATTCATCATACATTATCTTATTCCTTAATGGAGCTCAAAGGTTATTCACCCGTGAGCATAGGAGGCATAAAGCTTCATCAATGGTGGTGTGGAATCTCATTTCCAATGGAATAATCCCCATTGTGACTTTAATTTCATCCATTATTTACCCAATATCAAGTCTCTGATGGTGGATCGTAGCTTGGGGTTGGATTTATCTGGAAGACTATGTATAGACACGACTTCAACAGTTTAGTGGTTGGATTATTTCTAGTTTTTGTTTGATTTTCAATCATTTCCCCATCTCATTTCATGTTTTAAGACTCAAACTTTCATATCCTTGTGATGCCTCCGATTTTCATCATCTTCCTTGTTGGATTTCATAAGACCACATTTTATCTTCCTAGTTTGATGATCTCATATGTGAGGGAGGTTCATTAAGTTGTCTATCTAGGAGGATAAGGCATGGTGGATAGTTGTGTGGTCACTGGATCAAATGTAAATAGATAGGTCTGGTTAGTGGTTGTTGAGATCACAGTCGATCCCAAACATGGAATGTTAGATTGGAAAAAATATCTATAGTTGATTGTAAAGAGGGTTCAGTCACTTTCCTTGGGAAAATTTCTAATAATATCAATCATATGGTCAATTGAAGGAGAGATCATGGTATCTTTCCTTTTTAATATTTTTTTTATTTGTGAAGGCATGTGAATTTTATTGCACAAGATATGAGCATGGTTGTGATAATCCTTTACTAATTTAGTGAGCGATTATATGATTGACCATGGATATGGAGGGAATGGTAGCTTTGAGTGTTTTCCAAATTTCCTCACATGGTCACTGGACATGTAAGTTGGTTAAAAATTGGTCTTGCAGTCACTCCAGGCCTTTGCTAAATTTGTAGTGTGATTACTTAGATCAACCAGATGAAGGGAGTGTCACAGTCACTTCAATATTTTTTCCATAATAGCCTCCACTTATGTATTATATTTGTATATATATATTTTTCAGTGTAGAAAATGAAATAAAAAACTAAAAACTAAATTTAATTTAAATTAATTTATGACATTCTTAAATTAATACAAAATGAATGAAGACCATTAGTTAATTTTTACATTTACAAAACACAATTTATCAATAAATTTCCATATTGATGTTCCACTATTAATAGTTAAACTCACATGTCCAGATAAAATTCAAAATTAATTACACATCAAAATTGAATGTCTTTAAATTAATTAATTCCAAATTCAAAAATCAAAGTATGGATATACAATTCAAACATTAATGAGAAAATAAAATCATGTTTCAATCCATTGACTATTTAATTCCAAATTTTCAAAATAAAGAATAAATTTATGGATTTCAAGTGAATAAAACAATGAAAGGTCCAAATTTTATCCATTAAACAATTTAATTTCTTGATTAACTTTAAAACTGAATAAAACAATAATATTTCAAAAATCAAAGAATGGATTTTTTCTAAGTTGATTCAAATATGATCAAAACTATTTTTAAATAAAATTTCATGTATCCAAAAATTAATGTATAGATTTTTTGAAATAAAAATCAAAATTGAATAATCCACTAACAATCAATATTTAATACATTTTCAATGAAGTCTATAATCTTAAAAAGTCACAAAATCATATCAATTTCCTAGGTTTTTAATTATTAATGGGATTAAATTCAATATAATGTAGACAAAAAATTTTAAATTTTCAACTCGCATCAGTCCCGATGAGGTGCAGGTCCCCCATACTATAGAGGATTTGGTACTATCCTTTGAGATAGGGTGAAAGTCCTCCTTCTGTAGAGGTTAGTGTGGTGGGGATTCACCATAGGTGATGCCAATTACTCCCTTGACTAGTTCTTGGACACCTAGAGAGGTTCAAGTCCCTCACTATAGTTTAAAGGTCAACAAAGGTTTGATTGATGCACGAAGTTTGATTATGATATCCTGGTTGAGAGTACACCCCTAGGATGATTCATATATGGAGGCTAGAATAACCATTAGACTCTTAAAAATTGAGGATGATGAATATGATGAACCGAATGCTACGACTAGGAGCCTTGGTTAGATGGTATGTTCTTTCTCATTCATAGAGGAGATATTTTGTGTAGATTTCTTATCTAATGGTCAGTAGTTATATGATTGGTGATAATCACTAAGATGATCATATTCTAGTGTAAACTATGGAGGTCATTGATTTGGTAATGCTTGATGTGGTCTGAGGTGTGATTGGTGATCACTTTACTTGGTGCTTGTATTTGTTAGCATAAGTGATTGATATTATATCATTATTTCATGGTTAGATATGAAGCTAGAGAACCTACTAGAGTCTTTAGACTATAATGTAATATCATATACTCTTACTAGATATGAAAAGTCACCATATTTTTTCTCAATAGTGTGAGGTGACTTCGACGAAGAGGTTTTTATTCAGATTATACTAAGGTAGAATGTGGCCTAGTGGTGATATTGTTGGAAATGGATGACCACTTATAACCTAATTTTGGGTGGATGGTGTATTTTTTCTATTATTTTAAATTTATTAAATGGGCTTTGGTCCACTTTTATGGGGAATTGGGAACCAGGAGATGAGTAGGGACAACCCTCAAGAAGTTGTATCCAGTTATTTCCCTAGTTGGTGAGCTTGGCTTCATGCATGATTTTTTTTAGAGGACCGATCCTATGGTTATATAGTAGGGGTGGTACTTTCCCTAGGAGATTCCCCAGATGAACTCTAAGAGCTGCACACTAAGATTTTTGGAGTGACCTACTTTAGGAGTTTCCAAGGTGTTGAAGCAGTGGTAGAGCTATGCTCCTATTTTGTGGTTTCTAGAGAATATATCTATGTTCATGGTGATTTTTGGATTCATTAGTTTTGGGTATGGCTATTTTCTAAGGCGGTGATGGGATAAACAATGTGATTTTGATTTTCATGAGTATTTGACTGACTAGAGGTCAATAGAATCAACTATATATCCACATGGGTGGTGTTGAGATATTTTTAGCAGGTTACCCCTTATAGAATATTGAGTTGTGAGATATAGTGTAACATCATGTTGGATGATGGTTTCAAAAATTTAGTTTTTTATCAGATATCAACTTATGGTTTTAGAGGGAGGAACTAGATCATAAGTGGTAGATTAGAACCATACAGAGGTCAATGGTGCGGTCGTGTTTTCCCAACTATTGTTAACAAAGAATGGATGGTGGTATCAGGGTTATTTTAGTTTCTTAAGGTAGAAAACATTGATTTATGTGACTTTTTAGCTAATAATGAGGAGTATACTAAGACCCTTATAGGTGGAATGGTTCTCTTGTTGAGATACCTAATGATGGAGTTTGATGTGGTTTGATTGTCTCAGCATAAAAATAATATAGGTCACCCCATTTTAAATGTTGGGAGCATAATCCCCCCAGCCCCTCAATAAATGCCTTGATAAATGGGTTATATCTGAGGGATACTGATGTTTCTTGGAAGCACTTAATGGTGGAGTTGTTGGGAATTTCATGGTTAGAGGAAAATTATTGAGATAGAAAGACTTGGTGTATTTTTAAAAGGCAAGTCATGATGGTTTCAAGAGATTCCCCTATTGTGGACTAAGACTATTTGGAATTTGTGGAGGTACAAGAGTATCAGATGTTGTGTCCCTCATTTGAGTGATAAAGAAGGGATGCATAGGGGAATGTTTGTTCCAAGTCTATGTCCATTGATAATACATGTAGGTTCGTTGAGGTGGCTTAGTGATGGTTCTATCAGGCGACATCAGTTGACCAGGAATGATGGGGTTATCATGGGAGTGGATTAACCCCAATAGGAGGTGGGATTCTCAAGTGATATCGATAAAGGGAGGATAATATCAAGGTGATTGGTGTTGAGGAAGAATGGTCAGTTGTGAGGTTTTCAACATGGAAAAAAGTGAGTGTCCAATAAGGCTACCATGTTTAAGTAAGAAAGGTAGTAGGTTCCACCCCACTATATTATAGAAAAAAAGAGGAAGAAAAAAAGGAAAGGGGGGATGGGGGCAGAGACATAAACTTACTCTCCCCTATATTATATTTTATAAAATATTAATAATAATAATATTATTATCATCATCATTATTATTAAGTTAATTTTTTTTTGATAATAACTTCTTTGTTTTATATAGGATTTATAATCCATATGTAGCACTATGATCATGAAATTGAAGTAAATGATTCAATACCAATATGAGATAAAATTTTGACTTGTGGACCAATCCTCGCATCATTTCATGTAACAAATTTTGTGTTTGTGGTGATGAAACATATATTTATTCATCAAGTGTCCATTTCAAATAAATAAATAGCCTATCCTGACTATTTATTCATTTAGACCATGACAGTGTAGTCTATTTGGACATCAAAGGCTTCTTATGTGATTAGATATGTGAATTTTGAATTTAGATCCATATAATCGATATCATAGTTTGGGTTAGTCCTAGTAGTGTCCTATATGCATCAAGTTATCCTGAAAGGACTTATAGACAAGGGTGTGACTCAAAGAGATCCCCCTTTCCCATGCACCTCTGAGATTAAGCTGATGCACGTAGTTTTTAGGGGAGGATAGGAAGTTTGAAATGTTCACACTTTTATATATCCTTCAAGACCAGTCAACATTACTAATGGTTGGTGTCAAGAGTGGTGGCCATATAATGTTATCAATGGACCTTCCATCATACCGTCGGTGTTGATGACGATGGGAGAGATAGGTATTAAGGTAGGGTTTTTTTATTTCCTTGGATGATTTATACACATGTGTGAGGCATGGATTCCTCACCGTGATTGTAAATGGTGACATGATTATTGTGGTAGTCAATTATTGTGAAATTTTTTGATGTTTGAGGTTGGTGACTTCCCCATCTCAGTTAGATAACATCTCTCAATTGGGGAAGGACCCCGGTGGAAGTATTTGGATTAGTGAAATGATAGTGGTGGTAATTGCGAGGAATGTATTGGGATCAAGTGCTTGAGGACTATGGTGTGTGAGTCCACCAATTTCCCCTCCAGTATGTCACTCTCATGAAACTTGGTTAAATAAATAAGGAACCATCTAGTAGTTGGTTGATTACCTCCACTTGATCTTCCTTGGGCTACAAAACTATCTAAGGTCCTCTCATGGTTAAGGAGTGGGTTCTTTCACTCTTGAAAATAGGATAGGGTGTGAGTCACCCATTTGTGGGGTTAGTGGCCCCTTGAACATCATGTCATTCTTGAGGTTACGGGTTCCCCACTCTGATCAGTATCATTTATAGACTTTGAGAATAAGGTGTTCATATGGTCCTTATAGAATACATATTTCTAGGAACTATTTTTTCATCGATGAGTTCGGTTGATTTCCCAGTATGGTGAGTGAGTGATGATGTGATCATATGAGGAGTGTCTCATGGTTGTTGAGCCCCTTCGTATCAGATCTTCCTAACTAGATCCTCAAGGTTTGATGTGGTATTTTCAATTAAGGTTCCCTCGTATATAAATATGTAGTTTGATCTTCTATGTCATAGAATATCATAGAGGTTTACCCATGAGGCATGTGGTGTATCTTCTACAGATGTTTAGGGAGGTGTTTTCCACTGGGATTTATGAGTGGGGAGGTGTTTACCCCTAAGGCATGGGTTTTTTTCATAGAGTACTTATCCCATGGAATGAGATAATATGCAGGGTTATGCATAGATATTTTCCTATGAGTTTGTATCAGCTTCAAACTAGGAAGTAAATATGAATATTATTTCCTACCTGGTTCTTTCCCCATTGTTTGAGTAATGTGGTTGTACAATTCATCCCTTTGTTGCATTTTGACTTATAGCCTTATCACCCTTTTTGTTTTTAGGGGATTTTACTGGGTATTTTTACACTCACCCATGCATGGGACTTGTGACCACATTTGTTGTGTATATGAATATGGTGTATAGGTTGATGATGATATCAATGGGTATATATCTTGTGGTGTTATTTATAATGACCCAAGATTTTAGATCTTTTAAAATTAATATTATGTTTGATAAATTGTGTTACACGCAACACCAAACATAAAAGAGTCACAACATACTGAATAAGTGTTATTAAAAAAACAATAATAAAACTTCTAAAATAATAATAAATAAATAATTATTACCTTTATAGGGTAAATAATTAATATGATTTAATGATAAAAGGGCTATTTTCAATAAAATAAGCTTTTCTTTATATTTTGTATTTTCATTAAAAATATAAATTTATAAATTTAATATTTTTAAATTAATAAAATTAACATAATTTTTGAATTTATAATATAAAAATTATCTAATTATGAATTTTTAGGACTCTACTAAAATAGCTTTTTATGTGAATAGTGAAAAATACAGTTTTTTCCAAAATTGTAAATTTTATAACTTTATCATTATACAATAAAGAATTAGAAATATACTAAACATTTTTAATTAATAATATATGTATTTAAGTGGTAAAATTATTTATTTTAAATATTATTTTGAATTTATAAAATATATGTTTAATTTTAAGAACTTAAGCAACATTTTATTCCAATTTAAAAATAGTTTTCAGTATTTTATTTTAATTAAAAATATTTATGGTGAAATTAATTTTTGAATTAATTTTAAATACATGAACATTTATTTTTAACCAATTTATATTATTTAAATTAATAAAATTGATAATTTTAACTTACCCATAAATTTTAAACTTAAAAAACACACTTTTTCTAAAAACTATTTTTACGCGTCATGTGCATTAATTATGAAATAAAATTTTATAAACCTTAAATATTACATTTTATAAAATTATTTTCATATTGGAAATAATAATTTTGAAATAATTCAATAATTCCAATTTTAATGTTGGTTGTTAAAATTAATTACCGAGGTTAGAAACATTAGTTATCATGGTAAAAGTAAAATGGGTAAAGAGAATTTTACTAAGTGTAAAAGACCTAAATTAAAAAAAACATGCCATATAAGGTTTGGGTGAGAGGTGTAAAGTCCAAAAATACTACCCTCCATTATTTTAAACTATTTGAGTCTTCGAACCTTGAATAGTGACATACCATTATTGAAATGTAATGGGTACTTCCAAAATTACCCTTCTATTGACTTATAAAGGGGAACACTTCCACCCCTTCATGATGCACCTATTCCATATAATTTCCTACAAAAATATTCCATTTTTAACCTCATATATTCACTTATTAAGTTTATAATCCTACGGTCTTAATTATTTATCCTAAGGCCTCTATTTCCATTTCCAAGAGAAATCATAAGTTATAAACATGATTATTTCTTACTCCTTAGTCTTTTCTTATTAATGTTCCCCTTAAAATATTTTTATAACCACTATAATATAATTATATAGGTATTATTTAGATACTTAAATGTTATTATATTAATGGATCAATTATTATTCAATATTTTCCATCCACTAAGAAAAATAAAAGAACATTGATCTTGCGTACGAGAAAACCACAACCTCCATAAAGTGATGTGTTTCCTTTTTAATCACAACCTCTCATGGATGGTAACAATGATATATTTGATGAATTAATATATTTGATATGTCAGGATTATGATTCTGGAATTATAATATATCATATACCTTCATTCCAAATCATTCTTTGATAAATGGAAACTTTAATTGTATGTACGTGCGGATGACAACCTCCATGAACAATGAAATTCATTTATCATCACCAACCTTCATGGATGGTTCTAATAATTAATTTAATGAAGATATGTGATATTTATCACATGTTTATGATTTTATAAAAGTTATATTATCATTAGATGAAAACAATTCCTTACTCATTAAATCATTATAGCATGCTCCCGTTTGGATCAGTTTTACCACCTCTGTGAACGATGTTATAATTTTTATATCATGAAAGATTAAGAAATATTATATAATTATAATATCATGCAATAATGATGTATTTAAGATATTTTAATGATTCTAGAAAATTTTTATTAATACACGACTATAAATATTTCATATACCAATGGACCTATACCAATAGTTTTAGAAAACTATTGGTATAAGTATTGCATTGGTACCCTATACCAATAGTTCTACAAAACTGTTGGTATATGTCCCAAAAATTCTAGTACCTATACCAATGGTTCTTCAAAACCATTGGTATAGCTACCCTAATTTTTCATGAATTATTTTTTCAAATAACATAAAATAATTTAAAATTTAAATTAATTTTAAATATACACATATATATATACATATCTAATCATGTTCATAAAATTGATTGTACCTTGGTGGTTAAGTCATTGAAGTATTAGTTGGAGGTGCTGGGATCAAAACTCAATGGATTTTTTACATTACCTATACCAAACGTTTTCCCAAACCATTGGTATTAGTGTTTTATATATATTACCTTTATAAATAGTTTAGGAACTGATGGTATAGACCACATATACCAACGGTTTTTCCAAAACCATTGGTATAGGTCTATATCGACACTAAAATAGCTAATGACTCTTCAAACTACTAGTATAGGCTATACCAATGGATTGAGAGACTATAAAAATGGTTCCAAATCATTGGTATATCTATTTTTCTAGTAGTAATATTTAACATATTTATTTATATATCCTCTTTCGATTGTTAAACACATCGAAAATAGTCCATCATGATTTCCATTTTCACAAAACCATATCCATGACTTTCACCTAATAAAAATGGGACCTAATGAATCATTGAAAAAAATTATTATCCTATATTGAATAATATTGTAATTATGAACTTTAGACTAATAAGTAATAATTGACCATGTCATTGTGGCACTTGTATGAAATAAAAAATCAAAAGTTATAACACCCAATGATGAAAATAAACTATAACTAAATGATATATTTATAATAGATGATTATAAATGAGGTGTATAAAATGTAATATATTTGATAAGGTTATTTAATAATTGATTAATATAGTTATTTTCATTATATAGGAGGTTAGAACATTGATCATGTAAGCGGGAATAAAAGGTAAGGGTTTTTGTTAACTCAATTTCCTTTCATTGTGTTAAAATCCTTATAATTGAAATTTTATCTTAAAAGTTTGTTTTATTCTACTATATTAATAGTGTTATGATATATTTACTCCTTATATTTTGGGGATTTTATGTTTTACAATAATTTTTTATACATTTATAAATTTCCTTTCGTAAAAGTGTAGCATTATTAAGATTGATTCCCAACTTTTATAATGACTCTTTTTACTCCATGTCCATGTTTTCACTTTCTGATAATGTTCTCCTTTATTAAACTAAATATTATTTTCCTTTTTGTGACCCTAAAATCTATCTTTACCTCTTATAAAATGGAAGTTTTTATTATCCTTTATAATGATGTGGGTTTTAATAAAGTTATTTTGATACAAAAAGGGGATTTTCTTTACACATTATTTTAGTATCCAACCCACTTTTCCCCAAACAAGAAATAGTTTATTTAAATATTCTTTTATAAATTATGTTTTCTTGAAAACTTTATAAAATGTATTATGAAAATGATTTATAAATTCATATCTAGAACAAAGTTACAAAACGTTTTAAAGAAATTCAGTTAAAAGTTTGGCTCCCATTTTCCTTTATATATCCAAAATATCTATCTATAATAAAGTTTTTCCCAAGATTCACCCTATATTTTCTATTATTAAGTATTCATTTTTGGGTGATAAATATTTGGTATCAATATATCCATTTATAGAATTCATTTTTATTTGATACCGTTAAAAAATTTCATGAAACCAATTTTCTATCCATGGATTCTATATGATATAATGATTGGAAATGTCATAAAACCCATTTTCTTTCCATGTGTTATTTATGATATGATTATTTATTTCAAATTTCACACACACACACACACATATATATTAATTAGAGTAATGTGGTTCCATTATAAACTAAGGATGGGTAGTTCTATTATAAACTAAGGAGGATAGGTTGTTATATTATAAACCATAGATGGGTGGGTCTGTTATAGCCATAAAATGAATTGGTTAAAGCTTTACATCTCATGAGATAGTGATATGTGATATTTTCTCACAATGTTCTGATAATTATAATTATATTTGTGTGACTCTCTTATGCCTCATTAGTATTTTATTTTACTATGTTCCATGAAACATGTTACATGCCTCATTCTCTTTTTTTATTATTCTATGGTGGGAGTGTGATCATTTGAGATGATATGACTATATTTAATTATTATGAAGAATTAATTTTGTATCATTTTAATTTTAATAAGATAAATCTTTCATATTTATGATTACTCCCATGATTATGATTTGAAATTTATCATCCCTTTATATTCTTTCCCTTATGGAGAATTTGAGCTCACCCCCTCTTATGTTTCCCTTTCCCTAAGTTATGAATATGAGTATTAACTATGAGATAACTGTAAGAGTTTTGGTATGGATTGATTATGGAGGAATGTTCAAAATGTTATAAAATAAGTTTTTATGTATCTAGTATCCAAATACACTGAACCTTTACAGTTATCAATATTTTTGTGAATATTTTTCAATTTAATATTTACATTTTTATAAGGATGTAAAATAATTCCATTTTCAGCCTGGGTTTCTATACTATTAGAGCTGGAGATTAGTAGAGTTAGTCGGATTCATAGCTGGCAATGCTTTGGAGGGATTTTACATGGCATGTTGATCCCTTATTCCCAGTCTCTTGAGGTCGTTTATTATCAAAGTATTGGATATTGTATTTTTTACATTTTTTTCTATAATTTATATAGTAATCCTTGGGATGTTTATCAAATGTATGCATGAATATTATAATTTTATTTAGATATGTTGTCTTGCATAGTTTTATATATTTTGTTGGATGATGATGTATATATATTTAATATTATATAGGTTAAGGCCTCCCATTATGAGTTATTACTTCTTGGTTATAGTCACTAGCCTCAGGCTTATTAGAGGTGGGATTAGGGTGGTACAACCAGCTCACTACCGAACCATACAGGAACATGATGTGTCAGGTCATGTCAAATAAATCATAAGATATCTCATTTCAACCTATGACATTTTAGATTCATACTACATCACTTTTTATTCAAAATAGGTTGTATTAGGTTCTATACTCTTATTATTCATAACCTAATCCCTAAGCATAACTAAACCCTTCTCTGATACCAACTGAGATGACCCAACCATAACATATATGTATATTACATCATTTTAGATGAATATTCTTTATATATCATAATAAATCACACCCTAAAACCTATAGGTTTAGTGTATTTAGAGATTAGATACATAATAAACTTATTTTACAATATCTCCAACATATCCCATATATATTCTTCATGTGTGACACCCTTCTAGACATATCATGCATATAAATCTTCTTCATAACCTAAGGAATGGAAAAATAAGAAAGGGTGAGATCAAATGCTTAGTAAGGGTAAACATATAAGATATAAATCAAAGACCATAAGTGAGAATAATATGAGAATATATGAGAACATGATCCAAGTGCATGTACATAAAATAAGAGATTCATACCCAATAAAACATATATCATAAATCTTGATTCATGTCATAAGGCTTTAGAATAACATAATATGTGAGTCATGGGATTGTGGAAACATTAGTCAATAATCATGAGCCATGGAATCTTATAATAGGAATAAGAATGTGGAATATACATAATCATAGAAAATCATTTCTTATGTTTAATCTCATTTCCATGAAAAACATCACATAGTGGACAAAGTCCCAAACTAGATTGGGTTTACTCCCCATTGCCATAAAAATAATGGATAGAGTCCTATAACAGATTGGGTTCACTCCCCAATCCCTTACATTTCATATCATGAGATATAAAGATTTTCCCAATGAATTGGATATATATATATATAATTATAGTTCCACCCATCACATAATGAATACATATGTGTTCCACATTAACATGAAAACATTCACAATTCCATCAAAGTTTAATTAACTCATAGAAAAAATGGGTTTCCTAAAAAATTCCAGAATACATGATCACAAGGCATTCATGATCATAAGAAATCCATATTAAGAAGGTATATGGTATCATTAGAGAATATCCCTAGTAAATCATAAGAAATATTAAATGAAGTTGACATAGATAAAAACAATTTTATAAGATTATTAGAAAATTTCATTAAGAAATAAGAATAAATATCTTTTATTTTTTATAATTTTTTTAAATAAAATAAATCATAAAATAATGAGAATATAAATAACTTTGTAAAACCATGAAATAAAATATAATAATATTATTATGTAAAAATGAATAAGATGGTGGAAAATTTTTTCCTTGTAGAAAACATTAAAAAATGATTCCTTTCAGACTTTTATTAAGAGATTCAAAGTCGATAGAAAATGACCTGTATAGAAAATATTAAAAAATATTACTTTAAAAATCTTATAAAGAAAATTAAAACAATTTAAAATGAAATTAATAAATAATTAAAGTATTTATAATAATATTCATAAAAAAATACAAATAATATGGATTTAGAGGAGAAAAAATCTCGATCAAAAATAAGAGATAAGGTCACCTCCACTTTCAAGCATCCTTTAGTTGAATTATAAACCAAAGGGTGGTGAAATGGTAATAATACATGTAAAAACTTTAACTAAAAATATTATAATAAATTAGATTAGTTTTTATAAATAAATAATGTATAATTTTCTCAAATATAAATTTATACATAGATAATCTCGATTTTAAAGTGAGATTGGAAAATAAAAACTTATCTCGGACTTCTGCTTGGTTAAATGTGATTTAAATCCATGTAAAATAAATTTAGATTTATTATTAATATAAATAACAACCTTATTTATAGTTATTTTAATTAATAAAATTCATTTATAATTATTTTTTACTCATATATTAATTTTTTATAGTTAAAATTAATATTCAAGTGTTAGTTGTTCTATTTCCCAAGCATAATTCGTTTTTGTGGTTCCAGTCCTTTTACCTTGATCAAGAGTTAATCACCTCCATAATGTTCATTAATTTGTAGTATATGTTTTTATATATTTCTTGATTCAAATGGTCATTTCATGGAACTTATGGTAATGGTTCACATGGAGCACTTAAAAGTCTATTTTTTATGAATTTTGATTCAACAAAAATAATTAATTTTATTTAGGAGTATACTTATATATATTTACATTAAATAATTATAAAAAATATTAAATTCATTATAATTAAAAATTATTATCATTATTTAAGTTTTATTAGTCATTCATGATGTAAGCGTTATAACATCATTCATGTAGGTGGTAAAACCGACCAAAACAAGAACACGTATAATAATTGAATGAGAAAGAAAATGTTATTATATAGTAGTAATACCATTTTTACATAAGATTAATTGAATGAGAAAGAAAATTTTATTATTATCCAATATTAATATGTATAATTATCATATTTCATTCCTATATATAGTCATAAATGCTTCATTAAAACTCATTCATCCTATTTGTTTACTTATTTATCAAAACATTTATTGTATTTTTTATATTTTCATTTTTTTCATAGTTATAATCAAAGCTATAATATTTAATAAAAACCATGATGATGAGGATTTCATGTTTGTGGTATTTTTATTTATGTGTTGTTTTATTCCTCTTATATTTTTCTTAATGATGATTCATATTGAATTATCATAATATCTTAATGTTTTTCTTGAATTGTAATATTTTATCTAAATAAAATATATCATGGTTTGTTTTTGTTTGGTGGTGCATGTATTAAAAACTATCAAACACATCATATTTATTTAAAAATAAATATAAAATAAAATTATGAGGTGTTAAATTGGAGACATATTTTGAAAGTTTGTTGAAGATAAATAGAATATATGGGATCATTCTAAATAGTGTAAAACAATGGGATTGATTTTTTTCATGTATTTTGGTGAGATCTTTCCTATTTTCATGTTTATTCACTAAATCATAGTATATTAATTGTATTATTCTAGAGATGTAATTGAATAGTGACTGGTTAAATAGATTTTGATTTATTTTAATAATATTTTCATTGAGTTTGATTATTCATCACTTGTTCTATACAATTCAAATTTTTATTCACATGATCATTTTAAATAGTTTTAAAGGTTATAATAATATTCAAACTAAATGATTCAAGTTTATTTATTAGAATTAAATAAATTTGTATGATTTATATTTAATTTTTTTTAAATCACCCAATTATTGAATTAATTTATTATTATACCAAGGAATAAATTATTTTAATGATTTTAAAATAAATATCGGACCACTAATTTATTTTGATCTATTTATTATAACAATCAAATATTAATTTAATCAAATCAAATTTATTTTAATGATGGACCTTGATATTACATTCTTAGCACTTATTTTCCATAGATATTCCTCATTTTCATTCATTATTTTTTCTTTGTAAAATAGGTATAAAAAACACTCAAATTTAAAAAGTTCTAACTTTTGAATAAAAGTATTACTCTATAGACCATATCTTATCTATTGGTATGAATCTTTAAAAAATATTTACTACACTTTTATAGTTAGAGTTGAAAATAAATATTATAAATTAATAAATTTTTACATATATGGGAATTAACAACCCCTCATAAACATTTCATGTTTTTTGTGTCATTTTTCAGGTAATAATTGAACTTATAGGAACATTAGATTTGATATATTAGGGAAGAAAATTCTTATCCATTTTCTATTATTACTTTTTATTCACTTTGTTAAGATTTGTGTATTCATGGTTTGATTTCGTATTTTATATCTTTAGATACACACAAATTTAACTTGGGATGAGATAATAGAATCTTGAAGAAAACTCTTTGACTATGATTATGATATTGAGAGGATTTTTATAAGAAAAAGAAGAAAAGAAAACATGGATGGAATTCAAAAAATAAAGAGGTGGAAAAAAATTCAAAGAGGATGACCAAGTAAAATAAATTTAATAGATTATGGATTTCCCTTATGTGTGGAGGTAAGACCAAGCATTATAGTTCCACTAGTTACAATGAACAACTTTGATAAAAATTCAACAATCATATAAATGATTCAGAATTTATTTCATTTTTTTAGGAAAGCACACAAATATCCAAATGTTCAGTTCGAAATATTTATCTAACTTTATGATATTTTTCAATTAAATAGAATTTTAGATAATAAAATAAGGATTTAATTATTTAAATTTTCATTAAGATATAAATCCAAAGAGTAAATTAAAATATTGATACCACATTCCATTACTACATAGGATGAGATGACAAATCTTTTCTTAACACTATTTTTTCCTTTATCTAAACCTATTAATATTCATATTGAATTTTTAAATTTCAATAAATTTTACATGAATTAAATTTATGATTTATGGGATAAGTTTAAAGATCTTATAATAAAGTTCCCTCATTATGGGAGTGTTATTTGCTTTCTAAGCTAAACTTTTTATATGTTTTTTTCTCAAAGTAATAGATTAATTGTTGATGTTGTCATTGGAGGTTCATTAATGAAGAATTTAACAGGGGAATCATAGAAATTATTGTATGGAATTTTTAACAATAAATTTTAATGGACATAAAAGGGAGTTTAAAAAGGAATAGGGGTACACATGGTGAATAATGATGCCTTAATGGTTGTCCAAGGGAATGATCTTACAATGATCATTTCTTCAATCATGTAACTCATGAAACAAAAACAGGGTATGATTATGAAAGATTTGAATTGTATTTATTTTAATAGAAAAAATAATTTTTAGGTATTTAATGTGTAAGAGAACAATTTAGGTAGTTGATGAGACTTTAATTTTAGAGGATTTTACTATAGATTCCAAAAACAGGAAGGAAAAAATTTATAAAACAATCAAATGAATTTCTTGGAGGAAACATTGAAAAGTTTCATGACACCCAATTTTGTTTCACGAAAAAATAAAGAACCTAATTACAAAAATCAATTAACTTTTATCATAAAATTATTGATTCAAGTGGATCAAATTACATCTCAATTAAAAAAATGGCAATAGGAGACACTACTAGGTAATTTAAAAGTTAAACTAAGAGGTGTATTGAATGATTTCACCTTGAGAATTTAGAAAATTCTTGAAAAGGAAGATAAAATAGAAGTGATATAAGATGATAAAATGATAAAAATTTATAAAGGGAAAGGATGATGAAATGGAATCTACGAAAGATGCTATAGAATAAGAAACATCAACAGTCAAGAAAAAAGGTTTGGTTTTTTCATGAATTAACTTTTGATTTTTATCTATTTATTTTGATTTTCAAGTTCATATAAAGAATAATTATTGAAGTTGAAGATAAATAAAGATATATTAAATATAAATTTTTTATGAAATGGGATTATTATTTTTAATTAAATATATTTTTTATATATACATTCAAGATTTGGAAAAGGAAATTTCTTGTCCAAACTTATATATATGAAATATGTTTTATCTTGGATACAAAGAGTTTTTTTGAAATAACTTCATACCTTTTTTTAAATATCATATTTGATTATTTTAAATGATTAAGATAATGGGTGTATGAGTATAGATAACATGGTAATATTGGATTGATGAGTCATGTTTTGGATGAGTTTATTGATTTATGCAAGTAAAAAAGTTTCAATTTTTTTACTTAATCAGAATTTTTATAATAGAATTACTCAAAGTTTTTTGAGTATGTAATGAATGATAGTTAAAATTTTCAGTTAATATTGATTTTATGGTGTGTGTGGGATTTGGGAGAGATATCTCAATTAGGATAACCCTAGATTGACCTATGACTATTAAACACCCCCCCTTCATGTCTTAACTATAAAAAATAGTATCAAGAAAATATTTAGGGTGAAGATTTAGGGTCTATAATTGGTTTGAATTTTAAGGGTGAGAGAAAAAAATTCCTTCACATTCTCTTCATTAAATAAAAATATAGTAAAAAATAAGAAATAGAAAAGAAAAAAAATACTTTGTTTGTGTCTTGTAATCAATATTAAAATAATGTAAATTAAAAATAATGATTATTTCAAAATAATAATTGAAAGTCTTCTATAAAATTGATATTTAAGTTAAAATTAAGAGCAAGTTTATATTTCATGGTTATTTTTATTTACTTGGAAAATGAAAATTTTATAAGACATTTACATGTGATTATTGAAAAATTCCCCCATGATTGGTAATTGTTTAGATTTCACTGGGTATGATATTTAAACATGATTATGATGGATTTTCTTTGTGATTGTGTGGAGGTCTATGCTTGAGGAAAAATAAGGATTTAAGTATAGGGGTATTTGATATGTGAAAATAACATGTATTTTAATTTTTGATTTTAATTATTTTTTGGATTTATTTCTACCTAATTTAGATATTTTATGATTTATACCAGAATAATGGTGGGATCAAGTGAATTTGGAAGTATTTTGAGAAGAAATAAGTTTAGGAGTTAAAGTCATGACATGATGGTTAAATAAAACATCGTGGTGATGTGATTTATAGAAAAAATAAGAAGAATAAAAAATGAATCATAGTTCAAGAAGGTAAGGTGACTTTCAAGAATACATTAGAACATAAACAACTATGATAGATCATACCTATTTACTATGTTTTTTTATACATGGTTCACATATAGGAACAAAAAAAAGTGTAGACCATGTCATATGAAATAAGAGTTTGTATTTTATGAATTTTTGAAGCACATGGCTTAATTAGAAGATGAATAGGGATATAATATATTGTAGTTGGATATACCATGTTAATAATTTCATTAAATTTTGATGATAAAAATTCTAAGATAGATGGGGGATATACCATTTAAAACAGAGAATATTTTGAAGATTCGGTTAAAAATATATTTGAAACTGGTGTTTTAACATTGAAAAATATTTTCAAGGTTATTTCTCTTATACTTTAACCTCCTTAAACAAGTACATATCTTTAATAATAATAAATCTATTTACATAAATCTTCATTATAAATCTATAGATGTGCAATAATACTCTATTCTCCCAAGAACTTTTTGTGCTTTACTATATCTTCTTCTCTATAGTCATCCTTTTTTAATATCTTTGATTTAATTATAAAAAAAATCCTCTATAAAATACCAAATGTTAAAAAATCATTGAACTTCAAAACCATTCTTCGTGATTAAATTAAATCTTCCAAAAACCAAGATAATCTCTCTAAATTTGAAAAAAAATTGAATCCCCAAATTTTTTAACAATATTATAAATCACAAATTAATGACCTATATTATGATCTAATATAAATTAGTTATTAGATTATTTTAAATATAATTCCAATTCAAACTTTGAAAACAATGGGGTTAATATATTTAAATATTTATCATCTAGATACCTTACGGTGTAACACTTATTATTATTACATAACTTTTAATTATCTAGTATATTACAACATCTAATCATGGTGTAGCCTCTAAGATATATGTAGCATCTAAAAACTCTATTATTTACTCCTTCCCACTATAATATTCCCTTTATGATGTAATGATTATCCCCATACTATCCTTTCAGCATTTAAAAAATCATGGTGTAAAGAGTATAGATTATGGAATGTTTTATTTTTATTTAAAAATCCACCCCCTTACACCATCTAATTACTATGTGATGATTAAATCACAGTGTTTAGTGTTTCTTCACTTCCTCTCCTTTCAACTATACATGGCCCTGGTTGCGGTGTGATAATATATCCTTATTAAGTAATATTTAACACATCAACCCCTAAAATTATCCAACCAATATTATATCATGACAATATATATTGTAGTGTGATTATTGATTTCATTAAAAAAAATTATCCAAATATCCTATAAACTTCATCGAAGTTTCTCATGTGATGTAACTTATACAACATGATGTATTGATAATAAACACAACCAAATTTGGATATGCTCCAACAATCTCTTAATTTGATCCACTAGATTCCAATATTATTCACTATACTATATTAAGATCAACAAAATATTAATTTATTTAATTTATGTTTTGGTGAAAATGAAAGAAACTTAGAACTTTTCCATGATTCATGGGTATGAAACATGATTAAGAATCCATATATATTAATCATGAAAAATTAAAAATATGTCAAAGTCAATTACACAATTTCAAGAAAAGTTAGGTAAATAATACACTAAAACTATGTATCTTTTTAGAATATTAATAATTTTTAAATTATAGATCCATTAAAATTAAATTTTATGCCATTTTTATCTATTTTTTATTGATTCCCCCCTCCCAAAGTGGCCTCATTGGAAATTTATTCTCCTCCAAGAACATCCACTATTTATTTAGGATATAATCCACGATGAATCACTAGTTAAGTGATCTAATATTATTATAATCCTTATCTTAAACCATAAATATTTTAATAAGTAACTAAAACCCATTTTGGTTATGGTTTTTATGAGGTAAGGTTGCTAAAATTTTATAGATTTTGGGTTTTATATTGTGCAGATACTCTTAATAGTTATGATATTATCTTTGCTTGTGGCTTACACTTGGTTAGTTAATGATAGGTAGTTATATATATTTTCCATTTACGATTCATAAACTTCTTTTTTGGTGTTATTTTACCCAAAACGGTTTCATTTTTCTTTTTATAAAATGATCAAAGAGGTGTTTGGGAGTTTTTTATTAAACATATTGCATTATTTGGGAGTTTTAAATAATTTTTGATGTTTTACTAGGTATTATGTGTTTTTTATTTGTGGTAAAGGTTTTAAATAAAAATATATGTTTTTTTAAATTTAGAAAAAAAAATATTTGGGTACGAGTCTATGTTTGGTTTGAATTTTTGGGTTTACAATAATATTCTTTTTAATTTAGGTAATTTTTAAGGGCTAAAGGTCATATTTGGTTATGAATTAATATAAATTAGATTTATTATGATTGATTTGTTTTAGTATATTACTTTATAATGATTTGAATGGGTTTTCACATGGTAAATTATTTTCCTAAACACATAAGTCATGTTTGGGATGAATTTTAATGGGTATTATTGTTCTTAAATACCATGACACTTGATTGGTGGTTTTTCCTTGAAATTACATGATTTAATTAATGAATTCAACTAAGGACATTCAGAAACTATGTTTATAATTATTTTAGTTTGACACACATTATATTTATATGGGGGAAAGGTAAATTAACTATTCCTTGAGTGTGGTGTACTTTGTATTTAGATGGGGGTTAATGTATGATTTTATAGTTGGAAACTTGGATGTAAAGGGGGTTAATTATTTCCACTTGTGAGATATAGAAATTTTTTTACTTCATTATATTCAATTGAATCTTTAATTAATAATTTATGGTAACTTTTAGTTTTTTCAATAAGGTTGTTTGGAAATATGTGAAATTGTGGGTTTTAAACATTTGTTTGTTTGTTTGTTTGAGATAAAAATTTAACTTTGAAATGATTTAAAATTGATTACTTTAATTAAAATTGTTTTATTTACTTTGATTCAAGAATAATGTTTTAAATATATATGTAATTGATATAGATTTATTTGGAGGTATTCTATGGTTTTCATATAGGTGTTGTTTCATGTGACGTGGGTAAGGAGAAAGCTTCTCTATTTTTAAATAAGGGAATATAGGCATGTTAGTAGAGCTAAAATGTGGTGGATTATGGATGATGTTTGTGTGACCAGTAGATATAGTAACTTCTTTTTGTTATGGTCCCATTTTTTTAACTTTATCACATGTGGTTAGTTATGTAGGATAATTTATTTGGGTTTCACCCATATTTTTGTAGTTTACACACACTCACACATATGATTTATTTGTTTGTATTATTTTAGAAAAGCATTAAATTACTAGGTGTAATAGTGATCCAATGTATGAATTCATCATTTTGGATTATTCGGTAAAATCATTATTATTTATTTTAAATATTTTAATGGGTAAATTTTTTCCTAGATTATATATTTGATATTATTGTCACTAGTTGTTGGCTTGTGACTATTGAAAAATTTACTTTAGGATTTGTGGCATTCTTGACTTAGGTATCTCAAATAATATCTTGATTAGGGGTGTTACAAGACTAATGATTGTCCCTACATTCCAATACATATTTTTTATTGTATTTTTTCCTCACTCACATTGAACCTTAAAAAATTACTAATGGTTTGGAAATATTTAAATTACCATGGTCTAATCATGGTGTTGTGCCATTATTATCAAATGTATTCTCAAAAAGAGATGTAAAACTTATTGAAATGGATGGTACAAATTAATATTTTAATCCATTCATTTCTAAGGGTATTACATCATTGATTCAAATATTGAAGTTTATACTATAAAAAAATAAATAGGTGTTTCAAAATAATAAAATTCGTGTGCCCAATTTCTCATTTCTTATTTCTAGAAATGAAATAAATTTTTATCCCATTAATAGAAGGTCTCAAAATCGAGTATAATTAACGTCTTCTTTAAAGACTCATTGAAAAATAACCAATTATTTATCTCATGAATTTAATGTTTAGAGGAAACTAAACTTAAGCTAAGGATAAGCCTCAAAAATAGGTTGATTTAGAAAAAATTTAGAAAAAAATTAAAATATAAGTGAAAAATATGATCAATAAAGAACATGATGAAAATTGGATAAATTCTATCTACGAGTGTCTAAGCTTATTCAATATATATTTTTATTTTTGTTTTATCTCTTTGAGAATACTTACAAGTCTTAATTACATAATATTTAAGAAATAAATAATTAAATAAATCCATTTTAGAGACATTATTTGAGAAAGTTAGCTTGATATGTGACATGTCATCATGAGATTTGTTGCAAGCTATTGTCACAACCCGAACCACTAGGCCCCCCCTAGCCAGTGATGAGTTGAGTATGACACCCCAATCTCGCCTCTAATAGGACAAGGGATGGTGACAAGAACCTAGTAGGCATATAACATGCATGGGAGGCCTTAGCCTAAGGTACCTATACACACAAAAATATCTTCAAATATCCATAAAAAGTTAAAAGGTAAAATACTACTAATACCAAAATGCATGCATACATCTATATCACACAACAGATTAGGACACAAGTGTTGGAAAACATAAAGGTACAAATACAATCATATTAAATCTATAAAAAGAGTCTAAACTAATAGGAAGGAGGGGACTAATATTAAATGAAACACCTAGTACGAACCACAATCTTTCTAGCTCAACTATGCTCTGCCTGCTCCTAGTCTACCTAGGACTCCATCGAAAGGTCCATCATCTGTATAAGACACAACATGTGTGAGAAAAGCCCATGTGGGGGTGATTATCCAATAAAAAAAATATATTTTAATTACATTTTAATGGTATTAAATGTTCATTTTTGATCTTATGGTCCTGAGTTAGTGCATTTTCATTATGAACATCCATTCTCATAATTTGTGCACTTCATGCCTAATATACACCAATTTAGGCCCAATGAGTCATCTGATTCTAAGGAATGTAATTATAAATATTTTAATTTGATATTTTGGTAACTATATCTAAACTTAAATGTGAACATTTTTCATTCAGGGATCAATGAATGATTCATAAACTATGATGGAGATATTTGGAGATGAATGGAAGCAATTCTAGAGAAGGCAGATTGGACACCATCCCACTTATGAGACTGTGGGGCCCAACATATAGTACCAATGAATCCCAAATTTTTTTGGATGATATAAGACATGTATAGGAACAAATAAATATTCATGATCCAATGCAAATTCGTCTTCCATGGTGTCCATTTAGGCGGACCAAGTTAGAGATAAAATTCTGGGCCAGATTCTGCGGCCCAAAAAAATAGCCCACTAATTTGATTATATCTCGGAATCCACAACTCTAAATGGGCCCAAAGTTTACAGGAGGTCATAATAAATCTGGATCTCCATTTTCTAATTCTATGGGACACTCTGATTCTTCCATATAGAAGGTCTTACAAGTGCTTCTGTTTGGTGAAGGAAAGCTGGCTGCCACCTCGGGTCAAGTGTGGAAAAATCAACTCACCCTTACTTTCCACCCACCTATGGCCTACCACAATTAATTGAGGAGACTTGGACTCTTGGAGGCTCGACAAAAGGGCTAAAAAATTCTTATTTAAGGTAGTGGTGTTGGAGGATTGAAGAATCTTGGATGCTTTGTTCAATTGTAATGTTATGCTGCAATTTTGTTGTCTCAAATTAGTCTTTAACATGTAAGTTGGTCAATTCACTTTAGTTTCTTAATAAAAGTTCTTCTTATACTATTATTATGTTGTTCTTCATATAAATTTGATACCTTTGGATCAAGGTGTGAATTTATTCACACCAAACCTTGTGAAATTATTCACACAACGGTGGAGTGATCATTTTATTTTTATTGTTTTCTTTACTTCTCCATTTCCTCCCTCATGAGTCTACTTTCCGCTTACATTGAAACCATGGGATCAATGGAGGGATAACCCACTTATGGGTTGATCCAAGGGAGTATCAAGGGGCTGGATTGGATGTTATTTATCACCTCATTAATGTATAATCACTTCTTTAATTGAGATTTTTATTTGATGATTTTTAAACTCCATCATCCTTGTTGAATTTAAGGCCACACACTTCAAGTGCTAATTCGAACCTTTAACTTGAAGTGCTCAAAACTTTGATCCTTCAAGTGTATAGGTAATTAGTATTAAAGGGTGTAGGAATTAAACCAGTAAGTGATGATGTTGTTTTATCTCCTTAAATGAACCCATCTCAAATATAAGAAATTGAAATCATTAAAAAGGGAATACGTCCAATCCACCCCAAGCAATAACCTAGGATCAACTCATTCTTTTAAATTGAATTCACTTAAGTCTCTTAGAGTTCCTTTAAACCCATCTGAAATCAAACCAAGTTGGCCACTTCATAGCCAAAAACAGTCCTTAGAATGTGCGTGTCAATAGGTTACTTCTTAGGTCTCTGTGGATTTGACAACCCAAGCTAGACTTCAAGGACTGTTCTACCTTCATATCTTGGGTAAATTTGAGAGAGAATCAAATTTTGGCGCCGTTGACGGGGACCTAAGTAATTTATCTTAGACACTATCATCTTTTTTTTCATCCCACTTCTCTTATATCATCCCCAATTTCATTCCTATGGAAAATCCTTTTGAACAAATCCAAACATGGGGAACCTCTCCCTACATTGATCACCCCACACCAAGTGTGATGTACAATGACCATCCTAGTTTCTACTGGTGGGATAACCAACAAACAATTGAGACACAATGTTTTAACTCCTATTATCCACAAAACATTCCAAAATATAATGAGTTTTAATCCCCAAAAAGCCAATTTGAACATCCTCCTATGGAATTCCAACAACATGGTTATCCTCCTGGAATAGACCATCTCTCTCAACCCATTATCCATCCTAATACACATCCATTACTTGAAAAATTGTGTCAACAAATGGAGATAATGAATTTTGAGGTTTCATCATTGAGGTTAGAACTACAAATCATTAAAAATTGTGAGGAAACCATCCCTACACAAACTGTCCCTTCCATAACCTTATGTGAAGTGTCTAGTTTCCCACAAAAATCTCCTGAATTTACTAAAGAGAAAACCTTTGGATTTGGGGAAGATTATGAGGATCAAGGAATTGTTGATAGGTGTTTAAATCAAGATGAAACTGATTTTTTGTATTCACAAGAGGAGAATTTGACATCATGGACTGAGTGTCTTGAATATCACTCCATTGATTCTCCAGAACAAAAAATTACTGAACCATTGGGAGAAATCACAAACTTTGAGTCCATAAAAATTCTTAACACTGATCTTTCCAATTTTATGGTTGGATCTTCTATTCAAAAGGAACCAATTTTGTTGAGAAATTTGGAAAATGAAATTGATTTGGATTCAAAATCTCAACCTTTGTTTGAATGTACTATCCAACCTGAGCTCAAAATTATTGTCCTTCCTTCCATGATCAAGTATCCCTTCATAGTATATAACCATGAACATTTAATTGGAATTCATTCTTCTCTTGAAACCAAAAAATTTGGAATGACCATTGATGTATTTGGAAAAACTACAGTGGAAAGTGGATCAATTATTTCAAACATTCCTTGGATTTTCCCACTCATTGTAGAACATAGGTTTATACATGACACAAATTATAAACATAAAATCAATATAAAAATAGGTGAAGTGGTGAAACATGTGTTCCTTAAAATGTTTAAAGTTTGTATTGGGTAAGTTAGGGGTGTTCATGTCGGGCTAATGATGTTAAACAAAGTGCTGCATGGGAGGAAACCCATGGTTTTCAAGTTTCCTATCATTTTGTTGTTTTAATAAAATTTATATTTTAATTAATCATTTTTATATTTAAAAAAAATAGACTGTTGACCTGTTCTTATATTATGAGTATGGATGGGTATGAAATGGGAGCACCATATCCATCCATGTCACGTGGTGTGATCCTTGAGTAATACCTTACCCAGAAATTTAAAAAGAAGACAATGTATCATCAGTTTATTTTATTTTATATATATACTTATATTTTACTTATATATATATATATACTCTGTTTTTTTTTGTTTTCCTTTTTTCCACTAGGGAACTCTGAAAGCGACATGGATATCAAAGGACTAAATTGGAGCAGAAAGAACTTAAAACTTCAACCACCAGGTGACTTCATTCCATGACCCTCACATTTCAATTTCCTTATTGAACTCCCCTTTTATTCCTCTACCCCATTATAAATTTTATTTTTATGAAACTAGGGATAGTTTCATTCTAAGTTGGGTGGTGTGGAAACAAAATGTTTGTTAAAAAAAACAATGATAAAAAAAAGAAGTAAAATTCCTTTATCATTCATATAATAACATCTTTTCTCACATTAAAACTACATAGCAAATAACTTTTATTTCCTTGACTCTTAATTTAATTCATGATTAAGTTTAAAATCATTGATTTTGAAAGTTTGGTTGTCCAATGAAAATTTTCATCATTTTTATTTTCATTCATTAAATCAAAATGCCACAATGCACGTCCTCTAGACTGTGGGGTACTAACTTAAATTTTTTGGGTCCCATAATAAATAGCATAGGTTGGTTTTATTTTTATGAATATTATGAGTATTCAAATTTTTTTTTGTGTGTAGAGCAATGGATTGATAAAATGTGAGGCTTTTGGCACTTGGGGATCGTGACTCCAGAGTTGTCTAGCCCTGAGTTTTTCAATCTATCTCTATTTATGGTAATATGAATTTGTTTTTGATTAAGTTAACTCGAGATGATGCCCGAGTATGTGGGCTTCACTTGGTGCCCTAAGGCCTTTGAGTCTGGGAGTCATCGGCAAAGTCTTGCTACAAGGGTTAATTTGATTAACTAAAATCTCAATTACAATAGCAATATTTTTAAAAAATAAAAATAAAAATAAAAATAAAATCCAAAAAAAATGAATGAAGAATACTCATATTAGGATTAAATGTGATTCCACCTAGCGCTTCCATGATTTCCCCCTTGAATGAAAATGAACCCCCATATCTATTGTGATTCACAACACATCATTTCACCTAATTGAGTTGGATGAAGTATGATGATGGATTTGATCAAAGGAATGAGCTTTGTATTGGGATATGCTTTTAAATTCATCTTGTTTTAAATTATCTTGATAGGTTATAAAAATATATTTGTGTGCAGTTTACATTGTGAGCACTGTTTGTTATAATGTGTTTGAAGAAAGGAATTCAAATAAAATCATTGAATTATTTGCTCGGGACTAGCAAATATCAAGTTTGGGGGTGTGATTATCCAATAAAAACATATATTTTAATTACATTTTAATGTTATTAAATGTTCATTTTTGATCTTATGGGCCTGATTTAGTGCATTTTCATTATAAACATCCATTCTCACCATTTGTGCACTTCATGCCTAATATACACCAATTTAAGCCCAATGAGTCATCTGATTCTAAGGAATTTAATTATCAATATTTTAATTTTATATTTTGGGAACTATATCTACACTTAAATTTCAACATTTTTCATTCAGGGATCAATGGATGATTCATAAACTATGATGGAGATATTTGGAGATGAATGGAAGCAATTCTAGAGAAGGCAGATTGGACACCATCCCACTTATGAGACTGTGGGGCCCAACATACAGTACCAATGAATCCCAACTTTTTTGGGATTCTATAATAAATGTATAGGAACAAATCAATATTCATGATCCAATGCTAATTCGGCCTCCATGGTTTCCATTTAGGCGGCCCAAGTTAGAGATAAAATTCTGGACCAGATTCTGTGGCCCAGAAAAACAGCCCACTAATTTGATCATATCTCAGAATCCACAACTCCAAATGGGCCCAAATTTTACAGGAGGTTAGAATACATCTGGAGATACATTTTCTTATTATATGTCCCACTCTTATTCTTCCATATAGAAGGTCTTACAAGTGCTTCTGTTAGGTGAAGGAAAGCTGGCTGCCACCTCGGGTCAAGGGTGGAAAAATCAACTCACCCCTACTTTCCACCCACCTATGGCCTACCAAAATTAATTGAGGAGACTTGAAATATTGGAGGATCTACCCAAGGGATCAAAAATTATTATTTAAGGCAGTGGTGTTGGAGGATTGAATAATATTGGATGCTTTTTTCAATTGTAATGTTATGCTGCAATTTTGTTGTCTCAAATTTGTCTTTAACATGTAAGTTGTTCAATTCACTTTAGTTTCTTAATAAAATTTCTTCTTATACTATTATTATGTTGTTCTTCATATAAATTTGATACCTTTGGATCAAGGTGTGAATTTATTCACACCAAACCTTGTGAAATTATTCACACAACGGTGGAGTGATCATTTTATTTTTGTTGTTTTCTTTACTTCTCCATTTCCTCCCTCATGAGTCTACTTTCCGCTTCCATTGAAACCATGGGATCAATGGATGGATAACCCACTTATGGATTGATCCAATGGATTAGAAAGGGGCTGGATTGGATGTTATTTATCACCTCATTAATGTATAATCACTTCTTTAATTGAGATTTTTATTTGATGATTTTTAATCTCCATCGTCTTTGTTGAATTTAAGGCCACACACTTCAAGTGATAATTCGAACCTTTACCTTGAAGTGCTCAAAGCTTTGATCCTTCAAGTGTATAGGTGATTAGTATTAAAGGGTGTAGGCATTAAACTAGTAAGTGATGATGTTGTTTTATCTCCTTAAATAAACCCATCTCAAATATAAGAAATTGAAATCATTAAAAAGGGAATACGTCCAATCCACCCCGAGCGATAACCTAGGATCAACTCATTATTTTAAATTGAATTCACTTAAGTCTCTTATAGTTCCTTTAAAACCATCTGAAATCAATCCAATTTGGCCAATTCATATCCAAAAATAGTCCTTATAATGTACGTGTCTATAGGTTACTTCTTAGGTCTCTGTGGATTCGACAACCCAAGCTAGACTACAAGGACCATTCTACCTTCATATCTTGGGTAAATTTGAGTGAGAATCAGGGGGTGAGTATATGAATACCCAGTAGGACACCCCGAAATCACCAAACATAAGGAATTAAGAGAGTAGTATGCTCATCATCACAATGTAATTTCAATAAGAATATGAGACATAAAAATAATAACCCAGATATAATCAATATAGGCACTAAGTCTCAAGGTAAAAGTCACAACCATACTACCAGTCTTGGATTCTACTCGAGGCTTCAAGGTAATGTTCATTCGGGAGAACTCACTCCATAGGTCCGCTAACACTAATAGAACTCATATAAGAGGTCATTATCGTCAGTCCTCACCATGAAGAAGTACACACTGGAACTCTGAAGATATCAATACACAGATAGAGGATCTCACCCAGGGCCTATGGGGTGTACCTGACCCAATACAAAATAACTTGTTAAGTTGGGGATTGAACACCCAGGTATGTTGGTCATGCGATTACTAAACCTACCTTGGAAAAAATATAATGATAGAGGCTCTCACTTTGGGCCACATGAAGGGATTCCAAAACACTATCCAAGACTAATATCATACAAGTGATCACATATTATGCTCAGGATGTGATGCCTCACTATACCATCATAGGTATAGACCAAGGGGATGCACCCTAGAGGGAATAGTCTACAATTTAGAGAAAAATGGCCTTAAACTACCCTATAAAAGGTATGCAGAATGTACTAGGAGTAAACGATGAATCACACTAAGTTAAAACTTGCATGTTTCCATTATCATGTCTAATAACCCATGCCAATGTACACTTTCCATGCCTGTGTACATTGGCCACTCCTATGTAAGTGGATGTGTGAGTACCCTGGTCATTTCTGAGTACATGGTCATTCCTGAGTACTCTGGTCATTCCCATGTACTTGGTTGTGTTTGTGCCTGTGTACCCTAGGGGTACACGCTGAGTTACTAATCATAGTTCACATGGTGCGTGTTTGGTCCCACACGACATGTGATATTTTATTTTTATAAAACCCTTTCCACCACAGCCAAGGGACAACACGGTGTGTGTTCTTCGGACAACACGCAGTGTATGTTGGGATTTTTCAAAAACCACTGGTTTTAATGTGGTTTTGTTCACACCACCTCATCCTTCTTTCCAGCTATAAATATCACCCGCAAAATGTGTATTTGAGTTGAATGAAATCTGATCATCACCGGTGGTTGGATTTTGGCCACCCCTTTTACTAAATAAATATTGGTCATCATACCGCATCATTAGAACACAAAAACTCGCATAACATGGGTTTTTGATCCGAACCTCAATCACTCGTAGTCATATTCACACCCCATTCATGTCAACAATCCCAAATATAAACCTATGGTAAAGATCCATTATTCCAAATAAAGATTGTGCAATGATCTTTCAATAGGTATTTTTTGAACCACCGACCAAAGAAAATGTCGACGATGAAAGAAAAAATAATGAGAAAATTAGTGAACAAAAACAAACATAAGGAATGAACCTTGACCACTGTTCAAGTTATCCTCAATCCATTACCATGAGAATTATGAAAAAATAATAAATAATCATGTATTATCAATAAATATCAATTTCTAATCCTATGAAGATAAATCCATACGTACAATTCAATAACTGACCCATGAATCAATTTTTTAGAGATATTGATTCATGTTTGACATAAGGTAATCAAATGGGGATTAAACATAAAAAAACATCCTACCATGAGTTTGGATCAATCTATGATAAATAACAGTTCCACATTACTATCGCTGGTGAGATCCATGAACTCCATTGGCAAATAATACTCCTTGGAAAACCAATCTCTGATCCTTGATACTATTTTTTCCTACAAAACTCTCCTATATGACCCTCTCAAGTGAAGTTTCTTGGAAAAATTGAAGCGTGCGATGGGTGATTTGACAATTAAAAGTTTTTTTAATATCAATTTCTTGGAACCCCAATAGATGATCTTGTATATTAAGTTTATAATTAATTCATTTAGATTGGAAGAAAGCAATTGCCTCATCTTGGGTTTCTTTATTTATATTCAATGCCAACCATAAAAAAACACCCTTTCAGATTTCCTTCATTATTCTTGTGATAATCCAAGGATATAATCCCTCTCGTAGTGATCCACACATGCTCTAATGATCTCCAAGCAGCACCACTTGATCTCCAGGTGCTAGCGTAGTGAATCAAATGTCTTCCATTATTTATTCTTGATCGTTATCTATTCAATCTATAAGAAACCTATATTTCATTCTCATTCTTGAGAGGGAGAGAGATGGAGGAGTCAAAAGAGAATTCATTATGGCAATAATTATCGCTTTTTTAAATTACCTACACAATAGACATAAAGGGCTATTTGTAGAGGTATGGTTTAGGTTGGAATATTGTTTAATTTCATGTTAGCCCTTAAAAATATTAAAACATTTAATAAAACCAACGCCACAAAATAATAATAATATAATCATTATTTTTCGGCATGCGCCATCTTGCAAAAATGATAAATAATATTTACCATCTTGTAAATAATTATTTTTCCCCAGACGCGATCTTGGTCCATTTGAACTCCTTGATATTTATTGAATATCTAAATAAATATTTTATTTATAAATAAATATTTCATTCACATGCTGGTGAATAAATATTTTTTAAATATTCAATAAAATAAACAAATATATTTTTATTCACATGTTGGTGAGTAAATATTTATTTAATTTATGTGATCAATGTAACTTGAATAAAATTATTCCTCATTATTGAGAATAATAATTATTCCATTAATTAAATTCATATATAATTTAATCGATATCAATAGAAACACTAAATGTGTAGCCATATAGGATTATTTTTTTTGGAATTAGGCAGGCTTGCCTAAAGTCCAAGATTACTGTCAAGCAATGGGTCAAGTCACCCAAGAGAAAGAAATTAATGTTAGATTGTTGACAATAACATATGAATGATCACTACATAATTAATCCTTTTGTCACAATAGTTTATCAATTAGGTTGCATGACAGTTTTATCAACCTATATACTTGATATGTATTTTATTGAATATCTGAAATAAACACATTGACACATCATGGACATGGAATTTAGGTGATGGTTATATTTCAATCAAAGGGTCGAGATATCAACTCCTGTAAATATGGAAGAGACAAATCTTTCTTCAACTTATTCATTAATGACATGTCAATTGTGAAGCACCCAATATACCCTACTCCCCGCCAACATATAGTGTGATGATTTTTGTTAGTAAATATAAATTTACGAGTCATTAAATGCACCAATTATAATCTTAAAGTCTACATACAATTACACACGCTCACATATTAGAATATCTGATGACACCAAAACATGAAAAATTTCTAATGGAAGATATGTTCTCATAATCTTCTATCTTGGAGATTATCAAGTGAGAAATTCATGAGAAGAATCCTCATATTATTACTAGTACTCACACCTTATAGTCTATATAATATGTGTCCCATCAGAGTATTTTATCCAACCGTAGAACTATATTAGGAATATTGTCATAGAACTCCATGGTTCTCATCATAGAGGGGAAATTCTATGACCTTATCAATTTGAAAAATACTCTAGGACCTTATTACATAAAATGCATGAAAAACAATGGAAGATATATAATAATATGTTTAATTAATATTCAATACATAGAATATAGATTTAATAAAAGTATAATTAATTGGTCTTAGGACACCAACTCCAACAAAATCCCACTTGGACTAGAGCCAAATGCCTATGAATTTTAGTACGCTAGACCACACATGATAATCATGTTTCAAATGAGTCAAGGATTTAGTCAAGGGGTCTACCATGCTATCTTACTTGTAAATATTTCTCACTACAACCTCACCTATCTAAGAAAAACCCCTCAAGAAATGAAACTTCGAAAGTATATGATTTGTCTACTGATGTGACCTTGGACCTTTACGAGAGCCACCGATGCAGTATTATCATAATAGAGTGTGATAGGATCTTTAATGCTAGGTACCACATTAATATCTTGGAAGAATTTGTGTATCTATACTACTTACTTAGCTCCCTCAGAAGATATAATATACTTATACTTCACAGTAGAATCTGAAACCACATCCTTCTTTGATCTCTTTTATCTCACAACATCTCCATTAAGAGTGAAGATGTATCCCATTTGTGACTTCATGTCATCTTGATCATGTTGTAAACCAGCTCATTCATATCCTATTATGACTAGTTTCTAATCTCCTCTATATAATAGGAACATATCCTAAGTATGCCTTAGATACTTAAGGATAGTATTAACTACCATCTAATGGTGATCACCTGAATCAACTTGATATATTCCTACAACACTAAATGTATAGGAAACATTGAGCCTAGTACATAACATAGAATATATGACAGACCCAATAACTTTCATGTATAGAATCCTTTCTATTCTGCTTATTTATTCATGTGTATGAGGACACATTTTTCTAGAAAGATTAATATTGCGTGACACTAGCAACAATTCCCTCTTAGATTGTTCTATACTGAATCTCTTCAGCATCTTGTCAATATATGTACCTTGACTTTGGATAAGAAGTCTCTTGGATATATCATGATGGATATTTCTATCAAGAATATATGATGCCTCACATAAGTCCTTCATGGAGAAAAATTTATTCAACCATGCCTTAACAGATTGTAAGACTAGTATTTCATTTCCAATAAGTAATATTTCATCAACATGTGATAATAATAAAATGAATGTACTCCCACTAAATAATTTATAGACACACGAGTCACATTCATTCTTTATGAAACCAAATTATGTTATTTCCTCATCAAAATGAATGTTATATGACATGGATTCTATCTTTAATCCATAAATGTATCTTTTTAACTTGCATAAGTTGTTGGCATCCTTTGGAGTCACAAAACTTTTGGGTTGTGACATATAGATATCTTTCTGAAGGTTCCCATTAGGGAAGACTATTTGAAATCCATTTTCCAAATCTCATAATCATGGAAAGACTCAATGGAAAGTTGAATTATTATGGATTTCATCATTGAAATTGGTGAAAAGGTTTCATCATAGTCAATGATTTAGCGTTGTTTAAACACTTTTGAAACCAGTATCTCCTTATAGGTAATGACTTGTCCTTCCATGTATAGTTTATTCTTAAATAACCATTTGCAACAAATAATATTTACATATACTAGAGGGTATACCAAAATACAAAATTGGTTTTAGTACATGGAATTCATTTTATAATTCATGGCTTCTTTTCACTTGGAAATATTTTTTCGACTTACTGCTTCCTTGTAGGTTATAGGATCATTATTATTAACTAATAACAAATCACCATCCTCAATGACTAGAAAATAATAATGTTTTGGTTCTATAACCTCTCTTATACTCCTATGTAGTACTTGTGTCTCTAGAACGGTTTCTTATTCCATAGGGATTTGTGGAATCTATTCTTATACCAACTCTTATGTGCCTTGAGCCTCAACTTCATTGAAGTCTATCTTTCTCCCACTATCAATTTTATAGATTTACCCCCTCTAAAGTAATATGTAATATCTTTCCAGAAATTTTTTTTATATGATGGGTATTATAGTTAATATCCCCTTGTTTCCTTGGGGTATCCTATAAAGGTAAACTTTGTGCCTTAGGGTGCAAGTTTGTTTCTTGAAGAGGCCTTAACGAACATTTTACTTCCCCAAACATGTAAATTTGATAACATAGTTTTTCATCGACTCAAATTCACATGGAATAACATTTATCAATTTATTTGGTACTTGGTTTAGTATATGTTTTGTTTTTTGTAATGCATATCCCCAAAAGGATAATGGAAGACACACATGATTCATCATTAATCAAACTATTTTCAACAAGGTGTAGTTCATCCTTTCACTTATACCATTTCATTGTGGTGTATAAGGAGGATTGATTTGAGATAAAATCCAAAACTCTTATAAATAATCAATGAATTATTTATTGAGATATTCTCCACAATGGATTGAGAAAAGTTTCTTAATCTTCTTACCAAGTTGGTACCCAACTTCATTCTTGTATTCCTTAAATTTTTCGAAGGAATTTTAATTATACCTCATTAATTAGAAATATACATATATATTAAAATCATCAATAAAAGTTATGAAGTATGAGTATCGAACCCTTTATTCAATAGGAAATGGTCCACACACGTCTGTATGAACTAATTACAGAAGATCTTTGTCCCTTTCACCTTTCCCACTAAATGGGGATTTGTTCATTTTGCCTTGTAAACATGCATGACATACACCAAGTGGTTTTAGTTCAAAAGAATATAAATATCCATTTTGATGCAATTTAATGACACTACTATAAATTGAGGCTTTAATGGTGCTAGTTATAGGGTTTTATCAGTGCTTCAAAAGCACTAATATTGCGAGCAATGTTAGGGGGGGTTAACAGTTCTAAAAAAGCATTGTTAAAGGCACCCTTTATCAGTGATTTTTTTAACGCTGTTAAAGGGTGACTTTAATAGTTATTTTTTAGCATTGTTAAAGGGTTCTATTAAAAACACTTTTTTTAGCATTGTTAAAGGTTTTCTTTTAACAGTACTGTTAAAAATATGAAAACAATAATTAGTTTTCCACACACCCTCGACACCCCACTTCTCAGTGCTTATAGACCATTTCTCATCAATTTTGACTACCCCATCCTCTGTCACACACCACACCCCTTCCTCAGCACTATAAGTCTACTACAAATACCTGTGTGTGCCAGGATTTGATCCCAATACCTCCCTTATGTGACTGAATGTTGTTTACCACCATGTCATGCGTATTTTGTTTTATATTTAATGAATTTTCTATTTATTTGTATATATTTTTGAATGTGTGATATATCTATATAAAACTATATTTATTTAAATATTTTATATATTAATATTCATTTATATATATTAGAATATATATATATATATATATCTGTTTATTAATATACACACATATGTATATATAAAAATTATATCTACATATTATTTCATTTTTATAATGTAAATAAAATGGATAATTTTTTAATTTAAATAAAATGAATGATAAATATTTATTTTTTATATTTAAAAATACATTTTTACATAAACATATTGATATATGCACTTATACAAGTGATTTATTATAAGTAAATATAAGAAAATGTGCATATATTTAATTATAAATAAAACAAAATTATGAAAAATGATAAAATTTCAAAACCATAATATCAATATGAATGTAATACCTAAGAATAAATTTACTCCTCACTGAAAAATGAAAATAAGACCCCTTTAAATGAGGTTGAAAATCCATCGAATGTTAAAAAATTGGGGGTACCCCGACTAAAAACTCAGTTTTAGAGGCCTTCTATTCCTTTTGACCTAAAAAATAGTGATTGGGGTTCCCCCAAGTCAACATGGTGTATAGATCATCACAAAATTCGATTTGATATGTGTTAGAGCCCAAACGGACACCCAGATCAAAATTTATGGCTGTTTGAAGTTCAACTTATATTTTCAACTTATTTTAGATATTTTATTGATTTTTTTAATTTTATTATATTCAAATTGTTATTAAATGACTATTAGTTGATAATAATTATCAATTTATTAATTAAAAATAATTTTTTAATTATTTTATAAGTCATTTTCACTAAATATCTAATATATTAAGTGTAAATTCTTATTTAGACTTATCTAAAACATATTTAAAAAATATATATTATATTTATATGAATATAAATATATTTATATATTTATATATTATTTTTAGTGAATATTTTTTTTGAAATATAACCTTTATTAGAACTGGTAAAAAAACACTGATAAAGGCCCACCATTATCATCACTTTTTTAGAAGCGATGATAAAGACCCCATTTATCAACGCTTTTTTACAAGTGCTAATAAAGGGGGGACTTTATCAGTGGTTTTTTACAAGCACTGATAAAGGGAACCCTTTAACAACTCTAAAAAAGTGTTTTTAAACCCCCCTTTAACATCGCTTCTTTTAGCACTGACAAAGGGGGTCTTTAACAATGCTTTTATCTAGCACTGTTAAATCCCTAGTGCTAAATAAACCTAGTTTTTAGTAGTGTAAAGTGATTTTCATTTACATAAATTATCCAGTGATACCAAAGTTGGGTCTGGTATGATTCATGTGAGGTTTTTTCGTTATTGATTTCCATTACTTGGTTTGTATAGTCCAACACATAAATACCATTATTTAAATATGCCTTACCATAATTTTTTTTATCTTTATAAAAGAAGAAATTTTGATTTCAAAATTTGAAAATAAAACCACATGTATCTATTCTAGATAATGATATATATTTTTTGGTAATGGATGGAACATAATAATAAACTTTCAAAACCAAGATCATTTCATTTGGTAATGTGAGGTTATAATCCCTAATAGCTATAACAACAAGTTTATCTTTTTTGAATGCTCATAGATCTACCTCCCCTTGGTCAATTATTCTAAATCTACTTGGTTCCTATATTTGAATACATATGTGATAAATACGCGTTGTATCTAATACCTAATTTGTATAAACTAATAAATTGCACTCGATAAAAAACGCACCTAAATCTTACCCTTGTTTATAAAGTGGGGTGAAATTTTTCTTCCAGTGACCCTTCTTACCATATGCGAAAAAATAGCATCATGTTCCCTTGCTTTCTCCTTGATCTTCATCTTCTTGGAAGGGAATTACTAAGTATCCTTTTTCTTGGTGTTTTTTCTTGGACTTTCCACTTGTTCACCATAAGGACCAAAGTATTTCCATGCTTCTTCTCCTTATTCACTTAGTAAATAAGATTGATAAGATATTGTAGAGACTTCTCAATGTTGTTCATATTAAAATTTACAACAAAACTAAGGAATCTATGAGGGAGTGATTCAAGAATGAGATAAGTGCTCGACACTTTAGGGAGTTTAAACCCTAGAAACTCTAGGTGCTCAATGTAGCCAAAAATCTTGACTACATGAGGTTCAGCTGGGGAACCTTCTCCAAGATTACTCTAAAAAATATCCATTGAGATCTCAAATTTTTCATTTCTAGCTCTCTCCTAATATAGGCCACAGGGATGCTTGAGCATGCTATACACATCCAATTTTCATGAGACTTCATGAGCTCACTATACATGGATAAAAGAATAAAAAATTTAATGTCAAATTCTTTGTTCATATGTTTCTCATAGACTAGGAACTCTTAATCACTAACCTCCTTAGAAGGTGGATCAGTAAGCGAGGATTCAAGCACATATTATTTTTGTTCATGGCGCAAAACAAACCAAAGGAATCTGTACCATTCCTAGAAGTTACTTTTAGTTAGGATATGGTTTTCTCTAATACATATCGAAGGGATAGTGTGGATAATGAGATTTCCATTTTTTCTATAATTTAAAATAGTATATTATTACTACATTTCTTAATTACAAATTTGGTGAGATATAATAAATTAAATGTTTTTATTAAATCTCCCACTATTTTATTAAGTCCTAATAGAACTCACCATTGAACTTGGAATGTTTAGTTTATAGAAATTTCTGGTGGAAATGATCCATATTCTCCTTTACATAACCCTAACAAGGGTTGGTCAAGCTATCTGAAGGTATTTAGGTAGGTGTGTCCACTATAAAATATTTAACTTTTTTCAATAGGGACATATCTATTGGTAAAAGTAAATTTTCTGTTGGTAAAATGTTTTACCAACACTTATGTCCCCGTCACTAAACTATCAGTAAAAACTATGTCACTAAACATTTTTGCAACAGATAAAATAGTTCTGTTAAAAATATAATAATAAAAAAAGATAATATATATGTTGGTTAAAGTGTTTAGCAACAGTTTATTATGACAAATTTTTATGTTAGTAATAATATTACCGACATATAATATCTATTTATAAATTGAATATGAATAAAAAATATAAATTTTTATATTTATCAATTTATAATATATAATTCATTTGTTTTAATTATTAATCCAAAGATGACCGACGTGAACATTCAAACTTAGAAAAAAACAATTATATTAATAATGAAATTTAATACAAAAATGTTGATTAAAAAATGTAGGATCCCCCCAGCTCCCCCCACCCACCCACCCACAATAGTATCCATCACACCACCTAAGTACCAGCGACCCATCCATGCCCTAATGAACCATCCATGACTAGGACCAGTGATCCAGATCCATCTATACCACAACCTTCAACACACCAGCACCAATGACCCATCCATGCCCCATAACTAGCACACTAGTGCCAGCGACCCATCCATTCCCCAGAACCAGTGATCCAACACCAGTGAGAAACAAATCGAGCCATATCTAATACCAGTGAGAAACCTCAATTTGCTACTATGCAACATCTTTCAACTCCAATATCAATATCAAAACAACCAAAAATCATACCAAAAATCATTGAAAATTATCTGCATGAATTGAAACCAATTTTTTTTGTTTTTTTAAGAGAAATGAGACATGAGTTGGTTATCCAACTCATACCTATGAAACTTTATTAAATAAAATAAAAGTTGTGTTAATACACAAGGTGTAACGAGCTTACACCAACTTGAAATTGAAAATTGTTACAAAAAGACATAAATTCGTGAAGGAAAATGGATTATCTCATCTCCAAAGAAATAAATCCTATATTATATGTGGATCCATTCTTTTATAGTCCATCCATAATCCAACCTATCACTATAAAACCAAATCCAAATATCAACAGACTGCTCAGATTAGAGTTTTCCATCACATGAAGATGTATACTTGAATGGGATTTCCCTCTTGAATTATTCATTATGCAGTTGTCCATGAAATATAGATATTCCATTTCAAATATGGTTTCTTCCTTTGACCCAATGGACTTCAATACTAGAAGAAATAAATATTATATGATTTCATCCTTATAAGAACTTCATGACTAGAAGAAACATATGAAGTGGAGTTATGAACTCTTAAAATGTTGATGAAGGTATAAGAATACACCAAGAAATGAATGATAAATGGATCAGTTCATCCTCAAATAAATAATCATTCTGCACTTAGAGATCCAAAATATAAAGATCAGCAGAAATCTGATGCCATTTCCAAATGTCTGTCCATCAGATTGTGAAATCTCATGATCTTGGGACATCATGACTCAACAGTCCCAAGTAAAGAAATATATAAAACAAGTTTTTAGCCTATCATCAAATCAAATCAAGAATAAATAACAATATCATAGTTTAATAGTCCCAAAAAAGACTATATTATCAAACCATATTCAAAGGATTTTTGGTTTGATAGTATAATATTTTTTTCCACATGCCCGGGAATAAAAGATTCAACTAAGAAAAAAAATTATGACATACCTGAAAAATGATGATTAATTTTAGTACTTTCAATATACAAGAATATCAAAAATTGAACAATTTCAATCCACATTACATTGGATACTCACTTAAGTGATGAAAAATCCTTACTATAAGTGTTTCTCATGTAGTATAAAATATGAACCTATATCATAAGGTTTTCCACACCATATGCTTCATTCACATACAAGAGTTCATCATCATAAATGCTTACCCATTTCTACAAGAAGCTCAATTTTATCAATAAGAAAAAGAACATATAACAAAATGAAAACAAGAAATAAACATAAGTAATTTATTTTGTTTTCCCAAATGGTTTTAAGAATTGAAAATATAAATATGAGAGTGACACAAATACTAATTGAAATGAGAAAAAAAGAGAAAAATGAAGAATAAAGAACTTTATAGTTGAAGGTAGATATAGAACCGATTTCCTTGTTGTATACTTCATTTTATTATTGAATGATTGGGGAGATTCTGAATGGGGGCTCTGTTGAGTTTGGATGGTTCAAAGTGCACAGTGAGTGATTGTTGTAATGTTTTTCAAAATGAAAACTGCAAAAGGAAAAATATGTCATCCAATTTTAATCCAAAGAAATAGGGGATAATACCCTCCATCCTTGATTATATTTTAAGGAAGATTATTTATAAAATCCCCAAAATATATTATTTTAACATGATTTTAGTGTCACTACTACGATAAACCCTGAGCTATTCAATATGAGAACAGAACTTGATGCAACTGAGGAATGGGTGTATGTGTTGACCAAGGATAAAGATAAAAAGCTGAGTTAATCATCATATATTCTTACCAATAAAATAAGATACCAACATTACACCCACTTATTTTTTCAAATAAGTTTAACAATATTCATAAGGAAACATAATCATTAATATTTTCTACAAGCATCTGAGTATCAAAAATAATAAAAAGAACATATAACAAAATGAAAACAAGAAATAAGAGTAGGTAATTAATGTTTTTTCCAAAATTATTATAAGAAATGAGAATAAAAATCTGTATACACAAAAACTAATTGAAACAAAAAAAAGAGAAAAAATAAGAATAAAAACCTTATAGTTGAAGGTAAACATGTAACCTTCACTCACCTAAATCACCTTCAAATATTTTTCTCAAGCTAACCAGTTCAACTATTTACAACTTGAACACCTGAAAAAGTCTATGCATGGCCTATAAGAACCTCTTTGGATATAATTATAATGGATAAATAATCCAAATCAAGATAATTATCAAAAGGATTTTGGTAAAAATAATGCTTGTTATATGACATATGATGTGTCAACTATTATTAAGCACATTTTCAATTACACGATTTTAGGTTCAAAATGTTTTTTAATAGTATATAAAAATTAATTCATATTAAAAGAACATAAAAATAATAGGAAAGAAAGAAATATACCATGATTCTAGCTACTATTATAATAATTGAATCAAAAAAATTATCCTCTTTCATATTAAAAAATACAAATAGGTTGCTAGCATCAAAATACCTATTCATAAAAGATAACAGAAAATATTAATTGCAACATTAGAGTTCAAAGATATCTAAATAGAGATTAATAGATGGTGTTACAGGTGGATTGAATAAGTGAGAACTCCCATATTTTAACTATTTCCAACCTTCCAGGTTGATGTCATGAATTCCCTATGGTGAAGATTGAATTTCTTAGTTCGGACCCAACACCCTCTCAAATCTAGTTTTGGAGATCCTCTCAGGGTGTCAGCCTCCCTATATGGTGTGGTATTTAATGACTCATCTCTTATTAATTTGGATAAATCACTCCCTAACTTTATATCCATGTTCACACTCCTATATTTCAACCACTCAATTAATTTTTTTTCAACAATAGCTCAATAAATCTGACTACTTGTCATGCCATTAAATTCTAGATATACTTCCTCTCTGAATTCCTACTTCAACTCAACTAGTTTAGTAATAGATCAGTCTTAAACAGACTTAAGTGAGGACTCCCTCTGTACACCATGTATGTATAATTTCATGCTGACTACCCTATGCATGGAAAATCAGTTTTAGGCAACAATACATGGACTCCAGCTTTCCATGCATTCAACCTCACTTCAGTATCCACTACACTATCAGTATCTCAGACATTAAATCAATCATTTAAAAGGAAAATCACATGGAGAGTTTTCAAATTCCAATAATAACTCTAAAGAAACATAGAACCATATGTGCAGTGAACTTCCCAAATAAAAAACAAACATCTCCACCGTAAAACTCCACACTCATATAAGAACAAGAAAGATCTCGAAAATATCCTCCTTATAGCAACAACAACAACGAACTCATTTTAGACTTTAGTCATCAGCTTCTCAAATCAGATTCGTCTACATTCTGACTTAATAGCTATCAAAACCTGACATAAACACCTTTTCTGGTCTCAATTCAATTAAAATATGTAATAGTATTTCATCAAACAAAATCTATGGAAAACACTGAAAATATATCTTCAACTCTTCAACCTGTAGAAAAATATTTTTGTTTCACTTGACTCTATGAACTTTATCTAGTCTCAAACAACCAGGAGTCTTGAAAGAAGTGGCTTCGGTGCCCTTTTCTCAAACCGAAAATGACCAAAAAAATCTATATTCGTAGAAACAGTAGACCAACTTCAATTGGGAGCCACCAAAATTGAACACCAAGGAATAAATCCAGTAATTACCCTGAGGTTAGAATAAATGACAACATAAACCAACCATGACTCTATACTTATGAACTCATTTCAATCTACAAACTCCACTAGATAATCCTCCTTATGACAATATATTCCCTTAAATAATTTATAGCATATCTCCATGGCCTCATAATTACAGTATAACTCCAGAAATCAACACCATGACCATCGCAGTTCTCAAACTAGACACTTTAAAATAATTTTTTTTATAATAAATAACATATACTTCTCCATATTGTAACTTATTTAAGTTGATTTATTTTGAAATTTAGGTATAGAAAGATCCTTAACCCCTTTGGAGAAGTCCTACATTTATTCCAACTTCAATGAAAAACATACAACAAGTAAATAACATATAAAAATAATAATTTTGAATACTAAAATAAACTATGATTCAATTACATGAAACACTGGTTTTTAATCACATGAAAATAGAATTGTGATGTTACAAATATAAATGCAATTAAATATAAACATAAACTACTACACATATTTCAAATAATTAAATATATAAGGAATGAATTTTGAAAACACTTAATAGTATAAAATCTAAATATAAAATTCAACATTATATCAAAAAATTAATGCAATAACCTGTAAAAGTCTATGCATGACCTATAAGAAACTCAATTAACATGAATCACAAAAAAAATCCACCAAAATTCTAGAATAAATTCCAAGGAAAAACCTCTAGTAAAACTATAGAACCCCAACATGTCCATTACATCAACAAGAACCAGATAAAAACCCAAAATATGAGGCCACTACCATGACATGAGCATCACAGCTAGGATCTATTTGATAACACTATAAAATTATTTTAATATAAAATAATAATTAATTCTCTATATTATCACATATTTAAGCTGACAACATCAACCTTAATATTTTCTACAAGCTTCTCAATATGATAAAACAAGATAAAAAATGAATAATAAAACATTATTGTTGAAGGTAAAGAATCTAGAAACTTGGAACTCTTCACTCACTCAGATAACCTTCAATTGTTCTTCTCAAGCTTTCCAATTCAATTCTTTACAACATGAACACTTTAAAAGTACATTAATGGTATATAAATACCACAATTAACATGAATCATAAAAAAATCCCACCAAACTTAAAGACCGAATTCCAAGAATGGTCCTCTACTAAAACCATAGAACCCCAACATGTCCATTACATCAATAAGAACTAGAGAACAACCCAAAAATATGATTCCACTACCATGACATACCATTATTCAAAAAAATTTATAATCATGTAAACATATCATTGTGATGTTCCAATTATAAATTCAATTCAATATAGATAATCAATTGTTATGTGTATTTGAACTAATTAAATCTATAAGGCATGCATTGAAAAAACTCATAATAGTACGTACTCAAGATATTAAATTAAATATCCTATTAAACAATTGATATAATAAAATGAATATAATTCATTTACACGTCATAAGGAAAGGGAATCATACATTAATCATGAAAAGGCACATCATTTAGGTATTGCCTACAACAAATCAAAAAACGAATTGTAACTTCATACTAAATAAACAACTATTATTCACAGAATTAAGAATGAATATCCTAATAAGATGATTGTGACTACATTCATATGTAAAACATTAAATATCCACTGATTTTAGATGTAAAATTTATATGTGAATTGTATTCTTTACTATAATTCATAGAATGAAAATGTTTGTTTAATTAAAATTACATCTAGACTAATAATGAGACTTAAAAAGGAGTCCTTTAAATCTTCAAACTGTGTGGGTGTTATCATTAACTAAACATTTGTATCCTATAATTGGGAAATCATAATATAAATTTCACATTTTTTCACTTCAAGTGAGTTCTTAGAGAGGGAGCGAGATAGATGAACCAAGGGGGAAATTGATTGAAGGGAATGTAGCTGGCAAGGAATGGTGTGGTGATGAGATGAAGGGGGGTGAAATGTTACTAGATATTGGGGGGTGCTTGAATGATTATTATATTTGGGGGGTAAGCCAAATGGGGATGAGAATTATGGTGGTGAATCGAAAGGATAAACCATGAGATGATGAACAGAAATGATAAACTATGTGTTGATGAACTGAAAGGTTGAACCCTATGGCGACGAGCCAGAGTGGGATGAACACTGTGGTGATGAACATAGGCATGAATTCCTCGGTATTTTTAGGGTTATCGGGGTATGGGATTTGGGAATGAACTTCCCGCGATTGGGGCACACATTTATTCGTAGTATGATATTAATAAATATAAAAAATTATTATTATTATAAAAATTTTATATTTCTAAAATAAATTACTTATTGTCAATACATCCAATTCTATATTTTTTACATTGTAATTTTATAAATTATTTGGTTGGAATCAATATAAGTTTGATTCATTCATTGGTAATTTTAAATTATATATATTAATTTCATGAAACATTATTAAACTATCAATATTTTAATTCAATATATATGCACATATTTTTATTGAAAAATGTATTGTTTATAATAAAAAAAATTGAAAATTTATATAGTAAATTATTAGTAAAATATTTTTCGATGTTGAATAATTTATTGTAATGTGTTTGTTTAATAGAAATTTTTTTAATTAACAATAAATAATAAAAATATATTGATTTATTTGTAAGATGATTTTTGGTATCTATAAGATATAGTGAAAATTTTAATTGATAATAAATGATATGTTGGTATAAGATAGTTAATACTAACAGATATATATGTTGGTAAAAAGAGTTGTTGATACTTATCAAAAATAACAATGGAATAATATATCTATTGTAATTGATCATTTTTACCAATATATATATTATCTAACACAAAATTTCTATTGGTGTATGTCACTTTTTTGTAGTGGTCATTGCCAACTGTAGGCTTGTAGATCCTTGATCTATTGAGTGGACTCCTCAATCCTAAAATACTAACTTGTATTTTCTCAACACTTGCCTTCAAATTAAACCAAGTCTAGTGAGGGATACTTCTATTAATGTAAAATGGTTAATTTAACCCAAAACCTTCATAAGAACTGCCCTTATAAAAGTACACGTCCCAAGAAGGGTTGGTTAAACACTTAGTTCTATTGGTTTAATTCCTAATAAAGTAATAGAAGGCTAATTCTAACATAATATTTAATTGATGTATTTTAATTTATTATGCATAAATTTTATCTTATTTTATCATTTACATGTATTGTTAATATTAATTTCATTTTACTTAATTAATTAACCATGTTGGATAAAACATTTATGAATAATAAATTTATTTAAATTCCATATTTTTATACTAATTAATTTATTTATGTGACTATAGTCTTGAATACATAAAATAAATAATGCATAGACAGAAATAAATAAATAAAGTAAATGAATTGATCATGATCTTTTCTAACAATTTATTTAATGAGCAGATAATAAATCAACCTATGACCTAGGGGAACTCTATTTTCTAGTCTTGGAATGAGTTATGACATTCCAATTATACACTTTTGTATCACCAAGTTGGCATCATTTTGGTTCCATCTTGAACTATCTCCATGCACCTCGAGATGCTTCATTAATTACAAGTACTTATTACTCACATGTAGGTGAGTGGAACCAAAGGATTGGTTAAAGGTTGTTACATAAATATCCTTGGACATGTAACTCCTACATGATAATGAAGGGAGGTATGACTCATATTCCATCATTTAATTTAATATTAAATAATTGCAAACACGTGAAATAAATTAAATTAAATTAATGACAACACATACATAGGTCTTGTTCAAGATCATGATCGGTAATACATGCAATGAATATGAAAAAGTAATTGTCTAGCATTCATTTATTTATTCATTTTTTTTATTAAGATAAAAACACATGAATTGATTGATTAATTAATTCCATTTCATCTTAATGATCATCTAAACTTAATTAGAGATACCCATAATTTATGGCATTCATGGAAAATAAACAGCATAACCAATAATGACATATTTATTAAAATAAATTAATTGAGCATTTAAAATTCTTTAAAACCATTATTAAATTATCAAACACACATTGGTGTTCCAAATAATAAAATAAGTTTTTAATGTTGTAATTTTCAATTATTTCCTTTAATGGGATAATACAAGGTGTGTAAAGACAATTTGCATGTCATGTATCTCAGTTGTTGTGTATCCAAGGTACATGCCTGGGTCTACAGTGTGTACCTTGGCCAAACTAAATAGTGTGTACAGACTAACTACACGTCGTGTGTTCTACTTACCATGTGACTGGGATTCATTCCTAGGTCTTCAGTATGTGTTTCAGATGCTAAAATTGATAAATTACACACCGTGCACACCACATACACGTCGTGTATATCATAAATGATCTAGTTTATCAGTCTCATGTTGTTTGACCATGTATAATGGCCACAGATATTTCACAATTTATGATGCTAACCCATGTAGACTACACCACATGTACACCGATACACATCATGTGATCTAACAACTCATATTCCAGCCTAGAGAGGTCTACGTGTGGTGTGAAATAAATGTTATGTGTGTATTAACTACATGGAACTTCATGAATCCCTAAATGCATCCAAATACAATGCACTAGGGTACACGATATGCACTTCTGAGTACATGCTATGTAACCCTATCTTACCATAAAAAATTTTGGTAGTTCCTGATGGCGTCTTTAATCATTCTTTATATGTTCTTAGGCATTTAAGAAAATGAAACACTAAAAAATCATGATTAATATGTTAAAGCATGTTAATTCAAATAATATTGAAAAATGAATAACATAAAATAAAAATATAAACACAATTTTTCATAGATAAATAATCAAATAAATAATTTAAAATTTAATCATGATCGCTCTGATACCACTTAAAGGTTCCTGGAACAATATAAGTGAGTTATGGGTGATATGTTAATTAAAATTTATTTTAATATAAATTGCCGGGAACCCCAATAGAGTATCTTGTACGTTAAGTTTATAATTAATTCATTTATATTGGAAGGATGTAATTACCTTGTCTTAGGTTTCTTTCTTCAAATTAAATTTTGATCATCTAAAAAGAACCTTTCAAATTTTTTATATTGCGCTTGTGAGGATTCAAGGGTAGAATCCCTCTAGCGATTCCAAACATGCTCTAATGATCTCCGAGAAACATCACTCGATCTCTAGCTGCCAGTATAGAGAATCTAATGTATTTCTTTGTTCATTCTTGATTGATCATTCTTAGATATTGTAGATATGTCTCTTGTGTTCTCATTATTGAGAGGGAGACAGATGGAGGATTTGAAAGAGAATTCTTTGTGCGCAACAATTATTTATTTTTTTGATTACCTACACAATAGCCATAATGGGCTATTTATAGAGGTAGGGTTTAGGTTAGAATATTGTTTAATATCATGTCGACCCTTAACAAATATTAAAACCTTAAATAAAAACCATTCCACAAAAAAATAAAAATATAATTATTATATTGTGGCATGCACTATCTTGTGAAAATAATAAATAATATTTACCGGCTTGTAAATAATTATTTATCACCAGATGTTGTCTTGGTCTATTTTAACTCCTTAGTATTTATTGAATACTTGAATAAATATTTTATTCATAAATAAATATTTCATTCACATGATGGTGAATAAATATTTATTAAATATTCAATAAAATAAACAAATATATTTTTATTCACATGTTAGAAAATAAATATTTATTTAATTTATGCGATCAATATAACTTGAATAAAATTATTCCTCGGACTTGAGAATAATATTTATTCCATTAATTAAATTCAAATTGAATTTAATCAATATCAATGGAAACATTTAGTGCATGTCCCTCTAGGATTATTTCTCATTGGCATTAGGTGGGTTGTCCTAAAGTCCAAGATTACTATCTAGAAATGGGTCCAGGCACCCAAGAGAAAGAACTTAATGTATCAATGTCAACAACCACATAGGAATGATCACTGTGTAATATAATCTCTTTATCAAAATATCACATCAAGTAGGTTGTATGATGGTGTCATCAACCTTTATGCTTGATAATCCTTTCTTTGACTATTTCAAAAATAAACATGTCGATACATCATGGCCATGGAATTTAGGAAAATTTTATATTCTAATCAAAGGGATGAGATATCAACTCCCATAAATATAGAAGGGACAAATCCTTCCTCAACTAATCCATTAATGACATGCCAATCATGAAGTACCCAACATACCCTACTTCCTTCCAAAATATGATGTGATAGTTTTTGTCAGTAAATATAAGTGTGTGATTCATGACATGAACCAATGATAATCTTAAAGTCTAAGGAAAATTATACACACTCGTAGATAGGAATATCCATTGACACCAAAACATGAAAAATTTCTACTGGCAAGTCTGTTCTCATAATCTCTCATCTTGGATATTATCAAGTGTGAACTTCATGAGAATATGCCTCATCCACTTACGAGTACTCTCACCTGATGGTCTATATATTATGTGTCACATCATAGTATATTATTCAACCGTATAACTATATTAAGAATATTTTCATAGCACTTCAAGGTTATCATCATAGTGGGGAACTGCTATGACCTTATCAATGCAACAAATACTCTAGGACATTATTACATTAAATTCATGAAAAAAATGAATAATATGTAATAATATGTTTAATTGGTATTAAATAAATTGAATATAAATTCAATAAAAGTACAATCAGTTGGTCCTAGGACACCAAATATAATATCAAGAACACTAGGGTTATGTAGATAACCCTAGGGTTTAGCTATAACTATGATTTTATAGAAGGATATTAGGCCATGGAAATTGAATGATAACCATAATTATTTATTTATTTTATTATTTACATTTGAATTGCGCTTTAAAAAAATGCATGACACTGAAAAATATTATGTTTCACCTAGGGTAAAACCTATATTCTAGATTTAAAGGTGGCCTTATATTTCCCATTTGAGACTCTATTTGGAAGTTATTCAATTATTTCATAAAAACTGCATACACATGATATAATATATTTAATATTTTTATTATATCAATATCGAGACTCCCTGGGACCCATAATCCTACACTGACTCAATTTATAGCCTCAAAAATATTATTTTAAATATTCAAAAGTTCAGAGTCATTACATTCTCCCCACCTCGGTGATTTTTGTCTCAAAAAGAAAAAATCTACTTAAAAAGGTGGGGGTACTGAGCTCACACCTGGTTCTCCTACTCCTGGGTACTCTCATGAAGATTCTTGTACAGATATTAGACACATTACAGATGAATCACTCACCCATATAGGATATTATCTTTCCAATCCTTGATCTCTATTGGTTGCTCTATGAATGTAGCTTCATTCTTGATGTCCTATTCGCCCTAATTGATAACATGCGATGGGTCGTGCTCATACCACCTTAGTTGCAACATTTGGAATAAATCGTTCACCTATTCTAATAGCAGAAATAGGGACAAGAAGTATGCCACCTCACCAACCCTACACAATATCTAGAAAGGGACAATGAATCGTGGAGATAGCTTTCTATCAGGCTAAATCTCTACAATCCACACTGAGGTGAGACATTCAAGAACACGTAGTATTTTTTATAGAACTCCAAAGGCCACCTTCATCGGTCCTCGTGAGATTTATGATGCCTCTGGGCAGTCCTCATCCACTCTTGTATGATATATATTTTATTTATTTTCGATCTTACCAACTTTGGGCCCATGAGTACTGACTCTCCTGGATCAGTCCAGCACAGTGGTTGCCTAAAAGTTCTCCCATAAAAGGCCTCAAATGGTTCCATAATTATGGTGGAGTGGTAAGTGTTGTTATATGAAAACTCCACCAAGGGTATATTATCCTCCCAACTATATCCAAAGTCTAACATGCAAGCTCAAAACATATCCTCCAGAACCTAAATGCTCCAATCAGTATTCCCATTTTTCTGAAGGTGAAATGATGTGATCAAACTCAACTGATTCCAAAAGTCCATCTGAAATCCTCTCTATAATAATTATGTAAAGTGAGAATAATTTTCTTAAATTATCATAGAGTGAACTCCGTAAAATCGAACTATCTTCTGCATGTAAATGTATCTCAAGCTCTCTACAAAACTCTACTCTCGGATGTCTAGAAAGCGGGATAACTTAGTGAGTTGGTCTATGATCACCTAGATAATATCATATCATATAGATGATTATGTAATCCCAATATTGAATTATATATAGATATCATCCCACTTCCACTTTAGAACTTCAAGGGGTTAAGTCAAACGTACTGGAACCTAGTGCTCAGCCTTCACCTGCTAGAAACTGAGGCATCGAGCGACAAACTCTATTTTACACTTCTTTATCCCCGAACACCAGAACTGATGTCGAAGGTATTGGTATATATTCTCCAATTATAGGTTCAACTCTAAGGGATACATATGAAACTCATTCAAAACCTCCTCCCACAACATCACTGGAACTAAGGTTTTTCCTTAAAAAAGGATGATGTGCTCCCCACCTTCATAAAATCTATCAAGAGCACGTCTATTGGATATATGAATATAAAGGATCTTAAAATTGGTGTCTCCAAGATAATATTCCCTAAAATACTATAGAATCTAGGGTATAAACCATCTACTATAGGTAAGTTTTACCATCTTCATACACTAAAGACAATTGTAACAAGGCTTACTGCAATAACACCTCACTCAACAACTACAAAAAATACCACATTCCTATTCTTGAGAGTATAGAATATCTATAATTAATAATCATGGAGTAAATATATCCAATGAATCTATGTCAAGTTAATATCATTCTATAAAAATATATACTTGAGACTCTTGTGGGTCAGAGTAGACAATAAACTACTCACCCAAAATATAGTGTCACCACATTTGTGGGGCGAAGACCACTGCTGCCAACTCTAGATCACGGGTCACATAGTCCTAATCATGGGGTCAAAACTATCAGGAACCATATTAAATCATTTTATTCTAGTAATATCTCTATAATTTTAAATAAATACTACGATCAATAGCATACAAGATACGCAACACCGAGCTTAAATGCACCTCAAAATATTTTTATTTAAATATGACCTTTATAACCTAGTCATTGGATTGGTGGGTATGAATAAAAATAACCAAATTATAAAATAAATATAAAAATACTACTCAATATAAATTTATTAATTAATTATTAGTAAATAAGCACTCAATTTTTACTAAAGCCATTTTATTCATCAAAAAAATGTTTTCTTAAAAAATGGTTTATAATTATTTTTATGAGAAAATATTATAATTAATTTTTGGAATTTTTAGAAATTTTATTTTATAAAAATTATATAATTTTTTAAAAAATAATATAAAAATTATTTTAGGGTTAAATTTTTTAAAATTTTCTGAAAAGTTCAATTTTTCAGTGAATAATGAAAAATACTGATTTTTATTGAAAATTGTATTTTCTTTTAATGAATTTATAAATTAAAAATCTATTTTGGATTAGTTTTAAAATTTAATTAGTTAATTTTGATTTAAAATAATCCAATTATTATTTTTTAAATGAACTTTATACTTGAATTTAATATTAAAACATTTTATACTTAAAATAGACATTTTTCCGAAAACCCTTTTTTCATCACATTTTCGTGATTTAATTTTAAATTAAATTCTTCCACTTTGGTATATTAAATTTTTAAAAATATATTTAATATTTTAAATAAGTTTTCCCAAATTTTCTAAAAAGTTACCTTTTATTTTTTTTGTTAATATAAATAGTAAACTTAGTAATTTTTGTTACCACGGGAAAGGGTAAATCAGGTAATTAAAGTTAAAAATAAAATGACGAGGACTCAAAAATGACCCTAAAACTTTTCTTAATTTTATTTTATAATTAAATTTAGTTCATACTCATCCAAGATTAATCTATATGTCCTTTTTCATTTGAAATTTATTATGACCTTTAGAATATTTTATGTAAAGAAAAGTAAAAAATTTCACTCTTGTTTTTGATAACTATAACATTTTTAACATGGGGATAAATAGAGGATATGTTCATTTATAAATATTAATCTTAAATATAAAATATTTATCTTTATAATGGTAATTTATTTTTCAATTTTTAGATGATAAATAATTACCTTAAATTCTTATACAATGTTGATGCAGTAATTATTCAATTAATAAAAATAAATAAATGATATTAAAAATATTAAAAGTAGTAGAATTTTAGATAATTAATGTGAGACATGAATTTTATAGTTAAACATAACATTTTATGTATATATTAAAATATTTTGTTCAAATTTAATATTTTTTTATTGATTTTATAAATGTCAAAGTAAATAAATAGTTCTTGGTATTATTTATATTTTAAGAAAATAATATTTTATTAAATGATATAAAATTTCTAAAAATAAAATATTCATAAAAATTATTATTATATGTTTTAAAATATCAACCATGGTCCATTTATGGGAATTTTTCCATTTATAGTAACTATCATGACCCTTGAAGAGTAAAAAATAGTATTCTCGTGGAAAGTGTGAAAAGGGTTAATGGGGATTTAAAACCAAATGATAAGGGTAAAAATGTGATCTAAAAATGTCAAAATTTTATTTTATGAGATTATTTAGACTCATACTTATATTATATTCTAATAATAAAAATTTGGATCCATTTTTACATCACAATTAATTTATATTAATTTAATATTTTAATAAATTCCAAAAGTACCTCTCCCCTCTCTTAAAAAGGGTGCCACTTCTTCTCATTTATTCACACCTCAAAACCCATTTTTTACAATACCAATCCAAATCCATTCTTAAAATTCCTCCCAATGTTCTAGGGGCATCATTTTTACCAGAATACCAATATTATAGGTATTAGGTGTAAAGAAAAGGAGATTGTCTGAAGAAGATGTATAGCATTTAACTGAATGTTTTTATTTTATTTCTCCCTCCACCTACTTAAAATATTATTTAATAATTCCAATATAATAAAATTAATATATAAAATATTATTATATGTTATTATGATAATGTAATAACCTATATCCATCTCCAACATCCATCAAATGTGAAAGGAATCCATTGTTCGTGTGTATGGTGGACTACCGCCTTGCAATCCGATATAATTCATTTTCCATCACTATCTATCAAGAATGGTTATAATGGTGTATTTAATGTATATATATATATTATATTAATGAAATATTTATAATTATTAAAGGATAATATATGATTTAATTTCTTACCTTTCCATTCATTGAAAAATGATAATGTCGTTTGTGCGTATGTGTGGACTATAACCTCCACGAAACAATGTGATTCATTTTTCATCACCGCATCACATAGATGATACATATAAGTATATTTAAATAAATAATATGGTATTAAGGATATATTTATAATTATGTAAATTTAAAACAATACTTATATTCTTTCCATAATGATTTTTGAAAAATGGAAACGTTACTCATGTGTATGTACAACCTACCATCTCCAGGATTGTAATGTAGTTATTTTTTCATAACCATATATCATGGTTGGTTTTAAAAGTAAAATTTATGTATAAAAATTATAATTATTTCTTTATTATTATTTTTTTATATTATGGAACAATGACCCATTTTACCATGGTCAACATGTTGAAGTCATTTTGAAATTATGGATTGAACATCCTCAAAACACCCGATGTGGACTTAATTGATTAAGTAATTAAATATGAAATTAAAATAAATGAAATAAATGGATTAATGGTAAGGTATTAAACCTATTAAATTTTATTAAGAAATAAAATAATTGACATGATTCTATTATATAGGTATTAAAGGACACATATAGCAAGTCTTGACTCGAGGTAAGGGATTTCATCTCAATTTACTTTCATTGAGGAATATTTTATTATTATGTACTTAATTTATTTTATATAGTGTATATAATAACCCTTTTATATTTTATATCATTAATAATTCATACTTGATTATATTTTATGTTTCAATTTAAATTATTTTATCCATGTGATTTGATTTGAAAGTTTCCAAGTGGTAAAGGGTTTCTTAAGTTAATTTATTTTTATTGGGTCATAACTCTTTTTCATTGATTTTTTATGCCATGATTATGTGTGAATTGATCTTTAAATTGTTTTAATATGTATCTACACATATTTTTTATTGATTTAAAATTGTTACACATAATCTCTCTATTTAATTATTCTTAGTTTAATGATATGATCATTATAAGGGTTATTCATCTCAACTTCTCTTTCTTTGGGGCGTATGTTTATGTTATTATTTTATGAGGTATTTATACTTCAATTTGACATAATATATAATTAATAGCCTTTTTAATAATATTTAAAGTTTCACTTGATTTTATTCTTTCATGGTGATAACAATTGGATTTTTACCAAAGTGGAAAAGGATTTATGTTACAATCTCTTTTCTTTTTAGGATTTTTTATATCTAAGGTTCCTTGGGGGAAATAATATGATCTTATTTTCTTGAACCAAATATATTTTATTATACTATGGTTTTAAATGTTTTTTATATGTTTAATTTCAATTACCTCCCTTATTGATTAAATAAAAATCTTGAAAGTCATTTATTAGTGATTATGATCTTGTATCTTCTTTTAGATCAAGGATATTTCTCTTTCATATCCATGTTTTCTAAAATATTTTCAAAAATTTTATTTTCTAAACATAAATTATTTTTTAAATCTATTTCATAGGGTCTTTTACCTTCTTTTAAAAGGTTTAAAAAAGGAAAGTTCTTAATGTTTTCCAAATGCGTCATTATTGACTCCTTTTACAAAAATGTTTGAAAAAAATGTTTATTTTTAACATTTACAATAGGAATGGATTTTCCCACCATCATGGAAATTATTTTATTTGAGGATTAATTTTTAATTTTCTATGGTTATTTTAAACAAAAGTGGTTTTCATAATATTTTATAAATATATAGTTTTTAAAATTTAATTTTAAAGTGAAAGGGGTATTTTCCTCAAGAATGTTTTTCATGATATTTTAATGGAATTTACATTCATAAATGATAACAACCCTTGATGTTAATTATGATACAATTAGAAAAAAAAAATTAATTATACTATCCTCATTATTCCTCTAGATTTATTATTATTGTTTAAAATATATTTTCATGGAACCTTTTTATTTTCCAATAGTTAATCAAGTTATGAAAGTAATGCTCTATTTTAATGTATATGGTGGCAATGACTTATCCCACCATCATAACCTTTATTTGATGTTTGGATTCCCTTATAATATTTCATGTTTTATTTAAATAATATCCCTCCTTCCCTTGTTCTGGTTTATTTATGTTTTAAAAATGGTATTTAAATGGAAAGTATATTTCAATATCTAGAAATGTTTTCTTATGGATGCAAAGACTATTTTGAGAATTGAAAGATTTTATATGTTATGATTATGTTATTGTTATTGGGAGTTTTTTATGATAATTGATTTTTCCATTATAAAGCGAGGGTGGGTGAACCTGTTATAGCTCTCCAATGCATTGGGTAAAGGGATGGAGTTGACTGATTTAGTTTCTCCTAAGATATTAAGGGAATATACTAGATGGTTATTCCAATTGTAACCATGATGGTTATTTTACATATAACCATGATTTTTGTTCTAAGTGTAACCATAAAGGTTATCCCATTTGTATGATTGATATAAAAATGATGACTCAAGTTACTATATGATTTATCTATGATTTATATGGGTTTTTATGGAAATCTTATGTTTTCACATGGTAAGATAATGAGTTTATGTTTAAATAAAATTATTTGATACTTATTATGGGTGAAAATATATAGGTTTTTAATGTTTCCTTTAATCAAGATTAATATCACATGTCTCGTTATTATTTATTTCAATGATTGTTTCCTTTTCTAAAGCTTTATTTCATGTCTCATGATTGATAATCCAAGCATTTATGGGTATTAATTACCTTATTTTATTCTCATGCACTATGATTATGTCATCATACCCTTATGCTCATATTACTCTCATAGATGAAATTCAATTGTGAATGATTATGTTTACGTTTACTGAGAATTTGATCTCACCCTTATTATGTTACCTTTTTCCCATATTATAAAGAATAATGGTAAATTATTTTAGTCTATAAATGTTTCACATGTGAAGAAATTTGTGGGAGATATTGAAGACTTTATATAAAATATGAAAATATGGGTATTTGGAAAAATAATCCCTTTAAGTAAAGAGTGTTTTTTATGTAAGAGTTTTTTTCTAATTCTCTAAAACTCTAAACCTAAAATGTTCCAGGGAATGTAAGTAATTAAATATTTTCTTTTGATGTTGTAAGGTTTGGATGGGAAAATTTTTTTCTCACATTTATCGGTATTAAATAGGGAAATGTAAATTTTATGTTTTTAGCACTCGATCTAGGAGTGCAGGTTCAGGACAGTTATAGTTGGTATAATAGAAGGGTTTAGATAACTTTATATATTATGATGTTTTCATGTGATGTTATATTAAGAGTTATAGATAGCATCATGGGTTTATAAGTATGAGTTTGATCATAAGTTTAAAGTCTTAGACACCCATTTTAGGTTTTAGGTGATGGATACAAGATGATTAAGAATATTTTGGGAGGCATTTTTGGTAATATAACCCTTATGTTTAGTATGGGTTTTAGTGAAAAAATTATTTTAGGAAGAATTCATTTACATTATGTAGACATAAGTTTAATGGTATTGGTGACCTTTATGGTTTATATTATCTTTTATATTGAGGTAATTATGGGTTATTACAATTTGGTAACATATTATATAGCTAACCATGGGATTGAAAACAAATTTGGTGAGTTTGTGACTAATGAAGAAGTTTATTATTTTAGGAAACATTATGTGATTAAATTAAATAGAATATTATGGGATTTTATTTTTTAAGGATTCAAGGTTGAATTATCTTTTAGAAGAATATATTATCTTAATCTGGAATTATGGTGATTCAAGTCATTTAGGGAAATGATAAGAATATCTTAGAGACAATATGACTATAACATATACCTTTTTGGGTATATGACTTTATGGGAGACTAATATTATTTGGAGATAAATGTTAAATTTATCTTTGAAGAATATGTGGTCAAATCCTTCATATTTTTTTTATTTCAACATTGGTTGGTAATATTTAGAATAATTTTAAGGACAATTATTTATGGAATGATTTAGTTTGAACTTTGGGTATTACAATTGAATTTTGGAGATTAATGTCCTATTTCTTCGTATGAAGGTTTATTCATTTTAGTAATTATCTATATTTTTATAACCATTTTATTTTTTATTAATATTTAAATATAGTAGGAATAGATTATTATCCTTTTATGGATTATGTGTTCTGTTAAAAGTTAATTTTAGCATTTCAAGCATAAAAAATTAATCTTGAATACTCATCGTTCAGAGAAAAAGATAAATTGTGGAGGAAATTAATTAAAGGATTAAAATATGCTTGGAAATTAAGTATATTTATTTATGTTATTATTCTAGAAGGTAAAGGAATTCCTCAAATCTAGGAAAAGGATCTTGAATAAAAAATGTTATCCATTTACTTTTCTTATTGAGAAATCAATGGTCTTTTAACCCATAAAAAATTTACGGTTTTGTGATGATCAAGATTATCATGATCATGTTCTTTATCACTCTTACTTCACACTTGGGAATTATTTTTCCATTCCATGCCCATATTTTTACTTCCCACTAATTTTTTCCTATCTGAAAACAAATTTATTTTTTACTCCAGATAGCCTTCGTATTTCCCTTTTCCTCTTTTCAATGTTAATTTTTATTAACCCTTTTTACGATGTGGGATTTCAACAATGGTATTTTTATTACTGAACATAATTTAAAATTGTGAATAAAAAATTTATTAAATGGTAATAATTTAATACCTCAAGATTTTAAAATAAATACTATGATTGATATTGTACAAGATGTGTAACACCGAGCTTAAAAGAACCCCGAAATATTACTATTTAAATGTGAATGTTATAACATAACTATTGGATTGGCAGGTATAAATGGAAATACATTTTTTTTTGAAATAAATATAATGGTCCTACTCAATATAAATTTATTTATTAATTCTTATGAAATAAGAACTCAATTTTTATTAAATCCATTTTATTCTTTAAAGACATGTTTTCTTCAAAAATGGTTTTTGTTGCTTTTTTTGAGAAATATTATAATTATTTTTTGGAAATTTTATAAATTTTATTTTATAAAAATTATATCATATTTTAAATCATAATATCAAAATTATCTTTTGGTGAAATTTTGATAATTTTCTAAAAAGTTATATTTTTCAATGAAAAGTGAAAAACACTATTTTTTATTGAAAACTATATATTATTTTAAAGTATTTATAAAGTAAAATTCTATTTTATATTAGTTTTAAAATTTCATTGGTTCATTTTTATTTAAAATAATACAATTATTTTTTTTAATGAACTTTATACTTGAATTCATTATTAAAACATTTTATACTTAAAATCGGCATTTTTCTGAAAAAAATGCTTTTTCATCAGATTTTTTTAGTTTAAATTTAAATTAAAGTCTTCCACTTATGTGTTTTGAATTTTAAAAAACTAATTACATATTTTTAATTATTGGGTCCAAAATTTTTAAATATTACTCTTTTATTTTTGGTTAATAAAAATAGTAAACTTAGTAATTTTTGTCACCACGGTAAAGGGTAAATCAGGTAATTAATCTGAAAAATAAAATGATGAGGACTAAAAAATGACCATAAAACTTTACTTAATTTTATTTTATGAGTCAATTTCTTCCATAATAATACAATATTTGGTTATATGACGTTTTTTTACATTTGTATGTGATTATGTCCATTATAATATTTTATGTAAAGAAAAATAAAAAATGTCACACTCTTATTCTTAATAACTATAAATTTTTTAAAATGGTTATAAGTAGAGGATATATTAGGTTATAAATATTATTTTGAAATATAAAATATTTATATTTATCATGGTAATTTATTTTTAATTTTTAGAGAATGAATAATTATCTTAAATTCTTACACAACATTGACACAGTAATTAATCAATTATTAGAAAAATAAAATAAATGATATTAAAAGTATTAAAAGTGGTATATTTTTAAATAATTAATGTGACACGTGAATTTTTTAGATATTCATAACATTTTATGGATGTATTAAAATATATTTATTAATTTAATTTGTCTTCTTGATGTTACAAAATTCAAAGTAAATGAATAGTTCTAAAATTGACATTATTGATATTTTATGAAAATAATATTTTATTAAATGATATAAAATTAATAAAAATAATATATTCAGACAAATGATTATAATATTGTTTAAAATATCGAAAATGATCCATTTATGGTACTTTTTTCATTTATAGTAACTATCATGACCCTCAAAGTGTAAAAAATCTTATTGTCGTGATAAATGTGAAAAGGGTTAATGGGGGTTTAAAACCAAATGATGAGGATACAAATGTTATTGAAACATGTAAAAATTTTATTTTATGAGATAATTTAAGCCCATAATCATATTATATCTTAATAATATCAATTTTAATCTATTTAAAAATCACAATTAATTTATATTAATTTAATACTTTAATAAATACTTTAAAATAATATAAATGGATTAAGGATAAGGTATTAAACATGTAAAAAGTTATTAATAAATAAAATAATTTATATGAGTCTATTATATAGGTGTTAAAAAACATATATAGCAAGTCTTGACTTGTGGTAAGGGATTTCATCTTAATTTACTTTCATTGAGGCATATTTTATTATTATACACCTAATGTATTTTATATAGTGTATATAATTATCCTTTTACATTTTATATAATTAATCCTTAATACTTAATATTTTAAGTTGAAATTTGAATTATTTTATCCATGGGGATTTGATTTGAAAGTTACCAAGTGGTAAAGGGTTTCTTAACTCAATTTATTTTCTTTGGGTTATAATATTTTTTCATTGAATTTGTTATTACGTGATTATGTGTGAATTTATTTTTAAAATTTTTTAATATATATTTAAACTTTTTGTGTGGATTTACAATTTGTAAACATAATTTCTCCATTTATTAATTCTAAATTCAATGATACGATCTTTGTAAGGGTTATTCATCTCAAATTCTTTCTTTGGAATGTATGTTTATGATATGTACATATATTATTTTATGAGGTGTATATACTAAAATTTTAACATAATATATCATGATTATATATATGTTCATGAAATTTAATGTTTCATTCAACATTATTCTTTTATAGGGATTTCGATTGAAGTGTTACTAGAGTGGAAAAAGGATTTATGTCACAATCTATTTTCTTTTCAAGATTGCTTATGTTCAAGGTTCCTTAGGGGGAAATCATATGATCTTATTTTCTTGAACCAAATATATTTTATTATCCTATATTTGTGAATATTTTTACATATATAACTTACATTTCCTCCCTTATTTATTAAAGAAACATCAAGAAAGTCATTTGTAAGTGATTATGATCTCATATCTATTTTTGGATCATGAATCTTTCTCTTTCATATCCATGTTTTCTAAAATATTTTCAAAAATGTTCTTTTATAAACATAAATGATTTTATAAATATACTTAACATGGTATTTTAACTTCTTTTAAAAGTTTTTAAAAATGAAATTTCTTAATATTTTCCAAATGGGTCACTTTTTACTCCTTTTACAAAATGTTTGAAAACAATGTTTATTTTTAACATTTAAAATGAACAGATTATCCTACCATTTTGAACATTATTTTATTTGAATATTTATTTATAAGTTTCCAAGTTTATTTTAAATTAAAATGGTTTTTAAAATATTTTTTTAAATTTTTAGTTTTTAAAAGTAATTTTCAAAGTGAAAAGGGTATTTTCCTCAAAAATGTTTTTCATGATATTTTAATGGTACCACCATTCATCAATTCCAAAAAACCTTGATGTTACTTATACTCTACTAGGGATATTTTTTAATGATATAATTTTCATTATTTCTCTCTATACATTATTATTGTTTAAAATATATTTTCATGGAATCTATTTCTTTTCCATAGGTTAATAAAGTTATGAAAGGGATGCTCTATTTTAACGTATACGGTGCCATCGAATTTTCCCACCACTGTAACCATTATTTTATGTTTGTATTCCCTTAAAAGTTTTAATGTTTTCTTTAAATAAAAAACCCTTATTTCCTTATTCTGGGTGATTTATGTTTTGAAAATGGTTTTTTAAAAGGAAATTATATTTCAATATCTGGAAATTTTTTCTTAGGGGTGAAAATATTATTTTGAAAACTATAATCTTTTATGTGTTATGATTATTTTATGGTTCTTAGGAATTTTTTTGATGATGGAAGTTTCTGTTATAAATCATGGGTGGGTGATCCCATTATATCTCTCTAATGCACTAGGTAAAGGTACAAATTAAACTTATTAGGTTTCTCCTAAGATATTATGGGAATATACTATGATGGTTATTCTAATTGTAACCATGATGGTTATTTTATGTGTAACCATGATGGTTATTCTAAGTGTAACTATGAAGGTTATCCTATTTTTAAGAGTGATATAAAAAGTATGCCTCAAGTTTTTATATGATTTATCTATGCTTTCTATAGGTTTTTATAGAAATATTATTATTTCTCAAGGTAAGATAATGAGTTTATGTTTAAAGAAAAGTATTTTCTACTTCTCATGGGTGAAAAGATATGTATTTTTAAAGATTCCTTTGATCAAGTCTGATATCACATGGATCATGATTATTGATTCCAATTTCTCTTACCTTTATTAAATCTTTATTCCATGTCTCATTATTGATGATATGATTATTAATGGGTACGAATTACCTTATGTTATGCTCATGAACTATGATTATGTAATCATATCATTATGATCATCTTACCCCCATTGAAAAATTTAAATTTGAATGATTATGTTTACCCTTACTGAGAATTTGGGATCACCATTCTTATGTTTCCTTTTCCCAGATTATAAATAATTTTAGTAAATGATTCGCATCTAGAAATCTTTCATATTTTAAGAAATTTGTGGGAGATATTGGAGAATTATACGGAATATGAAAAGCTGTGTATTTAAAAAAATACTCCCTTAAAATTAAGAGTGTTGTTTATATAAGAATTTATCTTAATTATCTAAAACTCTAAGCCTAAAAGTTCCCTGGGTATTTAAGTAATCCAATTTTTCTTTTTGATCTTGTAAGGTTTGGATGGGAAAAAATTGGGTCAAATTTATCGATATCAAATCTAGAAATGTAAATTTTATGTTTTTAGCATCGAATTAGGGAGTTTAGGTTTGGGACTATTACATCCTCTTTATCAGAAAACATCCAAGCCCAATTTTGGAGGTATCGCATAACACTACATACTCAACACACTCCTTATGCAGCCTCAGTATGGGGTCACTCATCAACCTCTACCATAAATCCTAAAAAACATGTTGGCATCTCATCATCCACATGAAAGGATACCCCTTTTAGGTCAAAGCAGTCAAGGGTGATGATATCTTGGATATTTGGGTATGAATATATAATAGTATCCTTCCAACCCAAGGAAACTTTGTAACTCAGTCATGCTTTTGGGTGGATCCCAATATAGCATTGCCTAAACCTTCTTTAGTTCCACTATTATAACCTCTTCTAAGATGACATGTCCTAATAATTAAACCTCTTGAATCCAAAACTAACACTTTATAGAGATTCTCATAAAGTTTGTTCTCTCAAAGTATGTCTAGGACCATCCTCATATGTCTCACATGCCCCTACTGTGACATCAAATACACTAGGATATCATCGATGAAGACCGCCATGAACCGATCTAAGAAGGGCTGGAAGATCTGGTTCATGAGTCCCATGAACAAAAATAGGGTGTTTTTCATTATAAAATGCATCACTAAGTACTCGTATTGGTATTAGTGACATAAAAATGTCATATTCGGTATATCCTCATCCTGAACTTGGAGTCGGTGATAGCCTGACTTAAGTTTAATCTTTAAGAACCATCTCTCCCCTTTTAACTGGTTGAAAAGGTTGGTGATCCTTGGTAGTGGATACTTATTATTGATGGTCACCTGATTTAGGAAACAATAATCCACACACAACCTCAATCTCCTATATGTCTTCTTGGCAAACAAAATTTGGGCTTTCTGAGGGGAAACACTAGTTCTGAAAAAGAACTTCATTTACAGCTCGTCTAACTACACCTTCATATCATTAAGTTATATGTGAGTTATATGATATGATATCATTGATATTAGGGAAGTCCCTAGGTTAAATTCTATGAATAATTTGATTTCTTGGTGGGGAGGTAAGCCCAATACATCTCTAGGGAAGACATCCTCATACTTTGTCACCACTACAGGAAGCTAAAAGACCACAAAACTGCTTCTCCAAGGGCTATACTAGTTAACTAATAAGTAATTAGTTTTATCCTCTAGCATATTATCACATCCTTCTATTCCTAGGTTTCATTATCATTAGAGAAGGAAAAACTTAACCCATCTATGAGGATGCATCACATCCTACACCTAAAACATAAATCTGTGCATGAACTACGGATAGCCAGTCCATACCTAGGATGGAATAATAAGGCCTCATTTTGGCCATGAAGAGATCCCAAAGGAATCACTCTTCTCCATGTGTTAGGTCACACTATCGGTAGAAGTGTATGATCACTGAATATCCTCTGATAGGAGTCTCCAAGTGTAAGGGTCATGCCAAAGGCTCTTTCAGAATCTCTAGATCTCAAAAAATAGATGTATCTAGAAAGTAATGGCTCAAATATATTTCTATAAAAAATATAGCTAAGATATAAAATATATAGATCATACCTCTAATCATCCCTGAAGCCTTTGGGTCATATGCCTCCATTGCCTATAGTTATCCAGTAACAACCTAGAATTTTATTAATGAAATTTTACCTTCTTATAATTATGTTATATAGTATAAAACACATACATCACATAAATAACATAATAAAAACATTATTTTCATAAATTAAGAATGAAATAAGTGGTATTTATATAAATTAATGAACCTACACCAATGTAATAGTAACTTGATTGTTGGAATAGTAATCACTACTAGAAATTTAGGCTATAGCCACGGTTTAGAACCGTGGATATAGGCAAAAAAAACTGTGGCTATAGGTTATAGCCACGGTTTCATAAACCGTGGCTGGTATTGGCGTGGCTATAGGGCAGAGCCTATAGCCACAGTTTCAAACCGTGGCTATAGCCCTATAGCCATAGTTCCAACCGTAGTTATAGATCTATAGCCACGACTCCAACCGTGGCTATAGGGATATACCTACGGTTTTAAACCATGGCTATAGGGTCTTCCCTATAGCCATGACAATACCAGCCATGATTTGTAAAACCATGGCTATAGGCCTATAGCCACGGTTCAAACTATGGCTATAGGGCTTTAGCCACGGTTTAAAATTGTGGATATAGGGCTTTAGCAACGGTATAAAACAGTGTCTAGAGGCCTTTCCATTACATAAAAAAAAAACAGCACGGTTCACCGTGCTGGATGTTGAGAGGACACTACCAGCACCCCCTACCCCCTGCTTCTGCACCCCCCTGCCCTCCCCCCTGCACCTTGCACTCCCCGTGGCTATAGGCCTTTCCATTGCATAAAAAAACCAGCACGGTTCACCGTGCTGGCTGTTGAGAGGACACTACTATAACCCCCCACCCCTGCTTCTGCACCCCCACCCTCCCCCATGCACCTTTCACCCCCTTCCCCCTCCTCACTACACACCCCCTCCCCCTAAATAGCCCCCTCCCTCCCCCTAGACACCCACTCCACCTGCATCCCCCCTCCACCCCCTGGACACCCCCTCCAACCCTTAGGACAACCCCCCTGCCCCCTCCTCACTGCACACCCCCTCCCCCCGGACAACCCCCCTCCCTCCCCCTAGACCCCCCCACTCCACCTGCATCCCCCCTCCACCCCCTGGACACCCCCCAGACACCCCCCTACCCCCTCCTTACTGCACACCCCTCCCCCTGGATAGCCCCCCCTCCCCCCCTAGACACCCCACCACTCCACTTGCATCCCCCTCCTTCCCCCTGGACACCCCCTCCCTTTCCCTGGATATCCCCCCACCCCTAGACAACACCCCCTGGACAACCCCTCCCCACCACTCCGCCTGCAGCCCCCCCTCCCCCTACAACCCTCTCCCTTTCCCTGGATAGCCCCACTCCCCCTGAACAACACCCCTCCTCCCCGCACACAACTCCCCCTATAGCCCCCTCCCCCTGGACAGCCCGACCCCACCACTCTGCATGCAGCCCCCCTCCCCTGCAGGCCCCCCACCCTCCCCCTGGACACCCCCTCCCCCACCACCACTCCCCCTACAGCCCCCCTTTCCCTGGACGACACTGCCCCCACTCCCCCTGTATCCCCCTTCCCCCCTTCCTGTACAACCACCCATTCCTGGATAGACCCCCCCACCTTACACACCCCATCCTGAACATACCCCCCCCGGACAGGCCCCCCACCCTACACCCCCAACCCGCCCTACACACCACTCAATTGAATTGAGAAAACCAAAAACATGCTAATATATGCTATTATACAAAAAATTTCAGTCAAATTAACTACACTAATAAAAAACATACTAATATGACTAGAACTAAATCAAACATCATCAAGCCAATTTGAGTAAAGTGGAACCAAACCAAATGGTTTTGAAAAAGATAAAACTGAACCAAATTGAAAATAATGTAACCAAACTGACTCAAACCAATCAAAAATGACTTCAATAAAGTATAATTGAGCATGAAAAAAAAGAAACTAATGAAACATACCAGATTGGATCTAAAATTAATTTAATTGAACCGAATATCCCCAAATCTAACAAAATGAACCTGTTAAAATTGACATAAAAAAAATGAACCCAATAAAAAATAACTTAGCAAACCTAACCTGGCCCAAACTGAACCAAGGAGCTGGGCCTTGTGATGAACTTTTAGAAGGCCTCATGCCCGCAGGTTGAGAGGATATCCCAGTCATGTGGTGCTTCACTGTCCTCAACAAGATCCAAAACACACTGCAAAAAGATAGGGAACCCAAAAATCACAAAAACCCTAATTAAAATTGAGCCAAAGAATAAAAATGGAAGAATCCTTACCTAAATCAGATGTTGAACTCACTTCCTTCTTTGGTGGTGGGTAGAATCAACCTCATCATAAGTAACCACCTGTAAGTAAATAATAGGAAAAAGAGTTATATATAACAACTTATTATATATATGGGATCAATGTTTCAACTGTACATGATAAATAATACATAACTCCATAATAAAAAATGAACAAAGAATATTCAGATTGATATGTAAATCCCAATACTGAATAACATGATCGTTAATAAAGGATTTTTTTCAAATGAAATCCAATTTCATCCAATACATACAAAACAGAAGAGTTGGAGGAATATTATTCTATATCTGTTGAGTATTCCATAATGGAGTAGGTTGCGCCACTATCGATGGGAAAAATGAAAGATATGAGGGGATAGTGATGCAGTTTGACACCCCTTGGGTTGTGTTGTATTTTTTTGACAAAATGTGTGGACTTTTCCCAAGATGATTTGTTGAAAAGATGGGGAGATTAATAGACACCCCTAAAGTGAGTTTGAGTTAGGCATGTTGACAATGAGATGTGGTGGACGAAGAGTGGTGATGGAGCTTGGCCATGTGTGGGAGTTCATATATTTAAAACTATAAATGTAGGTGTTTTCAAGTCCAGCATGTAAGCTTACACAATATCAGGATGCTTCATGTAAGAAATGATCTAAGGCATGGAAATTTCTCAATACCCATTCAGAATGATTTCTTTCTCTTGAAGGAAACTTCAGATCCCATCAATAGGTAGATAATTCCTCCATGTTTCCTACTGCCTCTAAAATAGGGTATATATGAAATCTATGGGGATGAAAAACTAAGAAGATAGCTCGGTAACTTGTGTCGTGGGGATGTAACTGCTATTTTAATGGGTCATGCCCAAAATCATCAATATTTTCCTCTGCATTTCATAAATGAGAGGATTCCTTGGTGAAATACCATTTACCAGCCTTATTACCACATTTTATGAATCTTTATCCCCCTACAGCCCCCCTTCCACCCTGGACAGACTCCCCCCATTCCTTCCAGACAGACCCCCCCTCCCACCCTGGATAGACCCCCCCCCCACTGCATACCGCCCCTACTAGACATACACCCCCACCCTTCACCCACTGGACATGTGTCCAGGCCCCCCACTGCAGACCGCCCCTACTGGACATACCCTCCCACCACCCTACACCCCCCTGGACATGTGTCCAGGCCCCCCATTACAGAACGCCCCTACTGGACATACCCCCCACCCTGCACCCCCTGGACATGTGTCCAGGCCCCTTGATATTTACTAGACACAAAAAAAAAACAAGAAAACAAAACAAAACTCTACCACCTAGCATTTACATTTCCAAAAACATGAACCCACTAATCATGATAGAACCATATCCAACCAATAAACCAACAGCTCAATCATCATATGCTACAACTATTAATACAGATAACAGACCTGAAAACTAAAGGATTAATCATTCTTGAAACAAATATTCCCAATATAATAATTCAATCAAATAAGGAAACTTCCATTAAAGAACCCCCCCAGCTTCATGCATAGATTTTGCAAAATTTGTGACACAATAATGCATTCTATTGAGCCAAAAATAGGAGGGAATGGTTTCTAATTATTATGACTATAACCATAAAAAAGACAACTAAATTCCCTTGAAATACAATGAGGCTTTGGTGAACACCCAGTTGTCAACTGGGAGACTACCAGTTTCCATTTTAATTTCTTATATATATGTCTCTAAATATATTTGTGTGGAAGGGGACCTATACTAGCTTCATTACAGCATAGTGCTAGACATTGGCACTTCCAGAAATAAGAAGCCCAAGCTGTTCGGTTAAAGATCCAAGTTCTGAGAATTCTCTTCCGAACAGACCCCCCACTCCATCCTGGATAGCCCCCCCACCCACCCCCTCCCCCACTACAGGCCCCCCTGGATAGCCCCCCCTCCCTGGACACCCCCCTAGACAGCTGAAATCCCACTCCTTCCGGACAGACTCCCCCACTCCTTCCTGGACAGACCCCCCTCATTTTCTGAATCTTTACCCCCTACAAAGCCCCCCCATCCACCCCCCCTGATCATCCTCCCCTCTCAGTTTTCACAGATTTCCTCCGGAGTCTAAAGCTATTATCTGGACTCTATCCAGTGGTATATCTGAATCAAGAATTAGGCATTCATCATGGAACCAGATATTCATAGGTCTATTGAATGTTGGTCTTATGGAGTCTTCAAGATAATCCAAGGGTCATTCTTATGAAAGACCATGAAACATCCCACAAGAGAGGTCATTTAACATGAAACCAGTTTGATAATCCCCACCATAATAGTATAATTATTGTTACCTCATAACACTCACATCATTCTACCTAGAACTCGACTAGTATTACACTGAACGCAATGACTAAAAATGATTGTCAATTCACACTTGATTTCCAAGATACTACCAAGTATTGTATACACTTAGATTACCCAGAACAAAACTTACTGCATTCAATGATTGACATGAGTTCTGACTTTTAGTAACCTAGGTGTGGGATATGAATTTTGACCTAGATAGTTTTTATCCCCTCATACATTCTGCTACTTCAAGGCATAGTTTTTCTAATAAATGAAAAACTCTCGTCAATCTCACAATGGTACCTAGATCTATCATTGATGTTGTCTTACACCACAAAGACATCTGTACACACACACTCCTTTGGGATACCAAGTGCTGTCATATTCACATTGAACACATCGGTTGCCAACTATATGGGTGACCCTAAACTAAATTCCCCAGTGACCTACTATCACCACCTCCTTGGAGATCATCCATATAAATAGAAACATTCTCAATGGTCAGCTCACCACCTCACTCTATCATTTCAATGGACCCCGCATGTAACCACAATGTGAATTCTCATTCACCAATTCATTCCCATCAACTCATGATTACACTACTCTTTACTATAACATAGTGATTCCCCCATGAGTCAAGGACCTCTAGGATTGGACACACATTCCATCACATTTTCCCCCATTCTTTCAGCCTTCAAAACACCATCAACTGTCTCAGATTTATGTATCTAATATTGATCTTTTTTTCTATCATATTTATCTTCCTCAAAATCATCATAAGAATATTGTTCTTGCTCTTAATTCCATTTAATCTTTAGATCTGCAATCACTTCCGGTGCCAACATAAATGGCCTTACCTCTTCCACATATTGCTTTTTTTTACCAGAAGATCTAGTAGCCCAAGGGAATCAATAAATTTGAATAATACTTACAATGCATTATTCTTTTCCCTTTACTAACTGGATAATTCCATGACTCACTGATGTATTTCTTCCAATTACTTAAGCCAAAACCAAATGGAACTATCACATGATGATTCTACTCATAGTCTAAATAAAATTCAGAATCTACTTATTTATCACTCTGATCTGGTTCTGCTTAGATATTTGAACCAACCTGCTTCCTTTTTCACCTAGGAATGACTATCTTCCACCCTTAAGGATCGTTATCACCCTTGAAATTTTCATTCAAATATTTGAAATGGCTGTGAATATGAATTGAGTTAGGGGGGATCACATCTCAGAAGACAACTGCATTTTAGAATCACTGGTATCTGGACCATAAAATGTATAAGGATTCAGCTCTGCCACATTTTTTTCCCAAAAAAAACTATAATAATACTAGAAACACCAACCTAGAATGTTTAAATATAAACTGAATCTAATGGAATCGGACTACAGTAATTCAAAATTCTGAAAGTAGTGATCAGAACAACACCATCATCACGATCCTTCCCTTTGCACCCATTTATAGAAGTCGCGGATTTGGAATAGGTGGATATAGTAGTGGAAGAGCTTATCTCTACATCTCCCATGACTTGCATATCCCTCTTGGATCTTTCCAAGTCTTTCCTCAAACTAACAAAGACATATGTGACCCTTAGTTCTAGTTGCAGTGACCTCACCCCCTTCCAGTGAGAATCATTTATTATGCTGCCTTTGATTTATGAGTTACCTATTGAGAGTCCTACATGATGTTAAACTTTCTCCCCATGCTGGCAGTTGGATAGATCATGACTCATGTGTCTACATGATGAACAGAAGTCTTCCCAAGATTCATAGCAGACCTGCTGCTTCCAACAAAGCTCCCCTTCAATATCAATGCAGATAAAATCCATCGGTTCCTTTGATACATCGAGCTCAACACATATTTTAGGAGAAACAAGGTGGAAGAAAGTTATGGTGTGATTATTAGTACATAAGAAGTGGCCAACATATTACCAAACAATTTAAGAACACCAAATTCTGAAATGGGGGATGTAGGATAGAGATGGAAATCCGAATCACCATGGAGGGAAGATCCTATTTTAGGTGGAACTTGAAAAACCAATAGAAAATAGAGAAGTTTAAGCTAGTTAAAGCATGTGGATCATTCAATCAGGCAGAGATAAGGGCATCTTCAATTGGAAAATGAATCAAAAATTTCCACAGATCCATAATCCCTATAATCATCCATTCAAGAAAACCATATGAATCAAAAATAAACCTATCAAAGGTTTCCATCGAGGGGAGACTCTTACCGAAGTGAGCCACTAATGTGAGATTCAATAGAAAAAGTAGCATTTAAAAATTCTAGGGGGAAACTACAGTCTTAATAATTTCATCATCTCGTGACAGAATTTTAAAGCTAATTTCAATTTTGGGAAGCTGGAAAAAAGGATAGGGTTGATGAAGGGGGATAATGGTCAGAACTATGAATCCGGAGTAGTCGGGATGAATCCTCCCCCCCACCCAAGAGAAGGGGGACCATAGGGGCATCCATGCATCCTACAACATTATCAAAGGAAGCCACATGATCGAAATAGGTCTAGCCTTAGAAGTAGACAAGCATAAGAGTTCAGTCAAAATAATTTCATCAAAAACTCATATTAGTGCTTGCTCCCCAATAAGCCTAACATCTCAACCGTTCCAAGTCTAATAACACAACCACCCATCAACTAGAATCTTCTCGAACCCTGAGTGTATACTTGTACTCCATCAATCCAAGATCAGACCATTTAGGATCATAATCATCTACGTCATCAGGATTCATACCCAAAATCAGTCAGGCCAAGTATCCTACCAATCCTTCCCTTTGAAATCCAAACCTCAATACTGAAACACCTAAAGTGCTTTTCATCATGGAAGCCTAAAGAATCCCCATGCCTATACCACATACTCTATAGTACCTATAATGCACCAATATCATAATTTAAATCATCTACCCATGATTTTGTCTCTAAAGGAACTAACAATCCCAGGCTAACGCCTCTATTAGATTACTATCATATACCATATCTCATCTCAAGCATAGTACCTAAATAACCAATATCTTGAGTCATATCTCAAGGTAATTAGGCCCTCCCACCTAGCTCAATAACCACATCTCACATAGTTCAAATCTCATAGGGAAACATTTATTTTTTCTCGTTTGAAATATCTTAATACAACTAATGTGCTAACACCCACTCTAAATTTCTCAAATATACACATATCAGGCATTACATGCAAATCACCATCCTACTAGGGAACTGATCCTAAAATAAGGTTATACTGTCATCCCCAATCCTCACCTCATCCCAATTTTCAATATCATCCAAGATATCTCAATCAATCTTGAAACTATAGGCTTCTTCCCAACCTGAACCTACAATTAGTGAATTATTCTCAGGTTCCCAAGCATCATGGCCACCCAAGAAGTGTTTGAGTTCAAGAAAGTAGAGAAACTCCAATGGGGTACTATGAATAACCAGAAAATATAGTGTATGGTTAGATGATATGCTCAGTTGAATAAATAAATAAACTGTGGAAGCATAAATAAATACCCATCATTTATCCTTAGGCTATAATGTGACACTCAGTATTTGTTATACTTGCTTTGGTTAGTGTCAGAGTTTTTTTTAGCATGTCACATGATCATTCCCACTAGTACGGATCCCAATAGAAATGTATTATAAGGTGAAAGCATCGATTTCATGGAGGTAATTCTAGTAAATCTAATTGTATCAATTCCATGCCTAATTCCAAGGAGTGTGTTCTAGGAAATCTTATAGTATCGAGCATATAACAGATTCCTAGGGGGATAGGCATAGGAAATCCAGTATTATCATCAATAGAATCGATTCCTTGGGGGATGACCCTAGGTAATCATATTGACCCAAAGATGGAATCCCAATATCCTGGGAATTCTATATAAACCAAAATATTGAATATAAGGGGATTTACCAATGCATTCATATTGTATCAGGATCAACATCCAGAGCCTAGGAGCACATCCCAAGCATCCTATTTTGACCATATAGGTGAATCCTAGGTAAAATCTTGGGTATTCCACTTAAATACTTGAGGGTAGTGTGTCCCTCCCATAATATCTCATATAACACATTATATAAAAGTTGTCAATCTTCTCAAACTCATCTAAAAAAACAAGGGTTTCCCTCTCAAGCGCATGACCTATCATCATAGCTCATGCCATATAACAATCGCTAATGCCATATATGGATCACAAAAAATTGATTTGGGTTCAAAAGTGACACCTACAATAATCTATAATCCTTATTTCATGCACTCTCACAAGGTTCAAAATCACCGAGGCACCCTCATGGGTTCCCTAGGTTACATTATAGCACGAACACCCTATGTGGATTCCTTTATCAAATTCACATCTATCATGTTAACACCCACCACTGGGAATCACGTCCCTCTAAATAGTCATAAACATCTCACAACCTCACTATACTCATAAGAAAAGCCTCACTTGCAAAGATCTAAAGAGATGGAAACCTTCCTATATCACTTTACAAGTCACACTATGTCGGTCCGCTCACCAAAACTATAATCAATTTAGCTAAATTATACCCACCAAGGTATCTAAACCTCATTAGGGGAGGAACACCTTCCCACACTCATCTCTACTAGCATGAAGATTTTAAGGCATATTAAGGATCTTTCATGGCCTACTAGGTATAATAACTATATCTCATCACATCCCTCCACTTGAAGGTCACCAAGGAACCTAGACTAAGGTCCACTGTGCTTATATAATTCACTTTATTTTATATACACCCTGTATGGGGTTTATGTTTCTCAAGGCATAAAATTATACATATACTCTTAGACATCTTCGGTCGAGATATATAGTCAGTTCACAATGGTCCATCATAGACCTTGGCACTTTCCACATTTAATTCAAATGAATTCCATTATAATTAAACTAATTAATTAATTTATAAAGGTTAATCTCTTGAGGTGGTGAAACTGCACACATCACATTTCAAATAAATCTTGTATAAACCAAAGGGTTATGCCCAATAAACCACTGACCTTAATTGAAGTTATTTCCTTTAAAGAAGCATGACCACCTTCTAAGCTTGTATATGATCTAGCATCAACTGAGGCTCCTAACCTGGCCCCAAAATTACAAATAATAAATTATAACATTTTATAATTAATTATCTTATCCAATTAAATTAATTATATTTATTATAATTAATTTAATAATTTAAAACAAAAAGACATAAATGATTAATCAATCACTAAGCTGCCTCAATGCACCGAAACCATGAACAGACACACATGGAGGTTCCATGGAATACACTCGATACTATCATGGGAAAATCCAAAAAAAATGTATCTATTTAATAGGTGATTTCAGTAAATTTAGCTGAAAACCATAAATAAAATCATCAGGTGATGTACCTTTGATGACACAACATGAAATAACATACAAAATTTATCTCAAGATATCCTCTATCTACACCAGGAAAAATCCCCATCATGTGGGACAGTTTCCACCAGCCTTTGGTGGAAATTTCCAATAAACCCCAACATAAATCTTCAAAAATTATACACTGTGGATGGAAACCAAAACAAAAGCAAAGGGATGGAATAACTCACTCGAAATCATCGTCGAATAATTCCAGAAATCGATCCCCTCTCAAGGTGGATCAAAGGAGGGACAGTGAGGTAGAATCATCAAGAACTGGCCTTCTCCTAATATCCAAAACGCTTTAAACCCAAATCACCTGATTTCAAATAAATGGGACTACCCCCATGTAAAAAAGAAAATTCGGCTCCATTAATGGAATGAACAGGGGGTTCATGGAATGATTTACCTTTCACCTGAGTAGCTTTTGTGAAGGAGTAACCTCAACAATCTTCACAGAAAGTGTAGGTTTTGGCTCGCGCATATCCCACTCATGGAAGGTCTCAGTTTGGCCAATTCACTTATTGGAGGAGGAACATGCAACGAAGGGGGTGGAGGAGGAGATTAACGCGCGAAGAAGGGGATATGAGGGATCGCACGAGGGAGGGTTGAACTGAGTGGAGAATCCGGCAAGGATCAGCCGAGGGAGAATTCACCAGTTGGCGACAAGGGAGAAAGGTTTCGCGGGTGGGAGATGAGTCCCAATGAGGGAGAGATGCGGGTGGGAGATGAGTCCCGACGCCGGAGAGATGCGGGTGGGAGATGAGACACGCTAGATTTAAAATAATTGAATAAATATTTCCACAGACTCAGTTTATCCATAGGTTTAACTATTCTAATGCCATGTTTTTCAAATAACCGTGGTTATATTTTAATCTATAGCCACAGACCAATTAAACCGTGGCTATAGGTCCATGGATATAGATCATTTTTCTTGTAGTGAATGTAACCATTAGGAATAGTAAACCGACCAAAATAATAGTAACCTCACCTATGAAAGTATAAATAAAATTTAGGTATCTTATGAAAATATAATATATTTATATCATTTAATAAGTAAATAAATGTTTTAAAGATGATGAATTAAGTATTAGTATTTTTGTGAAATGTAACTGTTTATTTAAAAATTTATTTTCATAAAATAGATTCATAAATTAAACTTTTTTTGTCTTATGATTATAATAAAATTTTATGAGACCTTAATTAATTTTTCAAAGTGTCATAAAATCAGTTATAATTTTAAAATCGGTATTTTTTGAATAAATGATTATTTTAATTAAAAATTAAATTTCTCACATTTGGAAAATTATTTTTATAAAATAGAGTCTATTTTTGAAATATACATGTTGAAAAATGGTTAGGGTGATTTTTTAGGATTTTTATAAGGTAATTGAATTTTTATGAATAGTGAAATACAGTAATTTACAGTATTTACATTATAAGTAAATAAATGAATTTTTTATTCATTGTTGATGTATGGATAATGTAAGCACCATTATCTAAAACTATACTTCTCTATTTACTATATTTAGTCATGGGAATTAGAATTATTTATAGTCTTGAGTTAAAATAGTAAACTAATGAATAAAATAATCAAAAAACACCCCCTCTCCTCCCCTATAAATATCACCCCTCACCACCTCTTCTCCTCACACATTCTAAGCCTTGGGGCTTTCTTATATTCTACCCAATTCCTCTTCCAAACCTCTTCCCAACATTTTGGTCTTGCTGGTCTCACCAAAATACCATTTCCAAGTACCTTAAGGAGGTTCTCAAGGAGACAACACTCAAGAGGATATTAAGTACAAGTGAAAAAAACTTTCAGACATAAGGCAAGGGATTCTCTCTTAACCTCCATTTTTTACTTCAGGTTATGCTTTCTCACTATTTACCCCCATTGTAATTATTAATTATTCTTATGTACTCATCCTAAATTCTGTGTGTATGCTCCAAACATATATACCCAACTCAATTATCCTTTATTTGAAAGGGAAATACATGTCTTATAAGGTTTCCTTTTCAATTCCTCCTGATAAGTAAGCCCAATTAAAGGGAAATTCCCAATTTATTATCATTTTCAGGTACTATCCATAATATATTTTAATACACCATTATTTTTCTAAAATCACTCATTTTATCATGAAAATTTATTTTTCCATTTTTGGTTTTATACAAACAATTATCCCTTTATCTGTTTTAAAGACTCTTAAATATTTTCCCTTAAACTTCACTAAAGTGGCTCATTAATAAAGTTTCTTAAACACACTTTTTACATGTTTTTACTTCATCTTGACATAATTTATCATGATCTATTCCTATTTTATCTTAATAATTTCCATGTATGATTTAAATACATTATTTCATGGACACTATTGTGATACTCCCATTGGTTATGCCTTATGACATGATTACGATACCCATTTAATTCCATGGGTAACCCTTATGTTTATTCCTTATGCTTAATTTTTCATGTGGAAAATGTATGCATGATCGTGTGATAATGGGTGAGACCATATATCACTCTAATACATTGGGTAATGTTTAGTCTCAGGAGACATCATGTTGGGATAGGGAGTAAGCTTGATTCCTTTATGGGACTTTGCCCACCATGTGATATAGTCTTGGAAGTTATCCATGACTCATGTTTATTTCATGTTATATGTTGTTGAAAAATTCATATGTTTCCATGATTATATTATCCCATGTTATATATTTTATTCTTCCATATGATTATTCATGTTTTGTGTTTTTATATGTCATCATGTTATTCCTTTTAACCCATGTGATATGATTTATTCCTATATTTATTCCCTTACTAGGATTTTTAGATCATCCATTTTGTCTATGTATTCCCCAGGTTATCCTATGCAGATGTAAGATATCAATGAAAGTTAGGAGCTCATTCTTGATTATTAATATAAATTTGTTTTATTCTATTTCCATGTTTTTAGTTTTATGTACCTAATCTTCCAAAGACACTAGAATTTACGATCCTTGGCTTTTATTTTATGATTAATTATGCTTAAAATAATGTAATAATATGTGTAAAAGACTAGGGAAATTATAGTTTCTATCAAATAATGGTTTAGTTATTTTTAGAAATTAGGACTAGAAAACTTTAGTAAGAACCCTATAGATTATTCTATCACTATGGATAACTTAAATTTAAACTTAGGGAATCAAAAGATAGGATATACTTTCCATTTATAAGTTTATCCTTATATGTTAAATATTTCCTTCCTTTTTATATTCTTATTATCCAAGTATTCAATCCCCCTAATTGTACTTTATTTTTTTAGTTAATGGATGTAAATAGGAGAACTTGTTCCAATAGTCAATGTGACAGGCCATGTGATGATTGCCCAAATAAAATACCAAATTTGATGGGAATGGGAGCTCAAAACATCATGAAAGTACTTTCTCAACTGGATCAAGTTATGAATAATAACTTGAATCATGTGGAACACCCTTTTTCTCCTAATAAATAGCAAGTTGTGGTTGAATCCTTTATAGTACAAATCCCTCCAATATTTAGTGGATCTTTAGATCCCATCATCATAGAATAATGGATTAACTCCATTGAGAATATATTCTCCATCCTTCGATTGTCATAAGAGAAATTCATAGTGGTGGTATATCATTTTGATGGGGAAGATGATTAGTGGTGGACACTGATAAAAAACACAAAGTCTAAGGTGGAAATTGATTCCATGGAATGGGAAGATTTAAATAAAATATTTTTCAATAAATATTTTCCCTGAAATCTCTTTATTAAGATGGAAAGGTAGTTCCTTAGACTGAAGCAAAAGGAATATGTGTCTATTGGGGTGTACGAGGTAAAATTTACAAGACTTTCATGATATGCCTATAGATTTGTTATGAACACAAAAATTAAGGTGGATTGCTTCTTTAGTGGACTAAATCCAAGTAGACAAAAAGCGTTGGTGATTCAAGACTTAGAAATCTATGAGGATATTTTCCATTGTACCCTTAAGGTTGAAATAGATATTTAATATTCCCAGTGGTCTCATGGGACCAAAGATAAAAAGTGTAAAATGAAGTTTAATATGGGAGGATCAATAGATAAATCCCATGATAAAAAAAACCCAATATCCCATGTGTCAAAAGTGTGGGAAGAATAATCCTAGGAACTACCTAAGGGGGAACAGAAGATGATTTAAATGTGAAAAAGAGGGGAATTTTGATAATAACTAAAAAATGGATTTAAAGAATCCCAATAATATGAAAAAATAAAATAAGGTTAATATCAACAATTATCATTTAGTATAGCATTTCAAATTCAAGAAACATGGGTATTATGTGAGCCAATTCCCTAAGCTGAGGGTTGTTGGAGGGAATCAACAACAACCTCCAAGGCAGAAAGGAAGGGAATATGTTATCACTAATGCTGAGGTGGATCCCAAAAAATGATGTGGGGATGGTACTCTAGTTATTCATGCAAGAATATAAAATGTACTATTTTATTCTATTCCTATGAATTATTTCATATCTTGCAAGTTTAGTAGAACTATTCAAACACCACCTCAAAATATAGAGGTTGAGTTGTCTACGAGAACAGAAAATGGGGAAATCATCACATCAAAAGTATATAACTCATCCCCGAATAATTTTTGTGGACTAAACCTCCCAAAAAATATTTTCATACTTCTTTTGGTAGAGTTTGATGCTATATTGGGAATGGATTGACTATATTTATATAAAGACAACATCAACAGTCGGGAAAGGGAGATCACCCTTAACATCCTAAGGAATTCTCCAATTCTATAAAAGTGTAAAGAGGAGGACGAATCTCTTTCAAGATCATTATCAAAATTGTGGATATTATTTCCTTATGAGTAATAATATAAATATAAAATGATTGAGACAAAGGAGAGAAACATGATTGAATACATTCCCATTATAAGGGAATACAATGATGTGTTCCCTAAATAATTGTTTGGTCTTACTCCTGAATGAATGGTAGAGTTCTCAATTAAACATATTCTTGGATCTCTGCCTATATAAAAGACACCTTATAGAATGGACACTATTAAGTTGGATGAACTGAAGAAGTAGTTACAAGAGAATCTGGACAAGGGTTTCATACGCCCGTGTGATTTACCGTGGGGTGTGCTAGTCCTCTTCTTCAAGAAGAAAGATAAATTAATGCACCTCTTCATTGATTATTTTGAGCTCAACAAAATCATGATAAAGAAAAGGTATCCCATTCCACGTATAGATTACTTTTTTAATAAACTATGTGGGGCCAAGTATTTCTCTAAGGTGGGAATTTGATTAGGATATCACCAATTAAAGGTGAATAAGAAAGATATTCCCAAGACTACCTTTTAAATGAGGTATGGACATTATGAGTTCATAGTGATGCCCTTAAGAATAATTAATTCTCCATTAATTTTTATGGACTTAATGAATAGAGTCTTTATAGATTACCTCAAAAAAATTGGTAGTCTTTATTGATGATATTCTGATATACTCTAAGAGTAATGAGGAACAAGAGGAGCATTTGAATATTGTGCTAAAGATCTTGTGAAGGGAGAAACTCTATACAAAGTACAATAAATGTGAGTTTTATATGGATGAAGTATCATTCATATGTAATTTTATCACCAACAAAGGAATATTTTTGGACCCTTATAAAATAAATGCAATCAAAGAGTGGCCCAAGACAACATCTATAACGGAGATCCATAGTTTCCTTGGTCTAGCTGGGTATTAACAATGATTTGTGAAGAAATTATTACCATTTTCAAACCCACTAACCAAGCTGACTCAAAAGGGAGTAAAGTTTATCTAGACTATTGAATGTGAAGACTACTTCAATGAGTTGAAAATTAGGTTTATAATTTCACCAGTACTCACACTACCAATAAGTGGGGAACTCTTTGTGGTATACAGCAATACTTCGAAGAAGGGATTAGGATATGTACTGATGAAAAATGATAAAGTGATAGCATATGCCTCATGGAAGTTGAAAATTCATGAGCAAAACTATCCCACACATGATCCGGAGTTGGCGGCTGTGATCTTCACATTGAAAATCTAGCGGCATTATCTCTATGGGGAGAAGTGTGAGATATATAGTGATCATAAGAGCCTCAAATATACATTCACATATAAAAATATTAATATGTTTCAGTGAATATGGTTATATCTCATCAAGGATTGTGATTGATCAATCCACTACCATCTCAGTGAAGTAAATAAAGTGGCGGATGATCTAAGTAGAAAGGGTCCTGCAACATTATCAATGATGATAATTGAGAATGATCCAATCTTCTTAGACCTAAAAAGTATGGAAATGGGAATCATTTAGGAATGAAAATCATAAATCCTTTCTCAAATGATTACTCAACCATCCTTTATGGAGAAAATAAAATATTTTCAAAGAAATGATGAGGAAATTCAGAAAAAGTGGAAGCTATCAGAAATGGGAAATCCTCATAGTTAAAAATTGACGAGGAAGGATTCATAATATTTGGGTTATGACTATGTATACCATATAATCCAAAGATAAAGAAAGATATTTTGAATGATGAACATATCTCAAATTTCTCTATTCACCCAGGAAGAATGAACATGTATCAAGATCTCTGGGAGAACTATTTGTGGGACAATATGAAGAAAGATATCACAGAATATACATCAAAGTTCCTAGTATGTCAGCAAGTGAAGGCTAAAATACAAAATTATAAGGAGATGATGCAACCATTACCCATACCAATATGGAAATGGGAAAACATCACTATAGACTTTATCACAAGACTTCCAAAGATATCCATAGGAAATAATGCTATATGGGTTGTTTTGGATCATCTTACATTGACAACTCACTTTATAGAAATTTGATAGGACTTATCAATGGATCAACTTGCATGGATATACATTGGATAAGTGGTAAGTATACATGGAGTACCACTATCGATTATATTCAATCAAGATCCTAGATTCAACTCCAATTTCTAGAAAAGTATTTAAAATGATCTAAACACTGAGATTAACTTCAATACATCTTATCATCCTAAAACTTATGGACAATATAAGTAGATTATTCAGACACTGGAAGACCTGTTGAGAGCATGTTTTATGAACTTCAAAGGAGGACAAGACTAACATCTACCTCAAGTCGAGTTCTCTTACAAAAATAGTTTACAATCAAGCATAAAAATGGATCCATATGAATCCCTTTATGGGAAAATATACATAAAACTGGCATGATGGGATGAAGTTGGTGAACGTAAGCTGATGGGATCTGAAATGGCCCAATAAATGATAGAAAATGTGAAAACCATTCAGCAGCACATCAAGGAAACCCAAATTTTAAAAAATAGATATGCATATAATTTTTTATAGTAACTAGAGTTTAATTATGGATACATGATATTTCTTTTCATATATCCATGTAAGAGGATCATGATATTTGGGAAGAAAGAAAAGTTAAGTCCCAAGTACATTGGTCCCTTCCAGATTCTTGATCATGTCAGAGATGTGACCTATCTACTAGCACTTCCAACAACCATGTCTCAATTGAATGATGTATTAAATTTATCCATATTGATGAAGTACATACTAGATCCATCACATGTACTTAATTTAGAGGTGGTACAGTTAGAAAATAATCTCTCTTACATGGAGCAACCGGTGAAGATCTTGGACTATAGATATAAAGTTCTATGTAACAAGACTACTCACATAGTCAAAGTAATTTAGAGGAACCATAAGTATGAAGAGGAAACATGGGAACTATATAAATCAATGAAGAAGAATTACCCCCACTTATTTTCAACTTATAATATAAAATAAAATTTTGAGGGTAAAATTTCATAAGGGGTGAAGAATGTAACAACCCAGAATTTTATCAATCGAATTTTCCATTCTTATAATTATGTTATATAGTATAAAACACATAAATCACATAGAGAACCTAATAAAAACATTATTATAATAAATTAAGAATTAAATAAGTGGTATTTATATAAATCAAGGAACCTATAAAAATGTAGTAGTAACTTGACTGTTGGAATAGTAATGTGACCATTAAAAATAGTAAATCGACTAATAGAATAGTAACCTCACTTATGAAAGTACAAATAAACTTTATTCATCTTATGAATGAAAATATTATATATTTATATCATAGAATGAGTAAATAAATGTTTTAAAAATGATAAATTAATTATTGGTATTTTTATGAAATGTAAATGTTTATTACAATTTTATAATTAATATGTTGATTTATAAGAGAATTTATTTTCATAAAATAGATTCATACATTAATATTTTGTTCTCTTATGATTATAATATAATTTTATGAGACCTTAATTATTTTTTCAAAAGTGTTGTAAAATCAATTATAATTTTAAAATCAATATTTTTCAAATAAATGATGATTTTAGTTAAAAATTAAATTTATCATATTTAGAAAATTATTTTAATAAAATGGAGTCCATTTTTGAAATCTACACATCAAAAAATGACTAGGTTGAATTTTTGGGTTTTTTCTAAAATAGTTGAATTTTTTGTGAATAGTGAAATATGGTAATTTACGGTATTTAACATTATAAGTAAATAGATGAATTTTTGAGTCATTGTTGATGTATGGCTGATGTAAACACTGTTATATCAAACTATCCTTATCTTTTTACTATATTTAGTCATGGTAATCAATACTATTGATATTCTTGAGCCCAAATAATAAATTAATGAATAAAATAATCAAAAAACATCTCTCTCTCTTCCCTTATAAATACCACCCCTCAACACCTCTTCTCCTTATACCTTCTAAGCCTTGGAGATTGCATATATTATTCCCAATTCATCTCTCAAATATCTTCCCCATGTTTTGGTTTTTATGGTCTCACCAAAAGACCATTTCCAAGTGCCTTAAGGAGGTTCTCAATGATACGACACTCAAGAGGACATTAAGTATAAGTGCAGAACACTTTTGAACATAAGGTAAGGGATTATCTATGAACCTCAATTTTTTCCTTTAGGTTACACTTTCCCAATATTTTCCCCAATGTAATTATTAATTATTTTTATATACTCCCCCTAAATTCTATATTTATTCTCCAAACATATGTACCTAGCTCAATTCCCCTTTATTTGATAGGGAAATACATGTCTTATAAGGTTTCCTTTTCAATTCCTCCCGATAAGCAAACCCGATTAAGGGAACTTCACAATTTCTTATCATTTTCAATTACCATCCATAATCTATTTTAAGAAACCATTATTTTTATAAAATCTCTCATTTTATCATGAAAACTACCTTTGTTCATTTCTGGTTTTATACAAACAATTATCCCTTTGTCCTTTTTAATGACTCTTTAATATTTTCCCTTAAACCGCACTAAAGTGGCTCATTTCTAAAGTTTCTTAAACACACTTTTTACATGTTTTCACTTCAGTTAGACATAATTTTCCATGATCTATATCTATTTTATATTATTAATTTCCATGTATGATTTAAATCCATTCTTTCATGGACACCATTGAGATACATCCATTGGTTATTCCTTATGACATGATTATGATACCCATTTCATTCCATGGGTAACCCTTATGTTTATTCCTCATCCTTTATTATTAATGTGTCACATGTTTACATAAACATTTTATGATGGTTGTTATCATATATCACTCTAATGCATTGGGTAATGTTTAGTCTCATGAGACATCATGTTGGGATAGGGAGTAAACCTAATTCCTTTGTGGGATTTTGTCCACCATGTGATATAGTCTTGGCAGTTAGCCTTGACTCATATTTATGTCATGTTATACGTTTCTTCCACATTCCTATGTTTACATTATTATATGATCTCATGTTCTACATTTTATGCTTTTATATGGTTATTTATGTTCCATGCCTTTATATGTCATCATGTTATGACTTCTAACCCATATTTTATGCTTTATTCCTATGTTAATTACCTTACTGGTCTTTTTAGATCATACCTTTTATCTATGTATTCACTAGGTTATCCTATGTGGATGTAAGAGCTCAAAGGAAGTTAGGATCACATTATGGACGATTAATATAAATATGTTCCATGTTTTCAGTTTTATGTACATAATCTTCCAAAAACACTAGACTTTACAATCCTTGGTTTGTATTTGATGGTTAATTATGATTAAAATCATGTAAAAATATGTGTAAAAGGATAGGGCCGTTATATATCCTCATCCACCACCCCCATCTTCTCTCCCAGCTCTTCTGTTATGTCCATCACCCTAAAGAACTCCCTTAACTAGCCTTTACGTCTTTCTAGGTGTTCCATCTACTATCCCACTCTCAATTGTACAACCAGTTGGATAATCCTATGAGAGATGTCCCTAGATGTTGCAAGAGTAGCACCACCACTCTCTCAACTCACTAAAATAATCCTATGAGATTTGAATTGTAGACCCTCTATCATGGGACTATCTCTAGAAATGACAAGATTTTTTGGATTCTTATGTCTGACATCGGCTACTAGCTGTTGAAGTCTAATCCCCAGTGCACCCACTAACTGCACCAACTATCGATGATTACTCTGCCAAGAATCTATCCACTACCAAAAATCTATCAATCACTCCATCATAAGTAGTAATTCAAAGAGGTATCACACTAGACCAAATATATTTCAGAGGCTTCACTCAAAGTTTTGTAATCATAATAACACATATTGAACCATATCCATGGAGTATCATGAGAGGTTGGTAAACCTTTAATAATACTCTACAACTATCATGTTTCCCTACTAAAGCTCCAGAATCTCTTGGATGTGTAATACTTACAACATAGATAGATAAAACACCTCTCTAAAAATATGCTTGAACTCTATCTAATAAATAGTTGCCTCATCATGTGTTAGAGTCACCAGGATCCACCATCAGCATATGGATCCATGGAGAAGGCTCTCCATTAGGACCACCATCTGATCTGGAGGGGTCTTGACTAGGTGAAAAACTCACCCAACAACCTCAAGACAGTTCTCGACTACCTAGGGGTTTACCTCACCCCAAAATATTAGGGGTTTCTATCTCTAAAACACATGAAGTTCACTCAGAAGACACACATCATCCACCAGATCTATCAGTGAAACCTGCTGCTCAACAGGCAGTGGTAAGACTAGAAAACCACCCAGAGGTATCAACTCCTATACAGGACCTTATACTGAAGAATCATCACTATTAGGATCATACTTGCAATAATTTTATTGAATCCTAGATAGCTTTAATCATGGAGTCATCCTAAAATAGATAATATGTACCACGATCAAAGAGTATATCTGTGGAGATAACTCAATAAGGATATGGAAACCACAATCCATTTCTATATGATGCATGTACCAATGTTTCCCTATAACCAGTGTCTATATGTACTAAGTAAAAAAATAGGTTATCAGAGTCTTTGTGAATGGATACATCAACCGCCACATAAAGACTAAATTTTCTATCCTGGGATCTAAACTCGAAACACTTTAACATCATTTCCCTAATTATCAAACCAAAACTCACATATATATAATCCTCAAAATCTGGTCCTAAGATAAACCTCCTTTGATACCACTCTATTATGACCCAAACCAACATGGCCCTCTTGGTTATCAATAATCCAATTGTGACACTCCAAGCTCACCTCCAATGGGCCAAGGTCTAGAGACCAGAACTGAGTAGGCATATTACACACATGGCAGCCCTTAGCCTAAGGTACCTGTATACATGAACACATTACCAAATACCCACAAAAATATGAAAGGAAAAATACTACTGATACCAAAATGCATGAATATACCTATATACCACATCATAGTATAACATAAGTACTAGAATTAATAAAGGGACAAATGAAATACCACCAAAATGTAAAAAGATACCAACATACTAGGAAGGAGGGGAATGTTTTCAAATGCAACACCATGTATGAACCATGATCTTTCTAGCTCAACTATGACCCACTTGATCTTGATCTACCTAGTAATCCATAAAATGGCCTATTGTATTCATAAGTCATGACATGTGTGGGAATATCCCATGAAAAGGTGAGTATAATTATACCCATTAGGTCACCCTAAAATCGCCAAACATAAGGCATAAAGAGAGTAGTCATCTCATCATAACAAAGTCATGCCAATCAAAATATTATACATAAAAATAATAACCTAGATATGCTCAAGATAGAAACTAATTCTCAAGGTAAATTCATAATAATATTTTCATTCTAGGATTCATCTTGAGGCTTCAAGGTAACACTCATCCTAGAGAACTCACACCCTAAGTCTACTAACACAGATGGAACTCATCTGAGAGGCTATTCTCATCGGGCCTCGACATGAATAAGTACAAACTAGAACTTTAAATATATTGATACACAAATAGGGGATCTCACCCAGGGCCTATGGGTTATAACTGAACCTATCCAAAATAACCCTATATGTAGGGGATCAAATTCCCAGGTATGTTGGTCGTGTGATTTTTTACCCTGCCAAGTGGAGAAGATAATTAAAGAGGATCACACCCCAGATTTCACTAAGTGATTACTGAACTCTATTTGAGACTAATCTCATAGTGGGGATCACATATTATGCTTGGGACACAATTCCTCACCATACCTTCATAGATATGGGACAAGGGGATGCAACCTAGAGATAATGTTCTACACTATAGAGAATGAGGGATTAAAATTTCCCAAGAAAAAGTACACAGTGTGTACTGGGAGTACACAGTGTGTCCCTCTAATTCCGGACCTACCCATGCCTATTCATGTGTAATTTGGTTGTGCTTGTGTACACTGGTCATGCCCATGTACCTGGTCATGTCCAAGTACCCTGGTCATGTCTGAGTACATGGTTGTGCCCATGTACTTGGTCATGTCTGTTCTCATGTACCCTAGGGGTACACACTGAGTCATCAACCATAGTTCACATAGTGCATGGTAAGTCCCACACAGCATGTGATATTTTTTTTAAAACCCTAGGTGCCACATCCATGGTACTACACAGTGTGTTTTATTTGGACTACACACCGTGTGTGTTTGGATTTTACAAAAACCATTGGTTTCCAGACAATTTCACTTACACCGAATCCTCCTTCATTCAAGCCAAAAATCTCACTCGCAAAACATGGATCTGAGTTGATCGAACTTTGATCATCACTGGTGGATAGATTTTGGCCACCCCTTATGGTTGAGAAATGTCTGTCATCACACTACATCATCATAATTCCAAAACCCATGAATTTTGGGTCTTTTATCCAATCCTTTATATCCCATAGTCATCATCATGATTCATTCAAGTTATCAATCATGAATATGAACCTACAGTAACAATATTTTGCACTAAATAATGATTGTGCAATGATATTTCATCATGTATTTTTCAACCTATGGATAAAGAAAATGCTGATGATGAATGATTGAAGAACAAGGGGAGAAATGCACAAAACACAAACATGAGGGACAAACCTTGGCCATTATTCAGGTTGGACTCAATCTATTTTCATGATAATGAAGAATAAAGAAGAAATAATCTCAGATTATCAAACAATATCAATTCTTAATCATAGAAAGATAAATCTATAACTTCAATTCAACAATCGACCTTGAAATCAATTAATTAGAGATATTTATTCATGTTTGACATAAGGTAATCAAATGGAGAATAAATCTAACATAAAAAACATCCTACCTTGACTTTACATCTATCAGTAATGAAGAAATGTTCCACATTATTTTCATTGTCTAGATCAATGAACTCTATTGGTGAAGCCAACACCTTGGAAAACTGATCTCTGATCCTCGATCCCATTATCGTCCTCAAAACTCTCCTCCAAGTCCCTCTAAAGAATGATAGGTTTATTTTTCTAACCCAAGTGTTTGTATATAACTAGGATTTTATAGAAGGAGATTAGGTTATGGAAATTAAATAACAAATTTGTTAATTAATTAATTAATTTTATTATTTTCTCATGTGACTGCACTTAAATAAAACACCCAACACCGAAAAATATTATGTCATGCCTAAGGTAAAACCAATATTAAAAATTTAATTATGGTCTCATATTTCCCATCTGAGACTTTGTTTGGGAGTTATTCCGTTATTTCAGAAAAACTATGTGTGTGTGATATAATATATTTACTATTTTTATTATATCAATATCGAGCCTCCCTAGGCCTTGGAATCCCACAATGGCTCAATTCCTAGCCTCAAAATTATTATTTTAAATATTCCAATATTTTACAAGGAAAAAATAGAGTCTTTATAGCTATGGCTTCCCAATATTATGAAAAATAGTCATTACACTTGTGTTAAGTTGGAAAAAATATAGACTTTGCAACTTTATATATATTGGTTAATAAGATCAACTTATTTTCATAATGTGTTATTCATTGATCATGAATGTATGTGTTGGATGTAGTTAAAATAAATATCACTTGGTTTCAATATCAATTTGTACTATTGAATAATCTCAAGGTTTTTTTGGGTTTTTGATGATGTACACTATCTTGATTATAATAATTTAATATTCGGTGTGATTAACCAAACAAGAACCAATTAATACATGATGTAACGATTCTATATGATTTGGTCTATACTTTATGAATTTCCTTATGCACTTGATTAAAGTAGTTAAAACATATAACAAATGCATGTTGAGATCATCAAAATTGGAACTAATGAATCTTGCGCTGAATGATTTTTCAAATGTGGAAATGACTCAACAAGAGAAACCCATGGAAATGAGGGGTTAAGGAGAAAATTACCCTTTTACATGATTTTATTCAACATGTAATAGTAAATGATGCTCTCTGGCCAAAAATCACTAATTGGGTAGAGGAATTACACACTAAAAACATGGCGTGGAGGGGCATATGATTTTGGGAGGGAGAGATACTATAGTTTATCATCAAATAAACTATCAATCATTTATTTTTAATAAATATTGGTTGTTCATGAATAAAGTTAAAGGAAGAAATAATTAACTATTTTATAAATATAATTCCTTTTATATATGTTAATATTCCTTCCATCAAACATTTATATGTGTCATTCTTTGTTTTGAGGGGCTTCAATTTCAATTTTTTAGGGATTTATGTTTTATTTTTTCTTAATTTATTTATTTCTGAATAATTTTATAAATTTAATATTCATAGTAAAATATTTAAAATAAATAAATAAAATGTATTTTGAGTCATTATTTTAATGGATAATTAATAATAATCCAATTTTATCAAATTCATCTACAGGTAGGTCAAGAAGTTTCATTTTTTTCAACTACCGGTTGGATCCTTGGAAAAAAATATAAAAAATAGACTTAACCATGATTTATTATTATTTTAAAAATAATATTTAAAACTTTTTAAAATAGAATTTAGGTTAATTTTTAAATCTATTATCAATAGAATAAATTATTATCATGTTTTAATTTTGTTTTGAATAATAAATTGAGTAAAATATATAATATAAATATGTTTTTTTTAGTTTTTAAAAATAATTTATATAAATAAAACTATCAAGAACTTTTTTTATGTATTTAAAAATATGAAATTATTTTATGAATCAATTATAAATAAATCCATAATTATATCAATATAAAAAATGTGTAAAGTTTCCTATTTTTAATTTTGTATTTTCCTCTACCCAAAAGGCCTTAGATTTATTTTATTTTATGTATAGATAATCCCCTTTCTAACTAGGTTGATAGAGAAGCCTTACATGGTCTGAAAGCCCAAATTACATGGACCGAAGGCTCGGCATCACAAAGGCCTAGTACAAGGATTGTAGGGCCAATTCCCCAAGACACCACAGTAAAATAACCCATCTCATCTTCCTGCATCCATATACTCCAACATGTTGTCCCGATGTTGTGTATGTGATTCTTCATCATTTCATACTCAATCAAGGTATTGATATGGTACACCCTAGATGCTCCATGAATAAACATCCATGTCCTAGTTATTTTTTATTCAAATATCATTTTAAAATTTAAATTATTTCATATTATAAATTATTTTGGATTATTGCATTCCATATAATAAACTTTTTGATCAATCGTATCATTAATTATTGATAATTTTTTTGATTGATCATATAGTTAATTATCAATAAATTATTTTTTTAAAACATTTATATTGTTAAATCTAAATGTTTTATTTTATCAATAAATATATATTATTTGACATGTATAATTGTTTTGAAGTAAAAAAATCAAATGTTAAACTTTTTATAGGGTCTCATTATCATATTATATAACTAGTAATTCACTTGTGTGATCACACAATTCTATAATTATATGTTTAATTTTAAAAAAAGAATCAAATTTTGAAAAATTGATAATCCATATACATAATGACACTATATATATTACATACATACATATTCACTTAATTTTTTTGTATTTCATGATGGATTCTACTCATATGGATATTATTTATTACACTGTATTGAATTTTATTCTACTCATAATGGATTCCACTCATAATGAATTCTACTCATATTCACTATATTTATTTTAGGCATACATATGCACTTAATTTCACTAAAATGGATAAAATCAATAGGAAAAAATAAAATATCTTAATGTGGTTTTGAAGCAGGAACACTACTATTATTCAAGTTTATAGCATATGACTTGCTGCTCTAAATATTTAAAACTACTTCACCATGTTTTATAAAATAATACAAAATATCAAAAAACTAACCAACTAAAAAAAGAATTTATGTTTGGAACAATAAAAAAAGATCCCATAGAACATACCAAATACCATGTCTTGAAATGAAAATTAAAAAATGTACAAAATGAAAGAAAAATGGAACATACCAAAATACAAAACCACCCTATAACATAAAAATCCCAGTATTATTCTCCCCAGTGGCTGGAGCACCAGCAAAATCATTAGTAATTACACCTTGAAGTATGATCAATCCTACATTATTTTCATAATAATAAGTAATACAATAGTTATATTTCAGAGTAATCTAATGATAATTGAAAATATTTGAATATGGTTTCAATAAAAATAATTAATGAGGTAATTAGTAATCTAGTGAAAAATGCATTGCATTAAATTATAGGATAATGTGAATAAAATTCCCATACCAAATACACCCTGAATGTGATATAAATCTAACTGTAAAGAAAAAATAAATTCATAAAACTAACTACAAAAAAATACTTTCATAAAATAAAAAGAATTACATAAGTATTTTTAGAGTATTACAAGGATATAATGTTATGGTTTTAATTGAAATATATGGAATAAAAACAGATAAAAATTCAATTGATAAAGGTTTATACATTAAAGGGATGTAAATACTTATTAATAAATCAATAATATCAATATTTTACAAAATTATTAAATCCCATACATATATGTTTATTAAATTACTGCTTCAAAAGTAAATATCACTCATGTATTCAATTACTATGTGAAATAGGGGTTAGTATAGAAATGTTATGGAATTAGTTTATGAGAATTAAAAATTAGATGTTGTAATAAATAATTTGTATAAATTATTAAAGATATACCATAATAGTAGTGTAAAAACTATAAAATCATTTAAAATACGAGAGGATCAATAATAAAAAATTCATGATGTTAAAACAGTAAATGTAATTGTAAAATTGTTTTAAAAATGTCATATTTATACTTAAAAAATATAAAAATGAAAATAATAATAAGAATAAACTCAATATAATAGAATATACATATGTTAAAAATATAGTTTTATTAAAAAATACAAATCAAAAAGTCTGGAAAGTGTAATGGTATGAGAATCTCACTTGTATTCAATTGGATTATTTTTCTTTATTCAGTATATCAAAATTTTCGATACAGAAAAAAATGACTTGAATTAATAGTAATAACACCCAAAAATTCAAAAAAAAATGAAATCACCCAAAAAGTTGTAGATTAATAAAATCTTGTATGTGTTTTGTTCAGAAAAATGATTGTAATTTTGAATGTTGTAATCAGATATCTTCGATGAAAATGACAATATTTTTACTTCAAATTATTTAATTTAGGAGGGAATCCACATTCTTCATATTTTTGTAAGTTGTAAAATGGAAGTTCTGTTATAATTTACAATTCATTAAGGGTAATAGAGAAAATGATTGTAAATATTTACTTGAATTAATGTCTCTCTCTATTCAGAGGTGGTTTTCATTACAAACTGCAATACTTGTTTGTTGAATAGAACTGAAATTGATATACTATGATCTGTTACCATCAATTTCACTCTAAATCTAGGATAGTATAAAAAATAATCTATTAATAAAAAAATCATAATGCAATGAAAAAACATCCATTGATATGATGTAATTTTATTAAGTAAAATATATGAAAAATATGGAGAACATCATAATGGTGTACAATGGAGAAACATTACAATTTTTACACAAAATATTACCATGATAGTTTTGAAATTTATTTATACAGGAAGTATAATATGAATATAAAAATATGAAGTTTATTGGGAGATAAAAAATATTCTAAAAGAGACCTTATCATTTAGAAGCATGCATCAATCCTAAATATAAATGCAATTCTATGGGGGGTGGAATGAAATATATAAATTCTCAATACTATATTATCCTTTTCATCACCATACATGAAAAAATTGAAAACTTGAACATCATGTTCATATCTTGATAGTATATCTCTTTCTATTCTTGTTATTTGAAATATTTTTTTCCAAGCTCTGAAGAGGATTTCTACTGAAAAATTATGATATCATTCATCTAAGTACAATAAAAGTTCACTAATGAAGTGAGAAAAAAAATATAAATGAGAATGGGAGAAGATATGAAAAGAGAAATCAAACAAAATGATTTATTATAAAACCATATTTAAAATAATTATAAAAAAATAATCCAAAACTATTATTCACTAAAGAAAACAAAATAGAAAAATCACTACCCAAATAACATAAAAAAGTTTAATCTAATTACTCAGTATAGTCTAACTCAAGGTAAACATGTGGCTGAATTAAAGTGGAACATCATAAATAACTAAAAATCTTTATGTGGACTAATTTATTAAATCCCACCATGAAAGGAAATTATATACAATGAAATATCATAAATTCAACAATAGATTACAGATTATGTAAGTGGTTATACATAGATTATGGTGTATACAAATATTATAGATTACAAAATGTAGGTTATACACATTTTTCAATCAGTGTACACTGATTGAAAAATAGGTTTTAAAAATTTTCAAAATATTGATCATGTATAGTTTATGACACATGTTATTCTGGATTATACACACATTATACACCTTTTATACATGGTTCATAGACATATTATGATAGATATTTTCATTTCATTATAGGGATTACAGAATGGTAACACGAGTCATACAGTTTCCATATTATAATACCCAAATAGATTAAACTATATAATAGAGACACACGCTATTGAAATGAAATGTTTTTTAAGATTATTTAAATCAAAAAAATCACAAAAAAATTATAAAACCCAAAAATGATATATGAAACAAAAATCACAAGTTATAGATTGGTGGTTTTATTCTAGGTTATAATATAGAAATTCAAGAATAAATAAAAAATCAATATCATGTGTTATTTGAAAATAGGTAGATTCTAATACAAATCATAATTAGTTCTATTCCAAATTATGACACAAATTACATAACTTCTTAGAGAATACCTTCTAATTTACACAAATATTGCCAATGTTATGAAACAATGATTCCATATTTTATATAGATTGATACACACATAGATAATTTTTATTAGAAATTGAAATAAATAATAAATGGATTATAGAATATAACATGAATAGAGAGGAAAAAATCAATAAATGACATGCATTAATCAATAAATTAATTAATATGACAACTTAAAATGTACCTGGTGTAATGAACAAATTGAATTTATCAATAATATTTTCAGTAAAATGAATTCTAAATATAAATAAACGAATTTTTGTAATGTAGTAAATAATAGAAAATTTAAGATATAAAACTATTTTGGAACAAACCTAATAGTATATAAAATTAATGATAGAGTTTGTGATGCAATTTTTCAATCAGAACAGTTATATGTTATAGATTTTACCACATTAGATGTTAGACTTCTACTGTCAATAGTCATTTTACTTGAACCTAAAATATAATACAATTAAATCTAAAAAATAACATTTAAATTTGGATAATTAAAAAATTAAATAATAATATAGTTACATATAATCTTTCATGTACAATTAAATATGAATAATTAACTAAAAACAAAGAATTAATATTAATTAGGTATAATGTATAAGATAGGAATGATAATTAAATTTGATCAATTAAATCTAAACAATTAAATTTGAAAAATTAGCAAGAAAATATTTAAATAAAATAGTTATGTATGAAAAATTAATAAAAATTAATAAAAATATTGAATTGTGGTGGATGCTTGGTGATATCTGGATTGTCTTCCTAGAAGCAGGGTGAAGTAGGGTGACATCCAAGGCATCACACATCATCCAGTAGTCACATCTTCCATCAATGTTGGGAATATTTGGTTATCAAATGTGGAAACGTAGGGTTTTAGGAAAAGTGGGTGATTTTAAGGATTATAAATGAGAGGGGTGGGGGAATTGGGGAAGGGGATAATGGTAGGGAGGTAGAGTTTGAGGGAGGATAATCGAGGGTGAGAAACTCAAGAGGAACTAGGATTTGGGTAGAAATTGTGGGTTATCATCTCAATGTGACCATCAGAGTTGAAGTTATCCAATGAAGTTGATGGGAGTGTGATTTTGGTTTACACATAGGTTGGATGGTCTAGATCTTGAAGTCGAAGGAAGGTTTCAAAAAATCATTTAGATGAGATTGAGTTGTGAGATATCATTTTGTGATTAATTATTGCATAAGAGGGAGGAGGTGGAGGTGGAGGTGGGGGTGGAGGGAGGTTTTTGGATGGGAATTAAGGATTTGGGGTTTGTAATTGGATATCTTTGTAAGTGTGGTGGGAGGAAATAGAACACAAAATGTGAAGAAAGAGCTAGAGGTGAAGGTCGTGGTCATGGAAGCATATACATAGAGGATAAAATGTAGTGAACATCATGAATAATCTCTTAATGAGAAGATTAGGGAGGAGAAATCATGTGGAGGATAGTAGTTGTGTGCTGGGAGGGGTTGAATTAATTGGGTGGAAAAATTAGAGTGAAAACGGTAAATGAGAAGCTTCCATGTGTATGATTGAGTTCCCAAAAATAGTATATATTTATATATATTTAAGTGTTAATTTTTTTTAAATTAATTATATAATTAAATAAATATAATGAAGTTGGAGACATATAACCACAATAATTTCCTTCCATAAAAGGATGAATTCAAGGTGCATCCTCACACTTTTAACAGTCCAAACAATTCCTAGTATGACCCACCCACACATCTTCTGGGAGAAAAAGGCTATAGAAACATATCTTGTTTCACCTCATCCAAATAAAAAAATCACAAGTGAAATCTTCTTGAACATCATCTAAATCCATGAAATGGATCTAGTGTGCTAAAATATGTCACATGTTAAACCCTAAATGTTCTGTCAGATAAGAACTCCTCCCTAATCGACTCCAAAACTTTAGAGCTTTGGGAAACATGAAAAATTAATGGACCTGATATTCATTTTCATTTGGATAAAGAGGGAAGCCCATCTATTGAAGACTATGATGATATAAAAGAAAGTCCCTCATAGGGAGTAGACAAATGCAACATTTTCACTAGAATTAATGGACTTTGGGTGGAAGTCAAGACTTTTAGAAATCATTCCAAAATGCATCAGAAGAATCACGAATATATGAAAATGAAATTTGGTAGCCTAAATTCACCTAATAGAAACCTGAAGAATCAAAATTTTATATCAGAAAATAATTCCCAATAGACGGAGTACTAGGGATTCTAAGAATAATCTTAACGTTCCCCTCATTAAAAAATCTACAAATAATATCAAAATTAAAATCAGTAAGTCCGTAACTAATAAGATCTCATACCTAGATTTATTCCATGTTTATAAGATCTAGAGTCATAATCATATAGTTTACTTTACCCCATAGCCATGGGTCATGTTGAATTATAACTTTAGATCCATCTCCCACCCTCTAGTAGAGTCTCTCTCAGATAAGGTAAATTTCACTTCAGATGCTTTGCTAGATGAAACATGATCCTTGGCCTAAATAGGCATTAAGAAAATCATAATTGGGAAAATATTTTTCTTATAAAACATAATCACATATATACTAATTATCATGGAGGATTTTACACCATTTCTTTGTGAGAAAGTCTATATTAAAATTACCCAGCTAGAGAAATTAAAGACTCCCTACAACCTTAGACCTGTTGAGTGTAAATTCCTAGAACTTTTTTTCTTTCATGTTAATCATTGTTTACATTCATGTATTTCTTGTTTTTGGGTTGATCTTTGATTGGGTGGAACCTTGGGAGCTTTTAGTGTCTTTTGAAAGTTTTAATATGGGTTTTAGTTGTTTTATGGTCCAAAATGAGCAACACCATGGTTGTAGTTCTAGTCATGGTGGTCCTTGACACGTCTCAATGAAAAACGGAAAGGGAAAATAGCTTGTCCAAGCTGTGTCCAAGACTTGATACATGGGAATGAATCCTATCATCCACGGATTGGGAAAACATACTACACCCATTTTGGAGGGTTTGGTAAAGGGAAAATTCCCTAGACCTTGGGGAAACACCATAGGACATGACATTTTGGGTTGCGTGTTTAGGGACACCATGAAAAAGGATAGTTAGTGGTGTAGGGAATGGAGATGATTGTGTTTCATTTGAAATGACCAAAATTCTCAACCTTCTTCTCAGATATTGATAAAAGTAAAGGGGAAATGTAGGTGGATTAAATGTGGGATTTGTTATGTGTTATTTAATTAGTTCCATCCACTTTTAATTGATTCGAACACATATTTTATCTTCAATTTTAATTAAAAATATCTTCTGAGCATTTAGGGTTAGGATTTTTATGAATCATCTTTTTGAATCTGTAACCTTGGGTATTTTGATCTTGCCTCTTCTTAGGTTGATCTAGAAGCTCCTTCCATCCTTATTTTCTATTAATTTTAGATTTGGGTGATTCAGTGAAGGTCTTCATTGAGCCTTCTTGTTTGGATTCATTTCCTCTCTTCCTTCTTATTTGATCATTAGATGGTGTTTTTATGGATTATACAATGATTACTTATGTCTTCTAGTAAGTTAACTCCAGTGTTGGGGTATCAAAATCCTTCTTGATGATCAGTGTAATTCTATGACATCTTTATGGTGTTCTCTTGGTGACATATCCTATTGTCGTTATCCAAGAGTAGTGATTTATTCTTCCTTCAAATAGGACTGGATAATACCATTCATAGTGGTAGTTATTGGGTAATTTTTTTTACACCTTGTCTTGTTCTTAATTGTTTCCTTCTCTAGAAACCATGTTATTTTATGTGAAATTGGTTCTAGGAGTTCTTGGTGAGTGATCTTGTTTCGTTTGGTGTGAGAACATGGTTCAGGAGATAACACCCTTGATGAACCTTGATGTTGACATTGAAAATCTTGATGAAGGTTGTTAATTTCCATGTAAAGTTTGTGTATATGATCATTATCATGATATTATGTTTTGTGTTGATATGCTTTATGCCTTGTTGAGTCTTATCACACATGTGAATGTTTTGGATATTATTTCACACTTATTATATTTTGTATTTTCCTTGATATGTTATGACATGTTTCCCTATGTTGTACTTGGTATATTTTGCATTATTATTTTCTGCATAATCCCACAATGATAGGTGGACCCTTCATGGATTAGTGTCCCTAGGGAGAGTGTGTTTCAATGTTACATACAACATGATGTTAGGACCAGGATAGATAATGCGGTATAATGGCCTAGTGTGGCCTGACTTGGAGGCATGATGGCCATATGTGATCTGAACTGTGAGGAAATAGGGTGCATGATGGTATATGTGACCTGACCCAATAGATGGAGACAAGGAATGATGACCTAGTGTGGTGTATCCTAGAGTCCTAGGTCCTGTATGGATATTGAGCATATTTGAGGTTGGATCCTTTATTTGTGATGTTTCTATGACCACTCTGATGTTCTTATAGCATGGAGCCAAAGTAGGTAAATTCATGGTTCACGACAGCTTGGTTAGTGCATGTATTCTCGATATGGTTGTTTTTTTGTTTATGATTTTATTTATTATAATTTCATACAATCTTATGCATGTACACTCATGTTAAGGACGCATTGGTGGTTTTCTACTGGGTTTATTATGCACATCCTACACGGGAATCTCAATGGGAATGAAAAAATCATGTATAGGGATCTAGGAAAAGGAAAGGGTATCATGGGAGATAATTGAGTTGAGGAGCATAGATCTGGGAGTGGTAACATACAGGCTTTAGAGGATACCATAATTTTATTTATTTATCCACTTGCACATTTACTCTAGTACACCACTTAGTGAGATTTTTTATTTATTATATGACATGTATTTCACTTGATATTATTTACTTCCACCTTATTACTCTAAGTTGCTATATTTTATATTTAAGGATATGATACTAGGAGTATAGTCTCCCCAATTATGACATTTAGACCCTCACTACTAGTCCATAGCCTCTTGCCTATGTGGAGGTGTGCATGAGATCTTGTAGATCTCTAGATTGAACCCAATGGTTCAGGTTGGGGTGTTACAAAATGGTATCAGAGCACGATTTTTTTTATTTTGATTAAATCATGATATGGTAGAAAGGAGATAGGTTCAATGGGACTCAGATGGGGGAGTTTCCATGTACATGGTCATCTCATGTGTAACGGTCCTCCGAGTTACCATTAACAGGATTTTTGTTACTATTTTATGGGATTTGGGTGCATTCATGCATTATGATTAGGCACATAAGATCACATGCCTTACATATATACATATTGTGTGTTTTATAATAGTTATTTAATTTAATTTCTTGATGTGTTATATCTATTAGAGATGGTATTGTATTCTTTAATTGAGTGGTATATCTATTTCCATGTTGTTGTGATATATTTGTTAGCATTAATTAGTTAAACCTGAGCATGATGTTATGTTTTATATATGTGTGTGTGTGTGACTATGACTAACGTGCAGGAATGGATACCTTGGTTAGTTTTTGGAGGGATATACCTTGGTATTATAGGTATCATCTTAGGTGAACTTTTGTGTGATCCCATAGACTGGTTAGGATCTATCTTGAACTAACGAATTAAATTTTCTTAGTATTTCCTTTAAATTTAAGAAATTACTTCATGAAGACTCTTGACTATAAAACTTGATAGAGTAGTCTAGAACCCTCCCACAAGGGAGGATGTTCCAATTCTACCACCAATAAAGCAATATAATTCTCATGTACCCACTCCAGTGGTTCAGGAGAAAGTGCCACTTCAACTAGGAGTCTTCCTCTTAATGCTTATCTAAGGTAGGTAAGTTTCCAAGACTATGGTTAACTATGATCAATACTTCCAGCTCTATCACCCTCTATATTTCCTAGGCACTGGAGGACCTTAGGATGTAGAGGACTAGATATAGATCATAAATAGGATCTTCTACCTAGAAGAGACCACAAAGGATTGAAAGGTTGATATTATGACCTTTATGCTTCAAGGCACTTCTAGATGATAGTGGGATGTTATGATTTATATTGGAAGAAGTGAGGGTCTCACATGGGAGACTTTCAAAATACATTTCTTTGAGGAGTTATTCTTGGATATGATGAAGTTGGACCAAGAACGGGAGTTCATGGAGCTTCATCAAGGGATGATGACAATGTCTTCTTACTCGACATGTTTCATAGAGTTTCTATAATTATCCCATATCTTGGATGGAGATGAATCATATAAATCTTGGATGTTAAAGATCATACTTCAACCAGAGGTGGGATACTAGGTCAGGAACTTTGACCCAATGACATATGCTTGTTTTCTTCATAAGGAATTGAAAATCAAGAAGGTTATGGAGGAGGATAAATTTGTATGTATTATTTCATCCTTAAATGTAATTCCTAGTGATAACTGGTAGGAAGAGGAAGGAAGATGATTTATGTCAAAGCTATGGAAGATGTCCAGAGTTGAGATGAGGCTCTTCATTACATTTTTTGGGGGAAGGAGATCCTCAGTGCTTCAATTGTGGACAGTTGGGGAATTATCATATCTTATACCCAAAAAATCAGACTAGGTTCCATTGATGTAGAAATATGGGTGTATGTATCATTTCTTCTCAAATGCATCGTGAATTATGTAACATCCTAACCTAGATTCCACTAAACTAGGGCCCCAATCCAGTGGGTCACATGGCCTCAAGAGCACCTCCCTATACACCAGAGGGTGTCAAATAGCAGTGAGGTTCTATAGTGGTACGGTGGGGAGACTATACTCTCATATCAGAGTGGAACAACATATAATAATAAATAAATAGACAATAGCATAAACATAATACAATATATGGCACAGTGAAAAAAACCATAAATAACTATGGAAATGTAAATAAAAAACAACTGTATTAATATCAAAACCCATGGGCTGAGTCATATACAATGATTTCATGGCATGATGATATACAAAAAGGGGAAATAGGGGACATGCATATACAACATAATATACAAAAATACAAAAAATATAAAAGAATACTCCATTAGAATCATGATAATATGCTCATTCCTCTTCCCCCATGCTCCAATCTATAAGTAAAATGAATCAAGCATCTATAACAGGGTGCTTTCCCTTATCCATACATGCATATATGAAGTCTACTCAGGTACCAAAGATTTCATTAGTAGGGTGTAAGATAAAATCCCAGTAGGCCACCACCAATTGTGTCTAGAAATAATCTAGCCATTGTGTATAGCTAAGTAGTGTGTAGATATAATGAATAATAAATAATAGTGAATAAATAAATACTTCCCGAATCAGGTTCCTAAAGGACACCTGGCTAGCTCTACCTGCTTTAGTGTAGGCAAAAATATGTCTGAATAGTATCCATATATATATAATATTAATAATATATATAGTTATATATTATATACATGTATATTCATTAAGTACGTAAGGACATAAGTGGGCATATACATGGATACTAGGTGTTAACTGGACTTGAGGTGTAACTCGGGCATCCATAACTAGTCTAACAAGCCTATAAGCTCAAGAAGAGGATACAAGACCATAATCTCATAATCAATATCAGACGTCATGCTAATCACTTGAGATATTTGGGGTGATATTTCATTCTCAACACCCAAATAGGGGAACATGGAGCACCATTCCCATCGTCCAGATACAAGTATAACGGTGAGAGATATCATGATGAAAACCTGAAGTAAGGAATTGTGAAACATAATGCTCAATAGGTCCCTTAACCATCACCATCCAATATCAATGGCATAATCATGATAATAATAATAACATGAGGGATCACCTCTAATGTATCATAATCATCAATCCCAATACATCTGAGGGCATCACAATCCATAAAATTCACACTTTAAATTATATAACATGAGAAGTGGTATTTCTACCCATTCCAATTTATTTTAAAGTAATCCATTTAATTAAAAAAGTTAATTAAATTTATATTCAAGGAAACCAATCATTTAAAATGTGCTTTAATCAACTAGGAAATTACACGCGAAGGGGAATTCCATTTTCAACCTAATAAGAACACTTAGAAGGTTTTTGGTCTATTTAAAAAACTATATAGAAGAGGGAGATCAATTTATCATGCCCAAAGGGGTGTAAAAGAACAATGTCATCATCCTATAACTAACCAATATGGTCCAAGGTAGTATCTAAACATGACATAATTAATTAAAGAAGTAAGAATTCAATTTAAGGGAAACATGCGGTAATGGACGGTGTGCAGAACAATAGAAGAGCTATGAAAACAACTCTAATTTTAGGTAAAAAAACTAGACCATATAACTTATGGTCTTAGATGACTCCTCATCCAATATTTTCTTTATATTTAAAGTAGAATGAAATAAAAATGAAGAATAATCCAACACCCTGAAAATAGGGTGAATGAACTCACACCAAAATAACGCAAGATAAGGGAAGATAAACTTAAAACAGAAGTAAGAGGATTCAAGATATTACCTCAAGCTATCCAACTCTTTGTATGGTTATCAATTTTGAGTCTGTATCAAGTAGTTATCAAAGAAACAATAAGAGGCTTGAGGGAGAGCCTTTGAGAGAAAAATGAGGGTTGCATGCTGGAAATGAGAAAAAGGAAAGGAGGGTTTAAATTTTATGTTAATTATGGGAAAATTGGTAAATTAAACCTCCTTGATAAGTTATCATGGTTTGGACACACGGTTGTCTAAACTGTTCTCCAAATTTGCACCACACCACTGCCTAAGGAGGGACCCCACAAGGGCTAGGCACCCAGTTTGTCTAACCATGCGCAAGCCATGTGCGAATCCACTAACACAAAGTCTAAAAGTTTCACATGGGAATGTGACTTGGGTTACATAGTTTTATAAAATCATGTTTCCACCTACTCCCCTATGAAATTCCCCACACAATTAGGATAAACTATGTGGTTCAGGCTGCATGGTTTCCACTAACCGTGTCACCCAGTCTGGTTCTCCAAAACCAAGGGTTCTAGGCTCCAAACAAGCCCTGAACACCCTTGTAACCTTTTCTAATCCATTTGGTAACATTATAACGGATTAAAGAATTAATTTAATCTAGAAAAAAATGATACATACCTTTGATAAAAGTCAAGTCGTTACAACCTACCCTCTTTAAAACAATCTATCCTCGAGTTGTCCTTCTGAGGGTAAAGAGAGATTACTAGAGAAAGTCTCCAACCACTGGGCATGTATATCATTTTTCCACTCCCATGTCTCATTCTATACTCATTTGTACTTTTATAGCACCTGTACTAAAGGAATTGACCTGCCACAGAGTATCTTCATGATCTGGTCCACAATACGCATTGGGTGATCCTAAAAAGAAGCATCCATATCCAACTCTACCTCATCAGGTTAGAAAACATGCAATGGTATGGATAGTATTATTATGGATTATATATGTGAAATAAATCATGCATAGATTGGTATCTCTAAGGATGTTATATTTGTTAAGTCATTGGTCTGATTCGTTTCAAAACCTTAAAGGGTCCAAAAAACCTAGGTGAAAGCTTACCTTGCCCATGAATTCATCAATGGACCAACCTGGGTGAAACTTACAAGAAAACATGATCCCTAAAATCAAACTCAAGAGGTTTTTAGTATCGATTTTCATATGATTAATTTCTGGAATGAGTTGTTAGCATGCATTTTATGATCAACTGTACCTTCTCTGAAGTCTCATGGATGAGATGTGGTCCAAGAAAAGCTACCTCCCCTACCTATAACTAGCACAGAGGTGATCGACAAGACCTACCATATAAGGCTTCATAAGGATCCATTTGAGTGTTATCCTGAAAGTTTTTATTGTAAGCGAACTCAAAAAGGGGTGTTTGTTTCTCCCAAGAACCCCTGAAGTCAAGGACACATTCATGAAGCATATCCTCTAACACCTGAATCATATTCTATGTCTGTTTGTTGGTCTGTGGGTGATAGGCCATGCTTAGAATCACTTGTATACCAAAGTCCTTCTACAACCTCTTTCAAAACCGAGACATGAAACAAGTTTCCCTATTAGATTCGATAGATCACAGAGATCCATGAATACATATGACCTCCCTGACATATATCCTCCTTATCTCATCTACTGAGAAGGTCTCTCGAATATTTAAGAAGTGGGATACCTTCATAAAACAATCAATGACTACCTAAATTTTATTGTTTCTATGAGGTGATCTAGGTAAACCAGTCACAAATTCTATAGAGATGTCATCCTATTTCCACTCAGGAATTGATAATGGAGATAAAAGTCTTGATAGTCACTGATGTTCCACCTTCACTTGTTGATAGGTGGAAAACTGAGTGATAAATCTATATGTCTCTCATTTCATAGTAGGCCACCAATACTGGCGATGTAAGTCTCGATACATCTTGGTGACACCATGGTGTACTACCCAAGATGAGTCATGAAATTCGCTCGTCATCTCCTCTCTGATGTCTGCTGGGAACCAAAAACACCCATGAAAGAGTAAAGTTTCATCCTCATCCATAGTCCAACTAGAAGACAAATCATCATATGAGATACTCTCCCTTAGAACTAAGCCTTTAGGATTTGAAATTTTCCTTATTCTCACCTATTCTATAAGGGTAGATTTCACTGCTAAATATGATAGGATAATATTCCCATGATCCTCTTGAACCTCAACATGCATCTCAGAAAATAAGGCCAAGAGATGATACTCTCCATTAGCCTCCTAAACTACCTGTGTTTGAGTCTTTTGGCTCAGAGAATTGGCTATTACATTTCCTTTTCCAGGTGTATAGGCAAGCTCAAAATCAAAGTATTGCAGGTACTCAACCCATCTATAATGCCTGAGATTCAAATCATGCTATGTAAAGGTGTACTTGAGACTTTTTTTATCCATGAACACCAAAAAATTCTCCCCAAATAAATAGTGTCTCCAATAGCATAAGTCATGAACTACAACAACTATCTTGAGGTCATGTGTCTAGTAATTTCACTCATGAGGTTGTAACTAACAAGACCAATATGCTATGACTCGCTCATCCTGCATTAGAATAGCTCTGAACCTAATACCTAAGGTGTAACAATAAATTTTATAGCTCATTCCTGGCTCTAGAAGAATCAAGATCAGTGCTAAAGTCAATTTTCCATTCAACTCCTAAAAGTCTACTTCACAAGATTATGACCATACAAACTTCAAAACCTTTCTAGTCAGACCGATAAGAGGTGTTGCTAGGTGTGAGAAATCCTAGATAAATCATCTATAATACCTGGATAGCCCTATGAATCTTTTTATGTCAATGATGTTCTTGGGCTGCTCCTAGGAAACTATAGCTCTCACCTTCTCTGGGTCTATTTATACTCCTTATTTCAAGATAATATAACCCATGAAGTAGAATTTATCAATTTAAAAGTAGAATTTTTTGAGTTTAGTGTAAATATGGCACTCTCTCGGTGTATTCATTATGATCTAAAGATGGCTGGAATGGTCATGTATGATGTGATAATACACTAAGATGTCGTCCACAAATACTACAATGAATGAATCCAAGTATGAGTGGAAAACCCAATTCATTAGAGCCATGAAAAAAGCTAGTGTATTTGTGATACTGAATGGAATTACCAGGTACTCATAAAGACCATACCTACTCCTGAAATTTGTGTGAGGTATGTATGAAGACCTGACATGCACATGATGATAACCTGACCTTGAATCAATCTTTGAAAATACCCTCTCTCCTCTGATCTAATCAAATAGGTCATTTATTCGAGGTAGCGAATACCGGTTCTTTACTGTAAGCCAGTTAAATCAGTAATAATCCACACAAAGCCTGAGGGTACCATCTACCTTCTTGGAAAAAAATACCGGTGAACCACAAGGAGAAGTGTTGGGGCGTATAAATCCATTAGACTCTAGGTCCTATAACTATTTCTTGAGATCTATAATCTCCATAGGTTCCATCCTATAAAGAGAAATTTTCACTGGTGTTACTCTTGGAAATAACTTAATGGTAAATTCCACCTCTCACACAAGAGATCACCTAGAAAAGTTGTTAGAGAATACATCCCTGAAATAATCCACCATAGGATATAAAATAGTGGGTCTTAACCCATGATCATCCAAGAAAATATTAGAAATATATGTTGTCACTCTACCCAATCCCTGATGCTCAGGTCTATCTTGAGATGCGTGGACATGCAATTCTCTCTTGTGGATATGTCTACTTCCTTCTTGTGATATAAATGTCACTCTTTGACAATAATAGTCAATATGGTCTCAATAGGGAACAAACCAATCCATCCTGACGATTACATAAAACCCTATTATGTCGAGGATGAAAATATTCCATACGAAGAGATATCTGCCTATCTTAAGGGGAAAATCCTTAAAATGGAGAACACTCTCAGATCGAATACCCAACGAGGTATCGAGCATCATCACACCACATAAGTGTTCTATCTCAAGGCCTAGACTCTCCATGATTTCCTATGATATAAAAGAGTGAGATATTCTTATGTAAAATAAAGTAGACACTATGTTAGAGGTTACTAGAATAGTACACAAGCAGTAGAAGGTCTAGTGCTCTGCTTTACCGGTATAGGTTGCACTATATATAACTAGCCTATACCATAGCCCTTATTCACAGCCCGACTTCCCAGAGCAGGCCCACTATGATGGTGGTGAGAATCCTAAGTCTGGTTAACTCTGACTCAACCATCACCTCGACATGAGTAGCTAGTGGTATTCCAGCTTCCTTTCTGACGATATACTATAGCTCCCACTCCAAAACATGGCGTAAGTTTAGATCTATGCTCTCTAGGAACTTATGGAAAAGTCCTACAGAAGCGCTAGATATTTCCCATCATTCCATAGCCTCTTCATTCCACTAGATCCCGCATACATTGGGGTTTTATATTCACTAGTTTCTTACATTGGTGACATATCAAGAAGATATAAGTATGATCTAGAAAACTATTGTTACCCCCATGAAAAACCTTGAAACGTCACTTTCTCCAATTAGAAGAAACACTGATAGATCTAGGTGCTGAACTTCCCTAGTTCCCACCATCATATTTTCTTAAATTTTACTCGTTAATGAGGACATGGTTAACTATTTTAGAAATAGTGGTCAACCAAAATATGTTGACCTATGATCGGATGGTGTATACCATCCCACCCTTGAATTTCCTCGCGGTATTAAGATCATCACTAGATAAGGTAGGAGAAAAACGTTTCATCTTAGTGAAATGATAAAAATATTCCATGAAAGTCATGGCTCCTTACTGGAGTTTCATAAACTCTCTATCCTAGTTAGGCCTTAGAGCTTTTGGAAATAAGTAATTGTAAAATATCATCTAGAAGTCTTCCCAGATCATATCTCAATGTCGGTCTTGGTTAATTACATCCCACCATCACTTGGAAAAACCTTGTATCATATAAGCATCAAGTTTTATCCTCCACTATGGAGGTGTCTCTAAATGCTCGAATGTAGAAAGCATGTCCTCTAGCCATAACTCTACAACATTTGGTCTACCATCCCCTAAAAAGGTGGGAGGATGCTACTGTTGAAACTCTAGAGTCAACTCTTCCATATTTGGGGAAGGTCAAGAAACACCTTGCATAGATTTCATAATGCAAAAGAAACCCACTCAAAAGTGGGAATCAATTCCCATATTAGGAATTGAAGGTGGTTCCATTAGTGGTACCGTAGGAGGTATCACTGGCGGCTCAGGGCCTGCCACCTCAGGTGCATGGTCATCACTGCCTTTCATGCATACGAATCAAGGATATCATGGTGGTATGATTCTACAATGTCAAATGCACACCACAAAAGATAATTTAAAATTTGAAATAATTTTAGATAGGTAATTATGATAGGTACACATCCTTCCTATAAAAGATCATACCTCTCTTCCTCCTCTAAAATTCGAGTCTAGGTGAAAGTAAAAGACCATAACAGGCCATAAGAACATAAGATACACCCCCTCATCTACCCACTATTAAGGCCAAGTCTGGGTATAGGTCTCATATTAAACAATCTTGGTTCTGAGATATGGAGTTTCAATTACATTTTATAGAGGAAAACACCCTTTACTTTGCAATTGGAATCCCCATTTAGCGGTAACCATTTTAATTTAAAAGTTAATTTTCACTATTGTTTGTACTCTTATATATATATATATTTCATGGTATAGTTAGATTAATCACCATTTCCAATTTATAAAATCCATACTTCTTATAGATTGCAATTGGCATTCCATTTAACTATACCCTGGCCTTTACATCCAATTGTAGGATGTAATAGGTCTATAGAACTCATTGGTCCAGATCCCACAATATGGTATAATTAGATAATTTAGTTTTCATCACCAATATGTGTGGGAAAACACCATTTATATTGATGTAGGAACTTTAATTAATCTAATTATATTCTCCCTGCAAGAAATGTCAGCACATTTCAATATATAACAATCAAGGAACTAACAATATACAGTAGGAAAATGCACACAGAAAGTAAACAGGGCATGTAAAAATGCATGGAATATTAGTCCTAAAGTTCCTATAATGATGCATGATATGCTATTTATTTTCCTTAACAGTCCAATTAATGAAGTATGTATTAATAACATCAATAATAATAATAATATCACAAGACATGTGAGTCACCAAACGATGCAATCGTATCAACTGTAATAGGCATAAAATCAAAATAGCATTAACCCATCCCAAGTAATTTGGATTTCTCCTATACATGGGTTAGATACTCCCAAGTATAGGCTCATTACCAAATTACATTACATCATATTCTCCTATCTATATACCCAAATAGTAAGATAAAGGAAAAAAATAAGGTTTTGATACCACTTTGTAACATCCCGACCCGGAGTCCACTAAGTTGGGGGCCCGAGTCGGTGGGTCACATTGCCTCAAGAACACCTCCCAATATGCTAGAGGATGCTGACTAGTAGTGAAGGTCTATGATGGTATGGTGGGGATACTATACCCTCATATCAGAGTGGCACAAAAAATAATAATAAATAAAAAGAAAATAGTGTAAGAATAATACAATAGATGGCACAACAGAATCACCATAAATAATTATGGAAACATAAATAACCAAAAAATTGTATTAATATCAAAATCCCATAGGTTGAGTCATATACAATGATTTCATGCCACGATGATATATAAAAAGGGGAAATAGGGGATAGGAAAATACAACATTCTATAAAAAAATACAAAAAATCCAAAAGATTTATCCACTAGAATCATGAGAATACACTCGATCCTCTGCCCCCATGCTCCAATATATAAGTAAAATAAATCAAGCATATATAACAAGGCACTTTCCCTTATCCATACCTGTAGACATGAAGTCTATGTGGGTACCAAAGGAGGCCCGAGTAAGTTGTGAGATAAAATTCCAATATTCCACCACCAATGGTGTCTAGAAATAATCTATTCAATGTGCAGATATAATGAATAATAAACAATGTCGAATAAATAAATACTAGTCAACTTAGGTTCCTAAAGGACACCTATCTAGCTCTAACTTCTTCAGTGTGGGTCAGAATATGTCTGAACGATAACCTTATATATATAATAGTAATAATATATATTTAGTTATATACTATATACATGTATATGTACTAAGTATGTGAGGACATAAGTAGGCATATACATAGATACTAGGTGCTATCTAGAACTGGGGTGTAACTCAGGCATCCATAACTAGTATAAAAAGCCTATAGGATCAAGAAGAGGGTAAATGACAATAATATCATAATGAATGTGAGGAATCATTCTCATCACTCAATATGGGTGGGTTGAGACCTAATTCCCAACACTTAAACAAGGGAACATGGAGCACTATGCCCATCATCCAGATACAAGTATAATGGTGAGAGACGTCATCCTCAACACCCGATGTAAGGGGTTATGAAACATCATGCTTAAAAAGTCCCTTAACCATCATTAACCATCCAATAAAAAAGTCATAATCATAAAAATAATAATAACATGAGGGATCACCTCTAATGTATCATAATCATAAAACCCAATACAACTGAGGGCATAAAAATCCACACAATCAACACTTTAAATTATATAACATGAGGCATGGTATTTCAACCCATTTCTATTCATTTTAAAGTAATATATTTAATTAAAAAAGTCAAGGAAATTTATATTCAAGGCAACCAATCACTTAGAAGGTGTTTTAATCAACTAGACAATTACACATGAAGGGGAAATTACATCTTTAACCTAAGATGAAACACTTATAAGGTGTTTGGTCCATTTAAAAAACTATATAAAAGAGGGAAATCAATTTAGAATTCCCAAAGGGGTGGAAAAGAACAAGTTCTTCATCCTCTAAACTAACAATACGGTCCAAGGGGGTATTTAAATATGGCATAATTAATCAAATAAGGAAGAACACAATTTAAGGTAAATGCATGAAAATGGTATATGCTTAGCACAATATAAGAGCTATGAAAACAACTCATATTTTAGGGAAAACAACTAGAACACATACCTTAGGTTCACAGATAACTCCTTGATTAGTCACTGAAAGTGGATAATATTCATTGTTAATATCTTAATATTAATGTGTTTAAAAGTGCATAAACATCAATTTTAGTCCAATTCAGAAATTGAACTTCATTTCCCATCATTGTGCAATTCATGCTTAAAGTGTCAATTTGGGCCCACTCAATAATTTGATTGTGTAAATTACAATATTCATCATTTTAATTTTATATTTTGGTATATTATTCATAACTTTATTTGAAACATTTTTTCTTTTAGGTCTGATGGATGAATCACAAGGGAAGATGGAGATTTTTGCACCTAAATGCAGAAACTTGCTGGAAAAAGCATAATGGGCCTAAGGCCCATCAAACAAATGTGGGGCCCACAAAAGAAGCCCAATGAAGCTAAAATTTATGCAGTAGAAAGATAAAAATATGAGGATCATTTTATTCAACTGTTTCCAGAGCTAATTCTGATGTTTTCATGATGATAAAGGGATCTGAATTTGAGATTCAAATGGTGGACCCGACATTAATGCACATAAATCCGTCCCAACATTTAGACCATAACTTCCAAACGGCTAAGACAAATTTCCTGAAAGTTTCACAGCTCATATATTACAGATGGAAGAAGATATTTCTCTTCTACGACCCCTCCGGATTCGGCCTTCTTCAATTACTAATTCACACGTCAATATGGTGGATGAATCTGGATAGTTTTCCGGGTCAACTTCGAAACATTAATTTCCTTTTGATTATTCACCCTCCTTTTGACTCTATTAATTGTTGGGGGGTGAATTGATTGTGGGTGGAGGATCTAAGGCTCCTAATATGCCTATATAAGGAGCTTGTGGTGAAGAGAATAGGATCTGATATTTTTCTTATCATCTTTTGTTGCTTGTTTCATTGTAAGGTTATGTTGCAAAAGTTCCTTTGTAATGTTTTCAATTTCCATGTAAGTTTTTTTTGTTATTAATCAAAATATTTCTCTTATATATTTTTCATTCATTTATTAAAACTAAAATTTCACAAATCACAGTGATATCTCTGCGTTGTGGTGAATTAGTTCACACATAGGTGTGAATTTCATTCACACACACGAAGGAGTGCTCGTTATTTCCGCAGTTTTAATTTCTTCAATCCAATTCTTATAAGCCATCTTCCATCCACCATTGAGAGTATACCATCAATGAAGGGTTAAAACTTTAATTGGTTGATCTTAGTAGGATGCAAAGGCTGGATTGAATGTTATTTTATGAATGAATTGTTGTTAATTTGATAATTAATTTAAGACATCCATTCTTCAGTTATTTATACTCTTCATCTTTACTGTGTTTGAGCAAACAAAATTCAATTACTAAATGACCATATACCTTGGAGAGATCATGAATTTGGTTCTATAAGTGTATAGGGGATTATTAATTGTGTTTAGTAAGCACCAAACCAGAAAATGATGAAGGTAGTGTTATTTTTGAAGAATGAATTCATCAAGAATTAATAAAACCAAAATTGTCTAAAGAAGTAAAATTCATTCAATCCACCCCGAGCATAATCCTAAGATCAACCCATTTTCTTTGAATTGAATTCACTTAGGTTTCTTAGTGTTCTTTAAAACCATCCAAAATGAAAACCAAAGTTGGCTACTTCATAGCCGATCCTTCACAAAATCATAGCGTCTCAAGGTTACTTCTTCAGTCCCTGTGGACTCGACCCCTACATGTACTACATCGACCACTTTTTACCAGTAGGTTAAATTTGGGCGCAACCACTCCTCATCCAATATCGGCTTCATATTTAAAGTAGAATGGAATAAAAATGAAGAACGTCCCAACACCCTACAAATAGGGTGAATTATCTCACACTAAAATAGCACAATATATGGGAATATAAACTTATAAATAAAGCAAGAGGATTTTAGATATTACCTTAATCTATCCAATGCTTCTGATGGTGATCAATTTAGAGTCAGGATTGAGGAGTTATCAAAGAACCTAGAAAAGGCATAAGGGAGAGCCTTTGGGAGAAGGAGGGTTGCACGCTAGAAATGAGAAAGATGAAAGGAGGGTTTAGATTTTAAGTTCATTAAGGAAAAATTTATAAATTCACCCTCCCTTACAAAGTCACATGGTTTGGCCACATGGTTAGCCAAACTGTGCACCACACCACTGCCTAATGAGGGACCCTACACGGGCTAGGAACACGGTTTGTCTAACCGTGTGTAATCCATGCGTGAAGCCACTGACACAAGATTTGAAATTTTTTCACAGGAATACACCTTAGCTCACATAGTTTTAGAAAAATGTGTGGCCCCTTTCTCCCCTCTGAAACACCCTATATGCCTAGGAGAAACTGCATGGGATGGGCTGCATGGTTTCCACTAACTGTGTTCCCCAGTATGTTTGTCCAAAACCTAAGGTTTTGGGCTCCAAACAAGTCACGAACACCCCTGTGACCTCCATGACTCCATTAGGTAACATTAAAAGGGGAAAAGAGGGAATATAATATTGAAACAAATTATTTTTACCTTTTATAAAAGTTAGTAATTTCAAACGAGGTCTCATGGGGGTTTGAGTCAGATGCAGGCATCGAACCATGGGATAGGACGAGGTCCTCAGTAGTAGGTTCAGACCCCTCAAATGATGATAACTCAGGCGATTCATGAATATCAAGGATAGGGTCATGGAGTTGAGTTGTGGAAATTATATATATTGGATTAGACTCAAAATTACAGTGGTGAGGGAGAATCTGTTGTTTGAGGTACGGTCTTGATCACTTCTACTTTGTCTACTACTCTGTTTGATATCAGTGATTCACATTACACAAGTTATTGTTGTACTTGACTTACCAGTCAAGTTGTCTTATGAGTTACTTTCCCTTGATACACCATTGGGCATGAAGGTGGGTCGTCTTTAGTTATTCCCAAAGTTTCCTATAGTCTTTTTCATTTATGGAAATCTATGAGACTTTATGATTTTACAAATGACAAGCTTCAAGGTGATTCTTGGTACAAACTGGATGACCGACTTCCAATCTCACATTGATTACTATCAGATACGGGTATCATTTGCATTTTCCATGGGGGAAATATGTGATGACTAGATAATGGGAGTTGGGAGTAGGTATATTTGGTTTAGACTTGAGCTATCTTAGGATAATCATGGCATAGATTGTGAGGTTATCTATTTTAGCAGGATTAGTGGTGCCCCCCTCATATTTTCTCTAGTTGTGGATCTTTATCAAGATGTATTTCTAGATGAATTCATAGTAATTCCCATGATAGAGGATTTTTGTTCAAAATATAACTCATGTCAGGTGTATATTCCATTTTGATACCCCTTTATTATATGTAATTGGTTGAGTTGAATGAGATCAAGGTACAACTTGAGGACTTGGAGTAGAAGTGATTTATCAGGATGATTAAATCATTATGGGGTGCACCTATTTTGTTTTTCAAGAAGAAAAATGGTAGCCTTTGAATCTTCATAGATTACTAGAAGATCAATCAAGTGATAGTGTAGAATATATACCCTTTTCCCAGGATTGACGGTCTTGTTTATCAGTTATAGGGAGCTCAGTGGTTCTTCAAGATTGATCTTCACTCGGGCTATCACTAGTTGCAGGTTAGAGATGAGGACATCCCAAAGATGGAATTTTAGAGTAGGTATGGGATATGAAAGTAATTATTTATTTCATTTAGACTAACAAATACACCATCAGTATTCATGGATCTCATAAATAGTATCTTCCACCCATATCTTGACTTGTTCATCATGGTGTTAATCGATGAAATACTCATCCACTAAATAACCCCAGAGCATCATGTCATACATCTTAAGATAGTATTGAGTACACTTCAACCACATCGGCTTTATACCAATCTATCAAAATTTTGATTTTGGATTCAGAAGGTGAAATTCTTAGGGCATGTCATGTTCAAGACTGGTATATTAATGGACCTATAAAAATTTGAGGTAGTGATGTTCTAGAAACATACTCATAACATGTTCTATATCAAGATATTTTTGAGTTTAGTGAGATATTATCGGCATTTTATCTAATACTTCTCCCATTTATCAACACCCATTAATGCACTGACGAATAAGGGAGTTAATTTTTTAGTGGTTGAATCAGTTTTAAGAGGTGTTTCTTGAGCTGAAGATGAGTTTAACTATATCTCTATTATTGATCCTTCCCAGACTAGGGATTGGTTATTTCGTTTACTGTGACGCATCTAGAGTTATTTTTGGGGAATTACTACTATAGAGGGAGAAGTTAGTATCTTATGGATCATTTTGAATATGAACCCATTAGTGGAACTATCCTTACCATGACTTGGAGATGGAATATTTGATCCATGCTTTGAAGTTTTGGTGACACTATATCTTTGGTGAGAGGTTTGTTGTCTACATGGATCACAAGAGCCTCCATTATATCTTCACATAGGAGGACCTCAATTTGTGGCAAAGTCACTAGGTAGAGTACCTATATACATTTGACTTTGAGATGGAATATGCATCGGGTAAAGGTAATTTCATTGTAGATTATCTTAGATGTAAGATGCGGGTAGCTCAAGAGCTTAGTGAACGACCTTTGAAGGAATAGTGGCACTTGATGAGCTTGTTCCTCAATTAGTGGATGGATTCTTATAAGGACCAAGGGTTGATGCCATGTTCCCTATTGGTGGTCACGTATTATTTGGTAGATTTTGTAAAGTTTGGATAGAAGACTGATCTAGAGTGTGCTATGATGTAGGAACAAATAGCTGGCGGTGGCCTGATACCTGGGTGGTTGTTGGATGATGGTGATTTCATACTTGTACGTGGGAGATTCATATTCCATGATTCCATTAAGGAAGTTATAATGAGGGAATTCCATACCTCTAAGTGGGTAGTGCATCCTGGAGTGATAAAGATATATCATGACTTTAGGTGGTAGTTTTGGTGGATGGTGATGAAGTTGGACATTGTTGGATTAATTTCCTAATTACTTACCTATTAAATGATAAAATTTGAGTACCGGTATCCTAGTGGACTACTCCATCCACTTATTGTTCCCATATGGAAGTGGTAGTACATCCTGATAGACCTTTTTATTGGTTTACCTAGGACCCTGAGGAGTCATGAACCTATCTGGGTGATTTTTTATTGGATAAAAAAAGTTTCCCATTTACTACTAATCTGTGAGACTCACTCAATAGACAAGTAGGGAAAGATGTATGTTCATGAGATGGTAATATTTTATAGAGTTCCATTGAGAGTTGTATTTGATAAAGAAACATGTTTTATGTTTTGATTTTATAAGGGATTGAAAAAGTCCTTCGAGTCTCTGCACAGTATACTATACCTAGATAGACGGATAGTCAGAGTGGACGATCTATATAATGAATGATATGATTCAAGCTTTCATCCTTGACTTTAAAGGATTGTGGTATGAGTATATATCCTTGGAATATTTTTCTTATAATAATAGTTATTGGGATGCTATCCATATGACACCCTATGAGGCTCTCTCTGGTTTAAATTGTTACCCACCAATATACTAGCATAAGGCGAGTGAGGTAGCTATTTTGGGATCAAATAAAGTACAAGAGACTTCGGATAGAGTATAGCTAATATGAGAGTGGTTATTCATTGATCAGAGAAGACATGGATTTTATACCAACCCTAGGAGGAGACCTTTGGAGTTCATTCTGGGTGATCAAGTTTTCTTGAGGGTGAATCCTCAGTTGGGGCATTGACATCTTCATAAGAAAGGAAAAATAGCTCTAATTTTTTTAGACTGTTTGAGATCATCAAGCATATAAGGACAGTAAATTTCCATTTGGATCTTTCTACTCACTACTGAGTTATGCATGATGTGTTTCATGTGTCTTATCTTTGGAGGTTCATGATCAATCCTACACATGTTATCGACTGTGGGGATATTGTGATATAGCCTGACACATCTTTAATGAAGTGTCCGGTGTAGATCATATACCAAAGCAATAAAGTTTTACATGGGAATATGGTGACACTTTTGCCAATATTGTGGTATCATGAACAGATCCAATAGGGAACATGGGAGTAAGAGAAAAAAATTTGATCTCAGTGGCCTAATTTGTTCAATCAGTAACTCTATAGATGCTTATCAGGGATGATAATACCTTATATGGGGGATTGTAAAGTCCCTTAATTTTTTTTTTCTTTTATGTGAAGCCTTGATTTCATTCTTCTTCTTGTTGTTATTTTTGAATTGATCTATGTCTGGGAAAAACCTTGGGTTCTTTGAGTATCTTGTGAAATATTTAATATGAGTTGTAGTTGTTTTGGTCCAAAATGGGCAACACCACTACTGTAGTGTTCGCCATGGTGGTCCCTAACATGTATCAGTGCAAAATGGAAAGGGGAAATGGCTTGGCCAAGCCATGGTGCACGAGCATAGATCCTATTAGCCATGGATTGGGAAACCACGCCACACTCATTTTTGAGGGCTTGGTGAGGGGAAAATTACATGTACCATGAGGATACACCATAATCCATTTCCTTTCAAGCTGCGTGTTCAAGGACACTGTGTCCAAGGTCAGGTTGTGGTGTAGAGAATGGTGATGATCATGTTTCGTTTGAAATGATTCAAATTTCTGGCCATATTCTCAGATATTAACCAAAGTAAAGGGGAAATGTTCTTGGATTAAATTTGGGGTTTTAAATTCATTCTTTAATCAGTTCCAACCCCTTTTGATCAATTTATCCACCTCTCTTGATTTCCCTCCAAATTATATAAGACTTTAGGGTGTTTAGGGTTAGGATTTGGATGAACCTTCTTGTTAAATCTACATCCTTGGGTATTTCAATGTTTCCTCTTGGTTTTATCTAGGGGATCTTTCCATCCTCCTTCATTGGAACTTCTATATTTGGGTGATTTTTCGAAGTTCTTTGGTGAGTCTTCTTTTTTGGCCAAATTTCCTCTCTTCCTTCTCATTCGATCATGTAATGATGTTGTTATAGATTTCATGATGATTCCTTATGTCATATAGTGTGGTAATTCTAATTTTGGTGTATCAATAACCTTCTTGAGAATCATTGGAATTCTAAGACATCTTAGTGGCATTCTCTTAGTGGCTTCTCCTCTTATATCTTTCTAAGAGAGGTAGTTTCTTCTTCATTCAATTGGGATCATATTTTATTATTGATGGTGGTAGTCATTAGGTCATTATTATTCTACCCCTTGGATTTTTCTTCCTTTTGTTTTTCTCTAGAAACTATATTATTTTATGTGAAACTGATTCTAGGAGTTCTTAGAGAGTGAGCTTGTTCTGATTAGTGTGCGAACGTGGTTATGGAAATGACACCCTTGACGAACCTTGATGTTAATGTTAAAAACCTTGATGTAAGAAGTTAATTACCATGTAGATATTGTGTATATGATTTTCATTATGATATGATGTCGTGTGTTAATGTACTTCATACCATGTTGAGTGTGATCACATGTGTTCATGTTTTGGATATTGTTTCACGCTTATAATATGTTGTGTGTGCCTTGATATGTTATGCCTTATTATCATGTGTTGTTTAAGGTATATCTTTTATTGTTAATTTATGCATATTACCAAAATGATAGGTAGTCCTATCATGATTCAGTGACTCTATAGGGGGATCACATTTAAACATTGCATACAATATGATGTCAGGATCGGGATAGATTATGAGGTATGATGGCTTAGTGTGGCCTAACCTGGGGGCATGATGGTCATATGTGATCTGACCCATGATAAAAAAGGGGAATTATGGTATATGTGACCTGACCTAAGAGATAATAATAAGGAATGATAGACTAGTGTGGCCTAGAGACTTGGGTATTGTATGACTATTGAGTAGCTTCGAGGTTGGATCCTTATTTTGTGATGTTTCCATGACCACTATGATGTTCTTCTAGCATGGATAAAAAATAGGATCATTCAGGATTAATGGAGTCTTGGTTAGCACACAGATGATCGATATGGTTGTTTTTTTGTGTTCTATTTTATTTATTATCATGTCATACACTCTTATGCATATGTAATCATATTAAGAACACATTGGTGGTGTAATGCTAGGTTAATTACTCACACCCTATATGAACATCTAAATGCACATACAAACTTCGTGTATAGGGATATAGAAAAAGGAAGGAGGCCCATGGAATATATAGAGGATTATAGTTAATAGTAACCATGCGGCGCAATTGTGTGGCTCGGTAAGAGGAGGTATATAGTTAATTTAACTATGCACAATAGGCCACATAGTTGTGCAAGAATCTATAGAGGATGTAACATCTCTCAATCCCGCACTCTCACATGGCCAGAATAGGTTGGTTACGAGACCTCAAGAGTGCCTCCTCGTACACTAGAGGCTACCAACTAGTAGTGGGGGTGTGATAAGTATAGTGGGGAGACTATACCCCATGGATTTAGAGTTAACAACATAGAGGAAAATGGTGTGTAAATAAATGAATAAATATCAGAGTGTGGAAATAATGTAAACAAAATGATACAATAGAAATCCAATAATAGTGTCAACTAAACAACCCAATAAATAATAGAGGAGTAATAAAATGATGTGCTGGAATGTAACTAAATTTCATGCTATAAGTAATAAAAAATAAAAGACTAGAAGGCTCAAAAAAAGACTCAAAAGTCCCTGGTCTCGAACCCCATGTCAGTCCCATATCCAAAACTCCAAACCATCCAGTAAAGACAATCAACAGAAAGGTCCCTTTCCCTTTTCCAAAACTACATTCATATAATTTTCTTGGGTTACAAATGGTGGTCTGAATAGGGTGTGAGTATAACCTAGTAGGTCGACACCACCATGTCTAAACAAACCATTCTGATAATAAGAGTATGCAATAATGTAATAAACAAGTGTATTAATTAATTAAACAATTTAATTAATACCACATCAACCTTCTTCAACACCATATTGGGATTTCTCTATGCACGTGTCACATCCATGCTATCTATAACCATATAAACATGGTACAAATTACACAAATCTTGGTCAAACTCTCTATATAATCATTTCAGCATGTTTCACTGGGAAAAGCCCGCTATATAAGCATTTAAACATATCAACTGGTCCAAGCCTGCTATATCAGCATTTCAGCATGTCAACTGGTCCAATCCCACTATATCAGTATTTCATCATGTGTCACAAGGACAATCCCACTATATAAGCATTTAAACATGTCAATTGGCTCAATTCCCCATGTAATCATTACATCATGAAAATCACAACACAAGTCATAGCAACAAGGGTATCACAATATCACATCATATGGATTAATGGTTAATTATGATAATTACCATTTATCTTTAAATTACGCATTTCATATATCAATTGGTAATAACCTATATCATTCTAGTTATCTCAATAAACAAGTCAAGTCAAGGTGAATCTATATTAATAAATCACCTATAATTCATGTCATGTTAAACACACTTTAATCCATATAAAAATTAATTTAATAATCAAGGGTTAGATCACCCGAACAGTGGCCATAATCCAGTTCAAGAGCCAATTGGATCCAAAGGGACTCCAAGGAATAATCCAATTCATTATTTTTAATTTATTTAGTGCATGATATGTTGGCTCAATTTCAATACAACACATAATTGAAAATTATAAAACCATAGGGTTAAGGTTTAGACCCCATAACTTTAACAGATTAAGAACACAATGCTTCTAATGGTGAAATTCCATGGGGAAGAAGGTGAAAATGATTAAAAAAGGATCCTAGATCAAAACTAATCAAGATCAAAACCAACAACGCACACGGTCAAGAGATTACACTAGAATGGTCGTAAGGACAAAGGGAGGGAAGGAAAAACCTAACCAAACCCACTTACCAAGGATTAGATGTATGAATGGGACGTCTATAATCAAGATAGGTTCTCCAAAATCACCTCGACGGTGCCATAGGGTCAAGAGGAGAAAGTTGCAGGTGAGTTGGAAATAAAATTCAACCACAAACATACTTTAAAACAACAGGTCGAGGAATTACACGACGTGTAATATAGTTACACGTAATTTAATTATTTTTAGAGGGATATGCTGAAAAACATGTCACCTTGGCTGAATATTAAATTCACTCGAACATTACATGACGTGTAATCCATTTACACAACATGTAAATGTTATTCAGGTGTTTTTCAACCCATTTTCCTTCTAAAAGACCCAAAACCCCTTTAAGGCTTCTCAACTTACCAAGAACCTATGGTAACACTTGAACCATTTATACCCAAACTCCATTAATTTAAACAAACATATATCCATAAACTTTAAGTCATTTTCCCTAATAAAGTCTCTTTGTGTGGATCCTCTCTGGTTTTCTCAAGTTTCCTCACAACCTAAGATTGTGTTTATTCAAACACATTGACATTCATGAAAAAAGAATAACCAACAAGGTTTAAAGATGAGTAAAAAGTAAACCCAAGTAAGTTTAATGAAAAAATCATAGTGATACATACCCAAAAAAATAAGGAATCTTGCAGAGGAACTGCAGAGGGGCTATATGGGTTGTGCGTGGTTTTCCAAAACCGTGCACCTAGACCACATACTTAGTGTTGCTTAGGTAGTAAGCTCGCATGGTTGGAGTATGGTTTATCCAAACCATGCTTCCAAACCATGTGTCCCATTAAAAAATGGGCAAAATTACCCTTTTCCCTCCTTAAAACTAAAACCCTTCTTCTTTCCTTCATTTTACACAACAGCGGCCACTGTGGGAGATCCTCCACCTCCTCCCCTAGGTTCATCTAGTTATCCTTCAATCAAACTCTAATAGGACTATATTCTATCGCATTGGTTAGCCAACAGTAAGTGATTCTATTTTTTACCTTCCTTTCTTAGTTTATCTTTTTATCTTTGGTGTTATTTCCATACAAGCTAATATTCCCTATTTTCAAGGATTTTGTCTATTTCTCTATTTTATTCCATTATATCCCAAATTGAAAGTTGATACTGGACAATTTTTTGTCAACCATAGTAAGGTAGGTGTTCAATAAAGTTCCCTCAAGTCTCATTATTTATTTTTTTCATCATTGTGCCGCATGATAGATTTACCCACGCATCACCCCTAAAATCAATCTAAATTGAATTGTTGCCTAATTTAAAACCCAAATTCCCTAATCGACCCCCCTTTCCATCATTGGAGTTTAATGACCTCAAAATAACCCACCCCTTTGGGTTTTCCATATATGTACCTATATGAACCTTTTATTTTACTGACAAAAACACCCTTCAGTGTGTTTGGTTTGGATTCCACAAATGGATTTATTTAATTCTAATAAATGAATTGTTGCATTGTAATGGGGAAAGTATGGTTCACCTGGATTATTAAATTGTAATGGAATATTTAATGGTATGAACCTATGAAATTTTTTCATTTATAAATGAAAATTTAATGTCCTGGATGAAATGGAAATAGTAAACTAGAATGGTTATTACATGGACTTTGGTTATTTTATTAAATGTAAGGCGCCTGTTATTACTGTGAACCTTTTTATTATTTAAGGAGTGATCAGACTTGAGCATGTCTTGGATTACTAATGTAATTACTTAATCACTCAAAGGATTCCAACCTAGTATCGATGATATACTTGTTTCATATTCAGAGATTAGAATACCTTGGATACACTCCTTGGATTCATCTTGATGTCCTTGGACATGAGATGCCTTGGATTCTCTCCTTAAGATCCAGTCATGCTTAGCCCAAGATTTACTATGGAAATGTTTCATGGACTTGGTTCAACAAATTTCTAGTATAATGTCAAGGGTTTTCCCCTTATATTACACTTAGACCCCTATATCTATGATGCATTGTTTATTATTATGATCTGGATTGACCTTTTAAGGTTAAGGACGCATTGGTTTCACCATGGATCCTAACCTTCTATTATCACAGCTTGGATACCTTGGTTACACCTTGGGTCCCATTTTATATATTTTTTCTACTTGGAAAACTTGGTTATATTCTTTAGACCCTAAAAATTTATTGTTCACCTATTTAGACACATCTGGCTTAGCTCAAAGAAAGTATGGTCATCTGAGCATCCCATTAGAGGTTGATCCCAACATGGTTGTTATTTCACACTTCTTATTCTACTACATATTCATATACCTACACACTGTTATATTTATATACACAAACTAGACTTGTTATAAAAACCATTGGTGGTGGCCTACTAAGTATATCTCACACCCTATTTGGGCCACCAACTAGTACCCAGACAAACTTTATGGATATAAGTATGGATAAGTGAAAGAACGCAATCATAAACGATTGATTATCTTATAGCGTGAGAGATTGGGAGCATAAGACTAATCTTGGAATTTTGATGCTATTAGAGATATATTTTAGTCCTTTTTTACTTTTTTTATACATTTATTGTATGTATTCTTACTGATTCACGCTCAAATTTACCCAAGAGAAGAAGGTAGAACGGTCCTTGTAGTGTAGCTTGGGTTGTCGAATCCTCAGAGACCTAAGAAGTAACCTATGGACATGCACATTCTAAGGAATGTTTTTGGATATGAAATGGCCAAATTGGTTTGATTTTATATGGGTTTAAAAGATCACTAACAGATTTAAGTTAATTCAAATTAAGGTAATGAGTTGATCCTAGGTTATCGCTCAGGGTGGATTGGATGAATTCCTTTTTTAATGATTTCAATTTCTTATATTTGAGATGAGTTCATTTAAGAAGATCAAAAAAAATCATCACTTACTGGTTTAATGCCTACACACCATAATACTAATCACCTATATACTTGAAAGATAAAATTTTCGAGCACTCCAAGGTAAAGGTTCTTATTATCACTTGCAACGCGTGACCTTAAATTCAATAAGGATGAAGAGGTTTTAAAATCATCAAATAAAAATCTCATTTAAAATAAGTGATTAGCCATTAATGGAGTGAGAAATGACATCCAATATAGACCATTGATACTCCCTTGGATAAACCCATAAAATAGTTATCCCTCCATTTATGATATGTCTTCAACGGAAGCGAGAAGTATACTTACGAGGGTGGAATTGAAGCAGTAAAAACAACAACAAAACTCTATCACTCCACCATTGTGTGATAAATATCACAAAGTATGGTGTGAATAAATTCACAACTTGAACCAATTGTATCAAAAATATATTTATAATAACATAATAATAGTAAATTAAGAACTTTTATTAAGAAACTAAGGTGAATTAAACAACTTACATGAGAAAGAAATGCGATTACAAACACAAAGCGGCAACATAACACTACAATGAAACTGAGCACCAAAGATGATAAACTACTCAACAAAAAATACCTTAAATAGGAATTTTGGAAGCCTTGGGTCGATTATCGAAGAGTAAAAAGCATCCCACTTGATTAAGGTAGTCCTAGGGTGGTGGAAAGCTTGTGGAAATTGGACTTTTCCACTCTTGACCCGAGGTGGCAGCTAGCTTGCAACCACCGAACAGACGCGTCTAAAGGACCTTCTAGATTTATGAATTAGAGTGGTCCATATAATAAGAAAATAGAGCTCCAGATGTCTACTAACCACCGGTAAAATTTGGGCCCATTTGGAGTTGTGAATCGAGATTTATGTCCTATTTAGTGGGATAATATTCTGGGCCGCAGATTCTGGCCCAAATTTTGATATTCTATTTGGGCCGCCTTAATTACCATCATGGAGGACGAATTAGCACTGTATCATGTATAATTATTTGTTCCTATATAATTATTCTATCATACCATGAAATTTGGGATTAATTGGGCCTTTATTGTGGGCTCCACATTCTCATCAGTGGGCTGGTGTCCAATCTACCTTCTCTAGAATTGCTTCCATTAATCTCCAAATATCTCCATCATACTTTATGAATCCTACATTGATCCCTGAATGAAAAATGTTCATATTTAAGTGTAGATACAGTTACCAAAATATAAAATTAAAATATAGATAATTACAATCCTTAAAATCAGATGAATCATTGGGCCTAAATTGGTGTACATTAGGCATGAAGTGCAAAAATGATAAGAATGGATGTTCAAAATTAAAATCCACTAACTCAGACCCATAAGATCAAAAATGAACATTTAATACCATTAAAATTTAATTAAAATATGTATTTTTATTGGATAATCACACCCCCCCCAACATGATATTTTCTAGTCCTGAGAAAAATGTATCTCAACAATATGAAATTCGAATTCCCTTTTCCAAAAACATTTTAATACACAATGATCACCAAAAACCCTTATACCAAAAAATCATGTAAACCATAAAAATATTTTAATACAATGTTTTTTAATAATCATATCCCAATCTCAATACCATTCATTTTTTCAAATTCATCACCATATTTCATCCAATATCAAGTAAGAGTGATGATGTGTTGTGCATCGAATTAGACATGGGGGTTCATCTTTATTCAAGAGGGAAATGATGGAAGCGCTAGGTGGAATCACATTTTAATATTAAGATGATTATTCAATTTTTTTTATATTTTTTTTATTTTTTTTCAATTTTTCCATGGTAATTGAAATTGCACTCAAAAGAGGCAACCCCTGGAGTGAGACTTTGCCGATGACTCCCAGGCTCAAAGACCTTAGGGCACCAAGTGAATCCCACATACTCGGGCATCATCTTGAGTTAAATCAATAAAAAAGAAATTCAAATTACCAAAAATAGAGATAAAATTACTAACTATGGGCCAGAAAACTATGGAGTCATGATCCCCAAGTGCCGAAAGCCACAATTAGGTCATTTCATTACTCTACGCGCAAATTTATTGTTTTTTTTAATTTTTTTTGAATACTCATATTAAAACTAAAATGATCACAAAACCTATACTATTTATTTTGGGGACCCCATGAACTCAAACTAATACCCCACTATCCAAAGAAGGTTCATTGTGATATTTTTTTTATTTGGATGAAAATATAAACGATGAAATATCACATTGGATAGCCACACTTTCCAAAATCAATGCTCATGAAATTATACGAGGATTAAAATTAGAATTAGGGCATGCTAAATTATTTGATATTCTGTTTCAAAGTGTGCAATGTGTATTACCATGTTCAAAGATAAAGGAATTTTCCTTCCATTTACACAAATTTTTTTCAAATCATTCATTTTTTTGACACAAAAGCATTTTTTATTTTATCTCCCCCAACTTAAAATAACATTGTCCCCAGTGTTTGAAGAAAAGAAAATTTAGAAGGAGTAGAGGCAGATAAGGGAAGTTCAAAAAGTAAATTGAAATATGAGGATCATTGAATGAAGTCACTTTGTGGTTGAATTTGAAGTTATTGCTGCACCAATTTAGTCCTTTGATATCCATGTCACTTGTAGAGTTCCATAGTGGAAAAAGGAAAAAAAGAAACAAAAAAAAAACAAAAAAAAACAAAATATATATATATATATTTATAAAAAAATAATAAAATAAAATATAAGTATATATATAAAAATTATAGAATAAGGAAGCACAATAAGTCATAGGTCAGTGGTAAGTGCGCGCCCCTGTCTCCCTTCGGTCCCGGTTTTGATTCCCCGCAGCTTCACCGATTGTGATGGGGTTTGACCCACGACCAACAATGTGTCCATTTTTATTATTATTTTATTTTTATTTTATTTATTTTATTTTTATTTTAACCTAAAAACACATAAAAATAAAATAAAATAAACTGATGATACATCGTCTTATTTTTAAATTTCTAGGTAAGGTATTACTCAAGGATAACACCACGTGACACAGATGAATATGGTGCTCCCCTTTCATACCCATCCATACTCATAATAGAAGAACAGGTCAACAATATATTTTTTTAAAATATCAAAATGATTCATTAATACTATTTAAAAAAAATATGATTCCAAAAATATTGGAAACATGAAAAACACAGGTTGCCTCCCATGCAGCGCTTTTGTTTAATGTCATTAGCTCGACATGAATCCTAAATCTATCAATTTTTTTCTGGTTCATAGGTTGGCTCAATTAACTCAACCTCTATTTCCTGTTTATTGAATGATTCAATGAATGGTTTTAACCTATGACCATTGACCTTGAAAATGTGACCACTAGTGGGATCTTGAATCTCTACTGCCCCATGGGGGTACACATAATGCACTACTAAAGGACCTGACCATCTAGACCTTAATTTTCTTGGGTGTAAATGAAGTTTTGAACTATACAAGAGCACAAATTTTCCTGGTTCAAAATGTTTGACTTTGATTTTCCTAGATTGGTAGGCTTGAACTCTAGATTTATTGATCCTTGAATTTTTATAAGCCTCCATCCTTAGTTCCTCAAGTTCATTGAGATCTAATTTCCTTTTTTTTTCAGCCAATGAGAGGTCATAATTTATTTTCTTAATTGCCCAAAAATCTTTATGCTCAATTTCAACAGGTAAATGGAATGCTTTTCCATAAACCAACCTATATGGTGACATTCCTAGGATGGTTTTGTATACTATACGATATTCCCAAAGAGCATCTGAGAGTTTCTCAGACCAATATTTCCTAGAAGGATTGATAGTTTTTTCAAGAATATTCTTAATCTCCTTATTTTCTAACTCAGTTTGACCATTGGTTTGAGGATGGTACGCATTGGAAACCTTGTGAGAAATCCCATACTTAGACATGAGTGAAGAGAATGGATGGTTGCAGAAATGGGTTCCTCGATCACTGATTATAGCCCAAGGAATTCCAAATTGAGAAAATATGTTCTATTTCAGAAATCGGATCACAACATGATGGTCATTAGACTTGGTGGGAATGTCTTCAACCCATTTTGAGACATAATCAACAACTAAGAGGATGTATAGGTATCCCCGTGAGTTTGGGAAGGGACCCATGAAATCGATTCCCCAGCAGTGAAAGATTTTAATCACTAAGATGGGAGTGAGTGACATTTGATTCCTTTTTTTGATTGACCCTACTTGTTGACACTTAGGAAAAATTTGAAAAAATGTGTAGGAGTCCCTTGAGAGGGTGGGTCAGAAGAGAACACACTGAAGAATCTTAGAAGATGTTTTCTTAGAGGAAAAGTGACCTCCACATGCCTCACTATGACAGAATTTAAGGATGGACTCTTGTTCAGATTCTGGGATACACCTCCTAATGACTTGGTTAGGGCGGAACTTATAGAGGTATAGATCATCAAACACATAGTTCCTAACATCAGAAAGGAATTTCCTTCAAGCTTGAGTCCCTAATAATTTTGGAATGACTCATGTAACTAAGAAATTGGCTATATCGGCATACCAAGGGCAGTCACTCATAGAGTATAGGTGTTCATCAGGGAATGAATCGGACATATAAAGGTTATTTGATTTGTCTTTTAATTCCATCCTAGAGAGATGATCAGCTACAAAATTTGTAACACCCTTTTTATCCTTGATTATGAGGACAAATTCGTGTAAGAGAAGAACCCACCTAATCAGTCTAGCCTTGGAATATTGTTTTTGGAAGAGGTATTTTAGTTCAGAATGGTCAGTGAACACAATGATGGGGGGTCCTAAGAGGTAGGACCAAAACTTCTCTAAGGAAAACAAAATAGAAAGTAACTCCTTTTCAGTGGTGGTGTAGTTGATTTGGGCATCATTTAAGGATTTGCTTGCATAAGAAATAACATAAGGATTTTTATCACAATGTTGTCCTAACACAGCTCCAACAACAAATTCACTAGCATCACACATAAGTTCGAAAGGAAGGTTCCAATTTGGAGATTTCATGATGGGAGGAGAGGTGAGAGAGGATTTAAGGGTTGAGAATGAACCCTCATAGCTTTCTGTCCAAACAAATAGAGCATCCTTTACTAGGAGAGCACAAAGGGGACGAGAGATTAAACTAAAGTCCTTGATTAATCTTCTATAGAAACCAGCATGTCCTAAGAAATAACTCACTTCCTTGACAGTTTTGGGTGATGGAAGGTGACGAATGATTTCAACCTTGGCTTTATCAACTTCAATCCCCCTACCTGAGACCAGATGGCCTAGAACTAGTCCCTCTTTAACAATGAAATGACATTTTTTCCAGTTTAGGACCATATTATTTTCTTCACATATTGACAAGACTCTCTCCACATTCCTCAGACATCCATCAAATGTATCCCCAAACACGAAGAAGTCATCCATGAAGACCTCAAGAAAATCCCCTACCATGTTTGAGAATATTCCCACCATGCACTATTGGAAGGTTCCAGGGGCATTGCATAACCCGAAGGGCATGCGTTTGAAAGCAAAGGTTCCGAATGGACATGTGAATGTAGTCTTCCCTTGATCCTCTAGGGAGACCTCAATTTGATTATACCCAGAGTACCCATATAAGAAATAGTAGAAGGCATGACCTGACACTCTCTCAAGGACTTGGTTAATGAATGGTAAGGGGAAATGGTCCTTCTTGGTGAATGAGTTTAGCTTCCTATAGTCAATATAGACCCTCCATCCACTACTCACCCTAGTTGGAAGAATCTCTCCATCCTTATTGGTTATCACTGTGATTCTTACCTTCTTAGGAACCACTTGGATTGGGATGACCCACTCAATCTCAGCCATGGGATATATGATACCAACTTTTAACAATTTCAGAAGTTCTTTTCTCACTACTTCCATGAGATTAGGATTGATTCTCCATTGAGGTTGACAAAATGGCTTTGAATCAGATTCCAGAACAATTCTATGAGTCCCAATAAGTGGGATAATCCCAGTAATATCCTATAGGGTCCAAACAATGGCTTTCTTATGTTTCCTAAGGACATCTAGAAGCATCCTCTCATGATTGGATTCAATAGAATAAAAAATGACAATATTATGTGTTTGATTGTACCCTAGGACAATATACTTGAGTGCAGTGGGAAGTTCCTTCAATTCAAGATCAGGTTGGTTTAAAATTTCAGAAGAATATTGGAACATTGGCTCAAGATAAATTTCTTTTTTTAAAGTTTCAGATAGTATTGATTCCCCACATACAGAAGGTTCAGCTACTAGATTAGATTGATCAGATTTAGGGAAGGAAGTTGGATTGGTCTCTATGAAAGTGGTTTCCTGAAAGGTTTCACTGATTGTTGGACCTAAGACTTCATCATAAGAGCAATTTGAAAATGATTCAAGCCAAGGAGATAAACTTACTTTATGTGAAAAAAGGAAATAAATCTCATCCTGACTTAAACATCCATAAAATATTCCTTGATGTTCTATGGATTCATTATCAATGATTCCCATCATGTTTAATTAACGAATTTCCTCATCATACCCTATTTGTGAGCTTCCATTGTAGATGTTCATGTCTAGACTCATGTTTCCAAAGGTGATGGTCATGTTCTCATTTCGGACTTAGATAACAGAGTTGATTGTTTCAAGGAAATGACGAACAAGGATGATTGGGTTTTGTTCCTTATTTCCTAAGTTTGGATGGTTGTCAAGGACAATGAAGTTAGCAGGGTAGATGAAGTTTTCAACCTTTACTAGAACATCCTTTAAAATCCCCTTTGTAACCCTAATGCTATGATCAACAAGTTGAAGTGTGACATATGTGGATTGGAGTTCTTCTATTCCTAACTGGCAGTACACAACATATGGGATGAGATTGACAATAGCACCTAGGTCACACAAGGCCTTGACAAATTTGCTCTCTCCTAGTTCAACATTGATGTAAGGGCAACCTGGGTCTTTCAACTAAGGAGGAATGGTCCCTTGAATGGTGGTACTCACATTAGCAGCCAAAAGGACTTGGTTTTTATGTGAAAAAATTCTTTTAAAAGTGCACAAGTCCTTAAGGTACTTTGAGTAGGAAGGTGTGGTTTGGATTGCATCGAGAAGGGGAATGTTCAACTTGACCTATGAGAATATTTCCCTCAATGTTTCACTCAATTCAGGCTTGGTTTTCCCCCTAATGCATTGAGGAAATGGTGAAGCTTGTGGGGTTGTTGTTTAAGAGTTATTTCTTTGAAAATGTTATCATGTTTTTTAGTTTGATCATTTGGTTCATTTGAATTTTCATCCAAGTTTGAATCTTCATATGGGTTCTGAATTAGTTGTTCAGGTTTCTCAATTGATTTCCCACTTCTTAAAATAGTCATAGCCTTTAGTTGTTCATGAGTTGTTTGATTACAACTTGACTCTCCCCTTGAATTTGAGGATGGTACCACCTAATAAGCATGGGTGCCTTTCCAGTTTTGATGGTTTGAAGTTCTTTTTTTAGGGAAGATAATTCCGAGTTCATTCTTTCCATTTGTTTGCATAGTTGTTCTAGTAGGATTTGTGGAATAGTTTGGGTTGGTGCTTGAGAATATTGGTTTATCCTAGGGGGATATTTTGGAGGTGGGGTGGTTTGTTGAAAATGGACCGGTGACTATTGGTATTGGATAGGTTGGGTTTGGAACTGGTTATGGGTTTGATAGTTATGATGGGGTTAAGGATTTTTTTCCCTGTGGTTGGCTAGGTTGTTGGTTATATTTCCAGCGGAAGCCCAGGTGGTCATTATACCTTGGGTTGAAGTTGTTTTGGTATTGAGGATTTTGAAAGTTCAAAGCATTTACTTCCAATGGAGGTCCTTCTAAAAGAACATCCTTAATGGATGGAATAGTTGGGCAGTTGTCTATTTTATGGTCATATTTGTCACAAATTGTGCAAATAGGTTCTACAGTTTTGATTTCATGGACTTTCCTAAGGTCTATCTCTACAACCTTCCTAGAGAGTGTTGCGAGTTTAGCCCTAAGGATTTCCTCTTCTATAAGTTTATGAATTATATTAGTTCTTTGTGCCTTTCTAGAATAAGGTGAAGTTCTCCATGTTTGGTTTTGTTCAACAAGGCTTTCTAGATACTTGTAAGCATCATTTAGGGCTTTGTTTTTAAAGGTTCTATTACACATCATGTTAATGAATTGTTTGTTCCCCAGACCCAAAACTTTATAGAAAATTCTCACTTGTTCATGAATAGAAAAACCATGGTGTGGAACCATGTTTAGGGTGTCTTTGAACCTCTCCCATGTATCATAGAATGACTCTCCCTCTTTTTCAAAAAAAAATTGGATGTTCTTTTTAAGTGAAATTGTTTTGTGGTGGGGAAAGTATTTTTTGTAGAATTCTATTTATAATTTGTCCCAAGAGTTTATGGATGATGGTCTCAAATTGATTAGCCAATTTTTAGCTCGATCCTTTAAATAAAAAGGAAATATCCTCATCTTAGCAGATTCTAGTTGATGTGGGGGACACATGGTTTCTACAATGTCATTGAACTCCTTAACGTGAAGGCAGGGCATCTCGAACTCCATTCCATGGAATGTGGGAAGGTGGTTTAGGACATGGGGTTTAAAGATTTAGTTGGAATCTTTTAGTGAGTTGTGTCTAATGCATGAGGGGGTATTGGTCCAGGCAAGTTTGAGGTAGTCATTCATGGTTTGATCAACTGCATTCCCCAAGTTTGGGGCTGCCTCATTTGGGTTTCCATTTTGGTTCTCACCCTGGTTTATAAGTTGGTTTCTTTGAAGACCTTCCATTGAAATGGGCTCAATTTTTGACTCGGGGGTATTAGGAAGATTTGGATCTAATGGAAATAGTTCCTTTGGTGTACTTTAATCCCCAAACCCAAGACTATCCACCCTAACTAGATGGTTTGATTGATCACGAGTGTAGGTGGACATGCACTAAAAGAAAAAAAATGAGAAAGGGAAAAGATAAGAGATCTTGGGTGAGAATAGAAGAAATGAGGGAGAATAGAATGGGTGTTGATATTAATTACTTGGGTCACCTAAAACGGTTCCAAAATTTGATTCACACTCAAATTTATCCAAGAGAATAAGGTAGAACGGTCCTTTTAGTCTAGCTTGGGTTGTCGAATCCTCAGAGACCTAAGAAGTAACCTATAGACACGCACATTCTAAGGACTGTTTTTGGGTATGAAGTGGCCAAATTGGGTTGAATTTATATGGGTTTAAAGGATCACTAATAGATTTAATTTAATTCAAACTAAGGTAATGAGTTGATCCTAGGTTATCGCTCGGGGTGGATTGGATGAATTCCTTTTTTAATGATTTCAATTTCTTATATTTGAGATGAGTTCATTTAAGAAGATCAAACAAAATCATCACTTACTATTTTAATGCATAAAAACCCTAATATTAATCACCTATACACTTGAATGATAAAATATTTGATCACTTCAAGGTAAAGGTTCGTATTAGCACTTGAAACGTGTGACCTTAAATTCAATAAGGATGAAGAGGTTTTAAAATCATCAAATAAAAATATCATTTAAAAGAAGTGATTAGCCATTAATGGAGTGATAAATAACATCAAATCCAGACCCTTTATACTCCCTTAGATCAACCCATAAAATATTTATCCATTCATTGATGACATTTCTTCAATAGAAGCGGGAATTAGACTTACGAGGGTGGAATTGAAGAAGTAAAAACAACAACAAAAATCGATCACTCCACCATTGTGTGATAAATATCACAAAGTATGGTGTGAATAAATTCACACCTTGAACCAAAATTATCAAAGTGATATGTAGAAGAACATAATAATAGTAAAGGAATAAATTTTATTAAGAAACTAAGGTGAATTAAACAACTTACATGAGAAAGAAATGCGATTACAAACACAAAGCGGCAGCATAACACTACAATGAAACCAAGCACAAAAGATGATAAAATACTCCACTAAAACTGCCTTAAATAGGAATTTGGGGATCCTTGGTTCTAGAATCCAATAGTACAAATCATCCCACTTGATTATGGTAGGCCTAGGGTGGTGGAAAGCTTGTGGAACTTGGACTTTTTCCACTCTTGACCCGAGGTGACAGTCAGCTTTAAACCACCGAACATACGCATCGAAAGGACCTTCTAGATGGCCGAATTAGAGTGGTCCATAGAAGAAGAAAAAGGATATAATGATGTCTAATAACCACCTGTAAAATTTGGGACCATTTGGAGTTGTTAATAGGTAGTTATGACCGATTTAGTGGAATAATATTCTGGGTCGTAGATTCTGGCCCAGATTTTGATATTCTATTTGGGCCGCCTTAATTGTCATCATGGAGGACAAATTAGCACTTGAGATTTCATAATTATTTGTTCCTATATAAGTATTCTATCATCCCACGAAATTTGGGATTCATTGGGCCTGTATTGTGGGCCCCACATTCTCATCAGTGGGCTGGTGTCCAATCTGCCTTCTCTAGAATTGCTTCCATTCATCTTCAAATATCTTCATCATCCTTTATGAATCCTCCATTGATACCTGAATTAAAAATGTTCATATTTAAGTTTAGATACAGTTACTAAAATATAAAATTAAAATATGGATTATTACAATCCTTAAAATCAGATGAATCATTGGGCCTAAATTGGTGTACACTAGGCATTAAGTGCACAAATGATAAGAATGGATGTTCAGAATTAAAATCCACTAACTCAGGACCATAAGATAAAAAATAAACATTTAATAACATTAAAATTTAATTAAAATATGTATTTTTATTGTCTAATCACCTACTATCATGTATGCCAATTTCTTTTATATAATATCATGACATTGACATCCTTTTTTATATGACATTGCCCTTTGGTTATTTGTTGTACTAATTCAATGTTTATATTTTCCAACACTTTGGTTGTTCATTGTTATCTATTTTTGTTGTTTATTTATTTATTATATCATTGTGTTCCACTCAGAACATGAGGGTATAGTCTCCCCTCCATACCACCTTAGACCCTTGTTTCTTATCGGCAGCCTCTGGTATACGGGGAAGCACGCTTGAGGCCATGTGTCCAATCAGGTTTAGTTACTTATGAGTAAACTAGGTCCGAGATGTCACAAAGTTGTATTAGAGCCTCTTTTACTTGCCTTAAGATTTGGGATGGTATATAGGAGATTAATACATGTTAGGATTTGGTAATGAGCTTGTGCCTGGGATTAGATAACCCATGTAGGGGGAAAGCCAAATTTCCTAGGATGGGATTTGATGTTCTGGATTATGCCTATTATAGTTGTATGAATTTCACCATTGGGTGACACACATGAGTTTTATCATTTATTTCTATTGCATATTTTATCATTACCCTCATCCTGGTATGGAAAATAGTTAGTGTCTCATGCATTCTTATAGTAACATGAGTATTGATATGTCATCTATTATGTCATACCATGTTTACTTACTACATAAATCACCTGCAGTATTTTGTAGTGCCTTGACATTTATATTGATTTATGCTAACATTTCTTATGGGGGTAAAATAATTGGTCAATTAAAGTGCCAGTGTCAACCTAAACGGTGTTTTCCCATATAGCTTGATGGGGGAACTTTAATTATCCAATTATAGTGTGTTTAATTTATGTACCATTGGTCGCATGAGATGAAACGTTAGTTGGTTATAATTATATAGATTATAATTTCAATTTAATGAGTGTATATTCCTCTATAAATTGGGAGTGGTGATACATCTAATTGAACCATCATAAAATCCTGGTTACAGTTACATGTAGTACCAATTGCAACTTATAAAACATAGGATTTTATAACTTGGGAATGGAATATGCATATAACTGGACCTTGGTGTATATATATAGATATACATGTAGATGAACTTATGAACTACTAAGTTATAAATTTAAATAGAATTGGTTGTCGCTAAATGGGTATGTCAATTGAAACTTAAAGTGCATTTTCCTATATAACTTGTAATTGAAAATTTATATACTAGAACCCCTATGATTAAGACTTGAAACCTAAACAATACCCTGACCTTAGATCATGGGTAGTTGGGTTAGTATATTTTGGGTAGTGAGCCCTTATGCTTATCCTTATACTATGAGAACTTTTTTTTGCTTCTTATAGAGTTCTGAGGCATGTGCTTGGAATTTGTAGATATATGAATCCATGATGGCCTCAGGTGGAGTGCTAGGAAGGTGGTGATGGCCATGATCCTAAGGTGGTGGGGCCTAACCTTCCAGTAGTTCCACCAGTGGCACCACCTATTATACTTGACTTGGGCACTGATGCCTAATTTTGTAAAGGTTTCTACAGCTTATGAAGACTATGTAGGGATCCCTGTGACCTTCCTATACTATGTAAGGGATGATGCAAGTGTTACATCAGTAGAATCCACCTACTTTATTAGGGGATGGTGGCCCCCGGGCTACTGAGACATGGATAGAGGCCATATTGTCCATCTTTGATCATATGGAGATGCCTCATGAAAGTAGGTTCAAACTCACAATTTATATGCTTCATGGTTCTACCAAGCATTAGGGGGATGATATTAATCAACCAGGTCATCATTAGGATATATTATGTAAAGAATTCTAGGATACCTTATAAAAATATTTCTTTTTAAAGATGCTGAGGGATGACCAGGCTAGGGAATTCATGCACCTGAAGCAAGGATCTCTATCAGTTATGGATTATTTAGCTTTATTTACTAATATTCAGCATTTTTCACCTTCCTTAATCAATTATGAGCTTTTGAGAGTGATATGATTTGAGTGTGGGCATATATATGTCATACAGTCTCAGGTAAATGTATTTTGTTTGACTATTATTTTAGGGATTATGAACTAGGCCCTAATCACTAAGTGTGATTTGAGAGAAGCTAATGGTATAGGGAATGGTAGGTTCGCACCGAGGTAGGGTAGTAGTTCATCCAATGGAAGGAAATGACATTTGGAGGGTTCTTAATAAAGCAGTGGAAGCCATAGTATCCACACTAGTAGCTCTATGACATGCCATCAATGTGAACGATAGGGTTATGTAAAGCCTCAGTGAAACTGAGATCCGGTTAAGTATCGAGCTTATGGAAGAATGGGTTATATTCATAGATTTTGTTAGACCTTTACATATGTTACTAGTGGAAGAGGATTCACATTGGATTCACCATCTATAATAGGATTTTTAGCTCTATGTTAGGCTGAGAACCGAACAACCACTAGTCATATGGGCCGAGGAGGTGGGCATGGTCAAGGAGGCCAGACTCAGGATATACAGCGTTGATTGAGTGGACCTACTTTGGGTAGTCAAGTTGCATCTCAAGGCCATGGATCAGGTCACTTATACACAATACATCTTATTCCTGAGAAGGGTATCAAGCCATCTATAGTATAAGGTACAATCATGGTAGCCTCTACTTTAGTATCTTCCCTTTTTGATACAGGCGCTTCACATTCTTTTATCTATGTGACTATCATGGAAATACTTGGGATCAATAATTAGTATTTATATGGAGTTATGACTCTGGATACTCCATTGGAAGTATGTTCAAAAAGTGTATGCCAATGTAGAGAGTTTTCCCTCAAGATTGGCAGTTATCGTATCCTATGGGACCTCTTCATCCTTAAGATAATGGGCATCGACATCATTCTGGGGATAGGCTAGTTGGTTCCTTATCATGATAAAGTTGATTTCTATTGTCTAAGGCTATCTTTCACATCACTTGAGGATGGTACTTATATTCATAAGGGTGAATGGGATGTCTAAATAAGTGGAGTTGGATCGGAGCATCATAGGTTGGGAGGAGTGACAACCCAAATTTATAGTCTTTTTACTAGTGATCAAGGAACGCAACGTATAGATTTCCCTCATGTAGTGGATCATTTCAGAAACACCTTCCCTGATGAATTTTTTGGAATACCTCTTGAGAGATAAGTATATTTCACTATTTATTTGGTTCTAGGAGCAGTGCTAGTATCTATCCCACCTTATAGGATGGGACCTACAGAGATTCAAGAAATTAAGAGATAATTGGAGGACCTAAAATAGAAGGGGTTTATATGAACCAATAATTCTCCTCAGAGTTCACCTATCCTTTTTTCAATAAGGATGATGGGACCCTCAGGATTTTCATGGATTTCCAAAAACTGAATCAGTTTAAGGTTAAGAAATGGTATCCCCTACCTTGTATAGATGACCTCTTCGACTAGCACCGAGGATATCAGGTTTTCTCAAAGATTGATTTGAGTTTAGGCTATCATCAGGTATCCCCTCAAGGTAGTTTTTATGGGTTATATTTGATAGGATATTGAAGGTCATTTACTTTTTACCTATCAAGGATACTTTTTGGTGGTTAAGATTAGAAGACTATATATTTGGGAGATTATAAGCCTTCATGGAGTTCCATGTACCATTATATTAGATGGATATTATCAGTTCACATTGAAATTATGGTAGGGGTTTCAGAGGTCACTGGGTTCACAGGTACTCCTGAGTACTACCTATCACCCACATACTGATGGGAAGTTTGAGTAAATGATACTGTGTTGGAGGACATGATCCAGGCATGCATCCTTGATTTTGGAGGTTCTTGGGAGAAACACATACCAATTTCCAAATTTGTATACAATAATAGCTTCTAGGTGAGAATATAGATAGATCCTTATGAGGCCATGTATGGTAGGTTATTTCATTCACCCCTGTGTTGGTTAGAGGTGGGAGAGGTAGTGATACTAGGATCTTATCTCATTCAAGAGACCTAGAAGAAGTTAAAACTTATCAAAAAGTACATAAAATCAACTCAATCTAGGAAAAAATCACATGTCAATCACTTTTGATGAGCTACCCACCTTAGAATTCAATATTTTCCATATTAGTACTTGAATTCCTCAACATAGTACCAATTATTCACTGATTTCATATTTGAAAATTAGAATGTATTGGATACACTCCTTGGATTCATCTTGACATCCTCAGACATGTGATGCCTTGGATTCTCTCCTTGGGCTCTAGTCATGCTTAGCCTGAGATTTACTATGGTTGTGTTACATGGACTCTATTCAACACTTTTCCAGTGGAATGTTGAGGGTGTTCCCCTTGGATTACACTTAGACCCCTACGACTAGGCTGTGTGGTTTATTTCTATGATCTAGATTGACCGTCTAAGGTCATGGATGCCTTAGTTCCATCCTGGTTCCCATCCTTCTATTATCACTACTTGGATGTTTTAGTTACACCTTGGGTCCTACTTTATATATTTATTCTACTTAGACACCTTGGTTATATTATTTAGACTCTAACCATTTATAGATCAATTTTTAAAATGCATTTGGTTTAGTTCGATACAGGTATGGTCGGTCGAGAATCCCATTAGGATTCGAGCCAGACATGGTTGTTATTTCATTCATCTTATTCTACTGCTTATTCATATACTTTCACACTATTACATTTATATACATAGACTTGAATTGTTATAGAAATCGTTGGTGGTGACCTACTGAGTATTTCCCACACCATGTTCAAGTTGTCGACTGGTACCCATATAGACTTTATGGTTATAGGTAGGGACAAGGGCATGTGCCCGGTCATGGATGCTTGATTAGCATATAGCGTCGGAGCTTGGGAGAATAAGACCGAGATTGGGATCATGATGCTATTAGAGATAGTTTTTTTTTACTTTTTTCCTTTTGTTTTACATGTATTGTATGTACACCTAATTCCATGTATGAACATTTATTTTTTATAGCATCATGACATTGACATCCTTTTGTATATGATACTTTCCTTCTGCTATTTATTGTACTGATTCAATGTTTATCTTTTCCAATACTCTAATTGTTCATTATTATCAATTTCTATTGTTTATTAATTTATTATACCATTTTTTTCACTCTAATCGTGAGGGTATAATCTCCCCACTATACCACCTTAGTCCCTCCCTATCAATCTATATCCTCTAGCATACAAGGGGTGTGCTTGAGGTCATGCGATCAACCGGGTTCGGTTACTTATGAGTGAAACAGGTCAAAGATGTCACATAATCCCATTTAAATAAATCATGAACATAACCAAAGAAACACAATTCAAAATAACACCGACCTAATTCTTATAAAAACCCATCATATCATGAATAAATTATAGAAAAACCCATTTAGCCTTATCAAAAACCTTAAGCATGTCAATCTTAATATCCATGGTGTCTTTATTTTCAACCAACCAGTTTTCATAGTGTGGAAAACCACATGAACAATGAAATATTTTTAGGTAATAATTCTATTTAGCACAAAAGATGATTATTGTTTAATAACCAAGATGGGGAGAAATCAGTGAAGCCGAATAGCAAGAATCTTATAATGAATTTTGTAAATAATAATAAAGAGACTAATCAATTTGAAGTCCTTCAAACAGGAAGGATTTTGGAATTTTGGAATTAGATTAATGATCGTATAATTAATGGACTTGAAATCTACTTTTCCTTCCCAAATGTCAACTATCAACCATGAAACATATTTCCCCACAATATCCCAATATCGTTTAAAGAACAAAGCATGCAGATCATCAGGACCTAGAGCTTTCAAAGCATGGATGTGTTTCAGAGATTCCACAACATCATCCTAATGGATATCTTGGGATAGAATAAAATTCATTGCCTTTATCATAGATGGATCAACACAATCATAAAAATTCAGAGAAATCTCACTGTGACAACTCAGGTACTTATAAAATAATTTGTTTTCATTCTGGAATTAAATAGTTAAATTCATTATAAATGTATAATGAAATAAGTGGAATTTATATAAATTAAGGAATCAATAATAATAGAATTATAACCTCATTTATGAGAATATAAACAAAATTTATGTATCTTATAAGTGAAAATATGAAATATTTATATTATTGAACAATTATTATTTTTTTAAAAATTATAAATTAAGTGTTGGTATTTTTGTCAGTCATTAATATTTAATTACAATTTTATAATTAATATAATGATTTAAGAGAAAATATATTTTCATAAAATATATTTATAAATTATTATTTTGTTTTATTATGATTATAGGATAATTTTATGAGACTTTAATTAATTTTTCAAAGTGTCATAAAATTAGTTGTAATTTTAAAATTGGTATTTTTAGAATAAATGATGATTTTAATTAAAAATTAAATTTATCATATTTAGAAAATAATTTCCAAAAAATGGAGTCCATTTTTTAATTCTAAATGTAGAAAAATATTTGGGTTAATTTTTAGTATTTTTTTGAAATACTTGAATTTTTGGTAAATAGTAAAATGCGATAATTTACGGTATATATACATTATAAAATAAATACACTATTCCTTGGTCCATGAATGATGTAAGAACCATAATCTCAAAATTAACTTCATTTTTTTTAATATATTTGGTGATAATTCTCAAACTATTCATAGTCTTGAGCCAAACTAATAAACAAATGAATAAAATATTCAAAAAATATCCCTCTCATCCACTATAAAAACCACCCATCACCACCTCTTCTCCTCAAACCTAAAAGCCTTGTAGCTTGTTTAATTTCTTCCCAAATACCTTTCCAAGCCTCTTCCCCACTTCCAAGTCCTTATGGTCTCACCAAAAGTCCAAAATCAAGTTCCTTAAGGAGGTTCTCAGGGAGGAGAATTCAAGAGGTAAAAACCTCTTTCTTTTTCTTTTATTTTCTTTTCAATTTCTTTTATTTTCCTATTATATCCTCAACTAACCTTATCCAAGTGACATTATAACTACAATAGATTTTATATAATTTAATTTTTGTGTGTTAATCTAATAACCCATCATCATTTCTCTTCTCTTCTCCCTTTTATTCTAAAAATGAGAACATCATCCCTAATGTGTCGATTTACCACCATCATGGATGATACACTTTCATTTTTTATTACCACCTTCAAGGCTGGTAATAAAACCATTATTATAGTTAAATTAGATTTTATTTTACATTTTATAAGTTATATAATGTTTTTTAACCAATATATAAACATGATATTAAATAAAATAATATAAATTCATGATGGTTGTAAAAACCGTCAAAATAAACTAAATCATTTTCATTGATGTTTTATCTAATTATTCATCTTCATATCATAAAAAATTATATAAGGAATCATTTAAAATTATATAAACATATTTATACCATCTCTTTTCACTTATAGAGTTTTTCTTCCTTCATAAAAAAATCCATAACGAACCGACCATGGAAACCATGAAATAAACACACCCAAAACGATGGAAATAACAAAATATTATTAATAAATGGGTAGAAAATTGTTATAAAATGGTCATATAAGGTATTATAAACATGATTATGGTTATATAATATATTAATAACACTCTTTAAACAATTATAAATTAGGTTTGAACATGTTTGACAAACCCGAGGTAAAGGACTCTTTAACTAAAACATTTTTTAAATGTTTTAATGATTTATTATTATAAATATTTATATTTCAGGAACATTTATTAAAAATGGGTTTTATGAATTTAATTATATCTAAATTAATTTTATAAAATTTATATTTTCAAATTACTCTCAAATGTTTTTAAAAATGGATATTTTTCTGGTTTTATATAAGAGACTTTTCTTTAAAAATCCTCTTAAATTTCTATTTTTACAAAATTCAAAAGGAATGTTTTTATGATGTAATTATTCCTATTTTATAATTATTTTATAGTTATTGGGAATTTTTTATGATGAAGGGTGGTACCTATATCTCCCTCCAATTCATTGGGTATGTTTATGTTGAAGTTTGGTCGTATAGTTACTCCAAGTGTAACTGTGATGGTTACACCATAAGGTAGCCATGAGGGTTACATTATAAGATAGTCATGAGGGTTACAAATCATAAGGTATCCATAGGGGTTACAATATGTAAAGACCCGGAAATTTCAAGGAAATTGTTTTCTTAATTTTCTTTGGAATTTTACAAGAACGCAGTTTCTGACGGCGCCTGAATCCGAGGCCCGGTGTGCCCGGAATCTTTTTCTGAGGTTTGGCTCGGGTATGTTCAGTGAAAGAACGAGCGGGAATTTCTAACTTTTGAACCGGTGCTCGGAATCAAATTCTGTGGGCACCGATGGAACCACAACGCCGATTTTTTCTTAGGAACACCTATTCCGCAGTTGCGTTTTATCGAGTTTGGAAGATAGTTTTCGGGGGTTTTTAATTAAACTGAATAAAAATATGTGTTTTCCATATTTTTATTTGAAGTGGTAGTTAGAACCTCCAAGGGGAGGTTAGTGGAGGGTCCCACCCGCACATAACCTCCCTTGGGTGGATGTTATAATGTGGGGCCCACATGAGTATCAAACCCCCTTAACCCCCCATAACTCTTGAACTCTACATTTATGTGGATGAAACTCTCTCTCATTAAATGAGTCTCTCCACCTCCCTCTCATTAAATTTGACAACTTGAGATATTTAATTATGTGAGTTATTTTAATTTCAAACTCTTGAAATTCATAAGCTTTGTTGTGTTAATAAAACAAGTTAAGAACTTATTTTATTTGGGTTGGAGTTTAGTTGATTGGGAGCCTTTGGAGAAAAAGCTTAGGAAGTCTTGAGTTTCTTCTTTCTCTACGATGAAGAACACGAAGAACGTCTCTTCCGCCACTGAAGCACGACGACGCCATCTTCTTCATCGTTCTTCAACCGAGGAAAGGAAAGGGAAGCGACGCCCACGACATCTCCAACGATGAGTCCCCTTCTTCCTTTCCGACGCATGAGCATGAGAATTGGGAGTGTGTGACGAACACGACAATCGAGGAATCGATATCCGCCATTTTTCCGAGATCATCAACGAACGACAATTACGAGGTAGGGAATTTAAATTATGATTGTTGGTGAACCCTCGTTTACTCCCTTCTAAATCTAAGAACGCGGTTCAACTAAATATTAAGTTGATCCGCGAAGATTATTTTGCAGGTTGGGATTATTGTTATGATTCTTTTTATTTAAGAGGTTGTAGGGGATTTTCTTTACTTTATTTTGTTCGAGATTACTCCCTTGATTTTTATTCTTCGTGAATATGTCCAACTGCTATCGTTTAACAAGAGGGGGCCGGTCCGCACAAACACGGCCGACCCACCTCCTTTTTCCATGTTGGATTTCTTTGTGGTTTGGTACGGGAAGGAGTGGTGTCGTCGCACCACTCGGAATCATGCGACAAGAAAATGCGCAGCACCGTCGCGCCACGTCGTGAAAAAAAAAACAAGGGCGCGACACCATCGTGCCGCGTCGGAGAAACCCGAAGACATCCGCGGACGGAGTCGGGCCACGACGAAGGGGCGCGGCGCCAACGCGTCGCGCCGGAGAACCACGAAGACGACGTGTTTTGTTAATTGATGTGCGGATTGATTAGTGACGACATAACATGGCCGCAAAGTATTTTTGAAGCTTGCGCAGTAAAGTACGAGACCCGAGATGAACACCGGCTCAGACGGTTTTGAAAACGGACCACCGGAGCAACTCCAGTGGCCCGCGGAAGCACCCGGAGGCACGGGTTGCCGGCGCGGTGCCGCTGGTGACCAGAGGCGGCGGCCGGATCCGTCAGGCCGCCAGGCGGCGGCGGCGCCCGAGCGCGCCGCCAGAAGAATTGGCGGTGGCGATTGCGCCGCCGCCCTCAATTAACGGCGAGGGGCTGGCCGCGCGCACCCCCCGCTTCCCAACTTCGGCTCGGCCACCCCGAGCCGCGGCTAGCCGATCGGGCCGGACCAAGACGGCCAGGCGGGGTCCAGTCGGGTCGGACCCGGTTCGAGCCGACCCAGGGGGGGGGGGGGGGTCGGGCCGGGTCGGTCCGGGCCCAGACCCCCCATTTTCAGACCACTTTCGGTCAAATGCCCATATCTTGGGCTACGGACCTCCGATCTACGCACTGTCAGTTTCGTAGCGATCCTTGGAATGAGACGGTCGTTTCGGTATATTACACTCAAGGTTTTGGAGAACTTTGGGTTCGGACGGGTTGGTTCGTACACGAAACCAACCGGGTCCTCGGAGCGGAAATGGATATATCTTTAGCACCGGACATCCGATTGACGTGCCATCAACTTTGATGGATTCCTCTAAGTGAGACGGATCTTTTGTCTTACTCCGCTCGAGGTTTGGATGTCATTGGAGTGCGGTCGGGTTGGTTCGCTCACGAAACCAACCGGGCCCCTGGAACGAAAAAGCCAATAACTCACAGACCGAGCGTCCGATTGACGTGCCGTCTATTTCGTTGAATTCCTCTTGATGAGACGGAACTTTTGGCATACTTCGCCCGAGATTTGGATACAGTTGGATAATGTCCAGGTTGGATCGCACCCAAAATCCAACCGGGCCCCTGGAACGGAAAAGCTGATATCTTTCAGACAGGACGTCCGTTTGACGAACCGTCAGCGGCGTTGTTGATCTCATTGAGAAACGGTCCCTATGAGTATACCCTATGAGAGTTAGGGGTACAGTTGAGATATGGCCGGGTTGGTTCGATCACGAAACCAGCCGGGCCCCTGGGATGAAAAGGCTAATAACTCACAGACCGGGCGTCCGATTGACGCGCCGTCTGTTGCGTTGAGACCCCTATGACGAGGCGGTCTTTTGAGATACTTCTTCGTGGGACTTTGAGATACTTGGAATATCGACCTGTAGCTGATGGAGAGGACCCTCCCGGAGACGAGCATGCGGAGTACGGAGGCCGTGTAGCCGACTGAGACCTGACGACTGCTTGACCGACTCAACTTGGAGTGAGTCGACTAGCCCAGTGGACGGAGCACTACTTTGTGAGGTACAGAACCATGGCGGATGGAGCACTACCTGTGTGATAGTACAGACCCGCGGTACTCATCCGGAGAGTACCTCAGTAGGCTACTAGGGGGTGTGCACTACTGTGTTTGGGTGACATACCTCGGCGGGAAGCACTACTGTGTCTGGGGAGCTGACCCGCGGTACTCGACAGGAGGAGTACCTCAGCAGTCTTAGGTTAGTGAGCAGTACCTCGAAGTCGTGACAGGACCACTGTACACTCCAGAGACGGAGCTCTTCAGTAGTTACGGTTTCGATAGTAAAAATCCTGATTTGAGATGAGTCTATGACCTTTGTGTTTCCTCATGATTGAGATGGGTTACTTGATAAATTAGGTAAATGTATGGGCATATACCTGGGTAGTGGTTATCCGTTGATTTCACAATCCTTGTGTTTCCTCATGAATGAGATGGGTTACTTGATAACTTAGGTATATGTATGGGCATATACCTAAGTAGAGGTTATCTGTTGAGATATTCTTTATGGTTATCCTTGTTGGTTTTAGTGAGACCTTGAGGGTCTCGGGGTCCCTACTGAGTATCGTTATACTCACCCCTGCACGGGCTATTCCCGCACCTCGTTGTGTTGGTTGAAGACGACGACAGTGCTGACGAAGGCCGAGTGTTCGAGGACTGGATGGTACCTGGAGGTGGACTACACGACGAGTCAGTACCTAGAGGTGGACTACATGACGAGTCAGTATCCGGAGGTGGTTGACAGGCGAGAGACGTTGAGGAGGCTATCTGTACCTACCCTTCAGGTAGGATCCGTGGTGGACGATTCAGGAGCTGCGCCATCTGTACCTACCCTTCAGGTAGGATCCGAGGAGGACGGCCCATGAGCTACTTCCTTTCTTCCAACTGTTGTCTTTTTCTGTTGTACTTTCATTTGGGTTTGTATTCTGGCCCATTTACCTTTCAGCACTTCTCTTTGTACTTATTGTTTTACTTCCTCTTTTACTCTGTAGTGTTTTGTTTACTTTTATAAGGAAATGCCTTCCCAGTTATCGGAATTTATGCCTTTGGTGCTAGTCGCCAGCCCCTGGCCTATGGAAGGTGGGCTTGGGGTAGTCACGGCATGGGCCCCGAGGATGGGTCGTGACAAATTGGTATCAGAGGAGTCGGTTTTACCGCAGAACTTATAACTCTGATATTTTCTTTTTGTGAAGCAATAGTGTTAAGGTTACCGAGTGTGGTTTTCAGTTCAGGGAGTCCAGTGTTGGTGCGGGCGGCCAACGTATCCATACACCATGACCCTGACAACTGATTTCCAACTTTGTGCACGAAAACACTGATTGCGTGTGTGTTTTAAAAGGTTTTACCTTAAAACAGCTCAAACCAGGTCAGCTCACCAGGTATAATCGTTTGACCGTGTCACGTTGTTTCTTTCAGGATGCCTTTTCTCGGACGACCAGCTACAGCCCAGAGGGATGTGCGTACTAACAGCCTGCCGAGTGACGAGGCTTCGGTATAGGGCCCTCTTGCAGTTGAGGCACCCGCGGAGGTACCAGCGGTACTACCATACATTGGGCCACCGATGCCACCAGCCCCAGCAGTAGGTGATGCACGCCACTTGAGTGTGCTGCATGAGTTCCAGCACCAGAGGCCACCCAGGTTCCGGGGAGAGACGGACCCGCAGGCGGCTGAGGATTGGCTGGAGGCTGTGGTGAGAGTCTTCAGGCTAGTGGGGACGCTGGAAGACTTCATGGTGATATTTTCTGCCAGCCTTCTTCATACAGCAGCAGGCAGGTGGTGGAGCCACTTGTTTCAGTTTTGTGACGGGATGACCTTCACATGGGAAGACTTCGAGACCTTATTCAGGGTGGAGTTTGTGCCAGTAACTCTACACGCCGAGCGTGTTCAGGAGCTGCTGCCTTTGCCGCGTGTTTTTTGATCAGTAGCTGAGTCATCTATGGGTAGTAGACAGATGATGCAGAGGTCCAAGAGGACCAGAGCTAGCCGTACGAGGAGCAGGAAGTGTTTTGAATGCGGTAGGAAGGGTCAACTGGCACGTGACTGTCCGACTCCCCGCATAGTTGATCCGCGGGTGTTGGAGGAGCCACCGAGACAGAAGCAGCGGTGGGTGCCTGAGCAACAGCCGAGTAGTGGACAAGGCAGTAGAGCTCTGGGAGCAGGTGGACAGGAGCAGAACTAGTGGATACATCCCTTGTACTTCTAGTTCCATGTTTCTGTTATATTCGTGTCTTTGTACTATGAGCTGAAATAATAAAAAAAGACACTTATCTTTGATTGCTTTTCTGTCCTTTTGTTTGGTTGATACTGAGTGGTCCTGGTTAAAACTGTTGACTTGACCCTCACTTTCGATATTTCTACTGGAGGAGACCCAGTGACCTCACACTGATGCCGATAGTGTGACTCGACCCTTGGAGGCGAGAGTGACAGTTGGATCTCTTAGTAGTTACGTCGAGGCCTTATGACGTCATCCATGGCATGAATGCATCATTCATGTCAGGATTGACTGTATTAGGCAATGGGCGTGGTTCATCCAAGGGATGAGGCCGAGTTTCTCTTTTCGGTAGAGGATAAATTTTAGCAGCTCTTTCAGATCGTAGGAAAAAAGGTGCAGATCATCCAGGAGCGGATGAAAACTGCACAGAGCAGTAGGAAACAGGAAACCGGCTCCAGTCTTAGAGACTCGAACATGTTAAATGTTAAAGAATAGGAAGCTTTAAGGAGATATGAGTCTGTGAAGCAGCAGACGTGGAGGCAGAGCAAGGAGAGCAGCATGAGGTGGTGTACATCTTAACATGCTACAACCACCCGCCTTAGTTATCCCCGCCAGGCTCAGGGAGCTGGAGAGCGGAGGAAGAGTGCGGCTGCATGCGATCAAGGAGTGTGACCAAATGGCTCTAAAAATGATTCAAGGGACAGTCTGTGTCCACTACTAGCTGCTGTAGTAACAGATGTCGATATGAATCATTCCTTGCTTTCACAAATCTTGTCCCAGACCTAGAGTTTCTGGTAATCCGTGGACCTGACCCTCACATCTGGAGATACCTTGGGAGGAGACTCGATAATCACACTTACACCGACAGTGTGGTCAGACCCTCGAGGCGAGAGTTTCGGTTGGAATATCTTGGTGGTAGCGTCGAGGCCTTACGACGTTGGTTTGAGTATGGACTAGGCAATCACAGTTCATACACAAATTGATGGTATTAGGCAAAAAGGTTGTGGTTTAACTACGACGTCAGGACGAGTTTTACTTGGTTGGCGAAAAGGAAACCCCAGGCAGCACGAGATAACTCATGCATAGGAGGGTGTGACCGATCACTCTTGAGTCAGTCAACCTTACCCTCGTGGCAGTAGTCGTTTGAGTTCCAGTTCTAACAGGAATTGGAAACCTCTGGAGTTCGAGGATGACAATCACGTCCTTATACGGGTCTCACCTCGATGAGTTTTACGGAGATGTGGCCAAGGCGGAAAGTTATCTCCGAGGTTCAACGGACCTTTCTAGGTCCTCAGCTGGGTAGGAGAGGTGGTTTACCTCTTGACCGATCCACCTCAGTTGCACCAGGTGCACGATGTCTTCCACGTATCTCAACTGAGGAGATACGTGCTTGATCCTTCACACGTCATCGACCTCAGGGAGTTGGACGTCGATGACAGGGCATCATGCACAGAGGTTCCAGTGGGGATTTAGGATCGATGGGAGCAGGTCCTACGAGGACGGTCGATTCCTCTTTTGTGTTTTCGTAGGCAGCACGGAAACCTTCAGGTAAGCACATGGGAGCGGAAGGCTCAGATGCGTGCTCTGTACCGCTTTTGTGACCCTAGTTTGTGTTGAAACTTTACGGGGACGTAAATCCCTGAGGTGGGAGTAATGTAAAGACCCGGAAATTTCAAGGAAATTTTTTTCTTAATTTTCTTTGGAATTTTACAAGAACGCAGTTTCTAACAGCGCCTGAATCCGAGGCCCAGTGTGCCCAAAATCTTTTTCCGAAGTTTGGCTAGGGTACGTTCAGTGAACGAACGAGCGGGAATTTCTAACTTTTGAACCGGTGCTCAAAATCAAATTCTGAGGGCACCGATGGAACTGCAGCGCCGGTTTTTTCTTAAGAACACCTATTTCGCAGTTGTGTTTTATTGAGTTTGGAAGTTAGTTTTCGGGGGTTTTTAATTAAACTGAATAAAAATATTTGTTTTCCATATTTTTATTTGAAGTGGTAGGTAGAACCTCCAAGGGGAGGTTAGTGGAGGGGCCCACCCGCACATAACCTCCCTTGGGTGGATGTTATAATGTGGGGCCCACATGAGTATCAAACCCCCTTAACCCCCCTTAACTCGTGAACTCTCCATTTATGTGGATGAAACTCTCTCTCATTAAATGAGTCTCTCCACCTCCCTCTCATTAAATTCGACAACTTGAGATATTTAGTTATGTGAGTTATTTTAATTTCAAACTCTTGAAATTCATAAGCTTTGTTGTGTTAATAAAACAAGTTAAGAACTTATTTTATTTGGGTTGGAGTTTAGTTGATTGGGAGCCTTTGGAGAAAAATCTTAGGAAGTCTTGAGTTTCTTCTTTCTCTACGATGAAGAACACGAAGAACGTCTCTTCCACCACTGAAGCACGACGACACCATCTTATTCATCATTCTTCAACCGAGGCAAGGAAAGGAAAGCAACACCCACGACATCTCCAACGACGAGTCCCCTTCTTCCTTTCCGACGCATGAGCATGAGAATTGGGAGTGTGTGACGAACACGACAATCGAGGAATCGATATCCTCCCTTTTTCCGAGATCGTCAACGAACGACAATTACGAGGTAGGGAATTTAAATTGTGATTGTTGGTGAACCCTAGTTTACTCCCTTCTAAATCTAAGAACGCGGTTTAACTAAATATTAAGTTGATCCGCGAAGATTATTTTGCGGTTTGGGATTATTGTTATGATTCTTTTTATTTAAGAGGTTGTAGGGGATTGTCTTTACTTTATTTTGTTCGAGATTACTCCCTTGATTTTTATTCTTCGTGAATATGTCCAACTGCTATCATTTAACGAGAGGGGGTCGGTCCGCACAAACACGGCCGACCCACCTCCTTTTTCCATGTTGGATTTCTTTGTGGTTTGGTACGGGAAGGCGTGGTGCCGTCGCACCACTCGGAATCATGCGACAAGGAAATGTGTGGCGCCGTCGCGCCGCGTCATGAAAAACAAACAAGGGAGCGACACCATCGCGCCGCGTCGGAGAAACTTGAAGACATCCACGGACGGAGTCGGGCCACGTCGAAGGGGCGCGGCGCCAACGCGTCGCGCTGGAGAACCACGAAGATGGCACGTTTTGTTAATTGAAGTGCAGATTGACGAGCGATGACATAACGGGGCCGCAAAGTATTTTTGAACCTTGTGTAGTAAAGTACGAGACCCGAGATGAACACCGGCTCAGACGATTTTGAAAACGGACCACCAGAGCAACTCCGGTGGCCCGCGGAAGCACCCGGAGGTGCGGGTCGCCGGCGCGGCGCCGCCGGCGACCGGAGGCGGTGGCCGAAGCCGTCCGGCCGCTAGGCGGCGGTGGCACCCGAGCACGCCGCCGGAAGAATTGGCGGCGGCGGTTGCGCCGCCGCCCTCAATTAACGGCGAGGGGCGGGCCGCGCCCCCCCCTGCTTCCCGACTTCGGCTCGGCCATGCCGACCCGCGGCTGGCCGGTCGGGCCGGACCGAGCCGGCCGGGCTGGGTCCAGTCGGGTCGGACCCGGTTCTGGCCGACCCAGGGGGGTCGGGCCGGGTCGGTTCGGGCCCAGACCCCCTGTTTTCGGACCACTTTCGGTCAAATGCCCATATCTTGGGCTACGGACCTATGATCGACGCACCGTCAGTTGCGTAGCGATCCTTGGAACGAGATGGTCGTTTCGGTATATTACATTCAAGGTTTCGGAGAACTTTGGGTTCGTCCGGGTTGGTTCGTACACGAAACCAACCGGGTCCTCGGAGCGGAAATGGATATATCTTTAGCACCGGACATCCGATTGACGTGCCATCGACTTTGATGGATTCCTCTAAGTGAGACGGATCATTTGGCTTACTTCGCTCGATGTTTGGATGCCATTGGAGTGCGGTCGGGTTGGTTCGCTCACGAAACCAACCGGGCCCCTAGAACAAAAAAGCCAATAACTCACAAACCGGGCGTCCGATTGACGCGCCGTCTGTTTCGTTGAATTGCTCTTGATGAGACAGAACTTTTGTCATACTTCGCCCGATATTTGGATACAGTTGGATAGTGGCTGGGTTGGATCGCACCTGAAATCCAACCGGGCCCCTGGAACGGAAAAGCTGATATCTTTCAGACAGGACGTCCGTTTGACGAACCGTCAGCGGCGTTGTTGATCTCGTTGAGAAACAGTCCCTATGAGTATACCCTATGAGAGTTCGGGGTACAGTTGAGATACGGCCGGGTTGGTTCGATCACGAAACCAACCGGGCCCCTAGGATGAAAAGGCTAATAACTCACAGACCAGGTGTCCGATTGACGCGCCGTCTGTTGCATTGAGACCCCTATGACGAGGTGGTCCTTTGAGATACTTCTTCATTAGACTTTGAGATACTTGGAATATCGACCTGTAGCTCATGGAGCGGACCCTCCCGGAGACGAGCGTGCGGAGTACGGAGACCGTGTAGCCAACTGAGACCTGACGACTGCTTGACCGACTCGACTTGGAGTGAGTCGACTATCCCAGTGGACGGAGCACTACTTTTTGAGGTGCAGACCCATGGCGGACGGAGCACTACCTGTGTGACAGTGCAGTCCCGTGGTACTCGTCTAGAGAGTACCTCAGCAGGCTACTAGGGGGTGTGCACTACTGTGTTTGGGTGACATACCTCGGCGAGAAGCACTACTGTGTCTGGGTGGCTGACCCGTGGTACTCGACAGGAGGAGTACCTCAGTAGTCTTAGGTTAGTGAGCAGTACCTCGGAGTCGTGACAGGACCACTGTACACTCCAGAGACAGAGCTCTTCAGCAGTTACGGTTTCGATAATAGAAATCCTGGTTTGAGCTGAGTCTATGACCTTTGTGTTTCGTCATGATTGAGATGGGTTACTTGATAACTTACGTATATGTATGGGCATATACCTGGGTAGTGGTTATCCGTTGATTTCACAATCCTTGTGTTTCCTCATGAATGGTATGGGTTACTTGATAACTTAGGTATATGTATGGGCATATACCTAAGTAGAGGTTATATGTTGAGATCTTCTTTTTGGTTATACTTGTTGGTTTTAGTGAGACCTTGAGGGTCTCAGGGTCCCTACTGAGTATCGTTATACTCACCCCTGCACGGGCTATTCCCGCACCTCGTTGTGTTGGTTGCAGATGACGGCAGTGCTGACGAAGGCCGAGTGTTCAAGGACTGGACGGTACCCGGAGGTGGACTACACGACGAGTCAGTACCTGGAGGTGGACTACACGATGAGTCAGTATCCGGAGGAGGTTGACGGGCGAGAGATGTTGAGGAGGCTATCTGTACCTACCCTTCAGGTAGGATCCGTGGTGGACGATTTAGGAGCTGCACCATCTGTACCTACACTTCAGGTAGGATCCGAGGAGGACGACCCAGGAGCTGCTTCCTTTCTTCCAGCTGTTGTCTTTTTTTGTTGTACTTTCATTTGGGTTTGTATTCTGGCCCATTTACCTTTCAGTACTTCTCTTTGTACTTAGTGTTTTACTTCCGCTTGTACTCTGTAGTGTTTTTTTTACTTTTATAAGGCAATGCCTTCCCAGTTATTGGAATTTACGCCTTTGGTGCTAGTCGCCAGCCCCTGGCCTATGGAAGGAAAGCTTGGGTAGTCACGGCACAGGCCCCGAGGACGAGCCGTGACACAATATTAAGTAAGTAATTCCCCAAGTTACCTATATGGTATTATATATGTTTTCTATGTTTTATAGAAATCTCTTGTTTTCACAAAGTAACTATATAATACTTTATGGGTGAGAAGTATATCTTATGAAAATGATTTCATATGTGTATATGTATTCATAGAATAATGTTTTATTTCATTGTTTTTATGTCCCTTACTGATCTTTCTATGTTCATCCCATGTTTTAAAATTTTTTTCACAAGGTTTAAGGATGGTTAAGAGAAATAAAGATGCAAAGCTGAATGTTGTGAATAATTCATGTTGTATTAAAAACTATTGTATTATGGAAGAAATGGATACTATTTTAGTAGTATCTACTTTATATGTTTTTGGGTTTTTATGTATGTTTTATGACTTAATTCTATAAAAATCTAAACTAAAAATATATATGTGAATGTAATAAGTGTTTTTTAGTTGAATTAACTGGATTATGAAATATGTATGGTTAGGTCCTTATAATTAGTATCAGATCATGGTTTATATAACATTAGGGGTTAGGATGATATTAATATAATAAAATAAATGATTTTTACCCTATGGTTATATTAAAATTAAATATAATTTAAATATTAAAATGTTGCTTCGTCTAAGATGTTTCTATCCAAAATGGTTTTCCACAGAAGAAATAGGGAAGATGAAGTAAGAAGGCACCAAGAGGATGATATCTTTCTGAATTTGCAATCCAGAATGGTGGGAATTTGAACCGAGCAGTTTGTGATAATAATGGATCAGTTGATTATGGTTATAAATGGTAGTGAAATCCATGAAATAGAACATCAAGAACTACCACAAAGGAGAATGACAGTAGTAGAGCATTTTATGAGGCAACACCCTCCTGCTTTCAGTGGATCTTATGACCCAGTTATGGATAAATAGTGGATTAAAGCCCTTGAAAAGATATTCTATGTCATGGGGTTTTCAAATAATAAAAAGTTTACTTTTTCTATTTATCGTTTTGAAGTTGAATCTGACCAGTGGTGGTCAGTGGTAAAGAATATTAGGGACAGTGAGGAGATTGATTCCTTGGAATGGGATGAATTTAAGAATATTTTCCTTGAAAATATTTTCATAAGGTTGTTATAATTAGTATGGAAAAGAAATTCCTTGAATTGAATCAAAAGAAGGAATATTCAATGGTCGTGTTTGAAGAAAACTTCACTGGATTGGAAAAGAACGCTCCAAATCTTATTCGGGATCTTGATAGTAAAATCAATCATTTTTACTCAGGATTGATGTCCAGATATCAAAGGTCATTGTCCTCCTATGAATTCAAAAGTTATGAGAAACTTTCCCAATGTGTTGAGAGGGTAGAAATGGATTTTTCTAATGATCATGTGTACTTTTACAACAAGAAAAAGAAAAGGTCAAGATGGAAATTAATGGGTAAGAATTAATCAAAATATAAAGGTAAGAAAGTCCAATTTATAGTTTGTGAAAAGTTTCATAAAAATCACCTTAGGGGATGACTTAACAAAACCAAGAAGTTTTTTCGATGTGGTAAGTTTGGAAATATGCCCCGAGATTGAAATGAAAATGATCTTAAGATTAATTTTGATAAGAAAAATGTAAAGTGTTTTAAATGTGGTTAGATAAGGCATTATGAAAATACCTTCCCAAAGAAATATATAAATTCTGGGAAGCAGCCAGATTATAAGCAGAAAGGTGTAGTGAAATACTTTTCGACTACATCAACAGATGTTGGGCCATCCAATGAAGTGGTATCAGTTATTTTGTTTTTTCACTCAAATTTTTGCTAATATTTTGTTTGACATGAGGTATACACATTCCTTTATTTCTAAGAAATGTTCTAGTAAATTTGGAATTTCACCTCAAGAAATGAAATCAGAACTTATGGTAAAAATACTAGGGGGAAATATTAAGGCAAAATGACATTATAAGAATCTTCTTTTTGTTGTCTATGGAAATAAATTACCTAAAAAACTTGTTATTTCACCTTAGTTGAGTTTTATGTTATTCTAGGTATGGAATGGATTTCTGTTTATCATGCTAAGATTGATTGTGGAGCTAAAGAAGTTGTTTTTCAGAAATAGATTCATTTTTTATATAAGAACAAAACCATACCATTGATAACATATCAGGAATCTGAGAAACTACTAAAAGATGGAAATTAAAGTTATCTTGCACATATTATTGAAAACAAGAGAACTATTCAAATTAATGATGTGCTAGTGGAAAATGAATACCTGGATGTTTTTTATAATGAGTTTTCTGGTGTTATACTTCATCAGGAAGTTGAATTTACTATAGACTTAGTTCCTGATGTTAAGCCAATTTCAAAACCCCCTTATAGAATGGCTCAAGTGGAACTTTTAGAATTGAAAAATCAATTGTAGGAGTCACTTGATAAAGGTTTCATTCATCCAAACACTTCACCATGGGGTGCTCCTATTTTGTTCATTAAAAAGAAATATGGTTCCATGAGACTTTACATTGATTATAGAGCTATGAATAACATTACTATCAAGAATAAGTATCAATTGTATCATATCAATGACTTTTTTATCAGCTCCGGGGAGCTTAGTATTTTTTTTTTCAAGATTGACTTGAGATCTGGGTACCATCAGCTAAAGGTGAAGGAGGAATACATTCTAAAAATAGCTTTCCATACTATATATGGGCATTATGAGTTTGTTTTTATGCCCTTTGGTTTGAAAAATTCCCATGTTTTATTTATGGATCTTATGAATAGAATCTTCTGTGAATATTTGGATAATTTTTTTATTGTTTTTATTGATGATATTTTTTGTATTTTAAAAAAGTTATGAGGATCATGAAAAACATTTAAGGATTGTCCTGCAAACTCTCAAAGAAAATAGGTTATATGGGAAATTTAGCAAATGTGATTTTTGGTTATAATAGATTTATTTTCTTGGACACGTTGTAAATAAGGATTTTATAACAGTTGATCCCACAAAAACAAAATTGGTTGATAAATGTACAAGACCTACAAATATTATTGAGATTTTCAATTTTCTTAGATTAGTAGGATATTACTGATAGTTTGTTAAAAACATTTCATGGTTATCTATCCCACTAACTAAGTTAACACAAAAAGGGGTTAATTTTTTTTGGATAGAAGAGTGTGATGATTTTGTTCAGAAACTAAAAAGAAGATAGGTGAATGCTTTGGTTTTGGCTCTAATTTCTAGAAATTGTGATTTTTTTCATCTACAATGATGCTTCATTGAAGGGACTTGGTTGTGTTTTGATGTAGAATGATCAGGTAATTGCTTATGCTTCCAGAAAATTGAAACCTCATGAGGTAAATTATCTCACACATGATCTAGAATTAGCATTTATGGTTTTCACTTTAAAAATATAGAGACATCATTTATATAGATCCAAATGCGAAATATATATTGACCATAAAAGTTTGAATTATATATTTACTCAGAAGGAATTGAACATGAGGTAGAGAAGATGGATGGAACTGATAAAGGATTATGATTTCACAATCAATTACCATCCTAGAAAAGGAAAAAAAGTGGTAGATGCCTTGAGCCAGAAACATCATGCATCATTGACCATGTTGCATTTGGAACATGATCCCTTGATTAATGATTTGGTGAATTTTGTCTTGGAAGTTGTTGGTGTAGGAAATTTCTCTATTTTTTCAGGTGTCAGTGAAGTAGTCTCTCTCAAACAAAATTAACCGAGCACAGAACGAAGATCATGAGTTATAGAGAAAGGTATAATTGGTAAAGAAAAGTAAATTACCTGAATTTAATATTGATAAAGATTATGTCTTGATATTTGGAAAGATATTATGTGTGCCTTGTGATTCCCAAGAAAGAATTGTTAAGTTAAGCTCATAGTTCTATATTTCCAGTTCATCCTGGAAGCACTAAGATGTATAGAGACCTTCAGGAGTATTACTGGTGGGATGGAATGAAAAGAGATATTGCTAATTTTACCATAAAATATTTGACATTTCAATAGGTTAAAGCAGAATGAAAACTACCAAAGTGGATTCTTCTATCTTTTTTAGTACCAAATTAGAAATGATAAAATATATCTATGGACTTCATGTTGGGACTACCAAATACTTTTCAAGGTAACAATGTGATTTGGGTTATTATTGATTGGCTAACTAAATCTGCACATTTCCTTCCTATTCAAGACACTTTTTCTATAGATTATCTTTCTCGATTGTACCTCAAAGATATTTTCAGGATACATGGAGTAACTCTCTCCATTGTATCTAGCTGTGATCTTATTTTCACTTATAACTTTTGGAAAGGCCTTCAGAATTCGTAGGGAACTGAATTAAACTTCAGCACATCTTTTTATCCTCAATCTGATGGATAGATAGAGTGAACAATTCAGACTTTGGAGGATATGCTTCAAGCTTGTTCAATGGATTACCAAGGAATTTGTGATCAATATCTTTCTTTAATTAAGTTTTCTTATAATAACAATTTTCATTTCAGTATACATATGGCACCTTTTAAGGCATTGTATGGAAAGTGGTGTCGAACTCCATCATTTTGGGATGAAGTTGGGGAAAGAAAGTTCATGGGACCATAATTAGTATAGGAAGTGGCTGAGAAAGTGAAGATGATCTAACAATGCATGAGGACAGCTCAGAGTAGGCAGAAAAGTTATACAGATAACAAGAGGAATGAATTTTCTTTCAAGGTAGGTGATTATGTTTTCCTTAAAATCTATCCTTGGAAAAGTGTTATGAATTTTGGTAAGAAAGGAAAGCTAAGTCCATGATTCATTGGACCTTTTGAAATCCTGGAGAAATTTGGACCAATTTCTTACTGAGTAGCTTTACCTCTGAGTTTATCTCAGGTACATAATGTTTTTCATGTTTTGATCTTGGGAATTTATGTGCCAGATCTATCTCATGTTTTGAGCCCAAAAGTAGTTCAGCTGGAAGAGAACCTTTCTTATGAGTAAAAACCAATTCAAATTCTTGATCATAGAGAGAAAGTATTATAGAATAAGTTAATTCATCTGGTTAAGGTTTTGTGGAGAAACCACATGGTTGAAGAAGAAACATGGGAATCTGAAAATGCTACAAGGGAAAAGTATCCTCACTTGTTTAATAAGTAAATAAAAAATGTGAGGATACATTTTTAAAAAGGTGGGGAGAATGTAACAACCCAGTTACTTATAAAGTAATTTGTTTTCATTCTATAATTAAATAGTTAAATTCATTATAAATGTATAATGAAATAAGTGTTATTTATAGAAATTAAGGAATCTATAATAATAGAATTGTAACCTCATTTATGAGAAAAAAAATGAAATTTATGTATCTTATAAGTGAAAATATGATATATTTATATCATTGAATAAGTAATTTTTTTTTTGAAAATTATAAATTAAGTGTTGGTATTTTTGTAAATCATTAATATTTAATTAAAATTTTATAATTAATATAATGGTTTAAAAGAAAATATATTTTCATAAAATTGATTCATAAATTGTTATTTTGTTTTATTATGATTATAAGATAATTTTATGAGACTTTAATTATGTTAGGTCCAAAAGGGACCTAAATACCCTGAGTGGGGGGTAAATTAGGGTATGGATATTCTTTTTTAACATTATTACTGCCCCATTAGATCTTGACCTCTTTATTACAAGGGACACTTTTTTTTGAACTTAAGTGTTAATGTTGATCTTATTCTTTCCTTATTTATCTGATACTAATGCTTTGAATGTAATGTAGGAAAGAAAACACACAAGCACATATATTTTTACTTAGTTCACCCTCACTAGGCTAAGTCCAAGGAGCATACAACGGCGATATGATGATGTACCAAATCCACTGAAGCTCACTACCAATTACAATGTTCAGTATAGTTCACTTCCATTCCCAGGATCACCTCCTTTACAAAGTTTAGGGTCTACTCACTGCATTGCCAAGGGTCACTCCCTATGTCTCTTCCTCTAGCTCACTGTCGATGGGAATAATCACTATCTTCCTCTTCCTTCACTCACTTCTCTTGGAAGGTAATCAAACACAGTTTATGGAATTTTAGGTCCCTTAATTATCACTAATGAATGAATCATACACTATATGTAGATGCTCTGTTGATGTCCCACTTTTATCTATTGATGAATATCACTTTAACACAGAACACTAAGAAATCCTTTTTGAACAACCTTCTCAAATCTCACTGCTTCACAAAGCTCCTTCCTTCGCAATGCTCAAACCATCTTTCACAAAGTACACCTCCTTTCACAAAGCTCACTATTTCACAGAGCTCAAACTAGCCTTCATGAAGATCTTTTATTTTCATGAATCTCACTTATCCTTTTCAAAGCACACCTCTTTTTCAAAGTTCAACCATCCTCTGTGATGTTCCTTCCTTTCGCAAAGCTCAATTAGCCTTTGTGAATTCCCTTACTTTCGTGAATTTTACTACCTTCGCGAACCTCCTTCGCGATTCAAGATCCTTAAAATTTTCATTGATTCTCTCTACTCTTATCAAGGGGGTAGATGCCTATTCATAGGCATTTCCCATCGACTCTAGAACCTTCCGGCCACAACAACACCATAACAACACCATTTTTCAAAGCTCACACTTTTCCATTGCAATGCTCCCTTTTTCATAAAGCTCGACAGACATTTTTAGTTCACAATACTTGTCATAATTGAGGAGAGTTCCGCCAAACCCTTTGTACCCCCATGATGCTCCATTTCTTATAATTGCAGAGCTTCCATCAAAACCATTGTAGCGCCACAATGCTCCACTCGCAATGATCTTCACCTCTATCATTCGCAAAGCTCTTCATAGTCGTAGAGATCACCATCTGCTTCCTTTGATCCTTTGCAAAACCATCTTCATAAATCCCATATTTGCAAAACTCATGAATTTTCCATGTTTCGATGAGATCTTCAAGGAAATCCATATTTCATAATTCTAGACAAACTCCAAATTTTGGACCCCAAAAATTTGGCAAACACTGGAAAATGACATCACCTTGTATTTGTTCTTTTTGTACCACCTCCAGAATTTCCATTCCTTTTTCATGATTCTTTGTCAACATGGATTGTAAACAATATCTCTGTAACTCGACAATTCACCATGGAAACCCACTTTGTTAATAAACAAAACCAACCAAAAAATGCTTGAATGTTACCTTAAGGGATTTTTTCCCAACAATATCCCCCTTTCGGTTTATTGAAAATTATTTAATAATTTGATACCTCATTGAAGCTCCTTCCATCCTCTAACACTATTTTCCTCTTGTGATTCAGATATCGATCAATGATTTACTCAACACATACTCTAAGCCCACATGAGCAATGCTCGACATGAGAAACAAGAGTATAATGAAAATTTCATCAATGAATCTCTTCATTCCTATCACCAATTCTTGAAACCAAATAACTACTTTCATCATGAACCTCAATTTTTGTGATATATCTTCTTTGATCGATCACTTCTAGCATCATCAGATTTAAAACTCCTTCTATCTTACTGCTCCTCGTATTTCACTGCTTCACTTGTCAGCTTCTCCCCATGTCTTGAATTAATACATTTTCTTCTGTCTTTAATCAAAATTTATCCCCTTTAAAGATACACACTTTAACCCACTTAGTCAACAAACCCAAAGGTTACTCCTTTGTGGTCTGCAACAGAGTAGAGAACAAAAATATGTATATTTGGGAAAAACACAACATACCTTGGGGAGAGGGGGTCCAACATCCAAACTTTTTCAAGTGTGAGGAGTCGACTGGAATCCCAGATCTGGTTTATTCCATTCAAACACTTATTTAGGTAAGGCCTTTGTTAGAATGTCGGAAACCTACTATTTTTAGGCACATACTCCAACTTCACAAGTCCTTGCTCCAACTTTTACTTGATAAAATGATATTTGATTTCAATGTGCTTCATCCTTGAGTGATGGACTGGATTTTTGCTAATATTTATATCACTTGAATTATCAAAATGGATTCTGATCGGAGACTTCACATCAACTCCCATGTCATCAAGTTGTTGTTTCATCCACAGTAATTCTGTGCATGGTTGATTGGTCGTAATATACTCAGCTTCTATGGTGCTCAATGAAATGAAATATTGTTTCTTGATTAGCCATGAAATGCACAATCCACCAAGATTGAAAACACCTCCTGACATTGATTTCCTATAATATGTTGAATCGGACCAATCTGCATATGTATATCCCAATAGCTCAGGCTGAGATTTTTTATTATACATCAAACTGAAATCCAATGTTCCCTTGATATACCAAAGTATTATTTTCACTGTAATCATGTGGAATTATTTGGAATTGCTTTGATATCTCACTGCTTGGCATGTGGAAAAAACAATATCAGGTCTTGTCACTATCAGGTATAGTAAACTTCTAATGATTTTTCAGTATTCTGTGATATTAACTACCTTTCAATTATTATTTTTTGATAGTCTCATCCAGGTTACCACTGAAGTCTTCATATCCTTGGAATTTTCCATTCCAAACCTTCTCAAAACCTCCTTGGAATATTTAGATTGAGAAATTAGTTTGTCATTCTTTCCTTGTGTCACCTGTAAACCAAGGAAAAATGTCATCTCACCAATCATTGACATTTTGAACTCATTTTTCATTAATTCAAAAAATTTCCTGCACTGCACTTCATCTGATCCACTGAAGATTATGTCATCAACATACACCAACACCATAATCCTTTGATTACTGTTATTGTTGACATAAAAATTGTAATCAACTCCACTACATCAAAAACCAAGCTTCTTTAGAAACTGATCCAGCCTTGAATACCATGCTCTTAGTGCTTGTTTCAACCCACAAAGCACCTTTTTCAGCCAAAAAACTTTGTTCTCATCTTTATGAATGAGAAAACCATATGGATACTCAATATAGACTTCTTCTTAGAAAACCATTATTTTCTACTTCAACTCCCCCTGAGTTTCTTACCTCTTTATCACTATCATCAGGAAATTGTTCATTGTGTTGTTGATGATTTTGATCATTCTTTACTATAGTGACATAATTGATTTCAACTACTTTACCAACCTCTTACTGAACAACTACCAATATCCTCTCGTAGAATCTCAATATCCTGAAAATAGTCAGCTGATACTATATTGTTATAGCAGAATAGATAATCATAAAATACACGAGTTTTGCTGCTTCTCCCAAAATTGGTCTTCTTGATGTCAGACAACATAAAATCCCATCCTTTATATCCCACTGAGATCTTGCATCTGATTATGAGATAGAGTGCTTCCCCCATGATGTGAAACTCTTCCTATTGTTGGACCCACTATTTAGACCCAAAACTATTCTTCTTCTCCTGTATCATTTATTCTCATGTGTCACTTTTCAATGAGCCATCAACAAAACCTATAATCCTACTGAGTCATAACTTGGTGTAGGAAATAATAGATAATGTTAATAACACAATAACTTTTTATTACACTCATTTACTTCTATACATTTCAGACACCCAAAAATCATTAACTCCTTTCAAGGAATTATTCCAGATTAATTATTTAACCCTTATGACTGATTTGAATCAATTGAAATTATGGAGCACATCACATTTACACTTTGCATATTTTGATGCCACTTCCCCTTGGATTATATCTACCCTTGAACCTGAAAAACATGAACATTAGTTAATAACATTTATACACATAGGAAGAGGGGACTCTCTAGAATCCTCAAGAATAGGATTGTGGTTGATCATGTTGGATAAACCCTTTGATGATTTCTTGTAAAGAAGTGTACTCTTTATGTTCTTGTTCCAACTTCCCAGTCAACCTCAACTATTATGGCCATATGACTAAAAATTCTCTACCCACATTCTGATTCTTCTTCTGATATTTAGGTTCTATGGGTTTGGCCTTCTTCACATTTTGGGTTTTATACCCACAAGTAAAAATTTCATTATTTGAGGTTCCACTCGAATGCGATTTCTCGTGATTCTTTCTCTAAGCTAGAATCTATCCATTAGCTATTTTCTATTTCTTATTCCTACATTGGAGGGATCTTTCCCCTTATTTCACTTATCACCTTGTGAAGCAGGTGAGATTGTGGAGACAATCTTCATTCATTTTTATTTTATTAGTTATTCGAGTATCCACTCTATTTCTTGTTGCTGGTGAGTTATTCACTGAATGTACATTCTTCTTACTCGCAAATGGAGTATCTTATCCCTTTTTCTTATAGTTTTTTTCACATTATTTCCTAGAGAGTTGTTGTGAGTGTAGAAGAGGAGGTGATTAATACACCTTTTGTTGCACTGCTTGTGATTCCCCTGAGGTTGTAAACCTATTTTTCAACTTATCATTTTGTCTTCCAATAAAGGCCTTTTTTTATACACTGCTATAGTTTGGGGTCTTCTTTCGAGTTCCTTTTCTTTCCCTACTTTCTTTCTACTACAATATCTTGTTGAATGCCCATAATCAGAACATATAAAATATATCCCATTAAAAACATACCTCATGTAATTATTTCTCGGCTGATATGTTGATACAGATTCAGTTTTTCCTCTGATATTGAGCTCTTGTGCTTCTTGACACATACTCATATTATGTCCCTATCTTATATAATAATATCATCTGATGGATGATTTCTTCTGAGAGGTGTTCCTTTCATAATTTTCATGAATATTCTTCTTATTATCAGATTTAGCAATATTTATTCCTTCACAGCATGAAATATACTCCAAAGCATCTGAACAAAAACTTGATGTATGACCATGAATCCCACAGAAATAACACATGATGTCATTACTTCCTGTAAAATCATTTTAGGTCTGTCTTTGGCACCTATTGGAAATTTTCTATTTTAAGAACTATTGATGGTACTTTTCCTCTCATGCATGGGAGAGGGTTCATTATATCCAATACAAATTTTTCCCAAACTAGATGGCCATTAGGATGATACAATCCTTTCATGCTTCTCCTCTGAAGTAGCATATTTTCTTTTCATTTCATCATCACTTCCTGCAGGATAATCAAATAGTAAGTGCAGAGAATCCTTTAACTTGGATTTTCAACAATATCTCTGGAGATCGACAATTCACCATGGAAACCCACTTTTTCAACAAACACAACCAACCAAAAAATGCTTCAATGTTACCTTGAGGGATTTTTCCCATCAAATTATTTTTTCAAAGTTTCATAAAATCAATTATAATTTTAAAATTGTTATTTTTTGAATAAATGATGATTTTAATTAAAAAATGATTTTATAATATTTAGAAAATTATTTTCAAAAAATGGAGTCCATTTTTTAATTCTACACATTGAAAAATTATTGGGGTGAATTTTTGGCATTTTTATGAAATACTTGAATTTTGTGAATAGTAAAATATAGTAATTTATGGTATATATACATTATAAGATAAATACAATATTCCTTGAGTCATGAATTATTAAAAAACCATAATCTATAACTTCCCTTAATTATTTTAATATATTTGGTGATAATTCTCAAACTATTCATAGTCTTGAGCCAAAATAATAAACAAATGAATAAAATATTCAAAAAATATCCATCTCCTACACTATAAAAATCACATCTCACCACCTCTTCTCCTCACAACTCAAATCCTTTTAGCTTGTTTAATTTATGCCCAAATACCTTCTCAAGACTCTCCTACACGTTAAAGACCTAATGGTCTCACAAAAAAGGCCAAAATCAGGTGCCTTAAGGAGGTTCTCAAGGAGGAGAATTCAAGAGGTAAAAACCTCTTTCTTTTTCTTTTATTTTATTTTCAATTTATTTTATTTTATTTTCTTATTATCTCCTCAAATACCCTTATCAAAGTGTCATGATAACTCCAGTATCTTTTATATACTTTAATGTTGTTGTGTTAATTGAATAACCCATCATCATTTCTCTTATCCTCTCCCTTTTATTCTAAAAATGAGAACATCGTCTATAATGTGTCGATTTACCATCATCATGGGTGATACACTTTCATTTTCCATTAATGACTTAAAGGCTAGTCATAAAACAATCATCATGGTTAAATAATATTTTATTATACATATTTTAATTTATATAATTTTTTGGAACCAATATATAAATATGATATTAAATAAAATGATATAAGTTTGTGATGGTCGTAAAAACTACCAAAATAAACTAAATCATTTTAATTAATGTTTTATCTAATGATTCATCTTCATATCATAAAACAAAATTATATATGGCATAATTTAAAATTATGGAAACATATTAAGATCATCACTTTCCACTTTTGTAGTTTTTCTTCCTTTGGACAAAAAAATCCATAACAACCCGACCATGGAAACCATGAAATAAACACACCCAAAATGATGGAAATAACAAAATATTATTAATAAATGGGTGGAAATTTGTTATAAAATGGTCATATAAAGTAGTATAAATATGAGTATGGTTCATTAATATATTAATAACACTCTTTAAGCTATTATATAGTAGGTTTGAACATGATTGAAGTAAGACGAACCTGAGGTAAGGGACTCTTTAACTAAAACATTGTTTTAAATATTTTAATGATATGTTCTTCTAAATATTTCTATTTCAGGACCATGTATTCAAAATGGTTTTTATAAAATGTTTTTCTAGTGTAAAATAGTTTTTGAATAGATTGTGAAGTTCTATATTGGATGCTTCCGTAGTCTCTCCCTCGTTGAGAGCATCATCTAGGTTTCTCTCCTGGGGTTTCGTTGCCTGGGGTTTTTATGTGCCTTGCGATCTCTGTTCTTCCTCAGCTCCCAACCTTCTGCATCCTGTAGATTTGTCTCACAAACGGACCCCAATATTCTTTCGGACCGTGATTGAATCCTGGTCTATCATCGGATTCTGATGGTTTTAAGATATGATTTTCCTGACCCATCCATGGCCTAGAAACTAGGTTTCGCCCCCCGATCATTGGTTTTCTTCTGACTGAAAAGATTTGTGGGACTCTGGTCTCGATGGTTTTGGTTTCTCCATCTTCTGCGATCGATGGAGGTGCTACTCAAGAAGGGTCATTCGCAAAAAGATTCTTAGCGGCTTCATCTCCCATGACCCATGGAGACCTCTACACGCTTGGGAACTCCTCACGAATCTGTGCTGACTCATCTTCAACGGCCTTATGTAGGGTGTTTTAATCAAGGTTTGTGGTGGTTCTATCCACATGGGGGGTTTGAAGCATGGTTCTCGGTGGTCCTATCCACATAGGGGGTTCGAATCATGGTTAGCGGTGGTGTTTTCCGTGTAGGGGGTTTGAAGCATGACTATAGTGGTGTTTCACTTTGGGCGTTTCTCATGTAGGCCTAGATACTAGAAGGGTTTTAATTGAAAATACACCTAATCCTAATGGCTCCAGTTCACTTGGGGTTGGGGCATGAAGGTTTTCTGCAAAGGTAAGGAACTACACTCGATTTGGGGGTGAAGGTGTCGCTCGAGAGGGGCGGTGATCGTGACGGGAAGAGTAGTACCGGTGGAGATATGATTTTATAGTTTTGGTCACAATGATCTATGATAATGAAGGTGGTGCTCACATAGGGGTGTGTGAGAGACATTTTTTGTTCGTGAAAAGTTGTGATCGTGTTGGTGTTTCATGCGAAGGCTTTGTTCACAGCGCTAACTACTCGGGCAGCCATGGCTTACTAGTTCAAAGCCGTGGAATCAAAACTGGTGAAACATTGGCAGAATATTTCACTTACAGAAAAATAGAAAATGACAATATATACACAGAAGAACAAATATGCCTTCCTTTCACATCGCATTTCTCTTCTGACTGTCAGAAAATTTATGTCGAAATGGTCCTTCAACCAGAGTGCTCTAAAAAACACTCTGCAAAACATCTGGATATTGGAGGATGGCGTGGCCATAAGAGAAGTTGGATAGAGCTTTATTATCTTTAAATTTTTCAATGAAAAAGACAAAGAAAAGTTTTTCCATAGAAGGCCATGGTCATTTGATAACCAAATCATTTTAATGGAGGACCTAAAAGGTAGAGAAGATATTCAGAAAATTAAATTGACTAGTTTACCTTTCTGGATACGAATTAAAGTAATTCTGTTCCATGGTAGAACTAGATGAGTTATGCATGAAATTAGAGGCTGAGTTAGTGAATATCATGAATGGTATAGGTATGACCCAATTCACTAGGGACCCATCATGAGAATCAGAGCCTTATTTGATGTCACACAACCTTTAATAAGGGGAATGTTCTTGGAAAGTGAGGACTCTAATGGATGGATATCATTTGAGTTTGAAAAGCTCTCAATTTTATGCTTCTTTTGTGGGTGTATCAGACATTTAGAGAAAGATTGTGGGTCAAAGAAGGAGGAAACCAAGGAAATTTTATTATGCAATATGTTCCTTGGCTTCGTCAAAAAAAATGTTGGAACGAATTTTATTTCTGAGATTGAAAAAAATAAGTATCATGATAGACTTGAAAACGAATTCATTAAGAAGTTTACACAGAATCGAAATAATATCATCATGATTGGGCCACCAAAATTCTCCACCATCACTCCAAGGAACCAACAGGTGAAAGGAGGGACTGTGTGTAGAAAAGTGGTGTTGGTTGATTATGGGGAAAGGAAATTTATTAAGGGGAATCATCAGAATTTCAATTCAACCAGGGTCCCAATTGTCGCAAAGAAAATGACCCTTCCACCCAATGGGTTGAGCCACAATGTGAGGAACCACCTGATCTAGGGTCTGGGTTGGAAATTTTTTTTGTTGATCCCCCAGATCCAGCTCTCACTCCAGAATTTGAATCTCTAGTTCTTACCTCAAAAGATAGAGAATATATGATTGGGTTAACGATGATAGGTGCTAAAAAACAACGCATGTGGAGAAGGATGATTAAATTGGAATAGAGTGCAGATTTAGTAAGTGATCAGACTGGTGAGAACAAACAAATTTTGGAGTATGGTCAGATGAATTAGAGCCTTCTTAAGAGGTGGAAAGCGGCAGACAATAGACATTTTTGTGAAATTAAAAAGGTGGAGGTGGGTGTGTCCCAACCCCACATGTAGTAATGAAGATCTCATGTTGGAACTATCGGGGGCTTGAAAACCTTTGAATAGTTCATGCACTCCATCACTGGAGTTCAAAATACCACCCTGACATAGTTTTTGTATTAGAAACTATGTTGTATGATAAGGATTTTGGCTAATTGGGTGGGAAGATTGGTTTTAAGAATGTCTTTCCCATTAGAATACATGGACACTCTGGGGGTTTGTGCCTATTTTGGAAGGAGGACCTTAGTGTCCAGGTTACAAACTTTTCAAGTAATCATATTTCCATGTCAGTTGTTGTTCCAAGTTCTCTGACTTGGTCTTTTGCTGGATTCTATGGGTGGCATGGTTGTCAAGATAATCACAAATCCTGGAAGCTACTGAACAGAGTGTGGAACTCCCTGCCTGGCCCTCTTCTAGTTGGGGGTGACTTAAATGAAGTATGTATTCATCAAGAAAAAGAAAGGGGATGCTTGAGGAGTGGTGCTTCTATGGAAGATTTTAGGAATTCTCTTGTGAAAAAAATTTCTTCATGATCTCAAGTTTTCTAGCTCTCCGTTTACTTGGCACCGGAATAGATCAATAGAGAATCATATTGCTGAAAGATTGGATAGATTCGTGTGAAAAGATGAGTGTAAATCTCTTTTCAATGCCTTATCTATTGTTCATATGCCTCTGGTTTCTTCTGACCACTGTCCAATAATTTTGCCGATGATCTATTAATGGTAAATAAGGAGGAATGTGCGTGACTTTCGCTTTGAAAGTCTACGTCTCTAGGATAACAATATTGAGAAGGTGGTTCGATCAGATTGGGAAGGCTCAAATGGTTGAATCACATCCAGTATCTACAATACCACGTCCTGTTTACAGAAGTGGAGTGCGGTTAGGTTCAGGGACTTCGACAGACACATTAATGATATAGAAAATATCTTAAAGCGACTTCACTGTTTCCCTTATTATGATTCTATTCTCAAGAATATTTCATTTGCAGAAAGGAATCTTTATGTAGCTTTAAGGGATAAGGAGAGATTTTGGTTCATGAGGGCAAGAGAATCCCATATAAGAGATGGTGACCAAAATACTAACTTTTTTCACCATTAGCATCTGCAAGGAGAAGAAAAACCCATATATCTCAACTGGAGGATCATGATGGGAGTCTTATTAATGATAACACCAGAATTCACTCTGTTATTCTAAATTTTTTTAGTAATATTTATAAAATGGAAGGTATTGACACTTATGATTGTCTGACTAACTACATTCCAAAAATTGTCATTGAGGAAATGAACTGCAGGATGGAGAGATATATTTTGGATGATGAAGTTCTTGGGGCCCTCCATCTTATCCACTCTACAAAGGCCCTAGGACCTGATGGGTTTAATGCCTTGTTTTTCAAATGATTTTGATATATTGTTATGTTTGATGTGGTTTCCATGATGAAGGCAGTGTGGGAAGGAAGATCTTCACTCAAGGCCCTAAATGAAACTCTTATCACTCTCATCCCAAAAACCCAGTGCCCATAGAAAGTAACGTAATTTCATCAAATAATTTTGTGTAGTGTCATTTACAAAATCGTTTCCAATATCTTGGTGGTCAGGCTTAGGGATCGCCTCCCAGATCTTGTTTCTAAAAATCAAAGTGCTTTTGTCCCAAGAATATCCATTACTAATAATGAATCCATTGCATATGAATTATTACATTCTATGAAAACTCAATCCTCTTCTAAAAAAGGTATCATGGCAATGAAACTTGATATGATGAAAGCTTATGATAGAGTCGAATGGATCTTTCTTAAACTTTTTCTTTTTAGGTTGGGATTTGGGAGGAAATATATTTTTAATATCATGAATTGTGTCACGACTTCCTCATTCATAATTAATATTAATGGGGCCCCTTCTCAGTGTTTTAATCCCTTAAGAGGTTTGCGGCAAGGGGATCCTCTCTCACCTTATCTGTTCATTCTAGTGGTTGATGTTTTTTCCCATATCCTCTTGAAAGCGGTGGAGTAAGGAGTTATCCATGGTGCTAAGGTATATCGTAATGTCCCCACTATATCCCATCTCTTCTTTGTAGATGGTGGTCTTATTTTTTGCGTGTGCGGCCCCACAAGAGTGCATTTCAGTTATGAAAATCATTAAGTTGTATGAGAGGGCATCTAGGTAGTGTATTAACCCTTTGAAGTCAGAATTATCTTTAAGTAATGGAGTGTTACAAGAAAATAGGGAGCATTTTTAGTGGTTGTATGGTTTTACTTTAGTGTATAAGCATTTAAAATACCTAGGCCTCCAAACTTTTATCAGTAGATCAAAGAAACAGGCGTTCGCTTCAATTATTGAAAGGGTGGATAATTTGATTTGCTTATGGTCTAGTAGGAAGATATCTGAGGTGGGGAAGGAGGTTTTCATTAAGTTAGTGGCCTATGAAATCCTATCCTATACTATGTCACTTTTTAAATTCTTGTAAACTATTATTGATCAAATTCACTCTCGTTTGGATAACTTTTTATGGGGATCTCATGATGGGAAACATAACACCCATTGGGCGTTTTAGAAGAAATTGTGTGTTTCAAAGCTTCATGGTAGTTTTAGCTTTAGGAACCTCAAATGGTTTAACGAGGCACTTATAGAGAAGCAAGGATGGCGCCTACTTTCTAATTCAAATTTCATTTTCTCAAAAGGTTCTATGTGAAAAAAAATTCCTCATTCCGGATTTTTCATGATCATCTTGGACCACAACCATGTTTTTTGTGGAGAAGCATTTGGGGTGCTAAATATATTTTGGAAAGAGAGTATTTTTGATGAATTGCTAATGGTAATGAAGTTAGTTTTTGTAATGATCAGTGGCTAACAAATGGAGAAAACCTCAAGGTTTCCTTGACTATTGTTCTAGGTTCCATAAATGCAAGGGTGTGAGATCTGATCAATGATTCGTTGGAGGACTGGGATTGGGGAAAGGTTTGCAGCTTGTTCAATTAGTTTGATAATCATCTCACCCTTAGTATCCCTCTCACACTGAGGATGGGTAATGATTAGATTTTTTTTTGGGTGGGGAAATGCTCTGGGAGGTACTCAGTTCGATCAGGATACAAATTGTGAGTCCATGAGTTGGCTCAGGCCCATCCTATTGATTACTTGAAGAAGCTCTAGTCACTTTCTTCTCTACCCAAGGTTAATTTTTTTTAGTGGCAGGTCTTCTTTTGTGTACTTATAACCTGTGAAATTTTGGTAATATTCCATCTTACAGAGGATGAAAATTATCCCATGTGCCTCCAAGAGGTGGAATCTCCTATACATGCAATTCTCTTTTGTTGTGGAGTTGAAAGGGTGTGGAAGGAATGGGCACCAGACATTAATTTTTTTGACCCATCTGCCGGGTTAGCCCAAAATCTCTTTAAATGGGCGTCTTTGTTGGAACCAAAAATGGTGGGGCTACTATGCATAATTTCTTGGTTGATCTAGACTATAAGAAACGAGTACGTTTTCCAAAAGAAGATGACCCAATATCGTATTTGGGTTAAAAGGGCTATTGAATTGATGATTTACTGGAAATAAAATGATGAGAGACACTCGCTGGGTAGCACTCAGTAGGAATACCTTTTTTGGAATCCCCCCATAGGTTTTTATCAAAATCAATACTGATGCGGAGATCTATGCTAATTCGAGGTTAAGTGTTGTTCTCATTGCTCACCACAGCAATGGACAAATTGTGGAAGCCCACTGCATGGCTGTCCAAGCCTCCTAGAATCCCACGGTGGTTGAAGCATATGTTATCCTTCAGTGGATCCTTCTTGTTCACTCAAAATCTTGGAATCATATTTTGGTGGAATCATATTTCCTTAAGGTTATTTCCAATTTATCTAAGAAGGAGGAGGATTTGTAGCCATTTGGGCTTATTCTGAGAAAGATTTGGTCACTGAGGTAAAGCATTGCAAAATGTAAATTTTACTTTATCAAATGTGGGGGTAATATGGATTCTCATCATTTGGCGTAACATGGGAAGTTTTGGGGTGATCATTGTTGGGTTGACTCTTTTCCTAAGTGGATTTGTAGGTTTGGTTCTTTTGATTAGTAATATATTATCTATTTTTCCTTAAAAATGATTTTTATGAATGTATTTATATGGACATGAATGTTATAAAATTGAGATTTTAAAATTACTCTTAAATGTTTTAAAAAGGGATATTTTTTTGATTTTATGTAAGGGATTTTTCTTTAAATATCCTCTTTTAAATTTCTATTTTTACAAAATTCAAAAGGAATATTTTTATGATGCAAGTATTCCTATTTTATGATTATGTTCGGGTTCTTGGGCATTGTTTATGATAAAGGGTGGGACCTATATCTCCCTCTAATGAATTGGGTATGTTTATATTAGATTTCTACTATATGGTTACTCCAAGTATAAATGCAATGGTTACACCATAAGGTAGTTGTGAGTGTTACATTGTAAGGTATCTGTGAGGGTTACAAATCATAAGGTAGTCGTGAGTGTTACAATCTTAAGTAAGTAATGTACCAAGTTACCTATATAGTATTATTTATATTTTCTATGTTTTATGAAAATATCTTGTTTTTAAAAAGTAACTATATGATACTTTATGGGTGAGAAGTATATCTTGTGAAAATTATTTCATATGTGTATAAGTATTCACAGACTAACGCTTTATTTCCTTATTTTTTATATCCCTTACTGATCTTTTTGTGTTCATCCTAATTTTTAAAACGTTTTTCACAGGGTTTAAGGATGGGTAAGAGAAAAGAAGATGCAAAGTTGAATGTTGTGAAGGATTCATATTGCATTAAAAACTTTTTTCTTATGTAAGAAATGGATACTGTTTTAGTAGTATCTACTTTTTATGTTTGTGGGTTGTTATGTATGTTTTATGTCCTAATTCTCTAAAACTATAAACTGAAAAGATATTTGGGAATGTGATAAGTATTTTCTAGTTGAATTAACAATATTATGAAATGTGTAAGGTTGGGTCCTTATACTCACACCCCTCCTTACTATAGATATTTTCAAAAAAGCGCAAAATAACCTACTGCAAACCCTCCTCACTATCTATCGAGTCCCCCCACTCATCCACAAAGCTCTGTAATCAAATTCCTATGATGCCTAACCGATGCTTGTTGATGGAAAAAGGTTATGTTGCACCTTTTTTCCATCAGCAAGCATCGATGGGAAAATTCTTCCAACCTTTCATAATGAATTGAAAGCACCTTGGGACCCGTCGGTTATGGAATTCAAATCCATCTTGGTTGGTTTAGAGTGGGAAACGTCTCGAAGCTAGGATAAAGTAATTATTGAATTTGATTATCAAGTTTTTATCTCCTCTATTCAATATATCATACAAATTCTTTCTCTTATTGGGCCTATTTTGGATGAGATTGGTGTTTTGGGCTCTGAGTTAGCCCAATGTCATCTTTCTTTTGTTAGGTAATCGGGAAAAGGGTGAGTATAATATTGCTACTTTTTGGAGTTTTGAATTGTATTTCTTTTGAATTGATTGTCACTTTTTTCTCTTGATTTTAAGGACTTTGTACCACCTTGAGCTTTTATTATATGTTTTTTTCTTTTCAAAAAGAAACATCTACAAAAAATAAAAGGCTTTGCTTTCAGAAAAATTTTATGTTTTTGAGAGTTTTTATATAATGAAATAAAATAATTATTAATGTAATGTGATGGAAACATGTAAAAAACATAATAAAATTGATTTTTTCATTATTTTAATTTTTTATGATTAAATGAAATAATGTCACTGTGTCTAGAGTCTTTGTTCCTTAGGTTCAAAGTTTTGATTCATGCTAGACATTGTAATTTTATGTTCACATGATTTGTTCGATTTTGATTGTTCGCTTTTCCACAGTCCGACATGTTGTGGTGTTTCAGCTTGCAAAGACTCGCGTTTCTCCATCTTATAAGACTGATGGAGAGACTGAATCATGAGGGGTGACCCACGTTGTGCTCAATGTTGTTTCCCCCCAGTGCTAGCGGTCGATCACATGAAGGGTGAATGTGTGCATGGTTCGCGGAGACTTGACCATGAAGGGTGAATGTGTGCATGATTCGTGATGGGGTGTTCATAGTGGGAGTTTTCATGAAGGGAGGTTTCACGAAGGGTTGGTTTGCGAAGGAGGGTTTGTGAAGGGATTGGTTCATGAAGGGATGGTACATAAAGGGGTTTCAGTTCGCATTGGGGAACTGTGTTCGTGAACGGGGAGTGCGGCTCGTGTGGGGTTTTTGGCTCGCGCAAGGTTTTTTTGCTGGCACTTTTTGGTTTGCACAGTGGAGTTTTATTTGAGTGGGGAGTTTGGTTGGCACAACATTTTTGGTTAGCTTAGGAGAGTCCATTTCAGTTTGCGCAGGGAAGTCTCTGATTGGTTCGCACATGGGAGTTTCATTCGTGAAAGGGTTATGCTCGTGAAAGGGTTCGATTGTGAAGGGTTGTGCTCGGGAGGCGTCAAAGGGGAATAAGAAGAAAAAAAGTGTTGCTTGCCATGGATTCAAACCTGGTGAATCGGTGGAAGAATCTTTCTTTGAATGATAAAGAGAAAGTGATGGTTTCCACAAGAAAAGACAAAGACGCCTTTTTTTCATGTCGTATGTTTCTCCTGGTGGTGGGGAAATTTTTGGCAAAATGATCATTCGATTAGGGGACCCTTAAAAACACTCCACAGAATTTATAGAGGTTGGAGGATGGCGTTGCCATATGTGAAGTGGGAGAGGGTTTTCTGGTCTTCGAATTATTTAATGAAAGAGATAAATAAAAGGTTCTCAAAGGTAGGCCTTGGTCCTTTGATAACCATCTCATCCTCATGGAGGACTTTAAAGGCGGAGATTATTTATAGAAGATTAACCTGACTTGCTCACCTTTCTGGATAATAATCAAAGGAATCTTGTTTCATGGTCAAACTGAACGTGTTATGTGGGAAATTGGAGGATGTATTGGTAAATTTCTATAATGGGATCAATCAAATCCAATTCACTAGGGACTTGTGGTGTGGATCAAAGCCTTGGTCGAGGTGTAACAACCACTAATGAGGTGTCTGTTCTTATCAATTGAAGATTCTATTTCCTGGATATCTTTTGAGTTTGAAAGGCTTCTAATATTTTGTTTTTTTTGTGGCTGAATTGGACACTTATAGAAATATTGTGGCTTGAAGAAAGAAAATGAACAAGGCAACATCATTATGCAATACGACCCTTGGCTTTACGCAAAAAATTCAGGACCTGCTTTCATTTCTGAGGTAGAAAAACAAAAGGATCGAGACCAACTTGTGAAGGCTTTCACAAAGAAGTCTGAAACTGAACACAATAAAATCATCAAGCTGGGGCCACTATATTTTTCTGATGGAAATCTGATGGATCAGCGGGCAGAAGGAATTCCTTCTGGCAGCACAATGGCCTTGGCCAACTCTGAGGATCAGCATGTCAGACAGGGGAAGGACCTGACTACCAACCCAGTATGTATTTCTGCTTCTTTGAAGGATCTATCTCTTACAATCATTGGGTCGAATCCAAAGGAAAATGAACCACCTGACCCAGGCTATGGGTGGGAGAAAGTTTTTGCGAACCCTCTGGATCCAGTTTATCTTCCAGATTATGAGCCCCACAGAATCATGTCCCAGGATGGAGATGATTTGCGTGGGCTAACATCGTCTATCGTACAAAAAATCCAAGAATGGAAAAGGATGATTAGAGGGGACTGGGGTGGTGATCCAATATCTGGAAAGACCATGGAATCTAAACGAATCTTGGAGGCATGCCAGATTACTGAAATTTTACCAAAGAGGTGGAAAGCGGCGGGCGATGAAAAGTTTGTCAAAGTTTCAGAGGCGGGTGCGGGAGTGTCCCAACCCCACCTGGATCAATGAAAATCCTATGTTGGAACTATCGAGGACTTGGAAACCCCCAAACGGTTCTCTCACTCCATCACTAGAGTGAAAAATACCGCCCTAAAATAGTTTTTGTATCTAAAACTATGTTGGACTATAGGGATGTTGGTCTCTTGGGATGGAAGATTGGTTACAAGAACGTCTTCCCTGTGGGTAGATAGGGAAACTCTGGTGGTCTGTTCCTACTATGGAAGGAGGACCTTGGTGTTCTAGTGGCTCATTTTTCAAGTAACCACATTGTTGTTACAATTGTAGCCTCAAGTAATCCAACATGGTACTTTATCGGATTCTATGGGTGGCTTGGAAGTCAAGATAAACACACAAGTCTTGGAACTTTTTGAGTCGGGTGCGGAGCTACCTCCCTGGACCTTTACTGGTTGGGGGAGGTTTCAATAAGGTCATTCTCCAATAGAAAAAAGAAGGGGGGCATTCTAGGAGGGGTAATGCTATGGATTTTTTTTGGAATTCCCTTGTTTTGAATTCTCTTCATGACCTTGGGTTTTTTGGCTCTCCGTTTACTTGGTTTAGCGGTAGATCAATGGATAATCATATTGCTGAAAGGTTGGATAGATTTGTTGGTACAGATGATTGGAAGTCTCTCTTCTATACCTTCTCTATTACTCACTTGCCTCTGGTCTCTTCAGATCACTGCCTGATATTGTTGTCAATGAGCTCTCAAAGGGTTCTGAGGAGGCCTGTGCATAACATTCATTTTGAAACTTTTTGGATTCAATACAATTCTTGCGAGGAAGTGGTTAGGTCGTCTTGGGAGGGGCCGAACCAGTGTCTCATATCCAATATCCGTAGTACTGCATCCTTTTTATAGAAATGGAGTTTGATTAGGTTTGGGGATTTGGATAGGAACATTAATGCTATAGAAAACCATCTGATGAGACCCCACTCTTTCCCCTGTGGTAACTCTATTCTCAAGGATATATCTTATACAGAAAAGAATCTTTTTGTGGCATTGAGGAAGAAGGAGAGCTTCTGGTTTCAGAGGGAAAGAGAATCCCATATGAGAGAAGGTGACCAAAATACTGCCTATTTTCACCAAAGAGCATCTGCAAGGAGGAGGAAAAACTGTATTTCTCATATTGAAGATCACACTGGGAGGGTTGTTTCTAACCCCAGAGACATTCAATCCATTATTCTGATTTTTTTAGCAATCTCTATAAAGCAGAAATTATTGATACTCCTACTTGTCTGACTAACTGTATCCCGAATATTGTTACTGAGGATATGAACCATAAACTGGAGAGAGATATTTCTTAGGTTGAAGTGATTGGGGCCCTTCATCTTATTCACTCTACAAAGTCCCCAAGGCCTGATGGGTTTCATGCACTGTTTTTCAAACGCTTTTTTCATATCGTTGGACCTGATGTGGTTACCCTAATGAAGGAGTTGTGGGAAGGAAGAGATTCTATTGAAGATCTGAATGAAACTCTTGTTACTCTTATCCCAAAAACCCAAAACCCTCATAAAATCGCGGAATTTTAACCTATAAATTTGTATAATGTTGTTTACAAAAAATTTTCCAAAATCTTGGTGGCTAGGTTTAGGGATTACCTCCTGCTGATTTTTACTGAAAACCAAAGTGTGTTTCTTCTAAGAAGGTCCATCACTAATAATGCCACAATTGCATTTGAACTATTCCACTCTATGAAAACCCGTTCCTCAGCCAAAATAGGTGTTATGTAAATGAAGTTAGATATGATGAAAGCCTATGATAGAGTCAAATGGCCTTTTCTTGAACTTATTCTTTCTAGGTTGGATTTTGGGAGGAATGGATCTTCAATATAATGAATTGTGTTACGACTGTTTCTTTCAGAATCAACATTAATGGGGGCCCTTCTGAGAGCTTTAAACCTTCAAGAGGTTTACGCTAGGGGGATTCAATCTTGCCTTATCTTTTCATTCTAGTGGCCGATGTCTTTTCTCATCTCCTTTTGAAAGCGGCAGAACATGGAAGTATCCATGGTGCTAAGGTATGTAGAAATGGCCCCCCTATATCTCATCTCTTCTTTGCAGATGATTGTCTCCTATTTTCTCATGATACCCTACAAGAATGTAGTTTAGTGCTGAAAATCATCGATCTATATGAAAGGGCTTCTGGGCAACGTATTAATCCATTGAATTCAGAATTATCCTTCACTAAAGGCGTGCTACCAGAAAAGAGGGCGGAATTGCAACGGGCGTGTGGTTTTCCGTTGGTTGAAAAGCATCCAAAAAATATTGGCCTCCCAACCATTGTCGATAGATCAAAGAAACAAGTTTCGCCTTGATTATGGATAGGGTGGATAACTTGATTTGTTTATGGTCTAGTAGGAGGATCTCCATGGTAGGAAAGTAAGTTCTCATTAAGTCAGTGGCTCAAGCAGTCACATCTTATTCTATGTCATTGTTCAAGTTTCCTGACACTCCTGTTGATAAAATTCATTCCCAATTGGCCAACTTTTGGTGGGGGTCTCATGAGGGAAAACATAACACCCATTGGATGTCTTGAGAGAAACTGTGTGTTTCAAAATTTTGTAGAGGGATCGACTTTAGAAATCTCAAATGGTTTAATGAGGCACTTTTGGGAAAGCAAGGATGGCGCCTTCTCACTAACCCAAATGCTCTGTTCTCAAAAGTTTTACGTGAAAAATACTTTCCTCATTCTGACTTTTTTCATGCTCAGCTAGGGTCGCAACCTAGCTTTCTCTGAAGAAGCATTTGGGGTGAAAGAGATCTTCTTGACATTGGATGTGTGTGGAGAATTGCTGATGGGAATGATGTCAGTGTTTGGAATGACCCATGGATGGCTAAAGGTGTTAACCTGAGGGTTTCCTCAACCAATGTCCCAGGGTTCGAAAATGAAAGGGTGCGAGATCTGATCAATGTTTCACTTAAGGATTGGGACCGGGGGAAGATTTACAACTGGTTTAATGAGGTCGATTGTTGGCTCATTCTGAATATCCCTTTCACACCAGGAATGGGTAATGACCAGATTTACTGGACTGGGGAATCTTCAAGGAGGTATTCTGTTCGATCGGGCTACAAAATGAGGGTTCATGGCCTGGCCCAGGTCTTCCCTAATATTCACTGGAAGAGTCTCTGGGCGTTCACGTCCCCACCCAAGGTAAAAAAAATTGGTGGCAGGTATGTTATGGTCTTCTTCCAACCCGCGATCTCCTCGTAAGACGCCATCTTGCGGAGGATGCTAGTTGTCCGTTGTGACTTCAAGAGGTCGAATCTCCTCTACATGCAGTTCTCTTATGTCATGGGGTGGAAGGGGTGTGGAGGGAATGAGAGCCAGATTTTAAACAATACTTTGATTCTTCTGTTGGGTTGGACCAAAACCTCATCAAATGGGCGTCTTCGTTGGAACCAAGAGTGGCGAGACTGATTTTCACGATTGTTTGGTTGGTTTGGACTAAAAGAAATGAATGCATTTTTTCAGCAGAAATTGACCCCAGATCATATTTGGGTTGAGAGGGCCAAGGAATGGATGAATTTTTGGAGAGCTAATGATGTTGGGACTTCATTGGGTTCTATCCGGCAGGAATCTCCCTGCCGGTCTCCCCCCTAGAAGGATTTTTTAAAATTAACACAGATGCGGTTGTCTCTGCTAATTATAGGGTTGGTATTGGTTTCATTGCCCATGATTGTTACGGTAAGGTTATGGAAGCTCATTGTAGGTCCGTTCAAGCCTCTTGGAGCCCGGTGGTGGCAGAGACAACTGTCATTCTCTAGGGGATTCTTCTTGCTCACTCAAAGGACTGGACCAATGTTTTGGTGGAATCTGATTGTCTTTAAGTTATTACTACCTTATCAAAGAATAAAGAGGATTCCCGAACTTTTGGCCTCATTTTAAGAAAGATTTGGTCTGTGGAAGAAGGCTTCCCTAAATACAAATTTTCTTTCATCAGACAAGGCGGTAATCTGGTTTCTCATCATCTGACTTGCTTTGAAAAATCTTGAGGTGATCGTTGTTGGGTGGACTCTTGTCATGATTGGGTTTGTAGTTTTGGTTTGATTGATCAATAATACATCTTGTTTTTTCTCAAAAAAAAACATGAGGGGATGTATGAAAACAGTTATTTTGGTGATATGGGTTTTTTTTTATTTTAATGGGTTAATGGTTGAAAGATATAGGGAAATGGGGTTATTGAGCGCCACATGAGGTGGCACTCAAAGAAATAGGAGGCCGAGCGCCACTTGGTTTGGCACTCGGCTATTTCGGCAGAGGAAGCCTTCAGCGCCACTTGAAGTGGCGCCGAAAGATACCCACCACCTATAAATAGGCCCCTCGCCCACCCCATTTCTCATCTTCCCCTCACTTCCCCTCCTCTCTCACTCAAAGTTATCTCTCTAAAAATCTCTGCTCTGCACCTTGCCTCTTTGATTTCCCTGCCTTGCCTCTCCAGTCGCTCTGCCTACATAGCTACGTCTCCACAAATTTGAGGTAAATCTTTCTTTAAATTTATTTAATATTTTGATTTAATAATTTAGTTGTTTAATTTATAGAATTAGTTTATAATATTTGTATTATATAAATAGTATAGTTTTTTAAAATATAATTAGGTAATGAAATGATTGTAGTTATTTAATTAATTAAGTAATTATAATTAGGTAATTATAATTAAGTAATTATAATTAGGTAATTATAATTAGGTAACTAATTAATTATAATTAGGTAACTAATTAATTATAATTAGGTAACTAATTAATTCTAATTAGGTAACTAATTAATTCTAATTAGGTAACTAATTAATTCTAATTAGGTAATTAATTAATTAAAATTAGGTTAATAGTTAATTCTAATTAGGGTAATAAATAATTATAATTGCATTAATAATCAATTCAAATTAGGTAATTAATTAATTCTAATTAGGTAATTAATTAATCATAATTAGGTTATTAATTTATCATAATTAGGTTATTAATTAATCATAAATAGGTTATTAAATAATCATAATTAGATAATTAATTAATTATTATGAGGTTATTAATTAATTGTAATTAGGTAATTAATTAATTATAATTAGGTTATTAATTAATTGTAATTAGGTTATTAATTAATTGTAATTAGGTTATTAATTAATTCTTATTAGGTTATTAATTAATCATAATTAGGTTATTAAAGAATCATAATTAGGTTATTAAAGAATCATAATTATGTAATCAATTAATCATAATTAGGTAATGAATTAATCATAATTAGGTTATTAAATAATCATAATTAGGTTATTCAATAATCATAATTAGGTAATTAATTAATCATAATTAGGTAATTAATTAATCATAATTAGGTAATTATTTAATCATAATTAGGTAATTAATCAATAATAATTAGGTAAATAATCAATAATAATTAGGTAAATAATTAATCATAATTAGCTAATTAATTAATTATAATTAGCTAATTAATTAATTATAATTAGGTTATTAATTAATTATAATTAGGTTATTAATTAATCATAATTAGGTTATTAATTAATCATAATTAGGTAATTAATTAATCATAATTAGGTAATTAATCAATCATAATTAGGTAATTAATCAATCATAATTAGGTAAATAATCAATCATAATTAGGTAAATAATTAATCATAATTAGATATTTAATTAATTATAATTAGGCTATTAATTAATAATTAATAATTTTTTAATTAATAAATATTATGTAATTAAATAATTATAATCAAGTAATTAATTAATTATAATTAGGCAATTAATTAATTATAATTAGGTTATTAATTAATTATTATGAGGTTATTAATTAATTGTAATTAGGTTGTTAATTAATTATAATTAGGTTGTTAATTAATTGTAATTAGGTTGTTAATTAATTGTAATTAGGTTATTAATTAATTGTAATTAGGTTCTTAATTAATTGTAATTAGGTTATTAATTAATTGTAATTAGGTTATTAATTAATTGTAATTGGGTTATTAATTAATTATTATTAGGTTATTAATTAATTATTATGAGGTTATTAATTAATTATTATGAGGTTATTAGTGAAGTAGTTATATTAATTAGCGAAGTAGTTATATTAATTAGCGAAGTAGTTATATTAATCAGCGAAGGAGTTATATTAATCAGCGAAGGAGTTATATTAATCATCGAAGTAGTTATATTAATTAGCGAAGTAGTAGTAAATTGCTTCTGGAATATACCTTTGCATTACATTCTAGGTATGATAATGAATTTAGTTTCCAATCTACCTTGACCTCGGTTTGTAATTGAAGTTATAAACTTGAATTTAGTAGTTCAATATTTTTTTTTCATATTCAGTGTTAGAGTTGTCATGAAATGATTTCTCTCTTGAGTAAAGTATCCCCGGGTAGAGGGGCTTTGGGTCGGACCACCTACTTTCCTGGAGGCTTGCCTTGTCTAGGAAAGTGAATGGGGTTGGTTATCTGTCGCTCCAGGATTACTCATGTGGATATTTTCAATTTCATATAACTCTATGCTTTTACATGACGTGTTCCTGTACCTCATGCATATAATGCATGTGGATATGTATAAATATGTTTGACTTCTATTTTTTGGTAAGTAACACAAACTTGTGGGTTGTGTAAATAGTTACACATCAATATGGTTTGAACATATTGATTTGGTGGAGGGATTAGGATTCCAACCTAAATTACCAGAAGCATGCATACATAAATTGATTCTTTAATCAGATTTAATTAATAACAATGGTTTCTTTTAGTTAAAAAAGATGGTCGCCACCTATATTTATTGCAATGGTCAAATAATTGAGACAGAACAAGGATGTAGTTATAATATACATCCAGAAGTTGTTGTGATGCTTAGAGGATGTACTACTTTGGAAGCTGTGTAAATGAAAATTCATCGGAAGTTAAAACTGGCGAGGAATCAAGTGATAGAGTCTATCACATTTAGACATCTTCAATTTATAGATAGGTTTTGGCATGTGCCCTATCCGGTAAATAATGATGATGATTGGGAATATATACTTTCCTTGGTTAAGTATATACCTGAGAATCAAATGATGGAGTTGTATGTCACTATAGCTACAATGGAGGTTCCATCAACATTGGAAGTTGACCCATCTCAAATTCATGAGACTATGTCATATGCTCCTTCACATCAAGAAGTTCCATCAGCATCAGTAGTTGTTCCATCATTTCCATCAGCCATAGTTTCAATGGATAGTCCTCCACATACTTTAGATGCATTGGTTGATGAATTTGAGGATGATGATAATTTTGAAGAAGAAGATGAAGAGGAAGTTGAAGAAGAAGAAGAGCATGCGGAAGATCAGTCTATACCAACTCATGTGAGGTTCAACCGACCATTGAACCATCCTCCACTATTGACTTCATGGTCGACTGAAGGCATGAATCGCTTTCCAGAATTTGATTATTCAGTTATTACTCCCAGTTCAGAATTTCCAGGAATCATTGGTGGCACAAATCGAGTGTCAGATAACGGTGTTCTGTATATTGGCAGAGATTTTGAGAGCAAAGAAGTAATGAAAAATGTGATAAAACAATATCACATTGAAAGACATTACTCATATGTTGTAGAAGAGTCAAAGAGATCTTACTATTTGATCCATTGTGACAAATATGAATCGAACTGTCAAATGCGTCTGTGAGCTATTATTGATAACACTTTTCACAGCTGGCGCATCACTAGATTTACTCCACACACTTGTGTGAACCCAAGCTTGGCACAGGAACACTCTTCATTAGATGTTTAGTTTGTTTCAACTATTATTGTTGAAATGATTAGAGCATGTCAAGACGTCCCTGTGGTTCTGGTCATTGAGCGAGTCAAACAGCTTTTTGGGTATCAAATCTCTTACTGGAAGGCATGGGCAGCATGACAAAAGGATATTGTGAAAGTGTATGGTGATTGGGATGACTCTTATCGAATTTTACCACAACTGTTGGAGATTCTATGCCACAATAATCAAATAGTCTATCAGTTACATACTGTTGAATATGTTAACCAACAGAACCAACTTGACCGCTCAATGGTTGTGTTTGATAGATTATTTTGGACATTTTTACCATGTGTGGCGGCTTTTAGACATTGCAGGCAGTTCATACAGATTGATGGCACATTTCTGTATGGAAATTATATAGGAACTTTATTGATTGCCGCCACACCAGATGGAAATCGAGCCCCTCTGCCTATAGCATTTGCAATTGTGGAGAAAGAGAACTTCTCATCATGGAGCTGGTTTGTGACATGTCTCAAGAAGTTTGTTATAGATGCACAAGGGATTTGTCTTATTTCTGATCGCCACCATGCAATGAAGGGGGCGATACAGTCTGAGGGTCTTTCGTGGAGACCACCCAATGCCCATCATTGATACTGTATTCGACACATTGCCAGCAATTTGCAAAAGAAGTTCAAGAATGAGTCGATGAAAAAGGCAATCTTAAAAATTGGTATGAACATCCTTTTTCTGTTTAAAATGTTTTTGTCATAGTTATTTTCATAACTGTTCAGATGACTACTTGTATGATATCATATGAGCCTCAACAAAAAAATATGGAGGAGCGTCTTCAAGATATTCAAAGAGTGAATCCGAAAGTGTATGATTACATGATGCAAATTCCAAAGCAGAAATGGTCGTTGGCATATGATGATGGGAGGAGATATGGTCATATGATGAAAAACATCATAGAATGTATAAATGGAGTTTTCAAGGGAGTTCTAAAACTACCTATCACAGGTAAATACGAATATTTGAATATATGTTACTCAGAAGAGTTACTATTATAATATAATATTTGTATAATGTCATAAATCTAAATTTCAGGGTTGGTACAAGAGACCTTCTATCGTAGTGTAAAGTACTTTATGGAATGAGGAAAGCAGGATGAAGAGGGCTTGAATAGAGGGATGCGCTATGGACACCATTTCCAATGCGAGCTAGATACAGTTCTTCAGGAGGCCGCAACTTACTGTGTAACTGCATTTAATCGTCCAGAGCAACGATTTGAGGTCGCTGAGCCCGGTGATGTTGTGGAATGTAGTAATGGTTGTGTGCGAGTTATTTTATTGGAGAAGCATTATTGTGATTGTGGCAACTTTTAGGCACTGAGATATCCTTGTGGCCATGTGATTGCTGCATGTGCTTACGTACATGTATCTTGGGAGCAGTTTGTTGATCCGGCTTATCGACTAGAGAGAATCAACTCCTTCTACAGTACTCCGTGGATGCCAATCGGGGAATATCATACTTTTCGGCTGCCTGATGGCACACCCACGCTTCTACCAAACAATAATATACTTCTACCTAAAGGGAGACCAAAGTCAACTCGTATTCGGAATGAGATGGATTGACCTAGTGAACATCCAGCTGGACGGCGGTGCAGCATATGCCGCCAGGAAGGTCATACGAAGACACGTTGCCCTAGACACATAGGGAAATCATATAATGGTTAAAATGAATCATGTACTCTATCATTTATTGTAAAACTTTGTACATGTAATCATTTTTATCATTATCTTAATTTTTAATAATATTTGTCTTACTTGTATATAGGTTAACTTTTGGAAAATGTACCACGATTTCACGTGATATTTTTTGTCGAACGGTCAACATTACATGAGTACCTTTAAACAGACAACACCAACTCAAAAAAAGGAATGTACTTGTATAAGAAAACAAAACCAGTTGAACTATTAAATGAAAATGTCATCAGTTTTTTATAATGAAAGATGAACTTACAATAACCACAAAACAAAAACGAGGAAACTCCGAACGTCTTCACCCCAACACCCCAACACGGGAGACAACAACTAACCTAATGTGTTTATGCGTCTTTCAATATTAAATGATAAATTTCATATCTTACATGATAATGTCATATCATACATGAAATTAATGTTTTACTTTTTGCACATTCAGAAGGAGCAACCACTTTTATCTGGCCAGGAGACGCACGTGTCACGCGATGTGTTTGCGCAATGACCTATTAGACATCTTCATGTTCAGAGAGCGCATCGTTTCCATCATGAGGCACTACTGGCGTCTATTTGTCCATACCTTAGACGTGCAGGCTTTTACGGAGTCGCTATGCGTGACTTCAAGACCATCGACCATCATTTGATAGTTGCGTTGGTTGAGAGATGGTGGCCAGAGACACACACATTTCATCTCCCAGAGGTGGAGATGACTATTACATTAGAGGACGTTGCCTACATGTTGGGGTTACCTATCCATGGAGATGCAGTTACGGGTGCCAATACTAGCGATTGGGCTGCAGTCATACAGAGGCTACTAGGCATTGACGTCATCAGCGCATGGGGTGTCCTCCAGGGTTCGTGTTTGCGCATGAAGTGGCTTGATCAGCATTTTGACGTCATTCCAAATGATGCAGACGATGAGACGCTTCTTCAGCACACACGTGCATACATTTTGAGGCTTCTCGAAGGCATGTTGTGCGTCGACTACTCCACCGCTTTGGTACACATGATGTACCTCCCATTACTTGAGGATCTGGATCAGACGGCTACATACAGTTGGGGGTCCGCTCTATTAGCACATCTGTACAGATCTCTCTGCACTAGTTGTCAGGACGATTCAAATCAGATTGCATGTTTCATGGTGTTAGTATAGATGTGGTCCTGGGAGAATTTTCCACGCATCGCTCCTTGAGTTGTCGCACCGCTTGCACCAGAGCTACTTCAGGACTGTCCCTAGGGGCGATGGTATGTCTACGTCATTACTTTCGGTTATTTAGTACTTTTGTTATTGTTTTTTATAATCTTACCTTAGATTACTCTTTTTTCACCAGGTGGAGTCAGTCTCAGAAGTTTGCACATACTCCGAAACATAGTGTCCACAGCTTCAGACAGATATTCGACGCTATAGTGCTAGCTGATGTAAGTTAAACAATACTTTTTTGTAGGAAAATTTGTTTTGTTATCACTATTTTAAGTTATTTCAATATAATCTCAGTAAAATTGTCATGCTACTATATGACTTATTTTTTGAGTTTACATTTCAGGTTTCATGGACTCCTTATACAGGTTATGTCTACGCATCACTTCCACTATACTGCATAGCTATGGCTGGAGATCGTGCTGCAGTGGTGCCACTCATTCACTTCCACATCGTTGAGTGGCACCAGCCAGACCAGGTCATGTGCCAGTTCGGTTTTATACAGCATATCCCCTTGGAACCATGAAAGTCTACCGAGTTACATTCAATTGTGCTTATAGGTAGACAGACGACAGACTGGCGGCGACATCATGCATCTTATATCCAGCTTTGGGACAGGCGTGCCCGATCTAGTATCTTTCCACATGGATATACCACATCACACTCTTATTTATCTGATCATGGGGATTATGCACACTGGTATCGACGTCACACCATCATGCACCTTACACGTCAGGGGATTGGCATTCAGCGATTGGTATGTTTACTAAGATTTATTAATTTTGTTTAACTCATTTATATTTATGATATTAATTTGATTGTTATTTCATTTGCAGGAAGACGCTATTGGTCAGCTTGCACATTCCACACAGCCTCAGGAGCATGCATATATTCTACGGGAGGTAGTTCATCGGGATGTGGTGGCTCTATTGGATCATCTCCGGTTGATACGTGACAGTTTTTTTTGATGAGGAGCCACAGATATATCATGATCCATATCTTCAGGCATAAGCACCTGAGGATGACGATGTCCCTGCTATGCCTGCTGAGGAGGATGCACTGCCACCGCCACCACCAGCTGGACGACAGAGATGAGCACATCCAGTGGGGCAGAGGCGACGACATCGACATTCGACAACAGCTCCTTCAGATGTTGTCGCACCACAGAGAGACGATCCGGCCCAGCTGACTGATGATTTTGCACAGCAGGGAGACACTTATATACCACATATGGCGTCTCCGTAGACTACTATGGACATCGATCTGGGTGCAGTGACACAACTTATGGCGGCCCCCTCTCCTCCCGAAAAGTCCTTCTTCAGTACCCCATTTCTACAATTTATAGGAGCTTCAGAGCCATATGGCACCCCATATGATTTTGGGGCATCCTCCTCACATGGTTTGGCTCAGTCCTCTACACAGCACCATGGGGAGGCACCAGAAGCACCAGAAGAGGAGGAACCTGTAGAGAGGACACCAGAGCGACACGGACGTCGAACACGGCGAGGACGTGAGATTCAGATGCCGCATTGTGGTACCGGGGGGCATCGTCGTTGATGTTTTTGGATGTAATGTTGTATATATTAAAAAACTTATTCACTATGATAAGTAATTGTTGTTTAAGTCAAATAACATGAAAACCAAAAATATAATAAATACAAACTGATTTAAATTAACTATTAAATTATAAAGTACAAGTACAATATAAACAAAATTTGTCACACCGACTAAACATCTGATAATTTCTTGAAAAATGAAAAGAAAAACATACTAATAGTAAACAAAAAATATTTTACATGACTACTTAAATATTTAAAAACATTAAATTTATAATTTTATAATAATAAATATATTTATAAATGTAAATTACTAATTTGTAATTAATTAATTAATAATTAACCATTAATAATTAATAATAAAAATGACGAATAATAATTAATAATTATATTACTAACTAATTAATTATTGTATATTAAATAATAATATTTTATAGAATTTCAAAGTCACATACTTGAAATATTTTTAAGTTTCAAGTAGTTGGTTTTGAAAGAATATAAAACATTTTTTATTGATATTTTTTACGTAATTTTTTTATTTTCATCTATTAAGTATATTTTTAATCCATGTTTTAAGTTTCATTCATATTGGTCATATAGATTATATTTTATAGGCGTTCAAAGTCATATACTTGAAACATTTTTAAGTTACAACTAGGTGGTTTTGAAAGCTTATAAAATATTTTCTATCGACATTTTTTACGTAATTTTTTTATTTTCATCTATTAAGTATATGTTTAATCCATGTTTTAAGTTTCATTCATATTGGTCATATAGATTATATTTTATAGGCGTTCAAAGTCACATAGTTGAAACATTTTTAAGTTTCAACTAAGTGGTTTTGAAAGCCTATACAATATTTTTTATCGACATTTTTTACGTAATTTTTTTATTTTCATCTATTTAGTATATTTTTAATCCATGTTTTAAGTTTCATTCATATTGGTCATATAGATTATATTTTATAGGTGGTATTGAAAGACTATATGTTTAACAATATTTGAATGTTTTTTTATAAATAATTACTTATAACTATGTAAACATAGAATAGTAATTATAGATTTAAAATTATATATATATGTACAAATATATAATTATAAATATATAAGTATAAATAAAATTACAATATAATTCTAAATATAATTTTACACATATATATATATATATTTAAATATGAATATTAAATATATTTATAAATAAATTTTAAATATATATGTAACAATATTTTCATATTTATATATTTATAAATATATTCATATTTATATAATTATAACTATTTATTTATAAATATTAGTTTATAATTATATAATTACAAATATATTTTTTATTTAAAAAAAATATATAAATAGATTTATATTTATAAATATTTATTTTTAATTATATATATACATAATTATATTTATACACACACATATATATAACTATTTATAATTATAATATTTATAATAATTATATGTAAATATATAAATAAAACACACTAATCGAAAAAAAACCCTTATATTTTATATTATATAACTATATAAATATAAATAAACCACATATTTTTAATTTAATACATATTTTTTATTTACAAAATTATATATAAATTTATAAATTTATATAAATAATTGTATATAAGGTTTATTTCATTATTTTATTAAATAATTAAATAATGTTTATAACCATATAAATATAATTTTATAATTATATAATTATAAATATATTTTTATATATAATAATAATTAATTTAACATTTTTAAATACATATTTATAAGTTTTTTTTAAATTTTATTTATTTATTTTGAAATTATTTATTATAAAGGGATGAAGTGCAAAAAAAACAATACAAAAAAACAATAAAAGGGAGGGGTGCAAAAAAAAGAAAACAATACCAAAAAAGAAAAAAAAAGAAGAAAACAAAAAACAAGAAAAAAAACCAAAATAAACGAGAAAAAAAAAATCCAAAAAAAGGGGTGGCAAAGCGCCACCCGCGGTGTTGAGCGCCACTTCATGTGGCGCTCAACAAACCCACTTTCCTAATTATACTTACCCTAAACCCAAAAAACTAAAAAAACCCCCTTCTCCGAAAATAGCCTATGAAAACCACCCATAAAAAACAGATTATTTTTATGAAATTCCATTGATTATCATTATACTTTAAAAAAAACTCCCTCACATCTGATGCCACTCGATCAAACGTGAGACTCCCAAACATAACAGGCTCTGAATAAAAAACCATGCTTTTGTGCCCTTTCCTTCGAGAATGGCACAATTAGGCCTTGAGATTTCATTACTGTTGGTCAGCAGCCCTTCGTCAAGTCATTCTGATCGAGTACTCACCACAACTCATACTTCCCAAATCTACATCAATGGCTTCTTTTGTTCTCTACAGGCCTCTTTTTGGTCATAAGCCTGCTGATTTGGGCGAGCTTGTATGTGTTCCCGAGAGCCCTAAAACTGAACGCAATTTTATTTTTCTGGGTGACAGCGGTGAACAGGGGAAGATAAAAACACTCTTCAGGATTTAGTTTTTATTGTTATCTTCCCTGTGTTAGTACATCATCAGTTGAGGAAACTCAGAATTACCTGTAACTATAAAACTCGAATCTCCCCCCCTCCCCACCTCTCTTATTCCAATACATTTCAAATTGATTTATCTGTTAGATATTCCATTGATTGAAAGGGAAGATGGGTTGTTGGGATTTGTTTTTCTGTATTTTTTATCTAGCTGTCGATGTTAGAAACTATGTTGCACGATCATTCAGTTGTTGAGAAGGGAATTGAAACAAGATTAATAACAGCACTATAGTGCACATTTGGTTGAAAATTAAATTTTAATCTGTCTAAGAAAGGCGGTCAATTGCTTTGAAAGTGTTAAATGCTACTTATTAATGCCCAAATGATTATCTAACAATTAATTTACTTAAATTTTTAGCCGAAATGTCATTTAATTAACATCCAGAATAATAGTTGAAGGCATTATGTTTTGATTCATTTTCCATTTTCTTCTTATTTTGTTAAAAAACGAGTGTTAAGGTTTTGGTTTTTGATTGCAATTAGTATCTGATTTTAGGGGATTAACCCTGGAAATTCTCAGATTAATTTTAGTTATCCCAAATACTGGACTTCGAGGGGAAGTCTGCTGTGGTTAAGGAAAAAAATTGAGTTGTGTTGTAGAAAAGAGAAAACAACTGATATGAGCATTTCGGCTTCAATTGACGGTCCTTTAAAACTAATGGATGGTTAGTACTGATATCTTTTTCTTGATTTCCAAATTCATTGTTCTATTGCAGTTTTTCAATGGGTAATATTCATATCCTTCTTTTCAACCATAGAAATGGAGGTGACCGAGCCAAATATTGCCACTACATTGATGAATTTCGAAAATCATTTTGATCCATATGGTACAATCAGTACACCTCTCTATCAAATAGCAACCTTCAAGCAGGTAAGAAGGGAACTTAAATTACTTAAGAAATGTAAAGACTAGAGATTATAGATTTGCGCAGACTTGGAATAGATATGTATTCCAAAAATTCATACAAAATGAGAAACTAATGAGTAAATTTATGAGTGTTTTTCACTACAGATGCACATGCCATTTGTGTCTTGGTGCCTTAGCTGAGTGGTTGTCTTAATAAATGAAATACTTACCTAAATTTAATCTCTTATAGCCTTCTGTAATAGAAAATTTCCCCTATGATTACACTAGAAGTGGCAATCTAACAAGGGATGCTTTGGAAAGGTTTTGTTTTTCTGCCCGATGCATCTTAAGAAAGTTTCAATGTTTACACATGTTTCATTAGCGGCAACCCATCTATGTTGTTAACTTGCAGCCTTCTGGAAAAACTAGATCAAGCTGATCGAGCATTTTTCTTTACTAGTGGGATGGCTTCTTTGAGTGTTGTTACTCATCTTGTTGGGACCGGTGATTGTTGATCTTCTTACCCTACTTTTATCCAAATCATGTGACCTATTTTGTCTTCCCCTTTTCAATTTGATTGATTGATGAAATGGGGTTTTCCAGGCGGTGAAATTGTTGCAGGTGATGACCTCTATAGTGGTTCTGATCGATTGCTCTCACAAGTAATCCCAAATACAGGAGTTCTAGTGAAGTATGTGAAATTTTCATTAATATTTATTACAATTTAATCATAATTTTAGTCATGCTTAGTTACTTGTCTTTTTCTCAGATGAGTGAATACTAGTGATTTAAATGAGGTGGCATCCACGATTAGTCCTCGGACAAAGCTTGTGTGGGTGGAGAGTCCAACCAACCCGCGACAACAGATTTCTGATATTCATGTACAACTCTCTAAACTCACATGATAAATGGTTTTGTTTATATATCATGCTAGTTAACATTTTTTGTTTTGATTTTTCAAATTTGTATTATAAAATATGTTAGAAAATGTTTTGAAAAATGAAGAGGAGTCAAAAAAATATCAGAGGTGCCTATATAATTGTTTTCATTTTGTTGAAAACAAGAAATCAATTTATATTTTTATTTTTCTAGAATCTATCATTTTCATTTTCATTTTCTAAAAAATGTGTTTCATTTACATTATCTAATACATTTTCTGTTATGTTTTTAGAAAATTAAAACAGGAAATGTTTTTCAAAATCATACGCAATGAAGATGCTTTAAACCATGATATTTATGCTTAGTGTATAGGATTTGTTTTATCTTGGTTTGCTATGTTTCATTGTTTTGAAGCATTTTATCACGGGAATGAAATGGTTAATAAATTGAAAAAAGTTGTACATAAACTAGAAAGGGGTAGATATACCCTAACACTTTCCATGTTTTTATTAAGGATCCTTGCCCTATTGGAAAGCTGTCTTATAGACTTTTAACAGTAGTTTTTTTAGAGTTCGTTTGTTTAAGGTTTTTTTGGGCTAAAAAAAATTTCTTAAAAAAAACTGCTACAAAATTTAGTTTAAGATTTTTTCGAGAAGCAGAATTTGAAGAAAAAACACTTCAATTTTTTTATCAGCAATACTGATTTGTATTTTAAGAGTCCGTTTGTTTTGTCTTAGAAAATAAGTGATTTTTGGATTTTAAAAAACACAATTTAAAAAAAACAAAAGTTAATTTATGTTTGGATTATCATATTAAAAATAAATTTTTACTCATTTTAGAATCCATTTTAAAGTGGATAATCAGAATTGCTTTCTGAAAAAGATTTAAGTAATTTTTTCTTTTTTATAGTTGAGTGATCTTTGTTTGAAAGAGTGATTTTGAACCTAAAAAAGCTTAAACAAACAGGGTCTACAGACTAATTCGACTACCTCAAAATTGCTAATTTTTTTAAACTGAAACAAACTGGTTCTTAGTCTTTCTGCTGAAATGTTCATAAACACTTCCCTTCCATTTCATCTTCAGAAAATATCGAAAATGGCTCATGCACATGGGGTCCTTGTAATGGTGGATAATAGCATATTGTCCCCTGTTCTGTCCCAGCCTTTGGTACTTGGAGCTGGTAAAATTGTTATTGGTTTTCATGAATTTCAACTCCTTTTTTTTATAAAATTCACCCATTTCCTCCTTTTTCAGACATTGTTATGCACTCTACGACTAAATTTATATCTGGACATAGCGATCTCATGGCAGGTTTTCTTGCTGTAAGAGGGGAAAGGTCACACCTCCATGAATTCTTCCCCACTTGCATTACTCATTTTTGTTCGCTTTCCATCAGTTTCATTCTCTCTACTATGTGAAGTGGCTTTGAAATATTAGTTGTCCTGCCTTTTTTATATCATCAGCTTGGAAAAATACTTATATTTCCATCAAAATGTGGAGGGATCAGGATTAGCACCATTTGATTGCTGGCTATGTTTACGTGGAATCAAGACAATGGCCTTACAAGTCGAGAGGAAACAGGTGCTATTTTGTTTTGTTTTTTAACTTGTGTAGAGGGGATGAAATTAGAAATTGTGTCTTTAAAGTGAGGTTGAATCCATCTATATATCACGATAATAGATGTAAGATTTAAAAGGTTTGGTACAACCGAAAGTGCGACACACAACTCCACAAAGAAACTATAAATAAATCGCTAGCCCGAGGACTCGATCCTGCGATCACGCCCCAAACCCCAACCCACTCGTATCACCCCAGCCAATCGCAGGGGGCTAAGAGATGCAATATTTAAGATAGGTGAGAGATACAAAATTTAAACACACTTGATAAGGATATGGGATGGATGTAGTTAAAGAGAATGAACCTGGACACACCCATGTAACTGTTCCAACAACGTGCAACAGTTAAATGGTTAGTTGATCTCGGTCATAATAAAGATGTTTTTTTCTTATATTATTTTTTAATAATTATTCCTGATCATAGCTAAAAAACTAAAACGAGTTTTATCATTAGGGCTGGATCGAGTGGGAAAGGCTATTTTTACGCATCGTGGCAAATTTAGGTTAGCATTTGGCAGTCTTGAATGAGGTTGTATTTAGGTTGCATTTGTCGGTGCTTACTGAAAAATGATTGTTGCACCTATCATTCATGATCAGCAATTTGAAATAAATATGTGGTTTTTGTTCTCTTTCTGAAAGAAATACTTAAACATATATTATATTTGTGACTTTTCCCAGGATGGGGTGAAATGATCATTAATGGAATGTGATGGAATTTGATGGAATAGAACAACATGTAATGAAATGAAATTGAATGTGCCATTATTTGAAAGTTTGATGATGTAATGGAAAGGTCTTACCATATATAAAATAAATGAATTAAATTACCCTTTCTTTGTGATTTACAAAATCAAACTTTTTATTTTTACCCATTTCATTTTCCGAAATATTATTTTGAATATTTTTATTAAAATAACTCATTTTTTAGATTGTTCCAGGATTGACTCTCCAATTTTGAGTTCCACATAAAAGAGGGCATGAAGTTATCAATGACGACTTCGGACACTGCTTTTCATTCCATACCTTCATAAAAAAATCTCACAAGCAATGCATTATCCCATAGGCCACCCCATCCATCAAAATTCTAACTTCCAAACATAGACTTAAGTTTGGGAATAAAGCCACTTAAATAAGTTGTAAAAAATATTTTTTACATAAGAAATCAGGAAACGCTTATATGGAGTCACTTATCATAAGTGGTAAGTGTCATAAGTACTTATATAAGCATTGTGGAACAGAACTTTATTAGGGAACATCTTTGGAAGTATTATATTTTTTGATTGTAACTTGATTTTTGCAGGATAATGCACAGAAAATAGTTGAATTTCTTGCTACCCATCCGCGTGTGGAAAATATATACTATGCTGGCCTTCCCAGCCATCCGAGCCACTCTTTACACTATACCCAGGTATTGGCATTAGACGGAACTCATGGATTTAGATGGAAATCATGGATTTGGATAAGGCTGCTTTTGGTTTTGAAAAACGTTTTATGTTTTATGTTTTCTTTATACCATATCCATTTTGGCTTTTATACTTGTTGCAGGCAAAGGGCGCTGGTGTAGGTTTCGGGCGCAGCGGAAGCACGTTGGTGGGTTTGCCCAACTTTAATTTTAACGTTAAACAACGTTCAATCCGAGATTCGTCACGATATAAAATGCCGAATATTCAGAATAGAACGAAGAACGAAAAGAAAAGAAGAGTCTCGGAACCCTTGAGGAGGATCATCATATGTTGATTATAATTAATTTAATTAATGTATAAGAATTACCTCGTTGGAATTATTTCTTCATTGATGTGTCCGGTCACGATTCGGTGATCCGTCGTTGTGTCGTAGAATCCAAGTGTATGATTCCTCTAGCGGTGATCCACACATGTGTCACGTATCTCCGAATGTCACCGAAGGGATCTCTGGGTGCTAGCGCGGAAGAACCTTCGCTTGCGATGTCTGCCTTCGACCGCCTTGATCCGGTGGAGGATCTTGATCTCGTAACTTGAGGGCGTTCTTGGTGGAAAGGGAATTCTCTCTTTTCTTGAGTATTTCCAAATCCATTGTGCACAACAATGGCTCTTTAAAATGTTTGGGTTATGAGGATATTTATAATCGGGTTTGAGGTTAACAGAGTTATGACAATAAATAAACGCGTTACGTGTTTTATTTATTTCATTAACTATTATTGAAAACCCCCATGTCGAATTATTAATTCCTTGACATGTGCCCATGCTGATTATAATAAATATCATTTAATAAAACAATATTAAATCCTCAAAATCCCAACTGGAAAAACTACACGGTGTGTAATAATTAATACACGGCGTGTACTTGTTTTCCATAAAACTACACGGCGTGTATATTTAATATAAACGGTGTGTACTTTTATTTTCCATTTTTCTCCACCACATTTATTAGACCTTGAGTAATGACTATTTATTTCTTAAATAAATATAACTGCATTACTTGCTAATAAATATATTATTTCGTCTACAATATATATTCTCTCGAATAACTAGTGTCAAAATAAATGCGATCAGACATCCATAAATAATTATTAAACCAAATTCGGGAATAATATTTATTTAACTTGTTAAATTAATATATAACTGAGATACATGGACACACTTAGTGTGTGACCCTCTAGGACTCTTTCTCAGTGGCATTAGGCTGAGCCTGCCAAAAGTCCAAGGTTAGCGTCTAGCAACACGCCAAGACACCCATAGAGAAATAAGTTAACGCCGTAATGACGTGTTACCTTCTACGAACGGTTACCGTGTAATATAATCCCTTTGTCTCGATATCTCCAATCAAGTGGGTTGCATGCTAGTCCCATCAACGCATGTGCTTGATTATTCTTTATTTGACTTCCCGGAATTGAACTTGCCCATACCTTACCATGACCATGGATTTATTTAGGCTATATCAATTCCATCAAAGGGCCTGAGATATCTACTTCCGTTATGGAATAGAAGGGACAAATCCTTTCTCGCATTATCTATTAATGCGGTATTACTCGTGACGCACCCAACGTATACTACCTCGCTGCGAACAGTGTGTCGTCACAGTTTTCATCAATACATCTAAGTGCGCGAGTTGTAATACCCATTAATAATAATCTTAAAGTCTAAGGATCAATACACACGTCCGTAGATAGGAACATCCATTGACACTATGAAATGTGGATTTCCTACTGGAAGGTCTCGTTCTCATAATATCCTCCTGGATTTTACCAAGGGTGCAGACCATGAGAAGGTGCCTCAAAGTTTTATGAGTCCTCACCCCTAATGACATGTATTATTTGTGTCCCTCAAACAATATCATCCGGCCATAGAACATACATTCAAGAACAGTGTTATGGCACTTCCGGGTTCTCATCATAGCAGGGATCCGCTACGACCCTTTAATAAAACAGCTGTCCTTAGGACATTATCACATGACATGTTATGCAGAAGAACAATCAAGATGTGATAAAGCTTTTATTTAATGAAAAAGGTACAAAGTAGTTGGTTCTAGACCACCAACTCTAACAGACTCCCACTTGGAATAGAGCCAACTGCTAACAACCTTTAACCCACTAGCTCTCACATGATATTCCTGCTTCTGTTGAGATAGACCTTTAGTCATGGGGTCCACCACGTTCTCTTCCGTGGTCACTCTGCTCATTGCAACTTCACCCCTTTGATAAAAATCCCTCAAGAGGTGATACTTCTGGAGTATGTTCTTTGTCCGTTGATGTGACCTTGGTTCTTTTGCAAGATCCACCGCTGCAGTATTATCACAATACAATGTAATGGGATCTTTACTGCTAGGCACCACATCAAGCTCCTGGACAAAGTTCCTAATCCATATGGCTTCTTTGGATGCATTAGAAGCCACTATATACTCGGACTCCGCTGTAGAATCGGCGACAACTAGCTGCTTTGAACTCTTCCAGCTCACAGCTCCTCCATTGAGACAAAAAACATATCCAGATTGCGACTTCAGATCATTCTGATCTGTTTGAAAACCATCATCAGCATACCCTCTGATGACAAGCTCCTCATCTCCTCCATACACCAGGAACATATCCTTAGTTCTTCTCAGATACTTAAAGATAGTCTTAACAGCAGTCCAATGTTGTTCTCCTGGATCTGCTTAATATTTGCCTACCATGCTTAGTGCATAGGAAATATCAAGCCTGGTACATAACATGGCATACATGATGGATCCTATAGCCTAAGCGTATGGGATATTACTTATCCTATCTTTCTCCTGTTGTGTCTGGGGACACATTTTCTTAGAAAGATGTAAGCCATGTGACACTGGAACCAATCCCCTCTTGGATTTTTCTATACTAAATCTCCTTAGTATCTGGTCAATGTATGTACCCTGACTTAGTCCAAGAAGCCTCTTGGATCTGTCACGAATGATCTTGATCCCTAGAATGCGGGCTGCTTCTCCTAAGTCCTTCATGGAGAAACACTTGTTCAACCAGTCCTTAACTGACTGTAAGGATGGTATGTCATTTCCAATAAGAAATTTGTCATCAACATATACCACTAGGATGACAACCGCATTCCCATTAAACCGCTTATAAACACATGGCTCACATTCATTCTTAATGAAACCAAATCCCTTTATGGATTCATCAAATCGAATGTTCCATGACCTGGATGCTTGCTTCAATCCATAAATGGATTTCTGCAACTTACAAACCCGTTTGGCTTCACCTGGTGTCACAAACCCTTATAGTTGTGTCATATAGACATCTTCCTGAAGGTTCCTGTTAAGGAATGCTGTTTTGAAATCCATCTGCCAAATCTCATAGTCATGGTAAGCTACTATAGCAAGTATGATTCTTATGGATTTAAACATGGCAACTGGCGAGAAGGTTTCATCATAGTCAATTCCTTGACGCTGTCTGAATCCTTTAGCTACTAGCCTTGCTTTATAGGTGCTAACTTGACCTTCCATGTACAACTTTCTTTTGAATACCCATTTGCATCCAACAGGCTTTACATCAACTGGCTCATTGACCAGAACCCAAACTTGGTTCTGATACATGGAATCCATCTCAGAATTCATAGCTTCTAGCCATCTTGCAGCTTCTGAGCTTTCTACCGCTTCCTTGTAGGAGAGAGGTTCATCATTGTCCAACAATAATGATTCAGCGTCCTCAGTGACTAGGAAACCAAATCTCTCTGGTTCCCTTACTTCTCTTGAGCTCCTACGTAGTACTTGTGTTTCTGGAACCTCTTCCACGGGAACCTGTAGAACTTGTTCCTGTACCAACTCTTGTGTATCTTGAGCATCAACTTCGTCGAAGTCAATCTTGCTCCCACTATCCTTCTTGAGGATGTGCTCCCTCTCAAGAAATATGGCTTGTCTGGCGACAATCACTTTCTTGTCTTGAGGGTTATATAGGTAATATCCTTTTGTTTCCTTGGGATATCCTATAAAGATACACTTAGTGCACCGGGGTGCTAGTTTGTTGCCTGAGAAGGCCTTAACAAATGCCTCGCATCCCCATACACGTGTTTGCGACAAAGTGGGTTTCCTTTCATTCCATAACTTGGATGGAATTCCATTTTCCGCCATAGTTGGTACTCGGTTTAATGTGTATGCTGCAGTTTGTAATGCATATCCCCAAAAGGATAATGGAAGATCCGCATGACTCATCATCGACCTCACCATGTCCAACAAGGTGCAGTTCCTCCTTTCACTAACACCATTCCACTGTGGTGTATAAGGAGGAGTGAGCTGAGATAGAATCCCAGACTCCCGTAGAAGATCGATGAACTCTTGGTTCAGATATTCTCCACCTAGATCCGATCGAAGCTTCTTTATCTTCTTACCAAGATGATTCTATACTTCATTCTTGAATTCCTTAAATTTCTCTAAGGACTCTGACTTATACCTCATTAAGTAGACATAGCCATATCTACTCAAATCATCAGTAAAAGTAATGAAGTAAGAATATCCACCTCTAGCTTCTACTGGAAGTGGTCTACACACATCCGTGTGTACCAATCCTAGAAGCTCTGTGGCCCTTTCACCTTGTCCACCAAAAGGCGGCTTGGTCATTTTTACTTGTAAACAAGTGTGACATCTATAAAGTGGTTTTAGCTTAGTAGAGTCTAAATAGCCATCTTGGTAGAGCTTTATCAAACGCTTCTCGTTCACATGACCAAGGCGGTGATGCCATAACTGGGTGATGTATGAGTCATGTGAGTTTGTTTCGTTATCGATTGCCAACACTTGGTTTTTGTAATTAAATACATACAAACCATTATTTAAATGTGCCATACCATAACATACGTTGTTCTTATAAAAGAGACAACCCTTATTTCTAAATTTGAAAACAAATCCATCCATATCCAAAAAATATATAGAAATTATGTTCTTGGTAACACTAGGCACATAATAATAGTTATGTAAAACCAAAATCATCCCAGTCGGCAATGAGAGGTGGTAGTCGCCAATAGCCAACGTAGCTAGCCTTGCGCCATTGGCAGCTCGAAGATCCACCTCTCATCTGGCGATATTTCTAAATCTACTTGGTTCATGTATTTGAATACAGATGTGAGCCCCACAAGCTGTATCTAATACCCAATGTGTAGAAATAGAAAGATTGCACTCGATAACAAACGCAATTTTAGCGTCCCCACGCTTCTAGGTGCAGTTCCTCTTCCAGTGGCCCTGCTTACCACATGAAAAACACACTGTCTCTCATTCTTTTCCCTGCCTCTGGATCTTCCCCTTCTTGGAGGGATGGTGCTCGGGGGCTTCAGACTGTTTATAAGTCTTTGGGCCCTTTGCCTTGTCCTTCCTTTTCTTGTTCACCATAAGGACTGCGGGTTTGTCATGCCCCATGTCCTTATCTACCTGGAGAATCAAGGTCAGAAGCTCCGATAGACTCTTCTCATTACCGCTCATGTTATAGTTGACAATGAAGCTAGAGAAGGTCTTGGGTAGTGATGATAGGATGAGATCTATATGAAACTCATCCGGGAATTTAATCCCTAAGATGTCCAGGCGTTCAATGTAGCCAATAATCTTGACTACATGAGGCCCAGCTGGTGTAGACTCTCCAAGATTCGTGGTAAACATAGAATTGGAGATCTCATACCTCTCCTGTCTTGCCTTCTCTTGGTAGAGATATTTAATGTGAGACATCATGCTATACGCGTCCATGTTTTCATGTTGCTTCAAGAGCTCATTAGACATGGCCGATAGCATGAAACACTAGACATCTATGGCATCATCCATGTGTTTCATGTAGAGAGATAATTCCTCATCACTAGCCTCTTTCCCAGGCACAACTGGAATAGGCTCTTCCAGCACATATAATTTCCTTTTATGGTGAAGGACGACGCGTAAACGCCTCTGCCACTCTTGGAAATTGGTTCCGGTGAGAAGGTTTTATTTTTTGATTATGGTGCACAATGATATGTTTGAAGTCTTTTTCTTACCGTTTCTACAAATTAAGATGAGCAAAGTTTTAGTACTTTATTACAAAATTGAGACAAATAAATAAATTAATACTTATTAGTCTCCCACTATTTTATCAAAATCTAATAGCCCTCACCATTGACTTCAGAATATTCTGTTGCGTGAATATTCTAGTGGCAAGGATCCATATTGCCCTTCGCATTACCCCAACTAGGGTTGGTCAAGCAACTTGAAGGGTTTTAGGTAGGCATTACAAATGCCAACTGCATTAACTCGCAGCTCCTTGATCCGTTGAGTGGACTCCCCAATCCTGAAATCCTTTTTTGATTTCCTCAACCTTTGCCTCTTGGTCACACCAAGTCCTACTGTGGCAGTCAAACCTTGATGCGAACCAAGTCATGTCAACCCAAAACCTTGAATTAGAATTCCCCGATAATTGAAAGCACCCCAACTAGGGTTGGTCAATCACTTTGAACTATGGTTCGATTCTAACCAAGATTATGGAAGGCTATGCTGACTTAATATTTATTTTGAGGGATTTTATCCTTATACGTAAATTTCCATTTTATTATCTTTGATTACATTCTTGTTAATATTAAGTGGGATACACTTAAGTGATTAACCATGTCTAAGATAATATTTACGTATAATCCAGTTTTATTTTAGTTCAATCTTGCATGCTCGTTTAATTCATTAATTGTGTGATCGTGACAACACACCATAATAAATAAACCATGCAACTGACATAAATAAAATAAATAGTATGATCATGAGCTTTTCTATTGGTTAGTTTATCTAGCAGCTGATAAACTGACCCAAGACCTAGGGGAGAAACATCTTGAACCTTTCAGGTTCGTGTTTACAGCTTTCCACCTGTCCACCTTTGTATCTCCTTGGATTGGTTTCACCTTGGCTCCTGACTTGAGCTGCCTCCACTAGCTTGGGAGCTCCATCCATTACATATGCATTTATCTCACACGCAGGTGAGGGGTAAAAGGGGTTTTTACATAAAAGAATCCTTGGGTGCGCATGCCCTACATATTAATGAGGAGATGGCTCACAGGCCAACAAATTTAATTTAAATAAATAAATTAAAAGAAACCATTCACATACAAAGGTCTCGGTCTAGCTCATGATCATCCATACATGCAATGATATTTACGCATAAATAAAACTAGCATTCATTTTTTTAATCGTTCTTGTTTAAGATAAATCACGCTCAAATCAATTAATTATCTTTAATTAATCAATCCATTTTTTTAAATCCCTTTTCTGAATTTCCTTGAGATTCTCATCCATCATAATTTTAAAAAAATAAATTCATTTAAAATTATCCTTGTACGTAACTTGTACCTTGGAGGCCACCCGGTGAATTCCCATTTATTACGCAGATGTTAAATTAAACACATATATATATAAAACACCTGTCATGTGTTGTGCCTCAGCTTTACGCCTACACCATGGTACATGTCTCAAGGGTTTGTATAATATAATAATAAATTTTAATAAATCTGCGTAATTTGGGTGAGTACACGGTGTGTAGTTCCGATTACACAGCGTGTACTTTTCTTCACCGCCCATCCTAAGTACACGCCCGGGGATAGGGCGTGTTAATGTACTTCAGAAATTTTCGGAGTACACGGTGTGTACAGTGGGACACACGCCGTGTAGTTTCCGCGTTACACGGTTTCCAGCCGGGCAGGCCGTGTACGGAGTACACGACCCAACCCTGACCCGAAGGGACTACATGCCATGTTCATTGGACCACATGGCGTGTATTCCGGAAACTGTGTGCCACCTGTTTCTGGTCAACACACGATGTCTTAAATTCTTAGAAAGAATCCAATACACAGCCTGATTTGGCGGATCAGTCAATGCATTGAACCTAGACTACACGATGTGTACTTCCAAATACACACCGTGTATTCTGGTGTTATATGGCCAGAAACGTTTGGCTCCTCCAGATGAGTTCCTCTATTTTATTTTAATCAAAATTAAAAGAAGAAAATCGTTTCTATGGGGTGAACGAGAAACAAGGGAGGAGGAATAGATCTCGATATTCAGATTTCCAGAACGATTAAACTTGAATTGAAATAACTAAATTATTAAATGCGTAAATTACCAATGAAAAACTAAATAATTATAATCAACGATATGACCCCTCTGATACCAATTGTAGGTTCCGGGCACAACGGAAGCGTGTTGGTGGGTTTGCCCGACTTTAATTTTAACGTTAAACAACGTTCAATCCGAGATCCGTCACGATATAAAATACCGAAACTTCGGAATAGAACGAAGAACGAAAAGAAAAGAAGAGTCCTGGAACCCTTGAGGAGGATCATCATATGTTGATTATAATTAATTTAATTAATGCATAAGAATTAACTCGTTGGAATTATTTCTTCGTTGATGTGTCCGGTCATGATTCGGTGATCCGTCATTGCATTGTAGAATCCAATTGTAGGATTCCTCTAGCGGTGATCCACACGTGTGTCACGTATCTCCGGACGTCGCTGAAGGGATCTTCAGGTGCTAGCGCGGAAGAACCTTTGGTTGTGATGTCCACCTTCGACCGCCTTGATCCGGTGGAGGATCTTACTCTCATAACTTGAGGGCATTCTTGGTGGAAAGGGAATTCTCTCTTGGCTTGAGAGTATTTCCAAATCCGTTGTGCACAACAATGGCTCTTTAAAATGTTGGGGTTGCGAGGATATTTATAATCGGGTTTGAGGTTAACAGAGTTATGACAATAAATAAACGCGTTATGCGTTTTATTTATTTCATTAACTCTTATTGAAAACCCCCATGTCGAATTATTAATTCCTTAACATGCGCCCACGCTGATTATAATAAATATCATTTAATAAAACAATATTAAATCCTCAAAATCCCAACTGGAAAAACTACACGGCATGTAATAATTAATACACGATGTGTACTTGTTTTCCATAAAACTACACGGCATGTATATTTAATATACACGGTGTGTACTTTTATTTTCCATTTTTCTCCACCACATTTATTAGACCTTGAGTAATGACTATTTATTTCTTAAATAAATGTAACTACATTACTTGCTAATAAATATATTATTTCATCCACAATATATTCTCTCGAATAACTAGTGTCAAAATAAATGTGATCAGACATCCATAAATAATTATTAAACCACATTCGGGAATAATATTTATTTAACTTGTTAAATTAATATTTAACTGAGATACATGGACACACTTAGTGTGTGACCCTCTAGGCCTCTTTCTCAGTGGCATTAGGCTAAGCCTGCCTAAAGTCCAAGGTTAGCATCTAGCAACACAGCAAGGCACCCATAGAGAAATAAGTTAACGCCGCAATGACGTGTTACCTCCTACGAACGCTTACCGTGTAATATAATCCCTTTGTCTCGATATCTCTAATCAAGCGGGTTGCATGCTAGTGCCATCAACCCATGTGCTTGATTATTCTTTCTTTGACTTCCCGGAATTGAACTTGCCCATACCTTACCATGGCCATGGATTTATTTAGGCTATATCAATTCCATCAAAGGGCCTGAGATATCTACTTCCATTATGGAACGGAAGGGACAAATCCTTTCTCACATTATCTATTAATGCGGTATTACTCGTGACGCACCCAACGTATCCTACCTCACTACGAACAGTGTGTCGTCACAGTTTTCATCAATACATCTAAGTGCGCGAGTTGTAATACCCATTAATAATAATCTTAAACTGTAAGGACCAATACACACGTCCGTAGATAGGAACATCCAATGAAACTATGAAATGTGGATTTCCTGCTGGCGGGTCTCGTTCTTATAATATCCTCCTGGATATTACCAAGGGTGCACACCATGAGAAGGTGCCTCAAAATTTTATGAGTCCTCACCCCTAATGACCTGTATTATTTGTGTCCCTCAAATAATATCATCCGGCCATAGAACATACATTCAAGAACAGTGTTATGGAACTTCCGGGTTCTCATCATAGCAGGGATCCGCTACGACCCTTTAATGAAACAGCTGTCCTTAGGACATTATCACATGACATGTCATGAAGAAGAATAATCAAGATGTAATCAGGCTTTTATTTAATGAAAAAAGTACAAAGTAGTTAGTTCTAGACCACCAACTCCAACAGCGGGATCCGTGCTTAGCTTCTCGACGAGTTCAGTTGCACTGTCGAAACATGTTGTGGAGGCTACCAGGTAATTCAGCATAACTGTCAGTTTCGGGAGTGTGAAGTCGCTGATCAGAATGCCTTGTTTCATGTCCCACACCAGCATCCCGGCCTCTGTGCGCAAGTCTCGGGGCCTTACTGAAGACCTTGTTCGAATCTCTGTTGGCATTGAGGATGCAAATGATCTTATAGATGATCTAGACAATTCTCTCAGAATAGGGCCTGTTTAAGTGCTCCAGTGTGCCTAATTTTAGCTCCATCTGATTCATCTTCATATTCACTGTTGAGCTCATGCTCCAATGCTTTCTTATTCTTCTGTTTTCATATTCATGTTTTTGAATCCTCATTTCCCCTTCCCATAAATTATAAATTGAAGTTGTGCTCTGATCTAGTTTAGTTTGTAGAAAAGTATTTATAATACAATTATCTGTTGGACAATCATTTGGTTTGAAAAAATTGTGACAAAATTTATCTCATAAAGGTCAATGCTTATACTACATTGAAAGAAAAATGTTAACCATGTGCTAAATTATTTATCGATGCAATTTCTAATGACATTTGTGACACAACCTGACTTTTTGGAACCTGGATGATCCTATAACAAGTCCACTTGAGTGTCTTCCAAACATATATGCTAATGGATATAAATCCCAATCTACCAATGATAATATCAAATAAAAATATGCTTGTATGTTAAACATCCAAAACAAAAACAAATAAAAAGCCATGATGAAAAACCACCGCAAAATCCTCATGGTAAGTGAAATTACATGCATTTAAGGCTTCATTTTAATCGTTTTAAAAACTTGAATTCTATCTAATTTGGATATTTTATGTTTTACAACCAATGGCGGAATCAAGTGAATCTAAAAGTAATTGAAGAAGAACAAATGAGAGGAGATAAAACCACGATGTGATAATTAAATGAAATGTCATGGTGATATAGTGGATAGAAAAGAAGAGAATAAGAGAAACCATTCAAGGAGATGATGATCTTTTCAGGAAGCTATCAAAATATTTTGATAACCATGAAAAATCATACTTGTATACCGCTATGTTTTATCCTCAATGCTCACAAAAGAACACATAACATGTGTGAACCATGTCGTATGGATTCGGTGTTTGTTTTCGATAAATTTGTGACACACAAGGGCTCAATTGGAAGATGAAGATAATTTTTTTTATAGTTGGCCACATCGTATCAAGAATTATAGTAGATTTTAAAGATAAAAACACTGTAATAAATAGTGGAGTTATAGTTTCAAGCAGAGCAAAATTTAAAGAGTCAATTAACGATACATTTAAAATGGGTGTTTTAAAATTGAAATATCATGGTATTATGAATCTGAAATTTAAAATTCTGAATTAATATGTAAAACTTGCCACGGTTTGTTCTAGATATTTGTTTTTATAAATTTATGACTTTGGAAACTTGAAAGAAATCATCTAGGAGTAGAGCTTGGAGACATGTTTTGAAAGCTTATTGAAGACTTTTATAGAGTAAATTAGGTCATTCTAAAGATGATAAAGCAAAGGGGTTGATTTTTCTCATGTATTTTGGTGATATCTTTCTTATTTTCATGCTTATTCACCAAAGCATGACATACTAATTCTCTTATGATAAAGATATAATGGAAGAATGATTGGTTTAATAGATTTAGATTTATTTTAATGATATTTTAATTGAGTTTGATTATTCATCTCTTGTTCTTAACAAATCTTATTTTTATTCTCATGATCACTATGAATGGATCTAAAGATTATAATTTAATATTTAAACTAGACGATCGAGATTATTTATGAACATTGAATAAATCGATATTATCTATGTTTAAATATGATTTTAAATCACCCATTTATTGAATTAAATTATTATCACACTATAGAAAAAAACTAATTTAGTAGTTGTTTTTAAAATTGCAATTGAATATTTTCATTAAATATTTTTACCAATGGTTTTGGAAATCAACAGTGAATCAGCAACGGTTTTTGGAAAACTACCACCAAATACTAAATATTATTATTATTTATTTATTTTTAGCGACGGTTTTGTAAAAACCGCATTGAATTTTGTTAAATTAAATAATTATTTATTATTAATCATTTTTATTATTAAATAATTTAAATAATTGTGAATTATTATTTATAAATTATAATAATAATAATAATTTGCATAGAAACCCAACCCTCCACCCCATTACATGCCTTGACTTCTAATTATGTAGACCCCATTCGCAAAGTTGAGCCCCCAGTCTTTCACTTCGTCATGCTGGTTTAGTTGGGTAAAACTATCGCCGACCACGCGCCCTTGCATAGCAAGACACCTTAAATCATCTGGCATAGAATTACTATCTGTACAAACAATCGATGGGAATCGAACCCCCAACCTCTAAATAATTCAAAGGAAGCGTCCCAACAACTCGAACACTTCAGGAGGGGCTCATTCATAAATTATTAATTATTTATTATATAATAATTAATAATTAAAGATAATTGAAAATTTCTAATTAATACCGAGTAATGCATATTTAATAAAAATTAGGTAATAATAAATAATAATTAATTGATTAAGATCATAAGAGAAGTTGAAAATATGACTTAAATTTCAACTAATCATAACTTTTGATCCAAGTGTTTGTTTGAGCTTTATGAGCTATCAAATGGAAGCTTGCGACGAGTTCTATGATGTTTGGTACATGATATATCTCATACACTATTTTTTCTTAGTGAAAAGAGTCAAAAAAGACCTCCATTCAAGGGCCTCTAGGCTGTTTGAAGTAACTCCTACCGATGGATACGATGGTGTGATGATGGTCTATAAAGAAGCAAGAGTTAGGGGATGATCTGTGCGATTGATCACTGGATGTAACGAACGACATTCAGAAGTACACCTAGAGCCCCTAAGTGGGGTAGAAGATGGCATGCCACAACTATACAACGTTGGAGAAGCAAGCTGGAAAACAATAAGAGGGAAGAAGGGGTTGTTACAGATTAGGTCTTGGTTCCTTTGGGCCTTCAGGCCATGCACTATGGGACCTTTAGGCCACGCATTATAGGGCTTTCGAGCCATATAAAAATTCATTCTCAGCCCAGTTAAAAAGATGACTCATAAAAAAAAGAGTTTGAAATTGTTATTTATAAATATATTATACATAAATATATAAATATATTTACATATAAAATGTATATTTAAATATATATAGGGAATTAAATTAAAATCTTTTTGTTCATTCTATTTAAAAATAGAAATTATCCACTTTATTTACCTTATAAACACACACACACCAATGTATTTAAAGATATATATATATATATATATATATATATATTATTTTTTATTAATTAAAAATTACTAATTATAAATTATTAATAAATAATTACAAAATATTCAATTGTTAATTGTTAATTGTTAATTATTAATTAATAATTATTTATCATTTAAAAATTTAATTAATTGTTAACTATTAACTATTAACTATTAATTATTAATTCTTACATACAATTTTATTATTAATGATTTATTATTAATTATTAATTATTAATTACTAATTATTATTTACTAATCATTAATTCTTACATCTAATTTAATTATTTTTTATTAATTATTTATTATCAATTATCAATTATTTTTTATGAATTATGAATTATTATATATATTATTTATTAATTAATATTTATAATTATTAATTGTTAATTAATAATTAATAGTTAATATTTTTTTAATTTTTAATTAATTATTAAATGTTAATTGTGATTTATTAATTATTAATTATCAGATATTAATATGTTTTATGTGAGTGTGTGTGTATATATATTTGTATATGTATATTTATACGTGTTTATATATATATATATATATCTCCCACGTCACCTCTTGCCCGCGCTACTGCTTGCATCACCGCCTGCATTAGTGACTGTGTCATACATCCCTCGAGGGGCTGCTAAGATTCGAACTATGATCACTTGAATGTGGAGACCGGTGGCGAATGCCACCCAACCACAACCGAGACCACACTTAAATATGTTTTTTATAATACTAAATATGCATTTACACTTAATATATAATACATTTAATGAAAATGATTTATAAAATGATTTAAAATTAATATTAATTAATAATTTTCTCATTAGTATAGAGTAATAGACATTTTAATATCAATTTGGTGATAGAAAAAATTAATAAATCAATTAATATCTTAAGATAAGTTGAAAAATGTGATTGAATTTCAAATGACCGTAACTTTTATCGAGACATTTGTTTGAACCGTATGAGATGTCAAATCAAATCTTGAAAAAAGATCTATGCTGATTGTAATAGGGGGTTTCCATTCCCTATTTTTTCTCACTAAAAAAGGTTTAGAAGACCTCTAAAATTGAGTTTTTAGTCGAGATTTCCTCATTTTTTAACATTCATTGAAATTTTAACTTTATTTAAGAGTGTCTATTGAGCAAGTGTTGTTTTCAACAATACATAATATTGTTATTTAAAGGGGGGAGTTTATATTAATACTCTATCTCTTTATGATAATTTTGATGCTCACAAATACCCTTAATTATTTTCTAATGATTTTATTTGTTAAGCATTTTGCAGGAATTTATCATTTTATTTTACTCTTGAAATTATGGGAATTTATTATTAAAGTATTCGTATTTTAGTGTGTTATAGAAACACTGTTCATGCACTACTTATTTGGAATCTACTTGAGCGTGTTCTGGAAACACTGTTCATACCCTACATGGATAAACGTAGCGTAGGGATAGAAACCATGTATACTTTTTGAGATAAGAAAAAAGTATGGTTAAACAACCATATGTTATCGACAAAGTATGGAAGAGGAACCCTACATTTGGGATATCAGAAAAGTATGGAAGGAGAACCGTACATAAATATTAAATGTTATGTTTGTTTCTCAAAAGTATGGTTCATCAACCTTACTTTTTTAAACAACCATACGTTCTTGGAAAATTATGGATCAAGTATAAGTATGGATCTTTTATCGTATGTTTGAAAGTTGAAGAGAAAAGTATGGATGAACAACCCTACGTTTGGAATGAACCTTACGTTTGTTGTCAAGTTTACATTGTGAACCTTACGTTTGAAGACTATGTCATCAACCTTACGTTCAGAGGACACATACAGTTCAACTTAACCTTACATTTGGCGTCAGAGAATTTAAAGTCGATATTTTTATGCAACGGTCAATACGCTAATTATTAGGCAGATTTCAAGCCAGATTTAAAGATGATTTTAAAGTACGATTTTGACTGATTCAAAACCGTTTCATCAATGATTTGATAATCGAATTAAAAGGAGATTTTTATGCCGAGTCTTCAGGGAAGTTACGACTGCTCTGTAAATTCAAATGTTCGAATATTGCGAGTAAAAATGCGACTTTTGTGGATCTAATTTTACCGAAGAAGTTCTTATCGTTCTTTTATTTATATGGGATTTTCTAACTGCATCGATGATTATTGATCGTGTGTGATCTTTTGATTATTCTGAAAAAAAAAAGAAAAAACAGAGACTACTGAAACACACCGATCTGCTGGTTCAAAAGGTGAATCAAAGCACTATTTGTTAAAAGAGGAAGGAATGCGATAGAAGATTCACTTATTCTACAATGAAGATCTACTGTGAATTTTCTACTGCTGAAGTTGTGAATTATATTTCTATATCTACTGCAACGAGATCTACTCAGAAAGTTTCTTATGTGAAGATTATTATTTCTGAAGGCGACGATCTATCTACTGTCAATTGCATGTTATTTCAATTGTGAAGAACATCTAGAAAGTATTTTCAAAATACTAAAATCTTTTCTTTCTATTCTTGAGTGATTGAATTCTTGTACTAAGCTGAGTAGGTTCTGTAAGTGAACCAGCAGGCTTTGTTTTGCCTTGGATTGTAAAGTTGTCAACTGCCTGTACTCAGTTGTGAACTGGTCTATTGAAACGAGGACCAGATAGTGAAAATCAACAAGCTCGTGGAGTAGAGCGTTGGTGGAGTGGACTAGGGGACTTCTGTTCCCCGAACCACTATACATCTTGTGTTTCTGCTATTTAAATTTATGCTGCATCATTTTATCTGATTAAAGTTAAAAGGGAGAACACAATCTTGAAAATATTTATGAAAAGACACAATTCACCCCCCTCTTGTGTATATTTGGTGTAATCCGATCCAACAATTGGTATTAGAGGGTGAGCTTTATGACAAAGCTTTAACAAGATGAAAATGATTTTACACAGAGCAAGATGACTAATACAAGAGAGAGAATGTCTATGGTCAGAGCACCGTACTTCAATGGAGAAAACTATGGATTCTAGAAGTCTTGAATGATCATATATCTGAAAAATCTTGGATACAGAGTCTATTCTAATATTCTAACTCCATATGAAATACCAGAAAAACCTGAAACATGGAGTGAAGCTACTGAAGCAGAATATGATATGAATTTTAAGGCAATGAATGAAATTATATGTGTTCTAGGACCTGATGAGCTTAATAGAGTATCTCAATGCCCAACAACATATGAAATGTGGAAAACTATTGCTGTTGCTTACGAAGGAACTAACAATATCAGGGAAATGAGATATGCAACTGCTAAGCTTAAATTTGATACATTCAGAATAGTTGAAGGTGAGAGTATTACTCAAATTAATGGAAGATTGACAGAGATTTTCAATAACATAACTACCTTGGGAGATCCCATTAAGCAAGTTGATCAAGCTTTAAAAGTGTTGAGAGTACTGCCTACAAAATGGAATGGAATCTCTGCAGCAATCAGACAGTCAACACCTGTCAAAGATTTAACCACGAGAGAACTGATTGGAACATTAATGATGTATGAAGATGAGATGGTAGATGAATCTAATGAACATAAAGTGCTTATCAAAAGAGAAGATACTGCCTTGAAAGCATCATCACAGAGCAAAAACAGAAATATGAAGAAAAATGAAAAAGAGAAGTCAGAGAGTTCTGAGTTATCTAATTATGATGTGGAATTGCCTCAGCTAGCCTGAAGATTCACAAAATTCTATAGAAAGAAAAGAGGATTCAAAAAATCCTTTAAGAAAGATGATATGAAAGTAAGATGCTATGAATGAAAGAAAATGGGGCATATCAGACCTCACTGTCCTCAGCTAAAAGAAGACAAGAGAAAGAAATTTTTCAAAAGAAATGACTATGATCATAAGGACAAGAAAGCCATGAAAGCTACTTGGAGTGTATCTGAAGACTCCAGTAGTACCTGTCAATCAGACTCAGAGAAGAAGGAAGCAAATCTGAAAGACAACATGTGTTTTATGGCAGAAACAAATGAGGTACAATCTTACTACTCTTCTGATTCTAGTTCTTAATCTAATTACTCTAATGAAAAACTTGTATCCTACTGCAATATGATTGAATAAAAATATGACTCTCTATTTAAGAAGCATAAGTCTTTAAAGAATGTTCATAAGGCTGTTTCTAATGAAAGAGATACAATGCTGAAACAATATAAGGAGTTAACGGAAAAATTTGATTCAATTAATTCTAACAATACAGATTATGAATCAAAGATAAAATCACTGCAAACAGAAGTAGAAACTTATAAAACTGCAGCCCTTGTTTTTACTAAAGGAGAAAATACTTTAAATGAAATTCTTAGGAAAATTTCATTAAAAAGGAGAGATTTGGAATTGGCAGTAAAGGTGAAAAACCCAAGCTGTACAAAAACTATTTTATTCCAAGTACAAAAAGACTAAATTGTAATTACTATGGAATAAGGGGACATATTTCTAAAAAAAATTCTTAATACAACCCCAAATAAGCATCATTAAGAAAGCTTTTGTATCAAATGATCTATTCGACTCATGTGAAATTAGAAAAACAAAGAAAGTTTGGATTCCCAGATCCTTGCTAGCTAACACTATTGGACCCAACAAAATATGGGTACTAAAGCAATCTGTGTAAATGTCTTTTCAGGGAGCAGGTCACAAGAGCAAAAAGGAGACATGGTATATGGACAGTGGTTTCTCAAGACATATGAGTGTAAACTCATTGAATTTATCTACACTCACTCAAAAAGATGGTGGACTTGTCACTTTTGGTGATAATGCCAAAGGAAAAATCATTAGTATTGGAATAGTTGGAGATCCAGAAGCTGTCTCAATTAATAAAGTACTTTATATACAAGGATTGAAACACAATCTGATAAGTATATCTCAACTATGTGATGATGGTTATGCTGTTGATTTTTCTAACAATTGATGTTCTGTTTTCAAAAATAAATTGCTTAATATTAGAGCACTAAGAACTGATAATGTGTATACCCTAGATTTAAATTCCTTGTGTAAAAAACAAGTAAATTGCTTAACTGCTAAAATGAATGAATCTTGGATCTGGAATAGGATACTTGGAAATTGTAATATATATGTTTTAAATAATTTATCTAAGAAACATTTAGTTTTTGATTTTCCTAGTCTCAAATTTGAAAGTGACAGATTCTGTGATGCATGTCAACTTGGCAAGAAACACAAATAATCCTTCAAATCTGTTAACAAAATTGCTACATCTAAAGTTCTAGAACTTATTCATATGGATTTGTTTGGACCCTCAAGAGTAGCAAGCTTGGCTGGTAAATTATATGTATATTTTTTAGTTGATGACTATTCTAGATTTACATGGATTTTCTTTTTGAAATTTAAAAATGAAGGTTTTACTTTATTTGAAATTATTTGTAAAGCTGTTCAAAATGAAAAAGGTTTAAAATAATTTCATTAAGAAGTGATCATAGTGGAGAATTTGGGAATCAAGAATTTAATTCCTTCTGCTCAAATATGGGTATTAAACACACCTTCTCTACACCTAGAACACCTCAACAGAATGGAATTGTTGAAAGAAGAAATAGGACTATTCAGGAAATGGCTAGGACTATGCTAAATGAATACAACCTTCCTACCTACTTTTGGGAAGAAGATGTAAGCACAACCTGCTATATAATGAATAGAGTTTTAATTGGACCTCTTTTGAAAAAGACACCCTATGAACTTTGGAATAACAGAAAACCTAAAGTTAACTACTTTAAAGTTTTTGGATGCAAGGTTTACATCTTAAACACCAAGGATAATCTTGGTAAGTTCGATCCAAAATCTGATGAAGGAATTTTCTTAGGATATTCAGCTAGTTCCAAAGCGTATAGAATCTATAATAAGAAGTCAAGTATTGTTGAAGAATCAGTACATGTGAAATTTGATGAATCTGATCCCTTTGAGAAAAGGACAGATCAATTGGATGAATCTGAATCTAATGATAACATGAGGCTTGAAGACTTGAAAAATGATTTTGAAAAAGATATAAATAAAATTCAGTCTAGTTCAGAAGAACATGATACTAAAGAACCTATAAATGTGTTTCCTAGACAGACTAGAACCCTAAATAATCACCCTTTAGAAACTATAATAGGTGACTTAGATACAGGAATAAAAACTAGAATAAATATAGGAAATTTTGTATAATTCTATGCATTTCTATCCCAATTAGAACCCAAGACTATATAAGAAGCTTTAGATGATGAAAACTGGATGATAGCAATGCAAGAAGAATTAAACTAGTTCAAAAGAAATGAAGTCTGGGAATTAGTTGAAAGAACACAAAACTATCCATTAATAGGAACCAAATGGGTCTTTATAAATAAACAAGATGATCAAGGAATAATAACTAGAAATAAATCTAGACTTGTAGCTAAAGGATATAATCAGGAAGACGGTATAGATTATGATGACACCTTTGCACCTATAGCTAGACTAGAAGCCATTAGAATCCTCTTAGCCTATGCATCTCATATGAACTTTAAATTATTTTAGATGGATGTTAAGTCTGCCTTTTTAAATGGTTATTTAATGAAGGAAGTTTATATTGAGCAACCTCTTAGTTTTGAAAATTCTTAAAAACCAGATTTTATTTTTAAACTTACTAAAGCTCTCTATAGCCTTAAACAAGCACCTAGAGCTTGGTATGAAAGATTAAGCTCTTTTCTTTTGAAAAATGATTTTATTGTTGGAATGGCAGACCCAACACTGTTTAAGAAAACTGTGAATTATAATATTTTATTGGTTCAAATTTATGTTGATGATGTAATTTTTAGATCAAATAATAAAACCCTTTGTCATGAGTTTTCAAAGTTAATGCAAAAAGAATTTGAAATGAGTATGATGGGAGAACTAAATTTCTTTTTAGGACATCAAATTTATCAAAAAGATTTTGGAAATGTTTTGAATCAAAGCAAATACATTACTGATTTGTTGAAGAAATTTGGACTTGAAAACAACAAGACATATACAACTCCTATGTGTACTAATATAAAACTTGATTTGGATGAAACTGGAAAATCAGTTGACAACAAGTTATATAGAGGTATGATTGATAGTTTATTATATCTTACTGCTAGCAGGCCAGATATAATGTATTCAGTATGTCTTTGTGCAAGATTTCAATCAAATCCTAAAGAATCTCATCTAACTACTGTTAAAAGAATTTTTAGATATTTAAAAGGAACTGTTTTTCAATCTCTTCTTTATCCCAAAACATATGATTTCAATTTGATTTCATATTCAGATGCAGACTTTGGGAGTTGTAGATTAGATAGGAAAATCACTTCAAAAACTCGTCACTTTTTAGTAAAATCTTTAGTGTCATGGTCAAGTAAGAAACAACATTAAGTTTCCCTGTCAACAGCTGAGGCAGAATATGTTTCTGCTGGCAGTTGCTGTTCACAGGTGTTGTGGATGAAAAATACGCTTATGGAATGTGGACTAAATTTTAATAATACTCATATTTTATGTGATAATACTAGGGCTATAAATATTTCAAAAAATCCTATTAATCATTCTAGAACTAAGAATATTGATATCAGACATCATTTTCTAAGAGATCATATCCTTAAAAAGGATATATCTTTGGAATTTGTAAGTACTAAAATTCAATTAGCTAATATTTTTACTAAACCACTTCCCCCTACAAGGTTTTATTTTATTAAGGGGGAGCTAGGTTTATTTTATTTTAAATAAAATTTTATTTTACAATGGTAGTTCTTTATTTTAATTCTGCTTAAAATAATTTTGCTATTTTGTTTTTCAAACATAATAAGTTTCTTTTTCCCACGTAATCTATTTTATTTATTTTTAAATAAATGTAATGATTATTAAAAACATGGGAATCAAGGTTTTAAAAAACCCTTTTGACTTTTAAACCGTTTCATTTCTATCGAAACCTTTTCGAACCCGCAAACCGCACCTCTACTCGTGAACCCTAATCTTTGAACCTCTGAAACCCTAACCTTAAAACCTTCATAGATTATCACAGAGATGGTAAGGACTAAAATATCCAGTAAATCCAAGATAATCAATTCCAAGAGACAATACTCCGAAGGAAGAAAAATCTTACAGGGAAAGGTAATCGATCTCGACTGGTTATTTTAGACAAATCTACTATTGAAACAAGCGTTGTCATTTCAGAACCTTGAACAAACATTGAACAGTGAAAATATAGAATTTCTGTATGAGGTAGAACTTAGATACTTCTTCAAATATGTACAGTTTAGTCTAGGAGATACTGAGGACAGTATGATGGCTAAGATAGAGAATAGGGATTTCTCAATCTCGTCAGTAGAAATTGGTCAGATTCTCAACTGCCCTCATGAGGGAGTTTTTCATTTCGATTTGAAAAATATTGGAGATTCTGTGCATAAATCAGAGGACATATTGTCGTTTCTTTTTGGTATTAAGACTGCAAAGAAAATGTTTATCAAGGATTTGGATCTTGATCAGAAAATTTTGGTCAAATTTGTGCAAACAGGGATTGCACCGAGGATGTCTGAGATGGAAAAGATGTTATATCTCGATATTTATATAATGTATCTTTTTCTCAGTGATGTCAAACTCAATTTTCCTAGGTATATGGTTAGATACCTAAGATATTGTTTTTATAGTGATGCCCAAATGAACTTTTATCCTTTTGGTCGATTCATTTCCAAGCTGTTACTTAAGAAGGACATGGTGAGATTGGTGGATGCCCGAGTACACTGTCATCATAGTAATGTGTTTAATGTTGGAACTTTAAGGAATATTGGATATTTCTGGAGTACTATCAAAGGAATTTTTTTTCCAGTAGGATTAGATGATGAATCAGAGAGTGCTCAGGCTCAATATGCAAAGTCCAAGGAGGGACAAGCTGAATCGAGAGTCAGCACTGCGACAAGGAGGATCAGATTTGAAGTGGTAGAAACTGAGGAAGAAAGAAGTCAGGAGGGACTTCAGTCTCAGAGGAAATAACCTGTGACTGAGGAACTTACTTCCCCTAATTTAACTACAAGAGATTTACTCTCTTACAGCTTTGTCAGAGAAAAGGTTATTAAACAACCTCATGAACAGAATGTCACTGTTACAGATCCTGATCATGAAAGGACTATAGTTGAGAGATCTAAACAATAGGTTGTAGCTGATGTTGCTGTTGACATTCAACAAGAAAAGGAGGCAGACCCTAGTGAGGAAGTGGCCAGACCTCAGGAAACTCCAGAGAATATAATTTTAGATATTTCATTAGATGAACAAATTGCAGATATTCGTGATGAGCATGCTTCTGAAGCTCACACAGAAGTTCTTCAAGAGGATTTTTCTATGGAAGAGTCTGGAAAGGACTCTGAGGAAAAATCTGTGGACCAACCTACTCAGGACAAGGAGAAAGAAAAATCTGATGCTGAATCATTACCTTTAGTACTACTACATCACACAGAACTTGAGAATGTGAATCAAGCACCGGGTTCTTCTGATTCAAGGAATAGGGAAGCTGAAGAGTTGTACAAAAAGTTATCTCAACTATAATGTGAGAATGATTCTCTGAGAATCATCTTAGCATCTGAATAGTTGAAATTTCAAAAGCTTAAGGAGAGTACTGTTTCAAGACAATAAGTTGAAATTTTTAAAGAGGATATTCTAAATGTTGTTTCCAAATTCAAATATGAAATGGTTATGAAGTCAGATTTCTCAGATCTTAAGTTGTTTCTAGAGACACAATTTGCATCAATTGGAAATAGTACGATTAGTGGATCAAGAACTTCACCTGATTTAATCATAAGATTTCAAGTTATCACAGTTTAAATGAGCAATATGAATGACAGGTTGCAAGATCTTCAGTGCAACAGTGCTCCATTATCTGTTCTCTTAGATAATCAGATATTATTAGTTGATAAGTTAACATCCAGTGATCCAGGAATCCGTTCTGTCTTAGAAAAATTCACAGAGAAGCTGTCTTTGTTTATAGAGAAAGAAGAAAGGCTTCACGAGTTTTTTAGAGTAAATCTCATTGAAGATATTCATATGACTCAAGAAGCCAGAGATCTTATTATTAAGCTTGGTGATGGATTAATGAAAAGGTTGAGAGAACAGTTAGCAGAAATCAAGTCTACAGTCCAGCGAAGATAAACCCTACCTATTCACTGCAAAAAAAACCTTGATTCCTGTGTTTATCATCCTTGTATCTATTTTTGAATTTTAATGAAAATCTGTTTCTTTCTTTCTATTTGTTTTACTGTCTTTATTTTGATATGCCAGTACTCCAGATTTAATTATTGATAAACAGTTAATAATAGAATTTACCTATAGTTCAGTGCAACATTAAATGTGTTAAAATCCATGATTTATCATTCTTTTTGATATCACAAAAGGGGGAGAAATTTGGATAAACACAACATTTTATTTAAAAAAACATTATTTAAATTATTTCATGTATATTTAAAATGTTTTGGATTTATACAGATTTATACTTATACAGAAAACTATTTTAAGTTATTAATAGTTGTTTATTATAAAGGAAAATTTTCTTTTACATTTTATTCAGAGGGAGAAATTTGGATAAAACTAGAAACTTTTATTTTATTCTTTACTTTTATTTTTAAAGAAAAATTATTTTATTTTCATGAAGGGGGAAAATTTTTTATTTATTGAAATTATTTTGTTAAAATTAAATATTGTTTTATCCTCTCAAAATTCTAAAATATTATGTAACTAATTTTGAAAGTTAATTTCATTTAATTAGTCTTATTATTTTATGGGTTTTATGATCATCAAAAAGGGGGATATTGTTGAGAAAGTGTTTTTTTCAACAATACATAATATTTTTATTTAAAGGGGGAGTTTATATTAATACTCCATCTCTTTATGATAAATTTGATGCTCAAAAATACCCTTAATTATTTTCTAATGATTTTATTTGTTAAGAATTTTGCAGGAATTTATCATTTTATTTTACTCTTGAAATTACGGGAATTTATTATTAAAGTATTCATATTTTAGCGTGTTCTGGAAACACTGTTCATGCACTACTTATTCGGAATCTACTTGAGCGTGTTCTGGAAACACTGTTCATGCACTACTTATTCGGAATCTACTTGAGCGTGTTCTGGAAACACTGTTCGTACCCTACGTGGATAAACGTAGCATAAGGATAGAAACCGTGTATACTTTTTGAGATAAGGAAAAAGTATGGTTAAACAACCATACATTATCAGCAAAGTATGGAAGAGGAAACCTACATTTGGGATATCAGAAAAGTATGGAAGGAGAACCATACGAAAATATTAAACGTTACATTTGTTTCTCAAAAGTATGATTCATCAACCTTAATTTTGTAAAAAACCATACGTTCTTGGAAAATTATGGATCAAGTAAAAGTATGGATCTTTTATCGTACATTTGAAAGTTGAAGAGAAAAGTATGGATGACCAAACCTACGTTTGGAATGAAATTTATGTTTGTTGTCAAGTTTACGTTGTCAAACTTACATTATGAACCTTACGTTTGAAGACTATGTCATCAAACTTACATACATAGGACACATACAGTTCAACTTAACCTTACGTTTGGCGTCGGAGAATTTAAAGTCGATATTTTTATGCAACAGTAAATACACTGATTATTAGGCGGATTTCAAGCCAGATTTCAAGCTGATTTTAAAGTACGATTTTGACTGATTCAAAACTGTTTCATCAATGATTTGATAATTGAATTAAAAGGATCTTTTTATGCCGAGTCTTCAGGGAAGTTACCACTGCTCTGTAAATTCAAATGTTTTAATATCGCGAGTAAAAAGGAGACTTTTGTGGATTTAATTTTATAGGATAAGTTCTTATCATTCTTTTATTTATATGGGCTTTTTTTTAACTGCATCGATGATTATTGATCGTGTGTGATCTTTTGATTATTCTGAAAAGAAAGGAAAAACAGAGACTACTGAAACACACCGATCTGCTGGTTCAAAAGGTGCATCAAAGCTTTGTTTGTTAAAAGAGGAAGGAACGTGATAGAAGATTCACTTGTTTTACAATGAAGATCTACTATAAATTTGCTACTGCTGAAGTTGTGAATTATATTTCTATATCTACTACAACGGGATCGACTCAGAATGTTTCTTATGTGAAGATTATTATTTCTGAAGGCGAAGATCTATCTACTGTCAATTGCATGCTGTTGCAATTGTAAAGAACATCTGGAAAGTATTTTCAAAATAAGAAAATCTTTTCTTTATATTCTTGAGTGATCGACTTCTCGTACTAAGCTGTATAGGTTCTGTAAGTGAACTAGAAGGCTCTGTTTTGCCTTGGATTGTAAAGGTGTCAACTTACTGTACTCAATTGTGAACTGGTTTGTTGAAACGAGGACCAGATAGTGAAAATCACCAAGCTCGTGGAGTAGAGCGTTGGTGGAGTGGACTAGGGGCCTTCTGTTCCCCGAACCACTATAAATCTTGTGTTTTTGCTATTTAAATTTCCGCTGCATCATTTTATCTGATTAAAGTTAAAAGTCAGAACACAATCTCGCAACGATTTTTGAAAAGACACAATTCACCCCCCCTCTTGTGTATATTTGGTGTAATCCGATCCAACAATGTCTTGTCTATTTTCAGTAGAGACTCAATTTATTCCCGAGATTTACATTCATATGAATATCACAGTGTTGAAATTTTAAAGTTTTTCATATTATAGTGTTATTTAAATATATATATATATATATATATATTATATAAAATTTTAATTGTATACATAAATATTTAAACACTTTTACATGTAAAATATATTTTTAAATATACAATCCATATGGAAATGAATGTTTATTATCAATTTTATTTAAAATAAAAATTTATCCATTTTATTTACCTCATAAAAACTTATGAATATATATATACCTATACAAATGTATGTATAATGTTTATATATAAATATATGTGTGTGTATTAATAAACAAACACACACACATTCTAATGTATATAAATGAATATTAATATATAATATATGTAAATAAATAAAAATAAAAATATCATATATGCACACACACACAGACATATGAATATATATATGTGTGTGTGTGTGTCTATATATATATATATATATAAACACACACATAAACATATATTTTATAAATGTATTTAAAAATAATTACATAATTTTATAGAAATATATATAAAATATATGGTTAAAAAGGTGTATGTAAATATATATAAATAAATAAAAATTTCATAAAATATAGAAGAAAACAAGATAGAGTAGTGGTTGGGGGGTCCATTTTGTACATGGAGGTCCCATATTCGAATCTAGGTGCGCATGAGTGAGTAGGGAAGGGGGAAGTAGTTGAAAACTGAAAAAGGGGAGTGACAAGCACTAACAAAGAAGGGGTTGGCAGACGTTGTAACGCCCCGACCTAGATGCCACTGAACCAGTGCCCTGATCCAGTTCGTCACAAGATCTCAGACACGCCTACCTATACGCTAGAGCTGCTAACTAGCGGTGTGGGCCTATGAAAACACCAGGGGGAGACTATTCCCTTATTTAAAAGTATAATAACAAGGGAAATAAAATGAAACCGACAACATCCTGGTAAACATCACTGTCAGGGAAAGTGTTGATGAATAAATACAACCAATAGATGCAATAAAAAATGAGCATACTATATACACCGGATCCCCCATGGGTGGATCATAAACAAGGAGTACAGAGAAATAAAATACAACTAGAGCTGACAACCCATTCCCAAATGGTCCCCAGTCCTACCCAACCCCATCATCCAACTATATCCTAGGAAGTAAAATAACATGAAACAGCATCGACCCTTGCCCTTAACCTAGACTTATGATCAAGAATAGTGTTTTCTTGGGTATCCATGTTCCATGGTGACCTGAGCAGGGTGTGAGTATAACTCAAAAGACCACAAAAAAATGATGTTCCTAAAATAACCAGTATGATAAGAAATGCATGTAGAAGTTCTATATATAAACAATTTAACAATTTTAAAGTAGTTTATATGAAAATCAACAAAAACCACTGATGCCCCAGGTTCACGATGACACATGAGGTCTGCTATACCATTGTTGATCTCTAGGTTCGTGACCATGGTCGACCATACTTTCTTCGTCCAATGCTAGGATGTATTTGAGCACATCTCAATGATCATTCCAACCATAAATATCCACATGGAATCTAATAGGTTATCCTAGCATTCCCCAGCATCATGAAGTGTCAGATGGAATCTGAGCGTTCATCCCGACATTCCCCAGTCATCAATCACCACACGAAATCCAGACACTCATCCTAGCATTCTCATGGAATATGAGCTCTCATCCTAACATTACAAAGTCATCAATCATCACATGAAATCTATATGCTCATTCTAACATTATCATTGAATATGATATATCTTCCTGAAATCTCCCACCATCAACCATCACACGGAATCTAGATGCTCATCCTGACATTCCAATTGAATCCGAACACTCATCCTAACATTCCCAATCATCCAGTATAATATGATGTCTAGGATCTCCAACCATCCTTTCCGAGTCATTATTAATTACATGGAATCTAGGAGTTCATCCCAATATTCCCAGTCATTAAGTATCATATGGAATCCAGGCACTCATCCCGAAATTCCCAAGTAGCATTTTTCATCTAGAATCCAAGGAGATCATCTCGAAATTTCTAATAATTTGGAACCATTTTAATCATTTAATCAATTAACCATTCATTTCATTTAATCCTCATTAGGCCCAAGGTCACCATCGACCATAGTCATAACTTCACATTGTAGGTTCCATTTCCCATTTCAAAATCCTAATTCATATTTTTTTACCAAACCAAACCATTTCATAAAACATGAGTCCTAACCATAAGTTCACTTAGGATTTATAAATCACAGGGTACCAATTCACAACAATAAAGTGATTTACCAAAATCACTTCCCATTACATAAATAAGCAACTTAATCCACAAAAACATTTAATCAAAATCAAACACCATTTTATTCTATTTTATAAAAAACTACATTAAACTTTTAAATATCACTTCAAGATCATTAATGGTTGTGAAATACCATTTCATAATCATTAATTTACAATTTTTTTTGAAATAAGGAAAGGGAGGAAAAAGAGTCTTAAACTTGACTTAGGCCTTTGATCACCTCAAATGGAAGAATAATCGGCCAAGAAATGAAGGAGTTCAACCAAGATAGAAGGGAGAAGGGAGGGGTTCACGGTGAAGGGAGTTATGACCAAGAAATGGAAAAAAATAGGTAAATAAGGGTTAAGGGTTGCAAGGAAAAAATAGTAATTTTCTATTTTTTAAAGATGAAAATGGTTTTGTGGCATTATTTGAAAAACTGTGGACCAACCGTGCTTCCCTCACTGTCCAAGTCCAGACACTATGCACTATTACAACACATGATTTTATAGCCCGTGCACCAACCATGTAACATGCCTATGAAATTATTTAGAAATTCATATGGTTTCCATGGACCTGTCACATGTTTTTACAAACCTTGCACCTCTAAATTTTAGGCTGCATGGTTGGGTTACACAATTATCACTAACCATGTACTAACCGTGCACCCTAGAATGCAACTCCAAAAACCCAAAATTTGAGCCTTGAACCCCTGAGACTCTATTGATACCACCAAACCATTTATAGAATTTCATTCCATGTCCAAAAAGGATCTTTTGAGGGGTTACAAACCTCAAAATTTGAATTCAAATTCTAGTTGAAAATCCGACCCGTCCACTATTTCAAAAGTTCAAAATACCCATGAATTCTAACACCTAATGGATGCTAGGCCTTATAGGCATCGTTCATGAGCAGGAACGGGGGCTAGTGGGTGCATTTTAATGGGGGGGTGGGGGGAGTGTTGGAAAAAGAGGGGGTGAGGCATGGGCAAGAATACCTACAATTTGAAAAAAATATTTTTCTAGTTTTATCAGTGCTTTTTATAGCATTGATAAACACAACCTTTTATTAGTGATAAAAAAGGGATGATAAAAATAAATTTTATCAATGCTAAAAAATCATAGATAAAGGGGTCATTTTTAGTGTTTTTTTCAATGAAAAAATATACTAACATTTAAATGTGCTTAGCACATCCATTCCTTTATAGCATTAAAAAAATCAATTTTTGGAGTTTTTAATAGCAAAATCTGAAGTAGTTCCTCTGCTTATTCTGTGGTCATCCTGCATCCATCCACTTCATTGGTGACCACCCTTACATATTCTTGAACTCAATCGGTTAGAATATGCTCTAGTACTATCCTAGAAGCCCAAACAATTTTGATGGCCTAGAGGCCCTATGACCCGAGGCCTTAATTCATAGCCCGAAATCCCATTTTTCATGAATAGTACCGCTATTATAGTACCTCCACTATAGTACCTGTTACAGTATCTGCACCACTACAATTATACATTATTACTATAATATCTCAAAAATTCATCACCACCCAGATTTGAACTCGGGTCTGATGCAAGATTACGAGGAGACTTTATCACTCAGGTAAACCCCCAACTGCTATTTATTTTTGTATATATTTATAGATATTTATATTTATTTATGCATATTTATTAATACTTATATATATATGTATATTTGTTTATATTTATATATAATAATATGTATTTATATATATTTATATTTGAATATATATATATATATATATGTTTGTATTTATTTGTATTTACAAGCATTTATATGTATATATATAAGTATATTAACTATTATGTCAGTATAAATAACATATTATGAGCTTAGGTAAGTGGTAAAGCTATGAATCATTTAGTGGTAGTTTAAATAGCCATTAAACAATGTTTTTTCTATAGCTTTAGTCCAAGGAATATTTTTTTTAATGATTATAAAATAAATACCAAACCAATAATTTATTTTGATCTATTTCCTACAAAAATCAAATGTTCCATCAATTAATTCCTATTTATTTTAATCATGAACTAAGATATTACAACTTAGGCACTTATTTTCCATAGAAAATCATAACTATGATTTTTTTTTGTAAAATAAGAATCAAAATCGCTCAAATTTTAAAATTTATATCTTTCTAATTGAAGTATTTCTCTAGGGGTCATCTATTATTTGTGGGTTCTAATCCATAAAAAATATTTAATACACTTTTTTAGTTAGTGTTGGAAAGGAATAATATAAATTTATAAATTTACACATATGTGAGAATTAATGATTCCTCACAAACATGTATATTTTTTGGTGTCGTTTCTAGGTAAGAGATGAACTTAGAGGAACCTTATATTTAAGAGATTAAGAGAAAAAAAATTCTTATCCCTTAATATTTTTACTTTTTATTCACCTTGTTTTTCTTGGTGTGTTCATGGCATGCTTGCATATTTTAGTTATTTAGACACACACACAACTTTAACTCAAGATAGGTGAATAGAATCAAAGAGAAAAATCTGTAAATACAACTATGATATCGAGAAGAGTTTTATAATACAAATAAGATAAGAAAACATATATGGAGTTTAACAAAATCAAGTGGTAGAATAATTTTTTCAAAGAAGACAATTGAGTGAAAGAAATTTAAAAGAATATGGATTACCCTTAAGTTTGGGGGTAAGACCAAGAATCATAGTTCCACTTGATGCAACAAAAAACTTTGAGATAAATCTGATGATCATATAAATGATTTAAAATTCAATTCTATTTGTTGGGATACCACATAAAGATCCAAATTTACACTTGGAAATATTTCTTTAACTTTATGATACATTTCGATTCAATGGTGTTTTAGATGATACAATAAGGATTTGATTATTTAAATTTTCATTAAGAGATAAATCCAAATAGTGAATTAAAATATTGATACAACATTCCATTACTTTATAGGATGAGATAACAAGATGTTCCTGAAGTGGATTTTTCCTCTATCTAAATCTATGTATCTCCATGTTGAAATTTTAAATTTAAATAAATTTTATATGAATTAAATTTATGAGTCATGAGATAAGTTTAAAGATCTGGTAAGAAAGTTCCCCTATAATGGAATTGAAATTTGGGTTTTAATTTAAACTTTATATAAGGGTTTGTCTCAAAGTAATAAATTTATTGTTGATACAATAATTGGAGGTTCATTGATGAAGAATTTATTAGGGGAATCATATGAATTATTGTATGAAATTTATAACAAATTTTAATGGAAATTAGAGGGAGTTTAACAAAGAAGAGGAGTACACATGGTCAATAATGATGGGTTAATGGTTGTATAAGTGAATGATATAACAAATATCATTGATTAAGTCATGCCACTCATGCAACAAAACCAAGGTATGATTATGTATGATGTAGGAGAAAAATCAATGGAATAGACAAAATTTTCAACTAAGAGGATTTTCCCCAAGATTCCAACAACAACAAGAATTATTTTCACAAACAATCAAATTAGTTTCTTGGAGGAAACCTTGAAAAGTTCATTACACCCACTAACACTATTCTCAAAACTCAGGAACCTAATTCCATAAATCAATTAACTTTGATAAGAAAATTATAGATTCAATTTGGTTAAATTACATCTCAATTAAATTAAATAAAACAAGACTCGCTAATGGGTAATACAGTTTTTAATCCAAGAGGTGTATTGAAATATTTCATGTTGAGAATTTGAAAAATTATTAAGAAAGAAGTTAAAATAGAAGTGTGATAATAGGAAAAAGATGATAAAAAATTGATAAAGGAAAAAAATAAGGAAAAGGAAGCTAAGAAATATGATATTAAATAATAACCACCAATATTAAATACAAAATTATTATCCTCATATAGGATTAGGTAGGGGAAGATCAAAGGGAAAATAAAGTTTCTATAAATTTTTAGATTTTTTTATATTAATATTCACTTTATAGAAGATTTAGTGAACATAACTACATATGTATAGTTTATAAATTAAATATTTTCAAATAAGAAGAAGCTATATAAGATGGGTGTAATTACTCTCATGGGAGAATTTTTGGTGGTGACTTTGAGTAGTTTAATAAAGAAGAAACATGATTTGGGTAGTTTTTAAAGGCCTTAAAACATTGGATCCTTTAAGTTTAGAAAATATTTGTGTGATTTAGGCGAGAGTGTGAACATAATTCCATACTCAACATTCAAGATCTTGGGTATAAATTAGATGAAAATCAAAATGGTTTTACTTAAGTTTCTAGATCAAATTCTAAAATTTCCATGAGGTTTGGTTGACGATTTTTTAGTAAATGTTTATAAGTTTTTCTTTCTAGTGGATTTTCTTTTCTTTATATATAAGAACAATGATCACTAATAATACATGGGTTTCCATTTTTAGAAATGGTTAATGTAAATATTGATGTGAAAAGTTTGGAATTATCATTGGGAGTTGGTAAAGATCAAGTGAAATTCAATATCCATCAAGAAATTAAGAATTTATATGAAAATGAATGTGTTTTCAAAGAGTAAAACAATATAAATTTTTCAAATTTTGTTTACATTGAAGAAAAGTAATAGGTTAAACTTATAATGAAAAAAATAAGTGGTTAAAGTGGAAAAAAGAAAGAAAAATAAGGCTGATTAAAGGAAATATAGAAGAGGAAATTGAAAGGAAAACATTGAAAACATTCAACATGTTATTGTACAGGAGGAGATATAGGAGTGATAAAAGGTTTGGTCTATTCATGAATTAATTTTTGATTTTTAAAGACTTATTAAAAACTGGTTGATTGGTTTGATGAAATTGAATAATTTATTACCTCATGGAGTAGAAAATTTGATTTTTAAAGAAGGAAGTAGGCATGCACATTTAGTTGAAAATCAATCAAGACCATTAAATAATTCATATTTGGTATCTTATTTTAAATATTATATTATTTGATACTTGGTAAGGTGGAGTCTATCTAAAATAATGAAAAAAAGTGTTGTTTAGGTGAAAACTTGAGCTTTTAATTTTCTATTAGGATTATATTTTATGAATTTATATTGAAATTTTTTAGCATTAGAAACCAATTACCTTATGATTTTGAGCTTAAATAGAATTGACCTTGTGCTTTCACATGTTTATTTTGATTTTTTAGGTTCATATAAAGATTAAGTCATGAAATTTAGGATAAAGAAAGAAATATTAATTATAAACATTTAATAAAATGGGGTTATTTTTTAAATTAAATATATAATTTTTATTTATTCCACATATATTCATGATTTTAAAAAGGAAATTTCTTGTCCATACATAGATTTATGTAATATTTTTTATCTTGGATATAAATAATTTCTTTGGAAGATCATCATACCATGTTTTAAATATCATATTTGATGATTTTAAATGATTAATATGGTGGTTGGATGAGTAGAGATAACATGTGAATATTGGATTGATGAGTTATGATTTGGGTGAATTGATTGATTTATGCAAGTAATTTTTTTCAAAATTTTAACTCAATTGAATTTTTTATATGGGAAATACATAAACTATTTTTAGTATGCGGTGAATGAAATTTAAAATTTTCAATTAATATTGAATTTATGGTGTGTGTGAGTTGGGATAAAGCATTAAATCAAGAGAACCTTAGATTAACCCATGACTAGAAAACCTTCCCCATTCTTTTCTTAAGTGTAAAAAGTAATATCAAGAGGATATTAATGGTGAAGATGTAAGATCTATTGTTGGTTTGACTTATAAGTGTGAAAGGGAAAATTTACTTCAAATTAATATATAGTAAAAAAAAATAAAAAAATATTAAAAATAAAAGAAAAAAATATTTGGTGTGTATTATCCTGATATCAATTTCAAGTATTTCTCTTCTCTTATGTCATTTCCCTCTTTATTTGGGTGCATACTGGGACTCCTAAGGATGGAAGGAATTTTCTAGGGAAAATGACCTAAAGTTCAAGGATGTATGTTTGTTTGAATTAATGGATTTTGGGTATAAATGCATTAAAGGATTTTCAGGGTTCTCCCCAAGTTCATAGAACACCAGAGTTGTTTTGGGGATTTTGAGTTAAATATAGTTTTTTCACTGGTGATTTACATGTCGTGTAAGGGGTTTACTTGTGATGTACTATTCACTATAAATATGTTTTGAATCAGTGCAAGGCATGAATATTACATGCCATGAATTTATATTACATGCCATGAATTTATATTACATGTCGTGTAATGGTAAAAATGATTTTTTTAATAAAAAGGTGATTCATTTTTTAGCATGCATGAGTTTTGTGGATTACATGATGTGAAAAAGGATTACAAGACATGTAATCATCAAGGGTTTTGCTTTTAGGGAACTATATGAGTGATATGTTTTTCATTCGCTTACATACCTCTTCCCTCTCAACCTAGAGGCACTAAGGGGTGATTTTGGATACCTCAACTCCTTCTAAATCATTTCATTTAGTGATTGATCATTGTTGTGGTTGTAGTGTGTTTCTATGGGTGAGTAATCCTCCTGGTTATTCTTTTTATTTGACCATAGTATCCCCATTGCACTACAGTTTTAGATCTGTTGATCTACCATATTGATTATTCTTGATTCTGTCTAGATCTATTGTGCGATCTTCTTCTAGAGGCTAACTATTATGTTGGTTATAGTGCGATGTGTGAGTTTTTTTGAGGTACGTAAAGTTATGCCTTCTCTACTAACCATTTTTCTAGGATGAATCAATTATGAGATGTGGGGATTGATTCTATAAAATCGGTTGTCGTCCTTGCGTTATTACTTCTTGTTGGATCCCGTTGTGGGCACGTGCAACCCGGTTTTGAGGTAGGTGGTTCCATCTCTAGCCTATGTTGGATGAAATATGTTTCTCTAATTTTGATAAATGATTTTATAAATGAAATGACATGATTTGTTGATGGATTTGTGTGTGTGGGGAATGGATTTTTGATAAAATATGGTTTTCCTCTTATTTTGGTAAATGAAAAGGGTATTTTCAAATCATTGGGAAATGTATTTATGAAATGGGTTTTAAATCATGATTTTGATAAAATGGTTTGGAAAACATAACACATGGTAAGCCTTGGGTACTTAGGTGGAAGGTTTATCTTAGGGACATTGTCTATGTATTTTTAGGGGGTTCAATCATGGGGTGTTCCTCTATTCCATAGGACCATTGTTTTAGGGAATTGATATTGATATTTTTGGGGGATTAATTCAAGGGGTGTTTATCTACACCTTAAGATTATTTTCTAAGGACTTGATTGCAAACTAATAGTTGACTGTGGTATAAGTAGTCTGCTATACTAACCTATGGTGATCCTTGGCATGATGTTACCAGTGATTTTGGCTTGTACTATTTTAGCTTTTACTACCATGATTTGGTATGATACATGATTTTTTGAGTTGATTGGACTACTTTGATATATGAAATGCTCTAAAACTGTTTTACCTATTTTATTTGGAAGTATGGGAAAAGGGGAAATTAAATGATTTTCCATGATTTTGATTTAAAAACTTTTAAACTATTCATCATTCCATGTTTTCATTAAAGATGAGAATTGTTCAGATTATTATACAGAGACTTATTATGGAACACCTAAGTAGGATCCTACTGAGATTATTAAATCACACCCTGCTCAACCCTTCGGCAGTGCATAGACCTTTGTAGGTATTTTAATGCAAGGAAAGGCAAGGAACCACAGTGAGGTAGTGAGGCTTTTTTAGATTTTCTTGGTAGATAGTGGTGAGATGGTTGGAGTCTTCCCATGCTATCACATAGAGTAACAATTTTGGTTTTGTTTTCCTTTGCTGATGGACTTGTCTCTTAGAAAATGTTGCTACTTTTGAGTTGTATAGTTTCCAATGTCTTCTTTAAGTTATGAAATATATTTATATATTCCACTATTTCTCTCTATTATATATATATATATATATATATATATATATTTAATATTTTTTCTTTAGTTTGAGAAAAATCGTTCTCTATGGTTTTTGTTTGATCCCTGGGTGCTAGTTTCCATCCTATGCGAATTGGGAATGCCCTTCAGGTATGTGGAAATTCGGGTTGGTTTCTATTTTGAGAGGGTATCTCGGTCTGTTAGGTTAGAATAACTATAGTGATGACACAAGAGGGGGGGTGGGGGGGTTGAATTGTGTCCTTTTCAAAATTTTATGAATCTATTGATTCACACAAATAGAAGATAATAACTGGAAGCGTTTCTGTAATAGAGTATATGCAGCAGATATGAACAGAAAATAAAGCACATCAATTTATATTGGTTTAGGAAAAAAAGATCCCAGAGTTCACTCCACAAATTACCCTCACTTTAGGATTGATGAATTTCACTAGTAAGGTCCTCATATCATAAGACTGATCCACAACTAAGTGTAGGAATTTTTCACCCTTACAAACGAAGGCTTATAAAATAGAGCCTTCTGGTTCTTTTATAGGGAACCAATAAAACCACAGCTTAGTGCGAGAATCTGACACTTCACCATGACTGAATAAGATCAGCTGAAACTCAAGATAGATAAGATGTAGTTTGATGAGAAACATATAAATCTCGCAGTTGCAGCAGCACACAACTAACAGAAGATGAATCTTCATCTTCAGAAGAATAATAATCTTGAAATATATTTGAAGAGATCTGGTTACACAAGAGATCTTAGATTTTTAATAACAACAAAAAAATAGAGCATCATGTTTCCAGATTTGAACATGTATATCTCCAAAATGTAGTCCTTATTTCTGATATGATTGATCGCTATAACACTGAAAACTATTTTCATTGGAAAAAATTCAACGAATAATATTTACACAGATATATAAGAGGTATTCAAAGATCCAGAATTTTTTATAGATGATACTCATAGAGATATATAATGATAAATCTCCAGCATAGTTTCAGATCTTCAAAAAATGCCTGATAAATCAAGTGAATTCAAATTAAAAAATATAGCTCAAAGTAGTCGTAACTTCCCTTAAGAATGGGAGAGAAAATATCCACTGTAAATGGATCTTTAAATTATTTAAAACAAGATTTGAATCAGTTTAAATCAAGATTTAAATATCCCTGATATTCCTCGAATACTTTTTCAAAAATCTCTGATAAAGACGTAAATTCAAATTTCCTGCATTGAAAAATCAAACGTAAGGTTCCTTCACAAAATGACAAAATAAAAAATGTAGGGTTCAACTTTATAACGTAGGGTTGATAATCTATAAATTTATCCATGTAAGCATATATCTCTGAATGTAACATTTATTATCCATACATTAAATTTTCACAAACACAAGGTTGACAACGTAAGGTTGATTACAAAAGTAAGGTTGATGATCCATACGTTTGTAAAGTTCCATACTTACGTAGGGTTCTTTAAATATAATTTTTCTTTCTGACAACTATAAGGTTATTATCCAAATGTAATGTTCCTTAACCATACATTTATTCAAAAGTAGGGTTGATTAACCATATGTGTTGATCCTTCAACATAAATGTAAGGTTTGTTCCATATGTTACTTTCTTTGACATATTGAATGAATAGTATTTCTAGTAAACGAAAAACGGTGAACAATATTTCCAGAATATGCTTAAGAGCATTCCAAACACTTTAACAAATATTTCTTGCAAATAAATAGCTGAATATTATTTCAAGATAATAATTATAAATAATATAAATTTCCTAAAATACACTCAAAATAAAATCATTAGTAAAACAAACAAGGGTATTTGTGAGCATCAAAATCAATACTATTTATAGAGTATTGTTGAGACAATACATGCCCAAAAATCTCTCCATTTTTAATGATCGCAAAACCCATAAATTAATACTATAATCTTAGAAATATAATTTAGAATTTTTTAAACATTAAAAGAAAATAATTTCGATTTGACAGAATTATCTTGATAAAGAAGAAATATCTAAATTTCTCCCCAAAGGTAAATTTAAAATAAATATTTACCTTTATCTAAATTTCTCAAAAAAATTTCTCAAATAAAATAAGTTTTGTGTCATCTAAATTTATCCCCCTTTTTGTGATATCAAAAAGAAAGTATAGAAACAAATTAAAACACATTTAATATTGAACAGAATGATAAGTGAATGTTATAAGTAACTGTAATGAATAAAGAGAATTGGATTTTGGCTATTAGAAAAAAATAAAAAAGCATATAAAATAATAAAATGTAACATATAGATAGAAAACAAGTTTATTGATCAATAAATACATCAATACAATAAATTTTGTGACTAAGAAACGAAAACAATCATTTTCATGGTTCAAGGTAGAAAAAATGATAAGGATTGGATGGGTTTGAATTTTGAATGGATTCAAACATATCCTTCAGCTTAGACATATGAAATCTTAGCCTATTTATCAAACTGCCTCCTAGATAAATAACAAACAACCTGAAGTCATTATTGACATGCATATTATCCACTATATTGACCTTCATAAACTCATGAAGACTCTCTTCTTGCTTAATGAACAGATCCAACTTCTCTAAAAACTGATTCAACATCAATCTAATGATAGGATCTCCTCGAGTTAACTGATCAACAAGAAATTTATGATTCTCTAGAAGAATTGATAGAGGTGCTCTATTACACTACAGATCTTCAAGATGAATGTTCAAGTTTTCCATAACTAAAGTAATGGCCTGAAATATTCTAATTAAATCTAGACTTGTAGTAGGTATAGGAATAGATGTACTGGATTACCTACATATCTCTTTACTGATTCAAACTGACTGCCCAGATACCACTTCAAATTTTTAAAATTTGTATTTAAAACTGATTTAGACTTGAGTTTCCAAAAATCATCCAAAATTTCCCTTTTAAATTCATAAAAATACTTTTTAGAAACATTACTCTCATTGAGTTCTTGAATCTTCTTCTTGGATATGTCAACATCTTGCCTCAGAATTGCGTTCTCTTCCTGAGATTTATTATACTTAACAACAATCTCCTCTACATGATGAGATAATGAATAAGATGTTTCCTCATCTACATTTATATCTTGATCTACACCATTAGTAGGTAAATGATTTTCCATTATTTTCATTACTGATTCTTCACAAGAAAAAGACTGATTATCTAAAACTTCAGTCTGAGAACTAGAAATATGATCTGACTGTCCCACAGTCTGATCTATAATCAAGGGTTGAATTTATGTAACTGATTCTTGTAAAATATACTCTTCTTGAACAAATCCTTGTTTAATAACTTCTTCTATAACAATATCTAATTGAACATTTTTAGTTTGAGTATTATTTTCTTGATCTGTTTCTACCAGAATGTTCTCTTGTACCTTTTCATTCACTAGGGGTACAATAACAAGCTCTCTATCTTGACTCTCCACTGTAATTTTCTCTTCAATAACAGTTTCTTCCAAATTAACTGAGCATGTTTATTCTCTATAAGCCAACATTTTCTCTTTAACATGAGGATCATTTTTGTTCCTTGGTTTCATAATAAGTTCTTATTTACTTTTTTATTTATCCACTTCTTCTTCTTCAGTGTTAAATCTAATCTATCTCTTAGAAGGTTGTGAAACTTCATCTATTCTTGATTCAGCTACACCCTCCTTTAGAACACCTGATTTCTCCCCCTGATCAAAAGCTACTGAGCTCTATTATTCCTCATCTCCAACAGGAAAAATCTTTCCTTTTACAGTTCTCTAGAAAAATCCAAGCTTTCTTAATGTTCTATCATTCAAAACATTACTATGATGACATTTGACTCTTGCATCAACCAGTCTGATCATGTATTTATTAAATAAAATCCTTAAAATTATCCATCCATATGGATATAAATTCATTCTTTCATCCGATGAACAACAATAATGAAGGTAACAAAATAAATACCATAGAAATTCCAATTCCTATTTCAGGAGTAGATTCGTCTGATATAACCAATCAAGATCAACCACTTTTCCCTAAAGATTTTTTTTCTTATAAATCTTTATTGTTTTGGGTCACTTACTTCTCCTTCTTCGACCCTTTCGGTTTTCTTAATTTTTAAAGATATGAAAATATGAGGTTTTCGACTTCTAGGGTTTGGAAGGATGAAAAAATATTATAGGTTAGGCGAAACGATTTTTGGGTAAACAATGGGTAAGGTAGATGAAGGGTTTCTGACAGATGACACATGTACTTGTTTCTCATGTCGCAGAGTAATTATGAATTTTTTTTAATAATTACACGATGTAAATATATTTAAGATAAAATAGATTAACTGAAATATAGTAAGATAAAATTAATAAAATAAAATTATATTTATAGAAATAAATTAGGCATAAAATAAATTAAAATAAAATAAAAGTAAATAAAATTATTTAATTAAAAATTAAATAAACCTAACCCCCCCCTTAATAAAATCAAAACAAGCAGTGAGAAATGTTTTAGTAAAAATATCATCTAATTGATATTTAGTGTTAACAAATTCTAAAGATATGTCCTTTTTAAGAACATGATCTCTTAGAAAATGATGTCTAATATCAATATGCTTAGTTTTAGAACTGCTGATTGGATTTTTTGAAATGTTTATAGAAATTTTATTATCACATAAAATAGGTGTATTATTAAAATTAAGTTCAAAGTCCATTATATTATTTTTTATCCACAACACTTGTGTACAACAACTTCCTGCATATACATACTCTACTTCAGCTATTGATTGTGCAACCGAGTGTTGCTTCTTACTTGACCATGACACTAACGATTTTCCTAAAAAGTGATAGGTTCCTGAAGTGATTTTTCTATCTATCCTACAATTTCCAAAATTTATATATGAACATGATAATAAATTAAAATCATATTTTTTTAGATAAAGAAGTGATTGAAAAATAGTTCCTTTTAAATATCTAAAAATCCTTTTGACTACAATAAGATGTGATTCTTTATTATTTGATTGAAATCTAGCACAAATACGTACTAAAAACATAATATCAAGTCTTATAGCAGTAATATATAGTAAAATTCCAATAATACCTCTATATAACTTGTTGTCCACTGGTTTTCTAGCTTCATCCAAGTCAAGTTTAATATTAGTACACATGGGAGTTAAATATGTCTTAATATTCTCAAGAACAAACTTTTTCAATAAATAAATAATATATTTACTTTGATTTAATACATTTCCATAATCTTTTTGATAAATTTAAAGTCTTAAAAAGAAATTTAATTCTACGATCATGCTCATTTCAAATTATTTTTTCATAAGTTCTGAAAAATCATTACAAAGTTTTTTATTTTTTGATCCAAAAATAAAACCATCAACATAGATTTGAACTAATAATAAATTTGAAACAAATGTTTTATTAAATAGGGTTGGGTATTTCAAACCAATAATAAAACCATTTTTCAAAAGAAATGAACTTAATCTTTCATACTAAGCTCTAGGTGCTTGTTTAAGTCCATAAAGAGCTTTAGTAAGTTTAAAAACAAAATCTGGTTTTGAGAATTTTCAAAACCTGAAGGTTGATCAACATAAACTTTCTCCATTAAATATCCATTTAAAATGGAAGATTTTACATCCATCTAATATAATTTAAAATTCATATGAGATTCATAGACCAAAATAATTCTAATTGATTTTAGTTTAGCTATGGGAGCAAAGGTTTCATCATAATCTATACCTTCTTCTTGATTATACCCTTTGGCTTCTAGTCTAGAATTGTTTCTAGTTATAATACCTTGATCATCTTGTTTATTCCTAAAGACCCATTTAGTTCCTATAATTGGATAATTAGATGGTCTTTCCACTAATTTCTATACTTTGTTTCTTTTAAACTGATTTAGATCTTCTTGTATTGCTAACATCCAACTTTCATCTTCTAATTATTCTTTAAAAGACATAGGATCTAACTGAGATAGAAAAAAATAAAATTCCACTAGGTTTACTGCACTTCTTTTAGTTTTTATTCCTATGTCTAGATCTCCTATAACAACATCTAAAGGATGATTCTTCAGGATTATAGACTGTCTAGGTAGAGAAATTTTAGGTTCATCAGTATCATGTTCTTCTGAACTGGACTGAATTTTATTTATATTTTAATTTTTTTTTCAAGTTATCAAGTCTCATGTTGTTAGAAGAATCATCATCTTCATCTGTTTGATCTTTCTCTTTATTAAAATGACCAGTTTCATCAAACTTCACATGAACTGATTCTTCAACAATCCTTGAATTTTTATTAAATAATCCATAAGTTTTAGAAGTTTCATAATATCCTAAGAATATTCCTTTATCAGCTTTTGGATTGAACTTTCCAAGATTATCCTTGGTGTTCAAGATATATACCTTGCATCCAAAAACCTTAAATTACTTTACCTTAGGCTTTCTATTATTCCAAAGTTCGTAAGGAGTCTTTTTTGAAAATAGGTTGAATTAAAACTCTATTTATAATATAGCATATTGTGCTTACATCTTTTTCCCAAAAATAGGTTGGAATATTGTATTCATTTAGTATAGTCCTAGCCATTTCTTGAATAGTTCTATTTCTTATTTCAGCAATTACATTTTTTTGAGGTGTTCTTGGTGGAGAGAAGGTGTGTTTAATGCCCATATTTGAGCAAAAATAATTAAATTATTTATTCTAAAACTCTCCACCATGATCACTTCTTAATGAATTTATCTTAAAACCTTTTTCATTTTCAGAAATTTTAAAAAAACTTTCAAAAACAGAAAAAGATTCATTTTTGAGTTTTAGAAAATATACCCAAGTAAATCTAGAATAATCGTCAAATAAAACATATACATATAATTTACCATCCAAACTTTATATTCAAGATGGTCCAAACCAATCCATATGAATAAGTTTTAGGGGATTTGAAGTAGAAATTTTGTTAAAATACTTGAAGGAATATTTTTGTTGCTTTCCAATCTGACATGCATCACAGAATATATCACCATAAAATTTGAGACTAGATAAATTTGAAACTAATTGTTTCCTAGATAACTTATGTAAAGAAAAAATATTAAAATGACCAAGTCTTCTATGCCAAATCCATGAATCATTTACCTTATCAGTTAAAAAGTTCACTTTATGTTTACACAAAGAATTTAAATCCAATGTGTAGACATTATCTGTTCTGGGTGCTCTAAATTTAAGAAAATTATCTTTAAAAACAGAACATGAATTATTAGAAAAATCAACAAAGTATCCGTAATCACATAGTTGAGATATACTTATCATATTATTCTTAAATCCTTGTACATAGATTACTTTATTAATTGAGACAGTATCTAGATCTCCAACTATTCCAAGTCCAATAATTTTTCCTTTGGCATTGTCACCGAAGGTGACTAGGCCTCCATCTATTTCAGTCAGGGTAAATAAATTTGATGAATTTCCACTCATATGTCTTGAAAACCCATTTTCCATATACCATATATATTTTCCTCTTCTTTGGCCTATTACCTACAAGGATAGATTAAACAAAAATTTGTTTTAGTACCCATATCTTTTTGGGTCCAGTAGTGTTAGTTATCAAAGACTTATGAATCCAAATAGATTTATTTTGATCAAAACTGTTATAATTAAAACTAGATAAAGTTTTTGAATAATGAATATGCTTGACACCATATAATTGAGGTTTTCTTAAATAGAAGTCATTAGCATAATATCCATTAATACCACAATACAAATATTTAACAATAGACATGCCTTTGTTGTTAGAACCAGGAACAAAAAAGTTTTTTTACAGTTTGGGTTTTTCAACCTTACTACCCATATCAAATATTTCCCTTTTAATTACATTTTTATGAAGAATTTAATTTATTATATTTTCACTTTTTTTAAATATAATAGCATCAATTTTATAAGTTTCTACTTCATCCTGTAGTTTTTTAATATTATTTTAATGGTCAGTACAGTTTGTAGTAGATGAACTAAATTTCTCAACTAACTCTTGATGTTGTTTAAGTAAAGTATCCCTTTCTGCTAAAATAGGATTATGAATATTCTTTAAAGATTTATGTTTCTTTAATAAGGAGTCATATGTTTCTTCTAGAATAGTATAGTAGTTTTCCATTTTATCATTTGAGTAACTAGAATCAGAATCAGATGAATAGTAGGGTTGTACCTTCTCTTCTTCATCCATAAAGCACATATTAGCTTTCAGATTCGATTATTCCTTCTCTGAATCAGAGATTTATGAGCTGATGGAGTCTTTAGAAACACTCCAAGTATCCTTCATAACTATTTTTTCCTTTTTCTCATAATCAAAATTCTTATGATATTTCTTTTCTATCTTTCTCTTCTCTCCTATCAATTGAGTAAAATCAGTTCTTATATGACCCATTTTTTTCATTCATAACATCTTACTTCCCTTGAGTCTTTCTCATCCTTTTTTAAGGTTCTTCTGAATCCTTTATTCTTTCAATAAAATTTACTGATTTTTCTAGATAATTGAGCCAGATCAATTTCTGAATCAGATGAGTCTGAATTTCTTTCTTCCTTAACTTCTTGTTTTATTTTTATATTCTTCTTTTGGGATGTAACTTTTAAAGCAGTGTTATATTTTTTCACTAGGACTTCTTGATCTTAAAATTAATCTTGAATTACAGCCTCATACATCATTAAAGTTTCAATCAATTCTATCATTGTCAGATTATTGACAGGTTCTAATTGGCAGATTATAGCAAAAATTCCATTCCACTTCACAGGTAGAACTCTTAGAAATTTCAAAGCTTGATCAGGTTGGATGATAGGATCAACTAAATATTTTATATTATTAACAATTTCTATCATCCCTCCATTCATCTGTGTGATTCTCTCTCCATCAAATATTCTAAAAGTATCAACCTTTAATTTCTCTATAGCATATCTCATTTTTCTAACATTGTCAATACCTTCATAGGCTAATGAAATTATCTGCCACATTTCATAGGCTGTTGGTCATTGCGATACATAGTTGAATTTATATGGTCCAAGAAAACAAATAATAACATTCATTGATTTTGAATTCATATCATACTCAGCCTCTATAGTGATAGACCAAGTTTTAGGTTTCTCATGAATTGTGTAAGGAGTAACAATCTTTGAGTATACTCTAAATACAATATTTTTTAAGTATATTATCATTCGTGACTTCCAGTATCCATAATTCTCACCATTGAAATATGGATCACGAACCATTAACATTCCTTCCTTGATATTCTCTATTGTCATCACTAATATATATCTTATGCCTTTAGATTGTTATAGGTCTGTTGAAAAGATCAACCTATAATACCAAATGTTAGGTTAAAATGACTATAGTGATGACACAAAGGGGGGGGGGGGGTGAATTGTGTCCTTTTTAAAATTTTATGAATCTATAGATTCAAAAAAATAGAAGATAATAACTGGTAGCATTTTTGTAACAGAGTATATGTAGTGGATATGAATAGAAAAAAAATCACAACAATTTATAGTGGTTCGAGGGACAAAGATCCCCTAGTCCACTCAACAAATTACCCTCTCTGCAGGCCTGGTGAATTTCACTAGTAAGGTCCTCGTATCATAATACTGATCCACAACTGAGTGCAGGCAGTTTTCACCCTTACAAAAAAAGGATTATAAAACAGAACCTTCTGGTTCTTTTAGAGGGAACCAATAAAACCAAAACCTAGTGTCAGAAAATGACACTCCACCACGACTGAATACGAGCAGTTTAAAATCAAGATAGATAAGATGTAGTTTAATGAGAAATAGATATATCTCGTAGTTGCAGCAACACGCAACTGAAAGAAGATGGATCTTCATCTTCAGAAAAATAATAATATTGAAATTTATTTGAAGAGATCTGGTTTCACAAAAGATCTTCGATTTTTAAGAACATTAACAAAAATAGAGCATCGTGTTTCTAGATTTGAAAATGTATATCTCCAAAATGTAGTCCTTTTTTCTGATATGCTTGATCATTGTACCACTGAAAACAATTTTCACAGGAAAAAATTCAATGAATAATATTTACATAGATATCTGAGAGGTATTCACAGATATGGAGTTTTTTATAGATGATACTCAGAGAGATATATAATGATAAATCTATAGAATGGTTTCAGATTTGCAAAAGATGCATGATAAATCAAGTGAATTCAAATTCAAAAATACAGATCAGAGTAGTCGTAACTTCCCTTAATTGTAAAGACCCGTAAAATTCAAGGGAATTTTTTTTCTTAATTTCTTTGGAATTTTACAAGTACACAGTTTCTGACGGCACCTGATTCCGAGACCCGGTGTGCCTGGAATAATTTTCTGAAGTCTTGTTAAGATTAAATTAACACAAGTAAGCAGTTTTACTGAAAAAGTGTAAGAACTCTTAAACAGTTACTCAGATCAGAAATCTAAGGGCATCATTGCACTCAGGAGGGCGGGTTTACCCTAGGCGCGACTTAAGTTTAGTCGGCGCGGGCCTCCTGTGAGAAATTCCAAAAATGGCATAACGATAAATAAAATAATTAAATAAATTATTTTATTTTTCAAATGCTTATAACTCACAAACGGTAGCTCGGATTAAAAATCTGAGACAAACGCTGAACTCATGGGGGCATGATTTATTTAAGAAGATACTAACTTTGGCCGGTGCGGGCCACCAGAAAATGTTAATTTTTGGCCGCAAATAAAATAATTAAATGAAAATTATTTTATTGTAAAATTCGCATCTTTTTAATGGTAACTTGGATTGAAAATATGAGAGTACCGTTGGATTTGTTGGGGCATTTTTCACTTAGGCAGAGCCTGACCTTGACCAGCGCGGGTCGAGGGTGACTGATAATAATTTTCCGAACTTTTTTTCGGGTACGTTCAGTAAACGTACGTGTGGGTTTTCCTATCTTTTGAACCGGTACTCGGAATTGAAATCCGAGGGCACCGATGAACTCGAAGCACCGATAAATGCTTAAGGGGACATTTACCGCAGTTGCGTTTGAACTGAGTTGAGAATTAATAATTGGGGATTTAGAATTAAATAAATAAAATTGGTGGTACACAATTTTATTTTTATGGTAGTTATACCCTACAAAGGGGAGTTTAGGGTGAGACCCTTAACCACCAACTACCCATGTGAGGATAAATGAGAGGTGGGGTCCACACGATACCCTAACTCCTCACCTCCCCCTCAACTCCCTAAACCCCCCTTTATCACCCCTTAAATTAATTTGTAAACTCCCCTTTAATTATGTGAACTCCTCACCTTCTTCTCTCTCTCTCATAAGTTTTTCCAACTTGATTTCAATTAATGAATTGGCTCCTCTTAGTTTTTAATTGCTTGACATTATTAAATTAAGAGGAAGCCTTTCATTTTATTGTTGGGCAATTAATCTGTGGAGAAGCTTTGGAGGATTAGAAGGAAAAGCTTACTTTCCATGAAGAAAACAATCTTCCTCTCGGTGAAGGGAATCTCCTTCAACCGAGGCAAGAATGTGAGGTGACGCCACGAGGAGCACCATTCTTCCGCGATGCTCCACCACCATGATGCTTGCCTCTTTCCGCGGTTCGACGACGTGCGACGTCTTTTTGAGGTAGGGGTTTTTATATATGATTGAATTTGTTTTATTGATTCTTCATATCTTAAATTCACGATGATGATGACCAAATGAACATGGACATCGTCCCGTACATAAACCATTATCCTTTTTCTTTTTATTCTTCACGTGTTCTTCATGCATTCTTCAATGCCTAATATTTATTGATGCTGGAAACACGAAGTTTTGTTGAGTGCAATATATGGATGCGAAGCCCTCGATGCAAGGATCACAAATATGCGATCGTTTAATTTTTTGGGCTTGGAACGAAGCCTCAATGGCTCACGGAAGGAGGCGTCCAAATATTTATTAATGTTGGAAACTCAATGTTTCCCTGAGTGCGACATACGAACATGAAGATCTTGACCCAAGGATCAAGGATATGCGTTCGTATCTTTTTTTCGAGTTAAATCGAAGTCGAAATGGAGTGCAGAAGGATCTGGAGACGCAGTTGGGCGGGCATCCAAAGGTGGTGGCCATGCGTAAAGAAGGGTGGTGCATGAAGAAGGGTGGTGCGTGACATGGGGTATTTGAAATAAATCAATTAAAATTAATAATATAATAATGGTATTATTAATTTTGATGATAAAACACTTTTTTTTCCGTAACTTCTTCGTGCGATCACGGTTTCACGAACCGTCAGTGGTAGTGCGACCATGACTTTGAGACGGAATTTATGAGTCCAATATTCGATGTATTTTTCCGGTTTTTTGGATCGGGTACCAGAAGCGCACGAAAAATAATAGATTTAATATTATTATTAAATCTTCAACCCACCATAACTCATGCGTGCGACGTCCGATTGGCTTGCCGTCAGTGGCGATATAATCCCATCATTAATACGGTCGATTCAAGTCTAATGTTGGATACTAATTTCTAGTTCGTGGTGCGGGGCCACAAAACAACGATTATTATTATTATTATTACGGGATCTTGTATCAGACACATCTCTCTCATACGGTGTCGGAATGACGAACCGTCTGCGACGTTGCGACCCTGGAATTACGACAGATGTTTCAAGACTAATTTTGGATATTTAAGTCGAGGTTGATGTGCGGGCCCCACGAGGCCCGGTTCGCGCATGATGCGGTGAAATGCAACTTCTTCACCGGCTATCCATTTGGGACCAATGGGTAGTCCATCTCGTGTGTTTTTTACGTATGGATCACAATGGTGTGACCAGTTTGGTTAACCGGTGTCATTTGAAGTATGACTGGGTTGGATCGAACATAAATCCAACTGGGCCCTCGGAGCAGAAACACTTATAACTTGAGCTCCAGACGTCCGATTGATGTGCCGTCAACTTTGTTGGATTCCTCTTGATGAGACAGAACTTTTGGTATACTTCGCCTGAGGTTTGGACGCTGTTGGAATATAGACGGGTTGGATTGAACCCGAAATCTAACCGGGCCCCTGGAACGGAAAAGCTGATAACTTTCAGACTGGACGTCCGTTTGACGAACCGTCAGCGGCGTTGGTGATATTGTTGAGAAACGGTCCCTTTGAGTATACCCTATGAGAGTTCGGGGTATAGTTGAGATACGGCCGGGTTTGTTCGCACATAAAACCAACCGGGCCCCTGGGACGAAAAGGCTAATAACTCACAGACCAGGCGTCCGATTGACGCGCCGTCTGTTGCGTTGAGACCCCTATAACGAGGCGGTCCTTTGAGTTACTTCTTCGTGAGACTTTTATATACTAGGAGTATCGACCTGTAGCTCGTGGAGCGGACCCTCCCGGAGACGAACGTTCGTAGTACGGAGACCTTGTAGCCGGCTGAGACCTGACGACTGCTTGACCGACTTGACTTGGAGTGAGTCGACTAGCCCAGTGGATGGAGCACTACTTTGTTGGGTACAGACACATGGCAGACGGAGCACTACCTGTGTGACAGTGCAAACCCGCGGTACTCGTCCGGAGAGTACCTCTACAGGCTATTAGGGGGTGTGCACTACTGTGTTTGGGTGGCATACCCCGACGGGAAGCACTACTGTGTTTGGGTGGCTGGCCCGCGGTACTCGACAGGAGGAGTACCTGAGCAGTCTTAGGTTAGTGAGCAGTACCTCAGAGTCATGACATGACCACTGTACACTCCATAGATGGGACTCTTCAGCAGTTACGGTTTCGATAATGAAAATCCGGGTTTGAGATGAGTCTATGACCTTTGTGTTTACCTCATGATTGAGATGGGTCACTTGATAACTTAGGTATATGTATGGGCATATACCTGGGTAGTGGTTATCCGTTGATTTCATAATCTTTGTGTTTCCTCATGATTGAGATGGGTTACTTGATAACTTGGGTATATGTATGGGCATATACCCAGGTAGAGGTTATCTGTTGAGATCTTCTTTGTGGTTATCCTTGTTGGATTTAGTGAGACCTTGAGGTTCTCGGGGTCCCTACTGAGTATCGTTATACTCACCCCTGCACGGGCTATGCCCGCACCTCATTGTGTTGGTTGCAGACGACGGGTAGCTCAGACAGAGGCCGAGTGTTCGAGGACTGGACAGTACCCGGAGGTGGACCTCACAACAAGACAGTATCTGGTGGTGGATTTCACGACGAGAAGACACTCAAAGGAGGTTGACGGGTGAGAGTGTTCTGGAGGCTATCTGTACCTACCCTTCAGGTAGGATCCGTGGTGGACAATCCAGGAGGTGTTCTATCTGTACCTACCCTTCAGGTAGGATCCTTGGTGGAAGATCCCGGAGCTGCTTGTCCCCTTTCAGCTATTTTATCTTTTTTCCTTGTACTCTATAGTTGGGCTTGTATTTATGGCCCCTTTACTTTCAGCACATCTTGTTTCAGTTTTACTTAGTGTCTTACTTCCGCTTATACTTTGTGGTGTTTTGTTTACTTTTATAAAGGCAATGTCTTCCCAGTTATCAGGATTTACACCTTTGGTGCTAGTCACCTGCCCCTAGCCTATGGAAGGCGGGTTTGTGGTAGTCATGGCACGGGCCCTGAGGACGGGTCGTGACAAATTGGTATTAGAGGAGTCGGTTCTACCGCAGGACTTATAACTCTGACATTTTCTTTTTTGTGAAGCAATAGTGTTAAGGGTACCGAGTGGGGTCTTCAGTTCAGGGAGTCCAGTGTTGTTGTGGCGGTCGACGTATCCGTACACCAGGACCCTGACTACGGATTTCCAACTTTTTGCACGAAAACACTAATTGCGTGTGTGTTTCCAAAAGTTTTAAAGTCAGCTCAAACCAGGTCAGATCACCAGGTATATGACGTTGACCGTGTCACATCTATTCAGGATGTCTCCACGCAGACAGTCAGTTAGATTTCCGAGAGATTACTCGATGACGGCTCACCAAGCGATGGGGCTCTGGTGCATGGCCCTTTTTACTATGTTGGAACCCTCAGATGGTGTACCAGAAGCACCACCACCTATTGGGAATCAGATGTCAACAACTATACTAGCGAACTGTGCACGCTGGCAGAGCGTGTTGCACGAGTTCCAGCAGTAGAGGCCTCCGAGGTTACGAGGCGAGGCAGATTCCCAGACAGCCAAGGACTGGCTGGAGGCGATTGCTTTAGTTTTCCGCCTAGATGAGACATCAACAGAGTGGATGGTGGACTTTTCCACTAGTGTTTTCCAGTGAATGACAATGAGGATGGTCCGAATAGTGATGAGGCTTCAGTACGTGGACCGATGCCTGAGATAGTGCCTTCGGGTAGTGTGTCAGCTATACATCACTACCTGTTGGTCAGCAGTTACAACCGGCGGTACCGGTAGGTGACACATGTAAGCTTACTGCCTTACACGTGGTCTAACGTCAGATACCCTCAAGTTCCGAGGCGAACCTGATTCACAGGTAGCTGAGGACTAGCTTGAGGAGGTGACTGGGAGTTTTCTAGAGCTTATAAAACTTCGGCAGGACGACGTGTCGGTAGCTGAGAATTCATCGAGGCGTACCTAACATTCCGGGTACTCGATGAATACGATTCGATCCATAACTTTTTCCTCTATGAATTCCTACTCACGTTAGGGTGCTAGAGAGAACCTTGAGGTTGAATGTTCTTTGGCTGAATGAATACAGCTAGAGAATATTAGAAGTTGGAACGCAGCGACCTGGTTCCAGTCTCAGAGACTTGGGCGTGCGAATGTTTCAAGAAGAGGAAATGTTAAGGACAGATAAATCTGTAGAGCATCAGACGTGGAGGCAGATCTAGGAGAGCAGCATGAGGTGGTGTACATTTCAAAATATTACAACCACCCGCCTTTGTTGACCCCTCCAGGCTCAGGGAGCTGGAGGGCAGGGGAAAAGAGTAGCTGCATGCGGTTAAGGAGTGCAACTGAAATGGATCTAAGGATGATTCGAAGTGCGGACTTTGTATTCTACTAGCTGTCGTATCCACATACATCGATTCGAATCATCCCTTTCTTCCATGAATCTAGTCCCAGACCTAGAGTTTCCGGTTAAGCCGTTGACTTGACCCTCACATCTCGAGATACCTATGGGAGAAGACTCGATAGTCACACTTACGCCAACGGTGTGATCTGACCCTTGAGGCGAGAGTCTCGGTTGGGACCTATTGGTGGCAGCGTCGAGGACTTACGACGTTAGTTTGAGTATGGATTGGGCAATCATTGCTCATACTCAAATTGACGGTATTAGGAAAACGTCGGGATGAGTTTTCCTTGGTCGGCGAAAAGGAAACCCCAGGCAGCACAAGATAAACTTGTGCATGGGAGGGTGTAGCCGATCATTCTGGGGTCGGCCAACCTTAACCTCGTGGCAGTAGGAGTTTTGAGTATCAGTTCTAATCAGGAAAGGGAGACCTCTAGAGTTCGAGGATAGTGACCCCGTTATTATATGAGTCTCACCTCGACGAGGTTTACAGAGATGTAGCCGAGGCGGTGAGATATCTCCGAGGTTCAACAGATCTTTCTAGGTCCCCAGCAGGGTAGGCGAGGTGGTTTACCGCTTCACCTTTCCACCACAGTTGGACCGGGTGCATGAAATATTCCACGTACCTAAGCTGAGGAGATACGTGCAAGATCCTTCACACATCATCGACCTTAGGGAGTTGGACGTCGATGATAGGGCGACATGCACGGAGGTTCCAGTGGAGATTGAGGATCGACAGGAGCGGGTCCTACATGAATGATCGATTCCTCAGGTGCGCTTTCACTGGCAGCACGAGAACCTCCAGGAGAGCACATGGGAGCGGAAGGCTCAGATGCGTGCTCAATACCACTTTTGTTTCCCTAGTTTGTGTTATAGCTTTACGGGGACGTAAATCCCTGAGGTGGGAGTAATGTAAAGACCCGTAAAATTCAAGGGATTTTTTTTTCTTAATTTCTTTGGAATTTTACGAGTTTACAGTTTCTGACGGAACCTGATTCCGAGGCCCGGTGTGCCCAGAATAATTTTCTGAAGTCTTGTTAAGATTAAATTAACGCGCGTAAGCAGTTTTACTGAAAAAGTGTAATAACTCTTAAACAGTTACTCGAATCAGAAATCTGAGGGCACCGTTGCGCTCAGGATGGCGGGTTTACCCTAGGCGCGACTTAAGTTTAGTCGGCGTGGGCCTCCTGTGAGAAATTCCAAAAATGGCATAACCGTAAATAAAATAATTAAATAAATTATTTTATTTATCAAATGCTTATAACTCACAAATGGTAGCTCGGATTAAAAATCCGAGACAACTGTGGAACTCGTGGGGGCATGGTTTATTTAAGCAGATACTAACTTTGGCCGGTGCGGGCCACCAGAAAAAGTTAGTTTTGGCCGCAAATAAAATAATTAAATGACAATTATTTTATTGTAAAATTAGTATCTTTTTAACGATAACTCGTATTGAAAATCCGAGAGTACCGTTGGATTCGTTGGGGTGTGTTTCACTTAGGTAGAGCCTGACCTTGACCGACGCGGGTTGAGGGTGATTGATAATAATTTTCCGAACTTTTTTTCGAGTACGTTCAGTAAACGTACGTGTGGGTTTTCCTATCTTTTGAACCGGTACTCGGAATTGAAATCCGAGGGAACCGATGAACTCGAACCACCGATAAATGCTTAAGGGGATATTTACCGCAGTTGCGTTTGAACTGATTTGAGAATTAATAATTGGGGATTTAGAATTAAATAAATAAAATTGGTGGTACACAATTTTATTTATATGGTAGTTATACCCTATAAAGGGGAGTTAAGGGTGAGACCCATAACCACCAACTACCCATGTGAGGATAAATGAGAGGTGGGGTCCACACGAGACCCTAACTCCTCACCTCCCCCTCAACTCCCTAAACCCCCCTTTATCACCCCTTAAATTAATTTGTAAAGTCCCCTTTAATTATGTGAACTCCTCACCTTTTTCTCTCTCTCCCATAAGTTTTTCCAACTTGATTTCAATTAATGAATTGGCTCCTCTTAGTTTTGAATTTCTTGGCATTATTAAATTAAGAGGAAGCCTTTCATTTTATTGTTGGACAATTAATCTGTGGAGAAGATTTGGAGGATTAGAAGGAAAAGCTTACTTTCCACGAAGAATGCAATCTTCCTCTCGGTGAAGGGAATCTCCTTCAACCGAGGCAAGAATGTGAGGTGACGCCACGAGGAGCACCGTTCTTCCGCGATGCCCGACCACCACGATGCTTGCCTCTTTCCACGGTTCGACGACGTGCGGCGTCTTTTCGAGGTAGGCATTTTTATATGTGATTGAATTCGTTTTATTGATTATTCATATCTTAAATTCACGATGATGATGACCAAATGAACATGGACATCGTCCCGCACATAAACCATTATCCTTTTTCTTTTTATTCTTCATGGGTTTTTCATGCATTCTTCAAAGCCTAATATTTATTGACGCCGGAAACACGAAGTTTTGTTGAGCGCAATATATGGATATGAAGCCCTCGACGCAAGGATCACAAATATGTGTTCGTTTAATTTTTCAGGCTTGGAATGAAGCCACAATGGCTCGCGGAAGGAGGCATACAAATATTTATTGACGCTGGAAACTCAATGTTTCCCTGAGCGTGACATACGGACATGAAGATCTCGACCCGAGGATCAAGGATATGCGTTCGTATCTTTTTTTTGAGTTAAATCGAAGTCGAAATGGAGTGCAGAAGGATCTGGAGGCGCAGCTGGGCGGGCAGGCAAAGGTGGTGGCCATGCGTAAGGAAGGGTGGTGCGTAAAGAAGGGTGGTGCGTGACATGGGGTATTTGAAAGAAATCAATTAAAATTAATAATATAATAATGGTATTATTAGTTTTGATGATAAAACACTTTTTTGTCCGTAACTTCTTCGTGTGATCTCGGTTTCACGAACCGTCAATGGCAGTGAGACCATGACTTCGAGACAGAATTTATGAGTCCAATATTGAAGTCTTTTTCGTGTTTTTGGATCGGGTACCTGAAGAGCTCGAAAAATAATATATTTAATATTATTATTAAATCTTCGACCCACCATAACTCATGCGTGTGACGTCCGATTGGCTTGTCGTCAGTGGCGATATAATCCCGTAATTAATACGGTCGATTCAAGTCTAATGTTGGATACTAAATTCTAGTTCGTGGTGCGGGAACACGAAACAACGAATAATAATAATAATATTATTATTACGGGATCTTGTATCAGAAATATCTCTCTCATACGGTGTCGGAATGACGAACCATCTACGACGTTGCGACCCTGGAATTACGACGGATGCTTCAAGACTAATTTTGGATATTTAAGTCGAGGTTGAGGCGCGGGCCCCACAAGACTCGGTTTGCGCATGATGCAGTGAAATGCAACCTTTTCACTGGCTATCCGTTTGGGAACAATGGGTAGTCCATCTCATGTGTTTTTTCCGTATGGATCGCAATGGTGTGACCGGTTTGGTTAACCGATGTCATTTGAAGTATGACTGGGTTGGATCGAACATGAATCCAACCGGGCCCTCGGAGCGGAAACGCTTATAACTTGAGCTCCGGACGTCCGATTGATGTGCCGTCGACTTTGTTGGATTCCTATTGATGAGACGGAACTTTTGGTATACTTCGCCTGAGGTTTGGACTCTGTTGGAATATGGATGGGTTGGATTGTACCCGAAATCCAACCAGGCCCCTGGAACAGAAAAGCTGATAACTTTCAGACTGGACATCCGTTGGACGAACCGTCAGCGGCGTTGGTGATCTTGTTGAGAAACTGTCCCTTTGAGTATACCCTATGAGAGTATGGGGTACAGTTGAGATACGGCTGGGTTGGTTCGCACACGAAACCAACCGGGCCCCTGGGATGAAAAAGCTAATAACTCACAGACCAGGCGTCTGATTGACGCGTCGTCTATTGCGTTGAGACCCCTATGACGAGGCAGTACTTTGAGTTACTTCTTCATGAGACTTTTAGATACTTGGAGTATCGACCTGTAACTCATGGAGCGGACCCTCCCGGAGATGAGCGTTCGGAGTACGGAGACCGTGTAGCCGGCTGAGACCTGACGACTGCTTGACCGACTCGACTTAGAGTGAGTCGACTAGCCTAGTGAATGGAGCACTACTTTGTTGGGTGCAGACCCATGGTGGACGGAGCACTACCTGTGTGACAGTGTAGACCCGCGGTACTCGTCTAGAGAGTACCTCTGCAGGCTATTAGGGGGTGGGCACTACTGTGTTTGGGTGGCATACCCCGGCGGGAAGCACTACTGTGTTTGGGTGGCTGGCCCGCGATACTCAACAGGAGGAGTACCTCAGCAGTCTTAGGTTAGTGAGCAGTACCTCGGAGTCGTGACAAGACCACTGTACACTCTAGAGATGAGACTCTTCAGCAGTTACAGTTTCGATAATGAAAATCATGGTTTGAGCTGAGTCTATGACCTTTGTGTTTACCTCATGATTGAGATGGGCCACTTGATAACTTAGGTATATGTATGGGCATATACCTGGGTAGTGGTTATCCGTTGATTTCATAATCTTTGTGTTTCCTCATGATTGAGATGGGTTACTTGATAACTTGGGTATATGTATGGGCATATACCCAGGTAGAGGTTATCTGTTGAGATCTTCTTTGTGGTTATCCTTGTTGGATTTAGTGAGACCTTGAGGGTCTCGGGGTCCCTACTGAGTATCGTTATACTCACCCCTGCACGGGCTATGCCCGCACCTCGTTGTGTTGGTTGCAGACGGTGGGCAGCGCAGACAGAGGCCGAGTGTCCGAGGACTGGAAGGTACCCTGAGGTGGACCTCACGACGAGACAGTATCAAGTGGTGGACTTCACGACAAGACGACACTCGGAGGAGGTTGACGGGCGAGAGCGTTGTGGAGGCTATCTGTATCTACCCTTCAGGTAGGATCCATGGTGGACGATCTAGGAGTTGCGCTATCTGTACCTACCCTTCAGGTAGGATCCTTGGTGGACGATCCAGGAGCTGCTTGTCACCTTTCAGCTATTTTATCTTTTTTCCTTGTACTTTACAGTTGGGCTTGTATTTCCAGCCCCTTTAATTTCAGCACAACTTGTTTCAGTTTTACTTAGTGTTTTACTTCCGCTTATACTCTGCGGTGTTTTTTTTACTTTTATAAAGGAAATTCCTTCCCAGTTATCAGGATTTACGCCTTTGGTGCTAGTCGCCAGCCCCTGGCCTATGGAAGGCGGTCTTGGGGTAGTCACGGCACGGGCCCTGAGGACGGGTCATGACAAATTGGTATCAGAGGAGTCGGTTCTACCACATGACTTATAACTCTGATATTTTCTTTTCTGTGAAGCAATAGTGTTAAGGGTACCGAGTGGGGTCTTCAGTTCAGGGAGTCCAGTGTTGGTGTGGCGGCCGACGTATCCGTACACAAGGACCCTGACTACTAATTTCTGACTTTGTGCATGAAAACACTGATTGCGTGTGTGTTTCCAAAAGTTTTAAATTCAGATCAAACCAGGTCAGCTCACCAGGTATATGATGTTGATCGTGTCGCATCTATTCAGGATGTCTCCACGTAAACAGTCAGTTGGAGTTCCGAGAGATTACTTGATGACAGCTCACCGAGCGACGAGGCTCTGGTGCAGGGCCCTTTTTTCTATGTTGGCACCCTCGGGTGGTGTACCAGCAGCACCACCACCTATTGGGAAGCAGATGTCAACAGCTATACTAGCGAACTGTGCACGATGGCAGAGCACGTTGCACGAGTTACAGTAGTAGAGGCCTCTGAGGTTACGAGGCGAGGCAGATTCCCAGACAGCCGAGGACTGGCTGGAGGCGATTACTGGAGTTTTCCACCTAGCTCTGACATCAAGAGAGTGGATGATGGACTTGGCCACTAGTGTTTTCCAGTGAATGACCATGAGGATGGTCCGAATAGTTATGAGGCTTCAGTACGTGGACCGATACCTGAGATAGTGCCTTCAGGAAGTGTGTCAGCTATCCATCACTACCTGTTGGTCAGCAGTTACAATCGGTGGTACCGGTAGGTGACACATGTAAGCTTACTACCTTACACGTGTTCTAACATCAGATACCCTCAAGTTCCGAGGAGAACATGATTCACAGGTGGCTGAGGACTGGCTTGAGGAGGTGGCTGAGAGTTTTCTAGAGCTTATACAACTTCGGCAGGATGACGTGTCGGTAGATGAGAATTCATCGAGGCGTACTGAACATTCCGGGTACTCGATGAATACGATTCGAGCCATAACTTTTTCCTCTATGAATTCATACTCACATTAGGGTGCTAGAGAGAACCATGAGGTTGAATATTCTTTGGCTGAATGAATACAGCTAGAGAATGTTAGAAGTTGGAACGCAGCGACCTGGTGCCAGTCTCAGAGACTTGGGCGTGCGAATGTTTCAAGAAGAGGAAATGTTAAGGACAGATAAATCTGTAGAGCATCATACGTGGAGGCAGAGCTAGGAGCGCAGCATGAGGTGGTGTACATTTCAACATATTACAACCACCCGCCTTTGTTGTCCCCTCTAGGCTCAGGGAGCTGGAGGGCAGGGGAAAAGAGTAGCTGTATGCGGTCAAGTAGTGCGACTGAAATGGCTCTAAGGATGATTCGAAGTGCGGACTTTGTCTTCTACTAGCTACCGTATCCACAGACATCGATACGAATCATCCCTTTCTTCCATGAATCTAGTTCCAGACCTAGAGTTTCCGGTTAAGCTGTTGACTTGACCCTCACGTCTGGAGATACCTTTGGGAGGAGACTCGATAGTCACACTTACGCCGACGGTGTGATCTGACCCTTGAGGCGAGAGTCTCGGTTGGGACCTCTTGGTGGCAGTGTCGAGGACTTACGACGTTAGTTTGAGTATGGATTGGGCAATCACTGCTCATACTCAAATTGACGGTATTAGGCAAATGTCGGGATGGGTTTTCCTTGGTCGGCGAAAAGGAAACCCCAGGCAGCATAAGATAAACTCATCCATGGGAGGGTGTAGCCGATCATTCTTGGGCCAGCCAAACTTACCCTCGTGGCAGTAGGAGTTTTGAGTTTCAGTTCTAATCAGGAAAGGGAGACCTCTAGAGTTCGAGGATGGCGACCACGTTCTTATATTAGTCTCACCTTGATGAGGTTTACGGAGATGTAGCCGAGGCGGTGAGATATCTCCGAGGTTCAATAGACCTTTCTAGGTCCCCAGCAGGGTAGGCGAGGTGGTTTACTGCTTCCCCTTTCCACCTCAGTTGCACCAGGTGCATGAAATATTCCATGTACCTCGGCTGAGGAGATACGTGCAAGATCCTTCACACATCATCGACCTTAGGGAGTTGGATGTCGATGACAGGGCGACATGCACAGAGGTTCCAGTGGAGATTGAGGATCGACAGGAGCGGGTCCTACGTGAACGATCGATTCCTCAGGTGCGCTTTCACTGGCAGCACGGGAACCTCCAGGAGAGCACATGGGAGCGGAAGGCTCAGATGCGTGCTCAGTACCACTTTTGTTTCCCTAGTTTGTTTTATAGCTTTACGGGGACGTAAAGCCTTGAGGTGTGAGTAATGTAAAGACCCGTAAAATTCAAGGGAATTTGTTTTTCTTAATTTCATTGAAATTTTACGAGTACGCAGTTTCTGACAGCACCTGATTCCGAGACCCGGTGTGCCCGGAATAATTTTCTGAATTCTTGTTAAGATTAAATTAATGCACGTAAGCAGTTTTAATGAAAAAGTGTAATTACTCTTAAACGGTTACTCGGATCAAAAATATGAGGGCACCTTTGTGCTCAGGATGGCAGGTTTACCCTAGGTGTGACTTAAGTTTAGTCGGCGCGGGCCTCCTGTGAGAAATTTCAAAAATGGCATAACCGTAAATAAAATAATTAAATAAAATATTTTATTTTTCAAATGCTTATAACTCACAAACGGTAGCTCGGATTAAAAATCCATGATCACCGTTGAACTTATGGGGGCATGGTTTATTTAAGCCATACAAACTCTAGCTGGCATGGGCCACCAGAAAAAGTTAGTTTTTGGCCCCAAATAAAATAATTAAATGAAAATTATTTTATTGTAAAATTCGTATCTTTTTAACGGTAACTCAGATTGAAAATCCGAGAGTACCGTTGGATTCGTTGGGGCGTGTTTCACTTAGGGAGAGCCTGACCTTGACCGGCGCGGGTTGAGGGTGACTGATAATAATTTTCCAAACTTTTTTTCAGGTACGTTCAGTAAACGTACGTGTGAGTTTTCCTATCTTTTAAACCGGTACTCGGAATTGAATTCTGAGGGCACCGATGAACTCGAAGCACCGATAAATGCTTAAGGGGACATTTACCGCAGTTGTGTTTGAACTGAGTTGAGAATTAATAATTGGGGATTTAGAATTAAATAAATAAAATTGGTGGTACACAATTTTATTTATATGATAGTCATACCCAACAAAGGGGAGTTATGGGTGATACCCATAACCCCCAACTACCCATGTGAGGATAAATGAGAGGTGGGGTCCACACGAGACCCTAACTCCTCACCTCCCCCTCAACTCCCTAAACCCCCCTTTATCACCCCTTAAATTAATTTGTAAACTCCCCTTTAATTATGTGAACTCCTCACCTTCTTCTCTCTCTCCCATAAGTTTTTCCAACTTTATTTCAATTAATGAATTGGCTCCTCTTTGTTTTGAATTGCTTGGCATTATTAAATTAAGAGGAAGCCTTTCATTTTATTGTTGGGAAATTAATCTGTGGAGAAGCTTTGGAGGATTAGAAGGAAAAGCTTACTTTCCACGAAGAACGCAATCTTCCTCTCAGCGAAGGGAATCTCCTTCAACTGAGGCAAGAATGTGAGGTGACACCACGAGGAGCACCGTTCTTCCGCGATGCCCGACCACCACGTTGCTTTCCTCTTTCCGCGGTTTGACGACGTGCGACGTCTTTTCGAGGAAGGGGTTTTTATATATGATTGAATTCATTTTATTGATTCTTCATATCTTAAATTCATGATGATGATGACCAAATGAACATTGGCATCGTCTTGCACAAAAACCATTCTCCTTTTTCTTTTTATTCTTCATGTGTTCTTCATGCGTTCTTCAATGCCTAATATTTATTGATGCTGGAAACACAAAGTTTTGTTGAGCACAATATATGGATGCGAAGCCCTCGACGCAAGGATCAAAAATATGCGATCGTTTAATTTTTCGGGCTTGGAACGAAGCCGCAATGGCTCGCGGAAGGAGGTGTCCAAATATTTATTGACACTGGAAACTCAATGTTTCCCGGAGCGCGACATACGAACACGAAGATCTTGACCCGAGGATCAAGGATATGCGTTCGTATCTTTTTTCCGATTTAAATCGAAGTCGAAATGGAGTGCGGAAGGATCTGGAGGCACAGCTGGGCGTGCAACCAATGGTGGTGGCCATGCGTAAAGAAGGGTGGTGCGTGAAGAAGGGTGGTGCATGACATGGGGTATTTGAAAGAAATCAATTAAAATTAATAATATAATAATGATATTATTAATTTTGATGATAAAACACTTTTTTGTCCATAACTTCTTCGTGCGATCTCAGTTTCACGAACCGTCAGTGGCAGTGCGACCATGACTTTGAGACGGAATTTATGAGTCTAATATTGGATGTCTTTTTTGTGTTTTTGGATCGGGTACCTGAAGCGCTCGAAAAATAATAGATTTAATATTATTATTAAATCTTCGACCCACCACAACTCATGCGTGCGGCGTCCGATTGGCTTGCCGTCAGTGGCGATATAATCCCGTCATTAATACGGTCGATTCAAGTCTAATGTTGGATACTAAATTCTAGTTTGTGGTGTGGGGCCACGAAACAATGAATAATAATAATAATATTATTATTATGGGATCTTGTATCGGACATATCTCTCTCATACGGTGTCAGAATGACGAACCGTCTGCGACGTTGCGACCCTAGAATTATGACGGATGTTTCAAGACTAATTTTGGATATTTAAGTCGAGGTTGAGGTGCGGGTCCCATGAGGCCTGGTTCGCGCATGATGCGGTGAAATGCAACTTTTTCACCGGCTATCCGGTTGGGACCAATGGGTAGTCCATATCGTGTGTTTTTTAGTATGGATCGCAATGGTGTGACCGGTTTGGTTACTCGGTGTCATTTGAAGTACGGATGGGTTGGATCGAACATGAATCCAACTGGTCCCTCGGAGCGGAAAGGCTTATAACTTGATCTCCAGACGTCCGATTGATGTTCCATCAACTTTGTTGGATTCCTTTTGATGAGACAGAACTTTTGGTATACTTCGCCTAAGGTTTGGACGCTGTTGGAATATGGCCGGGTTGGATTGTACCCAAAATCCAACCGGGCCCCTAGAACAGAAAAGCTGATAACTTTCAGACTGGACGTCCGTTTGACGAACCGTCAGCGGCGTTGGCGATCTTGTTGAGAAACGGTCCCTTTGAGTATACCCTATGAGAGTTTAGGGTACAATTGAGATACGGTCGGGTTGGTTTGCACACAAAACCAACCGGGCCCCTGAGACGAAAAGGCTAATAACTCACAAACCGGGCGTCCGATTGACGCGCCATCTGTTGCATTAAGACCCCTATGACGAGGCGGTCCTTTGAGTTACTTCTTCATGAGACTTTGAGATACTTGGAGTATCGACCTGTAGCTCGTGGAGCGGACCCTCCCGAAGATGAGTGTCCGGAGTACGGAGACCGTGTAGTCTGCTGAGACCTAACGACTGCTTGACCAGCTCGACTTGGAGTGAGTCGACTAGCCCAGTGGACGGAGCACTACTTTGTTGGGTTCAGACCCATGGCAGATGGAGTAATACCTGTGTGACAGTGTAGACCCATGGTACTCGTCCAGAGAGTACCTCTACAGGCTATTAGGGGGTGTGCACTACTATATTTGGGTGGCATACCCCGGCGGGAAGCACTACTGTGTTTGGGTGGCTGACCCGTGGTACTCGACAGGAGGAGTACATCAGCAGTCTTAGGTTAGTGATTAGTACCTCGGAGTCGTGACAGGGCCACTGTACACTCTAGAGATGGGACTCTTCAGTAGTTACAGTTTCGATAATGAAAATCCTGGTTTGAGCTGAGTCTATGAACTTTGTGTTTACCTCATGATTGATATGGGTCACTTGATAAATTAGGTATATGTATGGGCATATACCTGGGTAGTGGTTATCCGTTGATTTCATAATCTTTGTGTTTCCTCATGATTGAGATGGGTTACTTGATAACTTGGGTATATGTATGGGCATATACCCAGGTAGAGGTTATCTATTGAGATCTTCTTTGTGGTTATCCTTGTTGGATTTAGTGAGAACTTGAGGGTCTCGGGGTCCCTACTGAGTATCGTTATACTCACCCCTGCACGGGCTATGCCCGCACCTCATTGTGTTGGTTGCAGACGACGGGCAGCGCAAACAGAGGCTGAGTGTTCGAGGACTAGACGATACCCGGAGGTGGACCTCACGACGAGACAGTATCTGGTGGTGGACTTCACGACGAGACGACACTTAGAGGAGGTTGACGGGCGAGAGCGTTGTGGAGGCTATCTGTACCTACCCTTCAGGTTGGATCCGTGGTGGACGATCCAGGAGATGTGCTATCTGTACCTACCCTTCAGGTAGGATCCTTGGTGGATGATCTAGGAGATTTTTGTTACCTTTCGGTTGTTTTATCTTTTTCCTTGTACTTTACTATTGGGCTTGTATTTCCGGCCCCTTTACTTTCAACACAGATTGTTTCAGTTTTACTTAGTGTTTTACTTCCGCTTATACTCTATGGTGTTTTTTTTTACTTTTATAAAGGCAATGCCTTCCCAGTTATCAGGATTTATGCCTTTGTTGCTAGTCGCCAGCCCCTGGCCTATGGAAGGCGGGCTTGGGGTAGTCACGGCACGGGCCCTGAGGACGGGTCGTGACAAATTGGTATCAGAGGAGTTGGTTCTACCGCATGACTTATAACTCTGATATTTTCTTTTCTGTGAAGTAATAGTGTTAAGGGTACCGAGTGGGGTCTTCAGTTCAGGGAGTCTAGGGTTGGTGCGGCAGCCGACGTATCCATACACCAGGACCCTGACTACTGATTTCCGACTTTGTGCACAAAAACACTGATTGCGTGTGCATTTACAAAAGTTTTAAAGTCAGATCAAACAAGGTCAGCTCACTAGGTATATGACGTTGACCGTGTCACATCTGTTTAGGATGTCTCCACGCAGACAGTCAGTTGGAGTTCCGAGAGAGTACTCGATGACGGCTCACCGAGCGACTAGGCTCTGGTGCAGGGCCCTTTTTACTATGTTGGCACCCTCGGGTGTGTACCAGTAGCAGCACCACCTATTGGGCAGCAGATGTCAACAGCTATACTAGTGAACTGTGTACGCTGGCAGAGCGCGTTGCACGAGTTCCAGCAGTAGAGGTCTCTGAGGTTACGAGGCGAGGCAGATTCCCAGACAGCCGAGGACTGGCTGGAGGTGATTACTAGAGTTTTCCTCCTAGATGAGACATCAGGAGAGTGTATGGTGGACTTGGCCACTAGTGTTTTCCTGTGAATGACCATGAGGATGGTCCGAATAGTGATGAGACTTCAGTACTTGGACTGATGCCTGAGATAGTGCCTTCGGGTAGTGTGTCAGCTATACATCCCTACCTGTTGGTCAGCAGTTACAACCGGCGATACCGGTAGGTGATACATGTAAGCTTACTGACTTATACATGTTCTAACATCAGATACCCTCAAGTTTCGAGGCGAACCTGATTCACAGGCGGCTGAGGACTGGCTTGAGGAGGTGGCTGAGAGTTTTCTAGAGCTTATACAACTTCGGCAGGACGACGTGTTGGTAGCTGAGAATTCATCGAGGTGTACCGAACATTCTGGGTACTCGATGAATACGATTCAAGCCATCACTTTTTCCTCTATGCATTCCTACTCACGGTAGGGTGCTAGAGAGAACCTTGAGGTTGAATGTTCTTTGGCTGAATGAATACAGCTATAGAATGTTAGAAGTTGGAACGCAACGACCTGGTGCCAGTCTCAGAGACTTGGGCGTGCCAATGTTTCAAGAAGAGGAAATGTTAAGGACAGATAAATCTGTAGAGCATTAGACGTGGAGGCAGAGCTAGGAGAGCAGCATGAGGTGGTGTACATTTCAACATATTTCAACCACCCACCTTTGTTGTCCCCTCCAGGCTCAGGGAGCTGGAGGGCATGGGAAAATAGTAGCTGCATGCGGTCAAGGAGTGCGACCGAAATGGCTCTAAGGATGATTCGAAGTGCAGACTTTGTCTTCTACTAGCTGCCGTATCCACGGACATCAATACGAATCATCCCTTTCTTTGATGAATCTAGTCCCAGACCTAGAGTTTCCGGTTAAGCCGTTGAGTTGACCCTCACGTCTGGAGATACCTTTGGGAGGAGACTCGATAGTCACACTTACGCCGATGGTGTGATCTGACCCTTAAGGTGAGAGTCTCTGTTGGGACCTCTTGGTGGTAGCGTTGAGGCCTTACGACGTTATTTTGAGTATGGATTGGGAAATCACTGCTCATACTCAAATTGACGGTATTAGGAAAACGTCGGGATGGGTTTTCCTTGGTCGGCGAAAAGGAAACCCCAGGCAGCACAAGATAAACTCGTGCATGGGAGGGTGTAACCGATCATTATTGGGTCGACTAACCTTACCCTCGTCACAGCATGAGTTTTCAGTTTCAGTTCTTATCAGTAAAGGGAGACCTCTAGAGTTCAAGGATGGCGACCCCGTTCTTATACGAGTCTCACCTCGACGAGGTTTACGGAGATGTAGCCGAGGCGGCGAGATATCTCTGAGGTTCAACGGACCTTTATAGGTCCCCAGCAGGGTAGGCGAGGTGGTTTACCACTTCACCTTTCCACCTCAGTTGCACTGGGTGCATGAACTATTCCACATACCTCGGCTGAGGAGATACGTGCAAGATCCTTCACACATCATCGACCTTAGGGAGTTAGACGTCGATGACAGGGCGACATGCATGGAGGTTCCAGTGGAGATTGAGGATCGATAGGAGCGGGTCCTACGTGAATGATCGATTCCTTAAGTGTGCTTTCACTGGCAGTACGGGAACCTCCAGGAGATCACATGGGTGCGGAAGGCTCAGATGCATGCTCAATACCACTTTTGTTTCCCTAGTTTATGTTATAGCTTTATAGGGACATAAAACCCTAAGGTGGGAGTAATGTAAAGACCCGTAAAATTCAAGGGAATTTTTTTTCTTAATTTCTTTGGAATTTTACGAGTACGCTGTTTCTGCGGCACCTGATTCCGAGGCCCAGTGTGACCGGAATAATTTTCTGAAGTCTTGTTAAGATTAAATTAACACACGTAAGCAGTTTTACTGAAAAAGTGTAATAACTCTTAAACAGTTACTCGGATCAGAAATATGAGGGCACCGTTGCGCTCAGGATGGCGGTTTTACCCTAGGCACGACTTAAGTTTAGTCGGCGCGGGCCTCCTGTGAGAAATTCCAAAAATGGCATAACCGTAAATAAAATAATTAAATAAATTATTTTATCTTTCAAATGCTTATAACTCACAAAAGGTAGCTCGGATTTAAAATACGGTACAACCTCTGAACTCGTGGGGGCATGGTTTATTTAAGAAGATACTAACTTTGGCTGGCGCGGACCACCAGAAAAAGTTAGTTTTTTGCCGCAAATAAAATAATTAAATGACAATTATTTTATTGTAAAATTCGTATCTTTTTAATGGTAACTCGGATTGAAAATCCAAGAGTACCTTTGGATTCCTTGGGGCGTGTTTCACTTAGGCAGAGCCTGACTTCTACTGGCACAGGTTGAGGGTGACTGATAATAATTTTCCGAACTTTTTTTCGGGTACGTTCAGTAAACATACGTTTGGGTTTTCCTATCTTTTGAACGGGTACTCGGAATTGAAATCCGAGGGCACTGATGAACTCGAAGCATCGATAAATGCTTAAGGGGACATTTACCGCAGTTGCGTTTGAACTGAGTTGAGAATTAATAACTGGGGATTTAGAATTAAATAAATAAAATTGGTGGTACACAATTTTATTTATATGGTAGTTATACCCTACAAAGGGGAGTTAAGGGTGAGACCCATAACCACCAACTACCCATGTGAGGATAAATGAGAGGTGGGGTCCACACGATACCCTAACTCCTCACCTCCCCCTCAACTCCCTAAACCCCCCTTTATTACCCCTTAAATTAATTTGTAAACTCCCCTTTAATTATGTGAACTCCTCACCTTCTTCTCTCTCTCCCATAAGTTTTCCCAACTTGATTTCAATTAATGAATTGGCTCCTCTTAGTTTTGAATTGCTTGGAATTATTAAATTAAGAGGAAGCCTTTCATTTTATTGTTGGGCAATTAATCTGTGGAGAAGCTTTGGAGGATTAGAAGGAAAAACTTACTTTCCACGAAGAACGCAATATTCCTCTTGGCGAAGGGAATCTCTTTCAACCGAGGCAAGAATGTGAGGTGACTCCATGAGGAGCACCGCTCTTCCGCGATGCTCTACCACCACGATGCTTGCCTCTTTCCGCGGTTCGACGACGTGCGACGTCTTTTCAAGGTAGGTGTTTTTATATATGATTGAATTCGTTTTATTGATTCTTCATATATTAAATTCACGATGATGATGACCAAATGAACATAGACATCATCCCACACATAAACCATTCTCTGTTTTCTTTTTATTCTTCACGTGTTCTTTGTACGTTCTTCAATGCCTAATATTTATTGACGCTGGAAACATGAAGTTTGGTTGCAAACGACGGGCAGCGCAGATAGAGGCCGAGTGTTCAAGGACTGGATGGTACCTAGAGGTGGACCTCACGACGAGACAATATCTGGTGGTGGACTTCACGACGAGACGACACTCGGAGGAGGTTGACGAGCGAGAGATTTGTGGAGGCTATCTGTACCTACCCTTCAGGTAGGATCCGTGGTGGACGATCCAGGAGCTGCGCTATCTGTACCTACCCTTTAGGTAGGATCCTTGGTGGATGATCCAGGAGCTAATTGTCACCTTTCGGCTGTTTTATCTTTTTTCCTTGTACTTTACAGTTGGGCTTGTATTTTTGGACCCTTTACTTTCAGCACAAATTGTTTCAGTTTTACTTAGTGTTTTACTTACGCTTATACTCTGTGGTGTTTTGTTTACTTTTATAAAGGCAATGCCTTTCCAGTTATCGGGATTTATGCCTTTGGTACGAGTCGCCAGCCCCTGGCCTATGGAAGGCGTGATTGGGGTAGTCACGACACGGGCCCCAAGGACAGGTTGTGACATTAATAATCAGAGAGAAAATATCCACTATAAACGGATCTTTAAATCATCTTAGATGAGATTTGAATTAGAAAAAATTGATATTTAAATCTCCCTGATATTCCACAAAGACTATTGTAAAAATCTTTGATAAAGTCGTAAATTCAAATTTCTGGTGTTGAAAATTTAAACATAAGGTTCCTTCACGAAACGAAAAAATAAAAAATGTAGGGTTCAAATTCATAATGTAGGGTTGATGATCTAAAAGTTTATCTACATCAACATAGATCTCTAAATGTAACATTGATTATCCATACATTCACTTTTCCCAAACATAAGGTTGAAAATGTAAGGTTGATTACAAAAGTAATCTTGATGATCCATACATTTGTAAAGTTCCATACTTACGTAGGATTATTTAACCATACTTTTTATTTCTGAAAAACATAAGGTTCTTATCCAAATGTAATGTTACTTAACCATATGTTTCTTCAAATGTAAGGTTGATTAACCATACGCACTGATCCTTCAACATAAATGTAAGTTTTTTTCTATACATTACTTTCTTCGAAGTATTGAATGAATATTATTTCCAGTAAATGAAAAACAGTGAACAATTTTCCAAGAATATGCTTAGGAGAATTATGAACACTTTAACAAATATTTATCGCAAATAAATAGATGAATATTATTTCAAGATAAGAATTATAAAGAATATAAATTTCCTGAAATAAACTACAAATAAAATCATTAGTAAAAAAACGAGGGTATTTTTGAGCATCAAAATCAATAATATTTATAGATTATTGTTGATACAATACATTCCCAATAGGGTTGTGTTCATCATAGTTTGGTATCATAGGTGGCATATCCTCAAGAGTCCATGTTTTGGGAAATTTGGTAGACTAGAGATAGGATTGTTGGGACTTGAGAGGTAGGTTGCAGTGAGTGCCTAACCAACTCTTATTGTGACAATACTCAAGTTACCATTGGATGTTGGGATGTGTGTCTTCTATTTAGAGTTCTTGATCTTAATATTAGTTTTTTTCTTATAGTTTCTGGTTTGAACTGAGATTATCCTATTGTCTAAATGTTTCTTATACTTCAATGTGCAATGCTATTCCTCCAAGACCCGTTCCAATATTTCCTCAAGAGGGTGAAATGGATACTTCTCAAGGGAATATAACTACATATTATAATATTATCGAGGTGATTGTGCAAGAATTTTTTGCTATTGACTACAAATAACCACAAGTTTAGAATGAAATTTTTGAGGTATAACCAAGATCTGGAGGAGATAGTGACTGATCATGATAATTCTTGCACGAGAAGCCACCATCCCTCAAGGGTAAAAATGAACATCAAGAGGTGAAGGAATGTATTTTCAGAATTGACCATATATTTTACTTCTTGGATACATATAATATTATAAATGTGAAGTGTAAGATGTTTATACTTTAGGTTCCTGATAAGTGATGGTGTGATTCCATGGTATAGGGAGATAGGAATATGGGATTGTATTGGAAGGGTTTCTAGACTCTCTTCTTTCAGCAATTTTTTCTAGAGTTGCTGATGTTGGAAAAGTATCCAGAGTTCCTATATTTGTAATAGGGATAGAATTCATTATCATTATATACCAATCAATTTGTAGAGCTAGTTCATTTTTCTATAGAGGTAGTAAATAATTACCAACTGAAGGCTCAGAAGTACCTGTAGGGTTTGTGGCCAAATATCAGATTATAGTTATTTATACAAAATATTTCAACTTATACGGAGATGGTAAATATGGAAATTATTACTAAGATGAATATTATAGGAAAGGTTAGTTATTATTCCCCTTCTCTTCCACCCAGTTGTAGCTTTAGTGGCACAAAAGTGAAAAAGGGAAAGTGGAAAGATCATCACCGGAGTGGTGGAGGTGTTTCTCAGTAGTAGGCCTCCTCCGCACCTTCAGTTACAACTAGTAGTGTGCCTCTAACTTTCTATCATTTTGGAAAGTTTGGTCCCACTCTAAATTCTTGTCCTATACCTATGAAGATGCGTAACATCTATGGATGTTATTCTCATCTAAAATGCTTCTATCAGGTTATGTCTATGCCTTGTTATGGTTATGGATTTTCAGCTTCAAATACTACAGGGATCCAGCCACATTCATTAGGAGTGAATTGAATTCATGAAATATATGTGTTTTTGGTAGAGGTAGATGTGGGTCCATTGATAGTGAGAGGTACCATATTTATTACATATTCATTAGCAATAGATTTATTTGATACTGGTTATCCCCACTCATTTATATCTGGCTATTTTATTAACATACTTAAACTTCCAATAGAGATCATGTCCTTTGTTATGGAGTTAACAACACCTCTTGTGAATATGGAAGAATAGGGGTTTCAATGTCCTTTTTATTCGCTATCATCAGCTAATGTAGAGTTAGTATGAGATTTTATCATTATCAATCTATATATGTTTGACATCATCTTCAGGATCGATTGTATTGTTTCTCATCATTAAGAGGTTGATTATTATCATTGGTGTGTTTCATTTCATACATACGCTGGGAGATCATGGTTGTTTCAAGGAGAGTGGGCTCTGAGGTCTAGCCATGTAGAACCTTCCCACCCAGAGCTCAAACGTTTATTGCCAGCTATAGCAGTTGAGCCTGATGATGTTTCTTCTATTGTTGATCTTCCCGATATTGTATGAGACTTTTCCGAAATTTTCCAAGATGATTTATTTGGTCTTCCTCTAGGGAGGGAGGTGGAGTTTACAATTGATCTGGTTCTAGGTATTTGGCCAATTTCGACACCTTCTTATATTATAGAACCAATGGAGATAAAAGAGATCAAGATTCAGTTGGATGACCTGATGGAGAAAGGTTTTGTTTTCCCTAGTATTTTACCTTAGGAAACCCCTATGCTCTTTTCCAAGAAGGCAGATGGTTCACTCCGATTGTGTGTGGAATATAAAAATTTGAACCAGGTAATGATTAATAATAAGTATCATTTGCCTCATTTGGATGATTTTTAACCTGTTAAAGTTGGAAAAGTGGTTTTTTAAGATTTATCTTCGATTGGGTTATCATCAACTCAGAGTTTGGGAGTCAGATATACCGAATAAGACTTTCAATAAAAGGTATGACCATTAAAAATATATTTTTATGCTATTTGTTCTGACTAATACCCCTATAGTTTTTATAGATTTGATGAATTATATATTCTATCAGTATCTAGAAACTTTTGTGGAAGTATTCATGGATGATATTTTGGTTTACTCGAGATCTGAGTATGAACATGAGAAACATTTGAGTTTGGGTTTGGATATCCTGAAGTGTCATCATTTATATGGAAATATTTTGAAATGAAATTTATGGATACAAGAAGTGAAGTTCTTGGGGCACATTATTTTTTATCATGGTTTATTAGTTGATCCTGAGAAGGTGAATACTATTTTATCATGAGAAGAACCACATAAAATATTTGAGATTAGAATATTACTTGTTCTTGCTGGATATTATCAATGATTCTTCAAGGATTTATCTAAGTTAGCAAAAACTTTGACTGCACTTACCAGGAAAGGGTGAAATTCATATGGGATAAAAAGTGTCAGTATTCTTTTGATGAGATGAAACAAATTCTGATATCGACTCCTATTCTAATCTTATTTGATTCTAATAAGGGGTATGTGGTTTTCTATGATGCTTCTAGCATGGGTTTGGGTTTCGTGATTATGCAAGATGATAATGTGGTGGCTTATAACTCTCACCATATTCAACCACATGAGAAGAATTAATGATTTAGATCTTTCTATGGTTATGCATGTGCTTAAGTGTTATAGAAACTATATTTTTGGGGAGAGGTTGATAGTATTTTCTAAACATAAGATTATACGATATTTTTTTTATTAGAAATACTTGAATATCAGACAGATATGATGGGTGGTGTACCTTCATACATTTGAATTTGAAATCACCTACACCTTGGGGAAGGGGAATATTGTTTTAGATGCTCTCAACAAGAAATTACTATTGTAGGCTATTCTGGAATCGAAGGAAGAATGAAACCTTATGGGAATATTTTCTTAGTTGCACCTGGATGCTCAAGATAATGTTTCAGGTATGGATTTGGAGAATTTTTAGTTATAATTATCTTTCCTTGAGTCTATTTTGTATATTTAGTAGAAGGATGATGAGTTTAGAGGAATTTTAGAAACCCTTTATAATGGGGAGACCATTTCTAGTTTGTCTATCCATTCATATGGTATCCTTCATTTTGGGGATTGGGTTGTTGTACTAGGATTAATGATGATCTCAGTTTTATTTGATTGTCATATTTATTTATGGTCCATTAATCTAGGAACTATAAAGATATATTATGACATTAGACAGAAATTATGGTGGCTGGGTATAAAGATAGACATTGAAGATTGTGTGTCCCATTGTTACACTTGCCAACAGATAAAGACAGAGCATCTAAAACCTTCTCGTTTTCTTCAACCTATTTTGGTGTTAGTTTAGAAATGGGATGATACATCCAAGTATTTTTTTAGATTACTATAGACTGCTTGAGTAAGGGATTCTATCTGGGTGGTGATTGATCAGTTGGAAAATTCGGTTCATTTAATCTTGATCAAGGAAATTACTAAAGTTTAATATCTAAGTAAGATGTATATATAGAAGATCATGATGATACATGGGGTACCTTTTTACATTGTTTTAGATAAGGATCTAGGTTTAATTTTAGGTTTTGGAGGAATCTATAAAAGGTTATGGGGACTCAAGTCAGGTTTAGTAAAACTTATCATGCATAGAAAGATAGTCAGATAGAGCATTCTATTCAGATCATAGAGGATATGATCCATTCCTATGTCTTGTATTTTAGTGGATCATAGGACAACCATCTGGGACATGCTGAGTTTTCTTATAACAATATTTATCAGTCATCAATTAGAATGGATCATTTCTAGGCTTTTTATGGTTGTTCATGCATGTCACCTCTTTGTTGGGTAGAGGTGGATGAGATCTCTTTGTTGGGACTAAGTCTCATTTAGGAGACATCAACAAGGATTCAGGATATATGTTAGCATCTGATTGCAGCTTAGAGTTGATAGAAATATTTTATGGATCAATGATGTCATCCTTTAAAGTTTTTATTTGGTGATAAAGTTTTATAGAAAGTCTCTCCTTGGTTGGTTTAGCATCATCTTATAAAACAAGGAAAGTTAGCTCCGAGATATGCTGGACTGTTTGAGGTCACTGATCAGCTTGGATAGTTTGCTTATCAATTATCATTTTTGGTTCAATTGATAGGTATTAATGATGTTTTTCATATATCAAATCTCAATAAATACCATCTTGATCCCTCTCACATTCTGAATTGGGAAGAGATTGAGTTAGAGCCAGATGTTTCTATTGTGGAGCAGCCATTGGAGATAGTTGACTCTCAAGTGAAATTCTTGCATGGGAAGTCAATTTTGTTGGTCATAGTGTTATGGTGACATGAATTATAATCTCATGAGACTTGTGAGTGATATTCATTGATGATGGAGTAGTGGCCTCACCTCTTTTTCATACATCATTATTCTATATGACTTTCTGAGAATGGAAAGTCTTATAGTGGGGAGTTTGTAACATCTCCTTATGAATTTCAGGTATTTCTCTTCTCTCGTGTCTTTTCCCTCTTTATTTGGGTGTGTGTTGGGACTTCCAAGGATGGAGAGAATCTTATGGGTAAAATTATCTAAATTTTAGGGATGTATGTTTCTTTGAATTAATGGAGTCTAGGTATAAACGTGTTAAAGTATTTATAGGGTTCTCCTCAAGTTCATAGAACACAAGAGTTGTTTTGGAGATTTTGAGTTAAATATGGTCTTTTCACTGTCTGCCTAGTGATTACACACCGTGTAAAGGGTTTATATGTCATGTATAGTTCACTAGACAAATTTTGTGAACCAGTTCAAGGTGTGAAGATTTCATGCTGTGAATTTATATTACATGCCGTGTAATGGAAAAATCAGGTTTTTAATAAAAATGTGGCATGTTTTTCAGCATGCATGAGTTTCATGGACTAAATGACTTGTAAAGGGATTATAATCCATGTAATAATCATGTATTTTTCTTTTAGGGTTCCATATGAGTGATATGTTTTTCATTATCTTACAACTATCTCCCCTCTCTACCTAGAGGCTCTCAAGAGAAATTTTGGAGACCTCCACTCCTTCTGAATCATTTTGTTCGAAAATTCATCATCATTGCAGCTGTAGTGTGTTTATCTAGGTGAGTAATCCTCTTAGTTCTTCTTTTTCTTTGATCACGGTAGCACCATAACATTACTATTTTAGATCCATTGATTTGTCATGTTGATTCTTCTTGACCTTTTCTAGATTCACTGTGTGATCTTCCTCTTGAGGCCAACCCTTATATTGGTTATGGTGCGATGTGTGATTTTCATTGAGGTATGTTGAGTACTTCCCACTCCGTCAATTGTTTTTCTTAATTGAATAAATTCTAAGAAGTGAGGATTTATTCTAAGACCTCCATTATTATCTTCACATTCTTCCTTGTTGGTGGGTCCTATTGTGGGGATGTGTGACCTGAGTTTGAGGTAGGTGGTTCCATCTCTAGCCTATGTTGGATTAACTGCATTGCTTTGGTTTTGATAAATTATTTAATAAATTAAATGGAATGATTGATTGATGGATTTGTGTGTGTGTGTGGAATGGGTTTTTCATAAAATATAGTTTTCCCTTGTTTTGGTAAAGGAAAATATTAATTTCAAAGCATTATGAAATTTGTTTATGAAATGGTTTTCAAAGCATGATTGTAATAAAATGGTTTGGAAAATGTAGAACATGGGAACCCTTGGGTAATTAGGTAGAAGGTTTATCTTAGGGCCACTATCCATGTATTTTTGGGGGGGTTTACTCATTGGATGTTACTATGTTCTCTAGGCCCATTGTTCTAGAAACTGATATTGACATTGTTAGGTCATTCACTCATGGGGATTTTCTCTATTACTTATGCCTATGTTATAAAGAATTGATTGTGAACTAGTCATTGATTATGGTACGAGTAGTCTGCTATCTTGAACTGTAGTGATCCTTGGCATGATGTTACCAATGATTTTTATTATACTATTTTTGCTTGTAATTCCATGGTTTGATATGATACATGATTTGATTTTAGATGATTGGACTTCTTTTATACATGAAATGCACTGAAAGTGTTTTAACTGTTTTATTTGGAAATGTGGAAAAAGGGGAAATTAAATGTTTTCCCATGATTTTGATATAAAAATTATTAAACTGTTTATCCTGCCATGGTTTCTTTAAAGTTGAGAATTTTTTAGATTATTATACGTAGACTTATTATGGAACACCAGTGTGGGATCCTACTAATCATGTTAACTCACACCCTACACACCCCTTCAGTAGTGTATATAACTTTGTATGTATTTTGATGCAGGGAAAGGTAATGAACCACAATGATTTGCTAATATTTTTTTATCTTGTTTGGGTAGTTAGTGGTGAGATTGTGGGGGTCTTCCCATGCTATCATATGGAGTAGAAATTTTGGTTATGTTGTCCTTTATTGTTGGTCTTGTATCTTGGAGATTGTTGCTACTTTTTATTAGTTTATTTTTTGATATCTTCTTTCTATCATGGAATTTATTTGTATCTTCCACTATTTATCTCTATTATATATATATATATATTCCATGTTTTTACTTCAATTTGGGTGAAATTGTTACCTCTAGTTGTCGTCTTGATGATCAGGTTCTAGTCACTAGCCTGTGGGGATCAGGAACACCCTTAGGGTATGTGGATATTTGGGTTGGGTGCCAATTTAAGAGGGTATACGAGTTAAGTTCCCCACAAGGTGTGTGTCTTATACTCAATATTAAAAGAAAATGTAAATTAAAAATAATGATTATTTTTAAAAAAATAATGGAAAGACTGATATAAAATTGATATTTAAGCTAAAATTAGGAGGAAGAGTATATTTCATGGTTAGTTTGATTTACTTGGATAATGAAATGTTGAGAATACATTTTTATGCGATTCTTAAAAATTCACTCATGATTGATAATTGTTTAAATTTAACTATGTATGATTTGTAAACATGATCATGATGGATTTTATTTATGATGATATGGGGGGTCTATGCTTGGGGGGAACATGGATTTAAGTATAGGGGTATTTGATATGAGAACATTAAATGCATACTAGTTTTTTATTTTAATTATTTTATGGATTTATTTCTATCTAATATAGATATTTTATGCCTTATATAGGAATAATAGTGGAATCAAGTGATTTTGGAAGTATTTTGAGAAGAACTGAGGTGAGGTGTTAAAACCATGACATGATGGTTAAATAAAAATTATAGTGGTGCAATGGATAAAAAAGAACAAAATAAGTGAAAAAAATCTTGGTTCAAGAAAGAAATGTCCCATTTAAAAGTTCTTTAGAAAATTTCAATAACCATGGTAGATCATGCTAGTTTCCCATGTTGTTTCATCCATAATGTACACATAGGAAAATAAAACTTATGTAAACCATTTCATATCAATTAGGAATTTGTTTTTGATTAATTTTTGGCCTATAAGATATTAATCGGAAGATGAAGAGGACTATATTATTTTGTAGCTGGCTATGTTTTTTTTGAGAATTGCATTAAATTTTGATGATAAATTTTTTTAGATAAATGAAGATGATACCATTTTAGATAGATAATATTTCAAAGATTAAATTGAAAATATATTTGAAATGGGTGTTTTAGCATTAAAATATTATGATATTATGAATATAAAATTTAAAATTCCTAATTAATGGTGGATTACTTTAATTTTTTCATATAGATATGGAGAAAAATATAGAGATTCACTTTAGATACTTATACCAAGTCATTTGGGTATAGACCACATTACAGTTTGTTATATATATATATATAAATATATATAAATTCAAGAATTTGGACACTTGGAATACATCATCTTAGAGGAGAGTTTGGAAACAAATTTTTGGAATATTTTTAGAGATTTAGATAGATTATATTGGATGCTTTAAAATATTTCAAAGAAAAGGGATCGGGTTTTCTCTTATATTTTTATAATTTTTTTTATTTTTATTCACAAAATAATGGTAGAATAATTCTCTTGTACTAGGGATGTATGGAAGGGAAATTGGTTTAATAATTTTTTATTTATTTTATTGATATTTTCATTGGGTTTAATTTAATAATATCTTATTCTATATAATTCTTAGCTTTATTCTTATGATCATTTTAGATAGGCTGAAGGATAAAAATTTAATATTTAAACTAGATGATTCAATTTTATTAATTAACATTGAATAATTTGAGATTATGTATGTCAAAATATGGTTTTATATCACCCAGTTATTGAATTATTTCATTACCAGATCAAGGAATAAATTAGTTTAATTATTGAAGAATAAATATCATACCAATAATTTATTTTTATATACTTCTTAACAATAAAATATTTATTAGATTAATTTTATTATATTTTAATCACGAACCTCTATAGTAAAAAATTAACACTTATTTTACATATAAGTTCATTATTTTTATTTATTATTATTTTTATTCTAGTAAAATGGGAATCAAAATCACTCAAATTTCAGAAGTCTTAACTTTAAAATCAAAGTATTACTCAAGGGCCCATCTCTTCTATGTGAGTTAGACTCCAAACTAACCACTTACTAAAATTTTGTATTTTATATTGGAGATTATTATTATAAATTTATAAATTTACACATCCTTTGGAATTAACAATGCCTCATGAATATATCCAATGTAAAACCCAAAGGAAAAATGGGAAAGAATTATGTGAACAATAAATCCTATACACCATAGACTAAGGTGTGTACCCATAAACCATTCCCATGAACATTTCATGAACAATAAAATACACAGTATGGTATTTTTTTTTTTAATAAATCAATAATTTTTATATTGGTGTTTTGGGTCTAGTTCAAACTTTTATTCCCCTATAACCATGATGGGTTTTTAGATAAAAAAATCAAGGATCACCCTTTTTTAAGAGATAAATTTGGGGATTATAAATGGGTACTCAAGATAGTTTTGTGGTACATCCTTGGGAAATAAATCTAAGAGAGTAATTTAAAATTTATATATAAATTTTATGAATGGATTTTCCCTCAATTTTTTAATGATCACAAAGGGTTTCTTAAATTAACAACATATTCTCTTATACATTTTTATATGAAAAATATATATTTATCATAATAAAAGTGATTGTTATACCATTTGAATGAAATGGAGTCCTCCCATATTCTAAAATAATTTTTTTAGTCTTTCCACCAGATGGATATTGGAAGAGGAAGTGGATACTTACTCTACCGTCATAACTTTGATGGGTAGCACTGGAACTTTGGTGAGGCCTAGTTAGAGACACTTTTCCCCAGGGCTCACGTAGTGACTACCTCAAGCCTGCCTTCCATAGGCCAGGGGCTGGTGAGTAGCACCGGAAAGGCATATCCCTAAAACTGGGAAGGTATTTCCTTTTTAGCTTGAAAACCCACACAATCCAAGCACGCAACAAGATATAAGTAAAAAAGTAAACTATATAGTAAAAACGGTGTGTACACTAAGTAAAGGGGCTGGAATAAAATCCCAATTGGAAAGTACAAGTAAAACTGAAACAAATCACGTGAACACCCGCCAAGGGTCCTACATGAAGGGTAGGTACATCACTCGAACATTCATCTCTACAGTTTGTCTCATCTAATGTCCACCTTTGAGCAGCCTCCTATCTTGGTACCCTTGACCTCGATCAGCACAGTCCGTCATCTGAACAAGACACATCAAGGTGCAGGCGTAGCCCTTGTAGGGGTGAGTATAAAGATACTCAGTAGGGACCCCGATACCCCTAAAGGTCTCTTAGAATCCATGAAGTATAAACCACAAAGAAAGACCACAATTACAAATCACGAAGCAACATTCAACTCTACTTAGGTATATTCCCATACATATACCTAAGTTATCAAGAATACCCATCTCAATCATGAGTAAAAACAAAGCCCAACTCTTTAGCTAAAAGTACAATTGTTCCACGAAGGTAAGGAACACAAAGGTAACTCCACACAGAAGAATACCAAAAAGGTATCACCAAATAGGAGTGTACCACAAAGGTAAGTACCACAAAGTTAATGTAACACATAAGAATACCACAAAATTATCATCACACATAAGTGTACCACAAAGGTAAGGACTCATATCACACCAGGTATAACTTAAGTATAGAAGTATAAATGATTATATTTATTGCTAGATCGTCATACTTCATCAAGAATCTCTACTATTGGCCCACATGGGATCAGAGATGACCCACACAGGATCCGAAGATGACCCACATAGGATCTTAAGATGACCCACACATGATCTGGATATGCTAACCCACACAGGATCTGAACATGATCCACACAGGATCTGAAGTTGACCCACACAGGATCTAAAGATGCTTCAAGTACAACCATCCACAACGTTTCCGCACTAAGCACGCTTGATTCCGGGAGGATCCGCTCCTCAATCCATTGGTCGATACTTAAATTTCCATGAATTCCCACTAAGAAGTATCACGAAGGTCCGTCACATCATAAGGGAACCAAAACGACTGACGACGTGTCAATTGGATGTCTAGTCTTTAAGTTATTAGCGTTTCCGTTCCGAGGGCCCGGTTAGTTTCAGGTTCGATCCAACCTGGCCATACTCCAACTTTGTCCCAAAATCAAGTCTAGTATACCAAAAGTACCATCTTGATCCAAGTATTTCGGTGCCACAGACGGTCTGTCAAACGGACGCCTGGTTATCAAGATATGGCTAAAAAGCTATATCTTGGTCTAAAAGGGCCCGGGTTCGGCCCGACCCAGCCCGGGCGGACCTGAACCGGTTCAGGTTGCCTCGACCTAGTCACGGTCATACCTAGATGGGCGGGGCCACGGTGGTCCCAACCCACTGGGCTGTGGTCCAGTCCGACCCAAAAAGGGGGGGGGGGGCATGGCCCGCTTAGCTAGGTGCGGTCCGCCATGGAGGGGCCCGTCCTAGCTGCTACCCAGGGGGAATACGCCCCCCGGTATTTCAGAATAGTCCACTAGACTGTTTGGATTCGGCCAACCCAGCGGCGCCCTGTGGTGCTGCCTGCTGGCGTGCAGGACCTGCCAGAGCGGTCCCGCTCGGCATGACGCAACCTGCTGGGATCCTGGTCGGCTCCTCTTCCAGTGGTGTGATGACACCACTACTTCTCCCATGACCGGATGAGTGTAGGACACCCATTGGGTGTGCCGCCTGTTCAAACCGTGGCCGGTGGGGTGCCGATCGCCCTCCAGGTGCACCGCCTTCTCATGTCGTGGCCGTCTGGTTGTTGGCTGCCCTCCGGGTGTGCCGCCGTGGCTCAGCAGTCATGGCCTCCTCCTCTACCGGCAGCGCAGACACACACTACCCTTCCTCCATGCAACTGGATGGTGTTCTGGTCGCCACCCTCTTCCACGGGCCACCGCAGCTTCGTTCTAAGCCCGAAAAAAATGTGATGACTACATATTCGCAATCCTCGGGTTGAGATCTTCGCATCCATATGTCGCGCTCAACAAAACACTGTGTTTTTAGCGCGCTTAATTATTTGGCGATGAAGAATACGTGAAGAACGAATAGAAAAGATCATAGTATATGTGCCAAATCGATGGATGTGTTTTTTTGCCCATCATCATCGAAAATCAAGAATATTAAGAATCAAAAATTAGATATTTATCATACTTCAAAATAAAACCCCCTAACTCAATCATCTTTTGGAGGTGGCGTGAGGAGGAAGATGATGTGTCGATGCTTCTCGAACGTTGGTTCCCCTTTCCTCGTTCGGAGTTTGTTCTTTGTTGGAGGATTTTATTCCTTTGAGATTTCTCCACAAAATTGGTTTTCTAAAAATTTCCCCCAACATGTGAGAGGTGAGGATCCCCTCTCATTTAAGTTAAATTAATGGTTAACTCAACATTAATGGGATTTCATTAAATGGTGGGTTTCATGGTTACACACTTTGTGTAACTGGGAATTTAATGCCCAGTATTAAATGCCTTACCACCCTCGTGTGGTCCCCACCTCTAAAGAATTTAAAAGAATGTAAGAAGTTTAATAAAAAAACATTTGTTTATTTTAATCCTCCACGAAAACCCGTAAAACTAGATCTTCCCCTCAGCCTACTGTGGTTGAAGTGAAGGTCTCCTTAAGAGAATATCAGCGCTGCGAGTTCAACGGTGTCCTCAGATTTCAATTCCAAGCACCAGTTCAAAAGTTACAAAACAGCGCTCATGCATTTACTGAACATACCCAAAAAAAGTTCTGAATTTCATTCTGGGCACATCGGGCCTCAGAATCACATACCGTCAATTTTCGCAGACTCGTAATAATTCCATATAATTAAAAAAATTACATGAAAAAATCCAGGTCTATACATTCAAATATTGGAAGACATGTTGATATCATGATCACTTTACTTCCAAGGTATTTGGGATCAGTATATACCTTTGGTTGTGTTTTCCTACAATAATAGTTTTCAATCAATTATTCAAATGGCGTCATATGAAGCATTATATGGAAAGAGATGTTGTACTCCAACATGTTGGGATGAAGTTGTTGAGAGGATACTTATAATACCAGATCTTATTGAAGAAACAATGATATAGGTAAAGACTATTCATCCTCATATTAAGGTATCTCAAAGTAGGCAAAAGAGTTATGATGACAACTATAGAAAGGATTTAGAATTTCAAGTGGGAGATCATATCTTTCTGAAAGCATCTCCATGGAAGGGTGTCATAGGTATTGGTAATAAAGGTAAACTAAGCCCTAGGTACATTGGACGATTTGAAATTCTATGAATAACTAGATTTGTATATTATCAATTATAAATGCCACCATGTCTCTTCAAATTTCATGATGTGTTCTACATATCATTTTTAAGAAAGTACATGTCAGACCCAACACATGTACTCACCTATTAAAAAATAGAATTAGAAACTTATTTTTCTTATTGTGAAGATCCTATCAATATTGTTAACACTATATAGAAAGTATTGATAAATCATATAATATTTGGATAAATCATAAAATGGAAGAAGCAACATGGGAACTTGAGAATGTTATGAAGAAGAACCACCCTCATCAATTTAAAAGGAAATATTCATGAAATTTTTTATGGATAAAGCTTTTTGAGGGAAGAATATAACACACTGATATTTTTTGTTATGTATCTTCTAAAATACATTCAATTTATTTGATAGCTTACATTGCACACAACACCAAGCTTAAACAAACCATTATATACTATTAAATATTAACATCACCATTGGAATAGTAATATGAGAATTGTGACCAGTAATCTATCCACTAAGATAATAACCTCACCTATGAAATTATAAATACAATTTAGGTATCTCATAAATGAAAATATGATATATTTATATCATGGAATAAGTAAATAAATGTTTTAAAAATGATAAATTAAGTGTTAGTATTTTTGTGAAATGTAAATGTTTGTTTAAAAATTTATAATTAATATAATTATTTAAAATAAATTTTATTTTCATATAATAGATTCACAAATTAATATTTTGTTGTCTTATAATTATAATATAAATTTTTGAGACATTAGTTATTTTTTCAAAGTTTCATAAAATCAGTTATAATTTTTAAATCAGTATTTTTAGAATAAATAAAGATTTTAATTAAAAATTAAATTTATCATATTTAGAAAATTAATCACATAAAATGGAGTATATTTTTGAAATATATATTCCAAAAAATGTTTAAGGTTAATTTTTGGGATTTTTTTGAAATAGTTGAATTTTTGTGAATAGTGAAAAACGATAATTTACGGTATTTAACATTTTATTCCCAATACATGAATTTTTGAGTCATGGATGATGTTAGAAACCATTAGTTTTAAATCACAAGAACTATTTTCTAAACTCATTCACAAGAATCAACACTATTTATATTATTGATCCAAAATAACAAACAAATGAATAAAATAATCAAAAACACATCTCTCCTCCCACTATAAATGCCACACTTCACCACCCCTTCTCCTAAATCCATATAATCATTGGATCTTGCTAATATTATAAACAATTACTATATCAATACTCTTACATACATATTTATATTTAATTTCCCACCAAAATACCATTTCTAAGTGCCTTAAAAAGGTTTTCGAGGAGATGATATTCAAGAGGTAAAACCCTCATTCTTTCTCTTTTAATTTCTTTTTTCCATGTCCTATACTAACCTCTAATATACAAAGACGCATTGTAACTACATTATGATATATATACAATAATTTTATTTTTTAATGGAATATCCATCATCAAATCTATTCTCCTCTCCTCTTAAATCTAAAAATGAAAACACCATCTGTGAGGTGTCGATTCACTGTTTTCATGGACGACGAGTTTTCATTTTTCATTAACACCATCAAGGTTGGACATAAACCCATTTTTATGGTTAAAAAATATTATAATATATGTATTTCAACTTATTTAATATTATGGAACTAGTATATAAATATAATATTAAATAAAATGATACTAGTTCGTGATGGTCATAAAAACAGCCAAAATAAACTAATCATTTTTCATTAACATTTTATCTAATGAATAATACTCATTTAAAAAAAGAAAATTATAAATGGGAACATTTAAATTTTTGGATTTAAATTAATAACATATAATTTCACTTCTATGTAATTATTCCAATTTGACAAAAATTTCCATTTTTTATACTCAAGGGAGCCAACCATAAAACAATGAAATGAATGCTCCCATAATAAAAAAATTTAACATTATAACTCATCAGAATGACCATAAATGAAATTAATAAAATTATAATAAATAAAATATATGTTTAAGAGGTTATGAATTAAGTAATTAATTAATCTAATTTTATTATCCATAACATTAAGTACATATGCATAACATTGTTGGGTATAAGGTAATGGTTTTCACATTTCACTTTTATTTTTATGAGATGTATGTCTTGTTCACCACTAATTTATTTTTTGTGGTGTATATACTTAAATTTTATTTATCATATCGTTAATATCATTATTTTCGTGTTATTTAATGTATTTTTAATTGTTATTATTTCATGGGGCATATGATTCGACTGATTACAATGTGTTAAGGGGTTTCTCATCTCACTTTTATTTCTATGAGTTATGCCTTATTCACCACATATTTCTTGTTTGTGTTGTATTTATACCGACCTTTGATATATCATATCATGAATCTATTTATCTTCATATTATTAAATGTTTTATTTTGTGATTGTTAATTTCATAGGGAATAAGATTAGATTGATTACAAGTGGTAAGGGTTTTTTGTCTCACTTTAATTTTTGTGGGACATATTCCATAATCATCACTTATTACCTTTTTGTAATGCCCCTTTTATTTATGATCATTATTAGTTTAATATTTCATTAAATATCCATATTTAATTTATCATAGATATTATTATTTCTTATGTTGTATACCAATTTATCATACAGTGTTTACTTTGAAAGTTATTTAATTAATTGGGGAAATATTATTAAATCTGTATCTCTTACTCAATATAGATATTTTTGATAAGCAATATTGATTCAAAAATTAAATTATTAATTTATATATATGAGAAATTATTTGGAAATGAAAATATGGGTTGGTCTTGGGTATATATTTCCCCTTGATGCATCGATCATCTCATGAGATAAAAAGTTATCCAAATTAAATGGGTTTTTACCCATAATGATTAAACTGTCTTGTGAAGGGTATTGAAGATAAAGGGAACATGATGCATGAGATCGTGGAATCCAAATTTTCAATAATTTCATTAATTAATATTTTATTTATTTTTATCCATGTGATTTTTACTATGATATTATCCATGAATTCAAAATGTGCTCAAGTTATTGATTAAATGAAATTTGTTTCCAATCTTTTACATTTCCATAATTATTTCACCTTATACTCTCAAGATTAATTTTTTGGATTAAATAGAATGTTTTCTGGTATTATATATACCATTCCATATTGATTATGTTTCATTTATTATTGAATCATGAAATCTTCCATTTTATTTAACCCTTACTAAGCATCTAAGCTCACTCTTTTATTTGTTCTCTTTTCTCCAGCTTATGGAGATTAAACTATTGAACAAGTTAAAGGATTCAATTACTTTCATTTTTATGTTTTAAATTTGATTACCAATGTAATAAGGGAACCATTCATATATCTAGTTCTTCAAGACTACTAAACTGATTGGTAATTTGGGATTTGAATCTTACATCTATTCTAATGTAATAAAGTAGGGCACTGACTCTGGGTTACTGGGGTTTGGGTCTTTACATTCCTAGAATCAGATCGGTGGTGAACTTCACATTCCATTCTAGAGGTAAATGTGATAATTCATATATAAATGACTCTAGAAAATCATCCACCATTATAGTATAACCTTCCTTAGAACAACTACCATCATCCTCTAGCACAAGAGAAATGACATGGGAAACAAGGCTTCTTAATTATGGAAGTGGAGGTCTATCTTTCCCTAATCATGGATCCCATTCACATGGGAAGACCTAAATACTCCCATAATGTTCTGAAAAATTTACCCACCAATGGTAAAAATAAATGTGCACCTCGAAACATACCATCTAATCCATTCCCAGGTTTACATCAAAGAGGTATATTTCTAGAACCAAGAGGTCCCACTCTAACTCAACCCCTAACAAAGTGAGAAAACAATATGAACATCTAAAAAAATATTCCCTCTTCTTTCCAAGAAGAATTTCAAATTCCATGGAATAAGGCATAATCTCAATTGATAGTTTTAGAAATTCAACAAGATGGGTAAAAAAAGAGTTAGAAGCACTCATATCAAATAAAGAAACATATGTGGATGATGGAATAAAAATAGTACCGTATATAGTTTCAATCCATGCATATGATTATGTTGGTACCTGGTCTATAGCATGTAAGTTATTATTTTCTACATATTCTTAAGATCAGTTTCTGAATAGTGGATCTTACTTGATCCAACTCTATCCATAAGAATATCTGGATTTACCACATTACCTATCAATCTAAGAACCCATAGACCTTGATGTCTCGGACTGAGCTGGTGGTTCCCTATGTACTGAAGATCTTACACTTCTCTAAGTTTTCAGAGCACCCTTGTAGAACCTCTTCAAGTGCCCTAAATGCCCAAACTGTTAGAAATGTCTAGGTGGAACTGGTCATGCTGACTGCACATGCCCCGGTCTCCCACATGGATATAATATAACTGATACACCACCAATGGTTGCAGAAAAAGGTAGTTAGGATTGGTTGCTAGAGCTTCTACCTCGGTTATTTTCCTAGTCATCATGGTTCCTTTTCTTCTCATCCATGCCATGACAGCCTTGTCCCACTTATGAAACTACACTAGGGAAACCATTATTTCTTTCCTGATCAATCTCCACCACTAGGGATAAATCAATCACCATAGTATAAGTATTCAACTTGAACAGAAATACATGGGACTGAACATATGGTCTCAATCCAATTTCAAACTATTGAGCCTTTAAATACACATTATAAACCAATTTAAGTATAAAATGGACCAGTTCTGTAAAGTAGTTAGCATATTCCAATATGGTTTGATCCCCCTAATGGATCTCTAGAAACTCTCAGACAGTGTCAAGGACCAATGTATCAAGGGAATATTACTCATTAAAAGAAAAATTGATGATCTTCAAACCCATCTGCTCATGTTTCCCAGCTGGACCACTGAGTCCCACTACTTCCAAAATGAACCTTAAAACATCAATTAGGAACACTTCACTTTCACTACCTCAGGAATCTCGAGAAATCTAGATATCCTCTCAACCTTTTTAATCCACTCCTCAGTTTCTCAAGGGTATGCTATACCCCAAAGAGAAGGAGGTTTATTCTTGAGTAAGTTCTTATCGTTTTCATTTCCTGAACCTATCTTGGATTACTTTATCTGATTAAGACCATATCCCACTCTCTAATCCAAATATAGGATATCCCAGACCACTATTTCCATGATTCTATGATCAACTATTGAAGGATAAATCTCTCCATACTCTCCTCGAGGTTTTACAGGAAGTCTTCAGGGAGTCATGATTCTACATCAATCACTGATACTAAAAAACATCAATAATATATCCATAAACGTTTTTCGACATTAATATGATGTAAAGACCCACAAAAATAGAAATAATACTACAAAAAACACAACCAATGAACTAAAACACTATGCCGCAGCTCAGTGTTCATTCATAGTTTGCAGCCAGAGCATTACACCTGGATGAGGATTTGAACCAAAACCTGAACAACCCATGGTGACCCAAGTCCTTTCATGAGGTGTGTTGGAAATACACCTTCTCGAAACTATACCTCAAGACTTGATAGTCCTATATCCTGTCAATCTTGACTCTTCCCAAATACTATAACCCAAGTAAAAGGATTACCTCCTCTAAGACCATGTTTTCACAAACCAAGTCATGATTCCATATATCCCGACAACTGAACAATCCCTCAAATGGCCCCAAGGGTGTTACTGATCCCCACAGGCTATAAACTACTACCTAAGAATCTATTATAACCTTTGGGAATAGTTTATCCCATGAAAACCATTATGAAAAATCCACAATATATACATCACAACCATTAATAAAAACATTAAATACAAGGGTTAAACATTTTACAGTTACAACCAAAATCCAAAACAACCAAAAAGGGGATGGGGACCAACTATAAAACTAAAACCTACAAGAAATAGTGGTTAAACGACCTCATTCCACCCCCACCAACAACTTCACAAGAAGGAATCACTAACACATATAACCACCTTCACCACCACAGAATGTCTTTCCTTTACTTGTTCAAAAATGAAAAGTTTTACATTAACTTGAGGGTGTATATAGGGTGTAATAAATATTTTATTAAAGGATTACACTAAAACATTCCATGTTATTTCATTGAAAAATAAATTAACATTCTTGTTCTTATGAAAAATAAATAAAACATTTTAATTTATAACATGTTTTTAATAAAGAAGGAATTGATAGGGGAAATCAACCAAAATGTAAATCACAAAATAAGAACTTGAATCATAGGAAATACCTATGTTTATAGGGTTAGTGAGGTCATAGGATCCTTGTAACATCCTAGATTACATACTTATATATCTGATTCTAAATACATAAACTTTACAAATGTCACCCAAATTTTTCCACCAAAAACATACAATGTCAAAAGGAAATATTGGGTCACTCGCATACTGAATGCCCTTTTTGGTTTATAGATTCAGATAATCAGGATAAAATCTTACATATATTAGAAACATAAACAATTGGACCATAAAAAAATAGCATCATATCTGAAAATTTCTTCACATTTAGTACCCTTCTTAGACATATCCTACTTAAAACATTTCTTCATAACCTAGGTAAAATTAAACATAATAAAGAGTGAGCTTAGATACTCAATAAGGTTAATGAAAGGGATATATTAATTATTACATAAACATAACATGATAATAAGGGTATAATAACATGAACATAATGTTTGGAAATTATACCCTTCATATAAAAGATCATAATCTTGAAATTTGGAATAAATCTTGGTAGTTTATAAGTCATGAATCATAAAAGAATGTGACCTAGGAGAGAATAACATTAGTATAAGACATAGATTTTGGACTTACACATAAGCATAGAATATCATTTACTTAGTAGTCAAATCTATTTTAGAATACTATTATAGTGGAATGCGTTCACTCCCCAAACCATCATAATAGTCAAGGTTCAATCCCAATACTATCATGGTGGACAAAGCCCCTTATTGAATGGAGTTCGCATCTCATTCTAGTCTTGTATATCTCATGAGATAAAAATAATTACCCAATGTATTTTAGGGATATATATGTCCCACCTATTACATAATGAAAACCATGCATATGTGCACCACAAGAACATAAATCATATCAGGGCACATGGAAATAAATGGGTTTCATTAACATTTTTGCATTGCATAACCCATGAAAAAGTAATGGGATTCATAAACATCATTCCATCATAAATATAAACAATTAAATTCAAGAATAATAATGTAAAAATTTTATCATATACCTAGTAATACATAAGTAACATAAAATAATATTGTTTTAGAAATAAAATAATTTTGAAATGTGACTTGAAATAATTCGTGAGGAAAATATCCTTTCCATTTTGAAAACATTTTTCTTATATCCATACAATTACAAAGGAAAAAATTTTATTTGAAAAAAACATTTAATATTGTAAAGGAAGCTTCAATAAATTAAGGAATCATAAAAGTAGGAAACTTCTCTCATTATGTATAAGTTATAAAAACATTCCTTCCATATATTTTTGTGAGAAAAGTCACAAAGAGACCGGTTAATAAAATAAAAAATATATTCTTTTCAAGAAAAATTTAAAAAATTAAAACATGGTTAAAAATGAAATAAAATAGTTTTAGGAGAATAGTAAAAATATTTTTGAAATTTTTTTTAAAAAACTTAGGCATGGAAGAGTAATATTCCTCAGTGGAGACTTAAATGTGAATAATGATGACATTGCAAAACAAACCCACACCACTTTATAATCAGATGAATCATATGACCCATGAAAAAATAAAATTTAACAAAACATTAAATATCATCATAATAAATAAATTCATGATTTTTCATGTCAAAATGAAATTATATGCACCTCATAAAATAAAATAGTTGTATAATATCAAAACATGTATCAATAAAAGAAAATCGAGACCAAATCCTTTACAAAGATCATATCATTGAAGTGAGCATTAATAAAATGATTCAATTATGTATATTCATTGTAAATACACATAAAACAAGTGTAAATAAAAAACTATACTCAAAATTAATTTCACACATAATCTTAGCATGAAATAATCAATGAACTAGAAGTTTAACCCAAAGTATGGAAATTGATTTAAGGATTATCTTACCTCAAGTTTTGCTTTCTTTTGTTCATGTTCAAAACACCTGTATAATACATATGGATTAATTATATATTTATTACATAACCATAATTATATCATACCATGTATTATTTATTTACAACATATTATCACATGTTTATTAATACTTTTTTATTAAAATCATTATTTTGGGTGATAACTGCTTCGTTTTCCAAGCATGTTTCAGTTTGGCGGCCTTGGTCCTTATACATTGATGTTGGTATCATAATTTAAATAATTTGAATAATGTTATAAACATAATATATAATAATTATATTAATATTTATAATCATTCATATAAATTATAAATATAAAAATGAATTACATCGTTCGTGGAGATGGTAGGCCATACGTACGCACATACACTGTTTTCATTTATTGATTTTATGGAATGAATAAATAATTATTATTAATTAATATTTAAATAATAATTATTATAGAATATATATCACATATATATTCATTAAACCCATCATAATACCCATCCATAAAATATGGTGATGAAAAAATGTATCGCTATATGGAGATGGTAAGTCGTACATACACATGGGAGATACATTCACTTCTTTTTTTATAGAAAAGATGGTGTATAATGTGGTTTTCATAATAAAAATAAAATTTAAAAATATTCAAGATATTTAATTTATTATTTTATTATAAAAATATCATATTTACATGAGGTAATTAATATTATAAAACTAAATTTATCAGTCAGTGTGATTACGTCTTCTTTGAAACATCTCCATTGGATCTCCTTTAAAGGGATATCGGGTTGGACTTTTGAGAATTAAAAAGCCTATAGTAAGTGTATATAGAGGTTTATAATATAAATTTGTAGTTTATAGTCAATATATAAGGATGAAATTGAAGTAAATAATTTAAGTATTAGGTTCCCTTTTATAATTAAGGTGAGGGACCCTTTTGGAATTTCTCAAAATATTAAATTATAATAAATTAATTTATAATGAATTTTTTTTCTAAATGGAAATGTATTAGAATATAATATAGTATAGGGTTTTAATCCCATCAACCAATAGTATTTATACCCCTTGGTTAGTTATTTTTGACCTTAACCTTGGTAACCATTTTTTATTCCCAAAGGTTTAATAATGATACTATAAATATAAAAATGGATAATGAAATGGAATATGTATTATTATTTAAACAATATTCCATTCACTTGTATGAATATAACATTTTTATGAATTTTAAATAATTTAGTAAAAAAATATTTTGATATTTTATCATTAATGTCAATTTTGACACTATTTGACACTATTCATTTACTTTGACATCAAATACATAAAGACAAAGGGTAAATTAAAATATAATGCATTAAAACTCCCTAATATGTCCCATAGATCTATAAAATTCATTTCACTCATTAAATAATTCATATTATACCAAAAATAATATTTTTAAAAACATTTATTTTTTTTAATTAAATAAATATTGTATTAGCATTTCATAAGAATTGAAGGTAATTATATATTTTCAAAAAAATTTAATAAAATATAATGAAACTAATTTGATTAAGATTAAAATATACATTTAGGTTTCTTTATATCTTTATTTTTTACCTATGTGGACACATAAAAGTTATTAAATATAAAGAGAGTGACATTTTGTAACTATCTTTGATTTAAATAATATATAATTCATTTTCATTGACAATTATAGCATCCCAAACCCAGAAAACACTAAAACTAGTGCTCTATGTTAGGTCACTACATGACCTCAAGTGTGCATCCCCATACACCAGAGGTTGTCGACTAGCAGCGATGTTCGAATAAGTCACATAGGGAGACTATAACCTCTTTACTAGAGTAAGCCACAATAGTTAAAAATATAAATATAGAAAAAAATTTAATAACCAATAAACATTCATAACCAAAAATTTCCCAAAACTGGGTACAAACCACAAACCAACAATAATTATTTCATGTCATTATAACAGTGCCAAAAGTGAAGAGAAACCCAAAATAAATTCAAATAGCCAAAGTTCCCCCAAGAGGATCTTAAATCTAAGTCTGAATCCTTATCCATACACATAACAAGCCCAACTCAACTCCCTATTATAGGGTCTTCACCCTTGTCCAGACTTGCAAACATGAAATCTACCCAGGTACCCAACGACAACCCGAGCAGGGTGTCAGTACAACTTAGTAGGTAACCACCAATGGTGTTAGTAAAATATCCAATCTAATAAGATAGTGCATGAAATAAAATAAATAAATGATAAGGTGACCAAATAATAACTTGGGTTCTATTAGTTAACATCATACACTTTAAACATTTTCATCATTAAATCCATTTCATCAATTATACTATCTTCATTACTAAATTCATCTTCCTCATGTGTTCCATGGGTTAGGAATTACATCTTTTACAGAAGTGTTTAAGGTAGTCAAACACTAATAATAATAGAATAAGTCAAGTCCCTATCTCTCTAGGGGTAACACATCAAAAAAATACATAACACTCACCTTGAATCACTGGTCCAAGTCTTCTCATTGAATGCAACTGTTCGGGGAATATACCTTTGACCCCTTCACTAACCAGTGCATTTTGGGATGGAGTTTAGAGCCTTAGTCTAACTCGACCCATGGGCATAGAACCTTAAGTCGATACCCTACACTACAAAACCATGTTCACATGCATATTTATCCATCCACCACACAATAACATATCACCACAAACACATAACAATCACAATACATAATAACCAATATGGGAATCAATATTATGTTATATCCCATTTACATATTTACCATTTACAATACATCACCCATTTCACCCATTTCCCATTATCATGCCCCAAACCATTAGGTATATGTCATCATTTACCATGTAGTGACAAATTCAGCATATTAATCAATTCCCTTATGAAACCCCATTCACATATTATTCAATTCACAATCCATTAATGTCATGAATCGTCCCCCAGGGCCCATGTCGTGACTACCCCAAGCCTGTCTTCTATAGGCCAGGGGTTGGTGACTAGCACCAGAATTGCATTTCCCTAAAATGGGAAGTCATTGAATTTGAACCTCCAAACCCACAGAACAAGAACATGACAAGATGCAAACCATGAAATAAAACTGAAGTAGAATAGTGTGTACTGAAAGTAAAGGGGATGGAATATAAGCCCAACTAAAAGATACAACTACAACAAAAAAACATCTCCTGGGATCGTCCACCAAGGATCCTACCTGAAGGGAAGGTACAACTCGTCTCCACAGATCTCCACATCAACCAGTCACCTCCGTGTACCACCTGGTCTTGGCTTCCTAAAGTCTCAGCCAAGATGCTCGCCTTCTGCACAAGACACAACAAGGTGCTGGTGAATCCCATGTAAGGATAAGTATAAAAATACCCAGTAGGGGCCCTGAGACCCCCTGAAGGTCTCTCAGAATTCCAAAAAGGAAAACCACAAGCATTATCTCAATCACAAAACACAAAACAAAAGACTCATCTCAAACTAGGTATACAACTCAGAGTTTAGAAATAAAGATTCTTAGTATTAAGCTATATAATTTTATTCTATTAGGAAGTTTCCACAACTAATACACAAAGGAGTTTTTCTATTGTCGATCTATATAGGGTCGTATATCACTGATCCACGACAAGCCACTCTAAGGCTGGTCCTCATCGAGTCGCACACTACTAATCCACACAGGGTCGCTATGATGATGATCCACACAGGGTCGTAATGATGTTGATCCATGCATGGTCTCCATGATTTTGATCCACATAGGGTCGCTATGATGCTGATCCACACAAGGTCTCTATGATGCTAATCCACACAGGGTCTATCTTCAATTGATATCCAGAAATATGATTCCCTACACTCAGTGTGCTTGAGTTCCATACAATATTATTCTCAAGATATCTTTCATGCATCAACTTTCACTAATATCCACAAAGGAGTAACCCAACGGACCACCATGTCGTAAGGGTCCCAACATGATAGGCGGCAAGTCAATCGGAAGCTCGGACTGTGAGTTATAGGCTTTTTAGTGTCGAGGGTTTGGCTGGATTCGGGTTCGATCCAACCCATAAAAACTCCAACATTCTACAAATATTAGGTGGAGTATCTCAAAAGGACTATCTCGTTCCAAGGATTTTAGAACCGTATATGGTTCGTCAAATGAATGTATGGTTCGTGAGATACAACCTTTTAAGCGTATCTGGGCCAAAAATGATCCGGGTCTGATCCAACCCTGTTGGGCCGACCCGACCAGGGCTGACCTGACCTGGCTTGAGTTGACCTGACCCGGGTCCGAACCGGCTTGGCCCAAACTAGATGGGCTGGCCCGAGTGGGCTAGGCCGTGGCGGGCTTAGCCCACTAGACCACCTTGGCTGGGTGCGGCCCAACCTACTAGCTGGAACGACCCCCAACTGGGTGGCCTTCATGGGGATTGCTCCCCCTTCCCAAATGGCTGAAATCAATTCAGTTTTGTAATAGCGGTGCCACATGGCATCGCCTCCCGATCAACGGGACCCGTGGGGCACGAGTCCCCTCCTCTGCGGCTCGATGTCACAACTTGGATTCCGCGGTATGTGATGGCGTGCCGCCCTACCGCCACCGTGGAAGGCCCATGTCGACCGCCCCTTTCGTCCATCATAACACCTCCCAACACTACCTCTGCTCCACGATTGGCACTGGACAACCTCCGCCGTCACCCGCCAGCACCGGTCGTCAGTGCCACCACGTTGGCAGAACTTTTTTGGGCCATCGGGTGAGCTCTAGTGGTCTGTTTCCCTTCTTTTTGCACCTACGAGTCTCTCGGGATGCTTCTGTCACTACATGACTCCCGGATTCTAGATTCTGTCGATTTGAAAATGCGCCCCCTGAAGAACGCAACGAAAACAAAGTGGTGGAGGGTCCGGTCCTTGTTATTTTGGCCCACGCCCTCTGTTTCATCATCATATCAAGTGAGTATTAAATAAAAACATCACTTAGATAATGATTAAAACTGGTTCATATCTTCTGCAACAACAACCCTCAATTTTATATGAATCGCAGATCAACTCATTTTGGTTGATTCTTATTCGTCATTATTTTCATGAATGAGGAAAAGAATTGAGAAATTACATGAATTCAATAACAACCCCTACCTTGGATTCGGAGGAGACATCACGGTTGTGGAAGAGGAATCCACGTTTGATGAAGCCGTCAGCATTTTTCATTTCTATATTGATTCCTCCAACATTGATGTCCAAGCCTCTGTTATTCATTGGTGGAAGATTTCATGGAACTTCTTCAGATGTTCCTCTCTTCCAAGTCAAAAACCCAAGCTTGAGCTTTATTTAAATAGAGGGGAAAGGAGATTAAGGCATCGTTTGATTAATGAGGTTCATTAATTAGTTTTAATTAATTAACCTCTTAACTCTCAATGAGGTGGTTGAAAAACAGAAGAGTCAATCCATTAAATGGAGCCACTCAACAGTTGGTAGAAAAATTAAAATAACATTTTTATGTTATTTTATTATCCTCCAAAAAGTCTAAAAAACTGTATTTTTCACCCGAACTACTGCGGTCAAAGTTAATTCTTCCTTAAAATAATCCTAGTGTTGCGAGTTCAATGGTGCCCTCATATTTCAATTTCGAGCACTAGTTCAAAAGATATAAATTCCTACTCTCATGTTTACTGAACATACCTTAAAAAAAGTCCAAAATTATATATTAGTCACACTAGGCCTCAGAATCAGCTGATGTCAATTTTCGCAGACTCATAATAATCCCAAATAATTTTTAAAAAAATATAGAATTTCCAGGTCTTTACATTCTCCCCACCTTAGGGATTTTCATCCCCAAAATCTACAAAAAAACTAGGAAAAAATGGGGGTATTGATCACGTATCTGAGTCTCCCGCTCCTATGTTCCCTCCTGGAGGTTCTCGTGCTTCCAATGAACTCGCACCATAGGAATCAACCGCCCATGAAGGACCCTCTCTGTTTGATCCTCTATAGCCACCAAGAACTCCACAAAAATCACCCTATCATCAATGTCCAGCTCATCCCAGTTGATAACGTGCAATGGATCAATCACGTACCTCATCAGTTGCGACAAATGGAAAACATTATGCACCTGGTGCATCTATGGGGGAAGAGCTAGATGGTACACCACCTCATCTACTCTGTTGAGGATTTGGAAAGGTATGATGAACCTCAGAGATAACTTATCACCCTAGAAAAACCTTTACAATCCTCATCGAGGTGACACCTGTAGGAAGACATGGTCTCCCTCCTCAAACTCCAAGGATCTTCATCTCCTAACAGCATAAGAATTTTGCCGGCTCTATGTAGTCTTCATCCTATCCTAGATGATTTTCACCTTCTTAGTGGTAGCTCGTACCAAATCTAGACCCATAAGTGTTGACTCTCCTATGTTTGTACAATATATAGGTGATATACATGGTCACCCATATATGGCCTCAATAGATCCATGTTGATGGTGGAGTGATAACTGTTGTTGTATGAGAATTCCACCAGTGGTAGGTGGTCCTCCCAACTGTGACCAAAATCAAGGACACAAGCACTAATCATATCCTCGAGTGTCTGTATGGTTCGCTCCGTTTGACCATCTATCTGAGTATGAAAGGTAGTTCTCAAGAATATTTGAGTCCCAGATTCCTCCTGTAATCCCTTACACAAGAGTTATATAAAACGAGTGTCGTTATCTAAGATGATCGTCGATAGAACCCTGTGAAGCCATAAAATATCATGTACATAGAGATGTCCCAAGCTCTCTACTGATCCCTGCTCTTAGATGGGTAAGAAGTGGGATGACTTGGTGAGTCGGCCAATAATCACCCAGATGGAATTGTGGCCCCTAGACGTATGTTGTAGCCCTATCATGAAGTCCATGGATATACCATCCCACTTTCTCTCTGGTACCTAAAATGGATGAGTTAAGCCTACAGGTACCTGATGCTTGACCTTCACTTGCTGACAAGTGAGGCATCATGAGACGAACTCCACCACTGCTTTCTTTATCCCTGGACACCATTACTGATGCCAGAGTTCCTGTTATATCTTTTCTACACTATGATGTATATCCAAATTGGATTTATGTAACTCCATCAACACCTCATCATGTAGTGTCACCGGTACCATAGTGCATCCACTAAAGAGGACGACGTGCCCCCACCTTCAAAAAATCCATCAAGAGCCCATCCCAAGGATATCTAAGCATGTCAGGCCTTGCAGTCTACGTTCCCAAGTTGTGCCTCCCTGACTCGCTGAAGGAGTGGGGGAGTATCTGTCATAGACTGGAGGTAATGTGCTCTATCACTATCCACAAAGAATAACTTCAATGTGGCTAGCTGTTCTGTCACCTCACTCAACAACCGTAGACCAGACCTCCTGCTGAGTGTATCAGCTACTATGTTCCCCTTCCCAGGAGTGTATACTATCTCAAAGTCATAGTCTTAGAGGAACTCTATCCATCATCATTGTATCAGGTTTAGGTCCCACTAGGAAAAGATATACCTGAGACTCTTGTGATCATAGTGTATGATAAAATGTTCTCCCATCAAGTAGTTCCACCACATCTTTAGCACAAAGACCACTTCTGCTAACTCCAGGTCATGGGTAACGTAGTTATGCCCATGCTGTCTCAACTTTAGTGAGTCGTAGGTGATCATCGCTCACTCCTACATTAAGAAACAACATGTTCTGGTCTCTGATGTGTCGCCATAAACTAAATACCCAACGCCCTCTTCTGGTAGCCTCAAGATTGGTCACTCTTCAGTCTCTACCTTAGCTCCTAAAAACTCTACTGGTATCTCTCCATCCACAAAAAGGGTTGTCCCTTATTTGTCAAAGCTTACAAGGCTATCGAAACTCTGGAAAAGTTAGGTACGAATCTCCGTTAGTACCCAGCCAATCTCAGGAAACTTCGCACCTCAGTCACACTCCTGGGTGGCTCCCTATCAAGAAATGCCTCTATCTTTGCTGGATCCACTACAACTCCAGACTCCATGATAATTTTCCCTAGGAATTGGACTTCCTGTATTCATAATTTCCACTTCCATAGATTTACATAAAGCTGGTTCTCTCGAACTGTATGCATAACTACCTGTAGGTGTGTGGCGTGATCCTCCTCCGATGCCAAGAATATCAAGATGTCATCAATGAATACCACCACAAAGTGATTGAGGTAAGGCTAGAAGATCATGTTCATGATCCCCATGAACACTACCAGAGCATTGGTCACACTGAAGTCCATTACCAAGAACTCATAATGGACATACATACGTCTGAAATCTATCTTCAGTACGTCCTCATCTCGTACCCTAATCTGATGATAGCCTGATCTGAGGTATATCTTTGAAAACCATCGAGCTTCCTTCAGTTGGTTGAAGAGATCAACAATCCTCGGCAGAGGATACTTGTTCTTCATGGTCACCTAGTTCAGGTGCCGATAGTCCATGAAAAGCCTCAGACTTCCATCTTCCTTCTTGGGGAACAAAATTGAGGATGCCCATGGAGAAACACGGGGCCTTATGAACCCCTTCCTCTACAAGTCCTCCAACTGTACCCGTAACTCACAAAGCTCTGTGGGAGCCATCTGATATGCTGGTGTAGATATTAGTGTCGTCATGGGGTATATGTCGATGTATAAGTCTACCTCTCTGCGTGGAGGTAGTCTTGGAACATCATTAGGAAAGACATCAGCATATTAGTCCACCACTATAGGATAACTTGAAATCCACATGTCAACTGCTCCGAGGGTAAGTCTAGCCAACTGATGACTGATCAGATGCACCCTCATCTGAGAAAGTCCATCTTGAGCTGCAAAGGTCCCCTTCTCACAAGTGAAGGAAAACATGGTCCCATCCTCATGGACACACCACACTTTGCACCCAAAATAGTCAATCTAAGCATAGACCATGGATAACCAGTCCATACCCAAGATGACATTGTAAGGCCTCGACGCTATTACTGGGAGATCCCAGCCAAAGTTCTCGCCTCCAATAGTAAGCTCGCACTACTGACACTAGTGTGTGATCATCGAATCCTCTCCCGTAGAAGTCTCTAATCGTAAGGATCGAGCCAATGAATCCATCAGAATCTCTGAGATCTGAATGAGATCTGTGACAATGAAAGAGTGACTAACAACTGTGTCTATAAGTACTGCATCTTGGGTGGATTAGACACATAACGTACCTCAAATCATATCTGGAGCACCGTGGTCAAAGGCCTCAGCTGCCTGAAGTTGAGTTCATCCCTGTCTGCCTACTCCTTGAGGTTGGGGTGGACCACCTAGAGGTGGTGGCGGAAGAACCTCAAATATCCTCCCACTGCCTGCTGTATGGCCTGCTCCCCTGCCACATATTCCACCCTGCATACCTTCTTGCTCAAATCTCTACCTCTGCCTCGGCGGTCCATCAACTGTCTGCTGATCATCATTATGGAGGGTCGGGCAGTCGCGATCCATGTGACCATTCCCACCGCACATAAAGCACAATATTCTCCTCTTCTAGCCTGCTCTCCCTTGTGATCTCCTCACCTCTGACCCTACATCCTAGGGTCCTCCTCTAGAAGGTATAGCCCACTTGGATCTCTGCATCATCTGCCTACTACCTACTGCATATGATTCAGCTACTTATCATCTGATGGTGGCTCCCACCATTAGTTCCTACTCATCTAAGAAGCTCTCCCCCAATAATTCTCACTCGAGCACTCTAGCCTGCATCGGGATATTGAATGATATCATCAATGCTCTGATCTCCCACTAGAGAACCTACTCAAAGGTCCGAGCCTTTAATAAAGGGTCCCATACCATATTGGTGGAGTAGCGTGAGAGGTCAGTGAATCTCACCGAGTAATGGGCTACTGTCAAGCTACCCTGCTGTAAGTGTAGGAGATCATGAATACGCACAGAGAGTAGTGTCGCTGGAATGATCTCTTCCCTAAAGTGGCTCTCGAAGTCAGTCCAGGTGAGGGTTACCCCACTATGTATCTAGAGTTTCAGGCTCCACCATATCCCAACTATTCCCTAGAAGAGGCTAGCAGCTAGGATCACCATATACTCTGTTGGTGTCTCAACCAAACAAAAAAATCATGCTACAGACTCAATTCAGTCTTCAGCAACCTAGGGATCTATCTCGCCTCGAAACCTTTAAGACCTCTTCCACTGGAACTCATGAAATGCGCTCAGTCGGAGTGCACCATACGCTAGTGGGGATTGTGGAAAATTATGCCCAACAGGTAGTGGTGCTGCTGGTGTACCACCCAAAGGTTCTATCATTGTAAGGGGGCCCTACTCCGAAGCCTCATCACTCGGTGGGTTTTCATCATGAACTCTATCTATATTCTTGGATAGCTATCTATGTGGAGGCATCCAGAAAGAAACAGGTGTTCCATGTTCAATAAGTTATACGTGGTGAGATGACACAAAAGAGATCAAAAGTAAAACATTTACAAAACACACACAATCAGTGTTTGCATGAACCAAGTCGGAAATCAGAATTCAGGGTCCTGGTGTATGGATATATCGGCTGCCGCACCAATACTGGAATCCCCAAACTAAAAACTATACTCAAAACACTTAACACTGTTTCACCATTGGAAATATTAGAGTCCTAGTTCTTCAGTAGAACTGAATATTCTAAAAACACTTTATCACGACCCATCCCCCGAGGCCAATCCCATGACTACCCCTAGCCTGCCTTCCTTATTTCAGGGGTTGAAGACTAGCACCGAAAAGGAATTTCCCTAAAACATGAAGGAATTTCCTTTAAACCTCCAAACACACAGACCAAGAACAAGAAAAGATGCAAACCACATAGTAAAACTGTAGTAGAAAAGTTTGTACTAAAAGTAAAGGGGAAAGAATACAAGCCCAACTGAAAGATACAACTACAACAGAAAATATCTCCTAAGATCATCCACCAAGGATCCTACCCAAATGTTAGGTACAACTTGTCTCCACAGCTCTCCACGTTAACCATTCACCTCTGTATACCGCCTAGTCTTAGCTCCCTAAAATATCATCCAAGTTTCTCATCATCTATACAATCCACAACAAGGTGTGAGCGAAGCCCGTGTAGGGGTGAGTATAACAATACCCAGTAGGGACCCCGAGACCCCCCTCCCCCGAAGGTCTCTCAAAATTCAACAAAGGGAAAAAAAGCATGATCTCAATCACCAAACACAAAGAAAAAGACTCAGATCAAACCAGGTATACAACTCAGATTTCAGTAATATAGATGATTAGTCTTAAGCTATATCATTTTATTCCATTAGGAAGTTTCCACAACTAATCCACAAAGTAGTTGTTCCATTATCGATCTATATAGGTTCGTATTTCACTGATCCATGATGGGACACTCTAAGTCTGGTCCTCATTGAGTCTCACACTGCTGATCCACACAGGGTTGCTATTATGCTGATCCACACAGGGTTTCTATTATGTAAATCCACACAGGGTCGCTATGATGTTGATCCACACAGGGTTTCTATAATGCTGATCCACATAGGGTTTCTATGATGCTATTCCACACAGGTTCTCTATGATGATGATCCACATAGGGTCACTATGATGCTGATCCACATAGGTTCTCTATGATGCTGATCCACATAGGGTCACTATGATGATGATCCACATAGGGTCTCTCTTGAATTGACAGTAAGCCACAGGATTCCCTACACTAGGTGCGTTTGAGTTCTGTATAATCTGATTCTCAAGATATCAGTCATGCCTCAACTTCCATTAAGCTCCACAAAGGAGTAACCCAATGTACCGCCATGTTGTAAGGGTCCCAACATGATAGATGAAACATCAATCAGACGCACGGTCTGTGAGTTATAGGCTTTTTAGTGCCAAGGCCCCGATTGGATTTGAGTTTGATCCAACCCATACATACTCCAAATTTCTCCAAAAAACAAGTGGATTATATCAAAAGGACTATATCATTCCACGGATTTCAGCACTGCAGACGGTTCGTCAAACAGACGTCTGGTTTGTGAGATACGACCTTTTAAGCGTATCTAGGCCAAAAAGGGTCTGGGTCCGGTCCGACCCAGTTGGACCGACCCAACTTGCCCAGACCTGGGCTGAACAGACCTGGTTCTAGTTTCTCGACCTGGGTCTAACCCAACCCGCTGGCTAGCATGGCCCCTAGCTGGGTGGTTCGTGCGGGGGTCGCTTCCCCTTCCTGAACTGCTGAAAGTCATTCGGTTTTGCAACGATGACACCACATGGCGCCAAATCCCTGTCAGCGGGATCCACAGGGCGTGGGTCCCCTCCGTCGTGGATCGATGTCACGGCTTGCTACCCACGGCGCGCGATAGTTCGCCACCCTACTTCCACTACGGCTGGCCCACACCGACCCACCCATCTATCTGTCGCAACACCTCTGTGCCCTACCTCTCCTCTACGGCCTCCATGGACGGTCGCTGGTGTCGCGCCGACAGAACTTCCACGGGCCATCGGGTGAGCTTGGGTGGTCTGTTTTCCCTTATGTTTGCACCTACGGGCTTCCAAGTAAGCTTCTATCACTACGTGGCTCCCAGATTCTGGATTCCAACGAGTTGAAAATTTACCCCTAAAGAACATGATAAAAACGAAGCGGAAGAGGTTTAGGGCCTTGTTCATTTGTCCCGCACCCTCCGTGTTAGCATCATATCAAGTGGGCATTAAATAAAAATATCACTTAGATAATGATTAAACCCCATTCAAATCTCTTACAACAACCACCTGCAATTTCATACGAATCGTGGATCAACTCATTTTGGTTGATCCGCATTCGTCATGTTTTTCAAGAATGAGGAAAATAATTGAAAAATTACTTGAATTTAATTACAACCCCTACCTTGGATTCAGAGGAGATGTCATGGTTGTGGAAGAAGAATCCATGTTTGATTAAGTTATTGGTGTTCATCATTTTCGGATTGATTCCTCCAACGTTGTCGTCTAAGCTTCCGTTATTCATTGGTGGAAGACGCCGCGACACTTCTTCAGTGGTTCCTCTCTTCCATGTCAAAAACCCAAGCCCATGTTTCATTTAAATAGAGGGGAAAGGAGATTAACGCATCATGTGATTAATGAGGTTCATTAATTAGTTTTAATTAATGAACCTATTAACTCTCAATGGTGTGGTTATGAAATAGAAGAGTCAATACATTAAATGGCTTGACAACCCAGTAGTCCTGTCACCGCCACTCAACAGTTGGTAGAAAAATTAAAATAATAATTTTATGTTATTTTATTATCTTCCAAAAATTATAAAAAATTATCTTTTTCACCCAACCTACTGCGGTCAATGTTAAGCCCTCCTTAAGCGAATCTCAGAGCTAAAAGTTCAATAGTGCCCTCAGATTTCACTTTCGAGCACCGATTAAAATGATAGAAATTCCCACTCGCATGTTTACTAACTATACCTTAAAAAAAGTTCAAAATTCCATTCTAGTCACATCAGGCCTCAGAATTAAGCGCCGTCAATTTTTGCAGACTCGTAATAATCCCAAACAATTTAAAAACAATTATATGGAATTTTTGGGTCTTTAAAATTAACACTTTAACATGTTCATAATTTCATATTCACCAACCTTATGAGGAATTTAAACATAATTGATAAGCCATTTGACACATTCTTAATTAACCCAATTATCCGTTTTTTACACCATACCAAATAAACACTCATTCTATTATCAAAACCTAAGAACAAATATCAACATTCCATTTTAGATGAAACCAAACATGTTAATATATTCATTAATATCTTTATGTCTTTGCACGTCAACATTACACTTAACTTAAAAATTTCTTGGTTTGAAAAATTCAGCACACCCCATGGGTGTCCCTAAATCAATATTTTCATCCTCAATGCATCCCAATGGGATTACGAGGGGTTAAATTCATCATTTAGACATCCATTTTACCACATATCTCTAAAGGCATCAAATGAAAAACAAGATGGAACTAAGAACACAACACACATGCACAAATAAAAACTATGGGATATAACTTGAATACCACCAACCTCAAATATGATGATGAAAACACTCCTAATTGTATCCATAGATTCATTTTCAAACACTCTTTTAATCCCCAACCTAGATTCCACAGAAAAAAGAGGGTTTAAGGACTTTGTAATAATATGAGAGAAACTACATACCCTAATCTAGAAAAGAGAAGCAAGAGGAGCATTATACTTACCCAAAGCTTTAATACATAACCAAAGGCACTCCAGACTGCCAATATTAAAAGTAGAACTACCATTGGGAATCTTGGGTGGATTTGGTTTTTCCCTAGGGTCTATAGGGTAAGAAATGAGGGAGAAATCATGCAGGGTTCTAAAAATACTGAGAGGTAGTTTAGTAATTTTTCACTTTTTAATGGGGTTCACAGTTTGTCCATGTTGTTTTCCAACTTTGCAAAAAGTTTGCACCTAATTCTTTCCAATAGGATTCCAAGACACATTGATATTAGGGTATTTCTCACATTTTAACAAACTGTTCACCAACCATGCAGAATACTAATATCCAAGTGGGTTCAAGCAACACTATTTCCTAGGGAACCCCACACGATTTAAAAAACTATGTTCCAACCATATAGTATGCACTGGATATCCCTTTTTACTTATTTAAATTCTTGATCCCCCTAAAAAACCTTGAGATTCCTCTTACATCCAGTACACATTTAATTGTCCAAATTGAAGGAATTTAAACAAAAATTAAAACCAAAACATAACTTTATTAAGTGTGGGATCTTGAAAAAACTATCCATTGAAAAAATAAAATTCTAACCTAAGGTTATAGTGGTCAAATTCTTTCCATAATTTTTTTTACATGTTTAGGTCGTGGTTGTAGCCATATATTTTGGTTTTAACCCTTATTTAACCCATTTAATTCTTACCGCGACAACATAGTTTTTTAATCATTGAGGGTTAATATTGTTACTTTAAAATGTTAAAATACCCATTAATGGATTATGTATGAAATTTTAAATCTTATCCCAATAAATTTTCATAATTTAATATTTTTATGAATTTTATATCATTTAATAAAATATTATTTACTATAAAATATTATTTACTATAAAATATTCATAAGGTCAATTTAAAGGATTGTTCATTACTTTAACATTAATAATATCAATATAACTCTTACAATTAGAACCAATTATTTTATTATATCGCTAACATGTAAATTTAATCTATAAAATTAATTTAACACATTAATTGTCTCAAATTATATTTATTTTAATGTTTTTAATAACATTTATTTGATATTTTTAATAATAAAATTATCATTGTAATATCATTGAATAATTATTTAAGATAATTATTTCTTCAATAAACATTAAAAATAAATTACCATGATATAGATATATATTTTATCTTTAAAATGTCAATTTATAGTAAAATATATCTTCTCGATAACACCATAAAAAAAATTATAGTTATTAAAAACATGAATATGACATCTTTGACTTTTCTTAAAATAAAATATTATAAACATAATAAAAACATCCAAATGGTCATATATGATCCTATAACTGAAACATAATTTATTATGGAAAAAATTTAATCATCTAATAAAATTTGGTCAAGTTTTGAGGGTCATTTTCTAGTCCTTATAATTTTATTTTTAACCAAAATTACCCAATCTACCCTTTACTGTGGTAACAAAAATTACCAAGCTTACTATTAATATTGGTTAAAAATAAAAGGGTCATATTTAATAATTTTGAACTTATAAATCCAATTATGGAATAAATTTTTCAAAATTCAAAAAATGGAAGTTTCAGAATTTAATTTAAAATCCATCCTACAAAATGCAATGAAAAATATTTTTATTGAAAAAAGCATTTTGAAGAACAAGTATATACTCATACCAAAATAAGGTATAAGGGTGATTAAAATGAAATTAATGAAATTATTTATAACTAAATATTGATTAATTTTAATTGAGATAAAATTAAAATCATGAAGAAAATTTTAATATAAAGAGATTGTCAGTTTTATAAAAATCGTTATTTTTTATTATTCGTTGAAAAATCCAACTTTTCATAAAATTATCAAAGTTTTAACAAATGAAAATATTGATATGATGATTTCCAAAATGAATTTTAATTTTATAAAATAAAATTTATAAAATCTACAAAAAATAATTATGTTATTTGTACATACAAAGAAATAAAATCATTTTTGAAGAATGTATATTTTTTGAAGAATAAAATGACTTTTCTAAAAAAATATATAACTATTTTATGATAATTTACCAATAAATTTATATTTAGTATTAATTTTATATGTATTTCATAAATTATTTATTCCTACCCACTAATTTAATGTCTAGGTTATAACGGTCACATAATAATATTTCATTTTTTTTAAACTTGGTGTTGTGTATCTCATACACTATCGAACATAGTATTTCCTTATAAAATATCTGAATATTACATTCACCCCCCTAATAAATTGTGCCCTTGAAATTTTAACTTGTTTTAGGTAACCAAGTGTTTGAATTTTTAAAAATACCTTTGTTTAAATCCCAAATCGGAAAAAGGTTTAATAAAACTTTCCCTTAAAAAGAGGGAAAGGAAAAATGTGAAGGTCACCACAAAACTAGGATTTTTATTATGAGAAGAAAGTTCAAATTGAAAATATGGACATGGAATGGAATTATAACTATCAAGTTATAATTTATATTGATAGAGATGGTGGTCATTAGAATATTAACCATCAAAAAACCATAAATCTTTGATGGTTTACAAGTTCATTGATTTATTAGTAAGAAGAGTAAATGGATATCATTTTTGTTTCAATATCATTTTCTTAGAGTTAAGGAATTTTGTTACTTCCAATATTCTGAAAATAAATAGACATACTTACTACAAGAGAATAATTTCATCATTTAATGCATTTCCACTACAATCTTATCTTTTCCTCCAATGATGAGTATTCAAGTTGAATTTTTCATTCCAGAAGCATCAAAATCATAATACACAAAATAATAAATATCTATTCTTCTAATATTTAGGCCTAAACCAAGATAAGTTTCTAAAAATAATAAACCATTATATCAGTAATAACCAAAAATCAACATAGATCATTAAATAAATAATTATCCTTAAAATTCATCAAAATATTTCAGACTAAGATTGAAACCCAAAAATAATAAGGATTAGATCACATAGTATTTCAATATAATTTTAAAATTTATCTCCAAATCATATCAATTAATTTTAATATTTCATAACAAAAATTAATTTCCCTAATAATATTTGAGACAGACTAACTATTTCCATAAATAACCTAAATCATGATAAATCCATAATAAAATCATAGATGCTTCCAAAATATAATTCAACCCTTATTACTAAAATAATATTCTATTTACCTTAATCATATATGGTTCCCAAAATAGTGAAATTATTTTGAAATAACATTAATCAATTAACACCAATTCAATTTTTAATCCCATGGTTATCTATATGATAAAAATTATGTTCTTAAAATTAAAATAACCTTCATCCATCATATTTATTAATTAAAAATAAAATGAAATAAAAACTGGTACTTCATATAGGATATTGGTAGGTGATGCATCCTTATCACCCTTAGATTATGGGTTTAATCCCCATGGACTTTTCAGATGCGACGAGTTTTAACACATCTTATGGGTTGTCCTTTTTCAAAAAAATATTAATATAATCCTTTATAAAATTACAGAAACATTAAACAAAACCTTAAAAATAAGTTTAATATATTAAACATAATGAAAAATTTTAACCTCAAGGGTTATTTCATTCCTTTCATTTTGAATCCCAAAAATCTAATAACTTGTAATTACCAAAAAATCAAAGATCATATAACCCCTAATTGATATCCATACATTTAAACCTATGTTCAGAAAATGAAAAGATAATTTATCCTTAAATAAAAATTTTCACATGATAAAATTAAGGGTTATATATACATATCCCAAAATATCATTAGCCTCTTCAAAATCTCATCACTTAAAACCTCAATAAGGGGGTGTTTAAATCTCTAAACTTATTTTAAACCTCAAACTTACATAACCATGATAGTATTTATAACTCTTAAGATAACTTATCATGAAACATACTAATATCTGAAGTTATCTAAACTAACCTTTGATACCAAATGTAACCACCCAAAATCCACACTTCCAGATCCGGTTCTAAATATATAAACTTTACAAATGTGACCCAATTTTTCCACTAAAAACATACAAAGTCAAAAGGAAATATTTTATCACTCACATACTAAAAACATTTTAATTTTATAGTTTTAGAGAATTTTGGAAAAAACCTTATATATCTTAGAAAAATAAACAACTAGCCCATAAAAAATCAGCATCATATCCCAAAATTTCTTCATGTTAAGACCTTTCTTAGACATATCCTATTTAAAAAATTTATTCCTAACCTAGGGAAAAGCAAACATAAGAAAAAGTGAGATCAGATTCTCAATAAGGGTAATGAAATGGAGATATCAATGATTATATAAGTATAACATGAGAATAATGGTATAATAACATGAACATAACATTTGGAAATTTACCATGTATATGAAAGATCATATTCTTGAAACATGGAATATATTCTTGTCAGATCATAAGACATGAATCATAAAGTAATGTGACCCATGAGAGAATAAAATTGGCATAATAAATGAAATTTTGGCATACACATAATCATAAAAATTAATTTCCTTATTAGTCAAGGATCTTTTACCAGACTATCAAAGTGGAATGGGTTCACTCCCCAAACCATCTTAGTAGTTAAGGTTCACTCCCAAGACTATCATGGTGGAAAAAGTCCCTTACTGAACTGAGTTTACTCTCCATTGTAGTCTTATCTATCTCATGAAATATAAATAATTACTTAATTAATTGGAGAGAGATATTAGACCAACCCATAAAATAATGAAAAACATATATTTTTTTCCACAAGAACATAAATCAAATCAAAACCCATGGAACGAAATGGGTTTTTAAGCAATTCATCATTGAATAACCCATCAAAAAGTAATGGGATTCATAAATATCATGTTTTTATAAACATAAAACATTCAGAGAGAGAATATGAATGGTATCCATGGATCATATTACAAGTAAAGAATAATTAATGTCAAATAATGTTGTTTTATATGGTAAATTATTTTGCAAGATCACTTGAAATAATTCTTGAGGAAAATATTTGTTCTATTTTGAAAACATTTCTTAAATATGAACAATTAAAAAGGAAAACATTTTTTTTAAATAACATTATAATATTGTAAATGAATCTTCAATAAACTAAGGCATCATGAAAGAGGGAAAATCCTCTCATACCATATAATTTAAAAGAAATATTCCTTCTGTATATTTTTATCAGAAAAGTCACAAAGAGCCCTATTTAGAAAATGAAAAAAATACTCTTGTAAAAATATTTTTTAAATAGTAAAAAATGAGTAAAAATGACTTAAAATTGTTGTAGGATAATAGTAAAAAAAATTATTTTTAAACATGTACATGGAATATAAATATTCCCCAGTGGAGACTTAAATGTGAATAATGATGATATTTTTAAACAAACCGATACCACTTTCTAATCAGTCAAATTGTATTCCACATGAATGAATAAAATTTAGAAAATATTTAAATATCATGATAATAAATAAATTCATGATATTTCCTTTCAAAGGGGTGTTATATATACCACATAAAATAATATAGGTGTATAACATCAAAAAATGTCTCAATGAAAGAAAATTGAGATGAAGTCCTTTACAAAGATCACATCATTGAAGTGAGCATTAATCAAATGAAGTGATTATGTGAATTCTATATAAATACAAATAAAAAATTAGAAATAAAAAAAAGATAATTTAAATTCATTTCACACATAATATTATCATTACATAATCAATTAATTATAATTTTATCCCAAAGTATGGAAATTGAGTTAAGAATTCCCTTACCTCAAGTCCTTCCTTTCTTTATTCAAATTCAAAACTATTGTATAATAAATATGGATTTATTATAAATTTATTCCATAAACTTAAATATATCATACCATTTATTTTTTATTTATAACATATTATCATAAATTTTTAAAAAATTTATTATTAAAATCATAGTTCTGGGTGAAAACTGCTTCGTTTTCCAATCATGTTTCGGTTTGGATGTCATGGTGTGTATAATTTGATCTTAGTATTATAATTTACATAATTTTAATCATGGTATAAAAATAATATTTAATAATTATATACATATGTAGAATCATTCATATATATTTGAAATATAAAAATGAATTACATTGTTCATGGTGACAGTAGGTTGTAAGTACGCATGAACTTTGTTTTCATTTTTTTATTTCTGGAATGAATGAATAATAAATAATAATTAATATTTTCAAAATAAATATTTTATCATATATATCATATATATATATATATATATTCATTAAAAAAATTATAATACCCATCCATAAAAAATGGTGATGAAAAATGAATTATATCGCTACGTGGAGACGGTAAGACACACATACGCACAAGTGATACTTTTACTTCTTATTTGATGGAAAAGAGGATTTATAATTGTGTTTTAATAATAAAAATAAAATTTCATAATGTTTTTGATACTGAATTTATTATTTTATGACAAACATCATAAATTTATATTAGGTAAGGAAGAGTATAAAATGAAATTGACCGGTTAGAGCGATTACCTCTTCTTTGAAACGTCTCCTTTGGATCTCCTCTAAAGGGATCTAGGGTTGGTATTTTGAGAATTCCAACACCTATATAATGTGTATAGGGAAGTTTATAAGATAAGTTATCAGGTTATGGTCAAGATATAAGGATTTAGGTGATGTAAATAATTGAGGGAGGAGGTTCCCTTTTATAATTGAGGTGTGGGACCCTTTCTGAATTTCTCAAAATATTAAATTATAATAAATTAATTTATCATGAAACATTTCTCAAAATGGAAATGGATTAGAATATAATACAGTATAGGTTTTTAATCCTATAAACTAATAGAACTTAGACATTCTTTTGTGTCATTTTAAACCATATCATTTTAATTAACCCCTTGGTTATCATTTACCTTAACCATAATAACCATTATTTTATTCATAAAGGATTAATAATGCTACTATAAATGGGAAAATTCCTCATAAATGGAACATATATGACGTGTTATACTATATTTCGTTCAAATTGAAGAATATAATATATTTTTTTAATTTTAAATAATTTAATAAAACATTATTTTTAATATTTATCATTAATGTCAATTTTGATACTATTCATTTACTTTGACATAAAATACATCAATACAATAGGGAAATTCAAATATAATCAATTATAAACTCTCTAATATGTTATATATATCTATAAAATTCATTTCACATATTAAATAGTTCATATTATATCAGAAATAATATTTTTAAAATCATTTTTTAATAAAATAAATATTGTATTATAATTTCACAAGCATTTAAGGCAATTTTACAATTTCTAAAAATTAAAAATTAATTTTTATAATGAAAATAATTTCATTAAGATCAAAATACTCATTTATTTTCATTTATATCTTGATTTTTTCCTAATGTGGATACATAAAAGACATTAAATACAAAGAGAGTGACATTTTTATAACTATATTTGATTTAAATAATAAATAAGAAATTTTCTAGAAAAAAGTGTCAATTAAACAAAGAAAATTAGAAACTAATGCAATAAGGGTATAATAATTCCCAAAATATTTTTTTGTTAATTTTAGGTCATGGTTATATGCTTATCTTTTGGTTTTAACCCTTATTTAACCCCTTTAATTCTTATCGCAACAAAATGTATTTTTAATATTTGAGGGTTAATATAATTACTATAAAATGTAAAATAATCCATAAATAGATAATGTATGACATTTTAAACATTATCCCAATAATTTTTATGAATTTAACTTTTTAATAAATTTATATCATTTAATAAAATGTTATTTATTATAAAATATTCATAACATCAATTTTTATGACTATTCATTACTTTGACTTTAATAATATCATGATTACTATTATAATTTAAAAAAAAAGATATTTTATTATATCCTTAATGTATCAAGGTCGTCTATAAAATTATTTTATCACATTAATTTTCTCAAATTATATTTATTTTTATATTTTTAATAACATTTATTTGATATTTCCATTAATAAAATAATTACTGCATCATCATTGTATAATTATTTAAGGTAATTATTTATTAAAAACAAATTAAAAATAAATTAACATGATATAGATACATATTTTATATTTATAATTAATATATATACTTGAATATATATTATTTATAACACCATATAAAATATTATAGTTATTAAAAACTTGAATATGACAACTTTGACTTTTCTTTAAATAAAATTTTATAAATATCATGACCTCGCAAAAATGGACATAAATTTTTATATAACCAACCTTTAATTTATTATGGATGAAATGGAATCATAGAATAAATTTTAGGCAATGTTTAGGGTCATTTTAAATTCCATATCATTTTATTTTTAACCTAAATTACTCAATTTACCCTTTACCGTGGTTACAAAAATTACCAGGGTTACTATTCATATTGGTAAAAAATAAAAGGGAATTATTTAATAAATTTTTAACTTTTGAATCCAAATATGGAATATATTTTTCCAAATTTAAAACAAAAAAGTTTCAGAATTTTATTTAAAATTAATCTTGTAAAACACAACGACAAACAATTTTATTGAAAAAATGCATTTTTAAGCCCAAAGATGTACTTATACCAAAATTGTAAGAAACAAGGTTTTTTTATGAGGTATATATCCCATATTTTTCAGTTATAATGTTTAAATATGACCTATTGTGAATTCCATCAAAGTTTATGGTGGTATTGGGGATGTTTGAGGCTTGTTCGGAGCCCGAAACCCAAGTTTTAGGGTAAAATAAGCCTCGCATATGGTTAGTTCAAACCATGCAAGGTAATCTACACAGTTAGATAAAAGCATTTGAGTTTGGATAGTGAAGAGCTAAAAACAGCAGGGTTATCCCAAACCATGCTATTTGGTATGCACGGTCATGCAGACCTATCTACAATTTTTGACAGTGGGGTTTTTCATGGTTTGTACACAGTTAGTCAAACTATGCAGACAAACCATGCAAGTGCCCCTTTCCTAAAGATAACCATGCACGGTTGGTGAATGGTTTTTCAAACCATTCAACCCTTTATTTTTGGGTAAATTTTGTAATTTTAAATCTAATTAAATCTATTTTAACCTAAATATCCCACTCTTCTCTCCCACACAGTAAAGGCTGCATTTTGAAGCCTCATTGACAACTATTATTGGATTTGAGGTAACTTCTCCATACGATATCTGATTCAAGAACTTCTCATATCATTAGATATACATTAGTGAGTACTCGATTCATTTTTATCCGTTATTTGATTATCTTGTTATCGATGACACTATTTAGGTGCAAGCTGATTTTCCCAAATTTTAGGTTCTTCGTCAATTCTTCATTTTTCTCCCAATATTAGTCAACTTTGGAGTTGATACTGAATGGTCACTCTACTAAAGATCTATGGTATGTTTTATATACACTTTCCTTGATTTTTTGTGCATTATAAGGATATCCGTCATTTTTTCACTCGCTAGACTTTCTGGCGCAGCCCCAAAATTGAGTTGATAAATTGAATTAATTGAATTAGGCCTAATAGAGATTCCCTTTAGATCCCCGATGATATGTTGGAGGTTTTTTCCACAACCAAATGCCACCCATGGGGTCTTCTATGTAAATTTCCCATGCTAATTCCCATTTTAATCACCCAAAGTGTGTGTTCTTGAGATTTACTAGAAATATGAAGCGCATATATAAATGAAATGAATCAAATGGATTATTATGATATGTTTTTCGTTCCCTTGCATATGATTTTTGATTAAATGATTTATATAGAACTTTTATTACTTGATTCTCTTTCTTAGAAAATGTATAAATGAGTGGATATACTCATTGGTTGCCTTTAAATGTGAAATGTGGTTAATGAGTGGGTATACTCATTGTTTGTATTTAGATGTAAATGGTTATATGAGTTGGTAGACTCATATGATATTAAATTATAACTGGTATGAAAAGATAAATGGTATGAAATAGTGGATGAAGGAATAAATTCCTTGGGCGATGCTCCTTGGATCTTGAATGTGGTAGTGGATGCCTTGGATAGATTATTCTCCTTAGGTCTTGATTCTATGGGATGCCTTGGGCTTTGCAACCCCTTGAATCCAAATTTCTTAGACTCACATAGGACATGTTTTGATGACATTCTCCTAGGACTCCAACCAATTCCAAATTGAGTTTTCATTGAGATGCTCCTTGGACTCGATGAGGATGTCTTGGTCTTCTACACTATGGATCTATCCCTTCATGGTCTGACACTTCTGGTATACGATGTGGCCATGGTAAATGTGACATGTTTAGTTATACAGCTTTGTAATGGATGTTCCTACTCTTCTAGTTATATGTCAAGGTCATGCCTAATATGATTCTATGGTTTGTATAGTGAGTTTGTGGTTCTTACTCTCTTTTACTTGTAGTTTCCTTGTATAGGAGCTTAACTAGCTTTTGTATGGAGCATTGAGATGATATTCAATATTTCTAGTTTATTAGTTTTCATTCCATGGGAATCTTTACTTTTATTTACTTATTACCTATTTACCGGCACTCTGTTTAGCTTGTTATATAGTACAGCCTGGAATTGTATAGATCTTTGGGTGGTTACCTACTGGGATTGTTTCTCACACCCTGTTCGGTCCACTGTTGTGTACCCGAATAGAATTTATGGATATGGGTAGGGATCATGGAATGTTCCCATAGTTTGATGCTTGATTTTGTGCCATGCTTAGGAGTATGGGAGCATGAGATCGGGTTGAGGCTCATGATTTTATTTCAGGATATCACTTTTGGTATTTTTGGTATTTTGGACACTTGTATTGTATTGTACACCAATGGACCTATTTTGCTAATTTCTTATACAAATAACATGTATCATTATTTTTTATATGAAATGACTTATGGAATATTTTATACATATATATATACATGTATTTATGTCTCTTCTTACTTCTTGTTTGGATAGTATAATGCAACCACTACATATTGTTTTTTATTGAAATTCTATTATGTTACACTCTGGTGATGAGAGAATAGTCTCCCCATAGACACACCCTAGACCCTCACAACTAGTCGGAAACATCTGGAATTCGGGGAGATGTGTTTGAGGCCAAGTGACCCACCAATATTGGGGCACCTTTCTATGGAATCCAAATCTAGGATGTTACAAAGTGGTATCATAGGGTTTTTTTTCTAGTTTCCTATACTATTTGGTGACAATATAAAGGTATAAGAAGGAATATGAGTTTAGTGATGAGTTTTGATTAGGATTAGTTACCCCACGTATAGGAAAAATCCAAATTACCTCAAATGAAATTACTATTTTCTGGATTTTTACTATTAAAGTTGATTTGATTCTACCATTGGGTGACATACTTGAATTACGATATTATTTTTTATAAGATTTTAGGTTTTATTCTATTTCAACATAATGAGATGAGGGTATGTCATATCATGAATCATTTTAGGTGTAACTCCCCGACCCTAGTTACCCAGAGTCGGTGCATTATTATATAACATTGGCATAATCTCAAGATATCAAGTATCAAAATACCGATTATTTTAGTAGCCTTGGAAGTACTAGATACATACATAAATTTTACATTGCATCATGAAATAAATAAAAACAACATTGTGACCCCTTTGAACACAATCATCTCCATTGGATTATCCCTAAAGGTTAAACATTATATACTTCTTCACATCCTGGGAAAATAAAACATAAGAAAGGGGTGAGATCAGATGCTCATTAGGTATAAAAATATAGCGGGAACTATCATAAATAATCATAAACATTTAAGTCAATTTATAAGACTAAAACACAATACTTTTAAACATAAAATTCAACATAATATGGTAACGATAAAACGAATAATTCGATTTACTTATTCACATGGATATTCTACTAGTCAAATAATCACATGCAATATCAATAGAAAATTTCATAATGATGGAATGCATAATGTCGGACATCATAACCACATAGTCAAGGCCTCATGAAAAGACTACAAATAAGATTTTTTCAAGGCCTTGTTCCAAGACACTAGTTTGCCTCATGAGACCTACCGATGAATCGGGGAGCTATAGCGTGCTCTACCCATCACTTACTAAGTCCAATGCATTCCTCATATGAAAAGTTTGAAACATAATCTAAACATTCATATTAAAACTAGCATACAAAATGTCAATATTTTAACCAAAAACCATGAATGGTATGAAAATAGCACATCTGCAGTCAAACATAACTCATTAAATACAATATAGAATATTTTATTATAATAAATTAACCTCAATTGAGAATAATGAAGGATATTTACATAGATGAAAATAATCATCAAAACTATTTGAGAGAAATATCCACCTTTTTCTTGAAAACATTTAAAAGTCTCACTATTTATCAAGAATCCATTTAAAATAGATTTTTGAATCAAAGTGTACCATACCACTTTGAAACATTTAAAACGAATTTTAATTTTAAAACATTAATTTCCATATAAATAAATCCTTAAAACCATTTTTTAAAAATAGACATTAATGAGAAATATTTAAAACAATAAATGTTTAAAAGATTTAAAATGATATTTTATATAGAGTTCCAAAACAAATGAGAGATTCTTGAAAACAAATATTTGAGGTAATAAAAAATTTATAATATCACGAGAATAGAGGGATTCATGATATACTATGTAAAAGTACAGTTTATACACCATATAAAAGTGAATTGGTGCATAACAACAAACAAGTCGCAATGGAATGTAAGTTGAGATGAAACCCTTATAAAGACCATATCATTAGGTTAAGGATAAATAAATGAAATAATTATGTGTAAAAAATATAAATATACTGAATATTATTTTATATTTAGTTTAAATCAATCAGAGGACATTCACACATATTCTTGAAAAAACAATACCAACGACTTGGATGTTTAAATCAATGAATACGAATTGAGTTAAAATTACTCTTATCAAGTTCACATCGATGACTTGAGAATTTATCAATGGATTTATTATGTGTGTCAATAGTATATCCACAAAAATGGGAGTTTAAATTACTACATAAGTAAATAAATAGTGATTTCACACATAATCTTGGAGTAAAATAATCAATGAAGTTTGCGTAAAACCGAATGAGTGGAAATTGAAATTTGAAATTCCCTTACCGATTTGGTAACTTATGAAAAATACACCCCATGAAAGAAGGATCACACAATGATGATGTAAATACCCATAATTTAAATTATATTACACAAAGAATTCAATCATGGGTAGTACATACCCCACACAAAAGGTAATAGTGGCAAATATAGCATGAATCTCATGGGAATATAAGTGAGGTGAAAACCCCTTACCTTGTACTCTTCCTTTGTATAGGGTAGGTTCACATCATGTATAATGGTTAAATAATTGTTATTAAATTATAAAATAACCAAATTCAAAAATATGATATCATTTATGATCTTCTAATATTGCTTTGTTAATGATATTTTAGTAATATCATTATTTTGGGTGTTACCTGATTCATTTTCCATTATATGTTTTGTTATGTAAGTCATGTTTCTTATGTATATGGTGTATTAGATTCATATACAGAATTATATTATGTTCTAAAACATTATTTTTAAATCATAAAATTAAAATTATTCTTGAATGGTTACTATGCAGAATGAATCTTATTGTGTTTGTGGATATGGTAATTCATACGTTCGCATGAGCGACAATATCATTCAATTGATTGTAAAATAGTATGTAATTGGATGTTATATAATATATGTAAAATATTTAACATGTTTTATTTATTATTTACATAAATTTTACTCATTATTATACCCATCCAAATAATGAAGTGTTGAATAAAAACTACACCACGACGTAGAGATGGTAAGTCATACGTACACACGTATGGTGAATTATTCATTCATAGGATGGATAGAATAATGAATATGTTTGTACTATAATAACATCATAGTGTGTATTATATAATGGATTTATTATTTTGGTATGGAAACAAAGAGGAAGTGGAAGAAGAAAATAACTTTGAAAGAGGTGGTGAAATTATTACCGCTTCTTCGGGTTCTTACTTTTGATTTGATCAAAAGGGATCCTTAGGTTGGCTTTATGATCAAAGTAAGGCCTCTATGTTGAATTTAGGGTAGTTTATAGGATATTTGGTTAGGGTTTGGATGATCCAAATGGCTTTGGAGGTGTAAAATTAAGATAAGGGGAAGTACGCTTTTATAAGAGAGGTGAGGGTCACTTTAGGAAAAGCTTAAAATATTATTTTATTATATAATCATTTTTAGTTTATAATGGATAAAAATGGATTTATTTAGATGATAAGGTAGTGATTAGTAGAAATAACTTCAACAAATAGGTTTTAGACAAGTTTAGGTCACCATATTAACCTTATCTTTTAGATTTAACTCTTAGTTAATTAGTTTAACATTTACCATGTCTTCTTGTATTCTTACACTATATGATTAATAAACATACTATAAATTTCCAAGAGAATATCAAGTGGTTCATTAATGATATATATCATTATATAATCCCTTTTTCTGAACATTAGATTTATTAGAATATTATATCATTTAATAATATAATATCTGTTTTAAAAACCTATTTATGTCAATTTTTACACCATTTAGTATTTGATTTTTGTGAAAGTCTTAACATCATGATTACTTCAAAAAAATCATTTAATCAACCCTAACATGTCATATTAATCTAGAAAATTCGTGGAATGCATCAAAAGTATCAATTTACATTTATTTTGATATTTATAATATCAATTATTTTAATTTTTTGTTAATATGTTAATTACTGCATCATCATTGTGTCATAAATAAATTTAATTATTTAATGTCTAAAATTTATAAATAAAATAACATAATGTAGGAAATCTTTTTATATTTATAATTAATATTTATAGTCTAATTTATCTTATGTATAACCCTATATTAAAAATGTTTTAGTTATGAAAATTTGAATTTAACTCTTTTAACACTTCTTTAAATAAAATAATAATAAATGACCTAATCTAATCCAAGTGGAGAATAGAGGATAATATTTTATTACTAAGGTTTATTTTGGTCTAAAAACACTTATCCAATAGAATTAGAACATGTGTTAGGGTAATTATAATATAATTTTAACTTTAATTACACTATTTACTTTTAATCGTGGTAAATAAAAGTCAAAAGTTACAATTCACCAAAAATTATTTTCATCTTATTGAACCAAATTTTACTTATTTATGTCAACAAAGTCCCTTGGATTTTTTAAATTCAATTCATAGAAGCTGTAAAATTATGTTTTATGCAAATTTGCTAACGTTCCTAGAAGGTGGGTAAAAACGTTAATCAAATTCAATAAAATTTTATACATATAATTTTATTATAAAATTAATCCAATTAATTAAATTGAACTAATATAGGTATTATGTATATATTTTTAATTTAAATTAATTTAAATAAAATAAATAATTATTTAAATAAAATTTTGGTTTTTAAACAATAACGCAGTGTTTTTCACTATTCATCAAAAATAGAAAGTTTTTTAAAAAATACAAAAAATAAACCCTAAGATAATTTTGATATTATGAATCCAAAAATGATGTCTATTTTACCAAATTCAAAACATATAAGTTGCACTAATTAATTTAAAATTAATTCCCTTTGTCAAAACCAGAAAGCGGGTTTTTGAGAAGTAAAAACTATCAAAAGATTGATATGTGTTTATGTCTAATTTAAAAGTGAAATTACTTCCAATTACCAACATTGGATTAAATGATAAAAATATAATCTAATTATACTTAAAAATCATTCAAATGTATAATTTAACACTATAAATTATTTTTATTAAAAAAGTTGTTTTCAGTTAAAATTTAGTATCTTTCACTATTTATCAAAATATGAAAATTATCAGAAAAAGTCCAAAAAATTATCCAAAATAAATTTTTATGTCCCACTTCTAAAGAATAATTTAATTTCAAAAAAAATTAATATATAAAAGTGTCAAGTATTTTATTATAAAGGACTCTCCATTAAAAGGTGGAAAAACTGCATTTTTTGGAAAATACTTCTTTTATCTAAAAAATTAAATTTGTCCTTATATTATGTCTAAGATACAAAAAAGATGAATGTTAAAATTATATGGGATATATATAATATTCAAAATTTGTTTATTACTATTCATAAATGCTTTTAAAAAGGCTAGTTTGATAGGTCGTGGTGCGCTTGAACTCAGTGTTGCGTACATCGTACGCTATTGTATTATTCAAAGAGAAGAATACCATAGAACCTTGGGGTGTTACATTATTCCTTACTTCAATAAATTTCATCCTCAAAATTTAAAATTGTTCTTCATAAATAAAAGGTAAAAATATAGAAAATAACTTTGTGGAAAACCCACATCGGAAAGAGGGTTAATAAATTTTAGTCTTAATAAGAGGGTAAGGGAAATGAAAAAGTCACCACCAAATTAGGATTTTGAATAGGAGAACATTGGTAGAAATTATAATTATAGGAAAAAACTTAAATATTTATAAGGATTTATTGAGGTCATCAATCAAAAACAAGTTAATGGAACATTTAGGGCCTCAAAGCCATAAATCTATGATGAATAGCGTAAGGTATTAGGATAACACATTTTTGGTTTTAATATCCTTTCCCTAAAGTTTAAGAATTAATTTCTTCATAGAATAAAAAAATACATGATATGTAGAGTTCCATCCTTTAACTAATTTCTACCACAAACTCATCTTTCACTCCAAATGATATGTATTCAAGATTAATTGGTCACACTTAAAGTGCTAGAATCAACTTACAAAGAATCACATAATACAAAAAGGATGAACTATATATTTACCCTATCTTTAAAGATTAACCAAAACCAAAATGGTTAGTACAAGATTATATTATCCCCAAAAAGGATAATACTTTTGAGAAATAAATACTAATCTTAATTTATAAAACTAAACCAACAATACCCAAAGTTCAATAAATACCATTCAATAAACAATTTTCCTTAAATTTTTTCAATATAATCCAAAATAAGATTGAAAACCAAAACTTAGAAGAATTTGATTACGTAGTCTTCCATGTTAAATTGGATCTCCAAATAACATTGACTACTCTTAAAGTCACACACTTAAAAGTAATTAACCTAATCACATATTCTCTACGATAGGTTAATAATTTCAATAAATAACCTAAATCACTCTAAGTACACAATAAAAACATAGATAAAAATCCACCATTACCGCTCAAATTAAATCCCATAGTATTCTATTTTACTTATGCATATAGTGTTCCCAATAGAGCGAACGTCTTCCAAAATAACATTTATCACTTAATCACCAAATAATTTTCCTATACTAAGGATATTCAATTGATAAACATAAGATCCCAAATCAACTTATTATCAATAAATGAAATCATTTAACTAAAAAGAATTAGTCACACTAACTAGGGACTTCATGTAGTCCAGTTGTAGGTGATAAATACCAGTCACACTTTGGTTGTGGGTTTGATTCTTGCATCTTTGTCTGACATGATGGGTTGTCACATGGTCTACGTATTGTCCTTTTTCAAAAACCATATTTTATAACATTTCAAAAATGAGATAAATTCCTCAAAATAACCATAAAATAATTTTACTACAAATGTTATCTCATACCTCACATTTTCATCCCAAAATTTAATAACTTGTAATTACATCAAATTCAAGGATTATATAAACCCAAATGGTTATTTATAACTATATCCACAATAGAAAAGATAATTATTAATCAAATATAATTTTCACATAACAAACTGCAAGGTCACAAATACAAGAGAAAAGTATTCCAAAGTAATCCCATAAAAAAGAGCACTAATACTTTTAAAAAAATTTCCATACATTTATTTCCACATAGGTTATTCCTTGAACAAGAGGTTATCCTATAGAATAGGGAATTCACTTGGGTAATGGCCATCTCCCCTATATTTACGGCAAATGACTGTAAATGGATTCTTGGGATCATTTTTATTTTCTTCCATATTACTCTTAATTTTTCCTTGATAATTATTTACTTTATGTCCTTATTTCCCACACATAAATCATTTATTTGTTCAATTGAGACACTTTCCTAGGTGTATCCTTCAACGTTTCCTACATGATAGAAATTGAGCTTTCTTTTCTCCATGGTCTCCACTACTGGAGTTGTTATCATTCACCTCTTTTCTCTTCTTTTTTGAGTCCGGGAGTTGGTTAATATATATGTTGTTGATCATATTTTTGGAAAAATAATTCGTCATGAACATGATATCTTTTATTCCTATCAACATTACATTTATTTTCTTATTTCCACCACTGTTCCCACATTTTACATCATGTTCAATGTTACTATGACTTCCTTAGAATCCATCCATTGACTAAAAACAGAAAGCATTGTGTGAGTAAAAATAGTCATAAAATCATTTAGAGAATATCATGACACCTTATTTTCAATATAAAACACCTTAGTATTAACCAAGGTTATTTATTCTCATATTATATTAAAATCATTCAAATTGTTTTGTAATGGAAATGGAAATTATCTTAAGCATATCCCCCAGGAGTTTCATAACAAAGAGTGCCACAAGGCCGTTGTCGTGCACCAGTTCACATTCGAGTCAAGCTTAAATTAGTGTTTTTAGGTTTTACCCCTAGGTACATCTGTGCCAGAGACGCCTCCACCTACTCGTATCCAGAAAAGGATGAATTTCTTGTAAAACCCACATAATATTTACATTACCAATTTTTTTGATGTTCTTCTATACTAATCCCCAAAGTCTATCTTAGGGTAATGTTCTTTAATCATATATTTTCTAAATCTAGTTTCCAAGAATTGTACTAAACTTCCTCAAATACCAACTGTAACACCCCTACCCAAGTTACCCAGAGTCATTGCATTATTACATAATATTGGCATGATCTCAAGAGATCTAGTCTCAAAAGAAAGATTAGTTTAGTAGCCTTGGAAGTATTAGATACATGCATAAATTTTACATTACATCATGAAATAAATAAAAACAACATTGTGCCCCCTTTGAACACAATCATATCTATTGGCCTATCTCTACAGGTTAAACATAATATACTTCTTCACATCCTGGGAAAAGAAAACATAAGAAAGGGGTGAGCTCATATTCTCAGAAGGGATAACAATATATCATGAACTATCATAAATAATCATAAACATTTAAGGCAATGTATAAGACTAAAACACAATCCTTTTGAACATAAACTTCAGTATGATATGGAAAATATAAATTGAATAATTACATTTAATTATTCACATGGATATTCTACTATTTGAATAATTGCATGTAATATCAATAGCCAATTTTATAATGATTGAATTCATAATTCATACATCATAACCACAGAGTCAAGGCCCCATTCCTAGAATACAAATAAGATTTTTTCAAGGCCTTGTATCAAGACACTAGTTTGAATTATGAGACCTAACGATGAATCAAGGAGCTATATTGGGCTCCACCTGGTCACTTACTATGTCCAATGCATTCCTCATATGAAAATTTTGAAACATAATCTAAACATTCATATTAAAACTAGCATATGAAATGTCATTATTTTAACCACAAACCATGAATGGAATAAAAATATCACATCCACAGTCAAACATAACTCATTCAATAAAATATGGAAGATTTTATTATAATAAATTAACCTCAATCTATAATAATTAAGGATATTGAAATAGATGAAAATAATCATCAAAACTATGTGAGAGATATATACCCCCTTTTCTTGAAAACATTTAAAATTCTCACTATTTATCAAGAAGTCGTTTAAAATAGATTTTTGAATCAAAGTGTCACATAAAAATTTGAAACTTTGAAAAGGAATTTTAATTTTAAAACATTAATGTCCATATAAATAATTCCTTAAACCCATTTTTAAAACATGTACATTAATAAGAAAGATTTAGAAGATTAAAATTTTAAAACATTTAAAAAGATGTTTTAGTTAGAGTTCCTAACCAAATTAGAGACACTTGAATACAAATAATTGAGGCAATCAAAAATTTATAATATTAGGAGAATAAATAGATTCATAATATACTATTTCAAAGTACAATATATACACTATATAAAAGTTAATTGGCACATAACAACACAGAAGTCTGAATGGAATGTAAGTTGAGATGAAATACCTTATAAATATTGTATCCTTAGGTTAAGGATAAATAAATGAAATAATTATGTGTGTCAAATATAAATACACTCAATATGATTGGATATTCAGTGTAAACAAATCAGAGTACATTCGCACATATTCTTGTAAAAACAACACCAATGACTTGGATGTTTAACTCAATGAATAAGAATTGAGTTAAAATTACTCTTATCAAGTTCACACCGATGACTTGAGAATTTATCAATGGAGTGATTATGTGTATCAAAAGTATATCCACACAAATGGGAGTGGAAATTAATACATAAGTAAATAAATAGTGATTTCACACATAATATTGGAGTAAAATAATCAAGGAAGTTTGCGTAAAACCGAATGAGTGGAAATTGAAATTTGAAATTCCCTTACCGATTTGGTAACTTACGAAACATACACAGCAGGAAAGAAGGATTATAAAATGATAATGTAAATACCAATAAATTAATTTATATTACACAAATAATACAATCATGGGTAGTACATACTCCACACAAAAGGTAATAGTGGTAAATATAGCATGAATCTCATGGGAATAAAAGTGAGATGAAAACCCCTTACCTTGTACTTTTCCTTAGTATAGGGTAGGTTAACCTCCTACATAAAGGTGAAGTAATTGTTATTATATTATAAAAGAACCAAATACATAAATATGATATCATATATGATCTTCTAATATTTCTTTGTTAATGATATTTCAGTAGTATCATTATTTTGGGTGTTAACTGATTCGTTTTCCTTTATATGTTTTGTTACGTAAGTCATGTTTGTTATGTATAGAATGTATTTGATTCATATCTAGAATGATATTATGTTCTTAAACATTATTTTTAAATCATAAAATGAAAATTATTCTTGAATGGTTACGATGGGGACTGAATCTTATTGCGTTTATGGAGATGGTAATCCGTACGTACGCACGAGCGACAATATCATTCAATTGATGGTAAAATTGTATGTAATTGGATGGTATATAATATATAAAGAATAATTAACAAGTTTTATTTATTATTTACATCCATTTTACTCATTATTATACCCATCCAAATAATGAAGTGTTGAATAAAAAACTACACCATGATTTGGAGATGGTAAGTCGTACGTTCGCACATATGGTGACTTTTTCATTCATAGGAAGGATAAAATAATGAATATGGTTGTACCATAATAACATCACAACATTTATAAGGTACTGGATTTATTATTTTGGTATGGAAACAACAAAGGAAGAGGAAGTGGAAGAATAAAATAACTTTAAAAGAGGTGGTGAAATTATTACCTCTTCTTCGGGTGCTTCCTTTTGATTTGATCAAAAGGGATCCTTAGGTTGGCACTATGAAAAAAGTAAGGACTCTAGGTTGAATTGAGGGTATTTTTAGGATATTTGAGAAAGTGTTGGTTGAGAAAAATGGCTTTGGAGGTGTGAAATTGAGATAAGTGGGAGTACCCTTTTCTAAGAGAGTTGAGAGTCACTTTAGGAAAAACTTGAAAGATTATTTTATTATATAATAATTTTCAGTTTATAATGGATCCAAAGGAATTTATTTCGAGGATAATGTAGGTATGGGTCGAAATACCTTAAAACAATAGGTTTTAGACAAATTTAGGTTACCATATTAACCTTATCATTTAGATTTAACTCTTAGTTAATTAGTTTAACTTTTACCATGTCTTCTGGTATTTTTACACTATATAGTTAATAAACATACTATAAACTACCAAGAAAACATCAAGTGGTTCATTAATGATAAATATATCATTATATAAGTCCTTTGATTGAACCTTATATTTTTAGAAATATTATATCATTTAATAATATAATATTTGTTTAAAAACTCATTTATGTCAATTTTTACACTATTTAGTATTCAATTTTTTTGGAAGTCATAATAGCAAGATTAATTCAAAAAAAATCATTGAATCAACCCTAAAATGTCATATTAATATATAAAATTCGTGTAATGCATCAAAAGTATCAATTTATATTTATTTTTATAGTTATAACATCAATTATTTAAATCTTTCATTAATAAGGTAATTATTGCTTCCTCATTGTGTCATAAATAAATTTAAATATTTAATGTCTAAAAATTATAAATAAAATACCATGATTTAGTAAATCTTTTAGATTTATAATTAATATTTATAGTCGAATTTATGTTATGTATAACCCTATATTAAAAATGTTTTAGTTATTAATATTTCAATTTAACACTTTTAACTCTTCTTTAAATAAACTAATAATAAATGTCTTAATCTAATCCAGGTGAAGAAAAGAGGATCATATTTTATTCCTAAGATTTATTTTGGTCTAAAAACACATATCTAATAGAATTAAGATGTGTATTAGAGTAATTATAATATCATTTCAACCTTTAATTACCCTATAAACTTTTAACCGTGGTAAATAAAAGTCAAAAGTTACTATTCACCAAAAATTATTTTCATCTTATTGAACCACATTTTACTTATTGATGTCAACCATTTCTCTCGGATTTTTTATATTCAATTCATATAAGTGGTAAAATTATGTTTCATGCAAATTTTCTAAGGTGGCTAGAAGGTGGGTAAAAAACGTTAAAAAAATTCAATAAAATTTTATACATCTAATTTTATTATAAAATGACTCCAATGAATTACATTGAACTAATATAGGTATTATGTATTTATTTTTACTTAAAATTAATTTAAATAAAAAATAATTATTTAAATAAAAAGTCAGTTTTTAAACAATAACGCAGTGTTTTTCACTATTCATCAGAAACAGAAAGTTTTTAGAAAAATACCAGAAATTCACCCTAATATAATTTTGGTATTATGAATCCAAAATGATGTCTATTTTACCAAAATAAAAACATAGAAGTTTCATTAATTAATTTAAAATTAATTCCCATTGTCAAAACCAGAAAGCAAGTTTTTGAGAATTAAAAACTATCAAAAGATAGATATGTGTTTATGTCCAATTTAAAAGTGAAATTACTTCCAATGACCAACATTGGATTAAATGATAAAAATATAATCTAATTATACTTCAAAACCATTCAAATGTATAATTTAACACTATAAATTATTTTTATTAAAAAGTTGTTTTCAATTAAAATTTAGTATCTTTCACTATTCATCAAAATATGAAAGTTATCAGAAAAACGCCAAAAATTTATCCAAACTAAATTTTTATGTCCTGCTTCTAAATAATAATTTAATTTCATAAAATTTAATATATAAAAGCGTCAAATATTTTATTACAAAGGGTTCTCCATTAAAAGGCAGAAAAACTGCATTTTCTGAAAAATACTTCTTTTATCTGAAAAATTGAATTTGTCCTTATATTACGTCTAAGATACACAAAAGATGAATGTTAAAATTATATGGGATATATATAAGATTCAAAATTTGGTTATTACTATTCATAACCGCTTTTAAAACGACTAGTTTGATAGGTCCTGGTGTGCTTGAAATCGGTGTTGCGTACATCGCACGCTATTGCATTATTCAAAGAGAAGCGTACCATGGAAGCTTTTGGTGTTACATTAGGAACTTACTAGGAATCACATTCCATGAGTTATTCTATGCCATATAGGATGCATTACTTTTTTCATGCTGTTGTGATAGGTTTTATGATAGATATACCTACGATTGTGATAAAAATTCTAGAATGTGTTATGATATAAATTAGGTGGATTCCATGATTTGGTTCATGAGGAGTATGGGACCTCATGGATCGGAACTTGGTGAACTATTTGGTTTAACTATTAAATTATTTTTTGATATAATGGAAATCAATATTAAATGAAATAAAAATGGGAAAATCAACTTGGAAATAGATACTTGAACAAGACCCGGATTTTGAGTGGGAAAGAGGCAGTCTCTCATGAATTTCTTGAATTTTCTATTTACAAACCTGGATTTAGGAGAATTCCATATAGTATGACCTACTTTTAGGAGGGTTTTGACATGTCCTATTATTTTGAGTTGAAAATTTTGATGTCATTTTTTTGAGGAATTTGATTGGAATTATAGAGACATTCCACCATGAAAACCTCCATTTGTATGCCATGAGGGAGGCTATGAACATGCTCCAGAGGTAGTGGTCTATGGGATTTCGGTGGATCCTCCTTTAGTGACAATTGCAGCACCAATTTTTTTTTCATACACATGTGCCGAGGCACAGTTCCATGAGGGATTTTTTTCTCCATGAACACATTTCAGGGAGCACCACAACCTGCCTTGCCTTTGGCTAGGCTGATTCAGTTGTTCCAGCAACATCATCCTCCCATGTTTTTAGAGGATGGTGATCCATAGGCAGCTGAGCTATGGCTAGAGACTACACTGGTAATCTTCAAGAATCTAGAGACACCTCCTAATAGGAGAGTGAATCTCAGAACTTATATTATTAGTGGACTAGAAAAGTGCTAGTGGGATGATCTGAACTAGGATGACAGGCTGTGAGACATGGTTTGGGATGATTTACATACTAGGTTCTATGAATAATTTTACCAGAAGACTCTATGGGAAGAGTGGGATAGTGAGTTTATATGTCTAGAGAAGGATGATGTTAATGATATGAAGTACTTATTATTCTTTATAGAATTTCATTGTTTTTCACCAACATACCTTACTAATGATCTATCGAGAGAGAGGCGCTTCAACGACAGTCTCTGACATGCTATCAGATATCTAGTCAATGTGTTCAGCTTGACCTCTATTACTAAAATTGTGAATCAGGAATGGATTACAAAGAAGGAACTTGGGGAAGAAGGGGGCACAAAGTAGAGTGTTTTCGTCTTCTAACCCAGTAGTTTAAATTCTAGTGGAAGAAAAATATGTTTTGAGGATTCCCATGAGATGATTACCGGTAAGGATATGAGTAATAGTAGCTCAGTGTTCTTTCATTAGTATAGAATATGGGGACACATGAAGAATCAGTGAGACCGTGACCCAGTAGAGTGCTGAGATTTCACTAGGATGGGCCACGTGTAGTATTTCTATAGGACCTTCCCTCCAACATTGAGTGGTAGGGGTCAGCTCTGAAATCAGGTTAAATAGAAAGTTTCTCAGTTCCTGGTTAGGTAGGGAATTATAGAAGTATCGGTCGATCAGTTCAAGGTAGTGGTGGTCATGGTTGAGGTATCTAGACACCAGTTACACCGAGACTCCTGTGTGTGCCTACTTTCAGAAGTGAGTTTGTGTCATAGGGTCATGGTTCAAATCATACCTATTTTTTATAGCCTACCCCTGATGAGAAGGGTGTCAAACCATCTATGGTAAGAGGTACAATCTTTGTAGCCTCTATTATGGTATCTACTCTTTTTGATACATGTGTATCATGTTTTTTATATTTTCACCTTTGTTGAAAAGCCTTGGGCTCATTGTACTATCTTATAAGAGCATTATGATTCTAGACACTCTATTGGGAATTAGAACAGTAGGTGTGCACTAGTCCAGGGAGTTCCCCCTTAAGGTTAGTTGGTTTCACTTATTCTATAATCTTTATGTCCTTGAGATGGCAGGGTTTGACATCATACTTGGGATGGAATTGCAAGTAGCTTATCGAGCTTACATTGATTGTTATCACTAGAGGGTGACTTTCACATCACCAGAGGGTGAAATTTGTACTCAAAAGGGTGAATGGGATGTCTAGGAAAGCTGAGTTGGACTATAACATCATGGGTTGGGCATAATGATAGCCCATATTACTAGTTTGTATTTGGATGATTAGGGAACACGTTAATAAGACTTTCCTATAGTGTTTTATTATTTTAGGGATGTGGTCTTGGGTAAATTTTATAGTTTACCTCCTAAGATATAGGTGGAGTTATCCATAGAGTTAGGGCTAGGAGCTTCATTGATTTCCATTCCTCCTTATAGGATGGATACAATGGAGTTTTCGGAGCTCAAGAGGCAACTATATGATTTAGAGGAAAATGGGTTTTATTCGACCTAGTACTCCTCTATGGGGTTCTTCGGTCCTTTTTGTAAAAAATGGATGGTACCCTTAGGCTATGCATGGATTGTTGGAAATTAAACTAGATAATGTTTAAGAACTTATATCCCTTTCCATAGATATAGGACTTGTTTATTTAGATTCAAGGTTCTTGAATGTTCTAAAAATTTTATGTGAGTTCCGAATATAACCATATATGTGTTCGACCTATATACATACCTCATGTATATTTTCATAGAATATATGGTCTATATGAGTATCTGGTTATGTCATTCAACCTCACAAACATGCCAATGGTTTTCATGGAGTTTATGAATAGAGTCTTCTATCCTAATCTGGACTTGATTGTGGTGGTTTTTATAGATAATATCTTGGGTTTTTCTCAAAATTAGCATGACCATGCAAAACATCTTGAGATTGTTTTGAATATACTAAGATATCATTAGTTATATGTTAATATCACAAATTTCCACTTCTGGATGGATCATATTCACTTAACAGGACACACTATCTTAGAGACTAGGGTATTAGTAATCCCATAGAAGGTGAGGGTTGTAGTTTCCTGGGATCAACCCATGAACATATTTTATATATAGAGTTTCTTGGGAAAAGCTCTATATTATAAGTGTTTTATACAGGAATTATCATGCTTAGCAACACCATTGATGGTCTTGACTAAGAAGGGTGTGAAATGCTTATGGTTAGATACTTATGAGACATCCTTTTAGGAGATGAAAGAGAGATTGAATTCAGAACCGTTCATGATAATACAAGAGAAGAGTGGGAGATACACTATGTATTGTGATGCATTAGGTATTGGTCTTGTAGAAGTTCTGATTTGGGAGGATAGAGTCATGAAGCATGGGTCTCAGTAGTTGAGGCCACATGAGAGGAACTACCCAATGCACGATCTTCAGTTAGCTATAGTTATTCATGATTTTTTATGCTAAAGACATTACTTATTGGGAGAGAATTTTGTGGTGTACACAAACAAAAAAATCCTCAAGTACATATTTAAACAGTGTGATATGAACTTTTGAAAGTTATAGTGGGTGGAGTACCTATAGTATTTTGATTTTGATCTTGCCTACATGCCTGGTAAAGGTAATGAATTCATTGATGTATTGAGCAGGGGGACTCAGATACAGGTAGTTCAGTAGGCTAGTAGTGAGTGGCAGCTTATGGATTTGTTCTCAGAGATACACTTGGAGGTTCATGATGATCAGGGAGAGACTTATCTATCATCCTTATTTGTGACCTCTACCCTATTGGATAGAGTGAGTATGAGGAATATATCAGACTCAGAAGGCCTAGTTCTATGAGAGAGTGTGGTGGGTGAGGAACCACCTCCTGGTTGGATGGTAGGTGAGGATTATATTCTATGTATCCATGGTCATTTTTGGGTTTCATTGTACATTTGTGAGGAGCTAATGTGGGAGTTTCATGTATTAACTTGGGTTGTGCACCTCAGTGTCACCAATATGTACAGTGACATAAACCATTAGTATTGGTGGTCAGGTAAGAAAAGAGAGATAGTTTTGTTAATAGATTCTCCACCTTTCAGTAGGTGAAGGTGGAACATCAGCAACCATCCATCCTTTTATAGTAGATTCCAATTATTGAGTGGAAATGGTATGAAGACATGATGGAGTTTGTGATAGGTTTACCAAGGTAAACTAAAGGTAATGATGTTGTGTGGGTTTTTGTTTATAGGCTCACAAAATTTTCTCATTTTCTACTAATCAAGGAGACCTTCAATGTGGATGAGATTAGGAGGTTGTATATTCATGAGATAGGATAAATTCACGGGGTTCTGTGCACTATAGTTTCAAATGAGGAAACCCAATTTAAATATCTTTCTAGAAGAGTTTTCATAGGGTTATAGGTACACTGATACTTCTAGGAAAAGCATACCACTCTCGGATTGATGGCCAGTTAGAGCATATGGTATAGGTGCTTGAGGATATATTATGGTCACATGGACTGGATTTTGGGGACTCTTGAGAGAATCAAATACTCATAGTTGAATTAACTTGTAATAATAGCTATCAAGCGATGATAAAGATGTCACCTTATTAGGATTTGTACGGTAGGACATGATGACCACCTCTGTACTAGTTAGAGGTAGTAGAGGCAGTTTTACTGGTACCACATCTCATGCAAGAGAATTATGAGAAGGTCTAGATGATTCAAAAGTGTATGGATACTACACAGTCTTGACATAAATCTTATTATTATCACCTCAGATGAACTCCAGATCTCAAGGTTGGGGATTGAGTTCTGTTATGTGTTTTGCTGATGTTAGGACACAAATGGATTAAGAGATAGGGTAAGCTTTCACTGTGATATATTGGGTTGTCCAAGATTCTACATAGAATCAGGATGATGGAAAATCTGTTGAAATTACCTCAGAGGTATTGAGCTATGCCTGACGTGTTCCATGTATCTCAATTGTACCGCTATCACTCAAACCCATCTCATGATTTTCATCCTGAGGATGTTGACCTACATGTTGATGCATCCTTTGAGGAGAATCTCATTCATACCATTGATAGGAGAATGAAGGTTCTATGAGTCCGGTCAGTTCCTCTAGTATGGGTGCTATGGTAGCATGTATTTTTATAGTATGAGACTTGGGAGTGGGAGGATGACATATTTTCTTAGTGGAAAGAGTGTTTATCAGACGAATCTTGAACACCCTTGAGAGGGAAATTTAGGGACTAATTTAATTAAGGGGATATTATAAGAACCCTTGTTTTTGTATGACATACATATTCCTTAGTTTTAATTTCAATTTTTTAATATGTCCTAATGTGAATTCCCTTTGAGGACATGGAGGTATCGAGGGTGTCTGAGGAATGGTTGGAGCCAGAAACCCAAGTTTTGGGGTGAAATAATCCTGGATCATGTTTTATTTAAACCCTGTGGGGAAATATTGATGGTTAGACAAAACCATGTGAGGATGGAAAGTGCTGAGCTATAGGCTACACAATGAGTACTCGATTCTTCTTTATCTATTCTTCGATTGTATTGGTATTGATGAAACTATTTAGGTGAAAGCTGATTTTCTATAATTGCAGGTTTTTCATCTATTGTATATTTTTCTCCAGATCTGAGTTGAATTGGGATTTGATGCTAGATGATCACTCTATTACCGAGAAATATTATGTATTCTATACACTACTCTTGAGTTTTTGTGCTTTATAGGGATATATTTCATTGTGTCTCCCACTTGAATTTTTGGCATGACCTCAGAATTGATTTGATAAATTGAATTAATTTAATTGGAACTAATAGGGATTCCCTTTAGATCACATGTGATGCATTGAAGGTTATTGACCCAACCAAAGGCCACCCATGGGGTGTTTTATGTAAATTTACCATGCCTATTCCCATTTGAAACACCCAAGGGGTGTGTTCTTAAGATTTTTTTAGAAAGAGGAATCCCATATATAAATGAAATGAATAAAATGGCTTGTTAGGATGTGATTTTCTTCCCATTTCATATGATTCTTGATTAAATGATTTATATGAAACTTTTATTTCTTAAATGGATTTCTTAGAAAATGCATAAATGGGTGTGAATACTCATCGATTTACTTTAAATTTGAAATGTGGTTAATGAGTGGGCATACTCATTATTTTTATTTGGATGTAAATGGTTATATGAGTGGGTAGACTCATATAGTATGAAATGATAAATAATATGAAATGATAAATGGTATGAAATGATGAATGAATGAATAGCTACCTTGGATGATTCTACTTGGATATTGAACATAGTAGTGAACACCTTGGATAGATTACGGTCCTTGGGTATTGATTTTGTGGGATGTCTTGGGCTTTTCTACCCCTTGGATCCATCTTGGTTGGACTCGTATATGATATGTTTAGATGAAATTCTCCTAGGACTCCAACTAGTGCCTAATTGAGTTTCCATCGAGATGATCCTAGGACTCAAGGAGGATGCCTTGGTCTTCTAAACCTTGGATCTGGCCCTTCCTGATATGAAACTTTTGGTATACAGTGAGGCCATGGTAAATGTGAAAGGTTTAGTTGTACAACTCAATGGTGGATGTTCTAAATCTTCTGGTAATATAGTAAGGTAATGGTTGATATGGTTCTATGGTCTGTACAGTGAGGTCATGGTGCTTACTCTCTTTTACTTGTAGTTTCCTTGAATAGAATCTTGAACATCTTTTTAAGTTATCCTTGAAAGGAAGTTCAATATTTCTATTTTAGTAGTTTTTATTCCATGGGAAATTTACTTTTAGTTATTTCTTACCTGTTTACCTGCACACTATTTATCTTATTATATAGCACAACTTGGAATTTTACAGATCTTTTCGGGGTTTCCTATTAGGATTGTTTCACATGCCATGTTCATCCCACCATTGGGTACCCGAACAGACTTTATGGATATAGGTAGGGACTGGGGAAAGTGACCATAGTTTGATGCTTTATTTTGTTCCATGCTTAGGAGAAGGGAAGCACAAGACCAGGCTAAGGCTCGTGATTTTATTTGAGGACAACACATTTTTTTCTTTTTAGTATTTAGGATACATGTGTTGTATTGTAGTACTTTGTGTTTATATGGACCTTTTTTGGATTCTTTATTAAACACATAACAAGTATCATCATTTTATATATGAAATGAATTCTGGAATTGTTTATATATTTTTCCTTCACTTCTTACTTCTTATTTGGTCATTATACTACTTCTACTACTTATTGGTTATAATTGATATTTCACTATGTTACAATCTAGTGGTGAGGGAATAGTCTCCACATGGACACACTCCAGGCCCTCACTTCTAGTCATTAGTCTCTGACATTAGAGGATATGCACTTGAGGCCATGTGACCCACCAGGCTCGGAGCACCTTTTAGTGGCATCCGGATTTGAGACATTAGAAATATAAGGTATAAGGATGATTAGAATGAAATTAATTATATTATATATAACTAAATATTACTTAAGTTACATTGAGATAAAATTCAAATCATAAATGGGATTTTAATATGAATAAATTTATTTTTTATAAAAATCTGTATTTTTTTCTATTCATTGAAAAATAAAACTTTTCAGAAAACTATCAATATTTTACCGAAGGAAAATTTTGATAAGATGATTTCAAAAATGAAGTTAATTTTATCAAGTAAATTTTCTTAAATCTCTATAAATTAATTATATTATTTGTATATAAAATGCAATATAAATCACTTTTTAAGAAAATGCAATTTTTGAAGAATAAAACCACTTTTCTAAAAATTATTTAACTATTTTATAATAATTTAAAAATAAATTTATATTGAGTATGAATTTTATATTTATTTCATAAATCATCTATTCCTATGCTCCAATTTAATGGCTAGCTTATAAAGGTCATATAATAATATTTTGTTGTTCATTTAAACTCAATGTTACATATCTCATACACAATCAAACATTGTCTTTACTTATAAAATATTAGGATATTATAATCTAATTTCTCTCAATAAAAAATCATACCAATACCCGTCATACAATTTTAGTTAGTGTTTTTGAGTATTCCTGTTAGGGAAACCAGGCCTCGGCCCTACTGATCCGCTTAGGTTACTTGACCTAGTCTTCCCCATAGGTACCTAGGGTTCCCATGTGATCTATTAAAATCTCAAAATTAAAAGATAAACCTTTCCATACAATCACAACATCCATACATGAATTAACACTTCAAAAAAATAATTCAAAAGATAAAAAACACCATTTATCCTTTTAATCACAACAAAACCCATGGAAAACACCTTTCACACTAACCACACATTTTATAAAACCCATTTTAAAATCATAATAAGATTAATAAAGTAATCAAAAAAATTCAAGGCATGGAACCACTTACCTCTTTCTTGAGAACTTTAGAAAAATGGGTGGAAACCACCAAGGCACCAAGGAGAGACCTATAAAGGAAAGAGAACACCAAATCCATCAATATCTAACCCCAATAAGAAATATTGAACCAAAAATAGGTCAATATTTCTGATTGAAAAGAGAGAACCCAAAGTTTAAGGAAGAAGAATATAAGAGGTAGGATGAAAATAGGAGAGTAGAGGCTTATTTACTGATTTATTGAAGGATATACACCAAAAAAACCCAAAGATTGAAGCCCATGGGAGGGGGAGGAGAGGGAAGTATTCCTAGGGTCCGAGGGTCGAATAGGGGAAAGAAATGAGTGATTTGGAGTTGAAATCAATGAGGATAAAAACTAGAATTTAAAAAATATATATATATTTATATATTTAAGGCCGCACAGTTTTCCTGTATGTTTTTCTGGGGAGGGAAATCACACCCATGTTCAAGGTTGTGTGTTTAGGATAGTTCCACTGTCCAGCTTGCGTTGTTTCTTTTAACCATAATCCTCCTCCTTTCTGGCTTGAAAGCCACCATTTTCTTGATACTCTTAGAAAATCAATGTAATAAAGGAAATAATAAAAAAATAGAAATTACCTCTAAATAATACCATAGATATTTCAATGATGACCATGATATCAATGATCATGGATCGACATTAACATTAAAAATCATGTGCAAGAAAATTAAAAGTGTTAAACCCCAATATTAAAAATAAGTTATAATGAACCACTATATTCATAGTAAATAATTATAAGTGAAGTATATAAAATTTTTATAAATATGAATAAGTTTTTGAAATAAATGATTAATATAGTTACGGTTTCTTTGCATGAAGTTAGAGTGTGATCAAATAAGCAATGAAATATGGTAATATATTTTTGTCTCAAACTCCCTTTATTGAGACACATTTTAATTTATACACCAAATTACTTTTATATGGTGTATTGTCTTCCCAATTGTAAATTTATTATTAAATATATTTTATTCATGGTATTTTAGATTCATTTTCAAGCTCTTTCTCCTTCAAGGGTTTTTGTTAAAAATGTTACTCAGGTCTCAGATCAAGTTCTTTTTCTATGATTCGTGAATTTTCTTCATGAAATTAATCTTAAAAGTATAATTTTTCTTACCATTTACTTTTTAATATGTTTTATTTACTTTATCATTAAGGAAATTAATTCCCTTCATTAAAATGTTTCTTTTTAGGGGATTACATCTCTTTCAAAATGTGTCGTTGAAGGAATGATCTACAGCCTAAGAACATAACTCTTTTTCATTTATATCCATGTTTTGCATAATGAAAGTATATTATACAATGTTTCAAGTTACTTTGATACTTATCTTCACCTCTTATCAATGAAATATTTTATCATATTTTTTACTATTTTGGTTTCACTAAAATACTTTAATAGAATTTAAATGTTTTTTCGTGATTAGTTAAAAAAACATGTTCTTCTAAAGTAATGATTTAAAATGTTCCAAAGTTCCTTATTTAAAAATTGTTTTAAAATTTAAATTTCAACTACCTTGAATTTCATTAAAAAATTAAAAGAAAATATTTTTAAATTCATTTCATGTGGGTTGTTTTTTATATAAAAGTAATTTCTTTTACACATTTTTCTGTAAATGTATCTTTCCACGGCCTTTGTTATTTTCTAAGAGACTTCATATATATGATTTCAAGTTTTCATAAAAAGGAGTTATTATTATAATTTTTTGATAAAATCTTAAATTTTAAATGTTTTCAAATGATAATGGAAATTCTTATTTTTAAATAAATTTCCCTAATGATTCTAAGAGTGTTATTTATCTATGTTATATTTTTGATCAAGGATATTATTCAAATGATACCATCCACCCTCCTTATCAATATGGGTTATGAAATTTCTTTTACATCTATTTTATAACCCATAACTGATTTTTTATTTCTTAATCATCCACTTTTTTAGGAATGATTTACTTCCAATGATTTTCCTATATGAATTCCCTATAGTCTATTATTTTATTGAAGGGTGTTCACCTAAATACCCAATACATTGATAGATTCAGAAAATTTTCATCTAAATGTATGTCCATTTCTTATATGGTGTTAATATCATATTATTAATCATCCTTCTTGAATGTTATTTACCTATAATGATAGATAAATTCATTATATACCCATTTATTTTCCATGGGTTTATCATGATATGTCTATTTATAGAATTGTGAATTATTTCAAAGGGAACCACTTGAAAGGATATAAAACCCATTTTATTTCCTTAATATTTTATGATATATTGTTTGAAATCATTTGTTACACATATGTCTGATTTTTCATTATGATGGGTGTGCCCAGATAGTGCTCCAACGCATTGGATAATGTTTCCATCTCATGAGATATATTGGGTTAATTGGAAATTATCCTAGCCAACTATGTTATGTTAATGAGGTAGGGAGCCTTGACTTATGCTTATGATGTCATGTTTATGTTTTCTCCACATTTTTAATATTACATACTCTTATGTTATTGTCATTATTTAATCCTTGTACATATGATATCATATCTTTATTCCATGATTCTGTTATTATGTTCATCTTTATTATGATATCATGTTATGCCTCACGTCTCTCATGTTATAATTTATTATGATGTTTACCCTTAATAATTGTTTGAGCCCACCCTTTCTCATGTTTCCCTTTCTCTTGGTTATAAAAGAAAGTATTATGTATGATAATCCTAAAACAGTATCTTGTGTGGATAATTTATAGGCTTTTTTCAAGTCTCATCATAGATTTAATAGATTCTTATATAGTGGTAAAAATTTCTCTAGATAATGAGAATAAGTGATATTTATTAGTTAGTAATTTTTAATTACTCTATAAAACTATAAACATAAAGGTATTTGGATTTTAAATATGATAAAGATATTATAATCATAGATTTGTATCAAATCTAGTGTTGTAGGTTATGTTTTTTTGGAAATTTATCTAGGAGCACGGGTCTGGGGGATCTGTAGTTGGTATAATAGCCAGAATTTATATAACTTTAGAGGTTAGGATGTTATCATTTGAGGATAATTTATAATATAGAAATTACATCAAGATATTATATGCTAATGATGACCTTTTTTCAAAGATATAGATAAACCTTTAGGTTTGTGGTATTGAATATTTTATTTTATTTGGGAAATAGGATAAGATAACATTAGTGGAAGCCCTAGGTGTAAGTCTAAGTATAATATAACCTCATAAAATTTTATTAAAATAGATATTGTGTGGTTTTTTAAGAAATAAAATCCATTTCTGGATACTGTAAAGTGGATGTTATTTTGGCACAAATTCATCTAGGGGTGATAACCCCAAAAATAGTTTTTCGTGTATATCTCTATCATCATTATGGGAATGATGAATGTGACCTAACTGTTCAATTGGATAGGCACTCCTAGGGGATATTATTGGTTTAATTCACATTCTCTTTGTAAACCATTATGAAGGATTTGAACATATGATTTTATAGAAGTTTACCAGATTAGATATCCTAGTAGTAAAATCATTGTGGTTAACATTGATTTAAACTAAAGACACATAAGTTAGGGTATTCAAACCATTAATTAATTATTTATTTTAAGCTCATATTTTCCATTTTTAAATTTTATAATTTAAGTATTCACATACCTAAACTTTTATTAATGTAATGGCTGAAGAGAGAAGAAACCAAGATGGAAAATGTAGTGATTACACCGACCTATAATATATTGGGACAAGAACATGGGTTAAAAATCATATTGTTATTCCAAATAAACTATTATTAATTATCATTAAAAAAGTGAACATAGTTTAATTACCTATCAAAATAATGAAAAGAAGGATAAATACTCATGAAAGATCAAGTGATGAAGTGGTGAAGGAAAAAAAATTATTTTATATATGTAAAAAATGTGGGAAGAAAAACACTAGATAGTGTCTCAAATAAACTATAAAATCTTTTATGTGTGAAAATGAAAATGTAAAGCATATATATTCTAAGGGAAAATGAAGCATTCAGTCAACTCAGTAGAAGAAGAAGATTTGTCTTCTATTTTTACTCAAGATATTAATGTGTAAATTTTATTTTATATTTTACATTAATTCATATTTATATTTTTAAAAACCATATTTAATTTATTTTAAAAAAAATCCGTGGGGCTGAAATCTATTTAAAAGGGAAATTTAACATCCCCACTATTTCAGAATATGTATTTTTCATTTAAATAATACTAATTTTGATATCTTTTTTTATATGCACTAAAATGGAGGTCATGATACATTAGTAAATTAAAATAATAATATTTAAAATATAATTATGATAACATATATAATATATATATATATATAATAAAATATTAAAATTATTTATATTATAATATTGGTATTAAATAATATTAGAAACACTTAATGTTTAAGTGTGTTATTTTTAAATAAAATCAATTTATCTTTATATTTTTATTATATATTAATAGTTAGATATATAATTTTTATAAATGGAATTAGATAAAATTAAATTCATTTTTGAATTTATAATATCAAAAATTATTTAGTATAATTTTTTTATCATTTCTTGAAAATATCATTTTTTAGTCAAAGATGAGGTTTTTACAAACATCATATTTTTCATTACTTTATCAAAATATAAGAATGGCCTAGAAGGTTTTTAAAAAATTTAAGTGATAAAATATGAAATTAAGTAATGTTATTATTAATTTTAAAATATTACTTGAACTTATAGAACACATTACCAATATTTTTTGAACTAAAGTAAAAGGTTACTTAACAAAGAAAATTGTTTTATGTATTTTCTTTCAATTAATTGATATTTTGGTAAAATTAGGTTATGAATTGATTTTAATGTATCATAACATTAATTTTATTTATTATAAATCAATTTATGTAATAAAAATCATTGAAATTAATATTATTAAATAACACATAAATTTTATTCTTAAAAACACAATTATCTTAAAAAATGTTTTTAAGTGTTAAACACGTTTATTTAAAAATTAAAATTTTTTAATCATAGTAATTTGAATGGATAAATTTAATATCGTATGAAGGATTATAAAAATCAAATTAAGTGGTAATATAAATATTAATAAATAAAATTTTGATTAATTAACATGGGTGAAAGTAAAAATTACATTGGAAAAAGTACACAGGGTAAAGTGAAAAGTGAAAGTACAAACCCCTAAATCACACAAAGATGTCCCAGAAAAGAGATTATGGTAGTATTTTTTTTTTTATATTCGACCATAGTCCATGTTTTTTAAGTATGGGGGTCTTTTCCCTATAATAATGTAAAGAAATAATTTAATAAGTTAATGTAATTCCAAAACTGCCCTTCCCATCACTTATAAAAGGACATGCTTACACCCCTTATTTACACACCCATCCATTAGAATTACTTGTTTAAAATCTTCCCATTTTTAATCCTAGAACCATATTACAAAATAATATTCCTTTTTCTTTCTTTATTTATCATAAGCCCCTTATTTACAAGGATAATTCAAATAAAAATCAAAGTTTCAGATGTGAGTATTACTCTCCTCTTAGTATTTCTTTTTAACTTTACTCTTCCTAATATTCTATAAATTTATTGATGTAATGAATTCAGTATCATATATATAATTAAATTTCATTATATTTGATTCACCACAATTATTAATTCACTCCATAAGCTAATAAAAAAACAAATCAATCATGTGTGCATGTGGGTTACCACTATCACGACACGATACAAATTAGTTTTTCATCATCACATCCTAGGTATGGTATCAAGGATGGGTTTTATGAATAATTATATTTTTTATGTCACTTGTAAAATTCTTAAATTATCACCTTTTACATTTTCCTTCATTCCATCCATTCATTAGTGAATGAGATTGTTAATCATGCATATGTATGGACTGACACCTCCATGAATGATGTGTCTTATTTCAGTTAAACACCTAACATGGATTAACATAAAAGTGTAATTATTGAGATAATATTATTATTATAAAAATTTTATAATTATTAAATTATAATTTTTCATATACCATCACTCTATTCATTCTTTGAGAAATTGGTTCCATAATCAGGCTTACGTGCAGACAACCACCTCCACGAATGATGAATTACATTTTTCAATACCAATCATAATTAATGGTTATAATAATGTGTTTTATGGATATATATGATATATATTACATTTATAATATTCTATAAATTATATATTAACATTATTTAATGATCACTCACTTACTCATTCGATCATCATGATACGCTTTGGTTTTGGTCGGTTCACTGCCTACTTGAGCGATGTTGTAATGTTTATATAGTAAATGATTAAGGATTGTTATATATTATTGATGAAATGTAATAATAAGTTTTTAAATATTTTTTAAATTATCTATAGTTATAATATTAATATATAAAAATTTTAATAATATATCATCTTTATTCATTAAAAGTTACTGAAATGAGTTTGTCTATGGAATCATCTTCAAGAGTCATAATTAAAAATGACATTTGATGAGAGTAGATCATTATAAATAATCATGAAATATATATTATTGAACCATATGTAATCTTGGAATTATTAAATGGGTATAAAATATCAAGGATCAATATTAACATTACAAATCATGTGTCAGACAACAAAAGTGTTTACATTTGATGATAAAAATAATCTATAATGAACATATATATTCATAGTAAATAATTATAAATTAAGTATATAAGAATTTTATAAATATGAATAAGGTTATGAAATATATTATTAATATAGTTATTTTTGTTTTAAATTAAATTATATTATTATCAACTAAGTGGGGAAATAAGATAAGGTTTTTTTGAAAACTCCCTTCATTGAGACATGTTTTACATTATGCACCAATTTACTATTATATGATGTATATGATACCCAATTGTTATATTATCATGAAATAAAATTTATTCATGGTATTTAAGGTTCATTTTAAATCTATTTATCCTTAAATGGTTATGGTTAAAAAGGTTAATCACTTATCGACTTAATTTCTTTTTCCATGAGATGTGAATTTTATTCTCGACATTGATCTTACAAGTATACTTTCTATTAAAATTTCATTTTAAATATATTTGATTTCATTTAAATTTGAGGAAATTAATTCAATTAATTAAAATTTTTATTTTTGGGGGATCATGTTCTCTTTCAAAATGGATTACTAAAAGGAGTTATCCCCAACCTAAGTACACGACACTTTTTCTTTCATATCCATGTTTTACTTAATGAAATTATTTTATATAATATTTCAAGTGACCTTCAGACTTCTCTTAACATCTTATAAATAAAAGTTTTATCATTATTTTTAATATGTGGGTTTCACTTAATGTTTTTAATTAACATTAGATGTTTTCTACATGATTAGTTTCCAAAAAAATGTTTTCTTCTAAAGTAATGTTTTAAAATGGTCCAAAATTCATTCTTTACAAATTGTTTCAGAAGTTAATTTTCAACTAAATTTAATTTCATAAAAAAATTAGAAAGGAAACATTTTTATATTTTTTGTATGGTTTGTTGCTAAAAAATGAATCACTTTTACACGTTTCGATCTGAATATATATTACCGCCGCCTTTGTTATTTTCTAATAGACTTCCTCTCTACACTTTCATGTTTTTAAAAAAGAAATTCATATTATCATGGTTTAATAAAATATTCATTTTAAAAAAATCAAAGGAAAATTTATATTATTATTTCCAAAGAAATTTTCCTAATGTTCCTAAGAGTTTTATTTATTTACGTTGTATGTTTGATCAAGGGTATTCTTAAACTGATACTATCAACCTTTTTTATCTAGATAGATTATGAAATTCTATTTTACATATATGGTATAGCTCCTCACTACTTTTTTATTTCCAAATCATCCACTTGTATATGAATGGTTTACTTCTAATTCATTTCCTATGTGAATTCCCTATGTTTCATTTTTTGATTGATGGGTGTTCACCTATATGCCCAATACATTGTAGGACCCCGGGACACCCTGAGAGGGGAGGGGTGAATCAGGGTGTCAACTTTTTTTGCTTAAAGTTTTGGATCTTGTTCCCACGTTGGTAGGAACCCGTTAAACCTGTATGATGGATATGATTAGTAATGAAACATTCACATGCAGAGAGATGACACAGCTATTTTTACTTGGTTAACCACTAAGGGCTACGTCCAAGGAGCATACGCCGACAGGTTGTCGGTCATACCAAAATCCACTATACTTCACTAGCTGTAGATTACAAATGTTCGGGTACAGTCACTATGTCCTAGGCTCACTGCCTTTACAAAAGTTTAGGGATATCTCACTGCGTCCCTCGGGTCACTCCCATTGACTCCCCATGCCTCACTGCCGTTGGTGAAGTCCCACTTAGTTTATAGACGTGAAGGTCTCTTCAATAGATGTGCATTGAAGTTCTTTGTCTCCTGTTCAGCATGAGACTTTTCTTGCAACAGGGTTCATAGTTGATGCTCTTTTTAGTTCACTCCTTCTTCTTTAGTGCAATGACTGAATTCACTAGATCCCATTGTCTTCATTTGCCTGAATCACAATCACTTATGTGATTGCTTAATAAATGATGCTCAACTTACTTGTCATTGTCAGAATCAGTTCACCATGTATGCATGAGATCATGCATGTATCATTTAGATTTATTATTCAATATCACTTTGCACCGAATTTATTGGGTAATCTCTCGCCTTTTGTGCAGCTCCAAACAGACTAGCGGGATTCAACAATACCTGGCACGCTTCTCCAAGCCAGGTGCACAAGTCCCAATACAGCGTGCAAGTCTCCGGTGCACAGGTCCAAACTGGCGCGCAAGTATCACCAAACAACCTATGCGACACTGTCTTCCTCAACTTCTAACCTGCACGACTTACTTCCTTTCTCTCCCAAACCGCCTTGGGCGTGCAGCCAAAAACCGGCGCGCAGCTTCAGATAATGGCACGCAAGTCCACCTGCGCGACCACACAATACTTGCGCGACTTCCACACCTACGCGATGGGAGCTCTGATTTTTCTAAGTGTTGAACTCCGTAGAAAATGAGGATGGGTGGTCTAGTATTTATAGGCATTTGGTCAACCTGCGCGGTCGACATGCAAGTCACCCCTCAGCGTGCAGCTCATCTCCCCTAGCCTCTGTCGCGCAACTCACTTGTGTGACACAACCAATACTTGCGTGGCCTTCTTTCCATAGCCATATTTTGAAGTTTTGTTCTTGGAAAACAATAGGTGCAAAAGTTCCAATCCTCATAGGTTCCGACGTGCACGTTCTTTCACGGCACGCAAGTCCACTTGCGCGACCTAACCAACACTTGCACGACCCTTATCCCTTTGCCATATTTTGATGTTCTGACCCTCAAAAACATATGGCGCGCAAGTTTCCTCTCCTTCAAGTGTACGGCACACAAGTCCATTTTCCAAAATCACTCTTCTTCATTTTTTGATTTTGAGGCCCTAAAATTTGGCTAACACTGGAAGGAATAACTCTTGAACTTGACATGTCATCATGAAATCCATTTTGTCAACAAATTTGTATGTCGTTTGTTTGCTTGGTCAACAAGAACAATCACCTCAAAAACACTTCTTCTCTGTGATTTTAATCCTTCAGCAACTCTTCTACTGTCATCACAAACTCCACTATTGTGATGTGTATTCTTTGAAGGAACAACTTTAGAACCATCATCTTCTGATACAATGTGATGTGCATGGCCATCTAATAATTTCAATCTCCGCATGTCCATCTCAGAAGTCCAATCCCTTTCACATTGTCTTCTTCTTCAGCCATCATTATCTACTTCATACAAAGCATATGAGTCAATTATTCAAGAAGTCTCTTGCATGGTTCTCATGCAATCATGAGGTATTGCATGGTCTTCATCAAAACCCCATTATTCATGAATCATCCTCAGATGAATTATACCGCACATTCTTCATTGTTGTAAACAATGTGTCACATTTGACACATGTTATTTTGGACTTATGATTAGTACAACAATAGTCTGAATTTCCATTCCTCCATTTTATTGGAGTACTTCTTGATCTCCTTCATTTTGATCTCCATTGACAACTATTGACAACAAATACAACCTTATATACAAAGTGTTTCCAAAAATCTCCCCCTTTGTATTTTTTTGTCAATACCTTATACATCTTCTAAAATGATTTCGTCAATGTCAAAATGAGAACTTTCTCTCTTCAACCAACTTTTTTTTTCAAACTTTCATTTCACTTTCTCTCCCCCCTTATTGAAAAGAAATACAAAGTGCATGGTAGGGAGGGTATCAATCCATACTTAAGCAATGTTTCATTAATAATTTCACTCAAAGTCTACTTGAGAAATGCTCGATGTAGAAAACAATAGGATTTGATTAAGTCAACAAGGCTGACCATTATTCACAGATCATGATACCAACATGAGATGAGAACTCATGTATTTTGTCTTCAAGGGTTTACCACTTTTATTTCAGGTAGAAGAAAATCAAATGTGATAGGGAATAATCAACCTAAAACACCTGCACTCACATCAGTAAACAGATTAAAAACATTCAAGTGTTATCGGCAGGATAAATGACCTTGGGGAACATCCATTCTTCTTATGTCACTAATCAATTAAGCTACTCCCCCTTTTTAGAATGATCTTTGATATGAGTAACCAAGGGATAGATATTGAGAAATGGCATACCTTCTCCATTGACATGTTCTTCAAGAAATTCACAGAGTAACTGCATTGAAGTCCAGCTGGAGTTGATATTGATTGAAATAGTGATTTTGGAAGTTTTTTAATTTTTCTCCCCCTCAAGGGAAACACTCCTTATCATCTCCATCAAGAGTGATCCTTCATTATCTTAATCTTTGAATATCAATTGAAGAATCTACCAAGGATGGAAACTTCTTCAGCTTGGCTATCAAGAGTTGACAGCATTCACTACTTCTCAGGTTCTCTCCCTGAGATCATGTTTCACCTTCAATTCCCTGCATTATTAGCAAAAATACAATACACAAATGATTACGGGAATAAGGTGGTTCCTCCTTGCTTCATCAACAAGACCTGCATGGTTGTGGTTCTTTTCTCAACCAAGTTCCTCTATTCACTCTAGTCTTCATGCCTACACATTTGAACATATGTTTTGAAATCTATTGGTGTGGCATGGATTTCTTCACATTCTATTCTACTTTGTGTGGGGAATTCTTCTTCTTAACAACCATCATGAATGATACATTCTTACTCTTCTTAAGGACTGATTCTTTCTCTGGTATTAAGGTTAGGCAACCTTTTTCAATGTGACCGGATTTCTTACATCTCTCATACAGAACTTCTTTGACACGTGTGATTATCTTGGTTTGCAATATCTCATGAACTCTATCCTCATCACGTGAAATTTTTCTTTTTCCTTTGTCACCAACCTTGGCCTTTTCATCTTCAAGATTCCTCATTCTTTTCAAATATTCTGGCCAGATGACCAACAAGTCATTTGGAACTATTTCAGCTGTTCTGGATCTTCCGCATGGATTCATCTAAGTTTCATCCCACTTTGTTTTTCTTTTGGATGAATGACCCATCAATTTCATGGATCTAAAATCCTGGGGCTTCTCAGCTCCCCTACTTTAGATCTTCTTAGGAAAATGTGTGTTCACAAAATTCTTCTGATATCTTCCCAAGGTACTTTCTTTATGCTTAGCCGGCATCAGAGGTCTTATTTTATTATCAATAGTGAAATCATGTTGATATGGACATGTTCCTGCCTTGTGACCGTTGTCGTTGCATACATCTCATATGTTATCAAGAATTCCAAATCTGTTTGTAGTAAACAGATGCTTCTGGACCTGTGGATGTTGCTTCTTCTTCTCTGCCTTCCTTCCCTTTGATATAGGCTTTCCATGTGTTTTTCCATGTAAGGGATTATAAAAACAATCCAGTGCACAGTTCCCAAATCTATTACAGCACCAACATTGACCCACAAACCTTGCCTTCTTTTTATCTTCTGTAAAAGGTAGTTGGGCCTTCTTCCAGGTGTGTTTTTCTCTATCTGGGGAACCAACTTCCAATTTTTTATTCCTATACACCCTAACCATGGTGGTAGGTTTCTTCTCCTCACCTTTTCTCATCCATACTTGTTTAGAATTTTTCTTCCAACCCGCACTGATTGTGGGAATGTATTTAGAAACATGAGTACAAGATGGTTGGGATGGTACCTTCACTTTCTCAGTTGCTTGTGATAGATCAATGAGTGAAGTCATGATCTTCTTATTGCATGTTGAAGGTCTTTTGACAATATAATCCTCCAGTGAGCATTGAGTACCAGCAGCAAATGATTCTCGATGTGGATAATAAAGAGTTTTCATAATCTTCTTGTCACATGTTGGAGGTATTTCAGCTTTAGATTCCTCCAACGAACATTGAGTACAAGAATCACTCATTTCATTCTTTTGTGAAGTCTCAATATGTGTATTCTCAATATTGGTCAACTGGGCTTCCAATTTTTTATTCTCAGTATTGACGATGATCTTCTGATCTTCAATGATGATCATCTTCTCTTCATAAGTCTTCTTCAATCTTTCAACCTCATCTTCATGCATCTTAACTTTATTTCGTAACAAAGAGTCAAGTTCCCTGAATTTCATGGAAGTTTCTTCCAAACAAAGACTCTTGACTTCATTGCTCTTCTTCAGCTTAGATTCAAGTGCATGGATCTTTTCTTTTAGATTCTTATTGACTGCCTCATTTTCTTCAAAGACTTTAACCTGTTTGGTGAGCTTCATACTTTCCAGAACTTTTCTTTCCAACCTCTTTTCCATATTGTCAGCTTCCCTTTCTAATCGAGTGATCTCAACCTGCATAGATTGGAATAGGGTACAAATAATAACAACCCTTTCTTCAGGAATATCATGCAGATATGTTTTGAGTTTTTCCTGAAATCTTGAATTAGGGATGTCATCCTTTCCTCTGAAAGAATTATGAGCCACCTTCTCGATACTTTCCAAGCCTGATATTTCTTCTATATTAGAATGGAATGGAGAAAAAGACACTGAATCTTTTTTGGATATGTGGGACTTCTTTAGCTGCTTCTTCTCTTTCTTTTTCTTGTTTGTCATGGTCTTGCTAGATGTAGACTTCTGCTAAGAAATGACTGAATCTTCATCAAGACTGGTCTACATTGTTGACTTTAGGAAATAAACTCAAATCCTCTTCTAAATATAATTACTGGAGAATATCCAACATACATTAACCTTTCCCTCTGATACCACTTGTAGGACCCCGGGACACCCTGAGATGGGAGTGGTGAATCAGGGTGTCAAATTTTTCTTCTTAAAGTTTTGGATCTTGTTCCCACGTTGGTATGAATCCGTTAAACCTATATGATGGATATGATTAGTAATGAAACATTCACATGCATAGAGATGACAAAACTATTTTTACGTGGTTCACCACTATGGGCTACGTCCAAGGAGCATACACTGACATGTTGTCGGTCGTACCAAAATCCACTATGCTTCACTAGCTGTAGATTACAAATTTTCGGGTACAGTCACTATGTCCCAGGCTCACTACCTTTACAAAAGTTTAGGGATAGCTCACTGCATCCCTCAGGTCACTCCCGTTGACTCCCCCTGGCTCACTGCCGTTGGTGAAGTCCCACTTAGTTTATAGACGTGAAGGTATCTTCAATATATGTTCATTTAAGTTCTTTGTCTCCTGTTCAGCGTGAGACTTTTCTTGCATCAGGGTTCATAGTTGATGCTCTTTTTAGTTCACTCCTTCTTCTTTAGCGCAATGACTGAATGCACTAGATCCCCTTGTCTTCATTTGCCTGAATCACAATCACTTATGTGATTGCTAAATAAATTATGCTCAGCTTACTTGTCATTGTCAGAATCATTTCACCATGTATGCATGAGATCATGCATGTATCATTTAGATTTCTTCTTCAATCTCACTTTGCACCAAATGTATCGGGTAATCTCCCAGCTTTCATGCAGCTCCAAACAGACCGGCATGATTCAGCAATACCTGGCGCGTTTCTCCAAGCCAGGTGCGCAAGTCCCAATATGGCGCGCAAGTCTCACTATGGCACGCAAGTCTCTGGCACGCAGGTCCAAACTGGCATGCAAGTATCACAAAACAACCTGCGCGACACAATCTTCCTCAACTTCTAACCTACGCGACTTACTTCCTTTCTCTCCCAAACTGCCTTGGGCGTGCAGCCAACAACCGGCACGCAGCTTCAGATAATGGCGCGCAAGTCCACCTGTGCGACCACACTATACTTGCGTGACTTCCACACCTGCGCGACGGGAGCTCTGATTTTTCTAATTGTTGAACTCCATAGAAAATGAGGAGGGGTGGTCTAGTATTTATAGGCATTTGGTCAACCTGCACGGTCGGCATGCAAGTCACCCCTCGACGCGTAGCTCATCTCCCTTATCCTCTGTCGTACAACTCACTTGCGCGACCCAACCAATACTTGCACGCCCTTCTTTCCTGAGCCATATTTTGAAGTTCTATTCTTGGAAAACAATAGGCACGCAAGTTCCAATCCTCCTAGGTTTCAGCGCGCACGTTCTTTCACAGTGCACAAGTCCACTTGCGCGACCTAACCAACACCTGCGCGACCCTTATCCCTTTGCCATATTTTGATGTTATGATCCTCAAAAGCATATGGCACGCAATTTTCCTCTCCTTCAAGTGTACGGCACGCAAGTCCCTTTTCCAAAATCACTCTTCTTAATTTATTGATTTTGAGGCCCTAAAATTTGGCAAACACTGGAAGGAACAGCTCTTGAACTCAACATGTCATCATGAAATCCCTTTTGTCAACAAATTTTTATGTCGTTTGTTTGCTTTTTCAACAAGAACAATCACCTCAAAAACACTTCTTCTCGGTGATTTTAATCCTTAAGCAACTCTTCTGCTGTCATCACAAACTCCACTATTGTGATATATATTCTTTGAAGGAACATCTTTAGAACCATCATATTCTGATACAATGTGATGTGCATGGTCATCTCATAATTTCAATCTCCGCATGGCCATCTCAGAAGTCCAATCCCTTGCACATTGTCTTCTTCTTCAGCTGTCATTATCTACTTCATGCAAAGCATATGAGTCAATTCTTCAAGAAGTCTCTTGCATGGTTCTCATGAAATCATGAGGTATTGCATGGTCTTCATCAAAACCCCATTCTTCATGAATCATCCTCATATGAATTATACCGCACATTCTTCATTGTTGTAAACAATGTGTCACATTTGACACATGTTCTTTTGGACTTATGATTAGTACAACAATCGTATGAATTTCCATTCCTCAATTTTATTGGAGTACTTCTTGATATCCTTCATTTTGATCTTCATTGACAACTATTGACAACAAATACAACCTTATATACAAAGTGGTTCCAACATAAATCGTGTAATTGAGAAAATTATTGAATAAATGAAATATCCATTTCTTTTATGGGGAAAATAAAATATTCTTAATCATATTTATTAATCTTTATTTACCTAGAATTATGATTAAAGTCATTATATACCCATTTATTTTCCATGGTATTATAATGAAAAGTCTATTGATGGAATTATGAATTCCTCCTTAGGGAACCAATTGAAATGATATAAAAACCATTTTATTTCCTTGGGGTTTTATGATATGTTGATCGGAATCATATGCCTAGATTTTTCTCCAATTCCTTAGATAATGATTCAATATCATGAGATATCATGGTTCATGGGTAGTGATCCTAGCCAAATATGTTATGTTAATAGGGAATGGATCCTTTACTTATACTTATGGTGTCATGCTTTTTTATCCACATTACTATGATTCCATGATATTATTTAATGATCATTGTTTAATCCATGAACATATGATATCATCTCTTTATTCCATTCTTCCATTATTATGATCATCCTCGTTATGATATCATGTTATGCCTCATGTCTCACATGTTATGTTTTATTATTATGTTTACCCTTACTAAGTTTTTGAGCTCACACATTCTTATAATTCCCTTTCCATAGGTTATGAAATAATGTATTATGTATGAAAATCCCATAATTTAATATTGTGAAGAGAATTTATGGGAGACGTTAAAGATTTTTCATGGATTTGTTAGATTATTATATTATGGGAAAACGTGTCCATTTGATAAGATGACTTGATATTTATTAGTTAGCAATATTTATTAACTCACTAAAAATCTAAACATTAAGGTCCTTGGATTATAAATATGAAATAGACATTGTAATCATAGATGTTTATCAAAGAAAATATTGAAATTTATTTGTTTTTAGTATCAGATCTGGGAGCACAGGTTTGAGGGATCTGCAAACATATTATGATTAAACTAGATGATCACATCATAGAAGTTCTCATCCTCATAACCAAGTGAACTTGGGTGATTCTAGGTACCCCCTAACTCTTTAGGTAATATAACCATAACAAGTAAAAAAGGAACAAGGTGTAACGAGTAAGCAGTTGTATGGTGCTGAAGAGATGATCACATAATACCAATCAGGTTCTTCAATTATATGAGGTACTATTCTACTTATCTCAAATATTCTAAAAGTTATATTTTATACAAGTTAATACCACCATTTTATTACTTTACATTTAATTAATCAAATGGGGTTTCATATCAAGATGATTCCACACATGATGAGTAACAAAACACATATAGGTAGTGAGAGTATATGGGATTTAAATGTACAAGATATTCTATAATAGAAAATAGAGTCTAGTTTATTTGGGACTCTTCTATTTTGGATATGGATATCTATGACTTGATCATGGGAATGGACTAGTTAGTTTCTTCTAATTCCCAAATCAGCTACTATACAATATGAGTAAAGTTTACATCTCCTGATGGTATGATGAATCTATTTAAAGGATTTTGGTATAATAATGAAAAAATAGTATATTTAGCATCAGTGGTTGCAATTATTTTTTATCAATTAGAATTTATCACTTTTAGGACTAATAACATAATTGAAAATAGTAATTTTCCTACCACCGTGGACCGGTATCCTGATGTATCTCTTGAAAATTTTACCAGTTTTCTACTTGAAAGGGAAGTGTGATTTTCAATTGATCTCCTTATGGGTAAAAATCCAATTTCAGTTACATCATATAGAATGGAAAAAAAATTAATTTAAGGAGTTGAAGGTCCAATTGTAGGAATTGTAAAGTTAATATGGATTGTTATAAAATTGTGTTTATTATTATAAACTGAATTAGGTTATATTAAACAATAGATATACTTTTCCTTGTATTGATGAAGATTTTGATCAATTTAAGAGATCTCTATGGTTCTCCAAAATAGATCTACACTATAATTATCAACAACTTCAGGTTAAGAAAGAGTGTATTCCAAACACAATTTATAGGAGTCACTAATATCATTATGAATATGTTTTCATGCCCTTTTTTATTAAAAATTGAATAGTGTTTTTCATGGTATTAATGAATAATTTCTTTAAGAGGTACCTAGACTCTTTCATTGTGGTATTTATGGATGAAATTATATCATATTCTCTAACTCATAAATAACATACAGATATTTTCTTGAGAATTTTTTGATAGCATTATTTATATGAAAAATTATCTAAATATGATTTATAGATATAAGAATTTTTCTTCCTTAAATATTTTTCCTGAGAAAATAAAATTTGTAAACCCTGAAAAGATATAAGTTTTCTCTCTCTTGTAAACTGCTGAAAATTTCTTTGAGATACGTAGATTTTTGAGCTTAGCAGACTACTATTGTCACTTTATTAGGGAATTATCACATATTACATAGCCTATTAAAAACTCATGATAAACGGAACTTCATTCCACTATATTTATGATAGTAAAAAATAATTTTGGAGATTAGGTCCAAGGCTCACTTCCACACCAATTCTTGTTTTTCCATAACCTTGTAAGGGTTATATAGATTATTAAGATTCATTAGGATCTGGAATAGGTTGTGTTCTTATATAGGGAGATCATGTGGTAGCTTGTATATCACAATATTTTCAAATTCATAAACAAAATTATCCTACACATGAGTTAGAACAAGCTATGGTGGTTTGTGCTTTGAAAACATGGTGCCATTATCTGTTTGGGGATAAATTAACTATGTTCATATACCATAAAAGTTTGAAACATATCTTTTCAAGAAGTGATTTTAACCTGAGAAAAATATGATGGAAATAATACCTCCATATGTTCGACTTTGACATAGTTTATACATCTGAAAAATGGAATTCCATGGTGGATTATTTAAGTAGAAATTCATATAATAAATTAGCCAAAGAATCTCATGATCAATATAAATTTATAAGAATCATATTGGATATGAATTTGAATTTAAATGAGAAGAATAAATATGGTATTTTTGATCTGGTGACTCTTATTCCTGAACTGGTTGAATAAGTCAAGGATTCTCAAAGATCGAATTATGGTTACCATTCCATGAGATTAAAACTTAATAGTCGGGAGACCATTGATGGATGGAAACAATATGATAACTAAATGTTTCATTTTCATGATCGGATTTTCATCCCATTGTATTTTCAAGAATAACTACTTTCTTCTTATCGACATTCAAAATGGGCAGTTCACTGAGGCATCTAAAATTTATACAAGGATCTAATAACCCTTTTTTAGTGGGTAGGTATAAAACAAAATGGGGTTGATTTTATTTATAAATTCCTAACTTTTCAAAATTTCAAGTATTATAATCAACAATTATCTAGAATTCTAAAATATTTACTTATACCCACATGTAAATAGGATCATATCGTAATGGAATTTGTAACGATTTTACCATGAACTATTCAGAAGTATGATTCAATTTGGGTGATTATGGACTATCTCAAAAATTATTACCACTTCATCCCAATTAATAAATCATGTACATTAGATTATGTAGAAAATACCTATATTTGGGAAGTGGTAAAATTGTATAAAATACCAGTTTTGATCATCCTTGACCAAGATCCCCATTTTACCTACCATATTTTTTTATCGCATTAAGAAGCATTGGGCACCCAATTGACTATGAGCATGATGCATCATACTCAAATGAATGGTAAATTAGAATTAATTAATTAGACACTAGAAGGAATTATTAGTTCTTGTGTTATGGATTTTGGTGTCTCGTGGGAGGATCATTTACCTTTAGTGGAGTTTTCTTATAACAAAAGTTATCAGGACACAATACAAATGGATCCATTCAATGCATTATATGGCTATACTTATCACTCTACAATTTTTTGTGTGGAAACTATATAAACTTCTCTATTGGGACATATCCTTGTGCAAGACAAGAGTGATAAAATTTAGATGATTGGGAAAAGGATTATTTTATCCCAAATATATCAAAAATATTATGTGGATAATCATCATCACCCTTTATCCTTTACCATGGGTAATCATGTATTCTTGAAAGTTTCTCTGAGGATTGTACATTAATAATTAGGTAAGAAAGATAATTTTTCTCCTTGGTTTGTTAGACCTCTTTATATACCTAAAATAATTGGTGATCAGATTATTATTTGTATTTACCTCTATAGTTCAGTATGGTTTCTAATGTTTTATATATATCTTCACAAAATAATTGCCTACATGATTCAATATATGTGATTCGATGAGACCATTTTGATCTTGAACCAGTTATTAATTTTATTCATGCACTGATTCATATCTTGGAAAGATAAGATGAGGAATTACATTGAAATAATATTCCATTGGTTTGAGTATTATGGAAACATGGTAAAATTCAAGAGAAAAAAAATGAGAATGTGAGAATAGATTTTAGAATAATGGACCAAACTTTTCCAATGTTTTGAGAATATCTAGATTTATAGGGATGTATATCATAATGGTGGAGAGAATTTAACACCTCCAATTTGAGTTACTTTACCATTTTATTAAGTATTTTGATGTTATCTAATGCTTTGGTTTATTTTTGGGAGTTTTTTGATGTTTTTGTGTGTTTTGGAAGTGTTTTCAATGGTGAATAGTTTGAGCATGGTTAGGAAAACACATGTGGTTTTCTCTAAAAAATTATGTGACAGGATTAAGAGGATAAGAGGATACACATTCCTTGTACATAATTTTTCCAAACTGTGTGGGTTTCTAGGAGAAATCATATAAGTGGAAACAGAGGGAAATCATGGTTGACATGCATTTTTTCAATCCATGAAAACCAACCATGTGATGGAGGGGTTTGGATGTAGTAGTACACACATGGTTAGGGTATGGTTTCCTAAAACATGCATACTAACCATTACACATGCATTTAATGCTCCAAAAATTAGAGTTTAAATCGATTTTAACCCCTAAAACCTGCATTTTTCATATCTCCTATTAGGCACCCTAACTCCACTCCTAATTTTTCTTGGTGGTTCCTTTTGATATGAAATCTAGTTTTGATGGATCTAAGTGTGTTGAATCTCTAAAATCGATGGTAATTTTCCATTTTATATCTTTATATTTGGATATCTTTTTCTACATTCACATAGAAAACTAGATCTACTCTCTTATAGATAGATATATAATCTATGATGTATTTTAATGATATCTTGAATGGATCTATTGAAGTAAAGGAGTCATGATCCTGTATATAATGGTTTTTTTGTTTTTATTCATTTTCGTCACATTTTGAGAGGTAGGTGGCGTATATATCTTCTTTACTAGTTAAAGAACATGAAGAATTATCTTTATTAAATTTTTTCTTGGATTTTCAAAGTAAATGTTAGAATATTTTATAAATTAAAACCCTCTTGGTTTATAGTTTTTAAATCTTGGTTATTTGGATGATTATTTTTGAAAACCCTCAAAATTGTGTTTTTAAACTATGAATTTGGTTTAATATAAGAAATATTTTCAATTTAATGTTTAAAAGAAAGAATTAATTTATTTAGAGTAAATTGGTTTATGAAATTATCATACATGTGTGGATTGTGTTCATATTTTCATTATGAAAGGCCTTATTGGTATAGACTTGGCACCTGATAAAATACTAGAGGCATATAAAGGTATATCATAAAGTGAAATCATGTTGAAGGATGGATCGCCATTCATGAGTATTGGGATTTTCATTTTTCATGCATGTGTGTATGAGTGGATGGATTTGGTTTGGTTATTCCAAGTGGTATTAATGGATAAATTATTTTAATTTAAATTTAAATTGATTTAAATTGGTAAGCAGTTTTGATGTTCCTCTATTTTTTATAATTTATATTTTTAATGGTGAGATAACATGTTCTTATCCTAGTGGCATGATTTGGGAAGTCTCTTGGGGAAATCCTTTTTATTATTATTACTCATCCTTTGTATATGAGATTTAGTGCATATAAATACATTTTTCTTCATGGAACAAGTAATTGAAATGTATCTCATTTCTCTACTTGATCATGATGATGATACTTCCTCAAGATGGTGTTTGGAGCTTGGTGCCCTCTCATGGATTAGTTGGAGTGATGCCATATTAGTGTTTCTAAGTTGGGATGTCCTTTAGTTTTATTCAGTCTCCTTGTTATATTTTTTTCATTTCTACTCTAATATTTTTGTTTTATTGGTTTTTCATTTAATATATATTTTTTGTACCTCATCTATCATATAGTTAGTTTGTTCATTTTTATTTTATCTTGATATTTTATGTTCTTTAAAAAGGGAAAATCGTCCCCCAATTTCTAGGTAATCCATTGACATTTATTTCCATCATTTGGTGTCTTGGGGACATCACCTAAGGTTGGTGGCGCATCATATATTTCTAATCCAATGGTTAGGGTCAAAATTTTACATGTTATTTCCTCTATTGGTGATGATTCAAGGGAGTTATTATTGTATAGAGATCCCTGTTTTAGAGGTATCATGTGGGGTATTTGGTTTGTTGACATCCCTTCCAATTTCCATTTTAAGTTTATTTTTAATTTTCAAACATGGTAATTTTTTTAGAGGTATTTGATATATGGGACTAAAATTTCCTAGTCCATTTGGTGTTTTTAAAGTGTTGGAGGTGTTCCAGAGGTAGAGAGTTTAGTTTTTTGATATATAGGGTCAAAATGCATATGTTTCAGGTTGTGGTAGAGGCCATTATAGATTTTTGGTCATGGGATATATTTTTTTAGTTCTTGGTGAACTTAGGGTGTGAAACACCCATTTTGAAGGGTGTTGTGTCTAGGGAATTTCCTTCTATAATATATATAGAGTAAAAACAGCATTGTAGAAACTATAGAGGTGGTAAGATCTGTTTTAAAGAGGATAAAATAACCCTCGAGGGGTAACTATTTTTAATATCTGATATTTTGGATCTCATATTGAATGATGTCATTAAATTTATTTTGAATATCTCCATTATTGGGTGGAGTTAAGTTGAGTTTCCCTACAATTAGAGGACTACACCTATATCTAAAGTGTTTGGTATTACTTTTGAGGAACATAACCTTCTCGATTTATGGTGTTGATCCTTATTTTATCTGAGGTGACCCTTTCACCTATTTTCCTTTGTTCCCATTATTCTTTCCTTCAATAATGATGTTAGAAACATTAATGATTATCTAGGGTGGATTATAGATAATTTATTGGGGATTAATTTGATGTTATATGTTCATGTAATATTCTTTAAAATTCATCAGTTATCTACTTTGGTTATCTTAATACAGAATTGATCAAATTTATTAAGGTACGGTATTTATAAGCATATATATTATCTTCATAAAGTTGTTTTTCGTGTACTATTGAGTAATTTATTAAGACTTGTTGATCCTTTTACCCTACAATTGATAAAATCTTTAAATCTAATGCCACTATCACCCTTTAATTATATCCATTCAAAAATAATGATTGGTTTTACAATCATTCACCTGGATTTAGACCCTCTTGATGAATCCTATGAGCAATTATTCTTCTACCACTTTTACCATTCATAATCTACCCACTCTCAAGATTCATTCAGACATGGTAAGTTCATACCCTTCCCTCAAGATCAATGATGATGGTTTTTCTTAGGGAAGGGTTTGTCTTTTTAGTATGCATTTACCTTATCCTAATATCCTATCAGGTTTAGTATCATTTTTTGGCCTAGTGGCAGGGGTTATTATATGATTTATTCTTTTACATTGATTATATTTATTATTCCTTGTTATAGTTCTTTGCCTTTGATTATTGTATTCATTTTCTTTTAATTTATTTAATGGTAGAATTGCATTATTCTTTGACATTATAATAAATATGAAGGATAATGATATTATAATCTATTAGAAATGGGTATTATAGAGGGTATGTAAAAAATAAAGGGAATCTAGAATGGTAATGGGGAATATGGAATGATGGGTTTGATTCCTTGTTATATTTTCTTTAATAATTTTGAATTCTGTATGTTTTTTTTGTTCTGAATTTATGAAATTATACTGAATCATATTTTTAAGCTACTAAATTCTGTTGGTAATGATAAGAAGAATTATATATGTAAATTAGAAGTGAGACACATATGATACTGGAATGTAAATCTATAAATTAATATTAATTTATGTATGTAATGTCGGAAATGATGAGCATTAGGTGCTTATAGGGTCAGAGGTCATTCTTAGGTTGAGTAGGACTATTGTATCATTAAGGTTGAGTAGGACTATTGGGATATATATGAGAGTTGGGTATGGTCAGAGTGCTAGATCCTTTAATTCCTTGAATATTAGTATTAAGTGATGGGAGTCATGAGGGAGCAAAGTTGTGATTTAGAGGATTGGTTGAAGTGTTAGATATTGGTTAGTACTTGATTGTTTTATCTTGGGATAATGTTGTGCCAGGTTAAGTCTAGGTTATTCCATGGATAATCATATTTATGTGGTTATATTAAATTTCCTAAAGGATTAATTGAATAGGTTAAATGAGTATTGATGGGTAATTATGTATTATCATGGCCTTTATAATAATATTTGGTATAGATATTAGTTTATATTATTGATATGGTTATTCTTATGAATTTTTTTTATTATACTATCATCTATTACATTATTGTATCTTCTTAATATGGGTAGTGATGTTGCAATTAATTTTGTTATCTATGTTTGTTTTATATTATAAATATTTGTGTTTTAATGGATCAAGGTTGTGAATTTTTCATCTATTATAAGTTGTAATTGATTAAGGTTATAGAATTAAAGCATTTACCTTGGGATTTGATGACCTAGGGTTATGTCATGTTCTTGGGTTATAATGGATTACAGTTATATCATGAGTCAATGATGGTATAATGAGCTACATGAGGTGTAGGATGTGGTTGAATGTAATCGTGGTTTTGATTTTGGTATGGCGGTTATAGATTGATGCTAATGAGAAAGTTGAACCATGTTGTAGGTTAGGGTAGGTAGGGTTGAGTCTTGACCCACATCAGGTGTGTCTTGATATATATATATTATATATTGATGTCAATGATAAGGTTTGACCCTGTGGGAAGTTGTGGTAGTTAGGGTTGAGGCCCAAACCATATCACATGGGACTTGATATATAAATATTTGTGTGTGTGTGTGTGTGTGGTAGGTTGCACAGGGTGGGGGATGTGATGACGATGTGATTGTAAATGGATTCAAGGGGTGTAGGATGATTCTCACATATTATATTTCCTTTGTAATTTACTTAATTTATTAGTCTATACACTTGATTATCCCATGTTTCTTCTTAGTTTATCTCACTCTTGACTATACTGACACATTGATTTCATATGGATTTTAATTTTCATAAGAATATGATCCTGATGAGTAATCCTAAGTTCTTACCCCTCTATAGTGTTTATTATGTGGTTTTATAGGATAACTTAAGGGAGAATGAGGATAATTCAATTTGGGTAGTTGGAGTGGAGCTTTGGTGGAGCTTAGTCTTTCATTTCCTTTGAATGTTTTATTTATGTTTCATGTAGTTGTAATCTAAATTGGAAAATTTTAACTTTCCAATTTATATATATATATGTGAAGTTTATTTGGGAATTGGTTATATTTTCTTGGGAATAAATAGGGTAATTCCTACCATAATTTTGATAGGTACCCTTGGTGCTAGTCACTATAACAACCCCAGTTTTTATTACATAATTAAACATAATTTATTACATAAACTTGCACTTAATAAAACCTAGAAGATCGAGAGGTCTAGTATCTTTAGGGATTAGGAACATTACATGACAACTTAAGACATAAAATACAACATCTTTATTTAACACTTCTTTGACATGACCACAACATTCCTTCGTACTTAGCATTGTATAAGATAACCTGAGGACATACACAAGAAAAGGGTGGGCTATAAAGCCCAGTAAGGGAGTAAACAAAGAATAACATGAAGAATAAAATACATTTTAGTTAATATACATATAAATGGAGCATAAGATAAACATGAACATAAAGTCAAGATATAGCATGATTATCATAACATGGAAATGTGGCAACACCTTAAAACATTGCATCATTAACATAAAGGAATCACGTAAACCCCTACATCAAAATGGTGGAAAAATATCCTAAAAGTAATTAGGTAAAATCGTGTCCAAACATGATGTATCACGATACTAAATATTACCCAATGCATTGGAGCTCTATCAGGGCACACCCTTCATGAACATTTTAATCTCATGCTTAAGTGTTCCACATATATCATATAACATAGATTCATTCAACATAATCATTTATTACAAGATAAAGGAATGTGGAATACATACATGAAATTATATAATCAATAAGTATATGTTCATAAATTTGAATACCCTTGATAGAGAAATGGGCATGTTATTCACTACACAGTGATTTTGGCATGGAAAACCATGGTGCAATTTCAGAAGCCTAACGACATGACATAAAAAATCATAAAAACTATTGATGAGTGATAAAGGGGTCTCCCATAAAATATAAATGTAATTTAAATTAAGGGGTAATATATATACATTTAACAACATAAGGAATTTGGAAATATAAGGCGTAACATAATAAAGAAATGTGAAGAAAGATGAGAAATGGAATAACTCTGATGAAATTTCGGCATGGTAACAGGTGTACATGGGAGGGATTAATGAGAGAAAAATAGGTATCCCATAATAAAAATATAATAATTTCAGTATGGGGGATGTGAAAAACCATACCCCATTATTTGTAATTGAAAATAAAAGGGTGTGATGATATAAGGTAACATGGATAAAAATGAGAAAGGAAAGAAAGTGAGGATCCTTTACTTGAGTGTGTGAATTAAAAAGCTTGAAGATGGGCTTCTTGAGAGCTTGGGGGAGCCTTGGGAGGATTCTAGAGAGGTAAGGATATAGTATTTAAGTTCTCCAATGATTTTTAGTGAATATAAGTGGGATCTTGGGCGGATTTATATAGGAAATGAGAGTGGAATTCATTTATATTTCACAAACTTTTGTTTTGGAATCTATATAATTAAATATTCAAAACAACAAACCTTACCATGGTTTTTTCCAATGTTTTATTCCAAATAAGAGTGGAAAAAATTATTTTATAGGGACAATTTCCAAACATATTAAATTATTAGCCTTGATTATTTAGAGGTAAGTCATATTGTTAAAGAAATTAATTTAAAATCATAAAATATATTATACATTTTGGAGGATTCAATAAGGATTTATAAAAAAAGTATAAAAATATAAAATCACATTATTTTAATGATCAAACATATATTGGTCCGATAATACCCATTATATTATTTATTATATCATTTTGGGGTCATTATGATGTAATAAAATAGATATTTTATTTATACGGTATTTAATTTTTATCCAAATAATTGACTATCTTAAAAAATTATGAAAAAATCACCATTGGATGATTTAGATGTCATTATTCCAAAAATAATATTCATTTTATATAAATAATTATCTAAATAGGTTACTTTTTTACTTTTAAAATGAAAACTGACAGTTATTAAAAAAACAATTTTCAAACCTTAAAAAAATTATATTTGACTTCATAAAAATTATATAATCATTTATTATTCATAAAATTAATTTTATAATAATATTTTATTAAAATATTAATTATTTAAAAAACAAATTAATTCCATAAAATAAATTCTTTAAAAATACACTTTCGGTTTTATCATATAAAAAATATAACTCTTATCAAACTGATTACCTAATAATTTACAAATAAGAAAGTAATATAATCATCATTTATAATAATTTTTTTTATAATATTATTAATAAAAAAATTAGTTTAATATACTAATTTATATATTTCTCAAAATTACCATTTTTACCTAAAGTGTCAATTTATCAAAATCGTCTTTTTTTAGAAAGACTATTTATGAAGGAATTGATGGAATAATACTTTTATTTATAGAAAAAGATTACACAATAAGTAACTAATACCTTATTATATAACCCCTTATAACACCCACATATGACTTAATGGTAAGGTGTATGATGGTGATAGACTCTTTGGGTGGTTTGGATAACATCGCCCGGGGTATAATCTCTATTAACTTGAACATTTCCCATATGTGATTCTATTCAATCTTAACATGTTGAAGCTTGGATTGGGCTTAGTAAGAGTGAATCCTAGTGATGCTACCTCCTTTTCGAGCTATGAAAAAAGAGATTTGTATGTCCTGAGTCTACTAGATGAGGCCATCCTCTATTTTGTCCACGTCGAAAGGATTTGTTAAAACATTATATTTATATTAGTAGTTTGATCACTTTTCAACGACTATATTATCAATGGTAATGATACCTTATGGTAATTTAATCCTAATAAAAAAATTCATGTGTTTTCTATATCCATAAGACATTAGAAGAAATGGAATTTTATTCATAAATGTTCAGGTAGTTACAATATCCCCCCTTGAGAAATTTCACCCTTGAAATTTCCTTTTCCCACACTAAAACAGATGAGGGTAAATCTGCCTCATAAATTCCTCTGGTTCCCATATTGCTTCTTCAAACTTGTGGTTTCACCACAACACCTTGATTAGGGGAATCGTCTTTTTTCATAGAACTTTTTCCCTACAATATAGGATCTTCATCGGCTTCTCTTCATAGGAGAGGTCATTCTCCAATGGTACCACCTCTGGATTGAATACATGTGATGGGTAAGGTATGTAATTCCTCAAGAGTGATACATGGAATAAATCAAGTACTTGAGACAGGTTCAGTGGGAGTTCTAGTCGATAGGCCACTTCTCCAATGCAATCAAAGATCTCAAAAGGGACGATGTACCTTGTAATAATATTTCCCTTCATCCCAAATCACATAACTCTCTTCCATGGTGATATATAGAGTAATTCCATGTCTCCCATATCAAACTCTAGGTCTTGTTGATGATTTTTAGCATAGCTCCTTTGTTTACTCCGGGTAGCTTTAATGCGCTGTTGGATGGTCTTAACCTTCTCCGGCATTTCTCCAAAAAAATCTGGATCTAGAAGTTTTCTCTCCCCAACTTCATCCCAACATGTTGGTGTTCTTCATCTCTTCCCAAAAGGGCTTCATAAGGATCCATTTGGATGCTTGAGTGGAAATTTTTGTTGTAAGAGAACTCAGCAAGAGGAAGATGTTGATCCCATCCACCTTTGAATTCCATTGAGCATGCTCTCAACATGTCCTCAAGTGTTTGGATAGTCTGCTCATATTTTCTACCAGTTTGAGGATTATAAGTCATACTAAATTTCATCTCTATATTCAGAGTGTATTGGATACTCTTCTAGAACTTATAGGTGAATCTTGGATCTCTATTGGATACAATCGATAGTGGTACACCATACAGCCTTACCACTTCTTTGGAAGTCCAGTGAAAAAGACCATAGTGATTTTTTCCCATTTCCATGTTGGTATGGGTAATTATTGCATCATTCGCTTATACTTCTACCTCTCATCCTTCACTTGCTAACATACCAAGCACTTTGATGTATACTCAGTGGTCTCCTTCTTCATGTTATCCCACAAATAAAGCTCTCATAGATCTCGATACATCATTGTGTTTCCTGGGTGAATGAAGAAATTTGAACTATATGTGTCATCCAAAAGATCTTTCTTTAACTCCAGATTTGATGGAACATATAGTCTTGACCCAAATATCACAATTACTTATTCATTAAAATTGAACGCTAAGGATTTCCATTTTCTGATAGTTTTGACTTTATTCTAAATTACCACATCATCCTTTTGATCATCCTTTAACATTTTCAAAAGAAATGTTTGAGAAATAATTTGTGAAAGGATTGATGATGTCCCCTACTTTATGATTCTCATGTCCATCTTCATCAAATCTAAGAAGATTAGATCCTTTTCAATTCTCTTCAGCGAAAGAGTTGTTGGATCCTTTTTACTTAGATTATCTCCCACTTTATTCTCTTTCCCCGAATGGTAGTGAATTGAGAAGTCATAGTCTTTGATCAGCTCTAACCATCTTCATTGGTGCATATTAAACTCTTTCTATGTGAATATATACTTGAGACATTTGTGATCCATATATATTTAACACCTTTCCTCAAAGAGTTAATGTTTCCAAATTTTCAAAGAGAAGATCACTATAGCCAACTCTAGATCATGTGCCAGATAGTTCTTCTCATGAACTTTCAATTGCCTTAAAGCATAGGCAATGACCTTTTCATTCTTCATCAACACACAACCCAATACCTTTTTTTAAGTATCACTGAATACCATGAAAAGTTCTCCACATGTGAGTAATGTGAACATGGGCACAGTGATAAGTCTCCTTTCCAACTCCTTGAATATCTCTTCATATTCACCATTCCAAGAAAACTTGACTCCCTTTCGAGTTAGTTTGGTAAGAGCGTTTGAAAATCATGAGAAATTTCTCACAAATCAGCGATAGTATCAAGCTAATCCAATGAATCTACTGATATCAATCACATATGTTGGCCTTGTACATCCTTCAATTTCATTTGTCCTGGAGGGATCCATAGATATCCCATTTCTTGTGATGATATTTCCCAAGAATGATACTTACTTAAAGGAAAACTCACACTTGCTATACTTTTCATAGAGCTTCAACTTTTTCAAGGTCTCTAGTATAGTGCTTAAATGATCCTCATTCTCCTTCTTGGTTTTGGAGTATATTAGAATATCATCTATAAATACTACCGAAAAAAATTCAAGGTAATATATAAATAATATATTCATTAATTATAGTAATATTTCTAGATAATTAGTAAGTCTGAAAGGCATTACTATGAATTCACAGTGCCTGTACCTTGTACGAAAAGCAATCTTAGGGATATCCTCCTTCTTCACCCTTACTTGGTAATATCCCAACTACAGATCCACCTTGTACAAGTATTGTGCTTCTCATAGCTAGTCGAATAAGTCATTAATTCGTGGAAAAGGATACTTGTTATTTATCTTGATTTTTTTGAGCTCACGATAATCAATGCAAAGGCGCATTGACCCATCCTTCTTCTTGATGAAGAGGACTGGTGCACCCCATGGTGAAGCACTTGGGCGTATAAACCCATTATCAGATTCTTTTGTAGTTGTTTCTTTATCTCTTTAAGCTCCACAATAGCCATTCTATACAGAATCTTGGATATTGGAAATTCCCCATGTATAATATCAGTCGAGAATTCAACATCTCTTCTAGGAGGAAGACCAAGCAATTCCTCGAGAAACACATTAGTGAATTCCCTCACAATAAGAATGTCTTTGAGGATGGTTCCTTCCTTAGACTCAATAATCTAAGAAATATATGTATGCTAATATGGTAGTAATATCCACACATGGGATGATGGTTCTAAAGAAGATTCAACCTCCTCCTTACACTTGTATAGAATTAGGGGTCGATTCACCATATAGAGAGTTATTTCCCTCTAATAAAAATTTATGTTAGATCTATATAAGTAAATCTAATCCATGCAAATAATTGCATCAAATTCCACTAGAGGGAGTTTGAAGAGGTTCTCTAGGAAGTTAAATCCACAAATTATTACAGGGGAGGAGTTATATTCATGGGATGAAATAATTTCCCCATTTCACATACTCACTGACATCTCTACTTCCATGATTTGTGGTGGTGTTTGTATTTTTCTACAAAAATTTAAGGATATAAAAGAATGCATAGATACAAAATCAAAAAGTATATTTACTATTCTTGAATGAATAACTAGTGTATCTATTACCACTTTGTTGTCGGGATTCTCTTCGGTGGTAGTGACGGAAAAAGATATCCTCTGCTACCTTAGTGGTCGTTGGTCGCCTCCGAAAACCCTTGGCTTAGGGCACTGGTTCACAAAGTTTCATAGTTCTTTGCAGTTATAGCAATGGACAATGCATTGAGGGTCGAACTGAGTGTTCTGCTCCTCTATCGTAGTAGCAGGTTTTTCTTGTCAGTAATCATCGGCCATGTGACCTTCTCTTCCACACCTAAATCATTTCCTCATCCACTTCAGGAAATTTCTGAGGTGCTTCTTTCTGCACCTTTGGAAAGTGGTGTGTTGGAATTTTTTAGCAGCGTTGGATTTATCCATCAGACCACCAGAATTAAATTCCACTTTATTCTTCATATCCCCATGATACCCCTGGGATTCGATGATCTCTATTTCTACTTTGAGGGTACATCATACAATTTCCTCATAGATATTGAATTCAGGGATCACTAGGGCTTTCCGTAGGCTAGGTTTTAGTCCACCAATTAAGTGTTCAACCTTGCATTTTGGGGTAACAAAAAAGATGGAGGTATATCATGCAAACCTTGTGAATTTTTCCTCATACACTCTGATGGATTCTTCAAATTTTTTATTGAGGGAAAAGAAGTCTCTTTCCATCTTAAGTCAGAGGGTATGGGGAAAATATTTATCAAAAAACATTTTATGTAAATCATTTCATTCCAACACCTCGATCTCTTCCTCAGGCTTCGTATTTTTTTATCAATATCCACCATTGATCAGCTTCACCCTCCATGCGATAAGTATCCAGAAGAAAATTCTCCTGTTCAGAACATTAAAGGTTGGAGAAGATCTTCTCAATGGAGTTGATCCATTTTTTGGTGATTGAGGGATCAGATGATCCATTGAAAGTAGGAGGCCTTTGTCTCACGAAGCTCTCGATTGAGACTTTTCTTTATTGGGGGTTTATTGGGGGGGTGGACATTCTTCTTGACTCATGTTTGTATTAAAAACTTGAGATAACTGAGAGAGTATCGTGACAAATTTTTGATTCCCGCTCCCATCGGACCGGGCATCTCCTTAGAACATTCATCGCATTGATCTTTTCATCGGTTGTTAGCCTGATTCCCCCTATTACAGACTATTGGAGAGAATAAAAGGAAAATTAGGGGTAAGTATTTTAAACTATTAAAAACATAAAGGGGAATCCAATTACAAAAAGGGATAACTTATAAATTAAATTTATTTCCTTAACTTTTGAACTTTTAAGTATTGATCTAAGTTATCCATGATCTATTTCCTAACATATATTCTTAGGGACATTTTTTTATTCCCTTGATAATGTTTCATGATAATATTATTAATTTACTAAAGCATATCCCCCAGGAGGGTCAAACCAAGAGTGTAGTAAGGCTTGTTGTCATGCACCAATTCTCATTTGAGTCTTGCTCAAAGTAGTGTTTTTTGGTTTTACCCCTAGATACATATGTTCCAGATCCACCTCTACTTTTTCATATCCAGATAAGGATATATTTTCTTGATAAACTAATTACTCAATACTCACCAAAATTTAGGGATTATTTTCTTATACTCGGTCTTATCCTTAAGGCTTTCACTAGAGTTTTATAACCCAAATCCCAAAAAAAACTAAACCTATCCTTTGATACCAACTATAACAACCCTACTTTTTATTAAATTCTTAAACATGATTTATTACATAAACATACACATAATACAACCAATACCATAAATGCGGGCAAGGGAAGCACTCCAGATTTATCAATGCTAATAAGAAAGCACTAATAAAAGTGGGACTTTTATCATCACTAATAATAGTGCTCATAAAAAAATTAATAGAAAATGTTATTAATTTATATAAAATTATTTTAATTATATTCAAAAATAATGTTTATATGTATAAATTAAATAAAAAATTCATGTTTATTATGTTTATTATGTTTATGTTTTATTTATGTTTATTATTTTTATTAGTTTTAGTTATATCTTTATTATATATTTATTATACTATATGTATATAATATTATATATAAATACTTTTTAATATATATATATATACAAATACTTATTAAATATATATATATTTAAATAAATTTATGTTTTCAAATGAATGTGTCAATTGATGTGTACATTCTTATCATGAATATATGTTCATTGTTTACCCTAATATTGGCCATATATACTATATTCCTATATATACATAGTGTATTCATTCATTTCCTATATATATGAAGCTTTATCTTCTCATAAATACTTAAAATCGCGATAAATATATTTAAATACACAATAAATGTATTTATTATATTTAAAAATATAAATATTTAGTTATATATAATTATTTACTTTTTAAATATATTATATATAATTATAATAATATATAACTAATTAAATATAAATATGTTTAAATAATTATAAAATTACAAAATATTTTTTAAAAATTATAAATATATATTTATGAGTTCCTTTTGAATATATTTATTTATAAATATATTTCTTTAATGAATATATACACAGACACAAACACACACACACACACACATATATATTTATTTAAATACTTATAAAATTAAAATTAAAAATAATAAATGAATTTATATTTATATATATTTAATTATAATTTAAATTTTAAAATTATATATATATATATATTTAATTATAATTTATACAGAAACAAAAACACAAATATCTATATATAATTATAATTTAAATTATTAAATTATAATAAATATATTAATTATATATATTTATAAAATTATAAATGTAATAAATATATTGGTTATAATTTTATAATTATGAATAAAGGGTATGTTTTATCAGTGCTAATTACAAAGTGCTGATTAAACATCCATTTATCAGTGCTTTTTTAGCGCTGATAAAGATCGGTCTATATCAGCGCTAAAAAAGCCCTGGTAAAGGCATGTTTTATCAACGCTTTCAATTTTAGCGCTGATAAAACATACTTTTATCAGGGGTTTTTATCTAGCACTAATAAAAGTGTTGCCCGGTTTTATAAATAAACCCTAACTTTATCCTTCTTCCTCGCACCCCTTAAGCTCTCATAGAAGAGGATCTCTTCCACTGTCGACATTTCTGTTACTACCGCCATCTCCTCTCCTCCCTCCTCTCCTCCTCTCCTCCCTCATCTCCTACCTACTCCTCCTCCTTGGCCACTGAATCCTCCACCGCCATGAACTAAGCTTTTCTGTATAGTTCTCCTCTGTCGTGCCTCTCCTCCATCAGTGGCTCTTCTTCGCTGCGCCTCTCCTTCACCGCAGCTCTCCTCCACCATTTCCTCTCCTCTGTGGCGCCTCTCCTCCACCGCATCTCTACTACACCGCGAAATCACCTCCTCCATGCAGTTAACCACACCTCTGTAGTTAGTTTCTTCCTCTTTCTAATTGGGTTCACTTATTACAGTTTCATATTGATGGTGATTTATGAATTGTATGGGCTAAACACCCCACTGAAAATTGTGTCCATTGGTGGACCTTGTTTGCGCACTAGTTATATTTGGTAAAATTCAATTTTACTATACTATATTTTGAATTGGTTGAGTTAAAAATATTCAATGCAATGTGGGTTTTCATCATGGTAGAATATAAATATTTTTATTGCTTTAAACTTATGAATTTAAGTGAGTGCAATGTATTATAGTGGTTTTATTATCCTAATATTGTATTTCCTATATTAAATTATGAAACAGTTGAATATATTTTTTATGGTATAATTATTTGTGGTAAGATTACTCCATAAATATATTTTATTATTTAGTAATATTTGAAGAATTTTCTTAAACTTGAAACTCAAATTTAGAATTTTGATAAATAAGTGGATAATGAGCTAGAAGTTACCATATTCTTGAAATGTATTGTAAAAAGGAGAGTCTATCAACTATGGGAGATGGAATATCAATATTCGTGAACTTTTTAATGGGAATATAGATAATTCAATTTATGTAGAAGATTTTTTCATGTAATGGTAATAATGGCCACACTATTAGGGGAATGTGTAAGAGTCATTCATGTCATGGGGAGTTTATACATTTCATGAAGTGGCTTAGGAATTCCTTGGTGGTTTTACCCATTTTTTGATTTCCATGCCATATAGGATATCTCAGCACGAATTATTAAGTATAAATTGATTCCATGTGAACACACTATGATGGAGAAATTCATGTTATTCATGTTCTAGTAAATGGATAATTAATAGATATTCTACATAACATGCTTTTCCTACATGAGCTATGAAATTTTGAGGTTAATAATTAAATTCTATAATAAAGAGTATCACACCATGTAGTAGATTAATCTTGAGCCTCTGGTTTCAAAAGAGAACGAGATTCATATGGTGATGAAAATGTTCATTCCTATAAGTATTCAAGTGAATATATGTAACAACATAACACAGTTTGACAAAAAAAATGTCACCCAAGATGGATCAATATAAGGCTTGAAGCCCATTCTATATCACCATGGGTTGGAGATAACTAAATGGGTATCAACATACATTACTATGGGAATGATTTCAACCTAAAATATAATAACTAAAATCACTTAAAAGAAATGTTGAGTCAATAAGGTTTTCCTTATGACTTTTCCATTCCTTCTTGTTTTGAAAATCAAAAACACATTATCTTTAAGAAAATTACTTTTATAAGGAAAATAGCTTTCTTAAGGAAAATCACTTTTATAAGAAAAATTATCCTTATCACATTTTCATCCATATTTTTCTTAAGTATAAGTTTCGGATTCATTTTCTCGGAATCGTTGAAACTTTGATATAAAGCATTCTATTTTAGGATTTGGATTCTGGACAAGAACTATAAGGAAGTTTCATTCCGAATTTCGGATATGAACTCTGACTAAGTTCTATTCCAGATTCAGGATACGAATTCTGAAGAAGAATTCTCATTACGAATTCTAATGAAGAAATATCATTCCGAATTCCTATTACGAATTCTGATGAAGAATTCTCATTACGAATTCTGATAAAGAATTCTCATTACGAATTCCAATGACGAATTCTCATTACGAATTCTGATGACGAATTCTCATTACGAATTCTGATAAAAAATTCTCATTATGAATTCCAATGACGAATTCTCATTACGATTTCTGATGACGAATTCCTATTCCGAATTCGCATTCCGAATTCACTTATTTAACAGAATCTGATTATCTTTGTTTTATACTCTGAATTAATTCAGACTCCGAAAAATATTTTTGTTAGACTCCGAACTTCTATATTGCTTACACGTCTAAAAATTGTCTACTCTTTACTATTGTTCTTTACACTCCGAACCTTCACTCCGAAGTTTTCATTCCGAACTTTTATGTTAGAATTTAAAACGATGTCGTACATTTTGTTACACTTGTTTTGTTATAAAACGATGTCGTCTGTTTTGTTATAAACTAACCGTTGTCTAAGTGACACGTGTACAGGTCCCTCCGATCTTTAAGGAAAATATGACCGTTGGAGAAGGACCCGACCTTACCTATAAATAGGAGATCATTTGAAAGAGCTCGGTGCTAATGGCTGATGAAAAGTACTGAAAGGCTGACTAATTTGCTTGAAGTGATTTCTAGAGAGAGAGGCTCTTATTAACTCTCAAAGCTTCGTGCGACTCCGAATGTTGGTGATTACATTCGAGGGCTTCCGGGGATAGGAAGACAGAGGTGCTGACCACCTTAAAGTTCGATGGCTTCCTTGCTGAGGAATACAGAGGTTGCCAACTACCTTGAAGTTGAGGGCTTGCGGGGATAGCAAGACAGAGACTCCGATCTTCGTATCGAGGGCTTACCCTGGTGTGGGTAAGACAGACTTGCTTGAAAGTATAAATCAAGGGACCTTTATCCAAGGTTGTTGGATACCCTTCTCTTTGGGTTAAAAGACTTATATTTTGTTACTAGTAGTCCTACTACTTGTTTTATTTCCGTTGTATTTTGTATTATAAGGAAAGTATAACTTTCTTATACTTCCTTTATTGTACTCTGATTCTTTAAGATTCTATACGCTTTAAGGTAGAATCTCTTATTGTATTTCTTTGTTAAGTTTCAACTTCCGGAACTATATTTCCGGAACCTACTTTCGGAATCTCATTCCCAGTTTAGTTCGGTGTTTAGAGGTGTTGTGAATTTACTTAGTTTAACTTTGTTAAACTTAGTTTTTTCCCTTGGTTAAGGAAAACATAGTTATTCATAACTAACTTTAAAGGTTCCAAAGGAATTTTTAAAGTATACAATTCACCCCCCCCCCTCTTGTATATTGAGCATCTCATATTATATTTCGATCCTACAATTGGTATCAGAGGTTGGAAACCTCTTACTCTATACCAGTCTTACATTTGGTATCAGAGCGGGTTACTAAAATACTTATACTCACGAATAAGTTTTTCTTTCTCACTTTTCCATTCCGAACTTTTCCCATTCCGAACTTTTTTATTACCAATCTTTGCTACTAACAAGTTTGTGTGCAAAGTTATTTTTAGTATGGCAGGAATTAATGTTGGTTCGATTGACAATCTGAATCCTACAAGGCCACCTATATTTGATGGTAATGACTATGAATACTGGAGAGATCGTATGAAGACTTTTGTTATCAATACTGGAGTAGACAACTTTGTCATGCTTACTGGTGATTATAAAATTCATGACAAGGAAGTCAGAACCTTTACTAACCAGGAAAAGCAAGAATATCAACTCAACTATAAGGTACGCAATACTTTACTTTGTTCAATGACCAGAAATATATATATCCAAATTTCTTCTTGTGAAGCAGCTAATTGTATATGGAAGAAGTTAGAGGTTACACACTTTAGGACTTCCAAAGTGATTGAAACTAGAAGAGCTATGCTTAGAGCTGAATATCATGGCTTCAATTTTCCTTATGGAGAACCTATCTGTAAAGTTCAATAGAGATTTATGACTATCGTCAACAGTCTACAATCTATGGGAGAGAAAGGCTTAGATGATGAAGCTCTTGTGGACAAGATAATTGATATTATGCCTAATGAGTGGGAATCCAAGAGAACAACTATAGATGAGAACAGGAAGGTCACTCAAATTACTCTTGATGAATTATTTGGAACTCTTCTACAACATGAAACAAGAATGAAGAGAGATGCTGACAACATCAAGAAAAATAATGGAAATGGAACTGTTGCTTTTACTACTACATCAAATCAGATGAAAGCCAAGACTCCTGAGAGAGTAACCAGATCCAAAGCTAAGAAAGTCATTTTCCAATCCGAATCCAGTGAAAGTGAAGTCTCAGAAAGTGAATTAGCCAATCTTGCTCGAAGGATGAACAAGATAGCTGGACAAAGAAACTTTCAATCCAAGGATAAGAAAAAGGATAGGAAGGATAAGAAAGATGGAGAAGTTACTTGTTATGAATGTAAAAGAGCTGGACATATTAGACCAGATTGCCCTATGCTCAGAAAGAAAGAAAGAAAAGAAAGGCATTCAGACAGGAACAGGAAGAAGTTTTATAAATCCAAAGCTAAGAAAGTTCTGAAAGCTAATGACACCTGGAGTGCCAGTGATGGTGACTCTTCAGATGAATCTTCTGATTATGAATCTTCAGGACAGAAGAATCTTGGTCTTATAGCCAGATTACCTATTGATAATCATTGTTTTATGGCTAAGGTACGAAATGCTGAATCATTGACCAATGTTTCTTTAAATTCTAATGATAGTAAGTATTATAACTCTTCTGATGAAGAATCATCTTCTGATGAGGAAAATACTTTACCTACTTATGAAGAAGTCTCTAGGTTTGCTGAACTTCTTGAGATTGAGAATTCCAAACTCAATAAGAAACTTGATAAGGCAAACTCTAGGAATTCTATTCTTACTAAAGAGATATCAGATCTTTCTAAAGATCTTGATAAGAAAAATGCTGATTTTGAAAATATTTCAAAAAATCTTGAGGAAGTAAGTTATGAGAAGAATAAACTTTCTAAAGAATTAGAAAAAGTAATTTCTAATAAAAATATTTTCGAGCCTAACTCTAGTTCTAAAACTAATGATTTTGAGGATAAAAACTTGGTTGTAAAACTCAAGTCCGAAATTTTTTCCTTAAAGAAGTGTTTATCAAACTTTACCCATGGTAAAGAAAATTTTGATAAGATGTATTCCCAAATACGACCTTTAAGAAATAAATCCGGATTTCGTTATACCCATGCAAAACCAGTTTTCAGTAACAATTATTTTGTTCCTCAAAGTGCCCCATTCTGTACTAAATGTCAATGTGGAGGTCACTGGGAAAAAAGTTGTTCCTTAAACAAAACCCAATCCTTAGGTTTTCACAAAGCTTACTTTTCTAAGAAAATGTGGGTTCCTAAAATTTTATTGTCTGGAAATCTCGGATCCAAACAAGTTTGGATTCCGAAAGTCTAATATTCTTCTTGATTTCAGGAAAATAAAGAAAGTACCAGCAGCAATACATGGTATATGGATAGTGGATGTTCCCGGCACATTACTGGTAACAAAATCTTTTTTTGAAAAGATTATCAAAACGAAAGGAGGAAAGGTAACTTTCGGAGACAATGCTAAGGGAGAGATTGCTGGTATTGGTAATATTGTTCTTTTAGGTAAAACCTTGATTTCAAATGTTCTTTTTGTTAAAGGTCTTAAGCACAACCTCATTAGCATAAGTCAGTTATGTGATGAAGGTTACCTTGTGAATTTTAGGAATGATAAATGCTTAGTTCACAATTCCAAGGAAGAATTTATTCTCTCAGCCAATAGGCAAGAGAATGTTTACACCTTAAACTTAGAAGACCTCAGGAGCCAAGATTTACCTTGCCTAAGTGCAATGGAAGATCATTCTTGGTTATGGCATAGAAGACTAGGTCACTGTAATCTTAGGAACCTATGTAAACTCTCTAAGAAGAAACTAGTTAAGGATCTACCAGAGCTTAGATTTGATTCTTCTAAAGTTTGTGATCCTTGTCAATATGGAAAGCAACATAAATCTAGTTTTAAGTCAATCGGTGAAGTCTCAACAACCGATGCATTACAGTTAGTGCACATAGATCTTTTTGGTCCAACACAAACTGGAAGTATTGGAGGCAAATACTATGTGTTTGTTCTAGTTGATGATTACACTAGATTTACTTGGGTCTATTTTCTAGCAAAGAAATCTGAATCTTTTTCCTATTTCAAAAGTTTTAGAGCTCAAGTTAAAAATGAGAAAAACCTTCCATTGAAAACTATTCATAGTGATCATGGAGGAGAATTTCAAAATTCCGATTTTGAAACTTTTTGTAGTAAGAAAGGCATTACTCGCAATTTTTCAGCACCTAGAACTCCTCAACAGAATGGTGTAGTTGAATGAAGAAATAGAATTCTTCAAGAGATAACAAGAACCATGTTGAGTGAATATTCTATTGCTAGACATTTCTGGGCTGAAGCTATAAGTACTGCTTGCTATACTATAAATCGAGTTTTGATTAGACCTTTTCTTAATAAAACTCCTTATGAGTTATGGAATGGTAGAAAACCAAGACTTTCCTACTTCAAGGTTTTTGGTTTCAAAGTATTCATTTTGAATACTAAAGATAACTTACATAAATTCGCACCAAAGTCTGATGAAGGAATTTTCTTAGGATATTCCACAACTTCTAAAGCTTATAGAGTTTTTAATAAAAACACTTGTACTGTTGAGGAAACAGTACATGTAAAATTTGATGAGTCAGATCCTTTTGTTTTTAAACCATCCCAACTTACATCTTCAGATGTGTTTTCAAAAACTGATTGTCAACCTTTGATAGAAGAACCTTCTGATAAGGAAATTGTTCTAGAAGAAACTTCAGAAACATTTACCCCAGAAGTCTTTCTACCCTATGTTGATGAACAGGTTTTACAAAACCCATTGGACATTTTCGTACAGAACACTTCTGGAATGGAAGTATTCGTATTAGAAATTTCCGGAATGAAAATTTACATACTGGCAGTTTCATAACCAGATATTTTTGTACCAATTGTTTTTCGTATTAAAATTCTTCGTAATGTATTTTTCGTACTAACTTCTTCGTACTGATTTTCTTCTTAAGTTTGTTTTTCGTACTGGGTTTTCCGTAATGAATGTTTCGTAATGAGTTTTTCGTACTAAGTTAATTTTTCATAGTAAAATTTTTGCGAAATCTGCCATTACGAATAATCCTCCTAAGCCAATCCGAAAGCTATGATTTCCTTACTCATGTTTTTGTAGTCATATTTTACTTGCTGGCATTTTCTTGTATTATGTTTTCGGATTATAGTTTTCTTAAATCTTTGTTTTAATAAAAACCTCAAAAAGATCGGATTCAAGCTTCCAACCGTCAGATCTGATCGCAGCTCATTCCAACCGTTAGATCAACTGTGGAATGTGAACCGTCATCTCGTTGCCTATATAAAGGGGACCCAAATACTCGTCCCACATCGATTTCAAATCTCTCGCGTCCTGAAGCTCTGTCTCTCTGATTTAAGACCGTTCCGAACTTCAGTCTTCTCCGTTCCGAACTTCTTAGAGAATTTCAGATCCGAATGTCTGCGGAGTTAGCATCTCAAGAAATGTCATCCACTAAGCCTATTTCTCAGTGGTTAGTTTACAGAGAAAGGTTAGTCCATCCGACTTTCTTCAGCAACTACGATTCTATCATTTCAAAGAATATCAAGTTGAATGGCTGGGAAGATGTTTCGGTATCAATAATCGGGAACCAAGATGAAGTGTACTCAGATTTACTTATCGAGTTTTATGAGTCAGTTTCTTTCTTCAAGGAAGATAAGAGGGAGAAGTTCTCTTTTAAGTCTTATGGCAAGACTTAAAAGCTTTCTCACACCAAGGCTGCAAGCTTGGTAGGGCTGTATTTTGAAGGAGAAGCGGAGTTTATTTCGCATGTTTTACCGGACTCTAAGGGTAGCTTCGACAAGGAAAAAGCCTTAGAAACTCTCGGACTGGATGATGAAAAGGCTCCAAAGATTAAAAGTCTTTCTACAAATTTCCGGATTCTGGAGTTATGGGTACAAGGACTTATCGTACCGAGGAAAGGTGATAAAGATAGCTTGAAGAAGAGTGAGATCTATATCTTAGATTTCCTGATAAATCTAAGGAAGTTCAACATTATGAAGCATATTCTTCTTACTATTGAAAATTTGAAGAAGGGGAATCTGAGAGCTCAGATTATTATGTATCCAGCAATTCTCTCCAAGTTGATTGTTCGGTGCCTTGAGTCTTTCAAGGAGGATTGCAAATCTAAGCCGAGAGTTTGCAAGATCATGCTGCTCAGTGATGGCACTCTTAAAAGAATGAATGTAGCTTTTGACAAGAAGTCTGGAAAGTGTATTGATCTACCTCCTCAAGAAGAAGTGGCTCCGAAAGTTGCTGATCCAGAATCATCTAAGACAGTAAGGAAGAGAAAGCTGAAAGAAGTGGAAGAACAAGTAGAGAATACTAAGTCTAAGGAAGTCCATTCCGCACCTCCAAAGCCTAAGAAGAAGAAATCTTATCCTGATGAAGTTGTTGCAAAGTGGAGAGAAGATAAAGAAACAAGGAAAGAAGGGGATCCGCAGTTCGGATTGAACCCTGCGGAGGCTAAGGCTTTGAAGGAGAAAACGTCTTATGAACTTGAAAAGCAAGCAAAGGAGAAGAAGCTTAAGAAAAAGATGTCAGAAGCTGAGGCTGTTCAAGCGTTGTTAAAATTCAATGAAATGGTTTCAGCAACAATTCCAGTTCCGAGATATTTCTCTCTGGAATCTCTACCTGAGACTCCAGGAAGAAATCTTGTTGCTCCGGAAGAGGCTGTTGCTACGAATACTGAGGAAGTAGAGCAAGTGGAACAAGTAGAAGAAGGTGCTGAAGGAAGTGGTGAAACTGGAGATGTGCTGAAACAAGTAGATGATTACAAAGGGACACCTTTGGAACACTTATCACTCCGGACTTCAGAAGCTGAATCTTCGAAGCTAGTTACTCCTGCAATAGAAGAAGAGAAAGGAGAAGAAGAAGTTGCCTATCATGCAGAAGAAGAACAACTTTTACATGATATTGCACAGATGGAAAACGTAGAGGTAGGTATTCAGGAAGTTGCTGATGAGCAAGATAATGTCTTTCAAGTCTCTGATAGTAAGAAGAGAACTTCAGAACAGGACTCAATTCTGAAAAAAGATAAGGCGAAGAAAATTCTTGCTGATACTCCGAGCTCAGGAGAAAGGAAGAGAAAGGAAGCCGGTAGTTCTTCTAAAAGGAAGTTGGAGCTTATTGAGGAAGAAAACTCTCCAAGCAAAATTTCGGATTCGGAGTCATCATCATTGGGGCATGATTTTGTTGTCCAGTCTTTAAAGAAGTTGGTAGGAACCATTCCGACCTTTTCTAGTATTGACTCAAGATGCCAGATGCTCCAACATGCGTTGAATCAGAAAACTGACTCCGTATCTATGGTTATGGATAAGTGCGTTGAGATCGAGGCTCAGTTCAAAACCTTCTTTGTTGGTTAAGAAGCTCATAAAAGATCTTGCAAGAGGATGACAAGCTGGTCGAAGAAGAATGTGGAAGATATGAGGTTGCTTGATGAGTTTTAAGACAATGTTAAAGATGCATTTGAGACTGAGGACAAGAAGATTAATGAGCTGACTTCCTCCTTTGAAGAAAAGCTGACTGAAGAAAAGAACTTCCGGATCCAAGAAGTCAGGGATCTGAATGGGAAGTTGAATTCTGTTTCTCAGAATTGGAAATTTGAAAGGGATCATCGGATCGATTTTGAAGAAAGGATGAAGGCTCAGGAAGAAAAGATCCAAGCTCAGGAAGAAAAGCTGAAGGCTCAGGAAGAAAAAATTGAAGCTCAGTCCGCAAGAATAGTTGCCTTAGAGAAGCAAGCTGAAGAAGATCATAAAGACCTGAAGAAGATCAAGACTATTCTTAAGGGGATCATGTCGAAGGAGAAAGATCCGAAATAACCTAATCCGATCTTTTTGTTGTATTCTTTTTGTTGCTGAGATTTCAAAATTAATGAAAGTTGTACTTGTTGTTTCTATTGTTGTCATTACTAATCTTTCAGGTACTTTGTTATTTTTTCCATTCCCTAGAATTATTTTTGAAAATCACAAAGGGGGAGAAGGAAAAGACCCTTAAGAAAAAGAGGAACTCTAATAAGAGTATATCAAAGGGGGAGAAAAAAAATACCCAAGGAAAAAAAACTCTAATAAGAGTTTGTTTAAGGGGGAGTTTTTTTTCTTAAAGAAGACCTTCTTATGGAACATCACTCCGGAAATATGAATACGATCCTTAGAGTTTCAAAGCCTAAGGGGGAGTTAGTCTTATTCATCAATATCCTTAAATCAAGGGAGATAAGAATTAATATGTTTCTTTCTTCTTAGAATTTTTTTTTTCGTAAGGATGTTTGTGCTTTCCAAAAAGGGGGAGATTGTTGAGTCAATAAGGTTTTCCTTATGACTTTTCCATTCCTTCTTGTTTTGAAAATCACAAACACCTTATCTTTAAGAAAATTACTTTTATAAGGAAAATAGCTTTCTTAAGGAAAATTGATTTTATAAGAAAAATTATCCTTATCACATTTTCATCCATATTTTTCTTAAGTATAAGTTTCGGATTCATTTTCTCGGAATCGTTGAAACTTTGATATAAAGCATTCTGTTTTAGGATTCGGATTCTGGACAAGAACTATAAGGAAGTTTCATTCCGAATTTCGGATATGAACTCTGACTAAGTTCTATTCCAGATTCAGGATACGAATTCTGAAGAAGAATTCTCATTACGAATTCTAATGAAGAAATATCATTCCGAATTCCTATTACGAATTCTGATGAAGAATTCTCATTACAAATTCTGATAAAGAATTCTCATTACGAATTCCAATGATGAATTCTCATTACGAATTCTGATGACGAATTCTCATTACGAATTCTGATAAAGAATTCTCATTATGAATTCCAATGACGAATTCTCATTACGATTTCTGATGACGAATTCCTATTCCGAATTCTCATTCTGAATTCACTTATTTAACAGAATCTTATTATCTTTGTTTTATACTCTGAATTAATTCAGACTCCGAAAAATATTTTTGTTAGACTCCGAACTTCTATATTGCTTACACTTCTAAAAATTGTCTACTCTTTACTATTGTTCTTTACACTCCGAACCTTCACTCCGAAGTTTTCATTCCGAACTTTTATGTTAGAATTTAAAACGATGTCGTACATTCTGTTACACTTGTTTTGTTATAAAACGATGTCGTCTGTTTTGTTATAAACTAACCGTTGTCTAAGTGACACGTGTACAGGTCCCTCCGATCTTTAAGGAAAATATGACCGTTGGAGAAGGAGCCGACCTTACCTATAAATAGGAGCTCATTTGAAAGAGCTCGGTGCTGATGGCTGATGAAAAGTACTGAAAGGCTGACTAATTTGCTTGAAGTGATTTCTAGAGAGAGAGGCTCTTATTAACTCTCAAAGCTTCGTGCGACTCCGAATGTTGGTGATTACATTCGAGGGCTTCCGGGGATAGGAAGACAGAGGTGCCGACCACCTTAAAGTTCGAGGGCTTCCTTGCTGAGGAAGACAGAGGTTGCCAACTACCTTGAAGTTGAGGGCTTGTGGGGATAGCAAGACAGAGACTCCGATCTTCGTATCGAGGGCTTACCCTAGTGTGGGTAAGACAGACTTGCTTGAAAGTATAAATCAAGGGACCTTTATCCAAGGTTGTTGGATACCCTTCTCTTTGGGTTAAAAGACTTATATTTTGTTACTAGTAGTCCTACTACTTGTTTTATTTCCACTGTATTTTGTATTATAAGGAAAGTATAACTTTCTTATACTTCCTTTCTTGTACTCTGATTCTTTAAGATTCTATACGCTTTAAGGTAGAATCTCTTATTGTATTTATTTGTTAAGTTTCAACTTCTGGAACTATATTTCCGGAACCTACTTTCGGAATCTCATTCCCAGTTTAGTTCGGTGTTTAGAGGTGTTGTGAATTTACTTAGTTTAACTTTGTTAAACTTAGTTTTTTCCCTTGCTTAAGGAAAACATAGTTATTCATAACTAACTTTAAAGGTTCCAAAGGAATTTTTAAAGTATACAATTCACCCCCCCTCTTGTATATTGAGCATCTCATATTATATTTTGATCCTACAAGAAAGGCTTAAAATAAGGAATAACACACCTAGAATGTCTGAGTCCATTACTATCTGCCCCTATAAGGACTTATCATCCCTGAGAAGTGTCTATAGAGGTCTTGCTCGACCAACTTGGGCCACTAATCCTACACATCAAACTCCTGATTCCAATATTCTTCTTGAATACTCCCACAATTCAAAAAACTAAAATCTTATCCACCATCTTTCTTCTCAATAATTTTTCAATACAATCAATAATTCATAGTATATGTTTCTCAAATTATGTCTAAATAATACCAAGTTTTCTTACTTTCCCAAGTGTAGATGTTTAAATAAAACTTCATTATAATTTTTCAAATGATTCAACCCATGAACTAAGTGACAAACCACACTAGATCCCATCCCCAAGTTCCCCTAACAACCCAAGCACCTCTCTATAGGTTGACATTATTAATCCATTCTTGATCTCCTCTAAACGATACCCTTACATGAGTATCTATCATCTACCAATGAAACTCATACACTTATGCACACACACAAAAAAAACCACCTCTACCTATGGGTTAGGTTCACCTACCACCACTCCCAATGTTCACTAAGAAATTACATCACTACCAAAACATAGGCATGAACATATCTCATTGTCAGCTAAATATTGACACTCAAAATCATTGCCAACAACTCCCATACATTCTCACAACACTAAACCCAATGGAATAACTGAAGGACCCATCCACTTACCCAGACATGACTCTTACAGTACTCTCCACATCCTCACATGGGCTTGTTAGTGACCAAAAAATTATAGGATTTTAATGAACCACAACTAATCATTACTCAAATTAGAAATTATCATGATGAGTTAACACCCACAATGAATTTCCAAACTTCGATTTCATCACCACACTACTCATCCCTTGATAGGTCATAGATCGTTCCCTAAAAAAATAATTTTCTCACACACCTACAACACCATGACTTAGGTGTCTCTTATTTACCACATTACAAAGGCCTTTCCCCATGAATACATTATGTCCTTTTCAAGTTTGAATTATTAATTATTATATTAAAAGTAAACATTTTTAAATTATTTTTACTTCTCATTTTTAAAACCTTTGTCTCTATTTAATAACTTTTTAATAAGAATTATTTATAATAATGTTTTCAATAGTAATCTATTTCCCTTAAAAAAATTAAATATAATTTTCAATTCAATGTTTTAAAAAAATGTTTTGAAAATGTTTTTGTTTTCACTTATATTTATTGTCTTAGTTTTGTCTTCCATGTAGTGAAATTTCAGTCACAATTTATATGTTATTATGATATTATTTATTTTTTCAATATTATAATTATAATATTCTATAATATCTTAAGTTCATATTATGTTTTTTTTTTTGAATTATTTAAGAAAACAATAATTTTTCCATTTCAAGAATTATTCCCACTCTTTCTCCTTTATCTCCCCCATACCTCTTCTATTCTTTTTTTCACATAGGTTTCTCCTTCTCCCAGGAACTGAAATTCATTTTTCATGAGGATTTAGTGCATTTAATTTTTTGAGTGTTTTCCATGGAAGGTGAAATGTTGTGTATTGGTAAAAATTTGGTTTAAATTATGTGTTTATTTTCTCTTAATTTATTTTATATTTCATGGAATGTGTATACTTTATAAATTTATTTTCAATTAATGTATAGTAATGTATGTGTTCTTGGGTGAAATTATAAATTTATTTCTTAAATTATAGGCTTGGCGTAAGGGTTTTCCATTAGAATTTCATTTACTATTTTTAAATTAGATTAATTCTCATGTAAAGAATATATTAAAAGGTTAATAGGGTCATGTAAATAATTTTTATAGTAAATTTAGGTCTTATTAATTTTTTGGGTTTTCAAAGGAATTTTCCATGTTATTGGATAATGTTTTGGAAAGAAAAATGTATTTTTTTTCAAGTGATTCCAAAATCATTGAAATTATGAGACTTTAAATAAGGGGAGTGAGGCTATACATACTAATTTTTTTTCATGTGAAGACCCATTTTCACTTTAAAAAGTAAATGGTTTATTTCTCATGTGACCCTCAATGATTTCCTCTATACTTATTTCACTATTTATGGGTTATTGATTATTTATATGATAGATGTATGATGTGAAAAGGGGGTGTTATATGTGACGGTGTTGGAGGTGAGGTGCAAGACATTTTTTTGGGTAATTATCTTGATTTATTTATCACCTTCATGGTTTTTTGTTTATGGTAACTTGGGTGTCTAGGTGGGAGGTCTTGATTCATGCTACCCTAGTTGGTAAACACACTTATAAAGTCCCCCTAGTTGTGTTTAAGACAAGGCTAGTGGGAAGGTTCCATTATGATGAGTTACGTATGTTTTAATTGGGTGGATCATATTATTGTTGGATGAAACATATATTAGATGTTGGTCCATGTAGTTATAGTGTCGTTTTGGATCATCACACACTAGTACCTAGGGTATATCCCATGAAAATATGTTCCTTGATCGGTGGTTCTATATAGAGGATTAAATTTTTATATTGATTACATCCCCTTATGCTTGATCGGTGGTGGGATAGTCCATAAGGTTGATGGAAGTAACACTGAAAACTAGTGATCAGAGCAAGATGGGGGGTGTTATGAGACATATAAGGTCTGCGGCCATTAATGATTTTCATTGGATAGATAGAGGGAAATGACAATGACCCATAGTGATCTTATTAGGGGTTTAATTTTAAAATGATTCAAGTGTTTTGAAATGTTTCTTAAAAAAATATATGTTTCCAATATACCATTTTTTGGTTTTAAATTACTTTAAAATGGTTTAAAAAAGAATTTGGGTTTTGAGAAAGGTTTTTTTGAACTTATTGGTTTATTTTAAAAAGGTTTTCTTATTTTAAAGAGAAATTTTTGTAAATGGTTGGTTTTTTAATGGTACTTCAACTGTGATTTTACAAATCGTTTTCAAAGGAGATTTAAAGTCTACAAATTTTTTAGCCTTGGTTAATTTTTATATTAACATTTTTTGTATTCATTTTGTTAAATATTAATATCACCAAATCAAATTGGATGGATATGAATAAATAATGGATGGATTCCAATCATCTGACATAAGAGTATACATATGGAGTGAATGAGTACAAAAAGTTTGCAAAAGATCATGCATATAATCCCTCTCAAATCCTTTTTCCATGTTTACGTTGTTGTTATTCAATACAAGTTAGTCCAGAGGAGTTGGAAGAACACTTTATCTATCATGGAATAGATCAAAGTTATAAATGTTGGAAAAATGTAGGGAAAAAGAGAATATATCTTGTGAATGAGATAACACTACATCTTATGGATCATTTGATATAATTGCAAGCATGAAAAATGAATAATACCATATCGAGGAAGTGATTACAGATGTGCATAATGATAAAGATAGTACTAAGGAAATGAAAAGGACAGTTGAAGATGAACTTCTTGATTTCCCAAAATTGTATGATCAGTTAAAGAGTTTTGTAAAGATTCCATTGTATGATGGTTGCACTAAATATACAACATTATCAGTCATGTTGAAGCTGTATAATTTGAAAGTAGTCAATGGATGGATTGACTTAATATTTAAATAATTACTTGATCTCTTTAATGACATGCTCTCAAAAGATAACAAGCTCCCGAGTCAAACATAAAATGCCAAAAAAATGCTACGCTCAATGGGTATGATCTCTAAAAGAATAAACTCTTGTCTGAATGACTATAAACTATTTCGCAAGGACCAAAAATCACTTAGATAATGCCCAAAGTGTGGTGCTTCTCAATACAAGAAAGATGAATCCGGTCCTACAAAATTTTCATGGTACTTTCCAACCATTCCAAGGTTTAGGTGCCTATATGGAAGTGAGGAGACTGTAGGGCAATTGACATGGCACGCAGACAGAAGAAATAAAGATAGAAAACTATGGAATCTAACAGACTCTCCTTAGTGGAAGAGAATTGATCCTGAGAATCCTAACATTGGAAATGAGCTTAGAAACCTTTGTCTTGCATTATCTACAGTTGGAGTAAATCATTTTGGTTTTCAAAGCAGTACTCGCAGTACATGGCTGGTTATGTTGGTAAATTATAACTTTACATCATGGTTATACAAGAAATTAAAACACATCATGTTATATATGCTTATATCAGGACCAAAACAACTGAGTAATGATATTTATGTTTATTTGGCTCCATTGATTGAGGATTTTAAATTATTGCGGGATTCAAGTGTTACGATGTATGATGCTTATAGAAATGAAGATTGCACGTTGAGATCCATGTTGCACAAGATGATAAATGACTTTCCTTCTTAAGGAAATTTGTCAGGATATAGCACTAAAGGAACTCTTGGGTGTCCCATCTACAAACAAGGCACACAACAAATTAGGTAGAAACATTCATAAACAAATATGTTTCTAGGACATTGCATATTTCTACCCTGACGACATAAGTCACTATCTTGGAAGACATCATTCAATTGACGTTTAGAAGAACGTACACCACTATATCCACTAATAGGTGATCAACTATTTGAGAATGTTAAAGATGTGGACACTCCTTTTGGTAAACCATTTTTGAAAAACCTTACAAAACCGGTTGAAAAAATATCAGTTTTTTTAATTACCATACAGTAATTTTTTATACGTTATACATTTTCATGATGTTATAAATGTTGAAAAAAAATTGTGATAGTTTCATCGGCACATTGCTAAATGCACCCAGAAAAAAAAGGATGTAATTAAGGCTAGGTTGGACATGGTTGACATGGGAATACGAGAAGAGTTAGCACCAGTGAAAGGTGAAAATGAAAATTTCTTCCTCTTGGTGCTTACACTATTTCTAGGTAAGAGTTATATCAGTTTTGTAACTTCTATAATGATTTTAAGGTTCCAGAGTGGTATTCATCTAATATCAAGAACATCTTGTCAATTCATGATTTTAAGTTAAAAGTTCTAAAATCACATGAATACCATGTTTTGATGAAAGATATAATTCCTATATCTTTATGTTTAATTTTTTCCAAGAATATTTATCATATATTAACAAATATTTGTTTCTTCTTCAAATCTATATGTAGCAAAGTTATAGACCCAGCGAAATTGCTAACTACAGAAAGAGAAATTGTCATCATATTATGTGAATTGGAAATGTTTTTCTTGATGACATTATTTGATATGATGGTTTATTTGATGGTTCACTTAGTGTGAGAGATTTAGTTATGTGGTCATGTTCACTATAGATGGATGTACCCCATTGAACTGTATATGAAGATTTTGAAAGGGTATGAAAAAAATCGAAGTCGTCCAGAGAGTTGTATTATGGAGCGATATATAGTCGAGGAAGCCATTGAATTAGGTACCGAATATCTGTTTGGTGTGAAAAGCATTGGTCTAATGAATTTGGATAGTCGATAGAGGGGTCAAATCCCTTTAACATTTTAAAAAATAGAGTTCAATAATATGGTTATTTGTTTTTCTAATATACATCATGTTACTTTATGTTAATATATGTTCACTACTAATTTTATGTTATCTAAATTAAATGGTAAACCAATTTTCCAGATAATGACTTCTGCACATGATGATGCTCCCAATCCCTAGGCACAATAGGTTTCTCAACCCACTGCTGCTCACAATGCAGATGAACAACAGGTTTCTCAACTTGTTGCATTATGTTAATATCTATTCATTACTGATTTTATATTATCTAAATTAAATGTTAAACCACTTTTAAAGATAATGACTTCTTCATGTGATGATGCTCCCAATCCCTAGACAAAATAGGGTTCTCAACTTACTATTGCTCGCAGTGCAGATGAACAATAGGTTTCTCAACCTATTACTGCTCATAATGCAGAGGCACAATTACTATCTGCACATGCTGATGCTATCCCTCAGTAGATGGAGGAACATATTAATGAAAGTGGATCTGAGGAAATTAAAGGTGACGAAACACCAGAGATGCATAAAATATAGAAGAGCCATATTTTTATGGTATTATAAAAGATTATTAAGGCTAAAGAGAAAGGAATCAAATAGAAGATTGGATGAAATAAGAGGGGCCATCATGTTAACCCCAATGAGGTCATGTTCAGTAGTTACATTGGAATCATCACTCAAAAACGCGTGGAGATTGATGTAACTTCATGGAACCATGTTGTGGATAAGATTAAGACACTGATGTTGGATATATTACAACAACATTATGATATCATTTTTTAATTTACTAAAATTTAAATAATGAAACATTGACTTACACTTCATCATCTCTTACAGAGTGCATTTATAGTATATGACTCACACAAAGACTACGTATTAAGGGTTTCTAGAAAGATTCATGGTGGTTTTTGCACAATTTTAATGAAATATCATCTTAAAGATGTTGAATGGAAAATAAAACCACACCCACCTCTTATTTATGCACACCTGATAACCCAAGCATCATGGGATGCGTTTACTGGACAACTTGCAAAGTAGTATTTTCAGGTACATTGTGTCTAGTAATACGTTGTTTGATGGTACATGTATTCATCACTTTGTTTGATAGTGTTTTATTTATGAAATAGCAAATGAGTGCTAAAAATAAACAACGAGCATCAAAACCATCGTACCCCTACCGTTAATCAAGGACGGGGTACGCATCAATTGAAAAAAATTTGGTACGTATTTTAAATCCACCATAATACTTTTTTATGACATAAAACAACATAATAATTATGTTCTTTTTTTATATGCATCTTGAAGAGTCCAAATCCACATCCACTTACATCCCATGTCATGTTCTATGGAAGGAGGTGCGTGTAACTAAAGATGATAAACTAATAGATGAAACACACAAAAAAGTGTGGGAAACATGTATAAGTATGACATAATAAAAATTTGTTTTTATTTAAATCGCTATTACATAACAATGATTACTTATTTTCATAAATTCTCTATCTAACATATTCATACGAATCAACAACACCCACACCAGATATAGACATACTTTCAGCGACATTGAAGCAGGTAGAAAAGTATAGCCACGTCAGAGGAGTGGGTTTTGGAGTGACACCCCAAACATATTTTGAGAAAAAAACAAGCAGAGGATCAAATTGAGGAAATGAAAATATTAGAAAAAAATTATCTATGTTTTAATAATAATTATAATACCAGAGAGACCTGATATCAAGTTTGATGGGGGATGAAAAGAGAAGAAACAACTCAAGAACAACCCACACGTGAAGATCCCACCCCACCCCCACCAGTTTTGAGGTGATCCATTCCCCTAAAAAATTCTTTACAACGGTAGTCGATTTTATAATAATTGTTTCTATGAAATGTGAATCAGATTGAAACTATACATAGATAAATTTCCTGTATTGATATTCTACATGGTGAAAATGACTGTGATTTATATCTATCAACACCCACCCATCACCTTGTAGTGAGGGCTACAATGTTCAATATCCAGAACAACATGCTACACAACAGACCACTTCCAACAGATCATTTCATAGTGTCAATTACTATATCCCTAGAGTTGAGCGTATAGCTACATGCACCAATTGATGATGCAGATATTCATATGGTCAAACAAGCTCTAAAAACATTTATCTCATGACCATCACATCTTGTAAAAATATATGTCGACAATGAGGTATTCATTTCCAATTTAATTTTCAAGCTAAACCTTAAAAATTTAATGAAAAATATATGAACTGGTGAATGTTATTACATACAAACAAAGGGATGGGGGTGAAACGAAATATTTGTTCAAAACCATCTCAAGGATCAACCAACCGATCAAAATGATCTACCAGAAGCACCTTAACCTCCCCCCCCCCCGTTCTAAATCCACATTTATTATCATAAAAGTCTCGTTTGGATACAAAGTTGAATGATGGTGGTAATCACATAATTTATTTTGAATAAAATATGTACGGAGGGGAAGATCCATACTTCATTGGTGTTGAGAGTGCAATTCAAATCTTCAACTATGATTGGTTAGGCAGATTAGTTGTAAATGTTTTCATGAGGTATTTTTTATGATTTTATTTTCCAAAAGATGTTATACTATGCTAATTAGGACTAAATACATTTCATATTTTTCCCAGGTGTATATATGAAAAAAAAATTGAAGGTATTTCCCCATGAACAAAAATTTGGACTCTTTAGTCCTCACGTCACCACTACAGAATGAGAAGACATAAATTCCATGAAATAGGGTGAAATAGTGGCAGGATTGGTCAAATCGTTTAACATAAAAATTACAGTTGAAAGATTCTTCTTAATACCAACGATGTTGGGGTAAAACTCTACAATTTAGTCATATCAAATATATTTTAATTTCTTTCATTACTTATTCTTTTTTTTCTTAGGCAGCATTGGATGCACCTTGTGGTCAATTTGGATACTCTAAAGATTTATTTTCCAGATTCAATGCATGGATATATAACAGACCAACCAAAAATGATGGTGTTTTTCAATTTTTAATACAGTACATCAAACATTTTAGAACTAAACATCCAGTTATAAAATTTATATTATCTTTTAATGAGGATTCTATTATGATAGGGTGGTGCGTGAATATCATCTACATCATGGAATGAGGCCAGGGGAAAAGGACAAGAAACATGAAAAATACAACGAATAGATAAAAATCAGGGTAAATATAATAATATTTCACTATCCAAACACATATAAAAAAATTAATTATTTTTTTCAATGTTTCTGCAGTGCCTAAAACAAATAAATGATAAAGACTTTGGTTATTATATTTGTAAATATATGAAAGAAATCATATTCCATGAACAAACTAGCATCCCTAAAGATGTATTTTCGAAGATAATTTCTATATAATTTAAAATACTTATTAATCCTTTGTGTATTTATATTTTTTTAGTCCTACCATGACTATAGAAAATAGTCATATTCACAAGACGATATCTAAATATATACTTAGAAATGAATGGGCATCATACCTGATAGAAGAATGTATAAATATAGAATGAAGACGGTAAACTTATCAAATAATTTCAACATTAACAATATTTTCTGCCTTATATTTATCTTTGTTTGATGGTAATTTTGTGAAGTGTACAGGCTAAATGCCCCACTGAAAATCATGGTCATTGGTTGTCCTTGTTTGTGTACTAAATGTATTTCATGTTTATTGGTTTTTTAAAAGAAATTAGTGGTCCTCATTTACAGGGTATGTGTGTTATTGATAGACCACAAAAGATAACTAGTATCCAAAAGGGGTTTCCCCATCCCTTGAGTTTTTCGTGACATCTTGAGACATAACGGGCATAGGAGATTACTCCACTCTTCTCGTTTTCAACACCAAGAAGGGGTTTTCTCTAAAAAACATCGATTCAATCTACAACATTGGAAGTTACCCTCTTTTGTCTGCCCAGTGTCATATATTCATTTGGAGGTCCAGAATATATAATAGTAGGTTCTTCACTGAGGCAAATAAATCTATTCTATACAAGGAGGATGTTATTCTATGTCAACCGTACAGGGATCAAAAGTTTTTTCATAATCCTTCTAAACCGGGCAGATTGAGCATATTGAGCAGGTCAAGTCTCTTTTTTAGGTTTCAGAGGCAAGGGTGAATTGATTTTCAAGCCGAAAAATGTACTTAAAATTTGTTCTGAAACATTATTAAAATGATCCATGAGTCATTTGTGATGTGTAGAAATCAATCGCACCTCAATCAGATGCACAATGTCATTAGTATGACTCCAAATGTGTCTTTATTTAAAATTGACATTAATTCAAGTAAAAAACAAAAATGAGATACATAAAACCAAGGAAATGAATTTATATTGTTTTGATACTTTAGAATAATGATCTACTAGTCATTTTTGATTTGTAGGAATCAATCACATCTCAATCTGTCGCACGGTGTCACTAGTAGGACTCCAAATGTGTATTTTTATTTAAAATTAATATTAATTCAAGTAAAAAAACATGACTAGCATACTGAAAATCAATCAAATTCAGTTGTATTGTTTTTATCATTAGGATAATGATCCATGAGTCAGTTGTGGCATGTAGGAATCAACCCCACCTCAATCTGATGAACGGTATGACTGGTATGACTAAAAGTGTCCGTTATGAGTTTAAAATTGACAATTTAGTTAAAAACATGTCACTCACTGAAATAAAATAAAATTCACTACAATTGTCTTCCAAATTAAGTGAAACGATTCATAAGTCCTTTGTGACATGTATCAAGAAGTCTCGTGTCAAACTGATGCACGATGCGACCGATATGACTCAAATTGCATGTTTTTGGTTTGAAATGACATTTTAGTAAAAAAAATGCAACTAACATACTAAAAAATAAGGATATTCATTCTGATTTTTTTGATACTTTAGGACAACGATCTATTAGTCATTTGAGATGTTTAGGAATCAACTGCACCTCAATACGGTGCACGGTGTCACCAGTATAATTCCAAATGTGTCTTGTTATTTAAAATTGACATTAATTCAAGTTATAAAACACAACGAACATATTGAAAACTGTGAAAACACATTCATATTGTTCTGATACATTAGTAAAATGATCCATGATTCAATTGTGACATGTAAGAGTCAACCCCACCTCAATTTGATGAACGGCGTGACTAAAAGTGTTTGTTACTAGTTTAAAATTGACATCTTAGTTCAAAAGGTGTTACTTGATGAAAAAAACATGCTCTGATTATCTTCCAAATTAAGGAAAGTGATTCATATGTCCTTTGTGAAATGTATCAAGCAGTATCACATCAAACTGACACACAGTGTGATTGGTATGACTAAATTTTTATGTTTTTGGTTTGAAATGACATTTTAGTAAAAAAACACAACTGACATTCTAAAAACCGAGGAAATGCATTCCAATTTTTTGATACTTTAGGAAAAATATATATAAGTCATTATGACATGTAGGAATCAACTATACCTCAATACGATGCACGATGTCACCAGTATGACTCCAAATGTGTCTTGTTATTTAAAATTGACATTAATTCAAGTAAAAAAACACAACTGACATACTGAAAACTAATAAAAAACATTCATATTGTTTTTATACTTTAGGAAAACTATCCATGAGTCGGTTTTGATGTGTAGGAATCAACCCCACCTCAATCTGATGAATGGTGTGATTGGTATGACTAAAAGTGTCTGTTATCAATTTAAAATTGACATTTTAGTTCAAAACATGTCGTTCAATAAAAACAAAGAAAATATGCTCTGATTGTCTTCAAAAATAAGGATAGTGATTTTTAAGTCCTTTTTGATGTGTATCAAATAGTCTCATGTCAAATAGATGCACGATGCGACCAATATGACTAAAATTGCATGTTTTCAGTTCAAAATGACATTTTATTAAAAAACACAACTGACATAATGAAAATCGAGAAAATGAATTATGATTGTTTTGATAATTTAAGACGACGATCTATCAGTCATTTTTTACATGTAGGAATCAACCTCACCTCAATACGATGCACGGTGTCATCATTATGACTCCAAATGTGTCCTGTTATTTAAAATTGACATTAATTCAAGTAATAAAACACAACTAACATACTAAAAACTGATCAAATTTATTTGGATTGTTTTGATACTTTAAGACAGTGATACATGAGTCAATTGTGACATGTAAGAATCAACCCCACCTCAATCCAATGAACAGTGTGACCTGTATGACTAAAAGTGTCCGCTATCAGTTTAAAATTGACATTTTAGTTCAAAACATGTCACTCACTAAAAACAAATAAAATGCACTCTGATTGTCTTCCAAATTAAGGAAGGTGATTTGTAAGTCCTTTGTGATGTGTATAAAGTAGTCTCCTATTAAACTGATGCACGATACGATCGGTATGACTCAAATTTCATGTTTTCAGTTTGAAATGACATTTTAGTAAAAAAACAAAACTGACATATTAAAAACCGATGAAATTCATTCTGATTATTTTGATACTTTAGTACAGTAATATATCAGTCATTTGTAATGTGTAGGAATCAACCTCGCCTTAATCCGACGCACAATGTCAAAGGTATGACTCCAAATGTGTCTTGTTATTTAAAATTGACATTATTTCAACGAAAAAACACAACTGGTATATTGAAAACCAATAAAAATCATTTGGATTGTTTTTATATTTTAGGAAGACAATCCATGAGTCAATTTTGATGTTCAGGAATCAACCCCACCTTAATTTTATGAATGGTGTGACCGGTATGAAAAAAAGTGTCTGTTATCATCTTAAAATCGACATTTTAGTTCAAAACGTGTCACTCACTAAAAACCAAGCAGACGCACTCCTATTGCCTTAAAAATTAAGGAAATTAATTTTTAAGTCCTTTATGAAATGTATGAAGTAGTCACACATCAAACTGATGTACGATATGACCGGTAGGACTCAAATTTCATGTTTTCAGTTTGAAAAGACATTTCATTAAAAAATAGAACTGACATACTAAAAAATGAGGAAATTCAATCTGATTGTTTTGATACTTTAGGAAAATGAGATATACATCATATTTTATGTTTAATAATCAAACTCACCTCCACATGATGCATGGTGTCACTAGTATGACTCCAAATGTGTCTTGTTATTTAAAATTGACATTAATCTACGTAAAAAAACACAACTGACATACTGAAAACCAAGAAAACACATTCAGATTATTTTGATAATTTTATAGAAAGATATATGAGTTAGTTATGATGTGTAGGAATTAAACCCACCTCAATTAGATTAATGGTGTGACTGGTATGACTAAAATTGTCCACTATCAATTTAAAATTGACATTTTAACTCAAAACGTGTCATTCAATAAAAACCAAGAAGACATGCTCTAATTATCTTCCAAATTAAGGATGGAAATTCATAAGACATTTTTGAAATGTATGAAGCAGTATCACATCAAACTGATGCAAAATGTGACCGATATGACTCAAATTGCATGTTTTCGGTTTAAAATGACATTTTAGTAAAAAAAACACAACTGACATACTGAAAATTGAGGAAATGAATTCCGATTGTTTTGATACTTTAGGAAAATGACCTATTAGTCATTTGTCACATGGTGGAATCAACCCCACCTTAATAAAATGCATGGTGTGACCAGTATAGCTCCAAATGTGTCATTTTTATTAAAAGTTGACATTTTTAATTTATTCTTCATATTAATGTTTAATTTATTTATTTATAGTATTAATAACGTAATATTTGTTTTCTTATATAGGTGGAACCTTTTTCTTGAGTTTGGATAATTTTTTCAGTGATAATTACCATTGGAGGAAATTTTTTAGAGGGGACCACAAACATCAAAAGAGAAAACATTAATGTTTTTAATTGTTTGTTAGAAATTTGTAAATGTAATTTTATAAAACATTGTTCAAAATGTATATAGAAGTGTTTTTTAGTATATACCATGAGTGAATATTTTTGTATTCATGATGTTAATTAAATGTATATAGCATTGTCTACCGAACTTTTGTGTGCGCTGCTTATTTTTTTCATCATTTTCATCGTGTATGTGGTCCATTTGTATATATATATATATATACTATGATTGGTTATTTTTTAGTAGTTTTTTGATGGTTTGTGCAGGTTATTTTTGTTGGTTTGGTTATTTTGGTCAGCTGTTTATTTTTTTGCAGGTTGATGGGTGTGCTGTTATATAAACAGCATGCCCATACATGGAAGCTTTTATCAGAACTTCAATTAGTGCTGATAAAGGCCCACCTTTATCAGAGTTTCTAGTAGCTCTGACAAAGGGGTCCTTTATCTGATATTTTCTAAGCGCTAATAAAGGGGACCCCCCCCCCTTAATAGAGGCTTGATTAACAATGATATTTTAGCTCTGATAAAGGACTTTTTAGCACTGATAAAAGCCTATTTTGTGGTAGTGAACCCATAATGTTGATAGGTCTAGTTTCTTTTGGGCTTAGTAACATTACATGACAACTTAAGACAGAAAATACAACATCTTTATTGAAAAATTATTTTACATGATCACAACATTCCTTCATACTTAACATTGCATGGGATAATTTGAGGACATACATAAGAAAAGGCTGAGCTATAAAGCCTAGTAAGAGAGTAAAAAATAAATAACATGAAGTATAAAATACATGTTAGGTAATAGACATATCAATGGACCATAATAGAAATATGAACATAAAGTCATGATATAACTTGATTATTATTACTTGGAAAAGTGGCAATAACTTAAAACATTGCATCATTAACATAAAGGAATTAGGTAAACCCTTGTCCCAACATGGTGGAAAATTTTCCTAAAAGTAATCAGGTAAACCCCTATCCCAACATAAAGTATCATGATACTAAACATTACCCAATTCATTAGAGCGCTATCAGGGCACACCCTTCAAGAACATTTTAATCTCATGCTTAAGTGTGCCACATGGATCATATAACATAGATTCATTCAACATCATCATTTATTCCAGGATAAAGGAATTTGTAATACATACCTTAAATTATATATTCAATAATTATATGTACATAATTGTGAATACCCTTGATATATAAATTGGCATAGTATTCACACTCATGATGATTTTGGCATGGAAAACCGCGGTGCAATTTTGGTAGCCTAAAGGCGTGACATAAAAATTCATAAATATGGTTTATGAGAGGAAAAAGTGGTATCCCATCATATATAAATAAAACTTATAGTAAGTATTTAATATATATACATGTCCCAATGCAAGTAATTTTTAAATAGAATGTGTAACATAATAAAGATACTTGAAGAAAGAGGAGAAATGGAAACACTCTTATGAAATTCCACCAAGGTAATGGGTGTACATGGGAGAGATTAATGAGATTGAAAGAGGTATCCTATCATAAAAAAATAATAAGGGTAGTATTAGGGAGGTTCTAAAACATACCCAATCATTTTTAATTTAAAAAAAGGGTGTAATAATATAAAGAAACATGGATAAAAATGAGAAAAAAAAGTGAGGATCCCTTACTTGAGTGTGTGACTTCAAAATCTTGAAGAAGGGAATATTAAGAGCTTGGGGTGCCTTGGGAAGATTATAGAAATGGGAGTATAGAGTAGGTATGTGCTCCAAGTATTTTTAGTGAAGAGAAGTGGGAGATTTGATGGGTTTATATAGGAAATGAGAGGCGAATTCTTTAATATTTCACAAACATAGGTTTTGGAATCTATATAATAAAAAATTCAAAACCACAAACCTTACCATGATTTTTTCCCATGGTTTTTTCCAAATAGGGGTGAAAAAAATTATTTTATAAGGCCAATGTCCAAATATATTAAAATATTAGCCTTGATTATGTGGAGGTGAGTCACATTATTAAAGAAAAGAATTTAAATCATAAAATATATTATACATTTTGGAGGATTCACTAAGGATTTATAAAATAAGTAAAATAAATATAAAATCTCATTATTTTAATGGTAAAACATATATTGGGTCTATAATACCGATTATAGTTTTTATTAAATCATTTTGGGTCATTATGATGTCATAAAACACATATTTTATTTATACGGTATTTTATTTTTACCCAAAAATTCAATTGTCTCAGAAAATTATGAAAAATTAACTATTGGATAAATTTAATGTCTTTATTCCAAAAATAATATTTATTTTATCTAAATAATTTTCTAAATATGTGATTTTTTACTTTTAAAATGAAAATCGAGATTTGTTGAAAAAATCTGTTTTCAAACCTTAATAAAAATTATATTTAAATTCATAAGAATTATATACTCATTTATTATTTTTAAAATTAATTTGATAATAATATCTTATTAAAATATTAATTATTTCAAAAATTAATTATTTCCATAAAATAAATTTTTTAAAAATACACTTTTGATTTTATCGTATAAAAAACATAACTCTTATCAAACTGATTACCTAATCATTTACAGATAAAGAACTGATATAATCATCATTTATAAAAAAAATTATAATAGTATTAATAAAAACCTTATTTTAATATAATAATGTATATATTTTTTCAAAAGTACCATTTTTACCCAAAGAGTCAATTTATCAAATTCATCATTTTTTAAGAAAGACTATTCTCATCAAGGAATTGATGGAATAAGACTTTTATTTTTATAAAGGGATTAAAAATAAGTAACTAATACCTTATTACAAAACCCATTATAAATCTTGCATATGACCTAAGGGTATGGTGTGCAATGGAGATAGACTCTTGGGCTGTATCAGATAACATCGCTCATGTGGTAATCTCTATTAACTCGAACTTCTCCTGTAGGTGATTCCGTTCAAGTTTAACATGTTCAATCTTGGCTTGGGCTTGGTAAAGAGTGAATCCTAGTGACACTAACTCCTTTATGAGCTCTGAAAAATGAGATTTGTACGGCCCGAGTCTACTAGATGTGGTCATCCTCTCCTTTGTCTATGTCAAAAGGATTTGTTAAAACCTTATATTTATATCAGTTATGTGATCACTATTTAATAGTTATATTATCAACGGTAATGATACTTAACATTCATTTAAACCGAATAATAAATATATAAAAAATCATGTGTTTTCTATATCCATAATACATTTAAATAAATGGAATTTTATTCATAAATTTTCAGGTTGTTACAATCACCAACCTGTGGCCCATTAGAGGTGAGCTTTAGGAGTCACTCTCATCTTTTAGGCAGAACCAGGTGGGGTTTTAGTGGGGGAAAATTGTTAAAAATGGTCATTATGAAGATGCCACAAGTATTGTTTAATAATCAAAAATTAGAGAGATGTTTTTATAAATATGATCATGTAAACACTAAAAGTTTTTCTAAATTTAATTCATTTTTTCACAATAAAGATACTCATAACCTCTTAGTTGGTAAAGTTATATACATATTCACATAATATTATCATCATTCTTGTTTAATAATTTAATATAGAGTTCCAAAAATGATAGATGAACTTTTTTTAGGGGGAAATTTGTTTAATATATGCAGTATATCTTAATTGGCGGGTTATTTTCTTATTTCAAAGTATTTTTTAACAGAATACATACATAAAGTATATCCTTAGATAAATTTCTAGAAATATTTATCCAATTAAATGAAGGTAAGAACACTTGGGGGATTATAATGGGTTCTAGATATTTAGTGAGCAGTTCTTGTGTTGGGATGGAAGGTGGTGATTATGTTGGAAATGTTCCAAGAAAGAGGTATACAAAATTAGGTGAATGAGTTTCCATTTGGTACGAGCATGTCATCATGAAAATATGGATGTGGTGAGGGTTTTAGATATTTTCATGAGGTAGGTTGTTGGGAATGAAAATAAATTAAAGGGTGGAAGATGAGCTACGTCCAGATTTTATGTGATATCCTTGGTTTCCTATTTATTATTCATTTTATTTTTGATCACTGTAACTGGATAAATATACTCATAAAGTATTGATGTATGAAATTCTATATCCAATGATCATATTGGTTTAAACCATTCTATTCCATTTAAAATGATAAATTCCAAGAACCGAATATGATATTTATCCCAACAAACAACCATAAACCATTCTTGTTATTTTAAACATGTAATTGACATTTCCATCCACCTAATTTCATTTCAAACACAAAGGTGTCCCAAAAACTTATTTTTTGGAGGAGTTATCATATTTTGGTTCCCATAATTGGTATGCACTAATTGGTATGTTTTTTATGGGTTCACCTTCACTACAATTCATTAAACAAACTATCAAAGGTATAATTTTTATTTATTTTGCTATTTTATTAATCGATGTTAAACATGTTCTTAATTTTTATTATATGTCTGACTATTATAGATATTGTATCTCTAAATACTAAATCATTTAATGATTATCCCATTAACGTTTTAAAATATAAACTCTATTTTCATCCCAATATTGAATACCTTATGGTTCTATTTTGGGTTTCCTTTAACTTTCTCCCAATCAACCTTTTTCAAGAAATATAACTGATGGATATTATATGATACCTTGGTTATCTAGTTAAGATGAATTTTTTGACCAATAAAAGGGATCAAAATTTGGTTTCCCATATTTATATTGATCTAGAAATCTCTAATATGCTTCCTCTATGAGTTAAGATTGTGAAAAACTCTTCAGGATGGTTCTTTTCCATAATGTATAAATACATCTTTACCTATTACTCCCTATGCCATAAACTGGGACAATCCTTTACCACCCACACATCTTCCTTCTCTAAACTTTAATCCCACCTCTTATTATCAAGCCTATAATCCTCCCACTTAGTCAATTTTTCCCTATAATTCCTTGAAGAGTATTGTTAGATTCTCTACCAACTTCTAATATACCATATAATCTACATAAAGTTAAAATTAAATCTAACTCTTTCATGGATTATTCTCTCTTGACTTATCACCCCCCCATACATCCTTCAAACCTATTATAGACCCTCCTCACTAGACTCTTTAACCTATTTCTTTTTGCCTAATATGTTTGGTTCAAAGTTTATGTCCCCTCCTCTTCCCCATGTGACCCCATCTCAGATCATCCTCATAAATATTCTCTCACATCTGATCCTTCCATGAATGATATTTTTTTACTTTGTACATTAATGAAACCCACCTTGATGCCTCTTCACAATATGGTGATGAGATACCATTGGTCTCTAAAAAATAATGGTAATACTCTTATTTCCCCAATAAACATTGTTACTCATAGCTCAAATTAAGGTGCTTCTCAAAAGTCTACTTCTAATCCATTTAACAATGTTTAAATCCATAATTTGGAATTATATAGGGATCAGTTCTTGTACAATTTCTATTCTCCAACTTATTAAAGATGATCATCTATCTCTTTTTTCCACTATGGAACCCATGGTTACTTTTTACATGATTCATGAGATCTCTATTATGATTCACCTCCTTAATAACCCCTTTAATGTTACCAATAAAATATGGATTTATTGGGATCACTATGTCTTCATCAACCCACTTACTAATGACCCCCCTAATTTCTTATCATCTTTTTCCACTATATCTAATTCAATTTAACCTTTAATGGGTTTATCATTTATACCAAAACTAACAGAGTGGGTGGGAAAGATTTTTTTTGAAAATATCTTTGATGTTAATCCTCCCATTCACTATAATAGGACTCTTCGAGGTGACTTTAGTTTTAATTTTTTTGGTTATAGGATCTTTTACTTTAAAATTTTATGATCATAAATCCATAGAGGATTTTAGTAATTTTATTATTCAAATAAATCTGTTTTAATTTCTCAACATAAGTTCATCACTTGGTCTAGTTTTAGTCTTGATAAATGATTTTTTTCTTAATATTGATAGGTTTTTAGTTCAATAATTCTATCTCAAAAAAATTTCTAATGTTACATTTTTCCAATGTGGTTGTGTTTCTTCTAACCATTTTCTTATTTTTCTCAAGAGTTTTAATATTTTCTCCTCCCTCCTCAAATAGTTTATATTTGAGATTATGTTGATTGAGCAGGGTTATTCCAAGAAAATGATTCTTATCTCTTGGGGTAGAATGAGGGGAATCTTGGAAAAACTCACATGTCTTAATTTTCACCATTAATATTGGAATCAGACCTCTTTTGATAACATTTTTTATAGGATTAAAAAATAGAATCCAATGTGGTCTCTTTATATACTAATTTTGTTTCTAATATTAACTCCTCTAATAAAGATTTTCTATCAAACAATTTGGATATTCACTTTTAGTATTTAAAATAGGAGTAAATATTTTGGAGAAAAAAGTTCAACATATCTTGGTTAAGGGATATATATCTTAATATAAAGAATTTTCATGCTTTCAAGGTTATTAGAATTGTGATCCTACCCCAGGATCATAACATAGGGTGGGATCATAACTCATAAGAATGGATTTGTTTCATAGGAGTATACTTTAGGATTTTGAATATATTTTATACAACCTCATATAGTGTAAAAATAAAAAAGTGGACATATAAAATTAAAAATTTCAAATAAAATAAGATTATGCAATAAAAAAATGAATTACAATGGAAAAGAATATACATATTGGATAAAATTTCAGTTCGGGAAAAAATGAATAGGTATAGAAAAGAAAAGGAAATTAAATAGTAGAGACAAGTTTGTTACACTAAAATCATGAATTTATTGGGGCTATATCCCTATACGAATGAAAATAGCGATCACATACCACTTGACTATGGGCATAGGCTATGGTCACAGTTAGGGGGCCTATTGCTATAGTTTTTTCCTACATAAATGGTTTAATTATCTAATTTTCAATATATATATATATATAATGTAATCAAAACTTAAATTAATTAGAATAGAAATTAAAAAAAATGAATTTGGATTTTTTAAATACAATTGAAATTTTTTAAATTGAGATTTAAATTGAAATTATATATGAAAAAGAAACACAAATTTAAAATAAAAAATTGTAATTGAAGTTAAAATCGAAATAAAAATTAAAATGAAAAATTAAAATCTAATTGTATATAATATTTATTTTTTTGGTTCTTTGTAAATTATGAAACACGGAATAATATTTCCCCTAGGTTTTTTCTACTAAGAATTTGAATAGGAAAATTTAGTTGGAAGTTCCAGTTCATTTTTTAGTGGAGATTTTCTATGGAATTTTTTTATGGATATTTGAAGTGGAATTTACAAACATGCACCAATAGAATTAAACTAATTTTATTAATACATTATTAAATTTATATAGATATAATCATCATCATCGATATTAAAAAATTTAACTGTATATATTATAGTAAATATATTAATATTTATGTTGATAGTTAATATAATTATTATATTATTGTAGTCAATTCTATTATAATAATTAATTTTAATTTATTTACATGTTCAATTATTTTGATAAGAATTTATATTTTCTTTAAAACTAAATGTCAAGGATGAGAGGAGGTGGAGAAGGAGGGGATCTAGAAAAAATGAGAGGAGATGTAGCATGAAATCTCTTGAGATTGCATTATAAATCATGTAAAGCTAAAAAACCTATACCAGGAATCTAGAAATCACTGTATTGGTTATAAATATTTGTTTACAAAATTAATAAAATGATATAGAAAAATAATTTGTTTTAATTTTGATTATTATTTAATACAAAGTGAGGGATGGATGTGAAAGTTTTTGACACTGGTAAGGAGCATCATGAAGGGAGTTACATTTTGGTGTTGATCTTAATATTAATTGGTGACATATATGGGTAATAGTATGGAATATGCTTATATGGTAGTATATAGAGCCCACTTAGGTGTGTTACAATGTATCTCTCCTTAATATTGCATTCTTTACCACTAAATTAGTAGTAAAATGGGTCATAAGTGAATCCTCTTATGGATACAATGGTGGATCACTACTCTATATTATTACTTAGTGGCATGTAACTTTTGAAGAGGATTTAGAAATAAGATAGTGATGAAAGAACATTGTTTTTTTGAACCAAAAAAAATTTACTTTATTCTTGTAAAAGACTTTAGAGAAACCCTAATCTTTTAGATAGATTTGAGTGCTTGGGATTTTCTAAGTGAATTTTCTATCTAATGAAGACTCTATTTTATAGGTATTGGAGTACCCCTTAAGATATGGTGTCATACTTATTGGAATTGGGTTATAAAGGTATATTTTATCTAGTTTAATCTTATCCATCATATCACACCTAATCGAATAAGTGGTCCATATCACACTGGATAGAAAATGGATGTGTTTATTAGATCGCATTTGATCAGATGGATGGACCAGATCATGCATGTTTATTAAACTGGGTAAACCCAATGGATATACCTATTTGGGATTGGGTACAAACTGGTGTGAACAATCAATTCATAAAAAATGAAGGCACATTTAAGCATTAATGCAATTTATGAAGTTCAAAGTGTGTTTTAAGGACCTATAAATTTTATAGGTTGTTACCTCAAGAGTAAGTTTAAATTTTTTTGATCTGGAGCAGGGGATGTTCAGATAATTGGGATTTAAATTGAGAATCTGAGGGTTGAATCATATTGGTAATATGTTATTGGACAAGGATTGAGGATCAGAAGGTGTTTCAGGTGATCATTTGATCATCAGAACAAGGCCCATAGGCCTTTCAGTAATGCTGCTAGGGAAGAAAGTTGTGTCATTATGGACTACAATGAGGGGTGAGTCACGTTGAGACTTAAGGCTTCATGGTGTGGTGTTTTCTGTTTTTTATCATAGGGAATGACCCTAATGAAGTTGTTTCACCTGAATGTGGGATTTTCACCATGACAATAACCCTTATGAAGGGTTTGAGGACTATTATTGAGTCATTCATGTCATGATAGTGTTTGGGCATGGTTCAAGCTCTCTTACTAAGGAATATCATGTCTCAACCCCATGGTCATGCCTTGAATTGGTTGGTAAAAGTGGTGGGTTGCATCATGACCCTCTTGGTCTCTCCAAGGATGAGTCCAAGATTTTTTTATGAGGGGAAGACCCACCTTTTGGGATCCCCCCACCTTTTTCTAAAGTCAAGGGGCTCACAGGAGAGGGATGAGTCGACCAGATCCCCACTCCCTCTTCCTCCCATTGATACTCTATGTTGGGGGATTAATTTTTATATGATTTAATGGTTATTTTAGGTATATTTCTCCTCTTATTTACTCTATTTTGATTTCTCTTTTCTATCCCCTAATTTCAGTGTAATTTAGGCTAGGGTTTGGCATCTATTCCACTCGAATATGGTGGAATTGATCAAGGATGATATGGATTTCATGTATGGTGGCTATATGAGTACTCGAGTGGATAAACACACATCGTTGGAAAATTTTTAGTGATATGAAAATTCCTAGTGAGAGTTTCAATAGGTATTACTCTTTGAATTAATTTTTATAATTAATTATAAATATTTATAATAAATTATTTTGGTGTATGGTGTGAGATGGGGGCTCAGGTGGTTGTACAATCTTGGACGAAGCATGGACGATCTTAGTCAAGGTGGTTCGTAGGCTTGGTGATGGGTTAACTCTAGTATCTAGGTAGGTAATCCCTATAATACAAAATCATATGAATTTTTATGCATGATTTCCTTTGTAAATTCATATTTCATGGGTTCTTGTAGACAGATAGGGACCGAGAGTGCCCATATAAAGAGATAGGATTGATGCGGGTCTCCTAGGCTTAGTAAAACTTCTCTTAAGTACTTAAAGTAACTTGGGATCACATAGAGACTATGTTAGAAAGGTTTATAAAGTGTTATTGGGTTGATGAGATAACTTGGGTGGTATTGGGATGTGATACGTGATGTGGGTAGACTAGGTTGTATTTCTAAGGATAAGTGGGAAGACATAGAAATCTTAGACCATTTAGTAATGGTGAGATGATGGTATTTCCCATGCCTGATTAGTGAAAAACTCTTAATTTTTGAGAAGTTTCTTAGAGATTTTCATGAGTATGATGAGTTCTTTAGGAATATAAGTGTTGTAATGCATAGGGGTTTCCTCTGGGTGATGGTTTGAGAGCTATTTCTGGAGTGGAGTGAGATGGAACCGAGTAAGGGTTGTGATACGGTAATTGTATGAGGATGTAGAGTAGCCTACTGAAGCTAGGGTCAAGAGGATCCTACCTCATGTGTAGTTATTGATGGGTGGAATAGATGTGATAGTTTTAGTAGGTGGAGATATGGACAGGTCTGAAGGAACCTAGTGGATTCTCTAAGTGGGAAAGATGATAATTTTGTGAGTACTAGAATTTCATGAATAGATGATGTTATGTGTTCAAGGAAAGGGGATTGGTCATGAGTGAATAGTGACCTATTGTGAGCTGGTGCTCTTATGATATGGTATGCATTCCCTATTTTCATGTGATTTGATTGGAAATAGACACATCCTAGGTGATGAAAAGTCTTGAGTCCTGGCCCTTCCATGATTGAGATGGTGCTGGAATGATCTCAATGAGTGAGATGGGATCCTAGTTGTGTATGAAGTTTAGGCATGCCACAAGTGAGATGGTATGCCTTGATAATAGTTTATCCTTTCCTTGAGTGAGAGGGTATTATAAAATACCACTCTTAGTAATAGGATTAGGTCCGCCAATGTACATGAGACCCACCCTGGTAGAGGGGGTGATTAAGTTGTGACATCGTCCTTATGAGAGGGTGATGTATGTGATGTGAAACCTCCCTAAGTGAAAGGTTCTAGTCAAGATATGATGTTATTTGAGACAATTGTGGTAGACCCAATCTTGAGTGATAAGGTAGTGGTTGAGATATATATGTTCTCACCTGGAGTGAGAAGGTGTAGGCAGAACCACATTGAGTGAGAGGGTGAGTCCAAGGCTTGGAGGAGGGATCAAGCCTTGAGTAAGAGGGAAGTGGTTAAGACTTAGTGGATAATCTACCCCCTAAGTATTTAGTTAAATGCTGGGATAATGGTTTAATGTAATGAGGAGGATATGAGATTAGGGTATGGTTTTGAAGCAGGTATGATCAGGTATTATGGTAGCCTGGTTAGTACATGATAACCTGATGCGCATAAAGTCCTAGTGGCATGGTCAAAACATGATATATTATGTTCCTATGTGACAAGTTTATTTTCATTTTACATACATGTATATGATGGATTATATTAGGGTCACTGGGTGAGACCCCAATTATATGTATTTCTCACACCCTACACGGGCACTCTGGTGTGTGTGCAGACTGATGTCTGCTTTTAGGTCAGAGCACAAGACGTGTAGTGGATTGAGCTGAGGTAGCTCGATGGGTATTTAGAGGTGGGGTTGATGAGGCTTGAGGATGTTAGTAGGGTCCTTGTGTATTATTTTTTTGGTTTATTTTTTATTTATGTTTGTTTTAGTGGGAGAATAGTTTGATGTTTATTTTATATGACACCATCAATTTGATATGGAATGTTTAGTGACTTATTATGAATAAACTTTAATTAAAGAGTATAATCTCCTCATTGAATGGATTATGCCCTCACTGTTAATTGGAAGCCTCTGGTGTATATGGAGGGAGGCCTGAGGTCATGTAGCTCATCATCCAACATCACTATTTAGTGACTTCCAGATTGGGGAATCGCAAAATGGTATCAGATCATTTAATTATATTTATTATTTGGGGAGATGGTAGACAAGTGATCTAGAAATGTTTCATGAACTGACCCACGAGGGTCTACCTAATTAGTATTAAGCCAAGTGTGACACCCCAATACCACCTCCAATAGGCCAGAGGCTAATGACAAGCACCGAGTACACATATCTCACACATAGGAGGCCTTAGCCTATGTATTTGTACACATGCACAGATCTCGAAATGCCCATATAATGTTGAAAGTTAAAATGAAATTGATACCATAATACATGCTTAACATATATCCCACATCATAGCATGAAAAAGTTATTGGGAAGCATAAAAGGAAAAAATACAATCCCACCACACAAACAGAGAAAAGAGTCAAACCTGCTAGAAGGAGGGGACTATTATCAAATGAAAAACTTAGTATGAACCATGTTTTGTCTATCTCACTATGTTATTCCTACTCTTGGTCCTACTAGGACTCTGTCAAATGGAATGTCACCTACATAAGGCATGACATGTGTAGGAATGGCCCATACAAGGGTGAGTACAACAATACCCAATGGGACACCTCAAAATCACTAAACATAAAGAATCAATGGAGTATTCAACTCATCATCATTAATATGTGTCAACTATAATATGATACATGACAATAATAACACCCATACATACTCATAAAATATATCAAGTCTCAAAGAGGTCTCAATAATATTTCCAGCCATAGGATTCCACTTGATTCTTTAAGGTAGCGATCTTCTGGGATAACTTACTCCATTGGTCATGCTATCAATGATAGAGCTATTCCTAGAGTTCATTCTCATCAGAACTCACCAAATAAGTACTCATTGGAACTTATAAGATCTTGATACACAAATAGGGGATCTCACCCAGGTTATTTCAGGTTATACCAGACCCTACCTTGAATAAACTTCTAAGTAAGGGATCATAAGCCTTTGTAAGTTTCTCATGATGATTCCTCAAACCTCACATAAGAAAGATGATGAAATGATAGAGGATCACACCTCGACTCAAGTGGTGGGATTCCCAAACTCTATATGAGACTAATCTTGTAGAGTGGATCACATCCAATGCTTAATATGTAATGCCTCACTATACCCTCATTGGAATGAACCAAGGGAACAAACCCAACTAAAACGGGTCCATGCTAAAGGTACCAACAACCCAACCTATGATGGAGAAAGTACATAGTGTATATTGGGTGTACTCAGTGTGTCTTATCTACCCCAGGTATTCCTGTGTCTCACTATCTCATACAGGATATCTTTATCCACATACATGATGTGTAATTTTAGGATACATGGTTTATAGAGGTTGGTCTAGAACTTTGCGTGTGTTGTCTTCCTAAGTTTGTGTACTCCGGACCATGACTGTGTACTTTGGTTTGTGCCCATGTACTTTGGTTTTTCCCATTTACCTAGTCGTGTTATACTACTGAGTTGTGTTTATGTACTCTAGTCATGCCTGTGTGTATATCCATGTTTGTTCCCCTATATCCCTAGGTTACATACAGAGCTACTAGCACCGAGTCATACAATATGTGAAACATGTCACATGACATGTGATTTTCTTCTCTATACATAAATCCTACCATCGTAGGAGGGGAACACAAATCGTGTGTTCTTCTAGAGTGCATATTGTGTAGTCAACATTTTCATAGAAATTCTATTCTATTCTATACGTATCACTTATACCACTACTACTATAGATTCTGCCACCATACCCATCAATAAACATGAATCTATGATCATTTGAGCCTGGCCATCACTAGTGACCAGATTTTGGCCATCAAACCCTATTAGGAATCACCTATGTCACACCGCATCATCCAAACATAGTAAACCATGAATCAGGGATCTGTAAATTCAAACCTAATCCACATATGATCATCCACCATCATCATCACACATCAATCATGAACTCAAACCCACGGTGATGGTCCATTATTCTAAAGAACAACTACACAATTATCATCCACCAGCTATTAGTTGAACCATTGGCCAAAGAAAATACAAGCAATTAATATGTGAAGAACCTGAGAAAAAATGCACAAGAACAAAAGGAGGAATGAACCTTGTCCATTTATTAGGTTGGAATAAATTATTTTTCAATATAAAAATGAACAAATAACCAAGAAATAATCAAATAATAACATTTCAAAAATCCCATGAAGATAAACCCACACCTGAAAATCATGATTTAACCATGAATCAAACTGCGAAACGTTCACACCTTGTAGCAATTGGAAATATCCACTTGCTCTGATTGGCATGATAATTGTTAATCAATGATCCTTCATTGATCGTCCGAGAATCCTCCTCCAATGGCCCTCTCTCAATTCCTAGGGTTATGTGGTTAACCCTATGGATTTTCAATAATGGGTATTATATAGGATATGATTAGGTTGAGGATTTAATTATAATAATTAAATAAATATATTAATTTATTTAAATATTATTTCGCCTATGATGGAATTCATGTCGTACACCCAACACGCACAAAGATTATGCCATAAATAGGGTAAAACCCATATTATGGATTTGATAATGGTCTTAGATTTAAAATTTAAGACTAGGTTTGAGCGTTATTTCATTATTTTATAAAAACTATGCATGCATGATATAATATATCTAATATTTATATTATATCCATACTAAGCCTCCTCGAGCCTTAAAATGACACTCTAACTCTGTGTATGGCTTTGAAAATATTATTTAAAATATTAATAAGTTTTAAAAGGAAAAAGGATTATTTATATTATCCCCACCTCAAGTATTTTTATCCTAAAAAGAAAAAAACTCAAAAAAATGAGGGTACTGAGCTCGAATCGGGTTCTCCTACTCCCAAGTGCTCTCTAGAAGATTTTTATACTACCATAAAACATGCACCAAGGTAATCTATCACCCATTGTGGATGTTCTCCTGTTGATACTCAATCTATACTATGTACTATACAAAGTTAGCTCCATCCTCAATGTCCATCTCACCTCAGTTGTTAACATGCTATGGGTCATGCGCATACCTCCTTAGCTACAACATGTGGAAGACATTGTGCACCTGATCTAACTATAGTGGTATTCCACTTTTCCAATTACACATAGTATCTTGAATGGGCCAATGAATCTTATAGATAACTTTATTCCCTGACCAAATATTCATAATACATGTCAAAGTGAGACCTTCAAGAACACATGTTTTCCCTCCTTCAACTCAAAAGGCCTCTGTTTTCAATCCATATATGACATTTGATAGCTCTGGGTATTCCTCATCCACTCATGGATGACCTTCACCTTTCCTTTCATCACTTACACCAACTCTAGGCCCATGAGGGATAAATCTTTTAGACCAGTCTAAAATAGTGGTGACCTTTAAGGTCTTTCATAAAAAGGCCTCAAATAGTGTCATACCTATCATGGAATGGTAGTTTTTGTTGTACGCAAACTCCTATAAAGATAAGTGATTCTCCTAATTATGGTAAAAGTACAACATTAATGCCCGCGACATGTATTTTATAACCTGAATGGTCTACTCAATCTGGCTATCAGTATAGGGTTGAAACATCATGCTTAAACATAATTTACTCTCAAAGGCCTCCTATAATCCTCTTTATATTTATGATTTGAATTGATAATTAGGGTCCAAAATTATCATTGATGCAACTCTATGAAGTTGGAATATCTCTGACATATAAAGGATTCCTAAGCACTCTACTAAACTCTACTCCTATATAGATAGGAAGTGGGCTGACTTGGTGATTCATTCAATGATCACCCAGATGCAATTGTTTCCTATAGATGTTTGTGAGAGTCCCATCATGAATTCCATATATATACCATCCCACTTCCACTATGGAACCTCAAGGGGTTAATATAAACCCACCAGAACCAAGTGTTTATCCTTAACCTTCTAGAAAGTGAGGTATTAAGAGACAAACATCACTACACAATTATTCATTACTATCCACTAGAACTGACACCAAAGCTCCTTGTTCATCTTCTCCACATCTAGATTCACTACCAAGGAAGATGTATTAAATACCCTCAGAACCACCTCACACAAAATAACTAGTAAAATTATCCATCCTATGAAAAGGATAAAATGATCATCTCCAAGATGAGCATACCTAACACATTATAGAAGTGATTGGGTAAAACTCATAGATTTTATGTAATATGGACCAGCTTGATCCATAAAAGACAATTGAAACGAGACTAACTACTCTGATGCCTCGGTTAAAAACTATGAACAAGATCTCCTATTGAGAGAATCTTCCAACAGGTTCTCTTTTCAGGGAGTATAGACTATCTCGAAGTCACAATAATAGTAGAGCTCTAGACATAGACTATTTCTCAATTTAAGATCCTTCAAGGATAATATACACTTGATACTCTTGTTTTCATAATAGAAAATAAAATTCTCATCCATAAGGTAGTGTTGCCACATATTCAGGGTAAATACTGCCATCGCTAGCTCTAGATCATGGGTCACATAGTTCTTCTCATGAGGTATTGTCTATAATGAACCATAAGTTAACACTACCTACTTTTTTTAGGACACATCCAATACTAGTCTCAAAGGAATCACAAAACACTACATACTCAATACCCTCCTCTGGCGATCTCAAGAAGGGGGCACTCATCAACCTCTATCGCAACTCCTGAAAATATTATTGTTACATCTCCATCCATATGAAAGGTATCCTATTCTAATTAAAATAATTCAAATGTGTTGATATCCTAGACAAATTGATCATGATTCTCTTGTAGTATCCTTCTAACCCAAGCAAGATATATACCTCCATTAGGATTTTGGGTGTCTCCCAAGCTAACACTACCTCAACCTTCATCAGGTCTACTTCCATACCCACTACTAAGATGAAATTTCCCATAAATTTTACCTTTTGAATCCATAATTGACACTATAGAATCTTCCTATAAATCTTGTTATCTCATAGTATGTCTAGGACCATATTTAAGTGTCTCGTGTGCTCCTCCTCAAATGTTGGGTACACTAGAATGTCATTGATAAATACCACCAAAAACCTATCTAAGAAATAAAGAAAGATCCAATTCATGAGTCCTATGAACACTACTGGGGATTTAATAACCCTAAAAGGAATCATAAATTACTTATAATTAATTTAGTGGCAATAGAATTCCATCTTTGATATATCCATGTCTCGTACTCAGAGTTGGTGATAACCCGATCTAAGGTCAATCTTTGAGAACCATATCGCCCCTCTCAACTGGTCGAAGAGGTCGTTGGTCCATGATAGTGTATACTTATTCTACACGGAAACCTATTTTACATGATAGAAATCCATACACAACCTCAAACTCTTATCTTCCTTCTTGGCAAACAAAACTGGGGTTGTCCATGGGAAAACACTAGGTCTAACAAAACCCTTCCTTAGTAAGTCCTCCAAATGAACCTTCACCTCATGAATATGTATGGTATCCATATGATATTATGTAATTGATATTAAGGTATTACTTGGGTGTAATTATATGTATAATTCTAACTCTAGGTGGGCAGGTAAGCCTGGAATATCCATAGGAAAGATTTCCTTGTACTCTACCACCACTGTAGGAAGCTGAGGGCCTATAACATCAACTGCTCCAAGATTAATACATTTCAACTGGTGATTAATTGGTTTTATCCTCCTACCCATGATCTCATACTTCTCTTCCTAGGTTTCCTTCTCACCTATGAAGGATAACTTTGTTCCATCACCATGGAAACACTGATTTCTCTACCTGAAATAGTCAATGTGGGCATGAATTATGGATAGCCAGTCCACACCTATGATGACATCATAAGGCCTCATAGTTGATACAAATAGATACCATAAGAAGATATATCCTTCAAGATCCATATCACACTGTCTATAGAAGTGTGTGATCACTGAATCTCCTCTGATAGAAGTCTCTATGCACAATAGTTGAACCAATGGGTCAATTATAATCTCTATGTCTCGAACAAGAGAAGTGGAAAGAAAATAGTGGATCACGTATATTTTTATTAGTGCTATGACTAAATTATAGAATACACATATAATATTTATAATTATCCCATGATACACTAGGTCAAAGGCCTCCACTGCCTGAATTTATCCTCATCCCTGACCACCAGCTCCCTAATCCTGGCATGGACCACCTCAGGGTGGTGGTGGAAATAGGCTAAATCATGTACCACCTCATATTATTCTCCATACTCCACTTCCACATATACTACCTTTCAGACCTCCATACTCCTACCATTATCTCTTCTTGGGAGGTCCACCAACCATCTCTATGTTAGTTACACGGCAGGTTAAACAATCCCACATGAGATGTCTCTGACCGTCATAAGAGAAACACTTCCTATTTATAGGATTCCTTTGAACCATACTTAGAGACATAAAATGTATACCCTTTGTCCTAGTATTGTCTCCTAATGTGTCTCACATGCATGAACCCTTGTGTCTATCATCAACTACCAGTTACAGGTCTCAAATACTATGTTCCCACTACCAGCACCAACTATAAGAGTATTCTCACCCAAAAATATCTCTAATACCAAAGCCTACTCAAAAACTCTATCATATGTGGGAATGTAAATAGATATCAATATAGCTCTAATATCTTAGCATAGGCCTTTTTGGAAGATTTTTTATCAAAATAATGTTTCACAAGTCATACCCATAGAGTATCGTGATAGGTTGGTGAACCACAATGAATACTATGTCATAGACATGATTCCCTACTAAAGCTATAGTATCTCTTAGATGTGAACCAATCAGAACATGGATAGATAGAAATCATACCTAAAGATACACTCAAACTATATCCAAGAGAGAGTTATCTCATCATGTGTCTAAGTCACCAGACTCTACCATCACCTTGTGGAGCCCTAAAAAAGACTCACCATTAGAACCGTCATCCGATATGGAGTTGTCCTCACAAGGTGGGAAATCATGTAACTACCCCTAGATAGTCCTCAACTATCTGGGGGTCCAGATAACCTCAAAACCTAGAAGTTCACAACCTCTGAAACTCATGTTGCATGATCATCCTATGAACATCCTTTGTCGGTACTGTCAGTGTAATCTGCTACTCAATGGGTGGAGGAAAGACTAGATAGCCACCTGGAGGCACCACCACCTATATAGAACCCTATATTGAACCCTCTCCAATAGAAGGATCATCATCATGATTCTTTTATGGAATCCCAGATGGTTTTCATCCAGGAGGAATCCTAAAATAATCAAGACATACCATGATCAAAGAGTATATCTAGGAATCTAACTTAAGAAATATGTGTAAACAAAAAACAATTCCTATATAATGAAATTACCAAATTTTTTAAAACAACCAGTACCTACATGTACTAGGACAAAAGGTAGGTTTTTAGAGTCTTGGTTAATGGATATATTGGCTACCACACCAACACTAAATTCCCAATCCATAGATCCAAACTTGGATAACTTTAACACTGTTTCCCTAGTTCCCAAAAAAACTCACAGCTAGACAGTCTATAAACTTTGGTCCAAAGGTAAATCATCTTCGATGCTACTCTGTCATGAACCAACCCACTAAGTCCCATATTTCTAGTGGTATATTCAGTGTGACACCCAAATCCCATGTCTAAAAAGCTACAGGAAGGCAACAATCACCAAGTAGGCATATCTCACACTTGGGAGGCATTAGCCTATGTACCTGTACACACACACATGTATCCAAATTACCATACAATGATGAGGTTAAAAACATATATGATGTCATAATTCATGCATAGAATCTATCCCACATCATAGTATGAAAAAGTACTAGAAATCATAAAGGTACAAAATACAATCCCACCATATGAACTATAAAAAAAGTTAGACTTGCTAGAATAATGGGACTGGTGTTAAATAAAAAACTTGGTATAAAACATGGTCTTTCTATCTCACTATGATCCACCTACTCCTGGTCCTCCTAATACTCCATCAAATGTCCTATCATCTTCATAATATATGACATGTATGGCCAGAGCCCATTTAGGGGTGATTATAACAATACCTAGTGAGACACCCCAAAATCACTAAAAATAAACAATCATTGGAGTATTACACTCATCTTCATGAAGATATGTTAATTAGAATATGAGACATAAAAATAATAACAACTATATATACACATAATAGACATCAAGAATCAAAGAGGTCACTTTGATACTTCCAGCCAGAGGATTCTTCTTGAGGCTTCAAGGTAATGCTCATCAGGGAGAACTCACTCCAAAATACATGCTATCATTGATTGTGGTCATCCAAGAGGTCATTCTCATTGAGCCTCACTAAATAATTACTCATTGGAACTTCAAATATCTTGATACATGGATAAATGATCTCGCATATGGTCTCTAGGGTATACTGAACCATACCTTGAATTACCCGCTAAGTAGGGGATTGTGCCTGCATAAGTTGGTCATGAATATTACTTAAAACCAACCTAGGGAAGATTAATAAATGATAAAGGATCACACCTCATATCACATAGATGAATTAAATAACTCTATCTGAGACTAATCTCATAGAGGGGATCACATCCTATTCTCAAGATGTAATGTCTCACTGTACTCTTGTAGGAATGAACCAAGTGAACACACCCAACTAAAACTGGTCCAAATTAAATGGAATGAGGGACTCAATATAACCTGGATAAATTAAAAAACATATATTGGTTGAACATGTTGTGTCTTTTCTTCCTCGGGTCTTCCCATGTCCTGCTGTCTCACACGACATGTCTTTCTCCATATACATGGTGTGTCTTTTTGAGATATGTGGAATGTAGAGGTCTGGTCAACAATTGGTGTGTTTTTCCTACCTGAGTTTGTATATTATGGATCATGACCATGTACATCGGGTCATTCTTGTGTACTATGGTCATGCCTATGTACTAGGATCTATTTGAGTATTGGGTTATGCTTGTGTACTCTTTTCTTGCAAATTTTCCTGGTCGTGTCCATGTACGCATACCCCTTGGGTACATGCTGAGTCACTAGAACTAGGTCACACAATGTGTGACACATTTCGAAAGTCATTTGATATTATTATTTATGTGTAAACTCTAATTCCGTAAGAGGATACCAAAAGGAATTTATTCTTCTGGAGTATAATCCATGTAGTCAGGATTTTTATAAAAAGTCTATATTTTTATACAAGTCTCACCTGCACCATTGCTGCCATAAATTCCCCAAACACACCTATAGATAAACATAGATCATGGATCATCAAAGACTATCCACCATTGGTTATTGGATTTTGATCATCAAACCTGACCAGGAATCACCTCTATCACACTGCATCATCCAAACGCTAAAAACCATGAACTAAGGATCTCCAAATCCGAACTTAATCCACCTCTTATTGTCAACCATCATCATCGAACCTCAATCACTTCATTAATCATGAACTCAAACCAAAAGTCGTGATTCGTTGAAGCAAAGAGTAGACATGAAACAATATTCCAAAATGTATTAGTCAAACCACTGACCAAATAAAATACTGGTGATGAACGTACAAATAACGGAAGAATAATTTCACAAACAAAATAATAGGAACTAACCTCATTCATTTTTCAAGATAGAATCATTTTTTATGCTATATTGATGAATTAATAACCAATAAATAATGAAATAATATCAATTCCTAAATCCCAAGGAGTAAATATGAAAGGAGAGAAGTCTCGTGAGCTTTTCTACATTGATGAAAATGGAACCTAGGATTTCTTTATTCTATGGCTCTACCATACTTATTAGGATTCTATTTGATCTATAGTGGGAATCCTACACTAAAGGATCAAATTAAAGATGAATTTGTGGGATCTGATGATTATAGTTACCAATAGGTTGTTTGGATCTTTTTAGCTTAATATTATAAGAATACCTCCTCCTCGAATAATCATGTTCCAAATCAGACTATTTTTGTTGGATCTTCTTCCAGAGTAGAGGTCTAGATGAATGAGGATGAAAGTAAGTCTTTTTCTTCCTAAATGATTTTCTCATACTTCCATGATGTGGATTCATGTCATTTTTTACAAAAATCGGATACTTATAGAGTGTTTTTAAGATAAGATGTGATCTCGAAGAGACTTGATTTGTGTTTTCACTCTATCATTGGACGTGTTGTGCTTATGAAGGGGTAAAAGACATGAAACTGGAGGATATGGTTAGTAAATTTTCATCTATCTAGGGATATTCTAACTGAAAATTTATTCCAATGTGGAATTTCATCAACCACGTCATCTTCCCAGACTCATATTAAATGAAGAAATCATGGGGCTTTGGTTGGTTTCTTTGAAATTAGGATATTTTTAGATCAATAAACCTAATTATATCTTTGAGGTGAGAAAAACATTTGTGCATTTTTGGGTATGGATTTTTTGTTTTAATTGGATCTTTTGGGACCCAAAGATTGTGTTTTATATTACTTATTATATTAGATTACTAATCAAAATGGGAAAAAAAACTAAATAAGCTAGCTTTGATTACTTTTCTTGAGTTCTAGTTGATGTAGACATGAGTTTAACTCTAACTAAAAAGATGGTGTTATCCACTTAAAATGATGATCTAAATAGTCATATTGAATATAAAAACCTACCTAACTTCTTCCCTATTTGTAATGAAATTGGATATGATAATAATTCATGTAGGAATCCACTAAATTTATCAGTCTTCATAATAAATTGTATAAATCCTCAACTTATAACAGATAAATGTCTAAGAAATACCAAAGGTTTGATAATTTTGAGCCTAATATTAATAGGAATGAACATTACTCTCACTCATATGATAAAAATGAGAACATTTATGGGAAAAACCTATCATAGATGTCGTTCTTGTATTGGCTAATGCTTTGAAGGGAAAGCCTCTTCCTCGGTAATGAAGTCTAAGTTTGTTGGTTCTATATAGGTAAATGATGTTGTAGTATTGTGAAATTAAAATCTTGGAATGAATGATCTATCTAATATTAACCTGTATAAGAATATAGTATGTAGGATGGTGTAGTAGATAGGTTCTAGTCTTTTCAAAAGTGGGGATAAGAATAGAAGTTTACTTATTACTAAATTGAGTGCTTCTAGAATATAACAGGTTAATAGTAATATTGTAGCTAGAGATGATGCCCATATTTTTGTTCTACATTCCTAGATTGAATATTTAAATCCAAGGGTGTTTCAAGAAGGTCTTCCTAGTCTTGAACCCATTGAGGTTGACTCCACATTTGTTCAAGATAAATAAGAAGTTTTCTCCCATTAGGATGTAAATTTGGTTAATAACACTTATAGAATCACTTAAAATGGGGTAATATTTCTGATGTTGTTTAAGGTGACCAAATTCATAAGAGAAAATATTTTTATAGAGACAAAATTCTCCAATGGAGGAAGATGGATGGTGGTCCATCACAATCTCCTATGAAGAAAAGAATACCCAGAATGGATTATTCCGACATTAGGCCCATGATGAGTACCATGTCCACTCCCTTGGTTATCGAAATTATGGATCCCTCCAACATGTTCATCTCTTTGAGTTAAAACTTTGACTAGTATGAAGATGATGCTTATCATTTTTATTATGATTTTTAACTTTTTTTCTCATGATTAAACTTTCTTGTTAGCTTTTGGATTTTTGTTGAGGGTAGAAATGATCTATTTGACCCCTTCCTTTCTTCTATTCCTATGCATGTTTTTTAATTAAAAAAGGGGTTTACCCACAAACCACTTTCATATTCAATTCGAAAATCCCATGATGATAAAGCCACACCCACAAAGCATGATCGACTCATGAATCAAATTGTTAGTGGATTTTTTTTTGTTTTTCATGGAATAAACAAACAGTGATTGACCATTGAAAAACAAATTCCCTAACCCAGGTTGGGATCAATCACTGATAAATAATATTCACATATCATAGTCATTGGCGAGATCTTCTAGCTTCGATTGGAATGCAAATTTCAAATCCATGATCCACCATTGACCATCCAAGAATCCTCCTCTAATGGACCTCTCTCAATCCCTAGGGTTATGAGGCTAACCCTAGGGATTTTCTATAATAGATATTATATAGGATAGTATTAGGTTTAGGATTTAACTATAACAATTAAATAAATAAATTTATTTATTTCATTATTACTCCACCCTTGATATCGCTCAATATAGACACCCAATGTGCACAAAGATTATATCATACCTAGGGTAAAACCTGAATTATAAATTCAATGGTGGTCTCTTATTTCTAATTTGATACTTGTTTCATGATTTATTATATTATTTTTAAAAAAAATTTGTGTGTGTGATATAATATATTTAATATTTATATTATATCCATACCGAACCTCTCGGGGCCTCATAATCTCATGCTAACTCTGTTCCTAGCTTAGAAAATTTTATTTAAAAAAGTCCGTAGTTTTATAAAGAAAAAAATAAGTAGTTGCATAATGTTTTATAACTTATGATTGAACTCAAACTAGTTCATCATGGACACCTTTTCTGGTAGAATTTCATAGCTACTAGAGTGATGATATTGTAGTTTTTGGCTCTTGATATTATTTTTTGGATATTGATTCAATTGTGTTGTGTGTATTTGAGATCATTACTATGTTTTTTGAAACGTATCCAATAAATGAAAGACACATCATACATGTATCATGGTTGTCACACATGAATCACATTACATGTGAGTTTATTCAAGTGATTGATTTCATTGATAATAGATCTAGCTATTTAAAGTGTCAAAAAATCGTATTTTTAATTTTCCCTATAAAACATTTTAGTGAAATTATATTCAATTAAACTGTGGAATTTCATTAAAGGTAGTTCATGTGGATCCTTGGGCATGATGTTCTTAGAATATGACAATATGGTTCCTTTATATGAGGGGAATATAGAGATATTTAGTGCATCAATACAGTCACTTCATGCCTGAGAGGTGATCCAAGGGTGGGAAATTTTCTATGATAATTCAATATTTTTATTAAATTTTCAAAAACAGCCAATATGGTGTTTTGATATATAGATTCTTAGTGGCACTCGACTTAACCAAACTAGGTAGCTGAGGAAAGGCATGTGAAATTCCTTGGGCCTTTGAGATGTGAAGATCTCTGAGTGCTTCGGGTATCAATATTGGATTTATAGGGAAGGATCAGTTGGATGTCTGTCCTTATTAATTTTGGATGCAGTTTTGGGTTATGTGGTTTGATCATGGTTATATTCTTGTGGTTTTGGAATAATTCATGGGTGGTGGGAGATTGTGCAGTTACCCTTGGCATGAGTGAGATTCCTCGTGCTATTGGATGAGGTTGAACTATGTCAGGATCATGTTCAATGGTTATAGTGTGTAAGACTAGTTTCTATGGTACATGAATCATGGGAGTTTGATTCCAATTGTACTATTAGATTATGTGGTATTATGGGCTCATTGAGTTGTGCAATAGTGTGTTACTGTGTATAGGCCAATAACTAATGTTATTGGTGAGTCATGTGGGGGAATAGAGACCCAAGATCTTGAAGATAATGAGGGTGTTTCCTCTATGGTAAGTGGTAAAATCAAATATGGATCAAGGTATCATGGTAAGAATAATCTAGGTGGTCCTTGATAGAATTTTTGTGTATTGACATACATTTCTAGGATGGGTGAACCTGGATTGGAAGGATTAGAATGCATACGATTTTGGGACCAATTTTTCTCGATGCTCGAGGATCATTGTAAGAGAATACATATATTAGGGAGTTCACCATTTTTCATTAGAGGATGTTACCCTTATTATGATTGTATTTTTTAATGTTAAGTATTTCCTTCCTAGTAGGTCAGAGATGGGAAATGGTTAGTTTTTTGTGTTAATCCTTGAGTAGGAGTGGGAAACCCTTGTCCAGTAATTATGCCTGATAATAAACATAGTGTGGGTTGTGTAAATATGGTTTTTGTTTGGTATGGAAAAAAAGGAATATAATTTTATGTTTATGATTATTATTATTTTTTAGAGTAATGACCCATGTGTTGGATGGGTTGTGGGTGTGGTGAGGTCGGTTGGTGGATGGTTGAGATGGCATCGAGATATTAGTGCTTAAAAAGATCTAATGTGATTTGGTTCCTTGGTAAATACTGGATTTGGGATTCAAATATGGAATTGATTAGATTATTTTCATTATCATTGATCTAGGGATGGAATTAAGGTGATATGAGAGTGATTCAGGTTATTGTTGTGCTAGTTCTCAAGGTGAGTGCATTAATAGCAAGAGCGGGTGGTTGGTGATCCAACCATGGAATTACACAAAGAGTCAGATTTAGACACTGGTGTGAGTTTTTTGGAGTTTTTGTGATGCCTCTTGAAATTAAAGAATCATAATAGGGTGTTTTGATTAAATTTCAATGTTGTTTGGTATGGCAATGTGGCAGCGGTTAAGGATGGTTGGTTTTTTGTAAATGGTCAGATATATTTATATTGTCCTATATTTTTGTGTGGAATAATATATAGTGATGTGAAAACCACATCAATTGAATCATTATACTTCCAAAATTGTGTTTTCATGGGAGATTCATGTATTGATAAGGACAATGGTTTAGAATTGAATTTTTTGAGTTGAGACCTATGTTGGGTAGTAACATAGGCTCAGAGATGAATAATTTGAAGGAACCATGGTGTCTCAAGATAAACGTGGGAGGTCGGAAACTGTCTTGGTGTTGGAAATGGTGGAAAACATGTGGATTAGTTTTTTAGGAATTGTGTGTTTCAATGTTTAGATTTTTTGTAGTGTAAGATCATTTTTTGATTAATAGGGTGTGTCAATGATTAGAGTTAAATAGTGGAAGATTGTTCAGAGTTTGGGGACAGAACACAGTGGGTTAGATGTAAGTTGATGACCATGATATGTCAGAGTTTGTGGTCAGAGGACTACACAACACTTCTTGAGAATGATAATCCTTATGTTGGAGATTTTATAATGACCAAAACATTTTATGGGTTGTTATTTGGAGAGAATTTTTGAATTTTTGATCAATTTTAGTGTATGTTCAAAGAATTAGGACATTTATTGGAAATATGAGTGTTGGAACATCCTAATAAGATGTTTTTGGATGAGGATTAAGGGCCATAAGGTGTTTTTAGTGCTCAGGTGAGTGTCAGAGTAAGGATCGAAGGCCTTGATGAAACTTTATTTCTATAGTATGTTGTTTCATAGCTTGAAGTTCATGTCGTGACAAACTGTAGTGAGGGGTGAGTCATGTCATGATTGAGGGATTTGTGGAATGGAAGGTTTCATGAATTTTGGAAAAGAGAATGGCCCTTATAAAGTACTCACACTAAGAAGGTGGTTTTTGCACTATGATGATTACTATTGAAAATTTTATAAGGACTATTATGAAGTTAGACACATCTTGAACCATAGGTCACACCATGATGGTTTTTGGATAAGGGTTGGTCCCTCTTCCTAGGGATCATGAGCCTGTTACTGTAACACCCAAATATTTTAAAATAGGAACATCATGTTTTATAGAGTGTAAGACATGAAACACAAATATTATATGAAAATATAACACTCTGATACTTTATGATATATTTATTTTTAAATAAATTCAATCTATTTAATATTTTATGATGCACACAACATTAGGTTTAAACAAAATGAGCCACTCAATTAAATTTTTTTATTTAAACAAGACCATTATGACCTTTTAAAGACCTGGAATTTCCTTGTAATTTTTTTTAATTAAATGGGAATTTTATGAGTCCGTAAAAATTTACGGTGTGTGATTCTGAGACCCGGAGTGCCCGAAATTAATTTATTAACTTTTGTTTGGGTATGTTTAGTAAATGTGCAAGTGAGTTTTTCAAAATTTTAAACCAGTGCTTGGAATTGAAATTTGAGGGCACCGTTGAACTCGCAGAGCTAGTATTCGCTTAAGAAGACTTTCACCTCGACGGTAGTTGGTCAAGGTAGAAAGTTAATTTTTGGTTTTTTCATGAAAAGAATAAAATAAAATAAAGTGTGTAACTTTTTATTTTATTTTGTTTTGAAACTCCCATGTGGAAGTTTAATAGGTGGAGACCACCATAATTAACCTCCCATGAGAGGTTATGGTGGTGGGGACCACCCTATCCTAACCTCCAATGAAAGGTTATGGTGGTGGGGACCACCTAAGGCTTAAACATCTTGAACTCCCCTCTTAATGAGGGAGAAACCTCTCAACTCTTTCTTTAATGTGGAGGAGCCTCTTGAGCTTCCTTCACATTAATTGTACCAATGCACCACATTAATTTTTTCCAAATTGTGTGATTATGCCAACATAATTTCTTCTTAAGTTAATTATATTGGCACCTCTTTCATTTTTGGGTGGAATTGAGAGAGGAGAACCCTTGGAGGATTACACTTCTTCCACGAAGAACGCTCCTCCAATGAAGAACGCTGACCTCGACTTCGACTTTCTTCCTCGGGACATCCTCCAACGCGGGACGTCTTCAATCGATGATCATCTTCCCCTCCCCCATGATTTCATCTTCTCCCTCACGATCTCTATCAATGAATCAAACGAGGTAGGTGTTATTATTAAATTCTTGAATTCTCTCAATTAATTTTTCTTTCTTGGAAAGCATGGCAAACGTGGATCAACCAAAATGAGTTGATCCAAGATTCGTATTAAATTGAAGAGTTTTCCATTTTTGACTCCATTTTTGTTGAGCCACTTGCAACCACTCTAACACAGAGGGTGCGTTCCAAAAAAACATGGCTTGACCCCTCCGTTGTTCTTCCTTATTGTGTTCTTCATGATGGAAGAAAGTGGCCTACACCACGACGACGAACGAAGAGAGAGGTCGGCTAAACTGGCCACCAGTGAAGGCACGACACCCCGCCGCCCTGCGACCTCTATGCCCCATGGCACTCCGCCGTCTGTGACCACCACTGCCCCGCGGCCTCCGCTGCTCCGCACTGTCTGCAGCTGAGCCGACCTGAGTCACCGCCGTCGGGCCTATCTGTCACTGTCGTCCGAGCCGCCGCCGGGCCGAGCCATCGCCGTCGTCCAAGTCGTCGCCACCGTCCGAGCCGCCGCAGCCATTTGGGCTGAGCGGTTGCCTCCATCATAGCCACTTCCACCATCCGGGCTGAGCCGCCCCCACCGTCTGGGCCGAGCCGGCACCCGAGCCGCCACCGCTGGGCCGAGCCGCCACAGTCGTCCCGGCAGAGCAGCCGCCCGAGCCGCTGCCGCCCTTCCAGAAAAACCGCCCCGAACGAGTAACCCTGTATCCTTGCGCCCTCGTGGCATCCCCTAGTCAAGTTGCCCCATGCCCTTGCGCCCTCGTGACACCCTCCGTGGCCTCGCGGCCGCCCACAGCCCTCTACGGCCACTCGCGGCCTACCGGGCCGGACCCAGTGGGCCGGGTTGAACCTAACGGGCCGGGCCACCCAGCAGGCCGAGAGGGAACTAGCGGGTTAGGCCAGGTCGACCCAAACTGGGTCGGCCCAGGCCAGGTGGGCTGGGTCAGTCTGACTGGGTCGGACCGGACCCGGGCCCAGTACAACCCATTTACACTCTTTTTTCCATAACATTGGCACCAAACGTCCATTTGATAAACCGTTAGAGGAGTTGGAAATATTGGAGCGAGACGGTCCCTTTGAGTATACCCCACAAGAGATTTGGGTTAATATTGGGTACGGTCGGGTTGGATCAAGCACGAATCCAACCAGGCCCTCGGGACTAAAAGGCTAATAACTCCCAGACCAGACGTCTGATTGACGCACCGTCTGTTGCGTTGAGACCCCAATGACTTGGCGGTCCTTTGAGATACATATTCATGGGAATTTGGGGCAGTTGAGGTATGACCTATGTCTTAAGGGGGGTCCTCTCAAGCGCGATACATACAGAACCATGTGACTGGCTGAGACTTGACGACTGCTGACCGTTTCGACTCGAAGTGACTCGACTGGCCCAGTGGGGAGAGCCTTTGTGTGACGCGGTTGACCTATGGTGGAGAGAGCCTTTTTGTTGTGTGTCATACCCATGGTACTCGACAGGAGGAGTACCTCAGTAGGCTATGAGGGGGAGCACCTCTATGTGACGCGGCAGACCCATGGTGGGGAGTGCCTCTGTGTGTCGCGGAAGACCCACGATACTCGACAGGAGAAGTACCTCAGCAGTACAAGGTTAGTGGGAAGCGCCTCGGTGTGACACGACAGGCCCACTGTACTCGATAGAGGAGGAATTCTCTAGAAGTCGAGGCGTTCGAACATTGTGACTGGGGATGTTACTTGTTACTACCCCTAGAATAAATCCTGGTGTGAACTGAGTCAGAACCTCTGTGTTCCTTCATGATTGAGATGGATTACTTGATAACTTACGTATATGTATAGGCATATACCTAAGTAGGGTTATCTGTGGTTTTCATGCTTTTTGGTTTATCCTTTTTGGATTTTTGTGAGACCTTGAGGGTCTCGGGGTCCCTACCACTACTAAAAATATGGCTTTTATTAGCACTAAAAATGGCCATTAACAGTGCTAGAAAAAGCGCTATTAATGTTAGCGAAGATAAGGGGGGTTCCCCTTTATCAACGCTCCAAAAAGCACTGATAAAGACCCCTTTTATCAACCCTAAAAAAAGAACTGATAAAAGGGGTCTTTTATCAGCGCTAAAACGAAGCGCTGATAAAAGGGTCTTTTATCAACACTTTCTTTTTAGCACTGATAAAAGACCGCTTTTATCAGTGCTTTTTTTAGCGCTAATAAAAATAAAAAAATAAAAAAAATAAAAAAAATACTGCCAATCTCGGGGGGGGGGATTTTTATAGCACTTGAACACCCCTTTATCAGTGCTTTCCCACAACTCCATCGCCCGCCCGCACTGCCTACACCCTTTATCAGCGCTAGCCCTTTAAATCGCCCTTGCGCGCGCACCCGTGCCTCTACCCGGATTTGATCTCGAGACCTCCCCCCTGCGCACCTAAATCTTTTTCCACTACCCTATATTGATCTGTTCTCTTATTCATGATATATCTATTTATTTATATATATATATATTTAGTTATATTTATTCATATAGTAATATATATTTATATTAATATATATAGTTATATTAATATATATATATAATTATATTAATATATATATATAGTTATATTAATATATACATATAGTTATAATAATATATATATATATAGTTATATTAATATATGTATAGTTATATTAATATATAGTAGTTATATAAATATTCATATATTGGTATTTTAAATAAAATGGATATTAGTTATTATTTAGATAACGCTAATATATTTTATATGTAAATATGTTTAATTATTTATTCCAAAAAATTAATTTTTAGGTGTGAATATATAAAAAATATGTACATATAGTTATATATTTGATTATAAATAGTAGTTCATTATAAAAAAGGATGAAATTTTAAAGGCATAATATCAATATGAATTTAATACCTTGGAATAAATTCAGTCCCCACCAAAAAAGCCAATAATACCCCCTAAAATGAGGCTGAAAATCCACAAAATGTTAAAAAATCTAGGTACCCTGACTAAAAACTCAGTTTTGGAGGCCTTATGGGCCTCTTTTGGCCTCTAAAAACGCTTAACTAGGGTCTTCCCTGTCACAGCGATGTAGAGCTCATCGCAAGCTTCGATTTTATATGTGGTAGAGCTCAAACGGACACCCGGATCAAAAGTTATGACCGTTTGAAGTTTGAGTTGTGTTTTCAACATATTTTGGATCTTTTTTTATTTTTTTATTTTTTAGTCTTCAAATTATTATTAAATGACTATTACTCCATAATAATTAGCAAATTATTAATAAAAAAAATTTAAATTTTTTTTTATAAGCAATTTTCACTAAATATCTTATATATTAAGTATAGTAAGTGTAAATGTACATTTATACTTATCTAAAATATATTTAAAAACTATATATTATATTTATATCAATATAACTATATAACTATATTTATATATTAATATATTTTTTAATTTTTTTTTTGAAGTCGACCCTTTATCAGCACTTTAAAAAAAAGCACTGATAAAGGCCCCCCCTTTATCAGCGCTACTAAACAAGCGCTCATAAAGGGGGTCCCTTTATCAGCGCTAAAAAAAAAGCACTGATAAAGGGGTGGGGCTGGCCTTACCCAGTTTTGTGGTAGTGTACTGAGTATCGTTATACTCACCTCTGCACGGTTTATGCCCACACCTTGTTGTTTTGGATGCAGACGATGGACAACATTGATAGTGGTTGAGAGTACCAGGACTTTACGGTGCCTGGAGGTGGACCATACGGCATGTGGGTACACAGAGGAGACAGGTGGATGTGGAGTGCTATGGAAGCGATCTGTACCTACCCTTCAGGTAGGAACCCGGAGGATGACCCAGTAACTGCCTTTCTTTTTCTTTAGATATACTATATTTCAGTTGTACTTATACTATTACTGTTGGGCTTGTATTTCAGCCCCCTTTTCACTTTCATCACTCTATTTTCTATATAGTTGACTTGTGTTCGTATCTTGTTGTGTGCTTGGTTGCGTGTGTTTATAGGTTATAAAGGCAATGCCTTCCCAATTTTAGATAATACGGCCTTTGGTACTAGTCGACATCCCCTGGTCTATGGAAGGTGGTCTTGGGGTTAGTCACGGAACGGGCCCCAGGGGATGGGTCGTGAAAAATTGGTATCAAAGGAGCCAGTTCTACCATAGAACATAGGACTCTAAACTTTCTTTTTTAACATAAACTATGTTAAGTGTAGTGAGTGTGGTTATCAGTTTAGGGAATCAAGTGTCGGTGCGACAGCTGATGTATCCACACACTAGGACCCTGACTTCTAATTTCCGACTTAGTGCACGAAAACACTGATTGCATGAGTGTTTTCAAGAGTTTTCTTTGTGATATCTTAAGTTAGCTCACCAGGTATAACTTATTGACCGTGGAGCACCTATTTCCTTTCAGGATTCCTCCATGCATATAGCTAGCTAGGGTTCCGAGAGTTGTATGCACTGATAGGCCACCGAGCGACGATGCCTCGGTGCAGGGCCCTTTTCCAGTAGAGGCACCAGCGGAGGCACCAGCGGTACCATTCCCCATTGGGCCACTAATGCCACCAACCCTAGAAGCAGACGGTGCATGCTACTTGAGCATGTTGCAGGAGTTTCAGCGTCAGAGTCCACCCATGTTCAGGGGAGAGACGGACCCATAGGAGGTTGAGGATTGGATAGAGGCTGTAGTGAGAGTCTTCTGACTGGTAGGGACACCAGTCGATCTCATGGTGATCCTTGTCACTAGCCTTCTACAGGCAGCAACATGTAGATGGTGGAGCTTGATGATCTAGGTCCATGATGAGGTGACGCTTCTCTGGGCAGACTTTGAGAGCCTGTTTCAGGCAGAGTTTGTCCCAACGACTCTTCACGCAGTGCGCATACAGGAGCTTCTTCATCTATAGCAGGGCAGCTTGACTGTAGCTCAATACTCAGTTAGGTTCAATGACCTCTCATTCTACTCCATAGATATGGTGCAGGATCCATTCTTCAGGGCCCATACCTTCAAGTAGGGGCTCAAGCGGGAGATCATGGCTTCGATGATCTCACTCAGCATTCCGACGCAGGCGGGGGTGTTAGAGAGATCCCTCATAGTGGAGAGTTTCCTTGCAGAGCAGTCTCTAGTAGCGAGATCCACTACCAGTCATCACGTAGTGGAGTCTTCTATAGCTGACAGCAGACATATGTAATAGAGGTCCAAGAGGACCAGAACTACATGTGGATGATCACATGACTCAGGATCGGTTGTGCGGGGCACCTGAGGTGGATCCAGTCATGCCAGGAGTGGGTAGTGTTTCACATGCGGAGGGCAGGGTCACATGGCTCATGACTATCTAACATGTCGTACGGATGATCATCATTCAGTCAAAGGACTGCTCAGGTAGAGATAGTGATTCGAATGAGAAGGTCCATAGGGAGCAGGCGGATGTGGCAGAGGAGCTGGTCGTGCAGCTGGTGGTGGGCGACGATTCAAGATGTTACTCCCACCACCACCAAGTGGTCCACCCCGACCACAGGGAGTAGGAGGGCAGGGGTGAGCTCAGCTCTAGGCAGCTGAAGCCTACGATCACGACGCTCCAGAGATGATACGAGGTATGATCCTTGTCTACTCCACCTTATATATAGTACTTGTAGACATAGGTGATCGTCATTCTTTTATTTTCACTTCCCTCATTCAGATCTTGGAGATTCTGACGAAGCCGTTGGCTCGATCCTTATGGCTAGAGACTCTTACGAGAGTGGATTCGAGGATTACACACTGGTTCCGGCAGTGTGAGCTTACTCTAGAAGGCGAGAGATTCAACTGGGATCTTCTAGTATTAGCGTCGAGGCCTTATGACGTCATCTTGGGTATGGAGTGATTATCTATAGTCCATGATCATGTTGACTGTATTAGGCACAAAGTGTGGTGTGTCCGCACGGATGGGACCAGCTTTACCTTCACCGGCAAGAAGGGAGCCTTTTCAGAACATGATGGATTTAACCGAAGGAGAGTTCAGCCGATCACTCATCAGTTGGCTAGCCTTACCCTCAGAGTGGTTGATGTAGAGAGTCCAAGTTATTCTATAGTGGTGGACTAGTATGCAGATGTCTTCCATGATGATGTTTCGGGTCTACCTCCTCGTAGAGAGGTGGACTTTTACATTGACTTGTACCCCAGGATGACACCGACATCCACATTAGTATATCGGATGGCTCTCGCGGAGCTTCGTGAGATGCAGTTACAGCTAGAGGACTTATAGGGTAAGGGATTCATTCGGCCTAGTGTTTCACCTTGGGCAGCCCCGATTTTGTTCGACAAGAAGGCGGATGGGAGCTTGAGGCTTTGTTTTGACTATCGGCGCCTGAACCAGGTGATCATGAAGAACAAGTACCCACTCCCAAGGATTTATGAACTCTTTGATAAGCTGAAGGGAGCACGGTGGTTCTCAAAGATAAACCTCAGATTAGGCTATCACAAGCTCAGAGTACAAGACGAGGATGTGCAGACGACGGCTTTCAAATGTCAGTATGGCCACTATGAGTTCTTGGTTATGCCTTTTGGCATGACCAATGCTTCATTAGTGTTCATGGGACTCATGAACAAGATATTTCATCCATACCTTGATCTCTTTGTAGTAGTCTTGATTGACGACATTCTGATCTACTCAGCTACTGAGGAGGAGCATGCCTATCATTTGCAGATAGTACTGAACACACTCTGAGATCACCAGCTTTATGGTAAGCTCTCGAAGTGCCATTTTTGGATCCGAGAGGTTATCTTTCTGGGAAATGTCATATCAGAGGCTGGAGTTTTAGTGGATACAACAAAGATTGAGGCATTACTTTCTTGGGATCCACCTAGGAGTGTGACGGAGGAACGGAGTTTCCTGGGTTTGTCTGGTTACTACTGGAGATTTGTGCCAGATTTCCCTAGAGTTGAAGCACCACTTTCAGCATTGAAGAAGAAGTGGCAACCCTTTGTGTGGTTAGAGAGATGCCAGCTGAGTTTTCATGAGCTGAGGCAGAGGCTGACTAGTGCCCCCATCTTGAGGCTTCCAAATAAGGGCATAGGATACGTTGTCTACTGTGACGCATCAGGGACCAGACTCAGATGTGTCCTGATATAGGAGTGGGAAGTGATCACATATGGTTCTCAACAACTGAGACAACATGATCAGAACTACGCTACCCATGACCTGGAGTTAGCAGTAGTGGTCTCCGCCTTGAAGATATGGCGACATTACTTGATGGGCAAGCATTTTATGGTGTACTATGATCACAAGAGTCTCAGGTATATCTTCTCTCAGAAGGACCTGAACCTGAGAGAATGACGTTGGTTTGAGTTCCTCCAGGACTATGACTTCGAGATATTCTATACTCCTTGGAAGGGAAACATTGTAGCAGATACACTCAGTAGGAGATCTGGTATACAACTTCTAGGTGAGGCAACAGAACAGCTAGCCACTTTGCAAATATCCTTTGTGGATAGGGATGGAGAATATTTTCTTCAGTCTCTTACAGTCACTCCCCCACTTCTTCAGCGATTCAGGGAGGCGCATTGTGGGGATGTTGACTTCAAGACTCGACGTGCTCAGATATCCATAGGGCAGGAACCTAATGGATTTTCTGAAGGTGGGGAGTACGTCATCCTCTTTAGAGGATGTACCATTATACCAGTTTCACTTTGGGAGGAAGTGATGATGAATTTCTACACATCCCCTCTAGAGGTACATCTAGGAGTGGTGAAGATGTACCAGTACTTTCGACGATAGCACTAGTGGCTGGGAATGAAGAAAGCAATCGCAGAGTTTGTCTCTCGGTGCCCCACTTGTCAGCAACTAAAGGCAGAGCATTAGGTACCATCAAGCTTAGTTCAGCCTTTGGAGGTCCCAAAGTGGAAGTGGGATGGGATATCCATGGACTTCGTGATAGGACTTCCATGTACATCCAGAGTTCATGACTCTATCTGGGTGATCGTCAACCGACTCACCAAGTCTTCCCACTTCCTACTGATCAGAGAGCAGGGTTCAGTAGAGATCTTGGGACACCTCTATTTATAGGAGATTGTGTGGCTACATGGAGTATCCTCAATGATTATCTTTGATCGTGATACATGTTTTACATCTCGGCTATGGAAGGGGTTGCAGGAGGCTTTCGGGACGCAACTTCGTTTGAGCACCGCCTTCTATCCTCAAAAGGATGGTCAGACTAAGCAGACCATTCAAACCCTCGAGGACATGTTGCGTGCTTGTTTCCTTTACTTTGGTCGCATCTGGGAGGATCACTTTCCTTTAGTGGAGTTTGCGTACAACAACAGTTATCACTCCACCATTGGGATGCCACCTTTCGAGGCGTTATACGAGCGACCTTGCAGATCACCTTTGTGCTGGACTGACCCAGGGGAGTCAGCACAAGTGGGACTAGAGATGGTACAGGCTACCACAGAGAAGGTCTAGATCATCCAGAAGTGGATGAAGACTACACAGAGCAGGCAGAAGTCGCATCTCTACAGGAGATGGAGACCTCTGGAGTTTGATTATGGTGACCATGTCTTTCTACGGGTCTCGCCCCGACAAGGTTTACGGAGATTTGGCCGAGGTGGAAAATTATCTCTGAGATTCATCAAACCCTTCCAGGTCCTCGATAGATTTGGTGAGGTGGCTTACTGATTAGATCTTCCACCTCAATTGCACCGAGTGCACGACGTCTTCCACATATCCCAGCTAAAGAGATACGTACATGACCCTTCTCACATCATCGAACATGGTGATCTGGACATCGACGATGGGGTGAATTTTACAGAGGTTCCAGTAGATATTGGGGATCGACCGGAGCGGGTCCTTCGTGGACAGTCCATACCTCTGGTGTGCATTTTTTGGCAGCACGGTAACCTCCAGGAGAGAACATGGGAGTAGGAGGCTCAGATGTGTGCTAAGTACCCCCACTTGTTCCCTTAGTTTGAGTTGTGGCTTATGGGGACGTAAAGCCCTGAGGTGGGGAGAATGTAAAGACCCAGAATTTCCATGTAATTATTTTTAATTAAATGGGAATTTTATGAGTCTGCGAAAATTTATGGTGCGTGATTCCAAGACCCTGAGTGACCGGAATGAATTTATGAACTTTTGTTTGGGTGTGTTTAGTGAACGTGCGAGCGAGTTTTTATAACTTTTAAACTAGTGCTTGGAATTGAAATCTGAGGGAACTATTGAACTCACAACACTGGTATTCACTTAATAAGACTTTCACCTTGATGGCAGTTGGTTGAGAGTGAAATTTTTGGTTTTTCATGAAAAGAATAAAATAAAATAAAGTGTGTAACTTTTTATTTTATTTTGTTTTGAAACTCCCATGTGGAAGTTTCATAGGTGGGGACCACCTGGATTAACCTCCCATGAGAGGTTATGGTGGTGGGGACCACCCAATCATAACCTCCCATGAGAGGTTATGGTGGTGGGGACCACCGGAGGCTTAAACCTCTTGAACTCCCCTCTTAATGAGGGAGAAACCTCTCAACTCCCTCTTTAATGTGGAGGAGCCTCTTGAGCTTCCTCCACATTAATTGTGCCAATGCACCACATTAATTTTTTCCAAATTGTGTGAGTGTGCCAACATAATTTCTTCTTAAGTTAATTATATTGGCACCTCTATCATTTTTGGGTGGAATTAAGAGAGGAGAACCCTTGGAGGATTACACTTCTTCCACGAAGAATGCTCCGCCAATAAAGAATGTCAACCTCGACTTCGACTTTCCTCCTCGGGACATCCTCCAACTTGGGATGTCTTCAATCGACGATCGTCTTCCCCTCCCCAACGACATCGTCTTCTACCTCACGATCTCCGTTGAAGAATCAAACAAGGTAGGGGGTTATTATTAAATTATTGAATTCTCTCGATTAATTTCCTCATTCTTTTAAACCATGGTGAACGTGCATAAACCAAAATGAGTTGATCCACGATTTGTATTAAATTGAAGAGTTTTTTCTTCTTGACTTCATTTTTGTTGATCTGATTGATACCGATCTAACGTGGATGGTGCGGGCCAAAAAAACATGGCCTGAACCCTCCGCCATTCTTCCTTATTGTGTTCTTCGCGATGGAAGAAAGTGGCTTACACCATGACGATGAATGAAGAGAGAGGCCGCCTAATTGGCCGTCAGTGAAGGCACGACGCCCCGCCGCCCCGCGACTTCCACACCCCATGGCGCTCTACCATCTGCGGCCATCGCTGCCCCGCGGCCACCGCCACCCCGTGGTCACCGTCGCTTCATGCCGTCTGCAGTCGAGCCGACCCAAGTTGCCGCCGCCGGGACGAGTCGCTGTCGTCGTCCGAGCCATCGCCGCCTTCCGGGCCAAGCCGCCCCCACTGTCCGGGCCAAGCCACCGCTCGAGCCGCCACTGCCCTTCTAGCCGAACCGCCCTGACCGAGCCGCCCCGCAACCTCGCTCCCTTGCAAAAACCCCCAGCCAAGCCACTCCGCGTCCTTGTGCCCTCGCGGCATCCTCTACGGCCTCACGGACACCTGCGGCCCTCTACGGCCCCTCGCGGCCTACCGAGCCGGACCTAGCGGGCCAGGCTGAACCCAATGGTCCGAGTCACCCAGCCAGCCAAGATGGACCCAGTGGGTCAGGCCAGGTCGACCTGAACCAGGTCGGCCCAGGGCGGGTCGGGCCAGGTCAGTCTGACCGGGTCGGACAAGACTCGAGCCCAGTATAACCCATTTAGGCTCTTTGGGCTATAACTTTGGCACCAGATGTCTGTTTGAGGAACCATCAGCGGTGCTAGAAATCTTGTACCTAGACAGTCCCTTTGAGTATACCCCACTAGAGATTTGGGTTAAGATGGAGTACGGTCGGGTTGGATCAAGCATGAATCCAACTGGGCCCCCGGGACTAAAAGGCTAATAACTCATAGACTGGGCATCCATTTGACGCACCGTCTATTGCGTTGAGACCCCTATGACCTGGCGGTCCTTTGAGATACTTCTTCATGGGACTTCGGGGCGGTTGAGGTATGACCTATGGCTTGGGGGTGGTCCTCCCAATCGCGATACATACAGAACCCTACCACTGGCTGAGACTTGATGATTGTTGATCGTTTCGAATCGGAGGGACTCGACTGGCCCAGTAGGGAGCACCTTTGTGTGACGCGGATGACCCACAGTGGGGAGCGCCTTTGTGTGATGTGGCAGACCCACCGTACTCGAAAGGAGGAGTACCTCATCAGGCCATGAGGGGGAGCTCCTCTATGTGACGCAGCAAACCCACGGTGGGGATCCCCTCTGTGTGACACGGAAGACCCATGGTACTTGACAGGAGGAGTACTTTAGTAGTCTAAGGTTAGTGGTAATCACCTATGTGTGACGTGGTAGACCCACTATACTCGATAGAGGAGGAGTTCTCTAGCAGGTGAGGTGTTTAAACATTGTGACTGGGGATGTTATTTGTTACTACCCCTAGAATAAATCCTGGTGTGAGCTGAGTCAGAACCTCTTTGTTCCTTTATGATTGAGATGGATTACTTGATAACTTAGGTATATGTATGGGCATATACCTAAGTAGGGTTATCTGTTGTTTTCATGCTTTTTGGTTTATCCTTTGTGGATTTTTGTGAGACCTTGAGGGTCTCGGGGTCCCTACTTAGTATCGTTATACTCACCCCTGCACATGCTATACCTGCACCTCATTGTGTTGGATGTAGATGACAGAAAGCGCGATCAAGGTTGAGAGTACCAGGACTTGACGGTGCCTGGAGGTGGACCATACGGTGTGTGGGTATGCAGAGGAGATAGGTGGATGTGGAGTGCTGTGGAGGCGATCTGTACCCACCCTTTAGGTAGGAACCTAGAGGATGGCCCAGTAGCTGCCTTTCTTTTTCTTCTGATGTATTTTATTTTAGTTGTACTTGTACTATTACTGTTGGACTTGTATTCTGGCCCCCTTTTTACTTTCAGCACTTTATTTTCTATACAGTTGACTTGCGTTCATATCTTGTTGTGTTCTTGTTTGAGTGTGTTTATAGGTTATAAAGGCAGTGCCTTCCTAGTTTTAGGGAATACGCCTTTGTTGCTAGTCGTCATCCCCTGGCCTATGGAAGGCGGGCTTGGGGTTAGTCAGGGCACAGGCCCCGGGGGATGGGTCGTGACAGACCTAGACATTAAGTTGGCGGGTATGAATAGAACTAAATATGTTATTAAAATTATATGATTTACACATGCATAAAAAAATTAAATGGTTATATATTTATTATAAATAAAATAATATCCATTTGAAAGAGAAAGAAATGTTTTCTAAAAACTGTATTTTTTTTGAATGGCGGATTTAGTCGTGCTTTGAGCCCAGAATTTAAAATTAATTTTTACCAATTTTAAAAAATTTAATTGAAAAAATAAAATTAATTTTTTAAATATAAATATAAAAATTATCTTTGGGTGAATTTTGGATAATTTTTTGAAAATGTTAATTTTTTGATGAATAGTGAAAAAATATTGAATTTTAATTGAAAAATGTCTTTTCGTTTAAATTATTTATAAAGTTAAATTATATTTTTAATTGGGTTTAAAGTAAAATTAGGTCAATTATATTAAAATTTAATTAATTTAGGTAATTGGAATCAATTTCATATAAAATTTTGATATTAAAACATTCTATACTTATCTGAATTTTCTTTTTGGAAACCTTCTTTTTTATCGCATCTGCAGGTATAATTTTAAATTGGATTCTACCAATTTTGTGAGTTGAATTTGGAAAAATTAATTTCATATTTTTAATTATAATAACTTATATTATCTAATAAATTCAAATTATTTTTTTACCTCTTTGAATAGTAAAAAATAGTAAAAATTAATTACCATGATTAAGGAAAAAATGGGTTTATAGAGGTTTAAACTAAAACAATAAGGGTAACAATGAACTAACTTTCCAATAACCCATTTTATGGACATATTTTAACCCTATAACATCTATTATTTTATAATTACCCATTTTAGAGGCTTTTATAAAGATAAAAATGTGGTTTAAATTGATTTTTCTCAAAAATATCAAGTGTGTCCTCTCCCCCACATATAAAAGGCCTCCCCCTCTCCTCCTCTCTTCACACTCCCAAAGCCCTTAGGTTCATAAAATATCTAACTAAGTATATTACTTACATATTCACCACATCATATAATCCATTTTTATATCATAAATCTAATCTAGGAATGCTATATATTAAACCTAAAGAGGTTTCTCGAAGAAGAGGTAATGTTTTTAACTATGAATTTTCATTTTAATTCTTCTTATAACTCCTTAAAATATATTATAACTATGAAAAACTAATAAAACAATTATATAATATATAATTATATGTTATTATGTTAATTTCATAACCTATATCCATCTCCACTTACATAAAATGTAAAATGAAACAACTGATCATGTGTATAGCGGACTACCGTCTCGTGAACCGATGTAGTTCGTTTTCCATCACCATCTTAAAAGGATGGGTGTAATTATATATTTAACGTATTTATATTATATTTATGATATTATTATAATTATTTAATAACTATATCACATATACCTTTATACTTTCCATTTTTTATGGATATGATAATGTGGCTCGTGTGTATAGCAGACTACCGCCTCACGAAGCGATATGATTCATTTTTCACTTACTCTTTAAATTGAAAGTAGTATGGATAAAAGTTAATAAATATATGTGATATTTATTATCTAAAACTACTTGTGGAAACATATATCACATTTAACTTCTTACCTTCAAATCCTTTGGAAAAAATAACATCGCTCATGCGTGTGTGTGGACTGCCGCCTCTAAGCAGCAAAGTGAAATGTTTTTTATTTTATTTTTACATGGATGGTAATAAGAATGGATTTTATTAATAGAAATTATATATAAAAAATAATAATTATTCCATAAAGTTTAATTAATATTTATTTTCTTTTCATTACATTTGTCATGAAAAATGGAAACAACGTTCATGCGTACATACGCCATACTGTCTCTGTGAATGGTGTGATCCATTTCTATCTATAAATTTTATATATAAATATAAATATATATATATTAATATATATGTTATTTATATCATTTTTAACATTATAGATATTATTTAACCATTATAAAATTAAAAGTTCCAAAATTATCGAATCAAAACATACATGAAAAACAAAGCAATTATCACCAGAAATAGTGATTTTAACAAAGAATTGCTAATAAAAAGTGTTAAAAGACTATAATTAAATAATAAATGGTATGATATATATTATTATTATTATATAATGGATTTTTAATAAACATATATTTATTATACCTGATTTTCGAACACAAATGAAGGAAGTAGGATAAGTGTTAAGGGTTTCTCATCTCACTTTTACTTCTGTGAGACATATGCCATAATCACCAATTATTCATTTTTTCAGTGCATATAATATACCTTATGATATTTTATATCATGAATATAATTCTATTCATGGAATTTAAAGCTTCATTTTATGTTATTTTTTCACGGGTCTTATGATTCAAATGTTGCCAAAGTGGTAAGGGTTTATTTCACAATCTCACCGTTATTCAGAATTATTTTTGTTTAAGTATACCTCGAGGGTATTATTTTATATTAATATTTTAAAATAAATATTTTAAAATAAATATTTTTTCTTATTATATGGTTATTACTATTTTTTTTCAAGTAATATAACCATTTTTTTAAACTTTGGAACTTAAAATGATTGAGAAAATATTTTAAAGAAATTTTAACTTTATTTCTCTCTTCGGTCGAAAATTGTTTTTCATAAAAATAAATGTTTTCTAAAAAAACTAAATAATATTTTTATCCTTTTAAAAATGATTTATTAAAGTGATTTTTACCCATTTTGAAAATTAATAAAAAAAAAGTGATAGGAATCTTCACGTCGTTTTCAAAAAAAATCATATTTGGCTTTTATAAAAAATATGAATAGAATATTTGTTTTAACGTGTATGACATGAATGGAATCTTCCAAAATCATTAACACTAAATGTTTTAAGTATTATTTTAAAAAAATAAAAGGTTATTTTAAAATAAAATTATTTTCAAATTATATTTTGAACTTTTAGTTTTAAAAATATTTTCAAATCGAAAAGGATATTTTAATAAAAAATGTTTTTAATGACATATTTATGGTATTTAAATTCATCAATGAAATAAAAACTTTATTGTAATTATGATCCAATGGGGATATTTTTTATTGATATAATCCTTATCATTTCTCCATATGGTTTATGATCAGTTTTATTAGGGATGCACAATTTTATTACCATTCACCATATTACTCTAGATGGTTTATAATTATGTTTACTGATTGGGTATATATTATCATTTCATAAGTTAGTTTTTTAATATGAATTTTTATGTTGATTATGTTTCACCCATTCCATATGAGTAATGAATTATGATTATTAAGTGATAGGTGGGGCCTGGAATTACATATCCTCTGATGCATCGGTAGGTCTCATGAGACAAATTAGCTTCGGTATTTGGTTGAGGCCTTATCTATTTTTGTAAGATATATTAGTATAAGTCCTTTAAAATATGATTGTGATGTATGTCATTATGTGTTCCCTGATTATGAGATCAATTATTGATTTCCATGTGATTATTTTACTTTTTAGAATATCTACTGATAAGTTTCAAGCACATGTGATTATTTATATGGATTTATTTTGTCATAATTTATTTCTTTCATATTATGCTTAGTTTATTGATTAAATGGAATTTGTTTCAGTTATTTATATTTCCATATTGATTATTATTATTTATTTAGTATATATTATATTGTACTTTTACCCTTATTGATCATCTTATCACACCCATTTCATATGTTTTATTCTCACCAGGATACTAAGAATTGTTTTGTGATTTATATATACATATATGCTTTGGGAAATAATGGTGTTATCAAATAAAATACTTTGTGTATTTTATTTCTTCAATTTTAAAGAGAATTTAAATTATGTATCTAGTTTACTAAGACTAATAAACTATTTAGTCCTTTGGGATGTGATTCCTTGTATCTTATACCAATGTAATAAAGTAGACACCAGCTTCGGGTTACTAGGGTCTGGGCTGCTATAATTGGTATTAGAGGTAGTTTAGTAGAAAACTTGGGAACTAGATTTAGGAAAACATATGTTAGGGAAAATAACCATATGATATAATTTTATGATAATTATAGAAGAACATCCTATTTTTTTGGTAAGGAAGAGATTATGTGGTTTTTCTTAGAAATACATCCTTGTATAGATACTATAAGTGGATGTGGTTCTAGCACCGATGTTCCTAGGGGTAATAAATACAAAAAAGGATGAATTAAGATTAAACTGATCATCACCTGGTGCATGAAAATGGGACTTACTTATCACTTGTTTTGACACTCTTGTATGATATTATTAGGATAATTAAACTTTTATTTACAGAACATTATGATATATTTGATAAAAAAGATATCCCTAATGAAACCATTTTTATGATTATAAGATTAGTTATGCAAAAAAAATTTCACTTTATGTTAAGTGTTTCACATGTTTTGGGTCATAATGTTATGATCTAATTTAATGTATTTCATTGTTTAGAAATATACCCTAATGGAAGGAATTGGAACCATATCAACACACGTACTCCATGTAGGTATTTCCCTCTAGGGAAAGATAATGAAGCTATATATGGATTTACATATAGAACTAATAAAATTATAACCATATTGGTGAAAATAACTCAGGTTATTAGTAATAAACTTCCCCATATCGATAAACCTTCTGATACACCATGTTGTGTAACAATGTTAGACTACTTAATGCATCAGTAACCTCCATCATTCAATGGGACTAAAAATCCATTTCTAGTCAAGCAATGGATAAGTTACTTAAAGAATATATGCCTCACTTTGGGAAGTAGTGAAGGGATAAATTTTTTATGGAAGTTTATCATCTCTCAGGAGATGCAGATCATTGGTGGTCATTGATTCAAATCACTAAGTATGAAGAAGAAACAGAAAACATGGAATGGAAGGATTTCAAGGTACTCTTCTTGGAAAAATATTTTACTCATGAACAACGAGTGGATATGGAAATATAGTTCTTGAGTATAATATATAAAGAAGAGGAAATTTTTTATAATTATTAATCCAACTTTACAAGGTTATAAATGCATGTTGTAGACTACTTACATAATCCAAAGTGTAATATTAACAATTTATTTTATGGGATTAAGCCAATCCTTTAAAGGTAACTAGTCTCCAAAACTTTCTCATTATACGAGGACATAGTATCACATTCTATCAAGAAAGATAAATAATTATCCAAGTATTATGTATTTGAAGGGATTAAAGAGAATAATATTATGGTAAAATGCAAAAAATAGATAAAGGAAAGAAGGGAAAGAATGAATTTTCCACATGTGATACTTGTGGAAAGAAACACCTTAGTACATGCCTAAAAGAAAAAAGAGTTTCATTCAAGTTTTGAGAAAAACTGATTCATTTTAATGAATTAAAGGGTAAGGGAGAATTCCTCAAAGTATATTTATTTAAATAAAAGTATATGGGCACTATTCCAACCTATTCCCTAAGAGTTAATGGAATATACCTCAGAAGAAGCTAAGGGATCAAGTTCAAGATCATACTATTCATATATCCAAAGCGGAATGATTAATGTGATTGTGTATTTGGATCCAATAAATATATTATAAAAGTATTTTATTGATCATATTCTCATTATAAAAATCATGAAACATATAAGGATTATACTACAGTATTATTTCTTTTAGAATTTGAAATCAAGTTCAAGATCATACTATTCATATATCCAAAGTGGAATGATTAATGTGATTGTGTATTTGGATCCAATAAATAAATTATAAAAGTATTTTATTGATCATATTCTCATTATAAAAATCATGAAACATATAAGGATTATACTACAGTTGTATTTCTTTTAGAATTTGAAATCATGTGTTGAATGGTACCAAGAAAAGTGATTCAGTGAAAAGTTGATATTTTTAGAAAACACATGATTAACATAATATAACCCTAAATATGTGTTTTATACTGATATAATAATGAAAACTATATGTTTATGTAATATTATTAGTGACCATGAAATTAGTTAGTTATTTTATGGTTTATGTTATCTTTGCTAGAGTTTAATATATGTTTAGATCTATGGAATATATTGGACAACCTAAGATTTTATTTTTGGAAGCATTCATGTTTTAATTAAGGTTTTATGGTGATCAAGGTATTCACATATTTTGAATGTGAAATTGAGATACACTTTATGTTTTCTAGGAATAAAATGTTGATTTAGTGACTTTACTTCAGAATTTTTGGACTTTGAATTTGAATAAACATGTTTTGAATGATTATTAAGTTTAAATATATATATATATAATGGATTAATTTTAACTTTGGGTATTATTGGATAATGTTTTCTAACCATTTTTATTTTGTAAAATATCTAGAGACAATATGAATGACTCGACATTCTAATGTTCTATTAAATGTTCTTCAGGCATAAAAATCCATTTTGGATATTCATTTCATGGAGTAATAAGTGAAGTGGGAATTTATTAAAGAAAAAACCAAAGGATGAAATTGTTACTATTAAATTTAAATATATCAAGTAAGTACATTTTCATGTGTTCTCTGTCACGAACCAGGCCGGGTCGTCATCCGACCTGGCACCTGACTCGGTCTGCGACATGGGCCGAGGGGCGTTCCTGATCCCCACGGGCAGGAAACTAGTGTCGGGCATCAAAATAAACCAGTTAGGAATGATTTTGGCCCATAACAAATATGAATAAACTAAACTAAACAAGCAGATAAAAAGAGGGAAAATAACCAAACAACTTGGCAGCATAAAAAGGAAATAAAGAAGCGACGTGACATACCTCAGGTGACCCCGTGGGTCACCATGGTCCGTAAACCATACTCGCTTCCAAAAGTGACCTAAGGCTGAAACCTGAAACTGAAAAGAAAAGTAGGCATGAGCACTGAGTTGCCCAGTAGAAATTCCAAAATATAACCATGTCCTATGCCCCCACCTTTAGAAATAAATCCAATTATTCCAGTTTGGAAATAAGATATAATAAAATAATGTTTCTCCTTTTCAAAATCAAGTAACGAGTTTGCTTTTTCAGGTAAAGCATTTTACTCCCACTATATTTTCAAAATAGGTTTCAAGCATGCATTAACATTTGAAAATGAAAAAGAAACTAGTTTGGATTAAAATATAGTTTTCACAAATAAGACATCAAGTATGAAACAACTGAAAAGAAAGTTACATCACTAGGAGCATGTCACAAATGAGCACCATGGGTAATCCCTATAGGTAGCTAGAACAAGTGGGAACCTAGAGACCTCATACCTCGTTGAAACGTGGCTTAGAAGACCACAACCCTCAGAAAATGTGGCTTAGAAAGACACGAACTTCAGAAAACATGGATTAGAAGGCCATGACCCTCAGAAATTCATATGTTTAGATAGTGTTGTTGCGTCAATCCTGCTAGACAAACTGGGATGAACCTCTTCCGTTTCATCTAGCGTACTAGTCCTGGTCACCAACCTAGATACCCGAGTTTCCCATTGTGCTCTATTTCAAGTGGTGGTGAGTTTTCTTTATCATGAAAACATATATGAACATAACATTTTCTTTATCAAAAACTCATTCAACCTCTCACCACCGTTATCCCTCCTTAAGTGCATTCCCCCCTCTTTCACGTCACACAATGCATAAATTTCAATGTTAGGCACATCATAACACTTTCAACATACAAATCATTTTCTAAAACCAAGGGGGCATGCCTCAAGAGAGGTTTTTATTTTTCATAAAACATTCTTAAGGTTCTAAATGGGCTTTATTACAAAAAGGGAATACTTTTTACAATTAACCGACTAAAAGTAAAAACACCTTTGGAAGTAAACATTACCAATTCAACCACTTAGGAAATCAATTTTTCAAGAAAAGGTCACTTAAGACCGATAGCATTAAAAATACATTTCAATTTCCAATGCAAAGGCCCAATCATTTCTAGCAATCGTAACCTGATTTCAAAGCATGTGTATATAGCGTAAATTTAAAACATATTTTTAAAACTAGCAAGCAATTATGAATCTCAAATTAAAGTCACAGGCATAGAGGACCTACCTCAAACTTTTCGCTATTTTTCGATGGCCACTCGAACCGACACTTGGCGCATACACGCACATGCATTTGTACATATATATATACACACCCCTAGCTGCATTGCACATATTCCCCGCGCCATGAGGGAATATGTACAAAGAGGGAATATATATATATATGCCTGACCCTATGCATGTACATGTAGGATGCCTCGACATGCGGCCCAAAACCAACGAAGCAAGGCCCAACGCACTACACATATAATTTAATAAAACAATTAAGCAATTTATAAAACACTTCAAAGTTAGTGCTAAAAAAATAATCACACCAAAAACACTCTTTAAACCCCAAACGTACACTAAACCATTTGAAAATACATTTCACACTACTTGTATAACTCATAAAAATCATTTAAAATAATAAAATAAAAGCACATAATCAATTTAACCATTCCCAAAGTCCTTTTCAAATCGTCACATAAACTGGAACAAATTCCAAAACATGTATTCCATTGTTTAAACCATTTAAAATTTTCATTCATAAATACAAGACAACTCAAACATGCCAAATTATGCATTTCTCTTTAAAAACCTACACCCAAACCCATTTTCACCATAAGTTCCCTTAAAAACGTGATTCGTACCATTTGAAAAACTAAATAAACCATTTGTATAATTTATAAAACACCTAAAAGAGGCGTAACAAGATTTTTCACAAAAAGTACACCCAAATTCACATTAAGAAACCAGTTTCAACTCACGCATATCAAATTCATTCAAAAACTAGTTTTGCATCCCTTGCACAATGAAATAAGTCATTTTCTTAATTTATAAGACATCACCAAGGTTCACACCAAAACAATATCCAAACATGTTTCACATACTTTATAAGTTTTAATAAACCACTTAATAATTATATAAAATAACTCCAAGCGGTACCACAAGACTTTGAACACAAACTCCCACTCAAAAGCATCTTCTAAGGGCAAACACACACCAATAACATGATAAAACAAAATTCAAAGCCCTTGCATGACATCATAAACCAACAAAAAAAATTATAAAACACAAAAAAAGGCTCAATATGGGTTTTCACAAAATAAAAACATTCATATCAAATAAACATGCCACTAAACACATTGAAATCATATCAAATCTCAAGTAAAATTACATTCACACCAAGTAAACAAATAAATTAGTATGTTAATTTAACTAAACAAGAGAATTAATTTGTCAAACAACACTTATATGCGGGAACACTTACCTTCGGTGTCAAAACTTCCAAATTTTGGTGCCAAACTTCAATTGCACCATATTCGCACTAAAAGGGACCAAGGATGAACCCTAAATCATGAAATCAAACAACAAAGCCCTAGATTAGAACCCTAATTTACACCCTAAAACCTGGAAAAGAAAACCAAAACCCCAAAAAAACAAGAATGAAAACCCTGGTAAGGGGGGAGAAGGGACTACCCGAGGGCTGTGCTAGAGGTGAGCAGTGCCGGAAAGGGGGTGTGGCCAAGAGAGGATGGATAGGAGAGGGTGGTGCGCTTGGTTCGGCTGGTGCGAAGCAGTCCGTCGAATAGAGCAGGGCGGGATGAGGCGGTCCGCCGAGAGGAAGAGTAAGGCGGTGGGATGGCTCACCGGAGGAGAAGCAGGGCGGCTGCAGCGCGTGACTAGGTCAGGGGAATGGGGGGGGGGGGGCGTTCGCTACGAATGGAAGAGGGGAAGCTCAGCGCAGGGGGGGTGCGACGGGGGTAAGGGAAATGGGGGGGGCTCAGGTAGAATAGGTTTTTGCCCTTTTTTGTAATAATAATAATAATAATAATAATAATAATAATGTCAATATAAATAATATTAATAATAAGTTAATAATAATTATAATACAAACTAAATAATAATAATATCATTATTATTGTTATTAAATTGTTTTCCATTTATTTTATTTTATTTTAATTTTGTTTTTACTTTAATTAATTTTTTTTAACTTTAAGAAACCAAAAGACTCGAATATAAATATAAATAACAACGACTGCAATAATTCGGGTTGGGGTGTGACATTCTCAGTCAGGATAGTAAAGGAATTCCTCAAATCCATGAAAAATATCTTGAAACAAAAATGTTGTCCAAGTACCTTCATTTATGATGAATTAATTAGTCCCTTAACTCATCATAGATTTATGGTTTTTTGGTTGTTTAATTTCTTTTAATCATTCACCTTCTTGTAATCAATGACCTATATCACCCTCCATTATTATTTGGGCATTATTATTTTCTTCCATGTCTATATCTTCACTTCTCACCTATATTTTCCTACTTGGAAACCTAGCTATGTGATTATTCCAAATGACCTACTCACTTTCCATTCTCTCTTATCAAGAGGATTTTTTAACCCTTATAGAGATGTGGGATTTCATTAAGGGATATTTCAAATTTAAAACTCTTGATAATTTATAACAATATTAAATTGTGAGCATGAAACACCTGATATTTTAACACTCTGAGATTTTAAAATAGGAACATCGGGTTCAATAACATGTATGAAATGAAACACCAAGATTAGAAGAAAATATATTACCCCAATAATTTATGATATATTTCTTTTTAAATAAATTCAATCTCTTAGATAGCTTTTGATGCATGAAACACTAGGTTTAAACAAATCATGACACTCTATTAATATATTATTATTTAAACATAACCATTATAACCTATCTTTTAAGTTGGAGAGTATGAATAGGAATAACTAAATTATTTAAATTATATGGTTTAAAAATTTATAAAACGAATTAAATGGTTATATATTAATTATAAATAAAATAAGATCCATTTGAAATATAAAATAAATGTTTTTTGGAAAACTGTATTTTTCTGAATGGAAGATTAGTCGCGCTTTTCACACTTAATTTTAAATTAATTTTTACCAATTTTAAAAAATTTATTTGAAAAAATAAAATTAATTTTTGAATTCAATATATATATAAATAAACTTTTTTTGGATTTTAGATAATTTTATGAAAAGATAAATTTTTTGATGAATAATGACAAAATACGGATTTTTAATTGAAAATTGCCTTTTTATTTAAATTATTTATAAAGTTAAATTATATTTTAAATTGTTTTTAAAGAAAAATTAGTTCATTTGTATCAAAATTTAACTAATTTTATCATTGGAAATATTGAATTTTTATATTAAAATATTCAATAATAATGAGAATTTTCTCTTTGGAAACTCACTTTTGTGTCGCATCTGTGGGTATAGTTTTGAATTGGATTCTACCAATTATATGAATTGAATTTATAAAAATGTAGTAAATATTTGGAATCATAATTATTTATATAATATAATAACTTCAACAAATTTTTTGACCGTTATGAATTGTAAAAATTGTAAAAATTAATTAACATGATTAAGGGAAAGGGGTTTAATATGGAGTTAAACTAAAAATATAAGAGTTAAAATGACCTAAAAACACATAAAATTCTCATTTTATAGACATATTATGACTATATAATCTATATGGTCAAATAATTGCCTATTTTTTAATATTTTTTTACGAAACAATATTGGGTGTAATTGATTCTTTTCGAAAATACCTAATGTGTCTTCTCCCTCAATTATATAAGGTTACCACCTCTCCTACCCGATTCAAAATATCAACACCATTTGGTTCATTAAATCCCTAAAAACATATACTCCTTACATACCACCCCATATTCTAGAGTCCTTTACTATATCATAAAGCTAATCTAGTAAGGATTTAGGTTAAACCTAAAGAGGTTTCTCAAAGAAGTGGTAAAGCTTTTAACTATGCGTATTCATTTTACTTCTTCTACTAAATCCATATAATATTTTACAAATATAAAAAATAATAACAAAAATATATTAAATATATTTATATTTAATTATGTTAATTTAATAATATATATCTATATCCACTTTCATCAAATGGAAAATGAAACAATTGATCATTTGTACGGCAGACTACCGCCTCGCGAACCAATGTAGTTCATTTTCCATAACCACATTTAAAGGATAGATATAATTATGGATTTAGAATATTTATAGGATATTTATAATATTATTATAATTCTTTTATTATAATATCACAAATACCTTCTTACTTTCCATTCTGTGATGGATATGATAACATCTCTCGTGTGTACGGAAGAATATCGTCTCACGAAGCGATGTGATTCATTTTTCACTTAGGCTTTACATGGAAGTTAGTAAGGATAAAATTTAATTAATATGTTATATTTATTTTATAACCATAATTATAGAAATATAATATCACATCTAACTCCTTAACTTCCAATCCATTGGAAAACAATGTCGTCACTCATGTGTAAGTGTGGACTACCCCCTCCACGTAATGATGTGAAATATTTTTCATTTTATTTTTACATGGATGGTAATAAGGATGTATTTTATTAATATAATTGATACATATAACATAATAATGATTATTTAAACTTTAATTAATGTTTATCTTCCTTTCATTCCATCCTTCAAGAAAAATGGAAGCAACATTCACGCGTACATACAGTCTACCGTCTCCATGAATGATATAATCCATTTTCTATCTCTAAATTTTATAGATAATATAACTAAATATATAATGAAAATATATGATATGTATATCATGGCTAAAATTATTTTGACTATTATACCATGATACAATTAAAATAACCAAAATTACCAAACCAAAATATACATGAGAAACGGAGTAATTATCACCCAAAATAATGATTTTAACAAAGAATTGCTAATAAATGAGTGGTAAAATACTATAAGTAAATAATATATGGTATTATATATATGAGAATATTTATTTAATGGATTTTTAATAAACTAAAATTTATTATATAGGAGTTTCAAACACATATGAAGGAATTTGAATAAGTGGTAAGGGTTTGTCATCTCGCTTTTACTTTCGTGAGACATACGCCATAATCAAAAAATATTATTTTTGGGGTTGTATATAATATAAATTTTGATATGTTATATCATGAATATAATTATAGTTATAATATTTAAATTTTTATTTGATGTTATTACTTTTATGGGTTTTGTGATTCAAAATTTACCAAAGTGGTGAGGATTTATTTCACAATCTGACAATTATTCAGGATTGTTTTTTTAAAACATCTCTTGGGGGAATTATTTGATATTTATATATTAAAATAAAACTATTTAATTATCCTCTGGTTATTAATTGATTTTTTCAATTAATAGTATCATTTTTCCACTCTTTGGTATATAAAATGATTGAGAAAATGTTTTTAAGAAAATTTGATTGTATTTCTCTCTTCACTCGAAAAGCCTTTTTCATAAAAATAATTATTTTGTAAAAAAAAATCAAAAAAATCATCTTTTTATAAATGATTTATTAAATACATTTTTACCCATTATTAATATTTTAAAAAATAAAATTAATATTCATTTCATTTTTAAAACAAGGCTCGTTTGACTTTTATTGAAAATGTAAAAGGAATATTTGTTTTAACATGTATAGAATGAATGAAAATTTCCCCCATCATGAACAATCAATGTTTTAAATAATATTTTATAAATTTTCAATTTTTATTTTCAAAGAAAATTATTTTCAAAATATGTTTTGAAATTTTAGTTTTAAAACTACTTTTAAAGTGAAAATGCTATTTTCCACAAAAATGTTTTTAAAGACATTTTTATTGTATTTATATTTATAAACAACATAAACCCTTTATTTTACTTATGATACACTGGGGATATTTTGTATTGATTCCATCCTTTTTATTTTTCTAGATAGTTTATGACCAGTTTGACTGGGGATGCACAATTTTATTATCATTCACCATATTACTCTGGATGGTTTATGATTATGTTTATTGATTGGGGTAAGTATTATAATTTTTTATTTTAGTTTTTAAATATAAATATTTATATTGATTATAGTTCACCCATTTCATTTTAGGAATTAATTAAAATTATTAAGTGATGGTTGGGGACCAGAATTACATAGCCCCTTGGTACATTGGTAGGTCTCATGAGACAAATTTTCTAGGATATTTGGCATAGGCCTTACCCATTTATGTAATATGTCCGGGAATGAGACCCTGATGGTAAGAATTATTAGCATGGTACCTTAACAGCATGTTTATGATTTTCATCATTATGAATTCTCTTATTATGAGGTTAATTATTTATGTCCTTGTGATTATTTAATTAGTTAGAATGTACATGGATAAGTTTCAATCTCATGTGATTATTTATATGGATTTATTTGATAATAATTTATTTCTGCCATATTATGATTATTTTATTAATTAAATGGCATTTTTTTAGTTATTTACCATTCCATATTGATTATGATTATTTATTCATGATAGATTCCACTATACACTTACCCTTACTGAGCATTTGAGATCGCCACTTTCTTATGTTTTATTCTCCCTAGGATACCAAGAAGTGTTTTGTGATTGATATGTATGGATACTCTATGATTAATAATGGTGTTATCAAAGAAAACACTTTGTGTATCATATATTTTTAATTTTAATGTGAATTTTAACATATATCAAAATTACCAAGACTACCAAACTATTCAGTCCATTGAGATATGATTCCATGTATCTTATTATAATTTAATAAAGTGGATACTAGATGTGGATTATTGAGCTCAGGGCGGATAAAATGATCCATTATTAAAACTGTATACTTTTTAGGAGAAGTGGAATGTTGTGTCGTGACCCTCCTAGTGGAATTTCAGCTAAGGCCTAATTGGTTTTTTTAAGGGAGTGTAAAACCCATCTTTCATGGTCGGTCTCCCTTTATTTATTAAATTTAGGGGCATGTAAGAGATGACTGAATTTTCTATATCTTATCCTGTAGAGACCCGAAGCTTAATGTACAAGGACATTACATTACTTTTGCGGAATACGTATTACATAACAAAAACACACACACAAGGACCGTAATAGTTTAGTGTCTTTGGAAACTCGGAACGTAATCTTCTAATCATGGTGAAAGATCTTCAACATCTCCCATAAAGATCTTCCCTTTTTTTTCTTACCTAAAACCTTTCTTTATATCCTGGGGAAAAGAAAACATAAAAGGGTGATCTCAAATGATCAATAAGGGTAAACAAAAGAAAAATCAATCACATCATATTCATAAGAACATAACATTTTGGAAATCTTAACCTGCAAAAGAGATCATAATATCATAACATGGGATAAATCATAGTAGTGAAATGAAATCCCAATAATCATAAATTAAAACATTAAACTTTGTGGCATACACACATAATCATAGAGAATCATATCTTATTAGTCAAGACTCATTTCCAAGACTATCTTAGTGGACAAAGTCCATTTCTGAACCAAGTCACCCTCGTTTCAGTCTTGTTTCACTGAACCGGTATAACCTACCGTTCCAACAATGTCTATCTCATGAGATATAAAATCTTTACCCAATGAATTTGAGGGAGATATAGGTCCCACCCATCTCATAATGATACCATTCTTATGTGTTCCACAAAATCAGAAACCATACATCATAGCATAACCCATGTAATAAAAATGGGAATCTTAAACATCGTGACATCATAAAAAAATTCATATAAGATAAAGGAATTCATAAAAATAATTCCATCACAACATAATAAAATCAATGTAATAAAAGGGATATAAACAGAACCCTTTATTATCTTAGATGTAAAATAATTTAGATAAAACACTTGAACTCCATTCTTGAGGAAAATATCATTTCTTCTTCAAATACATTTTTCCTTTCTTAACATGTCATACAATTTTAAACTAAAAGAATTTTATTAAAAATAAACTTTAAAACTTGTAAAGGAAGCTTTTTGGAAATAATTTTTTAAAAATCCATTCGTGCCGTATAAGTTAAAAAAACATTCTTCTCGTACTTTTGTCGGAAAAGTCAAAAAGTACCTCGTACGAAAAACGACAAAAGATTCCTTTCATGTTTTTTTACTAAAAACTCACTGAAGGGTAAAATTGGATTTAAACAATTGTAGGTGGATGGAAATAATATTACATATTTAGGAAACATGGATGTGGATGATAAAATACACCCCAGTAAATACCGAAGTATAAACAATCTCGGATAAAAATGAGATTGTGATATTTCCCTTACCTTAGGTCCGATATGCTGCGTAAGTGTATAAAACTCCTGTATAATGATTTAAATAATTTTATTGACTTATTTCAGAATCATACTTATTGTTATGATATCATATATGGTCATATTCTTAGCTTCTTATTAGTAATATTTCATTACTACTTGTTATTCGGGTGTTTATTACTTTTTGTTCTTATGCGTGTTTGTCGAATAAATTCTTATTCTTATCTTTAGGTTATAGATACCTCATTTACAGAATGGTATTAGTGTAACATATATCATATTCATTCATTCAATTCATTTATATAATCATTATGAAATGAAGATCATGTAGAATGAGTCGCATCACATCGTGGAGACAGTATTCCGTACGTACACACGAGTGATGATATCGTTCCTATGATCATAGAATTGTATTGGAGTGTATGTATACTATTTCAGAATATATATTTCTTTATAATAGTCATATATAGTCATTATGTACACCATTATACACATCCAAGTAAGGTGGTTGTGTAAAATAGATTACACCACGGCGTGGAGACGGTATTCCGTACGTACGCACGCACGGTGATTTCCTTTTTCCGTAGGATGGATAGAAGGTTAATTAGATATATTTCATATTTATAATAACATATCAGTATATAAGATATAATTATGTTATTACTTTATCATGAAACAACTAAAGAAGAAGAAGTTGAAGAAAAAATAAATTGAAAAATATCGGTAATGGATATTACCTCTTTTTGACGCGCCTTTTCTTAACCTCCAATTAAAGAACTAAGGATGGTCTTTGAAGAAGACCAGGACCTCTAGGATGATACTAGGGAAGTGGAGAAGAGATTTTGGCAGGGGTTGGACGATCTTGAATGCTCAAATTGGTGTGGGGAGGAGAGGGAGGAGGTGCCCTTTTATAAGGGAGGAGAGGGGCACCTTTGGAATAACTAAAACTATTATTTTATTATAAAGTCAAATTCAGTTTTAAATAGCTCCAAATTGATATATTTAGAAGATAAGGTGGTGATGGGTCTAAATCCTCTCATCCAATATAATTTAGACAAGTTTAGGTTCCTATTTTAACCTTATCATTTAGATTTAACATTAAGTTAAATAAGTTTACTTTTACCGTGTCTTCTTGTGTTCTTATACTATAAGGTTAATAAACTTACTATAAGCAGACAAACGAACCCCAAGTTGTTTATTATTAATATATATATCCTTATCTAAGTCATTTTGCCAAACCTTAGATTTTTAGGAATAAAATAACAATTAATAATATAATATTTGTTTTAAAAACTAATTTATGTCAATTTTGACACTATTTGGTAAATGATTTTTATGAAATTCATAACAGAATGATAATTTAGAAACAAGTTACTTAAATCAACAATAACATGTAATAGTAACCTAGAAAATTATTTTAAGTCATAAAAAGTCTCAAATTACATTTATTTGGGCATTTATAACATCAATTAGGTCAATATTTCATTAATAAGACAATTACTGCATCATCATTGTGTCATAATAAATGATAATTATTTAATCCCTAAAAATTATAAATAAATTCCTATGATGTAGATAATTGTATTAGATTTCTGGAGACTATTAATTTTTTAAGTTTCATGAAGTTTATCACTAGAGTAAAATTATTATACTTATAAGATCTAAGAAAGTGACATGTTGTCACATTCTTTGGTTTTAATAATAATTAAATTATTTTCATGGACAAAAGTCCATAAAATGAATCTAATCCGACCGTTAGGTTATATGGGTCTAATTTTAGCCATCTAATAGGATTTTTCAAGTTTTAGGGTAATTTTATAATCTTATATTTACCCTTAATTACCCTATTTACCTTTAACTATAGTAAATAAAATTTACCGTAGTTACTATTCACAATGCCCAAAAAATAAAAAGTAGCTTATTAACATAATTTGGACCCACTGATTCCAAATATGGAATCCATTTTTCCAAATTCAATACACAAAAGATGCAGAAATTAAATTAAAATTAATCCCGTTGTCGAAAGAAAACGGGTTTTTCTTTAAAACATTGCAAAAGATTGAATTGATTTAACCTACGAATTCAAGGTAAAATCAATGATAATGACATACATTATATTAAATGGTAAAAATATATTATATTTATACTTTAAAACCATTCAATATTATAATTTAACCACATAATATATTACGATGAAAAAAGTTGTTTTTAATTAAAATATAGCGTGTTTTTACTATTCATTAAAATATGAAAGTTATCGGAAAAATATCAAAACTTTATCTAATGTAAATTTTTATATCATGATTCAAAATAATAATTTTATTTTGTCAAATTGAACATATTAACATGTCAAAAACTAGATTTAATGTGGGTGCGCCATCAAAAGGCGGCAAAACTGCATTTTTGAAAAATACTTATTTTACCCGAAAAATTTATTTTGTTCTTATACCATGTTCTAGAAAATGTGTAAGATGAATAATAATATTATAAAATTAAAAATTTAGTTAATACTATTCATAACAGCTAGTTCATAATAATATTATAATAATATATCGTTGTTTAGTAAAACCCGGTATTGCGTACAACACACGCTATCGAGGAAGGTCGTGATTGCGTGTAATGCAAGCCAAGTCAGGGTTGCGTGTTGTGCAAGAATCCTTCGTTGTTTCGTATAACAGAATCCAACCATATTTAATTTATACATTGAATATATATATATATATATATATATACTCAATGTTTCTTAGAATAACTATTATCAAAATTGTGTGTAACACGGTCCAAGAATAGTGTTGCGTATACTGCAAGCTAATACGGTGTTGCGTATAGCGCAAGGTAATCTTGGTGTAGAATACAACACAAGACATTAATGAAATTAAAAGAATATTTTTCATAAAATCTCGGGGTGTTACATTCTACCCCCCTTAAAATGAATTTCACCCTCGAAATTCGTCAGGGTTATAAATGGTTTACTACTCGAAAGTTTGTTTAATAGAAACCCACATCGTAAAAAGGAATACCAAAACATGGATTTTAAAAACTAAAGTATGAAATGTAACGGTTACCCAAATTAACTCATCACGGGGTTTCCACGTAGTAGAACATAGGTGAAAATATGGATATGGAAGAAGAATCTAACCATCAAGTTCTGATGGAGAGTGGTAGAGAACATGGCTATGAAAAAGCCAACAATCACAAAGCTATTGATTTGTGATGATCTAAGGTACCATATGATTAATCGGATATAAGGGAACTAGGACAACATTTTTGGTTTTCAAGATCATTTCCCTAAAGTTGATGAATTAAAAGAAATACTTGCATGATTTTGGTACAATCTCACTGTTGTTCGTGAATTGAACAATTTCCACTTCATCCCTTAAAGAAATGATGTTGAATTTGTTAATCGTGATGTGTTAGCAGATCATGTGATAGAATGATGGGTCATTCCATCTCTTTCAAACAAAAGGTTAGCAAAAGTTATAAGTCCATCTTATGGTTAGATTAATCGTATATGGTTCCAAAAATGAACTTATACTTCATATATCATACCGCTTAATAAAATAAAACTAGTTTATACTAACCAGGGACTTCCTGTAGGCCAGTGGTAGGTGATAAAGGCCAGTCTCACTTTGGTTGTGGGTTCGATTCCCACGGCCTTGTCCGATGCGATGGGCTGTCGCTCGTCCTGCAGGTTGTCCTTTTTCTAAAACTATATTACTATAAAATCCCATCAATAATATCAAAAAACAAACAATACTAACTTATGTCCAACATAATACATTCCAATATTTAGGCTTATCCATAATACTGCAGTCCACTCTCAGAGATTTAATACCATCGTTGATCCCCATATATCATAAGATATATCTTTTTGGTCACATTCCAAACATTCAAAGGCATTAATCTTGTACTCTCTTGAATACCCATTGAACCTTATTAAAAACATGAGTGCTGTTAAAAGTTAACTCTTTCCACATACCAACATCCTCAAAATTCTATATACTCAAACCATGATATCACTTAGTCCTTATATCAATCATGAGCTCATGAATACTTTCAAACATTTCATTTTCTCCTTATCCCTTCATTATGCACATATCATCTACTTTCCAAAATATTTGAATCACTTTTCATGGTTACCGGTACCTTAAAATTATTGAAAACCACAATAGACCAATACATAAATATTTCAATACACCATAAAAGTACCTCAAAAACATTATTCTTGAATACCAATACATAAACACTTCAGTCCATCCACTTCAATGATTGTCCTGGAATAAGTCCTTCCTTGATTTAGAAGTAACTTTTTAGGTCAGGGCATTGAGTTGGGTAATGCCCATGTTCTCCGCAAATAAGACATTGAACTCCATAACAGTCTATCACTCTATGACTCTTTTCTCCACACAGATAACATCGGTCCCTCCATTTGAGGTATTCCTCAAGGTTCTTCTTCCCTTCTTTAGAAATATCAATCTTCCTTTATTTATGCTCCTCAACATGCGAACATGAATAATAGTTTATCTTCTTCTTCTTTGATGAATTAGGCATACCACTTAATTTCACCTTGTTAATCATATATTGTGATTACTGATTTGGCATAATCACAATATCTTTCTCTCTAGGAATTACACAATTTTGTTGCTCATAGTCACCAATTTGTCTATTGGATTCAATGTTAACCGAATTCCTTCTGGTTCCCTCCATTAACTAAAACACAAAAAGAATCTTGTGAGAGGAAAAAATCATGCTAGATAAAACAACATATTAAAGGGGGAGTACCCTCAATATCTAACATCTTAGGTTAAATTCTAAGATCGTTACCGTAGTTCTATAACTATATCCTATACGTATACTTATCCTTAGGGACATCCCTAGACATACCTTAGAAATATCTCTAGGGATCTCACTAACGTTCTCACATCCTAGTTTCCAAAGGTTGACTAAACCTTTCCTCTGATACCAACTGTAGAGACCCGAATCTTAACGTACAAGGACATTACATTACTTTTGCGGAATACTTATTACATAACAAAAACACACACACAAGGACCGTAATAGTTTAGTGTCTTTGGAAACTCGAAACGTAATCTTCTAATCATGGTGAAAGATCTTCAACATCTCCCATAAAGATCTTCCTTTTTTTTCTTAACTAAAACCTTTCTTTATATCCTGGGGAAAATAAAACATAAAAGGGTGAGCTGAAATGCTCAGTAAGGGTAAACAAAAGAAAAATCAATCACATCATATTCATAAGAACATAACATTTTGGAAATCTTAACCTGCAAAAGAGATCATAATATCATAACATGGGATAAATCATAGTAGTGAAATGAAATCCCAATAATCATAACTTAAAACATGAAACTTTGTGGCATACACACATAATCATAGAGAATCATATCTTATTAGTCAAGACTCATTGCCAAGACTATCTTAGTGGACAAAGTCCATTTCTGAACCAAGTCACCCTCGTTTCAGTCCTGTTTCACTGAATCGGTATAACCTACCGTTCCATCCATGTCTATCTCATGAGATATAAAATCTTTACCCAATGCATTGGAGAGAGATATAGGTCCCACCCATCTCATAATGATACCATTCTTATGTGTGCCACAAAATCAGAAACCATACATCATAGCATAACCCATGTAATAAAAATGGGAATCTTAAACATCGTGACATCATAAAAAAATTCATATAAGATAAAGGAATTCATAAAAATAATTCCATCACAACATAATCAAATAAATGTAATAATAGGGATATAAACAGAACCCTTTATTATCTTAGATGGAAAATAATTTAGATAAAACACTTGAACTCCATTCTTGAGGAAAATATCCTTTCTTCTTCAAGAACATTTTTCCTTTCTTAACATGTCATACAATTTTAAACTAAAAGAATTTGATTAAAAATAAACTTGAAAACTTGTAAAGGAAGATTTTTGGAAATAATTTTTTAAAAATCCATTCATGCCGTATAAGTTAAAAAAACATTCTTCTCGTACTTTTGTCGGAAAAGTCAAAAAGTACCTCGTACGAAAAACGACAAAAGATTCCTCTCATATTTTTTACTAAAAACTCACCAAAGGGTAAAATTGGATTTAAAAATTTTTAGGTGGATGGAAATAATATTACATATTGAGGAAACATGGATGTGGATGATAAAATACACCCCAGTAAATACCGAAGTATAAACAATCTCGGATAAAAATGAGATTGTGATATTTCCCTTACCTTAGGTCTGATATGCTTCGTAAGTGTCCGAAACTCCTGTATAATGATTTAAATAATGTTATTGACTTATTCCAGAATCATAATTATTGTTATGATATCATATATGGTCATATTCTTAGTTTCTTATTAGTAATATTTCATTACTACTTGTTATTCGGGTGTTTATTACTTTTTGTTCTTATGCGTGTTTGTCGAATAAATTCTTATTCTTCTCTTTAGGTTATAGATACCTCATTTCCATAATGGTATTAGTGTAAAATATATCATATTCATTCATTCAATTCATTAATATAATCATTATGAAATGAATATCATGTATAACGAGTCGCATCACATCGTGGAGACTGTATTCCGTACGTACGCACGAGTGATGATATCATTCCTATGATTGTGGAATTATATTGGAGTGTATGTATACTATTTCAGAATCAATATTACTTTATAATAGTCATATATAGTCATTATTTACACCATTATACCCATCCAAATAAGGTGGTGGTGGAAAATAGATTACACCACGGCGTGGAGACGGTATTCCGTACGTACGCACGCGCGGTGATTTCCTTTTTCCGTAGGATGGATAGAAGGTTAATTAGAGTTGTTTCATATTTATAATAACATATCAGTATATAAGAAATACTTATGTTATTACTTTATCATGAAACAACTAAATAAGAAGAAGTTGAAGAAGAAAGAAATTGAAAAAGATCGGTAATGGATATTACCTCTTTTTGACGCGCCTTTTCTTAACCTCCACTTAAATAACTAAGGATGGTCTTTGAAGAAGACCAGGACCTCTAGGATGATACTAGGGAAGTGGAGAAGAGATTTTGTCAGGTTTTGGACGAGCTTGAATGCTCAAATTGGTGTGAGGAGGAGAGGGAGGAGGTGCCCTTTTATAAGGGAGGAGAGGGGCACCTTTGGAATAACTAAAACTATTATTTTATTATAAAGTCAAATTCCATTTTAAATAGCTCCAAATTGATATATTTCGATGATAAGGTGGGGATGGGTCGAAATCCTCTCATCCAATAGAATTTAGACAAGTTTAGGTTCTTATTTTAACCTTATCATTTAGATTTAACATTAAGTTAAATAAGTTTACTTTTACCGTGTCTTCTTGTATTCTTATACTATAAGGTCAATAAACTTACTATAAGCAGCCAAACGAACCCCAAGTTGTTTATTATTAATATATATATCATTATCTAAGTCATTTTTCCGAACCTTATATTTTTAGGAATAAAATAACAATTAATAATATAATATTTGTTTTAAAAACTAATTTATGTCAATTTTGACACTATTTGGTACATGATTTTTATGAAATTCATAAGAGAATAATAAGTTCGAACCAAGTTACTTAAATCAACAATAACATGTCATATTAACCTAGAAAATTATTTAAGTCATAAAAAGTCTCAAATTACATTTATTTGGGCATTTATAACATCAATTATGTCAATATTTCATTAATAAGACAATTACTGCATCATCTTTGTGTCATAATAAATTATATTTATTTAATCCCTAAAAATTCTAAATAAATTCCTATTATGTAGATAATTGGATTAGATTTCTAGAGACTATTCATTTTAGAAGTTTCATGAAGTTTATCACTAGATTAAAATTATTATACTTATAAGATTTAAGGAAGTGACATGTTGTCACATTCTTTGGTTTTAATAATAATTAAATTATTTTCATGGACAAAAGTCCATAAAATGAATCTAATCCGACCCTTAGGTTATATGGGTCTACTTTTAGCCATCCAATAGGATTTTTCCAAGTGTTAGGGTAATTTTATAATCTTATATTTACCCTTAATTACCCGATTTACCTTTAACTATAGTAAATAAAATTTACCATAGTTACTATTCACAATGCCCAAAAAATAAAAAAGTAGCTTATTAACATAATTTGGACCCACTGATTCCAAATATGGAATCCATTTTTCCAAATTCAATACACAAAATATGCAGAAATTAAATTAAAATTAATCCCGTTGTCGAAAGAAAACGAGTTTTTCTTTAAAACATTGCAAAAGATTGAATTGATTTAACCTACGAATTAAAGGTAAAATCAATGCTAATGACATACATTATATTAAATGGTAAAAATATATTCTATTTATACTTTAAAACCATTAAATATTATAATTTAACCACATAATATATTACGATGAAAAAAGTTGTTTTTAATTAAAATATAGCGTGTTTTTACTATTCATTAAAATATGAAAGTTATCGGAAAAATATCAAAACTTTATCTAATGTAAATTTTTATATCCTTATTCAAAAGAATAATTTTATTTTGTCAAATTTAACATATTAAAATGTCAAAAAATATATTTAATGTGGGTGCGCCATCAAAAGGCGGCAAAACTGCATTTTTTGAAAAATACTTATTTTACCCGAAAAATTTATTTTGTTCTTATACCATGTTCTAGAAAATGTGTAAGATGAATAATAATGTTATAAAATTAAAATTTTAGTTAATACTATTCATAACGGCTAGTTCATAATAATATTATAATAATATATCGTTGTTTAGTAAAACCCGGTATTGCGTACAACACACGCTATCGAGGAAGGTCACGATTGCATGTAATGCAAGCCAAGTCAGGGGTGTGTGCTGTACAAGAATCCTTCATTGTTTCGTATAACATAATCCAACCATATTTCATTTATACATTGAATATATATATATATATACTCAATGTTGCGTAGAATAACTATTATCAAAATTGTGTGTAACACGATCCAAGAATAGTGTTGCGTATACTGCAAGCTAATACGGTGTTGCGTATAGCGCAAGGTAATCTTGGTGTAGAATACAACACAAGACATTAATGAAATTAAAAGAATATTTTTCATAAAATCTCAAGGTGTTACATATCCCGTATTCCTCCCATCAATCCCATATATAGGTGGATGGTTTTTGGTGAAATTTTGGGGTGATTCCTATAATGTTTCTCCTCTTCCTTTCGATATTTTTGTTCCTCTTGGATAGAACCAAATTTTGGTGAGATTTGAGCTTGGGTTTCATGTTTATTCCACTAGATAATGGTGTAATTAGATGAGGGTGATGAATATTTTTATGTGTGGTGGCTAAAGGAGGACATAGTAGGATAAACGCACACCACTGGGTGTGGATATGGTAACATGGTGATACACGGTGAGTGTTTAGATAGTTATTTATCTTTATATTAATTTGGAAAATTAATTGTAAATTATTATACTTAATTATTTTACTGTATCTCAGATGGTGATATGAGCTTGGGAAAAGCATGGATGGTCCTATCCAATGTGGTGCGTAGGATTGGAAAGGGGTTAAATTTGGTATCAAGTTAGGTGGTCCCTATAATAAAAACCTATATGTATTTTTATGCATGTTTTATTTCCTCCATGCATGTTTCATGGGTCTAGGTAGATTAATAGGGACCAAGAGATCCCTAGATAAAGAGATAGGATGGGGTTAGACCTCCTAGGCTCATGAAAATTGCTCTTAATCACTTTAGGTAACTTGGGATCACCCAATGTCTATATAGAAAAGGGGGATAAGGTTCCAATGGTTTTGTTAGAGACCTTGGGTGGTCCTAAGATATAAAACATGACATGGTTATACTAGGTTGTATTCATGAGTATAGGCAAAAAAAACATGAAAGGATTTGACCTTAGAGCGATGGGTGAGATGGAAATACATCTCACACCCGAGGATTGACTCCCTATGAAGGGTGGAGGATAATCTTTACAAGTTCCATGAGTGGGGTGATTCCTTCAATATTTAATGAGATGTGACTAAGAGGGGTTTCCTACAAGTGATGGTTCAAGATATATTCCAAGAGAGGATCGAGATGGAACCAAGTGAGGTTCTTGATGTGAGAATTAGACAAAGATATGGATTATCCTCCTGAGGTCAAGTTCAAGAAGATCCTATGGGAACCTAAGGGTGGAAGAGATGTGATGGTTCTAGTTATTAGGCCAGGATGGGTCTTAAGTAACCTAGTATATGCCCCTATAAGGCGAGATAATAATTTCATGAGGACAATCATGTCATGAATGGATTATGAGACGTGTTCAAGGTGATGGTATAGGTCCCGAGTGACCCAGGTGTCTATTACCATGTAGGGATTCAGTGAGCTTATTAGATGAGTTGTGTGCCATATATGCTTATGTTGTGATAGGTGAAGGAAACCTGTGTGATGATGGATCCCTGTTCTAGGACCTTCTATAAGTGATATGGAACCAGAAGGATCTCCATGAGTGAGATAAGATCCTAGTTGTGTGTGAGATCTAGACTTACCCAGATTGAGAGGTTATGGCTTGAAACTAGGTCAGTCATACCCTAAGTTAAAGGGTATTGGTCGGGACCTCCCTGAGTTATAGGGTCATGGACACCTGTTCATGTGTGATGAAATGATATTTTATTCTAAAAAGTTATTTATAATTAACTTTTTAAATCACCTCTATCCATTTAAAAACTCGTGTAATTTTTACATTTTAAATACATTTTATAAATTTTGAATTAATTGATAAATGGATTTTAACATTATTTTTTAATTACTTATTCAATTTTATTAATTCAATTGTGTATCCATAATTTGAAATTAAATCTATAATTTAATTGTTTTAGGGGTATTTTTTTTTAATTTTAATTATTTAAATTATTTATAGATTTTTATTGAAATTAGTTAATCACTTTTTGAAATAGAATTTAATTTTTATTTTGAATTTTAATCAGAATTTAATACTTCCTAATTTTATTTCCAATAAAAAATGAAAATACCACACTAAAAGAAGTTAGAATTTTGATGAAGTCCTTAATTGGCCACTTGAAGGAGGTATGGTCACTCGACTTACCATGGTTGATTGATTGTAAGAAGACCCCACAATCAATCAAGCTATCATGCATAAAATAATGGAATAGTCCTGAAGCTAATGTGAATTAAATATCTAAGATTCTTCACAACACAAGTGACCACCAAATCATAGTGGAAACTAAAAAAATGGTAAAGCAAGGCTACCACATGATGTAAATACAAAGGTTACAATCACTCAAGGGGATACTATTCAAAAAAATTGTCAATAAAGCTTCAAAAAATGGAAAATTCAAAGTGATCACACCAAGAAACTGATAAATCATACATTAAAATCTCACAAAAGCATAGAGAGGCCATAAGGGGATCTGTGAATCAATTATGGAACCTACCATGAGACTACTCCAAATAGAGCATGAACCAATTGTCCACATCCTTCTCACAGTTGGATAACTAACCACATGAAGCCATAACTCAACCTATGTGGAAGAATCAGCCTTCCATAACCACAAGTTAATCGCTAGGAAAGTCACCTATCACATGTTATCTCTGAGATACTACACTAGAAAGTGTATGAATCTATATAAATATGAGTCCCAAAAAAACATCTATTGTCCTCACTAAATTCATAGAGGAAGCCTATCATATCACACTAAGAATCTATCTATAGTTGACAATGGCCTTCCAAACTACCATGAATGAAATAAGGTTGACCATTAATAAGTACCTAATAATTGATTGATGTTGGTTATTAATTCAAAATTGGGTTAAATCAAATAATAATGATGATAACTAAGGATTTTATCCTTTCACTAATGGAAAAATGGCATATACCCACAATTTTGAACTGTGGGTATATCCCCAAAACTGTGGGTATAGGCTATACCCATGGTTTTTGGAACCTTGGGTAACTAAGGAATTGGTATAGCTCCACTTCCAATACCTATGGTTTTCCTAACCATGGGTATAGATTTTTTCCATCATGGAATAGCCCTATGCCCATGGTTTTAAAACCACGGGTATAGGTTTTAGAAAAAAGTCGGACGTAGGTTTTGATCCCATGACCTCCTCTTCTAACACCGAGCGCTTCACCACTCCATATACTTGACTTATGTGTATATATGTCTAAATATACCTAAATATTTTAATCTAAACCATGGGTATATGAGGAAAACTGTTGGTATAGTGTTTTCCCACCATAATTTTTTTCCTCGCGTTCACATGGGAATCCTATACCCATGTTTTTCCCAGAGAACAGTTGGTATAGGTTTCAAACCGAGACCTATAACCACAGTTTTTGGAAAACTATGGGTATAGGTTCGGAACAGACCCATATACCCACGGTTTTGGGAGAACCGTGGGTATAGGTTTGAATAGACCCTTATACCCATAGTTTTGGAAAAAATGTGGTTATAGAGGATTCTTCCAGTAGTTTTTATGAGGAAACTTAAGCATGTACCTAACTCATTAGTGAAGCTGGTCTTTTCGAGGTGAAGAAATGTAGTTTAAGTTAGGGGATACCAACACTGGTGGATCAAAACTCAACAAATTTCATAGGTATTGTATCTGAGAAAAGTAGTTTTAAGTACAGTGATCACCAGGTTAATGTTTTTGATTGTAGGTCATTTATGAAAATGGTAGTACCTCAATATTCTCAAGCCACATGTTTCAAGGTTGATGGTTTATGTGCACAACCTTCTTTATGATATGATGATGAGGGGATTCCAATTGATGTTTTGATTCTGTTTGTATAATGGAGTGTTGTATGAGGATTAGTTGATGTGGTTGATCTTGTTGATGGATTTGACCTGAGTTTGATGGGTGGTCAATGAAGATGTTCACATATTCTGATCTTGAATAAGAACATCTCGAGATTAGAAACTAGAACAATCCCTAACCAAAATCAAGTGGGTACTGATATGTGGAAGCTACTAACCTTCTCATTATTGGGAAGTAAAACTTTATCTATTCAAGGATTATCTAGAGATATTGACCATAATATGATCTTGATGGAATAATATGATCCATATTTTAGCTAATGATGATAAATAAAGTTTTTTGGATAGTGTTCTCTATGAAGGGTGGTGAAAATAAGACAAAAGGGGTCTCGATCTCTCTATAGATTCATTTTTGTTCCTAGGGATGTGTTCCACCATTGATATTTCGTATGGGTTTCCTAAGAAAACTCCAAAGTTTTCTTAAGAATAAGACACACTGGATAAGTGAACTAAAATCCACATTCAAGGCCTGCTCCACCCAAGCCCAAGAAAAAATCAAACTAATAATAGAGGTCCTAACAGACCAAGACTAAATCCAAACACTGATCTACTAAATCCCAACAGTACATATTCAAATCCACCCAACACATGCATCCCCTTCCACCCTTGTGAATAATTAAATGTCCAATTAATTCATGAAGTAATGTACCATTTATACTCTAATTATTCTCAAATTATTATGGAATTTGATTGTGGGGGAGTATGAATCATGGATGGAAGATTTGAGATTATGATATTTATCCATCAAAAACCTCAAGTTCGACACATGTTGAAAATATGAGTAAGGAGAATTCACTATATCTTAGCATTGAAATTGAGGAATGTTTTGAAAGTTCTAAAATCACTTAAGGAATTTGAAGAATTTTTTTATACTCATGTGTTATATTTCAAATCCCTCCAAGTACCCCTAATCATTCTAATTTAAGAGGTGTAAATATTCCCAGGGATAAGGGAAAATTCAATTATTACTCGATCAATAGTTTCTAATGATATTTACCTTCTAGATATCTTTAATTATTTTTATTATTACTCTCTAATAAAGGTACACTAGTATATTAGTGACTGAGATGAGGAGATTCCCTTCACTACCATGTTAATTAATTCAATTATTAATTGATAATTCTATTTTTTTATCACTTCAGAAATTTTTAATTGCTGTAAGATGTATGAGATTTCCACTATATTATGAATTTTAAATTATTCTTATCTCGCATATAGTTTACACATATATTAAACCAATACAGTAATCATTGTTTTAATAGTGATCAATGAGATAAACCAAGTGTGATGGGATATATCTAATCATTGGTCTAAACTAGGGAAGGGGTTGCAATGATTACTTCATTCAACTTCCTGAACCAAAATCACTGGGTGGGGGTGATAAATTGAAATTTAATATAATTGAAGATGGAATATAAGAGAAAAGAATTAAATAATGATTTAACATGAATGATAAGGGGATATAAAAGGTTAGTTCCCTTCATTTAAAACTAAATTTAAATACAATACAATCACTTCCTTCACACACCGAACCCATTAAAAAAGATAATAACATATCTAACACTTTACTCTCTAGAGACAAATAAATTTCACTACTAATATATCCTATTCAGGTTAAAATATTATTTTGTGGTGGCCCTATGATAGTCCATTCACCAACCTAGTTCCATTTTTGTAGAGGCTAGTGTTGTGTTTTACATTTGTTTAAAATGATTTCAATACATAACCAGTTTTATCTCATCCTACCATATTGGTTTTTATTTATAAGTTGAAAAAACTATCCTAGAAACAATTTGGAACTTAAGAATCACTTAGGAAGTGGAAATGGAGTTTCGTTATTCCATTGACCGACTCCTCATCCTCTATATCTTCTTCCACTAGAGTTACTACAGGTAGTTAAAATATGGAAGAAAATTTAGCTCAATTAAATAGGACTTTAAGAGAATTGTATACACCATATTTCAATAACAATAACCAGTAGTTAAAAATGAATAACTAGTAGGACTTTGAACTTAGAACAAGAATGATCTAACTCCTTCCAAAGTTTCATGGATTGGAAGGAAATTATCCTAAACAAAAATTAAGAGTGTTTTATAATATCTATTGTAATTTCAAATCAAGAGGAGTCCCACACAATCAAGTCTTATAGAAGGTCTTTCTCTTCTCTCTTGATGGAGTAGACAATGAAATATTTTACAAAATATAACCTAAATAATCCACCACATGGGACAAACTTAACATAGATTTCCTCCGAAAAATTTTCCATAACTCAAGGATTACCCAACTGAGAAAAGAAATTTATGGGATCAAGAAAAAAAGTGAAGAAAATCATTATAAGTTCTGGGATAAATTCAATAGACTTAATGCATCCTTCCCATCCTATAATTATAAAGAGAACCATTTCCTAGTATTATTTTACCAGGTATTAATGGATAATGACCAAATCCTACTAGATGCTTCCTATGGATGATCACTTTTAGAAAATTCCCTTACTGAAGTTAAATAATTGATAGAGATAATTTCCCAAATAACCCAGTAGTTTGGTACAAGTACTGCAATAAGAGTGGTATATGAGGTAAATATTTCTAACTCCCCTTTGATTGAAACTAAACTGAATGATCTAATGACTCATGTGATAAATTTCTCTTTAAAAAAGGTTAAAAGACCACAAATTATACAACACCTTGGTTTTTTTAGTTATGTCACACCTTGGAGCCCTACACTGATGGATTCCCTCAAGATCAAGGAACTAAAAGTTTTGATTCCATGTATTAAAGATAGTACCTACACATACAGTAAGAAATCAAGGGTTTGGAGAGTATTATAATAGCCAATATAGAACTAGGAACCAACAGTCACAAATATCACACTTCCAATAGGGATTCCAATAAACTTCCCATTCACCACCCTTTCAAATAAGCACTTATTAACCTTGATCTATTAATAAGGGAAAACCCAATAACCCACCATGAAGGATATGTTGAGACTATTTGTGGAGTCACAAACCATTCAAAAAACTTCTCTCACCACTCATGGATTAGTATTGAAAAAAATGTAAGGATAGTATAGTCAAATCACATCTGCCATCAATGACTTGAAAAATAAATTTTCTAGAAAACTTAGTACTTATTAAATTCATAAACCTAAATTAAATGTTAGTTCCATTTCATTGAGGAGTTTCAAGGAGTTGGGAAATAATAAAGAATCATTATCTCAAGCAAAATCTATAAGTGTAAAACCTAGTGAACTTAAAGGATCTATCCCTGAAATAGATCCTCATGAAGAAGCACATGTGGAGACACCCCCATTGAATAAGGATAGGGTAAAATCAAATATATAAGACCTACATCAACCCCAACATCCATTCCCTTATAAAGTAAAACCACCCAAGAAAACAAGTGATGAAACACTAGAATAAGAGATTTTAAAGATATTAAAAAGGTAAAAATCAACATTTCCTTACTGGAATCCACTCTAAAAATCTCAAGGTATGTTAAATTTATCAATGATATATGAAATGATAAGAGTAAATTATAAGGAAATGAAATAGTTGAATTTAGGTAGAAATGTATATTCCCTTATTAAACCACAAATACCTAAGAAATTTCAATACCTGGGTATATTCACTATCCATTTCACTATAGGATAACTCACTTTTTCCGATGCACCATGTGATTTGAGAGCTTAGATTAATGTAATTTCTTACAATTTTAATTCTACCCTATATATAGGAGAGCTCAAATCCACTCGAGTGGTTATGAAACTTTCTAACGAATTCACTAACTATCTGATTAGAGTTCTAGATAATATTCTAGAAAATATAAAAGGATTTCCATTCTCTGTTGACTTTTGTATTTTAAATATGGAAGAAGATATATGTAGAGTTCATTCCCCTATCATTCTAGGTTTTCCATTTCTCAAGTCTCACAATACAATAATAAATGTCAATGAAGGGAAACTTTCAAATAATTTTGGATATAATGTAGTGAATTTTAATATTCTTGATTCATTGAAATATCCCCATGAGGAGAAATCACTTTGGGTTTCCCTATTGTTCTAAATAAGAGGTTAAAATGTTTGATGACATCATTTTATTAGGAGAATCTTTGGAAAAACCTAATTTCTCTATTGAATTAATTTTTGAAAATGAGATCAATATAGAAACTATTATGTGTGATGATGAAAGTTATTTTGATGATAGTTATTTTGATGATTTACTAAAAACTATCACTGACACTTCTTATTTACATGTGCAGGATACTAGCATGGATAACACTGAGTTAAAACATTAGTAGAAAACCCCCTAAAATAGAATTGAAAATGTTTCCCTTAAATATAAAATAATCTTATTTAAAAGAAAATGAGAAACTACCTGTAATGATCTCAAATAGTCTAAAATACCATCAAGAGAACAAATTACTAGAAATTTTTAAGAAAAACATTAGGTTAATATGATTGGAACTAGGAGACATTCCATGGATTATATTTACCACTCTCATGCATAGTATTTTGTTAGAAAGTGAATATAAACCTGTGATACAGCCCTGAAGAGGCTCATCTTAACCCTCTTAGAAGTTGTATAAAAGGAATTTGCATGAATTTTAGAATCTATAATCATATACTCAATCTCATAGTCCTAATGGGTAAGTCCCACTAAAATTATCCAAAAGAAAACTAAATACAAAATTTTACAAAATGAGAACAATGAGTTAGTTCCCCTAAGGATTCAAAATAAATGGAGATTCTATGTTGACTACTGTAAATTGAACCATTTTAAATTAAAAGATCAATTCCCAATTCCATTCATAGACCAAATGTTAGAGAGGATAGTGGGGAAGGGTCACTACTATTTACTTAATGGATTTTCTAGGTATGTTTACATTCTAATAGCTCTAGAAGACCAAGAAAAAACCATATTCACCTACCCCATTTTTATTTTTTCTTTAAAAAGGATACCGTTTTTTCTTTTTAATTCCATAGGTACCTTTCAATTTTTTATGATAATCATATTTTCATATCTAATAGATAACTTATTGGAGGTATTTCTAAATGATTTCACTCTGTATGGAATATAAAAACCTATAATTTTTGTTAATGAAATTTTACTTTTGAATTTACAGGTGTGCCATATTTAGTAATGTAGTATTATATAAATCACATGAACCATATGTTAGAAAAAAATTATTGTATTGATGTAAACATTACATTTAGAGTATAAATATACTCATTAAAATGAAAAGAAGTGCCATGATACAAAAAAAACTAGAACATAGAAATTTGAATCTGCTAAATCCCCCTAAATAATCACACTCATGAAAAAAATTATTGAAATTAAGAAGAATATTAAAAATGAAATATCCATTTTAAAAATGAAAATATATAACCTTGATAAAAAATAAAATTGACTGAATAATGAATGAAATATGATTTATTTATAGATGTTAGAAAACCCATATGTCCATTACAAATCAAATCATTAGAATATTAATCTAACCATTGGAATAATAATACGACTACTGAAATAGTGATATGACTATTAGGAATAGTAACATGACTATTAGAATAGTAATTTTACTGATGATATTATAAAATAATATTCTTTTATATGATAAAATGAAAATATATCAAATTTACATCATGATACAAAAAAATGTTTTAAAATGATAAAATAAGTGTGTGTGTTTTTGTAAAACACATATGTTTTATTTTTATTTTTATAATAAATAAAATTATTTAAAAAAGTGTGTTTCATAAAATGGGTTTATAGAATAATATTAAGTTTCATTATAATTATAGTATAATTTTATGAGACCGTAAGTAATGTTTCAAAAGGTCAGAAAATTGATTATAATATTGAAATTTGTATTTTTAAAACAAATAAAATTTTATTTAAAAAATAATTTTCCCATTGATTTAATTTTTTGAATCTACATGTTGAAATACGATTTGGATGAATTTTTTGTATTTTTCTAAAAATGTTGAAATTTTGGTGAATAGTAATATACAACAAATTACGATATTTTACATTATAAGTTAAATACATGATTATAAGAAACCATTAGTTTGAAATCACATGAACTAATTTATATATATAGTCACATGAATCAGTACTATTGGTAGTCTTGATAAAAAAATAATAAATTTATCAATATTGTATTAAAAAACACTCCCCCCTATATATATCATCCCTCACCACTCATTATCATCATACCTTCTAAGCCTTGGATTTTACCCAAAATATATTCAATTATCTCCCCAAACATATTCTCTATGATCTTAAAGTTTTGTTCTTACCCAAATATCATTCCAAGGAGCCTTAAGGGGCAGCCTAAGAGGATACACCCAAAGGAAGAGGTAAGTTATCAATCGAACCTCATTTAATTTTGTTCTTCTTATACCCCCCATATGTTTTCCATACACCTTGATATATTAACATCAATATCCTAACAATGCTAAAATTTTATTATTATGGTTTAATATTCATTTTCTACCCCCTTCACCAATTATTTCTAAAATGAAAACTCTGTTCATATTATGGTTGGTTCACCAACTCCATGAACAATGAATTTCATTTTCTACCACCACCTTCATGGATGGTTTAAATTCAATTATTATGGTTAAAACATAGATTAATATGTATATTTTATTTTTCTCCTTATTATAGAATGGTTAAATACTCTTAATGTCAAATAAAATCAAGCAAGATCATCATGGTCAGAAAACCCACCAAAATAAACTTACTATATAACAATAATACCTATACACTCTAAATCGTGATTATTTGTGAATAATTTTGGATACTAAGAACCATATTAAGTTCATGAATCTCATTAAATTAATTTCATCACATATCATAAGTTATGGAATGAATCCATATGAATTCATATAATTACCTACCAAAACTAATACAACTTTTGACACATGAAACGAACAACCTTGGAAAAGTGGAAATAGACACTGTATCTAAATTAAATAACTCTAAACTAACAAAAATTATTAATAATAAATAAAATTTAGTTTAATTAGGATTTAAATCAAATTTTTAATCAATATAATTTTATCATTCGGGGTGTTAAGTAAAAGTGTATAATGAATCTAAACCTATGATAAGGGAACTCTCTAAACCACCATCTTTTCTTTTGGTTATTACTTTTTATCTATAAATCATTTTTTATCTCTATTTAAAATTATAGAATGATTCTAAATTATATATATATATATATGCCTCTTACAAATTTATCCAGATTATTATCCCTTTTTTGGTTTATACCTTCCTTACATTCATATCTCAATACATTATTTAAAATCAAAACCGATTATTTTAAAGTAATTTTTCCATTCATGATTTCATAAAATAAGAAATATTTTAGGTTCAACCATTTTGTTACAATAATTTCAAATAAAATTCCATAATCTTTCCTTATTTAAAAGTCTTTTACTGATTCATTAAAACACTATTTAAATGTTCATTTTTATACCAAATTTTATACCATTTCTCATGATTTTTTTTCAAATTAAATCCATATTCGAGACCTACTATTATTGATTCAAATGTGAACATCCAAAATATTTAATTCTATATTCTCTTTGGAATCATTAGGAAATATACTTTGATTATGATTTGAGTCAAGATTATGTAACCCATTACTTTCCATGGGTATTTCTTATGCTTATGCCATATGTTTGATTCCCTTATGTGGAACACATATGCATGTATATGTTATTATGGGTGCACCCAAATAGCACTCAAATTTTTGTTATAATGTGTATATATCATGATATAATATGTATGGGATTATGGAGTTAACCTAATCTATTATGGGATTCTATCCACCGTGTTATGATGTCTTGGTAGTGAGCCTTGACATATGATTATGATGTTGTGTATTATGATGTTGTCACATTCCTTTGATTCTATGATATTATGATTCCATAATATTTATGTCATTATTTCATATGATTATTCATGATCCTTTCTATTATGGTATCATGTTATTTCATTTGACTCGTATTTTATGATTTTTAATTATGTGTATTCCCTTACTAAGCTATATAGATCACCCGTTTTGTTTAGGTATTACACCAAGTTATCCTATTAAATTTTAGAAGATCAAAGAGATTTAGGAGCACATTATGGATATTAGAATAAAAAAATTGTTTTAGTTTTATGATGATGTATTATATACCTAGTTTCCTAAAGACACTAGGCCTCTTGATCCTTGGGTTATGTTTTGTAGATTTTTATGTTATTAATCATGTAATAATATGTGTAAGTGGCTTGGGTCACTATAGTTGGTATCATATTAAGCTCTGTTTATTTTTGGGTATTGGGAAAATAATTCATTAGTAAAAACCCTATGTATGAGTATAAGTATATAAAAAAATCCTAAAATTTTGGTAAAGTATAGATTAAGTAGTTTCCAAGAAATGAAATCTCGATGTGAATAAAATAAGTGGATTTGAATCTGATAAATATGTACCAAGGGGTAATAACCTAGAAAGATATCATTAGGTATTAACTTTAAATGTACATGGTTCATGAAAAAGAGTTCTTACTGCACACCTTGTTTGACACCCCTGGGGGATATTTTTTAGTGAATTAATATGATCTTTACAAACCATTATGAAGGATTAAAATAATTTCATGAAGTTGTGAATAACTAGTTTTTATAGATAAATTAATAGGGAAATGACTATGGATGAGTTATATTGAAACCTAAAGATTCATAATATAAGGTTTATATGTAAGATATGAGTTATTTCTTCTAAGATAAGTATTATTCTATTTATATGCTTATTTAATCAAGTATCCTTATCCCAAACCATATTTTGGTTTTAGTAAGTCATTAAAACTAGAATCAAATATAGGGAGGTATACTTAATGATTCACATGTGATCGTTGATGTGCATATAAAATTTAATTATTTATAAAACCTAATAACTACTAGTAAAGTTTTAAGTAATATAATTGAACCAAGGACAAGGAAAGAATACATGTGAAACCAAAACAAACAAAAAAACAAACAAAAAGAAAATATAAACTTGAGTAAAATATGTTTTAATGGTGGATGAGTAACATAATAAATAAGAGAGAGAGAGAGACTAGAAGTATAATAACTTAGGAGAATCAAACTATAACAACCCTACTCTTTATTACTCATTCATACATATTATATTACAAATAATTACACTTAATACAACCCAAAATATCAAGAATTCTAGTGTCTTTAGGAATTAAGTACATAGAATAACAACTTATAACATGGGATACAAAACATTATTTAACACTTCCTTAACATAGTCATAATATTCCAATGATCTTAAAATAATGTTGGAAATCCCAGGGACAAACATAAGTGAGGGGTGAGCTATAAATCCTAGTAATGGAATAAACAAGGAATAACATGAAGAATATAATACATGTTAGAAAATAGTCATATCAATGGATCATAAAAGGAACATGAATAATAAGGAATGATATAACATGATAATCATAACATGGGAAATGTGGAAACAATATAAAACATTGAATCATAAACTTAGTTCAAGGTTTAATCTACCAAGACCTCATGGTGGAAAAATTCCCATAAAAGAATCAGGTACACCCCTTTTCTGACATGATGCATCATGATACTAAATATTACCCAATGCATTGGATTTCTAGTTGGGCACACCCATCATAATCATTTCATTATCTTGCTTTAAGTGTGCCATATAGATCGTACAACAAGGATTTATTCATTATAATAATTAATTTCATGATCAAGGAATGTGAAATACATACATGAAACTCCCCACATCAATTATTATATTTTAATATAGGTTAATACTTTTTATAGAAAAAATGGGTATGGTATTCACTACACAATTATTTTGAAATGGAAAATCATGATGAAATTTCAGCATCATAACAGCATTACATAAAAAATTAATAAAAAATGGTATATGAGAGAGAATGGGGTATATCATAATTTGGAATTAAAATGGAAAGTAGGAGGAACATTTAAATACATGTACCAACATTATGAAATGGAAATATAATGCAAACATTCATAAAGAATATTGAATAAAGAAGAGAATTTGACGATCCATTGCGGAATTTCGGCATTGTAATGGGTGTACATAAATGTACATTGGATGGATAAATGAGAGTGAAAGGGGATATCATCATTTATACATAAAATTTAAATTAATTGGTATATGGAATAACATATCTCGACATAAGAAAATGGAAATTAAATGACATAACAAGAAAGGAGTGTTTGATAAAAGAGGATATTAAAATATCTCTTACTTGAGTTTGTGACTCCAAAGGCTTGGTAGGGGTTTCTTAAAAGATCGGGGTGCCTTGGGAGGACTCTAAGGAGTTTAGGGAAGAGTTTGTATGTTCTATAAGTAGTTTTAGTGAAGATAAATGGGATATATTTGGTGGGTTTATATAGGAAAATAGGGAGACTTCTTTATTATTTTGGTTTTGGCTTCTGCATAATAAAATATCCAAAACCAAAAACCATCCCACGGGGTTTTCCCATATTTTCAATAAAATTGGAGTTTTTTTATTTTAGAAGTTCAAGGACCTAAATTCTTAAAATATTACCCTTGGTGATGTATAAGTGAGTCACGCTCTTAAAGAAATGATTTTAAAATATTAAAATATATTATAAGTCTTGGGAGATTCATAGTGGATTTAAAAAATAAATAAAATAAACTTAAAACCACATTATTTTAAATGGAAAACATATATTTGGTCTTGGATCTCATTTATATTACTTATTACATCACATTTGGGTCATTATGATGTTATAAAACACAAAGTATATTTATATGGTATTTAATTTTTACCCGAAATTTTGACTGTCTCAGAAAATTATAAAAAAAACCATTGAATAATTTTGAAATTATGATTATAAAAATAATATTAATTTTATATAAATAATTTTCTAAATATTTTAATTTTCTCTTTCAAATTAATGACTGGAATTTGTTGAAAATAATGGGTTTTTAAAATAACATTTTTTTGAACCCTAATAAAAATTACATTTGACATCATAAAAATGATATGATCATTTATATATGATAAATATTATTTGATAAGAATATTCCACTAAAATATTATTTATTTAAATAGAACTTTAATTTATAAATTCATTAAATGAATTTGAATATTAACCAAAAATACAATTTGTGCTTTAAAATCATTCACAAAGTAATAATAATAGGATGGACATATATTCATTATTATATAAAAAATAATCTACATATTCCTTTTGATAGGGTATTGATACATATCTCTTTAATAAACCATAATACGCTCTATGAGTAAGGTGCATGATGATGGTGATTTCATGGGTCTGTTTAGCAAACGTGGTTTGGGTCCTGATCTCGATGAGCTTAAACTTCTCCTGTAAATGGTTTCACTCATGCTTAAGTTGTTAGATCTTATCTTGGGATTGGTCTATGGAAAAGTACATAAATGTTATCTTCCTCAGAAGCTCTGATAAATGGGATTCATATGGTACAATCCTACTGGTTGAGTTTAGTACTTCCTTTGTTTGTGTCAAATGGATTTGTTAAAATCCTACATTTATACTAATCATGTGATCATTATTCAATGAATATATTATCAACGATAATGATAATTAATGGTCATTTAAATCCAATCTTATATAATAAAACAAAATAATTTCATGTGTTTTCTATAACTATATTATTTAATAATTCATTTAATAAAAGTCAAGTGGAATTTTATTTATAATAGTTCATATTGTTACAATCTTCCCCACTTAAGAAATTTCACCCTAAATTTTTTTTATCCCACACTAAAATAGATTAGGGTAACTCTGATTCATCACTTCCTCTAGTTCCCATGTTACTTATTCAAACTATTTGTTTCTCCAAAACACTTTGATGAGGGGCATTGTATTATTTCGTAGAACTTTTTATTTATGATATATGATCTTCACGAGGTACTCCTAATAATAAATTTCATTCTCTAATGGTACCACATCTTGATTAGGTAAATATGAGGGGTTTTTAATTTACTTTCTCAAGAGGGATACATGGAATACATCATGTATTTGAGATAGGTTATGTGGAAGTGATAGTCGATAGGCCACCACTCTAATGCAATCAAGGATCTCAAAAGGGTCTGTACCTTGGACTAATATTTCCCTTATTCCCAAATCTCATCACTTACATCAATAGATATATGTTGAGGAATAACATGTCTCTAATATCAAACTCTAGGTCTCGTCGAATATTGTCAGCATAGCTCTTCTGTTGACTCTAAATAGCCTTGTTGTGTTGTTGAATGGTCTTCGCCTTCTCCACCTTTTCTTCGACCATTTTAGGACCCAGGATTTTTTATTCCCCAACTTAATCCCAACATTTAGATGTTATATACCTTTATAGGGATCCATTTGGATGCTCTAGTGGAAATGTTTGTTGTAAGAGAACTCAACTAAAGGAATATTTTGGTCTCATCCACCTTTTAAGTCCATAGAACATACTTGAAACATGTCTTCCAATGTTTGAATAGTCTTCTCATATTGTCAATCAGTTTAATGATGATAGGCCTTACTAAAATTCAGCATAGTTTTTATATCATGTAGGATACTTTTCCAGAACTTAGTGGTGAATCTTGGATCTCGATCAGATACAATAAATAGCGGTACTCCATATAGCCTTTCCACTTCTCTGATGTATATATGTGAAACTAGATCCAGTGAAAAATCCTATGGAATTGCAATGAAGTGTGTAGTATTTGTAAGACAATCCATAACAACCCAAATATCATTGTTTCTTTTGGATGTCTTCAGAAGTTTGTTGAAAAAGTTCATGGTGACATTTTTCATTTAAATGTTGGTAGGGGTAATTATTGCATCATCCCATTAACTTATTCCTTTCATGATTCACTTACCGACATACTAGGAACTTTGATTTATAATATGTGGTCTCCTTCTTCATGTTGTCTCACTAGTATTTCTCTCAGAGATATCGATACATCTTTGTGTTTCCTGGGTGACTGGAGAAAGTAGAACTATGTGCATAATCTAATAGTTCGTTCTTTAACATATGATTTTATGGAAGACATAGACTTTACTCGAATCTCACAATTCCTTCTTCATTAACATTTAACTCTAAGGATTTTCCTTTTCTTATAGTTTCAACTTTATTCTGAATTCCCATATCATCTTTTTGAGCATCCTTTAACCTTTCTAAAAGAGATGATTGGTCAGTCGTTTTTAAAGAATTGATGAAATTGTTTTCTTTATGATTATCATGTCCATATTCTTCAAATATGATAATATTGGATCCTTTTTAATCCTTATAAATGATATAATTTTTGGGTCCTTTCTACTTAGAGAATCTTCCACCTTATTTTCTTTAACAGGATGGTAATGGATTGTTTAGTCATAATCATTCATGAGCTCTAACCATCTTTGTTGGTGCATAGTAATCTCTTTTGATGTGAATATATATTTTATGATCTTGTGATCAGTATATATCTCACAAATTCTCTACATAAAGATAATGCCACAATATTTTCAATGAAAATATCATAGTTTCCAACTCCAGATCTTGTATGGGATAGTTTTTCTCATGAATTTTTAACCTCATTGAGGTGTGGGAAATGACTTTTTTCTTTTTTTATCAACACATAGCCCAATAACTTCTTCAAATAATTGATAAAAATTATTAAAATTTCCCCACTTATGGGTGTGTGAGGACTGGGGAAATGATAATACTCTTTTTAAACTCACTGAACCTCTCTTTACATTCATTATTCCAAGAAAAAATTGACTCCCTTCAAAGTTATATTGGTAAGAGGGTTTGACAATCATGATAAATTTCTCACAAATTAGTAATAAAACCCAACTAAACCATGGAAACTATGAATATATGTCATAGATATTGGCCTCATCCATACTTTTATTGCTTTTTTATTTAAAGGATACATAGATATCCCATTTATTATGATGATATTCCCCAAGAATTAGACTTCCTTAAACAATAACTCACACTTGTTTTTCTTGGAATAAATTTTCTCCTTTTGTAATGTATTTAACACAATGTTAAAATGCTCCTCATACTCCTCCTTTATTTTAGAGTATATTATAATATCATCTATAATGACTACCAAAAATTTGTCAAGGTAATCTCTAAAGACTCTATTCATAAAATCCATGAATATTGATGGAGCATTAGTGAGTTCTAATGGCATCACTATAAACTCATAGTGCTCGTACCTTGTATGAAAAGCGGTCTTGGGGATACCTTCCTTATTTAAACTTACTTGATAATATCCCGACCAAAGACCCACCTTGGATAAGTATTTTGTTTCATGTAGCTGATCGAACAAGTCATCAATCCATGTTACAAGATACTTTTTCTTTATCATGATCTTTTTGAGCTTGTGATAATAAATTCAAAGGTGTATTGACCCATACTTATTATTGATGAAGAGAACTAGTGCACCCCATGGTGAAGCACTTGGGATTATAAACCCTTTATCTAGATTCTCCTATAGTTGTTTCTTTAGCTCCTAAAGTTCCATAACATTGATCTGATACAGAGTCTTGTATATTGGAAATTCCCCAGGTATAAGCTCGATTAAAAACTCAACCTCATGACTAGAAGGAAGTTTAAAAAATTCCTTAGGAAACACATCAGTATGTTCCATCAAAATAGGCATGTATTCTAGGATTACCCTTTCCTTAGAGTCAATAATTTAAGCTAGATATTCTTTCTCATAGGGAAATAATATCCATGTTTGAGATGATGGTGTTAAATAATATTCATCCTACGCCTTGAACTTGTATAGAATCGGGGGTAGTTTCTCCATATGGAGAGTGATTTCCTTCTCATGGAAATTTATTTTGGATCAATATAGAGAAAGCCAAACCATACCAAGAATTGTATCAAATTACCCCAAAGGGAGTATGAAAAGGTTTACTTGGAAGTTCATCCCACAAATTGTGATAGGGGTGGTTATATACATGGGATGAAATAATTTCTCTATTTTATGTTTTCATCAAAATCTCTACTTCCATGATTTGTGGTGGTGTTTGAATAGTTATACTAAACTTTCATGATATGAAGGATGCATAGAACTAAGTACGATAACCGTAACATTCACTTTTTGAATATGGTTCGACTTTATCCTATATAGACTTAGGGATGAGTACCTTTATACTATTAAACACATAGAGGGAAATACAATGACATTAAATAAATAACTTATAAATTACATTTATTTCCCTAACTTATTAATTTCTAGGCTTCGATCAATGTTATCCATGATCTATTTCCTAAAATGTATTCTTATGGGAACTTTTTCTTTAATAGTGGGTTTTAATAAGCTTATAAATTTACCAAATAATATCTCCCATGAGTGTCAAACCAAGCACACAATAAGGCCCATTTTCATGTACTAGGTTACCCTGAGTCAGGCCCAAAACACCTTATTAGAGTTGTTACTCCTAGGTACATCTATGCTAAAACCACATCCAATTGTAGTATCCAGATAGGGATGTATTTTCTAGATAAATCAATTACTGTATACTTACCAAAATTTAGGTATGTTTTATTATACTTGGTCTCATCCTTAAGGCTTTTTCTTGAGTTCTCTAATCATAATCCCAAAAATAACTAAACTTTTCCTCTGATACCAACTGTGACAACTTTTATCTTTATTAAACATTAATAAATGTTTTATTACATAAAAATACACTTAATAAAATAAAAAATATTGAGAATTATAGTGTATTGTGGAGTTAGGTATATATAATAAAAACTTATAACATGGGATACAAAACATTATTTAACACTTCCTTGACATGGTCATAATATTCCTATGAACTTAAAACTGCATGGGATATCCTAGGGACAAACATAAGAAAGGGATGAGATATATAGCCCAGTAAGGGAATAAATAAGGAATAAAATGAAGAATATGATACATGTTATACAATAATAATATCAATGGATCATAAAAGTAACATGAATAATAAGGTATGATATTGCATGATAATCATAACGTGGGAAATGTGGAAACGACTTAAAACACATAATCATAAACTTAGGTCAAGGATAAATCCCCCAAGACCTCATGGTGAACAATTTACCATAAAGGAATCAGGTACACCTCTATCTTGAAATGACTAATCATGATACTAAACATTACCCAATGTATTGGAGTGCTATTTGGTTGCACCCATCATAATCTTTTTTTATCATGCTTAAGTGTTCCACATAGATCATACAACATAGATTCATTCATCATAATAATTTATTCCATGATCAAGGAATGTTAAATAAATACATTAAATTATCTATATAAATAATTATATGGGAATATAGTTGAATACCCTAGATATAAAAATGGGTATGGTATTCATTACACAATTGTTTTGGTATAGAAAATCATGGTGAAATATTGGCAGTATAACAGTGTTACATAAAAAATCATAAAAATGTTAGATGAGAGATAAATGGGGATATCATAATTTTGAAATCAAATGGGTAGTAATATGTACATGTAAATACATGTACAAACATTATTAAATTGAAATATAATGAATATGTTCATAAAGAATCTTTAATAAAGAATAGAAGGTGAGGACCCCTTAAGGAATTTTAGCATAGTAATGGGTGTACATAAAGGTTCATAGCATGAATAAATGAGAGTGAAAGGGTATATTATAATTTATACATAAAATTTAAAGTAATGTGTATATGTAATAACATATCCCAACATAATAAAATTGAAATTAAAATACATAACTAAAAAAGGAATGCTTCATAAAAGAGGAGAGTAGAAGATCCCTTACTTGAGTGTATGACTCCAAAGGCCTGGGAGGGTCTTATTTAAAGATTAGGGTGCCTTATTATGACTATAGGGAGTGGATTAATGAGTTTTTACATGATATATGGAGTTTTAGTGAAGATAAATTGGATATTGGGTGGGTTTGTATAGGAAAAGAGGGGGATTTCTTTATTATTTTGGTTTTGGATTTTACATAATAAAATATCCAAAAACACAAACCATACCATGGTTTTCCCCATGTTTTCTGGAAAATGGGAGTGTTTTTTATTATTTTATAAGTCTAATCTTAGAACTTATTAAAATATTACCCCTGTTGATGATGAGGTGAGTCACACTCTTAAATAAATGATTTTAAAATCTTAAATTATATTTTAATTCTTGGGGGATTCATAATGGATTTACAAAATAAATAAAATAAACTTCAAAACACATTATTTTAAATGTAAAAATAATATTTGGAAGTGTACCCATTTATATTACTTATTACATCACATTTGGTTCATTATCATGTCATAAAACACAAAGTATATTTATACAGTATTTAATTTTTATTCGAAAAATTGACTATCTCAGAAAATATTGAAAAATTCACCGTTGGATAATTAAATGTTTTAATTAAAAAAATATATTCCTTTTATATAAATAATTTTCTAAATATTTTAATTTTCAATTTTAAAATAATAACCTTTATTTATTGAAAATGATGGGTTTTTTACAATAACATTTTTTGAAACCTAATAAAAATTACATTTGATGTCATAAAAAATATATGATCATTTATATTTGATAAATATTATTTAATAATAGTATTAAATTAAAATTTTATCTATTTAAAATATCCATTAATTCATAAATTCATTAATTGAATTTGAATATTAACAAACAATACAATTTGTACTTTGAAAATCATTTACAAAGTAATGATAATAGGATGAAAATATATTCATTATTTAATAAAAAATAATTTACATATTCCTATTTATAGGGTCTTGATAAATATCCCTTTAATACACTAGCATATTCCCTAAGAGTAAGGTGTGTGATAGTGGAGCTTTCATGGGGTTGCTTGGTTAACATGGTTTGGGGAATGATCTCGATGAGCGTGAAATTCCCCAGTAAACGATTTTTCTCATTCTTAAGTTATTGGATATTGGTTTGGGTTTGGTCTAGGGAAAATATGAGAAATGTTATCTCCCTCATAATCTCTGATAAATGAACTTTATAGGGTATGATCCTACTGGTTCAGGTCATCAATTACTTTGTCTATGTCAATAGGATTCGTTAAAATCTTATATTCATACTAATCATGTGATCCCTATTCAATGGCTATATTATCAATGGTAATGATACTTAATGGTCATTTGAATCCAATTGGATATAATAAAACAAAATAAGGGAATTTTTTTCTATAACCATATTATATAATAATACATTTAATAAAAATTCAAGGGAAATTGTATTTATAATAGTTCGGGTCATTACACAGAATATCTTTAATTGATTAAAAATGAATTTCACTACTGAATTTCAATAATAAAAATTATGATAGTGACTTTGAAGAAGGTGTGCCGAGACACAAAACTTTCATTAAAGTGTTCTACATAGTATAGTGAACTCTCCTAAAAATGATCGATAAACCAGATTTTAGGAAGAGAGATGGTCATTGATAGAAAAAGCGACATCATCCCTTTCCAATTTTTGGTACTTAAGATGATTATAAAAAGTTAAAAGGTTCACTATCATCACCCTTCGGTACTTATAATAGATCAGAAAGGATCATTATCAAGAATGAAAAGAAGTTCACTGTACAAAAATTTCACTGACATGACTATGAAATCTAAATAAAAAGATACGAAGTTATCGATTAATTTCAATCTAAAACCCTTATAAAAATTAGGTACACATGTTAAAAAAACATAAATAAAAATATAATCAATAAATTTCATCTATAAATTAAAATATAGAAAAAAAGAAAGAGAAAATAAGTGTCTCTATTGTGGTTTCCTTATTCCTCTAGCTAAAATTCCTTACATTGCTAACTTGAGAGTGATCCCGCTTCTACTCTAGTTCTTCACTCTAGAATCTCTACACCAGAAAATTCTTCTCCCATATCTGCCTCTATCCACTACTCAGAAATCTACACTCGATTCTTGTATTCATTATTATTTTACTTTTAAAAAATATTCATCCCAATATATCTAGAAATTTCAAACTCTTTATTTTCTGGAACATCCTCACTACTAATTTTTCTAGGTGGTAGTAACTAATTAAATTTCAACACCTAATTTCCTAACAAGAAACTAACAATAATTTCCCAATTTAAAAAAATTAATGAAATCATGTGCTCTTCTAAAAACTCACTAGATCATCATGAATTTTCACACCCTGTTAATCCATATTCACTCTTTCCTACTATCACTTTCAATACACCCAGCCGCTCCAACTCGAATTCACACAGCATGAACAGAGAAAAAACTTCTAAATAATATCAAATGAGTTGTTTCCTCAACTGAGATCCATATGGTAGCCCAAAATAACCTCTAATAACATATTCTCAGTGAATATATTCATCAATTGACATAACATCATAAACCAAAAAACAAATTATCTTCTCCTCATTGCCAACAAAAACTCCCTTCTAGCGATGCTTGAACCAATATAGTAATACACTCATTAAATCCAAACAAATAAATTCTCTTGACCCAAGCACTACGTAGAAAAATGCTCAAGCACATAGAGTGCACACTATTTCATACTTTCAACTAAAGTGGTGGAAGGAACAAATCCCCATCCTATGTCTTCATCAAATAGAACTCTAACAGGAAACAAATGCTAGTGATTCACAGGTATTTGATGTATCCTAAATATTCATCCTTTTTTTACCCTGAATCAAAGATCAAGAATGCATATTCTTCATCATTGGGTTCTCCAGTACACATGACCACCTACTTTTTCTTCATGAATAATATGGTCTATTAATAGAATTAGAAAACTGAAACCAATACTTTCATCTACTTAGTCTTCAAAATAAAATGTGAAAAAATCTTCAAAATTAGATTTAGTAGATTTCCTTCCCTAAATCAAAAAAATTTGGCTCATTTGTTCAATTTAAAAGGTTTGGCCATCATCTTTAGTTCAATAAAGTACAACCCATCTATAGGATTGAGTTTAAAGCCTTAAAAAATTGGTTTCAATGGCTTGGTCTCGGTAAAACTTTAATTGAAATCTTCAGGACAAAAAATCGATCAAGGATGGAAGTCATAAAGGAAATGGTGAGAAGTCATAAGCGGGTATTCCTTATTTTGGTCAACTAAGAACTTGACATCATCATCACTAACCTCAGTGAAAAACTTGGGATTAGTCTTTCTTGAAACTTCAAATCCTTTTGACCATTCAATCAATAATCATAGAGATACTCTAGGTTCTTCATATCCCATGAAAAATATTTGGTTTTCCACTGTTAACTCATTACTCATCTTCTTCACTATTGAGCTCAACTGGTTCAGTGGCCCAAATCCCATATGTGGAAATTTGAATACATTAGTTACATTAAATTCAGGTACGTCAATTCTCCTTCTCATTTAGGCTATGTGGGTGCTTCCTTAAATCACCTATGTGGTTGGAAGATCACATTAGGCTACATATTAACCCCTTCGGAAATTAGTTATGTTAATCCTAGAAGGGAATTTGGTGACATCGGTTCCATTTAGAAAATCCCCTATAAGGATTCTCTTATGCATAAAATTTTGAGAAAACTAAAATGAAATAAATAAATAAATAAAAACGTTATGAATTAAAAAAATGACCGTGTAAAATAAAATTAAAATTAATTAAAATTTTAAATGAATAAATTATTAAATAAATTAAAATAACATTAATTAAAAAATCGAAATTAAATTAGAATACCATTCAATAAAAATGACATAAATATAAAAAACCATAAGATAAAATTTTAAAAAAACTACTAGAATAAAATAAAACACTATAAAATAAATATTACAAAAATATTTTCATAACACAAAATTGAAAGAATGAAATATTTAATAATTATAACCTAAAAATATAAAATTAAATAGGAAATTAATAAATTTAATAATAACTAATTGAAAACAAATCAATAATTCATTAAAAAAATCCACATTTAAACATTAAATACATATATTAATCAACAAAATAGATGTAGAAAACATGTAAAATAGAGGCCACATAAATCCCCACCACACTTAATAAATTTCTTTTCCTTGAGAAATCATTTTGTCAATTTCTATGGTATAAAATAAATATCAAAATGGAAAATTTTAAATGATACTAAGAATTTATTTTCATACTGATTTTACCTCATGGATTATCTTAAGTAAAAAGTATTAATTCCCTCTCAAATTAAATTTCTTCATTGAAAAATCCACTACTATTTTGAAAAAATCATTGAAATTGAAAATTTTAAATAGAATTTAAGAAAATTCAATTTACTTCCAACTGAAAGTCTAAAAATATTTTTACCTATAAGATAATAGACTCACATAATTTAATAATCCATAGAAATAGACATACCATTAGATTAGGTGGAGTGAAAATTATCGATGGAATAGATAACCCATCCAAAACTTTGATGAATAAATAATGAAAAAAATGAAAAAATATGTTCAAACTAGATTAGGATTTTTATTTTATAATTAATTTGGATTCATATCTTATGAGTCAAATTCTAATTAAAAAGTTCAAAGTGAATGATTATTATATAATATTTTTCCAAAATTTTACCAGGATCCATTTTTTAAAGAGAAAGAAAAATTATTTACCCAATCAAATCCAAGAGGTAATTAAGATTAATCTCTTCAAAGTGACTTCAGTGCCTTCGAATGTGAGAAGAATTTTTACCCAGTCAAAATTTGCAAAGTTATTCTTAAAAAATCATAATTTGGAAAAAAAATTGAGGGTTTTTTATGGGATCACATTAGAACAAAGTTTATAACATTTTAAGACCCCTCCCTTGCACTTTAAAACACAACATTGTCCTCAATTACAAACTCAAAGTGGAACAACACTTTAGAAAGTAAAAGTTAAAAAATATTTTCAATTTAGCAATTAAAATTCATGTAAAGGGTTACAATGAAGTTCAAAAATTATTTTTCAGAATAAGATCAACAATAAAAACATGTGAAAGAAAACCATTATCCATAACAAATCATTTTAATGCATAATATATAATTTAATATGATTCATGTTGTCACACATTAAATTCAATAATTATTTCCAAATGAACAAATAAAATTTCATGCACATTTACTTTTTAGGCACACACAATAGTTGAAAAATGTATCAATGAACAATATAATTTTTAATAATTATCGTACGCAGCGTATAACTATACAAAAAAATCATTAATTAAAATCTCAAGCCACTAGTATCATTCAAAAAAATATAGGGAATAATTAAATAATTAAGAAATTAAAACAATTACTCCCATGGTATGAATAATATTTTCCATTTTATCTCATACTAGATACTCCCTTATTTTTAACTTCCATAAAAACTTAAGAACTAATATTACTATCCATAGTTGTTCCTATGCTAATATTTTAAAAAACAGGGCCAAAAATTGAAAATAACACCCTGGAAAATGCTTCAAATAAACAAAAAAATATCAAGATTTTCCCACGCACTTTGGGCTTCCAAAAACGCAATAAAAGGTAAAAAAACAATTGCAACCTTCTAAAAACCAAACAAAATTTTTATACAAATTAACTTTTTGAAATGACAACTTAAAAAACCCCCACCTAAAAGTTTCAAATTATGCATAGAAAATATATTTTTCAAAGCATGTATAAGTCTCAAAAGAAATAAATTTCTCAAAAATATGTAGTAAATAATAATGAATAGGTTCAACATCAGTATATGTGATACTTTCCAAAAAATATATCTAATCCAGCTAACAAACATTAAGTTTTTAAAAGGGACTCAATCCAGGATTCTCTCTAGTTTAAGACACTTCCAAACTCTAATAATAAACAAAAAAATAGTCATACTAATGATTGTATAACTCAAAAATAAGAACATGTAGATTGAAAACCATATTTGATTCTTGGGAAGGGGTATATTCTCAAAAAAAGTGGTAGAATGAGTGGAATAATAGCCTAATTTATACTCTCTAATAAAAAAACCAAGTTTAACCACCTCTCATTTCTTAGTACCGATTTGCCTAAGTTTTCCCTCAAGTTTCCCTATTATTTCAAGCTCTCTAGTAGATTATAATTCCACATAATTCACTTGAAAATATTTAACAAATTATTATTTGATTAAATAATCATAAGGGTTATGATTTTAATTTATAAATTCATCTCTAATCACTTCAATAGAAACATATATCGACTTAAAACTCACAATGAGAGGGGACTCTTTGAAAAAATTAAACTCCTCTTGATCCTCACCATCTTTAAGGGTAACCATTTCCTTAAAATAATCAATAACATCCCCATAAGTGGTTAAAAAATTATTATAATAATGATTGGTACTCTCCTATCATTCACCATTTCAAGAATGATAAAATCAGTAAGGAGTGAGATATTTCCTACATCAACTAACAAGTCATATAACCTTCCTTGAGGATAAGTAAGTGACCTATCAGCTAATTTTAGTGAAACTAATATTGGATTAAACTCCCAAAGGACTAAATTTTTGAATAAGGAGTAATAAATAATGTTGATTCTAGAACCTAAATCACACAATCACCTAATCTCCTCACTAAATCTAGTTTTACAAGAGATAAAAAGGAACGGGGGTCTTTCAATTTTGGAGGAATATTTTTTAAACAATGGAACTACAATAATAATTCAAATTAATATTTGAACACTCATCCAAATCCCTCATATTATATAAGAATATTTTGAAAAAATTAAAACAAGAAGTAACTTTATTCAAAGCCTCAACAAAGGGAACATAGAAATTAAAGTTTCTAAATAATTAAAGTAATTTCAAGTAATATGGTTCATTATTATTTTTAATCCTTTGAGGAAAAGGTATGTAACGAGTATAATTATTCAAAATAAGTTTTTTATTCTCATTACTCTCAAACCTTAAATTTTTTTCATTATTTTATTAGTTCCATCTACATTTTCCTTTGTTGTGTGTCTTTTACATTTGATGAAACATCATTTTGTTCAATTGGAACCTTCCTGTCCATATTTTCAAATTTGTATCTTTAAATAATTTCAACCTCATATTCAAATTTTTCATTAGTCTCAACCTACCTTGGTTGTTCATTAAATTTTAGTTGGGTTTGAAGGAATGATTTGGTTTTTATAGCCATCACATTCTCTCTTGGATGGGTTCAGATGTATTGGGAAACTTACCTTTTCTCTACCACCTAAATCCCTATCCATTTGGTTCAACTAAAATTTTAAATTATTGATTATAGAATATTTTAAATCTAACTTAGATATAAATTTCCTAACCTATATATCTAAATCAAAATTGGAATTTTAAGGTCCATTGTTTCTTTAAAATTGTTTTCTAGGATGATTTGAGTAAATATGGGAAACACCAAGTTTCAACACACCTTATTCTATCCAAGAAATATTCATATAATTTTTATATCAATATTTATACTTATTATAGAATGTATCATTAACCAATTAAGTCATATCCATGTAATCAATAAAATGGGCACTCTCTTCAAGCTGGAGAGGGAGGTCAATGTTGGCACAACATCGCTGAGAGTGACTAAACATCCCATAATGACAACACTTCTCCCTAATAACTCTATCATCAACAACACATGATTGATTATTTGTTTTAGTTCGATGAATAACTCTCTTACTTGTGATTTTGTGTTGTGAATTTTTTGAGAGTTTTTAAAAGAATTTTTTCAGCTCATCCGCTATTATATTTGAGAAATCACAACCATAAGATTGATCTAAAAGATGTTGATTATAAAGAGTGAGGTTTTTATAAAATGTATCCATCAAGAGATTAGAGGAATGTTGGTGATTGGGACATTTTCTAATAATTTATCAAAATTGGTCCCAAGTCTCATGGAAAATCTCATTTTCATCTTGAACTAAACCAATAATTTTATGAATCACTTCAGTGGTAGTCTTTCTAGGATAAAATATAGTAACAAAAGAGTTGAACGGTTAGTCCCATGTGTCGAAAATTTACTCTTCTAAATAAAGGAACCAGATCCTCTAATTACTATTTAAATATAAAGGAAATACCCTAAACCTGAGATCATCCTTATTCAGACCATGAAATGGTAACTATTTCACTGAACTATAAAAATCTCAAATGAATTCAAGAGAATTCTCATTGGGTTGGCCACTAAAACATGGTAAAATTGAGAGTTAAGGATGTTTCAACTCATAACTTCTAGACCTAAGAGATAAAAACATGAAATATAGATTTTTTTAAATGGTTGTAATATGTAATTACCTAATCCTAGGCCTCTTAGCATTCTTATTCCTATGTTGAGGTGTAACCAGATTTTCATTTCGCACTACAGCTCTCTGAATTTCCAGATTAGGATATTCCATATCAGTTTTTTATTTTTCTTAAGGGTAGAAAAATGTTTTTTTATTTATAGTATTAATTTTTTATGTTATAAATTATAATGTTCCCTTTTATATATAATATTTCAAGTTCAAATAGTTTAAAAAATATGAAAATTAGTGAACTAAACAAGTAGTTTTCAGTAGATTTTTTTTATTTTTAAGAAATATTTTTAATATTTTTTAAAATTTTCTTTTCTTTTTTTATGTTTAACTCATGTGTCATCCCTGAAAATGGGGTAAAAATATAATTCTCAGGAATTCATTGATGTACGAGTCAAATTTAATTATTTAAAACTTGCTGGATACTATTAAAACGGTAAGTAAGAGTATTGATCCATAGGGAAGACTTGATTGTGCGACTAAGATAACAAAGTAAAATAAAAAAGGCACTGAAATTATTGAATTGATGTTGTGGTGAAAGTTGTGAAACAAGATAAGTGAGGGGATGAGAGAAAATGACTTAAAGATGATGGAATTAGGGGAATCAAACTAGTTTGAATCAATTACAAATGAACTTATCTGTTTAAAACTCATTAAACACAACAGTGTCAATGTTTGTGAAGAATGTCTGTCGAAACTCCGAATTTTCATTAGGTGATCTCTATAGTACAATGAAATCACCTGTAAATGATTGGTAAACCAAACTTAGGAAATGCATTGTCCTTTTTTAGAGAAGAGATATATCATTTTTTACAATTTTTCAGTACATCAGATGATGCTCAAAAGTGTAAAGATCTACTATCTCCACCCATAGATACTTATAATAGTTTAAAAATGTTGCTCATTAAGAATAAAAAGAATATAACTATACAAAATTTCATTGAAAATTTTATGAAAATTAAATTGAATATATTGAAAGAAAAATAAATTCATTCTAATCTAAAACCCCTTAATAAATTAAGTACATGTGTTTTCAGTGATGGAAATAGAAATATGTTCAATAAAGTGGTATGTAATAGAATCAAACCATGAATAAGGAAAGAATAAATGTGTGACCAAAAAACATTAGAAACAAAAAAGGAAGAAAAAAACAAATGAAAATATGTTCTGATGATGGTTGAGAAACCGAAGAAATGAGAGAGAGAGAGAGACCGAAAGTATAAGAATTTAGAGGAATCAGACTAACCAAGATTGATTAAAATGATTTTCTCAGCTAAATTTCAATAAACATAGTTATATTAGCATTAATTAAGATGGTTTTTCAAGACACCTAACTATCATTAAATTTTTATACACAGTACAGTGAAATCTCTTAAAAATTATTGGTAACCCAAATTTTAGGAAGATATATGTTCACTGATGTAAAATAAAGACATCAACCTTTTCTATTTTTTAAACTTCAGATGACGCTCAAGAGTTAAAAGTTTTCATATCATCACCCTTCAGTACTTATAATAGAACATAAAATATTATCATCAAGAAAAAAAATTAATTTCATAATAAATTAAATTTCACTAACTCGATTATGAAAATGAAATTGAATACATTGAAATAAAATAAATTCATTCTAATCTGAAACCCCTGAGAAATTAAGCAAGCATGTTAACAGTTCCAGAAATAGAAATATGTTCAATAAAGTTCATCTCAAAATAGTATAAAGAGAAAATAATATTCTCTATCGAGGTATCCTTCTTCCTTTAGGTCCAACTCCTTCAATTCTTGAGTTGAGAGTGTTCTCACTTCTACTCTATCTCTCTACTCCAAAATCTCTACTCCCAAAAAATCTGCCCCATGTCTCCCATCTCCTTCTCCATTCTCTACTTATAAATATACCCTTGACTCCCATATTCATTGGTGTGTTTCTTAAATCAATATTATTCATCACTACTTATCCAGAAATTTCAATCCTACTTTTCGGGAATTTTCTCACTGTCAAGTTTTCTAGGTGGCTGTAACTGATTGACTATCAACTCTAAATTTCCTGACTATAAAGTAACAATAATTTAACTCTTGAAACTAATTAATGCATTCATTTTCTTATGTAACAAATCTCTAACTCATTATGAATTTCCACACCATACTAGTCCACACTCATTCTTTTCTATTGTTACTTTCAATACACCCAGCTTCTCCAACATGAATTTACGCAACATGAACATGATCAATAACTTCTAGAAATGATAAAATGATATATTTCATGAACTGAGATCCATGAGGTATTCCAAAATAACCTCCAAGATAATCTAATCTTCTAAAAACTCTATAAATTTACTTGAAATCACAAACCATAAAATTAATTCTCTTTTGTTAATCACCAACTAAAACTATCATATGTTGATTCTATAACTAGTAGAGTAATGCACTCATGACATCTGAACAAAGTAGTTCTCATTACTCAATATCCACACAAAAAAGATATTCAAACACCTGGAGTACAAGCTCTCACATCATTACAACCAAAGTGGATGATAGAACGAATCCCCGTCCTTTTTCTTCTACAAATTGAACCTAAAACAAGAAAAAACTATCAGAAATCCACATGTATTTGATGTATCCCAAATATTAGACCTTCATCAAACCCAACTAAAAGATTAAGAAGGCATATTCTTTAGTATTGGGTTCTCTGGTACATGTGACAACCTACTTCATCTTCAAATGTAACAAGGTCTATTGACAATATTAGCAAACTAAAACCATGACTTTCATTGACTCCGCCTTTAAAATTGAATGTGAAAAACTCTTCAAAATCATATTTGGTAGATTTCCTTCCCTGAATCAAATGAATTCAGATCATCAGTTCAATTTAACAGGTTTGGTAATCATCTTCAGTTCGTAAAATTACAACCCCTCTATAGGATTGAGCTGATAGCATCAACAAAAGTTTCAATTTCAACTGCTTGGGCTCAGTTGAGCTTCAATCAGAATATTTTGGATAAAAAATTGAGAAATTTCATCACTCCTAATGGTAATGGTGAGAATGAATCAGTGATTATTTTTCATTTCATTCAATTAAGCACTAAATCTCATCATTATCTACCTTAGTGAAAACATAGGATTAGCCTTGCTCGAAACTTAAAACCCACCAAACCCTTCAATAAAGAACCAAAGAGATGCATTGGGTTCATCATATCCCATGAAAGATATTTGGGTAACTATTGTTAACTTGGTACACAACTTCTTCAATGTTTATCTCAAATGGTTTGGTGGGCCAAACCCCATATGTGGCAATTTAGCCATGTGAGTTATAGTGAACTTGGGAATGTTGATGCTCCTTCTCGATTGGGCTATGTGGGTGCTTCCCTAAATCACCAACAGGGTTAGTAGATCACATTAAGCTTTGTAGTGACCCCTATAGATATTAGTTATGTGAATCCTTGTAGGGAATTTGGCTAAGTCGGTGCCTTTTTTTAAAAATAAAATCCTCAAAACATAGATATCATCCAAATCCAAGGTATATAACTCCATAAGAAAATATGAAAGCCAACAATTATACCCCCTAGGATTCCCAAAAGCATCTATAAAATGAGCCACATGATTTCCCTTACTCCCATCAAAGGAAAAACAATAAGAAGAGAACAGAGGCACCAATGATATGATGATGTCGATAATAGACACAAAGTTTTGGCAGCCACCTTCATCCACCTCCAAATCATTGATAATAACTTGACAGTCAGATTCCATTACAATATTCTTCCAACCAAGAGATGATATGAACTACACACCCTTCCAAATAGCCATGGTCTCTACCACAGGAGGAGACTAACCAGAAATTTTTGAGGAGTAAATTTTAAATTAAAATAAAATAACAATAATTAAAAATTGGAAATTAAATTAAATTAACATTATCTAAAAACTAAAGAAACATAAGAAACCATCTTTATCTAAAAATGATAAAAATCTAAAAAAACAAAAATATAAAATTTACAAAACTTCTAGAATAAAATAAAACACAAAAAAAATATTTAAAAAGTTCCAAAATATAAAATTCAAAGAATAAAATATTTAATAATTCTAACATAAAAATAAAAAATTAAATAGGAAATTAATAAATTTAATATTTAAACAACAAATTGAAAACAAATTAATAATTAATTAATAAAATACACATTTAAACATTAAATACATAGATTAATCAACAAAATAGATGTGGAAAACATGTGAAATAAAGTCCATGTCACTTAATATTCATTTATGAACTTCAATTGTATTATATGATTATATTTATACACATTTTTCATATAATAGTTTAGTAGAATTATTCAAACAACACCTCAAAACATAGAGGTTGAGTTATATGTGAGAACCAAAAATAGGGGAATTGTTGAATCCCAGTTATATAAATCCTCCCTGATCAAGGTTTGTGGAATCTACCTCCTAGAAAATATTGTCATACTTAATTTAGTGAAATTTTATTCTATAATAATAATGGATTAGTTTTTCTTATATAAATAAAACATCAACTGTTAGAAGTGGGAAACCAATATCCATTTCTTGAATCATCCTCCAACTTTTTACAAGTGTAAGAAAGAGGATGAATCTCTTTTTGAATCTTATTCTCAAGAATATATATTTTTGACTTATGAGAAATTATATCTAGTTCAAATGATTAATACAAAGTAGAGGATCTTTCTTGAATACATTCCCATTATGAGAACCTATATTGATGTATTCCCAAAGGTGTTTTCTAGTCTTCCTCTTGAATAAGTGGTTGAGTTCTCAATTGAACATATACCAAGATATTTTCCCATATTTAAGAATCCATGTAGAATTTCCACCATTGAATTAGAATAACTGAAGTAGTAGTTACAAGATAATATAGATAAGGGTTTTATATGATCAATTGCTTTTACCTTGGGAATGTTGGTCCACCTTATCAAGAATAATGATGGTTCAATGTGCCTCTTCATTGTTTATCTTAAACACACACAAAAATCATGATAAATAAAAACCATCCCCTATCATAGATTTATTACTTATTCAATAATTTATGTGGGTGTTATTACTTCTCTAATGTGGGCTTTCAGTTGGGATATCACAAATTAATAGTGAAGAAGGAATATATTCTAAATAATTCCTTTAGAAAATGGTATAAACACTACGAGTTCATAGTGATTCCCTTTATACTCAATAATGTTACAGAAATCTTCAAGGATGTAATGAATAGAGTATTTAGATATTACATCAAAAAAATTGTAGTAGTATTTATAGATGATATTATGATACACTCCAAAAGCAAGGAAGAGTATGAGAAGCATTTGGGTACCAAGATAAATACTTTTTGAATAGAGAAAATATATGAAAATTATTATAAATATGAGTTCTAGATAAAGGAACTTATCATTATTAGGGAATGTTATCACCAAAAAATTGATATTTATAGATCCTTCAAAGAAAAAAATGATTGAGTGGCCCAGACCGACATCTGTAATGGAGATCTATAGTTTCCTTAGACTAACTAGGTACTATCGATGATTTTTAAGGAATTTATCATGATTTTCAAAGTCATTGAATAAGCTAATTTGAAGGGAGTGAAATTTTTATAGAAAAATGAATGTGAAGAGATCTTCAAGGAATTGAAAATGAGGCTTATCACTACACTAATACCCATATTACCCTCAAGTGGGGAACATTTCATGGTATACATTGATGCTTCAAAGAAGGAATTAGGTCGTGTACAAATGTAAAATGATAAAGAGATAGCTCATTCCTCAAGGAAGTTGAAATTTCATGGGAATAATGATTAAAAACATGATTTTTAGTTGGTAGTAGTGATATACACATTGAATATTTGGCAGAATTATCTCTATGGGGAGAAGAGTGAAATATATACAGATCATAAGAGACTCAAGTATATATTCACATAGAAGGATCATAATATACACCATCAAAGATGGTTAAAGATGATCTAGGACTATGACTATCTGGTCCATTTCCATCTTGGGAAGAAAAATAAAGTGTAAGATGCTCTAAGTAGAATGGATCCCGTAACTATATCAATGATGAGAATTAAGAAGGATCCAATATTATTAAACATAAAAAGATGGACATGAAAGTCATAAATGAAGTAACAATATCCTACTTATCTTAAATGATTTCTCAATCATCCGTTCGATAAGATAAAGGATGCTCAAAGGGATGATGTGGAAATACAAAATAATGTGGAAGCTATAAGAAAATGGAAATCCTCATATCTCAAAACTAATTAAGAATGGGTTGTAAGATTTGGGTAACAAATATGTGTAACAAAAAAATCCTAATATAAAGAAGGATTTATTGAATGATTCATATATATCAACATTATCCTTCTACCTAGGGAGCACAAATATGTATCAAATTCTTTGAGAGAACTATTGGTGGGATAATATGAAGAAGAAAATCATAGAATATACATCAAATTTCTGGGTATGTCAAAATGTTATGTAGAGAGGAAAAATTACAATGGGATGATGAAACCATTACCCATACCTACATAGAAATGGGAAAACATCACCATATATTTTTTCATAGGTCTTATAAAGACGTGCCAGGGAAATAATTCCATATGTTTTATAGTTGATCATCTCATAATGATTTCTCATTTCATATCCATTACAGAGGAATTCTTACTAAATCAACCTTTAAGGATATAAATCAGTGATGTAATGAGGCTGCATGGAACACCACTATTGATTATATCTGATTGAGATACAAGGATCACCTCACTGTTATGGAATAATCTTCAACATACTCTAAACACATAATTGAATTTTAGTATGACCTATCACCCTCATACAGATAACTAATCTGACCAAACTATCTAGACACTTGAGAATATATTGAGATATTTCTCTATGTACTTTAAAGGAGGTTGGTATTAATATCTTCCTTCAATTTAGTTCTCATACAAACATTATTTTCACTAAAGCATCCAAATGTCTCCCTAGGAAGCAATCAATAAAAATAAATGAATAACTCCAACATGTTGGCATGAAGTTAGAGAAATAAATCTATTGGGACCCGAACTATTGGAATAAATGACGGAGAAGGTCAAAGGAGTTAAGCAACACATCAGAGTATTATAATTTTTAAATAATTGTTATGATTATAATCATCGATGAGACCTATAGTTTTAGGTTGGCGATAAAGTGTTCTTTTTATATATCCATGAAATACATTCATGATATTTTAAAAGAAAGGAAATATAAGTCCTAAGTATATTATCCCCTTTCATATTCTTAATAACATCAGGTTTGTGGATTATTGACTAGAACTATTACTAAATATATCTCAAGTACATGACATGTTTAATGTTTCCCTCTTAAGGAAGTAAATAATTGATCCCTCATATGTACTGAATTCTATGGTGGTATAGCTAGAGAATTCTCTATTTTATAAGCAGAATCTATTGAATATATTGGACCCTAAAAACAAAGTCCTATGAAAAAAATACTAACCACCTAGATAAATTAATATACAAGAACCATAAGTACAAGGAGGAAACATGAGAACCGAAGGAAGCAACGAAACAGAATTACCCTCATCTATTTTCATCTTACTTTAATCAATGAAATTTAAAGGGTGAAATTTATTAAGGGGAAAGAATATAAAAAATAAAAATTTTATCAATGTAATTTCCCTTCTGAATTTTGAGGTGTGTCATTTTTATTAATATTGTATTATATAAAGCACATGCACCATATGATAGAACCAAAAACATTTTATTATATTTATTTTAACATTAAATTTAGAGTATAAATATACTCATTAAAATGTAAAACATCACAATGGGAAAAAAATAGAAAACAATATAACTATAACATAGAAATTTGGATCTGGTTGATCCCCTAGAATAATCATTCTCATGAAAAACATTGTAAAAATGAATTATAATATTATAAATGCAACATCTATTTTTAAAATTACAATATATAACCTTGAGGGGGAATATAAGGGAATAAATAATGAATGAAATATAAGGTATTTATATATGGTAGTAAACCCATATGATCATTACTAATTTGACTATTGAAATAGTAATTTAACCATTGGAATAGTAATCTGACTCTTACAAATAGTAACATGGATATTAGAATAGTAAATCACCTGATGAAATTATAAAATAATATTTTTTCATCTGATAAAAATTAAATATATCAAATTTACACCATGATACAAATAAATAAACGTTTTAAAAATGATAAAATAACTATTTGTATTTTTGTAATGAACATATGTTTTATTTATATTTTTATGATAAATATAAAATTTTAAAAGAAATTTGATTTTATAAAATGGATTTATAAAATCATATTATATTTTATTATAATAATAACTTAATTTTATGAGACAATAAGTAATTTTTAAAAGGGTTTAAAAATTGATCATAATATTAAAATTGGTATCTTTAAAATAAATAAGGATTTTATTTAAAAATTAATATCCTCATATATAGGAAATTATTTTTATAAAATATATTTTTTTAATATACATGTTAAAAATGTTTTGGGTGAATTTTTTTTATTTTTCTGAAAATATTGATTTTTTTGAGAATAGTAATATACGACAAAATACGATATTTTACATTGTAAATTAAATACATGATTAATTTCATAATGGTGATGTAAGATAACTTTATTTTTAACTCACATGCACTAATTACTATATATATTCACATGAATCAATACAATTGGTAGTATGGAGAAAAATAATTAACAAATTTATATTATATTCAAAAACACTCCTCTTGTCCCCTTATAAATACCACCTTTTCCCTCGTTCCTTTTTAGATTTAGAGTATCCAAAAAATATAATTCTCTCCCCAAACATATATTACACAACCTCAAAGTATTTTCCTTACCCATATATCATTTTAGGGAGCCTTATGGGGTATCCTAGGAGGAGACACCCAAAAGAAGAGGTAAATTCTCAACATGACCTCTTTCAATTTAGTTCTTCTTTTACAATCCCCATATGTTTTACATAAACCATTAAATAGTAACATATTTATCCTGAATATAATGATATGTTATTATTATGGTGTAATATCTATTTTCTACCCTCATATCAATCATTTTTAAAATGAAAACATTGTTCATATTATGGTTGGTTCACCACCTCCATGAACAATGAATTTCATTTTCCACCATCACATTCATGGATAGTTTATATTCAATTATTATAGTTAAAACTGAGATTAATAAGTATATATTATTTTTTTCCTTATTCTATAATGTTTATATACTCTTAAATTCAAATAAAACCAAGTAAGATCATCAAGGTTGGAAAACCTACCCAAAAGAATTAAGTGTATGACAATAATACTGATACACTCTAAATCATGTTTATTTATGAATACTTTTGGATAATAATAACCTTTTTAACTTATTAAACTCATTAAATATATTTTATTTCATATCTAGAGTTATGGAACCAAACCATAAGAACTCTCTTAGTTACCTACAAAAAATATGACCTTGAACACATGAAACGAACAATCTTGGGACAATGGAAATAGACTTAATATGTGAATTAAATGACTCTAAACTAAAAAAAACTCAATAATAGATCTAATATAGTTTAATTAGGTTCCACATCAAGTTTTTAATAAATATAATTTTATTATTCATAATGTTAAGTGAAAGTACAGAACGAATTCGGACCTAAGGTAAGGGAACTCTCTGAACCACCCTCTTTTCTTCAGGTTATACCTTTTCCTCTATACCTCACTTTTTATATCTATTTAACATAATGGAATGATTTTAAATTATATATATTTCTCTTATATATATATACCAATCTTATTTTCTATTTATTTTTTGGGGTTATACATGACTTATGTTTATTTATCAATACCTTCTTTAAAATCAAACCCGATTAAGGGGAACTTTCTATACCTTAATCCTTTCATGTAACACTCTTTTAAATTATTGTACCCATTAATAATATCATAAAATAATAATTACTTTTGTTTTAACATTTTTTTACCTCTAGTTTCAAATAAAATTCCATATTCTTTCCTTATTTAAAAGTCTTTTATCGATTCCTTAAAACACTATTTTAAAAGGCTCATTCCTATACCCAATTTTATACCCTTTATAATTATTTTTTTCAAATTAACTCTAGATTTTAAACTAGTTATTATTTATTCAAATATGTATGTTAAAAATATTCAATTCCTTCTTCACTTTGTAATATTTATGAAATATACTTTGATTATGCTTTGAGGCATCATGATCCTTATCTTTTTTGACATCATGTTATTCAATTTGACTCATATGTTATGCTTAGTTATCATGATTATTCCCTTACTGAAATTTATAGAATACCCATTTTGTTTATTTATTCCCCAATTCATATTATTTAATTTTATAACACTAAGTGTATACAAGAGAACATTATGGATATTAAAATAAAGATATTTTTTAGTTTTATGGTGATGTATGGCGGACCTAGTTTCCCAAAGAAATAGGCCTCTAGATAATTGGGTTGTGTTTTGTATATTTTTATGTTAAAAAAATGTTATAATATGTTTAATATTCTTGGGTAACTATATATAACATTTTTCTAAACATTTCTTAAGAATCTTGAAAAACAATTAAAAAAATACATTGTGAAAAACCTGGTTTTAAACATCGAAAAATTCTATTTTATGGTGAAAAAAGTGAATGTATTAGGAAACATAATTTCTAAGTATGGGATTAAAGTGGTTTTTAATAAAATTGATTTAATTTATACACCACCTTACCCCACCACTATGAGGCACATTCGGTCATTTTTAGGGTATGATAGGTTTTACATAAGGTTTATTAAGGACTTTATAAAAATCACTTTCCACCTAACTAATGTGCCAAAAAAGGAAAATGACTTTGTATTTGATGATTCATGCAAGATAGATTTTGAAAATATAAAAGGGAGCATGATCACAACCCCAATAATCTACCCACTTACCTAGAATTTCCACTTTTATATATTGTGTGATGTTTCCAACAATAATGTAGGATTTGTACTATCCTAGAAATTTCATGGAACCTAAAAGTGATAGAATACACTTATCATACCCTTAAAACCACATATATAAATTAAAAATAAGTAGAAAATTATTTTTCTCAATTATTGTAATTTTATAAAAAATTTGGTCATATTTACTTGTAAATAAAATAACTATTTACTATGATCATGAAGCACCGATATATATGATCAAGAAGGCTAATGGAAAACCAAGACTAGTGAAGTATATGTTACTTATGTAAGATTTTGACTTGGAAATCAAGGGTAAAAGGGCTGTAGAAATTTAGTTGTAGGCCACATGGGTATATTTTCTCACACTAGAAAGGTAGAGCTACCCACTAAGATAAACATGGATGATTCCTCCCCTAGTGAAAATTTGTATGAATCCACCCAGGTGACCAGGTATGCTTATCTGGTCAATTTTCTAGTAACATCAAAGGTACCCTATTCTTTCCCAAGAATAATACTTTTAAATTGAAATAAATTGAAAATTATTTTGTTTTTAAGGATACTTACTTATGGAATGTATGCAATGACCAAGTAATTAGGAGATACATCCCTGAGTAAGTGATTAAATATGTACTTATATTTTTTCCATAAACATGCATGTAGAGGCTGTTTTAGACCTCAAAGAACCATTAGGAAAGGACTGGATTAAGGATATGGAGGATTCATTATGGGAATATAGAACATCTTACAAAACCCCCTTAGGTATGTCCTCATATATAATTTTTTTATGTAAATCATGTTCACCTTCCTATTGAGTTGCAACACGGGGAAAATTAGGTTATGAAGAAGGTAAACCTAGAGTTTGGAAAAGATGGAGAGTGGAGGAAGCTATAGATGATGGAACTTGATGAAATAAAAAAGGAATCTAATGAGAATTCACTATTGTATAAGGATAAGTCCAAATCTATCCATGATAGGCTCATCTATAAAATAATCTTTGATATTGGAGAAAAATTATTTCTATTGTCCTCAATGATGAAGCCCATGCTTGGTAAACTTTGTCCAAGTGAAATAGGCCATACATAGTAACTAAAACATTCCTATGTGGTGAATTTGATATCAAAGGAGAATATTCAAATCACCCCTTCAAGGTGAATGTGCAACATGTGAAGTATTACTATAAGTATTTTTTGAAAGAACCAATGGAGGATTCCAAAATCAACCCTATTATTGTTGAATAAATCACTATCACATTGTCTCTTTTCTTTACAATAGTCAAAAGAATTTTAATTTTTAAATATGTATTTATTCTTCTGAGAAATACATTCTATTATTAACTAGAATTGTTTCAAAAAAAGTGTGGGTGGGAGGGAAAATTAACTTAGAATGTAAATATTTTTTTTGTTTTTATTTGACATCTTCTAAGTGTTTTTAGCATAAATTAAATAAAAAAATAATGTGTAAAATATGTTTTTATGGATCCATACATAATTTATTCATAATTTTTAGTTTCTATTTTGTGTGTATTTAGATAGAAAAACATAATATCTAATGATATCTTACCTTGGAAAAATACCATGCTTGAATGGAGGGATTTCATTGGTTCTAAAACCAGGAGAGTTAAATAATTTCTAAGTGAATTTGGTCACTATTATCATGGAAATTTGAATTTAGAACTAAGAAAATAAGTGTGATTGAAAGGATATTTGTGTAATTGAGATTATAACATAAGGTCAGTAGAATTTTGAAATTAATTCAAGGTATATTTTCCTTTGGGAAAAAGAACACCTCATGGATCCAACTCAAAATAAATTGATATAAGTCCTCTGAAACTTAAGTAAAATTAAAAATTGGGATACCATAATGAATCTATGATACATTAGGCATTGGGTGTGTGAGTAATTACATTTTTTTATATTCAATATTTTCTCTGCATAGTGATTTGAACATAAATGGATTAGAAAAATTAATAATTGCCTAAATTTCAAAAACAAATTCATTCTAGTGTGTGGAATATTGAACCCAAATAAAGAAGTGGTCAAATGATTTATATAAATTTCATTTTATTTGTATCAATAAAGTGTAAATTGGAACTCTAGTTTAGGGGACTTGGGTGAAAGGGGTAAGTGGAAGTGCCACTTGTAAAAATGTTAATTCTACTTAAATATATATATTCCACCGATCGAGATGGAACTCTTTATACAATTGAAATAGCGACATAACTTAAATTTGAAATAGAGGAATGATAAATCAAACAATAAAACAATCTATAAGTTCCTTTCTCTATAGTTTATGTACTTAAGTCTAGGCAAGACTATCTCTTTAAATAATTCAATACACTAAATTTCTTATGATTTTAATAAAATAAGCCTGGGGGAGTGATACAATGATATTTTATTAAAAAAAACATTGTAATTGACTACTAAAATCCCCTCTGTCCATTTTAAAACTCAGGTAATTTTTATATTTCAGATACATTTTTTAAATTTAGAATTAATTGATAAATGTCCATTAACCTTATTTTTATTGATTTATTCAAGAAAAATGAATTTAATTATTTATTAATAATTTGTCTTTGAATTTGGAATTGAATTATTTTGAGGATATTTATTTTTAATTTCAATTTTTTAAATAATTTATGTATTTTTTTAAATTGGTTAATCATTTTTAAAAGATAATTTAATTTTCATTTGGAATTTTAATCAGAATTTAATATTGAATAATTATATTTTAAAATGAAAAATGTAAAATTTGTACTCTAAGGATTTGAAATTTTCATGAAGTACTCAATTGGATACATGAGGTAGGCATAGTCACTCAATCAACAATGGTCGATCGATCATAAGAAGACCCCATGGTTTATCAAGTTACTATGCGTGAAAAAATGGAAAAGTCCCAAAGTTTTCATGTGTTGAAGATCTAAGTTTCTACCACTACTACAAAAATAAGATTCATCAGTGATCAAAACGGGCTTTAACAGCGCTAAAAAAGTGCTATAAAGATCAGCACTGATAAAGGGATACTTTATTAGTGCTCAAAAAACACTGATAAATGTATCGTTTATTAGCACTTCTTCAGCGCTGATAAAGGGATCCTTTATCAGCACTTATTTAGTGCTGATAAAGGATCCCTTTATCAGCTCTAAAAAATCATTGATAAATTCCCTGTCTGCTGTAACATAAAATTCTGCAGTAGTACACCCAAACAAAACCTCCAAAAAAATCATCATATCAACAAGTATACCCATAAAAAATTAACACATAATTCATAAGGTAATTATAGCAAGAATACGCATCAAGTATACCCATACAACAAGTATACCCATACACCATTAACACATAATTCATAAGTTAATTAAATACATAAAGAACTCAATTCATAATTCAGGGTGTTGGGGGCTGTTCAGGGGTTTGGGGTGGCTGTCCAAGGGGGTAGGGGGTGTTTGGGGGGATAGGGGTGTCCAGGGGGTGGTGGTTGTCTAGGGTGGGGGGGTTTTCCATGGTGGTGTCCAGGGGGTGGGGTGGTGTCCAGGGGGTTGGGGGGGCTTTCTAGGGGTTGGGGGTGTCCAGGGGTGGGGTGGTGTCCAGGGGGTGGGGGCGGTCCAGGAGGTTGGTGGTTGCCCAAGGGGGGTGTGGTGGTGTCCAGGGGGTGGGGTGGCGTCTAGGAGGGGTGGGGGTTATCCAGGGTCTGGGGGCCATCCAGGGGGGATAGGGCTGTCCAGGGTAGTGGGGGGGTTGTCTATGGGGGTGTCCAGGGGGTGGGGTGGTGTCCATGGGGGTGGGGTGGTGTCCAGGGGGTTGGGGGCTTTCCAGGGGGGGTTCTCTGAGTGGGGGGGCTGTCCATGGGGGTGTCTAGGGGGTGGGGTGGTGTCCAAGGGTGGGGTGGTATCCAGGTGGGTTGGGGGGATTTCTAGGGGGTGGGGGTGTCTAGGGGGTGGGGGTGTCAAGGGGGTGGGGGTGTCCAGGGGGTGGGGGTGGTCTAGGGGGTTGGGGGATGTCCAAGGTGGGTGGGGTGGTGTCCAGGGGGTGGGGGTGGCTGTCCATGGGGGTAGGGGGTCCAGGGGTAGGGGTGTCCAGGTGGTGGGGTGGTGTCTAGGATGGGTGGGGGATGTCTAGGGGTTGGGGGCTGTCCAAGGGGTTGGGGGTGTCTAGGGGGTGGGGGTTGTCCAGGGTGGGGGGGTTGTCTATGAGGGTGTCCAAGGGGTGGGGGCTTTAATGGTTTTAATGGAATGAATTTCATGTATTTTAAGATCATTGGTATTTTTAAAATGGTTTTTTAATATTTTTTATTTCAATATTATGTGTTTATTTAGGAAAAAATGAATGATTTTGGTGTGTATGGTAGGAAGGGGGATTTTCGTACGTCAGTTGTTGTTTTCACTTAAAATTCCATCCATTTTAAACAAAAGAGAGACACTTTGAGTGATATCGGCCACACCATGCCTCATATTGAGATTAGTTTGACTCTTACACATCATACATGACCCATGGATCGTTCTCATAAAGTATAAACACAATCAAAATGTGTTTGGTCAGTTTTCTGTACATCAGTTGTTGTTTTCACTTAAAATTCTGTCCATTTTAAACAAAAGAGAGACACTTTGAGTGATACTGGCCACACTATGCCTCAGATTGAGTTAGGTTTGACTCATAAAATTTATACATGACCCATTTATCTTTCTCCTAAAGTATCAACATAATACTAATGTGTTTGGTTAGTTTTCCATACGCCAGTTGTTGTTTTCACTTAACATTATGTCCATTGTAAACAAAAGAGAGACACTTTGAGTGATACTGACCACACCATGCCTCTTATTGAGTCATATTTGACTATTAAACATAAAACATGACCCATGTATATTTATTATAAATTATAAACACAATAAAAAAGCTTTTGGTAGGTTTTTCATACGTCAGTTGTTGTTTTCACTTAAAATTCAGTCCATTTTAAACAAAAGAGAGACACTTTGAGTGATACCAGACACATCATGCCTCAGATTGAGGCGGGTTTGAGTATTACACATCAAAAATTATCCATGTATCATTCTCCTAAAGTATCAACACAATATTAATGCGTTTGGTCAGTTTTCCATACGTCAGTTGTTGTTTTCACTTAAAATTCGGTCCATTTTAAACAAAAGAGAGACACTTTGAGTGATACCAGCCACACCATTCCTCTTATTGAGGAAAGGTTGACTCATACACATCACAAATGACCCATATATATTTCTCCTAAAGTATAAACACAATAAAAATGCATTTGGTCAGTTTTCTGTATGTCAGTTGTTGTTTTCAATTAAAATTTTGTCCATTTTAAACAAAAGAAAGACACTTTGAGTGATATCGGCCACAAAGTGCCTCATATTGAGGCGAGGTTGAATTTTACACATCACACATGACCCATGGATCTTTCTCCTAATGTATCAACATAATCCGAATGTGTTTGGTCGGTTTTCCATATGTCAGTTGTTGTTTTCACTTAAAATTATGTCCATTTTAAACAAAAGAGAGACACTTTGAGTGATACTGGCCACACCATGCCTCGGATTGAGGATGGGTTGCCTCGTACATGTCACACATTACCCATGGATCGTTATCCTAAAGTATCATCACAATAAAAATTCATTTGGTTGGTTTTCTATACTTAAGTTATTGTTTTCACTTAAAATTTTGTCCATTTTAAACAAAAGAGAGACACTTTGAGTGATATCAGCAACACCGTGCCTCGGATTTAGGTAGGGTTGACTCATACATGTCACACATGACCCATGGATAATTATTCTAAATTTAAAACATGGATGTGTGGGGGATACCCTATAGAGGATGTAGGTTCCAATAATGTTCATTTCTTTATTATGGATAATCAGAAAACATACAATTTCTACCAATGAAAATGTTCAATGAATGGGAATCCATTTGTCATATCAATGATCATACTAAAATAAATTTATGGTGGATATGAAGGTGTTTTGTAGATTTTACTGGTTTTTCTTATCCAAATCCCAAAGAAAAGTAGTTCATCATTCTTGCATGTTGCTGGTGCATTTTATCTGTTAAAATGGACAAATGACTCATTGAAGAAAGAAGGTTTTATTTAATAACAATTACAATTTTCCTACAAAAATTTACATACAACAATGTTTCGTCTTTTCATCTCCTTAACCCCTCTCAAAAATGACCACCAATTGTACACGTCCCCAAGTCAGATCTTCATGCTATTTGTGTACAATCTTCTATCAGGTATGTGGCCCACTCATTTTTGAACAAATCTATACCGTCTTGTGAATATGAGGATTTTCGACAGTCATAATAGTACTAAAAAATATATAAATAAATAATTAATAAATAATTTAAATTAAATAGTAGTTTTTTTTAAAATACCTCTTTAGGGATGCTAGTTTCTTGATGGAAAACAATCTCTCTCATAAATTTACAAACATAATAACTACAATCATTATCGTTTGTTTGTTTTGGACATTGCAAAAACTTTGATCATTAGGAGAATAAGTAACTTGTTTTGGATAGTGAAATTTTATTATATATACCCTGATATTTTTCCAAAGGTAGTATTTTCTCGCCTCATATGCTTAGCCCCTGTCCTTATTCCTTTTTTTAGACGATATTGATACACCTCCCTATCATAACAGAATCCTTAGTAAAAGATAATATAAATTATATAAATTGATGATTACACCTAAAACGTAATATGTATTGTCTTACAGATTCACAAAATCCATCATGTGTGGTCAGTTTGTTGGATATCCTTGCATTGAATCTAGAAAATAAATCTTTGGAGTATCCAAGTTCACCGCAATTAGCAGCCAATGTTGCCTAAAAATAGAAAAAAGAATAAGTAATAAAATAAGTGAAAATATAATTAATATTCATTAATCGTTGATTTTTACCCTTTCATGGTTGGTATTAGGAATATTCTGTCATCCGTAATCTTTCTTTCAAATGTTTTCAGCAAGCCTTTCACTATTTTATCCCTTTTTGATGACTCTAATTTCATTAGTTGTGTTGATGTGGTATGAGGATTAACGAGTCTGAATTTTGGCTCATGGGAAAATCCCTTCCACTATTTTTCATATATACACCTTCCAATAATATAAAATGCATTTAGTCATAATTAGCACATTATATCAGCTTTTAGAAAATCAATTCATGAAAACATACCTCATATATAAATTTACAATTGTGATGCCTAACCAACTATATTCAAGGATCTCATTTATATTTTCCGCAGCAAAGAAATCTTGAATTTTCTCTCCATATATATTCTTTTCAAAAACAACTATATAACTACTACTATTTTTTAGCTTCGTATCCACATGAGTCTTCAATGCTAGTAAATGTGGATAGAGAATAGGTGGTGTTATTGTGCTTTCGGTAGCTCTTTGGGATCGGTTGGTCGATCCTTTAGATATTTTTGAGCCCATGTTTCTTATCACCCCCTTCCCTTTCTCCATCTATAATAACATTCATTGGTTCAGATCTTTTTTCATTAACTGTTAAAGGTTTATCTTGAAAAAAATGGAAATAAATACCTATTTGTCCACATGTACTCTTACAAGTTGTGACGACCATGAAATGAATGTACCAATAGCCTTTTTGACCATATGAATATCATAGTCATCAAGTGGAATAGGTAGCTCTGCATTTGGATCATGAGCTATAGTAATCGGCACATTCAGATGATCTTTTGGAAGTGGTCAATTATGCAGCTTGTCCTCTGGGATGTTGAACACTATAACCCTCGCTACAAGGTGATAGGTGGGTGTTGACAGATATAAATCACAATAATTATCACCCAGTAGAAGATCAGTACAGGAAAAGTATCAGTGTTTATCTGATTCACATTTCATGGGAACAATTATTAGAATATTGATTACCACGGCTAAGACAGATCTTTAAGGGGAATGGCTCACCTCAAAGCTGGTGGGGGGGGGGGGATCTTCACGTGCTTGTTGTTCCTGAGTTGTGTCTTCTCCTTACTCCCCACCCATAAAATTTTCTAGAAACTCTCCCTACCATTGAAATCATTCTTCAAGAGTTTCTAGTCTTTCTCTCATTCGTTTCATTTCATTATCTCTATCATCCATTTGTTTTTTTCTCAAAATATACTCGGAGTGTCACCCCAAACCCTGTACCTCTGACACGACCGCATTGTTCTGGCTACTTCAAATCTGTCGATAATAGGTCTTCATCTGCTATAGGATTAGCTAATTCCTATGACTGTCAGATATAAGAAAATAAGTAATTATTATTATGTAATATAAATTTAAAACAAAACTTTTTATTGTGTCATACTTACACATATTTCCCGCAATTTTTGTGTGTTTTCATATACAAGCTTCCCTTCCTTATTCACACGTGACTCCTTCCATAGATCATGATGTGGGATGGAAGTGTCTTCAGCTTTAGAATCATCAATCTACATATAAATATAGAAAGATAATTATGATGTTGTTTCTTGTCACCTAAAAATATTACTGTAAATTTAAAATACGTACCATTTTCTTTTCTAGTGAAGCGTACCCCATTATTGCTTTACGATAGGGGTATGTTGGTTTTGATGCACTTTCCTTATTTTCAGTACTGAGTTGTTGTTTAATAAATGAAATATTTATAATCAAAGTGATGAATAAATGTATCCTCAAACAACATATTATCATCCACAATGTACCTAAAACTTCTCATCCCCACGGTGGTCAATAAATGCGTCCCATGCTTCTTGGGATATCAGGTGAGTGTAGACAAGGGGTGGGTGCAGGTTTATTTTACATTTAGAATATTTCAGGTGAAATTTTGTTAAAATAGTGAAAAAACCTCGATGAATCCTTCATACAAGCCTTAATACATAATTGTTGTGTGAATAATCTACTATAAATGTACTCCATAAGAGATTAAGAAGATTAAGACATTGTTTCATTATTTTATTTGCTAGTAAATTAAAGAAATAATATCATAATGTTACTGTAACTTATTCCCAGATCATAGCCTTCATCCTGGACACAACATGGTGTCATGAATCTATATCAATCTCCACGCGTTGTCAAGTGACAATTCCAATGTAACTACTAAACATATCCTTGTTGGGATTCACATGTTGGCCTCATGCATTCCATCCGACATCAAATTTGATGCATTTGCTTTTCACCTTAATAACTTTGGCTAACACCGTCAAACTACGGCACACCTATGTTTTCTGGGACGTTGGTCCTTCATCCCCGACCATTTCATTGATATAAACATCATTTATATGTTCATATGCAATGGTAGCAATGACATGTGATAATGGTTGTTGGACCTCAACACTAATAGCAAGAACAGGTTCAGAAACTTGTTGTTGCTCTACATTGTGAGCAGCAGCAACTACAGCATCTTGAGAGACTTATTCAGCCTTGAGGTTAAGAGCACCAGAACATGCAGAAGTCATTATCTGTAAAAGTGGTTTAATAGTTAATTTATATTACATAAATTTAGTAATGATAAGATAATAACATGATATAGTAATATCTATATTACAAACAAAATATAACCAATTTATTGAACTCTCTTTCTTTTTTTCAAAGGCTAAAGGGATTTGACACCTCTATCAATTATCCAAATCCCTTCATTTTGGTCTCCTATAACATAAAAAATGTCATCTACATTGGGACCACTGCGAAATGATTGTGATGTATCACTAAAAGGATCATCCTCAACTGAATTTTTATCGAAACCTTTAGTAGTTTTGGATGATAACAGAACAATCGACCAGTTTTGGTTTACGGGATTTGAAACATAAAATACGTGCACCGCTTGTGATGCCATTATAAACTATTTGTCTTTGTACCCTTCTTTACTAAAATCAACTTTCACAAATCCCAATTCATCTATTTTAACACCACTATTGCCTATTTTCATTGAAAAATTGGCAATTGGAATGTCGTATAATCCAACTCCCATATATTTTTGATAATGCCAAAGTATGACATATTCTCATAAATTGGATTTATGTCCTTACTACCAGAAACATGCATCGCTTCAGCCACAAGTGTAACTCCACTATTTTTCATGGTACTATCTTCATAATGTTCATCTTTATAGAATGTAAAACGATTAATTACATAACCATTGTAAGATAATACATACACACTTGGTATGACGGCTAGCCATAGAATTCATTCTAAAATTGAATTTGTATTTTCAGCTAAATCCTTAAAAATATAGTGTTGAAACCATCCTATAAACTGGTGATTATGTGTGCTTGATATCCATTTTTCAACCCTTGATGGATTCAACTACCTAAGAATTTCTTTGTGGGTTTCAATATATGGAGAAACCTCCCAACTGTTATGCAAAACATAAAGGTGGGTCTTCTTGTGATCTGTAATATTGATTGTCACAACATCTCTTCCAGAAATTACCTCACCCTTAATGCGTCTAGTGTGATGAGATTTAGGGAGACCAATTCTTTACACATCAGATAAGTATTCAGTACAGAATTCAATGGATTCCTCAACAATATATCGTTCTACAGTACAACCCTCTGGCCGACTTCGATTTTTGACATACCCTTTCAAAATATTCATATACTGTTCAGTGGGATACATCCATCTATAGTGCAAAGGACCATAATGTCTAATATCTCTCACCAAGTGAACCATAAAATTAACCATCACATCAAAGAATGATTGCGGGAATAACATTTCTAATTCACATAATATGATGAAAATTTCTCTTTCCATAGCTGGCAATTTCACCGGGTCTAAAACTTTTTTTCATATAGCTTTGAAAAAGAAACAAATTTTGGTTAACGTATGATGAACATTCTTGGAAAAATGAAATATAAAGATATAGGAATTAAATCTTGCATCAAAATATGGAAGTCGTGTGATTTCAAACCTTTTAACTTCAAATAATTCATTGATACAATGTTCTTGATATTTGATGAATACCCCTCTAGAACCTTTACATCATTGAAGAAGTTGAAAAACTGATATCTCTCCTCCTTGGAAAGAGTGTAAGCTGTTGGAGGAAGAAACATTCAATTTTCACCCTTCACGGGAGCCAACTCTTCTCGTATTCCCATTTCAACCATGTCCAACCATGCCTTAATTCCATCCTTTGTTTTTCCAGGTGAATTTAGCAATGTTCCAATAACATTGTCACATACATTTTTATCCACATGCATCACATCAAGAAAATGTCTGACATACAGACAATTCTAGTATGGTAATTCAAAAAAAGATCTCTTTTTCCAACCAATTTTCATAAGGTTTTTCGAAAATGGTTTATCAAAAATAGTGTTCACATATTTTACTTTCTCAGACAAATGATCACCTTTTAGTGGAGACGGTGTTGTGCATTGTTCTAAACTTCCATTGAATGATGTCCTCCAAGATCGGTACTTATGCCGATGAGGTAGAAATCCACGATGTCCTAGAAACACAAATTTTAATGAATTTTTAAACATAATTAATTTTGTATCTTCTTCTCACATGGGACACCCTTGAGTTCCTTTAATTCTATAGCCTGAAAAATTTCCATAAGCAGGGAAATCATTTATCATCCCATAAAACATCTCTCTCAACGTGAAGTATTCACTTTTATAAGCATCATACAACATAACACCTGAATCCCACAATAACTTCAAATCCTCGATCAAAGGATCCAAATAAACATCAATATCATTACCTGGTTGTTTTGGTCTAGATATAAGCATAGATAACATGATGAATTTACATTTCATGCATAACCAAGGTGGCAAGTTATAATTTACCAACATAACAGGCCATATACTATGAGTGCTGGTTTGAAAACCTAAAGGATTCACTCCATCTGTAGATAACGCAAGATAAAGGTTTCTCGGCTCATTTCCAAATTCAGGATACTCATGATCAATTATCTTCCATTGAGGAGAGTCGACCAGGTGACATAATTTCCCATCTTTATTTATTTTCTCTGCATGCCACGATAATTGTCTTGCAGTTTCTTCACTTCCATATAGACACCTAAACCTTTGAATTATTGGAAAGTATCATACAACTTTCATAGGACTGGATTCATCTTTATTGTATCGGGAAGCACCACACTTTGGGAATTCTGTAAGTGATTTGTTCTCATTGAGAAACAATATACAGTCTTTTGGGTAGGCATGTGTTCTTTCAGAAATCATACCAATCGAGCATAGTATTTGTTTAGCTTCATATGTCTAACTTGGAAGCTCATTATCTTCCGGTAGCATTCCATTAAAGAGAGAAAGTAGTTCCATAAAACTAACATCACTCCATCTGTTTCCTGCTTTAAATTTATACAACTTCAGTACAGCTGACAATGCTCTATATTTAGTGCAACCAGTATACAATGGTGTCTTTTCACAACTCTTTAACTTTTCAAACAATTTTGGGCAATCATGGAGTTTATATTCAACTGTTCTTGTCATTTCCTCAATACAATATTCATCATCATTGACATATGTAATCACATCCTCCATACATTCTTCTTCATTATCCATATTTTTAATCATTGATGATCTATAAAACATAGTTTTATCCCATCCAGTAGCTACATTCGCTTTTTCTCTATGTTTATTCCAATATTTATAACTCTGGTCTATTCCGTGACATATAAAATGTTCTTCCAACTCCTCTAGAGTAATTAGTCTAGAATAACAATAATGAAAACATGAACAAAGGATTTGAGAAGGATCATTTGTGTGATCCTTTTCAAACTTAATGAACTCTTTCACGTCGTTCTCATACTCTATTGTCAAATGATTAGCATCCATCCAATATTTATTCATCTTCATCCTATTTGAATCTCAAATATTAGTATTTATGATTCAAATACACAAAACAAGACTTCCAAATACAGTATAAGAGAACCACTTCCCTATAAAAATAGAGATTAATAGAGCCTAACCATTTCCAATAAAGATTTGGAAATCAACAAAACCAGGATAGACCCCCCATCAAAATCAACACACTTTCCGGCCCCCTTACCAATATTTCTAGGACCCACCACCCTTTCAGCAAAACATTAAACATCATTTTAACCACTCCTACCAGCCACCTCTTTTATAATAAAATAATCACATTAAACAGACCAAAACTAGTGATCGAACTCAAATAAAATGAAAACAAGGATACAAATTTGATAAGAAAACTAATATAGTAGATACATTTCCAAACACAAAGGAGTTCGCTGGGGAGACTAATAACCTAGGTTTATCCAAAATTACTATGGAATATCAAAGGTTTTGTTACCCAAATTAACATAAGAAATAGAAAATTAAGGTTAGTGAACATAAATTCTATCATGAACATCTAAAGGATATGCAATAACTCTCCCTCACCTTCCCCAAACTCGTACCTAGAACCGTACTCGAAGCCTCTATGAGATCCTATTGCTTGGAACACACCCTTTTAATTTCTCACTAGTTCACTAAAAATATGGATTTCTATGACACCTTAGCACATAAAAAGGTCCTCAAATACACAATTAAAAGGACCCCATCTACAAAACCTATATAGTAACCACTTTAGGAGTCACTGACTTGCCCACATGTTTTTGGATCGCCTCTCAAGAACACATATTGATGGGGGAATTGCTCATCTTCCTAGCAAGTCCAAATTCATACCAAAAATCACTAACATGGGGCTCTACTAACTCCTAACATATACCTAGAAAATAATTGAGAAAAATAGGAAAAATAGTTTCTTGTGCCTATTTCTAATAGTACTACCAGAAAAGTATAACGAACATAGATCATACCTCCAAACACTCCTCAAGCCTCTTGGTAAAAAGACTTTAGTGACTACAACTATCCAAGATTCTAACCATTAACTTCCCAATATAGGAGTGGTATACTTAAGGGTAGTATTAGTAGAATCAAACCAAAGTTCCATCCACCTCATGTTGCTCCCCGATCTCCTCCATCACATTAGTGTTGTACAGACCTCCTTTCTCCAGTTCCTTCCTCTACCTAGGCTATTCGTTGACTACCTCTCTGAATGTAGCATGAATGTTAAGAAAATGAAATGTGATATGTCTATACCCATCACAATAATATTAAATTCCTTGTAGTAATGGGCAATCCTTGAGGTACCAATGAATGGAAGTGCCTCCTGAGATGATACTTGCATCACACACCTACTATGGGTCGATGCTGCTAACCCTACATCCCAGAAGATCACTACCTTAAAATATTATGATATGAACTCAAACCATAGATATAATCATATAACACTAATATATCCATCCAAATATTAGTATTACATGTTTAATTCCCCCAAACCACTAGAGGTCGGTCTATGAATTAAACAACATAAATTAATGTATTTAATAAAAAGAGCTGAAATACAATCCAACCAAAAAATGAAAAATAATGTATGACCTACATAGAAGGAGGGGATAGATGTCAATTCACCATTGGTATACACCTCAGTTTGGGTATCCCAAACTAATATCTACCTTATCCTAGTCCACCAAGGACTCTATGAAATTTTCCATCGTCTGTATAAGACATGACATGTATGGGAAGATCCCTTGTAGGGATGAGTATTACAATACCCAATAGAACGCCCCAAAAACACCATACATAAAGCATCAAGAGTATTAATTTCACTAAACACAGGTATTACAAACAATATATGAGACATAATGATAACCAAGGATATCCCAAATATACTCATAAAAGACTTTGAGTCAAAAAATGTCTCAACCGCTTCTAGTTGTAGATCTACTCAGGGTTTCGAGGTAACACTCCTCCTATAGGAAATTATACCCAAGCTATAATTCCAATGACGAAACTCATCCTAGAGGTCACACTCATCCAATCTAGCCAAGAAGAATCACATAGGAAACTACGAGTGTTCACTCAAGATATAAACTCCATCAGACTAATACCCCATCAGAAATATCAGCTCATGATATAAATATAGGGGGTCAACGCCCAAGGTATTATGGGGGGATACTAGATTCTACTACAATAATCCTCCAAGATATGATATAGAAACTTGTTTAAGTGTTATTAATTCCAATTAAACAAACCCAACATAGGAAAAACATATTTGAAATAAGTTTTTCTTCAGGCCTATCAGATGGATACAAGCTCCAGGTCACTAAGTGACCTATGGTCCATTGCTCGGGATAATATTCCATAATAACCCACATAAAAGTGAAATAATACCTCTCATTATAGAATAAGTAAATTAAAAACTGATAGGGTTCATCTAAGATGCACACTCCATCGGACTAATACACCATCTAAAAGATCAGATCTCTATACAAAGAGTGGGGGTTAATTCCTAAGGCTTGCTGGGGGATAATAGACCCTACTTGAAACATCCTCTAATATAGGGGATCAGTGACCATGTAAGTGTTGGTGATTCAAATTATACAAACCCAATATAGGGACAACATGAATGAAATGAGGATCGCTCCAGGTCCCTTGAATTGATATATGTTCCAAGTCGCTGAGGGGTATGAGTTCCAATGGGCATGACCTAATTCCATAATAACCCTCATATAAGTGGACTAAGACAACTCAATAAAGAATAATGGAACTAATAAACACTAACCTGATCATTAAGAAGATATAGAGGGGCCAACATCCTTGGACAAGGTCCTAAATCTGCATCAAGCCCTTATAAGAATGGACCAAGGGAACACAATCCACCAATACTAGTCCATGGAAACTCAAAAATCTCACAAAAAAACTGAAATAAAATGAAATAGAGCTCAAAAATATCCTCAAAGGAGGACATGATGTGTACCTAGGGTTATACGGTGTGTCTAAAAAAGACTATCATTTCCCATGTCTCATTTTCACATGGAGTGATCCATGATTCCAACTATGGAATGTGCAATGACCATTCACTAATTATTCATTGAATCATTGGCCAAATGAGAATTAAAATGATGAACACATGTAGAGCAGGGAGAGAAATTACCAAACATAAACCTAAAAGGAGAAGTGGTAGACTTACCTAGAGTATATCACACCTGTGATGGAGGGAGAGAATAAGCATCGAGTGGTCAGGGAACCTTCTGCGCTATGTCGAGAGGGGAAGGTGTGACTGCCAGAGGGTAAGGTGCACGGGAGGATCCGCCAACCATTGAGAAATGGAGGAGTAGGATTTGCGAGGAGTAGGATCTAGTGAGGAGGAGTAGAAGTAGGGTTTGTAGGGAGGAGGATCCGTAGAAGGGGTTCAAGGGGAGGATAAGGAGTAGGGCTAGCAGCGGAGCAGGGCTAGTGGCGGAGGTCCAGCAAAGAGAAGATCGGGGGGAGGGGAGTTGTCGCAGGGGTACAGTTTCACGAGACCTTGAGGATGCGATAAAAAGAGGATAATGTGCACCTGGTTTTATAAAATGGGACTATGGTTTTATCAGTGCTAGAAAATAACTAATAAAGGAACCCTTTATCAGTGATAAAATTTAAGCGCTAATAAAGGAATTCTTTATCAGCACTTCTATAGATCTGATAAAGCACACCCTTTATCAGCGCTAAAATTTTAACACTGATAAAGGATCCCTTTATCAATGATTTTCTAGCACTAATAAATAATCCCTTTATAGAAACTTTTAATTAGCGCTGATAAAGATATACCTTTATCAGCGCTTTTTTCTTAGCACTAATAAAAGGTGGCACTTCCCCTGCCTGTTTTTGTAGTAGTGCATACAACTGAAGTGACTAAAAAGGCATAGAGAAAACAAAAATATGGAAAATTAAAGATTACGCATGAATTAAATCCAAAGGGAATGGTCATTCCAGGTTTCACACTTCAAAATAATGGTTTATCAAGCTATAAAAAAGGGGAAATTCCACATGACCACACTAAGATCTTGATAGATCATGCATTAAAATCCCACAAAGTCATGGAGTGACCACAAGGGGATCTTTCAATTGACCATGGAACCTACTGTGAGAACACTACCAAGAGAATTTGACCCAAATAGAATGCATCCTTCTCATATTAAATTAAATGATCACATGAATACACACCTCAAACTATGTGTAAGAATCAAACTACCATTCCCTCTATTTAACCACAAGTCAAGTCACCTACCACAAGTTATATTTTAGATACCACACTGGAAAGTGATGAAATATATAAAAATTTGAGTCACCGCAAGATCATCTTCCATACTCACTAACCTCATGGAGGGATCCAATCCTACCACATTAAGAATCTATCCATGGTAAACTATGGTTTGACAAACTACCATAAATGAAATAATTACAACCATGGATGAGGACTTGGGAATCAATTGAAAATCAGGATTAATTTGAAATTGAGGTAAATCAAAGAACCAAGACAACAACTAAAGATTCAATCCATTTTGAGAAAACCCAATCCCAACATTAACTCATTGGTGAAGAAAATATTGTCAAGATGAAAAAAGGTAGTTTAAGTTAGGGTATGTTTTCACTATTTGATTAGAACTTGATGAATTGTGGAGGGCTTGAATCTAATAAAAGAAGTTTTAAGTACTCTGATTATTAGGTTAATTTTTTTATTGAGTTTCATCAATAAATAAGGTAGGACATCGGGCTTCCTAGGTCAGCAATTGCAAGGATTATGGTTTTCACACACAACCTCCTTGATGTTATGATGATGAGGGGATTCAAACTCATGTTGCAATTCTATTTTCATAATGGAGTATTTTGTAAGGATTAGTTGATGTGTTCGATATTGTTGATGGAGTTGAACTGAGTTTGATGGGAATTCAATGAATGAAATCACAAATTTTGATCTTGAAGAATAAAAACTTAATATATAAAACTATAATGATCCTAAGACAAAATTAAATGGGTACTGAGATGTGGAAGTTATGGACCTTATCATGATTGGGAAGTCATACATTACCTATTCTTGAAAACTATGATGATATTGACCTAGATTTGATATTTAGGGAAGAAGATGATCTGAATTCGAGATAAAGATGATGAATAATGTTTTTTGCATTGTATTCCCTATACAGAGTGATGAAAAATGATATGGAAGGTGACTCAATCTCCCCATGTCTGTAATTATGTTATCATGGATGTGTTCCACCATTGGCCAATGAGTTTCCCAATATAACTCTGAATTTCACTGAGGGATAAGACATGATGGATTAATGAATTGAAAGCCACATTCTAGGCTTGCTCCACCAATTCCCAAGAATAAAATCAGGCCTAAATTTAGGAACTGATAGACCAAGCTTGAATACCAACACTACTATGCTCAATCTGAAGAGTATAAAGTCCACTTTACCCATTACTTGAATCATCATCCTCCCTCAAAGAAAATTTAACATCCAATCAAGTCATGAAGTACAACAACATTTCTACTCTGATTATTCTCAAATGATCAAATAATTTGATTTTGGTAGGATTATGAATTAGGGATGGATGATTTGATATGCTAGGATTTAGCCATCACAAACCTTGATCTGGACACACATTGAACATTCGATGAAAGAGAATTCATTAGAGATCAATATTGAGATTACAGAATATTCTAGAATTTATGGAATCACCTGAGGAAATCGAAAAAGTATTTTCTTCTCACATGGTAAATTCCAAACCCCTCCTAGTACCCTAGGCCATTCTTCTTTAAGAGGGGGAACTATTCACTGGGATAGGGGTCGCTTCCACGATTTCTTGATTAAGAGATAATATTTTGTTTCTATTATAGATTTCATTATTTATTTTTTTGTAAATATCTAGTGACGACACACTAAGCCATTAGTGGATGAGATTAAAAGATTCCCTTTACTCACAAATTAATGAATTTGATGCTTAGTTGATAATTTTACTTTGTTTATCTCTGATGAACATTTTAATTGATGTGATTTGTGAGATATTTCTATTGTATTATTCATTTTAAATTATTTTTCTCTCATATTAAATTTATATACACAATCCACCTGACCAGACTTTATTACTTGTGATAGTGATCAATGAGATGAACCAAGGGTGATAAGAGATCTTCAAACACTAGGATAGTCTAGGGAAGAGACTATAGTGATTAATACATTCCACTTCCTAGACCTAAAACACAAGGTGGGATTGATAAATTGATATTTTATCTAATTAGAGAGAGAATATGAGATAAAATAATAGGATAATTATTCAACATGAAATGTGAGGTTACATCCAAGTTTAGGAAGCTTCAGTTTAAATTGAATTTAAATATAATATAATCTTTTCTTTCACACAACAAACCCATTAGAGAAGATAATAATGCATCTAAAACACTTTACTCTCTAGAGACAACTTAATACCAATAATTCATTTTATTTAGGTTCAAAATTTCATTTTTCAGTGGCCCCATGACAATTCACTTTCTAATGTGAGACCCACCTTGGTAGGGGTGAGTGGTCAGGTTATGACCTCATATCAAGTGAGAGGGCGGTATTTGTGATGTGTGATATCCCTAAGTGAGAGGGTCTGGTCAAGATGTGATTTGATGTGAGATATGGATAGAAAAACCTACCTTGAGAGATAAGGTAGTTGTCAGGATATGGGAAACCTCACCTTAACTAGGAAGTTTTTAGTAGGACCACATTCAGTGAGAGGGTAAATTCAGGGCTTAGACATGGGACACTACCCTGAGTAAGAGGGTTGTGGTTAGGAATTTGTGAATTCTCTACCTTGTGAAATTGGGTACAGATGGGATACATGTTTGATGGAATGATATGACAATGGGATTATTGTATAGTTCTAAAGTAGGTATGATCAGGTTTTGTGGTGTCTTAGTTATCACACGATGACCTAATGCACATGGAGATGTGGTAACTTGGTTATCACATGATTTCAAATGTTCTTATGTAACTTGTTAATTTTCCTCATGCATACATGTATGTGATTACATATATTAGGGGAACTTAGTGTGACCCCATTGAGATGTATTTCTCACACCCTGTGTGGAAACTTTGGTGTGTGTGTGTGTGTATACTTATGTCTTCATTCAACTCAGAGCACAGTATGTGATATGGATTGGGTTTTGATATCTCAATGGGTATTTAGATATGGGGTTGATGAGGATCGGGTATAGAATTAGGTCCCTTGTGTATTTTTGGTTTTAGTTTATTTTTTATTTTTGGTGGGACTACTGGGAGACCAGTGAAATGTTTATTTTTTATTTAAATATCATTTTGATATGGAATTTTTAGTGATTAATTGTGCATACTCTGATTCTTATTTGCATTGGATGATTATTTTGTTATTTACACTATTTTCTTAGTCTAATTCGGTGGAATGGTCTCCCCATTTTATAGATTAGGAATTCACCTCTAGTTAGAAGATTTTTATGTACGAGGAGGTATTCCTGAATTCATGTAGCTCCTTGTCCTAAGGCACTATCAAGTGCCTACCAGATAGGGGTGTTACAACACTACATTGTGAAATTGTGCATGCACAAATATATGGTGTGGTGCACCCCCCCCCCCCCCCCCCCCCCCACTAGATTATTACCTTTAAAACTTTTCAATAATCATAAATTTATTTACCCTAGTAAAGTATATCCCACTCCAAGCCACTTTTTTATGTAGGATTCCAAAAAATATATTCTCCTTTAAAATCTTAAAAACAAAACAATTTTAAATATTTTAAAAACACATAAAATATAACAATAGTCAGTATTTTTAATATTATTATACAGTTAATTTATTTTTACCAGGGTTGGAGAAGAAAGGTTATACTTGAGAAGATATTGGTGGGTGTAAATATTAATGTTTTTCTCATTTTATTATGTATCTAATTCATTTTAAAAATATACAGTGTCCATTGTAGATACTAGGACATTTTTTTAATAGGGATCCTATTTCTTTTTTGTGTTTCAAGTATTTTAAATATATTTTATCATTGGGTAACAATAACTCTAACACAAAGCTAGATGAGGGGAATAATAAAAAAAAGTGGACCATCATAGGGAATTTTTTTACCTGTTTCATTATTACCCTCATCTAACTTTAGGGGTAACCGTTATTCCATATAGTTAATTTTTATTCTTAGTATTTACACATATTTAAAGGAAATTTTCCTTTATCAACTTTTTATCATGGATAGACCATCTATGATTGTATTACAATGGGACTGAAAATTATTATCTTATTGTCAATAAATACATGAGAAAACATTGGTGATATATTATATGAAAATACATTATATGATTCTATAAATGTGATTATTTCATTACAGAGAGGTAATGCTGGGTTTTCTGCATATGAACTAACAATATTAACCCTTATTTAAAACTAATCAACCCTACTGAAACCTTTGGTGAAATTGTTATCAACTATTATTTCATGTAATGTGCCTCTGATTCTATTAAAGTTTGAGAATAATTTGAAATTATATTATGGGCACCAGCATTAAGAAATTAGAGAATATATAATAAAGGGTGAAACAATCATTAAAAACACACACACACACACTTGATGGATCATGTAATGAATCTTAGTGAATCTGCTTTACTTATAGAATATATATTGGGATAAAATTGTTGATGTTTTAAAGAAAAAACTTAATTAATAGCTTAGTAATTCATAAAGAATTTGATTTATTATTATCCAAACAACTTCCATGTGGGTGAGTGTTATCTATCAATTTTAAACAAAAAATAACAAATCATAAGGATAGCTAGTCTTAATTTTTGAATGCTGGATAGGAGATGCTATACCTTATTGATTCTAGATCGGGTGGAAGGGACCCCTTTCCATTGAATCAAGTTGAAAATTGGATAATAAATTCTCAAATATAAAATTGATATTTTCCACAAAAGAAGATCATTGAGGTGTTCATCTAGAATTACAGGATCTCTTATTTTGTCAACAAAAATGTACTCCCAATCTATACTTTGGGTGAATATCGCACCCATGTTTCATTGGTATCATGGATGTTGATACACATTTTCTAGGATTTTATTTGATATGGCATGTAACTTGTGCCAACCATCTATGATTGGAGACTTCTTTATAGAGATTTATGTTTGTACACATCTATTAATGATGATGTCTCTCTTACATCCAATAGGAGATAATAATATCATAATATATACAAATGAGAGTTTTTATTGTCAAAAATAATGATGACCATGGAATAGTGATTCATTTTCATTAGTTAAGAAATCCATTAAAGCATTAAAATTGTTATAACTTAAAAAATATTAATACATAGCATTTTTTTATTTCTCCACACTATACAATCCTTATAAAATTTCCTACTAATTTGGTTTCACATGTATTCTTATTACATCACTAGTTGAAGATTATTATTTTTGTTGTTTCATATACTTTTTAGGATACTCTTCCATAAAGAATTAGTCTTTTGGGATGAAAATTTCGCAATTCTTGACATACTATTCCATCTTAGTTGTTATAATTAGATATTTTTTCTAATTATAATCATAAGTTTAGACTTTTGAAGTTGGGTTCTAAGTTAATGTCTTTTTTATTGTAAAAAAGATATGTTACTATGAAGGTGGCATGTCGTTGCTTCCCTTCCATGTGTCACCTCTTATTTTTCAATTGCATTTGGTGGAACATTTTCTATTAGGTTATGATCATGATCTATTTCTAAAGGTATAATTAGTCTATTGATATATTATAATAATAATAAAAATATCTCACCCTATCATTTTTTTATCATTATTAGCTAATACCATTAATTCACAATGGGGTCTGAAAATCCCACACCCATTCATTTGATGGATCATAAGCATAAAATACTTGTTCAACTACACTAGATATATATGATAATGAATCAAGGTGTTCTTAGTCTTTCTTTATTTATAGTTATTTATAGTTTTTCAGTTTTTTTAATAAATAAAAACATTGTATATTTTGTGCCTATTCATATAGAATAATGGAATGTGTTACATAACCTTCCCAGTAATTATTGAGGGAAATATAAGACAGATTAATCTCTCTGGGTTAAAGGCTATCCTTATATATTTGTAGCAGGTTAATCTTCTACTATAAGGGATTATAGTGGACGGATTCTTCCATCCAATTCCCATGTATTAATTATTTGGGTATTAATATTTTTCAATATACATGTTATCCTTATAATATTATATCATATACTTTTATACTTTTAATGGGTTTCTCTTCCATAAATAAGATTTGTTGCTTGGAATTATTAGTATGAAATTCTTGGAATGTTACAATGAATGTGTGTATATGGTATGAATTCTATTGTTTTTTATATAATGGGTTTATTCAATATATTTTATTTTTTTAGTAAATCCATAAATAATGTCAAGAAAAATAATTATTTTCTTCAAACTAGTTATATTTTTTAATTATGAGTGGTGATGTTTTTTTTTTGAAGCTATAATTTTGAGCATCTATTCCATATATTGTCTAAGATTATCATATTTTCTCATTATTTTTTAAAATAAAAAATAATTAAGAAAGTTTTTTTCTATAATTTAAACTAATTTGATCATTAAATTTTTTATAAATTGTAAAGTAAACCCAGTTGATCATCAATTTTTTGTTATCATTTAAACTCAATTATGATCACACCAAATTTGATTACTTCTCTAAGTTCCTCTATATCACTGATAGATTTAATCATGAACCATTCCTTCATAGTTTTATTCATTTAAGTGATACTTAAGGAGTTTATTTATGATATAAATGAGATATTAGTGATTAATACAACTTGTCAACATCTTCCATATCTTCTTCTAATATATGGGTTATCAAATTTCCAGGGACCATTATAACTTCATGTCATCATTTGTAACTCATTCATGGATTAAATATCTATATGATAGTATCGGAATCAATCATCACCAACATTACCTCATTTTATTGTGTATGATATATAACTCTCTTGATCATGGTTTGATTTTCATCTAAATTCAATCCCATATTATTATATAACTTATTATGAGGGAACTATTTGAAATGTTCACCAAAAAATATTTTCTAACAAGAACTGTGATATCCCCCAATTGTTGTCTATGATATCTTCTTAATTAAACCAATTACACATTTTTGTATATCATACACATACTCATGCACATAAATTTTCCCATATCTATGGCCACACCAAATAAAGTTAGTTTTTTTTCTCTTTACTTCATGATTGTTAATATATTCTACTTAATTGTAATTATTTTTTAGACTTGTTCTTTGATATTGATCAAAAATAAGGTGTAATAAACTTTAATGAGGGTGGATGGATTATCATGGACCCTAAATCAATGTAAATATTATATCATATTTAGAAGAGGCATATTTCTAAATATAAGTGAACCCTCTTAATAGAGAAATCAGTGATGCGGTGGCAAGCATAGAAGTGTAGAAGAAACCCAAAGGTAGTTAATCAAGCGGTACACACTATTTTTTAATATAAAATATGTGTTTCAATCATGAAACAATAAATTGATAGATTTAATTTGATGATAATTAGAATATTAGTCATTCATGTGAGCATGATGATTAATTTGAAGAATATTAATAAGTCTCAATGAAAATTGTTAATAATTTTAATGATTAGTTTAGAAATTCATAATTAATTCATTTTAAAGAATTATAATAATTTTATTAATCTATATCTATTAAATTTCCCCTTAGTCAATATGGATTACTCTCACAAGATACACACTTCTAATAACATTGCAACATAATCTTATTAAATAATTTACATATGATTAATTCAATAATTATGACCATGGGACATAAATTATTAAATAATGATGATTTCTATTATGAAATATTAAATATGAATTTAATAATTATAGTAACTTATAATTACTAACAAACACTTTAATTTTCCCATCAATTCATATGTCAACTCTTGGTTTACAACCATTGGATTAGACTTGTAAAAAATAGGATTTATTTACACCATTAATGGAATTTCACATGTAGCCTATGTATACATGAATAAAATAATGATATGAGGACCTTTGGATATCTACACCATGTTCTCTATTTATTTTATTTCATTTATTATATTTTATTATCATTGAATTAATTTCAATTTTCTATTTTAATCCCAAACATTCAACATCATATTTTTCCCATCATCGCTTCACATTCGATTGACATTTCATACTGACTTCAAAATTCATCATTCTTTCAATCAAATATTGATCTGTTTGACAAAGCATTATCAATATTAGTTTTATTCATTAAAAAGGTTATTCAAGTATGGTAAGTCACTTTTTCATTTATAATATTATGAAGCTTTATTATGTCCACCTTGGAATTTTTTTAAAGAACTATGTGTCTTGGATCCTAAATGTTGAGATACATCTAGATGAAAACATCCTTAATGAGAAAATTAATGTTGATAGCCACGCTTTAGCTCAAGATCATACTCGAGCCCTAATATTCCTTCACCACCACCTCTATAAGGATTTAAATAATGATTAATTGATGGTGAAGGAATATAGGTTGTTATGGAAATACCTCAAGGAGGGATATGATCACCTTCAATTGGTAATTTTACCAATAGTAAGATATGAGTGGAGTCATATGCAATTCAAAGATTTTAAATCAATAAGGAAATAAAACTCTGCCATGTTTAAAATAACACCACAATTAAAATTATTCATAGATAATATCACTGAAAATTATCATGATCAAAATGTACTTTTTTGAAATGTTGACTAGTGAATACTTCATCTTTTATTTTGTTCCCATTTTTTATTTCTTATATGAATGTACTATTTTATTTTAATAGAAATTGATGTTATGAAATTATATATATGGATTAATCCCCATTATGAAGAAATTTTTCTCATTGACAGAGCCACGAAGCACACATTTTGTAAACATCATAAATATTTTATCAACCTTAAAGTGGGAATTGATCATGTAAGTATATTAATTGGTAGTTTGAAAATAATTGAATATTTCAGAAGAGAAAAAATATTCCTGCCTTGTGGTACACATAAATTAATAAATAGTTCTCTATTTTCTCTTAAGTCTCAATAAAATTTATTAAGTTTTTAAGATATAAGTGAAAATGGATATTACATCGAGATTATTGATGAAGGAGGTGTTGAATGCCCCTATATTACAATCACTAATAATGATAACAATGTGATTCAAGAGAAATTTCAAAGACTTATCTCTAGATTTTACTACATTAATATTTGTATAATCAAATCAAATATTCTCATTAAATACTTATTCTCAATAAAAATTAATTATAAGACCATATATATAAAAAATTATGACTAAATTCCCTTTTTTTGGAAAGGATTCATGGTGACATATGTGGTCTAATTTATCCACTATGTGGACTACTTAGATATGATCATGGTTGATGCATCAACTAGATTTTCACATGTGTTATTATTATCAAATCACAACCAATAGTTTATGACATTAATTTCTCATATAATAATGTTAAAGTTATAATTCCCATATTACTCAATCAAGCATATTTTTATTGATAATGTTAGTTAATATTCATCACATGCTTCTCATGAAAACTAAATTACCCAGTTCGGTATGGTGACATGAAATTTTTCATCCAAAGACACTAATTCAAATTAGTCAATTAAGATATCATGAATTTTCCCTTTTATAATTAACTTGTATCCATGAAAAAAAATATTTCAAAATTAATAATATTTGGTTGTACTACATATATTCATGTATCAACCCTGTAATAAATAAATATAGGTCCCTAAATAAGATTGGTGATTTATGTTTTATTTCAATATCCCCAAATCATTAAGTATCCTAGGACAATGATGAGATATGTATTCATATATATATTTACTGATTTAAATTTTGATGAAATTTTTCTTCCAACATTAAAAATGTAAAAATAATCGACATTAAAATAAATATCATGGAAAATGAATTCATTGTTACTATTTATCTTTATATAAAATGAGTGAACATAAATTTCAAAATATCGTTAATTTTAAAATTTAGAAAATCAGTTTCTTGATGCATTAAATGATTCAAAATGGGTTAAAAAATCATATATATTGGATTTGGTGACCTAAAAAAATTTCATTTTTCTTTAAGTCACTTGTATATATTCTGAGACATGAACACTGATGAAATATCTTATCACGTGATGATTGTTCTTATATATTATATTAATATGATAATGTATTTGGGGTATTTATTGTATCAAAAATATTTAGTAGTTCTCTATTATGATTATATCCTTGATGTTCTATAAAATATTCCTACATATAGTTATATGGTTAAGATAACATTCTATAATGGGACACATAGCATATTGACAATCAAGTGCTTGTTACTCATAAGCAGACAAGACTTTATCCCATGAATATCGCACTTGGTAATCTCTAATATGGGATATTATGAGGACAAACCAGCCTATATTAATTATACATTATATGTTTCATTGGATATTTCTCTATGTGAATGTGTTTAATTATCATTATACTTATGATTATAATTAATTCATGTCATGAGTCTTGTACTTTAACATATTTAAAAAAACCATGATGTTATTTGTTCACTAGGAAGTAGGATATGTTGGGTACATAAAAAGTGATTTGGAATTAATGAATAATTTAATAAAGGATTTTTCCCTTCCAAGACTATAATCGTAGGCCCTTTGATTTAAATGGAACTATCAAATTAAATCCATGGACATGGTGAATTGATGATTTCATTTTAGATATTAAAATGGGGAGAAATTGATCATATAGGTTCATTACATGAATATGAAACCTCCTTGATTAAGAGATATCAATGCATAGATATTATATTACACATTGATCATTCATATGTGGTTGTTTTCATTGTGACATTAACATCTTTCTCTATGGGTATCTGGATGCATTGCTATACACTAATATTGGACTTTAGATAAGACCACCTAATATCACTAAGAAATATGCCTAGAGGACAACACAAAAAGTGTATCCATGATATTAGTTAAATTTTCTTTGAGTATAATAGCTGGAATAAATAATATTCTCAAGACCAAGGAATAATATTTATTCAAGATTTTATTGGTCACAAATATCGATTCACCAATAATATTCAATTTAGAATATATATATGAGTTTAAAATTAAATAAATATTAATTCACAAGATCATAAAATAGAATAATTATTTATCACTTGTTTTATTTGTAAGGTATTAAATAATATTTATTTAATAAATTATTATTTATTTATACAAATATTTATATAAATATTTATTTTCAAGACTATGAATATAATATTTATTTATTTATAAAATGAATAATACTCATTTATTAAATATTTTTATTCAATGGTTTGATAAATTTTTATGATAATAGCTAGGTTGATTCAAGTGCCTGATGATGAGAATGATATAATCATTAAATATCATTAAAATAAATATGAATTTATTTATTTAATCAAATAATATTTAACAATGTGTGAGTTATCATATGCCATGAAATATTATTATTATTATTATCTATTTGTCATGGGGAATATGTTAGGTTTTATTATTTGAAAAATTAATTTTGTGAAATTGTCAATAATAAATCCCTAGCATGATATATTCTATCTTATATCATTTTGAGATGTGTGGAATTTATTTGGTGGATTCATTTTTTTTATTCCCAGCATATATCCTCCAAGGATTCTCATCAAATAAATTCTCTAGGGTTCTCTCAAGACTAATACATATTCCACCTATTCATAGGTTCTCTCAAGATCGAGAGATCAATAGATGTGATCTTCAAGTCCGAAGGATCATCTATTGTGATCTACATTAAAACATAAGGAAATCGATACCTTTTTACTAGAAGTCAAAGATCATTCATAGATTTTTTGATATTAAGGATCACATGTGTATCATCTCTAAAGAAATTCTATTTTTTATCCTAATATTTAAATAATGGTACAACTCAAATGACATTCAAAAAATCAACATCTATATCAAAGAATGGTCTCAAGATCAAGGTATTCTTATTGTAATTAAATTTATTATAAATTTAATATAAAAGATACTCTCTCTAGTTCTAGGGTTATTTCATCATGTTTCTTATGATATAATCATGATACATGTCATTCCTAGTCATGTTTTTATGGTTTATCTACTAGATTCAATGAAAATCCAACACTGGGTGTGTACATGGTTGTCTTCTGCTACACCTGAACCCTTCAAGTGGCATTATAGTGGTAACTTTTTAATTTATAATTCTTTAATTCTTTTTTTATTTGTATCATGGATATTTTGTTAGTTTTTCATTTCATTTATCATTAGTAATAATCCATAAAGTCAATATAACATGTTCATTCACAACCATATGACCAAGGACAAGCCAAGAGTATGTGAAGAATGCATTGAGATCTCATTGGAAGTTGCTGATAGATTATAGTTACATGAATGGATTACACTGCATGTACTTAAATACACTTAGTGTATTCTTGGTCAACCACACACATTCTTGGTTGTTCCAATCACTACATTCCATGTGGGAGATATTTATGTGGCATGTAATTACAAAGTAATTATACATTATATTTACTACCAAAGTGATACATGGTTTATAAGGTTTCATGGTGTGTAAATGAAAAACACACCATGTAATTCCACATGATGTTGTTGTCATGCGGTCAACACACACGGTGTAAGATCTTGAGCTTTTATGGAGTCATCTCAGGCACGTTTTCAGGTACTTTTGATTGTTTTTAAGTACCCTTGTTTGGAGTTATGTTTTAGGGTGAATTTGGGTGGGGTTTTAAGAAATATTAAGGATGGGGGGCTGTACATGGTTTTCACATGGTTTGAAAAACCGTGCACCTAAACCTAGGTAACTATGCAACCCTGGATAGTGAGGTATGCACTGTTAGTGCATGGTTTCCCTAACTGTGCACCCCAGCCAGGGAAAACCATGTGTGCAGTTTTTTTTCTTCTAAAAATTATTTTAAAATTTCCCCAGACCCCTAAAACACCCCCATTTAGATCTCGGCTTGGGCTTGATATATTTTGTATGATCCTAGAGTTTTCTAGAGAGGTTCCAAGGTCTTTAGACCTCCATTATTCAAGATTCAAAGCTGGAATCAAATATCTGCTCTTCTCCCAGTAAGTAGATTTCATCCTAATGTCTATCCAGGTCATTCCTTATTCTTCTATTGATCTTTTGGTGGAGCTTAATGTTTTTTCTTCATATCTAAATCTTTATGGTGAGATATAGATCTATTATTATAGATATCAATCTAGTTTGATTATATCTTGATATTTTTATATCTTGATTTAGGGATTTAGATCTAGAATCTTAGATCTATGTCATTGTGCTGCTCGGATTTTGGGGATTTTCGTTGGGAAAACATCCATCAATGAATCTAGGTAGGTGTTCTAAATATAATTCCCATAGTTGTGGATTTGATATGTATATGCAATATTGTAGAATTTCTATCATCCTTTAGCAATTGATGTTCTTGAATTGGGTTAATTAGATTGACCAATTGGGTTATTGAAGTTTTGTTGAAATAGTAATTGGGGAATTAATCATGATACTAAGGGGCTTACCTATTAGATAATTAATTTAGGGAAATTGGTTATAATAGATAGGGGTTTTAATATAGATAATTAATTGGTAAATTAATTAAGAGATATCGAATTGTCTAAGTTGCGATAATTAATTGTGAATTAATTATGTGATATGAGATTATGATCTAGATAATTAATTGTGGGATTAAATATGAAGAGTTGAGATTTATAATGAGATAATTAATTCTATAAAATTAATTATGGGATATGATTTGTAATGTTGGTTAATTAATGAATTAATTAATTAATGGGATTGAGGTATTTAGTTAATTGTTCTGTTAACTAATGTATTTGATGTACTTAACTAATTGTAGAATTAGTAAGGGAATTGATATGGATAGTTAATTAATGAATTATTTATTTATTTATGAATAGGAATATGGTAATTCTAAATTGATAAGTACAAATGGTAACATGGTCATAATACTTATGAGTAACAGAATGGGAACATGGCCATTCTAATATGAACTATACACGGTAACATAGTCATTGTACTTATGAGTAAAGAGAATGGGAACATGGTCATTCTATTGAGAGGTAAGGATGGTAATATAGTCATCTTACTTGCATTTTTGGATATTGGTAATTTTTTTAATGTGTCTTATAAATGTGAAATTAAAGAATGGAAATAATGGCACTCTGATTTATGTTCTCACATGAGAATATTTGAACTCTAGCATGAGTCGAATTTGGTATTGAGATATCATAACACCTTTGAATACTTTGAGCTTCGACAAGAAGTAGGTATTAAGATATGGTATTACCTAGGTAATGCTTTGGTATCTGGTACGAGATGAAGTTAGTATTGAGGTACGGGTATCCTTGATAACCCTAGAGTTAATGTAGTTTGATAAGAATAAATTAAAATTTGATAAACTATTTATTATTGCATTGTACGTTTTCCTTATAGAACTGCATGCACTATTTTTGAGTGGAATTGTTTTTGACACCTTTGGTGGTGGCCTACTGAGTTGTACTCACACCCTATCTGAGCTTCCTGATTGGTACCCAAATAGATTATATTGTTCCAAGACTGGATAAGTCCTTGGGATAGGTGGATGATTGGGGATGGAGCTAGGAGGAGGGAACCATATATGGTTCAGAACATGATTGGGGAGTCGTAGTGTCTTTATTTTTAGTTTCATTATAGACACTTGACAATTATATTACCATGGAATGTTTTCCCTTTTATTTGAGTATTGTTTTCCTGTTTGGTTATCTTGTGACATGAGTATTGTTCTGGTTATATATGCTTCTAATTTTGTTTATTTATTTCCACTAGTGTTTTACTCTGATAAATGATGATATAGTCTCCCCATGAATGACTTACCAGAACCTCATTTCTAGTCTACAGCCTCTAGTATATGGGGAGGCGCACTTGAGGTCATGTGGTGAACCGGATCTAGGCACCATCGTATGGCACCTGGGATGGGACGTTACGCAAGGTGTGTAATTTATACACACATCAAGTGTTGACTTCCAGTAGAGAAACATGGGACAACTTTCATTACATGATGTGTAACTAGTGTTTAAACTAGGTAATGCGGTTTTATTCTATGTGTATTTCACATATATTCCCTAGGAATGTAACAAGGTATGACCATAAAGGAGTTACATTCCAGGTATTCATTGTATATTTCATGCAACTTGTACTCATTTAGGTGGAGGACACTTCGATCCAATCTGTACACTATATAAAATTAATTATGTAGACTAAAATTAATTATTAAATTAAACCAAACATTACATCATGTAGCTAGTTTAAACATCATGTGATAGGGTTTTATAAAAAATTAAATTCGTAATTAATTTTCCAAGTTAATTTTGGAACTAAACGTCGTGTAATATACATGACCATTAAAAGTGATACATGACAAATATATTAACATGTGTTTTATTAGATGAATTCAAATATGACTATTTTTATTTACATATAGAACAATAATCCATGTAATATCATCACACACCATGTACACTACATGTCATGTGAGTACACAGTATACTATAAGGACTATACAAGGACCTAAGTAGTTAAGAACAACATACATCGTGTTGCCTCCCGTAGACATTGTATACTTTAGTGATTTTATATAAAATTAATTAATTTAATTTAATTAATAATACAAGAGGATATGAATCTTATGTATCTTTAGGACCACTTGGATTAATAATTAAGATAAATAATGAACTAATTAATAAGGCCATTAATTAAAAATTCAAGATAAATTTATATAAATTAAAAGAGTGATTTGAAATAAATTTTATCTTGTATGAATGTGATGGAATCACATATATGTGACTGATAATGAACTTGAATAATCAATGTATGTTTTGGCTTCCTATTTAATTTATATTATTACCTGGGTTTTACTATGTGATAAAATCTTATTTAATTAAATATGATGGTATGTGTGTCATCCTTCCCACCTTTATTATGTAAGATATGTGTGTCTATGGTTTATTTATATATCACATACCCCTGGTTCCCCTCACCCATGTGTGAGTAAAACATGTAAATTATTGATCTCCAAGGAGAGGAGGTAGTTCATAACCCAATACAAGACCAAACCAATAAAGAAGATACAAAGTTTGATGGTGGAATATCATAACTCAATCCAAGGTCGGATCAAGGAGTTTTTCACCTAGTTTCAAAGACTGATTTATTATCCACGAGATAAATCAATCATTAGAAATATCATAATCAAATTCACTTTATTTATTTTATTTTACAAAGTGCATGGTTATTTATTTATTTTTTTGTATGATTATTAAAACACAATCTTATTAAATGAATAATATAACTAGCATGAAAGATAAAATTAGATAAATGGATTGTGTGTAAATATTTTATGAATACATGGTTAATTCATTATGTAAAACCCATATAATATTAACAATACATGTAAAATTATAAAATAAATAAATTAAATAAAACACCTCAAAAAATTATTAAGTCTAGAATGCCTTCTATTACTTGATTAGGAATGCAACCATATAATTAAGTGATGGTCTTACCCTTGTTAAGACACATAATTTTATTGAGGAGTTATTATGAGAGGTTTGGATTGACTTGAACATGTTGACATCAATAATAGTATCCCTCTCTATACTTAATTTATCTTATAGGTAAGTGTTGATAAAATCTAAGAAATGGTTTTAGGATTGGGGAGTCCAATAAATGGATCAACGAGCTACAAGTTATTAGTTTGTGAGACTGTCTACCTAAATACCTTCAGGTAACTAACTGGAACCTTTTTCTAGGTTATAAGAAGGTAAATATGGATCCTTTACACTAGAATTTCTATATGATAATACATTTTAAGTCCAATGGTGAGGTCTATTATCACTTAATAAAATAGTGGGAGACTGATGAGATAAAAAAAATATTCCATATCACATATTTTTATAATAAAAAATAAAGTACATAATATCTAATATTATTTTGTCATAGAAAATGAAAATTACATTGAACAAGATATACCTACGATAGATTTTTTTTATAATGAGAATCTCCACACCAAGGCAAACTTTCTAGAGAGGTACATGCCCTGCACATTGTACTATGATAGGAAATGAAGTTATACATGATAGAGTCTCTGATTCCTATCAAGACTACTAAGGATGCTAGTGACTATGATCATACCCTCTTCTAGAAGCATGTGAATAACTCTTTAGATATCCAATAATTAAATTTATCATTCATATCAAGTGATCTCTAGAAGTTGTGAAAATATATGAATGCATATGAACTGTTATCCCATCATTGTGATTTTTATCAGGAGAGAGCTAGATTGGAGAGGTAAGATATTTTCACGACACTATTCATGCACAATCATGGAGATGGTGTATCAAAAAGACCTTATGTAGTCAATATTATTGGATACATCAAACATTTGAATATCTTAGGTTTCAAATTAACCAAATATTTGTGCACAGATCTCATGCTCGCTTCATTAACTTAAAGCTTCTATAAAATTATTTTAAATTTTAATATGAACAATATAGATAAGTCTCTCCTAGATTTTCTCATCCTTATTCATCAGGCTGATAATAATATGAATCATAAAAATCCTTTATTTATTATTCTAAATAAAATTAAAGGAAGTGTGAAGATCTCTAAGACTAAAATCATTTCTAAATATTCTTCACAATGTTCTTCCAAGAAGAGGAAAATAAAGGGTAAGGTGAGGGAGTATGGTGTTATATATTTTTCATATGGCTAGAAGGGCCCCTAGAAGAATAGCTTCACCTCAACTAAGAAGTAAGGGGAAGACTCAAGTGTGCTTGTTATTGAGTGTGGTCTCTCCATTTCAATAAATTGGGTATTAGATGTAGCTTATGAAGATCAAATTTGAATCCAAATATAGGAACCAAGTATATTCCAAAAAATTTCTTGAGGTAAGGAAGATATACGTGCTTCCAATGGAGAAAGGATCAATGCATTGACCATTTTAGACCATCATCTCACATTTCTGATCTGATTGATTATAGTTATAAAGGATTGTTATTATTTACCAAATGTAACAAAAAAACATTATATCTATATATAAACTATATATGAATGGTTTTATTTTAAAAATTGGAAATAAAATATGATTATTTTATAAATATATTATATTTTATGGTGTTTCAAATTTAAACAGTGGTATTTATATTCAAGAATACAAAAATTAGGTTTTGGAAATCGATAATAAATCAAGTTCACATGACTCATATCACACCCCACTATGTCATCAAAATATAGGCCATTTAAATGAGAAGTGTTTTATAGAACTATATTAAGATGGATATCTATATTCTTTCAAAATAAAACCCCTTGGTGTATTCCATGCTTGTTCTCAAGGTAAAATAACCAAAGCACCATTTGGTGGAAAGGGTGATAGGGTCACAGAGCTTCTTGAATTGGTTCACACATATGTGTGTAGACTATTTACTATTGAATAAAGGGTTAGATACCCATACTTCAAAACTTTTATTTATATCTTCAGTAGATATGGATATGTCTATTTAATGAGGTAAAAATTTGATTCCTTTGATAAATTCAAGGAATGAAATAATTATTTTGAGAATCATCTTGGTTGAAAGATAAAGAAACTCCACTTAGAACATGGTGGAGAGTATATTAACCAAGAGTTTGTTGATTATCTATGGAATTTTGATACTTTATCCTAACTCACTCCTCCTTATACACCATAATGTAATGGTGTAAGTGAGAGGAGGAGTCGTGCCTTCTGAGACATGGTGAGATCGATGATGAGTCATGTAAGTATTAAATTATCCTTTTAGGGATATGCATTATTGAAAATTGTATACACACAAAACCAAGTTCCAACTAAGGTGTAAAATGGTAATTCATACAAAATTTGGTGTGGAAGTAAATACATGTTGTAAACATACATTTTTGGGATTGAGAAGAATTTGAAAAGGTCGCTTTGAGCACCAAACTTACACCCTTAGGAACAAAGTGTATCTTTATAGGATACCCTATGGAAATAGGGGGATATTATCTATAAGAATCCTTATATTAAAGTGTTATTGTATAAATAAACATCATTTTATTTGATAGGGATCGCACATCCAAAAGAGATTGTGGGATAAAGTTTGACTTTGATAAATTTGAGGCTCAAGATATAAAAGAGTTGGTATAAAAATAAATTCTATAAAGTCTCATGGAAGATGATGTTCTAGTGACACAAGTATTTTTTAGAAGCACTATAAAGGTTAGAGAACCTAAAAGATTTATTTTTCTAGTTACCGAAGAAGGTTTCATATTACTAGTTAATATTATTGTGCCTCTAACCTGCACTGAGGTAGAAATTAGCTCAGAAGCTTCAAGGTAGAAAGATTCCATGAATTCTAATATGGATTCCATTTACCAAAACCAAGTATGAATTTCAGTATATCCTCTAGTGGATAAAAGTTTGTTGGATATAAATGGGTATTCAAGAAGAAACTGGACACAAATAGAAAAGTCAGTATCTATAAGGCATGAGTATTTTCTAAAGGGTTTAAAAAACATCAAGTAATTGACTGTGATGAAACCTTTTTACTAGTCACTATACTGAAATCTATCAAAATTATATTATCATAGCAGATTACCATGATTATTTAATTTTGAGAATGGATATATAAACATCCATCCTGATTGATATCTTTCTAAAATATCTCTATATGATATAGACAAAAGGGTTTTTGACACCAAAAAAAGCCAATAAAGTATGTAAGTTATAAAGATTTATTTATGGATTGAAGCGAGCATCCAGATCATGGATCATTATTTTGGATAAATCCTTAAGAGAATTTGGTATCATAAATAATTAATGTGAGCTTTGTGTATATAAGAGGTTTAGTGGGAGTGAAATTGTTTTTTAATAGTATATATGGATGACATATTACTAATTTTAAATGTGATACCATCATTACAGTCTATTAAGACGTGTTTGAATAAATGATTTTCCATAAAGGATTTAGGTGAAGAAACCCACATTCTGAGGATTAAGATCTATCATGATAAATATAAGAGGCTGCTAGGACTAAGTCAAGGTATATATATTGACAGGGTAGTTTAGAGATTTAGTATGGAGTAATCCAAGAGGGGATTTTTTCCATGTCACATGGAATAAATCTCTCTAAGAAAATGTGTCCTCCAAAAAATTAGGAGAGACAACGACTGAGTATATTCCCATATGCTTCTGTGATTGGATCAATCATGTACTCCACGCTATGTACCATACATGATGTTTCCTATTCTTTTATAATGGTAGTTAGATATCCATCATACCTAATAGACTTTCATTAGATAGTTTTCAAGACTATCTTGAAGTAATTATGGTTTATTAAGGATATATTCCTAGTGTTTAGAGGAGATGAGGGGAATGTCATTAGGGGATTCACAAATTATAGTCTCCAAAAAGATCATGATGATCTGAAATTGAAACCAGGATATGTTTTTCCTTAATGGAGTAGTTTTGTGCCAAAATATTTCATAATATCCTATGGTCACTAAATCTATAATGGAGTATGAGTATATTGTAGCTTTTAATGAAGATAAATAAGTGGTTTTTATATGAAAATTTTCATATGATCTTGATGTTGTTCCTAACTGTAAGTATTCCCTGATGGTTTATTGTGATAATACTACAGATATATTTCTAGCCAAGGAACCAAGGACACATCAACATAAAAATAATATACTCTAAAAGTATCATATCTTGAGATATTTTTTAGAAAGGTGATGTCACAATATGAAATTTTACCATGAAAGAGAACATGGAAGGCCCATTATCTAAATCCATGTATATGAATAAGCATGACTATCATGTGAGAGATAGTGGAATGAAGGTAATTATCATTTAACTCTATTAAAAGTGGGAGTCTATTAGATTTGGTTCCCTATAATAAACTACTTTGTACTTTAGATTACCAGTATATATTATAATACATTAATATTAATAAATATCTTATCGCATGATGATTTTTATTCTTTGTTACATTAATTTGATGATGTCCTTAGGGTATTTTTTGCATTGAAAGGATATACTAGATTCCCACTATGATGAGATCCGTGTTATGACATATTCCTAAATATAGTCCAAGGGTCCAGATAACATTCTGTAGTATGATACATGGTATTTTTACTATTAGGTTCTTGATACTTTTATTTGGATGAGACTTTATCTCATGAAGTAAACACTTAATAATATTCAAGATATGATATTGTGAGGACAAACCCACTTGTGGGAATTATACATGCTATGTGTCACTGGATATTCTTATCTATGAATATTTGTATTGATCCGTAGACTTGATATTATAATTAATTCATATCATGAGTTGAATAATTTTATGTATTGATTAAAACCATGACACTCTATGTTCACTTGGAAGTAAGATATGTTGGGTGTGTCACGAGTGATATGACATTAACGAATAAGTCAATAAATGAGGTATACCATCCAAGCCCAGAATAAGATATATAAATCCATTTTATTGAAATGGAACCATCAAACTAAATCCATGTTCATGTTTTATTGACAAGTTCATTTTAGATAGTACAAGAAAGAGAAATCAAGCATATAGGTTGATGATACGAGTACACAACCTACTTTATTAATAGACATTGAAACAAAGGGATTATATTATACAGTGAGCATTCATATGTAGTTGTTTTCATTGACATATTAACCTCTTTCTCTATGGGTGCCTTGGCATGCTACTAGACTACAATCTTAGACTTTAAACAAGATCACCTAATGCCACTAAGAAAGAGGCCTAGAGGGTCATACATAAGTATATCCATGATCTCAATTAAATTCTTTTTGAGTTTAATAGTTGGGATAAATATTATTTTCAAAACCAAGGAATAATATTTATTTAGGATTTTATTGATTGCTTATATCCATTCACTAGTTATATTCGATTTCGAATATATATGTGTGTGTGTGTGAGAGAGTTTAAAATTAATTAAATATTTATTTATAATACTATCGAATAAAATATTTATTTATCTCTTGTTTTATACACAATGTAATAAATAATATTTAATTAATAAATATTTATTTAGTTATTTGAATATTAAAATATATATTTGTTTTCAAGACCATGAATATAATATTTATTTATTTATCAAATGAATAGTATTTATTTATTAAATATTTATTATTAAAAGGTTAGATAAATGATTAGGAGAGTATTTGGGATGAGTTAAGTGCCACTGAATAAAATGATAAACGTTAAATATCATTTAATTAAATAAAAAATTATTTATTTAATAAAATGATATTTAAATATGAGTGAGTTAGAACATGCCATGAATTATAATTATTATTTATTTGGAATGGGTAATATGTTAGGTTTTATTATTTGATAGAGGTATTTATTGAAATTTTCAATAATAAAATCCTATATATTTCATCTTATATTATTTTGAGACATGTGAAATTCATTTGGTGGATTCATTTTTTTTTTGTTTTCACAACAAATATCCTCCTAAGGTTCTCTCTCATCTAAGAACTTCTCTAGGGTTATCTCAATATCAAGAGATATTTTACCTCTTCCTCCTTACTCTCATGACTGAGATATCAAGATACATTATATTTAAGACTGAATGATCACCCATTATGATCATCATGAAGGGTGTGAGGTGATTAGTGTTGGGAGGTGAAGTTTGTTTCAGTTCACCAAAGTTTCATCCATTAGAATTTCATACACTTGATGATGGTCTGAACGTGAGGTGCAGACAATAGAAGTGGGAATTTCTATGGAAGAATAACCATCATAAGTTTGCATATAAAAATGGTTTTATGATGGATCACTAGAATTCTGAATGTTAAATGAGTCTAGAGGGTCACCAGGTTGGTAATCAAGTTCAGGTCATCATGTTTAGTGATCCATGTTTTTAGGGGAGAAGGTATTGTAGGTTGAACATATGCCTCTTGGTATATAAGTGGTTGGGACCTTAAATAAAAAGGTTGAATCATTATGAACTTAATTATATAACTTTAATTTTTGGTTAGGAATACTTTTCTTCTATAATTTATTTTTTATTGCCTATATTTTTTATTATAACAAAGTAGAGGTAGCGTTTCTCTCCTTCATGTAGGACTCATTGTCCAAATCGTGTTAAAATCTATGTTCATTTCTTGCTTTTTTTATTATGGTTATTTTAATTTCCACTATTTTATATTCCTTTTTAGTTTTTTGATTATGTTTGTGGAAGGTTAAATCAGTGTTGTGAGTAGGGTGCCTTAACTTCCTACTTCGATATAATTAGTCAAAGGGAACTTCTGAAGATTTGGGTTTAATAGTGTAAATTTCTATAATAGCCACACCTCTATATCCATGGACGATCTTGAACATGTCTATATGTTTCCTATATCCATGGTTATTCACCTGACCATGGCTATAGGTACCCCTATATCCATATTCAGTGATAACCGTGGTAGTAGGTTTTCCCATGTTAGTACAGGAAAAATTTTCCCAACTAGAGGGAATGAGAAAACCTTATAACCATAATTGGTACACTGAATATGGATGTAGGATGGCCTAGGGTGTCATAGAAGGTATATGTCTACAGTCAGTCCCAGAACTGTGTCCATAGGGTGGCCTATGGTCACGGGCTGGCTGACCCATGGCTATAATATTTCAGTAAATTAATATTATAATTAATTATTATTTTCATAATAATATTAAAATATATTTATAAATTTATATATATATATATATATAATTTAAATATATGAAAGTAATCAAGGTGTTAGTGGAGCGATAAAGTTTTTGAGTATAAAATGAGAGGTCGTAGGTTTGAAACTGGTGGGGATAATTTTTTTACGGACCACATAGTCACGATCAGGCGACCATGGATATAGGTGGATCTCGGCATAGACCCATAGACATAAGGCTATAACCATGATCTATAGCCATGGTCTCACTCATGGCCATAGCCTAAGAGGTTATTTTAATGACAATAGCCTTCATGGTCATTGTGACCATGGTCATATCCTACAACCATAATCATGAGGGCTATAGCTAGGGTCCCCAACCATGGCCTTAACAAATATTTACAAAAGTAGTTTTCCATTGTGCTATTCTGTGTGAATTTCAAGTGGATTGATGTGTAGGTTTCAGGTGGTCTTGTCAAAATCATAAAGGATCGAAGTTATATTCTCAATAATTAATGTCAAATCTAAGGTTTATTACATCAAAACATCTCAATTATGGAATCAAATGAAGGGAATATCCAAATCATTAAATTTAATGGAATTAATTTTAGATTTTGGAAGTTGCAGATGGAATATTATCTTATCCAAAAAGATCTAGAAATTTCATTAAAAGGTGTTAATCCTAACATAATAGGGAGGGAAGAATGGTAAAAATATTATTTTTGTTCAGAAACATGATGAAGATGGTTATGGGACTTGTTTTTCAAATATAGTATGGAAGGTTACCCTAGGATCTATGATTTTTACATGAGGATTAAAGGATGAGACTCTTTACAAGACCAAAAATTAAGATAAGATTATAGTTGCTGAAAGTATAATTTCTAATGATATAGAAGTTTGGAAATATATGTTTGGTCACCTAAGTTAGTAGAATATGAACATTTTAAAGGATAATTTCATACTAAATCTTGATCAAACAAATATCATAAAGTCTGAAAAATGTGTACTAGGAAAGCAGAGAAGGGTATCCTTAAACTTGGACGGATAGAAGCCCAAGAACTGGAAGTTGGAGCTTGTACATTCAGATGTTTGGGGACCTAACCATATTCATCCCTATCAAGGTTCCATTTACTTTATTACCTTCATTAAATATTCTACTAGAAAATTATAAATTTACTTCTTAAATCACAAGCATTATTTATTTTAGGGGTTTACTCAGTGGAAATCTTAGGTGGAAACAAAATACATCTGAAAGTTGAAGTGCATATAAATAGACAATAGTGGTGAGTGTAGGAGTTGGTGCCCTAGAACCAACTTCTTATTTACTTTATGATATCTTGTATTCATGGTTTTGAATATTAATAAATTCCTTATCACGTCATGGTTGTTCATCTACATAACATTGTGCGGGATAATTTCATAAGAGTAGCCGTTACACTAAAAGGTCATACCAGATCCCTGTTATGATGAGAACCTAGAAGTGCTATGACACTATTCTTGAATATATGTTCTATAGTCATATGATATCATTTGATGGACACAAATGATACAAACTATCAGCGGTGGAGACTCATAGGACTTTGATTCACCTTCTCATGGTGTACGCCCTTGGTAATATCTAGAATGATATTATGAGAATGAGACCCACCAGTAGGAAATCCACATTTATAAGTCTCATTGGATGTTCCTATCAATATATGTATGTATTGGCCCTTATACTTTAAGATTATTTTTAATTAGTATTATTAATCACACACTTAGATGTATTGATGAAAACCATGATGATGTATGTTCACAGTGAGGTAAGATATGTTGGGTGTGTCATGAGTAATATTGCATTAATGAATAATGTGAGAAAGGATTTATCTATTATGTTCTTTAATGGAAGTTGATATATTAGTCCCTTTGATGGAAATTATATAGCCTAAATAAATCCTTGTCTATGGTGTTCTATAGCAAATTTTAATTTCTGGGAATTCAAATAAAGATAAATCGATCACATGGGTTGATGGAACTAGCATGCAACCCACTTGATTAGATATATCAAGAAAAGGGCATTATATTACACGGTAAGTGTTCGTATGAGGTGACATGAAATAACGACATTAACTTATTTCTCTATGGGTATCTTGGCATGTTGCTAGATGCTAACATTGGAATTTAGGCTACTTCTCCTAATGCCATTGAGAAAGAAGCCTAGAGGGTCACACACTAAGTGTATCCAGAATCTCAGTTAAATAATATTTTATTTATTATTTAACAAGTTGAATAAAGATTAATCCCAGTTGTGGTTTAATAATTATTCATGGATGTCGGATCTCATTTATTTCAACACTAGTTATTTGATAGAATATATTATGGGTGGAATATTTAATAAATATTTATTTTCTACAAATGAATATAATATTTATATACTTATTGGTGAATAATGTAGTGATATTTATTTAATAAATAAATATACATTATTCAAGGTCCAATAAATATGGTGGAGGATTGGCAAACTAAGTTCCAGGGTTTAATGAGAAATAATAATATTGAATATTATTTTATTAAATAATATTTAATTTTAATTCACAAGTTAGGTGTGTGTCAAGAAATAATAATAATAATAATACTATTATTATTTGACATGGGGTTTTTCTATGATTAATAAAATAAATAAGGGAACTTGTGCAATTATTCTATTTTAACCCTAGCGATATAAATACCCAATTATGATTATTTTCTCATAACCCTAGTTAAGAAATTTTTTGTACACAACATATTGGAGAAAAGATATCAAGCCTAGAGAGTTCATCCCTCTCCAAGAACGCTCTCAAGAACGATATATATCCTCCTCCATCAGATCAAGGAGAATACTTTGGAAGCGGTTCTCAAGGCGATCGAAGGCAGACATCACAAGCATAAGGATCTTCCACATTAGCACCTAGAGACTCCTTTAGCGACATCCGGAGATTTCTGGAGCATGTGTGGATAGTCATTAGTGTAATCCTACACTTGGATTCTACAACACAATAGTGATGCACTATAGATTTGTGGTTAGATGCAACAACTAAGAAAGAATAACCTTAGAGTTAATTATTATTTAATTAAATTAATTATAAACTACATGTGTTGATCTCCACTCTATTTTTCTGAGTTAATAACTCTTACTTTTTATTTGATTAAAATCCATTGATCATGGTGTTCATCATTGCTTAATCTCAAATTAATCATTGATAATAGCAAAAAGAAAATTTAGGCACCACCCCTCCCACACTTCTGCTACGCCTGGAACCTACAAGTGGTATCAGAACGGGTACATAATTGTTTATAATTATTTAGTTTCATTGGTTATTTACACATTCATAATTTATTTTTTAATTTAAGTTTAATCGTTCTTTTAATCTAAATTACAAGAACTATTTATTCCTCTATCATTTCTCATATATCTAATAGAAACAATTAATTTTTTTGATTAAAATAAAATAAAGGGACTCATCAAGAGAAGCTAAAGATTCTACATGGATAACACAACAATACACACCGTGTAACCAAATTTACACTCCATGTGGTTGTGTTCAATGTGCCAGGAGTTAATTCGGAAATTACTCAACCCGTGTGCATTAATGAAACATGGTGTGATTAATTCTTACACCGTGTGTTGATCGGGATAGACCGGCACATGGTCACCCAGACTACAAGTTGTGTAGACCATTGGACATAGAATGTGGTCCCTTTGCGTTAAAGACAGGTCATGTATTCAATACACAACCAACCAGATGGGTGACCATATAACATGGATTCAACACAGCATGTGGCCCATTGGACACACCATGTACTCCAAGATTTCTGAAGTATGCCTCACATGCCAGGTCCCTAGGTGTGTACTTAAGATAGATGGTGAAGGGTGTATGCACTGTATAGATCACATCTATACATTGTGTACTCTTACTAGATTACGTAGATTAAAAATTTATTTATTTTACTATGTAAACCTTGAGACATGTACTTCCATGTGGTCAATAAAAATTGGACATGCCATGTGATAGGTTTTGATATACATAAATATTTAAATGTTTAATTAATTTCTGCGTAATGTTCAAGATCTACATATAATGTATGAGTCGTATTACAAGTTGTTACTCTACGTACATTGAAGCATAACATGTGACCAAAAAATAAAGTAATTTGTGTAATCATCCTTGAATTACACATCGTGAAAGTATGTGATAAGTTGTGTATTCCATATGTCACAATAGTAAAATAGTATATGAGTATAATACATGTTGGGTAGATTTGGATAGGTATTCATTGTGTTTCCTCAAAGGTATATTTGTGTAAAGGGTTAATTTTAAATTAATTTGTTTAATTTGTTTATAATTACAATGGATGATAATATCAAGGAAATTTAGATAAGGATTAAGATAAAAGGATTGATTAATTATAAATAATAATTAATCAATTCGAATGTGATTTATCTTAAGTAAGAAAGATTAAATAATTTAATGCTAGTTTTATTAAATGCATAATACGTTTCATGCATGTGGATGATCATGAGCTAGACCAGACCTTTGTATGTGATTAGTTTTATTTTAATTTATTATTAAATTAAATTGTTGGTATGTGTGACTTATCTCCTTATTAATATATAGGGCATGTGTGCCCATGGTTTATTTTATATAAACTCCCTTTTACCCCTCACCTGTGTGTGAGTAAAATCATATTTAATGCATGGAGCTCCCAAGCTAGTAGAGGTAGTTCAAGTTAGGATCTGAGGTGAAACCAATCTAAGAAAGATACAAAGGTGGACATGTGGAAATATATAAACACGAACCTCTTATTGGTTCGAGGTTTTTATCCCCTAGGTCAGTGGTTAGTTTATCAACTGTTAGATAGACTAACCATTAGAACAAGCACATGATCATACCCTTTATATTATTTATTTCAGTTGCATGGTTATTCATTATGGATGTTTTTCATAATAAGATAATTAATGAATTAACAAGCATGCAAGATGGAACTAAAATAAACCAGATTATGCGTAATAATTGGAAATTTATACATAAAGGATAAATTACCTCAATAAAATATTAAGTCAGTATAGTCTTCCATTACTTCGGTTAAAATCGAACCATAGTTCAAAGTGCTTGACCAACCAAATTTGGGGTGCTTTCAATTATCGGGGAATTCTAACATGAGGTTTTGGGTTGACTTGACTTGGTTCACATCAAGGGTTGACTATAAATGTATTACTTGGTGTAACTGATAGGCAAAGGTTGAGGAAATCCAATTAAAGGATTTTAGGATTGGGGGGTCCACTCAACGAATCAAGGAACTATGAGTTAATGTAGTTGGAATTTGGAATGCCTACCTAAAACCTTTCTAGTTGCTTGACCAACCAAAGTTTGGGTAATGAGAAGGGGAATATGGATCCTTTCCACTTGAATTTCCAAACAACAAGATATTCCAAATCCAATAGTGAGAGATATTGGGTTTTGAAAAAATAGTGGGAGATTAATAATTATTTATTTATTTATTTGTCTAAATTTATCAGATAAAGTAATAAATCTATACTTATCTTATTTGTAGAAACAAAATTAGAATTACATCAAACATTTCACTATTATCCATACTTGATAAGTAAATCCTTCTCACCAACGTGAATTTCCAAGAATGGAAGAGGCGTTTACATGTCATCCTTTACCATTAAAGGAAATTATATGTACTGGAAGAACCATTACCAGTTGCGCCTAGAAATGAGTCAAGTGATGAAAAGTTATCTCTCTATGAGAAACATATGAATGATGATACAGATGTTCAGTTCTTTATGCTATCATCCATGTCCAATGATCTCTTGAAGTAATATGCAGGTATGGATGCCTATAACATGATGTCTCACCTTTAGGATCACTATCAAGAGAAGGTGAGACAAGAGAGGTACGAGATCTCCAATTCTTTTTTGACCACTAAGCTTGGAGAGTCTGCACCAGCTGGGTCTCATGTAGTCAATATTATTGGATACATTGAATGTATAGACATCTTAGGGATTAAATTCTAAGATGAGTTTCTCATAGATCTCATACTTTCATCACTTCCCAAGATCTTCTCTAGTTTTATTGTGAATTATAATATGAGAAGCAATGAGAAAATTCTATCATATCTTCGGACCTTGATTCACCAAGTGGATAAGGACATAGGTCATAACAAACCCATGGTACTTATAGTGAATAAGAAGAGGAAAGAAAAGGAAAAGGGGCCTAATACTTATAAACATTCTAAATCTCCTGAGCACCATCCTACCAAGAATATGAAGATCTAGAGACAGTGCAAGGAAAAGAGGCAGCATGTTTTCCTTGTGGAAATCCAGACCACTAGAAGAGGAACTGCACCCAAAATCAAGGGTAAGATAATGGTGCATTCATTATTTATTGAAATATTTCCATTTCTACACATTGGGTATTAGATATAGATTGTGGTTCTCACATATATATCCAAATGCCGGAACCAAGTAGATTTTGGAAAATTTTCAGATGAGAGGTGGATCTGCAAGCTGCCAATGGTGAAAAGCTGGCTACTCTTACCATTGGTGACTAGCACCTTTCATTTAGAATGGCAATGATATTGGTTTCACATTATTGTTATTATGTACCTAATGTTACCAAAAACATAATTTTTATATCAATTTTAGATACATATTATTTTATTTTCAAGTTCGTAAATAAAATTTGTTTCTTTTATAGGGACAACATATTTTATGGTATGACACATTTAAATAATAGTATATATGTATTAAATTTAAAAACCAAGTGTTAGAAATTGTTAATTAATCAATTTCACATGACTCATTTAACACCTAGATTTGGCATCACCATCTTGGTAATGTAAACAAGAAGAGTTTTAAAAAGCTCTATCAAGATGGTTATTTTCACCCATCTAAGCTAAAACCACTTGATAGATTTCATACTTTTTTACAAGGAAAATGACCAAACCACCATTTAGTGGACATGGTGAAAGGGCCACAAAGCTTCTAGGATTGGTACACACTGATGTGTGTATATGGTTGTTCCCAAATTTACCCATGTTGTATGGTGTAAGCGTTCGTCGTAGTACGTATTGGGTTATCGATCCTCAAACACCTAAGAAGAAACCTAAGAAACACACATTCTAAGAAGGTGATTTGATGGTGGTGATTTGGCTATGAAGTGGACAACTTGGGTTTGAATTGATTTTATTATTTGAGATTTTAAATGCTTAAGTGAATTCGATTTTAAATCATGAGTTTATCCTTGGTTATCACATTGGGTGGATTGGATGAATTTATTTTTAAATTATTTCAATGTATTAAATTCGACCATTTACTTTAATGAAATACGAACATCCCAAATCACTCACTAATTTTGAGTTTTCACTATCCTAAGAATAATCACATATGCACTTATAGGATCATATTTATTAGAACTCCAAGTTAGAGGATCGTTTTAGCACTCGGTATGTATATCCTTAAAATTGGTGAGTTCAAAGGAGAACGTACATCATTGAATGAAAATATCAAAAATATAATTTATTAGGAAATACTAAAATAAGAAACAACATCAAATACATCCCATTAATATTCACTTAGATCAACCCATTATAGTTTTATCCATCCATTGATGTTATTATATCAATGAAAGTGGGTAGTAGACTTATGAGGGTAGAATTGGAGAAGAAGAACAAATAAATAACAATCACTCCACTGTTGTGTGAAGATTTTCACAAAAGATTATGTGAATATCCTCACTCCCTATGGAAAAATTATCAACATGATATGGAAAATTAAATAAGAAATTAATAATAATAATATGATCTTTTATTAATTAAATGAAGGTGAATGAAAAACATACATGGTAGAAATTGACAATACGATTACAAAATAAAACCATGAAAATAAAAATAAAAGAAAGAAAAACTTAATCCTATTACCTTCACCCTAATATCCTTTATTGGAATATTAGTATCCTTAGTTTCACCCCCCCCCCCCCAATAATTAATTCCATCTCCATTAATTGGGAGAGTCAAAATATTGAGAAAAAATCAAGGGAATTTGGACTTTTCAAAGTTGACAAGAAAATCATCCAGATTCATCCCCCTTTTTTGTGTGAATTTGTAACTGTAGATGGTTTAATATGAATGGGTTATAGAATAAAAATATTATCCTCCATATTTCTTTTATAATATTTAAAAATTTAAGGTCATTTGGTTTAGTCGTTTGGATGTTATGCTAGAAATGGTGGGATGAATTTATGGCCATTCAGATCTGGCCCTCCATTTAAATGTCGACTTCAGATCCCTTTATCTCCATAAAAACTTCATAATTAGCTCTGTAAATAGTGGAATGAAATGATAACCATATTTTTCTCTTTCTATAGTAAAAATTTGAGCTTCATTGGGCCAGGTTTGTGTGCCCCACTTTTGTTTGATGGGCCATAGGCCCATTATGCTTTGTCTAGAAAATTTCTACATTCATGCCCAAAAATATCTATCTTCCCTTAGAATTAATCCATCGATCCTAAAAGATAAAATGTTCCAAAAAACAGTGATCAATCATATCCTAAAATATAAAATTCAAAAAATGAATATAATGTTCTCTAAAAATAGAAGATTGATTGGGGCCATATTTGGATTTCAAACATGAATTGCACTTAAGATGATAAATGAAGTTCAATTTATATAATGCACTAAAAATGGTGTTTATGGACATTGTAACACATGAATATTAAGATAAAATAAATTAATATTATCCAATTTTAGTGGCTAATCACACCCCCAACTTGAGTTTTTCTAGTCCCGAGAAAAAAGAATCTCAAAAATATGAAATTGAATTTCTTTTTCTGAAAATATTATAACATACATTGATCAAAAAAATACATCATGCCAAACAACCTTAAAACCTATCAAAATAATTTCACACAAGCTAGGTTCACGAGCATATCCCAATCCCAAGCTCATTTCTTTGTTCAAATTCATTGTCACATTTCATCCAATTTCAATTAAGAATGATGATGTGTTGTGTATCTCAAAAGACAAGGGGCCCATTTTCTTATTCAAGGGGAAACAAATGGAAGTGCTAGGTTGGAATCACATTAAACCATAATATGACTATCCTTTTTCTGTTGTTTTTTGGTTTTTTGTTTTTTGTTTTTTTTGAACCACAATAGATATAAAAAGACTAACTTTGGGAAATAAAACTATGGAGTCATGATCCCCAAGTGTCAGACACCACACATATTGTCAATTCCATGCTATAAAATAGAGATATAAAGCCTAATTCTGGGCAAGACAACTATGGAGTCATGATCCCCAAGTATTAGATTCCATACATTTGGACAAAACATTGCTCTATGTGTTCTTTTTTTTGGATACTCAAATTAAAAAGAAAGTGACCCCAAACCCTATTCTATGATGAAAGGAGCCCAAAAACTCAAATTTACACCCAAGATCCATTGGAAATTCATTGTGGCGTTTTGAATAAGAGGATGAAAATGTAAACATTTAAAAATCACATTGGACAACCGCACTTTCCAAAAACTATTCTCATGAACTTAAACATGAATTAAAATCATAATCAAGGCATTAAAAATCATTTTGAAATCAGTTTTCAGGATTCCCAATGTACATAAACACATAAAATAATAATGAATTGATTATCTCTCTCTCTCTCTCTTTAAATCTCATATTTTCACTCCCCCCAACTTAGAATGATACTTCCCTCAGTTTTGAATGATAATAGAAGAGAGAGTTCATAATTGGGAAGAAAGAGGGGAAGAATGTGATTTTAAATAAATTCATGGAACAAAATCACATAGTTTAAAGTTGATGACCATCAAAAGGTAGTTTATCACATTAGATTCATGTCACAAGTGGACTCCTCTATGATGGTTGAAGGTAGGTTTGAATTCTGTATGGCATGTGTTTCATTTGAAAATACAAAAACGCTTCAGATTCCAAATCTCTCACACAAGAAACATTATATCACATTGTAAACCCTAAGGGTATTCCCTAAACACAAAAAAAAAAGAAAAAAAGAAAAAAATCATACCTGTTTATTTTGAAATTCCAATCTCTGAGTCAATGGATAGGTAAAACCCAGGTTGTCTCTCGGAAAGCGCTTTGTTTAATGTCATTAGCTTGACATGGACCCTAAATCTAACAATTTTTGTCTAGTTCATAGGTTGTATTAGTTATATACTCCTCTGTTTCTTGTTTATTGAATATTTCAATGAATGGTTTTAACCTATGACAATTGAATTTGAAGATCTGACCACTGGTGGGGTCCTGAATCTCTAGTGATCTATACGGGTATATATGATGCATTATGTAAGGCCCTGGCCATCTCGGCCTTAACTTTCCTGGATGTAAATTAATTTTTTAACTATATAAGAGAAAAACTTTTCCTTGTTCAAAATTTTTTGACTTTGATATTCCTAGATTGGTATGCTTGAACTCTAGCTTTATTAATCCTTGAATTTTCATAATCCTCCATCCTAGGTTCCTCAAGTTTGTTAAAGTCTAATTTACTCTTTGTTTCAGCCAAGGAATTTTCAAAGTTCATTTTTTTATGGCCAAAAAGTTATTATATTCAATTTCAATAAGTAAATGGAATGATTTTCCATATACCAACCTATATTGTTACATGCCTAGGATGGTTTTGAACGTAGTAAGATATGACCAAAGGGAATTCAAGAGTTTCTCAGACCAATCTTTTCTTGAGGGATTGACATTTTTTTCTAGAATTTTCTTATTTTTTTTATTTTCCAAATCATCTTGACCGTTGGTTTGAGGATGGTAATTAGAGGAAACTTTGTGATAAATCTCATACTTAGACATGAGTGATGAAAAGGGACATTTGTAGAAATGGGTTCTATGGTCACTAATGATAACCCTAGGAATTTCAAATATAGAAAATATGTGTTCTTTAAGGAATCTGATCACAACTTCATGGTCATTTGACTTTGTGGGAATGGAATCAACCCATTTGGATACATAATCAATAGCTAATAGGATGTAGATATATCCCCTAGAGATTGGGAAGTGTCCCATGAAATCAATTCCCCAACAGTCAAAGATTTCAACAACCAGAATGGGTGTAAGGGGAATTTTATTTCATTTAGTTATGGATCCTAATTTCTAGCATCGAGGACAACATTGGAATAATTTTTAGGAATCCTTAGTGAGGTTAGGATAAAAGAAACAACTTTAGAGGAAATTTTCAGCTGTTTTCTTTGTGAACAAGTGTCCACCACATGCTACTTCATGGAATAATTTAAGAATGGACTCTTGCTCAGACTTGGGAACACATCTCCTAATGACTTGATCAGGACAAAACTTGAAGAGGTATTGATCATCAAACATATAGTGTTTGAAATCAGAGAAAAATTTCATCTTAGCTTGGGTACTAAGGAATTTTTTAATGTCACCCTTAACCAAATGGTTTGTTATGTCAGCATATCATAGGAAATCACTCATAGAATTGAGGTGCTCATCGGAAAATGAATTAGACACAAAAATGTTGATGTGAGGTGTCATTGAATTCTATCCTAGAGTGGTGATCAGCTACAAAATTTTCAACACCATTTTTATCCTTAATGGTTAAATCAAACTCTTTAAGAAGAAGGACCAAACTAATCAATCTATCCTTGGCATATTGTTTTTGGAAAAGGTATTTTAGAGATGAATGATTGGTGAAGATAGTGACAGGGGATCTTAAGATATAGGAGCTAAATTTCTATAAGGAAAATACAACAGTAAGTAACTCTTTCTCAATGGTGGTTTAGTTTATTTATGAATCATTTAAGGATTTTATTGTATAAGTAATGACATGTGGAGTTTTATTACAATGTTTTCCTAATACATATCTCACAGCAAAGTCACTCGCATCACACATGAGTTCAAATAGAAGTTTCAAATTGAGAGATTTCATGATAGGTGGAGAGATAAGAGATGACTTGAGTGTTGAGAATGACACCTCACAAATTTATGCCCATATAAATGGATAATCTTTTACCAGCAGAGCACAAAGTGGTTGGGAAATGATCTAAAATTCCTAATGAACCTTCTATAGAAACCAGCATGTCCTAAGAAGGACCTCACTTCCTTGACAGTTTTCTAATAGTGAAGGTGATGAATGATATCAACTATATCTTTATCAACTTAAATCCCTCTACCAGAGATGATATAGCCTAGAACAAGTCTTTTATTTACCATGAAATTGTATTTTTTCCAGTTTAGGATGAGATTCTTATCCTCACATCTCAACGGAACCCTTTCAACATTTATTAGGAATCCCTCAAGAGTATCCCTGAAGATGGAGAAATCATCCATAAATACCTCTAAATAATCCCCAACATGTCTGAGAAGATTCCTATCATACACCACTGGAAGGTATCGGGGGAATTACATAACCCAAAGGGCTTGCGCTTGAAGTAAAAGGTTTTGAATGGATAAGTGAAGGTTGTTTTTCCTTGATCTTCTAAAGATACTTCAATTTGATTATACCCTAAGAATCCATCTAGAAAGTAGTAGAACTGATGAACTGCCACTCTCTCAAGGACTTGATCAATGCAGGGAAAGAGGAAATGGTATTTCTTAGTGTATGAGTTCAACTTCCTATAGTCAATACACACTCTCCATCCACTAATAACCCTTGTGGGGAGAATATAACAATCCTCATTGGTAATCACAATGATTCCATATTTCTTTAGAACATCTTGAATTGGTCTTACCCACTCACTCTCAGTAATGGGATAGATGATACAAGCTTTCAACAACTTAAGAAGTTCTTTCCTTACCACATCCATAAGATTGGGATTGAGTCTCCACTGAGGTTGACGACATGGTTTGGATTCGTATTCTAGAACAATCCAATGAGTTCCAATGAGAGGGATGATCCCAGTAATATCAGAAATGGTCCGTACAATTGCTTTCTTATTCTTTCCTAGGACATTTAGAAGCATCCTATCTTGATTGTATTCAAGAGAGGAAGAAATGAAAACAGGAAAAATTTGACTATCCCCTAAGAATGAATACTTGAGTGATGAAGGTAGGACCTTAAATTCTATATCATATTGGTTAACACATTCAAAATAAGGATTGGACTTTGCATCAAACTTAGTGTTTTTTTCAGATTTCTTGATAGAATGGGTTCCTTTTGAATAGAATTTACAGCTTCAAGATTGGCTATATCAGTGTCAAGAATGAGTTTGGAATCGATGTTTTTCATTTAAAAAATGGTATCATTGATTTTTGATCCTGAAAATCATCAAAGGAGTCATCTAAAATATATTCAAGCCAAGGAGTCAAATTTCCCTCATATGAACAATGGAAATCAATCTCATCTTGAATTATACATCCTTCAATAATTCCCCAATGTTCATCTGGTTTATAATCAAAACTACCTATCCAAATACCCTCGTGGATCTCTTCAACATCCCCAATTTGAGAGTTTACATTATAGATTTTTAGATTGAGGCGCATGTTTCCAAAGGTTATTGACATGTTCCCATTCCAAACTCGGATGAATGAATTGATTGTTGCTAAGAATGGTCGACCAAGGATGATGGGGGGTTTTCTCTCTAGGACCTAAGCTTGGGTGGTTGTCTAGGACAATTAAATCATCATGGTAAATGAAATTTTCATCCTTCACCAAAATATATTTTAAAATACCCTTAGGAACTCAAACACTATGATCTGCAATTTGGAGTGTGACAGATATTGGTTGGAGATCTTCGAGGCCTAATTGACAATACATGTCATATGGAATGAGGTTCACACTAGCTCCTAGATCATAAAGGGATTTGACAAATTTGTTTTCTCCTAACTCAATATTGATTTATGGACATCCTGGATCTCTCAACTTTGTAGGAATGGTCCCTTGAATGGTGGTAATCACATTAGCATCCAAAAGGAATTGGTTTTGAGGTGAAAATTTCCTTTTAAAAGTGCACAAGTCCTTAAGGTATTTTGAGTAGGTGGGAATGGTTTTGATTGCATCGATAAGTGGAATGTTAATATTAACATGAGAGAGTATTTACCTCAATATCTCATTTAGTTTAGGTTTAGAATTTCCTCTGATACGTTGGGGGAAAGGTGCAGATTGTTTGATTTTTGTGAGGTTTTGGTTCTTTCACATTCGTATTTGATTTTTAAGAATCTGAGGGTTGTTCTTCAAAAATTTCATGTGATTTTTAAGATTTTAATGGTTCTATAATTTTTGTTTTAGGTTTTTCAATTGATCTCCCTCTTCTTAAGATTTTCACAGATTTTAGTTGTTCATGAAAGGTTTGTGTGTAACTTGATTCTCCTCTTAAAGTTGGGGATGGAATAGTCAGTGTAGACATGGGTGCCTTTCCAGTTTTTATTGTTTGTAATTATTTTTTAATTTATGAGATGTTTGAGTTCATTTTCTCCATTTGTTTACACAACTGTTCAAGGATTGGGATGTATTGGGTAGTGGCTTGTGCTGGTTGGTTTATCCTAGGAGGATACTTTGGTTGTTGGATTGGATATTGAATGGGTTGTTGATATTGGACATGAGTATGTTGGTATTGGACCAGTTTTGGTTATAACTGATTATGGGTTTGAAATTTTTGTTGAGGGTATGGGTTGAGACATTATTGTTGTTTTGGTTATTGATTTTCCTTCCAATGGAAGCATGGATGGTCATTAGACCTTAGATTGAAGGTATTTTGTAATTTGGTCTTTTGAATGTTCATTGCATTAACTTCCTATGATATTCCTCCTAAAATAACATCCTCGATAGAAGGAATGTTTGGGAAATTATTAGTCTTCTGATCATGTTGGTCACAAATTGTATAAACAAGCTCAACAGTTTGGGTTTTTTAGACCTTCCTATGATCAATATCCTAAACCTTCCTAGTGAGGGAAATAAGTTTTTCTCTAAGGTTTTATTCTTCTCCAAGATTGTGAATTCCACCAGATTTGGTTCGCTTCTCATAGTAAGGTGGTTTTCCCCATGTTTGGTTTTGTTCATCAATATTTTCTAGATACTCGTAAGCATCATTTCAGGCTTTGTTTTTGAAGGTTCCATTACACATAATATTAATTAATTGTTTGTTTCTTGGCCCTAACCCTTCATAGAAAATTCTCACTTGTTATGGGATTAAGAAACCATGGTGTGGTACCATGTTTAAAGTGTCCTTGAACCTTTCCCATGTTTCATAGAATGTTTCTCCCTCTCTTTCAAAAAAATTTTGGATGCTCTTTTTAAGTGAATTTTTTTGTGATGGGGGAAGTTTTTTTATAGAATTTTCATTGCAGTTGGTCCCAAGAGTGAATGAATTCTAGTCTCAAATTTTTTAACCAATTATTTTCTCTGTCCTTCAGATAAAAAGTAAAGAGTCTCATTTTAGAAAATTCAATTTGATTTGAAGGGAACATGGTTTCGACAATGTCATTGAATTCTTTAACATGAAGTTAAGGCATCTCAAACTCCATCCCATGAAAGGTTGGAAGGTGGTTTAGGACATGGGGTTTGAAGACATATTAGGAATATACTATGTTATCATGTATAATTCATGAGGGTGCATTGGTCCAGGTAGGTGTGAGGTAGTTGTTTATAATCTGGTCTACAATAATTCCCAAGTTAGGGTCTTGCTCATTTTGGTTTCCATTTGGGTTCCCTCCCCAGTTTATGATTTGGTTTTGTGGAAGATTTTTCATTTTATTGAACTCAACATTTGAATCTGGAGTATTATGAAGAATTGGATCTAATGTAAAGAGACCCCTATGTGCTCTTGACTCCCCAACCCCAGGACTATCGACCTTAACTTGATGATTTGAATGGTCACAGGTGTAGGTGGACATGTGCCAAGAAAATAGAAAAAAAGGGAAGGGGAAAATATAAGAGAATTGGGATAATAAAAGAGAAATGGGGGATAATAGAAATATGTTATAAGGTGACTTACTTGGTCCCCATTAATGGTTCCAAAGTTTGGTTACGCCCAAATTTACCAAGTTGTATGGTGTAAGCGGTCGTTGTAGTGTAGTAGTGAGTATTCCTGCCTGTCATGCGGGTGACTCGGGTTCGATTCCCGAAAATGGCGCCAAAATTTGGTTGCACCCAAATTTACCCAAGTTTTATGGTGTAAGCATTCATTGTAGTACGTCTTGGGTTATTGATCCCCATATAACTAAGAAGAAACCTAAGAAACATACATTCTAATAAGGTGATTTGATGGTGGTTATTTAGCTATGAAGTGGCCAAATTGGGTTTTAATTGATTGGATTATTTGATATTTTAAATACTGAAGTGAATTCAATTTAAAATCATGAGTTTATCCTTAGTTATATCATGGGGTGTATTAGATGAATATATTTTTAAATTATTTCAATGTCTTAAATTTGATCATTTCCTTTAACGAAATACGAATATCCCAAATCACTCACCGATTTTGAGTTTTCACTATCCTAAGGCTAATCACCTATACACTTAGAGGATTATATTGATGATCACTCTAAGGTAGAGGATTTTTTAGCACTCAGGATGTGTATCCTTAAAATTAGTGAGTTCAAAGGAGAACGTACATCATTGAATGAAAATATCAAAAATAGAATTGATTAGTAATTATTAAAATAATAAATAACATCCAATACATCCCATTTATACTCCCTTGGATCAACCCATTGTATTTTTAGCCTTTCATAAATGTTATTATATCAATTAAAGTGGGTATTATACTTATGAGGGTAGAATTGGAGAAGAAGAACAAATACATAACAATCACTCCACCATTCTGGGAAGGGTTTAACAAAAGATTATGTGAATAGAATCGCTCCCTAAGAAAATAGTATTAAAATGATATGGAAAATGAAATAATAAATTAATAATATTAATATGATATTTTATTAATTAAATTAAGGTTAATGAAAAACATACATGGGATAAATTAACAATGTGATTACAAAATGAAAGCATGAAAATACAAATGAAAGAAAGAAAAAATTCCTCTTATTCCCTTCACCCACATATCCTTATAAATTAATATTATGAGACTTTGTTTTACCCCCCCCCCCCCCAAAAAATCAATTCCGTCCCCATTAATTGGGAGATTCAAAAGAGCATGAGAAAATCAAGGGAATTTGGACTTTTCAAAGTTGACAAGAAAATTGTCCAGATTCATCCCCCTTTTTTGTGTGTGAATTTGTAACTATAGATGGAAAAATATTAAGGGGTATTAGAAGAGAAATATTATCTTCCATATTTACTTTATCATATTTAAAAATTTAAGGTCATTTGGTTCAGACGTTTGGTGGTTATGCTTGAAATGGTGGGATGACTTTATGGAAGTTCATATCTGGCCCACCATTTAAATGTTAACTTTAGATCCCTTTATCTCCATGAAAACTTCAGAATTTTCTTTTTCCACATTTGAATGAAATAATACACATATTTTTCTCTTTATACATTAAAAATTTGAGCTTTATTGTTCTTGGTTTGTGGGTTCCACTTTTGTTTGATGTGCTATAAGCCCATTATGTTTTGTCCAGAAATTTTTTGAATTCATACCAAAAAATATCTATATTCCCTTGGAATTCATCCATTGATCCTAAAAGATAAAATGTTTCAAAAACAGTGATCAATAATATCCCAAAATATCAAATTCAAAAAGTTAATATAATGTTCTCCATGAACATATTATTTATTGGACCCAGATTTTCATTTTAAACATGAATTACACTTAAGATGAGAAATGAAGTTCAATTTCTATAATGTACTAAAAATTATGTTTATGGACTTTGAAACACTTTAATATTAATATATAATCAATTAATATTATCCTATTTCATTTTCTAATCTATGGACTATTTTTAGTAGGATCTAGAGGTGGATATTCTTACTTCATAACTTTTAATCATGACTTGAGTAGATATGGCTATATCTACTTGATGAGTTATAAGTATAAGTCCTTTAATAAATTCAAGGAATTCAATAATTAAGTAGAGAATAATCTTGGTAAGAAGATAAATAAGCTTCTATCAGATCAAGGTGGTGAATATCTTAACCAAGTGTTCGTCGTCTTTCTACGAGAGTTTGGGATTCTATATCAACTCACTCCACCTTAGACACCACATGGAATGGTTTTAGTGAAATGAGGAACCATACCTTATTGGACATGGTAAGGTTGATTATGAGTCATGCAGATATTCCATTATCCTTTTGGGAATACACATTAATCTGAGTACCAACTAAAGTGGAAAACATAATTCCCTTCGAGATATAGATTGGAATGAAACCTATTTTTTAACATACACATATATGGGGTTGAAAGTATTTTTTCAAGGATTTATCAAGAAACAAACTAAAAACTCGGTGCATGATATGTGTCTTTATAAGGTATCCTAAGGAAACAAAGGGATACTACCTTTACAACCCCTGAGACAAGAAAGTGATTGTCGCCAGATAAGAAAGTGATTGTCACCAGACAAGTCACCTTTCTTGAGAGGGATAATATCCTCAAAAAGGATAGTGGGAGATAGATTGACTTCTATGAAGTTGATGATCAAGATACATAGGAGTTGGTACATTTACAAGTTCCACAAGTCTTTGTGGAAGAATTAGTTTCTAAAACACAAAACTTCGTAGGATTGTAAGAGAGGTAAGGGAACCAGAGAGATATGGTTTTATAGTCACTGAGGATGGTGACTCATTATTTTTAGACAATGATGAACATATATCCTACAAGGAGGAAGTATAGATCTCAGAATCTACAACATATCTCAAAGCTGCAAGATGGATAGAAGCTATGAATTCTAAGATAGATTCCATGTATCATAACCAAGTTTGGGTTCTTGTCGATGCACTAGTTGATATAAAGTCTTTTGGATGCAAATGGGTATTCAAGAGAAAACTGGATATGGAAGGTAAATTAAGTACCTATAAAGCAATTCTAGTGGATAAAGGTTTTAAACAGCATCAAGGTATTGACTACTATGAAACATTTTCTCCAATTTCCATGTTTAAATCCATAAGAATCATAATTTCTATAGCATCTTACCATGACTACGATATTTTGAAGATGGGTTTCAAAACTACATTACTTAATGGGAATCTTCATAAAGATTTCTATATGACACAACCAAAAGGGTTTTTTATACCAGGTGATACCAAAAGGGTTTGTAATTTGTAAAGATCCATTTTTATATTGAAGAAAGTATCCAAGTCATGGAATATTCGATTCAATGAATCCATAAGAGAATTTAGTTTCATTAAGAATGAATGTGAGTCGTGTGTTTAAAAAAGGTTTAATGGGAATGTGGTTGTTATCCTAGTAGTATATGTTGATGACATATTACTTATTGGAAATGACATACCAATATTACAATCTATTAAATACTGGTTAAACAAGTGTTTCTCCATGAAGGACTTAGGAAAAGAATCCTATATTCTAGGTATCAATATCATTCATGATAGATCTAAGAGGCTACTTGGACTAAGTCAAAGTACATATATTTACTGGATACTAAAGAGATTTAGTATCACTATTAGAAAATTAGGCTATATCCATAGTTTGGAACCGTGTCTATAAGCCCAAAAACCATGGATATAGGTTATATCCATGGTTCACTGAATTGTGGCTGGTATTGGGGTGGTTATAGGGCCAAACCTATAGCCATAGTTTGAATCGTGTCTATAGACCTATAGCCACGGTTTCAAAATGTGGCTATAGGTTTGTCCCTACAGCCATGCCAATACCAGCCACGGTTTAGTGAACCATGGCTATAGGGTTTTATCCACGGTTTGAAACTATGGCTAAAACCCTTCCCATTTCATAAAAAACACCCCCCCTGCACACATCCCTTTCACCCCTTACACACACCCCCTTTCACCCCCCTTGCACACTCCCCTTGCACAACCCTTTCCCCCCTACTGGACCCCCTTGGACAGCAACCCCCTACTGGACCCCCTTGGACAGCATCCCCCCTGTTGGACCCCCCTGGACAGTAGCCCCCCCCTGCTGGACCCCCTGGACAGCAGCCCCCCCTGCTGGACCCCCCTGGACAGCAGCCCCCCTGGTGGACCCCCCTGGATAGCAGCCCCCCCTGCTGGACCCCCTGGAATAGCACCCCCCCTGCTGGACCCCCTGGACAGAAGCCCCCCCCCCCCAACTGGACCCCCCGGAATAGCAGACCCCCTGCTGGACCCCCTGGACAGTACCCCCCTACACATCCCTTGCACACCCCTTGCCCCCCCCCTTGCACCCCTAGATAGCAACCGCCACCCCCCCCCCCCACCCCCCCCCCCCCACACACACATATCCCTTTCACCCCTTGCCCCCTACACCCCCCCCCCCTTCACACCCCTTGCCCCACCCCCCTACACACACCCCTTTCACACCCCTTTCCCCCCTGTTGTACCCCTCTGGACAGCAGCCCCCCCACCCCCCTACTAGACCCCCCTGTAGAGCAGCCCCAGCCCCCCTGGACAGCACCCCCCCCCCCACTGGACCCCCTGGATAGAAGCCCCCTGGACAGCAGCCCCCCTGCTGGACCCCCCTGGACAGCAGCCCCCCCTACTGGACCCCCTAGACATAAGCCCCCCTGCTGGACCCCCTTGACAGAAGCCCCCCATCTAGACCCCCTGGACAACAGCCCCCCTGCTGGACCCCCTGGATAGCAGCCCCCTTGCACATCCCTTGCACACCCCTTTCCTCCCTACTAGACCCCCCTTGAACCACTCCTACTGGACACCCCCCCCCCCTTGCACCACCCCTGCTGGACACCCACCCACCCCCCCACCCCCGTTAGACCCCCCTTGCACCCCTTGCCCCCCCTTGCCCCCCTCCCCCTACAGACTCCCCTTGCACACCCCCCACTGCAGACCCCCCTCCCACCTAGACAGACCCCCCCTTCCTAAACACCCCCCACCACACACACACACACCCTGGACAGACCCCCCCCCCCTCCTCCTTCCTGCAGACCCCCCCCCACCCCCTCCCTCCTAGACAGACCCCCCCCCCCACCCCCTCCCTCCTAGACAGACCCCCCCCCCCCTCCTTCCTAAACAACCCCCCCCCCCACACACACACACACACACCCTGGACAGACCCCCCCCCCCCTCCTTCCTGTAGACCCCCCCTTGAACCCCCCTCCCCCCCACCTATAAACCCACCTTGCACCCCCCCCCCTCTTGGACACCCCCTTGGGCAGCCCCCCCCCCCCTCCACCCTCCTGGACAGCCCCCCCCCCCCCCCACCCACTTCTGGACAGACCCCCCTCCTTTCTAGACAGATTTTCAAAGCTATGAGGAGGTTTGGTTTTAGGGAATGGTATTTTCAGTTGTCAGTTGTATGATACTATATGGTATTATAATATTTTCATTATCGATAAGGTTGTTGCAGGGATAGAGAGTTGAGACATTCATTTATGAATGATCCAAACTATTATCCTTGCCTAGCACAAAAATACTAGGTTGATACATCGACAACCATATAGTACAACAGAAATATAAATATGGAAATAAATTAAAGTTATTGTATAACAAAAGAAATTAGGAACATTGAATGTTGCAAGATACCGTAATATGTGACGCGCTTTTCTTGATCAATATGCTCTCTTGGAAGTTGTTCCTATATTGAAAACATGACATTGTGTTATTTTTAGTAAAATATGAAGCACATAAGTGCTTTTTTATTGTTCAGAGTTTACCTAAATATAGAATAAAGAAATATCTATTTACAACACCACACCCTAGCCTACACCAGCACCCCCCTGCACCACCCCTCTAGCCTACACCAACCCCCCCCCCCCAACCAGCCCCCTGCACCCCCCCCCCCCAGCCTGCACCTACACCCCCTACCCTACCCTCCTTGAACCCCCTCCCCCTGCCCTACAGACCCCCCCTGCCCCCCTCCACCCACCCCCTACCCCCTGCCCCCTTCCTTGTAGACCTCCCCCTGCCCCCTGCCCCTTGGCCCCCTCCACCCTCCCCCTGCCCCTTGCCCCCTACCCCCTACCCTACTATGTTTTGTTGCTGGTTCTCTGCATAGCATGCATCCCTATCCACTGACACAACCTATCATGCAAAAGCATACACACAAGAAATCCAGTTCTTGTGAAGACATTGAGACAAATAAAACCTCATAAAGATATATTCGGAATGAGTTATACTAATAAAATGGATGATAAGAATGCCTGGGGAGGAAGATATTTCAAAAGGACCATCAGTGTTTTAGAAATGATATTAGAAAAACGAGGTCCAATGGAAATGTACTCCGAAATCATGTACTAAAAAGAACATCATAGTGGTTATCGAACGAAAGAACCAAAAGTATTATTGTGTTGAAATTGATTGTAATTACCTCTTAATGTAATCAAGGATTATGATGCTTAATTATGACTTATAGGCGTCCTTAAATACCTGAAAAGAACAAGTGAAAAAAATGACTAAAATTATTTAGTATACAAGTTTCAAATTCAATAAGCATAAACAAATGGAAACCTAGTTGATTTTAAACCTTGACATTTTTTGCACATTTACTGGCCTCGCTCACCCCAATCATTGATTTAGCTGAAACCTGGCCATATAGAACCCAGCAAAAGTTGAAAACACAAATAGATGCAAGTGCATGCATGCGAGAATGAAATCTGACAGAAGGGAAGGAAACAATGATAATTATTAAAATGAACTTACAATCTTAACATATGTGAAATCACTTTCAATGCCAATGGTTCCTGCACAGCCCCTGCCCCCTTTCACACCCCCCCCCCCCCTCCATCCCCCACTTCCCCCTTGCACACCCCCCCCCTCCCACCCCCTGGACAGCACCCCCTCTTCCTCCTCCCTGCCCCCTTGCACACCCCCTGCCCCCCACCCTGCGCAGCCCCTACCCCCTTGCACACACCCTTTCCTCTCTGCACACCCCCCCCTGCCCCCCCCCCACACCCTGCATAACCCCTACCCCCTTGCACCCCCCCCCCCCCCTTCCCCCTACCCCTTGCCCCCACTGCCCCCTTGCACCCCCTTCCCCCTACCCCTTGTAATGGAATTGAGTATTTAGAACCCAAAAAAAACAATTTATCACAGGATTTCCATGAAAAACCAATAAAAACACAAAAAATTGTTATTAATTTCTTGAAAAAAAAATGGTATAAAATAACCATTACCTCTTGAATTTTATATTCACGTCAATCCCGATTGCAAGTCATGGGAGAAAATCAACTGCATCGGATATGTTTTATTGTTGGTTATCTGCATAGTATGCATACCTATCATGTACACCAATAAAATTCATCAAACTCACAATATGACCAGTGAAACTAATAGAGGGGTCTCCTTAAGAAAAAAATGGAAAATTGGACTACATACCGTCGAAGGTGTACCGGAGGAGATAGGGAGGTTGCCTCAGAGTAGCGTCATCGAGGAGTTATTGACACAATTCAAGACATTTTTTGGCAAGCCGCAAAGGTTTCCTCCTAGTCGAACTACTGACCATGATATACCATTGATCGAGGGGGCTCCACCAGTTAATATACGTCTACAAAAATTAGCTCATTATTTGAAAGATGAAGTGGGAAAACAAGTTTCCGATATGCTACAAAGGGGCATCATAAGGTACAACACTAGCCTCTTTTCTAGTCCTATTATTTTGGTTAAAAAAATACTGGGAAATGGATACTTTGTGTGGATTATAGAGCCTTAAATAATATGGCTATTCTCGATAGGTATCCCATACCTATTATTGAGGAGCTGTTGGATGAATTACATGGAGCACATTTTTTCTCTAAGTTAGATCTTACTTCTAGTTTTCATCAGCTTCGTGTCTGTGAGGGAGACATTCAAAAAACATATTTCAAAACACATGAGGGCCATTACGAGTTCATGGTCATGCCATTTGGTTTGACGAATTCCCCAACTACCTTTCAATCCACTATGAATAATATTTTTATACCACTTTTACGGAAGTTTGTGTTGGGTTTTTAATGGCATTCTGATCTACAGTAGATCTTGGTCAGAGCATCTTCGACATTTAGAGAATGTGTTTCGGTTATTGTTAACCAACCAAATTTCAGAAAACAAGAAGAAATGATCCTTTTCTCAACCTATTTTAGAGTATCTTGGCCATATTATTTTGTCTGAGGGTGTCCTAGTGGATCCTAAGAAAATAGCTTGTATAGTGGAATGGTCTCATCCTCAAACTATCAAAGTAGTCTGTTCTTTCCTCAGGATTATGGGATATTATAGGAAATTTGTTTCAGGATACGGTAAAATTGCAAAACCTTTAACAGATTTGACTTAGAAGGATAGTTTTTCCTGGACTGACACAGCTGAAAGGTCATTTGAACAGCTCAAACACTGTCTTGTTTCAGCACCCTTATTGGCTTTACTTGATTTTTCCAAGCCTTTTGTCATTGAATGTGATGATTCTGGTACGGTTTTAGGTGTTGTGTTAATGCAAGAGGGGTGGCCAATAGCTTTTTTCAGAAAATCTCTTGATGAAGTTAATTTGTCCAAGTCGTTATATGAAAAGGAAATCATGGCCTTGGTTCTGGAAGTTTCTCACTGGAGACAGTATTTACTGGGCCAATGTTTTATGGTATATTCAGGTCACAAGGCACTTATACATTTGATTACATAGCGCATTCATACTATGAATCAACAATGATGGTTATCAAAGCTCTTTGGCCTGGATTTTGAAGTGAAATATAAACCTGGGAGAACAAATTATGTTGAAGACTCATTATCCCGTCAACATGAAATCCAAGATGCCACAGATTCTATAGATTTCCATTTTTTGCGGTTTCCGCACCCTTATGGTTGGAGTTGGATCAGGTCAAATCTGAACAGTGGCACAATCCTGCATTACAGCAAATTATTTTTCTTATTGTCATCCACTCAGAGGCCAAACAAGGGTATACCCTTCGTTCAGAAATATTGTATTACAAAGGGCACCTGGTTATTTCCAAAACGTCTAGCCTGATTCCAAAAATTTTACACTATTAACACTCATCTGTTGTTGGTGGTCATGCGGGATATTACAAAACTTATAAGCACTTGGTTGTAGGTCTTTTTTGGATAGGTATGACACATAGTGTTTTAAAATATGTTCGTGAATGTGCCACATGCCAATGAAACAAATATTCTACCCAACTTCCTACTAGATTGTTACAACCTTTACCAATTCCTCAATAGGTTTGAGAGGATATTTCTATGGATATTATTTCAGGTTTACCTCATTCTCAGGGATTTGATGTCATCATGGTAGTGGTGGACAAACTTTCCAAGTATTCCCATTTTATTTTTCTCCTCCATCCTTACATTGTTATCATCATGGCCATGCAGTTTGTCAAAGAAATTGTTAGACTACATGTTTTTCCACAATCGATCATTAGTGATCATGATCCTTTATTTGTTATTAATTTTTTGAATGAACTCTTTCATTTGGTGGGGACAACTTTGAATATGAGTTCTTCGTACCATCCAAAAATGGATGGCCAGACCGAGGTTGTTAATCATTGTCTCAAAACCTATTTGCGATGTTTTGCTTAAAAGCATCCTCTTTCTTGGGCCCTTTGGATACCATGAGAAGAATATTTCTATAATACTGCCTCTCATTCGGAAACCCAAATGACACCATTAGAGGTAGTTTATAGATTCCAACCACCAATTATACCTCATTATATTCCTGGGGAAACTCTTGTTGAGTTTGTGGACCAAGTACTCATTGATCAAGATACAATTTTGGTACATCTTCGACGAAACCTTTTATGTGCCCAACAGTTGATGGTCCATAACGCTAATAAACACCAGCATGACAAACAATTCCAGGAGGGTGATCTTGTCTATGTTAAGTTGCATCCCCATGTTCAAACTTTGGAAGCTAAAAAGTTTTGCCCCAATCTTTTTGTTCGGTTTTATGGCCCCTACCCAGTGCAGTCTCGTCTCGGTCCTACTGTCTACATACTTCTTTTAATAGAGGGCACCCATATCCATACCATTTTTCATGTGTTCCAGATTAAACGAGGTATTGGGAACCATCCAGTTCATGAAAACTTGCCTGATGTAGTTGAATATGGACTGGTTTCTCATATTGTTCCCACTGAAATTTTGGATTTTAAAATCCAACCTGGTGCCTCCAACGGTGTTTGTTTAGTTAGATGGTAGGGCCTCTCATCTGACAAATCTACATGGGTGGATGTATATTTTTTCCTTGAACAGTTTCCTGACTTCCACCTTGAGGACAAGGTGAATTTTGAGTAGGGGAGAATTGTTAGCAGTCGTTCTGATATTGATACTAGTACCATGCCTCTCATCCTTTACACCCATCAAAGTAGGGGGAATTCATAGTATTAATATGACATGGCAGGTAGGGCTGATGTGGAGGGGGAATTTAGTTACTTACCTTTCCTATTTGTAGTAGATTTGAAACGCACGGCCGATTGTCACCTATCAACCGGTCAAAGTTCCGGTGCTTTGCTAATGTGTATAGTAGCACTCGGGTCGAATCCTCGGCGATGGTACTTCGTAATAGTCGATTGTTTTTAGTTGATTGTATTTTGATTAGGGGGGTTTGTTTGCAGAGCTTAATTGAAATGATTTATGGATGATGTTTGATTTACCAAATTGATAAAGATTGGGGTGAGTTCATCATTGGGGAGTTAAGCATGTGATATCCTTGAGCCTTACTTTGTATTGCATTAAATTAACACCCATGTCATAAGTTGACGTTGATTGGAATTCCTAAGTGTGAAGGCTTTAATCCAAGCCTTAACTTAACTTAGGGTTCTAATCTCAATAAAAACTTATTTATGGTAGTGTATTTATGGTTCCAATAATCCATGGAAACCACTCGTTAAACAAAACATATCATTAATCCATGACATATTAAGTTTAACATACACAATATTAATTTAAAGAATACTCATCGAGAAAAACTCTCAATCACTTAACATCCCCGAATTATAACTCACCCCAATGAGAGATTTACTCAGCCATTTGGATGTTTAATATTCTGGTTAAAATAATTATGATGATAAATTAAGAATGGAATAAAAAGAAGGGGATTAGAAAAGAGTGGTACGTTGACACACACACACGAACGATGATGATAATTAAAAATGGATTTTTGATTGAATGAGGAAGCAAAATAAGGGAAGGGGATTGAACTGAATTTAAACTATTTTAGGAACATAAATATTAAACTACATAAGGTGGATGAGAATAAGAGATATTTAAGAATTAACTTGCATTAAAACAGAATTACAAAGAAAGAGAATTACAAGATTACAAAAATGAAGAACACAAAAGTAAGTGAAAACAAAGAGAGGAGGAAAGGTATCTCAAGTGAAAACTTGAGTATGGAAGGTCCTACCAAGCCTTTGTCAAAGCTTTGGTCGTTCCAATATGATCTCCTCTCTTCTGAAATGCCAACCCCTCTCAAGGAGAGAAGGGGAGAGTATTTATAGCCCAAGGAGTGGACTGTTTGCATTCCCAATCTGTCCCTTCACTTTCATCGACAATTTGTCTATTCAGACAGCCGAATCTTCAAATATCCCCTTCTTCAAAGTTGTATAAAATAATGTTGGCCGACTACTGTCAAAATATAGAGGCATTTGAACAAGTGGAGCCAAAGTTATGGCGGTTTTATTAAACAAAGGTAAACTGTCCATTTCTATCCATGCTTTTTCGATGGCCAAAATGTGAATGGATTTTTGAACAGGAAGATGCCTTCAAATACGAATGACTTATTCAACAAAGTCGGCCACCTATATCTCCTCTTTCACACTGAAAAATATCAGGTCGATTGGATGCTTACATAAGGAGATATGTCATGCATACTATACTGATTTTAATTCTCGGCCAGAATGGTGGGCTGGAATTCAAAGATTTATTTGGGCCCCTTGTACTTGGATTTGGGCCTTGAAATTTTTATCCAAGATGAAATGTAGTGTCCCCCGAATTATGGTGGATAGTTAATGTTTTTGGACTCTGGATTGATCCCAGTAAATAAATCTTCAAGGCTGGTCCAGTTTGTTCACAGATTCTTTGGTCTTGTTTGTGAGGACCATATGACCCTTCAAATGGCAGAATTGGATCATGGTTCCTTCTAATTAAATGTTGTATATTGAAAGGAGAATCCTAAAAAACAAGAACCACACAATTTGGATCAGTATAGTGACAGTTATTATTAAAACATTAAACTTACTCAATTGGACTACTTCTAAAAATGCTCAAAAATTATACTTAATATTAAAACATTAATATTTCACACAAATTATGCGCATTTCATATAAAATAAGTAAAGGGGGAATATAATAAGTCATGAAAATATTAATAACATCAACTCCCCCACACTTAGATTTGTGCGTGTCCTCATGTGCAACAAATATAAAAACATGACAAAATCATTTTCACTCACCAACAAATATTAAAATTTTGTTTTCTCCAATCAGGGGAGGTTTAGACTATTTCACTCATCCATATTGAATTCCATCACAAATTTGGTTCACAATAATGCATCAGAAACAATTCATTTTTTCATGTTCAAGGTTTGAATTGGAAAATGTAGGCACTCAAAACTTACTCCTCTCAAGTTGATAAAAATGTATTTTAGGAGGTTCACTCATTCACCAACAAAAAGTGAAAATCAAGAGTTTGTAAGATCTCTCAGCTTCCATTCCCAAATCTAATGTGTAAAAGAATCAAGAGGTCTTTTAAGGGGTTTTTCAGTGGATATGGGACGGTAGGTATATAATGTCCAAAGGAAAAGAGGGGTTAAAAACACCAACATGGAAAAATCAATGCACATTTTTTTTGAAATTTGATTTGAAAGGAAATAGAAACACATATTTACAAGGGCATGAATGTGTGATGAATGAAAAGTGAGGGAGATAGAAAATGGAATAGGGTGAGATGATGGAATATGTACAACATGGAAGACTTCCAATAATGACACAATACAAGATGATTCAAGTGTTCTTTTTTTTCTCTTTTTTCTCTTTTTTTTCGAAAGTTGTGCTTGAAACAAGTCTCACAGTCATCTCCCAACCCATGCTTGATCTCCTCAAGGAACTAATTTTAGTAGTTATAACACGATCAAAGGTTGATGATGAATGATTTTTGACCCACCCAAGACACAACCCATTCCATTTTTTTATTTTTATTTTTTTTTTCATTTTTTTTAATATAATTTTTTTTCATTTTTTTTTGAACACTTTTCAATGACTTTTGTACAAATGACAATTACACATATACACCCCAAAGCTCACAGAATTACAACCTCTCCCCCACACTTGAATGGATGCTTGCCCTCAAGCATATGATGACACATTGGAAATCAATGAAATTACGCCCAAAAATGAAGTCCATTCCCCCCACACATAAATTTCAATAAATTGTACAATGAAAATCCATGAAGATGTTGGGTGGGACAAGGTATTAGGCTTGTAATGGGGCTATCAAAAGAAAGGTTTTCATAGGCTCAAAGGGGATTTCAAAAGTAGGATCAATGTAAGGGTAACGGGAGGCTATTTGGCTATTCTGAGTCTCATGTGGCTTAGAAAATGCCTCTATCATATTAATGCACACAAAAGATGGAAATTCATCTCGAAGGTCCACAAACTCAAGACTCACAATCAGTGGTGAAGACACACAATGAAAAATATGGCCATAGATGACCTTGGCATGAAGGCTAATGTTATTCCTCACGGTAGGGGAAAAGAATTTTCCAAATCAAAAATTGTTCATTCAAAATGTTTGTTATTGACACAAATTTTTTTACCCAAGTTTGAGATAAAAATTCAATATATTTGAGTTTAAAACAAGCCTTTTGACTCCCCAAAATGGTTGGACAGAATTTCAATATTGGATGATGAGTAATTATGACACCCCCTTTTTTTTAATTTTCATTTTTTTTAATTAAATTTTTTTAAATGTTTTTTTTTTATTTTTAATGACACATCCACACAAAAAAGAAAATAGAAAAAAGGTTGTGGAAGAATGTTGTAAAAAAAATGAGAGGGAGAGAGGAAGAAGAAGAAATAGAGAGAAGAAGAGAGGGAAAAGAGATTGAGGAGAGAGAGAGTTAAAGGGAAAGAGGTGCCCCCTGGTTTAGATTTGGTGGGTCGTCGTTTCCATCTAGTGGTGGGTCAATGGAAGTCGATGTGGAACCTGAAGTGAATGGCCTCTCATGGTGATGCTTTAACCGGTGTCCATTTACTGTGAATGTTCTTTTTAAAGAAGGGTCTTCGACTTGCACTGTACCAAATGGGTAAACATTAGTAATAATAAAAGGTCCATCCCAACGAGAATTGAGCTTACCTGGGTGAAGTCTAAATCGAGAATTGAAGAGCATTACCTTTTCACCTTCATGAAATACCTTTAGAATAATGTGATTGTCATGGAGTGACTTTGCCTTTTCTTTGTAGAGAATGGAGTTCTCATACGAATCGAGTCGAAGCTCCTCCAATTCAGTCAACTGCAACAATCTTTCTTCACCAGATTTTTCACAATCAAAATTACAAGTTTTGACAGCCCAAAATGACTTATGTTGGATTTCAACTGGTAAATGACAGGCTTTACCAAAAACTAGCCTAAATGGAGACATCCTAATGGGTGTCTTATAGGCTGTTCGATAGGCCCAAAGTGCTTCACCAAGTCTATCGGGCTAGTCTTTTCTTGTGGGATTAACAATTCTTTCAAGCACTCTTTTCACTTCTCTATTAGAAAGTTCAGCCATTCCATTTGTTTGAGGGTGATATGCAGTGGATGTTTTATGTACAACCCCATTCTTTTTCAAAAGTGACTCCATGGTTCTATTACAGAAATGAGTTCCTAAGTCACTTATCAAAGCACGTGGTGTTCCGAATCGATGGAAGATATGGGTTTTGAGGAACTCACTCACAGTTTGAGCATCATCTTTCCTAGTGGGTTTGGCCTCGACCCACCTAGAAACATAGTCAACAGCAAGGAGAATGTAGGATAATCCATTGGAAGGGGGAAAAGGTCCCATGAAATTGATTCCCCAAACATCGAAGAGCTCACAGAAGATTAATGGCTTTTGAGGCATTTCATTTCTTTTGGAAATTGTGCCAAACTTTTGGAAAGTGGGAAATGATTGACAGAACTCGTGTGAGTCCTTGAAGAGTGAAGGCCAAAAGAATCTAGAATCTAGGACCTTTCGAGAAGTCCTTTGTGGTCCAAAGTGGCCACCTCCAGGCATTGAGTGGCAGAATTCCAAGATGGAGGATTGTTTAGTTTCATCAACACATCTCCTAATTACCATGTCAGCCCCAGTTTTCCAAAGTTTATTATCTTCCCAAACATAATTCTTTGAATCACTTTTCATCTTTTCTTTTTGTTCTTTTGAAAAATATTCAGGGAAAACACCAGAAACCAAGTAATTGACAATTGGGGAATACCATGGTAACTTTGGAGTGAGAGATGAAAGGTGTTCAGTTGGAAATTCAGGATCAATTATTTCAGAATGAGAAGAATTAGAAATTCTACTCAGGTGGTCAGCCACAGGGTTTTCTTTTCCAGGTTTATATTTTATCACAAGGTCAAACTCTTGGAGCATTAAAATCCATCTTATTAGCCTTGGTTTGGAATCACTTTTCTTAAGTAAGAACTTTAATGCTGAGTGGTCTGTGAAGATGATGATTTTGGCACCTAAGAGATAGGGCCGGAATTTATCCAAGGCAAAAACCACAGCTAAAAGTTCTTTTTCAGTCACAGTGTAGTGTGATTGAGTTTCATCCAATGTTTTTGAGGCATAAAAGATGACATGAGGAATGTTTTCTCTTCTTTGACAAAGAACAGCCCCAATGGCCCTATCAGACGCATCACACATCAATTCAAATGGTAAGGACCAATCTGGGGGTTGGATTATTGGAGCAGATGTGAGAGCAGATTTGAGTTCAATGAAGGCTCTCTTGCAAGCCTCATCAAAATTGAATGTGACGTCATTTTGAAGTAAACGAGTGAGTGGGACGAAAATCTTGCTGAAGTTCTAAATGAATCTCCGATAGAAACCGGAATGACCAAGGAAGGACCGAATGTCTCGAACTGATTTGGGTTCAGGAAGTGATTGGATCGCCTCAATTTTGGATGGATCAACTTGGATACCCTCTTGAGAAATTATGTGCCCTAGAACAATCCCATTTGAAACCATGAAGTGACATTTTTCAAAATTCAGCACAAGGTTGCACTTGACTCACTTTTGAAGGACCAAAGAGAGTGAATGTAAGCAAGATTCAAATGACTTGCCATAAATGGTAAAGTCATCCATGAAGACCTCCATGTAATTCTCAATGAATTCAGAAAAGATACTCATCATACACCGCTGGAATGTTGCAGGAGCATTACAAAGGCCAAAAGGCATTCGCCTATAGGCATAAGTTCCAAAGGGGCAAGTGAATGTGGTCTTTCCTTGGTCTTGAGGTGCGATTGGAATTTGGAAGTAGCCGGTGTAACCATCAAGAAAGCAATAGTGTGACTTTCCGGCCAATCTCTCAAGCATTTGGTCAAGGAAAGGAAGTGGGTAGTGATCTTTTCGTGTTTCAGCATTCAATTTGCGATAATCGATGCACACACGCCATTTGTTTTTCACTCGAGTTGTGACCACTTATCCATGTTCATTTGTGACAACTGTTATCCCGCCCTTCTTATGAACGACTTGAATTGGACTAACCCATTCACTATCAGAAATTGGGTAGATAATACCAGCTTGAAGAAGCTTGGTAATCTCTTCCCTAACTACCTCAAGTATGAGTGGATTGAGTCTTCTTTGAGGTTGCCTAATTGGTTTGGATGATTCCTCTATATGGATGTGATGCATGCAAAGGGCAGGGTTGATTCCTGGAATATCCTCTAGGGTCCAACCTAAGGCATTTTTGTTTTCCTCTAACACTTGAACAAGTTGGGACTCCTCAGTTTCATAAAGTGAAGCAGAGATAATGACAGGGTAGGAGGGATCATGGAAAAGGAATGCATACTTGAGGTGTGAAGGAAGTGGTTTTAGATCAGTTTCAGCCTTGATTTGAGAGCTAGACAAGTTAGGAGTAGGAGAAGGGATTCCAGATGGGTTTGGATCATTTTCCTCAACAATGTCCAAGGTGGAACAGTAGAGATCAGAGTTGATGTGGGATTCAAGAGATTTTTCAAGTTCCTCTAGATTGATGGAGTCTATGAATGAGAGGTCCACATCAACTTCACCATTTATGACTTTTTTAATCATGGTGCAGATTTCACAAGATCCTTTATCATTAGAACATGAAGAACATGGTGGATTGGGGTTCGATTGAATCTTAGAAGTGTCCTCAAAATCATGGATTGAGAATGCAGAGTGATCCTCAAATGGGTATCGCATGGGTTGGAAAATGTTGAACTTGACCAGTTGGTCACCGAATTCCATGGATAAGATGCCTGAATGGACATCAATCTTGGTTCTCGCAGTCATGAGGAATGGTCTTCCTAGAATTAAGGGAGATCGAGAAGAGGTCGTCTCACCTTCCATGTCAATGACATAGAAATCAGCTGGGAAGATAAGATCATTGACCCGAATAAGAACATCCTCAATTATCCCCTCAGGACTGGCAGTGCTTCGATTGACTAATTGAATGACAACACCCATTGGGTGCAAGGGACCTAGACCAAGGTTGGAGAAAATGGATTTGGGCATGACATTTATTGAGGCTCCAAGGTCTATGAGTGCATCATCAAAGTTGGAACTCCCTATTTGACATGGAACCGTGAAGGTCCCTGGATCTTTGCACTTCATGGGAATGGACTGTTGGGTTGAAACATTTTCAATGTTCCTAAGTTGTCTCTTATGGGTGCACAATTACTTAAGAAACTTGTCATACTTATGGATTTGTTTGATGGCATCTAAGAGGGGGATGTTCACTTCAACACGTCTAAACATGTCAAGCATTTCAGGATCAGGTTCAAAGGACTTCTTAGGCTTGGAGATGGCTTGAGGAAAAGGAATTGGGTTCCTTAGAAGAATGGAAGGAGGTGAAGGAGTGGATTCAAGTTCCTTTTCCAGCTTTTTGTTCTTTTCATTTTCTAGATCAACATCGAAAGGGGAGGTAGAGAAATCAGCATGGGGCATAACAATTTGCTTTCCCGATCTAAGTGAAATTGCACTTACATTACCCTTAGGGTTGGGTAATGGTTGAGCTAGGAGTTGGGATGAATTGGATGGTTGTTGCTAGCTAAGGTGGGATGCAAGTTGACCTATTTAGGTTTCAATGTTCTTGAGGCTAGAACGGGTGAAGGAAGCAAGATCCTCTACAGCACTTTCCCATAGTTGTTTAGAAGAAGAGGCTTGTCCCAAATTGGGTTGGCCTTGATTTTGGTTCTTGGGAAAGCGATTGTATTGGGTGGGGAATTGGGAAGGCTCGTTAGGATAGTGGAATCCAGGAGGAGGATTGTTCCTTTGGGGTTGAGAAACAAAAGGATAAGGTTGATGGATGTTACCACCACTTTGAGCATATTGAAACTGGTTTGGATTTTGATGAGGGAACTGAGGAGGATGAGAAATGGGATTACCATACCTCAGAGGTGGGTTAAAGGTAGAAGGGAAGGGCTCAGAGTGGGGTTGGTTGAAGTTTCTAACAAACTGACCTGATTGTTGAGGGTTGAAGTTTCGCTGAGCATATGCCGCATTGAGCTCCATTGGACTAGATGAATCAGATGGATCATCTTGAAGTTGTGGACATGTGTCAGTCAGATGAGATGGAGAGTTGCAGATTCCACAATTCTTGATAGGTCCAGGGAATAGTGACTGTGGAGAAGATGAGGTTGGGGCTTTGGTAGCCACCGCTAGTTGACGAACAAGACCTGTAAGTTCACTCATCCACTCAGTCATCTTGTTGGGCTCTATGGATTGATTCTCTTGGGCTTGTTTCACTTGAGCATGTGCTCGAGTATGGAATTGATGCGTGTTTGCAGCCATGTTTCTTATGAGTTCTCGTGCAGCTGCAGGAGTTTTGTCAACAAGAGCACCGCCACTTGTGGCATCAATGAGAGTTCGCTCCATAGCCAATAACCCCTCATAGAAGTATTGGATCAGGAGTTGGTCAGGGATTTGATGGTGTGGACAAGTTTCCACAATCTTTTTGAACCTCTCCCAATACTCATGGAGTGATTCATTAGGGAATTGACGGATGCCGCTTATTTCCTTTCGGATAGAAGCTGTTTGATAAGCAGGAAAGAATTTCTCTAGGAAAAGTCTCTTCATGTCAACCCATGAGTTTATGGAACCAGGTGGGAGGTAGTAGAGCCAAGACTTGGCAGAATCCGCTAGGGAAAAGGGGAAAGCTCTAAGCTTGATTTGTTCTTCAGAAACCCCTTGAGGCTTCATGGTAGAGCATACTACTTGGAACTCTTTAAGGTGGAGATGTGGATCCTCACCGGCTAGCCCGTGAAAATTAGGGAGAAGATGAATCAAACCCGATTTGAGTTCGAAGTCAGCTTCAATGTTTGGATATTGAATACCAAGAGGTTGGTAATTCATATCAGGGGCAGCAAGTTCTTTCAATGTTTGTTCCCTAGGATTGGCCATATCTAATTCAATTGGTAGGGAAATGATTGGTTCTTGGGTGATTTGGTTATCCCTAATGGTCCTCCTAATTCGACGAAGAGTTCTATCAATTTCAGGGTCAAACAAATCTGAGGGATTGTTTGGAAGGCTACGGGGCATTCAGAGAGATTTTGGAAGAAAGAGGAAGATGAGTTTTTCTTTGTGTTTTTTTTCAATTTTTTTAAACTTTTGTATTTTTTTTGGGTTTTTTTTTACAATAACCAGAAACTAATGACTACTTAAAGCACCATCCCCGGCAACGGTGCCATTTGAAACGCATGGCCGATTGTCGCCTATCGACCGGTCAAAGTTCCGGTTCTCTGCTAATGTGTATAGCAGCACTCGGGTCGAATCCTCGGCGATGGTACTTCGTAATAGTCGATTGTTTTTAGTTGATTGTATTTTGATTAGGGGGTTTGTTTGCAGAGCTTAATTGAAATGATTTATGGATGATGTTTGACTTACCAAATTTATAAAGATTGGGGTGAGTTCATCATTGGGGAGTTAAGCATGTGATATCCTTGAGCCTTACTTTGTATTGCATTAAATTAACACCCATGTCATAAGTTGACGTTGATTGGAATTCCTAAGTGTGAAGGCTTTAATCCAAGCCTTAACTTAACTTAGGGTTCTAATATCAATCAAAACTTATTTATGGTAGTGTATTTATGGTTCCAATAATCCATGGAAACCACTCATTAAACAAAACATATCATTAATCCATGACATATTAAGTTTAACATACACAATATTAATTTAAAGAATACTCATCGAGAAAAACTCTCAATCACTTAACATCCCCGAATTATAACTCACCCCAATGAGAGATTTACTCATCCATTTGGATGTTTAATATTTTGGTTAAAATAATTATGATGATAAATTAAGAATAGAATAAAAATAAAGGGATTAGAAAAGAGTGGTACGTTGACACACACACACGAACGATGATGATAATTAAAAATGGATTTTTGATTGAATGAGGAAGCAAAAGAAGGGAAGGGGATTGAACTGAATTTAAACTATTTTAGGAACATAAATATTAAACTACAGAAGGTGGATGAGAATAATAGATATTGAATAAGTAACTTGCATTAAAACAGAATTACAAAGAAAGAGAATTACAAGATTACAAAAATGAAGAACACAAAAGTAAGTGAAAACAAAGAGAGGAGGAAAGGTCTATCAAGTGAAAACTTGAGTATGGAAGGTCCTCCCAAGCCTTTTTCAAAGCTTTGGTCGTGCCAATATGATCTCCTCTCTTCTGAAATGCCAACCCCTCTCAAGGAGAGAAGGGGAGAGTATTTATAGCCCAATGAGTGGACTGTTTGCATTCCCAATCTGTCCCTCCACTTGCATCGCCAATTTGGCTATTCAGACAGCCGAATCTTCAAATATCCCCTTCTTCAAAGTTGTAGAAACTAATGTTGGCCGACTACTTTAAAAATATGGTGGCATTTGGACAAGTGGAGCTAAAGTTATGGCGGTTTTATTAAACAAAGGTAAACTGTCCATTTCTATCCATGCTTTTTCGATGTCCAAAATGTGAATGGATTTTTGAACAGTAATATGCCTTCAAATCAGAATGACTTATTCAACAAAGTCGGCCACCTATATCTCCTCTTTCACACTGAAAAATCTCAGATCGATTGGAAGCTTACATCAGGAGATATGTCATGCATACTATACTGATTTTAATTCTCGGCCAGAATGGTGGGCTGGAATTCAAAGATTTATTTGGGCCCCTTGTACTTGGATTTGGGCCTTGAAATTTTTATACAAGATGAAATGTAGTGTCTCCCGAATTATGGTGGAGATTTAATGTTTTTGGACTTCTGGATTGATCCCAGTAAATCAATCTTCAAGGCTGGTCCAGTTTGTTCACAGATTCTTTGGTCTTGTTTGTGAGGACCATATGACCCTTCAAATGGCAGAATTGGATCATGGTTCCTTATAATGAAATGTTGTATATTGAAAGTAGAATCCTAAAAAAAAATAACTACACAATTTGGATCAGTATAGTGACAGTTATTATTAAAACATTAAACTGACTCAATTGGACTACTTCTAAAAATGCTCAAAAATTATACTTAATATTAAAACATTAATATTTCACACAAATTATGCACATTTCATATAAAATAAGTAAAGGGGGAATATAATAAGTCATGAAAATATTAATAACATCAAGATTCTAGAGTTAGGGTGGGGACACAAAGGGATACGTCAGGAGGAACACCTGTTGGAGCAGGAGCTAGAGCTGGCGGACCGAACTAGAAGTGGCCTTCTAGTTCAACTCTTCAAGAGCGTTCGCAATCTACTACTACGGAGACACTCTAAACCAGCTGAAGAATTGTATTCGCACTACCGTTGTAAACATTTCCAGTTTTGGAATAATAGAATCTGATCTATAGTTTGAATATATTAAGTTCTATCTCTGTTAATTTCTCTCTCAATTCTGTTTTTGCTAGTGTTAGGCTAGAAATCCCTAACAAGGACCCCCTGGACATACCCCCCTAGACAGGACCCCCCTACAGCACCCCTTCCCCCATGAAAATCCCCCCTCCACTCCCCCCATTGCACATCCCCCCTAGAGATACCCTTCCTATAGTGGTCCTCGCACGTGCATTCACACGGTGATAATCCAATGCTCTAATAAATGACCCACTGCTCAAAAAAATACATGTTCTAATGGTCTAAAAAAACCATCCACTGCCCAAATTAAATAAATAACCCACTGTTCAATAAAATTACATGCATTCTAAAAAAATGAATCACAACTCATATTTAATACAGGTAAAAGAAAATATTAACTGAAACAAAATAAAATGACACACTGCTTGAAAATATATTGTTGCTCCAATCTTTCATGACAGTTTATTTCTCCAAAATCGAGTGTTATTCCACCCTATCCCCTTGTATGTAGGATCAAAACCCTGTATAAATATTGATTATAATTAATATATTGAAAACATACATTTGTGGTATATACTATTGTAATAAAATTGGATTAAACATGAGTAAGCATCAAAGTTACAAAAAATTTAAATTTGAATACATGGAAAAAATATCACCAAATGTAAGAATCAATTTAAGACAGGCTCCATGTTTACTAATTACACCATGTGGATAGACATTAATTGTACCATAGGGTATATGTCATGTATTTGTACATGGATAGACAATCTATGTACATAGAGTGCACAAGCATATGCGATAATACACAAGCATTGATTGGAGTACACAAGCATACCCCTGGGAAGATAAGATACTTTGTTTTCCACATGTAAACACCATGTAATTTCACAAGGATTACCATGCCAGTTCTAGATGAGGGCATTCCCATGTGTCCAGGCATGGTCACACATCATGTGAAACTATGTAAACATCATTTAAATTTCTATGATACATACAACCTATGAATTTATTTATTTGAGACTCAGATTTAGGCCTTTGAGTAGCTTATCCTAAGTAGTTTACCATGCATAACATAATGGAGGCACTCATTTTAATAGGTGTGGTAAATTATAGCATCCATTGTGGGAATTCATTGTGCGTGCACGTGGTTCCTATGTGTTCCGCGCATTGTTTTTTCATGGAAGGTGAGGTCATGGTTGAAATATTGTGGCTGTTAGATCCCACCAACAGCTCAATGAATAGTTTACATGGCATGGATTATAATGCATGGTAGCAGCATCTTGATAATTGAACTGGGATCACAGACACATGGTTATTGATCCTCTATAATAATTAGATAGATAAAATGATGTTAGTTTGATCAAATGGATCTATGTATTCCATTTGTGCCCACTATTATAAAGTGTTGTATTAAGCTAGTTTGAGTTAATAAAAGGTTTCAACCCTATATAACTTTCCCACCCCCACCTGGACACCCCCTCCCTCCTACCCCCACCCCCTCCAACCCCTTACACCCCATCTACACACTCCCCCCACCCCTTGCACCCCCATTTCCCCATGGCCCCCTCCCCCCCAGCACACCCCCTTGCCCCCTCTCCCCTGCACCACCCCCCTGCACCAGCACCCCCTGCCCCACCCCCTCCCCCCTTTCACCCCCACCTGCCCCTAACACACCCCTCCCCTACCCATTTCACCCCCCACTTCCCCCTCCCCAAGAACACCCCCTCCCCTGCACACCTCCCTACCCCCTTCCCCAGCACCACCACCCCTGCACACCCCCAGCCCCCCCCCCTCCCCCCCGCACCCCCCCTGCACTAGAACCCCCTACCCCTGCACCAGCACCCCCCTTCCCCACCCCCTTTCACCCCCACCTTCCTTAAAATATCTTTCTTAAAAATCCCCACATTTTAAACAGAATTATGACAACTCGTTTCAAAAATAAAAGAACATTGAAAAGAATCTCACTTCCTTAAAAAAATACAAAATCCATTTCATAGGGTAAAATTACAACTTCCCAAGTATAGAGTTTTAAAAAATATTAACACCAGATTTGATAATCATGAACTTATTTAAAATAAAATCTCACTCAAACTTCATAAATTTATCCTTTATTTTCAAAATAGCTCATGAATTTCATCATAAGACCAAAAAATTTCCTAAAATCCAATTTCGTTTTCAATCATTTCCCAAATTATATAATTTAATAAAACACTTTCAAAGCATCATGTGAAAGTCAAAACAAATCATAAAGGCTATTTTTTAATCCAAAACATCCATGAGTCCCATTTTCAAATTAATCACAGAAAAGGTTTTAAATTAAAACACTTCATGAAATGTATTTTCATTTTAAATCATTTCCCAATTTCTTTTTAAACCTTACTACTCTTGAAAACATTATACATGATATTCAAAATACTTAACAAATAATCCCCCAAAACTGGTAGAATCAAAATATTTCAATAAATGTACTTCTGTACAAAAAAATGAAGCACCAAACATAAGCAAACCATAATGTGGCACAACATAAAATATCCATTACAATAACACCAAAATATCACTAAAACTTCCTTTGATCCATCTCCTAGGGTGTAAATTTCCTTAGGATACATTGGAAATAAAAATAGGTTTACAAAATAAATCCAAAATTGATGTAATGTTTTCCATGACTTGGCCACATGGTTTACGTGACCATACACCAATCATATAATAGCATCTGAAAATTTTTTGAGACCACACACATAGGCTCCATATATTTTTTCAGACCATGTGAGTTGATGATGATACTTTGGTTCCTTCCTACTTTCATCCCAAATCTTAAATAAATCCCCCAAAGTATCTAATATAACACAATGCGGATCTAATAATCATTATCAAAATAATTAAAACTGGAATCGAAATCAAAGATTGAAATAACAACTACCCATGGAAACTCAAGTTTTGTTATGAAAAGTGGTGATCAATAAACTACTCATGAACTACCTATTGACTCCCAATGATGATAATATCTTCTTTATACTAATACGCACTCCAAATAATAAGAGGATCCTCTAATACCATTTTGTAATGAACTAGTCCAGATCAACCTGACATGTCACCAAACCTGGATCTCCACAAGGCCCAAAGAATGTCTCTGATTATTGTTGGATGGTTACAAGTGTTAGGGTATCAAAGTATAACCATTAGTAATGGTTTCACCCTCTGAATATCAATAACCAAATTAAGGACTCCACCCATAAATTCAACATCACTCATCTATACATCGGTCACTCATGCACAAAATAAATAGTTTCAATATAAACGAAACAATCAAACATAGTATAATATTTTAGAAATAATAAAAGGTCATAAATCACATCATCACATCATAACATAATAAATTAATAAGAATAATCCCAAGTATATAATAAACTAAAAGAAATACCTGGGCCAACAAGGATTATATAAAAAAACATCCAAAAATATGACCAAACCTGGATCACTACTAACTACCTTCTTATGACCCACAATCCCCCATACCATCCTATATCATCTATCATTAGACCAACTCGAACATTAACCAAGGTAAAATAACATAACCTGGGCTCTTTAAAGTAAACATGAAATTTTAATACACCCATTGGTGTATGCACGGTGTGAACTAAACTATGCCTAGTAGGATTTCACTAAGGAGTTTTTATAATTCCTTTGAAAATACATTTTATTAATTATAGTTTAAAATATAAGTAGTGAATATGTTTTTCACAAGAGGGTGTAAAGAAAAAGTGTAACATGCCATAACTTCTTTTATAAAACAACTTCCATTTTCATTTTAAAAGGAAATGCTTTCAAACTAAGGAAAAAAGGAGTTTCAAATATATTAAAAGAGAACTAATCCTTTTTCCCTTTTTTCCAAATCCATATCTCAAAACCACACCTTTAAATCAAACATCATTCTTTTCTTTAATAATATACTTCCAAAACTTTTTTTTAATTCAGTTTGAATATAAACCAAAACCATAACTGAAATGGAATGTAGAAACATAACATGAACCAAGATATCAATGGGAAATTGATAATAAGAAATAATTGAAGTAATAGTGGGGATAAAAATAAGGCATGTGATGAGATCCTCTAATCAATATTCAATGAATTATAGACATTATGGGAAACTCATTAGGCTCTAGAATGGGTGATACTAGACCTATTTCATCATATTACTCATTGGGGCCCTATGTGAAATCAGATCATCCCATTAAATTTCCCCTTTTAGGTCTCTCCACATATAAAATAGACCCCTGGTAGGGTGATAATCTCCTAAGGCACTATCCAGCTAACATACACTAAGCTAGCATCACATGTCGCTAGACCTTCCATCATTTACCTAAGTTCCCATGATAAATCAATCTAGTGGAGGTGGAAAATCAAAATAATCACAATAATCGATAAAAAATTATTTTAAATAAATCTCATCTCACCTAAAACTCCAACTCCCTCACAAGAAATAAATCCTTTCACTTAATCTATATCAAAAATAGAATACAACATCCCTCCTTGAGAGACACAATTCAAATCCGGCATAATCAAAATAAGGGGAATAATCGATGGTCTGATATTCATTATAAAAATATCATATATAAAGTGAAAATATTCCTTTTCAAAAACCAACTAATACCAAGTCATTTCAACCATTTAAAAACTGAATTTATCACCTTATTTATAACTATTCTATGTGAAACCACACTTAAAATCATTTGTAAAACCAACTACCTTTTCATTCAAGTAATTTTAAAATCCATTAAACCAATTCCATTTCAAAAAATCCTTGAAAATCATACCAATACCCAAATGGGTTCAAATACCTTTTTTTATATAAATTTTTTTAAAAAAAGCCAATAGGAATTCCCACAAATGCTTTTCATTTAAACCAATTAATTAAAATTTAGAAAACCATTATAAAACATTTATTCCAAGAGAGAAAAACATTTATAATACTTTTTAAACCCACTATATCTATTAAATATTGATTTAATTTGATAAAAAAAAGTTTTAGAAAACACCAAGCACAAAATTACATACTAATTAAAGTAAATACACAAAAATACCTACCTCAATCCAAGAATAACTGGTTGTGCAAGAGATATTGAAGGTGGAATTTCATGAAATGTCAAAAAAAATTATATATTTGTTCCAACATAGCTATGAATAATTGATAACAAAATAATGAACCCAGAATTGTTCATAATAAGGAGGAGGAGGATCACCAGGAGGGGGTTGGCTACATCAGAGGAGGTGGGGAGGCCACCTAGGAGCAGCGTTGTCAGGGAGAGTGGAGGTGTCCCACATTTGGTGGCAGCGTCGGGAGAGGAGGATCGGAGATGAGAGATCCTGGTGGGGTTTCCTCATTCGGTGGCAGCGAGGGGCACCGTCGTGAGGGTTGTCGTCATGAGGGGCATCGTCGGTGGAGGAGAATCGGGGAGATGAGAGGTCGTGATGGGCACCTTTGGGTTTGGAGGGTCGCGCGTAGAGGGTATTGTTGGAGTTGTTGGCCTAGAACCAACTACTTTGTACTTTATTCATTAATAAATACCTTATCACATCTTGATTGTTCTTCTACATGACAATACATGTGATAATGTCCTAAGGACAGGTGTTGTATTAAAGGGTCATAGTGGATCTCTGCTATGATGAGAACCCGAAAATGCCATAACACTGTTCTTGAATATATGTTCTATGGTCGGATGATGTTATTTGAGGGACACAAATAATACAGGCCATTAGGGGTGAGGACTCATAAAACTTTGAGGCACCTTCTCATGGTGTGCACCCTTGGTAATATTCAGGAGGATATTATGAGAACGAGACCCGCCAGTAGGAAATCCACATTTCATAGTGTCATTGGATGTTCCTATCTGCAGACGTGTGTATTGGTCCTTAGACTTTAAGATTATTAATAATGGGTATTACAACTCGCACACTTAGATGTATTGATGAAAACTGTGATGACACAATATTCGTAGTGAGGTAGGATACGTTGGGTGCGTCATGAGTAATACTGCATTAATAGATAATGCGAGAAAGGATTTGTCCCTTCTATTACATAACGGAAGTAGATATCTCAGACCCATTAATGGAATTGATATAGCCTAAATAAATCCATGGACATGGTAAGGTATTGGAGAGTTCAATTCTGGGAATTCAAAGAATGAATAATTGAGCACATGGGTTGATGGCACTAGCATGAAACCTGCTTGATTTGAGATATCGTGATAAAGGGATTATATTACACGGTAAACGTTCGTAGGAGATGAAACATCATTGCGGTATTAACTTCTTTCTCTATGGGTGCCTTGGCATGTTGCTAGATGCTAACCTTGGACTTTAGGTAGGTTCCACCTAATGCCACTGAGAAAGGGGCCTAGAGGGTCACACACTAAGTGTGTCCATGTATCTCAGTTAAATATTAATTTAAAAAGATAAATAAATATTATTCCCAACTGTGGTTTAATAATTATTTAAGGATGCATGATTGCATTTATTTTGACACTAGTTATTCGATAGAATATATTGTGGGTGAAATAATATGTTTATTAGCAAGTAATGTAGTTACATTTATTTAAGAAATAAATAGACATTACTCAAGGTCCAATAAATGTGGTGGAGGAAATAAAGGAAAATGGAAAATAAAAGTACATGCTGTGTATATTAAATATACATGCCGTGTAGTTTTATGGAAGACGAGTACACGTCGTTTATTAATGATTCCACGACGTGTAGTATTTCCAGTCAGGATTTTGAGTATATAATATTGTTTTATTAAATGATGTTTATTATAAGCAATGTGGGCTCATTTCAAGGAATTAATAATTCGACATGGGGGTTTTCAATAAGAGTTAATGAACTAAATAAAACACATAACACGTTTATTTATTGTCATAACTCTATAAACCTTAAATTCGGTTATAAATATCCTCACAACCCCAACACTTTTCCCCAATTGTTGTGCACAATAATTCTAGAGAATTATTTCAAGGCCAAAATAACTACTTCCTCCAAAAACACTCTCAAGACCGAGAGAGATCCTCCTCCATCGGATCAAGGTGATCGAAGGCGGACATCACAAGTGAAGGTTCTTCTATGATAATACCTATAGATCCCTTCGACGATGTACAAAGATACGTGGAGCACATGTGGATCACTGCTAGAGGAATCCTACACTTGGATTCTACAACGCAACGACGGATCACATCAGATCGTGACCAGAGACGTCAACAAAGAAATAATTCCACCAAGGTAATTATTGTGAATTAATTAAATTAATTATAACCAACATATGATGATCCTATCTCTATGGTTATGGGACTCCCTCTCTTTTTTTAGTTCCTCGTTCTATTCTTAAGATCTGGCGTTTTATATCATGACGGATCTCGGTTTGAGCGTTGATTAACACTAAAATTAAATTTGGGCACTCCCACCAATGCGCTTCCGCTATGCCCGGAACCTACAAGTGGTATTAGAGGGTTCATATCATTGATTATAATTATTTAGTTTTTCATTGTTGATTTACGCATTTAATAATTTAGTTGCTTCAATTCAATTTAATCATTCTTTAAATCTGAATCTCGAGATTTTTTCATCCTCTATCATTTCTCGTTCACCATACAGAAACGGCCTTTTCTTTTAATTTTTGATTAAAATAAAATAGAGGATCTCATTCGGAGGATCCAAATGTTCTTGGTCGTACGACACGAGAATACACGGTGTGTATTCAGAAGTACACGTCATGTAGTCTAGATTCATGCATCGAACTGGTCCGCCAAATCAGGTCGTGTATTGATCATATCTAAGTCATTTATGACACTGTGTGTTGACCAGGAATAGGTGGCACACGGTTTCCGGATTACACACCCTGTGGTCCAATGAACACAGCGTGTAGTCCCTTCGGGTTAGGGTTAGACCGTGTACCCCGTACACGGTTTGCCTGGATGGAAACCGTGTAACACAAAAACTACACGGCATGTGCCCCACTGAACACATCGTGTACTCCAAAAATTTCGAAGTACATTAACACGCCATGTCCCCGGGCGTGTAATTCAAATGGAAAGTGAAGAAAAGTACATGCCATGTAGTCGGAACTACACTCCGTGTACTCACCCAAATTATGCAGATTTATTAAAATTTATTATTATATTATAAAAACCCTTGAGACGTGTACTATGGTGTTGGCGTAAAGCTGAGGCACAACACGTGATAGGTTATATATATATATATATATGTTTAATTCAACATCTGCGTAATGAACAAGAATTCACCAGGTTGCCTCCAAGGTATAAGATACGTACAAGGATAATTTTGATTTATTTAAAATTATGATGGATGAGAATCTCAAAGAAATTTAGAAAAGGTTTTAATATAAAAGGATTGATTAATTAAAGATAATTAATTTATTCAAGCATGATTTATCTTAAGAAAGAACGATTAAAGAATTGAATGCTAGTTTTATTTATGCATAAATATCATTGCATGTATGGATGATCATGATCTAGACCAAGACCTTTGTATTTGAACGGTTTCTTTTAATTTATTTATTTAAATTAAATTTGTTGGCCTGTGAGCCATCTCCTCATTAATATGTAGGGCCTGTGTGCCCAAGGATTCTTTTATGTAAAAACCCCTTTTACCCCTCACCTGCGTGTGAGATAAATGCATATGTAATGGATGGATCTCCCAAGATAGTGGAGGTGGCTCAAGTCAGGAGACAAGGTGAAACCAATCCAAGGATATACAAATGTGGACAGATGGAAAGCTGTAAACACGAACCCGAAAGGTTCAAGGTGTTTCTCCCCTAGGTCTTGGGTTAGTTTATCAACCGCTAAATAAACTAACCAATAGAAAAAAGCTCATGATCATGCCATTTATTTTATTTCTTTCAGTTTCATGGTTTATTTATTGTGGGTGTGTTGTCACGATCACACAATTAATGAATTAAACAATCATGTAAGATGGAACTAAAATAAGACCAGCTTATGCGTAAATATTATCTTGACATGGTTGATCACTTAAGTATATCCCACTTAATATTAACAAGCATGTAATCAAAGATAATAAAATGGAAATTTACATATAAGGATAAAATCCCTCAAAAGAAATATTAAGTCAGTATAGCCTTCCATAATCTTGGTTAGAATTGAACCATAGTTCGAAGTGCTTGGCCAACCCTAGTTGGGGTGCTTTCAATTATCAGGGAATTATAATTCAAGGTTTTGGGTTGACTTAACTTGGTTCGCATCAAGGGTTGGCTTCCACAGTAGGACTTGGTGTGACCAAGAGGCAAAGGTTGAGGAAATCCAAAATAAAAGGATTTCAGGATTGGGGAGTCCACTCAGCGGATCAAGGAGCTGCGAGTTAATGCAGTTGGAATTTAGAATGTGTACCTAAAACCCTTCAAGTTGCTTGACCAACCCTAGTTTGGGTAATGCAAAGGGAAATATGGATCATTTCCACTAGAATATTCAGGCAACAGAATATTCCAAAGTCAATGGTGAAGGCTATTGAATTTAGATAAAATAGTGGGATACTAATAAGTATTAATTTATTTATTTGTCTCAGTTTTATAATAAAGTGCTAAACCTTTTCTCATTTTAATTTATAGAAATGGCAAGAAAAATGACTTCAAACATATCATTGTGAATTATACTCGAGAAGGAAAACCTTCTCACCGGCACCAATTTCCAAGAGTGGTAGAGGCGTTTACATGTCATCCTTCGCCACGAGAGGAAATTGTATGTGCTGGAAGAGCCTATTTCAGTTGTGCCTGGAAAAGAGGCTAGTGATGAGGAAATATCTCTCTATGCGAAACACTTGGATGATGCCATAGATGTTCAGTGTTTCATTCTATCAGCCATGTCCAATGAGCTCTTGAAGAAACATGAAAACATGTACTCGTATAGAATGATGTCTCACATTAATGATCTCTACCAAGAGAAGGTGAGACATGAGAGGTATGATATCTCCAATGCTTTGTTTACAACTATGATTGGAGAGTCTGCGCCAGCTGGGCCTCATGTATTCAAGCTTATTGGCTACATCGAACTCCTAGACATATTATGGATTAAATTCCCAGATGATTTGCATATAGATCTCATCCTATCATCACTTCCCAAGACCTTCTCTAGCTTTATTTCAAATTACAACATGAAAAACAATGAGAAGAGTCTATCGGAACTTCTGAACTTGATTCTCCGGGTAGATAAGGACATGGGGCGTGAAAAACCCGTAGTCCTTATGTTGAATAAGAAAAGGAAGGATAAGGCAAATGGTCAAAAGACTTATAAACGGTCTGAAGCCCCTGAGCGCCATCCCTCCAAGAGGGGGAAGATCCAGAGGCAGGGCAAGGAACGGAAGGCGGTGTGTTTTGCATGTGTCAAGCAATGCCACTGGAAGAGGAACTGCACCCAGAAGCATGGGGACGCTAAAGGTGCATTCATTATCAAGTTTAATCTTTCTATTTATACTCATTGGGAATTAGATACAGTTTTTGGGGCTCACATATGTATTAAAATGTAAGAACCAAGTATATTTAGGAAGATTTCTAGAGGAGAGGTGGATCTTCGAGCTGCCAATGGCGCAAGGCTGGCTGCATTGACTATTGGCGATTATCACCTCTCATTCCCAACTGGCATGATTTTGGTTTTACAAAACTGTTATTATGTGCCTAGTGTTACCAATAACATAATTTCTGTATCTTGTTTGGATATGGATGAATTTATTTTCAAGTTTGGAAATAAGGGTTGTCTCTTTTATAAGAATATTGTATGTTATGGTATGGCACATTTAAATAATGGTTTGTATGTATTAAATTATGAAAACCAAGTGTTGAAAATCGATAATGAAACAAACTCACATGACTCATACATCACCCAGTTGTGGCATCACCGTCTCGGTCATGTAAATGAGAAGCGCTTGACAAAGCTCTGCCAAGATGGCTATTTAGACTCTACTGAGCTAAAACCACTTGATAGATGTCACGCTTGTTTACAAGGTAAAATGACCAAGACACCTTTTGGTGGACATGGTGAAAGGGCCACATAGATTCTAGGATTGGTGCACACGAATGTATGTGGACCATTTCCAGTAGAAGATAGAGGTGGATATTCTTACTTCATTACTTTTACTGATGATTTAAGTAGATATGGATATTTCTACTTAATGAGGTATAAGTCAGAGTCCTTAGAGAAATTTAAGGAATTCAAGAATGAAGTGGAGAATCAGCTTGGTAAGAAGATAAAGAAACTTCGATCGGATCGAGGTGAAGAATATTTGAACCATGAGTTCATCGATATTCTACAGGAGTCTGGGATTCTATCTCAGATCACTCCTCCTTATACACCACAGTGGAATGGTGTTAGTGAAAGGAGGAACCGCACCTTGTTGGACATGGTGAGGTCGATGATGAGTCATGTAGATCTTTCATTATCCTTTTGAAGATATGCATTACAAACTGCAGCATACACATTAAACTGAGTACTAACTAAGGTGGAAAATGTAATTCCATCTGAGTTATGGAATGGAAGGAAACTCACTTTGTCACACACACGTGTATGGGGATGCGAGGAATTTTTTAAGGCCTTATCAGGCAACAAACTAGCACCCCGGGGCACGAGGTGTATCTTTATAGGATATCCCAAGGAAATGAAAGGATATTACCTATATAACCCTTCAGACAAGAAAGTGATTATCGCCAGACAAGCCGTTTTTCTTAAGAGGGATCACATCCTTAAGAAGGATAGTGGGAGAAAGATTGACTTCGACGAAGTTGATGCTCAAGATACATAGGAGTTGGTACAGGAACATGTTCTATAGGTCCCCGTGGAAGAGGTTCCAGAAACACAAGTACTGCGTAGGAGCTCAAGAGAGGTAAGGGAACCAGAGATATTTGGTTTCCTAGTCACCAAGGATGGTGAATCATTATTGTTGGACAATGATGAACCTATCTCCTACAAGGAAGTAGTAGAAATATCAGAAGCTACAAGATGGCTAGAGGCTATGAATTCTGAGATGGATTCCATGTATCAGAACCAAGTTTGGGTTCTGGTCGATGAGCCAGTTGATGTAAAGATTGTTGGATGCAAATGGGTATTCAAGAGAAAACTAGACATGGAAGGTCAAGTTAGCACCTATAAAGCAAGGATAGTGGCTAAAGGATTCAGACAACATCAAGTAATTGACTATGATGAAATCTTCTCGCCATTTTCCATGTTTAAATCCATAATAATCATACTTGTCATAGCAACTTACCATGACTATGAGATTTAGAAAATGGATGTCAAAACAACTTTCCTTAACAGGAACCTTTAGGAAGATGTCTATATAACACAACCAGAAGGGTTTGTGACACCAGGTGAATCCAAACGGGTTTTCAAGTTGCAGAAATCCGTTTATGGATTAAAGCAAGCATCCAGGTCATGGAACATTCAATTTCATGAAGCCATAAAGAAATTTGGTTTCATTAAGAATGAATGTGAGCCATGTGTTTATAAGAGGTTTAATGGGAATGCAATTGTTATCCTAGTAGTATATGTTTACGACATATTACTTATTGGAAATGATGTACCAGTCTTACAGTCAGTTAAGGACTGGTTGAACAAGTGTTTCTCTATGAAGGACTTGGGTGAAGAAGCCTACATTCTAGGGATCAGGATCATTCGTGATAGATCCAAGAGGCTGCTTGGACTAAGTCAGGGTACATACATTGACCAGATAATAAAGATATTTAGTATTGAACAATCCAAGAGGGGATTAGTTCCAGTGTCACATGGCCTATATCTTTCTAAGAAAATGTGTCCACAGACACAACAGGAGAAAGATAGAATGAGTAAGATCTCATACGCTTCAGCTATATGATCCATCATGTATTCCATGTTATGTACCAGGTTTGATGTTTCCTATGCACTGATCATGGTAGGCAGATATCAAGTAGATCCAGGAGAACAGCATTGGACTGCTGTTAAGACTATCCTTAAGTATCTGAGAAGAACTAAGGATATGTTCCTGGTGTATGGAGGAGACGAGGAGCTTGTCATCAGAGGGTATGCTGATTCTGGTTTTCAGAAAGATCAGAACGATCTGAAGTCACAATCTGGATATGTTTTCTATCTCAATTGAGGAGCTGTGAGCTGGAAGAGTTGATAGCATCCAGTTGTCGTCGATTCTACAGTAGAGTCTGAATATATAGAAGCTTCTGATGCAGCCAAGGAAGCCGTCTGGATTCAGAACTTTTTCCAGAAGCTTGATGTGTTGCCTAGCAGTAAATACCCTTTCACATTGTATTGTGATAATACTGCAACAGTGGCTCTTGCAAAAGAACCAAGGTCACATCAACGGACAAAGCACATACTCCGGAAGTATCACCTCTTGAGGGATTTCTATCAAAGGGGTGAATTTGCAGTGAGTAGAGTGTCCATGGAAGAGAACATGGTGGACCCCATGACTAAAGGCCTATCTCAGCAGAAGCATTAATATCATGTGAGAGCTAGTGGGTTAAAGTTTTTTAGTAGTCGGCTCTAGTCCAAGTGGGATTCTGTTGGATTTGGTGGCCTAGAACCAACTACTTTGTACTTTATTCATTAATAAATACCTTATCACATATTTATTGTTCTTCTGTATGAAAATGCATGTGATAATGTCCTAAGGATAGCTGCTGTATTAAAGGGTCATAGCGGATCCCTGCTATGATGAGAACCTGGAAATGTCATAACACTGTTCTTGAATATATATTCTATGGTCGGATGATGTTATTTGAGGGACACAAATAATACAGGCCATTAGGGGTGAGGACTCATAAAACTTTGAGGAACCTTCTCATGGTGTGTTCCCTAGGTAATATCTAGGAGGATATTATGAGAATGAGACCCGCCAGTAGGAAATCCACATTTCATAGTGTCATTGGATGTTCCTATCTTCGGACATGTGTATTGGTCCTTAGACTTTAAGATTATTATTAATGGGTATTACAACTCACACACTTAGATGTATTGACAAAAACTGTGATGACACACTGTTCGCAGTGAGGTAGGATATGTTGGGTGCATCACGAGTACTATTGCATTAATAGATAATGCGAGAAAGGATTTATCCCTTCTGTTCCATAACAGAAGTAGATATCTCAGACACTTTTATGGAATTGATATAGCCTACATAAATCCATGTGTGGATCACTGCTAGATGAATCCTACACTTGGATTCTATGACGCAATGACAGATCACATCAGATTGTGACCGGAGACGTCAAAGAAGAAATAATTCCACCAAGGTAATTCTTGTGAATTAATTAAATTAATTATAACCAACATATGATGATCTTATCTCTATGGTTTCGGGACTCCCTCTTTTTTTTCATTCCTTGTTCTATTCCGAAGATCTGGCATTTTATATCGTGACGGATCTCGATTTGAGCATTGTTTAACACTAAAATTAAAGTTGGGCACTCCCACCAACGTGCTTCTGTTGCACCCGGAACATATAGGTGTTAGGTAGGAGGGTGTTTCCGTAAAGGTCAAAGATTATCAGAGAATAGGGAACCAGAGGATATCTGAGGGTCGCACACAGAGTGTATTGGGGAGGAGGGAGGAGGAGCCCGACGAATTTTAGAGAAAAAAAGAGACTGCACATTTTAGCCACGCTTTATCACTCAATCGTGGCTATAAAAAATCTATATCCATAGACCTATAAAACCGTGGCTATAGGTCCATGGATATAGCTTAAATTTATAGTAGTGTATGGAACAACCCAAGAGGGGATTGGTTCCAGTGTCATATGGTTTACATCTTTCTAAGAAAATGTGTCCCCAAACACAAAAAGAGAAAGATAGAATGAGTAAGATCTCATACACTTTTGTGATGGGATCAATCATGTATGTCATGTTATGTACTAGACTTGATATTGACTATGAATTGATAATGGTAGTAAAATATCAAGAAGATCCAGGAGAGCAACATTGGACTGCTGTTAAGACCATCCTTAAGTATCTGAGAAGAACCGAGGATGTGTTCCTAGTGTATGGAGGAAATGAGGATCTTTTCATCAGAGGGTATGTTGATGCTGTTTTTCAGATAGATAAAAATGATCTGAATTCATAATCAAGATATGATTTTTGTCTCAATAGAGGAGCTGTGATCCGAAAGAGTTCAAAGCATCCAATTGTTGTCGATTCTATAGCAGAGTCCAAGTATATAGCAGCTTTAGATGCAGCCAAGGAATCCATTTGGATTTGGAACATTGTCCATGAGCTTTATGTGGTACCTAAAAGTAAAGACCCTATCACATTTTATTGTGATAATACTACAGTGGTAGCTCTTGTAGAAGAGCCAAGGTCACATCAACGTTCAAAGCACATAATCTGGAAGTATAACCTCTTGGGGGATTTTTATAAGAGGGGTGTAGTTGTAGTGAGAAAAGTACCCACAGAAGAGAACGTGGTGGACCTCTTGACTAAAGGTCTATCTTAGTAGAACCATGAATATTATGTGAGATCTAGAGAACTGAAGGTTTTTAGCAGTTGAATCTAGTGAAAGTGGGATTCTGTTAGAGTTGGTTCCCTAGAACCAACTTCTTATGTACTTTATGATAACTTATATTCATGATTTTGAATATTAATAAATTTATTATCACATCATGATTCTTCTTCTGCGTAACATTGTATGTGATAATTTCTTAAGAGTAGTTGTTTCACTAAAAGGTCATAGCGGATCTCTGCTATGATGAAAACCTGGAAGTGCTATGAGACTATTCTTGAATATTTTTTCTATAGATGGATGATATCATTTGAGGGACACAAATGATATAGGCTATCAGAGGTAGAGACTTATAAGAATTTGAGGCACCTACTCATGGTATACTTCCTTGGTAATATCTAGGAGGATATTATGAGAACAAGACCTGCTAGTAGGAAATCCACATTTATAAGTCTCATTGTATGTTCCTAGGTATTTAGACTTTAAGATTATTATTAATGATTATTATGACTTGCACACTTAGATTTATTGATAAAAATTGTGACGACATATGTTCGTAGAGAGGTAGAATATATTTGGTGTGTCACAAGTAATATTGTATTAATGAATAATACAGGAAAGTATTTTTTTTCCTTTTGTTCTTTAATAGAAGTTTATATCTGAGGCCCTTTTATGGAACTAATATATCCTGAATAATTCCATGACCATGGTGTTCTATAAATAAGTTCAATTTTTGGGAAATCAAAGAAAGAGAAATTGAGCACATGGGTTGATGGAACTGGCATGCAACCCGCTTAATTATAGATATTGAGACAAAGGGATTATATTACATAGTAAGTGTTCATGATGTGTCATTACAACATTAAATTCTTTCTTTATAGGTTCCTTGGCATGTTTTTAGACACTAACCTTGGACCTTAGGCTACTCTGTCTAATTCCACTAAGAAAGAAGCCTAGAGGGTTACACACTAAGTGTATCCAAAATCCTAGTTAAATAATATATTATTTATTATTTAACAAGTCGAATAAAGATTAATAATATTTGTGGTTTAATAATTATTCATGGATTTCTGATTGCATTTATTTATACACTAGTTATTCAAGAGAATATATTGTGAGCAGAATATTTAATAAATATTTTTTGCTATAAGTGAATATAATATTTATATACATATTGTTGAATAATGCAATGATATTTATTTAATAAATAAATATACATTATTCAAGGTCTAATAAATATGGTGTAGGATTGGAAGACCGAGTTCAAGGGTTTAGTGAGAAATAATAATATTGAATATTATTTTATTAAATAATATTTAATTTTAATTCGCAAGTTAGGTGCGTGTTAAGAAATAATAATAATAATACTATTATTTTTTATATGGGGTTTCTCTAGGATTAATAAAATAAATAAGGCCACTTGTGTAATTATGTTATTTTAACCCTAGCGATATAAATACCCAATTATGCTTATTTTCTCATAACCCTAGCCAAGCAAATCTTTGTGTGCAATGGATTGGAGAAAAGCTCTCAAGCCTAGAGAGTTCATCCCTCTCTAATAAATATCTCAAGAACAAGAGAGATCATCCTCCACCGGATCAAGGAGGACACTTTGAAAGTGGTTCTCAAGGTGATTTAAGGCGAACATCACAAGCGTAAGGATCTTCCACACTAGCACTTAGAAACTTCGTTGACGATATCTAGAGATTTTTGGAGCACATGTGGATCATCATTAGAGGAATCCTACACTTGGATTCTACAATTCAATGGTGGCGCACTGCAGATCTATGGCCAGACATATCAATTAAGAAAGAATAACCTTGGAGTTAATTCTTATTTAATTAAATTAATTGTAAACAACAAGTGTGATCTCCTCTCTCTTGGTTCTAGGTTAATAACTCTTTCTTCTTCTTTGATTCAAATCTATTGATCACAGTTTTCATCATCACTTGATCTCGGATTAATCATTGATAACGAGAAAGAATAAAAGTTGGGTACCGCCCCTACCGTACTTCCACTACACCCAAAACCTATAGTGACTACACCAGACAAAACTTCTAGAACTTATTCCAAAAGTAAGGAATAATACATGAGAAGATTGTGGTCATAACTAAAAAATAAAATATAGTAGTTGAAAGAATGAACATAACTTTAACAAGGAGAGATTGAATTATGAGGCTGCACTCAGTAATGCCTAATGTGATTTGTGTAGAGGCGCTCAATACAATGGCATATCTCATCAACAGAAGTCCAACATTGATAGTTGGATAGGAACTTTTGGAGGAGTTATAGTTCAGAAAATGATTATAATTTCAACATCTTAGAATCTTAAATATTTTAGAATATTTACATTTTAATACTAATGAAAGAGATAAACTTAAATAAAAAATCCAAAATATTTTTTCCCTTGGTTATGGAGATGAAAATTTTGGATATTGTTTATGAGATGATGGATGGAAGAAAATCATCAGGTGAAAATATTTTATCTTTAATGAAAAGGTTTTGTGTAAGAACCTTAATTTTGATGAGAAAAAATTTTAAGAAAAATCAACTATTTATGTCTAGGTTGATCATAATAAGGTTACTAGAAGTTTGGAATTTATTGATAACTCATATGCAAGTATTAAAAGCACCATAAGTCAAGGATTAATTCCATAAAAAATACTAGAGAGTTCCAGGGTGGCGGAAGCTTGATTGGGAGCACTAAAAGTATGGGATCTATAAGTTTGAGTATAAGAAGTTCAGGTACCAAAAGAGAGAGTTGAGCTAAGTAGTTTGGAGTATCCAATTGTGTTGATGAGATCAACGAGAATAAATAGACTAGTATAAAGGTTTGGGGATGATTTTAATTATCTACTCTTAATGGATATAGGAGAACCTAACAATCTAGAGGAAATAAATTCTCTCGGTGAATCAAAACAATGGGGGTTAATAATGAATGAGGATATGGCTTCATTAAATTTAAACAGAAATTGGGAAATGGATGAACTTTTGAAAGGTAAAAATTCACTTGAAAAATAGTGGGTTTACCAAATTAAGGAAGAGGCTAGTGGAAAGAATAGGTATAAAGCACAATTGGTAGTGAAATGTTTTCAACAAAATTAAAGATTTGATTTCTCATAAATTTTCTCATTGGTAGCTAAACATTCTACCATTCGAACAGTGCAATGTATGATGGCATTGTGTAACACCTCAAGCTTCCACGATATGCCTCTTTTTTAGTAATGCAATAGCTTGCATTGTACGCAAGTTCGAGTTCTAAAACACCGCGACTAATCAAAGTAGCCGTTATGAATAGTAATAACAACTTTTTAAAATTATAGAAATTTTATATTTCAAAATGGACTTCATTTTTGTATTCTTAATATCGAAATTATCCAAAGTTGAATTTTTTTGTAATTTTCTGAGAACTTCCAATTTTTTATGAATAGTGAAAATTACTTAAAAACAACTTTTTTAATCAAAATAATTTATAGTGATAAATTATATTATTTAGTGGTTTAAAAGTATAATTAGAATATATTTTTACCATTTTATCCAATGGTGGTGATTATAATTAATTTAACATTGAAATTGGACATAAACAGTTGTCAATCTTTTGATATAAATTGTTTCTTAAAAACACGCTATTTGTTGTAACAGCGGGAATTAATTATAAAATTAATTAATGCAACATATATGTTTGGAATTTTGTAAAATAGACATCATTTTTGAATTTGGAATATCAATTATAGCTTAGGGTGAAATTTTGGCCTTATTCTGAAAAACTTCAATTTTTGATGAATAGTGAAACCACTAAGTGGTTGTTAAAAACTGATTTTTCGTTAAAATGAAATATTACCACTTCTGTGATTTGATTTTCAAAAATCCAACATACATGGTTATAATTAAGAAGTAAAATGTGGTTCAATGAGATTAAAATAATTTTTTAGTGAATAGTAACTTTTAAGTTCTTAATCGCGATTAGAGGTAATTAGTGTAGTTTAAGGTAAAAATAATGTTTTAATAATATGAGATGAGCTTGACACTTGTCTTAATCCTATTGGATGAGTCATGGCCGACCAAGACAACCCATGGGTCAACTTGGGGACCCCATGGAGCCACTTTGGTTGGAAAATGACATTAATATATATTTATTTAATGTTAAAATTAAATTGACACAAACATGAGTTGTTTTACTAAAATAGTTTTTAAGTGGGGTTAAACAAGTCCAAATTTTGACTATAAATATTCATTAGAAAGATAAAAAGATTTCCTACATCATAGTATTTTTTTATAATTTTTAGACATTAAATAAATTAAATTATTTATGACATCATTATGATGCAGCGATGACCTCATTATTTAACGATTTTAATAAAATGAAAAGATAATGTAAAATCCAAGGCTTACACTTGTCCAAAGCCTATTGGATGAGGAGATTTAGAACCCTTATCACCTTAGCCACTAATTATATAAGTGTGGGACCTTTAGAATCTGAAAAGGCATTGTATAATAATGTAACATTTCAATCTTTCCAAAAGTGCCCCTCCTCTCCACTTATAAAAGGCCCCCACCTCTCTCACCTCATTTACACTTTCAAGCCATTTGTCTCGGCCAACCTCTGCCCAAATACTCTCCCAACTTCCCCCTCTTACTCCTAGAAGCCTCACTTTGGGCATAACGCTTCCCAAGGAAGCCTTTGGCTCAAATCAAAAAGAGTTGCCCGATTTTGAGGTAATGTCTTCTCTAATGTTGTATTGTTTTATTTTACTTCTCCAACCCCCTAAACTCTTTTTATTCATTTATTTTGTAAAAAAACCAGTATACTCAATATACTAGGATGTTTTTATAATAAGGATTCGAGCTACACTTACACACACCTACGTCTAATGGTTAAAGAACATACTGTTTCTGTGGGTGGCGAAATACTGCCTCACGAAACGATGATTGTTCAAATTCTTTTAACACCTATAATGGTGGCCATTTTGATGACAATATTTTCATATATGATATATATATTATGTTTATGTTTTCCTTATGCTTATGTATTTATCATTTATGGCATACTTTATGATTTCCATTATGGGTAAACGCGATAATTTCATTTTAGGAAGTGCGGACTACCGCCCCCTCAAAGTGATGTGAATCGTTAATGCCATATGTGGGATGTATAAAGGATAGAGTAAATGATATTATATATGATATTATACTGGAACTATATTATACCTTTATATCATTATGATTTCATTCCATTAAATACGAAATAGAAATGAAAGTAGTGTTCATGCGTACGTACGGCTTACCGTCTCCATGAACGGTGCATTTCATTTCTTACCTCTAAATGTTACGTAATATTATAAATGAATGTATATACTGGATATATATGATATATATGACATCTAAATCCTGAATATAATTCTGTAGATAATGGATATTCTACCACATGAACAACTTGTAATTATAAGAAGTTTACTGTTGACTCAAGTACCAAAGATCGACAAAACGACCGTTATTAACTTAAATAATTACATAATGTTCATATCATTGTAATAAGTGATATAAAAAGGATAATGAAATTGAAAATGGTTCTTAATAAGGTATATATTAACTCTAGTTTATTATTCAGGAGGTTAAAGAACGGTTGAGTCAAGTTAGACACGAGGTAAGGGAACTTCTTAACCCAATTTCTATTCTTTGGGTTAATCTCCTACTTTCAAATTATGTCATGATATTATTATGTCTTATTTTGTATTCTTTATGTGTAACTATAGTGAATACACATAATATATCTATTTTATTTTAAAAATGATCTTTTTAAGGACTTTGTCTCAATCTCCTTTTCATTGAGCCATATTTGGTTTTATACACAAATTTCTTTTATAAGGTGTATAAACCACTTTGACTTTTACGTTTATTCAAAAGGAATATTTTTTATACGAAGCGTTTACTAAACGAAAAAAGGGAATGTTTTTGTCATACGTATGCGGCGACAACGACTTCTCCGTCGCCGTGACCATTATTTGTGTTTCGGCTTCCTCTACAAGACATCTTTTTTTAATGAAAAATAAATACAAAGTTTTAACTTTCTTTTATTTTGGTATTGAAAATGGTTTTGAAAGCGTTTTTATTATATCAATGTGTTGTATTGATATCTTGTGATTGAAATGTGGAAATTTTATGTTTCCTTTATGCATGTTTTATGTGATACGATTATGTTATGGTTTATGATATGTTTAAACCTATTCATATGAGGAATGTATTGGACTTAATAAGTGACGGGTGGAGCCCGCTATAGCTCCTCGATGCATCGGTAGGTCTCATGAGACAACTAGACGTGGAATTGGTCGAGGCCCTTTCCCAATTTGATTTATGGTTTTGGCCGAGGCCTTAATCATTTTAGACATCTTGGCCGAGGCCTTGACGAAATGTTTCATAATGTCTGGAATTATACATTCCCTCATTATGAAAGTGGTTATTGATATTGCATGTGATTATTCGACCAGTAGAATATCCATGTGAAGAAGTAAATGGCATTATCTCATTTTACTTTTGCCATATTATGTTGATGTTCATGTTTAAAAGGATTTTGTTTTAGTTATACATTGCCTTAAATGTTTATGTTTATTTATGAAAGCTTCCGCAATATTGTTATCCTTACTGAGCATCTGAGCTCACCCCTTTCAATGTTTTAATATTTTTCCAGGATGTGAAGAAGTATTTTATGAATGACCTGCAGGGATAGTCCGAAGAGGATAGAAGTGTGGACTATGGAGACTATTTTATTGTAGTTTTTCACTTTATGATGTAATGTAACGTTTACGAATGTATCTAGTGTTTCCAAGGCTACTAAACTAATCGGTCTTTCGAGACTTGATCTTTTGTGATCATGCCAATGTTACGAACTAATGCACCGGATCTGGGTAGCTGGGGTCGGGGCGTTACAGTTGGTATCAGAGCCAGTTTAGTACTAACCTTGGAAGCTAGATTTAGACAAACTCTGATTAGAGCACATAGACCTAAGATGAACATTGAGGATTAGTATAGAAGAACTTCCTAAAATTTTGGTATTGTAGAGATTTTGTGAGTTTTCCGAGTAATACATCCCTGTCTGGATACGAGCAGGTAGAGGCGGCTCTGGCACAGATGTACCTAGGGGTAAAACCCTAAAACACCGCTTTGAGCTAGACTCGAACGGGAACTGGTGCACGACAACGGGCCTTGCTGCACTCTTGGTTACGACACTCCCAGGGGATATGCTTTGGATAATTCTCATTTTCTTTATAAACCACTATGAAGGGATATGAGTATATACTTCCTCAAAGAAAACATTTTTATGGATTATATCCATAAATAGTTCAATTTATGTTAAGTATCTTACAAGTATGGGATTATGTATTTTGATTCATAAACTGATCTAGTTTATGAAATTGTTTAGAAATGGCGCCTAGTGGAAGAAATGGAAACCGTATCAATGCACGCACTTCGTGTAGGGATTTCCCTCCTGCTCAAGATAATTATTGTGGAGCTGGAGATACAACTGGTGCTGATCAACTTATTACCATACTGGGACAACTCACTCAGGTTATGAATAATAACCTTACTCGTATAGAGCACCCTGATCCGCAACGTGGAGGATCAATGTTAGACTACTTCATGAGGCAACAACCACCAACCTTCAATGGGAGTACAAATCCTATAGTAGCTGAGCAATGGATAAATTCCTTAGAGAAAATATTTCAGGGTTTGGGGAGTAGTGAAAGGGAAAAAGTTATCATGGCAGTTTACCGCCTCACTGGAGATGCTGATCAATGGTGGTCATTGATTCAAAACATGAAGGAAGATGATGAAGTATCAAATATGGAATAGAGGGAGTTCAAAGATCTGTTTTTAGAAAAATACTTTCCTCGTGACCATCGAGCAGATATGGAAAGGCAATTTCTGAGTCTAAGACAAAAGGAGGATGAGAATGTCGCAAAGTATGAGGCTAACTTTACAAGGTTAGTGAGGCATGCTGCCAATTATATACGTAACCCAAGGAGTAAGATTGATCGTTTCTTTGATGGGTTAAAACCATTTCTCCGTCGATCTTTAGTATCACAATCCTTCTCATCATACGAAGATATTGTCTCGTGTGCTATCAAGACAGAAAAGGAATTCTCTAAAGTCTCATGACAACAAAGTAAAGCAAGAGAAGAAGATGACGGTGGAACAAGAGACAGATAAAGGGAAAAAGGGAAAGAAGGATTTTCCATTATGTGATAATTGTGGGAAGAATCACCCTGGTACTTGCCTAAAAGGAATGAGAGTTTGTTATAAATGTGGAGAAAAGGGTCACCAGGCTCGTGATTGCAAGGGAAAGAAAGAGGCTGTCAAAGTTGAATGCTACAATTGTAGGGAAATGGGGCATTATTCAAATGAATGTCCTAAGCGTCAGGGAAACTTACCTCAGAAAAGGCCAAGGGATCAAGGACAATCTTATGCTGTTACTACAGTTGAAGCAGAATAACTAATGTATTGGTGCTTTTGGAATCATGGATTATATTTTGGTGATTAGAATAATGTGATATATATATATAAGGATTGTACTGCAGTACTTTTTGATTTCAGTAAGGTTTTAATATGATTAAGGTAATCATATTTTTAGTATGTGACAATAAGAGAAACTTTTCTTTGTTTGGAGAATCTGATAAATTGATTTTGGAATTAAGAGACCTTTTAGAGAAATTCTGGACAGAGGTATTTTGGATAACTATAAAGGTTGGAGTGGATTAAGTTGATCTTTGGATAGTATTGCTTAAGGTTAAAAAAATTATGAAGATTATTTTTGGAATATTATGATACTATAGTTTTAGGAAAAGGACAACCTGCAGGGTGGGGCATAACCCGTCGCGTCGGACAAAGCTGCAGGAATCGAACCCACAATCATAGTGCAACAGACCTTTATTTCCTACCACTAGCCTACAGGAAGTCCCTGGTCATTACAAAATAATTTTACTAATTTAAATGGTATGTGTTAACATTTGGAGCCTTATACAATTAGGATAAGTATAATATTTTTGAGTTCTATTATCTTTTTGAGTGAAAGATGAGTTGAAGGTTGAAACTCTAATTGTCAAGCATAAATATATATATACCTATCTCTTATTCAATGAATAAATTAATTCTTAAACTTTAGTAAAGGGATATTAAAACAAAAAAATGTGTTATCCTAATACCTTATGTCTTGTTGAACTGATGATATTTTAAATCAACATAGATTGAAGGCTTTGAGGCCCTCAATTTGACAGTTGATTGTGATTGATGACCTCAATCACTCTCTACAAATATTTACGTTTTTCCTCCAATTATATGTCTCTAATTTCCACCAATGTTCTCCTTATCGAGATCATAATTTGGTGGTGACTTTCTTATTTCCATTTCCCTCTTATTAAGGCTAAATTTTATTAACCTTATTTCCGATGTGGGTTTTCCACAAAGGTATTTTCTATTTTCAACCTTTTATTTTCAAAGAAAAATATCAAATTGCGAGGACGCAATTTATTGAAGGAGGGGAGAATGTAACACCTCAAGATTCCACGATACGCCTCTTTTTTAGTAATGCAATAGCTTGCATTGTACGCAAGTTCGAGTTCTAAAACACCGCGACTAATCAAAATAGCCGTTATGAATAGTAATAACCACTTTTTAAAATTATAGAAATTTTATATTTCAAAATGGACTTCATTTTTGTATTCTTAATATCGAAATTATCCAAAGTTGAATTTTTTTGTAATTTTCTGAGAACTTCCAATTTTTTATGAATAGTGAAAATTACTTAAAAACAAATTTTTTAATCAAAATAATTTATAGTGATAAATTATATTATTTAGTGGTTTAAAAGTGTAATTAGAATATATTTTTACCATTTTATCCAATGGTGGTGATTAGAATTAATTTAACATTGAAATTGGACATAAACAATTGTCAATCTTTTGATATAAATTGTTTCTTAAAAACACGCTATTTGTTGTAACAGCGGGAATTAATTATAAAATTAATTAATGCAACATATATGTTTGGAATTTTGTAAAATAGACATCATTTTTGAATTCGTAATATCAATTATAGCTTAGGGTGAAATTTTGGCCTTATTCTGAAAAACTTCAATTTTTGATGAATAGTGAAACCACTAAGTGGTTGTTAAAAACTGATTTTTCGTTAAAATGAAATATTACCACTTCTATGATTTGATTTTCAAAAATCCGACATACATGGTTATCATTAAGAAGTAAAATGTGGTTCAATGAGATTAAAATAATTTTTTGGTGAATAGTAACTTTTAAGTTCTTAATCGCGATTAGAGGTAATTAGTGTAGTTTAAGGTAAAAATAATGTTTTAATAATATGAGATGAGCTTGACACTTGTCCTACTCCTATTGGATGAGTCATGGCCGACCAAGAAAACCCATGGGTCAACTTGGGGACCCCATGGAGCCACTTTGTTTGGAAAATGACATTAATATATATTTATTTAATGTTAAAATTAAATTGACACAAACATGAGTTGTTTTACTAAAACAGTTTTTAAGTGGGGTTAAACAAGTCCAAATTTTGACTATAAATATTCATTAGAAAGATAAAAAGATTTCCTACATCATAGTATTTATTTTATAATTTTTAGACATTAAATAAATTAAATTATTTATGACATCATTATGATGCAGCGATGACCTCATTATTTAACGATTTTAATAAAATGAAAAGATAATGTAAAATCCAAGGCTTAAACTTGTCCAAAGCCTATTTGATGAGGAGATTTCGAACCCTTATCACCTTAGACACGAATTATATAAGTGTGGGACCTTTAGAATCCGAAAAATCATTGTATAATAATGTAACATTTCAATCTTTCCAAAAGTGCCCCTCCTCTCCACTTATAAAAGGCCCCCACCTCTCCCACCTCATTTACACTTTCAAGCCATTTTTCTCGGCCAACCTCTTCCCAAATACTCTCCCAACTTCCCCCTATTACTCCTAGAAGCCTCAATTTGGGCAGAACTCTTCCCAATGAAGCCTTTGGCTCAAATCAAAAAGAGTTACCCGATTTTGAGTTAATGTCTTCTCTAATGTTGTTTTGTTTTATTTTTCTTCTCCAACCCCCTAAACTCTTTTTATTCATTTCTTTTGTAAAAAAACCAGTATCCTCAATATACTAGGATGTTGTTATAATAAGGATTCGAGCTACACGTACACACACCTATGTCTAATGGTTAAAGAACATACTGTTTCTGTGGGTGGCGAAATACTGCCTCACGAAACGATGATTGTTCAAATTCTTTTAACACCTATAATGGTGGCCATTTTGATGACACTATTTTCATATATGATATATATATTATGTTTATGTTTTCCTTATGCTTATGTATTTATAATTTATGGCATACTTTATGATTTCCATTATGGGTAAACGTGATAATTTCATTTTAGGAAGTGCGGACTACCGCCCCTTCAAAGTGATGTGAATCGTTAATGCCATATGTGGGATGTATAAAGGATAGAGTAAATGATATTATATATGATATTATACTGGAACTATATTATACCTTTATATCATTATGATTTCATTCCATTAAATACGAAATAGAAATGAAAGTAGCGTTCATGCGTACGTACGGCTTACCGTCTCCATGAACAGTGCATTTCATTTCTTACCTCTAAATGTTACGTAATATTATAAATGAATGTATATACTAGATATATATGATATATATGACATCTAAATCATGAATATAATTCTGTAGATAATGGATATTCTACCACATGAACAACTTGTAATTATAAGAAGTTTATTATTGACTCAAGTACCAAAGATCGACAAAACGACCGTTATTAACTTAAATAATTACATAATGTTCATATCATTGTAATAAGTGATATAAAAAGGATAATGAAATTGAAAATGGTTCTTAATAAGGTATATATTAACTCTAGTTTATTATTCAGGAGGTTAAATAACGGTTGAGTCAAGTCAGACACGGGGTAAGGGAACTTCTTAACCCAATTTCTATTCTTTGGGTTAATCTCCTACTTTCAAATTATGTCATGATATTATTATGTCTTATTTTGTATTCTTTATGTGTACCTATAGTGAATACACATAATATATCTATTTTATTTTAAAAATGATCTTTGTAAGGACTTCGTCTCAATCTCCTTTCATTGATCCATATTTGGTTTTATACACAAATTTCTTTTATAAGGTGTATAAACCACTTTGACTTTTACGTTTATTCAGAAGGAATTTTTTTTATACGAAGCATTTACTAAACGAAAAAAGGGATTGTTTTTGTCGTACGTATGCGGCGACAATGACTTCTCCGTCGCCGTGACCATTATTTGTGTTTCGGCTTCCTCTACAAGACATCTTTTTTTAATGAAAAATAAATACAAAGTTTTAACTTTCTTTTATTTTGGTATTGAAAATGGTTTTGAAAGCGTTTTTATTATATCAATGTGTTGTATTGATATCTTGTGATTGAAATGTGGAAATGTTATGTTTCCTTTATGCATGTTTTATGTGATACGATTATGTTATGGTTTATGATATGTTTAAACCTATTCATATGAGGAATGTATTGGACTTAATAAGTGACGGGTGGAGCCCGCTATAGCTCCTCGATGCATCGGTAGGTCTCATGAGACAACTAGACGTGGAATTGGCCGAGGCCCTTTCCCAATTTGATTTATGGTTTTGGCCGAGGCCTTAATCATTTTAGACGTCTTGGCCGAGGCCTTGACGAAATGTTTCAGAATATATGGCATTATACATTCCCTCATTATGAAAGTGGTTATTGATATTGCATGTGATTATTCGACCAGTAGAATATCCATGTGAAGAAGTAAATGGCATTATCTCATTTTACTTTTGCCATATTATGTTGATGTTCATGTTTAAAAGGCTTTTGTTTTAGTTATACATTGCCTTAAATGTTTATGTTTATTTATGAAAGCTTCCGCAATATTGTTATCCTTACTGAGCATCTGAGCTCACCCCTTTCAATGTTTTAATATTTTTCCAGGATGTGAAGAAGTATTTTATGAATGACCTGCAGGGATAGTCCGAAGAGGATATAAGTGTGGACTATGGAGACTATGTTATTGTAGTTTTTCACTTTATGATGTAATGTAACGTTTACGAATGTATCTAGTGTTTCCAAGGCTACTAAACTAATCGGTCTTTCGAGACTTGATCTTTTGTGATCTTGCCAATGTTACGAACTAATGCACCGGCTCTGGGTAGCTGGGGTCGGGGCGTTACACATTGGATAATATGTTTCTCGAATATATGGATGTTAAGACAACTTTTATTCATGGTGATTTGGAGAAAGTAATTTACATGAAGTATCCAATAGGTGTACTGGAATTTGAGAACCATAATTTGGTATGTAAATTGAATAAAATATTGTATGGCTTAAAGCAAGCACTGCGATAGTGGAATCATAAATTCAAGTCATTTATGTTAAAGGAAGAATTAAATAGGTGTTATGAAGATCACTTCTATTATCAGAAGAAATGGTATGATGGGAAATTAATTATACTACATTTTTATGATAATGACATGTTGTTGGTTGGACCAGATGATAAGAAGAATTGGAATTTGAAGGGTTGGTTGTCCGGAAGTTTTGAGATGAAAGATCTCAGGAAAGCTAATAAGATATTGGGAATATGGATAGAAAGAGATGGGAATACCAGAACTTTGGTTCAATCTTAGAAGGATCATATCCAAAAAAATCATCAAAAGGTTTGGAATGATCTAATGAAAACCAGTTGTTACTCCTCTTAGAAGTAACTTTAAACCATCAAAAGCACATACACCATTAATGGAAGAAGGGCACAGATACATGGAAATAGTGAAATACTATTCAACTATTAGAAATTTAAGGTATGTTATTATTTAATCATGGATGGATATAACATTGGAAGTGGTAGTTTTGAGTGGGTTTATGTCTAACCATGTAAAAGAAAATTAGGAAGTTGTTAAGTGGATCCTTTAGTATTTTAAAGGATTAGAAGATATGGATCTGTTCTTTGGGGAGGAAGATCTGCTATAAGGATTTGTTGATGACAAATTTACTAGAGACTTAGAAAGTCAGAAGATACCAACATGGTTTTTTCTTACTTATAGTGGAACAATAGTTAGTTGGATGCCACAATTATATAAGATCATTACATTGAGTACAACATAAGTAGAGTAATTTTCAACAATAGAAGCTGGGAAAGAACTGATATGGTTGCAGAAATTGTTGAAGGAGCTCAGAAAGAGTTAATGAGTAGTGCTTTTATATGACTATCAAAGTCCTATCCACTTGGATAAAAATCTGAGGTTCCATACTTAGATGTAGCACATTAACCTGAAGTATCATTTCATTATAAATTTGATGGAGGATAAGGATCTAGATCTTTGGAAGATAACTGGTAGCCAAAATCTTGAAGATATTTTCACCAAGGTAGTAGTTCAAGAAATATTGAGGAAATTTTGAGCCTCGATGAGACTTTGGTGAAAGATAAAAGAATATGGAGAATGTTATTTCACACTAAGTATGGAGAGTTGTTGAGGGGAGTCGTTGAGGTTCCTTGAAACAAGTCTTAAAGAGGGAGATCGTTGGGAGGTGAAGTCCATTTTAGTTCATCAAAATTTCATCCATCATAATTACGTTCATTGAAATTTCATGCATAGATTATGGGCTGAACATGAGGTGAATACAACAGAAATAGGACATCTCCCCAACAACATGACTAATGGAAGTTCGCATCTATTGATGGTTGTATGATAGATCATTGGAATTATGGAAGTTTGGAAAGGTTGTAGGGTCACCAGTTTGTAATAAAGCTTAAACAGTCATGTTCAGTTATTTGTGTTTTTAGGGGGGGTATGTATTATAGGTTTACTGGATGAAACTTAGTATATAATTTGGTGGGACCTTTGGTGCAGAGGGTGATTCATTTTGAGTTTAATTGGAGAACTGTGAAGTTGGTGAGGATTAATTGTCTTTTGTAATTTATTTTTGATCATCTGTATCTTCCAATTTTAATAAATCAAGCTATAATATTTTTTCTCTCATGCACATATGACTCATTGTTCGAAGCATGTTAAACTATGTGTTCATTTCATGCTTTATATATTACTATTTCTTGAATTTATATTGTTTTATATGTTTATGAGGTTTTTTTCTTTAACCTGTGCATGGTCAAATCAATGCGGTTGGTAGGGCATCTTGACTTCCTACTTCAGGAACACTTAATTAAAATAAACTTCCAAAGATTTGGGTTTTTCACTATACTATTGCGTGTGAATTTTTGGTGGATTGATGTGTGGATTTTTGTAGTCTTATTGGAAGCATGGAGGATTGAAGTTTCATTCCCAATAAATGTTATATCCATGCTAGCACACGAAGATCTGTTGGAGACATTCTGAGGTTAAGGAGCATGTTTGGATCACCACTTGAGAGATTCTATTTTGGATCCTCATTACGCAATGATAGTGCAAATAAGACGGTGTTAGAACTGTCAACATCTATATCAGAGAAATATTTCAAGATTGAAGTATTCTTCTTATGATCAAATTAATTATAAATTTAAAATGAAATATCCTCTTTCTGATTCCATGATTCTTTCGTTATGTTTCTTCAGATATAATCATGAGATATTTCATTCTTTGTCATGTTCTTATGGATTATTAGTCGGATCCAATGAAAAATCCTCATTGGGCATGGGCTTGAACTACTTATGTTTTTTCACAAACCTTCAATATATACCCATTGTGAATGCACCAGTAAGTATAGATGTCTCTAAAGGACAATCTAGTGGTGTTATCAACAATGCTTCCAATCCACACTTGAAGCATGAGAGACCACTTGGTTGAAAATATAATAATCCTCATCAAAAGAAAGGGAAATAACCTATGTTGGTTGAAGAAATGAATAAACCCGAGGATAATGTAAATTAATTTGATCATGAAATTCCTTAAAAAATCAATTTACAAAAAGTACATGATATTGATCAAGAAGAAATTTCTATAAATTTCACCAACACTGGAAGATGTTGGAACCAAGTAGAGATCATTTTTGATAAAACATTTTCATTTACTATGGTGCTTGAAATTATTAATGAGGATCAAAAAAATAAATAGTTAATGAATTTCATAGTAGACCAAATTGGGATCAATGGAAATTGCGATCCAATCTAAATTAGACTCACTTGCAAAACATGAAGTTTTTTTGTCGATTGTGAAAACCCCTGAAAGGATTAAACCTGTTGGTTATAAATGGGTATTTATAAGAAAGAAAAATGAAAATAATGAATTTGTGAGATATAAAGCATGACTTTTTGATCAAGGCTTCTCAAGAAGACTCGGGATTGATTAGGATGAAACATACTCTCCTATAATGGATTTGATAACCTTTCGGTATCTCATGATGTTCTTTATACATGAGCAACTTGAATTGCGCCTGATGGATGTTGTGAATACATACCTTTACAGTAATATTGATAATGATGTTTAGAAGAAAATACCAAAAGGATTCAAAATGCCAAAAAAATATTCTAGATCTCGGGATCTTTATTCTGTTAAATGGAATATATCATTATATGGATTAAAGCAGTCATGGCGTATTTGGTATAACCATCTCAGTGAATATTTGATGAACAAATGTTATAAAAATTATCCAATTTTCCCACATATCTTCATTAAGAGGAATCAATCTGAAATTGAGATAATTATAATATATGTTGATGATCTGAATATTATGGGTACTCATAATGAACTTTCCAAGGCAGTAGAATATTTAAAGGAGGAATTTGAAATGAATGACTTTGGAAAGACAACATTCTATCTTGGATTACAAATTGAACATCTTGAAGATGAAATTCATGTTCATCAATCATGATATACTGGATATTTTCTGCAAAGGTTCAATATGGATAAATTGCATCCATTAAGTACACCAATGGTTATACTATCACTTGATCAAGATAAAGATCCTTGTAAACCATGAGAGGATAATGAAGAGCTTGTTGGCCCTGAAGTACCATATCTAAGTGCTATTAGAGCACTAATATACCTTGTAAATAATTCAAGGTCAAATATATCATATTCTGTGAATTTATTGGCAAGGTACAATTCTTGTCTTACTCGTCGACATTGGAATGATATCTAACAGATATTAAAATACCTTTCAGAATCTATATATCAGGGGCTATTGTATTCTAAAAGCTCCAAATCAAAATTAGTTGGTTATGCTGATGTTGGATACTTGTCTGATCCACATAAATAAAGATCTCAAACTATATATTTATTTACATATGGTGGGACTTTCATTTCATGGAACTCTATAAAACAAACCATTTTTGCGACTTCCTCCAATTATGCCGAATTGATTGCAATTCATGAAGCAAGTTAATAATGTGTTTGGCTAAGATCAGGTATTCATCATATCAGAAGTAATTGTGGATCATTAGTGAATAATGATATTCCCACCATATTATATAAAGACAATGCTTCTTGTATAACACAGTTAAAAGGTGAGAAAATCAAAGGTGATAGAACAAAACATATCTCACCAAAATTCTTTTTCACTTATGGCCATCAAAAGAATTGTAAAATCGATATCCAGCAAATGAGGCCTTATGATAATCTTGCATATTTATTCACAAAGGCATTGTCAACTGCAACATTTGAGAAATTGATTTATAAAATTGGGATGCGAAGACTAAAAAGTCTATTGTGACTTTATGAGAGAGAGTTGGGAGCTCTGTACTCTTTTTCCCTTCATCGGGTTTTTTCCACTAAAATTTTTTATAAGATTTTTAATGATGAAGCATGGCATGAAATTTAATTAGTTTGGCTCCACTTGTTTTTTCCACGTGGTTTTTTAAATGAAGATTTTATAAGATTCTATAAAATTATGACATCCAAGGGGCACAAGTACATAGACCAATTTTAATGTCGACGTTTTGGCATCAGTTATTAAATAACTGGCATCAAAAACTTTTTTAGCATCACTTATTTAGATCACCGACGTTAAACCCCTTTTCCTAGTGGGTCTTAACATCAGTTATCTACTAATCGACGTTAAAACATGTTTTTTAAAGTCGATTATGGAGAAACTGATGTTAAGAATTATGTTTTAATGTCGATTGGTAGATAATTGACATTAAAATCACCCCTGGGGAGATTTTTTTTACGTTGGTTATTTAAATAACCAGTGTAAAAACTAAAATTTTGCTTCCTATGGAATGAGTTTGCAAATGTTTCATAGTGCACCTTCTACTTTGTAAATCCTGCTTGAAATTTATGATGACGTGAGGCATTTTATTAAGAAACCTATATAAGTTTTCATGCTCCCTCTATCATTATTTGTATTATGCTCATTTGTCGATCCATATCATCATTCCATCGGTTCTCATTTCAAACGATTTCTTCATGGTAATTATATTTATTATGTCATTTATTTTTTTATGGGTATTTCTCTTAATTGATTTTCTTTTTTTGACGATTTGTTTTCTTATGCCGAAGAATTCTTCTTCCGATTGAGTTAAAAATGTGGAGATTCTATATGAGATTCATTGGTAGTGGTTTTAAATGCCTTGTCATTCAAATATTGGTTATCTCACGAGTTCTTTCCGCAAAAGAAAATGAATATCAATAAACAATATATTGAATCGAAGGACACTGCAATGAGCATGGAGTTGAAGTTGAAGCTCTAAGTTTCTATTTCTTGATTTCATTTGCTGTCTGCAATTTTCTATCTTATGTAGGTTGTAATTTCATTTAAACAAGTAATCAGTATTGAAATAAATTATTGAAAAAAATTGGGTTTTCACGTCGGTTGTACAATAATTGATGTGAAAAACTCTTTCCATCTTGAAGTTTTTGACTGATTTCAACAATGTTTTAAAAACTGACGTGAAATACAGTTTTCCAAACCGACGTGAAAAATATGTTTGTAATGTCGTTTTCAATAACATCGCTAGGTAATTGACATTAAAAAAAACTGACGTGGAAAACCCTATTTTGCACTAGAGGAGTGTCAAAAAATATTAAATATGAGTGTCATAATTATGGTAACTCTTAATTCACAACAAAACTTTTAATTTGCACAACCCTTCACATGCCAACTTTTGGTTTCCAACTATTGGATTATGCTCGTAGAATTGGAATTGATCTACACTGTTATGGAATTTCACATAACCTATATATATGTGAATAATATAATGGGTTGAAAACTTTTGGGTCTCTAAATCGGGTTATATCTTTATTCTATTTATTATATTATATTTGTTTGTCATCGACTTATTTGCATTGTTATCTCGAACATTGGCATAACGTTTCAATATTTTTTACAATAATTTACATATGGTCATGAATTTGATATTTTTTAATTTAAAAACTAATTCAGATTAAAACTATTGAGTATTTAATATGTGCATTTAAGATAGGTGACACGGACACGGATGGCCTCTCTTTTTTCATGCATGGCGACGGCAGCCCTTTCCATCATACAATGAAAGGGAAGATATGCGATGGCGATCAGCAGGAAAATAAAACTTGACCACGCTACAGATTCCAACATTCGTGTTTGCTTTTCCACGAGACGGCGGATCTGGATAAGACTAAAGGGATGGACGGACGGCGGGCCTCCGTCGTTCAATTTATCCACGTTCCTCCATAATTCAATCCATCGTCCCTCCTCCGAATCCGTTCATGGAAAACGACAAACAATTTGACGGTCCTGCATTGACTCGAGATCGGTGAAGAGGGTTTTCGGCCTTTCCCCCTCATCCTCTTCTTCAACCGCAAGGCTGGAGGTGCAAGCCAGCCGCCATGAATCTCAAGCTCATAATCCCGGCGGCGCTGCTAGCGATCCTCTCATCCTTCCTGGCCATCAATCGAACCCTACTATTGGCTCCGCCGTCCATTTCCGGTTCTCATGACGTCCTTCACGCAGCAGAACTCATTAACCTCACCGGTGCCGTCGGTCCGGAAAGTATCGCCTTCGATCCCGCCGGTGAGGGACCGTACACCGGCGTCGCCGACGGTCGGATTCTCAAGTGGCGAGGGCATGAGCGCGGTTGGACGGACTTCGCTGTCACATCTTCTCAAAGGTGACCCGCCCATATTTATTGCCAGTGCCATTTTCTGTCTCAGGGTCTTTTATTTTTGTCACACTTGAAGATTAAATTTCAAAATTATGAAACAAAGCAGATGATTGCTTTGATGAATATGCACATCTTTGATTTGGGAATCAGAGTGGATTTGGGGCATATTTGTATGGGGCGCTTGAGTTTATGTTTGCTTTGTTTTATTTATCTTGCATCTTCTAGCAAGGGATTGTTGAACTTCAACGGGCCAGAGTCCTGAACTCATCCTATATATTAGAAAATACCAGTGGAGTTTCTAAATATATTGAATGGGTAGTTCCCTTGGGAACTGTTTTGATTGTGGAAATGGAATGTAATTTGTCCCCAAATGTTGACACGTCAACGCCTGCCCCAAAACCATACAAAATCTATTCATATTATTGTCACAAACAGGGCAAAATCAAATAAATTTTATATGATTTTGTTGGAGGTGTAGCTTTTGGTGTCAAAGTATCATTAACCGAAATTGAATGAAAATGGGCTTGTATGAAAATGGAAAATGATTTTTTTATGCAATCTTACAGCGTAATTATTACTGGACATGTCCATATTTCTTCGTCAAATACTGAATTTCTGCATTATTTACTGTACCTGCCTCGGGCTCATGTGTGGTTGATTAATCTAGCCAAGAATCCATGTGGGTGGAACTGTTTTTTATGTGACTAGCCAATTGATTTGTACGAATGCCTTGAAGAAATAACAACTTATGAGAAAATGGTATAGTCGGTGTAGAATTGAGTGTTTGTTGATTCCTATTGTTTCATTAACATTGTGTAATTCATTTCCCCTTTGACCGATATTTGTGAACTTGAGGTTTGGTTGATACAGTAGCAAAGAATATGATAGAATGGAATAAATTTTTAAGGGACAATGTATATTCCAATGGAATATTTCATTTCATTATCATTCTTATTATACGCGAATGAGTGTCCTAATCCTTCTCATGCTCATGACATTTGCCCTTTTCAATGGTCTGGTTCTTGTTTTTCTTTTTTGTGTTTTTATGAAGTTATGCTGTGTTTTTTGTACGTCATGAAGGGTGGATTGTGTCCGGCCACTTGCACTAGATATGGAACATGTGTGTGGAAGGCCATTGGGGCTGAGGTTTGAGAAGAAAACAGGAGATCTCTATATCGCCGATGCTTACTTGGGTCTTCTAGTAGTTGGACCCGACGGCGGTCTGGCTACATCGTTGGTCAAAGAAGCTGAAGGCCTGCCTCTGCTGTTCACCAATGATATGGACATTGATGAAGAGAATGATGTGATTTACTTCACGGACTCGAGCAAGCGCTTTTATCGGAGGTATGCATCATAATTTTATACAGTTTGTTTCTAATAATATTAAGGCGGCTTTTGGTAAAAATGATGAATCAAACCAGGATCCTGAGTTCGGATCTCTGTATTCAGGATATGTTTAATTTCTTTCTCTCTCCACAGACAGTTTATGGCATCAATTTTAAGTGGGGACAAGACAGGCAGGCTCCTCAAGTACAATAAAACAAGCAAAGAAGTTACCGTATTGCTTCGGGGTCTCGCTTTTGCTAACGGGGTGGCGTTAAGCAAAGACCGTTCCTTTTTACTAGTTGCCGAAACCAATAGTGGCAAGATCCTCCGGTTTTGGCTTCATGGCCCTAATGCAGGGACCTCAGATGAATTTGCTCGGGTACCGGGCTACCCGGACAACATCAGGAGGAACCCAGATGGGGAATTTTGGGTGGCCTTGCATGCCAAGATGGGGCTGCTCTCAAAGTTGATTGTGTCCTATTCATGGGTTGGTAGGTCTCTGTTTAAACTTCCCATCAGCTTCAAGGGGCTGCACTTGCTGTTGTCGGGGTGGCAGTCCCATGCGACCGCAATTAAGGTGGGCGGAGGAGGGGAGGTTGTTCGTGTTTTGGAGGACTGCCATGGCAAGAGGCTGCGGTTCATCAGCGAGGTCGTGGAGAAGGATGGGAAGTTGTGGATGGGGTCTGTTTTGATGCCATTTGTGGGATTCTATGAGTTGCAGTAGAAGGCTTGGTGACTGTTTATGTTGTGGCCTGTGAAGGAATGAGGGTGGAACTTTTTTGGTCTCTGTATGTGCTCTTACATATAAGATGTGAGATGCTCTTATTATTTTCTATGAGGGACCTGATAGTGTTACAAAGATGTGCTTAAATACTTATACTAGTATACTTTCAAGATGAAAATTGAAATATGTTTTTGAAATCTATTGTAGGTTCAATGAAATCATCAACCCCATGAGATCATCAATATCTTTGAACGTACTTCGCCACAAAAGATAAAAATATTGAGTTTGCTTAAAAGTTTACCTGACATGTGGAGAAACACTACAATTTCCATTTGAATCTTCTGATATCAACAAGTTAAAGGTGAAAGAGCTTTTTGATAAGCTTATGATGTATGAAAAAGAAATCAGATCAAAGAATGACAATGATAATGAACCCAAAATGAAGAACATTGATTTCAAATCATTCATCTACAAAAGGAATCAAAGTTGTGTAGATGGAGTCCAACAACAAAGAATATGAAGACGACTCACTTAGCTAGGAGATCTAATAAATTCCACAGAAAAAAAGAGACATTTCCAAAGTTTATCTAGCTACAAAGGAAAATATTACAATAAGGGAGATTGAAAGAAAGATGAACCTTCCATTGAAGTTGCTAATATTGCAAGTGAAAATGACATATCGAGGATCATTGTACTTGGGTAAAGTTTAAGGAGAAATATGAAAAAGAATCCTAAGAAAGTGTTGTAGCCCTAGACATCCTAAGAGGGTGTGGGAGAGGGTGAATTGAGGAGTTAACAGATTTAAACTTTCTCACATATGCTCTTTCCCTTCAAATCTTATTCCCTTATTATAAGGAACACTATTCAACCTTTTCTTTATCTTTATCAAATGCATCTAAATCAATTATCATGCACATGTGTTGAAATTAAAATATACAGGGACGCATAGATTTTACTTGGCTCACCCACATCGGGCTACATCCAAAGAGAATACACCGTTTAATTATGCTAGTGTACCAAAAATCCACTATAATTCACTGTTTTAGTGGATACAAGTTTAGGTGAAGTCACTCATAACCAAGACTCACTGCCCGTACAAATTTAGGTGAAGCCACTGCTCACCAATGCTCTTTGCCCGTAAAATGATTTAGGGAATAATTCACTACCTCTCAAGGGGCACTCCCTTCTCTTCCTATGCGCATTGCTCTAGAAGATATTGGTTTATAGACTTGCAGATCTCTTCATGATCAACATATATATCAATTTTCAACTACATCATAATTCCAAATTTGATGCTCCAATGTAAACCTCGTGCAGCTCCCAATTCCAAAACAATATATAATCAACTCCTTGTTAGAAGAATTCAAGTAACGTCTTCCAAAAAACTTCACACAACAGAAAAACTGCAGATATAATAATTCCAGTGTAGGAATTATTCAATTCCTGATCTTCATAGATACGCACAATAATTCTTTAATTCTGATATTCAATGAAGCCCATTCTGGTGACTACCTTTCTCCTTCTTCCTTCTTGGAACACCTAGTTCCTTTTCTCTCAATTCTACTCATTTGTCTTAATTCTTCCAAAAACTTTTCTCCTTGTTTTATTCCAGCCATCTCCATCCATTTCCAGTTAGAAGATTTGAATTTAAAAATTCAAAATTCAAGCAAATAATTACCTTTAACTTCCTATGATTCGAATCCATCTCTCAAATCATCTTTAAGAAAATATTCACTATTAAAATCCATTTAATTGGTTGATGTTTGTTCCATAACTTCCAAATGGTTACAAAACTCCAACATATCAATTCCATTCAAAATCTCTTGATTTTCACATTGTCAATTATATTTTATGATTGATAATATATATCATAATCATAATGTGAACTTCTCTATTACGATGTGACAATCGTCTATGTCTGGATCACATTATCAATCATATTTTACGATTGATAATGTATATCATAACTTGTGGTTGGTCGATTCCTCCTCAAATGGAGAAGTATATTCCCCTTACATATCAACTATGTGTAACTAAAATGACTCCTATATATGGTCCAAATAACCCTTACGTATCATTTTGGTTACCCTTACATATTATAGGGTAGTTCTACACTTTTCTATTTTTTTGGCTGGGCATTACGTTTACGTATCAGGTTGATGGTCTTTATGTATCACAAAAAAAAGTTTTCCATTTTCCTTCATTCGCTCTTCTCATCACTGGTTACCTTTACATATGGTTTGGGTGACCTTTACGTATTATAGTGATTGTTTTCCCTTTACTGCATTTCTGAAAAGATGACCTTTGCATATTGGAAATGGCCATTACATATTTAGGTAACTTTACACCTTTTCTATTTTCAATACCATGGTGACCCTTCCATATTCAAGAGATAAACTTTACACATACAAGGAGTTCAATACTTTTACATTTTTCTAGAATGTTGATCTTTACGTATTACTGTGAGGTTCTCCGGTACTTATCCATTTCTTTGAGAGTGCGGCCTGGTTACCTTTATGTATATAGAAAGTACCTTCAATACTTTATCATTTTCAAAGAATTTGACATGTGAATTTAAGATAGCTAAAAAAATATGGATCTTGTAATTAATGGACAATGGTATATTAATTAACGCCTCACCCATGAATGCGATGGGATCTCATATTTCATGCATGGTGATGACAACCCTTTCCATCATATAATGATAGTGAGAAGACATGCAATGCAGTTCAATTGAAAGATGAAAATGTTGGAGATTTTTGAAGTGGTTCCTTTTCCTCTTAATTTTTTTTATAAATAAAACCCTCTATATCTTTTGTGTTTATACTTGTTTAATTTTTTTAGAATGATGTTGACTTTGATGAATTTTAAATTCTAAGTTTATTATTATTCTTTATTCTTTTGATTATTATTTTGTTTTTCATATTCCGTATTGAAATATTTTTCTAAGTAAAATATCTTATGTATCATTTTTGAGTTATGAAACAAAACTTGAGTATGAAGTTTTTTAGTTTTCTAAGTAAAATATCTTATGTATCATTTTTGAGTTATAAAACAAAACTTGAGTATGAACTTTTTTAGTTTTCTATCTAACTATACAAAATTACGTATCTATATAAAAAACTTACATATCTGCAAAATTTTTACGTATTAGTATTTTCGATAAGTCTAATATATTATGTATTGGATTATATATTAAAATATATTATTTATTGTGTTTCTCTTTTTTAAATATATTATGTATCAATGTTTTCTCAAAGAAAAGTATACTATGTATCATCATAAGCGGTTTAAAAAAACATACATATTTTCAATAGTGAGAATATTTCAAAGGAGAAAAACTTATGCATCTCATAAAGTTTTTATTTATATTAAGTATTTACAAAGGTGATGATTTTTTTTGTCAAGTGTTGATTATTATTCAACATTTAAAGTCTTACAAAATGGAAGTAAAGTCTTATAAAATTTCTGAAGGCTTATACAATTTTAGAAGTCTTACAAAACTTCAGAAGTCATACGAAATAGAAGGTAAGTCTTAAGAGATATGTAAAGTCATATGAAAGAGTCCATAAATTCATTATATTTTGTTAACATTCAATTTATTTTATTCCCTTATATCTATTAATTCATTGAGTTCTAAGGAGTTTTGTAATTATAGTGTTGATTCATTAAATTTTAAATATATTATTTAAAATGGTCAAAAATTGTGAATTTAATTGATTCGATTGAATTCTATAATTAAAGAATATCCAACCTTTGATTTTCTTTTATTTTTCTATCGCGAAGATAAATCCCGTTAGCTGCAGTCATGGTAGGAAAATTTGGAAAAGAGAATCACTGTAAGAGTCATTCCAGGCTCTACATAAGAGTCATTCCAACTCTCTATAAGAGTCATTTTAGCCTGAGAATGAATAATTTTAAAAGGCATGAGCAGTTGCCAATAATTGTAAGGATCATTTGGGATCTTTATAAGGATCACTCTTGGAAGTCTTGGGAAGTTGGAAAATGAATACACATTTTCATAGGGATGATTTCCTATCTACATAAGGATGATTCCTTCCTATGTAAGGATGATTTCAGAACTTTGTAAAGTTACTTGGATATTCATAAAGATAATTTTCACCTGGGTAAGAGTCATCCATGAGTCTATAAGGATGATTTTCGGTTGTGTAAGATTCATTGTAATACTTCTTAAGGACAATGCCTTATATAAAATTTAGTATAAGAATGATGGTTCAAGGGAGAGTTCATACAGATCATCTATGTTTTAACCCATAGTCTTGTTTCCACATCAACATGCATGAAACACAGTCATAGGTGGCCACTTGGATTATAATAAACACGATCAATCATAATATGTGATTTAAAATTTAGTTTGAATGGTTGGACCACGGCTTTCATGGGATATTCTGAGTAAGAAGGAAACATTAAAAATTCAAAGGAGCAAGGATCTAAAAGGATTTGATTGACTAAGGAAGGAAGGTTGAGGTGGAGGGATAGATCTATCTCATTAAAAATCTCATAATGTATTTTCTACTGCTATTTGGATGTTTTATTTTTTCTATTTTTTTACTTTATATAATGTCTTCTTCTTCTTCTTAGTCTTCTTCTTTCTCCACTGTTATCCTCCACATGGAGGGGTAAGGACCTTGGGTGATCATGGAATGGAAGGATATTCAATTTTAATGCTTGAGTCTAAAACTTTAATAAAGAAAACTTTTTTATTATATTAATTTATTTTGGTGTGTAGTGGTAACCTATTATTTCGAATGTGATAACGTTTAAGATATTACTTCTGTTCATTTTCTACTACCTCGATTGTTGATTCTAAATTCTACCTCCACTCAGTTTTGTCTATATATAATGGAATAAAATAGGTTAAATGGTGTATTGTTTGGAAATTTATGGCATGTGTGTGAAGGTAGTGAGTAGCTTCAAGGTTGATGAAGAACACCAAATCCTAATTGGAACTTGCTTGGGTAATTGAGGAATTATTCACTATTTAGGTGACATTAATACCTTCTTCACACACATATTGTAACACCCCCAAATGATAAAGAGTTAAATGAATAAATGATATGACTCATGTTGACAAGGTACACATTCCTTTTCGGGAGCCTACCTGGTTAGAATTCCACAGTTAAGCATGCTTGGACTGGAGTAGTGATCAGGATGGGTGACCTTTTGGGAAGTTTTCCAGGGTGTGTGTGAGTGAGGAAAAAACACACTGGAAAGGACATGTGTTGGCCTATAGGGAAAATCAGTAGTCAGATGATCTGTTCGGGCACATGGGTGGACCTAGGGTGGGGACCACATGTCTATGGGGCAACTGGTGGTACCTAGTGGGTATGGACCCGACGACCATGTTAAGGCAGGGTGTCTGTGATATTACCGGGAGTAGTGAGTGAGGACAAAACACACTAGAAAGGACATGTGTTGGCCGGTAGGGACAATCAGTAGTCAGATGACCTGTTCGGGCATGTGGGTGGGCCCAGGGTGGGGACCACGTGTCTATGGGGCAACTGGTGGTACCTAGTGGGTATGGACCCGATGACCATGTTAAGGCGGGGTGTCTATGCTGTCACCGGGACCCAGTTGTTACTTTTGGTATCAGAGCTGGTACCCAGCCTTAAGTGCAGTGCACTGCCTGGGTTAAGATGTAGGGCCCACAATGAGGATGTTGTGCTCTAAAGGGTGGGGGGGGGAGGGGTGATTGTAACACCCCCAAATGATAAAGGGTTAAATGACTAAATGATATGACTCATGTCAAAACACACTAGAAAGGACATGTGTTGGCCGGTAGGGACAATAAGTAGTCAGATGACTTATTCAGGCACGTGGGTGGGCCCAGGGTGGGGAACACGTGTCTACGGGGCAACTGGTGGTACCTAGTGGGTATGGACCCGATGACCATGTTAAGGCGGGGTGTCTATGCTGTCACCGGGACCCAGTTGTTACTTTTGGTATCAGAGATGGTACCCAGCCTTAAGTGCAGTGCACTGCCTGGGTTAAGATGTAGGGCCCACAATGAGGATGTTTTGCTCTAAAGGGTGGGGGGGAGGGGTGATTGTAACACCCCCAAATGATAAATGGTTAAATGACTAAATGATATGACTCATGTCAAAACACACTAGAAAGGACATGTGTTGGCCGATAGGGACAATCAGTAGTCAGATGACTTATTTAGGCACGTGGGTGGGCCCAGGGTGGGGAACACGTGTCTACGGGGCAACTGGTGGTACCTAGTAGGTATGGACCCGACGACCATGTTAAGGCGGGGTGTCTGTGCTGTCACCGGGACCCAGTTGTTACTTTTGGTATCAGAGCTGGTACCCAGCCTTAAGTGCAGTGCACTGCCTGGGTTAAGATGTAGGGACCACAATAAGGATGTTGTGCTCTAAAGGGTGGGGGGGGGGGGGTGATTGTAACACCCCCAAATGATAAAGGGTTAAATGACTAAATGATATGACTCATGTCAACAAGGTGCAGCTTCTTTTTCGGGAGCCTACCTGGTTAGAACTCCACAGTTAAGCGTACTTGTCATGGAGTAGTGATTAGGATGAGTGAACTTCTGGGAAATTTTCCAGGGTGTGTGTGAGTGAGGATAAAACACATTGGAAAAGACATGTGTTGGCCCGTAGGGACAATCGGTAGCCCGATGAACTGTTTGGGCACGTGGGTGGGCCCCAGGGTGGGGACCACGTGTCTGCGGGGAAATTGGTGGCACCTGGTGGGTATGGACCCGACGACCATGTTAAGGCGGGGTGTCTGTGCTTTCACTGGGTGTCACGACCTGACCCTACTGGTCTCGAGCCGCGACTACCCCAAGCCCGCCTCCATAGGCCAGGGGCTGGCGACAAACACCGTTGGCGTAACAATCTCGGGGAGGCCTTTGCCTAATTACCTGTACACACACACACAACCCACTCAATGCAGAAGTGTAGAGTAACAAGGAAACCAAAGTACAAAAAACTATAACTCAACCACAGTCATACATAAAATTCTAAATAGAACAAGGAAAGTGCTGAAAAGTACTGACAAGATAACTGAACAGAAAAAAGCCAAAACACACGCCCAACCTGAAAGGTGCCACAACCCGACAACAGGTAAAAAAAAGTAAACAGCTGGTGAGTCTCACACTTGAAATTCCTACTATGACCACTGAACATAGCCCAAGCTCCTGTGTCCTTTACGCTCCTCCGTAGTCTCGTTCGACCTGTCCTTCGTCTGCAAGGGCACACCAAGTGCGAGCAAAGCCCAAGCAGGGGTGAGTATAAAGATACTCAGTAGGATGCCCCAAAAGCTCGAGGGAGCAACAAAGGAGGTACTAAAATGGTGAGTAGTAGACAGAACAAGAATAGTGTAAGAGTACAATAGAGAGAGTGCAGCTCAACCCAATAAAAGTAAGGAAGTAGACTCATCCAACCAAGAGGAGCTAGACACAGAAGGCACATGCCATACCCCGCGCGTCTTTACCCCTCCTAGAAGGAAAGTAACTGAACCCAAGGAGTGGGAAAAACTTAGGGTGTATATATATATTCTCAACAAGAAACACGAAATAGTGTGTAAGGGGATCTCCATCTCCAAGCTTAGCCCAGGAAAAGTCACCAACAGTTCTAAGGATATCCATCACTGATGCCCAAAAGTCCTACACGCCAAAGCTGTCTCATCACTGAACCGTACAACCAAAGGCCCCACTTCGGTAATCACAGAGAAAAGTCACTGACTAGACTCATAGGAAGGACAGAGTCTGAAATAATTTGCTGGGTAACCCACTGCCCAGCCCAGCTGGAGGGTAAACCCTAAGAGGTCATCGGGTAACCCACTGCCCAGCCCCGCTGGAGGGTAAACCCTAAGGTCAACGGGTAACCCACTGCCCAGCCTCGCTGTAGGGTAAACCCTATGGCCAATGGGTAACCCACTGCCCAGCCGCACTGGAGGGTAAACCCTAAGGCCAACGGGTAACCCACTGCCCAGCCCTGCTGGAGGGTAAACCCAGAACTAGCCCGATAACTCTGCACTGCCCATGCCATCACTGGGTGTCACTGACATTGCTATCGTGCATTGGTTCAGAGTGCGTCAAAGGAACCCCTAACCAACGCCCTTTCATGTTTCCACATTTAATGATATCTCAAAAGAGGCTCTGCATGCCCAAACAGATTACATCGTTGCAATCCTCGCGGAAAAGCACGCAAGATAGACTATTTACTCGCTTGAAACGAACTCCCAACAAAAAAGTTATTCAACACTGCTTTGTGACCAAACGATGTCTCATGGGGCCCACAACTCGGTCCCAAAAAAGGTAGGGTGAAATGCGCCATCGCGATGATCTCGGAAAAACATGCCAAATCGACCATTCATTCGCCCCGAACGGACGTCTGATGAAAAAGTCACAGTACGCTGCACACAGCTTGAAAGACGGCCCGTGGGGCCCATGATTCAACTCCATCTTCAATGCCTGAAACCACCCTGGACTACTTCTTCTTGACGCCAGGGTTACAAGGCCACTGATGGCACCTAAAACGGACTCCAGATGTGCTCGCGCCATCCGAAACAAGAATCTCGGCGAGGTGCTAAATAACACTTAATGGGCGTGTCGCGCCCCCGAGCCCCCGTATCAGGAATTAAAATTCCCCGAGACCATCTCAAAACATCCTTCTCGATTTGAGGATCACATTTCCGCAGACGGCACACAATTCCGATACTCGGTTTGAGAGTTCGAGGCATTTTAATCCCAACGGACGGAGACGGGGTGGGCTGGACCATTTCGGCCGGTCCACCCCTTTAAATCGTCGGTCCACGGCTCGGCCGCCCAGACCACCCAGTCCACTGCGGCCCACGGTTCACTACATGGGCCATAGCACTTCGCCCGGACTGGATTAAGCCGGTTCAGCTCCTTTCCCATGGGACCCGCGTTTCGCGGGTCCCGGTTCGCACCCGGGGTCACGAAGACCCCGGTCTTCCATTGCACGCCAACCGACAAAGTCGGCCGACCCGCGCCCCTGGGCTTTGATGTGCGCCGCCGCTGTCGCCTCCCGCTGCCACTCGCCCGCCATCCCAAACGCCTGAGGAGCCGTCGTCGCTGCCGTCCTGGGCCGCCTGAGGAGCCGCCGCCGCCGCCGGGACTCGCCGGACCGCCGCCTGGACTCGCCGGACTGGCGCACGGAGCCACCGAACAGCCCTGGAATTACCGGAAAATAGGGTTTTTTGGCCGGAAAACTTCCCGGGGCCACCCTAGACGCCCTGGGACTCGGATTTTCGATCCAAAAAGAGTGTTGGGAAGATCAGATCGATCCCTATGCATCTATGGACTTCGCTCGATGAATAAATAGCAATTAGACACTATAATTTGAGTTCGAAGAAGATGCGGAAAATTTAAAACGAAACGCAAAGAACCTACCTCGCAGGGCATAGCCCGTCGATTCACAAACAACCCGCCGGAGCCACAAACACCTCGCTAGGGAGGAGGGGGAGCTTGAAGGGAGGTGGATCCTTTGTTGGGAGAGCTTCTACCAGGGTGAAGTTATAAGGGAAAAAAGGGATGGGTGGAGGTGTTTAAGTAGGGAAAAGAATTAATTAAAATTAATTAATTCTTAAACACCCACCAATAGGCCCGTACCCAAACTCTCAATGGGGTCAGGGTTAAGCCACCCCTAGGGTAAAATCCACGTTATGAGTGCAACGACAGTCTCCAAATTTTAATCTGAACCTCTGTTCAAAAGTTATAAAGTTCACGCTCGAGCCCGCTACATTACGAAAACGCCCCTGGTGGCGTTTTCCACAGAAGGGCCACACCTGCAAAAGTTACACCCCTCCTAGGGTAAATGGAATGCTTTGGACTCAATGGTGCCCCCAGGTTTCCCATCAGATCACCCTTTTAGGAGTTATTCTATTTATTTGGAATGCTTAGTGTGAACGCACTTAAAATTTAATTCCGGCCACACCGGGGCTCGAAATCACATGCTGTCTGAACGCCCTGCTCTGGAATAACATCAAGGAAATTTCAAAGTCTTACAGGCTCAAAACATAGGTTCTTAAATCATTCCATCCTTCAAGTTTTTCATCCCCAAAAAAAAAACTACAAAAACAACTCGGGATACTGAGCCCGCATCTGCCTCTCCCATTCCCAAGTGCTCTCCTACACCCTCCCATGCTGCCATAACACTTGAACCAAAGGAATGGTCTATCCACGCAGAGTCCACTCCTACCGGTCCTCAATCGCCACCAGGTGCTCCACAAAGGTGGCTTCATACTCAATGTCCAGCTCTCCCCAGTCGATGATGTGCATGGGGTTGTGAACGTATTTCCTCAACTGCGACACATGGAAGACGTCATGAACCCTCTCCAGCTGTGTGGGTAGAGCAAGATGGTAGGAAAACTCACCAACCCTGCGCGTGATCTCAAAAGGCCCGATGAACCTCGGGGATAGCTTCCCTCCCTGGCCGAACCTCCATGTTCCACACTGCGGGGAGACTCTCAAAAAGACATAGTCCCCCTGCTCGAACTCCAAAGGTCGATGACAATGGTCTATGTAGGACTTCTGTCTACTCTGAGCTGTCCTCATCCGCTCACGAATTACCTACACCTTCTTCTTCATTTCCCGCACCAACTCTGGGCCCATGAGGGAGGACTCCCCAACCTCCATCCAACACAATGGTGACCTGCAGGGTCTCTCGTAGAGGGCTTCAAAAGGTGCTATTCTGATAGTAGATTAGTAACTGTTATTATACGTGAACTCCACCAAGGGCAGGTGATCCTCCCAGCTTAGGCCAAAGTCTAACACGCATGCCCTGAGCATATCCTCCAACACCTGGATAGTACACTCGGTCTGCCTGTCCGTCTAGGGGTGAAAAGCTATACTCATCTGCAGCCGAGTCCCGAATTCCTCCTGTTGACCTCACCATAATCGCGACGTAAACCGCACGTCATGGTCGGAGATGATCATCGAGGGTAATCCATGAAGGAAGATGATCTCCCAAACTTACAACTACCCTAGACTCCCCACCGAACTCTGCTTCCTAATGGCAAGGAAGTGCACCGACTTCATGAGTCGGTCCACTATCACCCAAATGGAATCATGGACCTTTGATGTGCGCGGAAGCCCTGTGATGAAGTACATAGATATGCCATCCCACTTCCACTCTGGGATATCAAGGGGTTGCAACAACCCTACCAGAACCTGATGCTCTGACTTCACCTGCTGACAGGTAAGACACTGATAAACAAACTTATCTACGCTCCGCTTCATGCCAGACCACCAAAACTTCCGCTGAAGGTCTCTATACATCTTCCCCACACCGAGATGTACATGCAAGGGAGAAGTGTGGAATTCCCGCATCACCTCCTCCCACATCTCCACTGGTAGTACAACTCACCCCTGGAACAGGATCTCATGATTCGCTCCTTCGGAATACCCATCGGGTGCGTTGCCCATGGATATCTGATCACACAGTACCTCACTGTCAATATCCCCCAGCTGGGACTCTCTCACACGCTCAAGGAGTGAAGGATTCAGCATCATCGACTGCAAAAAAGTCATACCCTCCTGCTCCACCAAGGTCATATGTAGGGAAGACAACTGCTCTGAAGCTTACCACACTAGACGAGCCTAAGACTTCCTGCTAAGGGCATCTGCTACTACGTTTCCCTTCCCTGGAGTTTAGACTATCTCGAAATCATAGTCCTGCAGAAACTCCTGCCATTGCCTCTGCCTCAGACTCAGATCCCTCTAAGTGAAGATGTAATTGAGGTTTTGGTGGTCTGAGTAGACCACAAAACGCTCACCCAGAAGGTAGTGTCTCCATAACCTCAAGGTGAAGACCACCGCTGCCAGATCCAAATCGTGAGTTGCATAATTCTGCTCATGGGGCCTCAACTATCTTGACCCATATGCAATCACTGCCTGCTGCTGCATCAGCATGGACCCGAGCCTAGATCCTAAATCATCGCAGTATACCATGAAATCAACACCCTCCTCTGGCAGCCTCAACACTGGAGCACTAGTCAGCCTCTGCCTCAACTCCTCAAAGGCCTTCTGGCACTAATCAGTCCAGGTGAACGGTCATCCCTTCCGTGTCAATGTGGTCAAAGGGGCAACAATCTTGGAGAAATCTTCCACAAACCTCCTATAGTACTCTTACAAACCAAGGAAGCTCCGTACCTCAGACGCATTCTTGGGTGGATCCCAAGCAAGCACTGCCTCTATCTTCACAGGATCTATGGATAAACCCTGTTCCAAAATGACATGCCCCAGAAAGTGAACCTCATGAATCCAAAAATGACACTTCGAGAGCTTCCCATACAGTTGGTGCTCCCGGAGTAAGTCTAGGACCATCCTCAAATGCTCCATGTGCTCCTCCTCCGTCACCGAGTAAATGAGTATGTCGTCAATAATGACAACCACAAACCGGTCCAAGTACGGCTGGAAGATCTGGTTCATCAAATCCATGCAAATGGTGGGGGTATTCGTCATGCCAAAGGGAATCACCAGAAACTCATAATGCCCATAACGACAACAGAAAGCAAACTTCAGGATGTCAGCCTCACGAACCCGCAACTAGTGGAAGACGGATCGATGATCAATCTTGGAGAACCACTTCGCACCTCTCAACTGGTCAAAGAGGTCAGAAATCCTTGGAAAAGGGTACTTATTCTTTATCGTGGCCTGATTCAGGTGAGCATAATCCACACAAAGCCATAGGCTCTCATATTCCTTCTTCAAAAACAAAACTGGAGCTGCCCAGGGGGACACACTGGGCCTGATGAATCCCTTATCACAAAGGTCATCCAATTGAAGTCATAGCTCCCAAATCTCGGTGGGTGCCATTCGATAAGCCTCACATGATATCGTGGTAGTCCCCGGATGCAAGTCAATGCAGAACTCCATCTCTCGCCTCAGAGGTAGACCTGGGACATCATCGGGAAAGACATCCATGTAGTCCTCTACAACAGTAGGGATGAAGGTGCCTGTAGTGTCTGCTACTCTAAGAGCCATGCTCGCTAACTGGTGAGAAAAAGGTCATGGTCTCCTGCTCAGAGTATCTGTCTGCTCTGCCATGAGGTCTCGTTCACCGAGGATGGTGAACCTCGTCCCATCAAAATGGACTCATCTGACTAGTATACACCGACAGTCAATCTGGGTGTGAACCATGGAAATCCAATTCATTCCCAAGATGATGTCATAAGGTTCCATCATGATGACGAGTAGGTCCCACGTGAAACTCTCTCCTCCGAATGACAGTTTGCACTGTCTGCAGAAAAAGGTCACTAACAAGGAACTTCCCATAGGAACCTCGAGGCTAAGCGTAGGTGTTAGCGCCTCTACTGGGAGCTCCAACTCCCATACCAAAAGAAACGATATAAAAGAGTGGTTTGTGCCTGTGTCTACTAGTATCGAAGCAAGCATAGAGTAAACACAAATCAAACCTTGAACCATCTCATGTGCTGGGGGTTTACGAAAACCCATAGCCTGAAGCTGCCCGCGGCCCCTACCGCCAGCTCCCTGAGCTTGGCGTGGGCCTCCCGGTGGTGGCGGTGGAAGGACATAAAAACACCGTCCCCCACCTCCAGGCCTTGTCGCTCTACCTGCGCCACCTCCATGAGGACCACCCTGTCCTCTCCTGGGAGATCCCTGGTCACGGCGCTGCCTCTGCTGCTGCGGTGCGCCCACTGCCTGCCACAATTTCTTGGTACACCTGGTCGAGCAGTCCCGTGCTAGGTGACCCCATCCATCACAATCATAGCACCGACTCTCTCCTAACTGCCCCGGTGCTCTACGACGCCATTACGGTGTACGACCTTGCCCCTGAGTCTGCTCACAGAAGGGTCTCCTCGACTGAGGCTCTGCTCTCTGCCGTCTTCCTACTACCGAAGACTCTTCTCTGAAGCGGCCACTGCTAGGCCCTACCAGCTGGCGTCCCTCATCCAAGAAGCTCTCTGTCACGAGCGCCTTCTCTAGAACCCCGACATAAGTAGGGATGCACATGTGCACTACATTAGCACAGATCTCCCTGAGAAGACCCTGCTCAAACTTCCGCACCTGGAAGTAACTATCACGGATCATATCCTGTGAGTAGCATGTCAGATAAGTAAACTAGGCCGAGTACTACACCATGGTCATCCCCCCCTGCTTCAGCTCCAAAAGCTCCTGAATCTGAACGGAGCGTAAACAAGAGGAGGAGCACTTCTCCCAAAAGAGCTGCTGGAAGCTATCTCACGTGAGAGACAACTCATCGTGGGTCTGTGTAACCAACCCCCACCAACACCCGACCATCCTGAGGAAAAGGCTGGAAACTAGAGCTACCATCTGGTCCGATGGTGTTCGTACCTGCCTGAAAAGTTGTTCCACAGACCCTATCCAGTCTTCCGCTGCCTGAGGATCCGGGTCCCCGCGGAACTTCTGCGGCCACTGACGCTGGAAGTCTCGGAGTGCCCTCAGCCTACGCTCAACCTCATCCTGTGCTTCCTGTACTAATTGATGCTCCATTGGGTGTAAGGGGATCATGTGAGGGTCCCTGAACTGACGCCTCGTTGCTCTCCAGGTCATCGTCACGAACTGGAGAGGGTAACCTGGCTGGTTGCTGTCGTGGGGGCATCCTGAAAATTATCAAGGATTACCATGATCAGATGAGAATATATATATATATATATATATATATATATATATATATATAATAGTAATCACAAAGGGAAGCTGACTCAATAAGGACAGTCAAAGACTCAATCCTACCGGATGCATGTTCCAAAGTTCCCTGCAATAAATTTCTCAGCGTGATGAGTCGACAAGCGGGTTATCAGGGTCCTGGTGAATGGATACGTCGGCCTCCCGTACCATCACTGAACTTTCTGGCCTGAGAGCTGTTCTCAAGACACGTTGATACTATTTACCGAAATCCCAACCAAATCCTTTTTAGGAACGTCCGAACAACACCCCAAGGAACAAACCACATCTGATACCACTTTGTCATGACCAGACCCTACTGGTCTCGAGCCGTGACTACTCTAAGCCCGCCTCTATAGGTTAGGGGCTGGAGACAAGCACCGAAGGTGTAACAATCTTGGGGAGGCCTTTGCCTAAGTACCTGCACACAAACACACAACCCACTCAATGCAAAAGTGCAGAGTAACAAGGAAACCAAAGTACAAACAACTATAACTCAACCACAGTCATGCATCAACTTCTAAATAAAACAAGTAAAGTGCTGAAAAGTACTGACAAGATAACTGAACAGAAAAAGGGAAAAACACACGCCCAACTCGAAAGGAACCACAACCCAGCAACAGGTAAACAAAAGTAAACAACTGGTGAGTCTCACACCTGAAAGTCCTACTATGACCATTGAACGCAGCCCAAGATCCTGTGTCCTCTAGGCTCCTCTGTAGTCTCGTTCGACCAGTCCGTCATCTTCAAGGGAACACCAAGTGCGGGCAAAGCCCAAGTAGGGGTGAGTATAAAGATACTCAGTAGGATGACCCGAAAGCTCGAGGGAGCAAAAAATGAGGTACTAAAACGGTGAGTAATAGACAGAACAAGAATAGTGTAAGAGTACAATAGAGAGAGTGCAGCTCAACCTAATAAAAGTAAGGAAGTAGACTCATCCATCCAAGAGGAGATAGACACGGAAAGCACGTGGCATACCCTGCGCATCTTCGCCCCTCCTAGAAGGAAAGTAACTGAACCCAAGGAGTGAGAACAAACATAGGGTGTATATATATATATTCTCAACAAGAAACCAGAACGAGTGTGTAAGGGGATCTCCATCTCCAAGATCAGCCCAGGAAAAGTCGCCAACAATTCTAAGGATATCCATCACTGATGCCCAAAAGTCCCGCATGCCAAAGCTGTCTCATCACTGAACCGTACAACCAAATGCCCCACTCTGGTAATCACGGAGAAAATTCAATGACTAGCCTCATAGGAAGGGTTGAGTCTGAAAGAAGTCATCGGGTAAACCAGTACCCAGCCTAGCTAGAGGGTAAACCCTAAGAGGTCGTCGAGTAACCCACAGCCCAACCCCGTTGGAGGGTAAAACCTAAGATCAATGGGTAACGCACTACCCAACCTCACTGGAGGGTAAAACCTAAGGTCAACGGGTAATCCACTGCCCAACATCGCTGGAGGGTAAACCCTAAGGTCAACAGGTAACCCACTGCCCAGCCCTATTGGAGGGTAAACCCGAAACTGGTATGATAACTCCGCACTACCTGTGCCATCACTGGGTGTCACTAACATCGCTACCGTGCGTTGGTTTAGAGTGCGTCAAAGGGACCTCCGACCAACGCCATTTCATTTTTCCACATTTAATTAGATCTTAAAAGAGGCTCCGCACGCCCAAATAGATTACACTGTTGCAATCCTCATGGAAAAGCACGCAATATAGACTATTTACTCGCTTGAAATGAACTCCCGACAAAAAAGTTATTCAACACCGCTTTGTGTCCATACGGCGTCTCGTGGGGCCCACACCTTGGTCCCAAAAAAGGTCGGGTGAACTGTGCCATCACGATGCTCTCGGAAAAACATGCTAAATTGACTATTCATTCACTCCGAATGGATGTTTGATGAAAAAGTCACAGTACGCTGCACACAGCTTAAAAGACGGCCCGTGTGGCCCACACTTCAACTCCGGCTTCAATGCCTGAAACCACCCTGGACTACTTCATCTTAATTCTAGGGTCACAATGCCGCTGACGGTGCCTAAAATGGACTCCGGATGTGCTCGCTCCAGCCAAAAAAAGAATCTCGGCGAGGCGCTAAATAACACTTAACGGGCGTGTCGCGCCACCGAGCCCCCATCTCGGGAATTAAAAATCCCTGAGACCATATCAAAACCTCCGTATCGATTCGAGGATCATGTTGTCGTAGATGGCACGCAATTCCGATTCTCAGATTGAGAGTTTGAGGAATTTTAATGCCAACAGACGGAGACGGGGTGGGCTGGACCGGTTCGGCCGATCCACCCCTTTAAACCGGCGGTCCGCAGCTCGGCCGTCCGGACTGCCCGGTCCACCGTGGCCCGCGGTTCACCACGTGGGCCGCAACACTTTTCTTGGACTGGCTTAATCTGGTCTGACTCATTTTCCACGGGACCCGCATTTCGCGGGTCCCAGTCCGCACCCGGGGTCACGAAGACCCCGGTCTTTCGCTGCTCGTTGACCAAAAAAGCCAGCCGACCTGCGCCCCTGGGCCCGCATACGCCGCCGTCGTCGCCTCCTGTTGCCACTCGCCCACCGTCCCGGACGCCTGAGGAGCCCCCGCCACTGCCATCCCGGACCACCTGAGGAGCGACCGCCGCCGTCGGGACTCACCGGATCGCATCCCAGACTTGTTGTACCGCCGTGCGGAGCCGCCAGACCGCCCTGAAACCACCGGAAAACAGGGGTTTTCTGCCGAAAAACTTCCCGGGGCCACCCTAGACGCCCCGGGACTCAGATTATCGATCCAAAAAGAGAGTTGGGAAGCTCAGATCAAACCCTACGGATATATAGCCTTCACTCAATGACTAAATAACAATTCGACACTATAATTTGAGTTCAAAGAAGATGTAGAAACATTTAAAATGAAACACAATGAACCTACCTCACAGGGCGTATCCCGTCGCTTCACAAACAACCCGCCGGAGCCGCAAACACCTCACTGGGGAAGAGGGGGATATTGAAGGGAGGTGGATCCTTTGTTGGGAGATCTTCCACCAGGGAGAAGTTCTAAGGGGAAGAAGGGAGGGTGGAGGTGTTTAAGTAGGGAAAAGAATTAATTAATTCTTAAACACCCACCAGTAGTCCCATACCCGAACTCTTGACGGGGTTGCGGTTAAGCCGCCCCTAGGGTAAAATCCATGTTTTGAGCACAACATCGATCTTGGAATTTTAATCCGAGCCTCCGTTCAGAAGTTATAAAGTCCACTCCCAAGGTCGCTAACTTACGAAAATTCCCCTGGTGGCGTTTTCCATAGAAGGGTCACGTCCGCGAAAGTTACACCCCTCCTAGGGTAAACAGCACACTCCGGACTCAATGATGCCATCAGTTTTCCCATCTGAGTAAACATTTAGGAGTTATTATTTTTATTTGGTGTGCCTAGTGTAAACGCACTTAAAATTTAATTCCGACCACACCGGGGCTCGGAATCACACGCCGTCTGAACGCCCTGCTCTGGAATAACATCAAGAAAATTTCAAAGTCTTACAAGCTCAAAACTTCTTACATCGGGACCCAGTTTTTACTTTTGGTATCAGAGCTGGTACCCAGCCTTAAGTGCAATGCACTACCTGGGTTAAGATGTAGGGCCCAAAATGAGGATGTTGTGCTCTAAGGGGGGGGGGGGGTGATTGTAACACCCCCAAATGATAAAGGGTTAAATGACTAAATGATATGAATCATGTCAACAAGGTGCACCTTCTTTTTCGGAAGCCTACCTGGTTAGAACTCCACAGTTAAGTGTGCTTGGCCTGGAGTATTGATTAGGATGAGTGACCTTCTGGGAAGTTTCTCAGGGTGTGTGTGAGGACAAAACACACTAGAAAGGACATGTGTTGTCCTGTGGGGACAGTCAATAGTCAGATGACCTATTCAGGTATGTGGGTGGACCCTAGGGTGGGGACCACGTGTTTGTGGGGAAACTGGTGGTACCTGGTGGGCCATGACTCGACAACCATGTTAAGGCGGGGTGTCTGTGCTGTCACTGGGACCCAGTTGTTACACATATGAAAGATGACAGATTAAAAAATTATTACCATTAGATTAGTCTTCACAATAACATTCAACCTAGGATTATTGATGAAATGATTAATCACTTACAATATCTCTTAAAATTAATCATTTCAAATAACCCATTTTTATAATAAAATGTTGTAATTGATTTTTGATCACCCCTATATGGAGATAACCTGAGGTTGCTACTATACTATATTCATAATAACCTATGGTTTAAAAAACCTTTTAAACCAACACACAACATTTATATAAAAACATAGCATCATTGTTGGAGAGGTGGTTCCAAAATACCAACTTTAAAATTGTATGAACATATTTAATATCGACAAGATCTTATCTCTTAACCTAGAGATTGAACAAAATTTTCCAACAAAACTTAGAAATTTTAATTTATAAACTGTCTTTGAGGATATTGACTTGAAATAATCCTATTAAATTCTAGGTGTTCACTATAATCATTCCCCAATTGGAGGAAATCCTAACCAAACACCGATGAACCTTTGTTCACATCATTTCATTAACCAAACTAACTAAATTTCCATGCCTACCTTGCAAAAATTACTTTGAATTAAAAAATGGACTCATTCATTTTTGGTCTAGATTCCATATTCTTATAGGTGAGGAACATAAAAAACACATAAATGATTTTACCCTTGTCTTCTTAACATTGAAACATTGAGGAGTGACCATAGAGCAAGTGAAATAAATAGATTTTCCATTATCACTAAAAGGAGAAGATAAGGAGTGTAAATGCATTTTGTAATGAGGAGAAGTAAATGATTGAGATGATCTATAATAGATATTCCTCTAAATATTATTCCCCACTTAAAGAAGTATATAAATCAATAATAAGATCTATTCCATTAGACAGACATTGAGAGAAACTCTATATGAGTATTGGTAGAGGTTCGAGAATCTTTGTGATAGTTTCCCTCATCAATACATTGATGATCATGAATTCATATTCTTTTTATGTCAAGTCTTTATTGATAGTGATAGGAACCTATTGGATGCATCCCCATGAGGATATATCATCATCAAATCACCAGTGGAGGCCAATAGACTGATTGATAAAATATCCTAGATTTCCTAATAATTTTGTACAATAGGTATTGGTACTTGAGGCTTATATGAGGTAAGATACTTTGAATCATATCCCATACTAGAATATAAGATAGAGGAGAAAACCACCTCAGTTAGAAGAATAAATTTAAAATAATCAATTGAACAACAATCATAAGTAAATGTATGCAGTTTGTGCTCTTCTCATAATCATTATATTGACCAATGTGTTGAAGTGCGGGGAATTAAAAGTTGCATTACTACCAACCAAAAAAGAAAATTTTAGTAACCTTCTCTAGGATGGAGAGAACCTTCCCAAGTCCAATATAGATTTTGGAATCAAAAAAATTAGAATAGTCAACCCTATTATCCATAATAACAACAAGCCCTACCTTTAAAAAAACACTTAAACAACCTGACCACTGACTAACTTATCAAACACACCCTTTCTAATAAAAGAATATATATGAGAAACCCCTAACTAGTTCACAAATTCTAGTACAAAACCAATAAGGATATGATGTTGAAGAGGTAAGGAATGAAGTTAATGAATTTAAGAATCACCTTGGAAACCTGTTGGATATATTTTCTAAAAATATAAAAAAATTATAGCTAAACCATTACCTAATACTAAAAGAAATGTGAGCCTAGTGATCAATAGATGTTTTAAAAAAATAAACTTCATAGCCACACTCGAGTCTAAGAACAACCAACCTAGCCATGAAGAAAAATAATCTAGAAAATATGGATAGTACCCTAAGAACCAGTCCAGGGAAGGAGAAGAAAAGAAAGAGGAAGAAAAATCTAAAAAAGAAATAGAGAATATAAACACCTTTTAAAAAATATAAAAGAGATAAAAACATCTTCCACTTCTATTCCCATTAATAATCACCCAATAAAGGAATATACAAGAATAATAAATTCAGAAAGATATTTTGGAAACTTTCCAAAAAGTTGAGATCAACATCCCCCTCCATGAATCTCTCAAGAAGATTCCAAAGTATGTCAATTTATTTAAGGAGATTTACATCAAAAGAGGAAAATTCAAGGGGATGATAAAATAAATTTGAGAAGAAGTGTTTTAGTATTGATTGCCCCATAATTTTCCACCAAGTGTCAAGATATAGGGACATTTTTTTATCCCTTTTAATATTGGTTCTATGTATTTTAATGATGCTTTGGGTGATTTAGGTGCATCTATAAATTTAATTCTACATTTTATTTTTACATCTTTGAAGATAGGATAGATAAAGCCCATAATAGTTGTGGTTTAACTTGCAAATAGGTCTACTACTTTTTTTCAGTAGGAGACCTAGAAGATGTGGTAGTTAGAGTCCAAAACCTGAACTTTATATCCGATTTATATGTGATAAACATGGAGGATGATATGATCCCAACACAGTCACCCATCATCCTGGGTAGATCCTTCTCAAAGATATCTAATACCATCATCAATGTACATGAAGGAAATCTCACCATGGAGTTTTATATGAGCACTATCCATTTCAACATCATTGATTCAATAAAGTAACCTCAGGAGGATCTTATACTTCTCACACTATCACACATCAAGAAGGTTGAGCCTAGTGAAGAGATCAGTATGCTCTAAAATTTTAAACTTAGTATAAAAATTAATATTTCAAATTCCTGTAAATAATGATGAGAAATAAATGAAAAAGATATATTTATAACTTAAGATAAGCGGTTATACTTGAATTTTTTTGATGAATTTGATGGTTTATTTAATGATGACGAAGCTGATTGTCACCTTGTGTACAAAAAACATAAATTGAATCCTTATAGGTGAGAAAAAAAGTTTGATTTTATCTTTAGAAAAACCCCAAATCTATAATGGAAACATTTAACAACTGACCTTAAGTATGTGTTCCTCATGAAAGGGGACGATTTTCCAGTAATAATTTCTAACAACCTTTACTCAAATCAATAAAAATGGTTTATTGAACTATTAAGTGAAAATATGAAATCAATAGTATGTTTGTTTAGAGATATACCTAGAATAAATCCCAAAATATGCATGAACAAAATTACTCTTGAAGAAAATTTAAAACCTGTTTGGAAACACCAAAGAAGTCTTAATCAAACCATGATGATGGTAGTAAATAATTAAATAAATAAAATTTAAAATTAAGAACAATAAATCCCATATATAACTCACAATTGGTAATCCCCATTAAAATAGTTCATCAAAAAACAAGGTTATCTATAGTATGAAATGAAAAAAATGAATTGATAACTATTAGAATTAAAAATAATTGGAGAGTGTGTATATATTATAGGAAATTGAATCAGATCACTAGGAAGGATCATTTACCCATTGATGTGAGACGGACGAGGTGGCCTGATCTTCACAGCGTAGGTCGGCGGATGAAGGATGCGGTTCGGGGCTAAGTGGTGGATGATGGGTATGGATAGCAGATGCAAGTAGTCAATCAACACTATAAGGAGTGAGACCTACTACTTAGACAACACAATCAAGGTAGGGATGTGATATCCAATCCACACAACAACGCACTTGGGTTGAGGCATAAAATTGGGGGCTTTGTGATCTTAGATCACAAATCTAACTTGTAGATTGACAAGGAAAGAATACACAAGAGCAAGGGGAAAACCTGGGATAATCCTCACACAACGGAGAAACAAAGCATAAGCTCTCAATTAGTTCTTGGATGAAAATACAATGCCATGGGGTGGCTATTTATAGCCAAGGGGGTGATACAATGGTCAAGGGTCTACTACCCTAAAGTCATAAAGGCTAAACCTACCTTGTCACCTTAGAAGTCAAAAAGATAAAGTCTAAAAAAGTCTTTAGGAAATGTAGCACATAACTTTCTAACATATCCCACCAGATTTGACTTTGAGTACATAGCCCACCGGATTTGACTTTGGTGTCTAAAGATGCCATTTCTAGAATCCTCCATGTGGGCAAGGCATCCAAATTCGTGCAACCATGTGGGCCAAGCTTTAAGCATCATGTTTGGGATTGAATAAGTGAGATAATAGGCCCATTTTCTCCATCCATGCAAGGTAAGATCCATTGGTCCTTTAATGAAGCGAGATGGGTTCCTATTGTTGAATTTAGCCTCTTTTATCTCCCACGCGTCATCGGGCCTTGCAAATCCAACTCCTCCACTCGGGTAATCGGCTCGGTGCCTTCAACATGGTTCGCATCATCCTCCCCCTCTTGAAAAGGAGTCATCCTCGACTCTTCATCCTCTACACCCAAAAATGGAGAAAGATCATAAACATTGAAAGTGGCACTTACACCATACTCACTTGGCAAAGCTATCTTGTAAGTATTGTTGTTAATCTTCTCAAGCACTTGGAAAGGTCCATCGCCTCGTGGCATGAGTTTTTATTTCCACTTGTTGGGAAATCTTTCCTTCCGCATATGAATCTAAACCAAGTCACCAGGCTCGAACAACATTTGCTTGCGACCCTTGTTTGCACGATCAATATATTTCTGGGTCATCTGCTCAATATTTATCCTTGCATTTTCATGGATTTTCTTAATGAATTCTGTACGCCCTTTCGCATCCATATTAACTGCTTCCTACAAAGGAAAAGGAAATAGATCAATAGGGGCAAGAGGGTTAAAGCCGTAAACAATTTCAAATGGAGAATATTGAGTAGTGGAATGATTGGACTTATTATATGTGAATTCCACATGCGGCAGACACTCCCAATTCTGTATGTTCTTCTTCACAATGGTTTGCAAAAGGGATGATAGTGTCTGATTCACCACCTTAGTTTTTCCATCAGTTTGCGGATGACAAGTAGTGGAAAACAGTAACTTCGTTCTGAGTTTTCTCCATAATGTCTTCCAAAAGTAGCTGAGGAATTTTGTGTCTTGATCCGACACAATCTTCCTTGGCATTCCATGAAGCATGACCACTTCCTGAAAGAAAAGTGTTGCAATGTTAGTGGCATCATCAGTTTTGTGACAAGGAATAAAATGTGCCATTTTTGAAAACCACCACAACAAAAATGGAATCTCTCCCCCTCTTGGTCTATGGTAACCCCACAATAAAGTCCATTGATATGTCCTCCCAAGGGGTGATGGGGATTGGGAGAGGAAGATATAGTCCGTGTGGGTTCAGTTTTGATTCGGATTTATGACAGACAATGCACTTTCCCACAAATTTCTCAACATCTCTAGATATCCTAGGCCAATAAAAATGATCATTAAGAACACTTAGAGTTTTTGCAACACCAAAATGTCCCATTAACCCACCTGAATGTGATTCCTTTAGTAAAAGTAAATGGATAGAACAATTGGGAATGCAAATCTTATCAATCCGGAATAAGAATCCATCATATAAATAGAAATTTTCCCAACTAACTCCAGGTTTACAATGTTCATAAGGTTATGTAAAATCACTATTAGTGGCATATAAATCCTTAATGTATTCAAAACCAAGGAGTTTTGAATCCAACAAGGATAAAAGAGAATATCTATGTGAAAGTGCATCGGCCACATTATTTTCTTTACCCTTTTTATGATTGATGACATATGAAAATGATTCAATGAATTCCAGCCATCTAGAATGTCTCCTATTTAGTTTATGTTGGCTCCTAAGGTATTTAAGAGCCTCGTGATTAGAATGGATCACAAATTATTTAGGCCAAAGATAGTGTTGCCATGTCTCTAGTACTCTAAACAATGCATACAACTCTTTATCATATGTAGCATAGTTTAGAGTTGGGCCATTTAAGTTCTCACTAAAATAAGCAATAGTCTTACCTTCTTGCATGAGTACTCCTCCTATACCAATTCTGCTTGCATCACATTCAATTTCAAAGGTCTTACCAAAGTCCGGAAGTGAAAGTAGAGGAGCTTGGGTGAGTCTTTATTTAAGAGCATGGAAGTCCTTCTCTTGAGTTGTCCCCCATTTGAAAGGAACATTCTTCTTTGTCAACTCGTTCAACGGTGCTACTAGTATGCTAAAGTTCTTCACAAATCTCCTGTAAAAACTAGAAATCCCATGAAAACTTCTTACCTTCCCAATAGAGGTTGGAGTTGGCCATTCTTTTATTGCTTTTATCTTCTCGGTATCCACTTCAACTCCATTTCCGCTCACAAAAAATACAAGGAAAAAAATCTTATCGAGACAAAATTCACACTTATTTATGTTTCCAAACAGGTTTTCTTTCCTTAACACCTTTAGGAATTTTCTTAAGTGATCTACATGTTCATGCAAAGTCCTATTATACACCAGAATATCATCAAAGTAAACTACCACAAATTTTCCAATATATACACGTAAGACATGATTCATTAACCTCATAAATGTGATAGGTGCATTGGTGAGACCAAAGGGCATGACTAACCATTCATAAAGTCCATGTTTTGTCTTAAATGCAGTTTTACACTCATCTCCTTCTTTCATCCTAATTTGATGGTAGCCACTTCTTAAATCAATTTTTGAAAAAATAGTTGAACCATTTAATTCATCTAGCATATCATCTAACATAGGGATAAGATGATGATACCTGACTGTGATGTTGTTGATGACTCTACAGTCAATGCACATTCTCCATGTTCCATCCTTCTTTGGTACTAGAATCACCGGTACGACACAAGGACTAAGGATCTCTCTGACATATCCCACATACAATAGTTATTGAACTTGCCTTTGAATTTATTTTGTTTCTTATGGGTTGGTGCGATATTCAAGGCGGTTCGATAGTGATGCTCCAGGTATGAGGTCAATTTGATGCTCAATACCTCTAATGGGTGGAAAACTAGGTGGCACCTCTTCAGGAAAGGCATCATCATACTCCTGCAACAAGAACCCAACAACATTTGGAAAACATGGTAAGTCATTAGTATTTAACAAAACCTCTTTGTACATGAGTATTAGGAGGGATTGATGTGAAAATAAAGCTTCCTTAACCTCACTCTTTTTCACTAACATCACACTTTTCTCTTCTCTCAAATTCTTTTTCCCACTTGATTTTCTTTGCTCTCCATTTCCTTTCTTCTCTCATTTTCTCTCTTTCCCTCATTCTATCCTTTTTCATTCTTTTTTCCTCATCACTCATTTTTTTCTTTTCTCTCAAAATGTGATATTCTAGAATTTTTTTTGGGTTCATGGGGTTGAGGGTTATAGGTTCCCCTCATAGTACAAAAGAGTGATGGTTCAAGAAACCATCATGAGTAACACGCCGATCATACTGCCATAGTCGAACCAATAGCAAGTGGCACGAATTCATAGGAACAATGTCGCACAATAAATCATCCTTGTATTTAACAATGGAGAACAATACCTTCACTTACTTGGTAACCTTAAGTTCTCCATAATCAGTCAACCACTAAAGCCGATATGGATGTTTATGCTTGAAAGTAGGAAGTCCCAACTTCTCTACTAACTCGGTTCTCGCAACATTACTACAGCTTCCTCCATCAATAATAACACTACATACCTTCCCATGGATCTTGAACCATGTATGGAAAAGGTTCTCCCGCTGCTCATTCTCTCCCATGGTCATTTGTGCACTTAGAACTCTCATAGTGACAAGAATCTCACCATCTTCTGAAAACTCTCCACTATCAATTTCTGGAGATTCTTACTCCTCCTATTCTGATATCTCTCCATCAGTCTCCCATTCTCCATACTTATTGATGGTCACGGTGCGCCAGTTTGGGCACTCACTAAAAATGTGACCCCTTCCTTGACATTTGAAACACTGAATATCTCTATTCCTGGTTTGGTTAGCCTCAAAAGTAGGTTTCTTAGGTGGAAGAATTACCTTATCACTTTTGCAATCAACCACCTCTTTTGCCTTTGATGGTTCTCCAATATCCTTCCTTGGATTTCTCCATGGCATGAAAGGGGTAGAGGGTTTCCTCATGTTGCTCTTACTTTTGATTTTTTGCTCAATCTTGGTGGCTTGGTGGATCATATCTTGTATTTCCACATGGTGATACATCTCCACTTGATCGGAAATCTCCCATTGAGCCCATGTAAAAATTGTGCCATGGTTGTCTCTGGATCCTCCTCAACATTTGTGAGAATCACTGCAATTTGCATCTCCTTGTAGTAGTCTTCTACACTCTTACTCCCTTGGGTGAGACATAGAAGTTTGTTGTGGAGATCTCTATGGTAATGTGTGGGAACAAACTGCTTCCGCATGGCGAACTTCATGTCTTCCCAAGTGTTGATGGGATGTCCGCCATATCTAACCCTATCATTTTGAACTTGATCCCACCATATTAATGCATAATCAATGAATTAAAGGGATGAAGGTTTTACCTTTTTCTCCTTGGAATAGGTATGGCATGAAAACACATGCTCGATCCGCATCTCCCACTCCAAGTATGCTTTCAGATCACTTTTCCCTTGAAAGGAAGGAACCTTCACCTTGATCCCACCAAGTAGGTCATCATCATGTTGTCTTTTTTGTACTCCTATAGGTTGTTGGTACAACCTCCTCCTTTGTGGGACATCATCAAGATCATCTTCAAAGTTCACCATCTCCTCCTCCATGATGTGGGGACGACGTGGTGCCGGAGCACGTCATGGGTTATCATGGAACATCCTTGGGCTTGGTTTATTCTCCAATTCACAAATCCTATCATGTAGCACTTCCAACTTCATATCAAGAAGATTCTCGAAGTGGCTCACCAAATCTTTCATTTGGAGTTTTTTATCTTTGGGTGTGAGAGATCTACTTAGACTTCCTTCATCGCTAACATGAGCAATTTTCTTCCCACGATCTTCTACCATAATAAGTTATGCAAGAACAAACACACACCGAGGGGGGGAACACACATAATGATACACACTCACTCACACACACACACAAGATGTACACACTCAGATGCACACAATTATACACACTCACACACGCAAGATATACACACTCACACACACAAGATGTACACACACACACATGCACACAACAAGATGCACACACTCTCACACACAAGATATATATATATATATATATATATATATATATTGCTTATTTCTCTCCACTCTCAACACTCAATTCAAATTCCAAGATCTTATGACATATAATAACTTGTTTTGGGTGATCACTTGCCACCAATATTTCCCCAATCAAGATTATGTTGGGGGCTGGTTTAACACAACCCGCTTGAGTGGTAAAGCATAAAGGGTGAAAAGAGGGTAGAAAATGGATAAAGGGTGGATGGAAAAGGGGGTAGAAATGTGGTATTTGGGTTTTTCATGATTGTGAAAGATAAGAAAAATTAATTACAATATGAGCCAAATATAATATTGGGATGAAATAAAATGATGGAGCAAGTGATTTACAGAAATGGAAAGTGCTAACAAAGTAAATCACAAAGAAGTAACTGTATCCGCTTTTTCTTCTTCTTTTTTTGGGTCAATTCTCCCCAAAAAGTGTTGTGCTTGATGTTTTAAAGCACAAAATTATTGAATGGAGAGTAAGACAATTTTTTTTCAATCTCTCAAATTAAGGATGTGCTTAATTTTGAAAAGCACAAAATGATGAGTTGAGAGAATTTGATTTTTTTTGATTTTTTTTGCCGGATACAAATCACATATAGAGAATTAAAGGAAAAAATAAGATGGAAGAATAATTGACTCAATGTAAAAATATTTCAATCTTGCACAACAAAGGTCAATTCTGAAGGTTTTCAAAGAAAAGGGGTTTCTTTGAATGGGTGGATAATAAGGAAAGATAATAAGGGAAATGGACAAAAGAAAATTAAATAAAGGGATAGATGCCTACCATGTAAACCGGAGCTCTGATACCAAATGATGTGAGATGCACGGGGTGGCCTGATCTTCACGGAGTAGGTCGGCGGATGAAGGATGCAGTTTGGGGCTAAGTGGTGGATGATGGGTATGGATAGCGGATGCAAGTAGTCAATCAACACTATAAGGAGTGCGACCTACTACTTAGACAAAACACTCAATGGAGGGATGTGATAGCTAATCTACACAACAACACACTTGGGTTGAGGCACGAAATTGGGGGATTTGTGATCTTGGATCACCAATCTAACTTATAGATTGATAAGGCAAGAATACACAGGAGCAAGGGGGAAAAAACCCGGGATAATCCTCACACAATGGAGAAACAAAGAATAAGATCTCAATTAATTCTTGGATGAAAATACAATTCTATGGGGTGGCTATTTATATCCAAGGGGGTGATACAATGGTCAAGGGTCTAATACCCTAAAGTCATAAAGACTAAACCTACCTTCTCCCCTTAAAAGTAAAAAATATAAATTCTAACAAAGACTTTTGGAAAAGTATCACACAAGTTTCCAACCTAGACCACCGGATTTGACTTTGAGTGCATAGCCCACCGGATTTGACTTTGGTGTCCAAAGATTCCATTTCTAGAATCCTCCATGTGGGAAAGGCATCCAAATTCGTGAAACCATGTGGGCCAAGCTTTAATCATCATGTTTGAGCTTGAATAAGTGAGATAATATGCCCATTTTCTCCATCCATGCAAGGTAAGATCCATTGGGCCTTTATGAAGCAAGATGGGTGCCTATTGTTTCATTTATCCTCTTTAATCTCCCACGCGTCATCGGGCCTTGCAAATCCAACTCCTCCACTCGGGTAATCAGCTCAGTGCCTTCAACATGGTTCAAATCACCCATTTCCTTTATTAACCAAATGTTAGAAAGATTTTTAGGAAGGATTCACTATTGTTTCTTAGATGGATTTTCATGTTACTTTCAGGAGCCCATTTCACATAAAGATTAGGAGAAAAGAAACTTTACATGTCCATGTGGAACCTTTTCTTATAAGAGGATTCCATTTAGATTTTTAAAATAACTAGGTACATTTCATAGATTCATGATAAATATTTTTTTATCATATTGAAGACTAATTGGAAGTGTTTCTGGATGAATTAAATATTTTTGGAAACTCATTTGATTATTGTTTGAAGAATTTAGATAATGTTTTGAAAACCATCATTGAAAAGAACCATGTTTTGAATTTTGAAAAGTTACAATTCATGGAGGAAAGAGGGATAGGCCTTGGTCATGTTCATTCCAAAAAATAGATTGAGGTGGATAATTATACAATTGAAGTGATAAATTCCTTACCCTATCCAACCTATGTGAATCATGTTAAGTCTTTTCTAAGACATGTAGATTCATTAAGTATTTTTATAATGTTTAACTTCCCCTTTCCATGCTACTTTTAAAATATTTTGAATTCATTTTTGATTATGATTACAAGGAAGCTTTTGATGAAATTACGAGTAAGATGATCACACCACCAGTGATACAACCACCCAACTAAAAGAACTCATTTGAACTACTTTTTGATGCTTTCAACCATACTATTGGATTAGTTCTATCCCAAAAGATTGAAGGAAAACCTCAGGTCATTTCATATGCATTTAGAACATTGGATGCTACACAAAATCATTACACATCCACTAAAAAACTATTCTTATAATTTTTTTTGATTTGGATAAATTCCTATCATACTTTCTTAGAACTAAAGTTACTATTTTTCCTAATCATGTAGCCCTTAGATATCTGATAAAGAAATTGGGATCTAAACCAAGCCTAGTTTGATGGATTTTTTTTACTTTAGGAGTTTAATTTAGAGATTAAAGAAGATAAGGGAGATTCTAACCAATAATAAGATCATCTAATTAGGATTCCCAATATTGTGGAATCTAAAATTGCATATAAAGAACCAATGAATGAATTAATTCTAGAAGAGAAACAATCTTTGATTGAAGGAGAGGTACCTTGGTATGTTGATATGGTAAACTTTTTGGAAACATCTCAATTCCCATCTCACTTGAACCCCACCAAAATTTATTAGGCTCAAATATAAATTAATGTTTTATATTTATGAAGATCCATATTTGTAAAAAACTTTCAATGATCAAATGATCAGGAAGTGTTTTCCTAAGAGCGAGATACAATCCATCCTTGAATTTTTCCACACTCTAGTTTATGGAGGACACTTAGGAAATTAAAGCATTATAATAAAGTCATAGAATTAGGTATATACTATACTACATTGTTTAAAGTTCCAATGTGTTAAAAAATGTGATTAGGGTCAGTTTGATAGAAAAATTTCCAAGAGGAAATAAATGGATCAAAAACCAAAAATATTTTGTGAAATATTTATAGTTTAGGGAATAAAATTCAAGGGACCTTTTCCCATTTCATTTAGAAACTCTTACACACAATTTATTGTTGATTATGTTTCAAAATGGGTGGAATATAAATACACTAAAACTAGTGATTCTAATATTTTTTGTGTTTTTGTTAGAACTAATTTTTTTTGTAGATTTGGAGTCCCAAGATCCATTATCAGTGACCAAGGAACTCATATTTTCTATAGGATAATGGAAGCATTGATGAGGAAGTATAGAGTGAATCACAAGAATTTGACACCCTACCATCCCCAAAATAATGGTTAAGATGATGTTTTAAATAGTGAAATTAAATTAATCCTAGAGAAAACTGTCAAGGAAAATAGAAAATATTAAATCCAAAGGTTGGAAAACACCTTATGGTCTTACAATATAGCTTAAAAATACCCATTGTAATGAGTCTGTACTGGTTGATTTATGGTAATATCCATCACTTACCTATGGATCTAGAGCATAAGGATTATTGGGAAGTAAAGAAGATGAATATAGATATAAAAAAACCTATAAAAGAAAGAAGAATGTAGATATAGGATCCTGAAGAAATTGAAATAGAAGGTTTTGTGAACTCAAGTATTTATAAGGAAAGAAATAGAGTGTCTCATGAAATTTTAATTCAATAAATAGATTTTCATCCAGGGGAATAATTTTTACTTTACAATTCAATTTTTAAACTAATACTAGGTAAAATTCATTCTAGATGGGAATATGTAGAGACCCGAATCTTGACGTACATGGACATTACATTACTTTTGCGGAATACTTAATAAATAACAAAAACAGACACATAAGGACCGTAATAGTTTAGTGTCTTTGGAAACTCATAATAAAATATTCTAATCATGGTGAAAGATCTTCAACATCTCCCAATAAAGATCTTCCCCTTTTTTTCTTACCTAAAACCTTTCTTTATATCTTGGGAAAAAGAAAACATAAAAGGGGTGAGCTCAAATTCCCAGTAAGGGTAAACATAGAGAACATAAAACAATCCACAAACATTTGAATGAAAAAACTTGAACATAAAATCTAAACATCAAAATCTTGAGCAAAGACATGAATCTTGGAAGTATGTAAGGCATATATCATAAGGGAACATCAATCATGATAAAATAGCATGGGAATAAAACATGTAATTGTGGAAACCATTAAGCACATGATATGATTTCCATAGTAGCCAAGGCATTGCTGCCAATACCATCTTAGTGGACAATGTCCCTTTCTGAATCGAGTTCACTCCTCGTTCCAGTCCTGTATTACTGAACCGGTTTAACTTGACGTTCCAGCCATGTCTATCTCATGAGATATAAATCTTTACCCAATGCATTAGAGGGAAATATAGGTCCCACCCATCTCATAATGAAATCATTCTTACTTGTTCCACAAAATAAACATACATCATTCATAATAACCCAATAAATAAAATGGGTTTCATAAACATCATCCCATAATCACATAATCCATATAAAAGAAATGGATATCATTTCATAATAAGAAAAGTGAAACCATGTAAATCATAGAGACATGATACTTGAAACATACACATATGAAATAATGTCATCTTAGATGGAAAATGGTTTTGATAAAGCACTTGAAATGAATTCTTGAGGAAAATATCCTTTCATCTTGAAAATCATTTTCTTTTCACAAAATGCCATTTAATTTTAAAAGAAAAGGATTTTGTTGAAAATAGTCATGAAATATTTGGGAGGAAGATTCATGAAAATAAAGATTTATAAAACCATAAAAATCCTTTCGTGCCGTATAAATTAAAAAAAACATTCTTCTCGTACTTTTGTCGAAAAAGTCAAAAAGTACCTTGTAGGGTAAATAAAATAAATATTCCTTCCATACCATGGGGTAAAATTCAAAATGGGTAAAAAGGACTTTAAACATACATGAAAACACTTTTATAAAACATGGACATGGACGATTGCAATAACCCCAGTAAATTCTTACAAATAAGCAATCTCGGATAAAAATGAGATTTGCAAAATTATCCCTTACCTTAGGTCCGATATGCTTCGTACGTTTCTGAAACTCCTGTATAATGATTTAAATAATGTCATTGACTTATTAAAGAATCATATTCATTGTTATGATATCATATACGGTTCACTTATGACTTTATATTACCCATTCTTTTTTAAGTTCCATGTTAAAACAGCGTTTTGGGTTAAATCGTTTTATTTATCATACGTGTTTGGACTTGTTGTTCTTGATATTATTACTTATATCCTGATTTAATTAATTCCAGAATTTAAAACATGATTTACATATAATATATATTTCATTATATACATATATATATGATAGATCGATTAAATGAAATGAAATACACCGTTCATGGAGACAGTAGGCCGTATGTACGCATGAACACTGTTTTCGTTTCCTTATTGAATTGAATGAAATTAAGTAGATGAAATACATATATATACACATAAATCCAGTATAATTATTATGTCATATATTTCATGATTACTTATTATATATACTTTATAATCATTCATGAATGGTTAACATGAAGAATGAATCTCATCGCGTCGTGGATACGGTAGTCCGTACGTACGCATGAGCGATGATATCATTCCCATGATCGTGGAATTGTATTGGAGTGTATGTATACTATTTTAGAATCAATATCACTTTAAAATAATTATATATAGTTATTATTTACACCATTATACCCATCCAAGTAAGGTGGTGGTGGAAAATAGATTACACCACGGCGTGGAGACGGTATTCCGTACGTACGCACGCACGGTGATTTCGTTTTACGTAGGATGGATAGATGGTGAAATAGGGTTGTTTAATAATTATAATAACATATCAATATATGAGTGATACTGATGTTATTACTTCATAATTAAACAACTAAATAAGAATAAGTGTAATAAGAAATAAAGTTGAAAGAATCGGTAACGAACATTACCTCTTCTTTGAAGCGCTTCTTTGAGACCTCATCTTAGGGAACCAAAATTGGTCTTTGAAGAAGCCCAAGACCTCTAGGATGTTTCTAGGGAAGTGGAGAAGATAATTTGACAGGGTTTGGCCAAGCTTGAAGGCTCAAAGTGGTGTGAGGAAGAGAGGGAGGAGGTGCCCTTTTATAAGGGAGGATAGGGGCACCTTTGAAAATCTTAAAAATATTAATTTATAATAAATCTAACCCCACCTAAAAACCTCAAAAAATGACTCATATTCGAATATTAGATGAGATATGGTTGTAATCTCATCAACCAATAAAATTTAGACATGTTAGGAAATTATTTTAAACATTATCAACTTGATTTATCCTTACTTAATCAATTTAATTTTATTTGTGGTAATAACATTCTAAATTTTAAATTATAACAAATAATTACTTATTTGTTGTTAATTTTCCATAATTGGATACTTTATAACATTTTATACCATATAAATTTAAATTTATAATTTTTATATATTTTTGTGATTTTTAAACAATTTTATAATATGTTATTTTTATAAAATAACAATAGTGTCAATTTTGACACTATTCATAAAAATTAAAAATACAATCCTATGATGAAGATAAATCTATTAACTTTCATAATAATACCTTTACTGGAATTTATCATCTTAAAATCACAATAGTTAAATTGTTATATTTATTAAATTATGAAGGTGACAACTTTGGAATCATTTAAAATAAAATAATATAAGTGTCATAATCACCTTAATAAGGATTCAAATGGTCAACAATTCGGCCAGTGGATGATTAGGGTTTATATATACACTAATAATAAGTTTTGTGTATATTTTTGGGCCTTTTGATATGTATTAATATTTCAATAAAAACTATATTATTGATTTTTCACTAAATAAATAATTTCTGCATCATTAATGTATAATATAATAAGGTAATTAAATAACTCTTAAAAATTACAAATAAATTACCATGAAAAAGAAAAATATTTTATCTTTAAAATGAGTATTTATAACCGAATTTATATTCTGTATAAACTTATATTAAAAATACTTTAATTATTAAAGTTGAGTGAGACATATTTCACTTTCCTTTAAATAAAATAAACTAAAGGTCTTAATCACCTCCAAGTGGGTTTAATGGATTCCATTTCGACCCAAATATGACTTAGGACATATTATAATCATCCAATTGTATTAAGAAAAGTATTAGGATAATTTTATAATATTATATTTACCCTTAATTACCCAATTTACCTTTTACTATGGTAAATAAAATTTACCGTTGTTACTATTCATAAAGCCCAAAAATAAAAAGTAGTCTATTAATATAATTTAGACCCACTGATTCCAAATATGGAATCCATTTTTCCAAATTCAATACACAGAAGTTGCAGAAATTAAATTAAAATTAATTCCGTTGTCGAAAGAAAACAGGTTTTTGTTTAAAACACTGCAAAAGATTGAATTTATTTAATCTATGAATTCAATGTAAAATCAAGGATAATGACATAAATTATATTAAATGGTAAAAATATATTCAATTTATACTTTAAAACCATTCAATATTATTATTTAACCACATAAGTTATTACGATGAAAAAAGTTGTTTTTAATTAAAATATAGCGTGTTTTTACTATTCATTAAAATATGAAAGTTATCAGAATAATATGAAATATTTATCCAAGGTAAAATTTTATATCCTGATTCCAAATAATAATTTTATTTTGTAAAATTGAACTTATAAACATGTCAAAAACTATATTTAAAGTGGGTGTGCCATCAAAAGGCGGCAAAACTGCATTTTTTGAAAGATACTTATTTTACCCGAAAAATTTATTTTGTTCTTACACCATGTTCTAGAAAATGTGTAAGATGAATAATAATGTTATAAAATTCAAAATTTAGTTAATACTATTCATAACGGCTAGTTCATAATAATATTATAATAATATATCGTTGTTTAGTAAAACTCGATATTGCGTACAACAGACGCTATCGAGGAAGGTCTCGATTGCGTGTAATGCAAGCCAAGTTAGGGTTGCGTGTAGTTAACGACTCCTTTATTGTTGCGTATAACAAAATACATTGAATATATATATATATATACTCAATGTTTCGTAGAATAACTACTATTAAAAAAACATGAAATTGTGTGTAACATGATCCAAGAATAGTGTTGCGTATACTGCAAGCTAATATGGTGTTGCGTATAGCACAAGATAATCTTGGTGTAGCGTACAATAGAAGATATGAAAGAAATTAAAACAAATATTTCTTATAAAATCTCAGGTTTTTACAGAATATCTACTCATTGTTACTAATGTATACCCCTTTGGTTCTAGGGAGGTCATTAAATAAGGGGAAAAGAACCAATTTACTATCAGTGGGTACAAGATGAATAAATACTATATAAAATTTCCATCAACACTAGTGGAGGAGATCATACTCTTCTAACTTGTCTAATAATACAAAAAAATCAGGCTAAAAATATCCTTAGCACTTGATTGATTGCTATATTTAAATTAAAATATATTTTAACAACTAAATATGTTAGAATTCATTGAGGTCACTGCATTATTTAAGTATAGGGGAGGGAACCTTTGTAGTTTATAATTTTCAAATTTGGTTTTTTCTTTTTCAAAATTTTTTGTCATTTCAAATTTTTTGTGTATTTCTTTTTTATTTTTATTCTGATTCCAAATCCGTTGAGCTTAATTTAAAAACCCTTGATTTTTTTGAACTTATGAGAATGATGGTAAACTAATTTGAATCATTTTATCAACTTAAGGGAATGCTGAAATGAATATGTTTTCAAATCCAAAGTTAAGGAAATTTAGGAAAATACCACTAATTTATTAATATCATTCCATGACACACAATCATACATTTTAACTCACTTACATGGGAGGCCTCTAAACCCATTTTGAAATCTTCTTCATAATTACCTCATTTCTTGAGAGAACTAATTCATATTTTAATAACCAGAATTTTTTAAGTAATATAGTGAAAACCATAGATCATTGAGGAACTTATTCTATATATGACCGAAGCATTCTTTTGATTTTATAATCCATTTTTAAAATAGACTTATATTCTAGCCTACCTTGACATTTGAACCTTTTAGACCTTATCATCCAGGAATGAACTTAATAGGAAGCCACATTACAAGACCAAAATCTATAACAACCCAAGTCTAGAATTTAATGCATGATCATAGTTAAATCAAGTATGGTAGAGGGAGATAACTAATCTTAATTGAAGTTTTAAAATCACTAAGCTATTGTTTATGTGATAATATATACTATTTGATATTATCATCACTATGGTATGTTTCCTACATCAAGGGGGTGGTTTAAATTAGTGTAGTATGTCTTATTACCAATTTAAATAATTATCCATCCTTTTCACCTAATCACTTGTACAGTGAATGGATCTATCACTACCTCACTTAGTTTTTAAGAATTCAAGATAAGAAGGAAATTAAAGTAATAAAGACATTAATATTTGTTAATGAGGTTAAACTTCTTGTAAGATTACTACATCCCCAATGTGTAATAGTTGTTATCCCCACACACAACTTCCTTATTATTATCAAAAGAAGCATGAACAAGGGTATGAACTTGAACCTATTATCTTGTAACCAACCAGGAACACTACAAGCACTAAATCTCAGTTAAAAAGTATAGGATATTGAATTTCACCTATTAAAAAATGATCAGTAATAATAACACAATCCTTTTCTGGACTTTAATAGGTTATTATCTTATTCCTTAAACTGAAAAAATAACTAAGTTTAATAAATCTCCAAAAAAATCACAGGTATTTCTAAAGCACATAGTAATCAAGGTCCACCTCTTCTTGTTCCTTTAGACTTTACAATATACAAATATTATATGATGGGTTCCTCAGATCATCTACTTCGGCCTATAAGATCTTCAGTAGTTGTAAGGCTGGTCTTCCTTACATTATTATTCTTCTTCAACGCACTAAATGTTTTTCCACAACAAGGTTAGATCACCTTATATTATTCGGAACAAAATATTTTCCTGGTAGATGAATCATCATTTTATCTTCTTCGATACTCTAATAATAATTAGAATGAAGTATCATATTCTATTATTTGATACAAAGAAAGTTATTATTCTTCAACGTTCTATCAGGGGATCTCTATTTTTTTTATAAACATAGTCTCTAAGGTTCACACAAATATAATTTCTAAATTTTAATATAGAAATACCTTTAAAAAATTTGGTTACAAGATCCCATTTTTCTTTTACACAATGTTTTCATGCGGGTCTATCCCCATGATCTTAGAAATCATATTTTTTCATTTACCCATTCTCTCTAGTATTTTATGAGGATACCAATTATATTTTCTCTCAAATGAATATTATGTTCACTTTATTATATATTAGTTTTGAGATTCTTCTTCTCATATAGTTCCTAAAACATCCACAAACTTATCTCACATCAAACTTATCTTCTGCATGTTGATATGAAGAAACTTCCATCTTGATCATGGAAACCTTATTCCCAACATGAAATATATCTCCATTATTTAATCATGAATATTATCTTAATCTTATTATTCTCATTCCTAGAAAGAATCGTGTCTTAATAAATCATCACAATTATATAAAATTTAAAGAACAAAAATGCATCACAATTTTTAATTTAAAAAATAATTTATTCTATAATTTATTCATTTCAGACTAATTTAATTACTTAGAATCTCCTCCAACTTTGATCTTATTCTACACAATTTGAGGATATTCATTCTCACTCATTTTTCCTTAATAAAAATCTATTTTATGATGTTTTGATCATTGAGGAATAGTTTAATCATCATCTAATTTACATTTATTCAAAATTAATAATTATTGAAATCTCTATGTATTTTTCAAGACATTGTAAGTCTTATGGGCTCACTATCATTCTCATGCGATTTTTTGGCAAAATATTATTCTTGTAATACTTTATAAGTCTTATTGTCTCCCTAAAAGTCTTACAAAATAACATAAAAAAGTCTTATACCTTGTACTAAATTCATATTTGAGACCTCTCAAAGTATTAAATACACTCAATGTCTTACATACTCCCTATAAAAGTCTTACAGAGCCTCCAGATTTAGAAAATAGTGAATTTGTATACACATAGTCAAAGTATTAAGTCATGGAATGAAAGTCTTATATGGGTGCTTCACAAAGTCTTATGAACTTATGAAGTCTTACGAACTTACCCTAAAAATATTATGAAATCACTTCTTGAAGTCTTAGACACACTATAAAAGTATTACATGCATGGGGTAAGTCCTAGCCTTTTCTATTTTTATGAGTTATAAAAATTATTAAAAAAATGTCCAAAATCTTACAAACTCAGGACTTAGATTTTTTTCTTCCTTGGCCTTGAAATTCTAGATTTCACAAAAATAACCTCCTAACCAATTCAACACACAAAGAGGCCTTCTCAAATATTTTAAAAGGATAATACAATGTAATTTTTCTCTAAATTTAATAATATTGGCTCCCAAGAACCTTTGCATAGATTCTATATATTTGAAACTAGATATTTTCCCTTATAGTTAGTTCTTCTATATCTCCTTTAGCTAGTTTCCCTCAAAACTCAATTCAAACTATTGTAGACAATTCCTTTTTATTGGGAAACTCAACCAAAACTATTATAGACAATTAATTTTCACCCAGAAACACTTTTCCTTTATTTCTATGAATACTAGGTCTATAATCATCACATTTATTTATTCAATATAGAACTTAATAGAGGTACAACCTTCTTCACATAGCTACTTCATAGAGATACATAAATTTAATAGTATTAACACTCTATGGAACTATACTCCTCTTGACCTTTATTCAAATTTAGTCAATCCATTTTTTCTAATGAACTTTCAAGAATTATTATATTCAATAATCTTTTACAACTATAAACATTATTCAATAATAAAACATGGCAGACAATCATACCCTTAAACTTATTTACCATTGTGTGAATGAATCTCAAAGAATATATAATAGAATTACCTTCTTCAAATTTTAAAATATGATTTAATAGATTATAGATATGAATTAAAAGTTTCCTATATTTAATACTACCCCATATAAATAATGGTTATAGTAACTAAAATCACTTCTTCTAAGCCTTAATTTATCCCTTCAATCCTCATACAATATTCACAACTCAACACTCAATAACACCTTTCCCTGGGAACTTCATGCTTCTTCTCAATATGCTTAGGAACACCAACTTAATTACAATAATATCATATTAATAACTATAATAACTCAATATTTTAGTATATATTTTCTTTTAAAATAACACTATGTTTGATATCTTACACTACATAAAAACCTGAGTTTAAATAAACCACAAAATAAAATTATTCTAATATGACTATTATAACATAGTTTTCGGGTTAACAGGAACGAATAAGAATCACCACATTATGAAATATATATAATATAAGTTTTACTCAATAAAAAAAATTAATTAATTCAATAAAGTTAACATTAATTTAATTTTTGTTACTAGGAAAATAACAAGAATAGATTCATTTTATTCTTTAAAAATACTTTTATTCTAAAAATGGGTTTTAGTTTTTTTATACATGGATAATTAGAATTAATTTATTATATATTTAGAATTAATATTTTAAAAAATTAATATTTTATTTGAAATCATCATGTCAAAATTATTTTTTGATGATTATTTTTTGATTTTTTTGAAATGATTGATTTTTAGATGAATATTGAAAAATATCGATTTTGGAAAAAATTATAATTTATTTTCTTTTAATTAAAAAATTAAACATCATTTTAGATTGGATTAGAAGTAAAATAATCCTAATTAAATTAAAAATAATCGAATTAATTACATTAAAATCAATATTATACTTAATTTTGGTGTGAAATCATTTTTATGTTTTAAAAGGGTATTTTTCTTAAAACTGTTTTCGATGCGTTTTGCATACTTATGTTAAAATTAATTTACACTAAATATAGGAATTGAATTTTGTAAAATTAATTCCATATTTACAATCAAAATAAGTAATATTATTTAATAAGTCCAACTTATTTTTTGGTTATAATGAATCATAACCATGGTAAAACTTTAACATCTTAGTAATGGGTAAAATGGGTTAAACAAGGTTAAAATTATGGGATAAGACTTCAAAATATCTAAAAAACTCAAATTAATCTCATTTTATGTGTTTATTCTATCCATAACCATCATAAATTAAAAAATATGGAAATTTGTTTCCAGTTTCTTGTGATCATGACCTTAATATTATTTTAAGTAAAGAATAAGTACACAATTTCACTCTTTTTTGTAATATATATAATATGTTTTAATAAGAATAAGATGATATTATTAATGGTTATAATTTTTTTTAAATATGAATAAATTATTTTTATTATAGTATTTTTTAATTTTTATTATTGGTATAATAACCTAAAATACCCACACATCGCTGATGCACAGCTTGTGTAAGCATGAGAAAATCAAAGTAAATAGTTTTAAAATGTTAAAAGTGATGTGTTTTGGATTAGTTAAAGTATTGAAAGATTTTTATGGATACAAATTAAAGTTAAGTAATGTTTTTAATATTATAATTCTAACTACATAGTAATATTGATATTTTTAAAGTCAAATTATGAGAATAGTCCCAAAAATGAATTTAAGAATGTTTTATGCTATATAATATATAATTAACTGTTTTAAAAACCATGAAAATATTATATTTTTTCATATTAATGGGTAATGGACTAGTATATCAACAATTTTTAACTTATGATCTACTTACCCTTTTATAATTACATTATTGAACCTTAAATACAAAGTATTTTATTTCCACAGTTAAGGTTAAAAGGGTTAACAAGGGAGTTATACCAAAATATAAGGTTTAAAACACCAATTAAACTTGTATGAATCTTATTGGTTGAATTTATTTATTTATTATACACATTATTTTTAAATATATGACAATTTTTATCCATTTTACATGATTTATACACATAATATATATAAATATTTCATGTATTTACAAGATTATAATCCATCTCACTTATAAAGTGGAACCACCTATCCTCTCTTCCCCATAATTCCTGAGCCACTTATCTTGACCAAAACCTACCCAAAACACTTATAAAATTCCCTAGATCCATTATATAGGTTATGGTATTCTTAAAATACCAACCCAAGGGTCCTTAATAAGAGATCCAAAGGATGATTCTCAAAGAAGAGGTAATCATCTTCACCAAATCCTTTTCGGTTTATTTCATATTTTACCTCCTAAAAATATTATTTTACCATATTAACATAGTAACATAGGTAAAATTATATTATATAAATGTTATTATGTTAATATAATAACCATTATTTATTTATCATCCATACTAATGGAAAATGAAAATGTCACCGTGCGTACGCACGAACTACTATCTCCACAACTAACGTATTTTATTCTTCATCACTGTCTCTAATGATTGATTATATAGATGAATTTTATGATTATATATGATGTTTATAAAATTATTATAATTATATAAAGATAAAATACTATCTACCTTCTGAACCTCCCATTCTTTATAAGATGACGATGTCACTCGTGCGTATGTGTGGACTACCACCTCCACGAAGCGATGTTGTTAATTTTCAATTAATGATTTATATGGATGACCATAATTATATATTTAATGAATATATATGATATAATTATGATTATAAAATTTTAAATTACTATTTATCTTTATTTTTCTTCATTCATTGAAAAGTGAAAACATCACTCGTGTGTACGTACTGACTACCACCTCCACGAAGTGATGGAATTCATTTCTTATCATCACCTTATATGAATGGTTATAAAACTATATATGATGAATAAATATGATATTTATATCATGAATAATATTATATATAGGATTAAATCATAACCAAGATACAAGGACTAAAACTATCAAACCAAAACATACATGAAAAACAAAATAGTTAACACCCGAGCACATGAGCCTCAGCCCAGTTGGTGAGGTATCCTTAAGTGTATCCACAAGACCTAGGTTCAAAACCAGGTAGAGGCATATTTCCGGCAATGTACCAGAAATGTACACTGTGCGAGTACTGTAGAAAAACTGTACACTGTACAGGTACAGTAGCGGAACTGTACACTATGCAGGTATTGCGGCAGGCACTGTAGCAGTTACAGTAGCAGGTACTGTTTTGTACTGTAGCAGTTGGAACTATTCAACTTGGGCCACCGGTTTGGGCTTGGAGTCCTTAAGTATTTTGGGACACCCAGGACTTCGGGTCAGTAGGGCTTTCGGGCCACCTTTAAGGCCTTCGGGCCACCTCAAGTTCTTCAGGCCACATCAGTTGCCCCAGGCACACTACAAAAAAGGAGCATCCCCAGAAGAGGATTCAGAGAAGGTGCACTCACCAGAGTAGAGCCAAATGGATTTTTCAGAATGAGAGGGTATGGATATGCCATTGGGACCAGTCTGTTCTTGCACATGAAGCCTATCTAGACAGCTATGCAAAGGTGGAGAGCTACTATCATGATGCAAATGTTGGGGAGGGGCAGTTCCTTGTAGATAGTCTGGTTGAATTCCCTAAGACCTTCAGGTCATGTAATCTCCTAAGCCTATGGGACATGTAATTTCTGAGAATATAGGCCTTTTAAGGGTCCCCCTCATCCTTTGAAAGCGGGGTTATCAAAAATCAATAAAAATGAAGGCCTTCAGGCCATTCAGGTTATAAAAAAACACCGAAGATGATGATGTTAATAAAGAATTGTTAATAAATGGATGATATATTATTATTATAAGTGAATAATATATTTTATTATAAATATCAATAATTTTATTTTATATATGTATAATAAATATTAATTTATTATACATGAGGTTAATAGTGCATACAAAGAAAGTTGGACATGAGTTAAGGGTTTTTTCATCTTAATTCCATTAAATTGAGACAAATTTTATATTACAAACATAATTTAATTTATATGGTTTATATATTTACCTTTTTTAATTTTTTATCATGAATAATTATTTATTTATGGTATTTAAATATTAATTTAAAGTATTATCTTCTAAAGGGGTTTTAATTAAAAAATTATTGAATCCTAATGGGATTTATGTTACAATCTCATTTTATTTCAGGATTGTTTATGTTTAGATTTACTTTGGGGGAAATTATATGATATTACTATCTTAAAATCGATATATTTTGTTCTACTATGGTTATTTTTGGGTTTTACATGCTTATTTTTCATTTCTTCTCCCACGAGTTCAAGAATCAACAGGTAAGTTACATGTATGGGACACCGACCATATCTCTTCGTTTCAGTTGAGAATATTTTCTTGAATATCCATGTTATTTATGTTATTTCAAGAATATTATTATTTACACTCCAATTATTATTTGAATTCATTTTAAACTACCTTTTACTTTATTCACAAAGGTTTAATAAATAATCTTGTAACTATTTTTCAAAAAGAGTATTTTTGAATTTCTTTACAAAAGAATAAAAGGAAATTTTTTTAACGTATATGGAGGGAACATATTTTTAAACCTCCACAAACATTATTCTATATTTATCTTAATCAATAAGTTTTTATGGTTATTCAAGTAAAATAATTTTCTAGGGTTTTTTAATTGAAAATAAAATAGTTTTACTTTCTTAAAGGAATGAAAATAATTTTTAAAGTGATTTATAACTTCATTATTACAAAAAGTTATAAGGAAGTTATTTTTAATGTTTCGCTTCCATTTTATTTTTTATTTAAAAAAGCTTTTGTTTTACTTAAAAACCTTAATTTTTATTGAATTAGTGGTTTTCTTGCATCCTTTAATGATTTATGATTTTTTGGTCATTAACTTTCTCATGATAACATTCCCTATCACTCTCTATCATTTCATTGTACATTATTTCCTTCTTTATGCCCATATTTTAAGTATCATAGATTTATACAATACCATTTCTACCACTTTGATATTTTCTTAACTGTATACCATTTTTATAAATGGTGTCATTTGAAGTAAACTTATTAATAAAGTTATTTCATTTACTTGGTAAATATTGATGTTTTGTATTCTTGATTCAATACAAATTTTTATTAATTAATTAGGTATATTTATTATGTATTATATTTTTGATTCAATATATTAGAAATTCATTGGACATATGTAAGTGATGGGTGGGTCCTGGTTATAGATATCCCTTCAATGCATCAATAGGTATCATAAAACAAAATAGGTAGCCACATTAGTTGGGTATTTGGTGTATACCTACCCATATAATGAAAGTATATTCACCATGGCCTTGAATATAATATTAATTATGTATTAGGTGAGGCCATGATGGTAAGATAAAAAATTTCTGACATTATGAATTTTATTCATTGATAATTCAATTATTATTATCCATATGAATGTTTGGTTGATATTATCTATTGATTTATTTCACGTCCAAGTTGTTGATTTCATATAATATGTTTTATTTATCCACCCTAACATATTTTTTATGACTCATTTACTCAAAATATCTTCTAATGTACACAACCCTTACTAGGAATTTGAGTTCAAACTTTATTTTGTTTTATTTTCCCCATTATATAAAGAACGGATCTTTGAATGAAATTTATCAATGCAAGAAATTTTTTCATTATATGTTTTTATCTTTTAATGTAATATGGAAGACATGTATATATCTAGTTTTCCATGACTATTGAACTATTTATCATTTGTGGTGTGGTCCCATGTATCTTATACCAATGTAATAAATTAGACACAAACTTATGGTTACTAGAGTTATAGATGCAACAGTTGGTATTAAAGAAAGTTTAGTAGGAACCTTGGGAAATAGATTTTAGATTAGCATATATAACATGAGAATTATGATAATCTCTTATAATATTCAAGAAATTTTACCTTAATAGGGTTTTTTTATTCCATGGATCAATATTCATGATGACTTTGACCAAAAGAAATATATACTACTGTTTAGAGAAGAATCCTATAGGAAGGAAGGGAATCAATACCCATATTCAATATAGGTATTACCTTATTGATAATTCCAATACAACAAGTGTTGGAGTTTATTAAATCATGAACATGTTAGAGAAAGTGACTCAAGTTATGATTAATATCCTTGCCCATATAGATGAACTAAATTGGAGAGAATCTAGAGTGAAAGATCTTATGATTATGCCTAACTAGCTATATCGAGTTATGACTAATAATATGAAACTTCTAACACATTAAATAAGATAAAAATGGAGTTTCATGTAATTTAAAGTGCTAAATACCATGGAAGGAAAAAGATTCAACATCCTAAATTTCAATAATTTTAGAAGAAGTAATGTGGTAAATACTTTAATGGAATGAGATTTTGTTATAGGTGTAGAGAAAAATTCTACCATGCTCATAATTTCAATGTAAAGAAAGAATATAATAATTTCCAATGCTTTAAATGCAAGAATATGGAGCATTATACAAACCAATGTGCCAAGAATAAAGGATTACCATGATAATTTTTTATTGATTATATCTTGAAAATACTCTTAAGATTATGAAGATCATGAGAATCAATTTAGAATCATTATTGCAATTTTTATAGGAAAATGTGTTATATGATAAATTTAGTAAGTATGAATGTTGATTTTAGGATGTTTTTTTCTTATAGATATTGTCTCTGTGGATGGAATATATGTTGATATTTCTAAGAAAAAAGGAAATCAAAGAGTATCTCTCATGGATGAATGTAACCTTTACAGATTTTAATTTAGGGTAATTAAAATTTATTTGGATAATATATGATTAGGATTTAGTATTATGGTAGTTTGGTATGAGGATTAAGAGAAAAAATCCAAGGATTGTTATGATAATATTTAATAGTATGAAAAATTTACAAATTTTGAAATTTTAAAACATATTTTAAATGGCACCAATCACCCTAAAAATTGATTTTTATGAAAATGTGATATTTTTAAAAGAATATATAGATTACCATTAAAGATATTGTGTGATATGAAAAGGTGCTCCTTAGTGAATTTTACTATGTTTTATTGTAGTTTTATCTTGGTAATTTAGGTTATTTGGGAAAAATTATATTTGGGAATATGTAATTAGGGAATATACATATTTGAGTGATAATGGTTGTCTCAGGATAAAAAATGAGATTATTTAGGAAGAATAAGTGATCAAACCATTCTAATTTTTGGGTTAAAAATTAATCAAGCATATTTTAATAATAGTTGAGTTTGTATTTGGTTATTATTGAGATTTTGGAGGATAATTTTTATGAAGTTTTATTCACATTGTCTATTATTGTATCCTGATATAACAATTTTTGTTATAGACAAGATAAATAACTTATTAACATTTTATGGATCTTATAGTCTATTAAAAGTTGATTTTAGTGATTCAGGAATGAAAATTTCATCATGATCATGATGATGGTCATTGAAGGATGAAATCATGCTTATAAAATAGGAAGAAATCAAGTAAGTAAGTTTTATCATATTTTCTACCCCAAAGGTAAAAGAATTTCTTAAACTCAAGAAAATTGAAGATAAATATATCAATTCTTATATAGAAATTAAAACTCATCTAACAAGGTAAAATTTTAGAAGCTTATTCACAATTATGAGTCTTATAGAGGTACATGTATAATAAGTTTCTTAGTCATAACCTAAAAATTAAAGTTCCCGATAAAATCTACATCCTATTTTATTATTATGTTATCACATATTAAATTTATAAAAAAAGAATTAAAATTGAGAGGAAGTGTTTTTTTGTAAGGAGGGGAGAATGTAATACATTGAGTTTTTAGTTTATATTTTCTTTTAAAATAACACTATGTTTGATAGTGTACATCGCACTAAACCTCGAGCTTAAAAAAACCATGACTGAAAGTTAACTTTTTATTGAATAAGGAGAGAACATCAAGTCACAAATAGATAAAAAAAATCAAGGTGGACTAAAATGATGAATGCCAAGGGCGTCTTCGAGAATAACCTTGTAGAAACTCTTCAGAAGAGAACCCATCCGGTTGTAGATAACGATGTCTTCATTAGCTCTACCTTCACGGGCCATCTTATCCATAGAAAAATTGACTTCGCACCAAATATGTTTGACGGATCATCCTTGATGGATCAAGGTCCTACAACGCCTCACCAGATAGCAGAGATCCCACAGAAGTTCAGCCTTTCCTTGGATGAATAAGAAAGACGCAGTGGAATCTGATTCAATACTGTCCACCTTGATGTTGTGGCAGTTGCACCATGCAAGACCTGTGTGCAAGGCCCTAAACTCTGCACCCAAGGACGATCCCGGTCCATATAAGGTCCGGAAGCCAAAGATAACTAAGCCGTTAGCATTCCTAACTAGACGACCACCCCTCATATCGCCCTCAATGAAGGAGCCATCAACATTGAGCTTTAATCCATTTCAAGGTGGTAACCACCGAAACCACTTTCCTTGGGTGCTAGAACATGATATTGAATTAGGAATCAACCTGGGGAGAACCCTTTTGAAGGAGGGTGAATCCCAGCAGCTGTGGAGAAGCCTGGCCATCTCAGCCACCATTTCCCGGGTTCTCACGTGCAATGCTAAGGTGGAAGTCTTAACACCCTCTCTGGCTTTGTTCCTTGCTTCCCAGATATTCCAACATGAATCCGCCACAACAGTTGCACGGATTCTCCTTTCAACGTCCCGTGAGCTGGCGTCCCGAAACCAACTTGTACAAATCTCTTGAAAGGTCTTTCCACTGCACTCAATGGCCAGATTGGATCCCATGTAGCACCACAATGACTTTTCCCAATTGCTTTGCATGAACAGATGTTCCGTTGACTCCATCCGGGGGCTGGTGCAATAGTAGCAACGAGACATAGAGGTAACCACTCTGTGCTGAATGTTCTCATCCATCGGGAGGGCCCTGTGAAGAAAACGCCAGACCAGAAAATTTAATTTGGTTGGAATGCCTTTTCACTAGATCTTCGTGGCCAAGACATCGCTCTCCCTCTGCATGTGGGCAGAAGTTCTGTAACCACTGCTTGAGAATTTACCAGAAGACGATCCAGTGAAGCAGCAGCGGTCCGACTCAGCCATCAAACAAATGTTTTGGAAAATTCCCTTCTGATCGGGGCTGAGAATTGTGTCCATCAAACCCCGATGTGCTCTAGACTCCTTGAAGGTGATAGTCGGCACAAGACAGCCAGGGAAAAAGAGAATATTGCCAGCCTAATTGTGGTTCTAGAGGTTGATATCGCCTCTACCAATCAGCCAACGGTATTGAGATTAGAGACCGGGCAGATGCGAGAGCATGCATTTGGTAAGATTAGAGAGTGTCCTCTTGTGACTTGGCCATTCCTCCCATTTATCTCTATACCTATTCTTCATGAACCTTCCCATAAAGAGGTACCCTCAATGATTTCCCATGCTAGGCGTGCCTGCATGGCTTGCATGGATTCAACCACACTATATAGGCCCACACCTCCTTCTTCAACCAGCTTTTCCATACGACTCCATGAAGCCTAGTGGCAGTGACCCAACTAGTTAGTATCCCATAAAAAGGCAGTCAGGGTTCTTTAAATCTTAGTTATAGTGCCCTTCGGCGGCATGATGATCGAAATCACATGCATGGGGATCGACGTGAGCACACTATTGATGAGGGTGACTCTACCCCTGAATGATAGGAACTTATTCTTCTAGTTACATATTCTTCTAGTCATCCAGGATATAACGTCATCAAAGAGAGCCTTTTTAATTCTCCCATATGAGATGGGAGCTCCGAGGTATGTCATTGGCAGGAGGCCTTGATGAATTCCCAGGATGTCCTGGATCTTCCTGCATCGTCTCCCAGAGCATCTGTTGGAGATATAAACCTTTCTCTTCTGGTGGTTGATGATTTGGCCGCTTTCCTCCCCATATGCCTCCATGATGCTCATGAGGTTTTGAAGTGAATTGCACCTGCCATTAGTGAAAATAAGAATATCATCGGTGAAAATCAGATGTGTGATTGAGTTTTCTCCAAATTTGGTGACAAAGGGCATGATCCTTCCATATTCCAGACTACAGTGCAACTTGGATGAGAGGGCCTCTTGAGATAAGAGGAATAGATATAGAGACATGGGGTCTCCCTGCCGCACCCCTCTGACATTTTTAAAGAATCCAAACAGCTTTCCCAAGAGTGATACTGAGAGCCACGGTGATGAGAAACACCTGAAGCATAGATCACAAAACCAATCTTGAAAGACAAACTTCCTCATCATTCAAAGAATAAAACCCCATTGAAGTCTATAATAGGCCTTGTCCATGTCGACTTGAATGATAACATTAGACCCCACCATCCGCTTTTTGATGTCTCCAACTAACTCCTTCGCAATGCCAATCACCCCTAGATGCTTCTGCCCTTAACAAACCCATGCTTATCTCTAGAAATAAGCCTCGGGATGATGCTACTCAACCTTATGGTAAGGAGGATAGATAGAATTTTGTAGGAGAAGTTACAAAGGAATACAGGTCTGTACTGGGAAATTCTATTCGGGTCCTTACACTTGGGGATGAGAACAAGTCTTGAGGTGTAGACCCCCCTTGGAAAAGAGCCCCCCTTGAATAAATCCTGTATCACCTGAACCACTTTTTCCTTCACAAAATCTCATGCTGCAACATAGAAAGCTCCAGAAAACCCATCGGGTCCTGGATCGCTATCCTGCTTTAAACTGAAGGTAGCCTCTTTAACTTCTTCCTCCTTCGGAATCTCTAACAAGGGCTGAGTTGTCTGTACTTCCCACCATCTCCTGTATGCAGAAAATAGGATCTTCCCCCCTGTTCTTAGCAGACAGGTTCTCAGTTCTGGTATCCAACGGGTCCGCCAAGAGCTTCTTGAAGTGAGCTGGGTCCATATTCCCAGCCACATTTATGTCTGAGGTGTAGGTCCCATCTTCCACCTTCAAGTTCAGGCAAGCATTCCTCCTTTTTTTCTTTCAGACATGCATGGAAATATGATGTATTCCTATCCCCCTCCCTCATCCAAAGATCCCTCAATCTAGCGTGGTAAGACCTCTCTGTCTCAAGTGCCTTTTCACCCAAAAGTGAGCACTTGTCATTCAGCAGGGCAAAATGGTTGTCATCCCATGCCTCCTGGAGAGACTCCTCAAGTTTTTCAATGTCTGACTTGATGTCATCCATGAGTGGGTCCTCCGCCATATTGTTGTCCAGCCAGTCTAAGATACACCCTTTGAGCCGTTGGAGCCTATAGTAGAGACTTGCCCAAGCACTTCCATTGACTTCAGACACCCATGATGCCTCCATCATTTGGAGGAAACCCTCCCTGTTGTTTCATCCAGCTGAATAAAGAAACTGGCGCTGCCTCGGGATGGATCTTTCCAATGAGAACAGAAGGGGAGAGTGGTCGGACAGGACTCTGGTTATGTGTGTTACCGAAGCCTGTCCGAAGGATTCGATCCCTTGGAGGTTCGAAAGGCACCTATCTAGACGCCTCCAAATGCGAAGAGGCCCTTTTCGGTTGTTGCACCAAGTGAATCAGTTACCGATGAAGCCCAGGTCCAGGAGTCCAGTAGCAGCCATGCAACCCTGGAAGTCTCACATGGCATTGTTGAGGCCCCTCACTCCTCCTTTCTTTACTGGAAGTCTCGCATGATTGTTATAACCTAACCACTGGGTTAGTAGATATGAATAGGAATAACCACCTTATGAAATATATATAAGATATGTTTTCCTTAATAAAATTAATAAACCCAATAAATAAATTTAACATTAATTTAATTGTTGTCTCCATAAAAAATAAGAATAAATTCATTTTATGCCTTAAAAATACTTTTCTTCTAAAAATGGTTTTTAATCATTTTATACCTAGGTAATTAGAGTTATTTTTTTTCTATTTTTATGAATTTTATTTTACAAAATTAATTTTTTTTTGTAATCAACATGTAAAAATTATATTATTATGAATTTTTGAAATTTTTCAGAAAAGATTGACTTTTAGGTGAATAGTGAAAAATACTGATTTTGGTAAAAATTGATAATTATATTCTTTTAATTATAAAATTTAATTCTATATTATGTTAAATTATAAGTGAAATAATTCTAATTTTATAAAAAATACAATTAATTCCATGTTTATCAATATTATACTTGATTTTGGTGTATTTTTTTTATGTTTTAAAAGTGTATTTTTCTAAAAACTATTTTTGATTTGTTTTGAAAACTTATATAAAAAAAATTATACCAAAATTATTAATTTAATATTATAAAATGGATTCAAAATTTTTAATTGTAATAATTAATATTATTTAATAATGAAAATTTAATTTTTGGTCATAATGAATAGTAAATGTGGTAAAACTTTAACATCTTAGTAAAGGGTAAAATGGGATAAATAGGGTTAAAATTATTGGATAAGGATATAAAATCTCTCAAAAAATTGAATCAATATCATTAGATGTATTTATTTAATCCATAATCATTAAAAATTTAGAAATATGTCAATTTTTTCCATTTTTTATGATTATGACCTTTATATTATTTCAAGTAAAGAATATATACAACATGTCACTCTCTTTATTTTAATATCTCTAATATGTTGTCATAAGAATAAAGATATGTTATTAATGGTTTTAAATGGTTATTTTATATATGAAATTTTTTTTATGGTGTTGATTTTTTTTTATTTTTTAGTAATGATATAATTACCTAAAATGCTTACACATCGTTGATGCAACACTTGTGAAAGAGGGTGAAAAATAAATGTAAGTAGTTTTAAAAATTAAAATTAACGTGTTTTGGATAATTTAAATCCATGAATGATTTTTTATGTATCAAAATTAAAGGTAATTAATTATTTAAATATTAAAATTCTAACTCCTTGGTAATCTTGATATTTTTAAAGTCACATTATAAGAATATTCCCGAAATGAATTTTAGGATATTTTATGTTATATAATATTTACTTAATTTTTTTAAAAAATAAAATCTTATATTTTTTAAATTTAATGGGAAATAATTGATAATATCAACCATTATCCACTTATTACCCACTTACCCCTTTAGAATGACATTATTAACCCTTAAATACTAAGTATTTTGTTACTAGAGTTAAGGTTAAAAGGGTTAATGATGGGGTTATAATAAAAGATAATGTTTAAAAATCCACTTAAACATGAATAAATATTATTGGTTATATTTATTTAATCCTTATACAACTTATATTCTAATATATAGTACTTTTGAGCCATTTTTCATGGGTTACACACACACACACACACACACACATATATATATATATATATTAATATTTCATGTATTTACAAGATTTCCACCCATATCACTTATAAATGGGAACCAATTATCCTATATTACTCACACTCATTGAGCCACTTATCTCAACCAAAACCTACCCAAAAATATTCTAAACTTACTCAGAATTATTATAGGGGTTATTTATTCTTAAAAGACCAACCCATGGGTCCTTAAGAAGATATCCAAAGTTGGTTTCTCAAAGAGGAGGTACTCATCTTCATCAAATCCTTTTAAGTTTTTTATTATTATTTTACATCCAATAAATTTTATTTAACCATATTAACATAGATAAATTAGTAAAATTTTATTACTAAAATTTTATTCTTATATAATAACTATTATCTATCTATCATCCATCCCAATGGAAAATGAAAACATCATCATGCGTACGTATAGACCACCGTCTTGACGAATGAACTACTTTATTTATCATCACTTCATATCATGGTTGGTTATATATATGAATTTAATGACTATATATTATTTTTATAACATTATTATGTTTTTTAAAGATGAAATATTATCTATATTCTGAACCTCCCATCAGTTGTAAGATTATAACGTTACCAATGTATACGTGTGAACTACCACCTCTACGAAGTGATGCGATTATTTTTCCATTTATACATTATAAATATGGTAATAAGAATATATTTAATGAATAAATATTACATATATTATATAATTACAAATTTTAAAGGTGAATTACTATTTACCTTTCTTTCGTTCAATCCATCGAAAAGTGGAAAAATCACTCATGCGTAAGTATGTACAACCATATCCACAAAGTGATGCGATTCATTTCTCATCATCACCTTATATGAATGGTTATAAAACTATATATAATGACTATATATTATATTTATATTATGATTATTATTCTGGAGATAATGAAATAATGATCAAGTTACAAGGACTTAAACTACCGAACCAAAACATACATGAAAAATGGAACAGTTAACACCTGAGATGATGATGTCAATAAATAATTGTTAATAAATGAGTTATATAATATTATAAGTGAATAATATATTTTATTATAACTATGAATATTTTTCTACTATATATTTATAAAAAAATAAAAACTTAATATATATGAGGTTAAGAGTGCATACAAAGTAAGTTGGACTTTAGGTAAGGGGTTTTTCATATCAATTCCACTCCATTGAGACAAATTTTATATTATGCACCTAATTTAATTTATATGGTGTATATATTTCCCATTTAAATTTTATATCATGAATAATTATTTATTCATGTTATTTAAATTTTCATTTAAACTTTTCTCTTTTAAAAGGGCTTCAATTCAAAATTTATTAAAAAAGTTCAAGATTTATGTTACAATCTCATTTTATTTCAGGTTTGTTTATGTTTAGATTTCATTTAGGAGAAATTATATGATCATAATATCCTAAAACCCATAAATTTTACACTCCTATTTTTTTTGGGTTCATATACTTAATTTTCATTTCTTCATTTTTTTGTTCAAGAATCAACAAGTAAGTTACATGTATAGAACACCGACCTTATCTATTCTTTTTGGTTGAGAATATTTTTCTCCATATAAATTATCTTTATTTTCTTTAAATAATATTATTAATTACCCTCAAATGGATATTTGAAGTTATTTTCAAATATTTTTTATTTTATTCACAACGGTTTAATAAGGAATCTTTTTTTTTCTGAAAAGGTTATTTTTTTACTTTCTTTACAAAAGTGTGAAAAAAATGTTTTTTAATATATACAGAGTGGATAGATTCTCCTGTCATCATTAACATTATTCTCTATTTATCTTTATTTAAAAGTTTATATGGTTCTATGGTTCTTTAAAGAAAATCCTTCTATATTAAATTTTAATTGAAATGAAAATAGAATTATTTTCTTAAAGGAATGAAAATAATTTTGAAAGTGATTTATAATTTTTTTCTTACACAAAGTTACAAGGAATTTTTTTAATGTTTTAATTCTATTTTATTTTATATTTACAAAATTATTATTTTTACAATAAAACCTTAATTTTTGATTAATTAATGTTATTTTTTATCCTTTACTAATTTATGGTTTTGTGGTCATTACTTTCTCATGATCACATTCCTTATCACTCTCCATCATTTCATTATACATTATTTTCTCCCTCATGTAAATATTTTAAGTATCATGGATTTATATGATATCATTTAAACCAGTTTGACATTGTCACAACCATATACCGTTTCTATATATGGTATCAGTTGGATTAATATTATTAAGAAAGTTATTTCATTTACTTGGGAAATATTGATGTTATTTATTCTTGATTAAATATAGATATTTATTGATTAATAATTTATATTGATTATGAATTATATTATCGATTCAATAGATGAGGAATGAATTGTACACATGTAAGTGATGGCTAAGACCTAGTTATAGATAACCCCTTGACGTATCGACAGTATCATGAGATAAACTAGGTGGCCACATTAGTTGATTATTTTGTTTATACCTAACCACACAATGAAAGTTCCTTGGTCAAAGCCTTGATTTTAAGATTCATAATGTCTTAGGAAAGGCCTTTATGGTATGATCATTAATGTCCAAAATTATGAATTTTATTCTCCGAGATTCAGTTATTATTATCCCTGTGAATGTTTATTTGATATTATCCTTGGATTTATTTCATATTTAATTTTTATATTGTGTGGAATGTGTTTTTATTATACAACCTTCCATATTTTTATAACTTATTTACCGATGATAAATTTTTCTGTATGTAAACCTTTCCAAGAATTTAAGTTCACCCTTTATTTTGTTTTCCTTTCCCCAGTATATGGTGAATGGATCTTTGAATGAAATTCATAGATGCAATAAAGTTATTCATGCTATGTTTTTATATTAAAATGTAATATGAAAGTCATGTATATATCTAGTTTTCCAACACTAGAAAAATGATTTATCCTTTATAGTGCGATCCCTTGTATCTTATACAAATGTAATAAAGTAGAAACCAAATTTGGGTTTCTGGAGTTGAGGCTTCTACAATCATATATTGAAATCATTCATATTACATCCATTGAAAATGAATGCCTATGTGTTCTTTCACTTCTATACCATTTTCTCATTAACTTCCTTCATTTTATTATATCCACATAGATGAAAATAAATACAAATTGTATGGTATTGGATGATATCAATTCACTCTTATTAATGTGACATTAATTATCACACTCTAATTCTATATGAGCCATACTTAGTGTATAAAACAGGAGGTTACATTATAGATAAAAAAATATTTCCATTAATCAATTTGAATATGATACCAACTATTACCATTTTTCAAATTTCTTTAATGGATGATTAAAAACTTTTAGTCTAAGAGCATTGATTATTAATAATTTTTATTGATATTCTCCTAACATATTTCAACCTTAATTATTTCATTCACTTCAAAAAAAAATTAAAACATTCAAAAAAAATGATAATTTTATAACTTTATAAACCATACTTGGAACTCTCTCAAACAGATATATTTTATGATAATTTTTTAAATAAATATTCCCCTATTAATATAAGATTTGGTTATTGAAAACCAAGGATGGGACAATAGGCATACATTCCTTTTATTTAAAAATTTAAAGAACCATCCAAAAATTCATATTTTCATGAGATTACTATTCTGGAAGCTTCTAAAACTTCACCAATTAAAGGATAAAATCTATATTATCTTCATCAAGGTTTATATTTTCTTCAAATGTTCATTAAAATATTGATTTTTGTGATCTCAACTGAAATGGTGGCTTCCTTATCTACTACCCAGTTCGACATCATGCTCTTATTCTTCATGGTTGAACTTTATTCAACAATTATATTATAAGATAAAATATATTAAATCATTCCAAGATGATAAAATATCCCATTTAAAATCCAATTTTGGTGTAATTCACTTCCTTCTCAATTTTTACCTAAGAATAAAATTCTCCTTTTTAATTCCCTGCATAGTAAGCACAAAAATATAATATCAATGATAAGGGATTCTTAGTGCGAGAAACAAGGATGAAAATATATTCTAAAAAATGATAATTTTATCTTTTATTCTTCACTTCAAGGATAAATACTCATGTTATCCCTTTTGGGTTTCAAGTATTCCTTGGGTAGCATTAATGTATTATTCTTCTCAACAAATTAATTATTTTGGAGATCTTTTTCTCATTATACATTAAGGCACATATATCACTTAGTGTAATATTCATATTATTCAGGATTTATTCTTGGGTTAGTATAATTATAATGAAATACTTTTAATTCCTTAAAACCTATTTTAACCCCCCATACAGCATAACACCTCATGAGATGCAAGGCTATCATATTTTAAAAAACACTTATAAAATTCAATTTCTTCTTCTTTAGAATTTTTTCATTCCCTTTAGATAATTCATTTTATTATTATTCTTCCATTATTTTTTATTATTCCAATTATCCTGGAAAAATGATTAAAAATTCCTTGGGAATTTTATTATATTTCTTGGATATTCCACATTGATTCTTAGGCGTTCTCTTTACTAATCCAATCATTTTATTTTTCTCTTTGAAAATTATTCTCCTTTGTTGCTTTCCTATATTAACTTTAATTTACCCATCTTGTTCATAGTGATATATAGTGTGACCTATTTTTCCAAAAAATAAGTATATTATCCTATTTGGTGTGGAATTATTTTCTATAGTATAAGTTTTTCTTTGAAAAAAGTGTTTTTTTCTTATTACCCAAGGATAATTCAACCTCATTATTCTATGAATTCTTGGGAATATTACATTTATAATTTTCTTTATATTTTCTCCCAAGGAAGGATTGAATCCTTTTATTAGTTTCTACTGTCTTATTTTCTCATATATTTTTGACACATGCTTAGTTGAGTTATATAATAATTAACCACTTTTGTGACAACTTTGATTAAAAGTTCCACAGAGATTCTCCAAGCTTTCAAATATGGTTATAATAGATTGATTCTTCCCTTTAATATATAGAATTTTAATTTTATTAGAATTAATCCCCTTAGATGTATGATTTATTTATATTTAAGAAGTTGAAAAATTGTGACAATAATCTATAGAATTGTGTTTAAACCTTTCCTAGAATAAGAAGAATCCAAAAAACCTAGTTCTTTTTTTCTCCACAAAAGTTTTTCTAGATTTATAAGATTGTTATTTTTGTTTATTTTTTATACTATGGATGTGATTATTTAAGGGAACATATTTTTAATATTATTAATTTATTTCACTATATATTTAGTGATGGGATTATCAATATTTTAATTCATGCACTTTGGTATATATTTTTATTCTAAACTTGAACTGTGCATAAAAATAGAATTAACAAAATTAATGTTTTATAATGTGGAAGGTACCTTTTCTTCTAAGGATATTAAAGATTAATCATAAGAAGATATTAAGATATCATTATTAATATATAAAATATTTTTAACACAATATTACTCATTTATATTATATTTGGAAGTAGCTCTTCTCTTAGCATGTTATGGAGACCCAGCTTAAATATTTTCTAGATTTTTGAATCCAACTTTAAACTCAATAAATTTAATATTTAGGATGTGTTTCTCATCCACCATTTATTATATTTTTTTATCCACACTCTTTCATGATATTTTAAATATTTTTCTCAAAAAATCACGCACTATATACTTCTATAACTACAAACAATCAATCTATTTTACTTTGTTGGATTTAATCTCTAGTTGAGAATTCTTGACATCAATGATATATTTTTTCTTTTTATCTAATGTGAGAAAATTTTCTTTATTATCTTAATGGATTAATACATTTTAAGGATTTATTCCAACCAATCCTTTCTAAATTTAGATAATATTTCTTCAAGATCTAACAATTTATCACTTTTGGAATTATTTTTATTGGTGTGATCTATTCTCGTCATTACCTTATGTTCTAGTAATTTCTATATCTTTATGGATTAGTCTTCAAGGTAGGTGATGTACTAATGTAATATTATAAAATAGTTACAAATATAGGTAACTATATATTTGGGACAGTTATGCATGATTTAATTTAAAGTAAAAATCAATTTATCTTGTAAAACTTTAGATGTATGATCTTCCCCAAAAATTTCTGGTTCTTCTAGTGGATAATTTGGATGTAAATTTATGGCACCCATTTACATGAATTATTCTAATATTTAGAGTTTGAAATATTTTATATATTTTCATTATTTTATTCTTCCATAAAATATTTCTCATTGGATAAGTATAATTACATCTTCATATCATTTTTCATTTCTTTATTCTTTTTGTTCCTCTGAGTCTTAGAAGAGTATGAATTCAGATATATAATAAATTATTCTTCTCTAAAAATACACCTCATTTTGAATTTATAAATAGAGATTCAAATCTTAAAAAAAACTTCAAATATAATTTTTTTGAGAGTATAATCAAATTTGTAACCTCATACTCTAATACCAATTGTTAGGATCACTAGGGGGTGAATCAGTGTATGATGAATTATTAATAGATTTATCCCTTATTTTCACCTCGTAATTTTTTCAGTGAATGGATCTATCTCACTATCTCACTTACTTAGTTTACAAGCATTTAATTTAAGTAGGAGAGTAAAGCATTAAGGAAACCAATATTTTTTAACAAGGTTCTCCTCCATATAGGATGACTGCATCATTGGTGTGCTGTAGTTGTTATCCCATGCAAAAAAATTCCTTATTATTATCAAAATAAGAACATGAAAGGGTATGGAAAATAAACTATTATCTTATTACTAACCAGGTACACTATAATCACAAACTATAATTATAAAGTATATGATATCATATTTAACCACTTGAATAATTATTATTAGTAATAACAAAAAAATCTTCTGGACTTGAACATAATTTGATCTTCTTACTCAAAATGAATAAATCACCTGGGATACCTATTATTCAAAAAAAAACATAGGGATATATCAAGAATGAAAAAATAAATGGATGCATATTCTCTTTCCCTAATAACTTATAATACATGAATATTATAGGCTAGTTTCCTTAGATCAAATTCTTTGGTCTGTAGGTTCTTTAACAGTTTCAAGGTCGGTCTTAATCACTTTATTCTTATTCTTTAATGCACTAAATTATCTTACACAAGAATTTTGGATCACCTTCTATTATTCAACTGAAAATATTTTCTAGGTAGATGTATAAATGATTCTTCTTCTTTAGTACTCTAATAATACTCAGAAACTAGTATCAGATTATCATCTACGATATAAAGAAAGTTCTTCTTCATTAGTGTTGTATCAAAAGAACTATTTTTTTCTCAACATGCCACCTTTTTTCTTATATTATTTTATATTCTCTAAGAATCAAATAAATATAATTTATATATTATAATATAGAAATCACTTCAATGCAATGACCTGAGATTTTATACCCTTTAAATTAATACTCTCTTTAATAGCTTATGTCAACTGATACACCGAACTAATGCAACAAAAAACTAAAATGAATCATGAAATATTAAAATTACATGAATAATATAATCATTAATATATATAAATATAATAATAAATTAAAATAATTAAATATTAGTATTTTTATTTGATTAATATTTTAAAAATGATGCCTTTAAAAGAATTTTTTTAAAAAAGGTATTGTATATTACCTTAATAAATTAAATTTATCACAATTAAAAGTATATTATAATATTTATATTTATAAATGAATACATCAATATTCAATTATTTTTAAATTTATATGAAATAAGACTAAACACCCTTGAAGTTTTAAAAGGTTATTTTTAAACAAAAGTAGCATTTCTTTATATATTGTATTTTCATTTAAAAGATAAATTTTATCATTTTATAATTTTAATTTGAAAAAATTAACTTATGTTTTGGATTTAACATGTAAATATTAGCTTATGTTTTTTTTTATATTTTTATAAAATAATTTATTTTTAGTTGAATAATGAAAAATACCTATTTTTTAAATACCATCACTTTTATGACCTAAAAGTATTTGAAACCATTTTTCTAAAAAATATTATAAATTAAAATAAATCAACTAAAATACTATGTTCAATTTACAAAACACATTTTTAATGTTTTGGAATCTTAAGTAATATTTTACTCTAAAAAATATTTTTATTCACATATGTTAATAATTAATTTTCATCTCTTATAGAAATTAAATCTAAAAAATGGATTTCATATTTTAGTTCAACATTTTAATAATATTTAACAAGGCTAATATAAATTTTAGTTATAAAATTTTGATTACTAATATTAACGTTAATGACCATGATAATGATGGAAGAGTTATTTTCAAAGAATTGTTTTATTAACACAATGTATTTTTTATCTAATAAATTAAATTAACCAATATTATATAATTAATTTTATGTGATATTTACACATATATAAAATATATTATCACTCATTAAATTTATAATCAATACCAAATAAGATTAAGAATAGTTAATGATAAAAACAACATTTTTCTACAAAATTGTTTTTCTATATATTAAATGTTTTAATTTAAAAGATAATTTTCTATTTTTTAGAAATTTAATCAGAATATATGGATCATAAACTTAGTTTTATGACATAAAATTTTGTTAAAATATTCACCTTATATTTTTAATAAAATAGAGGTTAAAACTAGTTACCAAGGTAAAAAAGAAAAATGGTAAAATATAACAATCAAGTATTAAAAGGCTTGAAACTTGTTTTAAACATGTGTGAAAATGGGCGATATAGGTTTTATTGAACTTATATCACCCCATAATGCATTATTTATCAATTTTGGAACCATTGAACCTTGAATTGTGTCATTCAATTATTGAAAAATATTGGGTGTTCCAAAAAGTTCTACTTTCTTCACTTATGAAATGGGATCACTTCCACCCTCTAAAATTTTCACATAAACATATAAATTTACTTGAAACAATGACATAATTTTCTCTCCTATAATTAAATTTCATTAAATAAATCCCCTTTTCACCATAATTTATCCTAATACCTTCATTTTTAAGGATACTTTCAATAGGAAGTTCAAGGCCGCAAAGTGAGTATTATTTAATCCTTATCATTTTATTATTAATATTTATGTTCCAAAACTAACCTATACATAGTAATATAATTACCTAAGTATCATTAGTATACTTATGTGTTATTATATTAATGTATTTACATCCACTAAGAAAAAAAAAGAATGTTGATCATGTGTATGTGCAGACTACCACCTCCACAAAGTGGCGTGCTTTGTTTTACATAACCACCTAACACGGATGTCTTTAAAAATGTATTAAAGGTAAAAAATTATATTATTACACTATTAATATTATATAATGATAATATTTTATATTATATAATTTATATTAATAATAAACAATCATAGTAAACTTAATCACCAAAAAAAAACTTATTAGAGCACCTTTCCTAATATGAGTTCATTTTATAAAAATTTATATTAACATATATATGTTATACTAATATAATAATAAAGTATATACACCCCTACAATTATAGATATTAATAAGTTATAATAAAACACCTTTGACCAGGATAACTATACCAAAATATCCATATAGAAATTGACCAAACCACCTCAAATAACCAATATAAGAAAAATTATATAACAAATAAATAGAATATGATAATAAATTATCTTCAGTAATTGAAATATATATGGTAAAGTTTAACAATAAAGCATATAATAAACTTAATTTTTTTATTTAGGAAGTTAGGTGCATTATCAGAGCGAATTGAGACCAAGGTATGGGTTTGTGCTAACTCAATTTTCTTCCATTGAGTTATAAACTTTCTTATTAAACTTTATTATTAAAAGTTTGATTTATTATACATAATGAATACAACATATTTTATTTCCTAATTTTTTATGGGGTTTAAAAGTTCTTATAACCTCATTATAAAAAAATTCTTACCTAAAAGATTATGTTACCTAAAAGGGGTTTCTTGGTCTCAATTCCCATTTCTTGAGACATGCCTTTTTTTATGAACTAATTTACATTTATATGGTGTATATACTACCTATTTGTATTTTATATCATTAATTATATTTTTTTCATGGTATTTGAAGTACAATTTCAATATGTTTCTCATTAAATGGGTTTTGATTTAAATGTTACTCAAGTCGTAAGTTTTTTCCCAACCTCATTTTACAATCAATATCTCTCAAATGTGATAACCCATCTAGGGAATTTTTATAGTATTTCATTGAAATATCAAAAGTAATTTTTTCCTTTATGGTTACCCCTGGTGATTTTACCCTTTATATTATTTTAAATTATAAATTTTATAATATTTTAAAACGATGTGGTTTTCAACAAAAGTATTGAGGAATAGTTTGAGCATCACCTGATTTCTATTTCTTTAGAATGAATAATTATAGAAATATACTTTTATTTTATAAGATTTATTAATTCCTATGGGATCAATTTCATTCATACACCTTTTATTTTTTTTTTGAAAAACTGGTATTCTCATAAGAATTTGTACGTCTTACAAGCTCACTAAAAGTCTTATGATGCATCAAAAAAATATTATTCCCAGTACCAAAGTTTTATGAAGAACCGCTCAAATATTTATTCACACTCAAATTAATATGTGTTCCCTATGAAAGTCTTGTGGATTCTTTATATTTTCAAATCAATGAATCCATATGAGTAAATTCAAATTCTTATAGTGTGACATGAAAGTCTTATGATAGTGATTCAAAAAGTCTTATGTGCTTCTAAATTCTTACAAAATTCCCTCAAAAGTCATAAAAAATCAATTATTTAAGTCTTATTCACACTATCAAAGTCTTATGCGCACATGGTAAGTTATAAAATTTGTTAATTTTCCACCTTATACAAATTATTGTAAAAGTAAAAAAGTCTTATAAGCTCCATACATAACAGATTTTCTATCTTGGACTTATAATTTAATATTTCACTCAAATAATCTCAAAACCTATTCAACTAACTCTAAGGATTTTTCAAATATTTTCAAATAATTATCCAAATTAACTTGCCTCTGATCACAACAATCTTTAATCCCAAGAACATTTTGATATATTTGATTTATTTATAACTATATATTTTCCCATAAAGATAGTTATTCAATATCTGTTTAAAACTCAATCCAAACAATTGTATACAATGCCTTTTTATAAAAAAACACAAGTACTTCATTTCCTTGAATATATTCTCCACAATCATAAAATTTATTTATTCAAGATAGAACTTCATATAGGTATAACATACTTTACACAACTACTTCATGATGATACATAAATTTAGTAGTATCAACACTATTTGAAACTCTACTTTTCTTGAACTTTATTCAAATCTACTCAATCTAATTATACTCATGAAATTTAAAGTAGTAACATCTCCAATCATATTTTAAAACTAGATATTATTTAAAAATAAAAATTAGTATCAACTCAAACCCTAACCCTTCATTTCCATTGTGTGAATAGATCTCAAAACATATCCAATTGTAGAACCATCTTAAAATTGTCAAATATGATCCAATATATTCTAAACATGAATTACAAGTAGCCTCTATTTAATATTTCCCTTTATAAATAATGGTTGGATGATATCCAATATTTACTAATTTTTAACTAATTTTCAATGATAATTAACACTTCAATAATCTAGAACCTGGGTAATTAATTGATTTATGTTAATTTTGTAAATTTGGAATTTATTTTATGAATGGATCAAATCATGTTTTAGTGCTTTTATTAATTTTTTGATTTAAATGAATATCCATTACTTGATATTGGTTTTGGATTTTAATTGTTAAATGGATTTCATGACATTTCTTAAGTTATTTAAATCAATTTTGAATCAATTGAACAAAGCCTTCACTAATTATATTTTTCTTGATGTGTAAGTGGAGATCAAAATTTGGTTATGTCTTAGCAGCTTACGTATGATGAAATTCTTGCATATGTTTCATTATCTTCTCAGTATAGGTGTGATCTAGGCACTAAATACATGTGAATAACCTTGGTGTAAATTTCATCTTTCAGTTTAGGTGTTATCCAAATCCAACATATGTTTTATATGAGTCATTTCACTTGCATACATGTGATTCAACACTTAGCAGAATTTATGAATATTGACCATGGGGATTAAAATATAAATTACCCAAAATGGAAACGTTCAACCTAAAATCAACCCCCATTCCCAATTTTCATCCAAAATAGGGAGACCACTAATATAAATACCATGTGGCTATCATCAAGATAAATAGGGAGATACAGATCATGGGAGGAATGAAGAGAAGCTGGAAAATTTGAGTGATACCCATCTAGATAATCATTAACCATGAAGTTGTACATGTGGAATTAATCTAAGTAAGAACAATGAACTCGTAAATCACTAGTAGATGCACTAAAATCAAGGACAAAGAGTAACACGATGGTTATAAACATTTACCCTCTTCCCATTATAAAAGGATTCGACTCCTGCCAACTTAATTAGGAATTTCTATTTCTTTCATTTTAATGTTAATTCATTATGTTTAATTTTTGTTATGTGTTATTATTCTTCTTTCCATTTATTTGTGTTTCTATCTCTATGAAGAAATAGTTATAATACCCCAGCCAAATTTACTCTATGGTAACTAGACCAGAGTGATACTAGGACCTTGGGCATGCCTCCTCATAAACTAGAGGTTGCCAACTAGTCGTCGGGGTCTAGTGTGTAACCATGGGAAGACTATAGTCCCATATCAGAGTGCATTAAAATAAAAATAAAAATAATATAAACATAATCCATAAATAATAAATTATAGTATATATAATCTAACAAATAATAAACCATGATATATCAAATGAACATGAAAAAACAAGTAGTAATACAGAATAACTTTCACACATCTAGACTAATCCCCCACTAGGAAGATCACATAAAAAAAATAATTAAACAAAAAAAAATAATTAAACAAAATAAAAAATTTCAATAAGGCTATACTACCACACCTCAACTCACATAATCCTGATATCCAATACCATTTTAGATATTCCTCTTAATCAAGATACTCTAGGTCATTTCCCAACCTAAAAATTTAATTAGTGAAGTCTGATTGTGTTCCCAAATACCATAGCTTCCCAAGTAAGGTGTGAGTATAAATTAGTAGGGAACCACCAATGTAGTCTTATACATAACTAGTAAATATAGTGTATTATCACATCACATTATCATCCAAATAAATAAAGACTAGCTAAAAGAATAAATAAATAAACACTATTGATCCTCTAGTTCTAACATGTCACCTGAGATTGACTATACCTACTTCGACCAGTGTCAGAGTATCTCTAAACATACCAGATAACCATTCAACCTATTAATAGGAAAATTGTATAACCTAGGAGTTCATCCTATGTTTTACATAGTATTAAGAAAAAAATGACCTTTAAGAGGCAATCCTAGGTGATCAATCAACATTAGGCATCATTAACGACTCCTAAGTGGTGATATTAGGCTGTCATCAGAATTAGATATCATCACCAACTTCTATGGGGTAACCCAAGAACATCATTATCATCATACATAATCACTTAATCCTTGTTTTTAATCCTAGAAAATCAATAATATTAGGAATAACTGTTGAATCCTAGGGGTCGACCTTAGGAAATACATATAGCCTTAGGTTTACAAGATGGATCCTATGAATCTCATACATGATAAGAAAATCAAAGGGGTAGTGAATACCTCTAATGATATCTCATATAACACATCCCATAATATTTGGATATCCACCTATAACCATTTCAAATAATTGAGGTTGGCCTCTCAAGCACATGACTTGAAATCATCAGGACAACCATGTCACTACCCGTCCCCTAGGGCCTATTCCATAAGTACCCCAAACCCACCTTCCATAGGCCAGGGGATGGAGAAAAGCACTGAAAAGAGTATTCCCGAACACGGGAAGGTGTTTCCTTTATAAACTGTAAACTCACACAAACCAAGAACACATCTAGATACAAGCACAAAGTAAACTATATAGTAAACAGGGTGTAAACAGAAAGTAAAGGGGCAAGAATAAAATCCCAACTAGAAAGTACAAGAAAAAATGGAAAGTATAAGTAAAAATGAGTACAACTCCTATGAAAAACCACCAAGGATCCTACCTGAAGGGTAAGTACAACTCTTGAATGATCGTCTTTGTGGATCACCTCGTCAAAGGTCCACCTCTGAGTAGTCCCCGGTCCAGGTACCCTCATCCTCAGTCAGTGCTGTCCGTCATCTGCACCAGACACAACAAGGTATGGGAATAGCCCGTGTAGGGGTGAGTATAACAATACTCAGTAGGGACCTTGAGACCTCTAAAGGCCTCTCAAATATACAAAGGATAAACAAAAAAACATAGAACAACAGTCAACCCTACTTAGGTATATTCCCATACATATACCTAAGTTATCAGAATATACCCACCTTACACAGGAGGGAAGAATACCATACAGGTATCACCATGAAGATAAAGACTCAGCTCAAACCCAGTATACAACTCTGAGAAAAAATATTATGATACTGACCCACACAGGATCACTATGAAAGCTAATAGACAGCCACAAGATTATCTAAGGATAACAACAAGTAACAACCCTAGTCACAAAGTTGAACACCTCGGCTACTGGAGAACTCCTCCTCTAATGGAGTACAATGGGCCTACTGCGTCACACAGAGCCGGTTCCCACTAACCTAGGACTGCTAAGGTACTCCTCCTGTTGAGTACCGTGGGTCTACCATGTCACACAGAGGTGCTCCCCACCGTGGGTCTTTCGCGTCACAAAGAGGCACTCCCCCTCATGGCCTAATAAGGTACTACTTATGTCGAACACCATGGGTATGCCACATCACATAGAGGCTCTCCATACCATGGGTCTTCTTTGTCACATATAGGCGCTCCCCACTGGGCCTATCGAGTCACTCCGAGTTGAAATGGTCAGTATTCATCAAGTCTCTGCCAATCGCAGGGTTCCGTATGTAGCGCTCTTGAGAGAACCGCTCTCCAAGCCATAGTTAATACCTCAACTTCCCCGAAGTCCCATGAAGAAGTATCCCAAAGGCCCGTCACATCATAAGGGACCCAACACAATAGACGACGTGTCTTTCAGACACCCAGTCTGTAAGTTATTAGCATTTCCACTCCGAGGGCCTGGTTGGATTCGGGGTCCAATCCAAACTAGACATACTATAACCTTATAAAAATATCAAGTTGATTTTACCAAAATGACCATCTTGATCCAAGGATTCTGGTGCTGCAGACGGTTCCTCAAACAGACGCCTGGTTCTCAAGATATGGCCATAAAAGCAAAAATGGGTCTGAATGGGCCCGGGTCTGGTCCGACCCGGTAGAATCGACCCGAACCTACTCGGCCTGGGCTGACCCAACTCGGTTCGGGTCAACCCAACCTGACATGGGTTCAACCTGAATGCCCTGGGCTTTGGCGGGCCCGGCCTGCTGAGCCATGGTCCGGCTCGGCCTAACTCGCTGGCGTGGCTCAGTGGCATGACCCACTGCAGTGTGGCCCACTGGGTGCGACCCACTGCGGTGCAGCCTACTGGGTGTGGCCCACTATGGTGCGGCCCGTTGCGGTGTGGCCCACTGGGTGCGACCTGCTGCGGTGCGGCCCGCTGGGCACGACACACTGCGATGTGGACCGCGCGGCTGGTGGTCCACCGAGGCGGGGTCCGCCGTGACTGACACCCGAGGGGAGGCACCCCCCGGTCTTCCCAACGGTCCATGGACCGTTCAGCTACTGGAACATGGGACCCACTGGAGGGGTCCTGCATAGTGTGGCGCGGCCGGTCAGACTTCCTCCCAGAAGTGTGGTCGCTCGCCACTGTTCCACCGCAGCCAGCCAGATGTCGGCCGCCACCCTGCTCCGCCGCGACCAATGGGCCGTAGTCTCTTGATCAAATGGCGGTGCGGATGCGCGTCGCCCTACCTTTATGCATCCAACTGGTGTGTCAGCCCTCCTTTTCTTTGGTGGGTCATTGCATCTCCGTTCTTAGCCAGAAAAATTAAACGATTTCATATTCGTGATCCTCGTGTCATGGGATCCGTGTCCATATATCGCGCTCAGCAAAAATCCATGTTTCCAGTGTCAATAAATATTTGGTGTTGAAGAACGCATAAAGAACGCGTGGAGAATAAAAAGGAAGATTCAAGGTATATTTATGAGATGATGGCCATGTTAGTTTGGCCATCATCATTATGAAACCAGAATATGAATAATTGATAGAATAAATTCAAACATATATAAATCCCCTACCTTGATTTTTCGATGGAGGTGGTGTGATGAAGAAGAAGAAGTTGTTGAAGATTGACGTCAGTATTCGTCGCTTCTGCAATACACTTTTGATCCGGGCTCGGCGTCGGTTCCTCATTCTTCATTGGAGAATGTTCTTCCCGATTCTCTAAGTCTCTCCCAATTCTCCTTTGACAACAATTTCCAATAAGGAAATGAGAAGCCAACATATTAAAATAAGTTTATCAATTTAATTAAAGTTGGCACATTTAATTAGGTTATGTTGGCACATTAATTCGGGGGAGAAACCAAGAGTCACCTCCCACATTAAAGAGGGATTTCAAGGGTTGGGTGGTCTGCACCACTAATTTCAAAAGGGAGGTTTCAAGATCGGGTGGTCCCCACCTCTAAACACAAAAATGGACATTTCAAACAAAACAAAATAAAAGTTGTTTTATTTTATTTTATTTTTATTCTCCCAAAAAAATCCGAAAAATCAACTTCTACCCTCGACCTACTATGATCAAGGTGAAGGAATCCTTAAGAGAATATCGGCGCTGCGAGTTCAACGGTGCCCTCAGATTTCAATTCCGAGCACTGGTTCAAAATTTACAAAATTTCACTCATGCGTTTACTGAATGTACCTGAAAAAAGTTCAGAAATTCATTCTGGGCACTCCAGGCCTCAAAATCACACGTCGTCAATTTTTGTGGACACGTAAAATTCCCATATAATTAAAAAAAATTACATGAAAAAATTCGGGTCTTTATATTCTCCCCACCTCAGGGATTTGTATCCCCAAAATCCACAACAAAAACTAGGGAAACAAGTGTGGTACTGTGCATGAACCTGAGCCTCCCACTCCCATGTGCTCTCCTAGAGGTTCCCGTACTGGCAACAAACATGAACCAGAGGTATCGATCACCCATGAAGGACCCGCTCCTGTCGATCCTCAATCTCTACTGGAACCTTTGAAAACTTCTCCCTATCATTGATGTCCAGATCACCCCAATCAATGATGTGTGAAGGGTCGTGCACGTATCTCCTCAGCTGGGATATATGGAAGACGTCGTGCACGCAGTGAAACTAAGATGGAAGAGCTAAGCAGTAAGCCACCTCACCAACTCTACTGAGGACCTAAAAGGGTTTAATGAACCTCATAGATAACTTGCCACCCCAGCCAAATCTCAGCAAACCTTGTCGAGGTGTGACCCATAGAAAGACATGATCACCATCCTCGAACTCCAGAGGTCTCCATATCCTATTATCATAGGATTTATGCCTAGTATGTGCAGTCTTCATTCGCTCCTAGATGATCTGCACCTTATCCATGGTAGCTCGTACCATCTCCGGTCCCACGAGTGCTGACTCCCTTGGGTTAGTCTAACACAGAAGTGATCTGCAAGGTCGACCGTAAAATGCCTCAAATGGTGCCATACCAATAGTGGAGTGATAAATGTTGTTGTATGAAGACTCCACTAAGGGCAAGTGATCCTCCCAACTATGGCCAAAATCAAGGATGCAAGCATGCAACATGTCCTCAAGGGTCTGAATGGTCCACTCTGTCTGACCATCCGTCTGAGGATGGAAGGCAGTGCTCAACCGAAGCTGTGTCCCAAACTCCTCCTATAACCCCTTCCATATTCAAGAAGTAAAACATGCATCAAGATCAGATACAATCATATATGGAAATCCATGAAGCCGTACAATCTCCTATACGTAGAGGTGTCCCAAGATCTCTACTGATCCCCGCTCTCTGATAGGTAGGAAGTGGTCTAACTTAGTGAGTCGGTCAATGATCACCTAGATATAATCATGACTCCTGGATTTTCATGGAAGTCCTGTCATGAATTCCATGGAAATTTCATCCCACTTCCACTCTGAAACCTCTAATGGCTGAACTAAGCTTTCTAGAACCTGATGCTCTGCCTTCACTTACTGAAAATTGAGGCACCGAGAGACAAACTCTGCCACAACCTTCTTCATTCCCGACCACCAGTGCTGACACTGGAGGTCTTGGTACATCTTCGCCCCTCCTGGATGTACCACTAGAGGGGATGCATGGAACTCCCTCAACACTTCCTATCGTAAATCCACCAGTACCATAGTACGTCCTCTGAAGAGGATGACATGCTCCCCACCTTTAGACAATCCATCAGGTGCATGTCCTGTGGATATCGGAGCACGTCGAGCCTCACATTCAGTGTCCCCAAGCTGTGCTTCCTTGAATTTCTAAAGGAGTGGGGGAGTGACTATCAGAGACTGAAGATAAGCTGCTACATCTCGATCTACGTAGGATATCCACAAAGCTACTAATTGCTCCACCGCCTCACTCAGTAATTGTATACCATATCTTTGGATGAGTGCATCTAATACTATATTCCCATTCCCAGGAGTATAGACTATCTCAAAGTCATAGTCCTGAAGGAATTCAAGCCAACACCATTGTCTCAGGTTCAGGTCCTTCTGAGAGAAGATATACCTGAGACTCTTGTGATCAGAGTAGAATGTAAAACGTTCACCCATCAAGTAATGTTGCCTCATCTTCAAGGCGAAGACCACTGCTGCTAACTCCAGGTCAAGGGTAGCGTAGTTCTGCTCATGTTGTCTCAGTTATCAAGAACCATACTCGATCACTACTTGATCCTGCATCAAGACACATCCAAGACCGGTCCCTGATGCGTTGCAGTAGACTACATACCCAACGCTCTCCTTAGGTAGCCTCAAGATGGGGCACTCGTCAATCTCTGTCTCATCTCCTGGAAACTCCGCTGAAATCTCTCTGACCACACAAAGGGTTTCCTCTTCTTCGTCAATGCTGATAAGGGTTCCACAACTATGGAAAATTCAGGCACAAACCTCCGATAGTAACTAGCCAAACTCAGAAAACTCCGCACCTTCATCACACTCCTAGGTGGATCCCAATCTAGCATAGCCTCAATCTTCACTGGATCCACTGAAACTATAGCCTTCGAGATAACGTGTCCCATAAAGTGGACCTCTCATATCCATAACTGAAACTTAGAGAGATTACCATAAAGCTGGTGCTCTCGGAGTGTGTCCATAACTATCTGCAAATGATAAGAATGCTCCTCCTCCATCGCTGAGTATATCAGGATGTCATCAATGAAGACTACCACAAAGCAATTGAGGTATGGATGGAAGATACTGTTCATGATTCCCATGAACACTTCTAGGGAATTGGTAATGACAAAAGGCATAACCAATAACTCTTAATGACCATACCGACATCTGAAGGGTGTCTTCTACACATCCTCGTCTCGTACTCTGAGCTGGTGATAGCCTGATCTGAGGTCTATCTTTGAAAACCACCATGCTCCTTTCAGTTGATGAAAGAGATTGTCAATCATCAGTAGTGGGAAATTCTTCTTCACGATCACCTGGTTCAGGCACCGATAGTCCACACATAGTCTCAAAATCCCATCCACCTTCTGGGCGGAAAAAATCGTGGCTGCCCAAGGAGAAATATTGGGCCTAATGAACCCCTTTCTCTATAAGTCCTCCAGATGTAACCGCAGCTCTCGAAGCTCCACGGGATCCATCTGATATGCTGGTGTAGATATTGGTGCTGTCCTGGGGTATAAGTCTATGTAAAATTCCACCTCTCTGTGAGGAGGTAGACCTGAAACATCATCTGGGAAAACTTCAGCATACTAGTCCACCACTACAGGATAGATCAGACTCTCAAAATCAACCGCTACGAGGGTAAGGCTAGACAACTGATGTTTGATCAGCTGCACCCTCCTCCAGGTAAGTCCATCCTGCACTAAAAAGGTTCCTTTCTCACCGGTGAAGGAAAACCTGTTCCCATCCATGAGGACACACCACACTTTGTGCCTAATATAGTCGATCTGATCATGGACTGTGGATAACCAGTCCATACCCAAGATGACGTTATAAGGCCTCAACTCTGCTACTATAAGTTCCCAGCCAAAGATATATCCTCCTAGAGTAAGCTCACGTTGCCGTCACTAGTGCGTAATCATTGAATATGCTCTTGTAGGATTCTCTAGCTATAAGGATTGAGCCAATGGCTCCACTAGAATCTCCAAGATCCGAATGAGGGCCATGACAATAAAAGAATGACTGGAACCTGTGTATATAAGTACTGCAGCTAGGGTAGTGTAGACATAGATCATACCTTGTATCATTTCCAGAGCTTCATGATCATAGGCCTCAGCTGCCTAGAGCTGAGATCATCCTTGTCCACCTACTCCCTATGGTTGGGGTGGATCTCCTGGTGGTGGTGGAGGTAGAACCTCAAATCACTACCCACCACCTATTGCACAACCTGCTCCTATACCACGTCTTCCTCCTACCTATGGACCTCCTCGATCAAATCTTTGAATCTACCTAGGCGTTCCTTCGACCATCTTCTGGTCATCTATATGGTGGGTTAGGCAGTCGTGATCCACGTGACCCTGCTCGCCGCACGAGTAACACTACATGATCCTCGCATGTACTGCTCTGCCTCGAGATCCTCGTATTACTGACCCTGTATCCTGTGGTTATCCACCTGTAGGTATGGTCCTCTTGGACCTCTGTGTGATCTATCTAATTCCAATTGCCGATGACTCTACTACGTTTCGTCCGGTGGTGGGTCTTGCTGCCGGTGACTAATCAACAAGGAAACTCTACACTAATAGCGCTCACTCTAACACCCCCTCCTATGTCGAGATACTGAGAGAATCCATAGAAACTCTAATATCCCTTCTGAGTCCCTACTCGAAGGTCCGGGCCCTGAAGAAAGTGCCCTGCACCATGTTAGTGGAGTAGCATGAGAGGTCAGTGATCCTCACTGAATACTGAGCTACAATCATGCTACCCTAATGCAAGTGGAGGAGCTCCTGAATACGCACTGAGCGTAAGGTTGTAAGGATGAACTCTACCCTGAAAAGGCTCTCAAAATCTGCCCAGATGAGAGTCACCTCATCTTGAACCTGAAGCATCAATCTTCACTATCTGCCCGCTGCTTCCTGAAGAAGATTGGCTACAAGGATCTCCATGGGACCAGCTAGTGTCCCAACCAGTTGAAAAACACTCTAACCACGACCTCCAACCAATACTTAGCTTCCTGTGGATCTATCTCGCCTTGGAACCTCGGTGGCCTCTGGTGCTGGAACTTGTGCAACACGCTCAAGCGACGTTCACCCTCTACTGTTGGGGATAGTGGCATCGACTTCCCAACAGTTAGTGGTGCTACTGGTACACCACTCGATGGTACAACTGCCATAAGGGGGCCCTACACCGAAGCCTCGTCGCTCGGTGGGCTGTCATCACATACTCTAACTGGAATCCTGGATGTTTGTCTACATGGAGGCATCCTTCAAAGAAACAGGTGTGCCAAAGTCATTAATTTTATACCTGGTGAGCTGACTCAAATAGATAACGAAGAAAACTTTTCAAAAACACATACGTAATTAGTGTTTTCATTCACTGAGTTAGAAATCAGAAGTCAGGGTCCTGGTGTATGGATACATCGACCACCACACCAACACTGGACTCCCTGAACTGAAAACCACACTCATCACACTTAACATTATTGCCACAAAGAAAATATCAGAGTTCTAGTTCTTCAGTAGAGCTGAACTCCTCTGATACCAATTTGTCATGACCTGTCCCCCAGGCCCCGTGCTGTGACTACCCCAAGCCAGCCTTCCATAGGCTAGAGGCTGGAGATAAGCACCAAAATTCATATTACCTAAAACGGGAAGGCGTTGCCTTTATAAACCGTAAACTCACACAAACCAAGCACATATCTTAACAGAAGAACAAAGTAAACTATATAGTAAACAGGGTAAAAACAGAAAGTAAAGGGGCCATAATACAAGACCAACTGGAAAGTACAAGAAAAACTACAAAGTACAAGTAAAACTGAGTACAAATCCTATAAACACCCACCAAGGATCCTACCTGAAGGGTAGGTATAGCTCTCGAATGATTGTCTCTGTGGATCAACTCGTCAAAGGTACACCTCTGAGCAGTCCCCAGTCTAGGTACCCTCATCCTCAATCAGCTTTGTTCGTCATATACACTAGACACAACAAGGTGCAGGCGTAGCCTGTGCAGGGGTGAGTATAACAATACTCAATAGGGACCCCGAGACCTTCGAAGGTCTCTAAAATTCACAAAGGATAAACAAAAAAAACATAGAACAACAGTCAACCCTACTTAGGTATATTCCCATACATATACCTAAGTTATCAAAATATACCTACCTCACATAGGAGGGAAGAATACCACACAGGTATCACCAAGAAGATAAAGACTCAGCTCAAACTAGGTATACAACTCTGAGAAACAATATTATGATGCTAACCCACATAGGATCGCTATAAAAGATGATATCCAACCATGAGATTCTCTAGGGATAACAAGTAGCATCCCTAGTCACAATGTCGAACACCTCGGCTGCTGGAGAACTCCTCCTCTACTAGAGTATAATGGGCATGTCATGTCATGTAGAGGCACTTCCCACTAACCTAGTACTGCTAAGGTACTCCTCCTATCGAGTACCATGGGTCTGCCACGTCACACAGAGGCGCTCCCCACCATGGGTCTGCCACGTCACACAAAGTCACTCCCCATCGTGGCTTGCTAAGATACTCCTCCTGTCGAGTACCATGGGTCTACCGCATCACACAGAGTCGTTCCCCTCCATGGGTCTGTCGTGTCACACAGAGGGGCTACCCACTGGGCCTTTCGAGTCACTCTGAGTCAAATTGGTTAGCAGTCGTCAAGTCTCAGCCAATTCTGGGTTCCGTATGTAGCGCGCTTGGGAGAAATGATCTCCAATACATAATTCATACCTCAACCACCCCGAAGTCAGATGAAGAAGTATCCCAAAGGCCCGTCGTGTCATAAGGGACCCAACGCAACAGACGTCGCATCTTTCGGATTCCTGGTCTGTAAGTTATTAGCGTTTCCGCTCCGAGGGCCCGGTTGGATTTGGGGTCCGATCCAACCCTGACGTACTCCAAACTTATCCAAATCCAAAGTGGATTTTACCAAAACTACCGTCTTGATCAAAGTATTCTGGGGCCGCAGAAAGTTCGTCAAATGGATGCCCGGTTCTCAAGATATGGCCATAAATGCAAAAATGGGTCTAAATGGGCTCAAGTATGGTCCGACTTGGTAGGGCCGATCCGGCCTGGGCCGACCCGACCCGGTTCGAGTCGACCTAGCCCGAAATGGGTCTAGCCTGGATGGATTGGGCCTTGGCAGGCCCGGACTGCTGGTCCGTGGTTCGGCCCGACCCGTAAAGGGGGCGGCCTGGTCCTGTCCGGTGGCGCAGCTTAGTGGCACGGCCTGCTGCGGTGCGGCCCACTGCGGTGCAACACACTAGGCGTGGCCCGCTGCGGTGCGGTCTGCTTGATGGGTGATCCACCAAGGTGGGGTCCGCCGTGACTGACACCCAGGGGGAGCCACCCCCTGGTCTTCCTGAACGGTTCATGGACCGTTCGACTGCTGGAATGTGGGACCGACTAGAGGGGTCTTTCTCAGTGTGGCCCGACCGGCTGGAAGGCCAGTCGGACTTCCTTCCAACGGTGAGGTCGTGTGCCACTGCACCACCGTGGCCGGCCGGATGCCGGCCCCTTTTAACCTCCGCTACGGTTGAGCGGCCGCAACCTCCTACTACACTGGTGGCGTGGACGTGCGCCGCCGCTCCGCCATGCGACCGACGGGATGTCGGCCACCAACCTGCTCCACTACGGCCGATGGGCCATGACCTCTTACTCAAATGACCATCCAGATACACACCACCCTACCTTTATGCGGCTGACTGGTGTGTCGGCCCTCCTCCTCTTCCGCTGGTTACTGCATCTCCATTCTTAGCCTAAAAAGTTAAACGATTGCATATTCACGATTCTCGTGTCATGGGATCCGCATCCATATATCATGCTCAGAAAAAATTCGTGTTTCCAGCGTCAATAAATATTTGGCGTTTAAGAATGCATGAAGAACGCACAGAGAGTAAAAAGGAAGAGGCAAGGTATATGTGCGGGATGATGGCCATGTTAGTTTGGCCATCGTCGTTATGAAACTAGAATATGAAGAATTGATAGAATAAGTTCAAACATATATAAAACCCCTACCTCGATTTTCTGATGGAGGTGGCATGAGGAAGAAGAAGAAGTCGTTGATGATTTACGTCAATGTTCGTCGCTTCTGCAAGACGCTTCCGATCCAGGCTCGGTGTCGGTTCCTCATTCTTCATTGGGGATGGTTCTTCATTGGAGAATGTTTTTCTGGGTTCTCCAAGGCTCTCCCAATTCTCCTTTTCCAAAAATTTCCAACAAGGAAATGAGGATCCAACATATTAAAATAAATTTATCAATTTAATTAATGTTGGCACATTTAATTAGGTTATGTTGGCATATTAATTCAGGGGAGAAACTAAGAGTCACCTCCCACATTAAAGAGGGATTTCAAGGGTCGGGTGGTCCCCACCACTAATTTCAAAAGGGAGGTTTCAAGATCGGGTGGTCCCCACCTCTAAACTCAAAAATAGAGGTTTAAAAAAAAGTTGTTTTATTTTATTTTATTTTTATTCTCCCACAAAAAGCCGAAACACCAACTTCTACCCTCGACCTACTGTGGTCAAGGTGAAGGTATCCTTAATTGAATATCAGCGCTATAAGTTCAATAGTGCCCTTAGATTTCAATTACGAGAACCGGTTCAAAAGTTACAAAATGATTCTCATGCGTTTATTGAACGTACCTGAAAAAAAGTTTAGAAATTCATTCTAGGAACTCCAGGCCCCAGAATCACACGCCGCCAATTTTCATGGACTCATAATATTCACATATAATTAAAAAAAATTACATGGAAAAATTCAGGTCTTTACAAACCATACAAGGATTACATCATCGATTTAGTTTCTAAGGTGATAACCATAATCATCACTACCCATCATCGAAACTTCCCTATTTAGGGTCAATATATCACTAGGGAACCCACCGAGGTCCCCTAGGTCACATCATAACATGAAAACCCCACATGGGCTCCACTATTCTATCCTCATCTCCTAGGTCAACACCCATAACTTAGAGGGCATCATTAACCTCAAAATCACCCAAACAAATTGAGGCATAATTGGCCTCCTAATTAAGGAAACACTGGAACCACTCTATATAGATGGACCAAAGACTGACTCAAAACCCAAGTCATCACTAGGTCGGTCCTCAAGCACCTAACCCATGCAATTCTTTCCAGCATAACACATACCTAGGTGTTTATATCTCAATGTGGAAGTAATACTCACCTTATTATTGTCTCAACTATCCTGTAATATTTAGAGAAAATCAAGGTCATCACATGGACCACTCAGGACAACTATTCTCAATTAGTCACACATCCCTACTTAAGGGTTATAAGGAACCTATCTAGGTTTTCCAAAATCACTAAATTATTTTAAAAATCACCCTCAGGTTCCAAGTATCACTAGGCACATCATAATAATCATGGCCTCTACCAATGGTGACCAAGGTATTTGTTCACTGCACAAGGGTCCATCATGGATCTTATCACTTTGTTTAGTCTATACATGAGCATTAATTTTAATTAAATAGTTAACAAAATTTTAATAGGTCGATCACCCTTGGTGGAGAGGTTAGACACATCTCATTCCATCTAAACCACATATAATACCTTAGGGGAAATACATTAGGACCCCCACCCTAATTATGAACCCAATCTCATTACGTTAATGATCAACTATCCACACTGAGACCCATCCAAGATCTCATCAACATTAAAAAAATTAGGCATCGTCTACTCATTGAAACCATGATCAAGTGGTGTGGTCCAATCCCTTCACACACCTGAACCTAATCCATTAAAAGCACCTAACTATCACTCCTGATACGATGGTTAGTTTCATAAAATTTTACCAAAACACTAAGAAAAAACATTTGATGAAGTCCCTTCATCAAAATTATGCGAGACAACATGAAAACATAATCTCAGAATGTACTCTATCTAAAACATACAAAATCATCATCAAAGTCATCTGATTCCACCATGTTTTAGTGTAATTGACACTGAAACCCTAAAATAGATAACTAAAATTAAATATAAACCAAAGAGGAATAAAAAAAATGAATAATGGAAGAGGGTAACTCACACTAAATTCTAAATAAATGCCATCAAGAACACCCCAAACCAAATGGTATTGAAAGGGAACAAAGGGGAAGAGATACCCCCTCACTGTGCATGAGTGAAGAAGAAGGGAGAGGGAGGGGTGAATTAAAATGTGATGAAAAAGGGTAATTTCCAAAATTTTAACATAAATCAGAAGGCTTCATATTTTTGAAACATAGTTTTTCAAACTATGCACCAACTGTGCGATTGGTACTATCTAAGAGAAACACACTCACATGGTTGGTCCGCATGATTATCCAAACCATTCACTGACCATGGATAATGCTTCTATAATAAAATTATTAGGTTTTAAATGGTTTTTTTAAAACCATGTGATGACCATGTACCTTACCCCCAAGCTAAAACAAGTCACACAGCTACCCCAAAAAATTTATCTTAACCATCCGGTAATAATGATTAGGTGTAAAAATCGTTTGAAACTTCCAAAATTTAACCTGAAGATCTTGAGACTCACCTAAGAACTCTAGGTATCACTCAGTATTTGATCTATATCCAAAAAAATTTTCTTAGGATAATCTACCTCTTGGAATTCCAATCTGAATATAAATTTTAAAAATAACACCCACTTCAAAAATTCCAAAAATTTAAATTCTCACAGAAAAACATAACCCATAAAGTGGAGGGGTTATACAAACTCCTCACTATAACACTTCCCATACATTAGAAGCCTTATTTATCTTTAACTAGAAACCACAACCCTTCTTGATCTTTAAATCCTATCTACTTATCACATTTCATCCCTAAAGTCCAAATGATCTTCCGCCATGCTGCTCCAAACACAAGGCATACTATTCATTGAATACAAATCCACCACTTTCCACTAGCACTAAAAAATATAGATAATGATCCATAGAACCCATATATCTAAATAAACCACTATGTCATCACATAAATAAAATTCAAGATTATGGTTATCCCCACCATACTAATCAACTCATAATGGTTGATTCTTGATCCATAGTGCTCCACATCATCTAAATCACCTACTAAAACATGTTTGTAATGGCCCCACAACCTTCTCATTATGGATTTAATCTCATAAAATAAGATTATCAATCCATTTTTCTCACCACTATCAAAATCACCTAATGAAACATATTTTTAATGGTCCCACAACTCACTCAGTGAGGTTTTCATCTCACCCCAACCCACTCGGTGTGACTTTTATACCGTTGATTTATATTCACTACTTTATCTATATGTTTTATTTTTAATTTATTTTTATATAGAATCTTGGATAGTGCACATAATACTTACATTATTTAATTTACATTTACTTAAAAATCTTATAAATATAGGGTTAGTTAATGATATTTCAAAGATATAATTCTTAAATGATAAAGTATTTAACCCATGTAAAAATTATTAGAAACACAAAATTCTTTTAAAGTAAAAGAAAAATATTTTAACCTCTAAATCAATGGAGATGGTTCACTTGGATTTTATCATACCTTATAGAGTTTCATGTCTATTTGGAAACCACCATTCCTATTTCATTATTGATAAAATTTTAATATTCACTTGGGTTTATTTTATTTACCATAAAAATAAATTATGTAACTATTTTTCTAAATTTGAAATAAAAATAGAGAGCCTTAATAGACTTAAAATTAAGATTCCTTAAGATGTTACTATGGAAATGTTTTTAAAAATCAATATTTTTATCCCATTTTCCCAAAAAATACTACATTCATAACTTATCTACCCACAAAATGACCCAAAAAATGGGATTATATAAAGGAGAAACAAAAAATTCAAAGATATTGTTTTAACCATGATCAATGAATATTATCTACATGTAGGTTCTGTGCGTAGCGGAAGCGCGTTGGTGGGTTTTCCCAACTTTAATTTTAACGTTAAAAAATGTTCAATCCAAGATCTGTCACGATATAAAACACCGAATCTTCGGAGTAGAACGATGAAAAAAAAGAAAAGAAGAGTCCCGGAACCCTTGAGGAGGATCATCATATGTTGATTATAATTAATTTAATTAATGCATAAGAATTAACTCGTTGGAATTATTTCTTCGTTGATGTGTCCGGTCACGATTTAGTGATCCGTCGTTGCGTCGTAGAATCCAAGTGTAGTATTCCTTTAGCAGTGATCCACATGTGTGTCACGTATCTCCAGACGTCGCTGAAGGGATCTCCGGGTGCTAGCGCGGAAGAACCTTCGCTTGCGATGTCCGCCTTCGACCGCCTTGATCTGGTGGAGGATCTTGATCTCGTAACTTGAGGGCATTCTTGGTGGAAAGGGAATTCTCTCTTGGATTGAGAGTATTTCCAAATCCATTATGCACAACAATGGCTCTTCAAAATGTTGGGGTTGCGAGGATATTTATAATCGGGTTTGAGGTTAATAGAGTTATGATAATAAATAAACGCGTTACGCGTTTTATTTATTTCATTAACTCTTATTGAAAACCCCCATGTCGAATTACTGATTCCTTGACATGCGCCCATGCTGATTATAATAAATATCATTTAAGAAAACAATATTAAATCCTCAAAATCCCAATTGGAAAAACTACACGGCATGTAATAATTAATACACGACATGTACTTGTTTTCCATAAAACTACACGGCGTGTACTTTTATTTTCCATTTTTCTCCACCACATTTATTAGACCTTGAGTAATGACTATTTATTTCTTAAATAAATGTAACTGCATTACTCGCTAATAAATATATTATTTCGTCCAAAATATATTCTCTCAAATAACTAGTGTCAAAATAAATGCGATCAGACATCCTTAAATAATTATTAAACGATAGTCAGGAATAATATTTATTTAACTTGTTAAATTAATATTTAACTAAGATACATGGACACACTTAGTGTGTGACCCTCTAGGACTCTTTCTCAGTGGCATTAGGCTGAGCCAGCCTAAATTCCAAGGTTAGCATCTAGGAACACGCCAAGGCACCCATAGAGAAAGAAGTTAACGCCGCAATGACGTGTCACCTCCTACGAACGCTTACCGTGTAATATAATCCCTTTTTCTAAATATCTCTGATCAAGCGGGTTTCATGCTAGTGCCATCAACCCATGTGCTTGATTATTCTTTTTTTGACTTCCCAGAATTGAACTTGCCCATACCTTACCATGGCCATGGATTTATTTAGGCTATATCAATTCCATCAAAGGGCCTGAGATATCTACTTCCGTTATGGAACGGAAGGGACAAATCCTTTATCGCATTATCTATTAATGTGGTATTACTCGTGACACACCCAACGTATCCTACCTCGCTGCGAACAGCGTGTCATCACAGTTTTCGTCAATACCTCTAAGTGCGCGAGTTGTAATACCCATTAATAATAATCTTAAAGTCTAAGGACCAATACACACATCCGCAGATAGGAACATCCAATGACACTATGAAATGTGGATTTCCTACTGGCGGGTCTCGTTCTCATAACATCATCCTGGATATTACCAAGGGATCACACCATGAGAAGGTGCCTCAAAGTTTTATGAGTCCACACCTCTAATGACCTGTATTATTTGTGTCCCTCAAATAATATCATCCGGCCATAGAACATACATTCAAGAACAGTGTTATGGCACTTCTGGGTTCTCATCATAGTAGGGATCCTCTATGACCCTTTAATGCAACAACTGTCCTTAGGACATTATCACATGACATGTCATGCAGAAGAACAATAAAGATGTGATAAGGATTTTATTTAATGAATAAAGTACAAAGTAGTTGGTTCTAGACCACCAACTCCAACAGACTCCCACTTGGACTAGAGCCAACTGCTAACAACCTTTAACCCGCTAGCTCTCACATGATATTCATGCTTCTGCTGAGATAGGCCTTTAGTCATGGGGTCCACCATGTTCTCTTCCGTGGACACTCTGCTCACTGCAACTTCACCCCTTTGATAGAAATACCTCAAGAGGTGATACTTCCGGAGTATGTGCTTTGTCCGTTGATGTGACCTTGGTTATTTTTCAAGAGCCACCGCTGCAGTATTATCACAATACAATGTAATGGGATCTTTACTGCTAGGAACCACATCAAGCTCCTGGAAAAAGTTCCGAATCCAGATGGATTCCTTGGCTGCATCAGAAGCCACTATATACTCAGACTCCGCTGTAGAATCGGTGACAACTGGCTGCTTTGAACTCTTCCAGCTCACAGCTCCTCCATTGAGACAGAAAACATATCCAGATTGTGACTTCAGATCATTCTGATCTGTTTGAAAACCAGCATCAGCATACCCTCTGATGACAAGCTCCTCGTCTCCTCCATACACCAGGAACATATCCTTAGTTATTCTCAGATACTTAAGGATAGTCTTAACACCAGTCCAATGCTGTTCTCCTGGATCTTCTTAATATCTGCCTACCATGCTTAGTTCATAGACAACATCAAGCCTGTTACATAACATAGCATACATGATGGATCCTATAGCCGAAGCGTATGGGATCTTGCTCATCCTATCTTTCTCCTGTTGTGTCTGGGGACACATTTTATTAGAAATATGTAAGCCATGTGACGCTGGAACCAATCCCTTATTGGATTTTCCATACTAAATATATTTAGTATCTGGTCAATGTATGTACCCTAACTTAGTCCAAGCAGCCTCTTGGATCTGTCACGAATTATATTGATCCCTAGAATGTAGGCTTCTTCTCCTAAGTCCTTCATAGAGAAACACTTGTTAAACCAGTCCTTAACTGACTATAAGGCTGGTACGTCGTTTCCAATAAGCAATATGTCATCAACATATACCACTAGGATGACAACCGCATTCCCATTAAACCGCTTATAAAGACATGGCTCACATTCGTTCTTAATGAAACCAAATTCATTTATGGCTTCATCAAATCGAATGTTCCATGACCTGGATGATTGCTTCAATCCATAAATGGATTTATGAAACTTGCATACCCGTTTGGCTTCACCTGGTGTCACAAACCCTTCTAGTTGTGTCATATAGACATCTTCCTGAAGGTTCTCGTTAAGGAATTATGTTTTGACATCCATCTTCCAAATCTCGTAGTCATGGTAAGCTGCTATGGCAAGTATGATTCTTATGGATTTAAACATGGAAACTAGCAAGAAGGTTTCATCATAGTCAATTCATTAATGTTGTATGAATCCTTTAGCCACTAGCCTTGCTTTATAGGTGCTAACATGACATTCCATGTCCAGCTTTCTTTTGAATACCCATTTTCATTCAACAGGATTTACATCAACTGGCTCATCGACCAGAACCCAAACTTGGTTCTGATACATGGAATCCATCTCAGAATTCATAGCTTTTATCCATATTGCAGTTTCTAAGCTTTCTACTGCTTCCTTGTAGGAGAGAGGTTCATCATTGTCCAATAATAATGATTCACCATCCTCAGTGACTAGGAAACCAAATCTCTCTGGTTCCCTTACCTATCTTGAGCTCCTACGTAGTACTTGTGTTTCTGGAACCTCCTCCACGAGGACCTGTGGAACTTGTTCCTGTACCAAATCCTGTGTATCTTGAGTATCAACTTCGTCGAAGTCAATCTTCCTCCCACTATCCTTCTTGAGGATGTGCTCCCTCTCAAGAAAGACGGCTTGTCTAGCAACATTCACTTTCTTGTCTTGAAGGTTATATAGGTAATATCCTTTCGTTTCCTTGGGATATCCTATAAAGATACACTTCGTGCCCCGGGGTGCTAGTTTGTTTCCTGAGAAGGCCTTAATAAACGCCTCGCATCCCCATACATGTGTGTGCGAAAAAGTGGATTTCCTTCCATTCCATAACTCGGATGGAATTCCATTTTCTGCCTTAGTTGGTACTCGGTTTAATGTGTATGCTGCAGTTTGTAATGCATATCCCCAAAAGGATAATGGAAGATCCGCATGACTCATCATCAACCTCACCATGTCCAACAAGGTGCGGTTACTCCTTTCACTAACACCATTCCACTGTGGTGTATAAGGAGTAGTGAGCTGAGATAGAATCCCATACTCTTGTAGAAGATCGATGAACTCTTAGTTCAAATATTCTCCACCTAGATCCAATCAAAGCTTCTTTATCTTCTTACCAAGATGATTCTATACTTCATTCTTGAATTCCTTAAATTTCTCTAAGGACTCTGACTTATACCTCATTAAATAGATATAGCCATATCTACTCAAATCATCAGTAAAAGTAATGAAGTAAGAATATCCACCTCTAGCTTCTACTGGAAATGGTCCACACACATCCGTGTGTACCAATCCTAGAAGCTCTATGGCCCTTTCACCTTGTCCACCAAAAGGTGGATTGGTCATTTTTCCTTTTAAATAAGCATGACATCTATCAAGTGGTTTTAGCTCAGTAGAGTCTAAATAGCCATCTTGGCAGAGCTTTGTCAAACACTTCTCGTTCACATGACTAAGGTGGTGATGCCATAACTGGGTGATGTATGAGTCATGTGAGTTTGTTTCGTTATCGATTGTCAATAATTGGTTTTCGTAATTCAATACATACAACCCATTATTTAAATGTTCCATACCATAACATACATTGTTCTTATAAAAGAGACAACCCTTATTTCCAAATTTGAAAACAAATCCATCCATATACAAACAATATACATAAATTATGTTCTTGGTAACACTAGGCACATAATAACAGTTATGTAAAACCAAAATCATCCTAGTCAGCAATGAGAGGTGGTAGTCTCCAATAGCCAACACAGCCAGCCTTGCGCCATTGGCAGCTCGAAGATCCACCTCTCCTCTGGCGATCTTTCTAAATCTACTTGGTTCCTGCATTTGAATACAGATGTGAGCCCCACAAGCTGTATCTAATACCCAATGTGTAGAAATAGAAAGATTGCACTCGATAACAAATGCACCTTTAGCATCCCCATGCTTCTAGGTGTAGTTCCTCTTCCAGTGGCCCTGCTTGCCACATGCAAAACACACTTCCTCCCATTCCTTGACCTGCCTCTAGATCTTCCCCTTCTTGGAGGGACGGTGCTCGGGGGCTTTAGACCATTTATAAGTCTTTAGCCCCTTTGCCTTATCCTTACTTTTCTTGTTCACCATAAGGACCGCGGGTTTGTCACGCCCCATGTCCTTATCTACCTGGCGAATCAAGGTCAGAAGCTCTGATAGACTCTTATCATTTCTGCTCATGTTATAGTTGACAATGAAGCTATAGAAGGTCTTGGGTAGTGATGATAGGATGAGATCTGTACGCAACTCATCTGGGAATTTAATCCCTAAGATGTCTAGGCGCTCAATGTATCCAATAATCTTGACTACATGAGGCCCAGCTGGCGCAGAATCTCCAAGCTTCATGGTAAACAAAGCATTGGATATCTCATACATCTCTTGTCTCTCCTTCTCTTGGTATAGATCTTTAAGGTGATACATCATGCTACACGCGTCCGTGTTTTCATGTTGCTTCAAGAGCTCATTAGACATGGCCGATAGCATGAAACACTGGACATCTGTGGAATCATCCATGTGTTTCATGTAGAGAGATAATTTCTCATCCCTAGCCTCTTTCCCATGTGCAACTGGAATAGGCTCTTCCAGCACATATAATTTCCTTTCGTGTCAAAGGACGACACGTAAACGCCTCTGCCACTCTTGGAAATTGGTGCCGGTGAGAATGTTTTCTTTTTCGAGTATGGTGCACAATGATATGTTTGAAGTCATTTTATTTCCGTTTATACAAATTAAGATGAGCAAAGGTTTAGTACTTTATTACAAAAATTGAGAAAAATAAATAAATTAATACTTATTAGTCTCCCACTATTTTATTGAAATCCAATATCCCTCACCATTGACTTAGGAATATTCTATTGCATGAATATTCTAGTGGCAAGGATCCATATTTCCCTTCACATTACCCCAACTAGGGTTGGTCAAGCAACTTTAAGGGTTTTAGGTAGGCATTCCCAATGCCAACTGCAATAACTCGCAGCTCCTTGATCCACTGAGTGGACTCCCCAATCCTGAAATCCTTTTTGGATTTCCTCAACCTTTGCCTCTTGGTCACACTAAGTCCTGCTGTGGCAGTCAACCCTTGATGCAAACCAAGTCAAGTCAACCCAAAACCTTGAATTAGAATTCCCCGATAATTGAAAGCACCCCAACTAGGGTTGGTCAAGCACTTTGAACTATGGTTCGATTCTAACCAAGATTATGGAAGGCTATGCCGAATTAATATTTATTTTGAGGGATTTTATCCTTATATGTAAATTCCCATTTTATTATATTTGATTACATGCTTGTTAATATTAATTGGGATATACTTAAGTGATTAACCATGTCTAAGATAATATTTACGTATAAGCCAGTTTTATTTTAGTTCCATCTTGCATTCTCGTTTAATTCATTAATTGTGTGATCGTGACAACACACCCACAATAAATAAACCATGAAACTGACAGAAATAAAATAAATGGTATGATCATGAGCTTTTCTATTGGTTAGTTTATCTAGAAGTTGATAAACTAACCCAAGACCTAGGGGAGAAACACCTTGAACCTTTCGGGTTCATGTTTACATCTTTCCACCTGTCCACCTTTGTATCTCCTTGGATTGGTTTCACCTTGGCTCCTGACTTGAGCCTCCTCCACTAGCTTGGGAGCTCCATTCATTACATATGCATTTATCTCACACACAGGTGAGGGGTAAAAGGGGTTTTTACATAAAATAATCCTTGGGTGCGTAGGCCCTACATATTAACGAGGAGATGGCTCACAGGCCAACAAATTTAATTTAAACAAATAAATTAAAATAAACCATTCATATACAAAGGTCTCGATCTAGCTCATGATCATCCAAACATGCAATGATATTTACGCATAAATAAAACTAGCATTCAATTCTTTAATCGTTCTTGTTTAAGATAAATCATGCTCGAATCAATTAATTATCTTTAATTAATCAATCCTTTTATCTTAAATCCCTTTTCTGAATTTCCTTGAGATTCTCATCCATCATAATTTTAAACAAATAAATTCATTTAAAATTATCCTTGTACGTAACTTGTACCTTGGAGGCAACCCGGTGAATTCCCATTTATTAAAAAGATGTTAAATTAAACACATATATATAAAACACCTATCATGTGTTGTGTCTCAGCTTTACGCCTACACCATGGTACACATCTCAAGGGTTTGTATAATATAATAATAAATTTTAATAAATCTGTGTAATTTCGGTGAGTACACGATGTGTAGTTCCGACTACACGGCGTGTACTTTTCTTCACCGTCCATCCGAAGTACACGCCCGGGGACAGGGCATGTTAATGTACTTCAGAAATTTTTGGAGTACACGGCGTGTACAGTGGGACACATGCCGTGTAGTTTCCGCGTTACACGGTTTCCAGCCAGGCAGACCGTGTACGGAGTACATGACCCAACCCTAACCCGAAGGGACTACACGCCGTGTTCATTGGACCACATGGTGTGTATTCTATAAACCATGTGCCACTTGTTTCTGGTCAACACATGGTGTCTTAAATTCTTAGAAAGAATCAAATACACGGGATGATTTAGCGGATCAGTCAATGCATTGAACCTAGACTAAATGGCGTGTACTTCCGAATACACACCGTGTATTCTGGTGTAATACGGCTATAAATGTTTGGCTCCTCCAGATGAGTTCCTCTATTTTATTTTATTCAAAAATTAAAAGAAAAATTCATTTCTGTGAGGTGAACGAGAAACGAGGGAGGAGGAATAGATCTCGATATTCAGATTTCCAGAACGATTAAACTTGAATTGAAATAACTAAATTATTAAATGTGTAAATTATCAACGAAAAACTAAATAATTATAATCAACGATATGACCCTCTTTGATACCAATTGTAGGTTCCGGGTGCAGCGGAAGCGCATTGGTGGGTTTTCCCAACTTTAATTTTAACGTTAAACAACATTCAATCTGAGATCCGTCATTATATAAAACGCCGAATCTTCGGAATAAAACAAAGAACGAAAAGAAAAGAAGAGTCCCGGAACCCTTGAGGAGGTGTAACGCCCCGACCCTAGTTACCCAGAGTCGGTGCATTATTACATAACATTGGCATGATCACAAGAAAGATCAAATCTCGAAAGACCGATTGGTTTAGTAGCCTTGGAAACACTAGATATATTCATAAGTTTTACATTACATCATAAAATGAAAAACTACTACAACAACATAATGTTTCCACAATCCACACTATTAACCCCTCATAAAATCCCTGCAGGTCATTCATAACTTACTTCTTCACATCCTGGGAAAAATAAAACATAAAAAAGGGGTGAGCTCAAATGCCCAGTAAGGATAACAATATAGCGGAAACTTTCATAAATAAGAATAAACATTTAAGGCAATGTATAACTATAACAAAAGCCTTTTAAATATGAACTTTCAACATGGTATGGCATAAATAAAATGAAATAATGCCATTTACTTATTCACATGGATATTCTGCTAATCGAATAATCACATGCAAAAATCAATAACCACTTTCATAATGTTGGAATGCATAATGCCAGACTATCATAACCACATAGCCAAGGCCTCGTGCCAAGACTACAAATAAGATTTTGTCAAGGCCTTGTGCCAAGACACTAGTTTGTCTCATGAGACCTACCGATGCAATTTTTTTAGAAGATACTTATGTTTAAAATTGATAAAATATACTCCAGTGTTTTTCTGAAAACAATATGCAAGCTTCTGAAAACAAAATAACTAATTCTGAGACTTCTCGATTAATTACAGGCCATGATGGGTCCACTCCCAATCCCTTCCTGTCTACCAAACTCGAGAGTCAGGTTTTCTGAAAACATTTTTAAGCTTGCGTTAAATACGTATACATTTACACTGGATTTTCATATATTTGAGAGAAATATATCTCTTTTGAAATCATTTAAAAATCAAATAAATATAAAAGAAACCTTTTCTTTGAAAATATTATTATAAGCTTGTAAGGAAAGCTTTGAATATTTTATAACGGCCGAAAATAGCCGCACCCGCCGTATAAGTTAAAAAAACATTCTTACCATAATACTGTCGAAAATGTCAAAAAGGACCTTGTTTTAAAAATGACGGAAAGATTCATCTTATAAAAAGTCAAAAAAGGGTATAAATGACTTTAACCCATATTCTTGTAAATAATAAATATGTTTTGAAATACATTTTGAAGAAACATGGATGTGGATGATAAATAAATCCCAGTAGATTATTACGTATAAACAACCTCGGATAATGAAGAGATTGTGAAATAACCCTTACCAATTTGGTAACTTATGAAACATACAACCCATGAAAGAAGTATCATACAATGAATATGTAAATACACATAAATTAGAGTGTATTACACAAATAATATAATTATGGGCAGTACATACACCACACAAAAGGTGATGGTGGCAATATGGCATGAATCTCACGGGAATAAGGAGTGAGATGAAAACCCCTTACCTTGTACTTTTCCTTTGTTGGGGTCAGTTAACCTCCTGTATAATGGTGAAATAATTGTTATTAAATTATACAAGAATCATATACATTAATATGATATCATATATGATCTTTTAACATTGCTTTATTAATAATATCTTAGTATTATCGTCGTTTCAGGTGATAATCGATTCGTTCTTCTTAAATGTTTGGTTACGTAAGAAATGTTTGTAATGGATAGATTAAATCTTATTCATAATCAGAATGATATTAACATTATTTTTAACCCTAAAATGAGAATAAGACTTGAATGGATACGATGGAGGATGGATCTCACCGCGTTCATGGAGACGGTAGTCCGTACGTACGCACGAACGCTACTTCCATTTTTATTTTAAAATAATTGAATCCAAATGATACATAGGTATATTACTATTCCAGTATAATATAATATTTTATATATGTTACTTAATTTCATTAACACCATCCTTTATACGTTCCATGTGTGGTATGAACGAGTCATATCATTTTAAGGGGGCGGTAGTCCGCACTTCCTCAAATGAAATTATCGTATGTATATACAACATGAAACGAATAATGGTATGAAATAAAATGGAATTACAGAAGCTTATATATAAAATATATATCATTAATATCATATTTAATTACAGTTCCATCATAATGGCCACCATGAGAGGCGGTAAGATGTATTTGAACAATCATCGTTTCGTGAGGCGTTAGTTTGCCATCCACAGAAACATTATGTTCATCATCCATTAGATGGAGTTGTGTGTATGTGTAGTTTGAATCCTTCTTATAACAACATCCTAGTATATTGAGTATACTGGTGTTGTTACAAAAGAAAGGAAATAAAAAGAGTTTGGGGGTTGGAGAAGCAAAATAAAGGAAAATAATTTAAGAGAAATCGTTACCTTTAATTTAGGTAACTCACTTTGGTTGGAACCAAAGGACTTCTTGAAATGCTTTCTGCCTAAGGGGAAGCTTCAAGGAGGAGGATAGGGATGTTGGGAGCTTATTTGGGCAGAGTTTGGACGATCCAAGTGGCTTGAGAGGTGTGAGAAATGAGTAGAAGTGGTCTCCTTTTATAAGGGAGAAGAGGGGCTCTTTAGGAAAGAGTGAAAGTATTACTTTATAATATAATTATATTCGGTTTATAATGGTCCAAAAATCATTGAGGTCGAAGATAAGATGACTAATATTCTAAATAACATCAACCAATAAGAATTGGACAGGTTTTAGATAATATTTTAATCATTATAATCTTATTTATTTAAATGATTTATTAATGAGGTAAACATTGCATCATTATTGTGTCATTAATAATTTAAGTTATTTGATGTCTAAAAATTATAAATAAAATATCATTATGTAGGAAATCTTTTTATCTTTCTAATGAATATTTATAATCGAAAATCCAACATGTATAACCCTATGTAAAAATTGTTCTTTTAAAAGATGTAAGCTTATGCCATTTTTGTATTCATTTTAACTTAATTAAAATAAAGTGTCATTATCACTTACAAGTGGATCAATGGGGTCCCAAAATTGACCCAAAGATGCCCATGGTCGACCATGTATCAACCAATAGGGTTAAGACACGTTTTAGGGTAATTTAGTATTATTATAATATTATTTTTTAACCCTTATTTACCGGATTTACCCTTAACCATGGTAAATAAAATATTTACCGCAATAATTATTCAAAATGTCTAAAAATAAAAGTCACCTATTTACACAATTTGAACATCCTGATTCCAAATATGGAATCCATTTTTCTAAATTCAAAACACAGAAGTGGCAGAAATTAATTTAAAATTAATTCCCGCTGTCAAAACAAAAAGCGTGTTTTTAAGAGGTAATAACTATCAAAAGATTGACACTTGTTTATGTTCGGTTTAATTGTAAAATTATGTCCAATGACCAACATTATATTAAATGGTAAAAATATATTCTAAATATACTTTAAAACCACTCAAATTCACAATTTATCACTATTAATTATTTTGATTAAAAAAGTTGTTTTTAATTAAAATTTAGTAATTTTCACTATTCATCAAAATATGAAAGTTATCCGAAAAGTACCAAAATTTCACCTTAGGCTAAATTTGATATTCCGAATCCAAAAATGAAGTCCATTTTAAAATATAAAATATATATAACTTCAAAAAGTAGGTATTACTATTCATAACAGCTAGTTTGATTGGTTACGGTGTGTTAGAACTCGAAGTTGCGTACAACACACGCTGCTGTTTTATTCAAAGGAAAGCGTACCGTGGAAGCTTGGGATGTTTCATTTTAAATTTTTGATGTCCCCATTTAGTCAAAAAGTTTAAAATATTTTATTTAAAAAGGTTTCACTATTAGAAGTTGATAAAAGTGAAATACTGAAAATGAATCTGTTCTTGCAATATGACTAAGAAACTCATAATAGGGATTCTAAAATTATAAGGATTATATAAAGTTCAAAATGTAGTTAATACTATTCATGACCTCTTTTAATGGTGTGATTGAACTCGGTGTTGTGTGTAGTGAAAGTTATTGAATTATTTTTAAGAAATAACACACTATGAAATCCTGGGGTGTTACATTCTCCCCTCCTTCAATAAATTGCGTCCTCGCAATTTGAAATTGTTCTTCGAAAATAAAAGGTTGAAAGTAGAAAATATATTTGTGGGAAAACCCACATCAGAAATTGGGTTACTAAAATTTAGTCTTAATATGAGGAAAAGATAAATGAAAGGGTCACCACCAAATTATGATCTCGATTAGGAGAACATTGGTGGCAATTAGAGACATATAATTGGAGGAAAAACGTAAATATTTATAGGTAGTGATTGAGGTCATCAATAAAAAACAAGTATAAAATTGAGGTCCTTAAACTCATCAATCTATGATGATTTGAAGTACCATCGGTTCAACAAAATATAGGGTATTGGGACAACACATTTTTGACATTTCAAAATATCTTAGTTGAAATCCCACATCGAAAAATGAATTAATGAGGCCTCTATTTAAAATAAAGAGTGGAAAGTATGAAGATTACCGAAAATAACACATACTAGGGTTCCATGTAGGAAAATATGGATATGGAAGAGAAATCTAACCATTAATTATCTGATGGAGAGTGGTAGAGAACATGGCTATGAAAAGGCCAACAATCCCAAAGCCATAAATTTGTGATGATTTAAGGTACCATCTAGGACAACATTTTTGTTCTAAGTTTCTATTATTAATGTTGAGGAATTTATTTATGAGATTGGATAAGATCATAAGGAGATATACTTACTTTATAATTAGAGTTTTGTCCATTAATAAATTTCTACCATAAACTCATCTTTCACTCGTAAAAAAAATTATATTTATACTATTTGTACAGGGTTCCAAAATAAACGAATTTATAATTCATCTACCAGATCTTTTAAAAAAACTACATTATTTAATCCAGGACATCTCTTGGGCCAGTGGTGGTGATACACCCTTGTCGCCCTTCGGTTGCGGGTTCAAGTCTCGCGGCCTTGCCGGACGCAACAGGTTGCTGCCCGACCTCCGGGTTGTCCTTTTATGGCAATCCAAAATAATCCAAATAAGAACTATCCAAAATAATTCTATCCAAACTCACAATCCAACATTTATAAGGAAGGTAAACATAATATAGATCCTTTTTACCCCGTAATAGCATATAAATACCTTCATCATGTATTACCATATTCCTTATTGATTACATTCATGATCCCTTATTCCATATAGAATGCTGGATATACTTCATTAATCCAAAAATGTTTTAAACCCCAACAATGATGGAATATACAAATCATTAATCAGTTCTAAGGTAGTCAAGAATATCCAATATAATTTATCCAAAACAATCACATATTATTCCAAAATCACTACCTCAGTATCAGAACTATATTATGATTTATCATTCTCTCAACCATATATTTTCCAAAAATTTATCCTGCTATTGAGTCACTTTTCTTTGTTCCACACAATCTCAAGTCCTTAATGAAATAGTACTGCAGTACAATCCTTATATACTCCATAATTATTATAACAAGTACATTGTTGATACAACACTCAATTGACATAATCAACATAAGAACTCTAATCATTCCTCTTCATCTGTGGTAGTATCATAACTTGATTATTATCCAATAGCATCATTTGCGTCATAGACTGATGACTGGGACATAGGTTCACGTAGTGTCCAAACTTCTTGCAAATGAAGCATTGTACATTTGAAACCATTTTCTTACCCTTGCAGTCACGTACTTTGTGCCCTTTTCCTCCACACTTATAACAAACTCTCATTCCTTTCAGGCAAGTTCCAGGGTGTTTCTTTCCACAGTTACCACATATGGGAAAATTCTTCTTTTCCCTCTTCCCTTTATCCATATTTCTCTCTTCCATCCTTTTCTTCTCTTGCTTCCCTTCAAAGCCATAGGACTCAGTAAACTCTTTACTTATCTTATCAATACATGATATTATTTATTCATATGATGATAATACATGGGAGACTATTTCTCTTATAAATTCTAGCTTAAGACCATGAAAGATATGATCCTTCCTTCTCTTTGAATCATGTGTATTTCTGGAGTTCTCATTCCTTCTACTGGGCGCCATTTCTATACCATGTCATAAACTAGATCAGTTTATGAATCAAAACACATAATCCCATACTTATAAAACACTTAACATAAATTGGACTATTTATAGATATAATCCATAATCATAAGAATGTTTTCTTTGAGGAAGTATATACTCATAATCCCTTCAAAATGATTTGTAAAGAAAATGAGAGTTATCCTAAGCATATCCCCTGGGAGTGTCGTAACCAAGAGTGCAGCAAGGCCCGTTGTCGTGCACCAGTTCCCGTTCGAGTCTAGCTCAAAGCGGTGTTTTCGGGTTTTACCCCTAGGTACATCTGTGCCAGAGCCGCCTCTACCTGCTCGTATCCAGACAGGGATGTATTTCTCGGAAAACTCACAAAATCTCTACGATACCAAAATTCTAGGAAGTTCTTCTATACTAATCCTCAAAGTTCATCTTAGGTCTACGTGCTCTAATCAGAGTTTATCTAAATCTAGTTTCCAAGGTTTGTACTAAACTTCCTCTGATACCAACTGTAACACCCCGACCCTAGTTACCCAGAGTCGGTGCATTATTACATAACATTGGCATGATCACAAGAAAGATCAAATCTCGAAAGACCGATTGGTTTAGTAGCCTTGGAAACACTAGATATATTCATAAGTTTTACATTACATCATAAAATGAAAAACTAATACAACAACATAATGTTTCCACAATCCACACTATTAACCCCTCATAAAATCCCTGCAGGTCATTCATAACTTACTTCTTCACATCCTGGGAAAAATAAAACATAAAAAAGGGGTGAGCTCAAATGCCCAGTAAGGATAACAATATAGCTGAAACTTTCATAAATAAGAATAAACATTTAAGGCAATGTATAACTATAACAAAAGCCTTTTAAATATGAACTTTCAACATGGTATGGCATAAATAAAATGAAATAATGCCATTTACTTATTCACATGGATATTCTACTAATCGAATAATCACATGCAAAAATCAATAACCACTTTCATAATGTTGGAATGCATAATGCCAGACTATCATAACCACATAGCCAAGGCCTCGTGCCAAGACTACAAATAAGATTTTGTCAAGGCCTTGTGCCAAGACACTAGTTTTTCTCATGAGACCTACCGATGCAATTTTTTTAGAAGATACTTATGTTTAAAATTGATAAAATATACTCCAGTGTTTTTCTGAAAACAATATGCAAGCTTCTGAAAACAAAATAACTAATTCTGAGACTTCTCGATTAATTACAGGCCATGATGGGTCCACTCCCAATCCCTTCCTGTCTACCAAACTCGAGAGTCAGGTTTTCTGAAAACATTTTTAAGCTTGCGTTAAATACGTATACATTTACACTGGATTTTCATATATTTGAGAGAAATATATCTCTTTTGAAATCATTTAAAAATCAAATAAATATAAAAGAAACCTTTTCTTTGAAAATATTATTATAAGCTTGTAAGGAAAGCTTTGAATATTTTATAACGGCCGAAAATAGCCGCACCCGCCGTATAAGTTAAAAAAACATTCTTACCATAATACTGTCGAAAATGTCAAAAAGGACCTTGTTTTGAAAACGACGGAAAGATTCATCTTATAAAAAGTAAAACAAGGGTGTAAATGACTTTAACCCATATTCTTGTAAATAATAAATATGTTTTGAAATAAATTTCGAAGAAACATGGATGTGGATGATAAATAAATCCCAGTAGATTATTACGTATAAACAACCTCGGATAATGAAGAGATTGTGAAATAACCCTTACCAATTTGGTAACTTATGAAACATACAACCCATGAAAGAAGTATCATACAATGAATATGTAAATACACATAAATTAGAGTGTATTACACAAATAATATAATTATGGGCAGTACATACACCACACAAAAGGTGATGGTGGCAATATGGCATGAATCTCACGGGAATAAGGAGTGAGATGAAAACCCCTTACCTTGTACTTTTCCTTTGTTGGGGTCGGTTAACCTCCTGTATAATGGTGAAATAATTGTTATTAAATTATACAAGAATCATATACATTAATATGATATCATATATGATCTTTTAACATTGCTTTATTAATAATATCTTAGTATTATCGTCGTTTCAGGTGATAATCGATTCGTTCTTCTTAAATGTTTGGTTACGTAAGACATGTTTGTAATGGATAGATTAAATCTTATTCATAATCAGAATGATATTAACATTATTTTTAACCCTAAAATGAGAATAAGACTTGAATGGATACGATGGAGGATGGATCTCACCGCGTTCGTGGAGACGGTAGTCCGTACGTACGCACGAACGCTACTTCCATTTTTATTTTAAAAGAATTGAATCCAAATGATACATAGGTATATTACTATTCCAGTATAATATAATATTTTATATATGTTACTTAATTTCATTAACACCATCCTTTATACGTTCCATGTGTGGTATGAACGAGTCATATCATTTTAAGGGGGCGGTAGTCCGCACTTCCTCAAATGAAATTATCGTATGTATATACAACATGAAACGAATAATGGTATGAAATAAAATGGAATTACAGAAGCTTATATATAAAATATATATCATTAATATCATATTTAATTACAGTTCCATCATAATGGCCACCATGAGAGGCGGTGAGATGTATTTGAACAATCATCGTTTCGTGAGGCGTTAGTTTTCCATCCACAGAAACATTATGTTCATCATCCATTAGATGGAGTTGTGTGTATGTGTAGTTTGAATACTTCTTATAACAACATCCTAGTATATTGAGGATACTGGTGTTGTTACAAAAGAAAGGAAATAAAAAGAGTTTGGGGGTTGGAGAAGCAAAATAAAGGAAAATAATTTAAGAGAAATCGTTACCTTTAATTTAGGTAACTCACTTTGGTTGGAACCAAAGGACTTCTTGAAATGCTTTCTGCCTAAGGGGAAGCTTCAAGGAGGAGGATAGGGATGTGGGGAGCTTAGTTGGGCAGAGTTTGGACGAGCCAAGTGGCTTTAGAGGTGTGAGGAATGAGTAGAAGTGGTCTCCTTTTATAAGGGAGAAGAGGGGCTCTTTAGGAAAGAGTGAAAGTATTACTTTATAATATAATTATATTCGGTTTATAATGGTCCAAAAATCATTGAGGTCGAAGATAAGATGACTAATATTCTAAATAACATCAACCAATAAGAATTGGATAGGTTTTAGATAATATTTTAATCATTATAATCTTATTTATTTAAATGATTTATTAATGAGGTAAACATTGCATCATTATTGTGTCATTAATAATTTAAGTTATTTGATGTCTAAAAATTATAAATAAAATATCATTATGTAGGAAATCTTTTTAGCTTTCTAATGAATATTTATAATCGAAAATCCAACATGTATAACCCTATGTAAAAATTGTTCTTTTAAAATATGTAAGCTTATGCCATTTTTGTATTCATTTTAACTTAATTAAAATAAAGTGTCATTATCACTTACAAGTGGATCAATGGGGTCCCAAAATTGACCCAAAGATGCCCATGGTCGACCATGTATCAACCAATAGGGTTAAGACACGTTTTAGGGTAATTTAGTATTATTATAATATTATTTTTTAACCCTTATTTACCGGATTTACCCTTAACCATGGTAAATAAAATATTTACCGCAGTAATTATTCAAAATGTCTAAAAATAAAAGTCACCTATTTACACAATTTGAACATCCTGATTCCAAATATGGAATCCATTTTTCTAAATTCAAAACACAGAAGTGGCAGAAATTAATTTAAAATTAATTCCCGCTGTCAAAACAAAAAGCGTGTTTTTAAGAGGTAATAACTATCAAAAGATTGACACTTGTTTATGTTCAGTTTAATTGTAAAATTATGTCCAATGACCAACATTATATTAAATGGTAAAAATATATTCTAAATATAATTTAAAACCACTCAAATTCACAATTTATCACTATTAATTATTTTGATTAAAAAAGTTGTTTTTAATTAAAATTTAGTAATTTTCACTATTCATCAAAATATGAAAGTTATCCGAAAAGTACCAAAATTTCACCTTAGGCTAAATTTGATATTCCGAATCCAAAAATGAAGTCCATTTTAAAATATAAAATATATATAACTTCAAAAAGTAGGTATTACTATTCATAACAGCTAGTTTGATTGGTTACGGTGTGTTAGAACTCGAAGTTGCGTACAACACACGCTACTGTTTTATTCAAAGGAAAGCGTACCGTGGAAGCTTGGGATGTTTCATTTTAAATTTTTGATGTCCCCATTTAGTCAAAAAGTTTAAAATATTGTATTTAAAAAGGTTTCACTATTAGAAGTTGATAAAAGTGAAATACTGAAAATGAATCTGTTCTTGCAATATGACTAAGAAACTCATAATAGGGATTCTAAAATTATAAGGATTATATAAAGTTCAAAATGTAGTTAATACTATTCATGACCTATTTTAATGGTGTGATTGAACTCGGTGTTGCGTGTAGTGCAAGTTATTGAATTATTTTTAAGAAATAACACACTCTGAAATCCTGGGGTGTTACAGGAGGATCATCATATGTTGATTATAATTAATTTAATTAATGCATAAGAATTACCTTGTTAGAATTATTTCTTCGTTGATGTGTCCGGTCACAATTCGGTGATCCATCATTGCGTCGTAGAATCCAAGTGTAGGATTCCTCTAGCGGTGATCCACATGTGTGTCACGTATCTCCAGACATCACCGAAGGGATCTCCGGGTGCTAGCGTGGAAGAACCTTCGCTTGCGATGTCCTCCTTCGACCGCCTTGATCCGGTGGAGGATCTTTCTCTCGTAACATGAGGGCGTTCTTGGTGGAAAGGGAATTCTCTCTTGGCTTGAGAGTATTTCCAAATCCATTGTGCACAATAATGGCTCTTCAAAATGTTGGGGTTGCGAGGATATTTATAATCGGGTTTGAGGTTAATAGAGTTATAAAAATAAATAAACGCGTTATGCATTTTATTTATTTCATTAACTCTTATTGAAAACCCCATGTCAAATTATTAATTCCTTGACATGCGCCCACGCTGATTATAATAAATATCATTTAATAAAACAATATTAAATCCTCAAAATCCCAACTAGAAAAACTACACGGCGTGTAATAATTAATACACAATGTGTACTTGTTTTCCATTAAACTACACGAAGTGTATATTTAATATACACGGCGTGTACTTTTATTTTCCATTTTTCTCCACCACATTTATTAGACCTTGAGTAATGAATATTTATTTCTTAAATAAATGTGACTGCATTACTCGCTAATAAATATATTATTTCATCCACAATATATTCTCTCGAATAACTAGTGTCAAAATAAATGCGATCAGACATCCTTAAATAATTATTAAACCAAAGTTGGGAATAATATTTATTTAACTTGTTAAATTAATATTTAACTGAGATACATGGACACACTTAGTGTGTGACCATCTAGGCCTCTTTCTCAGTGGCATTAGGCTGAGCCTACCTAAAGTCCAAGGTTAGCGTCTAACAACACGCCAAGGCACCCATAGAGAAAGAAAACGCCTAAATGACGTGTCACCTCCTACGAATTCTTACCGTGTAATATAATCCCTTTTTCTCAATATCTCTGATCAAGCGGGTTTCATATTAGTGCCATCAACCCATGTGCTTGATTATTCTTTTTTTGACTTCCTGGAATTGAACTTGCCCATACCTTACCATGGCCATGGATTTATTTAGGCTATATCAATTCCATCAAAGGGCCTAAGATATCTACTTCCGTTGTGGAACAGAAGGGACAAATCATTTCTCGCATTATCTATTAATGCGGTATTACTCGTGACGCACCCAACGTATCCTACCTCGCTGCGAACAGTGTTTCGTCAGAGTTTTCGTCAATATATCTAAGTGCGCGAGTTGTAATACCCATTAATAATAATCTTAAAGTCTAAGGACTAATACACACCTCAGAAGATAGGAACATCCAATGACACTATGAAATGTGGATTTCCTACTGGCGGGTCTCGTTCTCATAATATCCTCCTAGATATTACCAAGGGCGCACACCATGAGAAGGTGCCTCAAAGTTTTATGAGTCCTCACCCCTAATGACCTGTATTATTTGTGTCCCTCTGTCACGACCCGCCCTCGGGGTCCGTGCCGTGACTACCCCAAGCCCGCCTTCCATAGGCCAGGGGCTGGCGACTAGCACCAAGGCGTAAAACCCGGTAAAAAGGGAAGGCATTGCCTTTGAAAAGTAACAAACACCACAGAGTAAGCAAGCGGAAAGTAAACACTAAACAAAGCAGAGTACAACTGAAAGTGCGGAAAAGTAAATGGGCCAGAATACAAACCCAAACTAAAAGTAAAGTACAACTCGAAAGGGAAAACAGCAATTGAAAAGTAAAAGCCGCTACACCGAGCTGTCCACTGGAAATCCCACCTGAAGGGTGGGTACAGATAGCTCCTCTGCTCCACGGGTCCCGCCGTCCGCTCCGTGCACGTCCCGCCCAGTGGTCCACCTCCAGGTACCGTCCCGCTTTGCAAGCCTCAGCTAAGGTCAACGCTGTCCGTCGTCTGCAACCAACACAACGTAGTGCGGGCAAAGCCCGTGCAGGGGTGAGTATAAGCTACTCAGTAGGGACCCCGAGACCCCTGAAGGTCTCTCAAATCCACAAAGGATAAACCACGAAGAAAAGTAACAATCACGAAGTAATAACCGACACTGCTTAGGTATATGCCCATACATATACCTAAGTCATCAATTCAAATACGCTCTAACCTCCGAGCCCAAGTACAACTCAGTCCACACAGGAAAGTAAACGTATTCCACACAGGAAAGCAAAACGTAATCCACACAGGATTGCACAACACAATCAATAGGATTCAGCTCACACAGGTATACTTCTTCAAGGACGATAAAGATGATCACTGATCCATCTAAGTCGTCGGACCCACGAAGGATCGATAGGTAACTAACCCCTGCAATGACCCACACAGGATCGGGCCCACACAGGACCTGTAGGCGCTGAATCACACAGAACCGCTGAGCGCAAGGACCCACACAGGATCGGGCCCACACAGGACCTGTAGCACTGATCCACGTAGGATCGCTGAGTGCTGTAGTCGTCGTCGTCGAATCCACACAGGATCTCTGTACTGTCGTCGTCGCAGTCACAGTAGCAGTAGTAGTCGTAGCAGTAGAACAGTCGCAGCCAGCACTAGGGTTTCCGCACACAGCAAGCTCGTTCGGAGGGTCCGCTCCACGAGCCGAGAGGCTGATACATCAACTGTCACGATGACCAGGGTTGATGTATCCAAAAGTTCCGTATCGTCAACAGGAACTCAACGCAACAGACGGCGCGTCGATCGGACACCCGGTCTGAGAGTTATTGGCATTTTCGTCTCCGGGGCCCGGTTGGTTTTTAAGGCAAAACCAACCCGACCGTACTCCACCTACGTCCAAACCTCGGGCGGAGTATGCCAAAAGATTCGCCTCACTAAGAGGGACACAACACAGCTGACGACACGTCAATCGGACGTCCGTAGCTCAAGATATGAGCGTTTCCGCTCCGAAGGCCCGGTTGGTTTCGTGAACGAACCAACCCGGTCGAACTCAAAGTAAACTGAAACCTTGAGTGTGATATACCGAAAAGACCGTCTCGATCCAAGGATTGCGTTGCCGCAGACGGTTCGTCATTCGGAGGTCCGAGGCTCAAGATATGGCCCAAAAACCGATTCTGGTTCGAAACGGGGGGGTCCGGGTCCGGGCCGACCCGGCCCGACCCCCCCCCCCCCCCCCCCTGGGGCGGCGCGGCGGCGCAGCGAGCCGCGGCGGCTTGGAGGCTGGCGCCGCACGTGGTCGGCACGCGGGGGGCAAGCCCCCGCTGATTTGGGAAGCGGCGCGGCCTTTGTGCCGCGCCTTTGCAACAAAACGGCCCCCACACGTGGGGGCCGGCTGGAAACAAACCGGGGGGCCGGCTGCCCCCCTCTCTTCAAAGAACCGCCCCCCTCATAATGAGGGGGGTTTTTCATGCTGGCCGGGGGATTAATTCCCTCGGTTTAATGCTTTCCGGCCGGCCAGCTGGCCGGCCGGTTTTCTCCAACGGGACCGAAAATTCCGGTCCCCCCTTCGGCTTCCGACGCCGGCGGCCCGGCCGCCGGTCTTCTCTTCCGCCGCGGCCCGGAACCGGCCGCGGTCTCCTCGTCCCGCCACGGCCCGGAACCGGCCGCGGTGTTCGTCGTCCGGCGCGGTGCGACGGCACCGCGCCCCTTTCGCCGTGCCTTGATTTCTTTCAACGCGGCGCGACGGCGTCGCGTTCTTGAAGATTCTACCTCGGTGTAGCGCGACGGCGCCGCGTAAAATAAAAGTACGATTATCCGCGTGGTGCGACGGCACCACGACACTTGCTTCCACCCGCAAGAATAAACAAGAACGATGGAGGGGGGGTTCGGCCGTGTTCGTGCGGTCCGGCCCCCTCACGTTAAAATAATAACGCAACTTAAATAATTCAAGCCACACGTTAGACTTGCTATTCACGATCAAGAATAAAAATAAGGAAACCAAAAAGAAATCAACAACCCCTACCTCGGGTATAAGGTTCGAAGATTGTGAACGTTCCGCGGAAGACGACGTCGTGGAGGTCGGGCGTCGCGGTAGCCGTTCGTCAAATCCGATGACGAAGGGATGCGTTCGAAGAGACACGTCGTTGGAGAAACTTGTACGCCGACGAAGGTTGTCCGAGGAAGAAGTGGCGTCCCCTTCGTTGACACGGTAAACGAAGAATGGAGATGCGGCGTTCTTCGTCGGAGCTTGAGCGTTCTTCGTCAAGATGAACGTTCTTCGAGTTCTTCGTCAGAGTTGAAGAAGAAGAAGAGCTCTCCACCTCTCAAGAAGACAAACAAATAACCCAAAATAAAATAAGACAACAACTTATTTTATTATTACATAACACAATAGAATTTCAAAAGTTTGAAATTCAAAAGGATTAACTCCCATAATTAAATAAGTAACTCAAGTCAATAAATGAGGCGTTAAGGGAGTTGGGAGAATTTGAAAGGATTAAGGGTTCGTGTGGGCCCCACCACACTTAATCCTCCCAAGGGAGGTTAAGTGGGTGTGGGTCCCACTTCCAACCCCCTTTGGTAGGTTTTATCAAGTTATAATAAAATTTGTTCTACACAAATTTTATTTAACTCAAACTAAAAACCCCAAAATTAACTTTCAACCCGCAACAAACGCAACTCCCGAAAAGGTCTCTTTAAGCGAATATCGGCGCTACGAGTTCATCGGTGCCCTCGGATTTCAATTCCGAGCACCGGATCAAAAGTTAGGAATTCCTGCTCGTTCGTTCACTGAACGTACCCGAGCCAAACTTCGGAAATTAATTCCGGGCACTCCGGGCCTCGGAATCAGGTGCCGTCTGAAACCGCGCTCTTGTAAAATTCTAAAGAAAATTAAGAAAAAATTTCCCTTGAATTATACGGGTCTTTACATTACTCCCACCTCAGGGCTTTACGTCCCCGTAAAGATACATCAAAAACTAGGGAAACAAATGAGGGTACTGAGCACGCATCTGAGCCTCCCGCTCCCATGTGCTCTCCTGGAGATTCCCGTGCTGCCATCTGATGCGCACAAGAGGAATCGATCGCCCACGCAGGACCCGCTCCTGTCGATCCTCTATCTCCACCGGGACCTCCGTAAAAGTCGCCTCATCGTCAATGTCAAGCTCCCCATGGTCAATGATGTGCGTCGGGTCGTGCACGTATCTCGTCAGCTGAGATACGTGGAAGACGTCGTGCACCCGGTGCAACTGAGGTGGTAGAGCCAGGCGATAAGCCACCTCACCAATCCTGCTGAGAATTTGGAAAGGTCCGATGAAGCGCGGAGATAACTTGCCGCCTCGGCCAAATCTCCGAATACCACGTCGAGGTGAGACCCGCAAGAAGACGTGGTCGCCATCCTCGAACTCCAGTGGCCTCCGCCTCCTGTCAACGTATGACTTCTGCCGGCTCTGAGCTGTCCTCATCCGCTCCTGGATGACCTGGACCTTCTCTGTCGTGGCCTGGACCATCTCCGGTCCCACCAGTGCTGACTCCCCAGGGTCTGTCCAGCACAAAGGAGATCTACATGGTCGGCCGTACAACGCCTCGTACGGTGCCATCCCGATGGTGGAGTGGTAGCTGTTGTTGTATGCGAACTCCACCAAGGGTAGGTGGTCCTCCCAGCTACGACCAAAGTCGAGGACACATGCGCGGAGCATGTCCTCGAGAGTCTGAATGGTCCTCTCCGTCTGACCATCCGTCTGAGGGTGAAAAGCTGTGCTAAGACGTAGCTGCGTACCGAACGCCTCCTGTAACCCCTTCCAAAGCCGGGAAGTAAAGCGGGCATCTCGATCGGAAACGATAGATGATGGCACACCGTGGAGCCGCACAATCTCCTGAACGTAGAGACGTCCCAAGCTCTCCACTGAGCCCTGCTCTCTGATGGGTAAGAAGTGTGACGACTTGGTGAGTCGGTCAACAATCACCCAGATGGAGTCGTGACCTCTGGAAGTGCGTGGAAGTCCAGTCACGAAGTCCATAGATATGCCGTCCCACTTCCACTCCGGAACCTCCAAGGGCTGTACCAAGCCTGCTGGTACCTGATGCTCTGCCTTTACCTGCTGGCAGGTAAGGCATCGAGAAACGAACTCTGCTACTGCCTTCTTCATACCCGGCCACCAATGATGTCGTCTGAGGTCCTGGTACATCTTCGTCACACCAGGATGTACCGCTAAAGGAGAAGTGTGAAACTCTCTCAGCACTTCCTCTCGCAAAGCAACTGGTACCATGGTACGTCCTCTGAAAAGGATGCCGTGCTCTGCTCCAAGGGAGAAACCATCAGGTGCCTGTCCTGAGGATATCTGTGCACGCCGTATCTCACAGTCAGCGTCCCCGCGCTGTGCCTCCCTGACTCGCTGCAGTAGTGGAGGAGTGACTGTGAGAGACTGAAGAAAGGATGCTCCATCTCTATCCACGAAGGATATCTGCAAAGAGGATATCTGCTCCGTCGCCTCCTCAAGTAGCTGAATGCCCGTCCTCCTGCTGAGGGCATCGGCTACTACGTTCCCCTTACCAGGAGTATAGACTATCTCAAAGTCATAGTCCTGGAGGAACTCGATCCATCGCCGCTGTCTCAGGTTCAGGTCCTTCTGCGAGAAGATATACCTGAGACTCTGATGATCGGAAAAGACTGTAAAGCGCTCTCCCATCAGATAATGTCGCCATGTCTTCAGAGCGAAGACCACTGCTGCTAACTCCAGGTCATGGGTAGCGTAGTTATGCTCATGCGGCCTCAACTGTCGTGATCCATAGGCGATCACTACCCGATCCTGCATCAGAACACATCCGAGTCCGGTCCCTGATGCATCGCAGTAGACTACGTACCCTACTCCCTCCTCAGGCAACCTCAAGATAGGTGCGCTAGTCAATCTCTGTCTCAGCTCCTGGAAGCTCTGCTGACATCTGTCTGACCACACGAAGGGTTTCCCCTTCTTCGTCAAAGCTGTGAGTGATGCTGCAACTCTAGAGAAGTCTGGAACGAATCTCCGATAGTATCCAGCTAGTCCCAAGAAACTCCGAACCTCAGTCACGCTCCTGGGTGGCTCCCATGCTAACACAGCCTCAATCTTCGCGGGATCCACTGCAACTCTCGCCTCAGAGATAACGTGTCCCAAAAAGTGGACCTCACGTATCCAGAACTGGCATTTCGAGAGCTTACCATAAAGCTGGTGCTCTCGGAGTGTGTCAAGAACAACTCGCAAGTGATAGGCGTGCTCCTCCTCTGTCGTAGAGTAAATCAGAATGTCGTCGATGAAGACCACGACAAACCGATCGAGGTATGGCTGAAAGATCCTGTTCATGAGATCCATGAACACTGCTGGAGCATTGGTTACACCGAAAGGCATAACCAAGAACTCATAGTGGCCATACCGACATCTGAAGGCCGTCTTCTGCACATCCTCGTCTCTGACTCTGAGCTGATGATAGCCTGACCTGAGGTCTATCTTCGAGAACCACCGTGCTCCCTTGAGCTGATCAAAGAGGTCATCAATCCTCGGTAGCGGATACTTGTTCCTCACTGTCACCTGGTTCAGGCGACGATAGTCAACACAAAGTCGCAAGCTCCCGTCCGCCTTCTTGGCGAACAATATCGGGGAAGCCCAGGGTGAAACACTGGGTCGGATGAATCCCTTGCCCTGCAAGTCCTCCAACTGTACCCGTAGCTCTCGAAGCTCGGCGGGGGCCATCCGATATGCTGGAGTGGATATCGGGGCTGTCCCGGGGTACAAGTCAATATAAAAGTCTACCTCTCTGCGAGGAGGTAGCCCTGGAACATCGTCGGGAAAAACGTCCGCAAACTGATCCACCACTGCAGGAAAACCAGGACTCCGCACGTCAACTGCTCCAAGGATGAGGCTAGCCAACTGATGAGTGATGGGCTGTCCTCTCCTCCACGGAAGTCCATCCTGTGCTGCTAAGGCTCCCTTCTCGCCGGTGAAGGTGAACCTGCTCCCGTCGGTGCGTACACAATGCACCTTGCGCCTAAAACAGTCAATCTGTGCATGGACCGTAGATAGCCAATCCATGCCCAAGATGACGTCGTAAGGCCTCGACGTTGCTACAAGAAGATCCCAGCCGAAGCTCTCGCCTCCTAGAGTAAGCTCACACTGCCGGCACCAGTGCGTAATCGTCGAGTCTGCTCCCGTAGGAGTCTCTAGCCGTAAGGATCGAGCCAACGGCTCTGTCGGAATCTCCGAGCTCCGAACAAGGGCAGTGGCTATGAAAGAATGACTCGCTCCTGTGTCTATAAGAACTGCAGCAAGGGTGGAATAGACACAGATAGTACCTCGAATTATCTCGGGTGCGCCATGGTCATAGGCCTCTGCTGCCTGGAGCTGTGCCTGTCGCTGCCCGCCAGCTCCCTGTGGTCGGGGTGGACCTCCTGGTGGTGGTGGTGGCAGAGCCTCAAAGCGTCGGCCACCACCAGCTGCTCGTCCAGCTCCTCTGCCTCGTCCGCCTCCTCCCTGCGGACCGCCACGGTCGACCCGCTGCCTCTGCCTCGGTGGTCCCTCAACCGTCTGCTGCTCCTCGGCACGGCGGGTCGGGCAGTCACGAGCCATGTGGCCCTGCCCGCCGCACGAGTAGCACTGTCTGCCTCTCGTAAGACTGGCTCCGCGCTGTGTGCCCCGCACTGCTGATCCAGTATCCTGAGGTCGTCTGCCCGAAGGTCTGGTCTGTCTGGACCCCTGAGTCATCCGTCGACTGCCTGCTGCAGATGACTCTGCCACGTGCCGCCCTGCGGTGGGTCGCTGTGCTGGTGTAGACTCAGCAAGGAAGCTCTCGATCAGAAGGGCCCGCTCCAGTACTCCTGTCTGAGTCGGTATGCTGAGGGAGATCAGAGATGCCCTGATCTCGTGTCTCAAACCCTGCTCGAAGGTCCGGGCCCGGAAGAATGGGTCCCGTACCATGTCGGCCGAGTAGCGCGAGAGATCGGTAAATCTCGCCGAGTACTGTGCGACCGTCATGCTGCCCTGCCGCAGCTGTAGAAGCTCCTGGATACGCACCGCACGAAGGGTGGCTGGGACGAACTCCGAGCAGAAGAGGCTCTCAAAGTCTGTCCAAAGTAGGGATGCCTCATTGTGCACCTGGAGCATCAAGCTCCACCATCGTCCTGCTGCTGCGTGTAGTAGGCTCGCAGCGAGGATCACCATGAGGTCTGCTGGTGTCCTCACTAGCCTAAACACTCGAACCACTGCCTCCAGCCAGTCCTCTGCTGCCTGGGGATCCGTCTCCCCGCGAAACCTGGGCGGTCACTGGCGCTGAAACTCATGCAGTGCGCTGAGGCGACGTGCATCGTCAGCGGCTGCTGCTGGAAGCATCGGGGAATCGGCGGGTAAAGCTACCGCCGGTGCCACTACTGGAAAAGGGCCCTGTACCGAGGCCTCGTCGCTCGGTGGGCTGTCGTCTCGCTCGACTCTCGGAACCCTAGCTGGCTGCCGTCGTGGGGCCATCCTGAAAAGGAAACAGGTGCGCCACAGTTAGAACAATATACCTGGTGAGCTGATATAAGTAATCACAAAGAAAACTTTGAAACACACACGCAATCAATGTTTTCGTGCATTAAGTCGGAAATCAGAAGTCAGGGTCCTGGTGTACGGATACGTCGGCCGCCGCACCAACACTGGACTCCCTGGACTGATAACCACACTCAATACGCTAAACATTATTGCTTCACATAGAAAAGATCAGAGTTCGCGGTAGAACCGAACTCCTCTGATACCAATTTGTCACGACCCGCCCTCGGGGTCCGTTCCGTGACTACCCCAAGCCCGCCTTCCATAGGCCAGGGGCTGGCGACTAGCACCAAGGCGTAAAACCCGGTAAAAAGGGAAGGCATTGCCTTTGAAAAGTAACAAACACCACAGAGTAAGCAAGCGGAAAGTAAACACTAAACAAAGCAGAGTACAACTGAAAGTGCGGAAAAGTAAATGGGCCAGAATACAAACCCAAACTAAAAGTAAAGTACAACTCGAAAGGGAAAACAACAACTGAAAAGTAAAAGCTGCTACACCGAGCTGTCCACTGGAAATCCCACCTGAAGGGTGGGTACAGATAGCTCCTCTGCTCCACGGGTCCCGCCGTCCGCTCCGTGCACGTCCCGCCCAGTGGTCCACCTCCGGGTACCGTCCCGCTCTGCAAGCCTCAGCTAAGGTCAACGCTATCCGTCGTCTGCAACCAACACAACGTAGTGCGGGCAAAGCCCGTGCAGGGGTGAGTATAAGCTACTCAGTAGGGACCCCGAGACCCCTGAAGGTCTCTCAAATCCACAAAGGATAAACCACGAAGAAAAGTAACAATCACGAAGTAATAACCGACACTGCTTAGGTATATGTCCATACATATACCTAATTCATCAATTCAAATACGCTCTAACCTCCGAGCCCAAGTACAACTCAGTCCACACAGGAAAGTTAACGTATTCCACACAGGAAAGCAAAACGTAATCCACACAGGATTGCACAACACAATCAATAGGATTCAGCTCACACAGGTATACTTCTTCAAGGACGATAAAGATGATCACTGATCCATCTAAGTCGTCGGAACCACGAAGGATCGATAGGTAACTAACCCCCGCAATGACCCACACAGGATCGGGCCCACACAGGACCTGTAGGCGCTGGCTCACACAGAACCGCTGAGCGCAAGGACCCACACAGGATCGGGCCCACACAGGACCTGTAGCACTGATCCACGTAGGATCGCTGAGTGCTGTAGTCGTCGTCGTCGAATCCACACAGGATCTCTGTACTGTCGTCGTCGCAGTCACAGTAGCAGTAGTAGTCGTAGCAGTAGAACAGTCGCAGCCAGCACTAGGGTTTCCGCACACAGCAAGCTCGTTCGGAGGGTCCGCTCCACGAGCCGAGAGGCTGATACATCAACTGTCACAATGAGCAGGGTTGATGTATCCAAAAGTTCCGTATCGTCAACAGGAACTCAACGCAACAGACGGCGCGTCAATCGGACGCCCGGTCTGAGAGTTATTGGCATTTTCGTCTCCGGGGCCCGGTTGGTTTTTAAGGCAAAACCAACCCGACCATACTCCACCTGCGTCCAAACCTCGGGCGGAGTATTCCAAAATATTCGCCTCACTAAGAGGGACACAACACAGCTGACGGCACGTCAATCGGACGTCCGTAGCTCAAGATATGAGCGTTTCCGCTCCGAAGGCCCGGTTGGTTTCGTGAACGAACCAACCCGGCCAAACTCAAAGTAAACCGAAACCTTGAGTGCGATATACCGAAACGACCGTCTCGATCCAAGGATCGCGTTTCCACAGACGGTTCGTCATTCGGAGGTCCGAGGCTCAAGATATGGCCCAAAAACCGATTCCGGTTCGAAACGGGGGGGTCCGGGTCCGGGCCGACCCGGCCCGACCCCCCCCTGGGGCGGCGCGGTGGCCGGCGGCGGCGCGGCGGCGCGGCGAGCTGCGACGGCTTGGCGGCTGGCGCCGCACGTGGTCAGCACGCGGGGGGCAAGCCCTCGCTGATTTGGGAAGCGACGCGGCCTTTGTGCCGCGCCTTTGCAACAAAACGGCCCCCACACGTGGGGGCCGGCTGGAAACAAACCGGGGGGGGGCCGGCTGCCCCCCTCTCTTCAAATAACCGCCCCCCTCATAATGAGGGGGGTTTTGCATACTGGCTGGGGGATTAATTCCCCCGGTTTAATGCTTTCCGGCCGGCCAGCTGGCCGGCCGGTTTTCTCCAACGGGACCGGAAATTCCGGTCCCCCCTTCGGCTTCCGACGCCGGCGGCCCGGCCGCCGGTCTTCTCTTCCGCCGCGGCCCGGAACCGGCCGCGGTCTCCTCGTCCCGCCGCGGCCCGGAACCGGCCGCGGTGTTCGTCGTCCGGCGCGGTGCGACGGCACCGCGCCCCTTTCACCGTGCCTTGATTCCTTTCAACGCGGCGCGACGGTGTCGCGTTCTTGAAGATTCTACCTCGGCGTAGCGCGACGGCGCCGCGTAAAATAAAAGTACGATTATCCGCGTGGTGCGACGGCACCACGCCACTTGCTTCCACTCGCAAGAATAAACAAGAACGATGGAGGGGGGGTTCGGCCGTGTTCGTGCGGTCCGGCCCCCTCATGTTAAAATAATAACGCAACTTAAATAATTCAAGCCACACGTTAGACTTGCTATTCACGATCAAGAATAAAAATAAGGAAACCAAAAAGAAATCAACAACCCCTACCTCGGGTATAAGGTTCGAAGATTGTGAACGTTCCGCGGAAGACGACGTCGCGGAGGTCGGGCGTCGCGGTAGCCGTTCGTCAAATCCGATGACGAAGGGATGCGTTCTAAGAGACACGTCGTTGGCGAAACTTGTACGCCGACAAAGGTTGTCCGAGGAAGAAGTGGCGTCCCCTTCGTTGACACGGTAAACGAAGAATGGAGATGCGGCGTTCTTCGTCGGAGCTTGAGTGTTCTTCGTCAAGATGAACGTTGTTCGAGTTCTTCGTCAGAGTTGAAGAAGAAGAAGAGCTCTCCACCTCTCAAGAAGACAAACAAATAACCCAAAATAAAATAAGACAACAACTTATTTTATTATTACATAACACAATAGAATTTCAAAAGTTTGAAATTCAAAAGGATTAACTCCCATAATTAAATAAGTAACTCAAGTCAATAAATGAGGCGTTAAGGGAGTTGGGAGAATTTGAAAGGATTAAGGGTTCGTGTGGGCCCCACCACACTTAATCCTCCCAAGGGAGGTTAAGTGGGTGTGGGTCCCACTTCCAACCCCCTTTGGTAGGTTTTATCAAGTTATAATAAAATTTGTTCTACACAAATTTTATTTAACTCAAACTAAAAACCCCAAAATTAACTTTCAACCCGCAACAAACGCAACTCCCGAAAAGGTCTCTTTAAGCGAATATCGGCGCTGCGAGTTCATCGGTGCCCTCGGATTTCAATTCCGAGCACCGGATCAAAAGTTAGGAATTCCCGCTCGTTCGTTCACTGAACGTACCCGAGCCAAACTTCGGAAATTAATTCCGGGCACTCCGGGCCTCGGAATCAGGTGCCGTCTGAAACCACGCTCTTGTAAAATTCTAAAGAAAATTAAGAAAAAATTTCCCTTGAATTATACGGGTCTTTACACCCTCAAATAATATCATCTGGCCATAGAACATACATTCAAGAACAGTGTTATGGCACTTTCTGGTTCTCATCATAGCAGGGATCCGCTACGACCCTTTAATGCAACAGCTATCCTTAGGACATTATCACATGACATGTCATGCAGAAGAACAATGAAGATGTGATAAGGCTTTTATTTAATGAATAAAGTACAAAGTAGTTGGTTCTAGACCACCAACTCTAACACTACATACTTATTTTTGGTTTTATCCCATATGTATAAATTTTTATATTATCAATAAGGTTCTAATTAAACCCATTTTAAATAAAACTTCAATTTAATTATGGAATGGTAGAAAAACTAAGGTAAATTAATTTAGATTATTTTCTTACAAAGTTTTTATTCTCAACACCAAAGAGAATTTAAACAGGTTTTCATCTAAATTAAATGATATTATATTACTTTCTTATTTAACATCAAATAAGGTATATTTTTTTAATAAAATAATAAATTTATTGGAAGAATATTTTCAAGTTATATTTTATGTGACATATGCATATGAGACCAAAATGTTGGAGATATTAAGTTGTGATACTATCCATAAGTTAAGACTCTAGATTCTATGTATCTGAAGCACCAACTTCCTACTAATGAAAGTTCCTTTTAGACCTTAAACATGGAAAAAGTTCACCTGGAAGTTACAAATAACATGAAACCCCATAGATTTAGTGACTATAACTATGATGTTTTCACACCCTAGCCACCTCACTGATCTATCACCCTTTGGTTCTAGTTCCCTAGATCACACATAGGATTTTTTAGTGAAGATAATGAATAAGTAATAACTAGAATGAAAAAATATAACACAAGAAAAAACATGATTATATGGTTCACACCTTAGTCCTACATCTATGGGATAACATGCAACATATTTTATTTAAGGAAAAAATATTTTAGTTATAAGTGAAACGTATCTTTCGGTAACCCTACTTAGACTAACCAAAGAAGAACTCTAAAATTATCCATGAAAATATCCTTCTACAAGTTATCCCATTGTGATGACCCACTAAGGGTTATATGTGAAACCTTAGTTATATATTCTATTTTACTCCTTATGATCTACTATTATTCCAGACTATGACAATAATCCTTTGGTTCTAAGGCCTTCAAAATTTGGGTTCTCTAGCTTAGAAATCCATCTTTTTATTATTTAACACCTTGAACTAACACATGGAACTGAAACCATTGATATAGTGGGGGCCCATATAGTCAATTGGTTCCAAAAACCATTTTATATTTGTGAGGGACCCACTATTGGCCATGAAAACCAATGATTTATTGTACTAATCCCTCCCTTGACTAGAAACTTCTAGTGAATTGAGAAATTAACTCTTACATATCACTACAATTACCCTTATGAAATTTACTTATTTCTAAAACCATGAGGAAACCCTTATGCATCACATAAGTGAACCCTTATGTATGCCATAACTTCTTCCCATACATTAACACCTTCAGAACTTAAGTAATGTATTAGGAGCTACCCTTTTAACTATATCACTCCATCCTCCAGAACATGTCATCTTCCTTCAAGTCTACACATCTGGATGTTCCTACTTCCACATACCCACACTTGGACACCACTGCTACCATTTCTTCCACTAAGACAACTTCTTCTCTATTGCATCTATTGAACAACTTATCCTCAGATAATTCTGATAACCTATACCTATTCAGCTTATTCCATTGAACTAACTTCTATGGACTTGAAATAGGATATCCATAGTGAAGGTGATCCTATATTTATTTGATTATACTATGTTTATCTTTTCTATAATTATATTATAAAAATCCTATCACTTAATTAGAAAATAGTTCTCACATAAAAACCCAAAAATATCCCACTATGGAATTATTTTTTCAGGATAAGCTTAATAAACACCCACACAAAGTCCATTCTCAATTATTTTATTTATCATGACCCATCCCCCTGGGCCCGTGCCATGACTACCCCAATCCCGCCTTCCATAGGCCAGGGGCTGGCGACTAGCACCGAAAAGGCGTATCCCTATAACAGGAAGGCATTGCCTTTAAACCTGTACAAACAAACAATCCAAGAACACAACAAGAAGAAACCACGAAGTAAATATCTGTAGTAAAAAGTGTAATGAAATTAAAGGGGTCAAAATACAAGCCCAACTGAAAAGTACAAGTACAAATGAAAAGATAAAACAACTCTTGGATTGTCCATCAAGGATCCTACCTGAAGGGTAGGTACAACTCACGATCAGTAGTCACTGCAGTGCGTCATGTCTGATGGTCCACCTCAGAGCACTGTCTAGTCCTGGCTCCCTCAGCCTCGATCAACACTGTCTTTCATCTACACAAGACACAACAAGGTGCGGGCATAGCCCGTGCAGGGGTGAGTATAACGATACTCAGTAGGGACCCTGAGACCCCTGAAGGTCTCCCAGAGTTCCACAAAGGAAAAACCACAAAGCAAGAACTCAATAACAAAGTATGAAGAAGTCATCATCTCTGCTTAGGTATATGCCCATAAATATACCCAAGTTATCAAAAGATACTCGTCTCATTAATGAGGAAAACTTAAGGCTCCCATTTTTAATCCATTTTCACAACTGATACACGGAGGAAGAATACCACAAAGGTAACACCACAAAGGTAAAAGTACCACAAAGGCAACACCACTACAGTAACACCACCAAGGTGAAAGTACCATAAAGGTAACAGCACGAAGGTAACAACACGAAGGTTAAAGTACCACAATGGTAACACCACAAAGGTAACACCACAAAGGTGAAAGTACCACAAAGGTAACACAAAAAAGGTAACACCATGAAGGTGAAAGTACCACAAAGGTAAAGACTCAGATCACACTAGGTATAAGTAAATCACATAAGTACAGATGATTATTTGAGAAGATAGATCATTTTATTCTATCTAGAGGCACTGATGCTGTCTATATGGAGTCTGACCCACACAGGATTGATAGGTACTAACCCCCACTGACCTACACAGGATCTGACCCACATAGGATTGGTATGTACTGACCCACATAGGATCACTGAGCATCGACCCACATAGGATATGACCCATACATGATCGGTAAGTGCTGACCCACACATGATCGCTTGGTACTAACCTCTGTATGATCTGTCTGTAACCTCCGCATCACTTCCAGCCATTGGATTCCTGCTCAAAGCACACTTGATTTTGGAAGGATCCGATCCTCAAGCCATCGGTCATACCTAAACCACAATGAATCTCCACGAAGAAGTATCATAAAGGACCGCCATGTCGTAAGGGTTCCAAAGAGAGAGACGACACATCAATCAGACGCCTGGTCTGTGACTTATAAGAGTTTTAGTTCTGAGGGCCTGGTTGGATTCAGGTTTGATCCAACCTGACCATAATCCAACTTTATCCAAAACTCAAGTGGTGTATAAAAAAAGGACTATCTCCTTCCAAGGGGCCCAGCACCACAGATAGTTCGTCAAACGGATGCTTGGATTTTAATTTATGGCTCCTTTAGAGAAAATGGGCCTAGAAGGGTCTCGGTCCAGTCCGACCCGACTTGGGATGACCCGAACTGGTTTGGGTCCTACTCGGTGGGGCTGGGTCATGGTGAGCTCAGCTCGCTGGGCCATGGTCCGACCCAGCCTATAGGGAGGCGTGGCCCGGCCCGCAAGTGCGTGGCCCGCTGGGCTCGCACGACCTACTAGAGCAGGGCCCACCCTAGCTGACATGGGGGTGGGGGGGGGGGGGGGGAGTCCCCCGGTTTTCCTGAATAACTGAGCCACTGTTAAGTTTCCTACATAGTGGTGGGTCCACTTGGAACTGCCTCATCTACCGCGGGACCCGTAGGGAGCGGGTCCTGCTGCCGCGGTGTCAGAGCTGCGACTACTTCGGCGGCACACCATTTCACGACACTGCCTCCTCCTGTGGCTAGCAAATGATGACCTCTTTTTCCTTCCACTGTGGCTAAAAAGCCACGACCACCTTCTCCAGCAGTGCGTGTGGGTGTGCCTCCCTCCCTTCTGCAGTCGGCCGGTGCCGGCCGCCGCTGGCCGCCACGGCTAAAGATATGCGGCCCGCTTCTCTAGAGGCATGCCATTGCGCACCACTCTTCCTTCCGTGGCTAGACCGAGCCGACTGCTATCTTCACTCTCTGTGGCTACGGGTATGACCTTCTTCGTCGGCAGTGCACCGCTATCTCCTCCGCAGCTGGCCGTTGTCGGCCGCCGTCGTCACCCAACTTTCTAGGTTTCTTCCAACCCAGATAAGTTTCTCATGAAGAACACACTAAATTCCCAAAAAAAGGAAGAGGGTTCGGGCCTTGTTCATTTGGACCACTCCCTCCATGTTAGCTTGATAGCAATAGGGTAGAACATGATTCAACAAACTTTTGAAATTAGAACAAGATAAATCCCTACCTCATATATCCGTTGGAGAACATTTGCAATTGAAGGTGGGTTGATGTTTGTCGTTCCCGCAACATGCTTCCAATGACACCTCTTGAACGAAGATCCTCCGACCTTGCTTGGTGGATCTGTTCTTCCCTGAAGGGTTCCTCCAAAGTTCTCCTCTCCAGATCTCCTCCTTCGCCAATGATTTCAAAAATTCCACCAAGAGGAAAGATGAGATTACAACCATTAAAGGGGGTGGTTCATTAATTTAAAATTAATAAACCTAATTAATTAAAGTGATTGGTGGTTACACATTTTGTGTAACCGGGAATTTAATGCCCAACATTAAATTCCCATCCATGATCTTGTGGTCCAAGCCACCAAAAATTAAAAAGAGAGGTGGGAGGATATTTTTAAAATAAAATATATCTATTTTATTTAATCCTCCATGAAAAATGAAAAAAAACAACTTCTCCTATCGACCCACTATAGTCAAGGTTAAACCTCCCTTAAGAGAATCCTCGTGCTGTGAGTTCGACGGTGCGCTCAGATTTCAGTTCCGAGCACCGGTTCAAAAGTTAGGATTTCTCGCTTGCACATTTGCTGAACGTACCTTAATGAATGTTTAAAATTCTATTCAGGTCACACCAGACATCAGAATCAAACACCGTCAGATTTCCAAGCCTTGAAATTGTTCCATAAAATTAAAAAAATTATATGGAAATCCGGGTCTTTAAATTCTCCCCACCTTAGGTATTTTCATCCCCAAAAGACACAACATAGACTAAGGATACAAAAGGTGGATACTGAGCACGAATCTGAGCCTCCAGCTCCCAAGTGCTCTCCTAGAGGTTCCCCTACTTCCAGTGAATGCACACCAGAGGTATCAATCATCCATGAAGGACCCGCTCCTGTCGATCCCCAATCTCCACTGGAACCTCCATAAACATCGCTCCTTAATCAAATTCCAGCTCATCATTGTCGATGATATGAGATGGGTCATGAAAATATCTCCTCAGCTGGGATACATGGAAGACATCATGCACCCTCTCCAATTGAAGTGGTAGTGCCAAGCGGTATGCCACCTCACCAATCCTCCTATGTATCAGAAATGGTCCAATAAACCTCAGTGATAACTTGCCACCCCAGCCAAACCTCCGCAAACCTCATCGAGGTGAGACCCATAGGAAGATATGGTCTCCTTACTCGAACTCCAAAGATCTCTATATCCTATCAGCATAAGACTTCTACCTGATATGTACAGTCTTCATCCGCTCCTGGATGATCTGTACCTTATCAGTGGTAGCCCATACCAACTCTAGACCCATAAGTGCTGACTCCCCTAGGTCTGTCCAGCATAGAGGTGATCTGCAAGGTTGACCGTACAAGTCCTCAAATGGTTCCATAATTATGGTGGAGTGACAGCTGTTTTTGTACCTGAACTCCACCAAGGGCAAGTGATCCTCCCAACTATGGCCAAAATCTAGGACGCAAGCACGAAGCATGTCCTCGAGTGTCTGTATGGTCCGCTTCGTCTGACCATCCATTTGAGAATGAAAGGGGATGCTCAAACGTATCTTAGTTCTGAACAACCCCTATAATCCCTTCCACAACTAGGATGTAAAATGTGCATCACATTCAGAGACGATCCTTGATGGAACCGCATGAAGTCATACAATCTCTTGTACATAGAGGAATCCCAAGCCCTCTACTAATACCTTCTCTCAAATAGGTAGGAAGTGGGCCGACTTGGTGAGTCAGTCAACAATCACCCAGATGGAATCATGTCCCCTAGACGTACATGGAAGAACTGTCACAAAGTCCATGGAGATACCATCCCACTTCCACTCCGTCACTTCAAGTGGTTGCGCTAAGCTTGCTGGAACCTGATGCTCAGCCTTCACTTTCTAGCAAGTGAGGAATCATGAAACAAACTCTACCACTGCCTTCTTCATCCCTGGCCACCAGTGTTGACATTAGAGGTCCTGGTAAATCTTCACCACACCATGCTACACCGTCATAGGGGACGTATGGAACTCCCTCAACACCTACTCCCGTAGTTCCACTAGTACCATGGTGTGTCCTCTAAAGATAATGACATGATCCCCACCTTTAGAAAATCCATCAGGTGCCTTTCCAGAGGATATCTAAGCACGTCGTGCCTTGCAGTCAATGTCCCCAAGTTGTGCTTCCCAAACTCACTGCAAAAGAGGGGGAGTGATAGTCATAGACTGGAGGTAAGATGCTTCATATCTATCCACAAAGGATATCTGTAACGTGGCTAGATGCTCTGTCACCTCACTCAACAGTTGTAAACCAGACCTCTTGTTGAGTGTGTCTGCCACTATGTTCCACTTCCCAAGAGTGTAGGCTATCTCTAAGTCATATTCCTGGAGGAACTCCAGCCAACGCCACTGTCTCAGGTTCAGGTCCTTCTGAGGGAAGATATACCTAAGACTCTTGTGATCAGGGTAGACTGTAAAACATTCGCCCATCAAGTAATGTCACCACATATTCAAGGTGAAGACCACTGCCACTAACTCCAAGTCATGGGTAGCGTAGTTCTACTCATGTTGTCTCAGCTGTCGAGAACCATACACGATCACTGCTTGATCCTGCATTAGGACACATCTAAGTCCAATCCTTGATGTGTCACAGTAGAATGCATACACAACACCCTCTTCCGGTATCCTCAAGATGGGGGCACTCGTCAGTCTCTTCCCCAGCTCTTGAAAAATCTACTGGCATCTCTTCTTCCATATAAAGGGCTGTACCTTCTTCATCAATGCTGAAAAGGGTGCCGCAACTATGGAAAAGTCAGGTACAGATATCCGCTAATACCCAACCAATCCCAGGAAACTCTTCACCTTGGTCACACTCCTGGGTGGCTCCCAAGATATCACAAACTCTATATTTAATGGATCCACTACAACTCTAGAATTAGAGATAACATGTCCCAGAAAGTGGACCTCCCGTATCTAGAACTGAAACTTTGAGAGCTTACCATAAAGCTGGTGCTCTCTGAGTGTATCCAGAACTATCTATAGATGATAGGCATGCTCCTCTTCCAACATTGAGTATATCAATATGTCATCGATGAAAACCATCATAAAGCGATTGAGGTATGGATGAAAGATCCTATTCATGAGTCCCATGAACACTGATTGGGCATTGGTCATGCTGAATGGAATAACCAAGAACTCATAGTGGACATACCGATATTTAAAGGCCGTATTCTGCACATCTTCATCTTGTACCCTGAGCTGATGATAGCCAGATATGAGGTCTATCTTTGAAAACCAACTAGCTCCATTCAAATGATCAAAAAGATCATCAATCCTCATAAGTGGGTACTTATTCTTCATGGTCACCTGGTTCAGGTGATGATAGTCCACACAGAGTCTCAAACTCCCATCTTCCTTCTTGGCGAACAAAATCGGGGCTGCCCATGGAGAAACACTGGGCCTTATGAACCCCTTCCTCTGAAAGTCCTCCAACTGTACCCATAACTAACGAAGCTCTACGGGAGCCATCCGATATCCTGGTGTAGATATTGGTTCCATCCCGTGGTACAAATAGATGTAAAATTCTACCTATCTGCGTGGAGATAGTCCCAGAACATCATTAGGAAAGACATCAGCATACTGGTCCACCACTACAGGATAGATCAGACTCTCAAGATCAACTGCTCTGAGGGTAAGGCTAGACAACTGATGTGTGATTGGCTGAACCCTCTTCTTGATAATTCCATCATGTGCTGTAAAGGTTCTCTTCTCATCGATGAAGGAAAACCTGGTCCCATCCTTGTGGATGCACTGCACTTTGTGCCTAATGTAGTCGATCTGAGCATGGACTGTGGATAACCAGTCCATACCCAAGATGACGTCGTAAGGCCTCGATGCCGCTACTAGAAGATCCCATAAAAATATATCACCCCTAGAGTAATATCACACTACCTTCACTAGTGTGTAATCATCGTATCCCTTCCCATAGAAGTCTCTAGCCGTAAGGATCAAGCCAATGACTCAACCGAAATCTCCAAGCTCCGAATGAGGGCTGTGGAAATAAAAGAGTGACTATCACCTGTGTCTATAAGCACTAAAACTAAGGTGGAGTAGAAAAATATCGTACCTTTAATCATATCTAGAGCACCGTGGTTGTAGGCCTCATATGCCTGTAGCTGAGCTCATCCTTTTCCTCCTACTCCCTGTGCTCAGGGTGGACCATTTGGAGGTGGTGATGATAGAACCTCGAATCGCCGCCCACTGCCTGCTGCATGGATAACTCCTTTGCCACATCTGCCACCCTAAGGACCTCCTAACTCGAACCTCTGCCTATGCCTCAGTGGTCCCTCAACCATCTGCTAGTCATCCGTATGGTGGGTCAGGTAGTCGTGAGCTATGTGACCCTGCCCACCGCACGAGTTGCACTGCATGCTTCTCAACTGTCCTCCTCTGTCCTGTGAGCCTTGCACCACTGACCCTGTATCCTGAGGTCGTCTACTAGAAGGTATGGCCTGATTGGCCCCCTGTGTCATCCGTCTACTTCCTGCTATGGATGAATCTGCTACCTGATGTTTAGTGGTGGCTCTCACTATCCGTTCCTGCTCATCTAGGAAGCTATCCACCAAAAGCGCTCGCTCTAGCACCCCATCCTATGTCGGAATGCTGTATGATATCATCGATGCTCCGATATCCCATCAGAGACCCTACTCAAAAGTCCAAGCCCTGAAGAAAGTTTCCTGTACCTTGTTGGGTGAGTAGTGGGAGTGATCAGTAAACCTTGCCGAGTACTGGGCCATGAACATGCTGCCCTACTGTAAGTGCAACAACTCCTATATATGCACTGAGCGTAGAGTCGCTGGGACGAACTCTGCCCTGAAAAGGCCCTAGAAGTCCACCCAGGTGAGGGTCTCCTCATCGTGTAACTTTATTGTCAGACTCCACCATCTCCCAGCTGCTCCCTAGAAGAGATTGATAGCTAGGATCACCATCAGGACAGCTGGTGTCCCAACTAAGTGAAAAACTCTGGCCATAGCCTCCATCCAGTCCTGAGCCACCTACATATATGTCTCAACTCGGAACCTCGAAGGCCTCTACCACTGAAACTCGTGAAACATGATCAGTTGGCGTGCACCATCTACTGGTGGGGATAGTGGAAACGACTGTCTAATGGGTAGTTATGCTGCTGGAACACCACCCGAAGGTGCTAACACTATAAGAGGGCCCTGTATCGAGGACTCATTGCTTGGTGGGCTGTCATCGTGTACTCTCTCGAGAATCCTGGATGGCTGTCTATGTGGTGTAATCCTAAAAGAAAACAGGTGTTCCACAATCAATAAGTTATACCTGATGAGCTATCTCAAATAGATCAAAAGGAATCTTTTCAAAAACACATGCAATCAGTGTTTTCTTACACTGAGTCAGAAATCAGAATTTAGGGTTCTGGTGTATGGATATGTTGGCCGCCGCACCAACACTGGATTTCCCAAACTAAAAACCTCACTCATAACACTTAACACTATTTCCACATAGAAAAGACCAGAGTCCTAGTTCTTCGGTAGAACTAACTCCTTTGATACCACTTTGTCACAACCCGTCCCCCAGGGCCCATGCTGTGACTACCCTAATCCTTCCTTCCATAGGCCAGGGGCTGGTGACTAGCACTAAAAAGGTGTATCCCTATAATGAGAAGGCATTACCTTTAAACCTGTAAAAACACACAATCCAAGAAAACAACAAGAAGCAACCACGAAGTAAACTACTGTAGTAAAAAGTGTACTCAAAGTAAAGGGGACAGAATACAAGCCCAAATGAAAATTACAAGTAAAACTAAAAAGATAAAACAACTCATGTATAATACACCAGGGATCCTACCTGAAAGGTAGGTATAGATCATGATCAGTAGTCACTGCAGCATGTCACATCAGATGGTCCACCTATGAGCACCGTCTAGTCCTGGATCCCTCAGTCTTGATCAATGCTGTTTGTCATCTACACAAGACACAAAAAGGTGAAGGCATAGCCCATGAAGGGGTGAGTATAACAATACTTAGTAGGGACCCCGAGACCCCTGAAGGTCTCCCAGAGTTCCAAAAAGGAAAAACCACAAAGCAAGACCTTAATCACAAATCATGAAGTAGTCATCATCTCTACTTAGGTATATGCCCATACATATACCTAAGTTATCAAAAGATACTCATCTCATTCATGAGGAAAACTTAAGGCTCCAACTTTTAAACCATTTGCACAACTGATCCATGAAGGAAGAATACCACAAAGGTAACACCACAAAGGTAACACCACGAAGGTAAAAGTACCAAAAAGGTAACCCCACGAAGATAACACCACAAAGGTGAAAGTACCACAAAGGTAACACCATGAAGGTAACACCACAAAGGTGAATGTACCAGAAAGGTAACACTACAAAGGTGAAAGTACCACAAAGGTAAAACCAGGAAGGTAACACCACGAAGGTGAAAGTATCACAAAGGTAAAGACTTAGCTCACACCAGGTATAAGTAAATCACATAAGTAAAAATGATTAGTTGAGAAGCTAGATCATCTTATTCTATCGAGAGGCACTACTGCTATCCATACAGAGTCTGACCCACACAAGATCGATAGGTACTAACCCCTACCAACCCACACAGGATCGGTATGCGCTGACCCACATAGGATTGCTGAGCACTGACCCACACAGGATTTGACCCACACATGATCAGTAAGTGCGGACCCACACATAATTTCTCGGTACTAACCTCCGTATGATCTGTCTCCAACCTCCGCCTCACTGCCAGCCACTGGATTCCCGCTCAAAGCACACTTGATTTTGGGAGGATCCGCTCCTCAAGCCATCGGTCGTACCTCAAACAACATGAAGCTCCACAAAGAAGTATCCAAAAGGACCTCCATGTCGCAAGGGTTCCAAAGTGATAGAGGACACGTTAATTGAACACCCGATTTGTGACTTATAAGCATTTTAGTTCTGAGGGCCCGATTGGTTTCAGGTTCGATCCAACCCGGCCATACTCCAACTTTCTCCAAAACTCAAGCGGAATATACCAGATGGAACATATCTCTCCAAGGGTCCCAGCGCCATAGATGGTTTGTCAAACAAATGCTTGTATTTCAAGTTATAGCTCCTTTAGCGAAACTGGGCCTGGAAGGGTCCGGGTCTGATCTGACCGACCCGACCTCGGCCGAACCGACCCGATTTGGACTGACCCAGCCCGTAGGGAGGCATAACCTGGTCCGAAAGGGCGTGGAACATTGGGATCATGCATCCCGGACTACTGAGCTCACACGGTCCAGCTCATGGGGGGCGTGACCTGCTGGGCATGCGTTGCTCAACCTGTTGTGGGGTGTGACACACGCGTCCCGCTAGAGCAGGGCCCGCCCTAGCCAACATGGGGGGTGGGGGGAGTCCCCCAGTTTTCTCAAATGGTCGAGCGGCTGTTCGGTTTCCTCCACAGTGGTAGCGCCACGTGGAACCGCCTTATATTCCGTGGGACCCGCAGGGAGCCGGTCCTACCACCGCGGAGTCAGAGCCGTGACTACTCCGGCGGCACACTGTTGCATGCCGCTGCCTTCTCCTCTAGCAAGATGATGCCAACTGCTTTTTGAATTTTCCATGGCCACCTTCTCTGATGGTGCATGTGGGCATGCCGCCCTCCCTTCTGCGGCCGACCGGTACTGGCCGCCGTGGCTAAAGAGCCGCAACCTGCTTCTCCGCCGGTGCGCAGTTGTGCGCCACTCCGCCTTCCATGGCCAGCCCGAGCCAGCCACCATCTTCACCCACCACGGATATGGCCGCAACATTCTTTGTTGGAAGCGTGCGACAACACACCACTATCTCCTCCACGGTCGGCCGTTGTCTACTGCCACTATCACCTGACATTCCGGGTTTCTTCCAAACCAGATAAGTTTCTCGTGAAGAACGCACAAAATCCCAACAAAATGGGCAGAGGGTTTGGACCTTATTCGTTTGTCCTGCGCCCTCCGCATTAGCTTGATAGCAAGAGGGTAGAACATGATTCAACAAACTCTTGAAATTAAAAAAAGATAAATCCCTACCTCGTAAATCCGTTGGAGAATGTTCTCGATTGAAGGTGGGTCAGTGTTCGTCGTTCCCGTAACAAGCTTCCAACGATGCCACTCGAATGATGATCCTCTAAGCTTGCTTTGTGGGTCCGTTCTTCACCGAAGGGTTCCTACAAAGTTTTCCTCACTAGATATCCTCCTTTTCCAATGATTTCAAAAATTCCACCAAGAGGAAATATGAGCTTATAACCATTAAAGGGGGTGGTTCATTAATTTAAAATTAATGAACCTAATTAATTAAATGGATTGATGGTTACCCATTTTGTGTAACCGGGCATTTAATGCCCAATATAAAATGCCCGACCACCCTCTTGTGGTCCAAGAACCCAAAAATTAAAAGGAGAAATGGGAGGATATTTAAAAAAAAAATATATATATTTTATTTAATCCTATATGAAAAATGCAAAAAACAACTTCTCCTCTTGACCTACTATGGTCGAGGTTAAACCTCCCTTAAGCGAATCCCGGCACTACGAGTTCAATATTTCCCTCAGATTTCAGTTTCGAGCGCCGATTCAAAAGTTAAGATTTATCGCTCGAACGTTTACTGAATGTACCTTAAAGAAAGTTTAAAATTCTGTTCTAGGCACACCAGACATCGGAATCGAACGCTGTCAGATTTTACAGCCTCAAAATTGTTCTGTATAATTAAAAAAAATTACATGGAAATCTAGGTCTTTAAATTATTAAATTCCAACTAGATAACTTTAGTTCACCCTATACGAAACATTAATGGTTATCCACCATTATTTTGATCATCCGACCCCATTAGAGAAAAGCCGCATCATATTTTGTAGACTATCATTTGCTATTTTTTAAATTAAAAAAACTCACAAATAGCTTTATAGAAATTACCTACAAAACAAATAGGCCTGAGCCCCATTCAAAATTTTTGAAGTCTCTTAAACAGGATATGATTTGTATTGTGTCCTTAGCCCTGCTCCTTCCCAAACTTTCACTTTCAAAACTCGATGAACAAGTTTCCATAATTTGAGAGCTTTTCAATACATTTAACTGTAATGATGCCATTAGAAACTGATCTCTATAAAGAACTTTTAAGTTATAAAATTCTTAATATTAATGGATTGATGAAATCACACTAATTTTTTTTCTTAATTTAGCCTAATAATCAATGGTCCTTTTCTTATCATGAACCAATCCAGGCTATCCCTAACTTGGTCACCCAAGTTGTCCTGTGGTAAGACCTAAAGGGAATTCTCAATCCACATGGTCTGATAACTAGTTTCTATACATCAATAGATGTACATTAGGAATTTATTTTTCAATATAAACTGATTATAAACAAAGTGCTCCAACCATGAACCCAACACGACCTTTCCATAAGTTGGAGAGACTTGTGTATAAACAAATAAAACTATAAAAATAACTTATCCATAAAAATATCATAAATGAAATCTCAAGAAAAACTATAATAACTGAAATAAAAAATAACCATCCATATATAGTCAAAAGTGATTTAAATAATATATATACCAAAAGGAATGGGATGAGGAACTAAATTGGAGATACAAGAGTAAGTATACAAAACCAAACAAAAAATGAATCAAAATAGTTACCCATCATTGTGTGATATAATGGTTCACTCCCACCATTCCACCACCACCATCCACAACTTAGCTAACATGGGAACCCATTACCTCTAAGTGGTGACTTTCCTTTACCTTTATATGTCAAAAAAAGGTCTATGTACACCCATTGGGTGTATATAAAGTGTGATCATGACTAGAAAAACATGATCCTACCCAATGTTTTATGAGAAGCCATTGTTAAATAATCCAAGAATTCTAGTTTGAAAGTAAACCATATGAAAATACTCTTTTAATATTTTCAATAAATAAACATGTGAAAATCTATTTAACAGTTCTAAATATTAAAATAAAAACCATGTAAAAAGGCATTTCAAAACAAGAACCACGGGATATTCCTTAAGGTAGCTAAGGCTAAGGAACCCAAGGATTCTAATACTTTCTAAGGTTTAAACTCATTATATAAAGCTACCATCCAACCACTAAGGTGAGGTTCATCAATTCTTAATAGTAAAATTATATCCAATTCACGGTAGTCTTTAGTTAGTGGGGCATAATCCACAGTTAGGTAGATTATGTAAATTTTTAGTGGTACTTGACTTAGTCTTCCCACCAAAGAAACCAAGTTCCCATGTTCTATCCCCTTTTTAAATAATAACACTTTTATCATTCAAAATAATTTCTATTCAAAGGGTAATTTCATCAAACACATAACATGTATCTTTAGATTCCATATATAAAAAATTCCCTTGAGTCCACTTTGATTCCTCAAAATAAAAGAGAATAATTTAAAAAACTATATCACATATAATGAACCCTCAAGAATCATTTAAAATGATTTAAAACAATTTAAAACAAACTTTTAAAATTAAATTAATAATATATGGTTCATAAAATAAATTAAACTCATGAAACCTCCTACCTTAATATGATGAAACCACTTACCAATGGTGGGGATCCACTAATAAAGGAGGAGAAAGATCCTTAAAATCCAAGAGGAAGCCCCAATATCAAAACCCAAAAAAATTTAATCTAGGTAAAGAAAAACATTATACACCTTAGCCATAAGGGAAGAATAAACCTAAGTGGAGAGAAGTTAAGAGAAAATGAATAAGGAAGGAATCCACTTACTAAGATATTTACTGAATAATCTAGGAGAAAATCAACTTGAAACAATGCCACAAGGGAGGGAGGAGAGGGGATCGATGTGCTTGAGGGCTAGGAGTTTGACTGGGGGAAGAGGAGAGGAAAAACGTGTTTAAATGAATGGAGGTAATATGGTAAAGTATCATTTTTAATAATCCTGACCAGGCCTCATGGTTTGGTTGTATGATTTTCCATACCATGCTATAACTATGTGGATGTCACTTGAATACACTGGGAAAAGATGCATAGTTTTCCCACATAGTTTGAAAAATCATGAAACAATTATGTGAATACCACTGTGATGTGCTACAGACCCTATACAACTAAGTCACATGGTTTTCACTAACCTTGCACAAACTATGTGATATGCACATTTTCCTCAAATTACAAAATTTTAAAGTAAAAAAACCAAAAATAAAGGAGAATAATGAAAATAAATAAATGGTGAAATTCATACATTAAAATAATACCATGAATGTAAAAATTCACCACATTATATCAATTTCATTCCCTATAAATCCAAATTGAAGATGAATGATAAATAAAGTGTTGAGGCCACTACTCCCTCGAAAAAGATTCTAGATCCCATGTCTCATGAGAATCAATCCCATGTTTCCATAACATATGAATCATGTAAATAGATTTCCCATGAAACAATTTATCCTAGGAGTCATTAATAAATATAATTTTCTTAGTCACTGAGTCATCCATATATAGTTATATCTCTTCTAAATTCAATACGTGGTAGGGATCAGGGTGAAACTTCTTTAACCGAGAAAAGTGGAAGGAATTATGAATCAATTTAAACTAAGAAGTTAATTTAAATTGATAAATGACCTTATAAATCCTTTTTAATAACCTTGAAGAGTCCCACATACCTCAGAGTAAGCTTACCATGCTTCCCAATAACTTAGGGATCCAACCAAGGTGATACCTTTACAAACACTCAATCACCAACTGAAAACAATAAAGGGAAACACTGATGATCAATTTAATATTTTTGGTGACTTTGAGCTATTACCAGTAATTGAAGGATAGTTTGAATCTTAGCCATTATCTCCTATATGATACTCAATCCCACCAAAGAAGTCTTCCCCACCTTAGTCCAATAGAGGAAATAATGAAATGTATGACTGTACAAAGCCTCAAAAGGATACATCCTAATAGAATAATGGAAACTTTATTATTAGAGAACTCAACCAGTGTTAGGTGGTTATTCTATGAGAATATTAAATCCAAGATGTAGGAATATAATATATCCTAAAAAATCTTGATCTTCCACTCTATCTACTCATCTGTCTATGGATGGTAAATTGTGGTCAGTTTCACTTGGGATCCCATGGCCTCTTGAAGGCCTTTCCAAAATCAATAGTTGAGCTAGGGATCTCTAGCAAAAAATATAGCAGAAGTAACCCTATAAAACATCATGATCAATTAAAAATTCAACTTCCAAAGTCCTTATATCTTAGCGGGATCCTTGATTGGAATAAAGTTAGTAGATTTCATCAACAAATAATTCACAACCCAAGTGAAATTATTTTCCTAAGGGTTGTGAGGTAAACCAATAGCAGAAGCCATAAATATCTCATATAACTTCCATATGGGTATGTTAGGAGGCTAATGAAAACTATAATTCTTCTAGTTCCCATCTTTACCTTTTTTATAACTATAACACCATGAAAAAAACTTTATGTTTCATATCATACCCAACCACCAATATAGGAACCTATGATATAGTATATCCTAGTGTAACTTGGGTGGAATTACCATCGATATTCATGTCATTATTTTATCACCAATTATCTTATGGATAAGGGAACCACACAATGACTCTTAAATAAAATAATTCACTAAAAATATTGTGAACACTCACTAGTGGTACCCCCCACAATTTAAAATATTTCTGATACCCTATCACTCCTCATCTCTTAGTTGATCGTACTGAATAAGTCCGAGAAGAGAAGGAATGAATTGAATAATATCAAGAAACATATCCTCCTTATCTTCCTTTTCCTCCAAATGCATTCAAATAAGGACATACACAAGGTTCTATACATCACCATATTCTTTCAAAGATTGTAAAGGAAACATCCAATTAAGAGTGTTGGTGACCATAGTGTTGGTGACCACTTTCCCTTTTATTAGTGTATAGGAAAGGTCAAAATCAAATTATTAAAGGTATTTCACTCATTTAATCTTAATTAGATTCAAATATTTTTGAGATAATATTTAAACCAAAAATTTTGGGTTAGAATAAATTCCGAATCTCATCTTGAAATGATTGTGTTTAATTGTTTTAAAATTGTGTATAACCACTTCTAGATCAAGGACATGGGTTGAGTAATTTTTCTCATGTGGCCAAATCTAGAGAGAACTATAAACCACCACATGATCACCCTAGATAAAAATTCAATACAAAACCATACCTAATGAATTATAATAAATGACATATCTCTGAACAACCTTAGGTAGAATCAGAATAAGAGTAGTTGTTATTCATCACTTCAATTCATTAAAAGATACTTTAAACTCAAGGAACCATATAAATTTCACTGCTTTATGAGTGAAATTAAATAAAGGAAATGAAATCCTAGAGAAATAATTCATAAATCATAAGAAATAACCTGATATAGGATTCATATCTTGAATAAATTATTTGGTTTTTCCAAACACATAAAAGATTTTACTTTTTAAAGATTAGTTGAAATGCCTTGTTTTAATACCACATATCTTAAGAACTTGAATTTTTGGACCTAAAATTTTCAATTTATGTATTTTTATAAAGGTGTTGATCAGGAAGAGTTCCCAAAATGATTCTCAAATGATTTTTATGTTCTTATTCATTTTTTGAATAAACCAAAAGGTTATCCACAAATACCACAATAAAGGTTTTGAGGTATATATGAAATATCCAATTAATATAATCTATATAGACCATTAAAGCATGGTTAAACAAAAAGGAAAGTCTCAGTATTAAAAATGAGTATACCTAATTATAAATTAATTCTAAATAATATCAAACTCTTTTACTCTGAGTTATTGATATCTTGATTAGAGGTTAGTCTTTAAGAACCCCCTTTCCTCTTTTAACTAATCAAGGAGTCCATCGATACAGGGAATGGGATATTTATTCTTAACTGTCACCTGGTTAATATTTTTATAATCAAGTTATAACCCTATTTATCAGAGAAGATAATTAAGGTATCCCATGGAGATATTTTATAAAAAATGAATCATTTATATTCCAAATTATATAGATTAATTTTCAAATATTTCAATTCCATGGATGCTATATGATAAGAAGTAAATTAGATCAGTTGTGTCATAGGGACCTAATAAATTGAAAACTTAACATCCCACATTGAAGGTAAAATTGATAATTAATTAATAAACACCTATAGAAACTCCTTGGACACTAGAGGAAGATCACTCCTATAGATTTCTTCATAAGCCTCAACTAGAATAGAAGACATGTAACATATTAATCTTATATCCTTCAGAAGAGTAGGTACTAAATGAGAATAATGATAGTAATATTCTCCTTGAAACACATAATTTATCTCATAAAGGGTTCTTAAGGTCACTTTCTAATGATAACAATCAATGTAGTATTTGAAGATATTCATCTAATTCATCCTGATAATAACATCAAGGAGATCCAATTCAAGGATAAGAAAATCTCATGATAACTCCACTTTTGATATGGATATAATACAAGAAGAAAATTTAATTCATCACTCCTCCCTCTTCTTAATATGTTTTAATATATCAATAACTAAGGTATAGGCTCACTAGTCCTTATTTAGATAACATAGACACTTTCTCTATAGAATGAAAAATTATTTCTTCTGAATGGTCATAAGGCCTACCACCACCCTAAGGCTTATCCCTCAACTAGCCCTGCTAGTATAACAAACCACTACTTCCTCTACACCCATGATATAATGTTACAACTACCTTGGAGGTGCCAGACCGCATTATAGATCCCCTACGAGTCGATGAACCAACACTACTTCAAAGAGAAGATACCACCCTACAAAATCTCTGTATTTGGCCCAAAAACCCACAAGTATGATAAGTAATGGGGTCCACTTGACATAATGGTTTTGTATTCCCATTATTTCCACATTAGAGAAAAAAGAGTTCTTCTAACCATGAATACCAATGATATATATTGGGATGGTTCCTGGAGCCCCTACCACTTCATCTTCGAGAATAATCTCTCTTCTTTTTCTTTTAAAGGAAAATACCTTCACTTTCACTAGGCATAAAGGAAGCCTCAATCATCCCTAACATCTAAACCCAATATTTCTACACTATTGGTGATTGATCCACCACCTCAAATTATGTGGGAAGTTTAAAAACAACATATGATTGAATGTCAGGTTGTAAGCCCATCTCAAAATTCCAAACTTTCAGTTATTCATTTGAAACTATTTTAAGAGTAAAATGATTTAGCTTAGTAAACCAGTTTTCATATTCCTTTACTATATGGTTTCCTTTATAAAGGTATAAAAACTATTTAGACTTATCCAGTTCTAAGGTATTCAAGTAGAACTTCCGAGTGAATATAACCATGAAGTCTTTCCATTCAAGATTGAATGCCCTTAGGTTTAAGTTTTATTTTTTGTCAATTATATTTATTTTAAAGGATATTTTCAATGTAATTATTGAATGGAGAAGTATTAGGTGAAGGATTGAGTATCCATCCAATGAGTGAAGATGAGTTGTTTTTATAATGAATGCATGGAAATGGAAAACACATCAAAAAATTTATATAGTTTATCTTGATGGAAATGCAATGACATGTGCTGAAGAGATTATGCTAGTGCTTTCTACAATAGTTTCAAAATAGATTTGGAAGAATTCAACTAATGAGGAAATTAAATTATTTTATTTAATTGGGGAAATCAAGATAAGGTTATGGACAATACATCATTATATTATTAAGCATCACTACTACCAAACACGCCTTTAACATCACCAACATTTATCAGTAATATCAAAATGAGCTAATAAAGTCCATTTTATCAGTGCTAACATAAACGCTAATAAAGGGATCCCTTTATCAGTGCTTTTTTTAGAACTAAAAAAAGGCAACCTTTATCAGTGATTTCTTTTAGCACTGATAAAGGTTACCCGTTATCAGTGCTTTATTTTTAGTGCTAATAAAGGGTACTATTTATCAACGGTTTATTTTAGCACTGATAAATGTTCAGAATAAAATGAAAAATTAAACAATCAAAAATAAAAAAGTTTCAAAATTTCATTAATTAAATAATTATTGTTAAAAATGAATAAATTGAATATACATATATATAAATTTTTTAAAATAATAAATAATATATATTAAATATATAGATATGTAAAATGAATAAAATGTAATAATTAAACAAATAAATACTTAAAATGAGTAAATTAAGGCAAATATTAAACATTTTATTAATTAAATAATTATTGATAAAAATGAATATATTTAATATACATATATATAGGTTATAAATATTAATAAATAGTATATATTAAATATAGATATATAAAATTAATAAATTGTACTAATTAAAAAAAATTAAAAATGAATAAATTAAAGAATTATTAAAAAATTTATTAATGAAACAATAATTAATAAAATGAATAAGTATAATATATATATATATATATCAATATATATTATAAATATTAGTAAATAATATATATTAAATATAACTATATATAAAATTAATAAAATGTCAATTAAAAATATATTAATGTCTTATTCATTTTTAATATTGTTTGATTTTTCAAATTAACATATATCAAACGTCGTGTGTTACATTGATCTCATATATATATATATATATATGTAATTAATGTATTTGTATATACAAACACACACACAAATATATTTACGCAATATATAGAAATACATACACCTAATATTTTTGTAATTTATTCAAATTTTAGTATATTTTTGAATTTCATTATAACTTGTTACATTTAATATATTATTTTTTTAATTGGTAAATTTTTTTAAAACTACAGTTAGGGTATTCATTTTTAATATTTTTTATTTTTTATTTTATTTTTGAATTTGATCATTTTCTATTATTTATTTATATATATTTATTTACTATGTTTTAGTATTTTCAATATGTATTCATCCACTTAAATATATACATATCTATATTTATTTTAATAAATTATATTTAATTAATAAAACTTATCCATTTTTTCAATATTTTTAAAGTGTACTCATTTCGAATTATTCTATTTCACCCATTTTTAAAATGCATGCATTTTAGATTATATATCCACTAATAATGTTAAAAATATTATTTATAAATAAATATATCTATAAATGTATATTTACTAAATTTATAAATTTATATATTTATAATTATTATAAATAAATATTTATTATTTTTTAAATAAGTATTTATATAATCATAAATAAATAATGATATATATTTAAATAAATATAAAATTATAATAAATTCATATAAATGATTTTAATTATAAAACCTTTATTAGCACTAAAGTTTTATCACTAATAAAAGGAATATTTATCAGTGCTTTTTTAACACTGATAAATATCGATCTTTATCAGCTCTAAAACAACATTGTTAAAATAAATACTTATCAGTACTAAAACGTTAGCACTAATAAATATGTTTTTTATCAACATTATTAGCACTGATAAAGCTCAAGATTTATTAGTCCTAAAAAAGAATCGATAAATATATCTTTTATGAGAGCTAATAAATTTAGTGTTGATAAAAGGGATATTTATCTGTGCTTTTCTGAAAGCACTGTTAAAAGTGTCCCCAATCTATTTTAAAGAACCCTAACCATGACTTAGTCACTCGATATTTTTAAGCTCTCATAGAACTATTCTACTTCTGGTGTGACACCTCTACGTTTCCTCAGATTAATCAAGGTTAACATCCAATGTATGTTATTTTCTACTTTTACTCTATCATTGTTTGATGTTTTGGGTTCCACGTTTTGTGTTTTTGTGATATTATTAACCATAAATAACCCTACATCTCATCTCATTACTACTAAAATAAAATGAGTGGTTCTATTTCATATTTTTCCTCCATATATAATGGTTTAGAATAAAGATAAGGATGTTTTCATATGGTAAGGTTAGTCAACATATGTGTATGGGCCTGTATGGATAAATAAAAAATATTTTGCACCACACACTACTGCAAAGGTAATGATGGCTTTATAACATGATCATATTGAGTTTAGTTAAACATTGAAGAGGTTAAACCATTTCTCAAACATGTTATCTATATCCCTTAGCATTGACACAAGACTCTAGTGATCAGGAAGTGTGTCTGAGATGATGTGATATCCTGAATTGGGAACTATTTGGGTATACTAGGTAAAAAATGTTACAAAATAGAATCAGAGTGAAACTAGGAATATTGGTATTGATTATATCCAAAAAATAAAATACTTTCCATACATAAGAAGTAATCCATAAATATTTTCGGATAGCATAATTATGTTGGATTCTTGAGTTACCATATGAAGTATAGGTTGTTTTTTGTTTAGTTTTTCCTTGACCTATCTTCTCGAGTCTCATGCCTCTTATTTAGGAGTTGATATATAGGAATCAGTAAGAATATATGAAATGTCATGTTCTTATGTGTCTTTGTTTACTTTTTTTCTAGAATCAATTATAAATTTATATTAATTGAAACATGAATAATAAATAAATAGTGCATTCTTATTTACTTATTAGTGATGATAAGGTTTATATAACGTATTAATTGATTGAGTTTATCTAGTAACCCCTTTTATCGATACTATTAGTTAATTTATTCATACTTGTATTTAAAATAATTCTTCTAACATCATTTAAATTATATATAAAGTATGAAAAGACTTATTAAAAGGGATATGAATGAGAGAGAGGGGAAGAGGGTTCACATTTAATATAGGTTATTTTGTGCCTATTTCTGAAAGATTATTGGTTTTTAGAAGGGAAAAATTAGGTGAATCTATACATTAATATAGAATATGTCACCACTCTGACCCCTATATCTCCATAGGAATGAGCCAATGAACATCCTCTATATTCTAGAACTTACATTAATCCTCATGTCATAGAGGTAATTATAAATCTACTTCAAGATATGTGGTTTAATTTTCAATGATGGGAAGTATTTACGGTTTCTTTTAAGATTTTATGGTAATATATCATAATAATAATAATATTATTTCATTGAATAAATTCATTTCATTTATAAAAGTAAAAAAATTCTAGATCAATACTGAGCATAAGTTCAAAAATTCACCCTTTAAAGGGATATATGTTATTAGAGGGATCTTATGGTGGATTAAAAAAATATCCAAAATTGGTAGGTGAGGAATCCTTGAGTAGATAGAAGTGATGTCGAATGTAGGTGGTGTGGTATTCATTTCTTCAAGACCATTTGAGTGGAGGTATTAAAATTCCTCTTCAATTGAGGAGATGTTTTTAGTGATTCCATCCGTGTAGGTTCCTAGGACACTTTAATCCTTATTGCCTCTTTGATGTGAAACATTTATATCTATGTGGTTTTTTAGTGAACCTCCAATGGTCCTTTTGAGATATTCCTTCTAAAAAGGGTCATTAAATATGATTGGTAGATTATTTATGGCTGAGTAGTCTATGGATGATTATAGACAGGGTTCTTCTATAGTGATAGGTACAATCCTAGTATATTATACTCTTGTTGACGGTCTAAGGAAAAAAAGGATTCCTATTATTTATTTATGAGTATCTTATATTTAATCTGGGATTGGTATTAGAACTTACTCATAATGTTATTAACATAAATATTCTCTATAAGTAAACATATGGAAAAAGAGTAATCAGTGTCAATTTTATACAATAGTTGTAGGCACAAGTGGGTATATCTTCCTGAATTGAAAGTGAAAGTTTCCTCAAAGTTGATGAGTTTTGATACACCTAGATAAGATGGATGTAATATGTTGTATATTTATAAATTGAGATATTATAATGGGTATATTTTTTCTTTTTAAATATTTTTATATCATTATTATGACATATTTTGATTTTATTTTTCATATGAGACCACTGCGAACTGCATCTCCATCCGCTGTTGTGAAAGAATCATACAACACATAATAGTTATAAGCAACATAAATAACTTTTCATAAAAAAGGACCACTGGTTTCACAAATAAGGTTGTGTAAATAAGGATTAATTTTGGTAAGATTGATATAAAATACAATACACTCCATGCATAAAAGTCCACACTTTCATGAATCTTGCATGAAAATTATTACTGTCTTGAACAAAGATATAATACTTTAATACTATAGTATAACTAACCTTAATAATTTTATTTAATCAATCCTCAAATACTTTATTTCCTTACATCTATTGATGATGGATTATAATCACTCTTTAAAACTATTATTCCTCCCATATTTTGGTTCCAAAGTTTCTTGATGACATACCTCACACTCAGATTGTATTTATTAATCTCTGTCAAAGTTTCTCCCATGGCTTTGAATATCTCATCTTCCAACTCATTATTCAACTCTTTTAATCTTTCATCCTCTTCATTTACTACTTCTTGAGAACACAAAAAATGACACTGAAAATTTAATCAAAACATAATGAATGATTTTTTTCTTGATATACATTTTCTTATATGACTCAATCAATTACTTTTGAAAAAAATTCATAAAAAATTACTTTTATTTTTAGTGCACTGCACATTGGATCCTATTATAACTCTGCAGTTATGCATACTTGGATGAGAATATTGCAACGATGACTGAACTCCTAAAAATAATCATATTGCACATTTTTTGTGGGAGAAAAACATGCCAAACACACCTTTTGATTATATTCCCCTTCATCCTTGATATATTTAAAAGGGTTCCAATCTAACTCTTGAAGGTATTCCTCCCACAATGAGAAGATCTATCAGGCCCTATTTTTGGATTCATCTTTAGGATACTTTCTCTCAGAATCTTGGAGAAATGGCCAGTTTTCATGATCTCCCATTCACCTCACACTAATACCTCCATAAGTTTGTATCTCCTCTAATCCCTACCAAAAAAAAAGAAACATTTTAGAGGAAGTGTAAAACAATAAATGTTTATGAGTGGAAGTAAATGACTGTGAGTGGAATTCTTGTGGATTTTAATGTACATTCCTTAATTTCCGTAATGTAATATGTTAGAATCCATAATTAAATTTCATTTAAGTTATTTTTGAAACTCAATGGAAACTCGACTTTCATCTCTCAAATAGTTATTATTGCATTTTTTTCTTGAGACTCATCCCCCATCTCTTTTATGTTGTTTGAACTACTCTGTTTAATAGTCATCCAAAATGATCACCAGTATATGTTATGGGATGGATTTTGGTTAGAGTAGTTAAAGAAACATATGTGGATGTCCAAAAAATATGGGATATAAATACCAAACAAAAAAATGAAATAATAACTATTTGGGAGGTATACCATCAATGAACTTTGGAACCACAATGATGGGAGGAAGGCTTGTTTGAAAGAGTGAGTCCAATCCATCATTAAGAGATGGAAGACAATAAATGTATGAGGAAAAATTAAATAAAGGTGGTGAAGGTTATTTGTACTATAGTATTGAAGTATTATATATCTATTTAAGAAAATAAAAATTTTCATGCAATATGCATGAAATTGTGGACTTTTATGCATGGAGTGTATTGTATTGTTCTTATTCAAGAAAAATTAAATGTTTGACTACTCATGTAGACAATGTAGTTAGAAAATGATTATGTTACCAGTTATGAGTAAGAACAAACCATTGATGATGAAACTGTGGAATTATTAGGGGATCAACAACATGTTGATGAAAAAACAACAATAATGAAGTATCAAAGTATTGAATAAAATTAACAAGGTAAGAAGTCAGGGTATAAAATTTGAGTTTGTTTAGAATCAATGTGGTTAACCTATTAAACCCAACAAGTCAACATTCACTAGTTATATTGAGGTCACAAAGAGGATGAATGTGCCTATTGATATTGACTCATGGCACCGTGACCAACCTATAATGAAGAAAATACTTTGGAAAGATATAACAGTAATATTACAATATAATTTTTCTATTTTACTAAAAAATTATATAATGAAAATTGATTTAATTTTCATTATTCCTCGAAGGCTTCATTTATTTTATAATATTTATATAATAAATTTATCTTAATGGCTACTGGAAAATCTCATAGAGGATTTTAGACTCTTCTGAAGAAGTTATATCTTAGGGATTCTGAGGGGGAAATAAAGCCCCACCACCACTTAGTTATGAACACATTATAAAGCATTAAACATATACTTATTTCATCAATCGTCGCAATGAGAAATAATTTTAGGTGCATTTCAGTCGATAATATATTATTTGAAATTATTTATTTTATCCAACTTGATTCAAAATTATTAATTTATGAAACAAAAAAGAGTGCTGCAAACAAAGAACATGAATCAAAACCAACGTACCCCTATCACAAAGGAAGGATGGGGTATGATTCATTAGAGAAGAAATTGGTATGTATTTTAAATCAATAATAATAATTTAAATATGTGATATTAAACAACATATTTTCCTTTTTTTATATATAGATTTATGAATCAAAATCTGAAGCCACTTCCATTCCACATCATGTGCTATAGAAGGAGTCTCATAGAAATAAGAAAGGTAAATTAGTTGATGAAAACAAAAAAGTAGTATGGGAAGCATGTGTAAGTATTAATTAATTGTAATTCATTATTATTTATACCAATATTATATAAAAATATCTTTTTGTGTTCATATTTTTTATATGGTTTAGACATAATAACCAGCAATGATAGTACTAGAAGAAAATCTACTTTCATTAGCTTTGAAGCAGCCTAAACAATATGGTTGCGTTAGAGGATTAGGTTTTGGAGTCACTCCTCAAAAATATTACTAGAAGATAAAACCATATGAAGATACATATATTATGGTGAGATGATTGCTGACAAAAATAAATTCATTGCAAGTTATTATTTTGTGGTCCGATTTGGAAGACCAACGTATAAGAAAGAATCAAAGTGAATTGGCAGTGGAGAAAAGATCTACACATGAACCAATTGGTCCTACTGGATTTGAAGCCAGTAATCCCCCCTAATAGCATACATTACCCAGGGAAATCAATTTTTTCATTAATATTTCTTCTAAATGTAAATAAAACAATTTCCAATAACTTTATATTACTAAAATTCTGTATGGTATAGTTCTATGTGATTTTTATCTATCAACACCCATGTACTGCCATGTTGCAATGGGTACAATGTATAATATCATAGGATACCAGATACATAATTAAGACCTCCCAAAAGATCACATGAGAGTGGGGATTGAGGTGGATTATGAGCTGACTGTTGAGCTGCTTATTCCACTTGATAGTCCAAATATTACAATGGTTGAAGCTACTATTGGAGCTTTCATATAATGTACATATAATCCTATAAAGATACAGGAGGTATGTATTTAACAAATTTTTTTCATATGAAAAACATGTAGTAATTGATGATAAAAGGTTTGAAGTGAGGTATGATATTACAAATGGATAAAGAGGTAAGTAAATAGAAGGTCAAATAAATAAAATCTAGCAAATCAACCAAGACAAAAAATGAACTTCTAAGAGTACCTTCTCCCCACCAGTTCCATAGAAACCTTTATTATCATTAAAACTTCATAAATATACCAAATTTAAATACAAAAATATTTCTTACATTGAATATAAAGAAAATAATATGGATATTCCTTCACAAATGTAATTGGTCTCGAGACTATAACTAATATTATCAAGCATGAATGGATGGGAATTTCAGTTGTGAATACATACATAAGGTACATTTTCATAATATTTATATCCAAATAGTGATCTAATATGTTTATTAAAGTTAATAACTATTCATATTTTGTATAGTTGTTTATATCACAACTATATAAGGTAAGATCACTGGAAGCATGATTTGGATTCATTAATCCTTATATCATTTCTACACGAGAACATAATTTGAATGAGGAATAAATTAAGAAGAAAAAATATGAGTTACTCGAAGAGTTTAATAATAAAGTATCAGACAATAGACCCTTTTTAATTCCTAAAATTCAAAGATAAAACTCTAGAATCTAATCACATAAAATATATTTTTATTTTTTTCATTACTTAATTGTTTTTTATTTTTTAGGATGCACTGGATGCTAATAGAAGTCAATATAAACACACCAAATATTTATTTTTTTGGATCCAATGCATGGATATGCAAGAAACCAACCACACATGATGTGTATTTTAAATATGTAATACACCCTAATCAAAATTTTATAGATAAACTTTGAATTATATGTTCAATAAATGTTTTAACAAGAATTTTGTTATGATAGGGTGGTCGCTTAACATAGGATAGATCATGGCATACAGTCAGTGTCTAAAGGGATAAATCCTATGGATTACTATAAATGGAAAAAAATTAAGGTATATATAGAAATGTTTAACTATCAAAACATTTAAAAACAACTTACTTATTTTGGTCAATGTTTTTGAAATGTCTGAAACAAGATAATGACATCGATTGTGGGTATTATGTTTATTAAAACATTTAAGTTGTATTATATACCTATTCAATTATTGGGATTTGTATAGATGTTGCTTCAATAACACTAGTGGAGAAATTGAATATTCCAACACATAATGATGTTAAAGGTGTATTACTACCCTATATAAAATCACTTAAAAAATTGGTTAAAAACATTATTTAAATAAGTAAATCTGAGCATGAGACATAATAATTTTTTTTCTATATTTTCTTAGTACTATCAATATTGTTGATAAACTAGTTACTCAAAAGAAGAAATTAGTTTTATTATAGTAAGCATAATTTTTCTCAGAATGTATGCCAACAACAAATTTAGGTGATTAACTACTATGTTTGTGATCTAGTATGAGTTATGACCTTCAAAAGATATTTGAGGTGTGAAGAATTAGCATCATAATGATTATATATTATGTTTGATATACTTATCAAGGAGAATAATTATTAAGGAAATCAATTTGTTTAGATGTTCTAACATTCAAACAATAAAATAATTGGGAAATCGTCGAGACAGAGACTAAGGTAGAGGTGGAGGAGGAGGCGGAGGTGAATATAGAGGTGGAGGAAAAGAAGATGGTAGATTTGGAGGTAGAGTCAGAGTCTGAGACTAACATAGAAGAGGAGGCAAAGAAGAAGACCAAGTTAGAGACCAAGGTGTAGGAGGATAAGAATAATTAGATTGCAAACAATAAAATTGTTGGGAAATGAAGTATAATTAGGATCATACCATGATTGTGTTTGAGAAAAATTGTTTAAAAGTGAACATACCGATTTTCACTTAAGATAAGATCCATTGTATAAGTCTTTAATGTGACTTATTGAAATAATTTTTTAACCACTTTTTAAGTGATTTTATATAGGGTAGTAATACACCTGTAAGATCATTATGTGTTGGAAGCTTCAATTTCTCCACTAGTGCTATTGACGCAACATCTATACAAATCCCAATCATCAAATAGGTATATAATCCAACTTAAATGTTTGAATAAATTTGTTTGTAATCAACCATATAATTTAGAAGGTGTGTGAAAGAACTATTGGATGAAAACCAGTGTTGATATATCATGGTAATCGAGGAGGGATGATGTTAAAGTGTCAGTTATCAGTTTAAAAATGACATGCTAATATAAACAAGTGTTACTCACTAAAAAATGAGAAAACATGCTTGGATTGTCTTGATAATTTGTGAAAATGATTCATAATTCGTTTGTGTCATGTATAAATCAGTCTCATGTCAAAACCACAGATGATGCTATCTGTAAGGATCAAAGTGTGTGTTTCCAGTTTAAAATGTCATTTGAGTAAAAGACACATGCGATGTACTCAAAACTAATGAAATTGATTTTAATTGTTTTTTATACTTAAGGAAAACAATAAAGAAGTCATTTTGGATGTGTATGAATCATCCTTAACTCAATCCGGTGCATATTGTGAATGGTATGACTCCAAGTACATCTTTTTATTAAATATTGATATTAATTTTGGTGAAAAAGAAACTAACATACTAAAAACTAAGAAAGAACATTCGGATTATTTTGGTAAATTAGAAAAATTATCCATAAGTCATTTTTGACATGTAGGAATTATCCAAACCTCAATATGATGCACAGTGTAACAGGTATGACTCCAAGTATCCATTATCAGTTTAAAATTGACATTTTAATACAAAAAAGTTTCACTCACTAAAAACTGATAAAACATGCTCTAATTGTCATTATAATTTGGTAAAATGATTCATAATTAATTTTAGACATATATTAATTGGTCTCATGTCAAACCCATGCATGATTCCACTTGTATGACTCAAGGTGCATGTTTCCATTTTAAAATAAAATTTTAGTAAAAAACCCAAGTGGCACACTAAAAACTGATTAAACAAATTCTAATTGTTTTTATAATTTATAAAAATTATTAATAAGTCATTTAGGACATGTAGAAATAATCCACACCTAAATTCGATGCACAGTGTGACCGATATGACTCTAAGTGTATATTTTTATTCAAAATTTACATTAATTTTAGTGAAAAAAGCAACTGACATACTCAAAACCGAGTAAACACATTCATATTGTTTTTTACTCTATTAAAATGATCTATAAGTCATTTGTGATGTGTAAGAATTATCCTCACCTCAATCCAATGTACGGTGGGATTGGTATAACTCCAAGTGTCTGTTATCAGTTTTAAATTTACATTTTAATACAAAAAAGAATCACCCACTGAAAACTGAGAAAACATGCTCAGATTGTCTTGATAATTTTGGATAATGATTCATAATTCATTTTATATGTTTATGAATTAGTCACATTTCAAACCCACACACAATGCCACCTGTATGGCTCAAAGTGCTTGTTTCCAATTTAAAATGAAATTTTAGTAAAAAAAGTGGCATAATCCAAATTGATGAAACTCATTATGATTGTTTTGATACCTAATTAAAATATTAAATAATTAATTTGGTATTTTTAAGAATTATCCACACCTCAATATGACACACAGTGTGGCCAATGTGACTCCAAATATGTCTTTTTATTCAAAATTGACATTAATTTTAGTGAAAAAAACAACTAACATACTCAAAACTGAGAAAGAACATTTAGATTATTTTGGTACTTTAGGAAAATGATCCATAAGTAATTTTTGACTTGTAAGAATCATTTTAATCTCAATCTGACACACGGTGTGGCTGGTATGACTCAAAGTATTCGTTATTAGTTTAAAATTTACATTTTAATATTAAAAAGTTCCACTCAATGAAAACCAAGAAAACATGTTCGAATTGTATTGATAATTTGGTAAAATGATTCATAAATAATTTTTAAAATTTATGAATTAGTCTCATTTAAAAACCACACACAATTCCACTTGTATGGATCAAAGTGTGTTTTCCAGTTTAAAATGAAATTTTAGTAAAAAAACAAGTAGCATACTCAAAAATGAGGAAACACATTCTTATTGTTTTGGTACTTTAAAAAATGATACATGAGTCATTTGGGATGTGTAACAATTAGACACACCTCTATCTGACCCACGATGTTACCATTATTACTCCAAGTTCATCTTTATATTCAAAAATGACATTAATTTTAATAAAAAGATAACTAACATACTCAAAACTGAGAAAACACATTAATATTGTTTTGGTAATTTAGGAAAATAATACATAAGTCATTTTTGATATGTAAGAATTATTTTCAGCTTAATTTGTCTCACAGTGTGACTGATATGACTTCAATTGCGCTTTTTTATTCAAAATTTACATTAATCTGAGTAAAAAAACAACTAACATACTCTATAATAGTGTTTTTTCATGTATTTGTGTTATAAATTTTATTGAATTTAAATTCAGTATTTATATCTTATTTTGGTAATTTATATTGTTGTTTTTGGTAATGTAGTTTGTTTTTATAGTACACTGCACCTATTTCTAGTGATGTAGTGTTCTGTAGTATCACACTACATTTTTCTCCTTTATCAGTGCTACTAAATGCGCTAATAAAGATATCCTTTATCAGTGATTGTATAAATGCCGATAAATATATATTTTTCAGATCTTATAAAATAACTAGTAAAGGGAAGATTTAATAGTACTTATAGAAGTGATAATAAATCCTACATTTATCAGTGATTTTTAAAGTTCTAATAAAGGAATATTTATCAGTGCTAAAAAAATCACCAATAAATGGGGTCTTTTATCAGCAATTTTATTTGTGCTGATAAAGCTACCCTTTATCAGTGATTTTCTAGAACTGATGAAATCCTTGGCATTTTAATCATGCTAAGGTAGTGAGTGATTTTTTAGTATTGATAAAGGCTGATTCTAGCGCTTTTAAAGGTGTGTATTGTAGTCCTGCATGTAGTGTCTTTAAAATATTGATAAACATCCATGGATGAAGGTTTTAGATGGTTGTAATTTTTTTAGAGAATAAGAGTACTTTAAAATAATCTATCTTGAGTAATTTATATGCTATAAAATCCTTCAAACCAAGATAAAGATATTAAGAATTATTCGAATAATTCCTTTGATTATTTATAGCTTGTCTAAGTTGATTTGAAGTGGTTGAGAAGTTATGAAGTCCATTTGAAGAAGCCTCAAAGTCATTTAAATTATTCAAGAATTTGTTGAGCTTATATTAAAAATTTGATGATGGATATAACATACACATAATAAATTTATCTTCTTACATAAGATATTTTCAATATACCTTAAGATATTCATCTTCATGTAGAAACATTGATCTATGTGTATAAAATTTGTACTGGTATGTAAGATATTTCTTTACAAGATGCCTTGCATAAAATTTATTAGGCATCGTAAAATATTCGAGTAGTGTATATATTATTTTAGAAGTTAGGAATGTGGTAGATTAAAACATATTACAAAGCACATATGATATTTTTCAGTAAAAGAAAATTATACAACACATAATAGAATTGGAAAACAAATAAGACAATTGATACCCACATATGATATTTTATCTATACACAAAATATTTACTGCCGTGTGTAACAATTTTGATCCATGAAAGATATTTTAGATGACGGTTGAAACATGACAAAGGAAAATATTGTACGAAAACCATAATTTATTTAACTTAGTGAAAAAGCTGGTAATTACATAATCATGATATTCTAAAGAATGAGATATCTAATGATGTTGAAGCTACTCATTCTTATCCAGAACATTATGAAGCTCTATAAATACATGATTCGAGCATGAGAATCTAATATTATAGCTAAGGGAGAAGAATATAAAATTATGAAAGGGTGTTTTCAATATTAATTTTTTTGACACGTGTGGTTATCTATAATGGATAAAATATCACAAGATCAATTGTGATTCAAGAATATGAAGAAGAAGAGATGGATGGGTTGGAAATGATGAAGGCCAAATCAAATATGAATATTGTTCTAAAGATGAAAAATTCTACCAAGATAAAAATGAGAAAACTCTACTTTCTATGATTTTAGTTTTGTATTTCATATAGCTTGAATGGATATTTAAATACATAGATGTTATTAGTTGAGATTATTGGTGAAAATTCATGGGGTTTTAGGAATAATTAAGATAAAGTTAAATTGAAACTAAAACTATCCACCAAAGTCTAAATCAATGAGATTAATTCTATTTAAGCGAGCAAATAAATCTCAATTTTATAGGATATTTATTTATCTTTAAATTAGATCTTCTAGATTTCATAAATTTGAAAATGTAAATTGTAAAAAATATAAGAAAAATAAAAAATAAAAAAAGACTTATTCATATGGGAAACATAAAAGTGAAAAATATACAAGGTTTCTTTTGTAATACCCTTTCATTTGAAAAAGTATATATTGAAAAATGGAAATTTTGGGAAGCTATACCATGCGAAACAGGTTGTAATAAAATCACAGAAAAACATGGGAACCAAACAATAGGTATTTAATAATGGATTTTTTGGATAGTAGTAAGTATTTCAACATGTATTACATTTATGGATATTTAAAATTAAAGGAAATTTAATACAATCACATGTGATAGTAAAAACATTAAGGAATATAATAATAGAAAATGATAAGGCACTGATGTGAGTGACAAAGCAAGTTGAGATGACGAAGAATATCTCTCTCAAGGAAGAAGAACAAGATATGCCAAACCTATACAAGATATAATATATGTTGGATTTTAAATGTGGTATAAGGTGAAGCTAATATATGTAGTAGTGAGAAAGTACTTGAGTGTTCTGACCCGTATTTCTTACTAGATACAATTGAGGAAGATTTTGAGTTGTGAGTATCCAGGAAATTGGTTATGATAATATCTAATAAGGTGAGTATAATGTACATATAATGAGTTTCATGAGCTATGTTAAAAGAAATTAAAGTATTCAAAGTTATTTGAGTTGAGTAATTGGGTCATTCTTTGTGAGTGAAAAGAAATCTCTAGATAAAAATGTTGATCTACTTCAAGAGGAGTAAGAAAGTCAATAGAAAAAGATGGTGGGATACTAACTTGAATGGTGGTGTTGTGGGATGAAGAATTAGATCACTTATATAATATAATGATCCCATACCTATGAAATATGGCATGAGTGGGTAGGATATGACATCTCAAATGGTCATGAATGACCAAATGGATCACACCGTTGTGATCCTTATGAACAAACACTCAGGATAGGCTATTCACATGCCCAAATTAAACACTCAGTGAAAAAACGCATTTCTCCATAATATATACGCATGTTGCTTCATGGTCTTGAGCCACGAGTCTAAGAAAGGTACCCAACATTGGTCTCGAAACATCTACCTCAATATTAGGGTCACGATTCCTTAGATGGTTCTTTATTTTAACATTGTATGAAAATGATATGTTAGATTCTATATTCCATAATAATAATAATAATAATAATAATAATAATAATAATAATAATATTATTATTATTATTATTAGGTTCTTTGTGGAACTTCACCATGAGCCCAAATTAAAAATCCTACATTTTTATTCATAGAAACTGCACATCCCAGGTCATGGTAACCTTGATGTCCGCACCAACACCAATTCCATCATCAACGATGGCCGAATTCTAAACTCTCATTTCTTAGAAACATCAATCGCTATACCTTTAGATAGATCTTCTCAATCATACTCAGAAACTACCGATACCCGATCCAAAGTTGGGTTCCTGTCATCATTGCCACACCTACTTCACATCTCTAAAATCCAAATCTGAACTCATGACCACAATCTATTGTTCCAAATAATGAAAACACAATGATTGGTATTTCTAAATATCATTGAATTACCAGTCAATCAATTAATGATGATGAAAACCAAGAACAGAGGGAGAAAGGCACATAAAACAAAGGTGAAAATCATCACTATGTGATTAAATTCCATCCAATGATCTATAGGTTTAGAGTCATGGGTGATAACATGGTATAAATAAATAAATAAATAATTTAAACAAATCAAATTATTGAATGGGCTCATGTGAAGGGAATATAATTAAAAATCAAAGTAGATAATTGATATATGCTCAATTTTTTAATCAAAAGAAAGAAATTCACAACTTAAGATCCCTAACTCTATTATGGATCAATCATTGGTGAAGAGCACATCCACTAGAAATTAAGGCAATGATCTTTCTATGTTCATTGTTTGTCTCACAATTATCCTTGATCTGATCATCCATCATTCTCTGATCCTGATCCACCAATGAATACCACCCTCATCCTCCTATTAGATCTAGAAAGGGTTATGTGGGTAACCCTTGTAAAAACTTCATAATAGGGTCTTTATATAGGATTTTAATTAGGTTATTTAATAAAATAAATAGATAAATTATTTATTTATTTTAATTAAACACACCCACCAATGAATGCCTCAACCAAACATCCCACACAAACTAACCTTAGGCCGCATCTAGGGAAAAACTAATTTTATGGAATAAACTATGTTCTTAGATTTTTGATCCATGAAATATTTCATGAGATATTCCATTATTTCTGAAAAAATTTGTGCACATGATATAAAATATATTTAATATTTTTTTAATATTAATTTTGGTCTCATTGCACCTCAGAATCACATGTTGTCGAAGCACCTAGATCTAAAAATATTCATAGGAATATTAAAAATTATTACATAAAAAAACTAGAGTCTCTAAATTATTCCCTTATTCAAATATTTTCACCCCTAAGAGCACAAACTAAGAAAAAAGGTGGGGGTACAAAGCTCTCAACTGGGTATCCCACTCCCACAAGCTCCCCTGATGGTTTCCTATGCTACTAACAAACACACACCCAAGGAAAAAAATTTACCATAATGGGTATTTTGTAAAGACCCGTAAATTTCAAGGAATTTTTTTTCTTAATTTTCTTTGGAATTTTAGAAGAGCGCAGTTTCTGACGGCACTTGATTCCGAGGCCCGGTGTGCCCAGAATCATTTTCCGAAGTTTGGCTCAGGTACGTTCAGTGAACGGACGAGCGGGGTTTTCTAACTTTTGAACTGGTGCCCGGAATCGAATTCCGAGTGCACCGATGAAATCGCAGCGCCGATATTTTCTTAGAAACGCCTCTTCCGGAGTTGCGTTTGCTCGGGTGTGGTTTTTAATTTTTGGGCTTAAAGTTATGAAATAAAATAAATTGTTCGACAAACTTTATTTTATTTCACTTAAGCCACTTGAAGCCACTTGAAAGCCACTTAAACTGAGTTGAAACAGATAGGGTACTATCCAAAAAATATCCTACCCTCTTGGTAGGATATTTGTGAGGCGGGGCCCGCACGAGCCCTGTCGTTTCTTTTCTGCTAAGTAACGCACCCGCGAAAACCCGTCATTATGAAGTCAACTGACGCGTTTTCTTAAATTCTTAACAGACCATTTAATTGGGCGGTTTTATTCATGAATTAAATGGGCAGTTTCTTTCGTTGAATTAATTCTGCGAATTAATGGGTAGTTACTTACCTCTTATTCGTTTGTTGGCGTAATAATAAAATAAGACCAACACGACTTTTGGAGGATTGCACGTTGAGAGGCTCTGACAGAATTCTTGTGCCTTCATCCTCCTTCGCGAAGAATGCGAAGAATGCGAAGAACGCGAAGAACGCGAAGAACACCGTCACCCTCGAAGTTTGACGACGCTTCATGCAAGACGTTCTTCCCCGCCCCGATCTCCGATCTCCAACTGCTTGAGGTAAGAGATCTCGGGTTTCTTTTTTTTTTAAATCTCCTTTGTTGTTTTTAACAAAACACAAATTTAATTATTTATAATTAAATATGTTGTTTCTTGGTCCGTTGAGTTCATCGACGCAACGCCGGATTCCGCGACGACGCGATTCCCTTCCGCGATGACGCGACGCCCTTCCGCGACGACGTGACGATCCCCTCCTTCCGCGACGAGCAATTCCGCGAAGAACGCGTGCAACGACTTGACGATGTAGGGATTTATTTTGGAAATACCCTTTTTTTTATTTTATTCCCGTGAATGTTTCTTTAAAATTTAAAGAACCAGATTCATATGAACAATTTTAATTTATTAAAATTGTTGTTTCATGTGTTGTATAATTTCTCTCGTTGTTTTTATCTAACGCGGAGGGTGCGGGCCAAACGAACACGACCCGACAACCCCCCGCCGTTCTTCGTGGTTGTGCGGATTTGGCGGGCAATGGAAAAAAGTGACGCAAGAGCGATTTTTTGATTCCACAGTGAAGAACGGGTCCCAGGAGGAGCAACGTCGCAGACGGAAAGGAAAACAGACCACCGGAGAAACTCCGGTGGCCCGCAGAAGCGGCCGGCAGCGCGGCGGTGCCGGCGGCCGGAGGCGGCAGTGCCCCGGCATGCCGCCGGATGGGACCACCGCGGCTGAAGCCGCGGCGGCGGCGGCCAGCAGACCCGCGGCCGCGCGGGTCCAGCTCGCCCGCACGGGACGCGGCAGAAGCCGCGTCCATTTAATCAATGCGGCCCCACGCGGGGCCGCGACATCTCCAAACCGCGGGGGCGGCGCCCCGCGGCGTCCAGCTGCTCGGCCGCTCGGCCGAGCCGAGCCAGGCCGGTCTGACCGGCCGGGCCAGACCGGGTCTGGCTGGGTTGGACCGTGTCAGGTTGGACAGGGTCGGGTCGACCCGTTTCGGCCGACCCAGGGGGGGGTGGGGTCGGGCCGGGTCGGCCCGGGCCCGGACCCCCGTCTTCGGACCGTTTTCGGTCTTTTGCTCGTAACTTGAGCTACGGGCCTCCGAACGATGAGCCATCAGTGGAAACGCAATCCTTGGATCGAGGCGGTCGTTTTGGTATACCGCACTCAAGGTTTAGGAATACTTTGGGTTCGGCCGGGTTGGTTCGTACACGAAACCAACCGGGCCCTTGGAGCGGAAACGCTCATATCTTGAGCTACAGACGTCCGATTGACGTGCCGTCAGTTTTCTTGAATTTATCAAAGTGAGACGGATCTTTTGGCTCACTCTGCCCGAGGTTTGGACGCAGGTGGACTACAGTCGGGTTGGTTTTGCCTTAAAAACCAACCGGGCCCCTGGGATGAAAAGCCTATAACTCTCAGACCGGGCGTCCGATTAACGCGCCGTCTGCGACGTTGAGTTCCTGTTGACGATATAGAACTTTTGGATACATCAACTTCTGACTTTGTGTCAGTTGATGTATAAGCCCCTCGGCTCGTGGAGCGGACCCTCCCGAACGAGCTTGCTGTGTGCGGGAACCCTAGTGCTGGGTGCGACTACTACTTCGACAGCGACGACTATGCAGAGATCCTCAGTGGACTGCAGCGACGACTGTATAGAGATCCTCAGTGGACTGCGACGATGACTGTGCAGAGATCCTCAGTGGACTGCGACGACTACAACACTCAGCGATCCCTTGCGGGTCAGCGCTACAGGTCCTGTGTGGGCCCAATCCTGTGTAGGTCCGATCCTGTGTGGGTCAGCGCTCAGCGGTTCTGTGTGAGCCAACGCCTATAGGTTCTGTGTGGGACCGATCCTGTGTGGGTCTTTGCGGGGGTTAGTACCTATCGATCCTTTGTGGGTCCGATGACTTAGATAGATCAGTGATCATCTTTATCGTCATCCGAAGAGGTATACCTGTGTGAGCTGAATCCTGTGTTACTCTCCTTTGTGGATTGTGTTGAGCTATCCTGTGTGGATTTACTGTTTACTCTCCTTTGTGGATTGTGTTGAGCTATCCTATATGGATTACTGTTTACTCTCCTTTGTGGATTGTGTTGTGCTATCCTGTGTGGGTATACGTTTTTGCTTTCCTGTGTGGACTGGGTTGTGTTTGGGCTCAGACGTTGGAGCCGAACGGGAATTGATGACTTAGGCATATGTATGGGCATATACCTAAGCAGTGTCGGTTGTTACTTCATGATTGTATCTTTACTTTGTGGATTTTGGGAGACCTTCGGGGGTCTCGGGGTCCCTACTGAGTAGCTTATACTCACCCCTGCACGGGCTATGCCCGCACTTCGTTGTGTTGGTTGCAGACGACGGGCAGTGCTGATCATGGTGGAGGCGTGCGGAGCAGGACGATACCTGGAGGTGGACCACTGGGCGGGACGTACTCGGAGAGGATGGCTGGACCCGAGGAGCAGTGGAGGCTATCTGTACCCACCCTTCAGGTGGGACTTCCACACAACGGCTCGATGCTGCGGCTTTTCTTTTCAGTTGCTGTTTTTCCTTTATGTTGTACTTTACAGTTGGGCTTGTATTTCCGGCCCCTTTTACTTTCAGCACAGCTTGTTACGGTTTTTACTTACTGTTTACTTTTCCGCTTGCTTACTCTGTGGTGCTTGTTTACTTTTCAAAGGCAATGCCTTCCCTTTTTTATCGGGATTTACACCTTGGTGCTAGTCACCAGCCCCTGGCCTATGGAAGGCGGGCTTGGGGTAGTCACGACATGGGCCCCGAGGACGGGTTGTGACAAATTGGTATCAGAGGCAGGTTTGTTTCTACCGCAGAATCTGATCTTTCTTCTATGTGAAGCAATAGTGTTTAGCGTATTGGGTGTGGTTATCAGTCCGGGAGTCCAGTGTTGGTGCGGCGGCCGACGTATCCGTACACCAGGACCCTGAATTCTGATTTCCGACTTAATGCACAAAAACATTTATTGCATGTGTGTTTCAAGTTTTCTTTGTGATTACTTGTGTCAGCTCACCAGGTATGCTGTTCTGACCGTGGCGCACTTGTTTTCTTTTCAGGATGGCCCCACGAAGGCATCCATCTAGGGTTCCGAGAGTAGAGCGCGATGACAGCCCGCCGAGTGACGAGGCCTCGGTACAGGGCCCGTTGACAGCAGAGGCACCAGCGGTACCTTTACCCGCCGAGCCCCCGATGCTACCAGCACCGACCGCTGACGATGCACGTCGCCTCGGAGCTCTGCACGAGTTCCAGCGCTAGCGACCACCCAGGTTTCGTGGGGAGATGGACCCCCTGGTAGCCGAGAACTGGCTGGAGGCGGTCGTTCGAGTTTTCAGGCTAGTGAGGACACCAGCAGACCTCATGGTGATCCTCGCGGTTAGCCTACTGCAAGCAGCAACAGGACGATGGTGGAGCTTGATGCTCAAGGTGCACGATGAGACCACTCTCATCTGGACGGACTTCGAGAGCCTTTTCTGCTCAGAGTTCGTCCCGTCCACCCTCCGTGCGGTGCGCATTCAGGAGCTTCTTCAGCTGCGTCAGGGCAGCTTGACGGTCGCCCAGTACGCGGCGAGGTTCACCGATCTTTCTCGCTACTTGACCGACATGTTACGGGACCCCTTCTTCCGGGCCCAGACCTTCGAGCAGGTATTGAGACATGAGATCAAAACATCACTAATCTCCCTCAGCATCCTGACCCAGGCAGGAGTATTGGAGCGAGCCCTTCTGATTGAGAGATTTCTGGATGAGTCCACATCGAGACCTACCGCAGGGCGGTAGGTAGCGGAGTCTTCGGCAGCAGGTAGCCGACAGATGACTCAGGGTTCTAGGTAGACCAGACCCTCTTGTAGACGACCTCAGGACACTCGCTCAGTAGTGTGGGGCACACAGCATGGAGCGAGTCTTCCGAGAGGCAGGTAGTGCTACGCGTGCGGCGGGCAGGGACACATGGATCGTGACTGCCCGACCTGCCGTACCGAGGAGCAGCAGACGGTGGAGGGGCCACCCAGGCAGAGGCAGAGGGTCGACTGTGGCAGTCCGCAGGGAGGAGGCAGATGAGGCAGAGGAGCTGTCCGAGCAGCAGGTGGTGGGAGACGCTTTGAGGCTTTGCCACCACCACCACTAGGAGGCCCGCACCGACCACATGGAGCTGGCGGGCAGAGACATGCACAGCTCCAGGCAGTAGAGGCCTACGACCACGGCGTTCCAGAGATGATTCGAGGTACGATCTGTGTCTATTCCACCCTTTCTATAGTTCTTATAGACACAGGAGCGAGTCACTCTTTCATAGCAGCTGCCCTTGTTCGGAGCTCGGAGATTCCGACAGAGCCGTTGGCTCGATCCTTACGGCTAGAGACCCCTACGGGAGTAGACTCGATGATTACGCACTGGTGCCGGAAGTGTGAGCTTACTCTAGGAGGCGAGAGCTTCGGCTGGGATCTTCTTGTAGCGGCGTCGAGGCCTTACGACATCATCTTGGGCATGGATTGGTTATCTACAGTCCATGCTCAGATTGACTATTTTAGGCGCAAGGTGCGATGTGTGCGCACCGACGGGAGCAGGTTCACCTTCACCGGCGAGAAGGGAGCCTTTGTAGCACAGGAGGGACTCTCGCAGAGGAGAGGGTAGCCCATCACTCATCAGTTGTCTAGCCTCATCCTTGGAGAAGTTGACGTGCGGAGTCCTAGTTTTCCTGCAGTGGTGGATCAGTATGCAGACGTCTTTCCCGACGACGTTCCAGGACTACCCCCTTGCAGATAGGTAGACTTTTATATTGATCTGTACCCTGGTACAGCCCCGATATCCACTCCAGTGTATCGGATGGCCCCTGCTGAGCTTCGAGAGCTGCGGGTACAGTTGGAGGACTTGCAGGGCAAGGGGTTCATCCGACCCAGTGTTTCACCCTGGGCTTCCCCGATTTTGTTCGCCAAGAAGGCGGACAGGAGCTTGCGACTGTGTGTCGACTATCGTCGCCTGAACCAGGTGACAGTGAGGAACAAGTATCTGCTACCAAGGATTGATGACCTCTTTGATCAGCTCAAGGGAGCACAGTGGTTCTCGAAGATAGACCTCAGGTCAGGCTATCATCAGCTTAGAGTTCGAGACGAGGACGTGCAGAAGATGACCTTCAGGTGTCGGTATGGCCACTATGAGTTCTTGGTTATGCCTTTCGGCATAACCAATGATCCAGCAGTGTTCATGAGCCTCATATATAGGATCTTCCAGCCATACCTTGATCGATTTTTCATGTTCTTCATCGACGACATTTTGGTGTACTCGACCACGGAGGAGGAGCACGCCTACCACTTGTGGGTTGTACTAGACACACTCTGAGAGCACCAGCTTTATGGTAAGCTCTCGAAGTGCCAGTTCTGGTTATGTGAGGTCCACTTCTTGGGGAACGTCATTTTTGAGGCAGGATTTTCAGTGTATCCCGTGAATATTGAGGCAGTGCTAGCTTGGGAGCCACCCAGGAGTGTGACGGAGGTGCGGAGTTTCTTGGGTCTAGCCGGATACTATCGGAGATTTGTGCAGGACTTCTCTAGAGTTTCAGCACCACTCTCAGCTTTGACGAAGAATGGGAAACCCTTTGTGTGGTCAGACAGATGTCAGCAGAGCTTTCAGGAGCTGAGACAGAGATTGACCAGCGCACCTATCTTGAGGTTGCCTGAGGAGGGAGTTGGATACGTAGTCTACTGCAATGCATCAGGGACCGGACTCGGATGTGTCCTGATGCAGGAGCGGGCCGTGATTGCCTATGGATCACGTCATTTGAGGCCGCATGAGTAGAACTACACTACCCATGACCTGGAGTTAGCAGCAGTGGTCTTTGCACTGAAGACATGGTGGCACTATCTGATGGGAGAGCGCTTTACAGTCTTTTCTGACCACCAGAGTCTCAGGTACATCTTCTCTCAGAAGGACCTGAACCTGAGACAGCGGCGATGGCTCGAGTTCCTCCAGGATTATGACTTTGAGATAGTCTATACTCCTGGGAAGGGGAACATAGTAGCCGATGTCCTCAGTAGGAGGACGGGCATTCAGCTACTTGAGGAGGCGACATAGCAGCTATCCGCCTTGAAGATATCCTTTGTGGATAGAGATGGAGCAGCCTTCCTTCAGTCTCTCACAGTCACTCCTCTAGTACTGCAGCGGGTCAGAGAGGCACAATGTGGGGACTCCGACTGTGAGACGCGACGTGCACAAATATCCTCAGGACAGGCACCTGATGGTTTCTCCCTTGGAGCAGAGCACGACGTCCTTTTCAGAGGACGTACCTTGGTACCAGTTGCTTTACGGGAGGAGGTGCTGAGAGAGTTTAACACTTCTCCTTTGGCGGTACATCCTGGAGTGGAGAAGATGTACCAGGACCTCAGACGACAGCACTGGTGGCCGGGCATGAAGAAGGCTGTGGTAGAGTTCGTTTCACGGTGCCTCACCTGCCAGTAGGTGAAGGCAGAGCATCAGGTACCAGCAGGCTTGGTACAGCCCTTGGAGGTCCCGGAGTGGAAGTGGGATGGGATATCTATGGACTTCGTGACTGGACTTCCACGCACATCCAGAGGTCACGACTCCATTTGGGTGATTGTTGACTGCCTCACCAAGTCAGCACACTTCTTGCCCATCAGAGAGCAGGGCTCAGTGGAGAGCTTGGGGCATCTCTACGTTCAGGAGATTGTACGACTTCAAGGTGTGCCATCGTCTATCGTCTCCGATCGGGATGATCGTTTTACTTCCCGACTTTGGAAGGGGTTGCAGGAGGTGTTCGGGACGCGACTACGTCTGAGCACTGCCTTTCACCCTCAGACGGATGGTCAGACGGAGAGGACCATTCAGACTCTCGAGGACATGCTCCTCACATGTGTCCTCGACTTTGGTCGCACCTGGGAGGACCACCTACCCTTGGTGGAGTTCGCGTACAACAACAGCTACCACTCCACCATCGGGATGGCACCATACGAGGCGTTGTACGGTAGACCTTGCAGATCTCCTTTGTGCTGGACAGACCCTGGGGAGTCAGCACTCGTGGGACCAGAGATGGTCCGGGCCATGACAGAGAAGGTCCAGGTAATCCAGGAGCGGATGAGGACAGCTCAGAGCCGGCAGAAGTCTTATGCTGATAGGAGGCGGAGGCCACTAGAGTTCGAGGATGGCGACCACGTCTTCTTGCGTGTCTCACCTCGACGTGGGTTGCGGAGATTTGGCCTAGGTGGAAAGTTGTCTCCATGCTTCATTGGACCATTCCAGGTCCTCAGCAGGATTGGAGAGGTGGCTTATTGCCTGGCTCTACCACCTCAGTTGCACCGGGTGCACGACGTCTTCCATGTATCTCAGCTGAGGAGATACGTGCACGACCCGACGCACATCATTGACCATGGGGAGCTAGACGTGGATGATGGGGCGACTTTTGCGGAGGTCCCGGTGGAGATAGAGGATCGACAGGAGAGAGTCCATCGTGGGCGATCGATTCCTCTTGTGCGCATCAGATGGCAGCACAGGAACCTCCAGGAGAGCACAGGGGAGCGGGAGGCTCAGATGCGTGCTCAGTACCCACATTTTTTTCCCTAGTTTATGATGTATCTTTACGGTGACGTAAAGCCCTGAGGTGAGAGTAATGTAAAGACTCGTAAATTTCAAGGAAATTTTTTTTCTTAATTTTCTTTGGAATTTTACAAGAGCACAGTTTCTAATGGAACCTGATTCCGAGGCCCGGGGTGCCCGGAATCATTTTCCGAAGTTTGGATCGGGTACGTTCAGTGAACGGATGAGCGGGGTTTTCTAACTTTTGAACCGGTGCTCAGAATCGAATTCCGAGGGCACTGATGAAATCGCATCGCCGGTATTTTCTTAGAAACGCCTCTTCCGGAGTTGCGTTTGCTCGGGTGTGGTTTTTAATTTTTGGGCTTAAAGTTATGAAATAAAATAAATTGTTCGACAAACTTTATTTTATTTCACTTAATCCAGTTGAAGCCACTTGAAAGCCACTTAAACTGAGTTGAAACGGATAGGGTACTATCCAAAAAATATCCTACCCTCTTGGTAGGATATTTTTGAGGCGGGGCCCGCACGAGCCCCACCGTTTCTTTTCCGCTAAGTAACGCACCCGTGAAAACCCATCATTATGAAGTCAACTGACGCGTTTTCTTAAATTCTTAACAGACCATTTAATTAGGCGGTTTTATTCGTGAATTAAATGGGCAGTTTCTTTTATTGAATTAATTCTGCGAATTAATGGGTCATTACTTACCTCTTTTTCGTTTGTTGGCATAATAATAAAATAAGACCAACACGAATTTTGGAGGATTTCACGTTGAGAGGCTCTGACAGAATTCTTGTGCCTTCATCCTCCTTCGTGAAGAACGCGAAGAACGCGGAGAACGCCGTCACCCTAGGAGTTTGACAACGCTTCATCCGAGACGTTCTTCCCCGCCCCAATCTCTGATCTCCAACTGTTTGAGGTAAGAGATCACGAGTTTCTTTTTTTTAAATCTTCTTTGTGGTTTTTAACAAAACACAGATTTAATTATTTATAATTAAATCTGTTGTTTCTTGGTCTGTTGAGTTCGTCGACGCAATGCCGGATTCCACGACGACGCGACGCCCTTTCGCGACGACGCGACACCCTTCTGCGACGACGCGATGATCCCCTCCTTCCGCGACGAGCAATTCCGCGAAGAACGCGTGCGACGACTTGACGAGGTAGGGATTTATTTTGGAAATACCCCTTTTTTATTTTATTCCCGTCAATGTTTCTTTAAAATTTAAAGAACCGGATTCATATGAAAAATTTTAATTTATTAAAATTGTTGTTTCATGTGTTGTATAATTTCTCCCGTTGTTTTTATCTAACGCAGAGGGTGCGGGCCAAACGAACACGGGCCGACAACCCTCTGCTGTTCTTTGTGGTTGTGCGGATTTGGCGGACGACGACAAAACGTGACGCAAGGGCTATTTGTTGATTCCAAAGTGAAGAACGGGTCCCGGGAGGAGCAACGGTGCAGACGGGAAGGAAAACGGACCACCGGAGCAACTCTGGTGGCCCGCGGAAGCTGCCGGCGGCGCGGGTCGCCGGCGCGGCGGCGCCCCGGCGCGCCGCCGGACTAGACCGCCGCGGCGGCGGCGGCCAGTGGACCCGTGGCCGCGCGGGTCCTGCTCACCCACACGGGAAGCGGCAGAAGTCGCGTCCATTCAATCAACGCGGCCCCACGCGGGGCCGCGACATCTCCAAACCGCGGGGGCGGCACTCTGCGGCGTCCAGCTGCTCAGCCGCTCGGCCGAGCCGAGCCAGGCCGGTCCGACCGGCCGGGCCGGACCGAGTCCGGCCGGGTTGTACCGGGTCGGGTCGACCCGGTTCGGCCGACCCAGGGGGGGGGGGGGGGGGGGGTTGGCCCGGGCCCGGACCCCCCGTCTTCAGACCGTTTTCGGTCTTTTGCTCGTAACTTGAGATATGGGCCTCCGAACGATGCACCGTCAGCGGAAACGCGATCCCTGGATCGAGATGGTCATTTCGGTATATCGCACTCAAGGTTTCGGAATACTTTGGGTTCGGTCGGGTTGGTTCGTACACGAAACCAACCGGGCCCTCGGAGCGGAAACGCTCATATCTTGAGCTACGGATGTCCGATTGACGTGCCGTCAGCTTTGTTGAATTACTCTAAGTGAGATGGATCTTTTGGCTCACTCCGACCGAGGTTTGGACGCAGGTAGAGTACGGTCGGGTTGTTTTTTCCTTAAAAACCAACCGGGCCCCTAGGACGAAAAAGCCAATAACTCTCAGACCGGGCGTCCAATTGACGCGCCGTCTGCGACATTGAGTTCCTGTTGACGATACGGAACTTTTGGATACATCAACTTCGGACTTTGTGTCAGTTGATGTATCAGCCTCTCGGCTCGTGGAGCGGACCCTCTCGAACGAGCTTGCTGTGTGCGGGAACCCTAGTGCTGGCTGCGACTGCTACTTCGACAGCGACGACTGTGCAGAGATCCTCAGTGGACTGCAGCGACGACTGTGTAGAGATCCTCAGTGGACTGCGACGATGACTGTGCAGAGATCCTCAGTGGACTGCGACGACTATATCACTCAGCGATCCCTTGCGGGTCAGTGCTACAGGTCCTGTGTGGGCCCGATCCTATGTGGGTCTGATCCTGTGTGGGTCAGCGCTCAGCGGTTCTGTGTGAGCCAGCGCCTACAGGTCCTATGTGGGCCCGATCCTGTGTGGGTCTTTGCGGGGGTTAGTACCTATCGATCCTTTGTGGGTCCAACGACTTAGATGGATTAGTGATCATCTTTATCGTCATCCGAAGAGGTATACCTGTGTGAGATGAATCCTGTGTTACTCTCCTTTGTGGATTGTGTTGAGCTATCCTGTGTGGATTTACTGTTTACTCTCCTTTGTGGATTGTGTTGAGCTATCCTATGTGGATTACTGTTTACTCTCCTTTGTGGATTGTGTTGTGCTATCCTGTGTGGGTATACATTTTTTCTTTCCTGTGTGGAATGGGTTGTTCTTGGGCTCGGACGTTGGAGCCGAACGGGAATTGATGACTTAGGCATATGTATGGGAATATACCTAGGAAGTGTCGGTTGTTACTTCGTGATTGTATCTTTCCTTTGTGGATTATCCTTTGTGGATTTCGGGAGACCTTCGGGGGTCTCGGAGTCCCTACTGAGTAGCTTATACTCACCCCTGCACGGGCTATGCCTGCACTTCGTTGTGTTGGTTGCAGACGACGGGCAGCGCTGATCGTGGTGGAGGCGTGCGGAGCAGGACGGTACCTGGAGGTGGACCACTGGGCAGGACGTACTCGGAGCGGACGGTTGGACCCGAGGAGCAGTGGAGGCTATCTGTACCCACCATTCAGGTGGGACTTCCAGACGACAGCTCGACACTGCGGCTTTTCTTTTCAGTTGCTGTTTTTCCTTTCAGTTGTACTTTACAGTTGAGCTTGTATTTCCGACCCATTTTACTTTCAACACAGCTTGTTACGGTTTTTACTTAGTGTTTACTTTTCCGCTTTCTTACTCTGTGGTGCTTGTTTACTTTTCAAAGGCAATACCTTCCCTTTTTTATCGGGATTTACGCCTTGGTGCTAGTCGCCAGCCCCTGGCCTATGGAAGGCGGGCTTGGGGTAGTCATGGCACGGGCCCCGAGGACGGGTCGTGACATATTTATCTATGGATTCTAAATGCTTCTATATCCTTGAACAAAAGAAATCCCACTCTCATGACCGAAATTACCTAGGTTGATATTGTACAACAAGTCGTGAACATACCACCTCAACTGCTTCATGTAGATAACACCAAGAACCTGGTCTAACTATTATCACAGGGTCAATTGATACACCAACTCACTAAACTAATGTATTAACTAGAAAAAGGCATATGATTATTATATATAGCCAAATATCCTAGAAAAAGGATCTTGGTACAACCACCCTTGTCCCGGATATAGTAATAAGGAAAAACAACCTCCTAAACACCATTTCCCATAACATTACTGGTTCCACTGACCATCCTTGAACAAGGATATCATGATCCTCACCTTCAAGGAATCAACCAGGAACATTTCTAGTGAATATCTAATCCTACAAGATCTCTCAGTCGATATCCCCAATTCATGCTTCCCTAACTTTCTAAATAAGTGAAGGGGTAACAACCATCAACTGTAGGTACACTACACCATCCTCATCCAAAAAGGTTCAACTTCAAAGAGGTCAACTATTCTATCACCTCACTCAACAACAAAAAATGGAGAACCTCACTATGAGAATCTTCTTCTATAATCACACCCTGGGTGGCCCTCAAGATTGTGCCAAATCAACCTCTACAGGGTCCACGGTCACTCCCATGTATGAGAATACATATCCTAATAATTGGACCTTTGAATCTTGAACTGAATCCACAAGATCATCCATAGGAAAAGAACTCTCAAAGTATTTCTAGAACCATCCTCTTGTGTCTCGTGTGCTCCAACTATGATGTTGAGGGCATGAGGGTACCATCAAATAATAGCACCACAAACTAATCCAAGAAAGGTTATGTATCTATATCATAAGTCCTTCAAACTCTACTATGGAATTCAACACACCAAAGGGTATCATCAAGAACTCAAAGAAGCCACAAAGTATCTAGGAATCCATGCTCAGTACACCCACCTATCGAACCTATATCTAGTGATAACCCATCCTAAGATCAAATTATAAGATCTACTTTACCTCCATCCACTAGGTGAAGAGGTCATAAATTCTCAAGTATGGATGCTCCTTAAAAATAATCACCTACCTCAGGTGATTCCAATCCAAACCTGAACTCAATATCTCATATTCCTTTTAGGTGAACAACACAGTGGTTCCCAGGAAAACACATTGGGTCTTATGAATCCCCTACTATTTAGACTCACCAAATTGCACCTCCATCTCTCACAGATACACTAGGTCATTAGATATACCAATGTAGGTATCGGTTCTTCCCTGGTGCATGTCCATGAAGACAAAAAACTCTTTATAGTGAGATAAACATGAAAGATTATAAAGATGGATGCCCTCATACTCCTCCACCACCATAGGAAATTTAAATCTCATAGTAATCACTTATCCAAGGTTAATACTAGCCAATATAATAAGAAAGTGGATATAACCTTATAAATATGAGCTTATCCTACCCTAACTGGTGATCAATCCTTATTAAAGGAGGAAAAATCCATACCAACAAACCAAAATCACTGATACACTCACTAGTAAAAATCATCTGATCATGGATGGTAATCGACCAGAGCATACTAAAGAAAACATAATAGGGTCCCAATTCCATAATGGAAGGATTTCATGTGATAATCTCTCCACATATCTCTCTCATTGAGGAGTCAGGTCACACCATCAACAGAAATAGACAATCACCGATCCTCTCTTTGAGCGCCTCTAGCACAAGGGTCAAGAAAAAATTCCCCACCAGAATCAATATGTCCCCAAACATAAGATACATCCATGAAAAGTGTCTTATGACGACACAACAAAACTGAAATGGGTAGTAGAGAAGATACATGTTGCACCTCAAATAGACCCAGAGCCCCAGGGTAACAATCCACCACCACTTGAATCCATCTTTCCTCTTGCTTGCATGTTCTCCTTAATCAGGGATCGCTTTGACACCTTCCCATTAGAATGAACTCAAACATACAAGTAAAGGAAATCGTCTTCCACACCAAGACACTATCCTCTTTGGGAGGCACTGGATCACCCTCAAGTTTTTTAATCACATCATAAGAAACACATCTTGGTGGGTGAAGTGTCTCTCTTTCTTTCATGTTCAAATCCATGTCGAACATCACCAACACAGGGATCTACCGACTCCACACACCACCCTGGAAAAGTATCTCCTCTAGGACCACCATCAGAAGGGTTCCTATCCAAGAGAAACATTTTCACCTCAGGCTCACTCAATTACTCAAATATTTGAGAAGGGAGAGTGTGGATCACCATGAAACCTACAAGATATCTATCTTTGAAACCCATGATGTTCACTCAACATAGGTACCTCATTTGTTGGTACCTAGAGAGCCTAAAGCAACTCTACAAAGAATACTGGTAAAAAATGTAACCATATGATAAATTAGGGTCTACAAAAGATAGAAAACCTAGACCATGGCCTTAAGTTAAGCCTCAAATACCTAAGGGTCTATCTCATTACAAAACATTAGTGGTCACTATCTATGGAACTCATGTAACCTGAAAATACTGCACATGACATCATCCTACCCTATTAGAGCTATCAAATTATCAATACAAGGATGATCTTCTACCTGATTTATAGAAGGATTCATGTGCTGATCAATATGTGGTAGAACTAATTGGTTCCTTCCTAGAAAAAACACCTAATGTGTGGGTCCCTGAACTAAGTCCTCATCGATCAACCAATCATTATCCCTGAACTGTCTTGAAATCATTACTGGATTTCATTGTAGAGTCATATTGAAAGTTTTTAAGGCATACCATGATCAAATAGAATATCTATAGAGCTGAATCAGGAAGGAAATTTAAAAGAATCAATCCTGTATGATTCATGTTCCATTGATCCCTGTAACCAATGTATCAGTATGATTAGTTGACAAAAAGTTATTCAGAGTCCTAGTGAATGAATATATAGGTTATCGCACCAAAACTAGGTTCCCTACCTAAAATCTACACTAAATATACTCCAAAATCATTCCCCTAAGAGGAAAAACTAGAAACAATTTCCTAAGGGCAAACAATATATGATTCCTATATATCACAACTCAAACCATAGGGGCCTTCTTAGTCGAAGGATGGCCGAGATTCAACTACCCCATGCCCATATCCATAATATAAGGGTTGGAGATAAAAACCAAAAAGAATAAATATAGTGGAATTACTTTTCCTAAAGTACCTATACACATGCACTCAACCATCTCCATAAATAAGTACATATGAATAATGATAAAATACAGAAACATCTAGAGTAAAAACCATGCATGTAATAAACTCTAGAGAATACAAAAGGTTATGAATGCATAATCCAAAAAGTAAAGGAAAAAATAAATTCCCATACATAAAATATTCCCTAAACTAAAAATAACTAGAAAATAAATAAATATAAGGGATACCGACTCCTAATCTTCAAGCTACAACCACCGCACATGATTAAATTCACCCAAGTATCCCTATTCTCTTCCAAAATCACCTCTAATTTTTCTGTCTTATGCATAAGACATGAATCATGTGGGAAACACCCATTCATGGGTGAGTATATACATACCTAGCTGGAAACCCTGAAAACCAAAGAGGGAGAAATAAAATATATGATAGAAGTAGTCAGATCATCACAACGAAGTTATGTCAATTAGTTTATGAGAAAAAAAACATAAAATACCCAGATATGCTCAATAAGAAGTCCAAATGAGAGATAAAGTATATCTCCATATCCACAATAAATATAAGAACAAAGAGTCTACCAATATTTCCAAATGTACATTATCAATGCCCACCATCTCACACGTTTGTTTGAAAGAGTAACCGCGTGTATCCACACCTCACTACTACAACACAAATTTGAGGGGGTCATAATCTCTTGGTAGAGGACCCATGATCTGATACAATAAGAGGGTTCCACTCAGTAGTTATGGGAACCATGCTCTGATATGACATGAGGGTTCCACTCAATAGGTATAAGACCCATTACCTAATCCAATAGGAGGGTTCCACTTAATAGGCATCAGATCCATACCTTGATATGATAGGAGGGTTCCACTCAATAGGTAGAGAACCCATGACCTAATATGATAGGAGGGTGCCACTCAGTAGGTACATGACCCATGCCTTGATATGATAAGGGGTTACCATAACCTGATCCAATAGGAGGGTTCCACTCAATAAGTAGAGGATCCATGCCTTGATATGATAGGTGGGTGCCACTTAATAAGTAGAGGACCCATGCCTTGTCACAACAAGAGGGTGCCACTCATTAGGCAGAGGAACCATGAACTATCACAATAGTAGGGTTACAATTTGTAGGTAGAGGACCCATGACCTGGTACAATAGGTGGGTTCTACTCAGTAGGTAGTGGTCCCATGCCTTGGTACAATAGGAGGGCGCCACTCAGTAGGTAGATAGAGGACCCACACCCTAATCCATCAGGCAGTACCACTCTATAATGAACCTATCCAATCAATGACATCATTGAGTGATGCCTAATTAAGTGTTATGCTCAGAATATCTTACATAGAATCTCAAAATCCACTAAAAAGGACACCATTTTATTCTATGTGAAAAAACACTTAGGATGGGATTCTCACGGGCAAAAATATTAGTTAAAAGGAAGAAGATAAAAGGGGTATACGATTTATAAATAAGTAAATTGTGTTTATAGGATCCACATGGCATGTGAACCTACCCTATATCTTTTCTATGTACTTGGTTGTGACTTAGTATTGATTTTTTCTTATGTACTCCTGGGTTTTCCCATGTACTCGCAGAGTATACGGTGTGTTTGGGAAAAAGATTGATGAACACACGAGGCTCATCATAGGTCCATCAAGATAAAACATAAAACCATTTATATGTCATATTAAATAGATATGATAGCCAAACAGATCACACCATTTTGATCCTCACAAAAAACACTCTGGACAGACTATTCACTTTCTCAAATCGGAAACATGGTGAAGAAAACACATTTTACCATAACACATATGTACATCGCTTCATGGACATGAGCCACAATTTTGAGAAAGGTAAGTAAAATTGGTCTAAAAATTTCCAACTCAATATTAGGGTCATGATGCCTCATATGGTTTATCATTCTAACATTAAATGAAAAATATATTTTGGATACTAGTTTCCCTAATAAAAATAATAGTAATAATATTATTTTTATTATTGGGTGCTTCGTGAACTTGTGAAATGAGCCAGAATTAATTATCCAACATTTTTATTCATAGAAAACACACATCCTGGGTCATGGGAACCCTTCCATATTCACCAAAACCAGATTCCATCATTTCCAATGGCAGGATTCTGACCACTTGTTGATCGGAAACATCAATCACTGCACTTCCAGAGAGATCTGATCAATCCGGATTAGAAACCATTGATACTTGATCCAAAGTCAAGTTCCATTCATTATATCCATGCCTCCATCACATATAATCCAAATCCAAACTCATGACCAAGATCCATTTTTCCAAATAAAAAACACACAATGATCAATATTCTCGGATTTTACTGAATTACCAATCAATCGATTACCGATGACGAATGCCAAGAACATAGGGATAAAGGAACATAATACAAAGGTGATAACCATAATTGGACGATTAAATTATGTATGATTATTTATAGGTACAAAATAATGGATGATAGCATGTAATAACAACATAAATAATTGATTTAAACAAAACAAATTATTGAACTGGCTAACAAGAAGGGAAAATAATCATAGATCAAAGAAGATAATTAATCCATGTTTAATATTTTAATCAAAATGGAGTATAAAAAATTGATGAGCCATAACTAAATTATGGATTGATCATTGGTGAATAATTCATCCACTAGAAATGGATGTGATGATCGCACTGTGTTCATTGTTCTTCTCATGATTATCCTCAATTTGATCATCCATCATTCTTCAGTTTTGATCCACCAACGAAGAATGATCCCATCCCCCTATTAGATTTAGATAGAGTTATGGGGATAACCATTAGAAAAATTTCATAAGAGAGTACTTATAGAGGATTTTAATTATTGCATTTAATAAAAATAATAAATTATTTATTTATTTTAATTAAATGCACCTACCAACGATTGCCTCAACTAGGCATACAGTGCATAACAACCTTAGGTTGAGCCTAGGGTAAAACATGAATTATGGACTTAACCATGGTCTAATATTTTTGATATTATACACTATTATGCATATATTTCATTATTTATGAAAAACTATGTGTGTGTGATATAAAATATATTTAATATTTTTTATAAAATTAATTCTGGGCTCACCGAGCCTCAGAATCGTGCGTCGTCTCAGTGTTTGGCTCCGAAAATATTCCTTGGAATACTCCAATGTCTTATAAGACAAAAATAGATCCTTTAAAAACATACATTAATCAATAAAAAATTCAAAGTAATAATGATTTTAAAGAAAAAAACAAATAAATCAATGTAATTATCAAAACATAAAGTGGTTCAAGGATCCAATCAACATTCTCCTCCTTTTTGATAATTAAAAAAACAAGAATAACTTCCAAAATTATCTCATTTTTTGAAATTATAAAAAAGATAAATCTTCAATAGAAAAATTAAATCTTAGAAATTATAATACTTCTGCCCCTTTTTTATTTAATACAATGTTACATTTTCTTAGGTTAATAGTAAAAAATTAACTCCCCCAAATTTAAGCATGCTTGAAAAATGGACAAAAAATTATTTGATAAGAATATTTTTCAAGATAGAATGAAATAACATGAATAATTTATAAAACATTACTAAACATATAAATTTAAAAATAGATCCACTCTAAACCCATTGAAGATTGTGTTGTATACAATGAGATTATTTTAAAAGATGTTTGTGAAAATTAATGAGAAACCCTTCATGAAATAAAATTTTATAAAAGCTAATAGTTTAAATAGAAATTAATCATCAACTAGTATGTATGAGAGGTATTTAATAAATAAAATAATAATAAAATGTGTAAATAAATTAAAAATACTAAACTAAAAAATATATTCCATATTACTATAGATTTTATATAAATCTAAAAATTCCAACATATAAACACACTCAATATTCCACTTAATTTAAGAATTAAATATGATTTTATATGAGTGTAATATAATTAAAATGTTTCTATAAATTAACATAATATTTTTTTAAAAATAACCAGGAATACTTTAAAAATAAAAATCTGTACATATTTTAAAACCATGATTGTTCATGCATACATTATTTAAAAAAAAAATTATAAATTGAAAAATAAACATGTTAATCATGTATAACTAATTATATTAAAAAATAAAACACTTAAAGTTCCCCTTAATTTATTGAGATATGAAGTAAATTACATATTTAAAAAATATAAATCATATTCTAACAGTCTAGAAATATTCTTAAAACAAGAATACTTTTATATAAAAATTTTATAATTGAAATAAGGTTTTCTCCCCCTTAATTGATTCATTTTACATATAAATTAAAACAATATGAATTTCAAATAAAAATCTCCACATCAATTCCATCTTAGAAGAAAAATAGTGAATAAACCTTTTAAGCACACATAGTTAACATGATAAATCATATTTGGATGTTAAAACCTGTTCATATTTGAATCTCGAAAAAAAATATACACTTTAAAAGACACGACAGTTAAAGTAAATAGACATTAAAAAGTGAATTAAAAATTTGTAAATTGAAAGTTAAAAATATTTCAATATTAGGGAATAAATTTAAAAATAATAAACAAATGTTTCTTTCCTCTTAATTTTAGTTTCCTTATTTAAAAAAAACAAAACTAGTTTATTCATATTTTAAAATTCAATAAATGAAATCTTTATATATTTAGTTTTTAAAGTAAATTTAATGTTTTTAAAACTGTATATATAAAATTAGGTATAACAAGCTTCAGAAATAAAAAAAGAGTGACTCATCCTAAATGGATTCTTCCCTTTCAAAATTATATTATCAAAGCAGTATAAGAAAAATTTTAATTTCAGTAGTGAACACTCCAAAAAACATACTTTGATATCAAATGACGCCAAAAAACATGTTATAATATATTCAAATAATTTTAAAAGTAAAAAATGATAATATAATATAGGTAAACCATAATTTACAACTAAAATAATATATTAATTAGCCATATAAAATTAAAATTCAGGAGCATGATAGGTAAACAAAATTTTAGTCATATTTACTGACCAAAAAGTCAAATATTGAAGTATATGGTAGCATCCAAAAATTATACAATGTATTCAAGAATATAAAAAATAAAACACCAAATCTTATAATTCTCATCCAAACATGTGAATAATAAAACACTAATGACATGCATGTTGAATGTAACAATCATTAAATACATATTAACTTGGTATAAAGAATTCTTTAATTTCACATAAATTATAATACATACCTTTAGGTACCCAAGTAGTATATGATTTATAAATTTTTATCTTGAAATTAGATTTAGAAATAAAATAAATTTTGTGACCAAATGATCGAGTGAAATTTAAAGGAAAATAATAAGTATAATGACCATAAGATCCACATTTAAAGTAATTAACCGAAAAAATTATAGTAGGATTACCCTTCAAAAAATTATTTCTAAACATAGTAGGAATAAAATAATCATAATAAATTCCATTCCTTTTATCACCGCATTTATTGAAATAATCAATATTTCAAATATTGACATTTGAATCACATTTATTATAAACCATCCTTTTCAATAAAACCTTTTCATTTCTAACTCTATCCGATTCATTTTTTATCCTTTCATTTTCCTTTTAATAAAATTCTTAATCACTACAAACCTTTTAATGTGTGGAAGAATCTGTTTTTATAATATTTTCATTTTGGAACTCATTTTCTTCCTATGTATTTAAAATTTCCTAATCTATATTCTTTAATTTAAGAGATAAACTCTTTTTATTTTCATGAACCTTTATAAATATTTATTTGAGTAAGAAATGTATATAATTTATTTATTTTATTTGATCTTTATATGAATCAAACATTTTCTTCAGATCTTCAATACCAAGCCTTCATTTATAAAATTTATAGAAGCATAAGAATCATAACTAAAATCACTATCTTTAGTTATACTCATCACACATATATTTCCAAATTTTCTATCATATGAACAAAGATCACTTGAAAAATAATAATTATGAGGTAAATATGTTACCTTAGAATATTTTTACATAAATTGAACATTACAAGTTTCTTTTATACTTTCATACTTATTATACGAGGTTTCTAAATCTCTCCAAGTAGTCATAGATTTATTTTCTATTTTTTTACCTTCTTCTAATTTTTGAGCTTCATAAAATTGGTTTCAATATGTTCTTTATTCTTAAAAGCATAAAAAATAATATTTGAATAATCTAAATTCAAGTATTAATTACCTTGAGTGATATATCCTTCAGGAAAATGAATTTTTTGCCTTTTCTAGGACGAATGCTCTATTTTAAAATCTTCATACTTTTTAATATTAAATAAAATAGATTTCCTAGAATCTAATTCTTTAAAGTTAGTTGTTTCAATCTATTTCCAAACTTCACGAGTAGTGCTACAAAATTTTTTTTGGTTAAAATTTTAAAAAAAAAAAGAATAATAAAGAATATTCATGACATTATAATTAATATCATATTTAACAACATATTATCCTTTCAAATTAATAATATAATATTTATTTAAAACATAATATTTAATCAGAATATCAAAAAATAGGATACGGATTCACTTTAGATAAGATTCCATCTAGACCTTCCACCAAGTATGATTACTAACATTAAAATATGGTGGAAAATTCAGATTCAAACCATTTTTAATCCTTAAGTCATCCATCACTAAAAAATATCATTCCCTTAGTCTTGTTAAGAACTGGGATAAAAAGGTTTCATAATTAATATAAAAAATCAAATGAATCACAATATATCCTTAAAAAGCGCCAACCTCTAAAATAAATTGAGAAGTATTAAAAAAAGTGACAAACTAACTTATCTATAAAGGTTCCTTCCCTAATACCATTTTAGGTCCTATATAGGTGATTATAATGGAAAATAGTGGTGGCATTTTATTTCTTTAAAATTTAATAAGAGTTTAAATTCTATGATTAAAAAGTGATCAGTTCAAATATTAAACAATTCAACCACACTAATATAAGAAATTTGATAGAAAATAAAATACAATAAAGTAATATATGAATATGATTATTTTATAATAGTTTTTATATAAATTATTCTAGCATAATATTCACCCCTATTATAAACTGAGAGATATGACACCCACTATGGTATATCACTTTTGAAGGAGAGTGAAAACACTTTACATCCAACTTTTTCACACCCTGAGGCTTAACCAAATTCCCTTTCATTTTTATTGTTCTTCCAAAAAACCAAACCTTAATAGGATAATACCCAACCTATAATTTTATAGGCTCAATACCAACCTCTTACCATTTTAAAGTTTAGACAGAACCCAATATTTTATAGGGGATAACCTAACCCATGATTTTACAGGTGCAGTTCCAACCTAAACTTTCACAGTCTAAGTCCCAACCTCTTCTATGATTCATGTTAATAGGAACCTAGTATTATAAGGGAATATAATAAACCTAGATGTAGATTTTGTTAGGGTAGTATAACCTTGTGAAAGAAACACTAAGTATAACAATACAGTATAGACAGTTACAACATAGTTAAAGAATAAAACAAATTAACCCAGAGAATGATTTTTGATGGTGATACTGATATTTAGATTATGTAGGGATCATTCCCTTCAGGATGTTGAAATAATAAAGATAGAGAAACTAGTTGTTTACATCAGTAAGATGTTTAATGATAAAGAACTAGGACTTGGTTTTTAACTATGTAGCATAACATAGAAAAGAAAAGTCACACCCATGTCTTTTCACTACATGCCTTGGTCTTTTTATTTATATAAAATAGAAACCGCTATTTTCTTTACATTAAAATCCATGACTCTCCTTCATAAATTAAAAAAAAATCACATGGAATAATATTTTTAATTAAATTTGATATATTATAAAAAATAAAAACATGCTATACAAATAATCTCATTAGGATAATTAATAAACAATTAATACAATAGTAAGTAAATCCATAAAAGTGGATAATAAATTCCATGTAAAACTCTATGAATTTACGCAAGACTAAATATTCCTATTCCAAATTAATTATAATTTGAACTTTTCATTTATTCCATACAGTTATACTTCTCATGTTTATTTCAAAGATAAATGATTAACATGTGTTTTTCATAAATGAGAGATAATTAATATCCACATTATTTTACATTCGATATTTTATAAACACATGTTGTAGTGAGAATTAGGTTTAGAATAATTAATATAGTGGTTAATAATCCATATCAACATATTTGAAAACCACTTCAAATATTCAATAAAAATTCTTTATATTACAACTTGTTTAATTTTGAATATCACATTTTCCAAAATAGTAGTGTGAATATCCATATACACTTAATCCCATATGAATATTAGTTAAATCTTTATCAAAAAATTTAAAACCTATTTTCATAGATTTTATATAATTAATCAGTAATTTAAAATAAATAAAACCTCAAAAAAATCAAAATAAACTTGACGTAAATTGAAATGTGAAATATTAATTAAAACAAAGAATATTTCCAAATTTTTGTATGAATATATCTCAAAGATCACATATGAGTTTTTAACACATACTAAAATTATTTTTTATCCAAAATAAATTCATAATTTATGTAAAAAAGATAAAAATACTTTATAACCATGAAAAAAATGATTTATAGTGGTTGAAATATCATTTTTAAAGATAATACATTTCACTTAACTGAATTATACAATGTTAGAAAATTTATCTACATAAATGATTTTCACATAGGAAATTTTTTCATATAGGTGAATTCACATAGGAAAATAATGTAGGTGAATCAATTAGGAAAATTCATGTAGGAAGATTCATTTAGGAAAATTTACATAGGTGAATCTATATATTCAAATTCACATAGGTGAATCACGTATGTGGATTCATGTAGGTGAATTTATGTAACTGATTCTGGAAATTTCTAAATAGTTAGAATTATCAAATTTTAGACCAAAATAAGACCTTCCAAATGATAGTATCAGCTTTTGATCTATTTGAATTATATTTTTAAAATTTCATCATATTTTTAAATAATCAAGAATCACCTTAATCAAACTTATACAACTCAAGTTATCATTAAAATATAATAGAAAAACATTTTTGAAAAATAACAAAAATCTAGATTGAAAACATATATTGGATTCTAAACTAATTTAGGAAATGATAGAGATCGATTCATAATTTTATGTATTCTAATGAAATATATATAATTTTTTTATATTTACAAAAAAAATCCCACAATTTAGAGTTATTTAGCCTAATTTATGACATAAATACATAAGGTAATTGAATCTAGAAATTTAGAAACATGGTTTAGCTATGTGGGAGATTTGGCTAGATGAATTTGATACATGGTAGAATTATATATATTAATTGGCTATGGGGGAATAGTAAAAAACCTATATAAATAATATATTAAGGTCCCAAATGATGTGTTTATCTGAGGAACTCAACATAAAAATTGTAGAAAAATTTACGCCTAATAAAAACATGAATTACAAAGAAGATTTAAGTAAATAAAAATTATAATATGATCATGATTACACATATTTTAATCAATACACAATTAAAAGTACTAATACTTTTAAAAGAAATATAACAAATAAATATTTTTAATTATAAAAACATAAATTGGTTCAAGGATCCACTCAAAAAGATCCTATGGAGAATCCTCTACCTTAGTCACATTAAAAAAGGTATCCCATAACCCATTTAATTCTACTAACACTAGATATATTTTATAGAAGTTTAGGATAAAGGTTAAATTATATACAAATATGTAAGTGTAAAAATTATGATAAATCTACCAATTAATCAATGATGAAGGTGATCATGTCCCAAAAAATTTTCCTCTCATATGGATCCTAAAAAGGGGTTGAAATAGTTTAAAGGTGTAAAGCATGAAAATTAGGATATATTTCATGCACTAGTAAGAGAAAGAGATTAATTGTTCAATGTTGGTGATTTTATATGTTTTGGTATAGTTCTATTGAATTTTGGAATATTATTTCAATATGTGAAAATGAGATAATCCCTAAGGTAGGGGGTGGGGGCAAGGTTTAGGTAAGAAAAAAACATGTAGGAGTGTCCTCAACCAATGGAGTGGTTCACATATCCCCCCTCATGCTCCCATAGGGAACTAATTACCACTTTATAAGGGATATAAGATCAATCATTTAATATTGATTAGAAAACTTGGGTTTTCCCAGATCGGAAGTAGTTGATCTAGATCCCACATTGCTGAAGTGATAATATAAGATGTTGTCTAATCGATCTGATTGTACGACCCAAGTGAATGGGGACACCAATGACCAATGTGACTTATAAGGTCAATGTATGATCTAAATTACTGGATGTCTATCATTCTATCAAGTGGTAATGTGGGTAATTATACATATGGGATTGATGAAATCATTAGCATTGTATGATCTAATGATTGAACAGTCATAAATAAAATAATTATAAGGGGGTGAAAACATGGACCAATACATGTGAGGAATATATGTAATTATCCCTAAAATTAGTGTATTTATCTAAAATTCTAGGGTAATCCTCTTCATGCCACAACATACTGCCTCTCATAGTGGATTCTTAGAGAAATATGTTTTCCAAACTTCCCTAAAATTTCATAGCAGGTAAATATTAATATGTAAATCACATAAATGTTAGAGTTAGCTCATAATTAAGTAATTAAGGGGTCTAAAATCAATTGGTAAGTTTATTTAGGGAAACAAAATCTATATCATATCTTCTAAACAATAATTAGTATAAAACTCTAATTAGTCCCATTTGATTCATTCAAAAAAATATTTATAGGGGTATAAGGTTTTCTAGGGGATACTTCTTGGATTCATGTCAATCACTAAATTATATAAAAATAAAAAAATTATTCTCCCTAAGTTATTTATAAACATACAAATTAAATTTAATTAAAATAAAATTATTTATAAAGAACAAGGTACATAGATTAATATACTTAAATTTCGGTTTGTGATTCTAGGGTTTGAGCAGCTGAAATCTTGAGAGAATCTTTGGAAGACCAAATGTCTCCAAATATTTAATTGAAATCTATAATTTATATTTCAATCAAAGTAGATCCCATGTTTATATTTCATTCTATATTTTAGAATACTATATTTCTAAAATGATATTCATCAATTTCGATTTCAAGAAGAGGGGAGTGTTTTTTAGAGGCAAAAATTAAATAAATGATGAAGAACAAGATCCAAAGGACCATACCTTTGGGTTTTGGTCACTCTACCTCCTTTATTCTAACTTGGAAAGACTCTATTTTCCTCTAGATAATAGATTATATTAGGTTTAGGTCCTAAAAATTTCCATAAAAGTAATTGTATAGGTATTTTAGGTGGGTAAGAGTTTTTAAATAATAATAATAATAATAGTTAGTATTCATTAAATCCCCATAAATTTCACACACTTTTAAAAATAATAGAAATATAGTCAAAATTTTAACCCTAAATCTCAAATCCAATTATAGAGTCTGGTAATTGTTTTTATATCTTGGATAATGAGTAAAATAACTTTTGTAACCTTATTAAAATTAATTAATAATTTAGAAAAATTCTTTTTGTAACTTTATTTCCAACATTTATAAAAGTACCCCCTTGGGTGAAACCTAAGATACTACAATATCAAAAAATTAAAGAATATCTATCTCATTATAGGACTAAGGATATTGATATAATATAATATTTTTTAAGAGATCATCATCAGAAGGCTGTTATCACTCTAGGATTCAGTGGCATTGAGTTTTAGATTTTCAACATATTTACCAATCCTTTAATTCTAAAGAAACTATTTTTATTATATATTAATAATTAGTGATCAATTATCCTTGGGTATTTTTGTTTTTATTTCTTATTTTAAAAAATTTATGAGATTAAATTTGTATTAATTATTGAATAATTTATTTATTACTTTTACTCAATGCTATTTATTTTTTATGTGAATAATATTGTATTATATTTGACTTTTTTATTCACAACTTATTTATACTATTATTCATAGCGATTCATAAAATCTTGAATATATTATATAGAAGTCCATAATTGACTATGATTGTTTTTAAGTGTAGTATTTATATAATTTTATTTACATTATTTATATAATCTATTTAAAATTTTACTTTTTATACCAATTAAATTATTTTATCACAAGTACTTTCATATCACTTTGGAACTTGGGAACGCTAAACCTAAAACCTAATTTGAAACCTTATCTCTATCTCTCACAGACAAAAACTCTCTCCACATTGTAACATAACTTTATATATCCTTTAATTCAAAAATTTTAAATATAGTGAAAGGAATAGAAGTTATTCCACCACTCATGATGTAGAATAACCATTAAAGTGATCATTATCTATTGTGTTGACTTTATTTAAACTGTTTAATCTATATATGAAGGATTTAATAGTCATGGATGAAAATTCACTAGATATAATGTTTTTTTCATAAAAAACTATAAATATAAACATTTTGAAACAAAAATTTTAAACCATTATTTTTACCGTAAATTAATTTTATCATCAATTGAAAAAGGAATTTGATCTTAATGCTTGGTTCATTTTTGAAGAAAATGAGGATATTATTATATCAATAGTAAATAGAGATGAAGTTACACTTTCCTCAGAGGAACAGTAAAATTTAACTAGATTACCTTATAAAGGAGATTTTGAGAACTATTCAAATATATATACTCTTAATAGTTATAATATTATGGTTGAGGATACAATGGTATTTAAAATTAGAAATGGTTAAGCAAGAACTTCCAAGAACATTTATTTGAATAGTGAAAACAAAATTTTGGTGAACTTTTTGTAGCATGTAGTTAGACCTATGAGTGGTGATTTTTCTACACCATGGAATTATGATCCCTATAATATACAATTAACAAGGATTGATTAAAGAAACAATCATTTTAGATTTATAGTAATACATATGGAGGAAATTTATAAAAACTGTATCTAAGGTACTTACACTCCCATATTCCAAATTTATTTAAAAATTTATTGAAGTTAAAATATTGGGTAAACAAAGTGATAAGTATTCATACATGTCTTATGGTATATGACTAGGCTAATAAATCTATACTCAAATAAAAGTAGTTCAGATACCATGGAGGAATATATGGGGTTGAGATGATGAGAAATTTTATAATAAATGTATTCCTACCACTAATACTACTCTATCCAAATGGATGATAGACCTTGATGTTGAAACAATTTAATTCATTATTGAAGGAAAAGAAGTAGTTTCTTATCTTGTGAAAATTGTTCACGCTAAAGAATAAGAGAAAACTAAATAGAGTATAGAATATGATAAAGATTATGAATAACATGATCAAGAAAAATGAAATTATGAACTTTTTATACTATCATGGGGAGAAATTCCTAAGGAAAAAAATTGATCAAATTGGGGGGATGGCTATCCTATATTATCACTCAACAACTCAAAAAATTAATATAGTTCACTATGACAAGGTGAATTACATATAAAATATGATCTCAATGATGTTGAGAATGAAAATGAAACCAAAGGAAATATCCTATAATAAATGTTAGAGAAGGTTTTATTAATACCTCTCCTTTTTTGAGATGTTGGTGTGGCTATCATACAATACTCAACTAACATCAAAATTTTATCATAGATAAAATTTTATCACATACTTAGATTTTATTTTCAGAAGGTATCTTATCAAATATAAAATATTCTATAAGTGAATTTGAACTGAATATAATGATGAGTGGAATAACCTCACCACATATTGATGATTCTGTTGGATAGACTAATGATGTTGTTATACCAAGTATGAAAGTTGAAACACCTAATAATTCCCATTTTATAGATTAAATAGAAAATATATAAGGTATTAATCATCCATAAATTTTTGAAAATTTAAAAACTTTTGATAATTTGTTATGTAAATTTTTGATCATGAAATTTTATGAGCTTGCTATTATGCAAGTGAGAACCAAATAATAAGGGATCAATTTTTATAGTGAGCCCATTATTGAGGGTCATTCCTTCAATTTTACCTTCACTATTATTAAATTATGATAATTATACTACACTACCTAGAGAATTTGTTAGAGCTTAATTTTCATATAATAAAGTTCTAAAACTAGTGTTTTAATTTGATAATTTAAAGTTAGATGATATTCAAAAATTTTAAAACAAAAAATATCCACTTATCTCGGATCCTATTACACTGGGATATCTTAAAACTATTCCATTATACAATAAAAAAACATTTAAAAATCATAAATAATATTGTCCTGAATTATATATCTCAAGATAGGGTTCTGTCAAGGAATGAGGTTATTTATATAAAAGAAATAAATTATTTTACTAATACTATTTTTGATCATATAAATTTTAATATTAATAACCATACTACATGAATTAGAGGGCCATCAACCATTTTTTTATAAAGCATGGTAGAGAGGATTATTTAGGTTTTATAAAAAATTAATAGCTTATAAAAAATGTAAATTAAATAATGTCTTAAATATATACTAATATTGAAATGAAAAAAATAATTCAACACACTTCATCTAGAATTTAAAATTTTCTAGGTTATATAAACATTTAAGTACCATGTTACTCATATGGATGAGGATTCTCAAACTTTGGAAAATTTCATTATAGTAATGAATTAGTTTAAGGAGATTATAATTTATGTATTTTAATTATTTTGGAATTTTTTGGTGGATTTGAATGAGTTTGTAAATGATATTTGAAACCTGAATACTAGTGGACCTTTTTACTTTATAACATTTTATCCCCAAACTTTACTTTATCTCAACCTCCTATAACCATTCCACCTTATACTTTTGTTTTCACCTCACAACCCAATTCTTCTAAGACCTATTTTTTCGCCAATGGGAAATAATTAGTGGAAAAATATAATTTACCTTCAAGATACAATGATTATAGAGTGGATGATGATAAGTATTATATATTATTTTATTTCATTTTTTACTTGAGGACTGATATTCATTTTATATCGCTACATATTAATGTAAGTGTCATTTTTCGTTATCATAAATACAAAAGGAGTTTCATTTTCTCTTATGATTTTATATTATTTGGAACATTTTATATCTCATTTTTTAACTATATTTTTTTTGTAAAATGTTTGACTATTATTTTTCACAATTTCTCAAAACTTTATATTTTTATACTTTAATACTATGTGATATACTGTTATTCTTACCTTTTTTTCTCTTTATTATCTACTATTCAAAGCTAAAGGGTCTTTATTTATTTATTTATTAGATAATATCCATTTTTAGTGGGTTGAGTGGGAACCTTACATGGACCATAGGCCCAATGGAACAAGGACAAATACATGATCTAAAGGTCCAAAGACCAGACCCAGAAAACAACCCCACCCTAGTTACTGCTTCATGATCACCTAAGCTCCCTGACCTTTCAAGGATGATAAGCTAGTTTTTCCCCATGAAAAACTGCATGGTTCTTAGTACCGATGGATAAATACATACCCTCTAACCATTCCAAATTTGATTACCCTAATATACTTTCTTCTTACTCTAATTTTTTTCATCTTTTGGGGCTACACCTGAGGATTTCACTAGCCCGAAGCTCCTGCACTGAAGCCCTTATCGTGGTATGATTCCACTTGCTGTATGCCAATCCCTACCAATTTAACCCACTATTGAACTTTTCAACCCACCACCCTGAAACCCTCTGCCACTGAGGTGAAATTCTTCACCGAATCCATATACATCGACCTTTGATGATGATAGCTATTCTATCACTTCTGTGGCTAACTGGTGAATCATTGACCTGCTCCATCCTCCATCAACGATGCCATTGATGCTGACCCCCTGATGCCGCTAAGGTCCCACAACCACCATAATACATCATGGACATCATCTCACCATGAATAAATACTAAATTCAGGGGGCACCAGGATTTGATCATGGTTTCATATAGGATTACGAGGATACCTTTACAACTAGGCCAAACCCCAACTGCTCTTGATTATCTACCGATTACATTTTTTTACATTTAAAAGAGGTGGATATATTATGTGAGATATTTTTATATGATAATGTCATTATAATTTATTAGATTATAGTTTTTCATTATCTTTATTTGATACTTTATTGATAATTTATTTTAAGAAATATTCTTGATCAATCTCTAATAATTTTTGATCATAAAAAGGGGAGTATTATTGATTCAAGTTCAATAATTCCTTGTTTTTATAATCTAAAAAACATGTTTGTAACATACCTTATCTCACATATGATTTGGGTCATAAGATGTGGAACAAAACATGACCACAAGTATGCCTCCCCATATACCAAAGGATATTGACAAGCAGTAAAGGTCTATGACCATCATTGGAGATACCATTTTCTTAGTATCATAACTATAAATAAAAATACTAATACAAAATCCATGAAACATTTATATTAGAAACATATATCAAATTATATTGTAAAGAAAACTATAAGTAATAACCTATACCATGAAATAATAGATAATCACATGATAAACATACAATCATATATTAAAGGATCTCCCTCAGTGGGTCAATAATATATATGGTAGAATGAAAAAATAAATAAAATAAATACATACAATGAAATAGAAAAACACATTTATGGCCTTATGTTAGAACCATCTCACCATCCCATATAAGATACTATAGCTCAACACCAATAATTCTTACTTTGTTCGACTTACATATCAAACATGAGGTATTAAATATCTTTCATGGTTCATATATATGGTGTGAATATAAAACTATATAGGAAACCACCAACAGGGCCCCAAAAGTATATGACAATATATATATATGTGATGATTTTTGAAGGATCATCATATGGAAAATGCAGTGGAAGGGACCCATTTAAAGTGCTCAGACTATCATCAATAGAACCAACATGTAATAATAAGAACAAAAATAGAAACAAGCATAATAGAAACATAGTAAACTAAATATTTTATTCTTTAATGGTGTAAATTTTATCGATATCACATAGCGACAATTAGATTTTTCTTTCATCCTCAGGTGGTACACTAGCCACTAATATCCTTGTATTCTATAAGAGGACCCCAAATACTAAAAAAGTGTCAGTTACTTCTTCACATAGATAAATGATGAACATAGAGAAAGAGATATTTTCATATGTCTTACAAGTCTCAAACAAAACCAATAGGGGGGATCATATCCCTTTATATAGGTTCCCATTATTTAATAAAGGGATTCTAGCATTGGATTCTAATGCATGGTAGTTGACATGCATTATGATAAATAATTCCTATAGGAGATATGATTTTATAAAAAATTCAAATGATCATGATTTATTTTTAAAGTAAAAAATTAATCATATTAATGATTTATAACTGAAGGAAACTAACTTGTATATTTATTCAAATACATTCACATGAAAACCCATTTCATAAGTCTATCATACACTACAATAGGTTCTAAACATTAGTTATGACAAAGGCATCCACATTCCCTATCATCAATTATGATTCAGGGTATATCATTTAATACAATATACCCATTTTAGTACATATCCAAAAATCAACCACTTACACTAAAATCCCATAAGGACTTTATTCTAAACATCATAGCTCTTTATGAATCCATTCCATCTCTTTTGGTTTCAATTTACTAAGCTTTATTCATTTTGTAACAAACACTTTGTATAAAATTTAATCATTATAATAAGTCCTGACTGTGTTATTCTATGGGACTTTGTAGTGTTTAAAACAAATATAAAATATCAATTTCATATATTTAAGCAAATAGAGGTCTCTAAAAAAATATCATTACTACTAAAGATACAAAGGGGTCTAGTGTGATCTCTATCGAATAGAATCACATCTCTATATGACCATGTCCAATATAAGACGTGTAGTGCCCGGGCCCTAGAAATCCTGGAGCCAGTGTCTACTACCATTATACTGGAATGATTACAATGAATCAAATCTAGAAGGAACAAAGAGTTTAGTAGTCTTAGTAAAAACAGATGCATACACTAGTCTTATATTATAAATTAATAAACTAATTACAACATATATATTTTTTGATAATAACTTTAATCCATATAGTATATGCTTAAATATCCCTCTTAGTACACTTCTTGGATTCTTGGGGAAGGAAAAAAATAATGGTGAGATCAAATTCTCAATAATGGTTAAGTACATAAGAAGAAACAATGAATCAATGAGCATAATCAGTATAGAAAGGTAAAAAAAGAACACACATTCTATATGATTAATAAAAAGATAAGTAATAACATAAACAATATGGATAGGTAAATAACTAAACACACATGCCATATAATCAATAATTTGAGAAGGAATAGGATAAAAAATATGGAAAAGTAATAACTGGAAACCCATTCCATTCAAATAACATGATAATTTATAATCAATATGTAAAGGAAAATAACTTTAATACATGTCAACTAATCAATGAACTAAGAACGAAATACATCCATAGGTAATGTCAAAGAAAAAATCTCATGGGTAATAATAACTAAATACCAAATAAAGGAAATGCTTAATTATTGGATGTCATGTTTCCCATGAATATGATACATTTACTGTCAATATCTATCCTTAATAAAGTTTTAAACATACTGGGAATAAACCAGTTTGGTTTGGACAACCATAACTCTACTGTCAAGACCTTAAATAAAATAATTTAAAATTACTTGGAAACAAACTCGAACGTTTTTTTCCAACTGAATTTTTTCCATGAGATTAGAAACACATTGAGGGGCCTGAATGTATTTCTAAATCATTCCTCATATATCAAATAATTGATTTAATTTATCAATAATGTTCCTTATCAAATATTTGTATTGAGTAAATGATACAGATTTATCAATATTTCCACAATAAACCAAATAACTTTAAAATTAAATACCATATGTAAAAATGGTATATAGTTAGGAAATAAACATATCTATGATAAATAATATGGATAATTAGGGTAAATTTAATGTACAATTATTTTTGGAAAGTTAATATTTCAAGTGGACTACAAAAATGAATCAAGGAAGTAAATTTTGATATTATCCTTTGAGAAATCAATCTTAAACCATACAGAGGAAGAATAAGGATGGTATCAATAAAACATATACCAAGTAGAGTATAATAAATGGTTTTTGTTGTTCATGAATTGAAATAATATAAAATGATATTTTTAAAAACATTATTGAGAAAAATATCCTTTTTATTTTAAAATACATTTTGAAAATCATTTTCTTTGAAAATAAATTTTAAAAAAAAATTATTTTAAAACTAACCTTTTAAAGTTGTAAGGTAATATTTGAATAAATGATGGCAGGTAAATCCGTACATGTCGTACACGGTAAAAAGAACATTCCTTTTGTATAGTAAAAAAGTTAGAAAAGTACCTTGTTCAGAAAAAGGAAAAACATTTTTAAAATATAAAAGGGGTAATTTTTTTAATAAATAATTTTTAAAAGGTAAAAAAAAAATTTGAATTTTTTTTAAAACATGGATTTGAGAGAAAATAAATTTCTGACCGAAGAGAGACATGAAGTCAAATTTTCATAAAAAAGTATTTTGTAAAACATTTTGAGTACCAAAGAGTGGGAAAATGGTAATATTACATGAAAAAGTTCATTAATAACTAGAGGATAATAAAATGAAAGGGTTTATTTAACAATTATCATATAAATTCCTTTAATGAAAATTTAAGAATAATCAATATCGATTAGAATGAGGTTGTGAAACCCCCCCTTAAAATGATCACAATGTTTATGTGATAATTAATAAATGAATTTATTATGTATATCAAATGTAAATACACATATAAGAATTTTAAATACATCAATATATATTCAAATTAATCATACATATAATAAAATAATATTAATGTTAATGAAGAAGTAATATAACCGAATGAAAAGGAACTGAGTTATGAAATTTATTTACCACTTGGTAACTTTTCGTTCAAATCCACGTAGATTAAATAATTTAAATTGAAACTCAAAATATCATGAAGAATGAAGTTTTCAGGATATTAAATTTCAAAGGGGAAGTATATACACCATATAAAAGAAACTTGGTATATAACATTACAATATGCCTCAATGAAATGAAATTGAGACTAAATCCTTTACCACCTAGTAACTTTTAAATTTATAAGCCGAAAGAAATAAATAACATAAAATGAAAATTTAAATACCATTAAGATAAATATATTCATTATATTAAATACAATAGGGGAAGTGTATAAACCACACAAAATAAATAAGTGGTGAAAATGGCGTATGCCTCACAAAAAGAAAAGTGAGACAAGAATCCCATACCTTATGATTCATTTTGATTGAACGTCCTTTAAACTTATGTATAATGGTTTTAAGAATGTTACTAAATTATAACAAAAACATATTAATATTTATTATCTCATATATTATCCTCTTATAACATATTATTTCCCTTTTGTTAATAATCTTTCAATATTTTCATCGTTTCAGGGGTTAATTTCCTTTTTTACAAGTATGTATCGTTTTTTTATTTTTCATTGCTATCACATAGATCATGATTTCATAATCTAAAGAATTTAAACCATGATTTAAATATAATATATATTTAGTATATATTTATTTATATTAATCCCTAAAATTTGGAGATAGGAAATGAAATGCATCGTTCATGGAGACGGTAGGCCATACATACGCATGAACATTACATTTATTTGTCATATTTAAAAGAATTAAAAGTAGATAATATATATATATGTATATTATAATTAAAGTATAATATTTATTTCAAATATTTCAAATATTTTTATTAAAACCATCCTTAATACATTCTATGTAAATTGTGAATGAATCACATCGCTTTACGGAGAAGGTGGTCCACACGTCCACAAATGATGTTATCGTATTCCTAAAAAATGGAAAACATGAAGGTATGAGTTATATAAGAATTAAATAATAATAAATAAATTATAAATATAATATATATTATATATAAACTATAAATACATCATTTTTACAACTTTTAAAGGTGTTAATGGAAGAAGGAACGACATTAGTTCGCAAAGCGGTAGTCCGCTGTACACATGAACGATGATTGCGTATCTCATTTGATGGAAGTTTGTATGAGTGTAGGTTGTAACATTAACATAAAAAATTTAATTATATTTAGTATACTTATTTTATTATATAGGAAATATATAAAAATAATTTAATGTCTTGATAAATAAATTAAATAAAAGTGACTTTTGAAGAACGTTACCTCTTATTCGGGTAACTCCTTCTGGTTTATAATAAAAGACATCCTTGAATTACCTTATGACCAAATTTATGATTCTGGGATGAGGGGATGAATCTTTAGATATTATTTGGGTAGGTTTTTTATGATAAAAATGGCTTGATATGTGTGAAGAAGTGGGAGGGGTGGGTGCCTTTTTATAGTGAAAGAGGAGTGACATCCTTGTAAATATAAAAAGGTAAACACTATTGAGAGGTCTCCCTGAGATTATGTGCCTAAAATAATTAAAAAATTAAATAAAATGGATTATATGTTAAAAATATGTTCATTTGTTTTTTTACAGGTTTTTAGGTCATTGTTTCCTTGAAGTTTATGGTTTAGTCCCTTGTTAAGAAAAGTTTTCTCTTAATCGCTGTAATTAATTTTAATTAATTTCTCTAATATTTTTGGTAAAAAACTAGATTTAAATTACTATACATAATAAATTATTCTGATTATAAATATATAAATCCATTTTTCCAAATTCTAATCATATAAGTGGCATATATTAATTTAAAATTAATCCCATAGAGAGGATGATAAAGTAGGGTTTTAAAGTAAAAATGTTCAAAAGTTTGAAATGTTTTTATGTACAATTTCAATGTGAAATTGATTTGAATTATCTAAATTATATTAACTGATGTATAATTTAATTAAAGATAGTTTCAAACCAAATTAAAATATAATTTAACTACATAAATAAATTATACTAAAAAATAGTTTTCAATTAAAATTCAGTATTTTTCACTATTCATCAAAAAATGAAACTTCTCAGAAAAATTACAAAAATTCACACAAAGTAAATTTTTATATTTATATTTAAAAAATGAAGTTTATTTTTTTATATTAAATTTATAATTTTTTTAAAATTTATATTTAAAATAGATTATCCATTAAAAGGTGACAAAACCACCTTTATAAAAATACAGATTTTTATGAATAATATTGGTTTTGTTCTTATCTTATAATTATAAAATCTATTGGATGAATGTAAAAATTATTGGATAGAATATATAATATATAAATTTAATTAATATCATTCACTAATATTAATTAATTTAATTTATTATAATAAAACACCTTTTTGAGCATAAAAACATTTCCTTTATATTCAATTGGTTTTTATATTACCCCAAATGGCCTGAAGACTTTATTTTTATTTATTTTGGGATAATACCACTTTTAAGGGTTGAAGGGGAACCTTTAAATGAACCGTAGGCCCAAAGAACAAGGCCCATACATGACCCAATACATGTCCTTAAAGTCCCAAGACCGGACACACTTGAAACAACCCATCCCCAACATCTGCATCTTGAAGGCACCTAGCTCCCCACCTCACATGGCTGATCGACTAGCATTTTCCCATGTAGAGCTGCACGGTGCCTGGTCCCGATGGCTGTTACCATACCCTCTCATTCTTCCAATCCAGTTAGCTCTGCTCTAGTGGTTGCTATTTTTCTCTGAATCCTCATTTGGGCCTACTCCTGTGCGGTCTGCCCAGTACTTATTAGTCTTATTTGTGGCCTGAAAGTGTTGTGGCCCAAAGTCCATTGGTGGCCCAAAGGCCCTAACAACCCAAAGTCCTTGAGACCCATAGGCCTAAACCAGTGGCCCAAAGGCCCAAATCATATGAATAGTACCAGCCTCTACAGTCCCAAATTGTACCTTCTACAATACTGTTACAGTACCCAAAAATTCACCCCCACCTAGATTTGAACCTAGGTCTCTTGGATTCCAAGAAAAAGACTCTACACCTCGGTACATGTTCATTGGAAGTTGGTTTTTATATTCAATTATAATTAATTTTTAACTAATGAATTAATTTTATATTTGTGTAAAACATATATTTTAATAAGTTAGTTAATCCTATTCATAATTTCTAATTTAATTGCTAGGTTATATCTTATTATATTAAATAATAATATTTAATAATATATTGTTGCTCAGTAAAATTCGGTCTTGCATGTAATGAAAGCAATCAAATAAATTTACTATTACGTGTGATGTAAGATAACTCAACATTACATGAATTTAAATCAATAGAATATATTAGATTTATTTGAAATATTAAATATACTGTAAAGTCTCAAGAGGTTATATTCCTTTCTATGTTTGATGTTGTGTATCATACACACTATTGAATAAAATTTACACTATTATAATTTTCAGGGTGTTACAAGATGTATCATATACATCACATTTACACCTATAAAATCCACTTTTTCCTGAAATAAAGTGAACACTAGACATGGAACCTATAAATTTAGTATAAGGAATCTCATACATTCAAGATTCTCTAAAAGAGACCAAACAGGTTGATGAATACATCACATGTCATTCATCTATCAATCGAAAACATCACATGTCCCTCATCCAAGTAAACGAGCACATCATATGTCACTCAATTTTTTTCATATATTTTCTTATTCTAATTAAATCTAGATCCTAAATGTATTTAACTTATCACATGAGTGGAAAAATCCCATCTTGATTGAGCTTTAACCACTGACATGATCAAAAAAATACCAAAGCACCCCCTGATTGTCTAAGACTCGGGGCTTTCATAAGAAATTTATCAAAGTATGAATATTCTCCTGCTAGGTGTATCACCAAATTAAGGTAATTTGGATTCATAATAAGGAAACATCCCAAAGTACATCAATGATTTCATGATATTCCATGTGATATAATTTATAGGTATTGTTCAAATAATAAGTCCCACATTATTATCTAATGAGTCTATTCTTTTTATATCATACAAAACTATTTGAATCGATTATAAGATTCTACTCATTCTAATATTATCATATCATCACAACTCATAATAATCTTTGATGATAATTGATTAAAGAAAACTCAAAGTCAAACTTTGAGGGGATATTATAATTATATTGTTCATGTAATATAAATTATATCACACATGAATGAATTATAAATAGAGATTGAATTTATTATAAAATCATTATAAATTTTATATCCATTATATATAATCTCTCATGTATATTATAACAAGATATTCAACAAAACCCTCATACTTATACTATGGTATTGGTTTTTAAAATGGATCCATGGAATTTTTCTATGTATCCACCCAATAGATATTTATATTTCCCCTATTAATTTTCTGTTGACTGATATAGAACTTTCAAAGTATTTTTTTGGTCCTTTGGTGAGACCGGGGTTCCTTGGCCAATGAAATAAATCCATTATAATTACAGAAAATCTCTATTTATCGATTAATATTAGGAACCAAAACAAGTTATGAATTGAACTTATTGATCCAAATAACTTACTTCAGAACATCCGATGAAACAATATATTATACCTCTAATATTGAGTTCTATTTGGTGTATTGTTTGGAAATCTTCCAATTGATAGCTCCACCATTTAAGAAAAACAGGAAACTATATTGAGATCTCATGTTTTATTTCTTAGATTGGAAACTTTCATCAGTGTATCCACTTACATTGAGACCATAATATCCTATAAAGACCAAGAATATATCCATACTTCTTATTAATTAGTTAAGTATGTTATTGATAGTAATCCAGTAACTCTCACCGAGATTGGATTGGAATATACTTGTCATTATCAAATCATAAGATAAATAAATTCAAATACATATCTTGGAACACATGATAGATCCTATATAGGATGGATATGGAATCCTTTCCATACTTTCTAACTCTTCAGAAGGATCTTGAATCATTCTAATATTTTTTCCATAAAACATTGGTAAAGAATCCTTTTTGGAGTTCTCTATGCTAAACCATTTTATTACTTTACCAATATATGCATTCCTTCCCAGTCTAAGTAACCTCTTAGATCTATCTCTATATATCTTCATACCCAAAATATAGGTTGTTTCCACCATTTATTTCATTGAGAATAATTTTTCCAACTACATATTCACATATTATAAATATAGGACATTATTTATAATATGTAGTATTTCGTCTACATGAAATATAGATATACCATAAACTCTAATGTACATTCCAATTTTATTATGAAAAACCCACTTATACATTATGGGTCTTACCCCTTCAGGTGAATCCACTAAGTTCCAAACTTAGTTACCGTTCATGGATCTCATTGCATATTCCATGTCTTTTGACTATCTCTCAGAATTGTAACTCTTAATGGCCTCTCAATAGGTAGTAGGTTCACCACCTATGAATATTACATCATCATTTTCCAAAAGAAATAAATATTTATTGGGATCCTAAAAAATCATACTATACCTTTAAGGTTATTGTGTAACTTGATTCATTTATTCTTCCATAACTATTTATGGAACTGAATCAACTTCCTTCCTAGGGAAACATCCTACTTTTTTTTTTCTTGAACTTCTATAAGTTGAAATTTCTTCCCATTGACTCTTATAAAAATGTGCCCCTTATCAAGGAAAATACCATGTAAGGACATAATCACTTTTTGTTCAGTAATATTATAAAATTAATATCCCAAAACATCTTTTTGATAACCCCAAAATAACCATTTATCTTAATTTAATGATGATTTTATCAAATGTTGTGTTTTTTATATATTATATACAACCAAAAATACTCATGAAATTTATATTTGGAAATTTACCATGACATATATCATATGATGAATTTATGACCACTTTAGATGGAACATGATTAATTAGGAATTCAACAGATTCCAGAGCATATATCTAGAATGAAATAACAATGTCACACTATCACATTATTGATCGAATCATATCAAATAGGGTAATATTACTCCTCTCAGACACACCATTCCATGTGGTGTTTTAGGAGTGTGTTATGGAAATATTCTACAATCTCTTAGATGATTTTTAAATTCCTAGATTAAGTATTCACCACCTTAATTTGATTGGAGAACCTTAATACTTTTTCCTAGTTTATTTTGTACTTAGTTCTAAAACTCTTAAATATTTCCAAAATTTTCATACCTGGGTCACATAAGAAACACCTAACTATACTAACTAAAGTTAACTATAAATTTTATGAAGTATATAAACCCAATACATTATTATGTACTCATTGGTATATATAGATCACTATGTATAAGATCTAATAGTCTACTATCCCTCTAACCATTTTCACTAAGAGTCTCTTCATTCAATTTTTCTAATAAATAAGAATAAAATTATCAAATTATTCATAATAAAATGATCCAAGTAATCCAACTCTATGAATTATTTGAACATATTTCTCATTTATATGTATTAGGTAAAAATTACAAGGTAGGTAGGATTATAATCAAACTTTTCCTTCTTATTCTAAATTCTATAGATAGAATTATCCATAATTCTATAAAAAATTTCATTCATATATATAGAAAAATTCATGTTCTTAATAATTAATGAATATCCCATCCCATCCAAATAAGATATAGATATATATAATTTTTTTCTATAGAGGGAACATAATAATAGTTCTATAATTCTTAAACTAATACACTATATAGTATTAGATCATACATACCAAATTTCAATATAGTCACTCTTGCTTAATTTACAACATATAGATCTAATTCACTATTCTTCAATTACCTCTTATCATTGTGTTTGTGTTTATCAGCACAAATGTGTGATGCACATTCGGTATATAATACACATTAAATAAAGTTGGAGAAATTTAACTCTATAACATTCATATTCATATCCTCATAATTATTATCCTTGATAACACTTCTCAACCTTAAATATAAATCTATAATTTTTTATAGGTCACACATTAGAAATTTAAAAATGATAACCATGAATCATGCTATAATATATAGAAAAGTCATATCTACGGATGAGTGTCAGGTCTTATATGTTTTCATCAAGGTATTTTAATGAAATTAATACCACTAAAAATTATTATAATGTACATCATATATCTATTTATTGATCCAAGAAATATATTTCATCATGAATTATACTAAGGATTGATTAAATAATACATGAATATATCTTGTAGAAAACCATTTCCAATCATATCATACATCACTCTTGGATAAATGAGTGTATGAATATTTACTCAAATCTATCATATAGATTCACTCAACTCTATTCCTCTAGCATCATAACAGTTAGGGTTTTCCAACTAAGTGTATCCCAAAGAAAATTCCAAGAATAAGACACTTAATAGTTAGGATCACCTTATTACTTTATATAAGATAATCCATGGGCACCTAAAAATTAGGGTAACCTATAATGTATGATCAAGGTCTTAAAAAGTACCAATTTGGAATGAATATCAAACTTAATATTTGAGGGGGTTTCTATCAAATCTCACCAACTTAATATACATCACATGTATATTAAATTAATAACTATTACAACACATCAAATGTTTATTATTTAATGTTTTATTTCTATATGTATGAATGATAAAAATAATTTAGTTTTGGAATCCTTATTTCATCCACCAAAATAATATGTTCAAACCATATTAATGAGTAACTCTTTACACAACCTACATTTTGTGTTACCAACTAACAAATAAAATACAAACATATTTACAAATATTCAAATAATATTCATAAGTTACATAAAATTTTCATGTAAAGGTTTAAAATTTAATGAAATTTATAATCCCCACATGAGTAAGCATAGAGCCATATATAGTTAACCCCTGCCTTTGTAGAATAATTGATAAGACTATAGGAGAGTGTGAAGTCTGATCCAAAGTCTGTCTACTTAGGGATACTATATAAAAGAGAGGCTCCCATTCATTATAACTCTAAAAACTAATATGTATAAACTATATTCAATAATAAAATTAAATATAATAAATTTAATTAAAAATTGAGGTCATGGTATATAAGAAACTAAATATTATGTCTTCATACCTAGCATGTAATGCATGAAATGAAAATTTATAAGAAGAAATTTATCACATAAATTACAGCATACATAATATACACATTACATAAACATTTTATAAACATGAATATTAAAAAATGAATAAAATAAATAAACATTTTTATTTACTTTTTAAACTTTATATTCTAATAAGAACATTTCATATTTTATTTAGACATGAAAATATTATATTTAAAATTCCTAACACTTATATTTTATAAATAATTTATAAATTTTAATAATTTTTAAACCAAGAATATTAATTTTTTTCATTTTTTAATAGAATCATATTTTATGATCGATTAAGGGGTATATAAATCATAATAAATGGTTGATATTAGTGCTTACAATAAGAATTTTCATAAAATGCCTATTATTATTTTTATGATATATGCTATATCATTATTATAACATGATGTTATATGTTTGTACCTCAAAAAATATGTTATATTATCACATAAAACATGTTGTGTTTCCAATGAAAATTACATTATCACATAATGTCATGTGAAAGACCCCAACTCAGGTTATGTTATCACATAACATAATATTGGGGACCCGGGTGCAAATTATGTTATCACCTAACGTAATATTAGGGTATCCATTGTGATTATGTTATCACATAATGTAATCTCAAACAAAATAAATCCACATTACATTACCTTATAATGTAATGTCAAGTGTAGGAAACTTGCATTATGTTATTCTATAATATAATGTTATATAGAGTAATCTGATTATCCAATGATTGAAATTCAGCCATGTCATATTGTATGCTACAATATGGCCTTGAGTAGGTTACAATAAAAATTTTCTTCATTAAATAAACGAAATATTATGTTGATTCATTGATGAACATGGATTTTGTAACATCCCGCAACCCAAAACACTCTCACATGACCAAATTGGGTAGGTTATTGGACCTCAAGCATGTATCCCCATTCGCCAGAGGCTTCCGACTAGCAGTGGGGGTGTAGAGAACATAACGGGAATAATATACTCCCTGGAATAGAGTTTTAATAGAGTATAAATAAACAAATATCAGAGTAACAAAAATAATATAAATAGTACATCATAAAACTAGAATATAAAGGCTGAACCAAGTAAACCAAATAACAATGAACCATGTAGTGTCGGGTTGGAATATATCCAAATCTTAAATTAAAATTAATGTAGATAAAAAAACATAATCACAAAAATAAACTCAAAATACCCTAATCCCAAATCATTGGTTGGTCTATCTCTAAGCTCCAACCCATCTAGCAAGAAATAATCAACAATAAGTTCCTTTTCTCTCTTCCAAACCTTGAACCATGTAATCTGCTTGGGTACCAAATGATGACCCAAATAGGATGTGAGTAAAAATAAGTAGACCGACACCGCCATGTCTAAATAAGACCAGTCTGATAATAATTTCATACAGTAGAGAAATAATTAGGTGTATTTATTAATCAATTAATAAAATAAAAAAATAAGAAATTCTTCAACACTATAGAATAATATCTCTGAGCATGTAGCATAACCGTGACAACCGTAACCATAAGTCCATGGAGTAATCACTTAACTAGGAAAAATCACTCTATATAAGAATTTTATCATAATTGGACCAAGTACTCTATATAATAATTTCAGTATAACCAAGAAAATCCCTTTATATAAGAATTTTAGTATAAATGGGAAAATCCATTTATATAAACATTTCATCATCACTTGGAAAATCCATTTTTATAAAAATTTCATCATAACCAGGTAAATCCCTTTATATAATCATTTCAACATCACCAGGAAAATCCATTTATATAATCATTTTAGCATCACTGAGCAAATCCCTTTATATCATCATTTTAGTATAACTGGGAAAATCCCTTTATATAAGCATTTTTTCATAATTGAGAAAATCCCTTTATATAATCATTTTATAAAAACCAAGAAAAACCCTTTATATAAACATTTTAGTATCATTGGGAAAAACCATTTATGTAATCATTTTAGCATCACCAGGAAAATCCCTTTATATAAGAATTTCAGCATCACCTGGAAAATCCATTTATATAAGCATTTCAACATCATCAGGAAAAGACCTTTATATAATAATTTCAGTATGAATCAAAACAAAAGTCATAATGGTAAGAATAATACAACATAATTTAATCATCCAAAATGGTTAATTTATCCAATTACCATTTTCTTTCAATTATCCATTCATTCATTAAATTATAACTTAAACCATTAACATATCATTGTATACAACCATATCTTATCCAAGTATTACCACTCATTTAAAATAAAAAAGTAATCCATTTTCCAAGGTGAATCTATCCTAAGAAATCACCTGTGGCCTCATGTCATGCTAATACATATCTTTAAGTCTTTAGAAAGTTATTTATTATTTTAGGAAAGGCTCACCCAATGAGAAAACATAAGCCATGTATCAATACCATTAGATCCAAAGATTAGTCCAAACAAATTTTTATACTCACTCATTATTATTTTTGTTAATGTGAACATTGTGTACATGAAATCACATAATATTTCACATACTTGAACAAAGAGAAACATACCATAGGGTTTTTTCTATACCACCAACCATTATCTAGTGACTCAAGAAGCACTCTCAATCAGGAAAATCAATGAGGAATGAGGGTGAATGATATCATAAGGAAAATAATATATCATAAAAGGTCAAAAACCGATTCAATAGTGGTTAAGAGATTACACCATGATAATAGAGAACAAGTATAAGAGAAGGGAAAACCAAATTTATGTAACTCACTGGAGATTAAACACTTTTTCGGGATGTCCAGAAATAAATAAGTCACTCCAACTTCACATGGAGTCTCCCTAGGGTTCGATATAGGATGCTGCACAACAGATGAAATAAAATCTTATGCAAATTGGGGTTTAAAATTGATGGTCTCGAGATATTCAGATGTGAAACCCTTTCATGATGTTAATTTATCAATTTATAAAATAAATAAAAAATGTGGCTCCTTAGGTTAAAATAACCCAGATAGACTCTTTCATGACATGAACTAGTTTCAAGGCATTCAAATTTTCACACTATAGACTAGTCCACAACTTCTTCCTAATAATAGTTTCATGTCATATAAACCGTTCACATGGTGAAAGTGTCCAAAAAACAGTTCTCAACCCAGTTTCTATAGAAAAAGCCCTAACCACCTCTGAATCATTCCAAACCATGTAAAACACTTGTAATCCATTAACATATTTATTCACATACTTATATAATTCAAAAAAACATACACCCCCAACCTTTAGGTCATTTTTTATAAAATTATATCCACCCTCCAAAAGGGACTCGGACACCAAGGTTTAAAGAAGAAGTAAAAACCAATTAAAAGTGGTTCAACCAAAATTCAAAGAGGGACGTACCTAAAAATATATGGGATCTTATAGATTTGATACCAATGATGGGTTTTGGAGGATCCTAATATGATCAAAAGAGTGGAAGAAATTCATTTAAAGTTATTTATTTATCATTAATAAAACTAACATGTAATAAGAAGAAAATACATTTAAATAGGCATGAAAGGAATGCAGTGAACTCAAAATTCTTATCTTTGATGGATTAAGAATGATTTAGATCACCGAGTAATAACCAAATTATTATCACCTCCATAGGTAGTAAAAAAACCACTAGGAACCTCATATGGTACGAGAGAATCCCTGAACAATAAATGAGTGCTAGTGCCTTCTCTATGAATATAAATGGTTAACAAGGAGGAATAGATATTTAATAATGGATTATAAGGGTTTCACACAAACAACAAGGGATATTATCCCATTATATTATCCCTCTTCATTTAATAAAGGGAATTGGGCATTTGATGTTAAATCTTGATAGTCGACATGCATTACAATAACACTCACCCATTGGATATATGATCATTTGAACACTTCAAATGATCATGATCTATATCAGAATCTATAAATTAATCATCATAATGATTCATAATAAAGGGATATATATTGTTATATGTGTCCAAATTCATGCATGTTATGTTTCAAATCGCAAGTCTATTGTACACTATGATAGGTCCCAACAATAAGATACAATATAGGAATCTACATACCATATCATCGATTATGATTCAGGGTATGTCATGAAATACAATATACCCGTTTAGTTAATATACAAAAACATGTATGTACATGTAAAATATATTATAAAAGTCTACAATACTCATTATACAAACATCCAAGTTGAATCATCGTGTACTTAACATGTGACCCCAATGCTCGACCCTACATACTTAGACTAGTGCTTATATACCACACCTGTTATTATAATATTCACACCATTGAGTACTATGATATAGGTATTAGTCCCCTTTTCATGGTAACCATCCATATCATGAGGTTACACAACTCCTGATTCGACCCCCTTTTCATGGTAACCATCCACACCATGGGGTTCCATGACATATGAGCTGATCCCATTCATATAGAAACTTTTCACACTATGGGGCACCATTTATAAAGTATTGACCCACCATTTCATAATAACTATCCACATATAGGGATATATTGAATAACTACCACCACTTAGTTCATATTAATATCCTATCACTTGTTGGGATACAAAAACCATATCTTAAGTCATCACATAACCCACATTTTAGACCTAAACCATACAATTTGCATCTCATGCGTCCCATGTACCAACATAAAATACTTATCCCTTGGCCATTGACCATCACATCCTATGAATTTACCATCATATAACACATTAATCAATGATCAAAAACCCCATGCATAGCTCATACCAATAAATAATCATCTCTTAGATGATCATAAGGCTATTGGGTAGTGAACGTCATTCCCATATCATAACTCTCATGTTAACTGATGTTGAATAGTCAACTAGTCACCATACCAAAATTTTAAAATAGGTTTATCATGATGAAATATTTATGATGATCATAGGATCTATAAAAAATAATAGTTTGAATGACTATTTATAATAATAATGAAATAATTCATCTAAAAAATATCTAATACCATTGAATATTTTTAAAGGGATATCGTCTTGTCATTATAAGTTTGTGCACGCTTTTACTCTATGGAAAGATTGGGTTTTTTATGAAGGGGCCATTCCATGCCATTGTAAAAAATATGTAATTGAAATTGATAAAAATATCACATCAAAAAAGCATATAAATAATATGGATGCTAATTATGATGGTTAGTATTCATTAAAATTTTCATTGCAATAAAGGCATGTGACAATTGTATAAGTCAAAAATGGCAATGGGTATTTGTGAAAAATAAGCTTTCCATTGAAAACACCAATTCCACTAAAAAAGTATGTCACAAAAAGATGTATAAAAATATAAGTATTAAATTTGGTTCGATTATAAGAAATAGATATTTCATAATTATTATTGACCATCACAAATAATATATTTACACAACCTTGCATGATAACCTCTCTTCCTCATTCTATTCAATCTCTTTCATAATATTTCTACTTTCCTTTTTACAAAGTTAGAAGTTTGAGATCCAGATCTATAACCTTTCATTGATTTATCACTCATCATTAAGGTATTTTTTTCACAATTAATTTTTATAGTTGTAATTAGTAATTTTTATTTTTCACATCATGAAATAATATTTCTTTTAGTTGTTAAATTATTTAATTAGATAATTATTTTTACCTTTTTTATAGTTTTTTTGTAAACTTAAAATAAAAAATATTATAGAATTACTTTAATTTTTAATATCATCGTAAAAATAGGACTGAATTAATTAATTTATTTTAATTGATTATGTGTTAAAAATATAATTAATTGTTTTAAAATATATAATAAATACAATAAAATTATTTTAAAATAATTATTAATTTTTTAAAATATAGTAAAGGGTTATTTTAAATTAATTTCAGTTAAAAAATATAATAAGAGATGATATAATTAAAATAATTAGTATATAATTATTTTAAAATAATTGTAACACTAGAACTAAAAAAATACATGTCCAAAAAAATATAATTAACAAATATGAATGATATTATTAATTTTTATAACATTATAAAGTAATTAATATACTATAATTATAAAAATTGTAATTAAAAATATAATTGAAAAATATTAACAATGTGATTAAAATAACATTATAATAAAATAATTATTCTTTTAAAAAAACATGGGTTTTTATTAAAATATATATTTTAAAGATAATTAAATTTTTCAATGATAATTATTTTATTAATTTAATTAATTAATTTACATAATTATTTTAACTAATAAAATTATTATATTTTTAAAATAATTATTTTTGTTATATTTTTATAATTATATAATTATTTTGAAATAATTAATTTATTAAAAAAAATAAGTAACTGAATTTATGTTATTAAGTTGGTTATGTTTGAAGGGGTGAGAGATGTGCCCTTAATGGGAGAAGCTAATGATATCTTTTATTGTGATATTCTAAACTCAATTGAGGAGCATGCTAATGACTTTCTGAAATCCATTCTGGAGGAAAATGAGATATCATAAGATAACAATTGTCATAATCGTGATAGTACCCCAATACTTGATGACTTATATGGCTCCTTCTACATTGAGGATTGAGATTGGATCAAAAAAGATTTAAAAGTGGTGATGAAAGGTTATTTCAAAGATAACCCTCTCCCTAAATTTAACATTATATCTTCTCTTGTTCTTATACCCAAGGTGAGTCAACCTAGAAACTTCATCCAGTTTCATCCCATTATCTTGTGCTATTTTTCTTATAATGTGCTTGAAATGATCCTTTATAAGAGTTTATTTTCTCTTTTACCTCACCAAGTTTTAGATGAACATCAAAAACTCCTTTAATGTAGGATAATTGAAGGGGTGATTGATTTGGCCTAATAAATGTTAGTAGATTTTGACTGGAAAGTGATAGGATATAATAAAATGATATCATAAATCTTATGAAATAAGAGAATGGAACTTCACTTTGAAATTTCTTAGGTGGTGTGTGTTGACCTGCTTGTTTTAATGATCATAAAATCACGATGATTGTGATATTTAATTATTTTCAAATTTTTTGTTAGCATTTTATTATATGAGACATTTTGGTAAACTTTTCCTAAGTATGAGTAACCATTAGAAAATTACTCACCACCAAGGATATCTCACCATCACCACTGTATCACCATTGAGATGAAATTTTGAAAAATTATAGAAATATCTCATCACCAAGGTGTGTCTCCACCAGATCCAGACACCATTTGAATGTCACACCACTAGACTCTGAGTCACCATCAGATCAAGAAACTACTAGAAGTGTCATCTCTCAAAAAACAAACCACCATTGTTTATGTCTATTTTGAATTAATGTTTTTTTCCAATGGGTAGTTTAATTAATTTAATTCTAATGATTTTCCTTCATTACTCGATAGATAATTCATTAAAGTTAGTGTCAGAATGTTCAGTGTGAGGAGAAGAAGATCCGAGGGATTTTATTTACTGTTGATGTTGTTAAAATATGAAGTAGACTCCCTCATGTAGAAAAGAGAAGTTCTGAATGATAATATATACCTATACACATGAAGAGAGATGAGTAGTTGTGAAGTGTTCCATACACGAATCATTCCTACCAATAATTAACTGTAGATGAATAAAAGCCCATTGAATATTTGGACAACATCCTATAAACTTACAAGAAGAAGTTTACAACAATCCATTCTTTAGAAAAGTTCTAAAACTCAACTTGATCTAGATTTCAAACTACTTTCAAGAGTCATAGGTTGTAGAGCATAACCGACCAAGCAACTCAATCCCTTTACATCTTTTATTTTCTCAATCTTCTTATTTATATTTACATTATGATAAGTGTGTGCATAATATATTTTCTATACACACTTTCCCTTGTTTTATGTTGGAAGATACATAAATATATTCTCAACACCTTTTACATCTATTTACCATGTGGTGTGGTAGAGGTTCGGTTGTTACCTGTTGTTTATTTTTACTCCCACGAATACTATAGAAGAGGTCCTGTGTAGACTAGATAGCTTGGTGGGTGTTAAACTTGATCCAGTTTGTGAACCAAAAGTTTATTTTATATAAAATTCTTGGAAGTAGGTGATTTCTAAGTGGACATGACTAAGTCTCTACTTTATATTGAACCTCTTGTATTAAATTTTCACTGTGTTTTTTGTTTTTTTCTTTATATTTGATACTATAAAATCAAATATGTTTTTAACTTCAAACAAAACCAATAATTTAATAGTTATTTTTAATTTGTGTTTATATAAAGTATTGATTTAGTAAATTGATTTCAAAGGATAAAATAATATTATACATTGTTTTACCTGAGACATAATCAATCTTTGAGAAGTCTTTTAAAAGGTTAATACCTTTATCAAACTGCTGTTTAAACTAACTAGGCTATTTTACTTAAATTAAGGGATTTTATTTAAATCCATTTTTAATATAATTTTATTAGGTACTCAATTCACCCCCTATTTTATGGTACTAACTCCGACAAACATTTGGTATCAAAGGATTAATCTTTGGTATCAAAGATTTCAAAACCTTTTCAACTATGATTTTTATTAAGGTTTAAAGATCTTAATTTTTTTAGTTCTAAATTTACCTCTTTAAATGGATAATCATCAAGAAGGTTTTTCTACCAAAATACGTCATTTTTTAATGGAAACAATTATTCTTAATGGAAGTTAAATATGAAAATACATATAGAGAGTATGAGTTTTGAGATTTGGACTACCATAGAAGATAAATATGAACTACCTGTGACTGTTAGAGTTACATGGGATGAAGCTACTAAGAAGGATTATAATAGTAATTGCAAAGCCATGAATGCCTTGTATTATGCTTTAGAAGATGAGGAATTCAATATAATTTCTTCTCTTAAAACTGCTTTTGAGATTTGGGATACTTTAATTATTTAACATGAAGAAACAACCAATGTTAATGAAATGAGATTAAATACATATACTATTAATTATGATACTTTTAAAATAATGCCTGATGAACTCATCTATAACATGTATCTAAGGTTTAATGAAATTTTTAACATGATGAGATCACTTTTCAGTATAGTGTCTGACAAAGACCAAATCATGAGACTACTAAGATGCCTCCCAAAAAGATGGAGAGGCATATCTATTTCAATTATAGAGACATGAAACATCAACAAATTTCCAGTCAAGGAACTGATTGGGAAACTGATGATGTATGAACAAGAACTAAAAGTCAATCGAGAGGATGATGATGAGCCTAAACTAAATTAATTAGCTTTCAATAATACTACATCCAAATAAAGAGAAATGGAACATGAAAATATACAAGTTGAATGTTCAAGTGACAGTGATTCACCTTTGGACAGTGATGAGGAGATGGACCATCCATCCAAGAGATTTAAGAAATTTTATAGAAATAAGAAGTTTTTTCTGAAAATCTAGTCATAAATGGAAGTATGACACAAAAGGAAACTAGAAAATGGATTCGAAGAAGGGTGATAACACTAGTGAAATTACCTACTATGAATGAAAAAGAAAAGGACATGTTAAGGTAGACTATCCAAAGTTAAAATACAAAAAGAAGTACAATGACAAATACTGAAGGTATAATAAATCAATAAAATCCACCTGGAGTGATTCTGAGGATAACTATAGTGATTCTTATTTATCACATGAAAAAAATTATCATAAATCCAACATGTGCTTCATGAATAATATCTATGAGGTACCTGTTGTTTCTAATGTCTTACTAGTGCTTAATTATAATAATTATGAGAATGAATATAATGATTATGACATGTATCAAGAAGAGATGTTTGAATATTGAAAAATTATAGAAGATACATTTAATAAACTTAAGGATAAGTACAATGTTCTTAAGATACAACATGATTTAACAGCCAATACTAAAACTGATTTATCTATTGATAAGGAAAAGAATGCTCAGTTGTTAAAAGAAAATATTGAAATCAAAATATATAAGGAATAACTTAAAAAGGATTTAGATAAGTTTAAAAATGGTAGAGAAACTATTACATAGATTTTATAGAAAAAAGTTTCCTTAAAATATGTTACTGGTATAAGATACCAACATGGACAAAGAAGAGTAGTAAAAAGCACATTTTCTCCAAAGTCCATATCTAAAAATTTTACTGCTAGTTATTTTCTTAGATGAATAAAAGTAGTTTTTTTCAAAAAATTTATAATCTATTTATAAGAGATCTATTAAAAAACTATGGGTCCTTAAATAACTAATTACTAATAATTTTGGTCCTAAACAAATTTGGGTACCAAAATCATTTCTTGTATAATTTCCCTTTTATATAAAAATGCTTGAATACCTCCTTGAATTCCCTTTTTTATTTTATTTCAAAAGGAAAAAAACCACATGTACAATTATGAGGGGAGAACATGGTAGAGTCTCAAGGCATCAACTCAAACCAAACCCTTACAAGAGTGGGAAGGGAATGAAAAGAGTGAAATAGGACGAGGGTAGACTCTTCCTTTTCACTACTGGCCAATGCATCTGCCACTTGGTTTCCTTCCCTATAGGTATTCCTTACCTCTAAACCTTCTCCAATACACTCTCTCTAATCCCTTAGGATGTACACAATGTCACAGGGTGGGACCTTATCGCTGAAAAGGAGCCACCTAAGGACCACAAAGTAAGTCTCCACACAGGTGAGCTTGATTTTTTTTTAAAGGTTGGGGCCGAAGCCTCATTTATTATTAAATCAAAGTAAAGACCTCTTTAACTGGGTAGAGGGAGACCCATTACATAGCCCAAAGGCCCAGTGGGCATTTAGCCCATTACATGACTCGTAGGCCCATTTTTTTGGCCCAAAGCCCATTCTGTGAATAGTACTGCTACAGTTCCCGCGCTGCTACACAGGTGAGCTTGATGCTGTAGAGGTTGCACAAATAAATACCACAGTGAAGGGCTCTCTATTCCGCACCAACCACATTGCCCGACCCAAGAAAGATGATGAAACAATGATGGACTAATATGCTGCTATCCCAAACCATCCCTCCTCTGCACATGATTCTCTAAGTGCAGGGGCTGTTGATGTTCATATTCAGACTCATCTCGAGAGCCTACCACTGGACCCAAGATCCCGACTGTGAAGGATGGACCCCTAAAGAACCCCTCCCCGAAATAGGAAGCTATTGGAACAAATGGACTGAGAGTCCTCGCCCTCCCCTGAGTGTCTGAAGCTCATCCACAAGAACCAGCATGTGAACCTTCACTACATTTCAGGAAATAGGGTTGCCATTCCTCTTGGAGTTCCATGCCTCCCAGAGAACCCAGTAGACAGTGGCAACCATTACAACACAATCATTGTCATTCCCTTTCACTATAGTCGTTTCGTGAAAGTAGGATCCCAAAAAATCATCCACAAAATCCCCATGAGGATCCATGCCAAGAATATATGCTATGAAGGACCAGAGGAGTTTCACCCACACACCCCCAAAGAAAATATGCCATGGGGACTCTCTCCCCAGGTTCTCACAACACTAGCACCGAAAACACAGGCTGATCCCCCACCTTTGGATACTATCATCAGTTAGAAGTGCATGATTCCTTATACTTCAAACCATAAAGTTTAGTTTCATTGGAATGAAGTTCACCCACATCGTTCCGACCAGCACATCCAAACCCACTTACTCCTGGATGCCCTCACGAAAATGTTTTCTTCTAAAACATCCTGAAGCAGATCCAACAAAAGCACACCTGTCCTACTCCACCCCTAGATGGATGCTGTCAAAAACAAGTATCTGCAAGGAGTTGAGGATATAATCAATGAAATTACCATGCCCACTAGAATCCAAAAAAGGAGATGTTAGGAATCGAGCACCCCGGGTAAAAGAGAGGCTCCTACCCATCCCAAGACTCCTTCTAGAACCGAATATCGCCACTACCAACAACCCACCTGACTTTGTCTTTCAAAGCATCCATGCACTCCACCATGCCTTTGGCAAGCCTCGATATCCCCCTACTTTTGGTACCCCAATGCCTCCAATCATCACCATATATTCCTCGTATAAAGGTGTCCCAAGGGGACCTTCCTTCTATCATGTCCCAGGAAATTCTGGAATGGAGAGCCTACAAGGAGTCCTTAAAGCACCAAAAGTAGATGCCCCCTTCCTCTATGGGTTTGGAAAGCCTATCCCATGATGCCCAGAGGAATTTCCTAGTATGGGGTCCATCCTACACAAAACCATCAAATATTATTTCCATAAGTAGTACCGTCCCTTTGGGAGGTTTGAAAACATCCATGATATGCATGGGTATCGATGTAAGAACATTGTTAAAAAGGGTGATCTTGACCCCAAAAGAAAGGAACCTATTTTTCTAGTTTTGAATGTGCACTATGATGCTATTAATGATTCCATAAAATAGCTTCTTGTGAACCCTTCCGTCAGAAAGGGGAACTCCAAGATACACAATAGGAAACTCCTTCACAGGCATTCAAAGCTTCTCCCTTATCCCCCCCTTCTCCTACTTGAGAACCATCTGGGCAAGAACATATTGCACTTTCCCTTATTCACCCACTACCCACTCCACCTGCCATAAATCTCCAGAACCTTATTAAAAGTAGAAAATGATATCAAGATTCCATTCATAAAGAACAAGGAATCATCCAAAAACATTAAGTGGGAAATCATAGGGGACCTAGACTTAGATATGAAAGGAGAGATGGTCTGGTCCTCCACCCGTCGATTAAAGATTTGTGAGAGAGACTCCTGGGCTAGAATAAAGATGTTGGGAGACAAAGGTTTCCTTGTCTCAGACCCCTCACATCTTTGAAGAAGCCAAACACCCTACCTGAGAAGGACACAGACAACCACAACTTAGAATAGCAACAGAAGAAGAGGTTGCACACCCATTTCGAGACGCTCATCCTCCTCATAAATCTGATCAAAAAGCTCCATTCTAGCCTATCATAGGATTTTTCCATATCCACCTTCACCATGATGTTATTCCCCAAAACCTTCCTTTTTAAGATCCCTCACAAGCTCTTTAGTAATTCCAACTACTCCTTGTATGTTCCTTTCTTTGACAAACCCACGCTGCTCCTCTAAGATGATATTGGAGAGAAAATTACTAAGCCTCCTATTGAGAACACTAGAAAGGATCTTGTAGCTGAAATTACACAAGAAAATGAGATGGTACTGGATAATTCTAGTCAGATCCTTCACCTTGGGAATTGGAACCAACTTCGAAGCACACACTGCTCTTGGAAGACAACCACCCCTGAAGAAATCCTACACCGCCTCCATCACTTGTCCCCCACAACCTCCCATGCGACCACATAGAAAGCCCCAGGGAGTCTGTCTAGCCCTAGAGCACTATCCGAATTCAAACTAGACATATCCTCCTTGATTTCTAAAGGGACAAGAGAGAATCCTAGTGAGACACATTCTTTGTTCTACAGAAGCCTCAGAAGATCATCCCAGAAGGACACCTCCCATGAAACCCCAGCATGCTCCCCCCAGAAGCAAGCCTAGCCCAACCAGTAGGTCCCTAAAGTGACATTCAGCTAGCGCCCCAACCTCCTCAATGTCACATGTAAAGGATCCATCCTCCCTCTTTATGTTGATCCTATAAGAACTCTTTCTCTCTTGGACATAGGCCTGAAATAAATTGGAATTGTGGTCCCCTTATTTAAGCCACAAGGCTCTAGATTTATCCCTTCACACTCTTTCCACCTAGAGAAGCCTCTCTTCCAGCACCTCCTTTTTATAGGTTATGGAAGCAAAGGATGATTCATCCCAAGCCTCTAGAATACTTTCCTCAAGTGCCTGAACCTCCCCCATGAGGCCACCTGTGTTTTCTACCCTCTTTCACTTGGAAACCCACTCTGATAGGGCACTCCTCACCTGCGACACACACTCAGCTAGACCTACCAACCCTGATCCTTGAGTATCCTGATCCCATGACTTTGATATAACCTGTAAGAACTCATGTTTCCTACACTAGGAGTTTGAAAAAGAGAAAACAAGAAAACCGAATTCACCTCCCTCAAGGATGAACAAAAGCAGAGCATGGTCCGACACTGATATAGAGATATGCTTCACTCCAGATAGGGGAAAGAGAACCACCGCCTGAACATTCAGAAGACAATGATTCAACCTGCACCAGATTCTCTGGATGCCCCTTCGGTTGTTGCACTAGGTGAACTTGGGCCCTAAAAACCTAAGTTCCATCAGGATGTTAGAAGATAAGAAACCAAAAAAGTCCTAAACTGAAACAAGATTCACTACTATGCCACCCTTCTTCACCCAAGCCTCCACAAACGTGTTGAAATTTCTAGCTAGGAGCCAGGATAGATCCTCAGCTTGGAATCTTGACAGATCCTCCCTGAGGCGCTTCCTTCTTACTGGATCATAGCTCACATAGATAAAGGAGAAAAAGAGGTACATGCCCCCAAATGATACCTTGTCCGTAATGAACTGGTCCAACGCCTCCACCTGATCCACCCACCAACACTTCCTTCAGAATATCCAAATATGAGAGTTGAGAGACCTTCCATTCAGGAAGGATTGGAAGCCTATATTCCTCACAAAGACCCCTATCCTCCCCTCCTTTTTTTTCAGTTCCAGAATGACCAGCATATTAACATTGTTATTATGAGCCTCATTGCACATAAAATCAAATTTAACATGGGGACCCAAACCCCTAGCGTTCCATACAATGATCGACATGGCACCTAATTGAGAGGAGTGGAAGTGCTGGGCTCTTTAGGAATGGTAGAAACCACACTGAGATCCTAGGCCACTGTTTGTTTGGCTAGAGTAAGCTAGGACCCATCTGAAACCAGTGACTTTGGGGCCTTCCAAGACTTTGGAATAGGATACTAGGCCATTAAAATATCCACTCACTTAGGAAGGTTACTAGGAAAGGGTTAGTCAATTATCTAACCGAACTAGAGTTCTCAAATGACAAAGTATATAACCCCTATCCAAATGGGAAACGACACAAAATTTCTTTTAAATAAAATAAGGAAGTTTCAACTTATCAACCTTTTGAGTTGGTTCATATGGATTTATTTGAACCATATATAGTTTCAAGTATAAATGGGAATCACTATGTCTATGTATTAGTAGATGAATTTTCTAGTTATAATTGGGGTTTCTTTCTAGCTCACAAAAGTAAAGCCTATTCTTATTTCACCAAGTTTTCTAGATCTATAGATAACTTAAGTGTAATTAGGATTCAGAACCTATAAGTGACCATGGATATGAGTTTTAAAACCAAGAAATTGAATCTAATTACTTAAAAAATGGATTCAATCATAACTTCTATACTTCTAAGACCCTACAGTAGAATGGAGTTGTAGAAATAAGGAATTGAACATTGTAATAGATTGCTTAGAATATACTAAATGAATATGAATTACCTATATTCTTTTGGAATGAGGATGTAAATAACTACTGTTATATAATAAATAGAGTTTTAATTAGAAATATCTTAAATAAGACCACTTATGAGCTTTATAACAATAGAAATCCTAAGGTTAATTACTTTAGGGTTTTTGGTTGAAAAGTTTTTATTCTTAACACTAAGGATAATTTGGAAAAAATTTCTTCCCAAAGGGATTAAGAAATATTCCAAGGTTATTAAACATACATTAAATCCTATAGTGTTTTTAAAAAAGCTCAATGATTGTGGAAAAGTCTATTCACATCAAGTTTGATGAGATAGATGAACATGATCCTAAGACCTCTTTATAAAACCTTGAGGATGATTTATCTTCTCTGAATTTAAATTATAAACCTACTAATTATTTTGTAAAATAGTATGAAAAATAATCCAATCCTGAGGAATTTCTAGAACTTCTAGAACCCAAACATGTAGAAGAACTTGAAGTGATCAGTCCTATTTTTTTTAGAGTTGTTAGGACCCTTAAGTACCATCCCTTAGATTTTTTAGTTGGATACCTAGATAGTGATAAATAGACTAGAGATTCTCTCATAAATCAGGTTGAAAATCAATAATTCTTGTCTCAGATAGAACCAAAGAACATGAATGATGAAATTAATGATGAATTCTAGGTAATTAATATGAAAGAAGAGTTAAACCAACTTGAAAGAAACAAAGTATGGGAACTAGTGGATATACCCAAGGACTCCTTGAAAATAGGCACTAAATGGGTGTTTAGAAACAAGGTAAATGAATCAAGAACTCTAGTAAGAAACAAGGCTAGACTAGTTGCATAAGGTTATAGTCAAGAAGAAGGAATGAACTATAGGGATACCTTTACACTAATAGCCAGAATTGAATCCATTATAATCTTGTTAGCCTATACATCTCATCTAGATTTCAAAATTTATCAAATGGATGTCAAGAGTGCATTTTTGAATGGGTATATAGTTGAGGATGTTTTTGTAGAATAACCTATTATTTTTAAAAAATCCATATTTTCCAAATCAATTTTTGAAATTAAAAAAAGAATTATATGGTTTGAAACAAGCCCCAAGAGCTTGGTATGATAGGCTCAATACTTTTCTTATTTCAAATGGTTTTTCAAAAGGTATATATGATCCTACTCTTTTTATAAAATTAATTTATAAAATATTTTTGAGTTGTAAAAATTTATGTTTATGATATTATTTTTGTAACTTCAAGAAAATATTTAGGTACTAAGTTTTATAAAATGATAGAAAATGAATTTGAAATTAGTTTAATGGGTGAGATCAAATTATTTCTTGGTTTTTAGATTTTTCAAAATAAATAAGGAATCGTTTTAAATAAATGTAAATATAATAAGGATATTTTAAAACATTTTAATCTAAATAACACTAAGAGTAGTGATACTCCCATGAGTACCACCTATAAATTGGATCTTGATGAAGATGGAAAACCATTGGATCAAACCAATTACATAGGTATGATTAGAAGTATTCTCTACCTTACTACTATATATCTTGATATTATATTCAGTGTGTGTATGTGTGATTTGTTTTCAAGATAATACCAAAGATTCACACTTGATTACTATAAAAATAATTTTGCAATACCACAAATATAGTACCAATTTAAGATTTTTTACCTAATAGGACAATAATTTGATTGAGTTATTTATTCTGATACTAATTTTAGTGGATGTAAGTTAGATAAAAAAATAACCTCTGGAACATGTCACTTTTTAGGAAAGTCTCTAGTTTCTTGGTTTAGTAAGAAAAAAATCTTGTTGCGTTGTCTACTATTGAATCTAAATGCATAGCTGCGAGTAATTATTGTGCACAAATTTTGTTTATAGAACACACATGACTAGATTATGGATATCAATTCTGACATTTACCTATAAAATATATTAATACAAGTGCTATAAATATTTCTATTAATACTATATCATAGTCTAGAATAAAAAATATTGATGCAATACATCACTTATTGAGAAATATTTTTCAAAAAGGGGGTATCACACTTGAATACATTGGTACAGAACATTAGCTTGCTAATATATTCACTAATCCTTTGAGTTATGAGAGAATGAATTACATAAAACATGAATTAGGTATTATCAATTTTGGCTAAGTTTAATTTTTTGGGACTCGCCACTGGGTATGTCTCACTGTTGGGTATGTCTCACCATTGGGTATGTGTCACCGTTGAACTTCTCACCATTAAAATTATCACCGTTAAACTTATCACTATTGAAATTCTCATCATTGCGATATTTTACACCATTAGAAAATTTTATCATGCCTTTTTCAATTTTTTAATTCTCATTTTCTAACCATTGGTTTTTATTTTTGTTACGGTTTATTTTATAACTCGATTCAATTTTTTTTCCAGATTTTCATTTTTTATTTTATGAATCCCTAAACTCCAAAATGATAATAAATGAAAAACTTTGTCTAATTTCAGTGCACCTATTTCATCAAACTTTTTTCTCTTGAAGACCATTTCACCCATTTTCTCTCCTGACCTTTAAATTTTCAACCTTCCTTAACCTTCACCTGAGCATTCCGAGCCGATCTACCTGAAAAAAGTGAAGTGTTATTCTAAGTGTTCACCAAACAAGTTGCATCCATCAAAGAAATAGAAAGGGGAGTCCAGTAGCTGAGATGATGTAGAACCAATTAATCCCAAGCTAGAAAAATGGGTTGTAACACCTGAAAAGGAAGTTGAATGATAATGGATGCTTTCAAGTAGATATTTTGTTCAATAAGTGATAAAAAACAAGGATGTATGGATTGGTTTTCTTCAAATAATATAAATATTTATACTAGGTTATTTTATCATTTTTATCAGTATGTCGTTTTTGGTTTGGAAGAAGAAGAATTATATTGGGAAAGAAGTCTAGTTAAAGGTCACAAAATGGCATTTTCTTCAAAACAGTGGGATGATTGTTTGAAAGTTCCACATGAGGGTGTGTTTAATGATCATCAAGGAACACTACCATATGATTATGATAATTTTATATATGAAGATTACTTGACTGAGTTGATATGTGATGGAACTTTGTGAAGGAAAATTTCCTCAGAGTTATATAGATAATGGAGATTTACTTTCAAATTCATCAAGCACATGTTGTTCCCATGTAACGGTGGCTTTGATACTCTAAGGTATCAAGATGTTTATTTGCTTTGTCTTATGAAAAGAGGGTAGAAGATAAACCTATATAGATAATTTATGATTTTTATATTAGAAAAGATCAATCCAACTTTGATATTAAATTCTTTGATCTATTAAAATATGATTTTTTCTATTTTGAAAGATAAAGGTCTGGTTGCTGAAGATAAAGAATAAGTTGTGGATTGTGGTGATTTTTTATTACAATAATAATCTTTATAAGAATGAAGATTAGTTGGAACCCATGTAAAAAGTATTGGGTAGATGATAGTGAGAAACTATATGATGAGTTCAATATAGTAGAACACCCATCTGGACCAAGAGATGTTACTAACCCTAGTACTGAAGTTGATAAAGTTGTTGAATATTATAATGAGAAAGAAGAAACTGTTGTTAGTGGAAAAGAAGAAGAGGAATATTTAGTTGATGATGGAAGTGACCCTAATCTATCTCCAAGTTCTTTTGCTATAACTTTTAGAGCTCCTAGCCTGCGTAAGACTCTCCCCAAAAGAGTGAAATAAGTAAAAAGTGATGAAGAAGATACAAAATTATTTGGATAAGATAAGTTTAAAAGTAGTTCCAAATATGATGATGAGAATAGTAATGGGGATGATGAAAAATATTATGATGATTAAGATTTAGATCTTGATGATTCTAGTGAAAAAATTAGAACATAGGATGTTGAGACTCCTTAGGATCAACTTGCTTATCATGAATGTTCTATTTCTAGGTTATAGGACAGGCCTAGTTTTGTTAGTGAAGTGGATGTTGATACTATGGAAGAATAAGATGCATCTATTGAGGGGGAGGAATCCCCAATCCACAAAGTTGTTGATGGAGTAGATGTTGTATATTTTGCTAGTGATTAGACAGTTTCTGATTTGGTTGTTGTTGAGAAGATGTTAGATACTTATGTTGTTAAACAACATGTGGTTGAGTAGATGGATGTTGAATGTGTGGAGAAAGTATTTGATGTTCATTTGAGAGATGTGGCTACTTCATATAAGCCTTAAGTATATGAACACACAAAGGATGTACCTTTTTTTGAATAGATAATAGTTGAGACCTCTATTGGTGTACTTGGTGTAGTGGTCTCTATATTTTATTCTTCTTCTATGGTTGATCTTCTTTGATAGAATTATGACATATGGATTGATCCCATGTCATATGAATGGGATTTTTTTTAATAAGGTTGTAATTTCACCAAATAATGGTAAACTTTCCATTTGGTATGAGGGAGATCCTGAAGGATCAATGGTTTCTCAAATTGATGTTCCCAGTTTGTTAGGGAGGTTTTCTTCTATGAGAGAACATGCACCTTCAGTTTCTCATGTTCCCATTGATGTGGTCACCAAGGTTGATTTGGAATCTTTTAGTAAAAATATATTTTCTGGGTTTGATGTGAAGATAAGGAATTGACCTCCACAAGTCTCTATGATTAGTGAGAAAGATGCAAATATATATTTGAGTTGGTGATTCATCACATTTAACAGAATATGATGCATAATATTCCAGAGGTGGAGATTGGGAATAAAAGACTTTCCAGTGATCTAGAGTCCTTTAGATCTATTGTGTAAGGGATGCAATCTACTTTTGCAGTAAGTATGGATTAATAGCTTGAATATTTGGAAATATTACTTCTATGGTATCCAATTCAAGTTCCCATCCTCCTCCTACCTTTGATGCTGAGTTTCTTCAGTCATTGGTAAGAGAAGAGCTCAAATCTATTTCAGCTAGAACTTATAGTTTTGTTCCTGATCAGCCTCAAGATAACTTAAGATGAATAAGGTGTAATAGTGATCATTTTCTCAAGTCGATTAAAGAATAAGATAATGACATGAAATCTGATAGGGAGACTATAACCAAAGAAATAAAGTATTATCTCTCAATGATATATACTAATCATGACATGGATTTGAATTTCATGTTTTTGGATAAAAATTTGAGGATTCCTCCTATCACTCGAGCCTTTAAGGAACAATTCAACCATTTGAAAGTTGTTAATCCTGTGCTTTAGAGATTTATGGAATAAAAGAAAGTCTTTTTTAGTATAATGGAGAAGGGGGGTTCTATCATAATGGATATTATCAACCTTATGAAGCATTTTTTGCAAGTTCATGGCACTGATATTGTGGGTTATAAATCCATACCAATCATTGACCATCTATCTCCTCCAGCCACATATATTGATTTTTTGGAGCTGGAGCTACCATGAATCTGAATGATTCTCCACTAGTACAATTTCAGCCATTTTATCTATATCCCAGTGAATTTTTTTAGCACCTCAGACCCATCCTTATCATATATCCTCGTTCTTTGACTAGTGTTCCTGCAACCCTACCTCAACCAACTTCAACTATGATAGATGTTCCTATTTTACCTTTTGTTACCAGCAGTTCTGCCTCATCCTAGGATAAAGTCAAAGAAGTTTTTGACCCTTCAACCAAGTCTAAATACTATTGATGATTAGAATTTGTGTATTTGATGGGACTCTTGTTTTGTATAAATTTTTATACATGAACTTCAGTTTATTTTTAATGAAAATTCTCATGTTCTTCTTATAACATTTCTCCTGAATTTCCTATGTTATTCTTATTCTCTTAATCTTCTTGTTTACTTTTACCCCTTTTGATAATCCCAAAATGGGTAGAACTTTATTATGGAATTTATTTCTTGAGTATTTATATTTCATACCATACTAACATATATAAGTTTCTACCTTCATTTTATACTATGTTATTTGTTTTCTTGTCTTTATTTTCCTTTGATACCTTACTAATTTTTATAAACTCTTGCCTTCAATACTATTTGTTTCACTTTATTTTTGTGATTCTATATTTATCTTTGATATCATATGTCTAAACTATCATGGTTTACCTTTCAATCCATGAATATAAAATTCCATGATTTGTGATCATAAAAAGGGGATGATTATTGAACTTCTTGTTTTAATGATCATATAATCATGATTATTATGATATTTAATGAGTTTCATGTTTTCTGTTAGAATTTTTTTATATGAGTCCGATTGGTGAAATTTTCCTATGTATGAGTGACATTCAGACAATAAATCACTGCCATGGATATCTCACCATCTCCATTGTCTCACTATTGAGACAAAATTTTGACAAAGTATAGATATGTCTCACTACCAATGTGTCTCACTACTGGATCTAGACACCATTCCAATGTTACACATCCACACTCTGAGTCACCACCCAATCAAGACACAATTTTTAGTGTCACCACTCAAAATACACACCTCCAGTGTTTAAGTTTATTTGGAATTAAAATTTTCTAATGACTAGTTTATTGAATTTAATTCCATTAATTATTCTATTGACTATTCCTTCATTACTCAACATAGAATGAATTAAAGTTAGCTTCATAACTTACAGTCAGAGAAGTATAAGATCTGATGGATTCTCTTTGTTTCTACTACTACTATTAAAAGATGAAATAGACTCCCTAATGTAGAAGAGATAAGTGCTAAATGAAAAGATATACCTATTCACATAAAGATATATGAATAGTTGTGAAGTGTTCCATGCACGAAGCATTCATTCCTAAAATTAACTGCAGGCAAAGAAAAACCCATTTAATATCTAGAAAATATCCTATAAACTTATTCGAAGGAGTTTGAGACACTCTGCTCTTCAAAAAAATTATAAAACTAGACTCGAGATGCATTTAAAACTACATTTGAGATTCACAAGTTTCAAGAATAATATACTGAGAAACTCTATCACTTTACATATTTTATTTTCTTAGTCTGCTTATTTATATTTACATTACGAGTAGTGTGTGCATACTCTATTTTCTACACAAATTTTCTTCTGCTTTAAACTGAAATATACATAGATATCTTCTCAACACCTTTTACATATACTTCCCATGTGTTATGGTAGAGGTACGGTTGTGACCTATTGTTTATTTTTACTCCCATGAATACTGTGGAAGAGGTCCTATGTGGCCTAGAAAACATGGCTGTTATTAAAACCAACCATGTTTATAGATCAAAAGTTTATTTTATATAAACTGATTGGCAGTAGGTGATTTACAATTGGAGAGAACTAAGTATCTACTTGAGAATGAAACTCTTATATTCAATTTATGTTATGTGTTTTTTTGTTTTGTTTCCTTTATATTATATACTATAAAATTGAATCTATTTTTACCTTCAAACAAAACCACTACATTGATAGTTAGTTTTAATTAGTGTTTATATAAAGTATTTATTTAGTAAATTGATTTCAAAGGATAAAATAATATTGTATATTGTTTTAACTAGGACCTAATAAATCTTCAATAATACTTTTAAATGGTTAATACCTATATCAAAATACTATTTTAGCTAACTAGGATATTTTATTTAAATTTATGGATTTTATTTAAATCCATTTTTTAGAAAAAATTATGGGGTACTCAATTCACCCCCTCTTGAGATACTCACTCTGACCAATAGTGTGGATTATTAGAATGGGTCTGAAACCTCATCCTTCACTACTTGTCTTCACCATGGCTTATGATCTCCCTCATGCAGAAAAAGTTTAGGTTTTTAAATTCAGATCATAGTATTTTCCAAGGAGACATAGTTTCTATAAATATATTTTTCCTAGCCCAGGATTTTCTAAGTTGGATCATCAATTCTGGTATTTCAAGAGTGATGGTAGAACCATTTAAAGGTTAGTATGTGTTCCAACTCGAGACACCCTGAGCGAGGATAAAAGAATTATGGTGTTAAATTTTAATTTTAATTATTAGAATCTTGTACCCATATTGGTTTGAACCTGTTAAATCTACCGTACTTAATCAGAAACCCACAACATTCTAAAATGTTGAAATTAAAGTAGAGGGCACAATAATTTTCAGTTGGTTCACTACTAAGGGATAATATAAAAAGTATACACTGATGACATAATAGTAATACCATAATCCACTATGCTTCAATATTATTTATGGATTACAATTGAAGACATGATCAATTTATGATAGGTTCATAACCTTTAAAATAAATTTAGGGATAGCACACTACCTCCCACAGATCACTTCTATTGAATATTCCTCGCTCACTACTCTAGATAAAGTCTTCCTTGGTTTAATGACTGTAACATCTCTCCCTCATCATTAATATTGTGTTTAATATTTTTCAACATGAAAGAAAAAATTTCATTATCCAATATTCTCCTCAATCACAAGAATAATAACTGTAAACAACCATGTAAATTCTCTTTCTTAAAATTTCCTCGTGTATAAGTCCTACCTAGTATACTATTCACCACAAACTATGTTTTTCATACCACCCTCTATGTAATGTGATTTTTATTTTATTATGTGGTACTACACTTCACAAATTTTCTTCATAGAATTCCCTTCAAGTAATGATTCTTTATTTAATTATTCTTTATAGACCTACTTTTGGGTACTATAACATGGAACCTCCTTTATAAACTGTCTCTTCTTGAAAAACAAATCTCCTATGTGAGCTAGACCTTACTATGAAAACACCCAGATTTCAAAAAATTTTCAATTACTCCCGAAATATTCTTAATTTTCTCTTCAAAACGCAATGAATTGTTTGGAGGGGTATTTATAGGAACCACATCCTAAAACTCACTAATCACTAAAATTACATTTAATCCCTTTCTCAAACTAGAATCATGTAAATGCTATGTGGATGATCCTCCTTTGTGGGATGTATAAAATAATAAAATTAAGACCTTAAAGGACATCACCCTTTGAATATGACTCATGATATATACTTCAAATAGGATCTTTACTAAAAAACTCTCATGATTACTCTATTATTGATCACTTAAAAACACTAAAATTACATTAGATAGTTATTGGTCGAGTGTAACTCCTTTTTAAAAACATTCCATGAACTCACTATGTCAGTTTCCTTCCTCACAAACTACCTTCACTATGTGAGCCACAAAATCACTATGTTGGCCACATACTTTCTACATGTGATGCATAAATGTTACATTAAATACTTTCTATTTTCTATAATATTTTCCATAACCACTTTTGGACTTACACTTCCTTTAAAACATATTTATTAGACCAAAAACTCCTTGAAAATCCTATAAATGCATTAGAAACAAACACAGAACCATACCAATCTCCTAATCAAATCACCTTTGTTCCAATAATATGCATTCATTGGAATATATCACTTGTTCTCTGTAGAAAACATTATTTTATTCATAAATTGTATAAGATACTCAATTCAAATGTTTAAATAGATCCAAAATGATTATAGTCATAAGAGTGAGAAATTAATTAATTTATCTAAGTGACGTGTCTACATTTCTAACAAATTTTTAGAGGTTAAGACAACGTTCTAGAAGATTGGCATGGTTTTTCTAGAAGAAACTTACCCATGGAATATATGGGTTCCCTATTAAAAAAATAGTTCACATTCAATCCTTTAATGGAATTCTCTATAGAATTGCCGGTAGAGTAACTAACTGGAAAATACCTTTTCCATCCTTTAGAGGTAGGATCACTATCATAAATAAAATTATTTCATCCATACCTATGCATGTTTTATTTTTATTTTAGGCTACCAAATATATTATCAAAAGAATCAAGATCTTGCTCAATAGTTTCATATGAGATTTTCAAAAAGAGGTAAGAAACCGTTGGGCCAGTTGGTCTAGGTTAGAAAAGAACATTGAGTAAGGTGGTATCAAACATAGAATTATATATGAGAACATTCAACAAATATAGAAAAAACTGTACTAGGAAGTGTATTTTGGATAACCTATTTGAGTAAAATTAATTCATAAAAAGTATGGTAACATGTTTTTATTCTAGATTAAGATGAGTGTTTAGGGTTCCCAAATTTAGAGAATCCTCTATGACACTATTCAAATAGTCCATGAGAACTCCCAATGGATCATCGGTAGGGTGACATGTCTTTTTGAAGATATAACTAGAATGGAAACACCCTCTTCTTCCTAGGGTGCCTAGTTTAAAACACTTACTTCATACATGCAATTTAGAATTAAAATTTCATTAAAGTTGTACTGGATTCTAATAAAAGGTCATTACATTACTCCATTTAGCTGGTTGAGGATATTTATGTGTCTGTATACACTCCCTTATCTTCTAGAATATTTAATTTCTCTAACTTCCACAAAATTATTCTTGTACAATATTGGTGAAAATATATTCTTATTAAGCTGAAATTTCTTGTAAAGCATGTATGTATTCGAGCAATTCCTATTGATGTTGAAGTTCATAAGAAAGGTATCTATCTAGAATCAAAATACATGTGTTATGTGTGTGGAAAAATGGAATTGATCTCAAAACGATTTATCAAGCGGGAGTGGATGAGATGCATATGGTTCCACCTTATAGGATTCAAGGGGGTCGACATCCATTTCATTTCCATCGACCATTTTTTTTTCATGTTTTCAATTCAATGCAACTAGGTACACAAATTAAAAGGCTCATAGTATCATCTTTCTCATTAGTTGTTGGGAGATATAGGAATTGCATAATGAAGCTCGTCACAATGGAATCAGACCTTATAAAGGTCTCTTAAAAAAATTATTCATTATTCACAATTCTCTTTTTGATTTTAAAGAACCTCACTATCCCCCATTTCATCAAGAGTCAGACCTCCTATTCTCCACAACTAGCTGAATCTACTAGTAGGGAAGGATTCAATCACTGATTGTGTTATAAATCACCCAATAAGGGCCTCAAAATCAACTTAGATAGATATTGGGTATAAGAAATCATGAACATATGTGGTATTATTTTGGGAACCTAGGGGCTCTATGCTTTTGGATTTCTTGAAATATTATAGTGAGGGTAATTCTATCATTGCAAAAGCTCATGATTTGTTAACTAAGGTGACTATTTGTTCCATGATGAATATTTTTCTATCTATAATAAAATTAGATTCAAATTAGGTTGTCCAGTTTCTATTGGGGCTCTCCCCCTCTCAATGAAACGTCTTCTATATTATCAGATCCAATCGAGGAAGCTCTAACAAGGAGTAGATATTCTTCACAGTTGATATAAGGTAAATTTTATAGAGGATTGTTTATCTTTCAAAGAATACCAAGTAGAGGCATTTATTAGCTATTTAAGTATCAGTTCTTTACCTATGGAATGTAAATACATTGTTTATAGTGATTACCTTGGGCTTTATCACTTCATACCCCCATGATGTTGCTACTGTATACCCCTTTACTTTTCATAATAAAAAATCACAAATTTTCAATCAGATAGTAATCCAAAAGCATGATGATAGCATCCTAAAGGCCTAGATGAACACCTTCTAGAGGCCACCTTAAATGAGTATCATTGGCATCTAAATTGTTCTCTTTACCAATTTACCACCTAAAATGTGCAACATTAGTCATCCACCATGTATGTTTACAATTTTTAACACCTTAGACATGCAACATCAACCATTGTCGCATTCATTTTACTCATCCTTTGAAGGCCCCGTCATTCTGGCCCAAAGGCCTTCATTTTAGTGTTGCGTCACCACGCATGTCAGTGTGTACCTGGGTCTGCATCCCTTCCCGCAACACTTGATATATCATCGACTATAAGTGGCCTATAAATATTTTTAAGAGAAGCTATGCAGATTTGGACTCCAGTCAGATGAAAAATTACAAAGTGACTTTATTGCTCAAGCAAGCCCCCAACTCCTAATTATAGTAATAAAAATATTTAAATAAATAAAAATATAATTTTTTAAATAATTTTAATGTTATAACTAAAAAAATATTTGATAAAAAAATATGATTGAAAAATATAATTAACAAACATGAATGATATTATTAAATTTTAATTATTTCAAAGTAATTATATTATAATAAATGAAATAATTATAAAGAAAACTATAATTGAAAATGATAAATAATGAAATTAAATTATAATTATTATAATATAATTATTCCTTGTAAAAATTTATTTAATTAATAAAATATTTTTTAAAAAATTGTTAAATAAATACAATTTCAATAAATATAATTAAAAAATTAATTTAATTATTTTTAATAATGTAATTAAATTATTATAATTATTTAATTATTTTAATTACTTTATTGATTTAATTATAATAAATATTGATAAAAAATATAATTTAAAAACATAAACTACATTTATTATGTTAGGAATTAGTTTTTATTATTCTATAGTAAATATTTTTTATTAAAAAATTATTTTATTTTATTTTAATAAAATAATGGATAGAAAAAATTGACATCAAATTATATAAAAAGATCATAGTTGGATAAGTCATAAAAAAAACTACATGGTTTTGATGTAAATCTAGTATATATGGAAGGTATTGAAACATATATTGATTTTTCATTTTCAAATATAGATTTTATTCCAAAATGAATGATTAAGTATCCTTATAAGAAATGTGATCTTAAAATACAAAATGTTTAATACTGATGTAGCTCAATTTTTATGTTTTTTTGGGAAGATTATGAATTCTAGTATCAAAATGGTGAACTTCATTTAGAGGGAAATTTTTATGTATTTTTTTATTGGTACATAATAATATAAAATTTTGGTGCACAAGTCTACTGGACTATATTTTCAACAAAAAAAACTCAGAATGATTATTTAAATTCTCAATTTAAAATATCTCATTTTTTTTGAATTATTGAAATTCGTTGAGGAGTCCATTTATCTAGGAATCAAGATAAGTAAATTAGAAGTAGTTATGAAATTTATGATTATTAATTCAGATTCTAGAATGTATAATAAATATTTTAATTGAGTTCTTTCCTTGGTTAATTCTTTATTACTAGTGAGGAATATATTTTTTATAAATTTTTATGAATATAAAAGGATAATAAATAATTTGGATTTTTGTTATCATAATATTTATTGATGTTCAAATTTTGGTTTCATATATTATGGTGATTATGAATCTTTAGTTAATTTCACAACACTTGGAGAATCGAGGTATACAGATATGCACATGAAAAAAGAAAATTTGTTTCTATAAAATAGTTGAGTTATTGTTTAAATATACTAAGATTGTGACATATGATTCTATCTAAAAAAATAATTTCATTTGTAACATGTTACTGATTTAATATTTATATAAATAGATGCATAAATCATCCATTTGATAGTTAATCATAGAAAATATTTTATTGGTGGCATATATATTTTTCTTTAGAACCCTGAAATGTATGGTTAAGTTATTATAAAAATGTTTTTACCTTTTGGTTCTTTTGGTAGTGACTATTTTTATTGTAATGATTTTATAAACCCATAAAATTTACCACATTAGATATTTATAAACCATATATATTTTAAAATATTAATTATAGTTCATTTTAAGAGGAATAATGTTTTTTTGAAATTGGTAACTTTTAGGTTGAAATTATTATAGAGTGATGGTATAACTGCATATATCATAGTTTCAAATAAAAATTATATATTTGGGAGTATCATTATTATGGGAAATTAGTGACTTTATAATGTTTAGTATGTTATATGGATAAAGTAAACATGGTACTGATGCTGGAATTTATCCACTAAAGAATAAAGCATGATGTGGTGAGGGCCACAACGCTATTTTTTGTGTTTGATCATTGTCATTGAAACCAAATTCACTGAAGGAAAATGGCCGTTTAGAGGCGGTTTTTTCGCGGCGGTTTTAAAAAACCGCCGCTAAACGTTTTTCGGGACGCCGTTTCGCGGCGGTTTAAAAACCGCCGTGAAGAAACCGCCGTGAAATGACTTAAATTTATATATATATATATATTAATTTTGTATTAAATTTTCTTGAGGATTAGCAGTGGTTTTTTTAAAAACCGTCGTGAAATAGCGGCGGTTTGGGTGAAACCGTCGCGAAATGAAACGAAAAAAATAAAAAAACAGGAGAAACCCCAAAATCACTAAAACGACAATAACTTTTAATCCGGGCATCCGTTAGAGCACCACGACCAGTCAAATCGAAGGTCATGAAGAGATATAGAGGAAAGTATAATCAAAACCATGAGAAGATCTAAGGTGCGGAAGATATGAGAGTTATAATAAAGTTAAAAAAAGTTCTCCAACTTCAAACGGCCATAACTTTCGCTCCAGGTGTCCGTTTGGGCTCTACCACATATCAAATCGAAGCCAGGGAAGATAGCTACACACCAATTCAAAAGAAAAAGATTTTGTCGTGTTTTGACCCCAAAAACCTCTCTGAAGGTCTCCGAAACCCTATTTCTGTCACCGGTGTCCCGTTGAACTTGTCTTCAAACAGATCTAACTTTCGATCCGTGTGTCAGTTCGGACTCCTCCACCTTCCAGATCATAGCTCGTTCCATGAGCTTCAGTTTGACTGGTCACGGCGCCCACATGTACTTGTGGATCATAAGTTATGACCTTTTTTGTGGGTATCGGGTTTGTTATGTTTTTCGATGCCTCGTTTCTAGCACCCGTTCCCCATCAGCTTTTTTTTTAAATGGTCGTAACTTCTAATCCGCCTGTCCATTCAGACTCTTTCACCTATCAGGTCGAAGATCATTTTAGGATCTTTTATTTGATAGGTCGTGGATCTAAAACGGACTCTCGGATCATAAGTTATCTCTATTAATGCGAGTCCAATGTTTTTGTCACTTTATGACCGTTTTGACGGGTTTTAACGGTTGCTCAATTTATTACTGTTTATTTGGGTTTCCATGACTTGTTATCTTTATCAATGGTTTTTTGTGGGTTATTATGATGATTATGTTGAATTATTAAGGGGTTTTCCAGAGTTGTCATGAGTTTTCATGCGTTCTCATTCTTTCTAATGCCTCATTCTTCATATGCTTCTCCATCCGTTTTCATGCGTTTTCATGATTTTTCATCCCTTATCATGTCTTTTCATAATTTTTCATGTGTTTCCTTTATTATTTATTTTTTATTATTTATAATATACTTTAATTTATTTATTATCTATTATTTGTAACTGGTTATTTATTATTTATTATTTATATTTATTTATTATTTATATTTACTTATTATTTATTATTTAATATTTATTATTAATTATTTATTATTACTAATAATAAAATATTATTATAAATAATAATATTTGTTACTGGTTATTTATTATTTATTATTTATTATTTATTATTTATATTTATATTTATTATTTATTAATTATTAATTATTTATATTTATTTATTATTTATATTTATTTATTATTTATTATTTATTATTTATTATTTATTATTTATTATTTATTATTTATATATATTTATTATTTATATATATTTATTATTTATTATTTATTATTTATTATTTATTATTTATTATTTATTATATATTATATATTATATATTATATATTATATATTATATATTATATATTATATATTATATATTATTTATTATTTACTATTTACTATTTATATTTATTATTATTTATTATTTATTATTTATATTTACTTATTATTTATTATTTATATTTATTTATTATTTATTATTTATATTTATTTAATATTTATTTAATATTTATTGTTTATTGTTTATTATTTATTATTTATATTTATTTATTATTTATTATTTATATTTATTTATTATTTATTATTTTTTATTGATATTTATTTATTATTTATTATTTATTATTTATTATTTATTATTCATTATTCATTATTTATTATTTATTATTATTGAGTTTATATGTATTATTTTTGTATTATTTGTTTTTTCAATTAATATATATAAGTATATTAAATTCTATTTATTAACCACATGATGAGCTTGCTAAAGTGGTAAAGTCTTTGGAAAATTTGCAAGAAGTTAGAGGTTCAAATCTCACCAAACGTTCTGCGACGGTTTTAAAAACCACCGTGAATAGTTTCCCGATGCACGATTTCGCTGCGGTTTTTCAAAACCACCGCCAATCTATTTAGCGGCGGTTTAAACCGCCGTAGTGATTGAAGTGTTTAATAGGAATGATAAGAGACATAATTATAATAAATTTTATAAATGTATTATCATACTTATTCATGTTATTGATACATCATGTGATGATGTTTAGATTGAATATTTATTATTGAAGGAGTTAGAAAACATATAATAAATGAGGTGGATGTTGTAAGATTTATAACATTGAATGAAAAAGATTTTCCATTCCAAAATTTTTGAAATGTCAATACTCATGTGGATCCTTTATTTAATGTATATGTATTACAAGATGAGGTGGATGTTGTAAGATTTATAACATTGAATGAAAAAAGATTTTCCATTTCAAAATTTTTGAAATGTCAATACTCATGTGGATCCTTTATTTAATGTATATGTATTACAAAATGGAGTTCATAGACCTCATTCTATGAAATTAGATTCCATTATCTTTATGATGTAGCTCTTTTCATTCATTTTATCTTTATTTTATTTTAGGGAGGAGGTGATAGCACACCTTTGAGGAGAAGCGGTCTTACCAAAGAGTTTGGTAATTCTAGTGATTTATGGATACCTTTATAGGTAGGAAAATATTGGTTGTTTCTGAAGGAACATGATTAAACTTTTTGTTTCTGAAGATAAAGTCATGGAGTGTAAGGTATGCCTGTTTTAAAGTTTGTTATTTAGTTTTATCATTTTCAATCCTGATTGACCTTTTAAAATCATTTGGTCTTTCATTATGCTATTTTTATGCAACAAGATATCCCAAAAATACTTCAGTGTAATTAAATCCATTACTAGTGAATAATCGATTAGATGAAGATCGAAAATGAAAAACCATTTGTGGCATTTTTCCAGAACAACAAGCATCGTTTTAAAACCATACTGTGGTTTATAACTTCTTTTTCTAAAAAATGACATGGTTCATGGAATTATGATTTTTTAATATAAAATTATAATAAAAATGGAATGTTTTTAATAAAAATATAGTGGTTTTATTATAATAAAATAGATCATCATTTTCAAAATTTTTTTGTTATGATTTATTGATTAATACATCAGGTTTTTTGGAAATGGGATTTCTATGAGGAAAAACCATTATATAGTGTCTCTTGACTAGATTTGGCATATTGTATATTCATAGAACAAAAATATAATGTTTTTTTATACTCATTCATGGTTTAAAAAGGGCCCTTAAATAAATTCTCTACAAAAAAATGGCATGTTTAGAGAAACCATGTCTTGTTTCATAGTCATGGTTCTTAAGAAATTAAAAAAATGTTTTTTTAAAAATCTTCAAAAAGTTATACCATAAGGGACCATGTTAAATTTTTTTTACTTTAGGATATATCAAAAATTGTTTTTATAGATTATATAATTATCTAAATTTGATATATATCATGTCAAATAATTAAATTGTATATTTAGTTATGAAATACATATTTTAATATTCATGTATATAAATTATTTATATCATAAATGTTGTATGATTTCATTGAAATTATTTAAACCACTTATTATGATTGTCATTACAAGAATATAAGTGTTTCATTCTAGGTTCACCATAAATAATGTGTATATTTGGTATTAGATTTATATTATAATTAGGGTCTCTCATGAGTAATGATCCATGGATATTGGAACTTTGGGTTGGACTTCTCAATATCCTAGTGTCTTAGGCTCTATTTAAGAAAAGTGGGGGTCAGATACCTATTGAACCATGAATAATTTTATGGGGATTTATATTTAATATTTTTATAAGACTTTACATAAAGGTTTTTTTAAATATTCATGAGATATATTTGGATATGTTTAGAGGTAATTAACTTTTATGATGGGAAAAGTAACACAAATCATGAGATTTATAAGGTGTAATAAATTAATATGTTTGGAATATATAACTTCAGTAGAAATAATAATATTGAAAAACTAAATTTATAGAACAATATATATATATATATATATAATGTTATGTTAATATTCCATGGGATTCAATAGTTACCAATTATATGGATAAATGCATATAAAAATTATGAGGATAAGAAAACCCTAGAAATTTTATGAGTGGGATTTCTTATAAATAAAAAACATGTCTAGACCTAAAATAAAAATGGGTATATTCATGCCAAATTAGGGTTAAATTTTATTATTTTATGTAAGTCATGATGGATTTGGATAACCCCAATAGTTTGGTAAACATAACCCATTGTAATATTTAGGTGACACTTAATTGGTAAAACCTAAGAGTTAGGATAACATTGGAATATAATGGATTAATATGTGATACGATTGGCATGATGAACTATTTAAATAGATAATCTATGAGAATAACACCAAAAAATACTCATTACTTAGTAAGATATGGGTACATGTTCACTAAATAGATATGATATATGATGTTATCATTTTATAAGGAGTAATTTCAATAAATGTACTCATTGAAAATATATATTACATGATACTCAAACATAAATATTTCTTATTATATATAATTTAATGCACCTTGAACATCAATTTTTGACCTATTATAGTTTACAACTACATAATAACAGATTGGTATCTAATGTTGAGAAGTGTTCTTAAGGAGAATAATTATGATCATATGGGTTTGAATGTTATAGAAATAAATTTCTCTAATTATAACTTATTAGTATTGGATATTGAGTGTCCATTGCATAGTTTTTATGAAAAACCTAGAAATGAAAATATTATATAATTGATGAAAGTAAAAGTAAATCTATGTGTTGGTAATGGGGAAAAAGTTAAAATATTAGAGTTCAAAACCTATCCTCAATTTCTCCCTAGTGGATTTTTCATGTATTATAAGAAGTTTATTATGTTCCTTACATCATTAGAAATTTTATTCATATATATTTGTTTAACAAGAAAGTATATTCATTCATGATTAGAAGAATAGTTTTTCTATATACATGAATTAAATGTTTTATCACATTAGAAATATAGTGAATTATTTATACATTCTAGATATGTACAGTCTAATTTATAATATTCATGATAAGAAGGTCAAGGTTAATTCTAAAACCACTTATCCTTGTTATTTTCACCTTCGATATATAAATAAGATACACATTCAAACACTCCTTAAATATGGATTGTTTAAAACATTATATTATAATTTTTTTTGATAAATATGAATCTTGTTTTTTAGAAAAAATAAATTAAAAAAATTAGATTAACAAGTAAGTGAGTTAGTGGACCATTGAACTTAATAGATAGTGATATATGCAGACCAATGAGTAATCAATAAAAGGGTATTTATAGGAACTTTATAACCTTTATTACTAAATTTCATTGATATGGTTTTATGTTTCTTATGAGATTTATGTTTGAAATATTTAATAATTTCAAATAGTTTATAATTGTTGTATAACTTCAACTGGGAAAATATTTTAATATTTTATAATCATATTAAGGTGGCGAATACTTGATCCACAAATTTAATGACCATTTTAGAGATTATGGAATTGTTTCCCTACTCACACCTCATTAGAATAGTGAGTTTTCAAGGATTAATTATACCATTTTGGTCATGTTTTGATCGATGATGAGTCAATGTGTCCTTATATTACTTTGGGAATATAATCTGAAAACTATTGTATTCTTAATTAACCACATTATACCTAAAGGATTACTGAAAACATCATATAATATATGGATTGGGTGGAATCCAAATTTTTATTTTATAAGGATTTGGGGTTGTGAAACATACGAATGAATTTTTTTTATATAAACCTGGCCTTAATTTAGAAAAAATATTACTTGTTAATTATCCTAATGAAATAAAGGGATGTTATTTCTATAAACCTACTAAACACAAAGTATTTTTCTTCCAAGATTATGTTTTACATGAGATGGAACATATGAATCAAAGAGTTTTTGTGAGGAAAATTAAACATAGGGAAGCTTAAAAATAAGAAATACAAATTGATCCTTATATGGAAAAAATCATGTCTCCATGAAGGTTTATTGAATGAAAACTGATTTAGGTTATACAAGAATAGTGAAGGTCCGGTAGGGTTCATCATGAGCCAAATATATATAGATTTATTATATAAAATAATGATTATATAGTGTTTATAGATGATGAAACTACCTCTTACCAAGTGGTTATTAAGAATTAAGATTATGAGAAATGTTTAAAGTCCATGAGGTTTGATACAAAATCCATGTACATCAATTAAGTTTAGAAATTAGTGGATAAAATTTAAGGGGTGGGACCCATAGGGTTCAAGTGGGGTATTATAAAAAAACTAATATAGATGGAAAATTATCAAAATATTAATCTCTCTTGGTGGAAAAAGGTTATAAAAAAATTCATGGTATTGATTATAAAGAGACCATTTCATCTTTTCAGATGAACAATTCTATTTAGTTATTAATTTCCATAACAACTCATTATGATTATGATATATATCAAATGAGTGACAACATCACTATATTTAATTGAAATTTATTCAAGGATGTGTATATGATACATCTTGAATGTTTTAAAGTTCAAAAAGATTCTACTAAGGTGTTTAAGTTACAATAATAAAATTATGTATTGAAGAAAACACTAGGTTTGATGATGTAATCAAATAGTTTGGTTTGATATCGATGATTCTTGTGTATATAATAGGATTATTGGGATTGTTTTGGATTTATAGTGTTGAATGTGGGTGACATACTGTACATTAGAAATGATGTTCCCACTTTACATTATGTAAAATTATAGTTGGGAAAATGATTCTCAATGAATAATATGAGTGAAAAAATTTATATATTAGGAATAAATATTTATAGAAATAGATAAAAAAGGATTCTTGGATTGATTCAAAACATATATATTGGTTAAGTGATAAAGAGTTTTAGAATAGAGTAATCCAAGAATGGGTATTTACCAAATTTTTATGGCATGAGTATTATAAAGACTTAATGTATTTCTAAGGATTCAGATTTGAGAAACATGAATATGATTATTTATATGTTCTCTATAATATATATCATGTATTCCATATTGTGTAATCGACCAGAGGTATCTTATTCTATGAGAATAATAAGTATATTCCAATCCTTTCTTGGTGAGAGTTACTAGATTGGTATTAATAATAGCCTTAAACACTTAAAAATAAGTAAAGATATATTCTTGGTCTTTGGGGTTAAGGATGAGCTCATTTTAAAGAGTTACACTAATGTTAATTTCCAAATTTACAAAGAAGATATGATATTTCAATCTGGTTTCATGTTTTTCCACAATGATAGAGTTTCTAGTTGGAATAGTATTAAAAAATACACTGTTACAGACTCGATAACATAGGTAAAACACATTGCTATATCAGTTTTTGTCAAGGAAACTATTTGGATCAAAAATTTCATCACTAAAATTGGGGAGATTCCTAGTATTGAGGGAGAAATTAAGCTTTACTATGAGAAAAATTAGATGAATTTCTTAGGACTTGGAACCTAGGTATCGCTAAAGGACCAAAAACTTCCTTTTAAAATACCATATCATTAAAAAAATCATTGAGAGGGGTGATGTTAGGATATATTAGGTTGATAAAAAGGAGAATGAAATAGATTCATTAAAAATACCATTAATGTAGTAAAATCATGAGGGTCATGTAAAGACTTTTGGTATTATATATATGAGATATTTGATGTAATGATTATTATTAATTTAAAAAAATTATGGTTTTATAATAAATGTAATCTCCATTTATCATCCAATAATGTGTGTGGCATATATTACATGAATAGAGGAATGATAAAATACAATCAAGTATAAGTTAGAGTTATCCCTGATGAATGATCGTCAAAAAGTATTATGGTTTGTGATGATATTTTAATATTTACATGGGTATAATATTATATATGATACCGATTAAGATCATGAGATGATAAATGAGTATTTAGTATCTATATTGATCCATGAAAGTATATCACATGGAATTCCATATGATCATTGATATACTTAGGGGTTTATGCTTCATATGAATCTTCATTACCCAAGGTTGGGAATATACTTATCAGGTTAACATTCATATTTCAATACCTTTCTTATGTTAGCCTTGTGGCTAAGCTAATCAGGGCATGGTCGGGTGTGTTGTTGATATTTTATAATATTGAATTTTACTAAGATGGAATTTTTCCTATTGTATAATAAGTATAAAATTTAGGTCCTTCATTGAATTAAAGTGATGAAATAAAATACTATTCTTAGTTGAGTGACATGTGATGTTATTGACTACTTGGATAAATTACATGTGATATATTAAATCAAACAGCTTATCCCATTTTGGAGAATCATGAACGTATGATATTTCCTATATTATATTGACATGTTCTATGTTTATTGATCACTCTATTTATTAAATAAATGGGTTATAAGTGTTAATACAATGTATAGAGTTATATATTGTGGAGGATATATTTATATGGATATATGAGTGTGTTTGATTGAGATCAATCCAGAACCCTTTGTATCTTTAGTAACAATGATATTTTTTTTAAGGATTCTATTTTATTATAACTATGTATTGGTTAATTCATAATTATTTTCAATGAAACAGATTCTCATAGTATAACAAAAAAGGTCTCAGAATAATGATTATTTTTGGTACAAAGTGTTTTTCTAAAATTTGAGAGAGTTTATATGATAATAATTTTCAAAGGAATTTTGATAGATCCACAAAGAGTAATATTGTTTAGAATAATTATTATGAGACTATAGTGTAAGTGAGATATTATTGGAATTTATAAACCAAATAATAAACCATGATGTATTGAAGGTATATATGCCATGGTTTTTGTTTGATCATAGTTATTGAACCCATGTCATAGTGTATAATAGGAATGGTATATGATATAATTTGACTAACATTTCTGTGTGTATTATCATGATTTTTTTTATTAACACATCATGTGATGATGTGTAGATAGATTGTGGATTATTAAATTAGTTTAAAAATAACATAATCAATGACTTCTATTTTATAAGATACAAAATAGTGAATTTAAAAGGTTGGTTGTTTCAATAGGTTTAAAATATAATGACCTCAATAAGATCCTTTATCTAATGAAGGTGGCCTATAAAATGGTGTTCAAGTGCCTCATTTGATGAAATTGTAGTTTATTATCTCTAATATAAATATCTCAACATTTCTCTTCTCTTCATTTCTTTTTGAGAAGGAAGTTTTAGCATACCTTTGATGATAGTTGGTCCTATAAAATTTTTTCTGGCAATTCCAGTGGCTGGTGAATAATGTAGAAGGTAGAAATCATTGGTTTTTATTAAAGGAACTTGACCAACCCCACTATTCCTAAAAATCAAAGCATGGATAGTGAGGTACACCGAATTTATATTCTTTAATTTCATCTTTTCATTTCATATCCCAGTTGATCTTTGTATGAGGATTTTATGATTTACATTTCTATGTTTGGGAATTGAGATATCCCATAAAACCCTTCACTAAAATCCAGTCTAAACTAAATTAGTGATAGTAAAGCATATATTCTTGTGAATGGAATAAAAATATGTTTTTTTACAATCGATGATTTCTTCCTAGTAACCATCCTTCTAAAATAATTATAAATTATTTTATAAAAGGTATAATTGAGAGAGATGGACCTTAATTGATGATATTAATTATTCAGGTGAAAATTATTATGTCTTCATTATCATCTATTACTTTTGGTCTAACTATAATCTAACATAAAATATGTGGTTTTGGGATAGATCATAACTAAAAAAAGGGAATGTTTTTGGGATTTACCATATTGATATGATTTGGTTTTCCATACCATGGTATATTTAATTCATATTGATAATAAATTGTTTAATAACATATTATATATGATGTTATACACACCCGATATGATGAAAGATTCTATAAAGTCATAGTTAAATCTTGCTCAAATTTACAGGCATAAAAAATTTGAGTTATTTAAAAATGAAAAATCATATAGTATAATTAATCCAATAAAGATTATATATATTTAATATAAAATAATTTATTATTCTCTAAATATATTTTATATTTGTGGTTTTTAGATGATATAATTTTAATTTATCACATCATGTTATAAATGGGATGATTATTGAGTTACAGTGTCATGATTTCCATGTCATAATAGAAAAAAATAACTATTATTCTTATAGGTCTATTGAATGAATTAAATTTGGATGGGTTAACTAGAATATTTTTTGTGACATTTATATTGCAACATCATCCTATGAAATATTGAGTATGTTGTAATAATAGGTTGTTGTAAACTTATGTAAATTTTAAAAAATACTTCCAACATCCTTATTTGATTCAATAAAACATTTAATGTTATATTTCTCATAAAAAGAAAAATTCAAAGGGACAATATTATTTTTATGGGTGTGACCATTTTAGATATGTATATATAAATTAAGGAAAAAGTTATACAATATAACATCAGTTAAAGGTTCAATTATAGAGACACATTTATATATATATATATTTAATTTTTTGATTATATTATTTTTAATATAAAAATGAATCAAAACATAATATAATTTTATTAATGAGGAAAATATAGATGATGGCATATATAATTGATTAGAAATATTTAATGAACTGAAACTTGGTTTTGGTGGTGAACTTTAATAATGGATTTCAAATGATACAAAATAAAGAGACCATATATAAGTTCTACTCAATTATGAAGAAAATATATAATTCATATAGTAAGTGCCATTTTTACTTATTTTTGTATTTATTAATCATTATATATATATTTTTATTATTTATTTTATTGATTATATGATGATCATATTAGAAAAAATTCCCAAAAATTAGCCCAACTACTCTTAAAGAGTATAGATAATATAATTTTGTGTCCTAGTTTTAAAGACTAATTAGTTATATTTGTTTACTACTATACCTATTAAATCAATATACGATTTATTATAATTATAATTAATATAATTTTTTAATGATCACATTGTGAAAATGGGATTGATAATCCATTTTGTGCACTAACACACCTGATATGGGGTGGTGTAAAAATATTTTTAATTCCTTGGTTAATATACAATAGAGTAGAAACCAAGGGTTGTCTATAGAGAGGGGTGATCAAAATCTATTGTAACTTTTTAGTCTATAAACAGGTGATTTGATTTTTTTTACTTTTTTAGATAAATTTGATGTAATTAAATCATGTGACTGAAATCAAGGGAATGTAATTTATGGGTTAGCAGTTGGATATATTATTATAATGCTATTATAGTCTTTAAATAATTGAATTTACCTTTTTTAAAGTGATGAATGAGAAGTTCCACAATTGATTCATCTCTCACCCTCAGTAGAATGAATTTGGTGAATATTGACTTAGACCAAAATATCTGGTTAGTATATCCTCCTTCCTATGTGTGTAAAGTGGTACATTTACTCACTCTTAGTTTACTTAGGCAATACTCACTCAGGTTTTATGTTTCTTAATCCACCAAAATTTTTTCCACTACCTTCACACATATTCTAGAAATCATCAACCACATCAGCACTCAACTTTTTATATTCTATTTTATATAAACTAAACAAAGTGGAAGGTGATAAGTGATCATTGAACAAGTCAACTCACCCTGACTAGATTTAATATCTCAAAAAAATCATATTTATAATTTCAATCTACCATTGAGTGCTGAAACCAAATAATATGAGAGAGAGTTTATTCATCAAAATTTAGAAACTCAGGCATGACATCGAATATCATTCACTTACCTAATAACCCAAGGAAATTACTCATATATAATAAGGATAATAGATGTAAAAAGAGAAGAAGGAATTAAAAGGAAGAAAAATAAAAAAAATAAAACATGAAACCTTGAAAATAGTAGTTTCTCAAGCCAAAATCTTTCACTTTTTAGCCTCTTATCCTTTTGAATAACTTTCCTTCCCTCTTAGGTTGTTCAAACATGATGAGATTCTTACTCATTTAATTTTTCTCCATATTTATTTTACCTATAAAACTTATTTAATAGTAAATATTTATTCTTCAATAAAATATATATATTACCCTATCTTTTCTTTAAATGGATTATCAACCTTATATTACGATTGATAAAATTATTTATAATCTATGTGGACCTATGTAATTGGCCTGTATGCATGTCTATTTAAAAACGAAACTTTGGTTTACAACACTGATGAACCTTAAAAACTTTTCTATAGTGATCCAAACCTTTTTACACATATCATTACATAATTTTTATTATAAATATAAATTAATAAAAAACAAGTATTGAAAATTACTAGTGTATTTGGAAGACTAGGTATGTAAAACATCAACATGAAAATAATGAGTCTTTATTTTAATATCTATAATGAGATCCTAAATACCTTTGAGCTACTAAAAATTCATGGTATTACCTATGGAAAATATAGAAAAAATGGGCGAGCTAAAATTCCTAGTAAGGGATTAATCATGATAAGAAACATAACATGTCACTCAAAGGTATAATCTGATATCCTAAAAGAGAAGGCTCATGAGTTAACAAATGGGAGTATAACATAAATAAAATGGGATAAAAAGATCACGGAAACATAGTAAATGAGGTATAAACACAAAAAATGAAATAATAATATGTCCAGTATAACTTCCAAGACAACATCACATGTTGGGCAGAGTCCCATAGTGTATTAGGTTTACTCTTTAATCCCATACAAAATGTCTCATGAGACAAAAGCTTTACCCTATGAATTAGAGAAATATCTAGGTGAACCCATAATAACATGATAATTATTTCATGTTACACAAAAAGGAAATAAATCATAAGTCATAAACATAAGATTTACCCCTGGAAATAAAATAGGTTGCATAATCTTGCCTCATATCATAATCCAAAGAGATTTATTAAAGAAGGAAATTGAGAAATGATCATAAGGAATGTATTAACTCATCAAAGGAAGGTAAAATAAGATATTTATATATGTTAGAGACATATATACATAATTTATAAGCATTTAATAACATTAAAGATAGATTGATAAAGTGATTTAGAGAGAGAATGACCATAACCTAAAGAAAAGAGTGGTTTAGAGAGATCCATTACCTTGAGCCCGACTCATCACATGAATCACTTATCTTCCTAAATAATAAAAATATGTTTTTTATTTAATTAATTATAAAAAATTTTAAGTTTATTTTCACATTTATTTTATTTATGATCATTTCATATTCAATTACTTAATCAATTAATTTTACTTCTGGCATTTTAATGATATTCAGCTCATATGTCAAAAATAGATTCAGTAGGTTGAATACGGTCAATAAGGACATTATTTCACCATATATAGAATTATAAAAAGGAAATAATAATAATATTTATAATTAGATAATAATTTTAAAACCAACCTTGAAATATGTTTTTGAAAAATGAATTACGTTATAATCATAGAGATGATAGGTCATACATACACATGAGTAATATTTTAATTTTTCAATGATCAATTTTGGAAATAACTTAGGTATTATTTTATCTTTATAGAATCATAATTATATCATAAAAATTATATAATTTCTCTAAATAAACTTATATATACCATCCATGTGATGTGGTAATGAAAAGAAAATCACATTGCTTGGTGAAGGTGGTAATCCACACATACTCACAAATGATGATATCATTTTTCAATAAATAGAATGGTAAGAAAATATATGATATATTAATTTTAAATAATGATAAATTTTTTATTAAAATAATATATATAAATTAAATCCATCATTATATATAGCTGTGAGAGGCGGTGATGGAAACCAAATTACATAAATTTTTGAGGTGGTAGTCCGTCGTACACTCAAATGAAAATTTTGTTTCCAATTTGATGGAATAATAGATGTATATAGGTTATGAAATTAAGATTATGATATATTATTATAAATAAGTTATTTTATTTATTATTTAAACATGTTTGAATAATATTTTAAGGAGTTGGAAGAAGAAATAAAATGAAAACACATTTTAAGAGTTATACTTCTTCATTAGACAACCTCTTTAGGTTTATACCTAAAGCCTACCTAGTATTGTTTTATCACTAAACTATAGAATCCAGGTCATGTGGAGAGATGTAAGGAATCAATTTGGGTAGGTATGGTCTGATCAAAAAGGCTCTTGATGTGTGGAGAGGAGAGTATAGGTGGTGTCCTTTTATAAATGGGGGAGATGACCCACTTGGAATATTTGAAAAGAATAAAATATACAAATGAATTTCTCATAGAAAATGGATAATAAATGGAAAATTACAAAATATAATATGATATATGGTATAAATATGTCTTTAAAATAGAAATTATAAAATTTTTTAGTTCAATTTAACCCTTATATATTTACTTTAACCCCTGGTAAACCTATTTTAACATTAACTGTGGTAATAAATTTTTACTATTTTTAATATTCATTTTGAACAAAAATTAAGTTGATAATATTAAATAATATTAATTATTATGATTAAAAATATTTAACCTATTTTAACAAATTAAATTCATAGAAGTTTCATAATTTAATTTAAAATTAAACTCGAAAAAAGTGTTGAAAAACGAGTTTTCATAAAAATGCACTTTTAAACCCAAAAAATATAATTATACCAAAATCAAATATAAATATAATTCAGATGTAATTAATTATAATATATATTAATAAAAATTATTTTAATTTTAAATAAATTTTAAATCATAATGATACTTTTAAATTAACTCATTTAATGAAAAGGAATGATAGTTTTACAAAAATCACAGTTTTCCTCTATTCACTAAAAAAATAAATAGTTTGACTTTTTTTAAAATTTGACCCCAAGGTAATTTAGATATGATGATTTAAAAATTAATATCCTTTTTATAAAATTTTATTTCTAAAATTTCCATAAATTAATTATATTATTTTCTCTTAAAGGGAAATAAAAATCAATTTTAAAGAAAACATATTTTTGAAGCATAAAATGTCATTACTGAAAATGGAGTGATTATTTACTAAGATTTTATCAATAGATTTTTATTTAATATTAAATTTATTTATTTTTCATAAATTTTTAATCCTATTAATACCCACCAATTTAATTACTAGGGTATATTTATTATATTTAAATAATAATATTTCATGGTTCATTTAGGCTCAGTATTATGTGTCAAATACAATATAAAATATAGTTATCTTTTTAAAATCACAGGGTGTTACATTATCCTCTCCATAATAAATTTCACCATCAAAATTCAGTATTACATACTAAGGTTAAAATATGTGAGGTTACTTCTACTTCACTGATTCTTCCATTTCATAGGTTTCCTCTTCATATTTATGGTTCCTCCATAGTAAATTGACTAGGTGAGTTGTATTGTTGCATAGAACTTTATATCTATGATACAATATCTTCATAGGATTCTCCTCATAGGAGAGATAATTTTCTAGATATAACACCTATGAATTTAGTACATGTGGGGGATATGATATATAGTTACTCGAGAGGGATACATGGAATATATTATATACTTGAAAAAGAGTTAGTGGGAGTGCTTGTTGATATGGCATAAATTCGATGTGATCGAGAATATAAAATGGGGTGATATACCAAAGGCTTAGATTTCCCTTCTCCCCAAATCTCATGAATCTATTCCATGGATACATGAAGATAAACACTTTATCCCTGACCTAAAAGTTTAATTATTATAAATGATTTTCATCATAGAGCTTATATCAACTATGAGAATCCCTGATGTATAGATGAATGGTCTTGAACTTTTCTACCATTAAATCTACCATTTATGGTCCTAAAAACTTTAATTCACCAAATTCAACCCAACACGCTGGTGTTATACATCTCTTACCATAAGAATCCATTTGACTTGAGTAAAACATATTATTGTATGAGAACCCAACCAAAGGTAGATACTGATACCATTCTCCTTTGAGGTCTATCGAGCATGATCTCAAAATTTATTATAGTGTCTTAATAGTATGTTTAGATTGACTATCAATTTTGTAGTAATAATACGTACTAAAGTTCAACTCAGTATTTATAGCATGTTGTAAACTATTTGAGAACTTAGAGGTAAACCTCATATCTTGGTCAAATAAATTTTTTAGTGGTGTTCCATACAACCTCATGACATCTCAAATGCATATTATCGCAATTTAATCAAGTGATAAGTACTATAAAATTAAAATTAAGTGATTATTATTTTTAAGAAAACCCACAATAATCGACGTGTAAATATTTCCTTAATGTATTTAGAATACTAGTGAAAAATTCCATATTGATGTTTTTCCATTTCCATGTTTGTATGGGTAATGATTGTATCAAAGCATTATAATTGTTTCTTTAAAACTTAAATTTCTAACATAATATACACTTTTATGTATATTCTATGTTCACCTTATTCATATTTCCCTAAAAATAGTTCTCTCGGAGATCTCGATACATATTCACGATCCTTGGGTGGATAGAGAAGGTAGAGCTATGTGAATCATTCATTAGATCTTTATTTATCTCATGATTTTATGATACACATAGTCATGAACCAAATATTACAACTCCTTATTCATCAATTTTTAATTATTAGAATCTCTCTTTTCTTATAGATTCCACATTCTTCTGAATTTCCACATCATCTCTTTAGCATAACTTATATTATCTATAATGAATGGTTGAGATATAATTTGAGAAAATAATGATAATTTTCCTTCCTTTAAAATTCCAATGTCCATACTTTTTAATTTTAAGAATATTGGATCCTTCCCAACACTCATCATTGATAAATTTGTTAGATACTTTCTACTTAGAGCATCTACAACTTTGATTTCTTTCCTAGGATGGTAATGGATTGTACATTCATAGTACTTGATAAGATCTAAACATATTTGATGGTTCATATTGATATCCTTATATGTGAATATATATTTGTGAATCTTATGATCCATATATATTTCACACTTCTTCCCATGGAGATAATGTTGCTATATTTTGAACACAAAGATCACTTCATCCAACTCCAGATCATGTGTTAGATTGTTCTACTCATGAAATTTGAACTTACTTGAGGTGTCGGCTATCAATTTATCATTTTACATTAGTACATATCCTATAAACTTATTTTAAGCATTACTATATACCAAAAAAGTTTCCCCACTTATGGGAAGTGTGATGATTGGTGTGTTGAAGAACATTTTTTCAACTCTTTAAATATCTCTTCACATTTGATGGTCAAAAAACTTTACTCCCTTCTGAGTTATCATGGTTACAAAGTTTGATAATTTTGATAATTATATTAAAAATCATCAGTAATACCTATATGGTCTAAGAAAAATATGTATCTCCGATACAGATGTTGGTTTGGTAGACTCATCAATTGTCTTTGTCTTAAAATGATCCAGATATATCCCTTTTTTGGTGACAATATTCCCTAAGAATTATACTTTATTTATCCATAACTCCCATTTACTATACTTTTCATATATCTTATCCTTTTGAAAAGTCTTTAACATAGTATTAAAATTCTCCTCATGATCCTCCTTTCTTTTGGAGGATATCATAATATCATCTATAAATACTACCCCAAATTTGTTGAGGTAATATCTAAAGACTCTATTAATTATGTCCATAAATAGTTTTGGAGAATTAGTGATTCCAAAAGGCATAATGATGATCTCATAGTGTCCATAACTTATTTGAAAGGTAGTTTTGGGAATATATTACTTCTTCCCCCTTAATTTGTGATATCCTAATCGAAGTTCCACCTTATAGAAATACTAGGCCCCACATAGTTGATAAAAAATGTATTCTATTCATGGAATTAGGTACTTGTTCTTTATCATGATTTTGTTGAGTTCATGGAAATTAATACATAGGCTCATTGAACCTTCATTATTATTGAAAAATAGGATTAACTCACCACACAGTGAAGCACTCAGGCATATAAAACCCTTTTTTATATTCTATTATAACTTATTTTTTAGTTCTTCAAACTTAATGGTGGCCATTCTATAAGGATTCTAGGATATGGTTAGGGATCTAGGTATAAGTTAGATTGAGAACTCAACCTCTTATTCAGGAGTAAGACCAGATAAATATTCAGGGAATAAATACTTATATTCTCTTAGAATGGGAATGTCTTCATGAACAATTATATACATTTTATCAATAATTTGGGAAAGATATGATTTCTCATAAGGAAATAATATCCAAAATTGATCAGAATATTCTGAAGGTGGTTCATCCTCTTCCTTAAACTTATAAAAAATCATAGGATGACTTGGGATATGGAGAGTGATCTTCTTATCTCAACAGTTGATGTGGGATTTGTATAAGGACAAAAAATCCATGCCAAATATAAAATCTAATTCCACTAAAGGAAGTAAAATGTGACTTGATGGAAGATTAAGTCCAAAAACATTGATTGGGGAGGAGTTACATAATTTGGATGTAATAATTTCTATGTCATTTGTTTTCACAGATAGATGAATCCTCATGTTTTGAGGTGCTTTTTGAATAGTTATAAAAAAAATTCAATATATGAAATAATTCATAGAAGTTGAGAAAAAAATTACATCTTATATTCTTAAATGAATAACTAGTGTACCTATCACCACATAATTTTCAATATCAACCTCATTAGTTGTGATAATATATTCCTTTACATTCTCTCTATTAATTAGTGGTTGTTTTCATTAATTGTATTCCACAACCCTTAGATAAGGTAATTGGCTTCTATAATGCCTATGTTCCTTGGAGTTGAAGCACTATACAACATGTTGAGTCTTGATCTGAACCTTCTTTTACTCTATCATATTAGTGGGTTTATTCATCTATGATTGACATTGATTATCCTGATTACCATATTTTCCAAATTTTAAGAATATTACAGTTACATTGAGATATTTTCTAGGGTGCTTCTTCCCAATATTTTGACATGTGGGATGTTGGGTTTTGTTTTTTAAATGATATTTTTATATTTATCCTCCTAAAGAAAAATCCATTTTATGCTTTTTATATCTTGTCCCATGAGATCACTAAGTCTCACCTATCTCCATATCAACATTGAGGGAACAAACTATACTATATTAATAGTTTTAAAAGTCCCAAATCATTAAATATTTTCATATAATAAGCTTTAACCCACTAAATAAACAGTCAACCTTAGTTTCAGTGTTAATGAAAAAGTCAGAGACTTACCATGCTAGGAATGTGATGTTTACCTAAAATTACCGATAGAATTATCTTCTTTTTTATTCAATATGAGGAACTACCTCTCCTTTTTAAGATGGAAAGTTTAGGGAAAATATTTATTGAAAAACATTTTCATTAATTCTTTCCAATCCATGGAATTAGTGTACCATTTGAACTCTATTTTATTAATTATCAACCACCACTGATTGGATTCTCCCTCCATATGATAAATGACCATCACTAAATTTTCCATATTATGAGCATTAAAGGATAGATAATATAATATAAATTGAGTTAAACCATTGTTCCATGATGAAGGGATTGTAAGTTATACTAAAGGTAGGATGCCTTTATTTCATAAATGAATCAACTAAAACTTTATCTTTCTTAGGAGAAATAGGGTGTTATGAATGATTCATGTTATTATTCATAACTTGATATAGTTTATCCAGTACTTCCATGAATTTATAATCTTCCACTCCCATAAGGTTAAGAATATAATTGGGGAAATCATCACATTTCTTATCATGTTGAATATTGGAAAAGTTTCTCCTATTTCCTATTATAAACTAAAAAAGAAAAAAAACATGATGATAATACATTAACTAATAAACATATGAAAGGGAAACTTATAAAATTATAAGGAATAGATTATAAATGATAAGTATATAATAAATTATGATTCTTTGGGTTTTAATATAGGTTATCCATAGAAATTTTCCTATTAAGTTTTATAACCTAAAAATCTATTCAAATAGTTTATAATGGTTCATAAATAGTTTGTGATTTTCCAAATTGTATCCCCTAGGAGGGTCAAACTAGGTGTGAAACATGTTAACTTTTTCATGCACCAGGTGATTATTGAGTAAATTACCAATGTTCCCGTTTTAGGGTTATTACCCCTACATACAAATTTTCCAGATCCACATTCACTTTTAGTATCTAGATAGGGATTTAAATTCATGAAATCCACTCACTTTATAATTCACCAAAATTATAGGATGTTTTCCTATACTTATCCCCATGATTATCACTAAAGTATTCTAGTATTAATCCCAAAAAATAACTAGACCAAGATATGCTACTAAATATAATTACCTGAATTTTTTTACATATATTATTACATGAATTTTAACATAAATATAAATTATTAAAAAACAAGTATTAAAAAGGCCTAGTGTCTTTGGAAGACTAGGTATGTAAAATATCTACATGAAAATAAAGAGTGTTTATTTTAATCTTATTAATATAATCCTAAATTCCTTTAATATCCTAACACTACATGGGATAACCCAGGGAATACATAGACAAAAGGGGTGAGTTAAAAATACCATTAAGGGTATAAGAATGATAAGGGAAAATAATATTCGAGTCAAAGGTATAACATGATACCATAAAAGATAAGTATCACAAGTAATCACATGGGAGAATAAAATAAAGAAAATAGTATCATAATACCATGGAAAAATTTTAAATGTGAATGAAACACAAAACATGACATAATCATAAGTCAAGGATAACTTCCAAGACAACATCATATGTTGGAAAAAGTCCTATAGTCGATTAGGTTTACTTCGTAATCCCATACATAACATCGCATGAGACAAAAGATTTTCCCAATCCATTTGAGTGATATTTTGGAAAACCCATAATAACATTTTTATGATTATGTGTTCCAAAAAAAGAAATAAATCATAAATCATAAACATATGAATTACCCATGAAAATAGAATGGGTTTCATAATCCTTCCTTATATTATCATCAAAAGATATTTCTTAAAGAAGGTATTTGACAAATGATCATAAATAATGTATTAAATTATTAAAGGAATAAATAATAAGATATATATATATATATATATATATATATGAGAGAGAGACATATATATATAATTTATAATACTTTAATAACATTAAATAGAGAGATAAAGTGAGTAAGAGAATGATCATAACCTAAAGAAAAGGGTGGTTTAGAGAGATCCCTTACCTTGATCCTAAGTCATCATGTGTGTTCTTTATGTTCCTGAATAATAAAATTATGTTAATTATTTACTTAATTAAGAACCTTTTTAATTTTTATTATTCCTTTTATTTTATTTATTACCATTTCATATTCAATTTTTTAATCTATTAATTTTACATTGGAAGTTTTGACGATATTTATCTCATTTGTCCAAAATGGATTTAGTAAGTTGAATATGGTCAAAATGGTCATTCATTCATCATTTAAGGAATAATAATCATGAAATAATTTTCATATTTATAAATAAATTATACTTTTAAAAACAACCATGTAATTTGGTTATGAAAAATGAACTATATTACAATCAAGGAGATGGTTGGTCATACGTACGCATGAGCAACGTTTCCATTTTTCAATGATAAATATAGAAAAAAGTTAGGTATTATTTTATCATAACATAATGACAATTATTTCATAAGTATAATATTATTACTTTAAATAAACTTATATATACTATCCATGTGATATGGTAATGAAAAATGAATCACATCGCTTTGTGGAGGTGGTAATCTACACGAACGCACGAACAACGTTATCATTTTTCAATGAAAGGAATGGTAAATATGATATATTATTTTAAAAAATGATAAATATTTAATTAATATTATATATATACATTAAATCCATAATTATATCCAACTGTGAGTGGTAGTGATGGAAAACAAATTACATCGGCTCATGAGGCGGTGGTCCTCTATACACATGAATGATGATTTCATTTCCCATTTGATAGAAGGGGAGATAAATATAGGTTATTACATTAACATAATAACATATAATTATATAGAATATAATGGTTTTATTATATTATCATGGTTGAAGAATATTTTAATGATGTGGAAGAGGAAATAAAAAAAACGCATGGTTAAGAATTATACCTCTTCTTCTGAAAACGTCTTAGGTTTAAACATAAATCCATCCTAGGATGTGTTTTTGATAAAATGAGGGAATCCAAGTAGTGGGGATGAATGTAAGAAATATATTTGTAAATTTATTTTCCAAAAAAATACTCTTTATGTTTTGGTGGAAGAGGAGATAGGTGCGATTTTATAAGTGAAGAAAAGAGACCCACTTGGATTTTTTGAAAAGAATAAAATATATAAATGTATTATTCACAACAAATGGCTCCAAAATAGACCTTTAATGAATATTATATGATATAGGTTCGAAATATTTCCAAACAATATAATTCATAAAAACATTTTAGGTCATTTAAACCCTTATCTCTATAGTTTAACCCCTAGGTAAACCAGTTTTAACCTTAACCGTTGTAATAAATTTTTATTTTTTCACTATTCATTATGACCAAAAATTAAGTTGACTATAATAACCAATATTAATTAATATTATTAAAACTTTTTAATCCTTTTTATTAAGAAAAATTCACAAATATTTTATAATTTAATTTAAAATTAAACCCACAAAATGCAATGAAAAACATTTTTTTTCAGAAAAATGTGATTTTAAACCTAAAAAAACTGCACTTATTCCAAAATCAGATATAAAAATGATAAAAATGTAATTAATTATATTATATATAAATGATAATTATGTTAATTTGAAATAAAAGTATAATAATAGTGGTAATTTTAAATTACATTATTTAATGAAAATAAATGAAAGTTTTACAAAATCAGTATTTTCTACCATTCATCGAAAAATCAATATTTTTAGAAAAACTAAAAAATTTCACCCTAAGATAAGTTTGATATTATAATTTTAAAAATTAAATAATTTTTATAAAATTCTATTTCTAAAATTTCTAGAAATTAATAATATTATTTTCTCTCAAAAAGTAATAAAAATCATTTTAAAAAAAATGTATTTTTGAAGAAAAAAATGTATTTACTAAAAATTTATTGATTATGTACTAAGAATTTAGCAAAACATTTTTATTGCATATGAAAATTATATATATTTCATAATTTGGTAAATCCTATTCATACCCACTAATGTAACAACTAGGTTATATTTATAATATTTAAATAATAATATTTCATGGTTTGTTTAGGATTTGTGTTGTGTGTCATATATGCTATTGAACATAGTTTTATTTTTAAAATATCAAGGTGTTACATATACCTTGAAACTTTTTTCTTATACTGTGTTTTTGTTAAGGAATGAATCATATGTAGATTTGGAATAAATCATATTCCAATATAGAATCACTCATATAGAGATCTAGAATGACTTGGACATAGAGCTTCAATTACTAATACACACTAGAATGATTGATACACAAAGCTAGAATAACAAATACATTGAGCTGGAATGACTTGTAAAAACTTCCCCTTTTCTAAATTTCCTCTCACTTCTTCAGCTAATAGATTTTACATTCTTAATATAAAAATAAAGTAAAATAAAATGTATTATAATCATTAATTCCAACATTCAAGTAGATTAGTTAAATTCCTATTTTTTCCTATTTCAAACAATATTCACAAAATTTAATGAATTGATACTTTAAAAAAAAATCCTTTGAACTCAATGAATTAAAAAGTAAAAGGGAATAAAATTAATTGAATGTTAAAAAAATTTAATGAATTTTTGAACTATGTTAATTCCCCCATACTTAAATCTTGGACTCCCGAACAAGTGAAATTCAAAATTATTACCCAAGAAAAAATTAATTTACTATAATATTTTATTTACAATTTTTAACATCATGTTACTCAATCTTATCATTCCTCCTTAATGTTCACTATTACATTTACTTCATGAATTATTTTTAATTTGTTTCTACTTCATCTATCATCCCATGCTAATTTATACCTACCTTTTCATAATTATTTAATTCAACACTCAATTATGAACATAAATAATTTTTTTCTCATTTAATAATAATAAATGGGACACCATAGGATTGATTAATTTATAAATATCTACCAAATGAGTAAAGTATTTTTTCTTTTCATGAGTAATTTTCAGGTTTGTTCTATAAACTAAGGGTTGGAAGGTTTTATTATAATAAAATTCAAGGGTTCAATAGTTGATTTGGATCTATTTTAAAGAACAATACATTATTTTCAATTTACTTAAATAATTTAATTCTCCCTCTCTTACTTTTATAGTGATTTAGATATACCCCTTGTAATTTTTAAAGGATAGTAAAAACCTAGAAATTTTAGTAGCAACATATTTCTCTTCTTTCTTCCCCTTCAGTTTATGATATGTTTTATTTAATTTAGATTTGAAATTTTAGTACATGTTTAAGTTTTATTAAGGATAATAAATTTATCTTATGACCCTTAAATAATGGTGGACTCCCACTCAGCTGTGAATGATATTTTTGGATATCCTTTAATCTTTTAGGGTTGATTTTCACCTCAAAATAACAACAAAAATGGTGCAGAAATTTTTCATTTCATCTCATAACAGATTCTCTATGATAAAAGACTTCATCTCATCTTATCTCACCCACTCACTTTATTTAAACCAATATAATGCATTAAACTCTAAAGGTGGGTATATAGGGATTGCGGTATTGTAACGTGACTATCTATTAAGGCCATTTGTGGATGTTAAGGGATACAAGGTTCAGATTTCAATGTATTATATAACTAATGTTTATTGTAAAAAGGGATTTTAAAATCAAAATAATTCATTAATCATGTAAAGTAAAAGTTCCTTAATGCTTCAAGGATTTGACTATATTACTCAAAATAATCTCGTAATTAAAGCATGACTTGGTTCTCTCATGAAATGAGGGTATTGTGATTGAGATTTAAAAATATATTTAAAAGCCTTTAAAATAAGTGATTTTAAATTTATGGTAGTATATCATGGCCTGAGATTTATAGATTAATGGTATTTTCCTAAATCTCACTCATTTTGGATTTTAAATAAAGTTCATTTCAGTATTCAATTAAGTTTAGAAAACGATTAAAATCAATTTCCCATAATTTACATAGGTTCAAAATTTTAATGGGTTTTCAAATTGATATAAATAGGTTTTAAAATAAAAAAAAAAGAAAAAATAATCATATAATTTTTTTTAAAAAGACACAAAAAATTGAAAAAAAGAAAATATAAAATTTGAAAAAAACCCTAAAATTTGAAAACCACTAAACTAAAAAGGTTCTCTCCCCTATAAATTAAAGATATAGTCTCATAAATGAATTCTAGAATATTTATCACTTGAAACAGATTTTAATTTAAACAAAGTAGTCATTCACGTGTTATGGAAAGACACAACTTGATGGTTTCCTATTTTTAGATGATTCATAAGAGCGTGATCACCTCCACTAATGTTTATTATAGAATTCCATATATTTTTTTCATCCAATTCCCATTAAAATTAAATAGGTTATTTTATCCTTCATAAATGAACTAGATAGCACTAAAGGGGTACACATTAGCACTAATAAAAATACCTTACCATCTAGAATGAAGTTTACCCAGCATTGAATTTAATGTTGAATTGTAAAGTAACAACTTGTTCCACTAGATAAAAGTCTCTTTGATGGATTAACTTTTCATGAGCTAGTATATTTTTTCCTTACAAATAATTGAGTTTAAAAAATATAATATTTTGATTTATTCATCCACCCATAGTCGTGGTATTTATTTTCTAACCTTTTCTATATCCAAATTTATTATCTTTACTACCCTTTAAAACCTTTTCTATAAATCCACTAGTAATTGAAAAATATTCTCATAAATCAACCTACATGGGATCATTACAATGGATTTTTTATATATTTTCTTGTAATCCCATAAGGGGAATTTTAAAATTTGGCTCTAATATTTTATTTTTGGATCGATAGTTTTCTCTAAGATGACCTTAATTTCCCCGTTTAACACTTTAATTTTCCCATTAGTTTGTGGGTGCAGGGAATTGATATATTTTATTTAACCCCATACTTCATCAAGAAAGAATCCATGATCCTATTTTAGAAATGAGTCCCTTGGTCACTGATGATGTCTTTTAGGAATTTAAATCTATAAAAAATGTTAGTCTTCACAAAATCACAAACAACATTGGCATCATCAGTTTTTATGGCCCTGTCATTCACCTAGTTTGAAACATAAACATCTTCCAAAAATATATAACAGTTACAAAAAAGATATGATAAAAGGTCCTATTAATTCTATTCCCCAAACATAAAATATTTTCCAAAATATTATTGGTTTCTGAGGCTTTTCTTTCCCCATGGAGATGTTTTTGGAAAACTGACACTGCTTAATTTTTTTGTAGAACTCAAGGGAATTTTTAAATAATTTAGGAAAATATATACATGATTCTAAAATAGTACTAGTTGTCATTTAAGGTAAAATGTGGAATCCACAGGTTAAGTTATGGAAAACTTCAAGAAAAATAAATATCTCACTCTTAGGAAAACACTTACTAATCATTTAATCATTGAAAATTTTCCATAGATAATGATCTTTCCAAATATAAAATTTTGATTCAGATTTTATCTCAAGAACATGTTGGGGATTTAAGTGACATGGGACTTGATAAGCAATGAAAATGTTTACCATATAAGCATACTGAGGTACCTTTACTTCAATAAAATATATTTTATATCCTTGAATTAAGTAATTCAAATGTTCATAAATTTTAAATTCCACCTTGACTATGTTGGGAAACCAACTCAGATGATTTGTTACTTGGTTCTCATATCCATTATTTTATTTAATCTCAAAATTAAACTCTTAAAGAAAAAACATACATATAACTATCCTTGGTTTATATTTTTATTTCCCCATCATATATTTGAGGTTTTTATGATAAAAAAATATAACCTTAGTTCCACGGAAGTAATATATGAATTTATCCAAGAAAAAATAATTACTTAGAATAATTTTTTAGTTGTTGTAGACTGGTTATGGGTAACATTCAATGATTTTAAATCATATAAAGTGACTTAAGTTTTTCATTCAATCCTGTGGTACATCAATTATCTAATAGTATGGTTGGAATCATCACATTCTAGTTCAAATTGGTGCTTCTATATGGGTGGACGAATCACTGATGGTTTGATAAACTTACTATTAATTTTATTAAAATATTGCCTATAATCATCAAAAAAAAATAAATTCAACATCTTTTAAAACTAACCTAAAAAGGGGAAGATAAATCTAACAAAATTTATAGATGAATATCCTATAAAATCTCACATGTATTATATAATATCTTACAAAATTCACATAGGTTGGATTTGGAAATTAATTCATCACTGCAATTTTAGATTTATTCACAAAAATAAATTTTTTAAAAATAATATTTCCTTGAAATTTTATTCTTTATACCATGAAATTTAACATTAAAAAATTTAAATCAAGGTTTTTTAAATATATTTTTTTAAAATATTATTTATTTTTTTCAAAAAAGTACCATATGAATTTTAAAAAATAGTGAATTCATCCAAAAATACTTCCAAAAAATATTCAATATAGACAAAAATAATAATTACCATGCATTTTTAGAATTTAATTTTCATATTATAGGACCCAAATAAAATCCTTTTATAATTAAAGTGTCTGTATTAATATGTGAATGTTGTTTTATCTTTATCTTAATGTGTAATGGGTACCTTAATGTGACATAAAAATACATTTAAGAAGAAATTATGAGTCCTTTAAAATATTTATAACATATAGTAAATAAATTTAATGGGGAAATTATCCTTCCTAGTAACTTGATTAAAAATATTGTAATCTATACATACTCTAAAAATATTATTAATTCTAACAGAAGTCAATTCATTTTGTTCATTCTGCACTCTGGTTAACCCTATTTTTTAGGGAATAATGTGATTGGGACTGACCGATTGGGAGTTAGAGATTGGGTAAATTATTAATAACTCTGATAAATTTTCTATTTATTTATTTAATACTTACATCATGGTTGATTTGAGTCTTAATTGGGTACATTTATGAGGTTTTTAATTTTCCTTAAGCAAAATCTAGTGAATGAAGATTTTGTGATTTATTCTAAGTATATATCCTAAAATAAAACCTATTTATTAAAATTTTTATGTTAAATATTCAACAAATATTTCTTATTAATTTTTTAAAGGTTTCTAGAAATGATTACTGGTAAATTTTCCCCTTCCACAAGGTATACATACTTAATATTAGTTGGTAAAGAATTAAATTCCATATTTTGGGTAATTCTAAACATTAAACCAGAATTGGGTTTCTCAATTTAAAAGATTTAATTTCCCACACACAATTTGAAAGTCTATTTTCCCTATAATTAATTATACAACAATTGATTATTTTTTCACATCATTCTTCATATAATTATCAAGATTTTTTTCTAAAGTTAAACTTTCATGAAACATGCCTAATTCTTCACAAAGCTTAGCCTACTCAATGAGTGACAGTGTAAGGAGTGAATGACCATACTTAGGTGACTTAATAGAGTTAAAGATGTTGAAGTGGACAATGTTATCACCAAATTACATAGCGAGTGTTCCTTCATATACAATGATGGTGGTCTTATCTATCATCAAGAAGGGCCAACCCAAGATTATTTGAGACTATACTAGGATCCTCTCATCCTCTATGTTTAACACAAATAAATCTACTAGAAAGATAAAGTTTTTGACTTTATCCAACACATCTTCTAAGACTCCTATTGGAAAATCATTAGACTAATTTTAAAGTCAAATAAGAACTATTTTTGGTTTTAATATTGCCATATGAAATGAAGTAAATTTATAATGAATAATGACATTTATAGATGCACCCAAATTGTAAAAATCATAATTAAATGGCATATAACCAATGGTAAAAGTGATAAAAAATGTCCCTAGATATTTAAACTTGGTGGGAAAATGTGGGGCTGTCAATGTCGAGACACATATTCCCAAGATTATCCTCTCATTAACATATAATATCCTATTTTTTTAGTATAGATCCTTAAATAACTTGGAATACTTTGGAATCTTCTTATGAGATTCATGGATGATAATGTATATCTCCACTTTTCAGAAAGTTTCTATGATATCTATTTAGATTTATTCCTTTTGGTTTCTCTAATATCTATTTATTTTTTAGACCTTTATTTTCTTCATTTTTTATCTCCTTCCTTAGTTTTGTCTTTAGGGTTTTATCAAAAATTTTAAAATTTACCTTCTACAAGTATTGTTTGGTTTTTCTTATATTTAGGTTTGAATGTGGGATGAATAACCTTTACACTCATGTTAGTCACTATTTTTACATTTAGTTTTTTATTTGGGACTGGTTGGGCAAGAAATTTCCTTAAGTTCTTGGAAAAGATCTCTAAAAGGCTTCTAAGTTGATTCTTCAATTCCTTTAATTTATTCATTAAATCCTCAACCACGGATCCTTGTGGATACTAAAAAAGGGTTTAAATATTAGTGGATGGTATTATATAAGGGAAATTTTGATGTAACTGGGGTGGATGGTAAGGTGATTTTTTGAAATGCGGTTTAAATGGTTATTGGAAGGGTGGGTCTTGTGAGTATGGATTTTTTTTATGGCGGTATAGTTTTATTTTTTTTGATTCCCTATTCCATGTTGGACATTGAAATTATCTCTCCATCCTTATATAGGTTTATTAAATTTAATTTATTAGTAGGAAGCTACAGAACTCTTAGTTCCCTTCACCTCAATACAATGATAAATATAATGATTAAAATAAGAACACAGAAACACATACCTTTACTTGTGTTTTACGTTCACTTGAATTCCTTAAGTCATTTTTTACAGAAAAAGTAGTTAGTTCTTATAACTTAGATTCTAATAAGGGTGATATAAGGCCCCGAACTTAACCCTTACTTAATATTGAATTAAATGAATAATTCACATTGAGAATATTTTCAGGTTTAGAGTTTTAGAGAATTAGGACATAACTATTACATCTCAAAAGATTACAAAGTAGACACTTCTACTAAATTTCCATAAAATAAAAACTCTTAAAAAGAAACATGTCTAGTTCCATGTTTTAGATAGCATGAATTTCTCTTGATACCATCCTTGACCTTATTCCACATTAAGTCCTACGAAAAACATTTCAAAAAAACATGGGGTGAGCATAAAAAGCTCAGTAAGGGATAAACCAAGAACAAAAACTGTTAGTTTTTCAAAACAACAAGTAAACCATGTATAATTTATCAAAGTAATACCTTTCACCTTTATGAAGTAGTAAAAACTATTCACTGAATAAAAGATCATTACTTACCCTTTTGTAACCAAAAGATTACCATAAGACCCATATAAAGAACACATAACATATAAAGGTAACTTGGGACATAAACATACTTAAATGGAATAACCATACGGTCGACGTCCACAGATATCACTTAATTGAATAGCCATATGGACGACTTCCATACCCAATGAATTGGAGGTTATAACGTAACCACCCATCCTGGTATTCACAACACCACCCGTCATATGGTTTATCACGTAACCACCCGTCAAATGTCCAAGTACCATTATAAAATCATAACAATTATAAAGGAAATAAAACATTTCCACATTTCAATAAAAATATATCACTTAAATATATTGACATAAAAAAATCCATTATAAAATTATTTTCAATACCAAAATACATAAAAGAGTATATGGTATTTATTTCATTTTAAAAAACATTATGGCTTGTTGAGGAAACCAAAGACCAAATAATACTCACGGTGGCAGAAAAAGTCGTTGTCACCACGTACGTTAAAATAAACATTCCTTTTTGTCATTTTGTAAAATTATTCATAGAAAAAGATTCCTTTTGTATAAAATTAAAATTCAAATGGGTTTATATACCATATAAAAGAAAGCCTTGTATTAGAACAAAATATGCCTCAATGAAAGGAGATTGAGACGAAGTCCCTTACCTCGTGTCCGACGTGACTAGATTTCTCTTTAATCTCCTGAATAATAAACTAAAGTTAATTTATAATTTCTTAAGAACCTTTTTAAAGCTAATTATTCCTTTTATATCACTTATTTACATGTTATAAACATTATGTAATAATTTAAGTTAAAAATGTTTGTTTTGTCGATATTTGGTTCTTAAGTCGAAAGCGGACTTCTTACAATTAAATATTGTTCATGTGATCAAAGGTTCATTATATCCAGAATGATATTCATGATTTGGATATCATATATATCATATATATCCAGCATATACATGTATTTACAACAGTATATAACATTTAGTGGTACGAAATGAAATGCACCGTTCATGGACAGGGTAAGCCGTACGTACGCATGAACGCTACTTTCATTTCTATTTCATATTTAATGGAGTGAAATCATAATTATATAAAGGTATATTTTAATTCCAGTATAATATAATATATAATATCATTAACTCCGTCCTTTATATGTCCCACATATGGCATTAACGAATCAAATCACTTTGAGGGGGCGGTAGTCCGCACTTCCTAAAATGAAATTATCGCGTTTACCCATAATGGAAACCATAAAGGTATGCCATAAATGAAAAATACAGAAGCATAAGGAATACATAAACATAATATAAATCATATATAAATAGAGTTACATCTTAATGTCTGCCATGAAAGGTGTTAAAAGAAGATTGAACAATCATCATTTCGTGAGGCAGAAAATCGCCAACCACAGAAATAGTATGTTCTTTAACCATTAGACAAAGGTGTGTGTAGGTGTAGCTCTAATAATTATCATAAAAACATCCTAGTATATTGAATATAATTGTGTTTTTACAAAAGAAAGGAATAAAAAAGAGTTTATGGGGTTGGAGAAGCAAAATAAAACATAAGAACACAAGAGAAGACACTACCTTTAAATCAGATAACTCTTTTTGATTTGAGCTAAAAGGCTTCATTGGAAAGAATTATGACCAAATTGAGGCTTCTAGGAGTAATAGAGGGATGTGTGGAGACAAAATGGGCAGGTTTTGGCAAAGAAAAAGGCTTGAGAGGTGTGGGTAAGGTGGTAGAGGTGGGGGCCTTTTATAAGAGGAGAGGAGGGGCACTCTTGGAAAGTTATAAAAGGATACTTTGTTATAAAATTCTTTTAGGATTTTAAATGTCCCAAAATTATATATTTTGAGGATAAGGTGATGAGAGTTATAAATACACCCATCCAATAGGTTTTTTACAAGTGTAGTTCTTAGATTTTACATTATCTTTTCATTTTATTTAAATCGTTAAATAATGAGGTAATCGCTGCATCATCATGGTGTCATAAATAATTTTATTTATTTAATGTCTAAAAATTATAAAAAAAATATCATGATGTAGTAAATATTTTTATATTTCTAATTAATATTTATATTAAAAAATATGACTTGTATAACCCCATTTAAAAATTGTTTTAGTAAAACAACTCATGTTTGTGACATTTTTATTTTAACTTTAAATAAAAAGTTATTAATGTCATTTTCCTACCAAAGTGGCTCCATGGGGTCCCCAAATTTACCCATGGATTGTCTTGGTCGGCCATGACACATAAAATAAGGGTAGGTCATGTGTCAAGATCATTTAATATCATTAAAACATTATTTTTACCTTAAACTACACTAATTACCTCTAATCGCGATTAAAAACTTAAAAGTTACTATGCACCAAAAAATTATTTTAATCCCATTGAACCAAATTTCACTTCCAAATGAAAACCATGTATGTCGGATTTTTGAAATTCAAAACATAGAGGTGGTAAAATTTCATTTAAATGAAAAATCAATTTTTTAAGTACCACTTAGTGGTTTTACTATTCATCAAAAATTGATGTTTTTCAGAAAAATACAAAAACATCACCCTAAGCTATATTTGATATTCCGAATTCAAAAATGATTTCTATTTTAAAAAATTCAAAACATATAAGTTACATTAATTAATTTAATAATTACTTCCCGCTGTCAGAACAAATAGCGTGTTTTTATGAAACAAAATGTATTAAAAGATTGACACTAGTTTAAGTCCAATTTTAAAGTGAAATTAATTCCAATGACCACAATTGGATTAAATGGTAAAAATATATTCTAATTTAACTTTAAAACAAATTCAAAATATAATCTAATCATATAAATAAATTAGATTAAAAAGAGGTTTTGTATTAAAATACAACATTTTTCACTATTCATTAAAAATTGAACTTTATCGGAAAAATACCAAAAATTTACAAAAAGTAAATTTTGATGTCCTAATTATAAAGAATAGTTTTATTTGGTCCAATAGAATGTATAAGAGTGACCAAAACTATATTTAAAGAGGGTTCACCATCAAAAGGCGATAGTTCGACCTTTTAGTGAATATTAGAGTATCTATGCCTAAAATTGAATTCTTTTTCTTATTTTAAGCCTTTATATTTTATTGGATAAATGTAAAAACATTTAAAAAACATATATAATCATATTCTAGTTATTCTATTCATTCCCGCCAATACAATGGCTACGTGATAACTACCATTTAAAATAATATTATTATATTACTAGTATGCAATGTAAGATTTCAAAGAAACTCATTGTTGCGTATCAGGTACGCTATCGAACATAGAAACCCCTTTAAAGTAAAATTAATATTTAATTCACAAATATTAATAAATATGAAAATCTATTATTCGTTATTTACCTGGGATGTTACATCCTTCCCTCCTTTTGGAAATTGCGTCCTCACAATTTTATTCACTTATCAAAATAAGTGGGGGTATTTATCCCTCATAGAATTTTCAGATTCTCACATTGCCTCTTCAACCATAAGGTTTTCCCACAAAACCTTTACCTGGTGAACTACCTTATTTCGCAACACTTTCTCTCTTCAGTCAAGAATCTGGACAGGTTGTTCTTCATAAGAGAGATTTTCTTCCAACTGAACTACCTCTTTGCTCAAAACATAAGATGGATCTGGCATATACTTTCTCAACATCGAAACATGAAAAACATTGTGTACCTAAGATAAACTCAGAGGTAATGCCACTTTGTAAGAAACTAATCCAACTTTTTACAGAATTTCATATGGTCCAATGAACCTTGGACTCAGATTTCCTTTCTTACCAAATCGCATCACACTTTTCCATGGTGAAACTTTGAGAAAAGCATGATCACCTACCTCGAAAGATAGATCCTTCCTCCGGTTATCTGCATAACTTTTCTATCTGCTCTGAGCTGTTTTCATGTGTTTCTGAATCAATTGAACTTTTTCTTCCATCTCTTCTACCAATTCTGGTCCCATCAGCTTCCATTCACCCACTTCATCCCAAAAAGCCAGAGTTCGACACCGCTTCCCATATAATGCCTCAAACGGAGCCATCTGTATACTGGAATGAAAACTGTTATTATATGAAAATTCAACCAAAGAAAGATGTTGGTCCCAACTTCCCTGATAATCCATAGAGCAAGCACGTACCATATCCTCCAAGGTCTGAATTGTTCGTTCTAACTACCCATCTGATTGCGGATGAAAATCTGTACTAAAATTTAATTCAGTACCCAATGACTTTTGAAGGCCTTTCCAAAAGTTAGAAGTAAACCTAGGATCACGATTAGATACAATGGATAGGGGAACTCCATACAAACTAACTATCTCTTGAAGATACAATCAAGAAAGTTTATCTAGAGAGAAAGTATCTTGAATAGGAAGGAAATGAGAAGATTTAGTCAAGCGATCAAAAATAACCCAGATTGCATTATTACCTCGAGATGTCTTCGGTAATCCGACAACAAAGTCCATGGATACATTTTCCCATTTCCACTCTGGCACTGGTAAAGGCTGAAGCATCCCTTTCGGTAACTGCTGCTCTGCTTTAACCTTCTGACAAGTCATACACTTTACAGTAAAATCAGCAATATCTCTTTTCATTCCATCCCACTAGTAATACTCCTGCAGATCTCTGTACATCTTAGTACTTCCAGGATGAACTGAAAACGGGGAACTATGAGCCTCAAATAACAACTCATTATTCAACTGTGAATCACGGGGAAAACATAATCTCTTCCTAAACCTTAAAACAAAATCCTTATCAATGTTAAATTCAGGCAACTTACCCTTCTGAACCAGCTCTACCTTTTTCTGCAACGCACTATCTTTCTTCTGCGCTTGCTTAATTCTGTCTGATAGGGATGATCTCACTGATACCTGAAACAAAATAGAAGAACTTCCTGCACCAACAACTTCTATGCCAAATTTCATCAAATCAAAAACCAAAGGATCTCGTTCCAAAGGTATCATGTTTAATGAAGCATTACTTTTTCAACTCAAAGCATCAGCCACTTTATTTGCTTTTCTCGGATGGTAATTAATTGTACAATCATAATCTTTGATTAATTATAGCCATCTCCTCTGTCTCATGTTCAATTATTTCTGAGTGAATATATACTTTAAACTTTTGTGATCAGTATATATTTCACACTTTACTCCATACAAATGATGCCTCCAAATTTTTAGAGAAAAAACAACAACATCTAATTCCAAGTCATGTGTAGGGTAATTTACCTCATGAGTTTTCAACTGACGTGAAACATATGAAATTACCTGATCATTCTGCATAAGGACACAACCAAGTCCTTTCAATGAAGCATCACTGTAGATAACAAACTCACCATTCCTGGAAGGAAGTGCCAAAACTGGAGCATTCTCCAATCTTCTTTTCAACTCCTGAAAACAATCATCAAATTATTTTGTCTAGATAAACTTAACACCCTTCCAAGTTAGCTTAGTCATTTGACAAGATAACCCTGAAAAATTTTCAACAAAACTTCGATAGTAACCTGCCAAACCAAGAAAACTACGGATCTCGGTTACATTTGTGGGTCTTGGCCATTCTTCAATAACTTTTGTTTTAGCAGGATCAATAGTTATTCCATTTTTTGAAACAATGTGACCAAGAAAAGAAATTTGTGGCAACCAAAACTCACACTTACTAAATTTTCCATATAGTTTCTTTTCTTTTATGGTTTTCAAGATAACCCTTAAATGACTTTCATTCTCCTATTTACTTTTAGAAAACACCAAAATATTTTCGATAAAAACAACCAAAAACTTATCCAAGAACTCATGGAAAATTCTATTAATAAGGTCCATGAACATAGAAGGTGCATTGGTTAACCCAAAAGGAATAACTACAAATTCATAATGTCCATATCTAGTATGGAACACAGTCATCAGAACGTCTGCTTATTTTAATTTCAAATGATGGTACCCCGACCTCAAGTCAATCTTCGAAAAATACTGAGCTCTCTAGAGCTTATCAAACAAATCATCGATATGAGGCAAAGGATACTTGTTCTTAAAAGTGATATTATTCAAGGCTCTATAATCAATGCAAAGTCTCATTGAACCATCTTTCTTTTTAATAAACAAGACAGGAGCACCCCATGGTGATGTGCTAGGTCGAATGAAACCTTTATCTAATAACTCCTGCAATTGCTTCTTTAACTCTAAAAGTTCAAATTGAGCCATTTGGTAAGGGGGTCTTGAAATTGTATTAGAATCAGGAACTAAGTCAATAGTAAATTCAAATTCCCGATCATGAATAATACCAGGAAACTCATTAAGAAAAACATCAAGATACTCATTTACCACTGACACATCATTAATCTGAACAGTTCCTTTAATTTCAACAATATGTTCAAGATAACATTCATTTCCATCTTTTACTAGTTTCTCAACTTTCTGATATGTTATCAAAAGAAAGGGTCCATTCTTGTATACAAACTGAAAATATTTCTGAAAAGAAACCATTTTAGATCTGCAGTCAATCTTAGCATGATAAACAGAAAGCCAATCCATGCCCAAAATAACATCAAACTCTACTAGAGGAAAAACAATAAGGTTTTCTACTAGATTCTTTCCGTACACAAGGATAGGAAGGTTCTTATAATTTCTTTTTGTCTCAACGTTTCCTCCGGGTGTTTTTACCATAAGTTCAGGATTAATATATTGAGATGGAATTTCTAATTTACTAGAAAAATTCTCAGAAATGAAAGAATGTGTAGACCCTGAATCAAACAACACATTGGCATAATCCGAACAAACAAACAGTGTACCTGATACTACTTCATTCGATGGCCCAACATCTGCTGAAGTAGTTGCAAAGGATTTCACCACCCCTTTATGCTTATAGTCTGGCTGGTTTCCTCCAGTTGAGTTCTTCGTTAGACACTCATTTACATAATGACCCATTTCATTACACTTAAAACATCTTACCGCTGACTTTTCATTTCCTACTTGATCATCTTACTTATAGTTATGAGAAATATGACCAGACTTACCACACCGAAAGAACTTTCCAGACATGGATAAACATTCTCTAGGATGCATTTTATAGCCTGGATAATCTCGTGCATAGATACCACCACCATGGTAAGGTATGGGCATGTTCCTCTGTGGTTGATCTGGCTAATCTCGTGCATAGATACCACCACCATTTATAGCCTGAGTCAACTATGCCATCACTGCAACAAACTGTTCAGTTCCAATTTCGACCATCTCAGGTTGCTGATTTGGAAGGTTGTCTTCCTACTGATGTCGTCCCAACATAGCTGCTGTTTTTCCTCTGTGGAAAACCATTCTGAACACAGAAATATCTTAGGCGAAGCAACATGGTAATCTTTAAATGCTATATCATTTCAATCATACCATAAATTAATTTATAATTTAACAATTTTCTAACTCCTAAAGTTGTCTAAACCGACCTCTGATACCAACTATAAGGCCCCGACCTTAACCCTTACTTAATATTGAATTAAATGAATAATTCCCATTGAGGATCCTTTCAGGTTTAGAGTTTTAGAGAATTAGGACATAACTATTACATCTCAAAAGATTACAAAGTAGACACTTCTACTAAGTTTCAATAAAATAAAAACTCTTAAAAAGAAACATGTCTAGTTCCATGTTTTAGATAGCATGACTTTACCTTGATCCCATCTTTGACCCTATTCCACATTAAGTCCCGTGAAAAACATTTCAAAAAAAACATGGGGTGAGCATAAAAATCTCAGTAAGGGATACACAAAGAACAAAAACTGTTAGTTTTTCAAAACAACAAGTAAACCATGTATACTTTATCAAAGTAATATATTTCACCTTTTTGAAGTAGTAAAAACTCTTCACTGAATAAAAGATCATTACTTACCCTTTTGTAACCAAAAGATTACCATAAAAACCATATAAAGAACACATAACATATAAAGGTAACTTGGGACATAAACATACTTAAATTGAATAACCATACGGTCAACTTCCACACATATCACTTAATGGAATAGCCATACAGCTGACTTCCATACCCAATGCATTGGAGGTTATAACGTAACCACCCGTCCTGGTATTCACGACACCACCCGTCATATGGTTTATCACGTAACCACCCGTCAAATGTCCAAGTACCATTATAAAATCATAACAATTATTAAGGAAATAAAAAATTTCCACATTTCAATCACAATATATCACTTAAATATATTGACATAAAAAAATCTATTATAAAACCCTTTTCAATACCAAAATACATAAATGAGTATATGGTATTTATTTCATTTTAAAAAACATTATGGCTTGTTGAGGAAGCCAAAGACCAAATAATACTCACGGTGACGGAAAAGGTCGTTGTCACCGCGTACGTTAAAAGAAACATTCCTTTTTGTCGTTTTGTAAAATGATTCGTAGAAAAAGATTCCTTTTGTATAAAATTAAAAGTCAAAGGGGTTTATATACCGTATAAATCAAAGCCTTGTATTAGAATAAAATATGCCTCAATGAAAGGAGATTGAGACGAAGTCCCTTACCTCGTGTCCGACATGGCTCGATTTCTCTTTAATCTCCTGAATAATAAACTAAATTTAATTTCTACTAGCTTAACAACCTTTTTCAAGATTATTATTCCTTTAATATCACTTATTTCCATGTTATAGACATTATGTAATCATTTAAGTTAAAAATGTTTGTTTTGTCGATATTTGGTTCTTAAGTCGAAAGTGGACTTCTTACAATTACATATTGTTCATGTGGTCAAAGGTTCATTATATTCAGAATTATATTCATGATTTGGATATCATATATATCATATATATCCTACATATACATGCATTTACAATAGTATATAACATTTAGTGGTAAGAAATGAAATGCACCATTCATGGAGACGGTAAGCCGTACGTACGCATGAATGCTACTTTCATTTCTATTTCATATTTAATGGAGGGAAATCATAATGATTTAAAGGTATATTTTAATTCCAGTATAATATCATATATAATATCATTAACTCCGTTCTTTATACATCCCACATATGGCATTAACGAATCAAATCACTTTAAGGGGGCGGTAGTCTGCACTTCCAAAAATGAAATTATCGCATTTACCCATAATGGAAACCACAAAGGTATGCCATCAATGAAAAATAAATAAGTATAAGGAAAACATAAACATAATATAAATAATATATAAATAGAGTTACATCTTAATGGCCACCATGAAAGGTGTTAAAAGAAGATTGAACAATCATCGTTTCGTGAGGCAGAAAATCGCCAACCACAGAAACAATATGTTCTTTAACCATTAGACAAATGTGTGTGTAGGTGTATCTCTAATCCTTCTCATAAAAACATCCTAGTATATTGAATATACTGTTTTCTTACAAAAGAAAGGAATAAAAAAGATTTTAGGGGGTTGGAGAAGCAAAATAAAACATAAGAACACAAGAGAAGACACTACCTTTAAATCGGGTAACTCTTTTTGATTTGAGATCAAAGGCTTCCTTGGAAAGAATTATGCCCAAAGTGAGGCTTGTTGGAGTTGGTGGTATAGAACCAACTACTTTGTACTTTATTCATTAAATAAAATCCTTTTCACATCTTGATTTTTCTTCTGTGTGACATGTCATGTGATAATGTCCTAAGGACAGCTGTTGTATTAAAGGGTCGTAGCGGATCCCTGCTATGATGAGAACTCGGAAGTGCCATAACACTATTCTTGAATGTATGTTCTATGGACATATTATATTATTTGAGGGACAAAAATAATACAGGTCATTAGGGGTGAGGACTCATAAAACTTTGAGGCACCTTCTCATGGTGTGCGCCCTTGGTAATATCTAGGATGATATTATGAGAACGAGACCCGCCAGTAGGAAATCCACATTTCATAGTGTCATTGGATGTTCCTATTCGCGGACGTGTGTATTGGTCCTTAGAATTTAAGATTATTATTAATAGGTATTACAACTCATGAACTTAGATGTATTGACAATAACTGTGACGACACACTATTCGCAGTGAGGTAGGATACGTTGGGTGCGTCACGAGTAATACCACATTAATAGATAATGCGAGAAAGGATTTGTCCCTTTCGTTCCATAACGGAATTAGATATCTCAGACCCTTTGATGGAATTGATATAGCCTAAATAAATCCATGACCATGGTAAGGTATGGGCAAGTTCAATTCCGGGAAGTCAAAGAAAGAATAATCAAGCACATGGGTTGATGGCACTAGCATACAACCCGCTTGATTGGAGATATCAAGACAAATGGATTATATTACACAGTAAGCATTCGTAGGAGGTGACAAGTCATTGCGGCGTTAACTTCTCTCTCTATGGGTGCCTTGGCGTGTTGCTAGATGCTAACCTTGGACTTTAGGCAAGCTCAACCTAATGCCACTGAGAAAGAGGCCTAGAGGGTCACACACTAAGTGTGTCCATGTATCTGTGTTAAATATTAATTTAACAAATTAAATAAATATTATTCCCGATTGTGGTTTAATAATTATTTAAGGATGTGTGATCTCATTTATTTTGACACTAGTTATTCGAGAGAATATATTGTGGATGAAATAATATATTTATTAGCGAGTAATGCAGTTACATTTATTTAAGAAATAAATAGTCATTACTCAAGGTCTAATAAAAGTGGTGGAGAAAAATGGAAAATAAAAGTACACACCATGTATATTAAATATACACGCCGTGTAGTTTTATGGAAAACAAGTACACACCCTGTATTAATTATTACATGCCGTGTAGTTATTCCAGTTGGGATTTTGAGGATTTAATATTGTTTTATTAAATGATATTTATTATAATTAGTGTGGGCGCATGTCAAGAAATTAATAATTTGACATGGGGGTTTTCAATAAGAGTTAATGAAATAAATAAAACGCGTAACGCGTTTATTTATTGTCATAACTCTATTAAACTCAAACCCGATTATAAATATCCTTGCAACCCCAACATTTTGGAGAGCCATTGTTGTGAACAACGAATTTGGAAATACTCTCAAGCCAAAGAGAGAATTCCCTTTCCACCAAGAACGCCCTCAAGTTATGAGAGCAAGATCCTCCACCGGATCAAGGCGGTCGAAGGCGGACATCGCAAGCGAAGGTTCTTCCGCGCTAGCACCCAGAGATCCCTTCGGCGATGTTCGGAGATACGTGACACATGTGTGGATCACCACTAGAGGAATCCTACACTTGGATTCTACAACGCAACGGCGGATCACTGAATCGTGACCAGACACATCAACGAAGAAAGAATTCCAATGAGGTAATTCTTATGCATTAATTAAATTAATTATAATCAACATATGATGATCCTCCTCAAGGGTTCCGGGACTCTTCTTTTCTTTTCGTTCTTCGTTCTATTCTGAAGATTCGGCGTTTTATATCATGATGGATCTTGGATTGAACATTGTTTAACATTAAAATTAAAGTTGGGCAAACCCACCAACGCACTTCCGCTGCGCCCGGAACCTACAAGTCGTATCAGAGCGGGTCATATCATTGATTATAATTATTTTTTATTTCGTTGGTAATTTACGCATTTAATAATTTAGTTATTTCAATTCAAGTTTAATCATTCTGGAAATATGAATATCGAGATCTATTCCTCCTCCCTCGTTTCTCGTTCAACTCATAGAAAAAAAAATTTCTTTTAATTTTGATTAAAATAAAATAGAGGAACTCATCCAGAGGAGCCAAATGTTTCTGGCCGTATAACACCAGAATACACAGCGTGTATTTGGAATTACACGCTGTGTAGTCTAGGTTCAGTGCATTGACTGATCCGCCAAATCAGGCCGTGTATTAGATCTTTTATAGGAATTTAAGACACTGTGTGTTGAGCCGAAACAGGTGGCACACGGTTTCCAGAATACACGCCCTATGGTCCAATGAACATGGCGTGTAGTCCCTTCGGGTTAGGGTTGGGTCGTGTACTCCGTACACGGCCTGCCTGGCTGGAAACCGTGTAATGCGGAAACTACACAGCGTGTATCCCACTGTACACGCCGTGTACTTCAAAAATTTCCGAAGTACATTAACACGCCCTATCCCCGGGCGTGTACTTCGGATGAATAGTTAAGAAAAGTACACGCCGTGTAGTCGGAACTACACGCTGTGTACTCACCCAAATTACGTAGATTTATTAAAATTTATTATTATATTATACAAACCCTTGAGACATGTACCATGGTGCAGGCGTAAAGATGAGGCACAACACATGATAGGTGTTTTATATATATGTGTTTAATTTAACATCTGCATAATAAATGGGAATTCACCGGGTTGCCTCAAACGTACAAGTTACATACAAGTATAATTTTAAATTAATTCATTTGTTTAAAATTATTATGGATGAGAATCTCAAGGAAATTAAGAAAAGGTATTTAAGATAAAAGGATAGATTAATTAAAGATAATTAATTTATTCGAGCATGATTTATCTTAAACAAGAACGATTAAAGAATTGAAGGCTAGTTTTTTTATTTATGCGTAAATATCGTTGCATGTATAGATGATCATGAGCTAGACCGAGACCTTTGTATGTGAATGGTTTCGTTGAATTTATTTATTTAAATTAAATTTGTTGGCCTGCGAGCCATCTCCTCATTAATATATAGGGCCTGCATGCCCAAGGATTCTTTTATGTAAAAACCCCTTTTACCCCTCACCTGCGTGTGAGATAAATGCATATGTAATGGATGGAGCTCCCAATCTAGTGGAGGTGGCCCAAGTCAGGAGCCATGGTGAAACCAATCCAAGGAGATACAAAGGTGGATAGGTGGAAAGCTGTAAACACGAACCCGAAAGGTTCAAGGTGTTTCTCCCCTAGGTCTTGGGTTAGTTTATCAACCGATAGATAAACTAACCAATAGAAAAGCTCATGATCATACCATTTATTTTATTTCTGTCAGTTGCATGGTTTATTTATTGTGGGTGTGTTGTCACGATCACACAATTAATGAATTAAACAAGCATGGAAGATGGAACTAAAATAAAACCGGCTTATACGTAAATATTATCTTAGACATGGTTAATCACTTAAGTATATCCCACTTAATATTAAAAAGAATGCAATCAAAGATAATAAAATGGAAATTTATGTATAAGGATAAAATCCCCCAATATAAATATTAAGTCGGCATAGCCTTCCATAATCTTGGTTAGAATCGAACCATAGTTCAAAGTGCTTGACCAACCCTAGTTGGGGTGCTTTCAATTATCTGGGAATTCTAATTCAAGGTTTTGTGTTGACTTGACTTGGTTCACATCAAGGGTTGACTACCACAACAGGACTTGGTGTGACCAATAAGCAAAGGTTGAGGAAATCCAAAAAGGATTTCAGGATTGGGGAGTCCACTCAGCGGATCAAGGAGCTGCAAGTTAATGCAGTTGACATTTGGAATGCCTACCTAAAAACCTTCAAGTTTCTTGACCAACCCTAGTTGGGGTAATGCGAAGGGAAATATAGATCCTTGCCACTAGAATATTCATGCAACAGAATATTCCGAAGTCAATGGTGAGGGCTATTGGATTTCGATAAAATAGTGGGAGACTAATAAGTATTAACTTATTTATTTGTCTCAATTTTTGTAATAAATTACTAAACCTTTGCTCATATTAATTTGTAGAAATGGAAAGAAAATGACTTCAAACATATCATTGTTCACTATACTCGAAAAATAAAACCTTCTCATTGGCACCAATTTACAAGAGTGGAAGAGACGTTTACGTGTCGTCCTTCACCACAAAAGGAAATTACATGTGGTGGAAGAGCCTATTCCAGTTGCGCCTGGGAAAGAGGCTAGTGATGAGGAATTATCTCTCTACATGAAACACATGGATGATTCCACAGATGTCCAATGTTTCATGCTATCGACCATGTCTAATGAGCTCTTGAATCAACATGAAAAAATGGACTCATATAGCATGATGTCTCACCTTAAATATCTCTACCAAGAGAAGGCGAGATAGGAGAGGTATGAGATCTCCAATGCTTTGTTTACCATGAAGCTTGGAGAGTCTGCGCCAGCTGGGCCTCATGTAGTCAAGCTTATTGGCTACATTGAATGCCTGGACATCTTAGGGATTAAATTCTCGAATGACTTGCGTACAGATCTCATCCTATCATCACTTCCCAAGACCTTCTCTAGCTTCATTGTCAACTATAACATGAGCGACAATGAGAAGAGTCTATTGGAGCTTCTGACCTTGATTTTCCAGGTAGATAAGGACATGGGGAGTGACAAACCTGCAGTCCTTATGGTGAAAAAGAAAAGTAAGGATAAGGAAAAGGGGCCAAAGACTTACAAACAGTCTGAAGCCCCCGAGCACCGTCCCTCCAAGAAGGGGAAGATCCAGAGGCAGGGCAAGGAATGGGAGACAGTGTGTTTTTCATGTGGCAAGCAGGGCCACTGGAAGAGGAACTGCACCCAGAAGTGTGGGGATGATAAATGTGTGTTTGTAATTGAGTGCAATCTTTTTATTTCTACACATTGGGTATTAGATACAGCTTGTGGGGCTCACATCTGTATTCAAATGCAGGAACCAAGTAGATTTAGAAAGATCTCCAGAGGAGAGGTAGATCTTCGAGCTGACAATGGCGCAAGGCTGGATGCGTTGGCTATTGGAGACTACCACCTCTCATTGCCGACTGGGATGATTTTGGTTTTACATAACTGTTATTATGTTCCTAGTGTTACCAAGAACATAATTTCTGTATCTTGTTTGGATATGGATGGATTTGTTTTCAAATTTTGAAATAAGGGTTGTCTCTTTTATAAGAACAACGTATGTTATGGTATGGCACATTTAAATAATGGTTTGTATGTATTGAATTATGAAAACCAAGTATTGGCAATCGATAACGAAACAAACTCACATGACTCATACATCACCCAGTTATGGCGTCACCGCCTTGGTCATGTGAACGAGAAGCATTTGAAAAAGCTCTGAAAAGATGGCTATTTAGACTCTACTGAGCTAAAACCACTTGATATATGTCACGCTTGTTTACAAGGAAAAATGACCAAGCTGCCTTTTGGTGGAAAAGGTGAAAGGGCCACAGAGCTTCTAGGATTGGTACACACGGATGTGTGTGGACCATTTCCAGTAGAAGCTAGAGGTGGATATTCTTACTTCATTACTTTTACTGATGATTTGAGTAGATATGTATATGTATACTTAATGAGGTATACGTCAAAGTCCTTAGAGAAATTTAAGGAATTCAAGAATGAAGTAGAGAATCATCTTGGTAAGAAGATAAAGAAGCTTCGATCAGATCGAGGTGGAGAATATCTGAACCAAGAGTTCATCGATCTTCTACGAGAGTCTGGGATTCTATCTTAGCTCACTCCTCCTTATAAAACACAGTGGAATGGTGTTAGTGAAAGGAGGAACTGCACCTTGTTGGACATGGTGAGGTCGATGATGAGTCATGCAGATCTTTTATTATCCTTTTGGGGATATGCATTACAAACTGTAGCATACACATTAAACCGAGTACCAACTAAGGCGGAAAATAGAATTACATCCAAGTTATGGAATGGAAGGAAACCCACTTTGTCGCACACACATGTATGGGGATGCGAGACATTTGTTAAGGCCTTCTCAGGAAAAAAACTAGCACCCCGGGGCACGAAGTGTATCTTTATAGGATATCCCAAGGAAATGAAAGGATATTACCTATATAACCCTCAAGACAAGAAAGTGACTGTCACCAGACAAGCTGTCTTTCTTGAGAGGGAACACATCCTCAAGAAGGATATTGGGAGAAAGATTGACTTTGACGAAGTTGATGCTCAAGATACATAGGAGTTGGTACAGGAACAAGTTCCACAGGTCCCCGTGGAAGAGGTTCCAGAAACACAAGTACTGCGTAGGAGCTCAAGAGAGGTAAGGGAACCAGAGAGATTTGGTTTCCTAGTCACCGAGGATGGTGAATCATTATTGTTGGACAATGATGAACCTCTCTCCTACAAGTAAGAAGTAGAAAGCTCAGAAGCTGCAAGATGGCTAGAAACTATGAATTCTGAGATGGATTCCATGTATCAGAACCAAGTTTGGGTTCTGGTCAATGAGCTAGTTGATGTAAAGCCTGTTTTATGCAAATGGGTATTCAAAAGAAAGATAGACATAGAAGGTCAAGTTAGCACCTATAAAGAAAGGCTAGTGGATAAAGGATTCAGACAGTGTCAAGGAATTGACTATGATGAAACCTTCTTGCCAGTTTCCATGTTTAAATCCATAAGAATCATACTTGCCATAGTATCTTACCATGACTACGAGATTTGGCAGATGTATGTCAAAACAACATTCCTTAATGGGAACCTTCAGGAAGATGTCTATATGACACAACCAGAAGGGTTTGTGACACCAGGTGAATCCAAACGGGTTTGCAAGTTGTAGAAATCCATTTATGGATTGAATCAAGCATCCAGGTCATGGAACATTCGATTTGATGAAGCCATAAAGGAATTTTGTTTCATTAAGAATGAATGTGATCCATGTGTTTATAAGCGGTTTAATGGGAATTCGGTCGTCATCCTAGTGGTATATGTTGATGACATATTGCTTATTGGAAATGACGTACCAGCCTTACAGTCAGTTAAGGACTGGTTGAACAAGTGTTTCTCCATGAAGGACTTAGGAGAAGCAGCCTACATTCTAGGGATCAAGATCATTCATGACAGATCCAAGAGGCTGCCTGGAGAAAGTCAGGGTACATACATTGAACAGATACTAAAGAGATTTAGTATGGAAAAATCCAAGAGGGGATTGGTTCCAGTGTCACATGGCTTACATATTTCTAAGAAAATGTGTCCCCAGACACAACATGAGAAAGATAGGATGAGCAAGATCCCATACGCTTCGGCTATAGGATCCATCATGTATGACATGTTATGTACCGGGCTTGATGTTTCCTATGCACTGAGAATGGTAGGCAGATATCAAGCAGATCCCGGAGAACAACATTGGACTACTATTAAGACTATCCTTAAGTATCTGAGAAGAACTAAGGATATGTTCCTGGTGTATGGAGGAGATGAGGAGCTTGTCATTAGAGGGTATGCTGATGCTGGTTTTCAAACAGATCAGAATGATCTGAAGTCACAATCTGGATATGTTTTCTGTCTCAATGGAGGAGCTGTGAGCTAGAAGAGTTCAAAGTAGCTAGTTGTCGCCGATTCTACAGTGGAGTTAGAGTATATAGAGTCTTCTGATGCAGCCAAGGAAGCCGTATGGATTTGGAACTTTTTCCAGGAGCTTGATGTGGTTCCTAACAGTAAAGATCCCATTACATTGTATTGTGATAATACTGTAGCGGTGGCTCTTGCAAAAGAACCAAGGTCACATCAATGGACAAAGCACATACTCCGGAAGTATCACCTCTCGAGGGATTTCTATCAAAGGGGTGAATTTGTAGTGAGCAGAGTGTCCACGGAAGAGAACGTGGAGGACCCCATGACTAAAGGTCTATCTCAGCAGAAGCATGAATATCATGTGAGAGATAGCAGGTTAAAGATTATTAGCAGTTGGCTCTAGTCCAAGTGGGAGTCTGTTAGAGTTGGTGGTCTACAACCAACTACTTTGTACTTTATTCATTAAATAAAAGCCTTATCACATCTTGATTGTTCTTAGATGGCTATTCTAGATGATGGATCATGGATAGAGACATGTTCTTGGATTGCATGAGAGGTTGGTTGGCCTGTTTCATTGATAAGTTTAGTGTGGAACATTTCTCAAGGATGGTTGATGGTGGGAGACTTGAGGTGGGTCCTGGATTGTGTGGGAGGCTAGTAATATATACTTTTAGCATCCTATAATTCATTCATATTATGTGTTATATAGAGACAGTGGGATGCTTGTGGTAGGTCCTCGTCATCATGGGTGATTGGGTAAATGGGATTCATCCATTATATGTTCCTTAAATGTTTGTTATTTCATGAAGACAATGTGTGGATTGAGTTTCCTCAAATAGTGTTCTTCTCTAGCTACCTCCGATGTATTCTCTGTTCATGTATGGTGGCATCAAAAGGAAGTATGGAAAGTTCTAAGGTGGTCGTAGTTTGAGGTGGGAAAACACGATGTTTTATTATCAAGGTTTCATGTAGCTAGTTCTAGGTCCAGTGATCATGGTATATGGATTCCTCAGGATTGTGGTTCTATTTTCTGTCATTTCTATTTGTGCGGTGTTTTGGTCTGACAATATAGCATAGTATGGTTGGTGTTTTTGTTTGGTGGGTGTGTGGTTTTTTGTTTCTCTTCTATGTAACTCTTTCCTAAAAAAGGATAGATATCCTAGTTCTATCACCATTCTTGGTGATTGGGTTTCATCTTTGGTAGGTCTAACTCCCTTAGTTTTTAATAAATCTATTTTTTTAAATAATTTAATTTCTTAAATAGCTTGCGTTACATGCAACAATGATTTTAAAAAAACCACAAATACTATAAATATTTTTATTTAAACATAACCCTTATAATCTATCTATTAAACTTGGAAGTATCAATTGAAATAAATACCTTTTAAAAATTAATTATTATGGTTTTATATAAAGAAAAATATTGATAAAAATTGGTTAATTTTTAGTAAAATTTTTATATGTTTCAAAAATACTATTTTACCAAGAAAAATGTCTTTGTTGAACTTTTTGAAAAAAAATAATATTTTTTTTCCAATTTTATAAAATTTATTTGAGAAAAGAAACTTCATTTTTTAAATAAACATGCCAAAATTATCTTTGAGTTATTTTTTTAAAATATTACAGATTTGATGAATCGTAAAAAATATTTTTTTGACTGAAGGCATTATTTTTATTTATTATGGGATAATTACCCTTTTAATCTTTGAAGGGGAACCCTTACATGACCCATAGGACCGATAAACAAGGACCATACACAACCTAATACATGACCTTAAAGGCCCAAGACCCGACACACTTGAAAAAACACCTCCCAAGCATCTGCATATTGAAGGCTCCTAGATCGCCACCTTAAATGGATGATTTGATAGCATTTACATGTATAGAGATCCATTTTTATTGGTCTTGATGGCTATTTAAATACCCTCCATTTATTCTAATCTAATTAGCCCTTCTTTGGTGGTTGTTATTTTTGATTTAAATCCTCACGTGGGTCTACTCCTATGTAGTCTTCCAGTACTTCTTGGTCTTTTATATGGCCAAAAAAATTTGTTCAATTATATATTTATTAATCCAATTTAGGTCATTAGAATAAATTTCATATTAATTTTTTATATATAAACTTTTTATACTTATAGAAGTTTCTCTTTGGAAAATCACATTTTCATCATGTCTTTAGGTATAATTTTAATTTAGAATTTTAAATTCTATGAATGGAATTTGGAAAAATTTATTCCATATTTGGAATCATTATAATTAATATTATATAATAAGGATTTTTTTTTCAAAATTAATAGTAAAAATAGTAAAAATGAATTATCACAATTAAGGTTAAAACCGGTTTTCTGGAGGGTTAAACTAAAAGATAAGGGTTAAAATGACCTAAAAACTTGTAAAAATACCATTTTATGGTCATATTTTTGATATAATATAATATAATGTTTTATAATGATCCTATACTTTTTTAATGTTTAAACTTTTAATACACTTTTTTCATTTCAAGAATTCATTGTCTGTCCTTTACCTCACTTATGGAACCCCCTCTTATCTCATTCTCATACTTTCAAAACCATTATGTTCATCTAGTACCTTAAAAAATCCATTTCGTACTCCTATACCCTGATACCAGAGGCCTTATTTTTATTTTAGAACCTTACTAATAAGTCTTTAGGTGTAATCATAAAGGGGTTCTCTAAAAAAGTGGTATAGTCCTTTACTATGTGTTTTTATTTTATTTCTTCCTCTAACCCATTAAAATATTATTTAACCACGATGATATAATAAAATACATATATTTTATATAATTTTATTTTTTTATTCTAATATAATTACCTACATCTGTCTTCTCATCCATTAAGTGGGAAATAAAACCATTGATCGTGTATACGATGGACTACCACCTCACAAACTGGTGTAATTCATTTTCCATCACCATATCTCATGAATGGATATAATGACGGATTTAATATATTTATATTATATTTATGACAGAATTATACTTCTTTAATTATAAGATCACATATACCTTCTTACTTTCCATTCTACGGGTATAAGATAATGTCGCTTTTGTGTATGGAGAATTACCGCTTCACCAAGCGATGTGATTCGTTTTTTACTTAATCTTTACAAGAAAGGTAATATGGATAAATTTATGGAATATATGTGATATATATGAAATCATAATTAATCTTTAAAGGTGATATATTATTTACCTTTGTTTTTTCTATCCATTGAGAAAATGGAAACAATATTCATGTGTACGCACAACCTACCATCTCCATGAATGGTGTAATTAATTTTCTATGTATAATTTTTATGTATTACTATAAATAAATATATAATGAATATATATTATGTTTATATCATGGTTAAAATTATAGATATTATGAAACCATGATCAAATTAAAAGATCCAGAAATACCAAAGAAAAATATATTTTGAAAATTAAGCAGTTATTACCCAAAATGTGATTTTAACAAGGAAATTGTTAATAAAAGTGTAATGAAGAGTTTTAAGTAAATAATATATGGTATAATATATGCGATTATTTATATATAATATATTTATAATAAATCTATATTTATTATAAAGTAGGTTCGAACGTGTATGATGGAAGTCGAGACTTAAGGTAAGGAATTCCTATTCTCTCTTTTATTTCTGGGAGACAAATGCCATATTCACATCTCTTGTGTGGTGTATATACTTCCAGTTTGACAAGTTATATCATTAATATAAATATTTTAATTATATTTTAAGTTTCATTTTATGTTATTCTTTAATGGGGATTATGACTCAAAAGTTTCCGAAGTGGTAAGAGATTTTGGTCTTACTTTTATTTCCATGGGAAACATGCCATATTAATCACTTACATATTTTTTGTGGTGTATATACTTAAAAATAATTAATTTTATTATTTTTATCATGTAATTATTGTAAATACATATCCACCTAATGGTCATTATTTTATGGGTCTTATGATTCAAAAGACACCTAAGTGTTAAGGATTTTATGCTACAATCCCATTGTTTATCAGGATTGTTTAATATTGAGTTTATAATAATTAAATATTGTGATATAAATATAATTAAAATCATGAATTTTCTTATCCTATGGTTATTTTATGAAAATAAATGTTTCCTCTCATTTTACTCTCTTTATGTACTTAATAGTTCAAAAGTCTTTTTAAGGAAAACCGACTTTATTTCTCTATTCAATCGAAAACTTTTTTTTCTCTTAATTGTCCAAGTTTTTTAAAAATATTTTAAAGAAAAATTTTATAAATTTCAAATGTTTATTTAAATAAATTTTTACACATGTTTTTTTTTTAATTTTTTTTGAAAGGAATATATTTTTTCATTTTCCAAACAAGAATCTTTTGACTTTTTACTAAAAATGTGAAATGAATATTTATTTTTAATGTGTACGAAATGAATTATATTTTCTATAATTATGAACAATAAATGATTTAATGATTAATTTAAATCTTTACAATTTTATTTTCAAATAAAATATTTTATTTAATATTTTTATTTTTTTATATTATATTGATGTTATTTCAAAATAGAAAATATATTTTCCTCGAGAAATGTTCATATATAATTTCAAAACAATTTTCCATCTAGGAAGGAATAATTTTATGTTATTTAAGATTTAATTATAATATGTTCCATTGATACCGTCTTTGTTATTTTAAAATATATATTTTTTATTTTTATGAAAATAATATTTTTATGAAACCCATTCCTTTTGTATGGGTTATGCTATGATGAAATTTTTATGAAACCCATTCATTTTCATGGGTTATGATATTATGATTTTTTTATGATCATGTGGCACATGTATTAATGATTATAATTATGTTATGGGTGGGAACTATATATCCCTATAGTAAATTGGGTAATTATTAATATTATATGAGCTTAAATGGTACATAGAAGGTTATCCCAAGCCCAAAAGAGGGTACACAAAAGGTTATCCCAGACCCAAAAGTGGGTAAAAGGGAGGTTATAACAACCTTGATAGAGGGTAAATGGGAGGTTATACCAAGCCTAAATCAGGCACATGAGTGGTTATCCTAAGCCTAACATTTTAATAATTTCTTGGTGGGTATCCGTGACATAATATTTTCTATGCTTATGTATGTTCCACAATTTTATATCTTATTCCAGTGTTATTCTCACATGACCCATGTTCTTTGATTCAATAATTATTCATGTTTTATGAACTACCAATATTTATTCCATGACTCATGTTTATAATATATGATATGAAGGGTATGGTTTTAAAATGTTATTCTCATGTTATCAATATCTTATGCTCACGTTATTTTAATATCTCCCTTGTTTAACCTTAATGAGCATTTGAGATCACCATTTTTATATTTCCACTCCCTAGGTTTTAAAAAAGTTATTATGTATGATATATCTAATAAGGGTTATAGTTATGAAAAAATTAGTCGATGATGATATAGTTCAACTATGAAATAGTTTTTTATGTATCAAAGCTTTAAAATTCACTACACCTTAATGATTTTGGCATGGATCATTTTGTTATGAAATGAATATTCATCTATTAAGATGTAATATTTATGTATAAAAAATGTGTGTGTTAATATAGTTGGTATCAGATTGAGGTTTATTTAAACCTTTGGGAACTAGGATAATAAAAATTTAGTGAGAATCATAATGATAATTATAAATATCAGAAAATATACTAGAATATTAGTGAAGGAAAGAGTAAGTTGTTTTTGAGAAATTATATCCTTTTTTGGGTACTACAAATAGATATTGATCTGATGTATTTATAAATAGGGGTAATAACTCCTAAAAGGTAATATTAATATGGACTTTTTCATCACTTGGTTCATGAAAATAGACCTTCTTTTACAACCTATTTTGACACTCTCGGGGGATATTTTTTGGAAATTCACAAAATATTTACAAACTATCATGAAGGATTTCAATAATGACCATGAATGACCTAGGTTAAGCCTAAAGGTCATAGATTTAAAAATATATATCATGATTTAGACATCCTATAAGAGATTATTCATGATTATATGGTTTCCCACTATGATTATTTTTTCCTACACTATGATTTATGGTTTTATTTAATGAATTAAAATGGAAGGAATCATGTGAATCCTAAGTGAAAAATATAATGCGATGATTGTCCTCATGAGTAACCAAATTTCATGGGAGATGGAATGAAAGATATTATTTATATTCTCACACAACGTTCTCAAGATATGAGTCATGTTGAACTTACAAATGAGAAAATTAAGGAACGATATTCTATCAAGTCCTTCACAAGGCAATGTCTACATTCTTTTAGTGGTTTTGTTGATCCACTAGTTGCTAATAAATGGATCAGTACCCCCAAAAATATTTTTCTCCTTCTAGTTTTTAGAGCATTAAAAATTAATTTTATATTTCTATCATTTGGAAAGTGAAATGGATCAATGGTCTAATATTATCAAGAATACAAGGCAATATGAATAAATCAACTCCATGTAGTGGGATGAGTTTAATAGATTATTTTTCAATAAGTACTTTCCTCATATTATTCATATGAAAATGAATATGTAATTACTTGAGTTAAGAAAGAAGGATGATGAATATGATGGTACCTATGAGAAAAATTTTACAAGACTTGTGAGGTACTCTTCTAGTATTATCATCCAACCTGAAATTAAGGTTGATAAATTATTAAAAGTATTAAAACTATGTATTTGAAGGAAATTAGCCATAAGGCACTTTGGTATAAATTAAGAAAATTTTCAATTTTCTATCAAGGTGGAAATAGATATTGTAGTTACCCATAAATATCATGTATTTGATAAGAATTGAAAAATGCAATTAAAAGGATACTCTAAAAGCCATGGAGAAAAGAAGATGATATTTACATTATTCTAAAAGTGTTGATGGAGAAATGGTGGAAATTATATTAAGGGGAAAATTAAAGGTTTTAAGTGTGTAAAGTAAGTTCATTATGTGGATGAATGTTAAATTTATGGGGAGAAGTTAGTTAATGATGAAAATAGAAAGAAAAACTGATATAATGAACCACCCAAACTTGAGTACTTCAAGTGCATGGAGTTTGGTCATTAAGTGAATTGGTGACCTAATCCAATTGCTAATAAGTATAGTAATCTACAATATCCTATAAAGACAAATAAAAAAGGGAAATATTTTGAAATCACAATATCTAAAGTAAATCATGATAATTAGGGAACTCTTATCCTTCTCTCTAGTGTTGGGAATTTCATGTTGGATTTTTCATGAATGAGCCCTATGAAAATACTATTTCTCACCCTTTAGTGATATTTTATGTGATTATGAGCATTTATTATCCCCCTACACATTGATTCTAAAATAATTAAATCACATTTTAAATTATATAAATGCAAGGATGAACCGAAACTCTCAATGTAAATGTTTCTATCTAACATAATATCTCATTTAATGAATAAAGGTTGAATTATATTTTGAAAGAATATATGTATGCATGTAAGATTAACTTAATATTTATATATACCATTATTAGTTTATCAGTTTTAGGTTGATCATAAGTTAAAAAATATATAAATCTTTTTTATGATTTATGTAATGGGGTTTTATCAAGATTAAGGATATTTTGAGAGGCATTTATAGCAATACACCCCTTTGATTGTTTATATGTTTTAGTGGAAAAAAATATTTTAGGAGGAATGAATTTACATTTTATAGAAATATGATTAAAGGTATTGGGAACCTTTGGGGTTTATACTATGTTTTATATTAATGTAATTAGGGGATATTTAAATTTTATAACATATTAAGAAATATTTTAATATAGTTTTGGAAGAAGCATAACCCACAAGCTAGGTGAAAACTTGTCATGTCTGGAAAGGTCGCGAGGCTTGAACCCACAATTGAAAGGCGAAAAGGGTATAACGCATAACACTAGCATATGTGAAAGATTATTTCAAATTGGAAAAAATTAAGAGATATATTGTTGAGTATGTATCTTAGTTCTTAGTATGTTAGTATGTTATGGTTGGGAGGAAACAATATAAGGGGATTTTATAACCCTTATTCATACCTCAAAATAAATGGGTAAACCCCGCTATAAAGTTTTTCATCATAATCCAAAAAACATATAAAGTAAATAATGTTATATGGGTTATATTCAATCATATTATAAATTCACACACTTTATCACTATCATAGAATATTTGTCTTTGGATTATCTTTCTAATATATACATTAAGGAAGTGGTAAGGTTGTATGGAGCACCACATTACATTGTTCTTGATCTAGATCTAATGTTTACCTCAAAGTTTTGATGAAGTCTTTAGAAGGATCTTGATACAGAGCTAAGTGTCAACACTATGTATTATTCTTAGAAAGATGGTTAGTATGAAAAAATAGTTCAAAACCAAAATGATATATTGAGATCTTATTATATGGATTTAAAAGGTGTTTAGGATCAACACCTTTCTTTTGTAGTGATTTCATACAACAATAACGTTCACATGAGAATTCAGATAGACTCTTATGAACTCCTTAATGGAAATTAGTGTAGAAATAAAATGTACTAGGTTGAAGTTTGAGAAATAAATCTATTAATACCTGAACTAGATGAAGATATAGAAGATAAGGTTAGATCCATTCATCAACACATAAGGAAAGCATAAATTCGGTAGAAACGTTATGCTGATAATCACTAGGGTGATCTAGAATTTGTATTTGGGGAAAATTGTTTCTAAGAATTTATGCCTAGAAGAAGGTAATGAGATTTATAAATAATGGAAAAATAATCCCAAGATATATTAGTCCCTTTAAAATTATTAATCATATTAGTATAATAGCTTATCAATTGGTCCTTCTACTTAATCTCTCTAAATTTCAAAATGTGTTCCATATATCTCTCCTAAGGAAGTGCATACCTAATCCTAAACATGTAATAAACTCATAGGTTATACGACTATAGAATTATATTTATTATGAAGAACAACAGATGAATATTTTGGATTATAGAGAGAAATTTATAGGAAACAAGAACACTCACCTGGTCAAGGTTTTGTAGAGAAACCACCAATTTGAAGAAGATATTTGGGAAACTAAGGATATGATGTGGTTGAAGTATCCTCACTTGTTTGTATCAGAGTAATGAATTTCAAGGTATAAATTCATTATAATCAGGATATAATTTATACCCTGATATTTTATGGAATATATTTTCAAATAATTTAATTTCTTTGGTATCTTGCATTGCACGCAACACCGAGTTTTAACAAACCACAATATACTATTAATATTATTATGTAAACATGACCATTAAAACCTAGATGTTAAATTTGGAGGTATAAATAGGAATAAATACATTTTAAAAATTAATTAATTTTTTTTATATAAATAAAACATATTGATAACAAAGTACTACTTTTTTAGTAAAATTTTTATATGTTTCTAAAATAATATTTTATAAAAAAATGTTTTTTTGTGAAAAATAATAAAATTAATTTTTATAACTTTTAGAATTTTTTTATGAAATAATAAAATTCATTTTGGAAATTTACATGTCAAAATTAGCATTTATTTAATTTTTTATAATTTTCTATAATGTTTAATTTTTCCATGAATAGTAAAGAATACTATTTTTTATTAAAAATTGTCTTTTTTATTTAAAGAATTTACAAGATAAAATTATTTTCATATGAATTTAAAAGTAAAATTAGTTTAATTATATATTTATTAATCAAATTTAGTTCATTGGAATCAATTTCATATTAAATTTATATATTAAAACTTTCTATACTTATGAAAATTTTCCCAATGGAAAATTTCTTTTTCATCGCATCTATAGTTTTATTTTTAATTTTAATTTTACACTTATATGAATGGAATTTAGAAAATTTTATTCCAAATTTGGAATGATAATAATTAAAATTATATAATAAGTTCAGCAAAATATTTGGCCAAAATGAATATTAAAGTTGGTGAAAATTAATTAACATGATTATGGTTAAAATGAATTTACCGAAGGGTAAAACTAAAAGATAAGGGTTAAAATGACCAAGAAAATTTTCTAAATCCCATTATATGGTCATTTTTAGAACTTATGTCATCATAGTTTCTATAATTATATAATTTGGTGCCTTTTATCAGGTTTAAAATGTTTTTAAACTTTTTTCTTTTCAAAAATTCCAAGTGTGTCCTTTCCCCCACTTATACAAGGGTACCCACTCTCCTCTTATTTTCATAGTTATAAAACCATTTTTTCCTAATACCTAACCAAAAACTTTACTTACTTCCCTACACACATCCTAGAGGACTTATTTTTATTATTAATACCGCAAAGTATGTATTTAGGTGTAAACCTAAAGAGGTTCCTTGAAGAAGAGGTATAATCCTTAACTATGAGTTTTCATTTTATTTCTTCCTATAATACCTTAAAATAATATTTAATCATGATGATATATTAAAATAATTATCTAAATTATAATAATATTTTATTATGTTAATTTCATGACCAAAATCTATCTTCTCTTTCATCAAGTGATAAATAAAACTATCGATCGTATGTACAGAGGACAACTGACTCGCAAACTGATGTAATTAATTTTCCATCACCACCTCTCATAGATCGATATAATCATGTATTTCAAACACACACACACACACACACATACACACAGATATATATATATATATTATATTATATTTATGTGATAATTATACTTCTATAATTAGGATATCTCATATAACTTCTGACTTTCCATTCCTTGAGAATATGATAACGTCGCTCGTGTGTATAGTGGGCTACCGCCTCACAAAACGATGTGATTAATTTTTCATATAATCTTTACATGGAAGGTAATAAGGATAAATTTAATAAATATATTATATATATATTTATTCATATTGAATATTTAAATGTGATATATTAGTTACCTTCTTTTCGTTCCGTCTGACGAACAAATGGAGACAACGTTCATGCATATGTACGACCAACTGTCTCCATGAACAATGTAATTCATTTTCTATCTATAATATTCATGGAGTAATATAAATATGTGTATAATGAATATATATTATACTTTTATAATGGTTAAAATTATGTATATGATTTAACCATGAAAAAAATTAAAATGATCTAAAATACCAAACTAAAACATACATGGAAAATGAAGTAGTTATTACTCGAAACATGATTTTAATAAAGAAATTGTTAATAAATGGAAAATAAAAGTTTAAAAGTAAATAATATATGGTATGATATATATGAATATTTTTTTATAATATATTTATAATCAACCTATATTTATTATGCATGGGTTTTTAACATGTACAATGGAAGTTGAGACTTAAGGTAAATGATTTCTCGTCTCTCTTTTATTTCTGGGTGACATATACTATATTCACCACTCATTTATTTTTTGTGGTGTATACAATAAACCTTTGACAAGTTATATAATTAATACAATTATTTTCATGATATTTTATGTTATTATTTAATGGGTCTTATGATTAAAAAGATTCTAAAGTGGTAAGGGATCTTTGTCTCACATTTATTTTCATGGGAAACATGTTATATTCAACATTTGATTCTTTTTTTGTGGTATATTACTACCCATGGATGCATTTTTTGATTCCTATTATGTAATTGTGGCATATAAATATCCATAATTCTTTTTATTTCATTGGGTATATGATTGAAAATATTACCAAGTGGTAAAGGTTTTATATTACAATCCCATCATTTATCAGGATTATTTAAGATTAAGTTTAAAATAATGAAATTCTATGATATATACCTTAATAAAATCATCAATTTTATTTTAATTTTATTATTTCATGAAAATACATGTTTTACTTTCATTTTACTCCTTTTCTATACTCAATAGTTCAAAATAATATTTTTAAGGATAAACGAATTTATTTATATCTTTAGTTTAAAACATTTTCTTTTATTCCATGTCCTTGTTTTCTAAAAATTATTTTAAGAAATATTTTAAAATTCTTAAATTATTTTTAAAGAAATTTTTTCCCATGTTTTAATTTTTAAAAAATGGTTTAAATGAAATCTTATTATTGTTTTTGAACAATTATATTTTGACATTTTACTAAAAATGGGAAAGGAATATTTTATTTTAAAGTGTACAAAATTAAAATTATTTTTCACTGTCATGACTACTAAATTATTTAAATCTTAATTTAAAAGTTTTTGATTTCATTTTAAAAGAAAATATTTTCTTTAATATTGGGATCATTTTTTTGAATTTAATGAAGTGGTTTTAAAATAGAAAAGATATTTTTCTCAAGAAATGTTCCAAGAAATTTTCAAAACCATTTTCCATCTAAGATAGAATACTTTGATGTTATTTAAGATTTAATTAGAATATAATACCATAATACCATCCTTATTATTTATTTGGATGGTTTATGTTTATGCTGATAATATGTTTATGAAACTAGTTACTTTTCCATCGGTTATGCTATAATGAAATGTTTATGAAACCCATTCTTTTTCATGGGTTTTGATATGACGAAGGTTTTATGATTTTGTGGAATAGGTATGTATGATTTTAATTAGGTGAAGGGTGAGAACTATATCTTTCTCTAATGCATTAGTTAATGATTAATTTTCCATTAGCTCAAAGGGTACACGATAGGTTATCCTAAGTCCAAAAGAGGGTACATGAGAGGTTATCACAAGCCCAAAAGATGGTAGACGGGAGGTTATCCCAATACCAAGAGAGGGTACATGGGAGGCTATCCTAATCCCAAAGTATATACACCGGTGGTTATCCCAAACCTAACATGTTATGAATGTATTAGTGGGTATCTTTGACATAAAATTTTCTATGCTTATGTGTATTCCACAAATCAATGTCTTATGACAATGTGATGATATCATGGATCATGTTCTTTGATTCCATTATGACCATGTCTTATGAGATATCTAGATTTATGCCATGATTCATGTTTATGATCTATGATATGCAGGGTACGGTTTTTAATTGTTATTATCATGTTTTCAAACCCTTAAGCTCATGTTATGTTGATATCTCCCTTAATTACACTTATTTAACATATGATATAACATTTAATTATGTTTCTATTATATAGTTTATAAATAAAGGTATTATGTATTATATTTCTAAGAAGGGTTCTAGTTATGAAGAACTTAGTGGGAGATGATGTAGTTCAACTGTGAACTAGTTGTTTATGTATCCAATTTTACAAAGGAAATATACATAAATGATTCTGGCATGGATTATTATGTTATGTAATGTATATTCATCTATTAAGATTTAATATTTATTAATGAAAAGTTTGGTTCACTTTAGAAAGTTTGTACATGAGTGTGATTGATGAGAGACTACATGTGTTTTCCCAGTTTTTTATTTTGAGGGTATGTACTCAAATTTTCACATATGGAATGAAATGTTTTTGATTTATTCCAAGGCAAAATAAAGATTAAATGAATATATTTTCTATATATTTTTGTATTAAATTCAATAAATAATGAATATATCATTTATATTTTTAGTTATGGATTTTTTTTGTGTGTGTATATATATATTATTTTTTTATTTTATTTTTGTGATGGATGTATTCATTACAATTAATTTTAAAAAATATTATTTTTTAGTGACAGATAAAAATAATATTAACTAATAATATCATATCACATACTATTGGTAATGGATTAGAATATAAATTTCTAATAAAATGGCATTACAAACTATTTTCAATGTCTTTGAAATTTCATTGAAAAAAAAAATTCATCAGATACTATTTGTGAAAGTTTTTAATAAATAATAGTTATCGAGATAGTGTTTCAAGAAATTGATTATTTAAAATAGATGAACAAGAAAAATAATTATTAATTATTTAATATATACCTTTAGCAATGGTGTCTTACCTTCAAAAAAACTATTAAATTTTATTTTTTACCCTTGTATAGTCATCTCAATAGGTTTCCCAGTATCACACTTGGCATCTGTACTATTCATTCAATCAACTTCGAGGTGATATCATAAAAATTAGACCTAAAATATATTCATTTTATATGATAAACCCCTTATGAAAATTATTTTCTAGGAGGTCAATAAATTTTCTTCCCTAGATAGACTACCTTCCTTTGTCACACTAGATACAACGAGGCCTCTCAGACCTCATCACATGTAAATATCTTAGTTAAAATTTAAGTTGAAGTTCATAGTACATATTCCAAAATTAATTTCCTTTAGAGATATTAACTTAAAAAATTATCTCATTATAAAATCATCCACCTTTCAGATTATACTCACTAGAAATTATATCATAATCATAAGAGACCATCCTAGAACCCTCATATTTCTTGTCACATTCGAAGAATAGTTTGGTGTATATAATGACCCAAGTATTTTATACATAGATATTACATCTTAATAAATGAATATTAATTTCATAACATAATGATCCATGCTATAATTTTAGGGGTCTAATGCCTTTGGAAACTTGTATATATAAACAACTAGTTCATAGGTGAACTACACCATCTCCCACTAAGTTATTCATAACTATAAACCTTCTTAGACATATCATACATAATAACTTTATTAATAACCTAGGAAAATTAAAAAAAATAAAGGATGAGCTCATATTCCCCCCTCCATCCAAAGATACCACAATGAAGGAATATAGATAATGACCCCCAAGTTCTGCCTCTAGTAGGCCTTCAGTTGGAAACTAGCGCCAAGGGTATAAAAAATTTCATAATTGGAGGAATTACTATCTATATGAAAACAAGATCGGGAAATATGATTATTCAGACAAAAATACTGTATGAAATAATATAAAAATAAAGTCAAAACCACCCCACAATGAATGTATAATGTGAATAGATAGAGATAAAACTCTCCAAAGTAAATACCCAAAAGTAAAGATAAATTAATGACACAGTAAAAATCCAAGGGTCTGAGTTAGTAATGTCCAACATGGTCTATGTTTTCATCCTAGAAACCATAATATCAGTTTATATACATTGGTTAAGCATACAAGTATACTCGGTAGGAAAATCAAAGTATCTCATGCACATGTGAAAGAAGCATACTAATACACTGTGAGCAAATAACAGAACCAACAACACCTAAACATATCAAATATCCAACCCAAACCTCACCAAGGAACGCTAAAAAAATAACACAATCCAAGTATAATAACACAATATGAATCTTATCAATAAAGGGCACCCTTTACTACTTTCCACAAGGATTCCTCTCTCACACCCCAGTTTCATACATTCTGGCGATTCCATATCTTCCGTATAACATCACATATTGTTACCCCCCAACATGTAAATCACATCACACCCTGATCTAAGAAAATTGGGCCATCACATATCAACTCATTGGAAGAAACCTAGTCCATGACATAGAATCCATAAATAGAGTAGTACGGTATCATAAATATGAAGGACATTAACCTTGTTCCTACCTCCTTCCATGCATGATCTCCACCATAATCCATCTCATCATATAGCACCTCATCTCACCCAAAACACACATGGGTACTCACCTAGTGAACTTTATGACCTACAACCATTATATCCTATGTATATATACATGCCCAGATGAGAGATATGAAAAGATCAGGTAACCATCGATCTATCCTCACCACCAGGATATTGGAAAAAATTACCCCATATATAAATATAATAATGTAGTACTCGAAATGGGTGGGGTGCGTATATAAATCATAATATATATATATATATATACACACACACACACACACTTAATACCAACTTATGGGTTCACCTATAAATCACTCACCAACTTATAACATTCCCCACTCTCACTACCACCTCTAAATTCAAAACCCCACACAACAAGCCACAACCCATATTTAACAGTAAGCATAAACCAAATTTAACCAAACTTCTAATTATAATTAATTAATTATACATCCATTACATCATACAAACCAGCCCATGAATGTGATATAATATTGTCATTAAATTCCAATAATACCTAGGAAACTGACACAACCACAACCACACATCACATCTTCCTCATACCACAACCACACATCACCACCCCAAAGCATGATCACACCTCACTAACCTATAGAATGGTCATAAATCACATAATATATTCAACCTATACCACAAACACATATCACCACCCCATAAAACAACCTCATGAAAACCACATCACAACAACATTTTTATATTTAGAAAGGGGATCTTCATATTCCACTTATTTATTTTAATGGTATTCTCACACAATCCATAAATCCTTGGGTAAATATATTATTTAAAAAATAAAATAGTTTAACCAAATTCCATTTTAGAGTGATTATAAACAATAAAAATAAACAAGGTTTCATAGCACATGCCAAATCAGCGCAACCAAATCTCCCGATGGTCATAATTTTCATCCCGGAATCAAGATTGTACAATAACAATATCAATGAAATATAAAAAGCTATAAAGTCATGTGAATCACCCCCCATTAAATTTCAATTAAACTAGTTAATTACCTTTATTAGGATAATACAAACAATATTACCATATATAAACAAGAGTAAACCACACACACATGATACTCTAAATGAAAAATGAGGGATTTCATACCTCAAATGAAGCTCTCTAATCTCACTACACAGCACAGAGTGAAGAGGAAATTCCCACCAACCAAAACCACATGAAAAATCCATGGATCAAACTAAAATGTATCTAAGGGTTGTTAGAAGTACAATAAAAACACATTGAAAACCAATGAAACAATATTTCATCAAAACCCTGAGAGAAGAATGGAAGGAAACAATAAAGGGAAAGGAGAAAAACTTACCTCATATCACCAAAACTTGACCACTAGATCCCACGGATCAAGGAAAGATAAGGAGGGATAGAAGATACTTCAAAATAGAAAAGGGTTCACCAAAAAATGAGAGGAATAGGAAATAAAAAAATGAGAGGGAATAAGCCAAATAAATATATTTACAATGTGTAATTCTCCGCTTTCACTTCAGGGATTATAGATTCACAATATGAATTCCACATGGCTTGTAGATTACAATCAGGGAAGTGGATTTAGCCCATTAATCCCCCTTATCTGAGGTTTCCCCTAAAAAATAATCCACCTCATCTAAAATTAATTACAAATCATCAATTAAACTTTCACAAAATTAATCCATTTCATATACCCCCTTTATACCACATACAATTCGTGAATTCACCATCTAGACAAGGTGTGAATCACCAAATGAAGTCGTGAATCCCTTTCATGATGTGAATCACATGTGGCAGTTCTCTTACAACCCAACCTCCACAAAAACCTCATTAGGAAGCCTTTTAAACACCTACAACCACTAAAATGATAATTTAATGGGTCAAGAAGGCACAAATAGTTACATTAGATACCCCTAAAAAGATTCTCATCCTTAAGAATCAAAACCAAACCCGACAAAAGGAAGGGGTCCAAACAAACACCATATGAGATACCTCTTAGGGATCTCCTTACATCTCAACACTACCTCTAACAAAAATATCCAACCGAAATTCCCAAAACACACCTCTCACAACCACATCACAAACTATCACTGAGCATAACACTAGATTATCCAATACCATCCATAAACCACCACATTTCCACACAACCACCTCACATTCCAAACCAAACACTTAAAAAAACAACATTCAACAATACAGTAATCAAGCATAGAAATTAGGGAATATCATATTCCATGTCAATATACTATCCACTCTGGGTTTCACTAACTCTCCCACATGGTTTTAATCGCATCAAAGTACAACATGTCCTTCTTAGGATTCAGGTGATCCCTTTTTCACATGTCATATGTTTTATCTCACATCACACATCAAGAAAACATCAAATCTTATAAAATATAAAGATCCATCATCACATCATAATGAAAAATAAAGAAAATATAAGACTCAAAATATATTTGGGTAATAGGCACACATATGCATCTCATTCTCCCAAGTACTATCCTTTAGGACACCATGCCTCCCCAACACATTGAAAAAAATAAAAATCCTTCCTCACAACACCTTCTCCTAATGATCCCAAATCTCCACTAGCCACTCCAAAAACATCACATCATCCTATATATCCAAATCTCTACAGACTCCTAATCCACATCTCCACTAGACTTCCAACTAAGTGCATGACAACCAAATTCCCCTTTCCCAGGATATAATAGACCTCAAAATCATAATCCTAAAAAACATTCATCCAAATTTACTTGTGTAGATTCTTTTCTCACTAGGAAAATAAGTATTTTAAACTCTTTTAGTCCCTTAAAACCAAAAATTACTCACAAATGAGGTAATATTTCAAAAACAATTCAGCACAAAAACAACTGCTGAAGAACTCTATATCATGGGTGTCATAGTTACGCTCATGGGGATGTAACTACCTATACCCATAAGATATAATTACTCTATCTTGAATCAACACATATACCAAGCCCAAACATAATGTGTCATAGAAAACATCAAACAACACACCCTCCTCTAGCATCAAAAGAACTAGAGCATTGGTCAAATTCTCTTTAAGATAACCCAACACTTCTTAAAACGAATTAGTCCAAATAAAATCCTGATATTTCCTTGAAAAATATATAAAAAGGCTATAACCCAAGAATAATTGGATACAAAACTCTAATAATATCATGAAAAAATAAGGAAACTATGAACATATTCCATATTATTATGTGATTCCTAAGAGAAAACTATCTCAGCCTTTGATAGGTCCACTAACACACCCTGCTGAGACACCACATGCCTAAGGAAACACACCAATCATGTCCAAATCTTACACTTGGAAAACATTTCATAGATCTGGTGGTGTTAAAAAACCTATAAGAAAACTATGAGATGATTATAATGCTTCACCTTGGAATATGAGTAGATCAATATGTCATCAATGAACATGTCTGCAAACTAGTCTAAGAATTAGTGAAACACAAATTTCATGATCCCCATGAACCCAAATGGTGATTTTTTTACAAAAAATGGAATGAAAAAGAACTCAATGTTCCCATACGTACATCTGATGTCAGTCTTCAAGATATCTCCCTCATTTAATCTCAAATGGTTATATCCAAACCACAAATTGACTTTAGAAAACCAACTCACTCCCCTCAACTAGTCAAAAATATTTTCTATCCTTAGAAGAGGGTAAATATTGTTAATATTCAATTGATTTAACATTTTTTAGTAAATACAAAACACCATATTACCATCCTTTGTCCTGAAGAATAAAACTGGGGTAACCCATGGGGACACACTAGGTTGAATAAAACCCGTATGTATTAAATCATTTATTTGAATCCTCAAATCCCATAGATTAGAATGTTTTATATGATAAGGATATATTTAAATTAGATAACCACAAGACTGTAATTTAATTCTGAACTCAATATCATGTTGAGGGGGAAGCATCACAACCTTCTCTAGAAAATAACCAAAATTCTTAAACATGGAAACCTCCATTATCCCATCATCTAATAATTCCATATAAAACTCACCCATCAAGGAAGGAAGGGTATCCATACACCTAATTACCACATGAAAACCCCACTCTCCAACTAAAAACACACTCTATCCATCTAAATCCGAGAACAAAACTCTCTTATGGATGCATTTGATAATAGTTTACACATAATATAACCAGTTAATGCTGAGGATGAAATTTTATGGATACATATAAATCAAGAAAATATCTCCTCAGGAATATAGTGGCCCCATCCTAAATATACAACCCCAGAGCACATCAAACAAGATCTTCCTACCTCTAACTGGCGTAATTAAAACTAAGGGTTTAAGATGTCTCTCTACATCTTTTCCTAGAGCATAGACTATAGTGCATTAAAAAAAAGAGTGTAAAGAAATCGAATCAAACCGAGAATAAAAAATGATAAAATGTATATTGAGAATAACTTGAATGATATATAGACCCTATGGTTATAATGAATCCACTATATTCAATTGACCATGTCCATCTCCCTTCCCTCCTTATTGATGAACACCTCCATGACCATGCTCATTCCAAGGTCCTTAAACTCAAGGAACATCCTGAGGTCAGACTCTACCTACTCTATCCCCTTTTGGTGAAGTATAATCCTATTAGACCTTCTATTGAAATAGCCTTTCTGGAAGTTGATTTTGAGGTTAACATTGAACCTAAAATCCTCCACCAAACTGAGGTCATAGAACCACTTATAACTATTTCTGGAAATGACCACAAACACCACAAAAAAACACTGGACCAATGTATCAAGGTAAATCATAGAAACCACTGGCCGAGAATTCGGAAAAGGAAAACGTTAAGGTCAACTATCCACTAGTAAAAAAATCAAAGGAATTGGTTTCTAAGACCTCACACTAACTACCTTTATCCCTATGGAAAACTTTTGGTACCCCAATTATGGTAAATCTACTCATGATTTCATCTTCCCTATCACCTCCACCTTGTTCTGAACCACTGAATGTGTTGCAAACATAAAATGAGTAACTACATACTGGATCAAAAGATAGAGTGCCTCATCAAGATGTATCAAACGATACACCTCATCTAAAAAAAGGTCTACGGAAAAATGTAACCAATCTTTGAACCTGATCCCTAACTCCCTCACATTCATACTCCCGTGCTGAAGGGAGATCATCTCCTACAGATTCACTTCCTTCATGGTCAAAGAAAGAACCTCTACTCAAAAATCTTTTTTAAAGTAAACCCATAAAGCATTTGCCTCTTTCCACTCACCAAGATATAACATCCCCCACTGAAACATAACTCCCTACATCTTAATAACTTCCAAAGGGACCTAGTACTTTGTTGGGGCCCAGATCAAACTAAATGTGATATTATGCTCCGCTAACTAGCTCCCTATATCCATATCAGAAACACTTCTCTAATGATTTCCTAAATAATGATGTTGTAAATCACACAATTTTATCTTAAACTAATCCTATTACTCAACTAGATCAACCCTCTGATGATCAATTGGATTATCATACTAAGCCTCCACTACTTGAACCACACACATATGATGACTAGAAGCCATAGTTGAAAGAGAATAAAATTTTCCTAATTCAAATAGTATGGAATTTTAGTAAGATTTATTTAATTCATTTTAAATTAGAAGAACCACTTAATTAAAATAAAAACTCATGTAATCATGATTCATGTACCTCTCCTTGATATCTACCCTGAAAATAGGTACATGTCACTTGGTCTTTCAATAATCTAAGAGTCTGTGAACCAGATCACAGGGGGGGTTCTAAAATACCACATCATAGCTAGTCTCCCTAGTTATATCATGCAACAAGATCAATTATCACCATTGACATAACAATACACGAAATCCCCATGGTTCCTCACTGTAAAATATATCCTATCTATCAAACATCACCTTTGATACTACTTTATCATGTCCCCTACCTCCAAAGTTACCGTAATGAAGGAAGAAATATGATGACCCCCAACTACTTCCTCCAACATGCCTCAGGTTAGTGACTAACACTGAGGGTATAAAAATTTCATAAATGGGAGGCATTACCCTCTATATGAAAACAATATTAGGAGATAGGATAAAGTAACTATAAAAAAATCCAGGACATGATATAAAAAGAAAGTCAAAACCATCCCCAAAAACAGTTATAAAGTGTATAGATATAGATAAAATTCTTCAAAGTAAAAACCTAAAAGTAAATCTAAAGGAGCGATGCTACAATAGTCTAGGGGTTTGATCTATTAATATTCAGCACAATTAATATAGTCCTCCTAGAAACCTAAAATTTAGTTTATATATGTAGGGTGAGCATACAAGTATACTCATTAGGAAAATAAAAGTCTATTATACACATGTGAAAGAAGCATACTAATAAACCCATGAGAAAACAATAGAACCAACAACACCTAAATTGGTCAAATCTCTAACTCAAACCTTATCAAGGAACATTCATCAAATAACATAATCCAAGTATAATAACATAATTAGAATCATATTGATAAAGGATACCTCACACTGCTTTCCCACTGGTATACTGCTCTCACACCCTAACGTCATACATCCTAGAACTTCTATATCTTATGTTTAACATCACATCTAACCTCCCCACAGTACGAAAATGACATCAAAAATCTCTTGAAGACACCTGAGCCATCATATCTAACATCACTCAAAGACACTTGGAAGATCACATCTCACCTCACCTCACTTGAAGATACTTAATCCATTGTATCACAACCATAACCAAATTAGTAGGGTATCATGAACATGAAGGAAATCAACCTCATTACCACCTCCTACCGTGAACTACCCTTACTATAATCCATCTCATCACATATTATAAAATCCTAACCACAGAAACCTAGGAAATAACTTAGTTTATTATTTGACCTCCGACCATCATAGCTAGTGCATATCAACTCACTTGGAAGAGAGAGTCAGAAAGTTAATGTAGCTATCCATCTATCCTCACTGTTGTGATATTGGTAAAAATACCCCTTAATATATATATATATATGTATATATATGTATATGAGGGTCAATACGTGGTGCTTGATGAAGGTGGGGCGAGTATAGAAATCTTATGGAATATATATACATATAGCCACATAGAATCCTAACATATGGGTTCACCTCCAAAGAACTAACCAAGTCACAACATTCCCCACTTTAGCATCGTCCTATAAATTCACAACACCATACAACAAGCCACAAGCCACATTTCACATTAAGTGTCAACCACATTTAAACACACATCACATTTTAATTCATTTTTTATCCAACCATTCCATTAACCATACCAACCCATGTATTTGATTCAAAATTATAATTTAATTCCAATACTACCCAGGAAGATAACATAACCACAACCACACAACATATCTACCTCATACCACAAGCACACATCACCACCATATATCACAGTCACACATCACCATCCCACAACATAGTCACACCTTACTTCCCCACAATATGATCATACCTCCATCATGTCTCCACTCCATACCACAAACACACATCGCTACCCCACAACATTGATTCATACCATCCACATATCACCGCCCCACTGTATGGCCTCAAAAAAACAACATCATAACAATATTATTCTGATTTAATAGGGGTTCTTCACAATCCACTTATTTTTTAAGGGTATCATCACACAAGGAATAAATCCCAAAGAAAATATTTAATTTACCCAATATAAGTTGTTAACCAATTTTTATTTTAGGGTGATTAAAAATAATCACAACAAACAATGTTCCACAACTCTTTCCAAATTCGTATAAACAATTTCCCAAATGACCATGATTTTTAGTGGGGCGTTAAGCTCATACAATCAAAATATCAGAAGTTGTAAAGATATGAAAATCATTCCCATTACCACTTAATTTTTTTATAAAACTAGTTCATTATCTTAATTAGGCTAGTACCAATGATATTATTATAGATAAAAAAGTAAAATCCCCCCTCATGATACAAAAAATGTAAAATGAGAAATTCCCTCCCTCAAATAGAGATTTCTGATCTCATTTTTAACCACTTGAGGTAGAGAAAACCCCCCAAAACCGAAACCACATGAAAAACCCATAAAGAAAAATACACCACATCCGTGTGTTTTCAAAATAATAGCCCAAACGTAATCTAGAAAAACACAACAACTAAATAGTGAAATATTGGGAGAAGAATTGAAGGAAAAAATAGGGGAAAAGAAGTACAACCTACCTCGAATCACCAAAACTTGACCAACTAAACCCAATGATTGAAGTAATAGAATAAGGGATAGAAGATCCTTCAAAATTTCATAGGTTTATCCACAAAACAAGAGGAAGTTGTGATATAAAAATGGAATAGAATTGGATAAAAAACCTACTTACAACATGAAATTTTCCCCTTTCATGTCGTGAATTACCAATTCATAATGTGAATTCTATAGGGGTTGTGGATTGAAAGCTGAAAAATAGATTTAGGCTTTGAATCCCCCTTATCTCAAGTTTCTACTGAAAATTAATTCTCTTAGGCTCAAATTAATTATAAATAATGAATTCACATTCCATGATGTGAATCCATTTTACTAACTCCCCTTATCCAACATACAACTTGTGAATTCTCCATATACACATTTCACAAATTTTTTTTTTGTATTTTGAATCAATTTCACGACATGATTCACTTGATTTAGTTCTCATATATCCCCAAACAACAAAAAAACCTCCACGAGCCTCCTCAAAAAAACCTCCAACTACTAAAACAACAAAGTAATAGTTTGGGATGGCTTGTACCATTACCAAAAATAATAAAGTAATCGATAGACGATGAGAAGGGTACACACTGTGTACTATTTCTAGATTACATAGATTTAAAAATTTATTATTATATTATGTAAACCCTTGAGACATGTACCTTCTCATGGATTTAAATCTAGGACACAAAATGTTATAGGTGTTTGATATATATATATATGTTAAATTAACATCTGTGTAATGTTCAAAGATCTTCACATCATGTATGAGTTGTATTACAATTATAATTATGCGTTCATGCTATATTTTATGAAGAATAAAGTGTATGTAAATATAAATACATTATGGGTAGTTTTTTATGGGTATTCACTGGGTTTCTTCCAAGGTACAAGTTATGTACAAGGTTATAGATGAGAATTTCAAGGAAATTCAAAAAAAGGATTATGATAAAATGGATTGATTAATTAAAGATAATGATTAATCTATTCAAGCATAATTTATCTTAATAAGAAAAATAAAAGAATTGAATTCTAGTTTTATTAAAATGTGTAGTCCATTTCATGTATGTAGATGATCATGAGCTAGACCAGACCTTTATATATGACTGGTTCCCTTTTAATTTATTTATTAAATTAAAATTGTTGTCCTACATTCCTCCTCCTCATTAATATGTAAGGCCTGTGTGCCCATGGTTTCTTTTATGTAAACCACCTTTTACACCTCACCTATGTGTGTGTTAAAAGTATATGTAATGGATGGAGCTCCTAATCTAGTGGAGGCGGTTCAAGTTAGGATCCGAGGTGAAAAAAATCCATGAAGATACAAAGGTGGATAGGTGGGAAGATGTAAGCATGAACCTTAAATGGTTCAAGGTGTTTCTCCCCTAGGTCAGGGTTAGTTTATCAACTGCTAGATAAAATAACCAAGAGTAAATATCATGATCATACCCTTTATTTTATTTCTGTTAGTTTTATGGTCATTCATTATGGATGTTTGACACGATCACATAATTTAATGAACTAACAAGCATACAAGATGGAACTAAAATAAAAATGGATTATGCGTAAATATTATCTATACATGGTTAATCAATTAAGTATATCCCACTTAACATTAACAAGAAGATGAAAGCATAATAAATGGAAATTTACATATAAAGGATAAAATACCTCAATCAAATATTTAGTCGGTATAACCTTCCATTACTTTGGTTAGAATCAAACCATAGTTCAAAGTTCTTGACCAAATTTAGTTTGGGTTCTTTCAATTATTTGGGAATTATAATTTTATGTTTTGGGTTGACTTTACTTATTTTACATCAAGGGTCGACTACCCTAGCAGGACTTTGTGTAATTGAGAGGAAAAGGTTGAGGAAATCCAAAATTAAGGATTTTAGGATTGCGGAGTCCACTCAATAGATCAAGGAGCTATGAGTTAATATAGTTGGAATTTGGAATGTGTACTTAAAACCTTTTAAGTTGCTTTATCTACCCTAGTTGGGGTAATTCTAAGGGAAATATGGATCCTTGCTACTAGAATATCCAAGAAAAATGATATTCCAAATCCAATGGTGAGGGCTATTGGGTTTCGACAAAATAGTGGGAGACTAATAGATATTAATTAATTTATTTGTCTATATTTAACAAGATAAGGTACTAAAACTCTATTCATCTTAATTTTTTTAAACAACAATCAAAATGAAATCAAACATATCCTTACGATCCATACTAGAATATCAAAACCTTTTCACCAGCACTAATTTAAAAGAGTGGAAAAGGTGACTCTAGGTCATCTGTCACCAAGAAAGGAAACTTTATGTGATGGAAGAGCCTTTACTAGTTTCACTTTAAAATAAGGTGAGTGATGAGGAAATATCTGTGTATGATAAAAATCTGAACGACGCTTCAAATGTTCAGTACCTCTTGCTATCATCCATGACCAATGAGATCTTGAAGCAATATGAGGAAATTAATTCTTATAACATGATATATCACCGTCAAGATCTCTATCAAAGGAAGGCGAGACAAGAGAGGTATGATATCTCCAATGATTTGTTCACTACTAATATTGGAGAGTCTGCACCAGATGGACCACATGTATTCACGATTATTGGCTACATTGAGCATCTGGACATCTTAGGGATTAAATTTCAAGATGAGTTGCTTACAGATCTCATACATTGCTACCTAAGAACTTATCTTGTTTTATTATGAATTATAATGTGAGAAATAATGTGAATAGTCTATCAGAGCTTCTTACCCTAATTTACCAAGTTGATAAAGGAATAGGGCGTGAAAAACCCGTAGTCCTTATGGTGAATAGGAAGAGGAAGGACAAGGAAAAAGGGCCTAAGATTTATAAACAATCTAATGCCTCCGAGAACCATCTGACCAAGAAGAATAATATTTAAAGGCAGGGTAGGGAAAATGAGGCATTATGCTTTTCATGTGTCAAGTCAGGACACTAGAAGAGGAACTACACCTAGAGGTAAGGGGAAGACAAAGGTGCATTCGTTATCTATTTCAATATTTCCATTTATACACATTGGGTATTAGATATAGCTTGTGGGGATCACATATTTATTCAGATGAAGGAACCAAGTATATTCTGGAAAATTTCTAGAGGAGAGGTGGATCTACGAGCTACTAATGGTGCCAATGGTTTGAGGCTGGTTTCTCTTTCCATTAGTGACTACCACCTCACATTTCTGACGTGAATGATTTTGGTTTTACATGTCTGTTATTATGTACCTAGTGTAACCAAGAACATAATTTCTGTAATGAGTTTAGATACAAATGGATTTGTTTTCAGGTTTAAAATTAAATTTTGTTACTTTTATAAGCAAAACATATGTTATGGTATGAATCATTTAAATAATGGTCTGTATGTATTAAATTATGAGAACCAAGTGTTGGAAATTTATAATGAACGAAGTACACATGACTCTCACAATAGCCAGTTGTGGTATCACCACCTAGGTTATATAAATGAGAAGCACCTGACAAAGATATTTCATGATGGTTATTTAGACTCTTTCGAGATAAAACCACTTGATAGATGTCACAATTGTTTATAAGGGAAAATGACCAAACCACAATTTTGTGGAAAGGGTTAAAGGGCCACATAGCTTATAGGATTAGTACACACAGATGTGTGTAGACCATTTACAGTAGAATCTAGAGGTGGATATTCTTACTTCATTACTTTTTCTGATGACTTGAGTAGATATAGCTATGTCTACTTAATGAGGTATAAGTCTGAGTACTTTGAGAAATTCAAGGAGTTCAATAATGAATTAGAGAATTATATTGGTAAGAAGATAAAGAAGATTCAATTAGATCAAGGCATAGAATATCTTAACCAAGAGTTCATCGACCTTTTACGAGAGTCTGGGATTCTATCTCAACTCACTCCACCTTATACACCTAGTAGAATGGTGTTCGTTAAAGGATGAACCATACCTTGTTGGACATGGTAAGGTCGATAATGAGTCATTCAGATCTTCTATTATCCTTTTGGGGATATGAATTGAAAATTGTGGCATACACATCCAACCAAGTACATACTAAGGTAGAAAATGGGATTCCCTTCGAGCTATGGAGTGGAAAGAAACTCACTTTGATGAATAAAAATGTATGGGGATGAAAAGAATTTTGTAAGGATTTCTCAGGAATCAAACTATCACCCCAGAGCAAAAAGTGTATATTTATATGGTATCCCAATGAAAAAAAGGATACTACCTATACAAACTCTCATAAAAGAAAGTGATTGTTGCCAGATAAACTCTTCTTCTTGAGAGGGAGCACATCCTCAGAAAGGATAGTGGGAGAAAGATTGACTTCAACGAAGTTGATGCTCAAGATACACAAGAGTTGGTGTAGGAACAAGTTCCACATGTCCCCATGGAAGAGGTAGTTCCTAAAACACAAGTACTATGTAGGATCATAAGAGAGGTAAGGGAACCATATAGATATGGTTTCCTTGTGACTGAGGAAGGTGACTCATTATTGTTGGACAATGATGAACCTCTATCCTGCAAGGAAGAAGTAGAGAGATCAGAAGTTGAATGATGGCTATTAACTATGAATTCTAATATGGATTCCATATATCAGAACCATGTCTGGGTTCTGGTTGATGCGTCAGTTGATGTAAATCTTCTTGGTTGTAAATGGGTATTCAAAAGGAAACTAGACATAGAAGGTCAATTTAGTACCTATAAAGAAATTCCAATGGATAAAGGTTTTAAACAACATTAAATAATTGACTATGATGAAACCTTTTCACCATTTTACACATGTAAATTCTTAAGAATCATACTTTCCATAGTAGGTTTCCATGACTATGAGATTTGGTAGATGAAAGTCAAAACTACATTCCTTAATAGGAACCTTCAGGAAGATGTCTATATAACACAACTAGAAGGGTTTGTGACACCAGGTGATGCTAAAAGGGTATGAAAGTTGCATAGATCCATTTATGGATTAAAACAAGCATCTAGATCAATGAACATTTGATTTGATGAATCCATAAGAGAATTTGGTTTCATTAATAATGAATGTGAGCCATGTGTATACAAGAGGTTTAATGGGAATGTGGTTGTTATCTTAGTAGTGTGTGTTGATGAAATATTTCTTACTAAAAACAACATACCAGTCTTGTAGTTAGTAAAGGAATCAATGAAATGTGCTTCTCCATTAGGACTTAGGAGAAGTAGTCCACATTCTAGGGATCAAGATCATTCGTGATAGATCCAAGAGGATTCTTGGACTATATCAAAGTACATACTTTGAACAAGTACTAAATAGATTTAGTATGGAACAATCCAAGAGGGGATTCATTCCAGTGTCACATGTTATACATATTTCCAAGAAAATGTGTCCCCAGACACAACATGAAAAAGATAGGATGAGTAAGATTCCATACGCTTTAGCGATAGGATCTATCATGTATGTCATGTTATGTACCACACTTGATGTTACTTATGAACTGAGCATGGTAGGAAGATATAAAGCAGATCCGGGAGAATAGTATTAGACTACCATCAAGACTATCTTTAAGTACCTAAGAAGAACTAAGAATATGTTCCTGGTGTATAGAGGATACGAGGAGATTGTTATCAGAGGGTATGATGATGCTGATTTTTAGATAGATAAGAATGATTTGAAGTCACAATCAGGATATGTTTTCTGTCTCAACAGAGGAGCTGTGAGCTAGAAGAGTTCAAAGCAGCCGGTTTTTGTTGATTCTACAACAGAGTCCGAATATATAGAAACTTATGATACATCCAAGTAAGCTTCCAAGATTCAGATCTTTTTCTAGGATCTTGATGTGGTGCCTAGTATTAATGAACCCATTACATTGTATTGTGACAATAATAAAATGATGGATCTTGCAAAAGATCTAAGGTCACATCAACTGAAAAAGCACATACTTTGAAAGTATCACCTCTTGAGGTATTTCTATCAAAGAGGTGGAGATGTAGTGAGTAGAGTTTTCATGGAAGAGAATGTGTTAGACCCCTTGACTAAAGACTTATCTCAATAGAAGCATGAATATCATGTGATAGCTTGTGGGCTGAAGGTTGTTAGCAGTTGGATCTAGTGAAAGTGGGAGTCTGTTGGAGTTAGTGCCTTATAAAACAACTTCTTTGTACTTTTTGTTAAACCTATATTCATTGGATGAATTTTAATAAACTCCTTATCACATCATGATTGTTCTTATGCGTGAAATAGTATGTTATAATTTCCTAAGAATAGCTTTCACACTAAAAGGTCATAGAAGATCCCTACTATGATGAGAAACTACAAGTGCCATGACACTATTCTTCAATATATGTTCTATGGCTAGAAGATATCATTTTAAGGGACATAAATGATATAGGATATCCAAGGTGGGGACTCATGAAACTTTTAGGCACCTTCTCATGGTGTGCACCCTTGGTAATATCCAAGAAGATATTATGTGAACAAGACCCACAAGTAGAAAATCCACATTCATAAGTGTCATTGGATGTTTTTATATACAGACGTGTGTATTAGTCCTTAGAATTTAAGATCATTATTAATGGGTATTATGATTTGTGCACTTATATTAATTGACAAAAACCATGACGATAGATGTTTGTGGCGAGGTAGGATATTTTGGTTGCATCATGAGTAATACTGTATTAATGAATAATGCAATAAAGGATTTGTCACTTCTATGGAATTAGATATCATAGGCCCTTTGATGGAAATTATATTTCCTAACTAAATCCATGGACACTATGTTCACTAGGAAAGTTCAATTCCAAGAAGTCAAAGAATGAGAAATCGAGCACGTGGGTTGATGTCACTTGCATGAAACCCTCTTGATTGGAGATATCAAGAAAAATGGATTATATTACACGGTAAACATTCTTATGAGGTGACATGTCATTACAACATAAAATTATTTATCTTGGGTGCCTTGACCCATTGCTATAAAGTAATCTTGGACTTTAGGAAATCCTGCCTAATGCCAACAAGAAAGAGGCCTAGAGGGTCACACACTAAGTGTAGCGAGTATCTTAGTTAAATAATTTATTTATTTAACAAGTTTAATAAATATTACTATCAGTTGTGGTTTAATAACTATTCAAGTATTCCTGATCTCATTTATTTCATCTCTAGTTATTTTATAGAATATATTGCGGACATAATATTTATTTATTAGAGAATAATGAAATTATATTTATTTAATAAATAAATAGTCATTATTCAAGGCCCAATAAATATTGAGTAGAATTGGTAGACCAAGTTATGTGTCCACTGGGAAATAATATTAAATATTATTTGGTTAGATAATATTTAAATATAAGGTTCAAGTTTTTACATGGAATAATAAATTAATTAACGACACATTTGCTAAGTATTTATTATTACATAATGAATTAAATTCATTTAGCACATGTCATGGAAAAAATAAAACTGCTATTATTATTTGACATGGGGTTTTTTCACATGGAATAATAAATTAAGTAACAAAACATATGCTAATTATTTATTATTACCAAGTGAATTAAATTCACCCTTATGTTATTATTCTCTATATAATCCAAGGGGTCATTCCACAAGCTAACCAATCGTTGTGTGAACAAAATCCTTATAGAAAATCTCTCAATCATAGAGAACTATTCCCTCTATAAGAATTATCTCAATAAAGAGAGAGATCCTCCTCCACCAGATCAAGGAGAACACTTTGGAAGCGATTCTCAAGGCAATCAAAGGCAGAAATCACAAGCACAAGGATCTTCTTTGGTTGCACCTGGAGACTCCTTCGGTGATATATAGATATATGTGGAGCACGTGTGGATCACCATTAGAGTATTCATATCCTTGTATTCTACATCGCAATGAAACCATACCTTAGAACCATGGTCAGACACATCAATGAAGAAAGAATCACCTTTGAGGTAATTATATAATTAAATTAAATTAATTATAAACAATATATATTGATCCTTTATTCTTGGTTCCAGGATAAATCATTTGCCTTTTATATTTCATTCAATTCTATGGATACTAGTGTTTATAGTCGTATTGATCCTAGATTAAACATCAATTATGGAAATTTGAAAAGATGGGTACATTCCCATCCTGTGCTTATGCTACGCCCAAAACCTACAACTGTTAAAGTGGAATTTAAAAATAATATGAATAGAATAGATTTGACCACATTTTTGTATCTCAGGGAGCTAGGACTAGAGATTAATTATTACTACACTTATATTTTTTTGTTTTATTATGTTAAAAAAAACACACCAATAGCGGGTCGTTTGGGGTTTTTATATTCTAAATTTAGAATAGAATGGATCAACTCAATAAAAAAGGGTTAAAAAATGAAAATATTTCTAGGGTGAATTCTAATGGGTTCCATCAATATTTAAATTTTTCTAAATTTTATATTTAAATAAGAATAATAAATTCCATTAATCCACTTGTCCGACACTATTTCCTCATGCATGAAATTACTAATTTTATCAATGATCCTAAAAAACTAGTAATCCAATTTTTTATTCTTATTGGGTGGGAAATTTAAATGTTAAATATAGAGAATAAACCTACTCACACACCTATAATAAAATTCTTTCCATTCATCCTCTAGAACCACATAACCCCACTCTTATGAAGTGATATTTGATTGAATAAAGTATTTTATGGTCAAAAAGTTGGAATCATGAATTAAAAATGATGGATAATTGAGTTGTAATTACCCCCTCCACTACTAACTTTCATATCCATGTAGAACTAATGAATATGATTTAATAAATGAAATGCAGAAATTCAAGTGTTCCCTTTGTGATTCCCCTTGGATCACCCACAATGGGTTATAGATCCAAAACTAAGGATTATGAGATAAATGGAACATAATAGGGGTTGATAAACATAGATAAATAGAAAATAAGAGAATTACATAATGAATAAAAAAGATAAACACTAAATTGAAATATTTAAAATTCATGAAAATTATAGAATTCCTAGCTTAATTGAGTTAAGGCTGAAAGGAATAGTCTTTAATTCTCTTAAAAATGGGGTGGGGAAAACAATTTATAGACATAATTGCACATATTTCTTCTATTTTCATAAAATTAAATGTTGAGTAATGCGATTCCTTATTCGTTAGTTAGCTTCAACATATATAGGTTGATGGGTTAGGATTATCTTGGTGATCTCATATTAAAAAATCCCATTCATTAAATCCTTACCATGATATCTATATTCTTCCTTAAATAGATGAATGTCTCTTGGAGTAGTGGAGGTAATCTTTCTGATTTACACAAAGAAAAATAACATGAATTAAATTTTCAATTGATCATGATATTTTTAGGAAATGTTTTATTTAGTAACTTCATGTTGAAGTGATGAACCTTAAGTAGCTTCAACAACAATAATTATTTTACCTTTACATAGGTGTAGTGAGGACCCTTATGTAGCTCACTCTCTATTGGGGTGACCATTACATAGTAGAGGTACCAAAGGGTTACCCTTACACAGTTAGTACAATGCATATGTTACCCTTACACAGTGCATTAGTTACACTTACAAAGCTTTTTATGGACTTTACAAATCACATTATCCATGAAAATAAACTTTAAATAGTTCATGGTGACTCATAAATAAAGAATACAATTACTCATATGTAGGTATGACTAACTCATACACAAACTAGTGAATGACTCCTACATAGCCACTCATTTGTCATTTTTTCAAGATGTAACAATGAAAATCATTTTCTCAATGTATTACTTTTCAACATTATCCAAAATTTAGTCAATAAATGAAAGTATGATTAAAAAAACTTTTTAAACTTATAATCTAAAAAATAATGTATGTATTTTCAAAAAAACCAAAATAATTAAAAAAATAAAAAAATATTTTAGCCATTTGTGAATTTAGTTCTAGATTTTAAAATTTAACAAATATAAATTAATTCCCTGGTTTTTATATAAATCACGAGGTTAATTATTAATGAAAAATAGATAAAAACATAAAAATATAGGCTCTTATCAGAAATTGGGTGGAGTAAATGAATAAAGAAGAGAGAAACATACCTCTAATAGATGATATATGAACTTTTAAACCACCATAGATTAATTGGGAGAAAGGGATGAAGATATGGGAAAAGGGTGGATAGATCCCCCGCTGTTTGGTTAAATAAAAAAATAAGAACCTGAAAAGTGGTTAAAATAACCCCTCAAAGGATGGGTAAATGTTAGGGCCAATAGGGGCCTATATACCCTGAGAGGGGGGGTGAATCAGGGTATGGATATTCTTTTTCAAAGTTCTTCCTGCCCCACTGGATCTTGACCTCTTTATTAGAAGGGTCACTTTGTTTGCACTTGTGTGGTTACTGTGATCACTTGTCTCCTTTACCTGATGATGATGCTTTGAATGCAATGCAGGGAAGTAAGCAGGTTGACACAGGTATTTTTACTTGGTTCACCGCTAAGGGCTACGTCCAAGGAGTATACGCCGACAAGTTGCCGGTTCGTACCAAATTCCACTAGACTTCACTAGCTGTGGATTACAATGTTCGGGCTAGATCACTTCTATGCCCAGGCTCACTGCCTATACAAAGTTTAGGGTCAGCTCACTGCTTTCCCAAGGGTCACTCCCTATTTCTCTCTCTCTGGATCACTGTCGGTGGAGAGGATCACCTTCTTCCTCTTCCTAAGCTCACTGCTCTTGGAAGGGATTCACTCACAGTTTATAGATCTGTAGGTCTCTTCATTTTCATGAAGGAATGCATCTTCCTCTGTATGTAGATGCTCTGTTGAAGTCCAACTTTCACCCTCAGGTGAATCTCACTTTGCACCGGATGTACCGGGCAACCTCAATTTTTACGCGCAACCCTTATGGTGTCTTGCGCGCAATTTCTATGGTTTGCGCGAAATTCCTTTTTCGCGCAACCTCCAAATATTACGCACAGCCTGGAAACTGCCTTGTGCGTAATTCACTGCTTTTGCGCGATATCCACTTTTCGCGCAACCTTCCTTTTACGTGCCAACACCAACTTTCTGCGCAGCCTTAGCTTTTCGCGCAACAACTGACTTTACGCGCAAATTTTAAGTTTACGCGCAACACCCTTTCTAACTTCAATTTCACGCACCAGAGCTCAGGTATTTTCTATGTCTTGAACTCTGTTGAATGGAGGAGGGTCACTTCATATTTATAGGCAAAATCGGCCCTACGCGAAAAACCCTCCTTGAGCGCGTAATCCGCTTTGATCGCGAAATAGAAATCTTCCGCGCACAACCATTTTCCGCGCACTGCTCTATAATTTCGCGCACCTCATGCCTTTTCCATTTTCCGAGCTTCGGACCTCGAAACATCTTTTGCGCGAAATACTTCATCCACTATTTCGCGCGCCACTTCAATTTTTCGCGCACGCCTCCAAAATTTCACGCGCCTCATGCCTTTACCGATTTTCAAGCTTTCGGCCTTGAAACATCTTTTGCGCGAAATAAAATTTCGCGCAACCCGCTGTTTTGCGCGCCACACTTCAAGATTTCGCGCAACCCGCTAATTTTGCACGCCATGCTTAATTTTTCCGCACACCTCTTCCATTTCTCTCTCCTCAACCTTTGCCAAAAACATATCACTCCATTTTCCATTGGCGATTTTCAGGCCCATAAATTTGGAAAACACTGGGAAACGGCGCCACCTTGTACTGCTCTTTTGTACCGCCTCCAGATCATCCTTTCCTTTGTCATAGTTCTTTGTCAACATGGAATGTCAACAAATTCTCGGGAACTCGACAATTCTCCATGGATTGCTTTGTCAACAAACACAACATAGATGTCTGCTTTATCAACAAACACAATCACCTCAAAAATGCTTCAATGATACCTTGAGGGATTTTTTCCCAACAGTAAAATTAACACTTAAAAATACTAATACCCCCCCACATAAATGGGTTTTTGGGATAAAACACCAAACTCTTGGTAAACCCCCATCAAAATTCTAGTGGGACATTGGGTTCACGGTAGTAAGAGAAGCGGTACAACACCACTTCCCCACACACTATACTCTTGTTTTACTGCAACCAGGGTTCCAATGAGTGTTTAATATAACTTAAAAACCCAATTTCCCTAATATAATGTTTAATTATCTCTCTCAATCTTTCACTACTGTAAAACTAACCTATACCAACGGTTTGGAATTGTTGGTATAAGCCTCTAAACTGTTGGTATAGCCTATACCAATGGTTTGGAGAAACGTAGGCAAGTAAGCCATTGGGATATGTCTATACCAATGGTTTTTTGAAAACCGTTGGTATATACCAATACCAACGGTTTTGAAAACCGTTGGTATAATTAATATGAAAATCTATACCAATGGTTCCTTAAAACCGTTGGTATATGTATTTCCAAAAAAATACATTCGTTGGGATTTGATCCCAGGACTTCTGGTTTATCATTGAATGACCTAACCACTAACCTAACATGACTTTTTTGAACATAATTTCATAAATATATATATGTATTATCATAATTATTTTAAATTTTGATTTATAGAATATTCTGGTTAAGAGGATCCGATAAAAAATCAAAGGACATATACCAACGGTTGTCAAAACCGTGGGTATAGGTCTATACCAACGGTTTTGACAACCGTTGGTTTAGGTACCTAGAATCTAGGAAGGGATGTTGAAATATTGGGGACCTTTCCCAACGGTTTGGCCAAACCATTGGGAAAAGTGGACACAAATTGGACCCTTCCCAAGGGTTTTGGCCAAACCGTTGGGAAAAGTGGCCACAAATTGGACCTTTCCCAACGGTTTTTCCAAACCATTGGGAAAGCCTACCCTTTCCCAATGGTTTTGGAAAATCATTGGGAAAAGTGGCCACAAAGTGGGCTTTCCTAACGGTTTAGCCAAACCGTTGGGAAAGGGGGTATAGAAGTGTTGGGAAATGTCACATTTCTAGTAGTGTTTTCCATGAAATATTCCTTTTCTAAAAACTACATTTAAACTCTAAGAGTCATAATAATAATATCCCACTTAACTTGATTCTAATTTTTTTTAAATTTCACTTAGATTATAATCCATTAGAATTTGATGTAATCTAATTACTTCAACACATGATGACATAGATCACTAAAAACTTCTCAAAATATAAATTCTAATCCCAAATAAATTTCTTTTTACATATGATTCACTCGATTCACTAAAGTGTGATGTTCTCTCCCACCTGAATAAAATACCTTTAACTATAATTAAAGAAACTATTTGGTTTTTAAAATACCATTCACAATAACTAATTAAATGGATTTATCATCCCTTAAATGATGAAACCAACTATAATTATACCTTATCATAACCTTTCATGCATGAAAAGTTCCAGTTGACAGTCAACTATATCAGTTTTTTATAAAATCTCATTAACCCCAAGTATTGTGGGGCCAACCATATTTGCTTCCTTAAATAGGTAATCCCCTATAAAGGGTGAATTAATAGAGATATATGATCATAAAAAAATCCAATGATCCATATTCTTATTTTTTTTCATATAATTGTTCCCTATAAGTGGTACTCAATATAATCTGATCACTACACCCAAAAGGAAGTGTGTCACCCTGGATAAAATTACTTAAATGACACTCTAGTCAGAGTTTCACATGGCCCTAGACAAACCTCCTAATTTTCGCAAAATTTATGACTAGTAGTGATAGTTTATAATTGATGTTGGGGAGACTATAATCACTATATCACAACTATAAATGAAATATAAAAATTGATAAATCATTTATAATTTACATATCATGGTATACATATAGAAATAAAACCAACAAAAACACATAGAAAAATAATATGCACACATGATATAACAAATGAAAAAAGATGTCACACAACCATATATCTTATATAATCACCCACTAGGCTGATCACATGTAAAAATAAAGGAATAAATTTATATAGAAGACCCATCAAAACTTAGAGTCTCACCTCAACCCATCTCCAAATACCATTGAGATGTTCCAGCCTAGTCTACAATGAAACCAATGATCAGACTTGAATAAAAAATAAGTTCTAAATACATACTAGGGTTCCCATGTAGGGTGTGAGTAATACATATTAGTAGAGTCTCACTATGTTTCCATAATATACACCATAATATCCATGTGTATCCATGGGGAACATAAATAAATAAAATGTATGATATATTAGTATTTGTTTCTGGTCATCATGATCTAACCAAGTCACTATGACACCTGACTATACCTGGTCTAATAACCTCTAGTGAACCACATATTTCATAGTATAATATTATAGATATCAAATTAGGGGAAAAGAAAAAAAATTTATACCTAGACACATAGGAATCCTATCAAGGGAAAGGAAAATAATAGAGCCATACCCAAGCATATAGAACAACTAGAGATCATATCATGACCCATACTTATCATAAATAGATATTAAATCTTAATATATGGATATTAATTACATAAAAAATGATCCACACTAGAATATTGTAGGTTTAGTTCCTTTGGTAACTCGAGTACATAAAAAACCAGTTTATAAGTGATGTATATCATCTCCCACTATGTTCTTCATAGAATAATTCTTAGACATATCATACATAATACAATTATTCACAACCGAGGGAAATGAAACATAAGAAAGTGTGATAACAGATGATCAATAAGGGTAAACAATGAATATATCAACATAACATGAACATATGGGTATGAGAATACAAGAATAACATTTGAAAATTATGCCCTACATATCATAGATCATAAATTAAAGTAATTTCATAAATATTGTTAGTTAATAATAAATTAATCATAAAGGAATCAAATAACATAATCCATGAGAACATAACATTGGTCCAAGACATAGATTTTTGGTATACACATAATCATATAAAATCATTTTTTAGTGTTAAAGACTCGTTTTCAAGGCTATCATAGTGTGTTGGTTTCACTCTCCAAAACATCATAGTATTTAAGGTACACTCCCAATACCATCATAGTGGATTTGTATCACTCCCCAAACTATCATAGTAGTCAAGTTTCGCTCCCAAGACTATCATAGTGGATTATTTTGACTCCCCAAACCATCATAGCTATCATGATTTCACTCCCATGATTATCATAAAGGATAAAGTCCTGTACTAAATTGGGTTCACACCCCATTCTAGTTATATTTATCTCACGAGATATAAATCATTACCCAATGCATTGGAGGGAGATATAGGTCCCACCCATCCTTGGTTATAATGTGACCACCATCCTTGGTTATAACATAATTATCATCACATAATGAAAACTATACGTATGTGTAACAAAATATCAAAAAGAATTCATCATATAAGAACTAATTAAAGGAAATGGGTTTCATAAGGAATTAATCATATCATAACCCATTAAAATAAATGGGTTTATGAACATTTAATTATATCATAACCCATGGGATAGAAATTAATTTCCAAAACATTTCATAATTTCATCATAGAAAATACCATCAAAATGGAACGGGTTTCCTAGAAATATTATCATCGCATTTATAAACCACCCAAAGAAACAATAACAATGGAATTAATGGATCATAACCCTACTATATCTTAGGTAACATCAAAGTATGTTATCTTAGATAGAAAATGATTTTGAAAGATCACTTGAAACATTTCTTGAGAAAAATAACCTTTTCAATTTTAAATTATTCTTTGTAAAAACAAAATCTAAAAAAATTGAAAATAACCATGTAAATTTTAAAGGAATATATAAAAAATTGAGTGTCATAATGGTAGGAAATTCCATTCATGTCGCACATTAAAAAAAAAGATTCCTTTCACATTTTTGGTAAAATCCAAATGGGCCTTGTTTGAAAACGACATAAATATACATTTTATTTTTTAAAAAAAATTGAAAAAGGGTAAAAATTAATTTAAATAATCATATTGGAACATTAATAAATTATTCAAAACATTTTTTAAGTACATGTAAATGAAAGAAAAGGGGTTTTGTCAAAAGGGAGAAATAAAGTCAGATTTCTTTAAAAACATTATTTGGGAATCTTGAGTACATAAAGAGATAAAAATTAACAGAAAACATGTATTCTCAAGAAATAAATATAATATAATAAAATTAATGAATTTCTAGAGAAATAGGTTACTATATTTCATCATAAAAATCATAATAATAAACAATCCTGATAAACCATGAGATTGTGACATCAAACCCTTACCACATTGATAAATTTTGAATAATAAGCCCCATGAAAGAGAGTAACTCATATATATATTTATATACCATAATTTTAATGATAATAATAATAAAATACATTCAATATTATTATATACACCACCCAAAAGAAAAAATTGGTGAATGTGGCATATGTCTCCCAAAAATAAGAGAGAGACTAGAAATCCCTTGCCTTAAGTCTTAAATATATTAGTTCACATTAAAAACTCCTATATAATAAACATAATTTTATTATTAATATATTTCAGAAGAATAAATATATATATATATATATATATATCATATCATATATGATTTAATTATAATATTTTATTAACCATTTATTAATAATTCTTTGTTAAAATCACGTTTTGGGTAAAAACTACTTTGTTTTTCATGTATGTTTTCATTTGGTATTTTTGTTCCTTATACTTTGATCATGGTTAAATAATCTCAATTTTTTTCCATTATATAAATATCATATATATTCTGTATATATTTATTTATAGTAATCCTTAAAATTTATAGATAGAAAATGAAATACACTATTCAAGGAAATGGTAGGTTATATGTACGCATAAACGTTCTTTCAATTTTATCGACAGATAGAATGAAAATAAGTTAAAGAATATATCACCTTTATAGATTCAATATTATTTCTTATATATAACATATATTTATTTAATTTATTTTTATTTATTTCCATTTAAAGTGAAAGTGAAAAATGCATCACATCGCTTCACTAGGCGGCAGTCTTCCATACATACAAGAGGCGTTATCATATTCCCATGAAATGGAAAGTAAGAATTTATATATGATATTATAATTATATAAGTATAATAATATCATAAATATCATATATGAACATTAAATCCATCATTATATTCATCCATGAGAGGTGGCGATGGAAAATGAATTATATCGGTTCGTGAGGCCGTAATTCACTATACACACAATCGACTGCTTCGTTTAACATCCGATAGAAAAGGATATGTATATATGTTATTAAATAAAAATAATAACATATAAGTATATTTTAGATATAGGTGTTATTATATTGGAATTATTAAGAAATTAATGAAGGTAGAAAGATAATAATTTAAAAAAAGAGCTTATTGAAAACAAATACCTTCACTTAGAACAACCTCTATTGGATCTCTTATCAAGGAACCTAGGATTAGTCTTTTGGGATTAATAAAAGACATAAAACGTTGATATATATTTTTTGGATATATTTTCGGAGGTTATTATTAAGCAAAAAGGCTTAATATGTGTGAAACAGTGATGGGAGGAATTGCCCTTTTACAATTTAGGAGGGTCGACATTTTTTAAATACCCAAAAATATTAAATAATGGGAAGTCACTATCACACCAAGTTCATATAAATAAATTATTCACATCCTTATAGATAGAGTCTAAATCCCTAGGGAAACTGGGTTTTTCTAGATTTTCCCTCCTAGTGGATTTAAGTTGAATGTTGATGGGTGTTTTTGACCCAACTTTATACGGGGTAGGGGAAACATTCATGACTCCACCAGCTCTATGGTTCTCTCTTTCACTACTTATTATGGTAAATGTGATTCCCTCATAGTTAAGAAATGATATACTCACAATTTTTAGAGATTTTTAGGGATAATAACTTTGATCTATCTCTGGTTTAAATAGATTTCACAGTTATCTTTCATTCTTTGCATGGGAAGAATGTTGTTCCTTAGCCCATTGCATATCATATTCTTAGATGCAAGGTGATAATCACCAACAATACTACCATTCATCACACATGGAACAAAGGAAATAAATATTTGGACTTATGGCATCAAAATTTAGTACAAATAGCATGTGTACTATCTTTTATAGTATTGTATCACCCCAAAAGGCTACATAGACACTGTTAAATGCGACACTCTTGGGTTGCATCATTTTTGACCCCATGAAATTGTATCTTTTTTCTATTTAATATAAACAAGATATTTTAGTAATGACTTAATTAGAATATTAAATATATAATTTAACTATTTTTACTTTTAAAAGAATCATAAAATGAAATGTAACTTTTAAATTGTTTAAACAAAAAGGGAGTTTTAAATAAAAATCTGTATGTTTTCACTAATAAAAAAATTATTCTTTTTAAAAAATTATGAAAAATTCACTCAAAGATAATTTTGACATGTAGATTTAAAAATTTTATTTTATTTTTCAAATAAATTTTCTTGAAGTGTAAAAAATTAATTTTATTAATTTTTCACAAAAAATGAAAACATTTTTTTTGAGAAAATAATATTTTTTCAAATATATAAATAATTTACTAAATATTAAGTACTTTTATATCAATATGTTTTCTTTATATACAACCATTATAATTTATATTTAAATTTTTTTTATTACTATTCATACCACAAAATTTAAAATCTAGGTTATAAAGGTCATGTTTAAAAAATAATATTAATTGTACATTACGGTTTGTTAAAACTCGTTTTTCTATGTAACGCAAGATGTTGAAGAAATTAAATTTATTTGAAAAATAATATTTCAAAAATATTTTTGTGTTACATTATACCCCCATTAAAATTAATTTATCCCTCAAAATTAGTTCACTTTGGTTCAAATAAATTAGGATACTTATGTATCATTACATACTCAGGTTCCACATAACTTCCTCAAGCTAGTTATTCTGCCAAAAAACTTTGACCAAGTGACTGGTCTCGTTTCATAGAACATTATATGCATGATCTAGAATCCCCATCATCTATTCCTCATGGGAAATATAATGCTTCAGTTGTATGGTGTATGAGTTCAGTACATTTTATAAATCAAGTATGTACTTACTTCAAAGAGATATATGGAACACATCGTCAACCTAAGAGAGGTTCGATGGAAGAACTAATTGATAAACTGCCATCTTGATATGAAAAATAATTTCAAAGGGACTGATATACCTAGGGAATAGTTTTCCATTATTTTTGAATCTCTTAAAATTTTTCCATATAGAAATTTGTAGAAATACCTTCTCACCAACTTCAAATCCCAGACCAAGTCAATGGTTATCAGTCTAACTTTTCTCTTGAATTGGTACCACCCTTTTGTGTTAAAAAATGGTTCTAAAATTATCTACCAATTATTTATCCAGATTAGGTACCAATATCATTATTTCTATAAATTCAACCTAGAAAATTAGTGTTATACACTTCTTTTCATATAGGGAATCATAAGGATCCATCTGAATTCTTGAGTGAAATTTATTGTTTTATGAAAAATCAACTAGAGGAAGGTGTTGGTGAAAAATACCTTTGAAATCCATAGAATAGGATCTCAATATATACCCTAGTGAATAAATTTTTCTCTAAGACTAAATATATATCTAAGGATGATGCAAAGTGAGAAAACTCAATTCTATATTAATATATTAATGAAGAATTTTCCAGAACTTTGAGGTAAACCTCAAATCCCAATCAGATACAATGTAACGTCGTACTCCATGAAACCTTAGCATTTCCTTAATTTATATCTTGGAAAACTGATCTAGTTATAGATATTATCTAATATAAATGTAGTGTGCTAACTTTTTAAGGAGATTTACTATAAACCATCTAGAATTTTTCCATTTATATATTTTGGGGAGTTTGATAACAAAATATATGGTGATGTTTTCTCATTTCCATTTTGGTGTGGGTAATGGTTGTAACATCCCCTTCAAATTTTTTTCTCTTAGCCTTAACTTGATGAAAAAACAAGCATCGGGATAAAAAAATCTATGGTATCTCTCTTCATTCCATCCCACTAGAAATACTCATTCAAATATATATACATCTTTGAACATCCATGATGAATAGAGAGTAAATAACTGTGAGCCTCTTCTAAAAAGTCATTAAAATCGGGTATGGATAGAACACATAAACAGTTCCTAAACCTTATCATTCAATCATAATTAAAGTTAAAATCAGTAATATTTTTATCCTTCTTATGTATCTCCATGTATTCCTTATACATATCTTTATTATTTACATGTATAGATGGTTGAGAAATCATTTGAGAAAGATAATATTTCTCCCATTCCATCAATATTTCCATATCCATACTTTGAAAATCTAGAAATATTTGATATTTTATGATACTCATAATGGATAATTTGGAATGATAATTTCAACTCAAATCATTGGTCACCTTTTTCACTTTCCTTGGGTGGTAATATATAATGCAGTCATAATCCTTAATCAGCTCCAACCATATTCTATTAGGAATGTTTAATTCCTTCTGTGTGAATATATACTTTAAACTTTTGTGATCACAATATATATCAAAATTTTCTACATAAATATAATTCCTTCATATCTTTAATGAAAAAATTATCATAACTAACACCAACTCATGTGTTGGGAAATTATTCCAATGAAACATCAATTTATATGAGGGATATGATATAATCATTTCATTTTGAATGAGAATCCATCCCAATCCTTTCTCAAATGAATCATTAAAGATTAAAAAACCTTATCCAATTTATATTAATATAAGAATAGGTTCATGGACTATCATATTTATTCCCTAAAAATTTTCTTCACATTAATTTTTCCAGAGGAACTTGTCTCCCTTTATAGTTACATGGTGAGGGGATTGGACATCCATGATTTTTTTCAAAAATCATAGATAATAATTGTATAAACCAAGAAAAATATGGATATTAGTCACTTTTTTTGGTCTGGTACAACATTAAATAGCTTTTTTCTTGAATGGATCCACTGATATACCCTCACTTGAGATTATGTGACCCAAAAAATGAAACTTTTTAGAGCCAAAATTCACACTTTGTAAAATTATCATACAATTTTTCCTTCCTTAGGGTCTTTAGTATAATTATCATGTGATCTTCATTATCTTACTTACTCTTTGAATATATAAAATATCATCTATAAAGACTACAAAAAACTGATCAAGGCAATCTCTAAATAATCCATTCATTAAATCCGTGAAGATAATAGGGGAATTAGTAAGACTGAATGGAATCTCCATATAATAATAGGGTCCATACCTAATATGGTATTTTATAATGGGTATATCCTCCTTATTAACCCTTAATTGATGATATCTAGAATTAAGGCCATTATTGGAAAAGTATTGAGATATGCATATTTGATCAAAAAAGTCATCAATACGGGGAAGATGATATTTTTTCTTGATTATGATCTTGTTCAGCACCCAATAATCAATACAGAGTCACATTGATCCATATTTCTTCTTAAAAAAGGATAGGTGCACCCAAGGTCATAAACTTGGTCAAATGAATCCTTTCTCAACATTCTCATGGAGTTTCTTCATTAATTCATACAACTCAATCGGGGTTATTCTATCGGGAGTCCTCGAAATAGGTGTGGAACTAGGTATGAGTTCTATTGAGAAATTAACTTCATTATTTGATGGAATAATAGGAAACTCCTCTATAAAGTCATAAAAAAACTCTCATATAATTGACATATCATCGATGTCAACTTTCCCCCCAACAATCTGGGATAAACACCCATTTTTAATAGGAATCAAGACCCATAAAATGGATGTTATTTCCATAGGAAGTTCATATTTATCACCACACTCATAGATGATCATAGGTTAGTTTGGAATATCAAATGTGACTTCCCTCCCCTAAAAAATAATGTGGAGTTTTTGTGGATAAAGATAATCCATGACTAATATGACATCAAATTCAATCAAAGGGAGAATAATGAGATTTCCAGGAATTGCATTCCCATAAAATTTAACTAGAGAAGAAATATAGACTCAAGATGTGATTATCACGCCATTAAGAGTTTTCACTGCTAATTAAACATATAATCATTGGGGATAAGAATTAACATTCTTATATACTTCTCATGATATACGGTAATTCATATAATAAATATAAAATAAGATACTCCAATATTTTAGGATACTTTTCACCACCCCATCTTCATCATTCTATCTCTATTTCCTTAATAAAACCAAAATAGTTAGAATGACTATTAGGCATATTTGATCAGAGTGATCAATCATGAAAAGTCATTTATACGATGTCTAAATAATGACACCTTATTTTAAATATATGATACCTTAGGCTTAAACCAGGTCATTCATGGTAATTATTCAAATCCTTCATGATGGTTTTTAAATATTTTTTGAATTTCCAAAACATATCCCTCAAGAGTATTAAAATAGGTGTGAAACAAGGTCCATTTATATGAACTAGGTGATGATCAAGACTAGATCAGTGTGCCCATTTCAAAGTTATTACCCCTAAGCACAACTTTTCTGTATCCATATCCACTTATAATATCCAGAAATGTATGTTTTTTAAGGAAAACCACACTCCTTTCTTTACCATAACTTAATGCATTCTTATATTCTTATGATTATCCTAGGGATTCTCACCAAATTTTTTTCATCATGGTTTCCAATGGTTTAACTAAACCTTTCTCTGATACAAACGATAGGGACCCATAGTTTTCATGCACAAATATTACATCTTAGTAAAAAAATATTCATTACATAACATAATGATCTAAGCTTGAATTATTTTAGTTCTAGTGCCTTTGGAAACTTAGATACATAAACAAATTATTAATAAGTGATCTATATCTTCTCCCACTAATTTCTTTATAACTATCACCCTTATTAGACATATAATACATAATACCTTTCTTTATAACCTAGGGAAATGACATAAAAGAAATTGCATTCCCATATTCTTAGTAAGGGTTAAAATGGATATATCAACATAACTTGAGAATAAAGGTATTAGAATAAGAGAATAATATTTTAAAACCATACCCTTCATATCATAGATCCTAAACATGAGTCATGTAATAAATCTTGGAAGTTCATAAGACATGAAACATAAAATAATCAAAGAACATGATCCTTGAGAATGTAAAATTCACATAAGAAAAATATTTGTGGAATACATATAATAATAGAAAATAATTTCCTTTGTATTCAATACTCATTTACAAGACTATCATAGTGGATTGAGCTATCTATCCAAACCATCATAATAGTCAATGTTCTCTCCCAAGGCTATCATAATGGATTGGGTTAACTCCCCACACTATCATAGTAGTCATGGTTCACTCCAATAACTATCACACTACTTCAAAATATGGCCTTCAACATCACAACTATAGGACTTTGTCAGCAAAAAACACTTCCAATTAGATCACGATTAAAAGACATAGGCTTTTATCAATGATAGAAAAGTAATGATAAAGGAACACTTTATCAACAATATAAAAAACACTAATAAAGGAGACCTTTATCAGTGCTTCTTTAAGTTCTAATAAATCACCCCATTTATCAGGGATTTTATATAGTGCTAATAAAGGAACCCTTTATCAATAATTGAAAAAGAATCAATAAAGTGGTCCTTTATCAGTGCTACTAAAAGCGCTAAAAAATAAACCCTATAAAATTTCTATTAATAGCGATAATGAAGGGGTATAATGCAACATTATGTTGTCTAAATTACAAAAAAAAAACAGAAAAAAAGGTTTAGAATATAAAATTTAATTGAAATAAAATTTACAACACAAATAAAATAAAAAAACACTATATTATAAACATTTCTCGCATTTGTTTATACAATTACATGAGCAAGTAAAAATTACCATATACATTCAAAAACATCAATGTTACTTTACCTTTATCCCCCAACCCCTGACCCCTAATCATGCTATTAGTTATCAAACAAAGAAACCCTACTTGAGAAAAATAATGCACCTATATAATAAAAAAATTATTATGTTAGTAATACTATAAATAAATAAATTAAACACAAAGTGTAAATTTTAAACCAAAAACATTTACTTTGATTTATACCAGGCACACTGTGTATCATATTGAGTTTATATTTATTCTTATATTACACACCTTTTATTTCTGTTCTCAAAAGTTGGTACTATTGAATTTTCTATTATCAGTGGTAATAAAAAACTCACTACAGATGAGAGGAAATTCAAGAGTACATTCTAATTTAGAATAATCCTTCAATTGTCACACCATTTATTGTTCATCTATAAGCATTATATTTGTGAAAATTAAATAAATAATCATAAGATAAAAATTATAATAAAATTAATTATGTAATAGCAGATACAATTATGAGAAAACAATCTGAGATCATTTTCTCAGTTTTAGTGATGTGATGCATGTTTTAAACTAAAATGGTACTTATATATTGAAAACACACACTTTTAGTCATATTGACCACATCGTGTGTCTTATTGACATGAAGTCAATTTCTATACATCAAAAGTGACTTATGAATAATTTACCTAAATAATCAGGATAATCCAAGAATGCTTTCTCAATTTTTAGTGAGTGACACACTTTTTAACTAAATTATTAATTTTAAACTGATAACGGACACTATGTGTCATACTAGGAACATCACATATCTAATTTAGGTGCAGGTGATTCATACACATCAAAAATGTATTATGGATCATTTTCTTAATGTATCGAAACAATCAGATTGTGTTTTCTTTGTTTTGATTATGTGACATGCATTTTCAAAAAAAATTCAATTTAAAACTAAAACCAAACACTTTGAGTAATATCGGTCACACCATGCATTTGATTGAGGTTTGACCAATTTCTACACATCATAAATGACTTATTAATTGTTTTTATAATGTATCAAAGAAATTTGAATGTATTTTATTGGTTTTGAGTATATCACTTATTTTTTACTAAAATATCATTTTAATATGAAAACATGTACTTTGAGTCATACTGACCACATTGAGTATAAGGTTGACATACAATCAATTTACATATGGTATAAATGAATTATGGACCATTTTAATAAATTATCATATAGAGACCTTATTTTTACCTTGTAATACTTTGAAATATTTCTATACATATTTCCGGAGCTAGGTGCTGAGACGACGTGTGATTCAGAGGCCCGATGCACCTGAAATAAATTTTATAAAAATATCAAGTATATCTTATACTATGCACATGAAAGAAATGGGATACATATTAAACTATAACCTAAATCATAAATATAAGGGCATGGTTGAGTCCACAACATGAAGTTTACACTAGTCGGGACATAACTTTTTCATCATGGGAATTCTGTATGAAAAGTCACAGGGGGAATAATCATCAATAAAATAATTAAAATTAATTATTTTATCTCAGAATTCATATCAAATAACAGTTGAATAGAGTCTCAGATTGAAAATATATGACCATAATTGAGTTCATAAGGTAGTTTTTTACCTAATCGTGATATTAAATGAGAGTGTGTGAGATGTTAGGATCCTGCGACCGCTGGCGGGAACAATACCCTTGACATAATCACCAATTATAAAAAAGTGATTAGGAGGAATGGATTAGGGTTGGAATCTAATCCTCTACTCTTTCATTGGTAATATCCCTTTCCCTTTACTCCTTGGTGATTCAAGGATGATTATTCGATGAATCCATGGTGGATCACAACAAAATCATAGAGAACATGTTCAATGACTAACGAATCCCATATGGTAGGATTATTTTTGTTTTTCACACCCCCAACTTAAATTTCTAAGTAATTATTGAATTCTTTATCAAATTCACTACTTTGATCATCAACGGAGATGAAAAAACGAACATGACCATCAAACGACCTCCGTTTGGAGTCCATATTCATGCGTTCTTCACCCGTTCTTTGTTGTTTTCATTGATTAATTTTCAGAACACCGAGTCATCAATGGTTTGTCGAGCGAGGCTTAGTTATGCGAAGGAAAAAACCAAAGGATTATGAGAATAAATTCTTGGTGAATTTTGGTAAATCAAAGGAGCCTCGGTGTTCCATAGAAGGGACCATATGAGATCCACCGGTGGAAGTGCATGGCGGTGGTGATAGCATGGAGCAGGGTGGCTGGCGAGCGGGGTGGCCAAGCGTGTAAGGTAACAGTCGAGGCGTTGCAGGGTGGATGGAGGATGAAAGATGGGAGGCAACCGACATGGAGAGGCGGTGAGGCAACATAGGCGGTCGATGAGTAGAGGCCATGTGTTGGGTGGAGGATCCAATGATGGTGGGACCTGGGTGGTGATGGGAAGTTACGGAACATGGTGGGCGGTCATGTTTACTCAGGACGACGGAGAGGCCAAGGTGGGCTAGGCGGTGTGGCTGATTCAGTAGTAGGCCGTGGGCCATTGAGGCGGGTTGGGCCAAGTGGAAGTGGTTTGGGCCAGTAGGTAGTGGACTGGGCCAAGAGGTAGTGGGATGGACTGATCGGAGCGGGTCATCCCCAGTGGAGTAGACCGGGCCAGGCCGGTCTTGAGGCACATATTTAAACCCACATAACTTCTAAACTCAACGGCTATTTTATGTTCTGTCTACGCCAACATGATCCTCTATTTGATAATGACCTTTTTATTGTAGTTTGGGTCTTTTAAGTGTCATGAACATGGATCGGTTTCACAAAGAACCTAAATATAATAATAATATAAGTATTATTATTGAGTATTTTTTTATTAGGCCTAACTCTTGTATATGACATCTGATCGATGCGCTGACAGTAGTTCCGTGACCTTGAATTTGTTGTGGATGTTTCAATACTAATTTAAGGTGTTTAAACTAAAGTCAATGACAGGCCCCATGAATCCCGATTCAGGAATGTTGCAGGGAAATGTAACTTTTTTCACTGGGTGTCCATTTTGAATGAATGAATAGTCGATGTGGTGTGTTTTTTCATGAGGATCACAATGGTATGATCCATAATTTTTTTTTTCATAACTGATATGTGGTCCCCATGATACACCATTTGAGTATAATGCAGTGACGTACAACCTTTTCATTGGATGTCTGATTAGGGCAATTGAATAGTCGATATTGTGCATTTTTTTACAAGGATTGAAACGGTGTGATATATTTGGATGTACAAAGAATTATTTGTGATCTAATTAAATGTGGAATCATGAAAGGAATATTAGTGGAAGATATATTTGATGGGTTTGATGAGAATCCATGGTAGTGATCAAGTAGTGATTGCGAATCGTTTAGGCAAATTATCAGAGGCTTCTTCCTGGGTGTTGATCCCCCTGATGTACTAGGGAATGAATACTAGATGACCAAAGTTGAATCTCCCAGATGAACTAGGTTTTGGGTACTCTTTAGCTACTTTAAAATCAAGACCCTCCTATATATTACCCTTCAACGGGTCTAGGCAATGGGTCACCGTCGACTCTTCGGTGTTGATCCCCCTGATGCACTAGGGTGTGAATCCCTGATGACTAGAGTGGAATCCACCAGATTCACTAGGGAACATGTCCAATATAGCTACTATTAGTGTATAATCCCCCAAACGTAATAGGGTATGGGACCCCTACTTTTATTTTTCACCATCCGACAATGTAAATCATTGGTGAGACATGGTTTGACGTACCTTTGGACTCATGAGAAAGAGTGATACTTTCCCCACCAAGACATGTCCTTATGTCATGATCTAAAACCTTGAGGGAAATTTATTGCCACCAAAATTGGATAGTATCAAGGTGTAGTGATTAAGACCATTTGACTTGCGTGTTCAGGGTAGACGTATGACATGATTGGAATCGTTGATGGATACTTTTAGAACTATTAGAAACTCTTCTTCTTGGACTGAGCTGTGAGATGGAGATCCCCTTAATCTATTCTTTGGGATTCATTTGACTATGAAGATATATAAATTTTACATTTCAAATCCCAACCCATGGGTTTTGGTCACTCTCTTTCTAGGAGAGGTGAAGACGTGTGGGGAATGCCACATGTTTTCTGTGTCTAGCTACCCATTATTGGACGAGTCTACTCTCCTACTAAAGGTAGAAAAGACTTGAAGAGAAGTATATATTCTCACTAATCCTATCTTTTTGTGTTTGGATGATATAAATTTACTCTCTTTTTGGGTTGGGTTTCACTCTTTTATTATACTTTTTTCTATCAACTTCATTCCTCTTCAGTGTATCTCTTACTGCTCCTCCCATCACCTTTTTGGAAAATCCTATTGCGTATGTTTATAATCTCCCATGCATGAGATTTTCCTTCACATATAATTCATTTTGTAGATGATGGGAATGTTTGATTAGAATTTGGAGGAGCTCAGGAATACAGGTGATTGGACCACGTAAGGTAGTCTTAGCTTGGGATCCACGAGTGGGTATCTCTTGACTATTTTAATTTTCTATTTTTTTAGGTTGGGTCACTTTTCTGTTTGGGTGTGTATTTTTTCACTTTTCCCTTTTAATATTACTTTACTATACTCATATTGTTTAGTGGTCTATGAATGTTTTGTTTATTTATAGTAGTGTGGCATATTTTACTCCTTTACCTCTTCACTTTTACATTGAGTGGTTGTGTGTGTGTGTATAAGTACTCAGGGAAATGGCTCCCAGAGTTTTTTGTGCCTTATATGCATTTTTCCACCCCTTGTCCTATGGAGGTGGGCTTGGGGTCGTTGCGGCTCAAGCCCCAGCATGGGTCGGGTCGTGACATATTGGTATTAGAGGTGGTTCAATCCTTGGGACATTGTTCAGAAATTTCCATAAAAAGATCTTGGTTGGGTTTAGGGAAATAGTTTCAAAGTGTCTTGAGAGTGGTTCATAGGATAAGGAGTCTAATGATGGTACGGGAAATATAACGACCCATACTTTACATACAATGTTAGTACTTCAAAATTGATGAACACTTATTACAACATATAACAAAAACCACTAAAGGACCGTATAGGTATAGTGTCTTTAGAAACTGGGAAACATAAACAACTGGTTTATAAAGCTTCTCACTGTCTCCCATTTATTTCATCATATCTATAGTCCCTTTTGGAATATCTTACTTAATAACCTTCTTCCTGACCTGGGGAAAGAAAACATACAAAATGGTGATCTCAAATGCTCAGTAAGGGTAAACAAAATAAATATCAATCACATCATATTCATAAGAACATAACATTTTGGAAATCTTACCCTGCAAAAGAGATCATAATTTCATAACATGGGATAAATCATGGTAGTGAAATTTAATCACAATAATCATAACTTAAAACATGATGCTTTGTGGCATAAAAACATAATCATAGAGAATAATTTCTTATTAGTCAAGACTCATTTCCAAGACTATCTTAGTGGACAAAGTCCATTTCTGAACCGAGTTCATTCCTCGTTTCAGTCCTGTTTCACTGAACCGGTTTAACCTGCCGTTCCATCCATGTATATCTCATGAGATATAAAATCTTTACCCAATTCATTGGAGGGAGATATAGGTCCCACCCATCTCATAATGATACCACTCTTATGTGTGCCACAAAATCATAAACCACACATCATAGCATAACCCATGTAAAAAAATGGGATTCTTAAACATCGTGACAACATAAAACAATTCATATAAGATAAAGGAATTCATAAAAATAATTCCATCACAACATAATCAAATCAATTTAATAATAGGGATATAAACAGAACCCTTTATTATCTTAGATGGAAAATAATTTTGACAAAAAACTTGAACTCCATTCTTGTGGAAAATATCCTTTCTACTTCAAAAACACTTTTCCTTTCTTAACATGTCATACAATTCTAAAATAAAATAAGTTGATTAAAAATAAACTTGAAAACTTGTAAAGAAATCTTCTTGGAAATAATGTTTTAAAAATCCATTCATGCCGTATAATTTAAAAAAAACATTCTTCTCGTACTTTTGTCGGAAAAGCCAAAAATTACCTCGTACGAAAAACGACAAAATATTCCTTTCATATCTTTTACTAAAAACTCACCGAAGGGTAAAATTGGATTTAAAAAATTGTAGGTGGATGGAAATAATATTAAATATTGAGGAAACATGGATGTTGATGATAAAATACACCACAGTAAATTCCAAAGTATAAACAATCTCGGATAACAATGAGATTGTGATATTTCCCTTACCTTAGGTCTGATTTGCTTCGTAAGTGTCCGAACCTCCTATATAATGATTTAAATAATGTCATTTACTTATTCCAGAATCATAATCATTGTTATTATATCATATATGGTCATATTCTTATCTTATTATTAGTAATATTTCATTGCTACTTGTTATTCGGGTGTTTATTACTTTTTGTTCTTATGCGTGTTTTGTCGAATAAATTCTTATTCTTATTTTCAGGTTATAGATACCTCATTTCCAGAATGGTATTAGTGTAATATATATCATATTTATTCACTCAATTCATTTATGTAATCATTATGCAATGAAAATAATGTAGAACGAGTCGCATCACATCGTGGAGATGGTATTCCGTACGTACGCACGAGCGATGATATCGTTCCCATGATCGTGTAACTGTATTGGAGTGTATGTATACTATTTCAGAATCAATATCACTTTAAAATAATCATATATATTCATTATTTACACCATTATACCCATCCAAGTAAGGTGGTGGTGGAAAATAGATTACACCACGGCGTGGAGACGGTATTCCGTACATACGCACGCGCGGTGATTTCATTTTCCGTAGGATGGATAAATGGTGAAATATGGTTGTTTAATACATATAATAAAATATCAGTATATTAGGGATACTTATGTTATTAATTAATAATTAAACAACTAAGGAAGAATAAGTGGAAGAAGAAATAAAGTTGAAAGAATCGGTAATGGACATTACCTCTTCTTTGAGATGTTTCTTTGATACATCCTTTTTAGGAACTAAAATTGGTATTTGAAGAAGACCAGGACCTCTAGGATGTTTCTATGGAAGTAGAGAGGAGAAATTGGCAGGGTTTGGCCGAGATTGAAGGCTCAAAGTGGTGTGAGGAAGAGAGGGAGGAGGTGCCCTTTTATAAGGGAGGAGAGGGGCTCCTTTGGAAAAACTAAAAATATTATTTTATTATAAAGCCATATTCGGTTTTAAATAGCTCCAAATTGATTTATTTAGAAGCTAATGTGGGGATGGGTATAAATACTCTCATCCAATAGAATTTGGACTAGTTTAGTTTACTATTTTAACCTTATCATTTAGATTTAACTTTAAGTTAGATAATTTTACTTTTACTGTGTCTTTTTCTGTTCTTACACTATAAGGTTAATAAACTTACTATAAAAAGCCTAAATAACCCCAAGTTGTTTATTATTAATATATATAACCTTATCTAAGTCATTTGGACGAAAATTATATTTTTAGGAATAAAATAACAATTAATAATATAATATTTGTTTTAAAAACTATTTTATGTCAATTTTGACACTATTTAGTAATTGATTTTTTTGAAACTCATAATATAAATATTAGTTCTAAAAAAGTGAATTAAATCAATACTAACATGTCATATTAAAATAGAAAATTATTTTAATTCATAAAAAGTCTCAAATTAAATTTATTTGGGTATTTATGACATCAATTATGTCAATATTTCATTAATAAGATAATTACTGCATCATCATTGTTTCATAAATAAATTAAATTATTTAATGTCTAAAAATTACAAATAAAATATCATTATTTAGGAAAGATTTTTATCTTTCTAATGAATATTTATAGTCGAATTTATCTTATGTATAACCCTATATTAAAAATGATTTACTTATTAAACTTTGATTTTAACTATTTTTACCCTTCTTTAAATAAATTAATAATAAATGTCCTAATCTAATCCAAGTGGGCCTAAATGGTCATATTTTATTCCTAAGGTTGTTTTTGGTCTAATTACACTTATCCAATAGAATTAAGATATGTGTTAGGGTAATTATAACATCATTTTTACTCTTAATTACCCTATTTACTTTTAACTGTGGTAAATAAAAGTAAAAGTTACTATTCACCAAAAATTATTTTCATCTCATTGAACCACATTTTACTTACTGACATAAACTGTGAGTCTTGGAATTTTGAAATTCCACTCACAGAAGCAGTAAAATTATGTTTTATGTAAATTTTCAAATTCTCCTAGGAGGTGGGTAAAAGACGGTGAAAAGTTCAATAAAATTTTTATATATCTAAAATTATTATAAAATTACTCAAATGAATTACATTGAACTTATATAGGTATTATGTATCAATTTTGACCTAAAATAAATTTAAATAAAATAAATAATTATTTAAATAAAAAGTCGGTTTTTAAATAGTAACCCAGTGTTTTCACTATTCATCAAAAATTGAAAGTTTCCAGAAAAATTCCAAAATTTCACCCTAGTCTAATTTCGATATTCCGAATCCAAAAATGAAGTCCATTTTGAAAAATAAAATTTAAAAACGTTCAAAAAGTGGTTATTACTATTCATAACGTCTAGTTTTAATAATATTTTAATAGCATATCGTTGTTTAGTGAAACTCGGTATTGCGTACGACACAAACTATCAAGGAAGGTCGCGATTGCGTGTAAAGAAAGGCAAGCTAGTGTTGTGTGTAGTGAAAGATTCCTTTGATGATTTATATAAAATAAAAACAAAATATTTCTTATAAAAGTCTCGGGTGTTACATTCTACCCCCCCTTAAAATGAATTTCGCCCTCGAAATTCGTCACTTGTAACAAACAGATGAGGATACCTCTCCCTCATCATATCCTCAAGCTCCCATGTGTCTTCTTCTAATTGGTGGTTCCTCCATATAACTTTCACCAAGCGACTGGTCTTGTTCCTTAGGACTTTTTCACTACGATCGAGAATCTCTATCGGCTGTTCTTCATAAGAAAGATCTTGTTCCAGCGGTAAAACTTCTGAGCTAAGTACATGTGAAGGATCAGGTATTCACTTTCTCAGGAGAGATACATGGAACACATCGTGAACTGGAGAGAGATTCGGTGGGAGCGACAATCGGTAAGCTACCTTCCCAACATGATCCAGAATTTCGAAAGGACGGATATACCTAGGGCTCAGCTTTCCCTTCTTTCCTAATCTCATTACTCTCTTCCAAGGAGATATTCATAAGAACACATGATCACCCACTTCAAACTCTAAGTCTTTTCTTCGGTTGTCGGCATAACTTTTTTGTCGACTCTGAGCTTCTCTTATTTGTTGTTGAATAGATCAGACCTTTTCTGCCATCTCACCAATAAGATCAGTTCCTAATAGCTTTTTTTCCCCAACTTCATCCCAGCAAGTTGGAGTCCTGCATTTCTTTCCATAGAGAGTTTCATAAGGAGCCATCTAAATACTGTAGTGAAAGTTATTATTATAAGAAAATTACACCAAAGGTAGGTGTTGATCCCAACCACCTTTGAAATCCATAGAGCAAGCTCTCAACATATCTTCTAGAGTTTGAATTGTCCTATTAAACTGACCGTATGTCTGAGGATAATAAGCAGTGCTGAAACTCAACTCTGTATCCAGAGTATGCTGAAGACTTCTCCAGAACTTTGAGGTAAACCTCGGATCCCAATCAGATATAATGGAAAGTGGTACTCCATGAAATCTTACCACTTCCTTTATATATATCCTGGAAAGCTGATCAAGAGAAAAATCTTCTCTAATAGAAATTAAATGTGCAGACTTTGTAAGATGATCAACTATGACCCAGATAGCATTATTGCCTTTGGATGTTTTAGGAAGTCCTGTGACAAAGTCCATAGTGATGTTTTCCCATTTCCATTTGGGTATGGTTAATGGTTGTAACATCCCCTTAGACTTCTGTCTCTCAGCTTTAACTTGCTGACAAACGAAGCATCGAGAGACATATTCAACAAAATCTCTTTTAATGCCATCCCACCAGAAGTACTCTTTCAGGTCCCTATACATCTTCGTGCTTCCAGGATGAATAGAGAATGATGAACTATGAGCCTTATCCAGTAGCTCCTTATTTAATTCGGGGATGGGAGGAACACAAACCCGATTCCTGAACTTTATTATCCCATCACAATCAAGGTTGAATTCAGGAACATTTTTCACCTTCTTTTATAACTGTACATATTCTTTTTGTGCCTCTTTAATATTCACATGTATAGATGGTTGAACATTCATTTGAGAAAGATAAGATTTTCCCATTCCATTATAATTCCAAGATCCATCCTTTGTAAATCCATAAATATTGGATATTTTGTGATCCTCATCATGGATAAACTGGCGTGGTCTTGTCGACTTAATGCATCTGCCACCTTGTTTGCTTTCCCAGGGTGGTAATGAATTGAGCAGTCGTAATCCTTAATCAGCTCCAACCATCTTCTTTGGCGCATATTCATCTCCTTTTGTGTGAAAATATACTTTAAACTTTTATGATCATTATAAATGTCACACCTTTCTGCATAAAGATAATCCCTCCAAATCTTTAATGCAAATATTACCGCAGCTAACTCCAAATAATGAGTTGGGTAATTTTGCTCATGGATTTTCAACTATCGTGAGGCATAAGCTATCACCATATCATTTTGCATAAGAACACACCCCAATCCCTTCTTGGATGAATCATTGTAGATCATAAAACTTTGTCCACTACAAGTCAGTGTGAGCACAGGTGCAATGGATAACCTTCTTTTCAACTCCTTGAAATTCTATTCACATTCCTCCATCCAAACAAACTTAAATCCTTTCCAAGTCAACCTGGTGAGTGGATTAGATAATCGTGAAAAATCTTTCACAAAACGTCGATAATATCCAGACAAACCAAGAAGACTTAGGATCTCAGTTACTGTTGTTGGTCTCAACCATCTTTCGATAACCTCTGTTTTTGCTGGATCCACAGATATCCCCTCTTTTGAGATTATGTGACCCAAAAATGAAACTTTTTGAAGCCAAAATTCACACTTGGTAAATTTGGCATAAAGATTCTCCTTTCTCAGGGTCTTAAATATAATTATCAAGTGATATTCATGTACTTTCTTTCTCTTTGAATATACAAGAATATCGTCTATAAAGAATACCATAAACTGATCAAGATAGTCTCTAAAGACTCTATTCATCAGATCCATGAAGATAGCAGGGTAATTAGTAAGACCAAATGGCGTCACTATAAATTCATAGTGTCCATACCTTGTACGGAAAGCCATCTTTGGTATATCCTCCCTTTTGAACCTTAATTGATGATACCCTAAACGAAGATCAATCTTGGAAAAGTATTGAGCTCCGCGTAGTTGGTCAAATAAGTCATCAATGCGCGGGAGAGGATATTTGTTCTTGATAGTGATCTTGTTAAGTTCTCGATAATCAATGCAGAGTCTCATTGATCCATCTTTCTTCTTAATAAATAGAACATGTGCTCTCCAAGGTGATGCACTAGGGCATATGAACCCCTTATCAAGATTCTCTTGGAGTTTCTTCTTCAATTCCTGCAACTCAATTGGGGCCATTCTATAAGGTGTCTTTGAAATAGGTAAAGCACCCGGTATGAGTTCTATTGAAAACTCAACTTCACGATTTGGTGGAAGACCCAGAAATTCCTCTGGAAAGACATCATCATACTCCCGTACGATGGGAATATTCTTAATCATGAGTTTCTCACCCACCATTTGAGATAAATAACCTTCATTTAGTGGAATAAAGACCCATAATATGGAAGAAATTTCCACTGGAAGGTTATGTTCATCCTTGCATCGATAGACGTTCAAAGATTGATCTGTAATATGAAATGTGACTTCCCTTATTTGGCAATTGATATGAGCTCCATATAGAGAAATCCAATCCATGCCAAGAATCACATTACATTCCACTATAGGGAGGATCACAAGATTTTCGGGAAGCACTTTCCCACAAAATTCAATCGGAGAAGAATTATAAACTTTTGATGCGACTATTGTGCCATTAGGGGTTGTCACAGCTAACTCAAAATCTAATTGTTGAGGTAATACAGTGATACCCTTAGAAAATTCTTCAGAAATAAAAGAGTGGGTGGATGCAGAATCAAATAAAACATTTGATAATTTAGAGTGGATGGTAAGTGTACCTTTCACCACTTCGTTATCGTACTCCACATCACTGATAGAAATTGCATGTGACTTTCCTTTGTCTTTATCCTTAAGAGTTTGTTGACGTTGACTATCATCATCAACCCTTGGATTTGGGAATTGATTGGCATAATGCCCCATCTCCTTGCACTTGTAACATTGAAGTGTAGGAGGTTCACTCTGTGTAGCCTTTTATTTGTTCGCATCACTAGACATCTTCTTCCCATCATTGCGGCATTCAAATGCCCGATAATATTCCTTTCCACATTTGAAACATTTACTTGTCCCTTTAAGACAACTCCCTCCAAGTTTCTTTCCACACTTTGAGCATAAGGGAAAACTCTTCTTCTTTTCAGTGTGCTCTTTAGATTTTCCTTTGAATTCAATTTTCCTATTCTTATCAAACCCATATGACTAATGGGTTACTCCAATCTCTATCTCAACTTTGAGAGCACATCGAACGATTTTCTCATAGCTATTTAAGTCCATTATGGCTAACACCCTTCGAAAAATTGGTTTTAAGCCACTAAAGAATCGATCGATCTTACTCTCAGGTTGGATAATAATACCAGAAGCATACCTTGCAAGCCTTGTAAAATTTGCTTCGTAGGTACCAACAGATTCATCATCCTTTTGCTTTAGTTCAAGAAACTCCTTCTCCATCATTGTTTAAAGAATACGAGGGAAGTACTTATTAAAAAATAAGTTCTTGAACTCATCCCATTCCATAGACTCAATTTCATCTCTTTGCCTTGTATTCTTGATAGGATTCCACCATTGATCAGTATCACCTTCCAAACGATACAATACTAATATGACTTTATCATGTTCAAAACATTGAAGAACAGACAATATCTTTTCCGTAGTAATAATCCATTGTTCAGCAACTAATGGATTAGTAGACCCGCTGAATGAAGGTGGACGCTGCCTCATGAAGGATTCAACAGAATGTTGCTCCTTATTTTTCTCATTTGGAAGTACTGCATGATTTATATATTGAGAAAGTTGTGTGAGCATGGCTACAAGATTTTGAATTCCATCTCCCATAACGTTTGGTTTCTCAGGAGGACAATCATTGCATTGCCCGTTGCATTCCGCATTAACACGGTTCCTTCGGGTTCTAGCCATTGACTAAAACCAAGAAGAATAGTGTGAGCAACACTAATTATAATAGGAAAACCGCATAATCAAGAATAAAATTTCACACTTAAGGTATTATCATATTTTATTCATGGCCATTTCTAAAACACTAATATTGTGTTCTATGCTTAGACTTATCCTTAGGGTTCTTTCTAAGGCTTTCACATCCTAGTTTCCAAAGGTTGACTATACCTTTCCTCTGATACCAACTATAACGACCCATACTTTACATACAATGTTAGTACTTCAAAATTGAAGTACACTTATTACAACATATAACAAAACCATTAAAGTACCGTATAGGTATAGTGTCTTTAGAAACTGGGAAACATAAACAACTGGTTCATAAAGCGTCTACACTGTCTCCCATTTATTTCATCATATCTATAGTCCCTTTTGGCATATCTTACTTAATAACCTTCTTCCTAACCTGGGGAAAGAAAACATACAAAAGGGTGAGCTAAAATTCTCAGTAAGGGTAAACAAAAGAAATATCAATCACATCATATTCATAAGAGCATAACATTTTGGAAATCTTACCCTGCAAAAGAGATCATAATTTCATAACATGGGATAAATCATGGTAGTGAAATGTAATCACAATAATAATAAATTAAAACATGAATCTTTGTGGCATACACACATAATCATAGAGAATCATTTCTTATTAGTCAAGACTCATTACCAAGACTATCTTAGTGGACAAAGTCAATTTCTGAACCGAGTTCATTCCTCGTTTCAGTCCTGTTTCGCTGAACCGGTTTAACCTTCCGTTCCAGCCATGTCTATCTCTTGAGATATAAAATATTTACCCAATGCATTGGATGGAGATATAGGTCCCACCCATCTCATAATGATACCATTCTTATGTGTGACACAAAATCATAAACCATACATCATAGCATAACCCATGTAATAAAAATGGGATTCTTAAACATCGTGACATCATAAAACAATTAAAATAAGATAAAGGAATTCATAAAAATAATTGCATCACAACATAATAAAATCAATGTAATAATAGGGATATAAACAGAACCCTTTATTATCTTAGATGGAAAATAATTTTGATAAAGCACTTGAACTCTATTCTTGAAGAAAATATCCTTTATACTTCAAAACACTTTTCCTTTCTTAACATGTCATACAATTCTAAACTAAAAGAAGTTTATTAAAAATAAACTTGAAAACTTGTAAATGAAGCTTCTTGGAAATAATTTTTTAAAAATCCATTCATTCCGTATAAGTTAAAAAAACATTCTTCTCGTACTTTTGTCGGAAAAGTTAAAAATTACCCCGTACGAAAAATGACAAAAGATTCCTTTCATATCTTTTACTAAAAACTCACCGAAGGGTAAAATTGGATTTAAACAATTGTATGTGGATGGAAATAATATTACATATTGAGGAAACATGGATGTGGATGATAAAATACACCCCAATAAATTCCAAAGTATAAAAAATCTCGGATAAAAATGAGATTGTGATATTTCCCTTACCTTAGGTCCGATTTGCTTCGTAAGTGTCCGAACCTCCTATATAATGATTTAAATAATGTCATTGAATTATTCCAGAATCATAATCATTGTTATGATATCATATATGTTCATATTCTTATCTTATTATTAGTAATATTTCATTGCTACTTTTTATTCGAGTGTTTATTACTTTTTGTTCTTATGCGTGTTTTGTCGAATAAATTCTTATTATTATTTTTAGGTTATAGATACCTCATTTTCAGAATGGTATTAGTGTAATATATATCATATTTATTCACTCAATTCATTTATGTAATCATTATGCAATGAAAATCATGTAGAACGAGTCGCATCACATCGTGGAGACGGTATTCCGTACGTACGCACGGGCGATGATATCATTCCCATGATCATGTAACTGTATTTCAGTGTATGTATACTATTTTAGAATCAATATCACTTTAAAATAATCATATATATTCATTCTTTACACCATTATACCCATCCAAGTAAGGTGGTGGTGGAAAATAGATTACACCACGGCGTGTAGATGGTATTCCGTACGTACGCACGCGTGGTGATTTCATTTTCTGTAGGATGGATAGATGGTGAAATAGGTTTGTTTCATACGTATAATAACATATCATTATATGAGTATTACGTATGTTATTAATTCATAATGAAACAACTAAATAAGAAGAAGTGGAAGAAGAAATAAAGTTGAAAGAATCGGTAACGAAAATTACCTCTTCTTTGAGATGTTTCTTTGAGACCTCCTTTTTGGGCACTAAATTTGGTCTTTGAAGAAGACCAAGACCTCTAGGATGTTTCTAGGGAAGTGGATATGATAAATTTTCAGGGTTTGGCCGAGCTTGATGGCTCAAAGTGCTGTGAGGAAGAGAGGGAGGAGGTGCCCTTTTATAAGGGAGGAGAGGGGCTCCTTTGGAAAAACCAAAAATATTATTTTATTATAAAGCCATATTTGGTTTTAAATAGCTCCAAATGGATTTATTTAGAAGGTAAGGTGGGGATGGGTCGAAATAATCTCATCCAATAAAATTTGAACAGGTTTAGTTTACTATTTTAACCTTATCATTTGGATTTTATTTTAAGTTAGATAATTTTACTTTTACCGTGTCTTTTTGTGTTCTTACACTATAAGGTTCATAAAATTACTATAACAAGCCAAAAGAACCCCAAGTTGTTTATTATTAATATATATAACTTTATCTAAGTAATTTGTCCAATCATTATATTTTTATGAATAAAATAACAATTAATAATATAATATTTGTTTTAAAAACTATTTTATGTCAATTTTGACACTATTTAGTAATTGATTTTTGTAAAAATCATAACAGAAAGATTAGTTCGAAAAAATTGAATTAAATCAATAATAACATGTCATATTAACATAGAAAATTATTTTAATTCATAAAAAGTCTCAAATTACATTTATTTGGGTATTTATATCATCAATTATGTCAATATTTCATTAATAAGATAATTACTGCATCATCATTGTGTCATAAATAAATTAAATTATTTAATGTCTAAAAATTACAAATAAAATATTATTATGTAGGGAATCTAGTTATATTTCTATTTAATATTTATAGTGAAATTTATCTTATGTTTAACCCTATATTAAAAATGATTTACTTATTAAACTTTGATTTTAACTATTTTAACCCTTCTTTAAATAAATTAATAATAAATGTCCTAATCTAATCCAAGTGGGCCTAAATGGTCATATTTTATTCCTAAGGTTGTTTTTGGTCGAATTACACTTATCCAATAGAATTAGGACATGTGTTAGGGTAATAATAATATCATTTTTACTCTTAATTACCATATTTACTTTTAACCGTGGTAAATAAAAGTAAAAAGTTACTATTCACCAAAAATTATTTTCATCTCATTGAACCACATTTTATTTACTGACATCAACCGTGTCTCTCGGATTTTTGAAATTCCACTCACAGAAGCGGTAAAATTAAGTTTTATGTAAATTTGAAAATTCTTCTAGGAGGTGGGTAAAAGACGGTGAAAAGTTCAATAAAATTTTTATATATCTAAAATTGTTATAAAATTACTTAAATGAATTACATTTAACTTATATAGGTATTATGTATCAATTTTGACCTAAAATAAATTTAAATAAAATAAATAATTATTTTAATAAAAAGTCGGTTTTTAAATAGTAACCCAGTGTTTTCACTATTCATCAAAAATTGAAAGTTTCCAGAAAAATACCAAAATTTCACCCTAGGATAATTTTGATATTCCGAATCCAAAAATGAAGTCCATTTTGAAAAATAAAATTTACAAAATTTCAAAAAGTGGTTATTACTATTCATAACGGTTAGTTTTAATAATATTTTAATAGCATATCGTTGTTTAGTGAAACTCGGTATTGCGTACGACACAAGCTATCAAGGAAGGTCGCAATTGCGTGTAAAGCAAGCCAAGATAGTGTTGTGTGTAGTGAAAGATTCCTTTTATGATTTATATAAAATAAAAACAAAATATTTCTTATAAAAGTCTCGGGTGTTACAGGCAACCAACATATCCATTCACCAAGACCCTAATTACCTGCTTGTCGACTCGGTACCCTAAGATAGTTGTTGCAGGGACCAATGGTACATGAATCATATAGGATTGAGTCTTTCACTGTCCTTATTGAGTTACCTCAACATTGTTATTATCAATATATATATATATATATTCTCATATAAACATGATACTCCTTGATAAATTTTGGTATGACTCCATGATGACAGCTAGCCAGGATACCATCTATGGTTTGTGATGACGACCCTGTGAGCAAGAAGGCCACAATTTTTGGTCAATAATGTGATCCCCTTCCTCCAAGTGGATAGGTAGTAGCACCTCCACCTTTTGGGAAATAGATAGTCCTAATAGAGTAGACTAAGGATAAATGTAGGATGAGTGTAATTTAAATGTTCTATCACCAATGACCACTACGGTTTTGCAGTGAGCCAGATCCTCAAGTAGTAGATGATTGGCTGGAGTCGGTGATCTATTTCTTGAAGATCATCCAGACACCAACAGATCAGATGGTTGTGCTAGAAGCCAACATTTTCCATGGGAAATCTTGACATTGGTGGAACTTGGTTACTTAGACACACAATGAGTCAGCACTCTCATGGGATGACTTCTAGTAGCTGTTCCATGAGAAGTTCCACCCCTATCTCTTACACTTAGTTTGGATTCAGGAGATTTTGATGATTTGGTATGGAGGGATTTTAGTGGCAGAGTACTCTCCATAGTTCACATAATTGACTTGGTACCTTCTAGACATGATCTGTGATGGATACATCTGAGCATGGCAGTTTGCAGAGGGACTCTGCATAGAGTTCTATGCTAATATAGTACCCTTGTGTTTCACCACCTATACTGAGGTTCTATAGAGGGAACTAGTGATGGAGATATTTCTATCTAAGGGGTGTCGGTTAACTGGGACATGCAGTTGATTATTTAGATTTGAGATTTCTATGGCATCTAGAAAAAGTCAGTTGATAGGATCTCAATGTAAGAGGCTTCCCCACGATCAGACATGGGAATGTGTTCAGGTAGCATCAAGGCAGTGCAGAGCACCATGTTAGCCTAAAGAGGGTTGGTTCTATGCTTGTGATGGGAGATGTCACATGGAATGATACTAACCAACCAAATGTATTGAGCATCCCAGGAAGATAGCAGGTGTAAAACCATGGTAGAGACAGTTCTGTGATCAGGGATCCCCCAGGCGGGGATAGGGTGATCCCTAGGGAGGCAGTGCTGGAAGAGAAACAGGAGGAGTTATAGGCATTGTATGACTCTATGAGATTCTACCTCCACCACCACAAGGCAGCCCATGTTAGGCTCAGGGAGCTAGCGGCTGGGGCCGAAGACAGTTGTAGGATGTTGATGTTATTGATATCGTATCACACAAGATGATACGAGCCATGATCTATGTTTTATCAAAAATTTCTTAAGTATTAGTATACATAGGATCTAATCACTCTTTTATCTCATTACTCTTGGTATGGGATTTTGAGCTTTCAGTAGAGGCACTAGTACAACATCTTTATCTCGAGGTACCTATGGAGGGTGCTTCTTCTATGTCCTTCATCTACCAGTAGTGTGAGAAATCACTTGGAGGAGAGAGGTTCACGTGGGAACTACTGGTCATCAGAATGGAACCCTACATCGTCATCTTGGGCATGGATTGGATTTACATGGTTCGAGCCCAGATCAATTGTCACTATAGACTAGTCAGATGTCTATACACTGATAGGATGATCTTCTCCTTTATCGGTGAAAGAGACCCCATAGTAGAGAAATCATGTGCTGTGAGTAGGAGGCTACATCCTTATACCCACCAGTTATCATGTGTAACCCTTGGTGAAGAAAACTCTTCAAGTATCTAGGTTCCTTCAGTTGTGGAAGATTATATGGATGTCTTTCCCAAGGACATTCTGGGACTACTTATGAGGTGGGAGTTGGAGTTTTTTTATTGATTTGGAACCAGGTACTACCCCAATATATTCTTAGGCATATCGTATGGCACCCACCAAGCTCCAAGAGCTACAACTATTGTTGGAGGACCTTCCTGAGAAAGGTTTCATCTAGCATAGTGTGTCCCCTGCGAATCTACAGTTCTATTTGTTAAGAAGGTATATGGGAGATTATGGATTTGCGTATATTATCATCGCCTAAACTAGGCCACGATAAATAAAAAGTACTCCTTTACCATTATTTATTTCCTCTTTGACCAGTTATGACGTGTGAGATGGTTTTACAAGATTGATCTTAGGTCTAGCTACCACCAACTACGGGTTTGTGAGGTGAATATTCTGATGTTGGATTTTTGATGTCGCTATGAGCACAGTGAGTTCCTATTGATGCCCTTCAATGTGATAAATTCCCCCACCATCTTTATGGAATTGATGAAACATATTTTTCAGCCTTAATTGGACCATTATGTTATTGTCTTCATTGATGAAATACTCACCTACTCTGTATCAGAGGAGGAGAAAACATAGCACTTGAGTATTGTTCTTGATTTACTTTGAGAGAAACAACTTTAGGGAAAGGTACCAAAGTTCCATTTTTGTATACAGGAGGGTCAGTTTCTAGGGAATTTCATTTCTAAATAATTTTTATCCATGGATCCAACAAATATTAAAGCAGTGATTTCTTGGTATACACCCAAGAGTGGGACAGAGGTGTGAATATTTCCTGGTTTGGGAGGGTACTACAAGATAGTTTTGGTAGAAATATCCAGGATCACAACCCCTTTGACCACTACGACAAGGAAGGGACAACTATTTACCTAGTTTGATTAGTGGAAGAAGGCCTTTGTGGATTTGAGGTAGAAACTAACGAGGACACCACTTCTAAGTCCACTACAGGAAGGCATTGAGTTCATAGTGTGTTGTGATGCCTTGTAAACTAGGATTGATTGTGTTTCATTGTAACAATATGCATTCATCACATACAGGTTGAGGCATCTGATACCCCATGGGCATAACTATGTGACTCATGACCTAGATATAGCAACAGTAGTCTTTACCTTGAGTATGTGGATGTACTACCTTCTAGGAGAGTGCTTTGTGTTTTACTCAGACCACCATAGCCTCAGGTACATTCTCACCTAGAGAGACCTCAACCTGAGGTAGTGATTCTAGTTGGAGTTCCTATAGGACTATGACTTAGAGATAGTCTATACTATAATAAAGGAATTTTTTTTACTATATTCCCTTAGTAGGAAGTCCTAGGATCACCTAGTGTGAGAATATTCAGAGTAGTTTTCTTCCCTGTAGCTAACCATCATGGAGTAGGAGGGTACAATTTTTATATAGTTGATGGTGATGACTTCTTCACTTGTTGAGCATGTGAAACAATCCAAATTGGGAGACATTGAATGAGAAGTTTAGTGTGATCAGATATCTATATGTGATGCAGCAGATGGATATTCTAAAGGAGAGAATAATAAGATCTTGTTTTCGGGGAGAACATTGGTTCCAGTTTTGATGCGGGAGTTCCACACTTATCCCTTGGTTGTACATTCCCACGTGGGGAAGATGTATAGGGACCTTCATTATAAGTTTTGGTGGTCCGAAATGAGATGAAGTGTTGATGAGTTCATCTCATGATTCCTTACCTATTAGTAGGTGAAATATGAGCACTATATTTTGGAAAGTTTGTTGTAGCCTCTTGAGATTCCAAAGTGCAAATGGGATGGAATATCCACAAACATCATCATAGAGATTATGAAAATATAAAAGGGATATGAAACCCTCTGGGTGATAGTAGAATGACTCACAAACATTACACATTTCATCAGTATCAGAGAGCATGGTTCGGTGGAGAGTTTGGGGCAGTTGTACATATGAGATATCATCCCCCTTCACGAGGTACCCTCAAGGATTGTCTCTGATCGTGACACACGGTTTACATCATGATTGTGGAGAGGCCTATAGGAGGAATTTGACACCCAACTACATATGATTATAACTATTAACCCCCAGATCAATGGGAAGACTGAGCGCACTGTCCAGGTGCTGGAGGATATGATGAGGGATTATGTGTTGGATTTCAGATGAAGCTGGTAGGATCACCTGCCTTTGGTAGTGTTTTCAAACAACAACAGCTACCACTCTACCATTGGAATAGAACCTTTTGAGGCCCTATATAGGAGACCTTTCAGGATATCGTTGTGCTGGAAAGAGGTTGGGTAGTTATCCCTCATGGGCCCAAGTTTGGTGTAGGTGACAATAGAGAAATTGAAGGTCATCCATGGTTGGATGAGAATGGACAAGAGCAGATATAAATCTTACATAGATCATGAAGAGGGTTGGTGAGGTTTCCTACTACCTTGCCCTACCCCCAGAACTGGAGAGAGTGAACGACATCTTCCATGTGTCATAGATGAGGAGATATGTGCATGATCCTATACACATCATCGACTGGCGTGATCTAAACATTGAAGATGGATCCACCTTTATAGAGCACTCGGCAGTGATCGAGGATCAATAGGAGTAGAGCTTATGTTGATGGACTATCCCTTTGGTTCGCTTGTTGTGATTGTATAGAAATGGGCAGGAGAGTTCTTGGGAACAGGAGATCCAGATACGAGATCAGTATCCAGAGTTTTTGTCGTAGTTTTTTTCAGGGATGAAAATATTAAAAGAGGGAATGATATAGGGACCTAGTTTTCAACTTGTAAAACTTAAAAATTTCTATACATATTTCTAGAACTTGGAACTAAGACAACATGTGATTCCAATTCCTAGTGTTCCCGGAATAAATTTTATAAAAATATTATTTATATTTTATAATATGAAATTGAAGGAAAAGAGATAAATCTTAAATGGTAACCTGGATCATAAATATGAGGGAAAGATTGAGTCTGGAATGTGTCGTTTACTCTAGGGAAGAAAAAACATTTGTCAGCGCAGGAATTTTGTGGAAAAATTCACTAAGGGAGTAATCATCAATAAAATAGTTAAAATTAATTATTTTATCTCATATGACATATCAAATAACATTTGAATAGAGTCTCAAATATGAAATACGAGACCATAATTGAGTTCTTAATGCAGTGTTTTACCTAAGCGCAACATAAAATGAGATAGCATAGGTTGTTCAGATCCCATGACTGCTGGAAAGAATGGTACCCTTGACCTAATCACCTATTATAAATATATGATTATAAGGAATGGATAAGGGTTGGAACCTAATACACTCCTCCTCAATTGGAAAGATCCCTCTCCCTTTCCTCCTTGGTGATTAAAGGATGATTCTTCAATGAATCCTCAGCGGATCGTAGCGTAAGCAAAATGAACCTGTTCAATGAAGAACATATTCAACAAGGTAGGATTATTTTGGGTTTTTGTACCCCCCAATTTCAATTTCTAATTAATTCTTGAATTCATCATCAAATTCATAACTTTGATCATCAATGACGATGGAAAAATGAACATTTCCATCGACCTACCTCTGTTTGGATTCCATATTCACGTGTTATTCACCTGTTCTTCGTGGTTTTCATCATTTAATTTTTGGCACACCGACTCATCAATGGATCATCGAAAAGGGATTTGTTATATGAAGGTATCGACCCAAGGAATCCAAAAAATGAGTTTGTTGCAAATTTTAGGCAACTAGAGGAGCGTCAGTGGTTCATGGAAGGGACCACCAGAGGGTCGCTGATGGTGCGCGACTGGAACGACCTACCATAGGCGATTGGTGAGTGGAGGTCGCATGTCAGGAGAAGGAGACAAGGATAGTTGGACCCGATTGGTGATAGGTGATCATCAAACACAATGGGCAGCTATGTTAACTCGGGATGAAAGAGAGATTGAGGCGGGCCGGGTGGTGTGAGCTAAGCTAGGAGTAGGCTACGGGGCGGAGCGGTGGTCTAAGACAAGCGGTAGCCGGTCAGGCTGTTAGCATCAAGTTAGGCTAGGCAGTAGTAGTTTGGCCTAGGTGGATTGGATCGGGCCAGATAGGGTCAGGTCGATCTGCAGGTGCCGATTTAGACACCCATAACTTCTAAACAGAGCATCCGTTTTACGTTCCATCTGTGGAAACATGATCCAATGTTCAAGATGGACCTTTTGAGACTAGTTTGGGAATTCTAAGTGTCAGAATCATTCCTCAGTTTAATTAAGATCCTAAATATAATAATAATAATATAATTATTATTATTGAGGATTTTTGTATAGGGCCTAACTCCTGCATATGACGTCTGATCGACGATTCCCCAGGAGTGTTGTGAACCTGAATTTGAGGTGGAAATCTCAAGACCAATTTTAAGTGTTTAAACTGATGTCAAGGTATGGGATCCATGAATCCTGGTTTGGGCATGTTTTGGTGAAAAGTATCTTTTTCATCAGGTGTCTATTTTCAATGAATGGATAGTTGATCTCGTGTGTTTTTCCATGAGGTTCATAATGTTGGGATCCATTATCAAAAGAAATTGAGAATAAAGTTAATGAAAATTAAATGGATTATGTGTCTAATGGAAATGAGATCCTGCAGGATACCCTTGGAGTAGTATATTCTAATAATAGAGTGGCTAATCCTATCAAGGTAGGACAATGCAAGGGTGTTTTGACTTTCCAATAGCGGGAGACAGGTGAGGAGGATGCGTCAAATGGGAATTCTATGGAGTTGCTTATGCATTAATATGAAGTAATGGTGGAGGAAATGCTCGAAATCAATGCCATATGAGAGGAGGTGGAAAGGATGATGGAAAGGATGATTCGAGTTGTTCCGAATGGTGAGCATGGTACCTAGATCATCAAACAAGACCTTATACTACTAAGAGGTTTCAACTAAGGGAAGATTATCATATAAGAGTACATTAACACCTGGGAAAAATTGGTATATCAATATGAAGAGCTTATAAAGGATTAAATAGGAAGTCAAGTAACAACTATATTCTGAAAATTATTTAGGGTTACTGATTTGAATAGTCTTAAGCTATTTTCAATGAGTTTGTGATGTCTTACAATGTTTTCAAACTTGGATGAACTCTATTGGTTTATCATTTTCTTCCTTAAAAGTGACTTGATAATTAAAAGATAATTTAGTGGTGGTAATAGTGTGATCCATATAATTTATTTTGGGATCAAGGTGTGTACACCATGAGAGGCCATTCAAGAATACTACACTGACATACAATTTTTCATCAGATATCTAATTGGGGTGATTGAAAAGTAAATCTTGTGCATTTATCCAAAAGGATCGCAAAGGTGTTATCTGTTTGGATGTGAGAAGCCATATTTGTGATATAATTAACTATGGAAACATGAAAGGAATATCAGTGTAAGATCTGTTTGATGGGTTTGAAGAGAATCCATGGTAGTGTTCAAGAAGTTACCGGAAATCATTCATGCAGATTACTAGAGGCTTCTTCCCAAGTGTTGATACCCCTGACATACTGGGGTGTGGACCCTCGATGACCATAGTGGAATCCCCTTGATGAACTAGAGTGCATTTCCTCTATAGATACTTGTCGGGAAGTACCCTACAACATATTACCCTTCAAAGGAGATGGGTAGTGGGTCCCCATCGTCACCTGGGTGTTGATCCCCCTAACAAACTAGGGTGTAGATCCTCAATGACCAGAGTGGAACCCCCCTAACGCACTAGGAAGAGGGTCCTATAAAGATAATATTATTGTGTAACCCCCTGACATACTAGGGAACATGTCATCTACTTCAAGTTTTATCCATCCGACAATTTGGATTAGTGGTGAGACGTAGCTTTGGACTCACAAGAAAGAGGGATGATTTCCCCACCAAGACGTGTTCTTGTATCGCGAACTAAAACCATGAGGGAGAGTTAGTGCCTCAAAAAGTGGATAGTATCAAGGTGTGGTGATTAATCCCCTTTTAATTACATTTTAACGAAAGACATATGGGATGTTGTGCATTGTTGATGGATACTTCTGAAAATATTGGAAAATCTTGTTCTTGGGATGAGCTATGAGATAGAGATCCCCTTACTCTCTCTTTTGGATTTATTTTGTCTGAGAATATATATATATATAGATATATAGATATATATCATTTTAGTACCCACTCTTTGGGTTTTGGTCACTCTCCTTCTTGGAGAGGCGAAGACGCACTAGGTATGCCACATGCTTTCTATGCCTAGCTTTTCATGGTTGGACAAGTATACTCTCCTTCTATAGGTAGAAAATACTCGACGAGAAGTCCAAATTATCACCATTTATAGCTCCTTATGTTTGGATGATCTTACTTCAATATCTTGTTGGGTTGATATGTAATATTTTACGGTATTTTTTTCTATCTACCTCCTTCCTCTTCAGTTTATCTCTTACTACTCCCCCCCTTCACCTTTTCAAGGAGTCATACTGGGTATGTTTATACTCACCCTTTCATGGGAATTTCCCATATGTATCATGCCTTTTTAAGATGACATATAGGTTTTATCATGACTTCGAAGGAGATCAAGGATACGAGTTCTTGGACCACATACGGTGGTCGTAGCTTGGGATCTAGGAGCAGGGCTCTCCTGGATATTTTACTTTTCTAGTTTCTGTCAGGTTGGGTTACTTTTTTGGTTGGGCATGCATTTTTTCCCTTTCCCCCTTTCAGTTTACTTTACTGTACTCATAATATTTTGTGGTCCATGCATGTTTGGTTTATTTACAATACTATGAAATCTTTTACACCTTTCCCTCTAATCCTTTTCTTTGAGTGGTTTTATGCATGCGTACAAGTACTCAGGTAGAGGCCTCCCTATGTTTATTATGCCTTAGGTTCTTGTATCCACCCTTGTCCTATAGAATCTAGATTGGGGTCATTATGTCTCTAACTCTTCCATGGGTCGGGTCATGAAATATCAAGACAATTCAGGTGTGTTTTCTTTGTTTTCAATGAGTTACACATGTTTGGAACTAAAATTTAATTTTTAAACAAATATTGGACACTTTGATTCATATTGGGAAAACCATATATCATATTAAGATGTGAAAGATTCCTACACGTCAGAAATTAATTATAGATCACTGTATTAAATTATAAAAAACAATCCAAATGTGTTTTCTTGGTTTTGAGTATTTCACCTTTCATTCTTACTAAAATGTCAATTTTATATAAAAAGTCACAATTGGAGTCATACTAGTCACAAAATCAATCAAATTAAGGTATAAGTAATTCATACATATAAAAAATGATATATGGATAATTATTCGAAATTATAAAAGAAACATGAATGTGTTTTCTCAATTTTGAGTTTGTCATATTTGTTTTTTACAAAAAATGTCATTTTAAACTGAAAACACACACTTTGAGTCATACTGGTCACACCATTAATAGGATTAACATGTGGCTGATTCCTACATGTCACAAATGAATTATGGATAATTTTACTAAATTATCAAAAAAATCTTAATTTCATTGCTTAGTTTTGAGTATGTCACTTGTTTTTTTACTAAAATATAATTTTAAACTGAAAACCCACACATTTAATTTTCTTATTTTTGAGTATGTCACATGTATTTTTTTTAAAATGTAAATTTTAAGCTCAACCCACACAATTTGAGTAATACCGGTCACACCGTGTGTCAGATTGAGGTGCAGATGATTCTTACATATAAAAAATGACACATGGGTTATTTTCCTAATGTATCCAAACATTCTGAATGTGTTTGATCATTTTGGGTATGCCACATGTTTTTTACTAAAATGTCATTTTAAAATGACAACACACAATTCATGTCATACTGACCACATCAAGTATTGGATTGATGTGCGATCAATTCCTACACATCAAAAATAAATTATGGATCATTTTCCTAAATTATCCGAACAATAAAAGTGTGTTTTACAAGATTTTTGTGATTGAAACATGTTTGTAACTAAGATTTCAATTTTAAGATGAAAATTGACACTTTGAGACATATCAGTTACACCGTGTATCATATTAAGGTTAGGCTAATTAATACACATAAAAAATGTTTTTTGTATCATTTTAATAAAGTATAAAAACAACATGTATAAATTTTCTCAATTTTGAGTATGTCACTTTTTATTTTTTACTAAAATATAAATTTTAAATAAAAGACACATGCTGAGTCATATCAGTCTCATTGTGCATCAGATTGAGGAGGTAATGATTACTACACCTAAAAAATGACGTATGGGTCATTTTTATAAATATAAAAACAATATAAATTCATTTTTTTAGTTTTTATTATGTCACTTGTGGTTTTTAATAAAGTTTCATTTTAAACTAAAAACACACTTTTGAGTCATATTAGTTAACACATGCATCATATTGACATGAAACTAATTCCTACATACCAGAAATTACTTATCAATAATTTCAATAAAGTATCAAAATAATAATAATATGCTTTATCTGTTTTGATTATGTGACTTTGTTTTATTAAAATATCATTTTAAACTGAAAACACACACTTAGAGTCGTACCGGTCACATTGTGTGTCAGTTTGATGTGAGATGAATTATTATATATAATAAATGACTTATGAATCATTTTCCTAAATTATAAAAACAATATGATTTAATATTCTTAGTTTTTATTGAGTCACACATGTTTTTATCTAGAATGTCAATTTTAAACTGATAACGGACAATTTGAGTCATACCGGGAACACCATGTGTCAGATTGATTTGAAGTTGATTCATACATGTCACAAATGACTGAGGATTAATTTTAATTAATTATAAATATTATAAAAATTCATTTCCTTATTTTTGAGTATAACACTTGTATTTTTTAATAAAATATCAATTTTAAACTCAAACTACACAATTTGAGTAATACTGGTCACACCATGTATTTGATAGAGGTGTAGTTGATTCATAAACATCAAAAATAACTTTTGGATCATTTTACTAAATTATCAAAAAAATACAATTTAATTTTCTTGGTTTTGATTTGGTCACTTGTTTTTTTTACTAAAATGTCATTTTAAACTGAAAACACACACTTGAAGTCATACCAACCACATTGGATGTCAGATTGATGTTTGGTCAATTCCTAAACATCAATAATTAATTATGAACCATTTTATTAAATTATCAAGACAATCTATGTTTTTTCTTGGTATTTAGTTAGTGACACATGTTTTGAACTAAAATTTCAATTTTAAACTGATAACAGAAACATTGAGTCATACCAGGCACACTGTGTATTAGATTTAGGTGCAACTAATTTATACACATAAAAAATGCCTTAGGTTAATTTTAATAGATTATAAAAACTATATGAATGTGTTTTCTTAGTTTTGTGTATGAAACTTTTATTTCTTACAAAAATTTCAATTTTAAATAAAAAGACACACTTAGAGTCATACCGATAACACCATGTGTCAGATTGGGGTGCAACAGATTCCTATAAACTACAAATGTCTTATAAATCATTTTTATAAATTATTAAGACAATAAAATAGTGTTTTATCAGTTTCTGGTGAGTGAAACATTCTTTTAACTAAATTTTCAATTTTAAATTGATAACGGACACTTGGAGTCATATCGTGCACACCATGCATCAAATTATGGTCTGGCTAATTCTTACACATCACAAATGACTTATGGATTATTGTTCTAAAGTATCAAAACAATCTAATTTTTTTTTTAGTTTTGAGTATTTCACTTGTATTTTTACTAACATGTTATTTTAGACAGAAAACACACACTTTGAGTCATAATGACCACATCGTGTGTCAAGTTAATGTGCAGTAAATTCCTACATCTCAAAAATGAATTATAGACCATTTTCCTAAAGTATCTATAAAATATAAATTTATTTTATTGGTTTTAATCATGTGATGTTTAAACTAATGTGTAAATTTTAAAAAATAAGTATTAGATAAAAATGATAAGGAAATTAACTAAAAAATAGATAAAATTATGAGGAAATTAACTAAATGAGTAGTAGGAATCGACATGTTCATGCTTTATGTATACATTCTGACACCATGTATTCTATTCATTAATTTCTTAAAAAAATTTATTTCCTCTATTATACTTCTCCGTGAGAAATAGATAAAAAATAATATATAAGAATTTTGATACTAATGCTTCAAACCCCAAATATATTTCTAAGGTATTATCCTGTAATAGATCAAAAACATAGTAGGTAATCACAAAATTTATTTCAAGAAAACATTCTAAAACTAGGTATGTTTCCCACTCGCCTCTAAAAAAATTTACTCATTCTTTTGAGAACATAGATTGTTGGATATCTAGGTAGTACTATGAAAATATAGACACACAAATGATTAAGAAATATTTTTAATGAAATTTTAATTAGATTTGGAAATTAATTGTTTGGGGATTCTTGTATTTTGATGGTATATGATATATTTAATAAATTTTAAAACATAATATCCAAATTCATTAGTTTTATTTTGCATCAGACACTGTAGAAACAGTTATCAAAATAAGTAAATTATTTTGAAATATGTTTGGATAGTTACATATTTCTATATATACTGTAATTTGTTTCCATTTTAAGTAATCTATAGGCTTCTTATTTTTAGTAACTGACTTCATAAAATGATTTGTCCTATATTTAGAGATCTCTATATCATTACAAAATTCTTGTTAAAATTGAAATTAAAACATATAATTCAAATCTTATATATAAAATTCTGATTGTAGTGTATTACAAATTCAAAATGTACACCATGTGTGATCAGTTTATTGGAATTCCATGCATTGGATCCAAAAACTAAACATTTTGGGTATCTTGATTGATTATGATCAACATCCAGTGCTACCTAAAAAAATAAAAATAATTAATTAATGTAAAAAATAAAAAATATGTTTCATGTGATTAGATTGTAGAGATTTACCCCTATATTGTAGGTATAAAAAAGAGTCTATCATCTGTTATTTTCTTCTCAAACACCTCATTTAGATAATCTATTTTCTTATCAATTTATTTCAATTATAGTGAATTTTTTCCGTAGAAATGATATAAGGATTAATAAATCTAAACTATTATTCATGGGTTTTCACTTTTATATTGTAGTAATATAAATTCATGTAGAAACAATGAATTGTTATTAACTTGAATGAACATATGAGATCATTTTTTGGATAGAAATATTATATAAATTTACTGTATATTTGTATTCAAAACTAAGACTACCAACCATTCAAAATAAATAATATCATTTGCACTCTCAAGAACAACCACATATATAAGGATTGTTCCAAGTTTATCTCTTTATCAAACCTGATTTCATAAGGTTTTTTGAAATTTCTTACTGAAAATAGTGTCAATATTTTTTAATTTATCAAAAATTTGATCACCCATTGGTGGAGATAATGTTTTACCTTGTTCTATATTACCATCTAGCACTATCATCTATGTCCAGTATTTATGTCATTGCGGTAAAAATTTCTAGTGTACTAAAAACACAGTCTTCAATATATGTTTCAACCAAACTGAGTGTGTTCATTATTCAAAAAAGGGACACCCCAAAATTAATTTAATTATATGTCCTGGAAAATTTCCCAAAGTAGGTCGTCCTATATATCATGGCCTTCAATGTGAAATATTCACTTATATGAGCATCATACATTGTAACACATTTATCCCACATCAGTTTTATATTTTCAATAAATGGAGAAAATATACATCAATATCATTACCAGTTGTTTTGTTCTAGATATAAGTAAAGAAAACATAATGTATTTGCGCTTCATGCATAACCATTGAGAAAATTTTATAATGCAACCACATAACCATCCATGTATTGTGAGTACTACTTTATACACCAAAAGGATTTATTTCATCTATAGATAATATAATATAGAAATTTCTTGGCTCATTTTCGAATTCATTATACTTATAATCAATTTTCTTCTAGTCAGTAGAGTCTATTGGATGATGTAGTTTCTCATCATTAATGTAACACCCCAAGATTTTATGAGAATTATTATTTTTAATTTATTTGATGTATTGTGTTGTATGATACCCCAATATTATCTTGTGTTATACGCAATACCGTATTAGCTTGCAGTATATGCAACACTAATCTTGGATCGTGTTCCACACAATTTCAAGATTGTTTGATAGTAGTTATTGTACACAACATTGAGTGTATATATATATATATATTCAATGTATACATGAAATATGGTTGGATTCTATTATATGAGACAACAAAAGAGTCGTTCATTAAACGCAACCCCGACTTGGCTTGCATTACATGCAATCACGACCTTCCTCGATAGCGTGTGTTGTACGTAATACCGGGTTTCACAAAACAACGATATATTGTTATAATATTATTATGGACTAGCCGTTATGAATATTATTAACTACATTTTGAATTTTTTAACATTATTATTCATCTTACATATTTTCTAGAACATGGAATAAGAACAAAATAATTTTTTCGAGTAAAATAATTATTTTTCAAAAAAAGGAGTTTTTTCCGCCTTTTGATGGGACACCCAAATTAAATCTATTTTTTGACATGTTTATAAGTTCAATTTGATAAAATAAAATTCTTCATTGGAATCAGGATATAAAAATTTACTTTGGATAAAATTTTCATATTATTTTGATAACTTTCATATTTTAATGAATAGTAAAAACACGTTATATTTTAATTAAAAACAACTTTTTTCATCGTAATAATTTATATGGTAAAATTATAATATTGAATGGTTTTAAAGTATAAATAGAATATATTTTTACCATTTAATATAATGTATGTTATTAGAATTTATTTTACATTGAATTCGTAGGTTAAATCAATTCAATCTTTTAAAATGATTTAAAGAAAAACCCGTTTTCTTTTGACAACAAGATTAATTTTAATTTAATTTCTGAAACTTTTGTGTATTGAATTTGGAAAAATGGATTCCATATTTGGAATCATTGGGTCCAAATTATGTTAATAAACTACTTTTTATTTTTGGGCATTATGAATAGTAACTACGGTAAATTTTATTTACCATAGTTAAAGGTAAATCGGGTAATTAAGGGTAAATATAAGATTATAAAATTACCCTAACACCTGCCAAAATTCTACTGGATGGATAAAAGTCAACCCATATCACCTAAGGGTCGTATTATATTCATTTTATGGACTTTTTACAATAAAAATAGTTTAATTATTATTAAAACCAAAGAAAGTGACAACATGTCACTCTCTTAAATCTTATAAGTATATTAATTTTAATTTAGTGATAAAATTCATGAAACTTAGAACATGAATAGTCTCCAGAAATCTAATAAAAGTATCTACATCATATGAATTTATTTATAATTTTTAGGGATTAAATAATTATCATTAATTGTGACACAATAGTGATGCAGAAATTGTTTATCTAGTGAAAAATCAAGAATATAGTTTTTTATTAAATTAATAGTGACCATAAAAGGCACAAAACCCTGACCAAAACTTATTGGTCATGTAAATTTAAACCATAATCATCCAATTATATAATATTTGACCATTTAAAGCCTTATAAAAGTGAGTATGACACTTATATTATTTTATTTTAAATGATTCCAAAGTTGTCACCTTCATAATTTAATAAATATAACAATTTAAATATTGTGATTTTAAGATGATAAATTAGATTAAAAGTATTATTGTGAAAGTTAATAGATTTATCTTCATCATAGGATTTTATTTTTAATTTTTATTTAAAAATAATTATATTAAATAATTATACAAAAATGTTGTAGTAATTATTTCATTAAGAGATAAACCAAATAAATGGTTATAAAAATAATAAAATAAATATTATATGAACTATTTAATGTGATACACTAATTTTTTAGAAACATATGAACTTTTATGAATCTATTAAAGATTTTAGTTCGAACATATCTTCTATATATATTATATTTAAATTCATATAAATGAATAGTGTCAAAATTGACACTATTGTTATTTTATAAAAATAACATATTATAAAATTGTTTAAAAATCACAAAAATATTTACAAATTATAAATTTAAATTTACATGGTATAAAATGTTATAAAGTATCCAATTATGGATAATTCACAACAAATAAGTAATTATTTGTTATAATTTAAAATTTAGAATGTTATTACCACAAATAAAATTAAATTGATTAAATAAGGATAAATGAAGTTGATAATGTTTAAAATAAATTTCTAACATGTCTAAATTTTATTTTTTGATGATATTACAACCCTATATCATCTAATATTCTAAGATGATTCATTTTTGGATGTTTTTAAGTGGGTTTATATTTATTATAAATTAATATTTTTAAGATTTCCAAAGGTGCCCCTCTCCTCCCTTATAAAAGGGCACCTCCTCCCTCTCATCTGTACACAACTTTGAGCCTTAAATCTCGTCCAAACTCTTACAATTTCACTTCCCCACTTACCTAGAAACCTTATAGAGGTACTGGTCTTCTCAAAAGACCAACCCTACTTCCCTAAGAAGAAGTTTAAAGGAGGTGCGTTGAAGAAGAGGTAATTTCTTCTACTGATTATTTCAAGATTATTTCTTCTTCAAATTCTTCTTCTTTAGTTGTTTCATTATAAATTAATAACATCAGTATCAATAATATAATAATATGTTATTATAAATATGAAATGACCCCATTTCACCTTCTATCCATCCTACGGAAAACGAAATCACCGCACGTGCGTACGTACGGAATACCGTCTCCACGCCGTGGTGTAATCTGTTTTTCCAATACTACCTTACTTGGATGGGTATAATGGTGTAAAGAATAACTATACATAGTTATCATAACATCATAATGATTATGATATATTGTATCATCCAATCCAATTCAATTAAATAATTATGGGAACGATATCATCGCACGTGCGTACGTACAGACTACCGTCTCCACGACGTGATGAGATTCATTCTCTATGATTAACCATTGATGAATGATTATAAAGTATATATAATAATTAATCATGAAATATATGACATAATAATGATACTGTATTTATGTATATATATATGTATGTCATCCAATTAATTCCATTCAATTCAATGAGGAAACAAAAACAACGTTCATGCGTACGTACGACCTACCGTCTCCATGAATAGTGTATTTCTTTCCATTTATCGATCTATTATATATATGTATATTCTGAATATATATTATATATAAATAATGTTTTATATTCTGGAATTAAGTAATCATGATCTAAGTAATCATATGAATAATTACAAATCAAAACACGGACGACAAATGAAACGATTTTACCCAAAATGATCTTTAACATGGAATTTACAAAAGAACGGGTAATATAAAGTCATAAGTGGACCATATATGATATAAATAAAATGAATATGATTCTGTAATAAGTCAATGACATTATTTAAATCATTATACAGGAGGTTTGGATACATACGAAGCATATCAGACCTAAGGTAAGAGATAACTTTTCCAATCTCGTTTTTATCTGAGATTGTTTGTTCGTAAGTATTTACTGGGGTTATATTTATCATCCATGTCTTTGTTTTATAAAAATATTTTCATGTATTTTTAATTTCCTTTTTACCCATTTTTGACTTTTACTACATGTTATGTATGGAATCTTTCTTTTACGAGGTACTTTTTAACTTTTCCGGCAAATGTACGAGAAGAATGTTTTTTTAACTTATACGGCACAAACAGATTTTTATGGTTCTATAAAGCCTTATTTTCATGAAGATTCCTCCAAAATATTTCATGACTATTTTCAAAAAAATCCTTTTCTTTTAAAATTGCATGACATTTTGTGAAAATAGAATTATTTTAAAGAAGAAAGGATATTTTCCTCAAGAATTCATTTCAAGTGTTTTATCAAAACCATTTTTCATCTAAGATGACATTATTTCATATGTGTATGTTTCAAGTATCATGTTTCTATGATTTAAATTGTTTCACTTTTCTTATTATGAAATGATATCCATTTCTTCTATATGGATTACATGATGATGGGATGATGTTTATGAAACCCATTTTATTTATTTGGTTATTATGAAAAATGTGTGTTTATTTTGTGGCACAAGTAAGAATGATTTCATTTTGTGATTGGTGGGACCTATATCTCCCTCCAATGCATTGGGTAAAGATTTATATCTCATGAGATAGACATGGCTGGAATGGTAAGTTAATCCGGTTCAGTATTATAGGACTGGAATGAGGAGTGAACTCGATTCAGAAAGGGACTTTGTCCACTAAGATGGTTTTGGAAGCAATGAATTGGATACTATGGAAATCATTACATGTGCCTAGTGGATTCCACAATTACATGTTTTATTCCCATGCTATTTTATCATGATTTATGTTTCATTATGATCTATTCCTTATGTACTTCCATGTTTTATGTCGTTGCTCAAGATTTTTATGTTTAAACATTATATTTATGTTTTTAAGTTCAAATGTATATGGTATGTTTTATTTTATCCATGCTTACCCTTACTGAGCATTTGAGATCACCCTTTTTATGTTTTATTTTCCCCCAGGATTAAAAGAAAGGTTTAGGGTAAGGAAACAAAAAGTGGAAGATCTTTATGGGAGATGTTGAAGATCTTTCACCACGATTAGAAGATTACGTTCCAAGTTTCCAAAGACACTAAACTATTACAGTCCTTGTGTGTCTGTTTTTGTTATGTATTAAATATTCTGAAAAGGTAATGTAATGTCCATGTATGTCAAGATTTGGGTCTCTATAGTTGGTATGAAAGGAAAAGGAGGTAGGAATGTATCAGATCCTTGGGAACTCTCACATGTGAGCGTTGGACGAAGCATGGATCTCCGCCCAAGGGCTTTATGAGGAAATGGCTGCCACTGGGGATGGTGGTGTGTCCCACCTAGGGGGTGTCGCCACCCATGGAGTGCCCTGATAGGTATCAATTATAGTCCACTAGAAGTAATTCCAGACCGTTACAGTTGGTATCAGAGGAAATTTTTAGTCAACCTTTGGAAACTAGGATGCGAAAACATTAGTGAGATCCCTAGAGATATTTCTAAGGTATGTCTAGGGATGTACCTAAGGATAAGTATACGTATAGGTTATAGTCCTAGAATTACGATAACGATCTTAGAATTAAACCTAAGATGTTAGATATTGAAGTTACTCCCCCTTTAATATGTTGTTTTCCCTAGCATGATTTTTGCCTCTCACACTATTCTTTTTGGGTTTTAGAAAATGGCTAGAAACAGGAAGTTTCACGATAATGGAGGATACGACAGAAAATGGAATGATATTATTAATGAGAAACCAAACGAAATGGGATTTGGAAGTCCAAAAATCGTTATTATGTCTAATCAGCAATCTCATAATATGATCAATAATCTCAACTTTGGTAAGTTTCATGACTCAGATAATAAGAGAAAGATGGAGTTTCATGATGATCATAGAGGAAAGAAAGTTCAATTTCCCTCATGTAAATCATGTGGGAAGAGGCATCGAGGAGATTGTTTCAAAGGAACTGGAAGATTCTTTGGGTGTGGAAAAGAAGGACACAAATCCAGTAAGTGCAAAGGAAAAGGTTCAGTTAACACCATGGAAAAGGATAATGGTATTGCTATGACATCAACAATGATTAGATGTTTAAAATGTGGAATGTATGGGCATTATGCCAACCAATGCCCTAAGGGAAAATCTCATGAAGAGAATCAGCATGGTCATATGAGTAGTATTTATGTGGATGATGATGAAGAGACTACAAATGAAATATGAGATGAAAGAAATGATGAGGCTCAGTTAGTGGTTTAAGAAGGTAGTGTAATGATTGTATGTTTATAAAGAATAATGTATGGTACTATGGAATAAAGAATCATCTAAGGATTATTACACTATTGTTTTTCCTAAAGTATTTGAAAGTATATGTTGAATGGTACCGGTGACCATGGAAGGTTATTCAGATATTTTTGGAAAGTAGATGATATGCGCATAATGAAGGGATAAGAAGATAATGAGATGTTTGATTGTATTCATGAGTTCATGACTGATATAAGGACTAAGTGATATTATGGTTTGATTATATATATTTTTTGGGATTTGGTATGTGGAAAGAGTTACCTTTTGATAGTATTCATGTTTTTGCTATGGTTTTATGGTAATTTATGTTTCAAGAGAATATATGACTAAGGTATTCATGTGTTTGGAATGCAACCAACAAGATATATCTTATGATATATGTGGGATAAATGCTTGTATTCACATTCTTGGTAGATAACCTTTCTAGTAATTGTTTTCTTTATACTATGAGCTTGGACCGAAGTATTTTAGATAAGCCTAAAGATTGGAATGGATTATGTTGGACATAAGTTAGTATTGTTTAAGGATAGAACTTTTTTTTGATATTATTGATGGGATGTTATAGTAATGTAGTTTTAGAAAAAGGAAAACCTGCAGGATGGGCGACAACCCATCACGTTGGACAAGGCTGTGGGAATCGAACCCACAACCGAAGTGCGACTGGCCTTTATCACAGACCACTAGCCTACAGGAAGTCCCTAGTTAGTAAAAAGTAGTTTTATTTTATTAAGCAGCATGATATATGAAGTATAAGTTCATTTTTTGAATCGTATACGATTAACATCACCGTAGATGGACTTATGTATATTTGATAACTTTTTCTAACATTTTGTTTGAAACAAATGGAATGACCCATAATTCTATCACATGATCTGTTAACACTTCACGAATAACAAATTCAACTTCATTTCTTTAAGAGATGAAGTGGAAATTGTTCAAAGCATGAACAACAGTGAGATTGTACCAAAATCAAGTACGTATTTCTTCTAATTCAAAATTTTCAACTTTAGGGAAATGATATTGAAAACCAAAAGTGTTGTCCTAGTTCTCTTATATCCGATGAATCAGATGGTACCTTATATCATCACAAATCTATGGCTTTGTGATTGTTGGCTTTTTCATAGCCCTGTTCTCTACCACTCTCCATCAGAACTTGATGGTTAGATTTCTCCTCCATATCCATATTTTCACCTATGATCTCCTATGTGTAAAACTAGTGATGAGTTAATTTGGGTAACCGTTATGTTTCATTCTTCACTTTTTAAAATTAATTTTTATGCATTCCTTTTTACGATGTGTGTTTCTATGAAATAAATTCTCAAGTAACAAACCATTTATAACCCCGACGAATTTCGAGGGTGAAATTCATTTTAAGGGGGGTAGAATGTAACACCCCAGGATTTTTTGAGAAGTATTCTTTTTAATTTATTTGATGTATTGTGTTTTATGATACCCCAATATTATCTTTCATTATACACAACACTGTATTAGCTTGCAGTATATGCAACACTAATCTTGGATCGTGTTACACACAATTTCAAGATTGTTTGATAGTAGTTATTCTACACAACATTGAGTGTGTATATATATATATATATTAAATTCATACATGAAATATGGTTGGATTCTATTATACAAGACAACAAAGGAGTCGTTCTCTAAATGCAACCCTGACTTGGCTTACATTACACGCAATCGCGACCTTCCTCAATAGCATGTGTTGTACGTAATATCGGGTTTCACAAAATAATGATATATTGTTATAATATTATTATAGACTAGACATTATGAATAGTATTAACTACATTTTGAATTTTATAACATTATTATTCATCTTACATATTTTCTAGAACATGGTATAAGAACAAAATAAATTTTTCGGGTAAAATAAGTATTTTTCAAAAAATGCAGTTTTGCCACTTTTTGATGGCGCACCCACTTTAAATCTAGTTTTTCACATGTTTATAAGTTAAATTTGATAAAATAAGATTATTATCTGGAAACAGGATATAAAAATTTACTTTGGATAAATTTTTCATATTATTCTGATAACTTTCATATTTTAATGAATAGTAAAAACACGTTATATTTTAATTAAAAACAACTTTTTTCATCATAATAATTTATATGGTTAAATTATAATATTGAATGGTTTTAAAGTATAAATAGAATATATTTTTACCATTTAATATAACTTATGTTATTATCCTTGATTTTACGTTGAATTCGTAGGTTAAATCAATTCAATCTTTTGCAATGTTTTAAAGAAAAACCCTTTTTCTTTCGACAATGAGATTAATTTTAATTTAATTTCTGCAACTTTTGTGTATTGAATTTGGAAAAATGGATTCCATATTTGTAATCAGTGGGTCCAAATTATGTTAATAAGCTACTTTTTATTTTTGGGCATTATGAATAGTAACCACGGTAAATTTTATTTACCATAGTTAAAGGTAAATCAGGTAATTAAGGGTAAATATAAGATTATAAAATTACGCTAACACCTGCCAAAATTATACTGGATGGATAAAAGTCAACCCATATCACCTAAGGTTCGGATTAGATTCATTTTATGGACTTTTTACAATAAAAATAGTTTAATTATTATTAAAACCAAAGAAAGTGACAACATGTCACTCTCTTAAATCTTACAAGTATATTAATTTTAATTTAGTGATAAAATTCATGAAACTTCGAACATGAATAGTCTCCAGAAAGCTAATAAAATTATATACATCATATGAATTTATTTATATTATTTAGGGATTAAATAATTATCATTAATTATGACACAATAGTGATGCAGAAATTGTTTATCTAGTGAAAAATCAAGAATAAAGTTTTTATTAAACTAATAGTGACCATAAAAGGCACAAAACCCTGACTAAAACTTATTTGTCAGGTCAAGTTAAACCATAATCATCCAGTGATATAATATTTGACCATTTGGAGCCTTATAAAAGCGATTATGACAGTTATATTATTATTTTTTAAATGATTCCAAAGTTGTCACTTTCATAATTTAATAAATATAACAATTTAAATACTTTGATTTTAAGATGATAAATTCGATTAAAAGTATTATTGTGAAATTCCATATATTTATATTTATCATAGGATTTTATTTTTAATTTTTATGAAAAAAATAAGTATATTAAATAATTATACAAAAATTTTGTAATAATTATTTCATTAAGAGATAAACCAAATAAATGGTTTTAAAAATAATAAAATAAATATTATATGAACTATTTAATGTTATCCACTAATTTTTTAGACAAATATGAAATTTTATGAATCTATTAATGCTTTTATTATGAAAATATCTTCTGTATATATTTTATTTAAATTCAAATAAATGAATAGTGTCAAAATTGAAACTATTGTTATTTTATAAAAATAACATATTATAAAATTGTTTAAAAATCACAAAAATATTTAAAAATTATAAATTTAAATTTATATGGTCTAAAATGTTATAAAGTATCGAATTATGGAAAATTCACAATAAATAAGTATTTATTTTTTATAATTTAAAATGCAGAAATTTATTACCACAAATAAAATTAAATTGATTAAATAAGGATAAATCAAGTTGATAATGTTTAAAATAAATTCCTAACATGTCTAAATTTTATTGGTTGATGATATTACAACCCTATATCATATAATATTTGAATATGAGTCATTTTTGGAGGTTTTTAAGTGGGTTTAGATTTATTATAAATTAATATTTTTAAGATTTCCAAAGGTGCCCCTCTCCTCCCTTATAAAAGGGAACCTCCTCCCTCTCATATTTACACAACATTGAGCCTTAAAGATCGGCCAAAATCTTCCCATTTCACTTACCCACTTCCCTATAAACCTTATAGAGGTACTAGTCTACTCAAAAGACCAACCCTAGTGCCCTAAGAAGAAGTTTAGTGGAGGTGCGTCGAAGAAGAGGTAATCTCTTCTAGCGATTATTCCATGCTTATTTCTTCTTAAAATTCTTATTATTTAGTTGTTTAATTATAAAGTAATAACATAAGTATCACTAATATACTGATATGTTATTATAAATATAAAAAAACCCCATTTCACCTTCTATCCATCCTACGGAAAATGAAATCACCGCGCGTGCGTACGTACGGAATACCGTCTCCACGCCGTGGTGTAATCTATTTTTCCAACACCACCTTACTTGGATGGGTATAATGGTGTAAAGAATAAATATACATAGTTATAATAACATCATAATGATTATGATATATTGTATCATCCACTCCAATTCAATTAAATAATTATGGGAACGATATCATTGCTCGTGCGTACGTACAAACTACCGTCTCCACGACGTGATGAGATTCATTCTCAATGATTAACCATTCATGAATGATTATAAAGTATATATAATAATTAATTATGAAATATATTACATAATAATGATAATGTATTTATGTTTATATATATGTATGTCATCCAATTAATTCCATTCAATTCAATGAGGAAACGAAAACAACGTTCATGCGTACGTACGGCCTACCGTCTCCATGAACGGTGTATTTCTTTCCACTTATCGATCTATTATATATATGTATATTATGAATATATATTATATATAAATCATGTTTTATATTCTGGAATTAATTAATCATGATCTAAGTAATCATATGAATAATTACAAGTCAAAACACGAATGACAAATGAAACGATTTTACCCAAAATGCTCTTTAACATGGAATTTAAAAAAGAACGGGTAATATAAAGTCATAAGTGAACCATATATGATATAATAACAATGAATATTATTCTTTAATAAGTCAATGAAATTATTTAAATCATTATACAGTAGGTTTGGATACATACGAAGCATATCAGACCTAAGGTAAGGGATAACTTTTCCAATCTCATTTTTATCTGAGATTGTTTATTCGTAAGTATTTACAGGGGTTATATTTATCATCCATGTCCTTGTTTTATAAAATTTTTTTCATGTATTTTTAATTTCCTTTTTACCCATTTTGACTTTTACTACATGGTATGTATGGAATCTTTCTTTTACGAGGTACATTTTAACTTTTCCGGCAAATGTACGAGAATAATGTTTTTTTAACTTATACGGCACAGACAGATTTTTATGGTTTTATAAAGCCTTATTTTCATGAAGATTCCTCCAAAAGAATTCATGGATATTTTCATCAAAATACTTTTCTTTTAAAATTTCATGACATTTTGTGAAAAGAGAATGATTTTAAGGAAGAAAGGATATTTTCCTCAAGAATTCATTTCAAGTGTTTTATCAAAACCATTTTTCATCTAAGATGACATTATTTCATATGTGTATGTTTCAAGTATCATGTCTCTATGATTTACATGGTTTCACTTTTCTTATTATGAAATGATATCCATTTCTTATATATGGATTATGTGATGATGGGATGATGTTTATTAAACCCATTTTATTTATTGGGTTATTATGAATGATGTATGTTTATTTTGTGGAACAAGTAAGAATGATTTAATTATGAGATGGGAGGGACCTATATCTCCCTACAATGCATTGGGTAAAGATTTATATCCCATGAGATAGACATGGCTGGAACGGTAAGTTAATCCGATTCAGTATTATAGGACTGGAATGAGGAGTGAACTCGATTCAGAAAGGGACTTTGTCCACTAAGATGGTCTTGGAAGCAATGCCTTGGCTACTATGGAAATCATTAAATGTTCTTAATGGATTCCACAATTACATGTTTTATTCCCATGCTATTTTATCATGATTTATGTTTCATTATGATCTATGCCTTATGTACTTCCATGTTTTATGTCGTTGCTCAAGATTTTTATGTTTAAACATTATGTTCATGTTTTTAAGTTCAAATGTATATGGTATGTTTTATTTTATCCATGCTTACCCTTAATGAGCATTTGATCTCACCGTTTTTATGTTTTATTTTCCCCCAGGATTAAAAGAAAGGTTTAGGGTAAGGAAACAAAAAGTGGAAGATCTTTATGGGAGATGTTGAAGATCTTTCACCACGATTAGAAGATTACATTCCAAGTTTCCAAAGACACTAAAATATTACAGTCCTTGTGTGTCTGTTTTTATTATGTATTAAGTATTCTGAAAAAGTAATGTAATTTCCATGTACGTCAAGCTTTGGGTCTCTATAATTAATTCTTGTATCTGTGTACTATATCAACTATCACATGGTTTCCTAATAATAATATAGTCTTATAAAACACAGAATTATTGGTAAGTACCATAAAGTTTTCAAATTAATTTATTAATCATTCTTGTTTCAATTTTTTCCACACTTAAGACATTTTATGAGTGATTCCTAATATTTGAGAAACAATACACAATAATTTAGACACACATGTATTTTTTATAGATTATGAACATTGAACGTAGCATTCATTTAGCATCATATATTTTAAAAGGAAGTTCATTTTCTTATGGTAGAAAATCGTTTAGGAAACCTGGTAGTTCTATAAAGATGGTGTTTCTTCATGCACTACTAGATTTCAAATTATATTACTTCAATATAGATGATAATGTTTTTTATTTAGTATAACCATTATATAATGGTCACTTAAAATATCTATTTAGATTTTAAAATAAATTTGGACAATCATGATGGTCATCTTAAATTTCCATTTTCATTTCTTCTAAACAATCCCCATCATCATTTACACTAGTATTTATATCAAATTACCTGTAAAATAAAGTGTCATCCCAATCTATGTGTATATTCAGTTTTTCCCAATTTAGTTCAACAATTATATCTATGATCTATTCCATGAAAAATGAAATTTTATTCCAAATATTTTGGACTAATTTTTCGTGAATAACAACAACATACAAATGGAAAAAGTTTTAAGAAGGGTTATATAAATGCTCTATTACAAATTTGATGAAGTCTTTAAATCCAACTTCATAATCTTTTATTATATTATATGTGTGAAACCATTTTTTATTCATATTCATCCTATTGGTTTATAAAATATTCATTTTATGTGAAAAATAAAAAAAAATACACACAAGATATTTAAAATCAAAGGATAAAGTTACAGATAATTCAATTAAGGGGAATCTAACATTTGAATATTATCGATTATGATTCCCAAAAAGTTATCATTTTACAAAACACTGAAATAAAAAGAAACAACCTAGGTTAACCATGTGTTTTTTGGTCTTGGTTCTCAATTTCATGTTTTGTGGGACAAAAATGTGCTAATAAATATTTTGGTAAGAAAAATTTACTTATTATTGTATGGAAGACTTACCTTGGAAATTATTCATCTCGTTTTTCATTTCGCTTTGACCTGGATTTCTAATTTTTTTTAAAAATATCATTCCTTAGAACATAGAAGGTCATGTAATCATTGAATTTTGACATAGGTTCAAGGAGATTATTATTTCATGAAAAAAATGGATGAAACTATTATTGAAGATAAAAGTTAAGTTGGACTACATGTTACTTTTTTTTGTAGATTATTTTATACCATGTATTATAGGAATATCGAAAAATATATTTTTACTATGACCCACCAATGGAACCCTAAATCAAAATAATTGATTTATCAATATTAGGTATATTTAAAATATACTACAATATCCAAAACTTCTATTTAATTTCCTTAAAAAAACCAAAAATAATTTCCATTAATTAATATTCTAAAAAAAATTTAGCATGTATTTCACATCATTGAGATCTAAAACTTTCTAATTCCACCTCTAAAAATGACACATATCACTATAAGTTATCACCCACATCTAGTGGTCAAAACCATCACTCGTATATCCAAAAGATTATTCTAATTATAAATAAAATCCATACCACATGTTTGGTTTGAGAATATTATAATAAACTTTATATAATTCTTCCACTATCTTCTAAAATTGTATGTGTACAATATAAATTTGTTTTAAATTATAACTTTTTATGGGTGTCACTCAAACCATTCCTAATGATACATAATATATCAAAATAATAATAATATTATGTACATGGATTGTATGTTAAAAGGAATTATATTTTATATAAAAAACATGCATATTCTAATTTAGCTAAAATTAAAGGAACACGAATTAAAAATATATTATTCCATAAAAAATATTAATTTATAACATATTAATATAAAATTATTTCATAGAATATTGACAATGATATAAAAATTAAGAAAATCACTAAAAAATAAATTTTAAGATGCCCGTTATTAATGAATCTTGAGATAAAATTTCCACCAATATAAAAATGAAATTTATCTATAATGAAACCACATTAAATTATATTTTGGTTTCCTAAAAAGAAAAAAATATTGAAATATGATACTCTAATTTTAGAGACCCCGACCCTAGAAGCTTGGATTGGGTGTCTGCTACCATTAAGTTGGAATAAGATACAAAGAATAAAATCCAAACGGACATATCAGTTTAGTAGTATTGGTAAACTAGATATATAAATGAGTCTTACATTACATTTAGAATACAAAAATTACAAAATAATTTTTTTGAAAATGAATTTATTCCATATAGAGTATCCTTTCTTATCAACCATTGTTAACTTCATTGAATAATATGGAATGAAAAAAGGAAAGCTCAAATTCTTAGTAAGGGTCAAATATAGTGGAATAAATAATTAATCAATGAGAATAATAAATATGAAAAGGTAAATAAATGGACACACATTCCACGAAATCAATAAACTGAGAAGGAACTATGTAAATAATGTTGCATAGTAAATAACTGAAGACACGTGTCATTTAAATAACATGAATATCATGATAATATAATAAATAATAAAAAAAGGTAGATAATTTAAATCACATAGAATTTAAATAACATGACTATAATAATAAGATAAATAATAATCAATATTTCAAGGTAAAAAACTGAAAAACATTCCATTTAATCGATAAACTTATTATAAAATGCATCCATATATTTTATTATAGTGAAAATATCATGGATACTAAGAACTAAATTCTAAATTTAGGAAATTATTAATTATTATATTCCATGTTTCCCAAGTACATGTTAAATTTACTGACAATAACTTTCACAAGACATTTTAAAAAATACTGGGTAAAAAACCCAATTAACTAAGACTAGCCAACTGATTCATCCCATGAGACTATTGATGCATCGAGGAGAAATCTATAATCGAGCCCCAAACATGTATTAATAGTAAAATGCATTACTCGTATATATAACAATCGATTTAAAAACAATTTTCATTATAAAAAATTATCCATAAAATAAATTAGGTGATAAAATTACAATATGCCTTAATAAATTGAAATTAAGATGAAATCCCTTACCTGACATTTCCTTTTTGGTGAGCATAATTTAACCTCATGTATAGTGGTTTTAAAAATGTAATTAACTTATAATATAACCATATTAATATTTATAATATCATATATTATTCCTTTATGACATCTTATCACCTATTCATTAATAATATCTCATTATTTTCATTTTTTCTGGTGTTAATTGCAATATTTTTTGAGTATGTTTTGAATAGTTATTTTTTGTTTCTCTTACATCGATCATAATTTTATCATAATCATAATTTAAACCATGATTAAAATATCATATATATTCAGTATATATTTATATATATTAATCCTTAAAATATGGTGATATGAAATGAAATACACCATTCATGGAGACGGTGGAGTGTATGTACGCATAGACATTGTTTCAATTTTATTATCATATTGAAAAAAATAAAAGTAAATGATATATATATATATTATCATTATAGTATCATATTTATTTCATATATATCACATATTTTTATTGATCTCATCCTTAACACATTCCATGTAAAGCGTGAATGAATCACATCGCTTCGTGAGGTGGTAGTCCGTCGTCCAAACGAGTGATGTTATCGTATTCCAAAAAAATTGAAAGAATGAAGATATTAATTATATAATAATTAAATAAGCATAATAACATCATATATACCATATATATAAAAAATAAACTATAAATTCATCTTTAATACCAACCTCAAAATCTAATAATAGAAAAAATAATGACATCAGTTCATGAGGCGTTAGTCTGCCGTACACATGAAAGATGATTTCGTAACCCATTTGATTGAAATGTGTGAAGTTTTAGGTCATAAACTTAACATAAAAATTTATAATTATATTTAATATACTGATGATATTGTATAATCATGGTATAATAGTAACCCAAAGAGGTTGATAAGGAAATAAAATAAAAATGTTTTTATAAAAACATTACCTCTTCTTTAGGTATCCTTTTTAGGTTCGCACTAAATCCTTCAAAAAATGTATTTATGCCCAAATTAATACTTATATAATAAGGGGAGGTAAATTATTAATTTATTTGGGTAGGTATTTTCTGAACCAAAGTGGTTTGAAGGTGTTAATTGGAGTGGATAGGGGGTGACCTTTTATAAGTGGGGAGAGTGTCACACATGTCATTTTTTTTGAAAGAGTGAATTATACCGACATTTCATTCATTTTACCAATCAAAAATAAAATAAAATTATATATTATATTAAGGTATAAGGTCTAAATATGATCATAAAATGGGGTTTGGAAAATATTTGGGTCATTTTTAAACTTTATATTCTAAGTTGAACCACTAAGTAAACTCGTTTTTTCCTTAATTTCTATAATTAATTTCAACTCTTTTCACAATTAATTTTGGATAAAAATTAAGTTTAACTCAATATATATTATAAATTATTATGATTAAAAATATGGAAACCATTTTTCCTAATTCAATTCACATATGTGTAGGAAATCAATTTAAAATTAATCTCATAGATGGGATAAGAAAGCGGGGTTTTAAAGTGAAAATGTTCAGAAGTTTACAATGTTTTTTTATAAAAATTCAACATTAAAATGATTAGAATGACCTGAATTGGATTAATATATGTATAATTGATATATTATGACTTTAAAACCAATTAAAAAAATATTGTCTAACATTAAAAATTATATAGACAAAAAGAAATTTTCAATGAAAATCAAACATGTTTCACTATTCATGAAAAAAATAAAAAATTCTCAGAAAAATCCCAAAAAACTAACCAAAATATAATTTTCACATTATTATTTAAAAAATGGAGTTTATTTTTCCAAATTAATTTTCTAAAATTATTAATAATTAATTTTAAATTATTTTCACCATGTGCGATTAAACCATCTTTTAAAAAATACTATTTTCAGAAAACATTTATTTTTATTTTAAATAACGACGATTGTTATTTATAATCAATAGTTAACCAATAAATGTGTTTAGTCTATATTTTTTCATAATTTATTCAATCCTATTCACACCCACCATTTTAATAACAAGGTGATAACTATCATATTAAATAATAATATTAATAGTATATTATTGTTTGGTAAAACGTGGTCTTACATGTAACACACGCTATTAAAGAAACTTGTCATTGCATGTAACTGAATATAAATCAATTTTGTGTGTAACATATTATATCTAATAAAATTTTATTCTTTTATAATTTTCAAGGTGTTACATTCCCCCACCTTAAATAAATTTCATCCTCACAATTTAAACTTGATCTCGGTAATCAAGGGTTTGACACTTGGAAATGCCATTATTGAAAAACCCATATCATAAAAGAGTTAATAAAATATCCTCTTAGTAAGATAGAATGGGAAGTAAAATGGTCACATGGAATAACATATAAATAGGTTTTAAAATATGATAACATTGGTTGAAAGTAATGAAATGGACATGGAGGTAAAGCTTAAATATTTATAGAGAGTGGTTGAGGTCATTGATCACAAGAAAGTGAATGATCAATGGAAAGTCAATGGGATCAAAACCATAAATCTACGATTATTTGAATGACCATTTGATTAATTGAATATGGATTTAATATGGTATTTTTTTTATTTCAAGTTAATTTTTCTACAGTTGATGAATTCTTTTACTGCCTAGGAATATAATGAAATATACTTACATTATATATTTTTATTTCACAATTTCATCCTTTTTTTTCTTATATTGGTTTCTAGTTCATCACTTACCCCAAAAAACAATATACATAAATTATTTATTTTCCAAATCACTAAAATTCACTTTTAACTGATTGTAAGATCCATAAAACAAATCTTTACATTTGTCTCTAACCATTTTCCAAATCAAATATGGTTAATGCATTATTCTATAAACCTCAAAAGTAATGCTATTGGTTCATCATTAATTTTTATTCTTCTTATTGCTTAAATAAAAATAATTACAAATTAACAAATACATCACATAGTCCAATGGTATGTAAAAAACCCTCATCAGACTTTGGTTATGGGTTCAAGCCCCACCAACTAACCAGATGTGGCAGGTTGTCACCCTGCATGAGGGTTGTACTTTTTATAAACTATATTTATATAATTTCTATAAATTTCACACAAAGAAATATGATGGATATCCATGAAATAAAATTAATCATTAAATAACCTTTTTATGCTTCTAAATATGACATATTGTTTTCACAAATCCCTATAATATTATTTTACTATTATTATAATGTCATTAGTAATCATATCAATCCTAATGGTTATCAATACCTTTAAAATTGTTTTCATAAAATTTAAAGGCATTATTAATCAAAAAAAAAGTTCTATTAGATCATATTCTTAACATAAATTACTCCAAAAATTTCCTTAATCTTTGTAGACTGTCATCACTTAAAACCCAAAACGAGGTGTGTAAGACTTTAAAATTATGATCAAGTTTAAAATCATAATTAATATGGTATTCATAAATCTTAGGTTAATGAAGAAATATATTCCTATAAAATTTAACAAAATTCTTAGATGTTTCATTCTTTTTATAACCAAATACCATTGGTTAAATAATTATACTCAAATAATTCACCCATTTTAGATTAACATAGGTCCTTTATTGGTCTAGTGTTTAACCCTACTCACTCATTATCATCATATATTGAAATCCTTCAAAATGGTTTGTAAATAAAATGATAATTATCAAAGTCGTATCCCCTAAGAGTGTCAAACCAGGTGTGAAGTAAGGTCCATTCTTGTGTACCAGGTTATGCTCAAGTCAATCTCGATGCTCCCCTTTTAGAGTTATTACCTTTAGGTACATATGTTTCTAAAAAACATCCACAAGTAATATCCAAATATACATGTATTTCAAGAAAAACCAAATAATATATACCTTACCAATACTTTAGGTTATTCTTATGTACTTATGTTCAATTTATATCATAGAATTATGTTCCAAATTCTATGTTTTTCTAAATATGGTTTCCAAGGATTCTACTAAACTTCCTCTGATAATAACTATAGAGACCCTGACCCCAGAATCTCGAAGACAGTGCCTATTACCATTACATTAGAATAAGATACAAGAAATAAAATACCTCAGGACCACTAGTTTAACATTCTTGGTAAAATAGATACATTCATGAGTCTACATTATATTTGGAATACAAAAATTACATTTTTTTTTGAAAATAACTTTTTCCTTTCAAGTGTATCCCTTCATATTAGTCATAGTAAACTTCATAGAATCCTAGGAAAAGGAAATAAAATAAGTATGATCTAAAATTATTAATAATGGTTAAATATAGTGGAATCAATAATGAATCAATGAGAATAATCAATATTGCAAGGTAAATAACTAAAAACACATTCCATGTAATCAATAAACTGAGAAGGAATTATATAAATAATATAGAATGTTAAATAACTGAAAACACATTCAATTTAAATAACAAAACTATCATGATAAGATAAGGTATAATAAATATGGCGAGATAAACAATTTGAAACAAATGCCATTTAAATAACTTAACTATCATGATAAGATAAGGTAGAATCAATATGGGAAGGTAAATAACTAAAACATATTCCATCTAATAAATAAACTAACAATGAAATGTATTCATATAGTTTTTCATAGTGTAAATATTATGGATAATAATAACTGAATTCTGAATGCAGGAAATACTTAATTATTGGACACCATGTTTCCTAGGTACATGGTACCTTTACCATTAAGACCTTTCATAAGATTATTTAAAGCATACCAGGTAAAAATCCACATAACTAAGGCTAGATAACTGATTAATCCCATGAGACTATTGATGTATCGAGGGGATATCTATAACTAGGCCCCACCCATGTCATACCAAAACATATAATTCCTCATATATCGAATAATCAATTTATAAAAAAACATTCCTTATCATAAAGTATCTATATTGAGTAAAGGATATGAACTTATAAATATTTTACAAGATATGAAATAAATTTAAATTTAGTACATCTTATGTAGAAATTATATATGGTTTAATAAATAAATATATATATGATAATTAATATGGATAATTAGATGAAATTTAAAGTCCAATGACCGTAGATAAATGAACATTTCAATGTAAAGTTATTGACTATAAAAATGAATCAAGGAAGTGAATTTAAATTCTTTACTTAGTAAAAATGGACATAAAACCTCCAATGTAAGAATAAATATGATATCAATACAACATATCTCCAATAAAAAATAAAGGGTTGTTTTTATTGATGAGTACAAATACCATAACAAAATCTTAAAAAAATTTCTTAAGTAAAATATTCTTTTCATTTTGAATTTTTTTTAAAATAATTTTCTATGAAAATAACTTTAAAAAAATCATTAAAAATACAATTGTAAGCTTTTAAAGGAATCTTTAAAGAAATGAAGACCATTTCGGTGGGTAATTACATTCATGTCGTGAAGAATATTATTTTTTCATGGTAAAAATGTTAGAAAAGTGCCTTGTTCAAAAAGAAAAAAGATGATTACATTTCTTTTTTGTAAAAATACAAAATTGGTAAAAATTTCTTTTAATAAATAATTTTTAAAAGTTTAATAATTTTTTTTAGAAAACATAGTTTTTTAAGAAAAATATATTTCCAAATTAAGAGTGAAATGAAGTTTAATTTTATTAAATATTTTTATCAATATTTTTAAGTACCAAAGAGTGATAAAACAGAAGTATCACTTGAAAAATATCATGAATAAATATAATAGAAAAAAATTAAAGCCTATATTAAACAATGGAAATATAATTTCCTTTAATTTAAATTCAAGAATAAGAAATTTTTGTTATAATGAGATTGTAAAATTAACCCTGAAAATGATCATAACGTTGAAGTGAGAATAAATAAATGAATCAATTATGTGTATAAACTATAATTAGATATAATCATTTTAAAATAAAAAATAGATATTTAAAATTAATTTTAAAAATAATCATATAATATTAACAATAATTGGGAAAAAATATAACCCAATGAAAAGGAATTGAGTTATGAAATTCTTTACCACTTCGTTACTTTCTGTTCCAATACCTTAGATGAAATAATCCAAATTGAAACTTAAAATAACATTAATAATGAATTATTAATTATATTACATGTCAATGTGGTATTATATAAACCACATAAAATAAATTAGGTGCATTAAATTACAATATGCCTCAATGAATTGAACTTGAGATGAAATCCATTACCTCATTTTTCCTTTTGGGTGATCATCATTTAACCTAATTTATAGTTGTTTTAAACATTTAATTAAATTATATAAAAATAATATTAATATTTATAATATCATATATTATTATTGTATAATATATTATCACCCATTTTTTAATAATCACTCATTATTTTTATTGTTTATAATGTTAATTTCCTTGTTTTTCGAGTATGTTTTGACTTGTTATTTTTTGTTCCTCTTACTTTGATCATGATTTCATCATCCCTAGAATTTAATACATTATTTAAATATAATATATATTAATTATATATATATATTTAGATTAATATATAAAATTTGGTGATAGTAAATGAAATACATCATTCATGGAGATGGTGGGTCGTACGTACGCATGAACGTTGTTTCAATTTTATTTTGATATTGAAAGAAAGAGAATTAAATTATATTTATATATATAATCATTAAAGTATCATTTTTATATCATATTTATCACATGTTTTTATTAAACCCATATTTAATACATTCCATTTAAATCATGAATGGATCACATCGATTCGTGAGGTGTTAGTCTGCCTTATACATGAGAGACATTATCGTTTTCCCACAAAAGGGAAAGCATGAATTAATATGGTATATAATAATTTAAAAAGAATAATAAAATAATAAATATAATATATATAATATATAAACTATAAATCCATCATTCTTACCAACCATTAAAGTTGGTAATGGAAAAAATAATGACATTGGTTCATGAGGTTGTAGTCTTCCGTACACATGAATGATGATTTAATAACCCATTTGATGGAAGTTTGTAAATTTGTAGTTCATACCCTTAACATAATAAAATCTCAGTATATGGAAGATACTTATTTTATTATATAATCATGGTATAATAGTATTTAAGTAGATGGATAAGGAAATAAAAAAAACACTTTTAGAAGAACATTATATCTTCTTCAGGTATCCTCCATGAGTTTGTACTAAAACCTTCAATGGATGGATTTATTCCAAAAATAAGGATTCTAGTATGAGTTTAGGGAAGTTGGTAAGTTATTTCGGTAGGTAACCTCCAAAAAAATTGGTTTTAAGGTGTAAAGTGGAGAGGATAGGGGGTGGCCTTTTATAAGTTGGGTGAGTGGCACACTTGTAATTATTTTGAAAGTGTAAATTCCACCAACCATTTTTATGTAAAAGGCACCAATAATAGTATATTATCAATAATAGAATTTATAAGGTCAAAATATAGACATAAAATAGGGTTTTTACATGTTTTGGGTCATTTTTACAATTATATTTTAAGTTTAACCCCTATGTGAACTCACTTTCTCCTTCATCACTTTAATTAATTTTGACTGTTTTCAATAATAATTTGAGTAAAAATTTAATTTGACCTAATTAGACATTATAAATTATTATGATTTAAAAAATATAATAATTTTTTCCAAATTCAATTCACATAAGTGGAATAATTAAATTTAAAATTAATCTCACAGACGGGATGAGAAAGCGGGTTTTTAAAGTCAGAACGTTTAGAAGTTTACAATGATTTTATATCAAAATTAAATATTAAAATGATTAAAATGAACTAAAACATATTAATATATTTTTATTTTAACTATATTTAGTTTAAAATAAATTCAAAATATAATTTAACATCTTAAATTATTTAGACGAAAAAACAGTTTTTTAATTAAAATCTAGTATTTTTTACTATTCATCAAAAAATAAAGTTTATCAAAAAAATATCAAAAATTCAGCCTAAGATAAATTTGGTATTATGATTTCTAAAATTCAGATTATTTATTAAAAATAATTATCTAAAATTATTAGAAATTAATTTTAATTTTTGTGCACCAAGCGTGATTAAACCGTATTTTAGAAAAAAACCATTTTTTAGAAAACATTTATTTTTATTTTAAATGATAAAAATTATTATTTATAATCAATAGATAACCAATAAATTTATGAAAAATATATATTTTCTTAATTTATTTAATCTTATTCATACTTACCATTTTAATAGCTAGGTGATAATTATCATATTAAATAATAATATTAATAGTATATTGTTGCTAACTAAAACACATTCTTGAATGAAATAAAAGCTATCAAATGGAATTGTTGTTGTTTGTAATGAAAGATAACTCAGTTTTGTGCGCAATATACACTATCCAATAAAAAGTTATTCTTTTATAATTTTCAGGGTGTTAAACTGATGGTTACTAAAAATAAAATACACAAGGTAATAACATGTTTTAAAAAGACATTGTCATTTTAATCCGTGGGAGTATGAGGGATAATTTGAAGAAAATGGGAAGAATTGTTTGATTTTAATCCATGGGGGAAGGATGGATATTTGGAACTTGAATATGATTACTAGTTATGCACTGAAAAATATTTTCTTATATATCATTTTCAGTCACAACCTTTCATGATAAGTGGAAACTGTTTTGCGGTGCACAGCTAGGAGATCCATGTAATAAGAGTGATAAATAATGAAGAATAAGAGAAAATGAATGTGAAGGCGAGATAGAGGGTGAACCAATAATGTATCAAGGAAACATTTATTAGGTAGAACATGTGAATAGTATGGATACATGGATCTTGGAGATGATTATTAGTTGTTTACTGCAAAAATAATGCATACTTATCATTTTAAGTCACCACCTTACTTGATAAGTTGGAAATTTTATTGTGGTGCATAACTAGGTGATCCATGCAATTCGAGTGAGAATTAATGATGAATGAGTGAAAATAAAAATTAATGTTAGGTAGAGGGTGAACCAATAGTGGATCAAGGAAAAAGTGATTGGGTAGAACATGAGAGCAAGAGGGATACATCGAACATGGATCCAATTATGAGTTGTGCACTGTAAAAACTATGCCTACCTATCATTTGTTGTCACAACCTAACATGATATGTGGGAAGAGGTTTTTAGTGCACATTTAGGAGCTCCATGCAATTAGAGTGAGAAATATTGATTAATGAGTGAAAATGAATGTGAAGGGGAGGGATAGGGAGAACGAATAATGGATTGAGGAAAGAGAGATTAGGTGAAGAATCAATGGGGTAAATTGAGGAAAAATAATATTGCTTATGCACACACTGTTCAAACCATTTGGGAAAATTAAAAACAAAAAAAGATGTTTGAGGGGGAGAAATGGATCAGAAGTAATCACATACCTTGACTTTAATATATCACTATAATTTCAAGAAAATAAAATTAGATAAACTTTAAACTAAGAAAAATATAAGGAAACTCATTTTTTTCTGAGAAAATATTTGAAACCAAAGAAACACATACATTTCAAAACCAAAATCTATATAACCTTTTTTTTCCAAATAAAAATTCCCATATAATAAATATAGCCATAAATTTAATATATAAACACTTAAAAACTCTTTTAAAGATCCCATCCTATGAAAATTTATAAAAATATGAATATAATAATCAGTTTAATATACACAAATGAGACTTCATTCAATAATAATTACTTTTCCTAACGTTTAAAAGACAATATATAATTTGACCCTAGAAAAAAACAACTTCAACCCTTTATTTGAAACATTTCATGATACGATAAGAATCATTTAATAAAGAATTTAAGCATACTTTATACTAAAAAGTAACAGTTTTCTAAAATCACTTTTATAGATACAAATTTTACCCAAGATTATCACATTAAAAAAAATAATAAAAAACTAAAACAAATTTTTTTATATTAAATATCAAAACATTATATCTATCATAAAAATTTCATAATGGAAAAAAAAATAAATTCTTTGATATCACAAAATTTGAAAGAAATCATTATCATTTCTCATTTTATTTTAATTCTCGATAATTTAATTATTTAATTTTTTGGGAAAACACTTTCATCTAATATTTTAAATTTCAAAATTTTAAAAAATATTATCATAATAAAATTTATTAAATTTATGCATCAATATAAATAAATATATAGATTAATTAGTAAATCAATCAATCACCATGAATATCATCAAATAAATAAATTAAACATATAAAAATACATCAAGAAATGTTTCAATCAATTAGATTATCAATGATAACCATTAAAAAAAACTAAATAATAATAATGGGTATCTAAGGAATTGAAATAATCAATAATAAAACCTATAACAAGTTCGAGAGAGTATAATGTGGATTAACTAATTTCCAATGATGGGGGAACCACCCCTATTTATAAGTCAGTTTCCTCGCTCATACCTATCATTACAGCTCACTTGACATGGCCAACATGACCCACTAAAACTAGCCAATGCAGATAACCCCAAACACCTCAGTGAGAAAAATGTAGATTATCCAATTTATTATAGAATTAGTATTGAGATTGAACTGTGGAGAAACTTAAATAATTGTGGAATAAATAACATTGTGGCTATACATACCAAGAAATGATGGAGTTTTTTTGGAGTCACATATAATTAACTAGGTAGAAACCATAGTGGAACAATAACCTTTATGCCAAAAGGATTCGATATATGAATATTTTAGAGAATGAAAATTAGCTCTTATGTAATGTCATAGTCCATTATACTAAAAACATTTCTAGAGAAAAGAAAATAAAGAACCAAAACCAAGAACTAAAAGTATATAACAATCCACAAAGTCATCCAAGGATACAAAGGTGTGGAATAACTCATTAACAAATACCCTTTATGCAAACAGTCCGTAGTGGTAGAGGGGTGAATATCTAGATAACTATAGTGCGAGGTAGCATCACATACACAAACTATGGTATAAGTGCCAAGTATTTTGTAGAGAGTGGTAGATGATGTGGATGTTTGATGTAGGAAAATAAATATATAGGAAAAATAAACCATTATATCATGGCCCATAGAATCAAACCCCAACGAACCTATATAATAATATTGTGGAGGATTTGAGAAGACATTATGCTATAATGTCTTCCACCAGGTGGGATTTGGGAGTCATATTGTATTTATATTTTCATGATGACTTAACCAGAGTTGGAAACTTTGAAAAAATAAGAACAAAACAAGGGGAGGGATATAGTGTGAAAGATTCAATACCACCCCTAAACTTTGTTATAAAAAATCTTATCAAATGATTCATGGAGATGGGTGGATCTCATTGATATAAATAGAGGAAATCCCATGGAAATCCTTATTAAATATTACCATGCCTCCCAAAAAACCCTACGATGATGGGTCCCCTTAATAGTATTCCATTCATGGATAGGGACAGGTCAGGCGGGTAAAAAAATAACCGACATGATGACATGGTTAGTCATAAAGAGTATTCATTGCACATAGATAATTAAAATAAGGAAATGTGTTTAGAAGAAGAATTATATTCCTTCAATGGATATCGTGAAGTAATAAATTAGAGAATTCAAAACATTTGGCTATTTGGGAACCCTACTATGATGATATTGCATGCTTTACAATCATGAAAAGAGAGAGGAGGAGAAAAAAATAACATAACATAGATTTGAGAGTTGATTCATGTGATAGATGATCGAAGGGGAGTGGTAGAAAAACTGAACTTCCACGAGAGCTTGAATGGTGTGACAAAATTAGTTTGACTAGGGTTCTATTTAAAAGATCAGAGAGAGTTTTGTTAATGCTTTCAAAAAAGCACTGATAAAGTGGTATTTTTTAGCAGTAAAATAATAAGCATTGATAAAAGAACTCTTTGTCATTACTTTTTTAAAGCTGATAAAGATTTATAATTGTAATTATAAATAATTATTTTTATAATTATTTTTATATAATTATAAATTTATTTATATCATTATAAATATTCATATATTTATATATATATATAATAAATACATATAAATATATTAAATATATTCATTATTTAAATATTTTTTTTATAATTTTTTTATTATTTAAATATTTAAATATTTAAATATTTATTTATAATTATATAAATAATTTTGTTTAAAAAATCTCTTTATTTATTTATAATTATAAATATAGTAAATATACATTTATAAATATATTTATATATAAATATATTTGTAAAAATATTAATAATTATTTATTTAAAATTATAAATATATGTATATCATTATATATAATTATATAATTATATATATATATATATTTAATATATAAATATAAATATAAATATAAATATCGTAAATATATTCATTATTTAAATTTATTTATCATAATTTTTTAATTATTTAAATATATAATTATTTACTTATAATTATATAAAACTTTTTAAAAAGAATTTTATTTATTTATTTATAATTTTAAATATACAACTTTATAAATATAGTAAATATATATATCTAAATATATTTATAAATAAATAATTTTTTTAATAAATTTATAATTATTTATTTATAATTATAAATATATTTATACCATTATATATATTTATATAATTATATATCTATTTAATATATAAATATAAATATAAATATATTATATATAATATATATTAATTATTTAAATATATTTATTATAATTTTATAATTATTTAAATACATAATTATTTATTTATAATTATATAAATAATTTTTTAAGAAATTATATAAATATATATTTATAATTATTAATATTTAATTTTATAAATATAGAAAAAATACATATATAAATATATTTTTTTATAGATATTTGTTTGAAAATATATTTTTAATATTATTAATTAATATATAATTCTATAATCATGAATGTTAAATATTAGGTGTATGTGTTTCTCTATAAGATTTCATTAATTACATAAATATTTGTATGTGTGAAGTTAATGTGTGTGTGTGTATATAGAGTTCTGATATATGTTAAATTGAAAAATGAAATTATATAATATATAGCACTTATTCATGAAATAAATAATAATAAGAATGAATAAATTTAAAATATGAATAACTGTTATAAATTATATAGATAATTTTTTAAAAAATAAAAATGAATATTTATATATGTTAAAGTGGAAATTAATACATATTAATTATATAAATTACAGCCATATTAAAAGCATTAATTGTTAATGAATTAACACATATAAATGAATATTTAAAATTGATAAAATTACAAACATATTGAACAAAGAAAAACTGAAAACGAATAAATTACAAAAATATTATAAAAAATAATTAATATTATTAATAAATAGATAATATTAAAAATTAATAAATTCTAAAAAAATATTAAAAAGTAACACATATTATATATTGAATAAAAATATGAAAATGTTAAAATTCACCAATTAGAAACATAATATATATTAAATATATCATGTTAATGAATATAATTCTAAAATGAATATTAAAAATTGAATAAAATACAGAAATATTATGTGTTTGTGTATTGTTTGTATATGTTTGTGTGAAATCAATGCTACACATGTTTGATATATGCTAACTTGAAAAATCAAATAATATTGAATTAAATGTTCATTACTTGATAAAATTAGTCAATATTTTTAATTAATACTAATTTTTAATTATAAACCAATTTTCACTAAATATGTGACTTCTTTAATTAATGTAATCATAAATATTTAGTATTATATAAATCTTATTTTAGAAAATATTATATACATTTATATATATAGAGAGAAATATATATGAATACATTTCTATATTAAAAATATTAAATAAATTGATGAATAATTATATATAAAAACCATTAAAAATTAATAAGACATTAATATGTTTTTAATTATTACATTTTATTCATTTTATATATTTATATTTAATATATATTATTTTTTATTAATAATAATTTCATTAATAATTTTTTAATTTAGTCATTTTAATTTTTTTGCTTAATTATTAATATTTGGTCATTTTATATATCTATATTTAATATATACTATTTATTAATATTTATAATATTTACATATGTATTAAATTTATTCATTTTTATTAATAATTATTTAATTAATAATTTTTAATATATTTTTTTTCATCAATTTTCACATTTTTAATTTTTATTTGTTTAATTATTTAAATTTATTTATTTTGTATAAATTTATTTAATATATACTATTCCTTAATATTTATAATATATATATATATTAAAGTTATAAATAATTATTTAATTAATATGAATTTTAATATTTTTTAAATTTAAACGTTTTAATTTATCTCTTTAATTATATCAATTTTTTAATATTTTTAAAACACCTTTTTTATTGGTATATATAAAAAATAGGGGACATGGCCCACATGGGTAGGTGGGTCAGGCCGTGTATAAGCCCGAATAGTGGGGCAGGTGGGATGGGTCATTTGGGTCCCAACCATGTGTATGTGGGTGAGCTAAATCCCATGAGAATCATAGAGTTAGACAAGGCCCATGTAGGCCCATAGGCCCATATAGGTGTCTATAGAGTGTATATGGGAGGTCATCCCCACAGTAGGATTCTAATCATAGGTTGCAGTAGAGTTTTACATAAAGAAGCACTCGAACATCTACTATTTCGATGTGGGACCCTCATGCATGACCAAGACCTTTATTAGAGAAAGAAAAGCATTAATAAAGGGTACCTTTTATCAGTGCTTTTTTTCTAGTTGTAATGCCCCGCCCCCAGATGCCCGAAGTCGATGCGTTATTTTGTTACATCAACATGATTACATAGAATCAAATCTTTAAGGAATGATTGGTTTAATTGTCTTGGTAAACAATATTGCATATATGATACCCATACTACATTGGGAAATAGAAAATAAAACATGACACATAATGAAATGAAATAAACTGCATCCTTGAAAGTTTATTTAGAGATTTCTTCTTCCTAACATAGGGAAAGGAGACAAAAATAAGGGTGAGATCAATTGATCGGTGAGGGTAAGTACAATGGAAGAAATAATGAATCAATGAGAATAATCAACATGGAAAGATAAATAACTAAGAACACATTCCATTCAAATACCTGGATAAGGAAAAATAAACATGGCATGGTAAATTACTCAATCACATGACATTTAATTAATAAAATGAGAATGAACTACATCCATAGATAATGTTAAAGCAATAATCTCATGGATAAATAAAAACTACATCTTCATTAGGGAAATTCTTAATTATTGGATGCCATGTTTCCTAGGTACATGGTAGATTTACCATTAATATAACAACCCTGCTGTTTATTTCACACTTAAATATAATTTATTACATAAAACCTTCACTTGATACAGTATATAAGATTTATAGGTCTAGTGTCTTTGGGGCTTATGAACATTACATAACAACTTAAATCATAAAACACAACATCTTATTAAATATTTTTTTTACATGACCACAACATTTCTTCGTACTTAGCATTGCATGGGATAACCTGCGGACATGCATAATAAAAGGGTGAGCTATAAAGCCCAGAAAAAAAAGTAAACAAGGCGTAACATGAAGAATATAGTACATTCTAGGCAATAGGAATATCAATGGAGCATCAGAGAAACATGAACATAAATGCATGATATAACATGATTATCATAACATGGAAATGTGGAAACAACATTTAACTTGATATTAGCGTGATCCAAGGCTCATTGTACATGGAGAATGATTAAAACCTCATTTCACCTTAATTAGAATGAGTAAACCCTCATTTCACTAGATGTATCATGATACTATTGTTTACCCAATGCATTGGAGCGCTATCAGGGCACACCCTTCTTAATCATTTCATTTCATGCATAATTGTGTCACATGGATCATATAACATGGATTCATTAAACATCATCATTAATTAAAAGATAAAGGAATGCGTAATTCATACATGAAAATATATAATTAATAAGTAAATCTGTATAAATTTGAATACCCTTGATAAAGAAATGGGTATGGTATTTACTACACAATGACTTTGGCTTGCAAAATCGCAGTGCAATTTCAGCAGCGTAACGACATGACATAAAAATTAGTAAAAATGTTTGATGTTAGGTAAGGAGGTATCTAATCATATGTACATGAAATGGAAAGTAAGGGTGGTAATATATATACATGTCACAAAATAGGTAATGGAATTTAGATGCATAATATAAAAGAATTTCTTGAATGTAAATGAGGGGAGAGAAATCCCTTACGGAATTTCGGCATGGTAACGAGTGTACATGAGAGGAATTAATGAGAGATAAAGGGGTTTATAATCATTAAAAAATACGTAGGGAAGTATGGGGGATTCACAAAATCATACCCCAACATTTTTAATTGAAAGAAAAAGGGTATAACAACTTAAAGAAATTTGAACAAAAACGAGAAAGGAAGAAATCTCTTACTTGGACGTGTGATCCCAAAGGCTTGCGAGTGTCTTGAGAAAGGATTCTTGGGATCTTGGGGTACCTTGGGAGGATTATAGAGAGAGGAGTTCAGGATTTGGTTGAGCTAAAAAATCTTTGAGTGAAGAGGAAGTGGAAGCTTGGGTAGGTTTATATAGGAAAAGAGAGGGAATTCTTTATTATTTAGGTTTTTTCCACCACACATTAAACTATTCAAAACCACAAACCAAACTATGGTTTTTGCCCATATATTTTTCCAAATGGGAGTGGGAAAAATTATTTTATAATTCCAATTACATAAATTCTTAAATTAATTGGCTTTATTATGTGGAGGTGAGTCACACTTTCAAGGAAATCATTTTAAAATGACAAAATGTTTTATAAGTCTTGGAGGGCCCACTAAGGCTTTTTCAAAAAATAAATAAATAAAAAACTAAAATCACATTATTTTAATTTTAAAACATATATTGGACGAAAATCCAATTTATAGTATTTTATTACATCACTATTGGGTCATTATGATGTCATAAAACACATTATATAATTAAATGGTATTTAATTTTTACCAAAAAATTTGACTGTCTCAGAAAATTATGAAAAATTAACCATTGGATAATTTAGACATGATGATTCCAAAAGTAATATTCATTTTATCTAAATAATTTTATAAATATATGAATTTTATCATTTAAAAGAAAAACCGACATTTATTGAAAATTCACGGGTTTTGACGAAAAAAGGCTTTCAAACCTTAATAAAAATTACAGTTGTATTCATAAAAATTATAAGATAATTTATATTTAATAAAAATAAATTTATTAATAATATTTTATTAAAATATTATTTAATTCAAAAATCCATTAATTCATTAAAATATATTTCTTAATTTAATATTAACTAAAAATACTATTTGTGCTTTAAAAATTATTTACAAAGTAAAAATAATAAAATGAATGTATTTTCTTTATTATATAAAAAATAATGCAAATAATCATATTAGTAAGGTCTTGTTACATAACCCCTTATAACACCCACATAAGACATAAGGGTAAGGTGTGTGATGGTGACAGAATCTTGGGGTGGCTCCGATAACATCGTTCAGGAGGTAATATCTATCCACTTGCACTTATCACGTAGGTGGTTCTGTTCAATCTTAACTTGTTGAAGATCGACTTGGGATCAGTCAAGTGTGAAGCCCAATGATTCCACATTTTTTCCAAGCTTCCAAAAATGGGCTTCGTATGGATCAGTTCTATTGGACAAGGCCATCGCTTCCTTTGTCTGAGTAAATTATATTTGTTAAAGCCCTATATTTATACTAATAATGTGATTAGTATTCAACAACTATATTATCAATATTAACAATTCATAACGGTATTTTGAAATCCAAAAAACATAAAACCAAAGAATTTCTTATGTTATATAACCATTTTACATAATAAGTCATTTAATTAGATCAAGAGGAATTTCCATTAGTAATGGTTTGGGTAGTTATAATCTTCCCCCTTAAGAAAATTTCCCACGAAATTTACTTTTCCCACACTAAAATAGATGAAGGTAACTCTACTTCATCACTTCCTCTGATTCCCGTTGCCTCTTCAAACTTATGGTTTCTCTACAACACCTTGATGAGGGGAGCTATCTTATTTCATTGAACCTTTTCTCTATGATCTAAGATCTTCACCAGCTTATCTTCATAGGATAGGTCATTATCCAATGGTACCATCTCTAGATTGAGTACATGAGATGGGTCAAATATGTACTTCCTCAAGAGTGATACATGGAATACATCATGTACTTAAGATACGTTCAGTGGGAGTGTTATTCGATAGGCCACTACTCCAATGCGACCAAGGATCTCAAAAGGGACGATGTACCTTGGAATAAGCTTTATATTATCCCCAAATATCATAACTCTCTTCCAAGGTGGTATTTAGAGGAATAAAATGTCTCTGACATCAAACTCTAGGTCTCATCGATGATTATCATCATAGCTCTTTTGTCGACTCTGAGAAGATTTAATGTGTTGTTGGATGGTCTTAACCTTCTCCACCATTTCTTCAACCATTTTTGGACCTTGGATTTTTCACTCCACAACTTCATCCCAACATGTCGGTGTCCAACAACTCTTCCTAGAAAGGGCTTCATAAGGATCCATTTGGATGCTTGAGTGGAAACTGTTGTTGTAAGATAACTCAACTAGAGGAAGATGTTGATCCGATCCGCCTTTGAAGTCCATTGAGCATGATCTCAACATGTATTCAAGTGTTTGGATAGTCTGCTCATATTGGACATAAGTTTGAGGATGATAAGCCGTACTGAAGTTAAACTCAGTATTCAGAGCCTGTTATAGAATCTTCCAGAACATAGAGTTGAATCTTGGATCTCGATCAGAAACAATAGATAGTGGTAACCCATGCAGCCTTACCACATCTCTGATATATATCAGTTCCAGTTGATCTAATGAGAAATCCTCCCGAATTGTAATGAAGTGTTCTATATTTGTAATACAATCCAAAATAACCAATATAACATTGTTTTTTGGATGTCTTCTGAAGTCCAGTGACGAAGTCCATGGTGATGTTCTCCCATTTCCATGCTGTTATGGGTAATGGTTGCATCATCCTCTTAGACTTCTACCTCTAAGCCTTCACATTCTAACAAACTGGGCACTTTGATGTCTACTCAGCGATATCCTTCTTCATGTTTTACCACCAATAATGCTCTCGGATATCTTGATACATCATTGTGTTCCCTAGGTGAATGGATAATTTCAATCTATGTAAATCACCCAAAAGCTCTTTTTTCAATTCTAGATATGATGGAACACATAGTCATGACCCAAACCTCAAAATTCCTTCTTCATTAACATTGAACTCCGAGGATTTCCCTTTATGATATTTTCCACTTTCTTCTGAATTCCCACATCATCATTTTGAGCATCCTTTAACCTTTCCAAAAAAGACGGCTGGGCAATAATTTGTGAAATGATTGATGATGTTCCTTCTTTATGATTCCCATGTCCATCTTTATCAAATATAAGAATATTGGATTCTTTTCAATTCTCATCAATGATAGAATTTCAGGGTTCTTTCTACTTAAAGCATCTGCCACCTTGTTCGCTTTCCCAGGGTGGTAATGGATTGAGAATTCATAGTCTTTGATCAGCTCTAGACATCTTCTTTGGAGCATATTTAACACTTTCTATGTGAATATATTATTGAGGCTTATTTGGTCTGTATATATTTCACACTTCTCCCAAAAGAGATAATATCGCCAAATTTATAAAGCGAAGATCACCACATCCAATTCTAGATTATGTGTTGGATAGTTCAGCTCATGAACTTTCAATTTTTTTGAAGCATAGGCAATTTGTTTTTCATTTTTCATCAACACACAACCCAAGACCTTCTTTGAAGCATCACTAAATACCATAAAAATTTATCAACTTGTGGGTAGTGTGGGCACAGGTATAGTGATAATCCTTCTTTTCAACTCCTTGAATCTTTCTTTGTATTCATCATTATAAGAAAACATGACTCCCTTCCGAGTTATCTTGGTAAGAGGGTTTGAAAATCATGAGAAATTTCTGAAAAATCGATGATAATATCCAGCTGACCCCAGAAAGCTATGGATATCCATTATCGATGTTGTTCTTGACCATCCCTCAAGTGTAGCTATCATGGAGGGATACATATATATCACATTTCATGAGATGATATGACCCAAGAATTAAACCCCCTTCAACCAGAACTCACACTTTATGTACTTTTCATAGAGATTCTCCTTTCACAAGGTCTCTAGTATAGTTATTAAATTCTCCTCATGATCCTCCTAGGTTTTGAAGTATATTAGAATATTGTCTATAAAGACTACCACAAATTTTTTGAGGTAATCTCTAAAGACTCTATTCATCAAGTCCATGGAGATTTCTGGAGCATTAGTGAGTTTGAAAGGCATTACTATGAATTCATAGTACCCGTATCTTGTACGAAAAGCAGTCTTGGGAATGTCCTCCTTCTTAACCCTTAATTGGTAATATCTCGACTCAAAATCCACCTTAGAAAAGTATTGTTCTCCACGCAGCTAATCAAACAAGTCATCAATTTGGGGTAGAGGATAATTGTTCTTTATCATGATTTGGTTGAGCTCAATATAATCAATGAAAAGGAACATTGACCCATCCTTCTTCTCGATGAAGAGGATTGGGGCACCCCTTGGTGAAGAAATTGGGAATATAAATACTTTATCTAGATTCTCTTGTAGTTGTTTCTTAAAATCCTAAAGCTCAAAAACAACCATTATATATAGTCTTTGATATTGGAAACTCCCTAGGTATAATATCAATTGAGAATTCAACATCTCTTCTAGGAGGAATACCGGGAAATTCCTCAAGAAACACTTCAACAAATTCTCTCACAATAGGCATGTCTTCAAAGATGGTTGCTTACTTGGACACAATCATTTTATCTCGATAAATGTGCTCATAGGGAAATAATATCCAAGCTTGATATGATGGTACTAAGGATGATTCATCCTCCTCCTTGCACTTTTATAGAATCGGTGGTTGATTCTCCATATGAAGAGAGATTTGCCTCTCACAAAAATTTATGTTGGCTCTATATAAGGAAAGTCAATCCATGCCAATAATTTAATCAAATTACACTAGAGGGAGTATGATGAGGTTTGAAAGAAAGTTCAATCTAAAAATTGTGACATGGGAGGAGTTATACTCATGGGTTGTAATGATTTCCCCATTTACCATACTCACTGACATCTTTACTTCCATGATTTGTGGTGGTGTTAGGATTGTTCTACTAAACTTTATGGATATAAAATAATGCATATAAATAGATCAAAAAGTAAGTTCACTATTATTGAATGAATATCTAGCGTACCTATCACCACTTCGTTTTCAGGGTTCACTTCAGCAGTAGTGATGAAAAAATCTCTCCCTTGCTGCCTTAGAGGTTGTTGGTTTCCTCTGAAAACCACGTTCTTAGGGCACTGGTTTTCCAAGTGCCCCGGTTCATTGTAGTTGAAGAAATGGACAATGCGTTGAGGGTTGAATGGAGCGTTCCTCTCCTCTGTCACAGCCGCAGGTTTCTCTTGTTGGCAGTTAATAGCCAGGTTCCATTCTCTTCCACACCTAAAGAATTTCCCCATCCCCTTCAGGCAATTTATGAGGTTCTTCATTCCACACCTTTGGAAAGTGGGGTGATGAATTTTACTAGCACCATTGGATTTATCCATCGGACTTCAAGAATTGAAGTCTACCCGACACTTCTTATCCCCATTATACCCCTAAGATTCTCCGATCTCTATTTCTACTTTGAGGGTACATAGAAAAATTTCCTTATAGATATCAAAGTCACAGATCACAAGAGATTTCCATAGGCTAGGTTTTAACCCACCAAAGAAGTGGTCAACCTTGAATTCGTGGTTAACAATAAAGATAGAGGCATATCATACATGCCTTGTGAAGTTTTCCACATATGATAAAATAGATTCGTCATCTTTTTTCTTGAGGTCAAGGAAGTCCCTTTCCATCTTAAGTCAGAGGGTGCACGTAAAATATTTATCGGAAAACATCTTCTAGAAATCCTTCCATTCAAATGCCTCGATATCCTCCTCAGGCTTTATATTTTTGATCAATGTCCACTATTGATCAGTTTCACCCTCCATACGATAAGAATCCAGAAGAACCTTCTCTTGTTGGGAACATTGAAGGATGGATAATATCTTTTCAATGGAGTTGATCCATTATTCGGCGATTGAGGGGTCATATGATCCATTAAAAGTAAGAAGCCTTTACCTCATGAAGCTCTCGATTTCGACTTGTTATTTGGGGGGGGGGTGAATGTTCTTATTGACCCATGTTTCTATTCAAAACATGAGTTAACTGAGAGAGTATCGTGAAAAAGTTTGTGATTACTACTCCTATCGGATTAGGCATCTCATTAGAACAATCTTCACATTGATCTTCGCATCAGCTGTTATCCCATCTGCTCCTATTACCAGCCATTGGATGGAATAAAAGAAAAGTTAAGGGTAACAGATAAAGGGTAATGCATAACAAAAATGGATGGATTATAAATTACATTTATTCCCTTAACTTATACATTTATAGGGTTCAATATTTGTTATTCATGATCTAGTTCCCAACATATATTCTTAGGGGAATTTTTTTAATTCCCTTAATAACGGTTCATACTAAGATTATGAATTTACCAAAGTATATCCTATTGGAGTGTCGTAACCAAGAGTGCAACAAGGCTCATTTTTGTGCACTAGTTCCTGTTTGATTCTATCTCAAATTGGTGTTTACGGGTTTTACCTATAAATACATTTGTGCCAAAGCCGCCTCTACCTTCTAGTATCTAGAAAATCTTGTATTTTCTTGATAAACCACTTACTCAATACAAAAAAAAAGTAGGGATGTTTTTATTATACTTAGTCTTATCCCTTAGTCTTTCACTAGGGTTTTCTAATCCTAATACCAAAAATAACTAATCCTATCCTCTAATACCAACTATAACAACCCTTCTCTTTATTTCACACTTAAACATAATTTATTACATAAAAACTTCACTTGATACAACATATAAGATCAAGAAGTCCAGTGATTTTGGGGCTTAAGAACATTACATGACAACTTAAAACATAAAATTCAATATCTTATTGAAGACTTATTTTACATGACCACATCATTCCTTCATACATAGCATTGCATGGGATATCCTAATGACATGCATAATAAAAGGGTGAGATATAAAGCCCAGTATGGGAGTAAACAAGGAGTAACCTAAAGAATATAGTACATGTTAAGCAATATGAATATCAATGGAGAAAAATAGAAACATGAACATAAATGAAATAAAAAGGTTATAACAACTTAAAGAAATTTGGACAAAAATGAGAAAGGAAAAAATCCCTTACCTAGAAGTGTGATCCCAAAGGCTTGGAAGAGGATTGAGAGAGACTTATTATGAGATTGGGGCACGTTTGGAGGATTATAAAGATAGTAGTTTAGGTTTTGGTCTATCTCTAAAGGATTTAAGTGAAAAGTAAGTGGGATCTTGGGTGGGTTTATATAGGAAAAGAGAGGGAATTCTTTATAATTTAGGTTTTGGCCACCACACATTAAACTAATCAAAACCCCAAACTACCCCATGGTTTTTGCACATGATTTTTTCCAAAGGGGAGTGGAAAAAATTATTTTATAAGGCCAATGGGCTAACTTCTAAAAATATTAGGCTTGATTATGTGGATGTGAGTCACACTCTCGAGGAAATCATTTTAAAATGACAAAATGTTTTATAAGTCTTGGAGGGTCCATTAAGGATTTGTAAAATAAATCAAAAAAACCTAAAATAACATTATTTTAATGGTAAAACATATATTGTCTGAAAATAATATTTATAATATTTTATTACATCACTATTGGGTCACTATGATCTCATAAAACACATCATATAATTAAATACAATTTAATTTTTACCCCAAAATTCAATTGTCTTGGAAAATTATGAAAAATCCACCATTGGATAATTTTAACATACTGATTCCAAAAATAATATTCTTTTTATCTAAATAATTTCCTAAATATGAAAATTTTTACTTTTCAAATAAAAACTGACATTTATAAAAAATTCATAGGTTTTGACAAAAAAGGCTTTCAAACCTTAATAAAAATTACTATTTTATTCATAAAAATTATACACTAATTTATATTCAATAAAATGAAATTTATTAATCATATTTTATTTAAATATTATTTAATTCAAAAATACATTAATTCATCAATATATATTTCTTAATTGAATATTAACTAAAAATACTATTTGTGCTTTAAACAATATTTACAAAGCAACAATAATAAAATGAATGTATTTTCTTTATTATATACAAAAATAATTCACATAATCGTAGTGATAATGTATTATTATATAAACCCTTATAACACCCGCATAAGACCTAATGGTATGGTTAGTGATGGTGAATGACTTTTGGGGTAACTCGGATAACATCGTTCGAGTGGTAATCTTTATCAACTTCCACTTCTCACGTAGGCGGTTTTGTTCGAGCTTAACGTGTTGAAGTTCGGATTGGGCTTGGTCAAGAGCAAATCCCAATGATGGAAAATCCTTTAAAAGATCTAAAAATTGGTCTTCTTATGGAGCAATTATACTGGATGAGGCCATCTCTTCCTTTTTTTGAGTAAATTTGATTTGTTAAAGCCCCATATTTATACTAATCATGTGATCACTGTTCAACGACTATATTAGCAATGGTAAAAAATTTAATGGTATTTTGAAATCAAAAAAAATAAAAACAAAGAATTTCATATGTTATATAACCATTTTACATAATAATACATTTAATTATATCAATAGGAACTTCCATTAATAAAGGTTTGGGTCGTTGTAGTTAATACCTTTCACAAGACGATTTATAAAATATCAGGTAAAAACTCATCTGATTTGGCCAACTGATTCATCTCAGGAGACTAATGATGCATTGAGGGGATATAAATAACATCCCCCACCCATTTATTACCTGTCAAAATAATTCCTCATATATCAAATAATTTACTTAATTCATGAACTACGTGCCTTATAAAATATCCATATTGAATAAAAGATATGGATTTATCAATAATTTCCAAGTTAATCGAATAATTATAAAACTAAACACTGTATGTAAAATTTTTATATTTTTTAGGAAATAATAATACCCACTACATGATAATATTTAAATTTAAGATAAAAAGATCACAAGGAAGTCATTATTTCAAGAGAAAGTTAACAATCACAAAAGAAAGTTATATTGAAAAGATAACTTTTTCCACTTGGTAATTTTAAAGTCAAAAACTCTTGGATGAGATAATTCAAACTAAAAATTTAAATAACATGAATATAAAAGGATTCAAGATATTATATATCAAAATGGGAAGTAAATACACCACAAAAAACAATTAAGTGTTGAATATGACATTCATCTCATGGATGTAAAAATTGAGTGGACAATATCTTACCTTATCCTTTATTTTCGTTGTTTGGTATTTAACCTCCAATATAGTGTTTTAAATGTGTTACTAACTTATAATATAACCATACTAATATTTATGACATCATATATCATCTTATTATAATATCATATTTCCTGTTTGTTAGTAATCTTTCACTATTTTCACTATTTCGGGTGTTAATTTCCTTGTTTCTCCTGTATTGACTTGTTATTTGTCATTCCTATTACTTATATCCTGATTTAATCATATAAATAATATAAAAAATTATTTAAATATCATATATATTGAATATATATTTATAATAATCCATAAAACTTGGAGACAGGAAATGAAATGCACCGTTCATGGAGACAATAGGCTGCACGTGCACATGAACGCTACGTTCAGTTCTTTACGTATTAAAATAATGAAAATTAAATGATATATGTATATTATAATTAAAATATAATATATATTTCATATAAATCACATATTTTTATTAAAACCATCTTTTATATGTTTCATGTATAGTGTGAACGAATCACATCACTTTGAGGAGGCAGTTTCCCATAAGTCCACAAACGAGGTTCCCGTATTTACACAGAATGAAAAAAATAAGTCAATGTGTTATATAAAAATTATTAAAACATAAAGAAATTATAAATATCATATATTTAATATATAAACAGATTTTCTATCATAATTCCCACCATGAGAGGTGGTAAAAGAAGAATTGACAATCATCATTTCGTGAGGTGGTAGTCCGCCGTACACATGAACGATAAGTTTGTTACCCATTAGATAGAAGTGTGTGTAAGTGTAGGTAAAAACATTAATATAAAAAAATTATTATAATTAAGATAATTATTTTGTTATTTAATCATTTAATTTGAATATTTAATAGAGTGGAGAATGAAAATAATACAAAAGAACCTGAGAGGATGCTACCTCTTCTTTGGGTAACTCCTTTTGGTTTGCACTGAACGGATACCTTGGATGGATTTATTCCCAAAGGTAGGATTCTAAGACTATGGTAGGGAATTTGGGTTCTTATTTGAAAATATTTTTGGTGATATAAATGTCTTTAGTGTTGTGAAAAAGTGGGAGGGTTGAGTTCATTTTTATAGTGGAGGAGGGGTGACATTCTTGTAAATATAAAAATGTAAACCCTATTGGGAGGTCTCCCTTAAACAATGTGTCTCAAGTAATGGTCCATATTCTAGAAAATAAAAGATTTAGTATAAATATTATTATAAAATGGCTTTTTTAAAAGTTTATAGGCTATTTTGTTCTTTAATATTAATGTTCAGTTCTTCGTAAAGCTAATTTTCCTCTTAATCGTTGTAATTAATTTTAATCACTTTCACTAATATTTTTGGTCAAAATCTAAGTTAAAATTATTATAATTTATAAATTATTCTGATTAAAAATATTAGATCCATGTTTCAAATTCAAATCACATAATTTTCAGAAATTAATTTAAATTTAATCCCGCTCAAAGGAAGACAATGCAAATTTTTTTAAAGTGAAAACGTTCAAAAGTTTGATAAGTTTTTATATATAGCCTCAAAGTGAAATTGAATCCAATGTCCTAAATTTTATTAATAGGTATATAATTGATCTAATTAAAATTTAAAATTTTTCAAAAATATAATTTAAACTTATAAATAAATTAGATGAAAAAGCAGTTTTGAATTAAAATTTAGTATTTTTCATTATTCATTAAAAAAAGAAGTATTTAAAAAAAATAGAAAAAATAAACATAACATAATTTTTTATGTTTATATTTAAAAAATGGAGTTTATTTTTTCATAATAAATTTGTAAAATTTTCAAAATTAATATTTAAAATAGGTGTTTAATTAAAAGGCAGTAAAAATGCTTCTATGAAAATATAGGTTCTTATGTGTAAAATTGGGTAGTGTTCCTATCTTATGACTATAAAATCTATTATATGAATATAAAAACATTAAAATGGATATTATATACATATATATATATTAATTATTTATTTAATACTATTCATAACCACATGGATAAGTAATATCTTATGATAATAATATTTTAATATATTGTTGCTCGGTAAAACTCGGCCTTGCTTATAGCACAAGCTAACTAATTGTTGCATGTATTAAAATTTATAAAAACAAAATTAAATTTATTCTAAAGGAAAAATATGGAAAAGTCTTGGGGTTATGTATTTTTTCCTCCTTAATAAATCTTGTCTTAAAAATTTTAGATGTATTTCCTTCTAAATGTATGTGGGTAGTTATTCTTCCTAGAATCTTCTGGTTCACATGTTGCTTCATATATTTTGTGAGTTTTCTAGAGTACCTTTACAATATGAGTTTTCTGATTTCTCAATACTTTATCTATGTTATTAAGAAGATGGATGTGTTCTTCAATATATGAAAGTTCATCTTTCAACTCTATTTCATCAGAGGTGAGAACATGCATTGGGTCATGCATGTACTTCTTTATTAGAGATATATGGAACACATCATGTAATTTTAATTGATTTGGAGGAATTACAAAACAATAAGTAATAAATTAGAATATTTCAAGAATTTTGAAAGGTATGATATACCTAAGACTTAATTTATCTTTCTTACCAAACCTTATGACACCCTTCCAAGGATATACATTCATGAAAAAATGATCTCACACATGGAAATCTAAATATTTCCTCTCGTTATCAACATAACGCTTTTTCCTACTTTGAGATTATTTAATATGATCCTGAATAGACTTCATCTTTGTCATAATATCTTTGAAAAGTTCTTGGACTATGAGTTTCATTTCACCAACTTCATCACAACAAGTTGTAGTATGACACCTATTTCCATATATTGCTGCATATGACAAAATTTGAATGCTTGAATGGAAACTATTATTATAGGAAAACTCTACCAAAGGTAAGTATTAATCCTACATACCTTGAAAGTTGATTTAGACTAACCTAAATATGTCCTCCATTGTTTGAATAGTTCTTTTAGATTGTCTATTAGTTTTAGGATGGTAGGCAGTGCTCAAATGAAGCTTAGTATCTAGATCCTTCTGACGACACTTCTAGAATTTCAATGTAAAACATGTATCTTGATTAGAAAAAATTTATAGAGGTTTTCCATTAAGTATTATAAATTCATTAATATAGATCCTTGTGAGGTACTCAAGAGGCAATAATTATCTTATATAAGAAGATGTGCATATTTTTATAGGCGATCAACAATAACCCATATTGTATCAGTCGTTATAGGAGTCTTTGGTAGTCCCATGACAAAGTCAATTGTAATTCTGTCCCCCTTGTAAATAGAAATAAGAAAAGTTTGCATGACTCCTTTATTATACTACCTCATATCTTTCACTTGTTGAAAAACCAAACATCTAGACACATAATCAACAATTACCCACTTCATGTTATCCCACAAAAAATATTCCTTCAAGTGGCTATACATATTTGTGATGCCAGGGTGTATAGAGAGATTTGAGTTTTGGGAATCATAAAAAAATTTCCTTTTTAGATCAGTTATAGATGAAACCCATAGTCTCTTTCTAAATTTTATAACACCATCTTTATAAACAATGTCTTCTAATTTTCCTTCATTCACACCTTTAGTTTTCTTCTGAAAGTTGTCATCATCATATTGATAATTATTTATCTTCTCTAATAAATATTGTTTTGCAATAATTTGAAGAATGATTGATTTCTTCCCTTCCTTATAAATTCTTATATACATATGTACTTGATCCATGAACATAGAAGCCTTCTCAATCCTCATTTTGGTTCTAACTCCATGATCCTTTCTGAAAAATTCATTTGCTACATTATTCTATTTCCCTGGGTGGTAGTGTATTAAAAAATCATAATCCTTAAGTATCTCAAACCATTGCCTTTGTCTCATGTTGAGTTATTTCTATGAGAAGATGTATTTCATGATTTTATGATCTGTGTATATTAGACATCTTTCCCCATAAAGATAATGTCTCCATATTTTCAAAGAAAATATTACAGCCCCTAACTCAATATCGTATGTTGGATAGTTTTATTCAAGATTATTCAATTTCATTAATGCATACACAACAACTTTATCATTTTTCATTAGGAAACAACTATGTTCCTTCTTCGATGCATCCCTATATATGACAAACCCATCACTTCTAGATGGTAGATTAAAAATCATAGTGTTGACTAATATTCTCTTTAGTTCATCAAAAGATTCTTCACATTCCTTTTTCTATACAAACTCAACCACTTTACGTGTAATCTGGGTTAATAGGTTATCCAATCGGGACAAATTCTGAACAAATCACCGATAATAACCTACCAAAACAACGAAATTACATTCCTAGATTATGTTTTTTCCTTGGTCCATTCTATTAATACCTTTATTTTTGAAGGATCTACTGATATTCCATCTTTATAGATAATATGGACATGAAAAGAAAATTCTTAAAGCCAAAAATCTCAGTTACTAAATTTCCGATATAACTCTTCCCTTCTAAGAGCCTTAAGAATGATCTTCAAGTGACTCTCATGGTACTCATAAATTTTAGAGTAAATCATAATATCATCAATGAATACCACAATAAAATAATTAATATATTCCTCGAATACTCTATTCATTAGGTCTATAAAAATAGAGAGTTTATTAGTCAATACCAATGTAATTAATGTAAAATCATAATGTACATACCTCATCCAGAAAGTTATCTTCAAAAAATTTCTTGCTTCTTTAATCTCAATTGGTGATACACAGATCAATGATAAATCTTTGCAGAATATTTTGCTCCATGAATTTGATCAAAAAAGTCATCAATACGAGGTATATGATACTTTTTATTTATATTAGTAGCATTTATTTCTCTATAATCAATGCACAACCTCATGATCCATATTTCTTATCAACAAAGAGAATATGGGATCCGCATGGTGAAAAACTAGGGTGAATAAATCATTTTTTACCCAAATAATCTAGTTGTTCATTAAAAAACACTAATTCAATATTGTCCTAACTATATAGAGTCTTTCATATGTTCCTTGTATCGTGGATTAAATTTATGGAGAATACAACTTCATGCTTCAGGGGATGTCCAGGTAATTCCTTATATTCATACACAATAGATACATCCTTAATTTGAATACTTCCCTCTTCATCACTTGATGTTGTTTACTCTTCTTCCCTAATAATTTCATTCATTAGATATACTGAAGGTGGATCTAGATAAGAATAAGATGAGTAAGCTTATTCTCTAAAGATAAGTAATCCTATATCTACCTCACAAATAGTAATTTTTTCCCCTTATAATAAAATTTTGCATCATATTTTGAGAGTAGGTCCAAACCGAGTATTATATCAAAGCCAACCATAGGTATGATAACAAATTCAGTAATTAAACCACATTTATGTGTCATAATTGGGACTTACCGACACATATTTATTGTAATTATAATTCCCATGAGATGTTTGACAGAAATCTATCTTGTTAAATGAAAAGGGGAATGCATAATTTTCTTAGAAAACTGGGTAGATATAAAAGAGTGCAATGATCTAGAATCAAATAAGGAATTAGATAAATTTTAAGATAGGATTATTGTACCTACCACCATGTCCTTGGGTAATTCTACCTCAGATGTTGTGATTTCATTATATCAGAAATATCCCCTCAGCCTCTTCTATGGTAGATTATATTGATGCTTATGAAATTATCTTGCCTAAGGACCCAACTCCTTACAGTTGTAACATTGAATATCATTTTTTTACTTCTTCCAATTTCAGTATTTTACAAGATGACCCCTCTATCTACATTTATAACAAACTCTCATTCCCTTCAAGAATTTCCCATGGTGTTTCTTTTGATAAGTTTCATATGATGGGAATGTTTTCATCTTCATATTCTTGTTTGACACATTACCTTTGTCTTGGTTCTCATTAAAACTATTATTCCTACATTATCCCTTGCACAGGAATGAACTAGAGAATTACTTATCCATTTTTATGGAACATAAAACTATCTCTTTGTATGATGAAATGTTTTGGGAGACCAGTGGCCTTTAGAGACTTGACATAAGACCTTCAAAAAAGTAATATATATTACACTCCACGTTGTATATATAATCATTATAATACCTATATAACCTCATAAAGGTAGATTCCTAATCCGTAACACTTTATTATTACTTTTATTTAAGCTAAATAACCTCCTCTTTATCTCAATTTTTTGATCGTGAGGGAAGTATTTATCAAATAATTTCCCCTTAAAATTTTTCCTTTACTTGAGTTCTATTTCTCTTTCCTCCTTGATCCAAGACCACCATTGATCTGCATCCCCTTTGAGATAATAGACTTTAAGTGCAACCTTTTCCATTTCACATTGTCCCAAGGTCATAAAAATCTTCTCTAGAGACTTAATACACTGATCATCTACAATTGAATTAGTAATCCCCCTAAATGATGGGGAATTTTTTTACATAAAGAAATCCAGCACATGAGATTATCTCTGTGAATTAGGCTACTCTAAGGACCCAATATTTATGCACATGATCATTACATTACTTTTCTTGAATACTTAATATATTACCAAACTAGACTCCCATAGAACATATTAGTTTAGTACTTTCAGAAGCTTGGAACACTTTCTTATACTTTAGTTAAAGATCTTAATCAACTCCGATAAATATACCCCCCTTTAGATCCCCTTCCTAAAACCTTTCTATATATCCTGGGGAAAATAAAACATTTGAAAAGGGTGATCTCAGATGATCAGTAAGGGAACACAAAGAAAATATCAAACAAAACCAAAACATAATAATGTAAAAACATAAAAATAACTTCTTGAAAATAATTACACATATATCATATATCATAATATTATGTAATGAAATAAATCTTGGTAGTTTATAAGGGACAAATCATAAAGGAACATGAGAGATGACAAAAGAGCATTGGAATAAAACATGGAATTGTTTCAAACACATAAGCATAGAAAATCATTTCCATATTAGCCAAGGATCATAAACAAGACCATAATGGCGGATAAAGTCCTTGGATGAACTGAGTTCCGTCTTCATTCTAGCCCTGTATTACTGAACCTGGTTTACATACCATTCTGACTTGTATTACTAATCCTGGTTTACATACCATTCCAACCCTGTATTACTGAACCGATATAATTTCTCATTCCAATCCTATCTATCTAATGAGATATAAATATTTACCCTATTAATTGAAGTTATATATATGTCCCACCCATATCATAATGAAATCATTATTATGCGTTCCAAAAAAACATAAATCATTCATCATAGCATAACCCAAATAATAAAATGGGTTTCTTAAATATCATTCCATCAGAACATAATACATGTGAAACAAATAGATTTCATAAATAGAATTTCATAATAAATAAAACCAATCAATAAGAATAATATGAATACTTGAAACATAAAACTATTAAATAATTCCATCTTAGATGGAAAATAATTTTTATAAAACAATTTTAAATTAATTCTAAAGGAAAATATTCTTTCTTATTCAAAAACATTTTCTTTTATCAAAACACCACCCAGTTTTAAACGAGAATAATTTTTTGAAAATAATCTTGAAATTTTGTAAAGGAAGCTTCATGTAAATATGAAATTATGATAATTTAAAAACCTGTTCATGCCGTATAAGTTTAAATAAAGCATACTTCTCATACTATTGTCGAATAAGTCAAAAAGTACCTCATATCAAAAATGGAAAAAATATTCCTTTCATACCATTTAATAAAAATTAACCAATGGGTAAAATTTACATTAAAAAATTGAATAATAATAAAAAGAATATTTTGGAATACATATTTTGGAATCATGTACATGGATGATAAATATACCTCAATAAATACTTACGTATAAACAATCTCAGATAATAATGAGATTGAAATATTATCCCTTACCTTAGGTCTAATATCCTTTGTATATATCAGAACCTCCTTTATAATGATTTAAATAATGTTATTGAATTATTATAAAATCATATAAAATTTTATTATATCATATATGATCATATTATCATCTGTTTGTTAATTACATATCATTATTACTCTTCTTTAGAGGGTCATTTGATGCATGTTGTGTCCTATAAATCCCATTTACTATTCATGGGTTAACTTTATATCATTTATAGAATTATAATAATATGATATGTATCATGTTTATTTATTATATACATTTATATAATCATACTTTAAATGAGATCATGGAGAATGAATTACATCGCATCACGGTGACAATAGGTCATACGTATGCACAAGGAATGACATCATTCATTTTATTATGAAATGGTATGATAGTGATGATATATATATTGTTACAAAATAAATATCTTATTATAATAATAATATATAGATATTATTTCTATTATTATACCCATCCAAGTAAAATGGTGGTGAAAAACATATTACACCACGATGTGGAGACGGTAAGTCGTAGGTACGCACGCGGGGTGATTTCGTTTTTCATAGGATGAATAGAAGTTGGAATAATGTAATTCCATAAACATAATAACATATAATTATATAGGTTATACTATAGTTATTACTTTATAAAGGAAAAAATAAAGGAAGAGGAAGTAGAAGAAGAAATGATATTGAGAGAGTCAGTAAAGGAGATTACCTCATCTTCGACGAGCTCCCTCAAGATCACCTCTTAAAGGCACTAGATTTGGTCTTTTAAGAAGAAAATAACGTTTAGAATTTTACTAGGAAAGTTTATAAGGGAAATGGTCAGGTTATGGGTGATCTTGAAGACTCAAGGTGAAGTGAATTTGTGTGGCAGGATGTTCCCTTTTATAATTGAGGTGAAAGGCACATTCAGAATCTCCAAAAAAATATTACTATTTAATAATATCAAACCAAATAAAAAAATGCGAGTTTAAAAGATTAAATTAGATAATATTTTTATATCATAAACCAATAAATTTTATATATTTTTTTCTATCCATTTAAATATTATCTTTTTAATTACCACTTAGTTATTCTATTTTATTTTTTACTAAGGTAACAAATATTTCAATTTAAAAAGTGTGAAATATTTACTTATTTAATGTTAATCAGAACATAAACGAATAATTTAGAACATTATCCAACATATAATAATAATTATATATTTTTAAAAATGGTTTATTATTTTTAAATAATCTAATAATACATTATTTTGATAAACAATCAATAGTGTCAATTTTGACACAATTTAGTTTATTTATTTTTAAAAATACCAATATAAGATGTTATCCTAAAACCAAATATTTTTTTTATATTCATAAGGGGTAAATTTAATCTATAAAATTCATTTTATATATCAATTATTTCAAATTATAATTATTTTAATATTTTTAATAACATTAATTTGAAATTGTCATTAATAAAATAATTACTACATCAGTTTTGTGTAATTATTTAATACACTAATTTTGGGTAAAAATTAAAAATAAAATACCATGAATAAGATAATTATTCTATATTTCATTAGAATAATTATAGTCAAATATATATCCTATAAAATCTTACATAAATAATTATTTATTTAGTAAAACTTGAATTTGATGACTTTATCATCACTTGAAATAAAATATTATGTGTCATAATCTTTTCTATATGGGTAAAAATTGTAAATGACATGAAACTTGGATTATTATAGACAATATATAATAAAAAATAATATTTGGTCAGTTTTTTTAATCTTTTAATGGTTATTATGAATTTAACAAACATTATTTTATTGATTTTTCACCAACTTAATAATTTATGCATCATCAATATATAAGCCTTTAAAGTAATTATTTATCCTAAAAATTAAAGATAAATTACCATGATAAATAAAAACATTTTAGATTTAAAATGAGTATTTATAGTCTAATTTATATTCTGTATAATCTTATTTTCAAAATTATAATGTTATTTAAATTTGAGTAAGACATATTTAACTATTCTTTAAATAAAATATATTAAATGTCATAATATCACCCAAATGGATTCCAAAAGATACCATCTCAACCCAAGGATGATTTATGTCAAAAATAAGTCATACAATTATATTAGGACAAGTGCTAGTGTAATTTTATAACATTATATTTACCCTTAATTACCCGATTTACCTTTTTACCATATTAAAAAAAATTACTAAAGTTACTATTCATAATGCCTAAAAATAAAAGAAAGTTATTTACATAATTTGGATCTAATGATTCCAAATATTAAATAAATTTTTCAAAATTCTAAGAACAGAAATTGCAGTAATTAATTTAAAATTAATCTCATGGTTGGAATGAGAAAACTAGTATCAAAATTAAAACATTACAAAATATTGAAATGGTTTTATATCAAAATACAATGTAAAATTAATTCCAATGACATAAATTATATTAAATGATAAAAATATAATCTATTTATACTTTGAAACAATTCAATAATATAATATATTGATATAAATTATTTTGATGAAAAAAAGTTATTTTCATTGAAAATTTTGTATATTTTTACTATTCATCAATACTTGAAACTTATCAGAAAAATATAAAAAATTAATCCAAAGTAAATTTTTATATCCCAATTCCAAACGATAAGTTTTTTTAAAATTTAATATAAAAAAGTGTTAAAATAATTATTTAAAACTTTTGCACCATCAAAAGGTGGAAAAACTGTATTTAAAAAAAATACTTATTTGATCCAAAAAAATGAATTTTTTCTTATATAATGTATAGAAATCATATAAGATAAATTTTAACCATTATATTGAATATGTTACAAATATATTAATAAAATATATAAATATTGATTTTATTATTATATAGACTCACTTATTTGTATTTAAATAGTTTTTTAGAAAAACAATTTTTTTTAGTTAAAAAGGGTCTTAATTTTATTTATAATTAATTGATCTCTAAGTAATTAATTATATATATATACATGAATAAATCATATATTCATAATTAAGTTACTACTATTCATATATACCATTTTAATGGCTAGTTTATAAGGTAATATAATAATATTTCGTTGTTCACTTAAAATGGGTCTTTCATGAAATGAATTCTATCAAAAGAATCTTGAAATTATGTGTAAAAAAATCCAAGCATAGTGTTGCATATAACACAAGATAAATAGATTTTTCATTTAGTTCAGGTTTATCTTAGTGTAGAGTACAACAAAAGACATCAAATAATTAAAAAAAATAAAAAAATCTATCTCATAAAAAATTAAGGTGTTACATTATACTGCCCTTTCAATAGACTTAGACCTTGAAATTAATCTGGGTTATAAAAGGATTAATACTTGAAATGTTCTTTCAAAAAAACCCACATTGTAAAAATGAATAATAAAATTTCATTTTAAAAATTAATGCGAGAAACATAACGGTACCCAAAGCCACTCATAAATGGGTTTCCACATTGGAGAATGTAGGTGGAAAGTGAAACATGGATATGGAAGAAAAATCTAACTATCAAGTTATGAAGGAGAGTGATAGAGAACAATGTTATGAGAAGGTAGCAATAAAAAAGCCATAAATTTTCAATGATTTAAGGTTCCATTTGATTCATCGAAAATGAAGGTACTAGGACAAATTTTTTGGTTTTAAGAAGCTTTCCCTAGAGTTGAATAATGAGATGAAATAAATACTTGATTAATTTTAATATCATCCTTTCCTTATGCCTTGATCATTTTCCAGTTTATCTCTTATTCCAAGAAATGATGTTGAATTTTTCATTCCTGAAGCATTAGAAGATCATGTGTTCCATAAATAGAATGGTAGGTTGTTCCATATTTCAAAAAAATGTTATCACAAGTTATAAAATATGAATAAGTCCACCTATGGTGAGATAATACTTTATTCTAAAAAATTTTATCTGAATTTTAACTTAAACTTTCCATAAATAGATAACCATTCAATATCGCATAAAAATAAAAATAAAAAAAATTCGAAAGAGGTGAACTAAATCATCTTAACATATATCTCTCATATATCCTAAGATATCTCTTGTTGGTCACATTACAAACAAGTGAATTCATCCATCATGTATTTTATTGAAACATGGTAATAACTTGAATTACCTTAGAACCTTTGTGAAAACATGTATTCTTTAAAAAATTAATTCTTTCCACATAACATAAATCCCAAAAATTCAATATACTTAATACATGATATCAAAAATCACTTTGTCATCATATCAGTCCCAAGGTCATTAATACTATTAAACATTTATTTATTTCTTTATCCCAACATTATGCATATATTAAGGGTTATCATTCCCTTAATGTTTTGTCAAAAACACTTGAATCACTTTTCATGGTTACTAGTACCACTCATAATATACTCTTAAATACATGTGTAAAACCATAGTATACTATTACATAGATATTTTGTTATTCCATAATACCATAAAAGTGATTTTACAACATTATTTTGGAATCCCATTATATAAACACTCAATAATTCCACCACTTAGTTGTCATACTCTACATCACGAATAGTGATCACATGTGATTTTAATTTTTCTTTTCCCTTCAGAGGTTACTGACATCGATAATCATTGATAACCCTTTTATTAGGGAATTGGTTTTCATAATGCACTCCTTCCTTGAACTTGTAGCATTGAAGTGTAGGAGGTTCATTCTGTGTAGCCTTTTCTCTATTCGTATCATTATCTATCTTTTTTATATTACTTAGGCACTAAACTACCTAATTCCCTTCTTTTACACACTTAAAAAAATTTCCAGTCCCTTTTATAAAATCTCCACCATTCTTATTTCAACAGTTTGAGCATAAGGAAACACTCATATTCTTTTCACCATGTTTTTGAGATATTTCCTTAAAATCCATATTCTGTTTCTTTTCAAAACGATGAGATTGGTATGTAACCCCACCTTCCATTTCTATCTTGACATCACAACACACAATCTCTTTATAGCTTCTAAAGTATCTTATGGATAATAACCTTTGAATACTTGGTTTTAAGCCGCTGAAGAATCAATCAACCTTACTTTTAGGTTGGATGATAATGATAGAATCATACCTTGTAGGTCATGTAAATTTTTCCTCATATGTACCAATTGATTCATCATCCTTCTGATTAATCTCAAGGAACTCATTTTCCATATTTGTGTAAAGAATACACGGAATGTACTTATTGGAAAATAAGTTCTTAAAATCATCTCATTCCATGGATTCAATTTTATTTTTCTACCTCGTATTATTGACTATAGTCCACCACTGGTCCATTGACTTATAAATAATAAATATCTAAAATTATATTTTCATGTTCCGAATAGTGAAGGACAAAAAATATCTTGTCAGTATTGTTCAGTAACAAGTGGATCAGAAGACCCACTGAAAGAAGGTGGGTGTTTCCTCATAAAAGACTGAAAAAAATGTTGTTCCCTTATCTGATCATTTGGAATTCTAAAATTATTCATAGGTTATGTAATTATAGTAATACGATTTTGAATTCAAACTCTTATAAAATTAGGTTGTTCAAGATGATAATTGTTTTATTTCCCATTTCATTAATCATTAACACAGTTCCTTTGGGTTCTATCCATTATTTAAAACCCAAAAATAATAGTATTAAAGGAAGAAATTATAGTATGGAAAAAATATAATAAAGGGTAAGTACATTCAATCTCTAACATCTTAGGTTTAGTCCTAGGTTTACCATGATCATTACCAAAATTCAAGTATTGTAACATATAATTTTAATTATCCTTAGGTGCATCCCTAGACATACCCTTAGAAATATTTATAGAAATATCACTAAAGTTTCTTCATCATACTTTACAAATTTTAACTATACCTTTTCCCTGATACCAACTCTAACAACCCAATCTTGATGTGCACGAACATTAAATTACTTTTTTGGAATAAATAATACATTACATAACTAAACGCCCAAACACCATATTAGTTTAGTGACTCTGGAAAGTTGGAACACATTATTCTAATTTGGTGAATGATATAATTAATTTATCCCATAAAGATCCTTCCCTTCAGTTTTCCTACCTAAATCCTTTCTTTATATCATGGGGAAAATAAAACATTTGAAAAGGGTAATCTCAAATGATCAGTAAGGGTAAAAAAGGAAAATATCCTATAGAATCTGAACATATGAATGTATAAACATGAAAATAAAATTTTAAAATCATACCACGCATAACATATATCAAAATCTTGAGTCATGAAATAAATCTTGGCAGTTTATAGGGCATAAATCATAAAGGAACATGAGAAATGATAAAATAGCATTGGAATAAAACATGGAATTATGAAATACACATAATCATAGAAAATAATTTCCATATTATACAAGGCTCATTTCCAAAACCATAATAGTGGAAAAAGTTCTTTAATGAACCAATTTCAATCCTCATTCTAGACCTATATTACTGAAGCAGGATTACATATCATTTCAGCCCTGTATTACTAAACCGGGTTTACATACCATTCCATCCCTATATTACTGAACCAAGACCATTTCCCATTACATTCCTATATATTTCATGATATACATATATATTTACCCAATTCATTGGAGGTAGATATAGTTTCCACCAATCTCATACTAAAATAATTCTTATGTGTTCCACAAAGACATAAATTATTCCTCATAACATAACCCAAGGAATAAAATGGGGTTCTTAAACATCATTCCATCATAACATAATCCACATAAAACAAATGGATTTTATAAATAGATTTCCATCATAAACATAATAAATACATAGGAATAATACGGATACATGAAACATAACCCTATTAATGAACTCCATCATAGTTGGAAAATAATTTTGATAGAACACATGAAATTAATTCTTGAGGAAAATATCATTTCTAATTAAAAAACGATTTCTTTTCTCAAAATTCCACACAATTTTAAAAGAAAACTATTTTTTGACAGTAAAATTAAAATATTATAAATTAATATTCATGGAAATTATATTTTATGAAAATGTTAAAATATGTTCATGTAATTTAAGTTAAAAGAAATCATACTTCTCATACTTTTGTCAATAAAATCAAAAATTACCTCATATCGAAAACGAAAAAAGATTCCTTTCACACTGTTTAATAAAAATGCACAAATGGGTAAAATTGACTTTAAAACATTGAATAAGAATAAATAGAATAGTTTGGAATAAATATTTAGGAAATATTGGAATTGATTATAAATATACCATAGTAAATACTTTTTTATAAACAAACTCAGATAATAATGAGTTTGAAAAATTACCCCTTACCTTAGGTCTAATATCCTTTGTATGTACATAAAACTCCTGTATAATGATTAAAATATATTTATTGACTTATTATAGTGTAGAGACCCGAAGCTTGACATTCATAGTCATTACATTACTTTTGCAGAATAATTAGTACATAACAAAAACACACACACAAGGACCGTAATAGTTTAGTGTCTTTGGAAACTCGGAATATAATCTTCTAATCGTGGTGAAAGATCTTCAACATCTCTTATAAATATCTTCATTTTTTTATACCTAAAACCTTTATTTATATCCTGGGGAAAAGAAAACATAAAAGGGTGAGCTCAAAAGCTCATTAAGGGTAAACAAAAGAAATATCAATCACATCATATTCATAAGAACATAACATTTTGGAAATCTTAACCTGAAAAAGAGATCATAATATCATAACATGGGATAAATCATAGTAGTGAAATGTAATCCCAATAATCATAACTTAAAACATGAAAATTTCTAGCATACACACATAATCAGAGAGAATCATTTGTTATTAGTCAAGACTCATTGCCAAGACTATCTTAGTGGAAAAAGTCCCATTCTGAATCGAGTTCACTCCTCGTTTCAGTCCTGTAACACTGAACCAGATTAACATACCGTTCCAGCCATGTCTATCTCATGAGATATAAAATTTTTACCCAATGCATTGGAGGGAGATATATGTCCCACCCATCTCATAATGATACCATTCTTATGTGTGCCACAAAATCATAAACCATACATCATATCATAACCCATGTAATAAAAATGGGAATCTTAAACATCGTGACATCATAAAACAATTCATATAAGATAAAGGAATTCATAAAAATATTTCCATCACAACATAATCAAATCCATGTAATAATAGGGATATAAATAGAACCCTATATTATCTTATATGGAAAGTAATTTTGATAAAACTCTTGAACTCCATTCTTGAGGAAAATATCCTTTCTACTTAAAAAAACATTTTTTCCTTTCTTAACATGTCATACAATTTTAAAATAAAATAAGTTGATTAAAAATAAACTTGAAAACTTGTAAAGGAATATTCTTGGAATTTTTTTTTAAAAATCCATTCATGCCGTATAAGTTAAAAAAACATTCTTCTCGTACTTTTGTCGGAAAAGTAAAAAAAAGTACCTCGTACAAAAAACGGCAAAAGATTCCTTTCATATCTTTTACTAAAAACTCACAGAAGGGTAAAATTTGATATAAAATATTTTAGAAGGATATAAATATTACTTTTTGAGGAAACATGGATGTGGATGATAAAATACACCCTAGTAAATACCAAAGTATAAACACTCTCGGATAAAAATGAGATTGTGATATTTTCCCTTACCTTAGGTCCGATTTGCTTCATAAGTGTCCGAACCTCCTGTATAATGATTTAAATAAGGTCATTGACTTATTCTAGGATCATAATCATTGTTATGATATCATATATGGTTCAATTATGACTTTATATTACCCGTTCTTTTGTAAATTCCATGTTAAAGAGCGTTTTGGGTAAAATCGTTTCATTTGTCATCCGTGTTTTTGACTTGTAATTATTCATATGATTACTTAGATCATGATTACATAATTCCAGAATATAAAACCTGATTTTTATATAATATATATTCAGAATATACATATATATAATAGATCAGTAAATGGAAAGAAATACACCGTTCATGGAGACGGTAGGTCGTACGTACGCATGAACGCTGTTTTCGTTTCCTTATTGAGTTGAATGGAATTAAGTAGATGACATACATATATATACACATAAATCCAGTATCATTATTATGTGATATATTTCATGATTACTTATTATATATACTTTATAATCATTCATGAATGGTTAACGTGGAGAATCAATCTCATCACGTCGTGGAGACGGTAGTCCGTACGTACGCACGAGCGATGATATCGTTCTCATGATCGTGGAATTGTATCGAAGTGTATGTATAATATTTCAGAATCAATATTACTTTACAATAATCATATATATTTATTATGTACACCATTATACCCATCCATGTAAGGTGGTGGTGGAAAATAGATTACACCACGGCGTGGAGACGGTATTCTGTAAGTACGCACGGGCGGTGATTTCGTTTTCCGTAGGATGGATTGATGGTGAAATAGGGTTGTTTCATAATTATAATTACATATCAGTATATTAGTGATACTGATGTTATTACGTTATAATGAAACAAACTAATAATAATAAGTGGAAGAAGAAATAAAGTTGAAAGAATCGGTAACGAACATTACCTCTTCTTTGAAGCGCCTCTTTGAGTCCTCCTATTAGGGTACTAAAATTGGACATTGAAGAAGACCAGGATCTATAGGATGTTGTTAGGGAAGTGGAGAAGAGAATGTGGTAGGTTTTGGACGAGCTTGAAGGCTCAAAGTGTTGTGAGGAAGAGAGGGAGGAGGTTCCCTTTTATAAGGGAGGAGAGGGGCACCTTTGGAATAACAAAAAATATTATTTTATTATAAAGCCAAATTCGGTTTTAAATAGCTCCAAATTGATTTATTTTAAAACTAAGGTGGGGATGGGTCGAAATAATCCCATCCAATATAATTTAGACAAGTTTAGATTCATATTTTAACCTTATCATTTAGATTTAATATTAAGTTAAATAATTTTACTTTTACCGTGTCCTTTTGTGTTCTTACACTATAAGGTTAATAAACTTACTATAACAAGCTAAACGAACCCCAAGTTGTTTATTATTAATATATATAACTTTATCTAAGTCATATTTCCGAACCTTAGATTTTTAGGAATAAAATAACAATTAATAATATAATATTTGTTTTAAAAACTATTTTATGTCAATTTTGACACTATTTAGTAATTGATTTTTGTGAAAATCATAACATAATGATTAGTTCTAAAAAATTTACTTAAATAAATAATAACATGTCATATTAACCTATAAAATTAGTTTAATTCATAAAAAGTCTCAAATTACATTTATTTGGGTATTTATAACATCGATTATGTCAATATTTCATTAATAAGATAATTACTGCATCATCGTCGTGTCATAAATAAATTAAATTATTTAATGTCTAAAAATTACAAATAAAATATAATTATGTAGGAAATCTTTTTAGATTTCTAATGAATATTTATAGTAGAATTTATCTTATTTATAACCATATATTAAAAATTATATACTTATTAAACATTGATTTTAACTGTTTTAACCCTTCTTTAAATAAATTAATAATAAATGTCCTAATCTAATCCAAGTGGGTCTAAATGGTCATATTTTATTCTTAAGTTTGTTTTTGGTCGAATTACACTTATCCAATAGAATTAGGACATGTTCTAGGGTAATAATAATATTATTTTTACCCGTAATTACCCTATTTACTTCTAACCGTGGTAAAAAAAGTAAAAAGTTACTATTCACTAAAAATTATTTTCATCTCATTGAATCACATTTTACTTACTGAAATCAACCATGTCTCTCGGAATTTTGAAATTCCACTCACATAAGCCGTAAAATTATGTTTTATGAAAAATTCATTTTTCTTAACAACCACTTAGTGGTTTCACTATTTATCAAAAAATGAAAGTTTCCAGAAAAATACCAAAAATTAAGCCTAAGCTATATTTGATATTATGAACTCAAAAATAATTTCTATTTTACCAAATTCAAAACATATCAGTTGCATTAATTAATTTAAAAATTAATTCCCATCATCAAAACAAATAGCGTGTTCTTTAGAGATAATAACTATCAAAAGATTGACACTTGTTTATGTCTGGTTTAAATGTGAAATTACATCCAATGAACAACATTGTATTAAATTGTAAAAATATATTCTATATATACTTTAAAACCACTCAAATTAATAATTTACCACTATTAATTATTTCGATTAAAAAAGTTGTTTTTAATTAAAATTTAGTAATTTTCACTATTCATCAGAATATGAAAGTTATCCGAAAAGTACCAAAATTTCACCCTAAGCTAATTTCGATATTCCGAATCCAAAAATGAAGTCCATTTTGAAAAATAAAATTTACAAAATTTCAAAAAGTGGTTATTTCTATTCATAATAGCTAGTTTTAATAATATTTTAATAGCATATCGTTGTTTAGTGAAACTCGGTATTGCGTACTACACACGCTATCGAGGAAGGTATTTATTGCGTGTAATACAAGGCAAGTCAAGGATGCGTGTTGTTCAAGCTCCTTTTGGTGTAGCATAAAACACAAGACATTAATGAAATTAAAAAGAATATTTTTCATAAAATCTCAGGGTGTCACATTCTACCCCCCTTAAAATGAATTTCGCCCTCGAAATTCGTCGGGGTTATAAATGGTTTACTACTCAAAAGTTTCTTTAATAGAAACCCACATCGTAAAACGGAATACCAAAACCAATCATTAAAAACAAAAGTATGAAACGTAATGGTTACCCAAATAAACTAATCACTGGGTTTCCACATAGGTGAAAATATGGATATGGAAGAGAAATCTAACCATCATGTTCTGATGGAGAGTGGTAGAGAACATGGCTATAGAAAATCCAGCAATCACAAAGCCATAAATTTGTGACGATCTAAGGTACCATATGATTCATCAGATATAAGAGCACCATGAAAATATTTTTGGTTTTCAAGATCATTTCCCTAAAGTTGAAGAATTTGAATTAGAATAAATACTTACTTTATTTTGGTACAATCTCACTATTGTTCATGCCTTGAACAATTACCACTTCATCTCTTAAAGAAATGAAGTTGAATTTGTTATTCGTGAAGTGTTAGCAGATCATGTGATAGAATGATGGGTCATTCCATCTGTCTCAAACAAAAGGTTAGAAAAGTTATCAAAAAATACTTAAGTCCATCTATAGTGATATTAATCATATATGGTTCCTAAAATGGACTTATACTTCATATATCATACTGGTTAATATAATAAAACTAGTTTCTACTAAACATGGACTTCCTATAGGCCAGTGGTAGGCGATAAAGGCCAGTCGCACTTCGGTTGTGGGTTCGATTCCCACAGCCTTGTCCGACGCGATGGGATGTCGCCCGTCCTGCAGGTTGTCCTTTTTCTAAAGCTATATTACTATAACATCACATCAATAATATCGAAAAAAAGTTCTATCCTTAAACAATACTAACTTATTTCCAACATAATCCGTTCCAATATTTAGGCTTATCTAAAATACTTTGGTCCAAGATCATAGTATAATGAAAATGATTACTTGAAACGTCACATAACAATCACGTGAATGCCACCATTTATCCCCCATATATCATAAGATATATCTTTTTGGTCAAATTACAAACATTTGAATACCTTAATCATGTATTCTCTTGAAGAATGAATACCCATTGAACCTTAGTGAAAACATGAATGCAGTTAAAAGTTAACACTTTCCACAAACCAAAATCCTCAAAATTCTTTATACTCAAACCATGATATCACTTAGTCCTTATATCAATAATGAGCTCATGAATACTATCAAACATTTCATTTTATCCTTATCCCTTCATGATGTGCATATCATCTACTTTCCAAAATATTTGAATCACTTTTCATGGTTACCGGTACATTAAAATTATTGGAAACCACAAAAATATTCTAATACACAATAAAAGTACCTAAACAACATTATTCTTGAATACCAATACATAAACACTTCAATACATCCTCTTCAAGTATTGTCCTGGAATAAGTCCTTCCTTGATTTAGAAGTAACTTTTTAGGTCAGGGCATTGAGTAGGGTAATGCCCATGTTCTCCATAAATAATATATTGAACTCCATAACAGTATGTCACTCTATAACCCTTTTCTCCACATAGATAACATCGGTCCCTCCATTTTAGGTATTCATCAAGGTTCTTCTTCCCTTCTTTAAAAATCTCAATCTTCCTTTCTTTATGCTCCTCAACATGCGAACATGCATAATATTTTATCTTCCTCTTCTTCGATGAATTAGGCATACCACTAAATTTCACCTTTTTAATCATATATCGCGATGACTGATTCAGCATAATCACAATATCTTTCTCTCTAGGAATTACACAATTTTGTTGCTCATAGTCACCAATTTGTCCATTGGATTCAATGTTAACCGAATTCCTTATGGTTCCCTCCATTAACTAATACACAAAAAGAATTCTGTGAGAGGAAAAAATCATGCTAGAGAAAACAACATAGTAAAGGGGGAGTACCCTCAATATATAACATCTTAGGTTAAATTCTAAGATCGTTAGCGCAATTCTAGGACTATAACCTATATGTATACTTAACCTTAGAGACATCCCTAGACATACCTTAGAAATATCTCTAGGGATCTCACTAATGTTTTCACATCCTAGTTTTCAAAGGTTGACTAAACCTTTCCTCTGATACCAAATGTAGAGACCCGAAGCTTGACGTTCATAGACATTAAATTACTTTTGTGTAATACTTAGTACATAAAAAAAACACACACACAAGGACCGTAATAGTTTAATGTCTTTGGAAACTCGGAATATAATCTTCTAATCGTGGTGAAAGATCTTCAACATCTCCCATAAATATCTTTATTTTTTTATACCTAAAACCTTTCTTTATATCCTAGGGAAAAGAAAACATAAAAGGGTGAGCTCAAATTCTCAGTAAGGGTAAAAAAAGAAATATCAATCACATAATATTCATAAGAACATAACATTTTGGAAATATTAACCTGCAAAAGAGATCATAATATCATAACATGGGTTAAATCATAGTAGTGAAATGTAATCCCAATAATCATAACTTAAAACATGAAACTTTGTGGCATACACACATAATCATATAGAATCATTTCTTATTAGTCAAGACTCATTGCTAAGACTATCTTAGTGGACAAAGTCCCATTCTGAATCGAGTTCACTCCTCGTTTCAGTCCTGTAACACTGAACCAGATTAACTTACCGTTCCATCCATGTCTATCTCATGAGATATAAACTCTTTACCCAATGCATTGGAGGGAGATATAGGTCCCACACATCTTATAATGATACCATTATTATGTGTGCCACAAAATCATAAACCATACATCATAGCATAACCCATGTAATCAAAATGGGAATCTTAAACATCGTGACATCATAAAACAATTCTTATAAGATAAAGGAATTCATAAAAATATTTCCATCACAAATTAATCAAATTCATGTAATAATAGTGATAGAAACAGAACCCTATATTATTTTAGATGGAAAATAATTTTGATAAAACTCTTGAACTCCATTCTTGAGGAAAATATCCTTTCTACTAAAAAAAACATTTTTTCCTTTCTTAACATGTCATACAATTTTAAACTAAAAGAAGTTGATTAAAAATAAAATTGAAAACTTGTAAAGGAAGATTCTTTTAAATTTTGTTTTAAAAAACCATTCATGCCGTATAAGTTAAAAAAACATTCTTCTCATACTTTTGTCGGAAAAGTTAAAAAAAGTACCTTGTATGAAAAACGACAAAAGATTCCTTTCTTATCTTTTACTAAAAACTCACCGAAGGTTAAAATTTTATATAAACTATTGTATAAGGATATAAATATTACATATTGGGGAAACATGGATGTGGATGATAAAATACACCCCAGTAAATACCAAAGTGTAAACAATCTCTGATAAAAATGAGATTGTGATATTTTCCATTACCTTAGGTCCGATTTGCTTTGTAAGTGTCCGAACCTCCTGTATAATGTTTTAAATAATGTCATTGACTTATTCCAGAATCATACTCATTGTTATGATATCATATATGGTTCACTTATGACTTTATATTACCTGTTGTTTTGTAAAATCCATGTTAAAGAGCGTTTTGGGTAAAATCGTTTCATTTGTCATCCGTGTTTTTGACTTGTAATTATTCATATGATTACTTAGATCATGATTACTTAATTCCAGAATATAAAACATGATTTATATATAATATATATTAAGAATATACATATATATAATAGATCAGTAAATGGAAGGAAATGCACCTTTTATGGAGACGGTAGGCCGTACGTACGCATGAACGCTATTTTCGTTTACTTATTGAGTTGAATGGAATTAAGTAGATGACATACATATATATACAAATAAATCCAGTATCATTATTATGTAATATATTTCATGATTACTTATTATATATACTTTATAATCATTCATGAATGGTTAACGTGGAGAATGAATCTCATCGCGTCGTGGAGAAGGTAGTCCGTACGTATGCACGAGCGATGATATCGTTCTCATGATCATGGAATTTTATTGGAGTGTATTTATACTATTTCAGAATCAATATTACTTTACAATAATCATATATAGTTATTATGTACACCATTATACCCATCCATGTAAGGCGGTGGTGGAAAATAGATTACACCACGGCGTGGAGACGGTATTCCGTACGTACGCACTTGCGGTGATTTCGTTTTCCGTAGGATGGATAGATGGTGAAATACGGTTGTTTCATAATTATAATAATATATCAGTATATGAGTGATACTGATGTTATTAATTCATAATGAAACAAACTAATAAGAATAAGTGGAAGAAGAAATAAAGTTGAAAGAATCGGTAACGGACATTACCTCTTCTTTGAAGCACCTCTTTGAGTCCTCCTCTTAGGTTACTAAAATTGGTCAATGAAGAAGAACAGGACCTCTATGATGTTGTTAGGGAAGTGGAGAAGAGAATTTGGTAGGGGTTGTCCGAGCTTGAAGGCTAAAAGTGGTGTGAGGAAGAGAGGGAGGAGGTGCCCTTGTATAAGGGAGGAGAGGGGCACCTTTGGAATAACTAAAAATATTATTTTATTATAAAGCCAAATTCGGTTTTAAATAGCTAAAAATTGATTTATTTAGAATCTAAGGTGGGTATGGGTAGAAATACTCTCATCCAATATAATTTAGACAAGTTTAGGTTCCTATTTTAACCTTATCATTTAGATTTAACATTAAGTTAAATAATTTTACTTTTACCATGTCCTTTTGTGTTCTTACACTATAAGGTTAATAAACTTACTATAACAAGCAAAACGAACCCCAAGTTGTTTATTATTAATATATATAACCTTATCTAAGTCATATTTAAGAACCTTGGATTTTTAGGAATAAAATAACAATTAATAATATAATATTTTTTTAAAAACTATTTTATGTCAATTTTGACACTATTTAGTAATTGATTTTTGTGAAAATCATAAAAGAATGATTAGTTCGAAAAAATTTACTTAAATCAATAATAACATGTCATATTAACCTAGAAAATTAGTGTAATTCATAAAAAGTCTCAAATTAAATTTATTTGGGTATTTATAACATCAATTATGTCAATATTTCATTAATAAGATAATTAGTGCATCATCGTCGTGTCATAAATAAATTAAATTATTTAATGTCTAAAAATTACAAATAAAATACCATTATGTATGAAATCTTTTTAGATTTATAATTAATATTTATAGTCGAATTTATCTTATGTATAACCCTATATTAAAAATGATATACTTATTAAACTTTGATTTTAACTATTTTAACCCTTCTTTAAATAAATTAATAATAAATGTCATAATCTAATCCAAGTGGGCCTAAATGGTCATATTTTTTTCATAAGGTTGTTTTTGGTCGAATTACACTTATCCAATAGAATTATGACATGTGTTAGGGTAGTAATAATATCATTTTTACCTGTAATTACCCTATTTACTTTTAACCGTGGTAAAAAAAGTAAAAACTTACTATTCACCAAAAATTATTTTCATCTCATTGAATCACATTTTACTTACTGACATCAACCGAGTCTCTCAAATTTTTTAAATTCCACTCACAGAAGTGGAAAAATTAAGTTTTATGAAAAATTCATTTTTCTTAACTACCACTTAGTGGTTTCACTATTCATCAAAAAAGGAAAGTTTCCAGAAAAATACCAAAAATTAGGCCTAAGATATATTTGATATTATGAACACAAAAATGATTTCTATTTTACCAAATTCAAAACATATCAGTTGCATTAATTAATTTAAAAATTAATTCCCATCGTTAAAACAAATAGCGTGTTCTTAAGAGATAATAACTATCAAAAGATTGACACTTGTTTATGTCTGGTTTAAATGTGAAATTACATCCAATGAACAAAATTGTATTAAATTGCAAAAATATATTATAAATATACTTTAAAACCACTCAAATTAATAATTTATCACTATTAATTATTTCGATTAAAAAAGTTGTTTTTAATTAAAATTTAGTAATTTTCACTATTCATCAGAATATGAAAGTTATCCGAAAAGTACCAAAATTTCACCCTAAGCGAATTTCGATATTAAGAATCCAAAAATGAAGTCCATTTTGAAAAATAAAATTTACAAAATTTCAAAAAGTGGTTATTACTATTCATAACAGCTAGTTTTAATAAGATTTTAATAGCATATCGTTGTTTAGTGAAACTCGGTATTGCGTACTACACACGCTATCGAAGAAGGTCGTGATTGCGTGTAATGAAAGGAAAGTCAAGGATGCGTGTTGTGCATGCTCCTTTTGGTGTAGCGTACACCACAAGACATTAATGAAATTAAAAAGAATATTTTTCATAAAATCTCAGGGTGTTACATATAGAATCATTTTAATTTCTTTTATATCAGATATGATCATATTATCACCCGTTTGTTAATAACATTTCATTATTACTATTATTTCAGGCATTATTTATTGTAATTTTTGTCGTATAAATCCAAATTATTATTCATGGGTTCCATTTATATAATTTATATAATTATAATAATGTAATGTATATCATATTTATTCATTTAATACATTTATATAATCATTCTGTAAATGATATCATGGAGAATGAATCACATCGCATCGTAGCGACGGTAGGTTGTACGCACGCATGAGCGATGATATCATTCCTTTAATTATGAAATGATACGAAATTAGATGGTATATATATTATTATAGAATCAATATCTTGTTATAATAACCATATATAGTTATTATTTACATAATTATACCCATCCAAGTAAAGTGGTGGTAAACAATTGATTACACCCCGACGTGGAGATGGTAAGACGTATGTACGCACGTATTGTGATTTCATTTTTTGTAGGATAGATAAATGGTGGAATAATGTTGATACATAAACATAATAACATATCAATATATGTTTTATACTAGAGTTATTAATTTATAAATGAAAAAACAAAGTTAGAGGAAGTATAAGAAGAAATGATCTTGAGAGAGTTGGCAAAGGAGATTACCTCTTCTTCGACGAGCTCCCTTTAGATATCCTTTTAAAGGTGATAGAGTTGGTCTTTTGACAAGATAAAAACATCTAAAATGTGACTATGTATTTTTATATGGAACTCGGTAGGTTATATATGAGATTAAAGGCTCAAAGTGACATGAAGTTGTGAGGGAGGATGTGCCCTTTTATAAATGAGGTGAGGGGTACATTTGAGATTTCCAAAAAATATTAATTTATAATAAAATCAAACCACATAAAAAATGTAATAGTTTAAAATATTAAATGAGATAAAGTTTTAATCTCATCAAATAATAAATTTTATACTAGTTTATCTATCAATTTAAACCTTATCCTTTTAATCAACACTTTGTTATTATATTTAACTTTTAACTAAGGTAACAAACATTTCAATATAATAATGCTACAATATTTACTTATTTGATTTAAATTAGACAATAAATTAATAATTTATAACCATTTAAACCATATATTAATTATTATATATTTTTAAAAATATTTTAAGATATTTAAATAATTTAATAGTACATTATTTTGATTATCAATCAATAGTTTCAATTTTGATGAAATTCAATTTATTGTTTTTTAAAAATATCAAGATTAGATTTTACCCAAGAAAAAAATATTTTATTATTTTCATAATGGATCAAGGTTATCTATAAAAATAATTTGACATATTAATTATTCCAATTTATATTTATTTCTATATTTTTAAAAACATTAATTTGATATTTTCTTTAATAAAATAATTACTACATCAGTTTTGTGTAATTATTTAATTTACTTATTTTTTTGTTAAAAATTAAAAATAAAATACCATAATGAATATAATTCTTATAGATTTAATAATAATTATTTTAGTAAAATATATCTTCTATAAAATTATATATTAAAAATGATTTATTTAATAAAATTTGAATGTGACAACTTTAACATCACTTTAAATAAAATATTATAAGTGTCATAATCTTTTCATATGGAACCAAATGGTCCATAATTAGAAACTTAGGTAATTATGGTCTATATATAATCGAATAATATTATTTAGTCAAGTATTTTTGTCTTTTAATGGTTATTATCATTTTAGAAAAAAATATTTTGTTGATTTTTCATCAATTAAATAATTTCTACACCATCAATTTTTAAGCATTTAAAGTGGTTATTGATTTAATAAAATTAAAAATAAATTACCCTAATAAATAAAAACATTTTCCATTTAAAATGATTTTTTATAAATTAATTTATCTTTTTTATAAACTTATTTTAAAAATGATAAATTTATTAAAATGTGAGTAAGACATATTTAACTTTTCATTAAATAAAATATCTTAAATATCCAAATCCAATCCAGGTGGCTTCCAAAGGATAATATTTAACCCCAAGGATGATTTAAGTCTAAAATAACTCATATAATTATATTAATAGAAGTTTTAGGATAATTTTATAATATTATATTTACCCTTAATTACCTGATTTACCTTTTTACCATATTAATAAAAATACTAAAGTTACTATTCATAATGACTAGAAATAAAAGAAAGATATTTACATAATTTGGTCCCACTGATTCCAAATATGAAATTATTTTTTCAAAATTCTAAACACAAATTTTTAATAATTAATTTAAAATTAATCATGTGGTCAGAATGAGAAAATAGGTTTTAAAAGTAAAAACATTACAAGTGATTGAAATATTTTTATATCAAAATACAATGTAAAATTAATTTCAATGATCTAAATTATATTAAATGATAAAAATATAATATAATTATACTTTGAAACCATTAACTAATATAATTTAAATATATAAATTATTTTGATGAAGAAAAGTTGGTTTCAATTAATATTTTGTATATTTTTAATATTCGTCAAATCTTGAAACTTATTAGAAAAATATAAAAATTTAATCCAAAGTAAATTTTTATATATAAATTCCAAATATTAAGTTTATTTTTTCAAAAATAATAAAAAAAATTGTTAAAAACACGATTTAAAATGGGTGCACCATCAAAAGGCGGCAAAACTGCATTTTTTAAAAAAAATACATATTTTATCCAAAAAATTGAATTTATTCTTATATCATGTTTAAAAAAAATATAATATAAATTTTAACCATTATATTAAATATATTAATTATATATTAATAAAATTTACAAATATTTATTTTTTTATTTTATAAAACCACTTATTTTTTTGAAATATTTTTTCAAAAAAAAACTTTTCCCTTTATTTGAAAAGGGATTTATTTTTTTTATAATTAATTTCTCACCAAATAATTAATTATATATATATTTATAAATTTTTAAATAATATTTTCATAATTCAGTTACTACTGTTCATATCTACCATTATAATAGTTAGGTTATAAGGTAACATAATAATATTTAGTTTTTAATTTAAACTGGGTCTTGCGTGAAATGAATCCTATCAAAATAATCATGAAATTGTGTGTAATACAAGCCAAGAATAGGGTTTCGTATATCACAAGATAATTTGGCGTTTCGTGTAGATCAATATTATCTTGGTGTAATGTATAACATAAGACATCAAAGAATTAAAAAAACATAAATAAAAAATTAAAAAAATATATCACATAAAAATATCATGTTGTTATAGTTACTCTATTAGAGAAAGTTAATTTTTCATAACGTGAATTTGTTTCCCTAATATTTCCATAATTTTCTCTATTCTAATACCATCTATATTGGTTTCCTCAGCTTAAAAATCTATATATTTTCCACGAGTATTGATATCATTCATCATTCCAGGTGCCATTTTTAAAAAATGGCACATATTGGATTAGCTCATAAAATCATAATGTATAATTCAAAATATGGTATATAACATTACATAAATTTATGAATTATAAACCTTAGAATAAAAAACATTGGATTCTTTCTGGAAAAATTTACTTATGAATCCTGCATAATTTTTGGCAAATAGAACATTAATTATCTTAAGCATATCATCTAAGAGTTTCAAACCAAGTGAGTAGTAAGGCCCATTGTCATGTACCGGGTTACAATAAAGTCAGGCTTGGTGCACCTTACTAGAGTGGTTAACCAAAGATATATCTGTTCCAGAATCATATCCACTTGTAGTATCAAGACACAGATATGTTTATAGAAATACACACATAATATCAACCTTAACCAAAATTCTAGGATATTATTATTTACTTATTCTTAATGTCTATATGAGGGTTATGTTTCCTAATATATGTTTTCTAAATCTAGTTTCCAAGGTTATTGCTAAACCTTCTCAGATACAAACTATATTTACTTGACCTTAGAAACCTAGATTCGGTGCATTATTTTGTTGAATTGGTATAATTACAGGGAATCAAATCATGAAGGATGGATCAATTTATCAATCATGGTAAACCATATTACATATAATACACCCATATTACATTGGAAAAAATAAAATAAAACATGACACATAATAAAATGATGTGAAATACATCCTTTAAATCTTATTCAAATATTTCTTCTTCATAAACTAGGAAAAGGTAAAAAAATAAGGGTGAACACAAATGTTAGGTAAGGGTAAGTATAGTGGAAGAAATAAAAAATCAATTAGAATAATCAACATGGAAATGTAAATAACTAAGAATGCATACCATTCAAATAACTAGATAATAAAAAACTCAATATAGAAAGGTAAATTACTGAAACATATTCCATTTAATAAATGAATTGAGAATGGACTACATCTATAGATAATTTCAAAGCAATAATATCATGGATAGATAATAACAGATTATGAATGATGTAAATTCTTATTTATTGGATTCCATGTTTCCAAGGTACATGGTACCTTTACCATCACAAGAGGGTTTATAACATATTAGGTAAAAACCATATAATTTGTAAAACTGATTTGTCTCATGGGGATATTGATGCATCAAGGGGATATATATAACTGGGACCCACTCGTGTACCTATCTAAATAATTCCTTACATATCAAATAATCTATTTAATTCATGAATAATGTGGCTTATAATTATCACTTTATTATACTTAGAAATTCAAGAAAGGGAAAAAGCCAAGACAAAATAGTCATGAAGGCCTAAAATAGTGAATTCTGAGGGCATCCCCTCCGAATAGGTAATCTCTTTAAGGGACAAATAAATCCAAGTTAGGAAAGAAAGATATGGGTATGTCAAGAGAAGCATTAAATGTAAGAAAATATGCAACTTTGTTTCCCTCTTGATAGGTGTGAATAACGTCTGTGCAATTGTTGATGAACCTTTTTCACTTATTAATGAGGAATGAAATAGACCAATATGTGGATAGAAAGCCACATAGAGAGTTAAAAATAATTCTAGAACCAACCTCCATCGCAAGAAGTTAAATACTGATCTTCCTGCAAAGGGAGAGTCCTGCCAGTACTTCCTGATCCTTCACCTAGATGGAATCTCCACTGCTTAAGAAGGAAGTGAATGAAAAAACAACACCACCCATGGTATCCTGAACCACCCTACCCCCACACATAATTCCTGAATAACAGGAGATGTCAGTGTTTAATTTGAGGCCCCAACTAGGTTGGAGCCAACAAATCCACTTGCCTTGGAGATGAATGCTAGAAGTAGGAGGAATGGATTTTTTGGCCAATATGGGTATGAATGTGTCTTATCAAATATCTATATTGAATAAAATATATGGTTTTATCTATAATTCCACAGCTAATTAAATAACTATAAATGTGAAAACCACATGTAAAAATAGTATATGGGTTAGGAAATAATAATATCCATTGAATTATAATATATTCATTTAATATAAAATTATCATAATGAAGTTAGTTTTTAAATAGGAAGCCAACAATGACAAAAGAAAGTGATATTATATAGATAAATTTTACTACTTGGTAATTTTCAAGTCAAAACCCCCCTAGTTGAGATAATTCAAAGTAAAAATTAGATACCATTAAGATAAAATGATTCATGATATGATATATAAAAATGGTTAATATATACACCACAAAAAATAAGTAAGTGGTGAATATGACATTCATCTCACATATCTAAAAAGTGAAATGAAAATCCCTCAACTAATCCTTTATTTTTGTTTTTTTGTCTTGAAAATATTGTATAAAAGTTTAAACATGTCAATAACTTATACTAGCATAATAATAATATTTATGATATCATATATGATCTTCTTATAATATTTTATTACTCATTTGTTAATAATCTTTCATTATTTTCACTATTTCAGGTGTAAATCACCTAGTTTCTCGAGTATGTTTTTAATTGTTATTTGTTGTCCCTGTTACATAGATCATGATTTCATAATATATATAATGTAAAAAATGATTTAAATATCATATATATTCAATATATATTTATATTAATCCATTAAATTTGTAGATATGAAATGAAAGGAACTTTTCATGAAGACGTAGGTCGTACGTATGCGTGGACACTAATTTCATTTAATTACCATTTCAAAAGAATTAAAATTTCGTGATATATATGTATATTATAATTATATTTAAATATGTATTAAATATTTGTCACATATATTTATTATAAACATTATTTACACGTTCCATGTATACTGTGAACGAATCACATTGCTTTGGAGAGGCGGTGGTCCACACATCCACAAACGATGTTACCGTATTTACACAAAATGAAAGCATAAGGGTGTTCATTATATAAAAATTAAATAAGTATAAGGAAACTATAGATATCTTATATATCATATATATCATATATAGAAAGTTTTTCCATTATAATTCTGACAATTATAGGTGGTAAATGAAGAATGAATAGTCATCTTTTTGTGTGGCGGTAGTCTTCTGTACACAAGAACGATAAGTTTGTTACCCATTATATGGAATTATATGTAATTGTAGCTCAAAAAATAAATATAACAACATAATAGAATATTTATGATACTTATTTTATTATTTAATCATGTAATAATAATATTTTAGGGCCAGGAGAATGAAAAAAAGAGCTTGAGGGAGGACATTACCTCTTTTTTGGATAACTTCTTTTTCTTTGCACCAAAGGGATTCTTTGGAAGGATTTATGTGAAAAGGGAGGATTCTAAGATAAGTTGAGGGAATTTGGGATCTTATTTGGGTATTTTTCAATGAGACAAATGGTTTTAGATGTGTGAATAAGTGGGAGGGGTGAATGCCTTTTTATACTGGAGAAGGAGTGACATTCTTGTAAATATAAAAAGGTAAACACTATTAAGAGGTCTATATTACATCATATGCCTCCAATAATGGTCCATATTCAATAAAAAGTATTTTATGGACGAAATATTTCTATAAAATGAATTTTTTAAAAGCTTCCATGTCATTTTTGGTATTATGTTTGAGGTTTAGTTTTCGGTTAAGTTAATTTTCCGCTTAATCACCATAATAACTTTTAATCAATTTCACTAATATTTTTGGTAAAAAACTAAGTTGACCTTATTATAAATTATAAAATATTGTAATTAATAATATAGAATAAATTTTTACAAATTCCAATCACATAATTTTTAGAAATTAATTTAAATTTAATCCCGGAGACATGACAACAATACATGGTTTTTTAATGTAAAAACGTTCAAAAGTTTTCCAAGTTTTTATATCTATTTTCAAAGTGAAATTGATTCAAATGAACTAAATTGGGATAATTGTTATAAAAATAAACTTATAAAAAATACTTAAAAAATAATTTAACCTTATAAATAAATTATACAAAAAAGTAGTTTTGAATTATATTTTTTTATTTTTCACTATTCATTAAAAAATGAAGTATTTCAGAAAAATAAAAAATATATACTCCATACTAATTTTTTTGTTTCAATTTAAAAAATTACGATTATTTTTCATATTAAATTTATTAATGCTTCAAAATTTATATTTAAAATAGGTACACCATTAAAATGAGGAAAAATTGCTTTTATAAAAATATAGTTTTTATTTGTAAAATTGGGTTTTGTTCCTATATTATGACTATAAAATATATTAAATTAATGTCAAAAAAATTATTTTATAATATATATATATATATTAATGATATAGTTAATCCTATTCATAACCTCCAATTTAATGGATAAGTTGTATTTTATTATAGTAATATTTTAATATATTATATCTTGGTAAAACTTAGTTTTGTGTATAGAACAATCTAACTTAGTGTTTCATATATTGAAAGATATATAAAAAAATTTAAATTTATTATAAGATGAAAATATGGTAAAGTATTGGGGTGATAAATTGTCATTGATAAAGGTCACCCTTTATCAGCGATTTTTTAACGCTAATAAAGGAATCATTTATCAGTTCTTTCTGCTTGAAATGATAAATTATAACAATATATATTATGAATTTTATAGTAGTGTATATAGTGGATAAACTCCCTTACTAAACTGGGTTCACTCCCTATGGTGGTCTGGTTCATATCATGGGATATCAATTTTTACCCAATGTATTGGAAGAAGATATAGGTCCCACCCGTTCTTGGTAATAACATGATCAATGTCCTTGGTTAAAAAATAACAAAATTAACCAAAAAAACCATAAATATATGTGCTACAAGATCATAAAGAACTCATCATATCATAGCCCATGAAAATAAATGAGTTTCATAAACATTATAGAAAAACCCATGGGAAAGAAATGGATTTCACAAACATTCGACCAATCCATCATAGAAAGAACTCCTCCAAATAGAATGGGTTTCATGTAAATCTTATCATTATAATCGTAAACCACCTAGCGAAAGAATAATTATAGTACTGATGGATAATATCCCCAGTAAATATTATGTAACACCAAAGGATTTTATATTAGATAGAAAATTATTTTGAAAGATCACATGGAACATTTCTTGTTGAAATAAACTTTTCAACTTGAAAATTACCTTTTTAAAACTAAAATTTCACAAAATATAGTGAAAATTATTTTCATTGAAAATAAACTTTAGAACTTACAAATTATTATTTAAAACATTGAGTAGTCATTATGGAGGGAAATTCTGTTCAAGTCATACATTTTAAAATAATGATTCTTTTAATATTTTTAGTAAAATACAAATGTTCCTTATTTGGAAAACCACATGAATATTCCTTTTATTTTTTTTAAAAAAATAAAATAAGGTAAAAATTAAATTTATAAATCATATAGTAAAATTAAGATATTCTTGAAAGTATTTTTATAAAACATGGATATGGAAGAAAAATCGGTTTTTACAAAAGAGACAAATAAAGTCGGTTTTCTTTAAAAACAATTCTTTTGAAATATTGAGTACATAAATAGAATAAAATGAAGTTAAAAAAAATTATTCTCAATAAATAACTATACTATAAAGAAATCATTATATTTTTGAGAAATATATCATAAAATATTATCATGATAAGCATAATAATAAACAGTCTCGATATATAATGAGATTGTAACATCAAACCCTCACTAATTTTATAACTTTTGAATTATAAGCCCCATGAAAGATAGAACCTAAGATATATATATATATATACATATACCATAATTTTCATGATAATAATCATAAAATACATTAGTGGGCAGTATATACACAATGTAAAATAAACAAGATATGGATATGGAAATTGTCTCCCAAATATAAAAGAGAGACAAAAATCCCTTACCTTATGTTTCGACTTCATCTGTACACATTCCAAAAATTACCGTTGAATAAATATAGGTTTATTATATATCTATTATAGAGCTATAATTATATATATCATTCCATATATTATTTTCTTATTTTTGTTAAAGGAAAAAAAATTTAATCGTGATATAAATATCATATATATATATAATTATAAAATATGTATTTAGTGTAACCTATTAATGTTTTATATATAAAATTAAATACATTGTTCATGGAGATGGTAGCCTATATGTACACATGAAAGTTCTTTCTATTTTCTCAGCGGATGAAATGAAAGAAAGGTAAAAAATATATCACATTTATAGATTCATTTTTATGTTATATTTATCACATATATTCATTTAATTTACCCTTATTACCTTCCATGTAAATCATAAGGAAAAAACGAGCCACATCGCTTTGAGAGGCGGTAGTCTATCGTAAACACGAGCGACGATATCACATTCCCACAGAATGGAAAGTAAGAAGGTATATATAATATTTTAATTAAATAGGTATAATAATTTTATAAATATAATATATAAACATTAAATATTTCATTATATATATCCACGATTGGTGGTGATGGAAAATGAATTACATCAGTTCACGAGGTAATAGTCAGTCGTACACACGATCGAGAGTTTCATTTCCCATTTAATGGAACAAGGGAAGGATATAGATTATACCATCAACTTAATAAAATATAATTATATTTTATATAATGGTGTTATTATATTTTTATTGTTAATACATTAATGAATGTGGTAAGAGAATAAATAAAAAATAATGTTCTTATTGAAGACAATCACCTTCGCTCAGAACAACCTCCTTTAGATGTCATATTAAATACCCCATGATTGGTATTTTGAGAATAAAAGAAGCTATATAAAATTGTTATGGATGTTTAAGATATATTTTGGTAGGGTTTTTTTGATACAAAAGGCATAATAGTATTGACTATGTGAGGGGAGGAAGTGACCTTTTATAATTGGGGATGAGTGATATTTTTTTAAATACCCAAAACTATTCAATAATGGGAAGTCACACTCACCCCAAGTGCCTCCAAAATTGAAAAATAAGGTATTATAATGATTATAAATTCTATATACACCTCCACCACAAAAAATCATGTTTTAAACATTTTATTTCTTATCCTGTAAGTTTACTTAAATTTACCATTTTAGTTTTCACCATGATAAATTTATCTTTTTATTACCTAAGTAATATATCCTTTAAGACTAAAAATATAATGAGACTTATTAGATAATTTAGATCCAATTATTAAAAATATTAAATAAAATTTATTAAAAAAAAATCTTGTGTGCGTGGAAAATTAATTTTAACATAACCACATGACGCACAAAACCCCTTTTAGCCTTAATTGTGGTAATTATTTTTTATTATCTTTATTAAAATTTGTGACAAAAAATTAATTTTAATTTATTATACAATATAAATTATTATTATTTCAAATATTTAATATATTTTATCAAATTCAAATCGCACAAGTGACAGAACATAATTTATGAAAAATCCCATGAACACGATGAAAAAGCGGGTTTCCAACTATTTTTTTTCAAAAGTATATAAAGTTTTATTAAAAAAATTCAATATGAAATTTATTACAATAACATAAATTGGAGTAATAAATATATTATTTAACTAATTTTACTTTTAAAACCATCTTAAAATAAAATGGATCTTTTAAATTATTTATACTAAAATGTAGTTTTTAATAAAAATGATTATTTTTTACTATTTATTAAAAAATTAAACTTTTTAGAAAATTCTTAAAAACTCTCTCATAAATAATTTTTACATTAAATTTAATTTATTTTTCAAATTAAATATATAAAAGTGTAAAAATATACTTTTATTATTTTTTCAAAAAAGCAATAATTTTTGTTTGAGAAAATAATATTTTTGAAACATATAAAGACTTTAAGAAAAATTATGTAATTTTTTATAAAAATATTTTATTTATATAAAACCATTATAATTAATATTTAAAATGTGTTTATCCTTATTTATATCTCCAATTTTAATAGCTAGGATATAAAGTTCAAGTTTAAAAAAATAATATTAATATTATATCGTTGTTTGTTAAAACTTGGTACTGCGTGTAACACAAGCGATTAAAAAAATTAAATTTATTTAAAATTAAATTTATCTTATATAATATTGGGGTGTTAGATATCCTATCTATTATTCCTATCAAATAAGAATCTAATTCCTCGTAACTAGTGCAGCATGTTAGAAGCATATCCTAGGGAGGGAAACAATAAATCCAACATGTTCCATAAGTAGAACTATCCCCTGATGATAAGTTCCCATGTATAATCGCATACACTGTAAGAATATCATGTGGAGATTAAAAAATAAAACCTCCCCCATGCTCTAGGTAGGTCTCATAAATAATCATGTATGTAAGCAAAAATTTTTGAGAAAGAGAACAATAGAGCTAACCTCCCACACGAGTTGTACCACACCATCATAAGGTAGTTATCATGGAAAATAACATATAGAAGTAGAAGATATAGAAGAGAGATATAATGAATTCAACCTCAGAAAAAAGTTGAACCACCAACACGAGGTAGTTCCCATGGCTATCTCACATCCACTTGGCAATCACATAGACTAGGCATGAAAATCCATGTGGCCGCAGTGCCTTAATCCCCAACCCTTGGCTAGCATCCCACACATCCAACACATATCTAACTCAACTCCTAACTTGGTAACCAATAACTTGTGACCTATCCATATCTTGAAGTACATATCATCACCCATTTATCCCTGTAGAATAATAATCTCATGCTAGACCCAATCACATAGGTAATGTTTTTTCAACAAATTGAAATTCTCAACTCGCCCAAGATGGCATTCACCAAGGTTCTCAAGCCTATCCTAGTATACATCTACTAATATGAACATGAATTTATCACCCCATAGTGAACTTACAACTCATATTCCCTACCTAACCCAAGCCTCAGTAGATGGGTCCTACTATGATGACCAGACCTTAAACATTTCATAATCTTGAATTATGTCAAGAATTGACATTGAGGATCTTTTTAGATTTAGAGTTTTAGAGAATTTGTCCATAAATATTACATAACAACTTGAATATTACATGTAGACACTACTACTCAGTATTCATTTTTCATAAAATAAAAACTCTTAAAAAGAACCAAGTCTAGTTCCATGTTTTAGACACCATGAATTTTCCTTGATCCCATGCTTGAACCTATTCATCTTTAAGTCACGTGGAAAACATTTAAAAAAACTAGGGATGATCATAAAAATCTCAGTAAGGGTTATAAAATAAGGAAGGAAAACATTATACCATCAATAAATACAAATCAATGAAACCATACTTTTCAATCATAACATACATTATAAAATATTAAGATTTATGAATAACACGCATAAATAATAAATCATAAAGGTAACATATAGAATCCATATCATACCTAAATTGTAGCTATAATATCTACATAGAGAGTTATGTTGGAATACCCATCACAGTATATTCTCTAAATCTCTCTGGAGAAACAGTAACGTTTAACACCGTCACATTACCCAATGCATTGGAGAGCTATCTCGGGCTCACCCACCCTAGGTTTATCATAGAAACACACATATATGTAAATAATTACCAAGAACCAATAATATTAATAACACATAAAACAAACATAAAGGAAAGATAACATTTCCATATTTCAATCACAATATTTCGTTTCAAGATATTGACACAATCAATTCTTTCTCAAAAACCAATTTAAATATAATTTAAAGAATTTAATAAATAGATTTTTGAATCAAAGTGTCCCATACCAATTTGAAACATTTGAAATTAATTTAAACTTTAAAACAATCATGTTCATATAATTAAATCCTTAAAATTCTATCTAAAACATGGCCATGAAAAAGAATGATTTAGAAGATTAAATCTCTAAAACAATATTTTAGTTAAGAAGTTATTAACCAAATGAGAGATGATTGAATACAAATAATTGAGGAATTACATTGAATAAAAACATTATAATATCATTAAAATAAAGGTATTCATGATATAATATTTCAATGGATAGTATATACACCATATACAAGTGAATTGGCATATAACAAAAATGAAGTCTCAATGGAATGTAAATTGAGATGAAATCCCTTATAAAGACCGTATCCTTAGGTTAAGAATAAATAAATGACATAATTATGTGTGAAAAAATATAAATATACTCAATATGATTGGATATTTAGTGTAAATCAATCAGAGGATATTCACACATATTTTTGTAAAAACAACACCAGTGACTTGAATGTTTAACTCAATGAATGGAAATTGAGTTAAGATTACTCTTATCAAGTTCACATCGATGACTTCAGAATTTATCAATAGAGTTATTATGTGTATAAAAAGTATATCCACTGAAAGTGGAGTGGAAATCACAACATAAATAAATAAACAGTGATTTTACACATAATCATAACATGACATAATTAAGAATTAGAGGATTAACCGAAGGCATGGAAATTCGGTTAAAAAGTTCGCTAATCGATTTGGTAACATATGAAACAGACACCACATGAAAGAAGGATCATAAAATGAAGATGTAAATACCAATAAATTAAATAATATCACACAAATAATAAAATCATGGGAAGTATATACACCACACAAAATGAAATAGGAAAAAACATATCCTGAATCTAATGGGAATAAAAAGTGAGATGAAAACCCCTTACCACATTGTAATCAATCGAGTTGTAAGACCAAAAGTTAATAACCACTAAATGAATCATAGAATAACATGAATATAAATTGAATCATGATAATATATATCAAATTTTAGTACAAAATACACCACATGAAATAAATAAGTGGGGAATAATGGAAATCTCACGAAATTAAAAGTGAGATAAGAAATCCCTTACCACAAGCCCGACTTGTCTTGTATGTTACTTATTCTTCCTGAATAATATCCCTAAGTTGATTTATAATTTCTCAAGAACCTTATTAATTTTTATTATTACTTTTATATCTCTTATTACCTTGCTATAACAATTAGTTAATTATTTGAGTTCATATCAGACATTTTTTTTGATGTTTGGAACTTGAGTCAAAAATGAACTTTTTTTAATTACCAGTTGTCCCAGTGGTAAAAATTACTTTATTTCCAGAATGATATTAATGGTTTAGATAAAACATATATCATATATATCTAGTATATATATATATATATTTATAATAGTACATGACATTTGGAGATAAGAAATGAAATGCACCATTCATGGATACGGTAAGTCGTACATACGCATGAACGCTACTTTCATTTATATTTCATATTTAATGGAATGAAAACTTAATGATACATAGGTATATTATAATTAAAATATAATATTATATATATGTTATAAAATTTCATAACTCTATCCTTTGTACATTCCATGTTTGTCATGAATGAATCATATCACCTTGAGGGGGAGGTAGTCCGCACTTCCTCAAATGAAATTATCATGATTACACATATTTGAATTTATAAAGGTATGTTTGTAAATAAAAAACACATAAGAATAGATAAAAAATTAAAATAATATATATCATAAACAAATATAGTTTCATCAAAGGTCCACCATGAGAGGCGGTTGGAGATATTTGAACAATCATGGTTTTGTGAGGCAGTAGTTCTCCGTCCACAGAAACAGTATGTTCGTATCCATTAGATGGATGTGTGTAGAATTATAGTTTGAATAATTATCCTAACAATAACATAATATATTTAGGATACTGGTGTTGTTATAAAATAAAGTAATAAAGAGAGTTTAGGGGGTTGGAGAAGTAAAATACATGAAAAGAACTTAAGAGAAGACATTACCTTTAAATCAGGTATCTCCCTTTGGTTTGAACCAAAAGGTTTTCTTGAACTACCTTCATCCTAGAGTAAGGATTCTATGAGTAAGAGAGGTATGTAGGGAGATTAATTGGGGAGAGTTTGTATGAGCCAATGGGCTTGAGAGGTGTGAGTAATGTGTTAGAGGTGAGGGATTTTTATAAGCGGGAGGAGGGGCTCTTTAGGAAAGATTAAAAATATTATTTTATTATATAATTTTTCTCGGTTTCTAAAGGCCCAAAACTAATTAATGTAGAATAAAAGATGAATAATTTTATAAATAAAATCATCCAATAATAATTGGACAGGTTTTGGATATTTTTTTAATTTTTATAATCTTATTTATTTAAATCATTCATTAATGAGGTAAACACTGCATCATTATTGTGTCATAAATAATTTTATTTATTTGATTTCTAAAAATTAAAAAAAACATCATTATGTAGGAAATATTTTTATATTTCAAATTAATATTTATAATCAAATAGATAACTTATATAAACCCATGTAAAAATTTATTTACTAAAAGATATATGTTTATGTCATTTTTGTCTTTACATTAAATTAATTAATATAAAGTGTCATTATCACTCACAAGTGGCTCCATGGGGTCCCAAAATAGACCCAAGGATTCCCATGGACAGAAATGTATCATCAAATAGGATTATGACACATGTTAGGGTAATTCAGTATTATTATAATATTATTTTTTACCTTTATTTACAAGATTTACCCTTTAACCGTATTAAATAAAATATTAACTAAAGTAAATATTTATAATGTCTAAAAATAAATGTTACCTATTTACACAAATTTTACCATCTAATTAAGAATATGCAATTCATTTTTTCAAATTCAAAACACAAAAGTGGCAGAAATTAATTTAAAATTAATTCCCGTTGTCAAAATAAAAAACAAGTTTTTAAGAAATAATAACTATCAAAAGAATAACACTTGTTTATGCCCAATTTCAAAGTGAAATTACTTACAATGACCAACATTGGATTATTTGGTAAAAATATAATATAATTACACTTTAAAAAAAATTTAAAATATAATCTAATTATATAAATAAATTATATTAAAAGGAAGTTTTGAATTAAAATAGAGTATTTTTCACTATTCATTAAAAAATGAACATTATCAGAAAAATTCCAAAATTTCATCCAAGGTAAATTATGATGTCCCGATTCTAAATAAGAATATTATTTTGTTAATTAGAACATATACAAGTGACAAAAACTATATTTAAAAATGGTTCACCATCAAAAGGCGGTAAAACGTCATTTTAAAGAATATTATAGTATTTTTGCTTACAATCAGATTCTTTCTTATTTTAAGCCTCTAAAATTTATTAGATAAATGTAAAAAAACTTAACAAATATGTATAATCATATTATAGATAGTTATGTTCATTCCATCCATTCCAATGGCTAGGCGTAACCACCATTCAAAAAAAATATTAGATTATTATTTTTCAGTATAACTCAACGTTGTGTGAACTGTAAGATTTCAAAGAAACCTGTTGTTGCGTATCAGGTACGCCGTCAAACAAAACATCCCCTTTAATGTAAAATTTATATTTAATTCACAAATATTAATAAATATGAAAATTTTATATTATTTATTTACCTGGGATGTTTCATCCTTCCCCCTTTTGGGAATTGCATCCTCACAATTTTAAAATTTGGCTCTGAAACCTCATTAAAATTACCAAATCAGAAAAAGATTCAATAAAACTATCAATTTAAAAGGTAGAAGATATGTAAAAAGGTAACCTAAGATAAAATATACTAGGATTCCATGAAAAAGTGCATATGGAAGAGAAACTAAGTGTCATGTTCTGATGGAGAGTGATAGAAAACATGATTAGGAGAAAGTTAACAATAAGAAAACCACAAACATGTGATGGGCTAAACAATAATTGGTTTCCTAGTAGGAAATGTAAAAGGAAAACATTTTTGTTTTTATGTTTTTTATAAGTTTGTGGAATTTATTTATGAGCTTGACTAAGAACATAAGGACACATACTTACTTGTTAAGTAGACTTTCATCCTTTACTAAATTTCTGCCACAAACTCTTCTTTTCTACAAATAATGAGTATTCAAACTAACTTGGTCACATAAAAGTTCTAGAATAAACTTATAGAGTATAACATGATCCTCAAAATATGAACTATACATTTCTATTGTCATTATACATCAACCAAAAATCAAAAATGGTTAGTATGAGATCAGATAATCCCCAAAAGGATAATATTTTACAAAAAGAAAAACAACTCTTAATATCCAAAATTGAACAAAAAATACCCAAAATCAAGAAATAACATTCAATATAAAATTGTCCTTAAAATAATTCAAAATAATCCAAACTAAGTTTGAAACCCAAAATTCATAAGGATTTGATCACATAGTCTTCCTTAATAATTCTTAACATTTATCTCCAAATAACATTGACTGCTCTTAAAGTCTAATACTAAAGTGTAATTAACCTAATCACATATTCTCTATGATAGGTTAATAATTTTCATAAATAACCCAAATCGCCATATGTCAACAATAGAAACATATATTCTTCCAAAATAAAATTTAAACAATTACTCCACAAATGAGATCCTGTAGTATTCCATTTCCCTTAAGCATATAATGTTCCCAAAAATTGAGAATGTCTTCCAAAATAACATTTAGCACATAATCACCAAATATTTTTTCTATATTAATGATATCTATTTGAAAAAACATAAGTTCCCAAAATCAATTTATTCTTGATCCATAAAATCATTTAACTAAAAATAATAAGTCATAGAAACTAGGGATTTCACATAGGCTAGTGGTAAGCGATAAATCCAAATTTCACTTTGGTTTTGGGTTTAATTCCCGCAGCTTTGTCTGACGCGATGGGTTGTCACACGGTCTGCATGTTGTCCTTTTTATAAAACTCAAAAATAACCCTAACATGTTTTAACCACAAAGGTTTTCTTATACCTTTAACTTCTATCCCAATACATTAATACCTCAACATCTTATATATTTTCATTTTTTTTACTCATATAAAATAATATAAAACTATTCCCAAAATAAAGAACATCATACCTTGATCATGGTGTCCATTTGGTTTCATTATCATATTTTTCACGTAGGTAGAAGGTAAATTCATTTCAAAAATGATTTAGAGATCCTTAAAAATCATTTTCTTCCTTTATCCAAATACACCTTGTACAAATTGGGTCATATAGATGTTCTTAGAAAAATAGTTTCAAAACATAATCATGTATAACATAAAATTTCAAAACATCTGATAAAATATTATTTTTATAAAATATTCGGACCGAGTTTGAGTTAAAACTTTCAATAAATGGTACTTTTAAAATAAAATAAGTATGTGTTGAGAGACTATATTGAAAAATCAAATATAAATAGATTTTACAAGGGTCTCCTTCTTCAGCACCTTTTTTAAAATCATAAAATTCTTCAAAATATTATGATAAGGTAAAATATTTGAAAATTCCTTGATAATATTTACCTTTATTAAAAATATGATAATATTTTGAAAATAGAATTTTATTAAATAAAACCCATGATACATCATGATATTGAGGTATAGTGGATGTGTTTGATATCTCAAACAATTGCTTGGAAGTGAGTTGTATGCTAGAGAAAGTTTTGTAATCACTTGAATATGAATTTACAATAATTATTGCAAGCATGTCATGAGGAATAGATAAGAATGTCATTTGAGATACTTCTCCATCCATTTTTAACTGACATTACTTGATCTGAAAAAGTTATAAAACAAGGATTTATCTAAAATAATAGGCATAGGTACTAGCCATGTGTTTAATGAAAACTCCTAATCCCTAAAGTTGTCTAATCTGACCTCTAAAACCAACTATAAGGACTTGGCCTTAAACATTACATAATCTTGAATTATGTCAAGAATTAACATTGAGGATCTTTTCAGGTATATAGTTTTTGAGAATTAAGCCATAACTATTACATTACAACTTGAATATTACATGTAGACACTACTACTCAGTATCCATTTTTCATAAAAAAACTCTTAAATAGAAACATGTCTAGTTCCATGTTTTAGACAACATGAATTTTCCTTGATCCCATCCATGACCCTATTTATCTTTAATTCATGTGAAAAAAAATTCAAAAAAACTTGGGATGAGCATAAAATTCTCATTAAGGGTTATAAAATAAGGAAGGAAAATATTATCCCATCAATAAATAGAAATCAATGAAACCATACTTTTCAATCATACCATACCTTATGAAATCATATGATTTATGAATAACACACAGAAATCATAAATCATAAAGGTAACTTATGGCATCAATATCATACTTACAATGTAGTTATAACAACTATGTAGGGAGTTACGTTGGAATACCCATCACAATATATTCCCTAAATCTCTTAGGAGAAATATTAACATTTACCTCTGTCATGTTACCCAATGCATTGGAGAGCTATCTCGGGCTCACCACCCTAGGTTTATCACAGAACCACCCATATACATAAAAAAAGTGCGAGAAACATAACATATTCATGACATATAAAACAAACATAAAGGAAAGATAACATTTCCACATTTCAATCACAATATTTAATTTCAAGATATTGACATAATCAATTCTTTCTCAAAACCAATTTCAATACCATTTAAAACATTTAATAAAGATATTTTTGAATTAAAGTGTCCCATACCACTTTGAAACTTTTGAAAGTAATTTAAAATTTAAAATAATCCTTTGCATATAAACACAGCCTTAAAATCCTTTCTAAAACATGGACATGAAAGAGAAGGATTTCGAAGATTAAATCTCTAAAACAATATTTCAGTTAAGGAGTTCTTAACCAAATGAGAGATGTTTGAATACAAATAATTTACGAATAAAATTTAATCAAAACATTATAACATAATGAGAATAAATTTATTCACTATATAATATTCCAATGGATAGTATATACACCATATAAAAGTTAATTGGTGTATAACAACAATGAAGTATCAATGGAATGTAAATTGAGATGAAATCCCTTATAAAGTCTGCATCCTTTGGTTAATGATAAATCATTGAAATAATTATGTGTGATAAATATAAATACACTAAATATTATTTTATATTTAGTGTAAATCAATTAGAGTGTATTCAAACATATTTTTTAAAAAACAACACCAATGAATTGGATGTTTAACTCAATGAATGGAAATTGAGTTAAGATTACTCTTATCAAGTTCATATCGATGACTTGAGAATTTATCAATGGAGTGATTATGTGTATCAAAATTATAATCACACAAAGGGGAGTGGAAATTAAACCATAAATAAATAAATAGTGATTCCACACATAATCATAGCATGACATAATTTTGAATTTGAATATTAACCCAAGGAATGGAAATTGGGTTAAAAAATTCTCTTATCGATTTGGTAACTTACAAAAAACACACTACATGAATGAAGGATCATAAAATGAAGATTTAAATACCCATAAATTAAATTATATTACACAAATAATAAAATCATGGGAAGTATATACACCACTGAATAGTAAATAGTGGCAAACATAGCATGAATCTCACGAGAATAAAAAGTGAGATGAAAACCCCTTACCACGTTGTAATCAATCAAGTTGTATGACCAAAAGTTAATAACCACCAAATTAATCACATAATACCATGAATATAAATTTAATCATGATAATATAAATAAAATTTCAGTACACAATACACCACATGAAATAAATAAGTGGTGAACAATGGAAATCTCACGTAATTAAAAGTGGGATAACAAATCCCTTACCTCAAACCCGACTTGTCTTGTATGTTCCTTGTTCTTCCTGAGTAATAAAACTAAGTTAATTTATAATTGATTAATAACCTTTTTTAACTTTATTATTCCTTTTATATCACTTATTACCTTACTATAACAATTAGTTAATTATTTGAGTTCATATCAGACATTTTTTTGATGTTCGGAACTTGAGTAAAAAATGAACTTCTTTTAATTACAAGTTGTCCCTATGGTAAAAATTCTATTATCTCCAGAATTATATTCATGATTTAGATATCATTTATATCATATATATCTAGTATATATATATATCTATAATAGTTCATGACATTTGGAGATAAGAAATGAAATGCACCGTTCATGGAGACGGTAAGCCGTACGTACGAATGAACGCTACTTTCATTTATATTTTATATTTAATGGAATGAAAACATAATGATACATAGGTATATTATAATTAAAGTATCATATGATATATATATGTTACATAATTTCATAACTCTATCCTTTATACGTTCAATGTATGTCATGAACGAGCCATATCACCTTGACGGGGCGGTAGTCCACACTTCCTCAAATGAAATTATCGTGTTTACCCATATTGGAAACCATAAAGGTGTGTTTGTAAATAAAAAACAAATAAGAATATAGAAAACATAAAAGTAATATATATCATATATAAATACAGTGACATTATAATGGCCACTATGAGAGGTAGTTGGAGATATTTGAACAATCATCGTTTCGTGAGGCAGTAGTTCGCCGTCCACAGAAACAGTATGTTTGTATCCATTAGATGGAGGTGTGTGTAAGGGTAGTTCGAATAATTCTAAAAAAAACATAGTATATTTAGGATACCTTTTTTTTATAAAAAAAATTAATAAAGATAGTTTAGGTGGTTGGAGAAGTAAAATAAAAGAAAAGAACTTAAGAGAAGTTGTTACCTTTAAATCGGGTATCTCTCTTTGGTTTGAACCAAAAGGTTTACTTGAATTGCCTTCTTCCTAGAGAAAGGCATATAAAAGAAATATAGTGATGTATTTAGCTTAATTGGGTAGAGGTTGGACGAGCCAAGGGTCTTTAGAGGTGTGAGTAATGGGATAGAGGTGTGGGTTTTTTTTAAGGTGAAGGAGGGGCTCTTTAGGAAAGTTTAAAAATATAATTTTATTATATAATTTTTCTCAGTTTATAAAGGTCAAAAACTCATTAAAGTAAAATATAATATGGCTCATGTTATAAATAAAATTATTTAATAATAATTCGATAGGTTTTGTATATTGTTTTAATTTTTATACTCTTATTTATTTAAATCAATCATTTACGAGGTAAACACTACATCATTATTTTGTCATTAAAAATTTTATTTATTTAATGCCTAAAAATTATAAATAGAATATCAGGATATAGTAAATAGTTTTATATTTCAAATTAATATTTATAGTCAAATAGATAACTTATATAACCCCATGTAATAGTTAATTTACTAAAAGATATATGTTTATGTCATTTTTGTCTTTACTTTAAATTAATTAATATAATGTGTCATCATCACTCCCAAGAGGCTCCATGGGGTCAAAAAATATACCCAAGGATGAAAATGGTCAGAAATGTATCATAAAACAGGATTAGGACATATGTTAGGGCAATTTAATATTATTATAATATTATTTTTTACCCTTATTTACCAGATTTAACCTTTGACCATGGTAAATAAAATATTTACTGAAGTAAATATTCATATGGTCTAAAAAGAAAAGTTACCTATTAAAAAAATTTGGAACACCTTATTAAAAATATGGAATCTATTTTTCCAAATTCAAGAGATAGAAGTGGCAGAAATTAATTTAAAATTAATTCTCATTGTCAAAACAAAAAGCGCGTTTTTTAGATATAATAACTATCATAATATTGACACTTGTTTATGTCCAATTTCAAAGTAAAAATACATAAAATGACCAAAATTGGATTAATTGGTAAAAATATAATCTAATTACACTTGAAAAATAATTAAAAATATAATCTAATCATATAAATAAATTATATTAAAAGGCAGTTTTGAATTAAAATACAATATTTCTCACTATTCATTAAAAAAATGAACATTATCAGAAAAATACTAAAATTTCATCCAAAGTAAATTTTTATGTCCTAATTCTAAATAAGAATATTATTTTGTTCAATAGAACATATAAAAGTGACAAAAACTAGATTTAAAAAGGGTTCACCATCATAAGGCGGTAAAACGACATTTTAAAGAACATTAGAGTATTTATGCTTAAAATCAGATTCTTTATTATTTTAAGCCTCTAAAATTTATTAGATAAATGTAAAAACATTTAAAAAACATGTATAATCATATTATAGTTAGTTCTGTTCATTCCTGCCATTACAATGGCTAGGCGTTAACTACCATTTAAAATAATATTATTATATTATTATGTTTCAGTATAACTCAACGTTGAATACAACGTAAGATTTCAAAGAAACCCTTTGTTGCGTGTTGGGTAAGCCATAAAAAAAACATCTCCATTAAAGTAAAATTAATATTTAATTCAGAAATATTAATAAATATTAAAATGTTATATTATTTATTTACTTGGGATGTTACACCCACTTACCTTCTAATTTTAACATCATTACCCCCAAGCATGATACTAAGGTCCATCCCAAGAAAATAACTCCCAATATCTCTTGGAAAAATCATCTTGAAGACATTTGAACAATTCCCATGACCTACAAATGGGTATAAATATTCCATAGGAAACCTATCAAACTAATAATCTAAAGAAAACCCGCATTATCATACCATACCAATCTTTTGTGGATTTATCATGCTCAACGCAAGAACCAAGACCACTACCCACCCACAATGGAAGTATTCCCCCCCATAAATGAGATGAATAGTTGTCTCAACAATAACCTATAGGCATAATACCACTATTCCTATCATAGTATACATTGAAGATACTACCTAGGCTAACCAAATCTCATCCAAATTCTGAAAACTACTCTAGCCCCTTAAACAACCAGTTGACATCCTCTCCCCTTGGTGATGTACTTTCTAAGAACTTCAAACCATTTTCTACCTGAATAATCACTCACTCCAAGCCCAGGAGGATATGATACATATAATTCATCCACTTAGGGATCGTATGGTTCTTATATAATTTATATAAACCCATGTTCCCATGAAAAAATTCAAAATTATACATAAACTTGTATATAGTTTTGTATTATAGGGACCTAATGCCTCAATAATAGATTTACCACATTTTTCATACCCACCAAACCTCAACTATGCTTAGAAAATCCATTCAAACTCCCAAGATCTTATCTCAAACCATAACACTAATAATATTAATTATAATAATTTAATTAATTTAATAATTTCAACCAAGGCATTATAACCCCTAAAAATTCCCTGATCATTAACGTGACACTAAAACTATAACTAGTCACATGAAGATGGTATACGACACATTTTTCGAACCACTATATGAAAAATTCCTGTAAACCAACACCCAATTATCCCTCAATTTCATCCAATTAAATTAAAATTTCCAAATAAATACACTAAATAATATATTTCAACTAAAATAATAGAATACAACATGAATTCATCATCCCCAACATCCAATATCAATCACATGCTAAAGCCCCACTATTATGGATATTTCCACCAAACATTAGTGTAATTAGTACTAGAATACCCAAATTGAGACATGAAAAAATTAGAGGAAACCTAGAAGAATAAGGATAGAGGGATAAGGGAGATATCATACATCCAAAATTACATATAATATTAATCAATAACTCCCATAATTAAATGGGTATAAGGTAGGAATAAGTATGGTAGGATCCAAACAAAATAGACCTCCCTATAAGGGTATTCGGACTAAAACCAAAGGGGGATAACCTTGAAAAAATGACTCTAACCCTATTATTAAAAATATGGAAAAGTGGTCCATTGTTTTATTAACCAAGGATTCATGGTGTAGAACACCACTTCTGATGATGCATTATGGAATGACGCAATGCATCATGATAAAATTCCTCTCCCATTGGTAAAATCTAGAAAACATAATTGGTCCTCTATAGCACAATTCCATCAAAGTTTCAGTGTGACTAATTACCCTCAAGTATCCTCACAACGCAATGCCTTAGGTCATATAATGATCTCCCTAGAATCTATGACTAATCATACACATCCCATTTTCTACACCCCCATTGTATCATGACAACATTCCTATACAAAAAACAATCACCGCAACATCTTTAGACCATGGAACTGTCCACCACCTCCACAGTGAAAGTATTGGACCCCATCATTCCATTCCACAATACCCCTTGTTGTGGAATTTTCAACTAGATATAATAAATTTAACCCAACCCTAAGAATATCTCCTCTACCATAACTACCATTACCCTCAAGCAGCATCCAAACACCTAATCACATATAAAAACACATCTTTGAGATGTATCAACTCCTAAAATCCAAATTCAATTCCCAATTTTCTAAATACCCCATACGTTAGGTCATAAAATTTAAAATTTATACTAATTTTACTAACAAATAATGACATGGTTCATTAAAAACTCTCAACCATAACACTTATTATACTTGATAAGTACCTAAAAATTTCACTTGAATTTTCATTAATTGACTAGAACCTAACAAAAATTATTATTCCACATCCAAAAGTGAATTGTGGTTGGTATAAATCTAATGAAACAAGATTGACGTACATGAACATTACATTACTTTTTTTGAATACTTAATACATGACCCAAACATATTCCCAAAGAACGTATTAGTTTAGTGTCTTTGAAAACTTGAAACATAATAAACTAACTTGGTGAAAGATCTTCAACATCTCCCATAAAGATATTACCATTTATTTTCCTACCTAAAACCTTTCTTTATATCACAGGGAAAAGAAAACATAAAAAGGGTGAACTCAAATTCTCAGTAAGGGTAAACATGGATAACATAAAACAAACCATAAACATTTGAACATAAAAACATGAACATAAAGTTTAAACATCAAAATCTTGAATCATGAAATAAATATTGGCAGTATGTATGGAATATATAATAAGGGAAAATTAACCATGATAGAATAGAATTTTCACAAAACATGGAATTATGGAAAACAAATATGCATATAATTTGATCTCCATAATAGCCAAGACATTTCTTCCAAGACCATCGTAGTAGAAAAAGTCCACTACTGAACTGAGTTTACTTGTCATTGTAGCCATGTATTACTAAACCATATTTACTTTCCAGTCAATATCATGCCTATATCGTGAGATATAAATATTTAACCAATGCATTGGAGGGAGATATAAGACCCACACATCTCATAGTGAAATCATTATTTAATGTTCCACAAAAACATAAATCATTCACCATAGCATAACCCATGAAATAAGATGGGAATCTTAAACATAATTTCATCATAACATAACACATATAAGATGAATGGAAATCATAAAAATAATTCTTTCATAAACACAGTAAAATCAAAGAAATAATAGGGATAAAAACTTAACCCTATGTCATCTTAGATGGAAAATATTTATTATAAAACACTTGAACTTAATTCATGTGGAAAATATCATTTCTTCTTTAAAAATGATTTCTTTTCTCAAAATGTAATGCAATTGTAAAAGAAAATAATTTAATTGAAAATAATTTTGAAATATTTTAAAGTAATATTCATGTAAATAATACTTTATAAAAGCATAAAAATCCATTCATACTGTATAAGTTAAAAAATATTCCCCTTGTATTTTTACCAGAGAAGTCAAAAAGTAACTCATATGGTAAAAGAAATAAAGATTCCTTCCTAACCATGTAGTAAAAGTAAAAAATGGGTAAAAAAAATTTAATCATACATAAATGAATTGTAAACATTTTATGAATTTTTTAGAAAATATAGACATGGATGATAAATATACCCCAGTAAATACTTACGAATAAACAATCTCTGATAAAATCAGATTGAAAAATTATCCATTACCTTGTACATTTCATTAGTTGAGGGTGTGGTCACCTCATTTATAAAGGTTAAATAATGTTATTAAATTATACCAAGACCATATCCATATTTATGATATAATATATTATACTATTATATCTTTTTGTTAATTATATTTTAATATTATCATTATTTCAAGTGTTAACTCCTTCGTTTCCCATTCCTATTTTTCTAGGTAAGTCATTAGTTTTATGAATAGGATGTATTTTATTCATCAAATTAAGTTCATAATTATTATTTTCACTCATCATATAAATTTTATAGTCATTCTTGAATTGTAAACATGGATAATTAATCTCACCGTGTCGTGGAGACGGTAGGCCGTACGTACGCACGAGCAAAGATATCATTCTCTTGATGGTTAAAATGTATGTAATTAGATGATATATTAATTATAAAGATTAATTATAATGATATATTAATTATTTAAATTCATTATAATAATAATTATACCAATCCTAATAATGTATTTTTGAATAACAAATTACACCACGACGTGGAGATGTTAAACTGTACGTACGCACACATGGCGATATTATTATTTTTAGGATGGATAAAATGATGTATAAGGTTGTAACATAATTATAAAAACATATCATCATTTATAATATAATGTAGTTATTACTTTATTATGTAATAAACATAGAATGTAGAAGTAGAAGAAGAAAATAAAATGAATAGAATTGGTAAAGCAATGACCTCTTCTTCATTGGAATTCCTTTGGATCTCTTCTTAGGGACACTAGGGATGGAATTTTTTGGAAAAAGAGAACATACAAAAGTTAACTAAGAATTTTTATAGGATAATTGGGTAGGGTTTGTTCGAGATAGAAGGCTCAAGGTGGTGTGAGGAAATGTTGGAGGAGATTCCTTTTTATAAGAGAGGAGGATGGGCACTTTAGGAAGGTATTGAAATATTATTTTATTATAAAAATGATTTTAGGTTTCTAAAGTTACAAAACTAATTTAATTATAATACAAGGTGGGTATTTTTTAAATCATTTGTACCAATATGTTTTATATAATTTTAGGTCTCAAATTTAACCTCATCTTTTAGCTTTAACGCTTAGTTAACTAATTTAACTCTTATCATGTCTTCTTGTATATTTATACTATATAGTTAATATAGTTAGTATAAAATTAAAATAGAACCTCAAGTGGTTAATTAATGAAATTTTAGAAATTTTCTATGTCATTTGGCCAAATATTATATATTTTAGACTATTATATCATTTAATAAAATAGTTTTTATTTTAAAAACACATTTATGTGAATTTTTATACTATTCATATCATGACTTTTTTAAACACCCATAAAAACTTTATTATTTAAAAAAAAACATAATTAATTCAAATATAACAAGTCATAATCATCCATAAAATTCTTTGATGGCATAAAAAGTTTAAAAATAAATTTATTTTGATATTTATAATATCAGTTATTTAAACCATTCATTAATAAGGTTGTCACTATATCATCATTATGTCAAATATAAATTTATTAATTTGGTATTTAAAAATTATATATAAAATACCATTATGTATGAATTATTTTTATATTTACAATGAATATTTATAGTAGAATTTATCTTCTATATAACCCCATTTTAATATTTTTAATTAAGAATATACAAGTTTATGTCATATTTCTCTTTACATTAAATTAATTCTTATGAAATATCATTTTCACATCCAAGTGGATCCATGGGGTCTCCAAATCCACCAAAGGATTTCCATGGTCGGAAATATCTAACAAAATATGATTAGGACATGTTTTAGGGTAGTTTAATATTATAATAATATTATTTTTTACCCTTATTTACTCGATTTACCCTTTAACTATAGTAAATAAAATAATTACTAAAGGTACTATTCATAATGTCAAAAAATAAGAGGTACCCATTTAAAAAATTTGAACCTTCTGATTCCAAATATAGAATCCATTTTTACAAATTCAAAACACCAAAGTTTCAGTAATTAATTTAAAATTAATTTCTATTGTCAAAACCAAATAGCGGGTTTTAAAGAAGTAATAACTTCAAAAAGATTGACATGTGTTTATGTCCAATTTAAAAGTGAAATTTCATCCAATTAATAAAATTAGATTTCATGATAAAAATATAATTCAATTATAAATTAAAACTTATTAAAAATATAATCTAAATATATAAATAAATTAAATGAAAAGGCTATACTGAATTAAAATGCAGTATTTTTCACTATTCATTAAAATTTGAATTTTATCAGAAAAATACCAAAAATTCAAAAAATTAAAATTTTTCCCCACTTCAAAAAAAGAAGTTAATTTTGTAAAATTTAACTTATAAAAGTATCCAAAATTATATTTAAAAAGGGTGCACCATCAAAAGGTGATAAAACTTCATTTTTTTTTAAAATACATCTTTTTTCTAAAAAATTGATTTTGTTCTCATACCATGTTCTAGAAAATGTTTAAGATGAATGATAATGTTATATAAAATTAAAAATTTGGTTAATAATATTCATAAAATCTAGTTTATATCCCATTAAATAATAATATTTTAATAATATATCGTTGTTTAGTGAAACTCGTTATCCTGTACAATGCAACTATCGAGGAAGGTCACTCTTATGTCTAACGCAAGAGAAGTCAGTTTTACGTGTAGTGTAAGATTCATTTGCTGTTGTGTATAACATAATCCAATATTAGTTATATATAAATTGAAAAAAATATACTCAGTGTCGCGTGAAATGAATTCTATCAAAAGAACTTGAAATTGTGTGCAACACAAGACAAGAATAGTGTTGCATATACTGCAATCTAATATGGTGTTGCGTATAGTGAAAGCTAATATTAGTGTAGTGTAAAACACAATACATCAATGAAATTAAAATAATATATCTCATAAAATCATAGGATGTAACATTCTACCCCCTGAAAATTAATTTCGACCTCAAAATTCACTGGGGTTATAAAATGTTTACTACTTGAAAGTTTCGTTTATGAAAAAACACATCATAAAAAGGAACATTAAAACTTAATTTTAAAAAAGAAAGCTAGAAACATAACGGTTACCCAAAGTACCTCATCACTAGGTATCCACATAGGAGAACATAGGTGGGAAGTGAAAACATGGATATGGAAGAAAAATCTAACCATCATGTTATGATGGTTAGTCATATAGAATAAGGTTTGAAGAAAGCTAACTACAAGAAATCATTAAATCTGTGATGATTTAGGGAACTATATGATTCATTAGATAATAAGGTAATAAGATAACGTTTTTGGTGTCAATATCTTTTTCCTAAAGTTGAGGATTTTTCACATGAGGAGAAATACTTACATGATTTTAGTACAATCTCACCATTGGTCATTACTTGAAGAATTTCCATTTCACATATTATTTAAATAAATGAAGTTGAAATTTTCATTCTTTAAGTAATATCAGATCATGTGATAAAATGATAGGTCATTCCATCTTTCTCAACAAAAAGGTAAGAACAAGTTTTCAAATATGCATAAGTCCACATATAGTGAGATAATACACTAATCTAACAAACATCAATTGGAATATAACTTATAATATCCATAAATTGCTAACATTACAATCCTTCCAAAAAATAAAAATATAAAACCTTAGAAGGAGGTGAACTAAATGGACTTAACATTTGTCTCTCGTATCTCATTTGGCAGTTCTTGGTTGTCACATTCCAAACATGTGACTACCTTAATCATATATTCACTTTAAACATGATAATAAATTTCCATAGGACCTTAGTGAAAACATGAATCCTATTAAAAATTTCCACACACCAAAAATACCAAAAATTCTATATACTCAAACCATGATATCACTTTGTCCTTATATAATTAATGAGATCAATAATACTATCAAACATATCAATATCTCTTTATCCCTTCATCATGCGTATATCATGAGATTTCCAAAAAATATTTCAATCACTTTTCATGGTTTCTGGTACCATATAATTATGGAAAACCATAATAGACCAATACATATATATTCCAATATTCCATAATACTATAAATGAGATTCCACAACACTATTTTGGAATCCGATTACATAAATACTTAATCATTCCACCAATTCTTTATCATAATAAACATCAGAAATAGTGATCGCATGTGACATCACGTTGTCTTTTTTCCTTAAGTGGTTGATGATGTCAATCATTATTAACCCTCATATTAGTGCATAAGTTATAATAACACCCCATTTACATGAACTTGTATCATTTAAGTGTTGGTGGTGCATTCTCTGTAGTATTTTCTCTATTCACATCATTAGCAACCTCTTTTCCATTACTTTGGAACTCAAGTGCTCGATGATCCAATTTTCCACACTTTGAAACATTTTATAGTCCCTTTAAGATAATCTCAACCATGATTCTTTCCACACATTGAGCATAAGAAAACATTCAGCTTCATTTTAGCATTTTTTTGAGATTTTCCCTTGAATTCCATCTTTTGTTTCTTGTAAAAACCATAAGATGGATGTGTAACACCGACATCCAGTTCTACCTTGATAACACAATGCACAATCTCTTCATAGCTACTGAAGTATCTTATAGCTAATTAACTTTTAATACATGTTTTTAATCCACTGTAGAATTGAACAACTTTACATTCAGGTTTCATGATAAAGTGAGAATCATACCTTAAAAGTCATGTAAAATTCACCTCGTATGTACCAAAAGATTCATCATACTTTTGATTAAGCTCAAGGAAATCCTTTTACATATTTTTTTGAATAATATGAGGGAATTAATTATTAAAAAATAAGTTCTTGAATTCTTCAAATTACATGGATTCAATTTCATCTTGCTGCCTTGTATTCTCAATTATAGTCCCCCACTGGTTAGCTTCACCTTCTAAGCGATATACAAAGAAAATGAATTTTTCATGTTCTGAAAAGTGAAGGATGGAAAATATCTTTTCAATGGTACTAATTCATTTTTCAGCAAAAAGTGGATTAAAGGACTGACTGAAAGAAGGTGGATGTTTCCTCATGAAGGAATCAACAGAATGTTGTTCCCTTCTCTGGTCTTTTGGAAGTCTATAATGATTCCTAGCTTGTGTAAGTATAGAAATAAGAATTTTCATTCTATATTCTATAACATTTGTTTTTTCTTGAGGAAAATTATTTAATTTCCCATTGTATTGATCATTAACACGGTTGTTTCAGGTTCCATCCATCGTCTAAAACCCAAAATAGAATAGTGTGAGAGGAAAAAATCATACATATAAAACAACATAATTAAGGGGGGTACTTTCAATCTCTAAAATCGTAGGTCAAATCCTAGGCTATTCATGATAGTTACCATAATTATAGAACTATAATATATAGTTATACTTAACCTTAGATACATCCCTAGGCATACCTTAGAAATATCTCTAGGGATCTCACTAAAGTTTTCACATCCCAGTTTCCAATGGTTAACTAAACATTTGCTCTGACACCAACTCTAACGAACCAAGATTGACGTACATGGAAATTACATTAATTTTGTGGAATACATAATATATGACACAAACAAATCCCCAAATAATGTATTAGTTTAGTGTATTTGGAAACATGGAACATAATCTTCAAACTTGGTGAAAGATCTTCAACATCTCCAATAAAGATCTTCCACTATAGTTTACCTACCTAAAATCTTTCTTTATATCCTAGGGAAAATAAAATTTAAAAAGGGTGAGCTCAAATTACTAGTAAGGGTAAACATGGAGAACATGAAATAAAACCTAAAAATTTGAACAAAAAAACATGAACAAAAAGTTTAGACATCAAAATATTGATTCATGAATTAAATCTTGGCAGTACGTAATGCATAGATAATAAGGGAACATTAACCATGATATAATATAATTGACATAAAACATTTAATTGTTGAAAACAAATATGCAGATAATATTATTTCCATAGTATCCAAGACATTGCTTCCAAGACCATCATAGTGGACAAAGTCCATTATGGAACTGAGTTTTCTTGCGGTTCTAAACATGTATTATCGAACCAAATTTTCTTGTCATTTCAGTAAAGACTATATCATGATTTATAAATCTTTACCCAATACATTTTAAGGAGATATAGGTCCCAATAATCTCATAATAAATCATTCTTACATGGATTAAAAAAAATAAATAATTCATCATAGCATATCCCATGAAATAAAATGGGATTCTTAAACATCATTTCATCATAACATAATCCATATAAGATAAATGTACTTCATAAAAATAATTCCATCATAAAAACAATAAAATAAAATTAATAATAGGGATAGAAACAAAACTCTTTGTCACCTTAGATGGAAAATATTTTGATAAAACACCTGAACTTAATTCCTGAGGAAAATATCCTTTCTTCTAAAAAAATGTTTTTTTCTAAAATTGTCATGAAATTTTAAAAGAAAAGAATTTAATTGAAAATAAATATGAAATATTGTAAAGTGAGATTCATGAAAATAATGCATTACGAAATCATAAAAATTTTCTCATGTTGTATAAGTTAAAAAACATCCCCCTCGTACTTTTTTCCAGAGAATTCAAAAAGTTACTTGTATGTTAAACAAAAAAAGATTCCTTAAAAACCATATAGTAAAAGTAAAAAATCTGTAAAAACGACTTTAAACATACATATATGAGTAGTAAAAATTTTATGGAAACTTTTTTTAGAAAACATGGACATGGATGATAAATATACCACAGTAAATACTTATGAATAAAAAATCTCGGACAAAACATGAGATTGAAAAATTATCCCTTACCTTGTACTTTTTGTTAGATAAGGGTGTGTTCATCTCATGTATAATGGTTAAATCATGTTATTAAATTATAACAGGTCTATATCCATATTTATGATATCCTATATGATCCTATTATATCATTTTGTTAATTGAATTTCAATATTAGCATTATTTCAGGAGTTAATTGATTTGTTTTCCCATTCATGTTTTGTCATGTAAGTTATGTTTGTTATGAATAGTATCTATTTAATTCATGAAATTAAGTTCATAATTATTATTTTCACTCATCATATAAATTTTATATTCATTATTGAATTGTTAACATGGAGAACGAATCTCACCGCGCCCTGGGGATGGTAGGCCGTACGCACAAACAAGTGAAGATATCATTCCATTGATGGTTAAATGGTATGTAGTTGGAAGATATATTAATTATAAATATTATTTATCATGTTATATTAATTATTTAAATTCATTATACTCATAGTTATACCCATCTTAATAAATTATTCTTGATTAACAAATTACACCATGATGTGGAGACAGTAAGACGTACGTACACATGCATTGTGATATTGTTATTCGTAGGATGGATAAAAGGAGGTATAAAGTTTCTTCATAATTATAATAACATATAATCATGTATAATATAATGTATTTATTACTTCAGTAATGAATAAACAAATAAATATGAAGTAGAATAAGAAAAGAAATTGAATTGAATTGGAAAAGCAATTACCTATTCTTCGTTGGAATTCTTTTGAATCTCTTCTTAGGGACACTAGGAATGGAATTTTTGAAAAACTAGGAACCTCTAACAGTTAACTAAAAATGTTTATAGGATAATTGAGTAGGGTTTGGTCGAGCTATAAGGATCAAGTTTGTGTGAGGAAATGTGGGAGGAGATGCCTTTTTATAAGAGAGGAGGGGCACTTTTGGAAGATATTGAAATCTTATTTTATTATAAAATTATTTTAAGTTTAAAAAGGTCAAAAAATCATTTAATTATAAGATAAGATGAGGAATATTATAAATCCTCTCAAAAAATAGGTTCAGGAAAAGTTTAGGTCTCAAATCTGACCTTATCTTTTAGCTTTAACCCTTAGTTAACTAATTTAACTCTTACCATGTCTTCTTGTATATTCATACTAAATGGTTAATATAGTTATTATAAAATTAAAATAGAGACTCAAGGGGGTAATTAATGAAATTTTCAACATTATATAAGTCCTTTTTTTAGAATAATATTTTTTTGACTATTATATCATTTAATAAAATAGCAATTTTTTTTAAAAAACTCATTTAAGTCAATTTTTATACTATTCATATCACAACTTTTTTAAAAATACATAACTTGATTTTTTTGAAAAAACTTCATTTATTCATATATAACAAGTAATAATAAATCATAAAATTAGTTTATGGCATAAAAAGTTTCAAAATAAATTTATTTTAATATTTATAATCTCATTTATTTAAATCATTCATTAATAAGATAATAACTACATCATCATTGTGTCATAAATAAATTCATTTATTTGATGTCTAAAAATTATAAATAAAATACCATAATGTAGAAAATATTTTTATATTTCCAATGAATATTTAATGTCTAATTTATCTTATCTATAACCCCATATTAAATTTTATTTATTAAGAAGATAGAAGTTTATGTCATATTTCTCTTTAATTTAAATTAATTCTTATAAAATGTTATTTTCACATCCAAGTGGTTCCATGGGGTATCAAAATCGACCCAAGGATGACCATGGTAGAAAAAATATCATCCAATAGGATTAAGAAATGTGTTAGGGTAGTTTAATATTATTATAATATTATTTTTTATCCTTATTTACCCAATTTACCCTTTAACCATGGTAAATATAATAATTACTGAAGTTACTATTCATAATGTCAAAAAATAAAAGGTATCTATTTAAACAAATTTAACCTTATTATTAAAAATATAGAATCCTATTTTCCAAATACAAAACAAAGAAGTTGCAGTAATTAATTTAAAACAAATTACCATTGTCACAACCCAAAAGCGGGTTTTTAAGAAGTAATAACTATCAAAAGATTGATATGTATTTATGTCAAATTTAAAAGTGGAATTAATTCAAATGAAAAAAATTGGATTAAATGATAAAAATATAATCCAATTACTCTTTTAAGACAATTAAAAAGATAATTTTTCTATATAAATAAATTATATGAAAAGGCAGTTTCGAATTAAAATGCACTATTTTCACTATTCATTAAAATTTTAATTTTATGAGAAAAATACCAAAAATTATGAAAAAGTAAATTTTTTATGTTCTGCTTCCAAAAAATAATTTTATTTTATCAAATTAAAATTATAATAATATCAAAAACTATATTTAAAATGGGTGCGCCATTAAAAGAAGGTAAAATTTCTTTTTTTAAAAAATACTTCATTTATCTGAAAAATTGATTTTGTTCTCATAACATGTTCTAGAAAATATGTAATATGAATGATAATGTTACATAAAATTTAAAATTTGGTTAATAATATTCATAATGAATCATTTATATCCCATTAAATTATAATATTTTAATAACATATCGTTGTTTAGTGAAACTCAGTATCAAGTACAACATAAGCTATCAAGGAAGGTCCCACTTGCATGTAACGCAAGCCAAGTCAATGTTATGTGTAGTTAAAGCATCCTTTTGAGTTTCCTATAGCATAATACAATCTTAGTTCATTTATACATTGAAAAAAATCTATACTCGGTGTTGTGTGAAATGAATTCTATCAAAAGGACATGAAATTATGTGCAACACAATCCAAGAATAGTGTTGCGTATACTTTCAATATGGTGTTGTGTATAGTGAAATCTATTATTGTTGTATCATAAAACTCAAGACATCAACTAAATTAAAATAATATATCTCATAAAATCACAGGGGGTTACATTCTTCCCCCTTAAAATGAATTTCTCCCATGAAATTCATCAGGGTTATAAATAGTTTACTACAAGAAAGTTTTGTTCATGGAAACCCACACACTAAAAAGGAATAATAAAACTAAATTTTAAAAAGGAAAGTTCGAAACATAACAGTTAACCAAAGTTACTCATCATTGGGTATCCACATAGAAGAACATTGGTGGGATGTGAAAACATGGATATGGAAGATATGTCTATCCATCATGTTCTGATGGTTGGTGATGGGGAATAAGGTTTTAAGAATGTTGAGTAAAATAAATCTATAAATCCACAATTATTTAAGGGACCATATGATTCATCTTAAAAGAAGGTACTAGGATAAAATTTTTGGTTTCAATATCTTCTTCCTAAAGTTGATGAATTTTTACACGAGGAGAAATACTTACATGATTTCAATACAATATCACCATTGGTCATTCCATGAACAATTTCCACCTCACCTCTTATTTAAAGAAATGGTTTTCAATTTTTTATTCTTGAAGTATTAGCAGATCATGCGATAGAATGATAGGTCATTCCACCTTTCTAAAAAAAGGTTAGAACATGTTATCAAATATGAATAAGTCCACCTATAGTGAGATAATACATTAATCTAACAAATTACTATTGGAATATAACTTATACTATCTATAAATGGATAGCATTACAATCCTTCAAAAACTGAAAAAATAAAACATTAGAAGGAGGTGAACTAAATCGACTTAACATTTGTCTCCCATATCTCATTTGGCAGTTCTTGGTTGTCACATTCCAAACATGTGAATACCTTAATCATGTATTCTTGTTAAACAAGATAATGAATTTCCATAGAACATTAGTGAAATCATGCATTCCATTAACTCTTTCCAAACACCAAAAATACCGAAAATTCTATATATTCAATCCACGAAATCACTTTGTCCTTATATTAGTCATGAGATTATTAATACTATCAAACATCTCATTATGTTCTTATCCTTTCATTATACACATATCATGCGATTTCCAGAAATATTTCAATCACTTTTCATAGTTATCGGTACCATATAATTTTGGAAAACAACAATACACCAATACATAGATATTCCAATATTCATAATACTATAAAATATATTACACAACAATATTTTGGAATCCCATTACATAAAAACATAGTCATTCCACCACTTAATTTTCATACTCAACGTCACACATAGTGATCACATGTGACTTCCCTTTGTCTTTTTCCTTAAGAGGTTGTCAATGTCAATCATCATTAACCCTCAGATTAGGGAATTGGTTAGCATAATTACCCATTTTCTTGCACTTGTAGGATTGAAGTGTTTGTGGTGCGTTTTATTTAGTATTTTCTCTATTCACATCATTAAAAACCTTTTTCCCATTACTTCTACACCCAAGTACTCAAAGAACTTCTTTTACACACTTGAAACATTTTATAGTACCTTTAAGAAAATATCTATCATGATTTTTTCCACACTTTGAGAATAAAGAAACATTCATCTTCATTTCACTATCATGGTGAGATTTTAACATGAACTCCATCTTACATTTCTTGTCAAAACCATGAGATGGATATATTACACCAACATCCAGTTCTACCTTTATAGAAAAACGCACAATCTCTTCATAGCTAATGAAGTCACTTATAGCTAATGCCCTTCGAAGACTGGGTTTTGATCCACTGAATAATCGATCAACTTTACTTCCAAGTTGGATGATAAAGCCAGAAGAATACCTTGAAAGTCTTATAAAAATCTCCTCGTATGTACCAAAAAATTCGAAATACTTTTTCATAACATTAAGGAACTCCTTTTCTATCTTTGTTTGAACAATAAGAGGGAAGTACTTATTGAAAAATAAGTTATTGAACTCGTACCATTCAATGGATTCAATTTTATCTTTCTTCCTTGTATTATTAATTAGATTCCACCACAGGTCGTCTTAACCTCTTAAATGATAGATAGATGAGATGAATTATTCATGTTACGAACAACGAAGGATGGAAAATATCTTTTCAATGGTACTGATCCATTTTTTAGTAACAAGTGTATTAGAAGACCCACTAAAACAAGGTGGACATTGCATCATGAATGACTCAATAGAATGTGTTTCACTTCTCTTCTCATTTGGAAGTTCAGAATGATTCAGAACTTTTGTAATTATAGCAACAAGATTTTTCATTCTATGTCCCATAATTTTTGTGTTCAGGAGGACAATCATTGCATTACCTAGTGTATTTATCATTAACATAGTTCCTTTGGGGTCCATACATCATCTAAAACCCAAAAAGAATCGTTTGAGAGGAAAAAATAATACTAGGAAGAAAACATAATCACAGTGGGGGTAATTTCAATCTCTAATATCTTAGGATTAATCCTAGGTTATTCTTGATCATTTCCATAATTAAATGACTATATGATATAGTTATAATTAACCTTAGGGACATCCCTATACATACCTTAGAAATATCTCTAGGGATATCACTAATTTTTTCACATCCTAGTTTCAAAAGGTTAACTAAACCTTTTCTATGATACCAAATCTAGCTACCCAAGCTTGACATACATGGAAATTACAATACTTTTTTAGAATACTTAATACATGACACAAAAATATGCACAAAGATCGTATTAGTTTAGTGTATTTAGAAACATAGAATATAATCTTATAACTTGGTGAAAGATCTTCACCATCTCCATTAAATATATTCCCCATTTGTTTTACGACCTAAAACCTTTATTTATATCCTTGGGAAAAGAAAACACAAAAAGGGTGAGCTCAAATTCTCAATAAGGTTAAACATGGATAACATAAAACAAACCATAAACATTTGAACATAAAAACATAAACATAAAGTGTAAATATAAAAATCATGAATCATGAAATAAATCTTGGAAGTACATAAGGTATATATCATAAGGTAACATTAACCATGAAATAATAGAATTGGCATAAAACATGGAATTGTAGAAAACAAATATGCACATAATATGATTTCCATAGTAGCCGAGATATTTTTACCAAGACCATCATAGTGGACAAAGTCCATTACTTAAATGAGTTTACTTTCCGTTCCAGCCATCTATTACTGAACCAGATTTAATTATCATTCTATTAATTTCTATATCATGAGATATAAATCTTTACCGAATGCATTAGAGGGATATATAGGTCCCACCCATCTCATAATGAAATAATTCTTTTATATTCCACAAAAAAATAAATCATTCTTCATAGCATAACCCATGAAATAGAATGGGATTCTTAAACATCATTTTATCATAATATAATACATATAAGATAAATTGAATTCATATAAATAATTAGATCACAAAAATAATAAAATAAAAGTAATAATAGGGATAAAAAAATAACCCTATGTCATCTTAGATAGAAAATAATTGTGATAAAACACTTGAATTTAATTCCTGAGGAAAATATCCTTTCTCCTTCAAAAATGTTTTCTTTTCTCAAAATGTCATGAAATTTTAAAAGAAAATATTTTAATTGAAAATAAACTTTAAATATTGAAAATTAAGCTTCATTTAAATAATGTGTTATGAAATCATAAAAATCCATTGATGTCCTATAAGTTTAAAAAAAATTCCACTCATACTTTTGTTGGAGAAGTCAAAACGTAACTAGTATGGTAAATGAAAGAAATATTCCTTCTAAACCATGTAGTAAATGTAAAAAATGGGTAAAGACACATTAAAAATACATAAATTTATTTTAAACCATTTATGGAAACATTTTTTTAGAAAACATGGACATGGATGATAAATATACCCTAGTAAATACTTACAAATAAACAATCACTAATAAAAATGAGGTTTCAAAATTATCCCTTAGCTTGTACTTTTAGTTATTTGAGGGTGTGTTCACCTCTTTTATAATGGTTATGTAATGTTATTAAATTATAATAGGACCATATCGATATTTATGATATCACATATGATCCTATTATATCTTTTATTAATTGTATTTCAATATTACCATTATTTTAGATGTTAACCGCTTCATTTTCCCATTCCTATTTTTCTATGTAAGTCATGTTTATTATGAATAGGATTTATTTTATTCATTAAATTAAGTTTAAAATTATTATTTTCACTCATAATATAAATTTTATAGCTATTCTTTAATTTTTAACATGGAGAACGAATCTCTCTGCATTGCGGAGATGGTAGGCCGTATGTATACACAAGCGAGAGTATAATTCTCTTGATGGTTAAATGGTATATAAATAAATGTTATATTAATTATAAATATTCTTTATCATGTTATATTAATTATTTTAATTCATTATACTCATAATTATACTCATCCTAAAAAAGTGTTTTTTAATAACAAATTACACTACAACGTGGAGACGGTAAGTCGTACGTACGCCACATGGTGATGCTGTTATTCGTAGGATGGATAAAAGAAGGTATAATGTAGTCCCATAATTATAATAACATCATAAAATATATAATATACTAGATTTATTACTTTATTATGAAATAAAAAAGTAAAGTGAAAGTATAAGAGGAAATTGAATTGAATTGAATTGGTAAAGCAATTACCTCTTCTTCTTTGGAATTCCTTTGTATCTGTTATTAGAGACATTAGGTATGAAATTTTTGGAAAACTAGGACCTCAAGAAGTTAACTAATAATTTTGACAGGAGAATTGTTCAAGGTTTGGTCGAGCTATAAGGCTCAAGGTGGTTGAGGAAATGTGGGAGGAGATGCCTTTTTATAAGAGAGGAGGAGGGGAACTTTAGGAAGGTACTGAAATATTATTTTATTATAAAAATATTTTCGGTTTCAAAAGGTAAAAAACTAATTTAATTCAAATATAAGATTATGATTTTTCTATATAATCTCAACCAATAGGTTTTAGACATTTTTATGTCTCAAATTTAACCTTATCTTTTAGCTTTAACCATTAGTTAACTAATTTAACACTTAATATGTCTTCTTGTATATTCATACTATATGGTTAATATAGTTTCTATAAAATTTTAATAGAACCACAAGTGGTTAATTAATATATGTTCAACATTATACAATTCATTTGGTCTAATATTATATTTTTAGGACTATTATATCATTTAATAAAATAGTATTTTTTTTAAACTCATTTATGTCAATTTTTAAACTATTCATATCATGAGTTTTTTAAAAATCTATAAAAAATTTATTGTTACAAAAAACATCATTACTTCAAATATAATAGGTTATAAGCATAAATAAATTTTTTTGATGGCATAAAAGGCACCAAATAAATTTATTTTAATATTTATGATCTCATTGATTTAAATCATTCATTAATAAAGAAATCACTACATCACCATTGTGTCATAAATAAATTTATATATTTGGTGTCTAAAAATTATAAATAAAATACCGTGATGTAGGAAATATTTTTATATTTATAATGACTATTTATTGTCAAATTTATCCTATATATAAACCCTTATTAAAGTTTTATTATTAATATGATACAAGTTTATGTCATATTACTCTTTACTTTAAATTAATTCTTATAAAATGTCATTTTGACATCCAAGTGGTTCCATGGGGTCTCAAAATAGACCCAAGGATGCCCATGTTAGGAAATATCTCATAAAATAGGATTAGGACTTGTGTTAGGATAGTTTAATATTATTATAATATTATTTTTAGCTTTATTTATCAGATTTTCCCTTTAACCATGGTAAATAAAATAATTACTGAAGTTACTATTCATAATGTCCAAAAATAAAAGGTACCTATTTTTGAATTTGAAAATTATGATTCCAAATATGGAATTCATTTTTCTAAATTTAAAACACATAATTTTCAGTAATTAATTTAAAATTAATTCCCGTTGTCAAAACCTAAAAGCAGGTTTTTAAAAAGTAATAACAATCAAAACATTGACATATGTTTATGTCCAATTTAAAAGTGAAATTACTTCCAATGATCAAAATTAGATTAAATGATAAAAATATAGTCCGATTAAATTTTAAAACCAATTAAAAATATAATCTATGTATATAAAAAATTATAGGAAAGGGCAGTTTTGAATTAAAATGCAGTATTTTTCACTATTTATTAAAATTGGAATTTTATCAGAAAAATACAAAAAATTCAGAATAATTAAATTTTTCTATCCCGCTTCCAACAAATAAGTTTATTTTTCCATATTTTTCTTATAAAAGTATCAAAAAATATATTTAAAATGTGTGTTCCATCAAAAGGTGGTAAAGCTGCATTTTTGGAAAAATACTACTTTTATCCGAAAAATTGATTTTGTTCTCATAACATGTTCTAGAAAATGTGAAATATGAAATCTAATGTTATATAAAATTAAAAATATGATTAATACTATTGATAATGTCTAGTTTATATCCCATTAAATAATAATATTTTAATAATACATCGTTATTTCGGGAAAGTCAGTATCACGTACAATGCAAGCTATCGAGGAAGGTCTCTCTTGCGCGTAACGCAAGACAAGTCATTGTTGAGTGTAGTGAAATATTTATTAAGTTTTTTATAACATAATTAAATCTTAGTTCATTTATACATTGAAAAAAAATCTATACTCTATGTTGCGTTAAATGAATTCTATCAAAATAACCTGAAATTGTGTGCAACAGAAGCCAAGAATAGTGTTGCATATACAACAAGCTAATACGGTGTTGCGTATAGTGAAATATAATCTTGGTTTAGAATACAATGCATTAAATAAAATAAATTAAAAGAATATATCTCATAAAATCATGTATTGTTACAATAACTACCCCATACTGATTCTGAATACAATATCTTTTTCCAAAAATCCCTAGTCTAATCCTCAAAACTCAATAGTTGTACCTCAAATAGTTTGTTTAATGTAATTTCCACATCATTGTATCTAGTTACACATTAAAACACCAGTTGATCATCCTATGAAAAAATTCTCCCAAAAACACATAGCCTTTCTCACTGATGTGTTATCACCTCAATTAGATCATTGTTCTTTCACTCCTGATGGCATTGTGAAAACTCCTAAAACCCACACTAATTTCCAACATTCCACTCAATGTTAATTCTGTGGATAAATCATCAACCCAGAAAAAAATATCATTATACCATCGTCGCATGCATTGAAGAATTATCAGTTTGATTCCCTCTCAAATAGAACCTAAAATTTTACTCGATTTAGACTCCTAAGGAATAAACTCCACTCAAGCACTATAGATGAATTAAAATATTGGAATTAAGCTTGGAACGAAATATAATTAACCTCCATGTACACCAGTATCCCAATATTATCATAACCACCCACTTACTAGTTTAATTTCCACCATTACCCTTCCAACATGAGTCTCGTACACCAACAATGGATAAAATTATCTGCACCAGAAGATTATCCTTTTCATCATCATTCTAAACCAACAAACTAGATCTCCAAAACCTATATATTGTTAATTACTGAAATTAATTTTTGAATGGGACCACCCAACTCATACCCAAAAACCAACCCAAAACACTATCTTCTGTCAATTCCAGGATTTACAGACATGTTATCATTGATGTTCAAAAAATATCTCTAGAAACATGGGTCACAACCGCTAAAAACCAATGGTGTGATCCCTATTATATGAACTTCCTTATACTAGTTTTAGAGAACTGACCTAGATAGGTCGCAACATTACTCCCATGTCACTCCTCCTGAGATATGATCAACCCATACCAAACAAACCCTATCAGAACATGCACTTAAATTTATAATATAAAAGTTATCGACCTTATAGACATATAAATATATCTATAATCCATTACTCATCTATGAAACCATGATAAAAATTCCTTGAACCAGTAGATTTCAGCACCATCAACTTCTTCCTCATTTTTTGACCCACGACTGACCATATCTCATTTTCTACATCCTAAATACTCATTGATATCCAATATTACCATAGACATAATACTCCACTTCCCATAAAAACCTTGAGCGAAGTAGACTATGGGTGTCTTATTGACCTCAATCAGTCATATCACCCATAGATGACCATGTACCCCAACCCACTAAATTCTCATGAATCACCTACAAGCAATCAAGAAATAGGGATAATAACCAATATATCATCATTCCTACACTTATCATATTTTCCAAAAACCTATAAAATTATGAACATACCCATACATGTTCTATTTTAACACTCCACATACCAAAAAGGAATCAAACATAACCAATATGAATTTGCTTTCACACATCACAATGTTTACAAAAAATCCACAATAATGATCACTCTCCTCCTTCCAAAGTAGAGTGAACTCTCGAAGAACCCCCTCACAGGCTATTTCCCACCACCTATATTGTCCCCTTATAAACCAAAGTTGGTATATACCTTTATATCACCCAATAATAATACCAATATCATGCTTTCATAATTTATATTTCATCAAACCTATATTTATACACCAAATCATCTACCCATGCATCTCTTTGATGAAGAAAATATAACCTAGAAGCACTATTGGTGATTGCTATACTAAATAAACAAAGTAATCTCACATATTACAAGGTTTACTACACATATATTCATAAATTATGAATCAATCTAAAATCATCATGTATATACCAATTCTTAACAAATCAAAGACATGACCACCTAGGATACTCTCCAATATCCCACTGAAAACCACACCCAAAACAAAAAAATCAAGGAAATTAATTGATCCCTCCATCAAAAAATGACCATGATACTAAAATCACTCTATTCAATCTATATATAAATAGTTTATGGTATCCCACATACCTTTATCTTTCCTCTAATGGTCATCAAACTAATCAAGAAAACCTTTGCCCATTCCAAACCACATATAAGAATACCTCACATGTATTAAACAAATCCATTGAATACAATGTGGAAACCATAAAAATGGTTAATATAAACCACATACACATAACGACTATATAATCATAATTATATGGTGTTCTATGATAATATATAAAAACTTTAATTTTAAAAACTTTTTTTAACTGAATTTTTTTCCATTAAAAAGTTAAATAATAAAACACTATATAAGTTATTATTAACTTGTAAAAAAACTAGACCCACTTTCATTACCAAACCATCAATCAAACACAAGCACACAAATGTCATGTGAATCCCACATACCATATATGATGCATATATATATTCTTCTTTCCACTTAGGTTCAAGAGTAAACCCAAAAATAATGATCTAAAGAAAATACATCATAATTGAATAAATATATCAATTATAAAAATAAAAGTCAAGAATAGAAATCCCATAACCTTAGTGGCATGGAATTCCCACTAGAAAGATATTCACAAATCATCAACTTGAGGTCCATCTCAAGCTCAGAACCATTTCTATCTCTAACTACAAAGTCCCTAAATAGTAATATAATTAAAAAAATAATTTTTTGATACCATTTTTTTAACACATCAAATAAAATCAATTGAATGATACTCTAGTTAATGTAAAAAATGTACATAGGCTTGCATCCCTATGCTATAGATATTATTGACCAATTATGGGAGTCTGTAATAAATATCGGGGAGACTAGGCTCTCTATATAATATCGATCAATAATAAATAAATAAATAAGAAATAATCCAAAATTCACATGTTAGAGTACACATATGGAAATACTACCAAAAACAACACATAAAAAATAATATTAACCCATGTTATAAAAAAATTAACAATTTAGTCATACTGTTTTACATATCAATAGATCACCCACTATGCCAATCACATATGAAAAAAAAATTATTGGGAGTATCCACTATAATCTAGATCCTCACCTCAACCCATCTCCAAATCCTATCAAGATACTCCAAATTTATCAATTTTATAACCCATAACCTGAACAATGTAATAAACATGAGGTTTTAAAGTGCAATATGGTCCATGTGTAGGGTATTAGAAAAACATATAAGTATATTCTCACCACTTAACCCTAATATATTCCATTATATGCTTGTGTATGTAAGATGAAAATAAATAATCAACATTTACACTATACAAGCATGCATGTTTGGTTATTGTGTGATAACTAGGCCACCATGAAACATGATCATACCTAGTTTAGTCACATTTTATGTACCATGTCTATCATATTCTCATTTCATATAAATCCCATTAGGGGAAAGGAAAAAAAACCAATCTAAAACTGAGAACATTGGAAGCCCATTGAGGGAAAGTAAAAAATTGATCCAAAACCGAGCATACAAAACAACCATGGATCCTCTCTAAGTGATCCCCAAGAAATAATAAAATACATCTCCACAACCAGATCAACAAATAAAAAGTGGATCTAGAGGAGGGAAATAATGGATCCAACATACCATGTGAGTCAAACCACTCTCCTATGGGAAGATCCCATCTCAAATCAAATAAATTGTAAGTGAATCCATTGGAGGGAAATAATAGATCCAATGTCTTATATGATATGAACCATACAATAACTAGGTAGATTCGATGGATAATAATATATATAAGAAGAAAATATTGGGGATGGAAAAAATTTATCCAACTTCCCACAAAAGTTGAATCATAACATCATAATCTAGTTCCTCGGGCAAATCATGTATATAATCAGTAGATCTTAAAAAGGTAAATAATGGATCTTACCTCTTGTATGATCTAAACCACTAACATTAAGTAGGTTCCATGGATATATTTCATGCTCTGGGAAATTACATATACATGGTGCTCCAATCCATATGGAAACACTACCTTAAGTCACTGACTTTTTTTGAATCCAATTACATCCATCACATCTCCCACAAAACTCACAACTTGGGCACTAGTCACTCATGACCTACATATATCAAAAATAATATCTTAAAATCCATATAACATCATAATATAATACTTTCACATAAGAACCAATCATATATATCTTATCTCACCAACCCATCATCATTATCAACTTTCTCGTGAAGGCATCTATTGGGTTCCTATAACCTAGATTAGTCTCTACTTTCTGATACTAACCCACAAATGTCACCCAATGTTGACCCCAAATCCTATAGAACCTATGTTCCCAAAAAATCAGTGGGTCATCCCTACTTCACTTTTAATTTCTAATCATTACCTTTACTATAATAACAAGGGATATCCCAAGACAAGAACTCCCATTTCTCATTGAAAACTCATTTCCAAGTCATTAGAAATATTCCCACAACCCACATATGGGTCCCATATCACATATTCTATAATAGAGCTCTTAATAATTTCATTGAGAGGAAGCCCTCATTGTCACACAATTATAATCCCTTAAGGACTCATAATTCTCACTACATACACCAAGACCATTACCCACCATCAATAATGGTGTTTCCAACCATGAGTGAGATGAATGACTATCTCATTTATCACCCATAGACCTAATCTAACCATAACTACCATAATAACCATAGGAGATAAAACCCAAGATAACCAAACACCATCCCAAGATTAAAGACCTACTACGACTCCATACACACCCAACTAGACTCCTATCCCCCTTAGATATATAATCTCTAGGAATATATAACCATTTTTATATGATGGAGCACTCACTTTCAGCCTAATAGGCTCTAAGAAACCTAATTTCTTCATATAGAGAACACATCATCCATATATAATTTACCCAAAACCAAGTTCTCATATAAGAACACACAATGGTACCTAAAAATTCATATGGTTATGTATTCTAGGGACCCCAATTCTCAACAAAAAAGTTACAAATTTTTCCATGATCTCCATGCCTTGACCATTCATGTATCATTCCACACTAACTCCTGAGACCATATCTTAATACATAACACCCATAAAATTAATTATAATAATTTAATTAGTTAAATAATTCCAAACTAGGTGGCATACAACTTATAAACTCATTGATATATCCCAAAACACCCAAACAATGACTAATGACTTGCATGTGGTCCATGTCACACTCTTTCACCACTTTGAGAAAAACCTTCCTCAAATGACACCCAAAAAAACCATAAATTTTATCAAATTAAATTGAAATACCTACATAAATCCACTAAAAACACACATCAAATTAAAAATAGAATATTATATGTGTTTATCACTCCCTATTATCATCTATCTATTACATGATAAAGCCCCATCACTCAGGAGGAATCCACCATGATCTGATGGTATCATCACTCAAATACTTAACCCAAAACATTTTCAAATTAAATAAAACCAAGAAAAATAAGGAAAAGTGTATAAATACAAGATCATACCTCTAAAAACCATGGAATCTATATAAAAAACACCCCTCATAAAAGTGGTCTAAGTGAGGAAGGAGGATGGGAGACACAAACTAAAATGACCCTTAGGGCATGTCCATTCATTATAAAACTGAAGGGATAAAACCAATAAAATATTGGTATACCCCCACTAAAAAACCTTCCAGGAGGTCCATTTTATCATGAACCTATGGGTAAAAATACATCACCACACTTCCATGGTTTAATTATAACATGAACCAATGGGTCATGAGGTAATTCTTCTCCCAATGGTAGAAGCCATAAAACCTGATCAGGTGCTCCACATCCCAACACCCCCTATGTTATTTCACAATACATTCCCCTAATATAGACCTCATAGTGAAATACCATAAGTCTACAAGGTGATATTCTTATACTCTGGTAACAATTATACACAACCCCTTCACCATGTTGTAACATCCCCATTATAGTGTGATCGACTTACTATACGAAAAACCATATCTATGATATCTATAGACCGTGACATGGTTTACCACCATTATGATGTAATGACTAGCCCCCATCATTTCATGCAATAACTCCCCCTATTCACACATGTTCTATAACCTTTATCTATAATTTTAGTCCAACCTTGAGACCATCCCCTCAACTTAAAACCCCTAAAACCCCCAAACACCACTGAAACACCTAAGCACATGTGAAAATACCTCTTGGTGATATCTAAAATACCATGATCACAATTAAATTCCTAATTATCTAAACACTCATACTTTGGTTCTCAAAATTAAAAATTGATTTTAATTTCATGGATCCATAATTTCACGGGACATTACATGAAGACCCATGTCTGAGACCCAGTCTACCATACAAAACCTCTCTCTAGTAATTACATTATTTAACTCTCCTTACGAGTACCCACATATACAAATATGATAATAACCAGTCTATTCACTAAATTATATATATTATTGGTTACTACATTTATCAACTCTTCTTAAACCACATATATTTATTTCCATATCAAGTGTTCTATAACTAATGATATATAACATACCAGATTCTATTTAATTATCAAAATTGAAATCTTTTTTAGTAAAAAATATCACCACACATGTAATCTTGGAATCTCATTATAACACAACTAAAAAACGGTTCATACCACAAACCAACTGATAGGGTAACCCCAACTATATGATTTTCCATATCTTCTTCTTAATAATATTGACATGCCTCAATTTTGACAACACCTAAAAACCATCAACCGTGAGACCCACTAGTCATAATATAATAATTAGGATTCATAATCCTTTATTTAGGTTTTATGACATCATAGTGATCCACACTGCCATTTTGCATCATCACAAGTCATTAGTCATCCCCAACATTATGTACCACTCATTTTATAGTCCTACAACATTCACATAACATTCCACATTTTCAATATTCTCATACTCCATAACCTTTTTTACTATAACATTATCTTATCTCTACATAATCCCTATAATAACTTATCAACTATATGATTTTCATGGATATATAATCCAAACCCATAATAATAGGCCTCACATGATTTATAATACTATACTCTACTTTCCAAGAAATATCCTTGTTTTGAACCTCAAATACCATATTCATTCCACACCCATAATATAAAATGAGATCACTAAAAACATTGTCATGTGATCAAGATTATTATATACTATTAAATTTTACACATTCATAACATGAATGTACTCTCAAATTCCTCCATATAAAGTGAAAAATTACTAAATCATTTACCATAATAGGTCTCAAATCAAACCCCATTAGTAGACATGCAATCTTGTACTAGCCCAATATCATACCCAACCCATGTTACCAAAATTCTTATCTCACCACCATTATATTCATACACTTAACAAGTAAAATTAAGAATCAATATAATCCCACCTTTATCACACCTCAAATACATCACATGAAGATCCATCTATTCTTCCATTTCTATATATACACAAGGTATTCCACATGCCTACTCCACCCACTCTATGGTTTTTAATCCACCAAGGAATCCATTACCTATACTAATCCAAAATCATGGTATCAAAGGGATATATTAATCTATAACCAATTTATCTAATTCCTATATAAATTTGTTTTATTCTTGTAACAATACTAGAATTTTAATATGGGATTCATATTGTGAAAACATATTAAATCAAAGCTAACTGGAGATCATTTTTTCTTTCAAGACATTGACTAAAGGTTCAAAGAAACCATTGATTGGTGGAATTACATTCTTGGAATTGTGAAATTCCTCAAACAATATGAATATATTAGGAAAAATTAATTTCTTGGTTTCCTCTCGGTGATCTATATCATGTTTATATAGAAAAACATGGATTCACAAGTTCATTATTATTTACATTTATTCAATCCAAAATAAATGGTTGAATATTACAATAAAAAATGTTTTGGTTAATTACATTTACTATGTTTAGATGAGTATTATCACCTAAAAAACCCTTCAGTGGTGTTAGAGCCTCTTCCATATCATTTGTATTGAGTTTTAAGATAAATAATCAATATAATTTTTTTTTTTCATTTTTCAGAACCATAATGTGATTAAGGAATAATGGTTATAGTTCAATTTTTTTTAAAACCACAATGTAATTCCATAATTTTTTTTGGTTTTATAAAATTTATAAAACTACACCATCCTTTAAGAAAAATCGGCATGTAAAATATTTCCCAAAATAGTGCAACATAAAATCACAATTTTATACCCTGATTTTATTAAAAAAATTATTGTGGTTAGTGTATAAATAAAATTTCTATAAGAAAACCATTATGTAATTGAATAAAACAAAAACATGATTTTAAAAGTAGGACATTTTAATTTTATCATTATAATATTTTTTACTAAATAAAAAAATATGTGGCTTCCTTAGAAAGTTTTTTGATCTGGGGAAAACCACATCATGGTTTCTATAACAAAATGATTGTGTTTTTTATATTATATAGAAATTTTTTTATTAAAATTATCAAAATACTTCATGAGAATATGAAATTGATGATTTATATTTATTAATTTTTTTATTATTTATTTACTAGTATTCTAAATTTATTTTATTTATTTAATATAGTTATTACTATAATAAATATATTAAAACATATATATATATATGTGTGTGTGTGTGTGCATTCTTTTGTAATTTTTAATATTTTTAATAAATTTACTATTAAATTTTACTAATTTTAATTTTATGTAATTATTATTTAAATTATGTTTTTCTTAATTGTATTATTTATTAAATTTATGATTATTTTAATCCAACAATGGTTCTGTTATTAATTTGTTGTCATTTTAGTAGTTTTATTTTTTATCTATCCTCTAAAAGTATATTTTTCTTAATCTTATATTATTCTATAAATATAATTTAGTGTTATAATTTAAATATTTAGTTAACCAAATGTAATATTGTTATTTTTATTCTTTACATATGAAATTTATTTTATTAATCCCATTTTATAGTGAATTAATTAGTTTAAATTTAATATATTTTATGTTATTGTTTAGTTTTTTTAATTTAATAATATATATAAATTTTGAAATTATGTTTATATATGTAATTATATCAAATTTATAATCAAATATATATTGAAAGTTTAAATTTAAAAATAATAAATCTATAATAATTATTTAGTTTTTTTAATTTCTTGATTAATATTATATATCTTGTTTTGAATTTAATTTTACATTACAATTTTATATTTATATTATTGAGTAGTTTAAAATCTAATGAAAGTTTTATCATTATTGTTTTATATTACATAGGTTTTTTAAAAGTTTTTTGGGTATTAAATTTAATATTAAATAGTTTTTATTTCAGTATTACATTGGTTTAATAAATTTTAGTTTAATTATACATATTGACTTTTATTGGCATTCCAGGTGAACCACTCCACCTAGTCACATTAGATTTATATGTTTGATAGATTTGAAAAATTATTAGATATATAATTTTTAACCAAATTGATATTTTTGAAAAATGGAGGATCTAAAACATATCTATTATGAATAATATTAAACTTAGTAAATTTAAGATTAAAGTGCATAATCATCTCAAGCATTCCACTAATATGAAAGATTAATAGTTGAAAGCTATAGGATGCACAATATCTATTATATTTTTGAAAGTGGTAGATGAAAGTAGTGTAGTAACAATCATTATATAAAAATAAATCATAAGAAAAATTCACTGTTGAGTAATATTAGATTCCGAGAAGCGTAAGAGTGACCACTGGTGGGAGAATTGGTCTCTAATAAGGTATCCAGGACTTATACTTTAGGAATCCAAATGGGCTATAAAAACAATAAGCAGAATAACGATATCCAAGAGAGGATAAAGGGACTAACCATTATGTAACCACATGGTTAGTATTTTTAAATCACTTCACATGAAGAAAATAAAGAATAGGGTGATATTGGAGAGAGAATATTTGAAATCAATCAAATTTTTATGCAAAGTTTATCTCTCTCGAAAATGAGTTGGAGGACCCCTTTTGAAGGTATTTAGGAACAAATTTCTTGAGAAGTTTACATAGATTTTACTATAAGAATCGATATAAATCATTCCTAGAATACTTTTGGAAAATCTAAAATAAAAATCACAAGAAAAGAAAATGGTGGAGTGCACAAATGTGAATCTTCCATCATTCACTAATCAAAAGGACAAATAGGATTAGATAATTATCATGTCTGATTTGATATGTTCGTCAATTCTAGATATGATGTGTGTCAAGATCAGTGCCTATAATCCCTCCAAGTCCTAGAGAGCATCAATCATCTCACCGACTTAGACTTATTTTTCCGACACCTTCATCTCCATCAGTTCTTTGATGGATCGCTGGATCTTCTCTCTAATGGTAAACATGTCTTCTTTATAAAATTTCCACGTCTATAGGTCTTCAAGGATCATAATTTATTCTATCAACAAGTCTCTAAATTTGTACCTCTCTTCTTCCTGGATATCTCATCTATTGACAGTGACTAGAAAATTTCTTCTTAAAAAAATATATCGTTGTTTATTATCAATTTAGATTTTATTTGATAGATACTCCATGATATATGTATTAATTAATAATGAATCATGTTAAAACTAAACTCTAGTTAATATTCACAGAAAAATTATGATTTTTAAAATTATTTACTGATAGGACCATTAGTCTAAGGCCCTCGGTACAAGTTCCATAACATAACTAGTCTCTATACTAATCTGATGAACTCTATATATGAAACCCACCATAAAAATCTTGGATATGATTTTTTTAGAATTTCTTCACCATATTTGGTACCAAATTAAAATTTGAATTTATCTTCTTAAATCATAGAAATTAAACTTCCCCATTCTTAAATATTTTTAGGACTCTATGAACAATTCATGTTCTGAGGTTATATATGGTATATAGGCATTTAGAATCCCTATTCCTTACATTATACAAAATCTCTCTAGTATGATAAATTCTTCTCTATCTATTTTATTGATCCTTTTAACTTTATTAAGAAGACTCGAAACATGAACCTATAACTAGCTTTACTCAGTAATGATCACACCGATCATGTACTGACTATCTTTTTATAATCTCCCATAAGGTCTTCATATTCTCTAAGCATGTCCAAAAACATTTTCTAGGCCTATCTTAAATACCTGATAATCCATAACTTTTTTGATCAGATTATAGATATATGTGAATTTAATCTTTGAAATATATCCTTTATAAATATTTCCAAATTCCCTTTGTTGGATTTGGATCCTCATATAGCTCATAATCCAAGCTTTCTTGATCAAGTACCTTCTATAATTTAATCTACCCAAATTCTTCTTATGATTGATTAGAAAACCTTTCAGAAACTATATTATCTTTTCCATTAGAGACACCATATATTTTTATATTCTAGTTCATCCAATCCTTCATATTTCTAATATTTTCTACACATCAAGTGTTGTAACACTATAGGGGAAAAATATTTCACCGGGATTTTTTAGAAATGGTTTTTAAAACCACCTCTAAATGTGTTTTTTTAATTTTTTTATGATTTAATTTTTTTTTGCTATAGTTTTTTGAAACCATCACCAAATTAAAGGAAAAAATATAATATAAAATATATTTAATTATTAATTATTAATTATTAACTATTATTTAATATAATATATTTCCTATTATTTACAATTTTAATTAGATATAAAGTGTTAATTAATAATCATTTTTCATTATCATTTAATAATAATTTGAAACATAAAATAATTCTTGAATATGTTAAAATTTAGACTTCAACATCAAATGATCATAACATTTGATATGGGAGTCCATTTTAGTTCAAAAAATAGTCTAATCTAAGCTTGTAAAATGAAATAAAATAAAATTAGATACTAATTTTGTAATAATTAAAAAAATATAATTTATTACTGTTGTAAGAAAAGTTTGAAATTGAACTTCATTTTCAAATATCAACAATTTTTTATTTGGGTGTCTCCTTGGGCTCTACCACATATCAAATTGAATCATGTGATGAGATCTATGATATATTGACTAGGGAGACCTTGATCACTATTTTTTCAAGGCCAAAAGAGGCAAGAAAGGCCTCTCAAACCGAGTTTTTTGTTCAGATCTCTTGATTTTTAAACATTTGATGAGATTTAATCTTCCTTTAAGAGTTTATTCATATGATTTTTATGATTTTTATGATTTTATTCCATTGATTTAGATTCATATTGATTTAATTATGTTTCAATTATTTTGCTTTTCCCTCTTTTTGTGATTTATTATCTATTATATATATGTATATATGTTTATATGTATTTATGAATGTTTGTGTATATTTTTAAACATTTTTAAATATTTATACAAATTTATGTTAATATATTTTTATGTTTTATATGCGAAAGTTTATAAATAGATATTTATATTTACTTGCATATATATATATATATTAATATACAATTATATATTTGTGTGTGTTTATATATATTTATGTAACATAAATGTGTGTTAATATATATTTATGTAAATTTATTTATATTTATATATTTATAGATATTTATATCCATTTATTATTTATTATTTATTATTTATTATTTATTCAGTTATTATTTTAATATTTACATACTATTTATTTATTAGTTATTGATTTATTTTTTATTGTTAAATTATTTTTAAATTAATATTTAATATTTATTATATATTATATATCATTACATATTATTTTTATTTATAATTTATTTATAATTTTTTATGAATTTATAATTTATTAATAATTATTAATTTATTATTTACTATTAATTTAATTTTTAATTATTAATTGTTATTAATTTATCTTTGATATATTATTTATTATTTATTTTATAGTTATCTATTATTTAGTATTTAGTATTTAGTATTTAGTATTTATTAGTTATTAGTTATTTTTTATTTTTTATTTATTTATAATTTATAATTTATAATTTATAAATTATTTATTTATTTTTTATTTAATTTTTATTATTATTATTTTATTACTTAATTTTTTATTACTTATTTATTTGTTATTTATTATATTAGTTATTATTTATACATTTATTATTGATTTATTTTTAATTTATTACTAATTTATTATTAATTTACTACTAACACATTATTTATTTATTTATTTATTTTTTATAATTATTTTATTATATAATCCTTATTTATTTGTTTATGATTATTCTTATTTTTTTATTTTTTATATTGCAATAATTAATTTATGATTAATTTATAATTAATTTACTATTAAAGTATTATTTATTAGTTATTTAATATATATTAATTTTTACCATATATTAATTCATTTATTAATTAATTTATTATTTATTCATTAATTATATATTATTTATTAATTACATGCTAATTATTAAGGATTAATGATTATTTATTATTTAGTATTTATGATTTATTCGCTTTTAGTTATTTTATATTAATTTCTATTTATTATCACACTATTTATTTATTTTTCATTTATTTTTTATTTATTAAATATTTATTATTAATAGTTTATAATTAATATTTAATATTTAATTATTAGTTATTAATTATTAATTATTTATTTTTTATATATTTAATATGCATCATTTTTTTCTGTAGATATATATATATATACAAGTATATTAAATTATATTTTCTCACCACATGAAGAGCCTGCTAGAGTGGTAAAGTCTTTGTAGAATGATCAAGAGGTAAGAGTTTCAAATATTAACCAATATAGAATTTTTTGATGGCATATATGACATATGCATGGATGACTTGTGCATATTCATGGTAAATAATAGATAAATAATAAATAAGTAATAAAACACAATTAAATAATTAATTATAAAGATTTGAAAAAAATAAACTATTGTGAAATGATTTAGCAGCGGTTTAAGCCACCGCTAAATGATTTTCCTAATTTTAAAAAACCACCACTAAATTGTTCTTCAACAGTTTTGAAAAACCATTTCTAAATGATTGTCGACACAAGATTGAGCATCAATTTTTCAAAACTGTCACAAAAATATTTAGCCGTGGTTTAAACTGTCACTAAACAAAAAAATGCCTCTAAAGACTTACTTTGGCATAGTAAAATGACCTTTCTAGACACATATAAAGCATTCAATGTGAATTATTTCTTTAGAATTACTATCCAAAGATATCTATGTTGTATTTCATGGTCTTTGTAACAACCCATGATTTTAAAATAACATTATGTTTGCTAGTATATACAACACGTAACACCAAGCTTAAGCGAACCCCAAAATATTATTATTTATATGTGTTTATTATAACTTAATCATTAAATTAGTGGGTATTAATATTATTAATCTAATTATGAAATATCAATATATATATATATATATATATATATATATTTATAAAGGAACTACTCAAAACAACTGAATTGATTAATTATTATTAATTAAGTACTTATTTTTTTATTAATGTTATTTTATGCTTAAGAAATACATTTTCTTCAAAAAAGGGTTTTCTTCCTTTTTTATGACTAAATATTATAATCAATTTTTTTTGAAAATTATATAAATTAATTTTTATAAAAATAATATCATTATTGAAATTAGAATATTAAAATTATATATGGGTGAATTTTTTAGTTTTTTCTGAAAAGTTTGATTTTTTAGTGAATAGTGAAAAGTATCAATTTTTATTCAGAACTTTATTTTTGTTTCAACAATTAGCGAAGTTCCATTTTATTTTAAAATAGTTTCAAAGAAAAATTAGTTTTATTATATTATTTATAATACAATTAGTTTCATTGGAATTGATTTATTAATTTAATTTTCTCTAAAATAGTTTTTATACATAAATAGGCATTTTTAAGAAAAAATGATTTTTTCTTCTAAAAATCCGTTTTTGTCATGTTTTCACACATATTTTAAAATTAATTTCTATCAGTTATAGGAGTTTAATTTAATGAAATGGAATTTATTTTTGGATATATCCACCCAAATTTATCCTAGGATTATTTTTTTATAGAATTTAAATTTTAAGTGAATAGTAAAAAGATATTGTTTTTATGAAATGCGATATCTTTTATGATATCGCAAAGAAATAGAAATAATATATAAGTTTATGAAACTTATGTAAAAACTAAAAAAATGATAAAATATTATAAATATAATTCACAAATAATTTAAAACATAGAGATTATAATTTATTCCCTAATAAATATGAAAATCATTTTTAGTAGTGAGGAAGAGCGTTCACGACACTGGAAAAGTAAAATTTGATATCATAAAAATAATAATTGGGATGAAATCAGACCTTTAATGAAATTGATATTAAATATAAAGTATTATTTATTATTTTTATCATTGAAAATTAAAATTATAGTTATATAATGAGTGTCTTATCAAAATTATTTTATAGTGCTTGTGAAAGGCCAGAAAAGACAAAATAACACATTAAATATGTTTTCGTTATATATAAGTGAGTTAAAATAAATATTGTACAAATATAAATGGATATTTTTATAATAATAAACTTTTTTTCCTAATAGAAATTTATTTATAATTTATATTAATTATATAATTACCTTATATGTTTGTGCAACACTAACAAAATATAAATTTAATTAACAAAAATATAAAATAAATGATATTAAAAAATTTTATAGTTATATAGTTTGAGATATTTAAGTAAATCCATGAATTAAATAATTAACATGAAATTTTTAGCATATAATTAAATATTTTTTTGAAATTTTACTTTTTGTATTGATATTTTTGAAGTCAATGTTATGAATCATATCAAAATTAAAAATAATGATATTTTAGGGGATTAATATTTTATTAAATTATTTAAAAATCCTAAAAATAATTAATAAGAAAAAAGAGGATAATATATGGTATAATTAATGTAAGTTCAACATTATACAATTCATTTGGTCTAATATTATATTTTTAGGACTATTATATCATTTAATAAAATAGTATTTTTTTAAACTCATTTATGTCAATTTTTAAACTATTCATATCATGAGTTTTTTAAAAATCTATAAAAAATTGATTGTTTCAAAAAACATCATTAATTCAAATATAACAGTTCATAAGCATCAATAAATTTTTTTGATGGCATAAAAGGCACCAAATAAATTTATTTTAATATTTATGATCTCATTGATTTAAATCATTCATTAAAAAAGAAATCACTACATCACCATTGTGTCATAAATAAATTTATATATTTGGTGTCTAAAAATTATAAATAAAATACTGTGATGTAGGAAATATTATTATATTTATAATGACTATTTATTTTCAAATTTATCCTATATATAAACCCTTATTAAAGTTTTCTTATTAATAAGATACAAGTTTATGTCATATTACTCTTTACTTTAAATTAATTCTTATAAAATGTCATTTTGACATCCAAGTGGTTCCATGGGGTCTCAAAATAGACCCAAGGATGCCCATGTTAGGAAATATCTCATAAAATAGGATTAGGACTTGTGTTAGTATAGTTTAATATTATTATAATATTATTTTTAGCTTTATTTATCAGATTTTCCCTTTAACCATGGTAAATAAAATAATTAGTGAAGTTACTATTCATAATGTCCAAAAATAAAAGGTACCTATTTTTGAATTTGAAAATTATGATTCCAAATATGGAATTAATTTTTCTAAATTTAAAACACATAATTTTCAGTAATTAATTTAAAATTAATTCCCGTTGTCAAAACCTAAAAGCAGGTTTTTAAAAAGTAATAACAATCAAAACATTGACATATGTTTATGTCCAATTTAAAAGTGAAATTACTTACAATGATCAAAATTAGATTAAATGATAAAAATATAGTCCGATTAAATTTTAAAACCAATTAAAAATATAATCTATGTATATAAAAAATTATATGAAAGGGCAGTTTTGAATTAAAATGCAGTATTTTTCACTATTTATTAAAATTGGAATTTTATCAGAAAAATACAAAAAATTCAGAATAATTAAATTTTTCTATCCCGCTTCCAAAAAATAAGTTTATTTTTCCATATTTGACTTATAAAAGTATCAAAAAATATATTTAAAATGTGTGTTCCATCAAAAGGTGGTAAAGCTGTATTTTTGGAAAAATACTACTTTTATCCGAAAAATTGATTTTGTTCTCATAACATGTTCTAGAAAATATGCAATATGAATTCTAATGTTATATAAAATTAAAAAAATGATTAATACTATTGATAATGTCTTGTTTATATCCCATTAAATAATAATATTTTAATAATATATCGTTGTTTCGGGAAACTCAGTATCACGTACAATGCAAGCTATCGAGGAAGGTCTCTCTTGCGCGTAACGCAAGCCAAGTCATTGTTGAGTGTAGTGAAATATTTCTTAAGTTTTTTATAACATAATTAAATCTTAGTTCATTTATACATTGAAAAAAAATCTATACTCTATGTTGCGTTAAATGAATTCTATCAAAATAACTGGAAATTGTGTGCAACAGAAGCCAAGAATAGTGTTGCATATACAACAAGCTAATACGGTGTTGCGTATAGTGAAATATAATCTTGGGGTAGAATACAATGCAATAAATAAAATAAATTAAAAGAATATATCTCATAAAATCATGTACTGTTACAATAACTACCCCATACTGATTCTGAATACAATATCTTTTTCCAAAAATCCCTAGTCTAATCATCAAAACTCAATAGTTGTACCTCGAATAGTTCGTTTAATGTAATTTACACATCATTGTATCTAGTTATACATTAAAACACCAGTTGATCATCCTATGGAAAAATTCTCCCAAAAACACATAGCCTTTCTCACTGATGTGTTATCACCTCAATTAGATCATTGTTCTTTCACTCCTAATGGCATTGTGAAAACTCCTAAAACCCACACTAATTTCCAACATTACACTCAATGTTAATTCTGTGGATAAATCATCAACCCAGAAAAAAATATCATCATACCATCGTCGCATGCATTGAAGAATTATCAGTTTGATTCCCTCTCAAATAGAACCTAAAATTTTACTCGATTTAGACTCCTAAGGAATAAACTCCACTCAAGCACTATAGATGAATTAAAATATTGGAATTAAGCTTGGAACGAAATATAATTAACCTCCCTGTACACCAGTATCCCAATATTATCAGAACCACCCACTTACTAGTTTAATTTCCACCATTACCCTTCCAACATGAGTCTCGTACACCAACAATGGATAAAATTATCTGCACCAGAAGATTATCCTTTTCATCATCATTCTAAACAAATAAACTAGATCTCCAAAACCTATATATTGTTAATTACTGAAATTAATTGTTGAATGGGACCACCCAACTCATACCCAAGCACCAACCCAAAACACTATCTTCTGTCAATTCCAGGATTTACAGACATGTTATCATTGATGTTCAAAAAATATCTCTAGAAACATGGGTCACAACCGCTAAAAACTAATGGTGTGATCCCTATTATATGAACTTCCTTATACTAGTTTTAGAGAACTGACCTAGATAGGTCGCAACATTACTCCCATGTCACTCCTCCTGAGATATTATCAACCCATACCAAACAAACCCTATCAGGACATGCACTTAAATTTATAATATAAAAGTTCTCGACCTTATAGACATATAAATATATCTATAATCCATTACTCATCTATGAAACCATGAAAAAAATTCCTTGAACCAGTATATTTCAGCACCATCAACTTCTTCCTCATGTTTCGACCCACGACTGACCATATATCATCTTTCTACATCCTAAATACTCATTGATATCCAATATTACCATAGACATAATACTCCACTTCCCATAAAAACCTTGAGCTAAGTAGACTAGGGGTGTCTTATTGACCTCAATAAGTCATCTCACCCATAGATGACCATGTACCCCAACCCACTAAAGTCTCATGAATCACCTACAAGCAATCAAGAAATAGGGATAATAACCAATATATCATCATTCCTACACTTATCATATTTTCCAAAAACCTATAAAATTATGAACATACCCATACATGTTCTATTTTAACACTCCACATACCAAAAAGGAATCAAACATAACCAATATGAATTTGCTTTCACACATCACAATGTTTACAAAAAATCCACAATAATGATCACTCACCTCCTTCCAAAGTAGAGTAAACTCTCGAAGAACCCCCTCACAGGCTATTTCCCACCACCTATATTGTCCCCTTACAAACCAAAGTTGGTATATACCTTTATATCACCCAATAATAATACCAATATCATGCTTTCATAATTTAAATTTCATCAAACCTATATTTATACACCAAATCATCTACCCATGCATCTCTTTGATGAAGAAAATATAACCTAGAAGCACTATTGGTGATTCCTATACTAAATAAACTAAGTAATCTCACATATTACAAGGTTTACTACACATATATTCGTAAATTATGAATCAATCTAAAATCATCATGTATATACCAATTCTCAACAAATCAAAGACATGAACACCTAGGATACTCTCCAATATCCCACTGAAAACCACACCCAAAACTAAAAAATCAAGGAAATTAATTGATCCCTCCTTCAAAAAATGACCATTATACTAAAATCACTCTATTAAATCTATATATAAATAGTTTATGGTATCCCAAATACCTTTATCTTTCCTCTAATGGTCATCAAACTAATCAAGAAAACCTATGCCCATTCCAAACTACATATAAGAATACCTCACATGTATTAAACCAAATCCATTGAATACAATGTGGAAACCATAAAAAATGGTTAATATAAACCAAATACACATAACGACTATGTAATCATAATTATATGGTGTTCTATGATAATATATATAAACTTTAATTTTAAAAACTTATTTTTAACTGAATTTATTTCCATTAAAAAGTTAAATAATAAAACACTATATAAGTTATTATTAACTTGTAAAACAACTAGACCCACTTTCATCACCAAACCATCAATCAAACACAAGCACACAAATGTCATGTGAATCCCACATACCATATATGATGCATATATATATTACTCTTTCCACTTAGGTTCAAGAGTAAACCCAAAAATAATGATCTAAAGAAAATACATCATAATTGAATAAATATATCAATTATAAAAATAAAAATCAAGAATGTAAATCCCATAACCTTAGTGGAATGGAATTCCCACTAGAAAGATATTCACAAATCATCAACTTGAGGTCCATCTCAAGCTCTGAACCATTTCTATCTCTAACTACAAAGTCCCCAAATAGTAATATAATTAAAGAAATAATTTTTTGATACCATTTTTTTAACACATCAAATAAAATCAATTGAATGATACTCTAGTTAAAGTAAAAAATGTACATAGGCTTGAATCCCTATGCTATAGATATTATTGACCAATTATGAGAGTCTGTAATAAATATTGGGGAGACTAAGCTCTCTATATAATATCAATCAATAATAAATAAATAAATAAGAAATAATCCAAAATTCACATGTCAGAGTAAACATATGGAAATACTACCAAAAACAACCCCTAAAAAAATAAAATTAACCCATGTTATAAAAAAATTAACAATGTAGTCATACTGTTTTACATATCAATATATCACCCACTATGCCAATCACATATGAAAAAAAATTATTGGGAGTATCCACTATAATCTAGATCCTCACCTCAACCCATCTCCAAATCCTATCAAGATGCTCCAAATTTATCAATTTTATAACCCATAACCTGAACAATGTAATAAACATGAGGTTTTAAAGTGCAACATGGTCCCTGTGTAGGGTATTAGAAAAACATATAAGTATATTCTCACCACTTACCCCTAATATATTCCATTATATTCTTGTGTATGTAAGATGAAAATAAATAATAAACATTTACACTATACAAGCATGCATTTTTGGTTATTGTGTGATAACTAGGCCACCATGAAACATGATCATACCTAGTTTAGTCACATTTTATGTACCATGTCTATCATATTCTCATTTCATATAAATCCCATTAGGGGAAAGGAAAAAAACCAATCTAAAACTGAGAACATTGGAAGCCCATTGAGGGAAAGTAAAAAATAGATCCAAAACCGAGCATACAAAACAACCATGGATCCTCTCTAAGTGATCCCCAAGAATTAATAAAATACATCTCCACAACCAGATCAACAAATAAAAAGTGGATCTAGAGGAGGGAAATAATGGATCCAACATCCCATGTGAGTCAAACCACTCTCCTATGGGAAGATCCCATCTCAAATCAAATAAACTGTAAGTGAATCCATTGGAGGGAAATAATAGATCCAATGTCTTATATGATATGAAACATACAATAACTAGGTAGATTCCATGGATAATAATATATATAAGAAGAAAATATTGGGGATGGAAAAAATTTATCCAACTTCCCACAAAAGTTAAATCATAACATCATAATCTAGTTCCCCGGGCTAATCATGTATATAATCAGTAGATCTTAAAAAGGGAAATAATGGATCTTACTTCTTGTATGATATAAACCACTAACATTAAGTAGGTTCCATGGATATATTTCATGCTCTGGGAAATTACATATACATGGTGCTCCAATCCATATGGAAACACTACCTTAAGTCACTGACTTTTTTTGAATCCCATACATCCATCACATCTCCCACAAAACTCACAACTTGGGAACTAGTCACTCATGACCTACATATATCAAAAATAATATCTTAAAATCCATTTAACATCATAATATAATATTTTCACATAAGAACCAATCATATATATCTTATCTCACCAACCCATCATCATTATCAACTTTCTCGTGAAGGCATCTATTGGGTTCCTATAACCTAGATTTGTCTCTACTTTCTGATACTAACCCACAAATGTCACCCAATGTTGACCCCAAATCCTATAGAACCTATGTTCCCAAAAACTCAGTGGGTCATCCCTACTTCACTTTTAATTTCTAATCACTATCTTTACTATAATAACAAGGGATATCCCAAGCCAAGAACTCCCATTTCTCATTGAAAACTCATTTCCAAGTCATTAGAAATATTCCCACAACCCACATATGGGTCCCATATCACATATTCTATAATAGAGCTCTTAATAATTTCATCAAGAGGAAACCCTCATTGTCACACCATTATAATCCCTTAAGGACTCATAATTCTCACTACATACACCAAGACCATTACCCACCATCAATAATGGTGTTTCCAACCATACGTGAGATGAATGACTATCTCATTTATCACCCATAGACCTAATATAACCATAACTACCATAATAACCATAGGAGATAAAACCCAAGATAACCAAACACCATCCCAAGATTAAAGACCTACTATGACTCCATACACACCCAACTAGAATCCTATCCCCCTTAGATATATAATCTCTAGGAATATATAACCATTTTTATATGATGGAGCACTCACTTTCAGCCTAATAGGATCTAAGAAACCTAATTTCTTCACATAGAGAACACATCATCCATATATAATTTACCCAAAACCAAGTTCTCATATAATAACACACAATGGTACCTAAAAATTCATATGGTTATGTATTCTAGGGACCCCAATTCTCAACAAAAAAGTTACAAATTTTTCCATGATATCCATGCCTTGACCATTCATGTATCATTCCACACTAACTCCCGAGACCATATCTTAATACATAACACCCATAAAATTAATTATAATAATCTAATTAGTTAAATAATTCCAAACTAGGTGGCATACAACTTATAAACTCATTGATATATCCCAAAACACCCAAACAATGACTAATGACTTTCATGTGGTCCATGTCACACTCTTTCACCACTTTGAGAAAAACCTTCCTCAAATGACACCCAAAAAACCCTAAATTTTATCAAATTAAATTGAAATACCTAAATAAATACACTAAAAACACACATCAAATGAAAAATAGAATATTATATGTGTTTATCACTCCCTATTATCATCTATCTATTACATGATAAAGCACCATCACTCAGGAGGAATCCACCATGATCTGATGGTATCATCACTCAAATACTTAACCCAAAACATTGCCAAATTAAATAAAACCAAGAAAAATAAGGAAAAGTGTATAAAGAAAAGTTCATACCTCTAAAAAACCATGGAATCTATATAAAAAACACCCCTCATAAAAGTGGTCTAAGTGAGGAAGGAGGATGGGAGACACAAACTAAAATGACCCTTAGGGCATGTCCATTCATTATAAAACTGAAGGGATAAAACCAATAAAATATTGGTATACCCCCACTAAAAAACCTTCCAGGAGGTCCATTTTATCATGAACCTATGGGTAAAAATACAGCACCACACTTCCACGGTTTAATTATAACATGAACCAATGGGTCATGAGGTAATTCTTCTCCCAATGGTAGAAGCCATAAAACCTGATCAGGTGCTCCACATCACAACACCACCTATGTTATTGCATAATACATTCCCCTCATATAGACCTCATAGTGAAATACCATAAGTCTACAAGGTGATATTCTTATACTCTGGTAACAATTATACACAACCCCTTCACCATGTTGTAACATCCCCATTATAGTGTGATCGACTTACTATACGAAAAACCATATCTATGATATCTATAGACCGTGACATGGTTTACCACCATTATGATGTAATGACTAGCCCCCATCATTTCATGCCATAACTCCCCCTATTAATACATGTTCTATAACCTTTATCTATAATTTTAGTCCAACCTTGAGACCATCCCCTTAACTTAAAACCCCTAAAACCCCCAAACACCACTGAAACACCTCAGCACATGTGAAAATACCTCTTGGTGATATCTAAAATACCATGATCACAATTAAAGTCCTAATTATCTAAACACTCATACTTTGGTTCTCAAAATTAAAAATTGATTTTAATTTCATGGATCCATAATTGCACGGGACATTGCATGAAGTCCCATGTTTGAGACCCAGTCTACCATACAAAACCTCTCTCTAGTAATTACATTATTTAACTCTCCTTACGAGTACCCACATATACAAATATGATAATAACCAGTCTATTCAATAAATTATATATCTTATTGGTTACTACCTTTATCAACTCTTCTTAAACCACATATATTGATTTCCATATCAAGTGTTCTCTAACTGATGATATATAACATACCAGATTCTATTTAATTATCAAAATTGAAATCTTTTTTAGTAAAAAATATCACCACACATGTAATCCTGGAATCTCATTATAACACAACTAAAAAAAGGTTCATAAAACAAACCAACCGATAGGGTAACCCCAACTATATGATTTTCCATATCTTCTTCTTAATAATATTGGCATGCCTCAATTTTGACAACACCCAGAAACCATCAACCGTGAGACCCACTAGTCATAATATAATAATTAGGATTCATAATCCTTTATTTAGGTTTTATGACATCATAGTGATCCACACTGCCATTTTGCATCATCACAAGTCATCAGTCATCCCCAAAATTTTGTACCACTCATTTTATTGTCCTACAACATTCACATAACATTCCACATTTTCAATATTCTCATACTCCATAACCTTTTTTTACTATACCATTATCTTATCTCTACATAATCCCTATAATAACTTCTCAACTATATGATTTTCATGGATATATAATCCAATCCCATAATAATAGGCCTCATATGATTTATAATACTATACTCTACTTTCCAAGAAATATCCTTGTTTTGAACCTCAAATACCACATTCATTCCACACCCATAATATAAAATGAGATCACTAAAAACATTGTCATGTGATCAAGATTATTACATACTATTCAATTTTACACATTCATAACATGAATGTACTCTCAAATTCCTCCATATAAAGTGAAAAATTACTAAATCATTTACCATAATATGTCTCAAATCAAACCCCATTAGTAGACATGCAATCTTGTACTAGCCCAATATCATACCCAACCCATGTTACAAAAAGTCTTATCTCACCACCATTATATTCATACACTTAACAAGTAAAATTAAGAATCAATATAATCCCACCTTTATCACACCTCAAATACATCACATGAAGATCCATCTATGCTTCCATTTCTATATATACACAAGGTATTCCACATGCCTACTCCACCCACTCTATGGTTTTTAATCCACCAAGGAATCCATTACCTATACTAATCCAAAATCATGGTATCAAAGGGATATATTAATCTATAACCAATTTATCTAATTCTTATATAAATTGGTTTTATTCTTGTAAGAATACTAGAATTTTAATATGGGATTCATATTGTGAAAACATATTAAATCAAAGGTAACTGGAGATCATTTTTTCTTTCAAGACATTGACTAAAGGTTCAAAAAAACCATTGATTGGTGGAATTACATTCTTGGAATTGTGAAATTCCTCAAACAATATGAATATATTAGGAAAAATTAATTTCTTGGTTTCCTCTCAGTGATCTATATCATGTTTATATAGAAAAACATTGATTGACAAGTTCATTATTATTTACATTTATTCAATCCAAAATAAATGGTTGAATATTACAATAAAAAATGTTTTGGTTAATTACATTTACTATGTTTAGATGAGTATTATCACCTGAAAAACCCTTCAGTGGTGTTAGAGCCTCTTCCATATCATTTGTATTGAGTTTTAAGATAAATAATCAATATAATTTTTTTTTATTTTTCAGAACCATAATGTGATTTAAGAATAATGGTTATAGTTCATTTTTTTTAAAACCACAATGTAATTCCATAATTTTTTTTGGTTTTATAAAATTTATAAAAATACACCATCCTTTAAGAAAAATGGGCATGTAAAATGTTTCCAAAAATAGTGCAACATAAAATCACAATTTTATACCCTGGTTTTATTAAAAAAATTATTGTGGTTAGTGTATAAATAAAATTTCTATAAGAAAACCATTATGTAATTGAATAAAACAAAAACATGATTTTAAATGTAAGACATTTTAATTTTATCCTTATAATATTTTTTACTAAATAAAAAAATATGTGGCATCCTTAGAAATTTTTTTGATATGGGGAAAACCACATAATGGTTTCTATAACAAAATGATTGTGTTTTTTATATTATAGAGAAATTTTTTTATTAAAATTATAAAAATCCTTCATGAGCATATGAAATGGATGATTTATATTTATTAATTTTTTTATTATTTATTTATTAGTATTCTAAATTTATTTTATTTATTTAATATAGTTATTACTATAATAAATATATTAAAACATATATATATATATATGTGTGTGTGTGTGTGTGTGAATTCTTTTGTAATTTTTAATATTTTTAATAAATTTACTATTAAATTTTACTAATTTTAATTTTATGTAATTATTATTTAAATTAAGTTTTTATTAATTGTATTATTTATTAAATTTATGATTATTTTAATCCAACAATGGTTTTGTTATTATTTTGTTGTAATTTTAGTAGTTTTATTTTTTATCTATCCTCTAAAAGTATATTTTTCTTAATCTTATATTATTCTATAAATACAATTTAGTGTTATAATTTAAATATTTAGTTAACCAAATGTAATATTGTTATTTTTATTCTTTACATATGAAATTTATTTTATTAATCCCATTTTATAGTGAATTAATTAGTTTAAATTTAATATATTTTATGTTATTGTTTAGTTTTTTTAATTTAATAATATATATAAAATTTTAATTTATGTTTATATATGTAATTATATCAAATTTATAATCAAATATACATTGAAAGTTTAAATTTAAAAATAATAAATCTTTAATAATTATTTAGTTTTTTTAATTTCTTGATTAATATTATATATCTTGTTTTGAATTTAATTTTACATTACAATTTTATATTTATATTATTGAGTAGTTTAAAATCTAATGAAAGTTTTATCATTATTGTTTTATATTACATAGGTTTTTAAAAAGTTTTTTGGGTATTAAATTTAATATTAAATAGTTTTTATTTCAGTATTACATTGGTTTAATAAATTTTAGTTTAATTATACATATTGACTTTTATTGGCATTCCAGGTGAACCACTCCACCTAGTCACATTAGATTTCTATGTTTGATAGATTTGAAAAATTATTAGATATATAATTTTTAACCAAATTGATATTTTTGAAAAATGGAGGATCTAAAACATATCTATTATGCATAATATTAAACTTAGTAAATTTAAGATTAAAGTGCATAATCATCTCAAGCATTCCAGTAATATGAAAGATTAATAGTTGAAAGCTATATGATGAACAATATCTATTATATTTTTGAAAGTGTTAGATTAAAGTAGTGTAGTAAAAATCATTATATAAAAATAAATCATAAGAAAAATTCACTGTTGAGTAATAATAGATTCCGAGAAGCGTAAGAGTGACCACTAGTGGGAGAATTGGTCTCTAATAAGGTATCCAGGACTTATACTTTAGGAATCCAAAAAGGCTGTAAAAACAATAAGCAGAATAATGATATCCAAGAGAGGATAAAGGGACTAACCATTATGTAAACACATGGTTAGTATTTTTAAATCACTTCACATGAAGAAAATAATGAATAGGGTGAGATTGGAGAGAGAATATTTGAAATCAATCAAATTTTTATGAAAAGTTGATCTCTCTCGAAAATGAGTTGGAGGACCCCTTTTGAAGGTATTTAGGAACAAATTTCTTGAGAAGTTTACATAGATTTTATTATAAGAATCGATATAAATCATTCCTAGAATACTTTTGGAAAATCTAAAAGAAAAATCACAAGAAAAAGAAAATGGTGGAGTGCACAAATGTGAATCTTCCATCATTCACTAATCAAAAGGACAAATATGATTAGATAATTATCATGTCTGATTTGATATGTTCGTCAATTATAGATATGATGTGTGTCAAGATCAGTGCCTATAATCCCTCCAAGTCCTAGAGAGAATCAATCATCTCACCAACTTAGACTAATTTTTCCGACACCTTCATCTCCATCAGTTCTTTGATGGATCGCTGGATCTTCTCTCTAATGGTAAACATGTCTTCTTTATAAAATTTCCACATCTATAGGTCTTCAAGGATCATACTTTATTCTATCAACAAGTCTCTAAATTTGTACCTCTCTTCTTCCTGGATAACTCATCTATTGACAGTGACTAGAAAATTTCCTCTTAAAAAAATATATCGTTGTTTATTATCAATTTAGATTTTATTTGATAGATACTCCATACTATATGTATTAATTAATAATGAATCATGTTAGAAATAAACTCTAGTTAATATTCACAGAAAAATTATGATTTTTAAAATTATTTACTGATAGGACCATTAGTCTAAGGCCCTCGGTACAAGTTCCATAACATAATTAGTCTCTATACTAATCTGATGGACTCTATATATGAAACCCACCATAAAAATCATGGATATGATTTTTTTTAGAATTTCTTCACCATATTTGGTACCAAATTAAAATTTGAATTTATCTTCTTAAATCATAGAAATTAAACTTCCCCATTCTTAAATATTTTTAGGACTCTATGAACAATTCAAGTTCTGAGGTTATATATGGTATATAGGCATTTAGAATCCTTATTCCTTACATTATACAAAATCTATCTAGTATGAGAAATTCTTCTCTATCTATTTTATTGATCCTTTTAACTTTATTAAGAAGACTCGAAACATGAACCTATAACTTGATTTACTCAGTAATGATCACACTGATCATGTACTGACTATCTTCTTATAATCTCCCATAAGGTCTTCATATTCTCTAAGCATGTCCAAAACATTTTCTAGGCCTATCTTAAAAACCTGATAATCCATAAGTTTTTTAATCTGATTATAGATATATGTGAATTTAATCTTTGAAATATATCATTTACAAATATTTCCAAATTCCCTTTGTTGGATTTGGATCCTCATATAGCTCATAATCCAAGCTTTCTTGATCAAGTACCTTCTATAATTTAATCTACCCAAATTCTTCTTATGATTGATTAGAAAAACATTCAGAAACTATATTATCTTTTCCATTAGAGACACCATATATTTTTATATTCTAGTTCATCCAATCCTTCATATTTCTAATATTTTCTACACATCAAGTGTTGTAACGCTATAGGGGAAAAGTATTTCACTGGGATTTTTTAGAAATGGTTTTTAAAACCACCTCTAAATGTGTTTTTTTAATTTTTTTATGATTTCATTTTTTTTGCTATAGTTTTTTGAAACCATCACCAAATTAAAGGAAAAAATATAATATAAAATATATTTAATTATTAATTATTAATTATTAATTAATATTTAATATAATATATTTCCTATTATTTACAATTTTAATTAGATATAAAGTGTTAATTAATAATCATTTTTCATTTTCATTTAATAATAATTTGATACATAAAATAATTCTTGAATATGTTAAAATTTAGACTTCAGCGTAAAATGATCATAACATTTGATATGGGAGTCCATTTTAGTTCAAAAAATAGTCTAATCTAAGCTTGTAAAATGAAATAAAATAAAATTAGATACTAATTTTGTAATAATTAAAAAAATATAATTTATTACTGTTGTAAGAAAAGTTTGAAATTGAACTTCATTTTCAAATATCCACAATTTTTTATTTGGGTGTCTCTTTGGGCTCTACCACATATCAAATTGAATCATGTGATGAGATCTATGATATATTGACTAGGGAGACCCTGATCAGTATTTTTTCAAGGCCAAAAGAGGCAAGAAAGGCCTCTCAAACCGAGTTTTTTGTTCAGATCTCTTGATTTTTAAACATTTGATGAGATTTAATCTTCCTTTAAGAGTTTATTCATATGATTTTTATGATTTTTATGATTTTATTCCATTGATTTAGATTCATATTGATTTAATTATGTTTCAACTATTTTGGTTTTCCCTCTTTTTGTGATTTATTATCTATTATATATATGTATATATGTTTATATGTATTTATGAATGTTTGTGTATATTTTTAAACATTTTTAAATATTTATACAAATTTATGTTAATATATTTTTATGTTTTATATGCGAAAGTTTATAAACAGATATTTATATTTACTTGCATTTATATATATATATATATATATTAATATACAATTATATATTTGTGTGTGTTTATATATATTTATGTAACATAAATGTGTGTTAATATATATTTATGTAAATTTATTTATATATATATATATATTTATAGATATTTATATCCACTTATTATTTATTACTTATTATTTATTATTTATTCAGTTATTATTTTAATATTTATATACTATTTATTTATTAGTTATTGATTTATTTTTTATTGTTAAATTATTGTTAAATTAATATTTAATATTTATTATATATTATATATCATTACATATTATTTTTATTTATAATTTATTTATAATTTTTTATGAATTTATAATTTATTATTAATTATTAATTTATTATTTACTAATAATTTAATTTTTAATTTTTAATTGTTATTAATTTATCTTTGATATATTATTTATTATTTATTTTATAGTTATCTATTATTTAGTATTTAGTATTTAGTATTTAGTATTTATTAGTTATTAGTTATTTTTTAATTTTTATTTATTTATAATTTATAATTTATAATTTATAAATTATTTATTTAATTTTTATTTAATTTTTATTATTATTATTTTATTACTTAATTTTTAATTACTTATTTATTTGTTATTTATTATATTAGTTATTATTTATACATATATTATTGATTTATTTTTAATTTATTACTAATTTATTATTAATTTACTACTAACACATTATTTATTTATTTATTTATTTTTTATAATTATTTTATTATATAATCCTTATTTATTTGTTTATGATTATTCTTATTTTTTTATTTTTTATATTGCAATAATTAATTTTTGATTAATTTATAATTAATTTACTATTAAAGTATTATTTATTACTTATTTAATATATATTAATTATTTATATATTATTTTTTACCATATATTAATTCAGTTATTAATTAATTTATTATTTATTCATTAATTATATATTATTTATTAATTACATGCTAATTATTAAGGATTAATGATTATTTATTATTTAGTATTTATGATTTATTCGCTTTTAGTTATTTTATATTAATTTCTATTTATGATCACACTATTTATTTATTATTCATTTATATTTTATTTATTAAATATTTATTATTAACAGTTTATAATTAATATTTAATATTTAATTATTAGTTATTAATTATCAATTATTTATTTTGTATATATTTAATATGCATCATTTTTTTCTGTAGAGATATATATATATACAATTATATTAAATTATATTTTCTCACCACATGAAGAGCCTACTAGAGTGGTAAAGTCTTTGTAGAATGATCAAGAGGTAAGAGTTTCAAATCTTAACCAATATAGAATTTTTGCATGGCATATATGACATATGCATGGATGACTTGGGCATATTCATGGTAAATAATAGATAAATAATAAATAAGTAATAAAACACAATTAAATAATTAATTATAAAGATTTGAAAAAAATAAACTATTGTGAAATGATTTAGCAGCGGTTTAAGCCACCGCTAAATGATTTTCCGAATTTTAAAAAACCACCACTAAATTGTTCTTCAACGGTTTTGAAAAACCATTTCTAAATGATTGTCAACAAAAGATTGAGCACCAATTTTTCAAAACTGTCACAAAAATATTTAGCCGTGGTTTAAACCGTCAGTAAACAAAAAAAATGCCTCTAAAGACTTACTTTGGCATAGTAAAATGACCTTTCTAGACACATATAAAGCATTCAATGTGAATTATTTCTTTAGAATTACTATCCAAATATATCTATGTTGTATTTCATGGTCTTTGTAACAACCCATGATTTTAAAAAAACATTATGTTTGCTAGTATATACAACACGTAACACCAAGCTTAAGCGAACCCCAAAATATTAGTATTTATATGTGTTTATTATAACTTAATCATTAAATTAGTGGGTATTAATATTATTAATCTAATTATGAAATATCAATATATATATATATATATATTTATAAAGGAACTACTCAAAACAACTTAATTGATTAATTATTATTAAATAAGTACTTATTTTTTTATTAATGTTATTTTATGCTTAAGAAATACATTTTCTTCAAAAATGGGTTTTCTTCCTTTTTTATGACTGAATATTATAATCAATTTTTTTTTGAAAATTATATAAATTAATTTTTATAAAAATAATATCATTATTGAAATTAGAATATTAAAATTATATATGGGTGAATTTTTCAGTTTTTTCTGAAAAGTTTGATTTTTTAGTGAATAGTTAAAAGTATCAATTTTTATTGAGAACTTTATTTTTGTTTCAACAATTAGCGAAGTTCCATTTTATTTTAAAATAGTTTCAAAGAAAAATTAGTTTTATTATATTATTTATAATACAATTAGTTTCATTGGAATTTATTTATTAATTTAATTTTCTCTAAAATAGTTTTTATACATAAATAGGTATTTTTAAGAAAAAATGTTTTTTTCTTCTAAAAAGCCTTTTTTGTCGTGTTTTTCACACATATTTTAAAATTAAGTTCTATCAGTTATAGGAGTTTAATTTAATGAAATGGAATTTATTTTTGGATATATCCACCCAAATTTATCCTAGGATTATTTTTTATAGAATTTAAATTTTAAGTGAATAGTAAAAAGATATTGTTTTTATGAAATGCGATATCTTTTATGATATCGCAAAGAAATAGAAATAATATATAAGTTTATGAAACTTATGTAAAAACTAAAAAAATGATAAAATATTATAAATATAATTCACAAATAATTTAAAACATTGAGATTATAATTTACTCCCTAATAAATATGAAAATTATTTTTAGTAGTGAGGCAGAGCGTTCACGACACTGGAAAAGTAAAATTTGATATCATAAAAATAATAATTGGGATGAAATCATACCTTTAATGAAATTGATATTAAATATAAAGTATTATTTATTATTTTTATCATTGAAAATTAAAATTATAGTTATATAATGAGTGTCTTATCAAAATTATTTTATAGTGCTTGTGAAAGGCCAAAAAAGAAAAAATAACACATTAAATATGTTGTCGTTATATATAAGTGAGTTAAAATAAATATTGTACAAATATAAATGGATATTTTTATAATAATAAACTTTTTTTCCTAATATAAATTTATTTATAATTTATATTAATTATATAATTACCTTATATGTTTTTGCAACACTAACAAAATATAAATTTAATTAACAAAAATATAAAATAAATGATATTAAAAAATTTAAAAGTTATATAGTTTGAGATATTTAAGTAAATCTATGAATTAAATAATTAACATGAAATTTTTATCATATAATTAAATATTTGTTTGAAATTTTACTTTTTGTATTGATACTTTTGAAGTCAATGTTATGAATCATATCAAAATTAAAAATAATGATATTTCAGGGGATTAATATTTTATTAAATTATTTAAAAATCCTAAAAATAATTAATAAGAACAAAGAGGATAATATATGGTATAAAATATCATACCAAATTAATTTAAATTCCATTTTTATTTATTTATCTCTATAATAGTCTTATTATATTTTAATCTTTTGGGAAATTACAAAAGTGACCCTACCTCAACTATAAAAGGACACCTCCTACATCACTTATTCACTACAATTTTAGCCTTCTATATTTATAAATACTTGAAAATTACTCTTTCAAACTTCATTATCCCTATTTTTTATGTTCTGGTCTCCTCAAAAGACCATCCTTAAGTCCCATAAAAATGGTTCTAAAGAAGGTTTCCTGAAGAAGAGGTAATTGGATTACCTGAACACTTTCAATTTATTTATTCTTATAATTTATATTCATGTGTTGTTTCTATAATAAATTAATAATTTCATTATTATATATATAATAATAAGTTTTTATTATTATGATAGAACCACATCCCACCTTTTATCTATTCTACAAAAAGTGAAAACATCACTCCGACATACGTACAACTTATTTTCTCCACGTAGCGGTGTAATTCGTTTTTCATCACCACTTTAATTGGATGGTTATAAATATAGAAATAATGAATATATATCATATATATTAAAGAATATTTATTCTTAAAAGGTTAATTATTCTATTCCTTTCTTGATTTATATCCATCAAAAATGAAAATATTGTTTTTGTGTACGTACAACCTACCATCTCCATGAATGGTGTAATTCACTTTTCTATATCTATATTTATGTATGACTCTAAATATCTATATTATATATATATATATATATATAATATTTATATCATAAATAATATTCTGGATATTATGGAACTATGATAAAATTATATAGACTAGAACTACCGAATCAAAACATACATGAAAAATGAAGTATTTACGACCCGAAAGAGTGATTTTAACAATGAATTGCTAATAAATGAGTGATAAAATATCATAATTGGATCATATAAGGTATTATATATATGAATATGGTTATATAATATATTTATAATAAATATATAATTATTATATAGTAGGTTCAAGCATGTATAAAGGAAATCGAACATGAGGTAAGGGTTTTTCAACTCACTTTTACTACTATGAGACATATGTCATATTCACCACTTATTTACTTTCTATGGTGTATATAATAACTATTTTGATATATTATATCATAATATATTTGTATTCATGGTATTTAAATATTCATTTGAATTTATTTATTTCATGGGCTTACGATTCAAAAGTTACTAAAGTGGCGGGGTTTTATTTCACAATCTCATCATTATTCATGATTTTTTATGTTTATGTATCCATTGGGGAATATTTCTATTCATATTAAACATTTTATGAAAGAATGTATTTAATTTTAACCTATTATTTTTAAAATTCATGTTCACCCAAGTTTTAATTTTTTTAAATTCTTTTAAAAGGAATTGTTTTTGTCGTTTTCTGAATGAGGCACTTTTTAAACAATGTGAAAGAAATATTTTTTAAACTTATACGATATGAACAATATTTCATGCCATCATGATGAGTCAATTATTTTAATTTTCCTTTAAAATTTTATAATATTATTTTCAAATAAAATTATTTCTTTTATAATTCTACATCATTTTAAAAATAAGTGATTTCAAAGTGAAAAAGGGTATTTTCCATAAGAATTTTTCAATGATCATATTAAAGTATTTTCATCTATGTCAACATCCATCATTTAATCTTATACTTCATTGAGGTTTAAATATTTTGATACCATATACAATATTTTATCAAATGGTTTATGATCAATTTGAACATGGATGTATTATTTTGATATCATTCTCCATATTACTCTAGATAGTTTACAATTATGTTTGTTGGTGTGGATAAATTATTAATATTTCATATGATAGTTTCAATTTGAATATTTATATTGATTTTGTTTTACCCCTTTCATATGAGTAATACATTGGAATTAGTAAGTAGTGGTTTGATCCCGATATAGCCCCTTAATGCATTGGTAAGTCTAATGAGACAAACTAGCTTGGGTATTGGTTCAGGAATTATCAACTTATATAATATGTCTTCGAACGAGGCCTCGACAGTATGTTTATGATGTATAGAAATATAAATTCTATCATTATAAGATTTTTTATTGATTCCCAAGTGATTATTTGATTATTTATAATATCCATGGATAATTTTTAGGCTAATTTAATTATTTATATGGAATTATTTGATCACCATTTATTACTTCTATATTATTATTATTCATATTCAAGTTGTTGATTAAATAGAATGTGTTTTCAGATATTTACCTTTACATATTGATTATGAATTATTTATTTATGATATCTTCCATTGTATGCACACCCTTTTTAAGTATTAGTGCTCACCCCTTTATTATGTTTCCTTTAACCAGGATTTCAGGAAGTGTGTTATGATTGATATAAAGGGATATGCTAAAGGGAATAATGGTGTACTCAAATAAAATAATATATTTTACTTTATGTTTTAAATTGTAATGTGAAATTAAATTATTTATGTAGTTTACCAAGACTACCAATATATTCAGTCCTTCTGGATATGATTCTTCATGTCTCGTTCCAATCTAATAAACTAACCACTAACTCTAGGATATTGGAGTTGGGGTACTTAAAGTTGGTATTAGAGGACATTTAGCAGAAACCATGGAAACTATATTTAGGAAAACATGGATTATGGAATATAAACCTATGAATGAATTTGAGGAAAAGTATAAATATATGATAACATCCTATTAATTTGGTAATAACTAAATATATCCCAGGTTAAAACTAATGACTTATATATTTATAAGAAGGTGTTGTGATTTATACATACTTTGAATAATATTTAATGATTAGTTTATATATCACTATAATTATTTTAGTTTGATACTTACACTTTTATTTTTGGTTTTAATAAATAGTAGTAACCAAAAGGAACTAGGTTGGAATTGAATGTGATAGAAAATGTGTTGATGAGAAACTAAATGGTATGATGATTAAAGTAAAGGATATTGTGATTATGTTTAACAATTCATCAAAATATATGATTAAAAACATTCAAATTAACAAATTATAAGTCTCACTGAATATGATAAGGATATAATTCACTAAGATATTAGGTGGTGAAGACCATGGAGAAAAGATGATTTAGTTTACTATATATCAAGAATGTGAGAAGAAACATCCAAGTGAATGTCTTATAGTACCAGGAATATGTTTTTGGTTTGGAAAAGAAGAACATAGTTAATGTAATTGCTGAGTAAAAATGAAAAGTTTAGTTAATTAAATGGATGATAATAATGGTATCCTTAAGGTATCATCTATGGTTTAATGCTTTAAATTTGGAAAGAATGGTACTTATGCAGATCGATTCCCTTAGATATAAAATGAAGTGAATCATCATGGTTGTATAAGTAATAGTTATACTAAAGATGATAAAGAGACTCAAAATGACACATTAAATAAGGTTTTAATGAATAAAATTATTAAGTGCAGTTTATGTTTTAAGAGTGATGTAGAATTATTAATGTGACTGTGTATTTGAAATCAAGAATTATTTTCTAAAATTATATTATCAGTGATATTCTGGTTATAAGAATCTTGAGATATATAAGGATTTTACTTCAGTACTTACTCCTTAATGATTTGGAAGCACGTGATCAATATTACCGATAAACAAGAGTAGTGAATATATGGAAAGTTGATCTTTTGGGGAAGATAACCCAAAATATGTTCCTGATGTTGAGATAATAATGATATAGAGTTGTTTATGGGATAATATTGGTGACATTGAAAATGGCTAGTGATTTGATGATAAAGAAATTAATGATGGTGTTTAATGAAAATTTTGGATTTATGAAACATATTCAATAGTCTGAGATTTTATATAAGAAATAAGAAGAGAGTTAATCCTCGAATGCATGTATTTTTTTATTATAGTTTTAATGTGATAAAGGTATTAATATATTTTCTATGTGACATTAAGAACTATATTATGTTTTCTGTGGAATCCAATGTTAAGTTGACTTCAGAAACTTAGTGACCATCCTTCTTAATATTTCTACATTGAATTTGGATAGATATATTTTGGATAAGGCTTAAGGATAAATATTTATAGAATGGATTATGTTGAAGTTGAGGTGATGTTAGATAACTTTTATTAGACATTTTGGTCTTGGAAAATATCTAGAGATAGGCGGAAAGACTTATCATTATTTTATTGAGCTAATAATTTATTAAATGATAATTTTAGTTATTTTGGAACCAAAATTACTATTGGATATTCATTTGTTAGAGTAATATATGAAGTAGTTATCTATCAAAGAACATCAAAATGATGAAATTATTCCTATGAAAAAGAAAGATATCAAGTCACTATATTTCCTTATATTCTTAGTCAAAACGGTAAAGGAATTTCAAAACTCTAGGAAAATTATCTTTAAACAAAAAATTTATCATATTACTTTCATATCCAATGAATCAATGGTATTTTGACTCATCATAGTTTAATGATTTTGTGGTTGTTGAATTTTTCTTGATCAATCACTTTATTTTGGTCAATGACCTCTGTCACCCTCCATAATTATTTAGGAATTATTATTTTATTCCATGTACATATCATCACATCCAACCCATGTTCTCCTACTTGGGAATCTATTTATGTGATTATTCCAGATGACCTTCGTACTTCCCTTTCTCTATTATTAAGAGGATGTTTTATTATCCCTTTTTATGATGTGGGTTTCCCACAAAGGTATTCTCAAATATAAAACCCTTGATTAATGATCACATGTTCAAATTGAGAGGATGAAATTAATTGAATAAGGATAAAACATAACACCCAAATATTTTAAAATAACACAATGTTCTATATCATATACAACACGCAACTCTAAGGTTAAACGAACCCCAAATATTATTATTTATATATGAAAAATATAACCTTTCTATTAAATTAGAGGGTATGAATAGTATTAACCTAATTAAGAAATATATATGTTGAAAGGAAATAATCAATAAATATTCATTGATTAATTCTTATGAAATAATTACACAATTATTAATAATGTTATTTTATTTTTTAGAAATAAATTTTCTTCAAAAAAAGAGTTTTCTTGTTTTCTATGAGTGAATATTATAATCAATTTTTTTGAAGTTATATAAATTTTATTATTGAAAAATAATTTCATTTTTGAAATTAAAAAACTATAATCATCTTAGGGTGAATTATTCATATTTTTTTAAAAAAGTTTGATTTTCCAATGAATAGTAAAAAATACCTATTTTTATTGAAAACTGTATTTTTGATTCAACCGTTTATTAAGTTCCATTTTATTTTAAAATATTTTCAAAGATAAATTAGTTATATAGTATTATTAATAGTTCAATTAGGTTCATTTGAATCAATTTTTTAATTGAATCTGTTATAAAATCGTTTTTATATGAAAATAGTCATTTCAATGAAAAACAGATTTTTTCTAAAAAAGTGGTTTCCATCGCATTTTTCACACTTATTTGAAAATTAATTTATATAAATTATAGGAATTTAATTTTAGGAAATTGAATTTATTTTTTTGTTAATAAATCCAACTTTATCCTAGGATGTTTTTTTACAGAAGTTAAATTTTAATAAATATTAGAAATAATCATTGTTTTATGAAATATAATATCTTTTATGATATTGAAAATACATAGACATAATACAAAAATTTATGAAACTTATGGATGAAATAGAATATGATAAAAAATATGGGTATTATTATAAAATAATGGGAAACAATGAGAATATAGTTTATTCCATAATAAATATGAAAATCATTACCAATGCTCACACATCACCTACATAGCATTGGAAAAGTCAAATTTTGTATCCTAAAAATAATAATTGGGATTAGGTAAGTTATTTATCAGATTTTATGTTAAATATTAAGTAATATTTAAATTGTTTTTGTTTATACACTAATTTTAGAGTTATATTACATGTGGATTATCCAAATGTTTGTGTAATGCTTGAGCAAGGCCAGGAAAGTCAAAATAACACATTAAATATCTTTTAATGATATAGATGTGAGTGAAGATAAATATTAAAGGGATATAAATGGATGTTTTTTCAAAATAAACTTGTTTTTATAATATAAATTTATTTATAATTTTTTTAGATTATATAATTATCTTATATGTTTGTGCAGCGCTAACACATTATTAATTTAATTAATAGAAAAATAAAATAAATAATATTAAAAATATTATAAGTAATATAATTTATGGTATTTAAGGTGATAAATGAATTTTATAGATTAAGATGATATGTATATAATATAATAAAATAGTTTTTTTAATTTGACTTGTTTTTTTTCAGGTTTTTAAAGTCATAGTAAGGAATATTATCAAATTAGAAAAAATTATATTTTATTAGATTAATATTTTATTAAAATATTTAAAAATAAAATATATATTAAATAATATAAAATTAGATAATATATGATTTATAATTTAATCCAATGTGAATATATAGTTCATTTTTATGTATTTGGCTCTAGAATAGTCTTCCTATATTTTGATATTTTAAGAAATTCCAAAAGTGCCCACACCTCAATTATAAAATGGCACCAATTTGCTCATTAAATCACACCAATTTGAGGATTATAGATGAACCAAGTCCTAAAAATTCTTATTAAAAACTTATTTATCCAATTTATATAGATTCTGGCCTCCTTGGAAGCCCAACCTTATGTCCCTCAAGAAATGATCTAAAGGTCTCTTGAAGAAGAGGTAATTATCTTACCCAAAATATTTCAATTGATTTCTTATTATAAATAATATTCATGTTTTTCTTCCATAAAAAATTCATAAATATAATTTAAACTATATAGACTTTATTTTGATTATGATTCTACCATATTCAACCTATTTTCCATCCTATAAAATTTTAAAACATCTCTCATGAATATATACGACTTACCATTTCCGCGTGGCGATGGAATTCATTTTTCATCATCACATTACATCGATCGTTATAAATATGGAACTATTGATAATAAATTATATATATATATATTAAATAATTATTATTATTTTAAGGTCAAATATTATTTTCATTTATTTTGGTCCACACATCGAAAAATTAAAATAATGTTCATGCATAATGTAGGTCATATCATCTCCATGAATGGTGTAATTCATTTTTCAATCTCTATATTTATGGATGAATCTAAATTTAAATAATATATATATATATATATTATATTTAGATAATAAATAATATTCTTTTGATTATTTAACTATGATAACTACTGAATTAAAACATACATGAAAAAAGCAGTTACCACATGAAACCGTGATTTTAACAATGAATTGATAATAAATAGATGATAAAATATTATAAGTAAATAATATATGGTATTATATATATTATAATGGTTCTGGAATATATATATATATATATATAATAAAACTATATTTATTATAGAGTATGTTTAAACATGTACAAAGGAAATCAAACCCAAGGTAAGGGTTTTTTTTTCTGACTTTTACTTTTGTGATACATATGGAATATTAAACACTTATTTACTTTGTTTAGTGTATATAATTCCCATTTTGATAATTATATCATGAATATATTTATATTCATGTTATTTAATGTTTCATTTTATGTTATTTTCTTCATAGGTATTAGGATTCAAAATCTACTAAAGTCGTAAGAGTTTATTTGACAATCTTATCATTATTTAGGATTTATTTATATTAATGTCTCCTCTAGAAAATTTTTATATTCATAGTATATGTTTTATAAAACAATTTTCAAAAAATGTTTTTAATTTTATCCTTTTATTTTTAATATTCATGTTCACCCATGTTTTCCTTTTTATAAATTATTTTGAAAGGAATATTTTTTTCTTTCTCTGAACGAGGTACTTTTTTAAACACCATAAAATGAATGTTTTTTAACTTATATGACATGAACATAATTTAATTCCATAATTATTACAAAATTATTTTAATATTGATTTAAAATTTTATAAGGTTATTTTTAAATATTTTTTTTTCTTTTATAATTATGGTTTTTTTAAAAATAAAATATTTCAAACTGAAAAGGGTATTTTACAAAATAATTTTCTATAATATTATTAATGTATTTTCATCTATGTAAACTCCCATTGTTGAATATTATGATTCATTTAGGTTTATAGATTATGATACCATATTCTATATTTTATTGAATGGTTTATGATCAGTTTTACCAAGGATACATTATTTTTAATTCGTTCTCCATATTAATTTACATGATTAATGATTATGTTTATTGATTGGGGAAATTATTAATATTTTATATCATAGTTTCAATATGAAATTTTATTTTGATTATGTTTCTCTATAATAATATTTGGAATTCATTGGACTTTGTATGTTATGGGTGGGGCCCACTATTTTACTTTGATGAATCGATAGGTCTCATGAGACAAACTAGCTTGAGTATTGGCTAAGGATTTACCCATTTATATATTATGTTTTGAAAAGAGGAAATTATGGTATGTTTATGTTTTCTATCTTTATTAATTATATCATTATGATATTATTTATTGATGTATATTTGATTATTTTATTAGTTATAATGTCTATAGATAAGTTTCAAGATCATGTGATTTTTTATATGGAATTATTTGATCATCATTTATTCCATCCATATTATTATTCTTGCTCAAGTTATTGATTAAATGGAATATTTTTTAGTTATTTTCCTTACTATATTTACAATTCCTTATTTATTTATTACAATTTCCACTATATACATACTCTTCTTAAGAATCAGTGTTGACTGATTTATTATATTTCCTTTCTCCAAGATTCTTGGAAGGGTATTATGATTGATATATATGGGTAGGAAAAATGTAATAATGGTGTAATCATAGAAAATACTATATTGTATCTTATATTTTTTTTCAAATTCAAGTATATATCTAGTTTACCAAGACTACTAAACTATTCCATTCTTCAAGATGAAATTACTTGTATCTAGTGACAATGTAATAAAGTAAATACTGACTCTGGGATATTAGATTTGGGGTCTTTATAGTCCTTCATATTTTAATCTATAGGAAGCAATGCTTTCTAATCTTTAAACTCTATTAGATGGATATCATTTATTCTCGAGTATATTTTTTTCTATAATTCCTTCTCTTTTCTAGATTATGTAATTCATTACCTTGATAAATGGTAATCCTACCATAGAATTATTATCAATGAAAACTTAAAATCACTTACATATTATACCTTATACCATTTATGTAAGAGTAAAAGTTTTAAATTATTGCATCTAGAATGAAATTATATTTTCTTTAATATTTTCTATATTTATGTTATAGTATTTGAATTTATTCTTCCCCCACACTAACTATTATTGTGTAAAACATTTACATTTTATTTTTGTGAAATAATTTATATAATAACTAAATTTTATTATTGTGAAATGTTTTCTGAATAAAAACTCAATATCCCTAATTTTTTTTATGGAATACAAGTAATTCTCATTTATAGATAGGATAATTCTTCTTTGTCATATTAAAATATCCACCCCTATGTTTACTGATAGTTTCATTATTTATTTTTCTTATATTTTGGATATATCTCCATAATGAATTTTATGTATCCATTTCTAAGATTAGTCGATCTTTACTCTAGTCTGGGTGATCCAATTTTGGGAGGTTTTGAGCTTTTTGCTTAAAAAATATGACCAGTTAATAATCACCTTTTATCTAATTCCAGGGTATCTTATTAGAAAATTTTCTCTATATTAGGGATGATATCATTGTTAAATATCTGATATATGATCTTTTATAACTGAATATTCCAAGAAACACTTGAATCTACTTATAATTTGGAATGTCATCAGGAAATGATTCAAACTTATCTGTAATATATGGTTGAAGCTTCTCTTTACTTCCCTATAACTTCAATCATGGGAATTATATCTTATGTTTCATATAAATGATCATATATTCATAATGTATCATCCCTTATTTTATAAGAAACTAAATTACCTAATGTAAGTGAACAACATGAACTTCTATATTCTTACTGAACATTTTCACATCATCAATGTATACTGTAACAAAATTTGATAGTATACAAAATTTCATATCCATTTTCCTCTTGAATATTCTAGGGAAATTCTTAGGTCAAAATGGAATTACTAGATATTCAAAGAACCCTGCTATCATTGTGAATAGGGTCAATGATATTGCTTTTTATTTTATGATAATCTTACAATGTCTCAACTTAATTTCAAACCTAGAATATACCATTACATTTTAATTTCTAATATCTCTCTTTAATGTTTTTTGATTAGTAATATTAAAACCATAATACTTTTTATTATTATTTGGATCATAGTTATTATTAACCATTCTGGATTTACCATGTTGTTTCTTATCATGATTCACTACAATGACTTCTGCACTCCTATGAGGATTCTCACTATTCCATATTAGTCCAAGATTGATTAATTATAGAATATGTTTATAAAACTCCTTAATAATTCCATATAGATATAAAATTATCTTTATTCTGATCAACATACTAGATCCTTAAAGGTAATTATATCGTTTTACATTTCCTTCTTCCATAATTTTTGGGGGTTTTATAACCAATTATCTAATAAGAAATTTCTTATCATATTTAATGATTATTCTTCATTTTTTCATAGAACTTTTCTTTCCATTGGACAATACTTCAGTGTAACTCTTTATCTTCATCAAGATAATTCGTTACATGGATAGTAGATACTTTATTTTCTATAATTATTCTATATTTTATAAAACCACATAGAATCAATTAATTATTGAGGATAATTATTTTTTAAAATATCCTTACAGGATAGTAACTTCTATGAAATTTATTTCCAATCATGAATTCATATTGAAATTGAGGAATACAGAAAACAAAAAACTCTTCAAATTTTCTCCAATTTATTTCAATCTTGAAATCTGTTAAAACTTGTTAAATCAAAACCATTGCATTATTTCCTATTATAACCTACAAATTTGTGGATTCCTATGTCACTCCTAAAAATCATATTATTGTGTAATACACTAGGGCGATACCTGTAGTTATATTAATTATTATATTTAATAATGTAGGACACTATAATATCTTTTCACAGAGTAATAAATATCTAATATATCCTACATAAGATTCTTTATCCTCATAAATGGGTATTCAAACATTACTATTTCTTACTATTGTTTTGGAAACTAATTTCCTAGGTTCTTATATTGAAGAAAATTAGTCTCTTGTAACTAATATTGTTGGATTATCCTAATGGAATCTCAAGTATGTCTAATTTGATAACTTTTATCATAAAATATAATATTCCGAATATTGAGTCTCTTGTCATCATATCATATTCTTCACCAATCTTAGTGATGATATGTCTATTTATGAATTGTTTAATAATATCTGGAATAATTTAATTTTTATTTTATTCTTCCTTTGGTTATCATTAATCCCATTCCCTATGTCATGTAATCCCTTTATGGTTTACCACATATGGATTCATTTCTGTAATTTATATTCCTTCATCCTATAAAAAAAGTGTAAACCATTCCACACACTTTCTTAGAGATGGAATCCTAGTATTATATAAATTTATGTAATGATGGGTAATTATGCTAACAAATCTTCTGTGAGGTGGACTTCCAAATGTATTTTTATATTTCCTCATGTTTACCCTTACTTCAAGAGTTTTACTAATAATTATATTTATAATCACTACATTCATTCATAGGATCACTTTAACCCATTTTATACTTGCATGAAAATTTGATCATTACCCTCCTAATAATGAATTAGAGAAGTTAAAGAACGCATCATGCACTAATGCTATTAGGATTGGTAGATATTGTCCATTTTTGATATATATATTGAAACCAATATTTATTATCCCAAAATGCGTATACTTTTAATTCTTCTGCATTACCATAATAATCCTATCTAGTTTTATCAAAGAATTTTAAATAATACACTATCTATTTTATAAACTTCATTTACCTGTTTATCCTCAAATGTTTTGGTCATTTCTCAACATTGAAACTAAGAATTTTGGTATACCATGGACCAATAACCTCTAGGAATATTTTTTAAAAATATATCCCTTTGGGAGAGATTTATGGTTTTGAGGAATTAACTAGAAAAACTTATATATCATCTAGTAATATTTGTCATGGAGAGTCTTCCGCTTCACTATTCCCTATATAAATAACTTTTATTATAAGATGGGTAAAAATTGTATTAGACTTCTCCTCTTCCTCGTTTAGTATGGATTCTTCCATCTTTGAGTTCTCTGAATATAAAGAATATAAACTCATATAATATGAATCTATTTTTTATCCCCAAATAGGCTCAAACAATATTTTTATGTTATCTTCCAATAGTATTTTTTTGAGACTACCTCTTCTTCTGTCTATGTATAGAAATGTGTCATCTCTATGTCATTTTTCCCACAGAACCAACAACAATCGAAACTAGAGATAGATTTTACTTTTGGGAATCTTGGATACTTCCTATATTTTTTCTTAAAGTTTTATCTCACATCCTTCTGGGTTCTATTTGGTCTAAATATCACTGTTATTTTTTGATCTTTTTTTGGAAAATCTAATCAATTGCCTTATTTTACCAAATCCTTTCAAGAATTTTTTGTGTGATTTCTTACGTTATCACTTTCCATCTTTTAATTTTGTTTTGAATTATATTTTATAGTTTTTACCAATATCCTACCTAGCTGGACGATACCTACATCATCTAGAAACACACTCAAACTTTGAGAAATATGATAAAATCATAAATGGAATATTTGTTACATCCTTCCAGATGTTCCGATACATGAAATAAAGTATTATCACCTACCTTATTTTTTTAAAAACTCTCAATGTATATTATAGATCTATACTTTGAGAAATACAAGTGTTTATGTATTTTTGAACTACTTGAGACCAACTAACTAGATTCTTCTTGATAAAGTCATCTAAAGCATATTCTTGATATCTTGGTCCAAGAAAATAACACCAATGTTGAAAAGTGCATTGATATTTTTAAAAATAAAACATCTAATAGATTTGGATTTTAGTTTAAGATATTCTAGATTATTTAATTAATTATCCTTCTTAATCGAACAGTGAATTTCTAGTTTTAGGAAATTGTTTACAACTATTATTACATCAATTCAAGAAGTGACATACTATTTGATATCAGTTTTCACTTTTGAGTATCCTAATAGAATATTCCAAAATCACTATGAATTGCCCAACAAGGTAGTTCTATTGAACTTGAGTTTTGTATATATGGACCACGATTGTAAACCAACTGATAACACATAGTATAAAAGGTAAAAATTTCATTAATTTATTGACACTCCCTGATCCTTTTGGAAATCTTTCTTAAGTATTGTACTGTATTTTTCCAACCCAATCTAGATTTGTCTTACTTGGTATATATATTATCCTGAATATATATAGGATATTGGGGACTTGATTCCTAATTTATCTTTTGAAACAAACCCTTGAATGTCCCACTTTATTTTTCTTTGAGAGTTGATTTCTAGGAGATCATCTATCATACAAGCATAGATTCTCAACCTTTTACACTGATTCCTTTAGTGTAATTTAAACTTTATTCTTTCCTATTATTATTCTCTTCTAGTATAGCTTATAGATATTCATATTTTTATATTTTAATTAAAATATTTAGAGATTAATTCTATATCTATATGTTCTCATTTCACATGATTAATAATATCATTAATCTGTTTTTGGTATTTCTAGATACTCTAAGGATTACTAGAATACTCTTCTTGATACTCTTGAGATTCTGATGCTAAAGGATAGGTTTAATATTTTAAAATATATCAACACAATATACTTTCTATTTCTATATCTCTCTGTTGATTCATATATGGGATAGTGAATTTTGGTTGATAGGAAGATTCTCGTGAAGCTTCCCCTTTAATACTCTACCAAATAAATTGAATATTTAGTTCAACACCCAATACTCTTTCGATCATGATAGATTTACTTTTCTAAGAAAATTATGTTAGTTTATGGATCTACTAGATTTATTTAAAGTTTCCCAAATTTCCACATGGCTTCTCAAATATAATATTTAGTTTGGAAAATTTCTACCTTCAATGCTTCAAGATTCTCATGTGTCTACTAGGCTTTCTTTCCTAACTCAATCACTCCAATTTTATTTTAATATATTAATATACACATTGTTACTTGATGATACTTTTTAACAAAAATATAACTTTCATTGTTCTCATAAAAACTCATCCTATCTTATAAAAGTTTTTTCTCATAGTAGATACCTTTAACCATGTAATATGATGTTTAGTTCTATAATATTCACTAAATAAGAACTCCGGTTGGGTTCTTTCATTCCTTCCCACTCTCTATTAACAAAATGCATTAGTTTCTAGTTTGGTGAGTTAGTCTCTGGTGAGGTATTTAGGTATTCCTATTTATGAATCCATAAAGGATGAAAAAATAAAATGTAGTAAAATTATGTCCATATGAGGACAATAGAACTATCTATTGTTGACTCATAGGATCACTCTTCATAAATATCATCACAAAAATAAAACAAATAATAGAGTGAGGGATATTTGAGAGATAATATTTGAAATCCTTTTTATTTCTATTCAATTCCTATCACCATGGATAGTGGGTTGAAGTTCCCTTTTTTAAAGTCCTATAATCACACATTTTCTAATAAGTTGACTCATATTTTAATTAAAGACTTAAAATAAATTTGAAATTAATAGGTTACACTTTCAATAAATCTAAGAGAAAATGGTGGATCACACATTTATAAATCTTCCAATGCACCCCAAAAAGGAGAAAAAAGATAATATAATTGACATATTTGATTTTATATGATCATACATGGTGTATACGACATGTATCTAGAAAAATGCCTAGAATTCCTTTTAAGTCATAGATATCATAAATCATCTCATCATCTAAGACATATTTTTTCTTACTCCGTAAAATTTATTAATTCTTTTATAGATCACTATATCTTCAATCTAATAATAAAGATTTCTTCTATATGTCCTTTATAAACCATGGGATATTCAATGATTTTTTTTGATTTCATATGGAAGTCTGTGATATGTGCCATATATACTTTTTGTATTTCTCATGTGTATATAAAAACTAGCACACTGCCTACTACAAAAAACATATAGTCTTTGATTGTTAATTTAGATTCTATTAAATAGATACTCCAAGTCATATGGATTCATTTTTAATTGAAACTACTAAAACTAAACTCTATCCAATCATCATCACTAAACTATGACTCCTAAAATGATTTCTAAATGGGTTCTATAGTCCTTTTTCCTAGGTGTAGGTTCCATAACAAAACTAATCTATCTATCAATATGATAGGCCCTATTTGTGAAACCCACTATAGGAAACATGGATTTGAATTTTTTATAACTATCGTCACCATATATGGTACTCAATTAAAATAAGAATTTATCTTCTTAAAAATTATAAATTAAACTATTCCTATTTTGAAATATTTTTGGCACTCTCTAAACACTTATATTTCCAAGGTAAAATCTAGTATAAAGAGCTTTATAATCCTTATACCAAAAATTATCCAAAACCATTTTAGGATAAGAAATTATTCTTTTTGTATATCAGTAATATTTTAAATATTATCAAGAAGACTATAAACTTGAACTGTTAACCATATTTCTTTGATAATGATAATACTGATCATATATCGATCTACCATCGTATATTCCTCCACAAGGTCTTCAGATTATTTTATCATGTCTATAACATGGTTCATGCCTATCTTGAATATTCAATTATCCTTAATTTTTAAATCAAATTATATATATTTTTGGATTTATTTCATGAAATATTTGGAATCCCTTGTAAATATTTCCAAATTTCATTTGATGGAATTTGTTCCTCATCTATTTCATCTTCCATGATTTCTTGAACAAGTTCATTTTGGACTTTCTTTTTCAAAAATTAATCTTCTACATGGTTGAACCAGCTTTTATAAATATTTTTCTTATTTATTTTAGATAAACCATATATTTATACCTTATGGTTTTTTTGATCCATACTATTTCTTGAATTTTCTATACATTGAGTATTTTAATGACCTTTATAGCCACATAAGAATCATTAAATATGAATTTTGTGTTCATAATAATTTTATAAAGATATATTTTCTATATTTCATGGTCTTTATAATTTTTTTAAAAGAAATTGTGATTTATAATCTTTCTTCCCTACTAGATAAAGATCGTTTCTCTTAAAGGATATTCTTTTATAGAGTTGTTTCTCTTTTATATGTTATTTCTTTCATTTTTATGATAATTGCTCATGATTACATAGAATGATTATCAAGAAAAACTAGATATCAACTCTATCTACAAGATTATTCCATTATTGAAAGAGTGAATTTATAAATTTGGTATATATAGAATGATATTAACTTTTCATTTAATATTTTATATATTAAAGTTACAGTATTTTAATTTATTCCTCCACCACACTAATCATAATTGTGTAAACATTATCAATTTTTTTATGAAATTATTAATATAAGAACTATCTATTCCTATAGTGAAAGGTTTTATTAATAAAATATTATTATCTCCAATTAATTTAATGACTAAAATAAATTCTCATTAAAAGATAGGATAATAATTCTTTATCCCATTAAAACATACACTCCAATATCCACTGATAATTTCATTATTGTGTTTCTTATATTTATGATATATCCCCATGATGAGTTAGAGGCATCCATTTCTAAGATAAGTTGATATTAACTCCCTTATAGGTATGCCAATTCTGGTAGGCTCTGAACTTTTTTACTTTAGAACTCTAATAACTTTAGAATTTTCTTTTATCTAATTTTATAGTGTCCTACTAGATACTTTTATCTAGATATGAGATGATATATTTACCATATCTTTAATGTATTCTCTTGAATAAGTTAATATGGAAATTAACACATGTATCTTATTATAATAAGTAATCTCATTGGGAAAAGTTTCTATCTTATCTTCAATATATGTATGAAGGTTATCTTTACTTACTTGGATCTAAAATTCCAATAATTATATCATAGGTTTCATCTAAATTATATTAATTTTTAAAATTATCATCACTTATTTTTTCAACGCATCAACTAACTTATACAATTGATCAATATGATCTTCTATATTCTTATTGAATGCTATCATGTTATCAATGTAGACTATCACTAACTGTGTCAATATACCAAATGCCTTTTCTATTCTCCTCTAGAATATTCTTGGGGCATTTTTGAGACCAAAGTCAATAACTATCAATTTAAAAAATCCTTCTAGATTTATGAATTCTTTCAACAGTATTGATTCTTCTTTGATCTTACTCTACTAAGATTAGAACTTAAGATCAAACATAAAATATACCATTGGACTTTAATTCCAAATATTTCTCTATAAATATTATTATTTAGGGATATTGTAGCCATTATATTTCATATAATTATTATGATCTTGATAACCAATAACCATTATGTCTTTACCATGTTACTTCTCCACATGATTCATTACCATGAATTTTGAACTCCTATGAGGACTTTCACTATTCCTAATTAGTACAAGATTAATTAGTGATGGAATTTATTTCATAAACTCCTTAATTATTCCATCTAGATAGAAAATAAACTTTATTCAGAACACCATACTAGGATCCTTCAAGGTGATCATAAATTTTTTCCTTTCTCTATACCTTAATTTCATAGGGGTTTATGACCAATTATTTGATAAGTAATCTCTCATCTAGACCAATGATTCTTGTTCATTTATCTATAATAATTTTACTTGAAAAAATTATTTCAACTATTCTATCTTTCAGTGGTAATATTTATCCTAATGTGGATAATTCTCTAGATGGACAGTTGATACTTCATTTTATAGATCAATTATGGTTTTTCGAAAAGTATTTAGAATTAAGTAATTATTGATTTAATCCATTCTAAAAGTATTTTTATTCGATGATATTCTCTAAGTAATTGATTTCCAATCAATAATTTATTATGAAATTTAAGGATAATGTAAAGTAACCACTCTAAAAATATTTTCCGAATAATTTCAATTAGAACCTATTTTTTCACTTCTTGAATCACAATTATTTTATTTTTATCAACTATAATGTAAAAATATATTGATTCATAGGTTACTCTTAAAATATATATTTTTTAAGATAAGGTATATCCTATATCCACTAGGGAGAAGTATGTAGTAACACTGATGCTAATATTTACTAATATATCCCACTCCTCTGTATTTTCACTATGTAATGAAAATCTCATATATCCTATAAGATATTATTTATCATCATAAATGGTTATTCAAACTATTTCTATCTTAATATTATTTACAAAACTGATGTCCTAGGTTATTATATTATATCACCTTTATCTCTTCTATCTGAGATCCTTAGATTCACTGAAGTACTCTAAAGTGTGTCTAATTTGAGATCTTATATATTCAAATATAATCTTCCAGATCCATATTTCTTTGACATCAAATCATATTCATCTCCAATCTTAGATATGAAACTTCTATTTATTAATATCTTTATCACATCTGTAAAAAAGGTGTTATGCTTTCGTTCTTCCACTAGATCTTGTAAAACCCATTCCCTAGGCCATGCCACCCTTTTTGAGTATTAACACTTGTAGAGTCATTTATCAAATTTATATTACTTCATCCTCAAAAATATGTCTAAATATATTAATATCTTTCCTTAGAGTTAGCCACCCAATATTGTATAACTTTACATAAATACATGTAATTACTTTGAAAAATATTCTATCGACTGGAAATCCCAATGTATTTTTTTAGTTACTCAGGTTGATCTTTACTTCAAGAATTTTACTAATACTTTTTTCCATAAATACTACATTCAATTTTCTGATCACCTTCACCCAATATACACCTGCATGAAAAGTTTCTGAATCTATTACAAATAATGAATTATAGAATTGTTTAAATTTCCATCCACTTGTGCAATTTGGATTGGTAGATTTCATAAATTTTTGGTAATAAGGTCTTCAAAAATCTAGATTATTCTAAAGCACACCTACTTGTAATTATTTTAATCTACCTTAATAAACATAGATGGTTTTAGTAAAGGAATTTTAAATAATTATATATTCGGTTTTTGGACTTCAATTGTCTCTTTATCCACAAATTTTTTTTCATTTCTTAATATGGTACCTAATAATTTTGGTATATCTCAGATCAATAAACTCTAGGAATATTCCACTATTTAAAATATATTCCTCTTAAAGAAATTTTAATTTCTAATTAATTAGATCACCTTCTATCTCCTCTATTTATAATAAATTTGGAGAGTATTCTGGTACACTATCCCCATCATGATTCATTGTTATTTGAGTCTAGATCAAAATTGTATTAGGGTTATTCTATTCATATTCTGAGATATATTAGTCCAACTTTGAGTACTCTGAATCTAAAAAATTTAAATTCTCATCATCTTATTTTATATAATCTCCCCAAATATATTCAAATAATATATTTTGGGTATATTTTATCAGTATATATTTGATAAAAGTCATTCTTTCTACATCTAGTAATGTATCATCTTTATGAACTTTTGTATCATTGAGACAACAATAATGAAAACTAGAGAAATTTTACATTAGGGAATCTTGGATAATTCCGTTATTTTACCTTAAATATTTACTTTAAATCCTTTTAGACACTATTTGGTCTAATATATCACTTTAAATTTTCTCTATTTCTTCCAAAAAAATATACTCAATGATCTTATTTTACCAAATCCTTTCCATACATTCTTATGTGATTTATTTCATTCACACTTTATATATTGGAATTCTGTTTTGAATGATTTCTATAGGTATTTACCAAGATCATGTCTAGTTAGAGCACACCCATATCTTCCTACAACACCCTAAACCATAAAAAAATAAGTTTAACTCATATATGTCATATTTCTTACATCTTTCAATACTTGCATTAGTATACAATAAAGTCTTACCACATAACTTATCATTTTTTGTAGAACTCTTAAAGCATGTTGTAGATCTTTACTTTGAGAAAGAATAGTCTTTAAGGATCCTTGAAATACTATACAACTACTTAGAATCAGCTGTATTGACACATCTAAAAAATATTCTTGATTTCCAAGTACAAGAAGATAATACCAATGGTTAAACATGTAATGATATTTTTCAAAGTAACATATGTCAAAAATTTGGATTTTGGTTAAAGTTGTTCTAATTTTTTATATCAATTCTGTATGTTGATCAAATGGGTAATTTCAAAAAAAAATACTTATTTTAGGAAACCAACTTCTACTGGTATAACCTTGATTCAGAAAGTAACATACTCCAAGATAGTTGTTCTCACTTTTGAGTGTCTCAACAATATATCCTTGAATCATAAAAAATTATCCTGAAAGGTAGATTGTATGAAATTGAGAGAATTATATATGGGATAGGATTCTAAATTATCTTATAACATAAAGTATCAAAAGTATGAATCCCTTTCCTCAATGACCACTATGAGATCCTTTATACAATGTAGTTTAATGATCTTACCATGTTGTGATACCCCTTTTAGATATGTCTTCATTGTTCTATATTCTTCCTGAATATAGATAGCATATATTGGAATTTCTTCCCAATTGATCTTATGAATCAAATACTTGAATGATCCTCTTTCAAATTATAGGGGAGTTGGTTTTTGGGAGATCGTCTTCCATATTGTCTTAGATACCCAAGGTTTTACATTGCTTTGATTAGTTCAAGGTAAACATTCTTCTTTATTAATATTCTTCTTCTTCTTCTTCTTCTCTTTGAATCTATATTTTAGGTATTATACTTTCTTTAGATTTATATTTAGATCTTTGGATACATGTTATATATTTCCAAGTTTCCATTTCTCATAAGTAATAATATAAGGGATCTATTTCTATTATTTCCGGATACTCCAGGGAATACTATAAACCACTTCATGATACTCTTGAGATTTCATACTAAAGTCTAAGTGCACCAATACAAAAATTTCATGTTAGGGTTTTAAAATTGGTTATATAAATAAAAGTTATTATAACCCTTCCCAAAAATAGGTTTAATGTCGAATTCTTGAAAACCGATGTTAAAATTATTTCATAGGGATTTTAAAAAAATTAAAAAACCAACATTAAAAACTTTATCCATAGGTTTTTTAATGTCAGGTTTTCAAAAATATGTGTTATTTTTTATCAAATAATGAAAAATCAATATTTTAATTTTTTCACAACATGAATTTCAATTTTTAAATTGCCACCTAAAATTTAAAACATCATGTTACACTTTTTCAATAATGATATATATGTTTTCACCATCCACCTTTATTCATTTTAAATATACTCTATCAATCACCCTCTTTGTTTGAGTGTTTCTCCAATCAAAAGGTTTGATATGGTATTTATAATTATTCATCCATCATTTAATTTATTTATAATTAGTTTTCTAAATAAAAATACTTATTCATGATTTATTTTTTTTATGAAGAAGAATAAATTTTTAGGTAAGATTAAAAATATGAATAGTTTTCATGAGATTTAAAAGATGAAGTCTAAGATACCTTATAATCTGAAACTTTAGTTGCCTTATAAGTTATTTCCTCAAAATAAAATTAAATCAATGGAGAGAAATAAAAGCATGGAAATTAAGTTAAAGCTTAAAATTTCTATTTTCTAATTTAATTTAGTTTTTTTTTATTTTCTACTTTATTGATCTTATATATTATTTGAGGGGAGTAATCAATATTGAAATATTTAAAAAAAAGTACAGAATTTTTAATGTCGTTTATTTAATAATGGATGTTAAAAGTATTTAAATATAATTATTTTAATATATGTTTTAAAAAAAATTATAAATACATTTACTATGACCGTTACATTAATTACACCTAAAAAACTAATGCAAAAAAACACATAAAAACTGATATAAACCCCTAATTTTGTACTAGTGGTGTAATATTATACCATATATCATCCAAATATACTTTTTTGTATCTATTTATTGATTTATATCTAGGATAGTGGCCTTTGGTTTATTGGAATATTTTCTTGAAGCTTTCCCTTTAATATTGTACTAAATATTTTGAATATTTGGTTAAATTACATATATTATTTTTTCCTTGAAAGATTGATTTTTTAATGATATTTTGTCTCCTTATAAATCTCATAGAGTTATTTATAGGTTTCTGGCTAGCCACATAGATTTTTGAAGTTGAGATTTAGTTCTCCTGATTTCTTCCTTCTATGCTTTAAGATTCTGATGAGTCTACTAGGATTTCTGGCCTAACTTGATCACTTCAAGTTTATTTTCATAAGATAAAATAATTTATGTAATGTGAATATACATTCTATGTAATTATTTTCATTATTCATCATCCAAGATTCTAAACATTTATACTCATAATAGAGACCTTTAACCATGGAATCTAAATTTGTGTTATTCAATATTCACTGATGAAGTTATCTAGATGACTTCCTTCTTACCTCATCAATATATTATAGAACATAATATTTATCCATTCGGATATGGTGAGGATTGAGTAAAAAAAATCTATTGGAGAATGATGGAATATTTTAGAGTAATCTACTCTACCAACTAAATCCCAAAGAGTATCAATTTTTATTTGAAATAAAAATTAAAGGATTATAAATGGAGATAATGTAAGATAGTGTAATATTGAAGAAACGAGGAACATTAAAGTTCATCCAAGGTAACAGATCAAAAATTTGGGGATACCAAGTGACTATTTAGAAGATATTGGACCATCTTAATTGGATATTAGGGCTGAACTAATGTTTGACTATTGAAGGATTCCATCTAATTGAAACCATACTATGTTTGTTGATACAAAGATGAAGCCACAGGGAGGTTACTATTACATTGGGACATAGAATCGAGGCCATACAAGGGAAATAAGGGATAATATTTGAGAACCTAATTGAGGAATGAGTCAAGTGAAGAGTTATTGACTAATAAGGTGGATTCAGTGTTATGTCAAGATGATTAAACGATATGAAAATGTGAAGTTGAGAGTTGAAAAAATATTTCAGAGAGTCATGGTTGACCAAGGTTGATTGAAATTGTGTGGAGGTGGGGATGACCTTGAAAAATATATGGGAAATGATAAAGAATTATTTGATAATAATGGTTTTGACTGTTGGTGGAAGAAAATTAATAGGAAAATAAAATTCAGGTAGAGAATTAGGGAGTGTCATGTTGACTAATTTCATTGTGGTTATTAATTACATCTTTAATTTTCCTCCCCCTATTATTTCCCTCCATTATTTTCATTATTACACAACATGGTTTGAAGGTTTTATGGATCTGAATTTTTTTTAATAATTTAGGATCCCATGTTTTATTAATTACATTATAAATATGTTTTTATTTTTGTGTGTATATAAAGCAATGAAAAATACCACCAAAAAAGAAGTCCAGTTTTTTGGTTCAAAAAATATATCTTGTGTTCGAGATTTTTTTACTTTCAACTTCTAGGTTTTAATTTATCTTCATAGGTGGATATCAGAGATGAATCTCCAAAATTTGATATCAAAGTGAGGTTTTATTGATCCTTGATGATGTGCTCTGATCACTTATTACCCTAATGATCCCATGAATCATCATCATGTCCTGTAGTCCTCATTAATGGAATAATAATCCCTCTCGTGGTAAATCATGTGGTTAATGAGGGAGGGGGATTAGTGATACATTTAATTCTCATGAAGACAGAATATGAAGACTGGGACATTATGAAGAAGGTTATTCTCTAGGCACACAGACTCTCAGAGGTCAACGATATTCGTGATGCTGAAATCTTGGAATACTGAATGGTATTAGAGACTATCTTGGATGCAAACCCACCAGAGATGATCCCCATTATTGTTCGTAAGTAATGTTCAAGTAAGCATGGGAACTATCAAGACTATGTACATAATAATTGATTGAGTGTGAAAGGACAATGCACAGAAGCTCTATAAGGAGTATGAAGGAATTTCTTTCCATAATAGAGAATCGGTGGATAAATTTGCTATGTGGCTCACTAGACTGGTCAACCAACTCACAATCCTCAGTGATATGGAGCCTTAATATAAGTTCATTAAGAAATAAAGGTGCATAAAACCATCCAGGTTCTCTAAAATATCTCTTTCAATTGAGATTCTATTTGATATTTCAACAATTAATATAGAGGTGGTAATAAGGAGACTTAATTTTTCAGGGGGATCTATTGATCTGGTTCCCAACACAGACTGGTAGGAAGTTTCTCCTCACCAAGGAGGAGTGGGTTACAAAGATAAAGTAGTGAAATTTGGGGGATGTATCCTCCAATAACTCCAACCACAACAACCAAAATAACTAACACCCATGATAAAATATTGATGGAAGATATGAAATATATGGAAGGGATAGCTTGGGATCTATAAGTGGTTATGATGAATCAAGGGGAAAATGTTGAAATAGTGAAAAAATGGTTCATTGGAACAAATATTATCTCAAATGGATGACATTTCCTAAGGCCCTTCTACGCCAAGGTGGTGATGATGAGCCCACACTCCTTATGGAAAGTGTGTGAACTTCAGTTCTTGATTCTCCATCACAACAGTCCACCACTCCTAATATTCTATTTTCATGATTCAACCTTCTACAAATAATCTAGGTGAATGTATTTGCACAACTAGATTGGAAAGTATTTTGTGATGACAGATTCTAGAACCTTTAAACTAGTTCAAAAAACCACATAACTGGTTCCCATATCGTGTTCTCTAATTTTGAGTTTAGGATCTGCCGGAACGTGAAGTTTGGTGATGGATTTTTCATCAACCTCGAGGGGTGTGAGACAATCTTGTTTGTCTGCATGACCAGTGAACAAAAAATGCTCATGAGGGTGTATTTCATCACAAGGATCAAAAAAATCATCAATATAAAACAACTTGATGATAATTATTTATAGATACTGATTGATGAGGTAATCCTAAGGATCCATAACCAGAAGTAGTTCCAATTATCCAATGTTAAGTGCTTCCTTTTTTGGATGTACAAGCTCAAGCTCAACATTATATACCTGGTATTATTGTTAGAAAAGGGTTCATATAAGGCATAAAATTTTCATGTGAGGTATGACCACCTAATTTTGTTGGCTCTAGGCATGATTTCTCAATGTCATATTTTCTGAGGGCTACCATAGATTGATTAGGTGGATCAAGTCTATGACAACAACCTTGATAGGAAGTAGCAGTGAATTTATTTTGTAACACCTGAGATTAAATTATAATAAATGACAATTATATTTTAATAAAACTATAATTAAATGCACAATTTATTATTTCATGGAACAAAAAATATAATTTTATAGGATTAATATCAATTTTGAACTTACTTGTTCAAAATAATCCCCAAATGAGTTTTCGAATTTTTCCCTTAGAAAAAATATTTTGGAATAATTGAAAATATAGTATTTAACTATTATAAATTTTATTTATAATAATATGTTATAATATTAATAAATAACCATGTATTTAATATTAGTTTTATATAATTAAAGATAATATCATTTATAGGTAAAAATATATATATTTTAAGGAAACTAGTTGTTTTAAAACATAATGTATTTACATTTTAATTAATTAAAATAATATTTAATGTCGAATGAGTTAAAATAAATGAATATATTATATATGTGAATAAATTAATTTATTTACATATAATTATGATTACTATTTATATAGTTAATTTATGATTCTATTGTGCTTGAAAAATGAATTTCTTGAAAAACTATTTTCAACAAGTTTTGTGAGTATATTTTTAAAGTAAATTCTTCCACTTATGTGAATTTAATTTGATAAAACAGATTACATATTTTTAATCATATTTATAAAATATTTTGATAAGGAAATTTTCATTTTTTTCATAATTAATAGTAAAGACTGTAAAAATTTGTCACTACAGTTAACGTTAAAACAAGTTTACTAGGGGTTAACCAAAAATGATAAGGTATAAAATGAATTAATAACATGCTGAAACCTCATTGGTAGGTTGTAATTCTACCTTATCATTTTAAACATTGATAATGATCTATTTTGGTGTTATTTGTTTTCAAGAAATCTAAATAAAATTATTTTAAAGCTTTGAAAAATTAGAGCTGTGCCACTCACCTCAATTATAAAGGGGATCATCCTCACCTCAGCTATTCAAACCTATTAAGACATTTCTATCAACAAAACCTTACCAAAATCTCTCCCAAATATCCTTATCCATGTTCTAGAGATATTTTTCTTCATGAAAGTTCAAACCTAGGGTTCTTAATAAGATATACAAAGGACGTTTTTCTAAGTAAAGTTAACCATCCTCACCAAGCTCTTTCTTTTTTCACTTCTTCTTTTAATAACTTAAATTATGTATTAATAATTAAAATATAATAACACCACTATATAACATATAATTATATTTTATCATGTTGATGGAATAATATTTATCTTTCTCCTTCTCCATCAAAATGGAAATAAAACCATCACTCGTGTGTACGGTGGATAACCACCTCATGAATCGATGTAATTTGATTTCCATCACCGACTCACATGAATAGTCATAATAATATAAATAAATTAATATATATTATACTTATAAAATAATATATATTCTATAAAATTAATATAATATCCAATTACTTACCCTCTCACCCATTAATTAAATGATAACGTCGCTCGTGCGTACATACCAGTTACTATCTCTATGAAGCAATATAATTCATTTTCAATGTACAAATTTCAAGAATTATTATAAAAATGTATATAATGAATAAATATGATATTTATAACTTTAAGATAATTATATATATGATTTAAAAATATCAACTGTACAATAAATGGAACTTCCATGATGAATCATGAATAAAAAAATGAAGTATCTAACACTTAAAATAATGATAATAAGGAAATATTATTAACAAACAAGTGATAATATGTTATAATAGGTTCATATATGATATTATAAATATTAAAATGGTTCTATTATCAATTAATAACATGTTTAAAAGAATTATACATGAGGTTAAATCATTTTCAACTAAAGAGAAGCATGAGGTAACGGATTTCACCTCAATTTCCACTCCATTGAGACAAAGTTGAAATTGTACACCTATTTAATTTTATATTGTGTATATACTAAATATTTGATATATATAACATGATTAAATATTTATTAATTATAAATAATTTTTTAATTCATGTTTATTATTTCAATGGATTACAATTTAAATGTTACCAAAGAAGTAAGGATATATTTTACAATCTCATTTTTGGGGTTGATATTATTTTTATTGAAGAAATATTTTAATATATTGTTAATAAAATACATCTATTTTATTATAATAAGGATATTTAATTATTTTTTATACATTATTATAAATTTTCCTTATTTTTAACTTTAATGAATTTAATAAACTATTAAAAGAAAAGCATATCTTATTTATCTTTTTGATGACGTATATTTTCCTTCTATATCCATATTTTTCAAAAATTATATTAAAAAAGTACTTTTTATTTACTAGAAGAAAATTGTATGTTATCCTCAATTTTTTAAAATGTTTTAATGTAATATTTCCAATGTTTTACAAAAGTTTAATTTTTGAATTTATTTATAAAAATTTAAAAGGAATGTTTTTTTAACATATACGATGTTAAAAAACTTCCCCATCGCTGTAACCATTTTACAATATTTATCTTATTATACACATTTTAAATTGATTTAAAAATAAAAATATTAAATGAAAAATTATTTCAATATTTTTCTTTCAATTTATTTATTTTTAAAAAGGAATTGATTTTATTACAAAACCTATATTTTCGATGAACTGATGGTCGTCTCTTATCACTTATTAATTTTGTTCTCGTTAACTTTATCATGAAATGTTAAGTTTCTTATGACCATTTGAAATTAAATTTATATTAAATATATATATTATTTGTGTCATTGATATGATTATTTCTTAAACCATGTACCATTTTTACATACAGTGTTTTACTGTGAAATTTATTTGATTAACTGGGAAAATATTGATTAATCTGCATTCTTTACTCAATAATAATATTTATTGATAAGGAATATTGATTATTAATTGAATTTTTCATTAAATATATGAGTAATGAATTATTCATGGTGTGAATTTTGGGTCCTGGTTATAGATATTCCTTCAATGCATCGACCAATCTAATGAGACGAAACAATTGTCCATATTAAATGGGTTTCTAGTGTATACCTAACCATCGAATAAATTTTCTCGACACAAAGATTTTATGGTATATATATCATGATTTATAAGATCATGAAATCCAATATTATTAATTTACTTAATTGATAATTTAGTAATTATTATTCATGATACCATTTCCTTGATATTATCCACGGATTCATTTTGTTTTCAAGTTATTGCTTAAATGACTTGTTTTTACAGTTATTTAACTTTTCTTATTGATTATGAATTATTTAATTATGATAAATTATGTTGTAAAAAACCCTTAATGATAATTCCAGATCAACTGTATTTTGTTTCCTTTACCCAGGATATGAATAAGAATTATTTTAATGATTTCAAGGATATGAAACTTTTTTTTATGTTCTATGTTTTATTCCCAATATAAAAGGGGTACCATGTATATATTTAGTTTTCCAAGGCTGATAAAATGATTTTTATTTTGTGAGAATATCCCTTTTATATATAAGAAAATGTAATAAAGCATACAATGGGTCTAGGTTATTGATGTTTGGTTGGTTACATATTTCCCCAACTAGGTAAAGCATCGTGTGGAGAAATTCATCTCCCTTATCCATGGTGACCTATGTGGGAAGGTTATGCTGAAAACACTAAGAGAGAATTGTTACATTTTACTACTCATGGACGAGTTGAGTTTCTACATACGGCTCAATATACTCATGATTAAGGACCAAGATTTGTGGGAAATCAGACGCTTCCATTCCATGGTGGAAGTGGAGATAGGGTTCAAGATGAAAGTCATATGCACCGACCATAATGGTAAGTTCACTTCAGTGGAATTCATAAAATACAATTTCTAGTGTGGAATAAAACTATAGCTCATAACCCCCTATTCATTATAGTATGATGGGTTCATTGAAAACTATAATCAGACCATGGTCTCTATGGATCGTAGTATACTTATTTGAAAGGGTCTCCCGGAGTTGTTTTTGGGTGAGGCCATCTACACCACTATTTGCATAATCAACCATGTGCTAACATGAAGCTTTGATGGGATGAATAGATATGATTTCTAGCATGAAAATAATCTAGTGATTCACTTTCTCCACAATTTTAGCTACATTGTGCATTCTAGGAATATGAAGGATCACTTGAAGAAGCTATATGGTCAGAGTATTCCAATCATCTTCATTGTGTACAAGTCCAAGTCTAAGGCATACTGGATGTATGATCCTATCAGTAAGAATGTACACATAACATGATACATCAAATTTGATGAGGCAGAGCAATGGGAATGGAGTTCTTCTAATGGACAAGGTATGTTGAGTAATGAGGATCCATTTAGTCTTGATTACTCTACAGTATATATACCAGGGATGGAAGCAACAAAAAACACAGCTAGAGACCAAGGATAATCACCCACTTGTGATCAAGTTTTAGATATTTCAAAACCAATCATGGATGAGGTGATGTTTTCACTATTAACTGTAGTAGAGATTGCCTCACCGCCATCCAACATGGAAGAAGCCCTTGATATTGATCACAATGATTCACCAAATCATTTCTACACCATCTAAAATATCATCTGGTCCACAAAACCATATGGTTTTGTACTACATGAGCTCAAACCTAATGAGATAAATTTCACTATAGTTGATGATCCATCATACTTTGGGAAATCAGAGCAACACCTACATTGGATCAAGGAGATGCATGAAGAGATGAAGTCATTCAAGGAAAACTTCATATGGGAGATCATAAATATCCCCATTGACTATCATATAATTGGGATCAAGTAGGTATTAAAGGTGAACAATGATAATAATAGTGTGGTAGTAAAGCAAAAGGAGAGGCTCATTGTAAAGAGATTTTTCTATTAGTAAGGTATTGACTTTAAGGAGGCATTTCCCCCTATTTTATACATTGAATCGGTGAATATCCTCATCATGGTAGAGATAGAAGATGGATGGGAGGTCTATTAAATGGATATAAATTAATTATTACTTAATTATGACATATTATAGGAGGTATAATTCAAGAAGACACATGGATTAATCATCTATAACTATAAGAACAAGGTGATATGGATTTGAAATGTTCTTTATAGCCTCCTCCAAGCACCCAAAGCATGGAATTCCTAACTCGACTCCATCATTTAATGCTAGGATTTCACAAGAGTTTATTTGAGAACAATGTGTACACTCATGAAAATGACGCATCTTTTATGATTTTTTGTGTGTACATATATGACCAATCATCAATGGAATTGATGTCACCAACATTAACATGGTCATGGTTGAGAGGAAGAATCACTTTTAGATGAGTGGATTGAGATTTATCACTTACTACAATGACATAAAAGTGATCTAAGGGACACAAATATTTAACTTATTCCAATAAATACACATGACTAAACTATTATATAAGAGTGAAACAGGGGATTTCAACCCCTATCAAGTTCATATAGATGACCTCTTTAAGTTGAAAAATTCTAGAAACTTCCTATTGGTCGATGCCACTCAGTTATGGAGAATCATCATCAGCCTCTGGTACCTAGTGCATATGTAGAAATACATTACTTATTTGGTGTACTATGTAAGCTAGTTCATAAAGGGACCACATAAAGATAACTTTTCTATAGTTAAGAAATTATTGTGAAACATGACTAGGACATGAAAATATAGCATTCTCTACTCATGGTTGGTAAACTGTCAGTTGATCCTGTTGGGTTTTAGTGATAGTTACAAGGATGGGGATATTCATGAGTATAAGATCACCACTAGAGTGTTCTTTTTTTTCCATAGAGACTACCCCATCACCTGAAAATCAGAGAACAAAAAGGTAGTGGTGTTGTATTTATGTAAAGTGGGGTAAATTTTCATGAAAACCACAACGTTCCATGGAATTCGGTTGGATTAAAAGAAAAGATAATTTATATGATTAGACCTTAGTGTTCTAGTGCTCAAAGAGGAAAAAAATTTCAGTATAGCCTTAATAAAGAACCTTTTCTTCCATGATCAAAGTAAGAACATCGAAACATGATTTAATTTTATTTGAGAGTGATTTTATGGAGAAAAGGTTGTTCTGAAGCACACATGGACTGAGGAGAAGATCATATACATTCTCACAAATTCACTTGGGTGTGACAAGTTTTAGGAGCTACACATGAATATTTTCATCATTGAGATTTGGTGAATGTTATAAAAATTAGGGGTATGATATTTTTCACAAATTTCAATGTGGTAATTAACTTCACCATTACTCCCCCCATTATTTACCTCCTTTATTTTCAATATTCCACTACGCGATTTGATAATTTTATGGCTCAACCAATTTTGAACTCATTAAGGATCCTATTTTTTCTAACTACATTGTAAATATTTTTTCTTTTTTATATAATGTGATGAAAAATACCACTATAAAAGAAGCACATTTTTTGTGCATAAAATCTATCTTATGTTCTACATTTTTTCTTTTCTACTTCTAATCGTTCTTCTATGTTCATGGGTGTTGGCCATGCTAGAATCTCCAACAAGTTGATTAGTAAAATATGTAGCAGAAATTAAATAAGAGAGAGAAAATATATTTTGTGAATATAGTGAGTTATTCCTTATTTGTTTCTTCTCTAGTAGATTTATAGTAGTAGTAGTTTAAGAATAGACTTTCTTCTTTTATAATCAATTATTTTTAGGGGATATTTTTCATCATTTATTATATGTATTATATATATATATTGTAGTTTTAATATCACTTTTATTTACTATAAAAGATATTTTTTCCATTTTTTTAGTTTTAAGTCCCATTTAAATGGTATATTATTCTTCCACAGTAGATTATAATAATTAAATCTTCATTATATTAATTCCTTCAAAATATTAGTGTTTAATTTTACATGCTATGATTTATTGATCAATTATAGAATCTATAAATCAAGTCCATCATTCTAAAATCTTGAAAATTCTTATGACCACTACTAGAAAATGAGGCTCTAGATATTGACGATATGGGTGACTTCCAATAGTGGAAACTAATACTAGGCACGAGTGACCGCCATAGGTGGTCTCTGATCTTAAAAAAACCCTATATACCCCCTATCAACACACCCTCCACTCCCTCCATACACTCCTTCAGCATACCCCCATATTGGAATTGCTACCTCCCCTTATTCCATTCACCACCACCCAGCCAGATCATTCCTCCCCCACCCCAAAATATTTTACCATTTGTGTCCGTGATTGCCTCCATCCAATGATATTTAACCATTCACATCATTTGTTGCCTCGTAATCAAACTAAGATTACCCTATCTAACCCCTCTATCTATTATTGATCCCTTGATCATTCCTTACACACCATATTTATCACACTACTAAAGTTAAACCCAAATTATAGTATTTAAATCATGTTATTATAGATTCTATAGAAAATATATATTTTATATTTTTAATTTTGAAAATGACCAATATTTAGAGTGGTGAATATTGAATTATCACCTTGATTTGACATTTTTTCGTTACCAACCCAGAATATATTTATTAATGTTGAATATTGGATATGCCAATGAATGATATGAATTGATAATGTTGTGACATATTTTATACTTTGTTAATAATGTCAAGATGACATCTTGGATAATTTGAGTCAAATTATATGAAATTTTATCTTAATGTCCAATTAAATTATGGGTAGGGTAGATAGTACTAGTCCAACTGAACAATTTCTTATAATTATGTACTCGAATATAAATGATTATACTATTTAATTACTATAATAATTTATAAAAAATATATTTATTTTTATTGAAAAATAAATTTAATTAATATGTAATTGATTAATATGTGGATAAACTCAGTGAATTGTGTATCTTTATTTAAACTAACATAAAATAATAAAGGATTATTTAAAAATGGTGAAATAATTTTGTCATGTTTTTTCTTTAATTTAATATATTTTGGTAATTTTTTGGGGATTCAAAATTAATTAGGGAAATTTGTGTCTCTTGGAATACTAGAAAATCAATATATATCATTATTAATATCATTGACATAAATATAAGTATTTATATTTATATGTAAATTTTGAATGAATTTCATTTATTTTGTACTTATTGATATATAAGCCATGAATTTATATGCATATTTATCACAAATATTTCCCTCATAAGTGAATATCTAAAAAATATTTAGTCATGTAAAAAAGGAAAAAATAAACAATAAAACATATAAAAATATAGATTAAAAAGTAATGACCACGTTGTTTAGGAATTGTTTTATTGTCTTAGATGAACATTAACTGAAGTCCACATGCAATTAGTTGATCTACATTTTAACTATATTTTGTGATCTAAAATTCTGAAAATGCATGTAATATGAATTATTTTGTAATTTTTACAACATATTGTATAGATATAGATATTTATAAGAGTTGGATTGATCTTTTAAATAAAACATCTAAAAAATATATTCAGGATATTAAGAAATTTATTGATTTCACTAAAGAATTTCAATGTTACTATATTTGTTTTCCATTTAGAAAATGTATAAACATATATCAATTCACAAGTGAAAATGTGAGTGAGAACATATTCTTTAATAGGTTTGTTAAAAATTATAATATCTGGACTCATCATGGAGAGTAATATTTTCATTATCTTTGAAAAAATATATTTAGATGGATGTATATATAAGGATGACTAATCTAATGCATGAAATAATTACATAAATTCTTTGTGGGTTAGATCCTCAAGGAATTAACATCTAGAATTTGAAGACTGGTGATGTCAATCCACACTTTGGTAAAGATCGTGATTCATTTTTGTTTTTTGAAATTATTAATGATTTATAAACCGAATTATATTATGGGTGTAATTTATTTAGTAAATTGTCATTTATCTTGGATTTTTTATATTTGAAGGCTTTGAATCAGTTGTTAGACACATGGTTTGATATATTGTTGTTTTTATTGAAAAAATTACTTCATTATAACACTAATATTCCTAAATCATATTACTATGCCCGTAATTTGATATAGAAATTAGGTTTTACATATGAGACCATAGATAAAAGTTTGAACAACTATATATTAATCATAAAGGAAACTAATTATTTGAATAATTATATTACCTATGGCTCTTCTAGGTGGAAAGATAATAGAGGAAATTAGAATAAAACATTTCCGGATTCTAAATAGGGGAAACCAATTTCTCTAAATAAAATGCATTAATTTATACTGAATTCATGGTTGAAAATATTGTTTATGTCATCTAAAATTTATAAATAAATAAGATTCCATGTGGAAACAAACAAAAGTGATTTGTTAACCCACCTTTAGGACATCCCTTGATGGAATAAGTTTAAAAATAAGAACCTATAATTTTCTAAAAATAGATGTAATTTACGATAAGGGTTATCAGTATACAGCTACAATTCATTCAGTTATATTGTTGGTGCAACTCATAGATCATAGGCTATGGTGTTAGATTTGTATCATTCCCTTCCATGTCTATGTATAAAATGATAATTTATATTACTTTCCACTTCTATTTATGGACATATATGTACAAGGGATACGATTTATGTTTACCTTAACCCATTGATTAATGATATTGCTGAATTTTGGGGAAAAGGTGTGATGAATTACGATTATGAAATGAATGAGATTTTCAAACCAGAATTTTCTTTATTATGGATAATTATTGAATTCATAGATAATTAAAATTTATCAATTTGGAGTACAAAATGGGAATTTTCTTTCACCTTCTTCAATAAAAGAAAAAATTATACATAACATAATAATTGTAAAAAAATGGGCACACGTGGGTCAAATAATTTTGATTCCCTCTCAGCATAGGTTTAAAAGGGATGGAGTGGAATTTGATGGTTATATAAAATTTAACTCAAAACCAAAAATTTGAAAACCTAATATTTTATGATATATTTATCTATTAAAAAATTTTATTTCACTGATAGCTTGCTTTACATACAACACCTGTTTAAAGGAATCATGAAATACTACTAAAATATTATTAATTAATGTGACAGTTATCACCTAGATGTTGGATTGAAGGGTATTAATAGGACTAAATAAATTGTGAAAAATATATATTCTACACATATATCGAGTGAATTCATTGGTTACTAATTGATTATAAAGGAAAATGAATGTAAAAGTTATGTTTTTCTAAAAAACTTTTTTTTATGAGTGTAATGTGTTTTTATCTTAATAAATTATATTAATATCTACTGATGATTGATTTTAACGATATTTATATATTTTATATTCAATAATATGTTTTAACACTGATCTAATTTTTTATAGTCTTGGGATAATAATAAATATTGTTTTATTCACAAAATGTATTTTTTTAAAATGTTTTCGTCATGTTTTGCGCTATTATTTTGAAATGAACTTATTAAAATTATAGAAATTGAATCATGGAAATTGGATACTATATTTTGAATTATGATATTTAATTTTTATAAATAGGTCCCTTTTATTTTTAGTCATTATAAATCCTAACGTTGACAAAAAACAATTCACCTCGGTAAGGGTAAAACATGTAAATTAGGGTTAAAAATTTGGGACAAGGCTTTAAAATATATTTAACACTTTCCATTATCCTATTGAATGTGTTTAGTATGGAATATTCCTGAAACTAATTTAATATATGGCCACTTGTTTCCATTTTCCATTTATTACATCCTTTTTATTAATTTATGAAAAGAATGAATACAAAATATCACTCACTTGACTAAAATAACTCTAAATTTTTACTATAAGGACAAAAAAGGATAAGTTTGTTTTAAAAAATATATTGTAAATATAAATTAATTTTATCATGGTAATTTATTTCTAGTTTTTTGTGATTTAATAATTATCTTAAATGCTTACATGACATTGACACATTATTTATTCAGTTAATATAAAAATAAAATAAATGATTCTATAAATATTAAATGTAATAAAATTTAGGTGAATTATTATGTTATATTTTTTTAGAAAAATATAACATATAAGGAATGATACAAAGGTTTATATTCTATTTCCATCTCTATCATGTTGTTTTTAAATTTTAATTAAATTAGTAGTGTCATAATTGACATTAATGATATTTTATCTTAATTAATATTTTATTAAATTATTTAAAATAATAAAAATATTATGAGATGAAAATTCAGATGAGAAATGGTCTAAAACTTAATCCCTTTGACATTTATGAGCTAATTTTTACCTTATAAGTAAAATTATAACCATTTAATATTAAAAAAGTTATTACCACAATTAAGATTAAAATTGATTAACCAAGGGGTTAAACCAAAATATAAGGTATAAAATGACACTAAAACTAGTCTAAATTTCATTAGATGATGATATTTTTACCTTATACTATTTTTATTTTTATATATATCCATTTGAAATCATTTTTATTCATAACTACTCAATTATATTTTTTTTTGTAATTCCAAGTGTATCCTTTCCTTCCTTATTAAAGGAAACCTCTTCGATCATTTATTTACACCTTTCAATCATTCTATGTCAGTAAATACCTACTATAATACCATCCTAGATTCCTTCACCACATCTTTGATGTTCTATTCCTATGAAAAGAACATCCATTCAAGGATAAAGGTATAAAAAAAAGTAGTTTCTCAACAAAGAGGAGGTTCAAATGCGTACGAATAAGGATATAAATTGAGGTAATGGATTTATGTATCAATCCCATATTATATAATATTATTTATTCTTGACTTTAAATTTAAAAAAATTATGATCTTTATCTGATAAATATAATTAATTTTATTCTCCTTTGGTTATTCATTAAATTTTCAAGTAATAGGACCAATTTCCTCTCTTTCGTACTAAAAATGATCCAGAAAATGTTTTCATTATAAAAAAAATGATCTATTAACTCTTTAACTGGTAATATTTTTATTCCATGTACATGTTTTCTAAAAAAATAAATATTTTTTTATTATTCTATTATTTTTTAAATTTATTTTTACCCATGACTGAATTTTAATAAATTTTTTTAAAAGGAATCATTTTGTCATTTTATGAATGAGGTACTTTTGAATTTTTACCAAAAAAAAGAACAAAATATTTGTTTTAATGTACATAGCTTAAAATAAATATCCTGCCTTCATGAACACTCAATTATATTAAAATTGGTTAACTAGTTTCCAAGGATCTTTTGAAATAAATTGTTTTCCATAATATTTGTGAAATTTTAAGATTTTATAGAATTGATTTAAAAATGAAAATGTTATTTTCCCCAAAAAATATTCTATATATATTTTAAAGGTGTTTTTATCTAAGATTTAATCCTTTTATGTTACTTATAATTTAATGGGGATATCATTCAATGATACCATACAATTTAATTCTTTATACAGATTATGATGATGATGATTTAAGAATGATTCTATGAAACTCATTTCTTTTCCATGTGTTAATTATGTTATAATGATACCTTAATGGAACTCATTTCTTTTACACATGTTATTCTATGGTACTATGATTAAATATTTATGAAACTCATTCACTTTACATGGGTTATGCTATAATGAATTATTTATGATCTTTTGAAACACGTATGTCTGATTTTTATTATGTGACAGGCGGGTCCAGAATTATATAGCCCTCTAATGCATTGGGTAAACATGGATATCTCAAGAGATAATAAGGACTATATTGGTGAGTGAACCTTATTACGAAGGGAATATTTATACTATGATGGTATTGGGAGTAAAACTTGAATAATGAAACGATGGTTTGGAAAGTGAACTCAATACACTAGGATAGTATTGGAAGTGATCGTTTACTATTAAAGAAATGATTTTCTATGATTTTTTGTATGCCACAAAATTTTTTATTATGTTAAATTTATGCTTTCATTGATCATGTTATTTGATTACTTTATGATTCATTCCTTATGAATTATCATGATGTATTCCATGTATCAAGAATATTATATATGATATGCATGATATGGTTTTAAAATTCCATGCTAATGTTCTTATAAACTCACACTCATGTTATGATTAATAAATCATTAATATCAACATTTCTAAACATTACTGAGAATTAGATCTCACCATTTCTTATGTTTCCTTTCCATAGGTTATGAATAATGGTTTTAAGTATGATATGTCTAAGAAGGGTGATATTTAGGAGGAATTTAGTGGGGGATTATGTAGATATCTTATAAATAAGTTGTTTATTTATCCATGTTTCCAAATACACCAGACCTATATGATTTTGGCATGAAATTTAATGTTATGTATGAATTATTCATATAATATTATGTGATATCAATGTATTAAAGTTATGGGTTACTATAAAAGATCATGAAAGGATTGGAAATATTATCACAGATTGACAAAGAAAAGAATCCCATGATATATAAATTTTATAATTTTTTTGGCTCTTCCATTAAATTTTCTTCATAGTGAGAGTAAATAATGTAGTCATAATTAAAAGAAGAAAAGTGTGTTTTATCTTTCATACTATAAAAATAACATATTAAAAAATAATCTAGATATCATTCACATTGAAATTTTTTTTTATGATAATATATTGTGAACCATATTAGGTGTCACTGAAAAATCAAAGGACAATGTCAATGTGCCTTGTGATTTTGAAGAAATGAGTTTAAGAAGAAAAGTACATTTATTATTGGGTGAAATAAATAGGGAATATATTCAAGTTGAGAAATATAATATGTGTAAAAAGGAGAAAGAGGAAATTATTTCCATTTTGAAGATGCTCAAGGTTCTTAAAGGTTACTCTTCAAATATTTCTAAGTTTCTTAATGTGATGATAAGGACATTATAAGGTTGAAAATTTAATGAAATCACATACTACTTCAATAATTGATTCCAATAAAAATTCTTGATTGTTTATTAGCTAACATTGTTCAACTATTTATTAAGATGAGTAATCTTTTTTAAGTAATATATTTAAGAAATCAAAGAATGATAGATTTAAAAAAAATTAGAATAAGACTGTACTTACTCTTTTTCACTTGGAGAAACTATTTCCACCCATATTTTTTGATGTTATGTTTTACTTGTTCCTACACCAAAAATATTAGGTAATGAATGTTGGTATAGAAAAATTGAGGTGGATGTATCCCATCGATTGGTATCTGAATATATTTTAATGATTTGTAGATAAAAGAGATCAATCTAAGAAATAAATATCCAAAGGTGATTTTATGGATGAGTATAATAATTTTTGTGTTTCATGTAATTGGGATGTAGAAAAAAACTAAAAAAGACCTCTTGGATTCATGATGATCCAGTTGAAGAAGGAAATATATTTGATATGGAAAACTTTGAGTGGGTATAATCTTTTCAATGCATATTATTCTATACTCCATTAGTTGCACCATTTATGAAATAATATTATGATCACTTTAAATGATTAACTTTTACCTTTTTTATATATAATTTTATCATTTATACATGTAGTTATCAATTTTTGGAAACACATAAATGATCTAATACAAGATATGCCTCATGCTAGTGATTATCATATTTAACAGTCCCATTTTGCTTCTTTTCACAATTGGTTCAAGGATTTTGTATGTATAAATGGAGTTTCATTATGATTGAGGCATATTATTGACTTCTTTTTGCATAATGTTTTATTTAATTCTATTAAATATATGTGTACATAACCTATGGGATTTAAATGAACCTACACTAACTTAATATTTTAACCAAATATTCGATTGTCCATCTATAATGGCTTGTCATTAAAAATATTTACATGATAATGTATTTTTTTCATTAAATATGTTTATGATAAATGAGAAGAACAAAACATTATAATTGGTTTTCCATCTATCAATTATGGTTATTATAAGATAAATTGAAAGAAATCATTGAAGTTATATACATGTGTGGGTTGAAATACATATTGTTAAAGTGTAATTGGGTCGATCTAGTTCATAGAACTAAATTTGATCAATTTCAATTCTCATTGGTGAACTTTAGCAGTATGTTATATATAGATGTATGAGTTTTAATGAACCTTTTGTACTGGTATCACAATAACACGGTTTATTCATTACTATTCCATAATATCCTAGTTAGAAAGTTGCTATGAAAATGTCAAGGTGGGGAGTACATTTAATTGAATAATATAAACTTGATACTATTGTCTTTGTTGTGAAATAGTTTTATAGACACACTTTAGGTCAATATTAAAAATATATAAAATGGTTTAGAGAGATTGTTGAAGGAGAAATAGTCAATTTTTATATTTAATGAAAGGACTAGTTTTTTTGTTCTTGGGTTTCAATGAGGTTTTTTATATGTTTATATTTTTATAAACAATTTAAAAGTTTTTTCATGAATTTAGTATATTTTCTTTGATATATAGTAATTTTTTGGTTTACAACAAATGATTCCTATGAAATTTGACATTTTAGGGGAATATAAACGAGGTTCACATCCTTCTTGAGAGGCACCTACATCTAGGGGTGGACATATGTTTGAATTTATATGTTTGATTATTTTTTTAATTAATCATTAAACACACACACATATATATATACATTTTTATTATTATGAAAGAAATTGTTTTCAATAGGATCTGACATGGTCTCTTATTCCTCTTTTAGGAAAGGCCCTCATCAAGGGATTTTGTCTTGTGATTCTAACACAACCCTTTATAAATAATTTGACAAGATGAATCATCCTATGGGAGAGGTTACCCCTATACATATTCACCAGTTGGGTCATATGATATGTGACCGACATATATTTCCATTGAATATACATGAAGATGATTTATTCCCTTTGAATATAGTAGATTGGATTTAGAGGGATGTTCTGGCATGATGGTCAATTTTTTTTGTTAACTATGTTTAAAAAACAAACCTTTATGAAAAAAAATTCTTTAATATAATAATTTGATAGTTTTCCCTGGTAATTTATAGCCAATGTGCATGGATAAATATTTTAAAATGTGTAATGATTATATAGGTAGATTAAAGAGGGAGAATTGGGTATCAAATGTGGGTTCCCTAGATATTCTCGATAGAATCTCAAGGGGAATTCTCCCCTATCAGTGGTGTGAGTTTGTCACATATTGGTCTTGTGAGGTTGTGATGGCGAACTTGTTTAATTTGGTTTAAATATTTTGATGATTTTTTTTTGAATTTTACATGTTTAAAATTTTAATTTATTGAATGTAGGTTGTAGAGGTACTTCATTCAGAGAATCATGCAATGTAGTGACCTCTTCATGGGCTCGGGACTCATCATGTATCCAAAATTTTACATGATGTATTACTAGTCTTATTTTTATATCTAGAGTTTAATATTTTTTATATTATATAGTTATATATTATATGTATATATATACAATTATGAGGGAAAGGTGTGCCAACTGATAGAATGTTGGTGTGGATGATGACTCCTGATCGAAATGATCCTAAAGTTTGATATATTATAGTAATTTATTATTATAGTTTTCAAAAAATATATATATTTTTTAAAAATATATATTTATATTTATATATTACATTGGAAAAAATTTAAGCTGATTTAGCACAGTTTCTAGAGGAATAGAGACATCTTTCCAGGAAAAGGGATGAGATATTTTATCACATCATTTTTCATGATGAACATGGATATAGCTTTATATCTATCATTGATATTCCTCCTTATATACTTCCACATGCTAAAGTAGTGGATATAATTTCCTGCCTCGAAAACCATTGAATTGATTCCCTGGGATGGTCTTCAAAAATATCTCAGGTGTGCCTCCCCGCATGCTAAAGGCTTCTGACTAGCTGTGGGGGCCTATGAAAATACTATGGGTAGACTATGCCCTCTGATAATATTATGATAATAGTAAAATAATATAAAATCGGTAAAACACCATCGGTAAACCTCACAATAGGGAATGTTATGAAAAAACAAATTCAACAACTATTTCAATAGTAAATGAAATTATCACACATATGGAATCCCCATGGGTAGATCTTTCCCAATAAGTTCAAAATAAATAAAATTAAATTGATGATAACAACCTATCCCCCATCCAGTCCTGATTCATACTTAGTCCCATCATCTATACATCATCCTAGCATGTTGAATGAAACAATCGATGTAGGGATTTTACATACACCAATCTATATAAAAAACAATAATATATTCTTGGGTACCCAAATTTCATAGAAGCCTAATCAGTGTTTGAGTATAACTTAATAGGTCACCACCAATGACATCTCTAAAATAACCTTTTAGATAATTTTTTCATGCAGAATTTCTGAAGGTACATAGATACAAAATATCCATTTAAAACAACTAAAACTAAAAACAAAAACAAATATAAAACACTAGGTCCATGTTCAACTTGAGGATGGTACATAACTTTTTCATCCAATTCTAGGGTGTCTCTAAGAATGTAATGATGATTGTTCCAACCATAAATTTCCACATGGAATACAAGAGGAAATCCTATCATTCCCCAACATCATGAATTGTCAACTAGAATTTGATCACTCATCCCCACATTCCATAGTCATCAATCATCATAAGGAATCCATAAAATCATCCTAGAATTACCATAGAATCAAAGATCTCATCCTAATATTCCCCATCATTAGTCATCATAGAGAATTCATACATTCTTTTCTAGTGCCAGGTTATGTTTTTGTTATATTTTTTGTCAATAGGTGATCTATTTTTGAAGTTGAGAAAAGGTGAAGTCTTGGATTTTAGACACACCCTATTAGACTGACCAGTAAGATGCACTGGATATATGAGGATATGATGAAAAATAAAAATGAAACTCATATTGTTATGGACACAAAGTTCAGGATCCATATGATTGGACACAGTTTCTCAGCTGATTAATTCTGACGATGCTTTTATAATTTGTAAGTCTTCAATATCATAAGTTAATCAACACCTGTGATTAAATATTTTCGAAATAAAGGGGGTTAATTTAATGGTGTTTCAAAATAAATATAATGATTCTATGATAATATTATAGTTCTCATAAATCATAAAGGTTCTCATGAAAAAATAATTTTAGGAATGGAGGATATTTAACTGGATGTCTCAATGTTTGAAAATTGTGAGAAGATGAAGATACTAGTTTACAGTCAGACCAATAATTCACAAAGAATATATCATCAGACAATAATAGACACAGATATACCAAATTCATTCTCTGTTAAAAGAAAAAAGGTTGGAAGGTTGATCTTTATGAAGTTATAGATGATAAAATTGATTCATTAGTGTGACATATCTATCCATCCATCAGATGGGATGATAAATATGATTGGTTATAGACATTTATTCTTTATTATTCCATAGAAATTAATCTAACGAACAAGAATAAGACACTGATCTATAAAAAATGAGTACCACTGGAGGCAGAGCAGAGTTTTTATGATGAATCATATAAACTATTGAAACTAATACATCATATGGGTAGTAAATACTAATCAATCAGTATGACATTGAGGTCGATCCATCATACAAGTAGTAGGCACCGATTCATCATAGGAGTATTTTATCCTTGTAATTTCAATCATACAATCAGTATATGAAAATGTATGAAGATTTCTATTATAATGAAGAATTAATTATAACTGTGTGAAATGGTTGAGATGCTCTGGAAAGGTTGAAGGTGACATAAATCATAAGAAGTTGCAACTATGTAATTCAAAAATGTAGTCAACCACTTTCAATTGACTCAATGCATCAAAGAAAATAAATATTTTAATTAATGTTATTCTTCAGTGGATTAAGATAAAAAAATTGAAGTTGTTTCATTATTTTTTTAAGAGGAAAGAATGCATAGTATTTAAGGTGTGATGAACTGGACAAGATTTACATAAAAAATTTCATCGGATGCAGTTTTTGTAAGAAAGTCCATCAGACTAAGGATGAGGAAGATTAATAAATTAATGTAAAAAAAGATTGAACTTTTATAATTGAACTAAAGAATAATTTATATTTTTTATGAAGTATAAATTTCTTAGAACAGTCAAGAATATTTGAGAAAATACTAGAAGTATTTTGAATAGTTTAATTATTCGAAGATAAATCACAACTTAACCTGATATTTAGAGATATGTGAATTTATTTGAGTGGGAAAAGGTATTTTTTATTTCCTTTTCTATTTTCGGATGAATATAAATAGAAATAACTATACATTCATACTTGAAAGTATTCATGTTTACTAAGATTTAACACCCTAATACTTTTTTCAGATATTTATATTGCAACCAAACTTTTGTTTCATGTTGAAGCTGAGGAAGACCCATTGGAATGATTCAATCAGAGTAAGTTCCATTAGAGGTAGATCTATTGGAGTAAGACCCATAATACAAAGTTCTATTGGAAAAAGGATTTGTGAGTTTCCAATTGAGTATATACTCAATTGATGTAGAAAACACAGAACCAGAATCAGATATATCATATAGGATGTAGTCCAACAGATAGAGGATACCAGACAGAAGACAATCAGACTAACTTTTTCTACGAATTTTTTCTTGATAGAGATACTAGAAGAAGTTTTAATTTAGATAATTTTTGAATTTCTTGAATATTGTTCATAGGTAATGTTTGATTCTTCTTTCTTTTTGAGGAATTGAATAACTTTCTAAAGTGTATCATAAAATAAGAACAAAAGTGAATCTTGTAACTCTAAATACTTACTATTTTATGAATAAACCTATATGTTGGGGTTTATAACTAGCTGTGTGTGGAAGTGTATATGAAAATGGTTGGGGGGTATAACCAACTATAGTATAAAAGTTTCTAATGGGTTGTAAAACAATTTGTTTCTTATGACTCTGTATTCTGAAAAGAAATATAGTAAAGGAATTGATGTTTGTGGGACTATCCATTTATAAAAAGAGCAGTTATTTATACCAAACCTTGTAAATATGATGTGTTTCATTCTCTTTATATTTGATTTATACTAAAGGTAAGACATATAAGTTATAATTTTTTGGATTGTACCTCTAAAAATTTTCATAGGTCAAGAAATATACAAAAAAAGTTATTAAACTTTTTTATAAAAAGAAAAATGTACCAATGATTCATCCCCCGTCTCAGTGGTATAAATCATATTTGGGAACATAAATTGGTATCAAAACACAGGTTTACTCTGAAAGATCCATCTCTGAGAATGGAGAATTGTAATTTATTGAACAATAGGTGTGTTCTATTTTGATGGAGAAAACTATCACAATTAGAAGAATAGGATGTCACCATATCTTCTTTTTCTTTTCCATGAAGTTATATATGCATAAATTATTTAATTTCCTCCCTTCAATGAAGTTATTATGAAAACTGATAATAAGAAGAGTTTATAAGATGATGTAAAATCATAGAATTATTTTTTATGGAATTTATTGGAAATGTTTATGAAAATATGACGGGGTTACTAAAAGCTATGAAAATATGGGATAATTTTATAAGTAACTATGAAGGGAATGAAAAAGCTCATGAAGTCAAGTTATAATTTAAGAGAATTAGGATTAAGGATATGAAAATGGATAATGATGAAAGTATTGATAGTTACATTAAAATAGTAAATTAAATTTTTGAGTAACATAAGAAGTTTTTGTGAGAAGTTGGAAGTTTCTACAGCTGTTAGGAAACATATGAGAAAAATTCCAGATAATTTTGATATCAAAGTTTCAACTTTAGAAGATCATGAAGATTTATCCCTATATGAACTTTAGAAAATTCTTCTGGAATATGAAATGATAAAATATCCTAATTTTAATAAAAATGTAATAGAAAAATGGAGTTCAAAATTTTGTTAAAAGATAAAAATAAAGATAAAGAAGTTGAAGAAGAATCAAGTGATTTGAAAGTAGAGGAAGAAGATGAAGATTTCAATAGAATTTTCCCTCCTTTATAAGAAATATAATAAAGGAAAATAAAAAGTTAAAACTCTCAAATTCTATAATTGGGAAGGGAAAGTAGATTTTCCACAACATTTTACAAGGAATAAGTTTGACGAGTATTAGTCAAAAGAAGATGATAAGAAATCCTAGAAAAAAAACAATAAAATATATAACAAAAGTGTTCCTTATTAAAAAATGAAGATAAGTTATATGAGAAGAGAAAATAATGATGATATCTTATCCAATGATGAATCTATTAATCTAAATAAACTTCATTTCTCAAGTTAGAAATGGAAGAAATTCTTTAGACAGTGATGATGATTGTGAAGATATTATGGTGATGGGGCAGATTAATAATTTTTTTTGTAAAAATCATTTGATCAGAATACTCAAATCAATAAAAAAGAACAAATTTGAAGAAATATATTGGAAAAATAAATTTTTAGAATGGATACTAGATAATATAATAGGACAAAAATCTCAATTTTATTAGAGCTCAGAAAATGAATATTGATGAGCTTGAAAGAAAACTAAGAAATTGTGATGAAAAATCAAATGGAAATGAAAATATCATCATTCTATAATCTATACATACTTAATAAAGTTATAAGAACAAGTTTAATAATGTTAAATCTAAATAAGTGACAAATTTTCTAAAAAATTATTTGGCTAAGAAAGAATAATTTTTTTTAGAACCACAATCAATATTTCTTATAGAACAAAATAAAATAAGAAATATAAGAGAAAAATTCAATATGGAAATTGTTTTAAAGGTGAAAATTCTAAAGAGGGTGAAAAGAAAGTCTTAAAAAATCACATTTTTTTGAAAAAATAATTTACCAAGAAAGAGAATAATTCTTCTAAAAATAATCTCAACAATAACATAGTTATGAAAAATTTTACTATCAATATGAAAAATAAATATTCATAGGTTACTTTTGGTGTTGTGGATTTTTTGTACATAGGGATTACTCATGTTGGTATAACATGTCTCTACAAGGAAACAGTCATGAATCAAGGAGGAGTTATGATGCGAAAGGAATATCAAATTTTTATAAATGTGTTTCTGAATAAGAAAAGATAACTTAGAAGGTGAAGAATATTGAAACCGAAAAAAAGAAAAATGAGAAGATAAATATATTTTAGTATATTACAAAATTTGATAAAAACAGACATGTTGAGTCTGAAATGAAATAGTGATTAGTTATTTGTATAGAATAATTTACTTGGCTCTAAAGTTAGAATACGAAAAAAAATCATCTAAAGAAAATGGAAAGAAAATGTTTTTTGATGTTGAGAATAAATTTGATAAAAATATATCAATAAATTATGATTTATAAATTTATAAAATATGAAATAGATGTGAAAAATTTAGGAATGTTACTAAAATCTATTTGACAATATTTTTGGAATAAGAGGATGGAATGAAATTTTGGTTACAAATTCATTATAACAAAAAGGTTACTAAAGTTGAAGTGTAGTTGACAACTACATCCAAATATTCCACAGATGGGATGAAAATTGTTACAAAATCTATAAAGGATGAACAAATGAAAATAAAATCATCCAATGAAAAACCCAAGAAGAAGAATAAAACTTCAAGACCAAGAGAAGACACTCAGTCAAGAATGTTTCTTCTAAGAAACTATGATGTTCCTCCTTATTTTTCAAATATTTGTATATTTTAACTAAATTGTAGTGAATTAATGAAGTAGGAGTAAGGAAGTTGTGGATTAAGTCTGTTAATATTATTGAAAAATAATATAATGAGGTCATAAAAATGAGATTTTAGAATTTTGGGGTTTTAAACCAGAACTTTATAATTTGTTTTTTGTGATGGGTGTAGGTTAATTTTATATTAACAAATGTCCTCAATAATTTCCCTGAATAAGAAAATTCTAAAAGAAACATAATGTGTAAAAAATGAAAGTTGTGTTATTGAAAATATTGATAACTTGACTATACACTTTTTTTTCTACATCGGATTTTCCCATGTAGATTTAGATATGTTTCTCTAAAGGATATATTTTAATAAAATCATGTGATACTTGTGTTCTCCTAAATAATAAATATAATATTTTGAGATGTATATTTCCAAACTTTTGAAATGAGACACTTTATCAATAAGGTTGGGGGGGGGACCGTTCATGATGGTCACTTTGAATTTGATTTTCAATAAGGGGAGAAGATCTATTAGGGGGTAGAAGACATGATATTTAAGGGGATAAAGTATTTTTGGGGAGAAGATTTTGAGAAGACATAAGTATTTAGAGAAGACATGAGTATTGACAATAAACAACAATGGGGATATTGTTTTAACTAATTTATGTTTTTGTTGTATTTTTTGTTAATAGGTGATATATTTTTTAAGTTGAGAAAAGTTGAAGTCTTGGTTTCTAGACACACCTTATCTGACTAACCAAGAATATGCACCAAATGCACAGGATCAGAAGAAAAATCCCAAGGAAACTTGAATAGTTTTGGAAACAGAACTTCAAACCTAGATGATCGTACATAGTGTCCAATCCAAGTAATTATAAATATTATTTTCTTGTCTATAATTCTTCAATATCATAATTTAGTCAACTCTTTTTATTGAATATTTTTTAAATAAATGAGGAGAATATGTGGGTGGTTCAAAAGAAATATGACAATGGTAGGATGATCTTGGTGTTCTCATAAATCCTTAAAGTTATCATGATAAGATCTTTTGAAGAACGAAGGATGTTGAAAAAGATGTTTTGAAGTTTGAAAATTGTTAGAAGATGATGATTTCTGTTTTAAGTTAGACCAATAATCCACAAAAAATTAGATCATAAGGAGAGAATATACAAAGAAATATTAGCTTCATTCTCTTTTAAAAGACAAAAGGATGGGAGGTTGATCTTGTTCAATTCAGAGATGGTTGGAACAATTCATTGGTTTGTGGTATCTTTAGACCCATCAGACGGGATGATAAATGGAATGAGTTCTAGACACCGATTCATCAGTATTCTATAGATATCGATCAATCAAACAATAGTCATACAATTTTCTATAATACATGAGTACCATTGATATAGAGAAGAGTTTTTAGGATAAATCAAATAAGCTTCTGAAACCGATACATCAGATTGGCAGTAGAGACAAATCCATCGGTATGACACAACGATTAATCCTAGGTTCATTAGAATAGGATTTAATCCTTATAATCAGAATCATACATTCAGTTTGAGAAAATTTATGGATAGGTCTATCATAATAAAGAAGCAATTGAAAATGTGAGGATTGGTTGATATTCTATACAATTGTCAAAGGTGACATAAATATTATGAATTTTAAATTATGTTATACAACAATATAGTCAACCATTTTCAATTGACCAAAATCATAAAAATAAACAATTAATTAATTGTTCTTATTCTTTAGTCGATTGATAGATTTTTTTTGAAGTTGTTTTATTATTAGTTTAAGAGGAAATACTATAGAGTATTGAAGTTGTCATAAATCAAATGAGATTTTAATAAGAAATTACACCAGACACATTTTATGTAAGAAATTTCATTAGACTGAGGCTGAGGTAGAAACATCAATCGAAGTAAAAAAAATGAATTATCAGAAAAAGATAATGATACTAAATAATATTTCTTATATTCAAGTAACTATGATTTTTTGAGAAGAATTAAGAATATTTGAAAATTTCTAAGAAGTATTTTTAAGATTTGATGTAGTCAAAGATGAAGTTAGAATAAAAATTAAATTTGGAGACATGTGAATTTAGTTGAGTAGTAAATGGGATTGGTTTTATCACATTTTTTATTCTGGGATGACTATAAACAATAAGTACAATACATTAATACTTGTAACTATTCAAATGTGCTGAGATCTTACACCCTGCTACTTTTATCACCTATTGAGATTCCAAAAAATCATTTTTTTCATGCTAAAGCTGAGGTAGATCCATTGGAATGATCTGATTTTTGTAAGTTTCATCAGAGTAAGATTAATTGTAATGATCCCCATCAAAAAAATTTCTATCTAATGGAGGAGTTTTGAGTTTGCAATTTATTTTTTACTCAATTGAAGCAGAAAATGAATAAGAAGAATCAGATAGAGCATACTAGATTGAGTCCATCAGATAGAGGATGCTTGATGGAAGCCAATTAGATTGACTTTTTCTAAAGTAGTTTTCCAAATATAGATTCAGCAATAATTTTCAAGGCCAAAAAGTTCTTAAAATAATTATTAATGTTATGGAAGAAGTGAAGAAATTTCATAAGTGGAACATAAAAGAAGAAGTAATTTAAATCTCTTAATTAAGGATACTTACCAATTACGGAATTGGCTTGTATGAAGGGGTGTATAACCATCTATGTTGATATAGTGGATACAAAAAGGACAGTTTTGGTGTATAAAAAATTATAATATAAAAGTTTATGTTGGGTTTTAGAACTATTTGTTTATTTTTTCCTTTGTATTCCAGAAATAAATATAGTAAAGGAATCCATGTTAGTGGGACTGTCCAACATGTAAAGGAGTAGATATTTGTATCACACCATTTAAATATCTTGTGTTTCCTTTTATTTATATCTATTGCATATGAAAGGTAAGGTTGAGAAGTTATATTTGAGTGGATCGTAACTCTAACAAGTTTCAAAGGTTAATAAAGTTTACTAAAGAAGTTAAGAAAATATATTATAAAAATAAAAAGGTACCACTAATTCACCCCAATGTTCTCGAACCTATTTAGGAAGTTCTTTCTTCTGGAAATTCCAATATAATATAAGTTCTCATCTCTACATTCACAATTATCATGTATCACAGGTGTCTATACAGTCCACATGGTCTTCCAAAATAAATATCAATCACATGGAATCCAAGCGCACATCCCGACATTCCTAGTCATTAAGTATCATATAGAATTTAGGCACTCATATTGAAATTCCCATGTAGCACATGACCTATGGATTCTAAATATCTTATCCTGACATTACTAATCATTTGGAATCATTAAAAACATTAGATTGATTATCCATTAATGTCGTTTAATCGTCATTAATACCATGGATAGCACATTCCATAACTGTTGTTTCACCTTTTATGTTCCCTTTCCAATTTTAAAAACATGATTTACTATTTTCACCAAACCAAGTTGTTTTATAAAACATAAGTCCCAAATATATGTTCCCTTTGGCTTAATAAATCATAGGGAACTACCTCACTTTAATCAAGTGATTATCCACATTAATTACCAATATCCCCTACTATTACCCTTACTAAAACCCAATCCATCATGTGATATCAATTCCCATCACGTTAGATGTAATTAATTTTAAAGTTAGACTTATTTTCCAATTACTGATGGTTGTGAAATTCCATTTCATAACCATTAATTAAAACCAAGTTTCATCTTAAATCATTTAAATCAAAATTTGGAATTTAAAAACAACAATACATTTCAATTTTATTTCCCATGGTACTAATTTCACTTAAAAATACCACTCACCCAATTCCACGGTAGGTAAAAAGGGCATTTCACTATGGAAAACTCAATCTTATACAGTTAACCTAAATTGGATTAAATCACTGTGAGGATATCTTGACCGCACCATGCATGCACTATGAAATCAAGGAAAGGCTATAGGTTAAATGAAAGGGATCACCTAACTTATCCTCATAGGAGACTACTCATCTGATATCATTCCTCAGTACAATCTATAATAACATAAATTAATTAACCAGAAAATTAACTTAAAATATGGTATAACTTTTATAAATGATAGATCATATATTTTTTGGAAAGAGAAAATAAGAAAAGAGGATCAAGGAGTTATAGAATCACTGATATATTTTCAATACATCCAAAGATAATAAAAACAGACCAATATTAAAGGATATCCATGGAGAAGAATAAAGGGGGAGGAGATCTCCTACACACTTAGAAATGGACCTAATGTTTTCCATTTTTTATTTAGTAATGAAGGAGGGTGAGGGGAAGGTAAATCCACCAAATTTTTGAAGGGGTTCATAATTTGGTCACATGGTTGACTAAACTGCGACCCAACTATACTACCCCCACATCCCATGGATAAATACTTTGCATGGTTACAATGCATAGTTTTAAAATCTATAATCCTACAACTTTTAGACTGCACTGTTGGGGTGCACCATTATCACTAAGTGTGTACTAATAGTGTACCTTAGGATGAAACTCCAGAAACCAAAAATAATTACCTCAAAACCCCTATAGAAATACCGAGACCTTCAAACCCCCTAGAACACCTCATCCCAAGTTTAAATTGGGTCTTTTGAGGGGTTTCATTCTTCAAAACTCCATTACAACATCTGATTTAAAATCCATCTACCCTCCCCCATTTCAAAAGTGTGAAATTCCTATTCAATTTCCATAGTCAAATGTACATTAGGCCTTAAAAACTCACCACCATAACAATTAACATTTCTAATATGTCCTGGTGATTAACCACCCATATCTCACGATCTGCGTTGGTCACAAATTTAATACCAAATGACCTTATACCACTTCTGAATTCCTAAAGCATACCCAGAGAACATCTTATAACTCAAGGAACTCAAACTGTAAACCCAATCTGGTTCCCATATTCAATACCCAAACACCATGACAAAGCTTGTTTGATCCCATATATCTGTAAATACCAACAGTGTCATTATCCAACCACCTAACAAACCTATCGCGCTTCCCACCATTAGCTTCGGCTTACTATGATCAATACCAATTATTGGTACCTACACTAATAGAAAGTAACATTGGAACATAAAAACCATGATTCAACAATGTTCTAGGTGTGGATCCCAACTCAATACAACTAAAAAAACATTATAATGTTAGTTTTATATTGGTACCCATCTTAGTTATTGAAAAAATGGAGGATGGACTCATAACCACTTTTCATGCACAATCCAGCACACATACTATCCTTTCCTTTAAAATAACAATTTTATTCCTTAAATACACCCCTATATTAAAAACAACAAATTCGAATTTGGTTTAAAATTACTACATCCATCTCCACTCATGAACACAAGTTCGCTCATCCTCGTCTAACTCCACTCCAAACTCACAGTTGCAACCACCAATGTGTTACCAACTCATCTGACCATTCCCATTGTCATCCTATGATTAAATTAATATCCTCACTGGATTCCATACCCAACTCCTAATGATATTCCTTAGTTATATCCTCAACGATCAAAAAATTCCATCATACCCTACCATACACATCGATGAACCTCCGATCCAAGCATCCTTAAAACACTTTAATTCTTCCCTGATATAGAGTCCAATGCTTGGTTTTGATCTACTAACACATCTGATTATCAATTTTTAATTTCCTAATGAATCCAAGAATACATTTTATATGAACCAAATTTTCACCCTGATTCCACCACTCATACTCCATGGTCTGTTCCACATGCTTGGGGCCATTATTGTATGCGGTTCATTGCACATGACCGATATATCACTCCCCACTATAAGATTATAATTGTTATCAATTCACTCAAGAAACGTAAATATACTATGTTCCACTCTCTCTCTATCACTAAATTCAAGGATCAGACTTGGTTGTGTCACTCTCACTTGAATGAAAAAATGATCTGTTAATTAGAACCTATTTCTGGAATCCAAGAATTGAACCCACAACATTCACCGATGTCCAATGCACAATGAGGACCTCACCCTCAAACATCTGGTGGTTAAATCTCCACCATATGGATTCCATTACGCCTATACTTGAGTGTAACCTCTAAGGTTCTAGATGATACTACACATTCCACTCTTTTTGATCCATGCTCAACACAACCATGACCCTGACACCTTTTTCTAGTTAAAACATGACCATCTATGCCACCACACTCTGCTCCATCCATGATAGCACTTTCACTGAAGGGATGTATCATCTCAACCAAAAGCCTCATGCTTATCTACTCACAAGAATCAACTCAACCCTAATTCACCTCATTTAGAGATGAACTCATCATCTAACTGTAACGACCCAAAGTTTCATTAATGGAAAATCCCTCTTGATCCAGTTAAATGTTTCTTTATGAAAAATGTTTTTATAAGATGTCAAATTCTTTAGTTTTATGTTAATATTTGTGACCGTTACTTTTATAGCCGTTGAACAGTGATCATCTGAGTAGTATAAATATAAGGCTTTAACGAACCCATTTCTACTCAGACAAAGGAAGTGATGGCCTCATCCAGTAGAATTGCCCCTTACGAAGACCATTTGTTGGAGATCGAAAAATAGGTGGCATCTTTGGGCTTCGCCCTTGACCAAACCCAAGCTGAGCTTCATTATTTAAAGCTTGAACGGGACCGTCTACGGGAAAAGTGGAAGTTGATAGAGATTACCACTCGAGCGATGTTATTCGAGCCGCCCCAAGAGTCTGTCACCATCGCACACCTTACCCTTAGGTCTTATGCGGATATTTTAAGGGGGTATGTAACAAATAAGTAGCACCATGTTCATGAACATTATTTTTTTATATAATAATGAATATAATTTCTAGTCATTTTTGATACATTGTAATTAGTTTTTAAAGTACAAATGGTGTTTTTAGTTATTATTTAATTAAGAATTATATTTTATTAAATTAAAGAATTTTTGAATTAAATAATATTTTAATAAAATATTTTAATTAATATTAAATTAATATTTATTAAATATAAATGATCTTATAATTTTATGAATGCAATTAAATTTTTTATTAAGGTTTGAAATCCATTTCTGTCAAAACCCATGAATTTTTTATAAATGTCAGTTTTTATTTTAAAAGTGAACATTCACATATTTAGAAAATTATTTAGATAAAATAAATATTATTTTTGGAATCAGGACGTTGAAATTATCCAACGGTGAATTTTTCATAATTTTTTGAGACAGTCAAATTTTTGGGTAAAAATTAAATACCATTTAAATATATAATGTGTTTTATGACATCATAATGACCCAATGGTGATGTAATAAAATACCATAATCCTTATGTTCTGCCAATATGTGTTTTATCATTAAAATAATGAGGTTTTGGGTTTTTTTGACTTACTTTTCAAAGAATTAATGGAGCCCTCAAGACTTATTCAACACTTTGCCTTTTTAAATTAATTTCCTTGGGAGTGTGACTCACCTCCACATAAGCAACCCTAATTTTTTAATAAGTTCGGACCTTGGCCTTGTAAAATATTTTTTTCCTCTTTCCTTTTCCAGAAACCATGGGTAAATACCATGGGATGGTTTGTGGTTTGGATTATTTTAATATAAGGGGTCCTAAACCTAAATAATAAAGAATTCCCTCACCTTTCCTATATAAACCCACCAAATCTCCCACTTCCTCCTCACTCAATGCCCTTGGAGTTTGTCCAACCTCTGCCCTAATCTTTCTAGAATCCTATCAAGGTTCCCCAAGCTCCCAAGAAGCCTCTCACAAGCCTCTCTCTAGCCTTTGGAAGCACACTTCCAAGTAAGGGTTTTTTCTTCCTTTCTCATTTTTGTCAATTTTTTTAAGTTGTATTTCCCTTTTAATTTAAATTATGAATGTTGGGGTATGGTTTCGCACCTCCCCCATACTGCCCTATTATTGTTTGAATGATGGGAGACCCCTTTCTCTCTCATTAAATTCCTCCCATGTACACCCGTTACTATGCTGAAATTCCGAAAGGAACTTTTTTCTCCTCTTTTATATTCAAGCAATACTTTTGTATCATGAATCTAAATTCCTTTTCAATTTTTGGGACATGTATCTATATAACCTCATTACTGTCCATTACATGTAAATATGATGAGGAACCCTTTTCTCTCTCATCAACCATTTTTATGAATTCTTATGTCATGCCGTTATGCTGCCGAAATCACACCGATTTTCTAAGCCAATATCACTGTGTAGTGAATACCATGCCCATTTCTCCATCAAGGGTATTCACCTTTATGAAAATTTACTTATTGATTATAAAGTTTCATGTATGAATTCCACATTCCTTTATCGTGGAATAAATGATTATGTTTTATGAATCCATGTTTTATGATCCATGTGGCACACTTAGGCATGAAATGAAATGTTTAAGAAGGGTGCGCCCTTATAGCGCTCCAATGCATTGGGAAAGTATAGTATCATGATACATCATGTGCAATGAGTTTTGACTCATGATAATTCAAGTGCAATGAGGGTTTACTCGTGCTTCAAGTGAAAGGAGGGTTTACTCATGCTCCATGTGCAATGAGCCTTGGCTCATGCTAATTCAATGTTAAGTGTTGTTGCCACATTTCCATGTTATGATTATCATGCTTTATCATGCCTTTATGTTCATGTTACTCTTATGATCTATTGATATTCCTATTGCCTAACAAGTATTGAACTCCTCATGTTATTTATTGTGTACTCCCTTACTGGGCTTTATAGCTCACCCTTTTCTTATGCATGTCCTCAGGTTATCCCATACAATGCTAAGTACGAAGGAATGTAGTGGTCATGTAAAGGAAGTTTTCAATAAAGATGTTTTATTTCAAGTTTAAAGTTTTTATGTAATGATCCTAAGCCCCAAAGACACTAAACCTCTCGATCTTATTTGTTGTATCAAGTGAAGTTATATGTAATAAAGCATGTTTATGTTGTAATAGAAAGCAGGGTTGTCATAGTTGGTATCAGAGGATGGGTTTAGTTATTTTTTGGATTAGGAAACCCTAGTAAAGACTTAGATACAAGACTAAGTATAATAAAAACATCCCTAAGTTTTGGTAAATACTATGTAAGTGGTTTATCAAACAAATACATCCCTGTCTGGATACGAGCAGGTAGAGGCGGCTCTGGCACAGAAGTATCCTAGGGGTAAAACCCGAAAACACCGCTTTGAGCTAGACTCGAACATGAACTGGTGCATGAAAATGGGCCTTGCTACACTCTTGGTTACGACACTCCCAGGGGATATGTTTTGATAAATTCACAATCTTAGTATGAACCCTTATTAAGGGAAAAATTCCCCTAAGAATATATGTTAGAAGGATGATCATGAAAAGCCTGGATTGAATCCTATAGACTCATGAGTTAAAGAGATTAAAGTTTATTTATAAGTCATAAACTTTTGTCTTTGGATTACCATTTATGTGTTACCCCTAACTTTCCTTTTATTCCAGCCAATGGCCGGTAATAGGAGAACTCGGGCTAACAACCGTTGTGAAGATCAGTGTGATGATTGTACTAATGAGATGCCCAATCCAATGGAAGCGGGAATCGCGAACTTTTTCACACTTCTCTCTCAGCTAACTCAAGTTTTGAATAGAAACACAGGTCAAGAGGAACATTCAACCCCCCCTAAGAAAGAAAAAGTCACTATCGAGAGCTTCATGAGACAAAGGCCTCCTACTTTTAGTGGATCATCTGATCCCACGATCGCTGAGCAATGGATCAACTCCATTGAAAATATCTTCTCTATCCTTCAATGTTCTGAACAAGAGAAGGTTCTCCTGGCGGCTTATCGTATGGAGGGTGAAGCTGATCAATGGTGGACGTTGATCAAAAATACGAAGCCTGAGAAGGAGATCGAGGCTTTGGAATGGAAGGAATTCCGAAAGATGTTTTTCGATAAATATTTTCCATGCACCCTCCGTCTAAAGATGGAAAGGTACTTCCTTTCCCTCAAGCAGAAAGATAAAGAATCTGTGGGAGCGTACGAGGAAAACTTCACAAGGCTTGCACGATACGCTTCCGGCTTTGTCGTTACCCCCGAATGCAATGTTGACCGCTTCTTTGGTGGGCTGAAGCCTAGCTTGCGGAAAGCATTAGCGATCCCTGACTTCGACAGCTATGAGGAAATTGTACGATGTGCCCTCAAGGTTGAAATGGAGATCGGAGAATCACAGGGTTATCAGGGGGACAAGAAGTGTAAGGTGGACTTCAATAGTGGTGGTCCGATGGATAAATCCAACGGCGCTAAGAAGTTCCAGCACCCCACTTGCCAAAAGTGTGGAAAGAAGCACCCTGGAAATTGCCTTAGGGGGACAAGAAAATGCTTCAGGTGTGGATGAGAAGGGCACCTAGATGTTAACTGTCAGCAAGAAGGACCCGCGACTACGACAGAGGAGAGGAATTCTCCGTTCGAACCTCAACGCATTGTTCAATGCTACAAATGCAAATAATTGGGTCATTTTGCAAATCATTGCCCTAATCCAAGGGTTATCGGAGGCAACCAGCAACCTCCAAGACAGCAAGGAAGAACTTTTTCCATCACTTCTTCCGAAGTGAACCCTGACAACGAATTGGTGATAGGTACGCTAGTTATTCATTCAAGAATAGCGAACTTACTTTTTGATTCAGGTTCTACGCATTCTGTTATATCTCAAAAGTTTAGTAGAACAATCCCTGCACCACCACAAATCATGTAAGTAAAGATGTCGGTGAGTACGGCAAATGGGGAAATCATTGCATCCCATGAGTATAAGTCCTCCCCTATTATAATCTGTGGATTGAATTTCCCGGCGAACCTCATCATACTCCCTTTAGTGGAATTTGATGCAATTCTTGGCATGGATTAGATTTCCTTATATAGAGCCAACATAAATTGTTGGGAGAGGTAAATCACACTCCATATGGAGAATCGACCCCTGATTCTTTACAAGTGTCAGGAGGAAGATGAATCTCCTTTAGCTCCATCATCTCAATCATGGATATTACTGCCTTATGAGCACGCATATCTGGCTTAGATGATTGAGTCCAAGGAAGAAACCTCCCTTGAAGAAATTCCTATTGTGAGGGAATTTGCTGAAGTATTTCCCGGGGAGCTTCCTTGTCTTCCTCCAAGAAGAGATGTTGAGTTCTCAATTGAACTTATACCTGGGGTGATACCAATATCCAAGACTCCATATAGAATGGCTGTTGTTGAGCTTGAAGAGCTGAAGAAACAACTACAGGAGAATCTGGATAAAGGGTTTATACGCCCAAGTCCATCACCATGGGGTGCACCAGTCCTCTTCGTCAAGAAGAAGGATGGGTCAATGCGGCTTTGAATCGATTATCGTGAACTTAACAAAATCATGATAAAGAAAAAGTATCCTCTCCCAAAAATCGATGACTTGTTTGATTAGCTGCGTGGAGCACAATACTTCTCCAAGGTGGACTTGCGGTCAGGATATTATCAAGTAAGGGTGAAGAAGGAAGATATCCCCAAGACTGCTTTTCGTACAAGGTATGGGCACTATTAATTCATAGTAATTCCTTTCGGACTCACCAATGATCCAGAAATATTCATGGACTTGATGAATAGAGTCTTTAGAGATTACCTAGACAAATTTGTGGTAGTCTTTATAGATGATATTCTAATATACTCCAAAACTAAGGAGGACCATAAGGAGCATTTAAGAACTGTACTGGAGACTTTGCGCAAGGAGAAGCTCTATGCCAAGTATAGAAAGTGTGAGTTCTGGTTGAAGGAGGTCTCATTCTTGGGCCATATCATGACAAGCAATGGGATATCTGTGGACCCCTCCAAAATAAATTCAATTGAGGGATGGCCGAGACCAACATTGGTAACTAATATCCATAGCTTCTTGGGGTTAGCTGGATATTATCGATGATTTGTGAGAAATTTCTCACGATTGTATAACACTCTTACCAAGATAACTCTAAAGGGGGTAAAGTTTTCTTGGAGTGATGAATGCGAAGAAATCTTCAAGGAGTTGAAAAAGAGGCTTATCACTGCACTCGTGCTCACTTTACCCACAAGTGGGGAGCTTTTTGTGGTATTCAGTGATGCTTCAAAGAAGGGCTTAGGATGTGTGCTGATGTAGAATGATAAAGTGATATCTTATGCCTTAAGGCAGTTGAAAATCCATGAGCGAAACTATCCAACGCATGATCTGGAGTTGGTGGCGGTGATCTTTGCCTTGAAAATCTGGCGGCATTATCTCTATGGAGAGAAATGTGAGATATATACTGACCACAAGAGTCTTAAATATATATTCACACAGAAAGAGCTTAATATGCGCCAGAGAAGATGGATAGAGCTCATCAAGGATTATGACTGTTCAATACATTACCACCCTGGGAAAGCGAACAAGGTGGAAGATTCCCTAAGTAGAAAGGATCCAGCGATTCTATAAATGATGAGAATTGAGAAGGATCCAATCTTCTTAGACTTAATGAAGATGGATGTGGGAATCATAAATAAGGGAACATCATCAATCCTTTCACAAATGATTGCTCAACCATCTCTTTTGGTAAGGTTAAAGGATGCTCAAAAGGATGATGCGGGAATCCAAGAAAAAGTGGAAGCTATCAAAAAGGGAAAATCCTCAGAGTTTAATGTTAATGAAGAAGGAATTGTGCGGTTTGGAAAAAGACTATGTGTTCCATCATGTTCAGAGCTGAAGAAGGAACTTTTGGATGATGCACATAGTTCAAATTTCTCTATTCACCTAGGGAGCACAAAGATGTATCGAGATCTCCGAGAAATCTTTTGGTGGGATAATATGAAGAAGGATATCGTTGAATATACATCAAAGTGCCTGGTGTGTCAGAAAGTGAAGGCAGAGAGGCAGAAGTCGAAGGCGATGATGCAACCATTGCCCATACCAGAATGGAAATGGGAGAACATCACCATGGACTTTGTCACTAGACTTCCATGGACATCCAAAGGAAACAATGCAATCTGGGTTGTTGTGGATCGTCTTACAAAGACTGCACAATTCATTGCAATTCGAGAGGATTTCTGTTTGGATCAACTGGCACGGATATATATCAGGGATGTGGTACGGTTGCATGGAGTACCACTATCTATTGTTTCTGACCGAGATCCAAGATTCACCTCTAAGTTTTGGATGAGTCTTCAACAAGCTCTGAATATTGAACTGAACTTCAGTACGACCTATCATCCTCAAACTGATGGCCAATCCGAGCGGACTATCCAAACACTTGAGGATATGTTGAGAGCATGCTCAATGGACTTTAAAGGTGGATGGGATCAACATCTTCCTCTGGTTGATTTCTCTTATAATAATCGTTTCCACTCGAGCATCCAAATGGTACCATATGAAGCCCTTTATGGGAAACGGTGTAGAACACCGGCATGTTGGGATGAGGTCGGTGAACGTAAGCTGCTTGGACCAGAAATGGTCGAAGAAATGGTGGGGAAGGTGAAAACCATTCAGCAGCATATCAACGCAGCCCAAAGTTGACAGAAGAGTTATGAAGATAATCATCGATGAGACCTTGAGTTTAAAGTCAGAGACATGGTGTTTTTACGCATATCTCCATGGAAGAAGGTCATGAGGTTTGGAAAGAAAGGGAAGTTAAGTCCAAGGTACATCGGCCCCTTCGAGATTCTTGATCATGTTGGGGTTGTGGCCTATCGACTAGCACTTCCACCTACTATGGCCAAGGTGCATGATGTCTTTCATGTATCCCTCTTAAGTAAGTACATACCGGACCCTTCACATGTACTCTCTTCCGAGGTGGTACAATTGGAAGATGATCTTTCTTATGAGGAGCAACCAGTGAAGATCTTAGATCGTAGAGAAAAAGTTCTACAAAATAAGACAATGCCCCTCATCAAGGTGTTGTAGAGAAACCAAAAGTTTGAAGAAGAAACTTGGGAGTCAGAGGATATGATGAAGCTGAGTTACCCACATTTGTTTTAGTGTGGGAAAAGGAAAATTTTGAGGGTGAAATTTCTTAAGGTGGGAATATTGTAACGACCCAAAGTTTCATTAATGGAAAATCCCTCTTGATCCAGTTAAATGTTTCTTTATGAAATTTTTTTTATAAGATGTCAACTTCTTTAGTTTTACGTTAAGATATATGACCGTTACTTTTATAGCCGTTGAACAGTGATCATCTGAGTAGTATAAATATAAGGCTTTAACGATCCCATTTATACTCAGACAAAGGAAGCGATGGCCTCATCCAGTAGAATTTCCCCTTACGAAGACCATTTGTCAGAGCTCGGAAAATAGGTGGCGTCTTTGGGCTTCGCCCTTGACCAAGCCCAAGCTAAGCTTCATTATGTCAAGCTTGAACGGGACCGTCTATGGGAAAAGTGGAAGTTGATAGAGATTACCACTCGAGCGATGTTATCTGAGCCGCCCCAAGAGTCTGTCACCATCGCAAACCTTACCCTTAGGTCTTATGCGGCTATTTTAAGGGGTTATGTAACAAATAAGTAGCACCATGTTCATGTACATTTTTTTTGTATATAATAATGAATATAATTTCTAGTCATTTTTGATACATTGTAATTAGTTTTTAAAGTACAAATGGTGTTTTTAGTTATTATTTAATTAAGAATTATATTTTATTAAATTATAGGATTTTTGAATTAAATAATATTTTAATAAAATATTATTATTAATATTAAATTAATTTTTATTAAATATAAATGATCTTATAATTTTATGAATGCAATTAAAATTTTTATTAAGGTTTGAAAGCCATTTCTGTCAAAACCCGTGAATTTTTTATAAATGTCAGTTTTTATTTTAAAAGTAAAAATTCACATATTTTGAAAATTATTTAGATAAAATAAATATTATTTTTGGAATCAGGATGTCGAAATTATCCAACGGTGAATTTTTCATAATTTTCTGAGACAGTCAAATTTTTGGGTAAAAATTAAATACCATTTAAATATATAATGTGTTTTATGACATCATAATGACCCAATGGTGATGTAATAAAATACCATAATCCTTATGTTCGGCCAATATGTGTTTTATAATTAAAATAATGAGGTTTTGGGTTTGTTTGACTTACTTTTCAAAGCATTAATGGAGCCCTCAAGACTTATTCAACACTTTGCCTTTTTAAATTAATTTCCATGGGAGTGTGACTCACCTCCACATAAGCAACCCTAATTTTTTAATAAGTTCGGACCTTGTACATGTAAAATATTGTTTTCCTCTTTCCTTTTCCAGAAACCATGGGCAAATACCATGGTATGGTTTGTGGTTTGGAGTATTTTAATATAAGGGGTCCCAAACCTAAATAATAAAGAATTCCCTCACCTTTCCTATATAAACCCACCCAAGCTCCCACTTAATCCTCACTCAAAGCCCTTGGAGTTCATCCAACCTCTTCCCTACTCTCTCTATAATCCTCTCAATGTGCCCCATGCTCCCAATAAGCCTCTCACAAGCCTCTATCTAGCCTTTGGATTCACACTTCCAAGTAAGGGTTTTTTCTTCCTTTCTCATTTTTGTCAATTTTCATTAAGTTGTATTGCCCTTTTAATTTCAATTATGAATGTTGGGGTATGGTTTCACACCTATCCCATACTTCCCTCTTATTTTTTTTAATGATGGGAGACCCCTTTCTCTCTCATTAAATTTCTCCCATGTACACCCGTTACTATGCCGAAAATCCGAAAGGAACTTTTTTCTCCTCTTTTATATTCAAGCAATACTTTTGTATCATGAATCTAAATTCCTTTTTCAATTGTTGGGACATGTATCTATATGACCTCCTTACTGTCCATTACATCTAAATATGATGAGGAACCCCTTTCTCTCTCATCAACCATTTTTATGAATTCTTATGTCACACTGTTACGCTGCCGAATTCACACCGATTTTCTAAGCCAATATCATTGTGTAGTGAATACCATGCCCATTTCTCCATCAAGGGTTTTCACCTTTATGCACATTTACTTATTTATTATAATGTTTCATGTATGAATTCCACATTCCTTTATCGTGGAATAAATAATTATGTTTTATGAATCCATTTTTTATGATCCATGTGGCACACTTATGCATGAAATGAAATGTTTAAGAAGGGTGCGCCCTTATAGCGCTCCAATGAATTGGGTAAAGTATAGTGTCATGATACTTCATGTGCAATGTGTGTTGACTCATTCTAATTCAAGTGAAATGAGGGTTTACTCGTGCTTCAAGTGCAATGAGGGTTTACTCATGCTCCATGTGCAATGAGCCTTGGCTCATGCTAATTCAATGTTTAGTGTTGTTGCCACATTTCCATGTTATGATTATCATGCTTTATCATGCATTTATGTTCATGTTACTCTTATGCTCTATTGATATTCCTATTTCCTAAAATGTATTTAACTCCTCATTTTATTCATTATGTACTCCCTTACTGGGATTTATAGCTCACCCTTTTCTTATGCATGTCCTCAGGTTATCCCATGCAATGCTAAGTACGAAGGAATGTAGTGGTCATGTAAAGGATGTTTTCAATAAAGATATTGTATTTCAAGTTTAAAGTTTTTATGTAATGATCCTAAGCCCCAAAGAAACTAAATATCTCGATCTTCTTTGTTGTATCAAGTGAATTTATATGTAATAAAGCAGGTTTAAGTTGTAATAGAAAGCAGGGTTGTCATACTAACACTAGCTTTAACATCACTAATCACTTACAAATATTCAGGAATTAACATTCATGGTGGAACTACCACCACTACACCAATCAAGCTTCTCCAAGACCCATACTAATATCAATGAACCAATAGGTAGTCCATTCACCATCCTAAGGCCCAACATGCCCCATGCATAACCAGTGTGAATGTCCTTGATCTCACAAAAATGAAAAAAGTTATTACTCTTGAGCCACCTAATCACATAACCCAATGACATCATGCATATCCCACTTGCGCTTGCTACTACAACCTTATCAGAACCTCAAGTCGCATGCTCCCATAGGACCATCCACCAAAACTGAATCAATATCCCATGAGTTATACATATCTATAAGTTGCCTCAAGTGAACACCCAAGAATATGACTATGTATCTTATCTCACCAGTCCCATCAAATTAGTGGAACCCTTGATTATTTTATCAAATAAACCTAACATTCCTCATGAGCTAGGTCTAAATACACAATCACCAATCACCTCAGGCTTCACTTAAAGATCAGAATCATTTACCTATGCTCCACCAAATTTATAACCATATATCAATGGTTAACATTGATTACCACAGTAAAACAATGAAAAAAGAATAACTATAGGGTTTGGCATATGAACAATCCTGCACTTCAAAATTGTCCTTAAAGAAAAAACACATGCACTTGAGGTGTTTCACTTAATAGAATATCCAAGGCATAACCACGCCTTTACTAAAACATAAATATCACATGGTGAAGTATCTACCCATGTCTCAAATTCCAAAACACACCGTGTCTAACACCCAAATTCCAATTTCTTACCCTACGTCCCACATTTCCATAGATATACACCCACTATCAATGGAACTAAAATCAAAGACACATACTCTAGGATCCTAAGCAACAACAATGGTCAAAATAAACCATGATACAAATATAAATATCACAACATCAAGGTCACAACCTAATTGAAAGTCTCAAAAATATTCAAGGTCTCACAACCCTAACAAGGCCTCCCTGATCAGGATATTTCCTTAGCCCCAAACTACTCATACATATGGTCAGGTCAAAAAATAATGGATGATCATCACCATGATCACCAGGGGTCACATCATTTTTCATTTCACTCTAATTAAACGGTACAATTTAAAACCCAAGGATTTACATTTTGAAACATTTTACTGCCCATCATTTAAAAATTATGATGCTTTATTAGGTTTAACATTACATGGCTTGGTTAGATAAAATTTCATTCACAATTTATATTGGAAAACAACTTATATATTACTTACTAGAACTTATTTAACCAAAATTATAATTTAATAATTAATTTATATATTCTTATCAACCATAAGTCAACTAAGGAGTTGGTCAAGTATAATTCAGTCATACATTTATATGTAAACCATATAAATGGCTGTTGAAAATGTAAATACCAACCCATCTCATTTTTTCTAAAATCCATAAAGAGATATAAATTATTTGTATAAGTAATATATTAAAAAATAATAAGATACCCATGCATGTGAATCCTAAGTAGTTATCAATTTTAGGCAACATATAAATAGAATATCAATCCTATGTGTCTATCACGAGGAATGAATGCACACCCTCTATTCCTGTAATTGTCCAAGAGATAAAAATACCATAAATAAATAACATCAAACTCATGTGTTCCAATAAAGGTGGAAATCAGTCTAAAATAAAAGAAAAAATCAAGAACAATAATCCCCATCCCTACAAATTCAGTTCCCCCCCATATGTGGGGTTGTAACACCTAGGCACAAACTCATCACCAAACTCCAAAAGATACGAGTATATATTATAAGATGACTAAATATTACGAAAAAAGAAAATAGCTCTCATAACATTTTGTAAATCCCCTCCCTAAAAGCCATTGAATTGGTTCCCCAGGCTGATTCTCCACAAGACCTCAGGTATGCCTCCCCATATTCCATAGGATACCAACTAGCGGAAAGGGCATATAAAAATATCATGGTGATACAAAGACCTCTTATCATAGTATAGTAACAGAAAAAATAAAATAAATAAATATGAAACCATAGGTAAATCTTACAATAAATAAAGTGGTAATAAAATAAATTGAACATCTGATGCAATAATAAATAAAAATTTCATAAAATCAAATCCCATATGGACAGATCATACCTATTTAGTAAAAAATATATAAAAGTAAATAGAAGATAAAATACTATCCCCCAACTGGTCTTGATTCATACTTGGTCACATCCCCCATAACCCTTTATATCATTATACTAAAACAAACAATCAATATCGTACCTTTACCTATACCTATCCATATGATAAATAACAGTACCTACTCAGGTACCCAAGTGTAATGGTAGCTTGGGAAAGGTGTGGGTATAACATGATAGGCTCCCACCAATGATGTCCCTAAAATAACAAGTCAGATAAATGGTGCATGTATAAGTTATCAATGTAAACAGCTAAAAAACATCCATTGGAAATATTTAAAATTGAAAAAAAATATCAAACTCAAAGTCTAGGTTCACCTCAGGGATTATACATGATTGATTTTTCACAAGTTAAGGTGTCTCTGAGAATGTCACAATGACCATTCCAAACATAAACATTCACATGGGATCTAGGAGGTCATCCTAGAATTCCCTAGTATCATGAAGTGTCATATGGAATATGATCCCTCATCCCATCATTCCCAAGGAATCAATAATCATATGGAATGTAGATGATCATACTATAATTCCCATAGGATCTGATCCCTCATCCCAGCATTCCCCATCATCAAACATCACATGAAATATAGACAATCATCCTGGAATTCTAATGGAATTTGAGCATTCATCTCGACATTCCAAATCATCCAGAATCATAGGAGTTTAGGAACTCCCCTGGCCTTCCTAAATTAGTATCAATCACATAGAATCTGAGAACTCATATCTACATTCCTAGTCATCAAGTATCAAATGGAATTTGGGAACTCATCTAGAGATTCCCATGTCGCACATTTAATATGGTTTTCAAGGATCTTAACTAGATATTTATATGAATTGGGAATAATTTGAAACATTTTATTAGTTTGAAATTCAATTAATTTAATTATAATTAAATATATGGACACCACTTACATAATCATCATTTCATGTTTTAGGTTTCATTTCTAATTTCAAAAATAAGATTTTCTATTTTGACCAAACCAAGTCATATAATAAAACATAAGGCCAAGACATATGTTTCCTTAGTCTTAATAAATCATAGGGAACTACATCACATTAATCAAGTGATTTACCTTTTTTTACTCACCAATAACCACTACTAAAACCTAATCCATTATGTGATCTTAAATCACATCACATTAGCTACAATTAATTTTAAAGGTCATGTTCATTCAAAATTATTTATGGTTGTAAAATTCAATTTAATAATCATCAATTCAAACCATGTTTCCTCTTTAATCATTAAAACATTAGTAAGAATTTAAATACATCAATAAATTTCAAGGTTACTACCAATATAAAGAATTTCATATGAAAATACCACTCCCAAAAGTCTAAGGTAGGTAAAAAAAGGACATTTTACTTAGGAAAACACAGTCATAAACCTTTAATCCAAATTGGATCAAAGCATAGTAAGGTTATCTTAACCGTACCAGACATGCATTCATAAATTAAGGAAATTCAATGGGTTAAATGAAAGGGATAACCTATGGTAACCTAATAGGAGCCTACTCATATGGTATTATCCCTTTATTCAAGCTAAAATAGCAGAAATTGTAGCACTAGAAAAATGCTCTGAAAATTGGGCATACCACATATAAAGGAAGAAACATATTTATTTGGAAAGAGAAAATAAAAAATAGGATAGAGGAGTGTTAGAATAACTAAGATATTCTCAATGGATATGAATATAATAAAACAAACCAATATCTAATGAGGTCCAACTAGTAGAATAAATGGGAGAGGAGTTCTCCTATACACTGAGAAATGGCCCTAAAGTTTGAAATTTTTGAGTTAGTAAATAAGAAGGGTGAGGGGGAGGTAAATATACCCCTTTTTTAAAGGGACACATGATATTGAAACATGGTTTCACAAACCGTGATAAAACTATTCTACCTCCATTAACCATGGATTACTTCTTCTCAAGGTTATGGTTAATAGTTTTACAAACCATGAGCATAGGCCATTCCGGAACCATGGTTGGGGTGCATGGTTATCACTAACTATGTTTTAACCATGTTCCCTAGGGTGCAACACCAAAAAGAAATATGATCCAAACACTTTTATGGAAATCCAAACACAATTTAATCCCCTAGAAAACCACATTCCAAGACAAATTAAGTATTTTTAGGGGTTCAATCCCTTATAATTCCATTCTGAAATCTAGTTTAAAAACTATATCATCCCCTATTTCAAAATTTCAAAATTACTCTTGAATTTCAACACTAAAATGGAAATGAGAACTTAAAAACTCCAATATATAGTACTTCTAATCCCAGATATTTCATAAGGTTTAACCACCCCCATCTCCCAACCTACATCGATCACTGATTTAAATCCAAAACTTATACCACTTCTGAATTTCTAAATCCTACCATGGGGACATCTTCTAATTCAAGGTACTCAGGCTATCAAACCCAAGACAGTTCCCATTTTAAAAATCAAAACACCAAGTGAGATCTTACTTGAGCCATTTTATCTTGAAACACTAATGGCGTAATCATACAACCACCTAATAGACATATGGTTCTTCCTACTATTAGCTTTGGATCACTATGACCAATTATAATTCTTAGCACACCTGCCATTAGAAAGTCCCACTAGATATTAAAACCCATGATCCAATGACATGATAGGTGAAGTACCCAATTGACTAAACCAAAACATACATGATAATGTTGGTTGTATGTTGGTACCCATTTTCATTATTAAAAACCAATGGAGGATGGACTCATAACCTATTTCCATGAAAAAGATAGTGACATAATGACCATTCATTGAAAAGATAAATATGATTCCTTAAATTAACCCACTAAATCTAAAATGATAATAAATATGTGGTTTTCAACTTACCACATCATTCTCCACTCACGAACACATGTCAAATCATCCTTGTCCAACTCCACTGTAAATGTCAAAATTAAATTACTAATGCATTACCAACTAATCTGATCATTCTCTAAGGCATCCTATGATTACCTGAATATTATCCCTAAAGTACATACCCAACTCCAAGTGTTATTCCTTAGTTATATACTTAGTGATCCAAATCCGTTGTCACATTCTATCGTACACACCAACACACATTTTATCCAAGAATATTTGGATCACGTTAATTCCTTCTAAAGTTAGAGTCCAATTCTATATCTCGATATACCATCACATTAGACTACCCATTTAAAATTCTCTAAGGAATTAAAGTATTACTTTTATCTAATCCTCATTGGAACCTCGATTCCACCATGACCACTCCATGGTCTGTTCCACATGCTCGTGACCCTTCTAGAAAAGGGTTATATATTCATGATCGATACAATACCCCCAACTATAATATTATCATTTTCATCACTTAAATTGAGAAAATACTAACTACTATAGACCACACACCCTCTATCACTGAATTAAAGGATCAGACTTGGTTGTATCACTTTCACCTGAGTGAAAAAAATGATATGTTAATTATTTCTTGTTTACAACTTCCAAGAATGGAACCCACGATATTATATCTTTTCTAGTCCATAATGAGGATGCCACACTTATATAGATAGTGATGAATGAACTACCATATGGCTTCTCTTACACCTATCCATGAGTGTAACATCTATAGATCTAGCTGATACAACATGTGCCACTCTTTTTAATCCATTCTAATATAACCATGACCCCTAAAACCTTCTTCTAGTTCAAACCCGATCATCTGTGCCACCACACTCCAGTCTAAACATGATTCCACATTTCACTATAGGGATATCTCATATCAACAAAAATCTTTCAGACTCTCTTCCTAAAAGAATCTTTTCAACCCTTGGTCACCTCAATTAGAGTTTGACTCATCAACTAAGACCCTTCTAGACCTCACAAATATCTTCCCAATAGTCAAGAATTAACATTCATGGTAGAACTACAACCACTACATCAATTGAGATTCTCCAGGACCTGAATGGTTCTTGAAGAAATCATAGGTGGTCTATTCATAGTTCTAAGGCCAAATAAGCCCTGTGAAACACCAGTTCACATCACCTTGTCTCACCAAAAAGAAATAGGTTCTTACTCTTGAGACATCCAATCACATAACCCAATTACATCATGCATATCGCATAGGAACCCACAGCCTTATCAGAACCTTAGGTCACATGCAACACTATAACCATCCACTAAAACTGAATAAAGATTCCATGAGTTATACATAACCAGAACTAGGATCAAGTAGATATCCTAGAATATGAGTGCATATCTTAGCTTACTATTCACATTGGGTTAGGGGAATCCTAGATTCTTGCATCTAACAAACTTGACATTCTTCATGATCCATGTCTAACTACATGATCACCCTTAACCTCATGTGTCACTTCAAGATCAAAATAATTAACCTATGCTCCACCAACTATAGAACCATAAAAAAATGAAAACTATTGAACTATCAGGCCATGTATCTAAGCTATCCTTCCCTAAAAATCATATCCTTAAAGAAAAAACACAAGCACTCAAAGTGATTCACTTAATAGATGGTAAAATTAATAACCATGCCTTCACCAGAACCTTGATAGCACCTTCATGCATCAATATCACATGGTGAAGCATCTACCCATGCCTCAGATTCCAAAACACACAGTGTCTAACATTATAAGGACAACTTATTACTGTATATCAAACATTCTTATAGATATACACCCATTATCAACAGAACCACAAGCCATACACCCAATCTAGGTTCCTACACAACTATAATCGTAAAAATCAATCATGATACAAGGTGACATCTCAAAACCTCAAATTCACATGCCAAATGAAGGTGTAACAAACCATCAAGGTCTCACAACCCATTAAGGCCTCACTAATAAGGATATTTCTCTAGACCTTAACTACCCATACACCAGGTTAGGTGAAAACATAAGGGATAATCATCACTAGGATTCCCAGGTATCTCATCATTCCTCAATTCACTTTAATTAAACTTTATAATTCAAAACCCAAGGATTCAAATTTTGAAAAATTTCATTGAACATCATTCAAAAATCTGCAAGTTTTATTAGGTAAAATATTACATAGTTTGGTTATATATAATTCCATTCATGAGTTATAAAGGAAAATAATTTATAATAAACTAATTGGAAATTTATTTAACAAAAACCATCATTTTAATAATTTTTTATAAATGTTTATCTACCAGAAGTCATTGGAGGATTAGCTCAAGTAAAATTACAGCATACACTTTTATATAAACCATAAAAATGGTTGTAGGAACTTTAAATACCAACCCATATCAATTTTATTATAAAATCCATAGAAATATATAAATGAATAATAGAAATATGATATAAACACTAGTATAGAAAAACAGTTTTTACCTCAGTTATTATCAAAGTTATTGTAAGAGATGTTATAAATATTGTTTTCAATGTCAATTATTTTAAACCCGCCATAAAAAAATAAATTCGATGTGTTTTTCATGTCGGTTCCTAAACATATGACATGGAAAATGCTTCAAAGTTGTGATTTATTACATTATTTTTAAAATAACTGACATGGTACATTATTTATTACATCAGTTAGTACATAAATGACGTAATAAACAACACCTAAAAAGTGTTTTTCCTGTCAGAAATTAAAAATATAAGAGAAAAACATGTTTATAATATCGGTTATTTTCATAACCGACGTGATAAACAAGGATGCGAATCAGTTTATCTTGTCAATTATTGTTTAACCGACGTGAAAATATATATACTAAATTGGTTATTAAATATCCGATGTAAAAAACCAATCCCATGCATTTATTACGTCAGTTATAAAATAACCGATGAAAAAACCTGTCTACGAAGCGTTATTCACATCGCTTATTATCTAACCGATGTGAAAACATATATACTACGTCAGTTATTAAATAACAGACATAAAAAAGCAATCCCATGAATTTATTATGTCCGTTATAAAATAACCGACGTAAAACCAATTTTTTTAATAACTTCTTTCAACCATTACTTTGCTCAACCAAAGAAGACCTGAAACAAGTAGAAAGTAGACCAAAACCAACCCAAAACCAGACCAGAATACATACCAAAAAACATCAGAACTAGAAAAAAAATAAGAACCAAAGAAAAACTAAACATTCACATACATAACATTCAAAACTTACAATATCAACTAAAAAAGCCTAAAACCCCTAGGATAGATCCTACCCCTTGGACACCCCCACCCCCTGGACAACCCCCACCCCCTGGACAATGCCCCACCCCTTGGAAACCCCTACCTCTTGGAAACCCTCCCACCACCATATAGAGCCCCCACCCCCTGGACACCTTCCCACCCCTGGAAACCCCCACCCCTAGAGAGTCCCCACACCCATGGAAAACCCCCACCTCCGTCGATAGGCCCCCAACCCCTTGGGCATCCTCCCACCCATAGACCCCCACCCCTAGAGATCCCCCACCCCCTGGATAGCCCCCACCCCTAGACACCCCCCTGGACACCCTCCATCACCCCTGGACACCCCCACCACCATGGTCACCCTCCCACCCCCTTGATACCTCTGACCCCTTAGACCTCCCTCCCACACCTGGACATCCCCCCACCCCCTAAACACCATCCCACACCTAGACAATCCCCACCCCCTAGATAGCCCCCACCCCTTGGATATCCCCCAACCCCTAGACAAACCCCAACCCTGGACACCCTCCCACACCCTGGACACCACCTCACCCCACTGGATAGCCCCCTAGATGCCTGCCCACCACGCTGGACACCCCACCCCCTGGATAGCCCCCACCCCTTAGACAACCCCCACCCCATGGACAAACCCCCACCCCCTGGACAACCCCCACCCCCTGGACAGCCCCCACCCCCTAGACAACCTCCCACCCCTGGACACCCCACCACCTGGACACCCCCCGCATCCCCTTGTATAGGCCCTCACCCCCTTGGACATCCACCCACCCCCGAGACACCCCCACCACCTGGACAGCCCCCACCCCCTAGATAGGCCCTCCAACATGGGACACCCCCACCCCCATAGATAGCCCCAACCCACGGGACACCCCCACCCCCTGAACACCCTCCCACCCCTAGACATCCCCCCACCCCCTAGACACCCCCACCCTTGGAGACCCTCCCACCACCTGGAAACCCCCACCACCCTGGTCACCTTCCCACTCCCCTGGACAGCCCCCACCCCAGGACCCTCTCCCACCCCTAGACACCCCTCCCCATGGACACCCTTCCAACCCCTAGACAGCCCCTACCCCATGGGCAGGCCCCCACCCCTGGACATCCACCCACCCCGCTAGAAACCCCCACCCCTTGACACCCCAACCCCCTGGACACCAACACACCCCCTGGACACCCCCACCCCTAGATAAACCCCACCCCCTAGACATCCCCCACCCCCTAGAAACCACCCCTACCCACTAGATATCCCACACCCCTGGACACCCTCCCACCCTCTACACCCTTGGACACCCTCCCACCCCCATGGACTGCCCCCCACCATCTGGACACCCCCACCCCCTGGACACCACATACCCCTTGGATAGGACCCCAATCCCCCTGGTTAGCCCCCCACCCCTAGACACCCCTACCCCTTGGATATCCCCCACCCCCTGGACACCCTCCACCCCCCATGAAACCATTACTTTGATCTACCAAAGTATGAAACAAGAAGAAACCAAACCAGAATCCATACCAAAAAAACATCAGAACTAGACCAAAATAATAACCAGAGAAAAATTAAACATTCACATATATAACATTCAAAACAAATAATTTGAACTAAAAAAACCTAAATCCAACCAAAAAAACTATTATTTACATAATTATAATTAATATATTTAAAATTACATTTTACACTACAAAAAAACTAAAATCCAATCAAACCTGTAAAATAATTTGACTATTCCACTTGTAAGTGTTTGAACTCTTGAGCACTATAGGGTTGAGGGTCATAAAAATATCTAAAAATTAAAAGGATAGTAGATAACATGTATAATGAATAAATCAAATGAAATATTATGCAAATGTTTATAAGGAAATCTTACCAGGTCAAACTTCACTAGTGTTCCAGTTATAATTATTTCATACATAAATCTTAACATATAATATCCACATTCGACAACGGTTTGTTGTTCATGACAATTATGTTTAAATTATTGTCAATTAAAAATATCTTTTTTATGTAATACATCAGAAAGTACAAATTATAAATGGATATTTACCTTTACTTTTACATATTTTATCTTGGAACTCATTTTCTTTGTGTTTTTTTCGCAATTAGACCCATCTTATGTTGGAAAATAATACGAAGGGAATAAAATTAAAATTAATTCTAATATAAAAAACTATTAAGAAATTGAAACATACTTTTCCAACATATTATTAAAACATCCTTTCACATCTTCATGGATAAATAATATCCAATAAAGTGTTTTCTTCCTTGAACAAAAAACATCTAACATCCAATGATCACTGATATAAAAGAAAATTTAAGGTTAGTTATTTTTTATTTTAAAATACAATAAACACTTTTCTAGATATATTTTTCATAACTCTCACAAAAATTAATCATCCAACATTGTGTGATTATATTTTTTTCAAATCATTCAGCAATATAAAGTGTTTTTTGTTCCTCATCTAATGCATGTGCTTCAGTGGAAATCAAATGTCAGTCCATGAATCCATATACATATATCTTCTCATTATTCTCACACATTTTATAAAGATACCTAATAAAAAATAGAAATAATTATACATTTTTAATAAATATAATGTTGGGAAAGTTGTTAAGACTTACATGGAAAAATTCTGCACCATGTGGATTCCCAACTTATCTCTAGTAACAAGCTCCGTGATATCATTTTTCACAATCCCAACATTTATTACATGTACCCAAACATGAGATTCCATTAGAAACTCATAATGATTTGCCAATAAATTGGAATATATTGAAATTTTTTCAAGACTACTAGAATATGTTTCTGATGTCATATACATTTTTCATTGTTGTTGTCTCTAAAGTATTTCTTTACCATTGAAGTATTCCTGTAAAAATAAATAGAAAAATATATTAGTTTTCAAATGTTAAAACAACTTTAAAATAAAATAAAATAAAAGATATAACATACATACCTCTATGGTATTGAGTTGTAGAAGTCTGGATGGCCAAACTAAAAAGTGGATGATACTTTTTTCATATATCATCACCTCATCTATAGATAATGGTACTTGAGCTGATCTATCTATAATATCTTGTAAAATGACCCGATGATGCTCTACCTCTAACTATTGATGAAGAATTGTATCTTATATACAATATACTAACCCAAATGCAACTATATGATGGTGAGGATCATAAACATACACCTCAAAATAAGTAGGAAGCTATGGTGGAGGAGTAGGATAAAAAACAGGGTCTACAGGCTGAGGTGAAGGAGTGGGAGCTACTGGCGGAGGTGGAGGACAAATAATGGGGTCTACAGAGAAGGTGGAGGAGTGGGAGCTCCAGTATGAAATTGTCTTTGCATGTATGCAAACATAGTGATCCTGTTGCAGATGGGGCCTTGTTTTTTAAAGGAGTCCATAATGAGGGGATTTGGATCCTCGATAGAGGGGTAAAATTTCTTCAACCCTTGAATAAAAAAAGAGAGTTCAATAATCATGTTATATTTATTTTTTAATATACATTCTGTTACATCATTTCATTATCTATTCACTACTATATTTATATAATCTAAATTAAAATTTCAACCACTTTTGTAGATAATGATGTTTTCTTATGATGATTCTCCCAATCCCAAAGAACAATAGGTTACTCGACTTGATGATTTTCTCGATGCATATGAACAATAAGTTTCTCCACATGTTGATGATACAAATCCTAAGGAAAAATATATTGATGATGTTGAATCCAAGTAAATAGTTGATGGTGAAAAACCTATGCCAAAAAAAACAGGAGCATCACAACATGGCGGTGTTAAGAAAAATTCTTAAGGCAAGAAGTGATGGGATCAAATTCAAGGTAGGATGGAATACACACAACTTTCCATTTAACCCAAAAAGTCCATTTTCATTAATAATATTTGGGTCACCACTTGAGTACATGTTTCTATTTATGTGGATACATGGAACACTGGTTTTCCCATAGTTAAGACACTAATTTTGGAAGATATTAGGTTATAATTATGGTATGACTTCTTTCATTTTGTAATATATAAAACAATTAAACATTTATTTAATCATCATTATATATTGAAGAGTTAATTTATATTAGATTAATGCTGAATGAATTTTGTATCAATGGTCATTGAAAAGTATCATAGAGGATTTCAGACAATTCTTATGAAGCATCATCCCATGGATGTTAAAGGGAAAGTAAAGCCGCACCCACCGTGGATGTATTCAGACATGATAAACCAAGAAATATTAAATGTGTTTTTCATTTATCATGAGGAGGAATATTTTCAAGTATATTGTGATTGGTGATACATTACATGACAACAATTGTACTTATCAATTTGATTAATAATTGTTAATTTATGAAATGTCAACTGAGCTTTGAAAATAAGAGGTGTACGTAAAAACCAGAATACCCCCACTGTAAAGCAAGGTTAAGGTATTATTTACTCAAAAAATGATATTCATTTCACATATACACTAATAATTTTATGTTTCTTGAAATAAAATCATAATTATGTTACTATTTTATATGTCTATTGATGAATAAAAATCTAAATCCACTTCCATCCGACATCACGTGCTATGGATTGAGGCTTGTGTAAATAAAGATGAAATATAAATAGATGAAAACACATAAAAATTATGAGAATCATGTTCATGTATGACATAATAAAAATTTATTCTCCTCTAAAACTACATTATATTAAAATTATTACTTATTTTCCTATATTTTTATCTGATTTAGACATAAGAATCATCATCGGATATACCTAATGAACAAATAATTTCAATGGCCTTTAAGTATCCAGAATAACTTATCTATGTCTGAGGTGCAAGTTTTGAACTACCCCCTGCGAACATATCTTAAGAAAATAAATGAAGAATAGGATAAACATAGAAAAATGTAGAAGATATATAAATTAATAACTACTCTAGAAGAAAAACATAATTTTTAGTTTTATGTGTTAGTGAATGTTATGAGAAGATATCAAAGAGAAGAAACAACATAACAATAGCCACTACATGAAGATCCCAATACATTTAAGGCAATACATTCCCCTAAAAGGTCTATCTTACTAGAGGTAATCACTTTTTTCTTAACTATTTTTGTGAAATGTGAATCAGGAAAAAACCTATACTTTTCCTATATTAATATTATACAGGTTAAAAATTATTGTGATTTAAATCTATTAGCACCCACCCATTGTTTTTTTGTGATGGATACAATGTATAATATCCAAGGATATATTATACCTAAAAAATAACTTCTAAAAGGTCATGTGAGAGTAGGGATTCACCTAGATCATGAGAGGAGCATCGATTTACATGTTCCCCTTGATAATCTAGATATTCACATAGTAAAACATTATATTATAATATTCATAGCATATCCAGTTGATCTTATAAAAATACATTTTGACAATGAGGTATTACAATCTAATTTATTTTTTATGAAAAAAATTGACCAATTAATAGAAAATATCTTGAACCAAGGAATTCTCTTACCAATAGAGAAAAGGATAAATGGAAGGGAAAAAACAATCTAAAGGATCAACCAATAAATTAAAAAGGCCTTATGAACATATATTTACCTCACTAGTTTAGATTTCAAATTTACTATTATTATAAGTTCTTGTGGATACAATGTTTAAATATGGTGATACATTTTCATTGATTTTGAAGAAAAAATTTACATAGATTACATTACATACTTTTTTGGTCTTGATAATATTGGTGAAATCCCATGCATGGATGGTTATGAGTCTAAGTTGTAAATGTATACATGAGGTTTGTTTTCATAAATTATTTTTCCAAGACTAGATCTACTATATTTATTACAGTAAAATATTGTTCATTGTTTTTATAGGCGTATATATCAGTACGATTTGAAGGGATAAACCTATGAATAAAAAATTTGAATAATTAGTCTTCACATTAGTTTTACACAAAAAATCTCATTATATGAAGAATAACTATTACTAATAGTTGAAAAATTGGCTGTAATGTTTGAAAACAAACATACAGATGACATACACTTTTTAATACCCATAATGCATGGATAAAAATATACCATGTAATCATATAAAATATATTTTCATTTCTTTCTTTATTTTTTCCATTTTGTTTTCTTTAAATAATTGGTTCCTCATTTCAATCAATTTGGATACTCCAAAGATTTATTTTTTTATTAAATAAATGGATACCTAATAAATCAACCACACATGATAACGTTTATCAATTTTTAATACACTACATAGAAAATTTTACAAATAAAATTCAAGATATACAGTTTATTTTAGGTTTTAATTATTTTTTATGACTGGGAGGTGATTAAATATCATCAAAATCAGGGATTCATGATAGTATATGAGCACAATTAGCCTATCAAATTATATAAGTGGATAATTTTTAGGGTATATAAAATAATATTCCACTATCAAAACATATATAAAAACAAATTACATATTTTTATCAATGTTTATACAGTGTATTAAAAAACAATGACATAGATTATGGTTATTACATTCGAAAATTTATGAATGATACCATATTCTCTCAACAAACGAGCATCCCCAAAGAGGTATTTATGATGATAATTAAAATTTAATTTAAAATAATTATTAATAATTTATTTATTTATAGTTTTTTAGTTCTAAAATTAATTTTGATATTAAACATATTCAAATAAAAAAATATATTTTTTATATAAATAAATTGGTAGAATACATGTTGTTGGAATGAATATAGACATCATAAAGTGGTGACTTCATACTACTTATTTATTTAATTTTCTCATTGTTTTTTCTACTTATTTTTTAGGTAATTTTATTATCATTTTTATCAACTACATATTTAGATAATTTTCATAAAGATTAGAGAGGGGTGACTTGATTAAGAATTGATTCCTCTCTAACCATTTTTATGATCTAAAAAGAGAAAAAAATTCTCCCGGAAAATTAAATTCTCAAAGAAGTCTCCAAGAAAGATGAAGAAATCAAGTATTATTTGTTCTTTTCATAGATATAGTTGTTTTTTATTTGACTAATTTATTTTTAGTAGTGCGTTTTTTCAATTTAAAAATGGCTCAAATTTCACATTTTTTGTTTAAAATTCCATTTTAGTTAAGAAGACACATGGCATACTCAAAACCAAGAAAACACATTAATTTTTTTGATAACTGATGAAAATTTTCTATAAGTAATTTTCGATGTCTGGGAATTAGTCTTACCTTAATATGATACATGGGGATACCAATATGACTCAAAAAGAGTGTTTTTAGTTTAAAAATTACATTGTAGTTAAAAACATTTGACACTCACTAAAAACTAGGAAAACATACTCATATTATCTTGATACTTTTGGAAAATTATCTATATGTAATTTGTGATGTGTAGAAATTAGTATCATGTCAACCAGACACATAATATGATCAGTATGACTAAATATGTGTGTTTTTAGTTAAAAATGGACCTGCCTTATTGAAAAATGAAAAACACATTCAGATTATTTTGGTACTTTAGGAAAAAAAATACATATGTCATTTTTTATGTATAGGAATCAGCCTTAATTAAAATCTACCTCATATTGTGATCGGTATGGATCAATGTTTGTGTTGTTATTTAAAAATGACAATTTTGTGAAAAAGACATGTGACATACAAAAAACCCAGAAAAAATTATATTGTTTTGATATTTGAGGAAAATTTTACATAAATCATTTTTAATATTTAGGGATTAGTCTCACCTAAATCTGATACACAATGTGATCAATATGACTTGAAATATGTGGTATCAATTTAGAAATTAAATTTCACTTAAAAAACTGTGTCACTCACTAAAACCCAAGAAAATGAACTTGGTTTATCTTGATACTTTAGAAAAACAATACATAAGTCATTTTTGAATTATAATAGTTATATGAATGCTAATATGACACAAATTGTGATTGATATGACTCAAAGTTCATGTTTTTACTTTGAAAATGACATTTTAGTTAAAAAAAAATTCCACTCATTGAAAACCAAGGAAAAAAAATTCTTGGATTGTATTGATACTTTAGTATAATGATCCTTACATAGTTTTGGAAAAGTAGGTTTCAACCAAACATTAATCTGACACACACTATGACCGATATGACTCAATGTGTTTCTTTTTATTTAGAATTTCCATTTTGGTTCAAAACACATGTTACATACTCAAAACTAAGAAAAACATTCAAATTGTTTTGATATTTTAGGAAAATGATTGATAAGTCATTTGTGGCATGTAGGAATAACCCATACCTCAATCTGATATACATTGTGTCTGTGATGACTCAAAAGATGTGTTTTTAGTTTGAAAATGAAGTGTTAGGTAAAAATATTCATAACATACTCATAATAAAAAAACACATTTACATTGTTTTGATACTTTAAAATAACGATTCATAATACATTTTTGATGTCTAGGAATTATCCTCACCTCAATTTGATACAGAGTGTGGATGGTTTGACTCTAAATGGGTGTTTTCTATTTAAAAAATTTATTTTAGTTAAAAAAGTGTTTTACTCAGTCAAAATAAACAAAAATTACTGAATTATCTTTATACTTTAGTAAGATGATCCACATATTATTTTTTATGGGAATAAATCAACTGCACATTAATATGACACATGGTGTGCCCTATATTACTCAATGTTCTTGTTTTTAGTTTAAAAATGAAATTTTAGTAATAAACATGCCACTCACTTAAAACCTATAAAAAACACTCTGATAATCATGATATATTAGTAAAATAATCCTGACATCATTTTTCATGTGTGTGAAGCATTAATCTAACACATGGTGTGATCGGTATGACTAAAAATGTGTATTTTTATTTAAAATTGACATTTTAGTTCAAAAGAACCATGACATACTCAAAAAATTAGAAAAAAATTCATATTGTTTTGATACTTTTGGAAAAAATATTAATAAGTCATTTATGAAATATAGGAATCGACCACACATCAATACGATACACGATGTGATTTTTATGACTCAAAATGCGTAGCTTCAGTTTAAAAAATGAAATTTTAGTTAAAATGACACATGACATACTAAAAATTGAGAAAACAAATTCATATTGTTTTAACACATTAAGAAAACAATCTATTAGTAATTTTTGAAATGTTTGAATTAGATGTGCCAAAATCTGATACATGGTGTGACCGATATGTCTCAAAATGTGTGTTTTGATTTTAAAAACGAAATTTTAGTTAAAGTTATGTATCACTCACTGAAAATCAAGAAAAGATGATTGGATTGCCTTGATACTATAAGAAAATGACTTCAAGTAATCTATGATGTGTATAAATTAGTTGCACATAAATCTAACACATGGTGTGACTGAAACTATTGAAAGTTCATTTTTATTGTTTAAAAATGTCATTTTAGTTAAAAATGTGTGTCACTCACTGAAAATTTAGAAAACACACTCAGATTGTCTTGATACTTTCAAAAAATGATCCTTAAGTCATTTCTGATGTTTATGAATCAAGCACATGTTAACTGACACATGGTGTGACTAGTATGATTCAAAGTGTGTATTTTTATTTTAAATTCACAATTTAGTTGAAAAAAATGTCACATACTTAAAATCAATAAAATACCCTTTGATTATCTAGATACTTTAAGAAAATTATCCATAAATTATTTTTGACATGTAAGAATCAGACCCCTATTAATCTGACCCATGGTGTGCTTGGTATGACACAAAGTGCATGTTTATAATTTATAATTGATACTTTAGTTTTAAACACACACCACATACTCAAAACTGATAAAATATAATTGTATTGTCTTGAGAATTTAAGAAAATGTTCCATAAATCATTATTGGTGTGTAAAAATTAACCACACATTATGTTGATACATGATGATCCTAGTATGACGCAATGTGTATGATTTCTATTTAAAAGTTACATTTTAATGATGTACTGTTCCATATTTATGGTTAATTTATTTCATAAAAATATAAAAAACATATGAATATTTTATACATGTGTACTATTTTTCTTGATATGGGGTGGTTTGTTCGATAACTTGTAACATGATCGTGCTCTTTTGAGAGGGGATCAGGGGCCAAAGACAACTAAACATTAATGTTTTTGAATTTTTTTTATTTTTGTGATATGTTTTAAGTACCAATTTAATTTTACAGACAAATGTTTGAAATGGTTTTAATATAGTATTTTTTTCTTGTATTTTTTATGTATATTTAATTGATATTAATTTTTTTATTGCTGCTATAGTGTGCTGTAATTTTAAGAGCATACTACAATAGCATAGACTTTATCAGTGCTATGAAAAATCCTAACAAAAGTTCACTTTATTAATTCTAAAACTTCATTGATAAAGTGTCCCCTTTATAAGTTCTGAACTAGATCTAATAAAGGACCCCCTTTATCATCTTTTTAGCGCTGATGAATGACCTTTTTATCAGTGCTGATAAAACCATCAAATTTTAAAGGAACCTACAACATAAGTGCCTATTTATCACTGATGATGGATATTTATATAGCTTATAAATCCCATATATGTTCTTCCCCTGTAGTGTTGGGGAGAGACCTTGGTTTTGAGCCTCCTAGGCACACTCACTACTATAGATTCGAAATTTTTCACTGCTCAAAATGAGATTCTTAGTGCTAAAAAGTACTGATAAATCCCAACTTTCTCAGTGATAAAAAATGACAATAAAAGATATTTTTATCATCATGTTTTAGTACAGATAAAGGTGTAATTTACTAATGATAAAAAATCACTCATAAAATAATCCTTTATCATCATATTTTTATCCATGAAAAAAGTGGCCTTTATTAGTGTTTTTAGTGATGACACAGGATGAATCTGAAGTAGTGCACAATCCCAGGAGGCTTGAACCAAATAAATCTCCCCATCACCACATATTTATTATAGATATGAATTTTACAACACTAGAAATATACTTTATTAGTCAGAAAAAATAACCGATGTTGTATGTTCATTTAAAAGATGTTGACTTTTATCAGTACTAATAAAAAGGCCCTTCATCATCTTTAAAAAAAGAACTAATCGGGGGGGGGGGGTCCTTTATCGATAATAGTTTATAATGGATAAAGGGGTCCCATCATAAGTAATTTTTTTAATTAATAAATGGGGAACTTTATCATCATGTTTTTAGAACTGATAAAGTGACTGTTTATCATAATTATTCATAGGACTGATAAAATCTCTGCTACAACAATGTTCTTCTAAAATTACATCAGACTATAGAAATAAATAAATAATTTTATTTTAATTAAATTTACATCACAGATAAAAGAAAAAAACAAAACATTGAAACATAAATATGAATCAATATGTTAATAAAATGTCACTTTTAAAATAAAAACATACACTTCGAGTCATACCAGAAACACCTTGTGTTAGATTAATATGTGGTTAATTTATACACATCAAAAATCATTTATGGATAATTTTCCTTACTTCTTAAGGTAATATGAGTGAATTTTTTCACTTTTATGTATGTGATGTGTTTTTTAATATAAATTATCAATTTAAAATAAAAATATACATATTGAGTCAGGTCGAGAACACCATGTTTCATATTAATGTGTTTTTGATTCTTACATGTAAATAATTATTTATGGATCATTTTCCTAAATTATCAAGAAAATTCAAAGTTATTTTTTTTCTTTTTAAGTATGTGACATGTGGTTTGAACTAAAATGTAAATTTTAAATAAAAATACACACTTTGAGTCACAACTATCACATTGTGTGTCAGATTAACATGCAGTAGATTCCTAAACATCAAAAAAGACTTAAGGATCATTTTTTTAAAATATAAATAAAATCCAAGTTCATTTTATAGGTTTTCTGTGAGTGGAATAAATTTTTAAATAAATTTTTATTTTTATACTAAAAACATGCACTTTGAGTCATACTGGTCACATCATGTGTCTGATTGATGCCTGACTAAGTCGTACACATCACATATAACATATTGATTATTTTCTTAAAGTATCAATACTATCTTATCATGTGTTATTATTTTTCAGTGAGTGACACATGTTCTTTTTACAAAAATGACATTTTAAAACTATAAACACACATTTGGATTCATACATATCATGTTGTGTATCAGATTTAGGTACAAGTCATTCGTACACATCAAAAATGACTTATGGATAATTTTACTAAAATATCAAAAAATATGAATGTGTTTTCTCATTATTGAGGATGTAAAATGTATTTTTAACTAAAATGTCATTTTTAAACCAACACCACACATTATTAGTAATATTATTAGCAACGTGTATTGTATTGAGGTGTAGCCAATTACTACATGTCCAAAAATGACTTATGGGAATTTTTCCTAATGTATCAAAACCATAAGATGCATCTTCCCACATTTGAGTATGTCATGTGTCTTTAGAACTAAATTTTCTATATTAAATTATAAACATAGACTTTGTGTCATACTGATCAGACCGTGTGTTAGATTAATATGTGGTTTATTTTTACATATCAAAAATGACATATTCTTTTTTGTAAATTATCTTGACAATCCATCTGTTATTTATAGGTTTTTAGTGAGTGAAACATGTTTTTACCTAAAATTTAGTTTTTAAACAGAAAACAATCACCTTGAGTCATACTAGACACACCATACATTAGATTGATGTGGAGATTATTTCTACACATTATAAATGAATTATAGATCATTTTCCTAAAGTATCAAGACAATCCAATCATGTTTTCTTATTTTTTTAATGATTGACACATGATTTTAACTAAATATCATTTTTAAACTGAAAACTCCCATTTCATGTCATACGAGTAACATAATTTATCATATTGAGGTACGATTTATTCTGATATGTCAAAAATGATTGATGGATCATTTTTATAATGTTTTAAAAAACATAAATACTTCTTCTCAGTTTTGAGTATGTTACATGCCTTTTTAACTAAAATGTAATTTTAAAAGTAAAAAAACACCTTTTGAGTCATACTGGGATCACTATGTACTAGATTGAGGTATGCCTAATTCCTATAAACCACAAATTAATTTCAATAATTTTACTAGAGTATCAAAAAATATGAATATTTTTTCTTAGTTTAGAGAATATGACATGTGTTTTGACTAAAATGTCAAATTTAAATAAAAAACACACACTTTAAGTTATTTCAATCATACTTTGAATCGAAATGATGTTTGGTTGATTGCTATATGTCAAAAATGACTCAATTACCATTTTACTATAGTATCAATACAATACAGTCATGTTCAACAGGATTTTAGTAAGTGATACATGTTTGTATCTAAAATGTCATTTTTAAACTAAAACATGTAATTAGAGTCATACCAAACACACCGTGTCTTATATTGTTGTTCAGCTTACTCCCACATGTCACAATTTACTTATGGATTGTTTTCCAAAATTATCAAGACTATCCATGTGCATTTTCTTGGTTTTCAATGAGTGGAACATTTTTTAAACAAACATTTATTTTATAAATTGAAACAACACATTTCGAGTCATACCGGTCACACCGTGTATCATAATTGAGGTGATTAGGATTCCTAAATGTAAAAAATGTCTTATATATCATTTTAATAAAATATAAAATAATATGAATTTTATTTATTAGTTTTAAGAATGTCACACATCTTTTTAACTAGAATTTAATTTTTTAAATAATAACACACACTTTGATTCATATCAGTCACACTATCTGTTAGATTAAAGTTTGGATGATTCATACACATAAAAATTGACTTATGGGATTCATTACTAAATTATCAAAAAATATAAATGTTTTTTCTTTATTTTGAGTACATAACACATATTTTTAACTAAAATGTCATTTTAAACTAAAAACACAAATTTTGAGTCATACATTTATAGCGTGCATCAGATTAACATGAAATTAATTCTTACACATTAGAAACAATTCATCAATTATTTTCCTAATGTATCAAGACATTCCAAGCATGTTTTGTTTGTTTTTTGTGAGTGAAAAATGTTTTTAACTAAAATGTCATTTTTAAATTGAAAACACTCATTTTGAGTCATATTAATCACACTGTGTATCATATTGAGGTATTAATAATTACCACACATAAAAAATGACATATGTGTCACATTTATAAATTATTAAAACAATATAAATGTGTTTTCTTAGTTTTAACTATGTCGTGTGTCTATTTAAAAAAAAGTACATTTCAACTAAAAACACACACCTTGATTTATTTATAAACTAAAACACACACTACTAGACATAAAAAGATCAGATGAATAAAAATTTTCTCTCTGAAGAGAAAAAATATTACATTAGTACATTATCCTTATTGAATACTTTACCGAGAATTGAGTTTTTTCTATATATTTAGTGCTCTTTATATAGAAATAAATGGTTGGAAAAGAATGAATTCTCGAGGAGGTAATATCTTCATGAAAACTATGAAAATTAACTAAATAAGTTATAGATAAAAATGATATGAGAATTAAATATAAAATAATTAGTTAAAATGATGAGAAATTTAACTAAATAAGTAGTATGAAGTCACCTCTATATAAAATCTTCATACATTCTGACACCCTATATTCTTACCATTAATTATTAAATAAATATATTTCTTATTTTGAATAAGTGTACTATTTATAGTCTCGGTATAACTAGAAAAATATAAATAAATAAGTTATTAATAATTATTTTAAATGAAATTGAAATTATCACAATAAATACCAATTCAGGGATGCTCGTTTGTTGATGGAATAAAATATCATTCATGAATTCAAAAACATAAAAATCTCAATCTTTTCTATTAGTTTGTTTTAAAAAACGAAAAAAATTGAAAAAAATACCCAATTTTTTATATGTGGAATGATAGTGTAATCTTATTATATATAACCTAATACATATCCACTTCTAAAATTTGATAGGCTCTTTATGCCTATAGACTGTCCTCATGGCATGATTTTGAACATATTTAAACACCACCATATAATAACAAAATTTTCATTAAAACATAATATAAAATTTATAACTTGAATTTTATCTATAAACTGTTTCATTTAGTGTTTTAATAATTGATAAATTTTGTATTCTCTGGTCAATTTGTTGGGTATTCATGTATTTAATCAAAACAATAAATCTTTTGGAGTATCCAAATTGATTACAATGAGAAACCAATGATTCATAAAGAAAGAAATAATAAGTAATGAAAGGAATGAAATTATAATTGATATGATTAAACTGTAGGGGTTTTCCCATGCATTATGGGTATAAATAAGAGTCAGCAATATATTTTTTTTCATACATTTTGGCAAAAAATTTCACTATTACTGAATATTACTATTCTTCTAATGATATTTTTCTGTGAAAGTGGTGTGAGGATGAATGAGTCAAATTTTTTGTTTATAGTGGTTTCACTAAAAATAGTTATGATATATACACCTATACAAAATATGAATATCATTTAACTTTAATTAACATATTAGCTAATCTATTGGAGAAATAAATTATGAAAACACACATCGGGTATACATTTACAACTGAGACACCTAGCCATCCATGCTTGAGGATTTCATCAATATTATCAAGAATAATATTATATGTAATGGCCTATGTATACATTTTTTATTTAAAATCAATGATTTTCGTATCACTATCTTTGAATGGTATATCCACATGAACTTCTAATATTAGTAAATTAACATTTGGAACTCACGGGGTAAATGTACTTAATAAAGGTCTTTTTATAGGTTAGTTGATCCTTTAGATTGTTTTAATTTGAATTTTATTTTATCCTTCTCTTTCTCCATTTGTAATAACATTCCTTAGTTCTAGCTATTTTTTATTAATTTTTAATGTATATTCATAAAAAATAAATTGGAAATGAATACCTCTTTTTGAACAAGCATTTTCTCACAATCAAATGGTCATGCTATAAACATTCCAATTGTAAGTTTGATCGTGTGAATATCCATATCATCAAGGGGAAAAAGTATCTCAGTTCTCACCTTATGATATATGTGAATCCCCACTCTCACATGATATTTTTGATGTTTTATACTATGTAAAATATCTCTTTGTATATTTTGGATTGTACACCTCACAATAAGAAAATTTGTGGGTGCTGATAGATATAAATCACAATCATTTTCACCATGAAAAATATTATTACAGTAACAATATATGTGTCTTCTTGATTCATATTTCATAGAGAAATTTATTAAAAAGATTATTACCTTTAGTTAAAAAGAAATTTTAGGGGAATGGATCTCCTCAAAGTTGGGGGGGTTCTTCATGTATTGGTTTTTTTATATTGTTTATTCTCATTGATACCTTACAATAACATTTTATAATAAATCAAACTATCAATTATGTTTTTATTTTATATTAGTTATTCTTTTATGCATATATTACATTTTTATATCTTTATCCCCCTGTTTATTTATATTCTAAAAATATGTTTGGTGTGAAACTTCAAAACCCACACCTCTCACGTAACCATATTTTTCTATCCACTTAAATGGAATTGAAAGTAGTATTTCATCAGGTATAACAAATGATGATTCTTGTGTCTACACCATAAAAACATATCAAAATAGGTTATAAATATTACATAATACCTATTTAAATAAATTTATTTTATTATGCCATACTTACTCATGATTCCCATACTTTTTATGTTTTTTCATTTATTAATATTTCATCTTTATTTACATATGCCTCTATCTATAACACATTTTGATGGATAGAAGTGTATTTGTAATTTAATTCATCAATATTAATTTAAAAAAGGAGCATTATTATGTTATTGTTTTGTTCTACATAAAAGTATTACTATTGAATTAAAATAAATATCATTTTTTCAAATGAAGCAGACCCATACTTTCTTTACGGTGGGGATACGTTTGTTTCAATCCATGATAATTATTTCTAACACTCAGTATCCATTTAATAAATTAAAAATTATTAATCAATGTAATTAGTAAACATATTTCCAAGTAAATTATTTTGAATCACAATATACCTGAAAAGACGCCTCCTCCTGATGACCAAAAAACACATTCCACATTTCTTGGTTTATCATGCATGAATAAATCTATGGTTGGAGAAAATTAACATTCCATTAAACATCCATGAGATGATTCATTATAGAAATTGTTTGAAGTACAATATGAGACTTTATAGTGACCATTAATAAAAATTTAATTTGGAAGTCATCTAGTATAAATGCACTCTATAATGGATAATGAAGAGTAAATCAATGTTTCATAATTTATTTTAGTAAAATAATTAAATTATATCATAATTTTACCCTAATATCATCTCAAATTTGTAATTTAACCACATGAATAACATTATGCCACATATCCATATCAGTTGAAAAATTCTTTCAAGTGGATAACCAAATGTAACTAATGAAGATGGACTTATTAGGCTCAATAGGTTGGTCGTGTGTAATCTATACAACCTCAAATTTGATTCATTTTCTTCTCACCTTAATAATTTTTCTTAACATCTCCATTATAATACACTCCTATTTTTTTGGGACATAGTTTATTCACCTTATAATATTTCCTTAGATTCAACGTCGTCGATATGTTGTTCCTCATGATTGGTTGCATCATCATGTGGACAAACATGTTGTTTCTCAACAATGTGAGCATCAAAATGTTGTGAAACCTATTATTACTCAAGACTGGGAGAATCAACATGTATAAAAACCATTATATTCAGAATTAGTTTAACATTAAATTTATAATATATAAGTTTAGTAGGGAAAAATAATAATATAAGGGAACAAAATATATATTACAGAAAATATAACCTGATTATTATACTCTCTCTCCTTTTTTATTTAAAGGTTTAAGAGATTTGAACCCTATATCGAGTATCAAAATCCCTTAATTGTATTTTCCTATGAAGTAAAAGAACCCATCTACATCGGGACCACTGTGAAATGATTATAATGACCTAATGAAATGATCATCCTCATATAAAATAACATCTGACCCTTTAGTTGTTTTGGTCGATAAAAGAATAATTGAACACTTTATATTTGTAGGATCAATGAGATAAAATAGTTATACTTCATATGATTCCATTATTAATGGTTTATAATTATAAACATCCATACTAAAATTGACTTTCATGAATCCTAACTCATTGATTTTATATACACTTCCTTTACAAACCCACTTTCTTTGAACAATCTTCACATGGGATTTTATGTAATCCAACTCCCCTATTTTTTTGATAATGTCAATGTATGATATATTCATATAAATTGGATTTCTATAATTGGTACTAGATACATGCATCATTTCAGCCACAAGTTTATCTCCACTATTTCTTTATGGTACCACATTCATCATGTTACCCTGTATTAAATGTATAACCCTGAATTATATAACCATTATAAGATAATATATGTAGACTTATTTTGAATTTGAACTCAGATTTTCAATTGAATCATTAAAAATATGGTGACGAAACCATCCTATAAGCTGTAAATTAATATTATATGTATTTGTTATCCATATTTCATCCCTTTAGGGATTCAAATTTCTAAGAATTACTCTGTGGGTTTCAATATATAGTTCAATATTTAAATTTTTTTGTAAAATGTAATGGTGAGCCTGTTCACATGTTGTTATAATAATTGTGAAAACATCTATTTTGAAAATTCCTTCACCTAAAAGTTGATTAGTGTAATATGTTTTTAGTAGACCAATTATTTCTTTATCAGATAGGTAGTCGGTTATAATTGAACAAATTCTACAAAAATATGTCACTTCATAATAAAACATTTTGGATGAATTTTATGTTTTTTATATCCTTTCAAAATCATCATATACTTTCTAATGGAGTGAATCCATATATAATGTAAAGTACCACGTAACGAGATATCTCTAACCAAGTGAAGAATTAATTAAACCAGCATATGAAAGAACAATGGTATAAAGAACATCTCCAATTCACATAATAAAACAACAATTTAATTTTCCCTAGATTCTAATTTCATTGGGTATATAACATTAATATATATAGATTTTAAAAAGAAAAAAATATTGGTTAACATATGATGGCCATTCTTAAGAAAAAATGAAACATAAATCTATATGCATTAGATCTTTCATCGAAACATGGCATTCATGTAATTTCATTCCCTTCAAATTTAAGTTAGTCATTGAAACATTATTATTAATATTTGATGGATACCCCTATAGAACCTTTACATCATTCAAGAATTTTAAAAACTGATATATCTCTTTCCTAAAAATATTTGAAACATCTACGGAAATAAAATACCATCTTTCTCCCTTCACTAGTATGAACTCTTCTCATATCCCCATGCCAATCATGTCCAACCTAGAAATAATTCCAGATTTTGTTTTTCTTGGTGGATTTATTAATTTTCCAATGAAACTATCACATAATTTTTTTCCACATGACTAACATTAATAAAATTTATGGCGTACAAAAAATTCAAGAATGATAATTCAAAAAAGAATTGATCTATTTTTTCAAATGGTTTTTTATGGTTTTTTGAAGAAGGTTTACCAAAAGTGATGTCCATATCCTTTACTTTCTCAAATAGATGATCACCCATCAGTGGATATGATATTGTAACTTCTTTTTAATTATCATCCAATGATATCTTCCAATATTGGTATTTATATTAATAAGGTAGAAATATGTGATGGCCTAGAAAAAAAATCTTCAATGAATGTTTCAACCTAACTAAGTGTGCACCTTTTTCAAAAATGACATACCCTTCAGTTCCTTTAATTATATATCATACTGAATTTCCATAAGCCAGAAATTAATTTATCATCCCATTCAATATGGATCTCAACATGGAATCTCCATTTCTATAAGCATCATAAAATTTAACACCTAAATCCCATATTAATTTAAAATATATGATCAGTGGATTCAAATAAACATCAATATCATTACCGGGTTTTTTGGTCTTGATATAAGTAGAGACTACATAATGTATTTTTACATTATGAATAAATACAGTTTCATGTTATAATTTACCAACATAACAATACATATACTATGACTATTTTTTTGTAAACCAAAAGTATTCACTCTGTTTTTAGATACCTTAAGATGATGTTTTCTTATATTGTTTCCAAACCCAGGATACTCACGGTCAATTCTATTCCACTGAGGATTGTCTGTTGGGTGATGAATTTTCCCATAATTATTTATTGTATCTACCTTCCATGAAAATTTACATGGAGTCTCATCACTTTCATATAGGTCATAAACCATGGAATTATTGGAAAGTACCATAGAAATTATAAAGTACAGGATTCAGCTTTCTTGTATCGAGATGCACCACAATTAGGTATTTTTTTTAGTGATTCACATTAGTTGTGAAACAGCATACCATAATTTTTGACATGAATGTATTGTTTTAGATATCAAACCCATTTATCATAGCATTCATTTAGCGTTATATATTTTAAATGGAATCTCATTATCTTTTGGTATCACATCATTCAATAGAGTAAGTAGTTTAAAAATGATGGTTTCACTCTATTAATTTAAATCATTTACATTATATAGATTTAGTATGGATGAAAATGATGTATATTTAGTACAACCAACATAAATAGACGTGTTTTCAAAAATATTTAACCTATTAAATACTTTTGGAAAATCATGAAGTTCATTTTCAACTATCCTTATCATTTCTTAAATATGATTTTCATCATCGTCCACACATGGAAGTATATCCTAGATAAATTCTTCATCATTGTTCACACATGTAATAATATAATATGAGATATAAAATAGAATGTTATCCCAATCACTAGATACATTTATTTATTCCCGGTTTTTAGTCTAACAATTATATCTTATATCTATTCTATGATAGATCAAGTTTTCTTCCAACTATTATGTACTAGTCAGACTTGAATTTCAACAACATAAACTTGAGGAAAGGATTTGATAATGGTCTAATGAACAATATTTTGAAAAAATGATGAAATATTTCACCCCATCTTCATATTCTTTTTTCTTATGATTTTCATCCATTCATTTTCAATTCATATTCATCCTATTTGACTTAGTAATATTCATATTTAATAAAATAAATAAATACAAATATGGTATAATCTTAACACCCAAAATTATATTCTTTATATATACACACATATACTCTTCATATTTTCAATACATTTTCATTTCATCAACTACTTGTTTGAACATATAAATACCAAGAATTATATGAAGTTAAATTAATATAAGACTTCTTTTTTATAACAAGAAGTCACATATCACAAATTATTCTTTTTTAAATAGACTAATCATTAAAGATAATTCACTCCTTGTCACTATCAATGTTCACATGAAGCCTATGGATTTCTACAACTAGATATGTATTCAGTTATATATAATTTGATTTCAATATCAACATATATATCAAAAACAAACTACACATTTTTTACAATGTTTCAATAGTGATTGAAAAAATGTAATTATATCAATTATGATTATTGCATTTGTAAATTTATGAAATATATCATATTCAAATTCATCAATTGGTAATAATCTAAACAATATTTCTAATATGCTATGATATTTTTAAAATACTTAAGACTACTATTACAATGGTAAAAATGAATTATTTACCCAAAATAATACAAAATTTTATATTTCAAAACCATGAAGATGATGTGTTTAATCACAAAAATAATTTTATTGAGTAATTAAAGGCACTAATTATCTGTTTATTGTAATTCTTCTCCTAAAATCATGAAGCCCTTTAATTATTCTTTTATTAATTTTGATAATACCCTTTCAATTGTTAAATGGAAACCTTTACATGGTCGGTAGTCCAAGAGGCATACTACCTTAATCAATGGATATTATAGGCCTAAAGATTAGACACCTAATCAGAATTTCACCCAACTGATTAATATATTTTTCCAAAGTGCCCAGACCTACAATGATTTTCAGCAAGAATTATTATGATGAATTGTATGGGGTATGGTACTGATCACAAATCTATACCTTCTCATTAATCCAAATATGATTGCATTTTCGGTGGTTGTTTTTCTTGCTCTGACCTCATCTGAAAACACCCATCCAGGATCTAAGGCTTTTTCCCTCATCGATTTTCCCTTGTTGAGACATTAACATTGTTGAATCCCATAACCACTAATGCCATGTAGCAACCTCATGTTTTCTAACTCCATTAAGCCTAACTACCCAACCGCAGAACCCACCTATCACACCATCACCAGTGGAGACCCACCATTCGTCACAACCAACTATCACCCCCAACACCCAAATCCATCAAGACTAAAGGCCCCGCCACAGAACCTTCTCGTCACATAGTTTCCAGATGACGCCCACCGATTGTCACTAACCTTCTGTCACCCTCAAGATCTTGGCCATCACCTTTCTTCATCGTCCATTTGAAGTCACACAAGTCAGTTTCTCCATTGATGGTCCCCCACCATGTACTGATGTGAAGACTACCAAAACAGTCTCAATGAGTTTTCCATCATCCAATATGAAAATCCCCCACAAAGGAGGTTGTCGAGAGTTGAACACCAGACTCTTGAAAAATGATCTATTTAGTTTTTTTGTATAAACACATAAACATAGACTAGTTAAGAAAAAATCTTACACAGTGGCACAAAATGTATAATAACTCATGACTAATTTTTCCAATTAATACCAGCCATTGTAAATTCAAGATATAATCATTTTAAAATTGGAGAAATGTACTTGTAGAGGAAAGTAATAGGATAAATATCCAATTAGTCACGGAGAAAAAAATAACTATTACATTAATCTATTAAAAATATGGAGAGTTTAAATATTTTCAATCAAAGTTACTTGAAAAAATAGTTAGTTGCATCATGTATTTCAAACTTCCTCTTAAACTATATGTGATATTGGAAATAACATCAACAAATATCTCTATTTTAGTCTCACATAATAATTTCAAAAACAATGAGTTTTATTACTGTAGATATGAGAAAGGGAAGATTATCTGCAAAAAATCATGAAAAATACATGAAATATCTTTTGGGATTCCTTAAATAACAAGTTCATAATTTCATATCTTCAGTTTGGAGGTTCGCTTTTCCCAAAAAATTGACTTCGACAACAACAGATGTCCAGTTTTAGGAGAACTTGAATCTAGTGTGAGGAAGATGCGACATTTTAAGGTTCTTTTATAAACATAAAGAAATGTTTTATCTTTGATTACTAAAAAGTGATGATAAACGTATATTTTATTAGGGATAAAAAATAAACTCCAAGAAATACAACTTTTTTTAGCACTTTTTTAGTAATGATAAATTATTACTTTTATCATCACTAAAAAAACACTCACAAAAGTTGTATTTCTCAATGCTTATTATTTAGTAGTAATAAAATATACCTTTACCAAAAATTAAAATAACAATGATAAAAAATGTAAAAAAATGAATAAATAAATAATATTAATTATGTAAATGATAAAATTATTAAAAATGAAAAATAATAACTATTTAAATTACAAATATATTTTAAAAATGCATTAAAATGAATTAATTTCATAAATTACAAAAAAATAAAAATACTAATACTTAATAAATAAATATGAATAGATAAATATTAAAAAATGAATAAATTACAAAAAAATATAAATTAATAAATAATATTATATGAATAAATAAATTTGAATAAATTTCAAAAATATTAAAAAAATTATTTCATGACATCAATTACATATATTACAAACATATAAAAAATTTAGAAAATGAATACAAAATAATATTATTTATATAAAAAAAATTATTCAAAATTAATAATATCTACTATTTAAATTACAAAAATATTAAAAAATGAATTTAAATAAAAAAAATATATAAATTTAAAAAATTAAATATTTTAAAACTTAATAAATAAAAAATATTAAATATTTTTCATATAAATTACTAACATATAGAAAAAATTAAAACATATTAAACAAATATGTATAACTAAATACTAAAATGATTAAATTCCAAAAAAAAGATAACAATAAATAAATTTTAAAAATTAATAAATAATATAAAATGTTAGAATATTAAAAATGAATAAATAAAATTTAATACATTGTGATGTTCATTAGGGTCATTGGAAGCACTAAGTATGTGGGAGGGGTCTGGATCATTTGTGATCTTTTAAAATTTCAAATTCTCTAAAATTAACCCCTATAACTTGTTATAGGTTAATCTTTATTACCTTTTTTAACAAAATCACAAACATGGAATGTTATGAAAGTAATGAAAGGTACAAAAAATTTACAAGGTTCGGCCTTAATGTGATAACCTACATCCTTGTCAAGGAGACTTCCATCAGTCCATGAAAATTAAATATTAGTAATAAGTGAATAGAGATTGATTTAATTCCTATTAGACTCCTTTAAATAGGAATGTTTATACCAACTCCTGTCAGTTTAGAATATTTTTCATACAAAACCAAGTCACTCCAAATATGAAAAAAAGTATAAAATATATCCCAAAATATCATCAAAAAATGATTCGTATGATATCCTATGTCTAGTAAGTGTTCTTACTTTTCACCTATCCATTGTCAAATGCACTCCGTCCTTTTCACCTTATCGAAACTACGCTTGTTTCTAACCTGAGTTATATCCGCTGAAAAGAACCTATATGCCTCACTGTCTATTCGATCTCTCTATTCAGTACCTCTGATCGGTATCACTATCCACTCTCTAAGATAGTAATCTACATCCTCTTACACTAATTGAAACCTAAATTTTATTTTCTAACAAGAAAATCCATCTAGTAACCTTTATTTAACTTGAATGTTATCTTAGTTAGAAACTCAATTTGACACAAATTATTCATCATTTCATATTTTTTCCTTATAAACATTTTTAGTATGATTTTACATTGCACCCCCTTTATATAGGTTCACCTGAAATAGAAAAGGTAGGGACTCAATTTCATTTTCCCACCCAAATGAAATTCACTTGATGATTTTTTATTCTTCTAGAGTATTCTTGAATATTATTGAACTTTTATAAAAACTATAATGATTCCAACCTTCTTTGAACTTCCTTGAATTTAGTGATAAGTAAATTATTCTAACATTATTATCTAATCTATATAGAAAACCATTTTAAAAATTCTTAGAATCATCACATTAAAGAATACTATATATATTTATGTAAATTTTCTTAAAAAATACATCTAGTGGAATGTTTTTTATGGTGAATTCTTTAAGGACTCCTCAATACATTTCTACTATATCTAATCACCCTTATTCATATTTTCTTTAACCAGTTCTCTTTATAAGGATCATTTTTCTGTTGGAGGTATGAAATTACTATCTTCTGAATGTTTTTCATGTGGGTATTTATTCAATGAACTTCATATAATAGACTTGATTTGATGGCATTCATTTAGTAGTTCTCTTCATGAATATGAAATCTAAAAATTTATACAATACGCAACACAAAACTTTACTATTTGAAATGTACACAAGCTACCTTTCCTAAAACATGAGCCATTGAAGATGGCTGACTACATTGTTTCAAAGTCTAATGACTTCTATTATATGAACCATCACCATCAATTTAAATTTTTCATGCTACATAGATCTAAAATTCATTTCTATCCTGACTTCTTACACTTTTTACAAGTGTGTACAAACTTAGTGGCATCATCTTCTTACAAAAGTTCATCTGTGACATTGACTATATTATTTTGGTGTCTTTTTATAGTTCCTTTAACCACCAAAATTCTGGTAAACTATACTTTTATTTCCAAATAACAATGTTATACTTCAATCCTCATGGAATTCATATTTCTACATCTCCATCCGCTCACTATGTGTCAGGTATATCTGTAGAACTGCATAGGTAACTCTATTTTCGAAGATCATTAACCACTGGTCTAAGTGTATAAATCTATGTCCAATATTTATTTTCCTGGTCCATTTAGTTGAAAATTACATCTCTTCCTTTATACAAAAACAACTTGGACCATTATATTTTCATGATTTTGGAATCATTGGATAATGATTGAGTAATATCTTTATTTATAATAATGTTCCTTAAAAAACTTAAGGAAAATTCTTAACCTCCTCTAAAAACATCATAACAAAACTATCTTAACTTCCAGAAACTATGTTCCACCTATTAAAATAAAAATTCTTAACTAGAATGTGTTTTTCGAAAAATAAAAAACTCTGTTATGAAAAAAATAATCAAAAAGGATCTTCAATCACCCCATTTATATTTTTTTTGGTAGCATTCATAAAAAACTTTTAAAACTCATCATTTTCACTACTATTTATTATTTTTTTATCAAAATTTTTAAAATTTTATCAAACCAAAACCATTCTAAAAACAACACTCTACTACTAGATAAACTAATGTTTTTAAATTAATTCCATCCCTTGGGGAAATTTAATTTTTTCCATGTTATGATAAACTCCACCTCAATTTTCTATCTTCTAAAAATTTATATTCTATGATATTTTATGATAAAAAAACTTTTTATTCATATAAGAAGGATTTTGAAAACCTATTAAGAAGTTTTACCAACTCTACACATTTTTCAACATAATCTATAGAAAATTGGAGGTAATTCCTTATGAATTTTAGAAACGATTTGGTAGAGGTTGAAAGCTTCAATTCCAAAAACCTGTCCCTTGATATAGATTTGGTGAAATAAGATAAATATGATATTTTTTAGAAATTTACTCAATAATAACATCACCACAAATAAATTTATCTTTTGTAAAGTGAATTTGAATATCAATGTGATTTTATTTTGAATTTTTTATAAGTTTTTTTGAATGATCAATGGATATTTGATTATCATAAATAATCTAAAATGGTTTTAAAACATTAATCCTAAAATATAACAGTTAAACTTTTATCCTTATAATTTATCTACAATCATGTATTGATGTAATGATCTTAACCATAGTATCCTAAAATCAGATGTTACTTTATTAAATTGGTACTAGAAACAAGAAATCACATCTTAAAGGATCAAATAGTTTTGTAGTATTGGAAAACTAGATTCATACTTGAATATTAAATTACATTTGAAAACACAAAATACGAAATTGTATTTTATTTGATAACACAATTATACCCTTTATAATATCCCTTTATATCATTCATAATACACTTCATAACATCTCAATGAATGGAAACATAATAAATGGGTTAGCTCAGATGTTCAGTAACGGTATGCATAAAACAAAAGCTAATAAGGAATGAATAATATTCTAGAAATAAATAATAATCAATTAAGTCCAAATAAATAATAATATGATCTGGAAAATTATCAACGGATATCATAACTAATTAAATAATCACATGTACATAAACAACAGATTTCATAATGATGGAATTCATAATGCAGAACATTAGAAACTTACCGTTGAGGCTTCATGCCAAGACATATTACATAAAAGAGTAAGGCCTCATCCAAATACCTAAATATAGTTTTTTATCATGAGACCTACTAATTCATAAAGTGAATATGTAAATTATATCCTCGCATATTAATTAATAATTCCATCGCATTCCTCTTATAAATAAACAATACAACTTAACAAACATTACCTAAAAATCACTAACTGTCTGTATTAAAAGAACAATAATAAAAAATACCAATAATTACCCTAGCCAAAATGATCATAAACCATACATAATTTTTTTGGATAGTATAATTAGAGTATATACTCATCATGAGATTCAATAGATTATGTTTTCATAGATGAAAATACATTAAAAAGATCACAATTTTTTTTGAGGAAAACACCCTTTTTACATTGAAATCAATTATTTAAAGTATAACATATATCTAAATTATTAAAGAAAAATTTTTATTTGAAATGAACCTTATAAAATTATAAATTAGGAATCTAATTTATGATTTTTTATGATAGTGGTAAATTTATGTTATGGAATATATGTTAAAATAATTCCTTTCACACTTTTGTTAAAAGGTAAAAATGTACGTTGTTCGGAAAATGACAAAAACATTCCTTTTCAATATTTTTATAAAAAGTAAAAAATGGGTAAAAATTAATTTAATATATCATTTTATAATGTGAAAAAATCATTTATACAATTTAAGGAAAATATGGACATCAATGAGAAAGGTTCATGACCGAGTAAAAAATATAAGGTTAGATTCCCTTAAAAACATTATTTTGGTATCTCAAGTAATTAAAGGGAAAAAATAAAAGAAAAACATTTAATTTTCATATATAAAAATAGAATAATAAAAATAATTTTGTTTTAATATATAAATATAAAATAATACTCCAAACATAGACATAAACATAGACAATCCCAAATAAATATGAGATTGTGAAATAAACCCTTACCTCACGTTTGAATTCCATCAAATGAATCTGAAACTACTAAATAATAAATATAGTATTACTATAAATATATTATTTAACCATAATAAAATATATAATAACATATATCTTTTACTTATAATATTTTATAACGAGTTTTTTAATAATGTTTTGAAAAAATCATTATTCAGTGTAATAACTGCTTCATTTTTCATGTATGTTTTTGTTTGGTAACCTCGATCCTTTTATTTTTATCATTGTTACATAACCGAAATAAATTTAATCATGTTATAAATTTCATATATATTCATTATATACATATTTATATTCATCCACAAAAGTTACTAATATAAAATGAAATACATTATTTTTGGAGATGGTGGGACGTACGTACGTATGAACATTGTTTTCATTTATCAACAGATGTAAAAAACATTAAATAGTAATTAACCTTAAATTAATAATTATTAAATAATATATATCATATATATTCATTAAATATATCTATATTACCTTCGATATCGAAATAAATGAAAAGTGAACCACATCTCATTGTAGAGGTGGTAGTCCGCACGTACACATGTGCGCTGTTATCATTTTCCAAAATATTAGAATGTAAGAAGATAAATGTGGTATTATAATTATAAGTATAAAAATTTAATAAATATCATATAATTACATTAAATACATAATTATATCTATCCTTGATAGTTGGTGATGTAAAATGAATTACATCTATTCACGAGGCTCCAGTCCGTTGTACACAAAATCGACGATTTGATTTCCCACATGATGGAAAAAGAGATGGATATAGGTTATTCCATAAACTTAATAAAATATAAGTATATTTAATATAATTGTTTTATTATATAAAAATGGTTGATGAATATTTTAAGGAGGTATAATAATAAATAAAATTAAAATTCATGGTTAAGAACAATATTTCTTTTTCAGACTACTTCTTTATGTTTATACCTACAAAATTACTAAGATGGATTTACGATCAGAAAAATGGATCTAGGTCATGGGGAGGTATTTAAGAAAGGTATTTGGATAGGTCATGTTCAAAATAAATGGATTTTTAATTATGGAGAGGAGAGTGGAGGGGTGTCCTTTTATAAGTGGAGGAGAGGACACACTTGGAGTTTTGGAAAATAATAAAATATATTAATGTATTATTCATACCAAATGGATCAAAAAATAAACCAATGAATATTATATAATATATGGTCTATATATTTATATAAAATATAATTTATATACATTTTTACCTAATTTTATCCCTGATGTCTTTAGTTTAACCCCTAGTAAACCTGTTTTAACCTTAACTGTGGTAACAAATTTTAACTATTTTTAATATTCATTATGACCAAAACATTAGTTGAACTTATTAACTAATATTAGTTATTCTGATTAAAAAATATTTATTTCACATTATGAAATTAAATTTGCATAAGTGGCAGAATTTAATTTAAATTAAACCTGTAAACGTGATGAAAAATGGTTTCCCCAAGAAAACGTTTTCTTAAGTATAAAGTGTTTTTTATAAAAATTCAATATAAAATTGATTACAATGACATAAATTGAATTAATAATAATAAAATTGAATTAGTATATATTTTGAAACCATTTTCTAAATATATGGAACTTTTAAATGCTTTAAACACAATGTTATTATTTTAATAAACATGAGTATTTTTCACAATTCATCGAAAAACTAATATTTTTAGAAAATTCTAAAAAATTAACCACATTAAATTTTGACATTTTGATTTCAAAAATTAAGTTCATTTTTTCAAATATGTTTTCTGAAAGTGGAAAAAATTAATTATATTATTTTATCTCAAAAAGAAATAAAAACCATTTTAAGGAAAAAATTTATTTTTGAAAAATATAAATACTTTCCTAAAAATTACATTCTATTTATCTAAAAAAAATATAAATATATTTTAAAATTTGATTATTCTTATTCATGCCTCTAATTTAAAATCTAGGTTATAATATTATACTATATTATAGTTTATTCAGGCTTGAGGTTACATATATTGTAACATCCCATGTAAATAAAGAATAATACATTTTCATATTTATTAATATTTGAGAATTGAATATTAATTTTACTTTAAAGGGGTTTCTATGTTCGATAGCATACCCGATACACAACAAAGAGTTTCTTTGAAATCTTACGTTGCACACTAGTAATAAAATACTATTATTTTAAATGGTAGTTAACACGTAGCCATTGTATTGGCAGGAATGAATAGAAATAAATAAAATATGATTATATATGTTTGTTAAATGTTTTTATATTTATCCAATAAAGGATAAAGGATTAAAATATGAAAATAATTCAATTTTAGGCATAGATTCTCTAATTTTCACTAAAGGTCGACTTATCGCCTTTTCATGGAGAACCTTCTTTAAATATAGTTTTGGTCACTCTTATACTTTATATTGGACCAAATAAAACTCTCCTTTAGAATCGGGACATCAAAATTTACTTTTTTTAGATTTTTGGTATTTTTCCAATAAAGTTCATTTTTTAATGAATAGTGAAAAATGTTGTATTTTAATTCGAAACCTCTTTTTAATATAATTTATTTATATGATTATATTATCATTTTATTTGGTTTTAAAGTGAAATTATAATATATTTTTACCATTTAATCCAATAGTGGTCGTTAGAATTAATTTCAATTTGAAATCGAACTTAAACTAGTGTCAATCTTTTGATACTTATTGTTTCATAAAAACATGCAATTTGCTATGAAAGCAGGAATTAATTCTTAAATTAATTAATGCAACTTATATGTTTTGAATTTTGTAAAATAGACTTAATTTATGAATTCAGAATATCAAATATATCTTAGGGTGAATTTTTGGTATTTTTTAGAAAAACATCAATTTTTGATGAAGAGTGAAACCACTAAGTGGTACTTAAAAAATTGATTTTTCGTTTAAATGAAATTTTACCACCTTTGTGTTTTGAATTTCAAAAATCCGACTTACATGGCTTTCATTAGGAAGTAAAATTTGGTTCAATGGGATTAAAATAATTTTTTGGAGAAAAGTAACTTTTATGTTTATTAATCGTAATTAGAGGAAATTAGTGTAGTTTAAGGTAAAAATAATGTTTTAATAATATGAAATGACCTAGACACATATCCTACCCTTATTGGATGTGTCATGGACAACCAATAAAATCCATGTGTAAACTTGGGGACCCCATGGAGACACTTTGGTAGGAAAATGACATCAATAACTTTTTATTTAAAGTTAAAATAAAAATGTCACAAACCTGAGTCGTTTTACTAAAACAATTATTAAATGGGGTTATACAAGTCATATTTTTAACTATAAATATTCATTAGAAAGATAAAAATATTTCCTACATCATGATATTTTTTTTATAATTTTTAGAAATTAAATAAATTAAATTATTTATGACACCATGATGATGCAGCGATTACCTCATTAATGAACGAATTAAATAAAATGAAAATATAATGTAACATCTAAGACTTACACTTGTCAAAGACCTATTTTATGAGTATATTTTTAAGCCTTATCACCTTATCCTAGAATTATATCAATTTGGGACCTTTAAAATCCTAAAATCATTTTATAATAAAGTAAACTTTTATAACTTTCCAAGAGTGCCCCACCTCTCCTCTTATAAAAGGCCCCCACCTCTACCACCTTACCCACACCTCTCAAGCTTTTGGTTGGGACAAGATCTTCCAATTTTGTCTCTCCGCATACCTCTATTACTCCTAGAAGCCTCACTTTGGGAAGAAGTATTCCCAAGGAAGCCTTTGATCTCAAATCAAAAAGAGTTACCCATTTTAAAGGTAGTGTTTTCTCTTGTGTTATTTTGTTTTATTTTGATTCTCCAACCATCTAAAATATTTTTATTAATTTATTTTGTAAAAAAACCAGTATCCTAAATATACTAGGATGTTTTTATAAGAATTATTCGATCTAAACTTACACACACCTTCATCTAATGGTTAAAGAACATACTGTTTCTGTGGTTGGCAAATTTCTGCCTCACGAAACGATGATTGTTCAATGTTCTTTTAACACCTTTAATGGTGGCCATTAAGATGTAACTATATTTATATATGATATATATTATGTTTATATTTTCCTTATGATTCTTTATTTTTCATTTGTGGTATACCTTTATGGATTTCATTATGGGTATACGTGATATCTTCATTTTAGGAAGTGCAGACTACCGCCCCCTCAAAGTGATTTGATTCGTTAATGCCATATGTGGGAAGTATAAAGGATGGATTTAAAGTTATTATATATGATTTATGTTACATCTAAATGATGAATATAATTCTGGACTTAAAATATACATACCTATCATTTAGTTTTAATTCCATTAATATGACATAGAAATGAAAGTAGCGTTCATGCGTACGTACGGCTTACCGTGTCCATGAACGGTGCATTTCATTTATTACCTCTAAATGATTATCTAATATTATAAATACATGTATATTCTGGATATATATGATATGTATGATATCCAAATCATGAATATCATTCTGGATATAAAGAACCTTTGACCACACGAACAACATGTAATTGTAAGAAGTCCACTCTCGACATAAGAACCAAATATCAACAAAACAAAAATTATTAACTTAAATGATTAAATAATGTTTATAACAAGGTAATAAGTGATATAAAAGTAATAATGAAATTGAAAAAGGTTTTTAAGCAATTAGAAATTAAATCAAGTTTATTATTCATGACGTTAAAGAATGATCGAGTCAAGTCGGACCCGAGGTAAGGGACTTCGTCTCAATCTCCTTTCACTGAGGCATATTTCGTTTTATACACAACTTTCTTTTATACGGTGTATAAACCCATTTGAATTTTAATTTTATACAAAAGTTATCTTTTTCTATAATCATTTTACTAAACGACAAAAAAGAATGTTTCTTTTAACGTACGCGGTGACAACGACCTTTTTCGACGTTGCGAGTATTATTTGGTCTTTGGCTTCCTCAACAAGCCGTAATGTTTTTAAAATGAAATAAATACCATATACTATTTTATGTATTGAAAATGTTTTTTATAATGTATTTTTTATGTCAATATATTTATGTGATATATTGTGATCAAAGTGTGGAAATGTTTTCTTTCCATTATATTTGTTTTATGTTTTATGATTTTATAATGGTACTTGGACATTTGACAGGTGGTTATGTGATAAACCATATGACGGCTGGTGCCATGAATACTAGTATGAATGGTTACGTTATAAACTCCAATGCATTGGGTATGGAAGTCGGGTCGTATGGCTATTTCATTAAGTGATATGTGTGGAAGTCGACCGTATGGTTATTCCATTTAAGTATGTTTATGTCCCAAGTTACCTATATATGTTATGTGATCATTATATGGGTTTTATGGTAATCTTTTGGTTAAAAAAGGGTACGTAATGATCTTTTATTTTAGTGAAGACTTTTTACTACTTCATAAAGGTGAAAATTATTACTTTGATAAAGTATACATGGTTTACTTGTTGTTTTGAAAAACTAACACTTTTCATTCATTGTGTATCCCTTACTGAGCTTTTTAAGCTCTCCCCAATTTTTTTTTCAAATGTTTTTCACAGGACATAATGTGGAATAGGGTCAAGGATGGGATCAAGGGAAAGTTATGCTATCTAAAACATGTAACTAGACATGTTTCCTTTTAAGAGTTTTTATTTTATGGAAACTTAGTAGAAGTTTATACTTAGTAATCTTTTGAGATGTAATAGTTATGTCCTAATTCTATAAAACTCTAAACCATGAAAAGATCCTCAATGTGAGTTATTCATTTAATTCAATATTAAGTAAGGTTTAAGTCCAGGGCCTTATAGTTGGTACCAGAGGTCAGTTTATACAACTTTTGGAGTTAGAATTCTATTAAATGATTATCCAAAAATATTTTTTTATGGTCAAATTGAAATGATATAGAATTTTAAGATTACCATGTTGCTTCTCCTAAGATATTTTTGTGTTAAGAATGGTTTTTCATAAAGGAAATAGAACGGCTTTTCTGGGAAGGCATACAGTGGGAAATGACCTTTCAAATTAGTATCCTGACATGGTTAGAATCAGAACTAAACAGTTTGTTGTAGTGATGGATCAGTTGACTCAGGAGTTGAAAAGAAGATTGGTGAATGCTCCAGTTTTGGCACTTCCTTCAGGGAATGGTGAGTTTTTTATATACAGTGACGCTTCATTGAAAGGACTTGGTTGCGTCCTTATGCAGAATGATCAGGTAATTGCATATGGTTCACGTCAGTTGAAAACTCATGAGGTAAATTACCCTACACATGACTTCAAATTAGCTGCTGTAGTTTTTTCTTTAAAAATTTAGAGGCATCATTTGTATGGAGTAAAGTGTGAAATATATACTGATCACAAAAGTTTAAAGTATATATTCAATCAGAAATAATTGAACATGAGACAGAGGAGATGGCTAGAATTAATCAAGGATTATGATTGTATAATTCATTACCATCCAGGAAAAGAAAATAAAGTGGCCGATACTTTGAGTCGAAAAAGTAATTCTTCATTAACCATGCTACGTTTGGAATAAGATCCTTTGGTTTTTGATTTGATGAACTTTATCATAGAAGTTGTTGGTGTAGGAAGTTCTTCTGTTTTGTTTCAGGTATCAGTGAGATCATCCCTACCAGACAAAATTAAGCAAGCACAGAGGGAAGACAGTCAGTTGCAGAAAAAGGTAGAGATGGTTTAGAAGGGTAAGTTGTCTGAATTCAATATTGATAATGATTGTGTTTTGAGGTTTTCGAAAATATTGTGTGTTCCTTGTGATTCATAGTGGAAGAGAGAGTTATTATGTGAAGCTCATAGTTCTCCGTTTTCAATTCATCCTTGAAGTACTATGATGTAAAGAGATTTGCGGGTGTATTACTGGTGGGATGGAATGAAAAGAGATATTGCTAATTTTACTGTGAAGTGTTTGACTTGTCAGCAGGTTAAAATAGAGGGCCAGTTACTAAAAGGGATGCTTCAGCCTTTACCAGTGCCGGAGTGGAAATGGGAAAATATATCCATGGGCTTTGTTTTGGGATTACCGAGGACATCTTGAGGTAATAATGCAATTTGGGTTATTGTTGATCGATTGAATAAATATGCTCATTTCATTCCTATTCGAGATACATTCTCTCTAGATAAACTTTATTGATTGTATCTTAAAGAGATAGTTAGGTTGCATGGAGTTCCCATCTCCATTGTATCTGATCGTGATCCCAGGTTCACTTCTAACTTTTGGAAAGGCCTTCAGAAGTCATTGGGTACTAAATTAAATTTTAGAACAACTTTTCATCCGCAATCAGATGGACAGTCAGAACGAACAATTCAGACCTTGGAGGATATGCTACAAGCTTTCTCTATGGATTATCAGGAATGTTGGGACCATCATCTTTCTTTGGGTGAGTTTTCATATAATATCAATTTTCATTCTAATATAAAGATGGAACCGTTTGAGGAATTATATGGGAAGCGGTGTCGAACACCAGATTTTTGGGATGAAGTAGGTGAAAGGAAGCTGATGGGACCAGAATTGGTAGAAGATATGGAAGAAAAAGTTCAGTTGATTCAGAAACACATGAGAACAGCTCAGAGCAGACAGAAACGTTATGTGGATAACCGGAGAAAGGATCTATCTTTCGAGGTAGGTGATCATGTTTTTCTCAAGGTTTCTCCATGGAAAAGTGTGATGCGATTTGGTAAGAAAGGAAAGATGAGTCCAAGGATCATTCGACCATATGAAATTATGGAGAGAGTTGGATAAGTTGCATACATAGTGGCATTACCTCCGAGTTTATCTCAGGTACACAATGTTTTTCATGTTTCTATGTTGAGAAAGTATATTCCAGATCCATATCATGTTTTGAGCCCAGAGGTAGTTCAGTTGGAAGAGAATCTCTCTTATTAAGAACAACCAGTCCAGATTCTTGAGCAAAGAGAGAAAGTGTTGCGAAATAAGACAATTCACCAGGTAAAGGTTTTGTGGAAAAACCATATGTTTTAAGAGGCAACGTGGGAATTTGAAAATGCTATGAGGGATAAATACCCCCACTTATTTTGATAAGTGAATAAAATTGTGAGGACGCAATTCCCAAAAGGGGGGAAGGATGTAACATCCCAGGTAAATAAAGAATAATACATTTTAATATTTATTAATATTTGAGAATTGAAGATTAATTTTACTTTAAAGGGGTTTCTATGTTCGATAGCGTACCCGATACGCAACAAAGAGTTTCTTTGAAATCTTACGTTGCACACTAGTAATAAAATAATATTATTTTAAATGGTAGTTAACACATAGCCGTTGTATTGGCAGGAATGAATATAAATAAATAAAATATGATTATATATGTTTGTTAAATGTTTTTTCATTTATCCAATAAAGGATGAAGGCTTAAAATATGAAAAGAATTCAATTTTAGGCATATATACTCTAATTTTCACTAAAGGTCGACTTATCGCCTTTTCAGGGTGAAACTTCTTTAAATATAGTTCTGGTCACTCTTATAATTTATATTAGACCAAATAAAACTCTCTTTTATAATTGGGACATCAAAATTTACTTTGTGTAGATTTTTGGTATTTTTCTGATAAAGTTCATTTTTTATGAATAGTGAAAACTGTTGTATTTTAATTCAAAACCTCTTTTTAATCTAATTTATTAATATGAATAGATTATCGTTTTAATTGGTTTTAAAGTGAAATTAGAATATATTTTTACCATTTAATCCAATAGTGGTTGTTGAAATTAATTTCACTTTGAAATCGGACTTAAACTAGTGTCAATCTTTTGATACTTATTGTTTCATAAAAACACGCTATTTTCTCTGACAACGGGAATTAATTATTAAATTAATTAATGAAACTTATATGTTTTTAATTTTGTAAAATAGACTTCATTTTTGAATTTGTAATATCAAATATAGCATAGGGTGATTTTTTGGTATTTTTCTGAAAAACTTCAATTTTTGATGAATTTAAAAAACTGATTTTTCGTTTAAATGAAATTTTACCACCTTTGTGTTTTGAATTTAAAAAATCCAACATACATGGTTGTCATTAGGAAGTAAAATGTTGTTCAATGGGATTAAAATAATTTTTTTGTGAATAGTAACTTTTATGTTTATTAATCGAAATTAGAGGTAATTAGTATAGTTTAAGGTAAAAATAATGTTTTAATAATATGAAATGACCTAGACACAAGTCCTAACCTTATTTTATATGTCATGGAAGACCAATAAAATCCATGGGTAAACTTGGGGACCCCATGGAGCTACATTGGTAAGAAAATGACATTAATAACTTTTTATTTAAAGTTAAAATAAAACTGTCACAAACATGAGTTGTTTTACTAAAACAATTATTAAATGGGGTTATACAAGTAAGATTTTTGACTATAAATATTCATTAGAAATATAAAAAGATTTCCTACATCATTCGATTTTTTTTATAATTTTTAGACATTAAATAAATTAAATTATTTATGACACCATGATGATGCAGCGATTACCTCATTAATGAACGATTTAAATAAAATGAAAATATAATGTAAAATATAAGACTTACACTTGTAAAAGACCTATTGGATGAGTCTATTTAGAACCCTTATCACCTTATCCTCTAATTATATCAATGTGGGACCTTTAAAATCCGAAAATCATTTTATAATAAAGTAATTGTTTAAAACTTTCCAAGAGTGCCCCTCCTCTCCTCTTATAAAAGGCCCCAACCTCTACCACCTTTCCCACAACTCTAAAGACTTTTGTTCGGCCAAGATCTACCCATTTTGTCTCTCCACATCCCTCTCTTACTTCTAGAAGCCTCACTTTGTGCAGAATTCTTCCCAAGGAATCCTTTGAGCTCAAATAAAAAAGAGTTTCTCGTTTTAAAGGTAGTGTTTTCTCTTGTGTTCTTTTGTTTTATTTTGCTTCTCCAACCCTCTAAACTCTTCTAATTCATTTATTTTTTAACAACACCAGTATCCGAAATATACTAGGATGTTTTTATAATAATTATTCATGCTAAAATTACAGACACCTTCATCTAATGGTTAAAGAACATACTCTTTCTGTTGTTGGCGAATTTCTGGCTCACGAAACGATGATTGTTCAATCTTCTTTTAACACCTTTAATGGTGGCCATTAAGATTTCACTATATTTATATATGATATATATTATTTTTATGTTTTCCTTATGATTATTTATTTTTCATTTTTGTTATACCTTTATGGGTTCCATTATGGGTATACGCGATATCTTCATTTTAGGAAGTGCAGACTACCGCCCCCTAAAAGTGATTTGATTCATTAATGCCATATGTGGGATGTATAAAGGATGGATTTAAAGTTATTATATATGATTTATGTTACTTATAAATGATTAATATAATTATATAATTAAAATATACATACCTCTCATTTAGTTTTAATTCCATTAATATGACATAGAAATGCAAGTAGTGTTCTTGCGTACGTACGGCTTACCGTCTCCATGAACAGTGCATTTCATTTCTTACCTCTAAATGATTTTTTAATATTATAAATAAATGTATATTCTGGATATATATGATATATATGATATCCAAATCATGAATATCATTCTAGATATAAAGAACCTTTGACCACATAAACAACATGTAATTGTAAGAAGTCCACTTTCGACTTAAGAACCAAATATCGATAAAACAAGCATTATTAACTTAAATGATTATATAATGTTTATAACATGGTAATAAGTGATATTAATGTAATAATGAACTTGAAAAAGGTTCTTAATCAAGCAGAAATTAACTAAAGTTTATTATTCAGGACGTTAAATAACGATCGAGTCAAGTTGGACCCGAGGTAAGGGACTTCGTCTCAATCTCCTTTCATTGAGGCATATTTCGTTTTATACACAACTTTTTTTATACAGTGTATAAACCCATTTGCATTTTAATTTTATACAAAAGGAATATTTTTCAATGAAGCGTCTTACTAAATGAAAAAAGGAATGTTTCTTTTAATGTACGTGGTGACAACGACCATTTTCACCGCTGCGAGTATTATTTGGTCTTTGGCTTCCTCAACAAGCCGTAATGTTTATAAAATGAAATAAATACCATACACTCTTTTCTGTATTGAAAATGATTTTTATAATGGATTGTTTATGTCAATATATTTATGTGATATATTGTGATCAAAGTGTGGAAATGTTTTCTTTCCATTATATTTGTTTTATGTTTTATGATTTTATAATGGTAGTTAGAAATTTGACGGGTGGTTACGTGATAAACCATATGACGGGTGGTGCCGTGAATACCAGGACATGTGGTTACGTTATAACCTCCAATGTATTGGGTATGGAAGTCGGCCGTATGGCTATTCCATTAAGTGATATGTGTGGAAGTCAACCGTATGGTTATTCCATTTAAGTATGTTTATGTCCCAAGTTACCTATATATGTTATGTGATCTTTGTATGGATTTTATGGTAATATTTTGGTTACAAAAGGGTAAGTAATGATCTTTTATTTCAGTGAAGAGTTTTTACTACTTCATAAAGGTGAAAATTATTACTTTGATAAATTATACATGGTTTACTTGTTGTTTTGAAAAACTAACACTTTTCATTCATTTTGTATCCCTTACTGAGATTTTTAAGCTCACCCCAAGTTTTTTTTGAAATGTTTTTCACAGGACTTAATGTAGAATAGGGTCAAGGATGGGATCAAGGTAAAGTCATGCTATCTAAAACATGGAACTAGACATGTTTCCTTTTAAGATTTTTTATTTTATGGAAACTTAGTAGAAGTTTTTACTTTGTAATCTTTTGAGATGTAATAGTTATGTCCTAATTCTCTAAAACTCTAAACCGTGAAAAGATCCTCAATGTGAATTATTCATTTAATTCAATATTAAGTATGTTTTAAGGCCAGGGCATTATATATATCACAAGAAATATATTTGATTAAATTTAGTTAAAAAAGAAATATATCACAAAATATCAAGGTTTTACATTGTACCCCCTTAAAATTAATTCCACGCTTAAAATTATATCACTATGATATAGAAGCGATAATATATCCTTTTTATTACAACATTAGGTTCCCAAGTAGCTTATTTGAATTTTTTTATTAATCTAGAGAACTATAACTAGGTAGGTAGTATTATTCCACAGAACATTATATCTATGATAAAAGGATTATATTGGTTGTTATTCATAGAAAAGATAAGGATCTAATGGTGAAACTGCTGAGTTTATTACATTTAAATATCATGTATGTACTTCCTTAATAGAGATACTGTAACGAACCAAAATTTTATCAATGAAAATTACTTTTGAACTAATTAAATGTCTTATTATGTAAAATAGTTATATAACATGTGACCTTCTTTGGTTTTATAATTTTTGAGTTCAAAATACCGTTAATAATTGTTACTATTTCTAATAAATCCATTTAACAGTGATCACACGATTAATATAAATATAGGGCTTTAAAAAATCCAATTTACTCAAATAAAGGAAGAGATAACCTCATCAAGTAGAATTGATCCATAAGAAGCCCATTTTTTGGATCTTTGAAAGGATTTATCATCCTTGGGATTCACTCTTTACCAAGCCCAAGCCAAGCCTCAACACGTTAAGCATGAACGGAACCACCTATGGGAGAATTGGATGTTGATAGAGATTACCGCCCAAGCAATGTTATCCGAGCCACCCCACGAGTATCTCATCATCACACACCTTACCCTTAGGTAATATGTGGGTGTTATAAGGGGTTATGTAACAAGACCCTAGAAGTATGATTATGTGAATTATTTTTTGTATAAAATAAAGAATATACATTCATTTTATTATTGTTACTTTTTAAAGCACACATAATATTTTTAGATAATATTCAATTAATAAATATATTTTGATGAATTAATGGATTTATGAATTAAATAATATTTTAATAAAATATTATTACTAAATTATGTTTTATTAAATATAAAAGATTGCATATTTTTTATGAATACACTTGTAAATTTTATTAAGGATTGAAAGCTGTTTTTGAAAAAACCAATGAATTTATGATAAATTTAAGTTTTTATTTTAAAATTAAAAATCTAAAATATTTAGAAAATTATTTAGATAAAATGAATATTATTTTTGGAATCATTATATCGAAGTTATCCAATGGTGAATGTTTCATAATTTTCCGAGACAGTCAATTTTTTGGGTAAAAATTAAATACCATTTAAATATGTAATGTGTTTTATGACATCATAATGACCCAATTGTGATGTAATAAAATAATATAAAAATAATGTTCGGCCAATATATGTCTTAGATTTAAAATAATGTGATTTTATATTTGTTTGATAAATTTTATGGTTCCTTAGTTGAACCTCCAAGAATTATAATACATTTTAAGATTTTAAAATGATTTCCTTGAGACTGTGACTCACCTCGACATAAGAAAGACAAGTATTTTAAGAAGTTCAGACATTTAACTTATAAAATAATGTTTTCCACTTCACTTTTGAGAAACCATGTGCAATAAACCATGGGTTGGTTTGGGGTTTTGATTAATTTAATGTGTGGTGTCCAAAACCTAAATAATAAAGAATTCCCTCTCATTACTTATATAAACCGAACCAAGATCCCACTTACTCTTCACTAAGATCCTTTGGAGCTCGACCAAACTCTGACCTCCTATATCTATAATCCTCACAAGGCACCCTAAGCTCCCAATAGGCCTCTCTCAAACATCTCCCAAGCCTTTGGGATCACACTTCCAAGTAAGGGATTTCTTCCTTTCTCATTTTTTTTTCAAATTTCATTATGTTCTTATGACCTTTTATTTTCAATTTAAAATTTTGGGGTATAATTTATAACCTCCACAATACATCCCTTATCATGTTTTATTGATTATATACCCCTTTATATCTCATTAATTCCTCCCATGTACACCCGTTACCATGGAAAAAGTCTGTAATGGATTTCTCTCTCCTCCTTTACATTCAAGCATTTTTTTGTATTATGAATCTAAATTCCATTACATATGTGGAGAAATGTATCTATATAAAACCCTTAAATTCCATTTCATGTATATATGATATTAAACCCCTTTATCTCTCATCAACAATTCTTATGAATTCTTATGTCATGAAGTTATGCTGCCGAAATTGCACCGCGATTTTCCAAGCCAAAGTCATTGTGCAGTTAATACCATGCTCATTTCTCAATCAATGGTATTAACCTTTATAAAAATTTAATTGTAGATTATATATTTTCATGTATTAATTCCACATTCCTTTATCATGGAATAAATTATGTTGTTTAATAAATCCATGTTATTTGATCAATGTGGCACACTTATGCATGAAATTAAATGATTAAGAAGGGTGTGCCCTGATAGCTCTCCAATGCATTTAGTAAAGACTATTATCATGATAAATCAAGTGAAATGAGGCTTTAATAGTGATAATTAAATTTCAATGAGTGATTACTCATCCTCCATGTTCAATGATCCTTGGATAATGCTAAAATCATGTTAAATGTTGTTTCTACATTTCCATGTTACGATAATCATGCTATATCATGCATTTATGTTCATGTTTCTCTTATGATCCACTGATATTACTAGTTCCTAAAATGTAATTTTTTATTCATGTTATTCCTTTTTTACTATGTTATTGGGCTTTATATCTCACCCTTTTCATATGTATGTCCGAAGGTTATCCCATGCAATGCTAAGTATGAAGGAATGTTGTGATTCTGTAAAATAGTTTTTCAATAAATATGTTGTGATTTATGTTCTAAGATTTTATATAATGTTCCTAATTTACAAATACACTATACCTCTAAATACTTGGAGATTTCTTCAGTTAAAGTTTAGGTAATAAATCATGGTTATGTGTGTAATAAAGAGCAGGGTTGTTATAGATATATGGAACACATCATGAACTTGAGGGAGGTTCGGTGAACATTCCAAGAAATAAGCTACCATCCCTACTCAATCAAGAATATTGAATGGGGATTTATAAATATAGATCAACATTAATTTTTTTGTTAATATAATAATCATATTCCATGGAGAAATTCATCGATAAACTTTTTCACCTACATTGAACTCCATATTTCATCGATGATTACCAACACATCTTTTCTATCAACTCCAAGATACCATGATTCACTCTTGAATTATTATGAATCTCTATGTCATTTCCTTTACAATATTACTTCATAATAACGTTATTTTTACAACTTAATCCTATTATATTGGAGTTCTAAACTTCTTTCTATATAGGTATTTAAAAGGATCAATATGAATTCTTGAGTTAAAGATATTATTGTGGGAAAACAAGAATATAGGAAGGTGTTGATCCCAACTATATTATAAATACACAGAACGCTATCATAGAATATCCAATGGGGTTTGAAATTTTATCTTAGACTGAACATATATTTTAGGGTGATATTTCATACTAAAACTCTACTATGTAACTAGAGCATACTAAAGAATTTTCTAGAACATCGAGGTAAACCTTAGATCCTGATCAAAGACAATAGAATGTGGTAATACATGAACCATTACCACTTCCTTAATGTATATTATGAAATGCTGATAAAGAGGGAAATCTTCTCTAATAGTAGTAAATTGTGCTGAATTTCTAAAGTGATTCAATAAATCCCAAATATAATTATATCCTTTAGATGTTTTGGTGAGTATGATGAAAAAATCCATAGTGATGTTTTCCCATTTCCATCATAGTATGGGTAATGGTTGTAACATAACCATAGAATTATATATCTCACCCTAAAATTTCTAATATTATAAGAATTGATACACATACTCTTCAAGTTTTCCCACTATAAATACTCTTTCAGATCTTAATACATCATTTTACTTCTAGGATAAATAGAGAATCAAAACCTATGTGTCTCATACAAAAACTACTTCAAATATGGTTTGGTTAGAACATATAAATAGTTCATAATCCTTATCATTACATCACAATAAAGGTTGAACTCATGAACATTTATTATCTTCTCTTACAGGTCTAAATATTTCTTTTGTGCCTCTTTAATCTCCACTTAGATAAATGGTTTAACACTCATTTTATCAAGATAATATTTCTCACCTTACTTCAAGACTTCAAGATCCATACATTGAAAATCATGAAATATTGAATCCTTTTTTATCCTTATTATATATAAACTAGCATGATCCTTTCAAATCAAATAATCTTCCACCATTTTATCCTTCCCAGGATGGTAATGTATTGATTAATCATAATCTTTAATCATCTCCAACTATCTTATATGGAAAATATTCAACTATTTCTATTTGAATATATACTTTAATGTTTTATGATTAGCATATATATCAAACATTTATCTATAAGGATAATTCTTACATATATTTAATCCAGGAACTACCAAAACTAACTCTAAATCAAGATTTGGGTAATTTTTCTCATGAACCTTCAATTATCATGTAGAATACACTATCACTATATCATTCTGCATGAGAATTCATGCCAGTCTCTTCTTCTATTCATCATTATAGATTATAAATCCTTATCCAATATAGGGTAGTTTAATCATAGGTGAACTAACTAAACTTCTATTCAGTTACGTGAAATTTCCATCATATTAATTTTTCCAAAGGAACTTATCTTCCTTATGAGATAACTTGGGGAGTGGATTTGACTGTCATGATAAATTTTCCATAAATATTCTATAATATGAAACCAAAATAAGAAAAATAAGAATCTTAGTCACTATGGTTGGTCTGGTCCAAAATTCCATAACGTTTATCTTTAATAGATCCACATATATAACATCACATGAGATTATATGACCTAATAATAAAACTCTCTAAATCCAAAATTAACACTTGGTAAATTTAGCATAAACGAGATCCATTCTCAAGGCCATCATCACAATTTTCCAATGTTCTTTGTGATCTTACTTGTTCATTTAATATATTAGAATATCGTTTATAAAAGTTACTATAAACAACTCATGTTAATCTATAAAGACTATATTCATTAAATCTATAAAGATAGATTAAGAATTGGTAAGTGCAAATGGAATTACTACCTCACACAGAAGGTTTTCTTGTGTATATCCTCTTTATTGATCCTTAGCTAATGATACCCAAATCGATGATCAATCTTGAAAAAATATAGATCTCCTCATATTTTATCAAACTAGTCATTGATATAGGGAAGAATATAATTATCCTTAATATATATCTTGTTAAGTTCCCAATAATCAATGTAATGATGCATCCAACCGTCTTTCCTTTTATCAAAAAGGAATAGGTTCACCCCATGGTGAAGCATTATATCAAATAATTCCCTTATCTATATTATCCTGGTCTGTATTATTCATTTCTTGTAACTAAATTCGGGCCATTCTATATAAGGTCTTCGAAATAAGTGTAGCACTAGGTATGATTTATATTGAAAACTCAATTTCGTGATTCAAGGGAAATATTATGCAAGTACTTAGGAAACACATCAGTGTATTATTGAATAATAAGAACATTTAAATTTTTAGTTTCTCCCCAACTACTTGAGATAAATATACCTTATTAATAGATAGAAAAAACAATATGATTATAGTAATTTCTATTAGTTTTTTATGTTCATCCTCACACTAATTGAATATTGAAGGTTAATTTGTAATATCAAATGTGACCTACCTTCCTTGATAATTGATATGTGATATATAATGGGAGATCGAATCCATAACCCAATTATGTTAAATTCAACAAAAAGAAGAATAAAAATATTCATAGTAACAACCATCCCACAAAATTCTATCAAAGAGGAGTTATAGACTTGAGATGCGGTCATCAAACCATTAAGAGTTTTCACCACTAATTAAATATATAAGAATTGAGGTGGTGATGTGATAAGATTAGAAAATTATTCATATATAAAATAGTCAGTATATCCAAATAAAATAAAACATTTACAATCTTCAAGTGGATGATATGTGTGACTTTTACCATGCAGCTAGGAGCTTCCACATCGGTTATAGTAATTGTATAATCTTATCCTTATCTCCTTTGATTCTTTTTTTGTAAGTCCCATTATTTTTTCAAGAATTGGTTGGAATAGTTCACTATATATTTATTTATAAATAACATTACTTTTATGGATTCTCCATTACCCTTTAATTCATGAGCATGATGGCCTTTTTCTTTACACTTTAAAAAAAAACCATTTTTACGCATATACCAAGGTGTTTATTTACACAGGAATTGCATGTTATAAAATTAAAATTTCTCTTATTCCCCTCACCAATTTTTTACTTTATAAACCTATTTTTCTCTTTATTTCATTTTAATCCATAAGATATGGACAATTATTTCTATTTCTTGATAGTACATGATACTATATCCTCATACTACGAGAATTTTTGTCAGACTGGTGCCCTTCTAAGGATTGAATTAATCTCATAAAATAAATGGTCTATATTTCTCTTTTGATTATGTACATAGTCTTCATAATTCTTTGATAAACATTTAAATTTAGTGTTATACTTAGAAATATTTTCCTCTTCCTTTTATCATAGACTCAAGAATTATCTATTCATATCCTCTCGTTGTTCGTGAGGAAAATATTTCTCCAAGAAAAGTAATTTAAAATGATTCAATTACATTCTTGATATTTCGACCTCATCCATAGTGTTTTGAATCAATGGACACTATTGATCCAAACCCCCTAAGATATGATAATCTACCATGAAAACCATCTCCCTTTCATTACTTCCAAAGTGAGAAATATATTCTATAAAGAACTTATCCATTTATCATCCACAAATTAATTTCTAGTCCCATTGAATGTTGGAGGTTTTGATGCATGAAGTGGTCTAACAATGGAACACTGCATTGTGAATCAGTAGAATACTCCATATGGAAAAGATTATTGGCCATAACCTGAGTCAGCTACCACAATATAGTTATAATTTATTTAGCTCCAACTCCATATTTATTATCTTTCATGAGGTAGAATTCCCTACATAGATTATGTGATTTGACATTATTTACATTCCTTACTATATTCAAAATTTCTAAAAAATGAAATAAATTAGATGATATCATAACATTATGATTTATAGTGTATAATTTTTATGCTAGTGAAACACTAAACATAAATTTAAATTTTTATCCATAACTACTCTCAAAATAATAAATGCCATTTATTTGATAATGTTCTCAAATCATAAAAATATTTTCAAATCCTTCATAATTTTTGGGAAATAAAATTTAAATTAACCCTATAATATACCCTAGGAGTTTCACATCATGTGCGCAGTAAGGGCACCCTCACCATGCACTAAAATTATGATCGATATATAACCAAACCAAATATTTTTTGGGTTATTAACCCTAGATGAATCTATTACAAAAACACATACACTTTTAGTATCTAGAAATGGATGAATTTTTAGGGAAACCACATAATCACAAACTTACCAAAACATTAAGTTGTTATCCTATACTAAGAATTATCCTTAAATCTATCGTAGGGATGTATTTCATAATATATATTTTCCTAAATCTAGTTCCCAATGTTTCTAATAAAATTTCTCTATTACCAAATTTAAATACCCTGATACAAGTATCCCATAGTTATAGGTTACTTTATTATAATGTTATTCGATAAAATGATCACATCCCAAAGGATCAAATAGTTTATTAGTCTTCAAAAACTATATACATATTGGAATCTCATATTATATTTGAAAGATAAAATTCAAAATTGTATTTTATTTGATAAGACCATTATTACCTTTATCATATCCTTGAATATCAATCATAATAAAATTACTAAAATCATGGGTAAAGGAATCATAAAAAAGGGGTGATCTCAGATGCTCAGTAAGGGCATGCGCACAACAAAAGCTAGTAAGGCTTGAATAATATGAATGAAATAAATGATAATCAAATAATTCCATATAAATAATCACATGATTTTGATACTTATACATGGATATTATAACTAAGAAAATAATCACATGGTCATAAATAAATTATTTCATAATGAAGTAATGCATAGTGCCAAACATCTAAAACTTACCGTTGAGGCCTAGTTCTAAGAAATCTTACATAAATGGGTAAGGAATCATCCAAATATGAAAATATAGTTTGTCTTATTAGACCTACCAATTAATAAATGGTATATTTAATTCCATGACCCACCCATAACTTATTTATTCCAATGTATTCCTCATATGAATAAACAATACAACTCACTCAACACGCTTTAAAAATCAATAACTTTCTCTATTGGGAGAACTAGAATATGTAATATCAATAATTTACCCAGTCAAACTAATCATACAACATATAGATAAAAATATTATATGATATCATTATATTATATCCCAATCATAATATTCAAAAAATTATTTTAGTAAATATTAAAATACTTTAAAAATATCACTAGAAAATTTCTTAAAGAAAATAACGTTTTCACTTGGAAATCATTTATTTAAAGCCTAAAATATTTATAAAATATTAAGGAGAAAATTTTATATTAAATTAAACCTATAATAAATAAATAAATATTCAAATTAATGAGTGTTCTTGATGGTGGTAAATTCTATTCATTCCGTATAAGTTAAAAAGCATCACTTTCTTTTGTAAAAAGATCAAAAAATACCTCGTTTGGAAAATGATAAGAAGATTACATTTTATTTTTTTGTAAATGGTTCAAAATGGGTGAAAATATATTTAACAAATTACTTGATAATGTTAAAAACATTTTTTATACATTTTAAGGAAAATATGGACATGGAAGAGAAACATTCCCGACCGAGCATAAAATAAATGGATGGTTTCCCTTAAAATCATTATTTAGGTATCTTGCTTACATAAATAGAGGGAAATGTAATTAAAATAGGTAATATAAAGAAATAACTATATTATAATAAAATTAATTTTGTTTAAGATATAAATATCAAATAATACTCTCAGTGGAGACTTAAATATAACCAATCCTGAAGAATGTTGAGATTGAGAAATAAACCCTTACCTTAGGTTTGACTTACATCATATGTGTCAAAACCACTTGTATAAAATATTTATTTATGATAAATATATTATATAAAAATAATCACATATATCATACCATATATTATTTATTTATAATCATTTATCACTAGTTTATTAATAATTCTTTATTAAAATCACTGTTTTGGGTATTAACTACTTAATTTTTCAGGCATGTTTTGGTTTGGTAGTTTCATCCCTTGTACATTGATCGTGATTAAATAACCTAAAAAATATATTCTAGATAAAAATATAATATATATTGATTATATACATATTTATAGTAATTTATTATTTTAGATATTGAAAAATGTATTGCACCCTTCATGGAGATGGTAGGTCGTACGCAAGAATGAACAATATTTTCATTTTTCAACGGATGAAAATAGAAAGATAAATAGTAATTCAACATTATAGAATAATTATTATATCATATTTATCATATATATATATTCTTTAAATATATCATTCGGACAATACATGTAAAAATAAAATGAAAAAAAAATCACGCTGCTTCTTGGAGGTGGTAGTCCACACATACGTACGAGCGGCATTATTGATTTCCAATAGATTGGAAGGTAAGAAGGTAGATGTGATATTATAAACAAATAATTATAATTATATTATTTATATCACATATATATAAATGAAATCCATCATTATATCCATCCATGAGAATCAGTGATGGAAAACAAATTACATTGGTTCGCGAGGTGATAGTCTATTGTACACATAATCGACAGTTTCATTTCCCATTTGATGGAAGAGTAAATTAATATAGGTTATTGAATTAACATAATAAAATATAAAAATACGGAATATATTGGTGTTATTATTTTATCATGGATTAATAATATTTTAATGATGTATAATAAGAAATAAAATGAAAACACGTGGTTAATAACTATACTTCTTCTTTGTACAACCTATTTAGGTTTATACTTAAAGCCTTAATAGGATGGTTTTATGATAAAAATCGGGACTATATGTCATTGTGAAGCATTAAAGGAAGTTATTTTGTTAGTTATTATCTAAAACAAAATGATATTGAAGTTTTTATTGGATAGGAGAGGTAGTTTCCTTTTATTAGTGGGTGAGGGGGCATATATAGAATTTTTGAAAAAGAGTAAAATATATTAATGTATTGTTCACAAAAATTGGCTCTTGAAATGACCATAGATTAATATTAGATTATATATGGTAGAAATATATCCATAAATATAATATATACATGTTTTTAGGTCATTTTAACCCTTATCACTTTTGTTTTACTCATGGTAAAACTGTTTTAACCTTAACCGTTGTAATAGATTTTTATAGTTTTACTATTAATTATAAAGGAAAAATAAGTTTAAATTATTAATTACTATTAATTATACTGATTCCAAATACCCAACCAATTTTAAAATATTAAATTCATGTAACTGGTAGAATTTAATTTAAAATTAAACCCGCAAATGCAACAAAAAATGGCTTTCTAAAGAAAAAGTTTTCTTAAGTATAAAACGTTATTATAACAACAATCAAAATAAAATTGATTAAAATGGAATAAATTGGATTAATAATAATATAATTGAAATAATTTTAATTTTAAAACCATTTTAAAACAAAATGGAACTTTTTAAATTCATTAAACTTAAAGGCATTTTTTTAACAAAAAATGTATTTTTCATTATTCATTGAAATATTAATATTTTTAGAAAATTATAAAAAATTAACTATTAGATAATTTTTAATTTTTTGTTGTAGAAATGAATTTATTTTTTTAAAATAAGTTTTCTATTATTGGAAAAAATTAATTATATTATTTTCTCACAAAAAATAAAATAAAAACCACTTAAAGAAAAAATTATCTCTTTGAAACATATAATGCCTTTACTAAAAAAATATTTACTTTATCTAAAAAGTATATAATTTTTTTTAAAATGTGATTATTAATATTTATAAAAACAATTTAACATCTAGTTTATAATTTTATACTATATTACCATTTATTTAGACTTGGGAATATGTGTATCACAAGATATTGAAGTGATTAAATTTATTTAAAAAGAAATATATCATAAAATATCAAGGTGTTAAAGTGGAAGAATCATATTATTATTTCACTATAATCCAAGTAACATAAATATATTTCTTACTATACACACTCACACAATATTCTCCCAATAAAAAATTTCATCCGAATGTTTATTTTATATAATTTCAATCGTTATCTTAATCAGAATAATTAAAACAAAGAAAGTTCATGTAGAAAATTATTACATAAAATAGGTCATAAGAGTATGTTTCTTTAACATATTTGAGAATTATTTTAGCTGAAAACATATGTGATTCCTTGGGACCAATTTGATATATTTCACCCAAAGTAACATCATAAAAAGTTTTTATCTTTAATTCGGAAGGATAGATCCTACTTCCTATTAACTTTTAGAATCCTTTTTTATTCAAACTTTTACCAACTTCACCTTTACTTATATTTATAAGAACATAAATGGAAGAAGAAAATTCATTGTAATTTTTAATGCTAAACATGTTTGAAAAATATATAGAATACATTTTTTGTGGTAGGAAGATATATATTTACTTCAGTTAAACATGTATACCCAGAAATAAAGCTAACTCTCCAAGAATTGAAACTTCAGTGTTTTACAACATTTTTTCAAAAAAAAATTTATAGAATTTTTTTTAATTTAAAAAAATTATATCATCAATGTAGCCAAATGAAAATAATAGTATATGTTCCCACTTCCTTGAAATACAAGATGTTATACATTTTACATTAAAAAAGTTCATATTCTTTAGGAAACTATAATGTTTTATGTCCCAATAACATTGAGTTTGTTTCAACCCATACATAGATTTCTTAAACATACACACCTTGGTTTAATATTTTTCAATTAATAACCCACTAGGTTTCTTAATGAAAAATTATTCTTTAATTTATCTATTTGTGTAACCTAAATTTAAATCTATCTGATAAACTTTGTAATAATGATGTGTACCAACATATAAGGAGATTCTTATAGTTTCCAATCTCATAATGGGGATAAAAGTTTATTCAAAATATAAACCTTCCACATATGAGTAACCATTTAAATCAAGTCATTCCTTGTTTCTCAAAATTTATCGATGTTCATTAATATTTTTTTGAACACCCACTGAGTTCTAAAAAAAATTTTTCTTACAGGTTGTGGAACAAGTTTTCTAGTTTTGTTTTTTTCAATTCTATCTAACTAATTATTAATATATTTTCCATTTATTTATGTTCAACTACCTTTGAAAATGATTCTAGTTTAACATGTGAAATAAGTCATGTTTGATTCTCTAATCACAACTTTATTATAGTCTGAATTGAAGCATTATTATTTATATTGATGTTTCCATATTCAACCTATTTATATAGGGTAATAAAATTCATATTTTTTCTTCATATATTACATTCATCACATGATTCAACTAATTATTTGGTACATTTTTTTCCTACATTCATCTTCGCATTTTTTATTCTCATTTGAATTATTCAAACCCTATCCTACAAAATATTTTATTATTTTTTAAGGATTTTGGATTTTTAGTAAATCTCATATCAAATGAATCCACTAAATATTGTAAATGTTTCTTCTAGTATTTATAAATTATTACATTATATAAATATCCCATGAAAATTTATCCCTCAATATTTTAATCAAACTTTACAGGATTAGATTTTTTATATTTATTAATAAAAAATCCAAAGAAACCATGAAATATTTCATTGAAGTTTTTTTATTATACAATATCTAATGGGAATTAATTTTAGATTATATCTACACACAAAATCCATTTTTTAAATGAACAGCAATACTAACAACTTCTCTCCACAAAAACCTATGATGTTTTTATTCAGGCCTCATAGTTCTTCCCATCTTTACTAAACCTATATTTTTTCCTTTTTGATATTCCATTTTTTAATGATTTTATAGAGTAAATTATTGGTATTTGATTCCATGTTTAATTATATTTAGTTTAAAATAATTTCCTGTTTACTCCTTTCCATTTTCAGTTCTTCACCTTCAATATATAAACACCCATCTCTCTTTCAAATTTTATTCTGAAAAATCTGAAAATTTCTGTAGTCTGATTTATATTTCAGAAATATTATTTTAGTCGTATGAGTGAAGTAATAAATAAAAGTGATAAATTATAGTTTACTTTTTATTGATTTATTTCTCATGGTCTTATAATGAGCAGAGTGTATATACTCAAGTCGTCTAGTGGATTGGATTTTAACCTTCTAATTCTTTAAACTAATGATCTTCTATTTCTGACATGTTTTAAAAATATCATATCCATTAATTTTTAGTGATGTTACGTTTCTTATAACATCTAATTTGTAATTTTTGTTTTATAAATTTCTTCCTATGATTCCCATGTTTTCAATTCCACAACTTATTTTCATCTCCAACACTCAAGTAACATGAGTTAAAAAGTTCTCCAATCTAGAAAATATTTCCAAGGGTTCTTTCTCCATCAGTATTTTTTCCCATATTTTAGAATTATAGTGATATAATAATATTTTCTTAATATCATTTCCATAAAATTATCACAAAGTTGGATAACACAAATTACGTTTTTTTGATCCCATAAACATATAAAACTTCTTTTGATTTCAATTTTTGAGCTTCAATCTCAACAGTGCATATTGAATTAATTTTTAAGGAACTATAATTTTTGAAATTAAGTTCTCATCCTTCACATTATTTATTATCTTTAAAAATATTCATATCACCTATAATGTATGAGGATAATCTATAGTCAAGAATCCATAGTTTTTTCCTTTTTCTAGCATTTAGATCTATATCAATAATAAAAGAACATTCTTTAAATTTTTTCTTTCAATACTAATTTTCTTTTATAGCATAAGAATATTTGTCCGGAAGAGTTTTAAAGCATTATTCAGAAAAGTGAACTTGTTGGTAACAACTTCCAAAACTTTCTCTAGGAAACAAAACTTATTTTTCATTGGAATTTTTCTAGCATCTTGTGATTTTTCATTTCTTTATTCTTATGGCTTAGGAATGTTTCTCTATTTTCTTCTACTATTTGTCGAATAAGTTGAAGAACATTTTTGGGGAGAGGCATGTTTTTCCAAAATTTATTTTCTTTATGATCATAAATTACTTAACACAAATAAAAACCACCAAATCTTAATCTTTTGGAGAAGCAGGTTCTTACCCTATAGAATATTTATCGAGGTTTATAACATCTTTCTCTTATTATTTCCTCCTGGAGTGTGGAAGCTTTATTATGCGGGTCATTTCAAACATTTTTATATATGAGTCATTTATCACATACTTTATCAACTTAATCTTTGAATTCATTTTTTATATTACCTATATAGTTATTATAATCAAATAAAATTCTATGTTTGGTGGATACAGATTACACATGATTCTTCAAATGAGTTATATCTATAGTTTGAGATGATTTAACCTCTATCTATTAATCCTTGTGGGAATTTTCAGCCATCTTCTTTAGGGCACTTTAAAAATCATGATATATCAATTTATATTTTTATATCTATTATTCCGTACAACCATATTTACTTCTCTATAAACATTAAGTTTGAGGTTTATGATCTCCTAGATATAACAATATTCCTATTTAAGGATATATTTCCTTCCTTGATTATTATTAAAACTTTATTTATTGAATATTATGATATCTTTTTTTATTTTTGTTTTTTATCAAGAAAAAAATTAGTTCCGATCTCAGATGACATTCTTTATATGTTTTTTCACCACCTCTTCTTCACCATTTGATGAATCTTCATTTTTCATAAAATTTTCAAAGAAGGGTGTGAACATATCAAAATTTTCATCTTCTAAATAATTTTTATTACTATAGTTAGATTCAAATTTCTTACTCAAAATACTTATTTTTTTCTTTTTGGTGAAATTTTTATTACTTCAGGTAGAATACATATCATTCTTGGAAGTATTTTTAAACTTCTTCTAATGTGGATTTTAATTAAAATTATCATCATATTATTTAAAATTATTCATAGGAAAATTTATATAAAAAATTCCAAGAGTTTTTAATTCATTTCATCATCTTATGTATCTTCCAAATAATTGAGATTAATATTCCAAAATTTTTAGATTTTTTACTTTTTCATAGCTTCAAAATGCATTTAATCTTGGATCTTATTTTTTTAATATAGAATCTTTCATCATCTCATAAGAAAAAATAAATCTATTTAATTAATCAAGAGATAAATACTATTTTTCTTCTAAAGAGGTCAATTTTGAATCAAATATATCAGGGAAGTTCCTTATGAGTTTCTTAAAAATTTTAGAATCATACAAGTCGTATCTGAATAATTTGGTGTTGCAAAAAACATTATTAACTCTAATTAACTTCTCATAAATATTTTCTTTATCTGCCATTTTGATATCATCTAACATAATATGTAATATATTTATATTTTCCTCCTTTACTATGGTGTTTCACTTGAAGATACTTTCAAATTTGTCCCATGTTTAATTATCCATTTTGAGACCCATCGCCTTTAGGAAAATATTTTCTGATAAAGTCATTGGAATAAATTTTCTATGTTTCCGATGTACCTCATATTTAATTTTTCAGTAAATGTCGTATGATAAATTTTTTAATGGGTGGAAACCCGAGTGTTACTGCATCAATGACCTCTAGTCCAAGAGATAGAAGATAGAGTATCATTATGTGTTTCTAACCAAGATTTTTTTATTGAATGTAATAATACATCTTCTATTGACTGAATTTAAATTTTACATAATAAGAGTCTAATAGGGGAACCTTGGATATAGTACCAATTTAAGTTCCTAGGATCATTGAAACAATGGATAAGGGGGTGAATCAATGGATAAAATTTACAATTTCAAAGTATCTGAAACTGACCCCTTCTACTAGTTAGGGGTTTTCCTATTAAAATTTTTATAACAATCTCACAAGCATGAAATGATATGAAAGTAATAAAAGACATGTAAGATCTAAAAGGTTTGGTTTCACTATGAAAACCTACATACTTTCCATAGAAACTCTAATTGGTCCTTGAAATTTCATTATTAATAAGAAGTAAATGCAACTTGAGTAAATTACCATTATACTCCTTATATATTCTTATAGGAATGATTATAATGACTCCTATTAGTTTTCAATGTTTTTCTTATAAAACTACGCCACCAAAAATATGCGAAGCATTGTAAAATAACTCTCATAAGTACATCCGGAAATGATCTATCCAATTTCCTCCACCCAGTAAGAGTTTGTCTGGTTCACATATCCTTCATATGGAATACTCTGATTATTGCACCTTACTGAAACTATGCCTGTTTTTTAACTCAACTTATGTCTGCTGAATGAAACCTCTATGATTGACTATCTATCATGTACTTTTAATGAATCGATCATTTAAATAATAATTTTTTTCACGAAAATGTTTGTCTTACTATGTCATAATAAATAAAAATTTATAAGTATAAATGAAATGTGACCATTGGGTTTTGATCGTTGGAAATAATAATAATTTTATATGTTATAATTATTGTTTATAAATTGAAATGATAATGGATAATTAATGAATAAAGTGGAGTTGATGGCCTCATCTAGTATAATTAGGCCATACGCAACCCATTTTTTAGAGAATGGTAAGTATGTAACATCCCTAGGATTCACTCTGGACCAAGCCCAAGCCGAGATTCAACATCTTAAGCTTGAATGAAATCACATGAGGGAGATGTTTAGGTTAGTGGAGATTACCAATAGGTCAATGTTATCCGAGCCACCGCAAGAGTCAATAACCATCGCACACCTTTCCCATTGATTATATGCTGGTGTTTTAAGGGGTTATGTGTCGAGGCCCAAGAAACTTAAAAGACAATCCCTTTGTATTAATAAAATTTCTACTTCATCATTTTCATTTTAAGAATATTTTTGTTTAGTAAAATATATTTTGAAATGAAATAAATTTTATAAATTTATTTTTGAAGTAAAAAATTGTACTTTTATGATGTTTTTCACACATATAGAATTATTATGATAAAATAAACATAATTTTTGAATTTAAAATGTCAAAATTAATATATGGTGAATTTTTAGTTATTTTCTAAGATGTTTCATTTTTTCTATGAATACAATTTTTTAGATGATTAATATTTTTTTGATGAATAGTTTTTGATGAATAGTTTATTTTTGATGAATATTAATTTTTGTTAAATAATTATTAAATAATTGATTTTGTGAAATGTTTTTTGTAAAATGAACATACACGGTTGTGATGGGTAATATATTTAGAGTCAAATAGAATCAACTTAACTTTTTGGTGAATAGTAACTTGACCCTTTGAAATGGTAATGTTACCCTTATAAATAGTAATTTTAACAATGGAATAGTAACCTCACATATAGATGTATAAATATATTTTAGTAATCATAAATGGTAATGTGATATTATTATATCATATTATAAGTAAAGAAATGGTTTAGAAATTGTTAGTTACATATTAATATTTTATTTATTTAATTTAATTTAAAATGAAATTCATTTTAAAAAAATTAGTTCATTATTTCATTCTTCATGTTATAAAATGGTTAGGATGAATTTTTGATATTTTTCTAAAATAGTTGAATTTTCGATGAATAGTAAAAATATTGTTTTGAGTTTTCAGTATGTTTAATGACATCATAACTATATCATAATGATGTAATGATTAATAAAAGATGATGTTATACTATTGTGGATTAAAATATTATATGAGATGTTCCAATTCTCCAGTACCATGGGCAAGCCCATTGGGTTTCAAATACCACTAATGAGGTATCCTAAGAAATTAATAAAAAAACTCCATCTCTTTTACTATAAATACCCAACAATTACATCATTTAAATTCATTACCAAATAATTACACTAAAATATCTGATAGTATTACCTCCAAAAGTGTCCTCAAAAGGTTACCTCATGATGTTAATTTCCTAATCTTATAGTTTTTGAAGTTACTCTTTAAGGAAAGGGAAATATTAACTTCTCTTTTCCTTTCATGTTCTATTTTATATGGTATGTCTTTAAAATTTCCATAACATGTTCCTATTCCATTTTATTTTTTCCTTATACTGTATTATGAGTCTTTTATGAATGTGTGACCCGTGTACCCTCTCTTTTTAATGTTTTATAACACCATGTTTTATACCAGGTATACTGCAGAATTTTCATCTCAAAATCTCTCCCTTTTTCTCATAATATTATTTTATACTATTTATGTGATTAACCAAAAAAATATTATTTCTAGGTTTATTAATCAAGAAATAAAAATTATTTATTTAGTTATTGAATTGAAATTCATAAAAACATCATTCCCTTTTCTATTGTTTATAAATTTCATATTGATCAGGTTTTTAATCACATTTTAAAACGCGGTGATTTTGAAATTAAACCCATTTTATTTATTCTCTATGGGTTATTTCTGAAATTTTTGATTATAATATATGTTGTTTTCATGAATATAAATAAATATTAAGGGTTTTAAATTATTTCTCTCCAATTCATTGCGTAAATAAATTAATCTCTAAAGATGATAAGTTTTATGATACCTTGGTGAACAACCCTGGTAATTTTTATGACACCTTAGGGATGGAACTTGGTGATATGATTATGAATGAAAAAATTAAATGTTTTATCAAAATTTCCAATTTTTGATTTAGGTTATTATTGTAATTATATTCCTATTTCTTGTGCCTTTATGAATATTCTCATGTTCCGATTAATACTCCTCAAGTTCGCAAGTAAACGGTTTCACTTGTTTTCCCTTACTGGGTCTTCTACTCACTCCTTCCATTGATGTATGTAACCAGGTTATGAGATGTAATAAACGTACGTAGGATTAATTTTTAATAAGCCTTTCACGTTTAATAGAATAATGTTTTATGTTTTCATGTATTATGTTCCTTATTTCCAAAACACTAAACATTAAAAGATCCTCTGTTTGTAAAATGTAATGCAATGTTATGTAATAAAAAGGTAGGATTATATAGTTTGTATCAAAGGATAGTTAATTTTTTTTTGTAAATTAGGATATTAAAAAATAGGAATAATTATTCGTATTTTGGTGAAATATTAAGTATGTGGTTTCTGAACAAATAAATCCGTATCTAGATACGAACAAGTGGATGTGGCTATGGTACAAATGTATCTATGGGTAAAACCCAAAAACACCACTTTGAGAAAGACCCGAATGAGAACTAGTGCATGAAAATAAGCCTTGCTACACTTCTAGTTTGAAACTCTCAAGGGATATGTTTGGTTAATCACCAGATTTTTATGAACCATTACGAAGGATTTATAGAAAATGTAATTTTTGATAATGAATAATGTGTTTAAGCATAATGGTTTTAGATATAAAAATCATTTAAATTTATAATATTATTAAATGAAATAAGTTTCTCACTAAGGTTTTGTTATTTTTTAAAATGGAGAGAAATAGATGGAGTTGTGCAACTGGTGACCGTAATAGACCATGTGCTAACGAACCTCTTATTCAAGTCAGAATGGAAACATTCATGAGAATGATGAATCAAATTACAGAAGTTATGGGAAATAAATTGAATAAATATGAGAGAAGTATTTCACCAAGAATGTAAAAACATTTTGTTGAGTCCTTTATGAGTCAAAACCCACCAAAATTCAGGGGACATACCAACCTAATGATTATAGAATTCTATATAACCTCTATAGAAAATATTTTTTCTGTACTTTGTAGTTTTAATAAAGAGAATATCACCCTGGTTTTTTACTGTTTAGAGGGAGAAGCAGATTAGTGGTGGGAATTAATTTAAAAATTGGGTCTAAGAGGGGAAATTAAAGATTTGGAGTGGGAAGAGTCTAGGAGAATCTTCTTTAATAAGTATTTCCCACATCCGGTGATAAAAAAGGATAAGTAATTTCTTGAGCTAATGAAGAAGGAGAATAAATCTATGGGAATATATGATATGAAATTCACAAGTCTTTCAAGTTACACCTCTTTCTCTGTCATGGATCATAATAGGAAAGTTGATAGATTATTATATGGACTAAGACCTCATCTACGGAAGAATGTAGCCAACTGAGACTATGAAAACTATAAAGAGATCCTACAATGTATAATGAAATTTGAACTATAGTTTGATGAGATGTAGTGTTCCAACAAATCCAATGGAAATAAGAGATCAATGAAGCCATGAATGGGGAGTAGCTTCGATCAGGGAATAGGTGGAATGAAAGTGAAACTTTCCATGTGTAATAAATGTTGGAAGATGAATTTTGGGAACTACCTTCTCATGAGTGGGAAGTGTTACAAGTGTGGAAGAGATGAACATATCACTCGACATTGAAATAGTTAGGTGAAGCCTCAAATTACCAACACTAACAACAAATGAATTATTGTTCAAGCTCAACCTGAAGTCCATTGCTTTAAGTGTGGACATCTTGGGAACTTTACCAATCACTATCCAAATCCGAGGGTCGTAGAGGGGTATCACCATAAGACTTATCATAGGTCAAGGGAGAAATTTAATTCTTCTTAAATCATGATGGCTGAATTTGAAGCTACGAATGATGTGGTGGAAGGTACTCTTATTGTTCTCTCAAATATAGAATGTACTTTTTTCATTCTAGTTTTATGCATTCCTTTATTTTCTACAAGTTCACAAATAATATTGAATCCATTACTAAACCTCTAAAAGTAGAGTTATGAATCATAAAACTTAGAGGGATTATCCAAGAATTAACAGAGTTTAGAAACTATAGTATTTACTTTAGCAGGAAAAATTTTATCGCAAGACTAGTTGTCATTCCCATTCTCGAATTAGAAATTATAATGGGGATGGAATGGGTATCAAATTATAATTCTATGATCAAATGAATAAGTAAGGAAATCTTAGTAGTCTTGAATGGAAAACCTATAGTTATCTTCCATGGAGAGATATTTTGAACTAATCCTTGTCTATAAGCACCTCTTATATCCTTATTTAAGGAGTTTATCCGTGAAGAAGATGAAGAAAATGAGAGTTTAAGGACAGAGAGTGTCCCCATCATTACGGAATACATTTACAAATTTTCTAAAGAGTTACCTGGACCTCCCTAGAAATATAGGTTGATTTATCCATTGAACTGATGTCGGTTTCCACGTTAATTCAGAAAACCCCGTATAGAATGGCGATTGTGGAGATAGAGGAATTAAAGAAGAAAATCCAAGGTCTTTTGGAGAAGGGGTTCATCTGACCAAGTGTGTCTCCTTGGAGATAACTTGGTCTATTTGTGAAGAAAAAGGGTGGATCAATTTGATTATGAATTGATTATAGAGAACTGAATGGTATCATAGTAAAGAACAAGTACCCTCTTCTAAGAATTGTGGATTTATTTGACTAGCTTCATGGGGCTTAGTTCATGTCCATGATTTATCTTCAATATGGTTATAATTAATTGAGAGTGAATAAAGAAGATATTCAAAATGTTTCCTTTGATCAAGATATGGGCATTATGAGTTTGTTTTTATTCCCTTCAAATTGACTGTTGCACCAATTATTTTTATGGATTTGAAGAATAAAGTCTTTAAAGACTACATTGATAACTTAGTGGTAGTTTTTATTTATGATGTTATGAAATATTCAAAATGTTTGGAGGAGCATGAAGATCATATAAGGGTTATATTGTAAACTCTATGGATGGATAGGTCATTTGGAAAGTTTATCAAGTGTGAGTTTTTCTAATAGAAAGTTTATTTCTTGGGGAACTTTGTAAATAGTGACAAAATCTCCAATGAACCAACAATGAAAAAGTATGTTGAGGAGTAGCCTAATCCTATAATAGTAACTGAGATTCATATATTCCTTAGATTAATGGGATATTATAGGAGTATTGTGAAAAAAATTTCATGCCATTTTAATCCATTAACCAAGTTAACTCTAAAAGTGGTCTTGTTAATCGTGATAAAGGAGTGTGAAGAAAGTTCACAAGAGACGAAGAAGAGATTGGTTACTGCACAAATGTTAACTCTACCATCAATCGGAGAAAGATTATTCACATTTAGAGATGAATAGGTAAAAGTTATTTGGTGTATCCTCATGTAAAATTACAAGGTGATTGCTTATAAATCTCAATAGTCGAAGCCTTATGCACAGAATTATCCTACGCATGATCTTGAGCTGGCTACAGTTGTTTTTATCTGAAGATATGGTGGCACTATCTTTAATGGGGGAAATGTGATATATACAAAGACCATAAAATTTTTAAGTATATTAAAAAAAAGGAATTGAACATGAGACATAGGATATGGTTGAAACATATTGAAGACTATTATTATTCAATTCATTATCATCCTGGAAGTGAAAACAAAGTCGCTGATACATTAAGTAGGAATGACTCTATTTTTCTGGAAATAATGTGTATTTAAAGACATCCCTTGATCAAAGACCTATTGAAACTGGACATGGTGATTGTAAGGCAAGATACATCATCAACCCTATTCCAAATTATTTCTCAACCATTATTACTCAAGATGATAAAAAAATATCAAAAAATAAGATGATTTGTTAAATAAGAACTTTTAGGTTTTGAAAGATGAGAAGTTTCCTAAGTAAAATATTGATCAAGAAGGTGTACTAAAATTTTGTACAAGACTATGTGTTCCCTATATTTTTGAAATAAAGAAGGATTTGATGGATGAAGTTTATAGCTCCACATTTTCTATACATCATTGAATCGTGAAGATGTATAGGGACATTTGTGATCATTATTGATGGGATAATATGAAAAGGGAGATTTAAGACTACACTACAAGGTTCCTAGTATGTCAGCATGTGAAGGAAGAGTGAAAACTTCCTAAATGGATATTACAACCACTACCTCTTCCGGCATGGATGCGGGACAATATCATTATGGGCCTTTTCAATGGTCGACCAAGAACTTTTAAAGGAAACAAAGCAATAAGGTTTATAGTGGACCATCTCACCAAGACTTCCCATTTTATCTCTATTATGGAAGATTTATCTCTCGATCATCTATCCAGTATTTAAGTGAAGTAAGTGGTAAAGATGCATGGAGTTTCACTTTCTATCGTATTAGATAATGATCCAAGGGTCACATGAAAATTCTTGAGAATTAATCAACATGCATCGAGTACCAAATTTAATTTTAGAACAGCTTATCACCCCCAAACTGATGGACAATCTAAAAGTACTATTCAATCACTCGAGGATATACTGAGAACATGATCAATAGAATTTGAAGGTGGTTGGGATCAAAATATCCCATTAGTTGAGTTCTCATAAAACAACAAGTTCCACTCAAGAATTCAAATTGAACCCTATAAATATATAAATTGGAAGTGAATTATAACTCCTACTTATTGGGACAAAGCTAGTGAGAGAAATATTATTGGGCCTCATCTTGTGTAATAGATGATAGAAAAGGTTCATTCCATCCAAAAACACATTAAGGCTGCTCATAGTTGTAAAAATATCTATGTTGACAGTCATCGAAGGGATATAGAGTTTGATGTTGGGGACAGAGTGCTCCTTAAAATTTATGCATGGAATAGAATCATGTGTTTTGTAAAGAAAGAGAAGCTTATCCCAAGGTATATTTTCCCCTATGTAATCCTGGATCATGTAGAACTAGTGGACTAATAGATTTCACTTCATCGAAATCTAGATCAATTTCTTGATGTATTCCATGTATCTTTCTTGAGGAAGTACATACCTGACCCTTCACATGAACTGAATCCGGAGGTGGTACAACTTGAACAAGACCTCTCTTATGAGGATTAGCTAGTGGAGATCTTGGGTCACAAAGACAACGTTTTATTCAAAAAGACTACACACCTTGTTAAAGTGTTGTGGATGAACCAAAAAAATGAAGAAGCTATATGGGAACCAGAGGAGACTATGAGGCATAAGTACACACATATTTTCTTTTATGAGGGTACAATTTGAAATTTCAGGGAAATAATTTCTTAATGGGGGAAGAATGTAACAACCTGGACTTTTGAAAAATATTTTGATTCTTGATAATATATTTCTTACTATGTCATAATCAATAAAAATATATATGTATAAATGAAATGTGACCTTCAGGTTTTGACCGTTATATGACCATTGGTTAATATGACCATGGGAAATAATAAAAAATTTTAACGTTATAGTTATTTTTTATAAATATAAATGACAATGGATTTTTAATTCTGAAAGAAGATTCGATGACCTCATCGAATAGACTCGGGCTGTACGAAGCCCATTTATCAGTGCTTGTGATGGAGGTACCGTCACAAGGATTTTCTCTAGACCATGCCCAAGCCAAGATTCTACATGTTGAGATTGAACGAAATTGCCTGTGGGAAAAGTTAAAGTTAGTAGATATTACCAATCAGGTGATGTTATCTGAGCGACCCCAAGAGTCTATCACCATCACACACCTTCACCTTAGGTCATATGCTGTTTTCAAGGGGTTATCTATCGAGGCCCTAGATAATTAAAATGTAATCCCTTTGTTTTTATAAAACTATTATTTCATCATTTTCATTTTAAGAATAGCTTTGATTAATAAAATATATTTTTATTTGAGATAAATTTGATAAATTGATTTTAGAATTAAACACTGTATTTTTCATAAATTTCTCATACATAGATAATTGTTATGGTAAAATATGCATAATTGTTTCATTTCAAATGTCAAAATTAATCGATGTTGAATTTTTATTAGTTTTCTATGAAGTTTCATTTTTTTGATGAATAGTATTTTTTGATTAATTGTATTTAAAGAATAGTATTTTCTGATGAATAGTACTTTAGGAATAGTATTATTTTTTATGAAAGTAAAAAAATAACTTTTTTAAAGAATTATTAATGAATTGATTCTGTAAAATTATTTTTGAAAAATGAATATATACAGTTGTGATCGGTAAGATATTTAGAGTCTAATAGAATCAACTTTATTTTTTGATGAATATTAACATGACCCTTTGGAATAGTAATGTTACCCTTATGAATAGTAATTTAACCAATGGAATAGTAACCAATCCTATGGATGTATATATATATTAGTCATCTTAAATTGTCATGTTATATAATTATATCATAATATTAGTAAATAAATGTTTTAGAAATTATTAGTAAAGTATTAATTTTTATTAATTTAATTTAATTTAAAAAAAAATTCATTTTTATAAAATGGAGTTCATTTTTAAATTAGACATGTTGAAAAATGGTTAGGGTGAATTTAGATATTTTTATGAAATAGTAGAATTTTTGATGAATAGTAAAAATACAGTTTTGAGTTTTTAGTATGTTTAATGACATCATAACTTTGTCATAATGATCTAATGAGTAATATAAGATGCTAGTAGATTCTTTTGGATTAAAATATGATATTAGGTGTCCTAATTTTCCAATACCAAGGAAAAATATTATGGGAAATCCCATGGTTTTTCAAATACCACTAATGAGGTGTCCTTTGAAATTAATAAAGAAGCTCCCTCTCGTTTACTATAAATACCAACCCAATAATTCATTTCATTTCATACAAAAATAATTCTCATAGAATCTATGTTAGTATTAGATCTGATGGTGTCCTCACAAGGTGTCCTCCCATGGTGTCCTCAAGCCCTCAAGGTCCCAATATTAGAGTTTTAGAAGTTACTCTTCAAGGTAAGGGAATTATGAACTTCTCTTTTCCTTTTAAGATATATTTTATGTGGTATGTCTTTCAAATTTCCATACCATGTTTTTATTTCCATTTTATTATATACTAGTATTTTATTATGATTATTTTATGAGTTTTTGACCATTTTCCCATCTGTTTTTAATGTTTTATAAAACCAAGTTTTAGACCTGATATAATGCAGAATTGTAGTCTCAAAATCTCTCTATTTTTCTCAAGAAACTGTTTTATTTTATTTACATGAATACCCAAAACTCTTTCATTTTCATATTTATTAATAAAGTCATAAAATTATTTATTTTATTCTAGAATTAACATACATAAAACTCTCATTCCCTTTTGTGGGTTATAAATGACATATTGATCATGTTTTTAAGAACTTTCTAAAATGCCATGATTTTGATATGAAGCCCATTTATATTATTCTCTATGGGTTATTTATGAAATGTTTGATTATGATCTATTTGGGTAACATGAATGTAAATAATTAGTAAGTGTTTGACCGGATAGCACTCCAATGCATTGGATAAAGAAATTAATAAATAGAGAAGACAAGTTTTACGACACCTTAGTGAATAACCATGGTAATTTTTAAGAATCCTTGTGGATGGACCCCTGTGATGTTCTTATGAATGTCTGAATTAAATTTTTTAGCCACATTTTCAAGTTATTATTCATGTTATTATTGTTATGATATGCCTATTTCTCATGATTTTATGAAATTCCTCATGTTCTTATTAATATCTCTCAATTTCACATGTAAAATGTTTCACTTGTTTTCTTTTACATGGCCTTATGCTGACCCTTTCCTTTGATGTATGTACCTAGGTTTTGAGATGAAATAAGTGTAGTTAGGATGAAACATGAATAAGACTTTCTTGTTGAATATAATAATGTTTTATGTTTTCATGTATTATGTACCTTATTTACAAGGCACTAAATTCTAAAAGATCCTCTATTTGTAAAATGTAATGAAATGTTATGTAATAAAAGGGGAGATACTATAGTACCTATGATCAGAATCACTATTTTCTACCTCAAATAGAAATATCTATCTATATAAACTAATTGAAACTACTCTCTAAGGTTCTAACCATAAAATCCATCAAATAACCTTTCCCCAACTAGAATGTAATCGTCATTGGAAACTGACTCTGACATAAATTATTTAAAATCTCATCATTTTTACCTTATGAACAATGTTAATATAGTTGTACTTTTCACACCCTTTATATTTGTTGACCTAAATTATAAGAAGAGGGAACTCAATTTCATTTTCCCGATCAACTAAAATTCTATTGAAAATTATTGATCCTTTTAGTGTATTCTTGAATCTTCATGAACCTATAGAATACTCCAATGATTCCAAACATCATTGAACTTCCTCAACTTTAGTGTTATGGAACTTCTTCAAACATCGCTTTCTCAGCTAGATATAAAAACAATTAAAAAATATATTTCATGTTATAAAATACTCTAAAATGTTATGTAAAGATTCTCAAAAAACTATGTTCCGTGGAATGTTTTTCTTGTCTATTCTTAAGGGACTCCTCTGTCTAGTTCTACTTTTTCTGATCACCATTCCATAGCTTCTCTTCAACCAGTTCTCTTCACAGTAATCCTCTACCTGTTGGTCATAATGAATTTAAATCCGATGAATGTTTATATGATAAAATCATCATCCAATGGACTTCCTCTGATGGACTCAATCTGATGGCCTTACTTTAGCAGTGCTCCTCATGACTTTTCAATTTTTCAACTTTATACAACATGATGCATAGAACCTTTCTATTTGAACTTAATAAAAATTGTCTATTCAAATACATGATCCGTTTAAGATGGTTGACTACATTATTGAAAGTTTTAAATAATTTTATTATACACAACCTATCTGTCCCTTTACAACTTCCTTGATCTGTATCTTTGTACTTATTTTCCCTAAAGAATACTTACACATTGTTAATGTGTGTACAAACTCAACAACATCAGGTTCTTACAAAACTTCATTCAAAACATCAACTATGTTCTATCCGATATCTTTTTTTTGTTTCTTCATCCACTTGACTTTAGAAAAACTATGCTTTATCTATTCGGTAACAATGCTATAATTCTCTCCCCATGGAATTCACATTGCCGCTTTTATGTCTGCTCACTATATATATGGTCTTTCCGGAGAACTGCATCTAAAAATATATGTATGATGATCTTCATCCAATGGTTTGCATCCAGAAATCAGTATCTGATTATTCCTTCCTTCGCCATCAGGTTATAAAGTGCATCTCTCCCTCTGTACAAAACATGTTGGATCATTAAATTTTAATGATGTTTCAAACAATTTAGAATGATTTAGAATCATCTGAATTTGTAAGAAAGTTCCTTAAAAAAGATAAGGAAACTTCTTACACTCTTCCAATAACTTCACAACGAAATATTCTTAACTTCTAGAAACTCATTCTCACCTGTTAACAAAAGCATTATTAATAAAAATATGTTGTCAACTAATTGAAAGCATTGTTATGAAAACATCACAAAGGATATCCAGATTACAAAAATATTTTAAAAAATGAATTCATAATATTAATTACTTGAATTGTAAACACATAAATAAATGAAGAAAAATGAATAAATAAATAATATAAACTATATAAAAAATTATTAAAAATTAAATATATTAACTATTTAAATTACAAAAACATTAATAATTGTATTTCAATGAATTAATTATATAAATTTTAAACATTTTAAAAATATTACAACTTAATAAATAAAACTAAATAAATATTAATAATATAAATTAAAAACATATGGAAAATATTAAAACCTAATAAATAATTATGTATAAATAAATATTAAAAATAAATAAATTAGAAAAATATTAAAAATTAATATTTATTAAAAATGGAAAAATAATATTAAATGAAATAATAATAAAAAAATAAATAAAAATGAACAAATTTAAAAAATATTTTAAAAGTGAATTCGTAACATTAATTACTTGAATTAAAAACACCTAAAAATGAATAAAAATAAAAAAATAGATAATATTAATTATATAAATAACAAAATTATAAAAAATGAATTTTATTGACTATACAAAAACATAAAAATTAAAATGAATTTGTAGAAATAAATTAAATAAATCTTAAACATATTAAAAATATTAAAATTAATTAATAAAAAGAAATAAATATTAATCACATAAACTACAAACATATTGATAATTTTAAAACTTAGTGAATAAACATGTATAGAATTTAAAAAAAGAAGAAATTTAAAAAATAATAAAAATTAATAAATTTCAAAAATGAAGAAAATAATATTGAATGGAATAATATTAAAAATAAATATATATTTTTGAATAAATTCATAATATTTATAAAAATTTAATTAATAACGTTAATTGCATGAATTGAAAGCACTTAAAAAATGAATAAATAAATAATACTATTGCTAATGATTGATGCCTGTATTATATTGATTATATATTAAAAATATAATTAATTATTTACCTTTATATACAATTTCATACACATGCATGCATACACAAACAAGTACAAATGCATACATACACATACTACATAAACATACCTACACACACACATACACATATACATAGACATAAACATACATTCCCACACACACAAAAATAAACATCCATGTATGTATACATAAAAATATACATAAAATTGCATACAAGTGCATGAACATACATACACATACATATGCATACAATCATATACTATATAAACACACATACACATACAATTACACATACACACATACATACGCATAGACATACTTGTACACATACATACACAAACATACACATACCCATACCCATACACATACACATACACAGACACACACACACACATACATATGCATAGACATACATATGTACACATGCATACACATATGCGTACACACATACACATATGCATACACATACACATACACATACACATACACATACACATACACAAACACAAACACATACACATACACATACACATACACATACACATACACATACACATGCACATGCACATACACATACACATACACATACACATACACATACACATACACATACACATACACATACACATACACATACACATACACATACACATACACATACACATACACATGCACATACACATACACATACACATTCACATGCACATACGCATACACATACACATACAGATACACATATAGATACACATACACATACCCATACACATACACATACACATACACATTCACATACACATACACATACACATACACATAAACATACACATACACATACACATACACATACACATACACATACACATTCACATACATATTCACCTACACATGCATATGCATATCCGTACACATAGACATTTGTAGACACATATACATACATAAAATTACATACATGTGTATGCACATACATACACATACATATGAATACATACACATACTACATAAACCTACATACACATACACATACATACACATGCATGTGTATCCACACACACACATACATATGCACACACACACACACACAGACACATAGACACATAAATATACAATACAAAACACACACACACACAACACAACACATCCATACAAATAAAACACACACACACAAACATACACAAACATACACATACATCCACATAAATACACATGCACACACACACACACACACACACACACATATATATATACATGAAAACACATGTAATTATATTTTAAATTATTTAATATGAAAATAAATATATAAATTTAAATATAAATAACATATTTAAATAAATAGATTCATTTATATATTAATATAATTGTTTAAATATAATATTAATATATAATATTTTTAATAAATGTATAAATTTTTTGTAATTAATGAATATAAATATACTATTAAACAGTTTTATTGATTAATATAAATTTGATAATTTATTGTATAAAATTTTGAAGAAAGGATTGATACTATTTTTTTATTATAAGTTATATAAATCATTATTTTATATTATATTTGCGCACACATATATATAAATATGAATATATTAATTAAATTATTCATTGTTCCCCTAATCAATGCTATGAAAAGAACACATAAAGTCGTATCTTTATCTGTGCTAAAAAAAGCACAATCAAAGGGTATCATTTTCTCAGTGTTTTTTAGCATTGATAAAAATTTCCATTATCAGTACTTTTAGATAGTGTAGATAAAAATCCCCCCTTTATTAGTGTATTTTGTTTAGCACTGATAAAAGTAACCATTGAATGTTGTGTGATCTATAGTCGAGGGTGCACCCCATTGGGAAACTAGAGTGTAGGTCATGAAGGTATTTGTTTTATAAAAACTAGGATGTTTTAGGTAACAAGCGTAATTGACCCTAACATTTATCAATGAAAATGAAAAAGTAAAAAATTGACATAAAAACATGTGGTACTTAAATAACCACCAAACCAAGAAAGTGGAAAAAACAACCCCACCCAAAGAACTACATTTTTGGACCGAAGTCCCACTCATCATGGCCTGTAGACCCATTGTTTTTGTTTTTTTGGTATGAAATGTCACAAAATAAAGGCCAAAGTCCTAGGGATACTCGCACTAGCTTATGCAACCATGATTCCATCTGATAACATCCAACACCAAAGGAATCGTGAACTCGACTACATCAATGAGGTTAACTGGAAACACACCACCAAAACTCATCATCTTGGAAAAAGCACTGAAAGTTGATGTCTTTAGAAAAAAGACGTTTAAATGAGGATGTCACTATGACCATCAGCATCATAGCTCACGCGATTGTGGTTATCCATAATGATTCTCATCAGAGGTGCCAGTGTCTGCATGTCATCATAAGAATCTACTCACTGTTGGCATCCAATACTATCGATAACCCATAATACTGGAGAATGTTGTACATGTCAGTGTCCCATACAACCGCTAGTCATCCCATAGTTGCCGACATCACCATCATTTCACTAGAGTAAACCATCAACCCATGTGTGATTGGACCAAATGACCATATGGTAGAAACCCATGAACAACCAAGAAAAATGTGAGGCCCATAAATCCATGAAAACAATTCTTGTCGACTGAGCCAGCCTATCGGCTGAGCCATCTTGTCAACTACATATTCCTAGTGCATGTCCTAATGTCACCTCCCATATACTCTCAAGGTTTTACCCCATTATCTTCCCATGTTCATCTTCACCAAATTCATATACCTCAAGGTTGTTCAGTGTAACGTCACTGGTCTCACCCACTCCATACCCACCGTTGTGTTGAGGTTATCACATCTATGATCGAAGTGGATGCAGGGCTCCCGACATCCTAAGGACATCAACGTCCTGGATTTATTCATTAACCCCACTAATGGGTGGGGGTTCTTCCAACTGAGCTATAGACATCGATTTCGACCACTGGGGCCCACCACCAACATCCCAAGGTCACACTATAATCGTTATTTTACAAGGATCATGTGGGAGAACCCTATTATCCTCATCGCATCCCACACATAAACTTCAACCCCACCCTCTTGTAGGATCCCTACTACCGTGTGTCACAACAACAAATCCAAAAACCTAAATCGGTTACCAATGAGGTCTCACACCTACCTCACTACATGTTTCCAGTGGATGACCTTCCAGACACCCATCACCTTCATAATGGTTCCGTACACCCATAAACCTATACCCATCGTAAAAAATCATTGTTCAGTAACTGAGGTCATCCTCACATCATGAGGTTGATATCATCTCATGCTGAGAACATCTCTAGCCTATGGTCGAACACCATTTTCGAAAACACCAAAAATTCATTCCGTCTAATAAGTAGGGAAATTCTATCTCACTCCCTAATTCATCATCGATGAATAAGCAACCACTTACTTACGCCTCACCCCTCCTCACGTTTGTCCCAACTCACTGATCATGCCTCACCGATACTATTGAAACTTTCCAGCACTGGGGTGACTTGGGGAAAATGAGAGTTCTTTAATTATATATAGGTCACAAACCTTTTATTCACCATGAGTCTCAATTATAGATTCATCCTGATGGCGGTTGATTCCACAAGCTACAATCATAAAAAATGTCAACAAACTTCATCCACAAAGGTCATTCTTGGATTTCTAAAGAAATCCCCATTGAAATATTGGGAGAAATGCTCTATATTTTTGTGAGAGAGGATCTCCATCCTTAACTCTTCTTGTTTTTTTATTATTAATAATAATAGTAATAATAATAATAATAGTAAAAGGTCGATTACATTAATCATCGCAGAACATAATGCAATGTAAGAAACAATAATAAACTTACAGGTTCGATGACTTGACTCCACGACCTACCCCACACTCTTCAAAACCCAAACCACTCCACTACCAATGGTGGAGAAAAACATATAATAATAATAATATAGGTTTATTACTACCTCAAGTGTGACACATGATGCTACAAGGAAATTCACAAATAAACCCAGCCTAGGTACTCTGTCCCAAGACCATGTCCCAAACCTCGATCTACCATGCCACCCCCGGAGTCCATGGGGGAATAATAACAATAATAATAATAATGATGATAATGATAATTATAATGATAATGATAATGGTAATGTTAATGACAATGATAATGATAATTATAATGATAATGATAATGATAATGGTAATGATAATGATAATGATAGTGATAGTGATAATGAGAAAGATTATGATAATGATAATGATAATGATAATGATAATGATACTGATAATGATAATGATAATGATAATTATATTGATAATGATAATTATAATGATAATGATACTGATAATGATAATGATAATGATACTAATAATGATAATGATAATGATAATGATAATGATAATGATAATGATAATGATAATGATAATGATAATGATAATGACAATGATAATGATAATGATAATGATAATGATAATGATATGATAATGATAATGATAATGATAATGATAATGATAATGATAATGATAATGATAATGATAATGATAATGATAATGATAATGATAATGATAATGATAATGATAATGATAATGATAATGATAATGATAATGATAATGATAATGATAATGATAATGATAATGATAATGATAATGATAATGATAATGATAATGATAATGATAATGATAATGATAATGATAATGATAATGATAATGATAATGATAATTACAATGACAATGAGAATGATAATGATAATGATAATGATAATGATAATGATAATGATAATGATAATGGTAATGATAATGATAATGATAATGATAATGATAATGATAATGATAATGATAATGATAATGATAATGATAATGATAATGATAATGACAATCATAATCATAATCATAACCATAACCCTAATGATAATGATAATGATAATGATAATGATAATGATAATGATAAGGATAATGATAATTATAATTATAATGATAATGATAATGATAATGATAATGATAATAATAATAATAATGATAATGATAACGATAATGAAAATGAAAATGATAATGAAAATGAAAATGAAAATGAAAATGATAATGATAATGATAATGATAATGATAATGATAATGATAATGATAATGATAATGATAATGATAATGATAATGATAATGAAAAGTACAATGACAATGAGAATGAGAATGATAATGATAATGATAATGATAATGATAATGAAAATGATAATGATAATGATAATGATAATGATAAGGATAATGATAATGATAATGATAATGATAATGATAATGACAATCACTACAAAATATTTCACTTTTTCCATCAGGGGCATATCTTTTGGTAAAAGTGAATTTTCTGTTGGTAAAACGTTTTACCAATATATATGTCCCTATCACTAAACTGTTGGTAAAAACTCTGTCGATATATGTTTTTGCGACAGATAAAAATAGTTCTGTTGAAATTATAATAATACCAACAGATAATATATATGTTGGTTAAAGTGTTTACCAACAGATCTAGTGACAAATTTTTCTGTTGGTAATAATATTACCAACATATAATATTTGTCTATAAATTATTTTTGAATAAAAATTATAAAAAAAATTCTAGTAGAATATCATATTATATTTATTAATTTATCATATTTAATACAATTTTTTTAATTAATAAAACAAAGAATATTTTAAGACATGTTCAAACCTAGAAAAAAATTAATTATATTAATAATTAAATTCATTAAAAAACAAATCAATAAAAAAACGTTATCCCCTCAATAGGATCCAAACCCCCCAAGCTGGATCCCCCCGATAGGATCCACCCCAATGATTGCAATGACATCCACACATGTATGCAGGTTCCCTTTATTCCAAGTCTATTTTCTTACACTTCTACTTGTGGGTGGAAGTGGACATCTGGGAGATGATTGTTAATGACATGGTTCACCAAGCAGGCCCAATTATGTTTTTTGTAGGTCCCTGTTCTCAAACTTGTGATTACAGATAAAATTAGAATTCTATATAACATTTCCACTGTCATGGACGGTTCACCTCTCATGTAAGTAAGACCTCTTTAATTCACTTGTCAATTAAAGAATCTCTTCCCTTATCTCACACTAGAAACAAAAAGAAGATTATAAATCATCAAATAGTCAAAATCGAATTCATTTCAAAGATAATTAATATAGAAATTTAAAAAAGGTTTTATAAGATCACTACAGGGATTAATTACATGTCACTGGAATCTTAACAATATCATTTCATCTTTGATGGAAATCTAAGGTCCACAAGGCCCATAAATAAAATTAATAACGTCTCCATTATGATCCATGGTGATGACCCCAAAGAATGCTAGACCACGGTTAGATTTGGAAGTGTCATCTATGTTGCACTTTTTCCATCAAACGAATGGGAAGATAAAAAAACATCAATCATGCCACGAGTGGGTGTGGTTACCTGGGATATTGAGGCACCCGAGTATAGTTAAGTCACAAACAGAGTTGTTATAGTGCCCTTTTTGAAGCTGGTTGGTATTTGGAATGGCCATTGTGATTTCTGAGAAAGTAGATTGAAGCAGAAAAGGGGCTTTGTCATGTATAAGATTGTTTTTTCCACGCCAAACCACCTGTAGCAGTTCTGCACAGGCCACATGAAGTAGGTTCTTAAGCTGTTTGGATAGCTTTAAATAGATCATTTCCTAAAACATGAGGTAAAAACAAAAACATTTTATATAAACCCTTACCATTCATAACATTATTTGTAGCATTCATGTCATTAAACAGTTTATAAGTAACATAAGAGTACAATACCATGATAGTTTGGGAAATAAAGCATACAATAATGTTAATTAAATATAAGAGAACTCGATGTTATTTTAAAATGGGGTTTTATTTTAGAACAATCCAAAACTGAACACTAATTTTCTATGTTTTAAGGAAATCCAATTTCTAATTTTGATTGACAATGAAGCTATCATTTAGATGGATAATTACATAATAACACTAATATTTTTATGAGTTATTTTTTTACTTTAATAATCCTAAAAATATTCCCAGCTAGTGGAAACAGTTCAAAAAAAATCTTACCTATGACATAATCCAATGATTGAACGGCTTCTCCTTTATGATCTGAATGTGGGCATGCACAAACATTGAAGAGGTGGATAATAACATATTTTAAGTCTCCCTACATCACCTTTTGAGAATTATACTTTAGCAAGGAATAGAAAAGGGTAAGTGAACTCTTATTTTTTCCCACACCCACCCCATGGGGGCTATATCCATCACTATAATCGGATTCCTGCCTCTGCATATGATTGACAAAAAGAAAACCAAATAGATAATGAATTACAAAGAAAAATAATATATTAACATTAATAAGATGCACTTACCCTTCATGTGTTGTGGATAATTCTGCAGATAATGAAATAAAATCAAGGGTCAATTAAGTGTCAATACCACAACCACTAAGATGAAAAAAGGATTTGAAGTAGCCTAAATGAAATATACCACATATCTACTAGCACCCCCTGCAATTCCATGAGCCTGGTTAAGAATTTCACATTCCTTCCATAGCTTATTTATTATCCATTTTAAATTTATTGTTTTTATTGAAATTAAAAATCAACTCACCTACTTCAAAATACCATGTTACCTATAATTGCTTCAATTTATCTTCTGAATTATAAAGCTACCTAGAATCAATGTGAGTCATGGACATGAACATGAACCATCTGCATTACCCAATTGGTCCAACATCATTGAATGACTTGAAAATAAACAAAATGATACAATTTAGATGATTCAAATAGGACCTTATGTTTACTAATTGAAGAGAAGTATTTAATCATCATAATAGAGTTTCCTAATTTAATAAAACTATATCATCATCATAATGTTCCAACAGCCGAAGTGATTCAACATATGATGTAAATGACAAAAATGGAATGATGTACCTATGGAAAAGTATTTACATTCAATATTCTTGAAAAGTGGTAACATACAAATGGACCCATGGGTATATTGTGTAACCTTTAATCTAGCTTCCCAAAATACACTTTAGAACTATCTGAGTGCTAATTACATAGGTGATGTCAAAGCCTTCCATTTTCACATGTATGGTAGCTTGCTTAGAAGACCAATCAATGCTTCTTACATAATAATTAATTCACCTGACATGAAAATACATATACAGGTTTAATTCCATTGTCAGTCTAAAAATAATAATAAGATTACAAAAACATAGAAATGATGCTCCAGTAAATTCCAAAATTAAATAAGAATATAACACCAGAATTTGAACAAAGGTTCTAATAAAAGACACCACCATATAAAATATTTTTTACCAGCATCCAAATATGGAAAAATAAAAAAGGAAGAATAAAGCCTTATCGTTGAAGGAATAATATCAAGAAACATGGAACTCTTCACTCACCTCGATTGTCTTCTATAATTTTACTAAGGTAATCCAATTCAATTCTACACAACATGAACACCTGTAAAAGCCCATGCATGGGCTATAATAATCTCAATTAATATGAATCATAGATAAATTTCTCACAAAATTAGAAAAAATGAAGAATCAACCTCTAGTGAATCTGTGCAATCACAACATGTCCATTACATCAACAAGATTAGGAGCACACCTAAAAATATAAAGCCACTGCAATGAAATGTGTATGAATGTTAGGATCCATTTTACAACACATCATGAACACTATTTAAAAAAATAATAATTACTTCTCTATGATTCCACTTATTTATATTAAGTTATAATACTAAATTGTTAACATAGGCATAACCCCTTTGAAGAGGAGAAAACATGTCAATGAGTTAACAATATGTATGTGGTTTATGCATGACACAATGAGAAGTCCGAAATTTATTCTAATTTCAAAGAACAATATCCCAAAATTTATCCATTAATATGGGAACAAAAATTATGTTTCATAACATTCTTTAACAACTAAAAAACATATAAAAGTTACAATGAAACTAACTTTCAAATAACATGTACGATAATTAATTTTAAATACTGAAATAAACATTGGTATTATCATGAAACCCAACTACTAATTAATCACAAACATATATCATGGTGGTGTTCAATCTATAAATGAAATTAAATATAGATATCAACTGCTATACATATTTCAACTAATTAAATCTATGAACATGAGGTTGCTGTGATGATTCTCATCTGTCGATTCCTGCCACTGTTAACCTTTTCCACATGCTTACTACTGCTAAAATGAGATCTTATGTGAATCTGTGTTCATAATATGAAGCAAAAATTGAAGAGGAATGTGTGAAGCTTGGTTTAGTTTACTACATCAAGGGTTGTGAGAATCAGCCACATGATGTTTTCCAGGTGAAGTTAAAGGATATGAAAGATGTAGAAGTTCATAGAGGGTGATGGTTCAGTGGGAGGTAGGTTGATGTGATCATGGATGATGGGAGTGTCAGTTACATGATGGTACATGACTTGGATGATGATACTTCACAGCTGGAGAAGTTTAGCGCCGATAAAGAATCAACAAACGTAGCTAAAACACATCTAAAACGAATAGATTATGCACTAACCTAAAATAGATTATGCACTTCCAACGCCTAAAATGCCTTCAACAAATGGGAAAAAATGAAAAGATTATGCACTACCCTGAAAAACCTTCAACAAACATGGATAAAATGAACCTCAATCGAGGCTCATAAACCCTAACCATCAATAATCAACAAATACAATACCCAAAATCGGGTTAGGGTTTGGATGGGTCACACACACCGCAAATAAGAGAAGGAAAATCAAAAATAAAAAAGAAAAAGAGAGCGGAGGAGAAGAAATACTAACCTAGGGAGACTGTGACTGAAATTGGAAGGAGATATGGCCATATTACATGGTCGGAGGAGGAGGGAGGTGCGCGTTCAGGATCCCCCTGGGTAGGGCCACAACACGAACAGGAAGGGGATGTGGTGGGGTGACATTCGGGAGGAAAAAATAAAACAAAATAATAATTATAATAACAAATAAAACATTCTTTATATGCATTACACACAATTTAGAAAAACAAAAGTATATTAATCCTGTTAGAGCATCACAATAAAAATAATAATGGTGATGTGAACATTGTTGTTTGAGACATTTATTTTAAGGAAGAGTCATATTTTTGGTATAATTTTTTTAAAAAAATTCATGATATATAACACATTTATATATAATTTATATATAAATAATAATGTTTTAAATTTATAAATATTCTAAATAAAAAAGTATATTATATACATATAATGAAATTATATATATGTAACTTTATTTTTTTAGTTTTTTTCTAGTGTACAATCGATCTTATTCGGGTTTTCAAGAATTATAATCATTTATCATCAGTTTTATATCATATATATACATCATGTATCACAAACATATAATTTTTCAATGAAAACATATTATTATATGATTTTATTAAAATAATTATAATTTATAACATTTACTGCAAATAATACACATATATCAAAATGTTAGTATTAATATGATAAAGTAATAGATTTAGCTGTTGGTAAACTATTTTTTGGTGTTAAATGATCAATATCAATAGATATAACTACTGGTAACAAAAAGTGTTTGTATATAAAATCAATACCAATAGAACTTAATATCTGTTGGAATTGATCATTTTTACCAATAGATATATTATCTGTCAATAAATATTTGTTGGTATAAGCCATTTTTTTGTAGTGAATGATAAAGATAAAGATAAAGATAATGATAATTAAAATGAAAATGAAAAGGAAAATGAAAATTAAAACGATAAGGATAAGGATAATGATATTGATAATTTTAATGATAATAACAATAATATTATTAATAATATCTCCATCATTATCATCATTTCCCCTAGTGTGTTACTTTATGGTAACAGCCCTATGGGGTGTTATGGATGTCATGAGTTTGAGTATCTATCTCTTACTATGTGTGTGAATTGTGTGCTTTCATTATAGATTTATAATTCCCCCTCCCAAGATGTTTCTATTAATAATAATAAAAAAACTAATAATAATAATAATAAATCAATAATCTGGTTATAAATTTGTACGGATTCATGGGATTGACAATCCGTTTACAACATCACGACCAATACATTGATAAGAATGATTCAAAACCAATGTTTGATACCTAAATCTGACTCATGTAATGATCCTTAGGTCTAGTCATGCAATGCCTCACATGTTTGATATGATAAAATGTACATTTCTCATTCATTATTTGTTTTTGATAAATTAAAATCCTATCCGAAGTATTTTTCTATCTAGATTGCAATGGTAGGATCTATTTGGTCATTCGAGGCCATTTTTGGGGTGAGATAGATATATTTATTTTTTAGCTCCATGGGAACGAAAATAAGGTTTAGTTGTTATCTTCAAAGAGAAATTAGGGTTTGTACTCCCTCAACTATGGTGTATTCTAGTGAGGTAGGGGTCCCCCATTTTATTTATATAGATAATATCATCACATTCCCAACACACATAGGGTATGGGTTGTTGCGGATTTGGTACTCCCCCATATACGATCTCACATGGGGTGTGGGTCCTCCACTGGTGTGACACCCACTAGGTCACTGGTATGTTTATTTTTGAGTTATAATTAATTTCTTATTTAATTTTTGGGTTTCTCAAGTTCCTAGGGTCAAAATTAGGGTTTTCAGAGGAAATAGGCATCACGTGTAGTTGGTGCATAGTTTGTCTAACCATGTGAGGGGGGCTGTTTGGGGGATAGTGAGATTTTTCACTATTTGAGAATAGTTTTTGAAACTGTTCATGGCCTAGGGATAACTGTGTGGCTTAGGTTTTAGAAGATAGGATCACCAATATGGTTGGCACACAACTTATCTAACCGTGAAGCCAAACCGCGTGAGTTTTCTAGATCGTTAAAAATGTGGATTTGATCGTATTTTACTTGATTTATTTTTATCCTTTGGGATTATTTTCCTCTCCAATTCATGTAAATCCCCTCTCCCTTGGCTGGGATTCTTCTCACTGCTTTTTACTGGTTGATTCTCATTCAATCTAAATTGTTTTGGCTTGAGGGAAGTCCTGATACTTAATATTTATCTACATTATCCCCTTCCATTCTATTTTTCTTTAAATTTTATGGAATGTAGAAACCCTATTGGGTGGGTTTCCTAAATTTAAGCGTTTTAATGGGGTTTTTTACTCTCTTATATATTAGGTGTGTGAGTCCTACATCTTCCTATATTGGGAGGTTGTCATAAAAGGTGATGAGCGCTGAAAAACTTCTGAGGTTGGTGTTTCTATTTAAGGCAGTTTTCCATGGTTACCTTAAAATTCATAATAGACATTGGTTTATCTTTATTAAATTTATATTTACATTATTTATGGTTGATTTTTATCCCATTCTTGATGTGATCAATGGTTTTATTTTGAAATTTGGTTGTTTTAAAGCAGGTTCTCTAAATGGGTTCGATTAAGTGCACTATAAGTTTTTTTTAGGAAATGGATTGAAATGATTTTGTGGTTCTAAATGAAATTATAAAGAGTTATTAGAAATGGTTTTACAATGAGAATGATTTTTTTAATGAATTAGGAATGTTTTTTATTAAAATGGTTCATTAAATGGATTTTAATGTGTGGCACTTGAGATGTTGATATGTTTTTAATTGATTAGAACAAAGGATAACTAGGGTTTGAGAATGTGTTTTCAAAGGTTAATTGAGGGAATTTGGGGAGGAAGACCTAGTGAGTTTCCATTTTTTTATAAGGGACTATGAGATACATTAGTGGGAAGACAAAGATAGCATCCACTTATTGAAAAAGATATTGAGAGAGGTCTTGTAGTTGGGATCAGGGAAAACTATGAGTACTTCTAATTTTTTTAGCAGGCTAAAAAACTACATTTTGGACACAATCACGTTAAACCACTATGGTTAGATCCCATAGTGTAAATTACATGTACCGAGTTTATTTATTTGGTTTTATGCGTTATGTAAGTTTGTTATCTGATGTGATACCATGTTTTATTCCCATTTAAATTTATTTGGTTATATGATGATGATGTTTATGCATATACCATGTTATGCCTAATTTTGGTAGGTTGAAAATTATTATATTGTGTGGAACAATATTTATTAATTGATACATATTGATAACTGTATGGGAAACCTATTTTTTTAAAATAAAAACAAACAAATTTCAATGAATTTATTAAAAGTGAAATATTATTAAAGTTGAATAGTTTTGGAAAATGAGTTTTCAAACTAGTTATTAGTTTTCATCGTTTAAAAGTATTAAATAGAATCATGGTGGGATGCTACCAGTATTTTTTCATCACACCCTTCATATTCCTTTGGGAATATATAGATATTGTTTTGTAGGACATTGGTAAAGGCAAGGAAACTATGCAGATTTGTGGGTCTTCTTGATTACTTCAATCTGTTATATTGGTGGTGTTGATGCAGTCTCAGAAGTTCAAATCATTAGGATATATTTTTGGGAGTTTTATAATTTTGGGATGTATGTATCAGCCTAGTTTGTATTATTCCCATTTTTTGGATTTTGATCCTTGACTTCAAGTACCATGTTTATACCACGTTATGACATGTTATGTTATGAGGTATGATATTATTTATGACACCAGTTTTAGTCCTTATTACTTCACTCTGATTGTATCTTTATACCTATTGACTCTGACTATGTTTGTTTGTACATCCTATTTTAGGGATGGTTCATGATGTTTTACCATTGGAGAAAAAATTTCTAAGGGGTTTTTCTTCAAGTCCGGTACGTTTCACTAGCCCGTGATGATCGGGAATGTGCTTTGGGTAATGTGGTTTTCTAGTTTGGGTGATGTTTTAGTTAAAAATAGGAAGGTTCATCAAAAAATGGTATCTATTCAGTTTTAGTGTTGGGTTTAAGTGGTAGGATTGAGTTAGAACCAACAAGAATCATGATGTAGGATTGGAGGAGTTCCTAGAAAACTCTTATTTATGTAAAAACATGTGTTTACATGGGTATTTTGGGATGGTGTTTACATTTGGATCACAATTATGGGGTTTTAAGGATATTTTGACATGATTCCTTGTTTTTTTGAGTCATGGTGAAATACAAGTATCAAGGTGAATCGGAGAAGTTTGTAATAGGAGCACAGTTAGGTGTAATAGTTAGTAGTAACCATGTGCATCTTGTGAAACATTTTCAATATCTTCAAGTGGCACTGTCCGGGTTGGTTCTCAATTTTCATAACCATATGTCCAAACTATGTGTAATGGGACATGATCAATTTTTTTTATTTTTCTGATCCTATATCATTTTAATTTGTTAATGATGCTAATAATTGTTATTGAGACCTATTATATTTCTTTTTTAGTTCTATTGGTGATGTTGAGAATCAATTGTGTATGGATTGACTTTGTGTTTTAAATCTTATAGATAATTACTCCCACAGGGACCTCATATAGACTTATAGAGGGTGAAATAGAGAATACCCAACCTAGAAAACCTGATGTTGACTTGGATTTGGTAGATTCGATGATTTGTATTACCCAATTCTTGGGATAGTTGGTTATTCATGATAATACATGGATAATGGACCATGACCAAGAATTCACTAGGAAAAATCAACTAATTTTATCTGGAAACTAGGGACCTAATGAGCCTGATAAGTGGTTGGATTAGATTTGTAGAGTCCCAAATCTTGACGTATATGGACATTACATTACTTTTGTGTAATACTTAATACATAACAAAAACAGACACCAAAGGACCGTAATAGTTTAGTGCCTTTGGAAACATGGAACAGAATCTTCTAATCTTGGTGAAAGATCCTCAATATCTCCCATAAAGATCATAATTATTTTTCTTACCTAAAACCTTTCTTTATATCTTGGGGAAAATAAAACATAAAAAGGGTGAGCTCAAATTCTCATTAAGGGAAAATATAGAGAACATAAAAAAATCCATAAACATTTGAAAGCAAAAACTTGAACATAAAATTTAAACATCAACATCTTGAGCAAAGACATAAATCGTGGATGTATGTAAGGAATATATCATAATGGAACATAAAAAATGATAAAATATAATGGGAATAAAACATGTAATTGTGGAAACCATTCAACACATGTTATGATTTCCATAGTAGCCAAGACACTACTGTCAAGACCATCTTAGTGGACAAAGTCCCTTTCTGAATTGAGTTCACTCCTTGTTTCAGTCCCGTAACACTGAACTGGACTAACTTACCATTCCATCCATGTCTATCTCATGAGATATAAATATTTACCCAATTCATTGGAGGGATATATAGTTCCCAACCATCTCATAATGAAATCATTCTTACTTGTGCCACAAAATAATCTTAAAACATTCATCATAACCCAAGGAATAAAATGGGTTTCATAAACATCATCCCATCATCACATAATCCATATAAAAAAATGGATATTTCATCATAAGAAAATTGAAACCATGAAAATCATAGAGACATTATACTTGAAACATAAACATATGAAATAATTTTGTCTTAGATGGAAAATGGTTTTGATAAAACACTTGAAATGAATTCTTGAGGAAAATATCCTTTCTTCTTCAAAATAATTTTCTTTTCAAAAAATTCCATGAAATTTTAAAATAAAAAAGTTTTGTTGAAAATATTAATAAAATCTTTTAGAGTAAGCTTCATGAAAGTGAGGCGTTATGAAACCGTAAAAATCTGTTCATGCCGTATAAGTTAAAAATAACATTCTTCTCGTACTTTTGTCGAAAAAGTCAAAAAGTTCATCGTGTGGTAAACAAAAGTAAGATTCCTTTCATAAAATTTGGTAAATTTAAAAATTGGGTAAAAAGGACTTTAAACCTATAGGAAAACATTTTTAGAAAAACATGGGAATGGATGATAACAAAAACCCCAGTAAATACTTACGAATAAAAAATCTCAGATAAAAATGAGATTGGAAAAGTTATCCCTTACCTTAGATCCGATATGCTTCGTAAGTATATAAACCTCATATATAATGATTTATATAATTTAATTTACTTTTTACATAATCTTATTCATTGTTATTATATCATATATGGTTCACCTATGACTTTATATTACCCGTTCTTTTGTAGATTCCATGTTAAAGCAGCGTTTTCGGTAAAATCGTTTTATTTATCGTAATTGTTTGGACTTGTTGTTCTTGATATTATTATTACTCATATCCAGATTTAATTACTTCTAGAATTTAAATCATGATTTATATATCATATATATTCAGTATATATATATATATATAATAGTTAGATAAATGAAATGAAATACAACGTTCATGTAGACGGTAGGCCGTACGTACGCATGAACGCTGTTTTTCTTTCCTTATTGACATGAATGGAATTAAGTAAATAACATATAAATAAATCCATTAGCATTATTATGTTATATATAACATTATTATTCATTATATATACTTTATAATCATTCTTAAATGGTTAACATGGAGATTGAATCTCATTGCGTCATGGAGATGGTAATCCGTACGTACGCACGAGCGATGATATCGTTCTCATAATTTTTGAATGGAATTGGAGTGGATGATATAATATCTCATAATAAGTTTGATGTTATTATATCCATATACAGTTATTCCTTACACCATCATAAACATCCAAGTAAGGTGGTGGTGGAAAAACAGATTACACCACGGCGTGGAGACGGTATTTCGTAAGTATGCACGGGGGGTGATTTCAATTTCCGTAAGATGGATAGAAGGTGAAATGAGGTTGTTTGATATTTATAATAACATATCAGTATATTATAGATACTGATTTTGTTACTTTATAATGAAACAACTAAAGAACAAGAAGTAGAAGAAGAAATAAATTTGAAAGAATCGGTAACAGATATTTCCTCTTCTTCGACACGCCTCTTTGAAACTTCCTCTTTGGGCACTAAAATTGATCTTTTAAGAAGACCATGACCTCTAGTATTTTTCTAATGAGGTTTAGAAGGTAAATGGGTAGGGGTATTCCAAGCTTCAAGGCTCAAAAGGGTGTGAAGAGAAGAGGGAAGGGTTTCCCTTTTTATAAGGGAGGAGTGGGGAACCTTTGGAAAAACATAAAATATTATTTTATAATAAAGTCATATTCGGTTTTTAATAGCCCCAAATTAATTTATTTCGAAGATAAGGTTGTTATGGGTCTAAATACTCTCAACCAATAGGTTTTAGACAAGTTTAGGTCACTATTTTATTCTTATCGTTTAGATTTAACTCTAAGTTAAATAATTTAACTTTTACCCTGTCTTTTAGTTTTCTTAAACTATATGGCTAATAAAATTACTATAACAAGCCAAACGAACCCCAAGTGGTTCATTATTAATATATATATCCTTATCTCAGTCGTTTGGATGAAACTTAGATTTTTAGGAATAAAATAACAGTTAATAATATAATATTTGTTTTAGAAACTATTTTATGTCAATTTTGACACTATTTGGTACATGATTTTTTTGAAAATATTAACAGAATTATTAGTTCGAAAAAATTTAATTAAATCAATACTAACATGTCATATTAACCTATAAAATTAGTTTAATTCATAAAAAGTCCAAAATTACCTTGATTTGGGTATTTATAACATCAATTATGTTAATATTTCATTAATAAGGTAATTACTGGATCATCATTGTGTCATAAATAACATAAATTATATAAAGTCTATAAATCATAAATAAAATATCATTATTTAGGAAATATTTTTAGCTTTATAATTAATATTTATAGTCTAATTTATCTTATGTATAACCCTATAGTAATTTTTTTTAATTATTAAACTTTGATTTTAACTCTTTTAACTCTTCTTTGAATTAAATAATAATATATGTCATAATCTAATCCAAGTGGACATAAATGGTCATATTTTATTCCTAAGGTTGTTTTTGGTCGAATTAAACTTATCCAATAGAATTAGTACATGTGTTAGGGTTATAATATTATCATTTTTACCTTTAATTACCCTATTTACTTTTAACTGTGGTAAATAAAGGTAAAATGTTACTATTCACCAAAAATTATTTTCATCTCATTGAACCACATTTTACTTACTAACATCAACCATGTTTCTCGGATTTTTGAAATTCCATTCACAGAAGTGGTAAAATTAATTTTTATGTAAATTTGAAAATTCTCCTAGGAGGTGGGTAAAAGACGGTCAAAAGTTCAATAAAATTTTTATATATATATAATTATTACAAAATGACTCCAATGAATTACATTGAACTTATATAGGTATTATGTATCAATTTTGACCTAAAGTAAATTTAAATAAAATAAATTAATATTTAAATAAAGAGTCGGTTTTTAAATAGTAACACAGTGTTATCACTATTCATCAAAAGTTGAATGTTTTCAGAAAAATACCAGAAATTCACCCTAGGATAATTTTGATATTCCGAATCAAAAAATTATGTCCATTATGAAAGATAAAATTTCAAAAATTGGGTATTACTATTCATAACGGCTAGTTCATAATAATATTATAATAATATCTCGTTTAGTGAAACTTGGTATTGCGTACTACACACGCTATCGAAGAATGTATGGATTGCGTGTAATGCAAGCCAAGTCAGGGCTGCGTGTAGTGAAAGCTCTATTTGGTGTTGTGTATAACATAATCAAAACTTATTTCATTTATACATTAAAAAAAATCTATACAAAATATTGTGTAGAATAATTTCCACAAAATGAACTTGAAATTGTGTGTAACATGGTCTAAGATTAGTGTTGCATATACTGCAAGCTAAGACGGTGTTGTGTATAGCGCAAGCTAATTTTGGTGTAGCGTACAACACAAGACATCAATGAAATTAAAAATAATAATTCTCGTAAAATATCGGGTTGTTACATTCTACCCCCCTTAAAATTAATTTCACCCTCGAAATTCGTCGGGGTTATAAATGGTTAACTACTTGAAAGTTTCTTTAATATAAACCCACATCGTAAAAAGGAATACTAAAACTTAATTTTAAAAATTGATGTATGAAACATAACGGTCACCCAAATTAACTCATCATTGAGTTTCCATGTAGGAGAACATAGGTGAAAATATGGATATGGAAGAGAAATCTAACCATGAAGTTATGATGGAGAGTGGTAGAGAACATGGCTATGAAAAATACAAAAATCACAAAGCCCAAAATAGTGATGATCTAAGGTATCATCTGATTCATCGGATATAAGGGTACTAGGGAAACATTTTTGGTTTTGAAGATCATTTCCCTAAAGATGATGAATTAAAAGAAATACATACATGATTTTGGATCAATATCACGGTTGTTCGTGCCTTGAACAATTTCCACTTCATCATTTAAAGAAATGAAGTTGAATTTGTTATTCGTGAAGTGTTAGCAGATCATGTAATAGAATGATGGGTCATTCCATCTATCTCAAACAAAAGGTTAGCAAAAGTTATTAAATATACATAAGTCGATTAATCGTATATGGTTCCTAAAATGGACTTATACTTCATATCTCATACCACTTAATAAATTAAAACTAATTTATACTAACCAGGGACTTCCTGTAGGCTAGTGGTATGCGATAAAGGTCTATCGCACTTTGGTTGTGGGTTCGATTCCCGCAACCTTGTCTGACACAATGGGTTGTCACCCGTCCTGCAGGTTGTCCTTTTTCTAAAACTAAATTATTATAACATCCCCTAAATAATATCGAAAAAAAGTTCTAGACTTAAACAATACTGACTTGTGTCCAACATAATCCATTCCAATTATTAGGCTTATCCAAAATACTTTTGTCCAAGCTCATAGTATAAAGAAAATAATTACTCGAAATGTCATCTGTCGAGCATGTGAATACCATCATTTATCCCCCATTTATCATAAGATAAAACTTGTTGGTCACATTCCAAACATGTGAATACCTTAATCATGTATTCTCTTGAAAAATGAATATCCATTGACCCTTAGTGAAAACATGAATTCTGTCATAATTTAACACTTTCCACATACCAAAATCCCAAATTTTTTATATACTCAATCCATGATATCACTTTGTCCCTATACCAGTCATGAGCTCATTAATACTATCAAAAAACTCATTATCTCTTTATCCATTAATTATGTGCATTTCATCTACTTTACAAAAATATCTGAATAACCTTTCATGGATAGCGGTACCATTCAGCATATACTTTCAAATACTTTAGGAAAAACAATAGTGTAACAATCTTTAGATGTTTCCTTATTCCATAATACCATTAAATTACCTATACAACATAACTCTTGATAAGCATAAATCATTCCACTACCTTCTTAAACCATTGATCGAGATTCAACAATTATTCCATCTCATATATCATTTGTAGTCTCTTAAAAATCACTAACATAAATACTACCCATATGACCATGCTGATTCTCTTCATGAGACTTTTCCTTAGGGCATTGGTTTTCATAATGCCCGCTCATTCCACATTTAAAACATTTAACCGTTGTTGATGTCTTATAAATACCATTATCCTTTTCCATGGTGTTAACTATAACTTTTCCTTTGCAATTAGTAGCTTTGTGTCCTTATTTTCCACACCCAAATCATCTTCCAGCTCTTTTGAAACATTTTCCCTAATGCCTCTTCCCACATGATTTACATGAGGGGAATTGAACTTTCTTTCCTCTATGATCATCATGAAACTCAATATTTCTCTTATTAGCTGAGTCGGGATACTTACCAAAGTTGATATTATTGATCATATTATGAGATTTCTGATTTGGAATAATAACGATATGTGGACTTCCAGATCCAATTTCATTTGGTTGCTCATGAAGAATATCATTCCATTGTCCATCATATCTTCTATTATCGTGAATCATCTGATTTCCAGCCATTTTCCAAAACCCAAAAAGAATAGTGTGAGGGGAAAAAATCATAATCAAGTGGGAGTACCTTCAATATATAACATCATAGGTTTAATTCTAATATCATTACTGTAATTCTAGGACTATAACCTATACGTATACTTATCCTTAGGGAAATCCCTAGACATACCTTAGAAATATCTCTAGGGATCTCACTAAAGTTTTCGCATCCTAGTTTTCAAAGGATAACTAAACCTCCCTCTGATACCAACTATAGAGACCCAAAGCTTGATGTACATGGAAATTATATTACTTTTGCGGAATACTTATTACATAAAAAAATAGACACCAAAGGACCGTAATAGTTTAGTGCCTTTGGAATCATGGAACATAATCTTCTAATCTTGGTGAAATATCCTCAACATCTCCCATAAGGATCTTACTTTTTTTCTTACCTAAAACCTTTCTTTATATCCCGGGGAAAAGAAAACATAAAAGGGTGAGCTCAAATGCTCAGTAAGGTAAAACATAGAGAACATAAAACAATCCATAAACATTTGAAAGCAAAAACATGAACATAAAATTTAAACATCAAAATCATGAGCAAAGACATAAATTGTGGAAGTATATAAGGAATATATCATAAGGGAACATCAAAAATGATAAAATAGAATGGGAATAAAACATGAAATTGTGGAAACCATTCAGTAAATGTTATGATTTCCATAGTAGCCAAGGCATTGCTTCCAAGACCATCTTAATGGACAAAGTCCCTTTCTGAATCGAGTTCACTACTCGTTTCAGTCCTGTAACACTGAACCGGATTAAATTACTGTTCCAGCCATGTCTATATCATGATATATAAATCTTTACCCAATTAATTAGAGGGAGATATAGGTCCCACCCATCTCATAATTAAATCATTCTTACTTGTTCCACAAAATAAACTTAAAACATTCATCATAACCCAGGGAATAAAATCGGTTTCATAAACATCATCCCATCATCACATAATAAATATAAAACAAATGGATATTTCATCATAAGAAAAGTGAAACCATGTAAATCATAGAGACATTATACTTGAAACATACACATATGAAATAATGTCATCTTAGATGGAAAATGGTTTTGATAAAACACTTGAAATGAATTCTTGAAGAAAATACCCTTTCTTCTTCAAAATCATTTTATTTTTACAAAATTCCATGCAATTTTAATAGAAAAGTATTTTGTTGAAAATAGTAATAAAATCTTGTAAAGCAAGCTTCATGAAAATTAGGCGTTATGATAACGTAAAAATCGGTTCACACCGTATAAGTTAAAAATAACATTCTTCTCGTACTTTTGTCGGAAAAGTCAAAAAGTTCCTCGTGTGGTAAACAAAAGTAAGATTCCTTTCATAAAATGCGGTCAATTTTAAAATTGGATATAAAGGAATTTAAATATATAGGAATTTTGTTTTAGAAAAACATGGGCATGGATGATAACAATAACCGCAGTAAATACTTACGAATAAACAATGTCAGATAAAAACGAGATTGGAAAAGTTATCCCTTACTTTAGGTCCGATATGCTTCGTACGTATCTGAACCTCCTGTATAATTATTTAAATAATGTTATTTACTTATTACATAATCATATTCATTGTTATTATATCATATATGGTTCACTTATGACTTTATAGTACCCATTCTTTTGTAAATTCCATGTTAAAGCGGCGTTTTGGGTAAAATCGTTTTATTTATCGTACTTGTTTGGACTTGTGGTTCTTGATATTATTATTAAATTTATCATGATTTAATTACTTTTAGAATTTAAATAATGATTTATGTATCACATATATTCAGTATATATATATATAATAGATAGACAAATAAAATGAAATACACCGTTCATGGAGACGGTAGGCCGTACGTACGCATTAACGTTGTTTTCCTTTCCTTATTGACTTGAATGGAATTAAGTAAATAACATATAAATAAATAAAGTAGCATTATTATGTTATATATACCATTATTATTCATTATATATACTTTATAATCATTCTTAAATGGTTAACATGGAGATTGAATCTCATCGCATCGTGGAGATGATAATCCGTACGTACGCACGAGCGATGATATCATTCCCATAATTTTTGAATGGAATTGGAGTGGATGATATAATATATCATAATCAGTATGATGTTATAATATCCATATATAGTTATTCTTTACACCATTATACCGATCCAAGTAAGGTGGTGGTGGAAAAACAAATTACACCACGACATGGAGACGGTATTCCGTACGTACGCACGCGAGATGATTTCATTTTCCATAGGATGGATAGAAGGGGAAGTGGGGTTGTTTCATATTTATAATAACATATCAGTATATTATATATACTGATGTTATTACTTTATAATGAAACAACTAAATAAGAAGAAGTAGAAGAAGAAATAAATTTGAAAGAATCGGTAACGGATATTACCTCTTCATCGACACGCCTCTTTGAAACTTCCACTTAGGGCACTAAAATTGGTCTTTGAAGAAGACCAGGACATCTAGTATGTTTCTAATGAGGTTTATAAGGGAAATTTTCAGGGGTTTTCCGAGCTTCAAGGCTCAAAAGGGTGTGAAGTTCAGAGGGAAGGGGTGACCTTTTTAAAAGGGAGGAGAGGGGAACCTTTGGAAAAACATAAAATATTATTTTATAGTAAAGTCATATTCGGTTATTAATATATCAAAATTGATTTATTTCTAAGATAAGGTGGGGATGGGTCGATATACTCTCAACCAATATGTTTTAGACATGTTTGGGTCACTATTTTATTCTTATCATTTAGATTTAACTCTAAGTTAAATAATTTAACTTTTACCCTGCCTTTTTGTTTTCTTAAACTATATGGTTCATAAACATACTATAATAAGCCAAACGAACCCAAAGTGGTTCATTATTAATATATATATATCATTGTATAAGTAATTTGGCCGAACCATAGATTTTTAGGAATAAAATAACAATTAATAATATAGTATATGTTTTAAAAACTATTTTACATCAATTTTGACACTATTTGGTACTTGATTTTTGTGAAAATCATAACAGAATTATTAGTTCTAAAAAAGATAATTAAATCAATACTAACATGTCATATTAACGTATAAAATTAGTTTAATTCATATAAAGTCCAAAATTACATTGATTTGAGTATTTATAACATCAATTATGTTAATATTTTATTAATAAGGTAATTACGGCATCATCATTGTGTCATAAATAACATAAATTATATAATGTTTAAAAATCATAAATAAAATATAATTATATAGGTAATCTTCTTATCTTTCTAATGAATATTTATAGTCTAATTTATCTTATGTATAAAACTATATTAAATTTTTTTTCTTATTAAACTTTGATTTTAACTCTTTTAACTCTTCTTTAATTAAATAATAATAAATGTCCTAATCTAATTCAAGTGGACCTAAATGGTCATATTTTATTCCTAAGGTTTTTTTTGGTCGAATTGAACTTATCCAATATAATTATTACATTTGTTAGGGTAATAATAATATTATTTTTACCCTTAATTACCCTATTTACTTTTAACTGTGGTAAATAAAAGTAAAAAAGTTACTATTCACCAAAAATTATTTTCATCTCATTGAACCACATTTTACTTACTGACATCAACCTTGTTTCTCGTATTTTTGAAATTCTATTCACAGAAGTGGTAAAATTATGATTTGTGTAAATTTGAAAATTCTCCTTGGAGGTGGGTAAAAGACGCTCAAAAGTTCAATAAAATTTTTATATATCTAAAATTATTATAAAATGACTCCAATGAATTACATTAAACTTATATAGGTATTATGTATCAATTTTTATCTAAATTAAATTTAAATAAAATAAATAATTATTTAAATAAAAAGTTGATTTTAAATACTAACCCAATGTTTTCACTATTCATCAAAAATTGAATGTTTTAAGAAAAATACCAAAAATTCACCATAGTCTAATTTCGATATTCCGAATCCAAAAATGAAGTCCATTTTGAAAGATAAAATTTCAAAAAGTGGGTATTAATATTCATAAGGGCTAGTTCATAATAATATTATAATAATATCTCGTTTAGTAAAACATGGTATTGCGTACTACACACGCTATCGAAGAAGGTCTTGATTGCGTGTAATGCAAGCCAAGTTAGGGCTGCGTGTAGTGAAAGCTCTGTTTGGTGTTGCTTATTACATAATCAAAACTTATTTCATTTATACATTAAACAAAATCTATACATAATGTTGCGTAGAATAATTTCCACAAAACGAACTTGAAATTGTGTGTAACACGATCAAAGATTAGTGTTGCATATACTACAAGCTAAGATGGTGTTGTGTATAGTGCAAGATAATTTTGGTGTAGCATACAACACAAGAAATCAATGAAATTAAAAATAATAATTCTCATAAAATCTCAGGTTGTTACATTCTACCCCCCTTAAAATGAATTTCTCCCTCGAAATTCATCGGGGTTATAAATGGTTTACTACTTGAAAGTTTCTTTAATAGAAACCCACATCGTAAAAAGGAATACTAAAAATTAATTTTAAAATTTTTTGTGTGAAACATAACGGTTACCCAAATTAACTCGTCACTGGGTTTCCACGTAGGACAACATAGGTGAAAATATGGATATGGATGAGAAATCTGACCATCATGTTCTGATGGAGAGTGGTAGAAAACATGGCTATGAAAAATCCAACAATCACAAAGCCATAAATTTGTGATGATCTAAGGTACCATCTGATTAATCGGATATGAGGGCACTAGGACAACATTTTTGGTTTTGAAGATCATTTCCCTAAAGTTGATTAATTAAAAGAAATACATACATGATTTTGGTTCAATCTCACTGTTGTTCGTGCCTTGAACAATTTCCACTTCATCTATTAATTAAATGATGTTGAATTTGTTATTCGTGACATGTTATTAGATCATGTAATAGAATGATGGGTCATTCCATCTGTCTCAAACAAAAGGTTAGAAAAATTTATTAAATATACATAAGTTGATTAATCGTATATAGTTCCTAAAATGGACTTATACTTCATATATCATACCATTTAATAAATTAAAACTAATTTATACTAACCACGGGCTTCCTGTAGGCCAGTGGTATGCGATAAAGGCCTCTCGCACTACGGTTGTGGGTTCGATTCCCGCAACATTGTCCGACGCGACAGGTTGTTGCCCGTCCTGCAGGTTGTCATTTTTCTAAAACTACATTATTATAACATCCCTTAAATAATATCGAAAAAAAGTTCTAGCCTTAACTAATACTAACTTGTGTCGAACATAATCCATTCCAATCTTTAGGATTATCCAAAATACTTCTATCCAAGCTCATAGTATAAGGAAAAAAATTACTAGAAATGTCATCTGTCGAGCATGTAAATACCATCATTTATCCCCCATATATCATAATATAAAACTTGTTGGTCACATTCCAAACAATTGAATACCTTAATAATGTATTCTCTTGAAAAATGAATATTCATTGACCCTTAGTGAAAACATGAATGTTGTCAAAATTTAACACTTTCCACATACCGAAATCCCAAAATTTCCATATACTCAATCCATGATATCACTTTTTCCTTATACAAGTCATGAGCTCATTAATACTATCAAACAACTCATTATATACTTATCCCTTCATTATGCGCATATCATTTACTTTCCAAAAATATCTGAATAACCTTTCCTGGTTACCAGTACCATTCAACATATACTTTCAAATACTTTATGAAAAAAAATTGTGTAATAATCCTTCGATGTTTCTTTATTCCATATTACCATTAAATTACCTATACAACATAACTCTTGATAAACATAAATCTTTCCACTAACTTCTTAAACCATTGACCGAGCTTCAACAATTATTTCATCTCATATATCAATTGTAGTCTCTTCATCATCACCAACATAAATACTACCCATACGACCATGCTGATTCTCTTCATGAGACTTTCCCTTAGGGCATTAGTTTGCATAATGTCCGTACATTCCACATTTAAAACATTTAACTATTTTTGATGTCTTAGAAATACCATTATCTTTATCCATGGTGTTAACTAAACCTTTTCCTTTGCAATTATTGGCTTTGTGTCCTTCTTTTACACTCCCAATGCATCTTCCAGTTCCATTGAAACATTCTCCCTGATGCCTCTTACCACATGATTTACATGAGGGGAATTGGACTTTCTTTCCTCTATAATCAGTAGGAAACTCAATCTTTCTCTTATTAGCTGAGTTGGGATACTTACCAAAGTTGAGATTATTGATCATATTACGAGTTTTATGATTTGGCATAATAACGATATGTGGACTTCCAAATCCAATTTCATTTGGTTTCTCATGAAGAATATCATTCCATTTTCCATTATATCCTCCATTATCGTGAATCTTCCGATTTCCAGCCATTTTCTAAAACCCAAAAAAAGTAGTGTGAGAGGAAAAAATCATAATCAAGGGGGAGTAACTTCAATATCTAACATCTTAGGTTTAATTATAATATCATTACTGTAATTATAGGACTATAACCTATACATATACTTATCCTTAGGTAAATCCCTAGATATACCTTAGAAATATCTCTAGGGATCTCACTAATGTTTTCACATCCTAGTTTACAATGGTTAACTAAACCTCCTTCTGATACCAACTATAGAGACCCAAAGCTTGACGTGCATAGACATTACATTACTTTTTCAGAATACTTAATAAATAACAAAAACAGACACCAAAACACCGTAATAGTTTAGTGCCTTTGGAAACTTGGAACATAATCTTCTAATCTTGGTGAAAGATCCTCAACATCTCCCATAAATATCTTCCTTTTTTTTCTTACCTAAAACCTTTCTTTATATCACGGGGAAAAGAAAACATAAAAAGGGTGAGCTCAAATTCTTAGTATTGGAAAACAAAGAGAACATAAAACAATCCATAAACATTTGAAAGGAAAAACTTGAACATAAAATTCAAACATCGAAATCTTGAGCAAAGACATAAATCGTGGAAGTATGTAAGGCACATATCATAATGGAACATCAACCATGATAAAATATAATGGGAATAAAACATTTAATTGTGGAAACCATTCAACACATGTTATTATTTCCATAGTAGCCAATGCATTACTTCCAAGACCATCTTAGTGGACAAAGTCCCTTTCTGAATCGAGTTCACTCCTCGTTTCAGTCCTGTAACACTGAACCAGATTAACTTACCATTCCAGCCATGTCTATATCATGAGATAAAAATATTTACCCAATGCATTAGAGGGAGATATAGGTCCCACCCATCTCATAATGAAATCATTCTTACTTGTGCAACAAAATAAACTTAAAACATTCATCATAACCCAAGGAATAAAATGGGATTCATAAACATCACCCCATCATCACATAATCCATATATAAAAATGGATATTTCATCATAAGAAAAGTGAAACCATGTAAATCATAGAGACATTATACTTGAAACAGACACATATTAAATAATTTCATCTTAGATGGAAAATGGTTTTGATGAAACACTTGAAATGAATTCTTGAGGAAAATATCCTTTCTTCTTCAAAATCATTTTCTTTTGACAAAATTCCATGAAATTTTAAAAGAAAATTATTTTGTTAAAAATAGTCATAAAATATTGAAGAGTAAGCTTCATGAAAATGAGGCGTTATGAAACCGTAAAAATCCGTTCACGCCGTATAAGTTAAAAATAACATTATTCTTGTACTTTTTTCGGAAAAGTCAAAAAAGTACCTCGGGTGGTAAAAAAAGTAATATTCCTTTCATAATATGTGGTAAATTTCAATATTGGGTAAAAAGGAATTTAAACATACAGGAAAACATTTTTATAAAAACATGGGCATGGATGATAACAATAACCCCAGTAAATACTTACAAATAAACAATCTCAGATAAAAACGAGATTGGAAAAGTTATCCCTTACCTTAGGTCTGATATGTTTTGTACATATCCAAACATCTTGTATAATGATTTAAATAATTTAATTTACTTATTACAAAATCATATTCATTGTTATTATATCATATATGGTTCACTTATTGCTTTATATTACCCGTTCTTTTGTAAATTCCATGTTAAAGCAGCGTTTTGGGTAAAATCGTTTTATTTATCGTACTTGTTTGGACTTGTTGTTATTGATATTATTATTACTTATATAGTTATATAATTACTTCAAGAATGTAAATCATGATTTATATATCATATATATTCATTATATATATATATAATAGATAGATAAATGAAATGAAATACACCATTCATGGAGACGGTAGGCCGTACGTAAGCATGAACGCTGTTTTCCATTCCTTATTGACTTGAATGGAATTAATTAAATAACATATAAATATATCCAGTAGAATTATTATGTTATATATACCATTATTATTCATTATATATACTTTATAATCATTCTTAAATGGTTAACATGGATATTGAATCTCATCGCGTCGTGGAGACGGTAATCCGTACGTACGCACGAGCAATGATATCATTCCCATAATTTTTGAATGGAATTGGAGTGGATGATATAATATCTCATAATCAGTATGAAGTTATAATATCCATATATAGTTATTCTTTACACCATTATACTCGTCCATGTAAGGTGGTGGTGGAAAAATATATTATACCACGACGTGGAGACGGTATTCCTTACATACGCACACGCGGTGATTTCATTTTCCGTAGGATGGATAGAAGGAGAAATGGGGTTGTTTCATATTTATAATAAAATATCAGTATATTATATAAACTTATGTTATTAATTTATAATGAAACAACTAAAGTATAAGAATTATAAGAAGAAATAAATTGGAAAGAATCGGTAACAGATATTACCTCTTTTTCGACACGCCTCTTTGAAACTTTCTCTTAGGGCACTAAAATTGATCTTTGAAGAAGACTAGGACCTCTAGTATGTTTCTAAGAAGGTTGATAATGGAACTGGGCAGGGGTTGGCTGAGCTTCAAGGCTCAAAAGGATGTGAAGAGAAGAGGGAAGGGGTGCCCTTTTTATAAGGGAGGAGAGGGGCACCTTTGGAAAAACATAAAATATTATTTTATAATAAAGTAATATTCGGTTTTTAATAGCTAAGAATTGATTTATTTAGAAGATAAGGTGGATATGGGTCGAAAAACTCTCAACCAATAGGTTTTAGACCAGTTTAGTTCACTATTTTATCCATATCATTTAGATTTAACTCTAAGTTAAATAATTTATCTTTTACCCTGTCTTTTTGTTTTCTTAAACTATATGGTTAATAAACATACTATAACAAGGAAAACGAACCCCAAGTGGTAAATTATTAATATATATATCCTTATCTAAGTCATTTGGCTGAACCTTATATTTTTAGGAATAAAATAACAATTAATAATATAATATTTGTTTTAAAAACTATTTTATGTCAATTTTGACACTATTTGGTACATGATTTTTGTGAACCTAATAATAGCATGATTAGTTAGAAAAAAGTTAGTTAAATCAATACTAACATGTCATATTGACCTATAAAATTAGTTGAATTCATAAAAAGTCTAAAATTACATTGATCTGAGTATTTATAACATCAATTATGTTAATATTTCATTAATAAGGTAATTACTGCATCATCATTGTGTCATAAATAACATAAATTATTTAATGTCTAAAAATCATAAATAAAATATCATTATTTAGGAAATCTTTTTTATATTTCTAATGAATATTTATAGTCTAATTTATCTTATGTATAACCCTATATTAATATTTTTTACTTATTAAACTTTGATTTTAACTCTTTTAACTATTCTTTGAATTAAATAATAATAAATGTCCTAATCTAATCCTAGTGGACCTAAATGGTCATATTTTATTCCTAAGGTTGTTTTTGGTCGAATTAAACTTATCCAATAGAATTATGACACGTGTTAGGGTAATAATAATATCATTTTTACCCTTAATTACCCTATTTACTTTTAACCGTGGTAAATAAAAGTAAAAAGTTACTATTCACAAAAAATTATTTTCATCTCATTGAATCAAATTTTACTTACTGACATCAACCATGTCTCTCGGATTTTTGAAATTCCATTCACAGAAGTGGTAAAATTATGTTTTATGTAAATTTGCAAATTCTCCTAGGAGGTGGGTAAAAGATGGTCAAAAGTTCAATAAAATTTTTATATATCTAAAATTATTATAAAATGACTCCAATGAATTACCTTGAAATTATATAGGTATTATGTATAAATTTTGACCTAAAGTAAATTTAAATAAAATAAATAATTATTTAAATAAAAATTCGGTTTTTAAATACTAACCCAGTGTTTTCATTATTTATCCAAAATTGAATGTTTTCAGAAAAATACCAAAAATTCACCCTAGGCTAATTTTGATATTCTGAATCCAAAAATGAAGTCCATTTTGAAAGATAAAATTTCAAAAATTGGGTATTTCTATTCATAACGGCTAGTTCATAATAATATTTTAATAATATCTCGTTTAGTGAAACTTGGTATTATGTACTACACACGTTATCGAAGAAGGTCTTGATTGAGTGTAATACAAGCGAAGTCAGGGTTGCGTGTAGTGAAAGCTCCATTTTGTGTTGAGTATAACATAATCAAAATTTATTTCATTTACACATTAAAAAAAATCAATACATAATGTTGCATAGAATAATTTCCACAAAACGAACTTGAAATTGTGTGTAACACGGTCCAAGATTAGTGTTGCATATAATGAAAGCTAAGATGGTGTTGTGTATAGCGCAAGCTAATTTTGGTGTAGCGAACAACACAAGACATCAATGAAATTAAAAATAATAATTCTAATAAAACCATGGGTTGTTACAAGATTGAATTGATATTTGAATTTCTAAATACCAGTAAGACCTCATAGGTATGTTTTTCCAACCATGTGCTAGAAATACTGGATAGAAGGAGGTGGGAATCAATGGTGCTAGAAAGGCGACATGAGGATCTCACCTAGACCAATTTCAAGGTGTATTTTAATTGGAAGTCCTACTTGGATACCTTTAGGGTGGTGAAGGCCCATGAGTTTTTGATATTAGAGAAATTTCATCATTTGTTTTGGGATTATTTAACTCAGTTTACAAAGTTATTCCATATTTATTTTAGTCACATCGTGAATGATCACCTCAAGGATTGGTGTTTTGAGATGGTCCTGAATCCAGAGATTAGATCCATAATCATTATTAATTTTCTATAAAACAATTATTAATTGTTTTAAAATGAATCTATGGTAGTGGTATATTTGATTATCAAAATATGTCTTATTGGTGGTACTAAAGTGGTTGGTAGACAGATCTCATCATCTGGTCAAAATCAGATTTGGGAAGAGTCTTTTTATAGATGTAGGAATAGTGCTCCATAGTATTCCGGTATAATGAATGTGGGTTCTATGGGGTATAACCTGGTTTTCTGATTTTAGTGTTGTAAGGGTGCCACACCAAGCCTAATTTCCCATATACTCTTATGAAATTCCACTAGTGTGTGCATTCAGGTCATATTTATCACTTCTGTCAGCTTTATGTATGGGGAAGTGTTGTAGGATCGCCATCTTTAAAGGGTTATTAGGTGTAGTATGAAGATACCAAGGGATAATGATCTCTCTATTAGAGGAACGGGGTTCTCACTAGGAAATGAAGCATCGGGTTGGGATTGAGTCAGGGCTCCTTCATAAAACAAATGATATCCCATAGGACTTAGATTTCGGGATGACCACCATGTGAGGCATGGTGTTTATCACTTCTTCCATGAAATCTATTCTTTTTTATTAGGGTGAATCCTATATTTTTATCTCACTAAAATTGGTTGATGATTTGTGCATATGTGAAATTTTTATGAATTCTGTTATGTATTTTCATAACCCATTTGGTAGAACGAATGGGAATGTTTTCAAGTTCCTTGAGTTTTGTGTTCTGGTAGATGATTTAGAATTCATTTTTGATTTCCCCATTTTGGAAATGGATGTTTTATAACTTATTATTGGCATGGATTTTTTGATTACCTATAAGGTTTAGATTGACTATTATCACTTTAGGGACTAGTTCTTTATGTATTATGGGAGAAATCATGTCTTTCAAGGTTATTGGGATCCATTAATAGGAGGTGTAGGAATATATTTTTCATATATGGTTTGGGATCCATTAATAGGAGGTGTAGGAATATTTTTTTTCAGATATGGGTTTGTTCTCATGCTAGTTGTCCATGTTATTTTTTGATTCATCTGAGTAGAGTTTAGCTTGTGGACTTCCAGCGGTCATAGATAGGTACCTTGATGTTTTTCAAGGTGAATTTTCTTGGATTCCACCCTAGAGAGAGGTCGATTTCACCATCGATCTGCTCCATAGGACCAACCCTATTTTCTTTAAATCATACTGGATGGATTTGATCATGCTAAAAGAGTATAAATTTTAGCTGGAGGAACTTGAGGGAAAATGACTTATCTACCTTATAACTTCATGGTACACTTCATCAGTTCTACTTAAAAATAAAGTATATGGGACTCTCTAACACTGTATAGAAAATAATATTATTAATCCAAATATCATAAAGAATAAATACCCATTACCCATAATTTATAACCTATTTGACAATTTAGAGCATGTTATTGGTTTTTAAATATTGACCTAAGATCTTTTTACCACCAATTTAGGTTCTAAGAGGAGTATGTTTAATATAAACCTTTCTATATCGGTATGGAAATTTTGGGTCTTTGGATATTCCATTCAAGCTTACCAATTCTCCCATGGTCTTTATGAACTGGATCTTCCAATGTTTTTTTAATCCTCCATAGTCATGTTTTTTATGAAATATTGGTGTATTAAAAGAAAGAGGAGAATCATAATAACCATTTGATGGTTTTCTGGGGGATTTTTAGGGATCATCGTCTATATGAAAAGCTATCGAAATGTAATTTTTTATCTAGGAAGTGATATTCTAGGGCCATGTTATTTTTAATAGAGGAGTTTTAGAAGATCCAAATAAAGTACTAGTGGTCGTGTCTTGGGAGAGTCCCAATAAACTGTTCTAGATCCGAATATTTTTAGGCTTGGCTAGGTACTATAGTCATTTTCAGGAATCCTCCATGATAGATTCTCCCTTGATAGACCTTACTAAGAAAGGGGTGATGTTTGAAATGTATTATAGTTGAAAATATTATTTTTAGCAACTGAATAAATGTTTGAAATCTGCACCATTTATTATTCTTCCAAAGCAGGTAAAATCTAATGTAGTGTATTGTGATTCCTTCGACTTTGTATTGGGATAATTTATGAAATGGGGTAACTATGTGGTGTCCCACGACTCATGATAGATACAACCTAATGTGTTTAATTAACCCACCCATGATGTATATTTGGTTATCATGATGCATTAACTGAAGACATGGAATCATTACCTCTTTGGGGATAATTTTACAGTTTACTCATATCCTAAAAGCACAATGTGTATCTTTAACTAGAGGTACATGAAACTCAAATAGAGACACTGGGTGGATTATCTTTAGAATGTCTGTTTCAACATTTCATATACACTTAGGAAGGGGAATGTATTCATCGACACATTGAGCATGAATCTTCTGTTGTAGGCTATTTGTGATTCAATGGATGAGTGTGGCCTGGTGAGTTTGTTTTCTGATATGAGTCTTGAGGTGAAATAGGGTGAAGAGATGGGGTTTTTTGATAGTTTTCAGGTCACACCCCCTATTATTGATTATGTTATGAGTGAAAAGTAATTCAAAATGAAATACAAGTAGGTTGGAAATTATCTAAATAGTGGGGAGACCTCAGATGACTAGTCTCGGCCTATCAATGGTTCTATTCATTTTAGGATATGACGTGTAGTTCCATTGAGATTGCAGCATGAGGAGATGAAATAGATGAATCATTTAAGTTTTTCCATGAAACATGGGGTTACTAAGGTGTTTTATACCATGAAAGGTCAATATTTATGGCCTTGGATTAGATATGAAGTTGAAAACGTTGTTTCTCAATTTTTGACGTACCATAGAATTAAAGGTGATCAACATAGACTATCTTAGTAATTGAAGCCTCTCCCCATTCCCATGTGGAAGTGATATGAGATATCAATGGGTATAATTATCTTATTTCCTCAGAATCCATGTGGGAATATATATATATATATATATATGAGTGATTATTGATTATTTGATGAAATAAACCGATTTTCTTCCCTTTAGAGAGTTGAAAAATCTAGTGGACGTCAGAAACCTATATGTTTGAGAGGTTTTAAGGTTTATTAGAGTGACTTTAGTGATAGTTTCTAACCATGATACCTATTTCACTTATCAATTTTTTAAGGGACTCCAAGAGGACTTGCGGACCAAGAGGAGGTTGGGCATCACGTAACACTCGCAAATGGTTTGTCAGTCTGAGAAAACAATATAGACCCTTAATGATATGTTACAAGAACGTGTCCTTGACGTTGGAGGTTTTTGGGAAAGGAACTTGTTTTTTTATGATTTTTCATACAATAACAGTTATCAGTACTGGATTCATACGACCTTGTTTGAGGGTTTTTTATGGTCAACCATGCTAATCCACATTGTGTTCAGTTGTGGTGGGTGATCATTTCTTATGGGGACCAAGTCTCATCCAAAGGGTGACTGAAATAATACAGTTGATTCAAAAAAGTTTAATATTATCTAGGAATCACTAGAAGTCACATGAATATTGATTTCATTGCCCGTAAGAGATTTAGGACAATCTTTATGTTTTTCATTTGAAATATATTCGTCTAGGACATAGTCACTTAGGAAAGAAAAATAAACTGGCACCATGTAATGTTAGGTCCTTTTGAGTTATAGAAAATCTTATGAAAGTTTCATATCGACAAGAGTTTCCACTATGGATGAACTCGATCCATGATGTATTTAATTTTTACTATTTTAAAAAATACAATTTGGACCTATATCATGTGTTAGAATAGAAATATTTTGAGATGGATACTGATGCCAGTGTCGTGAAGTTTCCTGTTTGTATCTTGGATTTTCAGAACAATGTTCTATATGGTAATAATATATCATTAGTCCATGTAATTTTGAATCATGGTTGTGATATCCATGATACTTGGGAGAAGGAAGTGTTGGTGAGGGAGTAGTGACCTCACTTGTTTTCTTCTGGGGATTTCTAAATACTTTCTGGGAGAAGAAAGTTACATAGTGGGGGGGGGGAGAGTATGTGACACCCACCATCTCACTGTTATTTCTTTCTTTGAGTGATTATTTATCTTTTATTTCATTATTGAGTTTCTAGGTTGTTGAGGGTTGAAATTGGTGGTTTCAAAGGAAAAATATCCCTGACACTTGACTGGCACATGATTTTTCTAACTGTGCTGCTAATCGTGAAGGGGGGAGTTTAGGGGGCAATGTGATTTATCATTGTTTGAGCATGGTTTGTAAAGCTATGCATGAAATAATGGTAATTTTACAACTTATTGTTTGGGATAGAGTACAACTGACCTGGTTGGCACATGGTTTTTCAAAGCATGAGGCCTAATAGTGTGAGTTTTCCAACTCATTAAATGTGTATCGTTTTACAAAATTTCCCTAGAATAATTTTTAACATTTGGGATTCTTTTCCTTTACCATTCATGAACATACCCAATCCCTTGTATTGGAAGCTTCTCCCCTATTCTCTTAGTTGATTCTCTATGGGTTTGTGGCATTTTCACTTAAGGTAAGTCTTAATCCTTGAGGTTTATCCACCTTATCGTGTTTATCTTTTTATTTAAATTTTATTGAAGGTGGAAACACTAGTGGGTGGGTTAGCCAAATATATGGGTATTAATGCATTTTTTAATTTTTTTCCTTATGTATTAGATTTTTGAGGCCTTATTCTTCCTAAATTAGGGTGTTTTCATAAAAGGTGATTTTTTTGGAAGCACTTCCAAGGTAGGTGTATCTATTTAAGGGCATTAAACTTGGATTACCCTTAAATTATTAATTTCAATCGGTTTATGTTTATAAAATTACAATTCACATTATTTTTTGATGATTATTATCCCATTCCTGATGTGTTCAATGGTTTTATTTGGAAATTTGGGTGTTTTAAAGTGGGTTTTCAAAATGGGGGTGGCTTAAGTGCACTCTAAGTGTTTAAAGAAATGTCACAAAATGGTTTTATTGTTTTAAATGAATTTATAAAGAGTTTTTCGAAATGGGTTTACCTTAATAAAGGTGTTTTATTGAAACGTTCATGTTTTTTATTTAAATGAATTGTTAAATGAATTTTTTTTGTGTATCACATGAGATGTATATATGTTCAGAATTGAGAAGAACATGTGATGATCTGGGTGTGAGCATGTGTTATCCAAGGGACCATGAGAAAATTTATAGTGGATGGTCGAGATATATTCTATTGTTGTCCAAGGGACCATGAGAGCCTTTGGTGAGAAGATCGAGATAGATTCCACTTATTGAGAAAGAGACTGAGAGAGCTCTTGGTGTTGGCCCTAGAGAAGAATGTGAGAGATTCTACTTTGTTTAGCTAGTTAAAAAACTATATTTTTTTACACAATCACATTAGAACCTTATGGTTTGATCCCTAGTGAACCTTACTCATTCTAGTTTGATTTACAATCTTTTATGTATTATGTCAATTTCTTATCTGGTGCAATATCATGTGTTATTCACATTTCCATTTATTTGGTTAAATGATGATAATGTTTATGGTTATACCATGTTACACCATGTGTGGGTAGGTTGAGAATGGTTATGTAGTGTTGAACTATATTTCTTTATTGATCTATATTGTTACCATTTGGGAAAACTATTTTACTTAAAAAAACAAATGTATTTCAAAGTTTTCATTATAAGAAAAATATTACTGAAGTGGAATTGTTTTGGAAAATGATTTTTAAACTATTTTTTTCATGGTTTAGAAGTATTAAATAGATTCATGGTGGTATCCAACTAGGCCTTTTCCCTCAAACCCTTCATATTCCTTTTGTCATAAGTAGAGTTTTTATGTTTAATACAAGTAAAGGTGAGGAGAACATGTACATTGGTTGATAATCTCGATTACATCCATTCATTATTTTGTTTTTGGAGACACAACCTCACTAGTTCAGATCGCGAGGAGCTATTTTTGGGATTTTTATACTTTTGGGGTCTATTTTTTGGCCTCATTGATTCTGTTCCATTTTTTTATTTTTAACCTTGACTTCAAGTACCATATTTATTTCTGGTTATGTAATTCTATATTATGAGTTATGATTTTGTTTATGATACCTATTTTTGTTGTTGCTGCTTCACTCTGATTATATGTTTATACCTACTGACTCTGACTATGTTGGTGTGGATATCCCATTTCATTAATAGGTAATGCTGATTTACTAGTATTGAAATAATAACTAAGTGGGTTTCCTTGATACTCTATATTTGTGGCCAGCCTGTGGTGATTGGGAACGTGATTTAGTCCATGTGTCATGCCGGTTCGGGTGATAGTTCTTGTCAACCCAGGTCGGTTTAATAAAAAAATGTTCAATACAACCGCAACTAATGTGTATTCTAGTGTGGTACGAGTCCCACACTTCAATTCCTGTGTGATTATGTGGGTTATTTGGCATGGATATTTCAAAGGTAGGATCAGAAGGCATAGTAATGGTGGACTAGAGGGTGTTGTTATCCATCATTTAATGATTATTCTTAAATTATGATAGGCCTCCCCTTTTTGGATTTTGGAAGAAACATGATTGTTATAAGTAAACTTATTATATAATTCCACATGAATTTTGATTTCTCATCACCCCTAGTGGTTTCCTTCAAGATGTGGTACACTATTGGTTGTTGACTTTAGGCTTTATGATCTCTTTAGCATTCCAATCTTCTTCATTATTTCATATGGTATGACTATAGAATATTTGGTAGAGATTATTTGGAGATTACCTCTACCTAAGGAAAATATTTCTATATAGTATATCTATATTTCTTTCCCGTATTTCCTTTTCACTCTCATTCATACCCAATTCTTGGGCAGTCTTATAGGTTTGTGTTTATTTTGTTTTATCAGGGTATCCTAATGGGTATGTTTATTCTCATCCATGCATGAGCCTTATTCTTAAACATGTTGTGTTGTGTATCTGATGCATATATGGGAGATGGTCTTAGTGGATGTAGAGTTGGTGCCCCTTTTTCAGAGCCTATTACTGATGATTCTTAGTAATTCATTATGGATAACAATGGTTTTGTTGATTATTACATTGGTCATTGCAGCTAGTTATTATTCTTGGAGCTAATATAGTGATGAGGATATTTACAACTTTTATAATTTTATTAGTTATTTTTATGACATATATTTCCCAATTAATTCCCTAATGCAGATTTTTATTTATACTTATTATCTCGTTCATAAATTATATGAAATTTAGTTGATTATATTTATATATATTTCTGGTTTTTCTAGATATCTTGTGCATTATAGATATGTCTTTATTGTGGGTGGATATAGTCTAAGGACTCACATTGGCATGATATGCATACTCGATAATAGTCACCCACCCCTAGTATATTAGAGGGTGGATTAAGGTGGCACACTAATCTTACTATTATCCCATGTGATGTCCCAATGGTCTGGGTCATATTAGATTGGTATCAATATGGGTTAGTCCTAGCGATATATTTTAGTTATTATGAATCTGATGGATGATTTTGGAACTTAATAAAATGATATTAAGAGGGAATTGAGTTTGGTTATTAGACTAGGGAGACCATTATAGGTGTGGCAGTGAACATAACATTTCACCAAGAATTTGATAACCTTATTATTGATACTGAGTTCTAAGGTATTGATTGTGGGGTAAAACTAAGGTTAATACGGGCATCATATAATAGTAATTTATTATCGTTCATGTCATTCTTCTATCAACTCATATTGATATACTAAAATATATGTGGTTTATTTCTAAAAAAGAAGGGTGTTACATGAAGATATCTAGCTTGTGAACAATAGAATGATCGTGATGAGATTTGGCTTATAGTTAGGCCTTTCCACTACCAATTTTTAGTGATGAGGAATTAATTTCTGAGTTTTTATTGAGAAATATCCTTACCTTGAAATCTTTGGCATCTTCCCTCCCATTTGTGCTTATCATAAGATTTTTATGGTGCAATTGGTAGTTCCTACAATGTGGGTTAGCACTATCCGTGCCTAGATACACCATGTGTATTCCAATTATCTAGGTGAGTATGATCCTTGAGCGATAAGGGGGTCAACATGATTTTTGGAATCATGCTTTCCATCTGGTTTGAATATGATCAAACTAAATGACTATTATTTATTTGTTATGCTTCTATAAAACCATGGGCTAATATGATGTGATATTCTTTTTCCTCGATAACATAAAAATACTTTTCTACCATAGTTGATGTTTGATCCCCTTTTTGAGATATAGTTTTATCATAATATGTTGAACTTTAAAAAGGTTTGAATGATTATTTATGAATAAGTGGTGAGGCGTGAAAACAAATTTGAGCTGTATTTGGGGTGTGTTTTTATGGTGTGATAGTTAAAGATCCATGATAATGAATTATTACTTACAGAAAGTGTATGACTAGTGGTTGTGGGTTCTTTAACACCACATTTTTCTATCTTCTATAGGGAATTGGGTGCTAACTATAAGAGATTTGGTCTGATATGTGTGATGGAGGATATACTGAAGCATTAGTGGGTGTGTTTTAGGGTATAATTAGTGTCTGTTATTCACAGAACCTCTTACTGGTCAATAAAAGTGAATGAAAATCATCATGCACCATATTTCCATGCATTAGAGATACTATTGAAACCCCTAGCTATACCTTGGTCAGTTAGAGAGTTTCCTCTAATGATGAACTTGATATACTCACCCATTTTTGTAATGTTTTTCTATTCGAAGAGTAGATAAGTGGTAATGTTATACCCAACTCAGTAAGGATTTGTTATCCTTTATTGGTCTTGTGAGGTGGTTTTGTATTGGGTTAATTAGGTAGTTCCTTTCATCAGTAGTAAATGATACCCCCTCTAGGTAGTGAGTAGGTCTAACACATTAGTTGTTAAGATTGACTACCTATTTTATTGTTTGCCTGGCTTGTTTCGTTATGTTTATGGATGGTAATTATCCTTCCATGAATATGGATAAATTCATGAATTCATTTAAATGGAAACCCATAGTTTACCCTTATCGAAGGGCATATGTATGCATTGATATAATTTTTGTGGATGATGTTAGTGTTTAAGTGTGACATGATGAGTGCCTCTGTGAAGTTGTGATATATTAATCCAAATTTTTCTATGAGGTGATTTTTGGTGGATCCTAGAAGGAATTTGATAATTTCTCAGGTATTACCATGATATTATTAGCTGAGTAGTAATTTCTCATAGTAAAAGGACAAGATTAATGTGGATATTTTAGTCTTTATGATTATGAAACCATGTTGGATGATGAAATCAATTTGTCATAGTTGTGACATGGTGGTTGGAACTTCTCAAAAGAGGAATATTTGTTTGAGAAGCGGTGGAAGTGTATTAGAAATAATTTTTGAGAAATAGATTCATGCATGAATAGGGATATGTTTCTCACAAGTAGTAAGTGGTGGTTTCCTCACACTCTACCCTTATGTGAGAGTGTCTATATTGGTAATAAAGAATTAGTGATCTTGTATAGTAAGATGATCATAATCATGGGACTCACAAGGTGTTACTAAATGTGGGGAGCACATCATCCATTATACCTAGGAGTTTCTTGGTTTTCTACTAATTCTCATATTAAATATCATGATGAGAATTTTGAGAGGAGACCAGTCCAGTAAGGAATGTTTCTCTGTATGATATGGTTAGGGATCCATAAATAAGTATTCATCCTAGGGACAAACTTGTAATGTGATGGACTGAGAATGATTTTATTAAAAGTTATTTGATATTTTTCACTCAATCTGGTGCTTCCTTGAGGTTTGGAAATGAAAAAGGAGGGTTATATAAATGGTTAGGGCTATTATATTTGGATTGTAGAAAATTGGGCTAGTTATTGGAGGTGGGTGTTCTGTCTAATGTTATCTTCGGTAGCTTCTATGAATGAGTGATGACTACACATTAGGGATATCTATGATAAAGGATGTATGTATATTGGAGATTAAGATGTGGATGAGTAATTTCTATAGGTGCTGTGTAAAGGTCTGGGAAGAAGTATCGTGTGGATCTTATCCCATGATCTAGAAATGACAGTGCCTATTCCATATAGATTGGTAATGGAAGTGTGGCTAATGAGGATACCGAAGAGAATACAACCTTGAAGATTTTCCAGTGTCAATGTGGAATCTAGTTTAAGCTTAGTGATGTTATGTGTCATAGATGAATTTACCTCTTATAAAAACCATATAGAATTCTTATTAAATGTGCGGAGCAATTTCCCCCACCATAACAGACCATATCAATTGAATCTTTGAAAATGGAGATGAATTTTGTGTATAATGGCTTGGCAGGACTTGTGTAGAGAAGATGTATTTACTTTCTTAGTTCTTTCATTGAAATATACTGATTTTAGTATTTTTTAGTGAAATATGATGTTTCATTCATAGACAGTGATGCAGTGAGCACTCTTAGATATCAAAACCCTATGAGAAAAGGAAGTGTGTACGATAGTGGGGGTGTTTTCATACAAATGATTATTGGGATCTTCCTTATTATGAGACCTTAGTTGTATATTTTTGAGGATTAAAATATTAAAGTTTGTATTTTCCTTGTTCTGGACTTAGCTCAATTTTGAGTTTTTGGAGTCTTGAGATCTCTCTAGGGATAAAATATTAAATATAACCTAGTAGAAGACCTCAATATTTTTTTTTCTAATGATTATATTTGTCTTTGGGAGTGGTATTTAAACCAAAATAGAATTTTTTAGATTTTATGATATATTTTGTTTTATTTGATATTTTATATTTATTACATGAATAAACAATTATCCCCTGGGATCGATGGTTCTAATACCCATGACCCTACTATAACAAGTAAATACTGCATCGTGAAACTATTCCAAAATGTGTACAATAAAGATATTTTATTAATGAATTTATTTAAAGGTTAACTTTGAGGATTTTAATTTTATTAAGCTAATTTAATTTTTGAATTACAATGTCACAATTATCCTATGATGATTTTCTTGAGACTTTTCTAAAACAATTACTTTTTAGTTGGATAGTAAAAAATGTTAATTTTTCTAGAACCATCACTTTTATGACATTATCATAATAAAATAATAACTTAAATGTTTTTGAAAGATTTTTATATTATATATATAAACTAAAATAAATCATTTAAAATTACTATGTTTTATTTATAGAACACATGTATATCTTTTTGGAAAATTAAGTAATATATAGCCCTAAAAACTGTTTTTTTTGATTTTATATTAATTTTTTCCACTTCTTGGAATATAATTTTACATTATGGATTAAATATTTAATATCAATAAATTTATATTAGTTAATAATTTCAATTTCAATTGTAGGCATAAAAATAGGATTACAAGGATTAAAGTTAATTACTACGATACAAGTAAAACTATTTTTATCAATGAATCTTTTTTATTTATATTGTCTAATTTTTATCTAATAAAATAAATTAATAAGTTCTAAATAATTATTATAATATTATTTTTAAACCTATATATAAATATACTATGAATCATTCATTTATTAATCAATATTAAATATTATTAGGAACAATTAATCGTGAAAACATCAATTTTCTACAAAAAAAATATTATTTCTATATAATATAAGTTTTAATTTAAAAGATACTTTTATAATAATTAGAAAATGAAATGTATTAAATAGAGGTTAAATTTTGGTTCAACACACCCAAATTTGGTAATAGGAGTTACATTATATTCATAATAAGATATAAATTAATTTGATAAAAAATTGTTACTAAGGTAAAAACCAAAATGAGAAAATAAAAAAGTGTAATGGTAAATCAAAAAAATGTTTAACAATATAATGAAAATTATTTTCTGATAATTTATGTATCCAAGGAAAACCAAAAATACATTATTTTATAATTTTGGAGTCAATGACCCTTGAATAGTGTAATGATATCATTGAAAAGTAAAGGGTCTTCACAATAGTTCTGTTTTATTCACTTATAAAATGGGACACTTCTACAAATTCATGACACACCCATTCCTTAATACACATTAATTAAACTATTATATTTTTTTATTATATAATCCTATATAATTTGAATAATTCTATGGTCACCACAAGTGATCTGAAGCCCTTTATTTCCAAGGATACATTCAAGAGAAATTTTAAGGTACCAAAGTGAGTATTACTTACTCCTTATAATTTTTTTAGTAATATTTATCTTCCAAAACTATCCTAAATATAGTTATATAATAAAAAAAGTATAATTAGTATACTTTAGTGTTTTTATTTTAAAATAAAAACTATTATTTATTTCTTTCCATCCACTTATAATTAAAATAATGTTAAACATGCGTTGTACAAACTACCACCTTCATAAAGTAATATTTTTTTAATATTGATTTTATTTATTTTTCCAAACCACTGAAAATATGATTCATCAAATTAAAAAATATTATTATTATTATTATTATTATTATGTTATAATGACATCATATACTTAAATAACCATACATGCTCATCAAGATATAACTTGTTTATGATTGGGTTGGTTTAACCACCTACTTGAAAAATATGAAAAAAATCTATCACGGATCACGATAGGAACATAATTACTAGTATAATATGATATAAATGTTTAAATAATTATATTTTTGGTATTGTATATGTTATATAAATATTTAATTCATTTATTTATAAATCATAATTTGATCATTATGAATCACCAAAACATGCTTGTTATCGATTTCATTTTCAAGGATAAAGACTAAAAATCTAATGAAAGAACAATTGAAAATTATATATTATTATAAATAATCCCTAAAACTTCTATTAATAACTTGGTATAGATGAAAATTTTAAGAATAATGAATACATACACTGCAATTATGAAACTATTAGAAACGATTAGAACTATAAATACCCGATGTGGAAAATAGATACAATTCATATAGAGAATGTAAATTTATGATGTGTATAATTTAAAATGCATATGAGTAAGGTTATTAATTAAGTGATTAAGATAAATATGTTTATGATATATGAGGTTAACTATGTTCATGGATGTTAGGATAAGTTTTAGTAGTTTTTTATCTCAAATTATTATCTTTAAGACCTATTTTGTATTATGAACAAAATTTACATTATGTTGTGTATATAATGAATATTTTATTTTTATATTATTAAATTCATTTTATTAATTGTATTTAAAAATAAATATGAATCCCACTATTTGAATAATTTTTCATTGAATTTCAAAGTAAGTTATAAATGTGTTTTACTATCTCAATTTTCATTATATGGGACTCATAATGTATGCACAACTTACTTCCTTTTGTTTGGTGAATACATTACCATGGATGTATTTTTACCATATTCCTAACTAATTTCAATGGATTTAATGGTATACATTATTATCCCTCACTCACATTATTTTTATTTTAATAGTCACCAAAATCATTGTAAGAGTCGATCTATTGCATAGTGAAAGAACCATTGTATGTTTTGGTAATGTAAAAGTGTGTGTTGTTTCATAAAAAATACTTCCTTATTTGGATATTAGAAAGCATATATGGCTATGAAAAAGATAAAAATAGGGGTAATCACCCCAAAAATAATTTTTTATCACTTCTTTAATCATCACTCTGATGCTCAACAAGTAGGCCTAAGGATGCATTCCTAGATAAACCTCTCAAGTAACATTTTTTGGAATATCCACACACTCATTATGAAAACATGATGAAGGATTTTTCCTACCATTGACTTGGTCTCCCACTAGTGAAAAATATTTAACCATTTTACTATATTCCATGGATAATCTATCACATTGAAAGTACCCTCATCACTATCTTACCCGGATATGTGTTCATCCTATTACTTTGACGAAACATCACTACTTCAAAGCTGATAAAGGGATGTTCTCTTCAAAGTACAAAATATTCCATTGAATGTGGTATTATATTTTTTTCTATATGTTTCATTATATGGATATCCATTTTTTTATTTATCCATATATTCCATAGGGAATGGTATGAAATTTATTATTGACTCTTATGGTGAATGCATTAGACTTAATCAGATGATGGGTGGGCCCCAAAATTATATATCCCCTAGATGAATTGTTAGGTCCTATTATACAAACCAACTTGGGTTTTTGTGTATACCTATCCCTATATCAATATAGTCTCAGTACTATAAAATCATGAATATTGAGTGATACCCTTTATCGGTGCTAAAAAAGTGCTAATAAAGTTGTGTGCCAGCTTAGACTAACACCTTCTTATTTTAAGGATCCAAAATCATGTTTATAATGTCGCTGATGAATTTAATAATTTCTATTAGTAAATGATTTTCTAGACAGAACTTGTGAAAATGGATAAGATTGGAACTTACCATGTGGAGAATTTTAACTGACCATGAAGGTCATATGACCATGCCACCTTACCATACAATATATTTCACCTGACTGTATATACAATGTACCTACTATGCATCATATGAACAAAATATTTCATAGTCATAAAATTACTGTGAAGTGGATTATAACATACCATGAATTGGAGATCAAATTACCTCATGTTTAATCCACCTACTATCTGATAAAGATGTACCAACCGTATGAACAAAATACCTAACTGTGTGAATCAGTAGAGTGAATGTGTAAAGTAAAGTACATATTACTAAAATAAATCATGTTTCCATTCCAATGTTTATACAATTTTCTTTAATTAATATACTAATCTTGTCTATTATTCTAGTAAACGCATGAAGTGAAATTCCTACCACATGATCAAATGAAATGATTGTATGAATAAATGAACTGACCATGAAACATTTTCACATCAGCTAACCAAGCTAACCGACCATGATCTCAATATAATATGTTTTATGTGAAGGCATATTTCTATATATAACTTAGCAGTGAATCATTTTAAATCTCCAATGGGAAGTTTTTGAAGCATTAAATAATGTTTTAGTGAATTTAATATTGTATTGATTATCCTCTTCGACTAGCACTTTCTATCATGGGTGTTCAAAAATATATTTTTACTGTGATCTAGTATTATTTATAGATCATAATTTTTTTATCTAATTTTTTTTATTTATAGATAATAGTAATCTTTATTAAAATGCTACTAGTTGACCTCCTTATTTAATGGAAAAATTATTATCAATTGAAAATCAAAAAACAATTCATTTATAGAGTATGGGATTTGATATCTGGACTATCATTGAAGATAAACATGAAAAATCTCAAGATACTAGATCTTTTTAGAGTTATGATACTAAGGTAGTGTATTATTGTCACTAGAAATATATGAATGGTTTATACTTTTCTTTAGGTGAAGATGAATTTAACATAATATCTTCCTATCCTATTACATATGAGATATAGGATACTCTTCCTATTTCTCATGAAGGAACTTATAATGTTAAATTAATTTATTTAAAAACTTTTACTATTAAATTTTATACTATCAATGTAAAGCCAGATAAACCAATTTTTTATATGTATCTTAGTAAAAATGAAACTGTTAACACAATTCATTCAATGGGAAAGAAAATTTCTAACAAGGATCAAGTCATGTGAATTATAATATGTCTAATAGACACATAAATAGGAACCATTGTTTCAATAAGAGATTCATGTGATATAACTATGTTTCTAGTTAAGGAGAAAATTTCAAAGCTAATCATGTATGAAGAGTAACATCATGTTAACAAAGAGGAAGTGGATGAATTCAAAAAACAATCATTAGCCTTTATGAATTATAACTCTAAAGAAGAGTAGGTCAAAGTAGAAAGTTCATGTGATGACGAACCACCCTTCGAAAGTAATGAATAGATGACTCATTTAGATATATATTTCAATAAATTCTACATAAAAAAAATTCCTTTAGAAATCCAATTATTGATGAAAGTATTAAAACAATAGTAATTACTGAAATGAATTTAAGAAAGATGATTATGAAAATAAAGCAACTTGGTATAAGTTTAAGTGTAAAGGACATATAAAAGAATATTTTATTAATATTAAATATAAGAAAAAATATGAGAATAATGAAAAAAAGTATAAAAGATATAAAATATACTTAGAGTGACTCTATGGATAGATCAATTGTTTCAAATTCAATCATAGAAGAGATAAATTACAAGGAAAATATTTGTTTTATGAAAAACACATTAGAGGTATTAAATATATTTTTTGAATCTCCTATAGATATTTCTATTCCTGTTGAAACTAAAATCAATGATGAGAATATATCTAGTGATTAATTTTTTGAATATTATAACATGATGGAAGATACATTTAATTAATTAAAAGATAAATACAAAAGCTTAAATAAGAAGAATGATATGTTTTCTTACATTAAAAATGATCTTACTATTGAAAAAGAAAAGAATACTAAATCTGTTAAAGAAAATAACGACCTTAAATTATCTAATGATAAATTAAATAAATATATAGTGTGATTCAAAAACTGAAAAAAATTACACAGATTCTTGGTAAAAAAACTGATCTTAATTATACTATAAGAATATGTTATCAACCTAGATAGAGGAAAATAAATACGAATAATTTTTTCCCAAGTTTTATTTCTTCTATTTTTCTTAATAGTTCTTACTCCATCGGACCTAATAATGTGTTTATTTATAAAATTTAATGATCTACTTATTGGAATCCAATTGCACAATTATGGATTTTTAAGGCATTTATTACTAACATATCTAGACCCAAGAATACATGGGCACCAAAATCATTTTTAGTTTAAATATATTTGTAAGACACCTACTCAAAGAGTTCCAATAGGAAATAGTAGTATTTTGACAGTGGATATTTGAGAAATATGACTGTAGATTGCTCAATATTTAAGAACCTAATCAAATTTAATGGTGTATATGGTATTTTTGTGACAATTCTGAAGGGAAAATTTTTATTCTTGGCAAGATACGTAACTCTAGTATACATTTAATTTCAAAAGTTTTATTTATTGATGAATAGAAGTATAATCTAATTATCATTTCACAAATGTGTGATAATGGTTTCCATGTTAATTTTGAATGTAATGCTTAATTTTTTTTGATTCTAAACATTAATTATTTGTGACTAATATGAGAAATGAAAATGATTATGTTTTATATTGAAAACCCTTATCTTCATAGAATGTTTATTGTTTAAGTGAATTTCAAAATTAATCTACGATTTGGAATAGATGTCCAATATATTTCAATATTCACTCACATAGAAAGATAACAAGGAAATGTTTAGTTATGTATCTTCCCCAACATGAATTCCTAGTAGAAAAATTTCTTAATCCCCATCAGAAGGAAAAGAAACTCAAAATTTATTTCAGACAAAAGAAATAACTGAAAAATTATCAACCCTTAGAGTTAGTTCAAATGGATTTGTTTGGAACCCATAGAGTTTATAGTTTAGCTAGAAAACACTATTATTATGTTATAATGGATTATTATTCAACATATATATGGTTTTTTTTGTTTCTCATAAAAGTGAAACACTTTCTTATTTTTCTAAATACGACGAATCTGTAGAAAATATTAGTTGACATAGAATTATGAACATAATAAGTGATCATGGGTGTGAGTTTGAAAATCATGGTTTTGAATCATTATACCCACAACATGGATATATTAACAACATTTCTATTTTTAGTACCCCTTAGTTGAATGGTGCAGTATAAAGAAGAAATAGAGACATTCAAGAAGTTTCCCAAACCATTCTCAATGATTATGATTTACCTATCTATTTTTCTGGAAGAATATTTGAACGTGGATTTCTATATAATTAATAGATTTTTATTTAGAACTTTTTTTAAAGAATACCCCAAATGAATTATGTAATAAAAGAAAACCAAAAAGTAAATTATATAAGATTTTTTGGTTGTAATGTCAATATAATCAATAACAAATATAATTTAGAAAAGTTTTATTCTAAGAGAGATTATGTAATTTTACTTATATATTCTAAAACTAGTAAATCATAAAGTGTGTTTAATAAATGGAACAAGGTTTTTGAAGAATATATATATTTAATATTTGATGAGATAGATCCACATGAACCTAAGAACCCTTAAGGAAATATGGAGGATGATCTTTCTAACCTAGACATAAATTCTAAATCGAGTAAAAATTCTACCATCCACTTATAGAAAAAACACCTAGCTCCGATGAACAACCTAAACCTGAACCTGTAAATGAGAATTAGATGTAAAACACTTCTATTTCTAGAGCAGTTATGACTCATATATATCACCCATTAGATGACGATGTTGGAGTCCTAGAGAAAGGAACTCATACAAGAGCTTCACTTAGAAACCATATCGAATATCAAGCTTCCATGTATAAAATAGAACCTACGAACATAAATGATGCACTTAATGTTGGAACCATGGTCTTCTATGCATGATTTGGAGTATGGTTTGTGTTTGTTGTCAATACTCAGTGGAAGTTTATAATGTGTACAAGCAAAGATATCATACAGTTCAAGCAGACAATAGTATTGAAGGTGGCGCTGTTTCCAAGTATTTACCAGATTTTTGGGCCTGAAAATCGACAAATGGAGAAAAGTGTTTTTTGAAAAGAGACATGCGTGCCGTGTACTTGAAGCATAGTAAACTTGTTCACCATATGTTTTTCAAGATCAGAACATGGAAAAATGGAAAAGGGATAATGGCCGCGCAAGTTTTGGGCTGGTCGCGCAAGTGACCTGCACGCCGAGAAAAGGACCTGTGCGATGACGCCTAGGAGGTTTGGAAACATGCGTGCCGGTTGTTCTTCATGATCATAACTTCAAAATATGCCAAAGGAAAGTAGGTCACGTAATTATTGGTGTGTTCGCGCAAGTGAGTAGCGCGACAGAAGCAAGGGCGATTGGAGCTGCGTGCCGGGACATGCGCGCCGTGAGGACACTGACGCACCACCGCGCAGGGGGTCCAGTTTGCCTATAAATAGAGGACAACCCCTCCTCATTTGTAATGAAATTCAAGACTTAGAGTTTTTTAAAGCTCTCTTCGTACAAGTGGTTGAGTCGCGCAAGTGGTAGTTGGGTCGCACAAGTAGAGGTTGCGTGCCAGTTGTTGGTTGCGCGACCAAGGAAGTTTGGGAGTTAAAGGTGCACAGTAGCGCAAGTTTGGAGTTGAAGGAGGCAGTGTCACGCAAGTGTGTTGGTGTCACCTATGCGCAGATTTTGTACCGTGCAAGTGACTTGCGTTCCATTCTTGAAACTTGCATGCCGGTCTTGGAGAATCACGCTATGTGAGGTTGTTGTACGCCGGTTCTTTTGAAGCTGCACAAAAACTGGAAGATTGCCTAATACCTTTGGTGCAAAGGGGGATTAGTATACGAGTTAAATTTGGAATTCAATAGAGAATCTACATTTAACAGAGGATGCATTCTTTTGTAATGATGAAGATACCTTCACGCCTATAAACTCAGTGTAACTTCACCAAGGGAAGTGAGCCAGGGGGAGTTAATGGGAGTGACCCGAGGGAAGCAGTGAGATATCCCTGAACCTTTGTAAAGGATGTGAGCTTGGGACAAAGTTACTGTGCCTGGACCTTTGTAATCCACAGCTAGTGAAGATTTGTGGAATTAGTTACGACCGAAAACTTGTCGGCTAATGCTCCTTAGACGTAGCCCTTAGTGGTGAACCAAGTAAAAAGTGTCGTGTATTCTCTGTGCATGTGAATGTTTGTTTTCTGATTATTTTTAGCATAAAAGTTCAATAAGTTCCTCCCAACGTGGGAACAAGATCCATCTCATTGAAAGAAAAATTGTTCACCCTGATTCACCCCTCCCCTCTCAGGGTGTCCTAGGGTCCTTCACTTAATGATGAGTTCTATGTAATGGATAGAAAAGAATAACTTAATCAGTTTGAAACAAATAAAGTCTAGGAACCATTTGAAGAACCCAAGGACTACCTAACTATTATCACTAAATGTGTTTTAAAAAACAAGTTTTATGACTTAGGTATAATAATTATAAATAAGGCTAGATTAGTTTCACAAGTATATATTTATAAAGAAAGTATTGACTACGAAGAAACCCTTTCACATGTAGTTAGACTTGAAGATTTTTGGATGTTACTGACTTATTCAACACATTTAAATTTAAATTTACATCAAATGGATGTCAATAGTTAATAGTGAAATGATAATATAATTATGGATCTTTTTGTTAAACAACCAATATATTTTAATGAACTAACTTTAAAAATCATTTTTTTAAATTAAAATAAGATTTATATGGTTTAAAATAAACACCTAGATCTTATTATGATATGATTAGATCATTTTTTATTTTAAAAGGATTTACTAAAGGAATAAAATACAATAATTTATTTATTAAAATAATTTAAAAATATATTTTACTTGTAAAAATTTATTTTTATGATATTATTTTTGGATCTTCAACAATTTTTTGTACTGTGATTTTAGAAATGATACAATGTGAATTTGATATGAGTTTTATGGGTGAACATAAATTCATTATTGGGTTTTAAAATTTTCAACATAAATATGGAATTATGTTAAAGAAAATCAATTACTTGAAAGATCTTTTAAAATGTTTTTGGCATGGATAGTACTAAATTTAGGGATACTCCCAAGAGTAATAGCTATAAATTGAATCTTGATGAAACTGGGAAACCAGTTGATCATACCAATTATAGAGGTGTGTTTGGACTTCTACTATACTTAACTACTTTCTGACCTGGTATAATGTTTAATATGTCTATGTGAGCTCATTTTCAAGAAAACCCAAAAGATTCACATTTATTAGCTGTGAAAATAGTTTTCAAATGCCTAAAAATACAACCAACTTATGATTTTTTTACTCTAGAGGTTAATGATTTGATTTAGTTAGTTATTTAGATGATAATTTTAGTGGTTGTAAGTTATATATAAAAGTAAATTATGGAAAATTTCACTTTTTGGGTATATTTATTGGGTAATGTTATATTAAAAAAACACTATGGAATTATTGTAACATCCCAAGTAAGTAATGAATAATAGATATTTTATCTATGTATATTAATGAATTAGATAGTGTTTTTGAGGCTTAAAATGAAAATAAATCCAATCTTAAGCATGAAATACACTAATATTTTTAAAAGATTGTTTTACTGCCTTTGATGGCAAAACATTTTTGAATCTATCTTTTGAAAATTTTATAAACTATGTTTGTCAAAATAAACTTATTCTTTATTATTGGGACATCAAAATTTACTTTGTGTGAATTTTTGGTATTTTTCTGACAATGTTCATTTTTTAATGAATAGTGGAAAATACTGCATTTTACATCAAAACTGCTATTTAATAAAATTTATTTATATGATTAGATTATTTTTTGAATTGGTTTTGAAGTGAAATTAGAATATAATTTTACCATTTAATCCAATGGTGGTCATTGGAATCAATTTCAATTTGAAATTGGACTTAAACTGGTGTCAATCTTTTGATACTTATTGTTTCATAAAAACACGCTATTTGTCATAACAACGGGAATTAATTATTAAATTAATTAATGTGACTTATATGTTTTGAATTTTGTAAAATATAATTCATTTTTGAATTCGGAATATCAAATATAGCTTAGGGTGAATTTTTGGTAATTTTTTGAAAAACCTCAATTTTTGATGAATAGTGAAACCACTAAGTGGTAGTTAAAGAAACTGATTTTTTGTTTAAATGAAACTTTGCCACTTTTGTGTTCTGAATTTCAAAAATCCGACATACATGGTTGTCATTAGTATGTAAAATGTGGTTCAATGGGATGAATTTTTTTTTGGTGAATAGTAACTTTTTTTCATTAATCGCGATTAGAGGTAATTAGTGTAATTTAAGGTAAAAATGATATTATAAAAATTTGAAAACACCATGAAACTTGTATTACATCTATTGGGTGGGTCATGGCCGACCAAGACAACCCATGGGTCGATTTAGGGGACCCCATGGAGCCACTTGGGTGAGATAATGACTTTAATGCCTTTTTTTTAAATAAAGGTGAAAATGACACTAACATAAATTGTTTTACTAAAACAATTTTTAGAAGGGATTATAATAATAATATTTTTGTCTATAAATATTAATTAGAAATATAAAAAGATTTACTACATCATATTATTTTTTTTATAATTTTTAGACATTAAATAAATTAAATTATTTATGACATCATGATGATGCAGCGATGACCTCATTATTTAACGATTTAAATAAAATGGAAAGATAATGTAATATCTAAGACCTAAACTTGTCCAAAAACTATTGGATGAGAATATTTAGAAGCCTTATCATATTATCTTCGAAATATATCAATGTGGGACCTTAGAAATTCGAAACACTTTTGAAAATAAAATAATAGTTTCATGATTTCCAAAAGTGCCCCTCCTCTCCTCTTATAAAAGGCCCCCACCTCTACCTCATTTCACACACTCCTCAAGCTTTTGTCTCGGCCATCTCCTGACCATTTACTCTATCCACATCCCTCTCCTCATCCTAGAGGATTCCCTTTGGGCAGAAGCCTTTCAAAGGAAGCCTTTAGGCTCAAATCAAAAGGAGTTACACATTTAAAGGTAATTCATTCTCTCATGTTCATTTGTTTTATTTTGCTTATCCAACCCCCTAAACTCTTTTTATTTACTTATTTTGTAACAACACAAGTATCTTCAATATACTATGATGTTGTTATAAGATTTATTCTAGCTACAATCTCACACAACTACATCAAATGGTTAAAGAACATACGGTTTCCGTGGATGAAGAAATTCTGCCTCCCGAAACGATGATTGTTCAATACTCATTTAACACCTTCAAAGGTGGCCATTATGATGCCACTATTTTTTATATATGATATATAATATGTTTATTCTTTCCTTACGCTTCTTTATTTTTCATTTATGGCATACCATTATTGTTTCCATTATGGGTAAACACGATATCTTCATTTTAGGAAGTGCGGACTACCGCCCCGTGAAAGTGATTTGATTCGTTAATACCATATGTGGGATGTGTGAAGGATAAATTTAATGATATTATATATGTTATTATACTTTAATTATAATATACCTTTACATAATTATGATTCCATTCTATAAAATATGAAATAGAAATGAAAGTAGCGTTCATACGTACGTACGGCTTACCGTCTCCATGAACGGTGCATTTCATTTCTTACCTATAAATGTGATGTAATATTATAAATACATGTATATGCTGAATATATATGATATATATGTTATCCAAATCATTAATATCATTCTGGATATAACAAACCTTTGACCAAATTAACAACATGTAAGTGTAAGAAGTCTATTTTTGACTTAAGAACCAAATACCGTCAAAATGAACATTATTAGATTAAATGATTACATGATGTTCATAAAATGGTATAAAAGGAATAATGAACTTGAAAAAGGTTCTTAAGCAAGTAGATATTAACTCAAGTTTATTATTCAGGAGATTAAAGAACGGTCGGGTCAAGTCGGATACGAGGTATGGGACTTTGTCTCAATCTCCTTTCATTGAGGCATATTTTATTTTATACACAACTTTCTTTTATACGGTGTATAAACCCCTTTTACTTTTACGTTTATCCCAAAGGAATCTTTTTTATACAAAGCATTTTACAAAACGACAAAATGGAATGTTTTTTTCGTATGTATGCGGCGACAACGACTTCTCCGCCGCCGTGACAATTATTTGAGTTTCGGCTTCCTCTACAAGCCATACCTTCTTTTTTAAAAGAAAAATAAATACCATGTTTTACTTTTCTTTTATTTTGGTATTGAAAATGGTTTTTATAATGTTTTTATATCAGTGTGTTGTATTGATATCTTGTGATTGAAAGGTGGAAAGGTTATGTTTCCTTTATGCATGTTTTATGTGATACGATTATGTTGAGGTTCTTGGGCATTATTATGAAGACGGGTGGTTCCGTGAAAAACTAAGGGCGGGTGAGCCCGATATAGCTCTCCAATACATTGGGTAACGCGACGGAGTGAAACGTTAAGGTTTCTTCGAAGAGATTTAGGGAATATACTGTGATAGGTATTCCAAACGTAACCAAGAGGGTTACTCCCTACGTAAGAATGTTATGAATGCCTCAAGTTACCTTTATGTCTTATGATTTCTATGATTTATTCATGATTTGATGAGGTATGTTAAAGTGATTATGTTTTATGGGTAAAGTATGATCTCATCTTTATGTATATATGTACCCATGTTTCCTTTCCATATTTTTATATCCCTTAATGAGCTTTTTATGCTCATCACATGTTTTTTTGAAATGTTTTTCACAGGTCAAGGGAAAGGTACATGATATGATGATAGTGTCATGGAAGTGTCAAGAAAGAATCCATGTTTTATCTTAAATATGTTTCCATTCATGGGAATGAAGAATACTATCTTTATGTAACCACTTTGTTTAAATGTGGAATGTAATGCAAGTTTTATGATCTAATTCTCTAAAAATCTAAACCCGAAAAGATCCTCAATGTGAATTATTCATTTAATTCAATATTAAGTAAAGTTTAAGGCTGGGGCCTTATAGTTGGTATCAGAGGTCGGTTTAGATAAATTTAGGAGTTAGAATTCTATTAATTGATTATCCAAAAATATTTTTTTATGGTTAAATTGTAGTTATATAGCATTTAAAGATTACCATGTTGCTTCATCTAAGACATGTTTTTTCAGAATGGTTTTCCACAGAGGAAACAGGGAAGCAGTGCTAGGAAGGCATAAAGAAGGAAATAACCTTCCGAATCAGCATCCAGAAATGGTCGGAATTAGAACTGAACAGCTTGTTTCAGTAATGGCGTAGTTGACTCAGGCTATAAATGGTGGTGGTATCCATGCACGAGATCAGCCAGATCAACCGCATAGGAACATGTCAGTGGTGGAACATTTCATGAGGCAACATCCCCCATCATTCAGAGGATTATCTATCCCTGTGTTAGCTGAAGGGTGGATTAAAGCACTGGAGAAGATTTTCGATGTCATGGGGTGTTCAGACAATCAAATGGTTAGTCTTGCTATTTACCGTCTGGAGGGTGAGGAAGATCAGTGGTGGTCTATGGTTAAAAATATCAGGGACGCCTATGAGATTGATGCTCTTGACTGGGATGAATTCAATGGTATGTTTCTTGAGAATTATTTTCCTAAGGCTGTTCGACTTAGGATGGAAAAGAAATTCTTGGAATTGAGGAAAGAGGAAGACTCAGTGGCTACCTATGAAGAAAGGTTCACTCGATTGGCAAGGTATGCTCCATATTTTATCCGAGACCTTGATAGTAAAATCAATCTTTTTTACTCAGGATTAAAGCCAAAATATCGAAGGGAATTAGCTTCATGTGAGTTTAAAAGTTATGAAAAGTTTGTTTGATGTGCTGAGAAGGTGGAAATGGAGTTTTCCGATGACCATGTGTTCTATAACAACCAGCAGAAGAAGAGACCGAGGTGGCAGGAGAGAGGTAAGAATTATTCAAAAAAGTCTGATGGTAAGAAAACTAAGTTTCCAGTTTGTGATAAATGTGGCAAAAGGCATGCTGGGGAATGTCTTATGAATTCTGGAAAGTGCTACCGATGTGGTAATATGGGACATAAGGCTCGTGATTGCACTGAAAAGGATCAAGGTGAAGGTAAGACCAAATTTGATTTACAGTTAGTGAAATGTTATAAGTGCAATGAGATGCGTCACTATGCAAATGAGTGTCCGACAAAGAGATTGAGTGATGGGAAGTAGTTAGACTACAAGCAGAAAGGGGTGGTGAAATCTTTTGCAACTACTTCGGCAGACGTCGGGCCATCAAATGAAGTTATATCAGCTCGAGGGAGCTCAGTTTTTTTCAAAGATTGACTTGAGATCGGGGTACCATCAGCTGAAGGTAAAGGAAGCAGATGTTCCAAAGACTGTGTTTCGTACAAGATATGGCCATTATGAATTTGTAGTAATGCCTTTTGGACTAACCAATGCACCTGCTGTATTCATGACTTAATGAATAGAATTTTCCATGAGTTCTTGGATAAGTTTGTGGTGGTTTTCATTGATGATATTTCAGTGTTTTATAAAAGTAAAGAGGAGAATGAAAGACATTTAAGGGTTATCTTGCAAACCTTAAAAGAAAAGAAATTTTATGGGAAATTCAGCAAGTGTGAGTTTTGGTTGCAACAAATTTCTTTCCTTGGTCACATTGTTTCTAAAGATGGAATAACTGTTGATCCTGCAAAAACAAAAGTTGTGGAAGAATGGCCAAGACCCACAAATGTAACTGAGATTCGTAGCTTCCTTGGTTTGGCAGGCTATTATCGAAGGTTTGTTAGAAATTTTTCACGGTTATCTAGTCCAATGACTAAGCTAACTCGGAAGGGTGTTAAGTTTATCTGGACAAAATAATGTGATGATTGTTTTCAGGAATTGAAAAGAAGATTGGTGAATGCTCCAGTTTTGGCACTACCTTCCAGGAATGGTGAGTTTGTTATATACAGTGATGCTTCATTGAAAGGACTTGGTTGCTTCCTAATGCAGAATGATCAGATAATTGCTTATGCTTCACGACAGTTGAAAACTCATGAGGTAAATTACCCTACACATGATTTGGAATTAGCTGCTATTGTTTTTGCTTTAAAGATTTGGAGGCTTCATTTGTATGGAGTAAAGTGTGAAATATATACCGATCACAAAAGTTTAAAGTATATATTCACTCAGAAAGAGTTAAACATGAGACAGAGGAGATGGCTGGAATTAATCAAGGATTATGACTGTACAATTCATTACCATCCAGGAAAAGCAAATAAAGTGGTTGATGCTTTGAGTCGAAAAAGTAATTCTTTATTAAAAATGTTGTGTTTGGATCTTGATTCTTTGGTTAAGGATTTGATGAACTTTGGCATAGAAGTTGTTAGTGCAGGATGTTCTTCTATTTTGTTTCAGGTATCAGTGAGATCTTCTCTATCAGGCAGAATCAAGCAAGCACAGAAGCAAGACAGTGAGTTGCAGAAAAAGGTAGAGCTGGTTCAGAAAGGTAAGTTGCCTGAATTCAACATTGAAAATGATTGTGTTTTGAGATTTGGGAAGAGATTGTGTGTGCCTTGTGATTCACAGTTTAAGAGAGAGTTGTTATGTGAAGCTCATAGTTCTCCGTTTTCAGTTCATCCGGGCAGTACTAAGATGTATAAAGATCTGCAGGAGTATTACTGGTGGGATGGAATGAAAAGAGATATTGCTGATTTTACTGTGAAGTGTTTGATATGTCAATAGGTTAAATCAGAGCGGTAGTTACCTAAAGGTATGCTTCAGCCATTACCAGTGCCAGAGTGGAAATGGGAGAATATATCCATAGACTTTGTTGTGGGATTACCGAAGACATCTCGAGATAATAATGAAATTTGTGTTATTGTTGATAGCTTGACCAAATCTGCTCATTTCCTTGCTATACGAGATACTTTTTCCCTAGATCAACATTCCCGTTTTTATCTTAAAGAGATAGTCAGGTTACATGGAGTTCCTCTCTCCATTGTATCTGATCGTGATCCCAGGATCACTTCTATCTTTTGGAAAGGCCTTCAGAAGTCGTTGGGTACTGAATTAAATTTTAGTACAGCTTTTCATCCTCAATCAGATGGGCAGTCAGAACGAACAATTCAGACCTTAGAGGATATGCTACGAGCTTGTTTGATGGATTATCAGGGAAGTTGGGACCAACATCTTTCTTTGGTTGAATTTTCATATAATAACAGTTTTCATTCCAATATACAGATGGCACCATTTCAGGCATTATATGGGAAGCAATGTCTAACTCCAGCTTTATGGGATGAAGTGGGTGAAAGGAAGTTGATGAGACCAGAATTGGTAGAAGAGATGGCAGAAAAACTTCAGCTGATTCAGAAACACATGAGAATAGCTCAGAGCAGGCATAAGAGTTGTGCAGACAACAGGAGGAAGGATATCTCTTTTGAGGTAGGTGATCATGTTTTTCTCAAAGTATCACCATGGAAAAGTGTGATGTGATTTGGTAAGAAAGGAAAGCTGAGTAGAAGGTTTATTGGACCATATGAAATTCTGGAGAGAGTTGGATCAGTTGCATACAGGGTGGCTTTACCTCCGAGTTTATCTCAGGTACACAATGTTTTTCACGTTTCGATGTTGAGAAAGTATATGTCAAATCCATCTCATGTTTTGAGTCCAGAGGTAGTTCAGCTGGAAGAGAACCTATATTATGAGGAACAACATGTCCAGATTCTTGACCACAGGGAGCAAGTGTTACGGAATAAGGTGATTAAGCAGGTAAAGGTTTTGTGGAAAAACCATATGATGGAAGAGTCAACATTGAATCTAAAAATGCAATGAGGGATAAGTACCCCCATTTATTCGATAAGTAAATAAATTGTGGGGACACAATTTTCTAAAGGGGGGAAGGATGTAACATCCCAAGTAAGTAATGAATAATAGATATTTTATCTATGTCTATTAATGAATTAGATAGTGTTTTAGAGGCTTAAAATGAAAATAAATCCAATCTTAAGCATGGAATACACTAATATTTTTAAAAGATTGTTTTACTGCCTTTGATGGAAAAAAAATTTTCAATCTATCTTTTGACAATTTTATAAACTATGTTTGTCAAAATAAACTTAATCTTTATTATTTGGACATCAAAATTTACTTTGTGTGAATTTTTTGTATTTTTCTGACAATGTTCATTTTTTAATGAATAGTGGAAAATACTGCATTTTACATCACAACTGCTTTTTAATCAAATTTATTTATATGATTATATTATCTTTTGAATTGGTTTTGAAGTGAAATTATAATATATTTTTACCATTTAATCCAATTGTGGTCATTGGAATCAATTTCAATTTGAAATTGGACTTAAACTGGTGTCAATCTTTTGATACTTATTGTTTCATAAAAACATGCTATTTGTCATAACAGCGGGAATTAATTATTAAATTCATTAATGTGACTTATATGTTTTGAATTTTGTAAAATAGACATCATTTTTGAATTCGGAATATCAAATATAGATTAGGGTGAATTTTCGGTAATTTTCTGAAAAACTTCAATTTTTGATGAATAGTGAAACCACTAAGTGGTAGTTAAAGAAACTGATTTTTCGTTTAAATGAAACTTTGCCACTTTTGTGTTCTGAATTTCAAAAATCTGACATACATGGTTTTCATTAGTATGTAAAATTTGGTTCAATGGGATGAAAATAATTTTTTGGTAAATAGTAACTTTTTTTCATTAATCGCGATTAGAGGTAATTAGTGTAATTTAAGGTAAAAATGATATTATAAAAATGTGAAAACACCATGAAACTTGTCCTACACCTATTGGATGAGTCATGGCAGACCACTACAACCCATGGGTCGATTTAGGGGACCCCATGAAGCCACTTGGGTGAGATAATGACTTTAATGCCTTTTTTTAAATAAAGGTGAAAATGACACTAACATAAATTGTTTTACTAAAACATTTTTTAAAAGGGGTTATACTAATTATATTATTGTCTATAAATATTAATTAGAAAGATAAAAATATTTCCTACATCATATTATTTTTTTTATAATTTTTAGACATTAAATAAATTAAATTATTTATGACATCATGATGATGCAGCGATGACCTCATTATTTAATGATTTAAATAAAATGGAAAGATAATGTAATATCTAAGACCTACACTTGTCCAAAAACAATTGTATGGGAATATTTAGAAGACTTAACAAATTATCTTAGAAATATATCAATGTGGGACCTTAGAAATTCGAAACACGTTTGAAAATAAAATAATAGTTTCATGATTTCCAAAAGTGCCCCTCCGCTCCTCTTATAAAAGGCCCCCACCTCTACCTCATTTCACACACTCCTCAAGCCTTTGGCTCGGCCATCCCCTGCCCATTTACTCTCTCCACATCCCTCTCCTCATCCTAGAGGATTCCCTTTGGGAAGAATCCTTTCAAAGGAAGCCTTTAGGCTCAAATCAAAAGGAGTTACACATTTAAAGGTAATTCATTCTCTCATGTTCATTTGTTTTATTTTGCTTCTCCAACCCCCTAAACTCTTTTTATTTACATCTTTTGTAACAAAACCAGTATCTTAAATATACTAGGATGTTGTTATTATATTTATTCGAGCTACACTCTCACACAACTACATCAAATGGTTAAAGAACATACGGTTTCCGTGGATGGCGAAATTCTGCCTCCCGAAACAATGATTGTTCAATACTCATTTAACACCTTCAAAGGTGGCCACTATGAGGCCACTATTTTTTATATATGATATATAATATTTTTATTCTTTCCTTAAGCTTCTTTATTTTTCATTTATGGCATACCATTATTGTTTCCAATATGGGTAAACACGATATCTTCATTTTAGGAAGTCTGGACTACTGCCCCCTGAAAGTGATTTGAATCGTTAATACCATATGTGGGATGTGTAAATGATAAAGTTAATGATAGTATATATGTTATTATACTATAATTATAATATACCTTTACATCATTATGATTCCATTCTATAAAATACGAAATAGAAATGAAAGTACCGTTCATGCGTACGTGCGGCTTACCGTCTCCATGAACGGTGCATTTCATTTCTTACCTATAAATGTGATGTAATATTATAAATACATGTATATGATGAATATATATGATATATATGTTATCCAAATCATTAATATCATTATGTATTTAACAAACCTTTGACCAAATTAACAACATGTAATTGTAAGAAGTTTATTTTTGACTTAAGAACCATATACCGACAAAATGAACATTATTAACTTAAATGATTACATGATGTTCATAACATGGTATAAAAGGAATAATGAACTTGAAAAAGGTTCTTAAGAAATTAGAGATTAACTCAAGTTTATTATTCAGGAGATTAAAGAACGGTCGGGTCAATTCGGATACGAGGTATGGGACTTCGTCTCAATCTCCTTTCATTGAGGCATATTTTATTTTATACACAACTTTCTTTTATACGGTGTATAAACCCCTTTGACTTTTACGTTTATCCAAAAGGAATATTTTTTATACGAAGAATTTTACAAAACGACAAAAGGGAATGTTTTTGTCGTACGTATGCGGCGACAACGACTTCTCCGCCGCCGTGACCATTATTTGAGTTTCGGCTTCCTCTACAAGCCATACATTCTTTTTTAAAAGAAAAATAAATACCATGTTTTACTTTTCTTTTATTTTGGTATTGAAAATGGTTTTTATAATGTTTTTATATCAGTGTGTTGTATTGATATCTTGTGATTGAAAGGTGGAAAGGTTATGTTTCCTTTATGCATGTTTTATGTGATACGATTATGTTGAGGTTCTTGGGAATTATTATGAAGACGGGTGGTTCCGTGATAAACTAAGGGCGGGTGATCCCGATATAGCTCTCCAATGCATTGGGTAACTTGAAGGAGTGAAACATTAAGGTTTCTCCGAAGAGATTTAGGGAATATACTGTGATGGGTATTCCAAACGTAACCAAGAGGGTTACTCCCTAAGTAATAATGTTTTGAATGCCTCAAGTTACCTTTATATCTTATGATTTCTATGATTTATTCATGATTTGATGAGGTATGTTAAAGTGCTTATGTTTTATGGGTAAATTATGATCTCATCCTTATGTATATATGTATTCATGTTTCCTTTCCATATTTTTATATCCCTTACTGAGCTTTTTATGCTCTTCCCAAGTTTTTTTTTGAAATGTTTTTCACAGGTCAAGGGAAAGGTACATGATATGATGATAGTGTCAAGGAAGTGTCAAGAAAGAATCCATGTTTTATCTTAAATATGTTTCCATTTATGGGAATGAGAAATACTATCTTTATGTAACCACTTTGTTTAAATGTGGAATGTAATGCAAGTTTTATGATCTAATTCTCTAAAACTCTAAACCCGAAAAGATCCTCAATGGGAATTATTCATTTAATTCTATATTAAGTAAGGTTTAAGGCTGGGGCCTTATAATTATCCACTACTGAAGTAGAGTATATATGTGCAGGAAGTTACTGTGCACAGATTCTATGGATAAAAAATACAAGACTAGCCTCTGGATATCAATTCAAACATGTTCCAATAAATTGTGATAACACAATAGTGATATAAATTTCTAAGAACCCTAGGTCTCATTCTAGAATATTGAACATTGATATAAGACGTCAGTTTTTGAGAGATCATTTTCAAAAAAGTGATATAACTATTCTGTTCATTGGTACTAAACATCAACTTGCTGATATATTTTCAAAACCCTTGAATATTGAAGGAATCAATTATATATGATATGAATTAGTAATGATAAATTATGTATAAATTTTTCAATTTATATTTAGTTATTAATTCTTTAATTGAACTTCATAATCTTTCATTTCTATATTTTTAAGGAGGTAACTATTAATTGAAGTTCACATAGTTATTATGTTGATCATGAGTTTTTTTTCATGTGGTCAGTATAACAATCAAGAACACTTACTCATGTGGTCACTGTACATACCCTGAGTATTAATTCACATGGTTAATATGCCTAAAATGTAAAATTTACTTGTGTGTTTAATATCCTTATCGTTTGGTCAGAGTCATCATGACTACTATACTTATGGTCTCACATATCCACAGTTATTAGAACATCCATGTCTTTCTAATTATAATCTTTCATGAAAATATTTTGGCATGACTTCATTTATATTTATTATTATTTTAATCCCTAAATTATTAAATTTTATTTTGACTTTTAATTCAAATTGACAACAATATTTTCCCTATACATTCTCTATCATTTTGAAATATCTCGAGCTTATATATTTCTCTTATCTTGAACCTATCACTCTCTCTGACATGAACATATTTATTTTTTCTTTTATATATAAGCATTATGAACTTGAAACAATCCAAAAATGATGAGGATCAAAAAAAAATTGAAACAACTTTTCTTATCCAGTCATCTCCTTCGAAGAAGTTGAAGAAGATGAATACCAGCTTCATCTTTTTAGTGGAGTTGGAAAATCTACACCTAGTTTACCATCCAATCTCTGCAAAAAAGTAAATTGATAAAGAATGGTTGAAATAGAGAAAATCACTAGTTTAAAATTTGATTTCGTAATAGTGTTGGGATGCATGGTTTGAAGAAAATAGTAATACCTTTTATCTGTATATTATTAACTAGTTTTATGTGAACCTTATTTTATTCCTTGAAGATAATAATGATACAATTAAATTATTGATAAATGGAAATGATTTTGAGTTCTCTCTCATGTGAGGGGAGAAGTGTTTGGGTGTACCTACAAATTTGGAGTTTAGATATTATAATAGATCATATCCAGTTAACCATGGTCACTTTGAGTTTGAAAATTCTTTATAAGAACTCACTATAAATGGAACTCCTCAATAGACTATTTCTAATGAATTGACAGGTGAATGTGGGATTCTAGTTATGTGTATCCATCAACTATTTCTTCCATGAAAAGGTTAGTTCATTATTATTTGGGATAAAGATCTTTTTTTCTTATTTTTGATGAAGAATGGTGTTAGATCAACTTGTGTAGATATTTCATGAGATATATGGTTGATTTTTGTAATCCTACATCAAATTTTTGCTCTTTACTATACCTGATGTTTTTATATACTCATTAGAGAAAATTATTTTATTACATAGGGGGAGGAAAACATTACCTCATCATATGGTCTTAGCATTATATAGAAACTTTGTAAGAAGATGAAGATGAATTGAATTCCATGGAAAAAGGAATGAGAAGAAAACCCAATGAAGGATTATAAAAAATTTATTCATGTAAAGTACCTAATTAGTCCTAGGGATCATGTTAATCTAAGAATTTAACCCAATGATATAATTTTATATTCATATAATGAAGTTTCTTTGGTGAGAAAGAAAAATAGGAAGAAGTAAAAATGTTATATTTGGATAAATAAGCAAGATATTCTCACAAGGATAATAGGTAAGCATCACTTTCATGACTTTTGGATCTCCTAGATATCCCTTACCCTTACAATCACATGAGGAATAGATTTAGTCTAAAGATATGTCTAAGATAAATAATTCTATGAGTGGTTATAGGTCCTTTGATGGATTATTAAATGGACCCCAAGAGTGATGAAGGTAGTATGGAAGGATCACCCATGATTAAAAGTAATCCCAGAAAACCTATTAAAGATGTACCTTCAAAGAGGGAGAAATCTCTTGGATCTCTTGTTTCAGTGTTGGATTATCTAGATTCAGATGATAATGTGAGAAGCTCACCTAGACATGGTAGACTAAATATCCCTTATAATTATAAGGAACTAGAGGGATCTCTTATTGCTGATATAGATAATCAATACAGAGTTGAGTAATTTCTTTTTATACCTTTAGTTTATTAGACTCTTCATGATATCATTGGTCCAACACCCACCATGGTTAGTAAAAAAACTAATCATGGATGTGATCCTGTTGTTTATTTTGAGGCTATAACTGATGCCATTCATCAAGAAGAAGCCGATGTTGTTTACAAAAGCTAAGAAAATCTAGATAGATCTCCATTAGTGGAGGATGTACATGAATAAGATGGTAGGAACCTGATTTATGATCCATCTACCTCTACCTCAATCCCTTATAATTTATATATCACTAAGCATGAATTTTCTGTGTTCAAATTTAATATTATGGATATGTTGAAGCAATTTTTTTTATTTTTCACAACTAATTACAACAAGTTGGAAAATATGACATATTCGATCCTATTACAAAAGTAATCTATAATATTTAGCCAATATTTAATTTCAAAATTGAATTGACGTACAATGAGATTGAATAATTGAGAGCATATGTTGGATATCTCCAGGATGATTTTTTTTTATTTTATGATTTAGTCAAATTAAAGGTTTACGAATGCTGTGTTTCAACCTACTCATGTTCCTCTACCAACTCCTTTTATTTAGACAATTTTTGATGGAGAAAATATTATAAATCTCCCAATAGATGAGTTGAAAATCATGAATGATGAGTTTTTAAAAACAATAGAAGTTGTGTTTTTTGGGTTTCAAACCCATTATGCCACAACTTTTAAATTAATAATAAAATATTTGAATAAATATGGGAAATATAGAGAAACAATTAAGAAGGATATTGATTATTATATTAGCCATATCTTTACTAAGTCTGATTGAACGGGTTTGATCAGAACCATTGGCATGGATCTAAAATTGAAATCCTTATCTCGGGTTTTCAAGTCTCAAGTTGAAAATAAAAAATCGATGATTCTTGTTTTGGAATCATATATGGAAAATATAGCTGATTTACATCAAGTTTTGGAATAGGTTTCTCGATCTTTCAGTAACTATACCCAATTGATGGAGCCCTATCTTTACACTTTTCATATATCTATGTTATCTCCTTAATCCATTCCTTTATCCCTAACTATTAATTACTCTATTATCAATACATTTAGCCTAACTCCCATAAAATACTTTTAGCATCTATGACCTATTTCTAAATGTGTAGTTATTGGTGAGCCTACCTCCACGTCTTCTCCTCAGACTACCTCCTCCACAACTTGTACTTCCAAATTAAAGAATACTATCATTCCATATGATATGATGGATGGACTAGACAAAGATTCATATTAGTATATCTGATTGGTACTTTTTTTAGATTTTTATAATCATTTTGAAATATATTTTAATATATTAATGAAATATCCTCTTTTACTATCCTTTTTTTCTTAACTTATTTATTTTAATTTTCTATTTTTCCATAGTTCCTTATAATATCTATATTGATTAGCGATAAAATAATTTCAATTTAATTTATTAAAAAACCTTTAACATTTCAATTTAAATGACTTTATTTTTTATCATTAAAATTGGGGAGATTTTTGGGTTAGACTAGAACCTCCATATTTATGGATCCAAACTCATGTTTACAATGTTACTAATGAATTTATTGTTTTCTATTAGTAAATTATTTTCTAGCAAAAAATTGTGAAAATATCTAATTCTAGAACTTATCATGTTCACTTATTTTGAGAAGAATTTAAACTGAACATCAAGTTAATGTCACAATGTCACCTTACCGCATGTTATTTTTTACTCGACCACATGTACAAACTACCTACCACACATCAGATGAACAAAATATTTCAATTTCATGAACTAAGAATTATGTACAGTTGACATTAACATACATTTAAAATCACCTTACTTCATGTTCAATAAGGATACTAAGTGACAGAGATGTACCTATAATGTGTACTAAAGACCTAATCGTGCGGTTCAGTGAGGTGATTCCATAGAGGGAACTACCTACCGCATGGAAAAATCAAGTTTCCATGAGAAGGTATTTACTATTTTCATTATGTAATATACTAAACCTATCTATTATTTTAGTAACTACATTAAGATAAACTCTTAGGTCATGATAAAATGATCTTACTACATGATTGAAGGAACTAACCACAACACCATTCCATATTAACTAATCATGATAACTGACCGTGATCTCAACTAATTCTCTTTTAAGTGAATACATATTTTTGTGTCTAAGTTAGCAGTGGATCATTTTAAATCATCAATGGCTAGTTTTAGTAGCATTAAATTTAGTGTTAGTGTATTTAGTATTGCATTTATTTTTATTCAGTGGATACATTTTTATGAAGATATTCTTAATAAGGGAAAATATAATCTTATGAAGGGTGGTGAAAATCTGTTCTCTTATAGAAAAAAATATAGGATCCTATAAGTTCACCCATTCTACTGAGAAGACTCTATGACACTATGTATTTCCTAAACCAACTATGAAACTTTTCAAAGATGCTTCCAAAGAAAAATTAAAGGACTCTAGACAACCAAATATATTTGGATCGATCTGCCTAAAATTTCCTTATCTAATAAATATTTAAAATTTTGTTTATTCTTTAATTAAGAGTTGTGTTTTTTATTTAATATTATATTTCTAAAACCACATTCTCTATGGCATCAATCCATTTATTACATAATTTTTCATTACATTTTACAAACAGAGTGTCTTTAATGTCTAGTGTTTGGAAATTAGGAACAATATACATGAAAACATTAAAAATTATTCTGATCAACTTGTATGGCTTCATCAGAGGTTCATCCTAAGTAAAATTACTTCATGTCATAACTTTTAGAAATACATCAAAGGAAAGGGTGAGTAGAAGGCCTAGTAAAGAAAGCAAGGTAATCAGTTTACTTGTGATATCAATAAGAACTTGATGAAAAACATAAAGACATGAGAAATTGAAGTATATGAATATCATAATGAAAATAAATTTAACCATAAATTGAATATGTGGATAAAACATTTAATTTATACATTCATGAACATATCACCAATGTTCAACCCTAAGGTTTCATAAAAATAACCAAGGTTATTCACAAAGGTATCATGAAACTTGTCATCTCTAGAGATTAAATTCTTTACTTAATGCATTAGAGTGATATCTAGGCACAACCTTAATATGTATTTATTTTCATTTTATCCACATATATCATAAAAAATAATTTCATAAATAACCAAAAAATTAGATAATAAATGGGTTTCATTTCAAAATCGTGATGTTTTAAAAGTACTTAAAGACATGATCGTTATGGAATTTCTAACCCATGGAAAATGAATGAGGGTTTCAGGTATGTCAATTACAGAAAAACATTTATCATTTTTATGACATTATTAATACCCCTAGATATGAAATGGTTTTGGGTATTCATAAAAATAGAATAAGATAATTTCGTGAGAAAAAGAGAGAGATTTTGAGATGAATTTTCTACAGCATAACGGCTGTATAACATGGTTTTAGAAAACATTAAAAAGAGAGGGGAAAAGGGTCACCCACTCCTAAATAACTCATAATATAGTATAGGAAAAACTAAAATTTAAATAAAATTATGTTATGGATGTTTTAATGACCTACCACATGAAAAGGAAACATGAATGAAAAGAGAAGATGTGATTTCTTTTACAAAAATTTGGCAGCCAAACGACATCAATTAAAAATTCAAAAAATTAGTTGATGAGAGTGGAAATTGTATCTCATAAATTGGGAATTAAATGGTACTAATAAGGATATAAAATAACATACCCCAACATAAGAAGATGAAAACTATAAGACATAACATAAAAGAAGTCATGGCATAAAAGAGGATGGTGAAAGGTTTCTCTTACCTTAAAGAGTATCTTTGAAAGCTTGAAGGTTGGGATATTGGGGGTATGAGGTCACTATAAGAGGACTACTAGGGAGGTAAAAATTCCATAGGTTCTTTTTTGGATGAATTTTTAATGAATGGAATGACGGAATGAGTTGGTATTTATAGAAAAAGTGTGAGAATATTTTATTAATTTCCAAGAGACACCTCATCGATGGTATTTGAAAACCCATGGGATTGTCCATGGTATTTTCCCATGGTATTAACCACTTGGGGAACCTCATAAGATACATTACTATTCAAAATTCTACCAGAAATATTACATCATTATTATATCATTAATGATGTCATTAATCACATCGAAACTCAAAACAGTTTTTTACTATTCACCGATTTTTTTTTATAAAAATATCTTAAACTCACCCTATCGTAATATCAATTATCTGAATTCAAAAATGAACTCCATTTTATGAAAATAATTTTATAATTATTATACATTTAAATTTTAAGTAAAAACACTATTTACCTGAAAAAATACTAATACTTAACTAATAATTTATGAAACAATTATTTACTTATGCTATAATAACACATTACCAAAAAAGATACCTAAATTATATTTTTACATTTGTAAGTGAGTTTACTATTCCATTGGTCACATTACTATTCATAATGGTAATATTACTATTCAAACATTACTATTCAATAAAAATTTATTTTATCTTATTATACTCTAAATTTCTTACTCATAACAACTATAAAAGACCATTTTTTGAAAGTAATTTCACATTATTAATTATTTAATGTATAAAAAAATATTTTCAAATACACTTTTTCTGAAATTCACCAATAATATGGATCTTCTATAAATTCATCATATATTTATTTTATCATTTGAAATCCAAAAATTTAGCATAATAAGAAATAAAAATTTTATTTACACAGAAGGATTACACTATGTAACTAAGGTCTCATTACATATTCCCTTATAACACCTACATAAGACCTAAGTGAAAGAAATGCTATGGTGATAGAATCTGGGGGCGGCTCAGACAACATTTACTGAGTCGTGATTTCTATCATCATGAACTTCTACCATACGTGATTCCGTTCAAGCATCACATGTTGAAGCTCAACTTGGGATTGGTCCAGAGCAATGCCTAGTAATGAAACCTCCTTCCCAAGCTCTAACATATGGGCTTGATAGGGCCCGAGTCTACTGGATGAGGCCATCATCTCATCTTTTTGTATTAATTAACCATGATCACTTTTATTTATAAAAAATAATCATAACATTAAGAATTTAGTTTCCAATTGTCATATTGACCAACGGTCATAATGTCCAGTGGTCATATGATAGTCAAAGCCCTACAGTTTTAATTAAACTCACTTCATTAATTAAACAATATAGTTTTGTTGAGTACAAAATAAAATAACTCTCAATTTTTGGAAAAAAAAATTATTCAAAAGTTCCGGTGGTTACATTCTTCTCCCCTTAAGAAATTTCATCCCCAAAATTTTAACTTGTAACCTTAGAAGAGAAAAGGTGTGGGTACTTCTGCCTCATAGAGTGCTCTAGTTCCCATGTCGCTTCTTTATATTTGTGGTTCCTCCACAACACTTAAGCAATGCGAGTAGTCTTGTTGCGTAGAACCTTGTCCCTATGATCCAAGATCTCCACCGGCTACTCTTCATATGAGAGATCATGTTCCAGTTGTACCACCTTTGGATTTAGTACATGTGAAGGGTTAGGTATGTACTTCTTCAAGAGGGATACATGGAAGACATCATGAACTTGTGCTAGATTTGGAGGAAGTGAAAGCTGATAGGACACTGCTCTTATGAGATCACAGATTTTATAGGGGCCAATGTACCTAAGGAAAAGCATCCCTTTCTTCCCAAACCTCATGAATCTCTTCCAAGGTGAAATTTTAAGAAAGACCATGTCAGCAACATCGAACACCTAGTCCCTTCAATGGTTGATGGAATAACACTTTTTTTTTACTCTGATCAGCCTTAATGTGCTGTTGGATGGAATGGAACTTTTCTATCATCTCTTGCACAAGATCAGGCTGAGGAAGATTTATCTCACCAGCTTCATGCCAACAAGTAGAAGTTCTACATCACTTACCATATAGAGCTTCATAGGCTTCCATTTTAATGCTAGAGTGGAAGCTATTGTTGTAAGAGAACTCAACTAAAGTAGATGTTGATCCCGTCCACGTTTTAATTCTATTGGGCATGTTCTCAGCATATCCTTTAGAGTTAAAATAGTCCATTCATATTGTCCATCAGTTTGAGGGTGATAGGTTGTACTAACATTCAATTCAATGGTCAGAGAATGTTGATGACTTATCCAGAATTATGATTTAAACCTTGGATCACGATCAGATATGATATAAAGTGGAACACCATGCACTCTTACCACTTCACGTAAATCCTAGAAAGTTGATCAAGAGGTAAATCTTCCCGAATAGAGATAAAATGGGAAGTCATGGTGAGATGGTCCACAATAACCCATAACTCATTATTTACATTGGAAGTTCATGGAAAACCAGTGAAAAAGTATATTGTGATATTGTCCCACTTCCATGCTGGTATGGGTAGTGGTTGTTATACCCTTTTAGGAAGTTGTTTTTCTGCCTTCACTTTATGACATACAAGGCACCTTGATGTGTATTCAGCAATCTCCATTTTCATATTATCCCACCAATAATGATCAAGGAGGTATCTATAAATTTTCATGCTTCCTGGATGTATAGAGAAATTAGATCTATGAGCTTCATCCATTAGGTCCTTCTTTATTTCCATAATATATGGAACCCATAGTCTTGTTCAAAATTTCAGTACACCTTCTTGATCAATATTGAACTCAGGAAACATCTAATCCTTCATAGCCTCATCCTTCTTCTATAACAAAGGATATTATTTCTAATATTTCTTGATCGTCTATAGTAATTATGGTTGAGAAATCATTTGGGTTAGGGTTGATTATTTCCATTCCCTTAAAATTCCCATGTCCAGCTTTACTAGGTCATTAAACAAAGGATCTCTTTGAATCCTCATCATGGAAAGAACAACTGGGTCTTTCATGAGTAATACATATGTGAAATTGTTTTCTCTTCCAGGATGATAATGAATTGAAAAATCATAGTCTTTAATAAGTTCCCACCATCTCCTTTGTCTCATGTTAAATTCCTTTTATGTGAAAACATACTTCAAACATTGATGGTCTGTGTATATATTACATTTCTCTCCATAAAGATAGCACCTTCATATATTTAGAGAAAAAACTACTACAGCCAGCTTCAGATCATGTGTAGGATAGTTATACTCATTATTCTTCAACTATTAAGATGCATAAGCAATGAATTTTCCATTGTGCATAAAGATGCACCCAATCCCTACCATATATGCATCACTAAGAATAAAAAATCGTTCTCTACATAAGGGAAGAGTTAATATGGGTACAATAACCAATATATTCTTCATCTCTTGGAAACATTCCTGAAACTCCTTTTTTCAGAAGATCTTGATCCCTTTTCGAGTTAACTTGGATAATAGATTAGAAAGTTGTGAATTTTTTTTCACAAACCTCTTATAATATCCGAATAATCCAAGGAAACTATGAATCTCAGTTATTTTTGTAGGATGATGACACTACACTAAAACCATTGTCTTTTCTAGGTCAATTGTGATTCCTTCATTGGTTATAATGTTCCCCAAGAAAGAAACTTGTTGTAACCAAAATTCACATTTTCTGAAATTTCCAAAAACTCTCTCCTTTCGTAGAGTTTTCAAAATAACCCTTAGATGATCCTTATTCTCCTCATGTATTTTGGAATATATCAGAATATAATCAACAATAAATACCACAAAGTTATCATGGTATTCTTTAAAAACTCTACTTATCAAATCCATAAAATTTGATAGAACATTAGTCAAGCCATATGGAATAACAATAAACTCATAATTCTCATATCTTGATCGTAAGTCATTTTTTGGAATATCTTCTTTCGTCACCTTCAATTGATGATAACCAGATCGATGATCAATCATAGATAGTAATTGAACCCCACAAAGTTGGTCTAATAAGTCATAAATTCTTGGAAGAGGTTATTTGTTCTTCACTGTGATCCCATTTAGTTCTCTGTAATCAATGCATATTTGCATTGATCCACCCTTATTATTCACAAAGAGAATAGGTTATTCCTAAGGAGACACACTTGGATGGATACACCCCTTCTCCAAACGATCTTAGAGTTTCTTCATTAATTTCTCTAGATCTACATTTTCCATTCTATACAGTGTCTTTGATATCAGTTGAGATCTAGATACAAGTTCAATGGAGTACTCTACCTCTATTTCCAAGGGAGGTTCGGGTAACTCCTCAGGAAATAAGTCAATGAATTCAAGGACAATGGGGATATTTTCTATCCATAAACTCTCATTTCCTTCTTCTTTTTCACCGGTCAACTCCATAAAAAAAGATATAAGAGGTTCTTCTAGACAAATATCAGGTTGAGATATCTCTCCTTGGAAGATAACTATAGGTTTTCCATTCAATAATTCTAAGATTTACTTGCTTCTGCATTTTATCATAGCATTATACTTTGAGATCCAGTCCTTCCCTAGCATAATGTCAAATTCTAACTTGTGAATGACTAATATATTTGTGATATGATTGTGCCCACTAATGTAAATACGAGAGTTTCTAAACACTGATGATTCTTGGATAATACCATAAAGATTTTTGACTGATAACTATGCTTTTAGAAATTTAGGGATTGATTCAAAATTATTTGAAAACATGGAGGAAATAAAGGAATGCATAGAACCAAAATTAAAAAAATTACTTGGTAACCTTGAGAGAACAACCATAGTACCTACCACCACATCATTATGAGCTTCAACATCAGTTGTTCTGATAGAAAAGGCACGAACTTGCTACCTGGGCTTTTTTGAGGGTGATGGTGGTTCCCCTCTATTGCCCTCAGATTTGGACAGTGATTGGAAAAGTGCCCATGTTTTCCACACTTATAGAATTGGACATCAGGTAGGTCTTGCACCATCTTCCATTTTTCCTTAGTTTTTTGGGAGTTGAGGGTTTACCTCACTACAAAAGTTCCATGCGATGTGACCATCATTTCCACACATTTAGCACTTTACTCTCTTGAGCAGGCAGTTCCTTGATTGCTTTTTCCCACATTTATTACATGTTTGAAGTTTAACTTTCTTGCCTCCTCTACCCTGATCAAAATTCTACCCTAATCTTGGATCCATTGATCTTTTATTGTAATTGTATTTATGATACCATTGTGTCACACCAAACTCTAATTCAACTTTCATTGCACTCTACACGATCTCCTCATAGTTATCATAGTCTCGATTGGATAGATTGTTCCACCGATGAGGTCTCATTCCACCGTAGAATCTATCAACCTTACTATTTGGATCCATGAAAAAGCTATAGGTGTAATGTGAAAGCCATGTGAGGTTCATCTCATAGCTTCCCACAAATTAATTATCATTACGCTTCAACTCAAGAAACTCCTTCTCCATTCTTGTTCTCATGGAACGAGGGAAATGATTACTAAAGAAAAATCCTTTGAACTCTTCCCACTCCATAGAATCAACCTCCACTCTTGGCCTCATGTTTTTAATTAGTTCCCACCACTGATCAGCTTCTCCCTCTATGCGGTAAATAGCCACAGTGACCTTCTGTAATGACCAAAAAATTCATTAATGAGAATTTATCTTGGTCTATTTAAATGTCTTCTTGTGGTTATGTAAAATGTATGCACTTATTTGGTTTTATGATTTGGATTTTAAAATACCATTAAGAATTGTGACCACTTCTAATATAGTCGTTGAAGAGTGATCACATGATTAGTATAAATACAGGGACTTAACAAATCCAATTTACACAAAAAAAAAGGAATAGATGGACTCATCCAATGCAATTTCCCCATACGAAACCCATTTTTAGGATCTTGTTATGGAGGTGGCGTCACTGGTATTCTCACTTGACCAAGCCGAAGTCGATATTGAATACCTTAAGTATCGAGAAGAACCGCCTACGAGAGAAGTGGAAGTCGATAAAGATTACCACTCGAGAAATTTTACCCGATCCACCCCAAGAGTCTGTCCCCATATCCTAAGGTCTTATGTGAGTGTTTTATGGGGTTATGTAATAATACCCTAGTAATAAAATTATGAAAATTATTCTTGTAAATAGAATATACATTTTATTATTATTTTTTACTTCATAAATAGTTTTTAAAGAATAAATAGTATTATTAGTTAATATTTAACTAAGAATTTTATTTTGATAAATTAATGGACTTTTGAATTAAATAATATTTTAATAAAATATTATTAGTAAATTAATTTTTTTAATTATAAATTATCTTATATGTTTTATGAATGAAATTGTAAATTTTTATTAAGGATTGAAAGCTGTTTTTGTCAAAACCCAAGAATTTTTTATAAATGTTGGTTTTTATTTTAAAAGTAAAAATTCACATAAATATGAAATTATTTATATAAAATTAATATTATTTTTTTAATCATGACGTAGAAATTATCCAATGGGGAATTTTTTATAATTTTCTGAGATAATCAATTTTTTGAGTAAAAATTAAGTGCAGTTTAAATATATAATGTGTTTTATGAAATCATAATGACCCAATAGTGATGTAATAAAATACTATATACATTATGTTTAGAAAATATATGTTTTACCCTTCTAATAATGTGATTTTGGTTTTTTTATTTATTTTACAAATCTTTAGTGGACCCTTCAAAGCTTATAAAAACGTTTATCTTTTTAAATTATTTTCTTTGAGAGTGTGACTCACCTCCACATAGGCTGCCATATTATTTTAAGAAGTTTCAACATTGGCCTTATAAAATATTTTTTTCCACTCCAGTTTGGAAAAAACTGTTAGCAAAAACCATGGGCTGGTTTGTGGTTTTTTTAGTTTAATATGAGGTATCCCAAACCAAAATAATAAAGTATTCCCTCTCCTTTCCTATATAAAACCACCCAAGCTCCCACTTTCTCTTCACTCAAAGCGTTTAGAGTTTGACCAAAACTTGACCTCCTCTCTCTATAATCCTCCCAATGTTCCCCAAGCCCCCAATAACTCTCTCTCAAGCCCCTCACAGGCCATTGGGATCACAATTCCATGTATTTGATTCTTACCTTCTACTTTTTATCCAAGTTTTGTAATATTGTTATGCCATTTTATTTTCAATTATAAATGATTGGGTATGATTTTAAACTTCTCCCATACTATCCTTTTTTTGTTTTAATGATGATATACCCCTTAATACCTCATCGACGCCTTCCATGTATACCTGTTACCATGCCAAAATTTTGTAAGGAATTTCTTTCTCCCCATTTACATTCAAGTAATTATTTTGTATCAAGAATCTAAATTACATTAAAATTGTTGGGACATGTATCTATATGACCCCTTACTATCCACTTCCTATAAATATGATGAGATACTCCATTCTCTCTCATCAACCATTTTTTTGAGTTCTTATGTCACACCATTATGTTGCCGAAATTGCACCGCAATTTTCCAAGCCAAAGTCATTGTGTAGTGAATACGATTCCCATTTCTCTATTAAGGGTATTCACCTTTTATGCACATTTACTTATTGTTTAAAGAGTTTAATGTTTGAATTCCACACTCTTTTATCATGTAATAAATGATGTTTTTTTAATGAATCTTTTTTTAATGATCCATGTGAAACACCTATGCATGAAATGAAATGATTATAAAGGGTGCACCCTAATAGCGCTCCAATGCATTGGGTAAAGTATATATCATGATATGTCATTTAAAATGGGTTTTAACTAATGAAAATTCATGTAAAAAAAGTGTTTACTCTTGCTTCACATGAAATGAGGGTTTACTCATGCTCCCTGTGCAATGAGCCTTAGCCCATGCTAATTCCATGTTAAGTGTTGTTGCCACATTTCGATATTATGATCACCATGATTTATCATTCCTTTATGTTCATGTTTCTCTTGTGATTTGTTTATATGCCTATTTAATAACATGTATTGTATTCTTCATGTTATTCCTTGTTTATTCCCTTACTAGGCTTTATAGCTCACCCTTTTCTTATGCATGTCCTCAGGTTATCCCTTGCAATGATAAGTACGAGGGAATGTAGTGGTCATAGAAAGGAAGTTTTCAATAAAGATGTTGTATTTCATGTTTTAAGTTGTTATGTAATGATCCTAAGCCCCAAAGACACTAGAACTATCGATCTTATATGTTGTATCAAGTGAATATTGTGTAATAAATCATGTTAAAGTGTGTAATAAAAAGTAGGGTTTTCAAAGTCGGTATCACAGGATAAGTTTAGTTATTTTGGGATTAGGATTAGAAAACCCTAATGAATCCTTAGAGACTAGACTATGTATAATAAAAAACAATACTATGTTTTTGTGAGTATTGAGTAAGTGGTTTATCAAGTAAATACATCACTGTCTGGATATGAGAATGTTGAGGCAGCTCTGGCACAAATGTACCTAGGAGTGAAAACTCCGACAAGAAGTTTCAGGCTTGACCTGGGGTATCCTAGTACATGACAACGGGCCTTGCTGAACTCTTGGTTACGACACTCCCGGGGGATATTCTTTGGTAAATTAACAATCTTAGTATGAACCATTATTATGGAAACAAAAATTCCTCAATGAATACATGTTAGAAAGTAGATCATAGATAACATAGATTGAAACTTATAGATTCATATGTTAAGGATATAAAAGTGATTTATAAGTCAACCATTTTTGTCATTGGATTAAACTTTATGTGTTACCCCTAACTTTCCTTTCATGAAGGAGTAAAAAAATGTTAGAGTTCAAGTAGTTGAATATCACAATTTTATCATGTTTTGAGGGTAACTCAAAATTTGATATGTTTCATCAGCAGGATAAAGGATAGTTTCAAGATTGAATGGGAAAAACCTAATAAAACACTCTTGTCCCTTCCATAGGACTTACTAGCTTTAATTATTTTGAAGTAAAGCTCACATAGTATCGAAAACTTTTCCAATGTCCAACTTTCTTTATAGACTCTCTATGATATATCAAACAACTCCTTCATACCGTGGAATCATCAAGGATCATGTATCACTTGTGATGAAATCTTAAGCTCCAAAATCTCTCACATTTCTCAGCAAGGGATGTACTTTCAGGGTATTTTCAATTACTTCACCCTATCCATAGAGTATGATTCACTATTTGATATTAGGATATCTACTGAAGAGGGAGACCTCTGAGTAGCCTATATGTATATAATCTTGGATTCTGGTCTTTTTGGAAACTTAGGCTATATATTAAAAGAACTATATTTTGAAAATTTAAAATATGACTATGTCAGAATATTTTACACAAACCTAGTACATGGTGATGTTTTGAAACTATATGTTAGAAACAATTATTTTCTAAAAGTGCATTATATTTTCCATTAGTACAATCCATGTTACATGGATTGTGTCTAGACTAATGAAATGGAAGACAATGAAAGTGCATTGAGGTATTGTTGCACTAGGTGGACCCTCGATCTCCTTGATCATCATGATAATTAGGGTTGATAAATTCTTAATGGTGGTGGGTAAGCAACCATTAAGTCATGTTTAAATTTTAGAGTTCTTTTTGTATGTAATAAAATTGTGAGGACATAATTTTTTAAGGGGGGAAGATTGTAACGACCCAAAAATTCATAAGTGAAAATTCATCTTGGTATATTTAAATGTCTTTTTATGGTTATGTAAAACATATAGACTTATTTGGTTCTATGTTTTGGATTTTAAAATACCGTTAGGAATTGTGACCATTGCTAATACACCTATTGAAAAGTGATCACATGATTAGTATAAATATAGGGCTTTAACAAATCAAATTTACTCAAACAAAGGAAGTGATGGACTCATCCAGAACACTTTCCCTATACGAATCCCATTTTTCATAGCTCAGAAAGGAGGTGGTGTCATTGGGTTTTTCTATGGGCCAAGCCCAAGTAGGGCTTGAATACATTAAGCTCAAATATAACCACCTATGAGAGAAGAGGATGTTGATAGATATTAAGGTTTGAAAGCTTTTTTTGTCAAAGCCCATAAATTTTCGATAAATATTGATTTTTAGTTTAAAAGTAAAAATTCACATATACAAAAAATTATTTAGATAAAATGAATATTATTTTAGGAATTAGTATGTTGAAATTAACCAATGGTGAATTTTTCATAATTTTCTGAGACAGTCGAATGTTTGGGTAAAAATTAAATACCATTTAAATATATAATTTGTTTTACAATATCATAATGTCAAAATAGTGATGTAATAAAATTATATAAACATTATTTTCGGCCAATATATGTTTTACCCTTAATATAATGTGATTTTTGGTTTTTTTGATTTACTTTACAAATCTTTACTTGACCCTTCAAGGCTTATAAAACATTTTTTCTTTTTAAATTATTTTCCTTGTGAGTGTGACTCACCTACACATAAAAAAACCAATTATTGTAAGAATTTAGGCCATTTTCCTTATAAAATATTGTTTTCCACTACCCTTTGGCAAAAAATACAGGCAAAAAAGGGATGGTTTGGGTTTTTTTTTACTATAATGTGAGGTGTCCCTAACCTAAATAATAAACAATTCCCTCTCCTTTATTATATACACCCACCCAATATCCCACTTAATCTTCACTCAAAGCCTTTGGAGTTTGACAAACCGTCTCCCTACTCTCTCTAGAATCCTCCCAAGGCACCCCAAGATCCCACAAAGTCTCTCTCAAGCCCCTCCCATTCCATTGGGATCACACTTCTAAGTAATAGATTCCTACCTTCCTCTTTTTATCTAAGTTTATTAATGTTTTTATGCCCTTTTATTATAAATTATAGTTGTTGGGGTATGTTTTATCATTTCCCCTAAACTATCCTCTTTAATTTTTAAGGCTGAGAGACCCTTTTATCTCTCATCGATACCTTCCATGTATACCTGTTACCATGCCGAAATTCCATAAGGAATTTCTCTCTCCTCATTTACATTCTTGTAATTCATTTGTATTATGAATCTAAATTACATTAATATTGTTGGGACATATATCTATATGACCCCATTAATGTCCATTTCATTTAAATAGGATGAGACACTCCATTCTCTCTCAACAACTATTTTTATGAGTTCTTATGTCACGTTGTTACGCAGCCGAAATTGCACCACGATTTTCCAAGCCAAAGTCATTCTATAGTGAATACCATTCCCATTTCTCTATCGAGGGTATTTACATTTATGCACATTTAATTATTTTTTAAAGAGTTTCATGTTTTAATTTCACACTCCTTTATCATGTAATAAAATATTATTTTTAATGAATCCATGTTTTATGATCCATTTGGCACACTTAGGCATGAAATGAAATGATTATGAAGGGTGCGCCCTGATAATGATCCAATGCATTGAGAAAAGTATAGTATCATGATACGTCATGTGAAATGGGTGTTGAATGATGATAATTAAAGCGCAAAAAGGGTTTACTCGTGTTGTATGTGCAATCAGTGATTTCTCATGCTCCATGTACAATGAGCCTTAGCTCATGCTAATTCCATGTTAAGTGTTATTGCCACATTTCCCAATTATGATCATCATGCTTTATCATTAATTTTTGTTAATGTTTCTATTGTGATCCATTGATATGCCTATTGTCTAACATGTATGGTATTCCTCATGTTATTCCATGTTTATTCTCTTACTGGTCTTTATAGCTCACCCTTTTCATATGCATGTCCTCAGGTTATCCCATGGAATCCTAAGTACGAGGGAATGAAATGGTCATGTAAAGGAATTTTTCAATAAAGATGTTGTATTTCATGTTTTGTGTTGTTATGTAATGATCCTAATCCCCAAAGACAATATACATGTTGATCTTATATGTTGTATCAAGTGAATTTTATGTAATAAATCTTGTTTAAGTGTGTAATAAAAAGTAGGGTTGTCATACCTTCTCTTGTTCTGAACAACAGATCATAGAAAAGATCTTCTCGATAGAGCTTATCCACTATTCAGAAATCAATGGGTCGATATATCCACTAAAAGTTGGTGGTCATTGATGCATAAAGGACTCAAAATAATGTTGTTCCCTTCACAGTTAGATCAGTCTCTCTATTTGGTTCAAGTTATTTTCCATAACATGAGTCATTTTGTTCATCATTCTCATGAAAGTTTCCATTCCATCTTCCATCATAGAGTCGTCATCACATGGTCCATTGTAGTCACTATTTTCATGGTTACTTCTATTTAACTCCATTATAAAAAATAATAAAAATGTAGTGAAAATCTTATTTAATTTATGAATCTTTTAACTATAAAGGGTTTTATGTCTTCAAACTTCATTCTTAAAAATTTTTATTTCTCAATAAATCCTTCATAATGATTCATAAAAAGCATGTGATTAACCAAACATATCGCCTAATAGTGTCAAACCAGAAGTGTAGAAAACCCCATTGTTGTGTACCGGGATACCCTAGGTCAAGACTGAAACTCCTTTTCATAGTTTTCACTCCATGATACATCTGTGCTAGAGCCACATCCGCCTGTTCATATCTAGACAAGGATTTATTTGTTCGGAAGAAACTTACATAATATTTCACCAAAATACCAAGAAATTTTCTTATATTTAAACTTTTATACACGGTTATTACTAAAGTTTTCATAGCCAAATTTCAATAAATAACGAAACTATCCTTTGATACAAAATATGGAATCCCACCTTTTATTATGTAACTTTTCAGTACAATTGACAAACAGAGGATCTTTAAACTCTAGTGTCTTGGAAATCAGGAACAATATACATGAAAACATAAAAACGTCTTCTAATAAACTTGTAAGGATTCTTCAAAGGATCATCTTATGTACAATTACTACATCTCATAACCTGGAGACATACATCAAACTAAAGGGTGAGGAGAATGCCTAGTAAGTAAATTAAGGGTATCAATTTACTAGTGATTTCAATAAGAACTAGATGAAAAAAATAAAGGAATGAGAAATGGAAGTAGAGGAATATAATAATTAAAATAACAAAAACCATTAATTGAACATGTGGATAAAAAATTTAATTTATACATTCATGAACATATCACCAAGGTTCATCCCCAAGGTGTCATAAAAATTACCATGGTTATTCACCAAAGTATCATGAAACTTGTAATCTCTATAGATTAAATTATCTACCCAATGAATTGGAGCACTATCTAGGTGCACCCGTAATATGTATTTATTTTCATTTGATACAAATAGATAATAAACAATAATTTCATAAATAACCCAAAAAGAAATGAATAAATGGGTTTCATTTCCAGATCATGACGTTTTAAAAGTGCTTAAAAAACGTGATCATTATGTCTTTTATAACTCATAGAAAAGGAATGCGGGTTTCATGTATGTAAATTCTAGAATAAAATATATATATTTTTTGTCTTTATGAAAACCCATATAAATGAAATGTGTTTGGGTGTTCATATAAATAAAATAAGATAATTTATTGAGTAAAAGAGAGAGATATTTGAGAAGAAATTTATGGATCATAACGACTATATAACATGGTTTTAAAAACATTAAAAAGGAGGGGACAAGGGTAAACCACTCATAAATAACTCATAATAAAATATAGGTACAAAATAATGTTTAAATTTGATTATGGTATGGATGTTTTAATGACATAACACATGAAAATGAAGCTTGAAAGAAAAGAGAAGATACAATTTCTTTTATGATAATTTCATAGCCTAACAATGTCAATTAAAAATTCATAAAATTAGTTGATGAGAGTGGAAAGGGTCTCTCATCAATTAGACATGAAATTTAATGTAATAAGGATATATAATAACATAAGCCAATATATTGATATGGAAATTAGAAGACATAATATAAAAGAAGTCATGACATAGAAGAGGAGGGTGAAAGGTTCCCTTAGCTTGAAGAGTAACTTCGAAAGATTAAAGGTTGAGACCTTGGGGGGATTGAGGGAAACTTGGGAGGACTTATTTGGAGGTAAAAATACCATAGATTCATCGAGTATGAATTTATAGTGAATGTAATGAAGTAATGGGTTGGTATTTGTAGAAAAAATTAGGGAATATTTTATTAATTTCCATGGGACACCTCATCGGTGGTACTTGAAAAACCATGGGTTTAACCATGGTATTTTCCCATGGTATTGGCCACTTCGGACACCTCATAAGATATATTACTATTCACAATTTCACCATAGATATTAAATCATTATTAAATCATCAATGATATCATTAATCACACCAAAACTCAAAACTACATTTTTAGTATTCACCGAAAAACAAATTATTTTATAAAAATCTCATAAATTTACCCTAACCTAAAATCGATGCTCTGAATTCAAAAAATGAACTCCATTTTATGAACATAATTTTCTAATTATGAGATATTAAATTTTTAAGTAAAAACACTATTTACCTAAAAAAATACTAATACTTAACTAATAATTTCTGAAACAATTATTAACTTATGTTATAATATCACATTACCAAACAAGATGCCTAAATTATATTTAAACTTTCTTATGTGAGTCTACTATTCCACTGGTCACATTATTATTCATAAGGGTAATATTACTATTCATACTTTACTATTCCCTAAATATTAAGTTGATCATATTAGAATCTAAATTTCTTAGTCATCAAAACTGTAGAAGACCATTTTTTGAAAATCATTTCACATTATTAATTATTTAATTTATACAAAAGTATTTTAAAATACCCTTCTTCCTAAATTCACCAATAAAATGGAACTTCTATAAATTCATCCTATATTTATTTTATCATTTGAAATCCACAAATTTATCATAATAATAAACAACTATTTTATTTATACAAAAGGATTACACAACGTACCTATGGTCTTGTTACATTTCCATTTATAACACCTGCATGAGACCTAAGTGTATGATGTTCTGTGGTGAGAGAATCTTGGGGTGAATTGGACAACATTGCCTCAGTGGTGATTTATATCAGCTTGAACTTCTCCCATAGGCGATTCCATTCAAGATTCACAGGTTGAAGCTCAGCTTGGGCTTAGTCCATTACAAAGCCTGGTGATGCGACCTCCTCCCCATTCTCTGACAAATGGGCTTTGTATGGCTTGAGTCTACTGGATGAGGCCATTGACTCTTCTTTATGTATTAATTAACCATGATCACATGTATTTTTAAACAATAATCATAATGTTATGAATTTAGTTTCCAATGGTCATATTGACCAATAGTCATATAACAGTCAAAACCTAGCGGTATTATTTTAATTATACTAACTTAATTAATTGAATGATATAGTTTTGTTGAGTACAAAAAAATAACACACAATTTTAGGAAACAAAAATTATTCAAAATTTTGGTTTGTTACACTATCTTGTGCTAAACTAGAGAGTTCTTGATGTTATGTCAAATATTTTATCTTTATTCCTACAAAAAACAATGGAAGAGGTCTTCTATGACATGTTATCTTGTTTTATCCCATGTATAACTATAAAGGATGATTTTTTCCCGAACAATACTTTGTACTATTGTCTATAAAACCCAATCCAAGTTGTGGATTAGTTTATTTAAAATAAAAATACTTGGTATCAGGTGATTCTCAAGTGGAGGGGATTAAGTCTCTACTTGATACTGAACCCCTTATCAAAATCAACAATGTTATCTATATTCTTTTTTCTATATTTCAAGTCAAACATTTTTTTATTTTATTTAATTCTAAACAAAAAATAACTTTGATAGTTAACTTTATATACTATATTGGATACAATTAGATTAACTTCAAAATTTAATGTATTGTTCAATTTATTTTAACTCAGTTGTGATAAAGATTTTCAGAAACATTTACAAATAGAAAATTATATATTTATAACATTTTTTAGATTTGTGGTTTTATAATATTTTAGTATTTATGTTTTAATGTTTTTTAAAAAATAATTTTTTTGTAAACTCAATTCACACCCTCTTTATTTTTATACTCTGACAAACATGGTGGTTTTATCATTGTTAGATTAAAGAACTAATAAATGGTATCTTTATTATAAACTCAATTCACACCCTCCTAATATGTCTTATATTTAGTGAAAACTGGTTTGTATGTTAATTAAAAATTAATACTAATTAAAAATATTTTCTAATTAATATTAATATAGTTTTAATAACATTTTATTATATCAGTGTCATTTGTTTTTTCAATTTTACATATATCAAACCTGTGTATATATACATAATTAATTTCAAACATACATATAATAAATTAATTCAATATTATATATTGAAATACACATACATATTTATATTTTTTCAATTTGGAATATATCAAACCTGTGTATATATACATAATTAATTTCACACATACATAGACAAAATTAATTAAATTTTATAAATAAACACAAATACAAAAAATAATTTTTTATATAATTTTTTTATATTTTAATAATTTAATAATAAATATTTAATATATTATTTTTTTAATTATTAAATTTAATAATTTTATATATTTTTATTTAATATATATTATTTATTACTTCTTAATATATATATATATATATATGTATATATATATATATAATCAAGATCTTCACTATGTATAATCCTATGACAATTGTAATATTTCTCCTTGATACCTAGTGTAAATGGTTTCTTTGAACACCATTCATATGATCTCTTCATATCATGACATGATTCCCTCCTCTTCTATATAGAATATCATCCTAATTATATCTTATAATGATTCATTTAATTATCCTAAACATCTCTCTATTTCTAGGGATATAGATAGGAACAAAGGAAAAAAGTTCTCCTACGATGAGGCTATGGTGATGAATCATGGGTCATTGCCTCCTGATTCACCCTTTCTTATTTTGGATGAGAAGTATTTGAGTGATACTAACATCATTTTTAATTTGGGGACCCAAGTTGTTACTGAGGACCCCCCAAGTCCCTAGTATTATCCAGGAGGAGGTTGTGACTTTATGTAATAGATTAGTTAATGGTTTTTGTGATATTGATTTTATGAGGGAAAAATTTTTAAAAAAGAGAGATATTTCCGTTTTTAATGTATCCAAAGGTATTATATCTAATAGAATAACAGAATTTAATCAATCAACAATTTCCCATTTACCTTTGAAATATAGAGAAAATTTAATGAATTTTATTAATATTAAGAAACCTATTTTGGATTGTTAATTTTTTGATTATTGGTATATGAAATACATAGGAAAAGGTTACTTCCTCGTTGTTTTCCCCTATGTATTCCTCAAATACAAGGCATGAAGATTTATTTTGGTTAATTTAAAGCCTGTAATTCAAAGAATTCAAGATTAGAATCTACTTTTCAACCACATAAATATTAAAAAATCTATCACATGGTTCTGGACTCATATCAGGGGGTTTAGTTGGTTCTCATGGAACCATAAATTTTTCTGATAAATTGATTCTACTATAGGATTTATAATCAAAATTGATTAGGAAACTGAGAGGTTTAGGTACAAGAACTTTTCAAGGGTTCTAGTTTAATTTTATACCAACCTTACCTTGATTAAGATAACTTTTTTGAATACTGTCAAATTTAAAGGTAATTTTTTAGTTGAATATGATAAGGTTATTGATTTTTATAATGGATTAAATAATATTAGGCATTATATTGACAAATGAAATAGAGTAACTAATTGTATAAAATGTGGAATGAAAGGGAATTATGTAGATAAATGAATAATAAATGAAAGTTAGGTTGTGGTTTTTCCAACTACTGAAAGCGGTGTAAATCCTCAAGAAGACCCAGAGGAGAAATATGGAGGTGATCAAAATGTTTAAAATTATCTTAAGAATGATAATGAATAGATTGATGGTCACTCATATATTGTTAGTATGGGTATGAAACCATGTGATCAGAATAATTATAACACATGTAATAATGTTAGGGAATGGAGTCAGTGGAGAGATCAAGATGACTCGTGTCTCTCTCTAAGATCTAACTTTAGCATTACTAATAAATTTTTATTATTATATGGGAATGGAATGGATGAATAAAATATCTCTAATGAGGGTTGGTCTACTGATATTAAGTCTAAATTGTATTTAATAGAGATATTAGATGAAAATTATTCAAACCCAGGGAATAGTAGGGGAAAGAAGGAGGTTAAATCACATGTCCATCCAAAAAATTAAAAAAAACAAAATGGATTTGGGATGGTGCTGGTTGATGTTGGACCGGCTAATTGTGCTGTCAATGCTTGAAAAAACAAATAAACTTGGATTTGTACATCTAGAATGCCCTTGTTGATGCTAGTACTGAAGGAACTCAGGTCATTTAAAGGGATAATGTGGTCTCTCATGATCTTTTTTTTCTAGGAATACAGACCCCCAACCTTCTATTAAGGAATATGTCCCGTTATTCAAGGCAATGGCATTAGCCCGGGATTTAAGAGATCATCAGTACCAAGATACTGTCTCTCTACCTATGCAGATTCTTACTGATCATCCAGAGATGGTAAGTGGCTCTAGTAATGGTTCTAATGCAATTTACCCTACTTGAAGCCCACAATATTCTCCTCATTTCAACAACATAATGAAATATATATGCAATGAATTTTAGAAAGGCTATGGTTGAATAATGTGAGAGGGCTAACGATATTAACTCTGAGTGTAAAAACATCTTGGGGGAGATTGAGGATGAGAGGTTAACTCACGATCTTAGTAAGGATATGGATGAATGGTTTGATTTACAATTAGAGGTTATTGTTTAAAATATGGAACATGTTTCTCTAATTATACATGACTATCTTATAGTTCTAGAGTTATTATCTATCAATGTTGATGATAAAACTTGATCCAATCTTGGGTTAGATATTCCAAAACCCTCACGGAAATGTGGACCATCGACCATGGAAATTGAAGGTGGGATGTCTACATCACCTCATACAAGAAAAAATATCCTTGTAAAAGGTTATAGAATTAGAGATGTGATCATTATCCATGCGTGTGAGGCATGCATCGAAGATGTTCTAGGCGACATGCATATTAGTTTTTGTTTCTTTGGTGTTGGAATTTCAATCATTTCTTAATGGGGGTAGTCTTGGCCTTATATAACACCATCCCTCCTTTATTGTAATGTTTTTACTTTAAATAAATGGTATGGGTCCTTGGGTCACATCTTGACCTATTTCAAATTATTTACTTTTTTCATTAATATTTTTATAGTATTTTTTTAATTTATTCATTTTGAATTTTTATTTGTTTAATATTTTTTTTACTTTATTCCCTTTTAATACTTATTTAGATTTATTTTAAATTAAAATTTAATTTTTTTAATATAGTTTTAATTTACATAATTAATATATGTATTCCTTTTCATTTTCCAATATATTTTCATTTTTATTTTTTTAAAATTATATTATTATTAACGTTTATTTATTTTTTAATATTTTCATTCAAACAGTTAATTTTTTTAATTAAATTTCATCATTTTTAAAATTCATTAATTTTTTATTATCTATAAATTAATAATGTTAATTATTTTATTACTATTTTTTTATAATTTATTCATTTGTTCAATATTTTTTTAATTTATTTATATTTAATTATATATATATATATTCATTAAAATATTTAATATTTTAAATATAGAAATATATTTATATAATTACATATATATAATTTCCTTATTATGATTTATATAATACAAAATATGTATATACACTTAATAGGCAATATTTAGTGAGAAATGGTTTCTAAAATAGTTAAAAAATAACATTAATTAAAAATATTTACTAATTAGTATCGAGTAATAGATATTTAATAACATATTATATAAATTTCATTTTTTCTCATTTGACATTTATCAAACTTGAGTTATATATATATATCTAATTCACACACACATATATGTAATTAATTCCATTTTATATAGGAACAAACACAGACACAATATTTCTCCAATTTATTTAATTTTCAATATTTATTTTATAATTTTATTTATTAATATTTAATATAATATGTTTCAAATTGGTACTTAAATTTTATTCACTTTTATATTTTTATTTAATATATAATATTTATTAGTTTTTTGTATTTTTCTAATTTATTCATTTTTTATCTTATTTATTCCTTAATAATATTAATTATTTTAAAAAAAATTAGTAATTTAGTTATTTTTAATTTTTTTATTTAAGATTTTAAAAATTTTATCCATTATTAATATTTATTTATACAAATTTATTCCATAACCTTTTATGACTTTAATATCTTTGTACTTTATATAATTAATATATATTTATTTTCATTTTAATATATATTCTTTTTTCATTTTTGTTAACAATATGTATAATTAATAACACTTATTGAGTATTGATTTTTTTTAATCTATTGAATTTTTAATTATTAAATTTTACTTATTTGTTAACATTCATTCATTGAGTATTATTACACCTAATTCCTGAAGGACATATATATTTTTTATTTATTTAGATAATCCCTCTTTTAAGGGTTGAGGGGGAACCCTTACATGACCCGTAGGCCCCGAGCTAGAGGACCCCTGAATGACCCAAAGGCCTAGAGGCACAAGTTATAATTAATTAATTTAATATTATTTATTCATTAATAATGTTAATTATATTTTTACTTTTTTTATAATGTATTCATTTTTTACTTTTATTCGTTTAATATTTTTGTAATTTATTTTAAACAGTTTTTGTCAGAACATAAAAACATCACTGATAAAATATTTTTTAATCATCATTAAAATGAGGATCACTAATATAAGAATTATTTTTCAGTGTTGAAAAGTTAGAGATGATTAATAAATTTTTTATCAAGACGTTTCATTTTAGCACTGATAAAATCATATTTTATTGGCGCTTTTTAAAAGGACTAATAAAACACTTTTCGGTCTTTTAAAATAAACCATAAGAGAAAAACCACTCATTCTTTCCATTCAAGCTCTTGTAGAACTCGGCCCATGTCTCCACTCCCCCATTAATTTCTCAGAAGAATTGGCCCTTCAGATACCAAAGGTATGTAATTATTTTTACTCATTTTTAATCGATCTTACATTGTTTCGCATTTTTTTGTTCTTCCTCCCCTATAATCTATCTATGAAACCCTAGAGTAAAATCCACCCATTTCAATAATACTTCTTAATGTGTGATGGGAAATTGTTTTCCTAGATCCAAGGGGTTTTCAATTTAGATTTCTAAGGATCCCTCTTATCTTTGTATTTTAGAATATAGATTTCTCTTTACATTGATTTGTATGGTTGTTCTTGTGAGTATTTATGCATATATGTATATATGTATATATTAACAAATTCAAAATAAAATATAATAATTTTAAATTAATCTATATATAATTAATTATATACATAGTATATATATATATATAAATGTATATATAAATCTATTTATATATTTATATTTATATGTATATAAGTATATATTAAAAAATGCATACTAAAATAAAATGAATTTTAATAAATCTATATACATTTCAATATATACTTATTATATTTATAACTAAATCTATTAGTTGTATTATAATTAAACTACATTATCTGAAAATAATTTATTATAACGATATTACACTATTTCACAATATACTATAATTTTCTTTCATTTTTTTTCATTACACCTTTTTTTCATTACTTCCTAGATTATCAAAATTTAGTATATCTTTTTTTTAGGAAAATAATAAAATTTCATAAAAGTATCAATAAAATTATTCTATGATCATGATGATTATTAACTTCTTTAAAAAATAGGATTTATATATTTACACACTTATATTTTTAGACACACACATATACATAATTATATTATTTCACTAACATTATGATACTTAGTTTACATATCAATGTATATATACATTAGATGAATACCTTGTGTATATTTATTTATTTTTTTGTAAAAAGTGAAAATATTTTTAAACATAATAGGATAAATATGAATTGAAAATGGATGGATTCTAATCATACGACAAAGAGGTATTATGATGGACTTAAAGAGTTCATCAATTTTAAAATAGAGCCTGCATATAACCCTTATGAAACCCTTTGTCTGTGTTTACGCTATTGTTATTAAAACTGAATTCATCCAAAAGAGTTAAGATAACACTTGAATTTTTAATGAATATATCAAAGCAATAATTATTTTACGAAAAATGATGAAAAAATAAATGTACATATTAATTGGGATGATAATGTGGTTTATGGATCATTTGAAAGGAATACTAGTGTAAATGGTGATGAAGATCGTATGGAATAAATGAAAATTAAAATTGAAGATGACCTTCATGATTGTCAAAATTTGTTTGAGAAGTTAAATAGATTTTAAAATAGACCATTTTATACTAGTTATACTAAATATTTAACATTTTCAGTTATATTATGGTTATATAATTTGAAAGATAGAAATGGAGGGAGTGACACCAGCTTTACAGAATAACTTGGTATCCTAAATAATATGTTAGTAGAATAAAATATGGTTACTTGTCGAAAATATGAGGGTAAATGAATGCTATATTTAATAGGTATGATGTCTGAAAAAGTACATGTCTGTCCAAATAATTATATATTATTCTACAAGGACCATGAATCACTAAGAAGACACCCTATGTGTGGAGTATATTAATAAAAGAAAGTTGAATCATTCCCTTTGAAATTATTATGGAACATTCCTTTCATTTGAAGGTTTATAAAGCTATATCATTGATTAGAAACCACCAAAAAAAATTCATGGAACACAGATACAAGAATTGAAGTCGGGAAACTACATCACCTAATAAAATCTCCTTAGTGGAAGAAATTTTTTTATGAGTATCCTAAATTTGGAAATTAAAAGAGAAAATCTTATATTGTGTTATCTACAGATGGAATGAATCATTTTTATGTTAAAAATGTTACTCATAGTACTTGGCCAATTATTCTTGTAAATTATAACTTTCCACTATGGTTATGCATGAAGCACAAAAACATTATGTTTTCAAAACATGTATGTTGACTAAAACAACCTGGTAATGATATTGATGTCTATCTAGATCTTTTTATCGAATATCTAAAATTTATGTGGGGTACACATGTTACATTGTATGATTATCAGAGAAGTGAAGAGTTCGCATTGAGAGATATGTTATACGAGATGATAAATGAGCTTCTCACATATAGAACTATTTCATGTTATGGAAGTAAAGGATTGTTGGGGGTCCCATTTATGAAGAAGGTATAAACTCGATTAGGGGTAAACCTTCCTTAATGAATGTGTTTTTAGGACATAATTTTTTTCATTGATATCTTAAATAATAATCCTAGATGACATCATTAGATGTAATCACATAACAAGGTACGACATCATCTCCACTAACGGGTGATCAACATTTCAAGAACGCAAAATTTAATGACATTTTTTTTCGATAAATTTTTTTCAAAAAACATTATTAAATAATGTTTCCAAAAGGGATTAGTTTTCTTTGAATTATTGATTTAGAATTTTTTGACTGTCTGTAATTTTCTTTATGACATTTAGGTAGAAAAAATGTGAATTATAGTGTTATTTTTAGGTTACCAAATCCACAATAAAAACAAAAAATAGAATTAAGGAATGGTTAGACATGATTGAAATAGGAATTAGGGAAGAGATCAAACTAGTGAAGGGTGGAAGATAAAATTTTAGTCCTCCAGTATCTTATACATTATCCAGATAATAAAATTTCAATTTTGAAACTTTTTTAATAGTATGAAATTTCTAGAGGGGTATTAATAAAATATAAATAATTTCATTCTAATGAGTAATTTGAAGTTAAAGTGTCTTAAATTAAACAAATACTATGTTTTATGAAAGTGTTAATGCATATATATTTAAGTTCGATTCAAACTAAAAATGTATGGCATACAATAAATATACTTTTCTTCTTTTTCAGATCCATTGGCAGAAAACTTATAGACATGATGAAATTTCCAATCATTAGTAAAGAAATTTTAGTCATAATATATGAATTGGAGATGTCCTTCCCACTATAATTCATTTATAGAATGGTCCACATGATGGATTACATGGTTAGAGAGATTAAACTATGTGGTATTTTACTTTACATATGGTTGCACCCCATTGAACGTTATATATAGATTTTTAAAGGGTATATTAAGAATCAAAGTTGGTCAAGGATCTAGCTCGCCTTTATATTTTATATAATTTTGAAGAGGTTTCTCCATCTACTGAATCTTAAAAAGTAATTATTAAACATTTCAATCCATTAAGGTATGAAATATGGATATCAAATATATATAATCAACAGTTTAAAAGATTATTTCAACATCCTATTTATAAGTATTTATATGTAAATAGGAATTCAACTACTAAATGACTTTAATGGATAACCAGAGGACCAAATGTAAATGTATTATCTTACAATGGTTTTGTAATTAATGGTTTTAAATTATATATGAAGGAACAAGATGAACACAATATAATCAAAAAAGTGGTGTTACACTTATGGGGGAATGGATACACATTTCTAGTTCCATATATAGAAATCCAATTTACGAGAACATTTCAAACTTGGACATCATTGAACAAATATACAAGATGGATTATAAAACATATAAAGTGATGATTTTCCAATGAAAATGGGTTGAAAATTGGGGTGCGATTAATGTTGATGAATTGGGATTTATGAAGTTAAATTTTAGTGTGGAAGGGTATATGTGTGAACTATTCATAATTTCATAATAAGAAGTGTAATTATTTTATATCCTAGATCTTGTAAATTGAAATTGTTCAACAATTATATTAGTGACTAAAAAAACTTAAGGGTCAGATAAAAATTCAATTGAGGTTGACCCATTCACTGGGAGATCACAACCATTTCAATGTATTACTAATGTATATAGGGTCTTGTACATTATAGGGAACCATAAGGAGGGGATTTGGATCCTTGATAGAGGATCCAAATCACGTCAACCTATAAAAAAGAGTGTTCAAATAAAAGGTTAAATTATTTGATAAATATATATATATATATACTATGATTTTCATTATAAAATTATGTGTTATATACTATATTTATATAATCTAAATTAAATGTTTAACTATTTATCTAGTTAATAACTTATCAACATGCTGATGTCTACAATCCCAAGGAATAAAACACTTGGGAAACTAAAACAAAGTAATTTTTAGGGGATCAAGAACATAGGGATGAAAAAAATAGAGTGGTATAACATTTAAATGTTAACTAAAGTTATTAAGTAAAAAATTAATGATATAAAATATGAGGTTAAATGGAATCAACACACCCAACATGTTGAACCCAACAAGTTAATGTTTGTTTGTTACATTGGGATCATAGCTCAAATGCATGAAGAGATTGATATAAATACATGGAAAAATGTTATACTTGGATTGAGGACAATCATTTGGTATGTTATTTGGGTAATTTTAATATACAGTTTTTCTATTTTACTGAAAATTTATATAATAAAACATTGATTTTATCTTCATTATCCCTTTTATATTTCATTTATTTTGGAATATTTCCTTAATAAATTTGTAGTAATGGTTGTTTTAAAATCACATAGATCCTTTTATAAAATTTTTACAAAGTGAAATCTTAGGGATGTTGAGTGGAAAGTAAACCCCCACCCATTAGCAATGTAAGAACACATTATAAACCAAGAAAATTTAAAAAAATTGATTATTTTCTACAGTGGGGAATCATTTTATGCGCATTGTAATGGATAATATTTCTTGAAATTATTTATTTTATTCACATTAATTCAAAATTATTAATTAATTTAAAAATAATGGAGTTCTAAAAATAAGAAGTGTGCATTAAAATCAATATACCCATATTTTAAGGATAATATGGGGTATGATTGACCTGAAAAATAAAATGGCATTTTTTTAAATTATTAATAAATGTTTTATGTGATGTGAAACAGCATATGATCCCTTATTTATATACAAATTAATAGATTAGAGTTTGAATTCTATTCCAACCCATGTCATGTACTATGGAAGGAGGTTCATATAAATAAATAAGGAAACCCGATAGTTGAAAACATATAAACTAGTATGGGAATAATGTGTAATTATAACATAATAATAATTTTGTATGATTTATAATAGTATTATTATGAAATATCAATTTATGCTTGTATTTTTTATTTGGTTTAAATACAAGAATCATCATATGTTGTACCCTAAAAACAACAAATTTCAGTATCTTTATGGTGGCTAGAACAATATCAATGTTAGAGGTGTAGGTTTCGGAGTTTCACCACAAGAATATTTTGAGAAGAAAACATTATATGGAGATACATATATGATAATGAAATACAAGAATACAAAAATAGATGATTTAAGATATATTATTTGTTGATATGGTTTAGCAGACCAGTATATGTGAAGGGGTTAAAGAAAACTAATGGTATAACAAGGATTAGTACATGAGGATCCACATAACCCCACTAAATTTGAGGCTCTCCATTCCCCTAAGAAACCTACCTTACTAGAGGCAATACATTTTTCATACCACTATAAAGGTGAATCTAACAACTATATAGAACTTTCTATTACTAAAATTATATAGGGTGAAATTTTATGTCATTTATATCTATTAACTATCACACATCACCTTGTTGTGATGAGAACAATGTAAAATATCCAAGGAGAAATTATACATAATAATAAACTCCAAAAAGATTGGATGAGAGTGGGTATTGAAGTATCTCATGAGTAGAGAACTGATTCACATGTTTCTATTAATAATTTAGTTATAAACAATGTTTATAATGCTATTGGAACATTTATATCATGAATTTTTAATCTTATAAGGATACATTACAGTAATTTGTTATGTCATTTATTTTTTGTCAAATGAAAAAACATTAGTAGTTGATGGAAAAAGGTATGAAATGAGGTATGGTATTACAGAAAAACAAAATGAATAGGAAATGGAAGGTTATATAAAAAAAATCTACTGGACCAGCTAATAAATATAAAGGACCTTCAGAGAGTACCTTCACACCACAAATTCCGTTGAATCATATATAAAAATTTAATAATCATGTAGACACAACATTAGAATATGTAACTTTTTTCCTGTATTTAATATAAATAATAAATATTTAGAGGGATCATTACAGGAATGATTTTTCATTAGAGTATAAATGAAATTATCAATTTTGAATGGTTAAGAGTCTCAGTTTTGAATGCATACATTAGGTAAATTTTAATAGTTTTTTATATAATAAAATATATAAAATTTTTATTACAGTTAATAAATATTCAAATTTTCTATAGGAATATATATTACTACTATATAAAGGGGAAACTATAAAAATAAAAATTTAAACTCATTTATCATGCTATAATTTTTATACCAGATGTTAATTTGAAAATGTAAGAAATTGAAAAAATAGATGAACTAATAGGATAATTTGAAATTAAAATTATATATGAAAGACTCTTTTTTACTCCTATAATATAGTGGTAAAAATCTTAAATCTAATCATATATAATATATTTTTCTTTTTTTAATTACTTATATTTTCCGGCTTTTCTAGGTATCACCAGATGCTCATTTCACTCAATTTTAGTACTCTAAATGTAAATTTTTTAGATCTAAAACATGTATATAAAATAAATTTACAACAAATGACGTCTATTATTTTTTTTTGTGCACTAAAATAAAAATTTTATATATAAAGATCAAATTATACATTATAGATTACATTTTAATGAGAATTTTATTATGATAGGGAGATCTATAAATATTTCTCAATAATTATATGACGTCAGCGATTGAACACAGGAAGCCAATAAATTTCTAAAAGGGATTATAAAATATATATTTAAAAATGTACTTATTTCTGTCAATTTTTTGTGGTGTATAAAATAAAATAATTTCAATGATTGTGCATATTACATTTGTAAATTTATAATAGATATCATATACCATAAAAAACTAGCATCCCCAAACTGGTATTTCCAAATGTAATTACAAGAATTTTTAAAATATATTTTAGTCATTTTTTGTATATATTTTCTTACTAGTACCAGGAATTTTTATTTTCTACATACTCAAAAGATGAAGTACACTTGTTTAGAGATGAGTGATAATGGTACGCAGTGTCAGAATGTTTACCAACATCAAGTTGAGGTGATTAACTTTTATGTTTTTTTTATTTCATTTTGATCATGATTTTTTGACCATATGTTAATCCAATACATGATGTGGAAAAAAGGATTCCAAGTGCATGTTCATAATAAAATATTTCTGTTTAGTCTAAATCGTGATTCACATAACCAAATCTATGAAAAAGGGATTATATTATATTGATACTTTCAGAAAATGATCCATAATTCAATTTTTTCATATAAGAATCTACCACACATCAATTCAACAAATTATGTGTTTTGTGTGACTAAAAATACATGTTTAAAGTATATAAGTTCCATTTTAGTATAAAACATGATTTACCAATCTAAAACCAAGAAAACGAACTCCAATTACCTTGAATATTTAAGAAAATGATACATAATTCATTTTTAGCATGTAATAATTGATCAAACATAAATTTGGAACATGATGTGGCAATTATGAATTAAATATCATGTTTTTAAAATAAAATTTCCATTTTATTTTAAAATGAATGTCACATTGTCAAAAATAAACAAAAAATCTTGGATTATATTCAAACATTATAAAAATGATTGATAATTGATTTTTGACATATATGAATTGAACTCACATTAATCCAATAAATGATGTTGTTGGTATGACTCAAAGTTTTTCTTTTCAACATAATAGTGTCATTTTAGTATAAAACACAATTCAGATGATTAAAACTAAGAAAACGATAATATTTTGCATTGATACTTTTGGAAAATGATCCATAATTCATTTGTGACTTTTAGGAATAAACCTCACATTAATTCAACATACTACATGGCCTATATGACTCAAAGTTCTTTTTTTCAATATAAAAGTATCATTTTAGTCTAAAACATAATTAACATAGCCAAAACTAAGAAAACAAGATCATATTTTCTTAATACATTAGTAAAATGATCTTTAATTTATTTTTAATATAGATGAACTGAACAAACATCAATCTAAAAAATTATGTGGTTGGTGTGACTCGAATTTCTTGTTTTCAATATAAAATTTCCATTCCAGTCTTAAAAACACAGACATATAAAAAAAGAGTAAATGATCTTTGATTGTCTTGAATATTTATGAAAATGATAAATAATTTATTTTTAAAATTTAGGAATTTACCACACATCTATTTGAAATACGATGTGGACGGTATGGATCAAAGTGTGAGTTTTCAATATAAAAGTGTCATTTTAGTTTCAAACACATGACACATTGTCAAAACTAAAGAAACAAGATCAGTTTAATTTCATACTTTTGGAAAAAGACGCACAATTCTTTTTTTATTTGTAGGAACTAACCACACTTCAATTTGACACATGATGGGGAAAATATTACAGAAAGTTCATGTTTTCTGTATAATATAGTCATTTTATTCTAAACCTGATTCAAATATCCAAAACAAAGGAAATGATCTCATTTTAGCTTGATACATTTGAAAAAACATCCATAATTTATTTACAATGTGTAGGAGTTGACTACAGGTCAATATGACACATGATGTGACCAGTATTCTTGCAAGTCCTCATTTTCAAAATAAATGTTTCATTTTATTATAAAAAATGATTCACATAGAAAAAAATAAGAATAAGAGTTCATATTTTCATTATATTTTTTAAAAATGATACATAATTCATTTTTAATGTGTATGAATTGACCTTATATAAATTTGACACATGATGTGGAATACATGACTCAACATGTATGTCTTCAATATAAACGTTTCATTTTATTCTAAAACATTATTCCCACTGACAAAATGGAGTAAAAAAATCCAATTATCTTAAATATTTATATAAAGGATACATAATTCATTATTGGTGTGTATAAATTTACTGAATAATAATCTAAAAAAATGATATGGACAGTATGACTCAAAGTGCATACTTTCAATATAACCATGTCATTTTAGTTTAAAATAAGAATAAAATTTTCAAAACTAAGAAAAATTTTTTTTTTTTATTTTTAAGCATTAGAAAATAATTTACAATTAATTTTTGACAGATAGGAATTGACCTGACATCAATCTGATATACGATGTTGTCAGTATGACTCAAAGTGCATGTTTTCAATATATTAGTGTCATTTTAGTCTATAAAATTATTCAGATAGTTAAAATTGAGAAAAAATATTGGATTGTCTGATACATTAGGAAAATTATCTATAATTCATTTTTGATGTGTACGGATTCACCACCCAACTATATGACACCCAATGTGGCTGATATAACTCAAAGTGGTTTTTTTTCAATATAAAAGTGTCATTTTAGTCTAAAACATGATTCATGTGGCCTAAAATGATAAAATGATCTTACATTATCTTGATACTTTAGGAAAACAATCCAAAATTCATTTTTAAGGTGTTGTAATTGACCACACATCAATCGAATACAAAATGCATCTGGTATGCCTCAAAGTATTTTTTTCAATATAAAAGTGTCATTTTAGTCTAAAATAAGATTAAAATAGCCAAAAATAAGAAAAAGAGATTTCATTGACTTTAATATTTAGGAAAATGATAGATGATTCATTTACGTCATATAAGAGTCGACCACATATCATTATGACATACAATATGGCTAATATGACTCAGAGTGTATGTTTTCAATATAATAGTTTCATTAATATTAAAATGCACATTACATTGTCAAAATAAATAAAACAAGTTCAGTTTATTTTTAATATTTAGGAAAATTATCCATAATTCATTTTTAACAAGTATGAATCAAGAACACATCAATCTGACACATGATGTAGATGGTACATGTCAAAGTACATCACTACAACAAAATCAACTAATAACAACCGTTTTTTTTTATTTTTTGGCAGTTAAAACCTTCACCATGTGGTTTCAAAATAGTTTCCAAGAACTACTACTAATTTTGGAATCAACATCCAACTAATATTAGTTCCTTCCATTTATTAGCGGTTTCTAAGAAATAATTGGAAATATTTTTTTGCAGTGGTTGTTTCATTTTTAGGGGTGGTTTCCCCTCTCAAAAATACGGATGTGATAGTGGTAGATTAAACCACCACTAAATATAACAATATATATCAGTGGTTTAAACCACTGGTAATTTTTTTATTCTTATATAGTGGTTTTTTAAATTATATCTATAAAATATTTTTGAATATATAGTTGTGTTATAAATTACCGCTATATAGAACTGTTTAAATAAAAAATATTGCTGAAGATACTACAACCCCAGAACAAAAAAACATATATTCCATTATAAAAAATGATAAAAAAAATATTTTCGTATAATAAAAACATAATTATAATATGTCAAGTTAAATTTATACAGAACCATAATACAATAAATCCTTAATAAAACAAGAATAATAACAAATAATTAATTAACATGAATAATGTTATTTAGTGATCCTCTTGAGTTTATTTTGATATCTAGGACAAAGATTACCATTCATTTGACCGTTATTCTACATGAATGATATAAAGGAACCCAAGTGGGGTGTTTCCAATCATTTTATGGACTAGTGAACTATGTTATAAACCATGGATCCCCTCCATGATAAGTTATATAATGTTAAGGTAAAGAAAAATTGATGGTATCTTTATGAATTAGTGTGAATTTTAAAGAGGTCTGGTGTATTACTATAGCTACCCAAGCTTGTGAATCATATAGTATTGGGGGGTTTTTTGAACCGTGAGAACCCTTGGCCTTTTATTTTTGTTCTTGGTATGATTAATATTATCATTTTTAATAGTGAGTAATTATTTATTCCTTGAGATTATCTATTCTTTTATTTTAGACAGGTGCCTTGTGACATGAGTTGGGTGAGCATAATGAACGCTGGAATTTGATTTTATATAATGGTTATGTGGATTGGGTTGGATGATGGTGCCAACGATGTTGGGATCAATGATGGAAACTTTGGTTGGGTGTTCATGTCAACCATGTATATGTGAGATTTTATGAAACATGTTATGTGTTTTGGTTCTAGAATTCCTTCCAACAATGGATATGAACATTTTGACGTACTGGGTTATTTGATGAGAGCTAGGAATGAATTCCAATCATGGGTGTGTGTTATATATCATTTTATCTTATCATGCACATTTATAGTGGATTTTAATTAATATCTTGTGATTTTATTATAAAATAATTTTTTATATAAGTATAATTATTTTATTTATATGTTTTAGTTGTTCTACATTAGATCCAAGACGAAAGATCATGTGAAGATAAAATAAAAATATGTAAAATTATTTACTGATTATAAAAAATAACTTATGCTTCCCTCTTCTAAACATTCTTTATATAGAGGAATTAATTTTTTTTATAAAATAAGAATATTTGTAAAGACCCGAAAAATTCAAGGAAATTTTTTTTCTTAATTTTCTTTGGATTTTTACAAGAACGCAGTTTCTGATGGCACCTGATTCTGAGGCCCGGTGTGCCCGGAATCATTTTCCGAAGTTTGGATTGGGTACGTTGAGTGAACGGACGAGTGGGTTTTTCTAACTTTTGAACCGGTGCTCGGAATTGAATTCTGACGGCACCGATGGAATTGCAGCGCCAGTATTTGCTTAGAAATGCCTCTTCCGGAGTTGTGTTTGCTCGGGTGTGGTTTTTAATTTTTGGGCTTTAAGTTATGAAATAAAATAAAGTGGTGCGACAACTTTATTTTTGTTTCAGTTAAAGCCACTTGAAAGCCACTGAAAGCTGAGTTGATGCGGATAGGGTGCTATCCAAAAATATCCTACCCTCTTGGTAGTATATTTGTGAGGTGGGGCCCGCACGAGCCCCACCGTTTCTTTTCCTCTAAGTAACGCACCCACGAAAACCCATCATTATGAAAGTCAACTGACGCATTTTCTTAAATTCTTAACGCACCAATTAATTGTGCGGTTTTATTCATTGAATTAATTCTATGCATTAATTTAATCATTTCTTAACCTGTTTACAATCCGTTGGCGTATTAATAAAATAAGACTAACGCACGACTTCTTGAGTGTTGTTCTTTGAGAGGATTTGACAGAAACCTCAAGTTCTTCATCCTCCTTCGCGAAGAACGCGAAGAACGCGAAGAACGCTGGCCTTCGATGAAGGGCGACGAAGAAGGCTGAGCCCTCGGAGATCGACGACGCGACGCCATGTACCGCGACACCGGTGATTCTTCTTCTGCGACGTTCTTCCGCGACAATCCAACCCCGCGATGACCTTTGATCGACAACGACAAGGTAGGGGGTTGCGCTCCTTTTAAATTCTTGGTGTTTTTTTAACAACAATATGGATTTAATTATTATTAATTAAATCTACTTGTTCTTGAACCCCAGAGTTCGTCGACGCAGCACCGTATTCCTTGACGACGCGACGCCCTTCCGCGAAGCGACGATCGCCTCCTTCCGCGGCGATCGATTCCGTGAAGAACGCGCGTGCGACGACTTGACGAGGTAGGGGTTTTATTGGGAATGATTTTACTCCGTGGATTTTTCCGTTCAAAACAAAGAACCCAGTTTCGTAAGAACAATTTTAATTTATTAAAATTGTTATTTTATATGTTTTCTATGTGTTGATTGTTTCTCCAGACTGTTATCATCTAACGCGGAGGGTGCGGGCCAAACAAACACGGCCCGACAACCCTCTGTAGTTCTTCATTGATGCACGGATTGGCAGGCGACAACAAATCATGCCGCAGGGACGATCCATTGTTTTTTCAGTGAAGAATGGGACCCGGGAGGAGCTTCGGTGCAGATGGGAAGGAAATCGGACCACCGGAGCAAATTCGGTGTCCCTCGGAAGCCACCAGCGGCGGCGCCCCGGCGCGCTGTGGCTGAAGCCGCAGCGACAGTGGCGCCTATGGACCCGCGGGTCCGGCACACACGGGACGCGGCATTGCCGCGTCCGCTGGCCGCAGGGCGGCCCCCCGCGGGGGCCGCGGTGATGACACGTGGGGGCAGCGCGCCCCCCGCCCCAGGCTCTGCCCGCTCAGCCGAGCCGAGCCGGGCCGAGCCGACCCGACCGGCCGGGTCGCGCCAAATCGGCTCAGACTCGGACCCGGGTCGGGTCGACCCGGGGGGGGGGGGGTTGGGCCGGGTCGAACCAGGCCCAGACCCCCGTTTCCGGACCTTTACGGTCTTTTTCTCATAACATGAGCTGCGGGCCTCCAAACGACATACTGTCAGTGGCGATGCGATCCTTGGATCGAGACGGTCGTTTCGGTATATTACACTCAAGGTTTCGGGATATTTTGGGTTCGGCTGGGTTGGTTCGTACACGAAACCAACCGTGCCCTTAGAACAGAAAAGCTCATATCTTGAGCTCCGGACGTCCGTTTGACGTGCCGTCGACTTTGGTGGATTCCTCTATGTGAGACCAAACTTTTGGAATACTCTGACCGAGGTTTGGATGCAGGTGGAGTACGGTCGGGTTGGTTTTGCCTTAAAAAACAACCGGGCCTCTGGGAAGAAAAAGCCAATAACTCTCAGACCGGGCGTCCGATTGACGCGCCGTCTGCGACGTTCAGTTCCTGTTGACGATACTAAACTTTTGGATACATCAACTCTGGACCTTGTGTCAGTTGATGTATCAGCCTCTCGGATCGTGGAGCGGACCCTCCCGAATGAGCTTGCTGTGTGCGGGAACCCTAGTGTGGGCTGCGACTTCGACGACGACGACTGTGCAGAGATCCTCAGTGGACTGCGACGACGACTGTGCAAAGATCCTCAGTGGACTGCGATGACTACTGCACTCAGCGATCCTACATGGATCAGTGCTACAGATCCTGTGTGGGTCAGCGCTCAGCGGTTCTGTGTGAGCCAGCTCCTACAGGTCCTGTGTGGGCCCGATCCTGTGTGGGTCTTTGCGGGGGTTAGTTACCTATTGATCCTGTCTGTGTCCGATCATGTGTGGGTCATGGAGGGGGTTAGTACCTTTCGATCCTTTGTGGTTCCGATGACTTAGATGGATCAGTGATCATCTTTATTGTCATACAATGAAGTATATCATGTGTGAGCTGAATTCTGTGTTACTCTCCTTTGTGGATTGTGTTGAACTATCCTATGTGGATATACTGTTTTCTTTCCTTTGTGGATTGTGTTGAGCTATCCTATGTGGATTACTTTTTCTCTCCTTCGTGGATTGGGTTGTACTTGGGCTCGAATGTTGGAGCCGAATGGTAATTGATGACTTAGGTATATGTATGGGCATATACCTAAGTAGTGTCGGTTGATACTTCATGATTGTATCTTTCCTTTGTGGTTTATACTTTGTGGATTTCGGGAGACCTTCAGGGGTCTCGGGGTCCCTACTGAGTAGCTTATACACACCCCTGCACGGGCTATGCCCGAACATCGTTGTGTTGGTTGCAGACGACGGATAGTGCTGATCGTGGTGGAGGCTTGCGGAGCAGGACGGTACCTGGAGGTGGACCACTGGGTGGGACATACTCGGAGCGGACGACTGGACCGAGGAGCTGTGGAGGCTATCTGTGCTCACCCTTCAGGTGGAACTTCCAGAGGAAGGTTCGACGCTGTGGCTTTTACATTCAATTGCTGTTTTCCCCTTTCAGTTGTACTTTACAGTTGGGCTTGTATTTCCGGCCCCTTTTACTTTCAGCATAGCTTGTTACAGTTATTACTTAGTATTTACTCTTTCTGCTTGCTTACTCTGTGGTGGTTGTTTACTTTACAAAGGAAATGCCTTTCCTGTTTATCAGGATTTACACCTTGGTGCTAGTCGCCAGCCCCTAGCCTATGGAAGGCGGGCTTGGGGTAGTAACAGCACGGGCCCCGTGGACGGGTCATGACAAATTGGTATCAGAGGAGTTCAGTTCTACCACAGACTCTGATCTTTCTTCTATGTAAAGCAATAGTGTTAAGCGTATTGAGTGTGGTTATCAGTCCAGGGAGCCCAGTGTTGGTGTGGCGGCCGACATATCCGTACACCAGGACCCTGAATTCTGATTTCCGACTTAATGCATGAAAACATTGATTGCATGTGTGTTTCAAGTTTTCTTTGTGATTACTTTATATCAGCTCACCAGGTATACTATTCTGACCTTGGCGCACTTTTTTCCTTTTCAGGATGGCCCCATGACGACAGCCAGCTAGGGTTCTGAGAGTCATATGTGACGACAGCCCACTGGGCGACGAGGCCTCGGTGCAGGGCCCTTTGACAGTAGAGGCACCAACGGTACCTCTACTCGTCGAGCCCCCGATGCTTCCAGCACCAGCCGCTGATCATGCACATCGCCTCAGTGCACTGCATGAGTTCCAGCGCCAGCGACCGCCCAGGTTCCGCAGGGAGACGGAACCCCAGGCAGCTGAGGACTGGCTGGAGGCAGTCGTACGAGTTTTCAGGCTAGTGAGGACACCAGCAGATCTCATGGTGATCCTCGCGACGAACCTACTGCACGCAGCAGCGGGCCGATGGTGGAGCTTGATGCTCCAGGTGCACGACGAGGTATCTCTTCTTTGGACAGACTTCGAGAGCATATTCCACTCAGAGTTCATCCTGGCCACCCTCCGTGCGGTGCGCATCCAGGAGCTTCTTCAGCTGCGGCAGGGCAGTTTGACGGTCGCCCTGTACGCGGCGAGATTTACCGATCTCTCGCGCTACTCGACAGATATGGTACGAGACCCGTTTTTTCAGGCCCGGACCTTTGAGAAGGGTTTGAGACATGAGATCAGGACATCTCTGATCTCCCTTAGCATTCCTACTCAGGCAGGAGTACTGGAGCGAGCCCTTTTGATCGAGAGCTTTCTTGCTTAGTCCATAGCGAGACCTACCGCAGGGCGGCAGATAGCGGAGTCTTTTGCAGCAGGTAGCCGACGGATGACTCATGGGTCCAGGCAGACCAGACCTTCCGGTAGACGACCTCAGGACAATGGCTCAGCAGTGCGGGGCACACAGCACGGAGCCAATCTTTCGAGAGGCCTGCAGTGCTACGAATGTGGCGGGCAGGGCCACATGGCTCGTCACTGCCCGACCCGCCGTGCCTAGGATTAGCAGATGGTGGAGGGGCCACCCAGGCAGAGGCAGAGGGTCGACCGTGGCGGTCCTTAGGGAGGAGACGGATGAGATAGGGGAGTTGGCCGAGCAGCGGGTGGTGGGTGACGCTTTGAGGCTCTACCACCACCACCACCACCAGGAGGCCCGCCCCGACCACAGGGATCTGGCAGGCAGAGACAGGAACAGCTCCAGGCAGCGGAGGCCTACGACCACGGTGCGCCCGAGATGATTCGAGGTACGATCTGTGTTTATTCCTCCCTTGCTTCAGTTCTTATAGACACAAGAGTGAGTTACTCTTTCAAAAGACGCTGCCCTTGTTCGGAGCTCAGAGATTCCGACAGAGCCGTTGGCTCGATCCTTACGGCTAGAGACTCCTACGGGAGCAGACTCGACGATTACACACTGGTGCCGGCAATGCGAGCTTACTCTGGGAGGCGAGAGCTTCAGCTGGGATCTTCTTGTGGCGGCGTCGAAGCCTTACGACGTCATCTTGAGCATGGATTGGTTATCTACAGTCCATGCACAGATTGACTGTATTAGGCACAAGGTGAGATGTGTGCGCACCGACGGGAGCAGGTTCACCTTCACCGGCGAGAAGGGGGCCTTTGGAGCATAGTAGGGACTCTCGCAGAGGAGGGGACAGCTCATCACTCATCAGTTGGCTAGCCTCATCCTAGGAGCTGTTGACATGCGGAGTCCTAGTTTTCCTGCAGTGGTGGATCAGTATGCGGACGTCTTTCCCGACGACGTTCCAGGACTACTTCCTCGCAGAGAGGTAGACTTCCATATTGACCTGTACCCCGGGATAGCCCCGATATCGACTCTAGCGTATCAGATGGCCCCCGATGAGCTTCGAGAGCTACGGGTACAGATGGAGGACTTGCAGGGCAAGGGTTTCATCCGAACCAGTGTTTCACCCTGGGCTTCCCCGATATTTTTTGCCAAGAAGGCGGATGAGAGCTTGCGAATTTGTGTCGACTATCGTCGCCTGAACCAGGTGACAGTGAAGAAAAAGTATCCGCTACTGAGGATTGATGACCTCTTCAATCAGCTCAAGGGAGCACATTGGTTCTCGAAGATAGACCTCAGGTCAGGCTATCATCAACTCAGAGTTCGAGACGAGGACGTGTAGAAGACGGCCTTCAGATGTCAGTATGGCCACTATGATTTCTTGGTTATGCCATTAGGCGTAACCAATGCTCCATCGGTGTTCATGGGCCTCATGAACAGGATATTTCAGCCATACCTCGATCGATTTGTCGTGGTCTTCATCGACGGCATTTTGATATACTCGTCGACTGGGGAGGAGCACGCCTATCACTTGCAGGTTGTACTGGACACACTCCGAGAGAACCATCTTTATGGAATGCTCTCAAAGTGTCTATTCTGGATACGTGAGGTCTACTTCTTGGGGCACGTCATCTCTGAGGCGGGTGTTGCAGTGGATCCTGCAAAGATTGAGGTAGTGCTAGCTTGGGAGCCACCCAGGAGCGTGACAGAGGTGCGGAGTTTCTTGGGACTAGCTGGATACTATCGGAGGTTTGTGACAGAATTCTCCAGAGTTGCGGCACCACTCTATGCTTTGACGAAGAAGGGGAAACCCTTTGTGTGGTCAGACAGATGTTAGCAGAGCTTCCAGGAGCTAAGACAGAGATTGACCAGCGTACCTATCTTGAGGTTTCCTGAGGAGGGAGTAGGGTACGTAGTTTACTGTGATGCATCAGGGACCGGGCTCGGATGTGTCCTGATGCAGGAGAGGGCAGTGATCGCCTATGGATCACGTCAGTTGAGGCCACATGAGCAGAACTACGGTACCCATGACCTGGAGTTAGCAGTAGTGGTATTCGCTCTGAAAACATAGCGACACTATCTGATGGGAGAGCACTTTACAGTCTTTTTTGACCATCAGAGTCTTAGGTACATCTTCTCGTAGAAGGACCTGAACCTAAGACAACGACGATGGTTTGATTTCCACCAGGACTATGACTTTTAGATAGTCTATACTCCTGGGAAGGGGAATGTGGTGGCTGATGCTCTCAGCAGGAGGACGGACATTCAGCTACTTGAGGAGGCGACAGTGCAGCTAGCTGCTTTGCAGATATCCTTCATGGATAGAGATGGAGCATCCTTCCTCCAGTCTCTCACAGTCACCCCTCCACTGCTGCAGCGGGTCAGAGAGGCACAACGTGGGGACGCTGACTATGAGACACGGCGTGCATAGATATCCTTAGGACAGGCACCTGATGGATTCTCCTTTGGAGAAGGGCACGACATCCTTTTCAGAGGACGTACCTTGGTACCATTTTCTTTACGAGAGGAGGTGCTGAGAGAGTTTCACACTTCTCCTTTGGCGGTATATCCTGGAGTGGAAAAGATGTACGAGGACCTCAGACGACAGCACTGGTGGCCAGGCATGAAGAAGGCTGTGGCAGAGTTCGTTTCTCGATGCCTCACCTTCCAGCAGGTGAAGGCAGAGCATCAGGTCCCAGCATGCTTGGTACAGCCCTTGGAGATCCCGGAGAGGAAGTGGGACGGCATATCTATGGACTTCGTGACTGGAAATCCACGCACTTCTAGAGGTCACGACTCCATTTGGGTGATTGTTGACCGACTCACCAAGTCGGCACACTTCTTACCCATCCGAGAGCAGGGCTCAGTGGAGAGCTTGGGGAGTCTCTACGTTCAGGAGATTGTACGGCTTCACAGCATGTCATCGTCTATCGTCTCCGATCGAGATGCTCGCTTTACTTCCCGGCTTTGGAAGGGGTTTGAGGAGGCATTCGGGACACAACTACGTCTGAGCACCGCCTTTCACCCTCAGATGGATGGTCAGACGGAGAGGACCATTCAGACTCTTGAGGACATGCTCCACGCATGTGTCCTCGACTTTGGTCGCAGCTGGGAGGACCATCTACCCTTGGTGGAGTTCGCGTACAACAACAGCTACCACTCCACCATTGGGATGGCACCATAATAGGCATTGTACGGAAGACCTTGTAGATATCTTTTGTGCTGGACAGACCCTGGGGAGTCAACACTTGTGGGACCAGAGATGGTCCGGGCCACGAAAGAGAAGGTCCAGGTCATCCAGGAGCGGATGAGGACAGCTCAGAGCCGGAAGAAGTCTTATACTGACAGGAGGCGGAGGCCACTAGAGTTTGAGTATGGAAACCACGTCTTCTTGCGTGTCTCACCTCGACGTGGTTTACGGAGATTTGGCCGAGGCGGCAAGTTGTCTCCAAACATCATCAGACCCTTCCAGGTCCTCAGCAGGATTGGAGAGGTGGCTTATCGCCTGGCTCTACCACCTCAGTTGCACCGGGTGCATGACTTCTTCCATGTATCCCAGCTGAGGAGATACGTGCACGACCGGACGCATATCATCGACCATGGGGAGCTAGACGTGGATGATGGGGTGACTTTTGCGGAGGTCCCGGTGGAGATCGAGGATCGACAGGAGTGGGTCCTACGTGGACGATCGATTCCTCTTGTGTGCATCAGATGGTAGCACGGGAACCTCAAGGATAGCACTTGGGAGCAGGAGGCTCAGATGCGTGCTCAGTACCCACATTTGTTTACCTAGTTTTGATGTATCTTTACGGGGACGTAAAGCCCTGAGGTGGGAGTGATGTAAAGACCCGAAAAATTCAAGGAAATTTTTTTTTCTTAATTTTCTTTGGATTTTTAAAAGAAAGAATTTTCTGACGGCACCTGATTCTGAGCCCCGGTGTGCCCGGAATCATTTTCCGAAGTTTGGCTCAGGTAAGTTCAGTGAACGGACGAGCAGATTTTTCTAACTTTTGAACTAGTGCTCGGAATCGAATTCTGAGGGCACCGATGGAATCACAGCGCCGGTATTTGCTTAGAAACGCCTCTTCCGGAGTTTCGTTTGCTCGGGTGTGGTTTTTAATTTTTGGGCTTTAAGTTAAAAAATAAAATAAAGTGGTGCGACAACATTATTTTTATTTCCGTTAAAGCCACTTGAAAGCCACTTAAAGCTTCTTAAGCTGAGTTGATGCGGATAGGGTGCTATCCAAAAATATCCTACCCTCTTGGTAGGATATTTGTGAGGTGGGGCCCGCACGAGCCCCACCGTTTCTTTTCCGCTAAGTAACGCACCCGCGAAAACCCGTCATTATGAAAGTCAACTGACGCGTTTTCTTAAATTCTTAACGCACCAATTAATTGGGAGGTTTTATTCGTTGAATTAATTCTATGAATTAATTTAATAATTTCTTAACCTGTTTACAATCCGTTGGCATATTAATAAAATAAGACCAATGCACGACTTCTTTAGTGTTGTTCGTTGAGAGGATTTGACAGAAACCTCAAGTTCTTCATCCTCCTTCACGAAGAACGCGAAGAACGCGAAGAACGCTGGCCTTCGATGAAGGGTAACGTAGAACGCTGAGCCCTCGGAGATTGAAGACGCGACGCCAAGTACCGCAACGTCGACGATTCTTCTTCCGCGACGTTCTTCCGCGACAATCCAACCCCGCGACAACCTTCGATCGACAAAGACAAGGTAGGGGGTTGCGCTCCTTTTAAATTCTTTGTGATTTTTTAACAACAATATGGATTTAATTATTATTAATTAAATCTATTTGTTCTTGAACCCCAGAGTTCTTCGACGCGACACCATATTCTGCGACGACGCGACGCCCTTCCGTGACGCGACGATCGCCTCCTTCTGCAGCGATCAATTCAGCGAAGAACATGCGTGCGACGACTTGACGAGGTAGGGGTTTTATTGGGAATGATTTTACTCCGTGGATGTTTCCGTTCAAAACAAAGAACCCGGTTTCATAAGAACAATTTTAATTTATTGAAATTGTTATTTGTTATGTTTTCTATGTGTTGATTGTTTCTCCCGACTGTTATCATCTAACGCAGAGGGTGCATGCCAAACAAACACGACCCGACAACCCTCTGCAGTTATTCGTTGATGCATGGATTGGCGGGCGACGACAAATCATGCCGCAGGGACAATCTGATATTTCCATAGTGATGAACGGGACTTGGGAGGAGCTTCGGCGCAGACGGTAAGGAAATCGGACCACCGAAGCAACTCCGGTGGCCCGCGGAAGCCACCGGCGGCCGGAGGTGGCGGCGCCCCGGCGTGCCGTCGGACAGGGCCGCCGCGGCGACGGTGGCGCCAGCGGACCCGCGGCCGTGCGGGTCCGGCGCACATGGGATGCGGCATTTCCGTGTCCTCTGACCACGGGGCGGCCCCCCGTGGGGGCCGCGGTGATGACACACGGGGGCAGCGCGCCCCCCACCCCAGGCTCCGCCCGCTCTGCCGAGCCGAGCCGTGCCGAGCCGACCCAACCGGCCGGGTCGCGCCCAGGCCGGGCTGGGCCTCCCTAGCCGGGCCGGGTCGCTCCAAACCGGCTCAGACCCGGACCCGGGTCGGGTCGACCCGGTTCAGGCCGACCCGGGGGGGGGGGGGGGTTGGGCCAGGTCGGACCTGGCCCAGACCCCCGTTTCCGGACCTTTTCGGTCTTTTGCTCATAACATGAGATGCGGACCTCCGAACGACAAACCGTTAGAGGCGATGCGATCCTTGGATCGAGGCGGTCGTTTCGGTATATTACACTCAAGGTTTCGGGTTACTTTGGGTTCATCCGGGTTGGTTCGTACACGAAACCAACCGGGCCCTCGGAACAGAAAAGCTCATATCTTGAGCTCCGGACGTCTGATTGACGTGCCGTCGACTTTGGTGGATTCCTCTAAGTGAGATAGATCTTTTGGCATACTCCGCCCGAGTTTTGGATGTAGGTGGAGTATGGTCGGGTTGGTTTTACCTTAAAAATCAACCGGGCCCCTGGGACGAAAAAGCCAATAACTCTCAGACCGGGCATCCGATTGACGCGTCGTCTGCGATGTTGAGTTCCTGTTGACGATACAGAACTTTTGGATACATCAACTCTGGACCTTGTGTCAGTTGATGTATCAGCCTCTCGGCTCGTGGAGCGGACCCTCCCGAATGAGCCTGCTGTGTGCGGGAACCCTAGTGATGGCTGCGACTTCGACGACGACGACTGTGCAGAGATCCTCAGTGGACTGCGACGACGACTGTGCAGAGATCCTCAGTGGACTGCGACGACTACTGCACTCAGCGATCCTATGTGGATCAGTGCTACAGATCCTGTGTGGATTTGATCCTGTGTGGGTCAGCACTCAACGGTTCTGTGTGAGCCAGCGCCTACAGGTCCTGTGTGGGCCCGATCCTGTATGGGTCTTTGCGGGGGATAGTTACCTATTGATCCTGTGTGGGTCCGATCCTTTGTGGGTCATGGCGGGGGTTTGTACCTTTTGATCCTTTGTGGGTCCAACGACTTAGATGGAGCAGTGATCATCTTTATCGTCATACAAAGAAGTATATCCTGTGTGAGCTAAATTCTGTGTTACTCTCCTTTGTGGATTGTGTTGAACTATCCTATGTGGATTTACTGTTTACTTTTCTTTGTGGATTGTGTTGAGCTATCCTATGTGGATTACATTTGCTCTCCTTCATGGATTGGGTTGTGCTTGGGCTCGGATGTTGGAGTTGAACAGGAATTTATGACTTAGGTATATGTATGGGCATATACCTAAGTAGTGTCAGTTGTCACTTCGTGATTGTATCTTTCCTTTGTGGTTTATCCTTTGTGGATTTCAGGAGACCATCGGGGGTCTCGGGGTCCCTACTGAGTAGCTTATACTCACCCCTGCACGGGCTATGCCCGCACCTCATTGTGTTGGTTGCAGATGACGGACAACGCTGATCTTGGTGGAGGCTTGCAGAGAAGGACGGTACCTGGAGGTGGACCACTGGGCGGGACATACTCGGAGCAGACGACTGGACCGAGGAGCTGTGGAGGCTATCTGTGCTCACCCTTCAGGTGGAACTTCCAGAGGACGGCTCGACGCTGCGGCTTTTCTTTTCAGTTTCTGTTTTCCCCTTTGAGTTGTACTTTACAGTTGGGCTTGTATTTCCAGCCCCTTTTACTTTCATCACAATTTGTTACAGTTTTTACTTAGTGTTTACTCTTTCTGCTTGCTTACTCTGTGGTGGTTGTTTACTTTACAAAGGCAATGCCTTCCCTGTTTATCGGGATTTATGCCTTGGTGCTAGTTTTCAGCCCCTGGCCTATGGAAGGCGGGCTTGGGGTAGTCACGGAACGGGCCCCGAGGACGGGTCGTGACAATATTCCAAACATGAAGATTAATTTTTTGTGATGGAATATTAAAAATTAACTTCTAAACAACAAAACATTATGTGTGTATTTCAATAGGTATAAGAATTCCCCTTTAATATATTAGAATCATTGGATTTTCTGAAAATACCCATTCGTTAATCTATAAATATTATAATTTTATAGGGAAAATGATAGAAAAAGACAAAAAGGATAATGAAAGTCTTGGAATTATTTCACCTAACCAATTATGTGACAAGATTCAAATATATTTTAAACAACATTTATCACATTAAAATTTACATTTTTATAACATCTAAAAGTGTTCTTGATAACCCCCAAAATACCTTCACAAAATCTCTAATGGTGGGATTAAATACTTCATAGTTGAGGGTGGTGATTCATCTAGTATAAATATTTTACCCACTTGGTTTTTCCTATATTTTTCATCATTAAAGATGAAAGTAATATGGATAAACTCAAAATGTATTGTGGAGTACATCAGTGTATTTGTTTGAAGTTTCCAATAATATTGATGTGAATAGAGTTGTATGCACTCTTATGGTTTCTCCATGATAAGAAATAGTTAATATAATGAAAGAAGCTACTGAAAATCATAATACTACCTAAAGAATAATCATTTGGAAAAGAAGGTTAAGGATGATGTAGATATTTCATCTTGTAGCATGAAGATATTAAAGATACTCATTATATAGAATTATCATGGTATATTATTGTGTTAACTGAGTTTTAAGGTAACATTATAATTAGAAAATATATTTTTGAAGTGTTTATACCAATATAAATTTTATCTCTTTGAATAAACTAGATTAAGGTATGCTGCCAGATATTATACATAGAGATTCTATTAAATATGATTTGAAAAGTTTGAGGATGAAATTAATAGTTTATAGAGGCACCCTAGAGGATGACTTGAATGTTATATTAATTTTGACCACATATAATATTCTTTAGACTACCCTGAGAGGAGAGTGAAGATAACAATATATATGTAGCAGATACAAGAAAAATGCTAGTGGGATGTCCATATGCAAGCTTGAATTTTTTTTGTTATCTAGGTAGTACTTGGTGAATTACCAAGTGTAACTTAGAACTTAATAATATTCATAAATAGTTGAAAGAGACTACATATTTTAAATAGAATAATAAGAGGTGTAATTTTAAGGAGTACATAAACAAAACAAAACTAGAAGAGGCTATGAATTATGAGTATAAGGAAAACATTTTAATGAATCCTAGAAAATTAACGAACATATATATTTTCAAGAAATTTAATGAAAATATAGATACCCCCTACAAGAAACCCAAAAATTGTTTCTCAATCCCCATATTAGTGTTAGTCTGTCATAATGTTAGTTACACATCATTAAGGAATCCAAATTCAATCCTAATCACTACCCAATGGACATTGATCGACATTGTCTCTATCACTATCTCAATTCCATGCTACTGACAAATATATAAAAATTTTCCTAGAAATTAAATAGTGATGTATATTTAAATGTAACCATAACACCATTAAAAGATTTTTTACTAAATTATTATGATGTTTTGTGATTTACTTGATCACTCAAACCATCCATCAACACAAAATCACTAGGGACATATCTAATCATCTTATGATATAATTCAATCAATTATTTTTGTAGAGAAGCAAACTTTTCATCATGCATCGTTGTATGACCCCCTGTTCCTGGAGTATTATCCCATGTTGTTGAATTGTTCCTTACATTTAAACAAACTCCCTCTGATCATATCATGGTTGGGAGTAAAGATAACCAGGAGTAAATACTACTGAAATCCTTGGTGGATTTTTAAAGACCCCAGATGGTAATAGTCCCAAACCCACCCCGCAAACTCGACCAGGATACTCCTTCCCCAGGACATGACCAACTGGATCATCTTGGGAGACTGAGAAGGACTACACGAAATTAGAATCCCATAATTCTTTTATTTTTACCTATAAACCAAATATTATTTAAATTTAAATAAATACATATTAACAAAGTGACAATTAAAAATACATTATTACAATGAAAAATGAATTCATACCCCAACTTCTTTGGTAGGATCATTCAAATAACTCGTATCGGATTTTCTATGAACATCCAACAAAAGTTTTGTTTGGGAGACTTGGTGCCCTAAATTATATGAAAACATTAAACAAAGATAAATCAATAATTTAATATATTTAAATACAATGTTATCCTATAAATATTTAGAATAATGAAAATATTTCTACATTCAGTCTATTTCTAGAAAAAATCTTTGAACCGATAGTGTGTGGATGATTTTTTACTCTACTTGATGCATTTTTTCTTGAAACATATTAAAAAAATAACATGTAATTTAATAGTAATGTATGCAGTTTTATAAACTTGGAATATGCATTTATATATTTAAAATTATTTTAATATAATAATATATATTTCGATACCACGTGCTTCTCATAACGATGGATATCAACAAACACCTTCCACTACTTTCAATGTAACCCTTCAGTTACCTTATCGTACTTCTAATGAGTTTTCAATGATGTATCATTGAATTAAATCTATAATCTAAATTTAAAACCATTCTATTTCTTACCAAAATTTTTAAACAATAATTTTCATCTGATAAGATTAGCAACATTAAAGTGAAATAACATATGTAAAAATAGATGTATTTTATAAAATTTAGCATTTAATTAAATTTTGATATTTAATTATTCCATAATGTATTGAAATTAAATTTATTTAGGAATAAAAGACTTTATTATTCCAATATTGAGGAATACGCCTCCAATAAGAATAGGTAATCAGAATATTAACTAGATCTGTTGCCAGATATCCTAGAATATGGACAAATAATCCTTTAACATCATCTATAGGGACATCATAATAGTCAAATGAGATAACTATCTTCAATCCATTCAGACTACATACATCTAAACTATTTATATTTTTTTTCTATAGTAACATAGTTTTTCATATTTTATGAAAAAATAGTTAGTAGTATAAAAAATGCATTAACTTTATTCAAATTAAAATTTGTACTTATAACTGTCACCCTCCAATATCATCTTGAATAAACAAGAGTAACGACCTGTTCCATTACTACTAAACCTGCTGAATGGGGAGAAAATGTCCCATATGCTAATGGGATGGTGAAAGTGGGTGTGACAGATGCTAATGGAATAATGGAGGGTCTAAGAGACGTTTACAGGGCATAAATATTGGGTGTCTCATATTCTTTTGGAAGGGAGACTGATGGATCATCAGCTATCTATTTAGTTAAGGAAACGTAAACTGAGTGTCAACTAAGGTCATTGAAACAATTCTTCCTTGGAATTACTATCATTTGATCAAATTAAATTAACTATAGTACATATATTTCAAATAATTCATGCAGAAATAAAATTTAGAAATGATAAAAAATCCATAGTACTGATAATAAAATATATTTAGCTATGATAATGAATCACTACATATATAACATAAGTGGTTGATAAATAAATGGATGACTGCACATACAATCATTTTGTTATTCAATGATGTCATTTTCCTACTCCACCATTACTTCATCTACTTCATCCACCCTCAAAAGACTAATATTTTAAATATCCTGATGGAAAAATAAGTTCTTTTCTGGTTGTTGATGGGATTCAATATCAGAGGTGAAATATTCATGTTCATCATATATATCATACAAGTCTATTTGTTTTATATGAACAACTACACCCCATATTTGAACCATGATATCATCCACATAATATACAATTTTCTATTATGATGAGAATATATACAAATCATATAACGAATGATCACTAACATCCATTATGTAATATATGTTCACATAATTAAATTGTAAAGAATATTTTTTAATACCCATGGTAATATCAACCCCCATATATTTGAATAAAATAACTAATAAATGCCCATGTATTTTAATTCGATTATGTCAGTAAACTATCCATAGTATCCAAATTTTAAAACTATAAATATACCACTATTCTATGTTTTGAAACTATCTTCCAGATCGAATGTTTGAAATTTAAATCCATTCACATTGTAAGCATCGAATTTTATTTCCTGTTTATAGGAAATCAAGATAAAAACCTCAAATCATTAGATGAATCATCTTGTGTATTAGTATTAACGATCTAAAAATTTAATATTCATTATTGGATTTACTAAATATATGTGTCAACCTAATATCCATATTGATTTCAATATTTGTGAACATACATGATGTGAAAATCATTATACAAGATCTTTATTAAAATATTTTTTATATGTTTCCCATTTTAGGTTTGACTTTTCATTTTTCTCTTTTTTTAATCTTGAGATATTCAATAAATGTTTCTAAAATTTAACTATTTGGTAGAAAATATATATATTCCTGTAATAATTCCATTTATGTCAGTGTAACATTTAAGATCCTCCTAACTGATCGGACAATAGTAAGAATGATTTTTGATTTCTCATGTAGTTGAGATTGATTTGAAGTGTCTTCATCATTTCCAAATCGATTGAATCTTGTCTCAAGATCATCTATGTTTCTAAAAAAATATAATAAACTCATTTTTCAATAGCGTTCAGAAATAGATCCTTTGGGTTGAGCTTAATTCCACAGATGATTTCAAATGACCAAGATATATGTGAAATAAAATAAATAAAACATAAATATGCATTTAATTATGTTCCAATTTTTTTTATTAATATGAAAAACATATAAATAATGTACCTCAAAATTTGATACATCAGTTGATAATTTATGGGGCCCTGCTAATTTAGTTTCCTCAACTGAATCCAAAGTTAAATGTATCATAGAAGTAAAAACAAAAGAGGAAATATCATCTCTATTATATAATGTGTCAAAAAAATATCACCCAATGGATTTCAATTTCAACTAACTGTAGAGGTCTCTCACATAGTGGTTTGAGGAATGTGAAAAATTGGAGTACAACTTTAGTAACCTTTTCATGTAATAATGTATGTAATGAAAATTATTGAAACTAATGTAGAAAAATATGTGAATCATGAATTTTAAATCCATGTAACCTATGATGCTTTATGGTAACACAAATTGATATGTTACTTGAATAACCATTATATACATTTAAATGTTTTAAAGTTCAATGGAATGTATCTTTATCCCTATTTTTCATTTAAAAAATTTCCAGATCATACTTTTAATTCTCAAACGGACAGATATCAAGCTTTATGTTCATTGTTTGTATGTCATTCTAAGCATTAAGATGACCATTAAATTTTACATGCTCATTAAGTAATGAATATATCAATTTTCCAAGAAAATTATTATCAATATTCAAAACATTAATATTATGTCACAAGAAATTAAATGCCCAATAGAAATGTTTGAAGAAAATACTAATTTTCTTCTATGGTTTCTTTTTAATTTCACTTGACAATGAAATTAGAACTGGCTTCACACAATCATTAAAATAATTCTCTTTCTCAAATCCTATTTAAACATTTCCAAGATGTGAAAATAGTTTACAATTTGTCAACAACGTTTGAGGTTTTCTATGATCAATAGAACCATTGAATGTTGAATTTTTCAACCAAAATATTTGAGATGTATTGAGAAATATTCGATGATACAAGAATAAAAATTTTTTACTATAATTTAGTCTTTTGGGATCAAAATCAAATTTATAAATAGGAAAACCCAAACCCATGTAAGCTTTCCAACCAAATAATTTCTCAAGTGTAGGGAAGTCTCTAACGGTCTCTATTAGTACATCCTTCATTTTGAACATTGTTCTTGAAGTTTCATTATATGTATCAACACCATTTCTCCATAACTCTCATAATTATTCAATTAGAGGCTGCAACTATACATAAATATCATTTATAGGAATTTTTTCTGTGAATAATCATTGAAATGATAAAATAAGTTTGTTTTATACACATATATGGAGGTAGATTGTAAGGGATCAAAATGACTGGACAAATGCATGAACTGCTGCTCAAAGTTCCAAATGAGTGGAATCCATCAATAGTCAATCCCAATAAAACATTCCGTGGATCAAATGAGAAATATGGATATAAAAATTGAATTTCATCCATGATTTTGAATCACTTGGATGTCTCATAAACCCATCATTATAATTATCTATAGAATTCCATTTCACGTGTTCAATGGTTTTCAATGATATGAATAATCTTTGAAATTGATGTTTTAAAGGTAAGTAATGAAAAAATATTTTAGGTGTGTAATTTTTATTCTTATTCATAGTATTACGTTGATTCAGACATCCAACGTCACCCATTTAATGCCATCACTAGTGAAAAACATTATTTAAGATTGTTTTTTTTCAATTTTAATGTCATTTTAATCGAAGTCTATAAAGGTAACATTAAAAACATGTTTTTTGGCCACAGTTTTTAAAATACATGATGTGAAAAATGTGCATGTTAATTATTTTTTGCATCATTTTATCTAAGAAAACGATGCTGAAAATGTGATCAAGATTGGTTTACGACGTCAATTTTCTTAAAAACCAACTCTGAAAACCATTCCAATTTTTTTAAATGATTTAGTATTGGTTTTTATGAAAAATAATGCTGAAATATTCTTTTTTAATTTTTTTTAAATATTACACCCCATAAAAAAAATCCCCATAATAACAAAAATTGTATATAGACATCAAACATCAATTATCTGGAACTAAAAATCTATAAAAACATACATACTTTTAACAAGATAATCCAAAAATTATCTATGCATTTGTATTATAAGGTAGACTTAAAAAAAACATACCTAACATTTACAACATAATAATTCTTGGTTATTATTGAAGCATTATTTTGATATCATTATGTTCAAACACCTATTATAACAAATTAATTAATTTCTGAACACTTCTTATTAGGAAAATGTAATACTAATCCGAAACATTAGATAATACATGCCTTAAATCTTAATCACACTTAACAAATAGTTCAAAAACAAAGATATATGGTGGTTAAGTTCATATTTCCTTTATAAATCAAAATCTTTGAACTTCTACAATAACTTTGAATGATATAAGATTAAAAAAAATACTATGACAAAAAATATAAAATAATTAATATGACTAAATTGATCAAAATCAGTCGGTATGCTAGTTGTGATTATCTCATACATGAATCATAGAACATAATAACCACATTCGATATATCCTTGTTGATGATTAAGATATAGTTAATAAGACATTAAATTGATAATAAAAACTAATATATATATATATATATATATGTAAATCAAAATAATATCTAATATAAAAAATAATTACCTTTACTCTCACATAGTTGATTACATTTTGATTTTTTATTGACAAGTGACCTTTGTTAAAAATTTTACATGACCACCATTTTCATATATATAAAATAATAATACATATATAAATAATTAAAATTAAAGCCAATGAGATTATAAAAAATAGATAAATTTACTTGTCTAATATGGTGGAATATTTTATATGAACACCACCTAATAAAGACAAAAACCAATATATTGTATTTTCACTTGGGAAGAATACGCCTAACTTTAATGCACACTGTAATACAAAATTTGCACATTTATTTATATTATAATGAAAATTAGTTCATAATTATGTTTTTATTTTTACCAATCAAGAAATAAAAAAACCGATAGCCAATATCCATCATTAATATCCTCTCTCATATATATGCCTCTCTATATTCATTCAACACATATTTCACTATCGATGAAACGAATTATGGATCTATAAAAGAATAAATACCTTTGGTTTCATTTTAACAATATGAATATATAGATACAAAATCAAAAAATAAATATAGTTATTCAATTAAATAAATATTTATTTTAAAAAAATAAAAACTCAAACGTCAATTTACTTTCATGGAAAACAACTGTAACAGAGGCATGCTGAGCTCTTAAAAATTATTTAGATCTGTGATATATTTTCTGAATATTCTCAATTGATAGTTTATTCCTTATATGTCAGACTAAATTTTAAACTCATAGATATTATACAATGAAGAAGAGACCCGAGATAATCATTTCATCCCAAAAAAATATCTGAATTATTTATAGTTGTTTGTTCCTAAAACGTTTTTTCTTTGTTCAATTTATTTGGATTTTAGATACTCCTATAAATTTAAATTTCATAAAAAATATAAGTAATTCTCAATATTCTATAATTAATATTAAAAAAACATACCTCATATGGAATATTACGAAGAAGTCTAGATTGGAAAAGTAAAAATGACTAATATAATCCACAACTCTGGTAACCTCCACAATAGGGAATGGTAGTAGAGAAGTAGGATCAATAATATCATATACCAAAACACTATCCTCACACATATGAATAATATGGTGAGGTATATAATGACTAAAAAAATTATCTAATGTGAATGCTATAATATGTACATCATTATCTCCTTTATACAACTTATAGTATGAGGTAGTTTTTGAGCAAGGAAGTGGAGTATCTGAGTAGGAAGGGTATGCATACTGGGCAGGTTGTATAGACTGTGACTGGATCATTAATTTGTTTAACATATCTTACTATAAAACTACATTAATTTTATCACCCATAGTTTTTTTCATATCTTTCTACTGATCTTTTAAGGATTAAATTTCTAGGTCTCTTGATTGTTTAGTTTGATGACCAAAAACTTTTGGAATACTAACACCCACCACATATCCTCTTATACAGCCAGATTGTTCTAGATTTCCTAAATTAGTGGCTAGGATTTCCATCCTACCCTCAGGAATAATGGTTCCCTCTATATCTTTCTCCTAAATATCATACTAAAATTAAAAATGAAACTTTTATATTATTGTTGTAAATTTATAAATTACTAAAAATGATGAAAAATATTAATTATTTACTTAAAATTCTTTCAACTACTTCCTTAGCATTCTCTGTAAGACATTTTTCTATTTTTATTTTTTCTCACTTTTCCATTTCTCTTGGTTGGTGGGTGAAGATGGAGGACTGAATTTGACCTCATCAGTACTAGTAGGGGATTGAGAACTTAGTGCTTCAAACTTTTCCTCAATCATTTTTCTCTCTAATAAATGATACCCTCCACATGATAAAGTATGAGGGAAAATATATTATGAAACTGGATTCCTTTATGAGATATCCTTAAGGTTCGTTATATAATAATTATACTAATAATTAATTAGTCACATATATAATATATTCTATAATATAATATAATATAATTATCATACCAGAAATGTATTATCATGCCGGGTGGAAGAAAATTTATTCCATGTATCTTCATTTAAAAATTAACACATGAGGCATGGGATTTCATTTTTTGTCCTTGAAATCACATATTTTTTTGTCAGCATTATTTTGAAATCCCTCAATCAAACTGTTGCTAAATTAAGACATCTTTTCTTAATTGATTTTGTTTCTTCAAAATTGAATGTCATCTGTAATTTCATAACATAAATATTAGTCATTTATAATATATTATATTCTAAAATAATATAAAATAAATAAATTGAGATAATTTAACTTTACAACCAGGAAAAGCGGATATATCACCACGTTGTCGAAAAAATTACAATTTGGATATAAAATGATAATCTTAAAATGACCCTACATGCCGATATAGCTGATAAACTATTTTTCATTTGGGCTAGTTTCATTATTATGATAATCAAAACTAATATCTAACAGATCATCTCCACAATAAAGAGAAAGCTTTTGTAAACATGTAATTCCATGTTTACCAACTCAAGAATTATATTTTTGAATAATAAAAGCAAGAGAATTTCTTGCGGAAGTCTCATCAGTTGTCTTACAATTATTTTTTATAAATTAAAATTTTTCATTCATTAAATAATTATATTACTGGATATTGAATAATATGAAACAAATAAAAATAACTCAATAGATTTTCTTTTGTCTCTATATCTATATCTGTCATTTTAACAAAAATATTTAATGAAATTCTTGTGTACCTAAACATTATTATACAAGTCATTAATTGGAAAACATGAAAACAGAAATATGTAAGTAAAAAAAGTTGAATTCATGCGTGAGTTAAAATAATAATGATGTTAGGATTATTAACATAACAATTCTTCATGAACTATACAATATAAAAATTACTTTTATAAATATATAAACATTTTGAAATTTAAATATCATTGTTTGAAAAGGGGTTCTAATATGTGTAAATTAAACCCAAATATAATAATGTACGTTGGGGATTTCAATGGAAACATGTTTAACCATAACTGTGGAATATCAAAATTTAACTAAAAAATTCAAATAAATAATCAAATATATATATATATTTAAATATATGATATTTTTTAAATAATAAATTTTTTACACATGTAAATTTTAAAAAAGAAATATAATGTAAATAAATACATGATCAATTAGGAGAGTGATTTATTGTTTTCCAATATCCCTTTAGCGTGGTCATTTCGTATTTCAAGCACTATGTCTATGTTAAAGTCATTTTTATTCAGAAATTGTGTAATAGATGTAAATGGATAATATAAATAAATAACATCATCATCATCCTTATTATACAAATAGATTATTTTCCCTTGAAAAATGGGGGACCACTAGTCATTTGATGGATCAATGATATAAAATAGTTTCTTTGTAGGTGTGGCAATGATAAATAGTTTCTCCTTGCAACTAAATATTTTCAAATAAACCATTTTAAACCCATATTTATCATGTTCCACACCACTATTACTTGAAACCCAATTACACTTAAACACGGTGACTTAAAATTTAATATAATAAATTTCACATATGTCTTTAAGAACTCCAAAATATGGCGTTGATTCCGAAATTGGGTTTTTGTATTTTTTTCTAGAAAAATGCAGTGCTTGAGTGATGAAAATTACACCACTATTTTGAATGGTACTCTTATCATCCTTCTTATTTATGAAAAACGTGTACCCATTGATATCAAAACCAGACCATGTGATCACATTAAGAGATTATCCCCCTACCAACAATTTATTTTTTTCAGATGCCGATATATCTATGATGACATTCTCCTTAAACCATGAAACAAATTTCTTTTTTATACACAATCATAATCCAATTTTCACTTATTTTCATATATAATAACTTTAATTCTGAAAAAATGTGATGATATATATGATTGAACCTCATTTGTGTTGTTTAAAATGTATAAATGTGTCTACCTCACTTAATCACATGGAATCAACATTACCTTTTATCCTCAAATCCCTATATCTTCACTATCAACTATCATATATAGAGATATATGGAGACAAATATGCTCCACTTAATAAAAATAAGAAGTGCAGAACCCAATCACCTCTTTTGATAGATATTTTTGAACAATAGAGGCCTTTAGTTGATAATGATTTTTAACACATCCCTTCAAAAATTTCATATATATTTCAGAAGGATAAATCTATAATAAATCTACAAGGCCAAATGTTCTTATATCATAAACCAAATGAATCACTAGATGAACCATTATATCAAAATATCTAAGTGGGAAATACATTTATAGTTGAAAAAAATAACAAAATCTTCATTATACAACACATCTAACAAATTTGGATCAACGAATTTACTAATAATGGATTTTAAAAAATTACATAACTTGATGATAGTATTTCTGATAGCTATGGAAAATATACTACATAGTTCCATTTGTAGAAGTTGTTGCATAAACACATGAAAATCATGAAATTTAATACCTATTAATTTACAATCCTTCAATGACACAAAATTATTCACATTTGAAGAATAACCATTGGTTAATTTAATACCACAAAGGCACTGAAAAAATTCAACTTCTCAATATTTCTTAATGTGTGACAAGCCAAAGGTAAATATGTTTTGTTTCCTTTCATAGTTTGAGTTATCAAATGTATTCCCATTGATATGATGTATAATCTATCATGCAATACATATTTTTTAATTCATTTAATATCTAACAAATTTCCAATAAAACTATCACATATGTTTTTCTCAACATGAAAAAAATCAATTTTATGTTTTATCACTAAAACTCTCCAATAAGCTAGTTCGAAAAAGAGAGAATGTTTCTTTCTACTATTTTTTTAAGACCATAAATTTTTATCTTTCCAAATTTCAAATAAATATTTTGCACCCTGTTATAATATTATTTTACTAACGATGATCATGGGGGAGTATTTAATTCTTTTATACCACTAAATTCTTTTTTCAATCTACAATAAGGATGATCAAGTTGAAAAAATGTTCAATGTACCATGTTCAATGTATTTATTCCATTATAAAATTGAAAATATGAAGTATCTTCTTCAAATTTGGGCATGATATATGTCCCTTAACATTGTATCTAGATAAGTTTACATATACATGAATGTAATTTATAGTTAACATTATCATAGTAAGAAAAAAAACTCTCTTATATGCATCGAAATATTTAAAACCTGCCTCCCATAGCAGATTCATGTCATCAATCAATGGTGAAAGATACACATCAATGTCATTTCCCAGTTGTTTTGGTCCAAAAATCATCAATATCACGATAACATATTTTTTCCTTCATACATATATGTGGTGAAAAGTTGTAAACTAATAATAAAATATTCCATGAATGATTTTGGAGACTTAGGATCAGATATGGAGTCATTCCATCAATACAAAATCCCATTCATAGATTTCTAACTTCACTTCCAAAATCATGAGTTATTTAACAAATCTCTTCTACTTAGGTGAATCAACTGCATAATGTAAGTCACCATCAAATATGAACTCATCTAAATACCATCTTATCCTTTTTTTCATTAATTTAATTTTCAAATGGACACTTCAAACAAGGAATTATTGGAAGGTATAAAATTTATTTAGTAGGATCATAGATTCTGGTACCTAATAATGAATTATAGTTGAATTATTATAATTTTATGAAGGAATTGTTGGATGATGTCATTTTAAAGTAAAACATTTATTTTTCATGGGGTTAGGTGTTAGTATCAAAGAATGAATCTGAGTTTTTTTTCATCCATATTATATCATGATGTCCCAAATGTAGGATAACATGATAAATATTCATATTCATATTATACACAATCATTAGGGAAAACATATATCTTTTTACACCCCAATTACATTGGGCATAATATTTTATCCACCTCATAATTTGAATCTAGAAGACCATTGCCTTCTGGAAGATTATCTTTTAAAATATCAAGTAATTTTGGAGAAAAGTTTATCACTCCACCCATTTATTTCATTCAAGTTAACTGATATCAAAGCTTCTCATAAAACTGTATATTTAGTGCAACTTAGGAATAAAATTTTCTCATAATATCAATAAAAGCGTTCAAAAGTTTTAATTTTTTTGATGGTTTCAATGCCTAAATCATGAATTAATTCTGTAACAGTATCCCATACCACGTTATGAATATTTTCATTACCATTAGATGTTCAATTTTCTGATCTTTCACCATGAAATATCCAAAATGTATAATTAAGGCTAAAACCATAACAAATGAGATGATCTGTTATTTCTATAGATTTTAACTATATAATATTCAAACACTATAGACATGGGTAGAAAATAAAATCTATTTTTTGAATATTTCATTTAGAAAATTAAAATAATTCATCAACTCCTTTTTCTTATTTACTGGTGCTTCTTCGTAAATTTATCCAACTAAGATCCATTAAATACCTAATATCATAATATAATTAGTGAATTTATTAAAACATATAAATATTTAAAAATATACATATAAAGACATAAATATTAAATATAAACTAATTCAATAAAATTATTGGTAATCAAATAGGAAATATCAAAATAGTATAAAAATTAATTAATGCTAATATATTATTTCAAAAGAATATGACCATTTGAATATTATTTATTTTTAATATTATTTCCAATGAATATAAAATTTATTTAATTATAATATATGAATTCATATATTGGAACATTTTTTCAATCATTTAAAAGTGGTCAATTTAATTTAGTAAGGTCAATTACACAAAATGTTAACATATTTTATTTGAAAAAAAATCATATTTTAATATCAATTATATATCCTTTAAATTTATTAATAGAAATTTTTTAATTTTAATAATATAAACATGTGGTTTATTGATATTATAATTTAATTATTTTCAATCATCTAACATGTATTTTATTATATTACATGGTTGTTACATTAGTTCGTTGTCACATGTGTCAAAAGGTATTGAATATTGAATTAATTTAACAAGTGAAAAATATAGAGTCATTACATGTGATGTACATTATATAGATGAATGATGACAAAATATATCATTTTTCATTGCATACTATATATCATCATAACCATTGATAATTTTATAAAATAGAAAATATATCAAAATAAACAAACTTTAAGAACAACATTTATAAATAAGAATCTACCGTGTACAAATAATTGAAGCAATAACTCAACAATATAATTAAATGAAAAATAAATTAACTTAAAAATATAAAAACCATACAAAATTAGGATTTCACTAAATAAAATAGATCCCTAATTTGAAATTTCTCCCTAAAATTCGTTGGAAGAACAAACATTGCAAGGTCTACCAAAAATATTTGTAGAAATTAATAATAAACCTGAACAAAGAAATAAAATCAAACAGAAAATGATGGTGGGGAAAAATGATTTTTGAAGGGAAATACATACTTATATGATGAAATAATGATAGAGAATGAATAATTGAAACAAAAAATCATGAAATCATGATAAATATCAAAGAAAAGAAATAATAATCGCTGTTGGGATCACTGGGTATCCGTCGGGCTCATCGCAAGTTGAGAGAGGGTTTCAATGTTCTAAAAGAATGAGGGTTTCATGATCCCAAGTTTTTTAAAAATATTCCTAATTCTTTTTTTGAAAACCAACGATAAATTTTTTATGTCATTGATTTTATAGAAAACTGATTCTAATTTTTTTCAATTACAGTGTCGGTGTTTGTGAAAAACTGACGCCTTAAATCAATTTTTGTGGTGTTTTGGCATAGGTTTAAAAAAACCTACTCCAAAGGTAAATCTAATTTTTTTGTCAGTTCATATTAAAAATGATGGAAAAAAATTCCCACATATACATTTTACATATGTTTATAAAAAAACACTGAGGCCATATCTTCGATGTTGAGGTGACTATTTCTAATAGTGCATCTAGAATAAGTTTTTTTTTGCAATCCTGCCTACCTGAATCCTCTTTCCAACAATTCAAACTATCATTGGGACAAGAATTTATTTTTTTTATAATTCATACTATGCTTGTTAACAAATTTTTTCATCTAATAAAAAGACAAAGGGATCTTAGCTTTAGGAAATGAATCACGCAATAATTCCAAAATAATGGACATCATCTTATTTGTAATTCTGTATAGGCATTTGATTTGGCACAACTTCATTATAATAGAATGTTTTATAATTTCAGACATCCACTATAAAATTATTTATTTCCACCACCAACTAAACCATTAATTTTTTTTGACTTAGTAATGTTATCACATAAATTGGTCTTTTTAGAATCGATAGGTGGATCTAATGATATGTTACAATCTTGATATAGTTTCCCTATAGTCCCAAAAATATCCCTTGTCAAGTTACTATTTATAGCACCCTCAACTGGTTTTTCTGATATGGTTTTATGTTGATTTTGTCAAGAAACTCTAAAATCATTACTTATATGGGTTTTCATTTCATTGTTCATTTTCAACGAAGATGGGATCTCACCCTATTGATTGGCATTAGTGCTCAAACATTCTATAATGTTCAATTGTCTTTTCCAAATACAGCACTAATATTGATGAGGGAATTACATTAATACCAAGTGTTCAAAAACATCACTTATCTTCAATCAGATTCAAAATTTACATTTGGGACATGTACATATTATTTCCTCATCGAAAAATCTATTGTAAATTTAAAAATATAAATACACTTCCAAACCCTTATCATATTGAGGTGTGTTCCTTAGTAAGGTGATCTAGCTTTAATCCATATATATCACAATGTTCCTACACTTTGTTAAAAAAAATTAAAACATATAATTATTACTATGTAGGAAAAGAGACAAATGGAAATGAAAAAAACAAAACCCAAGTAGTTATAAGTAGAGTCATATAAGTATTAAAAAGGTCGAAGTAAAAAAAGGAAATCAATCATTGATAATATTATGAAAAATTTAAGAATGAAAAAAAATCATATAATAATTAGGAAACACAAAAATACGCATTAATAGAAATCATCCCCTCATGGGACTATAATCCTCCTTGGGCATAAATATAGTCACATGAGGCTCAAGAGGATCACATACATTTATAAAAACACTTTTCATAAGGTGTAAATTGGGAATCCATAAAGGTATTGAGAAGCCAAGACATTTTCACACCATTTGAAAAAAAACATTTAAAATGTTCTTTGAAAATCATTTATCAAATCGTACATTAGAAACCAAATCTAAATATTTCTCTAAAATAAATTTTTATGGAATGACACCCCTCTTTAATGGAATTCAGCTATTGTCAACCACCCATTTTTCAGGAAAAAACTTTCAACTTTTAAAATAATTTCAAGCCCCTAAGAGTCTTGTGGTCTCAAAACCATTTAAAAAAATATTTAAGGTCTACTAACTTCAATTCATGAAACAAGCCTCTAAAACAACAGACACACATTTTAAATACAAAAACTAGTTTCAAAATCCCATTTAAATAGTTAATTACCCTCATAAAATCAACCAAAAATTTTAAAAACCCCTTGGCATGTGACCTAGTGCTATTCCATGTCTTTAAACCATTTAAAACCATTTAAAGGCCAAAATGGTAATTAATACATTTTTCTTGGATCATGATATGTATAATGTATGGAATAACTAAAAATAATGGAATACTATGGGAAATATAAAAAATTACCAAGTCATCATATTACTGACCACTAAGGCATATTAATTGAAAAATAAATAAGTCATATGGAATTGAATAAATAAAATCTAGGATATACTAATATTAAGCAAATAAATTACAAGAGGTTAAATAGGGAACTACTAATTCACATTAATAATAAAATAAAAAAAGTATATGATATGGAAATTGAACCAACTAATTCAAACTATTAGTATTAAAAAAGGATATAAGTGATAGAAAATGAGGCAAATTAACATAATAGTATAAATGTAAACAAAGTATAAGAGATCTCATAAGAAATTTATAATTTATAGAAGTAAAATTCTTAATGAAGCATAAGATATCAATTAGGAAATAACCAATTCATACTCATAGGAAACCCAAAAGGCATGAGATATTGAAGAGACCATTGAAAATACATACTAATATCTTGGAAAATAATGTCTAAGAAATGGTATATTGAATAAAAATATTAGATTTTAAAATTTCATAAACAAAATATATCATAATTAAATATTTATTTGAAAAATAGTTTATTCATCAATTATTTAGCATAAATAAAACTATGATTTATGTAATTTTTTTAATCCATATTCTATACTATTTTTTAAAAAAGTTTTTTACATGAATTTATGAAATTATTTCATTTCATATAAACCATTCCATTCATACTATTTTAGAATAAAAATTTAATGGTAATATTTCTGAATATAATTATTGTGAAAAATAATTATACACTTAATAAGGGTATTGTAATGATAGAATAACATCAATTACCATTATTATTTTCTTTTCATAACAGGAAATTAATGTCAATTAAATAAACCCAACATTTAATATTTACAAACAAATTAAAAAACATTAAGAATCATCAATAAACTCTCCTTTTCATATCATATAACTAAAAAACATTTTGTTAAAGAGTAAACTATGCATTATAAGGCAATTCCATATAAATTATTTCCTTGCATTAAGAGGAAACCTCTGAATCCTCTCACTTGTGATAGAAAATTCATAATAGATATAATAAACAACCTTCTTAACCTATAAAACCTAAATAAACATTATTATAACTTCTTTAAACCTTAATATAATCCCAAAAAATGGTTGGGGTATATAAAAATAAGAAAAACTATGATATGGGGAACGGAAAGAATGGAGGATAAGAAAATAGAAAGAAATAAAGGGTTACCACTGTTTGAAATCAAAGGGAGAAGGGGGAATCTAGGAATAAGGGGGAGAGGGGGTTGGTGGAGATTGATCATGGGAGAAGGGGCTAATGGTAGCAAGAGAGAGTGATCAGGAAGCATAGGGGATACTGAAAATCTAGATAGGGAGAGGGCTCGAGGGGATCAGGGGAAAATAGAGCACTGATGAGGGAGAGGGTTCATGGGGCTCAAGGGAAACTGGATCACCAATGAGGGATTGGGATCAGGGGTCTTAGGGGAAGATAAAGCACTGATGAGGGCTCAGGCATTGGGGGGAAGGGTCGATGGGAACTAGAGAATTGGTGAGGGATTAAGGGAAACTGTATCACCCAAAAGGGGTAAAAGGTAGTATTGTTGATAGTTCAAGGTAGGGGGTTCTTAGGGGAGGATTTGGGGCTCAGGGTGAATGTGATTTTTTTAACAAATATAAAACATTTTGTGGTTGTTATTGAAAAATCAACACTAAATTATAGAAATTTATTTAGAGTTGGTTTATTGAACCACCTTTAATAAATCACATCCAAACTAAAAATATGGTGCAATACAAGTTTTTATTATAATTGTATCATTTTAGTTTAAAAATAAATTCAAATAGAGAAAACTGATCAAAAAATATTGAATTGTATTGTTACTTATGAAAAATGAATGATAATTCATTTATTACATGTAGGTGTTTACTGTACATCAATCTAACAAACAATGTGTTTAGTATGACTAAAATTGCTTGTTTTCGATATAAAAGTTCCATTTTAGTATAAAACCTGATCCATATAGCAAAAAATGTGGAAACAAGATTGTATTTCCATGATTCTTTAGGAAATGGTAAATATTAATTTGTGATGTGTAAGAATTTACCGCACATTAATATGACACATGATGTGATCTGTGTGTCTCAAAGTTCTTGTTTTCTGTATAAATGTTATTTTTGTATAAAAATTGATTCAAATATCCATAATTAATAAAAAAAAGATATGGTAGTATTGAATCATTATAAAAACAATACATAATTAATTTTTGGCATATAAAAATCAACCACACATCAATCTGACACACACGATGATGCATATATGTCTCAAAGTAAATTTTGTAAATATAAAAGTATAATTTTAGTTTAATACATGCATCACATTATCAGAACTAGGAAAAAAGATCATTTTATTTTAAAAAATTATGAAAATGATCAATAATTCATTTTTTATGTGTAGGAACTGACCTCACGTCATTCCAACATGTGACGTGCCTAGTATAACTCAATGTGTATGTTTTCAATAAAATAGTGTCATTTTAGTCTAAAATGAGATTCTAGTAAGAAAAACATAGAAAAAAAGAAAATATTATCTTTGAAATGTAGGAAAAATATCTATAATTAATTTATTATGTGTCAAAATTGATTTCACATCAATCCAACACATGAAGTGGCTGATATGACTCAGTTTTTTTTTTCAAAATAGATGTATCATTTTACTCTAAAACATGACTCACATGATAAAAATAAGAAAATGATATATAATTGTATTTATAATTTTTGAAATATTTTCATAATTCATTTTTCCCATGTTTGAAATAATCACACATCAATCAAGAACACGATGTGGATAGTGTGACTAAAAGTACGTGTTTTCAATATAAAAGATTCATTTTAGTGTAAAAAAGATTCAAATATCCAAAACCAACAACATGAGCTTTGATTATCTTGAATCCTTAGGTAAATGATATATAATTCATTTTTTTCATTTAGTAATTGAATTCATGCCAATGTGACACATTATGTGATCGATAGGGATCAAAATGTGAGTTTTCAATATAAAAGATTCAATTTAGTTTAAAAACACATGTCACACTATCAAAACCATGCAAAAATCTCAAATTATTTTAAAACATTTAAAAAATGATTCATAATTTATTTTTGATATCTAGGAATCAACCTCAAATCAATTTGACACATAATGTTCCCAGTATGAATCAAAGTTTATATTTTCAATATAATAGTGTCATTTTAGTCTAAAACATGATTCACATATCCAAAACCAATAAAATGAGCTCAGATTATCTTGATGAATTATGAAAATGATCCATAATTCCTTTGTGACATGTGAGAAGCAAGAACACATCAATCCAACACACAAAGTGTATGGTAAGACTCAAAGTGTTTATTTTTAATATAAAAGTGTCATTTTAGTCTAAAACATGATTCCTATAGTTAAACACATGAAAATGAGATCATATTTTCTTTATACATTAGAAAATTGATCCATAATTCATTTTTGACATGCAATAATTAATCACACATCAATGTAACATATGATGTGGCCGATATGACTCAAAATGATTGTTTTCAATTAATTCAGATGATTAATAAATGGTAATAAAATTAATATTAAAATTAATAATTAATAATAAAATATATATATTTTTAAATAATGATATAATTACTAGAAACTATTTGAGTAGTTAAGATAATTAATAACCGATAATATCATCAAAATATTCAGCAATTAACAGAAAAATTTATATAGATTAATAATTAACAATTTAATTAATATTCCATAATATAAATATTAATTAACAGTATAATAAATAATTAATAATATAATTTAAACAATAATCCTTAATAATATAATTAATAGTATTACTGATAATATCATTAATATATTCACTATTTAATAAAATTTATCAAATGTGGATTTTATAACCATACAATTATAACTTGTTTATTTTTTATGTACTATTACCAAAATATATATTAGTTTTATTATAGGGACACATTTTTTTAAAGTGTTCAGTTGATCTTAAGAAAAATCTAACTATAAGAGATTTTTTTATTTGGTTGTAATTTTTTGTATTAATTAGAAATATTACATCAATGTAAAAATTTTGTATGAAATTATTTAATTTAAATTTTGAATTGAAATAATGGTGCAATTTAATATTTGTATTCCAACCGTTTTTATTTTTAAAATTTGTACTATTTTTTCTATGATGACAATTTCTAGTATTCTGTTAAAGCTGCATTTTTTTGTAGCTAGTGTGACCTTTATTAGCCCCATTGTTAGAATTGATAAAATTTACCATTATCAATGCTAAAAAACTACTAATAATGGAAACTTTTATCAACACTAAAATAAATCACTAATAAAGAATGGTTTCTATCAGTGCTTTATTTTAGCATTGATAAATAAGACCTTTGTTAGTTATTTAGTTTGTGCTGATAAAGGTCACAAGATTTTCTGGGTTCTTACCTTGTCAGCAATATTTATCACTCATAATGGATATTTTTAACACTGACTTTGACCCAATATATAGTAGTTTGACATGGAATTTTGGCTTGAAAATATGTTTCGATGTCAAAATTTATGAATTCCAACGGTATAGGATTAATTATTATTGTTATATGTGTTTTCATTTTTTTAATGGATATAAAATTTCCGCATCTTTAGTTTATTATGGATTCATGTTGTCTATTTTTTCCCCAATGTAACTTGTCCCATGTTTATGTTATAATATTATTCATTGTATGATACTACTTAATGAGCATCTTTTCTCATCTTTTTTTGTTTACATTTACCTAATAAACTTATAGGAGAACTATGTGTAATTTTATGGGATCTGATGGAAGAGATAATACATTATCATAAGGTGTTCAAGATTTTTCTTACGCTTTCAAATGTAATATATGAATGCATCTATTAATTTATGAATACTATGTTGTTGGATCAAATAAGAAATCTTGTATTCTATTTCAATAATGTAATATAATGGCCATATCTATTTTTTTGGAGTTTGGGTTGTTACAATGGTGATGTGATGATTTTTTTTAAATGTTTATGCATTGGGGATATTTCTAATTATTATTTCATGATAAATCATTATATCAGTGTAAGAATGTGAGAATTGTAGAGAATCAGTAGTAATATAATATAAACATTAAATTAATTTTGAGTCTTTATGTGTGATTTTTTTATGATATGATTATATCACATAAATAGGACATAAAATGGGAAAAAATAAGACCATTATTAAGCCCAAATAATTGTATTAACTTTTGGAATTGTATAAGTTCTATTTGCATCGGGTCCTGTGATAGTTCGTAGTCATGGGAAGAGTGACAGGAATAAAAAAACAAATTAATCAGTTCATTTAATTTTAGTATGAAACGTAGAAATTATATATTTAAACATCATTTTAGACTCTTTCTAATGTTAGAAACATCACTTAGAAAAACCCATTGAGATGAAGGTAAGATTTTATGTTTTTGTCTTTGACATCAGATTATAAAACAAGATCAGTTCTTATGAATATGAAAAATGATACCTCATATTTAACAATTAATGTCATCATTATTAACCAATTATCAATTCTATTTTGAGGTAGTGGTTATTATTAAAATTTTTTCTCTATTCTTTTTGTATTTATATATTTAGTTTTATGATTGGAATCTACTATTCTTCATGATTCAAACATGGTGGTTTATTCTTGCATCTTACACAAACCATGTTACGTCTATAATATTTTTGTTTCTAAAACATCAATTCTCATTAAAATAAATTTATAGGGTCTAATAACTCTTTCCTTAACCTTGAAAATGTAAAATACATGAATTTACAATAAAATAGATGAAAGGAAGAGATAATATATTTACCCTTTATCTTGTATCTACCTTGTTCTCCCCCACTATGTATCACCCCAGGAAACTATTTCGTTATTCTCTTATGGGAATTTATAATGACCAAGGATTAATATAAATGGATATGACATCATTTTAGATGAATATTTATCACATTACAAAAATACATACCCACAGATCGTAATAGTTTTAGTTGATTTGGAATCTTGGAACACATTCTTCTAGTTTGGTGAAAGCTCTTCAATATCTCCAATAAATATCTTCCACTTTATTACCCATACTTAAATAAATTCTTCATAACCTAGGAAAAAGAAACTTAACTAATGGGAAAGATAATATTCTCAGTAAATGTAATGAAAAGAGATAAGTAAGCATAATCATGAACATATGGGTTTGAGAACATTGGAATAATATTAAAAGATCATACCCTACACATCAAAGATAATACACATGTGTCATGAAATAAATATTGGTAGTTTATTAGACATGAATAATCATTGAATCAAACGCATAATACATCAAAGTATAACATAGGAATATGACATGAAGTATGGTAGAAACATAAACTTGTAATATAAATCCCTATAAGTCAAGGTGCTTTGTTGAAACATATGAGGAAGCCTCATAGGGACTACACCTACTAGCCGAGACACTCCACTAACCCCAGTCATAGTCCATTCCTTAGAGGGGATCAGGTCTCCCCATATTACCATAGTGGATCATTTTTCTCCATCTTCGCCTAGTGTATTGGGTTTCCCCATATTACCATAGTGGATCGCATTTCACTATCTTCCATAGTTGATCAAGCCCATTGAATGGATTACCATCATTATATCATGATATAGAAATCATTACTAAATTAATTGGATTGAGAAATAGGTCCCACCTATCACATAATAAAATCATACATACATTTGCCACTTGATAATAAAACATGCATCAAACCATGACCCATAAAAAGAGATGGGTTTCATAAAAACCATATCATAACCCATGAAATGAAAGTGGTATCATAAAACTTTTATCATAACATTAACTATGGGAAGAATATATGTCTCATAATCATTCCATCAAAGCAGAATCCATGAAATGAAGCGTGTTTCAAAAGCATATAACCCGTGGAAGAGAAACGGGAGCCATAATCATCATTCCGTCAAAACATAAACAATTCAATAAATATTTTTAATGGTATTATTAAATCATAACACTAGTAAATAATAAACTATAACAAAGTATTTCATATTAAAAGGATAAGGTTTTTTTAAGATCACATGGTACATTTCATTAGGAAAATAACATTTATCTGAAAAACAATTTCATGAAACCATTTCAAAAATGTTTTTCTTATAAAAAGTCAGTATAATTTTATTAATACCATTTCTTGATGAAAATATATTTTCAACTTTGAAATTTTTTTTTAAAACATATATAATTTTAAAAATATTTTTGTTTTAAAATAGTTTTGAAAACTTATAATGGAATCTTGAAAATATTTTGAAAACATTTTTATTTGAGAATAATTTGACAAATAAAACAAATATTGAAATCATTTGGGAAACCATTTTATAGAAAATATATTTGAAAACTTATAAAAAAAATGAAATCATTGAAGTTATTTTCATTGAAAATAACCTTCTGAAAACTTATAAAATAATCTTTGAAAATCCATTAACACGCTTTTTAAACATAAAAGTTTCTTGAAAAAACTTTTCTTTAAAAACCAATTTAAATTAAAACAATTTATAGAATATTATTAATACATTTTCTTTAAAAAAAAACTTGTTAACTAACATTTTATGCTTCAATTAAATGATAGTCATGATGGTGGGTAAGTTCATACATGCCGAACATTCCCTTTGCACCTTAAAAAGTTTAAAAAATTCCCTTGATCAGAAAACGACAAGACGATACCTTTTAAAACTATTCTTTTAAAATGTAAATAATGTGTAAAATTTACTTTAAAAAATAATGGGATAATATTAAAATATTTTTGGAAACATTTTTAGAAAACACGGTTTTTAAAGAATATATATTTCCAATTGAAAGTAGAAATAAATTCATATTTTCATAAAATAATTTTATTAATTATATTAAGTACCAAAGAGTGGAAAAAGTTTACCATTATTTGGATATAACATGAATAACCATATGAGAAGATAATTCATGATATATAATAAGATATGGATTATAATATTTCATCTATGTAATCATAATAAGAAACAATGTCAATAAACGATGAGTTTGTAGCAATAACCTCTCATCACTTTTGTAAATTTAAATCATAATCCCCAAGAGATAATAACCTTAAATGAATCTTATAATATCATTAAAATAATAATATTCATAAAATAACATGTAAAAGGGATTGTATATACACCTCGTAAAAGAATATATGTGTATATAAAAAATGTGTCTCAAAGAAGGAAAATTGAGACTAAACTACCTTGCTGATTTGGTAAATTTTGAAACATAAACCCCATGAAAGAGAGATAATAAAATGGATATGTAAATAAAAATAAATTTATGTATTATTATCATATAATAAATTCATGGGTTTTATAGACACCACACACAAGAAACGAGCGGTGAACATGAAATGTGTCTCAAGAATATAGAATGTGAGATGAGAAAACCCTTACCTTATGTATTGAATTTTTTCATACACGTTAAAACATCATTTATAATAAATATAATTTTATTATAAATCTAACACACATCCATATTATTATATATAATACCATATATTATTTTATTATGACTTTATATTACCCATTTATTAACAATTCATTGTCAATGTTATGTTTCAGGTAATTTCTGCTTTGTTTTTCATATATGTTTTGACTTGTTATTATTGATCCTATTAATTAGATAATGATTTACTTACTTACAGAATGTAAAAAAAGATATAAATATCATATATACTAATTATATTAATATTTATATTAATCTATAAAATATTTTTATATGAAATAGAACACACCATTCATAAAGACGGCAGGTTGTAAATACGCAAGTATGTTTCTTCCATTTTCTTGTCTTATTAAAAGAAAGAAAGTAAATGAAAAATAAATATATATATATATTAATAAATTAGAAATATTATTTCATACCTATCATTGAAATTTAAAAAATAAATCTTTAATATATTAAATGAAAAGTGTGAATGAATCACATTGCTTTGAGGAGGCGGTAGCCACACGTCCACAAACAAAATTATCGTATTTACATAAAATGGAAAGTATGAAGGTATTTTTAAATAATAATTAATTAATAATAATGAAATAATAAATATCATAGATTTAATTTAAAAATATTACTTACATCATAATTCCCAACAATGAGATGTGGTAAAGGAAAAACGAATAACATCGTTTCATGAGGCGGGAGTCCTCTATACACGCGAATTGTAAGTTCGTCACACATTTTATGAAAGTGTGTGTAGTTCTAAGTAGAAAAATTATAATTACAAAATATATGTATATTGATTATATTGAGGTTATTTTGTAATATTATAATTACAATAATTGAGGGGGAGGAGAAAGAAAATAAATCAAAAGAGGTTGTGGAAGGATGTTACCTATTTTTGGATAATTCTTCTTCATTGTCACAAAATGGATTCCTTGTTTGTATTAGTAATAAAAGGGGGGATTCTAGGATAAATTTAGGTAATTTTATAGCTTATTTTTATAGGTTTTTTATTGTACAAAAGTTGTATTGAGAGGTGTGAGGAATGAAAAGATTGAATACCATTTTATATAAGAAGGGTGGCATTCTAGTAATTGCAGAAAGTAAAACACTATTAGGAGGTCTCCCTTACCTAATGTGATTCAAAAATGGGAAACTAATATATTAAAATATAATTATGGTCTATAAAAATCTCAACCACAAAAAATAGGTTCATTTTTATTATTTTCTCCTTATCTTCAAAGTTTCACCACTTATATCATTTTGGTTTTTATTAAGGTAACAAGTTCTCTAAACAAAGTAATTTAACCATTTAAAGTAATATTTATTAGAAAATACAGACCTAATTAATTATAAATATGATATATAAGTTCAAAAAATAAATCCCATATGTGTTGGAAGTGAATTTTAAAAGAAACACATATAACACACAAAAACACTACTTTAACCCGAACCGTGATTAAATGTTTTTAATATTTAATGGTCAATATGCTCATTATAAAATATTAGTTAGTCTATTAATATACCATATTTTATATTTATTATCATTTAAAAATTATTATTCATAATGTAGTATTTTTAGTAAATTTTATATATTTTAATAAAATAGCATTTATTATAAAATAAAATTAATGTCAATTTTGAAAATATTTACTTATTTTAAATTTAAATAATATAAAGACAAAGATATAATTTGAATATATTAATTTAAATCAAATTTAAAAATATATATTCATATAAATAAATTTAAATACAATAATTTAACCAATTTACTGTAACGCCCCGACCCCAGTTACCCAGAGTCGGTGCATTATTTTAATACATTGGCATAATTATAAGGAATCGAGTCCTGAAGGTCCGATCGGTTTATCAGTCTTGGAAAATAGATTACATACATGACTGTTACATTACATTTTATAACATACAACAAAACATAAATAATCATTTATAAACACAAATATTGCCTTAGCTTAACCCTGCATATCAATCCCAATACACTTCATGGAATATTGGAAAAAATAAAACATAGAAAGGGGTGAGCTCAGATTCTCAGTAAGGATAAAAATATAGATTAATCTTTCATAAATAAGAATTTTTTTAAGGAAATGTATAAAACTAAAAAAAAGATTTTTAAACTTAAAAATTCCTCATAATATAGAAAAGATAAATCAAATAATGAAATTTACTTATTATCATTGATATTCTTGTAGTCGAATAATCACATGTAATATCAATATCCAATTTCATAATGATGGAATGCATAATTCCAGAATTCATTACCATATAGTCATGGACTTGTTCCATGACTACAAATAAGATTTTGTCAAGGCCTTGTTCCAAGACACTAGTTTTTCCCATGAGACCTACCGATGCATCAAGGAGCTATATCGGGCTCTACACGTCACTTACTAAGTACAATGCATTCCTTATATGAAAAGGTTTAAACATAAAATAAAAATTCGTATTAAAACTAGAATATGAAATTTCAATACTTTATCCATAAACCATGAATAATATAAAAATTACACATCCACATTCAAATATATCACAAAACCTTCAATAAAATATGGATATTTTGTTTCATAATAAATCAACTTCAAATATGATTAATATCCATCAAAGGATGTTTATATAGATGAAACTGGTTTGTAAAAATATTTTGAGAGAAATATCCATTTTTCATAAAAACATTTAAAAGTCACACAATTTATAAAGGAAGACATTTAAAGGCATTCTTGAATCAAAGTGTCCCATACCACTTTGAAACTTTTGAAAGGAATTTACTTTTTAAAAACATTCATATCCATATAATTAAATCCTTAAAAACCATTTTGAAAACATGGAAATTAATGAGAGTGATTTAGAAGAATAAATATTTAAACCAATTAAAATGATGATCTGGATAAAGTGTCCCTTAAAATATTTCTTTTGAAAATATTTTTATGAAACATGGATGTGGATGATAAAGAGGTCCTAGTAGATACTCACATAAAAACAACCTCAGATAATGATGAGATTGTAGAATTAACCCTTACCTTGCACTTTAATTTACTCAAGGGTACATTTAAAATCATGTATAAAGAACATATTATATTATTAAATTATTCCAGAACAATAGGAATATTTATGATATCATTCATGATTCATTTATGTCTTTATACTACCCATTTAATAATAATTTCCATTTTAAATTAACATTTAGGGTAATAATCGCTTTCTTTATCATACATGTTTTAACTTATTTTTATTTATTATATCACTTAGATAGTTTTTTAAATAGATACATAATATATAACATCATATATATTTATAATATAAATATGTATAATAGAAATATATATTAAATGGAAAACACTGTTTATGGAGACAGTAGATCGTACTTATGCATAAATGTTGTTTCCGTTTTCATATCTTATTGAACAGAACGACGTGAATAAGATATATGCAAGTAAATATATATATATATTTATATATTTATATCTCCAGTAGAATTATTATGTCATATATTACATACTTATTAATGATATATATTTTATTATCATCGTTGAATGGTGAAGGTAGAAATGAATCTCATCGTGTCGTGGAGATGGTATTATGTACTTACACATGAGCGACAATATCATTATATTGATGGCGAAATAATATGTAATTGGATATTATACAAATTATACAGAATCATTAACATGCTATATTTATTATTTAGATCAGTTATAATCACTATTATACCCATCCAAATAATTAAGTGTTTGAATACCTAACTATACCACGATGCGGAGACGGTAATCCATACGTATGCACGTATGGTGAATTTGTACTTTATAGGATGGATATAATAATGAATATGATTTTACCATTTTTATAATAACATCAAAGTATATAGAATATACTGGATTTATTATTTTAGAATGGAAACAACTAGGAAAAAGGAAGTGGAAGAAGAAAAGAACTTGAAAGAGGTGATGAAATATTTACCTCTTCTTCGGGTTCTTCGTTTTGATTTGATCAAAGGGGATCCTTAGGTTGGAATTATCACCAAAGGAAGCCATCTAGGATTAAGGGAGGAAATTTGGGAGGATATTTAGTCAGGGGTTGGCTGAGCCAAAAGGCTTTGGAGGTGAGAAATTAAGAGAAGGGGAAGTGCCCTTTTATAAGATAGGTGAATGTCACTTTAGGAAAAGCTTGAAATATTATTTTATAATAAAATCATATTCAGTTTCTAATGGATAAAAAATTATTTATATAGAGGCTATGGTGGGGATAGGTCGAAAAATTCTCAATCAATAGGTTTTAGATAGGTTTAGGTCACCATATTAACCTTAACTTTTAGATTTAACTCTTAGTTAAATAGTTTGACATTTTCCATGTCTCTTTGTATTTTTATATTATAAGGTTAATAAATTTACTATAAAATGCCAATATAACCCCAATTGGTTCATTAATGTCATATATATTATTTTTATAAGTATTTTGGTAAAACCTTAGATTTTTAGGACCATTATAACAATTAATAATATAATATGTTTTTAAAAAACTATTTTATTTCAATTTTGACACTATTTGGTATTTTTTTTTTGTTAAAATCATAACATCATGATTACTTCGAAAAAAGTGATTGAATCAACCCTAACATGGAATATTAACCTATAAAATTATTTTAATTCATCTTATGTCTGAAATTACATTTATTTGGGTATTTATAATATCAATTATTTTAATCTTTTATTAATAAGGTAATTACTACATCATCATTGTGTCATAAATAAATATAATTATTAAATGTCTAAAAATTATAAATATAATATAATTATGTAGGAAATATTTTTATCTTTATAATGAATATTTATAGTAAAATTTATATTATTTATAACAATATATTGAAAATGTTTTAGTTAGGAAAACATGAATTTAGCACTTTTAACTCTTCTTTAAATTAAATAATAATAAATGCCATAATCTAATACAAGTCAACCTAGAGGATCATATTTTATTTATAAGTTTGTTTTTGGTGGAGTTAAACTTGTCCAATAGAATTGGTACATCTGTTATGGTAATAATAATATCATTTTTACCTTTAATTACCCTTTTTTACTTTAAACAGTGGTAAATAAAAGTCAGAAGTTACTATTCACAAAAAATTATTTTTATCTTATTGAACCACATTTTACTTACTGATACCAACCATGTATCTTGGATATTTTAAATTAAATTCACAAAAGCAGTAAAATTATGTTTTATGAAAATTTGCAAATGCTCCTAGGAGGTGGGTAAAAGACGGTAAAAAGTTCAATAAATTTTTTATTAATCTAAACATATTATAAAATGATTCTCATTAAATAAATTGAACATATAAAGGTATTATGTATCTATTTTGACCTAAAATATATTTAAATAAAATAAATAATTCTTTAAATAAAAAGTTAGTTTTAAACAATAACTGAGTGTTTTTCAGTATTCATCAAAAATTGAATGTTTTCAGAAAAATACCAAAAATTCACCCTAAGTTAAATTTGATATTATGAATAAAAAAATGAAGTCTATTTTACCAAATTCAAAACATAGAAGTATCATTTATTAATTTAAAATTAATTCCAGTTGTCAAAACCAAAAGGCGTATCTTTTAAGAAATAAAAACCATCGAAAGATTGAAACATGTTTATGTTCAATTTCAAAGTGAAATTAATTAAAATGACCATAATTTGATGAAATGGTAAAAATATAATATATTTATACTTCCAAACCATTAAAAATTATAAATTAACACTTTAAATTATTTTGATTAAAAATTTGCTTTCAGTTAAAATATAGTATTTTCACTATTCACCCAAATATGAACGTTATTAGAAAAACACCAATAATTTATTGAAAATAAATTCTTATGTCCTTATTCTAAAGAAGAAGTTTATTTTGTCAAATTTAATATATAAAAGTTTCAAATATTGGATTTAACAAGTGTTCACCATTAAAAACCGATAAAAGTGCAATTTTTGAAAAATACTTCTTCTATCTGAAAAAAATGAATTAGTTCTTACATTATGTCTAAGAAACTCATAATATGGATTCTAAAGTTATTAGGAATGAATAAAGTTCAAAATTCTGTTAATACGATTCCTAACTGCTTTTGAGCATCTAGTTTGGTAAGTCATGATGCCCTTGAAGTGGGTGTTGCGTGTAGTGCAATTTATTGAATTATTTTTAAGAAATAACATACTATGAAATATTGGGGTGTTAAATTTACATTACTTATAATATTTTTAGTATCACATATTGTAGTTAGTTATTAACAAAATAATTACCAAATTTCGAATTCCTTAAGGAATTAATCTAAATAATTAAAATCTAAAAGTTGAATATAAATTAATATGATGATAAAAAATATGTTAAATTACCAAATAATTTATAAAACCTAACTAATGTGCTTTTCTGTCAATACCACAAGGCTTCATAAATGTTAAAGGTAAGGAAGGTTCATTTTTTTCCTTTTCCTTACATCACATATTATATAGGTCTATTTCATGAAGTAACATCCCAATAAATTATAAAATTATAAAAATACGGTATATGGTCTTAGTATGGGAATTAAATGGATTTTGGACATGTGTCTAGGTAATTTAGACTCTTAATATTAATGTTTAACCACTATGTAAACTAATTATTTCCTTAATTGCTCTAAATATTTTTAATTAATTTCACTAATATTTGTAGTAAAAAACTATTTTTACATTTTTAGAAACTATAAATTATGATTATTAAAAACATGGAATCCATATTACAAATTATAAACAAACAACTGGCATAAATTTATCAATAATTAACCCCACATATGTGTCATGAATGTGGGCCTTTAAAGAAAAAATGTTCAAAATATTGAGATGTTTTTATATCCAATTTCAATATAAAATTGGTTATAATGACCAAAATTGTATTGATGTATTTAAAAGTTATCTAATTAAACATTAAATACAAACTAAAATATAATTTAACAATGTAAATAAATTTGAAGAAAGACTTGTTTTGATGTAAAATTTATTATTTTTCACAATTCATACAAGAAATGAAATTTCTCAGCAAAATATTAAGAATTAACCCAATGTAAATTTTTATATTATTATTTAAAAAATAATGTTTATTTTTTCAAATTAAACTTTGAAAATTTTCTAATGTGAATTTTATTATTGTTCACAGAAGGACATAAAACACAGTTCATTTGAGAAAATAGTATCTTCAAATATATAGAGACTTTTCCAAAAATTATATGTTTTATTATCAATATATTTTATTTAGATAAATAAATTATAATTAATATTTTAAATTTATTTATTAATATTCATGTTATTATGATTAATTTCTATGTTATAATGATCTCGTTTTAATAATTACAATAATAAAATTCTGTTTCGTAGAAAATTAGTGTTGCGTGTAACACAGGCCAGGACAGTGTTGTATTTAGTGCAATATTATTTTTTTGTAGAGTATAATGAAAGGTTAACTTGGTATATCATGAAATGTAATAATAACATAGTGCTTTAATATAACAAAATATATTTTTAGTGTTGCGTGAAATGTAAATTATCCAAAAGATTAAATTAATTCTATTTTTTTCAAAAAATCTATAGGTGTTAAATTCCTCCCCACTTGAAATTAATTTAACCATAAAAATTAATCTAGTTTGTCAAAGTTTTAATAATTGAAATATTCTTTCTTATAAACCCACATCATAAAAATGAATACTAAATCTTTATTTAAAATCGGAAATTTGGAAACATAATGGTTACCCAAAGTAACTCGTAACTAGATTTCCACATGGAGGAACATATGTGGCATGTGAAAACATGGACCTAGAAGAAAAACATAAATAAATTTAGAGATGGATAAATATAATTGATCACAAGATAGTGGATTATCCAAATAAATTTAACAATTACAAAACCATAAACTGAAAAAGAATAAGAGAGGTCAATGATATCATAAAAAATGATGGTAATATGACAAAAATTTATAGCAAGACTGTTTTTCTAAAGTTGAAGAATATTTTTAAAATAATTCATACTTAATTGATTTAATTCACATTAAAAATAAATAACAAATCCTTTGATTGTGCCTTGATCAATTTCCACTTAATATCTTACTCTATGAAATAAGAATGAATTTTTCATTCCTCAAGCACTAACAGATCATGATATCCATAGAATGATAAGTCATTCCATCTATCTTTATTTATAATAAAAACAAAATGGTTAATATAGGTTGTAAAATATTCATAAATTCATATATGGAGACATAATACTTTAATATAAATTTTAACACAAACCATTCCATAAATGGAAAACATTATAACCATTCCAGATGATGGTAGTAGAAATCTTTATAAATAAGGTCACTAAATTTCTCAGAAATATCTTACCATTGATCCCCTATATATCAAAAAGTAACTCTTAGTTGACACAAACCAAACTTGTGAATAGATTCATCAGGTATTCTCTTGAAACATGGTAATAACATGAATTACTAAAAATCTATATTTAAAACATGCATGTTTTCTTGTTCCAATTTTTATTGGATATAATCATTAAATAAATAAAATGTTGTAAACTTCATCATTGATAGCATAAACCAAATCTCCAAAAATAATTAATTAGTTCCAATGTTATCATTACTATCCAATTTACTTATTTATATCCTACATATATTTATCCAATCAAAATTATCTCAACATTAGGAACATATTAAGGGTTATATTTCCATTAAAATTTTATTTACCCAGAATATTACCTGGCCATTAAATAACATTTCTACTCTGTTGAAAAACTTCAACGTATTCTTGTAAATCCTTACCAAAAAACATAAACTAAACTATCCTTATATATTTCACAACTTGTAATTCCTGAATCAAAATACATAAAAACATTGAATATTATACTTCATCGTTAAAAAACTTAACAAGGATAACTCATCCTATTACTTAATACATCATTGCTTTCACATTTCACATGTAGTCTCATCATCATTAGTAATAAAACCATTACTCATACCACCTTTCTGATTTTCTTCGAGTTCTTTCCACTTAGGATATCGATTTTCATAATGCCCATTCATTACAAATTTAAAGCATTAAACTATCAAAAATACCATAGGGAGGCTATTATTATCATTTATTGTGTTAACTAAGACTTTTAACTTTGAAATTAATTTCTTTGTATCATTATTTTATTTACTAAAAACATTTTCATGTTCTTTTATGATATTCTGTTTGGTGATTCTTTCCATGTTATCAACACAAATGAAACTGAATCTTCTTTCCTCAATGGTCTCCATTACTTGAAACCTCATAGAACTCTTTAGTTCTCTTCTTTGGTGTGTCTCAGAGTTGGTTAAGGTACACAATGTTATTCACATTCCATGAAAACAAATTAGGAATGCTCAGTACATCCTTCACTCTAGTGATCATCCCATTTGAATTCTCATCAAAAAAATTTCTTTCACCTTCAATTCTAGCCTAGTTCCTTATAGTTCCAACAATTGAATAAAACTAGAAATAATAATGTGAGGATAACTTATTATAGAGTAAAACCACATATTTATTAAAAGTCACTTATAGGGTGTCTAAATTATGACACCTACCTATGAAACATTAGTCTTATCCTTGGATAAATACCTACTCATATCCATAGAAATTTCCATAGGGATCTCACTAAGGCATTCTCATCCTAGTTTCAAAAGTTTATTAATCCTTTCCTTTGATACCAACTCTAATGACTCAGTATTAACATACATGGATATTACATGTAGGTGTTTACTGTACATCAATCTAACAAACAATGTGTTTAGTATGACTCAAATTGATTGTTTTCGATATAAAAGTTCCATTTTAGTATAAAACCTGATCCACATAGCAAAAAATGAGAAAACAAGATTGTATTGCGATGACTCTTTAAGAAATGGTAAATATTAATTTGTGATGTGTAAGAATTTACCGCACATTAATATGACACATGTTGTGATCAGTGTGACTCAAAGTGCTTGTTTTCTATATAAATGTTATTTTTGTATAAAAACTGATTCACATATCCATAATTAATAAAAAAAGATATGGGAGTATTGAATCATTATAAAAACAATACATAATTAATTTTTGGCATAAAAGAATCAACAACACATCAATCTGACACACACGATGCTGCATATATGTCTCAAAGTACATTTTTTAATATAAAAGTATAATTTTAGTTTAATACATGCGTCACATTATCAGAACTAGGAAAAAGATCATTTTATTTTAAAAAATTATGAAAATGATCAATAATTCATTTTTTATGTGTAGGAAATGACCTCACGTCATTCCAATATGTGATGTGCCTAGTATAATTCAAAGTGTATGTTTTCAATAAAATAGTGTCATTTTAGTCTAAAATGAGATTCTAGTAAGAAAAACATTTAAAACAGGAAAAAATTATCATTGAAATTTAGGAAAAATATCTATAATTAATTTATTATGTGTCAAAATTGATCTCACATCAATCCAACACATGAAGTGGCTGATATGACTCAATTTTTTTTTCAAAATAGATGTATCATTTTACTCTAAAACATGACTCGCATGATAAAAATAATAAAATGATATATAATTGTATTTATAATTTTGGAAATATTTTCATAATTCATTTTTTCCATGTTTGAAATAATCACACATCAATCAAGAACACGATGTGGATAGTGTGACTAAAAGTACGTGTTATCAATATAAATGTTTCATTTTAGTGTAAAAAAGATTCAAATATCCAAAACCAACAACATGAGCTTTGATTATCTCGAATCCTTAGGTAAATGATATATAATTCATTTTTTCATTTAGTAATTGAATGCATGCCAATGTGACACATTATGTGATCGATAGGGATCAAAATGTGAGTTTTCAATATAAAAGATTCATTTTAGTTTAAAAACACATGTCACACTATCAAAACCATGAAAAATCTCAAATTATTTTAAAACTTTTAAAAAATGATTCATAATTTATTTTTGATATCTAGGAATCAACCTCAAATCAATTTGACACATAATGTTCCCAGTATGACTCAAAGTTTATATTTTCAATATAATAGTGTCATTTTAGTCTAAAACATGATTCACATATCCAAAACCAATAAAATGATCTCAGATTATCTTGATGAATTATGAAAATGATCCATAATTCCTTTGTAACATGTGAGAAGCAAGAACACATCAATCCAACAGACAAAGTGGATGGTTAGACTCAAAGTGTTTATTTTTAATATAAAAGTGTCATTTTAGTCTAAAACATGATTCCTATAGTTAAACACAAGAAAATGAGATCATATTTTCTTTATACATTAGAAAATTGATCCATAATTCATTTTTGACATGCAATAATTAATCACACATCAATGTAACATATGATGTGTCCGAGATGACTCAAAATGAGTGTTTTCAATTAATTGAGATGATTAATAAATGGTAATAAAATTAATATAAAAATTAATAATTAATAATAAAATATCTATATTTTTAAATAATGATATAATTACTAGAAAATATTTGAGTAATTAGGATAATTAATAACCGATAATATCATCAATATATTCAGAAATTAACAGAATAATTTTATACATTATTAATTAACAATTTAATTAATATTCCATAATATAAATATTAATTAACAGTATAATAAACAATTAATAATATAATTTAAACAATAATCCTTAATAATACAATTAATAGTATTACTAATAATATCATTAATATATTCACTTTTTAATAAAATTTATCAAATGTGTATTTTATAACCATACAATTATAAATTGTTTATTTTTTATGTACTATTACTAAAATATATATTATTTTTATTATAGGGACACATTTTTTTATAGAGTTCAGTTGATCTTAAGAAAAATCTAACTCTAAGAGATTTTTTTTATTTGGTTGTAATTTTTGGGATTAATTAGAAATATTACATCAATGTAAACATTTTGTATGAAATTATTTAATTTAAATTTTGAATTGAAATAATGGTGCAATTTAATATTTGTATTCCAACCATTTTTTTTAAATTTGTAATATTTTTTCTATGATGATAATTTCTAGTATTCTGTTAGGGCTGCATTTTTTTGTAGCTAGTGTGACCTTTATTAGCCCCACTGTTAGAATTGATAAAATTTACCATTATCAATGCTAAAAAAGTACTAATAATGGAAACTTTTATCAACACTAAAATAAATCACTAATAAAGGTTGTTTCTATCAGTGCTTTATTCTAGCATTGATAAATAAGACCTTTGTTAGTTATTTAGTTTGTGCTGATAAAGGTCACAAGATTTTCTGGGTTCTTAGCTTGTCAGCAATATTTATCACTCATAATGGACATTTTTAACACTGACTTTGACCCAATATATAGTAGTTTGACTTCAAATTTGTGCTTGAAAATTTGTTTTGATGTCAAAATTTATGAATTCCATCTGTATAAGATTAATTATTATTGTTATCTGTGTTTTCAGTTTTTGTAATGGATATAAAATTTCCGCATCTTTAGTTTATTATGGCCTCATGTTGTCTATTTTTTCCCCAATGTAACTGGTCCCATGTTTATGTTATAATATTATTCGCTGTATGATACTACTTAATGAGCATCTTTTCTCATCCTTTTTTGTTTACATTTACCTAATAAACTTATAGGATAACTATGGGTAATTTTCTGAGATCTGATGGAAGAGATAATGCATTATCATAAGGTGTTCAAGATTTTTCTTACGCTTTAAAATGTAATATATGAATGCATCTATTAATTTATGAACACTATGTTGTTGGATCAAATAAGAAATCTTGTATTCTATTTCAATAATGTAATATAACGACTATATCCATTTTTTGGAGTTTGGGATGTTACAATGGTGATTTGATGATGTTGTTTTTAAATTTTTATGCGTTGGGGATATTTCTAAATATTATTTAATGATAAATCATTATATCGGTGAAAGAATGTGAGAATTGTAGAGAATCAGTATTAATATAATATAAACATTAAATTAATTTTCAGTCTGTATGTGTCATTTTTTTATGATATGATTATATCACATAAATAGGACATCAAATGGGAAAAAATAAGACCATGATTAAGCCCAAATCATTGTATTAACTTTTGGAATTGTATAAGTTCTATTTGCGTCAGGTCCTGTGATAGTTCATAGTCACGGGAAGAGTGAGAGGAATAAAAAAACAAATTAATTAGTTCATTTAATTTTAGTATGAAACTTAGAAATTATATATTTAAACATCATTTTAGACTCTTTCTAAGGTTAGACACATCACTTAGAAAAACCTATTGAGATGAAGGTAAGATTTTATGTTTTTTTCTTTGACATCAGATCATGGAACAAGATCAGTTCTTATGAATATGAAAAATGATACCTTATATTTAACAATTAATGTCATCATTATTCACCAATTATCAATTCTATTTTGAGGTAGTGGTTATTATTTAAATTTTTTCTCTATTATTTTTGTATTTATATATTTAATTTTATGATTTGAAACCACTGTTATTCATGATTTAAACATGGTGGTTTATTCTTGAATCTTACCCAAACCATGTTGCGTCTAGAATGTTTTTGTTTTTAAAATATCAATTCTCATTCAAATAAATTTATAGGGTCTAATAACTCTTTCCTTAAAATTGAAAATGTAAAATACATGAATTTACAATAAAATAGATGAAAGGAAGAGATAATATATTTACCCTTTACCTTGTATCTACCTTGTTCTCCCCCACTATCTATCACCCCATGAAACTATTTCGTTATTCTCTTATGGGAATGTATAATGACCAAGGATTAATATACATGGATATTACATCATTTTAGATGAATATTTATCACATTACAAAAATACATACCCAAGGATCGTAATAGATTTAGTGGATTTGGAATCTTGGAGCACACTCTTCTAGTTTGGTGAAAGCTCTTCAACATCTCCAATAAATATCTTCCACTTTAGTACCCATACTTAAATACATTCTTCATAACCTAGGAAAAAGAAACTTAACTAAGGGGAAAGATAATATTCCAAGTAAGGGTAATGAAAAGAGATAAGTAAGAATAATCATGAACATACGGGTTTGAGTACATTGGAATAATATTAAAAGATCATACCCTACACATCAAAGATAATACATATGTGTCATGCAATAAATATTGGTAGTTCATTATACATGAATAATCATTGAATCAAACGCATAATACATGAAAGTATAACATAGGAATACGACATGAAGTATGGTAAAAACATAAACTTGTAATATCAATCCCTATAAGTCAAGGTGCATTGCTGAAACATATGAGGAAGCCTCAAAGGGACTACACCTACTAGCTGAGACACACCACCAACCGCAGTCATAGTCCATTCCTTAGAGGGGATTAGGTCTCCCCATATTCCCATAGTGGATCATTTTTCTCCATCTTCCCCTAGTGGATTGGGTTTCCCCATATTCCCATAGTGGATCGTGTTTCACTATCTTCCATAGTTGATCAAGCCCATTTAATGGCTTACCATCATTATATCATGATATATAAATCATTACTAAATGCATTGGATTGAGAAATTGGTCCCACCTATCACATAATAAAATCATACATACATGTTCCACTTGATAATAAAACATGCATCAAACCATGACCCATAAGAAGAGATGGGTTTCATAAAAACCATATCATAACCCATGAAATGAAAGTGGTATCATAAAACATTTATCATAACATTAACTATGGGAATAATATATGTCTCATAATCATTCCATCAAAGCAGAAGCCACGAAAGGAAGCGCGTTTCAAAAGAATATAACCCGTGGAAGAGAAACGAGAGCCATAAACATAATTCCGTCAAAACATAAACAATTCAAGAAATATTTTTAATGGTATTATTAAATCATAACACTAGAAAATAATAAACTATAATAACGTATTTCATATTAAAAGGATAAGGTTTTTTTAAGATCACATGGTACATTTCATATGGAAAATAACATTTCTCTGAAAATTTTTTTCATGAAACCATTTCAAAAATGTTTTTCTTATAAAAGGTCAGTATAATTTTATTTATACCATTTCTTGATGAAAATATATTTTCCACTTTGAATTTTTTTTCAAACATATATAATTATAAAAATATTTTTTTTTAAATAGTTTTGAAAACTTATAATGGAATCTTGAAAATATTTTGAAAACATTTTTCTTTGAAAATAATTTGACAAATAAAACAAATATTGAAATCATTTGGGAAACCCTTTTATAGAAAATATATTTGAAAACCTATAAAGAAAAAATGAAATCATTGAAGTTATTTTCATTGAAAATAACCTTATGAAAACTTATAAAAGAATCTTTGAAAATCCATTAACACACTTTTTAAACATAAAAGTTCTTTGAAAAAACATTTCTTTGAAAACCAATTTAAAATAAAACAATTTATAGAATATTATTAATACATTTTATTTAAAAATAAACTTTTTATCTTACATTTTAAGCTTCAATTAAATGATATTCATGATGGCGGGTAAGTTCATACATGCCGAACATTCCCTTTGCACCTTAAAAAGTTTAAAAAAGTCCCTTGATCAGAAAACGAAAAGATGATACCTTTTTTAAACTATTCTTTTAAAATGTAAATAATGTGTAAAATTTACTTTAAAAAATAATGTGATAATAGTAAAATATTTTTGGAAACATTTTTAGAAAACACGGTTTTGAAAGAACATATATTTCCAATCGAAAGTAGAAATAAATTCATATTTTCATAAAATGATTTTATTAATTATATTAATTACCAAAGAGTGGAAATTTTTTTACCATTATTTGGATATAACATGAATAACCATAGGAGAATATAATTCATGATATATAATAAGATATGGACTATAATATTTCATCTATGTAATCATAATCAGAAACAATGTCAATAAACGATGAGTTTGTAGCAATAAACTCTCATCACTTTAGTAAATTTAAATCATAATCCCCAAGAGATAATAACCTTAAATGAATCTTATAATATCATTAAAATAATAATATTCATAAAATAACATGTAAAAGGGATTGTATATACACCTCGTAAAAGAATATATGTGTATATAAAAAATGTGTCTCAAAGAAGGAAAATTGAGACTAAACTACCTTACTGATTTGGTAAATTTTGAAACGTAAACCCCATGAAAGAGAGATAATAAAATGGATATGTAAATAAAAATAAATTTAAGTATTATTATCATAGAATAAATTCATGGTTTTTATATACACCACACACATGAAACGAGTGGTGAACATGAATTGTGTCTCAAGAATATAGAATGTGAGATGAAAAAACCCGATCCTTATGTCTTGAATTTTTTCATACACGTTAAAACATCATTTGTAATAAATATAATTTTATTATAAATCTAACACACATCCATATTATTATATATAATACCATATATTATTTTATTATGACTTTATATTACCCATTTATTAACAATTCATTGTCAACGTTATGTTTCAAGTAATATCTGCTTTGTTTTTCATATATGTTTTGACTTGTTATTATTGATCCTCTTAATTAGATAATGATTTACTTACTTACAGAATGTAAAAATATATATAAATATCATATATACTAATTATATTAATATTTATATTAATATATTAAATATTTTTATATGAAATGGAATACACCATTCATAGAGACGGTAGGCCGTACATACGCAAGGACGTTTCTTCCGTTTTCTTGTCTTATTAAAAGAAAGAAAGTAAATCAAATATATATATATATATATTAATAAATTAGAAATATTATTTCATAACTATCGTATAAATTTACTAAATCCATCTTTAATATATTAAATGAAAAGTGTGAATGAATCACATTGCTTTGAGGAGGCGGTAGCCACACGTCTACAAACAAAATTATCGTATTTACATAAAATGGAAAGTATGAAGTTATTTTTAAATAATAATTAATTAAGAATAAATAAATAATAAATATCATAGATTTAATTTAAAAATATTACTTACATCATAATTCCCAACAATGAGATGTGGTAAAGGAAAAACTAATAACATCGTTTCATGAGGCGGGAGTCCTCTGTACACGCGAATTGTAAGTTAGTCACACATTTTATGAAAGTGTGTGTAGTTGTAAGTAGAAAAATTATAATTAAAAAATATATGTAAATTGATTATATTGAGGTTATTTTGTAATATTTTAATTACAATAATTGAGGGGGAGGAGAAAGAAAATAAAACAAAAGAGGTTGTGGAAGGAACTTACCTATTTTTGGATAATTCTTCTTCATTTTCACAAAATGGATTCCTTGTTTGTATTAGTAATAAAAGGGGGGATTCTAGGATAAATTTAGGTAATTTTATAGCTTATTTTTATAGTTTTTTATTTTACAAAAGTTGTATTGAGAGGTGTGAGAAATGAAAAGATTGAATACCATTTTATATAAGAATGGTGGCATTCTAGTAAATGAAGAAAGTAAAACACTATTGGGAGGTCTCCCTTACCTAATGTGATTCAAAAATGGGAAAATAATATATTAAAGGATAATTATGGTATATAAAAATCTCAACCACAAAAAATAGGTTCATTTTTATTATTTTCTCCTTATCTTCAATGTTTCAACACTTATATCATTTTGGTTTTTATTAAGGTAACAAGTTCTCTAACCAAATTAATTTAACCATTTAGAAAAAATTAAGGTAATATTTATTAGAAAATACAAACCTAATTAATTATAAATATGATATATAATATTAAAAAATAAATCCCATATGTTTTGGAAGTGAATTTTAAAAGAAACGCATATAACACACAAAAACACTACTTTAACCCGAACCGTGCTTAAATGTTTTTAATATTTAATGGTCAATATGTTCATTATAAAATATTAGTTGGTCTATTAATATACCATATTTTATATTTATTATCGTTTAAAAATTATTTTTCATAATGTAGTATTTTTAGTAAATTTTAAATATTTTAATAAAATAGCATTTATTATAAAATAACATTAATGTCAATTTTGAAAATATTTACTTATTTTAAATTTAAAAAATATAAAGACAATGATATAATTTTAATATATTAAGTTAAATCAAATTTAAAATTATATATTCATATAAATAAATTTAAATACAATAATTTAACCAATTTACTGTAATGCCCTGGCCCCAGTTACCCAGAGTCGGTGCATTATTTTAATACATTGGCATGATTATAAGGAATCTAGTCCTGAAGGGCCGATTGGTTTATCAGTCTTGGAAAATAGATTACATACATGACTGTTACATTACACTTTATAACATACAACAAAACATAAATAATCCTTTATAAACACAAATATTCCCTTAGTTAACCCTGCATATCAATCAAAATACACTTCTTGGAATATTGGGAAAAATAAAACATAGAAAGGGTTGAGCTTAGATGCTCAGTAAGGATAAAAATATTGATTAATTTTTCATAAATAAGAACAAAAATTTAAGGAAATGTATAAAACTAAAAAAAAGATTTTTAAACTTAAAACTTCCTCATAATATGTAAAAGATAAATCAAATAATGTAATTTACTTATTAACATGTATATTCTTGTAGTCGAATAATCACATGTAATATCAATATCCAATTTCATAATGATGGAATGCATAATTCCGGACATCATGACTATATAGTCAAGGCCTTGTTCCATGACTAAAAATAAGTTTTTTTCAAGGCCTTGTTCTAAGACACTAGTTTTTCCCATGATACCTACCGATGCATCAAGGAGCTATATTAGGATCCACAAGTCACTTACTAAGTACAATGCATTCCTCATATGAAAAGGTTTAAACATAACATAAAAATTCGTATTAAAACTAGAATACGAAATTTCAATACTTTATCCATAAACCATGAATAGTATAAAAATAACACATCAACATTCAAACATATCACAAAACCTTCAATAAAATATGGATATTTTGTATCATAATAAGTCAACTTCAAATATGATTAATATCCATCAAAGGATGTTTATATAGATGAAAATGGTTTGTAAAAATATTTTGAGAGAAATATCTATTTTTCATAAAAACATTTAAAAGTCACACAATTTATAAAGGAAGACATTTAAAGGCATTCTTGAATAAAAGTGTCCCATACCACTTTGAAACTTTTGAAAGGAATTAACTTTTTAAAAACATTCATGTCCATATAATAAATTCCTTAAAAACCATTTTGAAAACATAGAAATTAATGAGAGTGATTTAGAAGAATAAATATTTAAACCAATTAAAATGATGATCTAGATAAAGAGTCCCTTAAAATATTCCTTTTGAAAATATTTTTATGAAACATGGATGTGGATGAAAAAGAGGTCCTAGTAGATACTCATATAAAAACAACCTCAGATAATGATGAGATTGTAGAATTAACCATTACCTTGCACTTTCCTTTACTCAAAGGTACATTTAAAATCCTGTATAAAGAACGTAGTATATTCTTAAATTATTCCAGAACAATATGAAGATTTATGATATCATGCATGATTCATTTATGACTTTATACTACCCAGTTAATAATAATTTCCATGTTAAATTAACATTTAGGGTAATAATCACTTTCTTTATCGTACGTGTTTTAACTTATTTTTATTTATTATATCACTTAGATAGTTTTTTAAATACATACATAATATATAACATCATATATATTTAGAATATAAATATGTATAATAGAAATATATATTAAATGGAAAACACCATTTATGGAGACAGTAGATCGTACATATGCATAAACGTTGTTTCCGTTTTAATATCTTATTGAACAGAACTAAGTGAATAAGATATATGTAATTACATATATATATATATATCTCCATTAGAATTATTATGTCATATATTACATACTTATTAATGATATATATTTTATTATCATCGTTGAATGGGGAAGGTAGAAATGAATCTCATCGTGTCATGGAGATGGTAATACGTACTTACACATGAGCGACAATATCATTATATTGATGGTGAAATAATATGTAATTGGATATTATACAAATTATACAGAATCATTAACATGTTATATTTATTATTTAGATTAGTTATACTCACTATTATACCCATCCAAATAATTAAGAGTTTGAATAACTAACTATACCACGATGTGGAGACGGTAATCCATACGTATGCACGTATGGTGAATTTGTCATTTATAGGATGGATAGAATAATGAATATGATTTTAACATTTTTATAATAACATCACAGTATATAGAATATACTGGATTTATTATTTTAGAATGGAAACAACTAGGAAAAAGGAAGTGGAAGAAGAAAAGAACTTGAAAGAGGTGATGAAATATTTACCTCTTCTTCGGGTTCTTCCTTTTGATTTGATCAAAAGGGCTCCTTAGGTTGGCATTATCACCAAAGGAAGGCATCTAGGATTAAGGGAGGAAAGTTGGGAGGATATTTGGGCAGGGGTTGGCCGAGCCAAAATTCTTCGGAGGTGCGAAATTAAGAGAAGCGGAAGTGCCCTTTTATAAGAGAGGTGAGTGTCACTTTAGGAAAAGCTTGAAATATTATTTTATAATAAAATCATATTCAGTTTCAAATGGATCAAAAATTATTTATTTAGAGGCTAAGGTGGGGATAGGTCGAAAAATTCTCAGCCAATAGGTTTTAGATAGGTTTAGGTCACCATATTAACCTTAACTTTTAGATTTAACTCTTAGTTAAATAGTTTGACATTTTCCATGTCTCTTTGTATTTTTATATTATAAGGTTAATAAATTTACTATAAAATTCCAATATAACCCCAATTGGTTCATTAATGTCATATATATTATTTTTATAAGTCTTTTGGCTGAACCTTAGATTTTTAGGACCATTATACCAATTAATAATATAATATGTTTTTTAAAAACTATTTTATGTCAATTTTGGTACTATTTGGTATTTTTTTTTGTTAAAATCATAACATCATGATTAATTCGAAAATATTAATTGAATCAACCCTAACATGGAATATTAACCTATAAAATTATTTTAATTCATCATAAGTCTAAAATTACATTTATTTGGGTATTTATAATATCAATTATTTTAATCTTTTATTAATAAGGTAATTACTACATCATCATTGTGTCATAAATAAATATAATTATTTAATGTCTAAAAATTATAAATATAATATAATTATGTAGGAAATAATTTTACTTAGGAAAACATTAATTTAACACTTTTAACTCTTCTTTAAATTAAATAATAATAAATGCCCTAATCTAATACAAGTCGACTTAAAGGATCATATATTATTCACAAGGTTGTTTTTGGTGGAATTAAACTTATCCAATAGAATTAGGACATCTATTATGGTAATAATAATATCATTTTTACCTTTAATTACCCTTTATTAATTTAAACTGTGGTAAATAAAAGTCAGAAGTTACTATTCACCAAAAATTATTTTTATCTTATTGAACCACATTTTACTTACAGATATCAACCATGTCTCTCGGATATTTGAAATTAAATTCACAGAAGAAGTAAAATTATGTTTTATGAAAATTTGCAAATGCTCCTAGGAGGTGGGTAAAAGACGGTAAAAAGTTCAATAAAATCTTTATTTATCTAAACTTACTATAAAATGAATCTAATTAATTACATTGAACCTATATAGGTATTATGTATCTATTTTGACCTAAAATATATTTAAATAAAATAAATAATTCTTTAAATAAAAAGTCAGTTTTAAACAATAACTTAGTGTTTTTCACTATTCATAAAAAATTGAATGTTTTTAGAAAAATACGAAAAATTCACCCTAAGTTAAAATTGATATTATGAATACAAAAATGAAGTCTATTTTACCAAATTCAAAACATAGAAGTTTCATTTATTAATTTAAAATGAATTCCAGTTGTCAAAACCAAAAGGCGTATCATTTAAGAAATAAAAACCATCGAATGATTGAAACATGTTTATGTTCAATTTCAAAGTGAAATTAATTAAAATGACCATAATTCGATTAAATGGTAAAAATATAATATATTTATACTTCCAAACCATTAAAAATTATAAATTAACACTTTAAATTATTTTTATTAAAAAGTTTCTTTCAGTTAAAATATAGTATTTTTAACTATTCACCCAAATATGAAAGTTATCAGAAAAACACAATTAATTTATTGAAACTAAATTCTTATGTACTTATTCTAAATAAGAAGTTTATTTTGTCAAATTGAATATATAAAAGTTTAAAATATTGGATTTAACAAGTGTTCACCATTAAAAACCAGTAAAAGTGCAATTTTTTGAAAAAGACTACATTTATCTGAAAAAATTGATTTAGTTCTTACATTATGTCTAGAAAATCATAATATGGATTCCAAAATTATTAGGAATGAATAAAGTTAAAAATTATGTTAATACTATTCCTAACTGCTTTTGAACATCTAGTTTGGTAAGTCATGATGCGCTTGAAGTGGGTGTTGTGTGTAGTATAAGTTATTGAATTATTTTTAAGAAATAACATACTATGAAATCTTGGGTTGTTACATTTACTTTACTTTAAATATTTTTAGTACCACATATTGTAGTTAATTATTAACAAAATAATTACCGAATTTCGAATTCCTTAAGGAATTAATCTAATTAATTCAAATCTAAAAGTTGAATATAAATGGATTTTGGACATGTGTCTAGGTAATTTAGACTCTTAATATTAACGTTTAACCACTATGTAAACTAATTATTTCCTTAATTGCTCTAAATATTTTTAATTAATTTCACTAATATTTGTAGTAAAAAACTATTTTTACATTTCTAGAAACTATAAATTATGATTATTACAAACATGGAATCCATATTCCAAATTATAAACAAATAACTGGCAGAAATTTATCAATAATTAACCCCGTATATGTGTCATGAATGTGGACCTTTTAAGAAAAAATGTTTAAAATATTGAGATGTTTTTATATCCAATTTCAATATGAAATTGGTTCCAATGACCAAAATTGGATTGATGTATTTAAAATTTATCTAATTTAACATTTAATACAAACTAAAATATAATTTAACAATGTAAATAAATTTGAAGAAAGAGTTGTTTTGATGTAAAATTTAGTATTTTTCACAATTCATACAAAAAATGAAATTTCTCAGCAAAATATTAAAAATTAACCCAATGTAAATTTTTATATTATGATTTAAAAAATAAAGTTTATATTTTCAAATTAATCTTTGAAAATTTTCTAATGTGAATTTTATTATTGTTCACAGAAGGACATAAAACACAGTTCATTTGAGAAAATAGTATCTTCAAATATATAGAGACTTTTCCAAAAATTATATGTTTTATTATCAATATATTTTATTTATATAAATAAATTATAATTAATATTTTAAATTTATTTATTAATATTCATGTTATTATGTTTAATGTATATGTTATAACGATCTCGTTTTAATAATTACAATAATAAAATTTTGTTTCGTAAAAAATTAGTGTTGCGTGTAACACAGTCCAAGACAGTGTTGTATTTAGTGAAATGTTATCTTTTTGTAGAGTATAATGAAATGTTAAATTGGTATATCATGAAATGTAACAATAACATAGTTCTTTCATATAACAAAATATATTTTCAATGTTGCGTGAAATGCAAAATATCCAAAAGATTAAATTAATTCGATTTTTTTCAAAAATCTCTAGGTGTTAAATTCCTCCCCACTTGAAATTAATTTAACCATCAAAATTAATCTAGTTTTTCAAATTTTTAATACTTGAAATATTATTTCATATAAACCCACATCATAAAAATGAATACTAAATCTTTATTTAAAATCAGAAATTTGGAAACATAATGGTTAACCAAATTATCTCGTAACTAGATTTCCACATGGGGGAACATATGTGGCATGTGAAAACATGGACCTGGAAGAAAAACATAAATAATTTTAGAGATGGATAAATATCACTGATCACAAGATAGTGGGTTATCTAAATAAATTTAACAATTACAAAACCATAAACTGAATAAGAATAAGAGAGGTCAATGTTATCATAAAAAATCATGGTAATATGACAAAATTTTATTGCAAGACCGTTTTACTAAAGTTGAAGAATATTTTTAAAAGAAGTCATACTTAATTAATTTAATTCACATTAAAAAGAAAAAATAATCCTTTGATTGTGCCTTGATCAATTTCCACTTAATATCTTACTCTAAGAAATAAGAATGAATTTTTCATTCCTCAAGCACTAACAGATCATGATATCCATAGAATGATAAGTCATTCCATCTATCTTCATTTATAATAAAAACAAAATGGTTAATATAGGTTGTCAAATATTCATAAATTCATATATGGAGAGAAAATACTTTAATATTAATTTTAACACAAACCATTCTATAAATGGAAAACATTATAACCATTCTAGATGATGGTAGTAAAAATATTTAGAAATAAGGTCACTAAATTTCTCAAAAATATTTTACCATTGATCCCCCATATATCAAAAAGTAACTCTTAGTTGACACAAACCAGACTTGTGAATAGATTCATCATGTATTCTCTTGAAACGTGGTAATAACGTGAATTACCAAAAATCTGTATTTAAAACATGCATGTTTAATTGTTACAATTTTTAATGGATATACTCATTAAATAAATAAAATGTCGTAAACTTCATCATTGATAGCATAAACCAAATCTCCAAAAATAATTAATTAGTTCAAATGTTATAATTACTATCCAATTTACTTATTTATATCCTACATATATTTATCCAATCAAAATTATCTCAACATTAGAAACATATTAATGGTTATATTTCCATTAAACTTTTATTTACCCAGAATATTACCTGGCCATTAAATAACATTTCTACTCTATTGAAAAACTTCAACGTATTCTTCTAAATCCTTAGCAAAAACATAAACTAAACTATCCTTATATATTTCACAACTTGTAATTCATGAATCAAAATACATAAAAACATTGAATGTTATAAGTAATCATTAAAAAATTAATAAGGATAACTCATCCTATTACTTAATACATATTTCCTTTCACATTTCACATGTAGTCTCATCATCATTTGTAATAAAACCATTACTCATACCACCTTTCTGATTTTCTTCGAGTGCTTTCCACTTAGGATATCGATTTTCATAATGCCCATTCATTACAAATTTAAAGAATTAAACTATCAAAAATACCTTAGGGAGGCTATTATAATCATTTATTGTGTTAACTAAGACTTTTAACTTTGAAATTACTTTCTTTGTATCATTATTTTCTCTATTAAAAACATTTTCACGTTCCTTTATGATATTCAATTTAGTGATTCTTTCCATGTTATCAACACAAATGAAACCGAATCTTCTTTCATCAATGGTATCCATTACTTGAAACCTCAGAGAAATCTTTGGTTCTATTCTTTGGTGTGTCTCAGAGTTGGTTAAGGTACACAATGTTATTCACATTCAATGAAAACAAATTAGGCATTCTCAGTACATCCTTCACTCTAGTGATCATCCCATTTGAATTCTCATCAAAAAAATTTCTTTCACCTTCAATTCTAGCCTAGTTCTTTCTAGTTCCAAAAATTGAATAAAACTAGAAATCATAATGTGAGGATAACTTATTATAGAGTAAAACCACATATTCATGAAAAGTCACTTATAGGGTGTCTAAATTATGACTCCTACCTATGAAACATTAGTCTTATCCTTAGATACATACCTACACATATCCATAGAAATTTCCATAGGGATCTCACTAAGGCTTTATCATCCTAGTTTCAAAAGTTTATTAATCCTCTCCTTTGATACCAACTCTAATGGCTCAGTATTAACATACATGGATATTACATCATTTATTTGAATATTCACTGCATTTCAAAAATATATTCTAAAGGATCATAATTGTTTAGTGTCTATGGAAACTTGGAACATATTTTTCTAGTTTGGTGAAAGATCTTAAACATCTAATGTGAAGATATTCCCATTTAGTATGCCTACTTAAAACCTTTCTTCAAACTTAGGGAAGGGAAACATAACAAAGGGGCAGTCTTAAATGCTTTGTAATGGAAAAAAGGAGATATGTAATCATAATCATGAACATACATGATCATAACATTAGAATATAATAAGCTACATATCAAATATCATACACATGATTTATGGAGTAAATATTGGTAGTTCATAAACATAAATCTAGACGTAATCAAGATTATAAGACATGATAGAATAACATAGGAATAATACATTAATTGTGGAACACACATAAAAATTTACTATAATTCTCTATAAGTAATGTATAATTCCAAAAACTTATCAGGACACTTTTTGGGGGATACACCTACTAGGTGGGACAGACCACCATCCCCAGTTGCAGTCCATTCATTACAAGGGATCATATTTCCCCTTCTTTCCATAGTGGATTGGGCTTCTCCATATCCCCATAGTGGGTCAGGTTTCCCTATCTTGCATAGTGGATTATTCCTTTTGACTTTATTTCCATCATTATCTCATGAGATATAAATATTTACCTATTGCATTAGTGGAAGATATAGGTCCCAACAGTCACATCCTAAAATCATACATACATGTGACACAATATAATAAAACTTTCATCATATCATGACCCATAAAAAGATATGGGTTTCATAAACATCATATCATAACCTCAGAAATTAAATGGGTATCACAAAAATTTCATCATATCAGTAACTTGGAAAAGAGATATGTCTCATAATCATTTCATCAAAGAATAACTGGTGAAAAGAACAGGTTACCAAAGTATATAACATATTGAATAGAAATATGTGTCATTAGAATCATTCCATAAAAAAAATAAACCATTCAAGAAAGAATATGAAATGTATTATTGGACCATATACCCAGTAAATCATAAATTAATACAAATAATGTCATCTTATATGGGGAAGGATTTTGAAAGATCATATGTCATATTTCTTAAGGAAAATATCCTTTATTTGATAATCGTTTTCATAAAAAATTTCAAAAAAAAATTATTATAAAAAGTATGTCCAATTTAATTTAAAATATTTATTGGGGAAAATATCTTTTCAGATTTTCAAAACAATTTTTTAAAACATAAATAATTATTAGAACCTTTTCTTTTAAAATGTATTAAAAACATATAAAGGAAGATCGAAAATTTTTGGAAATTTTTTTTATTTGAAAATACATTGAAAACATAAAAGAGGCTTCAATTTTTTTTGGAAACCCTATTATATAATTTGTATTTAAAAACTCATAAATGAAACATGAAATCATTGAAATCCTTTTCCTCAAAAATAAACTTTTTAAACATATAAAGCATATTTGAAAATAATTAAAAAAATGTTTTAAACATAGATTTTTTAAACATATTTGTTTGAAAAGACACTTTAAAATAATTATTTTCTTTGAAAATAATATTTTAAATTTACAATGCAATATTCAAGGAATTTACAGTCATGACGGAAGGTAAGTCTGTAGCTTCTGAACATTACTTTTTCACATTAAAAAGTTTAGAAAAGTGCCTTGATCGGAAAATGATAGGAAGATTCCTTTTAAAAACGTTTTTAATGTAAAATATGTGTAAAAATGTCATTGAAATAAAATTTAATAACATTGAAATTGTTTTGAATACATTTTTATAAACAAAAGTTTAGAAAGAACATTTATTTCTGACCAAATGGAGAAATAAATTTATATTTTCATAAAAACATTTTTTAAACTATCTTAAGTACCAAAGTGTGTAAAAATGGTGAAATTACATGGATATAATATGAGTAACCAGTGGAGAAGTAAATTATTTAGTGTTTTTAAGATATGGATTAAAATATTTAATCAATGGAAGCATACTCGTAAAAAATCCCGATAAACGATGAGATTGTATAATTAAACTCTTACAACTTTGGTAAATTTAAATCATAATCATTATGAGATAATAACAATATATGAATATTATAGTGTCATTAAAATAATAATATTCATGAAATAACATGTCAAATGGATGGTATACACACCTTATAATAGAATATAGGTGTACAACTAAACATGTGTCTCGTAGAATGGAAATTGAGACAAAACTACCTTACCAATTTGGTAACTTTTGAAATGTAAACCCCATGAAAGAGAGTTTATAAAATGTATATATAAATAACCATAAATTTAATTATAATTATCACAGAATAAATTCATGGAAATTATATACACAAAAAAAAAAGAAACAAGTGGTGGACATGGAATGTATCTCATGGATATAAAAAGTGATTTGATAAAACCCTTACCTTAAGTATTGACCTTTTTTGTACATGTTCAAACCTATTATATAATAAATATATGTTTATTATAAAAATACCACTAAACAATATTATTATATATAATACCATATGTGATTTTTTATGAATTTATATTACCCATTTATTAACAATTCCATTTTAACGTACTACTACAATCCTAGGGTTTTACAGTGCTAAGGCATTTATAACACTGGATAAAATCATTGTTAAAGACTCCTATATCAGCGCTAAAAATTCATTTTTAAAGGGGGTCTTTATGAGCACTTTATTAGCACTATTTCAGTGCTTTTCTTCAAGGGATTATAAAATTATACTTAAAAATTATGTTTCATTAAAAATAATATATTAATATATAAATATATTTATATTTATATTGATATAAATATAATATATATTTTTTAAAATATGTTTTAGATAAGATAATAGTAATTTTCACTTTATGTATATGATATTTAATGAAAATGGATTATAATAAAATTAAAAAAATATAATTAATAATTTTATTATCATTACCATGTAATAGTCATTTAATATCAATTTTAGGATAAAAAATTCAAATTATTATCTAAAATAAGTACAAAACGTAACTCAAGCTTCAAAATGCCATAACTTTTTATCCAGATGTATGTTTGGGATCTACCACATATCAAATCAAATATTGTAATGATATCTATGCCCTAAAACCTAGGTGGGACCACATGTTTAGTTTTCGAGGCAAAATAAGGCTGATAAGGCCTCCAAAACTGAGTTTTTAGTCGGGGTATCATAATTTTTTACCATTCAATTGTTTTTCAGCCTCATTTGTTGGGGTATTTTTTCTCTTTTTCAGTGGGGAATAAATTTATTCCTAGTTATTACATTCATATTGATATTATGGAATTGAAATTTCATCATATTCCAAATGTACTATTATTTATAACTAAATATACAATAATATATAAATATTTTATATATATTCACCCTTAAAAATTTAATTTTAAAAATATATAATTAAACATAATTGCATATAAAATATTTTTATTAATATATAAACATATACTTAAATATATGGGAAAAAATAAATTATATATATATAAATATATAGATATATCAAAATTTTAAAAAAAAATATTATAGTGGAGTGGAAAATGCGCTAGGTGAATATGCTAGAGATCATAGGTTTGAAACTTGCTGGAGGTAGGTGTGTGGGCCGAAGGGTGGGTGTAACATCCCAGGTAAATAAAGAATAAAACATTTTAATATTTATTAATATTTGCATATTAAATATTAATTTTACTTTAAATGGGTTGCTATGTTCGATAGAGTACCTGATACGCAACAAAGAGTTTCTTTGAAATCTTACATTTCACACTAGTAATAAAACAACATAATTTAAAATGGTAGTTAACACATAGCCGTTGTATTGGCGGGAATGAATAGAAATAACTAAAATATGATTATATATGTTTGTTAAATTTTTTTAGATTTATCCAATAAAGGATAAAGGCTTAAAATAGGAAAAGAATTCAATTTCTAGGCATATATACTCTAATTTCCACTAAAGGTCCACTTATCGCCTTTTGATGGCGAACCGTCATTAAATATTGTTTTGGTCACTCTTATACATTCTATTGGACCAAATAAAATTCTTCTTTAGAATCGGGACCTCAAAATTTACTTAGTGTAAATTTTTGGTATTTTTCCGATAAAGATCATTTTTAATGAATAGTGAAAAATGTTGTATTTTAATTCAAAACCTCTTTTTAATATAATTTATTTATATGATTAGATTATCTTTTTAATTGGTTTTAGAGTGGAATTAGAATATATTTTTACCATTTAATCCAATACTCGTAGTTGAAATTAATTTCACTTTGAAATTGGACTTAAACTAGTGTCAATCGTTTGATACTTATTGTTTCATAAAAACACGCTATTTGCTCTGACAGCGGTAATTAATTATTGAATTAATTAACTCAACTTATATGTTTTGAATTTTTTAAAATAGACATCATTTTTGAATACAGAATATCAAATATAGCTTAGGGTGAATTTTTGGTATTTTTCTGAAAAAATTCAATTTTTGATGAATAGTGAAACCACTAAGTGGCACTTAAGAAACTAATTTTTCGTTTAAATGAAACTTTACCACTTCTGTGTTTTGAATTTCAAAAATCCTACATACATGCTTGTCACTAAGAAGTGAAATTTGGTTCAATGGGATTAAAATATTTTTTTGGTGAATAGTAACTTTTATGTTTATTTATCGCGATTAGAGGTAATTAGTGTAGTTTAAGGCAAAAATAATGTTTTAATAATATGAAATGACCTAGAAACATGTACTAACCTTATTGTATGTGTCATGGCCGACCAATAAAATCCATGGGTCAACTTTGGGACCCCATGGAGCCACATTGGTAGGAAAATGGCATTAATAACTTTTTTATTTAAAGTTAAAATAAAAATGTCACAAACATAAGTTGTTTTACTAAAACAATTTTTAAATGGGGTTATACAAGTCATAATTTCGATTATAAATTTTTATTATAAATCTAAAATTATTTCCTACATCATGATTTTTTTTAATAATTTTTAGACATTAAATAAATTAAATTATTTATGACACCATGATGATGCAGTGATTACCTCGTTGTTTAACGATTTAAATAAAATGAAATGATAATGTAAAATCTAAGACCTACACTTGTCAAAAACCTATTGGGTGGGTGGATTTCGAACCCTTATCACCTTATCCTCTAAATATATAATTGTGGGACCATTAAAAACCGAAACCCATTTTATAATAAAGTAACCTTTTAAAACATTCCAATAGTGCCCCTCCTCTCCTCTTTTAAAAGGCCCCCACCTCTACCACCTTACCGACACCTCTCAAGCATTTTGTTTGGCCAATATCTACACTTTTTGTCTCTAAAAATCCCTCTCTTACTCATAGAAACCTGACATTGGGCATAAGTCTTCCCAAGGAAGCCTTTGAGCTCAAATCTAAGAGAGTTACCCGATTTTAAGGTAATGTCTTCACTTGTGTTGTTTTGTTTTATTTTGCTTGTACAACCCCCTAAACTCTTTTTATTATTTTATTTTGTAATAAATCCGGTATATTCAATATACTAGGATGTTTTTATAAGAATTATTTGAGCTACACTTACACACAACTACAACTAATGGTTAAAGAACATACTGTTTCTGTGGATGGTGAATTTCTGCCTCACAAAACGATGACTGTTCAATATTTTTTTAACACCGTCAAAGGTGGACATAAAGATGTCACCATATTTATATATGATATATAATATGTTTATATTTTCCTTAAGCTTCTGTATTTTTCATTTATGGCATACCTTTATGGTTTCCATTATGGGTATACGCGATATCTTCATTTTAGGAAGTGCGGACTACCGCCCCCTCAAAGTGATTTGATTCGTTAATGCCATATGTGGGACGCATAAAAGATGGATTTAAAGTTATTATATAAGATGTTATACTGGAATTATAAATTACCTTTATATCATTATTTTTTCTTTCCATTAAAGTATGAGATAGAAATGAAAGTAGTGTTCATACGTACGCACGGCTTACCGTCTCCATGAACGGTGCATTTCATTTCTTATCCCCAAATGTAATGTACTATTATAAGTACATATATATAATGGATATATATGATGTATGTTACATATAAATGATTAATACAATTCTGGAATTAAAATATACATATCTCTCATTTAGTTTTAATTCCATTAATATGACATAGAAATGAATGTAGCGTTCATGCGTACGTATGGCTTACCGTCTACATGAACGTTGCATTTCATTTCTTACCTATAAATAATTATGTAATATTATAAATACATGTATATGCTGGATATATATGATATATATGATATCAAAATCATGAATATCATTCTGGATATAATGAACCTTTGACCACACGAACAACATGTAATTGTAAGAAGTCCACTTTCGACTTAAGAACCAAGTATCGAAAAAACAAAAATTATTAACTTAAATGATTACATAATGTTTATAAAATGGTAATAAGTGATATAAAAGTAATAATTAGCTTGAAAAAGTTTCTTAATCAAGTAGAAATTAACTCAAGTTTATTATTAAGGATGTTAAAGAACGATCGAGTCAAGTCTGACCCGAGGTATGAGACTTTGTCTCAATTTCCTTTCATTGAGGCATATTTTGTTCTAATACAAGACTTTCTTTTATACGGTTTATAAACCCCTTTGACATTTAATTTTATACAAAAGGAAACTTTTCCTATGAAATCTTTTACAAAACGACAAAAAGGAATGTCTCTTTTAACGTACGCGGTGACAACGTCCTTTTCCGCCGCCGCGAGTATTATTTAGTCTTTGGCTTCCTCAACAAGCTGTAATGTTTTTAAAATGAAATAAATACCATATACACTTTTATGTATTTTGGTAGTGAAAATAGTTTTTATAAAGGATTTTTTATGTCCATATATTTATGTGATATATTGTGATCAAAGTGTGGAAATGTTTTCTTTCCATTATATTTGTTTTATGTTTTATGATTTTATAATGGTACTTGGACATTTGATGGGTGGTTACGTGATAAACCATATGAAGGGTGGTGCCCTGAATACCAGGATGGGTGGTTACATTATAACCTCCAATGCATTGGGTATGGAAGTCGGTCGTATAGCTATTCCATTAAATGATATGTGTGGAAGTCAACCGTATGGTTATTCCATTTAAGTATGTTTATGTCCCAAGTTAACTATATATGTTATGTGATCTTTATATGGGTTTTATGGTAATATTTTGGTTAAAAAGGGTAAGTAATGATCTTTTATTTTAGTGAAGAGTTTTTACTACTTTATAAAGGTGAAAAGTATTAATTTGATAAAGTATACATGGTTTACTTGTTGTTTTGAAAAAATAATAGTTTTAATTCATTTTGTATCCCTTACTGATCTTTTTATGCTCACCCCAAGTTTTTTTTGAAATTTTTTTCACAGGACTTAATGTGGAATAGGGTCAAGGATGGGATCAAGGGAAAGTCATGCTATCTAAAACATGGAACTAGACATGTTTCCTTTTAAGAGTTTTTATTTTATGGAATCTTAGTAGAAGTTTCTACTTTTTAATATTTTGAGATGTAATAGTTATGCCCTAATTCTCTAAAACTCTAAACCGTGAAAAGATCCTCAATGTGAATTATTAATTTAATTCAATATTAAGTAAGGTTTAAGGATGGGGCCTTATAGTTTGTATCAGAGAGAGGTTTATACAACTTTAAGAGTTAGAAAATTGTTAAATTATAAATTAATTTAAGGTATGATTGAGATGATATAGCATTTATAGATTACCATGTTGCTTCGACTAAGATATGTCTATGTTAAGAATTATTTTTCATAAAGGAAATAGATCTGCTTTTCTGGGAAGGCATACTGAGTAGAATGACTTTCCGAATCAGCAACCAGAGATGGTCGGAATCAGAATTGAGCAGTTCACTGCAGTGATGACTCAGTTGAATCAGGTGATAAATGGTGGTTGTGTTTATTGATGATATTTTGGTGTTTTCTAAAAGTAAATAGGATCATCAGAGTCATTTAAGTGTTATCTTGCAAACCTTAAAAGAAAATAAACTGTATGGAAAATTTAGCAAGTGTGAGTTTTGGTTGAAACAAATTTCTTTCCTTGGCCACATTGTTTCAAAAGATGGAATACCTGTTGATCCTTCTAAAAAAAAGTTGTTGAAGAATGGCCAAGACCCAAAAATGTAACCGAGATACGTAGTTTTCTTGGTTTGGAAGGTTACTACTGAAGGTTTGTTGAAAATTATTCATGGTTATCTAGTCCAATGACTAAGCTAACTCGGAAGGGTGTTATGTTTATCTGGACAAAAGAATGTGATGATTGTTTTCAGGAGTTGAAAAGAAGATTGGTGAATGCTCCAGTTTTGGCACTTCCTTCCTGTAATGGTGAGTTTTTTATATACAGTGATGCTTCGTTGAAGGGACTTGGCTTTGTCATTATGCAGAATGATCACGTAATTGCATATGCTTCACGTCAGTTGAAAACTCATTAGGTAAATTACCCTACACATGAATTGGAATTATCTGTTGTTGTTTTTGCTCTAAAAATTTGGAGGCATCATTTTTATGGAGTAAAGTGTGAAATATATAGTGATCACAAATCTTTAAAGTATATATTCACTCAGAAAGAGTTGAAAATGAGATAGAGGAGATGGATGGAATTAATCAAGGATTATGATTGTACAATTCATTACCATCTAGGAAAAGAAAATAAAGTGGCCGATGATTTGAGTCTAAAAAGTAATGCTTCATTAACCATGCTACGTTTGGAACGAGATCCTTTGGTTTTTGATTTGATGAACTTTGGCATGGAAGTTGTTCGTGCAGGAAGTTCTTATTTTTTGTTTCAGGTATCAGTGAAATCTTCTATATCAGACAGAATCAAGAAAGCACAGAAGCAAGACAGTGAGTTGCAGAAAAATGTAGAGCTGGTTCAGAAGGGTGAGTTGCCTGAATTCAACATTGATAATGATTGTGTTTAAAATTTGGGAAGAGATTGTGTGTGTCGTGTGATTCACAGTTGAAGAGAGAGTTGTTATGTGAAGATCATAGTTCCCCATTTTCAATTCATCCTGGCAGTACTAAGATGTACAGAGATCTGTGGGAGTATTACTGATGGGATGGAATGAAAAGAGATATTGCTGATTTTACTATGAAGTGTTTGACTTGTCAGCAGGTTAAAGTAGAGCGGCAGTTATTGAAAGGGATTCTTCATCCATTAACAGTGCCATAGTGGAAATGGAAAAATATATCCATGGACTTTATTGTGGGATTACCGAGGACATCTCTAGGTAATAATGCAATATGGGTTATTGTTGATCGATAGATTAATCTTCTCATTTCCTTCCTATTCGAGATACATTCTCTCTAGATCAACTTTCTCGATTGTATCTTAAAGAGATAGTCAGGTTACATGGAGTTCCCCTCTCCATTGTATCTGATCGTGATCCCAGGTTTACTTCTAACTTTTGGAAAGGCCTTCAGAAGTCATTGGGTACTGAATTAAATTTTAGTATAGCTTTTCATCTGCAATCAGATGGGCAATCAGAACGAACAATTCAGACATTGGAGGATATGCTACGTTCTTGTTCGATGGATTATCAGGGAAGTTGGGACCAACATCTTTCTTTGGTTGAGTTTTCTTATAATAATAGTTTTCATTCCAGTATACAGATGGAACCATTTGAGGCATTATATGGGAAGCGGTGTCGAACTACATCTTTTTGGGATGAAGTCGGTGAAAGGAAGCTGATGGGACCAGAATTGGTAGAAGAGAATGTAGAAAAAGTTTAGTTGATTCAAAAACACATGAGAATATCTCCGAGCAGACAGAAAAGTTATGCAGATAACCGGAGGAAGGATATATCTTTCGAGGTAGGAGATCATGCTTTTCTCAATGTTTCACCATGGAAAAGTGTGATGCGATTTGGTAAGAAAGGAAAGTTGAGTTCAAGGTTCATTGGACCATATGAAATTTTGGAGAGAGTTGGATCAGTTGCATACCGAGTGGCTTTACCTCCGAGTTTATCTCAGGTACACAATGTTTTTCATGTTTCAATGTTGAGAAAGTATATGCCAGATCCATCTCATGTTTTGAGCCCAGAGGTAGTTCAGTTGGAAGAGAATCTCTCTTATGAAGAACAACCAGTCCGGATTCTTGACCAAAGAGAGCAGGTGTTGCGAAATAAGGTTATTCATCAGGTAAATGTTTTGTGGAAAAACCATATGGTTGAAGAGGCCACGTGGGAATCTTAAAATGTTATGAGGGATAAATACGCCCACTTATTTTGATAAGTGAATAAAATTGCGAGGACGCAATTCCCAAAAGGGGGGAAGGATGTAACATCCCAAGTAAATAAAGAATAATTTTTTTTAATATTTATTAATATTTGTGAATTAAATATTAATTTTACATTAAAGGGGTTTCTATGTCCGATAGCTTACCAGATACGCAACAAAGAGTTTCTTTGAAATCTTACATTTCACACTAGTAATAAAACAATATTATTATAAATTGTAGTTAACATGAAGCCGTTTTGTTGGTGGGAATGAATAGAAATAACTAAAATATGATTATATATGTTTGTTAAATGTTTTAACATTTATCTAATAGAGGATAAAGGCTTAAAATACGAAAAAAATCAATTTTAGGCATATATACTCTAATTTCCACTAAAGGTCCACTAATCGCCTTTTGATGGAAAATGGTCATTAAATATAGTTTTGGTCACTCTTATACATTCTATTGGACAAAATAAAATTATTCTTTAGAATTGGGACATCAAAATTTACTTTGTTTAAATTTTTGGTATTTTTTCGATAAAGATCATTTTTTATGAATTGTGAAAAATGTTGTATTTTAATTCAAAACCTCTTTTTAATATAATTTATTTATGTGGTTAGATTATATTTTGAATTGGTTTTAGAGTGGAATTAGAATATAATTTTACCATTTAATCCAATAGTGGTCGTTGAAATTAATTTCACTTTGAAATTGGACTTAAACCAGTGTCAATCTTTTGATACTTATTGTTTCATAAAAACACGCTATTTGCTCTGACAGTGGGAATTAATTATTGAATTAATTAATGTAACTTATATGTTTTTAATTTTTTAAAATATACATCCTTTTTGAATTAGGAATATCAAATATATATTAGGGTGATTTTTTGGTATTTTTCTGAAAAACTTCAATTTTTGATGAATAGTGAAACCACTAAGTGGTACTTAGGAAACTGATTTTTTGTTTAAATGAAACTTTACCACTTCTGTGTTTTAAATTTCAAAAATCCAACATACATGGTTTTAATTAAGAAGTAAAACGTGGTTCAATCTGATTAAAATATTTTTTTGGTGAATAGTAACTTTTATGTTTATTAATCGCGATTAGAGGTAATTAGTGTAGTTTAAGGTAAAAATAATGTTTTAATAATATGAAATGACCTAGACACATGTTCTACCATTATTGGATGTGTCATGGCCGATTAAGACAATCCATGGGTCAACTTGGGGACCCCATGGAGCCACTTTGGTAGGAAAATGACATTAATAACTTTTTATTTAAAGTTAAAATAAAAATGTCACAAACATGAGTTGTTTTACTAAAAAAAATTTTAAATGGGGTTATACAAGTCATAATTTCGAATATAAGTATTCATTATAAAGATAAAAGGATTTCATACATCATGATATTTTTTTTATAATTTTTAGACATTAAATAAATAAAATTATTTATGACACCATGATGATGCAGCGATTACCTCATTATTTAACGATTTAAATAAAATGAAACGATAATGTAAAATATAAGACCTAAACTTGTCAAAAACCTATTGTATGGGTGGATTTAGAACCCTTATCACCATATACCTTAAATATAGAATTTTTGGGACCTTTAAAAACCGAAACTCATTTTATAATAAAGTAACCTTTTGAAACTTTCCAAGAGTGCCCCTCCTCTCCTCTTATAAAAGGCCCCCACCTCTACCACTTTACCCACACGTCTCAAGCCTTTGGTTCGGAAAAGCTCTGAACTTTTTGTCTCTCCAAATCTCTATATTACTCCTAGAAGCCTCACATTGGGCATAAGTCTTCCCAAGGAAGCCTTTGAGCTCAAATCTATGAGAGTTGACGGATTTTAAGGTAATGTATTCACTTGTGTTATTTTGTTTTATTTTGATTCTCCAACCCCCTAAACTCTTTTTATTAATTTCTTTTGTAACAACTACAGTATCTTCAATATACTAGGATCTTGTTATAAGAAGTATTATAGATACACTTAAACACAATTACATCTAATGGTTAAAGAACATACTGTTTCTGTGGATGGTGAATTTCTGCCTCACGAAATGATGATTGTTCAATATTCTTTTAACACCTTCAAAGGTGGCCATAAAGATGTAACTATATTTATATATGATATATAATATGTTTATATTTTCCTTAATCTTATATATTTTTCATTTATGTCATACCTTTATGGTTTCCATTATGGGTATACGCGATATCTTCATTTTAGGAAGTGCGGACTACAACCACCTCAAAGGGATTTGATTCGTTAATGCCATATGTGGGACGTATAAAGGATGGATTAAAAGTTATTATATATGATGTTATACTGGAATTATTATATACCTTTATATCATTATTATTTCTTTCAATTAAAGTATGAGATAGAAATGAAAGTAGCGTTCATGCGTACGTACGGCTTACCGTCTCCATGAACGGTGCATTTCATTTCTTATCCCCAAATGTAATGTACTATTATATGTACATATATATAATGGATATATATGATTTATGTTACATCTAAATGATTAATATAATTATGGAATTAAAATATACATATCTCTCATTTAGTTTTAATTCCATTAATATGACATAGAAATGAAAGTAGCGTTGATTCGTACGTACGGCTTACCGTCTCCATGAACGGTGCATTTCATTTCTTACCTCTAAATGATTATGTAATATTATAAATACATGTATATGCTGGATATATATGATATATATGATATAAAAATCCTGAATATCATTATCAATATAATGAACCTTTGACCACACGAACAACATGTAATTGTAAGAAGTCCACTTTCGACTTAAGAACCAAGTTTCGACAAAACAAACATTATTAACTTAAATGATTAAAAAATGTTTATAACATGGTAATAAGTGATATAAAAGTAATAATGAACTTGAAAAAGGTTATTAAGAAAGTAGAAATTAAATCATGTTTATTATTCAGGATGTTAAAGAACGATCGAGTCAAGTCAGACCCAAGGTATGAGACTTCATCTCAATCTCCTTTACTTGAGGAATATTTTGTTCTAATACAAGACTTTCTTTTATATGGTGTATAATCCCCTTTGACATTTAATTTTATACAAAAGGAATCTTTTCCTATGAAATTTTTTACAAAATGACAAAAAGGAATGTCTCTTTTAACGTACGCGGTGACAAAGAACTTTTCCGCCGCCGCAAGTATTATTTAGTCTTCGGCTTCCTCAACAAGTTGTAATGCTTTTAAAATGAAATAAATACCATATACACTTTTATGTATTTTGGTATTGAGAATGGTTTTTATAATGGATTTTTTATGTCAACATATTTATTTGATATATTGTGATCAAAGTGTGGAAATGTTTTCTTTCCATTATATTTGTTTTATGTTTTAAGATTTTATAATGGTACTTGGACATTTGACGGGTGGTTACGTGATAAACCACATGACGGGTGGTGCCATGAATACCAGGATGGGTGGTTAAGTTATAACCTCTAATGCATTGTGTGTTGAAGTCGGACGTATGGTTATTCCATTAAGTGATATATGTGGAAGTCGACCGTATGGTTATTCCATTTAAGTATGTTTATGTCCCAAGTTACCTATATAAGTTATGTGATCTTTATATGGGTTTTATGGTAATCTTTTGGTTAAAAAAGGCTAAGTAATGATCTTTTATTTCAGTGAAGAGTTTTTACTAGTTCATAAAGGTGAAAATTATTACTTTTATAAAGTATACATGGGTTACTTGTTGTTTTGAAAAACTAACAGTTTTCATTCATTGTGTATCCCTTACTGAGATTTTTATGCTCACCCCAAGTTTTTTTGGAAATGTTTTTGATAGGACTTAATGTGGAATAGGTTCAAGGATGGGATCAAGGGAAATTAATGATATCTAAAACATGGAACTAGACATGTTTCCTTTTAAGAGATTTTATTTTATGGAAACATAGTAGAAGTTTCTACTTTTTAATCTTTTGAGATGTAATAGTTATGCCCTAATTCTTTTAAACTCTAAACCGTGAAAAGATCCTCAATGTGAATTATTCATTTAATTCAATATTAAGTAAGGTTTAAGGTCGGGGCCTTATAGTGGGACTATCTAAAGAATTGATAAAGGGGTGGGGTAAGAAATGATAATGAAATGATGTGGTGGGAAGTGTTGATAAAGGGGTCTTGGGATAGAAAATTTCAATACACTTTAGCAGTGGGGGCTTTATCATCAATTTTTAGTTCTATTAAAGGAACCCTTTAATAGTGCTAAAAAAGTGCTGATAAAAGGGGCCTTTAGTGCATTGTTAAAGAGAGAATTTAACAGTTATTTTTTTGGGCTAATATAATTTTTGTCCTTTGAGATTCACTTCGGTTTTCAGCACTTTTTTAGTGCTGATAAAGGCCTATTCTACTGCTATTGAAGGCTGTTTTTGTAGTACTGACGTTACATTTCAGGTAATGTCCCCTTTGTTTTTCATATATATTTTTACTTGTTATTATTGATTTGATTAATTACATATAGAATTACTTAATTAGAAAATATAAAAAATGATATAAATATTATATAAATTCAGTATATAATCATTTATAATTATTAATAAAATATATAAATATGAAATTAAATACACCGTTACTGGAGATGGTAGGTCAAACATACGCATGATTTCTATTTCCATTTTTAACATATTGAATGATAGATAGTTATTGAAATATATATATATATACATATATTTTAATATAAATATTCTTTCATAAATACAATATACAATTACTAAAACCTTCCTTAATAAATTCCATTAAATGTGTGAATGAATCATATCACTTTGAGGAGGTAGTACTCCACACATCCGTAAACAATGTAATAATATTTCCACAAAATGGAATGTATGATGGTATATTTTAAATGATAATTAATTAATTATAAATACATAATAAATATAATACATATCATATATAAATAGTATGTCCATCATATTTCCCAACCATAAGAGGTGGTAAAGGAAAAATGAATGAAATCGTTTTGTGAGGTGGTAGTCTTCCATACATACAAATAATAAGTTCATTCCCCATTTGATGGAAGTGTGTGCATGTGATAGTAAAAACATTTAAATAAAAACATATAAGTATATTTATGATAATTAGGTTATTATATAATATTTTAATGAGAATAATTGAGTGGGTGGAGAATGAAAATAAAACAAAAGATATTATGGAAGGATGTTACCTCTTCTTTGAGTAACTCCTATTAATTTTCACCAAATGAATTCCTCTATTGAATTTATGCGCAAAGGGAGGGTTATAAGATAAAGGTAAGGAATTTTAGATCTTAATTTTTTAGGTTTTATACTTTCCAAAGTGGCGTGATATGATTGAGGAACGGGAAGAGTGAATTCATTTTTATAGAGTAGTAGGGTTGACATTAATGTAAATACCAAAAGGAAAACACGGTTGGGAGGTATCCCTAACCTCATGTTCTTCAAAAATGAAAAAATAATGGATTAAAGGTAAATTATGGTCAATGAAAACCTCCACTAGACAAAATTAAGTTCATTTTTATAATTTTCTTCCTATACTTCTATGTTTCCCCACGTATATCATTTTTGTTTTGTTTAAGAAACTAGTTTTCTATCCTATGTAATTTAACCATCAAGAAAAAATCAAAGAGAGATTTTTTAGAAAATAAAGACCTATATAATTATAAATATGTTATATAATTAATAAAAAATTAATACCATGTGTTTTGTAAATTAATTTAAAAACAAGCACAAATAATGTGCAAAAACATTACTTTAACCTGAAACATGCTTATAATGTTTCAACTATTTAATGGCCAATATGTTCATTAAAAAAGATCAATTAGTCCATTAATAGAACATATTTTATATTTATTAAAATTTAAAATTCATTTTGGAGAATATATTATATTTAATAAATTTTAATTTTTTTTAATAAAATTTTATTTATTATAAAAGAACATTAATGTCAATTTTGACATTTTTTAATTAATTTATATAAAAAATATATATTTGGAATTAGATAATTTGAATATATTAAGTTAAAACATGTGTAAAATTATATATTCATCTACAAAAATAAAATATAATAATTTTACCAAATTACATCACTTTTAATATTTTTAGTATCATTTATTTTAGTTAATTATTAACCAAATAATTACCACATTTGGAATTCCATAAGAAGTTAATATAAATAATTAATCACTAAAAATTAATTTTTAATTAATGTGATGAAAAAATATTTTAACTTTCAAAATAATTAATACAATCCATCTTATATGTTTTTTTATATCTCAACACTATATAATTATTAAAGTTAAGGAAGTTCCCTTTTTTCCTTTTTCCTTACATAACTTATTATATAAGTAATTATAATGAAATATTTCCCCAATAACTCATAAAATTATAACCCATAATGGATATTGTTTAAATATTATCATACAATAGATTTTGGACATGTGTATAGGTAATTTTAACTATTAAGATTAATGTTTAAACAATGAGTAAACTAATTTTTCCCTTAATCGATGTAATTAATTTAATTAATTTAACTAATAATTTTGGTCACGAACTTTGTTTACCTTTAATAAATTATAAAATATGATGATTAAAAATATATAATCTATTTTTTCAAAATTTAAAAAACATAAGTGGCATAAATTAATTTAAAAATAATCACGCAAACATGTCGTGAAAGCGGGTCTTTTAAGAGAAAATGTTTAAACATTTGATATGTTTTTATATCTAATTTTATTTTGAAATTGGTTCAAATGACCTAAATTGTATTAATTTATGTAAAATTGATCTAATTGAAATATAATTTAAAATTAAATTATTATTTAACAATATAAATAAATTAGATGAAAGAGCAGTCTTGAATTAAAATACAGTATGTTTCAATATTCATTTAAACAATGAAAATTCTCAAAAAAAAGTAAAAATTTTCCAAATTTAAATTTTGATATTCCACATTTAAAAATTAAGTTTATTATGTAAAATTAAATTTAAAAAAGTGTCTAAAATTAATTTTATTATTGTTCACAAAAGAATATAAAAAGTAGTTCATTTAAAGAAATAGTATTTTTAAAATTATAAGGACATTAATAAATATTTGTTTTATTTATATAAAATAATTATAAATAATATTTAAAAATTATTTTTTACTATTGAGGTTATGAATTTTAATGACTACGTTATAATTATATCATTTAAATAATTGTAATAATAAAATGTTGTTTTATATAAACTCAGTGTTCTGTGTAATGTAAGCCAAGTCAGTGTTACATACAGAGGAAGCTTATCTTGGTGTAACATATTACAAATGTTCCACATGTTGTAACTTGAAAATCAATAATTACTTGGTTCATTTATATAAATAATTATTTCTTTAGTGTTGTGTGAAATGAAAATTTTCAAAAAATAAATAAATTATTTCAAAAAACAATTCACAAAATCTTGGGGTCTAATAAGATGTTTGCTGCGAACCCTAGTGATGGATGAAAAATCAAGGTATTTAGGTTATGTGTGGTACTTATATGTAGGGAGACCTAGAATGAGGTATCACAATGGAGGTACAACATAGTGGTATTCCATGGAAGGGGTGGCCCAATCAGTGGTGTGTGGTGTGCGAGTTGTGTAGTGTGGTGTGTAGTTGGTGTTAGAACGATGTGGAAAGGAATGTGACATACTAAATTTATAGAGAGGTAGAAACTTGTGTTTTTATATTAAAAACCACTTCTATTATTCTAATTGTGGGCTCAAATGGATAATAAGTGGTTCGAGAGAGTCCAGGGCCCATTCAGAGCCCGGAGCTCTGGGATTTGAAGGATTGGGTGAGCTGCATGGTTGGCACATGGTCAGTGCTAACCATGTAACATAACCATGTAGTCACTCAGTGTGATGGTCAAGGAAAAATAGTTTCCCTAAAACCATGCAGGGTGTGGAGAATAACTATGCAACTTGTCTTATAAAATTTATAGATCCATTTGACATGGGTTACACATGGTTAGTCAAACCATATAGACAACCGATGCAAGGGGGTTCCCCAGACAGTGGATGCTGCACTGTTTGGCCAACAATTTCATCTAAACTATGCTACCCCAATTTTATAGGGGAATCAACACTTTTTCTATATATATTTTTCAATGATATAAATCATCCTCATATTTTATTCCATTAGAACGCACGCTCGAACTCCCCTCCTTTTCTCCATTTAGGGATTTTGATTCCTCCTCTACTAATCTCGGATTCCTTCACTATTGCGTGCACTGGATCCCTCTTGGTAATATCCACACTCCTATTCCTTCATTTTTTTTGTTTCTCTTATTTTCTTTTCCTATATTTTTTGTGACCCCACTATCCCTATTTTAATGTATTTTGATGATTCTTCTAATATCTCTCATTATAGATCAATTCAAGGGCCGAAACTGAATGATGAGAGCATCATGAACATAAGGTTGGTGGTCTAGATTCCTTCCTTAAGTGTCATTGAATTTATATTTTCCACCATTGTTTCGCATTCCAATATTTTATAGAGATACCACTCTAATTTTTAATTAATTAAATAACATGATTCACATTGTTTATTACACCAATAGTGACCCGTAAATGATGTCGAAGGATGTATCCTTGATGTGATCCACCCCATGGGTGTTTCACTCCTCAAAGTTCTAGATTCTCTTTTGTTCTAAATTGAAAATAACTCAATTTTTTGTATTCCCTATAATAAATGTTTTGGATGACAGATTCTTAATGGAACTGAATAGCTAAAAGTTATGGATTGAGCCTTATGATTTATGATTTATTTAATTGATTTGTACATTATTCACTATGCCACAGTGGAATCGCTGGAATTAAAAGCATATCCAAATTCCCTAATATGTTATACATGTAATGAATTATTAGATAACCTGAGATTTTACTTGTTAAGACTTTCCTTCATATGAGCCAGGAGTGATACAAGGGTGCCGACTTAAGGACACCTTGGATGGGATTGCCATGATTTGAACTTTGAATTATTAGACGTGCTGGGAGAGATACTTTTATTTTTCATGGATGGGCTCACCAGGAATTTTACGTACCCATGGGTCATACCGGTTCTCCATGATAGACATCGTGGAGGGGATTATTGGCGAGATGGTCACACTATGTCTCGAGTAATACGAGGTCCCCTACGTGAGATACCTGGGTTGTTATCAGAGGGGCATCCTTTACACCATCTCTGAAGTGATATTTGGGATGAATATATGGATAACCATATATATAATCTATAGTGGTGGGTATTTTATGGTTCTCCTAGTGCGATAATCAGGTTCCTTATATGGTTCTCTTAGTGTCTCCCTAGGATGTAGCTTTATTGAGAAATTGTGATACTTATCTTAAATCCTTGTTATGAAAACTTTCTAAGCATGGTACGCAACCACCAAGACAAATCACATTGTTTGGGTACATCTAAATATTGAATCTTTATTTATGATTGACTTGTATATACACCTCATCATCCTTGTATAGGTTCCCTTGGTTTAGACATCCCTCTTAGGACAAAAAAGATAGTGTCAGTTGGGTATCCATGAGAAACCCATGAAAATATGTTTGTTTTTTTATTTTTACCTATATTATTTTTGACACACTCCACATTTTATATTAACATACTTGATTGATATACACACCATTGGCAGTGGCATACTGATGGTATCTCACACTCTACCCGAGCCACCTTTGGTACCTGTGTAGACTTCATGAATAAAGGTGTAGAAAAAAGGATTCATTTGAATTATGATGCTTGATTTACAATATTAGGATAGAGTATGGGAGTAGAAGACTGAACCTATGCTTCAATGATAGTAGTATAAGATTTTGAACTTTTTGTATTATTTTGGAATAGCATGTGGTATATTCATATTTCCCCTATATAATGTTTCTTTCCTTTTTTTGTATAGTTATATGACTTCATGATCATTATCATTTGTTAGATATTTATTATTCATCTCCCATTGGTTGTTTATTTATTTTTTATGGTTTATTATTATTTTTTCACTAATTATTTTAGGATATAAATGTTTCCACTATTCCTTGTTTATTATATACTACTATTCTCCACTCTAATCTATGAGGGAATAGTCTACCCATAGATACACCATAGTCCCTCAGTTATAGTTGGAAGCCTCTAGAATATAGGGAGGCATGATTGAGGTCATTTAGTCAACCATCTTGGTGCACCACTCAGTGGATTCCGGAGTGGGACACTACAAGGAAAAAAATCCACTATGGTGATCTAGATTGAGGTTAAAACAACCTGAATTCAGGCAAGGAATGGAAAATGTTTAGGAGTGCATGTGAAGAAAACCTTATTTTTGCTGTGGAGAAGTAGGATATGAATTAATTATATTATTTTAATTCATATATGAGGGAGGGGAGGCTGCGTATTCCATGTGAAAATTTTGAGGTGAATTCCATATGATCTTTTACCATCGGGTCCCATCAGGTAATGAATCACATGTTTGATACAATAAAATACATGTTTTTCATCCGTTGACCATTTTTGATAAATAAAAATATCCTATGTATTTTTCTACAAAGATTATAATGGTCAAATTCATTTTTTCATCAAATGATACATGTCAGGTGAGATATTTAGATTAATGTTTTACCTCTGTAGGACTAGTAATGAGGTTTGAGTGTGATATTTAGTGTGATATTGGGTCGGTACACCCTTGATTGAGATATATTATAGAGAGACATGGGTCCCCTATTTTCTATATATATATATATATATATATATCGGTTTAGTACTCCCCTACTACAACTAGGGTACTAGTCCTACATTTTTAGAGTTGGTTCTGTCTCATCTAAGAGCTCAAGTAAGGTATAGGTTCTCTAATGTGGTCCGTACTCTTTAAAATATAGTTTCTTCTACCAAGGTTCCAGTCCACCACTATAGTTTTTGTGAAATTACATGGGAAATTTATCATGGATAGTTTAGAGGCATGATCAGATGGAACGGTAATGATGAACTAGAGGGTGTAGTGATCCCTCATTAGATGTGCATGCTTTATTGGTGAGAGGCTTCCCATTAATTGATTTTTTCAATGATGTGACTATTGGAAGTCTATTATGTCTAGTCTTCTACTGGAATTGTAGAGCCCCAATATTTTATTATATATATTTAATTTCAGTAAATCTAACTTATTCAGTAGAATACTTCACATGCAAAACCAAATGAAAATGAGACATAATATATGATCTTGATATTATTAAGAAAAATTATGAATGATAAACATAAAATATATCAATATATTTTAATCAATTATAAATGAATAAATAATATGATTAAGAATACCTCAAGGTTTAAAAGGTAATTTTTCAATAAAAGTTGTTTTTTCAATATATATGGTAATTTCATTTTTTTTAAATGTTTATGATACGTATTTTTTCAAATGAAATTTTATTTTTTAATTCATCACATCAAAATTTCTTAGGGTGAATTTTTTATTAAAAAAAATATTTTTAGGTGAATAGTGAAACAATTCAGATTTTTCTAATATAGTCATTTTTATGACATTTTCATAATTAAAGAATGAAATAGATCTTTTTAAAAAGAAAAATTATATAAAACAATATTGATAAATTAAAATAAACCACTTAAAAATACTATTTTGAATTTATAAAACCCATGTTTAACATTTTTGAAACTTAAGTAATATTTTACTCTAAAAACAATTTTTATTCAATTATATTAAAAATTAGTTTTCATCACTTATAGAAATTAAGTATAAAAAATTGAATTAAATATTTATATAATCATTTTCATATTATTTAATAAGGTACATTTCATTTTTAGGCATAAAAATAAAATTACTTGGATTAAATTTTATTACAATGATAGTGGTAAAACTATTATTTTTTAAAGAATGGTTTTATTAAAAGTTTGTAATTTTTATATAATAAAATAAATTAATATTTTATAAAAAATTAATATAATTTAAATTTAAAACTATATACAAATGTATACCCTTTCAATTAGAAATTTTTATAAAATAATATTAAGAATATTTAGCGGTGAATTTTTTTTCCTGAAAATAGTTTTTCTATATATTATAATTTTTAATTAAAAATTTTATTTTATGTTATTTAGAAATTAAATTACATTATATGGATCTTAAATTTAGGTTTCAAAAATCATAATTTGGTAATAAGGGTAACCTTTTATTTTTAATAAAATATATATTACATGGGTAAATACTAGGGACCATGGTTAAAACCAAAATGTTAACATCTAAAAATGTAGCGGTAAAAAACATTACCATACATGAAAATTTAAAAAAATTATTTCAGTTTTTGTGAAGGAATGTGATAATCCAATAAGATAAAATGAAACACCAAGTTTGAAAGAATATAAAAAATAACAAATATACTCCAAAAAAGGTTTAAAATACTTGAATCAATCACCCTATGTAAACTCCATGTGATATAGGTTACCTTTGTGTATGGATCATAAATGATGAGATCCTAAAAGTCGTATTATATATTTTCTTTAGTATGAATATTTTACTCAGTATTTATTTTCAATTATTTGATTCCATGTTTTAATAAATGATGTTTTTGTTGATATATTCAGTTTTCTCATTATTAAGATCAACTCAGATTGATTCCTCATACATTCTATTAGCATCTTCCTTTGAAATGATACTATTGAAATCATCCTTGGACATATATACCTTATAATGTATGTATAATGGTATGTTCTTTCCTGGTCAATTACTTTTATTGTTTTTTATTTTTATAGGTGTTCTAAGGAGGTTCTATAAGTTTTTTAATAGAGGCTGGAGTTGCATTAGAGATACTATAGTAAATACATGCCCTATAATAGTAGTTCACAACATGTATAGATTGGTTGTTCATGACCTGTACATGGATAAGGGGCATCCTTTGAAAGGTTTATTTGTCTTGTAAGTGAGATTCATGATGTCTAATAAATTTAGTTGATAAATCCTTTGATTTGAAATGTTTTTCGATGGAAGATAAATTCCAAAATTTACAAGATGTGTAGGGATTACATGAAATGTAAATGTCCTATGTAGTTCATATATAAATGATACAATAATTAACTTTATTTCTCAAAACATACCTTTAGTGCTCCCTTATCTCATTCTGGGAAATCCAGTGGTTGCTTCGACAGGTGTTTGGGGTTCCTTTCTATGGAGATTGATTTTTGGATTTCTATCTTTGATCCTTGGTGAATTCTCTTCTCTTTCTCATCCATTTCCTTCAATTATTCTTTATATTTTTACTATGGTGGCATGGTTTGGTTTGGGATTTATTTTTGTGATTTATTTTTATGATCATTGGGTGATTTAGTGGATGATCCATGGTTTTCCATGTGATTTTTTTGGTTTTTAAGAACATATTCTACCCCTGTGGTGAAAAATGAGTTGGAAAGCTTCTTTGAGGTAGGGAATCCCTTGTTTCTCTTTATTGTGTATCATGTGGGAGTAGTTCTTTTATTTTCATCTATGGTTTGTGGGTTTTTTGGCTTAATCAAATATAAATAATTGAAAAATTTAAATTTATATGTAAATGGACTTAAATCGCATGTTTTATAGACATTATTATTTTTGACACTTGGATTATATAGGATGGATGACCTAGTAGAAAGTGTGGCCAATATGGGCTTTATTTTCACTGGTTGATATGTGTCATGACTGTTTCATTAGTTTTTATTTTTGTGATATCACCCTAAAAATGAAATTTTCTAACCACATATACTTCTCTAATGAAATGGTTTCCCCATGATTATGGCTTGTGTGATAAATCCCATAAAATAAAGTGGAATATTATAAAATACCCTTTTGAAAATATATAAAATGATATTGGTGTGTTGTAATGTGTGGATGTTATTTTGGGGAGGTGAGGTGGTTTTTTGGACATGCATCTGGGGTGTAGAGATGTTTTTTTGGACATACTTTTAGTCTGGTATGGTTGTCAGTTTGGTCATAATTTTGGGGTTGTGATGTGGTGGTTTCATTGTTCCAGATTCCTGGGTAGTGATGGAATAAATAATTATTTAATAATGTGTGAAATTTTTGGGTATTGGTTTGGTTAATGTTATTGAAATTTCAAATTAATAATTCAATTATGGGTTGTGTGGTTAAATGTGGTTGATTCTAAATAATGAAATGAATTAACTAGAAAATGGGAATTTGTTGACAATGTGAAATGTGGCTTGTGTGGTGTTATGCATTTATAGGTGGAAGAAAAAGTTATAATGTTGTGAGTTTATTATTGTTTGGTTGTGAACCCATAGATTGGTGCTATGTATGGATATATTTATATAATTGTATATTCCTTTTTATTTTTATATTCACCCCACCCACATCAAGAACCCTATTATGACACCCGCATATTCATGCAGGGTGTGTTTTTACAGATATATGGTGAGGAGGATGGATGGATGGGTACCCACTCTCCCACACTCTATCATATAGGAAAGTTAGGTCTTTCATATTTTGTGATGTCTAGAGGTCTGTTAGTGCATTATAGGTCAGTTTTTATTTCACAGATGTTTTTAGGTGAGATGTAAGTGTGCTTGTGGGGTGGTGGACTAAGTGTTTTCCAGAGAGATGTGATATTACCATACTTGTGGGGAAGCTTATGGTGGGGGTAAATCATGGAAGGAAGAGGGGAAAATGTTTATATTTTACAGGTCCATAATACCCTACTACTCTGGTTATGAAAATAGTTATGATGTGATGGCCCCAGTGTCTAGGGGTGAGGTGTGATGTGGCTGTGTATATGGGGTAGTGTTCCCAGGTGTCAGCGGGTGTGATGTGATGTGACTAATATTATGGGGTAGTGTGGTATATTTAAGATATGTGAGAGACAATATGTATGAAATTTGGGTTTGATAGATTCATTCGAGTAGTAAAGTGGTGTAGGGTAAAATTTATTGATATTCTTCTTCTTATATTATATTACATAGACTGCATTATTTTTTGGGCCTTCCTTTGTGAGGATGGTATGTATAGTCTACTTGTTTAGGTGATGTTGGTTCTTCTATTTTATTATGGGTAAATTTGTATTCTATTTTTACATGTACATGAGTGACATCAGTTTTCTTATTGAGTATACTTGTATACTCACACAATTTATATGAATTGTTTTCAGGTTTCCAAGAGGATTACAAGGACCGTGTTGGACATTAATAGAATAGACCTTAGAGAGATTATGTGTCAGTATATTAGAGTTTCTTTTGGATATTTACTTTAGATATTTTTATCTATATTAGTTTTATTTATAAAAACATTGTGGTATGGTTTTGGTTTCTTTTAGACTATGTTATGGAGTTATTTATGGTTGATTCATCTTATCTTATGATCCCATATTATTATAGAGGGAAATTACTCCCATATAAAGAAATTTTTATACCCTCCATGCCAATTCCCAGCATGGGGATTACTGTAGGTGGGACTCAGGGGTCATTATATCTCTACACTTATAACGATATCTTTGGTGGGAGGGGGTCATGACATTGTGGTATTAGTGGTGATGTCTTAGTGATAGGATATAGTTTGGAGTTATACATAGTGAAGATTTTATGGGTTGGTATGGGAGCGGTTTCTATTGACCTTGGTACGTGTCAAAGACAAGGGATACCAGATTGGATATGGTATTCAGGCCCCCCATGATCCAGTTCATGGAATCAGAGCTTATTGAATACCCTAGTTAGGTGGACCTATTCATAGGGTAGAGACATAGAAGAGGTACATGCATCATTACGACATGTGTTATTTTTTAATTGGGTTATTTTAGTAAGGTTAAAAGGGAAAAAAAATTAAAACTAATCATAAGAAAATTAATACTACCAGGTTTAGGATTTTATTTTATTTCTTTTTAGATATGGTTCATGTCCATCAGACGCATGTGGATTATGAAGATAAGGATCAGTAGGTAGATTTGGTTTGTAACTGTAGGGTTGATCCGATAGATGTGGATGATAATTGGAAGAAGGAATTTAATTCTTTCCAGTAGCATGATTTTGGGATGTACGATGGTAACGTTTCAGATGTGGTGATAGAGATCTAGCTGTAGGAGCTCGAGATCACCTTCAGAATGATCCAAGTCCTGATGATGTTCTCAGTTCCTTTGGAAGTTTTTTAAATGCAAGGAGATGTGTGTTAGTGGTGGATTATATATTTAGGAGAGAGGAATGATGTAGAAGATTCATGGGTCAACTTCCAGAACGAGTTTTGTTCAAAGTTCCTTTCATCAATTATTAAGAAGTGAAGATATAGGAGATTCTTTCTCTTCCATAGGGGAGTATGTTAGTGTTATATTTGGGAATAAATTTCGAGGAACTTTCATGATTTTTCACAGATCATTTTCTAGATGAGTATTCTAATGTGAGATTTCTTAAGGAGACACTCTACCCTTTTATCCATTATACAGTTACTCCTTTTATATTTCCAACATATCTGGGGGTTCAGAATTAGGAGGAGGTGATCAAATGGATGAACTCATGAGGAGGTTTACCATAAGAGTGGAAATAATAGGGTACCCTAGGAGTATATATGTCTATGGTAGGTCTTAGGCACTGAGACCTATGAGGTTTTGACCAAAGGGGAGTTCACCGCAATAGTTTTATTTATAGCCTTATAGGGATAGAGGTTTCTTTGATTCTCTTAGGGGAGTTTTTCTGGTGTGTTTTGGTTTTGGGTTTTATGGTCATTGCTAGAACCAAGGTCCGGTGGTTCCCTGAGCTCAGTTTGGTGGTGGTGGAGAGGTTCAACACCAGCCTTAGTAGTAGTTTCTAGTTATACCGTTTCATCAGTAAGGGAAACATGCACATGATCCTCTGAGGAGAGATCGAGTAGGTAAAGGCTAACCTCATGATGTTCCTCATGTTCAAGGGCCTTGAATAGAGCATGGTCATGGATGTGGTCATCATCATATAGTTAGAGGATATGGGCATTATTAGTTTCAAAAAATAAAATAAATAGTTTCAGAGGGGCTAGAGATCATCATATGTACGTTCAGTTTGTTTATTACTCTTGTTTGTGACCTTTTTGATTTAGAAGATTCACACTCCATTGTTTCACTTACTCTAACCCCTGATCTAGAACTCGATGTAGAGAGGATTCCCATTCCCCTTGTGTTTATTACACCAAACTGATTCCAAAATAGCTTGTTTGATGTTTTCTAGGGGTGTATACTAATGATGGGTCCACATTAGTCCCATGGGGATATTTTATTTCTATATATGAATCCATATAATGTTATCCTTAGCATCTTCTGGTTGTATTATATATGTAATGTTATCGAAAGATTCTAGATAATAGTCATTTTCTTAGATATGGATGGACAGTGTGTGATTTTAATAGGTGAGTGGCATTTTTAGGTGGATAGTCATCATGTGAAGCCCCTTATTTATTTATTTGTTGTGTTGTTAGTGGAATTAGTAGAGGCTATGATGGTAGAGGTTCGTTGGGATGTTTTTTTGATGTTTTTCCTAAGCAGGTTTTGAAGGATCTCCCTTAATGTGATGCTGAGTTCTGGATAGACTTTATTCTTCAGGATCTCCAATTTTTATGGATCCTTATCAGATAAACCCTTATGAGTTATGGGAGATGAGGATTTAGATCGATGATCTGATGTAGAAGGGTTTTATCAGGCCCAATTTTTTTTCATGGTGTGGTCCATTTTTCTTCTCCAAGATGGTAAATGGTTGTATGAGGATGCGTATAAACTACCAATTGTTGAATCAGGTTATAGTCAAGAACATTTACCCCATATCTATGGTAGACTATATTTTCAACTAACTATGAGGGGAGAGTTGGTTTTTTAAGATCGATCTATGGTCATGATATCACCAGTTTAGAGTGAAGGAGGGAGTTATCCATAAGGCTTCCTTCAGATGTATGTATGGGCACTTTGAGTGTATTTTAATGTTGTTTAGAAATATGAAAACCCCATACATGTTCTTGTGGATTATTAACTCCATATTCTCTATGTTCCAAGATTGGTTCTTCATCATATTCATCGATGATATATTGATCTAATTAGAGTAATAGGATTAGCATGTTAAGCATCTTAGAGCCATTTTATAGGTTCTAAAACACCAACATCACTATGTAAAGTTGTCCAAATGTTTTTTTATACATTATAGTTTAATGTAATTAGGAATTTAGTGTCACAATAGGGTGTTTTAGTAGACCAGTCAATGGTCGATGCTGTTGTTTATTGGGAAGCACTAAAGAATGAGTGATAGTTTTTTAGTTTTCTTGGTCTTGTAGGATATTATTGATGGGTTTTTATCGATTTACCTAGAATTGAATACACATTGATAGTGTTGACTAGGAAGAAGTGGGATTTTTTGTGGACTGATCGTTTCTAGGGAGTATTTAGTTACCTGAAGGGAATGTTGGTCAGTGATCTAGTGCTTTAGTTTCATGAGGCGGGGGTGATGTATGGGGTGTTTTTTTTCCTCCCATCTGAGATTGGGATGAATGTAGATGCAGTAGAGGGAAGTGATCTATTAGGGGTATATTATGTTATGACCCCACACATGTAACTTTGAAACCCATGATCTGGAGGTATCATCATTTTTTTTGAAATAATGTTTTGGAAACATTACTTCTTTAGGGAGTGCTTTTTTCTCTTCGTGAATCATAAGAACATGAGGTATATCTTTCCTCAGCATGATCTAAATTTGATGAATCATAAGTGGATTGATTTTATTCATGATTATCCTTTTGAAATCTCCTACAGCACATGAAATGAGAATATTATGGACAATACTTTGAGTAGGATTCCATTTAAAGATATAGTTCTGGAGTTTGGGGATTCTTGGAGAGAGATGAAGGAATTGGAAGCCTTAATCTTAGATTAAAGGGTGGATAATGGTAGAGGATATTTCTTCAGATGAAGGTTTAGTCTAATATGATGCAGAAGGTAGAGGGGTCTTAGTGGGGAGACATAGAGGTGGAGGTGATGCACAATCATGTTGACCATGGTGATGCTAAGTAGGGATGGTCAGATGATGGTTATAAAAAGATGTTGTTTCGAGGGAGGTTTTCTTGGTTGTGATGCATGAAAGGGTTATTTGTGATTTTCAAATATCACATTTTGTGGTACACCCTAGAGTATTCTTGTTGTACCACAGATTGAGGGTGTAGTTTTGGTGGCCCATGATGAAACGAGAAGTGGCAGAGTTTGTAGTGATGTTCTTGGTTTTCCTGAAGGTAAAGGCCATGAATTGTGTTCCAGGTGGGTTTTTGTAGACTTTTTATCTTACTAAGTGGAAATAGGAGGAAATATTTATTGATTTCACCACAATTCTACAGAAATATTAGAGAGGATGTGATTCTATATAGGTGATCATACATCAATTAAAAAAACCCATTCACTGTATTACAATCAAGGAGTTAGGCATAATGGATGATTTAGATAAGAGGGATGTGGATGATGTAGTGTGGTTGAATGGAGTTTCTAGGTAAATTTTCTCAGATCGAGATGAAAATTTTACCTCATGATTATGAAGGGGATTAGATCAATCTTTTGAAACTTAGGTATGCCTCAAAAATTCTTTCTTGCCTCAATCAGATGGGCGGATGGAGTGGACTGTCCATATGATGGAGGATATATTGTAGGAAAAAATTTTGGACTTTGGAGGATATTAGGAATGAAAATTTACCACATTTGATATTTCTTATAATATTATCTATAACTCTTCCACTGACATGGATTATTTTGAGAATTTTTATGGGAGGCCATGCCATTATCTATTGTTCTGGAAGAAGGTTCAGTATGAAATAGTTCCTCATCCCAATGTTTTGTATAGAATGACAGAGAAGGTTTATCTTGTTCATTATAGGATGAAAGGAAGAAGTATTATACCAATCGCAGGATGAGTCCCTTGGATTTTTATATTTGAGGCCACACTTTCTTGAAGGTTTCCCATGATTTGGGTTGTAGAGGATTGGTAGAGGGAGTAAGATTTTTTCCATGTTTGTTGGTCCCTTTGAGGTGTTAGGGTGTGTTGGAGAGGTGAAGAATTAGTTGGAGTTACCAATGAGGGTGGAAAGGATCCTCAATATCTTCCATGTCTCTCACCTTCATATGTATCTTCACAAGGACTCCCATGCATTGAATGGATATTGTTAGATAACCAAGATGAAACAATGTTCTTGGAGCATCCTGTAAATATCTAGGATCACCAAGAGAAGGCACTACATTAACCAATAATTACTTTTATTTGTGTGTTGTAGAGACATGGTGGCCTGGATAAGACTACTTAGGAGCGAGGGACATAGATATATACCTAGCACCCAGAGGTTTTTAAGTTTTTTATTTTTTCTATTTTGATTGTGATGTGATCTTTAGATATTTTTTATGAGATGAGAAGTTTTCCTTTATTTTTTATATATGATGTGTGATAAAATTTATACATTTTAAAATGGTAGGACCAGATTTATAATCAATATTAAATAAGTATAATGATATTAAACTTGAACTGGTGAGTCAGTGTCACCCATAGTGGACAATATCTTGAAATAGAGGATGTAATTCCCTGATTTGTGTGTTCAAGGTGATACAATTAAATGTTGGTAATGGTTTTTGGTTTGGTCTGTGTGGAGGTTGATATGGTTGTCTATTGGTTTTGAGATTGGTTGGTTGTGGTGATGTGGTTGTGTGGTGATGAGGTTGTTTGAGATGATTTTTTCCATTTTTTTTTGGCATTTTTGGGGGTAGTAGCATTTTAGGTATGATGATATCCTTGAGAGGAACCTCACAAGGTGGATGTTCCAAAGCCTTTCCTTATGGGATTGATTTTGGATTCCTGAGGGTGAGAATTATTTGGGAGGTATCTGATGTAATGGTCCGTTCCTTCCATGTATGTTATGTTTCTAGTTTTTTATGGTTGGAGGTGTTTAGTGGAGGTTTTGGGAGTTTTCAGTTGATGCTGGAATTGTAAAAGAGAAACTACAGGAAATAAACAACATGTAAATGTATTATATGATGTGTAATAGTGGTTCATTGATATAATATATGGGTTTTTCATATATTTTATGTGGCTATGGTGTAGATGGTGGAATGGGTACATGTCATGTAAGTGGGTTTCATGATGAGAAATAAATCAAGGTGAAAAATCATTTGAGGTGATGCGCATTTTGGAAGAACTTAAATCCCAACATTTATAGGATGTGTAGGTATTAAATTCCAGAAAAATTTCTATTGAACCACATATTTAAATTCTAAATTGATCAGGTTAATTTCTCAAACCCATCTTCTGACACTCCCTTATCTCATTCCAGGTGATCTAACTGTGCCTTCTTCAAGCGTTTGGGGTACATTTCTACAGGTATTTATTTTTGGACAATTGTCTTCAATATATTGTGAGTTATCCTCTCATTCCCATCACTTTACTTCAATTTTTATTTGTATTTTTTCTACGATTGTTTGGTTTTCTTTGGGTTGTGTGTTTGGGATTAGTTTTTATGATACTTTGGTGGGGTATAGATTTATCCATGGTTTCCCATATGTGGTTTTGGTTTGCAAGCACTTATTTTTCTCCCCGTGGTTCACATAAAGTTGTAAAAGATTCCATGAGTTTGGTAATCCCTCGTTTCTCTTTATTGTGTATCATGCAGAAGGGGTTTTCTTTTTTTCCTCGATGGGTTATGATTGTTTCATCTTAATTCAATATAAATAATTGAAAAATTGCAATTGAAGGGTAAAGGGTTTTTATTCACATGTTTTTACATCTTTATTATTATTTTTTATATTGTGATTGTACGAGCTGGATGCCCTACTAGAAATTGTGGCCATTGGGGGCTTTGTTTTCACTAGGTGATATGTGTTGTTACAATTTCTTTTTTTGTGATTGTAGTGATAACACCCTAAAATGGAAATTTTTTAACCACTTATATTTGGATAATCATATGGTTGCACCACGATTATTTCTTGTGTTATTATTCCCCAAAAATAATATGCAATGTGATAAAATTTCTTTTTGAAAATATATAAAATGATCTTGGTGTGTTGTGATTTATGGCTATGATTTTGGGGAGGCCAGGTGGGTTTTTGGCCATGATTTTGGGGTGTAAAGATAGTTTTTTGTTCATGATTTTTGGGTGGATAGGTGGTTAGTTTGGTAGTGATTTTGGGGGGCTGAGGTGGTGGTTTCTTTATACTTTATGCATGGGTATAAATGGAATAAGTAATTGTTTAGTAACATTTGTGATGTATGGGGATTGGTTTGGTTAATTGGATGAAAATGGATAATGATTAAATAAATGGTAGTTTGTGTAGTCAAATGTTGTTGATGCTAAATAATTAAATCAATTGGTTGGATATTTGGAATTGGTTGGTAATTTGAAATGTCGATTATGGCTTGTGTGGTGTTAAGCAGTTTGAGTTGACAAAAAAAGTGATGCTGTTTTGATTTGATTAGTATTTCATTGAAAATATATAAGTTAGTGTTGTTTGTGAATATATTTATATACTTTTATATTCATTGTGAGTTTATACACACCACACCCACATCTAGAACCATGTTCCATCACCCAAAAAATCATGCAGGGGGTGTTTCTCCCTACATCTGATGAGGAGGACGGATGGCTGGGTATCCACTCATTCCCATTCTCTCTCCAAGAATGTTAGGTATTGCACATTATAAGATAGAAATAGATATTTTAGAGCATAATATAGTTGTTTTGAAAGCCCAGTCATTTTTTTGGGAGATGTGACCATGCTTTTGGGGTAGTGGCCCAGGTGTTTTGAGGTGAGATGTGATATAACTACACTTGTGGGGTAGCTTATGGTGGGTGTCGTGCATGGTAGGAGGAGAGAAGGAGGTTTATTTCCTACATGTTCTGGATACCCAACTACTCTAGTTATGTAAGTGGTTGTGATATGATGGTCCATGTGTCTATGGGTGATGTATGATGTGTCCATGCTTGTGGGGTTGCAAGCCCATGTGTCTATGATCCTGATGTGATGTGAAAATGATTGTTTGGGATGTTTGGTATACCAATGATGTAAGCGATACATGATTTAAAAAGTTGGGGTGTGAGAGTTGAATTTTAGTGGGAAAGTGGTGCGGGGTACCATTAATCTATATGGTTATTGTTATATTATATTACTTGGCTTATGTTGTTTGGTGAGCATGCCTCAGTGAGGTTGTGATGGATAGTTGACCAGATTATGTGCTGTTGGTTTTTCTAGTTTCTTATTGGTACATTAGTATTCTCTTTTCACATGTGCATTAGAGACTTTAATTTTCCTACGGTGTTTACTTGTATGCTCACCCTACATATATAAACCATTTTTAGGTTTCCAGAAAGATTACTAGGACTGTTCTAGACATTACTGGCTCAGATATTGGATAGTTACCATGCCGCTACTTTATCTTTTCTTTGGGTGTATTTACTTTGGACACTTTTATCTGTATCAATTTTATTTATACATGTATTATGGGGCAGTTTTGGTTATGTTTATATTATGTTATGGTGTTGTTTTTGGATGATTCATCTTATCTACTGATACTATATTATTATCGAGGGCAATGCATTCTATATCATGAGATTTTAGTACCCTCAATTCTAGTCACCAACCCAGGGCCTACTAGAGGCAGGAATCAGCTAGTCATCATCTCTATCCTATCATTGCAGTATCTTTGTAGGGTGTGGGTTGTGAAAGTTGGAGAATATCTAGGCCATAATCATCATTCCATGTATCCTTCTAGACACCATCAAATGCCTCCAGTTCAAATAACCAGTTTGGATCTCCTGACATGACTACTTTAGTCTCCTCGTCATTATCACTAAAAAATAAACTTCATCATCAGGTGGTGTTGATTTTACCCCTATTATTCAACATTCGTGAATCACCGCTGGATCTGATGTTGCCTCTGTCTTGTTTTTGTTGAGTTTTCTAGAAATTCTAGTGACCATGAGATTTGAAAGTTTGAGTTAGTCTTATCATTTATTTGTTTTCTTCTTTTTGTTGATTGGAAAATTTTCAGTCATAATATTACCTTTATTCATATTCCTTTAGCCACACCCCAAAACCATTATCATATATTGATCCTTCACATACTCTAAATATAATTGTGTGTCTATTTTTTTATCACTCAAAATATGTTGGTCAACATGTAACAAGTCATATGAAACATATTTTTCTCCCTTTAAAGGAACAAACTTCTAATTCCATTTAGATTTTATTAATTCCCAACCATCATTATCATAATTTTCCATGATTTGATCCCTCAAAATGTGGATATTATTAGGAAAATTTACTTATGTTCTCCCCTACTTCTTGGAAAAAATAGAGGGAGAATGTTTTCCTATAATTGAATTATTGTAAGAGAGACCTCCATGTCCATCTTTCTTGAGGAAGACTATCTTAGATCACTTTGGATGGAGACCATCTTGGGAGCCAATATATTGACCTACAAGGAACTATCCAGACCATGCACCCAAAGAAGGATAAGGATATTTAGAGGGACATACCACTGTATCAGGGATCTAGGACTTGTACACAACCTTAGGTAATGTTGTTGACTGAGTTCCCTCGCCCCTTAGACCACTATAGTGATTGATGAAAGAAGAAAATCCTAAATTGACCCTATCTGCATAAGGCTACATCTGATTATTTATAGCAGATAGGCTTAGAGGGAGGATCCTCCCATAAATAACATCACTATATTCAAGAGAGGGTTTTTGTTAGTGAAATTATCTACTATAACAAAGAGGGGTCCAACAAGACTCAATACAGATGACAACAGAGGGGAATATGCATTCAAGGGGTTAATCCAATGAGGTTTTTTGTTGTTACTCTAATGTACCAGTGAACTAATATGTTTAGACTGGGGATATGTAAGAACCAAGTTCATCATTGAGGTAAATATCACTTTTTTCATAAATTCTTAGTTTAATTTCATTGTTATAGACTACAGTTTATGCCAATTGGGTTCATGAAGGTCCATGGGGTGTCTAAGTCAGGTCTGGATTGTGGGACCAAAAGTTTGGGTGTTTTTAGCCTAGAAAACGGTTAGTGAAATACCCACTGAGTAGGCCATAGGGTTTGACTAAACCATGTGAGACTAGACATCGGGGGATTATAGGCTTCACTGTTTAGGTAAACTGTGCTAGTGGATTTGCACAACCGTGCGGCCCGGTCTACATTTTTAGCAGGCTTTCACAAAGAGTATTTTCATTGTTTGTGCATGACCATGTGGGGTAACCATTAGAGTGTACCTTTACTCTACATTAGACTATTGGACTTCACACAAGACATGAAAAATAGTGAGGCTAAACCATGTGACCCATATATTTTGGGTAAAATGACCATTTCCCCCTTAATTACTTTAAAAATAAAACCTAGGATTCCTTATTCATTTGTTGTAAAAAGGAGGATTTGTTTTATTCCTTTAAAGAACTATCATTGGAAATGAGCTATGTTATTCACATGTACTCTGATTTTAACATGTTTTATCTCCATGGATCTGCAATAGTAAGGACTTAATTAGTTTTTATCCTTTCTTGATTCTTATAGATAATGACTGATCTATTTGGATTTATGCTCATATGATCTAATTTCTCATCCTTCATCTCTTCCACATATTTCATCTGAACCAAGAAATATCAGAGCTTGATACTGGATGATATATCAAGCATAAACCTAAGGTAGGTGGTCATGTGATTTTTGTTGAATGTTAGATCGTTTATATGTGTCGGTATACTAGAAACCCATTTCTGCGGTGTCTCCTTAAATAGAATTAATCCCATTTATTTCCCATCATGATTTATTTTATTGAATAGGTGTGTTTAATCATGTTATGGTTTGAATACCTGGAATAAATACCACCCCATGAGTGATTTTCCTTGAATGACCATTTATGGGTTTTGGCCTTGGATGCCTATGAGGCATACCTTTTCCACATGACATGGGATGTCCAAATGTGAATTGGCCTCTGAACTAAATTTCAATGTTGTTAAATTTAAAATAAATTTAATTAAGGGTATGGGATAGATGATTTCTCCTTGACCGAAGGTGTGCCTTTATTCGTTATAGCATGTTTTTCTTTCCGACATGAGTAAAATAGAGGCCATGACTTGAACCGATGCATTTAGATCGAATCCCTTAATTTTTTTCTTTTCCAATGTGAGATATATGATAACTAATCCCTTAGGTATCTTTAAAGGCATGTTAGGCTCGTTATGATAAATATTCCCATGTGAGTATTTGGCGGCAGGACATTGAATTTGGTCCTGTTTTAAAATAAACTTAATAGGAATAAATTACACCTTCAATTACAATTCCCATGAGAGTTATTCGATAACTAAGAAATTTAGTATCTTTTTATGCTGCTGAATCATATTATACAAAATATGGCCATTCATGTAAATGAAGGGACAATCCATTGAAGTTGGACCTTTCTTGAGTCACTCTTGAATTCCTTTGGTTTTAAACTTGGATTGTTAAATTAATTGATTAAATGATAAATATACTTGGGAGACAGATGTATTTAATTTATAATTCCATGGATGAAATTATGTGACTATTTAATCTTATACCTTGAGTGATATGTGGATTCACCTTACAATGCCATGGATGGACACAATGGTTAACATTATATTATCATGAGTGATACATGGATCCCAATGAGGGATGACTTGGATGGAATCATTGAGGCTAGACATATATAATTAGTGATACATGGATTCTTATGAGTCTTCCATGGATGTAATCAAATTAAATTTTAATATTATGCCAAGAGTGATACCTAAGCTTACGTTGAGAAGCACTAAGGAAATACTTGTTTAGATGTGATGTTATACATCAACCAGAGTGATATCGGGTTCCTGAGAGGTCCACCAGGGATGGGCTTGTGGGGTGTTGGTTGATATAGCACCTAGAGTGATACTTGAATTACAAATTATGAATTTCAAGGAAGGGATCGAGTTTTGAATTGAATTATAAACGATATGACTTATGACGCATCTTCCAGGAGAGAAAACATAAGATTGGATTCAATATTAAATTGTACATAATTTAATGTCCTTACGGGGAATTTGTTGTGGTACCAATTAAATGGGTGATTACTTGTTTGATCAGGATCTATAGAGTTATAAATTCAATTCAATTTAAAAATTTTAATGAAATGAATTAAAATGAAAACTAGTTCATATTGGATGTTTGCTTTTGGGTACATCGATGCTTACTGCTTTTCTAATTTCACACTACCAACTATATATATTCACTTACTGATTGGAAATTGACCTTAGATAGGTTTTAGTCTCATAACATATTTTGGTTACCTTTTGGACCCAAATAGATTATGTGATTGTAGGTAATTATAAGGTAAATCTCCCCCTATAGGTACTTGAGATGCGGTTTAGGATCAAGAGATGATGGGAACAAGCTGAGGATTGTGATTCTACCAGGATTATTTTATCCTTTTTTTATTTTGGAACTTTTATTTTACAAGAATACAGTGAAACTATTTTTGTTTTTTATTAGAAATGTGTGACACGCATCATTATCTTGTATATTATATGACTTTTGGTTTATTTTATACTATCATTCTTCTGCTGTTTACTTTTTTTACGATATTACTACTTCCACTACATGTATGATATATCCAATGTGTTTCAGTCTACTAATGAGGGAATAGTCTCCCCACTAACTCACATATTCCCTAACTGATAGTTGATAGCTTATAGCATTTGGGGAGCTACGCTTGAGACCATGTGGCCCACTGAGCTCAGGGCACCGTTTAGTGGCATCTAGGTCCGGGACATTACAAAGTGGTATCAGAGAAGTCTTTTCTCGTACCTTTTCTATTTTGAGATAATAGAAAGAGATAGGAAGGAAATGGAGTATGGTAATAAGCTGTGACCAGTTGTAGCTACCCCATGTATAGGGAAAATCTAAATTGCCTCAAATGGAAATTTTTATATTCTGGATTACGGGAATTAGAGTTGATTTGATTACACAATTTGGTGACATAGTAGATTTATGTTTTTATTGATATGATTATGGGTTCTATTGTGTTCAAAACGGATGGAATTTGGTAATTCCATATCATGAATCATATTTTCACCTTATATATTTCACATGCCATGAATTATTTCATGCTATTTAGGATGCATTATTAATTGAATCATGTTTTGATAGGTGTTGTGTTATATATTCCTACTATTATGTTAGGTATATTGGGATATGTTATGGTGTGAAATAGATGTACCCCAAGGTTTAATACTAGATGCGTATAGTCCATCTCGGATCTTATTTTGGTGGATCAAGGTTCACCCTCATAGTGAAATTGTTTATGATGTTCCATAGGTGGATTCCAAGATTTGATTCTTGGGGAGTATATCCCCCCAAAGATTGGAAGGCCTCCTAAAAAACATCCATTTTAAAGGGAATTTTATAAACATTAAATGAGTATCAATTCATAGAATTTTAAAGTGAACATAGTTTTAAATCAAATGAATATGAAAGAAATTGAAACTGAATTGTCTTATGATAGAGAACATGACTAAACCTAACCTTAGTAGTGGGATTTTGGTTGTGTCTCTCACATGTTTGAAACCTATATTTGACCCATGAGATTGGCATGGTGGTAAGTTTTTATAGAGGAAGGTTGTTTTAACTATCCTATATGGTTTTGCAGTTTTGAGTTACATACTCTTTAATGATTGTAATTTGAGGTGGGTGTTTGTAATTGTACAGCAATACCACCATGAATAACACTTTATATGTGCAAAGAGGGTGGAGATGATCACACCTCGGAGGTGGTAGGCCGTTGGATACATGTGGATCCTCCAGTCATTCCAACTGCAACACCATATGTTATAGCAGATGTAGGTGCAGAGGAATAGTTATGTGAATGTTTTTTGTGGTTCATGTTAACCTTTTAGGGAGAATATTGAAAACCCCTGACTATGGAAGAGTTGACATGTGAGTTTCAGTAGTAGCAATGCCCACTTTTTTGGGGGATGAAGGATAATAGGCTACGAATTCATGGATAGATGTCATTATGTCTATCATCGAGCACTTAGAGACACCTCTTGAGAGGTGTGTCAAGATATTTATGTACATGTTGAGAGATTCCTTCAAGAGATGGTGGGATGTTATCACTCAGACTAGTCATCATGGGGAGATGTCCTGGGTGGAGTTTCATATGGCTTTCCATGATTACTTTTATCTCGAGACATTGAGGGCCGATCGATCCCAGGAGCTCTAACATATATAGTATGGTGCACTATTAGGCATGGACTATTAGGCCCGTTTTACTGATATCTATCACTTCACACCTATTCTAATGGTTTACGAGTTATTGAAAGCCAACCAATTTGAGGAAGGTCTTAGATACGATGTCCGATCACTGGTTAATTTCTTACAGCTGACCAATGTATCTAGGATAGTAAATCAAGCACTGATCTCAAATCGTAACCTAAGGTAATATCGAGGTGCGAGCTAGGATGGCTTAGCACTAATATCTGGAACTGTATCAACCAATAGTAGGAAGCATCATCTAGAGATTCCATGAGGTGATACTAGTATTAAAAATATATCTTCAGGTAGCCAGCTGAGGTGGTACAGATATGGTAGGCTGTGACATATGAGACTGCAATGTATGAAGGACCCAGTCAAGTGCCGATCTTGTGGGATGATGGGCCATCTACAATTCTTATGTAGAATGTTTCCACTAGCAGCTAGTGAGAGATGGTCTGTACCGACTCATATTCAAGATTAGGGTCCTTAGCTTCTCACCAGATAGGGTGATGGGGTGTGTCAAGCTGATCAGGCCATGGTGGTGGTCACGATGGTGGTATCCAGACCCCAGGTTCACAACAATAGAATGGAGGATTATCTCAGGGAAGATATAAAGTATCAATGGTCCATGATACAGGCCATACATATGCAGTGAAATAGACCCATCAAGAGCAAGATCCCAAGCCTTCTACTGTAAGAGGTAATATTATAGTAGCCACCATTTTAGCTTCTATACCTTTTGATATAGGGGATTCACATATCTTTATATCTATGTCCATTGGGGAGATCCTTGGTCTCTGTGTTTATACTTCTAATTACATAATGATGAAATACACTTTGTTAGAGATCATGGTAGAAGGTGTGTGTTAGTTTAGGGAGTCCCCTTTGTGGTTATTAGGTGTCACTTCATATGGGACCTCTACGTCCCCAAGTTTACATGCTATAATTTCATTATTGGGATGAAATAATTTGTTCCCATTCGAGCCTTTGTTAGTTTCTATCACCACATGGTGAGTTTAACAACATAAGAGGGTAGAGAGTGCATTTACAGGGGTGAATGGGATGTCTATGAAAGATGATATGGGCCTGAGCATCGTGGGATAGGCGGTATGACAACCCAGATTGGGAGATTATATTTGGAAGATCACGGGACACTTCAAGCTGATTTTCCTATAGTGGCTGATCATTTCAGGGATGTTTTCCTGGATGAATTTTCAGTTTTTCCTCCAGTGAGAGAGGTGATTTTATCTATATATATATTTCTAGGTGATACATCGATATCCATTTATCTTTACCCGATGGCTAAGATAGAGTTAGAAGAGCTCAAGAGGTAGCTAGAGGATTTAGAGGCAAAGGGTTTCATCCAACCCAGTACTTATCCATGGGGTTCGCTGGTCCTTTTTTAAAAAAGCTGGATGATACCCCTAGGATATATGTGGATTAATATAAATTTAACTAGATGATGGTTAAGAATTTGTATCCCTTTCTACGGATAGATGAACTCTTTGACCTACTATGAGGATATTTGGTCTTCCCAAATATTTATTTGAGATCTAGTTTTAATCAGGTTCGTGTTAGACCATTCATCATAGCAAGAACCACATTTAAGAGCAGGAACAATATATATGATTATTTGGTTATATCATTCATCCCCAATAACATGGAAATAGTCTTCGATGAACTGATCAAACGAGTGTTCAATCCTTGCCACGATTCGTTTGATGTGATTTTTGAGGATGATATTTTTGTTTTTTCTCACAATCGACACAACTATTCCAAACATCATGAGGTTTTTTTAATACAATGATAGATCTCAAATTAGATGACATGTTCACAAATTTTCAATGCTAGATGGATCAGATTCACTTCTTGGGTCATTTCATCTTAGAGATAGGAGTATCAGTGGACCTAGAGAAGGTGAGAGGGGTAGTTACCTATAAGAGGATCCCAAGAACATCTTTGAGGTTCTGGGTTTCTTAGGGATGGATAGTTACTATAGGGGTTTCATATATGAATTCTCACTCTTGGAAGTTTCACTAATGGTCTTGACTAAGAAGGGCATGGCATATGTATGGTTAGATTCGTATGAGGACTTTTTGGATTTGAAAGGGAGATTGACTTTTGAACCGATAGTGATTTTTCCAGAGTCAGGAAGGAGTTTCATTATGTACTTCAATGCATCAGGTATGGGGAAGGAACCATTCTTATGTATGGGATCTATTCATTTCATATGGATATTCGTAGTTGATTCTACATGAGAGAAATTACATAACAAACGATCTTGATTTAGCTATGTTTGTTCAAAAATTACGATGTTGGAGACGTTACTCACTAGGAGAGAATTTTTTGGTGTTCATAGTCTATGAAAGAATTATGTACATATTTTAAATGCATTATCTAATCTTGATACAATGATGGTGGGTTGAGTATCTTCAGTATTTTTGTTTAGATCTTCCCTACATGCCTGGTAATGGAAATGCAGTGGCCAATGCACTAAGTAGGAGGACTTAGACACAGGCAATGTAACTGGAATGTAACAAGTGACAACTTATGGGATTGTTATATGAGATCCACTTATAGGTGAATGATAGTCAGGGGAGGACATTACTATCAACCTTAGTTATTACCTATACCCTTACAGATAGAGTGAGGATGAGGAATCTACCAGAATCTTATGCCCTAGTTCTAAGAGAGAGTGTAGAATGTGAGGACCCTCCTCCTGGATGGACCATAGGTGGGGATGAGGTCCTGTAGGTACATGGTCACATGTGGGTTTTTTTGACATGTGTGAGGAGATGTTGTGGAATTTTCAGGAATCTTATTGGTTAGTGCATCCTGGTGTCACCAAGATGTTTCATCAGTTTTGGTGGCCAGTCGTGTAAATAAATGTAACTAGATTTGTTTTGAGATGTTCCACCTGTCAGTAGGTGAATTTGGAACACTATAGACCAACCACACATTTAAAGAAGCTACCCAAAATTTAGTGGAAATTGAATTAAATCATGGTGGATTTCGTGACCAGTTTACCGAGGTCCCCTAGATGTAATATAGCTATATTGGTTTTTGTTGACAGGCTCATGACGGTTTCTCATTTCCTTCCAATCAAGGAAACTTTTAGTGTTGATGATATTGGGAAGTTCTATATCCTTGAGATTGTATGAATATATGGGGTCTCAAATTATATCATATCAAATAGGGATGCACATTTTATATATCATTTATAGAAAGGTGTTCAAAGGGCGCTGGGTACACAGGTACTTTTGAGAACGAGATACCACCCCCAGACAGATTGTTCGTTAGAGTGCATGATTTTGGTGCTTGAGGATATATTTTAGGCATGCGTCCTATATTATATGGGCTCTTGGGAGATGAATATACTCCTAGTTTTATTTTAATACAATAATAGCTTTCATTATTCTTTATAGATTGTTCTATATGGGGCTTTTTATGGTTGGGAAAGCCAATAATCCCGGTGTTGGATGGAGGCAGGAGGGACAACTATACTAGGACCTCATGTTGTCTTGGAGACCACTGATAAGGTTTTATTGAATCAGAAGTTTATGGATACTATGCAGTCTTGTCAGAAATAATATTCCAATCACCATAGATTACCTCTAGAGTTTGAGGTTGGGGATCAGGTATTCCTATGTGTTTCAATGAGGCAGGGAAAAAAGAGGGTCAGGAGATAAGGTAAGATTTAACCTAGATACATTGGGTTGTTTTAGATTATAGAGAGAGTTGGGCTGGTAGCATATGGGTTTCAGTTACCTCATAGGTACCCAGATATGCATGATGTATTTTACATTTCTCAGCAACAACATTTCATTTTAGACTCATCTCATTACTTTCATCCCAAGGATGTTGAGTTACAGGTAGAACCATCCTTTGAGGAGCATCCTATATGAATATTAGATCGTACCATGATGTCTCTTCGAGCCCAATCCATTCCTTTAGTATGGGTTATATGGTAGCAAGGAAGAGTGTAGGATGAGACCTGGGATATGGAGGCAAACATACAATCAATGTGGACAAATTTATTATCAGATATCGTTTCACCACCCATGGAAGGGAAATTAAAGGATGAATATATTTAAAGTGGGAAGTTTGTAAGAACCTAGTTCATCCTTCATGTAGAGATCCCTTTTTCCAATAAATTCTTAGTTTAATTTCTTATTAATTCCACAGGTTTGATTCCCATTGGGGTCTTGAAGGTCTATGGGGTGTTTGAGGAATGTATGGAGCCTAGAACCCATTGTTTGGGTGTTTTAGCCTTCCACACGGTTCGTGAAAACCATGTGGGTTAGGCCACATAGTTTGACTAAACCCTATGATGTTCAAAAACGGGGGATTAATGACATAATGTTTGGGAAAATTGAATGATGGGATCTACATGGTCGTGCGACTAGGTCTTTATTTTTAGCAGAAATAAACAGAGGGTTTTAGCATGACTTGCACACGGTTTATAAACCATGAGGGGTAACTATGTAAGTGCCACTTTATCCTATAGTAGACCATGATACATGGCGCATGGTTTGAAAGACCCTGAAACTCAATAGTGCAACCCATATATTTTGGTTATAATGACCATTTCCCCTTAGTTATTTTAAAAACCCAACCATTGTTTCCTTCTTCATTCGTTGGATAGTAGAAGCCTTTTTTAGCCCTTTGATGAAATATCATAGGATTTGAGCTATGTTATTCATCCAAACACCAATTAGAATGTAGTTTGTCTCCTTGGATCCATAATAGTAATTCCTCATTTTATTTTTTTATCATTTTTTGATTCTTATATTTATCGATTGCGCTATTTGGATTTGGGATCATGTGCTTCAATTTCTCGTTCTTCATATGTTATTTAGATTTATTCCAAAAAATGATGAATCAGAGCTTGATATTCTATGATATATAAATATTGAGCCTAAGGTAGGTGGTCATGTTCTTTTCATTAAAAGCGTTTATATGTGTTGGTGTGCCGAGAAACCATTTTTGGGGTGTCACTATAAAATGAATCGAACCCTATCATCACCCATCATAATTTAGGTAATTGAATAGGTGTTTTTATGCATGTAATTTGTTTTATAATTTGAATAAGGTCCACCCATGGGTGAGTTACCATGAATGATCATTTATGGATTTTGTCCTTTGATGCCTATGAGGCATGCCTTTTTCCCCATGACATTGGATTTCCAAATATGAATTGGTCTATGAATTAAATTGAAATGTTTTCCTATTGCAATTAAATTGAATTTATGGGTATGGGATGGATTATTGTCCCTTGACTCTAGGAATTTCTTTCTTGGATAAAGAATTTCTATCTTGCCCATGTGAAGGAAATAGAGTCCATGAATTGAATCAATGAAATTGAATCAAATTTCTTAAATTTTTTCTTTTCCCACTTGAGATATATGATAACTAATATCTTGGTAAGCTTCATAGGATATTTAGTATCCTTATGATAAAATTACCTTGTCAGTATTTGGAGGAAATCCATTGAGCTTGAACTTGTTTTGAAATTTCATTAATAGGAATGAATTGAACCTTATGTTTCCTTGACCATAAGAGTTATAGGATTACCAATCCATGTAGTATCTTGTTATGACATTGAATCATGTTATAAGAAATATTCCCATATGATTAAATGAAAGGAAAATCCCTTGAGGTTGGACCTTTCTTGAGTCACTATTTTGAGGTGAGTTATATTTAATGCCTTTGGTTTTGACCTTTCCCTATTAAATTAACTGATTAAATGATAAATAGCCTTGGGTGACACATGGATTCAATTTAGAATTCCATGGTTGAACTCATGCAACTATTTAATCTTACAACTTAAGTGATACATAGATTCATCGTAGAATGCCCTAGATGGTCTCAATTGTAATATTATATTTTCATGAGTGATACATAGATCCCAATGAGGGATAACATGGATGAACTAATTGAGGGTATAATTATATGCCGAGTGATATATTGATTCTTATTATAATTACCTGGAAATACTCAACATGAATTAGAATATTATGCCAATGGTGATACTCAAGCATATGTTTAGGAGCGCCGAGGACTAACTCATTTGGATAGGATGTTATACCAAACATAGAGAAATACTGGGTTCCTAAGATATTCTCCAAGGGAAGGCTTGTAGTTTATTGGTTGATATTGTACCTAGAAGGATACTTGAATTCAAACATTGGATGTCAAGGATCGGCTCAAGTTATGAATTGAATTATAAATGAAATGACTTATGATGCATGTGAAATCCAAAGAACAAGATTGCATTTAGCCTTCACTTGTACATAATTAGATGGCCTTATAAGGCATCTGTTGTGATACCAATTACACAAGGGGTGTTGGGTTTAAGCCGGATCTCAATACTTATAAATTCAATGTAAATGAATTGTTGAATGAAATTAATGGAAATTAAAACCAGTGCATGTAGGTTGTTTAAATTTTATTAAACCTATACATAATTGGTTTCTTATTTAATGCTACCTACTATATATATTCATTGACTGATTAGAACATAAATTGGGTGGTTTCCTACTAGGATTTTTTTATCACACCCTGTTTGGGTCACCTTTTGGACCCAAATAGATTATATGATTACAGGTAATGATAAGGGAAAGAACCCTCATATAGGTACATGAGATTCTATTTTGGATCATGAGATAATGTTTTTTTAATAAAATTATTAATAATATGATAACATGTTAATATAGAAATAAAATATATATTTTATGCCCTCCTTTCAACAGTTTGAAAAACTAAAATGTCACTTGTCTTACATGTGAACTATCACATCCAGAAGTGACATTATATTCTTTTTATAACTACATAATAATTATGGTTAAATGGTGGTATTTAATGTATAAATATTATATTTAAAACATTATTAATATTATGAAAATATACATAAATCTCTACCTCATTTATTTTCTATATAAATGAACATGTCACTCGTTCATAGGTACAGACTACCACCCACACGAAAGTGAGGTATTTCAATTTTCATTTTAGTTTTTATTATTTATATAAATACTTTATAACCAAATTAAACACATTAAAAACATATAAATAATATCATTAATCTTTTTTATAAATGATATTATTTCAAAATAATCACATTCTTAACCATACACACCTGTATATTATAACATGTTTTTGTTTGGGTCTGTTTAAGCACCCATTTGAACAATGCTATAAATTTATATCATGGAAGACTATGGAAACTAAAATTCTGATGTTATTGTAATTTAATGATCATGTGATTATTTTTTATAGTTATTAAGTTGTTATATAATATTTAACTTATTATTAAGATACCGCCTCTCATTACGAAAAATTACCAAAACAATCCCATTGCCAACTCCATTGTCAAAAATCCTAACAAAAATACTTATAAAATGAAATTATTAAATATTAAATCATTACAATACAAATATTAAAGTATGTATAATTATCCTTGAATGATAAAATTTTAATCTATAAACATTAATCAACATCTCCATTATGAAACTAGTATTAAACAAATAATCGAGGCTAGTAACATCTGATGATGAAAATAAAATATGACTAAATAATATAATTACAATAAATGATAATAAATTATTTTTATATAAGATTATAAGTATTAAAAAGGTTCTCATACAAGATATTAATAATTATATTTTTTTATAAAATAGGTTAAATCATATTAGGCTTATAGGGATTTTAGGGAAGGGTTTTTACATATCAATTTTTCTTCATTGAGATATGATCCATATTCGCTAATTGTTTCATTTTTATGGTGTATATATTGTAAATGGTATTAATTAATCATATATTTTCATGAAATCTAATGGATATAAAAATAAATCTCATGTTCTACATTTCATGGGTTTTCAATTCTAAATATAACGATGATGTCAGTGTCCTTGTAAATTGAATTCTCATTCATTGAGTTAAAAATTTTCTTATTGAACTTCATTATTATATATTGGATATTTTAATCCTATGATTGAATTAAGTTGAAAATAATATTTATTTTAATGGTATTTATAATCACTCTCATGAGTACCTTCTTACAATTATTTTGATTCAACTTTTACCAAATCATTAAGGTATTTTGTTAACTAAAATTCCATTTCTTGAGTTTATAATGTCAATTCTAGAGCCTCATTCTTCTTAGTCACCCATATTCATAAATTTTCCATTTAAAATGATATTACATATTCTATATATATGAAATGTTAATTTTTTAATTCAAATCTTCTTCCTTGATTAATTTTTTCTTATAAATGTATAACAATGTTAAAAATAATGATCGTCCATTCTGAAGTTTATTTTTATTATGTGTCTAGATTTTATCTTCCCACCAATGTTATACTTTATATTTTGAAACCCTATTATGTATTTTATCATTTGAAATTCATACTTATACTCCCATATTTTCAAAAATATTTTTTTATTCTTTTTACGATGTTGGTTTTTAAGAAATTAATTTGCAAATATTAAAAAGGGTTTATATCATTTAAAAATAATAGTTTTTATCTTACACTCCAAATTCATTTTTATTACCCTTATGTATTTTCAAATAAGCATTATTATATATTATTTTTTAATAGTAATTTTTTTCAAAATGTTTTCACTTCACCATTTTGAAACCTTTATATAATTTTCAAGGATTTTTTATTATAATTTATTTAAAAATATTTATTCTAAAAATTACTTCCTTTAAATTTCTCGAAAACAATCTTTTCAAAAGTGAAACACAACTTATTAATACTAAAATAATGTTAATAATTTTTTTCTAAATTATATTTTATGTTTCACATACATTTTCCTATAACTCTAAAATATTTAGCTCTTATGGAGTTATGTTTTATGAATAACTTTCTAAAATTTCTAAATGAAAATACTATATTTGGGTGATTATATTTTGGTATCGACTGATTTAATTCTTGAATCCATTTTATGAGATAACAGATAGATATATTATGAAACCCATTTTTATTTCCATGGGTTCTTAATGATGTGATGAATGATTATTTTTAATTTCTACACATATGTATTAATTATTTATTTATGAGGACCTGTATCTCCCTCCAACACATTGGTTAAAGTATTATATCTCATTAAATAAAAATTTGTTGTGAGTTGTGATACTTGAGTCAATAATGGAGAGATATTTATGATACTCAAGTCAATAATGAACCCTGAATTATGATACTTAAGTCACTAATGGGACACACATTATAATCTTGAGTCATAATGGGTCACATAAGGTAATGGATGAGCCACCAAGTAATGGGTCCCATAGTTTTGATAATTGAAAAACTATGTAATGATTTCTTATGATTTTGTTGGTGTTATAATTCCTTGTTATTATATGTGTTAATTAAATCTAACATTTCTAATTAATATCCCTATTATTATGCTTTATATATTATGTTCATTAACTCACACTCTTATTCCATGGAACATGCTTGTTAATTTGAGTTTATAAGTACTTTTATCATGACCTAAGGATAAATCTTATTGTTTTATGTTCATTTTAACAATATATTTCTCCCTTGCTCATTTTTTATCATATAATTATGATTAAACCCTTGGTGAAAATTTGATGAGCAATTTTCCCTGACTGGGAATTTGAGCTCACTCATTTCTTATGTTTTCATTCCCTAGGTTATGAAGAAGATTTTAACCAATGTGGAGTATAAAATGGGGTCGAGAGTGGTTAGATTATCGAAAATGTTTCATAAGTATCATAAAATAAGTTTCTTATGTAGCATATCCTAAAAGAAGAAAAAAAATATGTTCTCAGGATTATGTGTTTCTTATGCAATGTAATATTTAAATAATAGAAATATATGTTAGTTTAGATTGGTATATCATACATTTTATACAATTTAGTAGTAAAATAATGTATTTTTTTCACAATATCTAGGAGTATGGGTTTAGGGAACCTCATGAATTGTTATTCCTTGATACCCCTGAGGGTTGACTTTGAGATGCAGGGCACACCTAGAGATCAACTATAGGATTTGTGGTATCTTCATCATTCTGAGATTATTCATTTTATCATGTGTTATGTCTATCAAGGGGTGGAGTAGATATTATTGTGACCTTACTTTCAACCTTGAGAATTATTACCATAGAACATATCTATATTTCTTTATTTAATTTCTAGGTTACTCTCATTCGTACTTAGATCATGATTAGTATTGTTGGGTTGTATTTATTCAGTAATTTTGAGGCATCCTATTCGGTATATTTATACTCACCATTGAATGAGACTTCTACCCACCAATGTTGTGTCTGTACATCCAACACAGAGGTTGGAGATGGTCTTAGTGAACATGAAACTAGTGTTACCTTTTTGAGAAAATGTCTGATGATTATTGGAAATGCACAATGGAGAAAAGTGGGATTTCATTGACGACAGTAGTGGTTATTACTGTTAGTGATTCTTACAAGAGTTCATGTAGTGAATAAGATATTTTTGGGGTATTTATTGTTTGAGATATTTTTTTGATGTATATTTACCCTAGTATCTAGCTAAGTAGAGTTTTATTTGGACATATTATCTCATGAATTATTTTTATTTAGTTCAATTTAATTTATTTATATATCCTTATATTGTGTCTAGATATCTTGTTCATTGGAGATATGTGTATTTTGTAGGTTGATATATGATAAGGCATCCCATTTGTGGGATATGGCTACATGGTGCATGTCACTAACCCCTAGCCTATTAGAGTAAGGCATGTGGAGGCACACTCAGTTTACTACTGACATGGTTGCGGCCCCAATGAGTCAGGTCATTTCATGGATACTCTTGATTTTTATAACTAATATCTTGTAATATAATACCCATATTTGAAGGAAAATTTTGTTGTTAGACCTATAATGATTTAACTTCTTCCTAAATTAAATTAGTTAATTGGGGAGGATATGTACATGCTCCTTAAGAAATTTAATGTTATTTATTCAAAAATTAAAACAAATACAGTGGATGAGAATCAATTTAAGCTTAGATCCATTCATTTTCCCTTGGATTTTTTAAAACAATACACTATTATATAATATAAAACTTTATTACTTGTTAGAATGATATCCAAAAATTATTCCTTGAAAAATAATTCCTAAATTCTAGGGCAACCTTTTATTAGAAGGAAATTAGTATAATTAGAAAATATCCTGAATAAAATCATTATTAATATTATAGAAGACTCAAAAAAGTTTTTGATTCATTCCCTCTTCATCAAATCCCCGAATAAATCCTCATTGAAAACACATCTAAGGGTTTTTTATCCACAGCAAGGGAAAATATTGGTTCTTATAGTAATGGTATACATATAGGTTAAATTATTTCTATATCTAGAGAACTCATAAACACTATGTAAACTAAATCAAAATAGTTTAGCACTAGGGACCAATCATATCATGTTAAAGTTATGAGTGAAACTTAATGTGGATAATTTTTTATAAAAATAATTGATGAGTAAAATGAAAACTATGACGATAAATTATTCCATTCAATAATCATCTCATTCCAGTTCATTTTTGAGTCCATAACCTAGTTGTTCTCCATAATTGGATTTATATATTACACCATCCCAATTTTCATCCATTAATCCGTGAAATTATATATCACAAGTTAAATCAAAACAACCATTCAAACATTTATAGCCACCGCCCACCCATATTATCCACTATTCTCCCTTTACAACCACCCTTCCATCATTCAAAAACACCTTTCCTATCATAACATAACCTACTAGGGCCTTTCTAGTTAGTGATATTCCATGAATGAAAAACCCAAGCCTACCAAAAATTGGCCAGGGTATGGAGACTATCATTGAGTTGTTATATTCCACACATGAGAGGCATTAGCCTAAGAACCTCTAGGTACGCAAAAATCTCCAAGCCCGTACAATGATGAATGTAAATTACAACTCATACTAATGCGTGCATACATCTAAATCTTATAATCATATTTAAAAAAGTGCTAAAATCTTGAGGGCTAGTTACAAGCCCACCAAAAACTGCAAAAACTCCAACCTCGTTAGAAGGAGGGGTCTACTGTCAAATGCAACACTTGTACGTACCTCAGTCTATTTATCCAAAATACATGCTCTACCTAATTCGATACTACCATGAGTCAGTCAAATGGTATGAATTATTCATAAGACATGACATGTGTAGGAAGAAATCATGTAGGTGTGAATACAAAAATACCTAGTAAGACACACTGAAATCACAATACATAAATCATCATGAGTAGTCAGCTCAAATACATAGGTATGCAATCCATATATGAACTATAAATATGGTAAAAACAACCCATATATACTAAAAATACACTCCACATCTCAATGAATTCTCAACCACTACTAGCCACTTGATTCTTCTTAAGGAATCAATATAATTCACGTTTTGGGAGAACTCACTCCAAGAGCCGTGGTATTACTAATGTCACTCATCCGAGAGGTTTTCCTCATTGTGTATTTAAAAATAAACACTTAATGTATCTCTAAATATCTATTCATCCATGTAGGGGATCACTCTCAGGGATACTGGATGAGAACAAGAAACCTACTGGAATAAAAGGAAGATAGGGAATCGACATATTGTACATGGTTGTCATGAAAATACCAACACCCCTTTCTAGGATGAAAAAGGAATGACAGAGGATCCCAACCTTGTATAACAGGGGGATAGACTGAACCCAAACTAATACAAAACTCATAGAGGGGATCACAATCCTTTATTGAGGATGTAAAAGCAAACTATACCCTTATAAGGATGGACCAAGTAACCATACCCAACTGAACATGGTTTATACTGAGGAAACAGAGGTCTCTAAGCTATCACAATGGAAGTACATTTCCTATATAGTGGGTACACAACATGTACCTCTAAAATTGGATCTTCCAATTCCTATGCATGTGATTATATTCATGTGTCGGTGTACACCCGGTCGTTCCCTTGTACACTTGGTCATGTCCATGCACTTAGCCATGCCTGAGTATAGATCCCTCCTCAAGTAATCTACCCAACCCCATTTTCATGTCTATTTCTATTCCCATGTACCCTTTGAGGTACAAATTGACCAACAAACAATGGGTCACACGATGTATGATTTTTTTCTTAATGCATAAACCCTAAAACTATTGCTAGGGTCCCACACTATTTTTTAAAATCCTATTGATTCTTCACACATCTTCCGATCTCACCATCACCACAAAAATTAAATCCTGAATATTTTATATATGGGGATAAATGAACCTATCCATCACTTATCACTAGAATATGGCTTCCAAATATGATTGAGAGTTATATTTTTCTAACCATGTCATCTAAATGAAAAAAATCCATTAAGTGATCAATAATTGGTTTGATCCCATATAACTACAATAAACAACCATAATTGTCACACCACAATCACACCCTTGACTACAAACCACACCCGTGGTATCGATATGTTATGCCAAAAAATGTTCATGCAACAAATGAATAATGTGTATTCATTGAACCATCAACAAAGGGAATACCGCCGGTGAATCATGAAAATAAATGTGGGAGAAAGGAATAAAATGAAAATGAGGAATGAATCATGGATATGTTTGAGTAATAATAAATTAATTTCTATTATAATGTGAAATTAAGAATAAAAAAATAATCAAATAATATCAACCACAACCATCCATCGATCTACCGAACAATTTTTTAAGGAAAATTGATTATGGTCAACATATGAAATCCAAATAAGGTAAATAAAAATAATTAAAATTACCTAAATTGATTTTGGATCAATCATTGGTGAATAATGGGTCTTTTCCCTCATCATTTGTGAGATCCACAACTCCATTTCCATTATAGAAGATGATCTATGGGAAATAGATCACAATCCTCAATCCAGAAATTGTCCATCAAACTATCCTCCACACTCTCCGCTTAAATCACCAAGATTATAAGGATAACTCAGATATTTATTATAAGGATGTTTAAATAAGAAAGGATATAGTTTTCAACTCAATTAATTAGTAAATAAATGGATTAAATAATTTAATTATTATTGTTTCCATGGTGGTTCTCAACCCAAGCACCTGGCGCACTCTAGGGTTATGTCATTACTAAGGTAAAACCCATGTTCTGAAATCCAAAGAGGTATCAAATTTACCATCCGAGTCCCCATTAATAAGTTATTCACTAATTTAGGTAAACTATATATGTGTAATATTGATATATTTAATGTTTTTATAATATGAATACTAGTCTCACCAGACCTCGAAATATGATACCTCGTTCTAAAAATATTATTAATTATATTTCAAATAAATATGTGGTAAAAAAGAGATGTTACATTCTCCATACCTTAGGACTTTATTTAAATAAAAGGACAAAAAATAAAATAAGAATATGTGGGTACTGAGCTTGAATCTAGGAGTTCCACTCCTAAGTTCTATCCAAAAGATTCATGTGCTACCCACAAAAATTCACCCAGGGAATCACTCACCCATAGAGGATCTTCACAAGCTGAACCTTAATAACTACTAGGTTCTCCACAAAAGTTTCTATATCCTCAATTACCAGATCACCCAAGTCAATAACATCGGATGTGTTATGTATTCACTTCCACATCTGTAACATTTTCAAGGGTCGTATACTCAGTAAAAGTTGGGATATAGGGTCAAGTGGTATACCACCTCACCAACCAAATATAATACTCGGAAATGGACAATAAATATCAATGATAACTTGAATCCCCAGCTAAATCTCTACAATCCACATTGATGTTAGACATTGAGGAACACATGGTCTCTCTAATCAAACTCTAATGGATTCTATTGTCATTTTATATATGACTTATATATGGATTTGGGTAGACTTCATCTAATTCTGGATGATATGCACCTTATATTATGTAGTTCACACCAACTCTTAGACTATAAGCATTGATTTACCTAGATCGGACTAATATAGTGGTGATCAATAGGGTTTCACACAAAACACCTTGAATAATCTCATAAAAATGGACGAATAATAGATATTTTTGTACACAAACTCCACCAAGGATAGGTGATCCTCCTAACTACGACAAAAGCCCGACATGTTTATTTGAAACATGTCCTTCAGAACATGAATGGTTTTCTATGTCTGGATGTCAGTTTTGGGGTCAAATGATATTCTCAAACACAACTAAGTCCCAAATTCTTTCTATAAACTCTCCATAATCATGATGTGAATATAATATCGAGACCTGAAAAAATAATCGTGGGAAATCCTTGGTTCTATACCATATCCTTCATATAAAGGCATGCCAATCCCTCTATTAAATTATGCTCTTAGATAGTTTGGTAGTATGAAAATTTGGTGAGTTGATCTATGATCACCCAGGTGTCATTGTGTCCTCTAGGAGTCCATGGAAGACCCATCATGAAATCAATGGATAAACAATCACATTTCAACATTGGATCCTTAGGGGTTGAGCTATACCCACTAGAACTGACATCAACGGTTCTGGTACATATTTTCCACACCTGGATATCCAACCCAGGGGGATGTATGAAACTCCCTCATCACCTCCTCAACCAATTTCACTGGTACAATCAACCGTACTATAATAAGGATAACATGATCCTCGCCTTTAGAAAATCCATTAGGAGAAAATCTAGTAGATATCTAAGCATGTAAGATCTCAGAGTTGGCATCTCCACATCGATCCTCCCAAACACAATGTAGATGTTGTGGGGTAAGAACCATCAATTGGAGGTACATCATTCCATCCTTATCCAAAAAGAAAAACTACAATGAGGCTAACTGCTCTGAAGGCTCCATTAAAAACATTGAAAAAGATCTCACATTGAGTGAATCTTACACTTTGTTATAATTCCCAAGAGTATAGAATATTTCAAAGTCATAATATTGGTAGAATCTATCCAACCCCTCTATCTCAAGTTATGATACTTCTATGAGAGGATATACATCAGACTTGTATAGTTAGAATATATGATAAACCACTCACCCATACGGTAGTGTCATCCCATATTTAGGGTGGATAATACTAATTCCAACATTAGATCCTGGGTCGCATAGTTTTTATCATTTGGTCTCAACTGCCATGACCCATAGGAAATAAAAGCATTCTGTTGAATCATAACAAAGCCAAGTATGGTCCCATATTCAATGAAGAACACTATATACAGAACACTCTACTCTAGAAATATCAAGACGGGGGTTCTCATTAACCTATGTCATAACTCCTAAAAATACCATAGGAACCTTGCTATACACATAAAATTCCACCCTTATGATTCAATGAAATCAAGGGAGATTATATACTATAGAAATAATGTATGGATCTCCAATAGTATCCTACCATCCCAAGGAATCTTTTCACCTCTGTTTGGATCATCAGTGGATCCCAATATAACATTTCATAAACCTTATCCAGGTCCATGGTTACACTCTCTACTGATATGAAATGTCTAAAAATGTGGACCTCCAAAATCCATAATTTGTAGTTTGATATCTTCCTATATATATGGTGATCTCTGGGTATTTCCAAGACCATCCTCAAGTGTCTAATGTGATCCTTCCCAGACAATGATTACACTTGGATATCATTGATTAATACTTCAAAATAAATTACATAAATGATGAAATATATCATTCATGAGTCCTATAAACACTAGTGGGTAATTATTTGTGTCAAAAAGAATCACCAAATACACATAATAATTGTAGTGTCCTAAAAATTCTATCTTCTCTATATCAACATCTCATACTCAAAACTAGTGATAACCTGATTTGAGCTCAACCTTCAAGAACCATCATTCCCCTACCAACTGATCGAAGTTTCCATAATACTTTAGTAGTAGACACTTATTATTTTCTTTCACCTAGTTCAGATGATTGAAATCCACACACAACCACATGCTCCAATCCGTCTTCCTGGAAAATAACACCAGGGATTCCCTGGGGGAAACACTATGTTTGAAAAATCATTACATATAGAAGTATGGAAACTGATTCTTAAACTCACAAATCCCTATATGACTCATATAATATGATATAAAAGATATCATTTTAGTCCTTGAGTGAAAGTCAATGTAGAAGTCAATGTATCGGTGGAGAGGTAAGCCTAGAAATTCCTCTAGAAATATTTCCTCATACTCTTCAAACACAATAGGGAAATGAAAGCCCATAACATCACAACTCCAATGGAAATACTATCCAAATAGTGATTACTCAGATTTATCATCCTATGTATGAGCCCATATATATTTACCAAGGTTTTCTTCCCACCCACAAAGTAAAACCTTGTTCCTTCACTATGGATACTTCACATCCTCTTCCCAAAACAATAAATTCAGGCTTGAGTTGTGGATATCCAGTCCACACATAAGTTGACATCGTAAGGCCTCGTCATTTCTAAGAATATATCATATAATAATCCTTCACCTCAAATATTTAGGTCACACTATCATCATAAGTGTTTAATCAGTGATTCACCTCTTTCCAAAATCTCTATGTGAAGGGGTCATGCCAGGGGATTAATGATAATCTCTAAGTATCAGACAAGAAAAGTGTTAAGAAAAGTGTGTCTTGAAATAATATCTGTTAGTATTGAAGCTAAATTATAGAAATCATAAAACATATCTCTAATCATTCTAGGAGAATCAAACTCAAAGTCCACCACTACCTACAACTGTCCTCATCCCTATACACCATCTCTCGATTGTTGAAACGAATCACATGGGGGTTTTGGTGGAAATAGGTCAAAGTGACTTCTACTTCATGCAACTATACCCACTCATCTACCATGTCTTCCACCCTTTAGAACACTTTTATCATACTACTATCTCTCTATGGGAGGTCCATCAAGTGAATCTATATGACCGGTATGATGTGTTCAAAAATATGATGTGTGATGTCCCCAATCATCACAAGAGTAACAACACCTATCTTCTAGATAACTAGAACTGTCCTAAGAGACTTGAAAAAAAGACCCTCTATCATGGGTTTTCCTCTTTATGTGACTCACACACCCAGATACCTAATACTACCATTTAATACTATATTCTATGGTTTTTACTCTTGGGAATCACTACCAACACCCACAATATGTGTCTTCTATTATTGAAATATATCCACCACTAAAATATGATCAAGAACTCCAACATAGGTCAAAAGAAAAATAAACATCACTCTATCATGGATATCTTAGTTTAATGACCACATTAAGTTCTATTATTTGAATAAAATATCCCGAATCATATTCATAGAGTATCACAAAATGTTATAGAACTTCACCATGTACTCTTTCAAAATCATAATTCCCTTCCATATCTGTATCAACTACAATATGCAGACTAATCAAAACATGGTTGTATAAAATTTATACCAAATATATTATCAAAATATGACCAGGAGAGAATTATCTTATCATGAGAATGATCTACTAGACACCACTATCTCTCAATTAATCCCTAAAGAAGACGCACCTCTAGGACCACCATTTGGTAAGTAGGAGTCTTCATATGGAAGAAAACATGACTAACTACCTCTTTCTAATCCTCAGATTCTAGGGTTTATGGATCACCTAAAAACTAAAGAGGTAGCTTCCTTTGAAACTCATAGAGTGTGATCAGCCTGATCACATCCTTGGTTTGTATGGTCAGTGTAATCTACATCTCAATGGGCTGTGGAAGACTGTAAAACAACCTTGAGTAACCACCTCAAATACATGACCATGTACTGAAGACTTGTCACTCATAGGATCATCCCTATGATTTCAAAGTGGAATCCTAGCTTGTTGTCTATATAGAGGAATCCTAAAATGAACATGATAATCCCTGATCAATGATAATATCTAGGGAGTAGACTCAAGAAGAAAATTAAAACCACGAACTATTTCTATATGATTTATGCACCAATTCTTTCATTGAAACCAACTTTTACAAGTATCGAGTCAACAAGTAGGTTATAAAATTCCTAGTGAATGGATGTGTTGTTATATACACAAAAACATGACACCTTGTCCTAAAATATGAGCTAGAAAAACTTTAACACTATTGAAATAAAACCCAAACTAAACCACACAATTATATAAAAATCCAAACTTCATTACGAAGGTAGAACCAAATCCTTTGATATGATTCTATCTTGAAGGAACCCAATGAGGCCCATATAGACTTCAATATACAAGAATAAAGTCCCCAAGCCTTCCTCTAATAGGCTAAGGGATGGAAATCAGTTCCAAGAAGGAATATCCCACACATGGTATGAATAAGTATATGTACAAGTAAAAACACACACATCACTAATCCCATACAATATAGAAAGTAAAATATAATTGATACCAATGAATGTATACATCTAAATCCCACAATCAAAGTATGAAAAAAATAATAAAATCATAAGGTGTAAATACCAACCCACCAAAAACTGCAAAAGAGTCCACCCTACTTAGAAGAAGGGGAGCCCTATAAAATGAAACACAGATATGAATCTTGTCCTGTCTAGCCAAAATCTATACTCCGCCTACTACCAGCCCTCCTAGGGCTCTGTCAATTGTTTTTTTATTAGTGTGAGACACAAAACATGTGGGAATAGCCCATGTATGGGTGATTATAACAATACTCAACAAGACACCATAAAATTACTAAGCATAAAGAATCAGGAATATTCGGATGAAATACACTAGTTAGTTAATCAAGTTATGAGAAATAATGATAATAAAAATATCATAGATATATGAATAATAGAATCCTAGTCTCAAAGAGGAATAAAACACTTCAAAACACCTGATTATATGAATGTATTCAAGGAAAATATTATTCTTGGATCCCTAACTCTATAATCCATGTTGTTACTGATGGATGTCATCCGAGAGTTCATGCTTGTTGGGCCTTTACAAATATGTACTCACTAGATCTATGAAAATCTCATCGTCCAATTAGGAGATCACTCCTAGGTACACTATAAGACACCATAAACCTTACTAGATCAACATACCAAATATAGGATCAATTCCTTTTGAATGGCCTTCAGGTATATTCAACAAACCCCATATTGGTTGATGAAGGAATGATTGAGGATCCCACCCTACTCTCATAGAGGGATATATCAAACCCTATCCGATAAAAAACCCATAGAAGGGATCACAATACTATATTAAGGATTTAATTCCACATTTCACCCTTGTAAGGATAGACTATGGAATTATACTCAACTGAACCTGGTCTATACTGGGGAAACACAGGTCTCCAAGCTATCTGAGTGGAAGGACATGACGTGTATCGAGGGTAAACTTTTATTAACTCTAAACCCATACCTATAAATATACATTCCAATGTTCCTATTACCATTACTATATATACTTATCCATGCTAATGTATGCCTATCCATGCCTATTTACCTGGCCGTGTCCGACTACCAGGCCGTGCCTGTGTACTCTACCAGTTCCCAGGTCCCTTGTTGTGTTACTTCTTGTATACCCACAAGGTTACACAATGAGCCACAAAATCTGGGCTACCTTGTGTGTGATGCATTTCCCATGGAGTGAGATATTTATATCTTTTTACAAACCCTATCTCTATATCTAGGGCCCCACACTGTGTGGGTTCTATAGACTACACACTATGTAACAAAGGATTTTCTAGAATCATGTGGTTTCTTCATACATAATTTGGTCTTACTACCACCAACACAAATCAAGAATGGATATTATATATCCTTGGATGAAAAAACTACATTGGAATTTGACTTCTAAACCTGATTAATAATAACTATGTTTCACTACATCATCCAAACACTAAAAGCCTCAAACCGGGGAACCTTTAATATAACCCGATATGATCTACCTATGATCACCCACCATCATCATCACACCTCGATCTCACCCTCAATCAGGAATCACACAAGTGGTATTGAGCTGCAGCACTGGGGAACAATCATGCAATGATTGAATATTTTGTGTCCATTGAACAATCAACCAAAAAAATACCACTAGTGAATCATGAAATGAAAAGATAGAGAAAAGCACAATCCATAAATGAGTAATGAACCTCATCCATGTTTTATTTTTACTTTATTAATTTCCATTTGAATGGTGAATTAATTATCAAAAAAATATTCAAATAATATCAAACTTAATAATTAATATATATGAGACCCAATTTTTTATTGAAATTGGTTCACCTTTGTTATGGGAAATTAAAAATTGATAACTCTAAATTAATAAAGTGGCCTACCTATAATTTTGATCAATCATTAGTGAAGAATGTTCCCATGATATCATCATTAAAATGATATACAACTCCACTATAGTTAGAGAATATGATTTACTGGTAATTGATCTTGATACTCAATCCCATGTATTCCTCCAAAGTCTATCCTACACGGTCTTCTTTCAAATTCCCACAATTATGCAGATAACCTTGGGATTTTCTCATAAGGTGGTTTATATATGGGATTATTTAGGATTAAGTTCAGTAAATAAATAAATAAATATATCTAATTATTATTCTTCCCATAGCGTTACTCAATCAAAGGGCCCAATGAAACATAAGATTATATTATTCAAAGGAAATAACCCACATTACAGACACAATTACATTCTCATATTTCCCATTTGAGTCTCAATTTTGGAGTAATTACAAAATTTTAGGAGAAATTTTCACGAGTGATATTAATATATTTATTATTTTTATAATATCTATATCGATCTCATTGGTCCATAAAATCTTACACCATCTCAATGCATGGATCTGAAAATATAATTAGATATATTCCAAATCATTAAATTGAAAAAATATTGATTTTCATTTTTCACATTATTTGTGTGGTATTTTATCAAAAAATTACTACCATACTGATTCATGCAATTATTTGTGAAATACCCTTATTTATTTTTTTAAAATAGAGAGATAATTATTGTTTATGAGAAAAGAAAGAATTCAATTAATAGTCAAAATTATATTCAACGTGACAACCAACCTTTCAAAACATTAACCATCCAATAATTAATAAATAATATAAAAACTATAACTATAATTCTATCTTTAGGAATAATCAATTCAATAATACTAATAAATACCCTAAAAATAACCACTGGTATAAAAACAAATGAAATTTTCCTAATAGTAAATTTTTTCAAAAAATTATTCCAAAGAAATATAATGGATATAATTAAAAGTAAAATCAATTTAAATAAATTTTATGAAATAAATTTTATAGAAACCAAACTCTTACTATGAAAACTAACCATAAACCAATATAATTTAACAAAATCATCAACCAAATCAATTTAACCAAAACAACCAAAACCAAATAAACTTTTACCAAGTTAATTATAACAATTAAAATGAAGCATCATTATATAGAAGAGATTGAATTTTTTTTGAAAAATAATTCATTCATTAAAAATATTCAAAACCAAGTCATCAAAGAAACTCCCAACTAATTCCATTTAATTAGTTCATAGAAAACTTTAACAGAAAACTAATATCAGGGACACTTCCAAATACTAAAGGTGATTTAAATATTATGTAACATGGGTCTAAAAAATCACAAAATATTGATAAAATAAACCTAAAATGAGTAAAAAGTCAAAAAAAAAGAGCTAAAATGTTGAAATTATTGGGGAAGAAAAAAATATTTCAATAAATATTTGAAAATTTTGTTCCAAATGATAATAAATCAACTATTTTATCTGAGGAACTTGTTGTGAATTGTGAAAAACCTATTTTTAAAGCCCCTAATATTAATTTTCCTCAATATTTAAACAATGATAAAAAATAATACTAAACTTAAACCCAATCTAAATTAAATTTTTAATAAATTTCATAGATGTATTTTCATGAAGTTATTGAAAAGATTCATAAATATGCTAAATTTTTAAATGAAATTTTCACCAAAAAGGGGAAGAAAAAATCTCTATATAATGTGTCTCATTTTTTTCTATCACTATTAGGTATAATGATATCAATATTTTGATAGTTAACATAAAATAGAAAAAAACTAAAATGAAAAGTGAATTAGTTAATATAATTTATTTAGTTAATTTGATTCCAAAATCCATTTTTAATATGATTCATGGGTTCCTAGATTCAATGGCCTATAAAACAACCAATTTAATATTACAACTTGTAAAAAAAGAACTAAAACTTTTGTAGTGTACCTTAAAGATATTATTGTAGGTGTTATTATAATGGTATTCCAAGCATATATTTATATAATATTCATAAAAGAAGATGCTTTTAAAGGAAAATTTAAATCATATTTGGGAGACCCTTTATTATGACTTCTTGGACCGAGATTGATATCTATTAAGACACCTTACCATAGAATTTTATGATAAAGGGTTGAAATTAAATATTTCTATTCCATGATGTCTCCCTTTGGAAACCCAAATTTATAAAAAATATATTATTTAGTGAATAAATGTTTTGAATTAAGTACTAAAAATTAAATCTTTGTCTACAACTTCTGTGAATATTCTAATTATTTTGAAGCTTGTTGGTTGGGTACTGAGTCTTTATCTATGTTAGAGGAAAAAAGTTTTGAAAATAATTTGTTTAAAACCCATTTGGATGAAAATTATTCTATTAATTTAAATATATTAGAATATTTTCATTTAATTAATAATTAAACTATTTATTTAGAGAAATATAAACCTCTATATTCTTTGGAGATTTCACCAAGAATTTTAATTCCTAAAATCCACACTAAGTAGAATTTCATAATTCCATTCTTCTATTAGAATAATTCCATAATAATAACCTCGATTGATAAAAATGATGTATGGAAACATTATAAATGTATTATACAATAGGAATTGATTAAAAGTGATGAAAAATTAGTTTTTATTCAAGTTGGAAACATAATTTTTGAATTTGAAAAAGAAATTTCTACTATGGGTATCCTTGAAAATTATAAGTTAAGACCATAGATTCTAACATAAATGTAGAATATTATATGGGCCTAGATTTTTTTAAACACACCTTATTTAAATTATCAAGTTTTTTAGTTGTTTGGGGAGTACATGGTGTTAATATTGAGGTTAATGGAATGAAGGATATTTCAGTGTTATAAGTTTTTATTTGAAGTTTAAATCACTATATGATGTTTTCTGTCATAGAGGAGGGTTGAAGAATAAATTTTGGGAAGTGTAAATCCTTATAATTCTAGAAAAACTGATGCATGGATTAGAAACCAAATGTAAATATTTTTTTACATTTCAAGTAGTTTAGTGTAATGGTGTAGGTTATGAAGTGGTATGATTTTGGGTTTTGTTATTTTTTTTCTAGAAATGTACTTCATGACATGGCCATACATGTTGTGAAATAAATCATTGGGTGGATGGTTTTGTGGTTCTACCATTTGAGGGTTCATCACATCATGGTACCTATGTTTCCCCATGAACCTTCCTTATATTTATCATATTCAAATATTTATCTAGATTTAAATTAGGGGAGATTTATAATATCATGGTGTATATCTTATGGATTAGATCGAGATATCCAAGTTATAGCATGACCATCACATGTGATGCCATGATGCCTTAAATTTCTAGTAAATATATTAATTCAAAAGCTAATATGAATCCTTAATTCTTCCTTTATTTTCTATAATCCTTAGGAATCATTTTATTCTTCAATATATACCCATTTTCTCCCTTTAGTTGGTTTTTTCTCATGGATTTTTGAGATTGATCAATGGTGGTCTGAGATGAGTGTCACCTTCTTTTATTCTTTGTTTCATCGATTTATTTTTTAATAGATGTATGTGGAAGTGGTGTTTCATGGTTCTGGTAATATTGGGTCAAGTGTTTATGGATATCACAATGTTATAGGAATTCAAATACTTTATTATTCAATCATGTATTTTTTATCGTATTCCTCACCTTATTCTTGCACAGTGGTTGAGAAGTTTCAATTGAGGTTGGATATTCTAGAATTTTATTTTGTTCATGTATAGTGAAAAGATTACACTGAACAATGGAATTATTCATGTCCATGAGCAATAATGTTTATTTTTTTTAGTTTTATTTATATTTATTCATCCTCATAAGTTGATGAATATCGCCCCTAGAATCGTTTAAGATAATATCATTCACATATAATATATGATCAATTTTTATAAATAAAAATAACTATGTATTGTAATTATTTCTTCATTTTTGAATTAGTATACCTCTTCTTATTGTTCAATATTTTTAATTAAGGATATAATGATAGTATACCTCTAGTGGTGATCTACACATGATCCATGAACCACTAAATGTATCCCTAGAATATCTGGGTGCTACCAAAAATGATTCTCACCGCTTGTTTCATTCACCATTGATTACAAAAAAAAACATCCAATATTAAAGGATTCTTTTAGTTCTATCAAGGGATTGAGATATAGGAGAAGGATATAGGATCAACATTCTTGAGAGCATTCTAGGGAAAGTTATCTCTAGGTCATTATGGAATTATTTATAGAGGATGTTGTGCACAATTATTACATTTTACTATAAATGATATAATAGAGTTTAAATATATAGGTTAGAGAATAATTATTTCCCAAATTCCCTTGATTGTTCTATTAATTATTAAAAAAACCCCTCATTGAGTAATAATAAAATTACTTTTATTATTTAATTGATGTGTAAAAAATTCATAGATATATTTAATATCATTTTATAAATAAATAAATTAATATTTATACAAATGATAGTAAATATTTCATTACCATCAGAAACTAACCTTGTTTTGTTAATCCTCTTATGTATTTATCGACCCTCAAATAATGACTATTTATTTGAATAAATAAATATCACAACATTATTCAATAAATAATTAAATAAATATTATATTATCTAAACTTATGAATAAATATTTATCTAATATTATACACACATATATATATATATTCTCTTTAATAATTGGTGAGTCAATATATACTATTAAATAACCTTGAATAATTATTATTCCTCTGAATTTCGAATAATATTTATACTAATTTCAAATTCATAATGAAATTTTACCATGGTTCTAGATATACTTACTGTGTGACCCTTTATTTAACGCCCCGACCCCAGAAGCCCAGAGTCGGTGAATTATTATGTATCATTGGAATGATCCCAAAGATCAAGTCTCGAAAGACCGATTAGTTTATCAGTCTTGGAAGTACTAGATACATTCATAAGGTTTACATTACATAATAAAATAGAAAACTACAATAACATTGTTTCCATAGACAAAACTGAGATCCCATATACTATCCTTGCAAGTCAGTCATAACATACTTCTTCGCATCCTAAGAAAAATAAAACATTGAAAGGGGTGAGCTCATATGCTTAGTAAGGATAGGAATATAGTGGAAACTTTCATAAATAATCATAAACATTTAAGGCAATGGATAATACTAAAACAAAAGCCTTCTTGAACATAAACTTCAGCATAATATTTCAAAGATAAAATCAAATAATTCCATTTACTTATTCACATGGATATTCTACTAGTTGAATAATCAAATGAAATATCAATAGCAACTTTCATAATGATGGAACACATAATGCCTGACTTTCATAACCACATAGTCGAGGTCTTGTGCCAAGAGTATAAATAAGATTTTTTCAATTCCTTGTGACAAGACACTAGTTTGTCTATGAGACCTACCGATGCATCGAGTAGTTATAGCGGGATCTACCTGTGACTTACTAAGTCCAATTCATTCCCCATATGAATTTTTTAAAACATAACATAAACATTCATATTAAAACTAGCATACAAAATGTCAATAATTTATCCACAAACCATTAATGGTATTAAAATAGAACATCCAAAGTCAAACATAACTCATTCAATACAATATGGAAGATTTTATAGTAACATATTAAACTCAATTGAGAATAATGAATGATATTGACATAGATTAAAATAATCATCAAAACTATTTGAGATAAATATCCCCCTTTTTCTTGAAAACATTAAAAAGTCACACTATTTGTCAAGAAGCCGTTTAAAAATAAACTTTTGAATCAAAGTGTCCCATACCACTTTGAATATTTTAAAAGGAATTTTAATTTTATAACTTCAATGTCGATATAAATAAATCCTTAAAATCATTTTTAAAACATGGACATTAATGAGAAAGATTTAGAATAATAAATCTTTGAAAAATTTAAAATGATATTTTAGTCAGATTTCCTAACCAAAAGAGAGACACTTGAATAAAAATAATTGCGGGAATAAAAAAATTATAATATAATTATAATAAATCAATTCATGATATACTATGTCAAAGTACATTATATATACCATATAAAAGTGAATTGGTGTATGACAACAAATAACTCTCACTGGAATGTAAATTGAGATGAAATATCATATAAAGACTGTTTCATTTGGTTAAGTATAAATCGACGACATAATTATGTGTGAAAAATATAAATACATAAATATGATTGGATATTCATTGTATGTCAATCAGAGGACATTCACATATATTCATGTAAAAAACACCAATGAATTGGATGTTTAACTCAATAAATAGAGATTGAGTTAAAATTACTCTTATGAAGTTCATATTGATGACTTGAGAATTTATCAATGGATTATTTATGTGTATCAAAAGTATATACATTGAAAGGGGAGTGTAAATTAGTAAAAAAATAATAAATAATGATTCCACACATAATCATGGAGTAAAATAATCAATGAAGTATCCATAAAGCCCCATGAGTGGAAATTGAAATTTGAAATTCCCTTACCGATTTGGAAACTTATGAAACATAAACCCCATGAAATAAGTATCATAAAATGAATATGTAAATACACATTAATTATATTATATTAAAAAAATAATACAATCAGGAGTAGTACATACTCCACACAAAAGGAAATAGTGGCCAATATAGCATGAATCTCACGGAAATAAAAGTGAGATGAAAAACCCTTACTTCATTGTAATCAATTGATCCATATGAACAAAAGTTAATAACCACAAAATTAATAATATAATACCATGAATATAAAGATAATAATGATAATATATATCAAATGGAAGTACACAATACACCACATGAATAAAAAATAAGTGGCGAACAATGGAAATCTCACAGAATTAAAAGTGAGATAAGAAACCCCTTACTTTTTACTTTTCGTTGGTCGGGGGTAGGTTAAATTTCTTTATAATGGTGAAATAATTGTTATTAAATTATACAATAATCATATACATTAATATTACATCATATATGATCTTTTATCATTTTTTTTGTTAATAATATCTTCGTATTATCGTCGTCTCGGGTGTCAACTGATTCATTTTCCTTTGTATGCTTTGTTACATAAGTAATGTTTGTTATGGATAGGATGTATCTTATTAATATTCATAATGATATTAAATCATTAAAAATTATCTTTAATCATATAATGAAAATTAGTATTGAATGGATACGATGGGGAATGAATATCATTGCGTTCGTGGAGACGGTAATCCGTACATATGAACGAGCGACAATATCATTCTTTTGATATTAAATTAATATATAATTGGATGGTATATCATATATACAGAATAATTATCATGTTATATTTATTATTTAGATCAATTATACATCATTATTATACTCATCCAAATAATAATGTATTGAATAACAACTACACCACGACGTGGAGACGGTAAGCCGTATGTACGTACGTATGGTGACATGTCATTCATAGGATGGATTGAATAATGAATATGATTGTACCATATTTATAATAACATAATAGTATATATAATATACTGTATTTATTATTTTATAATGGAAACAACAAAGAAAGAGAAAGTGGAAGAAGAAAGGAACTTGAAAGAGGTGATGAAATATTTACCTCTTTTCGGGTTATTCCTATTTATTTGATCAAAATGGATCCTTAGGTTGGATTTATGACTAACATAAGACCTATAAAATGAATGTAGGAGAGTTTTGAGGATATATGGGTACGTTTTGGCTGAGAAAAATGGCTTTGAATGTGTGAATTAGAGAGAAGGGGGTGTTCCCTTCTATAAAAGGGGTGAGGGGCACCTTAGGAAAAGCTAAAAAATATTATTTTATAATAAAATCATTTTCGGGTTCTAATGGCTAAAAAATGAATTATTTATAGGATAATGTGTGGATGGGTCAAAAAACACTCAACAAATAGGTTTTAGATAGGTTTGGATCACTATATTAACATTATTATTTAGAATTAATTCGTAGTTGAATAGTTTGACATTTACCAGGCCTCTTTGTATTTTTATATTATATGGTTAATAAACATACAATAAACATCCAAGAGATCCCCAAGTGGTTAATTAATGATACAACTATCATTATATAAGTCTTTTGTACGAGCCTTATATTTTTATGATTATTATACCAACCAATAATATTGTATTTGTTTTAAAAACTCATTTATGTCAATTTTAAGATTATTTAATAATCGATTTTTTCTAAAGTCCTAAAAACATTATAACTTAAAAATAAATACATTTAATCAACCCTAAAATTTCATAGTAACCTATTAATTTTTTGTATGGCATCAAAACTTTCAAATTATTATTATTTTAGTATTTATAATATCATTTATTCGACTGTTTCATTAATAAGGAAAATATTGTATCATTATTGTGTCATATATAAATATATTTATTTTATGTCTAAAAATTATAAATAAAATATCATGAGTTAGGAAATAATTTTATATTTCTAATGAAGATTTATATTCCAATATATCGATTATATGAACTTTTATTAAAAAAATTATTAAAAGATATTTTCTTTTGTTATTTTTGTCTTTACTTTAGATTATTTAATATAAAATGTCATTATCACACCCAAGTGGCACTATGGGGTCCCAAAATCGAGGCAAGTATGAACAGTGTCGGAAATTTATCATCCAATAGGGTTAGGACATGTGTTAGGGTAATTTAATATTATTATAATATTATTTTTTAACTTTATTTACTGGATTCACCCCTTTAACCACGGTAAATTAAATATTTACTGTAGTAAATATTCCAAATATCTAAAAATAAAAGATACCTATTTATACAATTTGGATCTCCTGATTCTAAATATGGAATCCATTTTTCCACATTCAAAATATAGAAGTTGAAGAATGTAATTTAAAATTAATTCCCGTTGTCAAAACGAAAAGCGTTTTTTTATGAAATAATAACTATCAAAAGATTGCCACATGTTTATGTCAAATTTAAATGTGAAATTACTTATAATGACCTACATTGTATTAAATGATAAAAATATAATCTAATTATACTTCCAAACAATTAAAATTTATAAATTCGCACTATTAATTATTTCGATTAAAATAGTAGTTTTTAATTAAAATTTAGTAATTTTAACTATTCATCAAAATATGAAAGTTATCAGAAAAGTGCAAAAAAACTCATCCTAATCTAATTTAGATATTCCGAATCCAAAAATTAAGTCTATTTTGAATGATAAAATGAATAAATTTTCAAAAAGTGGGTATTACTGTTCATAATGGCTGGTTTGATTGGTTGTGGTGTGTTAGAACTCAATGTTGCGTACAACACACACTATTGTATTATTCAAAGAGAAGTGTATCGTGGAAGCTTGGGGTGTCACCCTTTAGGACAATTTATTATTTTCATTATGATAACATGACTAAAGTACTATATTAGTGTCTAAAAAAATATATAGTCACCCCAAAAGAACAAATTTAAATTCCACAATGATAAAGACCTCCTATTAATGCTCACTGTGTAATATAATCCATTTTTCTCATTATCTCATAAATAAGGTTGCATCGCATGTGCCATTAATATATATGATTGATATATCTTTCATTGACATTGAATAAATGTATTTATTTATACAGCCTCCATGTTTATGGACTTAATAAGATAGTTTTATTCTAATCAAAGAGCTTATGACATCGACTTTAATTAACTTAAGAAAGAAAAATACTTTCTTGATTTATTAAATAATGTCACATCACTCATGATTCATCCAATATAACATATTTCTCAATGAACATATGGAATCATTTTTTCATAAATACACCAAATTATGTGACTCATGATATGAATTTTTAATAATTTGAAGTATAATATCCAATAAACATGTATGTAGATAGGAATATCCATGACACATAAATCATGTGGAATTCCTATTGGTGGATATGTTATCATAAACTTATATCTTAGAGAATACCAAGGGTTAAATTCATTATAATAATTATAAATGTCTTATGATCAACCTACCGCTGATATCCTATATCATCTATGTCTTGTAAGATGATAACATCTGACCATAGAACAAGTATTTAAGAATATCATCATAACACTTCTAGGATCCCATCATAGAAGATAAATGATGTTTCCTTTAAATGGTATGAATGCCCAAAATAAATTATCCAAATAAATTATATATATAAGAATAATAATCCTATGAAAATATATTTATTATTATTCAATACCATGGATATATTGATAATCAAAAGTATAAAGTATTTTGTTTTGGTGCACAAACTGCATCAGAATTCTAATTACACTAGATCCAACTTCGATTAAATTTTATTCTACTATCTCTCACATGATTTTAATACTTATAAAAATATAATAATTTATTAATTAGGTCCACTACATTATCCTTCATGAAAACTATGCTTACTATTCCCTTACACCTTTTATAAAAATCCCCCAAGAGGTGATTCTTATTAAGCATATACTTCATCCATTGATGTGGCGTTAAATTCATGGATAAAGACACATTTTCATTGATATAAAAATACATTGTGATAAGGTATAAAATTTTATGTAAAAAATCAAGATAATGGTTGAATTTATGTATCCAAATAACTTTTTTTCTATATCACAAGGAAAAAATTTCCCATATTTTATTGTAGAATGGGTAAAGAATACCTATTTTTATCTATTACAAGTCATAGATTCTCTAGTATGGGTGAAGACATATCTTTAAGGAAATTTTATATCATTTTTATTAGACTATAAACTATAATTTGTATTTCCCCTAATGACTAGCTCCTCATCTCCTCCATAAAATGACAATATATCCTTAGTATGCCTCAGATACCTAAGGATGGGATTAATAATATTCAAATTATATTCTCCAGGATTTGATTAATATATTCATACCATGTTCAAGGTATTGGAAACATAAAACCTGGTACATAACTTGATTTATATGAGAGATCATATCACATATGTTTATGAAATTGTACTTATCCTCTCACTCTCTCTTGGTGTGATTGAGGAAACATTTTCTCAGAGATATGTATTATATGTGATACTAGAACCAATCCCCTATTGTATTATTATATACCAAATCTCTTCATTATCTTATCTGTATATGTATCCTAACTTAGTCCATGTATCCTCCTGGACCAATCATGAATGATCTTGATCCTGGTAATGTAGGTTTCTTCACTTAATTATTTTAAGGAAAATCACTAATTCAAATAATACATATATAACTATAATACTGGTATCTTTTTTTACCATATGTTATATTTCATCAATATATACTGCTAGGAAAATTATTTAACTTCCACTAAACAACTTATAGACAAAGGGAACATATTCATTATTTATGTAACCAAATTATTTTATGGCATAATAATATTGAATGTTTTAGGATTTGGTTTATTTAATCATTATATAAATGGATATATGTAACTATAACACCTTACATCCATTCTATGGAGTAACAAATCATTCTAGTTGTGTCCTATAGACATCTTACATAAGGTTTTTGTTCAGAAAATATGTCTCGAAATCCATAATCCAAATATCATAACCATGGCATGTTACTATGGAAAGTATAATTATTATGGATTATAGCATATAAAATTATAAAAAGGATTCATAATAGTGTATTAATAGATGTTTAATAAAACATTTATCCAATAGTTGTTCCTTATAGGTATTAAATTTATCTTCCATGTCATGTTTCTTCTTGAATACCCATTTACATCCAACAAGCTCTACATCAATTGGAAGATCATCTAGAGCCTAAAAATGGTCCAGGTACATGAAATAAATCATATAATCCATGGATTATTTCCATATTTAAAATTCTAGGATACTTACTATGTAATTATAGGACAAAGTTTCACTATTTTCAACCAATAATGAGTCACCATCCTTGATAAATAGAAAATAATATCTCTATCATTCTCTAACCTCTTTGGTGCTCCTATATAGAACTTATGTCTCTAGAAAAACCCCTTCTATGTATTTTGTGTAATTTTTTCATATTAAAAGTCCTTTGTATCTTAATAATCAACTCCATCAAATTCAATATTTCTCCCACTATCTCCTCTGAAGATTTTATAGCCTTAAAGAATATGGAATGCAAATCCACTATTACCCTTTTATTTAGGGGTCGTGTACAAAACATCCATTTCTATCATTGAGATATCCTATAAAGATAAATGATATAACTAGGGGTGATAGTTTTTTTCCAAAATTTTCCCCATCTAATAAATCACATCCCCATTCATGTAAATTATACAAAAAAAATTTCTCACCACAGATTAACTTATGTGGAATTATATTCTACCCTTTCATCGAAACTCAATTTAGTATGTGTGTTGTAATATTTAATTCATTTCCCAAAAGGATAATGGAATATATTCTTAACTCATCATCCACCTCACTATATTCAACAAGGTTGGTTTTTCCTTTCACTAACACCATTTATCTACGGTGTATAAGGAGGATTGAGTTTAGATTAAATCCCAAGATCCCTATAATAGTAAATGAAATATTGGTTAAGATATTATCCACCTATATCCATTTAAAGTTTATTTATTTTATTAACGATCTAATTCCTTATTTCATTCCTGAAATCCCTAAATTTTTCAAAGTATTCACACTTATATATCATTAGGTATCAACGTCCAAATATACTAATTTCATTGTTAAACATAATGAAGTACATGTATCCACATCTAGATTCAACTATAAATGGTCTACACACACTTTTATGAACCAATTAAATAAGATTTGTCGTGCATTCACCCTTTGCACCGAATAGTTATTGGTTATTTTACCATGAAAATAATCATGTCATTTGTCATGTGGTTTTAGTTAAAAAAATATAAATACCCATCTTGAGAGATCCTTTCCAGATGCTTCACATTTACATGACCCTGTTGGTGATTCCACAACATTGTGTAATATGAGTCATGAGAAGTTTATTTTTTATTGATTTACACTACTTGGTTATCATATTCTTGTACATGAAGACTGTTATTTATCATCTTCCTACCAAAACAATGTTATATTTAAAAAAATATAGATTTTATTCCCAAAATTGAATACAAATATATCCATGTATAAACCTAATAGGGATATAATGTATTTTGTAGCACTGGGAATGTAATAAAAATTATCCAAAACTTGGATCCTTACCATTAGCAATGTAAGGTTGTAGTCTCATATATTCAACTTAGTGAGTCTTGCTCCATTGGAAAATAAAAGATTCACCTAACCACTAGTAACCTTACTAAATCTAATTGATTACTATATTTAGATAAAAATGTGGCCACCATAAGATATATATAATACCCAACTGGTATATATAGATAGAATACACTTGATAATGAAAAAACATTAATATAATCCATGTTTCTTTACCATAGTGCAATTTTTCTTCCTGTGGGAATTCATGCCACACGAAAAATATTTTGCATATTATCCCATTTATTATATCTAGATCATCATGTTCCATAACAAGAGGTGTGTATAAGAATTATAAGTAGATGTAGTCTTAAAGACCTTTTCTTTTACTTCCACACTTTTCACCATAAGTACAATATATTTTTCATTCCTTGTGTTATTATCTACTTGGAGAATCAATGAAATGTGTTCTAGGAGAATATTATCAATATTACTCATAGTATAATTCATAATGAAACTGACGAAGATCTGCAGTAGTGAGGATAATATGTTATTTGTGTTCAACACATCAGGTGTCTTAAAACCCAATATTACCAAGCCCTTAATATATCCAATCATATTAACTATATAAGTCATTGATATAACCCCCTATCCAATATCTCTTGTGAAGAGTGACTTGGAGATCTCATAGTGTTCTTGTCTTGGCTTCTCCAGATAAGGATAATTGAGATGGGAAAAAATATTTCATCCATCTCCTCATGTATTATTTGGAGCTCACTAGACATGGAATATATTATAAGGCACTAGATATCCGATCTGTCATCGACATGATTATAGAAGATAATGTGTTCCTTCTCACTAGACTCCTTGGAATGATCTTTATAGGGAACTAGGGACTCCAACATATAGAATTTCCACTCTTGGAATAGTATTATGTGAAAGCGCATGTACCACTCCAAGAAATTTATGTTGGTGAGAAGATCATCTTGTCCAATATTTATTTAAATGATAATGTAAAGTTCTTTATAAATGTAATTTTCTATAAAAAATGAAAGTTATTTTTAGTATTTTAGGTTGATTTCAAAAAGTGAATAATAAATTTTATTTATAAACCTCCCACTATTTTGTCACATCCCAATATCTATTGCTATTAGATTTTTAATATTATGTCATATATATATTCTAGTGGGAAGTATCTATATTTCACTTATCATAACCCAGAAAATGGAAAGGATAATTACTTTAGGTTTTTATGTAGTCAGTTATTTCTAACATTATTAACTCACCAATCCTTGATCCATTGAGTTTACTCCTTATTTCTGAAATCCTAGACATGGATATCCTTATCACATTCCTCAAAGTTATATGAATTCTAGGAAGGGTTACTCATATTGAGTTTGACATGGTTAAGTTAATCCAAATCATTCATTAGAACTCAATGCTAAATGGAAGTGTGATAAAAATTTACAGACAAACACTTCAATCTATGGTTTCATCTTAAATAATGTAATGCAAGGTGATATCTAAATAAATATTTTATTTGAGGTATTTTATCTTATGTTTAATTTTTTATTTTCTTTATCCATTTTTACATGCTTTTTAATATAGTATGGATTTTATATAAGTGATTAAAAATGGATTGAAAAAATAATTTATTCATAAACCATTTATTTTATTTTATCTTATATGATTTTTAATTCATTCATTTTATGTGATCATGAAAAAGAAACCAATAAACAAAAATAATTAACCATGAAATGGAAAAAATTAAATATAAGTGGCATGATCATTAGATTTGATAATGGTTGGTTTATCGAGTGGTCAATAAATTGATCCTTGACCCCAGGGGAATAAATCTTTGAACCAAATATTATTTTGAGTTGTAGCATTACCCTTGTCCTCCTATGTATCTTAGTTGCCAGCTTCATCTTGGACCCACCTTGAACTACCTCCACTCACTAGGGAGCTCCATCCATTACATATTTTTACTCAAACATAGGTGAGGGGAACTAGGGGTATGGGGTTATGTATAATAAAACATTGAACTGAAGTTCCACACAAAATAAATATCAAGGGATGATCCAAAAAACATCATTTTAATTTAATAATAATTTTCAAAAAAATTCCATATAATAATAATCTATTTAAATGAAATCACAAACATACATAGATCGGTCAAGATCATGATTATACATGCATTAAATGAAAATTCATTTGAGAAACTAGATAGAAATAATTTTAATCAGTTATTTATTAAGATAATTCACTTGAATTAATAAAGTAATTATCATATTAATTTATTCATTCATTTTTCATAATTGTACATCTAAATAGTCATAGATATTTCTATCATATGTAATCTTAAATAAATAAAATAATTTAAAAGAAACTATGTACATGAATTATACTAGATGAAAGACACTGTGTATCCATCCAAACTCCTTGATGTATTTCAGGGTCCTTGTTTTCATGACCCCCTCCCCCCATGATTACCCCTTCTAGGGAAATGTGACAAGGGAGACAATGACCACTCAAGTCCCTCCTCCAAGAGGACTTAGGTTGGAGACTAACAATGAGGGTGTTATAAATATGCATAAGGGAGGAATTACCTTCCAAGATAAAATATGGAAGAGTGAGATAAGATAGTTACACTAATCAACACCTGAAATACTAAGTGCATGCATGTAATGTCATAAATTACTAAAACTACTAAAAGGGAAACTAAATGTTACAAAAAGTTAAAAACTACATCGACCATGAAGCCCAAATAGCTCCTACCAAACCACAGTCTAGTAATATTCGGCCTAATCTTCAACCTTCTCCAACTGACCTGAAAATAATTGATATATATGTGAAATAAGCATAAAATTATACTCAATATGATCCTCCTCATATCCTCACATACAAAAGATAAAATAACATGTTAAATCACAGTGAACAATAGTGAATCTAGATTTTCACCTAAATAAGTATAATAAGTTCCCAAAATCACCATGGATAACACTCACCAAGTAACACATAAAAGAGAGAATATAATATAATATCAACAATAAGGGTTCCCTATTAATTCCTCCCCACTAGTTTTCTACTCTTCCCCAACATTTCACCTAATGAGATATCTCTCTCAAGAATAAGCTAGCTCATAGACACATGGGATAAGTATCACAAAATACAGCCTATGAATCACATCATCACATCATGCCATATCACATCTCCATATAATAACCATTTTTTTCTATGATCCACCACAACCCATATGACATTTATAATACCTTGGGTATTATATCTCAAGAAATTACAACCCATACACCGAGTATGTACCTCCATCTATCACATCCCATACCTGTCATACATATAAGAACCATTTGTGTACTATATCCAGAGATAAAAGTGTGTGAAATGACTATAAGACATCAAAACCCTCTTCACTAAAATATATCGGAAAACCAACCAATGTGCATACCATCAGATGAACTACTAAGATAATAGAGTAGGGCCAGTGTGGGTAGTGAAAAATCACTCACCCTACTAGGATATTGGAGAATAAAACCTCCCATTGTCCATTGGGTGTCAGTTTTCCTAACTAACATGGGTTGGGTAGCATATGAAATCACATAATATACTAGATATAATATAACTCACAACCACACTAAGAGAATAACCATCTCTTAGACTTTACTACAGATAAAGTCACTTGTACTCCTGAATTCCACTATTAGGACTAGATATCCAATAAGCACACAATCATTTTAAAGAGATACATTAAATTACTTCATCCATTTTTATCTTCCATTCCATTAATTAATTCATTAGATTTTAGTTTACCATTAACATTATTCTATATTACATCACATTAACCAAAAAATCCAATATCATTCCCTACATGCATAATCTAAACTGAAATCATAGTTTCTCAATATCAATATCTCTTTTTCATTCTAGGAACACCAACTCCATGGGTTAAGTCATTTATTAAAAAAATTAACTTTTTATAATCTAGGTACTCTAGGAAATCAATCTTAAGGAAAAATGTTACCACGAACATTTAGTCACCTAAAGTAGTGGTGTAAGAATGAAGACAAACAAGTAACACAACCATAGAACACTAAAAAGATTCATAATAAGAAAGATTGTTTTTATAATATAAATGTGTCGGAATAGATTTAATTTGTTCTATCATCTTAGATTCCAACCTCGAAATCCTCATCCAAATCCTGATGCATATCATCGTCATCTGCATCAAATTATTTCACATCATCCAAGCCTTCCAACCCCATTACCCATCAACCATCGCATGATCATATCACATGGAAAAGATAACATCCAGGGCACTTCAAAATGAAAAATGGAAACAAGAACAATCAATAAGAAAATATAAGACCTACAACGAGGCATTAAACCTTCACATACAAACAAGATCTCATGACTCCCAATATAAGGAATTCCACCTTTATAAGCAAATGAAACTCATGGACCAAAGGATTTATCAATATCAAAAAACAAGTTCATATTTCATCTTGAATTAACGCATTATTTATTCATAGGTTCCGACTATGGGAAATTTATGGTATTATGATATAATAAGATATAAAAAGTGCGGCAGGCTTTTAAAATTAATACCAGTTTCAAAAATCTTGTTGAAGAACCATTATTATTTAACATGAACTTTTATTTTATCAAAAATAATAATTAACAAGCTTAAAATTATGTTGAAAATTTAATTAACACATGGAATTACATATTAAATTAAAAATTTAAACATGCATAAAATTGAATTACCATAAAATTATATGAAACACTATATTCAGTTAAACATGACTATTCTTTAATTCTTTATCCAACCAATTGTCAATTACCAGGTTTATGTTATTTAACATTTCTCAATGAATAAAAATGATAATCCAAGAATAAAAATATGATATATAATTAGAAAATAGATAACACATTATCTATAAAATAAAGAGGCAAGCTATCACCTCTACAAAAAGCAACAAAATGTGATCACCAATCCAATTATTTATTAATCCAGTTGAATATTTATTTGGTTAATTTCATTTCCATATAATGGGATAAAACATTATAAATTTACAATTTCACATAAATAAATATGATAATAAATGAATCACCTACCTCAATATCCTGAATTTACATTATACAAGAATATACTAATGTCACAGATCCTGATCACCTCACCTAAAATTAGACTTCAACTGTAACGCCCCGACCCCAGCTACCCTGAGCCGGTGCATTACTTCGTAACATTGGCATGATCACAAAATATCAAGTCTCGAAAGACCGATTAGTTTAGTAGCCTTGGAAACACTAGATACATTCATAAGTGTTACATTACATCATAAAGTGAAAAACTAATAACAAAGTCTTCATAGTCCACACTCATATCCTCTTCTGACTATCCCTGCAGGTCATTCATAAAATACTTCTTCACATCCTGGAAAATATTAAAACATTGAAAGGGGTGAGCTCAGATGCTCAGTAAGGATAACAATATTGCGGAAGCTTTCATAAATAAACATTAACATTTGAGGTAATGTATAACTAAAAAAAAGCCTTTTAAACATGAACTTCATCATAATATGGCAAAAGTAAAATGAGATAATTCCATTTACTTATTCACATGGATATTCTACTGGTCGAATAATCACATGCAATATCAATAACTACTTTCATAATTATGGAATGCATAATGCCAGACTATCATAACCACGTAGCCAAGGCCTCGTGCCAAGACCACAAATAAGATTTTGTCAAGGCCTCATGCCAAGACACTAGTTTGTCTCATGAGACCTTTCGATGCATCGATGAGCTATAGCGGGCTCCACCCGTCACTTATTAAGTCCAATGCATTCCTCATATGAACAGGTTTAACCATATCATAAACCATAACATAATCGTATCACATAAAACATGCATAAAGGAAGCATAAAATTTCGACATTTCAATCACAAGATATCAATACAACACATTGATATAATAAAAACACTTTCAAAACCATTTTCAATACCAAATTACAAGAAAGTTAAAACTTTGTATTTATTTTTAATTAAAAAAAAGATACGGCTTGTAGAGGAAGCCGAAAATCAAATAATGGTCACGGCGGCGGAGAAGTCGTTGTCGCCGCATAAGTACGGAAAGAAAAACATTCCCTTTTTGTGGTTTAGTAAAACGCTTCGTATAAAAAAGATTCCTTTTGAATAAACATAAAAGTGAAACGGGTTTATACACCGTATAAAAGAAAGTTGTGTATAAAACCAAATATGCCTCATTGAAATGGGATTGAGACGAAGTCCTTAAAAGATCATTTTTAAAATAAAATAGATATATTATGTGTATTAACTATAGGTACACATAAATAAAGTAAAAATACAAAATAGGACATAATAATATCATGACATAATTTGAAAGTAGGAGATTAACCCAAAGAATAGAAATTGGGTTAAGAAGTTCTCTTACCTCGTGTCTGAATTGACTCAACCGTTCTTTAACCTCCTGAATAATAAACTAGAGTTAATATATACCTTATTAAGAACCATTTTCAATTTCATTATCCTTTTTATATCACTTATTACAATGATATGAACATTATGTAATTATTTAAGTTAATAACAGTCGTTTTGTCGATCTTTGGTACTTGAGTAAAAAATAAACATCTTATAATTTCAAGTTGTTCATGTGGTGAAATATCCATTATATCCAGAATTATATTCATGATGTAGATATCATATATATCATATATATACATTATATACATTCATTCATAATGTCACATAACATTTAGAGGTAAGAAATGAAATGCACCGTTCATGGAGACGGTAAGCCGTACGTACGCATGAACGCTACTTTCATTTCTATTTCGTATTTAATGGAATGAAATCATAATGATATAAATTTATAATATAATTAAAGTATAATATAGTGTATAATACCATTTAATCCATCCTTTATACATCCCACATATGACATTAACGATTCAAATCACTTTGAGGGGGCGGTAGTCCGCACTTCCTAAAATGAAATTATCGCGTTTTACCCATAATGGAAATCATAAAGTATGCCATAAATGAGAAATACAGAAGCATAAGTAAAACATAAACATATTATATATCATATATAATATAGTGACATCTTAATGGCCACCTTTGAAGGTGTTATATGAGTGTTGAACAATCATCGTTTCGTGAGGCAGAAATTCGCCATCCACAGAAACCGTATGTTCTTTAACCATTAGATGTAGGTGTGTGTAAGTGTAGCTCGAATACTTCTTATAACAACATCCTAGTATATTGAGGATACTGGTGTTGTTACAAAAGAAATGAATAAAAATATTTTAGGCGGTTGGAGAAGAAAAATAAAACAAAACAACATTAGAGAAGACATTACCTCAAAATCGGGTAACTCTTTTTGATTTGAGCCAAAGGCTTCCTTGGGAAGAGTTCTGCCCAAAGTGAGTCTTCTAGGAGTAATAGGGGGAAGTTGGGAGAGTATTTGGGCAGATGTTGGCAGATCCAAATGGCTTGAAAGTGTGAATGAGGTGGTAGAGGTGGGGGCCTTTTATAAGTGGAGAGGAGGGGCACTCTTGGAAAGTAAGGAAATTTTACATTATTATACAATTATTTTCGGATTCTAAAGGTCCCACACTTATATAATTCGTGGCTAAGGTGATAAGGGTTCTAAATATCCTCATCTAATAGGCTTTGGACAAGTGTAAGCCTTGTATTTTGCATTATCTTCTCATTTTATTTAAATCGTTAAATAATGAGGTCATCGCTGCATCATAATGATGTTATAAGTAATTTAATTTATTTAATGTCTAAAAATTATAAAAAAAATACTATGATGTAGGAAATCTGTTTATCTTTCTAATTAATATTTATAGTCAAAATTTGGACTTGTGTAACCCCACTTAAAAACTGTTTTAGTAAAACAACTCTTGTTTGTGTCAATTTAATTTTAACATTAAATAAATATATATTAATGTCATTTTCCAACTAAAGTGGCTCCATGGGGTCCCCAAGTTGACCCATGGGTTGTCTTGGTCGTCCATGACTCATCCAATAGGAGTAGGACAAGTGTCAAGCTCATATCATATTATTAAAACATTATTTTTACCTTAAACTACACTAATTACCTCTAATCGTGATTAAGAACTTAAAAGTTACTATTCACCAAAAAAAATTTAATCTGATTGAACCACATTTTACTTCTTAATGACAACCATGTATTTCGGATTTTTGAAAATCAAATCACAGAAGTTGTAATATTTCATTTAAACGAAAAATCAGTTATTTAACTACCACTTAGTGGTTTCACTATTCATCAAAAATTGAAGTTTTTCAGAACAATGCCAAAATTTCACCCTAAGCTATAATTGATATTCCAAATTCAAAAATGATGTCTATTTTACAAAATTCCAAACATATAAGTTGCATTAATTAATTTTATAATTAATTCCCGCTGTCACAACAAATAGCGTGTTTTTAAGAAACAATTTATATCAAAAGATTGGCAATTGTTTATGTCCAATTTCAATGTTAAATTAATTCTAATGACCACCATTGTATAAAATGGTAAAAATATATTCTAATTATACTTTAAAACCACTAAATAGTATAATTTATCACAATAAATTATTTTTATTAAAAAAGTTGTTTTAAGTATTTTTCACTATTCATAAAAAAATTGGAAGTTCTCAGAAAATTACAAAAAATTCAACTTTGGATAATTTCGATATTACGAATACAAAAATGAAGTCCATTTTAAAATATAAAATTTCTATAATTTTAAAAAGTGGTTATTACTATTCATAATGACTACTTTGATTAGTCGCGGTGTTTTAGAACTCGAAGTTGCGTACAATGCAAGCTATTGCATTATTGAATGAGAAGCATATCGTGGAAGCTCGGGGTGTTACATTCTCCCCTCCTTTAATAAATTGCGTCCTCGCAATTTGAAATTTTTCTTTGAAAACAAAAGCTTGAAAAGAGAAAATACCTTTGTGGAAAACCCACATCGGAAATGAGGTTAATAAATATATAACATTAAAAGAAAGCAAGATAAGTACAAAGGTCACCCGAGATAGCCCATTCTAGGATTCTATGAAAATATGGATATGGAGGAGAAATAAACCATCAAGGTCTGATGTAGAGTTATAGAAAACAGGATTAGGAGAAAGTTTAACTACAAGAGAATCACAAACTTGTGATTGGTTAAACGATCATTGATTCCCCAGTAGGAAAAGTTAACCGACAACATTTCTGTTTTGAGTTAAATTTTATAATGTTGAGGAATTTATTTAGGAGATTTACTAAGAACGTAAGGGAATATACATACTTGTTATGTATACTTTCATTCGTTAATAAATTTTTACCACAAACCCAACTTTTACTCCAAATGGTAACGGAACTCAAAAATATTCTATTTATCCTAATTGTATAAGGCTCCAAATGTTAACACATACCATTTAGATTAGTAAAATTATTTTGTAATAACCAGGGACTTCCTGTAGCCTAGTGGTAGGAAATAAAGGCCTGTCGCACTATGATTGTGAGTTCGATTCCTGCAGCTTTGTCCGACGCGACGGGTTATGCCCCACCCTGTAGGTTGTCCTTTTCCTAAAACTATAGTATCATAATATTCCAAAAATAATCTTCATAAATTTTTTAACCTTAACCAATACTATCCAATGATCAACTTAATCCACTCCAACCTTTATAGTTATCCAAAATACCTATGTCCAGACTTTCTCTAAAAGGTCTCTTAATTCCAAAATCAATTTATCAGATTCCCCAAACAAAGTATTGTTTCTCTTATTGTCACATAATAAAAATATGATTACCTTCATCATATTAAAACCTTACTGAAATCAACAAGTACTGCAGTACAATCCTTATATATATATCACATTATTCTAATAACCAGAATATAATCCATGAGTCCAAAAGCACCAATACATTAGTTATTCTGCTTCAACTGTAGTAACAGCATAAGATTGTCCTTGATCCCTTGGCCTTTTCTGAGGTATGTTTCCCTGACGCTTAGGACATTCATTTGCATAATGACCCATTTCTCTACAATTGTAGCATTCAACTTTGATAGCCTCTTTCTTTCCCTTGCAATCACGAGCCTGGTGACCCTTTTCTCCACATTTATAACAAACTCCCATTCCTTTTAGGCAAGTACCAGGGTGATTCTTCCCACAATTATCACATAATGGAAAATCCTTCTTTCCCTTTTTCCCTTTATCTGTCTCTTGTTCCACCGTTCCCTTCTTCTCTTGCTTTATTTGTTGTCATAAGACTTAGAGAATTCCTTTTCTGTCTTGATAGCACATGAGAAAATATCTTCGTATGTTGAGAAAGATTGTGATACTAAATCTCGACGGAGAAATGGTTTTAACCCATCAAAGAAACGATCAATATAACTTCTTGGGTTACGTATATAATCGGCAGCATGACTCGCTAACCTTGTAAAGTTAGCCTCATACTTTGCGACATTTTCATCCTCCTTCCACCTCAGACTCAGAAATTGCCTTTCCATATCCGCTCGATGGTCTCGAGGAAATTATTTTTCTAAGAACATCTCTTTGAACTCCTTCCATTCCTTGTTTGTTAATTCATCATCTTCCTTTGTGTTTTGAATTAGTGACCACCATTGATCGGCATCTCCAATGAGGTGGTAAACTGCCATGACAACATTCTCCCTTTCACTACTCCCCAAGGCATGGAATATTTTCTCTAAGGAATTTATCCATTGCTCAGCTACTATAGGATTTGTACTCCCATTGAAGGTTGGTGGTTGTTGCCTCATGAAACGGTCTAGCATTGATCCTCCACGTTGCGGATCAGGGTGCTCCATACGAGTAAGGTTGTTATTCATAACCTGCGTGAGTTGTCCCAGTACGGTGAGAAGCTGATCAGCACCAGTTGTATCACTAGCTCCACCATAATTATCTTGAGAAGGAGGGAAATCCCTACACGGAGTGCGTGCGTTGATACAGTTTCCATTCCTTCCACTAGGCACCATTTCTAAATAATGGCATAAACTAGATTAGTTCATGAATCAAAATACATAATTCCATACTTGTAAAACACTTAACATAAATTGAACTAATTATGGATATAATCCATAATTATAAAAATGTTTTCTTTGAGGAAGTATATACTAGTAACCCATCATAGTGGTTTGTAAAGAAAATGGGAATTATCCAAAGCATATCCCCCGGGAGTGTCGTAACCATGAGTGCAGCAAGGACCGTTGTCGTGCACCAGTTCCCGTTTGAGTCTAGCTCAAAGCGGTGTTTTCGGGTTTTACCCCTAGGTACATCTGTTCCAGAGCCGCCTCTACCTACTCGTATCCAGACAGGGATGTATTGCTCGGAAAACTCACAACATCTCTACAATACCAAAATTCAAGGAAGATCTTCTATACTAATCCTCAAATTCTATCTTTGGGATATGTGCTCTAATCAGAGTTTATCTAAATCTAGCTTCAAAGGTTAGTACTAAACTGCCTCTGATACCAACTGTAACGCCCCGACCCCAGCAACCCAGAGCCAGTGCATTACTTCGTAACATTGGCATGATCACAAAAGATCAAGTCTCGAAACACCGATTAGTTTAGTAGCCTTGGAAACACTAGATACATTCATAAGTGTTACATTATATCATAAAGTGAAATACTAATAACAAAGTCTTCATAGTCCACACTCATATCCTCTTCTGACTATCCCTGCAGGTCATTCATAAAATACTTCTTCACATCCTGGAAAATATTAAAACATTGAAAGGGGTGAGCTCAGATGCTCAGTAAGGATAACAATATTGCGGAAGCTTTCATAAATAAACATTAACATTTAAGGCAATGTATAACTAAAACAAAAGCCTTTTAAACATGAACTTCAACATTATATGCCAAAGTAAAATGAGATAATTCCATTTACTTATTCACATGGATATTCTACTGGTCGAATAATCACATGCAATATCAATAACCACTTTCATAATGATGGAATGCATAATGCCAGACTATCATAACCACGTAGCCAAGGCCTCGTGCTAAGACCACAAATAATATTTTTTCAAGGCCTTGTGCCAAGACACTAGTTTGTCTCATGAGACCTTTCGATGCATCGAGGAGCTATAGCGGGCTCCACCCGTCACTTATTAAGTCCAATGCATTCCTTATATGAACAGGTTTAAACATATCATAAACCATAACATAATCATATCACATAAAACATGCATAAAGGAAGCATAAAATTTCCACATTTCAATCACAAGATATCAATACAACACATTGATATAATAAAAACACTTTCAAAACCATTTTCAATACCAAAATAGAAGAAAGTTAAAACTTTGTATTTATTTTTCATTAAAAAAAAGTTACTGCTTGTGGAGGAAGCCGAAAATCAAATAATGGTCACGGCGACGGAGAAGTTGTTGTCGCCACATAAGTACCGAAATAAAAACATTCCCTTTTTGTCTTTTAGTAAAACGCTTCGTATAAAAAATATTCCTTTTGAATAAACATAAAAGTCAAAGGGGTTTATACACCGTATAAAAGAAAGTTGTGTATAAAACCAAATATGCCTCAATGAAAGGGGATTGAGACGAAGTCCTTAAAAGATCATTTTTAAAATAAAATAGATATGTTATGTGTATTCACTATAGGTACACATAAAGAAAGTAAAAATACAAAATAGGACATAATAATATCATGACATAATTTGAAAGTAGGAGATTAACCCAAAGAATAGAAATTGGGTTAAGAAGTTCCCTTACCTCGTGTCTGACTTGACTCAACCGTTCTTTAAACTCATGAATAATAAACTAGAGTTAATATATACCTTATTAAGAACCATTTTCAATTTCATTATCCTTTTTATATCACTTATGATAATGATATGAACATTATGTAATTATTTAAGTTAATAACAGTCGTTTTGTCGATCTTTCGTACTTGAGTAAAAAATAAACTTCTTATAATTACAAGTTGTTCATGTGGTGAAATATCCATTATATCCAGAATTATATTCATGATTTAGATATTATATATATCATATATATACAGTATATACATTCATTCATAATGTCACATAACATTTAGAGGTAAGAAATGAAATGCACCGTTCATGGAGACGGTAAGCCGTACGTACACATGAACGCTACTTTCATTTCTATTTCATATTTAATGGAATGAAATCATAATGATATAAATTTATAATATAATTACAGTATAATATAGTGTATAATACCATTTAATCCATCCTTTATACATCCCACATATGGCATTAACGATTCAAATCACTTTGAGGGGGCGGTAGTCCGCACTTCCTAAAATGAAATTATCGCGTTTTACCCATAATGGAAATCATAAAGTATGCCATAAATGAGAAATACAGAAGCATAAGTAAAACATAAACATATTATATATCATATATAAATATAGTGACATCTTAATGGCCACCTTTGAAGGTGTTATATGAGTGTTGAACAATCATCGTTTCGTGAGACAGAAATTCTCCATCCACAGAAAACGTATGTTCTTTAACCATTAGATGTAGGTGTGTGTAAGTGTAGCTCGAATCCTTATTATAACAACATCCTAGTATATTGAGGATACTGGTGTTGTTACAAAAGAAATGAATAAAAAGATTTTATGGGGTTGTAGAAGAAAAATAAAACAAAACAACATTAGAGAAGACATTACCTCAAAATCGGGTAACTCTTTTTGATTTGAGCCAAAGGCTTCCTTGGGAAGATTTCTGCCCAAAGTGAGGCTTCTAGGAGTAATAGGGGGAAGTTGGGAGAGTATTTGGGCAGAGGTTGTCTGAGCCAAATGGCTTGAAAGTGTGAATGAGGTGGTAGAGGTGGGGGCCTTTTATAAGTGGAGAGGAGGGGCACTCTTGGAAAGTAAAGAAATTTTACATTATTACACAATGCTTTTCGGATTATAAAGGTCCCACACTTATATAATTCGAGGATAAGGTGATAAGGGTTATAAATATCCTCATCCAATAGTCTTTGGACAAGTTTAATCCTTGGATTTTGCATTATCTTCTCATTTTATTTAAATCGTTAAATAATGAGGTCATCGCTGCATCATAATGATGTTATAAATAATTTAATTTATTTAATGTCTAAAAATTATAAAAAAAATACTATTATGTAGGAAATCTGTTTATCTTTCTAATGAATATTTATAGTCAAAATTTGGACTTGTGTAACCCCACTTAAAAACTGTTTTAGTAAAACAACTCATGTTTGTGTCAATTTAATTTTAACATTAAATAAATATATATTAATGTCATTTTCCATCTAAAGTGGCTCCATGGGGTCCCCAAGTTGACCCATGGGTTGTCTTGGTCGTCCATGACTCATCCAATAGGAGTAGGACAAGTTTCAAGCTCATCTCATATTATTAAAACATTATTTTTACCTTAAACTACACTAATTACCTCTAATCGTGATTAAGAACTTAAAAGTTACTATTCACCAAAAATTATTTTAATCTCATTGAACCACATTTTACTTCTTAATGACAACCATGTATGGCGGATTTTTGAAAATAAAATCACAGAAGTTTTAATATTTCATTTAAATGAAAAATCAGTTATTTATCTACCACTTAGTGGTTTCACTATTCATCAAAAATTGAAGTTTTTCAGAACAATGCCAAAATTTCACCCTAAGCTATAATTGATATTCCAAATTAAAAAATGATGTCTATTTTAAAAAATTCCAAACATATAAGTTGAATTAATTAATTTTATAATTAATTTCCGCTGTCACAACAAATAGCGTGTTTTTAAGAAACAATTTATATCAAAAGATTGGCAATTGTTTATGACCAATTTCAATGTTAAATTAATTCTAATGACCACCATTGGATAAAATGGTAAAAATATATTCTAATTATACTTTAAAACCACTAAATAGTATAATTTATCACAATAAATTATTTTGATTAAAAAAGTTGTTTTAAATATTTTTCACTATTCATAAAAAAATTGGAAGTTCTCAGAAAATTACAAAAAATTCAACTTTGGATAATTTCGATATTACGAATACAAAAATGAAGTCCATTTTAAAATATAAAATTTCTATAATTTTAAAAAGTGGTTATTACTATTCATAACGACTACTTTGATTAGTCGCGGTGTTTTAGAACTCGAAGTTGCATACAATGCAAGCTATTGCATTATTGAATGAGAAGCGTATCGTGGAAGCTCGGGGTGTTACATCATCCCTCTAAGGAAGCCACCCCACAACCACACCAAAAAAAATGTAACTCCATTTTAGAATGTGGAATGGAACTCACCATCGCATAGAAAGAATTAAATGGGGGAACAAGATTAAAAACAACAATATATCTAGGGATAAATAACCTTCGATCACTCTAGATAGAAGGAAGAAGCTGGGAATCAATACCCATTGAAGGGATCCAAACATTCATAAGAAGAACACTTTTGGAAACCCAGAGACTGAGAGAGAATACATATGGTTTGAGAAAAACTAAGGTTATATAGGTCATAAAGTGTATTTAATAGAGAATATTTATAGCCTAAACCCCTTTTTTACATCATAAATATGTTAAACATTATGTTCTGTTGAAAAATGTGTCACCTAAAACTGCAAGGCCTATATAAGATTCATGTAATAAATTTCAGGTTTATGCCATTATTTCTATAGGATAAAAAAATATCCAAATCCCTTTAGTTAGAAAGCTTAACTTGTGCCATAAAACACACTTTTTCCGTACACCCCATATTATGATGTAAATTCTCCATACTTCTAGCTTTTAGTGTAACACCCCAATATTTCATTGTAAGTTATTTTCTTTAATTCAATAGCTTGCGGTACACGCAACACCGAGTTCGAGTGCACCACAACTTACCAAAAAGCCATTCAAAAGCAGTTATGAATAGTATTAACTGAATTTTGAATTTAATATACTCGAAATAACATTAGAATCCAAATTATGTGTTTATTAGACATAATATAAGAACAAATTCATTTTTTTCAGATAAAAGAATTATTTTTCAAAAAAACGAAAATTTACCACCTTTTAATGGAAAACCCTTTTTAAAACCAATATTTCACACATTTATATATTAAATTTAATTCAATTAAATTATTCTTTTGAATTAGGACATAAAAATTTATTTTGGATAAAATTTTGGTACTTTTCTAATAACTTTTATATTTTGATGAATACTGAAAAATACTAAATTTTAGTTGAAAAAAACTTTTTTAATTGAAATAATTTATGGTGTTAAATTATGTATCTGAGTGATTTGGAAGTATAAATAGATTATATTTTTATCATTTAATACAATGTAGGTTATTATAAGTAATTTCACATTAAAATTTGACATAAACACATGTCAATAATTGGATAGTTTTTACTTTTTAAAAAACCCCGCTTTTCAGTTTTGACAACATGAATTATTTATAAATTAACTAATGCAACTTAAATTTTTTTTTAATTTTTTAAAATATAATTAATCTTTGAATTAAGAATATCAAAATTAGATAGGGGTAAAATTTTTGTATTTTTCTGAAAACATTCAATTTTTTATGAATAGTGAAAAAAACTACGTTATAGCTCAAAACCACCTTTTAATTTAAATATTTATTTATTTTATTTAAATTTATTTTAATTAAAAATATATATATATAATACCTATATCAGTTCAATATAATTCATTGGAGTCATTTTATAATAAAATTATATGTATAAAATTTTATTGAACTTTTTACCATTTTTTACCCACCTCTTATGAGCATTTGAAAATTTACATAAAACATAATTTTACTGCTTCTTTGAGTTAAATTTCAAAAATAATAAAGACAAGTTTGATATCAGTAAGTAAAATGTGGTTCAATAAGATAAAAATAATTTTTTTTGAATTGTAACTTTTTTACTTTTATTTACCACAGTTAAAAGTAAATAGGGTAATTAAGGGTAAAATGATATTATTATTACCTTAATCATGTCCTAATTTTATTGGATAAGATTAATTAGTCCAAAAACAAATTTAGGAATAAAATATGATCCTTTAGGTACACTTGGATTACATTAGAGCATTTATTATTATTTAATCAAAGAAGAGTTAAAAGTTATAAATTCAATGTTTAGTAACTAAACCATTTTTAATATATAGTTACACATAAGATAAGTTCGACTATAAATATTAAATATAAAGATAAGACTATTTAATACATAATGGTATTTTATTTATAATTTTTAGACATTATATTATTAAATTTATTTATGACACAATGATGATGCAGTAATTACCAAATTAATGAATTATTAAAATAATTGATATTATAAATATCTAAATAAATTTAATTTGAGACTTTTTTTGAATTAAACTAATATTATAGGTTAATATGACATTTTAGGGTTGGTTATATGAATTATTTTCCATGTTTTAATGATGTAATGAATTTAGAAAAAATACAATACAAAATAGCATCAAAATTGACATACAAGAGTTTTTAAAAAAAATATTATATTATTAATTGATACTATATTCCTAAAAATCTATGGTTCATACAAAAGACTTATATAATGATAGGGGTATCATTAACGAACCACTTGGTGTTATCTTGGAAGTTTATAGTATGTTTATTAATAATATAATATAAAAACACAAAGAGACATGGTAAATGTCAAAATATATAAATATGAGTTAAATATAAATGATAATGTTAATATAGTGACTCAAACCTATCTAAACCCTATTATCTGAGTGTTTTTCAACCCATCCCCACCTTATACATTAAATAATTCATTTTTGAGCCTTTAGAAACTGAAAATTAAGTAATTATAAAATAATATTTCTAGCTTTTCCTAAGGTGCCCCTCACCCCTCTTACGAAAGGGCACTCCCCCTTCTCTCTAATTGACACCTTCAAAGCCATTAGGGTCGGTCAAACCCTACCTGAATATCCTCCCAAATCCCATAAATTAACCCTAGAGTCATTATGTTAGTCAGAAATCAATCCTATGGAGCCCTTTTTATCAAATCAAAAATAAGAACCCGAAGAAGAGGTAAATATTTAATCACCTCTTTCAAGTTCCATTCTTCTTCCACTTCCACATTCTTTGTTGTTTACATTATAAAATAATAACTCTAGTATATTCTATATAATTTTATGTTATTATAAATATGTTACAACCATATTCATTATTCTATCCATCCTTTGAATGACACATCACTATACGTGCGTACATACGACTTACCATCTCCACGTCTTAGTGTAGTTGTTATTCAATACATTATTATTTGGATGAGTATAATAATGATAAATAATTGGTTTAAATAATAAATTTAACATGAAAATTATTCTGTATATATGATATACCATCCAATTATGTATGATTTTAATATCAAAACAATGATATTGTCCCTCGTGCGTACGTACGGATTACCATCTCCACGAACGCGATGAGATTCATTCCCCATCGTATCCATTCAAGAATAATTTTAATTTGATGATTAAAAATAATTTTTAAACGGTTATTATAATTATAAATATTATTAATATGCATCCCATTTATAAAAAACATGACTTACATAACCAAGAATATAAAGGATAACAAATCAGTTAACACCCGAAACGACGATAATACTAAAATATCAATATTATAAGTTCATATATGATTTAATATTAATTTATATTGTTATTGAATATTTTAATAAAAACTATTTCACCATTATAAATGATATTAACATACCCTCTACCAAGGAAAAGTACAAGGTAAGGGGTTTCTTATCTCATATTTAATTCATTGAGATTTCCATTACTCGTCACTTATTTATTGAATGTGGTGTATTGTGTACTGCTATTTGATATTTATTATCATGATTATTTTTATATTCATGTTATTCTATGATTAATTTGGTGGTTATTATCTTTTGGTCATATGAAACGATTGATTACAGTGAATTGAGGGTTTTTCATCTCAGTTTTTATTCCTGTGAGATTCATGCTATATTGGCCCCTATTTCTTTTTGTGTCGCGTAAGAACTATCCATGATTGTATTCTTTGTGTAATATAATTTAATTTATGAGTATTTAAATCTTCATTATATGATATTTCTTTCATGGGTTGTATATTTCATAAGTTACCAAATCAGTAAGGGAATTTTAAATTTCAATTTCCACTCAGTGGGATTTACGCATAGTTTATTGATTATTTTACTCCAACATTATGTGTGAAATCACTATTTATTATTTATGTATTAATTTCCACTCCCCTTTGTGAAGATATAAATTTGATACACATAATCACTCCATTGATAATTTATCAAGGCATTGATATAAACATGATCTGAACTCAATTTCCATTCATTGAGTTAAACATCCAAGTCATTGGGGTTGTTTTTAAAAGAATATGTGTTAATGTCCTCTGATTGATATACACTTAATATCCAATAATATTGAGTGTATTTAAATTTATCACACATAATTATTTATTGATTTATCCTTTACCTAAGGATACTGTCTTTATAAGGGATTTTATCTCAATTTACATTCCTTTGAGACTTCTTTGTTGTTATGCACCAATTCACTTTTATATGGTGCATATACTTTGCTTTGAAATAGTATATAATTAAATCCTTTATTCACATGATATTATAAAATTTTGATTACCTCAATTGTTTGTATTCAAGTGTCTCTCATTTTTTTAGTAACTCTAACTAAAATACAATTTTAAATGTTTTAAAAATTTATTCTTCTAAATCATTCTCATTAACGTCCATGTTTTGAAAATGGTTTTAAGGTTTTATTTATATGGACATAAATTTTGTAAAATTAAAATTCCTTTTAAATGTTTCAATTTGATATGGGACACTTTGATTCAAAAATCTATTTTTAAACAGCTTCTTGAAAAATAGTGTGACTTTTAAATGTTTTCAAGAAAAAGGGGTGATATTTCTCTAAAATAGTTTTGATGATTATTTTCATCTATGACAATATCCTTCATTATTTATGATTGAGGTTAATATATTGCAATATGACCTTACATATTGTATTTAATGAGTTATGTTTTACTATGGATGTGCTATTTTTATACCATTCATGGTTTGTGGATAAATTATTGACATTTTGTATGCTAGTTTTAATACAAATGTTTATGTTATGTTTCAAACTTTTCATATGAGGAATGAATTAGACTTAGTAAGTGATGGGGGGAGCCCGCTATAGCTCCTTGATGCATCAGAAGGTCTCATGAGACAAACTAGTGTCTTGGCACAAGGCCCTGAAATAATCTTATTTGTAGTCTTGGCATAAGGCCTTGACTATGTGGTTATGATGTCTGGCACTATGCGTTCCATAATTATGAAGGTTGCTATTGATATTTCATGTTATTATTCGGCTAGTAGAATATCAATGTGAATAAGTAAATGTAATTATTTGATTTTATCTTTGCCATATTATTCTGAAGTTCATGTTTAAGAGGCTTTTGTTTTAGTCTTATACATTTGCATAAATTTTTATGCATATTATGAAAGTTTCCGGTTTATTGTTATCCTTACTAAGAATCTAAGCTCACCCCTTTCTATGTTTTATTTTTCCCCAGGATGTGAAGAATTATATTGTGACTGACCTACATGGATAGTCTATGGGATCTCAATGTTTTCTTTTGAAACAATGTTATTGTAGTTTTCCATTTTATGATGTAATGTAAACCTTATGAATGTATTTAGTACGTCTAAGGCTACTAAACTAATCGGTCTTTCAAGACTTGATCTTATTGGATCATGACAATGATACATAATAATGCACTGACTCAGGGCTTATAGGGTATGTGCATTACAGTTGGTATCAGAGGAGGTTTAGAACAATCCTTGGAATCAATTTTTAGATAAACTGTGATTAAGCACATTACCCTAAGATAGACTTTGAGGATTAGTATAGAAGAACTGCCTATAATTTTGGTATTGTAGAGATTATGTGAGTTTTCTAAACAATACATCCCTATCTGGATACGAACAGGAAGAGGCGGCTCTAGCACAGATGTACCTAGGAGTTAAAACTCCAACAAGTATTTTCAGGCTTGACCTGGGGTATCTTAGTACATGACAGTAGGCCCTTCTGCACTCTTGTTTATAACACTCATGGGGGATATGATTATGATAATTCACGTTTTATTTAAAAACGATTTGAAGGATTTTAATATAATATGAGAATAAATAATCTTCATTAATTATAAGGTGTTTTAGATTGAAAATAAGGTGTTATGATATTCTCTAAATTATTTTATGAATCAAACTATTCTTTCTTGTGTTATTATATAGCCGGATTCCAAGGAAGTCATAGTAACATCAAACATGATGTATATAGTGGGAACGATAGAGAAAATGAGAAATGGAATGGAATGTTGATAGGTGTAAAAGATATCATGTTCATGTCGAACCAGTTTTCCAAAAATATGATCAACAACATATATGTTAACCAACTACTAGACTCAACAAAGAAGCTAAAGGTGGTGAATGATAAGAGCTCCAGCTACGGAGACCATGGAGAAAATAAAGCTCAATTTCCATCATGCAGGAAATGTGGAAGGAGAAACATAGGTAAGTGTATTAATGGAACAAATAAATTCTTTATGTGTGGGAAATAAAGAAATAAGATAATGAATTGTTGGGAAAAAATGAAGAGTACTATGGAAGAAAATAAAAATGATCCTAACAATCCATTTAGAATCATTTTTCATAAATGTTGGGGACCTGGGCACTGCCCGAGTGAATGACCTATTCTATAGGATAACCCCTTAGTCAAGGAAGAACCTATGTGGAAATAAATGGATGGTAAAATGTTTAAAAGTTTTAGTGATCTTTTTTGATGATATTAATAAGGAAGACTTTTCTCTTATGTGTAACCAAGCAGTTTATTATGTAAAAAATCTATTTTAGGAATAATTATATTTTATATTGTTGATATAGTTATAAATAACCATTTAGGTTTATATGATCCTTGCATTTGAGGAAATTAGATGTTATTAAATTTTGGGATGAAACTGGGAGGTATGAGATAACATTTTTGGTGAAATTATGTTATATTTATTTTGAGGAATTTATCTCATTTTTGGAAAGTTATAAAAAATAGTTTTTTTTAGAATGGACAACATGAAGAGCTTGTGACAACCCATCACGCCGGAAAAAGCTGCAGGAATCAAACCCAAAACAATAGTGCAATTGGGATTTATCACCTACACTGGACTGTGTGAAGTCCCTGGTTAGTGTGACTAATTATTTCTAGTTAAATTATTTTATTGATCAATAATATGTTGATTTGGGATATTATGTCTTATCAAATGGATATCCTTAGTATAATAAAATGATTTAGGGATTAAGTGATAAATGATATTTTGGAAGACATTCGCTCTGTTGGGAATACTATATTCCTAAAGATAATAGAATACTATGGGATTTCATTTGAGGAATAATGGTGGATATTTATCTATGTTTTTGTTGTGGATTTATAGCAATTTTAGTTATTTAGGGAAATGATTAACCTATCATAGAGAATATGTGATTAGTTTAATGACTTTTATATATGTGACTTTAAGATTAGTCGATGTTTTTTGGAAATACAATTTATCATGGAAGATTGCGTAATAAAAATCTTCTAGGTTTTGGGTTTCAATATTAGTTTGGATTATATTGATGGATTTAAGGACAATTGTTTATTGAGTTGTATTTATTGAACTTCAGTTATTGTTGGTTTGATTTTAGAAATTAATATAAGTATTTCTTTCCCTAAAGGATTTTCATTTTTGGGGATCATCTGATCTTTTACTAACCATTTTGGTTTTTTAATATCTAAAGACAAGCTAAATATATATAGATTATCCTTTTTGGAATATGTGTTTCTCTAGAAGTTGATTCTAGCGCTTCAGGTTTGGCCAAGTCATATTGAATACTCATCGTTTGAAAAAATTATGAGTTAGTGGTAGAAATTTATTAAAGGATGAAATTATACTTAAAAAGTAAGTATATCTCTTTATGTTCTTATCCCATCTCATAAATAAATTGATCAAATTTATGAAATGGAATGTAAAACAAAAAACAGTATCCCTTTATTTTTGTTACAAGGAAACTAATGAACGTTTATCTCATCACAAGTTTGTGGTTTTCTTATTGTTAAATTTATCTTAATCTTGTTTTCTATCACTCTCTACTAGAACTTGACACTTATTTTATCTTCTATATCCATGTTTTACTACATATAATTATAGTGTGGGTTATCTTGGGTGAACTTATTACTTCTCTTTATTTATTTTAAAGAGATAGTTATATTGAATATTTTCCTGATGTGGGACTTTCAATGATTTTCCCAAGCCCAATTTTAAAATTGCGAGGATGCAATTTTCAAAAGGGGGGAAGAATGTAACACCCCAATATTTCATAGTAATTTATTTTCTTTAATTCAATAGCTTGCGCTACACGCAACACCGAGTTTGAGCACACCACGACTTACCAAACTAGTCGTTTAAAAGCAATTATGAATAGTATTAATTGAATTTTGAATTTTATATTTTCCATATAATTTTAGAATCCATATTATGTGTTTCTTAGAAATAATATAAGAACAAATTCATTTTTTTTGATAAGAGATTTATTTTTCAAAAAAAAATGAAATTTTACCACCAATTAATGGAGAACACATTTTTAAAACCCATATTTTTCACATTTAAATAATATATTTAATGAAATTAAATTCCTTTTTAGAATATGGACATAAAAATTTATTTTGGATAAATTTTTGGTACTTTTCTAATAACTTTTATATTTTGATGGATACTGAAAAATACTAATTTTTTGTTGAAAATAAATTTTTTAATAAAAATAATTTCTAGTGTTAAATTATGTATTTGATGGTTTGGAAGTATAATTAGATTATATGTTTATCATTTAATACAATGTAGGTGACTATAAGTAATTTCACATTAAAATTTGACATAAACACGTCAATCTTTTGATAGTTTTTACTTTTTAGAAAACCCACTTTTCAGTTTTGACAATGGGAATTCATTTTAAATTAATTAATGAAACTTATTGTTTTTAATTTGGTAAAATAGAATTCATTTTTTAATTCATAATATCAAAATTATCTTTGGGTGAATTTTTGGTATTTTTCTGAAAACATTCAATTTTTTATGAATAGTGAAAAACACTGTGTTATAGTTTAAAACTGACTTTTTATTTAAATAACTACTTATATTATTTAAATATATTTTAATTCAAAATATATATATAATACCTATATATGTTCAATATAACTCATTGGAGTCATTTTATAATAAAATTAGATGTATAAAATTTTATTGAACTTTTTACCGTCTTTTACCCACCTCCTAGGAGAATTTGCAAATTTACATAAAACATAATTTTACCACATATGTGAGTTGAATTTAAAAAATCCAAGAGGAAAAATTGATAAAATTAAGTAAAATGTGGTTCAATAAGATGAAAATAATTTTTGGTGGACATTAACTTTTTACATTTATTTACCACGGTTAAAAGTAAATAGGGTAATTAAGGGTAAAACTGATATTATTATTATCCTAACAGATGTCTTAATTCCAGTGGATATGCTTTATTCGACCAAAAACAACCTTAGGAATAAAATATGATCCTTTAGGTCTACATGGATTAGATTATGGCATTTATTATTATTTAATTCAAAGAAGATTTAAAAGTGTTAAATTCAAAGTTTAGTAACTAAACCATTTTTAATATAGGATTACACATAAGATAAATTCGACTATAAATATTAATTATAAATATAAATATATTTCATACATAATGATATTTTATAATTAATTTTTTGACATTAAATAACTAAATTTATTTATGACACAATGATGATGAAGTAATGACCTAATTAATGAAATCTTATAATAACTGATATTATAAATATCAAAATAAATGTAATTTGAGACATTTTATGAATTCAAATAATTTTATTTTTTAATATGACATGTTAGGGTTGTTTAGATGAATTTTTTTCGAAGTCATCATCTGTATCAAATCAGATGATTCCATCTGACCATATAAAATTGATTTAAGAATATAATCAAAGCACTTCATGGATCTCATCATATATGGAAAATTCTCTATCATTTGGATGTGAAAGATACTTTAAGGAAATTATAACATCATATTTTAAAAATGAGAACAATCATCATATGATAAGATATGGATTTATATTCAACAACATGAATATATCTACAATTGAATGTATAAATTAGTTGGTTCTATATTACCAACCCCAATATAGTGTGGGATTAAAATTCAATATATTCATTGAGTAAATTGTTGACGTTAACCTAGTGAATACAATAAATAGATATAAATGAATTGGGATATCTTAGAAGGGTGTTGAGATTTGAATTTGATTATTCTTTATTCATGAGGGTTTCTATGTTTTATTTTCTTGATTGTGTGAAAGCTTGATTTTATGATTATTATGGTCCCCTTATGTATTAAGGATGCCTAAAATTGATTAATCAGTGTAAATATGGTAAGATAAAGAAGATAAGGGTTTAGAAATTTAGTAGATTCTATATTGATTCCATGAAATTGTTAATAATTATTAAGTATTTCTCAAGCATGTGCATTGGATGATATAGCTTCTATTTTTTGATTTCTTGTTTAAAAGATATTTCATTAAATGAATCAACTAATAATGCTATTAAGAACAATTAATGAATGATAAATATAATAAATAAATGGATGAATGAGTTTGGACACTGTTTTCTATAATCTCACATTCTTTAATGATGTAGAATCTATTCCTCCTTGGATATTTTGAGTTGAAAATTTGATTTTTTCCATTTATATGTTTAAAATATTTATACAATGCTATGAGTTGATATAAAAATCTGTATTGTTGGTTGTAAAGGAGATGGGTGGGCTATTTTTCATGGATTTTGGTAGTGGTGTGATGATAGTGATAGTGTGGTGGAATAGATAATGTGAAAAAGATCTTAAGAATGAATTCAGGATGGTTGGATTGGGTTGGGAGGATTCTTTTGTGACTTTTTTACTTATTTATTGGCTAGTGTGATTATTTTTAGCTCACTAGTAATTTATTATTACAATTTGGGTATATCCTTCCCCTTGTTGTGGGATTGGTTTGGTGATATAATACCCAGGATACAAAACAGTAAATGAATTATAAATAGACTGATGGGAATGGATGTTTTTGTTGGTTATGATACAATAAAAGAAAACTTTGTATTAGGCTGGGATATATAATCTAATAGAATAGGTTATAAATATTTATTTTAAATTTGAAATGGATGAGCACATTGGGTTTTGAAGTTTATTTAGGTATTGGACTAGAATTAAAGATAGGCTTTAATAAATGATCAGTAATTGAATTGCACTGAAAATCTAATTATGATGAATCTGAATGATTATATTCTATTTGAGTTAGATTCCCAATCCTTCATAATGAAGGCTATGTTTTAATGTGGAGAACTAGCTATATTTTAAATACAGTACTAGGTTGTTTCACATAAAATGTTTTTGTGATATATATTCATTATGTTATGTTATTTACTATGATCCACCACATGAGTCAATAAGGGAAGATGAAAAAAATATTTATCCTTGTATTTTAGGTGTTATTTCCAACATATTAGTTTTTGAGGATTTTGATGGATGACTACTCCCCCACCAAGCTCCCTTTTCTAGAGTTATCATGCTATTTAGGCATCCTTAGGAACGTGGATTACGATATAGGTTATGTGCTCATATTAGTTGTGCTTCATATCAGTTATTACATATGTTCATATACAAGATGTCTCGGCTTGATGTTATAACATATAATCATATCCAATTTGTAATTGATAGTCTTTATATATGTGTATTTATGCAGGGGATATAATAGATTAAGGAATAGGGTGTAAATACATGGGTTTTGATGGATTTAGGTTTTTATATGTGAAATGACTGTGAGGTTATTGGTATGAATTGTAACACCCCATGATTTTAAAATAACACTATGTCCAATAGCTTAGACAACATGAAACACTGGGCTTTAATAACCAATGCAATATTATGTAAGAACATAGTTTTTGAAAAAGTAATGAATCATTTAAATTTTGGTACATTATTTATTTAGAATGTAATATGGATGCATAATGAGTTCCTGAGGGTGTTCATAGATTTTTGGAATCCTAGAAACTATATTTTTTCAGGAAAAGGACTATCGCATGATTATTTTAAACTGTACGAGGTAGTCCGCATGGTTATTTTTAACCGTGAGATGTTAGATTGTGAGTAGTAGGAGGGTGCTCAGTTTTCCCTAACCTTGATATTTGGGCCCCACGGCCATGAAAAAATCTATAAACTTATTGAATAGGCATTTATAATTGTTGGCGCACAATGTCCCTAAATGTTCAACCTAAAAAAGAGAAATTCCATTTCTATAGAATCCTGCATACGGTTTGGCCAAACTGTGTGGAGAAATTGTGCGAAGGAAATTTATAGAGAGATTTACTAAATTGAACTTAAATGATCTATTTTATTAATCCCCTTATAATATTTGGTATTCTCGTAGAAATCACCATTCAATTCCTATTTTTAAGCCTAAATATATATATTCTATATTTTTATTTTGTTCGTGTGTCGAGAGTCAAATTTGAATAATGTTACTCTTGTTGGATCTACATCAGTATGTTCTTGAATGATTTTTAATTTTTCATCATTATGATTACTATCAACAACACAATTTAGATACAGGAACATATGCCCCAATTTTAGGGAAATGATATGTTCCTTGTATCTCTTCCAATCTTGGACAAACCATAGGCTAATACTAGATTAGGAGATTTTATTTGAGTATAATATAAGCAATCTATAACTCACTCCTACAGATTTTTAATTTTATAAATTGCCACATGGGTGCACTAATATCACTTGGAGTCATTTTTCTAATTAAAATTCTCTTCTTGTAGTCGTTAGAACCATATTATAAGACCTTTTTGGTATTTTCTATTCTATATTGGAGGTTACTCCCACACCGTCAAGTACCCCAAGTACAATGAATTGTATATTTATGCCTCAGGGGCCTTTTATGCCTAAATGGACTTTTATGAACTCTCTGCACCACCCTTAGATTGTGCTTGATATTGACCATTCTAATGGAAATCCTTTACATATTGAATGAAAATTGAATTGGTTATGTTAGTCCTACTTAAATTTACTAAGGTAAGTGCTTAAATTTGATTAATTAATCTTAGATGAAATGGAAAGTATATCGTATATATATGAATTGCCCAAGTTTATAATAAATGAAATGCATGTGGTTTCTCATCCTCAGAAAAACCTTGTCATGTTATGAAAGGTAAATGAGAGAACTATGAAACTAAATAAGAAATGGATTAAATGGTTGTTGTCCCCTTGGCCTTGTCTCACCAATGAAAGACATGGATTGAACCTTAATATTATTAAATGACAAGACTACCACTTGGCATAATTAATTAAATGAATATAAGGTATGTTTCATAATTATATTTATATAGATCGATAAAATTATAGGACATGGTCTAAATTGATCTCACCTTGGATTACCGAGGGATTGCCTTAAGCACTCAAGGACACCATTCCAATTCAAGGATTATAGTTGCCTTGGTTGATACCCACCTTAGAAACCAATCCACATCTTTTATTGGATTCTTGATGTAACACAATAGAATACCTAATTTTCTATTACAAGATGCCTTCGATACACTCCTTGCATCCAACATGGCTTCCACAAATATGAGGTTCTTTGTTTATATCCTTGGGCCTAGCCATTTATTATCCCATTTTACCTTGGATGTATTAATTGGACTCAGTTAAATCAAACTATTGTGGAATTACTTGGATGATACTCCTTGGATTAATCTCTTACCCCTTATCCAGGCTACAGTTACTACTGAGTTGGTGACCCTTGAGGTCTTGGAGGCCATGGTTATCACCTTGGATCCCTTTTATTAATAATATCAATACAAGTTCCCCTGTTACATCTTGGAACCATTACTATTACTATCACGAGGTTATTTAAGTTCTGGTTATACTTCACATGACATAATTTTATAGACCAAAACATAATTTTTTAATGGCTTTTTTACATTTTTAGACACTATGTGAGGGATGAAGCTGGTAGTTGGGTATTTATGTTACTGTATTACTTTACATTTATATATGTATGCTTCCAAAAATTTCAATTTAGTTTACATGGAATTCATGTTATAGGAGCCATTGGTGGTGGCCTACTATGATTTATATCACAACCTATATGGTAACCATTGGTACCCTGATAGACTACATGTATGTAGGTGTTAAAAAAATGGAAGCATGTTTCTTCAAACACTTAATTTCTTGTTTCTTGTGATGGAGCTTGTAGCAGATGACTGGGTTGGAGTTTGGGATTCTTGGGATAGTTTTGGATTCCTTTTTGATACTATTTTATAGCATATATTGTATGTTTCTTTATATATATGTTTTACAGATTTATAGATACATGAAAAATATTCACCATCATTTATATATTATTAAATGTTTTTTCAGTAATTGTTTATATCTTTAGTATACTTTTGATGTTTAATCCATTTATTTATATTTCTTTTGATACATATTTACCTATTCTTATATGGTATAAATTTTGATAAAATCAAGTAATGAGGGAATATTCTCCTCGTAGATAGACCATAAGATCCATCTTTCAGTCAAAAACTTCTGGAATTTTGGTATATGCACTTGAGGCCATTTGGACCATCGAGCTCGAGGCACTTCTAAGTTGGAACTGGACCCAAGATGTCAAATATTATTATTTTATGACTGTTATAACATAATAATTTAATTGGAAGGTATAAATATAAGTAACCAAATTATGAAATATTTATAAAGGTAATATTCAATAAAAAATTATTTAAATATTCGTAGAAAATGAGTACTCAATTTTTAGTAAAGTCATTTTTTCCTCAAAATATGTTTTCTTCAAAAATGAATTTCATTAATATTAGTGAGAAAATATTATAATTAATTTCTATAAATTTTAGAAAATGTATTTGAAAAATATAATTTCAATTTTGGAATCATATTATTAAAATTACATTAGGTTGAAATTTTCATTTTTCTTAAAAAGATTGATTTTCTTGTGAATAGTTAAAAACACTGATTTTTATTAAAGAAAATAGTTTTGTTTCAAGAATTCACAAAGTTATATTTTATAGTGGTTTAAAGGTAAAATTAGAACCATTTTATTATTAATAATCAAATTTTTGTCATTTTTATCAATTTAATAGCCTAATTTGGTATAAAAACATTGTTATACATTAAAGGAATTTTTTTTGAAAAAAAATATTTTTCATTACATTTTGAATTTTTATGTTAAATTGATTTCTAAAAATTCTAAAAATATAATCTTAAAAAATGGATTCTATATTTTTATTCATTATGACTAAATTACTTCCAATTTATTTTGGGTTATTATGAATAATAACCACAATAAATGTTTATTAGTAAAGTAATGGTAAAATGGGTTAATTTGCATTAAAACTAATGTGATATGGATTAAAATTCATTCCAACACTTTAATTTATTTAATTTTATGAGTATACTTCATCCATAGTCATTAAAATTTCTAAAATATGACCTTATCCATTTGGATTTTACTTTTAATTTTATAATATATATGTAAAAGATAAAGTAAAAAATGTCACTTTCTTTTTTTAATATCTATAATATTTATTGATAGGGATTAAAAAGAAATTTGTTAAGTTATAAATGTTTAAATAAAATATGAAAGATTTTTTAAATAGTAATAATTTATTTTCAATTTTTAGTGTTGGAATAATTATGTGAAATACTTACACAACGCCAAAATAGTTCTTGTGAAAATAATATAAAAATGAAGTAAATTAATTTTAAAATTCTAAAAGTATGATTTTTTAGTGAGTTAAAGTGTACCAAAAACTTTTAACATAAATATAACATATTAGATATGTTTTAAAGGTTTATATTCTAATTTAATTACTATTATGTTGTTTTTAAAGGCAAATAACCTGAATTGTTCTTAAAATGACATTAATGGTATTTTATGTAAACTATTTTATTATTAAATAATTTAAAAAATATATAAGTAAGAAATAGGAAAATTAGGATGATAAATTGTTTAAATTTTCATTACCTAGACATTTATAATCCTATTTGTACTTTATAAGTAAAATTAAAACCATTTAACATCAAAAATGCATTACCATATTTTAGATTAAAATTGGATATCCAGGGGTTTAATCCAAAAGATAAGGATTAAAATGATATCTAAACATTTAAAGTTTTTATCTTATTATTAAATTAAGACACTATATTCCTTTTATTCTGATACATTTTATTTTTTGAACCATTTTACCTGAGTTAGACACATATTATATTAAAATATTTAATGTATTTCAGAAAATGACATTAATGATATTTTATAATAAAAATTATTTATTAAATGATTTAAAATTAAAAAAATTTCTATGTTAATAAATTGGATGTAATATAGTTTAAAATATAAATTAGGGTGCATTTATTAGTCACTTTTATTTTTATTTTATCATTCTTAACCCCTAAAGAGTAAAAAACATGGGTATCATGATAATTGTCAAAAGGGATAAAAGAGTGTTAAAACTAAATGATAAAGGTGAAAACATAAAAAAATTAATTAATTTTATTGGGTGATATTATTTATAATCACACTCATATTACCATTTATATATATTTATAATATTATTAATTGTATATTTGGATCCATTTTTCAATTAAAATTAATTTACATTAAATTTATACATTAAGTAATTCCAAGTGTTTCCCTCATTTCACTTATAAAAGGGAACTTTTTATCAACTCTTACTAACACATTTTGATACTTATAGTTCATAAAAACCCAAATATAATACACTCCTATCTTCATTAAATCCTATTTCTTCAGGTATTTCAAAAATATCATCTTTTCAAGGATTAGTGTGTAAGCCAAAATTGCTTTCATAACGAAGAGGTATAACTCTTAACCGTGTATTTTAAATTTTAACTATAATTATACCTCTTATAATATTTTTATTAAATTATAAAATAATGAATTAATTATCTTAAATATGATTAATTGTCCTTATGATGATGTAATATATATTATTCACTATTTCCCTATCCATTAGCAAATGATAACGTCGCTAGTGCGTATGTGGGCACTACCACCGCGACAAAATGATGTGATTCATTTTTTCACTTCTATTTTACAAGGATGGAAATAAGGATAAATTTAATGAATATATATATATTAGGATATAATAATTATTCTTTAAAGGTGAATTATTATTTTCCTTTCTTTTTTTTCTATCTGTTAAGAAATGAAAATAGATTTCATGCATACATACGACCTATCATATCCATGAATGGTATAATATATTTTTATATATCTATATTTTATGTATTGGTATAAATATATTTATAATTAATATATTTGATATCTATGTTTTTTTAACGTTTTTCAGAATATGTAATGATAGTTAAAGTATAAGGATCGAAACTACCAAACCAAAACTATCATAAAAACAAAACAGTTTACACCTGAAAATAATGATTTTAATAAGGAATTATGAATAAATTAGAGTTTAAATGTTATAAGTGGATCATATATAATAAAAATTATTATTTTATATCTATTTAATAAATTAAAATTTATTATATAGGAGGTTATATCCCTTTCAATGAATTTCAAACTTGAGGTAAGGTTTTTATATTACAATATCATAGTTTACTGAGATAGTTTATGATTGTCCTCTGAATAATATTCATAATTTTATTATCCTATAGTTATTTATGGATATTATATGTTTTACTTTCATTTTAATCTCCTTAATTAATCAATATAATGAAAGAATAGTTTTATGAAAAAACACCCTTATTTCTCTTTTCATCCAAAAATCATTTTTCTTTAAATCAATATTTTAAAAAAATGTTTTATAGAATATCTTTAATATTACCATATTATTGTATATAATAATTTTTACACATGATTTAATTATTTAATAATTAGTTAAAAGGAATATTCTTTTTTTCAAAATGAAGTACTTTTGACTTTTTACTTAAAAAGTGAAATGAATATTTTTTAAAGTATACAACATGAATGAAATTTCCAACCATCATGACCGCTCAATGTTTTGAACATTTATCTAAAATTGTTCAAGATTATTTTCAAATAAAATGTTTTTCTTAATATTTTATAATTTTTTGGAATTTAAATATGTTATTTCAATATAAAATGAATATTTTCCTTAAAAAATATTACAGTGTTCTTTTAAAGGAATTTCCATCTATGATAAAATAATTTGATGTTAATTATACATTAATACAGATATGATCTAAACAAACATAATTATTATTTCTATGGATGTTTTATGATAATTATGATGATATATTTTTGGAACCTATTTATTTTTAATGGTTTATGTTATGATGAAATTTTTAAATGATTATGAAACTCATTTTCTTTTCATGGGTTATGATATATAGTGAATGATTTTTGATCCTACGGTATGCAAATGTATGATTTCCATTATGTTATGGGTAGTCCTGGAATGATATATCCTTCTAAATAATTTTTTAATGATGGATATCTCATTTGAAAATAAGTATTAGAATGGGGAGTGAATCCAGTTTAATATATAACTTTTCCCTCTATGATTGTTTGGGGAGAGAACCATGAATAAGGATATGATTGAATGGGGTGTGTATTGAATCCAATATAATAGTTTTTTATTGGTCCTTGACTAAATTAATTAATTTATATGCTTATTTTTATGCAAAAAACTTATGTCTTATGCCAATTTTATACTCCCATGACTCATACTATTTGATTCCATTATGATTCATGTCTTATGAACTGCCATGATTTATACAATGACCCAGGGTTTGATCTATGATTTATTGGAAAATTTAAAAAAAATTAAAATCATATTCCCATACCCTTATTCTTACATTATGATTTCATATTATCAAAAATTGATATCACTCATGTTTACACTGACTAAGAATCTGATCTCACTATTTTTTATGTTTTCTTTCCCTAGGTTATGAAGAAATATTTAATGTAGGGTATATATAAGATGTTTTATATACGATATGATTTTTGTAAGAGATATTGAAGATCTTTCATGTGTATGATATTTATTCATTGTGTCTTCTAAGACACTAAAATGATAATATTTTTGTTTGGATCATAATTTTATGTACTGGATATTCATTTAATGAGATAAAATATCTATGTATGAATTTTTGGAGTCACTATAGTTGGTATTAGAGTTGGGGTTAGTAAATATTTGGATATTAGTATTAGTGAACTTTGGTGAAAACCCAAGGTATAATAATAAGTATATGATAACATCATATTGTTTTATTAATATAGATATTATGTGGATTTTAGAGAAATATATTATAGTTTAGAAACAAAAATTAGATGTGGTTTTGGAACAGAAGAAACTAAGGGAAATAATATTCAAAAGAGATGGTCAAAGTATATCTGAGCCATAATTTTAATTCACAATGAATGTGACTTTATTTTTCACATGGTTTTATACTCCCGAGGTATATTCTTAGGATAATTCACTTTACAAAAAATTATAATTTATTGGTATATATGATATCCATAGATGGCCTAGGTTAAACCTAATATGTCCTAGATTTAATAGAATGTGTCATGATTTAGACATGCTATGAGTGATTTTTAATGATTATATGATGACTTGTTATGATTAATGTTTATCACACTATATTTTTTGGTTTTTTCCATGGATGAAACTAAGAGGGTTCATGTTAACTTAGAATGTGGAAAAAGAATGTTTCTCTACATGATCATCTAAATGAAATAAGAGTTAAAAAGAAAAACCTTGTGGTTATAACTAATTTGTTATCTTTAATATAATTAACAATCAAAACATGTGTGATCTTTCTATGAAACCTAATAATATAAAATAATAGTTTTCATGAATACTATATGTGGAAGAAGATTCAGCTTGATACATGAAAAGAAAGTGTGAAGAAGCACTCAGGGAACTGTCTCATAGGAATGAGAATATGTTTTATGTGTGTATGAAGGACATAGAGAAATTAATTTTTGAGTAAAATTTATATGTTTTATATAGGGAAATAAATTTCATACTAATATACCATTTATAGTTCAATTTCATATATTTATAGAATATGGTAATTATCATAACTGATTCCCTATTCAGAGGGTTAACTCATAAACCAAGTAAGGACCTATGTTATTCCAATACTTGATGTGAAAGTATTGAGTTATTTATGTATCTTGATTCATGAATTATGTTTTATAAGTATTATACAAATAATATTTTGGATATAAGAATCATTAACCATATAAGGATTGTTCCACAATAGTTTTTCTTTAAGTATTTAATCACATATGTTGAAAGGTACTGATTACTATGAAAATCGTTTTAGTGGTAAGGTGATAATGTTTATATGTGATAAATATTTTACTGAAATTTATGAAGTGTTATAGTATTTTAGACCCTACAATTGGTTAGTTATTTGATTAAAAATGGATTTAGGCCATCATTGATGGAGATTATTTTATTTTTTTATTTATGTAAATAGTCTATGATTTTATTCAAGAAATAAGGATTCTGTTGATTTTTGGATGTATAATGGTTTTCATTTGGGGTTAACATAATAGTTATTGATAACATAATGTTTTTATATGTTTAAGGGTGATCAAAAGTTCAATGTAATAGATAACCATTTTGATGTTTTATTTAATGGTATTTTGAGGATATTTCAAACATTTTCTAGGTTTATGATGAATAGATTATTGAGGTCTAAATAAAACTTTGGTTCAGTATATGATTTTGTGTAAATTTAATTATTTTCTATTGAATAGTGGTATATAGATATTCATGATGGTTGAAAAGTGATTCATTGACAAGCAGATATTTTTAGAGATATTTATAGTCAAGTTAAGGATTACCTTTCATTAAAGTATTTAAATTTGGTTTATATTTTTTTTTGAAGTTCAATACATTATAATATTATATATTGATTTATTATGGTGCTAAAAGATATTTTGATATATTTTTTATTTGGTTGGGGCATATATATAACCCATAGGTTTAATATGCAGTTTAAACGGAAAGATTATTCGGGAAAAATGAAATTAAAATTTTGGGGATATACATTGAAAAGTATGAGATCACATTTGAGATTAATTTTTTTATTGTTGAGGATATTAAAGTTAATTGTGATATAGGGTAATTTATTTATGGAGTAATCAATGTTGAAATATTGGTGTTATTTTTGAAAATTTTAATGTAATGTATTATTTCTTCAGATGAATGTTTAGAAATTTTGGATATTATCTTTCCTTTTGGTAACAATTTCAGTTTTGGAGAATATTGAAAGACATGAGGAATATCTTATTATCGTTTTTTGGATTATGTGGTCTGTTAGAAGTTGGTTTTAATGCTTCATCCATGAAAAATTCATCTTGAATAATCATCATTTTGAAAAATGATGAAATTTTTGTGGAAGTTGATTAAAGGATTAAATTATAGTTGTAAAGAAAATATATTTCATTATGTTATTAGATTATATGGTAAAGTAATTACTCAACTCTAGGAAAATGATGCTGATTTTTAAACAAAAGTTATGTCTAAGAACACTTTTTAATTGAAACAAAGGACCTCTTATTTTTGGGTATCAGAGACCCATTATATAAGCCATAGGCCTAGAAGGCATTAAAGGCTAATACATGGCCTGATGGCACATATTGTTTTCTTTAATAACACTATGGTGAATATTACTGCTATAATATACGGGCAACTATAGTACTTCTACTATTCTTTCAACTATGTCTTACACTGCTATATTGTTGTTAATGCTTCTATTCATCCACTGCAACAGTACTATAGTGCTTCTACCTTACATATTCCCAATGGGGTTTGGAACAATTTTTTTTTATCTATTTACATTAATTTTAAATGAATCTATGTCCTTCTTCACACATCATTGATTTATGATTTTCTGGTCATTAATATTACCATGATCATTCACTTTCTTGTGATCACTTTTTTTGGTCACTCACTATCATTATTTAGCTATTAAAATTTCCATCTGGTTCCCTATATTCACTTCACAATAATTTCCTTCTTTTTATAAACCTATTTATGTGTTATTCCTAATAAAAAATGTATTTCCCTTTCTATCTTTTTGAGAAAAAGTTTTATTAACCCTTTTTTATGATATAATATTTTAATAAAATAATTTTAAAATATCAAATCCTTGATTGTTGAGAATGTGTTTCAACTACGAAGATGAAATTTATTAAATTGGGGGGGGGGGTAGAATATAACATGATGAAATTTTAAAAAATACTATGTTTAGTAGAATATACAACATTCAACTCAAAGATTTAACAAACCTAGAATTATTACTATTTTGTGGTCATTGTAACATAGTCGTTGAATTGGAAGGTACGAATAGAAGTCACAAATTTATGAACTATATATATAAAGTTCATAATAAATAAAAATTTATCAATAAACTTTTAATAATTATGAACTCAATTTTTATTAAATCCATTCTATTCTTCAAAATAATTTTTCTTTACAAAATGGATTTTATTTCTTTTTGTTAGTGAATATTATAATTTATATATGTAATTACTAGAAAATTTATATGATAATATAAAATCATTTTGTAAATCAGAATATCAAAATTATATTAGGATAAAATTTTGCAATTTTTCTAAAAAATTAGTTTTTTATTAAATAGTTAAAAATATTGTTCTTTATTGAAAAATAAATTTTTGTTTTAGAAATTCAAAATGTTCAAATTTAATTTTTTTAAAAGTAATATTAATTATCTTATATTATTAATAATCCTATTATTTTTATCTTTATTAATTTTATGGTTGAATATTTTATATAAACTTTTTTATACATGTGAGGTATTTTTCTTAAATTTTTTTTTCATCTCAATATTAATTATTTCCACTTATAAAATTCATTCTTAAAAATGGATTTCATATTTTGAATCAGTAGGTACAAATTTTGTAAATATGACCCTTTTTGTTTTTGGTTATTATGAATTATTACCATAGTAAAATCTTATTACCATGGTAAAGGTAAAATGTGTTAATTACTGTTAAAACTAAGTTGATAAGGCTTCCAATTCATTCAAGAAATGAAATTACTTCATTTTATGTGTCTATTTAATCAAAATCATATAAAATTTCAAAATATGAACATTTATTACAATTTTATATGATTTTGAATTTTATAATAATCAAGTAAAAGATAAAGTCAAAAATACCACTTTCTTACTTTCAAAATCTTTAATATGTCAGGGTAAGGATAAAAAAATATGTTTAGTCGTAAATTTTTCGTTTATATATGAATTAATTTTTTATGATGATATTTTATTTTTAATTTTTAGTGATGAAATAATTAAATTAAATTCTTACGTAATGCCGACACACTCCTTGTACAATGAGTAGAAAAATCAAGTAAATGAATTTGGAAACTCTAGAAGTTATATTTTTCGAGTGAATTAAAGGGTCTCATTAATTTTTAAGAAAAATATAAAATTTTATATATGTTTTAAAGGTTTATATTCTAATTTTACTTCTACAACTTCATTTTCAATTTCAAATATTGTGAATAGTAACTAAAATGATAACACTAATATTTTCTATTAAATATATATTACTAAATTATTTTAAAAAATATAAATACCAAAATTGATAAATTATTATGATAAATGGTATAAAATTCTTTTCCTTTTCAATTTATTATCCAATTTTTACTTTATAATAATAATTATAACCCTCTAAAATTAACAATTCATTACTATGATTGAGATTAAAATTTGTTCACCAAGGGGTTAAAAAAATATAAGATTTAAAAGGATTGGTAAACTAGTAAATATTTTACTAGATTATAACATTAATACCATATATTCATTATCAATAAATTCATATCATTTTTGAAAAAATTTACAAGAGTTAGACACAAAATATTATAATATTTCATGTATTTCAAAAATTGACATTGATGATATTTTATAATAAAAAGTATGTTATTAAATTACTTAAAATTAATAAATGTCCAATATTTGTAAAATTAAATGGATTGTGGTTTAAAAATAAACCATAGTCCATTTATGTGACACATTTATTATTTTATTGTATCATTATTAACCCCTAAAGAGTAAAAAATTGATATCATGGTTTTTATCATAAGGGTTAACCGAGGGAAAAAACTAATACATAAGGGTAGAAACATAACCAAAACATGACCAATATTTATTTTTTAAGATTATTTCTACGTATTGTTATATTATATAAGAATTATAACAACTTAGGTTCATTTTACATGAATATTAATTTATATTAATTTAATACATTATGTAATTCCAAGGGTGCCCCTCCCCCCACGTATAAAAGGGAAAATATTCACCTCTAGCCCTCACACATTTTGAGACATATATCTCAAAAAGTACCTTCCATAATACCATCATATATTACTTAAACACATCCTAGAGAATTGTTTTTCTACTAAAATACCATCCTTTAATAGCTTATGGTGTAAGCTAAAAAAGGTTCATCGGTGAGGAGGTATAACTCTTAATCGATCATTTTCAATTTTATTTTTTATTATACCTCCTATAAATATATGATATCCATTATAAAATAAATACATAATTAATATAAATACACGTAATTGTTATTGTGTTAATTTTACAATCATCATATATCTTCTTCATATCCATTGGGAAAATGATAATGGTGCCCGTGCGTACATGTGGACTACCACCTCTGCAAACCGATGTGATTTGTTTTTCAATTCTATTTTAGATGAATATTAAGATAGATAAATAATATATATATATATATATTTTTTAAATAATAAGTATTATATAATTTCTAAATATCATTTACCATTATTTCATTCCATCATTTTAATAATGAAAACATTGATCATGCATACGTACGACCTATAATCCCCATAACTAGTATAATTAAATTTTTATCTCTATATTTTATGGAGGAATATAAATATAAATATAAATATTATTTTATATTTATATCAATTATAATATTCTAGAAATAATGGAACCATGATCAAAGCATAACCACCAGAACTACTGAACCAAAAATATCATGAAAAACAAAATAGTTTTCAATAGAAAATGGCGATTATAAAAATGAATTATTAATAAATGGAATTTTAAATTTTATAAGTGGATAATATATGATGTTCAATATTTTTTTATTGAATTATAATAAATTTAAATTTATTATATAGGAGGTTAGATTATATTCAATGAAAGTCAAACTTGGGGTAATGTAACATCCCAGGTAAATAAAGAATAATACATTTTCATATTTATTAACATTTACGAATTAAAAATTAATTTTACTTTAAATAGGTTGCTATGTTCGATAGCGTACCCGATACGCAACAAAGAGTTTCTTTGAAATCTTACATTGCACACTAGTAATAAAATAATATTATTTTAAATGGTAGTTAACACGTAGACGTTGTATTGGCGGGAATGAATAGAAATAACTAAAATATGATTATATTTTATAAATGTTTTTACATTTATCCCATAATGGATAAAGGCTTAAAATAAGAAAAGAATTTAATTTTAGGCATAGATACTCTAATATTCACTAAAGGTCCACTTATCACCTTTTGATGGTGAACCTTCATTAAATATAGTTTTGGTCACTATTATACATTCTATTTGACCAAATAAAATTCTTCATTAGAATCGGGACATCAAAATTTACTTTTTGTAAATTTTTGGTATTTTTCTGATAAAGTTCATTTTTTTAATGAATAGTGAAAAATGTTGTATTTTAATTCAAAACCTCTTTTTAATCTAATTTATTTATATGATTATATTATAGTTTGAATTTGTTTTAAATTGAAATTAGAATATATTCTTACCATTTAATACAATAGTGGTTGTTGGAATTAATTTCACTATGAAATCGGACATAAACTAGTGTCAATCTTTTGATACTTATTGTTTAATAAAAACACGCTATTTGCTTTGACAACGGGAATTAATTATTAAATTAATTAATTCAACTTATATGTTTTTAATTTTTTAAAATAGACTACATTTTTTAATTCGGAATATCAAATATATATTAGGATGAATTTTTGGTATTTTTTGAAAAACTTCAATTTTTGATGAATAGTGAAACCACTAAGTGGTACTTAAAAAACTGATTTTCCATTTAAATGAAAATTTACCACCTTTGTGTATTGAATTTCAAAAATCTGACATACATGTTTGTCATTAGGAAGTAAAATGTGGTTCAATGGGATTAAAATAATTTTTTGGTGAATAGTAACTTTTATGTTTATTAATCGCAATTAGAGGTAATTAGTGTAGTTTAAGGTAAAAATAATGTTTTAATAATATGAAATGACCTAGAAATATGTCCTACCCTTATTGGATGTGTCATGGACGACCAAGAAAATACATGGGTCAACATTGGGACCCCATAGAGCCACTTTGGTAGGAAAATGACATTAAAAACTTTTTTATTAATGTTAAAATTAAAATGTCACAAACATGAGTTGTTTTACTAAAACAATTCTTATATGGGGTTATAGAAGTCAGATTTTAGAATATAAATATTCATTAGAAATATAAACCGATTTAATAAATCATGATATTTTTTTATAATTTTTAGACATTAAATAAATTAAATTATTTATGACACCATGATGATGCAGCGATTACCTCATTAATGAATGATTTAAATAAAATGAAACGATAATGTAAAATATAAGACTTACACTTGTCAAAGACCTATTGGATGAGTGTATTTCGACACCTTATCACCTTAGCCTCGAATTATATCATTGTGGGACCTTTAAAATCCGAAAAACATTTTGTAATAAAGTAAAATTTTATAACTTTCCAAGAGTGCCCCTCCTCTCCTCTTATAGAAGGCCCCCACCTCTACCACCTTACCCACACCTCTCAAGCCTTTGGTTCGGCCAAGATCTACCCATTTTGTCTCTCCACATCCCTCTCTTACTCCTAGAAGCCTCACTTTGGGAAGAAGTCTTCCCAAGGAAGCCTTTGAGTTCAAATCAAAAAGAGTTACCCGTTTTAAAGGTAGTGTTTTTTCTTGTGTTCTTTTGTTTTATTTTGCTTCTCCAACCCTATAAACTCTTTTTATTCCTTTATTTTGTAAGAAAACCAGTATCTTCAATATAATAGGATTTTGTTATAAGATGGATTCGAGCTACACCTACACACACCTCTGTCTAATGGTTAAAGAACATACTGTTTCTGTGGTTGGCGAATTTCTGCCTCACGAAACGATGATTGTTCAATCTTCTTTTAACACCTTTAATGGTGGCCATTAATATGTCACTATATTTATATATGATATATATTATGTTTATGTTTTCCTAATACTTCTGTATTTTTCATTCGTGGTATACCTTTATGGATTCCATTATGGTTATACGCGATATCTTCATTTTAGGAAGTGCGGACTACCGCCGCCTCAAAGTGATTTGATTCGTCAATGCCATATGTGGGACGTATAAAGGATGTATTTAAAGTTACTATATATGATTTATGTTACATATAAATGATTAATATAATTCTGTAATTAAAATATACATACCTCTCATTTAGTTTTAATTCCATTAATATGACGTAGAAATGAAAGTAGCGTTCATGTGTACGTACAGCTTACCGTCTCCATGAACGGTGCATTTCATTTCTTACCTCTAAATTATTATGTAATATTATAAATTCATGTATATATTGGATATATATGATATATATGATATCTAAATAATGAATATAATTCTTGATATAATTTATATTTTACCACATGAACAACTTGTAATTATAAAGAGTTTATTTTTGACTCAAGTACCAATGATCGACAAAATGACCATTATTAACTTAAATAATTACATAGTGTTCATAACATGGTAATAAGTGATATAAAAGGAATAATTACCTTGAAAAATGTTTTTAATAAAGTATAAATTAACTCAAGTTTATTATTCAGGATGTTAAAGAATGATCGAGTCAAGTCGGACCCAAGTTAAGGGAAATTCTTAACCCAATTTCCATTGTTTGGGTTAATCTCCTATTTTCAAATTATGTCATGATATTGTTATGTCCTATCATGTATTTGAACTTTATTTATGTGTAATTATAGTGAAGACACATAATAGATCTATTTTATTTAAAAAAATGATCTTTTTAAGGGACTTTGTCTCAATCTCCTTTCTTTGAGGCATATTTTTGTTTTATACACCACTTTCTTTTATATGGTGTATAAGCCCCCTTTGACTTTTACATTTATTAAAAAGGAATATTTTTATACGAAGTGTTTTACTAAACGAAAAAAGGGAATGTTTTTTTCGTACGTATGCGGCGACAACGACTTCTCCGCTATCGTGACCATTATTTGAGATTTGGCTTCCTCTACAAGCCATAACATTTTTAATGAAAAATAAATACCATGTTTTTATTTTCTTTTATTTTTGTATTAAAAGTGGTTTTTATAATGGATTTGTTATGTCAATATATTTAAGAGATATATTGTAATCAATTTGTGGAAATTTTTTCTTTCCACTATATTTGTTTTCTATCTTATGATTTTATAATGGTACTTGAACATTTGACGGGTGGTTACGTGATAAACTATACGACGGGTGGTGCCGTGAATACCAGGATGGGTGGTTATGTTATAACCTCCAATGAATTGGGTATGGAAGTCGGACGTATGGCTATTCCATTAAGTGATATGTGTGGAAGTTGACAGTATGGTTATTCCATTTAAGTATGTTTATGTCCCAAGTTACCTATATATGTTATGTGATCTTTATATGGGTTTTATGGTAATATTTTGGTTACAAAAGGGTAAGTAATGATATTTTATTTCAGTGAAGAGTTTTTACTACTTCATAAAGGTGAAAAGTATTACTTTGATAAAGTATACATGGTTTATTTGTTGTTTTGAAAAACTAACACTTTTCATTAATTGTGTATCCCTTACTTAGCTTTTTAGGCTCACCCCATGTTTTTTTTGAAATGTTTTTCACAGTACTTAATGTGGAATAGGGTCAAGGATGCGATCAAGGTAAAGTCATGCTATCTAAAATATGGAACTAGACATGCTTCCTTTTGGGATTTTTTATTTTATGGAGACTTAGTAGATGTTTCTACTTTGTAATCTTTTGAGATGTAATAGTTATGTTTTAATTCTCTAAAACTCTAAACCGTGAAAAGATCCTCAATGTGAATTATTCATTTTATTCAATATTAAGTAAGGTTTAATGTTGGGGCCTTATATTTGCTATCATAGGTTGGTATAGACAACATTAGGAGTTAGAATTATATTAAATGATTATCCAAAAATATTTTTTTATGGTCAAATTGAAATGATATAGAATTTTAAGATTACCATGTTGCTTCTCCTAAGATATTTTTGTGTTAAGAATGGGTTTTCTAAAGGAAATAAAAGGACTTTTCTGGGAAGGTATAAAGTGGGAAATGACCTTTCAAATTAGTATCCTGAGATGGTCAGAATCAGAACTAAATAGTTTGTTGTAGTGATGGCTCAGTTGACTCAGGAGTTGAAAAGAAGATTGGTGAATGCTCCTATTTTGGCACTTCCTTCCAGGAATGGTGAGTTTGTTATATACAGTGATGCTTCAATGAAAGGACATGGTTTCGTCCTTATGAAGAATGATCAGGTAATTGCATATGCTTCACGCCAGTTGAAAACTCATGAGGTAAATTACCCTACACATGACTTAGAATTAGCTGGTGTTGTTTTTTCTTTAAAAATTTGGAGGCATCATTTGTATGAAGAAAAGTGTGAAATATATACTGATCACAAAAGTTTAAATTATATATTCAATCAGAAAGAATTTAATATGAGACAAAGGATATGGCTAGAAATAATCAAGGATTATGATTGTAAAATTCATTACCATCCAGGAAAAGAAAATAATGTGGCTGATGCTTTGAGTCAAAAAAGTAATGCTTCATTAACCATGCTACATTTGGAATGAGATCCTTTGGTTTTTGATTTGATGAAATTTGGAATAAAATTTTTTGGTGTAGGAAGTTATTCTCTTTTGTTTCAGGTATCAGTGAGATCATCCCTATCAGATAGAATTAAGCAAGCACAGAGGGAAGACAGTGAGTTGTAGAAAACGGCAGAGCTGGTTCAGAAGGGTATGTTGCCTGAATTTAACATTGATAATGATTGTGTTTTGAGGTTTTGGAAAATATTGTGTGTGCCTTGTGATTCACAGTTGAAGAGAGAGTTGTTATGTGAAGCTCATAGTTCTCCTTTTCCAGTTCATCCTCGCAGTACTAAGATGTACAGAGATCTTCAGGTTTATTACTGGTGGGATGGAATGAAAAGAGGTATTGCTAATTTTACTGTGAAGTGTTTGACTTGTCAGTAGGTTAAAGCAGAGCGACAGTTACCAAAAGGGATGTTTTAGACTTTACCAGTGCCAGAGTGGAAATGGGAAAATATATCCATGGACTTTTTTGTGGGATTACCGAGGACATCTCGAGGTAATAATGCAATCTGGGTAATTATTGATCGATTAACTAAATCTGCTCATTTCTTTCCTATTCGAGATACATTATCTCTAGATCAACTTTCTCGATTGTATATTAAAGAGATAGTCAGGTTGCATGGAGTTCCCCTCTAGATTGTATCTGATCGTAATCCCAGGTTTACTTCTAACTTTTGGAAAGGCCTTCAGAAGTCATTGGGTGATGAATTAAATTTTAGTAGAGCTTTTCATCCACAATCAGATGGGAAGTCAGAAAAAACAATTCAGGCCTTGGAGGATATGCTACGTGCTTTTTCAATGGATTATCAGGGATGTTGGGACCAACATCTTTCTTTGTTTGAGTTTTCATATAAGAACAGTTTTCATTCCAGTATACCGATGGCTCAGTTTGAGGCATTATATGGGAAGCGGTGTCGAACCCTAGCTTTTTGGGATGAAGTGGGGGAAAGGAAGCTGATGGGACTAGAATTGGTAGAAGAGATGGAAGAAAAAAGTTTAGTTGATTTAGAAACACATGATAACAACTCAGAGCAGACAGAAAAGTTATGCGGATAACCGGAGGAAGGATCTATCTTTCGAGGTAGGTGATCATGTTTTTCTTAAGGTTTCTCCTTGGAAAAGTGTGATGCGATTTGGTAAGAAAGGAAAGTTGAGTCCAAGGTTCATTGGACCATATGAAATTATGGATAGATTTGGATCAGTTGCATACAGAGTGGCATTACCTCTGAGTTTATCTCATGTACACAATGTTTTTCATGTTTCGATGTTGAGAAAGTATATGCCAGATCCATCTCATGTTTTGATCCCAGAGGTAGTTCAATTGGAAGAGAATCTCTCTTATAAAGAACAACCAGTCCAGATTCTTGACCGAAGAGAGAAAGTGTTGGTAATTAATGTAATTCACCTGGTAAAGGTTTTGGGGAAAAACCATATGGTTGAAGAGGCAACGTGGGAATCTGAAAATGCTATGAGGAATAAATACCCCCACTTATTTTGATAAGTGATTAAAATTGCGAGGACGCAATTCCCAAAAGGGGGGAAGGATGTAACATCCTAGGTAAATAAAGAATAATACGTTTTCATATTTATTAAAATTTATGAATTAAAAATTAATTTTACTTTAAAGGGGTTGCTATGTTCGATAGCCTACCCGATACGCAACAAAGAGTTTCTTTGAAATCTTACGTTGCATAATAATAATAAAATAATATTATTATAAATGGTAGTTAACACGTAGCCGTTGTATTAGCGTGAATGAATATAAATGACTAAAATATGATTATATATGTCAAATGTTTTTACATTTATCCAATAATGGATAAATGCTTAAAATAAGAAAAGAATTTAATTTTAGGCATAGATACTCTAATATTCACTAAAGGTCCACTTATCACCTTTTGATGGAGAAAATTCATTAAATATAGTTTTGGTCACTCTTATACATTCTATTAGACCAAATAAAATTCTTCTTTTTAATCGGGACATCAAAATTTACTTTGTGTAAATTTTTCGTATTTTTTCTGATAAAGTTCATTTTTAAAGAATTGTGAAAAATGTTGTATTTTAATTCAAAACCACTTTTTAATATAATTTATTTATATGATTAGATTATAGTTTGAATTTGTTTTAAAGTGAAATTAGAATATATTTTTACTATTTAATCCAATAGTGGTCGTTGGAATTAATTTCACTTTGAAATCGGACTTAAACTAGTGTCAATCTTTTGATACTTATTGTTTTATAAAAACACACTATTTACTCTGACAACGGGAATTAATTATTAAATTAATTAATGCAACTTATGTGTTTTTAATTTTTTAAAATAGACTTCATTTTTGAATTCGGAATATCAAATATAGCTTAGGGTGAATTTTTGGTATTTTTCTGAAAAACATCAATTTTTGATGAATAGTGAAACCACTAAGTGGTACTTAAAAAACTGATTTTTATTTTAAATGAAATTTTACCACCTTTTTGTTTTTAATTTCAAAAATCTGACATACATGGTTGTCATTAGGAAGTAAAATGTGGTTCAATGGGATTAAAATATTTTTTCGGTGAATAGTAACTTTTATGTTTATTAATCGCAATTAGAGGTAATTAGTGTAGTTTAAGGAAAAAATAATGTTTTAATAATATGAAATGACCTAGAAACATGTCCTACTCTTATTGGATGTGTCATGGCCGACCAATACAATCCATGGGTCAACTTGGGGACCCCATGGAGCCACTTTGGTAGGAAAATGACATTAAAAACTTTTTATTTAATGTTAAAATTAAAATGTCACAAACATGAGGTTTTTTTACTAAAAAAATTATTAAATGGGGTTATACAAGTCATATATTTGACTATAAATATTCATTATAAAGATAAAAAGATTTCCTACATCATGATATTTTTTTTATAATTTTTATACATTAAATGAATTAAATTATTTATGACACTATGATGATGCAGTGATTACCTCATTAATGAACAATTTAAATAAAATGAAAAGATAATATAAAATATAAGACTTACACTTGTCAAATTCCTATTGGATGCATATATTTCGAACCCTTATCACCTTATCCTAGAATTATTTCAATTTGGTACCTTTAAAATCTGAAAATAATTTTTATAATAAAGTAATCTTTTATAACTTTCCAAGAGTGTCCCTCCTCTCCTCTTATAAAAGGCCCCCACCTCTACCACCTTACCCACACCTCTCAAACCTTTTGTTCAGAAAATCTCTGCCCATTTTGTCTCTCCACATCCCACTCTTACTCCTAGAATCCTCACTTTGGGCAGAAGTCTTCCTAAGGAATCCTTTGAGTTCAAATCAAAAAGAGTTACCCATTTTAAAGGTAGTGTTTTCTCTTGTGTTCTTTTGTTTTATTTTTCTTCTCCAACCCTCTAAACTCTTATTATTCCTTAATTTTGTAAAAACACCAGTATATTAAATATACTAGGATGTTTTTATAATAATTATTCGAGCTACACCTACACACACCTCTGTCTAATGGTTAAAGAACATACTGTTTCTGTGGTTGGTGAATTTCTACCTCACGAAACGATGATTGTTCAATCTTCTTTTAACACCATTAATGGTGGCCATTAAGATGTCACTATATTTATATATGATATATATTATGTTTATGTTTTCCTTAATCTTCTGTATTTTTCATTTGTGGTATACTTTTATGGATTCCATTAGGGGTATACGCGATATCTTCATTTTAGGAAGTGCGGACTACCGCCCCCTCAAAGTGATTTGATTCGTTAATGCCATATGTGGGACGTATAAAAGATGGATTTAAAGTTATTATATATAATTTATGTTACATCTAAATGATGAATATAATTCTTGAATTAAAATATACATACCTCTCATTTAGTTTTAAATCCATTAATATGACATAGAAATGAAAGTAGCGTTCATGCATACGTATGGCTTACCGTCTCCATGAACGGTGCATTTCATTTCTTACCTCTAAATGATTATGTAATATTATAAATGAATGTATATACTGGATATATATGATATATATGATATATAAATCATGAATATAATTCTTGATATAATGGATATTTTACCACATGAACAACTTGTAATTATAAAGAGTTTATTTTTGACTGAAATACCAATGATCGACAAAATGACCATTATTAACATAAATAATTACATAGTGTTCATAACATGGAAATAAGTGATATAAAAGGAATAATGAACTTGAAAAAGGTTCTTAATAAAGTATAAATTAACTCAAGTTTATTATTCCGGATGTTAAAGAACGATCGAGTCAAGTAGGACCCAAGGAAAGGGAAATTCATAACCCAATTTCCATTCTTTGTGTTAATCTCCTATTTTCAAATTATGTCATGATATTATTATGTCCTATCATGTAATCGTACTTTATTTATGTGTACTTATAGTGAATACACCTAATAGATCTATTTTATTTCAAAAATTGATCTTTGTAAGGGACTTCGTCTCAATCTCCTTTCATTGCGGCATATATTTGTTTTCTAAGCCACTTTCTTTTATAAGGTGTATAAACCCCTTTGACATTTTAATTTATTCAAAAAGAATCTTTTTATATGAAGTGTTTTACTAAATGACAAAAGGGAATGTTTTTGTCATACGTATGCGGTGACAACGACTTCTCCGCTGCCATGATGATTATTTCAGCTTCAGCTTCCTCTACAAGCCATAAGTTTTTTAATGAAAAATAAATTCCATGTTTTTCTTTTCTTTTATTTTGGTATTAAAAGTGGTTTTTATAATGGATTTGTTATGTCAATATATCCAAATGATATATTGCGATCAATGTGTGGAAATGTTTTCTTTCCATTATATTTGTTTTATGTCTTATGTTTTTATAATGGTACTTGGACATTTGACGGGTGGTTATGTGATAAACCATATGACGGGTGGTGCCGTGAATACCAGGAAGAGTGGTTACGTTATAACCTCCAATTCATTGGGTATGGAAGTCGGCCGTATGGCTATTCCATTAAGTGATATGTGTGGAAGTTGACCATATATTTATTCCATTTAAGTATTTTTATGTCCCAAGTTACCTATATATGTTATGTGATCTTTATATGGGTTTTATGGTAATATTTTGGTTACAAAATGGTAAGTAATGATCTTTTATTTCTGTGAAGAGTTTTTACTACTTCATAAAGGTGAAAAGTATTACTTTGATAAAGTATACATGGTTTACTTGTTGTTTTGAAAAACTAACACTTTTCATTCATTGTGTATCCCTTACTGAGCTTTTTAAGCTCACCCCAAGTTTTTTTTTGAAATGTTTTTCACAGGACATAATGTGTAATAGATTCAAGGATGTGATCAAGGGAAAGTCATGCTATCTAAAACATGGAACTAGACATGTTTCCTTTTAAGAGTTTTTATTTTATTGAAACTTAGTAGAAGTTTCTACTTTGTAATATTTTGAGATGTAGTTGTTATGTCCTAATTCTCTAAAACTCTAAACCGTGAAAAGATCATCAATGTGAATTATTCATTGAATTCAATATTAAGTAATGTTTAAGGTTGGGGCCTTATAGGTAAGGGTTTTGTATTATAATTTTATTGTTTAAGATGATTGTTTATGATTAAGTTTCCTATGATGAAATTTTATGATATAACTCTCCAATGGAAAATTAATTTTATTTTACTATGGTTATAAATATAAATTTCATGTTTTCCATTCACTTTACACTTCTTAAGTAATTAAGAGACTAAAATAATATTTTTAAGAAAAAACATACTTTATTTCTCAATTCAGTCAAAAATCCTTTTTCTTCCATATCTATGATTTATAAAACAAATTCAAGAATGTTTTTAATATTATAATATGTTTTTTTAAAAAATGATTTTTACCCATAATTTATTTTTTAAAATTGTTTAAAAATGAACATCATTATCATTTTCTAAATGAGGTATTTTTTATTTTTCATCAAAAATGAAAAACGAATCATTGTTTTAATGTATACAACATAAATGGAATTTATTGTTGGCTTGAAAGATAAATTATTTGAATATTTATTTATGTGTTTCCATGATTATTTTCAAATAAAACCATTTCCTTAATATTTTATTAATTTTTATAATTTAAATGAGTGATTCCAAAATGAAAATGGTAGTTTACTCAAGAAAAATTATCGTGATCCTTTAAATGAATTTTCTTCTATGGTAACATACATTGATGATAATTATTATTTACTAAGGATATGATCCAATTATACCATCCTTTTAATTTATCTATATGTTTTATCGTTATGATGATGAGATATTTTTGAAACCCATTTATTCTATATAGGTTATACTATGATGAAATGTTGAAATGATTATGAAACTCATTTCCATTCCATGGGTTATGATATATGATGATCAATTTATGATATTTTGGTTAATATATATATGATTTTATTTATAATATTTATGGGAACACAATTTTATATCCCTCTAATGAATTGGTTAAATATGGTTATATCATAAGATAATAAGGGATGGAATGGAGAGTGAACCTAGTTTATTAATGAAAATTTTCCACTATGATAGTCATGGGATTGAACCTTGAATAAGGATATGGTGGAATGAGGAGTGAAACAAATGTACTATGATAGTATTGGTTGTGTTATTTACCTAAATTTATTATTTTATATGTTTATTTTTTTGCTGTAAAATTTTGTCTTTATCCAATTTTATACACTCATGGATTACATTCTTTGATTAATTTAGGGTTCATGTCCTATGAACTACAATGATTTATACCATGAATCATAAATATAGTCTATGATTTTTTGGGTATATTTTGTTCAATGGTAATATCATGTTATCATACCCTTATTCTTATCTTATTCTTGTATATGATCATCAATTAATATCTCTCATTACTACCCCTATTGGGCATTTGATCTCTCCCTTTCTTATGTTTCATTTACCTAGGTTATTAATAATTATTTTAACTAAGGTATATCCGAAAAGTGATCTATATAAGAATATCGTTATGGGTTTTGTTTAGTATATTTCATGAAAAAAAAAATTATGTATCGAGTATCCAAAGATACTAAAGTTTAACAGTTTTGGATTGGATCATAATGTTATGTATTGGATATTCATATAAAAAGTTTTAATATTTATGTATGAATGCTTTGGGTTTCTATATGAATGAATGTGTTATTTGTGATGATGATGTTTCCATGATGTGTTTTCATGGATCCAAATTATGATTTATGTTGGGGATGGGTTTACCATAACATAATACATTAGGGTGTAGGTTGATCAGTTCACTGGGAAAGTGAAATCAGGGAACCTTTATTTTTTATATGTTTTTATGGTGTTACTTACTTCTATGTTCCACTTGGTAGTGATCCTTGTTGATGTTAGGATATAGTTCACCTAATTTAGGTAATGATTTGATTTCATGTATTTATTATCATGGTCTTTCGTATGATTATTCCATATTTAAATGAATGGTTTTGGGGAGGATTATACTATGTATATCTATATGCTCACCCCTATATATAAATTTATTTTCATGGTATATAGGAATGAGTTGGAGATCGATCAAGAAATTAATAACATATGGAGTTTTTTAGGTGGTGTTGGTGTTCGTGGTCAATGCCTAGGCATTGTTCATAGTATTTCCATTTATTTTTTCTTTGTAAAAAAATTCATGTACTAAGAATATATATTTATTTAGGTTATGGATTTAATTTATAATTTTCTTATTTGAAGGATATCGAGGGTAATGACTACTATACATGTGAGTTTTATACAACTTGTGCTAATCACCAACACGTGGGATATTGAAGATAGGTTTGGAGGGTCAATCCCAACTTCACTACTAGCCCGAGAGGGGTTTATTAGAGGGGGAGGGGTCATGATATAGTGTTATAAAATATTTTGGATGAGAAATAAGATAGATATCAGGAATAGGTACTGGTGATGATTTCATGGGTATATTGGAAAACAATGTCCATTAGACCAAGTATTTGAAACAAGGAAGGGAGAGAAACTAGGAAGTCAAATTTTAGAGCCTATGTAATTAGATTCAAGGAACCTAAGGTTGTTTAATGTACTAAGTGAAGTGACACTATCATTAGGGGAGATACCTTGGAAAATAGAATTAATTATGATTTCCAATACTGTGATTTGATTATCTAGATAAAGTTAGTTATGATAAATATTAATTTTTCTATATTTTTTAGGGAGTCCCTATATATTTTTTATTTTTTATTGATGGCTCCAGGTAGACATCCTAATCAGGTTTGTGTTGATTATTTTTACAACGATATTCCACTATACTATCATAGTGTCAAAGAAGATGAAGATAATTATGGGAGTAAAATTATTTAGAATTTTAAATAAAAGATATTACATAAATATAATTGCTCTATTTTTGATATGGAGATCAAGTCTTGGATAGAAGATATTGAGATTTCAATTAGTATAATATATTATTATAAGGTTCACTGGATCATGTTCTTAGATTTTAAGATTTTTTAGGATAATTATAAGTGGTATTTTCTTCTTTATGTACTAAAGGATTCATTAGTTTAATCGGTGAAGTTTTGTGATAAATTTTAGATTGAGTTTCTATATTACTCCATAAAGGAAGCATATTGGTAGGAGATTATTAACCTCTTACAAGGGAGTCGCAATGTGAAGGAGATTGGGAACTTGTATAATAATTTATCTCTTATCCCTTAAAACTTATTCTATATGAGGAGGCTTTATTGAGGATTTTCTCGGAGGTATTGTATCTAGATATCCACTGTTAGGTAACCCCATTACCATTATCGATGTATCATGGATAATTGGGGAAGGAAAAGTTTATCGAGATGATACTAGATAAGACCAGATCATCATAGTAGTAGAGTATTTGGGACTGTTAAGAGATAAAATATGTGGATGTAGGTTATCTGTTTCTAGGACAGTCAAATTTTCAAATATTGAGGAGTTAGTGCAAGCCTTCTTCATCGGGTTTTACCAGAGTTGGTAGTTCTCATACCCCTACTGGGAGATCATACATGGTTTTATTTTTATGTGGAGATTATGGACATTAAAATACTGAGTGATTGACCATCCTTATTTTTCAATGTATAGCTAGTAGTCTAAATCAGGCTTAGATGTTTAAGTAACACCCTACGAGGTAGAAGTTGCGGTATAGAATACAGTATATGATCAATAGATAAGAGATAGTGTGGGTAGAGTACAACACTATGATTCACCTAATTCTGAGGCGTAGATAATAAAGAATTATTATGCTGGTTGTTTCCATTGTGTTTTGATATTTAATGGAGTTTTAGATGAATGCCTTTGAGTTAAAAGTGACAATAAATCCAAACATCACTTGTGGTATCATCTGATTATATTCAACTTTGTCATATACCTTATTTTATTTGGGATCTTTTGAGTCATTTTTTGTACCCAACATATTACAAGATCTGGGAAATAAGTCGGAGAGACTTCTAGTTCCGTTTCAATTGAATATGTTAGTTGGATCTCAAGATAGTATGTATAATGTATGTAGAGATCAGGAGATGATTCTAATCTCACATAGTTCTTATGATGATTTCATATGTTTGTGGATATAACCATACACCATCATCCTTAGCGTGTACCGGTTGTATTCAGTGTAGTATTTGATGGATTGCATAAAGATGTGACTTATATTCTATGACTTTTATAGTGACAACATTGTGTTCTTTCATGAGTTACACTATTATATGGGATATATGCATGTTTTTTACTTATCTTTTATGATGGAGGAATTAATGTTGAGTTTGGTTTAGATTCAACTGGTGGTATTTCTTAGGGAAATAAAAGAGTAGCCTAATGTATTTCCTAGAGAGGATGTGGTTCTACCTCCTTAACATGAGATTTTGTTTATGATATAGTTATAGTTGGGTGTCTCTTTTATATTTAAGTCCCTTTAAATGATAGTGCCCCCATAATTATTGGATTTGTAGATTCAAATTGATGATAAGGTTTTTTTCATACCAGTGTGTCACCATAGGGTGGCCATGTTTTTTTGTGATGAAAGAGAATATATGTCTACATATATTCATCAATTATTTTCCCTTGAACCATTTTATAGTGAAGAAACCTTACCCCCTTCCATTGATAGATGATCTATTTTATCATTTAAAGGGACATATATAGTTCTTAATGACCAAATTATTGTTGGAAAATCAGCACATATTTGTGAAATGTGAGGATATTTTGAAGAATACATTAATGTATTGTTATGGGAACTATGAGTTATTGGTAACACCATTTAGATTGAATAATTATAAAACCATGTTCATGGAACCAATGAATTAAATATTTTCTTATATTCCTAATTAGTTCATGGGGATGTTTGTTGATGACATCCTTATGTAATATAATTTTGAGGAGAACTATGTAGATGATTTGAAAACTATTTTGGGGATTCTTCACTATCGTCATCTATTTAGGAGAATTCCAAATTATATGTTTTTGGTTAATGTGATGAATATGTGGTGTCATAGTATAGAGTGGATATGGATCATTCAATGAATGATTAGTTATTTCGTAGGTATCTCCCAAAAATGTAGCAGAGTTGTGGAGTTTACTTAGTCATATAATGTACCATTAGAGTTTTATTACATAAATCTATGAGATTGTGACCCCCCTAACATCCTAGACCTAGAAGGATTAATATTTTTTATGGAATGACCAGTTTCAATATTTTTTGTTTATTTTATGGAAAATACAGTAAGTGCTATATTTTTTCATTTTTCATAGGAGGGAGTTTTTTTTGTGTTTTATTGTGACACATTTTATATTTTATTAGATTTTAATTAGAAGTATCAAATGGAATTCATCTCATATGGGTCTTAGTAATTATGAAATAATGAGTATAACTATGCTACCCAAGATCTTGGTCTTGTTGCGGTCATGTTTTCTCAGAATTTTTAGTGGAATTGCCTCATCGGTGAACTCTTTTTGGTCTTCACATATCATATTATTTTAAGATATATATTCTCCTAACATAATTTTAAATTGAAAAAATGATGGTAAGTGTAATTATTTTAAGATTAAGATTTTGATATTTCATTTATACCAAGGAAATGGAATTTTGTAGATGACATGCTGTGAAGGATGTTTCATGGTGATGTTGTGTGTGTGTCAAGAGTTTCTTAAATAGATATGGAGCATGAAACAATAAACCTTGATATGGGATTAGTTGATAGTAGATAATGTGTCTACTAATTGACTGAGTAGTCATCCTCAGTGTATTATGTAGTAGAATCACTATTAATGTATTCTATTGTTGAGGTTTGCTATGATTGTATTTTTGTGGTGATTCCCTTAAGGGATGCTTTAAGGATGACCAACATTATGTGTTGTTAAAGTGTATTATTTTCATTTATCTTGAAAATCAAGAGGTGGTAATCAATGATTTCTATATCTCACCCTTGGAAATATATATGAATGTGGATAAAAAGTATTATTGTATAAGAGGCCATTTTTTTGGCATGTTATAAAGATATTAGATATAGTTTTCGTATATTGCCATTTGTTTTTCTAGAAGGAGATGTTTGAGAATCATGTTCCTACTGGTTTCTTTGGTCATTTGATATTCCCCATAAAGAGTGGGAGGACATTTAGATGGATTTAACCATTAATTTACCTTATTTTCTGGGTAGATACAATGTTATATAGGATATTGTGGATCATTTGATGTGTTCATATCAATTCATGGTGATTAAAGAGTCATACACTGTGGATGTTTTATTGAGGTAGTACCTAGAGATTATTTCATGGAATCATTGTCTTGTATACCAAACTCTAGTAACCTATAGTTGGTTCTTACCTAAGACATTGGTATATGATATAATGGATTCCACCACCCATGATTGATCTAATTAAAAATCTTGGAAAATAATATATATACATGATTTTCATATCACATTGGTAAAATAAAACATAAAATGAAAAATTGTAATGAATCCTTAAATAATATTCAAATATTTTTTTATATCCTTGGGAAAGGAAAAAAATAAAGGGTAACATTAGATACTGATTAATGGTTTCACCCATCGATGGATATCATGAGTAAATAAGGCATAATTAATATGGTAGATTTTATAATCAAAACACATTCCATTCTATTAGTAACTTTAGTTCAAAGTACAAACAAGGCTAATATAAACATAGAAATCCCAAGGAAAAAAGAAAACCAAAATCTAAATAAAGGAAATGCATAAATTTTTACATTCATGATCTTAACAATAAGGACACTTCCAATATATCATGAATCATAACATTATGTACCAGGGAAAGACACTTTCATTGAATGGGTAGGTATACATGAATTCACCAACTAATGTGGACACATGTTTTATATCTTGAGACCCATCGATGGATAGATGGGATAACTATAGCTGATCCCCACCCAAATATTCACATCCCATTAATTCCTCATATATTGAATGGTTATTACAATTCATTCTCTACATACCTTAGAAATAAATACATATCCGCATTGAATCGAGAATATAGAATATTTACCTAGTCAATAAAATAATAATCTTAATAAACTTACTTCAACTGAAAATGTTTATAAAAACGTTATACAGTTGAAAAAAAATAAAATTAGAAGACATTGTGACATATAAATCAATTAAATTGAAAAAATTAACATGGATTATAAAATAATGTCCAATTAAACGATGTAGAGTGATAGGGAATGTGATCATGAGAAAGTAAATGACCACAAAAACCATAAATTTGTGAAGGATGAATGAAGACTATCAATTTATCAAAAATGAATATTTTTGATAAAATAAATTATTTTTTTCAGAATTAGATAGGAAAATGTATAAACATTTTAAATTAAATTTTCTTAAGGCTTCTATAACATTGTTGTAAAAATGAATTTCTAAATGTTTTCAAAAATTATTTTCATTCCTTTATGAAAATAATACCCTTTTATTTTGATAATTGTTTTTATGAAATTACAAAAATATTAAAAAAAATAATTTAGTTGAATATAAAAATGTAAAACTTTAAAGGAATCTTTAAATAAATTAATAGTAACGATGGTGGGAAAATTCATTCATTAATTAAATGTTAAAAAACAAAGATCCCTTTCTCACATTTGGTAAAATCTACAAAAGTACCATGTTTGGAAAATATAGAAAAAGATACCTTTTTAAAACATTTAAAAAAAATATAAATATGGTTTAAAATTACATAAAGTAATAATTTAATAATATATAATATCATTCGTTAAATTCTTGTAAAGAACATGGACAATGAAGAAAAATTTCATCAACCAAAGAGATATTATGGTCTAATTTTATTAAATTTATTTGATCATTCTATGCACCAAAAAGAGGAAAAAATTTATCAGAACATATAAACACCATATATTAAACTAATAGTTTAAAATATATGTGGTTTATATATAATATATCTTAAAATTAATTCAATAAAAAATTTCTACATAAATAATCTCGATTGAAAATGATATTTTGAAATAGATTCTTTTTTCCTTTGCTACTTTTAAATTAAAACAAGTTAAAAGATAAAACTTGAATAAAAACCTTTTAATACCATTAATAAAGAGTAATTAATTATTTAATATTTAAAAGGCGTAGTATATACACTATATAAAATAAATTATCCACATAATGTAAAATATGTCTCATTGAAGTGGAAATGAGACAAAATTATCCTTACCACAAGTAAAAATCAGTTCATATGTGCTCTAAAACACCTATATAATAAATTTATATTTATTATAAATATATTATATAACCATATTAGTACTTATAATACCTTATATTGTCCACTTATAACATATCATCCTCCATTAATTAACAATTTTTCATTAAAATTATCCTTCAGGTGAAAATTGGTTCAGTTTTCAAACATGTTTCGGTTTGGTAGTTCCAGTCCATGAATCTTGGTCATGATTTGATAATATATAGAATATTAATCAGGATATAATTATTATATTTAAACATTAAATAATTTATAATCATTCTAGAAATATGTACATGAAAAATTAATCACATCTCTTCGTGGAGGTTGTAGTCCTTACATATACACAAACAAAGTTATAATTATTTAAAAAATAGAAGGATAATAAATTAGGCAATATATTATTTTATTATAATTATTATTATTTCATAAATATCATATTTATTCATTAAATCCATCATAACAACAATAATTTTTAGGTGGAGATAAAAAATGAAACACATCGCTTCATGAAGGTGGTAGTCCCCATTTATGCATGAGCGATGTTTTTCATTTTCCATAGGATGGGAAAATAAATGAATATGTGTAGTAAAAAAACATAATAAAATTTTATTATATAAAATACAATGTTGTTATTGAATAATCGTGTTTATGATATCAATTAAGGAGTTAGAATAATAAATACAATCAAATAACTTAGTTAAGAGTTCTACATATTATTTGGAATCCTCCATTTGATAATACCTTAAGTCTTATTCGGATGATATTAGTATAGATAACTAATATAAAAATAAATTAAAAATTAAATTAACATAATTATTTAAATATAAACCTCAAAAAAATTCACATAACCCAGGGACTAAAAGGTATATTGTGTTGGAGACTAGTTACAAAAAATATCATATTTTATAACACTTGAATGATTTTATCCACAATCACGTTCCTCTAGACCATTTATTGAAAAATAAAAAGATAAAATCATCTAAAAAACCGATGTATTGGAAATATATAAAATTGGTGTGCTCAAACACTCAGTATGGGAAACAAATATCACAATGTATTAGATCATAAACATTACGGAGAACAAGAGGAAGATAAAAATATTATAATAAAAGATCATATGAACATTGATGAAAATCATAAAAAATGATAGAGAAACATATGATCATAAAAATATAATAATAATAATATATATTACTAGAAAAAAAATCATAAAACATGTGAGCATGATATAAAAGTAAAATATAATTTAAAATATGTATAATGGTGAAAACATGTCATTACATGGAAATTAAATTCATTTTGAAAATTTGGAATAACTTTATAAACAACTCGAAATGTGTAACATCAATAATTGTATAAAAAATAATGTGAAAAAATCTTTTCACTTCACTTTCACAAAATAAATTATGAACAAAGCTTCCAACATCACATTTATAGAACAAACTTGTGAACAAATCATCCTACATCTCATTCACATAAAATACTTGTGAAAAAATATTACCACATCTCATCTATGAAAATTTCATCATCAAATGTGATAAAAAAACATATCCAATTCATTCTAGGTTGATATGGGACACGAATATAAATTATTTATACATATGTTTTCAACTTAAAATCATTCGTAAATGTATCTCAATGACCCCATAGAAAAAGAATTAGTTTCTTAAACCTATAAATATCATCACATATCATGATATGAAGAAATAATAGGATATAAAAACTCCCATTTATGAAAATAAATCATATCATAATAATATATATTAGGGGATAAGAACATCAATTCATGAAATATAAACCATAGAGGGTAAATAAAAGTGAAAATAAAAAGGTTTTCACAAATGTTTTTAAAATATTAAAGTATAAAGAAATGATTTTATATAGGGAAAGAGAATAATTTTTTAAGAAATTTGTTATAAACTCTTCCACATAGAAGTTACTTGTAAGATGTACATTTTAACAAGTAAAAATTTACAAAGGATATTAATTTTTTTTTGAAATGATGAAAAACCATTTTGAACATTTTGAAATAAACTTATTGAAAAACCACATCGTCAATAGGATGATTAAAATTTTGTTTTTAAATGGATAAAGGGGAGAAAAAAGATCATTGGTGATAAAAAATTTAGATTCTAATTGGGAAAAGAGAATAGTGGTGGGAATTAAGAACATGGATATGTAAGAAAAATCCACTAAAATAAATTGTAAATATTTTCAATAAAAATGTATTTTTAACAAAACAATAGAATCATAAAGATAGAATACATTGGTTTTAAACATTATTTCACCATAAATCAATGTGTAAAAAAAATATGACATCATAATAGATTTTATTAGATCAATCTAGAAAGATAATAGTCAAATAATATTGATTACGACCTAAGGAAAATATTTGAGTCACGAAAACACTTTAAAATCTTTGAAACTATTTAATCAATAACCCATGAAAGGTATAAATTTAAATAGGACATTAAATATCATGATATATAAAATTATCATGATAAAAAATTAAAATAGGGATGTATTTTCATCATTGAAAAGGAAACATAGTATATATCATAAATATGCCTCAAGGTATTCAACTTTAAGACAATGCAACCCTACGGTTTGAGGAGCATTATACTCAAAAACTTTTGAAAGTGATAAATATTTAAAGAAAACATCAATCAATATAAATAAATGGTATTTTAGGATATATCATCACAATATTTTAGGGTATAATCCACTTGAAATGAATTCTGTTCGTAAATCAAAATATGTCTTAAAGAGATGAATTTGAGATGAAAAACCATTAGGAAATAAGATACATCATAACAAAACCCCTTAAAAGAGATAATGATTTATGTTTAAGTTAGAATACAATTATTAAATAAAATTGATGATATTATGTGTTTAATTATTAATATACAAAACATTTAAATGAAATTAGGTGTATAAAAGAACACGTGTCACAAAAAGGATGATTTAAGATGAAAACCTTATGACATTGGTAAACCCCATTAAAACGATAGAAAGAAATTGTACATAAAATATAATGAATAGAAGATAACTAAGGATATTTTATATAATATAGATAGTATAATCTCTACTTAAATGAAAAGTGGTCACTAAATATAAATTGTGTTCTAATGATGGGAAATTGAGATGAAGTCCCTTACCTTGTTTCCCTAATAGTTTGATCACACTCTAACCTCATGTAAAAAAAAATAAAAAATTAATACCAAATTTCAGAACCTTAATAAAAAATATTACTCTTTTATAATCTTTATTTTAATTTTTTAATCATGAGAATATTAATTATTTATAACATATTATAACCATTAGGTGTTAACAACTTTTACTATTTTTCTCATGTTTAAAAACTATTATCTCATTAGACATCATTTTATACCAATTTTATTACTGATATATAATTTAAGATACTTTAATATAAAACATAATTTTATTTTAAAATATATTATATAACTCCATAAGTTCTTTATTTATATTATGTGAAAATACAATCGGTGTTGGCTTTTTTCAGCAATTGTAACGAACAAAGTGGACACTTTAATAAAAAGTTAAATTATTAATATAATTTATCCAGAACCATATAACAACTTGGATCTGAATTATATATTTTAATAATATTACTATTTTTTCCATAGTTATCCATGATTGTTTCTATAGAATCGTTAATATCGTTTGTTAAACCCACCCAAACATGAACATGCTTTAACCCGGTTAGTGGGTATAGTTAAGGAGGTTTTTCATTCAACATAATATCATTATAACATATGAATAATGATTTATTATGATTGTTTTGAAATATATTTTATTATTTTTGGATAAATAATGAAAAATTATAAAAAAATGAAAAATATAATTCTTTATGGAGGTGATAGTCCGCACATACACATGATTGACATTCCATTGTTTTTATATGTCGATGAAATTGAATAAATAAGGGATAAACAAATAATAAAAATATATATAAGGATAATAATTATAATAAATTTATAATATTATTATGGTGAAAAGATATTTGTTAGAGTTAGTTTAAGGATACAAATGTAAGAAGGAATTAACACTTACGTTGGAGACGTGATCTTTCCTTAGAAGTCCCCTTGAAATTGAAGGTCTTATGAAAACTATGAGTGAACATGGGATTATTTTCATATGTGAGGGTTATAGGGAATGTAAAATTACATATATTAAAGTTTTAATTCTATGCTGAAGTGCACATTTTAATGGGGGAACTGATATGTTTTTATTAAGAGAACTTTTAGAAATACCTTTACATTTTTCAATAATTCTGTTACACTATTCAAGGATCAATGGGTTTAAAATGAAAAAACATGTATGGTAATGAGGTATTTTTCAGAGAAAAATCTCAACCATTCAATGCAAGTAACTTTTTTATATGTTTAAGGACTTATACACTAGGATAAACTCAGTTTATCCCTTTTACTTTTATCATGATAATTAATTTTTAACAATTGTAATTAATTTTAAAAGAAAAAAAATTAAAATTAACCATATGAATTAACTTGAATATTATGATTTCAAATTTGAAAATAAAATTTTCAAATAATATATTTATATGTATGAAAAGGTAATTAATAAATAAAAACTCTTAAATGTGTAAAACAATTTCTTTTGAAAAACAACATTATTATGCTTTTTAATATATATATATATATATGTGTGTGTGTGTGTGATAAAATTATCATAGTTACTAATTTTAAACATATAAAGTTATTTTTTATGAATTTATTAAAGGTTAATAAGCTTCTAAGTAAATCCAAAACCGAACGACACCTTGAAAATAATTTATTTAATGAGTAGACAAAAAATATATATTAAAGTCACACCTCTCTTTATTTCTAAAAATGTTTGGCATAGGTTTTATATGTAAAATTAAAATTTAAAAAATTAAAATTTAATACCTTAATTAAATATTTTATTAGATTAATGGTTTTTAATCTTTATAGTTATGCTTACATAGTGATCAAATCATAAAAATTATGATTTTCAAAAGTCCCACATTTATTGACTAAAAGGAAAACTTTTTATAAAATTCTCAAAAATAATAATTAGTAAATATGGATGTAAGGAACTCAACAATGAGGTTTATTCTATATAATAAAAATTATAAAATTAAAAAAAGTATTATTTAATGGGAAATGATAAATATAATGAAAAATACTTTTATTAAAAATAACCTTATTCAACGTTTACTTATATTAATTATTTGTCTTATAAAGGTTATTATTTTTAATTGTATAATTTAATAGGTTAATTAATAATTTTTTTATGATACTTTTTTTGTCTTGTTCATGTTGTGTGTTGTGTAAAATACAAGTTATCGAACAATATATTATTTTTTACAAGATCTAAAATCTTAGATCATTAAACTTAAGGAAAGGCAAAAAGTTCTATGATGTGGGTAAGTATGCTACAATATTTTTTGTCTTGTTCAAGATAAGTGGCTCAAATTTAATGAATAATAGTGGAGAGGACGTTCCCTTTTATAAGTGAGGTGGGGTGAAAACAAGTAAATATTAAATATATAAATATATAATATGTGTATAACTCATATAAAATGGATCAAAAATTCTATATATTTATAGATAAGTAGTATAAGGTTGAAATATAATCAGCCAACTAATTTTATACAAGTTTAGGTGTAATTTTAAAATGTATATTTTTGTTTAACCATATTTAACATTAACTATTGTAAATTTGTTTTCCATATTTAGGAGTCATGGAAAAAATTTTAAAAAATAAAATTGGCACCTACATGTACCATGAATGATAGAACCAAAAATTCACCATTAACTAGAATGAATATAGTATTTTTAAAATTTTATAAATATTTAAAAATAAATTTTAAACATTAAATACTATTTAAGGTCATTTTCAAGAGTATTCACATATCTTGACTTTAAAGGCCTCAATATACCAATATAATTCAAACATAAACTCTTTAACCATCATTTATACCATATAATTATCCAATAAATTCTTGAATCAACATAATTACTACAAAATATATAACTTTTAGTGTTTTTTAAAATTATTTATATGTTAATTATACTACTTTCACAAGAATTTCATAAGAGTTCAAGAGAATTATATTATCTCTAAAAACTAAAAATTGAATACCGTCATAAAAATAATTTACTCATACTCATAAAAACAGTTAATATCTTATTGGTATATCTATTAAAAATATTTGATATTTTAAAATAAACAGTGTGACATTTTGTAAATTTTCTTAATTTTAAAAAATATAAAAATCATAATAATACTAAAGTGGTACAAAAATGAAATATTTTAACATTTAGGATGATTATTGTATAATTACTCTCATAAAATGAAATAAAGGCATATTATCAGTTTATTTTAAAACCTTAAACTATATTTTTAACCATAATTACCCTGTTTTTGATACCACACCCTAAGATTTTATGATATATTTATTTTTAAATAAATTAAATCTCTTCGATAGCTTATGATACACATATCTATAAGTCTAAATGACCTGTAATATAGTATATCGTTATAACCAATCTATTAAATTCGATGTGTGAATAGGAATAATTATATTTTAGAGAAGGTGTATAATGGTTTTTGATAAATCAAATATTTTTTTTATTAAAGTCCTTATCTGTTTCAAAAGGAATCTTTTTCCAAAAAACGGGTTTTACTGCTTTTATCAAAAAAATAATATAATAATACATTTTCCAATTTTAGAAAATTTAATTCAAAAATTTTAAATTCTTTTTTTAAATCATCATATCTAAATTATCTTAGAGTGAATTTTTGAGAAATTTTTGAAAAGAATAATTTTTTGATGAATAGGGAAAAATATTGATTTTGGTTTAAAATTATCCATTCATTTAAAGAATTTTCGACGATAATTTTTTTAAAAATAATTTTAAAAGTAAAATTATTTCAATTATATTGTGATTAATAAAATTTATTTATTTTTAATTTATTTTTTGTTGAATTTTTATATAAAAGTTTTTCATGCTTAAGAAAAAAGTTTCTTTAGAAAACATATTTTCTTCATGTTTTCAAATTTAATTTTAAATTAAATTCTTCCAAATATTTTATTTTCATTTGATAAAATGGATTAAATCTTCGGAATAAGTATAATTAATATTTGTTAATAAGTTTAACTAAATGATTTTTCATAATTAATTGTAAAAAATTTATAAATCGATTTACATAGTTAAGGTTAAAAAAGGTTTACCAGGAGTTAAAATAAAGTTTTAAGGGACAAAAGGACATAAAATCTCTCCTAAAAACTATTTTATGAACATATTTCAACCCTATATAATCTAATATTATTTAATGCTTTAATTTTTATCCAGATGATGTGAATAATACATTAATATATTTTATTCTTTTTAAAAAGACAATGTGAGTCATTTCCCCCACTTATAAAAAGACACCCTCTCCTATCTTCAACACACATAAAGAGAATCATTGTTTTTATAAGATTAAAAAAAATATTCCTTACATATATACCCATTATCTACAATCTTTTTTTTATTATAAAACCAAAATAATAAGTCTTTATGTATAAACCTAAATAGGTTTTCCGAATAAGAGTTATAGTTCTTAACCATATATTTTGATTTTATTTATTCATAAACCGCCTTGAAATAATCTTAGACCATGATGTAATAAAAAATACTTTATATATTAAGATGTTATTATGATAATGTAATAACCTATATCTATCTCCCCTTTTATCAAATGGTACATAAATTTGTTGATCATGTGTATGGTGGACTTCTTCCTGGAGAATTGATGTTATTATTTTTCCATAACCAAATATAATGGATGGTTATAATGATAAATTTAATTTAAATATATAATATTAATGAAATAATTATGCTTCTGTAATTATAATATCACATCTACCTCATTACCTTTTAATATGTTTGAATATCATAACGCCATTCGTGTGTATGTGTAGACTAATGTGATTTTTTTTAATTACTGACAGATAATAATAAGGAATTATTTAATATATATATATATATATATATGATATAATAGTTATTATATAAATTTTAATCATTATTTACCCTTATTTTGTTCCATCCCTCAAAAAATGATAATAACTTTCAATTATACGTACAACCTAGCATATCTTCGAAAGGTGTAATTAATTTTTATATCTATAAATTATATGGACGAATATAAATATGTACATAATTATTATATATGACATTTATAACATTATTAATATTTTTTAATTGAAGGAACCATGATCTATGTACCAAGAGCAAATCTAATGATCCCAAACATATATGAATAATGATGCAGTTATTACCCGGTGTTGTGATTTTAACAATTAATTGTTACTAAATGGGTTATTAAAGATTATAAGTAAATAATATATGGTCTAATATATATCATTCATTACACCAAAATAACAGTTTAGTGGAGGTTCTTTAGCGGCTGTTTATTAATCCATCAATATTTTTTAAAAAAATTATTTTCAGAAGTTTATAAAAAACTACCGCTAAACCATAACATATTTTCAAACCCATGAAACTCTCCCTATCCCATGACACCACCAACCCCCCTGACCCCACAACTCTCCAAAACCCTTCTGGCCCCGTCGCCTCACTCTCTGCCATCATCGTGCCTCGCCACCCTCACTACCCCTTACTGCCCCTCGCCACCCTTTCTTGCGCCCTGTCATGCCTCGCCGCCACATTGCTACCCCTCCAGTCCCCCACTGGATTTGGTATTCTATATAGTAGCATAATTTTTGGAATACAAAAAATTTATAACATTACCATAATCATTCATATATTCCTGATGTAGTTCAATTGATCCATGATTTTCATAACATAAGGAATTCATCTTATAACCCACTCATATTCTCCACACACGATTTATAGCTCATGATAAAGTATGTTAATGAATTTATGTTCTTTCATATGATTCCCTAATGTAGCATATTCATATTATTTTATTTCAATATTTATTTTTATTAAATTAGATAATTTTGAGTTTGGAAAATTCAAAATATTAGGAAAATATTATTTCACATGGCGTGCATGTGGTTATCAGTAATTTAACGAACTATTCTAATATAGAATGATTTAATGTTAATTATTACTATAGGGTTAAATCTTATTTAGGAGTTAAGATGTGGCATAATCCAAAGTAGGGTGAAGTATTTTTATATTGGATAAATATGGGGTTTCCATTTTGAGGAGTAATTGTGTCTCCTAACTATGTTAGTGAAAACTTCTAAATAATAACATTGAATGGTGGGATACATTTTCCCAAAACAATATGACTAAAGAGTGTCCATGATTAAAATTTAAAAATGTTTATTTTTTCTCTTTTACCTTTCTAAATTTTAAAAACAATTAGGGTATCTTCATTCCTATTACAAAATTATTGTACACTCGGGAATATCCCCTACATTTCAACCATTTTCTATTGGTTTCATTAATGGATTATTTTTATCCTTGGTGAGAACACATAAGTAAATTTCAAAAACACCACTTCCTCCTATAATCAAGATGCTTCATCATCATAATTTCAATATTTTATTCCTCAATTATGGATTTAGTTTCTATGGATTTTCCACTAATCTAATTTCTTTATAGGTTTACTTTTTTTAGGGATCATAATAGTGATTTAATGGTTTATCTTTCCATAATGACTAGAATAAAAATCATTTTCTTTAGGTTTAATGATTTTATTTAGCATTCACTATATGATTCATTTCTAAAATAACAACACTATTAATATATTATATGAAAAAAATGATTCAAAATGGTTTAATTAATATATAATTTATAGTTATTTATTTTTCATCAAAATAATTTATTTTCCCTATTTATTTTCATTTGGAATAAAATAGAATTCTAAAATTTTAATTCTTAAAACTAGATTTCATGAATGACAATCTCATATTGAGTGTTATAAAATATATCCCATAATGTATCTTGAATAAATTGACGTTACTTTCAATTACTGATTCCTTATAAATACAAATGTTGTTTTTGAATATTTTAAAAATGATACAAAAAAAATTCACCTTGAGTTCCTTGATCTCATCATTTGAGGATCTCATCTCCTATTTAAATTTTCTATAGTCTCCTTTAATATTATCAATTTCAGTTTACATGGTAGATGAAAAGGATTGAATTTTAGAACAATATAATATTTTACGAACTGATTGTTAATACTTATGCACTAGAGGTGGTGATTACATATAGGGTGTTTGAGAATGGTCAAAAGTCTCTGTACCCACATTAATGACTCTATCACCACCAGCAGGTGTTCCAAGAAGAATTTGATTCACTGAATGATGATCATATATTGATATATATCTTCCTTCAACAACTAAAACACCAACAAGAATCTCAATTGGACTTTCTTCAGAAACAAAAATAGATTCCTTAAAAACTAGATCAACATAATGAATTCCATTAGTGGATTCAATTACTCCAGATCCTTGAATATAACCAACCTCTTATGTTGTATGATGGACCTATGGCAAGTAATTATTTTCTCTAGACACTTTTTATTCTTACACTTCTTTAGTAGTCACCGTCTCAGGAGGTGCTACATCCCTAGAGGGTGAGGTTTGAGATGGATACCCCCTAAAGCACACCTTCCTGACCTACATGATTCAAAGTGTTTAAATTGGTGTCCCGGTATTATCCAATATTCTCTAATAGCATGAAAAATATTGTATTAGTCTTATGGATCTTTACTTCATCTCTCTAATTTATATCCACTTATTTTTTCTTTAAAACATGTTTTATCAATATACAATAGGGTTACTTATTAATTTTATATTTTCCTTTGCAACAATAATACATGAACCACATCATGTATCTTCGAAGGTTCAACTTTAGATTATGAAACAATATATATAATGCATACATATCTAGAAACAATACTATATCTATTTATCAATCTCTCTGGGAAATTATAGATTGAACATACTTACAAAGAACCGTCCACTCAGGCACTAAATCCTTCACTAGTTTCCTCTCAAAGGAAGAGGTTCTAAACATGAATTTAAAAACCTATTTTGGTCTTACTGTACAAATTGAAAGCAATGTATAACTCAAATTTTTCTTCCCTTCATAGGGAAAAAGAAGAATCTCAACAATATACACTAATGAATCCATTACATATTTATCATTTACATTTGACGACACAATATCCTTTGATCCACATAACTGAAAATCAACGTTCCTTATGAACACGTTAGCCTCTTCCTCAAACAAAAAACCATTTTGTACTTCTCCAATTTTCTTCCACTAAATTTAATTTAATGCTTGAATTTATTGGGAGGAGGATGAGATTAAATTTCTTAAATTAGTAGGACATGAATTGGCTAAATCAATGTCTTTGTGTTCCATGCGTGTAATATAAAAAAAGTGTTATTAACTCAAACATTATAGAAATAATTAAAATTTCAAAAGTTATTTCAACAATTATATATATATATATATTAGTACTGTGCCTTTTTTTACCATTTTTAATTTTTTTACACATAATTTTTTTGAAATATACATTCTGAAATTAATTTTATTTGATTCAATGACAGGAATGCCGAATAAGAAGCATTACACTATTTCGTCGACTACACCGATAGATGACGATCCATTTGTCTCCCTCCCCACGGCATCTGAGACAACATCCTCTTTCCCCTACACCATCTCCCCCTACACCATCTCTCACACCATTTGTGAGTGTCCCTTCATCTACTCAGTCGTCACCTTCACTTCTAGGAGCCTCAGGAGTGAAGGATCTAGTCGCCACTTCTAGTTCTTCATGAGGATACTCGAGGGTGACTACTATTGGTAAAAATTTTAATATGAATAAATTTAATTTACCTTTTTATAAGAACTATTTGTTCATAAAATATAGAAACAATGAATATATGGGGAAAAATATGAAAAGTTTAGATGTATGGAATCTAACTAGAGAGAAAATAGTTGTCCAATTAGATTCCTATTGGGTCCCTACGGATGACGTTATAGTATTACTTGGCCAACTAGCCACAAATCCAGTTTCTCTTCATATTACATATGATGATTGGAGGCATATGATTTCAAAATTGAAAAATGATGTTTTTTATTCTAAAATAAAGGTAATTTTAATACATTATTGTGTAATTAAATGTCATTATGTTATTTAAGTATAATATGTTCAAAATAAATTTATGTGTACCAATGTTATTCCACTTTGCGGTTGCTGATGTGCTAGCTAGAAATTGGGTTTTAAAAAATATGTGCAAGAAATAGAAAGAATGTAAATGGAGATTGTGGAGAGATATAGTTGATACTTCATTGACTGCCTAGTAGATGTATGACAAGCTACCCAATGTGATACCCAAAGAGAAAAGAAATATTTTTGTTGAAAATCATTGTGATGAGAAGCATATGTTATTTTAATATATATTATTATATTAATCTCATTTTAAATTTATAAATGTATATGAAAAGTATATGACATTGAATACATTACTATTAAATCATGTTTTGTTTATTTCATGATCATTCAAGTAAGAATGCATCAAGCCAGGCTAAACAAGTCATCCCTCACACTATGGGGTCAAGGTGTTTGTCTAGAAGCTGATCAACTCTGGTAACATTTTCATTAGTTGAAATATTTATAATAAATATTATCTATATAATATATTAAATTTTTTATTTATCTTTGTTTAATGTAGTCATAGAATTTAGGGAACCAGGAATCCCAAACAAGAGTGTGGTTAGATGTTCACATAAAATATTATTGATGTTTTTTTAACAAGCTTTCCAAAGATGTTGGGGGTATGAACTCATGTTTCATTATAATAACTTATTATCAGTTGTCACTATGTTAATTTATATTGTTTAAAATATAATGGAAATTACATTTATAGGTAATAATTTAAAAACTATGGGATTATAGTCCTATGCGGTCCTACTCAGTCTTATAGGATGACTGAGTTTGTAAAGTACATGGGAAGGAGCATCATGGTCAAGTGCACGGGATGGGTTTGGGACCCATACCATCTGAGGACTTTCTTAGGTCACCGGGGATTTCTGATGCATCTACTCTTGATTGTAGTCAGTTCATACCCTGAGATGCTAATAGAGTGATTTTCCTCTATAAAACACAGTTAAAGAATAGAGGAATATAATATTTTCTTTGAAAAAAGTGTTGATTGATTTATATCAAAAGATGACCAGATCTATCCTCAGTGGTATTGAATCGACTAGTAGTGCGAAGGTAAATCAAAAAATTAAAAATAATTTAGTGTCAAAACATTTTATTGGTTTTATGTTTAAATATAAATATACAATAGTATTTGATTTTCAATATAATGTTCTTACAGGTGCCGATAGCAGGAAGTAGGGTGGAGGTGGATAGGGTGACGAGCTGTGTTCATCATTGGATAGTGATTAGTGGAGAGGGTTCTAGTAATGGTATTTGTATATGTATCATGTGTGGCATAAATTAGTCACCAAAATTTTTCATGACCTAACATTTTCTTGATTTCTCATGTTTCCTTTTATATATTATTAACTCAGTCTTCCAAAGTCACTTGGAATTTACCATCCTTATGTTTTATCTATAGATATTTATATTTATGAATCATATAATAACATGAGTAAAAATTTCTAGGCTGTTATCTATGGTCTAGAGGATCAGGAGGTGGTTTTTTGTGATATTTCTAAAATCATCATAGGTTTATCATAGAGATAGTGGCTTCGATATAGTTACTAATGGTGGAGTTTTTAATGGTTATACCATTTTAGTAATAGTTGCACTGTGGATTAGGGATGTGGCATAGCCTCTTTATAATAAAATATGATAATGTATTTTTATATTTATGAATTTTATGGGGTTTTTAGTTGAAAATTTGGATGTTTAAAGTTTTTTAGTTTTATAGGAATATCAATTGATAGTATAGAGGTTTGAAAGATATGGGTTCAATGGAATCAAGGTTTCTCATTAGAAGTTTCTAGTTTCTAGGTTTCCAATTTTATAAGAATTAGGTTTAATTTTTTTAGGTTTTTGGGTTTTTAGGTTTCGAGTTACATATTTTTTGTCTTTTTTGTTTTTATTTAATATTTTATACATTTTTTAAGTTAATGTTTTATTGAATTTCAGGTTATATGTCTCAATATATGTACATTTCTAGTGTTTAGTTTTACACTCTTCATGTTTTCATGTTTATAATATTTTTTTACATATTGTAAAGTCTCATGTTCACATGAATTATATTTTATCATATTTCTAGAATTATCATATCTAGTTATCATATTTTAAAATTTATTGATTTCATATTTATTATGTTTCATGTTTTAGGTTGTAAACGTTGAAATTTGATGATTTCGTATATTTTTATTTTCAGTCTAATGGTTGGATATTTTCCCTTTTTTGTTTTCAATAAGGAAATTTGTAATATTGTAGGCTTTTATGCATGGATATATCATGTTTAATGTTCAATGAAGTTATAGGATTATTGTATATAGGTATGAGGATTCCATGTTTTCAGTATTATAGTTTTTTGTTTTGTTTTTTATGAAATCATTAGTTTTAATGTTTGTTGGTTGAATGATTTACATTTTAAAGGAATACATGTTTGGAAGTTTAAAATTTTCTAGATTACATGTTTACATGTTTTTAGGGTACTGGTACTGGGGATACAGAATATATTGAAACTTTTTATTTTATATATAAAATTAGTGGGAGTTTAAACTTCCACGATGTAAATGGACCTTACTTCACAGTAGTTCAAACTGCTACTATAATTTGGTATCGGACTATCGGCAGTAGTTACAACCGCCACTACATACATGAATGGTATAATTTTAGTAGTGCTTATTTTGGTTTCGTGGCAGTTATTGTCTATCAATATGTTTTTTAGTAGTGTTTTGAACCGCCTCTAAACATTTCTCATTTTTCATTATTATTTCATGGCAGTTTGAATGGTTTTTGCGTTGTTTTGGCTATAAAAATGAAATAATTTTTAGTAGTGGTTTAAATTACCACCAAAAAATATTTCATATTTTCCTGAAAAACCACAGTGAATACCACAATAACTGCGCAAAATGTGTTCATTAAAATGGTTACCAAAAACCACTACTAAATTGAAGAAACTACCACATATTGTACGCCAACACCCAATTTAGCATCAGTTTTATGAAACCACTACAGAAGAATAAAGTGGCTGTTTAAACCGCCACTATTAGGAAATTTTCTAGTACTTATTATAGATATTTTATATATTTAAAATAAATATATATTTATTTTATAGTGTTTTTGGATACATATGAAGGAAGTCGAACATGAGGTATGATTTCATTTCACAATCTCATATTTATTTTGGATTGTTTATGTTTAAGTGTTTATATGGATTATTATTTGATATTTATATCTTAAAAAATAGTTTATTTTCTTAATCTTTTCTTATTTTTGTAAATTATAATGTTTATTTCTATTTTCCTCTCTTTAAGTATAGAAGATACTGAAATAATGTATCTATGGGAAACCAACATCTTATTTTCTATTTAGCCATGAATATTTCTCTTCCACATCCATATTTCCATCAAAAATTTTAAAATAATGTTTTTAAAATTATATAATTATTTATTGAATACATTTTTACTCATTTATTAATATTTATTTTTTTTTAAAGGAAACTTTTTTTCCTTTTCCGAAGGAGGTAATTTTTTTGCATTTTTGAAAAAGTTTTAAGGGAATGTTTTTTAAATGATACAACATGAAGGGAATTTTCCACCATCATGAAAAATAATTTATTTGAATATTACTTTAAAATATTATATTTTTTCGTTTAATGCAATTTTTCATTTTTTTTTTGAATTTTTTTAGACATTTAATAACTGATTTCAAAGTGAAAAGGGTGTTTTACTCAATAAATTTTATTGGGAACTTTTGAAAGTATTTTCAACTATGTAAATTTAATTTTGGAATATTATTCATAGTATATAAACTAATGATATCACCCATTATATTTATATAGATGATTTATGATAAATAAAATAAGGGAAATTATTAATACTCTCTATGTTAGTTCTTTTAATATAGACAATTATTTATTTTTAAGGCAAGTTGATTAAGTTGTATTGTTTATTCATATAATGAATGAATTATAATTAATAATTAATGTATGGGGCCTTGAATTACACATCCCCTTGATGAATCTATATGTCTAATGAGATAGACTAGATTTGGGTATTTGGCTGAGGCCTTACCCATTTATGTAAGATGTCTTGCAATGAGGCCTATATGGTAATTTTCAAATGTCCAAATTGATGATTTCCATATTTATAAAACATGTTATTTATTTCAATGTGATTATTTTATTAGTTATAATATACATAGATAATTTTAAATATTAGGTTATTATTTATATGTCATTATTTTATTATCATTTATCTTTTCCATATTATTCAATCCATATTAGCTTATGTTGTGTTCATTCTCTTACTGAGCATCTGACCTCTAGCATTTATTATATTTAATTTCCATTAGATTTTAAAAAGTTTCTTATTGTTGATATATACGTATATTCAAGAGGTAGTAATGGTTTTCTCAAAGAAAATAATATTTTGTATTTTATGTTTTTAAATTTAAGGTGAGATTCATGTATGTATCTATTTTTCCAAGACTACTAAAATATTCAATCCATTGGAATGATATCTCTTATAAATAGTACCAATATAATAGTGTAATCTATGAATTTGGGATACTAGGTTTGGGGTTATTATTGTTGGTATTAGATAAAGTTTATTAAAAACCATGGGAACTATATTTGGGAAAACATAGATTAAGAAATATAGCACTATTAATGAATTTGAGGATAAATATAAGTATAAGATAACATCCTAAATATTTATTAAGGTAGATATTATGTGGTGTTACTATAAATACATACCATTATAGATACTATAAGTAAACATGGTTTTTGAATAGATGCATTTGGGGGTAATTACCCCAAAAAGAGTTGGTTTGAGTATATCTTGACCATTATTTGGGTGCATTGTGAGTGTTACCTTACTATGTACCTGGATTGAAACTATAATAGGGGTATTCCTGGTTTAATTTAAATATTAGTTACAATCCATTATTATTTATTTTAAAATATTTATTAGAACTCATAAATTTTTCAATGAAACAATGTTTATGAATCTGTGATTATTTATGCATTAATTATTCAATTTATGTTATGTGTTTAACTAGTTTTGTAATTATAAATTATAATCCATAGTTTCTTGATCTAATATAGTGTATTCCATTACATTCAAATGGAACTTAGTGGAGGTAATGGAAACTGTATCAATAAACATAATCCATGTAGGGATTTCTCTCATAGGTAAGATAGTAATGTTTTAGTTAGAGATACAGATGAGTTGAAAAAATTATAACTATATTGGGGAAGAAAACTAAGGTTATGAATAGTATCATTGAACTTATAGAGTATCCTCTTGATCCACATTGTGATGTATCAATGTTGGACTGCTTTATGTGTCAGAAACCTCCATCATTAAATGGTACTACAAATCAGCTTGTTTCTAAGAAATAGATAAGTTCCTTAGAAAATATATTTCTCATTTTGTGATGTAATAAAAGGGAGAAAAAAATTCATTATCCCTTAATTGATGTGGTTGATGGTGGTCATTCATTAAAAAAACTAAGGATAATAAGGAAATATGAATCATGGAATGAACGGATTTATGGAACTTTTCATAGATAAATATTTTTCTCATGAATAATGAGTGTTTATGAAGAGAAAAATCTTGGGTTTGATACAAAATGAAGAGGAAAAGTATACGAAGTATGAAACTAAATTTAAAGGTTCTCAAGTCATTCCATAGATAATGTATTTAATCCAAATAAAAATATTGACTATTTCTTTGATGGGATAAAGAAAATCCTTTGAAGGGAACACGTATCTTAAACATTTTCATATTATGATGATATAGTATCATGTTATATTAATACAGATCAATAATTCTTTGTCTTATTGATTTAGAATAAAGAAATAGATGAAAAGTATAATAAAGAATAAATGGATAAGGAAAATTAGATAATGGAGGATATTCCAATATGCGATAATTTTGGATATAAACACCTTGTTAGATGACTAAAAGGAAAAAGAGTTTGCTTATTATGTGCAGAAAATGACCACCATATTCATGAATGAAAGGGTAAGGGAGAATCAATCAATGTAAAATGAATTAATTTTATGAATATGGGGGATTGTTCAAATCAATTCACCAAACATTAAGGGAACGTTCCACAAAATAATCCAAGGGGAGAAGTCTGAGCTTATGAAATCTTACAGCTGCCATGGAAGTTCCTAGTGATGTTGTAAAATGTGTACTTATCATCCACTTCAGGATTGAAATGTTTTTATTTGACTATAGTTATTACAAATAATTTATATCTGAAGAATATTATATGGTTCAGCATCACCAACTCAATGATTAGAAATTGAGTTGGTGGTGATAAATCCTAATTTTTGTATGACCACATCTCAAGTCTATAACCTCTCTCTGATAGAAGTTAACGTGTCAGTTCTTCATGTTAATCATTTTATTCTTCCAATTATTTATTTTTTTATAATTCTTAGTATGGATTAGATCTTCCAGTATAAATCCCATATCAATTTTTGAGGAAGTGAGGTTATATTTATTATTCTAAACCAACCATTAATATAATATTATTGTGAGGGTGAACCTAGACACTGAGTGGAAATACTTACATTATACGGTTTTCTGTACATATTCATGTGGGATATTTATCTCAAATTATTGGGCAGAAACTAATCATTTAAAATTGGCCTATTTTTTGGATATGAAAATGTGTTTCCTATGGACCTTCCTAGCCCTCCAATAAATCTTGAGGTTGAGTTTTCAATAGAACTTATACATAGTGATACCACTATTTCACTGAATTAATATAGAATGGGCCTGATTGAGTTGAAATAATTAATGAAAAAACTCCAAGATAATATCGATAATTTATTCATTTTTCCTAGTTATTAACTATGGGGAGAACTTTTTTTAATAAAATATTTAGGTCATTGTGTCACTTCATTGATTATCAATAATTTTACATGATAATTATTAAGAAAAACTATCATGTAGTCTTTATCAATTATCAACTTCATGAACTATTAGGAGCACTATATTTTTACCACATTGATATTTGACCTTGTTATTATAAAATATGGATTAATAAGGTTGATATACCCAAGGTAACCTTCCGTATGAGTTATGGACGACATGAATTTATAGTTATTCCATTTGGCCTTACCAATGTTCCTTCTATCTTCCTGGATTTACTGAATAGAGTATTTATATGTTACCTTGATTAGTTTTTGGTATTCATGATAGATGATAATATTATATATTTAAATAGAAAGTAAGATAATGAAAAAAAATTGAGACTTTTCATGAATACCCTTATGGAAGATAATTTGTATGATAAATTTATAGTGTAAATTCTAGATTCATAGAGTTTCATTAATGGGTTATAGAATCTCATTTGAGGTTATATCCATGGATCTATCAAAGATAGAAGTTATTGAATATTGGTCCCAAGAAACCCAAATTAATAATATCCTTTAGTTTCTTGGTTTTATAAGATATTATCGATGATTTTTGTAATTTTATCATGAATTTCAAATCCACTTAATATGATAACTTGGAAGGGAGAGAAGTTTCTTTGGTAAAAATAATGTGGGGAAAATTCCAAGGATCTGAAGAGAAGTATAGCCAGTGCAATTTTTCTTACACTACCTTGTAGTAGATATGGGTTTTTAGTCTATAGAGATGTATCAAATAATGGAATATGATTGATCTTCATTCAAAATGATATGGTGATTACTTATTCCTCATAAAAATTGATGGTTCATTAGAAAAATTAATCAACACATAATTTGGAGTTAATTGTGGAAATTTCTACATTAAATATGCGGAGGAATTATCTGTATAGATATGTGTGTGATATATCTACTAATAAGAAAAGGTTACAGTATATATTCAATTAGAAATAAATTAATATACACTTGATAAGATGGTTTTAACTAATTAAATATTATAAATACTCAATACATTGCAACCCTGGGAAGGATAAGAAGGTGGTTGATGTTCTGAGTTTAAAGGATCATGATAGAGTATCTTTATGAAGGATTATAAAAGATCAAATATTTATATATTTACATATGAAATATATTGAAATCTTGAAGTAAGGGGATAAAAAATATCCTTATAAAATGATTTTCAAATATCTATCTAAGTGAAGATTAAATAGGTGTATAAAGAATATGTAGATCTAAAAAATAGAGTAAGAAATTTTATTGATTAAAACCAAGATTTTGAAGGAATGAAAATGTTTAGAAACCATGTATATTTCCTGTCCATGCCACATTTGAAGAAGGAGCTATTGGATGTGGCTGGTAGTTCATCATTCTTTAGTAATCCTAGAATTAAAAATATTTAAAGAGATATTAATGAGTGTTTCTGGTGGAAATCATGAATATATATATTATAGAATATTTTTTTCAATGATTGGAATATAAAAAAATTAATATTGGGAGACATAAGTTTAGTTGGATGTTACAAAAATTACCCATTCCATAAGGGTAATTGGAAAACATCCCCATGGATTTTGTCATCAATCTCCCCAAAACATCTGAAAGATATAATTTAATTTTTATTTTAGTTAATAATATTAAAAATTCATATAAATTTATTTCTATTAAATAATATTTCACTCTTGATCATATTTCAAAAAATATAAATTGTGGAAGTGGTAATGTTTCATAGAGTACAACATTCTATTATATCTTAATAGAATCTAAGGTTAACCTTGATTTTCTAGAAATTTCTTCAGTATGTTCTTGAAATAGAGTTGAGTTTTAGTATGGAGTTCCATACTAATATAGATGGTTAGTATGATAGAACCATTCAATCCCTATTGAATATGCTGAGATATTTTCCTATGGATTTCAATAGTAATTGAGAACAACACCTTACTCTAGTTGAGTATTCTTATCAAAATATCTTTAACTCGAGAATTCATATGGATCTTTATGAAGAAATATTTGAAAAAATTGATAGAACTCCAATGTTCTAGGATGATGTTGGACAAATAAATCTATTAGGACATGAGCTATTTAATGAAATGGTTAAGAAAGTTAGAACCATCCAACAAAACATCAATGTTGCTCAGAGTCTACATAAAAGTATTGCAGAAAATCATTGAAAATAAATGGAGTTTGAAGTTGGTGGGAAGGTGTTTCTATGAATTTTTCCATGAAATAAGGTTATCATATTCGGTAATAAATAAAAGTTGAGCCCTATTTATATTTAACCCTTTAATATTCTTGATCGAGTAGGGATGGTATCTTCTCTCTTATAATATCCACCAAACCTCTCTCAAGTTCATGATGTTTTCCATGTACCTTTATTGAGGAGTTATATAGATAATACATTATATTTACTAATCATATATTTCATACCACTAGAGAATGATATTTCATATGAAGAACTATAGTAGAAATCATGGATTATAGAGATAATGTGCTACGAAATATGACAATTTAACTTGTAAAAGTTCTCTATATGAATGAGGAATTCGAAGAAGCTACTTGAGAAACTAAGTATGTAATGAAACAATGACATCCTAATTTTTTTGTTACATTGAAAAATTTATATGGTTAAATTCATTTTAATTGTGGTAGAATATAACACCCTTATATTTTATGATATATATATTTTTAAATAAATTTATTCTTTTCAAAAGCTTATATATAAGAAACCCAAAGTTTAAATGAATCGTAATATAGTTTACCATTATAACCTATACATTAAATTGAACATATGAATACATTTCAAAAAAATATGTATAATGGTTTTAATAAATAAAATATTTTTTTGAGTGAAGTATTTATATGACCCAGAAAGATTATCTTTCCCTAAATTTTATTTTATTTATTTTTGTGAGAAAATAATATAATTATTTAAAAAAAAAATTGGATTTTTTTTTTTTGAAAAAAGTAAATTCATTTTTAAAATCGACCTGTCAAAATTATCTTAGAGTTATTTTTTGAGAAATTTTTTAAAAGATTAATTTTTCAATGAATAGTGAAAAATACTAATTTTTATTAAAAATTATATTCTCATATAAAGAATTTAAAATATTATGTTGTGTTATAAAATTGTTTTAAAATTAATATTAGTTCAATTATATTATTAATAATACATTTTAGGTCGTTTTAACTAATTTTATGTTGAATTTGGATATAAAAACATTTATACTAAAGAAAACATTTTCAATAGAGAACCACTTCTCATCACGTTTGTAGGACTAATTTTAAATTAATTTATTCAAATTTTATGAATTGAACTGGATAAAATAGTTTCCATATTTGGAATCATCATAATTAATATTAGGTATTAATTTTAACATAATTTTTTTTTCATAATGAAGATTAAAAATAGTAAAAATATGTTACCAAAGTTACAGTTAAAACAGGTTAATCAGGGGAATAAAATAAAGATAGAAGGGTTAAAAAACATAAAAAAACATATAAATTATATTTTACAGCCATATATAAACAATATATAATATAATATTTTTCAAATGTTTTATTTTTAGAGCTAATTGGGGTGTATAAGACAATAATATATTTGACTGTTTTCAAAAATTAAAATTGTGTCCTATCCCCCACTCAAAAATAGACACCCCTATCCTCTCCCCTACGAACATAAATATAATTTTTGTTCATCCAATAACTATAAAAATTACAAACATAAATCCCTAACCATGACCTAGAGTCCCTGATTTGATTATAAAACTATCCTAGGAAGTCTATGGGTATAAATATAAAGAGGTTGTCTGAATAAGAGGTATAGTTCTTAATGATGTGTTTTCATTTTATTTCTTATTATAACTCCATAAAATCTTCCTATGTAGTGTCCCCAACTTGATTATCCTATCAATCAGTAATATCGGGCTAAGTGACACTAGCATTAAGCGTACCTCCATGAATTCCAAAGGCTACTGACTATCAACGAGGGTGTAAAGAGGGGAAAGTGGGGAGGATACACCCTCAAGGAATGATATAATACACTGGTCTGAGTGAATATATATATCATTCAATAAAAAATAAGGAATAAGTAGACCTGAACTAGACTCTCCAATGGATGAATCATAAAAATAAAGAGAAATAATAGAAGAAAGAATCAACATCATAAGAAATAAATAAAATGAGAAACTTACCACTTATATCATAAATACAAAGAAGAATGCATATAAAATTTGTTTTACAATACAATATCTAGATGGGGTTTCTAATGGTAGACCAACAGTACAATACATAAATATAACAAACATGATGAAAATCATAGGAAACTAAAACGAATGTCCAGTTCAGGCATGAACCTCAAGGTCCCATACCAACATCCCATCCAAAACAACATTATGACCCATCTTCTAAGGATGACCATTTAGCTGAACATGATAACATAATGTCTACAAGTGTTCAAAATGGCTTGTTTTGGGTGTGAGAATGTGACTCCGTAGGAGACCACCCAACTGTTCGTACCCAACATAAGTGTTTAAGTAGTTGTGAATAAATTAATGATAACTTCTCATGTGATTTAAATAGAACAAAAAAAATTCCTTTTTCTTAGTAGCCACCAGGAAGTGTCACCTTGATTGACCAATGCCAAAATTACTAAAGCAGTGATGATCTTTAGCCTATGGTCCATGATGTCCTCTTTTTCCAAAAAAATAGCAGGTGGAGCTTCAGAATAAAACTCAAAATTCACCAACACTTCATGCCAACATGACCCCTCATGCCCAAGAAAAACCACCGATGTCTTAAAGGCATTACCAAGAAAAAGTAATGAGTCCCTCGAACCCCTTCATGAAAACTCTTTTTGGCTCAATTCTCGATGTCTGTAGGCACATTTATTTTTATATTTTAATAAAATTCACCATCAGCTTATAGAACGATGTCCTGAGGAACATTGATCTTAAATCTTCAAAAACATTTTGGTCCCAACGACCTCTATATGGTGAGCCTCAACCCCGAACTGATAGCCTCAATGCTATGAACTGATGACTCATCAACTTTCCCATGGATTTCTATTTCATGAATCACCTATACAAATACCTAAGCCACAATACCAGGGACTCTGCCCACACGAGTGGTCAAAACCACCTTATCACTGAGTCATCCTGTGTGCACACAACTCCAGTCAGTGCTATGGCCATCATGGTTGAGCCACATAAAAAATAGTCCCAAAGCCACAACAACCTTGGTAGCTCATGCCCTTGCGATCATGGAACTCATGTTTCATGGTCATGCCATCTAAAATCATTGACCATTTCTAACACCTAACAGCCTCTCCACCTCAATCTAATGTCCACAACACCCAACTGGTGATATCATCAACCAATTAATATAGGCCAAGCCCAATGATATGGCCATGTTTCCTCAATCCTGATGGCCATGACACCTCAACCCCTTGGCCATGCCCCTCACTAACCCTTGGAGCTTATCACAAGCATATCAACCATTATATAAGTCTCATTCAAATCAAATCAATTTAAATAATAAATTAAATTTAATATGATTTAATTTCAAAATAAAAAAATAACAATTCAATTTAATATAATTAAATATCTCATCATCAAAAGGAAAACCCAGTTTAACATAAACAATTAAATTTAAAAGAATATAGCACCCTCGAGAAACCCCCCTTAGGAGAGACGACCTATAAACTTGAATAGCTCTACTGAAAAATGAATTAGGAATACCCAAAAACATCCCACAAGTTCATACTATCACTTTTATTTCAAGCATGAGGTGTCGCTCAATTACCCAAAAGTTAGCTAAAATATGGGCCCAGAAAATGTTCACAAAAATAGAAATAAAGGTATACATCACCTACCTTGGACATGTATATATATGAAGCTCTGTAATTATCCTCTATATCCATGATATTTAGAAGAAATCAACGTTTTTATCGATCTCCATGAAAATAACGTAAAATGTCTGAAATAAATTTATCACAAGGTAAGGAAAAAAAGAATAAGAATAATAGGTGAAGATAGATTTACTGATGTGGTTCTATTGCACCATACTGATGTGAAATTGGAGCACCGACGAAGAGATGGGAGAAATATGAAGGGATAAAGGAAAAGGGTGAACCCCCTATGCAGTGTGTGACTAAGAGGGAGGTAAAGGAGAGGAAGAGAAATAAATAGAAGAAGGGAAAAAGTATAATTTACTCTTTAATGGTTCCACCTAGTTAGCTCACAATATTTTCTAAACCATGCATAACCCATGAATCCTAAAGTGTATAGGTATTACCAATGTGGCACTACCCATGCATCTTGTGACATTATTTTCTCTAACCATGTGAAAAGAATGCAACATACCTCTTAAAATACAGAAAACATGGATTCATTAAAATGAACCTCACCCATATGCTTTACTCAAAATGTTTGGCAGTTCCTAAATAGGGAACACAGTTAGCTGGAAGAGGTCACACCATTTCCCCCCAAACTATGTTCTTGCGCCTGAAACTCTAAGACAAGACACTAATGCTCCGGAAACCCATTCTATACACCCAAGACATTATCCATGACTATAAACTCATAAAAAATGATATAAGGCTTATGGAACTCTCAAAATATGGTTCCAATGAACAAAAAATAAATGGGCATAACCACAAAATGAAAAATTCAAAATGGGAGAGGTTTTCAACCTGATTCAAAAACCCAGGATGTTACAATCTCCCCGCCTAAACAAATCAAATCCCTGAGCTATAAAAATACCATAGTTGGTAATAAACATAAAAATCCTACTTAAAACAACCTAAACAACCCCGATCTCAAGGGTACTGTTCAACTGTCTCAGGGGGGTTCCACACCTTAGGAGTGACCTACGCTAGTCTCATCCTGACAAAACTCAATGAAAAATATTGTTCCATTGACAAAAATCTGGACTGAAAAGTCCTCCTATGATGCATCATCAATGACATGCCTCATTAGGTTCTCCTGTTTTATTTCTGACACCTATCTGCATCCCACACCACATCGTTTTCTACCTTGATCCCATGTCACACATGGCACCAATGAGGTCTCGCATCACGATGGATGCTTAAAACAGTCCTGGTGACACATAAATCAATCGAGTTCCAAACCTAAATAGTGCCATGATATTTCAAACCTGAATTAACTAGAATCTACGCATTTCCCCGATTTCATCACATCTCAATAGCCATGAATCCATCGATGCTCAATCATAGAACCCAGTTCCACAAACCTCATGTATATATAATCAATAATTAACCCAATCATGTTCTAAACTACTAACCAACATCTAGTTATTACATGAATACAACCTATGAACCTTGGGTACTCAAATTTTCACTCCTGAAAGACGACGAAAAAATAAAATAGAAGAAATGGCTATATCCACATTGCACCTCTAACCATTATCATCTCTCCAGCCATCTCAACACCTGGAAGCTCCATGACATGCATCTGGACAGACACTTGGATTCATGAAGCCTAACCTCCTAGCTTTCCTACATAATCTACTAGCCACTAATCCCATTATTATGTCCTCCAATCTATTATATATTTTATATGTGTATATAGAGCTAGGATACCCTCACTCGGTACTAATCTTGTGCTTATCTCAAAGCCCAATGTCTTCCCCGGTCCCTGACTGCCGGCTATCTAAGAAGGATTCCTGCAAAACCTCTCAAGATGATTGATCTTACCACATGCTTGGAACTCCTTTTGAGGCTGATCACACTAAGTTCATACATTTCCTAGCAACCCAAACTCGAATAAGTTCATTGAATACCCACTGAGAGTTAGTCTTCTCGTTTCCTTGTCCTGAATACCCTGCTGGAACTCATCCCGACCTCACTTCATACCCTCTAAAGCATCACCAGTAAACTTACATATAAATGATTCCTAGACTGAGTAAGACCTATATGTTTGGGTTCACTCAACTATGATCACCTCCTTCACTGATTCAGATAAAGAGGCCAATATAAAGATATTTAACTTCACCTGAATTCAGTGTTGTAAACCATCCTCGAAGAGCCTAACCCTCGAGGTGTCTTCTGTTACTATACTGGGTGAAAATTGTGATAATTTAGTGAACATCACTTCATATTCCATGATGAAAATTTCACCCTACTGAAGGCTCAAGAAGTCCTGAGATCTTTCCTCCCTCATCATCTCCAGGAAGAAGTGCTCGAAGATCCTGGCCTCACAGTCCTTCAAGACTAGTCCCTCATGATTTCCTACTTGCACCTACACATCCCACTAGTGATTTTCTGGTCCTCTGAGAATATAGGTAACCAAATTCATCCTCTTCCCTATAGGTGTATCTAGATAATTTAGAATCATCTTCATGAACTCAATCCAGTTTTCAACCACATGTGGACCGTCTCCACCCTGATAATGTAGTGGGTACTACGACTCGAACTCCCGAGTATCGTATGACATTGAAGGATCTACTACCTTAGAACCCCTTTCAAGCCCATTGATGAAACAAACCTGTATCTCTTAGAATATCATCAAGCCAAGACCGAAATTTTGTAAGATCTGGAGGCTACCCACCAACACTAGAACCTGAACTTGATCCTGTAACTACAGTTATACCTACAGCTCATGATTTTCCTAAACATTAGGGAAACCAACTCATGCTCTAGTGACACTCTGTCCTCACCTTCCTGATGCCCCATCTAATTTTTCTTGGTAGAAACATATAGAATACAATTGACATGGTAAGACATCCAAAATATAGTATATATATAATGCACATAGGGAAAAAATTAACCTGAATCACATCTGTAATACCGTTACCCATTCTTACTCATTCATGCCACAAAATATCCTAGCCTAATGGACTCCTTAACTGCCCTCAAGAGTGCCTTGTATCATTTTTACCCCAATTCATGCCTATCTTGATAACCTACATTGCATCAAAATGATGGCATCATCACCCAACCTGGTGATCAAAATCACCCCATTTCATTGTACATACCTTCTCTTATTATAAACTGGCCCATTTCACATATCATAATCAATTTAATATCATAGGTACATAGATATATATATCATATCACATGAAATATAAAACATACCTTGGAATTTCTCATCACAACACTTGAAAATTTATATAAAACATTTTACCAGAAATTTTCCCAAGAACATGAGGATTTATAATTAAAACACATTAATATGTTCTTAAAAAAATAAGTTATCATATAAATACACCATGCCTCTCTAGGCCATGTTTTGAAGCCTCACTCCATGTCATACTGGGCTAAGGATCAAAAGTCATAAAATTTAATAATTCACATCCAATAAAACCACTCATGGTGGAAATCCAATAAAATTTCAATTTAAAAAATAAAATAGCCATTCACACACATGATAACTTGGTTATTTATTCATACATGGGGCCGTAGGCACCCAAGAGTGAGTTATTAATCGAGTTCCAAAAACATCCTAATCTATAATATATATAACTCAAATAGTAAAACTAATAAATAGGAAAAATGAATGCCTATGATACAGCATGTAGGGTCTGGGACCTGATAAGACGCCCAAATAGTGTTATCGGGCTGGGTTCCACTGGCCTTAGGCATGCCTCCCTGAATGCCAAAGACTACCGAATAGTAGTGGGGTTTTAATGAGGGAAAAGTGGGGAGCCTATAGCTTCATGGAATGTTATAATACATGAGTCTGAGTATATATATATATAATGTTGTATAAAATAAAGACTCAGTAGACGCAAACCATACCCACCAATGGTGGAAGCACAACAATAATAAGAAATAGTAGAATAAATATCCAATAGTATAGGAAATAAATGAACATTCCATCATAACACTTTTAAAAAAAATAAAATGAAGAATGCATCTAAAAACAATCATACAATTCAATATCTAGGATGGGTCACCAATAGAAGAACAATAGTACAACAACTACATATAATTAGAATGATGAAACTGATAGGAAACTAAAAGGAAGCTTCAATTGAGGCATGAACCTCACGGTCCCATGGAAACATCCCATTCTAAACAATACTGAGATCTTAATCCTAAGTCTGATCCTTTACCTGAACATGACAACATAATATCTATATGTACCCTAATGGGATTTTGTAGGGTGTGATAACGTGCCTCAATAGGATATCATCCAAGTGTTCAGACCCAATATATGTATTTATGAATGCATTACTAATATAAATAAAACAGTTCATGAAATTTAAATAAAAAAACACATCCCTAGTGCCCAGCATCAACTATGAAGTGTCACATACTTTCCCTAATGTTAGAATTATTGAAGCGATGAGGATCCTAAGCCCATTTCCCAAGGTATACTATTATGAAAAAACTCCCTAGTGATCCCTTGAGTTCGACATCAAAATTCACTGGCATCACATGGAATCTCGACACCTCATGTCTAAGAAAAACCACTAATGTCATGATGATGCGCCCAAGAATAATTAAATGGTAACACAAACCCCTACTCTAAATAACTTTTGGCTCGTAGATAGATGTCTCAAGAAAGATTTATATTTTTACTAAAAAATATTCACCATATTCTAATATCATGACTTCCCAAGGAACAATGATCTTCATCCTCCCAAAACAGTCCACGCCCAATAGCCTCTATACGGAAAGACTTATCCCCCAACCGATAGCCTCAATGCTACTAACCGAAGGCTACTCACATTTCTAATGGATTTCAATAACTATCACCCACAAAAAATATACCTAAGACACACTAATGGGGGCCTCTACCCACATGAGTAGTCAAAAAATCTCATCATTGACTCATACTGTGTGAACATGACTCCATTCGATGCTCTGGCCATCACGGGTGAGAAACATTACCAAAATAGTCTCTAAGCCACACCAACACTGCAACCTTGTTCCTTTGTGACCATGTCACTCAATTTGGATGGCCATTCCACCCAAAATCACAAGCCATTCAAAATAACTGGCAAGCTTGCCACCTCAATATGATATTTATGATTCCCAACTGGTGATCTCATCACCCATGTAATTTTGGAAAATCCCAACCAGATGACCACACCCCTCAATCCTGATGGCCATTCCACCTCAATAACTTATGTCAAGCCTGTCACAACCCCTTGGGTATCATCATAGGCATCTATTGAATTATATATATATATATATAATTCACATCATTTCACTTTAGATAAGAAAATAATTTTAATATAATTGAATTCCACAATATGAAAAACATAAAAAATCAATTTAATATAATTAAATATTTAAAACTTGAAATGAAAGCCCAATTTAACTTAAAAAATAAATTTTAATGAATATAATACCCCCAGGTGAACCACCTAATGTGAAATGGACCCTAACCCAACCTCGGTCAGGAAAAAAATGTTTTCAACATGACCAACAACATGCCAAAAGGTCATATGATCAATTTAATATCAATCATGAGGGTCTTTCACAATTATCCAAAAGTGAACTAAAATATTCACCACAGTTTTTTTTGAAAAAACAAAATGAAGGTAATTAACCACATATGTTGGACACGTAGACATAGTCATGTCCATTGTTAGCCACTATCTCCAAGAAGTTCGGAAGAAATTGACATTTCCATAGATCACTCTAAAAATATTGTAAAACATCTCAAATGTATTATCACACCATGTGGTGAATCCAATGAGAATAAGAGGCATATTTGAGGAGATCCTTACCAATGAAGTTTTATTTCACCTAACAAAACCAAAATCAGAGCACCAATGAAGAGATGAGAGAAATGTGAAGGGGGAAAGTAAAAGGATTGAACCTCCTGTGAAACATGAGACCAAGAGGGAAGAAAAATGGTGTAATAGAAATAATGTTAAGAGGGGGAAAATATGTTTTCAACTTTAATGGGGTCATAATGTTTTCTCACATGGTCCTTCGAACTCTGGAAAAACCATGCATACTACAGTCCATATGTAATGCCTATGTGGAACTACCTATACAGATTTCCACAAAATATACTATAACAATATGAAAACCATTTGGAATACCTCTAAAAAACTACATAAAATGCTTCATGGACATGTTCCTCACCTTCATAGTTTACTCATACCATGTGTCAGTTCAAAAACAGGGTGCAGTAAAAGCTGGAATAAGCTACACAGTTTCTCCCCCAACTGTGTTCGTTGAACTGCAACATTAAAACATTCCATCAGGCCTTTAATGCCCCCAAAACCTAGTATGAATTCAATATTCACTCTATGAGCCTCTAAACTCATCTAAAAAATGAAATATGTTTGAAAGGACTCTTATAATTAGGTTCTGATGAATGAAAAAGTAAAGGGAATAGACAATAACTGAAAAATTCAAAACATGAGAGGTTTTCGACCCAATTCAAAAACCATTGATATTACCTCATAAAAATGATTAAATAATAAAAATATATGAGTCATGTAATTATATGTTATTATTTTTAATTAATAACCTATATCCATCTCCTATTTCATCAAACATGAAGCAAAACTGTCAACCGTGTGAATGACGAACTACTGCCTTGCAAACCAATGTCATTCGTTTTTCATCACCAATTCTATTATATTGATATAATGATGGATTTAATATATATATATATATATATATATTTATAAAATAATTATAATAATGTAATAATAATCCACATCTATTTTTATACCTTCTAATCTCTAGGAAAATGATAGTGTCGCTCATGCATACGTGTGGACTGTCACCTCCAAGAAGTGATGTGATTCATTTTTCATTTTATTTTGACATGGATGGAAATTATGATATATTCAATGAATATATGTGATATATATTATATAATAATAATTCCTAAAAGGTTAATTACTATTTAAATATCTTTTTTTCATTCTGTCTAAAAATGAAATTGTTTATACGGACGTTCAACATACCTTCTCCATGAGCGATGTGATTCATTTTTCTATCTCTAAATTTTATAGATGACTATAAATATGTATATAAATAATATATATTATATTTATATCCCGTTTTTAATTATTTTTGTTATGGAACCATGATCAAAGTATACAGACTAAAACTAACAAACCAAAACATTCAATAAAAACGAAGCAGTTGTTACCTGAAACATTTATTTTTATAATGAATTTCTAATAAATGGGTGATAAAAGAATATTAGTAAATCATATATGATGTGATATATATTATTATGTTTATATAATATTATTATAATAAATATATATTTATTATATTATATTTTTAGCCACATATTAAGAAATTCAAACTTGATGTAAGAGTTTATTTCACAATCTCATCATTATTTTGGATTACTTAAGATTAAGTATCTGATTAGGGTATTATTTGATATTTACATATTAAAACAAATTTATTTTATTCTACTATGTTTATTTATAAAAATTAAATGTTTTAATTACATTTTACTCTCTTTATGTACTCATGATAAAAAATTAATGTTTTTAAGGGAAACTGACTTTTTATTTTCTACTCGGTCGAGAATCATTCACTTCTGTGTCCATATTTTCATTAAAATGTATAAAATAATATATTTAATATTATCCTAATATTTATTTAATATATTTTGACCCATTTTTTACATTTTAAGAAATTTTTAAAAATGAATCTTCCTATCATTTTTGAACGAGGTACTTTTTTGACCATTTTAAAAAAGTGTGAATGATTTTTTTTAAAAATTATACGCCATGAACCTAATTTTCATTCCTCATAAACACTATTTTTTTTAATATTTATGAACATTTTCACTAATTTCTTCTCAAATAAATTTTTTCCTTAATATTTTGGTAATAATTTAGACTTCAAATAAATAATTTCAATGTGAAAAGGGTATTTTCCAAAAGAAAATTTCCCGTTATTTTTTAAGGTATTTTCATCTATAAAGCCATCCTTTATTGAATCATATGTTGAGGATATTATCTAATTATAACATCCAATATATTTCCCTGGATGGTTTATGATCATTTTGTGAAAAACATTTTTGATGAATTGGTTTAATTTTTTTTAATTTGTTGAAAACTAACTTTTCTTTATAAGAATTTTTTTGTTTTATAAGAATCATATCCATTCTATAGTAATTAGTTAATAATAAGGACTAAAATAATTTTCATATCATCTTATTCATCTCCATTAGATTAGTATCCTTGGATCCAAAATAATTGGAGGTAGAAATTTCGGTTTGTTGGTTTTTTCCCTTGTCGTAATTAGAGAAAAACAGTTTTTACAAAGTGAATAAGTCTTATTATTGCTGAAGAGTTTTGAAATAATATTTTGACGTTAGGTGTTATAATGCTTTAATACTTTCTAAATGAAATCATACAATTATTTTTTGGTAATAATGTTCTAAAAATCATGATAAAGATCATGATAAAATATTTTGACGAAATAGTGGAGAGGTTTGGAAAATTTCAATGTTGCATTATAGAGATTCCATCATAATCAAAATTTCATTGTAATGAGAATTAAATTGTAATGAAATTAGAATAATACATAATTTGGTTTCACTATGAAGGATACAAAATTTGGATTTTTTGAGAAGGATACATAATTCATAATGATTGAGAAGGAAACATAATTTTTAATGAGCTAGAAAGTAAATAAAATTCATAATCATTGAGAAGGAAAGTCAATTTTTAAAGAGTTGATTATATACAATACTAAAAAATAAAATTCTAGATGTTTTATGAATATTTGAAGAGGCAAAACATGAAACTCCATTTTTTCATAAATGTTATAAAAACATAAGGATTTATTGAAGAAGTGAATGTGTAATTTTAAAATTGAGATATCTTTGGAGTTTTTGAAATTTTTAGAATAGGGAAAAGTTTTCAAATTTACCAATTTTGTTTTTTTGACTCACCTATAAATACTTTCTCAATTAATTAGTTCATTTGTGTTTTTATCACAAAAGCAGAAAAGGAAAAGTGCTAAAGAAATCAAGTAAATTTCATTTCTTGTTAGTGATCAAATGAGAAGGGATAAACAGTTGAATGTGTGTTTACCATATTGAGGAAGATCACATTGAGATGATCATATTCAGTCTATATGATTGATTCAATAATAATGAAGAATATTTTATTGATCATTTAAGATTATATTGAGTTTTGTAGATTGAGAATGGGTTTATCATATTGATTCCATCATATTGAGAGAATCAGATCCAAAATTATCAAATTAAAATAATCAAATCCATACTTATCATATTGAGAGAATTAGATCCGGACTCACTGTATTGATAGAATCATATCCAAACTCATCATATTAAGGGAATAATATGTGGTCTGATCGGATTGAAAAAATTAGATCTAGCCAAATCAAAATAAGGATTTAAACTAACCAACTATGAACAAGTTTCAGCAATGTATTTATTATTTAGTTTGGATCATTTTTCTTATAAGAAAATATTTTAAACTGAACGGAGTTAGTATAATCATTCCTATCAGAAGATGGAAGGTTTCTAAAGTGATATGGTACATGTTGTATTCACTTCTTTATAATAGTGTATTTTTAGATACCCATGACAGTGGATATAGAAAGTATGTAGGTTCTCACACTGTGGCCAAACCTTTTAAATATTGTGTGATTTACTTCCCTTCCTAAATTATCATTAATGAGTATTTACTAATAGTTGAAAAGTAAATAAATCTTAACTGGTTGTAGGGGATATGTTTTGAATGTTATTGAAAATTATAAAAAGTGAATAACTGATTCAACACCACCTTGTCTATTGTTATTCGATCCTTTGAAACATCAGTTTGAATGGGGAAAGTATTTATATCCCATATGATAGTTCTTTTAATATGAAAAATTATAAAATTTAAGGCATGTTGATTTTTATTATTATTTATTCATATGAGGAATGAATTAGACTTATTAAGTGGTGATTGGGGCCTATAATTATATATCCCCTAAATGTATTTTAAGGAATCAAGTAGGAAAATATATTTGTGTATTAGGCTGGGGACTTACCCATTTATGTAATATATCTTCACACGAGGCATCGATAGTATGTTTCATATGTATGAAATTAATAATTCCATTATTATGAAATTATGTATTGATTTATAAATGATTATTTTATTAGCTATTATATACACTGATAACTTTCTAGATCATGTGATTATTCATATGAAATTATTATATAATCATTTATTTATCCATATTATTCAATTTTTATTATCTTATACAGTATGCATACCATTTATGAGCATCTTATATCACCCATTTATTTTGTTTCCTTTCCCTAGGATTCTAAGAAGTGTATTGTTATTTATATATTTGGATATTCTAAAGAGAATAATTGTCTTAAATAAAATACTATGTTATATTTTATGTTTTCAAATGTAATGTGAGATTCGGGTATATATATAAATTTGAAAAAATATTAAACTATTAGATCCTTCTCGATGTAATTACTTGTATCTTGTAACAATGGTATAAATAACCCTCATACTCTATGATACTAGGGTTAGGGACATTACATTATGCATTTTTAGTGATAAACCTTTACCATTGTTACTATTAATTATAACTGAAAATGAAAATTTCCTATTTACCAATGAAAACAACCATTATAAATATGTAATAAAATTTATAATATTCAATTCCTATAATTAGATGAAATTTATTTTAATATAAGTGTGAAAAAGGCATTATAAAAAGTTTCTAGTAAAATGTGTTTTTAAGCATAAAAATGAACTTATACCAAAATAAATTATAAAATGAATTCCTATGGAATTAATTATATTATTCTGATTCAAATTTTTATTTTGTTCTTTAAATTAAATTCCAAAACATCATGAGACTTTTAATTTACATTATTTTAATCAAATAAATGACACTTTTTAAAAAATCAACATTTTTCACTATTTAATCGAAAATATTTTTTTTAGAAAAATAAAAAAAATTCATCCTAATCATACCATGACAGGATGATTTAAAAATTGATATCCATTTAAAAAAATTAATTTGGTTGAAATTAATTATATTCTCAATTTTGAAAATGTAATAAAACCAATGTTTGAATAAAAATTATTTTTAAAGAATAAAATCATCATATTGTTATTATTTTCCAATTTAAAAAATTTCATGTTTATTAATATTATTAATTGAATTAATTATTTTAATTAGTCAAATATTCTCTTACATATATTTTATAATGTTGTTATTTCAATTTATACCCACCAACTTAATTACTAGGCTATAATAATTATATATCAATATTTTTTCATTGTCCATTAAGGATTTGTGTTTTTTATGGTGTACACCGTCAAACATAGTGTTATTTTAAAATAAAATATAAACTGAAATATTGGGGTATTAAATTCTCCTAGTCTAAAATAAATTATATTCTCACAATTTTAATTCTTCTTTTCTGAAATAAATATATTATTACATATTAATAAAACCAGATATAGATTTTCCAATGAACTTTAATATCTAGGTTATGATATATAAACATATATTTCATATACCCATATAAGAATCTTACTTGAAAATTAGTTTATGAAATTTTACCTTAGTATTTTTGTATTACATACCATATAAGATCCAATAAATTTATCTTTAATTTGAATTTAATAAATTTCATTACCATTGGGATGGAAAATATGTTAAAATTTACTAGATTTCTTCCCATTATATAAGCATGATTTCAACCTTCAATGTGCATCATCACGATAATGATTAATTTTTTTTGAAAGCACTAAAATCAATTTTTAATTAAAAACAATATTTGTAAAATCATGAAAATTTATTCTGCCTTTCTATAATCTAAATGAGTTTTACAAGATAAAATAAAAACAAACCATTATAAAAATTAATCTCCAAAAAATAAATAGTAACCAAATGTAAATTTAAAACTCATCAAATATGATTGATTAAATTTGAACCCAAAAACCAAAATTATATGATCGATTATTCTTCTTGAATAATATAAATTTTTACCAAATACACTTTATCACCCAAAATTGTATATATATATATATTACCCAATTATATATTCCCAAATGAACTACAAGAAAATACAATAATCTTCCCCAAGGACAAAATTTTCACATCAAATAATAACCTTAAAGGTCATCTATACAGTCTCCAATAAATATCTCCAAAGATTTCATATTTTCATAAAAATAACCTTTTAGGGTGACTATTACCATTCAACATCTGTTTCAACAAAAATTCATTTATTAAATATTCCATAAAACTGAATATTATTAGAATAATAATTGAATGCTTTATCTTAATACTTATTCCAAATATCAATTGATAAATATCACTAAATCCTAAAAATATATTTTACAATTTAATCTTAATTACCATGAATTCAAATCCTTAAAGGTTACATTCATCCAAGAGAATTATTCTTTGATTTACATTTGTCCAAAAAAGGCCACTATATATTCCATCCATGGAGATAATATTTCTACGAAAAGAAACATTATTATATAAATTTCTCACTTACTACATTTATTATATGTATCCCTTTACTCAAATATATTCAAGAATGATTCTTGATTGGTTATCATGTTATTCATAAAATTTATAGTGTTTCAAGATATCATCAACAAATACCACAATAAAATTATTAGGGACTTCTTTGATTATTGGGGAATTAGTTGGCATAATGATCCATCTAATTATAGTTAAAATAATTGTAATTAATAGAATCTTCCTTGCATTTATAAATTATTAACATGAAGATATTTTTCTCCACACTATTAAAAACACCCAGTTCCCTTTACAAATTTACCCTGTTGCTTCTTCCCACATTCATGACATCTGGGATGTTGAATATTTTTCCATCCATGGTATTTTTTAGTTAAACATTCATGAAACTCCACTTTTATCTTATCATTAAAAAATTATATTAGGTTTAGATTGTTTTTTATAAGTGGTTGGTTAGGAATAATCATAATATCCTTCAATCCATCTTCTCTCCTATTTGGTTTCTCTATACGGAAAAATATATTAATCATAACCTGGGCTAGTTTAATTAATATGTCCATGATCTACTTATATAAAACACTCACTGAATTGAAATTATTAATAGGGTAATCCCTATATTAACCATATGTTTTGATTCACTTTCTCTATATGCTATCTATAAATATTGAAACACAGTTTTTTAGCTCAAAATCAGCATGAATATTGAGCCATGGAATAAGAAAAACCTATGAAGTTTTTAATTCTCAAAAATTTTAAGGTATTACCATAATTATTGTGTGTCTTATGTTCTTATAAAGTCTATTTCCCAGTGGTCCTATAGAACGTGATCTAATACACACTATGAAATCCCCAACTCTAATAATGTAGATATGATTCTTAGTTAATACATTGGTACAATATATAAAGGATATTTCCACCCAAGATTGACAAATTTAATATTCTTGGAATACTATATTAATATGTGATTTCTATAACATATTGGTAAAATAAAACATAGCATGAAAAACGTTACAACATCCTTAAAGATCATTCAAATATTATTTATTTGTATCTTAGGTAAAAAAAATAACGGTGGATCTCAGATGATTATCAAGGGTTTCATTCAGTGGATTATATAATGATTAAATATGATACAATTAATATGGAAGAGTGGATAATAAAAAAATATTTCTTTTAATCTACAACTTGAGTTTGAAGTACATCCTTATCTAATATCAACATAAAAATTAAATTTATAATGGAAACTGAATTCTCAATAAATGGAGTGGATAAATTTAGACAATCGTGATCTTACTATCAAGGCCTTAACCAAGATATCATGATTCTTAAAATCAAGGACTTGGTCAAGTCACATTATTTGTATGTTTAAGTTACACCAATTAACCAATTAATGTGTCCACATTTTTTATCTCATGAGACATGTTGATTCATCATGGGGATGTCTATTAATAGGCCCCACCTATCACTTTAATGACCTATTTATTTCTCATATATTTAATTATCAAGACAATTCATTCTCAGAATTCCTTATTAATCAAAATTTATTCATATTCGATCAATAATATGGAATATTTATTCAATTAATTAAATAAATTTCTTCATAAAATTTCTTCAAATAACATTATACATAGAAATGTAATAAAATTGATATAATAAATAATTGGTGAAAATTATGCCCTATAAACCCATGAAACATGAAATACAGACATGGAAGAGAAAAAAATGTCCAATCAAATGATGAACAGTGATAGGGAATGTGATCATTAGAATGTTACTAACCAAAAAACTATAAATTAATAAAGAATATAAGTAGACCATAAATTAATTAAAAATAAATATTTATAATAAAGAAAATTATTTTTGATAAATAGAGGGGGAAATTTAAGCAAAACATCAAAAATCAATTTCTTTAAATCAGTTATCATAACTATAAAAACAGTGTAACAAATAATTTCCGAAATTATTTACATTATTTTAAGAAAAAATACCCTTTCTTTTAGATAAATTTTATAAAAAATTCCTAAAAATATATAGAAAATTATTTTCTTTCATAATAAATATCGAAAATTTTAAATAAAGCTACAAATAAAAGAATATTCATATTAGCGGAAAAATTTTCCATTATATAGTCTATAAAAATAGATATTCCTTCCACACTTTCAGTAAAATGTATAAAACTACCTCATTCATAAAAAAAGAAAAAATGATTAATATTAAAAAATGTAAAAGAAATAAAAAATTAGTTTAATGTTAATTATAATATTAATTTGATCATATAAAATAAAATTATTTAAAACATTTTAAAGAACATGTAAATGGAAGAAAATTTTCATTAATCAAATAGGTAATATGGGCAAATATTATTAAATACATTTTCTTGAGAGATTTATGTACCAAATAAAAAGTATTTTTTTGGAAAACATGGAAAACCAATATATAACTATAATATATTAAAATATATGGGGTTTCATAAGAATATAAAAAAACTATTTCAATAAAAATTTAAACATAAACAATATCATTTTAAATATGAGACTACAAAATAAATCTTTACTACTTTGGTATCTTTTGAATAAAACCCCATTAAAATCCAAAAATTGAATAATTTTTTTGTACCATGAAAAAAATATTAATTAAAGATAAAATATGTCAAATGGGAAGTATATAGACCATATAAAATAAATTAGTTGGATAATGTAAAACATGTCTCATTGAATTAGAAATGAGAAAAAATTAACCTTACCTCACGTCCAACTTCCTTTTTATGAAATCTTAACATGTTGTATAATAAATTTATATTTATTGTAAATATTTAAACGATCCATATTAATTATTATCATACCATATATTACTCACTTATAATATCACACGACCATTTAATTAACAATTATTCATTAAATGTATCCTGTAGGTGAAAAATATTATGTTTTTTTATACATTTTTTTGGTTTGGAAGTTCCGATACATGAATATTGTTAAATATTTAATAATATATATAATATTAATAATGATATAATTATCATTTTTATACATTAATTTAGAATTTATAATTATTCATGAAATATGGATATGATAATCAAAAAATATCTATTTGTGAAGGTGGTAGTCCCCACATATGCACAAACGACATTTCCATTTTCCAAAAGTTGGAAAGGTAAGATGGTAAGTAAAAATATATATTTTAATAATCACAATTACTTTAGGAATTTTATATTTACTAACTGATTACATCAAAATACCCTACCATGTGAGGTAGGGATGAAAAATGATACATATCACATGGTGGAGGTCATATCCCACATGTACGAATGAGATATGATTTCAATTTCCAAATGTAAAGAAATGAGATGAATACATGTTTTTCCATAAATGTAAAAATATTTTATTATATTGAATAAAATTATATTATCATATTAGTAGGTTAGAATTAAAGGAGGCGGATGAAGAAATAAAATAAATGAACTTTGTTAAGAGTTAATCCTTTTCTTTGGAATCATCATTGGGGTGGTCTTAGGGAATGAATATAATATCTAGGATATTATGAAGGAAGCAAGGAATTTATTTTTTTAAGCTATGATGGATCAAATTGGATTAAATTTTTTGAATATGAATGGAGAGTATGTTCCCATTTATAAGTGAGTTGGGTGACAAACATGTAAATACTTGAAATATTAATATATAATATGTCCTTAACTCATGAAAAATGACTCCAAAATTACTTATATTCAAATATAAAGACGATATGGTTGAAATTTAATCAACCAATCAATTTTAGACAAGTTTATGTGTTATTTTAAACATTATATTTCTGTTTAACCCTCTCATGATCTCTTTTTAATATTAACTATTGTAAAAAAATATTAAATATTTAAGAGCCAGGAAAGAAAAATTAAAAAGGATTGCAGGAATATACATGAGCTACATATGAAATGATAGATAATTCCCATTAAATTGAGTAAATATTTTATTTTTATAATTTAATAATGACTTAAAAATAATTTTAAAATATTAAATACCATTTTTTTCATTTTCATGACTATTAAAATAACATGACTTCAAAGGCATTAAGATAATAATGAAATTCAAATATAATGTAACACCCCTAGACTAGTAGCCAATTAATAGGTTCTCCTCAAGGATTCTACTACCTCAAACTCATCATTACCATCATCAACCACAGGAGAAAGTTCTGGTTAACTCCACTAGACCACTACACGAAATGATACTAATATAGAACTACTTTAACCTATGGGAGCCAATTGGAAAACCCTTGGTCTAATCATCTCTAGAATTCATGGAAAAAATTTCTTAGAACAATATTTCAATATTTATATCACAACACAAGAACCCCCCCCCCCCCCCAATGTACTCAACTGGTTGAAGCTTGGGCCGATGGTTTTTACCAAAACTGAAACACTAAAATGACGATCATCTGATGCCATCCAACCCGTACTACCATTCACATCATCAATCAACTACTCTCCTATTTTTGGTAACCACCAGCGTCGAAAAGAGAAAAACATAAACTCAAATCATATTTCAAAACATACCCAATGTATTTTCTAAATCACCACACCCAACATCCATGAAAACTCATTCCAACTCTGGCATTCATCATTGTCGTCAAAAAAAGTTAATTTGGTCAAACATATATCATCCATAACTCAACTAAATACAAATTGGTTATTCTTAAAAACACATTATCATTATCAGATAACAAATAAAATTTCAACTTTAACTAGTGGTGGCCTACAGCCCACCAAATCCATTATCCTTTTAGCCAACTAAGTTACACCATCCTGATTGACTCACTCGGTTGGCACCTGACTTCCACTATTGGATGGTCACCCATCTACCTAGGTAAAACACATTATCACTTATGGATTACTTCCATCATCTGTACGCACCCACTAGAGTCTATTCTCGACCTCTGGTGAGACCTCACTACCAAATAATAAACTACTTAGTAAACTATATTAGCTCCTCAAAACCCACCAACACATCACCGATTTAAACATTAAGATTAACTCTAAAACTAGCCAGAGCCTGAATCCATCACTTGACTCAGTATACCATCAAATCCAAGGCCTACCTAGAATTACCTATGAAACCAAAACCTGAAAAATATATGCATCTTATTGACATCCTGATGCCTCTACACCCACTCAACAGTCTTCCTAATACATCCTTAACTGATATACCATTCCCCACCTTAGAATTATCATTCTCCCCACTTTTGTAATGAAATTTCAACCACTGTGGGTCATGATCTGGTCAGATGCAGATCCTAAAAATGTGGACACGGTTATCCTTTTTTCTGGAACAACTAAACTGATATAAACTGCCAGCCATTCTCAGATTCTGAGGATGACACCCATGGAATTCTTTGGCGTCCAACTCATCTCGAGGAACTCACTAGTAACTGATCAATTGTATACTCCCCACCATATGACTCCACACATATTGATCCATGAATTCACCACAAAAGAGGCTCCATATCCATCAATAACACATTTCAGTAGCCATGCGTAAATATGAATCTTACTCAGCATACCTGAGTTGATTTCATGTTATTTATAATGACCATCAATGGATAAAATTATGATAAGAGGTTGTCAACGTAACATCACAACGAATTTTCAATCACTAATATAAATAATATCAACAGATATAATAACCATCTGAAATAAATAAATGGGAAGCAGATAACAGATACCGACATGTAAACAAGTAGCAAATGATATATCAATATGGTTAATACACTACAGTTTAGGTAGTCATACAAATAAATCCCAAAACCAAAACAACCAAAAGATCCTATGTACGGAACCAAGTCCCAACCCAGTCTTAACATCCCATGCTCTAACCAAATAGACCATGAATGGACCATACCTCAAGTCCTTATCCTGATCCTTTACATGAAAACATGTAGCATATAACCTAGTACTCAAGTTCCATGGTGGCCCAAATAGGGTGTGAGTATAACTCAGTAGGAAATCACCAATAGTTTCAAAGGAAGTAACTACTCTAAATAGATATTATATTCAATTAAATAATGAGTAAAAAGATAAACAGAAAAATAAATCAAGTGCCATTTATTAATAGGGTCCACATTTGTCACTTTCATTTTTAGTTCCAAGAGTTATCCATATTCATAAAATTCACTATGGATTATGCTTCTCATATAATAAATGAATAAGGGGTCACATTCTGTAAATCATAAGGAAAATTATTCCACAAAAAATATTCAATAACTTACCTTGGTGCCTCAGTCCATGTACATTACCTCACCTTAGAGCTTCAGTCCAAGTGAATTATCTCACCTTGGATCCTCAGTCTAGATGCATAACCATTTTCATATGTCAGGCGAAGAGTGCATTGGTCTGACTACCAAACCCATTAAATACCTCGGTGGGCTTAGAGAATCATTCTAGAAAACTCGTGGGAAGATCCTTAGTCCAATAACCCCACACTACTATTAAGACATGTGCACATGCTTCAGAAACCATATCACCGTTACCAACACAAAGCATAACTATTAAAAATTCTTATTATTTACAATCATAACCCATTATCACATATACCATTATTCCAAACACACCCTTATGCTACGCCAACAACTACGGACATTCATCCTTTAGTTCATTTTGCTATAATGTTAACATCCCAACATAATTGTCATGGGTCCTATTTCACAAACCCATATATCAATTCAATTGATATGACCCAAATATACCGTTCAAACCCAAAATAAGATATAATACACAATCTGAATTATCCATTTGAAAAAATAATCCAGCCACCCTTTAAAATATTGGTATTTCCCTTTGAAAAATAAAGAATCCACCAAGGATTTCATTTCATTTTCAACAATTCATAGAATCATTAAGGAATTTCACAAAAAAGGGGACTATGCACTCATTTCAAATCAATATGTTAAATCTCTAAAGAATACAACTTTCGAAAATACCCTGAGAACATCAACTTCTTTTAAAACATTTCCAAATTTCAAAATACCTTATTCTTCATTTGAAAAAAATAATTGGATAAAAATAAAAAACACACTATTTAAATAGTTTCAAATCCACAAAGGCATGTCACAAAATCTAAGATATGATCAATTAAATTTGACCTTTACCAAAATCCCTATTCCTAGTTACAATTTAGAACCCCTTTTCTATTGCATTTCACATATCTCAACATTTACCAACCCATTTAACCATTTTGAGGGTTCGTCATACCCCATGGGGAGCCCTAGTTTTAGTCTCACATCATTAATGAACCCAAAAATGTCCATGAAGGGTCTCACACCTCAATATAACGTCTAAATCACTTTACTTAACCCAAGAAATAAAAAAACAATGTAGATAAATAAAAAAACTAAATACCCAAATAATACATCAAGACTATGGGAAAATCATTAAGACCACCTACCTTGAATCTGGAGACAACTACTTGTACGAACATAGACTTTAATTTCTAAACAAACCACATTTAAATTGACAACCTAGAAACCACCCATAAAATAGGGTTTTAGGGATTCAGAAGAATAAAAGAAATTATATAAGCCCTAATCCAGAAAATAGAGAAAAATGAGTGTTAAACTCACCCAAAGCTTCTATTCATACTAAAATGCACTCCAAACACTCAATAATCAAAGGATAATCACCACTTGGAAATATAGAAGGGTTTGGTTAATCACCCAATCTGCTATATGAGGAATATGGAGGAAAATAAATTTAGTACCCCTAAATCCCAAGAGGGAAAAAACTAAAATTTACCACTTTTAAGGGCCATAATTCTTGGATGCATGGAAGGAAAAGCTATATGTTGACCATCTGAATCACTATATCTTAGAGGGGCCAAGCTTCACAGTTTAATAGGGCACCTACATGGTTTTGAAACTCGTACCATAACTGTGCACTAGACTCTTCCTAGAAGGGATTCGAAGATACACAGTTGCCTAGTCCAGGTGCTGGGATTTCTCTATTCATGCTCTAGCAGTGAACTAAACATTTTTTGGCCTCTTTTCTCCTCCTTTCGTAAACCACACCCCTAGAACAACACCACAACTTCACAAACACCCAAAAACCATTTCATTAAAGAGAACTAAGGAAAGTTAAACAAATTTTAAATAGGGATGTACCTTTATAAAAGGTGAGGATCTTACATATAAACTCATTAACCATCACATCTACATTATTAATATTCAATAATTCTTGAATAACCATTTTAATTAACCTTTTTTTACCCATTTCTATGGTGATAAACTTTTACCTTGGTTACTATTCATTATGACTAAAAATGAAATTGAACTATTTAAAAAATTAGAACATCATGATTAAAAATTTTAAATCTATTTTTCTATATTCAATTCCAATAATTGATATAGATTTATTTTAATGTAAGATCATAAAATGCATTGAATACAGTTTCTAGAAAAATGTGTTTTTAAGCATAAAAACAACAAACACCAAAATAAAATATAATTTTAATTCCTATATAATTAATGAAATTATTTTTAGTAAAATTGATTTTATGTTACATTAAAACAAAATTTATAAATTTATTATTTTGATCAATATTCACTAAAAATGATATTTTTTTAAAAAACAACATTTTTCACTATTTAATCAAAAATCAATCATTTTAGAAAAATATCAAAAATTAATCATAATAATATTATGATATAATGATTTAAAAAATGATATCGATTTTTTTCAAATAAAATTTATTAATGTTTCAAAAATTAATTAAAATATCAATGCACAGAATGAAATAAAAATCAAATTTGAATAAAAATAATTTATTCTTATTATTCTCATAGTTAAAAAAATGAAATTAATGTTAAAATTATTCATTAAATTTATTATTTATATTAATTAAATGTTCAATTACATATATTTTGTAATGTGGTTATTCCAATTCATACCCTCTAAACCAACAACTTCATTTCAACAGTCATATTGAAATATTTTTTTCAGAGTTTATTTATGTGACATGTTTCATGTAGGGTAAAATATCAAGCATAGTGTTATTTTAAATGAAAATATATAATAAAATATCAGGGTATTCCACATGGGGTTTTCAAGATAATCATAACTAATTTATATCCCCATTTTAAAAACTGAGTGTTGAGAGGTATCCAACATTTTTTTTCTTCTCATGTATTCCTTGGAAACACTTTACATCCATAGAAAGATAGTTAGATAGAGAAAAATATACATAATTTGGAAGTCATGTTATGTTAATGCGTTCTGGATTTTAGAGGATTGTGTTTGAAACCCAAAACCTTAGTTGAGTTTCTTTATGAAAATATCAATCACTACACTATTCGTATGGCATTAATTGAAACATTTTGTGGTGTAACTTTTAAATCCTTGTTGTGTTAGACTAATGTTTGAGAAATTTCTACTCTTGTATAAGAGTTAGAATACATCATGATAGAGAAGCTGTGGTTGATTCAAAAGTGGATGAAGGTGGATCAAGACTTTCCTAAGTCATATTAATATCCTATAAGGATGACTTTGGGGTTCAATATTGGAGATCAGATATTATTTAATAAATCTCTTAATCATTTCAAATGGAGGTTCAGTCCTCAGAGTAATTCCTCTCCCAAAATTTATATTCATTTTGAGGTGTTGGAGCCTGTCGAGGAAATTTCATTCCAATAATCACTTCCAAAAATATAAATAAAATAAATTTAATGTATTTTTCATGTCTCATATCCTCTTCGGTATCCTCATGATGGTTCTCATGTCAATGTATGAGTGCATTTATAAGTAAAATATGATTTTTCATTTGAAGAATGATATGTTCATATTCAAGAAGGTTATAAGAAAGTGTTGTGTAGGTTTCAGATTCCTTTGGTTTCTATCCTATGGTGGAAGTAATTATTGGAGTAGTGTACTTGGGAATGTGATATATATATTCATCTCCAAGATCTCATGTTATATGATACTTTATTTTTTTGACATTATATTATGACCTCGGGTTGATTTATGAGATGATAGATGATGTTTGTTGTTTATGTTCAGTATTTATTTTCATGAGTTAGTTGTGATACTTATATTTATATATACCTAAGTGGTATCTTTTAGGGTGGATATTCTTGTCCTATACTATAATTTTCCTTTATGGGATTTGTTTTGTTTCTTGAGGATGAAAGTCATTTGAGAGGTATCTCATGTAAGAGGGCCAGATTTTAAAAAACCCTCACTTTGTCGATTCCTAGTTGATGATGGTATTTGGGGAGTTATTGGAGGTAGCCTTTTTTATTTAAATATTTAATGATCCTCCAGTTTTTTATGTTTTTTATCAAAGAGATGAAGCACAGTGTGACTGTAGGTGTTACGATATAGGGTGGGGGGTAAAGAGAAAATATGGTGAAGTATAAAATATTATGCTTCTCGAAAGTATTATATATGGATTAAAGACCCTAAATATTTCCTTTTCCACCTTTTATGTTGTGTAATGATGGAGTATGTCATAAAATAATACGGTTTGGGGGGATAATTTAATTTTTTATGCTAAATGGCCTTCATGGAATGGCCATATATGTAACAATATGGATTCTTGGGTGTCTAGTTTTTTTGTTATTCCATCCCTTGGGTCATCATGTTATGGTGCCTTAGTTATGTTGTGACCTTCAATTTTTCATATTAGATTACAATTTTTATCATGATTTAAAGAAGTAGAGATATATGATATTAAGATCTGTATCTCAAGGATTTTCATGAGATACCTTCATTGCGGTGTGAGCATTTCCTATCTCACAATGAAGTCTTAAATTTCCATCACCTATATAAATTAAAAATCCCATATGAATCCTTCTTCATTTATTTGTTTTTTATAATACTTGGTTAACTTGAGATTCATTTATAGAGACCATTGTGTACATATAAATTGGTTTCAGACCTTAAATTTAAGAGATTGACTTACTGTGATTTGTGGTGAGTTTCCCATTCTTTTATAACGATTTTCCACTCTATACTTCATACAGGGAATTTTTGGGATGTGATAGTGATTGTTTCAGGTAACATTGGGTCATGGTTTTATGGATATCATTATATTATATATTTTATGAGATTCCCTAGTTGATATTGGTTTTTTGATCGTGTTCATCACCTTGTTCTTCCATAGTGGTTGAGAAGATTCAATTGAAGTAGAGGATTCAATACATTTTTTATTTTCATTGGGATATTAGAATGATTTAATTTAAATGATAATTTTTTAGGTTAACCTAATAAGGAAAATAAACCCAAATTAATTAAGTGACTGATCTTGGAAGGGAATTGAGATTCACATGTGATAATTCTATATTCAAGATGGTTTTCTTGCGTTAGTTTCTAGATAGTGTGAATGGATTATACTATTATTTTTAATGATACCCTTTAATATTTGAAATTCCTTGAATTTATTAATAAATGCAGAGATGGTAATATAATAAAGATAATGAAAAAATCATTCACTAGAGTTTTACATCTCTTACTCTAAATTTTTTATCATGGTTATGTGTTTCTTGAGAATCTTCATTGGATGATATAACTGTTATTTTAAGATTTCTTATTTACTGAAATATATATTAAGTGAATCAATTAAGATTAAGGGAAAATAATTTTAATGAATTATAGAATTGATATCTAACTATTTGAATGAGTATGGAACTTTTTTATAATCTTATAAGCATTAATTATATAACATCAATTCATACATGATTTTTTGAGAATAAAATTTTATTTTCTACTATTTATATTTTTGAATGATAGATCCTTTTAGTTAAATTTATATGAAAACCAATATAGTTGTGTGTAGAGGTAGGGGGTGTGATGCATTCTTGGTATGTGGTAGTTTCTTGATGCCAGTGATGTTGGGATAGAATTGATAATGTAGAAATGTAATAGGGGTGATGTTAGGATAGTTTTATTAGGTAGGAATCATTTCTTACGGGTATATTTTCTTATTTATTGGTTATTGTGATTATTTTCAACTCATCAAAAAATTGGTTTCAAAGTGAGGGTGTAATGTTAACCATGTGTATTTATTGGTTGGGTTATATAATACCTAGGATATGGAAGGGTAAATTAACATTATCACATCATGATTCTTCTTCTACATGGCATAGTATGTGTAACATCCCATGTAAATAAAGAATATGACATTTTTCATATTTATTAATGTTTGTTAATTAAATTATAATTTTATTTTAAGGGGGATTCTGTGTCTGATAGTGTACTCAATTAGCAACAATGGGTGTCTTTGAAATCTTATGTTGCACACAACATTGAGTTATACTGAAAAATAATAATATAATATTATTTTAAAAGGTAGTTAATACCTAGCCATTGTATTGATGGGAATGAATAGTACTAACTATATTATGTTTAAACTTTTATCTCAAATTTTTTTAAATTTATCCAATAAAATTTAGATACTTAAATTGTAAATGAATCTAATTTTAAGTATGAATACTATAATATTCTTTAAAAGGTCGATTTACTGGCTTTTGGTGGGGAAACCTTTTTAAATCTAGTTTTTGTCACTTTTTTATGTTCTATTTGAGAAAATAAAATTATTCTTTAGAATCGGGACATAAAAATTTACTTTGGAAGAAATTTTGATATTGTTCTGATAAAGTTCATTTTTTAAATGAATAATGAAAATTACTGTATTTTAATTCAGAAATAAATTTTAATCTAATTTATTTATATGGTTATATTATCTTTTTAATTTGTTTAAAATTTCAATTGCATTATATTTTTACCATTTAATCCAATTTTGTTCATTGGAAGTAATTTCACTTTGAAATTTGACAAAAACAAGTGTCAATCTTTTGATAGTTATTATTTCTTAAAAACAACGCTTTTTGATTTAACAATAGGAATTAATTTTAAGTTAATTAATGCAACTTATATATTTTGAATTTGGTAAAATAGGAATATTTTATTAATTTATAATATCAAATATATATTAGGCTGATTTTTTGGAATTTTCTGAAAAACATCTAATTTTGATGAATCTTAAAAACACTGAGTAGTAGTTAAAAAATCAAATCATTCATTTAAATGAAATTTTACCACTTCTGTGAATTGAATTTTAAAAATCCAACATACATGGTTGTTATTAGTAAAAAAATTGGTTCAATAAGATTAAAATAATTTTTGGTGAATAGTAACTTTTTTTTATTTTTATTTACCATGGTTAAAGGTAAATTGGGTAATCCAAGGTAAAAATAATATTATAATAATATTAAATTACCCTAACATGTGTCCTAATCCTCTTTGTTGGCACATTTCCGACCATGGTAATCCTTGGGTCGATTTTAGGAACTCATGGAGCCACTTAAGAGTGATAGTGACACTTTATATTAATTAATTTAAATTAAAGACAAAAATGACATAAACATATATCTTTTGGTAAATGAATTTTTGACCTGGGACTATATAAGTTATCTCTTCAAATATAAATATTCATTTCAATGTAAATAATATTTCATACATCATCATTTTTTTATAATTTTTAGACATCATATATATAAAATTATATAAGACACAATAACGATGCATTGTTTACCACAGTAATGAATGATTTAAATATATAAGAATATAAAAATTAAAATTATTTTAAAAACCTATCCAATTCAAATTGGATAATTATTTTTGAACAAGAGTCATCTTATCTTTGACTTTAATGAGTTTTTGACCTTTAGAAACTGAAAATAATTATATAATAAAATAATATTTTCAAACATTCCTAAAGAGCCCCTCCTCCCCCTTATAAAAATCCCCCACCTCTAACCCATTACTCACACCTCTAAAGCCCCTTGGCTAGTCCAACATCTGCCCAAATAATCTCTCAATATCCCTCTCTTTCACCTAGAATACTTACCTCAGGAATAAGGCACTTCAAGAAATCATTTTGGTTCAAACGAAAGGAAGTTACCCGATTTAAAGGAAGAACACATGACATATGAGTCAAGTCGGACACGAGGTAATGGGATTCTTATCTCACTTATAATTCCTTGAGATTTCCATTATTTAAGACTTATTTACTTAATATGGTGTATTTTGTACTTCCATTTGATATATATTATCATGATTCTATTTATATTCATGGTATTTTGTGATTCATTTGGTGGTTATTAACTTTTGGTAATACGACTTGATTTATTACAATGTGGAAAGGGGTTTTCATTTCACTTTTTATTCTAGTGAGACTCATGATACAATTTCAACTATTTATTTTTTTTGTTTGGTGTATTTACTTCCCATTATTGTATTATTTGTGTAATATACTTTAATTTATGGTTATTTACATCTTCATTGTATGATCCTTCTATCATGGGTTGTATATTTCATAAGTTACCAACTAGGTAAGGGAACCTTTCACCACCCTCTTTTAGTCAAAGACTTATTTAATGAAATGTCTTTTAGTTTCTATTTTCATATGTTGGGATATGTTATTATATATCCTTATTTCTGTATTTCTTATGTCCATGTGATGATAGACCCTTTTCTCTCTCATCAACTCATTTTCTGAATTTTAAAGCAACGCAGTTAAGCTCTTGAATTTTTGAAAGTGAAATTCTTAACCAAATTTCAATTATTTGAGTTAAACTTATACATCTTGATTATATCGTGCAATGAATATGTGTGAATTTACACTGATTTTTTTTACAACTAATATCCACTTATATTAGGTGTATTTTTTTCACACATAATTATGTCATTCATTTGTCCTTAATCTAGGGATATGATATTTACAAGGGACCTCATCTCAATATCCTTTCATTAAGGAATATTTTGTTTTATACTTGACATTCATTTATAAATTGTATAAACACCTTTGAATTTTTATTTCATTCAAAGAGAATATTTTTCTACGAGGTGTTTTACTAAACTACAAAAAAGGAATGTTTCTTTTTAACGTATGTAGTGACAATGGACTTTCCGTCACCGCGGATATTATTTGATCTTTGGCTTCCATAAATATCCTTAGTGTTTTTGAAAGGAAAATAAATACCATATACCCTTTTACGTATTTTGTTAATGAAAATGGTTTCTATAAAACATTTATTATTTTAGTATCTTTAAATGATATATTGTGATTGAAATGTGGAAATGTTATCTTTCTTTTATTCTTGTTTTATGTGTTATGATTATGTTATGGATCTTGGGAATTTTTTATGTATATGGGTGGTTCCATGATAGACCTAGGGAGGGTGAGCCCGAGATAGCTCTCCAATGAATTGGGTAATGTGAAAGAGGTAAACGTTAAAGTTTCTCCTAAGAGATTTAGGGAATACACTGTGATGGGTATTCCAAATTTAATCGCTACATAGTTGTGAAAGATACAATGTATGTTTGACATAGATTCCACAAGTTACCTTTATGATTTATGTTTTTTATGTTTTAATCATATATCTTATGACTTCATGAGGTATCTTAAAGAGATTATGCTTTGTATGTATTGATGAACTAATGTCTTATTTCTTTATTTTATAACCCTTACTGTTCTTTTTATGCTCATCCCATGTTTTTAAAATATTTTCTCATAGGGTATAAGGTAGGTTAAGAGATAGGAAGAACTCAAGATGATTTATATCAGGAAAAGAATTTTTATTTTCTTTAAGAATTTTTAATTTATGAAAAAATAGATACTGAGTATAACTATATACTTTGTAATTTTTGAGATGTAATGTAATAGTTATCACCTAATTCTAGAAAACTCTATACTTTAAAATATCCTTAGTGTGAATTATTAACTAAATTCAAGATTATGTAATGTTTAAGGCTGGGTCCTTATAGTAGGTATCAAATGTCAGTTTAGAAAACCTTAGGGATTAAGAGTTTTTGTTAAACACATGGTTAGTCCATATTTCTATTATTTTAGTTAAATACTTGTTTTATAACTTTTTTCAGATCAAGTAAATTTGGTTACAAAAGGAATTAGGAGGATCTCAAATGAAATTCTTATATATTTCTCATGAAATTCTTTCAATAATTATTTCAAAGTCTTGTTCATATGATTGTGAACCTTTTTATAGCATACAACTTACTTCTATGAAATTTTTTAAGATATCAAACACCTCCACTATACATCGATATCATCATGGATCTTTGGTTACATTTAATCAAATCATATTTTCAAAATATTCTCATATTTTCAAGAAAGGTAAATATTATCAAGGTATCTAAAACTATTTTACCCTACCACAAGATTTTTAAGAATATTATGATTTTGAAAAAGGTATTGAAGAAGGAGGCCCATGCGCAACCAATTTATATTTTCTTTTAAATTATAGTCCTTCAGCTCATATTTATGGTTTTTTAAAAGGACTATTGATTGAATTGTTCCACTAAATCTTAGTCATAAAATTATATAGAAATAATGTTTTATCAGATGTCTTGAAATTATATGTCAAACAAAATTATTTTTCGAAATAGTTTTTCTCTAATCACCTATATGGCCCATGTTTTATGAGGTGCATTTAGATAAAGGATGCTGATGACTTTGAAGGATATCTCAATAATTATTTCAATGCATGGACCATCTATCTATGTGAACAGGATTATGCTGAAACCAGGTGGACAATATGATCATGTTATGATGTTCTTTCTTAGGGAATAATGTTATTTTATGGAGGTAAAAAAAATCATTATATATAAGACTTTATGAATTAAGATATTGAGGTTATTATAACTTCGGATAAAAATGAAGGGCATAAGAAAACCATTGAGGTTAAATCATGTTATGGTTATTTTTGAGGATTTTATCTCATTTTTGGGAATGTTATAAAATTATATAGTTTTTTAAAAAGGACAACACACAGACTGTGTGACAACCCATCATGCCAGACAAAGATGTGGGAATTGAACCCACAACCAAAGTGTGATTGTGATTTATTTCCTACCACTGAACATGTGAAGAACATGGTTAGTATGAATTATTCATTTTAGTTAAATGATTTTATTGATTAATATTAAGTTGATTTGGGATCTTATGTTTTATCAAATGGATGTCCTTAGTATAGAAATATGATTTCTGGGTTAAGTGATAATGGTTATTTTTGAATAATTTTTCTCTTTTTCAGAATCTATATGGGTAAGGAAAATAGAATACTTTGGTATTTCATTTGAGAATTAATGGTGGAATTTTATTTTGGAAGAATCTATGTTTTTATTTTGGACATATGGTGATTTGGGTTATTTATGGAAATGATTAACATATCAAAGAGAATATGTGATTAGGTTAATTACACTTCAGTATGAGACATTAAGAGTATTTGATGTTATTTAGAGACTCATGTTAAGATTTAATATGGAAGACTATGTGATTAAATCCATCTGAGTTTTGGGTTTCAATAATAGTTTGGTTTAATTTAAATAATTTTATGGATATTTGTTTTTTAATGGTCTTTGTTGAACATTGGGTATTGTTTGTCTAATTTTGAAAATTAGGAATAATATTTTCTTTTTTTTTAAGGATTAATTTTTTTGGGGATTATCTAATATCTTACTAACAATTTTGGTTTTGGTTAATGTTTAAAGACCGAGAAAATATAGAGTTCGTATTTTGTTGATTATATTATTCTATAGAAGTCAATTCTAGCACTTTAGGTGTGAAAAGGTCATCTTGAATACTCATCATTTGGAGAAAAGATGAGTTTTTGGAAAAAAAAATTGAAGGATGAAACTCTACTAGAAAAGTAAGTATATTTATACATGTCCTTAGTCAATATCATCAATAAATTCTCCAAAATTATGAAATGGAACAAAAAATAAAAATGTTGTCCATTAGCCTTTCCTATTGGGGAATCATAAACCATTAAACCCATCACAAGTTTGTGATTTTCTGGTGGTTAACTTTCTCTTAATAATGTTTTCTATCACTCTTCACCAGAACATAATGATTTTTTTCTCCTCCATATCCATATTTTCATTGAATAATATTATTTATTATCTTGGGTGACCATTGTACTTCTATTCCTTTATTTTAAAGTGATACTTTTATTGACTCTTTTTCCTATGTTGGAGATTCAATGATGTTTCTGAGCTGAATTTTTAAACTATGAGGGCACAATTCCCAAAATGGGGGAAGGATGTAACGTCATAGGTAAATAAAGAATATAAAATTTTTATATTTATTAATATTTTTGAATTAAATATTAATTTTACTTTAAGGGGATGATATTTCTGATAGCGTACTCAAATCACAACAATTGGTTTCTTTGAAATCTTATGTTTCACACAACGTTGAGTTATACTGAAAAATAATAATATAAAATTATTTTTAATTGTTGTTAATGCCAAACCATTGTATTGGAGGGAATGAATAGAAATAACCATATTATGAGTAAACATTTTTCAAAAATGTTTTATCATTTATCCAATAAAATTTTGAGGCTTAAAATATGAATGAATCTAATTTTAAGTATAAATACTCTAATATTCATTAAAGGGTCGATATACTGCCTTTTAGTGGAGAACCCTTTTTAAATCTATTTTTTTCACTTTTATATGTTCAATTTGATAATTTAAAATACTTCTTCAGAATCAGGACATCAAAATTTACTTTGGATGAAATTTTGGTATTTTTCTGATAAAGTTCAATTTTTAATGAATAGTGAAAATTACTTTATTTTAATTCAGAACTGCCTTTTAATATAATTTATTTATATGGATAGATTATCTTTTTAATTGGTTATAAAGGGTAATTAAATTTTATTTTTACCATTTAATTCAATTTTGGTCATTGAAAGTAGTTTCATATTGAAATTGAACATAAACAAGCGTCAATCTTTTGATAGTTAATATTTCTTAAAAAACATGCTTTTTGTTTTGACAATGGAAATTAATTTTAAATTAATTAATGAAATTTCTATTTTTTTGAATTTTGTAAAATATAAATCATTTTTGAAATCAGAATATCAAATATAGCTTTGGCTGAGTTTTTGGTATTTTTCTGAAAAACATCAATTTTGAACGAATAGTGAAAACACTTAGTAGTTAAAAATCGACCTTTTCATTTAAATGAAATTTTACCACTTCTGTGAATTGAATTTAAAAAATCTTACATAAATCATTGTTATTAGTAACTAAAATGTGGTTCAATAAGATTAAAATAATTTTTTTGAATAGTAACTTTTGACTTTTATTTACCGCAGTTAAATGTAAATTGGGTAATCTAAGGTAAAAAAATATTATAATAATATAAAATTACCCTAACATGTGTCCTAATCCTATTGTTTGGTACATTTTTAACCATGGGAATCCTTGGGTCTGTTTTGGGACCCCATAGAGCTACTTAAGAGTGATAATGACACTTTATATTAATTGATTTAAAGTAAAGACAAAAATGACATAAACATATATCTTTTGGTAAATCAATTTTTACATGGGGTCATATAAGTTATCTCTTAAATTATATACATTCATTTTAAGGATAAAATTATTTCCTAAATCATGGTAATTTTTTTATAATTTTTAGACCTCAAATATAAAAAATTATTCATGACACGATAATGATGCAGTGTCTACCTCATTAATGAATGATTTAAATAAATATGATTATAAAAATTAAAACAATATCCAAAATATTTATAATTATTTTTTGATGATTTTATTTCGAAAAAGAGCCATCTTATCTTTGACTTTAATGAGTTTTGGACCTTTATAAACCAAAAATCATTATAAAATAAAATAATATTTTCAAAGGTTCCTAGAAAGCCCCTCCTCCCCCTTATTAAAAGCCCTCACCTCTAACCCATTACTGACACCTCTCAAGCCCCTTGGATTGTCCAATATCTACCCAAATAATCTCTTAAGATCCCTCTCTTCCACCTCGAAGCCTCACCTTAGGCAAAAAGGACTTCAAGAAATCCTTTTCATTGAAACCAAATGGATTTACTAGATTTAAAGGAAGAACACAGAACATACGAATCAAGTCGGACACGGGGTAAGGGGTTTTTTATCTCACTTTTAATTCCACAAGATTTCCATTGTTCGGTACTTTTTTATTGAATGTGGTGTATTTTTTACTACCCTTTGATATATATTATCATTTTTCTATTTATATACATGGTATTATGTTATTCATTTGGTGGTTATTAACTTTTGGTCATACGACTCGATTAATTACAACATGGTAAGGGGTTTTCATCTCACTTTTTATTCCATTGAGATTCATTCTATAATTTCCACTATTTCATTTTGTGTGGTGTATGTACTGCCCATGATTTTAATATTTTTGTAATATACATTAATTTATTTGTATTTACATCTTCATTTTATGATCATTCTTTCATGGGTTGTATGTTTTGTAAGTTACCAAATCGGTAAGGGAACGTTTCACTGCACTCTTTTAGTAAAAGACTTATTTTATGACACGTATTTTAATTTCCATTTTCATATGTTTGGATATGTTCTTCTATGTCCTTATTTCTGTACATTGTATGTCCATGTGATGAGAGACCCATTTCTCTCTCATCAACTCATTTTCTGAATTTTAAAGTGATGATGTTAGGCTGTCGAATTTCACTAAGAGAACTTTTGAACCAGATTTCAATGCCTTGGGTTAAACTTATACTTATATATTATGTCATGCTATTAATTTTTGTGAATGTCAACTGAATTTTTTACACTTAACATCCACTTATATTGGGTGTTTTTTTATTTTTGACACATAATTATGTCATTGATTTGTCCTCAATCTAAGGATATGATATTTGTACGAAACTTCATCTCAATCTCCTTTCATTGAGGCATATTTTTTTTATACACGAATTTTATTTATACGGTGTATAAACACCTTTGAAATTTAATTTCATTTAAAGGGAATCTTTTTCCTCAAGTTGTTTTACTAAACTACAAAAAAGGAATGTTTCTTTTTAATGTACATGGTGACAATGACCTTTCTACTACCACGAGTATTATTTGATCTTTGGTTTCCATATCAAGCCACAATTTTTTTTAACGTAAAATAAATAACATATACCCTTTTATGTATTTTTTATTGAAAATTTGTTTTAGAAAACATTGATTATTTCAATATCTTTAAATGATTTATTGTGATTGAAATGTGGAAATGTTATCTTTCCTTTATACTTGTTTTATGTGTTATGAATATGTTATAGTTCATGGCCAGTGTTTATGTATACAGGTGGTTCCATCATAAACATTGGGTGGGTGAGCTTGAGATATCTCTCCAATGAATTGGGTAATGTGACAGAGGTAAATGTTAATGTTTCTCCAAATAGATTTAGGGAATTTACTTTGATGGGTATTCCAAATGTAACTCCCTACGTAGCTGTGAAATCTACATTGTTAGTTTTATGTGGATCCCACAAGTTACCTTTATGATTTATGATTTAAATGTGTTATTCATAAATAATTTTATTTCATGAGGTATGTTAAAGATCTTATTTTTTGTATGTATTGATGAACTAATGTTCTCTTTATTTATTTTATAACCCTTACTGAGATTTTTATGCTCATCCCATGTTTTTTAAATGTTTTTTCATAGGGTATAAGGTAGGGTAAGAGAAAGGAATAACTCAACTAGATTTATATCAAGAAAAGAAATATTGTTTTCATTGAAGAATTTTTATTTTATGAAAAAAATCGATATTGTGTATAAGTGTCTACTTTGTAATTTTTGAGATGTAATGTAATAGATATAGCGTAATTCTCTAAAACACTAATCCTGAAAAGATTATCAATGTGAATTATTAACATATTTCAATATTATGTAATGTTTATGGTCGGGTCCCTATACTATGTGATAATTTCTTAGGTATAAATTTCTCACTAAAAGGTCATAGAAATATACTACTATGATGAGAAACAAGAAGTGTCATTAGAATATTATTAAAGAAATCATCTACAGATGCATGATATCTTTTTAACTCACAAAAATGATACATGTCATCAAGGGTAGGGGAATCTTAATACATTGATATTTCATCCAATGATGTTCATACATGGTAATCTCAATAAAAGAGATTATGATAACATGACTTTATGGTTGGAAGTCAACATTTTTATGTGTCATTGGGTGTTCCTATCTATGGATGTGTATAATATTCCTTAAACTCTTATATTAGTATTAATTCATATCTTGAGTCATGTATTTTTATTTATATCAATAAACCATGAAAATATTTGATCATGGAGATGTTGGGTACATTGGGTGCATCACGATGGATACTTTTTTATGAAATATTGTGTGAAAGGAATAGTTTTCCTTCTATTCAAGAATGTAATTTGATATATTATGCCCTTTTATGGGAAAAAATTTCTAATTAAGTCCATGGTCATGGAATTATATTGGTTATTTCATTTATATAATGTCAAATAATAAGATATTAAGCATATAGGTTGATGAAACTGGTATCCAACCTACTTGATTATAGATAGGATGATAAAAGAATTATATTACACAGTGTAAATTTATGTGAGCTTTTATTTCTTTGCAATAGTAAATTATTTCTATTTGGGATCCTTAATGTGTTTCTAGATGAAAACTGTGGGCTTTAAGAGGCATATCCTAATTCCATAGAGAAAGGGTCCTGGAGAACTATACACTAAGTGTATTCATAACCTCAATTAAAGTATATACGATTTTACCAAGTGGAATAACTATTTTTCCCACATGTGGTTTAATAATTATTCATATTGTGTAAGTCACAAATATTTAGTCACTTGTTGTTCAAGTAAATATATATGTTAGTTGAATATATAATAAATATTTACTCATGAGTTAATTATTTATTTAATTACATAAATACGTAATATCTTTTATTAATGTTTCCCCATAAAGTAAAATATATTTATTTATTTAGGTACATGAATGTTTAATAAAAATATATTTTATATTTTAGTTAACATAAAATTTATATATATATTGGTGAATAGTTTAGTGATGTTTATTTAATTCAATAACTAGTCATCATTCAAGGATTGATTAATATTAAATAGGATGGTAGATAGATTTTCTCGTCCAGTGAAAGAAATTATATATTAAATAATAGTTACATAAATATTACTTTATTTATCAAAGGAAATAATAATACTTTTATTCAGAGGTTGAGTATATGTCATGAAAATAATACTAATTATATTATTATTTAGACATGTGGTCACCAGGGAATTAGAAAGGAATAATGTCCCCAATGTAATTATTATTTTCTAACACTAGCTCCATTTAAACATGATTATTACATTTTTGGAAACCAGGAGACATTCTAATTATTTTGCACAATTAGTTCTAGATATGATTCTCTCAATCCCTAGAGAGAACCTATCATAGATCACTCTAAAGAATTCATAGATCATATAATCCTCCACCAGAATGATCCCTTCATTCCATGAAGTATTTTTATGTGATCAACAAAGATCACCACAAGTATTAGATCTATCCATGATGGCAGTTAGAGGATTTAATGATGACAATTACATGTTCATGGAATAAATCTAGATCATCTCAAGAGGGAATATAAATTTTATTCATCTGAAGAAATAATGGTGAGAAAAAATGTTTTCAAATGATCATTGACAATGAATAAATAATTCATTGAAACAAAATGATTTATTTAAATAAATTAATTATAAATTTTATATGAAAAATCCCCTTTTCTTCGTTATGGTGATTACATTAATTAATCTTCAATTTAATTTCGTTAGTGATTAAGATATTTATTATGTAAATCTCATAATTAACATTGATTTTGAAAAAAAAAATCAATCTTGAAATTCCCAATAGGAACATCCACGATTCTCAGAATAATCAATTAGTATGAAAGTGGTCAAATAATAATTTATAATAATTTATAATTCATTAATTGATTATATTAATTTTCTATTAGATTTTACTTATATATTATCTATTCAATAATATGATTTTTAATGAAAATGTTTTAGATACATTAAATGTAATTGTTCAAGTTTCATTTGATCTCAAATAGATTAAGAATAAATGAATAAGTTTCAAAGATTCCATCAAAAAGTACTGAGGTTTGGGTCCAATAAACACGGTTAAAATATATGTAGCTGAAAAGTAAACATCATGCACCAAGTTTTATCACACCTATACATATTAGATGAAACAAGATGCACTGATTGATTATTGTTACACTATTTTTCATTAAATGAATTGAATATAACATATATTAATAGGGACATCCTAGTAAAAAATTTATAGGATTACATGGCATGTAACTATTATACACATCATGTCATTTCTATGGACTGACAGTGAAATTAATAGAATACATATTGTCAAATACACATCACAAAACATTTGATATTGGTAGCTATAAATATAATAATTTGTACATGACAAGTAGCTTGTGTATATACCTTGTGACTAATTATCCACAGGTTTGGAGAAAACACTAAGTTGGTAGATGGTTTTTATGGACACATGGTATGTGGAATAGACAATGTCTACCTTGTTATTAAAAAACATGTATTATAGTTGAGATAAACATACAGTCCCTTGGTTTTTATCCTAGATACATTATAAGTAAAAAATACGGTGTGTAGCTCATAAGTATGCTCTATATAGTAATTCAGTATTGAACAGAATTAAATTACAAAAAGAATAATTAATTATTGCATTGAATCATAATTACATTGTTATAAGATGGTGTGTAGACTATGTAACAATGTTTCCATAATTAATAAAACCACATTTAATTACATGTAATTATCTATATATTCCAGTCCAGTCATTTATTTTCCATATTTAAATAAATGATGGGTATCTCAAAGACTCTATAGATGAAAATCAAGATAAAGGAATTAATTATTTAATTAATTGAATTAAATCAAGTGTGTTTATCTTTATAATAAATAAATAAATTTATTTATTTATATCTAGTGTACATTTATGAATTTTGTCATGTATGCGGATGATCACGAGCTTATATCAACCAGTGTATGTGATTGGTTTACCTAATTTATTATTATTGAATGACTTTTTTATAATTTCTTAAATTTAATAATTACATGTGTGTAATTCACTTCCAATAATTATATAAGATAATGCATGCATTCTATCTATATTATATGAAACCCCCTTTAACCAATCGTTTGTTTCCTCTCACGTGCATGTGAATAAAGCTTATGTAATGGAAGGAGTACCCAAGTTAGTGGTCATGGTTCATGTTTGGAGCTAAGGAAAAACCAATCCCTGAAGTGTAAGTCGGATGTTATTTCTCAAACCAATAATGGTTTTAGATGTTTATTATCTAGGGTCAAGGGTTGGTTTATCATCCTTTATATAAACCAACCATTAGAAAAGCATATGGTCATACCACATTATTTATTTTTTATTTATTACAATTACACAGTTAATTATTTATAAATGTTAAATAATTAATTAAATTTATTAACAAGCATGAAATATTGAATTAAAATAAAATTTAAATTGTGTAGATTTTATCTATACTTGGTTAATACACATTATAACAACCTACTATTTTTATATATGTTTTCCCCCAATTATGTAAAATATGGTATATAGCTTAATTCACATGAAACACCGAACTAAAATGAAGCTATAATATGTGTAGATCACTAAAACCTAGTAGTTGAGTGGGTAGGAATGGATTAGAGTTACAAGATTATAAAATATATAATATATATTTTTAAATATATAGAGGTTATTTTATACAAATTTACAAATTCATTATTATTTTTAGGAATATTTATTTTTATGGGATACATTATTTATTAAAAAACTATTTATATTATTGGTAATAAATTAATTTGATAAAACAATATATCAATTGATTGATTCCAAATATATTAGTGATTGTGAATAAGAAAAACATGTATTTTAAAAAGTTTCTTTTCTTAAAAAATAGATTCTTATTGTACATTATAAGTTTATTTAAAAGTAAAAATTTAAATTTCTAGAAAATTTTTTGAAAAAATAAAATCAATTCATGGATATATAATTTCAATATTAGATTAATATAAATTTTTAGGTTTTTTAGAAAGTTTTCTTTTTATGTGAATAGTGAAAAATATTTTTTTATAAATAACATTAAATTTATGACGTTATTATATATAAGTATGAGTTTTAAATTCATGAAACATTTTTTTAAGACCAAATATTTATTATATAAGTGAATTTATAATTTTTAAATTTTTTATTCTAATTTATAAACCGATATTTGGCATTTTAGAGCTTAAGTTACCTTACACATTTAGTATTTTAAAATTAAGTTTTAACACTTTTAGAAATTGAATCATAATAAATGGATTTAATATTTATAATAATAGGGTTACAATTATCTAATTAATATTTATTTATTTTGTGGCATACATATTTAGTCACCTTAGGTAAAAACTACTTACTACGGTGAATGCTTAAATGAATACAAGTAGTAATTCAAGATATGAAGTTCTTTAAACATATTAAAAACATTATTTTGATTGGTTGGTTGGGAAATTTTCATCATTATATCACCATACACTCAGTTATTTTCTATTTTTAGAGTCACATGACATCGTTAACATGTTCTTCTTTTGTGTTACGTTGAGATATTTACAAAAGATCCATTATAACCACTTATATAATGAGCCTCTCACCGCCCTTGTAAGGAAATACTTAAAATTTAGTATCCCCATTAAAACCTAAAAATTTTAATTCTAAATTAATTATATTTTACAATATTTTTTATATTTTCATAATATATAATCCTAATCCATCCTTTTTCAAGGGATATTATCAGGAACTTTCATAATTCTCAACATGAGTAATAAATTTTACTTAACTACATTGCCTTATATTTTTATTTTAAATTTATAATTTTCAAATAACTATGTAATGAAATTAGTATTGGATATATACTTATTATTATTATTCTATATTAATAATCATTTTTCACCTTTTCCATTTTATATTATGGAAAATGAAATCGTTATACGTGCATTGTGTTGGCTACCACCTCCACAATGCAACCTGTTTTGTTTTCCTTCACCATAATAATAGGATGGATTAAAAGGGAAATTTAATAAATAATTAGGGGATTGAACTCATGTTTATTATTTTTAAACAATAAAAAAATATTAATCGTTCCTCCCATTCTATAAAAAAAAATCATCATCCATGCGTATCTGTGGACTAGTGCCTCCATGGAATGGTGTATTTTTCTTTTCATTAAAACATTTCATAGATACATATAAGGATGAGATTATAGGAAAAAATATTATTTTTATGATATCATTAAGGTTATTGTGAAATATTTTAGAACCTATTGATGATATGATCAATAATCTATTATAATTAATTCAATCGTTTGAAATGATCATACTAAGGAGGAAATGATCCTTTTTTTCTAAGTAATGAATTTATATAAATTATATTATATTTATAATTAAATAAAATTATGATATAAAAAACTAATAAATATAGATTTTGAACATTATTCCTATATTATGATGATATTACAACTGAACCACCTTATAATCAACCATCAATCATCATTAGTTCATGTTTGGGCTGGTTAAACCACCTACATGAATTATACTATGCATTTATATCCTAGATGACTATTAGTACATATATAATTATATAATATGATATTAATATTTTAATATTTGGTTTTTATTTTGGTAAGGTTATATCAATATATAACCCATTAATTAAATTATCACCCTTTGTTCCTTAAGAATCACCCAAACATGCATGTCGCCAATTTTATCATCATGGATCATAACCAAAACTACCATGAAATGAAATTCTATATTTATAAGATATATTGGAAAAAAATTCCCACACCTTATATTATTTAATAGTAATATAATTAGAAAATATAATAGATACATACACCTATTTTATGAAATAAGTTCAAATCGATAAAAATTAGTTACAACCAGTGTTGAAAACTGGTAAAAACTATGTAATATTTTACATATATAATTATTTTAAACAAGGTGAATAAATTTTAGTAGTTATGAATATGGTTTTTGTTAATTTATTTAATGAAATTAGTTGAATTAGTTATGAAATTTGGTGTAATGGAAGAAAGAATCAGCACAAAAGTAAACATTCTCATATCAAATTTCCCTCTTTGAGATATATTTTATATTGTGCACAAAATTTCTTTTATATAGTGTATATAAATTATAATTATAATATTATATCATAAAATAATTTTAATCAATGTTAATTGAAGTTTAGTTTAATGGTATCTCTTTCTATATGTTTTTTCCCTAGATGTCAGAACCTTTTTCTAAGCCCCAATTTCGATTCATTGAAACACGTCCTATTTTATACACCATGTTTATTATAATTTTCTATTAATTTGTATTACCATAAAATTTATGTTTTATGATTTATTTTTTATTTATTTATTTTAAATGTTAATTAAAATCATTTTTTTCTTTAAATGTATTTTTTCTCAAGTGTTAACCTAGTTGAAAGGGTTTCTATATCAATTAGACTTCATTGAGGAATGATTTGATATTATGAACATATATTAATTTGTATATTGTAACTACTACCAACTTTAATTATAATATCATAAATTAATGTTGAAATTTGAAATGTTACTTCTATTCATGTCCTTCCTTATTGTGGGATATGATAGATATCTTCCCAAAAATATATGGGTATTTCATAAATCAACCTTCTTTCATGAGTTTTAATGTTTATCCTTGATCTTTTAATTCAATTTAATATGGTATACCAAATTTATATATTGGGATATCAATTTTGATTCAAAACTACCACATTTATGAGTTTCATTCCTTCTTGAAAATGAAACTATGATAAGAAAAATTCTCATCCTCTTAAATAGAAATTCTCCACCCTTGTTCTTAATTTCTCTTCCGGATAATGTTACGGTTTTTAATTGGAAACATAATTATCTATTATCTCATATGAAATTTATATTTCCCTTCCTCTATTTTCAAAGTAAATTTTTATCATAATTTTTATGATGTGGTATTTTAATGAAAGAGTGTTTTTAAAAAGGGAAACATTCAATTTATTATTTATTGAAAAGTGTAACTTCATTAAAATATTTTTCACCATGAATAGATTTTTAAATCCCTTATTTTTATGGTAAGCCATCCTAGTTCCATTATGTTCTAAAGTTAAATAATAATATATTTCTTTCCTTAAAATATCCCATGTTCATTTCGAAAAACATCATCTATAAAGTTCAATTTTACTTATCCTTGATCATTATCATCAATTTTACTACATTATAACTCAATTATTAGGAAAAGTATTTATTTATTAAAATATTAAAATAAAAAATTATGTAATTCTTTCTTCTCTTTGGAATCGTTATGATGCGGTCATCAGTTATGCTTTAAGACAAGATTCTAAAACACACTTCTTTCTCATGGGTTTTATCATGATTATGATTTATGAATGGTTTCTTTCCCTCATGTGAAAAATTTATAAATGTACAATATATTATTATGTTATGGTTGAGCCCAAAAACTCATAACCATACAATTTATTGGAAAAAGATTTATATATCATGAGATATTATATTAGATATTTTAGAGTTAACAAAATATACCGTTGTAATATATCTAATATGTTTGTGGTAATTGGTAGTGAACCCAATACAATAATGTAATTTGTTCATATTATGATTATGGACTTAGGAATGACCCTTGAACTATGTTTATTATTTAATTTCTTATTTTTTTACACAAGTTCCATGATTCATTGACCTTATTATTTCATTTCCTAATTCCATATTTCCATTTTTATGATCATTCTATTGATGATATAATGTTTTGACTCTTTAATCTATTGTTATGACTTATTTCCATGTTTATTCCCTTATTGGTATTTATATCTCACCCAATTCCTTATATATTTTTCCTAGGGTTTCCGGTGTAGTTTAAGAAGATCTATGAAAATTTAGAGAACTATGAGAAGTTTTAAATAAAGATATTGATTTTATGTTTAAGAATATTTATTTATGTATTTAATCGTAGGAAGGATCTAGTCATCTATATCCTAAATTTTTATTTACTGTAAATATATGTGGGAAATAATAAAATTAAGTGTGTTTAAGGTTTGGGTTTCTATAGTTTATATCCAGGGAAGGTCCTGTTATTTTTAAAAATTAGGATGAGATAAAATTAGTTAATACCATAGGGATAAGTATAAGGTATAATTATAAATATATAAAAACATCTTGAAATATTGGTATGACCTTCAGTAGGTGGTTTTCCTAGAAAATAATCACTATTCAGATACTAGAACGTGGATGTGAATATGGAATGGATGAACCTTTGGAAAATCACCTTGAAAAATATTGGTTGTGCATTGAATTGATCATGACACAGATAGACGATGAGGGGGCCTCAGAATAGACACCTAGATAGACACTCCCAAAGGATATTTTTTAGTTATTCATGTACTCCTTACAGACTATTTTGTAGGATTAATTCCTAGTTTATATTAATGGATTAAGTGAGGAATTATTAGGAAAAATAACTTAAAGTAAAATAAGATGAATCACAAACAAAATAGTTTGAACCTAGGAAAAAGTAAATTAATATAGTAATTATATAGGCTAAACTATGAATGATATTGGAAAAAATAGAGAAATTTATTGAAATAAGATAATGATAGTCTAACATGATGGTATTATACTATGAGACAACATCAGATTACATTTCCCTTTGGTTATCTAGGATACATTTTCTATGCTTATTCTTTATCACTAAAATTAACCCATTTTAGTTTTTGTAATGTTTAGAACTAGAAGAAACAATGTAAGTAATATGTGTGATGTAAAATTCAATGATTATATAAGAAATCATCCCATTGAAGTGGGATATAGACTATAATATCTCACCCCTCCCTATTGGCTTATGTTGAGGTGGAATTTATACCTATCCATAAGTGAAATCCGCAAGATTCCAATGGATGGAAATAAATTATAAGGTGTTCAATATATTTGAGGGATGATTTCCATTTGAAAATTAAACAACCACAGCCAAGCATACCAAAACCAAAACCACTATATAATTCAGGAACAAAAAGTAAAATTACATAATTTATAAAAAATTAAACCAGCTATATCAGGGTACCAAGTGGGAACCAAGACCAAGATTAACTACTAATTCAAAGAGAAATAAAAACCAAAGACTCCATGAAATCATAAAAAACATTCAACAAGCTCCAAGTTCCAACTCCATCAATACATCCCAAGTATCATGAAGAAACACTAAATAAAGGTGATAATTCCCCTTTACCCTTGTCTCGATAAACAATATTTAAAAAATCACCAATGTTCCAAAGAATTGGAGAGTAATGAAACTCAGTAGGCTTTCCCCAAATGACTTCCCTTCTAGTTCCTCGAGGATATAACTATGAAATCCCACCTTTTTAAAATATAATCTTTCATTAAATTTTACAAAACTGAGGATCTTTAAGGTTTAGTGTCTTGGAAACCAGGAACTTAAAACATGAAAACATAAAACATCCTTCTTAAACACTTGAAAGGATTCTCCTTATTTTTATCCTAGGTTCATTACTACATCTCATAACCTGGGGACATACATCAAAAGAAATGGTGAGTAGAAGGCCCAATAAGGGAAACAAGGGAAACATTTAACATGTGAACTTGAGATATATCAACAATGTAATAAAATTGAACTTTAAGGCATGAGAAAGAAATCATGAGGCATATCATAATAAAAATAATGTATTTCATAACTTGAATATGTGGCTACAACATTTAATATTGACAATCATTTCAGTTTCACCAACGTCCATTCCCAAGGTGTCATTAAAAATTACCAAGGTTATTCACCAAGGCGTCGTTAAAAATGGTTATCTCTTGAGATTAAGTATTTTACCAATGCATTGAAGCACTATTAGGGCGCACCTTTAAATTTTCCTTTATTATCATGTGATCCTCATTTATTATCATCAATAATTTCATAAACAACCCATATAGAATAAAAAAATGGGTTTCATTTCATAATCTTAATGTTTTAAAAACATCTTTAAAGACATGATCTTTATGTCACTTTAAACCCACGGAAAGGGAATGTGGGTATCATGTATGTAAATCCAAGACTTTAAAATATAAAATTTTGGTATATATGTGAATACCCATTTAGAATAAAGATCTTTGATTATTTACTTAATAAAATGAATTTGAGGATAATAGAGAGACATTTTGAGATGGAAATTCTACAACATAACGACTAAGTTTTGGGGTTTTAGAAAACATTGAAAAGAGAGGGGACATGGGTCACCCACTCATAAATGATCCATAAAATAGTATAGGGACAGAATATAAATGTTATAAGATCATGGTAATGAAATTTTAAAGATATACCATATGAAATGAAAAACATAGAAGGAGGACAAAAATAAGATTTCTCTTATGAAAATTCGGCAGCCAACAGCGTAACTTAAACTTCAACAAAAATGAATTGATGACATAAAATAGGGTCTCTCACCATATGAACATAAAATATCAATATTATAGATATAGATATCATACCCCAACATAATAAAAAGGAACTTGAAAGACTTGACATGAAAGTAGAACATTGAAAAAGGAGAAAGGTGAAAGAATCCCTTAAAAATTCCGCAGCTTAATGGTGTCACTTAAACTTCAAAAAAAATGAATTGAAGAGATCAAATAGGGTATCTCATAATATGAACATAAAAGATCATTATGATAGATTTATAGATCATAACCCAACATAATAAAAAGGAACATGAAAGACTTGACATGAAAATAGATCTTGAAAACAAGAAGGGTGAAAGAATCCCTTAAAAAATTCGGCAGCCTAACAGCGCCACTTTAACATTATTAAAATGAAATGTTGAGAGAAAGAGGGGGTCTCTCATCATATGAACATGAAAAGGGAAGTTATTTGAATATAAAAGAACATACTCCAACATATGATCATGGAGCATAAAAGAAATGACATAAAAGAGATTACTTGAAAATAAAGAGAGAGGTAGGATCCCTTACCTTAAAACGTAACTTTTAAAAATCAAAGGTTTGGGCCTTGAGAGCTTGGGGGCACCCTGGGAGGACTCCTTGGGAGGTAATTAGACCAGAGATTCGTTGGGGAAGAGTTGGGAGTGAAAAATAAATGAGTAAATGGTGGGTATTTATAGGGAAGGTGAGGTGATACTTTAATAATTTCAAGGGACACCTCACAAGTGGTTTTCTCAATACCATGGGCTCTCCCATGGTATTTCCAATGGAATTAGGCCACATGGGGCCCCCAATACAATAATTCATCACCTTTGTTCGGCCAAACTTTAAAATATCTCATAACATCATCATGACACAGTTATGATGTCATTAAACATACCGAAACCCTAAAACTGCATTTTTACTATTCACTGAAATTCAACTTTCTTAGAAAAATCCAAAAATTTCACCTTAACCAAATATCAATTCTCTTATTACATATATGAACTTCATTTTATAAAAATAATTTTCTTAATATTTATTTTTTTAAATAAATACACTATTCACCAAAAATTCATTTTTTTCAGAAAAATCCCCAAAAATTACCATAACATAATATCGATGCTCTGAGTTCAACAATCAAATCCATTTTATAAAAAATATTTTCTAAATATTTTTAATTTAGTATTTAATTAAAAAACACTATTCACCCGAAAAAACTAATACTTGAATAATAATTTATGAAACCATTATTTAACCATTTTATTGAATCACATTACTTAATCCAGGTGCCTAGATTATATTAATATTTTCTTTAAGTGAGATTACTAATCCATTTGGTCACATTACTAATCCTAAGCATAAAATCACTATTCATAATTTACTATTCATCAAAAATTATGTTGATCTTATTAGACTCTAAATTTCGTACTGAACATAATTGTAGAAGACCATTTTTTGAAAATAATTACACATTATTAATTATTTAAGGTTTATATAAACATTTTTTTAAAATATCCTTTCTCTAAGATTCACCAAAAATATGTATACTATATTTATCTAGACATTTGAAAATTCATAAACTTCATCATAAGAAGAAATAAATTTTTTTATTTAAAACAAAGGATTACATAATGCAGTTATGGTCTCCTTACAGACCCCCTTATCACCCCAGCATAGGACCTAAGTGTAAGGTGTGATAAGGTGAGAGAATCTGAGGGAGGCTCAGCCAACATCGCACGAGTAGTAATTTCTATCAGTTTGAACTTCTCACGAAGGCGATTCCGTTCTATCTTGCCACGATGAAGTTCGGCTTGGGTTTAGTCCAGAGCAAAGCCCAGTGGTGCTATCTCCTTACCAAGTACTATTAGATGAGCTTCGATCGATCCAAGACAACTGGGTGAGGCCATCGAAATTTCTTTTTATATTAATTAACCAAGATCACTTGTATTTAGAGACAAATATTGAAATGTTTAGTTTCCTGCGGTCATATTGACCAATGGTCTTATAACAGTCAAAACCCAATTCTCTCATTTTAATTATACTCATGTTATCAAATGAAACAGTTTTTTTGAGTATAAAAATAAAATAACACACAAAATTAGGAAACAAGATTTATTCAAAATTTTGAGTCATTACAATCTTCCCCCCTTAAGAAATTTCATCCTCGCAATTTTTAAAATTGGGTTTTGAAATTTCATTGAAATTCCAACACCGGAAAAGGATTCAGTAAAACTATTACTTCAAAAGAAAGAAAGGGAAGTACAAAGGTCACCTTAGTTAACCCACACTAGGATTCCATGTAGGAAAACATGGACAAAGAGAAGAAAACAAAGGGTCATGTTCTGAGGGAGAGTGACAGAAAACATGATTAGGAGAAACTTAACCATGAGAAAATCCCAAACATAAGATGTGTGTAAATGGTCTTTGATTACCTAGTAGGAAACATAAACCAACAACATTTATGTTTTACATTCCACTTCATAATTTTGAGGAATTCATTTACTGCATAGAACAAAAACATAAGGAAATATACCTACCTTCAAGTAGAGTTTCATCCTTTAATAATTTTCTACCAAAACCAATCTTTTCTCCAAATTATGAGCATTCAAAAACACTTGGTCTCATCAAAACACAAGAATAATCTTCTTGAGAGTCACGTAATCCAAAAAAGATTAACTATCAATTTATTCTATCTTTAAGCATTATCCCAAAAATAGAAGGGGTAAGATAAAACAGGTCTTCAAAAATAAATAATCCCATAGGAAGGGAAAATACTATTAAATCTTTAATGTTCCATGGTACTACCCAAAGTTCATCATAGACCATTCCATAATTAATTGTCCTTAAAATTCCTTAAAATAAACCAAACAAATATTGAAACCCAATTATAATAACGATCTCATAACATAGTCATCAATGATATACTTTCTCATTCATCTCCAAACAACATCAACCACTCTTATCATATTATAAAAAAAGTAACTAACCTAATCACATTTTCCCCAAGATATGTTAATAATTTCCATATGTAACCTAAATTTCAATAAGTTCGCCTTAAATTCATCGATTCTTCAAAATATAATTCAACCTTTAATCCTAAAAGAAAATACCATACTAATCTATTTACCTCGATCAAATAGGGTTCCCAAAATAGTGAACGTCTTCCAAAATAATAATCATCTTTTAATCCACTAATCACCCTTTTTTTAAGAAGAACATCTTCACTACATCAATATGTGGTATATAACAACAAATGTTTTCCTTAATGAATAAAATCATCTTAGGTAGTGACTCGATGATCTTAGAAAACATAAAATATATGTTCATAGAGCACAAACTAAAATACAACACGACATAGACAATTATTGCGAAGAAGTTACATGTACTTCAGTCATCATGATCCATCTAAGCATAGGACTTTCATTGTTCCCTTGTCCTCAAAGATTATTGATGCTCATCATACTTCTCACTCATTCCAAGACTGTATTGCCTTGGATAATGTCCAACTTCTCCACATTTACGACATCGAAATGTATAAGGTACATTAGATTGAACCTTATCTCCAATCATCACATTATCCATTTTTTTAAAGCAATTGGATACTTTATGACTTATCTTCCCACACTTAAAAAATCTCCCGGTTCATTTGTGACATTCTCCTTGGTGCCTCTTCCCACACTTTTTTCAAAAAGAAATTTGGTCTTCTTTCCATTATCAACTTTATCAGATGAACATCCTTGAGACTTTGTCTTCTTATTCCTTGATGAATTTGGGCATTCAACTAGGTACTAATTATTAATTCTGATTTTTGATAGCTGGCTTGGCATAATGAAAATATGTTCAACTTGATCTTTCATCATCTCTGTCACATTAATAGGGCAATCGTTACATTTCCTATCAAATTGGTTATTAGGACATGCTCTTCCATTTCCCGCCATTAACTAAGAAAAGAACGTATAATTCGGGGGCTTAAATACTTAGCGAATAATCATTAAAAAGAAACTTTATGCATAGAAGGATAAACTTGTAGAAGGAAAGTATACCCTAACTTCTGATCCCCTAGGTTCCAATATAGGTTATCCATGATTATATATTCTTATGTAAATCTTTATTTATTTTATCTTTGTTTATTTAATAATGGTTCATACTAAGCTTATGAATTTACCAAAGCATATCCCCCAGGAGTGTCATAACCGAGAGTGCAGTAAGGCCCATTGTCATGTACCAGTTCCCGTTCGATTCTAGCTCAAAGAGGTGTTTTCGGGTTTTACCCCTTTGTACATCGGTGCCAAAGCCACCTCTACCTGCTCGTATCCAGACAGGGATGTATTTTCTTGGCAACCCCTTACTCAATACTCACCAAAATACGAGGAAGATTTCCTATATTTAAACATTTATATAGGGTTCTTCCTAAAGTTTTCATATCCTAATTTCTACAAATAAATAAACCTCCCTTTGATACCAACTATTACATCCCACATTTTTATCACATAAACATTCATTACATTTTACAAAACCTAGGATCTTTAAGGTTTAGTGTCTTGGAAACCAGGAACTTAAAATATGAAAACATAAAACATCATTTTTAAACACTTGAAAGGATTCTCCTTATGTTCATCCTAGGTTCATTACTTCATCTCATAACCTGGGGGCATACATCAAAAGAAAGGGTGAGCAGAAGGACTAGTAAGGGAAACAAGGGAAACATTTAACATGTGAACTTGAGATACATCAACAATGTCACAAAAAAAAATTTATGGAATGAGAAAAAAAATAATGAGGCATATAATAATAAAAATAATGTATTACATAACTTAAATATGTGGCTACAAAATTTAATATTGACAATCATTTCTGTTTCACCAAGGTCAATCCCCAAGGTGTCATTAAAAATTACCAAGTTTATTCACCAAGGCGTCATTAAAAATGGTCATCTCTAGAGATTAAGTTTTTACCCAATTCATTGGAGAACTATCAGGGAGCACCCTTAAATTTTCTTTTATTATCATGTGAGCCACATATATTATCATCAATAATTTCATAAACAACCCATATAGCTTAAAAGAAATGGGTTTCATTTCATAATCAAAACGTTTTAAAAACTGCTTTAAAGTCATGATCTTTATGTCACTTTAAAACCATGGAAAGGGAAAGTGGGTCTCATATATGTAAATACGAGACTTTAAAATATAAAATTTTGGTATATATTTGAATACCCATTTAGAATAAAGAGCTTTGAGTATTCACTTAATAAAATTAATTTTAGGATAAGAGAGAGACATTTTGAGACGGAAATTCTGCAGCATAACGACTATGTTTCGGGGTTTTAGAAAACATTGAAAAGAGAGGGGACATGGGTCACCCACTCATAAATGATCCATAAAAAATTATAGGGACAGAATATAAATGTTATAAGAACATGGTAATGAAATTTTAAAGATATACCATATGAAATGAAAAACATAGAAGGAGGACAAAAATAAGATTTCTCTTATGAAAATTCGGCAGCCTAACAACGTCACTAAAACTTCAACAAAAATGAATTGAAGAGATCAAATAGGTTCTATCATCATATGAACATAAACGATCAGTATGATATATATAGATATCATACCCCAACATAATAAAAAGGAACTTTAAAGTCTTTACATAAAAGTAGAACTTTGAAAAAGGAGAAAGGTGAAAGAAACCCTTAAAAATTCTGCAGCCTAACAGCGTCACTTAAACTTCAAGAAAAATGAATTGACGAGATCAAATAGGGTCTCTCATCATATGAACATAAAAATATCAGTATTATAGATTTAGATATCACACCCCAACATAATAAAAAGGAACATGAAATACTTTTCATGAAAATAAATCTTGAAAACGAGAAGGGTGAAAAAATCCCTCAAAAAATTCGGCAGCCTAACGACGCCACTTTAACATTCTTAAATTGAAATGATGAGAGAAAGAGAGGGTATCTCATCATATGAACATGAAAAGGTTAGTAATATGAATATATAAGAACATACTCAAACATAAGATCATGGAGCATAAAAGAAATGACATAAAAGAGATTACTTGAAAAGAAAGAGAGAGGAATGATCCCTTACCTTAAAACGTAACTATTAAAACTCAAAGGTTTGGACCTTGAGGAATTGGGGGAACCTTGGGAGGACTCCTTGGGAGGTAATGAGACCAGAGATTAGTTGGGTAAGTGTTGGGAGTGAAAAATAAAGGAGTAAAGGGTGGGTATTTATATGGAAGATGAGGTGATACTTTAATAATTTCAAGGGACACCTCACAAGTCGTTTTCTCAAAACCATGGGCTCTCCCATGGTATTTCCCATGTAGTTAGGACATATGGGGCCCCCAATACATTAATTCATCACCTTTGGTCGTCAAACCTTTAAAATATCTCATGAAATCATCATGACACAGTTATGATGTCATTAAACATACCGAAACCCTAAAACTGCATTTTTACTATTCACTAAAAATTCAACTTTCCCAGAAAAATCCCAAACTTTTACCTTAACCAAATATCCATGCTATTATTACAAATATGAACTCCATTTTATAAAAATAATTTTCTAAATAATTTTTATTTATTTTTTAAATAAATAAACTATTCACCGAAAATTCATTTTTTTCAGAAAAAATCCCCAAAATTTCCATAACATAATATCGATGCTCTGAGTTCAAAAATGAAATCCATTTTATAAAAATAATTTTATAAATAATTTTAATTTAATTTTTATTTAAAAACACTATTCACCTTAAAAAACTAATACTTGACTAATAATTTATGAAACCATTATTTAACCATTTTATTGAATCACATTACTTAATCAAGGTGCATAGATTATATTAATACTTTCTTTAAGTGAGATTACTAATCCATTTGGTCACATTACTAATCCTAAGCATAAAACCACTAATCATAATTTACTATTCATCAAAAATTATGTTTATCTTATTAGACTCTAAATTTCGTACTGAACATAATTGTAGAAGACCATTTTTTGAAAATCATTACACATTATTAATTATTTAAGGTTTACAGAAACATTTTTTTTAAATATCTTTTCTCTTAGATTCACCAAAAATATGCATACTATATTTATCCAGACATTTGAATATTCATAGACTTCATCATAAGAAGAAATAAATTTTTTATTTAAAACAAAGGATTATATAAGGCAGTTACAGTCTCCTTACATAGCCCCTTATCACACCAGCATAGGACCTAAGTGTAAGGTGTGCTAAGGTGAGAGAATCTGAGGGAGGCTCCGCCAACATCGCACGAGTAGTAATTTCTATCAGTTTGAACTTCTCATGAAGGCGATTCCATTCTAGCTTCACACGATGAATTTCGGCTTGGGTTTGGTCCAGAGCAAAGCCGAGTGGTGCTACCTCCTTCCCAAGTTCTATTAGATGGGCTTCGATCGGTCCAAGACTACTGGGTGATGCCATAGAATCTTCTTTCTATATTAATTAACCAAGATCAGTTGTATTTAGAGAAAAATATCGAAACGTTTAGTTTCTAGCGGTCATATTGACCAATGGTCATATAACAGTCAAAACCCAATGGTCTTATTTTAATTATACTCATGTTATCAAATGAAACAGTTTTGTTGAGTATAAAAATAAAATTACACACAAAATTAGGAATCAAGATTCATTCAAAATTTCGGGTCATTACAATAACAATATAGAACATTAATATAAAGTAATTTATATAAAATAGTTTAATTCATTTTAACAGTTTATATCAAATTAGAAAAAAATTTCCATTCCTAAATAATTTTCAAGGAAAACAACCAAACAACTCTTAAAACCATTCCACATTCCTTTTTGTCAATCCCATTCATTTATTCAGATACACACACATTAATGCTTCAATGACAGTTCCATACTCATGTGGGGGCTCTCGTCCAACCATTATGTCTTCATAGAGTGACTAATCTCTTTGTTTCCCAATAGTACATGCTCTATATCCAAGGACACACCACTTTGTACAACAATGGTATATGCCCCTTATTCAGGGTCAAGTTGAAAGAAAAAACTCACACAAAACATTGTTTTCCAAAACCATTTCAATAAATTTCAATAAAACAAGTCTCTTATTGAAAAACATTCTAATAAACTATTTCTATAAATACAACCAGGCCATATTTTAAAATCAACATTTTAAAATCATGAAAACAATTCACTTGCACAACTAATTTCCACAAACTCACAAGCCCTCCCAAAATATTCTTTTTACAATTATTTACACACCAATTTCATGATCGATTTTAATCAATTCAATCAATTTGAAACTATATATTCAATTTCTAGAAATAGGAGTGGAGGTTGAAGCCACCTACCAGAAGAATTATGAAAAAATGAAGAATAACATGAAGTCTTCAAAAATATTGTGTTGAATCTCTAAAAACCTACCATATATCTCATTCCCTAACATGAAAACAACCATATCTCATCATGATTGGCATAAAACATCATATATGTATGCCCAATGATCTATATCTATGATTTTCAGAGAGGTACGGAATGTATATGTATGAAAATTTACCCCAAACCAAGACTTACTATGGGAATGAGGCTTTAACACACATAGAATTACCAGTAGATTACTTCTGATTCGAAGGGGAGACAGTCCATAACCTTTTGGAGGAATAAAAATTTTGTTAGGTTTGAAATAGAGACAAAATGACTTGATTTGGGTAAAATCAAAGTGAGATAAACTTTTTTAGGATCTCAATTTTAATCCTTGTATGGTTAGTCACACAGTTAGGAAAACCAAGCACTAAACATGAGCCAACTTCTTCCACAAGAAGCAACTCATGCTATTGGCCTACAAGGTTAGAAAAACAATGTGATAACTATGAAGAAGGCCTCTTCTCTATTTCAAATGGTTTATCATAGGTGGATGCATGGTCTGGAAAAACTATGCACTTATCCATGCGCCTACCTAGAATCCCATGTTTCACTTTACACTGTTTCATATAGTAGTTTCACTATTTCAACCAATGGTTCTCAAACCACACACCTTTTGAAAATCCCGAAAAACATTCCAAACTTCTTCCAAAACCACCCAATATTCACCCAAAAAGTTTACATACTCAAAACATAAAAAAAATTTCTATAATTGAAATCGAGAGTTCTAAATTCTACCCACCATTGGCCCTTCCATCCTTGGAAATTAGAAAACCACTACATTCCTGAAAGTGTTCATCCCATTTATCGACCATTTATTTCTCCTGATCGCAAATATCTTCTTGAATATTACCATATTTCCACAAAACCCACACAAGACCAATGATTTTCCCATTTAAGAATTTCTCTTTCCTATCCAAATTTTTTTATGGAAACATGTTCCAATGAGGCATCCAGATCTAGGTCAATGTGATCCCATCAAATAACAAGGTCATGATCAAGATAATAATTTTTCAACTAAGATACATGAAACACGTTATTCACAACCCTAATATTAGGTGGAAATGTAAAACAATATGCCAAATCACCAACCCATTCATTTATCTCAAAAGGGTCTATGTATCGATGACTTAACTTGTCGTACTTCATAGAACGATGATTCCCAAGCCTTAGAGAGATCCTCAAGAACACATGATCACTCAAATCTAATGAAAATGTTCATAGATGATGATCCAAATACAATTTTTTATGACTTTGATTCGTATCCATCCATTTCTGGAGCAAATGAATCTTCTCCATTGTTTTATGGACAAGGCTATGCCCAACGAGTGAAGCCTCACCTATTTCCACCAAAAAACGTAGAGAATGGTTATAAATCCCATACAATGATCCAAAAGGATCCATATGTATCGAGGCCTAATAACTTGAATTATACGATAAATCCAATAGCAATATCTTCTCTTCCAATGAGCCACAAAAATCCATTACAAAAGATCATACCATGTCTTGCTACAATTGTATCATCCTTTAATATATCTCATACATATGAGGACTATATGTCATGGCCAGGGTCAACTAATTACCAACGGATTTCTGTAGGGATGTCTAGAAATGAAACGTACACTTCAGATCTCTATATGAAACTATAAAAACTGGTATTCCATGCCTATTTACAACTTCTTATATATATATATTTTTACATGTCTTCCACCATAAGATATTCATGAACATGGACTAAATAAGCAGACTTTATGAACCAATCCACTATCACCCATATGGAATCATGTTTACAAACCTTTATTTCTAGACCTATTACAAAATCCATGGCTATATCCTTCCATTTATATATAGGGATAAGTAATTACTACAACATATCTGTTGGTTTTTAATGCTCTTCATTAACCTACTGATAATTTAAGCACCAGGAAACAAAATTGGCCACTTTCCAATTCATACTGACCCAGAAAACTTTTCTTTCAATGCCTTATACATATTTTGTATCCTAGGATGATTATCTCATTTCAAATAGTGGTAAGTGTGAATAATGTTTTCCTAATAAGCTATAGATATGTCTATAAGATCTTGAAACCAAAAAACTGAATTCCCATATAGATTACATCTCTCAATGGTAACCCTACCATTGAGTTTTTACCTCATAACAACATATTCCAAATCAAACTTCTATTCCACCTAAACATTATCATCCAAATTATAAAAAATAAAGCCAAAAAAACCACAACACTCACTTGGTCTTCACAATTCACGTTTATATATTCAACCACTGATATCAAATTTCACTGATCCGAAGAAACATTTTCCAACAAACAATATAATTTTGTGGTCAATGCATCCTACACTGCATTTAATTTACCCAGTGTATGCATTATGTCAATATAGGATATTTTCAGCTACTCTATCCATATTATTTATCTTATGTTCTAATCCCTTGGTGATAAAATATGTTTCAAGCTCTTATTATCCAAAAAACCATAAATTTCTCACCAAATTGTTAATTATGGTATGTTTTCAAATAGGGACTACATCAGCTAACTCAAAATCACATGTTGGGTAGCCATTATCATTTAATAGTAATTTCTATATGCCAGATGAAATAGCATGATCTCCATACATGATAACACATCACTTACCAAACCCCAAGGCATCAAATTACAGAACGTACCCTTGTACTAATTTTGAAAATATCAAGATCAGCATTGATGTAATGTGAACCATTAGATCTTTATTTTTTTGACATTCCTCACTAAATTGAAATGGGATATTCTGCCTTGTAAAATCTATCATTGTTGAAGGAAATTGTGAAACCTCATGAACAATTCTTCAGTAATAACCAGCTAGACCAATGTTACTGCATATATTGAATAAATTCTATTTTGGTTGGCAAGAGATAACTACATATATATTTTCTAGATCCATAGAAACACTTATTTTATAGATTACATATACAAGGAAATTTAGCTCTTGTATAAATATGTTATAAATTTTTTGGTTTAGAATACAACTCATGATCCCTCAAGATTACGAACACCACCGCCATTTATTTTTCATGCTCATACCATTTCCTTTAAGACAAAAATATTTCTTCCAAAAAAACAACCCCAAATGAATCCAAATAACTCTAATATATCTGATTCATTAATCCCATAATGACTATTGGTTCATTCATAATATCAAAATACAAAACCACATACTATTAATGACCATATCTACTTTTAAAATATCTTCTCAGAATATCATCCTTTAGAACCTACAACTTGTGATATCTTGATTGCATTTCAATTTTATAGAACCACTAGGCTCCCCTCAATTTATTGAAAAAATCATTAATTAATGGAAGCGGATACTGAATCTTTATCAAAACATTGTTAGTATTATGATAATCTACACAAAACCGAAGAGTTTCATCCACCTTCTTGACAAACAAGACTGGTGCAACCAATTGATTCGTGCTCGGCCGAATGAACCCTTTGCTTTCTAGATCATCCAACTGCAATTTGAGTTCCATTAATTCTATTGGTTCCATCCATTATGATAGAAGGGAAATAGGAATGGTTCTTGGGAGGAGATCAATTGTAAAATCCACTTCTCTTATAGGTGGTAACCATGATAAATTTTTGGGAAAACAGCAGGAAACTGATCAAAAAATGTTAGAAAACTACTATTCTTGATCTCTTCCATCGATACCAAATTCCAAACTACTAAATGGTATGGGATTATTCCAAATTCTAGTTCCAAAATCTAATTTCACCTATCATTATATTCATTTCTCCTTTAAAGTGATGCTTGATTCCATCCTCAATCGTAAAACTATCCATTCACATAGAACACTCTATGTGAGCCTTGAAAATTGTAAACCAATCCATAAATAGGATTATATCATATAAATGCATCTCAATCATAGAGAAATAACATATTAACATAACTCCATAAATAGTTATAGAACATGATTACCACACGAAGGCTCTAAATTATTTTTGTTCGAGAGGAGATTGAATTTTTAAAATAAAAGTCTTCATCTAAAAATTTAAACATATAAAATAAACAACATAAGAAGCAATAAAAGAATGGGAAACACCAGTATAAAATAATTCTTTCTTAAGGGGATAATTTAAAAAAAAAATTACCTCACATTTTGAGGGTCTAGATTGATCATCCACAATAACATGCTCAGCTCTGTACAACTTTTTACTCACTATACATTGTTCTTTACTTCCCTATTGAGATTTAATTAACAGAGGAGTGATGGTATTCAAAGAATAACCACAGCTAGTTTAGTTTTACTGGTGACAGGTATTATGATTCACTCATCCCAATAAAGCATACTCATCTACAAAATATGAGAGTTGTTCCAAACTCCTGACCATGGTACACTGTGAAAATAAAGATAAAGATGCCCCATATAATTGCAATTGTGACATGCTCTCTATGGTTCCATAGATTCTCTTTTAATGTGGAAGAATGAAGCGTGTTGAAAAAATCCATCTTTATTATTATGTCTTGGAGGAATATTCAACGATCCCATTGTCTGATTTTGAGTCATCCTGCAACCTTGGAAATATGTGTCCCTCTTTTTCTTGTTCCCAACATTATAGTTCCCACCGTTTCTAGTAGGTATCAACATGATTCTTCCACCTGTATCTCATGATATGTCTCTTTCTACAACCATATTTCTGTTGAACATATTTTTATAATACATTACCCAACGAACAATAATTATTAAGCAAATCTTCTACCTCGTCCTCGATTTAAAAATCCATTCCTTCAAGGATTAACCAGTAGCAACTTTGGGTGAAAACAGACTAAATTTATAAATTTAGTTGCATACTTTGTTATTGATAGATTCTCTTGATACTAGATAAAGTTCATTTTTGCTGCAACCCTGAATGTATGAGGATATAATGATTTTGAACTGTTCTTCAAAAACCTCCCATGAAATTCCTTTGTCAAATTTAGCCTAAACTAATAAAACCCACCCCTAGCATGGAATATCCTATTGCATGTATGTTTCCATCTTGAATTTTAGTTCTCTTGATGTGCCAAGGAAATCAAATATTTGAGTCAACATATTCAGACACACCTCTTCTTTCTCTGGTTATGAATCCCCCCAAAAGATGGGTGGAATATTATTTTGGAACTGAATGTAATGATTCACATATCTTCATTCATCCCTCTTATTTACTTATTTATTTGTTTATTTATTTATTTATTTATTTATTTACATATTTACATATTTATTTATTTAATTTCTTATTTACATATTTATTTATGTATTTATTTATTAACTTATTTAGTTATTTATATATTTATTTATTTACATACTTACTAATTTATTTATTTATTTATTTAATTACATATTTACTAATTTACTTATTAATTAATTAATTATTTACTAACATATTAATTTAACTATTTAATAATTACTTATTTACTTTCTTATTTATATACATACTTATTTACTTAGTTATTTACTTATTTACATATTTTAAAGACCCAAAATTTCCATGTAATTTTCTTTAATAAATGGAAATTTTACGAGTTCGCAAAAATTAGCGGTGTGTGATTCTGAGGCCCAGAGTGCCCGGAATGAATTTCTGAACTTCATTTCTAGTACGTTCAGTAAATGTGTGATCAGATTTTTCTAACATTTGAACCGGTGCTCGGAATTGAAATCTGAGGGCACTGTTGAACTCATAGTGCTAGATTTCGCTTAAGGAGACTGTCACCTCGATGGAAGATCATCGAGTGTGGCGGTTAGTTTTGGGGTTTTTTGGGGAAATAATAAATAAAATAAACACACGATATATTTTAATTTTGTTGTTGCAACTCTCCATGTGGTTGTTCAGGGGTGGGGTCTGATATAACTAAACATCCTCTTCATTTTTAATTGTGGTAGGGACCACCTTAGGTTTCAATAACCTCCCAATTTGAATTTAGGGGTGGGGACCACTTGACTCCTATTAATGGGGGGAGAAGAAACCACTCAAACCCCCCCCCCCCCTCATTAATGCAGAGGAGCCTCTTGAGCTTCCTCCACATTAATTATTCCAATCCACATTAATTAAATCTTCCATCCTAGGTGTCTAATTAGGATATTCTGAATTTGTACCAATGATTAATGTTGGGGTAAACACATCAGTTGGCCATTTTCTTTTTGGTGGAGCTTTGGGAGAAAATCTCTCCAACGAAGAACAATTTATCCACACAAAGAACGCCAATGAAGAATGCTGACCCCAACATTGACCTTCTTCCTTGAGAATTCATCTGATGTAGGACGTCTTCAACTATGATGAACCAACGCACAAACCGACGATCGAGGAAAACGCCAATGACACATACGTCCTTCTTTATTCCAATGATTTTTCTTCTTCCCTGCGACTCCGTTGACATATCAACCCGGGGTATGGGTTTAATGCTATTTTTTATCACTTTTTAGGTACCCCCTTCTTCTCTTGTGTGGGAGTGGGAATGAGTAAATTACGAGACATCATGGATGATGTTATATTCTTTGTTATTTTGAACTGTATGTTACCACTCTAAACGCAGAGAGTGTGGGCCAAACTAACATAGCTCGACCCCCCTACGTCGTTCTTCTTTTTGGTGTTCTTCGGAATGAAGGAAGGTGATGAAGGCAACGGAATTTCCACCCATGACCGGCGCCACCCCCGTAGAGCTCCAGCCTCCCGGCTGAACCGGCCCCGCGCCCACCGGCCGAGCCCCCGCGGCAGTGCCGCCAACCGGCCGAGCCCCCATCTAGCTGTGCTGCCCACCGGCCACACCTCCCCAGCCGCATCGTTTTCCGGCCGGGCCGCCCTGGCTCACACCGCCCTATGACCTTCCGAAATGGCCGGCGCCCCTCATGGCACCCTGGCTGAACCGGCACGTGCCCCTCGCGATGCCCTAGCCAAACCGGCCCACGCACTTCACGGTGCTCCAGACAAACTGGCCCGCACCCCTCATGGAACCCCGACCGAGTTGGCCCGCACCCCTCGTGACGCCCCAACCAAACTGGCCACACACTGTCACGACACCCCCGTAGCACCCACGGGCTCCGCAGCCCCTCACGGTCCTCGTGTCCTACAAGACCACCCAGCAGACCGGGCCGCATTACAAGCTGGGTCGGGTCGACCTGAACCGGGTCGGTCTGACTATGTCGGGCCGAACCTAGGCCCTCTACAACCCATATACTTCTTTTGGCCATAACTTTGGCACTGGAAATCCGTTTGACAAACCATCAGTGGTGTTGGGAACCATGGATTGAGACGGTACCTTTCATTGATACCCCACTGAGTTTTGGATTGAGATTGGGTAAGGTCAGGTTGGGTTGAGCATGAATCCAATCGGGTCCCCGAGACTAAAAGGCTAATAAATAACAGACTAGGCATTTGATTGAAGCGTCGTCTATTACATTGAGACCCCTATCACATGGCATACCTTTGTGATACTTCTCTATGGGACTTCGTGAGAGTTGGAGTAACGAACAGTAGATTTTGGAGGGGATCCTCTTGGAGACGAGCAAGCATAGTGTGGAGACCTAGTAGCTAGCTGAGACCTAATGACTGCTAACCATTTTGACTCAGAGTGAATCTACTATCCCAATGGGGAGCACCTTGGTGTCGCGGTAGACCCACAGTGGGGAGCGCCTTGGTGTTGCGGCAGACAGACGGTACTCGATAGGATTACCTCATCAGGCTACGAGGGGGAGCATGATAGGTGATGCGGTAGACCCACAGTGGGCAGCGTGCTTGGTGACATGGAAAATCCACGGTACACAACAGGAGGAGTACCTCAGTAGTCCCAGGTTAGTGGGAAGCACGCTTCGTGTCGCGGTAGGCCCACTGTACTCAATAGAGGAGAACTTCTCCTGTAGTCGAGGTTTCGAAAATGTGACTGGGGATGTTACATGATACTACCACTGAAATAAAATCCTGGTTTGAGCTGAGTCAGTTTTTCTATGTTTTCCCCATAATTGAGATAGATCACATGATAACATAGGTATATGTATTGGAATATACCTAAGTATGGTTATCTATTGATTTTATACTTTTTCGTTTATCCTTTTTGGATTTTGTGAGACCTGGGGGGGTCTTGGGGTTCCTACTGAGTATCATTATACTCACCCCTGCATGGGCTATGCCTACACCTTGTTACTTTGGTTGCAGATGACATAAATCGCTAACTGTGGATGAGAGTACCAGGACTGTACGGTGCCCGGAGGTGGACCATACGGTGTGTCGGTACGTGGAGGAGACGGACATACGCAAATTTCTGAGGAGGCTATCTGTACTTACCCTTTAGGTAGGAATCTTCGAGGATGATCCTATAGCTACTTTTCTTTCTTTTTCATCAGTTTTTTTTGTTTTCAGTTGTACTTTTACCTTTAAAGTTGGGCTTGTATTCCGACCCATTTTACATTCAGCACTCTTTTGGTTATATAGTTTACTCATGTTTGTATCTTGCTATGTGTGTTTACAGGTTATAAATGTAATTCCTTCTCAATTATAGGGAATTACACCTTTGGTGGTAGCCACCCGCCCCTGGCCTAGGGAAGGTGGGCTTGGGGTAGTCACGACACGGGCCCCGGGGGTTGGGTCGTGAAAAATTGGTATTAGAGGAGTCGGTTCTATCATATAACTTAGGACTCTGATCATTATTTTCTATGAAGCAAAAGTGTTAAGTGTAGTGAGTGTGTTTTCAGTTCAGGGAGTCTAGTGTTGGTGTGGTGGCCAACGTAGCCATACACCAGGACACTGACTTCTGATTTCTGACTCAGTGCACGAAAACACTGATTGTGTGTGTGTTTTCAAATGTTTTCTTTATGTCAGCTCACCAGGATAGCTCACCAGGTATAAATTTTTACAATAGAGCACCTGTTTTCTTTCAGGATTCTTCCATGTAGACATCCGGCTAGAGTTCCGAGAGTTTTACACACCGATATTCCACTGAGTGATGAGGCCTCAGTGCAGGGCCCTTTTCCAGCGGAGGCACCAGCGGTACCACTCCCCATTGGGCAACCGATGATAGTAGCCATAGCAGAAGACGGTGGACAACACTTGAGTATAACAACCCATAATTTACATAAAATGTTAGTACTTCAAAATTGAAGTACACTTATTACAACATATAAGAAAACCACGAAAGGACCGTATAGGTATAGTGTCTTTAAAAACTGGGAAACATAAACAACTAGTTCATAAAGCGTCTACACTGTCTCCCATTTATTTCATCATATCTATAGTCCCTTTTGGAATATCTTACTTAATAACCTTCTTCTTGGCCTGGGGAAAGAAAACATACAAAAGGGTGAGCTCAAATGCTCAGTAAGGGTAAACAAAAGAAATATCAATCATATCATATTCATAAGAACATAACATTTTGGAAATCTTACCCTGCAAAAGAGATCATAATTTCATAACATGGGATAAATCATGGTAGTGAAATGTAATCACAATAATCATAACTTAAACCATGAAGCTTTGTGGCATACACACATAATCATAGAGAATCATTTCTTACTAGTCAAGACTCATTTCCAAGACTACCTTAGTGGACAAAGTCCATTTCTGAACTAAGTTCATTCCTCGTTTCAGTCCAGTTTCACTGAACCGGTTTAACATGTTGTTCCATCCATGTCTATCTCATGAGATATAAAATCTTTACCCAATGCATTGGAGGGAGATATAGGTCCCACCCATCTCATAATGATACCATTCTTATGTGTGCCACACAATCAAAAATCATACATCATTTCATATCCCATGTAATAAAAATGGGATTCTTAAACATCGTGACATCATAAAACAATTCATATAAGATAAAGGAATTCATAAAAATAATTCCATCACAACATAATCAAATCAATGTAAGAATATGTATAGAAACAGAACCCTATATTATCTTAGATGAAAATAATTTTGATAAAACATTTGACCTCCATTCTTGAGGAAAATATCCTTTCTACTTCAAAAACACTTTTCCTTTCTTAACATGTCATACAACTCTAAATAAAAAGAATTTGATTAAAAATAAACTAGAAAACTTGTAAAGTAAGCTTCTTGGAAATAATGTTTTAAAAATCCATTCATGCCGTATAAGTGAAAAAAACATTCTTCTCGTACTTTTTTCGGAAAAGTCAAAAAGTACCTCGTACGAAAAACGACAAAAGATTCCTTTCATATCTTTGACTAAAAACTCAACGAAGGGTAAAATTGGATTTAAAGAATTGTAGGTGGATGGAAATAATATTACTTATTGAGGAAACATGTATGTGGATGATAAAATACACCCCAGTAAATTCCAAAGTATAAACAATCTCGGATAGAAATGAGATTGCGATATTTCCCTTACCTTAGGTCTGATTTGATTCGTAAGTGTCCAAACCTCATGTATAATGATTTAAATAATGTCATTGACATATTCTATAATCATACTCATTGTTATGATATCATATATGGTCATATTATTAACTTATTATTAGTAATATTTCATTGCTACTTGTTATTCGGGTGTTTATTACTTTTTGTTCTTATGCGTGTTTTGTTGAATAAATTCTTATTCTTATTTTTAGGTTATAGATACCTCATTTCCAGAATGGTATTAGTGTAATATATATCATATTTATTCACTAAATTCATTTATTTAATCATTATTCAATGAAAATCATGTAGAACGAGTCACATCACATCGTGGAGACGGTATTCCGTATATACGCACGAGCGATGATATCATTCCCATGATAGAGGAATTGTATTGGGCTGTATGTATACTATTTCAGAATCAATATCACTTTACAATAATCATATATATTCATTCTTTACACCATTATACCCATCCAAGCAAGGTGGTGGTGGAAAATAGATTACACCACAGCGTGGAGACGGTATTCCGTACGTACGCACACGCGGTGATTTCATTTTCCGTAGGATGGATAGATGGTGAAATAGGGTTGTTTCATACTTATAATAACATATAATTATATGACTGATATTTAGGTTATTAATTCATAATGAAACAACTAAAGAAGAAGAAGTGGAAGAAGAAATAAAGTTGAAAGAATCGGTAACAGACATTACCTCTTCTTTGAAGAGATTCTTTGAGACCTCTTTTTAGGGCACTAAAATTGGTCTTTGAAGAAGACCAGGACCTCTAGGATGTTTCTAGGGAAGTGTAGAGGAGAAATTGGCATGGTTTGGCAGAGTATGAAGGCTCAATGTGGTGTGAGGAAGAGAGGGAGGAGGTTCCCTTTTATATGGGAGGAGAGGGGCTCCTTTGGAAAAACTAAAAATATTATTTTATTATAAAGTCATAATCGGTTTTAAATAGCTCAAAATTGATTTATTTTGAAGATAAGGTGGGTATGGGTCTAAATAATCTCATCTAATAGAATTTGGATGAGTTTAGTTTACTATTTTAACCTTATCATTTAGATTTAACTTTAAGCTAGATAATTCAACTTTTACTGTGTCTTTTTGTGTTCTTATACTATATGGTTAATAAACATACTATAACAAGCCAAAATAACCCCAAGTTGTTTATTATTAATATATATAACCTTATCTAAGTCATTTTTCCGAACCATAGATTTTTAGGAATAACATAACAATTAATAATATAATATTTTTTAAAAAAACTATTTTATGTAAATTTTGACATTATTTAGTAATTGATTTTTGTTAAAATCATAAAAGAATTATTAATTAGAAAAAAGTTAATTAAATAGATACTAACATGTCATATTAACCTAGAAAATTAGTGTAATTCATAAAAAGTCTCAAATTACATTTATTTGGGTATTTATAACATCAATTATGTAAATATTTCATTAATAAGATAATTACTGCATCATCTTTGTGTCATAAATAATTTAAATTATTTAATGTATAAAAATTACAAATAAAATACCATTATGTCGGAAATAATTTTATCTTTCTAATGAATATTTATAGTCGAATTTATCTCATGTATAACTCTATATTAAAAATTATTCACTTATTAAACTTTGATTTTAACTATTTTAACCCTTCTTTAAATAAATTAATAATAAATATACTAATCTAATCCAAGTGGGCCTAAATGGTCATATTTTATTATTAAGGTCGTTTTTGGCCAATTTAAACTTATCCAATAGAATTAGGACACGTGTTAGTGTAAAAATAATATCATTTTTACTCTTAATTACCCTATTTTCTTTTAACCGTGGTAAATAAAAGCAATAAGTTACTATTCACCAAAAATTATTTTCATCTCAATGAACCACATTTTACTTACTGACATCAACCATATCTCTCGGATTTTCGAAATTCAACTCACAGAAGCGGTAAAATTAAGTTTTATGTAAATTTGCAAATTCTCCTAGGAGGTGGGTAAAAGACGGTGAAATGTTCAAGAAAATTTTTATATATCTAAAATTATTGTAAAATTACTCCAATGAATTACATTGAACTTATATAGGTATTATGTATCAATTTTGACCTAAAATAAATTTAAATAAAAAAAATAATTATTTAAATAAAAAGTCGGTTTTTAAATAGTAACCCAGTGTTTTCATTATTCATCAAAAATTGAATGTTTCCAGAAAAATACCAAAATTTCATCCTAGGCTAATTTCGATATTCCGAATCCAAAAAGGAAGTCCATTTTGAAAAATAAAATTTAAAAAATTTCAAAAAGTGGTTTTTACTATTCATAACGGCTAGTTTTAAAAATATTTTTATAGTATATCGTTGTTTAGTGAAACTCAGTATTGCGTACGATGCAAGCTATCAAGGAAGGTCACGATTGCATGTAAATCAAGCCAAGCTAGTGTTGTGTGTAGTGAAAGATTCCTTTGATGATTTATATAAAATAAAAACAAAATATTTCTTATAAAAGTCTCGGGTGTAACATTCTACCCCCCTTAAAATGAATTTCGCCCTCGAAATTCGTCACTTGTAACAAACAGATGAGGATACCTCTCCCTCGTCATATCCTCAAGCTCCCATGTAGTTTCTTATAATTGGTGGTTCCTCCATAAAACATTCACCAAGCGAGTGGTCTTGTTCCGTAGGACTTTTTCACTACGATCGAGAATTTCTATCTGCTGTTCTTCCTAAGAAAGATCTTATTCCAGCATTATAACTTCAGAGTTGAGTACATGTGAAGGATCAGGTATGTACTTTCTCAGGAGAGGTATATGGAACACATCGTGAACTTGAGAGAGATTCGGTGGAAGTGACAATCGGTATGCTACCTTCCCCACACGATCCAGTATTTATAAAGGACTGATATACCTAGGGCTCAACTTTCCCATTTTTCCAAATCTCATTACTCTCTTCCAAGGAGATATTCGTAAGAACACTTTATCACCCACTACAAACTCTAAGTCTTATCTTTAGTTGTCGGCATAACTTTTTTGTCGACTCTGAGATACTCTTATGTGTTGTTGAATAGATTGGACCTTTTCCGCCATCTCATCAACAAGATCAGGTCCTAATAGCTTTCTTTCCCCAACTTCATCCCAGCAAGTTGGAGTCCTGCATTTCTTTCCATAGACAGCTTCATAAGGAGCCATCTGAATACTGGAGTGAAAGCTATTATTATAAGAAAATTCCTCGAAAGGTAGGTGTTGATCCCAACCACCTTTGAAATCCATAGAGCAAGCTCTCAACATATCTTCTAGAGTTTGAATTTTCCTCTCAGACTAACCGTATGTCTGAGGATGATAAGCAGTGCTGAAACTCAACTCTGTATCCAGAGTATGCTGAAGACTTTCCCAGAACATTGAGGTAAACCTCGAATCCTGATCAGATATAATAGAAAGTGGTACTCCATGTAATCTTACCACTTTCTTTACATATATCCTGGAAAGCTGATCCAGAGAGAAATCCACTCTAATAGCAATAAAGTGTGCATACTTTGTAAGACGATCAACTATGACCCAGATAGCATTATTGCCTTTGGATGTTTTTGGAAGTTCTATGACAAAGTCCATAGTGATGTTTTCCCATTTCCATTCGGGTATGGGTAATGGTTGTAACATCCCCTTAGACTTCTGTCTCTCAGCTTTAACTTGCTGACAAACCAAGCATCGAGAGACATATTCAGCAACATCTCTTTTCATGCCATCCCACCAGAAGTACTCTTTCAAGTCTCTATACATCTTCGTGCTTCCATGATGAATCGAGAATGAAGAACTATGAGCCTCATCCAGCATCTCCTTCTTTAATTTTGGGATGGGAGGAACACAAAACCGATTCCTGAACTTTATTATCCCATCACAATTAAGGTTGAATTCAGGAACATTTCTCACCTTCTTTTGTAACACTACATCTTCTTTTAGTGCCTCTTTAATCTTATCATGTATAGATGGTTGAACATTCATTTGAGAAAGATACGATTTTACCCTTTCATTATAATTCCAAGATCCATCCTTTATAAATCCATAAATATTGGATCTTTTGTGATCCTCATCATGGATAAACTAGCATGGTCTTGTCGACTTAATGCATCTGCCACCTTGTTTTCTTTCCCAGGGTGGTAATGAATTGATTAGTCGTAATCCTTAATCAGCTCCAACCATCTTCTTTGGCGCATATTCATCTCCTTTTGTGTGAAAATATACTTTAAACTTTTATCATCATTATAAATGTCACACCTTTCTCCATAAAGATAATGCCTCCAAATCTTTAATGCAAAGATTACCGCAGCTAACTCCAAATCATGAGTTGGGTAATTTTTCTCATGGATTTTCAACTGTCGTGAGTCATAATCTATCACCATATCAGTTTTCATAAGAACAGACCCCAATATCTTCATGGATGAATCACTGTAGATCAAAAACCTTTCTCGACTACAAGGCAGTGTGAGCACAGGTGCACTGGATAACATTTTTTTCAACTCCCTGAAATTCTCTTCACATTCCTCCATCCAAACAAACATAACTCCTTTCTAAGTCAACCTGGTGAGTGGATTAGATAATCGTGAAAAATATTTCACAAAAAGTCGATAATATCTAGGAAAACCAAGAAAACATCAGATCTCAGTTACTGTTGTTGGTCTCAACCATCTTTCGATAACCTCTGTTTTTGTTGGATCCACAGATATCCCCTCTTTTGAGATTATGTGACCCAACAATGAATCTTATTGAATCCAAAATTCACACTTGGAAAATTTGGCAAAAAGCTTCTCCTTTCTCAGGTTCTTCAAAATAATTTTCAAGTGATCTTCATGTTCTTCCTTTATCTTTGAATATACAAGAATATCATCTATAAAGACTACCACAAACTGATCAAGATAGTCTCTAAAGGCTCTATTCATCAGATCTATGAAGATAGCAGGGGAATTAGTAAGACCAAATGGCATCACTATAAATTCATAGTGTTCATACCTTGTACGGAAATCCGTCTTTGGTGTATCCTCCCTTTTGACCCTTAATTGATGATACCCTGAACGAAGATCAATCTTGGAAAAGTATTGAGCTCCGTGTAGTTGGTCAAATAAGTCGTCAATGCATGGGAGATGATATTTTTTCTTGATAGTGATCTTATTAAGTTCTCGATAATCAATGCAGAGTTTCATTGACCCATCATTCTTCTTAACAAACAGAATAGGTATTCCCTAATGTGACACACTAGGGCGTATGAACCCCTTATCAATTTTCTCTTGGAGTTGCTTCCTCAATTCCTGCAACTCAATTGGGGCTATTGTATAAGGTGTCTTTGAAATAGGTAAGGCACGCGGTATGAGTTCTATTGAAAACTCAACTTCACGATTTGGTGGAAGACCCGGAATGTCCTCTGGAAAGACATCATCAAACTCTCGTACAATGGGAATATTCTTAATCATGAGTTTCTCACCAACCATTTGAGATAAATAACCTTAATTTAGTGGAATCAAGACCCATAAGATGGAATAAATTTCTACTGGAAGGTTATGTTCATCCTTGCATCGATAGACGATCAAAGATTGATGTGGAATATGAAATGTGACTTCCCTTCTTTGGAAATTGATATGAGCTCTATATAGAGAAAGACAATCCATGCCAAGAATCACATCAAATTCCATTATAGGAAGGATCACAAGATTTACAGGAAGCACTTTCCCACAAACTTCAATCGGAGAAGAATTATAAACTTTTTGATTCGACTGTTGTTCCATTAGGGGTTTTCACACCTAACTCAACATCTAATTGTTGAGGTAATACGGTGATACCATTAGAAAATTATTCAGAAATAAACGAGTGGGTGGATCCAGAATCAAATAAATCATTTTCTACTTTAGAGTGGATGGTAAGTGTACCTTTCACCACTTCATTATCGTACTCCATATCACTGATAGAAATTGCTTGTGACTTTCCTTTGTCTTTAGCCTTAAGAGTTTGTTGACGTCGATCATCCTAAACAATCCTTGGATTAGGTCATTTATTGGCATAATGCCCCATTTCCTTGCACTGGTAACATTAAAGTGTAGGAGGTGCACTATGTATAGCCTTTTCATTGTTCTCATAATTAGACATCTTCTTCCCATCGTTGCAGCATTCAAATTCCCGATGACCTTCCTTTCCACATTTGAAACATTTACTTGTCCCTTTAAGACAACTCCATCCATGTTTCATTCCACACTTTGAGCATAAGGGAAAACTCATATTATTTTCAGTGTGCTCTTTAGAATTTACATTGAATTCCATTTTCCACTTCTTATCAAACCCATATGACTGATGGGTTACTCCAATCTCCATCTCAACTTTGAGAGCACATCGAACGATTTCCTCATAGCTATTGAAGTCCCTTATCGATAACACCCTTCGAAGACTCGGTTTTAAGCCACTAAAGAATCAATCGATCTTAATCTCTGGTTGGATAATAATACTAGAAGCGTACCTTGCAAGTCTTGTAAAATTTTCTTCATAGGTACCAACATATTCATCATCCATTTGCTTTAGTTCAAGAAACTCCTTCTCCATCTTTGTTTGCAGAATACGAGTGAAGTACTTATTGAAAAATAAGTTCTTGAAATCGTCCCATTCCATGGACTCAATTTTATCTCTTGGCCTCATATTCTTGATAAGATTCCACAATTGATTAGCATCACCTTCCAAACGATACACTGCTAAGATTACTTTATCATGTTCAGAACACTGAAGAACTGAAAATATCTTTTCAGTAGTACTGATCCATTGTTCACCAACTAATGGATCAGTAGACCTGCTGAATGAAGGTGGACGCTGTCTCATGAAGGATTCAACAAAATTTTGCTCATTCTTTTGCTCGTTTGGAAGTCCTGCATGATTCATAGCTTGAGAATGTTGTGTGAGCATGGATACAAGATTTTTCATTCTAGCTCCCACAATGTTTGTTTTCTCAGGGGGACAATCATTTCGTTTCCCGTCGCATTCCGCATTAACAAGGTTCCTTCGGGTTCCAGCCATTGACTAAAACCAAGAAGAATAGTGTGATCAACAGTAATTATAATAGGAAAAACACATAATCAAGAATAAAATTCAACACTTAAGGTCTTATCATAGGTTATTCATGGCCATTTCAAAAACACTAATATTGTGTTCTATGCTTAGACTTATCCTTAGGATTCTTACTAAGGATTTCACATCCTAGTTTCCAAAGGTTTACTATACCTTTCCTCTGATACCAACTATAACGACCCATACTTAACATACAATGTTAGTACTTCAAAATTGAAGTACACTTATTACAACATATAACAAAACCACGAAAGGATCGTATAGGTATAGTGTCTTTAGAAACTGGGAAACATAAAAAACTAGTTCCTAAAGCATCTACACTGTCTCCCATTTATTTCATCATATCTATAGTCCCTTTTTGAATATCTTACTTAATAACCATCTTCCTGACCTGGGGAAAGAAAACATACAAAAGGGTGAGCTCAAATGCTCATTAAGGGTAAACAAAAGAAATATCAATCACATCATATTCATAAGAACATAACATTTTGGAAATCTTACCCTGCAAAAGAGATCATAATTTCAAAACATGGGATAAATCATGGTAGTGAAATGTAATCACAATAATCATAAATTAAAACATGAATATTTCTGGAATACACACATAATCATATAGAATCATTTCTTATTAGTCAAGACTCATTGTCAAGAATATCTTAGTGGACAAAGTCCATTTCTGAACTGAGTTCATTCCTCATTTCAGTCCTGTTTCACTGAACTGGTTTAACCTTCCGTTCCATCCATGTCTATCTCATAAGATATAAAATCTTTACCCAATTAATTGGAGGGAGATATAGGTCCCACCCATCTCATAATAATACCATTCTTATGTGTGCCACGGAATCAAAAATCATACATCATTGCATATCCCATGTAATAAAAATTGGATTCTTAAACATTGTGACATCATAAAACAATTCATATAAGATAAAGGAATTCATAAAAATAATTCCATCACAACATAATCAAATCAATTTAATAATAGGGATAGAAACAGAACCCTATATTATCTTAGATTGAAAATAATTTTGATAAAACACTTGAACTCCATTCTTGAGGAAAATATCCTTTCTACTTCAAAAACTCATTTTTTTATTAACATGTCATACAATTATAAACTAAAAGAATTTTATTAAGAATAAACTTTAAAACATGTAAAGGAAGCTTCTTGGAAATAATGTTTTAAAAATACATTCATGTCGTATAAGTTAAAAAACACTCTTCTTGTACTTTTGTCAGAAAAGTCAAAAAGTACCTCGTACAAAAAATGACAAAAGATTCCTTTAATATCTTTTACTAAAAACTCAAAGAAGGATAAATTGGATTTAAACAATTTTAGGTGGATGGAAATAATATTAAATATTTAGGAAACATGGATTTGGATGATAAAATACACCCCAGTAAATTCCAAAGTATAAACAATCTCGGATAAAAATGAGATTGTGATATTTCCCATACCTTAGGTCTGATTTGATTTGTAAGTGTCTGAACCTCCTGTTTAATTATTTAAATAATGTCATTGACTTATTACATAATCATACCTATTGTTATGATATCATATATGTTCATATTCTTATCTTATTATTAGTAATATTTCATTGCAACTAGTTATTCGGGTGTTTATTACTTTTTGTTCTTATGCGTGTTTTGTCGAATAAATTCTTATTATTATTTTTAGGTTATAGATAACTCATTTCCAGAATTTTATTATTGTAATATATATCATATATATTAACTCAATTCATTTATTTAATCATTATGCAATGAAAATAATGTAGAACGAGTTTCATCACATCGTGGAGATGGTATTCCGTACGTACGCACGAGCGATGATATCGTTCCCATGATCGTGGAATTGTATTGGAGTGTATCTATACTACTTCAGAATCAATATCACTTTACAATAATCTTATATATTCATTCGTTACATCATTATTCCCATCCAAGTAATGTGGTGGTGGAAAATAGATTACACCACGACATGGAGACGGTATTCCCTACGTACGCACGCGCGGTGATTTTGTTTTCCATAGGATGGATAGATGGTGAAATACAGTTGTTTCATACATATAATAACATATAATTATATGAGTGATAATTATGTTATTAATTCATCATGAAACAACTAAATAAGAAGAAGTCGAATAAGAAATAATGTTGAAAGAATCGGTAACGGACATTACCTCTTCTTCGAAGCGCTTCTTTGAGACCTCCTTTTAGGGCACTAAAATTGGTCTTTGAAGATGACCAGGACCTCTAAGATGTTTCTAGGTAATTGGAGAGGAGAAATTGGCAGGGTTATGCTGAGCTTGAAGGCTCAAAGTGGTGTGAGGAAGAGAGGGAGGAGGTGCCCTTTTATAAGGGAGGAGAGGGGATCCTTTGGAAAAACTAAAAATATTATTTTATTATAAAGCCATATTTGGTTTTAAATAGCTCCAAATTGATTTATTTAGAAGATAAGGTGGGGATGGGTCTAAATCCTCTCATCCAATATAATTTGGACTAGTTTAGTTTACTATTTTAACCTTATCATTTAGATTTAACTTTAAGTTAGATAATTTTACTTTTACCGTGTCTTTTTGTGTTCTTAAACTATAAGGTTAATAAACTTACTATAACAAGCCAAAAGAACCCCATGTTTTTTATTATTAATATATATAACATTATCTAAGTCATTTGGATGAACCTTATATTTTTAGGAATAAAATAAACAATTAATAATATAATAGTTTTTTTAAAAACTATTTTATATCAATTTTGACACTATTTAGTAATTGATTTTTTGGAAAATCATAACAGAATTATTAATTCAAAAACAGTTAAATAAATCAATACTAACATGTCATATTAACCTATAAAATTATTGTAATTCATAAAAAGTCTCATAATACATTTATTTGGGAATTTATAACATCAATTATGTCAATATTTCATTAATAAGATAATTACTGCATCATCGTTATGTCATAAATAAATTAAATTATTTAATGTCTAAAAATTAAAAATAAAATACCATTATTTAGGAAATCTTTTTAACTTTCTAATGAATATTTATAGTCGAATTTATCTCATGAATAACTCTATATTAAAAATCATTTACTTATAAAACATTGATTTTAACTATTTTAACCCTTCTTTAAATAAATTAATAATAAATGTCTTAATCTAATCCATGTGGGACTAAATGGTCATATTTTATTCCTAAGGTTGTTTTTGGTCGAATTAAACTTATCCAATAGAATTAGGAAATTTTTTATTATCATAATAATATCATTTTTACTCTTAATTACCCTATTTACTTTTAACCGTGGTAAATAAAAGTAAAAAGTTATTATTCACCAAAAATTATTTTCATCTCATTGAACAAAATTTTACTTACTGAAATCAACCGTGTCTCTCGGATTTTTTAAATTCCACTCACAGAAGCAGTAAAATTAAGTTCTATGTAAATTTACAAATTCTCCTAGCAGGTGGGTAAAAGACGGTGAAAAGTTCAATACAATTTTAATATATCTAAAGTTATTATAAAATTACTCCAATGAATTACATTGAACTTATATAGGTATTATGTATCAATTTTGACCTAAAATAAATTTAAATAAAATAAATAATTATTTAAAGAAAAAGTTGGTTTTTAAATAGTAACCCAGTGTTTTCAATATTCATCAAAAATTGAATGTTTCCAGAAAAATACCAAAATTTCACCCAAGGCTAATTTCGATATTCCAAATCCAAAAATGAATTCCATTTTGAAAATTAAAATTTACAAAATTTCAAAAATTGGTTATTACTATTTATAACAACTAGTTTTAATAATATTTTAATAGTATATTGTTGTTTAGTGAAACATGGTATTGCGTACGGCAAAAGATATCAAGGAAGGTCGCGATTGCGTGTAAAGAAATACAAGCTAGTTTAGTGTGTAGTAAAAGATTATTTTGATGATTTATATAAAATAATAACAAAATATTTCTTATAAAAGTCTCGGGTGTTACATTGAGTGCATTACACGAATTCCAGCACCAGAGGCCACTCAGGATAAGGGGATAGATGGACACACATGCGACTGAGGATTGGCTGGAGGCTGTGGTGAGAGTTTTCCAATTGGTAGGGACACCAGAAGAACTCATGGTGATTCTAACTGCTAGCTTTCTATAGGCTGCAGTGGACAGATCGAGGTGTTTGATGCTCCAGGTCTATGATGAGGGGACGCTTTTCTGGGAAGACTTCTAGATCCTGTTTCGGGTAGAGTTTGTTCCAGCGACTCTTCTCGCATTGTGAATACAGGAGCTACTTCATCTGCATCAGGGCATTATTACCGTAGCTCAGTACTTAGCGAGGTTCACTGACCTCTAACACTACTCTACAAATATGGCACGAGACTCATTCTTCAGGGCCCAGACTGTCGAGAAAGGACTCAAGTGGGAGATCAGGGATTTGGTGATCTCACTTAGCATCCTGACGTAGGCGGGGGTGTTAGAGAGAGCCCTCTTGGTGGAGATTTTCCTCGCTGAACAATTACCAGTAGCGAGACCCACTATTAGTCATCACGTAGCGGAGTCTTCTACAGCTGGTAGTAGAAAGACGTCACAGACGTCCAAGAGGACTAGACCTACATGTGGATGACTGCATGACTCAAGATTTTGTGTGCGGGGTACATGAAGTGGAGATAGACATTCCAGGAGCAGCCAATGTTTCACATGCGGCGGGCATGGTCATGTGGCTCGTGAATGTCTGACCCTCCATTCGGATGATCAATAGATGGTAGAAGGACCTCTCAGTTGGAGACATAGGTTTGATTGAGGTGGTTCATAGGGAGAAGGAAGACGTGGTAGAGGAGCTGGTTGTGCAGCTAGTGGTGGGCGGTGATTCCAGATATTACCGCCGCCGCCACCAGGAGGTCCACGCCAACCGTAGGGAGTAGGTGGACATGGGAGAGAATAGCTCCAGGAAGCTGAGGTATTTGATCATGACACTCCATATATGATTTTAGGTACAAACTGTGTCTACTACACCATATCTGTAGTACTAATAGACACGGGTTCAAGTAATTATTTTATTTCCACTTCCCTCGTTCGGAGCTCAGAGATTATGACAGAGCCTTTGGTACGATCCTTATGGCTAGAGACTCCTATGGGAGCAGATTCTATGATTACGCAATGGTGATGTCAATGTGAGCTTACTCTAGGAGGTGAGATCTTCGGTTGGGATCTCCTGGTAGGGGCATCGAGGCCTTACGACATCATCTTGGGTAGGGACTGGTTATATATAGTCTATGCTCAGATTGACTGTATTATGTGCAAAGTGTGGTGTGCCCGCATAGATGGGGCTAGGTGTACCTTCACTAGAAATAAGGAAGTCTTTACAACACTGGATGGACTTGCTCAGAGGAGAGTGCAACCGATCAATCATCAGTTGGCTAGCCTTACACTGGGAGCTATTTATGTGGAGAGTCCGAGCTATCATGTTGTGGTGGACCAGTACATAGATGTTTTCCCGGATGATGTCCTAGGTCTACCCCCTCATAGAGAGGTAGAGTTTTACATTGAATTGTACCACGGTACGACACTGATATCAGCACCAGCATATCGGATGGCTCCCACGGAGCTTTGTGAGATGCGGGTACAGCTAGTGGACTTGTAGGGGTAGGGATTCATTAAGCCCAGTGTTTCTCCCTAGGCATCCCCAATTTTGTTCGTTAAGAAGGTGGATGGGAGCATGAGTATTTTTGTTGACTATTGGCTCCTGAACCAAGTGAGTTTGAAAAACAAGTACCCACTCCCAAGGATTTTCGACCTCTTTGATCAGCTGAAGGGAGCACGGTGGCTCTCGAAGATAGACATCAGATCAGGCTATCACGAGCTCAGAGTACAAGACGAGGATGTGCAGAAGACAACCTTCAGGTGTTGGTATGACCATTATGAGTTCTTGGTTATGCCATTCGGTGTAAGAAATGCTCCATAAGTGTTCATGGGGCTCATAAACAGGATCTTTCAGCCACACCTCAATCGCTTTGTTGTAGTCTTCATCGACGACATTCTGATCTACTCGACTACTAAGGAGGAGCATGTCTATCATTTCCAGGTAGTACTGGACACACTCTGAGAGCACCACTTTTATGGTAAGCTCTCAAAGTGATAGTTTTGGATCCATGAGGTTAAATTTATGGGACATGTCATATCGGAGGCTGGAGTTGTAGTAGATCCAGTGAATATTGAGGTGGTACATGCTTGGTAGCCACCCAGGAGTGTGACGGAGGTACGGAGTTTCCTGGGTTTGGCTGGATATTACCATAGGTTTGTGACAGACTTCTCCATAGTTGCAGCACCACTTTCATCCTTGAAAATGAAGGGGAAACCCTTCATGTGGTCAGATAGATGCGAGTGGAGTTTTCAGAAGTTGAGGAAGATGTTGACTAGTGCCCCCATCCTGAGGCTTCCATAGGAAGGTGTAGGGTACGTAGTATACTATGACACATCAGATACCAGAATCAGATCTTTCTGAATGCAGGAGAAAGCAGTGATCGCATATAGTTCTCGACAACTGAGGCATCATGAGAAGAAATACACTACCAATGACCTGGAGTTAGCCGCAGTGGTCTTAACCGTGAAGATGTGGCGACACTATCTAATGAGATAATGTTTTACAGTGTACTCTGAGCACAAGAGTCCCAGGTTTAACTTCTCTCAGAAGGACCTAAACCAGAGGCAATGATGTTGGCTTCAGTTACTCAATAACTTTGACATCGAGATAGTCTATACTCTTGGAAAGGGGAATGTTGTTGCAGATGCACAAAGTAGGAGATCTGGTATGCAGCTGTTAGGTGAGGTGATGGAGCAGCTGGATGCTTTGCTGATATCGTTTATGGATCAGGATGGAACAAATTTTCTTCTATCTCTTAGAGTCACACCCCCACTTCTTCAGCATGTCAGGGAGGCGTAGTGTGGGGACACTGACTTTGAGACACTACGTGCTCAGATATCCACAGGGAAGGCACCTGATGGATTTTTGAAGGTGGGGAGCACGTAATCCTCTTCAGAGTATATATCATGGTACCAGTGTCTCTTCAAGAGGAAGTGTTGATGGAGTTCCACACATCCCCTCTAACAGTACATCCAGGAGTGGCGAAGATGTACTAGGACCTCCGACGACAGCACCGGTGGCCGAGAATGAAGAAATGAGTAGCAGAGTTTGTCTCTCGGTGCCTCAGTTTTCAGCAAGTGAAGGCAGAGAATCTGGTACCGGCAGGCTTGGTTCAGCCCTTAGAGGACTTAGAGTGGAAGTGAAATGGGATATATAGGGACTCCATGAAAGTGATTCCACATACATCTAGGGGACATGACTCGATTTGGGTGATCATCTACCGACTCACCAAGTCGGCCAACTTCCTACCAATCAGAGATCAGGGTTTAGTAGAGAGATTGGGACGCCACTATGTGTAGGAGATTGTGCGGTTAAATGAAGTATTTTTTATGATTATATATGATTGTAATGCACGATTTACTTCCCATCTATGGAAGGGGTGGCAAGAGACTTTCAAAACACAGCTTTGTTTGAGCACTTCCTTCCATCCTCAGACGGATGGCCAGACTGAGTGAATAATTCAGACCCTGGAGGACATGTTGCGTGCTTGTGTCCCCGACTTCAGTCGTAGTGGGGAGAATTAATTAAATTTGGTGGAGTTTTCATACAACAACAGCTATCACTCAACAATTGGGATGGCACCGGTTGAGGCGTTATACATGCAATATTGCAGGTCACCGCTGTGCTGCACTGACCCAAGGGAGTTAGTACTCATGGGACCAGAGATGGTACGAGCTACCATAGAGAAGGTGTAGATCATCCAGGAGCAGATGAAGAATACATAGAGTATGTATAAGTCATATACCGACAGGAGATGGAGACCTCTAGAGTTTGGTTATAGAGACCACGTCTTTCTACAGGTCTCATCTCGATGAGGTTTTTGGAGATTTGACCGAGGCGGCAAGTTATCTCTGAGGTTCATCGGACTTTTTCAAGTCCTCGGTAGAGATGGCGAGGTGGCATACCACTTAGCTATTCTACCTCAATTGCATCAGGTGCATGATGTCTTTCATGTATCCCTGTATAGGAGATACGTGCACGAACCTTCTCACATCATCGGCCATGCCGAGATAGACGTCGATGATGGTGCGACTTTTACGGAGGTTCTAGTAGAGATTGAGGATCGACAGGAGCGGGTCCTTTATGTATGGTCGATAGCTCTAGTGCGAGTTCACTGGCAGCACAGGAACCTCCAGGAGAGAACAAGGGAGTGCGAGGCTCAAATTCATGCTCAATACCCCCACTTGTTCCCTTAGTATGAGTTTTCGCTTACAGCCTGAGGTGGGGAGAATATAAAGACCCATAATTCCCAAGTAATGTTTTTTAATAAATGAGAATTTTACGACTCCGTGAAAATTGACGGCACATGATTAGAAGGCCCAGAGTGCCCCAAATGAATTTCTAAACATTATTTCAGGTACGTTTAGTAAACGTGTGAGAAGGTTTTTTTTAACTTTTTAACCGGTGCTCAGAATTGAAATCTGAGGGCACCATTGAACTCGCAGTGCCAGTTTTCGCTTAAGGAGACTTTCACCTTGACGACAAATGGTCGAGGGTGAAAGTTATTTTTTTGTGGTTTTTGTAGAAATAATAAATAAAATAAACACATTATTTATTTTATTTTTGTTGTAACCACCCTCCATGTGGATGTTCAAGGGTGGAGTCCACCGGAACTAAACCTCGTCTTCATGTTTAATTGTGGTGGGGACCACTCAATTTTTAAATAACCTCCAAATTTGAATTTAGGGGCAGGGACCATCTGACCCCTGTTAATTGGGGGGAGAAGAAACCACTCAACCCCACCTCTTTAATGTGGAGGATCCTCTTGGGCTTCCTCCACATTAATTACACCAACCTTCCATAATTAAATGTGCCAACCAAGGTGTTTAATTAGGCTATTTTCTATTTGTGCCAATGATTAAAGTTGGGGGAAACCCATCAGTTGGCCATTTTCATTTTGGTGGATCCTCGGGAGAAAAGCTCTCCAACGAAGAACTATTTTTCCGAATGAAGAATGTCGATGAATAACGCTAACCCCGACTTTGACCATCTTCCTTGAGACATCCTCCGACATAGGACTTTTTCAACTATGAAGATCCGACACACAAACCGATGATCAAGGAAAACGCCGACGACACCGATGTCCGTCTTTTTCCCAATGATTCGTCTTCTTCCCCACGACTCCATCGACGTATCTTCCCGAGGTAGGGTTTTAAGGATATTTTTTTATCAAAATCCAGGTACTCCCTTATTCTCATGTGAGAGATTGGGAATGATTAAATTACGGAAGATCATGGTTGACATTCTTTGCTTCATTCTTTTGAACCGTATACTACCCCTCTAAACGATGAGGGTGCAGGCCAAACTAACATGGCCCGACCTGCCTTTACTATTCTCCTTTGTGGTGTTATTTAGAGTGAAGGAAGGCTTTGAAGTCGACGACACCACCACCAGCGACCACCACGCCCACGCCACCCCAGCGGTGCTCTGGCCCTCCAGCCAAACTATCCTCGTACCCACCGACAGAGCCTTCTCGGTTGCGCCGCCCACAAGCTAAGCCTTCGAGGCCACGCCGCCCGCCAACCAATCTGCCCCGGCCACACTACTCAACGGCTGCGCACCCCTGGTTGTGTCGCCCGCCAGCCGAGCCACCCGCTGGCCGTGCCCCCCACTAGGTGTGCCACGCCGGCCGTGCCATCCTCCAGTCGCACCACCCCAGCTCATGCCGCCCGCCGTCCTCCTGAATCGGCCCGCGCCCCTCGCGGTTCCCCATCCGAACCTGCCCGCGCCCCTCGCAGCTACCCGGATAAACCGGCCAGCACCCCTCACGGTGCCCCAGCCAAGCCGGCCCATGCCCGTCATGGTCCCCCAGCCGAACCGGACCCATGACCTCATGGCACCCTGCGGCTGAGCCGCAACGCGGCCCCCGCGGGCTCTGTGGCCCCACACGGCCCTCGCAACCTGTTGGACCTCCCAGCGGACCGGGCTGGCTTACAGGCTGGGTGTGACCCTATAGGTCAGGATAGGTTGACCGGAACCAGGTTGACCCATGCCAGGTCGGGCTAGGTCAGACTGGACCCAGGCCCACTACGACCCTTATACTTCTTTTGGCCATTACTTCAACACCGGACGTCTGTTTGATGAACCATCAGCAGCGTTGGGAACCTTGGAGCGAGACAGTCCCTTTGGGTGATACCACACTGAGTTTTGGATTGAGATGGGGTACGGTCAGGTTGGGTCGAGCACGAATCCAACCGGACCCCTGGGACTAAAATGCAAATAACTAACACACCGGGCGCCCGATTGACATGTCGTCTGTTACGTTGAGACCCCTATGACCTGACAGATCTTTGTGATACTTCTTCGTGGGACTTCATGATAGTTGGAGTTTCAACCAATAGCTTGTGGAGAGGATCCTCCCGGAGATGAGCGAGCATAGTGCATAGACCTAGTAGCTAGCTAAGACTTGATGACTACTGACCATTTTGACTCGGAGTGACTCTACTAGCCCAGTGGGGAGCGCCTTGGTGTCGCAGCAGACCCAAAGTGGGGAGTGAATTGGTGTCACGGCAGACCCATAGTACTCGATAGGAGGAGTACCTCAGCAAGCTACGAGGGGGAGCACACATTGTGACACGGCATACCCATGGTCAGAAGTGCACTTGATGATGCGACAGATCCACGGTACTCGACAGGAGGAGTACCTCAGTAATCCAAGTTTAGTGGGATGCACGTTTGGTGTCATGAAAAGACCACTGTACTTGGTAGAGGAGGTGTTCTTTATTAGCCATGGTATTGAAAATTTGATTGGGGGTGTTACTTGATACTACCCCTAGAATAAAATCATGGTTTGAGCTGAGTCATCTTTTCTGTGTTTTCCTTATGATTCAGATGAATCATTTGATAACTTAGGTATATGTATGGGAATATACCTAAGTAAGGTTATATGTTGATTTCAAACTTTTTGATTTGTCCTTGTTGGATTTTGTATGAACTTGAGGGTCTAGAGGTTGCTACGGAGTATCATTATACTCACCCCTACATGGGCTATGCCCACACATTGATGTGTTGGTTGCAGACGACGGACAACATTGACTGAGGCAGAGAGTACCAGGACATGACGGTTCCCAGAGGTGGACCATATGGCGTGTCGGTATGTGGAGGATACGGACGGACACTGAGTGCTGAAGAGGCTATATGTACCTGCTCTTCAAGTAGGAATCCTGGAGGACGACTTAATAACTGCTTTTCTTTCTTTTTCTTCATTTGTTTTGTTTTCAGTTGTACTTTTACCTTTACTGTTGGGATTGTACTCCGGCCCCTTTTACTTTCATCACTCTTTTGGTTATACAGTTTACTCGTGTTCGTATCCTATTGTGTGTGTTAACAGGTTATAAAGGCAATGCCTTCCTAGTTTTAGGGAATTACACCTTTGGTGCTAGTCGTCAGCCTCTGGCCTATAAAAGGCGAGCATGGGGCAGTCATGGCATGGGTCTCGGGGATCGGGTTGTGACACATATATTTAGGCACATGCTCATGAACTTGCCAAAATATAGAAATTCTATGTTGGGTGAGATATGGACCCCTTACCTCCTTTTTATTCTCAAAAGACTTTACCACTCCAGCAGACTCTTCATGTGGTGAATAAATAGAATTAATATATATATATATATATATTAAAAAAACAAATAACACATAACAAATAGATAAAAACAAAATAATTATTAATCAATAATTACTAGTCAATAATAATTAATCAATAATTTCTAATTAGTAATTAGTAATTAAAAGCTAATAATTAAAAATTAAGAATCCATTATTAACTAGTAATGTTAAATAATTACTAATTAAAAATTACAAATTAATCAAAAAACATAAATGAATAATAAATAAATAAATATAATATGGTAATAAACTGTAAATAATAAATAGTAAATAAGAAATTGAAAATAATAAATAGTAAAGAGTAAATAGTAAATAAAAAATAGAAAATAGTAAATAGTAAATAATGAGGAATAAATAATAATTAATAATTAATAATTAATAATTAATAAGTAATAAATAATAAATAATAAATAATAAATAATAAATAATAAATAATAAATATATAAGATATAACATATAACATATAATATCTAATATCTAATATCTAATATCTAATATCTAATATACAATATATAATGCATAATATATAATATATAGTATATAGCATATAATAAATAAATATTGTATAAATAATAATTGAAGTAAAAAATAGAATAAAATATGATAAATTAATAATAAATTAATACATAACAGATAATAAATTTAGAATAAATAAATAATAAATAAATAGTAAATAAATAAAAAAATTACAATTAATAAGTAATTAATAATACATTAATAATAAATTAATAATATAATAAAAATTAATAAAATAATAATTTAAAAAAAATAAAATAAAAAATAAACAAATAAATTATAAAAAATTAAAAATATAAAACATAATAAGTAATAATTAATTAATAGATAAAATGTCAATAATAAATAAATAAGATGTTAATAATTAATTAATAGTAAATTAATAATAAAAAAATAATAAATTTGAAATAAATTAATAAATAATATATTCATTATTAATAAATAACTAGTAAATGAATAATAAACATATAAATAATATATAAATAAAAAAATTAAAACTAAAAAAATAAAAAAATGAATAATATATAATTGTATATTAATAAAGATAAATATATATATAAATGAAAGTAAATATAAATATATATACATATATATATATATATATATTTACACATATATGATAAAAAAATATTAACATAAATATGTATAAATATTAAAAAATGTATATAAATATGCAAAAATATTCATAAAATCATATAAATAGATATATATATATATATATATAATTGATAATAAATTACCAAAAGAGGAGAAAAAAAATAATTGAAATACTATCAAATCAATAGGAATAGAAATCTTCTAAATAAAATTGTGAATGAAATAAAAATAACTTGAAGACACTCTAAAATGAAGATTAAATCAAATCGAATTCTTATGATATATATATACACTTAAATCTATTTAAATGTATAATATATTAATATTTTTTTAACATATATATGAATATATATATATATATCTCTGTGTGTGTGTGTGTGTTTATCAAGACACACACATATGTATATATAATAATTATTTATATATGTGTGTGTATATATATTCATATAATTTTAGTCTAAATTAATTTATAAACTATATTTAATTACAATAATATATTTATATAAAAAAAGATTTATGTATTATTTATACACATAAATATTTCCATATATATATATTCAATAACATATATTAGAATATACACAGAAATATTTTTTTATGGAGACACACATATTTATATATAATCGTTACATGTTTATGTATAAATATACATACTAATGAATTTTAATAAGGTAACTAAATTTGAAAATTATTTATTTTAAATGAAATGAATAATAAATATTTATTTTGATAACGATTATATGATTAAAAATACATATCTTTATAAATATATATTTATACAGGTGATTTATTATATGACATTATAAGAAAATATGCATGTATTTAATTATAAATAAAACTACATTGTGAAAAGAAATAAATGTTAAAAATAAAATATCAATATAAAAGTAATAACTAGAAATAAATTTGGTCCCCAATGAAAATGGACAAATATACCCCATTAAACGAGGCTGAAATTACATCGAATGTTAAAAAATTACGATCCCCTGAAAAAAAAAATTAAATTTTGAAGGCCTTTAGGGACTCTTTTTTCCTAAAAAGTATAGAGAATAGGGGCCCATAGTGTTCATGGATTAGAACTCATCATATGCTTCTATTTGAGACGTGTTAGAACTCAAACAGACACCTGCATCGAAAGCTCTGGTAGTTTGATGTTTGACTTTGATTTACAACTTTTCTTGATACAATAATAAATTTTATTCTTTTCATTATTAAAAAAATTAAATCAAATTTGGTTTTATTTTATTTCTTGAGCTTCAATTTGACTATTTGGATCTAAAATGGACTCCTAAATCAAAAGTTATGGTCATTTGATGCCAAAGTCTTATTTTAAACATATTGAAGATATGTTTTACCTTTCAAATTATTTTTATCTAATAATTATAAATATTAATTAATTGAAACATTATTATTAAATAACATTATTAATATTAAAAAAAATATTATAGTAAATAATAAATACTAAATAACAATTAATAGTTTTTTTAAAGGTTTTTCATTTTTATTTAGTGGTTGTTTTATAAAAACTATCTCTATTTCCTGGAAGTTTTTAAAAAATTACCCCTATTTTCCTATGATTTCTTTCAGAAAAAGAATCTAAAATTTAATTTAATTTTTTAGGAAAAATGTTAAAAAAATATGTAAAAATATTTTAAAAAACCTTTGCAACAGTTTTTAAAAATACTGCAAAAAAACCATCGATATATTATTTTCCCAAAAAATATTTACTTACAGTTTTAAAAACTGCCGCAAAAAACTGCCCCTAAATATGTTTTTTGTTGTAGTAAAATATTTTTTTAAAATTCATCCTGCTTTTGAAAATGGAAAAATTTTAAAAACAAACATATCATGCCTTTTTCAAAATCTCACATTTGAAAACATACTTAACACATTTAAAAAGTCAACATTTTTGCACCAAATCATATATCATTACTCAAAATGAAGTATGCAGTCCTATGGGGAATTCATTTGTATCAATGTATTTTAGGCTCTTGTCATTAGATAAACCCATGAAAATGATATTACAATTACTATAAGTGTTTCCATAATATATATGTTCCCAAATCCATGGTCACTTGAAGTCCATAAAAAAATTAGTTATATATTTTTATGCTCTAAATTTCATGTCCTCAAATTCTTACTACATTATACCATCCCAAACCCTAGAAAAGACCAGAATAATTTCAACTCCTAGACCAAAACAATGGATAACCACTTATCAAACAAACTGATAATAATTTTAAGTCAAATACCATAAAATATGATACCACTTGTAACATCCTTCCCCTCTTCATTGGCTATCGTTGAGGTGGAATTTCAACTTGGACTTAAGTGACATCCATAATATACCAAAGGCAAGAAATAAATGACAAGGACTTATATACAGTTGGTGGATGATTTTTCTTCTAAAAATAAAACAACCACAATCAATCATTCCATAACCTAAACCTCTATATGATGCATTATAACAATTTAATATTACTCAATGTATAACAAATCAAACAAAATATATCATATAACCAAGAGAAAACACAGAACAATATCTACTATAAAACATAAGACAAAACCAACAAAAACCAATGTATCCAAGACACCATCACAACAACTCCCAACATGATCTAAGCTCTAACTCCATCAATATTTCCCATGTATCATGAATCACCACTAAATAAAGGTGATAATTTCCATTTACTTGTGTCTCAATAAACAATACCTAAAAAAGCACCAATGTGCCAAAGATAGGGTGAGTAATGAAACTGAGTAGGCCTTCCCTAAAAGACTTCCCTACTCATTACACTAGGATAGAACATGTTAGTACATTGATATAAAAGAATATATTTAAAAAAATTATATAAAACAATTTATATAAAACACATTAGAACATTTTATTAGTTTATATCAAAATACAAAATAATTTCTATACAAAAAATAGTTTCCAAGGAAAACAAAAAAAACTCGTAAAACCATTTCAAATTAATTTTTGGCATACCCATTCCTGGTTTAAATCTCTCTCTCACACACACACACACACTTGAATGATTTTTTTATTTTCATACTCATGGGTAGTCTCTTTTCCATCCACTAATTCATCACAGATTAGAAAATATCCTTTTTACAATGACACACAACCATTATCCATGTTCACGTCCCTTTGTACCCCAATGGTATATTCCCCTTTTTTGGGTCATAATGAATTAATGAACTCATATAAATCCATTTATGCCAAAACCATTTCAATAGATTTCAATAAAACTATTAATTAATTGAAAAACTTTATAAAAACCATTTCCATGACTCCAACAAGGCCATATTTTAAAATCAGCATTTTAAAATCAAGAAAACTATTCACTTTCATAACCAATTTCTACATATCCAAAAAACATAAGTAAAGAGGGTTTCTACCATGACTTTTAAAGAAATTTCAAAACCAATTCAAAAAATTTTAAACTAATGCCACATGATCTAGAAATAGGAGTTGAGTGTGAAGCCACCTACCTGAGTAATTATGGAAAAAATGAAGAACGACATGAATTATTCTACAAATTTGGGTTGAATCTCCAAAAAGACGCCTTATATATATTCCCCTAACATCAAAATATCCACAATCCATCATTATTTCCTTAAAACATCATCGATATATCCCTAATAGATTATATGTCATGTTTTGAGAGAGGTAAGGAAAGTAGATCTAAGAAACAATACCACAAAAAAGACTTACCAAGGGAATTAGGCTTCATTGCACCACGAATTGATAATGGATTGATTTCAGTTTGGAGGGGAGAGACTCCAAAACCTTTGGGAGGTTTAAATATTAAATTATTGTCAAAATGAATGAAAAATGAGTTCATTTGTGGTAAATCCATGTGAGATTTACATTTTTTTTATGACACATTAAAACTGTGCATGGTTAGGAAAATTGTGTGATAACCGAGCACCTGCTTATGCCTTAAGAAGCAACATGCATGGTTGGACCACATAGTGAGACATATCTTACACCAACCATGTAGAATACCTCTTCCTCACTGCACACGGTTTCTCTTGGCTGTCCAAACAGTCTAGCTAAACCATGTGCCAAATCATGAACCCTCCCAAAATTCAATGATTGACCTTTCACAATTTCTTGTAAGTGTTTCATAGTATCAACCAATTTTACTCAAACTATACACCTTTATAAAAGCCCCCAAAACCTTCCAAAAGTCTTCTAAACCCCCCAAAACTTCACCAAAACACAATGTAATTAATAATCATAAATAAATTGTTAATTACATGAAACCAAGGGTTCTACATAGACTGAGAAATCTATTGATTATTCCATACCAACTATTGTGAAATATGATTAACCATGTGGGAAATGATGAAATAATGAATCCACAAAATAATAGAAGGATTGTGTCTCATGTGAATTCATTTGTTAAGATTATAAGGGGAATAATCTTCAACCTCGTAAATGTCCTCAATATATAAAGAACCACTATAATAATTTCTTCAAAATGACTAGAAGATGATTTATTGGTGCTAAAGTAGGGAATCAAGCAACAATATATCATAGAAAAAAATGATACAGTGAAAGAAGATAACATTCTCCATAATTATCCAATAATTATTATATTTTTTCAATGTGTGGAATTTTGGAATTATAAAACCCAAAGAAAAAATCTATAGTTTAAAGAAGTGAACTCATGCCAACCAACTTATTGATCATGGGAACAGGGAAAATCAAATGCAATGATTGTTTTTGAGGTCGGTAGTGATTCTTTAAAACTGATTTATCAATTTCTTATGTCATGAAAGATTTCACATATTAGGAATTAATATATAATTGTAAACATATTTTTTGGTATAATTATTATATGCATGGTATGTTTAACATATTAAAGGATTAATGAAAGTTACACATTATATATTTATCTTTTCTTCACTTTTTAGAATTGTATTAGGATTAAACTATCATTATCTATAAAGGTCTCATATAAAATATCATAATGGGAAATATCGCTTTATATCCTTAATAGAACCACAATCAACTACCAATGTTAGGTTAATTAGGAGTTCCATGTTGAACTTAATCCCATCATATGAGTTTTAAAATTATATGGATACAATTTATTTAAAGGGGGAGATTGTAATGATGTGGGATTTAAATATTTATGATTTTATCTTTATATGTGCTGTAATTATTATTACAGAAAAATAATTATATTATTATTAAATTAATATTTTAATTATTATTATGTTTTTAGTTTTAAATATTAAAATTATTAATAAAACTATATTAATAAATATTAATAATTAATTTATTATTTATTGGTAAATATTTATTATTTTTCTTTTTTATGGTTAATTTTTTGTAATAAGTTATTTTAAATATAGAAGAGAAAGAAAAACGGAAAAGGTAAAAACCAGAACATAACAAAATGCCAAAAAAAGTAAAAATGAAACAAAAAAGGAAAAAAGGATAATGTCAAAACACAGAAAATCAGGTATATTTATGCTACATGTGTCATAAATTCTTTTGATTCTTGAGAATCCTAGAAACTAAAATATAGAAAATTGAATCAAATTTTTTTTTAAAAAAGTTAAAACACATAAACATTTTTTCTAATTTATTGTATTACAATATTTTATATTATTTTTCAAACATAACTTTTTGTAACCCTACTTATAATTGTGGGTCAAATGGTACATGGATACACACGGCATGCTAGTCTGAATAGGTTGTGGGTTTCAATGATTGGATCTAATGTAGTCCAAATTTTTGTGGGCCTAAATATTCAATGCCTAAACCCACAAAAAACCTCAGGCTAACGAATCAGTCTGTAGTCCTGCATATTTATTGACAGGTATACCTTCGTGCTTTTCTCCTCTATAGAATCATGTATATAGTATATGAAAAATTTAGTGATGAATAAGAATATATAAATATTTGATTTATCTTTTAAAAAATAAATAAACTAATTAACTTCTTATAATCCACTCAGCTATAACTCTTGACTCTTCCATAAGATATTATCTCTTTCTTATCATATGGGACTTCTTTCATTTTTCATGTCAGATTAGGGGGAAGGGTCAACCTCTAAAGACCCTGAAGATTCAACAATTTATTTTATTTAAAATTTTTAGGAATTATTTTTTCTTCCAATAACATATACCCTCTATGAGATAAGGAATGATAGTATATGTTTTTGTATTGGATATCTTGATTAGAACTCCTCTTTTTCTGTAAATTAATAATAAAGAAATCATTAATATGATCATTAATATAAAATATCACTAAAAGATAATTATGCACTTAAAAAATGTATTATCGCCTACTTTTAACAAACCACTTCCCTATATCTTCATCATGAAATGTATATATACCACATGGATTTTGAGTTTATCTATCCCAAAAAAATGTATCCAGTAGTGAGGGTTGATTTAAAATCTCTCAATATTATTATAGACAATGAAAAACATTTCGCCCTTATTCCATCAATATCAGATATATCATATTCCATCTGATAAGAAGGGGAAACCATATATCAGTAAACAAATTTCATGATAAGTATAATAATAACAAACAATCTTACATAAATTATCTCCCATAAATGATCTTTAGTAACCTTTTTACCCTTCTCAAATCAAAAATCAAAATACTAACATTTCCATGATATTTCACTATAGTAAAAGTAATAAATTGTTTTCATTTGAAACCCTTTGAATATCATCATCACGAAAATCAACATGTGTCCTATGGAATAATCTATAGGAATATTCTAATTTGGGTAAATGTGTACAACCATGTTTAGGAATCATTGAACTTTTTTTCCAATATAGAAGTATATGAGCCTTTTTCATAAGGATTTTGAGGCACTATAATAGTAGTATGTGTATAGTCCTCCCTGGATGTATGTTTGTGGTCCTCCTCATAAGTATGTGTTACATCAAATTTTCAAACATCCATTATCCTAAAAATTAATTTAATAAAAATTTTGTACTAAAATATATAAATCCAACTATTACAAATAAAATTAAATAAAAAAATAAAAATGTTCAAAAAAAAGTAAGCTAAACTAATTTTTTTACTTATATTTGTTAAAATATTTACCAAAAAATATACAAAAAATTAGGGAGAGATTAAATAAAATAAATTAATGAAAATAAATCCCAAAATGGTGGTTGAATAACAGAAAATAAGATCACAAACATAAAAATCCATCCATTACATATAAAAGTAAATAAAAAATGATCAAAAAAAGTAAAACAAATTTAAACCATTTTTAAAAATCATTTTTAAAGTAGTAAGCAAAACTGATAACATCATTAATGAGAGTTGAAATGATATAAAGATATGGAAATAAATCAAAAAATGTTCTGTGAATAGTTTAAATGCTACTATGTATTATACTATTTTTTACAGAAAATATTTTTTTAAATATAATATTTACAATTTTTTTTAACATATTAGATTAAAATTAATTATTTCTTCATAAAATAAAAAATACACAAGTTATGTAAGGGTAAACATGGTAAAATAAAAAAATTAAGATAATGTAAAAAACAATTTTACTTACTAGTTAATATATGTATTTTAATAAAGAAGATAAAAATAATGCATCTAACATTTTCTGAAAATTTAAAAGTAAAAAATAAATATATATATGTCACCTATAATATTAGGAAATTACTAACAGAATATTTTACCAAATTTATTCCTCTTGATCATTTAGTATGGGACAAGCCATTTTTATGACATGATCATAAATATTACATGTTAATCATTCCATTGAATTTGGGATATCACAAAAAATAAACATCTTCATCATATTTTTCTTTACCAAGGTATATTTATTCCATTTTAAATGATAGAGAGATGCTTAATGGATAGATCTAGAACATAATTGTTTCCTCGTGTTTTCATAATAAAAGGATTAGAAATGTATTCCAATCAATTAATATTAAATAGTTCCATAATTAATTCATCATTTTTGACATTTCTTTTACTGATAACCCATTTGAAGTTAAACACTAGAAATGAAAATATAATATATTAAACCTCCCATATTTCATAAATGATCCCATAATATTTACTTGATGAAATTATTGTGATTTAGTCGTTGGCATATGAAAAATTTATTGCATTCATAAATACTAATTCACCACTTTTATGAGCTGTGCTTCTGTTATCCAGAACATTTGTATGAAATATATAACCATTAATGTCATACCCAAACCATGTTATCAAGTTTAAACTTGGACCTCCCACTAACAATCACAATGATTATGATGCATCTGATCTACCATTCACAATCAAATTAAACCATGATTTTTTTGTTATGCTCATTTAAAATATATATATCCTTTTCTTTGGATAACATTATTTTTACACATTAATATAATTATTATATATTACTAAGAATCATATATGTTATTTAAGATGTATAAATGTACCTTATGTATCTATTTAGCTTTAAACGATTTTACTTTCAAGTCATATATCCCCTTAAACCCATAAGTGACACATTCGTTGTGATATGTAAGCAAAAAAATGTTCTCCACCACAAAAAAATTTCCTGTTAAAAACTATGCTACCTCCGCAGAAATATATTTCTTAACAATAGAGGCTTTCAGTTGATATGGATTCTTAAGATATCCATTAAATATATTCATATTTTATTTAAAAGTATGCATCCAAAATAGAAATATGGGTCCATAACATTTTATTTATTTCAAAAAATGAACCATTAGATATATCATGTTATCCAAAAATATAGAGGAAAATACATTTCCAGTTCACAATGTATAAAAACTGCTTCATTCTCCAAATTTTTCAATGAATTAAAATAAATCACTTTGTTTAAAATTTAATTCATAAAATAACACTGCTTCAAGATAGTCATTATGACATGGATTGTCAATATTATTTGAAATTAAAATAGTAAAAGTTATTGCATATTGATTTCATAATCATGAGATTTCATGCCTTCCAACATAAAATATTTTAGTGACACAATTTTTTTTACATTTGATGAATAACCCTAGAGAACTTTGATACCATGGAGACATAAAAAACAAATTCTTTCCATCTTGGAGAATGTATGAAAATCTGTAGGTAGGTATGTTTTCTATCTATTTAGATCCTATTTTTACCCCAAATGCATTCCCATTGAGAGTAAGTCTAAAATATTAAAACATTTCTAATAAAACTGTTATTGATATTATTATCCACATTAATTACATCATTGTTATGTTTGACCTCATGATATCTTGAATGTTGTATCTAAAAAATATAGATCATTTTTTCCAAATAATTTTGTCATTACTATATTTTTTGTCTTTTCATACCTGATATCAATGTTTTCACCCTCTAAAAAAATATTTGATTGAATAGCATTTGAAGAAATATAAAATTCTTGTGACCTTTTGAATGAATTTTTTAATGTTCAATAAGAGCGATTCATAGACAAAAACCCTTAATGACCAATGTATACTGATTTTCTATCATGTTTCAGTTGATAATATGAAGTGTATTTTTCACAAATTAAGAAATATTTATACCCATTAACACTATATCTTGACAACTATCCATATGATATGAATTAATTTATAGTGAAAAAAATCATTGCATGATGTAACGTTTTTACATTATATAAGAATCATACATACCAATACCTTCCACCTATAATAGTTCCATATAATCAATTTATGGTGATAGAAAAATATCAATATCATTTCCAGGATATTTTGGTCCAGAGATAATTAAAATAAAGTTGACATATTTTCTCTTCAGAAAAAATTCAAGAGATTAGTATAAAATTACTACTAAAATATTTCATGAAATATGTGTTCTACTAAGTCTTTGATATAGATTCATTATATAAATGTAGGTTCTATGTTTTATATTTATAACTATATTTTTGATTATGGGAAAATGTTGGTAAACTTTTTTCTTTATGGATAATCATCTCAACGACATAATTTTCCATCACAAAACCTTTAATCTTCATAATATATTAACTTTTTTCATAATTTTAATAATAAAATAAATGTTTCAAAGGAGTAATTATAGATAGATACCAAATTTCTTAAGAAGGTGTCTCTATAACTGCTAAATAAACCTATGATTTTTATTTCAAATTATAAATTTACTTACCTTATTTAGGAAACTTTTTCAAACATTCATATTAATTTATATATTGAACACAACCATTTGGAAAAAATTTATTTTATTATACACCAAACTAATCAGGTATAATAATTTCTTCATTTTATAAATTGAATTTGGAAGATTCATGTATCTAGGAAGTATGCCTCTCAATAGCTATAGTAACTCTGAAAAACTATTATAACTCGATCATTTTTTTTCCTTTAAGTTAATCAATATTAAAACCATTAATAAAATCATAAATTCCATAGAACCCAGATAAAATGGTGTCTCAAAATCACTATATAGATGGTCAATATTCAGTTCTTTATAAATTTCCTATACTTCAATATCACCAATCATTTATTCAATTCTATAATAAATTTCATCCTTCAAATCATTACCATGAATACTTCCAAAATTCTGCCCAGTTTCACCAAGCCAAATCCTAGGGATGTAACTTGGATTAAAACCCTGAAAAATTTAACAATATTTGATCTCTCTTCTTTTATACATATTCATATTAATAAATTAAAATCATTCATAAAAAAATATCATTGTTATGAACATTTATTTTAAGAAATTCCAAAAAATCATAGCCACCATCCTCATATTCACCACTTATTCATAGTGTATTAATCTAAATTTGACTCATTATTATCTATTAGAAATATAAAAAAATAAAATAACATATTATATTTTCAAATTAAATTTCTATTTTAATTTTATAATTAATATTAAAAAATATCATAAAATATTTCATAAAAAAATGAAATACAATAATTTTGAAAAAAATATAACTTTCAACATATTTAATTATCATTGTTTGATTTAAAAACTAAAATACAGGATATAATAATAGTCAATCGTTAATTAAAAAATAAATAAGATGTAAAAACTAAATAATACACAGTGATATTAATGGAAAATTAGAACTTAAAATAAAAATGAAAATACCATGGATTCACATAAAATTAAACCAATAAATAAACCAAAAATTGATATCAAAACTAGGATGATTGAGAAGAAGACACAATTTAGAATAATGTTTATATAGAAAACAATGATGGGAGAAAATGAACTACTATGGTGGATTCCAACTCAAAGATAAAATTACATCAAAAGAAAATTAAATACCAAAAAATTCCAATTACTTTGATACAAAAAATTGAATAAATAAACAGAAACCATCAATTGAAATCTGAATTGGGAAAATATAGAAGCTGAAACCAATGGGAAGAAGATGAAAGTGGAGGATGACGAGGGGTGATGATGGAAGCTGGTGGTGGAAGAAAAATCAAAGATATTCAAATCCACAGATCAATAAATGAAGGTATTTGAGGCCATGGATCTAATAATACATATATTTTTGGTTATAAATCAAATTTTGAGTGTTAAAGTTTACCGCATGATATAGAATTGATGGCTCTTTATTGAATGACAAAAAAAAAGACCAATCTCAACACTTGATTAAGATGACAAATATTTTCCATGTCAGTTATTTAATAAAAAATGTGAAAATGTGATTTTTCACATTAGTAATTCAATAAAAGATGCTAAAATATTGATTTTATTTGTCTTTTCTTTAATAACCAATGTGAAAAATGTTGGTGTATTATTTTTAACATGGGTTATTTCATAACTGATGTGGAAAATATTTTTTTGACATTAGTTTCAAAATAACTAACATAAAAACTATGCCAATGTTATTTAACACATTAGTTATTGAATATCTGATGTGGTATATAATTTTTTGACATTATTTATAGATAAAAAGAATAATAAACATGTCAAGATAAATCAATTTTGTACCAATGGAAATAGGATAATAAAATAACTTTTACCACACACCACAATAGTTGTTCATCAATTATTTGGTGTTAACTTTTAGTGGTGGTTTTCTATGTTTTCACTACTCTCAGTATTATTATAGGATTAGGTTACCAATGCAATATAACTAATTAAGTCCTTATAATGAATTTTTATAAAGATTTATCTATTAAATTATCCATGAATAATAATTTTTTATGATTGGGTAGATTCTCTACTTAAATATCTATGTGATGAGAGACACGATAAATAAACCTATAGGTTAGTAAAATATGATTCATGGATCAATAATTTTATTTAATGTTTAGGGTCACAAATTTTTTTTGGATTAATTTCATTAAAATTCAATAATGAAATGAAATAAATCGTGATACTCACCCAATGAAATTTATTTTTTATACACTATGAAATAATTTATGATAATCATATTGAAGGAACATATTGTTATAACCAATAAAAAGTAATGGATTTATATCTTGGTCTCAAAATTTTTCTCAAGGTGAAGCGGTAGAAGAATAGAATGTTAATATTATAGGGATTAATTCCACTAACACTGACTCATGGGTTTTAGATATTGGGTGTACATTATAAATTTGTTCTAAAAAGCATAGAATCAGATATAGAATTTAATTAAATAGTTCTGAAGTAGATATTTATGTTTATAATGTTGAAAAAGTTACTTATTTATAATTTGACACTAATGATCTGATTTTACCTAGTTTATTAATAGTATAATTATAAAACTATTTATATGTTCCCACCATAAATATAAATAATATTTATATATCTTGTTTGTATAAGAATGGATTATTTTTCATAATTAATAACAGGAGTTGTTCAATGTACATTAATGGTATGTTTTAGAGAATTAGGAATATTATAAAAAAATTATACATTCTCAATATAGAAAATCATTTTTATAACATTTAGAATAAGAAGGTTGAGGATGATTCTAATCCCAAATACCTTTGTCATTATCTCCTTGGACATATAAATGATAAGTGCATGAAAATAAACAATAGATATTATTCTTGGACTCATTATATTATGAATAATTTGTTAATTTTGAATATTTTTTAAGAAAGATAACCCAATAACCTTTTAGTTGAAAATTGAAAATTTTTAGTGTATTGTTAGATCACATTCATAATGATGTAAATAGAGAAATGAGTATACTCAAAATTTGTGACTTGAGGTACTTCACAAACTTTATCAATGACTTTAGTTGGTATCGTTGTGTGATTCTTTTGAAACTAAATTATGAAACAATTCTGAAGTTCAGAGCATCAGAATGAAGAACATAATCCACTAGGAAAAAGAATTATGATTCTCAGATCAGATCTTTATGATGAATACTTGATCTTCGAATTCCCTGATCTTCTAAGATATTATAGAAATTTTTCCCCAACTGATTCCTCCTGAAACACCATAGTGGAATGGTGTATCTAAGAGGAGTAATGTTACCCTATTAGACTTTCTTTGGTTGATAACGAGGTTGTGTGAACTTACTATGTCACTATAGGGACAATCATTAGTTAGATGAACTATTCAGGCATGTGGGTGAGCCCAATGATGGGGACCATGTATCTATAGTGCAACTGGTGGTACCTGGAAGGCCAGGACCTGATGACCATGTTATGGAATGGTGCTTGTGATGTTAGCGAGGCTTGATTGTTTTATTCTGGAAGTCAATCAACTGTTATGGTTTGAATACCTTATTTGGTATATGGAGATTCAGAACACCAATTATTCACATTCCCCAAAAATATTTATGAATGGAGATTCTTCTATTCCCATTTCCTAATATACCTTCTTATAATCTAAAATAATGTCTTTGGGTTTTTAGCATGTCTAGAATATGGTTTAAGAGCCTCTTCAATATCTAATCATCCTTACTTTTATGGATCATATATAAAAATTTGTGGATTTGATCCTAGAAATATTTTTGAATCCTTTACAAATATTTTCATATTTATTTTTCAAAATTTGGTCGCTCCTCTAGATAATCATCCATTTATTTATCAAGTTATTTTTCAACTCTCTTATTTAAAATTTCTTCTTCTTCTCAATCACCACAACTTTTAGATATGGTTTTCTCTTTTCCCATAGAGACACTATCATTTATATCTTTTGGTTATTTGGAGCCTTCCTTTTTCATATATTCTCTTCACATTGAGTGATGTAATGGACTTTTAGGACACCTATAAAACATAAAATATAACTTTTTTAGACTTCCTATCCAATAATCTCTTTACTGCACTTTATAGCCTGTCAACTTTTCCACCTGAAGAGCATATGATATCTGATATTTTTAGATTACAGAATTAAAAACATTTCATCTGAATGATATTATTATAAAGAATTAAATTACTTACAATGATTCTATTATTCATTTCCTTGTCAACTGGTCATGATTCCATATAATTATTATCAATGAAAACTAAAAATCTCTATTGTTTTCTCCCTTTAACCACACCAACAAAATTCAGAGTAGCGAGTTTTTTCGACTTAAATGATATTATATTTTCCAATAATATTTTCAATATTAAATTTCCAATATTGTATTCATTTCTCAACCACAGTAATCATTATCATGTAAACCTTTTTAATTTTATTTTCAAAAAATTATTTATATCACAATTATTTGTTTTATAGTGAATGTTTTTTGAAAAAAATATTATTATCCCTAATCCCTTTAAGGAGTGAATGAAATTCTCACTCATGGAAAAGACAAATCTTTTTTTCAAATTAAAAATACATAATGATTTTTTCTTATCTTTAGGATACATTCCCATGATGAGTCTCATGAATTTTTTTAATATATGCTAATCTTTGGCACTCTGATTTTAGGATGTTCTTGGATTTCTTCTTCCAAGCTCTGATCACTTTAGAGTCTTCTTATTTCTAGTTATTTGGTATCTAAGTTGATAATTATCTCAATATTAGAGATGTTATCTTTTCTAGATCGTTAATATAAACTCTTTCATCACATAATATTCTAAGAAACACTTGTATCTTGTTACAATCTACAAGATCATAAGGAAAGTTTTCTAGATTATCAGTAATATGCGGTGCACATGAGCCTTCGCCCAGTTAGTGAGGACTCTTTAAGTGAATCTAAGTGACCCGGGATCAAATCCAGGTGGAGGCTAATTTCTGGGGGAACTGTAGTAGTACAGTTGCAGGGACTGTAGCATGCACTATAGAAGGTACTATAGCTGGCACTGTAGTAGGCACTATAACAGGACTGTAGTAGGTACTATAGTAGGAACTGTGTAGAACTATAGCAGGTACTATAGCGGGAACTGTAGCAGGCACTGTTTGGCATTGTAACAGTAGGGAATATTCCCCCATTTGGGTCTTCGGGCCACCTATTTGGTCCCTGAGTCCTTTAAGGCCTTCGGGGCACCTAGGCCTTCAGGTCAGTAAGGCCTTAGGGCCACCTCATGGCCTTTGGGACACCTTAAGTGCAGAAGAAAACCAGAGAACATACAAAGACAAAGCTTCAGAAAGAGGAGGATCAAGGAGCTTTCACCATAGCATAATTTGAATAGATTGAAATAATGAGAGGGTATGGAACCTTCCATTAGGCAGAGCATGTGCATGCATGAGAAAGCCTAGACAAACAACCATGCAAAGGTGGAGAGCTGATTTCACGATGAAGATGTTGGGGAGGAGCAGTTCCAAGTAGTTAGTCGGGGTTGTATGTAATGTTTGAATCATACAGAAAATGAATTCCTCTATCGCCTACGGGCCATGTAATATTTATGTTGACATGCCTTGTAAGGGTTCCACCTCACCCCATGAAAGGTGGATTATTAAAATCATTAAAAAATGTAGGCCTTCGGGCCATTGGAGGTAATATGTGGTTAAAGATTCCCTATAATTGGTTATAAAATCCCAATAATTCATTATTAGGTTGAATATAAATGACATTTCTTTTATAAATTATCATTCGTTCTCTTATAAAAACACCAACTACCTTTTTCAAGTGATCAATATGCTCTTATATATCTTTGGAAAATTTGGGCATGTCTTCAATAGACTAAAATGAATTGTGAAAATATAGTTAATGAATTGTACATTCTCCTTTGGAATATTCTTAGGAAATTCATGACTCCAAATGGAATAACTAGACTTCTAAATAAGCCTAATGGTTTTTTATATTCTTTCAACAGTATTTCTTTTTATTTGATATTAAGATGAAAATATCAAGATTTAAAATAAAAATTCAAATATACAATGGGAATTTTATTCCTGAAACTAATCCTTAATGATTCCTAATTAGGAAAATTATATAAATAATATTTTTTTGAATTATTATGATCATGATAATCAATAACTATTCTAGCTTTACCACACTATTTCCCAATATGATTCATTACCATGAATTTTAGACTTCTTTGTTGACTTTCATTATTACTAATTAAACCCAGACTAATTAATTATAGTAAATTTTATTCAAAAACCATTATCATCCCTCTAGATAGGTAATTCACTTATCACTAACCAATATACTGGGATCTTTAGAGGTAATTATAGATTCTATAATTTCTATCAATCATAATTTTAGATAGTTTTTAACAAATTATAAGATTGGTAATAATTTATCTTGGCCAACACCTATTATTCATTTATCCTTAAAATTATTAATCCAACCAACTCATTCCATTAGTTAATCCTTTAGTGGTACTCTTTATGCCTATCTTGATAATTTTCTATATAGATAGTAGATACATTCATTCCTGGAACCATTTTGGTTTTTCCAAATGTAGTTGGAATCAAGTAATTTTCAAGTAATTTTCCTTTTCGAAATATCATTACTATATGATATCTTATAAAGAGTATATTTTCTCTAAAAAAATTCATCAAGAAATTGTTGTATAATGAAAATAAACTACTCTAAAAATATTCTCAAATTTTTTTAATCAAATTTTTTTCCACTTCCTGAGATACAACTTTTTCATTATTACCTACTTGAACATTAAATGATATGGACTCCAAATTTACTCATGGAAACCATATTGTTATGAAAGTTAATGTATATCATGTGTCTACTAGGGAAGTAAATGTAGTTCCATTAATTCTAATATTTACAAATGTATCCCACTTTCTTATATTTTAACTATGTAATGAATATCCAATACATCCTACATGGGATTATTCATCCCTCTGAATGGGTATTCAGACCATCCTTTGTTTGACTACTCTTCAGGAAATTGTAGTTATAAGTGCATTTTCTTTTAATTGATATCCTTAGACTATCCAATTTGCTCCCAAGTATATTTAATTTTGTATCTTAAATATCTTAATCAAATCTTCTTGATATGGAATCTTCTGAACTAATATCATCATATTTTCTAATCCATGACACTGTATGTCTTTTCCAAACATGTTTCATCACATTTGGAAGAATAAGACTCTTCCTTCATTATTCCTTTATCTCTAATAAACTCCATTCTCAAGGCATGGTTATCCTTTTATATATTTCCACTTATTTAGTCATTTAAATAATTGAATTCCTTTATCCTGAAAAAATATTTAAACATTCTCATTTTTTTTGAAGAGTCGATCTCCCAGTATTTTAAAACTTCTTGTAAAGATGAGTAATTACCCTACACATGTTATATTTGGTATAAATTTCATCATTTTCCTCTAGTTCTATATGTTAATCTTAATATTATGAGTTATAATAATACTTCTATCGATAATAATAACATGAAAATTTTGGATCACATTCACCCATGCTTCAATTGCCTGTAAAATTTCTCATGATCTTCCTAATAATGCATTAGGTAATTTTTCAAAACTGTCATCCACTACTATAATCAGTATTGGTAGATATTATCTCTCTCTAAAAATAGGAACTAACCTAATATGTATTATTCCATGATACATAAAATTATAATTCATCTAATTAACATTACTAACACATTCTGGTTTTAGTGAGGGAATTGTAAATAATCCTCTGCCTGTTTTATAGGATTTAACTATCTCTTCATCCTATAATATCGTGCTCTTTTATAGATATAATAACCATGAATTTTGGTATACCTAAGTGAAATAAACTATAGGAATATTACATTATTGATAAAAACTTCCATATAAAGGGATTTAAATTTCGAAATAATTTACTAAATCTTCTTCCATCTCCCCAATCCTTTCAATCTGTGGATATTTTTTGGTGTACTAGCACTTGGTCAAATCATTTCTATTTGAATTTGGATAAATATTGTATTTGTTTCTTATCTTATTCTTCTAAGATGGATTTTTATTCCCTAGAGTACTAAAAATATATTGAATATAAAATCTCATCATATGACTCTATATCTTCTCCCCATATAGGCTCAAAAAATATCTCTAACATATCTTCCATTCTTATTTCATTGAGACTTCCTCTTATTCTATTTACATATCATAAAATGTTAAATCCATGATTATTATTCCCATATAACAAAAAACAAGCACGACTGGATAGAAATTTTTCTTTATGTCATTTGTGATAATTCCCGTGTTTTTTGTTAAAACATTCTATCAAATCCTTCTAGATTCTATTTAGTCTATGATATCACATTCATTTTTACATATTTCTACCTATAAATAAACTTGATGGTATTTTTTAACTTATACTTTCTAGAATTTCTTATTGATTTTTTTAACATTACATCTCGACATTGTGTTCGACATGATTTTTTTTTGGGATTACAATGATATTGTCTAGCTGGACCACAACAATATATTCCAACATTACCCTTAACCTTAGAGAAATAGGATTAACTCATATATTGAATTATCTTTATGATAAATTGATTAGATCTAAAATTATTATATGATTTTGATAGTTCATTACTCTTAAGTCTAGAGGCTATTGAGAAATTTTATTCTGACATAGATAATTTTTCTGATAGAAAAAAATTCTAGGGATAGAGAGTTATTTCTTCCAATTCATTTTCTGAATGTACGCTACTAAAAATATCCAATATTAACCTCAAAACATGAAGTTATAACTTAAAAAAAATTATACTTCAATAATTTAATATATAGAATATAAATTCCACTATTTTTAATTTAAATACCTCAACCCATCATGCCTCACTTTTTAAAAACCACTTTCAAATAATTTTTTTACAAAATTAGCTCAATATTACATTTCTTGAGAATAATGAACCGAGGTTGACAACTAATCTACCATAGTGAGTCTGATGTTTAATTTTTTTTAATAAAATAATGTCAAATATTTTCAATACAATATCAATATAGGCCTATATTGAATCCCATGTGGATTTAGACTCTTCCAAAAAAAATGTTTGGTATAATCTAGGTTAATAAAAAATTATAAGGTTTATTGATTTTTTAAAAAAATAACAGAAAATAAGTCTAAATAAAATAGATTGTACTATAATATGAAATAGTAAAATCCTTATTTATAAATCTATTCATACCATTTCAGAAAAAGTTTTGTTATATTTTATCAATGATTAAATAAAATGAAATATGTGATATTTAGTATATTTTAAATTTTTACATAAAATATGAAATGTTTTAAGGATTATACATTTTTTCTTGAATATCATGTATTTTAAACATGAAAGAATTCATAGTAAATAACAATGAAATGATGAAATATAATGTGTTTATATTTATTCATTTATTAAATTTTCATAATTATGGGATTATTGGGACTTTAGAAAACCTATACTAGGTTGTGGAAACAAATAAGAAACCCAAATCTTGGAATTCTGTTTTTGATAAATGAAGTCATGCTACTATAAAATGAAGATATAGTATGTATACCATAAACTATAGAACTGTTGCACTAATCATCATCATTCTTGTTTGATGGAGATCACTTGAGTGGAAGTTGAATGATATTCTTCTTTTGGAGTTATACATAGGTTGTGTTGAGTCACTTGATGCTCAAGCAGGATCCTATCATTACCCAAACATTCTAGTTCTTTGTGATGGAAAAGGGTGAAGAGGAATAGATCTTTAAGGTCGATGGAGTTTCAAACTAGAATGAACGAGTTAGAAAAAACCAACTTTTGGCAGTAATATCCAATATATATCCTTCTAGACCCTTTAACGAAGTACATGAATTTACTAAAAAAAATTAAACCATGTACTCCATATCTTGATAAAAGAATCATACTTTTGATAACCTTAAAATTTTATCACAATTTATAATACTCTATGAAGAACATAAATTTGGAATAACTCAATGTAGTAATTTGAGATGTAAATTATTATTTCAATTCATGAAATGCATATCAATATATAGAAATATTAATCCAACAAGATACAATTATAATGATGGAGATTTCCTTTTGTATACATAGGGTAAATTTTATATTCCTAAAATAATTTAAGAATAATTAACAAAACATTACATAATAACCTATTATACATAAAACAAATGATAGAATAAAAAGTTATATTTATTTTTGTATTAGATTCATGGTTTTTTTGAACACATTACATTTATATGTAATTCATTTTAAATAACTATGTGACCATATAATAAAAACACTCCCATTAAACTCTTTAGTGTGTAACATCTATGAAATAACCCAGTTTGAGTAATGGTGAGACTTATGTATCTTAATACTAATTTTTAATTCCATGAACATATTTTGACTCCTAAACATCATAATATGAATTTTTTACAAAGTTTATAACTTTTTTTTCAACTTATAAGTTTTTATAATTCATCATCTTTCCTGGAACCCTATCTAACTAACTTTTTCTTGAAATATTTTCATTACTAATGTTATTAATTGCAATATTAATTACCAATACATCATAAACTTTTTTAGTATACTAAGTTATATTCACTCTGTTAAGGTAACTAAAAATATATGTTTACATTTCTCATTACATCCATATCCTAAGCTCATTTAGGATATATATATTGAAATATACTTTGAATTTTTACTCGAACAAACATTTATTTTCAACATTAAAACTTCACTACACTAAAAAATACCTCCAATATACTATTAGAATATATTTATTCCCATAAAATTATTATAAGATTAAAAATCTCATTTGTGTTAGTAAATATCACTTATTTCACTTGAGTAAGAATATTAAATAATTAAATAATCACTTCCAAATCATGTATGGAAATTTTTGTGTTTGAATCATTTAAAAAAAATTATTATTTAAAATTTTCCACTAATAGTGGTAAAATATTAATTCTTTGTATTTTAATGAACATACTGATAAACAATTTTATCATAGATAAAACATTTATATCCATGTTTTCATTTCACATATGTTATAAAACATTATTAGTCGTGAATAATTTTCATAGAATCCCTCATATCATGTTGTTTATAACAACTGTTTATTAGTAAAAAACATCTCTAATAATTTAAGGGAAATGATATAATTATACACATCCTTTATTTAGACAAATCTGAGATTGATATATTCCATTATATTAAAATATTTGATGTAAGAACACTTAAATTAATTCATTGAAAGAAAAAATTTTAATTTCGATAAATTCGTCCATTGATATTGAAATCCTTTATTCTAAAAACATTTTTAATGTATGGATTCAGTATCACATGCCCTTCAAAATCGAAGAAATAAGTTCAATAATACCAATACCTAACCAAGAAATTCCATAAAGATTTCATAAACCCCTTTATGTAACATGGAAATTTCAATATAATAGAAAAAATGTTCTTTATTCATGATATCATAAGGTTTCTATGCCCTTGAATATATACTTGAAGAATCATTATTGAACTTTTACCCACATATACCATCAATACAGCACTAGAACACATTAATCACATGCTTAGTTAAACTATCCATAATAATTTGAGAATATCATAAAATCTTTTCCCAAAATAATTCACATCATTAGATAATTTACATCAATGAACAAAATTAATTACATAAAAAGAGTCATTTCCATAAGATATATTTATTTTTCCACTTATAAAATCTCAGTGATTATAAGAGGGTGGATCGGTGAACATAGTTATCTTTAATTTTATTTTTAAATAAACATCACCACTAGTTAAGATGAGTTATTTTTTATCTAGAAACATTCAACCATGCACCAACACAAAGAGAACAACAATTTATAAGTTTTGCCTTTTACTGTGAGATGAATTGTCCTTAGTGTGATTCTATGCTCACCAAGATCACACCACCCACTACAAATCACCCATGTGTACAAATGAGTTTGTAATAACCATTAAACACACATTTTCATATATACAAATAGTTATTTGGGTTATATTATTCCTAGGTAAATCCAAAAACATTAAATTGTAGTATTTAAGGAAAAAAATGGTATGTTATTCTTCTATATACTAATATCAATCTGTCAGGTGTGATGAGTTCTACTTCCTATTTAGTTATTAAAAATATACAATAAATCAATTCAATTTTTATGTACAATATCTCATGTAACACATCCACTTGCTGACTAAGTATCTATTATAAAATAATTATTAAAGATATATATATATATATATATATTTGGTAGAAACAACTTCTTATTATTCTCACTATTATATGAACTTCACAACCAACTGACCCAATCCATTTTTTCATTTTTCATAACTTCAATACTTTGTTCTACCAAAATAAATATTTATTCAAGAAATACCATGTGAATAATATTCATTTATATCATCCTTCTCTTCCAATATCGAATATGTAATAAAAAAGATATATATATTCAAAATTGAAATCTCATGAGGACATAGATATTTATCATTAAAAACTCCCACTACTTCTTGTCAGTATTACCTAAAACTGTATATTGACATATATCTTCATTCATTGTTGTAGATTTTAATCTTGGAATTATTCCTTTTTTATTAATGATATCTGTATGAATTCACTATAGTCATGGTAACTCCATTCATTATTGAAAATCCCCACTTGATCTTCCATCACATATAAAGAAAACATTACTAGTGAAATTAATTTCTTCTTGCCACTATACTGTGGTGTTGTGAATTTCTAGGACTAATAACCTTTGAAACTCATATTTTCATTCCAATTCACTAATTTTTATTCCTCCTCAAAAACATCAATGTTAACTTTAATAAAGTCTACTTTGCCCACCAAAATTCATATATTGATCTTCCAATTAATCATAAGTGGAATGATAGTCCACCACGGGGACCCAAATTGCTGATGATAATTCAGAACATCATGGATTTATATTCATTTAAAATCCCCTTATAGCGTGGTCTCCATTTAATCAGCATAGAGCATCTATGACTCTAAATACTTCCTCAAATAATTATATAAAGATTGTATCTTGAATTATGATCATTTGGTAGATCATAATATTCTTATACATGAATATAATCACACAAATCATCATGTTCTTTAATTCATTCTTCAAAATATATAATATTATTGAAACTTAACTTTTCACCTAGTATACTTTATAAAAAATTCTCTATCTATTAAAGTTATATAGGCTCCCCATAAATACCATATATGATCCTCCATTTTCTAATTTTGATAAACATGTAATTTCTTATGACTTTTGATGTAATATGAAAATTTTTAAAGTCTTAAAATTCATTATGAATTCATATGAAATGACACTTGAAGTAATATAAAAAATATCAAGTCATAAAAAATCTATCTGGATATCATACAAAAACTATAAATTCATAAGAAAATATAAAAGTCATAAGAAATGATCCAAGTCATATTAAATACCTTTTAAAGTCTTATTAAATGAAAAAAAAATTAATAACTCACTCCAAATTCATACGATCAAGGACATTGCGAAAAACCAAATCCATATTTGAACAAAGAAATATAAATCAAATCTGAATTATTTTTAACTTGATTAAATATCCTCAAACTAATTATTAACAATATAAAACACTATAAAATGTTGAAATAAACTTCACCATAAATGAATCACAAAATATCACTTGAGTTTGAATATAATTTACGTGTTTAAAATAAGAGACAACACAACCTTCCTATCAAGTTAAAACATATATCATATTTTATATATAAATAAATACTTCATCCTAGAGGAACTTCTTTAATCTCAATACTTGGTTTATATAATCTCACCCTTTGGATTTTTTATCAAAAAAAGATCACAAATATTGACCAAACTCTGAATTGTTACAAATGAATCATCACTCAATAATTCAAAGTATAATTGAGTGAACATAGTGTAAGAAACAAAAATATTAAACAATAATACAAATTTGTCTATGAAAACAGTGATAAATTTTCATATATTTTAAAACATTTTTTTTCTGATTTCCCTTTATATAATGATGCCACTTGAGAATAATTTCGAAATGAAGCATTTATTAAATAAAAACTTCATGAACACATATAAAACAAACCACTAATCTATGTCACTAATTTATCATATCCATTATCATAAAATGTTTCTTAACTCAATAATTTATAATCACATATGAAAATAAACACTTATATAAATAATTACATTATAATATATACTATCATCATCAAATATGATCAAGAAACCTGATAAAGAACTACTTCATGTATGCACTTCCACAAAATAGTTAAAAAACATCTAACATAAAACATACTAAAATAGAATATTATTCCTTTTAATAACACTCCAAAATAATATTCTCCCCCTAAGGAGATACACATATCAATGGGTACTCCTTTTAAGTGTTGTAAAAAGTATATTGTTGCAACATATTCCAGTATTATGTATTTTGATGATTCACAATACCCCTACTCTTAATCTAACATTTTTGTTATTTTTTTAAGATTATAATTCAACTATGACATGTGCTCAAATTTTTATCTCAATACATACATGTATCCTATATTGTGGTATTAAAATTACATTTTAATTTCTCAGAATTACAAATTATCAAGTAAGACATTATAATATAATATCATATTGAGTTAATCAAGAAATATCTTTTAGTTAGAATAATTTCTTGAAAGAAAATTATTCTTTTGATAATAATATTTTTAGTTAGAAGAAGTTGAAGATAATAAACACTTTATCCTATACTAGAAAATATATTACACTTCATTGAATAATGATTATGTTATGAAGACAAGATACCTTATCTAGAAAATGTATCTTATGATGATCAATATATACAGTCGATATACTATGAAGATTTGATATTATAGAACATAATTATTACATTTCTAAAATACTGATAATTATCTTCATACCTTTTGATTATATCAAAAGACAATTATCCATCTAAGGAATAATCGGATTGGACAAAGATTACCATGAATAGTAAAATTCTGAGAATGAAAAAATATTTTACAACATGAACACAAAATAAATTACATTTTTGTAAAGTGTGGATGCATACTCTCTATTTCATATCTTATTTTAATCACTTCATGGATCATTATGCGATTATATTTATCTTGTTCTTGAGTTTAAACAACATATAAAAGGGAAAATTAGAATAAAAACATAAATAAGTAGAACACATAGATGAAGAACACCTTGGATAAGAACACATAGATGAAGAACAGATACACGAAGAATAGAAAAAGAAGAAAAACCTACCTGATTCTACATCAGAGATATATACATATAAAGAAACAATTCATATAGTACCAACATTATCATTTCTATCAATTTCATGAAACATCATCCCAAGATACTTTGAATTCTATCATCTTCTTGGGAAGAATCGTCATCCACTTTCAGTTTCTTCTTGAAACATTGCACCAAAAATGACTCACAGATACTGTATCTCATTTATCATATTTACACTCAATGTATGTGTTTTTAATACCATGGATAGCTCTTTTAATGAGATATCCTGGTTGAAAACTTCTTGTACTCAAATTGGAGCCACCAGTAAAAGGCTTGTTTATTGAAAATCACTAAGCTTTAGGAGTATAGATTTGGTGGAGTGGACTGGGGGATTTTTGTTCCTTGAACTATTATAAACCTTTTTGTTCAATATTCATTCATTATATTTTAAATTTATGATCTATATACACTTAAAAAATAAAATTGGACATGCATACTTCAAATAGGGTGGTATATATTTCTAAGAATATTTTAAGAACTCAATACAACCCACTCTTGTGTTTGTCAGCCGGTCATTATCGAGGAAAATAATTTATATCAATGAAATTGAATATTGAGTTCACAACTATCAAAATTTTATGCCCAATGATATATGTTAAAATTTATTCTATGGATGATAATAGAGAAGGTATTTTTATGGTTAGATTTTCGTACATCAATGGTGAAAACTATAGTTACTGGATATATTATATGATCATACATCAAATAAATCCTTACCTAAAAGAATATCTCAAAGAAGTTAATCCATTTTAAATTCCGAATATAGAACATGAAAATTGTTATGTTGTAGCTGTATAAATCTATGATATAAATTCCAAGGCTATGAATGATATAATCTATGGGTTAGGTTCAGATGAGTTTAGAAAAATCATTCAATTTCAAAAAAATGAATGAAATTTTCACTACTATAGTAGTATCTTATGAAGACACTAATAACATTCAAGATATTAGATATGATAGATATATGATTAAGTTCGATACTTTCAAAATGGATGAATGAGATAGCATTACCAAACATAATATAAGAGTCACTAAGATTTTGAATAACATTACCATTCTACAAATGCCTATCACTAAGAATGAATAAGCAATGATTAATCTTATTATGAGATTAATCAATTTTCTAGAAAATTTATAAAATTATAAAAAAAGAGATGAGGTTTTAGAATATCCTTCCATAACATAAATCATGATGAAAATCAAAAGAGTTGGGATGATATGAAAGAAAAAAATATAAGACAAATTAAGCCTTACTAGCCAAGAATCAAAGATAAAAAGAATAAAGAAAATAAATATTTCAATAAGATTAGATATAATAAGTCTAATAAATCTATGAAGGCCACTTGGAGTGATTCTAAAAATTCTAGCTAATGCACATCATCAAAATGAGAAGATGAAGTAACAAATCAAAAATCCATCATAGGATTTATAGCACAATCGGATGAGGTAAATTCCTATTACGCTTTTGTGAATGAAATTAAATCATAAAATGAATATTTCCCATATAGATACCTAAACGAATATTTTACCATGTAGGAAATCAATAGAGAAATTTTGAAAAAGAAAAATTATTCCCATCGAAGTTCTTATAAAAATATCATTGGTGGGAAAAAATATGAAAAATATAATTTCAGAATAGAAAATCCTATTAGAAAATTCTACTACCATTAATATTGAAAATGTCCAAACAATCAAAAATCTATCGGAATAAGTTCCAAATCATAAATATTCTACAATTATGATTATTAAATGAAAAGTATATTTAAAAAAGTCTTACAAAAAATCAACTTATAAAAGAAAATTTTGGAATTCGAAGAAAAGGAAAAAAGTTAAGGTTTACGAAAAATATTTTCTAACATTCATTAAAAATAAATATCATTCATAAAGTTTCCTATTTTCATTGCGATGAAATTGGAAAATTTTAAAATAACTATTATTTCAAAGGTTCAAAAATTGGTAGAATTAAAAATATTCTTCATTGACATGATTTTTTTTAAAAAAAATTGATTTTTTGGAAAATTGAAGCAAGTCTAGAAACCTATATGTTTTTAACTAACATTTCCAAACCCAAAATAATTTTGGTACCAAATAATTTTGTTGTTTTATTTTTCATTATATAGAAACTACCATATAAACAGTAGTGTGAAATGGTTTATGGATAGTGTATATTCAAGAAAAATGACGAGGGATTACTACAAATTTAATTCTATATCCTATTAGATGGAGGATATGTCACGTTTGGAGGCAATGAAAAAGTAATGATATTTAGAATTGGATCCGTCAAAAATATACAATGTATCCTTATAAAAAAACTACATTACATTGATGTCACAAATTCCAACCTAATAAGCATCTCAAACCATTGTGATGATGGTTATTATATTTATTTTTCTAACAATTACTTCTCAATTTTTAATGGTAAATGACTCAAAATTATAGCATTTAGAACAAAAAATGTTTACTAAATTTTATCTTAAATTATATCGTAGAAAAAAATATATTTTTAAATTAAAATTTTGATGAATCATGAATTTGGTATAGAAGTCTTGGAACATAAAATGTTAATTCCTTGAAAAAATTATCTACAAAAAATTTAATTTATGACAATTTTCATCATTGATTGTACAAAAAGAAACAATATAATGCATGCCAAATTGGAAAGCAACATAAGTCATCTTTCAACATGGTTAAAAAAGATTATACTTCTAGAAATCTTGTGGTTATCAATATGGATTTTGTTTAGACCAACTAGAATTGAATGTCTTTTAGGTAATTAATTTTTTATGTGTTGGTTGATGATTTTTCAATATTTACATGGGATTAATTTTTATGACTTAAATTTGATTCTTGTTCTTTGTTTATTGATTTTTTTAAACTTGTTAAAAATAAAAAAGATTTCCAAATCGTGTCTTTAAGAACTGATTATGGAGGTCAGTTTTAGAATCATGAATTTAATTCTTACTTATATACGAATGAAATTAAACAAACTTTCACTAATACCAGGACATCTCATCATAATGGTGTTGTTAAAAGGTGGAATTTTACATTGTAATAGATTTCAAGGATTATGTTATGTGAATATTACATGCACACTCATTTTTGGTATGATGTTATTAATAAATTTTTTATACATTTAAAATAATACTGATAATACCTATTTTGAAGAAAATTCTCGATGAGTTGTGAAATTATAGAAAACCCAAGGTAATATACTTCAAGGTATTTTAATATAAGGTTTACATATTAAACCTTAGAAATAATCATTGAATGTTTTATATAAATGATAATGAATGTATCTTCCTAGAATACTCTACTATATCTAAAGGTTATAGTGTTTTCAATAAAAGGTAGTGTATTGTTAAAGAATCATCTGATGTGAGGTTTGATGGAAGTGATCCTTTCAATCAGAAAAAGTCTCAAATTAATGATCAAAATCATTCAGTAAAAAATATTATACCTAAACCGTTATTTTATGACAACAAATACAATGATTTGGAACCTGATTTTCCTAACTAAAATCCAATGGGGGAAGAAACTATTAAACCAGAAAGTGTGTTTCCTAGAACACCCAGAATTATTAAATACCATCCTTTAGTAACATTCATATGAAACAATGATGTAGGAGTAAGAACTATAAGAATTAGTATAATTTTATGCTTTTATATCCCAATTAGAACATAAATATATAAAATAATCCTTATCAAATGAGAGTGGGATCTTATCAATGAAATAAGGGATAAATCAGTTTAAAAGAAATAATGTATGGGAACTAGTTAGATAGCCTAAAACATTACAATAATTGGACGTAAATGGGTTTTTAGAAACAAGAAATATGACCATGGTGTAATAACAAGGAATATAGCTATAATTGTTTCCAAAATATATTATCAATAAGAAGGAATAGAATATGAAGAACCCTTAAACCCCATATATATATTAGAAGCTATTACAATCCTTATACCTTATTCATCCTATATGAATTTTAAATTATATCATATGGATGTAAAATCTAACTTTTTAAATATTTTTTTAACGGAAGAATTTTATATAGAACAATATCTTGGTTTTGAAGATCCTCATTTTCAAAATTATTTTATTAAACTTACCAGGGATCTATATTTACATAAATAAGCTCCAAATTTGTTGCATGAAATATTATGTTTTTTTATTTTATCAAATAGTTTTATAATTGGAACAACCGATCCTAGTTTATTTATGAAAAAATAATTTCTAATATTTTACTAGAAAAAATATATGTGTATGATGTTATTTTAGGATCATGAAATCAAGGTTTATGCAATGAATTTTCAAAAAGTATGCTAAAAGTTATCAAAATGAGTATGATGAGTGTACTGAATTATTTTCTAGGATTTCAAGTTAATCAAAAATATTTTGGAAATATTTTAAATTAATGAAAATACACCCTTGACTTAATTAAGATTTTTGTAGTTGAAAGAAGTAATACATACTCATCTCTTGTAAGTTATAATATCAAACATGAATCTGATAATACTAGAAAACCTATATACAACAAGTTGTATAGAGTAATCATTGGAAGTCTTTATTACATTACTATAAGTAGAAAAGATAATAATTTTTTTATGTCTTTTTGCATGATTACAATATTATCCAAAAGAATCTCATTTAAATTCCTCAAAAATAATTTTATGAAATGTAAAAGGAACAATAACTCTTTCTTTTCCTTTTCCAAAACCACTGATTTTAATTTTATTTCACAATCGGATTCCAATTTTTTTAGATGGAGATTAGATAAGAGAAACACCTCAGGAACCTTTCATTTTCTTGGTAAATTTCTCTTTCCTTGTTCAAGTAAGAAACAACACTCTATAACACTATCAACTAACAATGTTAAATATATTTCCATAGGAAGTTATTGTGAACAGGTTTTGTGGATGAAATAAAACTTAATGGATTTTGGATTTAACATTAGTCTTATTTCTATCAGAAGTGATAACACTACTGTTGTCAACATATCAAATAATCCAAAATAACATTCACAAACAAAGAACATTGATTTAATACATCATTTCTTTATATATCATTCCCATAAAAATTATATTTCTTTATAATTTGATTGAATAGAAAATAGTTAGTATATATCATTACTAAACCCTTATCTAATAACATATTTCATTTTATTAAACCAGAATTAGGGATATTTAATTTTAAAAATTGATATTTTATTTTCTATTTATTTTATATATATTAATCATGTTATCTATTTTACTTAAATATTTTTTTCACCTTTTTGAGTAATTATCACATCCTATAGCTCACATCACATATATTTAGTAATAATTACTCTGACATTACTCCTCCACCCCTTGACTATCTTGAACTAAAAATATTTAGTATCAACACTACATAGGAAATAAACCGCAGACACTTTAACCAATATTCATCTTCACTAAAAACCTTGTTACACTAGCCTTCCATCCTTCCAATCCCTCAACCATTCCAAAAATTGGGAAAACCAAAGGAATAGTTGATGCTTCACCAAGCATGAGGAAATGTCAATGGATATCGAGAAAAGATATAATTCGTAGAGCCATTTTTTTCAAAAGTCTGGAGAGAACTTATATTATATTAAAGGAGGTTGTAATCATCCAGCATGGAAATATATTTGTGACGGGTCATGAACCTCATAAGTGTTCAAGAAACAATTTTTTGAGTTTTTTTAATCTATTGTGTTTCACTTGGGTGGTGATGAATACATCATCACTACAACTATAAATTAGAAAAAGATAGAAATGAATTATTTCAATCTTTCTAAAATATAGAAATTTACAAATTGAGGATACCCCTTCTTCCATACCACATTAACATCCATAGATGGATTATCCCCTCCAGATATAATGAAAAATCTATTTGAGAATTCCATCATTGAAAAAATGTTATTAAAGAACATAGAGCCAGAATGAATTTTTTTTTTCAAGTTAACTTATTCCCAAATAATTCATTGAAATGGTGAGTTTGATAAAATTATTTTTAAGATGTTTTTCTACTTAATTTTCTTATTCCTGAAAAACCGATGAACTTAGCACAACATATCTTGAGATATATGTGTCATGTACAAAATAATCCTTTCCATTTATACCCATATGGATGAATATTAACTCTAGTGTTTCTGAGTGCTGAAGTTGTTTTGGATATCAATTATGAGATGAATTTTCATGTTCATAGAAACCTGAATTCATGTTTTTAGAAAAAAGATTATTTCATCATTATTTTCCCTTGAAAAGTTTATTCCATATCGTTTGATTCTTGAAACATACCCAGATAAAATCTTGGGGGAGCATTTTAATATGCATAGAACCTAAAATGTAGTTTAGGAATCATTTCACTGGTCTGAGATATGAAAAATATGTTATGAGGAAGATAAAACACTTAATTTGTGAATAAAAAATTGGATTGGTATTTTGACAAGCCATCATGATATTAATATTGAGAGCCCTCCTTTTCCTGCTTATTTACCTCTGCATCCTCCCAATGTAAGGATAACAATAACTATCCTATGAATGTTCTCAATTGGTCAAGATAAGAAAATCTCTATAAGGGAAAGAATTTTTCCTCTTCTTTTTCAAACTCGCTCTCATCAGTTGGAGATAACTGACGAAGAAATAATTCAAAGAACAGTTTCCCATGAATCGCATCATTAGGACTCCATACCCAATGTTGACGAAAATAAAACCCATTCAATAAGAGAGTGATGAATAAAAACAGGATCGAGTTTCCCCTGTTCCACAAGAAAATTGGAATGTATATCTTCTAAAATATGAAAGGTATATTTTCGAAAGACCTTAACATAGCCTCTCAAAATTGGTATCGGAAGTAGATAATCTCAAATTTCTTGTCACTGAATCCCATCATAATGTAAAAAATCTACATGATCAAATGCCCTCCAAAGCCAATGATTAATAATTATGATAGATGGTACAATATCTCTTCTAAAAACGATCATAATTACATATTGCTAGTACTATGAGTAGTTCATATATTTAATTAAGATTCTCGAATTTATCCCAAGATGTAGATTCCACAACAATTGTTTTTGAATCTCTTGAAGATAAAGTTGTGAAAAGATAATTTCTTTAAATCTTACAAAGAACTATATTCAATGAATTCAAAATACTAACTATTGTAGTGAATGATGTTTTTGGGATATATTGATATGTCAAAAAAGATTTAAGATCCACACTTAATCTGAGGATTTAGGAATCTTAAGAAAACTCATCTCATGTAAAGAAATAAATAATATTTTTCATTACTCTTCAAGGAAGACAATTCGGATCCATTACAATTTTTTTGGGGATATCAAAAAGAAAATTGAAGATCTTCATGATATAGTCATGAAATACCTCATGAAATGTTTCTCAGATGACGATGATTTCAAGATTGATTCTTTTGAGAAATCCTCAGAAAGAGTTGATCCATATAAAGAAAAGGATGTTGTGACTATAATGGCTATGCTATATAATAAATTTTCTGTTTTAAGGAACCTGATACTCAGTTGTTCTAGGTTTTGATACCTCTATAATTTCCATAGAATCTTTTCAAAGAGGATATGTAATGGTATTGAAATTAGTTTAGATTATTTTTAACACCCTAAGATTTTATGAGAAATATTTTGTTTATGTCTTACGTTATATGCAACACTAAGATAATCTTTCACTACACACAACACTGGCTTGGCTAGAGTTACATGAAAGAGTAACCTTCCTTGATAGCTTGCGTTGCACGTAATGACGTGTTTCACTAAACAATGATATATTATTATAATACTATGAAGTAGTTGTTATGAATATTATTAATGGAATTTTTAATTTTATAACATTATAATTCAACATACACATTTTATTTAATGAGATATAAAAAAATCAATTTTTTGGATAAAAGAAGTATTTTTCAAAAAATGCAGTTTTACCGCCTTTTGATGGTGCACCCATTTTAAATATAATTTTTGACAAGTATATAAGTTCAATTTTAAAAAATAAACTTTTTATAATGAATTAGGATAAAAAAATTACATTGGATAAATGTTTGATACTTTTCTGATAACATTCATAGTTTGATGAATAGTAAAAATACGCTAAATTTTTCTTAAAAACAACTTTTTTCATGAAGATAATTTATATGGTTAAATGAAAACATTTAATTGTTTTAAAGTATAAATAGAATATACTTTTACCATTTAATATAATTTTTTTCATTACCATTAATTTTACATTTAATTCATAGGTAAAAACATTTCAATCTTTGACAACGTTTTAACTTTAAAAATCCATTTTCTTAACAATGGGATTAATTTTAAATTAATTTCTGAAAATTCTATGTCTTTAATTTTGAAAAATGGATTAAATATTTGGATCCAGTGGGTCAAATTATGTTAATAGGATACTTTTATTTTTTTGACATTATGAATAGTAACTACGGTAATTTTTATTTATTACAGTTAAAGGTAAATCGTGTAATTAAGGGTAAAAATAAGATTATAAAATTACCCTAAAACCTACCAAAATTTTATTGGATAAATAAAAGTCGACCCATATCACTTAAGGTTCAGAATGGATTCGTTTCATGGACTATTGACCTTGAAAATGATATAATTATAATTAAAACCAAAGAAAGTGACAACATGTCACTCTCTTATATCTTATAAGAGTAATAATTTTACTTTTGTGATAAACTTCATGAAACATCAAACATGAATAGTATCCAAAAAGATAATACAATTATCTACATCATGTGAATTTATTTAGAATTTTTAGGGATTACATAATTATCATTAATGAAGACGCAATAGTGATATTGAGATTATTTTATTGATTGAAATATCAAATAAATGGTTTTAAAAATATTAAAATAAATATTATATGAACTATTTAATGCCATGAAATAATTTTCTAGATTCATATGTCATATTAGGAATCTATAAAATAATTTGGTTCGAATATATCCTCAGTGTGAATTTTATTTAAATTCAAATAAATGAATAGTGTAAAATTCGACACTATTGTTATTTTATAAAAATAACATATTATAAAATTGATTAAAAATAACCAAAATATTTAAAAATTATAAATGTAAATTTAAAATGTATAAAATGTCATAAATTATCCAATTATAGACTATTCACAACACATAAGTAATTATTTATAACAATTTAAAATTTAGAATATTATTACCACAAATAAAATTAAATAGATTTAATATGGATAAATCAATTTTATAAGATTTAAAATAAATTCACAACATGTTTAAATTTTATTGGTTGATGAGATTACAACCCTATCTCATCTCATCTTCGAATTGAGTCATTTTTGGAGGTTTTTAAGTGGGTTTTGAATTTATTATAAATTAATATTTCTTATGTTTTTAAAGGTTCTTTCTCCTCCCTTATATAAGGGCACCTCCTCCCTCTCCTCCTCACACCATTTTGAGCCTCCAAGCTCTGCCAACCACTGAAAATTTCTCTTCTCCACTTCCCTAGAAACATACTAGAGGTGCTGGCCTTCTTCCATCCAACGGCCGGAAGGTATTCAATTTTTTTTTATAAGCTGATAAACCCCCTTTTAAGGGAATAAGGAGGGGAACCCAGACTTCAAGGACATTGTTCTTCTTCAAAGACCAACTTTAGTTCCCTAATAGGAGTTTTAGAAGAGGCACATCGAAGAAGAGGTAATAACCTTTACCGATCATTTCAAATTTGTATCTTCTTCTACTTCCTCTTCTTTATTGGTTTCATTATAAAGAAATAACATCAGTATCACTAATATACTTATATATTATTATGAATATAAAACAATCCTATTTCACCTTCTATCCATCCTATGGAAAAAGAAATCACCATGCGTGCGTATGTATGGAATACCATCTCCACACCGTGGTGTAATCTGTTTTCCATCACCACCTTACATGGATGGGTATAACAGTGTAAAGAATAACTATACATTTTTATTATAACATGATACAATTTTTTCGATATTATATCATCCACTCCAAGAATATTAAATATTTATGGGAACAATATCGTCGCTCGTGCATACGTACGGCTTACTGTCTCCATGATACGATGTGATTCGTTCTATATGATATTCATTAAACCATGATTATATAAATGAATTGAATGTATAAATCTGATATATTTTATACTACTACCATTCTGTACATGATGTATCTATAACCTAAAAATAATAATAATAATTTTTTTGACAAAACACGCATAAGAACATAAAGCCATGAACACTCTAATAACAAGTAGCAATGAAATATTACTAATAAGAAGCTAATAATATGAAAATATATGATATGATAACAATGATTATGATTCTAGAACAAGTCAATGACATTATTGAAATCATTATACAGGTGGTTTGGATACATACAAAGCATATCAGACCTAAGGTAAGAGAAAATCTCGCAATCTCATTTTTACCCAAGATTGTTTATACTTCAGAATTTACTGGGGAATATTTATAATCCACATCCATGTTTCCACAATATGTAATATTATTTCTATCCTCCAAAATTTTTTTATATCCAATTTTACCTATTGGTGAATTTTTAGTAAAAGTTATGAATGGAATCTTTTTTCGTTTTCAGTACGAGATACTTTTTGACTTTTTCATCAAATGTATTAGAAGAATGTTTTTTTAACTTATATGGTATGAATAGATTTTTATGATTTCATAGAACATTATTTCCATGAATCTTCCTTTATAGGTTTTCAAGTTTATTTTCAATTAGATTCTTTTAGTTTCTAATTTTATGACATGTTAAGAAAGGAAAAATGTTTTTGAAGTAGAGAGGATATTTTCCTCAAGAATGGAGTTCAAGTGTTTTATCAAAATTATTTTACATCTATGATAATATAGGGTTGTAATTCTATAATTATTTTTACATTGATTTGATTATGTTATGCTGGAATTATTTTATGAATTCATTTTATCTTATATGGATTATGTTATGATGACATGATGTTTAAGAATCCCATTTTTATTACATGGTTTATGTTATGATGTATGATTTATGATTTTGTGGCACACATAAGAATGGTTTAATTATGAGATGGGTGGGACCTATATCTCCCTCCAATTCGTTGGGTAAAGATTTATATCTCATGACATAGACATGGATGGAATGGAAAGTTAATTCAGTTCAGTGATATAGGACAGGAATGAGGAGTGAACTTGGTTCAGAAATGGACGTTTTCCACTATGATAGTCTTGGAAATGTGTCTTGAATAATATGAAATGATTTTTTATGATTATGTGTGTATGCCACAAAGTTTCATGTTTTATGTTATAATTATGGGGATTAAATTTCACTACTATGATTAATCCCATGTCCTGATATTATGATCTCTTCTGTAGGTTATTATTTTCAAAATGTTATGTTCTTATGAATATGATATGATTGATATTTCCTTTTCTTACACTTACTGAGCATTTGAGCTCACCCTTTTGTATGTTTTGTTTTCCCCTGGTCAGGAAGACGGATATTTAGTAGTTTATGCGAAAAGGGAGTCTAGATATGATGAAATAAGTGGGAGACAATGTAGATGATTTATGAACCAGTTGATTATGTTTCCCAGTTTCTAAAGACACTATACATATATGGTCCTATCATGGTTTTTTTAATATGTTTTAATAAGTATTATTTAATTCTGAAGTAATAACAATTTATGTTACGTATGGGTCGTTATAGTTGGTATCAGAGAGAGGTTATAGTCAACCTTTGGAAACTAGGATATGAAAGCCTTAGTAAAAATCCTAAGGATATGTATAAGTATAGAACACAATATTTGTGTTTTAGAAATGGCCATGTAAAACCTATGACAAAACCTAAAGTGTTAAATTTTATTCTTCATTATGTGGTTTTCCTATTATTATTAGTGTTTCTAACACTATTCTTCTTGATTTTAGTCAATGGATCAAACCCGAATGAACCGTGTTATTGGTGAATGTGACAGGAAATGCAATGATTGTCCCCATGAGAAACCAAACATTATGAGAGAAATAATGAAAAATCTTGTAGTCGTGCTCACACAAATTTCTCAATCTATGAATCATGTAGGACTTCCAAATGTGCAAAGGAAGGAGAAATATTCTGTTGAATCCTTCATGAGGCATCACCCACCTTCATTCAGCGGGTCTTCTGATTGATTAGTGGCTGAACAATGGATTAGTACCACTAAAAAGATATTTTCAATTCTACAATGTCCTGAACATGATAAATTCATCTTAGAAGTATATCATTTTAAGGTGAAGCTGATCAATGGTGGAATCTTATCGAGAATACAAGGCAAAGAGACAAAATTGAGTCCATGGAATGGGACGAGTTCAAGAACATATTTTTCAATAAGTACATCCCTCAAATTCTTCGAATGAAGATGGAAAACAGTTTCTTGAACTGATGAAAAAGGATGATGAATCTGTTGGTACCTACGAACAAAATTTTACAAGTCTTGCAAGGTATTCTTTGGGGATTATTATCCAACCTGAGAGTAATATCGATTGATTATTTAGTGGCGTATAACCAAGTCTCCAAAAGGCATTAGCCATAAGGTACTTCAATATCTACGAGGAAATTGTTCGATGTGCTCTCAAGGTTGAGATGGAGATTGGAGTAACCCATCAGTCATATGGGTTTGATAAGAAGATGAAAATGGAAATATAAAGGAAATATAAAGACCACACTGAAATGAAGATGAGTTTTCCCTTATACTCAAAGTGTGGAAAGTAACATAGAGAGAATTATCTTAAAGGGACAAGTAAATGTTTCAAATGTGGAAAAGAAGGTCATCAGGCATTTGAATGCCGCAGTGATGGGAAAAAGATGTCTAGTTATGAGAACAAAGAAAAGGCTACACAAAATTCACATCTTACACTTAAATGTTACAAGTGAAAGAAAATGAGACATTATGCAAATCAATGCCCTAATTCAGGGGTTGCTGATGATGATCGACATCAACAAACTCTTAAGGCTAAAGACAAAGGAAAGTCACATGCAATTTCTATCGGTGATGTGGAGTACGATAAAAAATTTGTGAAAGGTGCACTTACCATACACTCTAAAGTAGGAAATGTTTTATTTGATTCAAGATCCACCCGCTCTTTTATTTCTGAAGAATTTTCTAAGGGTATCGCCATAATCCCTAAAAAATTAGCTGTTGAGTTACATGTGACAACTCCTAATGGCACAACAGTTGAATCAAATGTTTTTAATTCATCTCCAATTGAAATTTGTAGGAAAGTGCTTCCTACAAATCTTATGATCCTCCCTATAGTGTAATTTGATGTGATTCTTGGAATGGATTTCCTTTCCTTATATGGAGCTCATATCGATTTCCAAAGAAGGGAAGTCACATTTCATATTCCTGATCAATCTATGATCATCTATTGATGCAAGGATGAATATAAGATTCCAGTGGAAATTTCTTCCATCTTATGGGTCTTGATTCCAATAAATTAAGGTTATTTATCTCAAATGGTTGGAGAGAAAGTCACGATTAATAATATTCCCATTTTATAGGACTTTGATGATGTCTTTCCAGAGGAATTTCCAGGTCTTCCACCAAATCGTGAAGTTGAGTTTTCAATAGAACTCATACCGGGTGCTATGCCCATTTCAAAGAAACCTTATAGATTGACCCCAATTGAGTTTCAGGAATTGAAGAATAAACTCCAAGAGAATCTTGACAAGGGATTCATACGCCCTAGTTCATCACATTGGGGAGCACCTGTTCTGTTTGTTAAGAAGAAAGATGGATCAATGATACTCTGTATTGATTATCGAGAACTTAACAAGATCTCTATCAAGAACAAATATCCTCTCCCATGCATTGATGAATTATTTGACCAACTATGCGGAGCTCAATAAATTTCCAATATTGATCTTCATTTAGGGTATCATTAATTAAGGGTCAAAAGGGAGGATATACCAAAGACTACTTTCTGTACAAGGTATGGACACTATGAATTTATAGTGACGCCATTTGGTCTTACTAATGCCCCTTCTATCTTCATGGATCTAATGAATAGAGTCATTAGAGACTATCTTGATCAGTTTTTGGTAGTCCTAATAGAAGATATTCTTGTCTATTAAAAGAGCATGTAAGAACATGAAGATCAATTGAGAATTATATTAAAGGCCCTAAGAAAGGATAAGATTTATGCCAAATTTACCAAGTGTGAATTTTGGCTTCAAAAAGATTCATTTTTGGGTCACATAATCTCATAAGAGGGGATATCTATAGATCCATAAAAAATAGAGGTTATCGAAAGATGGTCAAGACCAACAACAATAAATGAGATCTGAAGTTTTCTTGGTTTGGCTGGATATTATCGACATTTTGTGAATGATTTTTCACAAATATCTAATCCACTCACCAGGTTGACTCGAAAAAGAGTTTATTTCGTTTGGAAGGAGGATTGTGAATAGAATTTCAAGGAGTTTAAAAGAAGGTTATCCAGTGCACCTATGCTCATATTGCCTTGTAGTGGAGAAATGTTTGTGATCTACAGTGATTCATCAAAGAAGGGATTGGGGTGTGTTCTCATGTGAAATGATACAGTGATAGCTTATGCCTCACGACAGTTGAAAACCCATGAGCAAAATTACCCAACGCATTATTTAGAGTTAACTACTGTAATATTTGAATTAAATATTTGGAGGCATTATATTTATGGTGAAAGGTGTGACATTTATACTGATCATAAAAGTTTAAAGTATATTTTCACACAAAAGGAGCTGAATATGTTCCAAAGAATATGGTTGGAGATGATTAAGGATTACGACTGCTCAATTCATTATCACCTTAGGAATGCAAACAAGGTGGTAGACACATTAAGTCGACAAGACCATGCTAGCTTATCCATGATGAGGATAACAAAAGATCCAATATTTATGGATTTAAAATGGATGAATCTTGGAATTATAATGGAAGGGGAAAAATTGTATCCTTCTCAAATGAATGTTCAACCTTCTATACATGTGAAGATTAAATAGGTACAGAAAGAAGATGTAGAGTTACAAAAGAATGTGAGAAATGTTCCTGAATTCCACATTGATTTTGATGAAATAATAAGGTTCAGGAATCGGGTTTGTGTTCCTCCCATCACAGAATTAAAGGAAATATTGGATAGGGCTCATAGTTCTTCATTCTCTATTCACCCTGGAAGCATGAAGATGTATAAGGACATGAATGATTACTTCTGGTGAGATGGCATGAAAAGAGATGTTGCTAAATATGTCTCTCGATGCTTAGTTTGTCATCAAGTTAAAGCTGAGAGACAGAAGTCTAAGGGGATGTTACAACCATTACCCATACCAGAATGGAAATCGGAAAATATCACTATGGACTTTGTCATCAGACTTCCCAAAACATCCAAAGGAAATAATGTTATCTGGGTTATACTTGATCATCTTATGAAGTCGGCACACTTCATTGCAATTATAGAAGATTTATCTCTTGATCATCTTTCTAGGATATATGTAAAGGAAGTGGTAAGATTGTATGGAGTACCACTTTCCATTATATCTGATTAGGATCCAAGGTTTACCTCAACGTTTTGGTGAAGTCTTCAGCATACTCTATATACAACATTGAGTTTCAACACTTCCTATCATCCTAATACAGACGGTCAGTCTGAGAGGACAATTCAAACATTGGAAGACATGTTAAGAGCTTGCTCTATGGATTTCAAAGGTGGTTGGGATAAATACCTACCTTTGGTGGAATTTTCTTATAATAATAGCTTTCACTCCAGAATTAAGATGGCTCCTTATAAAGATCTCTATGGAAAGAAATGCCGAACTCCAACTTGCTATGATGAAGTTGGGGAAAGAAATCTATTAGGACATGATCTTTTTGATGAGATGGTAGAAAAGGTCCGATCTATTCAAAAACACATAAGAGAAGCCCAGAGTCGACAAAAAGGTTATGCTGATAACTGAAGAAAGGACCTAGAGTTTTAAGTGGGTGGTAAAGTGGTCTTACGAATATCTCCTTGGAAGAGAGTAATGAGATTTGGAAAGAAGGGAAAGATGAGCCCTAGGTATAACAGTCCTTTTGAAATACTGGATCGTGTTGGGAAGGTAACTTATCGATTGTCACTTACACAAAATCTCTCTCAAGTTCATGATGTGTTCCATGTATCTCTCTTGAGAAAGTACATACCCGATCCTTCACATGTACTATGTTCAGAAGTTGTACCGCTGGAGCAAGATCTTTCTTATAAAGAATAGCCGATACAGATTCTGGATCGCAGCAAAAAAATTCTACGAAACAATACCACTCACTTGGTTAATGTATTATGGAGGAACCACAAATTATAAGAAGCTACATGGGAACGTGATAATATGATGATGGAGAGGTATCCTCATCTGTTTGTTACGAAATGTCGAATTTCGAGGGCAAAATTCCTTTTAAGGAGGGTAGAATGTAACACCCTGAGATTTTATGAGAAATATTTTGTTTATGTCTTATGTTATATTCAAAACCAAGAGAATCATTCACTATACATAACACTGGCTTGTCTTGCGTTACATGCAAGAGAAACCTTCCTCAATAGCTTGTGTTGCACGCAATGCCGAGTTTCACTAAACAAAGATATATTAGTATAATACTATGAACTAGTTTTTGTGAATATTATTAATGGAATTTTGAATTTTATAACATTATAATTCATCTTACACATTTTCTAGAATGAGATATGAAAACAAAATCAATTTTTCGAATAAAAGAAGTATTCCTCAAAAAATGCATTTTAACCGCCTTTTGATGGCACAACCATTTTAAATATAATTTTTGACAAGTTTATAAGTTCAATTTTACAAAATAAGATTTTTCTTTTGAATCAGGATATAAAAATTTACATTGGATAAATTTTTGATACCTTTATGATAACTTTCATAGTTGGTAAATAGTAAAATGCACTAATTTTTTCTTAAAAACAACTTTTTTCATGAAGATAATTTATATGGTTAAATGATAAAATTTAATGGTTTTAAAGTATAAATATAATATATTTTTACTTTTTAATATAATTTATGTCATTACCATTAATTTTACATTTAATTCATAGGTAAAAAAATTTCAATCTTTGACAATGTTTTAACTTTTAAAACCTGTTTTCATAACAACGGGATTAATTTTAAATTAATTAATGAAACATCTGTGTTTTGAATTTTGAAAAATTTATTCCATATTTGGATTCAGTGGGTCCAAATTATTTTAATAGGTTACTTTTATTTTTTGGCATTATGAATAGTAACTAAGGTAATTTTTATTTACTACAGTTATAGGTAAATCGGGTAATTAAGGGTAAAAATAAGATTATAAAATTATCCTAACACCTACCAAAATTTTATTGGATGAATAAAAGTAGACCCATATCACCTAAGGTTTAGAATATATTCGTTTCATGGACTATTGACCATGAAAATGACATAATTAAAATTAAAACCAAAGAAAGTGACAACATGTCATTCTCTTATATCTTATAAGTGTAATAATTTTAATTTAGTGATAAACTTAATAAAACTTCAAACATGAATAGTATGCAGAAATCTAATAATATTATCTACATCATGTGAATTTATTTATAATTTTAGGGATTAAATAATGATCATTAATAAAGACACAATAGTGATGTTGAAATTATTTTATTGATTGAAATACCAAATAAATGATTTTAAAAATATTAAAATAAATATTATATTAACTATTTAATGTGATCCACTAATTTTCAAGATTAATATGACTTATTAAGAATCTATTAAATATTTTGGTTCGAATATATCCTCTGTTTTCATTTTATTTAAATTCAAATAAATGAATAGTGTCAAAATTGACACTATTGTTATTTTATAAACATTACATATTATAAAATTGTTTAAAAATCACAAAAATATTTCAAAATTATAAATTTAAATTTAAAAGGTCTAAAATTTAATAAATTATCCAATTATGTAAAATTCACAACATATAAGTAATTATTTAAAACAATTTAAAATCTTGAATATTTATAAAACATATAAAATTAAATTAATTAAATAATGATAAATCAAATTGATAAGGTTTAAAATAAATTTACAACATGTCTAAATTTTATTGGTTGATGAGATTACAACCCTATATCATCAAATCTTCTAACTGAGTCATTTTTAGAGGTTTTTAAGTGGAGTTGGAATTTATTATAAATTAATATTTCTTATGTTTCCAAAGGTGCCCCTCTCCTCCCTTATAAAAGGGCACCTCCTCTCTTTCCTCCTCACACCATTTTCTGCCTTCAAGCTTTGCCAAACCCTGACAAGTTATCTTCTAAACTTACCTAGAAACATACTAAATGTCCTAGTCTTCTTCAAAGACCATCTTTGGTGCCCTAATAGGAGGTTTAGAAGAGGCACGTCGAAGAAGAGGTAATATCCTTTACCGATCCTTTTAAATTTATTTCTTCTTATACTTCCTCTTCTTTATTAGTATCATTATAAAGTAATAACATCAGTATAACTCATATACTGATATGTTATTATAAATATGAAACAAACATATTTCACCTTCTATTCATCCTATGAAAAATGAAATCACAACGCATGCATACATACAGAATACTGTCTCCACGGGGTGGTGCAATCTGTTTTCCACCACCACCTTACATAGATTGGTATAATGGTGTAAAGAATAACTATACATGATTATTATAACATGATACTAATTCTGAGATATTCTATCATCCACCCAAAGACCATTAAACAATTATGTGAATGATATCGTCGCTCATGCGTACATATGGCTTACCATCTCCACGATACGATGTGATTCGTTATACATGATCTTCATTAAACCATGATTATATAAATCAATTGAACGTATAAATCTGATATATATTATAATACTACCATTCTTTAAATGATTTAGCTATAACCTGAAAATAGGAATAATAATTTATTCGACAAAACAAACATAAGAACATAAAGCAATGGACATCCTAATAACAAGCAGAAATAAAATATTACTGATAAGAAGCAAAGAATATGACCATATATGATATCATAACAATGAGTATGATTCTGTAATAAGTAAATGAAATTATTTAAATCATTATACAAGATTTTTGGATACGTACAAAGAATATCATACCTAAGGTAAGAGAATATATCGCAATCTCATTTTCATCCGAGATTGTTTATACTTCAGAATTTACTGGGGCATATTTATCATCCACATACATGTTTCCATAATATGTAATATTATTTCTATACTCCTTCAATTTTTTAAAACCAATTTTACCTATTGTATAATTTTTATTAAAATTTATGAAATGAATCTTTTTTCATTTTTAGTACAAGATACTTTTTGTCTTTTTCAGCCAAATTACGAGAAGAATGTTTTTTAACTTATACGACATGAATATATTTTTTTGATTTAATAGAACATTATATCCATGAATCCTATTTTATAAGTTTTAAAATTTATTTTCAATTAACTTATTTTAGTTTAAAATTGTATGACATGTTAAGAAAGGAAAAAAAAAATTGAAGTAGAAAGGATATTTTTCTCAAGAATGGAGTTCAAGTGTTTTATCAAAATTATTTTCCATCTATGATAATATAAGGTTATGTTTCTATACCTATTTTTACTTTGATTTGATTATGTTATGCTGGAATTATTTTATGAAGACCTTTTTTCTTATATGTATTATGTTATAATGGCATGATATTTAATAATCCCATTTTTATTACATGGGTTGCGCTATAATGTATGATTTATGATTTTGAGGAACACATAAGAATGGTTTCATTATGAGATGGGTGGGACCCATATCTCCCTCCAATGAATTGGGTAATGATTTTTATCTCATGAGATAGACATGGATGGAATGACAAGTTAATTCGGTTCAGTGATACCAAACTGGAACGAGGAGTGAACATGGTTCCGAAATGGACTTTGTCCACTATTATAATCTTGGTAATGAGTCTTGAATAATATTAAATAATTTTATATGATTATGTGTGTATGCCACAAAGTTTCATGTTTTATGTTATGATTATTGGGATTACATTTCACTACTATGATTTATCCCATGTCATGATATTATGATCTCTTCTGAAGGTTAGGATTTTAAAAATGTTATGTTCTTATGAATATGATATGATTGATATTTCCATTGTTTACAATTACTGAGAATTTGAGCTCACCTTTTTGTATGTTTTGTTTTCCCTAGGTTAGGAAGAAGGTTATTAAGTAGGATATGCAAAAAGGGACTCTAGATTTTATGAAACAAGTGGGGGACAATGTAGATGATTTATGAACCAGTTGTTTATGTTTCCCAGTTTCTAAAGACACTATACCTATACGGTCCTATCATGGTTTTTTATACGTTGTAATAAGTATGCTTCAATTCTGAATTAATAACAATGTATGTTAAGCATGGTTCATTATATTATTTCATTAAAAAAATTCAATAGTATTGATGATTATTATAAATTTCTTTTTAAAATCCATTAAAGAAGGTTAATTAGACCTCCAATTATAGATAATTACCCTCATGACTCTTAGTGTCTCAGTGAAATATTTGATCCATTAGAGGATCGCCCAAGGCAAAATCAATGGTTTTTTTAAAGATACATCTTTCTATTTTCCTAAAAAACTATTTAAACTACCCTTTACTCATCAAAAATAGCTATGATTTGGAGAGGGAATAGAAAATCTCTCATAACATATAGTCAACACCATTTACATTTTCGTAGGAAGATCATGCAACTCTTGGATCATCCTCACTAATGTTATCTAATATTTTTGGTACAATAATTGATGATCCTCCACAATCATCATAATTACCTCACAATGAACCCCTTTCACTCAATAAACCAACTATAAAAAGTCATTTTCATCACATCGGTTGATAATCATCATTTTCATGGTCATGAAGTTGGTTTCCCCGTGGGTTGGCATTTAAAAAACTATGGACTATGATATTATTTATGTAATTCACAAAATAGTTGATCATGGTAATCTTTTTTTATCTGAAAATATGCATTGTTTTCCTTAATATCTATTATGTATAATAAGGATATGATTCTTTATCTCTTTGATCTTACTTCCTTAACTTTATTATAATTTTTATGTGATGATTATCTTGTAATATTTACATTAATTCCTTAACTCTGTTTTTCTATGTTATGTTTTTATATTTATTTTTTTCTCTCAATTATTTATTATGACATAAATTATCTACCAAAGTCCAAATGATCAATAATGTTACGAAATATAAAATAATTTCCCCTATTATACTTCTTTTTTATTTTAAAAAAAATGTTGAAGAAAACGAAAATTAAAACATTTCACTAATATTTCAAAATTCCATCTTAATTTCTCTAGTATTTCAAAATTTCATCTTATTTCAAGGAGAGGAATAATTGTTTTTGGAAGAAAACTAAATAAAAGAAAACATCCTCTATTCTGAAAAGTTCAAATTGAATTTCAGAAATCTTTTTTTCTATTGCATGGGTTTTGTGATCATCAAAAATGGGGAGATTATTGTAAAAAGTAAATTTTTTATATATATATCCCCTCTTTATATGTTTTTATGAATAATAAAATTACTACTCTTAATATTTCATGTTTTTTATTTTTTCAGATTATAATTATCCTTTGTTGTGTTCTCAAATGTTTATCTAAACACATAAAAGTATCTTATCTATTGAAATTTGATATACATATTCAGTTGCTCAGAATCAAAAAGTATCACGTAAGTCGTTATCTTATGATGTCCAATTGAGTTACTCAAGAATGTTAATTTAGTCCAAATATGAATATGAAAGTACTATATTCTTTTGAGAAGAATATTTGTAGTCTAAATAAGTTAAATAAAATAAACACTTTTTCTTACATTGTAAAATATCTTATGCATTGCTGAATACTGATTATCTTAGGAAGATAAGTTAACTTATCTTAGTAAAGGTATCCAATGATGAACAATATGTCTAATTGATATCATATGGAAATTTGATATTATAGAATGTCATGATTAAATTGAAAATCTCATGATAATTCTTTTCAATCTTTTTGAGTATATGGGAATAGAATTATCTATCTAAGGAAAGATAGAAATGAACAAATCTATCCATGAATAGTAATATTTAGAGAATGAAATGATATCTAACATCGTGATGGCAAAAGAAATTCCATATTAGGAAAGTGCATATGCATACATTGTGTTTCCTATCTTATCAGAATTTCTACATGAATCATTCGACCGATAAAGTTATCCTATTATTGATTTTAAACAATATATAAAAGGAACAGTTAGAATAAGAAAAAATAGACGAAGAACACATAGATGAAAAATACATTGATGAAGAACACATAGATAGAGAACACATACATGATGAACATAAAGGAAGAAAACATTCCTTGATTCTACACCAATGATCTGTACATATTAAGAACCAATTTTTTCTAGTTCCAATCTTATCATTTCTATCAATTGCATAAAATATAATACAAATCCAAATTCAACACAATCATATTCTGGGGATGAATATTCATTTTTTGTCACTTTCTTATTGAATATGTTCAATGTGAGTTTTTCAACAATATTGTATATATTTTATCTAATTTACACTCAATGTATGAGTGTGTATGATCGTGGATAAGTCTTGTAAAGGGAGATCATGTTTGAGAGAAATTTAACCTCTTTAATAAGTGATAGCTACTTTTACTTATCTAGGAGCCCCAGGTAAAAGGGTTGTTTATTGAGCATCCCCAAGATCGAGGAGTGAAGCATTTTTGGAGTGGACTCAGGGATTTATGTTCTCTTGAAAACTATTACCCTCTTTATTCAATCTTATTTCTGAATATTTTATATTTTTTTCTATATAATCATAAGAAATAAAAGTGGACCTGCATACATTGAATAGGTTGGTATAAATTTCTAGGAATCTTCCATGAACTCAATTCTCCCCCCTCGTGAGTTATTCAGTCACTTGTTATATGGGAAAACACTGAATATAATTAAATATCCAAATAAAAAACTAGAAGATACAAATAAAAAATATTTATGCAATCTAGTATTTTTTCCCCTTTGATAATAATATCCAATGAAATGATAAGAGATAATAAAAATATAGTATGACTTAACCATTAGATGGGTTATGTTGAAATAATAATGATGAACTCATATTTTGAAATGCATATTTAGGCATGGCAAGGAGAAAACATTTGTAATTGTCTTATTTATTGGAAAAAATCCAAAATTAAATTCTATTCTATCCACTAACTACTTAATGAAGTGATTTGTTTTGGTCATTTTTCTTATATCCTGAAAACTGAAATATATTCCTTGAAATATTTATATCACATTTATTATCACATCCAAGAAGAAGTGGAAACATCACTTCAACCCTGAGATATTACAAATAAGACTTCATCCATATGAATTTGGTTGTAGAATTTCTAGTGTCCACCTTTTATACCTTTTAAATACCCAATGTGAAAAAATATTTCTTTTTTATGTACGAAGAAACACACCTCTCTCCATGATAGAAATATTCACTGGATGATGATCTCCTATAATCAAAAAACATTAAAAATATTCATTTGTGTATCTAAATAGACTAATATTCTCTTAACAATCATATTTTTATAAAAACATGGTATGCACCTAAAATACATTATAATTCGCTTGTCAGTAGTTAAATAATACTCTTTTGGATCACTTTTATAACTAAAATTGAGATTAATAACACAAAAAATGTCTAATGATGAAGATTTTTTGTATAGAAGACTTTTAATAAGCTTCTCTAATTCTCATTGATGAACTTATTTTCCTTGTTCATCATTTTAAATCCTCATTACCAATGAAATGGTTATAGAAAAATTATTCGAATCCTTAATTTATAATCTTATCAAGTGTTCTTTATCATACTTTTCTTGGGAAGGAATGATGTGTTATTTTTCATGATAAGTTTATCAACCATGAAAGTAAGTCATCTCTCCAAGTATTGACGTTTCAAAAAGACTATTTTTAGAATTCTTAATCATATGAAAAAATATATTCATAATTTATAAAATATATTATATAATATAAATAAAAAATAAATATGAGAGATAGATCCTTGTCATAATTAATGTAGAGATTGTTTTCCACTCTTCCCCATCTAAAGTTCAACATCTCTAAGTTGGTGTCCATATTAGAATAACAAGACACTGGGGATTGTTTAATCCAATATTAATATTCATTTAACCTAAAAACTCAATTACCATCTTCTCTAAGAAATAATCCACATGGTTACTCACTATAAGAATCCTCTTCAAATTCACCATTTAGAAAGGTAGAATAGACATCCATTAAGATTATATTTTATTTCCATTATTCTAAAATATTAAGAAATATTTTAATGGTTTCATTCCTTGAAACCTATTCAAATGTCTCATAAATGTATAATTATTTTACCTTTTAAAGGCATTGACCCAAAAATATTTATTTATTTATTACCACTTATCCATTTTCATTCAATGTGTTTTGAAACACCCATTTTTCCTCAATTATATTCTTCTCTTTAGGATTTAGAAATGTCTGCCATTCCTCATTTTTATCAATTGGGTCCAATTATTCATTATTAGTTCTAACCAAATCCTACTTCTCTAATGATTCTTTAACATATTTAGGGATATATTGAGAGAATAATGATGTATGGGCTAATGTATTCATTGTAATCCTAGTTTTTACCTACTGATTCAGTTCTCTAATAATATTTTTGACATATACAATCCTCATTATCATTAGATGAGACGAACTAAATTATTTCTCGCCACTTGAAATGGTTGAAACATCTTCTCTAATGAGTAAATTTACAACACTTTTATCTCTATTAGAAATTAATTCTAGTGGTTTAACAAAAAAATAATCATCATCACTTCTTGAACATTATTCTTAATGTATAAAATTATTCTTTGAATTTTATAGGTATTCACATAATAAGTATAAAAAATTGTTGTCGTCTCATTGAAATAAAAGTTTTACCCTACTCCATTAGTATGATAGTGAAGAAAAATACCATTATCACATATTAGCTCAAACATACTCCAATTTTCACCTTTTACTTTGATAAAGAAGTGGAAACAAAAAAAATTAAGGTATATCAAACATGGAGTCTTCTTTCAGTACATATCATATAGAGTAATATCATTAATTGTTTTTATAAAAAATGATTCTATACATGAATTTCTTTTGTAATTCAATGCCTCCAATAATACTAAAGATTTTCATGTCTAATTAGAATACTTTGATCCATTTACATGAAGATTTTTTATTTATTTAAAAACACCATTTTGTTATGATGTATATGGTGCACTGCGTTCAAGGTGGGTTACCTTATTCTGATGATAAAATTGAAATTTTTCATTAGTTTACTTATAACCATTAACTATCTATATTTTCCTCATAGAGTATCCACACTCCTTATCAACACTTCTTCTAAAATTTTTAAACATCATAAGAGTCTATAATTTATGTTTCATAAATATAATAAAGTTAATTCATGAAAATGCATTAACAAATTAAACTATGTAATTATCTCTATATTTTGAATTTTTTTCTGTGGGCCCACAAATTTTTGAATGAATCAACTCCAATTGATGGGTTTGTTAAATATAAAACTTCTTCCCCTTATAAAATATTAAATAAATTCAATACCCTTATATTTTCATCATGGTGACATCATTAAAATTTTATCTTTGATTGATTTTAATCATATTTGATTATCCTAGATAACCAATCCTTTGGTTCCTTAGTAATTATTTTCTTTCATACTAAGATAATAATAATTTTTAGCATAACCCACATGAAATAAATTAAATTTATCCCATTTTCACCACTATTAAATTTTTAAAAATTTTAACCAAGAATACATCGTTCTTAAAAATTGCTTCATTTCCTTCATAGAAATATTAAGAAACACTTAACAAATTATATGTTAATCCATAAACATATATATTGTTTTTGGATTTCATATTTTCTTTCCCAATATTATTTGATCGAAATCCTTTAACCATTAGTGAAATATAGTTTCCAAATCCCACTAAGACTCCATATCCCTTTTCAACATCTTTTAATTTTTTTTAAAACTTCTATAATGTGAGAGGAGAATACATTGTCCAAGATCCATGGAATTTCCCCTTTAGATGTCTTAAGTAAAATTTCCACATCCATGGATTTATCATATCCTTTAATTTTATTTTATTAAGGTTTTTTATTATTAAACAGAACATTTCTAGGATTTTATAATTATAACACATTGATTTTCATAGAATAGTGGATGGTCACACATTAAATATACTTATTCAAAAATTTCAAACTAGTTCTAAGATTTCTCTGCACAATTTTCAAAAAAAAAATTAAATTGTATTCCTTCGATAGAGATGAATCCCTTTCAAACCATGATTATAAATCCCCCTAGAAATATTATATTTTTTTAAAAATAACTAAAAATATTTTATATATTACCAAATCCTCTAAAATAACAAAAGAAATCCATAAAAACATACTAACCTATATAAGAAGCATATTGTCCAGAATGTGTTGGTTTTATTTACTTATTATTTGAGTCATTTATCTTGGATAATATTGGCAAAAAATATTATTATGAAATCTTGAAACCTCATTCGTCTTATTAGGATTATTATTATTCTTTTTAGAGTCACTAGTTTTATCTTTTTTTCTTTCAATTTGGTGTTCCTAAAATTTCTACATTTTTTAGTATCACTTGATTTTTCAACAAACATGGCCTTAGTGAATTTATTTTTTTCATTTTTTCTTCAAAAAAAATTTTCAGAACTATTTCTACCCTTAAAAGATAATATTTTCTATACTTCACAAAAATTATTATTATTATAAAATTATCTATATTTTAAAATTTAGTTATAAATTCTAAATCTAGAATTAATTATGTCTTCATCAGTTTTGACCAAATTCTATTGAATTTGGTCTAAATAATCACCTTCTCCTTTAATTATTATTCCAACATAATGTTGGTATTACTATAATTATCAATATTGTTCTTTAAGTAAACATTTTACTTCAAAAATTTGGATCATTCTTATGTAAAAAAAATTATTCACTACTAGATTACCAATGATCTTTTAGTAACTTTCTATTTTAATTATATATTGTTGAGATATGTTAGAGACACACTTTCAATTTTTTATAGAAAAATAAATATACATCATTATCTTCTCAATAAATTTCAAAAGAAACATAACACGCAACATTATCATAATTTAATTTTAAAATGTGTTGTTTTTCACCATCTTCCTCACTAGATGTCTTAACATCCTCCCCATCTCTTTATTCATCACATTATTTAGATAAAACATTTCACTTTTTACATTTTTATAGTCTTTTCCATTCTCTTTGGAAGAATCTATAGTGGCCTAGACCTTTTTTTTAAAATTACATGAATTAAAAAAAAATATTTCATTAAAACATATTACTAAGACATATTTGGATTAGGGATTTAAATAATTTTGAGAAATATTAACTAAAAATTATCAGTTTTTTTTAAATAATGGACACTTTTCTTTCAACCATGAGAGAAAATTATGAATATATAACAAATATTTAATATATCCCTAAAATTCTTCTCATATTATACCCTTAAAGAAACATTTTATATATTAATTTTATTCATAACCTAGGGAAATGGAATCATAACAAATAGATGAATTTAAATACTTAGTAAGGGTAAAAATAAAAAAATATAGTCAAATATTATAAGTGAAAATAATATGATCATATGGGTATTATCAATATATGTAAGAAAATCAGAACTAATAAAGCATAGGTCATAAACTATGTAATAAATATTGAAATAATATAAGACATGAATTAGAATAACGATATAATAAACATGATCCATTAGAATATAACCTAGTCATGAGAATAAGGATAAAATTTTTAAGATACTTCAAATATGGAATATAAACTAATATAGGGAATATACCTTTCTTGAGCCACAAAATAATTTCTGATGATTATGAGAAGCTAAATTGTACTCAAAATTATCTATATCGGGAGGCATACACTCTTAATCAATGTTTTAGAGGGGGATATAGGACACCACCGGTCATCATAAATACTTATGAGTTAAACTTGAATATTATTCCCCAATCACATAACAAATAATCCATAAAAATAAATTGGTTATCATCAGAATTTCAAATGAAAAATATTAACTTTTATAACATAAATATCCCATAAAAAAACAGGTTTCATTTAACACATAATAAAGAAAATGGATTTCATATGGAATCAAAAAAGGAAAATAGTAATGATTCCATAAATAATCATAAGAATATAAACCCATTAGAAATAATTGGGTATCCAATGACATAAAGTAAATCTATAAGACAATAGAATTCAATCAATGTAATAAGGCCTATAATATTCACACCGTATAGATAAAGGGTATAAGGTTAAGTCAATAACTTCATTGAATAAATATATGTATGAAATATAGGTTAACAAATTTCTATCAAATGAATAAAAATATGTTATTCATAAAATAAAGTCATTTTGTGAAAATATGGGATCATACATAGTGGATGATAAAAAAAGATAAAGGAAGTGGTGGATCATTCTTCCAAAAGGTAAGGAAATTACATAGGTAATATAAAATAATATGTTTTATGGTTATATTATAATAATATTATTAATCACGTATAATGTATTTTAAAGGATATGGATTTATATGGAGACCATTTTTTGGGCCATTAAGAAAAATATCTTTAGAAATAATAAACGTCAATGATATTTTTAAAATAATTTATATATAAATATTATTAAAATGGAAAATAAAAATAATTTACATTATATATCCATTAAATATTTTAAATATAGTATCATATAAAATAAAAAAGATGGTGCAGAAAATTTTTCACATGGAAATCTTTAAAAACAGATTATTTTTACACTTCAATAAAAAAACACTATCTAAAATGTTAAAAAAAATTCAATTTTTTTTACAAAAGGAAATGTAGTATAAAATTATATAAATCAATTATAAGGATATTTAAAATATAATTTGAAGAATTGGGATGTGGAAAAAAAGGGAGGTTCTAGATTGAAAACAAGAGACGAGGTAAGCTTCACTTACACAAAACACATTTGAAAAAATGAGTTTAGGGGAATTGGAATATAGATGGAACATATTAAACCATATGTATATAAATTGGAAAATATGTGTGGTTTTATAAATAATTAAAATTACCTAGATGATTTATGTTTGAAAAAAAATATTTATGTTAAAATAATATTGGAAACAAAACCCTTACAGGTTGAGTAACATTTTGATCAAACTCATTTTCATGTTTGGTATCTTTCAACTTGAGGTAAATTTAAAGAAAGTACATTAACAAGATATTCAAAACCCAAAAATATGTTAAAATACATTCATAAGATAGTAACAAAATTATATTAAACTAATAATAGTTCACATTAAGAAATAAATCTCGTGAAATTAAATTTGAGATGTAGGACCCCTTACCTTATTTCCCCACTTTTTCGAATGCACTCTAACCACCTTTACAAGAAAAAAAATATCCCAATCAATTATTAAAAAACATTTTTCATGTACACAAATCTTCATAAACATAATTTTAAATATTTATATATTTATTTTAATTTTTTATTGTAGCAACCCTCCTCATGTACCACACAAGAGTGCCTCGAGATAGTCAGACATAAGACCTCAAGCATGCCTCCTTGAATGCCAAATTCTCTTGACCTGCAATATGGGCCTTAGGTGAATATCTTGGGATACTATAGCAGTATTTATCAGAGTAGAGTGAAATAGTATATATATATATATAATAAATATACGAATAAATAACAACATTCAGATAGAAGTGCAAACCAAAAGAATAAACATACAAGATAATGTAATGAGGTGGTGTAACTATATAAATAGACAAAATTTACTGATTATGATTGTATGTCATGTGTTATAAAAAATTACAATGAAATGGGTATGGGATACAAGAATATAAAACATGATATTAAATTAAACACAAATCCCAAAAACTACTTCAACTAGCAACTTGAGCATTGGATCATTCCTCTGCTACCAAATCCATCCAATAAATTTAAATCATGCATTAGACTTTTCCTGCATCACTTTGTTTCTACCTATGATAGTAAAGTATACATAGGTACCGAAGGAATCCAAGTAGGATGTGAGACATAATCTTTATAGGCCAGTACACATAATATCATGTCCTTTCTATTTCAGGAAATATAAACTAGTAATGTGCCATATTTAATTTAAGTTCAATACATAATAAATACATAAATACGTTGGAATAGGTTACAATTGGAGACTCGTTTGATCTACCTGCTTTGGCCTATGTTAGTGTTTATGAAATGAGGGATCATAAAATGGTAAAGCAAGTAAAGTGATGTTTCATAGGCTAGAATATCCCCATGCTTATTATTGTCCTTGGAGGACACATCCCTATGTTTTCTAAACTCACTAAAAAAAATTATCATTTGAATACATTTACATACCATTGAAAACATTTGTTCATTTCTCTATAAAACATGTCAAGACACCTAGATCCCATTCATGGAAATAATTAGTTACTTTACATGTATTTCTCTAATGGATTGGTAAAATTACAATGCCAAGCAGTCCATCCAAGGGGTCATATATATGAAGTCCCATGTGTTACTCTGACATGGTGTGAAAAATACTTGAACTGACCTCTGAGTATGTGCCTAGTATCATAAAAATGGGCTTATGTATCTCTCATGTCATGGTATAACCAATCATACCATCGAGACTATCCAAGGGGTCTCCCCTAGGTAACTGATACCCATCGTATGGAGGTAAATAGGCAGCACACAATAAGCCCATCTCAAGCCTATCTAATATTTCCCCTAACATATTTAACACGTACTAACAAAATCTAATGAATTTATGAGAGTCCATAAAATGGGGTTTTAAGTAGGATACCCTTGTATCACTCTTTGAACTATATAAAAAACAATTTAATAATCAATTTTTAGATATATAGAATTTCTATTGAGAGGCCATTCCATTTAGTAGAGTATTTATTTACATGGGAAAATTAATCAAGGAGTTTCATTAGGTAAATAATTTATTTCATATGGCACAAGGCATTATTTCTTAGCTAACTCATTAAATTATACCATCATCCCAATGATTTTTTTAAAGGGTTTAACTCCTATTTCAACCCTGAGTAAAAATAAAGAGAAGGATCAAGGAATAAATTGTGGAATAACACACCATAGGGGAATTAAGTCAATTTAGAACAAAGAGAGAATTTGGAATCTAATGAACAGAGCATCCAATTGGATAAAAAATTGAATGTTATCAACCAAATTGGGTTGATTTTCCTCATTCAAGGGTCACCGTGGGCTAGGTGAGGCATCCGTTTTAATTGAACATTACAATTTATGGGAAAATAATGAAAAAAGGATGAATTTTTGCCTAATGACACAAAATATGAAATTAAAAAACTGACATGAAAATGCCAGGAACTCCTAACTTAGCCTCCTAAATCTTACCTCATCTAGCATCAACATTTTATTCAATCTTGGTTGTAATAAATTGATGAAACCGTCAAATTCATTGAAAATGGGGAAAATGATCTTACACCTAAATATTTCCATAGACGAGACAAAGAAATAGAAATATGTTATAGAGGATTCTAGATCATACCTTTTTCTTTACGTAGGATTTGGAGTCGTTCTGTACATGAGCCTCAGCCCAGTTGGTGAGGTATCCTTAAGTGCATCCACAAGACCCAGGTTCAAAACCAAGTATAGTCATATTTATGGGTATTGTAGTAGTACTGTAGTAGGCACTATAGCAGTACTGTACCGGTACTATAGCAGAACTGTACAATGTGGGGTACTGTAGTAGGTACTGCTCAGTACTGTAGCTGCTGGAACTATTCACCCAGGGCCACCGGTTTGGACTTGGAGTCCTTAAGACTTTCGAGCCACTCGGGCCATTGGGTCAGTAGAGATTTCGGGGCAGCTTTAAGGCCTTCGGGCCACCTCAAGGACTTGGGGCCACATGCAGTCTCCCCAGACAGACTACAAAAAAGGAGAAGACCTAAAAGAGGATTCAGAGTAGGGTCACTCACCATAGCAGAGCCAAATCGATTTTTCAAAATGAGGTGGTATGGCTATGCTATCGGGACCAGCCTATGCTTGCACAGGAAGCCTAGAGAGATGGACATGCGAAGGTGGAGAGCTCTATCTTGATGCAGATGTTGGGGATGGCCAGTTCCTTGTAGATAGTCTGGTTGAATTCCCAAAGATCTTTGGGTCATGTAATCTCCTAAACCTACTGGCCTTGTAATCTCTTAGCCTACGTGACTTTTAAGGGTTACTCCTATCCCATGAAAGGGGGGTTATCAAAAAATCAATAAAAATAAAGTCCTTTGGGCCATTCGGGGAGGGGGGGATTTGACGTCGTTCAATCTGGGTGTCAGATGAAAGAGTTTTATAAAAACCATGATTGGAGGAGATAGCGTTTTTCAATAGGAGGAGGATCACAGCCACTGGAAAAATAAGTTGAAGGAAGAAGAAAAATCTTTAAATAATTTAAGAGGTTTATTTCCATAATTTCACCCATTAATACACTCCACATGGATTGTCCAAATCCAGCACCAACCCTACTTTATTCACTACTATAAACTGGAATATCACACGGTTTGACTAACTATGGGAAAACAATGCAAAACTGCACTATCACAAACTTGGAACACTAGTTCAGGCATGCACTCTAGGTCACATATTTATAGACTAACCATGAAGATCCATGTTTTCAACTGTCTATAGCAACATGGTTTCAGAGAAACTATGGGGGGTGGGTGGCATAGTTTTACCTAACCGTGCATCCTAGACTAACCTTTTGATTTTTAGGGCTCCATGATCTAAAATATTCATAGATACACTTGAAACCTCCTTTACCTGACTAGGAATCATTTATAGGGACTTTTGAAGGAATTAAAACAAAAAAATATAATGGTTAGTGCCTTGGATAAAAGTCATGATGTTACAACCTCCACTCTTTAAGATAACCCGCCCCATATTATCCCTTCAGAGGGTTGTAGAACATCATCTAAAAAGACTTATAGTCACTATACATGTACATCAACATCCCGTTCCTTGGTATCATTCTATATGAGTCTGTGCTATTATAGGACTAAGACTTGAGTAACTTTCCAACTTTAGAGAACCTTTATGCAATGATCAATTATATATATTGGGAACTCCTTGAAGGATACATCCACTTCCAGCTCAATATCATCAGGGTCTAATGAATGAGATAGGTCTACTTGATAGGGTCAAAGTTGAGATACATGTAACATGTTGTTCATGGAACAATACCTCTAAGGTAATAGAAACCTATAGGCTACTAGATCAATTGTCTCCACTATCTTGAGATGCCTGAAATATCTTGGCGATAACTTACCATTTATCCTAATTCATTTATAAAACAAACTGAGTGATACATGAGAAAATACACTATGTCCCACATCAAACTCAAGAGGTATACAATGATGAGTGGTATAAGACTTCCTCTAGGATTGGGTTGTATCTATATGCTTCTGAATTAGATGGAATTTCTGTAAGGCATCCTGAATGAGAAGAGGACCCAGTAGAGCTACCTCACCTACCTCTAGACATTTTAAAGGTTAACAACATAGTCTATAAAATAGGGCCTCATACTATGGCATAAAAATTGTTTCTTGAAAGCTATTATTGTAGGAAAAAACAACTAAAAAATATGATTTTTTAGGAACCTCCAAAATCAATGATACAAGACTGTATCATTTCCTCTAAAAGATGAATCATCTGCTTAGACTAACCTTTATTCTGATGGTGATATGCAGTGATCAAGAGAACATGTGAATCAAGTTCCTTATTCAACCCTTTCCATAACTATGATGTAAAATTACCACATTTTTCCAAATAATACAATGGGGAACACTAAGATGTTTAACTATGTAATGTATATAGTGACTTCCTATATCATCAACATAGAAACACTCTCAGATCAGTAGGAAGTTTTTGACTTTGGCCAGCCTATCAATGATTACCATCATTGGATTGCTTCCTCATGGTGATCTTGGAAATAATGTCATTAAATCCATGGCGACATCATTCCATTCTAACATAGGAATGTATAGAGTCTATAGAATTCTAGAATGAAGTAGGTTCTCTGCCCTCACCTACTGATAGGTGGATCACCATGTGATAAAGTCTGATATCCACATCTTCATACCTGGACACATATACTAACAATTCATGTATCAATACATCTTGGTAAGACCAGGATTAAACACATAAACTGAGGCATTTGATTCCATCATCAACTCTTCTTGTATATCAAAAGGAACCCATACTCGACCACATACGATTAAGGTCTCACTGCCATAAACAACCCAACTAGGAGATGTATTCACTAATTTTATGCTCACCCTAAAGATGAGGACCCTGAATTTTTTTATTTTTATCATCCAGACCCGCTCCAGGAGAGAGGAATTCATTGCTAGTGTTTCCAGAACTAGCCACCCATGCTGTTTCTAAACCATTAAATGCTTCTCAAAAAAAGATCCATCAATTTCTACTCATTATTGGCATTCACGACATCTTTCATCTATGTATTATAACTCAAGGATTAATCCACTACATCTCCCTTCCTAGATGCATAATCCAACACAATTTTTGAATGACTGCAGGTATGAAAAAAACCTGCATTGCCTCATATTTAAGTCCCACTTAGTGGAGATGCATTTGATGATTTTATGATCTATGTAAATGATGAACTTATCACCCAATATGTAGTACCAAAAAAGTCTACATCATGAACCAAAAATTATAGCTCAAGTTCTTGTATAGGATAGTTCCACTCATGAGGCCTCAGTTAGGGGAATCTATATGCCACGACTCGATCACCTTGCATCAGAACTACGCCTAGACTAATACTTAAAGCATTAAAATAAATTGTATAACTCTTTCCCAGCCTAGTAAGAATAAGGATCAAATATTATGTGATTATTCTATTCAACTCCAAGAAATATGTATCACAAACTTCTTTCTAGTGTAATTTCACACCCTTACTACTCAATCCTATAACAAACATTGCCCGACATGAAAATTCCAAAATGAACCACCTATAATAGCCTACTATCCCTAAGAAGAACTATATATAAAACATGTTCTTGGGATGATCCCAGGAAACCACAAATTTCACCTTATCTAGGTCAAATTATAGGCTTTCCTAATATATGATATAACCCAAGAAGTGAGCCTTGCTAGTCCAAAAGTGGGATTTACTGAGAATCCTATATACTTGGTCCTCACTCAGTGCACTCAGCATGATCTTAAGATGGTTAGCATGGTCATGTCTAGAGAGGGAGTATACCATGTTGTCTTTTATGAAGACTACCATGATGGAATCCATATAAGGGTGTAAGGAATGATTTATTAGTGCTATAAAGACTATTGCTTCTTTGATTAAGACAAACGGTAGACCTATATGTTTATACAATCTGTACCTACTCCGGAATTCTCTACATGGTATATCTACAAAAATTACATGAAACTGAAGGTTGCCCAACCTCAAATCGATCATGGGGAAAAAAATTTCTCCTCATAGTAGTTCTAAGAGGTTATCTATGTGAGGAAGTGGATACCATTTCTTCACCATAAGAAGGTACTATCGGTGTTAATCCACACAAAATCTGAGGGTAACATCTTCTTTATTTTCTAAAAGGATAGGTGAACCCCATAGAGATGTGATGTGTCGGATAATACATTTTCCCTCTAAGTCATCAATATTCCTCTTGAGTTCTTGAAGATTTATATTGTTCATGCTATAGGGAGGAATGGACACTATTTCCACACCAGGAATAAGATCAATGGTGAACTCAATATCTCTCTCATGAGGTAAGCCGTAGATATAATTAGGGGAGACATCCCTGGAATGATCCACCAATAGAGGGAATTCTTCCAATTACATTCCTTGATCTCTCTTAAACAAACAAACCATCAGGGATTTCATCCTACTAAGTCTAGTATTCTTGAGCCTAGCTCCTTTGGCATGTATATACCATTGAACATTATGGATATAGAAGTTTCCCTTAGGTGATGAGAATGAAACTCAATAGTAATATCAATTCACCTGTTCTCTATAGGACACATACTGGTGCATTCAGAGAAGGAAATCAAAGCCTATCATCTTGAGGACATAGAAACTCCTTATAAAATAGTACCCACCAATATCAAGGGGTATATCCTTTCACAGATGTATACCCTCTTCTCTATCTCACAATGACATGTCAAGGGTCAAAACACCACTGGACTATTTGGTCACTAAGCCCAAAATTCCCAAAGTTACAGTAGATATAAAATATTATGATGCTCTTGTATGAAAAAGGAAAAATGAGAGTAGAGTATACCAAAATAGTACCTATAAAAGTAAAAGTATATGGACTCTACTCCTTAGGTGTAGAATACACAACATATATATGGCCCAAACTGCTACGCATAGATGCTTCATGTGTAGCCTGATCAGGTCCAACCTATTGATGATGGAAACTTGAAGCCTAAATACCTCGAACTAGGACCACCAACTCAGCATGAATGGCCCGTAGAAAACCAAATTCCTTCCTAACGAGGAATCACTAACCCAACACCAGAATGTGGTGATGGTGCAAAACCCCTCTCACTTGGAACATAATAGAAATATTGAAAGAAGTCTTGGAGGTGACCCATCCCACCATAAGCCATAAAATCAATCAAGTTTATCATAGAGTGATTCTTTTTATGGATTGTTCTAATGCACTGGTGACACACTGAAAGTATTTCTCTACGTTCCACCTGGATGGAATTCCCCCCCATGTCCCCTTGAAGTGAAACTTATTGGCACTAGATAACCCACTAATACTCTCCTTGGAAGCTTAACTACCATACTTCACATCAAGTGACTTCCTAAGGTACTTCTCAGTAATGAGGGTTTGATTTACGATATTTTAAATGGTGGTCAACCGAAGTAAGTTCACCTGTGAGCGGATGACATAAGCCTGACCATCCTTAAAATTCCTCATAGTATTCATATCGTCACCAATCCAGGTTGGTGCAAAACCATTCAACATAGTAAAGCGAGATGATTATTCCTTCATTGACATGTCACCTTGGTCAATGTGTATGAATTTCCAAAAATTATCCATTCATAGGGATTTAGGGAATAAATAGTTGAATAAGGCTACCTTAAATCTTCCCATACCATTCCCAAGGGTTTACTATCCTAATTCAGAATGTCCCACCATTTATAGAAAGGGTCACAAATCATATAGGTGGAAATAATTACCCTCTAATATGTAGGAATATCTATATACTCAAAGATTTGCACTATATCCTCCAATCATGACTCAACATCCTAAGTCCCACCATTGCCTGAGAAGGTTGGAAGATGTAACTACTGTAATTCCCTAGTTGGATTTTCTATAGAAGGTGTAGGTTGAGGATCACCTTGCACTAATTAAATAAAGTGTAGTAATCTATCACAATATTATGCATCAACACCTAGTGTAATATCTATAAGAGGTACCTCAAGTGTAATTATAGGAGGTATCACATGTGGATCAGGGCCCACCACATCATGAATATTATCATCAACACTTCCCTAGTGTACATCACAAGGTCTTTGCAGTGGAATATCTCTAAAAATACCAAGTGCATGCCTTAGAGAAGATTTATGATAGAGAGGGAAATAGGTAAATAGAGGAAAGGTATAAGGATATCCTATTAATGAAACATCCCCCTCTTCCTACTCTGGAAGTTAGGTCTTTCTGAAAAGGACCATACACATACGGAACAAGAAGACATGGCCTACAACCCACTACTAAGGTTGGGTCATTCTAAAGTTTCACAAATAAGGTAACCATTATTTTAAAGAATCATATTCACATTATCCTTTTTATACACATTCTTATTTAATTGGTTATTAGAATCATATCCCAGTTAATTGTGTCCCCAATTCTAACTCATAAGGTCCCCACACCTTTTAAATTGCAATCAGTGCATTAATTAACTGGATACTGTCTTTTACACTAGTTAAAGGGTGTAACGTGCCATGGTTGTGGTTTGATTAGATAAGTTTACATTGGAACTCACAATTGAAACAAACTAATTAACCAGTATTGGTGAATCAAACCAACTATCCCATCACTGATATTCATTGTGCACTGTAAATCATACAATCAAGGAACAAACAAAAATCACAAGTAATGTAAAAAATACATGCAGAAAATTAGATATGGAATAAAATAATTCATTGGAAATAAAAACATATGGTGCCTAGTATGATGAATGATTAATTGTTCCCTCATATCAATGGTCTAGGGATAAACATCCCATTTAAATAGTATAAAATATTAATACTACCTAAAATGAGTGTGTCACCCAATAGTTACATATTAAGAAATCATAACAGGAGAAAGTAATAACAAAATTTACCTATCCCATGTAATTTGAGTTTCCCCAGAACATGGGGTAACTACTCAAAGACTCAGGTTCTTAACCAAATTTTCATGTCCTGGTCTCATATATAATCCCAAATAGTAAGACAAAAAATGTAAATTATCCTCTAATACCACTTCATAGTATCCCTCCCCAAGTGAAACTCAATAGTTCCCAAAGACGGTTTGCTACAAGACCTCAAGTGCGCCTCCCCAAACAAAAGAGGCTACTAACCAGTAACAATGACCATGGGTGAGTCTCTAGAAAGACTATTCCCCCTTGATCATAGTAGAGAAATATATATATATATATATATATATAATAAAAACACAAGAAATATCAACATCTAGATAGTAGTGGAAACCAAAATCATAAACATAAAAGAAAATTTAATAATGTGCCGAAGCTGTATAAATAAACATAAGAGAATGATGATGATAGTACGTTATGAGTTATAAAAAATTGATTATTCAAGGGTTAGTGGACATAATCATATTCAATATGATATCAAAATAAAAAAATACAAAAAATATTATAAGCAGAATCTCTAGTATATGCTTGGTCCTCTACTCCCAACTCCATCATATAAATGGAAGTAACACATTTGATGCTAGATGCTTCCATTCTTATATACATATGATCATAAACTCTACTAATGTACAAAAGGTGACCGTGTAGGGTGTGAGACATAATCTCAGTAGACTGGTACCCATGGTGTCTAATCCTTTCCATTTCATAAAATATAAACCTGTAGTGTGCCATATTTATTTTAAATGAAATAATAAAAAAAAAATTACATTGTATTGGGATCCACTTGGAGACCCATCCAAGCTACTAGATTCGGCATAAGATGGTGTGTCTAAACCGAGATATCCTAAAATACTAAAGTGAGTTATGTAATGTTCCATAGGTTGGACTATCCCTATGCTTATAATTGGACTTGGAAGAAATTTACCTACATTTTCTAAACCAAATAATAAATTTACTTTTGAAAATATTTATATACCTATGAAAACATTTTTTCATTTCTTTAAAAAACATGCCATGATAACTAGAGCCCGTCAATGGAATTCTAGAGATAATTTACAAGTATTTCTCAATGGGATTGGTAAAAGTCCAATACCAGGGAGTCTTTCCAAGGTGACCTAAGAATGAAGTCCCATGTGTCACTCTGGCATGTTGTTAAAAAAACACAAACTGACCTCCAAGTCCATACCTAGTATCACACATAGGGCCCGGATTCTCTATCATGTCATGGTAAAACCAATGATGCCATCAAGACCATCCAAGATGTCTCCCCTAAGAAACTAGTATTACTCATCTGGATATAAACAGACAATGCATGGTGAGCCCATATCAAGAATAACTGATATCACCCATAACATATTTAACAAGAATTGAAAAAATAAAACTAAGTCATGATAGTTCATCTATGGGGTCCTTAAGCTAGAACCCATTGTATCACCATCAACACTATAGTAACAAAATGTCTCTCAAGAAAGGTATACATATATAACATGTATAATGATGGACCATTACAATTAGTCAAGTCATTATTTCCATGGGAAAACTAATCAAATAATTTCATTGGGAAAACCATTTAAGTCATATGGAATAAGTAATTAGGGAATATCCAACTCATTTAATTATTCCATCATCCCAAGCCATGTTTCAAAGGGTATAACTCATGTTTCAACCATGATTTCAAATAAAGTGATGGCTCAAGTAATTAATTGTGGAATAACACACACAAGGTAATTAAGACATTTTAGAACAAAGGAAAAATTTGGCCTTTAAGGAATTGATCATCTATTTTGATGGAAAAGTCAAGGTTCTCAACCCAAAGGGTTGATTCGGTGCTTTCTTGAGTTCTTAAGGGCTATGTGAGGCTTCCATTTAAATTCATTTAGACAATTTATTGACAAATCCAGAAAAAGCCCGACTCACTACAAAACGGCACAAAATATGAAACACACTAAAATGATAGGAAAATTCTATGATCACATACCATAGCCTCATATAGATACCTAAATTTAGTATCAATTCATGATTATAGTTAGGATGGAATAAATTGATAAAACCGTCAAATACCCTAAAAATTAGGGAAATGAGATTTCAACAAAATATATAACTAATGCGATGAAAAACTAGAAATATATTGTAGAGGATTAGATATCATACCTATATATTTTTGTAGGATCTGATGGTGTTCAATTTGGGTTCCAGATGACGGAGTTGTATCAAATCCTATATTGCCAAAGAAATTGGAGTTCAATGGGAATAAGATCATAACCAATGAATAAATGAAGTAGAGTAATAATAGATTTGATTAAATCATTTAATATGGAAATATATATATAATTTCACTCATTTTTAACCTATCTAAGGTTTGGACACAATGTTTGACCAAACTATGAGCCAACTGTGCACCATTCACTACTATAAAGGAGCATATCGTATGGTTCGCTTTACAGTTTGACTAACTGTATGCAATCCATGAAAATATGAACTGTAAAAAAACCTAAAACACTCCCACAAATATGTCCTCTAGGTTTTATTTTTGAAAACTAAATATTACTCCCCATGGATCCAACTATCTATAGCCACACAATTTTTTAAAAACAATGCAGGAAGGGAAACACATTTTTCTCTAACTGTGTAGCCCAGTCTGCCGTTTTGATTTTTAGGGATTTAGGATCTGAACGAGCACTGGAAACACATGAATCATCCTTTAATTAATTAGGAATAATTTAAAGGGATTTTAATATGAATTAGAAGAAAAACATAATGTTCCTTACATTAGATAAATTTTGTGACGTTACAGTTGTCACCTCTTTTTGATGTCGGGTATGTGTAAACATGATTGTTTTGACCTATTTTCGTAATGACAGGGTTGTTGTTAGTTATTCTCTAAAAAATATTCATTACATGTTCATTAATGTTCCTATAATGTATGAATTATAATTATTCATTAATGTTTCGTTTCCTTTCACGTGTAAATTAGTCATTATTCTAGAAGATGAAATTGAAATTGAACATTTTCCAGTGTTTTTTAGATTATGAAGGGTGTTTTCTTAGTTAAACACTTAAATATTGATGTTTCATTTCTAGGTAAATAACTAATTATTTAAAAAGAAAGAAACTTATATATATATATAATATTATACCCGTAATTATGTTGTCATAATCATTAATGATACAATTTCATAGCATTGTTCAAGTAGGTAGTTAAACCGACTCAAACATAAACATACCATTCTGAATGATTCATTATGAGGTGATTTAGTTAAAATATCATTAAAATAATATAATAATTTTTAAATTTAGTGTTTATTAGTGTTATAAATAGAAATTTTAAATGATTTATAAGAATAACTAACGAATATGAAATTATTACATAATTTGTATTAAATATTTTCCTCTTACTATGCTTGTTTTTAATGATTGGATTAAAAAACTGTTTTCTCATCATATCATTTTTATGTTCCCCATTTTTTAAAACCATAACCCTAAATATATCATAAAAATAATATCTATCCATTAAACCCATTATCATGACCATTTATGTAAGGTGGATATGAAAATAAAAGTGAAAATCAATCATCTCATGGAGGTGATAGTATACTTGTATGCACGGTTGATGATTTAATTTTACATAGAAAGGGATAATTGAATAATGCGTTGAATATTTTTTTAAAATAAAATATGTTAAAAATTTCATAATTATATACTAAATTCAACATTATGACCATCCATGTAAGGAGGTTAAGGGAAACAAAACATGACGCTTTTTGGAGGCGTTAGTCTGCACACACATAAGTGTCATTCTCACTTTTCTTAAGGAAAAGGAAGGGTTGTTAAATCTTGTAAAATAATTATATTAACATAATAGTATAATAATGATAATTATTTTATCATTTTTGAATGGTTAAAATGAATTTGAGAAAAAATAAATGAACATAAGGGAAAAATAAAACAGGAAGAAGAAGTTAGAAATATGTAACTCCCTACTTGGGTTATCTCCATTATGAAGGGAGTTAAACCAGTGAAGGAAGGTCATTTAAAAGACCCATAAAATAATCAACAATAATTTTTATAGAGGCCCTAATTTTTCTTACTTGACTATTAAATTGAGTTAAATATAAACAAAAATAATATCCTAACAAAACCAGTATTAAACGTTTAGTGTCTTGGACAATTTGGACCATAAATAACATTTACATAATAAGAGATAAAAAATATTTAATTACGTCTTATATATATTCCTAGGGATCCACAATTTATCCTTAATATAAGTAATTGCCATAGGTTATAACTCAATGAAAGGGGTGACCGAAAATCCCTATAAGAGGAGAGATAAGAATATGAAACAATATAACATGGGTGAGAATAAAAATAATCATCATATCCTAAGCATGGTATTATCATTATAATAAGGATAGGAAGAATTATATAAAATAATATAATGTGGGAATTCCTAAAAATGAAACATGAAGTCATAGTGATAAAATACTACACATAGTTGGTAATAATCCTAGCGTCATGTTCATGCATAGCATATGTGCATAATCATAACATCATAATATTGAACAAATAAAGCATCATTTTCACACATATTTCACATTATATCATGAGATACAACACATTATCCAATGAATTGGAGTGCTATATAATTTCGAGCACACTCGTCATATCATAACAGTTACATAATAATGCATATCGCATTAAATGTATAAAAATCTTAGTAACAAAATAACCCATGAATAGGAAATAGGTTTCATGATAATTTCATAAATCATAAATTATTGAATCAATCTAGTGTTTCCAAAATAAAAATAGAGTAAAATACATGATATAAGAATCATCAATCTTGAGTGAAGAAGAAAAAATATAAAGGAATGTAAAATATTTCTTTTTAAAAATAAGATTTCATTTGGAAAAATATTTTCATTTTTCATAAAATAATATTAGAAACATGGATATCCCATAATAGAAAAGGTATGGAAAATTAAATTATATTTTAGGAACATTAAATGAATATACAAAATGATATTTGGCATGAAAGGGGAATAACCCAAAGAAAAGTAGTTGGGTTTATGAATTCCCCTTACCTTATATCTAAATTATTTAGTCACATCAATATCCAAGATAATAAAATAATATTCATAAATTACTAAATATAGAACCATTTATATAAGTATTCAATTTTTTATATTTTTATTTAGTTCATTTATATACATTTTGATGAGTTATAGAGTTTAATATAATCATTTCAGAGTGTTTGTTTTATTGGGTTTCCGGATCGTTCCATATGTATACATGTATGGAAGACCCTGTAAAATGTGAATATTTATCCAGAATTGAAATTATATGATATTTATGAACATAAAAAATTTAAAATGGTCTTATATATTATTTTGTTTTTATATCTTATGACGATTCATTAGATAAAATGATAATGATAATCATTTAGATTAATTTGGAGGGTTTTTATCATCCGGAACTATTTTTGTTTTTATCTCCAAAACATAAAAAAGGTAATAAAGTAAACATTAAAATATTTTTCAAACATTATAATGGTCTTATGACAAGGCTTGTATGAGTTGAAGGAAAATGAAAACTTATCATCCTCAAAGTTTATAAAACAACATTTCACAGACGATGTTTCCATTTTTAGAATAAAAGGGAGAGGAGAATAGGTTTGATGATGGATTATTCCATTAACAAAATAAAATTAAAGTATATGTAAGGTAATGTAGCTTTAATTCCATTTGGATAATGGTAGGATAGAATAAGAAAATAAAAGTGATTGAAAATAAAATAAAACAAAACAAAAGAGGATTTTACCTCTTGAATTCTTCTCCTTGAGAACCCCTTATAAAAATTCGATTTGGTATTCTCTTGAAAAATAGGATAATATATTAGGGGGAGGTAATTGGGAAGTGTTTTGGTCAGAATTTTTCCAATATTAATGATTGTAAGGTTTGATTAGAAACGCTGGCAATGGGTTGTATTTATAGGGGAGGAGAGAGGTGTTCTTTATAATTTTATTTATTAGTTTATTATTTTAGCTCCATACAATCAATTGTATTGAAATTTGTTACTAAATATATTAAATAATGAAAGATAGTCTAGGATTAGGGTTATTACATCATGAATTACTCAATAAATATTGTATTTAACTTATAATATTATATACTATTATTTACTGCATTTCACTTTTCACCAAAAATTCAACTATTTTAGAAAAATCTCAAAAATTCACCCTAACCATTATTCAATTTATAGAATTGAAAATGTAATGAATTTTAGGAAAATAATTTTATAAATATGAGAAATTAAATTTCTTATTAAAATCATATTTTATTTGAAAAATACTAATTCTATATTAGAACTGTTTTCAAGACAATTTGAAAAATTAATTAAGGACTCATAAAATTATCTTATAATCATAATGAAAACTAAATTTTAATTTATGAATATATTTTATGAAATTAGATTTTCTTGAAAATAATTACATTAATTTTAAAATGGTAAATAAAAATTTTTATTTTACAAAAATACTAAAACACAATTAATCATTTTTAAAACATTTATTGACTTATATTATGATATAATTATATCATATTATCATTTATGAGATAACTAAATTATATGTATACTTTCACAGGGGATGTTACTGTTCTATTTAACAAATACCTATTCTTAATATTCATGTTTTTATTCCAAGGTTCAAGTTACTATTTCATTTTTATAGGTTCCTTAATTTCTATAAATATCAGTTATTACTTTCTTTATTTATGAGAATAATGTTTTATTGGGATATACATTTAATGCATGTTCATTTACCATATAATAAAAATTTATAAGGTAAATTCTGTTGATATGTGATTGAGTTGTTACAGTATGAGTTTTGAGGATAGCTTTTGGAAGTGTTTGGTAAGAAAAATGAGATTTTGGTGAGAGGGGTACGAGGAGAAAAGATCCACTTTTATAAGTGAAAATGAGTTTAATTTTCAGAAATAAACAAAGAGTTTCGGTAATAAAAAGTCAATAATAAAGAAAATGAATCCCTAATTGGGAAATAATTGATTAGAGAAGATATAAGGTTGATCAATACATCAAATACTCAATTAAAACATGTTTTTAAAATGTTTTTCCCTTCCTCTTAAGTTGTTCATTTTTTACCATTTTTGTTTTCACATTGACAACTAGTTTTCTACCGAGGTATTTTATCCTTTAGGACCAAAAAAATGGTTCTTATTATTTAATCTATACCTACTGATTCTTAAATTGAAATAATTTTTTTATTCAATTTTAAAAGTAATGAAAATTTATTTTAAAATAGTAAATGTATAATGTATTAAAAAATCTTTTAAAAAATATGATATAAATTATGAAATGTAGAATATGGGAATATAAATTAATACCAAAATTTAAGAAATTATAAATCCACATATAAAGTACATATTTTTTATAATAAAAAGGCTTTATGAATCTGTAATTCTTACATATATACTAATTTTTTCATAAAAGTAATTTTTCTAAAAACTGTATTTTTCACTTTTCACCTAAAAGTAAATCTTTTTAGAGAAATAAAAAAATCCTATGGCAATTTTGAAATTAATATTGAAATATGATGTTAATTTCATATAACATAGATTTTAAAATTTTAAAATTTATATTTCAAATTATAATAAAAAATTTAATGAAAATTTAATTTAATTGAATAAAATGACATTTTTAAACATTAAGTGTTTTTAATATTATTCCATATAAATTTCAAATTTAAAATATTTTAATATATTATTTCAGATATTATGATTTTAAATATTCAATTTAATCTCTTTTCATTAGATATTTAATACATAACAATGTGATTCATTGAAAAAAATTAAATGTTACTTTTATATTAAATATACTTTTTTAAATACCATTAAAATTAGTTATTGATATTACAAAATTTTGATTTACATCTCCATTGATAATAAGATATTTATTTTAATTTTATATATACATCATTTTATATTTTAATAAATCTATATATATATAACAAATAAGTATATATAATTATTGTATTTTAATATCTTATTTTTGTGTCATTATAAGTATTATTATTTTAAATTTACCGATTAATAATAAACAACATCATTATATATAGTGACCCAAAATTTTCATACATAGATATTACATCTTATTATATGAATATTAATTAAATATTATAATGATACACACCTAAATCATATAAATCTATTATTTTTGGAATCTTGGATACATAAACAACTTATCCATAAGTGAACCACATCAACTTCTTGTTAGTTATTCATAATAAAAAACCTTCTAATATGTATGAAACTTAATACCTTTCTTTATAACAGGGGGAAAAGAAATATAATAAAGGGTTATCTCAGATTCTCAGTAAGGGTTAATGATGGAGAAATAAATTATCACACAAACTTTGAATGAGCATTAGGGAATGAGAACATGAGAATAAATTTTTAAAAACCATACCATGCATATCGTATATTATAATCTTGATTCATGGAATAAATCTAATTATTTTATAAGTCATGAATCATAAAAGAATTGAAGAACACAATCCATGAGAGAATAACATAGTTGTAATCCATAACTTTATGAAATATAAATAATCATAGAAAATCATTTCCATAGTAGTCCATGATCACTACAAAGACTATCATTGTGGATTGGGTTCACTCCCAAAATTACTGTATTAGTTAAGGTTCACTCCCAAGAAAGTCATAGAAGAAAGAGGCCCTTATTGTACTGGGTTCACTGCCCTTTCAAGTCCTATTTATCTCATGAAATATCCATCTTTACCCAATTAATTAGGTGTTTATATAATTCCAGGACCACCCATGAATAATTAAAATCATATATATGTTCTTTAAAATATCACCCATAATTCATCATCTTGTAACCCATGATAGTAATGGGGTTTCATAAATATTTCCCCAATTAATCATAGAATAACCCATGGAAAAGGAACAAGTTTCACATATATATTATCATCGTAATCATAAAAAATCTAGATAAACAATAAGGATAATATCATTGTAAGATATACTCATTAAAACATAAGTAAAATCAAAGGATATCATTTGAAATGAAAAATTTCATTAAAAGATCAGATGCAACATTTCCTTAGGAAAATAAACTTTTATTCTTGAAATCACTGATTTAAAATTTAAAAATTTACATAAAATTAAAGAAAATATTTTCCATGAAAATAACCTTGAAAATGCTTAAATTATGATTCAGATAATTTAACAATTATGATAGTGGGAAATTCTATTTTTGTTGGGTATATTAAAACAGATAGTCCTTTTAGGTTTTTAGTAAATGTGAAAGAATTTCTTTGTTTGGAAAATGACGAGATGTTTGTTTTTAAACCATTTTAAAAAAAATTAAAAAAAATTAAAATTAATTTAAACCATCATATAATAATATTTAAACATTATTTAAAACCTTTTTAATGAAAACATGGTCATGAAAGAAAATGAGTTTCACAGAAGAGAGTAATAAAAATGTTTTTTCCTTCATAACAATTATTCAGTCTCTTATGTTATTAAAGAGTTTAAAAGTAAAGGAAAAATGTATTATATAGAAATAAAAAAAGTTTATGAAAAATAATCATATTCTTTAGAAGTATATAATGATATTTAATCACTGAAAACTTAATTGCAAATAATCCTAGTAAACAAAGAGATTGTAACATAAAAGCCTTAACACTTTGGTAACTTTTTATTTAAAGAACACATGAAATATATAAGATTATATGGATATGTAAATCCCCATATTTTTATGATAATAACTATACAATACAGTAATGGTTAGAATATACAGCACATTGAATAAATAATTGGTGAAGAAAAAATGTGTCTCAATGGAGTAAAAGTGAGATGAAAATCCATTACCTCAAGTCTCAAAAATATCCATACATGATAATAAATATTATAAAATAAATATAGGATATTTATATTTCAATTATATAATAATAATATATATAATATCATATATGATTTACTAAAAACCTTTTATAACCCAATTATTATAAATTCTTTATTGAAAGAATCATTCAGTGTGAAAACTATCTTTCATTCCGTGTATGTTTTGTTTTGAAAGTTTTAGTCCTTGTAATTTGATCATGGATCAATAATATTAATAATTTTAATAAATATATAAATATCGTATATATTAATTATATTTTTATTTATATTCATACCTGAAAATTGTAGATAAAAAATTAATTTCATTGTTCATGGAGGTAATATGTCGTATGTACACATGAATGTTGTTTTCAGTTTTGAGGGATGGAATGAAAATAATAACAATTACCCGTTATATAAGAATTATAATATAAAATATATTTAAAAAATACATCCCTTTTACCATCTATGTAAAGTTGAAATAAAAACAAATCACATCACTTCTTAGAGATGATAGTGTATACGTACAGACATACGACAATATCATTTTCCAATAGATCGTAAGGTAAGAAGATTGAAATGATATTATAATTAAATAATTAAAATAATTTAATAAATATAATATATATACATTAAATACATCATTAGATGAAACTGTGATAGGCTGTGATGGAAAATGAATTACATCGATATGTGAGGCGGCAGTCCACTATACTCAAGACCGACAACTTAATTTTCCATTTGATTGAAGAGGAAATGAATATAGGTAATTAAATAAATAAAAGAAAATATATCTATTTTGAAGATAATTTTTCTTTCATTTCAGAATATTTTATGAATATTTTAAGGAGGTGAATGAATAAATAAAACATAAACACCTAGTGAAGTACAATACATCTTCTTGGTACAACCTTTTTAGGTTTGCACTTAAAGCATTCTTAGGGGGTTTTATAATAAAAATGCCCTCTATGACCTAATAATGGAATTAAATAAGGTATTTTTTTTAGTATTTTAAAAACATAAATTATTTTTATGTGTGAAAAAATAGAATAGGAGGTTCCCTTTTATAAGTGAGAAATAGTGTCATTTTTGTAAATACCCAAAACTATTCAACAATGAGAATTCACTCTCAAAACAAGTGGAACCAAAATGGATAAATAATGGATTTAAAGGAATTTACTTTGATATAAAACTCATCCACCAAAAAATTAATGTGTTTTAAACATGTTATTCCCTTTATCTCTAAGGACACTGACATTAACCATTTTAATTTCCAATATGAAAATTAGTTTTTTATCTAGCTAATTTATATTTTAAGCCTAAAAATAAAATAGGTATTATTAATTATTTTGGACCAAGTTATTATAATAATTAAATATATGTTATAAAATAAAAAACCACTATGTGTGGAAAATTAAATTCGGAACATGCACATGTAATGCATAACCCCCCTTTTTAACCTTAAAGATAATTATTAATTTTTAATGATTTTACATTTCAAATTCATCATAAATTAAGTTGAAAATATTTCCAAATATTAATTTTACTTCTTCAAAATATATAATCTATTTTTTCATATTAAATTCAAATAATTCGAATAGTTTATTTTAAAATTAAACCAAAAAACTTGAAGAAAATAGGGTTTTCAAAAAAAACATTTTATTTAGTATAAAAATTGTTTATATCAAAATTAAACATAAAAATATATTAAATGACCTAAATTGGATTATTAATAACAAAATTTAACAAATAATATTTTTAAAACCATTTTAAACAAATGATAAATTTTTAAATTATTTAAATGATAAGACATTTTTTATTAAAAATCAGTATTTTTCACTATTCATTGAAAAATTAATCTTTTCAAAAAATTATCAAAACATCAGTCTAACATAATTATGAATTTATTCCAATAATTAAGTTAATTTTATAAAACACAAATTTCTAAATGTGTAAAAACATAATTATAAAATAAGTTTTCAAAATGTGATGAAACCTATTTTTATAAAAATACAATTTTAAGAATAGAACATGATTTATTTTTATACTATGATATAAGAAAAGTTTTAATACATGAAAAACATTTGATTCAATATAATATATATATATTTTTATTAAAATAATTCACTAATAGTGGTCAATTTAATTTGTTATGATAAACAGACATTTCAAAAATAAAAACAGTTTTTTAGAAAAAAAACTCCTTTATTTTCAATTCGTTTTTATTTATATTTCTAATTAATTGATCGCTAAAAAATTAATTTTATACATATATAATCCAAAAGTTTTTCAAATTTGTTTTAGTATTATTCATACAAACTAATCCAATGGATATTCATTAACTATCACATTATATAATAATATTTCAGTAGTATATCATGGTTTTTATAAACTCATTGTTTCATATAACGCAAGCTATCAGGGAAATTAAATTTATTTGAAAAATGTATATCGCAATTCAGTGTTACATTATAGGAACAATTAAATTAATCCTACAATAAAATTTCTATCATAATTATAAAAATTAATTATGATACTTCTACCACATCATATCCATTGGTTCCCATGTAGCTTCTTCAAATTGGTTCTTTCACCACAAAACATTGAATAGGTGAGTGGTATTTTTTTCATAGAAATTTCTCTATATAATCAATAATATACACCAATTTTTCCTCATTAGATACATCTTTGTTCTATTGTATGAAATTTGAGTTCAGTACATGTGAAGGATCATTAATGCACTTCCTTAAGAGAGATATAAATAACACTTCATGAACATGTGAGATGTTTGGAGGGAGCACCATGTGATATGATACAATCCATACATGATCAAGAATATTGAAAAGACCAATATAATTGGCTGTAAACTTTCATTTACTCCTATGTCTAATAAAATTATTCTGTAAGAAAATTTATAGAAACACCTTCTCACTAAATTTGAACTCCAAACCTCATCTACAATTATCAATATAAATTTCAATATATTATAAGTTGTCATGATGTGCTGTTTAATGGTTATGAATTTCTATGCCATTTTCTTAGGTATATTAGGTCCTAATATCTTTATTTATTATACTTAATTCCAAAAATTTGTGTTCTACACTCCTTTCCATATATGGATTTAAAAAGAGACATATGAATGCTCGATTGAAATAAAATATTTTAAGAAAACTCAACTAGAGGATGGTGTTAATACCAAATAGTTTTGAAATATATAGAAAAATATATTATAATATACATTATGGTTTGAATGGTTCTTTCAACCTAACCATATTTCTGAGTATGGTATGTAGTACAGATACCCAACACTACATCCCAAGATGACTAAATACTTCACTAGGACTTCAAGGAAAAACTGAGATCTTGATTAGATACAATATACTGTGGTACTCCATGAAATATTTCCAGTTCCTTAATGTATATATTGTAATGTTGATGTATAGATAAATATTATCTAATAAAAATTAAGTGTGATAAATTCATGAAGTGATCAACTACATCCGAAATAGAATTATGGCCCATAGACATTTAGGGGAGTCTGATGAAAAAATTCCATAGTTGTATTTTCCCATTTATGTTATAGTATTAGTGATGGTTGTGACATCCAATTGGACGTTTTTCACTCACCCTTAACTTACTATCGTACCATGCACTAAGATACATACTCAACAATATCTCTCTTCATACCATCCCACCATTAATACTCTTTTATATTTATACATATTTTTACTTCAAGGATTAATAGAGAATGATGACCAATGAGCCTCATCATGTAGATCCTTATTAAAATCTCATATGAGAGGAACACATACACAGACCCTTAAAATTATCATTTCATTAGAAATTAGATTAAAATTAGGAACATTTCTGAACATTTTTTGTTGTTTAACATCAACCATTTGTGCCTCTTAAATATTCTCCTCGAAAGATGGTTAGACAATTATTTTAACAAGAAAATATTTATCCCCTTAATTCATGATTTATAAATCTATCCTTTAAAAATATATAAATATTAGATATTTTTTATCCTTATATGATAAGATAGATAGATATTTTATGCTCAAAGAATATTCCACCTTGTTAACTTTCCTCAGGTTACAATGTATTGATCAGTCGTAGTATTTAATCATCTGCAAAAAATTTATCTAGATCATATTTGAATATTTTTGAGTAGAAATATAATTTAAAATTTAATTTTTACTATATATATCAAATATTTTTCCGTAATTATAATTATACTATATATTTAATACAAAAACAACTGTATTTATGTCTAAATAATGTTTTTTTTAATTTATCTCACGAATCATAAATTTTAGTGTGGAATAAGATATCACCATATCATTATATATGTGAATGAATCCCAATACATTCATTAATTCATCACTATAGATTATAGTCCCTTATTTACTACAAGGTAATGTAATCATAGTTTCCCAATATAATCTACTCTTTTATTCCTTGAAGTTTTCCTCGCACTAATCTATCCAAAGGAATTTGGATCCCTTCCGAGTGAACTAGGTGATTGGATAATAAAATCATGATAAATTGTCCATATTATTTTATAATATCTATCCAAACAAGGAAAACATTATATTTCTGTTACATTAATTTTTCTAGGCCAGCGTCCAATAACTTCTGTCATTGATGGATCCACCGATATACCCTGACTTGAAATTATATGATTGAAAAATGAAACATTTTACATCCAAGATTTAAAATTTCTAAATTTCTCACACAACTTATTTTTATTTATATTCATCAGTATAATACTTAAGTGATCATCATTCTATTCATTTCTCTTTAAATATATAATAGTACCATCCATACTAACTACAAAAAATTGATCAATGTAATATATAAAGACTCTTTTAATGAAATCCATGAAGATAAAATGGGAATTAGTATGACAAAATGGAATCACTATAAATTCATAGAATCCATACCTCATATAAAATGATTTCCAAGGTATGTATTCAATTTTACCCTTAACTGACAGTACCCAAATTGAAGATCAACCTTGTGAAAGCATTTAACTCCTCTTAATTGGTAAAAATAAATCATTGATGTGTTGTAAAGGAATCTTTTTCTTGATAGTGATCTTGTTAAATTCTTGGTAATAAATGAAGAGTAACATTGATCCATATTTATTCTTAACAAAAATAATCAGTTCACCCCAATGTGATGATAGCATAATAAAATCCTTATCAAGATTCTCCTAGGGATTCTTCTTGAATTTCTGCATCTCAATTGATTCCATTATATAGAAATTATTTTAAATAGATGTAGAAATAGGTATGAGGTCTATTGAAAAATGATTTTAATTCCATATAGGAAGGCCATTAAATTATTATAAAAATAAATAAAAAAATATCATGAACAATAGTTATTTCTTTGATGTTGAGTTTCTCCCAAAAATTTGAGATAAATTGATTTCCTGGATAAGAATTAATTCCCACATGAGATATATAATTTCTATCGAAAGTTTTTATTCGTACATACGCTAAATAATGAGAATGTGTATGTTTAGAATATAAAATTTAACATCCCTTCATCATCTTTTGATATGATATTCATGTAAATAAATCCAAAATATGCCATGAATCACATAAAATTCTACCATATAGAGAATAACAGGATTCAAAAAAACAATAATTCCATAAAAATAAACAAGAGAAGAATCATATACTTTAGCTGAAATAATAGTACCATTAAGGGTTTTACTGATAATTAAAAATGTAGTTATTGGTGTGGAATTTTTGTACCCATATAAAATTTCACAGATATTAAATAATGATTATACCATGAGTTAAATAATAAATTAGTAGGTATATATGGATGGTTGGCGTACCTTTCACCATGTCCTAATAATACCCCTCATTAAAAATAGATATCACATAATATTTCAATTTTTATCTAGGCTTAATATTTTGCTGACGATGGTCATCATCATTAGCCGTTAACTTTGAGAACTAGTTCTAATAAGTCCCATACTCCTTGGATTTAAAACACTAAGGTTTGGATGGTGTGATATGTGGATCATTTTCTATATTTTCTTAAAAAAATTACTTCTTCCCTTCACTACAACATCCAATTTTTTAATGTCCTTATTTCCATACTTAATACATTTTTATCCCCCATATGAAAATTTCATCTATCTTTCCATTCACACTTATAGAATAAAGGAATGATCATCTTCTTCTCTCTATGGCCTTTATAATTTCCTTTGAATTACATCTTTCTTTAATTATCAAAACCTTGAGATTGATGGGTAACCCTAATCTCCATTTTCACCTTTATAGTATATAAAATGATTTATTTATATCTAATGATGTATATTAAGGATAATTAACTTTAGAGACTTTTTTTTAATCCACTAAAGAATTTATCAACCTTAATTTCGGGTTGAATAATAATATTATAAGCATAACTGAAATGTGCTGGTAAAAAATGAATCATTGGCACAAAGGGTTCATTATGAGTTTGTATTATCACAAGGAATTCATTCTCTATTTTTATATAATGAATATGAGTAAACTAATTATTAAAAAAATAAGATATTAAACCCATCCCAGTCAATAGAGTCTATTCATTCCTATTGCCTTGTATTATTGATAAGATTACACCATTTATCTTATTCCTTTTCCAAATGATAGTCAATTAAAATGAAATCTTCATGCTCAAAAAACTAGAGAATGGAAAATATATTTTAATTGATATTGATCCATTTGTCAAAAACTAGTAGGACAATAGATCCCCTAATAGAATGTGGTCATTTCCACATGAAGGAATCAACATAACATTGTTCCCTCCGATACTCATTTAGACTTTTATCATTATTCATAAATTGATATTTTTTCATAAGCATACAAAAGATTTTTCATTATATCTCCCATAAAATTTTGTATTTTAGTAATAAAAGCATTGAATTATCTATAAAATTTATCATTAACATGGTTCCTTCATGTCCCAACCATTTTATAAATCCAAAACATAGTGTGATTAACAATAATTATAGTAAAAACCATATAATCCTGAAAAATAATATATAGGATGTCCAAATCATGGAACCTTCTTTTCAATATATGAAACCATAGGATTTACAAACGTCATTCATGATAATTACTTATTCAAATCCATCATGATGGTTTATAATGAAAATTTAAATTACACAATAATATCCCTAAGAAGTTTCAATCTAGGTGTGTAGTAAGGGAACACTCACTGTGCACCAGAATGATGGATGAGACATAGTCGACCAACTATTTTCAAGGTTATTACACCTAAAGGAATCTTTGTCAACACCACATCCACTTATATTATATATACAGTGATGTTTTTATAAGAAAAAAAAACCTTCCATTACCATAACATAGTAAATTATTGTATACTTTATATTATCTTTAAGGGTTCTCACTAATGTTTTATCATCCTAGTTTTCAAATGTAAATAAACATTTTTCTAATAAAAACTATTGAAAACCATAATTTTCATATAATGATATTAAATATTATAATATTGAGATTCATTACATAACATAATGATCTATTTAATATCCCAATACTTTAAAACATAATTATTTTAGACTAAATTTAACTTATTCGATAGCTTCTGAAGTATGCAACACCTTGTTTAAATGATATGTGATACTTTAATACTTAAACATGACTATTATAACTAAGTTGTTAAATTATTGGGTATGAATATAACTAAGTTACCAAAAATATATATTTTAAACATGTTCATTTTCTATCTATGAATTATAAATATAACTATGAATCATTTCATAAAAAAGAAATATTTTATGAAAAACTTGTTTTTAAGAAAACAGTTTAATCGCTTGTTGCAGACCTATGATAAAATTAATTTTTAACACTTTTATAAAATTTATTTGATTATTTTTTTTGAATTAATAACATATAAATTATATTAGAGTAAGTTTTTGTGATTTTTCTGATATGTTTCATTCTTTGATGAATAGTGGAAAATAGTGAATTTTAAGTGAAAAGTATCATTTTATTTAAATTATTTATAAAGTTAAATTATATTTTCAATTAGTTTTAAATTAACACTAATTAAATTATATATCTATTAATCCAATTTATTTCATTGAAAAAATATTCATATTGTATTTTAATATAAAATCATTGTTATCTTTTGAACATTTTCTCGTTGAAAATGCACTTTTTTGTCATGTTCATAGGATTAATTTTAAATTAATGTTTTCCACTCATGTGAATAGAATTTATAAAAATAAATTCCATATTTAGAATAAAAAAATATTATATAATAATGTCAAATTTATTTTTGACTAAAATTAAAAATTAAAATAGTAAAAATTATTTACCATAGTTAAGGTAGAATTGGATTTACCTGGGGTTAAAATAAAAAGATAAGGATTAAAATGACCTAAAAACAAGTATATAATATATTATATGAATTTATTTAGACCCTATAATGTATAATTCGTGAGAATAAATCATTTTGGACCCTTTCTTCTTATGAAGAATGTGTGTACACTTTTTTCTTCTCAAAAATTACAACTGTGTCACTCGCCTCACTTATAAATGGTCACCCATATTTTATCTTCTTCAGACCCTTAAATACTTTTTTAGACCAATAATAAATAATAACTTTCCAAATTAAATAAAATTAGCATAGAGGCCATATGTTTTCATTAAATCATAACTATGAGTTATATTGATGCAAATCTAAGGAAGTTACCTAAAGAAAATATAACGTTCTTCAATGAGTGTCTTTGTTAAATTTATTTATCCAGCTCATTAAATTATTATTAGTCCATGCTTATATAATGAACTCATTATATTAAATATACTTAGATGTTTTTATTTTAATGTATTTACCTACAACCATCTACAGTTCTATCAAACGGATTACGAAATTGCCATTCTTGTGTACAAAAGAATAGTGGCTTGTAAGCCAAAGTCATTAATTGTCCATTACCACATTTAAAAGTAGGGTTTGATGATGAATAAAATGTATATATATGATATTTATAACATGATTATACCTATTTATTCATTATATCATATATACCATTTTTTACTTTCCATTCCTTTAAGGATACTATAATGTTACTGATGTGTGCAGAGGACTACCACCTCATGAAGTGATGTGATTATTCATTCAATAACACTTAACATGGATAGTGATAAGGAAAAAAGTAAAAAAATATATTTGATACGTGTAAAAAAATTATCATTATAAAAATATAATAAATCATTTTATTTCTTACACTAAAAATGACAACATCATTCATGTACCTATAGACAACCGCCTTCAAGAAATAATGTAACTATATTTTCAACACCAAACCACATGGATTATATATATAAGTATAGTTAAATAAATAATATGTTATTTATGTTATTATAATCAATATGGAGGATAAAATATTCCTTACCTCCTTTCCCTACTGATCATTGAAAAAAGGAAACGTTTCACATGAGTATGTATGACCAATAGTCTCTATTATTGTAACATACTTCATTTCTAAAAAACATATTTCATTATTATTTTTCAAAGTATAATTGACATAGAAATATGATAATTATTTCATTATTATTATTTAAGAGGTGATGTAACTATATAATATTCACAAGAACTAGAACTTTCATAACAAATCATGAATGAAAAAACAAGGCGATTAACACCCAAAACAATGAAAATAATAATGTACTATTAACAAAGGGGAGATAAATTTTAATTAAAGTATCATAAATGATTTTATAAATATGATTTTGGTTCTATGAAAAATAAAAAATAATTCTTAAAACCACTATAAATGATGTTAAATCATGTTAAACTAAAGGAAAGTGTGAAGTAAAGGACTTCAACTCAATTTCCCTTCATTATGTAATGTTGTAATGTTATGCACCTAATTTATTTTTTATGGTGCCTATACTAACACTTTTCCATGTAATATCATGATTCATTAATACTTTATACAATTTTATTTTTCAATTTTAATTATTACATCCAAGTGTATTTGACATGAAATTTAACAAGATGTAAATGTTATTGAACAATTTAACTTCTTTTATATTTAACCTTCTATTGAAAAAATCCCTTTATTGTGATCATTTTCTAATGTATATTAAATTTATCTTAAATATCCATATTGTATTATGGATTTGACTATTTCCAAAACTATATACCATTTTTTAATAAGGTTTTTAATTTGAAATTTATTTTATTAATTGGGTTAATATTGATAAATTTTTATCCTTTACTCAATACATATATTTTTGGATAATGAATACTGATTCATGATTTAAATTGATTATTTAATATATTATGAATGTTTTAAACCTATGGTGATGGGTGGGGACCAATATTATATAGCCCCTTAATGCGTTAGTAGGTCTCATGAGACAAATAAATTGGGAAAATTAAATGGATTTCTCCCTATAGTTTAAGTTGCCTTGTGAAATGTCTAGAATGTAGAGGTATCATGATGAATGAAGGAAATAAATCAAATAATTAAGCATTAACCTCATTGATAATTCAGTTATTACTATTATCTTTGAGATTTCTACACTGATATTATTTTTGGATGTGTTTCATTCCTATTTTATTTATTAAATGGCATGTGGGTTTAGTAAATTACATTTCCAAATCAGTTTTTCCTTATATAGTAATGCATTCAAGTTATTTAAATGGAATGTTTGTTTAGTTATCTAGTTTTCCATATAGATTATTCTTAATATATTTATGATATCCAAGTTATTGATTAAATGAGATGTGTGTTCAGATATTTATCATTCCATATTGATTATTATTTATCGATTCATGATAACTTTCACTATACATAACCCTTATAGAGAATTTCACCTCAAAATTATTTTATTTTCTTTATCGCAAGATATGTAGAATAGATATTTGAATGAGTTTTCAAGGATTTAGTTAATTTTATTTTGTTATGTATTATGTTTTATTTTCTATTACCATTGTAAAATGTGTAGCATGTATGTATCTGGGTATCAAAAAATACTGAATTGATAGGTCCTTTGGGATTTTATTCCTTGTATATATTCTAATATAACAGATCAAGGCACCAGATTTGGGTTACTAGGTTTAGGGTCGTTACAATTTTCATCATAGGAAGTTTAGTAGAAAACTTGGGAACTAGATTAATGAAATATAATATTAGATAACATAAGACTATGATATATGTTGATTATTAGTATATTAGAACATCCTAAATTCTTGGCAAGGAAGATATTTTTTTCCTTCCTAGAAATGCATTTATTTTCTGGATACTATAAGTGGATGTGTTTCTAGAATTGAGGTACCTAGGGGTAATAGCTCTAAAAATTTTGTATTTGTATAGAACTGATCATAACATAGTGCATGAAAATTATCCTTACTAAACACTTAGAATAACAATCCTAAGGTATATTCTTTGGATAGTTCATATTTTCATTACAAAATATTACGAGAGATTTGAAAAAGAAGACATCCCCAAATATACTATGCTTATGATTATGAGATTAATAACTTATAAATTTTAATTTATTATATGTCTTACACCATATTTTTAATTATAAATTATGATTTAAAATTAAAAATTTTATGAGCTAATCTAATATATTCCATATTTTTAGAAATGACCCTAGGAAGAAATAAGGGTATCAATAATCATGGAAATGTTTAGATTTATCTATAGAGGAATCTAGTACAGATGGTATTGTAACTAAGAGAATTATGGATATTTTAAGGATATTTATGTTGGTTAGGTCAAATAACCTTCATCGGATGGAGAAACTAGTTCCGTAGTTAGATTTACTTATGTTCAGTTTATTTATGTGATATAATCCCCCAATATTTTGTGGGACTACTAATCCAGTGGTATTTGTGAAATGGATTAAGTCTCTAGATAAAACATTTTTGTCCTTGATATGTAGTGAAAAGTAATGATTTTTCATTTTATGTGTATTTTCAACAAGGTGAAACTGATCAATGGTGGGTTTTTATACAAGAAAATAGGTACAAAGAGGATATAGAACTAAAATAATGGAAATATATTAATGTTAAATTCATAAAAAATATTTTCCACATGAGAGAAAGGTTGAAATGAAAATAAATTTCCTCATATTAAATTAAAATTAATAAGAAAGTGTTCTAAAGTATGATCCTACCATTACAATGTTATATAGGTATGATACAGATTACATATGTGACATGGAGTGAAAGATTGACCATTTCTCTATTGGTCTTAAGGCAAGAATTCAGAGGGAACTATTCTCTCAAAAAATTTCATCATATAATGAAATTGTTTTATGTTCCATTAATATTGATAATTAATTATCTATATCCAATACATTCAAGTGGAATCAAGAGAAAAAGAGGAAATATAAACACCCAAATAAAGGGAACTTGTTAAATAAGAGTATGAGGATCGAGAAATTTTAGTCATGTGAGAAATATAGAAAGAAACATCAAGGGATGTTCTTAAAGGGAATTTGAGTGTGTTAAAAGTTAAATGATAAGGGGAATATGGATCAAGAATTGAAGGGGAATAAACAACCCAATGTTTTCTAGTATTTTAGTTGTAATTAAATTTGGAATTATTCACTCCAATTTCCCAAGCATTAAGTGAATCTACCAATGAAGTGGCTTAAGGGAAATGTAAAAGCTTATGTGATCACTACAATTGTGGTTAAAGAACCCTATGATGTGGTGGAAGGTACATTAATTATATATTCATATCCATATACTAATTTTTTTTATTATATATATGAATACTCTTTTATATCAACCCAGTTTTTCAATAAAATTAGAAATTTCCCTTTTAATTTATGGATGGAATTTTCATACAAAACTTCCAGGGGAATTCTCATTACAACAAGGATGTGTCCAATAGTCCCCATTATGACATGGAAACATGATATATCTGTGTACAATATTATCATACCTATGGTTGACTTTCATATAATCCTGGGTGTAAACTGGATTCCAAAATAATATAAAAAAATTATATTAATGATAATGAAATTATGGTTTGTGGGAAGATATAAAAATCCTTATCTTTAGAGAAAATACTTCATCATCTGAGTCATGTCTAGATCAATCCACAGTAGCTCATCTAAATGAGATTCTTGGTGAATAAGAGAAACAAATCTATGGATAGAGAATATAATCTTCAAATTGAGAATGTACCTAGTGTATGGAAATACATTTATTCATTTCCTAATGAATTTCCATGAAATCCCCCCGAGCTTGATGTTGAGAATTCCATTGATTTAGTCCCTGATGCAAGACCAATATCAAAGAATCTCTATAGAATAGCTAGTGTGGAATTTGTGAAATTTAAAAACAACTCAACGATTTGGGTGAAAATGGATTTATTATCACTAATTTTTCTCCATGGGGAGCCCATATTCTCTTCATTATGAAAATAGATGGATCCATGGGTGCTTGAATTGACTATAGGGACGGAAATGATATAATAAAAAATAAAAAGTATCATCTCCTTCATAATGAGGAATTATTTGATATACTTCACAGAGACCATTATTTTTCAATGATTGAACTTTATTATGGGAATCATAAATTGCATGTAAATAAGTAATACATTCTTAATATACAATTTCATGTGAGGTATTGACATTATAAGTTTAAAAAATTCTATATGGATTGATTAATTCACCCTCTATTTTAATGGATCTAATGAAAAATAATTCAAGTAACATATTAATAATTTTTTATGGTATTAATTGATTATGTTATGGTGTATTCTAAAATCTAGAAGGACTAATAAAATAACATAGAGATCATCCTTGAGACTCTTAGAAGGTAATAGTTACATTGAAACTTTAGTAACTATAATTTTTGGAATCAAGAATTTAATTTTCTTGTACTTATTGTCTCTACTGATGGAATCTCAGTTGATCCTGCAAAGATAAAAGAAGTCAATGAATGACCTATACCAACAAACATAACCGGGGTACCTAGTTTCATTTTTTTGAATGTTACTATTGGTAATTCATTCAAAAAATTTCCCAATTGGATAACACATTAACAAAGATTATACAAAAGGGTTTATGTTTTTTCATGGAAAAAGGAATGTGAATAATGTTTTGATTAACTAAAGATGAGATTGCCCCATGGTTCATTTTTTACTCTACCATCAGGAAATTATTGGTTTATGATGTATATTGATGGATAAAAAATATTTGGTTCTGTCCTAATGAAAAATGATTGAGTTATTGCATATGCAGTAAAAAAAATTTAAGAATAATTAACATAACTATACAACCCATAATCTTGAGACTTAATAAAACATGATAAAGTTATTGCTTATGTAGTAAGTAAATTGAAGACTTGTGAATAGAACTATCCAACCCAGGATCTTGAGTTGGAAGACATAAATGTTTCTTTAATGATATGGAATTATTACCTCTATGGTGAATGATTTGATATATACATAGATCATAAAATTCTAATATATATCTTTTCAAAAAAAATATCAACATTTGGAAAAGGAGATGACTTAAGCTACTCGAGGATTACGATTTCCCAGTACAATACCACATTGGGAAACAAATAATGTAGTAGATGCATTGAGTGGGAAAGACTATGGAGTTCTAACCTAAATTAGGATTGAGAGGGATCTTATTTTTATAGATCTAGTAAATATGGATATGATAATTATTATATAAAGTGAGAAATCACTCATTTTTTAAATGTTTTCAAAAACATAAATACTAAAAAAGATAAATTATTCTCAATCTGATGATGAGAAATTTGAGAAGAAAATTAATTCTTCAAATGATGGGAAATTATAAGACTTCATTTTCTAAGATTGTGTTCTAAAATATGGAAATAAATTATGACTTCCATATACACATGATATATAAAGGGAATTGTTGGATGATGTAACAGATAAAATTTATCTATAAAACCTAGTTTCATAAATATGTATAACGATTTATGGTACGTTTTTTTGTGTGATAAAATGGAGCTGTAAATTTCTAATTATGTGTCTTGATGTTTGGTTTGTCAATAAGTTAATGTTTCAATACATAATACAATATGATTCATGAAACATATTCACATTCTTGTGAGTAAATGGGATGACATTACTATGGAATTTGTTAGAGGACTTCCAAATAATTCTAGAATGAATGATGAAATATGAGTTATCATTGATCACATAAGCATATCTTCATATTAATTTTCTATAAGAGATCATTTACCTATTGCAACCTCTCAATTCTCATTATTAATTAATTTTTAATAATTTATAGTGCACCTATTCCAATTCTTTATAAACCGGATCCCCGTTTTACATTGAAATGTTAGAATAGTATTCAGAAGTATTTTTATATTGATATTCATTTAAGAACATCCAACCATCCTCAAACTGACGGAAAGACTAAAAGGAATGTTCAAAAAACATAAGAGATGTTGAGGTCATGCACTATTTCCTTTCAATGTATGTAGGATCAATATTTACCTTCAGTATAGTGTTCCTATAACAACTATTTCCATTCAATTATTTAGATGGTTTTATATAAATCATAATATAGAAAGGGATTTTATACTCCATATTGTTGGATGAATTTATGGAAAGGGATATTTTATCCCCAAAACATGTTAAGGAGAAAACAATATAGCTAAAGTCTATTCAAGCTCACATTAATGTATCTCGAAGTAGGCAAAAGAGTTATGTTGAAAATTAGAGGAAGCATTCATAATTATAAGTGGGAGATCTTGTTTTCTTCAATGTATATCCATATAAGTGAGTTATAAGGTTTGGTAAGAAAGGAAAATCAGTCCTTAGATACATTATACACTTTGAAAATGTAGAAATAATTGTAGTTGTTGATTATCATTTGGAAATTACACAAAGTCACTCAAAATTATATGATGTGTCTCATATATCATTATTAAGAAAGTGCATTCCATACCCAATGAGTATGCTTAGCTATGATGAAATAAAATTGTAAATCTATATATCTTACTATGATTAAACCATCAAGATTCTTGAAATTATAGAGTAAGTATTGAGTAATCTGATGACTCGTCTGGTAAAGGTATATTGAAGGAATCACAAAATAGAGGAAGCAATATGTGTACCTAAGGATATTATGAAGAACCATCCTCATATTTTTAGAAGGTAATAGAAATGATATTTAAAGGATGAAACTTTTATAGTAGATAATAATGAAACACCACAAGAATTTACAATATATTTATTTTGGAAAAAATTTAATTTCTTTGATATCTTACGACGTACACAACACTGAGTTTAAATGAAACATGGTACCCTATAATTAAAAAATTTCCATTATAACCTATTCATTAAATTATGGGTTATGAATAGAAACAAATTATGTCAAATATAGTTTACACATGTTAATTTTTTATCTATTTATTAGAAATATAAATAATAATATTTTGATAGAAAAAATAAATATTTTAGGAAAAATATTTTTTTAAAAGAAAACTATTTCATCCCTTATTTAAAACTTATGATAAAAATAAATTTTACAATTATATAAAATTTATTTTAAAAAATAAATATTATTTTTCAAATCATAATATCAAAATAATCTGAGGGTTAATTTTCTATATATTTCTGAAATGTTTCAAAATTCGTTTAATAATGAAAAATAATTAATTTTAATTGAAAACGAATTTTTCATTTAAATTATTTATAATGTTAAATTAAATTTTGAAATGGTTTTGAAATAAATTTATGTAATTTTTTTTATAATAATCCTATATAAGTCATTTTAATCATTTTCATATTGAATTTCAATATAACTAACTTTGTACACATTTGAACATTTTTGCTTTGAATATCTGCTTTCTCATCGTGTCTGTGGAATTAACATTAAATTAAAATTTTCCACTTATAAGAATGGAATTTTAAAAAATATATTAAATATTATTATTAAAAATAATTTATATTTATTAATGATTTCAAATTAATCTTTTACTAAAATGAATTGTAATAATAGTAAAAATTATGTTTCATAGTTAAGGTAAAAATTGATTTACTAGGTGTTAAAATAAATATATAAATGTTAAAATGACATCAATATTTATGTAAAATATTTTTTATGGAAATATTATGACCCTAAAATATCTAATTACTGATAATATTTCATTTTGACCCTTTTCCTTCTGAAAACCGTGGTTACACCTTTTTCTTTTCAATAATACTAGTGGGCCATTCTACTCACATAAAAGGTATCCCCATATCCTCTATTATTCGAAACATAAAATTAATTTTTTATCCAACAACATCCCAAATAACTTCCCTATTTTAGTCACATCATCCTATATTCTTTAGTTTGGACATAAATCCATCCTATTAGGTCTTTTTTGCAAACATGAGGAAGTTACCTGATAAAGAGGTAATGTTCTTCAATGAGTCTCTTTATATTATTTATTTCTACACCACATTAATATATTATTAAACCAAGAAGAAATAATATCCTCATTATATTCCTTATAATAATATTTAGTTATGTTAAGTGTATAACCTACAACAATCTCCACTTCTATCAAATGGGTTACGAAATCATCATTCATGTGTATGACAGACTACCTCATTGTGAACCTATGTAATTTGTTTTTCAATTAAAACATAAAATGAATGGGTATAATGATTGATATAAAATATATATATATATGATATTAGTAAAATAATGAAACCTATAGAGTCATTAGATCAAATATATGTCTTTCTTACATTCCATATCTTAGGGGACACAATAACATTGCTCTTTTGTACGACGGACTACCGCCACACACAATGGATGATATATATATATATATATAATTATATAAAAATAAAAAATATATTAGTTGTGGTATTGTAATAATTTTGGAGTGATAATTTATTACTTACCTCCTCCCTATAATGATCGTTGAAAAATGGAAACACTACTCATGCGTAAATTCGACCTACTGTCTTTGTAATCATAACATACATCATTTATCTAAAAAATATTTCATTATTGGTTCTAAAATCATTATTAACATATAAATATTATCATTATTTTATTATGATTGTTCTGGAGGTGATGGAACTATATAATATTCATAATAACTGGAACTTTCATAACAAACCAGGAATGAGAAAACAAGTAGATTAACACACGAAACAATGAAAACAATGAAATATTATTAAGAAATTCATGGTAAAATTTTGTAATAAAATCATATATGATATTATAATATTGATTATGGTTTTGGTATAAAATAATAACATGCATAAAACCATTATAAATGAGGTTAAATCATGTTCTGCTAAAGGAAAGCATGAGGTAATAGACTTCATCTCAATTTTCCTTCATTGAGTCATATTGTAATGTTATACAACTAATATATTTTATATACTGTATCAAATTCCCATTTTATATGTAATATCATGATTAATTCATACTTCATGGTATTTTAGGTTTTAATTTGAATTATTTTGTTCAAGGGGATTTGACTTAAAAATTACCAAGTGGTAAAATTTATTGAACAATCTCACTTTATTTATGTGATTGTTAACCTTATCATAAAACAATCAATTTATTGTGATTATTTTTCATTAAAAATGAAATTTCTCATAAATATCCATATTCTTGAATGATGGATATGATTATTTCATAAAATTTATACCATTTTTAAATACAGTTATTACTTTAAAATTTATTTGATTAAATAGGGAAATATTTATAAATCTACATCATTTACTCAATACGAATATTTTATGATAAGGTATATTGATTCATGAATTAAATTTATTATTATATATATGAGGAATTCTTTGGACCTACTATTACATGTGGTTACCGGTATTATATACCCAATCAATGCATCAACATGTCTCATGAGACGAATCAATTGGCCAAATTAAATGGGTTTTTATCTATAATTTAAACTATCCTTTGAATGTTCTTGAGATTAGAAGTATCATGATACCTTATATAATGATTTACATTTATAATGAATTTCCCTCCTTGATAATTCCGCTATTATTATTATCAATGATATTTTCATAATGATATTATCACTAGACTCATTTCATTCTTATATGATTGATTAAATAAAATGTATGTTCAGTTATTTACCCTCTATATTGATTATTCATTATATATTATTGTAGCCAAGTTATTTAAATGGAATTTATATTTAATTATTTTCTTTACCACATTTATTATGACCTATATAATTATTATAGAAATTATATTGATTAAAAGACATGTGGGTTCAAATATTTACAATGTCATATTGATTATTATATATCAATTCATGATAGATTCCATTCTAAATATCCCATACTGAGAATTATAGCACACTATTATGTTTTTTCCTTCCCTGGGACATTAGGAAAAGATATTTGAATGAGTTTTCAAGGATTCAGTTCATTTTATTTTTTTAATGAATTATGTTATATTTTCTATTAATAATGTAAAATGGGTATCATGTATGTATCTAATTCTATAAAACTGATAAAATTCTCATTCCTTAGGGATTTGATTATTTATATATATGATAATATAATAAATTAAGGAACCCATTTCCGTTTAATGGGGTTAGTGTCATTATAGTCCATGATGGAATCATATTGGTTTTTTATTTTTAGAAGAAAAGATACATAAAAAATTAGTTCATAAGTGAACCACATCATCTTCTTCTATGCTCGTTATAACTATCATTATTATTTGACATACCAAACTTAATACCTTTATTTATAACATAGTAAAACATAACATAAAAGGGTGACTTTAGTTGATCAGTAAGGGTAAAAATAGAGATGTCAATGATCATTTAAACATAACATGAGCATGATGTTATGATAGCATATGTATAAAATTTTAAAAACCATACCCTATATATCATATATTATTATCATGTGTCATATCAAAAATCATATAAATTCTTAAGAAATGAATCATACATCAATCAAATAACATAATCCAAGAAAGGATAACATAGGCATAAAACATGAGTTTTTCCCATTCATATAAGTATTAAATAAATTTTCTTTATTAGTCAAATATCACTTCCAAGACTATCATAGTGGACTGGTTCACTACCCAATCCATCATAGAAGACAAGGTTCACTCCAAAGGTTATTATAGTGGACAAATTCCCATACTGAACTAGGATAAATCCCCATTAAAGTCCTATTTATCTCATCAAATATATATATATATTTACTCAATTAATTGGAGGGATATATAATTTTTCATCCCACCCATCACATAAATAAAACCATACATATTTGTTCCATATTATCAATAATAATTCCTTATATTATAACCTATGAAAAGAAAAAAAAATCATAAACATTTCATCAATTCGTCATAGTATAACTCATGTAAGAGGAATGGGTTTAATAAATAACATATCATCATAATCCTAAAACAACCAAATAAATAATAAGGATTGTATCGTTGGATCATATCCAACTTAAATATTAAGTAACATCAATGAGTTTCATTATAGAGAAAATAAATTATTTCAAAGAGCAATTGGACATTTTTTTAAGGAAATGACCTTTTCTCTCTGAAAACAATTATTTATAAGAATAAAAATTACCAAAACCTAAGGAAAACGTTTTTAATAAAAATAAACATAAAAAAAATTAAATGAAGAAAAAAATCATTGAACGTTCATGACATTTGGAATTTTGTTTCATGTTGTGTATGTTAAAACAAAGACCCCTTTCAAATTTTCTGTAAAATTCCAAAAACAATTTTTTGGAAAACATCAAGATTATTATATTTAAACCCTTTTATAAAAATTAAAACTTTGTTAAAAATTAATTTAAATAATATAATAAAAATAGTTAAATTTTTTTAAAACATTTTAATGATAACATGGACAATGAATAAAAAGTATTTTAGAATGAAGAGAGAAGTAAATTTGACTTTCCATAAAATAATTAGTTTAGTCTCTTAGGTTCACAATGAGATGAAAATTGAAGTAAAACATTTTTCTCCACTAATAACTATTGAACAAGAAAACTTTGTGATATTATTGAGTGTAAGATCATGAAATTATATCATAAAAAAATAATCAAAAATAATCCTAGTAAACAAATTTATTGTATCATAACACCCTTAGAACATTGGTATCTTTTGAAATAAATCCCCATTAAATATATAACATTATATGGAGATTTAAATCCCCAAAATTTACATGAAAATAATAATAAAATACATTAATGGGTAGTATGAAAACCACATATGTAAATACCTTGACCCTAATATACCAGAGCTGATGGTTATATTATTACATTGGTACTAAATACAAGAAAATTCATCCCAAATAAATGAGTTGTTTAGTAGCCATTGGTAAAATTGATAGGTAGTTGAATTACATATTATATTTGAAAACATAAAATAAAAACACTTTTTTATATGGGATTGTATTTATTCCATCTAAAGTATCCCTATATATCAATCATAAAACATTTTTTGAAATCCCAGGGAAAGTAAATAGAAGAAAGGGGTGAGATCCAATGCTCAATATGTTAATTTAAACAATGTAATATAAATAAGGAATAAATTATATGGAATTAATAAATGATTATAAAATAATTCCACATAATAATCACATATGACTGAAAACCGCAAGGATAAAAAAAATTCTTTAAATTACATCATGGTTATTAATAACTGATTTTATAATGATCGAATGAATAATTATGGATATATGAAACTTACCATTGAGGCCTTGTGATTAGATATCTAGAAACATTATCAAATCCTCATTCCATGAAATCTTACATAAATGGGTAAGGCCTTGTCCAAACACCCAATATATTTTGTCTCATGAGACATACTGATTCATCAAGGGGATATGTAATTATAATTCCCACCTATAAATTAATAATTTCAATTAATTCATTATATTAATAAATTAAATAACTTAATCTACAAACCTTAAAAATCAATAACTATCCATATTAAAAAAACATTAATATTGAATATCAATACTTTATCCAGTCAATATGATCATAAAATATCCAAATAAATATAGTTAATGGTATCATATGAGTGTAAAATCATAAAATTATAATATTCAAAAAAGTATTTTGACATAAATAAAAATAATTTTAAAATCTCATGAAAAATTTTCTTGAGGAAAATGTCATTTTTTCTTTGAAAATAGTTATTTAAAGTGTAAACGTTTACCAAATATTAAGAAAAATATTTTCTTTTATAATAACCTTGAAAATTTGGAAAGTAATCTTCAAATAAATGAGTGTTAGTGCTGGAATGTAATTTTCTTCATGCTTTATAATTTTAAAAACATTCCTCTTTCATTATTGTAAAATGGTAAAAAGGTAATTCGTATGTAAACAACAAAAATATTCCTTTTAAACCATTATTTGAAAATTAAAACATGAGTAAATTTTTATTTAATAATTAATTTGAAAATTTAAAAAACATCCTTTTAGACATATTATAGAGTATATGGTCATAGAAGAGAATGATTCCCGATTGAGTAGAAATATAATTTTTTTTTCTATAAAAACATTTTTTTGATATGTTTAGTATAAAAATATAGAATAATGAAATGAAATTTTTTAATTTACATAAATATACATATGGGAATAAAATTAATTGGTTTTAAGATATAAATATTAAACAATTCCCCCAATGGATACTAAAACACAAACAATCCTGATAATGATGAGATTGGAAAATAAATCCTTACCTAAGGTTCGAATTTAATTGTATGTGAAAGAACTAATTTATAATGAATACATATTTAATAGAAATATATTATATAACTATAATCATATATATTATACAATTTATTATTTACTTATAATATTTTATCATCCATTTAATAACAATTCAATATTAAAATCACCGTTATGGGTAATAAGTGCTTTATTTTTCATGTATGTTTTAGTTTTTTAGTTTTTGTCATTATAAATTGAATATGAAAAAATAATATCCGTAATTTTATCAATGATATAAATATAACATATATATTCATTATATACATATTTAAAGTAACCAATATAATAAATATATAGAAAAATTAATTACACCGTTCGTGGAGATGCTTGGTCGTATGTACGCATGATCACAGTTTTAACTTTTCGATAGATTGAAAAAATAAATGTAAATTATATTTCACATTTATAGAATAATTATTAAGACCTAAAAATCATATATGTTTATTTAATCTATCATTATTTCCATTTATATTAAAAAGAAATGAAAAATAGATCACATCTCTTCATGATGGTGGTAGTCTACACATACACACGATCGACATTTTGGTTTTTCAACAGATTAGATAGTAAGAAGTCCGATGTTATATTATTATCATATAAGAGTAATTATATCATAAATATAATATAAAAAATAAAACTCATCATAATACTCATCAATAAAATATGGAGATAAAAATCCATTGTATCTCTACAAGGATATGATTTGTTGTACATACACACGAGCAATACTTTAACCTCCAATTTAATTTAAAATAGTGTGTATATTTAATTTTTTATAATAATAATAAAATTTAATTATATATATGATAATTAATTTATTATTTAATAATAATTAAAAAAAATTCATATGAGGTAAAAGATGAATGAAATTAAAAGAAGTCAGGTAAGTCGATTACCTTTCTTTGATACCTCCTTTAGATATTTTATTAAGGAACCCAGGGGTGGTATTTTAGGGAGAAAATGACCTATAAAGAATGAATAAGGATTTTTATAAGAGAAATGGGATGGTTTGGTCGATATAGGTTTCTCAATTTCATGTAAAAGAGTGAAGAAAGGGGCATCCATTTATAATGGGGAGGAAGGGACACACTTGGAATTATTAAAAAGATTAAAATATAACTTAGTAATTATCAATAAAAATGATTATAAATGGTCATATATTATAATTTAATGTAGTAAATGTTGAAATATCATCAATCAATAAAAATTTCATAGGTCTATGTTTAACTTCAGACCTTATCTTTTTGTTTGACACCTTGATTAACCTATTTTAATGTAAAGACCCCGAAATTCCGTGGAATTTTTTTAAAAAAAATGCCAGAAACTAGCTTTTATTCTCGACCAACTACTGTCAAAGTGAAAGTCTTATTAAGAGAATACTGGTGTTGTGAGTTCAATGGTGCCTTCAGATTTTAGTTACGAGCACCGGTTCAAAAGTTATAAAAACCAACTCGTACGTTTACTGAACGTACCCGAAAAAAAATATCAGAAATTAATTTAGGGCACACCGGGCCTCAGAATCACGCACCATCAGTTTTCACGGACTCGTAAAATTCCTATATATTTAAGACAAAAAATTCCACTGAATTTTCGGGTCTTTACATTTAATACAGTCTATCTGAGCATGGAATGTTAATAACCAGTCCATACCCAAGATGATGTTGTAAGGCCTCAACGCCACTACCAGGAGATCCTAGTTGATGCTCTCACCTCCTAGAGTAAACTCACACTGCCGGAACCAGTGCATAATCGTCGAGTCGTCTCCTGTAAGAGTCTATAGCTGTAACGATCAAACCAATGGCTCCATCGGAATCTTCGAGCTCTGAACGAGGGGTGTGGTAATAAAAGAGTGACTGGAACCTATGTCTATAAGAACTAAAACTAATGGTGAATAGACATAGATAGTACCTCGTATCATCTCCAGAGTTCCATGATTATAAGCCTCAGCTACCTGGAGCTGAGATCTCCCCTATCCAACTACTCCCTACGGTCGGGGTGGACTTCCTGGTGGTGGTGGTAGTAACACCTGGTAACGTCGTCCACTGCCAGCTGTACGTCCATCTCCTCTACCATGTCCACCTCCTCTCTATGGATCTCCTCATTCGAACCTCTACCTCTTCCTGGGATGCCCCTCAACTGTCTGTTGATCATCAGAACGGTGGGTCGGACAGTCACGAGCCATGTGACCATGCCCGCCGCATGAGTAACACTGCCCGCTCTTGGCACGACTAGCTCTGTCTCCACTCTGGGTGCATCGATCAACTGATCCGGAGTCATGCGATCGACCACCAGTAGGTATGGTCTTCTTGGACCTCTATGGCATCTGTCTACTCCCAGTTGCAGAAGACTCCGCTACGTGTCGTCTAGTGGTGGGTCTCACTGCTGGAGACTTCTCAGCAAAGAAAACTCTTCACTAAGAGGGCTCTCTCTATCATCCCCATCTGCGTCAAGATGCTAAATGAGATTATCGGATCTCTGATCTCTCGCTTGAGTCCTTACTCAAAGGTCTGAGCCTTGAAGAATGGGTCTCGTACCATATACATGGAGTAGCGTGAGAGGTTAGTGAACCCCATTAAGTATTGTGATAATATCATGATACACTACTGTAGATGTAGTAGCTCCTATATCTGCACCGCTCGAAGGGTGGCTGGGACAAAATACACTAGGAACAGGCTCCCGAAATTTTCCCAGAGTAGCATTGCATCATCATGCACCTAGTGTTTAAGGCTCCACCATCTTCCTATTGGTGCCTTAAGGAGGCTGGCAGTAAGGATCACCATGATGTCGGCTGGAGTCCCTACCAGTCTGAAGACTCTCACCACAACCTCCTTCCAATCATCAGCCACCTGTGGGTCTATTTCTCCCATGTACCTGGGTGGCCTCTGGAACTAGAACTCGTGTAATGCGCTCAAGCGGTGTGCAGCATCTGTTACTGGGGCTGGTGGAATTTGTGGCCCAACAAAGCATAGTACAGCTGGTGCCTCCGCTCGAAAAGGGCACTGCACCGAGGCCTCGTTGCTCGGTGGGTTGTCTCAGTGTATGACTCTCAGGGATCTAACTAATTGACCATGGGGAGGCATCCTGAAAGAAAAAAAATGCAACACGGTCAAAATATTAAACCTAGTTAACTGACCTGGTTGAGATGAATTAATTAAAACTTTTGGAAACACACACACAATCAGTTTTTTCATGTATTGAGTCAATAATCAGAAGTCAGGGTCTGGGTGTATGGATACGTCAGCCGCCCGCAGCAACACTGGATGCGCGGAACTGAAAACCAAACTTAGTACCCTTAACACTATTTCTTCACAGAAAAGAAAGATCATAGTTCTATGTTCTGCGGTAGAACTGACTCCTCTGATACCAATTAGTCATGACACATCCCCCTGGGGCCCATATCGTGACTACCCCAAGCCCGAATTCTATAGGCCAAGGGTTGGAGACTATCACCAAGGCATAAATCCCTAAACTGGGAAGGAATTTCCTTTATAACTATAAAAAAACACATCATAGTACACGACAGGAAGCAAAAGACTAAGTAAAACTGTATACAAAAGAAGTGCTGGAAAGTAAAAGGGGCCGGAAATATAAGCCCAACAGGAAAGTACGAGTACAACTGAATGAAAGTACAACTGAAGAAATGTAAAATAGTTATTGGGTCTTCCCCTAGGGTTCCTACCTAAAGGGTAGGTACCGATGGCCTCCTCAGCACTCTCGTCTGTCCGTCGACTCCGTGTGTCATCAAACCGAGTGGTCACCTCCAGGTTCTATCCAGTCCAGCTACTCTCTGCCTCATTCAGTGTTGTCTGTCATCTACAACCAACACAATGAGTTGCGGGCATATCCAGTGCTAGGGTGAGTATAACGATACTCAGTAGGGACCCTGAGACCCTCAAGGTCACGCTAAATAAAACAAGGATAAACCACAATGTATAAAATCAACGGATAACCATTACTTAGTTATATGCCCATACATATACCTATGTTATATGGTGACCCATCTCAATCATGAGGAAAACATAAAATTCATAGTCTCAACTCAAACCAGGATTTTCATTATCGAAAGTATGAGTGCTGGAGAACACCTACTATGTTGAGTACAATGGGCTTATCAGGACACCAAGACGCTTCTCACTAACCTTGTACTACTGAGGTACTCCTCCTGTCGAGTATCGTGCGTCTGCTGCCAACCACCTGGCGCTCCTCCATTGTGGGTTGGCCACCAACTACCAGGCGCTCCCCCTAATAGCTTATAGAGGTAATCCTCTTGTTGAGTATCACGGGTATGCCACCAACTACTAGGCACTCCTCTACCGTAGTTCTGCTACCAATTACCATGATCTCCACACTAGGCTAGTCGAATCAGTCTGAGTCAAATCGGTCAAGCATTCATCAGCTCTTCCAGCTACTAGGTCTCTGCACTCTGTCTGCTCCTCACTGGAAGTATTAGATCCAAGAGGTACTAGGAAATACCCCAACTTTCGCGAAGTGCCACAAAAGAAGTATCTCAAAGGTCCTCCATGTCATATGGGTTTCAACGCAACAGGCATATCATCAATAGGATGCACAGTCTGTTAGTTATTAGCCTTTTAGTCCTGGGGGCCTGGTTGGATTCGTGTACGATCCAACCTGACTGTAACTCAAAAATACCCTGAATTCCAGTGGGGTATTCTCAAAGGGATGTCTTCATTCCAAGAATACAGGCACCCTTGACAGTTTTTAAAACGGTTGTCCAGTGCCAATGATATGGCCAACAGAAAGAAAAGGGGTCGATAACGAGCCTGGGCTCGGTCCGACCCGAGCGGACCATCTCACCCCACCCCAGATTGTGTTGACCCGGTCATCCTGCAAGGTTTGGCCCGATCTGCTGGGCCCGGCCCAGTGGACTTTGGGGGCAGTTCGGCCCGGAGGTCGCCACCTAGGTGACTCATCTAGAAGTTCGGGGTCGGTTCAGCCAGCACCGCGGGGGCGCGGCCCGGAGGGTGTGAGGTAGTCGGGATGCCGACTCGGCTGGGAGCTTGTGGGCCACGCGGAGGCCAGCTTGGGGGCGGTCGGTTCGGGGGGGGGGGGGGCATGTGTGGAGGCAGGCTCGAGGGTGGACAGTTTAGGGCGGAACACGTGGAGGCCGACTCGGGGGGGGGGGGGGGTTGGTAGGGCGTGGCAGGGCACCGGGCAGGCCGCGGGTGTGCAGGCAGGGTGTCGGGTAGGCCGTGGGGGTTCCGGGCAGGGCGCGACACTGACCAGGCAGGTTGAGGGGCGGAAACGGAGAACCGGGCAGGGCGCAGGGGTGTTGGCAGGGTGCGGGGGCACCGAGCAGGGCGCAATAGGGCACCGGGAGGCTGCGGGGGCACCGAGAATGGCACGACAGCGGCCGAGCAGGCCACGGGGTGCCAGTGGTGCGCTGGGCAGGGCACGACGATGACCGGGCAGACGGGCCGCAAGCCGGAAGGGTGCCGGGAGGCCGCAGGCTGGTGGGGCGTACACTGACAGGGCGCCAGGAGGCAGCGGGTAGGCGGAGTGCCCGTCGATTGGGTCGGCGGCGTTCGGCCGGGTGCATCGGTGGGCCGCAGGGGCGGCGCGATTCACAGAGGCCGCGGGCAGCACTGCCTTCGTTGTTTCCGCCTTCGTCGTCATTTCCGCCTTCATCGTCATTGGCTTAACGCCATGTCGTAGAATTTCATAAGAAGAGAGATAGACGGAGGATGTTAGGCCATGTTAGGTTGTCCCACACCGTCCGCGATTAGGGTGATAACAATTAGTTCTCAAGAACAAAGCACAACATTCCATCCGCAAAAGTTAAACAGCATCATTCATCATTTTTAAAAGAAAGGAAGAACATAACGCTAAACAAGAAACTAAACCCCTACCTTTGATTCGTCAGTCGTCATTCGTTGATGTCGTGGAAGTATGGCCATCGATCCGTAATAGACGAACATGTCCCACATCAAAGGATTCTTAGGAAGAAGGTTAGTGTGGGTCATTATTTATAGTGGAAGGCATCCCTCATCGACATTCTTCTTCGGGAGAGCATTTTTCGCTGGAAGAGTGTTCTTCATTGGAGAGTGTTCTTCATTGGAGAGAATTCTTCATTGGAGAGAATTATATTTTTCCAAAGCTCCACCAAAAGGAAGTTCCCAAAAAAATAGTTTGACTATTATTTCAATCATTGGAAAAAATTTCAAAAAGGTGAATTAATTACGTAGTCTCCTCCAATTAATCCACGAGAGGTTGGAAAATTAATTAAAGGGGGTTGGATACTTTTAATTAAAGAAGAAGGTCTAGGAGTTTCTCCCCATTTAATGGGGATTTGAGGTGGTTTTATCCTCCTCCATTAATAGGGGTTAAGCCTCGTGTGGTCCCCACGTCATAACCTCTCTGGGAGGATATGATCTGGTGGACCCCACCACCATAACCTCTCATGGGAGGTTAGGGTGTGGCGGTCCCACCACCAAATCCCAAGTGGAGGATTTAACCAACACACTCCCATGGCAGCTTAAAATAAAATAACGTGTTGTACACTATATTTTTTAATTATTTTTTTTATAAAAAGCCAAAAACTAACTTTTATTCTCGGCCAATTTCCATCGTGGTGAAATTCTTCTTAAGCAAATTCTAACGCTCCAACTTCCATGGTGCCATCGGATTTCAGTTCCGAGCACTGGTTAAAAAGTTATAAAAACCCGCTCGTACATTTTCTGAATGTACTCAAACAAAAATTCAGAAATTTATTCTGGGCACACCGAGCCTCAGAATCACGCGTCGTCAGTTTTCACAAACTCATAAAATACCTATGTATTCAATGTAACACCCCAAGATTTTATGAGAATTATTATTTTTAATTTATTTGATTTATTGTGTTGTATGATACCCCAAGATTATCTTTTGTTATATGCAACACCGTATTATCTTGCAGTATATGTAACACTAATCTTGGATCGTGTTACACACAATTTCAAGATTGTTTGATAGTAGTTATTTTACACAACATTGAGTGTGTGTATATATATATATATATATTCAATGTATACAAGAAATATGGTTGGATTCTGTTATACGATACAACAAAGGATTCATGCACTAAACACAACCCTGACTTAGCTGCATTACACGCAATCGTGACCTTCCTCGATAGCGTGTGTTGTACATAATATTGGGTTTCACAAAACAACAATATATTGTTATAATATTATTATGGACTATCCGTTATAAATAGTATTAACTACATTTTTAATTTTATAACATTATTATTCATCTTACATATTTTCTAGAATATGGTATAAGAACAAAATAAATATTTCGGGTAAAAAAGTATATTTCAAAAAATGCAGTTTTGCCGCCTTTTGTGGGCGCAACCACTTTAAATATAGTTTTTGACATGTTTAGAAGTTTAATTTGATAAAATAAAATTCTTTTTTTGGAATCAGGATATAAAAATTTACTGTGGATAAATTTTTCATATTATTCTGATAAATTTCATATTTTAATGAATAGTAAAAACACTTTATATTTTATTTAAAAACAACTTTTTTCATCATAATAATTTAAATGGTTAAATTATAATATTGAATGGTTTTAAAGTATAAATAGAATATATTTTTACCAATTAATATAATGTATGTTATTAGCATTTATTTTACATTGAATTCGTAGGTTAAATCAATTCAATCTTTTACAATGTTTTAAAGAAAAACCCGTTTTCTTTCGACAACGGGATTAATTTTAATTTAATTTCTGAAACTTTTGTGTATTGAATTTGGAAAAATGGATTCCATATTTGGAATCAGTGGGTCCAAATTATGTAAATAAGATACTTTATATTTTTGGGCATTATGAATAGTAACTACGGTAAATTTTATTTACCATAGTTAAAGTTAAATCGGGTAATTCAGGGTAAATATAAGATTATAAAATTACCCTAAAACCTGCCAAAATTCTACTAGATGGATAAACTTCAACCAATATCACCTAAGTGTCGTATTAGATTCATTTTATGGACTTTTTACAATAAAAATAGTTTAATTATTATTAAAACCAAATAAAGTGACAACATGTCACTCTCTTAAATATTATAAGTATATTAATTTTAATTTAGTGATAAACATCATGAAACTTAGAACATGAATAGTCTCCAGAAAGCTAATAAAATTATCTACATCATATGAATTTATTTATAATTTTTAGGGATTAAATAATTATCATTAATTGTGACACAATAGTGATACATAAATTGTTTATCTAGTGAAAAATCAAGAATATAGTTTTTATTAAACCAATAGTGACCATAAAAGGCACAAAACCCTGACCAAAACTTATTGGACATGTAAATTTAAACCATAATCATCCAATGTTAGAATATTTGACCATTTTTAGCCTTATAAAAGCAATTATGAAACTTATATTAGTTAATTTTAAATGATTCCAAAGTTGTCACCTTCATTATTTAATAAATATAACTATTTAAATATTGTGATTTTAAGATGATAAATTCGATTAAAAGTATTATTGTGAAAGTTAATATATTTATATTAATCATAGGATTTTATTTTTAATTTTTATGCATCATATAAGTATATTAAATAATTATACAAAAATGTTGTAGTAATTATTTCATTAAGAGATAAACCAAATAAATGGGTTTAAAAATAATAAAATAAATATTATATGAACTATTTAATGTTATCAACTAATTTTCTAGATAAATATGACCTTTTATGAATCTATTAAAGCTTTTATTTTGAACATATCTTCTGTATATATTTTATTTAAATTAAAATAAATGAATGGTGTCAAAATCGACACTATTATTATTTTATAAAAATAACATATTATAAAATTGTTTAAAAATCACAAAAATATTTACAAATTATAAATTTATATTTATATGGTCGAAAATGTTATAAATTATCCAATTATGGACAATTCACAACAAAAAAGTAATTATTTGTTATAATTTAAAATTTATAATTTTATTACCAAAAATAAAATTAAATTGATTAAATAAGGATAAATCAAGTTGATAATGTTTTAAATAAATTCCTAACATGTCTAAATTTTATTGGTTGGTGAGATTACAACCCTATATCATCTAATATTCGAATATAAGTCATTGTTTGAGGTTTTTAAGTGGGTTTAGATTTATTATAAATTAATATTTTTAGGATTTCCAAAGGTGCCCCTCTCCTCCCTTATAAAAGGGCACCTCCTCCCTCTCATCTTTACACAAATATGAGCCTTAAAGTTCGGCCAAAATCTACCCATTTCACTTCCCCACTTCCCTAGAAACCTTATAGAGGTACCAGTATTCTCAAAAGACAAACCCTAGGGCCCTAAGAAGGAGTCTAAATGAGGTGCGTCGAAGAAGAGGTAATCTCTTTCACCGATTATTTCAAGCTTATTTCTTCTTCAAATTCTTCTTCTTTAGTTGTTTCATTATAAAGTAATAAAATCTGTATCAATAATATACTTATATGTTATTATAAATATGAAACAACCCCATTTCATCTTCTATCCATCCTATGGAAAACAAAATCACCGCACATGCGTACGTACAGAATATCGTCTCCACGCCGTGGTGTAATCTGTTTTTCCAACACCACCTTACGTGGATGGATATAATGGTGTAAAGAATAACTATACATAGCTATTATAACATAATACTAATTATGATATATTTTATCATCCACTCTAATTCAATTCAGTAATAATGGGAATGATATCATCGCTCGTGCATACGTACGGACTACCGTCTCCATGACGTGATGAGATTCATTCTCAATGATTAACAATTCATGAATGATTATAAAGTATATATAATAAGTAATCATGAAATATATGACATAATAATGGTACTGTATTTATGTATATATATATGTATGTCATCCAATTAATTCCATTCAATTCAATGAGGAAACGAAAAAAATGTTCATGTGTACGTACGGCCTACCGTCTCCATGAACGGTGTATTTCTTTCCATTTATAGATCTATTATATATATGTATATTCTGAATATATATTATATATAAATAATGTTTTATATTCTGGAATTAAGTAATCATGATCTATGTAATCATATGAATAATTACAAGTCAAAACACGGACGACAAATGAAACGAGTTTACCCAAAACGCTCTTTAACATGGAATTTACAAAAGAACGGGTAATATAAAGTCATAAGTGAAACATATATGATATAATAACAAGGAATATGAATCTTTAATAAGTCAAGGAAATTATTTAAATCATTATACAGGAGGTTTGGATACGTATGAAGCATATCAGACCTAGGGTAAGGGATAACTTTTCCAATCTCGTTTTTATTCGAGATTGTTTATTCGTAAGTATTTACTGGGGTTATATTTATCATCCTTGTCCTTGTTTTATAAAAATGTTTTCATGTATGTTTGATGTCCTTTTTACCCATTTTTAACTTTTACTACATGGTATGTATGGAATATTTCTTTTACGAGGTACTTTTTAACTTTTCTGGCAAATGTACGAGAAGAATGTTTTTTTAACATATACGGCACGAACAGATTTTTACGTTTTTATAAAAGCCTTATTTTCATGAAGATTCCTGTAAAATATTTCATGACTATTTTCAAAAAAATCCTTTTCTTTTAAAATTGCATGACATTTTGTGAAAAGAAAATGATTTTGAAGAAGAAAGGATATTTTCCTCAAGAATTCATTTCAAGTGTTTTATCAAAACAATTTTTAATCTAAGATGACATTATTTCATATGTGTATGTTTCAAGTATCATGTCTCTATTATTTACATGGTTTCACTTTTCTTATTATGAAATGATATCCATTTCATTTATATGGATTACGTGATAATGTGATGATGTTTATGAAACACATTTTATTTATTGGGTTATTATGAATGATGTATGTTTATTTTGTGGCACAAGTAAGAATGATTTCATTATGAGATGGGTGGGTCCTATATCTCCCTCCAATTCACTGGGTAAAGATTTATATCTCATGAGATAGACATGGCTGGAATGGTAAGTTAATCCGGTTATGTATTACAGGACTGGAACGAGGAGTGAACTCGATTCAGAAAGGGACTTTGTCCACTAATATGGTCTTGGAAAAAATGCCTTGGCTACTATGGAAATCATCACATGTGCTTAATGGATGCCACAATTACATATTTTATTCCCATGCTATTTTATCATGATTTATGTTCCATTATGATCTATGACTTATGTACTTCCATGTTTTATGTCGTTGCTCAAGATTTTGATGTTTAAACACTATGTTCTTGTTTTTAAGTTCAAATGTATATGGTATGTTTTATTTTATCCATGCTTACCATTACCGAGCATTTGAGCTCACCCTTTTTATGTTTTATTTTCCCCAAGGATTAAAAGAAAGTTTTAGGGTATGGAAACAAAAATTGGATGATCTTTATGGGAGATGTTGAAGATCTTTCACCATGATTAGAAGATTACGTTCCAAGTTTCTGAAGACACTAAACTATTATGGTCCTTGTGTGTCTGTTTTTGTTATGTATTAAGTATTCCACAAAAGTAATGTAATTTCCATGTACGTCAAGCATCGGGTCTCTATAGTTGGTATCAAAGGAAAGGTTTTGTCACCCTTTGGAAACTAGGATGCGAAAACGTTAGTGAGATTTCTGGAGATATTTCTATGGTATGTCTAGGGATGTCCCTAAGAATATGTATACGTATAGGTTATAGTCCTAGAATTACGGTAACGATCTTAGAATTAAACCTAAGATGTTAGATATTGAAGTTACTCCCCCTTTACTATGTTGTTTTCCCTATCATGATTTTTTCCTCTCACACTATTCTTTTTGGGTTTTAGAAAATGGCTGGAAATAGGAAGATTCAAGATAATGGAGGATATGACGAACAATGGAATGATATTCTTCATGAGCTACCAAATGAAACTGGATTTGGAAGTCCAAACATCACTATTATGAATAATCATCAATCTCATAATATGATCAATAATCTCAACTTTGGTAAGTTTCCCGAATCAGATAATAAGAGAAAGATGGAGTTTCATGATGATCATAGAGGAAAGAAAGTTCAATTTCCCTCATGTAAATCATGTGGGAAGAGGCATCGGGGAGATTGTTTCAAAGGAACTGGAAGATGCTTTGGGTGTGGAAAAGAAGGACACAAATCCAGTAAGTGCAAAGGAAAAGGTTTAGTTAACACCATTGACAAGGATAATGGTATTGCTATGACATCAACAATGATAAGATGTTTTAAATGTGGAATGTATGGGCATTATGCAAACCAATGCCCTAAGGGAAAATCTCATGAAGAGAATCAGCATGGTCATATGAGTAGTATTTATATGGATGATGATGAAGAGACTACAAATGAAATATGAGATGAATCAAATGTTGAAGCTCAATCAGTGGTTTAAGAAGGTAGTGTAATGATTGTTTGTTTATAAAGAATAATGTATGGTACTATGGAATAAATAATCATATAAGGATTGTTACACTGTTGTTTTTCCTAAAGTATTTGAAAGTATATGTTGAATGGTACCGGTAACCATGGAAGGTTATTCAGATATTTTTGGAAAGTAGATGATATGCACATAATGAAGGGATAAGATGATAATGAGATGTTTGATTGTATTCATGAGCTCATGACTGATATAAGGACTAAGTGTTATTATGGTTTTATTATATAGATTTTTTCGGATTTGGTATGTGGAAAGAGTTACCTTTTGACAGTATTCATGTTTTCACTAAGGTTCTATGGTAATTTATGTTTCAAGAGAATATATGACTACGATATTCATCTGTTTGGAATGAAACCAACAAGATATATCTTATGATATATGTGGGATAAATGGTTGTATTCACATTCTTGGTAGAAAACCTTTCTAGTAATTGTTTTCTTTACACTATGATCTTGGACTGAAGTATTTTAGATAATCCTAAATATTGGAATGGATTATGTTGGACATAAGTTAGTATTGTTTAAGGATAGAACTTTTTTTTTATATTATTGATGGGATGTTATAGTAATGTAGTTTTAGAAAAAGGACAACCTGCAGGACGGGTGACAGCCCATCGCGTCGGACAAGGCTATGGGAATCGAACCCACAACCGAAGTGCGACTAGCCTTTATTGCATACCACTGGACTACAGTAAGTCCTTGGTTAGTAGAAAGTAGTTTTATTTTATTAAGCGGCATGATAGATGAAGTATAAGTTCATTTTTGGAATCGTATACGATTAACCTCACCATAGATGGACTTATATGTATTTGACAACTTTTTCTAACATTTTGTTTGAAACAAATGGAATGACCCATCATTATATCACATGATCTGTTAACACTTCACGAATAACAAATTCAACTTCATTTCTTTAAGAGATGAAGTGGAAATTATTTAAAGCACGAAAAATAGTGAGATTGTACCAAAATCAAGTAAGTATTTCTTCTAATTCAAATTTTTTAACTTTAAGGAAATGATATTGAAAACCAAAAATGTTGTCCTAGTTCTCTTATATCTGATGAATCAGATGGTAGCTTATATCATCACAAATCTATGGCTTTGTGATTATTGGATTTTTCATAGCCCTGTTCTCTACCACTCTCCATCAGAACTCGATGGTTAGATTTCTCCTTCATATCCATATTTTCACCTATGATCTCCTATGTAGAAAACTAGTGATGAGTTAATTTGGTTAACTATTATGATTCATACTTCACTTTTGAAAATTAATTTTTAAGCATTCCTTTTTACGATGTAGGTTTCTATGAAAGAAATTTTCAAGTAACAAACCATTTATAACCCCGACGAATTTCGAGGGCGAAATTCATATTAAGTTGGGCAGAATGTAAAACCCTAAGATTTTATGAGAAGTATTCTTTTTAATTTATTTGATGTATTTTGTTTTATGATACCCCAACATTATCTTTAATTATACACAACACCGTATTATCTTGCAATATATGCAACACTAATCTTGGATCGTGTTACACACAATATCAAGATTGTTTGATAGTAGTTATTCGACAAAAAATTGAGGGTATATATATATATATATTCAATGTATACATCAAATATGGTTGCATTCTGTTATACGAGACAACAAAGGATTCGTTCACTAAACGCAACCCTGACTTGGCTTGCATTACAAGCAATCGCGACCTTCCTCGATAGCGTGTGTTGTACGTAATACCAGGTTTCACAAAACAACGATATATTGTTATAATATTATTATGGAATAGCTGTTACGAATAGTATTAACTACATTTTTAGTTTTATAACATTATTATTCACCTTACATATTTTCTAGAACATGGTATAAGAACAAAATAAATTTTTCGGGTAAAATAATTATTTTTCAAAAAATGCTGTTTTTCCACCTTTTGATGGGGAACCCACTTTAAATCTAGTTTTTGACATGTTTTTAAGTTCAATTTGATAAAATTAAATTCTTCTTTGGAATCAGGATATAAAAATTTACTTTGGATAAATTTATCATATTATTCTGATAACTTTCATATTTTAATGAATAGTAAAAACACATTATATTTTAATAAAAAAAACTTTTTTCATCGTAATAATTTATATGGTTAAATTATAATATTGAAAGGTTTTAAAGTATAAATAGAATATATTTTTACCATTTAATATAATGTATTTTATTAGCATTGATTTTACATTGAATTCGTAGGGTAAATCAATTCAATCTTTTGCAATATTTTAAAGAAAAACCCGTTTTCTTTCGACAACGTGATTAATTTTAATTTAATTTCTAAAACTTTTGTGTATTGAATTTGGAAAAATGGATTCAATATTTGGAATAAGTGGGTCCAAATTATGTTAATAAGCTACTTTTTATTTTTGGGCATTATGAACAGTAACTACGGTAAATTTTAATTACCATAGTTTAATGTAAATCTGGTAATTAAGGGTAAATATAAAATTATAAAATTACCCTAAAACCTACCAAAATTCTACTAGATGGATAAAAGTAAACCCATATCACCTAATGGTCGAATTAGATTCATTTTATGGACTTTTTACAATAAAAATAGTTTAATTATTATTAAAACAATAGAAAGTGACAACATGTCACTCTCTTAAATATTATAATTATATTAATTTTAATTTAGTGATAAACTTCATGAAACATAGAAAATGAATAGTATCCAAAAAGATAATAAAATTATCTTCATCATATGAATTTATTTATAATTTTTTGGGATTATATAATTATCATTAATTGTTACACAATAGTGATGCATAAATGTTTTATCTAGTGAAAAATCAAGAATATAGTTTATATTAAACTAATAGTGACTATAAAAGTTACAAAACCCTGACAAAAACTTATTGGTCTTGTAAATTTAAACCATAATCATCCAATTATAGAATATTTGACCATTTTGAGCCTTATAAAAGCGATTATGACACTTATATTATTTTATTTTAAATGATTCCAAAGTTGTCACCTTCATAATTTAATAAATATAAAAATTTATATTTTGTGATTTTAAGAAGATAAATTCGATTAAAAGTATTATTGTGAAAGCTAATATATTTATATTTATCATTGGATTTTATTTTTAATTTTTATTCAACAAATAAGTATATTAAATAATTATACAAAAATGTTGTAGTAATTATTTAATTAAGAGATAAACCAAATAAATGGTATTAAAAATAATAAAATAAATATTATATGAACTATTTAATGTGCTACACTAATTTTATAGATACATATGAAGTTTTATGAATCTATTAAAGCATTTAGTTCGAACACATATTTTGTATATAGTTTATTTAAATTCAAATAAATTAATAGTGTCAATATTGACACTATTGTTATTTTATAAAAATAACATATTATAAAATTGATTAAAAATCACAAAAATATTTACAAATTATAAATTTAAATTTATATGGTCTCAAATGTTATAAAGTATCCAATTATAGGCAATTAAAAACAAATAAGTAATTATTTGTTATAATTTAAAATTTAGAATGTTATTACCACAAATAAAATTAAATTAATTAAATAAGGATAAATCAAGTTGATAATGTTTAAAATAAAATCCTAACCTGTCTAAATTTTATTGGTTGATGATATTAAAACCCTATCGCATCTAATATTCAAATATGAGTCTTTTTTGGAGGTTTTTAAGTGGGTTTAGATTTATTATAAATTAATATTTTTAAGATTTCCAAAGGTGCCCCTCTCATCCCTTATAAAAGGGAACCTCCTCCCTCTCATATTTACACAACTTTGAGCCTTAAAGCTCAGCCAACCTCGGCCCATTCGACTTCACCACTTCCCTAGAAACCTTATAGAGGTATTGGTCTTCTCAAAAGACCAACCCTAGTGCCCTAAGAAGAAGTTTAAAGGAGGTGCGTCGAAGAAGAGGTAATCTCTTCTGTCGATTATTTCAAGCTTATTTCTTCTTCAAATTCTTCTTATTTAGTTGTTTCATTATAAAGTAATAACATCAGTATCACTAATATACTTATATGTTATTATAAATATGATACAACCCCATTCCATCTTCTATCTATCCTACGGAAAACGAAATCACCGCGTGTGCGTACGTACGTAATATCGTCTCCACACCGTGGTGTAATATGTTTTTCCAACACCACCTTACTTGGATGGTTATAATGGTGTAAATAATAAATATAGATAGTTATTATAACATCATACTGATTCTGATATATTGTATCATCCACTCCAATTCTATTCAATAATTATGGGAATGATATCATCGCTCGTGCGTACATACGGACTACCGTCTCCACGACGTGATGAGATTCATTCTCAATGATTAACCATTCATGAATGATTATAAAGTATATATAATATGTAATCATGAAATATATGACATAATAATGATACTGTATTTATGTATATATATATGTATGTCATCCAATTAATTCCATTCTATTCAATGAGGAAACGAAAACAACGTACATGCGGACGTACGGCCTACCGTCTCAATGAACGATGTATTTATTTCCATTTATCAATCTATGATATATATGTATATTATGAATATATATTATATATAAATCATTTTTTATATTCTGGAATTAGGTTATCATGATCTATGTAATCATATGAATAATTACAAGTCAAAACACGGACGACAAATGAAACAATTTTACCCAAAACGCTCTTTAACATATAATTTAAAAAGAACGGGTAATATGAAGTAATAAGTGAACCATATATGATATAATAACAATGAATATGATTCTGTAATAAGTCAATGACATTATTTAAATCATTATACTGGAGGTTTGGATACGTACGAAGCATATCTAACCTAAGGTAAGGGATAATTTTTCCAATCTCGTTTTTATCTGAGATTGTTTATTCATAAGTATTTACTGGGGTTATATTTATCATCCATGAATTTGTTTTATAAAAATTTTTTAATGAATGTTTAATATCCTTTTTAAACATTCTTTACTTTTTCTACATGGTATGTATGGAATCTTTCTTTTACGAGGTACTTTTTAACTTTTCCAGAAAATGTACGAGAAGAATGTTTCTTTCACTTATATTGCACGAACATATTTTTATGGTTTTATAAAGCCTTATTTTCATGAAGATTCCTCCAAAATATTTCATGAATATTTTCAACAAAATCATTTTCTTTTAAAATTTCATGACATTTTGTGAAAAGAGAATGATTTTGAAAATGAAAGTATATTTTCCTCAACAATTCATTTCAAGTGTTTTATCAAAACCATTTTTCATCTAACATGACATTATTTAATATGTGTATATTTCAAGTATCATGTCTGTATGATTTAAACGGTTTCACTTTTCTTATTATGAAATGATACCCATTTCTTTTATATGGATTATGTGATGATGGGATGATGTTTATGAAATGCATTTTATTTATTGGGTTATTATTAATGTTGTATGTTTATTTTGTGGCACAAGTAAGAATGATTTCATTATGAGATGGGTGGAACCTATATCTCCCTCCAATGCATTGGGAAAAGATTTATATCTCATGAGATAGACATGGCTGGAATGGTAAGTTAATCCGGTTTAGTATTACAGGACTGGAACGAGGAGTGAACTCGATTCAGAAAGGGACTTTGTCCACTAAGATGGCCTTAGAAGCAATGCCTTGACTACTATGGAAATCATTACAAGTGATTAATGGATTCCAAAATTTAATTTTTTATTCCCATGCTATTTTATCATGATTTATGTTCCATTATGATCTATTCCTTATGTAATTCCATGTTTTATGTCGTTGCTCAAGATTTTGATTATAAACATTATGTTCATGTTTTTAAGTTCAAATGTATATGGTATGTTTTATTTTATCCATGCTTACCCTCACTGAGCATTTGAGTTCACCCTTTTTATGTTTTATTTTCCCCCAAGATTAAAAGAAATGTTTAGGGTAAGGAAACAAAAAGTGGAAGATCTTTATGGGAGATGTTGATGATCTTTCACCACGATTAGAAGATTACGTTCCAAGTTTCCAAAGACAGTAAACTATTACGGTCCTTGTCTGTCTGTTTCTTTTAAGTATTAAGTATTCCACAAAAGTAATGTAATGTTCATGTACGTCAAGCTTCAGGTCTCTACATTTAAGAAAACAAATTCAATGGAATTTCCAGGTCTTTACATTTTCTGCACATTTGGGACCAGGTTTACCTTCACCGGTGAGAAGGGAACCTTTACAACACGGGACGAACTTACTCGAAGGAGGGTGCAGCCGATCACTCTCTAGTTGGATTGCCTTACCCTTAGAGCAGTTGATGTGGAGAGTCCGACTTATCCTATAGTGGTGGACCAGTACATGGATGGTTTCCCTGATGATGTTCTAGGACAACCACCTCGTAGAGAGGTGGACTTATACATTGACCAGTACCCCGGGAGGGCACCGATATTTACTCCATCATATCGGATGGCTCCTGCTGAGCTTTGTGAGCTGAGGGTACAGCTAGAGGACTTGCAGGGGAAGGGATTCATCTAGCCGAGTATTTCTCCCCGGGTGGTCCCGATTCTATTCATTAAGAAGGCAGATGGGAGCATGAGGCTCTGTGTTGACTACCGTCACCTAAACCAGGTGACCGTAAAGAACAAGTACCCACTCCCAAGGATTGAAAACCTCTTTGAATGTCAAAAGGGAGCATGGTGGTTCTCGAAGATAGACCTCAGATCAAGCTATCACCAGCTCAGAGTTCGAGATGAGGACGTGCAGAAAATGACCTTCAGGTGTCGGTACAGACACTAGGAGTTCTTGGTTATGCCTTTTGGAATAACTAATGCTCCAGCAGTGTTCATGAGTCTCATGAACAGAATCTTCCTTCCATACCTCGATCGCTTTATCATATTCTCCATCGACGATATTCTAATCTACTCAACTACTGAGGAGGAGCATGCCTACCATTTGTAGGTAGTATTGGACACACTCTGAGAGCACTAGCATTATGGTAAACTCTCTAAGTTCCAGTTTTGGATTAGATAGGTCCACTTATTGGGACACGTCATCTCAAAGGTTGGAGTTGAAATGGATCCAGTGAAGATCGAGGTGGTAATTGCTTGGCAGCCACCCAGGAGTGTGATGGAGTTAAGGTGTTTCCTGGGTTTGGCTGGATACTATCATAGGTTCATACCAGACTTATCTATAGTTTCAGCACCCCTATCAGCCTTGAAGAAGAAGTGGAAATCCTTCATGTGGTCAGAAAGATGCCAGCAGTGCTTTCAGGGGCTGAGACATAGGCTGACTAGTTCCCCCATCTTGAGGCTTCTGGAGGAGGGCCTGTGGTATGTAGTCTACTACAATGCATCAGTGACTGGACATGGGTGTGTCATGATACAGGAGTGAGCAGTGATTGCTTATGGTTCTCAGCAACTGAGAAAGAACGAGCAGAACTACGCTACCCATGAACTGGAGCTAGCAGCAGTGGTCTTCGCCTTGAGGATGTGGCGGCACTATCTCATGTGTGAGAATTTTACCGTGTACCCTATTCACAAGAGTCTCAGGTATATATTCTCTCAGAAGGACTAGAACGTGAGACAATGACGTTGGCCTGAGTTCCTCCAGGACAATGACTTCGAGATATTCTATACTCCTGGGAAGGGGAACGTTGTTGAAGATGCGTTCAGCAGGAGGACTAGTATACAGCTGCTAGGAGAGGTGATAGACCATCTGACTGCTGTATAGATATCCATTGTGGATAGAGATAGAAGAGAAATTATTCAGTCTCTTATGGTCACTCCCCCACTTCGTCAGTGAGTTAGGGAGGCATAACATGGGGATGCTGATTGTGAGACACGACATGCTCATATATCCATAAGGCAGACACCTGATGGATTTTCTAAAGCTGGGGAGCACATCATCCTCTTTAGAGGATGTACCTTGGTACCAGTAGTAATTCAGGAAGAAGTGTTGAGGGAGTTACACACATCCCCTCTGGTGGTCCATCCAGGATTGGAAAAGATGTATCAGGATCTTCGATGACAACACTGGTGGCTAGGTATGAAGAAGGTGGTAGCGATGTTTGTCTCTCGGTGCCTCACATGTCAGCAAGTTATGGAAGATCACCATGAACCAGTAGGCTTGGTACAGCCTTTAGAGGTCCGATAGTGGAAGTGGGATGGGATATCCATGGAATTTTTTATGGGTCATCCAATTATATCCAGGGGTCATGATTCAATTTGGATGATCATCGACCGACTCACCAAGTCGGCCCACTTCCTACCGATCAGAGAGCAGGGTTCAGTAGAGATCTTGGGATGCCTCTATGTTCAAGAGATTGTGCTTTTAAATGGAGTACCTTCTTCCATTTTTTACGACCGTGACGAACGGTTTACTTCCTGGCTATCGAAGGGGTTGCAGGAGGCTTTCCAGACACAACTTCGCTTAAGCACCGCCTTCCATCCTCAGATAGATGGTAAGACCGAGTGGACCATTCGGACCGTCGAGGACATTCTTCATGCTTGTGTCCTTGACTTCAATTGTTTCTGGGAGGATCACTTACCCTTGTTGGAGTGTTCCTATAACAACAGCTATCATTCCACCATCGATATGGCCCCTTATGAGGCATTGTATGGGTAACCTTGCAGATTATCCTTGTGCTGGACTGACCAAGGGGAGTCTGCACTAGTGGGACCAGAGATGGTATGGGCTACCACAGAGAAGTTGCAGATCATCCAGGAGTAGATGAAGACTACACAGAGCATACATGAGTCTTATGATGACAGGAGATGGAGACCTATGGAGTTCAAGGATGGCGACCACGTCTTTCTACGGGTCTCACCTCGATGAGGTCTACAGATTTTTGGCCAAGTTGGTAAGTTATATCCAAGATTCATCCTTCCTTTCAAGGTCCTTAGCATATTTGGAAAGGTGGCTTACCTTTTAGCTCTTCCACCTCAGTTGCACTTGGTGCATGATGTCTTCCATGTATCCCAGCTGAGGAGATACGCTCATGACCCTTCCCTCATCATCGAGAATGGAGAGCTAGACATCAACGATGGGGGGACTTTTACAGAGGTTCTAGTGGAGATTGAGTATTGATTGGATGAAGTCCTACATGGAAGGTTGATACCTCTAGTGCGTGTATACTGACAGCACATGAACCTCCAGGAGAGCACATGGGAGTGGGAGGCTCAGATGCGTGCTTAGTAACCCCAATTGTTCCCATTGTTTGAGTTGTAGCTTACAGATGCATAAAGCCCTAAGGTGGGGAGAATACACAGACCCAAAAATTCTGTGGAATATTTTTTCATAAATATATGGGAATTTTATGAGTCTGCAAAAACTAACAATGCGTGATTCCGAGGCCCGGTGTGCTTGAAATCAATTTCTAATGTTTTCTTCAGGTACGTTCAGTAAACGTACGAGCGCATTTTTATAACTTTTGAACCAGTGCTCAGAACTAAAATCCTAGGGCACCATGGAACTCGCAGCACCGGTATTGCTTAAGAATAATTTCACCTTGATGGCAGTTGGTCAAGAATAAAAGTTAGTTTTTGTCTTTTTATAAAAAAAATAATTATAAAATAACATGTACAATACTTTATTTTATTTTATGTTTCCATGTGAGTGGGGCCCACCAGAGCATAACCTTCTGTGAGAGGTAATGATGTGGGGACCACATGAGGCTTATCCTCTATTAATGGAGGAGGATAAAACCTCCTCAAATCCCCATTAAATGGGGAGAAACTCCTTGAACATCCCCTTTAATTAAAAGGAGACAACCCACTTTAATTAATATTCCAACCTCTCATGGATTAACTAGAGGACCCACGTAATTAATTCACCTTTTTGAAATTTGTGCCAATGATAAAAATAATAGACAAACTATTATTGTGGGAACTTCCTTTTGGTGTAGCATGGGAGAAAAGAGAATTCTCTCTAACGAAGAATTCTCTCCAACAAGTAATGCTCTTCCGATGAAGAACACTCTCCTGATAAAGAACACTGAAGAGGGATACCTTACACTAGAAATAACAACCCCCTATGACCTTCTTCCTCGGACTCCTTTGGCATGGGACGTGGTCGTCTACCACAGATCAACGACCATCTTTCAGTGATGTCAACGAACAACGAGTGGTGAATCAAAGGTAGGTGTTTAGTTTCTTATTAAGCATCATGTTCTTCCTTTCTTTTAAAAATGAAGAACGATGATGTTTATATTTTGAGGATGCAATGTTGTGCTTCTTTCTTGAGAACCAATTGCTATCACCCAAATCGCGGCGTGTGCGGGCTAACCTAACATGGCCTGCCACCCTCCGTTGATCTGTCTTCTTGTGATGTTCTACGACATGGCATTAATCTAACGACAACGAATGTGGCAATGTTAAAGGTCGCGCAACCTACGGCCTCTGAGAATCGCACTGCCCCCGCGGCGCACCAATGCACATGTCAGAATGTAGTCGGCCTGAGTGGCGCATGCCCCGCCTCCCCGCAGCCTCCCGATGCATGCCTCACCAGCCCGAGGCCTTCCTGCACCCTACCGGCGAGCAGAACGCCTGCCCGCACCCTGCCTGGCACCCCCGATGCCTCCTGGTGGCCCCGCTCCCTGCCCGACACACCACTGGAGCCCTGCGGCCTGCCCGGAAACTGCCAGCGCCCTGCCGAGCTCCCTCGTGGCCTCCCGGTGCCCTACCGCGCCCTACCCGGCACCCCAGCACCCTGCTCGGTGCACCACGGCCTGCCCGGCGCCCTGCCAACTGCCCCCAAACCGGCCTCCGCGTGTGCCACCTCGAACTGGCCTACTCGTAACCTGCGTGCTCCCGGCCAAGCTGGTGTCCCCGCTCCCTCACGCCCTCTGGGCGGTACCCTCGTGGCGTTGGCTGAACCGGCCCTACCCTTTGGGCCGCTTTGCCTACGTGGAAACCTCTGAGAAGAACCGCCCTCGCAGTCCGCTGGGCTTGGCCCAGAAGACCGTTCCAAATATAGTAGGCTGACCGGGTCGACCCAAACCAGGACAGCCCCATCTAGTTTGGGCTGAGATAGTATGACCGGGTCGGACTGTGCCCAGGCCCATTACCGACCCCTTTGCATTCTGTTGGTCATATCTTTGGCACCAGACGTACTTTTGATGAACTATCAGCAACACCGATATTCTTGGAACGAATCCGTCCCTTTTAGATTACCCCACTAGAGTTCGGGGTATTTTCAGTTACGGTCAGGTTGGATCCTACACGAATCCAACCGGGCCACTAGGACTAAAAGGATAATAACTAACAGACTGGGTATCTGATTGATGTGTCGTCGGTTGCGTTGATACCCCTATGATGTTCCAGAAAAATGAGATATTTCTTCGTGGCACTTCGCGACAGTTGGAGTATTTCCCAGTATCTCCTAGAGTGGATCCTTCCAGTGACGAGCAGATAGAGTGTGGAGAACTATTAGCTGGCAGACCTAGCGACTTCTTGACCGATTCTACTCTGAGTGATTCGAATAGCTCAGTGGGGAGTGCATCGTAGTTTGTAGAAGACCCATTGAAAAAGAGCACCTGGTAGTTGGCGGAAGACTCGTGGTACTCGATAGGAGGAGTACCTCTGCAAGCTATTAGGGGGATCACCTAGTAGTTGGTGGAAGACCCACATTAGAGGAGCGCCTGGTAGTTGGCAGCAGACTTGCGGTACTCAATAGGAGGAGTACCTTAGCAGTCCAAGGTTAGTGAGAAGCGCCATGGTGTCACTACAGGCCCACTATACTCGACAAAGGAGGAGTTCTCCAGAAGTCGCGTTTTCGATAATGAAAATCCTGGTTTGAGCTGAGTTAATGACTTTTGTGTTTTCCTCATGATTGATATGGGTGACTAGATAACATAGGTATATGTATGGGTATATACCTAAGTAATGGTTATCCTTTGATTTCAGAATTTTTGGTTTATCCTTGTTGGATTTTGTGAGACCTTGAGGGTCTCGGGGTCACTATTGTGTATCGTTATACTCACCCCTGCAAGGGCTATGCCCGCACCTCATTGTGATAGTTTCATATGACGGACGTCACTGACTGAGGCAGAGAGTAGCAGGACTGGACGGTACCCAGAGGTGACCACTCGATGTGATGGTACACGGAGTAGACAGACAGAAGAGAGTACTGAGGAGGCCATCTGTACCAACCCTTCAAGTAGAAAGCCAAGAGGATGACCCAGTAGCTGTTATACTTTTCTTCAGTTGTACATTCTTTCAGTTGTACTCATACATTCTTGTTGGCCTTGTATTTTCGGCCCCTTTTACTTTCCAGTACTTCTTTTGTATACAGTTTTACTTAGTGTTTTACTTCCAATTGTGTACTCTGATGTGTTTTTTTATTGTTATAAAGGAAATGCCTTCCCAGTTTAGGGATTTATGCCCTTGGTTCTAGTTGGCTGCCCCTGGCCTATGGAAGGCAGGCTTGGGGTAGTCACGATATGGGCCTGGGGTGGGGGTGGACTAGTTGTGACATTTAACCTATCCATTGTAACATATTTTTTACCCAGAGGGGTTTATAATTTAATTATATAGTAAATATTTTATATTAAATTGAAAAGGGGGAAATTTTGTACCATATGTTACCCTTTATTTCCTATTAAATATTTTAACAAATTTTAAATAATTTAAGAAAATTTTATTTTCACAAAATATCATTATTTTCATTTTTGAAACTATTCATTTAATTTTACTTCACATACATCAATAAAAAGTTTTAATTAGAATATAATACATTAAAATATCCATAATATTTTATTTATTTCTATAAAATTTATGGATCACAAAAACTCACCCAAATTTCAATTCTATTAATATTTTTTAAATCATTTATTTTATTTTTAAATTGATTGAATATATATTTGTTATTGTTACTTATGAATTTAAGGTAATAATATAATACCTAAAAAGTATAAATAAATTTATATAATAAAATTACATTTATTGTTATCAAAATAAAAAATATATATTCATTCAATAGTTCTTCTTGTTCTTATGTGAACATGTAAGGGATATCTAAAATTAAGGGAGTCACATTTTGAATATTTCATTACTTTAAATATTATATAGGTCATATTAATAGAAAATATCGTATTAAAAATTAACATTGAATAATAAAGTCATAATTTATATTTTATTTTATCCGATTTGAATTTGGATGAAAAATGGTGACCGTAACACTTATTTTTAACCTAGATTTACCCAATTTATGATTTATTATAGTGATAAATTTTACCATAGTTACTATTTATAATGATAAAAAATAAAAGGGTCCTATTTAAAAAAAATTAAAATCCAGAATCCAAATATGGAAATCATTTTATCCAATTACATACCTATAAGTGGAAGTAATAAATTTTTAAATAAATACGTAAAAGTAGATGAAAATCACTTTTTAGATAAATTCAGTTTTAAGCATAAAACAAGATTTATTAATATCTCTTGAAAAATAACAATATATGATTGTTAAAAAATTTTCTAGAATATATAACATATAAATTTTATTAAAATATTTCCCAAATATTAATTAATTGTGTTTATTAATACAAAAACAAGTTGCATGCTTAAAAACAATTTTTTTTTGAAAAACCTCTCTTTTAGTTTGAAATAATTTTTATTTCCACTACTAAAAAATTGATAATCGATGAATTTATTTTATAAATATGTTTTCTATAATTAATTTATTTCTATTAATACCCACCAATTTAATGGTTAGCCAATGGTATACTATGTTATGGTTCATTTAAAATCAGAATTGTGTATATTTCAATCTATCAAAAAATAATATTTTATGATATATATATATATATATATTAATATAGTAGCGTGTTACATTATACCCCCTTAAAAATAATTTATCCCTAGAAATTACATGACTTATGTACAAAAAAATTGGATATCATTTTTTCATTAAATCCTTGGATTCCCAACTAGCTTCTTTGAATTTTTATTCCTCCATATAACATTAACCGGGTGATTTATCTTATTCCATTTAACATTATCTCTAAGTTATAAGATTTATACCAGATATTATTCATAAGAAATATCATGATCCAATGGTACATCCTCTATTTTTTAACATTTTAAGGATGATGTATGCACTTCTTCAGGATAGATTCATGGAATGTGTCGTGAACTTGAGAGAGGTTCGGTGGAAGCACCAAGCTTCATTCTACCATCCCAATTCAATCAAGAATACAAAAGGGCCAATATAAAAAAGGATAATATTTATATTATTTTTTAATCTAATAATTTCTTTCAGCGATTAATTCATTGAATACAATTTTCACTAAATCTAATTTCTCAAATCACACCGACAATTGTCCACACAACTTTTCTATCGACTCTAAGCAGTGTTGATTTTTTGTTGAATGCATAAAACAATATTTATCATTTCCTTGACTATGAGAAGTCCCAATAGCTTTATTTATATTATTTCATCACAACTGGTTGTAGTTATACACTTATTTCTATAGAGGGATTCATAAAGATCCATCTTAATGTTTGAGTTAATGCTATTGATGAAAAAATATTACCAAAGGATGGTGTTGATCCATAACACCTTTGGAAAACATCAAGAAAGATATCAATATTTATTCTAGAGTATTAATAGTCATATAATACTAAAAATCTATTTTCGTATTATAAGAAGTAATGAAAATCAACTATTAATCTAGATCTCAATGAAGACATTTCTTGTTCTTTGAGGTAATAATTAGATCTCGATCAGATACAATAGATAATGGTAATCCATGAAAACACAACTTATATATAATTTCTATTATTTAAATTTTATCAATATAAAACTATATCTAATTGAAATGATTTTTTATAAATTTTAAAGGTGGTCGACTACAACACAAATATCATTATATCCCTTTTTTGTTTTGGGGAGTTATGATAAAATTGAGCGTAATATTTTCTCATATATATTATGGTATGTGTAATGGTTGTAAAATACCCTTATAATTTAGTCTCTCAACCCTAACTTACTAACTTACCAAGAACTAGGACACATAATATGAAATATTTCACTTTATGTTATCCCAAAAAAATACATTTTTATATCTATACACATCTTTGTACTTCCAGGATGAATTGAGAATGATGATCATTGTGCCTCATCCCAAAACATCTTCCTAAATTCTAGTATTGATGCTACAAATACTATACCCTTTAACCTTATCATTCAAGAAAGGTTGTGGATTAACTTAGGAACTTTCCTCACATTCTCCTATAATTCTACATCTTCCTTATGTGCTATATTAATCCTCTCATGGAAGGATGGTTGAGTATTTATATGATAAAGATAATCCCTTTACCATTTAATCATGATTTATAGATACATCTTTTATAAATCAATAAAAATTGGATATATTTAAATACTCATCATAGAAAAACATACATGGTATTTCTGAATCAGAGTATTAACCACCTTATTCAACTTCAGAGGCTGGTATTGTTCTGAGATATCACAAACTTTTATTAACTCAAAAAATATTCTTGGGTACATATGCAACTTTTTCTCTATAAATAAATAAATTATGATTTTATAAATAGTATATATATCACACCCCATTTACTTATCTTAGTTTTCCACTATTTTGGGTAAAGTAAAAAAGTTTTTATAAAGAAAATATATACTCAAGGATAATTCCCTGGATGAAAACATGAAAGGGGAAAAACATGTCTCATGAGGGAAGAGTTTCTTGGTCAACTCTAGGACAACCTGCATGTTTTCAATGCCTTATCAGTGTATATATAGACCAAAACATTAGTTAATGCGCTCCAAGGATTAATCTGAAATTTTATATAGACAAGATTCAATCACAAAGAAACCTTATTTCTATGGGTTGAAATGTGTGTGTCAAACCCATTGAATAGGGGGCTTGGTCATAAAGGATTTGAGGACCTTTATTGAAGAAACCCTTATAAAAGTCACCTAGAACCATATTACATCCAATAATAATTCATTTGAATGCTTATCTAATAGATTCACAAATAAATAATTAGAATGGATACTACTCAGATTTAGCCTCATCAATCTGGGCAACCATCGCACATTTATACAATCATATCATAAAATCATGAAGTATATGGTATATAAGCATTCCAACCTTAATTTTTTGTAGTACACAATGGATGACCAGGACACTACAAGTGGATGTGACAATACATCATTCTATGAAACACAACCAATTTATAATTTTAAATTCAATTATTCTAACATTTATTGATTTGTTCCATCTCATATTTGGATGGATATCCAAAGGAATTATTATGTTGATAGCGAAACTCTTATCTAGACACAAATCATCACTATCCACCTCAATTATAGTAAATGGTATAGGTAAAAAATGAATTAAATTTTATGGTTACATTTTGGATTTTCATTTTCAATATGGTCTCCATCACCCCATCACCCATGTTGTTGTTCAAGAGGATTTGGAGGATGCGACTACTAATTCACAGCCCGATTCAATGAACTATAAATAAAATTACTTCATCATATAATAATTTATACTTAATTAGGAGCATATAAACCATATATTTTACACTTTCAAGACCACATGCATGAACTGGGCATATATCCAAGATATATTTGGAAGGTGGATCAATATGGAGTGATTTGAGGGAGTGATGGCTTTGATCACTGAATCTGGCTATAATGAACAAATTCAAGTCATGTTGATCACAACCACTACTCCAACCATTGATTAAAAATGGAGAGAAAGGAATGGTATTTTATTTGAAACCCATATACCCTCCCTCTACATAGGGATCGATTCCATATGTTGGGTATTTATTTATTACTCTAATGTACAAACTAGTATAATGAAAAATAATGTTTATGACCTTATAATATTGAGATTATTAATGTTCCAAACATGATCAATAAACCTCTGGTGAGGAATTCCATTTTTTGGATCCCTCCAATACCCTTATGCTTGAATGTGAATGTGGATGGGGAAACTTTAGATACATATGGATCAATGAATTATGGATGTGTTTTCTATACCCATTAGGGATTCATTAAAGGATTCTTCTTCCACTTTAATGGGAATGGATGTTCCATTGAAGCATAATTGTCTGAAATTATCAAGGCCATTAAATATGATATTTACCATTGTCTGAAGATCCTTTGTATATAACATGATTCAACCATGGTAGTGGATTATGTAATCTATGTAAAATATTTTCATCATAGATCAAATGACTCTATAACACCAACCATCTTAGCCTAGATGATACACAAGCATACAGGGAAGTCAAATAGGCAGTTGACACCCTGTAAAAGAGAGAAATTATAGGGTAAATCTTATCATGGTCTTTGTGGACATGGATTTCTACTCACACATTTTTTAGGTGGATTAGTGTGGTGAATTTAATACTCATCTTTTTAAATTCCCCTTATAATGTCACCATATATTCTTTTTGATAATATTTTTTAGGAATGGGTTCACATGGTACGAATACTTTTCTAATATGACTATATATCACACCGATACCCTTATAAATCATGCCTTCATATTTTTTATGAAAAAATTTGGAATTTACAACTCTAAAATCATGATTTAGATAATTTTCCACATGAAACATCAATTGGAATGAGGAATTATCTTTCACCATGTCATTTTTCATAAGGATATCTACATGAAACTTATTTGATTATTCATTATAGATCAAAAACCCTTATCCACTATAGGGTTGTGTAAGCACAGATGCGCTAACCAAACTTCCCTCTAGTTCTCTGAAACTCTATTCACATTAATCTATCCATAAAAACATAACCCCCTTATGAGTCAGCTTTGAGTGTGGATTGGATATAAATGATAAATCTATCACAAAGCATCGGTAGTATCCATAAAAAAATAAGAATATATATTTTAGTTACATTAGTTGTTCTGGTCCATTTCTCAATAACTTCTATCTTTTAAGGATATACTAATATTACTTCACTTGAGATTATTTGACCCAAGAATTGAAATCTCTAAATATGAAATTCACACTTGGATAATTTTGCATACAATTTTTTGTTCCTAAATTATGTAAGCACAATTCTGAAATATCATTCATTCTCTTCTTTACTATTTGAATATATAATAATATTATCTATCACTACTACCAAAAACTAATCAAGGTTGTCACTAAAGAATCTTTTTTATAAATATATAATGATAGTAGATGAATTTTTAAGTCTAAATGGATTTGTGATGAATTCGTAAGAACCATACCACATAGCAAATTTCAACTTGTTTATATCCTCTTTCTTGACCCTTAGTTGATGATATCCTTATCAATGGTCAATCATGGGAAAATATATATATCCTCATAATTTAAAAAACAAATCATTAATATGGGGTAAAGGATAAGTATTATTAATAGTAATTCTGTTTAGTATATCTTTGATCATTAGAATGATGAATTTAACCATCTTTCTTCTTAATAAAAAGAACAGGTGCACCCCATGGAGAGACACTTGGACAAATAAATCCCTAATCTAGAATCTCATGTTGTTTCATTTTCAATTCCTATAACTCAAACGAGGATATTAAATATGGTTTTTTTAAATAAGTTTAGAACCATAAAATATTTCTAATAGAAAATAAACACCTCAATTTTGGGATAAGACTTCGTAAATCCATAGAAAACACAATTGATTATTATTAAAAAATAAATATGTTCTCAATTTTTGGTATCTCCCAAACCATTTTATATAAATATCCCCCATGAATTGGTAGAAAATACAATGTAATGGAATTTAATTACATTGGGTATTCAGGTTCCTCCTCACATTGATAGATGATTGAAAGTTGATTAAAAATATCAAATATAACTTCCCATCCTCAATAATCAATATGTGATCTATACTGGGAGACCCAATCCATACCCAAAATTATGTCAAATCTAACTAGAGGATGAATAAAAATATTTATATAAATAAACATACCATAAACATTTATCACCGAGGAGTTATAGACTTGAGATGCAGTCATCCTAAGATTATGAGTTTTCACTTCAAAATCATTATCAAGTCATTGATGTAGTGATACGATACCCTTAGAAAATTATTCACAATAAAAGAGTGGTTAGTCTCAGAATCAAATAAAAAAATTTCAATTCTGGAGTACATGAAATTATTACATTTAAAAACTTATCTTGGAACTTCCTTGTTGGGTGTAGTAATTGCAAAATCATTACACTCTCACCTTGGATTTTATTTGTGGTAAGTTTCCTTGATATTTGGGGAATTTTTTAGAATAGTTCCTAACCTATGATAATTTAAAACATTATAATTTTATGGATTCTCCATTACCCAACTTTCAAAAGCTTGATGGGATTTTTATCTAAACTTGAATCAAACTACTTTTCCTTTTATACTTGTACATAGTTATTTCCTTCTAGAAGTATCACATGCTTGAATGTTATTCTTTATCATCATCCCTTTATACATTTTTTATTTATTGTCCTCTTATTTATTGTTTTCCATCAAATCCATAACACATGGAAAATTATTTCTCTATCTTGAAAGCACATGATATTTTATACTCATATAATGAGAATGTTTACGGGAACAATACCCTTATAACAATTTGTTTTAACCCATAAATAAAATGGTCAATCTTATGATTTAGATTATATAAATAGTGCCATCATGAATTACAAACTTTTTAAAGTTAACTTCATATATAGAAACATTTTCCCATTTATTTTATATGGGACTCAATAATTTTCTCTCCCTACCTACTCATTATTCACAAGGAAAATATTTTTTGAAGAAAAGTTTCTTAAAATACTTCTATTCCGTTCTCGTTATTTTATCATCATCCTTAGTGTTTAAAAAAATGAAAAACATTGATTCAAATCCCTATAGAGATGATAAACTACCATGTAAGCCTTCCCCCATTCATTATTTCCATCTTGATAAATATTTTGTCTATAAAATATATCCATTACTCATATAAAAATGGATTTATAGTCCTATATTTTGATGGAGGTTGATAATTCATGAATTGGTTTACATTGTTACCCCACATTTTCGATTATTATGATTCTCTATATGGGAAAGGATATTTGTAATAACCTTATTCAACTACCCCATAATAGTTATAATTTGTTTATATATAGGTGTAGCTCCATGACTAACATCATTATATTACCTTGGAGGGAAACCCATTCAAGGATTATGTGCATTGATATGGTTTACATTCCTTCCACTAGGAACCATTTCTAAACATTGGAACACTTAACATTAGATCTTAACATTTTGAATGAAAATTTATAACTAAAAAAATAATAAAACAGTCAACATAAATTAAAAAATTATTTTTACATAATCTCAAAATCATAATCTTGGTTTATTTGGATATATTCTCATAGTCCTTCATAGGGTTAAGTTCCCAAATTTATGTTTTTCAAAATCTAGGTCCCATTGTTTTTAAGAAACATGATCTAATAACTACTATAAATACCCATATCCTAGTATCTTAGATCCAGTGGCTGTTTTATTACATTGGTAATAAATACAGGCAATCACATCTTAAAGAGCCAGATATATTAACATTTTTTCAAAACTAGATAAATACTTGAATCCCAAATTATATTTGAAAAAATTAAATAAAATAGAGTATTTTATTTGGGATCTTCTTTATTCCCTCTATAATTTACATACATATCAATCATTAAAAATTCCCTAGAAGCTTGAGGAAATTAAATATAAGAAATGGTTGAGATTAGATACAAAGTATGAGAATGTATACCATGGAATATAAATAATTAATGACTAATATGGAAGGAACAAATGATGATAAAATAATTCCAAATTAATAATAACATCAGTTTGAAACTTATTAATGTATATAAAAAACTCTATAAATAAACTCATGGACATAAATTACCATATGAAACTTTCCATAGAGGCCTTTTCCCAAGATATCTAATTTTTTTCTAATGCCTCATGCCATGACATCTTACATAAATTGGTAAGTTCACAACCAAATACATGACATAGTTTATCTCATGATACCTATTTATGACTCAAAGAGTTATTTAATTTCAGGGCCCACCTGTCATGTAATAATTCCAAAACATTCATTATATGATTAAACAGAATAACTAAATTTGAATTCCATAAAAATCAATTATTGTCTGTATTGAAAGAACCAGAATAAAAAAAAATTTCCAAGCCATGAATATCATAATCAATCGAAAGAAATATTTTTTATGGTATAAAAAGATTATAACCACAATAAATAAATATATTGAACATATTATTTTGACATAGGATCAAATACTATCAAAATATCACAAGAAATTTCATTAGAAAAATACCATTTTGACTTTGAAAACACTTATTTAAAATCTAAAAATTTACTAAATATTAAGGAAAATATTTTATTCTAAAATAAACAAGTAATATTATAATGGAAACTTAAAATAAATTATTTTTCATGATGGTGGGTAATTTTTTTCATTTCATATACGTTAAAAATTAATCATTTTTCAATATAATAAAATGGTCAAAAATTATATCATTCAGAAAATGATAAGATGATTTATTTTAAAACAATTTTTAAAAATTAAAACATGGATAAAAATGTATTTAGAAAATCAATGGATAATTTTTTTTAAAAAAATTACATTTTAAGGAATATATGTACATGTAAGAGAATGATTCTCGATCGAGTAGAAAAAAGGTCTCTTTTACTTAAAAATAGTATTTTGATATCATGAGTACATAAAGTGAGTAAAGTGAAAGAAAAACATTTAATTTATATAAATAAAAATAAAATTAGAAAATATATAGTTTTTGAGGTAGAAATATCAAATAATTTCTCCAATATAGACTTAAACATAAACTATCCTGAATAATGATGACATTGTAAAATAAACCCTTACCTTGGGTTCAACTTCCTTCATATTTTTCTAAACCTATTATGTAATAAATATATATTTATTGTAAATATATTCCATAACCATAATAATATATATTTTACCATATATTATTTACTAATAATATTTTTTTGAATCATTTATTAAGAATTCCTTATCAAAATCAATATTCTGAGAAAGAACTACTTCATTTTTCATGTATGTTTTTGTATGATAGTTGTCGTCCTTATAAGTTTTGGTGGTCCGATCATATCCATAATGTTAAAAATTATATAAATATATTATATATTCATTATATATGTTTTTATTTTAATCTATAATATATAGATATAGAAAAATGAATTACACCATTCATGTAGACGATAGGTTGTACATATGCATGAATATTGTTCTCACTTTTCAATGAACAGAACAAAATAAAGTTAAATAATAATTCACCATTATAGAATCATTATTAAAAAATATAAAAGATATATATTCATTTTATATATCCCTATTAACATACATATAAATCATGAATGAAAAATATATCACATCACTCCATGGAGATAGTAGTCCACACATATGCACGAGCTACATTATCATTTTCCAATAGATATGATGGTAATAAGGTAGATGTTATATTATTATTCCAGAAAAATTATTATGTCATAAATATCATATATTATCATTAAACCCATCATAATACCCACTCATAAATGATGGTGATGAAAAATGAATTGAATCGTTATGTGAATGCGATAAGAAGTACAAACGCAATAGTAATACTTTCACTTCTCATTTGAGGAAAATAGTAAATATAATGGTGTTTTGATAATAATAATAAAATTTTAATATATTTATGGTACTTGATTAATAATTTTGTAAAAAATAAAAAAAATATAGGAGGTAAAAGAAGAGATAAACTGAAAGAGTTCAGGTAGGATGATTACCTATTATTCAAGAGAACTCCTTTAGATCCTCTCTTAAGGAATATATGGTATGTATTTTGGAGATATATTAAACTCTATAACATTAATAATGATTTTTATAATATAAAAGTACATCTATTTTTGATCAATTATTCTTAATGTGGTTTAAATAAGTGAAGGAAGGGGTGTCAATTTATAATGGTGGGAAATTACAGACATGGAATTATTAAAATGAATAAAATATAACTAAATCATTATAAATAAAAATGATTCTAAATGGAATTATATTTATGTTAAAGGTAACATATAGTTTAAATATCATCAAAAACTAAAATTTGAAAATGGTAAAGTAGTAATTTAAAAATTATATTTTGGTTTATCTAAATAGTTAACCTTAACACTGGTAACACAATATCACACTTAAGTTGTTATAATGTTTTTTAGAAGGTGAAAATTGAATCATAAATAAAAAAGGGATGACATCTTCGACCATATATTTTCCACCTTGTTCACTTTAAATATTTAATTGTTTTTAAATAATTTAATTAAATATTATTATCTTAAAATATCATTATTTTAATTTTGAAACTCTTCTTTAAAATTAACTTCAAATACATTAAGAAATTTTTTTTATTAGAAAATAAACTTTTCACATATAACTAATATGTTATATTTATATATAAAAATAGTGGATCATAATAAATCACCCAAATTTATTAACATTATTATTTTTAAATCATTTATTTTATTTTCCCATTAATTGAATAAATACTGTGTAGCATTACATAAGAATTCAAGGTAATTATATAATGGAAAAAAATTAAAAATATAAAAGAATCCTGAAACTAAATTTTTTATACTCATAATAAAAATATATATTCCTTCACCACTTTATTTTGTTCATATGTGAACACATAATAAATATTTATATGTAATAATGTGAAATTTGGTATTTTTCTTTACTTTAAAAATTATATAGGATATTATTAAGGAAAAATGTACCATAAAAAATTAAATTAAAAACATAATGTGATAATGGTTTAATTTAATCAATAAAATAGAAATTTAGATGAAATTTGATTACCACGCCACTTAATTTTAACATTGATTTACCTAATTTACCATTTACTAAGTTGATAAATTTTACCATAGTTACTATTTATAATGTATAAAATTATAAGGGATCTATTTACCAAATTTGAACCCCCCAATTAAAAATATGGAATCTATTTTATAAAATTCATTACCTATATGGGTTATAAATTAATTTTACAATAAGTGCCCAAAAAATGAAGAAAATTGTTTTTCTATACAATTCATTTTTATGCATAAAACTGGAGTTATTTTTATATAATTACTGGAAAAAAACATTTTATGAATGTTAAAATATCAATTTAAATATAAAACATATAAATTTCATTAAAATAATTAACCAATAGTGACTAATTTTATTAATTAGGATAAAAACACAATGTTTGTAGAAAAACAATTTCAAAGAAATATCGCTTCTAATTCAAATTATTTTTATTTCCATTTCTAATCAATTGATAATTAATTAATTTATTTGAAGCATAAAGTTTTCATAATTTTGTTATTCCTTATCATACCCTCTAATTTAATGGCTTGGTTATAATAGTATAAAATATTATGGTATGTTTTAACTTAGTTTTTCATCTAAAACAATCTATCAAAAATATAAAAAAAATTATATGAAAACAAATATATATTAAAATATCAATGTGTTACAAAAAAAGAATAAATAATTGGTGAATATGGTATTTGTCTCATGGAATAAAAGTGATACAAAAATACCTTCCCTCAAGAGTTGAATTTCATCATACATGTTCGAACATCTTTTACAATAAATATAGGTTTATTAAAAATATTTTTTAGAACCATATTAATCTATATAATATAAAAAATGTTTTAATTAAAATATATTATCACCTGTTTATTTATATGTTTTTCTTAAAATCACTATTTTTATGGTAACTGCCTCATTTTCCATGAATGTTTTGGTTCTACAGTTTTTTCCTTAAACATTGATCATGGTTCTGACATATTAATAATTTTAATCATGATATAAATATAATATATATACATTATATATATATATATCTAGATTCATCCATAAAATTTAGAGATAAAAATGAATTACACCATTATTGGAGGTGGTTGGTCGTACGTACACACAAATGTTTTTTTCATTCTTTGATGGATTGAATAAAAGAAAAAGTAAATAAAAATTCACCTTTAAAGTATCATTATAATTTCATAAATATAATATATTTTGAAAAAAAATCATCCTTGTTACCATCCAGGTATAGTGGAAATGAAAAATGAATCACATTCCTTTGTGGAGGTGATATTCAACACGTACGCACAAGAAAACATTATCATTTTCCATAATATTAGAAGGTAAGAAGTTAGGTATAATATTATACTTAATAAAGGTTAATTATTTCATAAATATAATATATATATATATAGTAAATTAATCGTTATATCTATATATGTAAGGTGGTTATGGAAAACGAATTACATCGAATTGGATAGTGGTAGTATGTCATAGAAACAATCCACTATTTCATTTCCCATTTGATAGAAGATAAATGAATATTGGTTATTTAATTAAGATAATAACATATAATTATAAGGAATATACTACTTTAATTATTTAATTATTGTTAAATATAATTTTAAACAAATGTTTAAGAAAAAAACCATTTCTTCAGACAACCTCTTTATGATTGTACCAAAAGATCTCCAATGAAGGGTTTATAATAAAAACAATTCCTATAGTACATAGTAAGGGATGTAAGGAATGTATTTTTGTATCGATTTTCAAAACCAAAAGACTTTTTATGTGTAATAAATGAGGGGAGAGGTTCCCTTTTAAAGTGAGAAGGAGTATAATATTTGTACAAACCTAAAAATATTCAATAATGGGATATCACTATCAAAGAAAGTTAATCTATAATTGATAAATAATTTATTTTAGGTATATAACTTCACAAAAAACCTATAACACAAAAAAATTAATATGGTTTAAAAATTTTATTCCATTTTCCACTAAGGTTAATCACTTTTACCATTTTATTTTTCACGATGGTAGCTAGTTTGTTTTTCCTAGGTTATTTATCTTTAAAGGATATAAATTAAATGGTAATTATTAGATAATTTGGTAACATTTATTCTAAATATGAAATATAATTTATCAAATAAAAAAACTTTGTTTCTGAAAAATTAATTTTAACACACGTGCATCTAACATGTAAAACCCCATTTTGACCTTAACCGAGTAAATTAATTTTTACTATTCATTAGGAGAAAAATTTAGTTGGAATTATTAAATAATATTTATTGTTATGATTCTAAATGTTGAATTTATATGTTCAAATTAAATTCGAATATGTTTTATAACTTCATTTAAAATTAAACTAAAAAATGTGATGAAAACCATATTTCAAAAGAAAACAAGTTCTTCATTATAAAAAGTTTTTAAATAAAAATTCAACATAAAAAGTATTCCACTAACATAAATTAGATGAAAAATAATTTAATTCAATTAATTTTAGTTCTAAAAAGAGTTAAATTTTTAATGTTTTTAATTATTTAAATTAAATGATAATTTTTAATAAAAAATGTATCCTTCACTATTCATAAAAAAATTAATCTTTGAATAAAATTATATAAAAGTAACTATAATATATTTTTAAAATATTGAATTTAAAATTTAAGTTATTTTTTTAAATAGATTTTATAAAATTCAATGAAATTAGTTTTAAAATAAGTGTGCAATATGTGATGGATCTTATTTTATGAAAAATACATTTTATAAGCATAAAATAGATTTATTCATATCTTATGCTTAGAAAAATAATATTTGATGAATGATAAGAAATTTCAATGAATATATAATGTAAATATTAATTTAAAATAATTCACTAACAGTGATCAGTTTAATATGTTGAGTTAAACACACATTGCACGCATAAAAACAATTTTTCGAAAAAATATCTCCTTTATTTTCAATTGGTTATTATATTAATTTAAAATAAATTTATACCCAAATCATTGATTTTATACATATTTAAACAAAAGACAATTCATAATTTAGTTAGTTAAACTTATACCTTCTAATCCAATGTCTAAGAGATAACTATCACATTAAATATTAATATTTTAATAGTATATTGTGGTTCGTGTAAGCTCATTGTTGCGTTTAATGAAAGATGTTGAAAAAAATAAATTTATTTAAATTATGTATTTAAAAAAACATAGGGTGTTACAGTATATTTATCAAATATATGACTAATGAACATATTTTCGATGACAATATTTATAATTATAGTATTTGTTACTAACACATTTTCAATGTCAATATTTCATTCCTATTTATATAGACTTACCAAATCATTTGTTCATTACACTTTTAGTTATGAATGAATAGTTCTTATTTTATATTATAGATTTAAATAATGCTTTCTCCTTACATGGTGATGCTTCTCATTATAGGTTTTGTATGGCTATTTGTGATCCATAAGGGTAGAGATGATTATATGATTTTATTGTCGTGGTGTTTTTTTCTACATTTTGTCCCCTTTTTATTTATGAACTTTTAATGTATTAATTTTACCCATGGTGACTAATAACCCATGGTATGAAATACTTAGTTTTTTTCTATTTTTCATTAATGTTCCACTTATGATTGAATAAAGTGTTATTAGTTTAATTCACATATTATATGACTTATTTCCTAATCAATTTCAATTCCCTTAAAAATAGAATTTTTTATAACTATAAACATATGGTTCATAAAAATAATATTTTTCCTAGAAACCCTAGGAATTAAATTCCGCCATCTAAAAAAACCACATCCTATTATTTTTAATTACTCATAATTAATGAATTTTGGTGAGGGTATTCCTAACATATTCATCATTTGGGATAGAACTTATAATATTAAATTCAACTTAATATCTTATTCTATATAAAATTACTTATATTTTCTCAAAAAATTATTTATTATTCACACAATCAAGCTCCCTAGTATGTATATAACCTAATAATATATTCCAAAAAATATATCTCCCCAAAAACCATTTAAATCTCAACGAAATTAAACCAATTTGAGATTATATATTTCTCCAAAAATTAAGTATTTATTAACCCTAATATTAACAAATCTCTAGTTAATAAGGTCAAAAATTGGTAAATATATATCATAATCCCAAAATTTATATAAATATCACCAAACAAATCATTTATAACCATTTTATTAAAAAAAATTCAATACCAATATTATATGAATCAAATTTATTAAAATAAATTGCACCTTTACTAATTAAACATAAATATTGTATTAATCCAAAGATTTATCCATACGTTTATCATGTGTTCTTCAATACTAATCCCTAAAAAATTAAGGTTGTCATAAAATCACTTTTTAAGGTTATTAATTCCATTATTTTTTTCAAAATCTTTAATTTTCAACTACTTAATTTAAATCATAATATATTTAACATAACCCCTATATATTTTAGAATATACTTAATACCATCAATAAATATCACCTATTAATGAATATACATATGATTAAATAAAATTAATTTCTGTTATTGTATCAACCTCGCCACATTAGGTAAGATAAAGAAACACAAATTTTCTATAATAACAGTAATATACTATGCTTCTCAATGAAGTATTCTCTTGTATTCAATTATAATACATAGTGTTTTTTGGATACATACCATTCTCAGCTTCATCGTCATGATCCAATTTTAACAAAATCCCCAAAATGGTTATGATAATATCTAAAATAATAAAAAAAATATTAATATGAATGCTCAATATAAATATTTATTCTTTAATGAAAACATAATTTCATTCTAGGATACTATTATTACAACTATGTCATATTTGGTTAATCCAATAACTCTCTTGGTTATATCTGGGTAACATTAATTTTATTTCTATAGGAATTCTTTACCTAATACCTTAATGTAGTGATGAAATAAATCCCTCGTAATTGTTTATAAAAAGACAATGATTTACCAGAGTATATCCCCCATGATTGTGTAGTCAGGCGTGGTATTAAGATAATGTGTCTTGCACAAAGTCATGATCGAGTTAAAACTAAACACACCCTTTTTAGTTTATTATGTAAAACTATCATATAGCCTGCATTCACTTTACAGTATCCATATATGGATCTATTTAATTGAAAAACCACACCACCTATACTTCAATAAAATATAAATATGTTATTTTATACTTATACATACCCCTCAGAAATTTCAATAGGGTTTTCAATAAATTTTTCTTATCATAATCTCTAAAATATTTGATATTATAATCAACAAACATAAAGGGTCATATAAAACTTTTATATTAGTATAAATCAAAACATATCAAACATTTAAAAAATTTCTAACTACAAAATAATACTCAGAAAATAAAATATTAATATATAATGTTATCTAAACCAAACTCTAATACAAACTATGATGGATCTAACTTAATCATCTAGTAATTACAATATAAAAAGAAAATATTTCATTAAAACACATTCCCAATAAATTTAGGATTTCAATTATATATAATTGGGACAAAACTTTAACTAAATAACTATTTACTTTTTCAAATAATGGATCTTTTTATTTCCACCATGATAGAAACTAATTAATCCATAACAAGCCTTCAACATCTCCTATAAATTCATCTCATAAGACACCCTTGTAGACATATCTTATGTATTGATTTTTTTTATGACCTATAGAAATTGAAACATATAAAAGGAATGAGCTCATATGCCTAGTAAGGTAATCATAAGTGATTATAATCAAATATCATATATTAGAATAAGATGATAATATGGGTATAATAAAGAAAAAGAAGAATATCATACCCAAAAAAACAGAAGTCAAAAATTAGGGCACAATTTTTGAACTAAAATAATACGCGAATCAAAAGAGTTTTTCAATAAACATGATACATGAGAACATAATACAATCATGAGAATAAGGATAAAACAATGAAATATCCTTCAAATATGGCACATACATTTTTATAGGGAACATAAATTTCCCAGTCCAGACATATAGGGCCCATGCTTATAAGAAACTAAAACATACTCGTGAATACATATCTTATGATATAAAAAATCATAACCAATTAATTAGAGGGTGATATAGAACCCCACCAATCAACTTCCATAATTATGAATTAAAATTGTAAATAATTCACCTATCACATCATAAATAAACCATGGAAATGAATTGGGTTTCATAAAACATTCAAAATAAAATCATTAAATTTTATAAGAAATGGTAAGTAAAAAGTCTTCTTATGACCTTTATTTTTTTTTTTTTGGAAATCACAAATCTCACTATACTCGTTTATCAAATAAATGATTTACTTTGAATATGATTTCTATGATTATCATATTTACTATTACCATCGTACTAACTCTCTCGATCTTACTAACTCAGACCATCATACTGACTCAGACTATCGTACTGACTCTGTTGATCGTACTGACTACGTATATTGTAATGACTATTTTAATTGTACTCATATATGAATCATACCCACTATAAATGATATCAATATATTGCACTAAGTAATATTATTCGAACTCATGTCTTACTTTTTTCACATGCACTATTTCATTCTTTAATAAGAAAACATGATTCATATCAATCATACTCATGTTATCATTTCCAGATACATATTGTTCTCACAAAAAAGATGTCATTGAGTTAGTTTTAAATTAATCAAAATGAAGTCAATTTTTTTCAATATGATCGTTACAATGCTATGTGTCCAAGTACCTCTCCATTTTTTAGAGAAATTAGACATTTGGAGAAAATATAGATGTTGGAACCTTAGGCCTATAAATATGAGGTCATTTAAAGTAGAGAAAGAAAAGTACTTTGATCAACTTAAGATTATTCCATGTTCTAGATAGAGAATGTGTGTTCTCTCTATGCTTTGTAAGAAAACCTTGAAATTAAAGAACGTGATTGGATTGTTCTTAGTTATTGTATTTCAATAAGTTCATTACTTTTCTTTGTGTGTCTGATTATGTGATTATAATTTAGGGCTTTCAGGGATAGGCATACGGTGCAACCAATCAATGTGTCGAGGGATTTCCAGTATTTGAATGACAGAGGTGTCGATTACCTATACAATCGAGGGCTTGTGGGGATAGAATGACGAATGTGTTGATCATCATATCATGGGATTATAGGGGATGGTGAGATAGGCCTATTGTCCTAGGTGAAAGGATACCCTACTCTTTGGGATACAAGAATTGTAATACCTTTTACTTTTCCATAGATTTTTGTAATAGAAAGAGAATCCTTTTATTTATTCTTTCTATTTGTATTCTTTTGTAATTGTTTTAATTACAACTTATATAACTAGTATTGATTATATATGATATATGGTAGAATCATATACTATTTTTGTTACTATGATATTTTTATTCAATCCAGATAAAAAAAAATTCATAACCTCTTGTATCAAATTACATCATCAGACTGATACTAAGTCCTATATTTAGTTTTATAAGAGGATTTGGATTTGATTTAGTTTAGGTTCTAGTAATAAAAACCTCTAATAAAGGTTTTAATAGAAAATTTTTAAATATACAACTCATACCCTATGGTATTTATTCCATCTCATATCCATTTTATCCAAAAAATGGTATCAAATAAGGTTTTTCCACCACTCTGTATATTTTATTTACATTTTTTCTAAGTATAGTAATCAGTATTTGGTTTTTTATGGCAGGCATGATGAATGTCGATTCAATTCATAATCGTTATACTACAAGACCACCTATTTTTATGGTAATTAGTTTGAGTATTGTAGAGATAGAATGAACATGTTTATCATAAATAATGGTGTAGATAACTTCGTTGTGATCGCTGGTGAATATAAGATTCCTGATAAAGATGTCAGAACATTTACTACTCAAGAAAAATTTGAATATGAGATAAACTATAAGGTACACAATATATTTCTGTGTTCTATGACCAGGAACATTATCATCCATATCTATTCATGTGAAGCCGCAAATAGTATATGGAAGAAGTCAGATATTACACATTTTCATACTTCCAAAGTTGTTGAAATAAGAAGATGTACGCAAAGAGATTACTATAAGTCTTTTGAATTTTCTTATGGTGAACCAATATTTAAGGTTAAACAATTCTTTATGACAATAGTCAATATTCTTCTAGCTATGGGAGAGAAAAATTTAGAATATGATGTTTTTTTCGAGAAGATCATAGATATTATACCAAATGAATGAGATTCCAAGAGGACTGTAGATAATGAATCTAGGAAGATTACTAATCTAAATCCTGATGATCTCTTTGGAACACTATTACAATATGGAGTACGACTTAAGAGAGATGAAAATAATGTGAAAAAGAAGAATGGTGGAGTAGGATTCACTACTCCATTAAATCCATCAAAGTTTCAATATCCTGTGAAAACCTAATCCAAAAAGTGTAAGGTTGAAGCCTTATCAAATTCTAGTGATACTGAGCAGTACAAGATTGATCTTGAAATTTTTTCTAGAAGAATGAATAAAATTATTGGAAAGAGGTATTTCCAATATAGATATAAAAACACCTCAAAAGGAAACAAGGATAAAAAAGATTCTGAAGTCACATGCTATGAATGTCAAACAGATAGACATATTCAACCTGATTGTCCAATGCTAGATAGAATGGATATAAATGAAAGAAATTTTGAGAAGAATTAGAGAAAATAATGGAATTAAATGGGAAATAATTTCATTATGTTTAATGACTCTTGGAGTTAAAGTGGAGGGGATTCTTCTGAATATTCTTCTGATAGTGATACCTTAAATCACAATATTATTGGTATTTTTTCCAAAACTCATTATCAATTATTAATGGTAAAGATACATTGTTTTGAATATCTTTCTAATATTTCTTTGATTAACAATTATACTGATAATTATTGTTCTTATAATGAACAATCATCTTCATCATATAATGATAATTCTTTACCATCTTATGAAGAAATTTGCATATGTTTTAAACTTTTAGAAAATGAAAATTGTAATGTTACTAGAAAACATGAAAAAGAAAATACCAGGACTGATATTTTAATAATAAAAATAAGATATCTCTCCAAAGATCTTGATTTTTAATCTCTTGATAATAAAAGCCTTTATAAAATCCTTTAGAAAATTAATTGTGAAAATAAAAAACATTGTCAAGATTTTAGTAATATGGTTTCTGAGAAAACTATTTTTGTTGAAAAACCCAATTCTAAAACTGATAAAAATAAGGATATGAATTTGGTTATCAGACTAAAATATGATATTTTATCTCTAAAGAATATTTTATCAAAATTTACTATTTGGATGAAGAAGTTTGATAAAAATTATTCTCAAATTATTCCTTTAAGAAATAGTTCTATAATTTGATAAAATCATTCAAAACTGGTTTTTAGTAATAACTATTTTTTCCCCAAATTTCTCTATTCTACACAAAATGCTAATGTGATGGAAATTGGGAAAGAAATTTATCTTTAAATAAAACACAATCTTTATGTTTCCACAAAGCTCCTTTTTCAAAACAATTATGGATTAAAAAAATTTTCTTTTTAATATTTCCAAACCCAAACAGGTTTGGATTCCAAAGGTGTAATTATTTTTGTTTCAAGAAAACAAAAAAAATAAACAATAATAATACATGGTACATGAATAGTGGATGTTTGAGGCCTATTACTGGAATAATAAACTTCATTGAAAAAGTTATAATGACTAAAGGAGGAAAATTCACCTTTGGATACAATACTCAATGAACGTTTTTTGGCATAGGTATTATAGTTTTCCTTGAAAAAATATTGAATTATAATGTTTTATCTATTGATGGACTTAATAAAAACCTCATTAGAATATGTCAATTATGTGATGATGGTTACCTTGTGAATTTTAGGAATGATAAATGTTTAGTTTACAATTCCAAGGATGAAATCATTCTATCTCCCCAAAGGCATGATAATGTTCGCACTTTGAACATATAAGACCTTAAGAGCCAAGAATTACCTTGTCTATGTGGAATATAAGACCAATACTGGTTATGGCATAGAAGACTAAGACACATTAATTTTAGAGATTTGTATAAACTCTTTAAGAAAGGATGTATTAAAGAACTACCTGAGATTAGGTTTGACTTTCCTAGAGTTTGTGACTCTTGTCAATATGGAAAAAAACATATTTCAAGCTATAAATCTATCAGTGAAGTCACAACTACCAATGCATTATAGTTAGTGTATATGGATCTTTTTGGTCTAAAACAAACTGGATGTATCGGAGGCATGTACTATGTATTTGTCTTAGTTGATGATTATACCAGATTTATATGGGTATATTTTCTCACAAAAAAATAAGAATACATTTGTTTATTTAAAAATTTTGTTGCTAAAGTTAAAAATGAGAAAAAAACTACCAATGATTAGTTTCTAAAGTGGCCATGTTAGAGAATTTGTAAATTCTGATTTCGGAACTTTTTATGGTAAAAAAGGTATTACTCACAACATTTCTTCACCAAGAACACCCCAATAAAATGGTGTTGTTTAAAGAAGAAATAGAGTTAATCATGAAATAACAAGAAAAATGCTGAGTGAGTACTTAATTGTAAAAAAATTCTGGGCAGAAGCTATTAGTACTTATTATTATATTATAAATCAAGTTTTAATTCGACATTTTTTTACTAAAAATCCTTATGAGTTATGGACAAGACAAAAACCAACAGTTTCATACATAAAAGTATTTGGTTGCAAAGTATTTATTTTAAATACAAAAGATAACTTTCATAAGTTTAATCCCAAATCTGATGACGAAATATTTTTAAGTTATTCCACCACTTCTAAGGCTTATAGTGTTTTTAACAAAAACACATGTGTTGTTGAAGAAACAATACATTTTAATTTTGATGAAAGATATCCTTTTGTTTTCAAAAAATCTGAAAATATTACTCCTTAAGTTTTTTCAAAAACTTATTATCAACCTATATAAGATTCTTCAAACATTTTAAATACTCATGAAATTGTTATTAAGACATTTACACCTGGAGAATTTGTACCTTATGTTGATGAGCTGGTTTTTCAAAATCAAAATCAGTTATTACATAGGAATAATCCCAATGATAACATTATTGGTGATGTAAATCAACCAATATGGAAAAGAAACTATAAGGCCCCAGCCTTAAACCCTACTTAATCTTGAGTTATTACAAGATTACACATTTAGGATCTTTTCAGGTTTAGAGTTTTAGAGAATTAGATCATGAAACTTGCATTACATTCCAAATTTAAACAATGTGGTTACATAAAAGACTGTATTCATTCTTCCCATCAACGAAAAAATATTTAAAATAAAACATGGATTCTTTCTTGACACATCCTTGACACTATCATAACATCATGTACCTTTCCCTTGACCTGTGAAAAACATTTCAGAAACATTGGATGATCATAAAAAGCTCAGTAAGGGTTATAAAAATATGGAAAGGAAACACGAGTTCATATATACATAAGAATGAAATCATACTTTACCCATAAAACATAGGCACTTTAAAATACCTCATCAAATCATGAATAAATCATAGAAATCATACGACATAAAAGGTAACTTGAGGCATTAATAACATACTTAAATAGGGAGTAACCCTCTTGGTTACATTTGGAATACCCACCACAGTATATTCCCTAAATCTCTTCGGAGAAACCTTAACTTTTCACTCCTTCGCGTTACCCAATGCATTGAAGAGCTATATCGGGCTCACCCGCCCTTAGTTTATCACATAACCACCGTTTTTCATAACAATGCCCAAGAACCATAACATAAACGTATCACATAAAACATACATAAAGTAAACATAACATCTCCACATTTCAATCACAATATAACATTTTAGGATATTGAAATAATGAATCCATTCAAAAAGAAACCATTTCCAAAACCATTTAAAACATTTAATAAAGAGATTTTTGAATCAAAGTGTCCCATACCACCTCCAAGATTTTAAAATTTTAAAACATTAATATATATATAAATAAATCCTTAAACCCACTTTGAAAACATGGATATTAATAAGAACAAATAATTAAAACATTTATAGCGATATTTTGGTTAAAGGGGTTCTACCAAGATTAGAGACACTTGAATACAATAATTGAGGAATAACAATTAGTCAGAACTTTATAATATCATGAGAATAAATGGATTCATGATATAATATTCCAAACGACAGTATATACACCATATAAGAGTGAATTGTTGCATAACAACAATGAAGTCTCAGTAGAAATGTCAAATGTGATGAATTCCCTTATAAAGAAGGTATCCTTAAATTAAGGAAAATTCAATCTCAAAATTATGCATGACAAATATAAATACACCCAATATAAGTGGATATTAAGTGTAAAACAATAAAAGGTCATTCACACATATTCAAAAGATGACATATTCAATAACTACATGTTGACCCCAAAGAAATCGAAATTGGATTAAAAAGTTCCCTTTGTAAAATTCGACAACCTAACGACATCACATCAAAATTCAGAAAATGAGTTGATGAGAGATCAAAATGGAATCTCATCACTTGGACATAAAATATAAATCAATAAGGATATAAAAGAACATATCCCAACATAATATTATGTGAATTAAAAGACATAACAAAAAAAGTCTTTTAAAAAGATGAGGGTGAAAGGTCCCCTTATCGAGTTCGGTAACTTTCGAAACGTACACCCCATGGAAGAAGGGTCATAAAATGAAGATGTGAATACCCATAAATGAAATTATACTATACAAAGTGTATAATATTGGGCAGTACAGACACCACTCAAAGGAAATTGTGGAAAATGTAGCATAAATCTCATGGGAATAAAAGTGAGATGAAAAATCCCTTTCGAAAACTCGGCAGACTAACGGCGCCACGTAAAACTTCCAAAATGGATTTATGAGAGGAAATATGGTATCTAATCATATTACCATAAAATGTACAGCGAGAGGAATATAAAATAACATCCCCCATCATAATAAAGAGGAGCTTAAAAGAAGTGACATAAATGAGAGTACTTAAAAAGAAAGAGAGAGGTTATATCTCTTACGAAAATTTGGCAGCCTAACGGTGCCACTCAAAACTTCCAAAATGGATTGATGAGAGAGAATAGGGTCTCTCAACATTTGAACATAAAAATTACAGTATGATTAATATAAAAGAACATCCCAATAACAAGGAAGATGAGCTTTAAAATTAATGACATAAAAGATTGTTCTTAAAAAGAAAGAGAGGAGTAGGATCCCTTACCTCAAGTCCAACTTGTCTTATTCGTTTATTTATATTACTGAATAATAAACTTTTCTCAATTTATAATTTCTTTAGGACCTCCTATAAAGATTACTATTTAGTTCATATCACCTATTTTAATGTTATAAAAATTGGTTAATAATATGAGTTCATATCAGACGTTTTTGTCGATGTTTGGTACATGAGTCAAAAATTTAACTTGTTGGAAAATTATTTTCCATGTAGTTATAGGTACATCATATCTAGAATAGTATTGATGTTTTAAATATCATATATATCCATTATATATCAATTTGTTACTATTACATATCATTTGGAGATAAAAATTATAAACACCGTTCATGGAGACGGTAGGTCGTACGTACTCATGAACGCTACTTTAATTCTTTTGTCATATTAATGGAATTAAAACAAATTGAAAGATATATATATGTTATAATTACAGAATGATATCCATCAGTTAGATGTAATATATTACAAATATATCCATTATATATATGTACTTATAATAGTACATAACATTTTGAGATAAGAAATGAAATGTACCGTCCATGGAGACGGTAAGCCGTACGTACGCATGAACGCTACTTCCATTTCTATTTCATATTTAATGGAATTAAAACATAATGATACATAATATTTTTTTAATTCCAGTATGTTATCATATATAATATCATTAAATATATCCTATATACGTACCACATATGGTATTAACGAATCAAATCACTTTGAGGGGGTGGTAGTCTGCACTTCCTTAAATGAAGATATCGCGTTTACCCATAATGGAAACCATAATGATATTCCATAAATGAAAAATACATAAGATTAAGTAAAACATAAACATATTAGATATCATATATAAATATATTGTCATCTTAATGGCCACCTTTGAAGGTGTTAGAAGAATGTTGAATAATCATCGTTTTGGGAGGCAGAAATTCGCCATCCAAGGAAATAGTATGTTCTTTAACCATTAGATGTAGGTGTGTGTAATTATAGCTCGAATCCTTCTTATAAAAACATCTTAGTATATTGAAGATACTGGAGGTTTTACAAAATAAATGAATAAAAAGAGTTTATAGGGTTGGAGATGTAAAATAAAACAAAAGGACTCAAGTGAAGACATTACCTTAAAATCGGGTAACTTCCTTTGATTTGAGCTCAAAGGCTTCCTTGGAAAGGATTCTGCCCACTGTGAGGCTTCAAGGAGTAAGAGAGGGAAGTGGAGAGACAAAATGGGCAGGGTTTGGAGTATCCAAAGGCTTTGGGAGTGTGGGTAAGGAGGTAGAGGTGGGGGCCTTTTATAAGAGAAGAGGAGGGGCACTCTTGGAAAGTGAAGAAAAGTCACTTTATTTTAAAATGATATTTGGATTTAAGAGGTCCCACATTGATATAATTCAAGTATAAGGTGATAAGGGTTAGAAATCCACTCATACAATTAGTTTTGGACATGTTTAGGTCTTAGATATTACATTATCTTTCCATTTTATTTAAATCGTTAAATAATGAGGTCATCGCTGCATCACCATGATGTCATAAATAATTTAATTTATTTAACGTATAAAAATTATGAAAAAATACTATGATGTAGGAAATATTTTTATATTTCCAATGAATATTTATAGTCAAAAATATGACTTGTATAACCCCATGTAAAAATTGTTTTAGTAAAACATCTCATGTTTGTGTCATTTTTACTTTAACATTAAATAAAAAAGTATTTATGCCATTTTCCAACCAAAGTGGCTCCATGGGGTCCCCAAGTTGACCCATGGCTTGTCTTGGTCGTCCATGACACATCCAATGAGGTTAGGACATGTGTCAAGTTCATTTCATATTATTAAAACATTACTTTTACCTTAAACTACACTAATTATCTCTAATCGCGATTAAAAACTTAATAAATTACTATTCACCAAAAAAATTATTTTTATCCCATTGAACCACATTTTACTTCTTAATGACATCCATGTATGTCGGATTTTTGAAATTAAAAACACAAAGATGGAAAAATTTCATTTAAACGGAAAAATCAGTTTTTATAAGTACCACTTAGTGGTTCCACTATTCATCAAAAATTGATGTTTTTCAGAAAAATCCCAAAAATTAACCCTAAGATATATTTGATATTCCGAATTCAAAAATGAAGTCTATTTTACAAAATTCAGAACATATAAGTCACATTAATTAATTTAATAATTAATTCCCGTTGTCAGAGCAACGAGCGTGTTTTTATGAAACAATAAGTAGCAAAAGATTGACACTAGTTTAAGTCTGATTTCAAAGTGAAATTGATTCCAAGAACCACTATTGGATTTAATGGTAAAAATATATTATAATTTCACTTTAAAACCAACTCAAATGATAATATAATCATATAAATAAATTAGATTAAAAATAGGTTTTGAATTAAAATACAACATTTTACACTATTCATTAAAAAATGAACTTTATCAGAAAGATACCAAAAATTTACACAAAGTAAATTTTGAGGTCCCAATTCTTAAGAAGAGTTTTATTTGGTCCAATAGAATTTATAAGAGTGAAAAAAACTATATTTAATGACGGTTCGCCATCAAAAGGCGATAAGTGATCCTTTAGTGAAAACTAGGGCATATACGCCTAAAATTGAATTCTTTCCATATTTTAAGCCTTTATCTTTAATTGGATAAATGTAAAAACATTTAAAAACAAATATAACCATATTTTAGTTATTTCTATCCATTCCCGCCAATACAATGGCTACATGTTAAATAATATTATTTTATTATTAGAGTGCAACGTACGATTCCCAAGAAACTCGTTGTTGCGTGGTGGGTACGCCATTGATCATAACATCCCTTTTAAAGTAATATTAATATTTTATTCACAAATATGGATAAATATAAAGATGTAATATTCTTTATTTACCTGGGGTGTTACATCCTTCCCCCCTTTTTGTGAATTGCGTCCTCGCAATTTTAAAATTGAGCTTGGAAACATCCTTGAAAGTCCCACATCGGAACAAGAGTCGGTAAAACAATCACTTTAAAATAAAGAAGGATAAGTACAAAGGTCACTCGAGTTAACCCATACTAGGATTCCAAGAATGAAAAACATGGACATGGAAGAAAAATCAAAGGTCATGTTCTTGAGGGAGAGTGATAGTAAACATGTCTAAGAGAAAGTTAACCATAAGAAAATAACAAACTTGTGATGGGTTAAATGGTATTCGATTATCCAGTAGGAAAAGTTAATAGAAAACATTTTTGTTTTAAGTTACTTTTTATTGAGGAATTTATTCATAAGGAAACATAATCACTTATTGTATTGACTTTCAACTTTTACTAGATTCCTTAATCAAACTCATATTTTTTTCCAAAAGACGAGTATTTAGGGAGATTTGTTCGCATTAAGAGTACTATAATCAACTTCTAGAGAGTCACCTAATCCACAATAGAGAACTATATACTTCCCATGTATTTAGACTTTAACCGAAACCAAAACCAAAAAGGTTAGTACAAGATCAGATAATCCAGAAAAGGATAACCCTTTATAAAAAGAAAATCTATTCTTAATCTCCAAAATTTGTCCAACAAAACCCAAAGTTCAACGAGGACTATTCTATAATCAATTTGTCCATAAAATTCTTCAAATTAAACCAAACTAATATTGAAACCCAAATATATGAAGGATTTAGTCACATAGTCTTCCAAGTTAAATCGTAACATTTATCTCCAAACAACATCAGTTGCTCCTAAAGTCTCGTATTGAAAAGTAATTAACCTAATCACATATCCTCCATGATAGGTTAATCATTTTCATAAATAACCCAAAATCATCTTACTATTAATTCATAAAATCATATAACTAAAAAGAATCAGTCAAACTAACCAGGGACTTCACGTAGTCCAGTGGTAGGCGACAAATACCAGTCGCACTTTGGTTGTGGGTTCGATTCCCACAGCTTTGTCCGACGCGACGGGTTGTCACACGGTCTGCGTGTTGTCCTTTTTCCAAAACTACATAATTCTCAAAGCATTCCCCAAAAAGGGATAAAATCATCAAAAATAACCATAACATAATTTAACCTCAATTTTATCTCATGCCTTTCACTTGAATCATAACATATAGTAACCCATTATTACCTCAAAAGTAAGGATCATATAACCCAAATGGTTCTTTATAACTATGTCCACCAAAGAAAAGATAACTATTCCTTGAATAAAATTTTCATATATTAAACATCAGGGTTACACATAATATAAAAAGTCTTCTAATGTAACCCCATCATCAAAATAGACTTAATACTCTTAAGAATTTCACCATAACTCTTGAAGCCCTTATATGTTGACATCTTTCTCATTCAACGTTCTTCATGATCCATTAACCATTCCTTTACAACTTATTCTGAAATAATTCTTTCCTATAGAAAAAATCATGAATCATATCCTAAGATCCCAAAATAGGAAAAAAATAGTTATGAAATAATCCATACAATTTATTGGTCATTGTCAGTTTCTTCATCCTCAATCGGAATTGCATTAGGTATTGGTAAACGAACATTTGTACGATCTTGGTGATCCCATTCATGAAACTTCTTCATAGGACATGTGTTTGCATAATGACCATGCACACCACATTTAACACATTAAATTGATCCCTCAGAAAGAAATTCTTTCCCTTTCCTCGAGTCAACTGGATGCTTCCTTTTTCCATGGCAGGTTCTTGCCTTATGACCTTCATTTCCACATATATAGCATATTTCTGTCCCTTTGAAACATTTTCCTAGGTGTTTCTTTCCAAATCATTGACACATATGTTTTTGAACACACTTACCTTTATGATTATTACATGTATTTCCGTAGGGACTTGTTTCTCGCATATATGATGCCTTAGAGAAATCACCAAGGTTTAGGTGGTCAATCATGACTCCAGATAGTTGGTTGAGGATAATCACAAGAGTTCTCATTACAGCCCCCATATCACTCAGTAGCTTGCTCAAAAAACTGTCACAGTTTCCTTCACATCCACTGTTACTTTGGTGCCTGCTAGATCCAGCCATTTACTAAAACCAAAAAGGTCAGTGTGAGTATATCAACAAAACCATCATATACTAATGAGGAAGATAAACACTAAGATATACTTACTTATTCACTTTATCTAAAACTAGGACTCTTTCTGAAATCCTAACCATTATCGTAATGTTACTTATGCTTAAAGAATACCCTAACCTCTAATGTTATCTAAACCGACCTTTGATACCAATTATAAGGCCCCAGCCTTAAACCTTACTTAATCTTGAGTTATTACAATATTACATATTGAGGATATTTTCAGGTTTAGAGTTTAAAGAATTAGATCATGAAACTTGCATTACATTCCACATTTAAACAAAGTGGTTACACAAAAGACAGTATTCATTCTTCCCATCAATGGAAACATATTTAAAATAAAACACGGATTCTTTCTTGACACATCCTTGACACTATCATCACATCATGTACCTTTCCCTTGACCTGTGAAAAACATTTCAAAAACATGGGATGAGCATAAAAAGCTCAGTAAGGGTTATAAAAATATAGAAAGGAAACATGAGTTCATATATACATAAGAATGAAATCATACTTTACCAATAAAACATAGGCACTTTAACATACCTCATCAAATAATGAATAAATCATAGAAATCATAAGACATAAACGGTAACTTGAGGCATTCATAACATTCTTACATAGGGAGTAAACCTCTTGGTTACGTTTGGAATACCCACCACAGTATATTCCCTAAATCTCTTCGGATAAACCTTAACGTTTCACTCATTCGCATTACCCAATGCATTGGAGAGCTATATCGGGCTCACCCGCCCTTAGTTTATCACGAAACCACCTGTTTTCAAAACAATTCCCAAGAACCATAACATAAACGTATCACATAAAACATGCATAAAGTAAACATAACATCTCCACATTTCAATCACAATATAACATTTTAGGATATTGAAATAATGAATCCATTCAAAAAGAAGCCATTTCCAGAACCATTTAAAAAATTTAATAAAGATATTTTTGAATCAAAGTGTCCCATACAACCTTGAAGCTTTTAAAATTTTAAACCATTAATATACATATAAATAAATCCTTAAAACCACTTTGAAAACAGGGATATTAATAAGAACAAATAATTAAAACATTTAAAGCGATATTTTTGTTAAAGGGGTTCTACCATGATTAGAGACACTTAAATACAATAATTGAGGAATAACATTTAGTCAGAACTTTATAATATCATGAGAATAAATGGATTCATGATATATTATTCCAAAGGAAAGTATATACACAATATAAGAGTGAATTGGTTCATAACAACAATGAAGTATCAGTAGAAATGTCAAATGTGATGAATTTCCTTATAAAGAATGTAACCTTAAATTAAGGATAATTCAATCTCAAAATTATGTGTGACAAATATAAATAAACCCAATATAAGTGGATATTATGTGTAAAACAATAAAAGGCCATTCACACATATTCAAAATATGACATATTCAATAACTACATGTTGACCCCAAAGAAATCGAAATTGGGTTAAAAAGTTCCCTTGGTAAAATTCGACAGCCTAACGGCATCACTTCAAAATTCATAAAATGAGTTGATGAGAGATCAAAAGGGTATCTCATCACATGGACATAAAATTTACATCAATAAGGTTATAAAAGAACATATCCCAACATAATAGTATGTGAATTAAAAGACATAACATAAAAAGTCTTTTAAAAAGAGGAGGGTGAAAGGTCCCCTTACCGAGTTGGGTAACTTTCGAAACGTACAACCCATGGAAGAAGGGTCATACAATGAAGATGTGAATACCCATAAAGAAATTATACTATACAAAGTGTATAATATTGGATAGTACAGACACCACTCAAAGGAAATTGTGTCAAATGTAGCATAAATCTCACGGGAATAAAAGTGAGATGAAAAATCCCTTACAAAAACTCGGTAGACTAACGGCGCCACGTAAAACATCCAAAACAGATTGATGAGAGGAAATAGGGTATCTCATCATATTACCATAAAATTTACAGTGAGATGAAAATAAAAGAACATCCCCCATCATAACAAATAAGATCTTAAAAGAAGTGTCATAAAGGAGAGTACTTAAAAAGAAAGAGAGAGGTTATATCTCTTACGAAAATTCGGCAGCCTAACGGTGCCACTCAAAACATCCAAAATGGATTGATGAGAGAGAATAGGGTCTCTCATCATTTGAACATAAATATTACAGTAAGATTAATATAAAATAACATCCCAATAACAAGAAATACGAGCTTTAAATGGAATGACATAAAAGATTGTACTTAAAAAGAAAGAGAGGAGTAGGATCCCTTACCTCAAGTCCAACTTGTCTTGTTCGTTTTTTTATATTCCTGAATAATAATCTTTGGTAAATTTATAATTTCTTGAGGAACTACTATAAATATTATTATTCAGTTTATAACACATATTTTAATGTTATAATAGTTGGTTAATAATTTGAGTTCATATCAGACGTTTTTGTCGATGTTTGGTACATGAGTCAAAAATTGAACTTGTTGGAAAATAATTTTCCATGTAGTTATAGGTACATCATATAGTGAATAGTATTGATGTTTTAAATATCATATATATCCAGTATATATCCATTTTATACTATTCCATATCATTTGGAGATAAAAATTAAAAGCATCGTTCATGGAGACGGTAGGCCGTACGTACGCATGAACGCTACTTTAATTCTTTTGTCATATTAATGGAATAAAAACAAAATGAAAGATATATATATGTCATAATTACAGAATGATATCCATTATTTAGATGTAATATATTACATATATATCCATTATATATATGTACTTATAATAGTACATAACATTTTGAGATAAGAAATGAAATGTACCGTTCATGAAGACTGAAAGCCGTACGTACGCATGAACGCTACTTCCATTTCTATTTCATATTTAATGGAATTAAAACATAATGATACATAACAGTATTTTAATTCCATTATGGTATCATATATAATATCATTAAATATAACCTTTATACGTACCACATATGGTATTAATGAATCAAATCACTTTGAGGGGACGGTAGTCCGCACTTCCTTAAATGAAGATATCGCGTTTACCCATAATGGAAACCATAAAGATATTCCATAAATTAAAAATATAGAAGCTTATGTAAAACATAAACATATTAGATATCAAATATAATTATAGTGTCATCTTAATGGCCACCTTTTAAGGTGTTAGAATAATGTTGAACAATCATCGTTTCGGGAGGCAGAAATTCGCCATCCACGGAAACAATATATTCCTTAACCATTAGATGTAGGTGTGTGTATGTGTAGCTCGAATACATCTTATAAAAACATCCTAGTATATTGAAGATACTGGAGTTGTTACAAAAGAAATGAATAAAAAGATTTTAGGGGGTTGGAGAAGTAAAATAAAACAAAAGGACTCAAGTGAAGACATTACCTTAAAATCAGGTAACTTCATTTGATTTGAGCTCAAAGGCTTCCTTGGAAAGGATTATTCCCAATGTGAGGCTTAAAGGATTAAGAGAGGGAAGTGGAGAGACAAAATGGGCAGGGTTTGGCCGAGCCAAAAGTTTTGGGAGTATGGGTAAGGAGGTAGAGGTGGGGGTCTTTTATAAGAGGAGAGGAGGGGCACTCTTGGAAAGTGAAGAAAAGTCACTTTATTTTAAAATGATATTCGGATTTAAGAGGTCCCACATTGATATAATTCAAGGATAAGGTGATAAGGGTTCGAAATCCACTCATCTAATAAGTTTTTGACATGTTTAGGTCTTATATATTACATTATCTTTCCATTTTATTTAAATTGTTAAATAATGAGGTCATCAATGCATCATCATGATGTCATAAATAATTTAATTTATTTAAAGGCCTAAAAATTATAAAAAAACTACTATGATGTAGGAAATATTTTTATATTTCAAATTAATATTTATAGTCAAAAATCTGACTTTTATAACCCCATGTAAAAATTGTTTTAGTAAAACATCTCATGTTTGTGTCATTTTTAGTTTAACATTAAATAAAAAGGTATTTATGTCATTTTCCAAAAAAATTGGCTCCATGGGGTCCCCAAGTTGACCCATGGATTGTCTTGGTCGGCCATGAACAATCCAATGAGGTTAGGACATGTTTCAAGTTCATTTCATATTATTAAAACATTACTTTTACCTTAAACTACACTAATTACCTGTAATCACGATTAAAAACTTAATAAGTTACTATTTACCAAAAAAATATTTTTATCCCATTGAACCACATTTTACTTCTTAATGACAACCATGTATGTATGATTTTTGAAATTCAAAACACATATATGGAAAAATTTCATTTAAACGGAAAAATCAGTTTTTATAAGTACCACTTAGTGGTTTCACTATTCATCAAAAATTGATGTTTTTCAGAAAAATCCCAAAAATTCACCCTAAGCTATATTTGATATTCCAAATTCAAAAATAAAGTATATTTTACAAAATTCAGAACATATAAGTCACATTAATTATTTTAATAATTAATTCCCGCTGTCAGAGCAAAGAGCGTGTTTTTATGAAACAATAAGTATCAAAAGATTGACACTAGTTTAAGTCTGATTTCAAAGTGAAATTGTTTCCAACAACCACTATTGGATTTAATGGTAAAAATATATTCTAATTTCACTTTAAAACCAATTCAAAAGATAATCTAATCATATAAATAAATTAGATTAAAAAGAGGTTTTGAATTAAAATACAACATTTTACATTATTCATTAAAAAATTGAACTTTATCGGAAAGATACCAAAAATTTACACAAAGTAAATTTTGATGTCCCAATTCTTAAGAAGAGTTTTATTTGGTCCAATAGAATGTATAAGAGTGAAAAAAACTATATTTAATGACGGTTCTCCATCAAAAGGCGATAAGTGAACTTTTAGTGAAAACTAGGGCATATACGCCTAAAATTGAATTCTTTCCGTATTTTAAGCCTTTATCTTTTATTGGATAAATGTAAAAACATTTAAAAACATATATAACCATATTTTAGTTATTTATATCCATTCCTGCCAATACAATGGCTACATGCTAAATAATATTATTTTATTATTAGAGTGCAACGTAAGATTTCCAAGAAACTCGTTGTTGCGTGTTGGGTACGCCATTGAGTATAGAATCCCTTTTAAAGTAATATTAAAATTTTATTCAAAAATATGGATAAATATAAAGATGTAATTTTCTTTATTTACCTGGGGTGTTACATCCTTCCCCCCTTTTTGGGAATTGCGTCCTCGCAATTTTAAAATTGAGCTTGGAAACATCCTTGAAGGTCCCACATCGGAACAAGAGTCGGTAAAACAATCACTTTAAAATAAATAAGGATAAGTACAAAGGTCGCCCAAGTTAACCCATACTAGGATTCCAAGTATGAAAAACATGGAAATGGAATAAAAAACAAAGGGTCATGTTCTTGAGGGAGAGTGATAGTAAACATGTCTAGGAGACGGTAGTCCGCACTTCCTTAAACGGTATTCGATTCCCCAGTAGGAAAAGTTAATAGACAAAATTTTTGTTTTAAGTTACTTTTTATTGATGAATTTATTCATAAGGAAACATAATCACATATCGTGTTGACCTTCAACTTTTACTAGATTCCTTAATCAAACTCATATTTTTTTTCCAAAAGACGAGTATTTAGGGAGACTTGTTCGCATTAAGAGTACTATAATCAACTTATAGACAGTCACCTAATCCAAAAAAGAGAACTATATACTTCCCATGTCTTTAGACTTTAACCGAAACCAAAACCAAAAAGGTTAGTACAAGATCAAATAATCCAGAAAAGGATAACCTTTTATAAAAAGAAAATCTATTCTTAATCTCCAAAATTTGTCCAACAAAACCCAAAGTTCAATGAGAACCATTCTATAATCAATTTGTCCATAAAATTCTTCAAATTAAACCAAACTAAGATTGAAACCCAAATATATGAAGGATTTAGTCACATAGTCTTCCAAGTTAAATCGTAACATTTATCTCCAAACAACATCAGTTGCTCCTAAAGTCTCGTATTGAAAAGTAATTAACCTAATCACATATCCTCCATGATAGGTTAATCATTTTCATAAATAACCCAAAATCAGCTTACTCTTAATTCATAAAATCATCTAACTAAAAAGAATAAGTCAAAATAACCAGGGACTTCACATAGTCCAGTGGTAGGCGATAAATACCAGTCGCACTTTGGTTGTGGGTTCGATTCCCACAGCTTTGTCCAACGCGACCGGTTGTCACACGGTCTGCGTGTTGTCATTTTTCCAAAACTACATAATTCTCTAATCATTCCCCAAAAGGGATAAACTCATCAAAAATAACCATAACATAATTTAACCTCAATTTTATCTCATGCCTTTCACTTCAATCATAACATATAGTAACCCATTATTACCTCAAAAGTAAGGATCATATAACCCAAATAGTTCTTTATAACTATGTCCACAAAAGAAAAGATAACTATTCCTTGAATAAAATTTTCATATATTAAACATCAGGGTTACACATAATATAAAAAGTCTTATAATGTAACCCCATCATCAAAAGAGACTTAATACTCTTAAGAATTTCACCGTAACTCTTGAAGCCCTTATATGTTGACATCTTACTCATTCAACATTCTTCATGATCCATTAACCAATCCTTTCCAACTTATTCTGAAATACTTCTTTCCTACAGAAAAAATAATGAATCATATCCTAAGATCCCAAAATAGGAAAACAATAGTTATGAAATTATCCATACCTCTGATTGGTCATTGTCAGTTTCTTCATCCTCAATCGGAATTGCATTAGGTATTGGTAAACGAACATTTGTACGATCTTGGTGGTTCCATTCACGAAACTTCTTCATATTACATGTGTTTGCATAATGACCATGCACACCACATTTAAAACATTCAATTGATCCCTCAGAAAGAACTTCTTTCCATTTCCTCGAGTCAACTGGATGCTTCCTTTTCCATGGAAGGTTCTTGCTTTATGACCTTCATTTCCACATCTATAGCATATTTCTATCCCTTTGAAACATTTTCCTAGGTGTTTCTTTCCAAATCTTTGAAACATAGGTTTTTTAACACACTTACCTTTATGATTATTATCTACAGTTCCGTAGGGACTTGTTTCTCGCATATATGATGCCTTAGAGAAATCACCAAGGTTTAGGTGGTCAATCATGACTCCAGATAGTTGGTTGAGGATAATCACAAGAGTTCTCATTGCAGCCCCCATATCACTTAGTTGCTTGCTCAAAAAATTATCAAAGATTCCATCACATCCATTGTTACTTTGGTGCCTGCTAGATCCATCCATTTACTAAAACCAAAAAGGTCAGTGTGAGTATATCAACAAAACCATCATATACTAATGAGGAAGATAAACACTAATATATACTTACTCATTCACTTTATCTAGAACTAGGACTCTTTCGGAAATCCTAACCATTATGGTAATGTCACTTATGCTTAAAGAATACCCTAACCTCTAAAGTTATCTAAACCGACCTTTGATACCAACTATAAGGCCCCAGCCTTAAACCTTACTTAATCTTGAGTTATTACAAGATTACACATTGAGGATCTTTTCAGGTTTAGAGTTTTAGAGAATTAGATCATGAAACTTGCATTACATTCCACATTTAAAAAAAGTGGTTACATAAAAGACAGTATTCATTCTTCCCATCAACTAAAACATATTTAAAATAAAACACAGATTCTTTCTTGACACATCCTTGACACTATCATCACATCATGTACCTTTCCCTTGACCTGTGAAAAACATTTCAAAAACTTGGGATGAGCATAAAAAGCTCAGTAAGGGTTATAAAAATATGGAAAGGAAACATGAGTTCATATATACATAATAATGAAATCTTACTTTACCCATAAAACATAGGCACTTTAACATACCTCATTAAATCATGAATAAATCATAGAAATCATAAGACATGAAAGGTAACTTGAGGCATTCATAACATTCTTACGTAGGTAGTAACCCTCTTGGTTACATTTGGAATACCCACCACAGTATATTCTCTAAATCTCTTCGGAGAAACCTTAACTTTTCACTACTTCGCGTTACCCAATGCATTGGAGAGATATATCGGGCTAACCCGCCCTTAGTTTATGACGGAACCACCCATTTTCATAACAATGCTCATGAACCATAACATAAACGTATCACATAAAACATGCATAAAGTAAACATAACATCTCCAATTTTCAATCATAATATACCATTTTAGGATATTGAAATAATGAATCCATTCAAAAAGAAACCATTTCCAAAACCATTTAAAACATTTAATAAAAAGATTTTTGAATCAAAGTTTCCCATACCACCTTGAAGCTTTTAAAATTTTAAACCATTAATATCCATACAAATAAATCCTTAAAACCACTTTGAAAACATGGATATTAATAAGAACAAATAATTAAAACATTTAAAGCGATATTTTGGTTAAAGGGGTTCTACCAAGATTAGAGACACTTGAATACAATAATTGAGGAATAACATTTAGTCAGAACTTTATAATATCATGAGAATAAATGGATTCATGATATAATATTCCAAAGGACAATATATACACCATATAAGAGTGAATTGGTGCATAACAACAATGAAGTCTCAGTAGAAATGTCAAATGTGATGAATTCCCTTATAAAGAAGGTATCCTTAAATTAAGGATAATTCAATCTCAAAATTATGTGTGAAAAATATAAATACACCCAATATAAGTGGATATTAAGTGTAAAACAATAAAATGTTATTCAAACATATTCAAAAGATGACATATTCAATAACTACATGTTGACCCCAAAGAAATCGAAATTGGGTTAAAAAGTTCCTTTGGTAAAATTCGACAGCCTAACGACATCACTTCAAAATTCAGAAATTGAGTTGATGAGAGATCAAAAGGGCATCTCATCACTTGTACATAAAATTTAAATCAATAATGATATAAAAGAACATATCCCAAGATAATATTATGTTAATTAAAAGACATAACAGAAAAAGTCTTTTAAAAAGAGGAGGGTGAAAGGTCCCCTTACCGAGTTGGGTAACTTTCGAAACGTACACCCCATGGAAGAAGGGTCATACAATGAGGATGTGAATACCCATAAATAAAATTATACTATAAAAAGTGTATAACATTGGGTAGTACAGACACCACTCAAAGGAAATTGTGGAAAATGTAGCATAAATCTCACAGGAATAAAAGTGAGATGAAAAATCCCTTACGAAAACTCGGCAGCCTAACGCCGCCACGTAAAACTTCCAAAATGGACTGATGAGATGAAATAGGGTATCTCATCATATTACCATGAAATGTAGAGCAAGAGTAATATAAAAGAACGTCCCCCATCATAACAAAGAGGAGCTTAAAAGAAGTGACATAAAGGAGAGTACTTAAAAAGAAAGAAAGAGGTTATATCTCTTACGAAAATTCGGCAGCCTAACGGCGCCACTCAAAACTTCCAAAATGGATTGATGAGAGAGAATAGGGTCTCTCATCATTTTAACATAAAAATTACAGTAATAGTAATATAAAAGAACATCCGAATTACATGAAATATGAGCTTTAAAAGGAATGACATAAAAGATTGTACTTAAAAAGAAAGAGAGGAGTAGGATCCCTTACCCCAAGTCCAACTTGTCTTGTTCGTTTCTTTATATTCCTGAATAATAAACTTTGGTAAATTTATAATTTCTTGAGGACCTCCTATAAAGATTATAATTCAGTTCATATCACATATTTTAATATTATAATAATTGGTTAATAATATGAGTTCATATCAGACGTTTTTGTCGATGTTCGGTACATGAGTCAAAAATTGAACTTGTTGGAAAATAATTTTCCATGTAGTTATAGGTACATCATATCTAGAATAGTATTTATGTTTTAAATATAATATATATCCAGTATATATCAATTTTATACAATTCCATATCATTTGGAGATAAAAATTAAAAGCACCGTTCATGGAGACGGTAGGCCGTACGTACGCATGAACGCTACTTTAATTCTTTTGTCATATTAATGGAATTAAAACAAAATGATAGATATATATATGATATAATTACAGAATGATATCCATCATTTAGATGTAATATATTACATATATATCCATTATATATATGTACTTATAATAGTACATAACATTTTGAGATAAGAAATGAAATGTACCGTTCATGGGGACGGTAAGCCGTACGTATGCATGAACGCTACTTCCATTTCTATTTCATATTTAATGGAATTAAAACATAATGATACATAATAGTATTTTAATTCCAGTATGGTATCATATATAATATCATTATATATATCCTTTATACATACCACATATGGTATTAACGAATCAAATCACTTTGAGGGGGTGGTGGTCTGTACTTCCTTAAATGAAGATATCGCGTTTACCCATAATGGAAACCATAAAGATATGCCATAAATGAAAAATACAGAAGCTTAAGTAAAACATAAAAATATTATATATCATATATAAATATAGTGTCATCTTAAAGGCCACCTTTGAAGGTGTTAGAAAATGTTGAACAATCATTGTTTCGGGAGGCAGAAATTCTCCATCCACAGAAACAGTATGTTCTTTAACCATTAGATGTGGGTGTGTGTAAGTGTAGCTCGAATCCTTCTTATAACAACATCCTAGTATATTTAAGATAATGGAGTTGTTACAAAATAAATGAATAAAAAGAGTTTAGGGGGTTGGAGAAGTAAAATAAAACAAAATGACTCAACTGAAGACATTATCTTAAAATCGGGTAACTTCCTTTGATTTGAGCTCAAAGGCTTCCTTGGAAAGGATTATGCCCAAAGTGAGGCATCAAGGAGTAATATAGGGATGTGGAGAGAAAAAATGGTCAGGGGTTGGCCGAGCCAAAGGCTTTGGGAGTGTGGGTAAGGAGGTAGAGGTGGGGGCCTTTTATAAGAGGAGAGGAGGGGCACTCTTGGAAAGTAAAGAAAAGTCACATTATTTTAAAATGATATTCGGATTTAAGAGGTCCCAAATTGATATAATTAGAGGATAAGGTGATAAGGGTTCGAAATACACTCATTAATTAAGTTTTGTACATGTGTAGGGCTTAGATATTACATTATCTTTCCATTTTATTTAAATCGTCAAATAATGAGGTCATCGCTGCATCATCATGATGTCATAAATAATTTAATTTATTTAACGTCTACAAATTATAAATAAAAATAATATGATGTAGGAAATATTTTTATATTTCTAATTACTATTTATAGTCAAATATCTGACTTGTATAACCTCATATAAAAATTGTTTTAGTAAAACATCTCATGTTTGTGTCATTTTTACTTTAACATTAAATAAAAAGGTATTTATGTCATTTTCCATCCAAAGTGGCTCCATGGGGTTCCCAAGTTGACCCATGGCTTGTCTTGGTCGGCCATGACACATCCAATGAGGTTAGGACATGTTTCAAGTTCATTTCATATAATTAAAACATTACTTTTACCTTAAACTATACTAATTACCTCTAATCGCGATTAAAAACTTAATAAGTTACTATTCAGCAAAAAATTATTTTTATCCCATTGAACCACATTTTACTTCTTAATGAAAACCATGGATGTCAGATTTTTGAAATTCAAAACACAAAGATGAAAAAATTTCATTTAAACGGAAAAATCCGTTTTTATAAGTACCACTTAGTGGTTTCACTATTCATCAAAAATTGAAGTTTTTCAGAAAAATCCCAAAAATTCACCCTAATCTATATTTGATATTCTGAATTCAAAAATGAAGTCTATTGTAAAGACTCGGAAATTTCAAGGAAATTATTTTCTTAATTTGTTTTGGAATTTTACAAGAATGCAGTTTCTGACGGCGCCTGATTCTGAGGCCCGGAGTGCCCGGAATTAATTTCTGAAGTTTAGGTCGGGTACGTTCAGTGAAGGAACGAGCGGGAATTTATAACTTTGAAACCGGTGCTCAGAATCAAATTCTAAGGTCACCGATGGAACTGCAGCACCGGTATTTTCTTAGGAACGCCTATTCCGGAGTTGCGTTTTCACGGGAGGAGTTGTTAAAATTTGTGGCTTAATTGAGGAATGAATAAAATTGTGAGACAATTTTATTTCTCAAGTCTGAGGTAGTTTTATCCTAAATGGGGAAGTTGGGGTGGCACCTAACTACCCATGTGAGGATAAATGAGAGGATAATGTGTGGTGGGGCCCACATGAGCCCCCACCTTTTCAAATTTCCCATAACTCCCTAACTCCTCTAAACCTCCCACTTAAGTTGTGTAACTCTTCCTCTCCCCTCTCTCCCTCTTAAATTCTTGCCAACCTATCTCTTAATTAATTAGACAACTCATTGTTTAATTGATTTAGTGAATTTGGTTTTGAATTTTTTTAAGTTTGAATGCATGGAAAAATAATAAAATAAGGAGAGGCCTTATTTTATTTTGGGAGTTTGGTTGTGTGAGAGAATTTTGAAGAGAGCTCTTCCCTATTTTGAAGAACTTCATCTTCAACGAAGAATGACGCCTCTTCAACGAAGAACGACGACACACCCATTATCCTCTTCTTCATGCGACAAGAGAGGAGACGCCGATTCTTCTTTGGGTGCAATTCTACAACGATAGATGCGACGAACGTCAACAAGCTTCTTCGACTTCCTCCCTCGGATCCTACCGACGTGTAGTGTCTTCCACGGTCGACGTAGCTCGGGATTGGGAGTGTGTGACGAATGCGGCGAAAGACGAACTTCATCGTCTTCTTTCCGCAACACCGTCAACGAACGACGAACGTCGATCGACGAATCAAAAGTAGGGGTTTGTTTCGTTTTGTTCTTGATTCTATCTTTGACGTTCTACGAGTAATGAGAACCCCTTGTTATCGTTTAATGGGAGGAGGTCGGACCGCATGAAGACGGCCGAACCTCCGCCCTTTTTATTCTTTTCGTCTTTGCGGATCGAAAGAGAGTGACGCGGTGTCGTCACACCGCGTGGGAAAGAAAGGCAAAGATGTTTGACATCGTCACGCCGCGCGGGGTCGAGCGGAAAGAATGCGCGACGTCGTCACACCGCGCATTGAAAAATTTTTAAACCCTCGTGCGTGGGTATTTGATTGCAAGGTGATCGTATAATTTATTTTGGATAAATTATACCCTCGTCAATGATTAAAATCATGTGTTATTATTTGCCAATTGATAACACCTAACGCGGAGGGCGCAGGCCGAACAAACACGTCCCGACAACCCTCCGCAGCATGTTTATCGATGTGAGGATCGACGGATGACGACGAAGCAGGCCACTATGGTGTTTGAATCCCTTCGCAGTGAAGGTCGGGTCCCGGGAGGACCGTAGGCAAAGACGGTAGGAGAAACAGACCACTAGAGCGCATCCGGTGGTCCACGGATGGCGGCGGCGGTTGCCTCCGGCTTCAATTAGCGGCGAGGGCAGGCCGCGCACACCCCCGCCCACGGCTTCCGCGCGGCCGCGCTGGACGAGCGGGCCGGGCCCAGCCGGGTCGGACCCGGGCCGGTACGGGTCGACCCGGTTCGGGCCGACCCAGGGGGGTCGGGCTGGGTCGGTCCGGGCCCAGACCCCCCGTTTCGGAACCTCTTTGGTCTTTTGCCCATATATTGAGCTGTAAACCTCCGATCGACGCACCGTCAACGGAGATGCGATCCTTTGATCGAGACGGTCGTTTCGGTATATCACACTCAAGGTTTCGGAATACTTTGGGTTCGGCAGGGTTGGTTCGGATACGAAACCAACCGGGCCCTCGGAGCGGAAACGCTCGTATCTTGAGCTCCAAACGTCTGATTGACGTGCCGTCGACTTTGTTGGATTCCTCTTAGTGACACGGATCTTTTGGCTTACTCCGCTCGAGGTTTGGATGTCGTCGGAGTGCGGTCGGGTTGGTTCGCTCACGAAACCAACCGGGCCCCTGGAACGAAAAAGGCTAGTAACTCACAAACTGAGCGTCTGTTTGACGCGCCGTCTGTCTCGTTGATTTCCTCTTGATGAGACGGAACTTTTGGCATACTTCCCCAAAGTTTTGGTTGCTGTTGGATAGTGGTCGGGTTGGATTGTACCCGAAATCCAACCGGGCCCCTGGAACGGAAAAGCTGATATCTTTCAGACAGGACATCCGTTTGACGAACCGTCAGCGGCGTTGATGATCTCGTTGAGAAACAGTCCCTATGAGTATACCCTATGAGTGTTCGGGGTATATTTGAGATACGGCCGGGATTGGTTCGCTCACGAAACCAACTGGGCCCCTAGGATGAAATGGCTAGTAACTCACAGACCGGGCGTCCGATTGACGCGCCGTCTATTGCGTTGAGACCCCAATGACGAGGCGGTCCTTTGAGATACTTCTTCATGGGACTTTATGATACTTGGAGTATTGACCTGTAGCTCGTGGAGCGGACCCTCCCGGAGACGAGCGTACGGAGTACGGAGACCGTGTAGCCGGCTGAGACCTGAAGACTGCTTGACCGACTCGACTTGGAGTGAGTCGACTAGCCCAGTGGACGGAGCGCCCGGTATTTGGCAACAAACCCACGGCAGACGGAGTGCCTGGTAGTTGGCCGCATACCCACGGTACTCGATAGGAGGAGTACCTCTATAGGCTATTAGGGGGTGCACCCGGTATTTGGCAACATACCCTCAACGGACGGAGCGCCTGGTAGTTGTCCGTAGACCTGCGGTACTCGACATGAGGAGTACCTCAGCAGTCTTAGGTTAGTGAGCAGTACCTCAGAGTCGTGACAGGACCACTGTACACTTCATAGATGGAGCTCTACAGTAGTTACAGTTTCGATAATGAAAATACTGGTTTGAGCTGAGTCTTTGACGTTTGTGTTTCCTCATGATGAGATGGGTTACTTGATAACTTAGGTATATGTATGGGCATATACCTGAGTGGTGGTTATCTGTTTTTTTCTTAATTCTTGTGTTTTCCTCATGATTGAGATGAGTTACTTGATAACTTAGATATATGTATGGGCATATACCTAAGTAGATGTTATCTGTTGAGATCTTCTTTGTGGTTATCCTTGTTGGTTTTAGTGAGACCTTGAGGGTCTCGGGATCCCTACTGAGTATCGTTATACTCACCCCTACACGGGCTATGCCCGAACCTCATTGTGTTGGTTGTAAATGACAGGCAGTGCTGACGGAGGCCGAGTGTTTGAGGACTGGACGGTACCCGTAGGTGGACTATACGACGAGTTAGTATCCGGAGGTGGACTTCACGGCAAGATGACACTCAGAGGAGGTTGAAGGGCGAGAGCGTTGTGGAGGCTATCTGTACCTACCCTTCAGGTAGGATCCGAGGAGGACGACCCAGGAGTTGCTTCCTTTCTTCCAGCTGTTGTCTTTTCCTATTTTACTTGTTCAGTTGTAGTTGTACTTTCATTTGGATTTGTATTCTGGCCCATTTACTTTTCAGCACTTTCCTTTGTACTTAGTGTTTTGCTTCCGCTTGTACTCTATAGTGTTTTTTTTACTTTTATAAAGGCAATGCCTTCCCAGTTATCGGGATTTATGCCTTTGGTGCTAGTCGCTAGCCCCTGGCCTATGGAAGGTGGGCTTGGGGTAGTCACGGCACGGGCCCCGAGGACGGGTCGTGACAATTTGGTATCAGAGGACATAGGTTCTACCGCAGAACTCAGGACTCTGATCTTTTTCTATGTGAAGCAATAGTGTCAAGGGTACCGAGTGTGGTTTTCAGTTCAGGGAGTCCAGTGTTGGTGCGGGCGGCCGACGTATACATAAACCAGGACCTTGAAAACAGATTTATGACTTTGTGCACGAAAACACTATTTGCGTTTGTGATTCCATAAGTTTTAAAAGTCAACTCAAACCAGGTCAGCTCACTAGGTAAATCGTTTGACCGTGTCACGTTGTTTCTTTCAGGATGCCTCCCCACGGACGACTAGCTAGAGCCCCGTGAGTTGTACGTACTGACAGCCCGCCGAGCGACGAGGCCTCAGTACATGGCCCTATCCCAGTTGAGGCACTAGCGGAGGCACCAGCGGTACTACTACCCATTGGTCCACCGATGCCACCAGCCCCAGCAGCAGAGGGTGCACGTCACATGAGCGCACTGCACGAGTTCCAGCATCAGAGGCCACCCAGGTTCCAGGGAGGGACGGACCCACAGGCGGTTGAGGATTGGATGGAGGCTGTGGTGAGAGTTTTCAGGCTAGTGGGGACGCCGGAAGACTTCATGGTGATCCTTGCTGCCAGCCTTCTTCACGCAGTAGCAGGCAGATGGTGGAGCTTGATGCTCCAGATGCATGACGTGGCGACACTTCTTTGGGAAGACTTCAAGAGCCTGTTTCGGGCAGAGTTTGTACCAGCCACCCTTCGAGCGGTGCGTATACAGGAGCTACTTCAGCTGTGGCATGGCAGCATGACAGTGGCACAGTATTCAGTGAGGTTCAAAGACCTCTCGCGCTACTCCAAAGATATGGTACGGGACCCGTTCTTCAGGGCCCGAACCTTCGAGAAGGGGCTCAGGCGAGATATTAGAGCTTCTGTTGTTTCTCACAGCATTCCAACGTAGACAGGGGTGTTGGAGAGAGCCCTCTTAGTGGAGAGTTTCCTTGCTAAGCAATCTCCAGTAGCCGGACCCACCACTAGCTGGCTTGTGGCAGAGTCTTCTGCAGCATGCAGTAGACAGATGACGCAGAGGTCCAAGAGGACCAGACCTACCAGTGGCCGACTGCACGACTCAGGTTCAGTTGTGCAGGGAAACCAGGGTGGAGTCAGAGCCAGACGTGCCGAGAGTGGACAGTGTTACTCATGCGGCGGAATTAGTCACATGGCACGTGACTGTCCGACCTGCCATGCAGATGACCAGTAGTTAAATGAAGAACCTCATAGCCAGAGGTAGAGGTTCGATCAGGGCAGACCGCAAGGAGCAGGCGGCCGTGGAAGAGGATCTGGTCATGCAGCTAGAGGTGGACGACGCTTCGGGATGTTATCACCACCACCACCAGGAGGCCCACCCCGACCACAGGGGATAGAAGGACATGGGAGAGCTCAGCTTCAGGCAGCTGAGGCCTATGGTCATGGAGCTCTGGAAGCAGATGGACAGGAGTGGGACTAGCTTCCGACCTGGAGGCTATTGATCCTGTTGCTTCTAGTTTTTTTGATGTTTGTCTGTAGTTGCTTCGTGTCTTTGTACTATGATCTGCAATAATAAAAAGAAACTTATCTTTGTGATGTTTTCTTTCCTGTCCTTTTTTTTGGTTGATACTGAGTGGTTCTGGTTAAAACTGTTGACTTGACCCTCACATTCGAGATTTCTACTGGAGGAGACCTAGTGACCTCACACTGATGCCGCCAGTGTGACTCGACCCTTAGATGCGAGAGTGACAGTTAGATCTCTTGGTAGTTACGTCGAGGCCTTACGACGTCATCCGTGGCATGAATGCATCATTCATGTCAGGATTGACTGTATTAAGCAATGAATGTGGTTCATACAGGAGATGAGACCAGATTTCTCTTATCGGAAAAGAAAAAATCATAGCAGATCTTGTGAGACTAGAGAAGGTCCAGGTCATCCAAGAGCAGATGAGGACAGCACAGGGCCAATAGAAGCCTTATGCTGACAGGATTTGGAGGCCTCTAGAGTTTGAGGATGATGATCATGTCCTTATACGGGTCTCACCTCGAAGAGGATAACGGAGATGTGGCCAAGGCGGTAAGTTATCTCCAAGGTTCAACGTACCTTTCTAGGTCCTCAGCTGGGTAGGTGGGGTGGTTTACCGCTTGACCCATTCACCGCAGTTGCACGAGGTGCACGACGACTTCCACGTATCTCAACTGAGGAGATACGTGCTCAACCCTTCGCATATCATCGACCATGAGGAGCTGGACGATGACGATGGGGTGTGTTTCATGGAGGTTCCAGTGGGGATCAAGGATCTATAGGAGCAGATCCTACGAGGACAGACGATTCCTCAGGTGCGCTTTCTCTGGAAGTACGGGAACCTCCATGTGAGCACATGGGAGCGGAAGGCTCAGATACGTGCTCTGTACCGCTTTTGTGACCCTAGTTTGTGTTGAAGCTTTACGGGTACGTAAAGCCCTGAGGTGGGAGTAATGTAAAGACCCGGAAATTTTAAGGAATTTTTTTTTAATTTTCTTTGGAATTTTACAAGAATGCAGTTTCTGACGGCTCCTAATTCTGAGGCCCGGTGTTCCCGGAATTAATTTCCGAAGTTTAGGTTGGGTACGTTCAGTGAACGAACGAGCGAGAATTTCTAACTATGAAACTGGTGCTCGGAATCAAATTCTGAGGGCACCGATGGAACCGCAGTGCCGATATTTGCTTAGAAACGCCTATTCCGGAGTTGTGTTTTCATGGGAGGAGTTGTTAAAATTTGTGGCTTAATTGAGGAATGAATAAAATTGTGAGACAATTTTATTTCTCAAGTCTAAGGTAGTTTTATCCTACATGGGGAAGTTGGGGTGGCACCTAACTACCCATGTGAGGATAAATGAGAGGATAATGTGTGGTGGGGCCCACATGATCCCCCACCTTTTCAAATTCTCCATAACTCCCTAACTCCTCTAGACCCCCCACTTAAGTTGTGTAACTCTTCCTCTCCCCTCTCTCCCTCTTAAATTCATGCCAACCTATCTCTTAATTAATTAGACAACTCATTGTTTAATTGATTTAGTGAATTAGGCTTTGAATTTTTGTAGGTTTGAATGCATGTAAAAATAATAAAATAAGGAGAGGCCTTTTTTTATTTTGGGAGTTTGGTTGTGTGAGAGAATTTTGAAGAGGGATCTTCCATCTTTTGAATAACTTTATCTTCAATGAAGAATGACCCCTCTTCAACGAAGAACGACAATGCACCCATTATCCTCTTCTTCATGCGACAAGAGAGGAGAGACCGATTCTTCTTTGGGTGCACTTCAACAACGACGGAAGCGACGAACATCAACAAAATTCTTCAACTTCCTCCCTCGGATCCTACCGACGTGTAGTGTCTTCCACGGCCGACGTAGCTCGGGATTGGGAGTGTGTGACGAACGCGGCGAAAGACGAACTTCATTGCCTTTTTTTCGCAACACCGTCAATGAACGACGAACGTCGATCGATGAATCAAAAGTAGGGGTTTGTTTCGTTTTGTTATTGATTCTATCTTTGACGTTCTACGAGTAATGAGAACCCCTTGTTATCGTTTAACGGGATGAGGCCGGACCGCACGAACATGGCTGAACCTCCTCCCTTTTTATTATTTCTTGTCTTTGAGGATCGAAAGAGAGTGACACAGTAACGTCGCACCATGTGGGAAAGAACATCAAGGATGTGTGACATATTTACGCTGCGCGGGATCGAGCGGCAAGAATGCGCGACATCGTCACACCGCGCATTCAAAAAAATTAAAACCCTCATGCGTGGGTATTTTATTGCAAGGTGATCGTATAATTTATTTTGGATAAATTATACCCTTTTCAATGATTAAAATCATGTGTTATTATTTTCCAATTGATAACACATTACGCGGAGGGTGCGGGCCGAACAAACACGGCCGGACAACCCTCCGCAGCTTGTTTATCGATGTGCGGATCGACGGACGACGACGAAGTAGGCCACTATGGCGTTTGAATCCCATCGTAGTGATGGTCGGGTCCCGGGAGGACTGTAGGTGAAGACAGCAGGAGAAACGGACCACCGGAGTGCATCCGGTGGTCCGCGGAAGGCGGCGGCGGCGCTCTGCTGGAAGCCCGGTGGCGGCAGTCGCCGCCGGCTTCAATTAGCGGCGAGGGCAGGCTGCGCACACCCCCGCCCGCGGCTTCCGCCCGGTCGCGCTGGCCGAGCCGCGGCAGGCCGGCCGAGCCGGACCTAGCCAGCCTGGCCGGGCCGGGCCCCGCCGGGTCGGACCCGGGGCGGGACGGGTCGACCCGGTGCGGGCCGACCCAGGGGGGGTCGGGCCGGGTCGGTACGGGCCCAGACCCCCCGTTTCGGACCCTCTTTGGTCTTTTGCCATATCTTAAGCTGTAGACCTCCGATCGACGCACCCTCTGCGGCGATGTGATCCTTGGATCGAGAAGGTTGTTTCGGTATATCGCACTTAAGGTTTCGGAATACTTTGTGTTCAGCCGGGTTGGTTCGGATACGAAACCAATCGGGCCCTCGGAGCGGAAACACTCGTATCTTGAGCTCCAGACGTACGATTGACGTGCCGTTGACTTTTTTGGATTTCTCTTAGTGAGACGGATCTTTTGGCTTACTCTGCTCGAGGTTTGGATGTCGTTGGAGTGTGGTCGGGTTGGTTCTCTCACGAAACCAACTGGGCCCCTGGAACGAAAAAGGCTAGTAACTCACAGACCGGGCGTCCGATTGACGCTCCGTCTGTCTCGTTGCTTTCCTCTTGATGAGATGGAACTTTTGGCATACTTCGCCCAAGTTTTGGTTACTATTGGATAGTGGTCGGGTTGGATTGTACCCAAAATCCAACTGGGCCCCTGGAACGTAAAAGCTGATATCTTTCAGACAGGACGTCCATTTGACGAACCGTTAGCGGCGTTGATGATCTCATTGAGAAACGGTCCCTATAAGTATACCCTATGAGAGTTCGGGGTACAGTTGAGATACGGCCGAGATTGGTTCGCTCACGAAACCAACCAGGGCCCTTGGATGAAAAGGCTAGTAACTCACAGACCGAGCGTTCGATTGACGCGTCATCTGTTGCGTTGAGACCCCTATGACGAGGCGGTTCTTTGAGATACTTCTTCGTGGGACTTTGTGATACTTGGAGTATCGACCTGTAATTCGTGGAGCGGACCCTCCCGAAGATGAGCATACGGAGTACAGAGACCGTGTAGTCGGCTGAGACCTGACGACTTCTTGACCGACTCGATTTGGAGTGAGTTGACTAGCCCAGTGGACGGAGCACCCGGTATTTGGCGACAGACCCATGACGGACGGAGCGCCCGGTAGTTGGCCGCAGACCCGTGGTACTCGACAGGAGGAGTACCTCTGTAGGCTATTAGGGGGACCGCCTGGTATTTGGCAACAGACCCTCAGCGGACGGAGCGCCCGGTAGTTGGCCGCAGACCCGCGGTACTCGACAGGAGGAGTACCTCAGCAGTCTTAGGTTAGTGAGCAGTACCTCGGAGTCGTGACAGGACCACTGTACACTTCAGAGACAGAGCTCTACAGCAGTTACGGTTTCGATAACTAAAATCCTGGTTTGAGATGAGTCTTTGACATTTGTGTTTCCTCATGATGAGATGGGTTACTTGATAACTTAAGTATATGTATGGGCATATACCTGAGTGGTGGTTATCCATTGATTTCTTAATCCTTGTGTTTTCCTCATGATTGAGATGAGTTACTTGATAACTTAGATATATGTATGGGCATATACCTAAGTAGATGTTATCTATTGAGATCCTCTTTGCGTTTATCCTTGTTGGTTTCAGTGAGACCTTGAGGGTCTTGGGGTCCCTACTGAGTATCGTTATACTCACCCCTGCACGGGCTATGCTTGCACCTCATTGTGTTGGTTGCAGACGACGGGCAGTGCTGACGGAGGCCGAGTGTTCGAGGACTGGACGGTACCCAGAGGTGGACTATACGACGAGTCAGTATCCGGAGGTGGACTTCACGGCGAGACGACACTCGGCGGAGGTTGACGGGCGAGAGCGTTGTGGAGGCTATCTGTACCTACCCTTTAGGTAGGATCCGAGGAGGACGACCCAGGAGCTGAGTCCTTTCTTCCAGCTGTTGTCTTTTCCTGTTGTACATGTTTAGTTTTTTTTGTACTTTCATTTGGGTTTGTATTCTGGCCCATTTACTTTTCATCACTTTCCTTTGTACTTAGTGTTTTTCTTCCACTTGTACTTTGTGGTGTTTTGTTTACTTTTATAAAGGCAATGCCTTCCCAGCTATCGGGATTTATGCCTTTAGTGCTAGTCGCCATCCCCTGGCCTATGGAAGGCGGGCTTGGGGTAGTCACGACATGATCCCCGAGGATGGGTCGTGACTTCTATTTTACAAAATTCAAAACATTTAAGTCACATTAAATAATTTAATAATTAATTCCTACTGTCAGAGCAAATAGAGTGTTTTTATGAAATAATAAGTATCGAAAGATTGACACTAGTTTAAGTCTGATTTCAAAGTGAAATTGATTCCAACGACCACTATTGGATTTAATAGTAAAAATATATTCTAATTTCACTTTAAAACCAATTCAAAAGATAATCTAATCATATAAATAAATTAGATTAAAAAGAGGTTTTGAATTAAAATACAACATTTTACACTATTCATTAAAAAAATGAACTTTATCGGAAAGATACCAAAAATTTACAAAAAGTAAATTTTGATGTCCCAATTCTTAAGAAGAGTTTTATTTGGTCCAATAGAATGTATAAGAGTGAACAAAACTATATTTAATGACGGTTTTCCCCCAACAGGCGATAAGTGAACCTTTAGTGAAAACTAGGGCATATACGCCTAAAATTGAATTCTTTCAATATTTTAAGCCTTTATATTTTATTGGATAAATGTAAAAACATTTAAAAACATATATAACCATATTTTAGTTATTTATATCCATTCCCACCAATACAACGAATACATGTTAAAAAATATTATTTTATTATTAGAGTGCAACATAAGATTTCCAAGAAACTCGTTGTTGCGTGTTGGGTACACCATTGAGAATAGCATCCCTTTTAAAGTAATATTAATATTTTATTCACAAATATGGATAAATATAAAGATGTCATATTATTTATTTACCTGGGGTATTACAGAAACTCCTTAAAAAAATGAAATAAAACATCTTGATTTTCTATCTCAATTTGAACATAAAACTCTAAGTGAGGCCCTAGGTGATGAAGACTGGATTAAGGAAATCCTAGATGAACTAAATGATTTCAAAAAGAATAATGTCTAGACCATGGTTGAAAAACCTAAGTATACATCTATTATTGGAGTTAAGTTAGTTTTCCAAAACAAATGCGATGAAAATGGAATCATTGTAAGAATTAAATCAATACTTGTTGATCAAGGATATAATCAACTTGAAGTCATAGATTACGAAAAAACCTATGATTCATCAAAATACTTGAGTATATTATAATTCTACTAGCCTTTGCTGCATTATATAATTTAAAACTCTTTCAAATGGATGTCACATGTGCTTTCCTTAATGGATATGTTCAAGAGGATGTCTATGTAGGCCAACCCCCTAGTTTTGAAGATACAAAACATCATGAATATGTTTACAAACATACCAAGGCCCTTTATGGTCTTAAACAAGACCCTAGATCTTGTTATGATAGATTAACATGATTTTTGTTACAAAATAATTACATTAAAGGAAATGTTGATCCAAATCATTTTAAAAATAATGAAAACAAAAATATCATGATTGTTCAAATTTATGTTTATGACATCATTTGCGAATCAACTCAAAAGTATTTAACAGATTCATTTTCAAATCTAATGAAGCTAGATTTCGAAATGAGTATGATGATTAAGTTAACATTTTTTCTTGGATTTAGAATTTATCAAAAACCAGAAGGTACTTATATATGTCAACATAAGTATATAAAATACATACTAAAAAAGTATAGATATGATAATACTAAGAGTATTAGTTTTCCTATTGGAACCTCAAACACTCTTGATCTTGATGAAGCTGAGTAACTAGTTAATCAAAAAACTTTTAGAGGTATGATTGGAAGTCTACTATACTTAACAGCAAGTCATTCAAACTTAATGTTTTCTATATTCCTATGTACTAGATATCATGAAAATTCAAAACAATCCCTTTTAAAATATATGAAAATTATTTTTCGATATTTTAACTGAACCTTGGATTTAGGACTTTTTTATTCTTCAAAAAATGATTTTGCAAAAAACATTTTTTGAATACCGACTTTGGTGGTTTTAGAATGGATAGAAATATTACTTCTAAAAATTATCACTTTACTGGAGATTAATTAGTTTTTTGGTCATGAAAAAAACAACACACAATGGCACTCTCCACTCCTGAAGCTTGATTTGTAGCAACTAGAAGTTTTTGTGCTCATTTGTTGTGGATTCCACACACACTTAAAGACTATGGTATGAGTTTTAGTAAAACTCAATTGTTGTGTGATAACACAAGTTCCATTGAATTAAGTAAAAACCTCACACATTACTCTAGTGCAAAACACATAGATATTAAGCATCATTTTCCTAGGGATGACACATAAAAAGGATATATTATTTTAAACTACATCAGAACGCAAGAACAACTTGATGATATTTTCAAAAAACCATTACCTTTCAATAAATTTGAATTTATTAAACAGAATGTAGGAATGATTATATTAAAATAATCATTCACATTTATTTTTTTTTTACAATTCTCCTTACATTAAATCAATTATTTTAAAAGGGAGAGAACATTGATATTTTCTTAGATGTTTTATCTTTTATTTTTGTTGTTACTATTCATTATTTCATATTATACATTAATCATTTAAGATAATAATTCTATTTTTCATATGTTTCATAATTTTTTTTGATTTTTGATTTAGTTATTTTGGATTCATTTTTTTATTTAAATTTCAACCTTTTGGTGTAAAACCCTAGTCTATTGGCTTTATATTCTATCCATCAGTTTGAAAACCCATGGTAATGAATTTTTTGTCCTTCAGCTATACAACCTGAGGTAATGACATTTTTCCATCGTTTTGACAACCTATGGTAATGACTTAGTTTTCCATCAGTTTGAAAACCGATGGTAATGACTTTGTTTTTTATTTTCTTGAAAAATAATGGTATTGAATTTGTTTCCCATCGGCTTGACATCCAATGTTAATGAATTTTTTTCCATATACTTGACAAACAATGGTAAGTAATTTTTTGCATAGTCTTGACAAACTATGGAAATGAATTTGTTTTTCAACAGCTTAAAAACCAATGGTAATGACTTTGTTTTCCATTGGCTTGAAAACCTATGGTAATGAATATTTTTTCCATTGACTTGACAACCGATGGTAATGACTTTCTTTTTTATCGGCTTGACAACCTACAATGATGCCTTTTTCCCATTGTCTTGACAACCAATGGTAATGAATTTTTTTTTCATTAGCTTGACAACCAATTGTAATGAATTTTTTTCCATCAGCAAAACAACCAATGGTAATAAATATTTTCTATCGGTCTGACAATTGATCGTATTCTCATTCTTTTTTATCATTTTTTTGTTTGATTGTATTTTCATTTTATTATTTAAACTTTTTTTTTCTATATTATTTCATAATACCAACAAATTACTTGAAATCTATGATAGTTACGTTAATTCATTTTGTATTGATTTTTGTTTTGTGTTATTGTTTCTCCTTTTTTAAGTATATTACAAAAAAATTCTTCCATATTCTTTAAAAAACTCTTATTTTTAACCATTATATTCTATATTTTATAATCTCAACCATAGAAGACCAGTGGTCATCCAAAATTCACATATAAATAGAGGAATATCCTTATGAAACCCACATTGGTTCCTCAGATATCTCGGTAAAGCTCTTCTCCTCTTCTTAAGTCTTGGTACGATCATTTATTTTACAAAACATCTTTATGTCTTAGTCTTCCGAAAACACTCCTGCAGATATGTATTCAAAGAATTTCTCAAAAAAGGATTTCTTTAGAGAACGATTAGTTTCTCTAGATTTTTGACAGTTTTGACTCAGAAATCAAGAGGATTATTTTATTACAAGGATGTGAACATCTTTGTGTTCAGAAATTTTTTTCTCAAGATACTATTCTTTATGAAGAGTATAGAAAATTCTACAATACTATGCCTTTTGATAAGAACATGACCATTAAATTTTCTTTGTATGATCAAAAAATTTCAATGTCTATAAAACAAGTAAGAAATTTCCTCAATGTTCCTACTGAAGGTGACTCTTTTTGTCTTTCTTAAAAAAACTTGAGAATCTTGGTAAATTTAACAAAGATAGAGCTGAAAATCATTATTTATTATAAATGTGGAGAAAAGGAAAGTATCCCATCAATCTATAGACAACCAGGTTGTTGTCCTTTGGTTGCAAGGTTTTCAAATTCAAAGGATAGAGGATAGAGAAACTATTAAGGTTTCCAATATATTTATGCTATATTATCAGGTAAACATGCTAAATGTAAATCTCATGGGTTACATTTTTGAAACTATCAAGAATGTGAATTCAGGAGCGATCAAGTCTCAACTTTATATGTATCCACTTGTTCACAAAATGTTCATTCTTAAATGTTTGATGTTTTTTAATATTCCATTTAAAGGGGAATTGAAATAGCTGAAGCCTTCATAGATAAGTAATAATATATTGAAGAAATTGTCTGTTTGTTTTGTTGAATAATCAAAACTCTTTATTAAAGATGAGGAAGCAGAATCGACGCCAAATCAATCAGAACCAAATCAACTGACACCAATTCTAATAGAATCATATACAACAGTTGTTTCTTCACAAAAGTCAGATCCTCATATCAGGGAAAAGCCGATGAAGAAAAAAATACAGTAAATAGGTTGTATCCAAGTGGAGAAAAGAGAAATAACAAATAAAATAAGGTGGTCCTAAATTTGGTCTTGATCTATCTGATGCTCTAGCTGAAAAGTTAAGAATATATGATACTCTACAGGATGAGAAGAAAAAGAAAATAATTTTGAAAAGGGAAGATCAAGATTTTGATTTTACGAAAATCATAAAAATTATTGAGTTACCAAGTGCCCAACTAATAGAAGAAGTTCAACAAGAACCGATCATTCAGACTTTTCTAGAGAAAGAAAAAGGGAATGAAATAGTGAAAGATGTTATCCAATCGGCCTCACAATAGGAAGGAGAAGAAGAGGAAGATTAAATTATTTTGAAGTGTCATAATAGTTCTAAGAATAGTTGATAAGAAACTTCTCTTCAAAAATAATGTGAAGAAATACAATTGAATCCTCATTCCAATCAAGTACTTGTTCAATCCTTAGAAACCCATTCAGATATAATTCCACCTTTAGTCAAGAAAGGAGCTCAGAGATCTCGTACAGATAAAGTAATTATCATCATTGAGAATGTGGACCAAGAAATAGATGAAAAATAAATAGAAAGGATTGAAAAGGAAAAATAGAATGGAAAAGTAAAACATCTTATTGAAGACTCAAGCTGATCAAATGAACATGAATCGTATGATGATGATACTGGTTCAGAAAATATAATTTCTTTAAAGAAAATATATTACATTAATCATGTTTTAAGAATAATTGAGAAGAATATTCCATATTTTCCTTGACTATAATTAATGATTTATTTCATTACATAAAATCAATGAAATAAATTTGGTTCGTTATGAGATCTCAGAAAAAGTGTAATGACATCAGAGGTCGATCTAAAATTTTTGAGTGAATGTTCGGTTTCTCATAAGAATTCTTGAAACAAGATTAACAAATGGTCATATAAAAAATAAATCTCAATGAATGAACATGAGGAATTGATTGAAGACATAAGGAGACATTAAAATGATCTGTCCATTCCTTTTAATAATATTGGAAAAGAAAGTATCGATAGGTTGAATCAAAATTCAAAAACCAATAGAGCGGATATTCTATTAGTAAAAGTGTTTAAGAAAGGATGAATGATTTCTAGTCATATTTTTTTGAAGGATTAATCATTCAAAGATGAAATTGGTTTTTTTGAATAAACAAAACACTGTGTTGAAACAATAGAGTAATAATTTTCAAGATAAAGTTGATAATCATGAATAATTTATCAGTGTTCAAGAAGATATTATCCGAAACTAGGATCAACATTTTTGCAAACCAATAAAATCTTTACAAATCCCTGGGTAATTCTATCTTAGAATAAAATAATGAAATAAATAAGATGAAATTATTTCTTCATGAGTTGATTAGGAAAGAGAAATAAAGAGAAAACAAATGAATGTTTTTCTATTTGTCTTCTGATAATTGTTGATATTTTAAAAATTAATGATTTGTTTGTTTTCATTTCCATTGTTTATGTTTATCGTTTCTCTATAACCCTTTTAGTAAACTAAACACTACCCCAATATTTTTTAAATCTCAAAGGCTCATGAGGTTTTATAAAAGTGGGAGAATACTTTATAAACAGAGAGAGATTTTCACAATGGGGGAGTTTTTTTCGTTTTAATCAATTGTAATATATCTAAATCAAAAAAAAATCTATGAATAAAATAATTAAAAAAGTTTATACATAAAGGGGAGTTTTTTTTGTTCAATTTCATATTTATAGGGTTTTACATAACTCAGGGAGAGATAAGTATATGTTTTTTATGTTTTTCTTTGTCTTTTGTGCTTTCCAAAAAGGGGATATTTTTATGTCAAAAGTATTATTTTGACTTTTATGTTTTTTTTTGTTTTAGAAATTACAAATCTCTTTATACTAATTTCTCTAATAAAGGACTTACTTTAAATACGATTTCTAGGATTATCATATAGACTACTACCATTGTACTGACTCTGTCAATCGTACTGACTCAGACGATCTTACTGACTCAAAATATCATACTGACTTTATAGATCATACTGACTCTATCTATCATATGGAATCTCTCTATCGAACTGACTATGTTAATCATACTCACATTGTGTATCATACTTTCTATACATTATATCAGTATATCTCACTATGTAATATTAGTTGTACTCATGTCTTATTTTTTTACATGCATTATTTCATTCATTCATCAAAACACATGTTTTATTTAAATCATCCTCAGGTTATCATTTTCATATACCTGTTGTTCTAACTAATGTTATTTTTTTGAGTTAGTTATAATCTAATCAAAATGATGTCATGTTTTTTGTTTTAATATGATCGTTATAATGCTAGATGTCTAAGTCCCTCTGAGTTTCTCAGAGAAATATGACTGTTGGGGAAATTATGATCATTGGAACATGAGGCCTATAAATTGGAGGTCATTTGAGGTAGAGGAAAAAATGAGTTTGATCAACTTCAGCTTCTTCCATGTTCTAGAGAGACTGTGTGACCTCTCTCTACTTCATGCGAAAGCCTTGAAATTACAAAACATGAATTCCTTGTTCTATGTTTTTGTATTTCAATATGTCCTTTGTTTTTCTTTGTGTATTTGATCACGTGATTACGATCGAGGGCTACCGGGGGTAGGAAGAACGTGCAACCGATCATCGTATCGAGGGCTTTCAAGTTTTTGAAAGATATAAGTGTTAATTACATGTAAAATAGAGGTCTTGTGCGGATATCAAGCTGAATGTCTGGATCATCTTATCGAGGGATTACCTGTGTTTGTGAGATAGACCTATTTTCCTAGGTGAAAGGATACCCAACTATTTGTTATAAAATAATTGTAATACATTTTACTTTTCCGCTTCTAATTGTAATTGGAAGAGAATCATTTAATTTATTCTTTCTATTTGTACTCTTTTTTATTTTATCTAATTACATATTATCCATTTAGTATTGAATCAATACACTATATGGTAGAATCATTTAAAATTTGTATTACTTTGATATTTGTATTCAATCTGAATAAATTTTTTCATAACATGTGGTATCATATTACATCATCTGACCGATAGTAGGTCATATGTTTTGTTTTATAAGAGGCTTTGTGAATTGTTTTATTTTATGTTATTGTAATCTAAGAATATATTTTAATGTTTTTAATAGAAATTTTTTAAATATACAATTCACCCCCCTCTTGTATTTTTTCCATCTCATATCTATTTTAATCCAACAACATAAAAATCCCATATAATGAAAATTGGTTTCATTCTACATATCATAAAGAACCCCAAGAGATAAACATGGTTTCATATGGATTCACATAATAAAATCCTTATTAATTCAATAAATAACCATAAGATGATAAAACCATAAAAAATATATGGGTATCCGATGTAATCATGTTACTTTATAGGTAAATACCATTAAATAACGGTGATAAAGAATATGGTATTTAGACCATATAAAAAACGAGTATAGGGTTGTGTTAATAATTCCTCAAAATATATAGTTGTATTGAATCTATATGAAAACCCTTCAATCAATTACATAGTTCATCTAGATAAATAATTTGGATGGTTACATTATAATAATATCTTCGATCTATAAAATTGTATATCAGTGAATGTGGATTTAGATTAAAATTATTTTTAGGAGATTTAAGAGAAATCAATTTCAAAATAAGAATCATAAATGATATTTTAGAAAATATTTTAAAAATAAATATTTTTTAACTAAATTAGAATAGGATTTTGTTTTATAAACCCATTAATTCTTAGAAAGTATGTTTCATATAAACTAAAAAGTATAATTCAAGGAAATGTTCATATATAAAACATTACAAAAAATCAATTTATACATTAATTAAAATGTACCATTTCTAAAATGATAAAAATTTCATTAAAAGTTTTTTCAAGAATATAAAGTAGTATAAAATGTACTTAATCAATTATGAGGACATTTTGAAAATCATCTGATAAATTGTGCAATAAAAAATGGAGGTTCCCTACTAAAAATAAGAGACGAGTTCAGTTTCTCATAGAAGAAACACTTTAGAAAATATATGAGTCAAGAGGAAATGAAATATTAAGGGAAAATATAAAACACCATGAATATAAAATGGAAAATATGAGAGGTTTTATAAATAATATGAATTATATAGATGAATTATCTTTTAAAACCAATAATTATTTGAAAATAATATTGGAAATAACCCCCTTATAGTTTGAGTAATATTTTTTTTCCAAACCACTTTCATGTTAGGTATTCTTCAAAACAATTTCCATTTAAAGAAAGTATAAAATATGGCTCTAAAAACCTATGAATATTTTAAAACACATTATTTAGGTATTAATAACACCAAATTAAAGGAATCATGATGAAAATTAAGAAATAAGTTTCAAGAAATAAAATTAGACATAAAAACCCCTTACCTTATTTCCCTGCTTAGTTTAACGCACTCTAAGATCATGTACATAAAACCAAAATATATTAATAACCTAAATCATATGGTTTTTCATATACATAAATTTTAATAAAGTTCATTTATAATTATTCTATACATTTATATTAGTTTGTTATTTCCTATTTTTGATGTTGTGTACGGGTAATCATGATTGTTTTGAACTAGTTTTGTAATATCTATATTTTTATTCCTTATTCTCCCAACGTTAATCATAAAAATTTCATTAAATTTACTATAATGGATTAATTACAATTATTATAAAGTTTAAATATTCCTTCATGATTACTTTAGTCTTTATCCTAGAAGATGAGATTGACAACGAATATTTTTCAGTGATTTTTAACCTTCCAAGGGTGTTTTATTAACTAATGAGATAAATATTGATATATATTTTCCATAAAGAATAAATAATATTTAAATATTTATATTATATTATACATGTAATTAATTTCTCATAATAATAAATGATATAATATCATATAATTTTTCATGTTGCTGGGAAAACCAACCCAAACTTGAACATACCATTACTAATGGATGATTATGAGATGATTTAGTTGAAATATAATTACACCAGTAGAATAATGATATAAATTTTTTCATTAGTGTGATAAATTGTGATTTTAAATTTATTATATGAATATTTATTGGATGTTAATTTATTATATAATTTTAATTATTTAATTTCCTCTTAGTATGCTCATTTTAAATTACTTTTTTAGTGATAATCATTTTTTGATCCTATAATTAATATGCTCTCAGATTTTTCATACCAAAACATTAATTATATAATAAAAATAATAATCGTCTGTTAAACTCATTATCGTGACCATACATGGATGGTGTTGATTAAGAGAAAAATATAAATCGGTCATTCCTTAGAGGTGGTAGTTTACACATTTGCATGGTTGGCGATATCATTTTCTATAGAAATAGAGAAATGAATAATATATTTTATCATTTAATAATATAAAATATTATATTAATATCATACTTATTTATTAAATTTAACATTAGTACCATTTGTGTAAGGTTTAGTAAAACAATACTTGATGTGTTTTTAGAGGTGGTAGTTAATGGACACAAAAATTCCATTCTCTCTTTTCTTAAGGGAAAGGGAATGGATGTTAAATATTGATCCATAATTATCATAAAATAATGGTATAATAATGATACATATATTATCATTTTTTTGTGAAAATAAATTTTATAAACAAGAAACTCAGATAATGAAATATAAAAGAATAAGAAGTGGTTATAAATATATACATCACTAATTAGATTATATCCCATGGAATAGGGGGTAAATTTTTTTAAAGATGATCTTTGGATAACACAAAAACATCATTAAGGAATATAGGTTTGTTTAGGATATGTTTGGATAGGAGTTTTTATGAACAATTATTGTTTCATTGTGAGGGTAAGTGATTAGAGAAGATCCCCATTTGTATGTGAAAAGTTGTGGATTTTTTTAAATATAAAAAATATTTCAATAATATAAAGTCACTAATAATGAAAATGCAACCAATATTTATATATCATATATGGTATAATTGATAAGATCCATACACATCTTGAAAAATTAATTAGAACAAGTTTTTAACATGTTTTTCCCATTAGCTCTTAGGTAACTCCTTTTTACTATTTTGTATTTAACTACAGAAACTAGTTTTTTACCTAGGTGATTTTTCTGTTATCCCAAAAATTAAATTTTCCTTACAATATATTTTGAAGCTAATGATTCAAAATTTTAAAATTCTTTTTTATTCAATTTTTAAAAAGTGATAAAATTAATTAAAAATAAAATATATATATTATATTTAAAATAATTTTTTAAAAAATATATAATAAAATATAACATTCCAAATATAGTTTTATGAATTAATTTTTATGTAAATTTTTTTAATTTAGTTATAAAATACATATTTTTTCTTAGAAATAAGGTTTCATTAATTTCCAATTATTACATATATACTCGTATAGTCATCAAACTGATGTTATTTGTAAAAATTTTATTTTTGACCATTCCCCTAAAATAAATTATTTTTAGAAAAATTGAAAAATTAAATTAAAATAATTTTGATATTATAAATTGAAAAATGATTTTTGTTTCATCTAATTCAAATTCTAAAATTTGTATATTTAATTTTTAATTGAAAATGAAAAGTATAAAGGAAACCTGGATTTATTGAAAAAATGATGTTTTTAAACATTAAGTGTTCTTAATATTATTCCATATCAATTTAAATTTTAAATTATTTTAATATATTTTTCATAAATTATAATATTAAATTTTCAATTTAATATACAGGCATAAGATATGAAATACATAACAATATATGCCATTGAAAAAAAATCTTAATTCTTCTTTAAAAAATACCATTAGAATTAATTATTTATATTAAAATATTTGATTTTAAAAATCCATTCATTTTAAGATATATATTTGAATTATATATATATATAATATTTCTATTTTGATAAATTTATTTACTCATAATGCATATATATATATAAATATATATATATTTCTAATATTTTAATATCATATTTTTATTTCAATGTGAGTAATATTATTTTAATCTTTCCACTCAAAAATATAAGATTTCATTACCCCAATATAATATAAAAACAATTGACCATATTTTCAATGGCCATACTTACATTAGGATTTTTTGTAATGACCATATTTTAATCATAACATTTTCATTCCTATATATGTTGACTTACTAAACCAATTTTTAAGTCTACTTGAATTTTACAATTCATTGTTCTTATTTCATAATTTATATTTGAATAATTATGTCTTTTTTCTTAGTGTCATCCTCCTTATAATTTTTTTTGGTTAATGGTGATCCTTAAGAATAAATATTATTTAGGATATTTTCTAATCATGAAAATTTTATTCTTTTCAATCTATTTTTCCCTATTGATTTATGCACTTTTAATGGGGGTATTTTTTACATGGTGAATAATAATCCATCATTTGAAATAATTAATTTCATGTGATTTCATTCTAATATTCCACTTATAAATTAATAAATTTATTTTAGTTTAATTCATATCTTAGATTACTTATTTCATGATCAATTTCAATTCAATTGAATAGATAAAAAAGATGTTTAGAATTATAAACATATGGATTATAAAAATAATATGCTTTCTAAAAACCTAGGGCATTACATTCTTCCCCACTTTAATAAATTACAACCTTGAATTTTTAATTTCTTAATAACTTATTAAAGTTTGTTAGGTTATTCATAACATATTTATCATTCGGAATATAACATATAATATAAAATCTAACTTAAATTATTAGGCTATTCCATGTTATTTCTCTTTCCTCAATCATCATTGATCCTTCACACAATCATGTGCCCCAGTATATGTATATATATTGATCATATATTCTCCACAATATACATTTACGAAGACCATTTGAATATTCATGACATTAATACACTATGAGATTATATATTCCCCCAAATATAAACTCTATTTTAACACAAAAATGTATAAATTTCTTGTTTATAAGAAAAAAAAACTAGTAAATTTTTGTTATAATCCCAAAAATTAGGTAAACAACACCAAAAAATATCATTAATTAATTTTTATTTGAATTAATATACAATTCAAATACTATCTGAATCACTTTTTGAGAAAACAATCAACCCTTTATTTCTGCAATATCAAGCTTGTAATAATACTAAGAGTGAGCCATACCTCAATCATGTGTTCTTAAATATTTACCCACAAAAAATATAACGGGTTAATAAAATCACATCCCATAGTTATTAATTCCATTTAATATATGTTTCATAACCATTAATGAAGAACTAATGAAGAAAAATCTTTAGATGTCCGAAATAATCGTCATAAATTTCAGAATATTCTAGAATAATATTGATAAATATAACTCACTAATGAAAAAATCTATGATAATCACAAAATAATATCTATTATGGTATCGGAATCACTACCTTATGTAAGAAAAGGAAACTCCACTTTTCTATCATCATGTGAATATACTAATATTCTAATCCACTTAATTATTCAACCTTATTTAGTTATAAGACATATTTTTTTGGATATATATATATTTCTCAGCTTTATATTCATGATCCTATTTCAACCAAATACAAAAAACAAAATTGATATCATAATATAAAAAGGAATTTGAGTATATGAATATGAAATATCAATCCCATGATGTCTGCTCTAATGATACCTTTATTTCGACGAATATTTTTTTATCTCAACAACTCCATAGATGTTTAATACTTTAACTATCTTCTTTCTACCTTGTTTTCATTAATTTGTGTTCTCTTATACTTATTAACCTAATCCCTTAAAGTGATTTGGAAATAAATCCCTCATATTTGTTCATAAAGACAACGTGATAGACCAAATAATGTCCTCCAATAGTTTGTATAAATGTGTTTAGTTAGTCCACTTTGTCCTGTACTATGCCAAAGTTGAGTTAATACTCAAACCACTATCTCTGAGTTTATTAACCCTAGGGTCATCTATGTTAGATCCTACATCCACTTGACTATATACAGATACATATTTATTTTCTAGGAAGGCCACACAACCTCTACTTTATCAAAATATAAGGATGTTACCCTATACTTCAACATATCACTTAGACTATTCCTTATGGGTTTCACTAATTTTATCTTATACTAATACATAAAATATCCAATATTACTTCAACTGACCTAACGGGTTTTCTAAAAAATTGATACTATGATAAACCTTAACTTATCAAACTTTGAAGAATTTTCATACTGCCAAATTATACTGAATCGATAATATATTAATCTCCAAGGTTATCTAAACCTATCTCTAATACCAAATATAATGGACCAACCCTAATTTTCTGGTAATTATATAAATTAATTTAAATACTTCATTAGAATATATTCCAAAGACCATTTAGTTTTGAAGTTTAATTAATTAGGAAAAATATTAATTAAAAAACTCATGTATTTTTGAACTAATGAAAATTTTTCTTTCTACCATGAGAGGGAATCATTAATATATAACAACTATTCAACATCTCTAACAAATTATTCTCAAAAGATAATCTTTTAGACACATATTACATATTACTTTTCTTTATAGTCTAGGTAAATGAAAAAATAAGAAAGGGGTGAGATAAGATTTCTACTAGGGTTAAACATAAGTTATTTCAATCAATGATCATAAGTGAAAATAAGGCGAGAGTATTGGTATAATAATGATACATAATAAAATCATACCCAATAAGGAATTGTTCATAAATTGTGGAATAAATTTTGAAACAAAATAAGACTTGAATTTAAAAAGTGATTCAATAAACATGATCCAGGGGAGAATAACATAATCATGATAATAAGGATAAAAATATGAAAAATCATCCGAATATGGAACACACGTTAGTTTAGGGATAACACCATTCATGATCCACAATATCAGGGACCATGCTTACAAGAAACTCTAATATACATGAAAATACCTATCACGTTAGATATAAACTCTTAAAAAATGCATTTAAGGGTGATATATAAACACACACATAATAATCTGTATTTATGACTACCATATGAATATAATTCACTTATCAGATAAAAAATTAACCTTGGAAATAATGTGGTTTTCATAAAACATTAATATAAAAATAATTTATTTTTATAAGATAAATATCTCAGTGAAATAAAATGAGCTTCATTCAACAAGTCATAAAGAACACATGAAAGGAAATGGGTGTCATATGGATTCATGTAAGAAAATAATTCATTATTCAATCAATAATCATAACATGATCAACCCAAGTAACATATTTGGGTATCCTAAGGCATCAAGTAATTTTCTAGTTAAATACCACTCAATCAAGGTAAAAAAATATAAGCTATTTACACCATATTGATAAAGTGAATAGGTTTAAGAGAATAATCTCATTAATTCAACATATGTCTGGAATATATTTTTATCCCCTTTAATTAAATGAATTAAAAACATGGTATGCACAAAATAATTATGTTGGGTGAAAATTTAGGATCATACATATTGGATGAGTAGACAAGATAAAGGCAATGATGTATAATTTCTCAAAAAGAGAATAATATTCAATAGGTTTTCTTGAGAAATAAGGTGGATGGTTACATTATAATAATATCCTTGATCAATTATAATACATATAAATTTATGTGGATTTAGAGGAATAACATTTTTAGGATAATTATGGAAAATAACATTGGAAAAAAGAAATACCAATGATATTTTTAAAAATATATTATATAGAAATATTTTATAAATAAAATATTTTAATATTTTATTTTATAAAACCATTAGTTATTATAAATGAACTCTCATAAAATTGAAAAATATGGTATAAAGAGGCATTCACATGTAAAATGATAAAAATAGACTATTTTTACACTTTGATGAAAATGAACCATTTGGAAAATCATAAAAATTTATTTAAAAATATATTTATAGAAGATAATATTGCATAAATTATTATCAATAAATTATAAGGATATTTCCAAAATCATCTCATGAAATGGGAAGTGAAAAAACAAAGTTTCTTGAATAAGAAGAAGATATGGGGTTAGTTTCACATACAAGAAAAAGATCGGGGAAAATATGAGTCTAGGGTACATAAAATATCAAAGGAACTTATCAAACCCCATGAATATAAAATTGAAAATATGAGTTGTTTTATAAAGAAAAAAATCCCAAAATTTATTATCTTTTGAAAACAATATTTATTTTACAATAAGATTGGAAATAAAACCCTTATAGATTGAGTAAAATTTTGATCAAGACCACTTTTAAGTTGGATATCTTTCAATTAGAAGTCCATTTAATGTAATTACACAATATATCTATTTAAACCCCATGAATACATTAATATAAATTCATTAGTTGTAAATAAAACTATATTAAACATGCCATGCTTCACATTATTAATTAAGTCTCCTAAAATAAAATTTGAGATAATGAAAACCTTATATTATTTCTCCACATAGTCAAATGGACTATATGATCCTGTATAAAAAACATGAAAAAATTAATAAAATATATCATATAATTTTAAATATATATAACCTATTGTAAACTTCATTTTTAATTACTCTCTACATTCATATTAGTTATTTAATATCTAATTTTTTGTTGGGTGTGGGTAATCATGATCGTTTTGATGTTATTTCATAATAACAATATTTTTATTCATTCATCTACAGAAATCCATCATTAAAAATTCTTTAAAGTTACTATAATGTATGAATTATAATGAATTATTATTCTTAAATTTCTTTTCATGAGTACATTAGTTTTTCTAGAAGATGAGATCAATAATGAACATTTTTGCAAAAAAAAATCATATGAAGGGTGTTTTTTATTTTATAAGTTTAATATTGATTTATATTTTCTAAAACAAAAAAAAATATTTACATATCTATATCATAATATATTAATAATTAAATTTTCATTATCATTAGTGAAATAATTTCATGGAATTGATCAAGTAGGTGTCCAAACCAACCAAAAAATGAAAATATCAGTCTTAATGGTTAATGATGAGATGATTTAGTTGCAATATAATTAGACTAATAGCATAAAAATATCATTTACTAGTTATTAGTGTTATAAATAATAATTTCAATGGAATTATAAGAAGAATTAAGGGATATGAAAATTTTACAAAATTTGAATGAATGATTTTCTTATTAGTGAGGTTGTTTTAAATGATTGAATTAATAACAATCATTTATTGATCTTATCATTAAATGGTTCTCAAAATTTTAATACCCAAACCTTAAAGATATCATAAAAAATTTATTTATTCATTAAAACCATTCTCATGACTATTCATGTAAGGTGGTGATTAAAAAAAGGAAATCAATAGTCCCATGGAGGTGATATTCCATACGTATTCATGGCCGACAATTTTGTTTCCCATATTTACAAAATAAATGAATCATATTTGTTATATTATTAAAAAATAAAATATATTATAAATATCATACTTACTTATTAAATTTATCATTATTACCTACCACGTAAGGTGTTAGACAAAACAAAACATTGCGTTTTGTGGAGGTCGTAGTCCGCGCACACAAACAAATGTCGTTCTAGATTTTCTTATGGAAAGATGAATGTTGGTTAAAGATTATATCATAATAATAATAACCTAATAGTATAATAAAAATACTTTTTTTATCAGTTTGTGATAGTGAAATGAAATTTGATAAATAATAAATTCCCATAAGGGATAAAAAAATAGATATAAGCGGTTTGAGATGTATACCTCACTACTTTCTTTATCTATATTTCAAAGGTGGTTAAAAATTTAAAGGGTGGTATTTTGAGAATAAAAGAACATATATAAGGTGGATATGAGTCTGTATGAACGTTTTTTCACATATTAGGCCAAACTAATGGGGTTTTAGTGTGAGAAGTTACAATAGGAGAGTCCCTCTTATAAGTGAAAATGAGTATCGTTTTTGTAAACTCCCAAAACCATTATATAAAAAAAGTCATACTTAAGTAAAATGGATCCAAAATTGACAAATCATAGAGGGATAAGGATATAAGGTCTACCTAATCCTGAAAAACTCAATTTTAAGATCCTGAACTATTATTTTCCCCTTTTTTCCATACTGGTTTTCACCATGTTATCTAGTTTATTAAATAGCTTAATATAAGATCCCAAACTATCTAGATATGTATCATACTCATTTTTAGGTATTATTTTAAAATTTGTATTATTATACCTTGGTTGGGGTTTTCTTTTGTGGTTATTTCATGGGAGTTTTGAGAAATTTGGAACCCCATAGGGTTGTTCATGATTGGCACACGGTTAGGGGAAGTCGTGCTGTTTTTCCTAAGAGAATACATGCCCCAATTTAGATCCATATGAGGTGGCTCATGAGTTAACCAAACGGAGTGGAAACCATCCCTAAACTATAAAACCCAATACATTGGGGTTTCCCATGACTAGAACACAATTTTATAAACTATTCACCACTTAAGAGAAATCGTGCACCCTAGAAATTAGGGTCACATGGTTTGGAAAACCATGCCGCCCTGCCTAGAAAATCAGGCACACAGAATTTGAACCCCAAAATAAATTATAAAAAATTCACTGAACCCATTAGTTTTTTTTCTAATCATCGAAAATTCAATTAATACAATTTGGTCTCATCTTGGAGGCTCCCTAAAGGATTCCAAGAATCTACAATAACCTTTTGGTGTGAATCAAAGATCCATTAGAAGGATTACAACCCTCTTCTGATATGTGATCTTTTATCCTTTGGTATCCTATATCTCTCATATATTTATATCTTATTTTGGAAGGATAATTTCCTAATTAAAATTGGGTTTATATATATGTTTTTATGGTTTTCTTGATGGATCTTGGTCCTAGGGTTTGATCCTAAATCCCCTCAACCATTGGGATTTTGACTGTTTAATATCAAATTGAGGGTTCTGGTTTGGCGAATGTTCATAAAAAATATTATGGAGTGTGGTCTAATTACCAATTCCAAGAGCCTTGATTATAACTATGTGTTTTTAATTGTGAAATTAAAATTTCTGGGTTGTGAAATTTTATCATAAATTTAATTAATTAATTGATTTCAAATGAGTTTAAGAGACCCTCCATGAATCTCGTTGGAACTGTTGGAGTTTTGAGGTTAGACTTGAGGGAAACCCATGGGGTGTGCCAATAAAATTCAAATGTTGATTTATGGAGAATGAAATGTGAAAATGGGGAATAATGGTTGTTTTTAATTATATTAAATCTTTGTTGAATATGGTTCATAATTGGGATTATGGAATTAGTTGAATAATGAGTTATGTAAATTGTTGATAAATAGGTTGTGAATGTGGAAGCATGGTATGAGATATTTGTGAATAATGTGAAAAATGATTTTTTAGTTAAAGATTAAGTCTTTAAATTCCCATGGGGTTACTTAAAAATATCCTAGACCTTGATATATATATTTATATATATATATTCATGTGATCACTGAGTTGTTGGACATAAACTACTGCTCCAAATACCCATAATGTGCCATACTGTTTCTCTAAGCCCTCAATGTATGAATGTGAAATTGGATTTAAATGTATAATTAATTACCATGAGATAAATTAATGGTGACATTCATGTATTGTATAGTTCAAACTCTGGAATGAGATAAATAATGTATGATTGGTTTTGGTGTCACCGTGATCCCAGGGGACTATGTGGTTAATTGATGAATAATTAAATGTGAACCTTATTTAATTTTTAATTTATAATTTATTATTTATACAACCTAACACACTATTATATACTAGATATTTTTTTAGACATAATTTGTGGTGTCTTATTGAGTTATACTCACACCCTACTCAATATGCCTAATTGTTTCCCAAATAAACTTAGTGTTTATAGGATAAGAATAAGGTAAAAGCCCTATGTTTGATGGTTGAGTTGGAATTTAGTATGGAGCATGTATGAGGGAAACAAACATGATTTTTGGGACATGATTGGGATTTTTCACTATATTATTTTTATGGGTTTTCATTTGACACATGGCATGTATATGTCATGAAATATCTTGATCTTTGGTTAATGATCATTCTTCACTAGTTTCGATTAATCATTTGATGTTCGATGATTATGGATTTTGATATTATCATGGTTATTTTTTATTATCATTTTTTAATTGTTTATTATTTTACCCTATTTTTATACATTGATAAAGTGGATATAGTATCCCCAGATTACATGTTTTACCCGTTTTGTTAGTTGGCATCCTCTGGTGTATGGGGTGGCACACTTGAGGTCATACGATGAACTGACTTGGGGCACTAGCATGTGGCACTGAGGCTAAGATGTTACAAAGTGGTATCAAAGGTATTTTTTCCATTATTTTTAGTTGTATTATTATTTTAATGGTAGGATGGAGACTATTATGACTCATGCCTTGGTCATAAACTCGTGTATTAGAGTATCATACAAATATGGGGGGGACAAAAGTCTCAAAGGTGTTACAGTTTCTTGGGATGTTTTCTATTATAGTTAGTGATATTTAAAATTGTTTTATTCACTTTTTGTGTGGGTTATCATTTTCTAAAATTTTTTATTTGGATAGGTATGGAATGAGATTTGTGTATACATAATCAGTATTAGAACTTGTGATTTATGTGACATGCATCAATTTAGGAACACGTGGAAAATATGGTTTTTGGTAAATTTTTGAAATGAGTATTACTTTATTGATTTTTTATTTTTAAAAAATAAAATGATGGCTAATGGAAAATTTATAATCATAAATGATTCTAAAAGAGGTAATTTGAAATGGTTAAAATCATTGTCCAATGTAAAAATTTGAAATATAAAAGTTGATTATCCTAAGTTATCCATGACATAGGTGAGGGATGATTGTTGGTTGTGATGGTGCCTCATTTTTTATCATGTAGTGGGGTATGGGGATGACTTGTTACGGAATTATTTGAATCCATATTGTTAAAAAGTGATAATGATGTGTTATGTGTCCGAATACATGTGTTTGGAATTATAGAGAAATTCCTTTATGATGAATCTAGTTGATATGATTATAGGAGGATATATTTGTATGTGATCCTCTATTAGAGGGATATGTGGCCCCATTGGTTTTAGGTGAATTGATGGGAGACCAGTTACAAGATAACTTTTCATTCTGTAAATATTTTATGGAGAGATACCCAGAGTGGTCTAAAAAAAATATGTCTAACCTGACACGAGAGTTCCAATTGCAACACTATATTACCTTCCCCATAAAGGGTGGACTTGAGGAATCTAAGTTTAGGATCGAGTCTCTCTAGAATATACATGACCATTTAGAGACTCCAACTAATAAGAGAGTAAAATTGGATACTTATATGTTGTGTGGGTCGAAAAAGAAATGGTGGGATATTTAGACTTAGGATGATAAGCTGTAGGGCATCCTATATAATGAAATTTATTAAAATTCATAGAATAATTTTACCCAGATATGCTTAGGTAGGAGGGGGTATATGAGTTAATGTGGTTAACCCAAGGGGCTATGTCCTAGGTGGACTATGATGGTTGCTTCAATGATTTTCATTGCTTTCTCCCAACATTGGAAGGAGATAAGGTAACAGCAGTGAAAAGTTTTCAGGATTGGATTAAATGTGAGATTAAGTGTCAGGTTAACATCTTTCAGCTAAATACATTGTCTAATGTGGTGAATTAGGCTCCAATTTATGAGGGGGACCTAAAGGAGGCTTCTAGTAGAATGTAAGTGGTTTCTTCTGCATGAATATTATGTAGGTCTTCAAAGAGTATGAAGTGTCGCTATGTGAACATCAACCTGGAAGAAGGAAAATAGAGTGGCGAGGGAGAAGGATAAATTACATAGAGTAGTAACTGAGTATAATTCAACCAATGTGGTATGTAGGGATACATTCATAGTCAGTTTCCCCCACCACTAGTGGAGTTTCAATCCTATGAAAGTATGGGTCACCTACAGAGGTATTGTAGAAACCCACAACTGATGGGTAATTATGGAGAAGCTAGGAAGAGTCAGAGTCATGGAAGGGGGTCTTCTAATGGATATCAGTCAGACATTTCGAGTTCTTATATTTATGGAGGTTGAGGTGGGGGTTGTTTTACATTGGATAAAGATCACCCATATCCTTAGAGCGATGTAGCTCAGGGGACTCAAACTACAACACATGTAACTGGGACATGACATTTCGATGTAGTTCATCCCACACTTTTTGATAGTGGGGATAGGACATTGAAATTAAGTGGTATTATTCTTGTATATTATACAATTTCTAGTGACTTAGTTGATATAGGAGCCTCTCTTTTTTTTATCTGCACAACTTTTGAATAGTTTGAGTCTAGATTTCATGTTTTTGAGTGGGGTTATGAAAATAAACACAGCATTGGGCATACAGTCAAGGTAAAACTATTTATGTAAAGGATTATCTCTTGATGATAGAGAGTATCATTTTCTTTGGGACATTAACATACATGGCATGTTAATTTTTGACTTGATTTTGGAGACGAAATAGTAGGAATCATACTGATCTCGCATCGATTGTTACCATAGAAGATTGACCTTCATATATCCTAAGGGTAAAAATTATGTTCATCAAGGAGAGTGGGATATCGTGGCAGGACATGTGGATCTAATTAATTATTATATCGGGGAGATCACCATCGAGGTTTAATATTTTTATTAGATGATTAGGGTGTGAATAATAAGGTATTTCGACCTGTTTTGGACTAGTTTTACGATATATTTCCTGAGGAATTCCTAGGGATAACACCTGATAGATATTTTGTGTTTACAATCAAGATCTTGTCAGAAGCTAATCTTGTATCCTTTCCACCATACAAGATAGTACTAAAAAAGATTCAAGATCTCAAGACATAGATAGGGGACTTGATGGATAATGGATTTATACATCTGAGTACATCACCTTTGAGTTCTCTACTTTTGTTTTTAATAAGGATGATGGATATTGTGATTATGTTTTTATTACCTAATTTTGAATTAGATGATTGTGAAGAACTGATATCATATTCCATGGATCGATGAACTCTTTAAAAATTTGGGAGGAGCTTATGTATTCTCCACGATTGACTTGAGGTTGGGGTATCATCCTTTGATAGTTTGACCTATTGATACACCAAATACTAGTTTTAGAAGAATGTATGGCCTACAAATGTTCATAACAATGTTGTTCAGGCAGATAATGACTCAGAATATGTTTATAACCTTAATGAACCAAATATTTAACCTATACCTAGATTATTTTGTGTTTGTTTTTTTGGATTACATATTGGTGTACTGCAAGACTCATGATGCTCTTTCCCAACTTCTTAATATCATCTGGAGTATACTGAGAGAGAATTGACTATACAACAAGATATCTATATGTCGATTATAGATCAATTTGGTACATTTCATGAGTCATTTAATCTATTAGAAAGTTGTGTCAGTGGACCTAGAGAATGAAAAGGTAGTGGTTTCTTGGGAGCATCCCAAAAATGATTTTAATATACAGAGCTACTAGGGGCTAGTTAGTTATTATTAGAGGTTTATCCAGGACATGTACCATTTGGAAGAACTAATTTTAGGCATGACCAAGAAGGGTATCAGGCTTGAATGGTCTGGAACATGTGATAGTTACATCTAGGAGTTAAATAAGTTTATGACTACTGTGCGAATTTTAATCATACCCGAGCCCATTGTGGAGTATATTGTGTTTTGTGATGAATTATGGATTAGAATTTGAGCTAGGTTAATATAGGGAGATCAATTAATGGTGAATGGGTCATGGTAGTTGAGGAAACATGAACAAAATTACCCTATGCATGATCACATATTGGTTGTGGTAGTTTATGCCTTAAATTGTTGGGATAATTTCCTGTTGGGTGAAAAGTTCACTATATTACCAATCCCAAAATCATAAATATATTTTTTTATAGTGAGTTTTGAATATCTAGTAGCATATATGGGGTGAATATATAAAGTTGTTTTATTTTTAATTACCATATACACCCAGGAATGGAAATAGAGTCTCTAAAACGTTGAGTAGAATAAAACATACTCAGGTAGTTTTGGAGTCTATTTATGATTGGAAGATGATGGCCTTCCTTATTGGGATGCGTGTTGCGGTTTAGGAGGTGAAGGAGTAAATGAATCTCGTATCCTTATATGTTGAGTCCAAACTTATAAGACATGTTTGGGAGAGGTAGTATGAGGGTATGATGTTTTTGGCCTTGAGAAATATCCTTGAAGGTAGGGAGTCACTTTTAGATTGTACTATATATGAGGATGAGATCATCTATGTCCAAGTCCGTGTTGTTGGGCCTATGTGTATATGTGAGTAGCTAATGCATGAGTTTCATCCCCTAAAAGTTATAGGTGAATCCTTGTTTGACCAAAATTTCCCATGACATACATTGATAGTAATGGTGGTTGGGATTGAAAAGGGAGATCGCCAGTTTTGTGATATGATGCTATGCCTATCAGTAAGTGAAGACTAAGTGTCAATGACTTGGTGGTTTGTTACAACAATTTACCGTTCCATAATGGATGTGTGATGAATTTAACATGGAATTTTTTATTGGTATTCCAATTATGCCTCTAAATACGGATTCTATATGGGTGATTGTGGACCAATTGACAACAGTAAAAAACATATTACCTATCTGGGAGACTTTTACAATGGATAGATTTTGTGAGATTTTTGCTCAAGAGATACCCCATTTCCATAGGGTGACATAGAGTATAGTTTCAGACTGTGGCTCATGATTTAATTTTCACACACCATATATATAATTTCAAGAGATTAAAACAATACCTAATTCATGGGGGGGAATATAATTTTATTCCCACTGGTCAATTTCATATCATGTACATGAATAAGTGTGAAACATATATCATTCAATATATGATCATATTTTATCACATTTAATCTCATTATTATGGAGTGATTCATACACACATGTAATTCCACTATCAATAAATTATAGGTGCAATTATTTTAATACCCTTTAGTGGAATAGGGGATGAGTAGTCCTGGAACAAATTTTTTTAATGGAAATTTTCAGGATGATATCGACAACATGAAGAGGGTAAAAAAGATTAATGTTAGGGATTAATAATTGTAAAATGGGTATATCACCACTTGGGAATCATAAGGGATGGAAGATGAATATTAAATAACATATTAAAATATAAAAAATTGGGAATAAAAAGGAATCAGACAAAGAAAGTTCTTAAATAATGAAGATAATGAGAGGATCCCTTACCTTGAGAGGGTGCTTCCAAAAGCATGGGAGGGGATTCTTGGGGTATTAGGGGAACATTGTGAGGGTTATAGAGATGTATGGTAAGAGTATAATTGTTCTTAAAGTGTTTTTAGGTAATTATAATGGGATATTGTGGGTATTTATATAGGAAAAGAGAAGTAAGTTCTTTATTATTTCTCAAACTTAGGTTTTGGACACTTTACAATAAAATATTCAAACCCACAGTCCTTATTATGGGGTTTTACTATTACTTCATTAACATTTATTTTTTGTTTGTTATTTTAAAATTTTAAGAACAAATCTCATTAAAATATTATCTATTATGACGTGGAACTGACTTATGTTCATAAAGAATTGATTTTAAAATTTTGTTATATAATATAGGTTTTAGAGGATTCATAAAGGGTTTATAAAATTAATCAAATAACCCAAAAAAATTATTTTATAGTGTAAATATACAATTTTTCATGGATACCCTTTATGTAAAACATTAAGTCACTTTTTGGTCATTATAAGGTCATAATACACACCATATATTTATACTGTATATAATTTTGACCAAAAAAATTGACCATCTAAAAAAATTATCAAAAAATCACTATTGGCTAATTTTTGAATTTTTATTTCGAAAATAATTTTTATTATATCCTTAATAATATATTGGTATATGAATTTATATATTTTAATAAATAAAACACATTTATTGAAAAATAGTGGTTTTTTTACAGTAACAATTTCCTAACCCTTTAAAAAAATATTTTTCAAGTAATAAAATTATATTACCATTTATATTTAATAAAAATATTTAATAAAAATATTTTATTATTATATAATTTATTTAAAAATATATTTAATGCCTTAAAATAGAGCATCTTGATTTAAACTGTAATGGTGATATTTTCTTGGGGTGGTTTGGCATACACAGTTTTGGCCATGATCTCATTGATCTTGAAATTATCCCATTGACAGTTACTCTCATGCTTCAGTTATTAAATAACAGTTTTGGATTGATCATGGGAAACCCCCAAATATGTTAACTCCCACATAAGCTCTAATAAATGAGTTTATATTGTTTGATCCTACTAGTTGAGGTCATCACTTCTTTCCTCTATATCAATTTGAATTTATCATAATCTAATAGATATACTAATCATACAAACATTGTTTAATAGATATATTATCAATGGTTGTTATTCTTAACGGTATTTTAAATCTAACATGATGTACTGTTATAGAATAACTAATGAGTCAAATATATATTCTATAATTGTATTACATAATAGGTAATTGAAATTAATTAGAAATGTGATTTTATTTATAATTTTTTGGTCATTAAATTATTCCCCCCTTTATAAATTTCAACGTTAAAATTTTCATTTTATGCAGTAAAAAATATCAGGGTCCTTCTATTTCATTTCCTCTTCTTGTTCTAATGTCACTTCCCCATGGTTTTTGTTTCACCACAACACTATTTCTAGGTGATTAGTCTTGTTTCATAGAACATTTCATCTATGAACTAATATCTTCACCAGCTACTCCTTGTATGAAACATAATTATCCAATGATACCACCTATGGATTCATTACATGTAATGGGTTTGGTATATACTTCCTTAATAGGGATACCTGGAAGATATCATGTACTTAAGATGGGTTAATTAGGAGTTCTAGTTGAAAATCTATCACTCTGATGTAATCAAGGATCTCAAAGGTGCTGATATAAGTAGAATTATGCATTCCCTTCTTCCCAAAAACCATGACATTCTTCTATAGAGATATATCGAAGAAATCTCCAACCTCAAACTCTTGGTCTCATTTATGTTTTTATGAATAGCCTTTCTGTTGACTTTGTGTCGATTTTAAATGATGTTTAATGGTTTAAAACTTCTCTATAATCTCTTACATAAGATTAGGTCCTATCAGATTCTACTCCCCAAATCCATCCCATCATGTTGGAGACGGAACCCTCTTACCATATAGAGCCTTATGAAGAGACATTTTAATGCTAGAATGAAAAAAAATTATATGATAACCCCTCTATGGGAAGGTTTTAGTCACAATATCATCGGAAATACATTGAACATGATGTTATAATATCTTCTAGATTTTGAATGGTCCTTTTAGTCCAACCATAATTCTAAGGGTGATAATTAGTTTTGAAGATTGGTTCTATATTAAACACTTTCTGAAGTATTTTCTAAAACCTCAAGGTAAACTTTATATGTAGATCAATTACAATGAAGAGTGTCGCTACATTAAATCTTAACACTTCCCTTATGTATATCATAGTGTGTTTTTCAAAATATAAATCTCCCTCAATAGAAATTAAATGTAAATTTTTTTAAGGCGGACGACTACAACCTAGTGTAAATTATTGCATTTAGATTTCCTTGGTAGTTATGTAATAAAATCTATGGTTATTTTCTTTCATTTCCATTTTACTATAGAAAATTATTGCAGAATAACCATATACATATTTCATTCAACATTTAATTTTTGGCATTCTGTTTTTTGAGAATAGAATTTCATAATCTATCTATTCATGATATCGTAACAAAAATAGTCTTCAAATTTATGTACTTATTAGTTTTTTAGAAGAATATATAGGAATGAGATATTCACATCATTTAAATGATACATCTTCAGTTATGGTTTTTATGGGACATGTATTCAGGTTCAAAACCATATAAATCCAACTTTAGACAAGTTAAACTCTAAAATTTTCACTACCTTCTTCGGTAGTACCACATCATCTTTTTATGCCTCCTTGATCCTATCAATAATGTATAGTTGAGAATTTATGTAAGAAATTTGGGTTTAATATCCTTTTATTATTCCCATATTCATCCTTATCATGTGTAAGATGATTAGATTCCTTTCAATTATCATAATGGATATAGTTGTCTGATCCTTTTAACTTAGAGCATCGGCCATATTGTTTTCATTCCAATGATGGAAATATATTGAACAATAATAATACATAATCTTCTCTAACCACCAACATTGGTCTGTATTAATATTATTTTGTGTAAATATATACTTGAGTCTTGTATGAAATGTATATATCTCACACTTCTCTCCATATAGATAATTCATCCAAATCATTAATGTTATGATCACCACAATTGATTATAGATTATGAGTTTGGTAGTTTTATTAATGAATATTTAGTTAGGAAGAGGCATAGGATATCACTTTGTAAACATGCATGATTACAAAACCCAAGTACTTTTTGGATACATCATTTTAGATAACAAATCCTGACCCACATGTGGCTAATAAAATCATAGGGGAAATTATTAAACTCTTATTCAGTTCTTTAAAACAATCCTAACATCCATTAATCCAGAAAAACATGACTCATTTACATGTTATCATTGTTAATGGGAATTAAAATCAAGAGTTGTTTATAACAAATAAATTATAATACCCAATAAATCCAAGGAAACTATTTATTTCCTTCATAGAGGTTAATCATAGAAATCATTAAATTGAATTTTTTTGAATGGTTGATGGATATCCCTTTATTGGTGACAACATCTCCCTAGAATAATACTTTATCCAAAAAAATTATTTACAATACTTCACATACATCATTTATTTCTATGATTTCTTTAGAATAGTATACAAATTCTCCTACTATTCCTACATTCTTTTTGAGTAAATTATAATATCATTTATAAATACTACCAATGTTTGGAGGAAATCAATAAAGAATCTCTTAATTAAATCCGTGAATATTTATGGAGTATTAGTGAGTCCAAATGAAAACAATATGAACTCATAGTTCCAATACCTTGAATGAAATGATGTAATGGGGATATCCACCTTCTTCACCTTTACATTATAGTATCCCAACTGAAGATCCCCGTTAGTGAGATATTGGGCTCCACGTAGATTATCAAATAAGTCAACAATCCATAGAAGTGGATACCTATTATTTATCAATATCATGTTGATCTCATTATAATAATTGTATAGGAACATTGAATTTTCCTTCTTCCTGATTAATAGGATTGATGCACCCCACAATGAAGAACTTGGGTATATAAACCCTTCATCTATATTCTCCTATAGTATCTTGTTTATCTTTTAAATATCAATAATGACCATTAAATATGGTGTATTGGATATTTTTAAATCTAAAAGTATAAGAAATATTGACAATTTAATCTCTCAACTAGGATAAATACCATTATATTCCTTAGAAAACACATTAGTTAATTCCCTTACAGTGGAAAGGTCATTAGGGATTATATTTTAATTAATCTCAACAAATTTTCAATATATAATTTCTCACTAATAAATAATATCAATATTTGAGATATTAGTAATAAATAAGATTGATCCCCTATATGAAATTTTATAGAATCAGGGGTGATTCATGATATGGAGGGTGGTTTATTTCTTTCATAAATTTATATTGGCTCTACATAAAAAAATCCAATCCATACCCAAAATAGCATTAAATTCCACTAAAGTGAGTATCAAATGGTTTTTTAGGAATTTCAGACCATAATTGTTGATAGGGGAGGTGATATATACTTGGGTTGTAATAATTTCCCCGGTTTTTATTTTCACTAATAGCTCAACTTGTTTTTTTGTGGGGGGATTTGAATAGTTATATTAAACCTGTGAGATATGAAGGAATGCATAGAAGTATAATAAAACAGTACATTCACTATTATTGGATGAATAAATAGAATGATTTTCACTATTTTTTGTTGGGATCCATATCCAAAAAATATAATGTTATAAGATATCTCTTAATATCTAGGAATTGGTTGTTTTTATCATCAGTTTTCTTCAAGAACCCTTATCATAGTGCAATGGTTTTCATTGTGCTCTTATTACATGAATTTGAAATAGTGGAAAATGAGATAAGGGTTTCTAAGAGAAATAATTCCATCCATCACATTTTTGGTTTCATCCTATTAGAAATTTCTAACTAAGTTTCCTTAATTTTTACACCAAAAGAATTTCCTCACCCCTTCAGGCCTTTATAGGGATCTTCTTACCAAACCTCTGATAAGTGGGATGTTGAAATTTATTACTACCTTTATATTTCCCCATCACCCCACAAGAATTAAACTCAACATTATACTTAATATCCTCTTTTGACCCTTGAAATTTGAAAATATTTATTTATACTATGAGGGAACACTAAAATTTCATCATAGCTATCAAAGTCCCAAATTTCCAAGGATTTTTGTAGACTTGGATTTATCCCAACAAATAATTTTTCAACATTACATTCATGGAGTAATGATAATGTATGAGGCATATCAATATTGTCTTGGGAATTTTTTCTTATACTTCTTGATAGTTTCATCATCATTTTTCTTAAGGGAAAGAAAATACCTATCCATTTTAAGTCAGAGAGTGTGAGAAATAAATTTACCGAAAAACATTTTTATGGAACTCCTACACTTCATTGATCTGACCTCTTCCTCATGCTTCATATATTTTACCAACATCTACCATTTTTTATCTTCTCTCTCTATATGAAAAATATTCATCATGAAATTCTCTTTATCATAGCATTAAAACAAGTAAAATATCTTTTCAATGAATCCGATCCATTATTATTAAATTATGGTATCGAAAGATCCACTGAATGTCGGAGGACTTGGTCACATAAATATCTCAATTGAAACTTCATATTTCTATGGGGGGTTTATTAATTCCTATAGATTTAGATTTTAGTTAAAAAAATGAGCTAATTGATAAAGTATAGTCACTAAGTTCATTATTATTACTCCCATTAGGTTGGGAATCTTATTTGTGATATCATCAAATTTCCCCTCATACTGGTTATTGACTCACTTCCTCCAATTTTCCTCTATTTACAAGAATAAATGTAAAATTATGGATTATTTTGATTAAACTATTAAAAAAACACAAGGAAAACCATGAACATTAACGTTATGACTCATAAATAACATATATTCATTAAACAATTAAATTCAATGTTTTAATTTTAGTTATCCATGATCAATTTCATAATATAAAATATTATAGGAATTTTTTTCCATAGTAGTGGTTTGTTAAGAGATTGTAAATTTACCATTGTATATACCTCAAGTGTGACAAACTAGGTGAATATAAAGGCCCATTTTAACACACCAAATCATAATTGATTCTATATTAATATACCATTTTCAGAGTTTTTATGCCTAGGTAGATCTAATACGGAGCCACATACTCTTATAGTATCAAAACCTAGATTTATTTTACTAAAAACCAATTAATACACTTTTACAAAATTATTTGATTTTCCCTATTTTTATTATTATGACTAATTCATTCTATAGTGATTTCTAATCCTAATCCCAAAAATAACTAGACATTTCTCTGATACCAACTATAACAGCCCATATCATTAATACACTTTTTTTTCATAATTTATTGTATAAAGGTACACTTAAAACAATCCTAAAAATATAGTATATCCTAGTTTATTAAGGATATTTGGTACATAGAATATCAAATTGACACATTGATAAAATTAAATTTTGGAAAACTTCTTTAACAAGATTAAACTTCTATAGACCTTTCAAAACAATAAAAGATGACATGGGGAAATACATAAGAATGGGGTGATCAATAAAGCCTAAGGAGATAATAAAAATAATAATAACATGATGTAATGTAGTAAATGTGATCTAAGTAGAATTTCAATGTAAAATAAGAGTTTTTAGAATAATAATATTGAATAATTTGGCATTATATAACATGATAGCATAAAGTCAACATAGTAATGTGGAAATAAATTAAAACATGGAATCATAAACATTATTCAAGGATAAACTCTAATAAAACATAACATAGTGTTCTTAGTATCACCTCCCACAAACCATAAATTTTATATCATGTGATTAAAACATTACCCAATTCATTGGAGAGCTATATAATTCTTGGTGAACACATCACTTTCATACCATGTACATGCGTATGTGTGACACATAAATAATTCAACAAAGGAACATATTTCATAAAATTTAATACAACTATTAATGAGTGTTGGAAACACTACATGAATTACCCAAAAAGCTGATATGTATATCTAGCTGTTTACTCTTAATTGTAAATGGGGATTAGTATTCAAAAAATAAATTTTTTCTTGGAAAATCATAGGATACGTTCGGAAGCATCACCAGGGTACTCAAATATTTATGGGGGTAATGAGAGTGAAGGGGGTCTATAATAAATTGGAAATCATTAGATTATTAAGAGTAATTTTAAATAACATATTCCAAAATGAAAATTTGGAATAGAAAGGTATAAGAAAAAGAAGGTTCTTGAATAAAGGGGATAAAGAGAGAATCCCTTACATTGATTGGGTGTATCCAAAATTTTGGGAGGGGATTATTGAGATCTAGGGAGAACCTTGGTAGGTATAAAGTGGAAAAGAATGTGTATAGTCATGATATATGGGATTTTTGTGAAGATTAAATAGATCTTGTGTGGGGTTTTATAGGAAAAGAGATGAATTGTTTTTACAAACATAATTTTGTACTCTATACAATAAAGTATTAAAAACCACAAACCTTACCAAGGTTTTTTCACATTATTTGTTCAAATTTGAATTGGTTTTAATTATTTTACATGTTTCATAAGTGATATCATTAAAATATTACCCTTGGTGATGTGGATGAGATTCAGATTAATAAATAATTTATTTTAAAACCATAATATATAATATTGGTTTTGGAGGATTCATAAAGGGTTTATAAAATTAATAAAATAATATAAAAAATAGTGTTTTAAATGGGATATCTAAATTTGGTATTTATACCCTTTATGGAATATATTACATCACTTTTGGGTCATTATGATGTCACAATACATACCATATATTTATACAGTATTTAATTTTGACCCAAAAAATTGATTGTCTCTAAAAATTATGAAAAAATATACATTGGATAATTTCTATGTGATTATTTATAATATAATATTATTTTTTTCCAAAAAAATTATTTTCATGTCAATTAATAACTTTTAAATAAAAAACCAACATTTAGTGAAAAATAATGGGTTTTTATATTAATAGTTTTCTTACCCTTATAAAATTCCGTTCTTATTTCATAAAATTATATTATCAATTATATTTAATAGAAATTATTTTCAAATAATATTATATTAATAAACGATTATTTATTTGAAAAAAAATGTACTCATTATAACAGAGCATCTTGATTGAATTTATACATTTCCCCCAAAAAATAAAATTTGTGGTTCATCTAATTTTTTTCAATTCATTATCTAATCATTAAAAAAAATAATCACAAAAGATAAATATAATATTTATTTAAAAAAAACATAATATTATGGTGTCGATTCATATCCCTTTATAACACAACACATACCATAAGGATATGGTGTTTGATGGTGATATTTTCTTAGGGTGGTTTGACATACATGGTTTGGCCCATGATTGTAATGAGCTTGAACATCTCCCATAAATTGTTTCTCTCATGATTTAGTTGTTGAATTTTTTCTTGGTTTTAATTAAGGTGAAATATTAGATATTTTACCACCCTCATACACTACAATAAATGGGATTTATAGGGTATAATCCTACAAATCGGGGAAATCACTTCATTTATATACCTCAATTAGACTTTATCATAATACCACATATATACTAATCAAACGATCATTGTGTAATATTTATATTATCAATGGTTACGATGATTAATGGTATTTTAAATACAAAAAGATGTAGTTTAACAAAATTACCAAAGTAGTGCATCTATTATCTATAACCACATTATTTAATAGGGTATTTAATTTAATGAGAAAGGTAATTTTATTTATAAATGTTTGGGTCATTACAGAAAATATAAATAAGGGTAAAAAAGGTAGATTTCAATGATCACATGAGCATAAAATTAATATATTAGTAAGATAACATGATCATAACATTTGAAAATAATATCTTGCATATCATATATATCATAATCTTGATTCATGCCATAAATAATTGAAGTTCATAAGACATGAATCATAAATAAATCAAGTAACATGAGCCATGAGGGGAAAAATTGGTATTAGAAATAAGTTTTTTTCAAACACATAATCATAGAAAATAATTTCCTTAGTAGTCATGGCTCATTTCAAAAAATATCATAGAGTAATGGGTTCACACCCCACTCCATCATAGTAGTCATAGTTTTCTCCAAAAACTATCATAGTGTAAAAACTCTCATACTAAATTGGGTTCACTCCCTATTACAATATTTATTATATCATGACATATCAATATTTACCAAAGGAACTGGAGAGAGATATAGGTCCCACCCATCATTGTTTATAACGTTACCACCATCATTAGTTATAAGGAAACCATAATCCTTGATTATAATATAATCACCATCCTTAGTTATAACTTAACCACCATCACATAATGAAAACCATACATTCGTGTGGAAAAATATCATAAATTAATCATCAAATTAAAACCCATAAAAAATGGGTTTCATAAATAGCTCATCATAGCATATCCTATAGAAAAGAAACATGTTTCATTAACTTTTCGACATTTCATCATAGTATAAACTATTGAAAATGAATAGGTTTCATAAAAAACATATCATCAAAGAAACAAACCTTATAGAGAAATAATAATTATTGTATCCTTGAATTATATATCTAGTAAATCATAAGTTACTTCAATGTTTTTTGTAATTTATGAATATAAATACCATTAAAATATTATTAAAATATTTTTTTTAAAAAATACCATTCCATTTTGAAATAATTTATTTAAAACCTAGAAATTTACAAAAAATTATGAGAAAAATATTTCAATTTAACCACGGAAAATAATAAAGTAATATTCAAGAAATTGGGTGCTCATGATAATGGAAAATTCAGGTTTTTTGTATAAGATAAAAGAAGACATTACTTTTACACTATTGTAAAAGAATCAAAAAGTACATATTTCTAAAAATGAAAAGTTGATTCCTTTTGAAAAATTTATTAAAAATTGAAATATGGATAAAATTAATTTAAAAAATCTAATTAGAATAGTTAAAACCATCATTAAAACATTTTTAAAAAACATTCATTTGGATGAAATGGTTTTTTCAACCATAGAAAGAATTAAAGTTGAATACTATTAAAAAAATATTGAGTAACTATGGTTTGGATAATGAAAGGAAAAAATTTATTGTATAGAAATAACCATATGATAATAAAATTAATGAGTTTAATGAGAGATAAATCATATTATTTCATCATTGGAAACTTAATCACAAACAATAATGATAAATAATGACATTGTAACATAAAACACTCACCGCTTTGGTCACAATTTAATTATAATCCCCTTGTAAGAAAATAAATTAAATAGATATTTAAATATACATAAAATTAATAATAATAATCATAATATATATTCAAGGGTATTATATACACCACACAAAAGAAACATGTGGGGAATAAGTGATGTGTCCCATAGAAATAAATGTTAGAATAAAATCACTTATATTAGGTCTGACTTCCTTCATATGCATTAAAACCCCATTTATAATAAATATATATTTATTATAAAAGTATTATAAAACCATTATCAAATATATTAGACCATATATTATTTACTAATAACCTTTTATTTCCCATTTATAAAAATTTCTTTGTTAAAATCACTATTCCTAGTGATATCTTCTTCGTTTTCCATGTATGTTCTGGTTTGGTAGTTTTGGTCCTTGTATTTTAATCATGGTTAAATAATATTAATAATTATATAAATATATTATATATTCATTATTTATTTTTTATAGTCATTCATAAAATATGTATATATATAAATGAATTACATCGTGCATGGAGATGGTAAGTCATATGTACGCAGGAATGCTATTTCCATTTTTCAAAATATGGAACAATAAAAAGTTAAAAGATAAATCACCATCAAATAATAATTTTATTAAAACATATATCATATAAATATATTAAATATATCTTTATTACCATTTAAGTACAACTATAATGAAAAATGGATCACATCGATTTGTGGAGGTGGTAGTCCACATGTGTGCATGATCAACGTTGTCCTTTTCCAAAAAATTGAATGGTAATAAGTTATATAAGATATTACCATTAAACAAGTATATTTAATATATAAATATCTTATATAAAAATTAAACCCATCATAATACCCATCCATAACACTTGTGGATTTGAAATGAATTGTATTCCTATGTGGGGAAGGAATTCCTTATGTATGCACAAGAGATTTTTTCACATTCCATTTGATGGATTAAGGGTGAATACCAATGATGAAATAATCATAGTAAAATTTTATTATATTTTGGGATATTTAATTTATAATTTCATGAATAATATAACCAATTTATAAGGGGTAATAGAATAATTATAAAGAAAGTAATATGTTCGGGTGATTACCTCTTATTTGAAATAAATCCTTTAGATCTCCAATTTAGGGATCTAGGGTTGGGGTTTTGGGAATAAAAAATACACTAAAATGTGACTAAGAAACTTTAGAATGTATTATTTTAAGGTATGGCCAGTCTAGAAGGTTAATTTTTTGTGAATACAAAAAAGGAGGGTTCTATTTTATTATTTAATGGTGGGGCACTCTTCGAATTTCATAAAATATTAAATTAATATAAATTAATTTTTATATTAAAATACATAGATATTAATAATATTATAATATAATATGATTATTAATATAAATACTCTCATTAAATAAAATATTTAAGATATTTCATCACACTTTTAGGTTTATCTTGAAGTTTTAGCCCTTAGTAAACCCATTTTCCAATTAGAGTAATATTAATGTTTTCTACATTTTAAGGGTTCATATTTTTCTATAAAATGACAAAGTAAACATAAATTGAATACAAATGATTTGTAAAAATATATCCCATTAAATTAGAAAAATTTAATATTTTAATGAATTTTTCATCAATTAATAAAATATTGTTTATTATAACATATCATTAATGTCATTTTAAAAAAAATTCATTAAATTTGAATTTTAAATACATAAATACAAAAGAGTAAATCAAATATAATACTTAAAAACAAAAATAAAATGTCATATAGATCATTAAAATTCATGGTACAGGTTAATTATTTCAAATTATATCACTTTTAATATTTTTAAAATCATTAATTTTATTTTTACGTTAATTAAATAAATATTGTATTAGAGTTTCAAGATCATTTAAGGTCATTATATAATGTATAAAAAATATAAATTAATTTATGTCAGAAATATAATTTCTTCAATCTCAAAATATACACTTATATTAATTTATAACATGTTTTTTATGTGGACACATAAGAGAAATTTAAAACTAAGAGAGTGACATTTTGTAACTTTCTCTAATTTAAATATTAGATAGGTAATTTTCATATAAAATTTTACATTAAAAAATTTAATTTTGAGCTAAGGTGATAAGGGTAGAATTTAATTCATATGTTAATATTTATGATTTAAAATACGACCATATCACTTAATTTTATCCTAGATTAATCTGATTTACCCTTTATAGAGGTGATAAATTTTACCGTGGTTGCTATTAGAATATTGAAATAAAAATAAATCTAGAATATTTGAAAAAAATTTAACCTTAATATAACAAATATTTATTTCATTTTATTAAATCCAATACCTTTATATGGTAGAAATTTATTTTAAAATAAGTTTGAAAATGTGGTGAAAACCATTTTTTAGAAAAATATAGTTTTTAAGCGTAAAACCAAACATATTTTTACGTATGAATTTTTTTTATATTATATCAAATTAAAAAATCAATTGCAATGTACTTAATTGGATTATATGAGATAAATAATTGTACTTTGAAACCATTTCAAAACAAAATTGAACTTTTTTACTTACAATTTTCAATAAAATCATCATTTTTTACTATTCACTAAAAACTAAAAAATCTCAAATATTCATCATAAGATAATTTTAATATAATAATTTAAAAAATTATGTTTAATTTATAAAATAAAATTTATAAAAGTTACAAATTTAAATAATAATATTTTCTAACAAAAAGGAATAATTTTTTTTGTAGAAAATGTATTTTTGAATAATAAAATGACTTTACGATTAATTAAGTGATAATTTACTAAAAATTTATCAATAAATTTATATTGAGTGGGAAATTTATAAATATTTCATAAATTTTTTAAACCTATTCATATATACAATTTAATGGGTAGGTTATAACTATCACAAATAAAAATATTTTTATAATATATCACATTTCCCTTAAACGTGGCGTCGTGTAAAACCCAAGCTATCAAAGAAATTATAATATTTCAAGGGAAATGTTTTATGAAATATCAAAGTATTACATCCCCTCATTTAATAAAGTGTGTCCTAGAAATTTTAACTTTTTCTTGGTAATAAGAATGTTTTATATTTGAGGAGTCCTTTGTTGAAAACCCACATTATAAAAATGGTTAATGAAACATACACTTAAAAAGAGGGAAAAAGAAGTACGATCGTCACCAAAAAACAAGGTTTCCAAATAAGAGAAAATTAGTGGGAAGCAAAAAATTGCAAAAGGAATAGAAATATAATTTTTACAGACTAATATAGAGTGATAGATAACATTTTCTATATAATGTTAACAACCAAAAAACCATTATGTTATCCATCACATTTAAGTTATTCTCACATTATTACATATATTTTTAACAAATTAACACAATCCTTATTCTTTAAATAATTTCAAATCTATTTAATATTTTCCATTAATCAAAAAAATTAAATAAACTTCATCAAAGGTGGCCTAAATCACTTTTTATCAAATCACAAACAAATTTTAACATTAGTAATAATATAAATGTGTACTATTTATTTATCTCAAATATATATTAATTACATAACATCAGACACATATTGAGTTTTAACTTTTCCCTTAACCATGTGCCCCTAAAAAATATCACCTTACCACCAAATAACTTTTTTAGTTATTAGCACCCTAGAAAATATGTTTTCAAAACATTAAATAAAACTAATACAGACAATAATTATTTGTTTGATGATTTGTATAACCATAATATAATTAGTATAACACTTAAATAATATAATAATTTATTCCAAATACATAAACACTTCAACCATCCCATTTTATTTTTAAACAATTAACTTGGATTCATCCTCTTTCCCCCAATACAACTTTCATACAATAAAAAATATGAATCATGTCTTAATATTCATCCCCATAAATTTAATATTTCTTATTACTTTAAATATAATAAATACAATTAAAACAACCCATATCTTTCATATTTTATTCATAGACTCTTTATAATCATTATAAAAACCATTACTCATATAACCTTGAAAATTATCTTCTCTAGCTTCCCCCATAGGACATAGATTTTCATAATTCACATACATTCCAAATTTAAAACACTCAATCATATAGGATAACTTAGGGGTTCCATTATTATCATACATTACATTAATGAATATTATCATTTTCCCTCAACAATAACTTTTTTTGTCCTTATTATCCATAATTATAAAATCTTCATGTTCCTCAAATACATTCACTTTAGTGCTTATTCACACATCTAGACATGTTGGATGATAAATATTCATTACTATATTCTCTTTATGAAACTATATCTTTATCTTATGAGGTGTTTTAAGAAACTCAAAAAAATTAGATTTTTAATCACATAACAAGATAGTTTATTAGGTATAATCACATAGTGTAACACTCCATCTATTATTTCACTTATTTTATAATGAGGACAATAATTCTATTGGTACTGAAATTCAACATTAACATGATTCTATTAGGTTATAATCATTGACTAAAACTAAAAAATATAGTGCGAGAAACATAACCATAGTGGGAAACCATATAATTATGAAAAATAATTAATATGATTTATAAATTATGGAACATTCTTTAAAGAAACATTAGGTTAGACCATGGTCATTCATGGTTGTTTCGAAAAATTTAGGTCTGTATACTATGATAGGATTTATCCCCATGGTTCTCACTATATTTATCTCATTTATATTTCCATAACATAACCAAAAATTGATCTAATACCAACTATAGAGACCCTAACTTTTAATATATAGATATCACATTTTTATATGAATATTTATTACATAACATAACAATCCATTCCAAAATCGTATTGGTAAAGTGACTTTGAAATAATGGACACATAAAAAACTATTTTATAAAATATCTACATCTTCACCCACTAATTTCATTATAACTAGTACCCTTATTTGACATATCATACTTATTAATTTTCCTTATTTTCTGGGGAAAGAAAATGAATCAAATGATGAATTTATAAGATCATTAAGGGTAATCAAGGGATTTATCAATGATATCTTTAGCATAACAAGAACAAAACGACATGAGAGCATGATCATAACATTTTAAAATAATAACTTTCATATCATAGATCGTAATATTGAGTAATAGAATTAATATTGGTAGTTCATAAGACCCATATCATAAATAAATCAAATAAAATTATCCAAGAGAGCAAACAATTGGTGTAAGAAATATGTTTTATTCATACACATAAGCATAGAAAATCATTTCTTTGGTGGTCAAGACTCATTACCAGGACTATCATAGTGGAATGGGTTCACTCCCCAAACCTTTATATTAATGAAAGTTCAATACTAGTAAAATTATAGTATAAAATTTCTATATTTATTTGGGTTCACTCCATATTTTAGTTTTGTTTATCTAATGATATATCAGTATTTTCCCAATGCGTTGTTGGGATATATTAGTCTCACACATCCCTGTTTATAATGTGACCCCAATAATTTTTTCTAATTTATCCACCACCATTGGTTATAACATTACCAAACTCTTATAATGAAAACCATACATATGTGTGCCATATGATCAAAAAAAATCATATTACAACCCATTAAATGAAATTGGTTTCATAAATATTTCATCATAGCATAACCGAGTGAAAAGAAACGAGCTTTATAAACTTTTCATCATTTTATTATAGTATAACCCACAGAAATTGAATGATTTTCATAAACATCTTATCATACTAAATATAAAATATCAACAGAAGAAATAAATATGGTATCCATGGGTTATATCCCCTGTAAACCATAGGTGGAATCAATTTTTATTTCCTTTTGATAATATAAATGCCATTAAAAGATATATAAAACATTATTGAGGAAAATAATGTTCCCATTTGGAAATATTTTGTTTAAAATATAATTTTTTTTAAAATATTTGGGAAGACATTTTTTTTGAAAATAATCAAGGAAACTTATATATGAATATTTAAGGAATTTAGTGGTCATGAGCGATGGAAATTCTGTTTAATCTGAATAAGATAAAAGAAAACATTCCTTTTACACTATTGTAAAAAATGAAAGGTACCAAATTTGGAAAGTAAAATGAATATTACATTTAAAACATTTTAAATAAATTCAAAAATGGGTAAAGTGAATTAAAAAATCATTGTAGAAACATAAAAACCATCCATAATTGTTTTTATAAGTCATGGATAGGGAAGAAAATTATTTTTCAACCAAAGAGAGTATGAATATTTATTACTATTAAAAATATATTCAGTACCTAATGTGGGAAAAATGAAAATAAAACATGAACTTTAATGAAATAAACAATTTATAAGAAAATGAATTATTTTATTGAGATGTAAAAAATAAGATCTCATCATCTAAAACTTAATCACAAACAATCTACATAAATAATGAAATTGTAGCGTAAAACCCTTACTGCTTTGGTAACATTTGAATCAGAAACGCCATGAAATATATAACATTATATGTATATGTAAATACCTATAATATTCATAATAATAATCAATAAATAAATGTAGTTGTATTATACACACCAAAAATAATAAATAAGTAGTGAATATGGCATGCATCCCATGGAAATAAAAGTTAAATTAATATTCATTACCTAATGTCAGACTTCCATCAAACGTATTGGAAATAAGATATAATAAATATAAATATATTATAAATATATTAATGAATCAGAATAATATATATTATACCATAATTTTTTTTTACTTATATCCTTTTATCACACATTTGTGAAAACTTCTTTATTAAAATCACAGTTATTGGTGACATCTGCTTCGTTTTTATGTATTTTCTTGTTTAGTAGCTTTTGTACTTGAATTATGATTAAGGTTCCATCATATAAATAATATAAATAATGATATAAATATAATATATATTCATTATATACATGTTTAGAGTCACTCATAAAATGTAGAGATAGAAAATTTAATTACACTATTCACAGAGATGGTATGTCATACGAACACATGAACGTTGTTTCTATTTTTTGGAAAGAAAGATAAAGAGAAAGGTAAATAATAAATCAAATTTAAATTATTGTTGTTATATAATATATATCATATATATTCAATAAATCTATCCTAATTACCATCTAAGTAAAATATAATTAAAAAATCACATTGCTTCGTGGTGGTTGTAGTCCACATGTACACACGATCATGTTATCATTTTACAACAGTTTGGAAGGTGAGAAGGTAAATATTATATTATAATTATAAAATAATAATTAATCAATAATTAACATATATAATTATCAAACCCATCATTACACACATCTATAAATTATTGTGATGAGAAACAAATTGTATCGATATGTAGAGAGGGTAAGTTGTACGTACGCACAAGCGATAATTTCATTTACCATTTGACGAAAATAATGTCAATAAAGGTAGTTTAATAATCTGAATTAAATATATTTATATTTATGATATGTAATTAATTATGTTATTAATAATATAACTGTTTTATAGGAGGAAAAACGATGATTAAAAATAAAGTTATTGTATAAGGGGATTATCTCTTCTTGGAAACAAATCCTTTATATATGCTCTTTAAGGGTTCTATAGTTATTATTTTAGTAACACCAGAACCTATATAATGTGACTAATGTAGTTTTTTATGGGTATTTTTATGGAATGGGTGAGATATACGGATCAATGTGTTGTGAAGAAGATAATGGAGGGGGTGCCCTTTATAATTGAGGGGTGGGGCACTTTGGGAATTTCTTAATATATTAAATTAATATAAACAATTTTTGGGGTCCAAATGGATCCAAATTGTTCATATTATAATATAATATAATTATCATTTTATATAATCTCATAAAATATAATATTTACAAGTTTGGATCACATGTTTTCCATTATCTTTTTGTTTTAACCCTTCATTAACTCTTTTGACAATTACCACATCATTAAACTTTTATATATTTTAAGGTTTGATAATGCAACTATAAAATTTAAAAAAAACCTTAAATTTACCATGGATGATTTTTAAAACCATAAAACATTCATTTTTTTGAATATAATTTTTCAATAAATTTTATTTTATTCCATAAAATATTATTTATTGTAAAATATCAATAATGTCCTTTTCCATACTATTCCATTAAATTAAATTTACATATATTAAGAAAAAGGTGGAATTAAAATATAATAACTCCTAACCTCCTTATTATGTCATATATATCAATTAAATTTTTAATGAACATTAAATAATTCAAATTATATGACTTTTAACAATTAAAAAATCATTTATTTTGTTATTCCAATCATTTAAAAAATATTGTATTGCGTTGCACAAGCATTAACATACACTAAATAATTTATAAAAAATATAAATAAATCTATACCATGAAAATAATTTCATTTATCTAAGAATATTTATTTTTATACATTTATAAAATTCTTTTTCTCACAATGTAAATATATCAGAGATATTTCAAATTACGAGAGTGTAATTTGGTGACATTCTTTGATTTAAATATTTTTTGGTCATTTTCAGGGAAAATTGTCCATTAAACAGATAAATTTACATGATAATGAAATAAAGGTATAATTACCGTCACCAAATAATATTTAGAAAAAACAATTTTGGCCTTATCACATAGTTTTAAATTAGATTAACCTTATTTACCCTTTACCGAGGCAATAAATTTTTACATGGTTACAATTTATAATGACCGAAAGTAAATGTGGCATATTTTAAAAATATGAACATAATGATTACAAAAATATAATAAATTGTATCAAATTCAATACCTATAATTGTTAGTAATTAGTGTGAAAATATGTGAATAGAATATGATGAAAACAAACTTTTGGGAAATTATTGTTTTACACATAAAATTGGATTTATTATTATCCAATGGCTAGATAAATATTACATGAATGTTAAAGATATTTATTTATTATATAATATATATATATATAATTAGAATAAATAACCAATATAAGTAAATTTAATATATTATGACAAGAACATATTACATGCATAAATAAGTTTTTCCAGAAAAATTCATTTTTAACTATAAAAATGTTTCTATACTAAATTCAACCATAATATTGAATAAAATGGAATTAGATGGATTATATATAAAAAATATTTTTACTTTAAATACATTTTAAAATAAAAGGGTTCTTTGTACTTAAATTTTTCAATCAAATCATCATTTGTTTCTTATTCTATGAAAATAAGAAAATAAAAAATATTTATCCCATGATAATTTTGATATGTTTATTCAAAAAATTACGTATATTTTAAAAATAAAATATGAAAAAATTTCATATATTAATCAAAATATTTTCTCAAAAAAATCAATAAGAATATTATTTGAAAAAAAATCTATTTTTAAGAATAAATAGATTTATTAAAAATTGAATGATTATTTACTAACAATTTTACAATACATTTATATTGAGTAGAAAATTTATATATATTTAAAAAATTAGTCAATACTATTTATATATAACAATTTAACAGCTAGGATATAACTGTCAAAAATAATAATATTTTAATATCATATTATAGTTTGTTTAAACAATGTGTTGTGCGTATTGCAAGCTTTCAAAGACACTTGATTATTTAAAGAGAAAGATTTCATAAAATCACATGGTGTTACAATAATTAAATTTTAGTATACTTAGGACAATGATGTTTTTATTTTATGAACGATATAACATATTTACAGTAGGAAAAATAATAATTAAAATGAAAGTGACCAGTTAAAGAGATTACTTCTTCTTGGAAATAAATCATTTAGATCTCCCCCTAGGGGATCTAGGGTTGGTTTTTTAAGAAGAAAATCACATCTAAAAAGTGTCTATATGAGAATAGGATAGTGATTATCAGAGTTTGATCGATCTAGAAGGCTCAAAGTAGTTTTAAAGTGATTAAGGATTGATTCCCTTTTATAATAGTGTTGAGGGGCACTCTTGGAATTTCCAAAAATATTATAATATATTAAAGTCATTATCAAAAGAAATGGTTCCAAATATCCTATATATGGTTAATGGATGTAATTTACCACCATATTTTATTCTTATTGTCATATTTTAATATTTTTATTATTTTTATGAAATTTAATAAAATATTATTTTTATAAAATAACATCATTTCCAATTTAGACACTATTCATTAAATTTGAATTCAAAGACTTAATTATAAAGTTTTAAATAAAATATAATTATTTTATATGACAATAATATCTCATCTAAATATGAAAAAATCATCTCACACATTTACTCCCTCAGATTATATAACTTTTAATTTTTTTAATATCATTTATTATATTTTTATTAATTGTAGAAATACTACATTAGTGTTTCATAAAAATTTAAGGTCATTATATAATAAATAAAATTTATAAATAAATTAATATCATGATAATAATTTTATTAATATAAAAATAGAAACATATATTCATTCATACCTTTATTTTTCCCAATATGGACACATATGAAAATTTTAAAACTAAGAGTGTGGAATTGTGTAACTTTATTTAATTTAAATATTATATAGGTCATTTTCAAATAAAAGTTCCCCTTAAACTAATAAATTTCAAACCTAATTTTATAAGGTGGAAATTATTCTAATCTTATAATAAATTGTATGAAAAATTATAGTCTTATCACATATTTTTGACCTATATTAAGTAGGGTTACCCAATACCGAGGTGATAAACTTACCACGATTACTATTCATAATTTCCAAAATGAAAGGGGTTGTTTTTACTAAATTTGAACCAACTTATTACAAATATGTAATCCATTTTATCACATTAAATACCTATAATCTGAATGAATTAATTTTAAAATAAGTGTATAAATAGTTTTGAAATTTATTTTTAGAAAAATTCAATTTTACACATGAAACAATATATATATTCTTATGGAATGGCTAGAAAAATATTTTATGAATTTTAAAACACATTTTGGATTAAATAATATATAAATAATATTAAAATAATTCACCATTACTAACAAATTTAATTTATTGAGATAAAAACACTTTACCTACAAAAAAATATTTTTTATGAAAGTGCGTTGTTATATATAAAAATTTCTTTAGAATAAATTAAAACATAAAATTTATTAAAATGAAATTAATTTTATTACATAAAATATAATATAACTAATTTAACATTTTTATTTTTTAAAAAAATTATCTTTTTACATGCCTAAAACTAAAATATAGTTTTCAATAAAAATCGGTATTTTTTACTATTCACTGGAAATGTAATATTTTTAAAAATTCTAGGAAATTCATCCTAAGATTATTTTAATGTTATAATTTGAAAAATAATTTTCATTTTATGAAATAATATTTCTAAAAGTTCCATAAATTAATCATAATATTTTCTCACTAGATGAAATATAAATATTGTTTTATGAAAATGTATTTTTGAAGAATAAAATGACTTTACTAAAAAATAAGTGTTTATTCAATAAGAATTTACCAATATATTTATATATATTACAAGTATTATTTAATTATATTAATACCCTCTATTTAATGGGTAGTTCATAACTATTAAATTAAATAATAATATTTTAACAATATATTATGGTTCATTTAAAATCTGTGTTGCATGTGATGCAGGACATCAAAGAAATACAATTTCTTTGAAAAATATAGTTCATAAAAATATTTTGGTGTTATACCATGGTTTATAAAACACCATCTACTATGTCTTCTTCTTCCTGGAGAATGGATCTATGAAAAGGGCTGATCAAAATGCTTGTGGTAGGGTATGGTCTCAAGCATGTAGCACTGGGAGTCCCATCAGGACCATGGATAGTGTAGCCCCACCACACCATGGTAGAAATCCCAGTGATTGCAAAATATGATTGTATATGAAACCACGCCATATTGGGTGGCCATATTGGTTTTCCTAGTCTAGGTGTGTTTGAGACCACCATGGCCATATTGTGTTTCACCATGTCATGGTGATAGCTATTTTAGAATTTGAAATGGTTTAATTAGTTGATAATATTTTACGGTATTTTATATTTTAAAGATGATATATTTTAAATATTAATTTAAGGATGTTTAATTCCATTTTGACTCATTTATTCCCTCAATTAATCATTTCACCCCCTATTTCTAGTTTTTCGAGATAGTCGAATCAAAAAGGAATCTGGATGACCTATTTCAATGAATAATAGACTAGAGTGATTCATTATAACCATTGGTATTAATTGTGATCTAGGATCAAGTGTATGTAATATTATACTTCTCCTCTCTTCGATTCATGATTATAGAATGGTTTTCTATCATCCATGAGATCACCACTAAATTTAGATAATATTAGTGGCCTTTACCTTGAGTTAATCTTGAGCTACCATTGATGATAAATATTCTTGGGTATGTTGATGTGGTTATATGTGCTAGGAATGATTAACTTATTGAATCTCATTTTAAAAACCATATTATGTTGAATTTCATCAACTCTATGGACCCATATCATGTGGGTTTTAACATGTTGATATGTGGGCATGATTTAGGAATAGATATTTTTGTTAATATTCTTGAGGTGGGAATCTCCTTTCAATTCAAATCCCTTGTAAATGGTTGGAATCTTTCGATGGTGTCCTCTTGTGTTAATTGAGCCCATGTTTGAGTTGGATCACATGTGTGTTAAAGTGTATCTAGGAATACCCATGTTTGATATTGATCACATGTGTGTGTGTATCCAATGAGACCCTTGTTTGATTTTGATCACATGTTTGTGTGTGGCTAGTGAGTCTCATGTTTGGTTTGTTATGATTGTAACTATATGTGTTATTCCCTATTCCGTGTGTATGTGGTGCCTTTAAAGGTTTTTATTCTAGTAAAAAACGATTGGTGGACCGTTGTTGCTTGATTATCACTTATAATGGGAGCATGTGTGTCATATGATGATGAAACAATGGATCAAGACATAGGATATTGGTGTTACTTCCTTGACTCTTGAGCCTAGTAAATTATGGGATATGATGGATATGTGTCTTGAAGCAAGGAAGAGATATTATACGAAGACTATGTGGCCTAACCTAATGAAAAGATGGGGTAAAATGACCATACTGACTAACCTAAACTAGAGATATGTCTTGACACCCCTATAGATTGACCTAATACTCATTAGGGTTATAGTTTCGTAGAGATGTATAAGTTGGCCTTGTGTTTGCCCCTAGTCCATGAATTTTATTATGGTTCATCTAGAAAAGGTATGAAATGGGTTTGTGGAAACATTATTAATAAATGATCTCTTGAAACATGATTAGTTTTTTTTCTTTCGTATTTAATTGTTATCATGGAATACACCACATTTATATATGAATATATTTTAATGATTCATTGGTTGTTTCCTATTTGATAATACTCACACATTACATGGAAATCTGAGAGTTTGTACATACATAATGAACATAGATCTGGAAAGAATAAAAGGACCAGTAACATAGAGCTGAGGGGATGGAGCATGGGGATTAGAGGAGGTACTGGGATGAACACAAAATTGTTTTAGTAGTGACATTATTTACTTTTTTATTTTTTCTTAAACTTGGGCTTGGCCATCCTCTTTGGGGTCCTCTATTTATTAAATTCCATGAAATATGTTATCTCATTGTAATTATGTAATTTTTTCCCTCTCTATGATATAATTCTATTCTTTATATATTTATGATGTATAAATTTTCATATTGGGGGTATTAACTCCCCAATGACGATGTTCAAACTATTGCTGCTAGTTGGAAAACACATTTATATTATGATGTGTTCATGAGTTCATGCGGAACTCCAGAACAAACTATGTAATCCATGTCAGGTCATTATAGAAGACATGGAATCATTATTTATTTCAATACACACTGACCTTACTCATAATATTTTGGAATCCCCAATTGTTCACCAAATTTAAATTATCCCTAGTAGATAAGAGGAATTAGTGAATATTTCATATTCCTGATAGATACTTCCAAAAATAAACCTTTAAAATTCTAATCACAAATGATGGAATTCTGGATTTTATACCTCATTTTGTTCCACCAAGAGGATCTGAGGAATCACTAATAGGGGAGGGGTTAATTGGTGATCTTAGGTATTTTTATGTTTCTTTCAAAACAACATTATCCACATATTCAGATGAGTGATTTTTTTGTCCAAAAATGATCAAACACGCAATGATATAAATAAAAAAAATAATGAGTTACAACTATAAATATAAAAAGGTAGCTCTATAGTGTGATTTAGAACTCACTAATATGACACTACCCACATGAATTCACTTTTTAGTAAAAATATGTTTAGATTAACATTTATAGTATTTTTTACACATATCACAAAACTGTATTAGTGCATCACAAACTCAATTTCATCATAAACATTATAATTACAATTTCATTGGTAATAAACTATATGTAATTGACTTGTAGACTAATATAATGATTTCCAATATATTGATTTATTATTATATTTATCCTTCTTCTATTCTTTAGTAGCTTTAAGACACTCTTTAAATTTACATTCACTACACCAAATTTAACACCTTAAATGTTTCAAAACATTTCTATTGTGAAATAACTTTTCAAGATATGTATATTGAAGTAAAAACATATTCTTCTTCTCCCTCTACTATGATCTTCACAACCAACTCACCCAGTTATTTTTTTTCGAAATTCATACATTCAACACTTTATTTTTCCTCAATGAATATTTAGTGACAAAATAACACATGAATAATATTCTTTCACATCCTCCTACTTTACTAGTCTCTATCTTATAATAATAAATTACAAAATATTATAATTTAAATTCTCTATATTACTCAAATATTTGTCATTAAAAATACACATTTATCTTCTTAATGACTACATGTAATTGTATACAGACATGGAGTAATAAACATGGATCTTCATCCTTTGAAACATTCTTTAATCCTGAAATTCCTCCCATTTTTATCCATGATATCAACATGCATTTATTTCAGGCTTGACAAAAATATTCATGGCACAATCAACTTATGAGATCATTCTTCACTTCTCCATATAAATAAACAAGTAAAAAATTATTCTTATTTGCACCATGACATAGTGTATACAATCTCTAGAAAAAAACATCAAACCATCAATTGTAACATCCCGACCACGGATCCACTTAACCAGGACTCATGCTGGTCAGTCACATGACTTCAAGCACACCTCCCCGTATTCCAGAGGCTAATAATTGGAAGTGGGGGTCCATGGTGGTATGGTGGGGAGACTATACTCTCCTATCAATGTTGAACGATGAATAAAATAAAAAATAAGTAATAGAGGAAGCATGATATAATAGTTATAAAAAAATAAAAAAAATATAATAATTTACTACAGAATCATAATCAACCTGGATACATGATTATATACCAAAATCCATACACTAAGTCATATATAATAATTTCATGTCATTCTTAAATATAAAAAGAGAAATATGGGATATAAGGGACAAGAATATACAACATAATATAAAAACAATAAACAATGTCCAAAAGTCTAATACACTAGAATCATGATCATATGTTCAGTCCTTCTCTCCCTTTCTTTAAGCTATAAGTAAAATAGATATATCATCTATATCAGGGAATATTCCATAATCCATACCTCTAGTCATAAGCTCTAATCGGGTTCCCAATGCAGCCTGAGTAGGGTGTGAGATAAACGTAGTATGCCACCACCAAAGTGTCTATAAATAATCCATCCATTATACATAACATAGCATTTTGAATGTAAAATGATCAATAAAAAATTCTTGAGAATGAATAATAGTCATCTCAGGTTTTTATAGTACATCAAGCTATCTCAACCTTCTTTAGTGTAGGTCGGTGTATGTCTAATTAATAACCATATATATATTTTAATCACACACACATATATATAATATGTATACAGGTTTATACACACTATATGGGAGGGTTTTTAGAGCCATATACATAGATATTATGTGATAGCTGGACCTAGGGAATAACTAAGGCATCCATAACATATCTAACGATCCAATGGCTGTAGAAAGAGTAAAATCCCATAATATCATATGAATGTGAGACATATTTCCCATCACTCAAGATGGTGTACTGTGCCATTACTCCCAACACCTAAGTAAAGGAACATGGATAATCATTACCATTGTCCAGATATAAGTATAATGATGTGACACATCTTTCATGGTACCCAAAGTAAGGGATAATGAAACTCTATTGTCAATAGAACCCCTAACTATTTTCCCCTTCCAATAGTAATTTCATATTTATAATAATAATAATAACAATAAGGATCACCTCTAATTCATTTTTTACTATTTAACACAATATCTAAGGCTGCACAATTCATATAACTCATATTCATAATTATAAAACATGTGGTATGGCCTAGACAATAATTTATATTCATTTAACATTAAGATATTAAATTTACAGGGAAAGGAATTTCAATTACATGGTCAATCCAAACACTTATAATGTTATTTGGTCCACAAAATAATTATATAAAATAGGACAATTCTATTTAATGGAAAATAAAAACACATGAAAGGTGTTTAATTAGTTAAACATTTATATAAAATTAGATAATTTCATTTCAAACACCCAAAGGGGTGTAAATCAAGATGTCAACATCCTATAATAATTAAATAGGGGAATATGGGAGTGCCTCATCATAGTATTAATAATTAAATATTGATAAAGGTCACTTAAATAATTGCATGGAATTTCTTTGAATTAAATACATTGGAAAAGGTTATAAAAACACTAAAAAAATTTAAAAATATTTCTAGAACACCTACCTTAAGTTCATGGATGGACACTCTTCTAACATTGTCCTCTAATATGAAGAATAAAATAATAAAAATCAAAAATAAAAAAATTCCCTAAGAAAATGGAAAATTTATCTCTCACTAAAATTTCAACATCGATAGAATGAAGAGTAAATAATAGAGCATAAATATTGAAGGGCATACTTGGAAGAATGCAATGAGGCAAACAGAAATAAAAACATAAGTAAGATAAAGTTTTAATCAATAAAGTGATAAATGATGAGGGAGGGATATTCAAGAGAATAAAATGTTTGTTTTGTGTCCACTAGAGGTTGAAAAAATATGGTTTGAGGGATAAAGATATTTTAGGGGGAAAATGGTAAAATAACATCTTAAAATGGGGTCACAAAGTTTGGCCACATGGTTGTCCAAACTGTTTTCCAGCCATGCTACTTATACAGTATGAAGACCCCCTTCATATGGTTTAGGGGCATGGTTTTCTTAACCATGTGTGAGCTATAAAAAAACATAATGACAATCTCTATAGTAACCTCATGGGAATTTTGATTATCTCTCGAATCTTTAAACAAACTGAGCTGCCTCTCTTGTGAAACTAGTTAAACACAGGGTTGAGTTGCAAGGCTCGCACTACCCATGTGACACACTATATTTTTCCAATTTCATGAAATCCATGCTTGAAATAAGACCCATATTATCTTAATGCATTCCTTAGGCCATAGAGATCATTTACCAAGATTGAATAAATGTTTCAAAATAAAAAAATAAATATGTGCCATTGAAAAAATTTGTGTCATTACAACCTATGATCCTTAATGAAACTCAACTTTGAGTTTTCTTTTAGAGGGTGAATAGGGATTTTCTAATAAAAGGTTCGGTCATAGGATTCATATATCAGATTTCTTATCCCATATCTCTCCATATAAGCATCCTTGATATCATATCACCCAAACTAAATGAAATAAACTTCCATAGAGAGTCTTCATTTTCTGATCCAGAATACAAACTGGGTACTACTGGAAAGTATTATCCATCTCTAACTCAACATCAACTGGTTGTAAAACATGAATCAGGTCTAGATAATACCGTAAGAGTGGATATACATGTATGAAATCATGCATAGAAAAATATTTATAAGGAACTGATATATGGTAATCCACCATTCTGATTTGTTTTAAAACCTCAAATAGGCTCAACAAATCAAGGTGAAATCATAATCTATCTCTAAATTCTTCGACGTGCCATCCTGGGTAAAAATCATTAGAAAACCCAATCCCTGATTTAAAAATCAAGTGTTCATCGATGGATATTGTAATAAAACTATTGTTCGGAATAAGATGTCAACTTGTGACTTCTGATCAATACGAATTACTCTGAAGTCTCTTAGGCGAGACGTGGTCTAATAAAAAATTCCTCCACAGCCTCTAACTATCAAAGAAGTGATTATCATGGCCTACCAAATAAGGCCTCATAATGAGCCATCATAAAGGTAACCTGAAATATGTTATTATAAACAAACTCAACAAGGGGTATGTGTTTCTCTAAGGAACTCCCAAATTCTAGTATGCATGTATAGAGTATGTCCTCTAACACCCAGATTATTCGCTTCGTCTGTCCTTTTTTATGTTGGTGATAGGTTTTGATTAGGAGAACCTATGTACCTAAGGTATTCTACAATCCCTTATAGAACCAAGACGTTAATCAAGTGTCCCTGTTAATATGATAGATCATGGAGCTCCGTGAAGACATATGACCCCTTTGATGTATATCATCCTAATATCTACTATAGATAAGTTCTCTCAAATAGGTAAGAAGTGATTGATCTTCTTCAAATGATTAATGACTACCCAAAACTATATTTTTCCTTAGAAAGATCTAGGAAAACCAGTCCCTAACATTATGGAGACATCATCCCATTTCCCCATAGGAATGGAAAATAGTTGTAAAATCCATGGGTGTCGCTGATGATCTGCCTTCATGTGCTGAAAAGTGCATCACCAAGTGATGAAACCATTATCTCCCATTTCATATAAAGTCACCAATATTACAAATTGAAGTCTCAACACATTTTGGTGACACAAGGATGTAGTACCCAAACTGAGTTGTGAAATTCCCGCATCAACTCCTCTGAAATATCTATTATGACTCAGACACACCCATGAAAGTTTAAAGACTCATCCTTATCAATGGTACAACCAAAGATGAATCATCTTCTAAGATACTCTCCCTTAGGACTAGGATATTGGGATCTGAGAGTTGCCTCATTCAAACCCATTTACTGTCTAACCATGATCCTCATGGACCTCAATGTGCATCTCTCCAAACGTGGACATGAAGTATCAGTCACCACTATCCTCTTAAACCTCTTATGTATGAGTGTTCCAGCTAAGAGAAATGGCTAAAACATTTTCTCTTTTAAGAGTAGAGGATAGATTGAAATAAAATTATTTCAAGTACTCAACCCATTTATGTTGTCTGAAATTCAGATAATGTTGTGTGAAGACATGCTTGAGGATTTTGTGGTATGTGAATACCAAAAAATGATCTCCAAGAAAATAATTTCTCCAACAGAATAAATCATGAACAACAAATCCTTGCTCGAGGTAATTAATTGCAAAATTCTACTTCTAAGGTCATATCAAATGATGCATGTATGCTATGACTCACTCATCCTCCATGAGAACTACTCCCTGGTCCCTTATGGATACGTGATACATAACATTAAATGATATAGATCATGCCTAGATCTGATATAATCAGGATCAGTGCTGAAGACAATTTTTCCTCTAACTCTTGAAAGGATTATTCATAAGCTTTTGACTATACTAATTTCACACCCTTCTTAGTCAATACCATAATAGGAACTTCTCATCATGATAAATCTTGGATGAAGAATCGGTAACACCTAGCTAGCTATATGAAACTATATATGTCAAGTATTTTCTTAGGAATCTCCAAGGAAACCAAAACTATAAACTTATCTCGGTCTACTGATACTTCTGACTTAGAGATGATATGACCATGAAGTGGTATTTTTCGATCCAAAAGTTGGATTTTCTAATATTATCATAATCCTAGTTCTCTATCAATGTATTCATCACAATCTCAAGATGTAGGGTATGGTCTGAATGACATTTTCGGGTACTCATAAAGACCACACGTACTCATAATACCTATGAATGGTCTGTCTGATATCATAAATGCACATGATGATAGGCTGGCCTCAAATCAATATTTGAAAACACCCTCGCTACTCAGAGTTAATCGAAGTGTTTTTCTATTAAATTTAGTGTATATCGGTTCTTTAACATAATCTGGTTCAACTATCAACAACCAAACAGATATTTTGGTTATCATCCATCTTCATGGAAAAAAGGACCAAAGAAACCCAAGTAACGGTACTCAGTGAAATAAAACCTTTATCCTACATGTTTTCGATCAATTTCATGAGCTATAGAAGCTCTGTAGGTATCATCCTATAAGGAGGATTGGACACAAGCACTGCTCCGGGAGCTAGCTCAATGCACTAATACAAAATTGAACTTATCCAACGCTAAGGATTTAATCGGGTTAAATAAAAGAAAAGTTAAAACATCCCTTTATCATTTAAATACAAATAAATGTTAAAGGGGGTCTGTAACAGTTCTAAAAATGTGTTGTTAAAGTATACCCATTATCAACACTTGTAAAAAAGTTCTATTAAAGGGGATCCATTATCAGTGCTTGTAAACCAGAACTATTAATTCCCCCCTATTAGAACTATTTTAAAAAGCACTAATAAAGGTGGGACCATTATCAGTGATAGTTAAAAAACACTGATAAATTGGGGCCTTCAATAGTGCATGTAAAAAAGCACTAATAAAGAAGGTATTTATCAAGGAATTTTTACAAGAACTGATAACCCCGTCTTTGTCATCACTTTTTTATAAGTGCTGATAAATGGTATTTTAAAAAAACATTACCAATAATTTATTAATAAATAAATATATTTACATTGATATAAATATAATATATAATTTTTAAAATATATTCTAGATAAGGTTATATAAGAATTTAAAAATAATATATAATATATTTAGTGAAAATAGATTATAAAATAATTTTAAAAAATAATTAATAATTTCCTAATTATTGTCAAGTAATAGAAATTTAAAACAATTAATGGTTTAAAAAATAAAAAAATTATTAAAATATTTAAATAAGTTGAAAATGAAACTTGAACTTTAAAAAACCCTAACATTTGATTCAGGGGGGTCTGTTTGGGCTCTACCACCTATAAAATTAAATATTGCAATTATATATATGTTAAAATGATTAGGGGGAACACTTGGTCACATTTTTTGAGGCCAAAAAATCCCAAAAGGCCCCTAAAACTGAGTTTTTAGTCAGGGTACCCCACTTTTTTAACATTATATAGATTTTCAACCACATTTTAGGGGGTCTTATTGTATTTTTTGGTGGAGAATAAATTTATAACAGGGTATTTCATTGATATTAATATTATTTTGTTGAATTTATATTATTTTTGTATCTTTTAGTATGAGTTATAAATAAATATATTATAATATATAAATATTTTTTATATATTCACACATAAAAATTTAATTTTATAAATAAATATTTAAAAATAATTACATATAAAATATATTTCCCAATATATAAACCTTATCTAAAAAATAATATCCCTTCAATTTAAAATAAAAATGTACGAATTTTTATATACCTATAAAATTAATGTATATATAGTATATATATATATATATTAGTGTGTGTGTTTAAAAATAGATATATATTTGTCTATATATTCTAATATATGTATATAAATATAAATATATAATATATGTAAATAAATATAAACACGTATAATTATATTTACAGATGCAAAAATATATATATGTATGTATGTATTTATTTATAAACACACATAAAAATATTTTTTATATGTATTTAAAAATTAATATATAAATATATATACAAACATATATATTTTTGTGTGTGTGTGTGGATAATAAATGTAACGAAATGTATATAAATATATAGATATATCATAAAAGGTAAAACAAAACAATCTATGGGAGTGGAAAAAGAAATTTGTGTATGAGCTATAGGTCTTAGGTTTGAAACTCACATGAGGAGGGGGAGAGTGTGGGAGGGTAGAATTATCTAAAGCGTTGATAATGGGTTGTATAAGATTTTATAAAGTGGTGGTGGTAAGTTATGAAACAAATAGTGTTATTAGAAAAAAATTGTCCCCTTTATCAATGGGTCCTTTAACAACACTTTTTAGTAGTAATAAACGGGGCATTTAATAGTGATAAAAAAGTGATGATAATGGTGGATTATAATAATTCTAAAAAAAAATTATAATGGACACGATGATCAGTAATAAAAAATTGCTAATAAAGGTCCCCATTATTAGTTCTTTTTTATTATAGTTAAAGGTTTCCTTTATTACTAAGTTTTAAAATTGTTTTTAAATAAAACCTTTTAACATTGCAAATATTATCTGTGATTCTATAGCACCGATAAATCCCTTTTACTAGTGCTCTTAAATACGCAATTTGTAGTAGTGATGGTGATTTCTACCACTCCCACTCCATGTATCCCAGAATAGTTTTCAGGGATGAAATTCCTAAAATTATCCAACAAAAGGGGGAAAATAATGGGTCATAAAACTTAATTATCCAAGAACCAACTAGAGATATAATATATCACCCTTCACATCCCCTACTGCTCGGTTCTAGCTCAAGACATGTGGACACCCCATTCTCCATTGTGGATATGTATACCATCCTCTAGTGATGTAAACATCACCCTATGAAAATAATAGTCAATATGGGATTTATAAGGACTAACTAGTCCATTCCATTAATTACATCAAGACATGTCATGTCAAATACAAAAAGTGTCCATATAAAGGGATATCTGCCTATATCAAGGGGAAAATCCTTACATCAGTGAACACTCCATGATTAGATACCAAAGGGGTATAGAGTGTCTTGACATAATAGAAAAACACTATCTCAAGGCCTAGAATCTCAATAATTACCTCATATATAAAATAATGTGATATGCCTATATCAAATAAAGTAAACACTAATATAGATGAAACTATAATAGTACCTCAAACATTAGAAGGTTCAGTGTTCCACTCCTCTAAAAAACATTTCACTACATGTAACTAGCCCATACTACGACCCTACATCACAACAAGACTTCCCTTAGTTGTCCTGTTGTGCTATGAAACATGAATCTAGTTCTTTCTATCTTGACCACCACCTCGACCAAAGTGGTCGGTGGTCTTATAACTAACTACCTGACGAGATTCTAGTGGCCCCACTTTGGAACATGGGGTGTGTGTATATCCCTCTAACTAGGATCTAATGGGAAAATTCTCATAGAGGCAATGTATATGACCCATCCTACAACTGCATTTTCATTTAACTGGATCTTGCATACACTAGGGTTTCATCTGTCGTATCTTCTTGAATTACTGATATAAAATAAAGCTATTATTGTGAGTCACCTAACTATCTATACCCTTGAATGAATCCAGAGAACACAACATCATTCCACTAGAAGATCCACTAGCAGGTATGGGTGATGAATTTTGATTGGTTCCCTCCATTGAATTCCCTCAAATTACTCTTAGTAATGCGGGCCAGGTTGGATATCTCAGAAATATTGTTCAAACGAAAGACACTAACCTATAATCAGATGCCATATACCATGCCATCATCAAATCACATAGTATTCATAATATCATCACCATATTTATTAGGCATGAAATATCACAACTCAGTAAAGCGATCATAATAATAAATGATAGAAATGTCTCTGTGATGAAGGTTGACGAATACTCCAGCCCGATCATCCCTCAGTGTCTGTGGAAAGAAGTAACCATTGATAATTTTCAGGAAGTCTAGTTTAGATCATATCCTGATGTTATTCTAACAAGGTTGTGAAATCCCACCATCTGTTTCAAAATCCAAAGAGAATATATGCGGCGTGATTGAACCACTTCTCTAGAGGTATTTATAGATGCTCGACTATAGAAAGCATAACCTCTTGACATGAATCTGATGCATTGGTTCTTCCATCCCCAATACTGTAGGAGGATGCGGACACTGAAAATCCCAAGTCAACTATTCCATGGTTGGGGAAGGTTGCACAAAACCATTCATAGATTTCATCATATAGAAAAATACCTCTAAAAACTGGGCTTTAGTTCCCATATCATGAATAGAAGGTTATTCCATATGTGGAACTATAAGTCATATCACTAGCCACTCAAGACCGACCACCTCCAATGCATGGTATTCACCACCTTAATAGGGTACATCTTCAGGCTGCCATGATGGAATGATTCTAAAATTCTAAAAAAACGCCTCAAAAATGAATTTATCAGAATATTGAGATTGTAGATAGATAACATGACAGGTATAGAACAATCCTATATAAAATTTAGAACCTCTCTACCCACTCAAAATCCAGGTATATGTGATAATGGAAAACCATAATAGACCATAATAATGTATGATAAACCCAAAACCCCACTTCTAAGTCCATGTTTGGGTCTGATTATTATATCAAATGACATAGGTTTTGGTATATGGAGTTTCAAATTGTAAGGTATATAGGAAAACACCCTTTACATTGTAAATGTAATCCCATTTAGTGGTAATAATTTCATTTAAAATCTCAAATTAATTTATTTTCAAAGTATTTTATATAAATATAAAGATATATCATGGTCTAATTATATACATCACCATTTCGAATTTACAAAATTTATACTCTTTGTAATTTGAATTTGTCAGCTTATTTAACTACAAAATGATCTTTACATATTGTATCCAGATGTGATGGATCCCAACATTTTCTAGAGTTATCTTGGGTGTGATTTCAAGGAACATTTTGTACATAATTAATTTTGATTGGAATTATGTATTGGGGTTAATTTTGGCAATTTCTAAGAATGTTTTTGTGAAAGGAGTCTATGAAAAGTTGGCGTGGGGTTTGTACAAACTGTGAGGCTCTCTAGGAAAACTCGTTCACCATCTGCACTTTTGAGGTGGTAGCTTTAGCATAGTTAATGCATGGTCTGAGTGTCTTTTCTAGGTATCCATGTGAAGTGAACCCTTGAATCAGTGGAAAATGTATGGTTAGATCATGGTTTGTCTAACCGTGTGACTAAACCGTTCGTGGGCCAAGTCTGAGATCCTAAAATTGAGGATCTCACTCGTTTTCAAATTTTATTGACCCGATTCACCCCCTATACTGCCCTAACTTTGGATTTTACATTAATATGGGTGAAGGATGGTTCTTCCATTGATCTGAAGGGATTCCAATCCCATATGAACTATGTTTTTCAAGATTGAAAGCTCGAATCAAAGATCTTATCTCTCCCAGTAAGTGGATTTCATCCGGATGCTTCGCCCATTATTTCTTATATCATTCCTTGATCTTTTCATGGAATAAATCCTATGCTTATTTGGATATAATAATATGTGACGAGATCTACATATTGGATTGTGGATCATGATCACGAGACCTTGATGTCTTTGATATTGATTTTGGTTTAGGTATTTATATCCAGAACATTTTTCAACGTTGTTGTACTGCTCAGATTTTTAGGATTTCTGTTGAGCAAAGATTCAACAACGAATCAAGGTAGGTGGCCTAAATATAATTCCCATAGAACTGGATTTGATATTTATATGAAATATTTTATAATTTAAAGCGTCCTTCAGCAATTTATTTTCTTGAATTGTGTTCATTATATTGACTGATTGATTTATCAATGCTTTAATGAAATAGATGATTAATTAGAGACTTGATCATGAGACTAAGGGGCTACCCTATTAGGTAATTAATTTGGGGAAATTGATTATAATAGGTAGGTTTTGTAATCTTGATAATTAATCGGGGGATTAATTATGGGATATAGAAATGGCTAAGTTGAAATAATTAATTTTGGATTGATTATGTGCCTTTGATAATACGATCTAGATAATTTTTTATGGGATTAATTATGGAATTACTATATTAGAATGAGATAATTAATTCTTGAAAATTTATTTTGGAATATGAATTGTGATATTTTTTAATTAATTGTTGAATTAACTAATGGTAGGAAGCAGTTAATTAATTTTTGAGTTAACTAATGGAATAGATGTGTTTAACTAATTATTTAATTAGAAATGGGATTGGGTTGGATAATTAATTGGTAAATTTATGTTGTGATAAAGAATAGGAACATGGTAATTCTGATTTGAGAAGCACAAATGGTAATATTTTCATCATACTTATGAGTAAATATAATGAGAACATGGTCATTCTGAATTGAGAAGTATTCATGGTAACACAGTCATTATACTTAGGGGTAAAGATAATAGGAACATGGTCATTATATTGATGAGTAATTATGGAAACATGGTAATTCTACTTATGTTTGTGATATTGGTAACTTTGGAAATGTGGATTTTAAATGTGAAATTGAAGAATGGAAATAATGGAACTCTGAGTTATAGCCTCACATGACAATATTCAAACTCCAACTTGAGTTGAGTCAGGTACTGATATATCATAGAACTGTTGAATACTTTGAGCTTCAATAAGAAGAAGGTATTAAGATATTATACTACATAGGGAACACTTGGGGCTTTGGAATGAGATGAATCCTATATGGGTATCCTTGGGAACCCTAGAGTTAAATTTTTTTGATAATAAAAAATTATAATGTCATAAATGGTTTTTTATACATTGTACTTATCTATTATAAAACATAAATCACTATCATTTGAATTGAATAGTTTTAGACACTGTTGGTGGTGGACTACTAGGTTGTACTAACACCCTATTTGGGCTTCTGAATTGGAACCCAAATAGATAATATTGTCATAGGACTTGATAGAGGAAAATGCCCTAGGATAGGTGGCTGATTGGGGAAGAATCATGGAGGAGGGAACCAAACATAGTTTGGAACCTACTTGGGGAGTAGAAATGTCTTTTTCTTAATTTCAATATAGACACATGACACTTATATTAGCATATCTGGTTTACTCTTTCATTTGAGCATTATATTTCTATTTGTTTATCTTGTGAAATTATTATTTTTCTGGTTATGTATACTTTATTTCTATTTTATATCTATTGGTGTTTTAATATGATAAAAGAGAGTATAGTCTCCCCAGGAATGACTTACTAGACCATCGCTACTAGTTGGGAGCCTCAAGCATATGGGGAGGCACGCTTGAGGTCAGGTGGAGAACCTAATCACGGCATCATTACCTGGATATCTAGTCAGGAAATTACAATGTGGTATTAGAGGAGTTCTCTTTCTTATTCATTTTTCTTAATATTTTAGGAATGGTATATAGAATACTATAAAGAGTTGGGGATTGGTAATAATCATGTGCATGGGAGTTTCTAACCCATGTACAGGAGAAAACCCAAGTACTCGGGGTGGGATTTTTGTCAATGTTTTCTTCTCTTATATTTGAATGTTATTTCACATTGGGAGACACACTTGTGGTGTGTTGTGATTATTGTTTTTGATAATTTTTGAGTATTTATTCATTCCCCAGAATGGTGTGAGAGTTGAGTCTACATTCATTATTCTAAGAACATAGGGTTTTGTGACATGCATAATTTTAGGCATGTACTAGGAAATGAGCTAGGGGTATGTTGTTAAACTTTAACTATTTTCATTATTGTGAGCATAAAATGAAAAATGTTTCCTTTAATTTATTCACAAAGACTGTATAAACTGATGGAAAATTAAAATAATTGGGTTTCTAAATGAGAAATATGATTATGATATTGTGTTTTCCCATGTTTACCAAAAACTTGGAGTAGGATAGTCAAGGGTACTGATAGATCCTTGGTTTTTACCATGTGGAGAGGTAGAGAAAAAAGGTATTTCTGTGATTTTTTCCTCTTATGTAAATGTTATAAGGTTGTTTTATGAGACTGGAGATGTGTGTTGGGATTTGTAGAGAGTATGCCACCACGATGCTTGTCTAGGGGATGACAATATGGAATGGCTAGAAATGATCCTCCATTGGTGGGACCAGAGGCACCGATAGTTATGGGTGAGTAAATATGTGAGTTGTTTTGAGATTACTTTTCTCGCATCATGTAATTAATTAAAAGATACCCAGGGCGGTTTGTGAAAATCATGTCTGAGTTGAAAACAGAGTTTAAGTTGCATCACCCTTCAAATTTAACTACAGAGGGTGGAGTTTAGGGACTATAATTGTGGGATGATTCCATAGAGACAATAATTTTCCATGTTAACACTTCGGATGATAGGAGGGTCATGATGTCTACTTTTATGTTGGGGGGATCAGTGAATCACTGGTGGTACACTCAGGCATGAATGTGAAAGACTGATGGTAAGTTTTGAAAGGACATCTTGGAGAGGTTCTTAGAGAACTTTTATATAGAGATACTGAGTTCAAGATTCTGACACTAGGTATCATGTCATTGATTGACAATGATAGATACTACACAGATATGTAATGATTTCCTCCAATGTCATTAGGAGATGATGAAGCTTTGAAAAAATGCTTTCCAGATGGACTTAAGTGTGAGATTGAGTGCCATGTAAACAAATTCAGACTGAAAAAGTTTATGGAAGTGGTAGATCAGACTATAATAGTTGAAGGGAACCTGAGGGAGACTTGCATTAGTGGACATATAGTTGTTACTAGATTTTCAAGAGGTATGACTTCTGAGAGAATGAAGTTCCATTATGAAAACTTTAGACAAGGAAGTGGGAAGGAATGTACAAATATAGAGGGGTCAGTTGGATATGACCTTACTAGGGTAATCCATCCTTAGTGTAGTGGACTGCGAAACTATCGTTGACACTATTCCCGAACATAGGTAGAATGTCGATCTTACAAAATATGTGAAATATATATAAATTTTGTAGGTCGTATTGACATACTAGTACTGAAAGAGAAACTGGGTAGAGTCAAATTATGGGAAGTGGATATTCTCAACCATATTGAGCAGGTTGTTTGAGTTCTACTAGATGAGGCAATAAAGGTAGTGGACCTGGTGATTCTGGGTAAGAGTGCTCGTATCAGCATAGCAGTGCTATATAGGGGATTCAAACAACGTCGTAGGGAAGAGGGGAATAATAGTTACATATAGTATAGCCTACACTTTTGGATAACGAGGATATACTATTGAGATTGAGAGGTACTAATATAGTAGCTTATACTCTAGGTAGTTCCTTGATTGATTCTGGTTCCTCTCGTTCCATTATATCTACAAATCTTTCTAATGGTTTGAGACTGAAGGTAGAGTTTGTGAGTGGGGTAATGACTATAGATACACCATTGGGAGTGCAGTGTAGAGATATTTGTCTATGCAAAATTTGTTCACTAGAGATCTAAGAATATCATTTTCTATTGGATATCTATATTCTTGATACGTCAGGATTTGTCTTAATTATCGATATGAACTGGCTAGTTTCTTATCGAGCCCATATTGATTGATGTCATATGAGAGTTACCTTTGTGTCTCTTAAGGGTGACCCATATATTCATTGTGGAGGGTGGGATATACATACAGGCCGAGCAGGGATAATTACATAGCAACTAGAAGATCTCACAACCCATGTTTCTCGTCGGTTAGTGGATGATGGCGGTGTTAGGCATGATTTCCTACCAATAATAGTGGATATGTTTCAGGATGTTTTTCCTGAATACTTGTTAGGACTTCCAACTAAGAGAGAAGTTGAATTCTCTATTGAGCTCATGTTGGGGGCTAATCCAGTATCTATTCCACCATACAGAATGGAACTAACCGAGCTTCAAGAGCTCAAGACTTAGAGGTAGGAATTAGATGATAATGGATTTATACTTCCATGTATGTCACCTTGGGGATCACCTGTTTTGATCACAAAGATGGTAAATGAGAGTTTTAGGTTGTGTGTTGATTATCAGAAGTTGAACAAAATGACTGGGAAGACCCGATATCCTCTTTCTCATATTGATGATTTGTTTGACTAGTTGAAGGGAGATTGGGTGTTCTTAAAGATCAAATTGAGATCATGGTATCATGAGTTGAGATTACATACTTCAAATATACCAAAAACATCTTTTAGAAGAAGGCATAGCCTTTTTTAGTTTTTTGTAATGCTTTTTGTGTGGATGAATAAACCAACAGTGATATGGATTTGATGATTAGGATATTCCATCCATATCTGGATCTACTCACGGTGTTTTCTTTGGATGACATCTTTGTGTACTACAAGAATCATGGTGATCATTCCAAACATATTTACATCATCCTAAGTACCCTAAGAGGGAATTGGTTATACTAGAAGCTATTTACAATTGAGTTTTGGATTGACAATGCACACATTATGGGGTACATCATCTCATAGGAGGGTGTGTTAGTGGACCCAGAGAAGCTTTAGGTAGTGGTTTCTTGGTATAATCCTAATAATATTTTTGATATCTAAACCTCCATTGAATTAGCTGGAAATTACAAGAGGTTTGTACAATAATTTTCATATTTGGTTGTACTACTTTAGGGATTGACTAAAAGGGAGTAAAGTATTTACGGTCAGAGCCTTGTGATAAATATTTTAAGTAGTTGAAGAATAAATTAACATTGATAGCCATTTTATTCCTACCCAAGTGAGTTTAAGATTAAACAGTATATTGTGAATATTCTGGAATCAAACATAGGGTTTTGCTGATTTAGGATGATTGAGTTGTGGAATATGTGTCCTGGTAGTTGAGGGCTCATGAATAGAATTATTCTACACATGCCCGCATGTTAGAAGAAGTGTTTCATGTTCTTAAGTCTTGGTGACTCTATCATTTAGGAGAAAATTTTATTTTTTATACAGATCAAAATAGATTAATGTATATATTTTAATAGTTTGATTAAACTCTTTGGTGGTAGAGATGGGTTGAGTATATGAATTTTTTTCAATTTTGTGATGGAATAAACGCCCAAGAAAGGAAAGGTGTGGTTGATGCCTTGAGTAGGAAAACTCAGAATCAGATGGTTCAGGTGTTGATTTTAGAGTGGATGTTGATGACCTTGATAGTTGAAATGCATGTGGTGGTTCAACAGAGTTATGAGAATAGGGATCTGGTTTATGTTTCATTGGATTCTACTCTTTTATAATGGATTAGAGATAGATAGTATGTGGATCTAGAGTTATTATCCTTGAGGGAAAGCATCGAAGGTTGGGATTCATCTTTAGACTAGTTGATAGATGAGAATGAGACCATTTATGTGAAGAATAAAATATTTTTAACTATGGTCATATGATAGGAGATCAGGTGGTGATTTCATGCATCTAAATGGGTGGTGCATCCAGGTGTAACCAAAATTTTCCTTGACCTACGATGAAAGTTTTGGTGGCCATACATAAAAATGGAGATATCAGGGTTTGTGATAAGTTTCTTCACCTATTAGTCGGTGAAGGTATAGCATCAATGGCCTGGAGGTTTATTATAGTTGTTGTATATTCCAGAATAGAAGTGGGACCACATGACCAGAGATTTTTTTGTGGGTCTTCCAAATATGCTTATGAATAATGAATCTATTTGGGTCATTGTGGATCAACTAAAAAAGGCAGCTCATTTCGTTCATATAAGTAAAACCATTAAAGTAGAGAAGATGGGAGAACTGTATATTTGGGAAATAGTTTGTCTTCGTGGAATGAAACAGAATATAGTTTCAGATCGTGCTTTATGATTTACTTCACAATCCCGGATGGTATTTCAAAAATATTATGGCACATAGGTATTATTGAGTATCTATTTCCTCCCATAGATAGATTGGAATTCGTAACATACTATATAGGTGCTTGAGAATATTCTATGGGCATATGTTCTTGACATCAGTGGATATTGGGGAAATCACTTTTATTTATAAGAGTTCTCCAATACCAATAGTTATCAAAAAAAATATATAGATGGAACCATATAAGTCTCTTTATAGTAGGTTGTGTAGATCACAACTATGCTGGATACGGATTGGTGAGTCATATTTGTTGGGACTGAGTCTTGTATCAGATACATCTAAGCATGTACAGTTGAATCGGAAATGTATGACTATGGATTAGAGTATATAGGTGTGATATATTGAAATATGGAGACAAAACCTATAGTTTTCAGAGTGTGATCATGTATCCCTTCGGGTGTCTCCTAGGTTCGGTCACCATAGCATACAGAGGCAAGGATAGTTGGCACCTAGTTTTGTTATACCCTTAGAGATAGTGGAGAGAATCAGGCTAGGGGCATACTGATTGAATCTTCCATAGGGATACATCATCATGAATGATGTTTTCCATGTATCAAAACATCGGAAGTATCACATTAACCCTAATCGCATGATTTATGTGGATGAGACTGACCTTGAGATAGATGCATCCTTTGAGGAGCATCTAATACAACTGTTTGATTGTAGTGAGAATGTGATGTAGGGATAGAGCATGTTGATAGTTAATGTGTTATGTAAAAATGGACATGTAAAAGAGGAAACCTGAAAAGATAACAAGATATGAGGTATAAAAGGCACGATATTTTTGGTTCGGAATCTTATAGAGGATTTCAAGTGCATCACGAGGATGAGCTGCCATAATGTGGGGATATTATAAGATCCTAACATTTTCTATAGTTATCTAGGATAATATTTCTAGGTACTATTTGGTTTTACATAAGTACCTTTGATGGGATTTGTGTCTTGCGGTGAATTTGGGTGATTTCTATGATATTTTTGGAGAAACGTTATTTTGGAAGGCTTGTACAAACCCTACGATTTCCTAGGAGAAACCACCACCCTCTGGTGTTTTGGGGTAATAGTTTTGACATGGTTAAAGAATAGTATGATAGGTCCTACATGGTAGCCATGTAAAGTTCACTCTTTAAGTCGGGACTACCGCTTGGTTAGCATATGGTTTTTTTAACCGTGTGACTAAACTGTGTGCAAGACAGCTTTGGGAACCTAAAATTGTGGATCTCACTAATTTTCATATTTTAATCACCATATTCACCTCATATTCTACCCTAACATAGAATTTTACATTCATATAGGTAAAGGAAGGTGCTCCCATTGCCCCAAAGGGATTATGAGTCCATATAAACTACATTTTTTGATATTGAAAGCCTGAATTGAAAACCATCTCTCTCCCGGTAAGTGGATTTCATCCTGATGCTTCTCACATTCATTCTTCTATATTTTGTTTATCTTTTCATGGAAGATATCATCTTTTTCCTTACATATAAACCTATTTAGTTATATAGAGATCTAATATTGTGGATCTAGATCTATATTAATAATATCTTGATGTCTTTGATCTTTATTTTGGTTTAGGAAATTAGATCTAAAAATTTTATAAGCCTCGTTGTGCTGCTCATATTTTGTGGATTTCCATTGAGTGAACATACATAAATTAATCATGGTAGGTGGTATATATATAATTCTTATAGTCATGGACTTGATAGGTATATGAATAATTATTTAATTTCTAGCATCCTTGAGGAATTGATTTTTTTGAATTGGCTTAATTATATTGGCCAATTTATTTATCAATGATTTGTTGAAATAAGTGATTAGTTGGGGAATTGATCATAAGAATAAGGGTATGATCTATTATATAATTAATTTAGTGTAATTTATTATAAGAGATAGGGTTTTCAATATAGATTATTAATTGGGGGGGGTTTAATTATGAGATATTCAAATGACTAAGTTGAGATAATTAATTGTGGATTAATTATGTGCCTTTGATAATATGATCTAAATAATTAATTTCGGTATTAACTATTAAATGTTGAGATTAGAATGAGATAATTAAATCTAGAAAATTAATTAGGTTATATGAATTCTGATATTTATTAATTAATTTATGAATTAAATAATGGGTTGAACCACTTGGTTAATTATTGAGATAACTAATTTAATTGATGTTTTTAATTTATTGTTGAATTAGTAAAGGGATTGGGATGGATAATTAGTTGGTAAATTAATTATGTGATAAATAATGGTAACATGGTCATTTTAAATTGATATGTACAAATGGTAACATGGTTATCATACTTATGAATAAACAGAATGGGAACATGTCCATTATAAATTGAGAAGTATACATGGTAACATGGTCATTATACTTATAAGAAAAATTGAATGGGAACATGGTCATTACATTAAATAGTATTAATGGTAACAAGGTAATCTTACATATATTTGTGATATTGGTAACATTGGAAATGTGATCATTTTAATGTGAAATTGTTGAATGGAAATAATGGGTCTCTGAGTTATATCCTCACACGAGAATATTCAAACTCCAACACGAGTCAAATATTGTACTGAGATATCATAGCACCTTTGAATACACCGAGTTTAAGCAAGAATAAGTTTTTAAGATATGATATTTACAAGGGAATACTTCAGCCTCTGACATAAGACAAATCTAGTGTTGGGGTACAAGTCTCATTGGGAACCCAAGAGTTAATATAGTATGATAAAAATAAATGATAATATAATAATTAGTTAGTTGTGTTTTGTAATTATTTCCTATTGAACTGCATACACTATATTTTGATTAGACTTGTTTTAGACACCATTGGTGGTGGCCCACGATGTTGTTCTCACATCCTATTCGGGCTACATGATCATTACCTGAATAAATTATATTATTATGGAACTAGATTAGGGAAAAAACCCTGGGATATGTGTATTATTGGGTATAGATCTTAGATGAGGGATCCATAAGTGGTTTAGAACCCACTTGGAATGTTTTAGTGACTTTTTCATCAGTTTACTAATAGACACATGACACTTAAATTGGCATAGCATGTTTTCCATTTCGGTCAGGTATTGTATTTTATATTTTGTTATCTTGTGAAATAAGTATTTTTTTAGTTATATATGCTTCCTATAATACTTATTTACTTCCACTGGTGATTGAATCTAATAAAACGGGTATAGTCTCCACATTAATGACTTACAAGTCCATATCTACTAGTCGAAAACCTCTAGAATATGAGGATTCACGCTTGATGTCTTGTGGCGAACCGGCTTAGGGAACCGGCATGGGGCTCCTGGTTCGAGACGTTACAAGATGTAACATGTCATGAGAAATTATTTTATTACATGAATTAACTTCCAATATTTATAAGAGTAATTTATCTATAAACCACCTTTGGAATTACATTGATCTACTCCAATAACATTGTCTTGATCCATGAATGTTATAGATCCATAACCCACAACATGGTATAGTGGGATAATTTATATGTCGTCATCAATTTGTGTGGGAAAAACCAGTTAGATTGATGTAGGTACTTTAATTAACCCAATTATTTAGTCCTAAAAGATGATTTAGAACATTTTCATATATAACAATTAGGGAAAAAACTATATATAGTTGGAAATGAATGAATAAAGAAGATGTATCATGGTAAAATTAAGGGTATATAAGTTCTAACATGCCTTTGATGATGGATGAAATGCTAATTCCTTGTTGTTCCATACCATGGAATGAAGCTAATATCAATAATAATAATATCACAAAGCAAGTGTGTCACCCATTGGTGAAATCAAAACAACTATAACAAGCATAATCCAATAACATCAATAACCCAACCCAGGTAATTTGGGTTTCCCCTGTACATTGGGTAGCTACTCCTAGGAAGTGGCTCATTACCAAATTCCATTTCATCCTAGTATCTTTTGAAACACACAAACAACAAGACATAATGAAAAAGAGGCTGAGATACAACATTTTAATGTTTGGACTCAGGATTCACTTAATCGGTGCCCAATCTAGTTGGTCACATAACCTTAAGCACATGTCCGTATTTTCTTGAGGATTTTGACTAGCTGCAAGGGTTTTGGGTGGTATGGTGGGGAGACTATAACTTAATATCAGAGTGGCTCAATGGGTAAGATAAATAAACAGACTATATAAGAATCAATATATAATAGATGGAATAGTGGAAACAAAAAAAATAATCGACTATGGAAGCATAAACGACCAAACAACTTGGTTAAATAGAAAAATCTATGGGATAAGTCATATATAATTATTTCATGCCATGATGATTTAAAAAATGGAAATATAGGATATATGGGATAGGCATATACAACATGCTATAAAAAATTACATAATAAAAAAAGTGAACTCCACTAGAATCATGATCATATACTTTGTCCTCTACTCCCATGCTCTAATATATAGGTAAAATAGATCAATGATCTATAGAAGGTGTGTTTCACTTATCCATACCATTAGTCATAAGGTCAACTTCGGTACCTACGAAATCCTGAGTAGGGTATGAGATAAACTCATTAGGGTACCACAAAAAATGTTTCAAAATAATCCACTATGTGTATATATCAATGCGTCGTATAGGTAATGTGACTAACAAATAATGTGGAAGAATTAATAGTATCCAACTCAGGTTCCCATAGGACACCTAGCTGGCTCTACCTTCTCCAGCATATGTTAGTGTATGGGTAAAATTTAACCATATATATATATATAGTAATTATATATATATGTATGTATGTTTTTATATATGTATATGAACATTATACGTGAGGATGTTTAGATCCACATACATAGATTCTTGGTTCTAGTTAGATTGAGGTCATAACACAGGCATCCATAATAATTCTAATGATCCAATGGATCTAGTAAGGGTAAAATCCCATAATATCATATGAATGTGAAGAATATTTCCCATCACTCAAAATGCTGGGGTGAGTCTTCATGCCCAACACCTAAAGAAAATAAACATGGAGTGTGATTCACATCATTTAGATACATTTATATTGGTGTGAGATGCATTTCCCCTCACCCAATTTAAAGAAGCATGAAACTCCATGCTCAAGAGAACCCTTAACCATTGTTCACTGTCCAATAGTAATGGAATACTCATAATAATAACTATAGCATGATGGATCACCACTAATGAAATTGTAACCACTTAACTCAATATCTAAGGTTTCACAATTCTTATAACTCATGTTCAAAAATACAATAAAAGTGGTGTGGCATTTCCAACAATTTACATTCATTTAAAATTAATCCATTAAATTTGAAATGTAAGTAAGTTCAATTACATGGTCAAGAAAAACACTTAGAAGGGGATTTGGTCAAGAAAACAATTATATTAAAGAGTAAAATTCTATTTCCAGAAAAGACGAACACATAAAAGATGTTCAATCTCATGAATATTTATATAAATGGATGGTATTTAATTTGGAACACCCAAATAGGTGGGAATTAATAGGTTTAAATCCTTTAATAAATTAATATGGGTCTATTGAGGTATCTAATCATGAAATTTTTTATTTATAATTGAATAATTCAAATTAAAAAATTAAATGTAATTTTTTGGCATGAATCACATAAAAAATGAAAATTCTCAAACCTTTGGAAAATATGTCTAGACTACAAAGATTAGGTAAATGGATGACCACATATCCAGTATCATCCTTTGATTCAAATAAGAATGGATGGAAATTCATAAATAAATAAATTCTTCTAGAATAGGGAATGTGAGCACACACAGAAATAGTTTCATTGGTAGAAAGAAGAAAGATCAAATGAGCATAAGGATTTAATTTCATAACATGAGGTATCCATTGAGAAAAATGTAATTACAGATAGTTTTTGGGAAAAGGATTTATCATCAAACCAAATAAATATGAGGGTGAGCTCTTTGTGGGAGGATAATAGGGTTTTTACATCCTCTAGAGGAGGAATAAATAATGTTGTAGGGTTAAAAAAAATTTAGGGGAAAAATATTAAAATCACCATCTAAAATGGGGTTTCAGGGTTTGGTCACATTGTTGGCCAAACTATGCACCAATCTTGCTTCCTATACTATTGAATGACCACTACGCATGGGCTAGGCACACAGTTAGGCTAACTATGTGTGATCTATTAGAAATGCCTCTATCACAACCTCTATAGCACTCATATGTGCATCCATTCTAGCTTTAATTATTTCAAATAAACCATATGGCCTCTCCTGTGTAACAAGTGCCTCTCATTGTTTAGTCACATGGTTAGAAATAACTGTGCACTAACCATGTATCCCACTCTATTTTTTCAATTTTCAGAACATTGTTCTTCGAACAAGACATGCACATTCTTTAAATATTTCTTAGGCCATAAGGCATTTTTACCAACACAATAAATAGTTTCAAAGAAAAAAACAATTGATTCATACAAGTGAGAAAAATTGGGTCATTAAACCTATCACCATTTCCACTTCATTGAATTTTATTTTACATCTGAAACATTGATCCTCACCCTGAACAATTCCACTAAAATAACCAACACATCTTTATAGGGATTCTCAGTTCTCAAAGGTGGAATAGAAAATCACCATGGGGACTAAACTTCCCACTAATATTTCACAATGATGTGGTCTTGTCTTCATTTAATGTCTCTTTATGGGGTGTTTCTATTTTATTTAGTATAGAAAATCTAAAACTCTATGTACTTAATAAACTAAAACTTTAAATTGAATAGCATGAATTACGATCATTAAATTGATTAGAATATCGGTATCCAAGAAAAAACATTACACAAAGAATCATATGATTTATTTCATTCTTTAGAATATATAATATTTTGGAAAATCTTGTTTTCACCCAGTATAAGATATAAAAAATCTCTATTTATGGATGTTATACAAACTCCCTATAAAATAAATACGTCGCATCCATTTGATAATTTTTAGAAAATATGTAATATTGTATTAGTTGTGAAGTAGTAAGAAAAATCATGAAGTATTACAACTTGTTAGGAATTCGTACTAAATGACACTTAAATTCATTCAAAAAAACAAAAAACAATACACAATATACATATAAGACATATGAAAACTAGGAAGTAAATTAAAACGATAAAATACATAAAACATTCACATAAAAGTTATCTGAAATAATCAAATACAATAAAAATTACTTTTTATGTTACATGAAATGATCAGAGTCATATGATCAAGAATTTTTCCAAAAATCCAAATCCACGTTTGAACACCAAAATCTATATTAATCTCCAATTACTTAAGATGAGTAAAAATCTCATCAAATTGAATAAAAACATCTATAAACACTATTAAATGTTGGAATGAGATTTCCCTCAAATGAATCACCAACAAAATTTAAGTTTCAACCTGATTTATGTTTTGAGAAAAATATATAACACCACCAACATATCCACTTCAATATTATCGAATATTTCCTCTCTAGATGAATACCTCATCCTAGAAAAACTACTTCAGTCTTAAGTCTTGATCTCAAAAATCTATAGTCTCAGTAAGTCATATGTATACTCAATCAAATTTAGTATATAAGGAAAGACTAAATTTACTTATGTGATTTTTAATAAAATTACATTTAAATTTTAAGTGAACAATTTTATAGTTATCACAATTATCTTGATTCACCTATTGAATAAACTAAATAGTAGATAATGTAGGTGGATTTTTCTCTAAAACATCAAATTTATTTTTCTAAATAATTTTTCTTAAATTACTAGTCTTTTTATTTTCATATATTATGATTATAACATTCATGGTTTGATATCAAAGTTAATTTTGATAATGATGATGATATTGAAATTTATCTAGAGCACAGTATATTATTTGAAGAGTATCATATTTTACAAACATTTAATAACTAATTTTATTAAATTTTCCACCACTAAAGTTATGAATCCATTTAAAATTTATCATATCCATTTGTGGGACATGATACATGTTTCACTATGAAATGAGTCTACTATAGTGTTTCTCTTTCCACATCATTTTTAGGTATGGAATAATCCTAATAATATCATATAAAAGTCTTGAATTGTTGAGTGGAAAACTCTTATTTTAATCTATAATGTAGATAGAAAAAACTTTATTCCTCTATAATTCAATATATTAAGGTTACATAGTTAATTGTGACCCAATGAAAATACCAAGAATGGGCATTTAATCATAGGAAATCTAGCTGTTACATTATTTACATGAACAGTATAATCCAGGGGCACCCTAATTTTTTATTAACTAACCCAGTTGGAGGATCGAAGTCATGATAAGTGTATCTTTGGAAGGAATATAAAACATGGTATTTTTAAGTGTATTTAATCTCGCCATCCTATATCATGTTATACCATTTATATATACATACTTCTAGTGATTTATTTTGGCATCTTATTCCTTCCACCAAATTAATATTCTCAAACTATACTAATGTGGAATTCTTTACCAAAATCATAGCTAGTGTTACTATCCCAATTTAAAAATATAAATATATTTATAAATATACACATTCATACTATAGATAGGTTACATGAATCACTTTCATTTAAAGTCTTAAAATTATATGAAGTCAATAATATCCCTTTGATTAATCCAAATTACATAAATATTCAACACATAATTTTTTTGAATAAGGAATAAACCATTAGGATTGGGGGAATACTAGACCGAAGTCCCTTTACTGAGGGATAATTTACATAAGATAGATATCAATTCCATCATAATTTTATCACCGAATATATATAAATCCTTATTCACTACATAATTCAATCTCAAAATTTTATAAAATTCAATGTCAATGTAGAAGAATCCAAATCATTCATTATACCTAGTATTTGACAAATTAGTTTCATGAATGATAACTTATAATTAGCTTAATTTTTTAAACTAAATTATAAATGAATGATATATTACATAAGGCCATCTAACATGTGAGGCATATTCCTATATAATATTTCATGATTATGGTATATTACAATGCATGAATGTTATTTCATTACACTGAATTTTTTAGTCATAAGGAACACATAATGTTATATCATATGGTATTACTCAGATAATTCAATAGGTATGACTACCATATCGTATATAATGTTTCATGCAATATTGTTTTATGGTTGAGGTGTTCAAACCATAATTTTTATCATTAGAGGGATTTTTCAACTTAAGATATCATTTAATGAACCATTCTATAGGATGAAACATATGAGAGGATATTCATTCAGGAAATAAATGCATAAATTGGTTCTTATATTTACTTATCTGTTATAATGCATGATTAAATTCAAGCTTACCTGAGGATTATCCTTAGTGGAATTATAAATCCTACTTCGATATGATAGTAAGTGGGTATACGTCGTCAATTATTTTTTCATGGAAATCCTTGTTTGGAAGCTCTCCTTTTTCATTTATCTTTAACTCAAATATGTACTAGCATACCAAAGATAAAGAATGATCCCAATCATGTGACCATTTATTTGGTTTTAACCCATGGATACCTCAATAGGTGGAACATATTTCAGCTTACACTACTACAATATTCATCTATCACATTCGAATATGTTCAAAGATGATGTAATGGAACAAATGGTGTAATGTAAGCATATTTATAGTTACTTCACTTTCACATTACACATGGTTTCATTTATTCATTTATAGTGATCTTATATTGGGTTTTTATTTTTCCTCTACTGGTTGAACATGTTTTATTAGATACCTTCAATCCCATTAGTGGTATCATAGCTAACCATGCATTTAGAATCCTAAAATCAAGTAGTAAATGAAGATTATCAATATTATACTTCATTGATTATGGATATAAAAAAAATACAACTCAGTAAATCCATTGAATTTGTATTAATCATATTGTACGATATCTCTTTATCATAGCCTAAAATTTCTCACACCTTGTTTTTCAAGACAAAGCAACATACCCCTATTTTTATATATTGGTGAATAATATAATATTACGAAGATATCATTGTATATGAAATGAATTAAATGGTAAAATATGAATAATAGTAGCTACTATTATGATATCAATCATACTCTATGATTCAACATGAATAACAAAATATGATTCAATGTGAATTTTTTTATTTAGTTTATTTATGAATTGGATTTTATTATTTTTAAATTGTTTATAAATAATGATAAAATGTATTTTTGGAATATTTATTGAATTATAAATTTTTTTATAATTTAATTAATTATAAATAGTTTCTAATTAATTAATTAATGTTTATGAAACATTTATTAATAAGTATTCCCACATATTAAATGTTTTTATTAAAAATAAATTATATTAAATTATATGAATTAATTTATCACTTCTATCATAAATTATTTATTTAGATATCGTAAGGGTAATTTTTATAGTGTTTACAAATTAAAAAAATATCACTAAAATAAAAAGTGTTTTGATTTTAACGTTAGGAATTAATCATAATATTTAATTTTAAAATTTTAAATTAAAGGAATTATTTGGGATACTATTTAGACCACATCAAAATATTTTTAATGATTAATTCGATCCTGGTTTAAATAATAAGAAAATTTGATATTTAGATTATGTAGATAATATATTTAATAGGAATTATATTACAAAAAGTTTATAATTCTGAAAATGTCGTAGATTTATTGTAAATTTCAAATAATGAATAATACGAAGGTGTTCATATTTGGAATTGAATATACAGTGATTATATTCTATATATTATTTAAATAGTATTAAAAACCCAAACAACAACACACACACACACACTCAAACATGAACCCTAGTGGATTAAGAATCATCCCTCCCCATAATGAATGTAAATAATTCACTAGACAAATTATATTACATATTGATATATCGAAAATAAATTTTTTAATGGCCTAAAGGCCTCAACAAAATTTATCCTAAAGTAACCTGATGAAAATGACATAAATATCCTGATTAGTGTCATGCATCATGTCATGTCATCAGTCTTACACCACACCTACCACTTGACAATATTCATCGTTCTCTGATACCACTAGTAAAGTTTCTTCACACCCTACCAGGAATAACTGTGTTGTTTCTATCATCTAAAATATTATGGTAGGGAACCCATCCATCCCACAACATAAATTCATATCTAAATAGGGATGAATGATTGGTTCTAATAAACCCATCGCTCTTTCAATATTCACACCCTAATATTCCTATATGGAACCATGCTACATCACCTTCTTATCGAATTGTATCTTCAAACTAGCCCCACTGTGTAGATTGTTATGTTTAATGAAACCCTTTGTACCACATTGAAAATATATGATGATTAAAGGATGGTTGATAGGTTACAACATGAAAATCATTTTTTCTAGGTTTCCCACTTTATTGTGCATACGTGTCACCATGTCTCACTTATGGCCCATTGCACTAAGCCATTTACCTAGTCCCGATATGATTCTTGTTTAAAATAAACAATGGAATAAAGGATATATGGCATGAAGGACAATTATTTCTCAGAGGCACTGTTTCCTAAATTTCCAAATATATGGCTTAAATTCCCAAATTGGGTGAATATAACCACTACTATAGTAACAACTATAGTACCTATTGAAATTATTCCAGAAACTAGATTTAATATCGATTAATTCATGGATATAAATTATTAATACTATGAATACGTGTATTATTTATTTGAATTTTTTTTAAACAATGTCTATATATAATCATACATGAATTTATGTAGACATATTCAATTTATGATAATGAATTTAATTTCCAACTACCTAGACATTGGTTTGTAACTAAGGTTTTTAACTTGAATTTAGTTATTGAGTATACAATACACATATTCAGTATTAGTGTTATGGAGAATTGAATTATAACATGTGTAATTTATCTCTGGGTAAAGGGACTTTGGGTCATACTTTCCAATGGTATGGATTCTTATGCCTTATTTTATAAAGGTGGGGGTTGGTTATCGATGGCTCTTGGTTTACTCATTTATAGATTTTAAATCTCATATATTTAAAAATGGTTACACAAATAGGTTATATAAATTTTTTATAATATTAAATCAGATATTTTTAATTATATTTGACTTCTATTTTTGGGTGAGTAACAAAAACATTGGGTTATATAAAGAGTTATAATTAGTAGCAACATGATTTTTTCTCCTTAAATAAATACTATGTTTTATTTTTTTCCACATGAAACACAAATAAATAAAACAATATAGATCTCAATAAGACACTTGTATAATTATCAGGTATAAATAGTTGTAATAGAATTATCAAATATATAGAAATGTATATATATATATATATGAACAAAATAAAATAAATTTCATCACAAAAATCAAAATTAGTTAAAACAACTAAGAATCTAATAAAATATATTTTTATTCTTAAAATTTAGTTTATAAAATAGATATTTTTTCATTTTTTATATATTTTCCATTAGTACATTTTTTTTAAAAATAGTTAATATATCAAAAAAATGATTCCCTATAATCATTTTTTTCATGATATTTTATGCATTTATTTTAAGGTTAAATTTATCAATTGTAGGGTCTGAATTTGAAAAAGTCGACTATGAAATTGAATTTATCATGTTAATATTAAATTAATATGAAATTTTATAATTTTTCTAAAGTCATTTATTTTAAGGTGAATAGTTTAAAATACTGTTTTTCAAAATACCGTGGATTTTGTAACATCACTCAGATATAAGCATAACCTAAAACTTAAGATACCCTTATATTGACCAAATATATTTATTTTAGGTAATATTATTTTTATTTATATATAATATTAAAATTAAAAACTAATTCTATATATTTTAAAACATTAGAAATATTTTTTCAAAAATTATTTTAAATACATTATACATTAGTATTTTAAAATTAGTTTTTATCATTTGAAAAAATATAAAATGGATTTTAAAATTAAAAAATTTGGTCTAAATTATATAATAAGGTACACATTATTTTTAAGAATAAATATTAATTCACCATGGGTATATATTAGTTACCCAGGTAAAATGAATATTTTTCAAAGAATAATATTTTTCAATATATATTTTATTTTTTAAACTAAATAAATAAATTTTTAATTAATGCTCTAATATAATGTTTAAAATAATATCAAAATTAAAAAATATTCATTTAATGGTTAGTTAATTTAAAATAATACTTGGAACACTTAATGATTAGAATGATATTTTCTAGAAAAATAGTTTTTTAACACATTACACGTTTTTATTTAAAAGTTAATTTTCTCCTATTTAGAAAGTTAATTATCATAAATTGATTCAAAATTAATATTCATAATGTCTAAAATTTCTAATAAGGTTCAATTTTTTTTATTACTAAACTAATTGACATTATTAATATTTAATTACGGGTAACTAATATAAGGTGGATATATTTTTTCTAAATGAAAATGAACTGTAGATATTCTAGAAATACTTTTACCAGGTTTAAAGTATTTATTACATGTATAACCAACCTTCCCTCACTTTAATCACCTAAATTTCATGGAATATCAATCTTACCTCTTACTTAACATCCTTTTCCATGGAAAAGTCCATCTTCCTCATGTATAGAAGGGGGTCACTTCCACATTCTTATTACTCCACTAATTGTTCTATATTTTGATGAAAAACTACCCAAATATAATCTAATTAAATTCATTTACACAAAATTGGTCCACATTTCACAAAAAAAAATACTAATCCCCTCAAATCTAATGACTTAATTAAGAGGAAGTTCAAGGTTTCAACATAGATATCACATGTTTCTACATGTAACTTTTTTATCCTTTCCTTTATAAAAAAAATAAAATTATTTAACAACAACCTATAAAACATTATTATATTGATATTTTATTAAAATATTTTTTAAAAAATTATTTATTATCTTCTATATACTAAGATACATGTGAATCTGTGTTACTATGTGTGCACATATTATTACATCCAAAAAGCGACGCTTTCAGTTCTTCATCACCACACATCATGAGAGGTATTACTGATGGCATTGATGAATAACTATGATTTATATGATTTATTTCTAATTAAAAAATTATACCATGTTATCCTCATTCACCCCTCTCATTTGATGAGTACTGGAAACACTAATCGTGTGTTGTATGGGCTATCACCTACACAAAGAATCATGTTTTTCATTTATCTCATAGTTATTAATTATTTATCCAAAAATAATGAAATATGTTTCACCATCATAATAATTTTAAAATAAAATCACTATTATTATGTTATAATAATATTATGTCAAAATAAACACCTTTTGACCAATACTCACAAATCATGTTAATGCATGTTCAAGATTTGGTCAATTGGACCACCTATATGAATAATGATATGAAATTATATCATAAAAGATAATGAAAACATAATTTATTTTATAATAAAGAATATATATTTTAATAATTATTTTTTATTTGTTTTAGAAAATATACAACAATATTCAACTCATTATTTTAGAATTCACCCTTTGCAGGTTGAAAATAACCGACATTGTTTTTGTCAAATTCGTTTTATAGGATAAAGTTTAATGAAATACTAGAAGTAAACATTAAAATGATAAATAATTATAAGTAATAATTTCCAATAAATTTAATGAACATAAAATTTTTAAATTTTTAAGAGGAAGTAATACCATTATAGCTACTATGAAACTCCTACAAACAATTAAAATTATGGACACAATATGTGAGAAAATTAGAAAAAATTAACAAATATACATATAAATAATAATTAAAAATTAAATTTAGAAATGTTTTTCAGGTATAAATTTTTTTTAATCGTAATTAATATATTTATGATTTTTTATAGGATGTCATAGTGTATTTAATTAATCAGGGAAACAAGGTAAGTGTTTCTTTGTCTCAAATTTGAATCTTTTAAGACATGTTTTTTATATGTGCCATATTTCGTTACTGATGGAGTAAATACAACCATATTTTCATTTTGTAACATGATTTAATAATATTCAGTGATTTATAATATTTCTCTACATGTTCATTATCTCTTTTGGAATTGATCCAAAATATTTAAAGGTTGTAATGGTTTTTTTGTCTCAACTTGTTTTCACTGAGACATGTTTTAATGTTTTTCTCGAATTTATTATTTATATTATGTATACACCACTCAAGAATGTATCCACACATAAAAAATGATTTAATTTATTTTATTTATATAAAAATATATTTTTAAATCATCCAATTACTTTTGATTTAAAATTTATTAAAACTGTAAGGGGTTTCCGTGACTCAAGTCTCTTACACGGGTCATAATCACTCATCTTTATCCATTATCATTCATTATTTATCTATTATAACCTATTTTTTTATATAATTTATTTACTATTTAATTTAAGGGTAAATAATATTTTACTCCTAAGTATTCTTCCTTTTTTATTGTAATTTTTTTGATAAAATTTATATTTTGTAAAAATAATTCCCAGTACTTTTAATGAATTTTTCTTCCATGACCGTATTTTTACATTCCAAAAATGATATCCATTCCCATGTATAAAATAAATTTTATATATGTCCAATCATCCTATTATTCAACTTATTTTATTTAAATTATAAAATTTATTTATCATTTTTAATCATACGGTTTTTCAAAATGTTCAAAATGTTTTTCCATATTTTTTTTAAAAAAAGTATCATCCACTCCACATATTCTTCAGATAAATTTTAAGGGTTTTTCATGGTTCTATTATAAAATATTATTTTAAGAATTAAAATATTTCAAATTATTTTTAATTCCCTTTTTAAAAACATTATTTCTATTTTAATTATACATTATTAAAGATCATTTTAAAAGAAGTGGATTTAAAAGTGTTTTCACTTCCCTATTTTGAATACTTTATATTTTTAAGGTATCCTTTATTAAAGATTATTTTAAACATAAATTTTTGAAAATTAATATCACTTATTCTTTTTGATAAAATTTAATTATTTTTAAAGATTATTTTTTAACTCTTTATATTAAAATTTTGAAAAGTCTTCTCTTTACCATCATAAAAATATTTTGGAATGTAATTTTCAACTCAATGTATTGAAAAGTTTTGTGAAGACGTTTTTATTTTCATGTCTATTTACTCTCTAATGTTTATCATTCATGAAGGGATGTTTTTATCACCCTATATATGTTATTATAATATTATTACTTTTATAAAATGTGATTTTTGATAAGTTGTGAAATCTTCTGTTCATGAAATGTGATGTTTTTTAAAGCTTTATGAAACCCATTCTTTTTTTCATGGGTTCTATGTAAATGATTTTTAAATGTTATGAAACCCATTTTTTACAGATTATTTTATTTCTTCATGAATTTTTAAGGTTTCACACAAATGTATTGATCATGAGATGGGTGGGACCTATATATTTATCCAATGCATTGGGTAATGGATTTTATCTCATTTGGAAAACGTTTTCTATGAATGGGTTAGAATGTATCTAGGTTCAAAAAGTGTGAGTGTGATGGTGTTTAGCTATATTCATAATTATAAAATTGAATATCATAGAGGGTAGATAGTTTTATGATGGTGAGAACTGCAATATTTATTATTGTACCACATTTTCAAGTTGGTTTTCAAGTTATTTTTATTGTTTATGATTACATCATATTGTAAATTAATTCCCTAATTTTATGTCATGATCATAAGTTTTTTTGTAATTGATATTTATTTTGATCTAATTATCAAATTTTGCATATCCTTATCATTTGGGTTATGATCTTATGCTTCTTTATTGTGTTTTATGATTAACATGTATGGTCGTATGGCCTTTTATTTGGATATTTAATTATTTCTTATAGTATACTTAATGTTTATGATCTAACACTTTACGATATGTTTTTACCTTATAGAGTGTCTAATCTCACTGCTTTCATAGGTTTCCATTACTTAGGTTATAATTATGATTATAACATGTGAGAAATTAAGGAAATGTTCTAAAGTAGAATGATTATATAGAAATGATCAAAAAGTGTAGTAAATTAATATTTTCATGTATCTAATCTTGAAGAAAATAAACCTTTCAGTACATGGGTTGTTTTAATTTTTTTTATATGTTTTAATTAAAACCTAATAATTAGTATTATTTATGTCATGATTATTTTGGGTTTCTTCAGTTGTTATAAGTTCATGGTTTAGTTATTTTTTGATATTAGCTTCATTTATTTGGTCTTCATTTTAGAGAACCGTAGTGAAAACCCTAGACATAAGTCTATGTATAGGATGATTTATTGAAATATTGGTGAAGTCTTTAGTAGATGTTCTTACCTAAAAAAATAATCCCTATATAGATAATAACAGTGGATGTGGTTGTGTAATTGACTAACCTCAGGGTAATCATCCATAAAATGGTTGGTTGAGAAATGAATCTATCATCTCTCTAATTGACGGTGAGTGGGTATAAAATAAAACACCTGGTTAGAAATTCCTAACAAATATGATTTTTTGATCATTTTATCATTATAAAATAATATATAAGGATTTATTTCCTATTTATTCTGAGTAATTAAGTTGAGAAATTTTAGATAACCCCATATAATGTTACCAAGGTCAAACTAAGATTAATATAGGTCAAACTAAAGAATTATAGAACATCATGACAATGTGAATGAAAAATGAATTTTAAGATTGAATTATTTTTATGATTATGATTTTATCTAATATTATTAATGTTTTTTCAATAAAGTAAACCCCTTTTGGTTTTATTGATGGATTAACCTAGGATGAACTTATTTAACCATGGGTGTGAATGAAAATGTGTTGATTACCTCAATAATCAATACATTGTAATTTGATATAGACAAGAATATATTTTCATTATTCCAAACCAAATATCATGAAATATGATAAACTATGTAACTATAGATGAAATACTAGGTGCACTAAAGAGGATAATGGTGGAGTGTCATGAAAAGGAGAGCAATGAAGAGGATTAAAGAGAGGATATTCAACCACCAATAGGTCAAAACTGTGGGAAGAATCATTAAAAGAATTTATTTCAGGGTATTGGAAGATTCATTAATTATGGTAAAGGATGAAATCAGCCTTGAAAATATTAAGGTGAATTGAAAAGGTCAACTAACAAGAAGAAATAAGGTAGAACCAATCCAAGGGAACCATTAAAATTTTAATATATTATGTTTAGAGAAATTAATAATTATCAAATATTGTTCCCTAATACAATGATTTATAAAGATTGAAGGAATCCAGAACCTCCTAGGCTTAGGGAGAAAGAAAAAATTTATTCAATGACTATTTATGAATAGGTTATTAGTAATTAGTGTCACCTACCCACACCCACAAATTAGAGGATGTATTCTAGTTCTATTAACATTATTGTATCTTGAATGTTTTGTAAGAATTTAATGTCACCACCCTTAGTGATTTATATTTTAAAGAAAACATTTATTGGTATACTTATTATGTCTATGGAGATAAGCTTTTAGAATATTATAAATATAATTTAACCATCAATTAGTGCATGTCTAACTTTGAATTATCTAAAAAGAAAAATTTATCCTTCACATGTGCCTTAATACCTAATTATGATATAAATTTCTATTAAATAGTTAGGAAAAATAAGTATTTTATAATCATAAAATTGATATAGAGGATAATATATTAATTTGTGTAAATATTTTCTACACCTTTAGATATTACTACAAGTAAAGGATGATTAAATTGTGAGGAGAAATTTTATTTAAGGGGATAGAATGAAATGACCGATGTTTTTTCCCTTAAATAAATACTATTTTCAATGTTTTTCTCCACACAAACATAGAAAAACCAAACCATATAGAAAATTTTAAGTCAGTCTTATAATTATATGTTATTTGTGGTGGTATGAGAATTATGAAATATATATATATAAGAAAAAAATATAATAAAATATTTCTTAAAATTTTAACTCGATTCATACATGTAAGAAACTAATAAGATATATTTATATTCATAAACTGTATTTTATAAAATTGATTTTTTTCATGTTTTATGTATTTAGGATTAGAAGTTATTTTAGAAGAATAGTTAATATATGAAGAAAATGATTCCTTAAAAAATTTCATGATATTTTAGGATTTTATTTTAAAGTTAAATTAATCAATTTTAGGATGTGACTTAGAAAAATTAACATAATTTTTCTATTTATCATGGTCTCTTCAGTTTTAGATGATTTTTTTGAATTTTTATAAAATAATTTATTTTTAGGTCAATAATAAAAAATAACATTTTTTAAAATACTATGGCATTTGGAACATCACATGGATATAACAATAACACAAAACATAGGAAAAAGTTTTCTTGCAAAATAATTTTTAAGTAACATTATATATTTTAAAATATCATGTTTTAATTACAAAAAAATATTTTTTATTTGGAAAAATATTCAATATTTTATTAAAAGACTTATTAAATAAATTATACATTAGCATCACAAAATTAATTTTTTTAATTGAATGAAATAAAATGTATATTAAATCTCAAATTAGTCGGTTAAAATTATATAATAAGGTAAATTTTATTTTTAGTAATAATGATTAATTTTCCTAGTTTAAATATTAGTTTCCCAAGTAAAATGATTATTTTTTAAACAGTATTACTCTTCTAAATATTATTTATTTATTTATTAAATTCATAAATTTTAAATTAAATATCTAATATTATTTTTAAACATTTATAAAAATTAATTAAAAATTATTTAATTGGTAATTAATGTTAAATAACACTAAGAACAATATATAATTAAAATGACATTTTTCTTGAAAAAATGATTTATCAACACGATAGATGTTTTGATTTAAAAGTTAATTTTCTCTTATTTAAAAATATAATAAGGATAAATTGAGTTAGAATTCAGATTTATTACGTAAAAAATTGATAATAAGGGTCTACTTATATTTTTAGTAATAAAATAATTAAAATCATTAATATTTAATTTATAGTAACAATTTTGTAAATGACTAATCAAAGGTGAATCAAATTTTCATAAACTGACATAGAATTTAAAAATTATAGAAAAAATTAGTTTTTAAACTCTTACCATCACATTTCACCAACATCACATCACCTAAATTTTGTTTCTTTCTATTCTTACCCCTACTTACCATTATTTTACATGGGAAACTACATCTTCCACACTTATAAAAGGGGATCACTTCCGCCCATTCAATACTCAACTCATATTTCAGGATTTAATTAAAATAAAACCCATGTTTTCCCTCTCTGAAGTCATTATATGACCTAGTGTCTCTAGTAACCGCAGAATATGTTAATTACCTCAAATCTAAGGCCTTCATCAAGAAGATGTTTAAGGTCTCAACATAGGTGTCATATATTTACTAACAATATTTCTTATTATTTTCTTTATAAATAGACCATAAACATATTATGATAATAATCTATTAACCATTGGTTTATTTATATATTATTATATTAATTATTAGCCATTATATATTTTCTTCCATTTACTAACAAAAAAAAGAGTCATCGTTAGTGTGAGTGCATAGATTACCATCTCCAGGAAGTGACGCTTTGATTTTCCATCACCACCACTCATGGATGGTACTAATGATAGAATTGGTGAATATATATGTTTAATATTATTTAACTATGATTCCAAAATCATCACTTACTATCATCATTCACTCCTCTTATTCAACAAGTAACGAAAACACTACTTGTGCATTATGCAGACTACCGCCTCCATAATGAAACAATTTTTTCATTTTTCTTATAGTTGTTTATTATTTATCCAAAAAATATTATAATATGGTTAAAATTAATATAAAAAAAATATCATTGTGACTTTTAATGATATTATGTTAAAATAAACACCTCATTAACCATACACACCAATTGAGTTAAATCATGTTCAAGATTGAGTTAATTTGGCCACCTACTTGAATAGTGATATGAAATTATATCATGGTTGATTATAGAAACATAATTTCTAATATAATATGGAATAAATATTTAAATTATTAATATTTATATGTTCTTTAAATGATTCGACAATATATAACTCATTTATTAAGAGAACACCCTTTGTTGGTTGAAAATCACCTAAAATGTATGTTGTAGATTTCATCTTCTTGGATAAAGATTAAATTACTAATGAAAGGAAATTTAAAAATCATATATCATTAAAAATAATAAATTATAGTAACCATAATTAACTTTTAATTATAAAATTTTGAAGAGTAATTAATTCAAACACTGCTCCAATGAAACAACTACAAATGGTTAAAACTATAAACACCCGATGTGGGAAAATATGAAAAAACTAACTGATATACATGTAGATAATTATTATAAAATGAAAATTGGAATATTTATACCTATGAATATTTTATGTAAATTAGTATTTAACATATTTTTTTGTTATATTTTAGTTTAGATTTTAATCGACTAAGTAGGGAATCATTGTAAGGGTTTGTATCAAATTTGAATCCCTTGAGACTTGTTTATGATATACACCATGTTTCATTTTTGATGGTGTAATTAATATAAAATTTAATTTTATATTAGGATTTAATTAGATTTCATGAGTATAATATTATTTTCCAATTTAATTTTCCCTTTTATTTTTGATTCAAAAGATAATACATTTATAAGAGTTTTTCATCTCAATTTCTCTTCATTGATACATGTTTTACGGTTTTGCGCCAATTCTACATTTATATGGTCTACATAATTCCCTATAATATAATTTGAAATAATACATGATTTAATCGAATTTAATTATAGATCCATATTATATCAATCTTCCAATTAATTTTTTTATCAAAAAATACTAAATCCATAAGTGGTTTTCATGACTCAATTCTCATTGTTGGGTAATAATCAATCATCATTATATATTATCTATCATGATAGATTTATTATAAACTATAATGATTTTATAATTTATTTACACATTTCTTCAGTATAAATCATGAATAAAAAAAATTTATTCATCCTCAATGATTTTAGTGTTTCTATAAATATAAATTTTTAAATAATTATTACAATTTATTCTAGTGGATATTTTTTTCTATTATATATTTTTACATACCACCAATATGATCCTTTACCTAATGGCAGATAAATTTTTTAATATCAAAATATTATTTTCCCCTTATTTTATTTGAACTAACAATTTTTTTTCCTTTTTAGTGTTGTGGATTTTGAAATTGTTCAAAAAAAATTACCATCCATTCAAATAAAATCCTTATAATCCAGTCCACGTTTAATTTTCATTAATTTTATATATTTTTCAGGCTTCCATTGTTAAATATTCTATTTAAAAAGTAAACATTTTAAATGAATTTTCACATGACTTTTTAAAAAGTTTATGTCTTTTTCAATTATATATTATTAAATAATATTTTAAAAGAAAAAGGGTTAAAAGTATTTTCGCATACCTTTTTTGAAGAATTTTTTTCTTTCTGAAGACTTATTTATTTGATATTATTTGAACTGTATAGTATTTAAAATTTATTTCGCGTACTCTTTTGTAAAACTATTATTAATTTTAAAGGATTTTATATTGGAACTCTTTATATTAATGTTTCTAAAGTCTTATGTCTCACTTTACAAAAAATATTTTTGAATGTAATTTTCACTTCAATGTTTTAAAACGTTTTGTGAAAACTTTTTTGTTTTTATAACTATATACCCTATAATGGACACATTTAATTAATGGATGTTTTCATCCCTGATATATGTTATTAAGATATTATTCCTTTTAGAAAATTTATATAGTTTGATATATTTTTATTTTTAAAATTCAAGTAATTTTAATTGAATGGTTTAAGAAACTCATTAATTTTAAATGGGTTATATATATGCTGATTCTGATAATTCATGAAACCCATAATCTTATTATTTTTAATTTTATGTTATGATTATTGTTTTAAATTTTTACCCAAATATGTGAATTATGATATGGGCAGGACTTATATATCCCTCCAATTAATTCGGTAAAGGATTATATCTCAAGAGATTTAAATTTTATATGTAAGGATTAGTATGTAACTAGGTTCACAAAGGGCGAGTGTGATGAAGTTTAACTCTACTCACAGTTTTATAAGTGAATATTTTGATAGGAAGTCAGGTTATAAATTATACAATTTTTATGTTTACGATTTTTCCACATTTATAATATTTTTATTATGTTATTCCAATTTTTCATGATTACAACATATTTTATAAATATTCCTTACGTTTATATCAGGATCACTTTTTTTGGGTTTTTAATATATATTTTTGGCCATGTCCTAACAATTAAACATCCTTAACATCTAGTTATGATCTTATGTAACTTTATCATGATCTACGATTAATATCAAGGGTCTTATGACTTATTATTAAGTTATTTTTTTCTTATATAATTATTTTTGTTTATGATCTAAATATTTTTGGCTTGTTTTCCCTTAATGAGTGTTTAATATCAACCAATTCTTTTGTTTCCATTCTCATGGTGATAAATATGGATATATCTTGTGATATATATAAGAAATTTTCTAGAGGAGCGTGATTATAGCGGAATTTTTGAAATTGTATTAAACTAAGAAGTTTATGTATTTAATCTCTAAGAAAATAAACTACTAGATCTTTGAGTTATGTGAATTTTTGTGAGATGTATTATTTAAATCATGAGTCTAATGAATTATTTATGTCATTTTTATATAAGGTATCTTCACAATCAGTACGATTTGAATATGTTGACTTATTGTAAGAAATATGATTCCAAAAAAATCACTAGAAACATGCATACATAATGAAAATAATTTTAGATAAAGTGGTGACATTAAATTTCATTATAAATACAATGTGTTAGATTCCTTCCAAAATAGAACTTATCATGACCTTGATCATCCAACTAGGAAGACGTATTCCATAAATGGGTTCCCCTATATTGTATTTTGTAAGGAATGCGTGTAATGAGGTTAGCTTAATGGTTAGGTGCCTTGTTTTTAGAGGTTTATTGGGTTTAATGTAGATGGGAAACACTAATTGTGATGATATCTGAGGAATATAGTTGATTTTACATCCAAATGATGGATTTGGGTAAAGAGTTACTCCCTCAACTATCCATGATCCATATATGATATGATTGGGATGATTCCCTACCTAAATAACTATGTACTGTGGAGGAAACTATAGTAGACACATTTTTTTAGTGAAAGATATATCTTTTCCCACTAATGAAAATGAATAATTTTAAAGGAGTCATAATTTTAGATAGATCCTATTTAATAAAAGGCATTATTAAATAGTAATAAAACAAGATACTCATATAATAAAATCTTTTAATATTGATAAATACTACCTTTTTCATCAACATTATCATTGAAATTAATCCTATAGAAGGTATAGGCTCAATTTAAGAATCCACATAAAATGGTAACAGGAGAAATATTCTTATGTAATGTGAAATTATATGTGTTAAAGAAATAAAACCCTGAGTAACTATGTTGTTATGTTATTATGTAGGTGAACAGATATGATTATGAGAAGGATAAAATGATCCACTTAAGTTTCAAACCCATTATATCTAGAATATCATATAAAATTCTAGTTTCAGATCATATATTCAACATGAGTGGATATGTAAATGACGTAGTGAGATTAGATGTTTCATTAAGGTCTATTATGGTTATGAAATTTATTATGTTTTTATCTATGAAAATTTTCTTACAATATGATGATGTTTATGAAAATAATACCAATTACTCTCAAAGTGTTGAGAATAAATTAAAATTGTACATGATGTTCATGTTTTTCTATTTTATTGATAGTGTAAGCAGTAAAAGGACAAAATAGAGGAATAAAAGTTAGTTGATGAATCTAAAAATGTTTCTTCAAGTACCTAGTTTAGGTAATTGAAACTTGATAGTGTTATCAGGATAGTGGAGTAATGGTTTATTATAATGAAATTATTCCAGACACCTGAAGAGGTTTTTGAAACTCTATATAATTTTATATTAGGTATCAGTGTTATGAAAATTTATTCTTTATTTTTTAAGAGTATATGATACTAAATTTATACTTTAAAAAATTAATGCAATTATACAAGATTTCAAAATCAAGGGAAGAATTGGTTGATCATGTGTTTTTATTCAAATGATGAAGAATGGTGTTTTTCATCCAATATTTGGGTGTACAGGATTTTATCAAGATTAGATGGATCTCAATAAATAATATATATAGTTATCTCATTTCTCTTACAAAATATTAAGATGTGTTAATTTAAAATTAGTTTTTATAAGCAATATGAGGTAATATATTACAGGTGGATTATGATTTATTTGATTCTATAATAAGTTTGAAAAAGAAATAAGGATAAAATGTTTTCTCTAGGATAAAGTGTTTAAACAGATGATTGTTAAAATATGAGGGAAGTTGTTCCTACCACCCATTAGTCGTATATTTTTATAAATTATTCATTTAGAATAAAAATGATTTAAACCCATGGAATACCATATATGGTATGGAATTAATAGTTTATTTGTTAAATATTACCACTAATATAAAATAAGTATTATTTTCTAACACAAAAAAATTTGTGTACCTTAGCATGATATTTTAAAGAGAATATAATGTCAAAGAGTCTTTTGGAATAGTTTTGAACATACAGAAGTTAAAAAATAACAAATAAATGAATATGGAAGTCTGTAATTAGAGTTATTTCCACATAATATCCTAGTGATATTATGATTTTTGGAAATAAATATAAATTTAAATAGATGTATTTAGTTACAATGAGAAATATAATATCACTATTTCTTAAAAGTATTATACTAAAAAAATTTGAAAGTGGATTCAACATAATATCATTAAAATAGTATTTTGGAATGGAGTGAAATACATATTTAAAGAGTTACATTTAGTTACTGTAACAATGTGAAAATCACATTATCCTAAAAGAGTATAGTATGTGATAGTAATTAATAATATAAATAATTTTTTTAATCAGGTGGGGGTTAATTTCATAAAACATAAGTCATCAAAATCCACTATCACGTATAGTGGGTTAATTATTTGATTAATTCAATTAGTCAATTAGAGATCGATAAACTGAATAGGTATATTCAAAAAATGATCTATTTTAATAGCATTATAACAAGTGTATAATGGTAAATGAAAGAAGATATACCATGCAATAGATCAATGTGATCCTATGTGAATGTAAATAACACCACCCAGGTGAGCCTTTTATTATGAATCCATATAGAAAGAATATCACAAATCTAGGCATGGGAGAAAACAAAGAATAACCCAAGAAAATATATGATTAGGACCACCTTGTTGAACTGGGTGGCAATGATGAAGCCTGACTTGTAGATTCAACATCATTCACTCATGTATAGACTCACAGACTCACTAAACCGATACAAATATTTACATGAAATAAGAAATTGAATTTCAATAGAGACAATAATCTAAGAAGATACCTAGTTATGATGAAATTTAGGTCAATATTTGAAACCTTATTGAAGCATAGTCATCTAGAACCTAGAACCATGTCTATACTCTACATAATCTCCACCGGAGAAGTACCCCGGTTACAGGAGGAGGAACAAGATTGGTAGAGGGGACAACCGTTGGCCAAAGTCCCGTAGACCTCTTTCTTCATCACAGAGAAGGTGTAATAGAGACTCACATAGGGAGAGATCTCAATGAACCAAATGAGACACCCCAAACATAGGGAGATGATCACTACATCAATGCATAGACAGAGCCATCATGGCAGCCATGGGAGTGTCAAGTGGTCAGATGGAGTCACAAGATTACTTCTGCAAGGACAACTCCTATCAAATTTTTCGTTTTTCTTAAATGATGGTGGGAGAGTTCATATGACATGTGGCATCACAATATTGGAATTGTTGTGGTATCATGGTTGTAAGATGTGTAAATTAAACACAAAAAGTATCTACTAGGGCCATTTTTGGTCCATAATCGATGGTCTAGTAAATCTGTTATCCAAGTAAGGAAACCAAATTCATGGGTATACAAATAATTGGGTAAAAAAATAAAACCATGTGAACAGTCCCCATGTAGTCATTTAATCCCATAAATATAAACACCCATAATTGAATATGGTAAAATTAAGTACAAAACAATATTAAATAAATTTAAATGCCACAATGAAGGGGAAAAATAAAACAAATCTCCAACTTTCAATTAAATTGAATTTAATGATGATGTTATTGCAATCTATAGTATATAATTTTGAAAAAATTAATTAATTTAAGGAAATGCATAAATTTGGACAATGGAAGGTCCTTAGTCAAACTATCTATCAGATTGTCACCAGTGGGTTTCTTAGTGACACTCACACTCAAAGATTCTATAGTATCCCTAAAAAATGAAGACTAATGTCAATGTGCTTCAATATACCATGGCATGGATAGTTCATAGATAAATGTAATATAGATTGGCTATTATAGTGGACTACCATACTATCAGCAACTAAAGATAACTTAGAAAGAAAAAATTTACACTATAAAGCCTCTTTTATGGGTTCTGTCAATGATTTTTTCTCGGCCTCAGTAGTTGATAGTGTAACCCCTGATTTCGTATGCAACATCCAAGTGACCATTTCTCCATATACTAAAAATAAAAAAATGATAGAATTTCAATTTTCAAAATTTGCAGTATAATAAAATTCAACAAATCCAACTATATCATTATCAAAACTATTATTTAAGGCATATCAAATTCACAATTTATCAAACATAAGTACATACCACAATATCCATTTCAATCCATTATAATGAGGCTTACTAGGTTTCCCCATACACCTTCTAAAAGTACAAATAGAAAATGAATTCTCTAGTAGAGAATAGAAAGGATCATACAAAATACTTCATACTACATTATCATATGGAATCTTACTCATGTGGGAAGCCTCATCATCATTTATAGGGGATTGGTCTAAGGAAAAATTTAAATTTTTTTCCTAGAATAATATTAATATGTTTAACCTGGTCAATAAGATGTCTTCTTAATACCCTTTAAACAAAAGTATATTGGGATTAATAGAATGTTCTAGCCTTGCTATATCTTATTATGCGAATACCTACTATTTTCTTATCATTTCATATGTTTTTCATTTCTAAGAAAAAATTCAATTAATTCTTAAAAAAATTATAATCCTCGTTTTTTTACATATTAAAATCATGTCATCAACATATAATAATAGCTAAATAGATTCAGGTTTAAAAATATTATAACATACCCATGCAACAAATTAACTTCTATAGAACTGATTTTAAATTATAATGAAATAGAACCTATTATACCATTGCCTTGAATATTTTTTTAATCCCATATAAAGTCTTCTTATTACAAGAAACATGATTAGGTTTGAATAGTTTTGGAAATCTTTTTGGAGGGGTCATAAATATTTTTTCATCAAGAGTACCATGTAAAAACGTAGTTCTTACATATAATTGTTCAAAATGAAAATAAAACATGAAATAAAAATTAATAATAATTCTAACTGATGAATTTTTAACAAATGGGTTGAAATTTTCATTATAATGAATCCATTAACTTTGAAGAAAGAATTTAATAACCATATAGGATTTTAATTTGAATTTAATTTCTCCCACATTATTTAATTTTTTTATAAATACATTTAAATATTATAACCTTCTTGTTACTAGGTAAATAAATAACCAACCAAGTATTGTTTTTAAGAAGTGAATTCATCACTTATTTCATTGAACTGTACTACCTATTGGCTTATTTGGACACAACAACTTTCTTATAAGTTTGAGATTCATCATTAAACAAATAATGTTCTATATTAAACACATAAGCATTATTTTATTCCTAATTAAAATATGATAGAGGCCTAATAAATATCATCTTTCTATCTTGAGTGAAATGATAATTGCTCAGATCATTAGGTTCCTTAGTTTTAGGTTCAGAATCTATATCAGAATCAGATTCAACTTGGGACTGGAAAATGGGGGGTGCATGATCAATCGTGGACTGGGAGGGATCACTAGATTCCAAAGAGACATTAAAACCTTTAGGTATTTCGACACTATAGGACTCCAAAGTTATAGGGCTCTACCGGTTTGGATCCGTTAACATTAGAGATGCCATAGATTTTCAAGGCTAGAGGGTGATTCTTTCCATAGTTATTTAGGTCTCATAAATTAATTAGTAGAAGATAGGAATTTTTTTATAAGATATACTGGTTTTGGGGTGGCCTTGGCCTAGTAGGAAACGGGGGGTCTTGAGTGGGACATAATACACATCACCCTCTCAAGAATAGTCCTATTAATTCTCTATGATAACAAATTTTAATGTGGAGTTTCCAAAATAGGTCTATATATTTTTAATACCTCAAATTCACCATATTTGATAAATTCTGTGGATTGATACTCTAAACCATTATCAGTTCTTAGGGATTTTAGTTTCCTACTAGACTCACATTCTACCCCATATTTCCACTTTTGAAGGTCTGAAAGTATCAAACTAATATTTGATTATATAAATCCAAATATTCCAAGAGAATTAAATAGTTGATGTATTTAAGTATAAGCCTCCACCATGGGAGGTGACTTTAAAAGGTCCCCACAAGTCAAAATTAACACATTAAAAGGGTTCTTTAGCATTATACATTTACATATTTATGATAACTCTTCTGGATTTACCACATACATAATTCTCATAGAATGGGAGACTGCTATGAGTGATAATACTCAAAATCGAAAAAAAATTAAGTTCATTAAGTACATGGGCCCTAACATGACCTAACCATCTATTCCAAAGGGTGGTAGAATCGAGGGTATAACAACAAGAGTTATTCAACTAACTTATATAAACTGAACCATCTAAAACATAAATACCATTTTGAAGGTTTCCTTTCATAATTATGACAGATCCTCAGGTATCTCTATGGTTTCCAGAGTGTGAATTAAAACTATACCCCATGAAGTCAAGGATTTCTTGGGAGATTAGTTTTTTTTATCTTAGGTTGCCACCTACCTTCTTCAAGGGAATTAACAGTCCTACCATGATGCTCTGAGGAAATTGATCATATTACCATAATGTCACAACTCTTAGTGATCCCTAAAAATACCTCACCAGAATTAATTTCACTCAAATCAGTAGATAAATCCTTCCTAGGACACATGAGGAATAAAAATCCTAAATCTAGGATTGATTCATAATGTATGGAAATGTTAGAGACATTCATCATTTTAGTAGTTTCAAAGTCCTTCTCAACAAATAATTAATGGTCATTACTGTTTGATTTATAGTTATCATTCTTATTATAGAATTTACTTTTAATGATCATGAGTATCTTGAATTGAAAAAATATGATGAACTTTCTCATAGAATTTTATTTTTGCTTCTTGGAATGACCCCTTTCCTTTCTCCTACTACTAGGCTCACTTCTTCCTATGGACTCAATTTTTTCCCTTATAATTAAACCCTCATCCTCAATCTTGACACTATGATTCCTTTAAGGGACTTTGGAGTGTAAAGAATATTTAACTTCTTCAAGAGTTAGCATATCATTTCCATATATCATAGAGTATTTAACATAATTAAAAGAATCATCTAAATATGATAAAAATATATTGGACTAGTCTTTATCATAAAATTTAATGTGTTTGTTGGATATATCTAATAAGATTTTATTAAATTCATCAATGTGCACCATGACTGTAGTTTATGGGCCTATTTTGAAAGTATCTAATCACATTTTCTTATATAATATACCAAAAAGTGACTTATTTGTATAATATAATTCAATACTATACCATATTCTAGAGTTAGATGACTCATATGAAACTTCTTTAAGAACATTATCTCCTAAAAACAAAAAAATTTAAGCTATGGTATTTCCGAAGAGTTTATTCAGGGACATCAATGTATATAGTGGATGTTTTCCCATATGTGGTAGGGGTTGTAATTTTATTTCTAGAACCTACCCTGGAATAAATTGAATCGTTATGGTTGAGTACATTCATCATTTTAATTCTCCAAATAATAAAAGCATTTTTTACTGTCAAATTTATCAATATAAAATTTAGTAGAACACATATCTAAGTAGGATATGATACCACTTGTTGGAGTTAAATTATTAAACCTTAAATCATCAAATATAAATTATTGCATATGGTGGGTTAATTTTTTTATAAATTAAATTAATAAATTAAAGATATATGAATAGAATTGGTTTCTTCCCAAAACATGCTGCTGGAACAAAAATATAATGAGTGCATAGAGTTAAATTAAAGAAGATATAACATGTTATAGATCAATGTGATACTAAATGCATGGTGATGAGACCAAGTAGGTAAACCTTTTATTATGAAGTAAGATATAAAGAAAAACAAAAGTACAGAATCAAATGAAATAAAATAATAACTAGAGAAACTATATGGGGAGCCTGACCTTGTTTAGCTAGGTGACTGCGATTAAGAATGTTACATATATTCAACATCGTCAAATATTGGGAGGACTCACACAAGCAAAAAAATGATACAGACCTATATATGAGAGAAGAAATTGAATCACTATAGAGAAAATAATATAAAACGAAACCTGGTTACAATGAAATATACATCATGATATGAAACTGTCTTGAATCCCAGTCATCTAAGGCCAGAACCTAGTCGATTCTCCACTGAATCTCTACTAGAGAAGTACTACGGTTGAAAGAGGTGGAACAAGATCAGTAGAGGGGAGTGTTGGTGGTTTAAATCCACTAGACCCCCTTCTTCTACACTAATAAGGAGAAACATAGCCTCAAACAGGGAGATCTCTTGATGAACCAAATGAGACACCCTGAACACAAAGGGATGATCACCCCATGAATGCATAGATACAACCATAATGGTATGACATGGGAGAATATGGTAGTTAGTTAGAGTTGTGGGATTGTATATGCATGGAAGGACCATATAAAATTTTGTGTTTCATATAGATGAAGGTGATATAGTGCACAAGACATGTGGCATCACAAGATTAGAAGGGTGTTGGAATCACATGCCCAATCTGAAGCAAAGATACACAGTGGGGATCAACCAGGGTAATCAAATGGGGCATAATTGATGGTCCAGGTAAACCTTCTATCATAGTAAGGAAACCAAATACACATGTATGAAAATAATCTAGTATGAAAAAATATAAACACAGGAATAGTCCCCATGTTGTAATATAATCCCATGAAAATAAACACTCTAAATTGAATATGAGAAAATCATATAAAAACCCATATTATAAGAATTTAAATGCAATAATCCAGGGTCCAAATACATCAAATTATTATAATATCTCAAGGGATTTTTTTGGAAAGTGTTCCAAGGATGACGATCACAAACCTAGAAAGAAATAAAATTAGAGAAAAAACATTAATATCATATCATATTATGTTGTTGAGATAAAGAGTTTTAATATGGTCAAGGTGTTGAAAATGAAGAATAAAATTCCTAGATCTCTCCATTATTCAAAATTTCATTCTTCATAGATATTACTCCATTAATATTTTAATTGGATGATTTTATTCTGTGATCACATAGATATGTGGAAGGAATTGCATATATAAATATATATATAACAAGTTAACAAAAACCTAGAAAGTGTGGTAAAAATAATGCATATTTGGAACTCAATAATATATGATATGATAAAAACGTGCTTATGTGATGGCTCGGGACTAATTGACAATTAATATAGAGGGGTTAATTAGTGGTCTTATGTTACGATTTCCTTTTTGAACTCAACCATGGATAATTTTTAAGCCTTTATCTTCTCAATATATTATTATAACCACACCAAATTTTTAGTAGTAATATTTAATATAACAACACACAAGATATATAAGTTTTCAATAAAAAGACCTACTCCCTAACTTGATTATTCAGTCACACTAATCATATATTCTACACTATATTTAAAAATGGTTACACCATAGACCATCATAATCTAATAAATACTTATTTACACTATGTTTTCCCATCTGAGTCACACAGTGGAGTTTTTCAGCTTGACACTACCTCACTAAAAATGAAGGATCAAAAATAAGAACGTTCATTTTCATTTACTGGTTTCTTCCATAGCACATCGAAAAAATGACCCTCCTCGATGAATAAAATGGACCAACCATTTCTCTCATGCAAACCTTCAGGTCTTTATAGCCAAGTATTCAACAAAACAAATATGCATTTTTATTCAGGTTTCTAGATATTTTCATGTTCTTATTCTCCTCAACACATTAAAATACATTTACTAGTAGAAAGTCACCTTCTATATGAATGGATTCTTTATTCTAACTCCTTCTTTTCTCTTTGACACAATAACGTATCAGGCCCTTGCTTCTACATAATTATCACACATTGTTTCTTATATTGTATCTCAATAATTATATAACACCTCCTTATTATTTTCAATACAAATATATTCATAAAATAATATCATTTATAATAATTTATAAAATGTTATTTTGGAATGTTACTTTATTTATTGTAGTAGTGGTGATCTTCTTTCTCAAACTAGAGGATATTTTAATATTTCAAAATCTCATTTTAAATCCCTATTAAAATATTACTTTTTAATATTTATAAGATTCCAAGTATTTCATTTTTCTTATTCCACAAAATTAACCCATTTAATTCATTAAAATTAACCTTCTGTATGACACTTTCACATGGAATTTTTTTCTTACGATGTGGAACTCATCTCAATATCTGACTTCTTCATCAGTTTTTCTCCCTCCATTTTCAGATTTTATCATAATCATTTTATTAATCATGATAATTTGAATACAAAAAGAACATTTTACCTAATGTCATATGAATTAGATTAAAAATTCACTATAAAACATAATTATAGAACAATCAATATTCATATAAGGATAAATGATCCTCATGGGATTATTTTATCCTGATGGTCACCCATTTGACACTCATACTTATGATCTTAGAAAATTCAGTGTTATAACTCTTTGGATTATGGAAATATCCTTTTGAGATCAAGTGAATTATCATTATGTATTAGCATAATCTACCATATAGATCATCCTTATTATTGAATCAACCATACATGCATTTTATGACCCTTATCGATACATTCTTACACAAATCAATTTAATTGGACATAGGGTATCATAACCATCAAAATTTCCTTTATATATCATACTAACATGGGTATAATGGAAAGTAGGGTCAAAACCAATGGAAGGAGTGTGAGTAGTCAAAAAGGAATATTTAATACCAAAACTACTGAAAAAATGAGAAAATTATGTGAAATAATCCATATATATGTTAATTTATAAAAAGATAAGGTGTTAATAGTGTTAGAAAGAATCTATGTTAAAGAGAAAAATAAATGAAAAAATAAATTTCACAGGAAGACTGGATAAATCAGAATCTTAGAATACAATGATCTCATAAAAATAGTCCAACAACACTTTCAAATAAAATCACTAATATATTTTTTAACCTATTTCATTAATTAAATATACTAATATAGAATAACTAAATTTTCAACAAAAAAAATATAGTTGGTAGAAGAGAATATATCAAAGGACCATTTAATATATAAGCTTCTAGTGGATCAAAAATTCTCATTATTTTAATCTTCTCAATATATCAACATTTTTTTCAAGTGAAAAATGTTTCCCAAACGATATTGATAATGTTTTTCATCAATCAGTACTTCTATCAAATCAAATAATAATCAAGGAAATCTAATCCATGAAGCATTATTTGAGTTTATAAGGATGGTAAAACAACAATATGAGATTGGAGAATAATTAAATAAAGCATTTACCTAAAAAGGTTGATTACAAAACATGATCTAAGTAACAAGAAGATCCATAATAAAAAATATTTCACTTAACAAAGACGAAAATTATAAGGTGAAACATAAGATATTCTCTATTTATCCCACATAAATATATCCCCACATCATCTTAAACTTTATCTTATTTATTGAATCTCCTACTCATTCTCCCAAATAAGTCTTATTCTATACTATGAAGTTCATTTTCATAATTTGAATTCATATTTAGAATATATTAGTTGGTATATGATGTCCCCCTTTTAAAAGTGTTTTTTATTTTTTTTCACTACATAACTTAATCCCCAAGCTAATTTCTATCAAATCTGAATAAGACTATAAAATAAAATCCATTTATCACTTATGTAGTGTCTTTATAAATTAATTCCTAACCATATTTTTCTTCTTTCACATATAATTAATTTTCCAAGATATTATTTACCGCATCATGATACAATATTCTAAAATTCATCATGGAATTAGAATTATTAGCAATATAAAAAGGCTCACATGTCCACTAATGGAAATAGATTCAACCATCTTTAAATATCACATGAGTTTTTTAAATTTGACAAGCTAACTCAATATCATATAAAAAACCAATTCCTCATGTTTTATTCTTCTTATCAATTGTGTGATGATCATGGGAATCCATGATTTTTCACTCAGTTTCAACAAATAATTTATTCTCATTATTGTACTTACTCAAGTTTGAACCTGCAATTTTTTAATTCAAAACATATACTTCCATAATAATCTAACATAGGCATGGATTTATCATCTAAAAAACAAATTTCCAACTCAAAACCTCTCTAGTAAAAAAAATTTAGTGGAGCATGACATATCATCATCATTATGACTCTTTGATACTCCATGGAAAACACTGAAACTAGTAGTTTGAAGACGTGATGTGAGATAATAAATGTTGTTTTATAACTCGTGACATTATGGGGTAGGGAAAACTGATATCCTGATGGTATTTTTCAATCACTTTGTTCACTTGAATCATTGGTCGAGTATCAATTGAAATTATGAGACACATGGCCTCATCTGCAACATGGATTTGAACCCACAATAAAAATACCATTTGAAAGGTATGTCTTTGATCACACAACTGAGATGCGATCTCATTCATATTAATATCATCAATCAATGGTTGATATAGGGTTTGGGCCACAGTAATGGTTCACCAATGCTTTGTCTTTTCCATCAATCAGGTACATAAGTTGTCCTTCAACTCATCCCGATATCAAATATCTTGTAATTATCTATGATGTTTGGCCTTGGGTCATCTCCCCCAATATCAACCTTGATTATTGGTCTTCGACATTTTCTTCCAATGTGGAGCTTGGTTGCAATCCCTTATTCATTCAATATTATTAATCTTAAATTGGTTAGCATGGTAATTCAACTTCAATGTTTGCCAAAGTGTTTATTTGGTCAGATATTCTTGATCTTCTCTTGTCTTTATTTCGAATAGCTATATTTTACTCATATGAACATCCTATATCGACTAACTCATACATTGTTTTATTTCACTCATATGGTTGTAAAAATCAATCATATATACTTGTGTAATGACTGATACATTGATTAGAAAAATAATCCCAAACCATTCTTAATTTACACACATATGTTATTGAAATTTACACTTAATTAGAATGGTACTTATCTAAATTTCAATAAATTTTTACATGAAAAATTTAATAATTTTAAAAAAAAATCATTTAAAAATGTGAAATAAAACTTTTATATAATTATGAAATGAATTTAAAAATCTCAAAATAAGAAAAAAAATCCCAAAAATTAATACTCGAGATGAAATCATGGGACTTTAAAAATTTAATATCAACAACCAAAACTCTTCAAAAATATAATTTCAAAAACATATTTATATTATATTTTACATAATAAAATTAAAATATTTTACCTTATAATATGTAAAATTTAATGAAAAAATCATTTTACCAATTTATTGATGAAATATTTACAATTCAATCAAAATTTTTAAAGAACAATATTTCTATCCATAAATGATCAATACTAAAAATAAAAACAATTAAATCACCATTAATCAAAAAACAATTTTGATTATAAGGAATTAATATTGAAAAAAGAATCAATATTAGGCCACATCATGTTCCCCCACACATAAAACTTTTTATGTGATCAAGAAATTTATTTATCATATTCCATTTTTGTTAATTAATATTAAATATTAATGGTTTTCAATACAAACAAAGAAGAGGTTTTGAAAAGTATTTTACCATATAGAATATCATTAATAAAAATTGATGATTTCTCATCTCAAAATAAATTTTCGATCAAAAACATAGGTTAAAATTTCATAAAGATAATCAAATTGAAATTGTTTAAAGAATTTAATTCATCCTAACTATATATCTTATTTTTTTTCAAATTTCTCATTTTCTTCACTATTAAAAAACTCTAATGTTATAGTAAAAAAATAATTAGATATAATTGAATGGATGAGTGATATTAATAATTAAAAATAATTATAATTAACTCATCCAATAATTTTACATTTAGATAAAAAATATCATCCTAGGATTATGAGTGAATTTATATCCCATTTGAAGGAAAATTATAATAGTTTATAACTAAACGAAAAGTTCAAATTCAATTAAAATTAGAAAAAAATATTCCAAAATTTCAAATAATATTATTTATTAAATAGAGAGATTAAAAAAATTACTTTATTTAATCCAGGTATAAATATAATTGATTAACCACTAAAATTGAAAAATAGTCCTCAAATTAAAGAAATATTTACAACTACTTTAAATCAATATTCAAACATGTAAATATGAAATTTTGAAAAATTCATTGGTATTTTTATTGTATATGACATTTGAATACAATTTAACACAATATATACTCCTTCCCCGCATATAAAAATAAAAATTCTCCCCAATTTATAAAATCATGGAGGGTTAAAAATTATGAAATTGTTAATGTTCAAAATAAATTTATAAATTCAGAAATAAGAATGAATTTTCAAGTGTGGCAATAAACTCAAACCCCAAGTTTCTATAAAACAAAATAAAAAAATAGATCTGGAAAAGTGTTTTCCTACATATTTATACTAAAACATTCAATTCCTAAACAATATTTTTAGAGATGAAGCAGTAAAAAAGACATGTTTCAAAAAGGATTTCAAAAATAAAAAATAAGCATGAAATTCAAATATTTCATCATATAATGAAATAAAATGTGTAGAATAAACCGTATAATTTACCAACCTAGTAGAAACTAAAAAGTCACATGCATTAGATCCGTACTAGGCTACTGGCATGTTCTCGATTACCAAGAGTTAGTGAAAAGCACTTGGGTATTAATAAACATACCTGTGGGAATGATATTACCATAAAATATAACACAACATGTCTCATGTAAAACAATATAAGTTGAATTGTCAGGGTACATCATTGATGAAATGATAACACAACAATGAGACATAAATTGTCAATCCATATGATTAACTTGAAAGAAAACAAAACAAGATCAAAACCAAGTCTCCATGTTACTATCCATCAACTCCATCCCAAATCATTGTGAAGATGGTGACACCCAAGAGAAGTCACCATGCCACATGACACCCTTCCCTTTACCAGAGTCTTGTAAAAAAAGACTAAAAACAATAAACGTGAAATGTAAGATGTGACCACCAATCCCAATTAGACACCACCATGAATCTATACAATGTGTAACACCATGAACCTGTTAGAACTAGTTAAAGAAACATGTTTTTAAAGTAATATCAAATGAAAAAGAATTTTGTTAAACATGTTTTTATCTCTATAAAATTGTTTCATATTCATAGAGACCAAGAATATGACATATACATGAAAGAAAACATTTAATCATAAGAACATCATCCATGGATACACCATATTTTTTCTTTTTAGAACACAAACATGAAACAATATAATCATATATAAAACCAATAACAAGTGGGATCTATGCTATGAGAATACTTACCCATACACATGAAGGAACAATGAGAATGGAATAATGTGAATCCTACCGATATTGAGTATTTTCATATTTTATTGATATCATATGAATAACCACTAGTGGATCCACACTCATTAAGGTTTCATATGTCTATAATGCGACACACCCAAGGTTACCAATGTGTTATGTTTGCAAACAAATATGTAAAATGTAATGACAATTTAAAAATATTTTTCCCAGTAAATCATCACCACTCACCTTCAGGAAAATAAATTATACAATCGAATTAATCTTGAGAAATTTCATCATAAATAATATGATCATTAATCTATTTTAAAGAAAAATACATTTAAAACACATTTCCATTCCAATATGAAATCATTAAATTTGATTAATAAATTGAATAAAATGATTTAACAAGAATATTGATGATTTCATGAGTTATCACTGATCAATAGAAAAACCTACCTCAAATAAGATCAACATTCACTCAATGAGAAAAACAACAATGGAGAGTCAAGTCTATAATGATCATGGAAAAAACATATATAACCCTTATGTTGATCTATTGAAATGGAAGAAAAATTAATGTGTAAAAGTAACTAGATCTACTTCTATAGTATATGGATGACCATTACTCCACCTAAGTGGTTATCATAAATAATAGGTAGTAAATAATTGGGAAAATTAAAAAAAAGTTGTTCCAGTTTACACTATTAAAACCCCAAATTTAAATTCTCCATTAAATTTGTCTTTTTATTCAAATATTTAATGAGTAACGTTTAAAATATTTTAAAATTTAACTTATAGAATTTAGAAAACCCTAAGAATTGAATTCCCATGATTTCATCATTTTAAAATTTTATAAAATCCATACAGTTGCATTCTAGGGAAGAAGAAATGAAAAATAGGGTTTTTGATTATTTTCTTACCCAATAGAGCATTTTGACTGTGTAGAATTATTTTACCAATACAAATATCATCGATGTAATGTTAGGGTATTTAGTTACCATTATGAATTAAATTAATCACAAAACTACCCTTATGTGGCTCAACCTATCCTTACACAATAACCATGTTACCCTTACATAACCTTTGAAAAAACATGGTAACCTTTACACAACAGTACAGTTAACCTTACATATCCTTTGAAAAGAGGGGATTACCTATACAAAGCATTGATAATCAAGAGGTTACCATTACAAAGTGTCTATAAATTCTCCCTACCCCAACACAGTGGCTGGTTTAACCTTACACAACTTGTTTTAATAATGAGTTACCTTATGAAAATCCTAAAATCCACTTTGTGCATTAATAGAAGGAATTTCATTTTAAAAAGGCCCTATACTATATGAAATGGTAAAAATTAAATTGAAAAAATATTCAATCGCTTCTTTAATTAATTAAAAATTGAAACAAAAAGTTGTTATATAGAACATTTAAAAATAATGTAAATAATAAAGAACCTCAAACACTTATAAAACCAACGGAAAACATCAAAAACTATAAAACATACATGTAAGATATGGTCAGGTTGTTAAAACTATACCGAAAATAATTCTTTTGCAAATTGAAAGAACTCAGGACTATGGACTCACAAAAAGAGATGGCAACTTCTACCACATCAATTATTCTCACTCCCACATCTAATGGTTACACTTATCTTAACCACCCCAATACATATACAAAATAAATTGTTTTACCAAGAATCACCTTATCCTGATGATCCATAAATATAACTGGTTTCCCAACTACTTTTGTATTAGGTTCAAGATTAATATCCTCACATTAAAACACAAGGAAAGTGTTTGATTGATTTCCATTAATATAGGAAACATGAAATATGTTATGAATTTCAATCAAGTGTGATGGGAAACCCAATTGATAATATTCCATTCCATGTTTTTAAATTATCATGAAAGGGACAAAAAACCTTGGATCCATATTTCCCTACATAAAAAAATGATAAAATACCCAAATGAGGAGAAAATATAAGAAAAAACCAATAACCTACCACAACATCTAATGGATAACAATGGTGGACCACATAAAATATTTTGTTTCTCAAAACTAAAGTTGGTATTTATTAAGATAACCACACGAACTCAATCTCCCCTTGACAAGACTCAGTCCTAATAGATACAACTCACTTAACCTTTCCCAACATCAAACAAATATATAAGGCTACACGTAAGAAAATTCAAAGTGTTTCTACTTAATCAAATACTAGGGACGTTACTAAAACTAAAATCTAATGATAACAAGCACACACACCTAATGTGTCTCCCTATGAGTTAGATGTTTCGTCTAGTCATATCATTCATATGAAGATTCAACATCATGATCAAAAGATACAAGAAACCCATTTTATCCAACAAAACATTTCATTATAATGAAATGAATAGGTATATTTTATAGAAGGCAACCACTTTTACAATAAATAACATCACCACCCCTCAATTATAGAATTGCTTAATCTTTTCTACCTTAATCATTTACTTGGTAAGAAATAAATTATCCAATTTCATGAATTGGGTAATGATCACCAAAAATTGTATCTTTATCTCCTCTAAGATTATGTGGTTGTTCAATGATGATGTCCAAGGGTCCTTCATCAAACTTTTATAATGGAATAGATAAAGAGACATCAAATAGGTGGGTTTGTGGTTTTCCACCCAACCTTTATAAGAGTAGGGGACTTCATGACATAAATACTGAAACCAATGAGCTCATTCTAGTTCACTAACATCAATTTCTCAAATCATGACACATATTGGTTGTTCCAAAGTGCTTGGATAAACTTGAACTATGTTTATGATTAATCAACCCCTACATTAGATCAACTGGAAAAACAAACTATAAAGACACAAAAATTCCATGTAAAATTTCTATAAATTAATTGGTATTATTATGAGTCTGTAAAAATTGACAGAGTGTGATTCCGAGGCCCGGGGTACCTGGAATGAATTTTTGAACTTTTTTCTAAAGGTATTTTTAGTAAACACATGGTTGGAATTTTCTATCTTTTGAACCAGTGCTTGGAATTGAAATATGAGAACATGGTTGAATCCGCAGTGCCAGGATTCACTGAAGGAAAGCTTCACTTCAACCACAGTAGGTCGAAAAAAAGATAATTTTTGGTCCTTACAAATAAAATAATAAAATAACTTGACCAAGTTATTTTATTTTTTTCCCTCCTGTAATTGTTGAGTGACAGTGGGGACCGATGACTTGTTAAGAAATTATATGGCTTGACCATTCAGCTTTTTAACCTCAACATTACAACATTAATTGTGGTTCTTAAATTAACTACATTAATGTTGTGCAACTCATTCGAATACCCATCTACTTAATGAAATCTTGGGTGGGGTTTTTTTGACATGACAATGAGGAAACTTTGGAAAAATATGATGATGCCTTCCACCAATAAAGAATATAGGATTTGATGATGCTAGTTGTGGAATCAATTTGAAGGTATTAAATCGGGAATAAAAAATGTTGGTAGCTTTGTCAAGCACAAATTCTTCTTCCCCCACTGCGTCATCTCCAATGAAATCTGAGGTAGGGGTTTTCTTTTAATTCAATAAATTCCCACATTTCATCTCCTCGTTATTGAATTTGTAAGAGTTTGTTGCAGGGGATTTGAATGAGGTTTATCATTATTACAATGTGATGTATAAATTACTCCCACTTGTTATAATGCTAACGTGAAGGGCGCGGGACAAGTGAACAAGGCTTGGACCCTTCACAGCTCTATTCTTGATGCGTTCTTCATGGGAAAATTCTTCTACTCCACAAAATCTGGAATCTGGGAGCCTCATATCGATGATGGCATCCTGGGGAGCCCGTAAAAGCATGTAGAAGTAAAAACGGAGCTCCAGAGCATTGTCAGAACCTAGCGGAAGAAACGTTGGTATTACACCAAAGACATGCACCAGCGGATGAGAGAAACAACCGATAACCTCTGACTACGGTGTAAGAGCATCACAACTCGGCACTGTGGTTGTCGGATGGACAGCCAACAATGGCTGGCCATGGAGGTGGAGGCGGCAGGTCGTTGCGCGCTGTGCTGAGGAAGCCGTGGAGTATTGGCATGGAAACACCACTTGTGGGTCTTGTGGGTGAAGAGGTGGAACCATGTGGCGTCACCAATTTAATGGAGCCGAATGGATCCATTGAGCTTTTTGGGAGCAACAGATATCACACCCCGCACAGGGTTTACCCGGAGGCTGGTCCGTGGCCCAGTAGACCCAACCCACCGAGGCCCAGCCCTTCCAGGGCGGGCCGAGCTCACCGTGACCCAGCCCAACATGGTCGGCCAGAGCCGGACCCAAAACGAGGTGGCCGATGTATGCCTGACCAGGTCAGACCAGACTCAGATGCCTCTCTGGCCCATATATGCTTAAGTGATCATACCTTGTGAACCAGGCATCTGTTTGAAGAACCATTTGTGGCGTTGGGATCCTTAGAGTGAGAATGTAATGTTGACATACTCCATGAGAGTGTTCGAGAAAGATGGAGTACAACAAGGATGGATCGACTCTGATTCCAACCGAGCCCTCAAAACTAAAATTCCAATAATATAGAGACTAGAAATCCGATTGACGCACCGTTTATTGTGATGGAACCCTTATGACGTAACGGGTCATCAGGTTACTTATTCTTGGGTCTTTGTGCCTATTGAATTATGAATAATGGATTGAGTAGCGGTCCCCCGAGAATCGAGCATACCATTAGTGAGAATCCTATGGTTGGCAGTGAGGTGGAGGCTGGAGATAGATCATATGGAGGTTATCACTGAGAGGTCATGTGTGAGTCATATCCTGTGTGGGCTAGCCCTCAGAGATATTGTGTGGGTCAGCACATACCAATTCTGTGTGGGTCAGATCTTGTGTGGGCCAGTGCTCAATGATACTGTGTGGGTCAATGTATACCGATCCTATGTTGGTTAGATCCTGTGTGAGTCAACGAGGGTTATTACCTATCGATATTGGGCAGGTCAGATCCTTTGTTGGTTAGAGGGGGTTAGTACTTATAGATCCTATGTTGTTTAGACTCTATATGGTCATCAGTAGGGACTCTAGATAGAATAAGATAATCTATCTTCTGGAATAATCATCTTAACATCTCATCTCTACTTATACCACATTTGTGTTGCATCTTTTTCATTGCGTGTTTCATTGAGATCATGCTTTGTGGGTTTCCTTTGTGGAATTCTGTGAGACCTTTGGGGGTCTCAGGGTCCTTGCTGGGTCTTGTTGTGCTCACCCCTGCACGGGCTTCGCCCGCGCCTTGTTATGTCATTTGAAAATGATGAGTAGCTTGACTGAGACTTGAGGGTTCCAGGACCAGGTTGTACACAGAGAAGATTTCCTGACATGGAGATAAGTGGAGATGATCTGTACCTACCCTTCAGGTAGGATCCTTAGTGGTCGATTCTAGGAGTTATTTTCTGTTTTTCAATTGTAGTTGTACCTTTTAGTTGGGCTTGTATTATGGCCCCTTTACTTTATTTACACACCTTTACTATTACAGTTTTACTTCGTCGTTACATCTTTTTTTGTTCTTGGTTTGAGTTTTTGTACATGTTTAAAGAAAACGCCTTCCTGTTTTAGGGATATGCCTTTCTGGTGCTTGTCGCTAAACCATGGCATATGGAAGGTAGACTTGGGGTAGTCACAAAATGGGCCCCAGTAGATGGGTCATGACAAAAACTACCCCAAAGATCCATCTTGATCATAATTTAAGAATACAATCATATTAAAACCTCAATCAAAACCTAGTGAATTTATGCCACAAGTTTCACTAAGGATGCCTGTAAAATCACAGGTAAATAAAGAATAATAAATTTTCATATTTATTAATATTTTAGTATTAAATATTAATTTTACTTTAAAGGGGTTGCTATGTTCAATAGCGTACCCGATATGCAACAATGAGTTTCTTTAAAATCTTACGTTGCACACTACTAATATAATAATATTATTTTAAATGGTAGTTATCACGTAGTCGTTGTATTGGCGGGAATGAATAGAATAACTAGAATATGATTATATATGTTTTTTTAAATGTTTTTACATTTATCCAATAAAGGATAAAGGCTTAAAATATGAAAATAATTCAATTTTAGGCATATATACTATAATTTTCACTAAAAGGTCAAACTATCACCTTTTGATGGTGAACAATCTTTAAATATAGTTTTGGTCACTCTTATACATTCTATTGGACCAAATAAAACTCTTTTTTAGAATCAGGACATCAAAATTTACTTTGTGTAAATTTTTGGTATTTTCTCGATAAAGTTCAATTTTTAATGAATAGTGAAAAATGTTGTATTTTAATTCAAAACCACTTTTTAATATAATTTATTTATATGATTAGATTATATTTTGAATTGGTTTTAAAGTTCAATTAGAATATATTTTTACTATTTAATCCAATTATGGTTATTGTAATTAATTTCACTTTGAAATTGGACTTAAAATAGTTTCAATCTTTTGATACATTTTGTTTCATAAAAACACGCTATTTGTTCTGATAGCGGGAATTAATTATTAAATTAATTAATGTAACTTATATTTTCTTAATTTTTTAAAATAGAAATCATTTTTTAATTCGGAATATCAAATATAGCTTAGGGTAAAGTTTTGGTATTTTTCTGAAAAACTTCAATTTTTGATGAATAGTGAAACCACTAAGTGGTACTTAAAAAACTGATTTTTCATTTAAATGAAATTTTACCACTTCTGTGTTTTGAATTTCAAAAATCTAACATACATGGTTGTCATTAATAAGTAAAATTTTCTTCAATGGGATTAAAATAATTTTTTGTTGAATAGTAACTTTTAAGTTTTTAATCACGATTAGAGGCAATTAGTGTAGTTTAAGGTAAAAATAATTTTTTAATGACATGAAATGACCTTGACACATGTCCTACCCTTATTGGATGTGTCCTGTCTAACCAAGAAAACTCATGGGTAAACTTGGGGACCCCATGGAGCTACTTTGGTAGGAAAATGACATTAATAACTTTTTATTTAAATTTAAAATAAAAATGTCACAAACATGAGTTGTTTTACTAAAACAATTTTTAAATGTGGATATACAAGTCATATTTTTAACTATAAATATTCATTAGAAAGATAAAAATATTTACTACATCATTATATTTTTTTTAAATTTTTAGACATTAAATAAATTAAATTATTTATGACACCATGATGATGCAACGATTACCTCATTATTTAACGATTCAAATAAAATGAAATGATAATGTAAAATATAAGACCTACACTTGTCAAAAACCTATTGGATGTGTGGATTTCGAACTCTTATCACTTTATCCTCGAAATATTTAATTTTGGGACCTTTTAAATCCTAAAATCATTTTATAATAAAGTAACCTTTTATAACTTTCCAAGAGTGCCCCTCCTATCCTCTTATAAAAGGCCCCCACCTCTACCACCTTACCCACACCTCACAAGCCTTTGGCTCGGCCAAACCCTGCCCATTTTGTCTCTTCCCATCCCTCTAATACTCCTAGAATCATCAATTTTGGCATAATTCTTTCAAAGGATTCCTTTGAGAATAAATCAATAAGAGTTACCTGATTTTAAGGTAGTGTCTTCTCTTGTGTTCTTATGTTTTATTTTGCTTCTCCAACCCCCTAAACTCTTTTTTATTACATTATTTTGTAACAAAACTAGTATCTTAAAAATACTAGGATGTTTTTATAGGAATTATTAGAGCTACACCTACACACACCTTCATCTAATGGTTAAAGAACATACTATTTCTGTGGTTGGTGATTTTCTGCCTCATGAAACGATGATTGTTCAATCTTCTTTAAACACCATTCATGGTGGCCATTAAGATGTCACTATATTTATATATGATTTATATTATGTTTATGTTTTCTTTATGCTTCTGTATTTTTTATTTATGGCATACCTTTATGGTTTCCATTATGGGTAAACGCGATAATTTCATTTTAGGAAGTGCGGACTACCGCCCCCTCAAAGTGATTTGATTCGTTAATGCCATATGTGGACACATAAAGGATGAAGTTAATGATATTATATATGATATTATACTGGAATTAAAATATACCTTTATATCATTATGATTTCACTCCATTAAATATGAAATTGAAATGAAAGTAGTGTTCATGCGTACGTACGGCTTACCGTCTCCTTGAACGGTGCATTTCATTTCTTACCACAAAATGTTATATACTATTGTAAATACATGTATATGATGGATATATATGATATATATAATATCCAAATCATGAATATCATTCTAGATATAATGAACCTTTGACCACATGAACAACATGTAACTGTAAGAAGTCCACTTTCGACTTAAGAACCAAATATCGACAAAACAAACATTTTTTAACTTAAATGATTACATAATGTTTATAACATGGAAATAAGTGATATAAAAGGAATAATAAGCTTGAAAGAGGTTCTTAAGCAAGTATAAATTAACTTTAGTTTATTATTCAGGAGATTAAAGAGTAATCAAGTCATGTCGGACACGAGGTAATGGACTTCGTCTCAATCTTCTTTCATTGAGGCATATTTTATTTTATACACAACTTTCTTTTATACTGTGTATAAACCCCTATTAATTTTAATTTTATTTAAAAGGAATCTTTTTATACGAAGTATTTTGATAAATGACAAAAAGGAATGTTTCTTTTAACATTCGCGGTGACAACGACCTTTTCTGCTGCCGTGAGTATTATTTGGTCTTTGGCTTTCTCAAAAAGCCATAACGTTTTTAAAATTAAATAAATACCATATACTCTTTTATGTATTTTGGTATTGAAAAGGGTTTTTATAATGTATTTTTTTTATGTTAATATATTTAAGTGATATATTGTGATTGAAATGTGGAAATGTTTTATTTACTTTATAATTGTTATGATTTAATAATGGTACTTGGACATTTGACGGGTGGTTACATGATAAACCATATGACGGGTGGTGCCATGAATACCAGGACGGGTGGCTATGTTATAACATTCAATTCATTGGGTATGGAAGTCGGCCGTATGGCTATTCCATTAAGTGATTTGTGTGTAAGTCTACTGTATGGTTATTCCATTTAAGTATGTTTATGTCCCAAGTTACCTTTATATGTTATGTGTTCTTTATATGGGTTTTATGGTAATATTTTGGTTACAAAAGGGTAAGTAATGATCTTTTATTCAGTGAAGAGTTTTTACTACTTCATAAAGGTGAAAGGTATTATTTTGATAAAGTATACATGGTTTACTTGTTATTTTGAAAAAATAACAGTTTTCATTCTTTGTGTATCCCTTACTGAGCTTTTTATGCTCACCCCAAGTTTTTTTGAAATGTTTTTCACAAGACTTGATGTGGAATATTGTCAAGGATGGGATCAAGGGAAAGTCATGCTATCTAAAACATGGAACGAGACATGTTTCTTTTTAAGAGTTTTTATTTTATGGAAACTTAGTAGATGTGTCTACTTTGTAATCTTTTGAGAAGTAATATTTATGTCCTAATTTTCTAAAACTCTAAACCTGAAAAGATCCTCAATGTGAATTATTCATTTAATTCAATATTAAGTATAGTTTAAGGTCAGGGCCTTATAGTTGGTATCAAAGGTCTTTTTAGAAAACTTTAGGAGTTATAAAATTGTTAAATTATAAATTAATTTATGGTATGATTGAAATGATATAGCATTTAAAGATTACCAAGTTGCTTCGCCAAAGATATTTCTGTGTTCAGAATGGTTTTCCGCTGAGGAAACAAAGCAGCTATGTTGGGACAACATCAGCAGGAAGACAACCTTCCAAATCAGCAACTTGAGATGGTTGGAATTGGAAATGAACAATTTGATGCAGTGATGGCACAGCTGACTCAGGCTATAAATGGTGGTGGTATCCATGCACGAGATCAGCCAGATCAACCACAGAGGAACATGTTAGTGGTGGAAAATTTCATGAGGCAATATCCCCCATTATTTAGAGGATCATCTGACCCTGTGCTAGCTGAAGGGTGGATTAAATTACTGAAGAAGATTTTTGATGTCATGGGGTGTTCAGAACATCAAAAGGTTAGTCTTGATGTTTACCGTTTTGAAGGTGAAGCAGATCAGTGGTTGTCGATGATGAAAAATATCAGTGATAGTGATGAGATTAATAATCTTCATGGGGATGAATTCATAGGTATGTTTCTTGAGAAATATTTTCCTAAGGTGGTTCTTCTTAGGATGGAAAAACAATTCCTAGAATTGAGGCAGGAGGATAACTTATTGGCTGCTTATGAAGCAAAGTTCACTCGACTGGAAAGGTATGCTCCAAACTTCATACGAGATCTTGATAATAAAATCAACCATTTTTACTCAGGGTTAAAGCCAAATTATCAAAGGGATTTAGCTTCTCGTGAGTTCAAAAGTTAGGAAAAACTTTTTCGATATGCAGAGAATGTGGAAATGGAGTTTACCAATGATCAGGTGTTCTTTGAAAAACAACAGAATAAGTGGTCCAGTTGATAGGAAAAAGGGAAGAATTCATCAAAGAAGCAAGGAGGTAAGAAAACCAAATATCCATCCTATGAGAAGTGTGGTAAAATGCATCCTAGAGAATGTTTATCCAAGTCTAGAAAGTTCTTTCGGTGTGGTAAGTCTAGTAATATTGCTCGTAACTGTAAGGAAGATGATCAAGCTGGAAATGAAAAGTTAGAAGTAAGATGTTTTAAGTGTAATGAAATGGGTCATTATGAAAATGAGTGTCTAACGAAGAACTCAACTAGGAGAAAGCAGCCAGACTACAAGCAGAAAGGTGTGGTGAAATCCTTTGCAACTAGTTCAGTAGATGTGGGGCCATCGAATGATGTAGTATCAGGTACACTGTTTGTTTGTTCGTATTATGCCAATGTGTTGTTTGATTCAGGGTCTACACATTCTTTCATTTCAAAGAAGTTTTCTAGTAAATTGGAAATTCCATCTCAAGATATGAATCCTGAACTTATGGTAAAAACACCCGGAGGAAACATTGAGACAAAAAGAAATTTTAATAACCTTCTTATCCTTGTGTGGGGAAAGAATCTACCAGCAAACCTTTTTCATTTTCCTCTAGTAGAGTTTGATGTTATTTTTGGCATGGATTGGATTTCTGTTTATCATGCTATGATTGACTGCAGAGCTAAAATGGTTTCTTTTCAGAAATATTTTCTGTTTGTGTACAAGAATGAACCCTCACTTTTGATAACATATCAGGAAGTTGAAAAACTAGTAAAATATGGAAATGAATGTTATCTTGCACATATTATTGAAAATAAAGGAACTGTTCAGATTAATGATATGCCAGTGGTAAATGAGTATCTTGATGTTTTTCCTGATGAGTTGCCTGGAATTATTAATGATCGGGAAGTTGAATTTATTGTTGACTTAGTTCCTGATTCTAAGCCAATTTCAAAACCCCCTTACTGAATGGCTCAAGTTGAACTTTTAGAGTTAAAGAAGCAATTGGAGGAGTTTTTAGATAAAGGTTTCATTCGACCAAGCACATCACCATGGGGTGATCCTATATTGTTTGTTAAAATGAAATATGGTTTAATGAGACTTTCCATTGATTATAGAGCCTTGAATAATATCACTGTTAAGAACAAGTATCCTTTGCCTCATATCGATGATTTGTTTGATCAGCTCCATGGAGCTCAGTATTTTTCGAAGATTGACTTGAGGTCGGGGTACCATCAGTTGAAAGTAAAAGAAGCATACATTTTGAAGGCTACGTTTCGTACTTGATATGGACATTATGAATTTGTAGTTATGCCTTTTGGGTTAACCAATGCACCTACTGTATTCATGGACCTTATGAATATAATTTTCCATGAGTTCTTGGATAAGTTTGTGGTTGCTTTCATCGATGATATTTTGGTGTTTTCTAAAAGTAAAGAGGAGAGTTAAAGTCATTTAAGGGTTATCTTGAAAACCATAAAATAAAAGAAACTATATGGAAAATTCAGCAAGTGTGAGTTTTGGTTGCAACAATTTTTTTTCCTGGGTCACATTGTTTCAAAAAATGTCATACCCTTTAGTGAAAATTAGAGTATATATGCCTAAAATTGAATTCTTTTCGTATTTTAAGCCTTTACACATGTCCTACCCTTATTGGATGTGTCATGGCCGACCAATACAATCCATGGGTCAACTTGGGGACCCCATGGAGCCACTTTGGTAGGAAAATGACATTAATAACTTTTTATTTAAAGTTAAAATAAAAATGTCACAAACATGAGTTGTTTTACTAAAACAATTTTTAAATGGTGTTATACAAGTCATATTTTTTACTATAAATATTCATTATAAATCTATAAATATTTACTAGATCATGATATTTTTTTATAATTTTTAAACATTAAATAAATTAAATTATTTATGACACCATGATGATGCAGGGATTACCTCATTATTTAAATATTTAAATAAAATGAAAAGATAATGTAAAATATAAGACCTAAACTTGTAAAAAACCTATTGGATGGGTGTATTTATAACTCTTATCACCTTATCCTCGAAATATATAATTTTGGGACCTTTTAAATCCGAAAATAATTTTATAATAAAGTAACCTTTTATAACTTTCCAAGAGTGCCCCTCCTCCCCTCTTATAAAAGGCCCCCACCTCTACCACCTTACCCACACCTCTAAAGCCTTTGGCTCTGCCAAACCCTGCCCATTTTTTCTCTCCAGATCCCTATATTACTCCTAGATGCCTCACTTTGGGCATAATTCTTTCCAAGGAAGCCTTTGAACTCAAATTAAAAATAGTTACCCGATTTAAAGGTAGTGTCTTCTCTTGTGTTCTTATGTTTTATTTTGCTTTTCCAACCCCCTAAACTCTTTTTAATTCCTTTATTTTGTAACAACACCATTATCATAAATATACTAGGATGTTTTTATGAGAATAATTATAGCTACACCTTTACACACCATCTTCTAATGGTTAAAGAACATACTGTTTCTATGGTTGGCGATTTTCTGCCTCAAGAAATGATGATTGTTCAATCTTCTTTTAACACCATTCATGGTGGCCATTAAGTTGTCACTCTATTTAAATATGATTTATATTATGTTTATTTTTTCCTTATTCTTCTGTATTTTTCATTTATAGCATACCTTTATGGTTTCCATTATGGTTAAACGCGATAATTTCATTTTAGGAAGTGCGGACTACCGCCCCCTCAAAGTGATTTGATTCATTAATGCCATATGTGGGACGTATAAAGGACGAAGTTAATGATATTATATATGATATTAGACTGTAATTAAAATATACCTTTATATCATTATGATTTCACTCTATTAAATATGAAATAGAAATGAAAGTAGCGTTCATGCGTATGTACGGCTTACCGTCTCCAGGAACGGTGCATTTCATTTCTTACCACTAAATGTTATATACTATTGTAAATACAAGTATATTCTCAATATATATGATATATATGATATCCAAATCATGAATATAATATTCCATATAATGAACCTTTGACCACATGATCAACATGTAATTGTAAGAAGTCCACTTTCGACTTAAGAACCAAATATCGACAAAACAAACATTTTTTAACTTAAATGATTACATAATGTTTATAACATGGAAATAAGTGATATAAAAGGAATAATAATCTTGAAAAAGGTTCTTAAGAAAGTATAAATTAATTTTAGTTTATTATTCAAGAGATTAAAGAGCAATCGAGTCACGTCGGACACGAGGTAAGGGACTTCGTCTCAATCTTCTTTCATTGAGGCATATTTTGTTTTATACACAACTTTCTTTTATATATGGTGTATAAGACCCTTTGAATTTTAATTTTATTCAAAACGAATTTTTTTATACGAAGTGTTTTACTAAATGACAAAAAGGAATCTTTTTTTAACATACGCCGTGAAGAAGACCTTTTCCGCCGCCGTGAGTATTATTTGTTCTTTGGATTCCTCAACAAGCCATAATGTTTTTAAAATGAAATAAATACCATATACTCTTTTATGTATTTTGGTATTGAAAAGGATTTTTATAATGGATTTTTTTATGTCAATATATTTAAGTGATATATTGTGATTGAAATGTGGTAAAGTTTTATTTCCTTTATAATTTTTATGATTTTATAATGGTACTTGGACATTTGACGGGTGGTTACGTGATAAACCATATGACGGGTGGTATCGTGAATACCAGGACGGGTGGTTACGTTATAACCTCTAATGAATTGGGTATGGAAGTCAGCCGTATGGCTATTCTATTAAGTGATATGTGTGTATGTTGACCGTATAGTAATTCCATTTAAGTATGTTTATGTCCCAAGTTACCTTTATATGTTATGTGTTCATTATACAGGTTTTATGGTAATATTTTGGTTACAAAAGGGTAAGTAATGATCTTTTATTCAGTTCAGAGTTTTTACTACTTCATAATGGTGAAAGGTATTACATTGATAAAGTATACATGGTTTACTTGTTCTTTTGAAAAAATAACGGTTTTCATTCATTTTGTATCCCTTACTGAGCATTTTAGGCTCACCCCAAGTTTTTTTGAAATGTTTTTCATAGGACTTGATGTGGAATATGGTCAATGATGGGATCAAGGTAAAGTCATGTTATCTAAAACATGGAACTAGACATGTTTCTTTTTAAGAGTTTTTATTTAATGGAAACATAGAAGAAGTTTCTACTGTGTAATATTTTGAGATGTAATAGTTATGTACTAATTCACTAAAACTCTAAACCTGAAAAGATCCTCAATGTGAATTATTCATTTAATTCAATATTAAATATGGTTTAAGGTGAGGGCCTTATAATGCCACCTCCTTTGATTCCCTTACATCTTGCATTGGAAATTCCTTTCTTTAGGAATCTAGGACCACACCTAATATCATAAAATTTAATATAATATCAAGATCATGGATCTAAAATCACTTATCTTAGAATTTCTATAATTGGATCATGTTCTTCAAGGTAAATGTAAAATTCAGTCTCTAATGATGTTGATTTATCTTAAAGTTATACTTAATATGGAAATTTCACCAATTTCAAAGAGCATTTTCAACTACTATCAGTTGGTGGCATAGTGATATATATTATTTCCATATAGGAATATTTTGATGGAGAATTAATCTATAACCCATTTTCTGACATCAATATATATCCCAAATCCATGAATTAGGCTTCAATGTATCATTTTCATGACCCATCATGGATTAGAAGCATTGAAAAATATGAGAGATAAAGTTAACCACAAATTCATAATTTCAAAGGAGTTGTAAGTTCCACATTGTCAAATATGATGTTTTAAAAGAAAAGAGTCCTTACATAGGTATCCCAAAAATTTGTATTCAAGATAAATTTTGTATCAACAAGAAAATGGTACTATTTTATTGTGAATCTAAATGATAATTATGGTTCTACATTCCATTCAGAGAAAACACCCTAAATCTATATCCCTAACCGAGGGAAACAATCAATATTTCAAAGGATGTATAAAACTATGGGTAACTTTATCAAGTATATAAAAAGTCACCATCCCCAAGAAAAATTCAAGGAATCAATAGGTAAAACCACCCCAATGTATTCATTTGAACTATATATTGGTTATGCGAGATAAAATAAATCATGTTATCTAGCTTTGTCCAAAAATCTCAAAAAATCAGTCTAAAGAGTATACAAATATCATGCTAAAATAAGGAAGTCTCAAAAATAAAACCACTATAAATCTATAGAGTGATATTTTATAAGTATCATCACCCATATCATTGTATATACACAATATTACACTCTCCCTAAGGAATAAAAAGAAACAAATAAAAAAGGACCTTACCAAATTGACTACCCAACTGAACCTTTGTAATTATCTTGCTAGGATATATAAAAAACATTAAAAAAAACAGATAACAATCACAGATACATTTAGAGCCTACGAAAGACTAAGGATTAGATAAAAAGGCCACCCTCTTTGAATAATTCTCACTTAAACTCATGACCAATCTGGAAGAATCACTAATAGCATATAAGATGATAAATTCATCGGGTCATGCCCTTCAAGGAACATTATATAACCCCTAAACTCTAGAAAGGGTGAATCTAAAAAAATATTAAATCTTAATAAAGGTTTCAAAATAAACCAACTTAATGATAAAAACCCATTTAAAACAGCCCATTAGAAAACCTATAAACAATATTTTAAGAGGAGTTATTCAAAAAAACCCATTTCAAAAGTAAATAAATTTTATTTCATTATTGAAAATAAAAAATAGAAATCTTTCATGACTCTATTAGATGACATATTGAAAACATCCATTGATTTTTTCATCAAACCAGTTACATTCACTTTAAAACATCATAGTAAACCATTTAATTCGAAACATTTAAACCATATTCAAAGCATGCTTTAAGGGTGTGAAATATTTACATGAATATCATTAACTATTTTGAAAAACAATTTTTTATAGGATTTTAGGATTGAACAACCATTTATAAAAACATGATCTTGAATCCAGGCATCATTTTACTGGAAAGAAATATAGCGTTACTTTTCAAGATAAAATCATTTTTTTCAAGGAATACATCTTCACATAATAAATCTGTTGTGTTATACATGCACAATAAATTAATTTCATAACTATTAGTTAAATTTATTCTTGGAATCAACATACCCTTTTAACAACCTTGATTCCTTTTCCATTAATGAGTGTCTCTGAAAGAATCCTAAAATAATGGGTTTTAAATAACAAATTAAAAGGGATGTAGATTCATGATCAACATACCCATATGACTAATAGGTAATATTATAATTGGTCTATAACCCTTTAAAGCATTCAAAAAAAATTATCTAGTAACTTAATGAGTTTTTGGGACATCATTTTCATATTTAAAACATGATTCCTATTTCTATTTACACCTCAATTCCTTAACAACCCCTAAGGAAAATAACACATGTTAGTGAGGATCATAAGTCATCATATCAAACCACAACTCATGAAAATCATGAAGTAGAAAATTTAAATCATGAATTCCCATGTTACCTCAAGTGGAATCATGAATGTCAGTAATAAATCACGTACTCATAATGTACTACTTGAGCCCTGAAAATTCATAACTCCATTATATTGACATTTCAAATGGATTTCAAGGAACTCAGAAGAAACAGAATGTGCAATAAAATTTCATGGAATAAATTTTCAAAAATTAAATTTTTTAGTGTTTTAGAAATCATTAAACATTGATTCAAAATTATTCACAATGAAATACATTTATACATAAAACCCCACAACAATTTCAACACAAATTCAACTTGTTTTCAGTTATAAAAGTTGATCAATTCTCCACCCCCACACATAATTTCAAGAAATATATAGATTTTGACATATTAAAATATTATAATTCAATCTACATGGTATCATGAAACAATTAAAATTGCATTAATGAAGATCCCCACACCAGTACTATTGGGATCTAGTTTGAATAAACACCATATTTACATACTGACTTTAAAAAGACCTGAATTTAACTAATTATGTCCATCAATAATTACAATATCATTGAAAAATATTGAGCCACTTACATATGAATGAAAATTTAGTTTTAGAGTTTTATAATGTTATGAATAAAATTGACTAATAAGTCCCATTTATATCTCATAAAATAGGAATTTTTCACTATATTTGAAACAAATTAATCCATAATAAGTTTTCAACATCTCCAACAAAATTCTCCACTGAATTAATTATATTAGACGTATCATGTGCAAGTCATTTATTCATAACCTAGGGAAATAGAAACATTAGAATGGGTTATTTAAAATTATTTTAAATGGTACACATAATCGATGATAATCAAAGATAATCAGTGAGCATAAGATGAGCATAAATAATATAATAGGAATAGATAATCAAAATAATTTCATTATCAAAATAAACCATGACAATAAGAAATCCATGGGTGACATATAAAAAAATAAATGCATGTATAATAACAACTATTTACATAGTGGTGAAATGAATAATCAAGGACAAGTAATTCAATGCCCAAAGCCAATACATAATGATAATGGATATCCTGATCTTACCTTTGGGGCCAAATGTTTATGAAATATTTTGTTCTTGGAAATCATAAACCAAAATACCCAATCTAGTTTTTCTCATGAGACCTATCGATGCATAGAGGTTCTACTATAGTCTACTATATCACTAATTATTTCTAAATAATTTATCATTGAAATTATTTAATAAGTTATAAAATATATTACTACTGTTCCTTAAAAATAAATAAACACTCATATTGGAATAATAAGTATACATATTATCAATATTTCCCCACTCAATAAATATAATATATTTCTAGGTAATAATCCCTCAATGTAACACTATATGGAGTAATAGTATATGATTAGGTCAATAATTTTCCTAATTAATAAATATAATATGTTTTTAAGTAATCATACCTGAAACTAACATTGTAGAGAGTAATGGTATATTATTAAACCAATAATTTCCCCAATAAATTTTATATATATCTCTATAATAATATATTTCAAACAATGTTATGTAAAATAGGGTATTCACAGAAGAGACATTGAAAGACAAATAATATTGATAATTGATGTTTATTTTGCAAGACAAAGGTCATGATGGTTTTTTCTATTTTAATACCTCTAAGGAAAATAGTATGATAGGATTTAGAAATTAGTCCATGGAAAATATATATACAAAAAAATACATGGTGGATATGAATAATATCTCAATGAAACCAAATTGAGATACAAACACCCTTACTATAAGGGAAACCTACGAATCAAAAGAACATAGGAGGGATAATATGAAATCAAAATATAATGAAATGAAATATATTAATCATTATATGGAAATAGATGTGAATACATAATATAAATGAAAATATGGTTCCCAATATCAAACATGTGTCATGGAATTTAAAATTGAGACAAATAACTCTTATATCTCTAGAAACATTTAAATCAAAATCCCGTGAAGTAGTTAAATTCAAATAAAATATTAAATACCTTGAATTAGGAGATACCCATGATAAAAAATATCAAAGGGGTAGTAATTACACCATATTATAGAACACATGGTGTATAACATAATCATGTCTTCAATAATTTAACTTTGAAACAAAGAAAAATTATGAGTAACATAATCATTGACATATGAATCATTTGATAATGAGGTAATAAGAAATAATTTTAGATCCCTATAAAATAACAAGGAAATAAAATAAAACACATTATTTAGAAAGAATAAATAAAACACGGAACAATATAGTTCAATAAGAAATATTATAACTTAATAGAATAAAATTGAGTTATCACAAACCCTTATGGATTGGAAAAAACTTGAATCTAAATATGAAGGAATAAATTAACATTATTTGGTTTTTTAAATTAAATGAATGAGAAAATAAGTAAATTAAATAATTTTTTGAGAATTTAATAAAAATATCACTATATAAAAGGGAAAATGTTATACAGTATACAACATGCCTCAAAGAGTAATAATTGAGACCCAAAATCCCTTACAAGTAACATAATCATTGAGGTAAGAATATTTTGATAATTAGGTTATAAGTGGAATTTTAGAACCCTATAAAATAAGGTAAAAATATAATAGCAATTAATCATTAGGATGAATAAATAAATCTTGGAAGACTATAGTTTCAATAAGAAATCTTGTAAATCAATGTAAAAAAATTGCGTTAGCACACATATGAACCTTGCTCCAGATTTATTCTGTTAATGCACCTAACATCCTAAATAATGAAATTAATTTTATTAGATAAAATATTACGAACATTATTCATTTATATGTAATTTTTATATACAATTAAAATTTTATTTATTTATTATATTGTTTTCTTATGTTTTCATGAAAATTGAATCACTGCTGACTTATTTAGATAAATTTACAGATAGAACATGATTTTTTAATAAAAATTCAGATACTTAATATAAATATCCCACAACTATAAAAAATCATGATTTTATTATTAACATATAATAAAATTATTATTTATGTTAATAGTTTCATTTATGATAGATATTTATAGCATTATTTTAGTTGGTGGTTAAACCAACCAAAACATGAACATGTTATATCTCAATGGGTTAGTATAGTAAAATATGTGTATAATTACATTATGAATGAAAAATAATTATATTATTTATATTATATAATTTATTGAATAATATGTAAAGGGTGTTTTTACAAATAATGAAGATTTATATGAAACGTGAAAAAAACATTATCTCATGGTCGTGGTAGTCCATACAATATAGGGTCATCATTTTTGTTTTTATAAGTGATTGGGAGGGAAAATATAATTATTTTGACAATAATATAATTAATATTTAGTATTATAATTATAATAAGGTCATTATAATACTATTTTTGGGGATTTTGGAGGGGAAATAATAAGATGAAAAAGATATGGACTAATTAATACTCACTTTGGAAACTTGATGTTTCACTTAGAAATATCCATAAAAATAAAGGGATTTGGATAAATTAATAATAGCATAGGATTATGAAATTGAGAGAGATTATGGGGGGGATTTGAATTTTTCAAGAATAAATTTTATGTAATTTATGTTGCATGATGGGTATAATTGATCCTATTTTATAAGTGAATGAAATACAATTTTGTAAACACCCATTATTTTTCAATAAAAGAATGATGATATTCAATGGTTAATGGTTCCAAAATATTAAATATTGGATTTTGGGGTTATATTTTGTCAATAAAGCTTCAAAAAAATATTTGTTAAATATTTTTTAACACTTTAAAAGTCATTTGTTCATATTTTTTATTACTTTTATATTTTTTGGATTTATGGGGGTAATATGTTTTTACCCACGTAATTTATGTTTTACAGAACACATAAAATTACCCCTATTACAATATTTCATATTTTTTAAACTAATTTTTATTTATATTTAATCTAAATAAATTTATATTCTATATAATTTTTACTTGTAAATTAAACATTTTATAAATAGAAAAACTATTTTGTAGCAAAATGTAATTTTCTACATTAAGTATTCATAATCATATTTAGTATCTACTATAAATTGAATTAATGATAGTTTATTTAAATATAGGTTAAAAAATATATTAAATTCTATTATGATGAGATATTAATTTTTTTTAATATATAAATATGAATAATATTAATAAAATATTTATTTGAAAATAAAATTTTTACTATTATCATGGCCATTTAGTTTAATCTTAAAAATCATAATTTTACACAAAAAAATAATTTTAAATTATTAAATAATTTAATATAGTTTATATAAAAATTGAAATCATTTTTTTTGAATTTAATTTCCATAAGTGTTGAAGAAATGTTTTTCAATAAAATTGAATATACCTGTTTTAGAGTAAAATAGTACTTATGTTTATAAAATAATATACATGGGTTTTATAGATAAAACACTGTAATTTTAAATGATTTCTTTAAAATTTATATGTTTACATATTTTATATAAAAAAATTTCTAAAACATTTATTCAATTATTGTATTATGATAAAGTCATAAAAGTGACGGCTTTAGCAATATCTGTATTTTTTCAATATTCACCTATAACTTTTTTTCAGAACAATCCCAAAAAAATCATACAAAGATAATTTTTAAATTATAAACCCAAATATTAAAATTTATTTATCTTATTATGATTATAAAATTTATAAATTTAGTATTTAAATATTAAATATAAAAATAATTATAGAAACAAAATTTTCATTCTTTCTTCATTAAAATTGAAAATGATAAATTCGTAAAGTGCATGTGATAAATAAATTACTAAAATAAAAAATACTTTATTATAACATACTAATTTATAGATAAATATCCACTAACGATATCGACATAAGATCTAACAATAGAGTACACTCTTGTAGATTTCAAGGGTGATGAATCAAGTAGGACTGTTCTCATAATAATTTCCATTAGCTTGAATTTCTCTAAAATATGATTTCAATCCTTTGACAATTGTTTGAGTTCATATTGGAATTTTATATAGAAGAAAAACATAAATCTTTCCCAAAATTTGATCAATGGGATTAATAAATACTAATTTTACTACCCAATTTAATTTCTTTCCTTTTTTTTGTAGATTTCATAACACGGTTACATCATTTTATACCTGCTAATTTAATGACAATATAAATTGTAATATTTTATTTAATAAACCAAGGTTTTGTTTTAGATATTTGTTTCATTTATAATTACCTATTAACATATTATTTACTTAAATAAAATACATAGTTAAGTTTCTGGTTGTTACAATTATCATCGAAATAGAATGAAAAGGTGGAATACGGAAAATCCCTTGAAAATTTTCTATCACAAGTTTTTCAAGGCCATGTGAGATATTTAAAATAAAAAAATATAGAAAATTAAAAAAAATATTAAAACCTAAAAATTATGGTTTTCCTCGTATTTATTTCTATTTTAAAATTCATCAGCCGAAAATAGTGGAAAAATTAACTATAACAACAATTGAAAATAACAATAAAATCAGGGTTTTCCACATATTGAGTACTAGTTTTAAAGTCTCCAATCAAAAATAGTGGAAAAATTTTCTATAGCCACAATTCATCTAGACTGTGGAGATATTCCACGTATAGATAGGACCAATAAAATGATAGTGGATACAGGGGAGCTATAGACATGAAAAAATGTGATCATGGCTATAGCCTTTCCTACACACTGCTGTGAATAAATTAATATCATGGGATGGGTGTAATAAAGGCCTATGGCCATGGTCCATGCAGAATATGTTCATAGGTGTCCTAAAAATGTTCTATGATAGTGTTTATGGAAATAATCTACATCAAAAATGGCCTTATCCCCTTCTTAGGATACCTATAACCACGGTCCATGTGAACTGTAGCCATATGTTCTATTGTCAACTAGAATTTTCATTGTTTTAATTGTACAAAAATTCTAATTATATAAAGTTATATATATATATATTCTTAAATATATAAATATATATATATAGTATATCATAGGTGAGTGGTAAAGTGTTTGATGAATTATAGAATAGGTCATTGAATCAAATCCCACTGTTATTTTTTTGAAGGATACAACCATGGTCATATATACCTATGTCCATAGTAAGACCATGGTGATTGATTCCATATCGATGTAATTATAAATTATGGATATAGGGTATCCCTAAATAGAGGATAAAGTAATTATAATATCCTCTAAGGGAATCCTAAATGTTTTTATAACCTATAAATATTGTCTAAAGGGCTATAACCATGGGCATGGCCCATGGAAATAGTCAATTTTTCAACAAGTATAGACTTCCATAAAAATATAACCATATTCACTTGTAGGGTGAGGTTTCCAATCTAGGAACCACCACTTGTGTATTCTCTTTGATGGGGTAATTTTAATATTTTATGGTCACATAAACTTTTCAAGGAAAACATAACTCCATTAACATTTGAAAAGATTGTTGGAAACACCCCTTTACAGAGATATAAATCATGATTTCTACTTCTATATTTATGTTATAATTGAAACATTTCTAGTTTTCAAGAATGTAAGTCATGTTTACGGTTTTTCTATAGGTGTACCATTATCCACCTCATAGATTCATTTTTCACATTTATCCTATAATTTCTCAAAAATAAATGTGAACATGGTTGAGTTTTAAAAAACTGATTTTGTAATGGTGTTTTTAATGATGTTTTGAGAATATTTTGAATTACTTATAGTTCAAAAAATATACCAACATAATTCCGGCACAAAAATTAGTGGAGTAATGAATTAATGAACATGGGAGAATTTATTTGTGTTCATCCTGAGTTAATTTAGAATCATGTTCTATATGGGTTTCAGTTTCTTCTAAAAGTTCCCCAACTAAAAAATTCATCCTATATACACTTATTTTGAATAATAATTTCTTCTTAAATCAAATATTGTGTTCTCCACTTATACATTAATTAAAAAATTTCATCCACTATGTCAAATGAAAAAATGGTATTTCTTTTTCTATATTAGGTGTGGAGAACTATAATTATTTAAAATTTATGATTAAGCATTTCATTTTTAGATTTAGTTCACTCTCCCCATATTGATGAATAGTTGAAACTGATTTATCATTAATTTTAAGGACCAACACATTAATTATAGGTTCAATTAATCAGTTTTATTTAATTTATTTAACACCAATGTGAACTTAATCATCCTCTATATCACAAACCAAACTAAATATTGTTGGTTTCATGGTTATAAAATAGGGAATGTCACATTCAAAATTCATTTGAAAATTTATAAAACATATGAATTCATTTTTGTTATTATCTTAATTTTTTTTCCAAATTCAAAATAAAACTCATTTCTCATCATATTAGAAAATATATTTGAAGGATTTTTATCATTTAAATTTTGACTATCCAATTCCCCCTCATCCCAAGTAGTCATGCCCTCAAAAAACCAAAATTTAACTTGTTTATGAATCACTTTAAGAATGGGAGATTTATATCCTTTAACCACTGATTGTTTTCAAACAATTGGTACATTGTTTGAAAAATTTCATCATTTTAAGGTTCATTATCACATGTTTGGTATTATTCCTCACATTATATAGAATTTTCATTATATAGATCTACCAATTCATTTTCATGTTTAATTACTTCAATATCGTCATGATCCTCAATCTTTTTCCCTAATTCAAAAAATTTATTCCTTGGATTTTGAATGATCTAATTGTCTTGATCGAGATTATCACTAATTTCCATTAAATTTAGATTAATATTTGACGGATTTTTAGTATTTAACATACAAAATTACTAGTTTTTAAAATTAAGAGGCTGCGATGGATTTTTTTACGCACACTTCCCTATAGTGTAACTTTAGTTATGAAAAAAACATAATTTTTTTATTATTTAGATCATAACACTCAAATTATTCAATTCTTAAACCAAAAATAAATTTCAAGTTCTCATATATAAATGAAACAACTTGATTTTCAACCAAAAATGACAATGATAAAAAACATAAGAATCCAGATTAAAAAATACTATATCTTTAGAGGTGTCTCATAATAGAAGAAAAACAATTAAATCTCAAACACATGATAAAGAAGTATATTTAATACTTTCATCCCATAAAAGAAGTGAATACAATAACAAATATTTTTTTAGTTTTTTTATTTTCATTATTATTAATAATCCAATGATAGAATTCCCTAGAAATAACACAAAAATTTTAATGTGATGGTGGTCATTATAGATATAAAAATTGAATTTATTTCACTTACTCACACAATTAAAGTGAATTTCATGGCCAAAACCATGATAAAGTGGGTTAGTGGTCAAAGGGATCATTTAAAACATAAATAATAGAAAATAATGTGAAAAAGTTGATGTGAAACCATGAGTGTGAAAGTTAATGGATGAAAATAGAATTAAATTTTTTTAAAAAATTAGAACTAAGCTACATTATAGAGTTGAAGTCATGTGAAAACAAATTTCATGGGGAGAAAAATTTAATCAATATAGTGAAATGTGATGGTCTTGGAAAAAGTGTATAACAAAACATGGAAATCAGATCACAAAAATAGTTTTCAACATCAGTTAGGAATTGAATATACTGCAACACATGAACTCAGTCTTTATTATAAATTATTTTATATAGTATTAATAATTTAATATATTTAATATTCTTTTATGAAATAAATTTTAATTCATTTAATAACTCTAATTCATTGAATTTTTATCTTCTCAATTTGTTGATATATTTTTATGGAATAATTTATTTAAAAATATATTTATAATTCTTTAAAACTATTAATAATTCCAAAAAAATGAAGACTGAACGAAATAATAATAATTCTTTAAAAATGAGTTTCTATTTGATATATGGAAAAACACTTAATTAATTCACACATAATTAATTTCACCATCCACAATTTACATCATCATCTATTTTCGTCTTAAATTCATCTTTCCACCTACAGTATCAGCACTATACAAAGAATTACATATCTATAGTTGGATAAAACATACATCACATTGATATATTATCTTTTTTATTTATCTTTTTAATTCTTACTCATGAGAGAATCAAAAACTAAGAATTTGAATGTGATTATTTTCATCAACCAAGTTTGGATTCTGGGAATCCTTGATTTTTCCCCTAGCATCCAGAAATAATGTATTATTATGCCTATAAATACATATGTTTGAACAATTATTTTATTTGCCCCGCCACTATTTTTCCTTAAAACTCCATTAAAGGTATGGCTTCACCATCTATCCAACCAATTACCATATTGGAACCTCCAAAGTAGACATAACATTTGTTCAGTACCATATGTTATACTTATTCTGACTCATTGTCACTCCATGTAAAACCCACATATGATAAACCCAAATCCATGGTGTGATATAATTGGAATCATGATAATTCAAGTGACTTTAGGGGAAATGCAAATAGATTTCACTAATGAATTTATTCAATTACATGGTGTACTTGTATCTTCAGTTGTTCATATATAACATAAAAGTTATGTGTAGCCTCATAACCTACTTAAATTTGAACCTATAATAAATTAAACTAGTCAGTGAGACCACATTGATCCCATAGATAAGTTATAAACTCATTTGGATCTATATCGTCAGTTGAAGCTCTATATTGGGGATGGTCCATGAAAGTGGTTCACCAAAGCTTTATCTTCTTCTATAAACCAATCTTATATGGTATTCCTCAACTCATCTAAGTGTCAAATCATTCAATGAATTCTATTTTATTTATTCTCGAGTCGCCCATCCCAAGAATGATATTAGTTACAATCCTTCTACATCATCTTCTTAAGAGATATTTGATTATAGTTATTATCACTTTAATGATCATTAATCTTGAATTTTATAACATTGTGATTCAACTTTATTTTTGACCTTGGTTCTTATTTAATCAACTAAGCTCGATCTTCTCCTATCTCAGTTCTGAATGGCCTACTTTTACTCTTACATAGGTCCATCATCCACCGTATCTGAAAAAGATTTATTGGAGTCATATGGTTGGATAATTCACTAATACAAAATTTGGTAAAGACACATATAAAGATTAAAAAAATACTCTATTTCTACTATTGATTTTTACTCATACAATGCCTCAATTCTCACTTATACATAATGGTAATTATCTAAATCTCAAAAAAAATTCAAAAAAAATTATAATTATTAAAATTATAAATTAAAAACATTAAAAAAATATAATATAATTAATAAATAAAATTCCAAATTACAAAATTATCAATTAACAAAATGTTGCAATAATATATACTCAAGATAAAATCTTGGGATTTTGAAAAATTTTGTCTACTACCCTAAAGACTTCAGAGATATCATATCAAAACAAATTTGAATTAAAATTTACCAAAAATAAAGAAAATATTTTATCATAAAATATAGGAAAGTTAAATATCAATAATTTTTTAAATTTATCATTGAAAATTTATGATTTTATAAAAAATATTAAATAAATTAAATTACCATAATAAAATGACAAAAATTAAAAATATAATTAATTAAAACACATATCATCATCAAAATAATGATATTTTCATATAAATAATGTGTTAAAAAGTATTAAAATGAGGCCACATGAAATTTAATCACACTCGATAAATTTCTTATTCTCATGTAATCAGTTTATCAAAATCAATGTAAGTCGATCATTCATAATCAATACAGATTTTTAATGAAAAAAGAATTGATTTTGAAAATTAATTTCCTAATGGACTCTACCATATAAAAGTAGATGATTTGTCTTATAAAAGGAAAGTGTTAATCAAAAATATAGGTTCCAGTTTTATAAATATTTTAAAATTTGAATATTTTGTAAGGATTTAATCCATCTTATTTTTTCACCAAATTGTTCCTTTAAATTTCAATTTTTATCCATATTGAACTGATTCACATGTTTTATTAAAAAAATAATTTGACACAATTAAATGGATGATTGAGTTTAATAATTAAATCAAACAATAGTTTCATGTTAATGAAAAAAATTCTAATCCTAATATTAGAAGTTCATTTCCATCATAGTTGAATAAAAATCATATTAGTTTAAAATCATTCAAAAAGAAAAAATTAAATGAAAATTATAAAAATTATGTCAAATGCTCAAAAAAATAAAATTTTTATAGAGATAAAATGAAATTATTTTAATTTATTTAATCCAGGTGTTCAATATAAATTATTTACCACTCAAAGTACAAAAAACATTCCAATTGCTAAACAATTTAAAACCACTAAAAATCAAAATTGAACGTTGAAACCAATAAAATTTGAATATTTTAAGGTGTGTTTCTAATGAATAAAATATTGAAATGTAGTTTAGTAAAAAATAGATCCCCCCTACCCCCACACTTAAAACACAACATTTTACTCAATATTTAAGATCAATGAGGGAGAAAAAAAATGAAATAATTAAAGTATAAAACTGATTGGTAAATTCTACATTGAGAACGAATGGTTAAGGGACAATGTATTGTCAAACAAAAATTCACCACAAAATAAATTTATAATAAATAATTTCAAATCATGAAAAAAAATATTCTATAGGATTTTACTTAAAAATATAAGTTCAAAAAACAATTTTTTTTAAAATAATCGTGCTAAAACATAGTTTTCAAAATCGATTTTAGAAAGGAAAAAATAACCATGAAATACCAAAATTTCATAATAAAATGAAATAAAATGTGTGGAAGTAACCAGCTAGATTATACTAAAAATTTCAGCTTGTGTTAGCACTTTTCGAAATAATTTACAGAATTAAAGTCATTAAAAATAAAAGTATCAGTTTTTAGAAGGTGCATGAATTTTTTTTTAATATTTAAGATGAATTTTCAAGGAAAATAATATGAAAAAAATGTTCAAAAAATTTTTATACAATAAATATTTTTTAAAATATTTTTTAAAAAAATTATAGTTGTTTTTTGACAATGATTAAAAATAATTTTTAACAAAAATGATAAAGGAATGAAAAACACCCAATAAGTTCTGTACAGATTCAACATATATTCAGTTATAATAGTAATGATATCCCCCTAACACCCACAGACACACTTAATTTCAAGACATGAACTATTTTTAGAAAATAAAGAGTGTTAAATTCAATCTCCATGGAAGCATGTGTAAATTAAAATAGAATTAAATTAAAAATAAAATGAAAATTTTGAATAAAGAAACTCCCTTGAGAAATTGGTGTCATTACATTACTAAGGCCATGTGATTTCACTCCCTTTAATTATTTAATCTCTAATTAATGTATCTAATGACGTGCATAAAATATTTAAATAGATTAACTTTAGAAACAAAAATTTTAAATTAATAAGATGACATAAAAAAATTAAGAGAATATGGTCCAGGAGATCCAAGCTAATGAACATAGTATTTGATAATATAAAAGTTCTAGTTAAATAATTAAGTGAGAAAGGGGGTATAGAGTATTATTTAAGCACAATTATAAAAGTACTTATTAAACTGAAACTTAATCATGAGGGTAAAAAGAATTTTTAAACTGATAATTAGAAAATCCTGGGTTGTATCCCACTCATCTCTAGTTTCAAATTCCCCAACCAAATTCTCTGAAAATTTATCCATAGTCACTCAAATGGTATGATTTCATAACTAGGAAATAACACAGGTTTGTATCATACTTTTTTAGGCTAGGAAAAGTTATTATGATAATATAGACATTCAAAGGAAAACTTAACTCCCTTATCTGTTGAGAAAAATCCATAAGAAACACCAATTGAAAAATTTGGGCATCATGTTATCCACTTTTCTAATTAAGTTAGAATTGAAACTTTTATAGTTTAATTGAAGCTGAAACCATTGATAAGATGTATTTATAGGTGTTTACATATCCTCAAATCTCTCTCACTTACCATCATCCTCTGTGTTCTCAAAAATAATAGTTCACATGGCTGATTTTTGAAAAATGAATTTTGGAAGAGGTTTTCCAATGATGCTTTGAGTGGATTTTGAATAAGTTATTATGAAAAAAATTATATTCAAAATTACTCTCAAATACCAAGTGAATTTTATCACATAATTATGTTTAGTAACACATTAAAGAGTAATAAATAATTTATTCATGTTTATATTGAAATAATTTGAACCTTGGTTTTATTAAATTAATAATTTCCTTCAAAAATACATTAGCAAAAAAACAAAAAATTGTCAATTATTTTAAACAAAAAAATTACTTAAATCAAATAGTTTTTTCTCCAATTTTTATGGAAATTCAAAAATTTCATCCCTAGAGAGGAATTAAAAAAACATTGGGTTTTCTATATCAACGTTAAGGGAGAATAAATCTAATTAATCCCCATTAAAGGTAAATAATGTATTTATAGATTCAGTTCACTCTTCTAATGATTAATAATATTTGATCCTGATTCTAAATTAAAATCAAGGAGGGAAACATTTTTAAGTGGTTCATGGAATGAGGGTTCTTCTATTTTTATTTCTTAAATGTAAAATTCCACATCCTTTACTCCACAAACCAAATAAAAAAATATTAGGTTAACAGTTTTAAAATATGAATGGTCACATTAGAAATCTTTTTCAAATTTTAATGAAAACATAAATTAAATTTTGTTTCCCTCTTAGAAAATTATTCCATGTTATATATCAAGATTAATTTTTATCATACTAGAAAAAAATATTTAAATGATTTTTATCATTTAAATTCTATTTATACAAATCATACCTAACCTAGAAAATGATCCCTCAAAACTGCTCGATTTCTATTTCTTATGTGGCATTTTAACAAAGGGAAATTTATCTTATTTCACCACTAAATGTTTTTAATGAATTGGTACAATATATGAACATTTTAATTATTATAAGTTTCTAGATCACAATTTAGGTATTATTCTTCACTTTTTATAACATCTTTATTCACATTCTCCACCAATTAAATTTCTTGATTAATTATTTCAATGACTTCTTTATCCTTTAAATTTTTTCATAATTCCGAAAAAACATCAAAAAAACATTCAGTGCTCACATGGTATTTATTAGGTTTACCAATGATTTCCATTAACACTCATTTCATGGTTGACTAATTTTCAAGGTATGGATCATAAGAAAATTCATTCAACATTAAGTACCATTTGGGGAAATTTTTTATCAAAATACTAAGTAGCATTCCATTAATATAAAAAAGACACAAAAATTTATTTTATTTTTATTTTAACTCTCAAAACATTCAATTATTAAATAATAACTAAATTTCAATCTCTTGTCAAAATAAATAGAAAATTTTAAATTCGTTATCAAATGCTAGTGATTAAAAAACTCTCGAATTATGAAAAATAAATTAAAGTATATCAATAAGTGTCTCAAAAAAGAAATAAAATTAAATTAAATCTCAAACGAACACCAATGAATGAGATTTAATTTTTTGAGTCCCTAGCAGCTATGAATAGAATAACATTTTTTTAACCGTTTTCATTCAACACCTACCTTACCTGGAAAAAGTAATTTTTTTAATGTGTTAAAGGTATTCATGACCATAAAACTGTTATTTATATCTAATAATCACACTAGTATAGTAGAAATAATTATTAACCCCAATGTAAAGATGGTGAATAATCAAAGGGATTTTTTAAAACCTAAAGTTCGAAAAATAGAAGGAAAAGGTGATGTAGAATCATGAGTGTGGATGCTTATGGATAAAAATATAATTATGTTTCAATAGTGTTAGGAATAAGATATGTTAATCCTTAATATGTATGAATAAAACTATCAATGGAATATCGTTTGAATCAACGTGTTGAAATATAATGATCTTGGAAAAAGTGTACAATAAAACATGTAAATCAGAGAACAAAAATTGTTTTTAACCTCCATAGAGAAATAAATCTATGACTATATAAAAATCCCAATCATCATAAAGAATATTTTTATATAGTAGTGAAAAGTGATGTGATTAAAGTATCATTGAGAAAATAATTTTTTATCATGTTGTAACGATAGGGGTTTCATAATGACTCGAGATGGGGTGAATTGAGTTCGAATAAATTTCACCAACTTAAAACCACCCTCATAAATAATTATTTGAATCTATACCTCACTATTTATTTAATTTATATCATAGTGTAGAATAGAAAATAAATATAAGGATAAGTTGAATTTATAGTGGTTCATCACAATAGGATATACCCCTAATCCATTCCACCACCCCTCAATAAATGTATGGTGATTTTAATAGACTTCCCCTATTTATGTGCACTACCTAAAACACTAATAAATTTTCAATTATTACATAGGTCCAATAGATTTAAACCAGTATGTCCCATTGCAATACCAATCAATTACCTGCACACACTCAGTATAAGGTTTGATCATTATTGAAAAAAAAACATAATGAAATGGTTGTAGGTCAGAAAAATTGTTGAAAACATAAAATAATAGATGATATAACGTTTCTTTTGAATGATTCTACTTTGAAAAAAATCAGGAGAATCATAATTATCTATAGATAATAAAAAAAATTCACATTATAGTCACATAGTAAAAAAGATATTAAAAAATAAAGAATGGACATGGGGGTGTGTTCTTAGAATCTCTTCATCCTTTTTTTTTGAAATTTTTTCTTTAATTAAAATGGTATAGGGAAAAAATAAATATAAAATAAATCAATATCCATTTTTCATGTTAAATTATCCTCTAAGAATATAATAAAATTTATAGTATTTAGGGGTAGATATGGTATCCCATAGAACTAAATGATTTCATGGAAATATAAATTTAATTAACTTGGTATTTCAATATTCAAACAAATCAACTTTTGATAAAATAAAATCAATTGTGTAATTATCTCATAATTCCACAAAAATAATTATTTCCTTGAAGATGTAATAAAATATTAAAAATATTAGCCTTTATAAGCCTTCATATTCACATGTATTAATTTTTAAAGCCTTTATATTTTTTTAACTTATATATTTTTGTAATATTAGTTTAAAAATTTATTCTAATTTTATGGATTTTATCTAATAGTATGAATTGGATTTTAATCATTTGATTTGTTCTCTGGTTTATAGCTTTTTTAATTATATTAATTTTTCTATGATCATAATACTTTGTCCAGATTGTAATTCTTCATTATAGGACTTCATATAGATTATATATATTCATTATAAGACTTTGATTTTGGTGTACTACTTTTTTATAGGACATAAAAAATTCAAATGAATTCTAGACTTATAAAAATTGACAGAAACTATAATTACATAAGAATTCATATTGAATGTATTAATTTATCATATGACATCAAAACACAGAAAACATTCACCATCCATAATAAAAATAAATTTTAAAAATATTTATAACTTTATAATATTTGCCTATATACTTTATGAAAAATCATTAATAATAAAAATGAGGGGTTTTTACCATCAAAACATAGGATAAATTGGGATATGTTATTTCAAAATTAGCATATCCAACAATCAACCCCTTTTTTATAAATAAAAATTATATAAAACATTAATCATATAATTTTGTAGATTTATATTAAAATTTTATTAATAATAATAATATTTTCAGGATTAAAACTTACTAAATAGTTTATATTTAAAAAATATTATTTTTTACATATCTTCTCCTCTTTTTCGATATAAAGAATAAAGTATATTAAATGGATATAAAAAATTTTTATGACAAAAATATAATATACTATAAGAATATGTAAACTAAAAGGAATAAGATCTAGAAATGAAACATTTAGTCACAAATAACATAAACATCCTGATCAATAAAGCTTTTAAACTAACAATAGAAATATAAAAATAAAAAATAATATCAATCGGATTGCTCTAGGTTTGGTGTGTTTTGAGGTTTACAATTTTTATATTTGGCTCAAGGAGGTGGTTTCTTAAAATAAATAGTCACAAATACGTATGTTTGAGGAGAAACTAGTGTATATGGATCTTGGGGATGATGCTCACTAAAATTTACAAGTGAACTTGAATATTCTCAAATATCAACTTGATATTTCTTGGAAAAAATCCATATACCATCCATAACATTTTCTTGAATATCATTAGCCTGGTCTTTATTAGTATAAAAATATATTTTGGTAAATTAAGTGGGTGTTGTTTATGATCTAACTTACTCAACACCTTTAGGATTTTATTTCTTATAAAATGTGGAAGGATTCAATGTGTTTTATAACTTTTTATTGGATTCGTGGTTTTTTTTCAATGGGTGTAGTGCCTAGAGATCTTATGTTACTCATTTAAGAAGGTGTGTCAACACCCATGTCAATCCTTTTTATGATATATTCTCTTTAAAATCATGGGGAGGAAGTGTATTATTTCCAAATATCTTGTACAAACATTTCAATAGATTCTTAGAGATTTTACATCATAAAATATCTGAAAAATAGAGTCCTAAACACTTATACTTGGGTATTTGCAAATGAAGGAATATATATATATAAGTGATAATAGTTATATTTGTTTCTATATAAACAACCTCTTATATTCATTTGGAAATTATCCTCTATATCCCAATTAGAATATAAAAATAACCATCAGAAGGTAAGGATTCAAACTTTGAATAGTTAAAGTTTCAAGTAAATTCATTCTCTAAATTTATCTTTCTAGAACCCCAACATAAAAAGAACAGATCCAGTTTATAATACCATTAAATTAACATGATTATATGGAATCAAACCCCAAAGGGCCTAATAGATTATTATTCTTATTATACCTGATACATACATGACTCTTTCATTACAAATGAATACACTAAATAAAACATTTTTTTTTATTTTGAGGAAAACATTATTCCTTCTATGATATACAAGAATATATTTCTTATTACACCTCATGGTATCCTAGGGAAAGTAAAAATAATAAGGGTGTTCTCAAATGCTCAATAAGATAAAATTACAACAAAATTAATAATGAATCAATGATAATAGTTGATATATAAAGGTAATAACAAAAGACACATTATATGTAATCAATATATAGATAAAGATATGTGTAAAATATATGGAAAGGTAAATAACTAATAAAACATTCCATTTAAATAACATGATAAGGACAAATCAATATGTAAATGTAAGAAAATGAAAACAATTCATTTAATTATGAAACTGAGAAATAAATTTTTCCATAGATATGTTGACACAAAATCTCCGGGATTAAAAATAACCGAATCTAAATGAGGTAAATGATTAATTATTGAATTCCATATTTCCTAGGTTCATGATACCATTAAAATCAATACCATTCACATGACAGTTCAGCATATGAGGTGAAAAACCATCTAAGGTAAGCCAACATACTCATCCCATGATACAACAAATACATTGATGTGATATCTATAACTAGGCCCCAACCATGTTGCCCATGTCAAAGTTATTCGTCATATATTGAGTAATTTATTCGATCATGTGCCTTATCAAATATCCATATATATTATAGTATAAAAATTTATCAATATTTTTCTAGCTGTAAAATATCTTTGCAATTGAACTCCATATGAAAAAAATGGTATATGTTTTTTGGAAATAATAATATTTATGATAAATGATATAGATATTCAGGAGAAATTTAAGGTTCAATGATCATATTAAATAAAATAATTCAATGGGAATTCAAAAAGGAATCAAGGTAGTTAATATCATTACTCTCCTTGGAGAAATCATTAGTAAATCATCAAGACAAAGAAAAAGTATGGTATCAATCAAAATTATCCAAATAGGTGCAAGGATAAGGGTTTTTGTCATTGATGAATAGAAATAAAATAAAAATATATTTTAAAAAATTTATAAAAAATAACCTATTCATTTTTAGAAAAAAATTTCAAAATTATTTTCTTTGAAAATAAATTTTAAAAACATTTTGAAAGAAAATAATTTTAAAATTCATTTCGCACAGTAAATGTTTTGAAAAGTGCCTTTTTCAAAAACTGAAAAATTATTAATTTGTAAAAAATTTAAAAAAAAATAAAAGATAAAAATTATTTTTAAAAATTATTTTAGAAATTTTAAAACAATTCTGAACCCATTTTTTGAAAACAAGTTTTTTAGCACTAAATTGGTTTTCTCACTATATAGGGAAATGACGTTAGGTTTTCTTAAAAGAAATCAAATATATTTTGAGTACCAAAGAATGAAAATATGATACTAATATATGAAATTTTTTATTAATAATTATATGGGAATAAAATTAAAAGGTTTATTGAACAATGTTCATATGATTTCCTCGAATTGAAGTTCAAGTGTGAAGAATATTGAATAAAATGGGATTGTAAAGTAAACCCTTGAAAAGACCATAACATTATTGTGAGAAAAAAAATCAATGAATATCTCATGGGTATAAATGGTACATACTCATAAATAAGTGGAAATACATAAATATATAGTGAGATTAATTATAGACATAATCATATAATATTAACAACGATGAGGAAGTAGTATAACCCAATGGAAAAGAATTGTGTTATAAAAATTATATATCACTTGTCAACATTAAGTGTTAATACCATTAGATGATATAATTAAAATTGAAAATAAAAATATCATGGATAATTAATGAATAATGATATTACATGTAAAAGTTTTGGTATTTACACCATATATAAGAAAGTAGGTGCGTAATTATAAAGTATACCTCAGAGAATTGATATTGAGATGAAGTCTCTAACCACTGTGGTAACATATGAATTGGAAGAACATAATGTAATAATCATAAAATTAAACATTAATATACCATGAATATTAAATAATTCATGATATATTATATCAAAATAATTAATAGTTTCACCACAAAAAATAAGTAAGTGGTGAAAATGGTGTATACCTCACCGAAAAAAAAACTGAGATAGGAATCCCTTACCTTGCATTTCTTTTCAAGTGAACATCCATTAAACTCATGTATAATGGGTTTAATCGTGTTAATAACTTATAAAATAACCAAAATAATATTTATAATATCATATATTAATTTATTATAATATTTTATTACCCTTTTGATAATAATGTTTCATTATTTTCACTATTTCATGTGTTAAATGCCTAGTTTTCAGAATATGTTTTGATTTGTTACTTGTTGTTATTATTATGAAAATCATGATTTAATCATTTAAATAATTTAAATCATGACTTAATTACCATAGATAATCATTATATATGTATTTATAATAATGCAAAAAATTGGAGATAAGAAATGAAATGCACCATTCATGGACATTGTAGGTCGTTTGAATGCATGAAAACTACTTTCATTACAGTGTCATATTAAAATAATTTAAATTGAATGATATATATGTACATATATGTATATTATAATTATAAATTCCTATTTATGAAATTTATGTCACTTATTTTTGTTAAATTCTTCATTTATACATTCCAAACATGGTTGGAATGAATCACATCCTTTGAGAATGTGATAGTCCACACTTCCACAAATGATGTTATCACATTTAAAAAAATGAAAATTAGGAATTTATGAGTTATATAATAATTAAATAATCACAAATAAATTATAAATATCATATATAACATATATCAATAGTTTTTCGATCATAATTCCCAACAATAAATAGTGGAAACAAAAAAATGAACAATCATAATTTCATGAAGTAGTAGTTTTCCATACAGAAATGATAAGTTTGTTACCCTTTAGATGGAAGTGTGTGTAAGTATAGGTTTAATAGTTATAATCAAAACATCTTAGCATATTGGGGATATTTTTGGTTTTTATTTAGTCATAGAATATGAAGAGTTTAGGGGGTGTATAATGAAAAAAAACTAAAGTTATTGAAGATGGATGTTACCTCTTCTTTGGTTAACTCCTTTTGGTATGCACCAAAGGGATTACTTGGTTGGATTTCATCTAAAAAGAATGATTAGTGGATGAGTTTATAGGAATATGGATCTTGTTTGACAAGAGTTTGGGAAATAAAATGATCTTCAGAAGTGTGAGTAAATGTGAGGGTTGAGTGCCTTTTTATAGTCTAGGAGTGATATTCTTGTTAATTTTTTAAAAGGGGATTCTACCCACATGTTTCTCATGTCTAGTGGCTCTATCAATGGAAACAATTTGTAACGTATCAACCCATATTCTACTAAACATGTTCTCTAAGACGATAGGTTATTAGTCCTCAAGTGCTCATCCTTATACACTAGAGGATGAAAACTAGTAGAGAGGTCCTAGGGTGTGATTGTGGGGAGACTATGCCCTTATATCAGAGTAAACAAATAGAAGAAATAAATATGTATTATAAATAGAATAAATTAAATAGACTATAGAATAAGTAAATAAACTATAATAGAACATGTTGTAATAATGAATTAAATGATGTAAAATCCCTAATAGTTATGCAATACAATACAACACTAGTCACCCATTGGGCCGACCGTATAGATAATGGAGTAAAAAAGAAAATAAAAATAAAAGTAGAGGGATATACTACTATCTTTGAGCCAGAACACTTTCCCTGTCTGTAGACACTATCAAACATGACCTACCTGATTAGAAAAACTCACTCAAGCATCTCTGCTAGATCAATACAACACTGGGCCTCAACACTATCCACCATGAAACACTTGATCAACCTGAAAAGAAGAAATAAGGTATACAAATACATCGAGGTGAACGTGAAAGGGAGATAAATAATCTGAGTAGGACACCCCAATACGAAAAATTGTAAATGTAATACAATCAATGTATGCAATGTAATTTGCCCAACCTAGTTGAGGATCAATGAAAATGATAAGTAAAATAGATGAAACCACACCTGATCCCCGAGTCTATAATTCTGGTAAACTAGTCAAGTTCCACCATGGATATCCACATATATATATCTATAAATGCATGTTAATATACCTATACATATATACATATACCTTAATATTTACCGGTGTGTGGAATTAAATAACACGAAAACCAATCTACAATCATTCCTTGGGTCTCTAATCCAAATCCAAATATCCCACTTCAGCCCATCGTTGGGATGTTTGATCAAGTCAACTTTATATATATATATATATATTCATAGATATATATTTGTGTAGATTGAGATATACCACTACTATCCAATTATAGTGGAGATCTTATAATGTACGCCAAACCCAGACCCATGAGGACTCACTATCTCTTTTCCTTAAAGAATGAAACATCAATTAGGGTAGATCATGACGTACCACCACCATCCAATTCCAGGGGATCTATCATGGTCTATCCCTAACCCATTTTCAAGATCCCACACTAACTCTTGACATTCAAGCATTAAACATCTGTTGGTTTGGATCTGGACATTCAACCGACATCTAATTATAGGGGAGCTCTCATGGTCTAACCCTAACCAAGTTCCACGATCCCTACCTATCCCTTGAACTTCGAGAAGTAAAAATATATTAGGGTGGATCAGGATGTACCGCTTCTATTAAATTCAATTGGAGATCTCATGGTCTACCCCAAACCCAGGGCAAATATCCCTTACTATATCTGGACCTTCAAGTAGTAAACATCTATTTGGGTTTATTAGGATCTACCACCACCATCCAATTATACGGGATCTCTCATGATCAACCCCTAACCCATGTCTAAGATCCTTCGATGTCTCTTGACCTTCAAGAAGTAAACAACATTAATTCTCGACAATAGGATATTAGGAAACACCTTTGTACATCCCAATAAAATATCTATCAAAAAATACATATAGGATTAATATCCATGTCCTAGGTTGTGCCTTTGGGAATACCATTAAAAATCATACATAACATGGCTCGAAAGTTGGATCTTAAGTAAACACGTCTAGGCATCCTGAGAAGCATAATAAATCCTAGTAAGAATATCTGGGCATCCAAACAAAAAGTAAGACACCTCACATCATGCTCAACAGCCAACAACTAGGATGATCCTCTGGTAAATATCCTCGAATCGATAATAAAAATGTGAATCTTATAAACATGTGAGTGGGGGTGACCTGAATGACCAACCTAAAACTCCATCAACAACCCCATGGACTTACTAGTTTGGAATAGGTTCTAAGGTGATAGTCGCTACCGTTTCTACCCAAAATCGACATAAAACTTAGGGTATATCAAAAAAGGGGGAACCCACTGGGTCCCACCATTCAATCACTGAACATGCATCCAACTTGGGATCTTCGAATGTAAAATCACAAACGAAGGAATACTACTCTATATCCTTAGCTGAAAGGTAAGGAGGAATCCTACCTAGGATCCTCAAATGGTAAAGAGAGGATGAGGCATCCAACATGAGATCGTTGGTACAACACACATGTTTGGGTTCCTACAAGGGACTCTCTAGATCATCCTACAAAAAAATAATCCCTCATGGGATCCTTGGTAACCAGATATAAGGGATAGGCATTCGAATTTGGATCCTTAGAATCAATTGGTCTCAGGACCACATAGGTAAGTGGGAAATATCATCCAAGGGTGACGTCCTCATAGGAATTCCATAAAGACATCAATCATAAGAGATGTCTCTCATCTCATATCATATCAATGGTATCAAACTAGGTTTGTCTGAACACCCTAACTATCATTCACATTCAAGTATCTCCCTCAAGAGATGACTAAAATCAATTACTGGAGGAATAACCTTTCTATTTAGGTGGAATCCCTAAAACACCAATTTAGAGTCCTCATATCGGTCCATGATTTTCCCGATCATGATCTATGTGTTAAACTACTCGTAATTGACTACTCCTTAGTCTAATTTAGACTCTGGGGAAAGAAGACTTGAAACCCCATCAAAGGGTTAAAAAGGGTTAGTACACCATGTGTCACCCTCAGTACATGACATGTACTCTCGAAGGACCACATGGGTGTGTACTCTCACTTTTCTAGGAAATTAAATACTTTAGGAACATGGAATGTAAGGTGGGTACACAGAATATACCCTACATATGGTACATGAATGTATCCCTTAATCATCTTAGCTTTATACTTAGCCACGATGTGTACTTATACACGATGTGATACCTGCACGAGTTCTGGTCATGTACTTTACACGACCATGTTACCTACACGGGTTCTCCATGCTGAGTAATCAACCACATGGCCATGTACCAGTACACGACTTATACACCCTTGTACACAATGTGTACTACCATAAACTTTATCTTCCTCAAAATGGAAGAAAACATGGCGTGTCACCCTAGAATATAAGCTATGTAGCCTAGTTTTCCCAAGTGAAGAACCCCTATATCACCCACCCCCCCCCATTTCGACCCCCAAATCAATAGATCTGACCTCAAGATGCCAAAACCAAACATAATATGGCACTTATTTTTGAAAAGTATGAATCTAAAGGGTTTTTTGATTAATCTAAAAAACGGCTTACCTTCAGGAAAAAATAGCTCAAGCTTTTCTTAAATCAAGATCCATGTCTACCGCATGTCGATCCAGTGTATCAAAGGATTCAAAATGCTGCCTATATTCCCTTCCCACCTATCTATTTCTCACTCTCCAACATTTTCTCTTAGGTAACATGAAAGAGGAGCCGCATGAGGGGTGTACGTGAGAAGGATGAAGCAAAAAGATAAAAGAAAAAGGAAAGAAAAAAGGAAGAAAAAAAAGAGAAAACTATAAGGGGTCCTAGGAGACCTTAGTTCCTAACTCAATTTTATGCCTCTCTTAGGATAAAATCTTCATTTAATACACAATGGTATAGATGTAATCTAAATTGGACTCTCCTTCACAAAGATAAAACTGAAAAAACTTACACAAACAATTTCATATTTAATTTTTTGAATATTAAATATTTGTTATTATTCTAAAATATGGACTACTCGAATTTTAGCCAAACTCCTGTGCTAGGTTAAAAACACTATTTCTGGACCAACATAGTTGTCAAAAAATAATCGGATTTCATATATTAGGTTAAAATTCTATTTTCCCCCTTACAGGTATGTGATAGTAAAAAATTAAAATTTCTGCTCAAAACTTATGTTCAGAAAAACATGTGTCCTTGCAAACACCACAACATAAAAATTATTTTTCTTGATAATTCTAGTGAAAATTCCAGATTCCATTCTCTCAAACAAAGAATCTACAAAATTAATCTATCTAGAATATCCACTGACTTTCCACATAGAATCAACAACTACATTCTTCACGGAATACATTTAAATTCAATTGATTTGGTACTCCCCATGATATAAATACCCTTATCGTCATATTAGAAAATATCTTAACCCAATTGCACATAGAAAATTCCTATGATCAATTTAAAATTAGGGATATGAATCCCAAAAATCCAATGGTGCACTCCTCACTATACAGATTACCTTGAACCACTCCTAAAACATAACCAAAAAGGCTCATTCCTAAATAGGGAAGAACATTTTTAAAAAATGGACTCAGTATAGGGCCTATACTATCTCAGTATACTCAAGATGAATCTAGATAGAGTATGATAATCTATAACTAGAGTACACTAAGATTCTAAAAAATGGTGGGAACATCTCCCTCTAAGCCACAATCACATCCTATAAAACCTAATAAAGATTCTTCCACAGGTCAACCGTATTACATTACCCCATCATATAACGATGACACCTCTACCATGGAGGAGAATTCCATATCAAATAATGGGATACAAGACCATTAAGATTCTTAAAATATCAGTCATATGCTTGTACTCAGCCACTCACTAATTTATATTCAAACGATACCACATGCAACCAGCGTGTATCTTTATAACCCGACTCGTACTCCAGGGAGTCATCCATTACAAATATAAGATGAAAATTCTACATGGAACATCATTATCATCAATCCATAAGTTCCCTTAGAGATCCTCTCCAAAGAAAACACCTCACCTATGAAACGATTTATTACACGACCTCCTGTTACCCGGTGTGGTTCCATTCATGTGAGTCTACCCACACTCTAGATACATTAGCGATAGTGGAAACAATATTCTACGATGTCAAACACATGAAAAATAGTATCCATCGAATCTAGTCTTGAAAAACAAGTACCCAAGTTGCTTTATAAAAAACTGAAGGCATCAACGAGCCTATAACGCAAAACTCGAGCACATGTAATGCCTCGATCTCAATACAATCATTAAAACAATCTCACTTCCAAAAATTTAATCCAAAAACACGATCCAACCTATCATGGAGGCTTCCCTAAAATAAAAATATTTCAACCTACATAGTTTTTAATCAATCTAACGGCCTCTAGTTCTCCCACATAGCCCTAAAGAAAAATACTCAGTACTAGGTAAAAAGGTCTAACCAACGATCTAAAAACATCAAAACCTATCAAGATAATATAAATATCACAATGAAAAATGAGTTTCAAAAATGAAAGCACGGCCTACAAGGGCCCTTATCCTCTCTGATCATCCTAAAAAAGAACTACTCCCTATTGTTCATGATACCAACCTTGAGGAAAAAAATGAAGCTGCCACTAATCAGGAATCCATACATAGAAAGAGCCCATGGAGTTCCACTTCATAATAAATTTCTAGTTCATATTAGCATCGTACATAGAAATCCATCTAGAAAACCATAGACTAAAGAAACAACACCCTGGAAGGGTTACAATAGAAATGTATCACGTGCTAAAATGACCAACTAGGTCACTTCACCTCCTATACATGAGGAATGAGTCATCGACCTCCCAAAAAAATTCTTAATTGTAGATCCAAATAACCCCCCAATCATGGGGAACTATATATACATAAGTAGTCATAACTAAATAGGCCTCATTCATCAGTAAATTTTCATACTAGCAGGCCTATATGATGTGAATCCTACGTGCCAAAAATGATGCATAACATGCCTCTTTCTTTTTTCGGCCAAGAGTCAAAATCCATTCCTAGACTATTTCCAACAGCTAGGAGACAAATATCCATAATAAATCATAACATCCACATAAAATGTGTGTCACTCAAGGTTAAAATCATATACAACTGTAACATCACAAATAAAATTAGAAATTCCATACCTTGAAAATCAGGACTTCCAACCAGAATAAGTGTTCTTGAAACACTACTCTGTTATCCATTACAGGTTCCAAAACATTTTTATTAATCATGTCTACCATATCCCAAATAGTAAAGAACTGAAAAAGAACTCATTTGATACCACATTGTATGTTTTTGAACCAGATACCACAAAACTAGTGCTCAAAGCCTATGGGTCACAAGGCCTCAAGCGTGCCTCCCCATACGCAGAGGCTGCCAACTTGAAGCGAGGGCCAAGGGTGTGATAGTGGGGGGACTATGCCCTCATATCTAAGTAAATGAAAAGTGGAAATAACTATGTATCATACATATCATTAAGTAGATATGGTGAAGAATCAATAAATAAACTAAAATTGAAATTGATATAATAATAAGTGAAATGATGTAAAAGATGAAATAGTTATGAAATATAATAAAACCTTACTCACCCACTGGGCTGACCATATAGATAGATGATTAAAAAAGAAAAAAAAAGAAATAGTAAAAGGATCTACTACTATATCTAAGCCAAACCACATACCCAATCACCAAAAACTATTGAACAACACCATCCTAATTAGAAGAACTCACTTGAACATATCCTCCCAATAAAAGAAACACGATGCCTCATCCCTTTACACCATGAAACATATGCTCAACCGGAAAAGTATAAAAAAGGTATACACGTACATCTAGGTGCATGTGCAGGGGTGATAAATAATACTATTAGGCCACCACAACCAGAAACATGTATGTTTTCTTCTATAAGTGTATGAAAAAGTAAACAACCAAGCCTAGATGAGGCGCAACAAAAAAATAAGTAATACCCCATGAAACCACAATCGAGCTCTGGGTCCGTAATAATGGTCAATTGGTTAACTTCCACCATGGATATCAATATCTATGTACGTATACATTTATAGTACCATACCTATACATACATACATAGAAATGAATATGAACTGAAATTTGGAATCAAATAACATGAAAACCAATCTACAATAAATCCTTGGGTCTATAATCCCAATCCAAATATTCCTGATTTAGCCAATGGCTAGGATGCATGATCAAGTAAACCTTATATATATATCTGTATAGAAATATATCTGTCGAGGTGGATGAGGATATACCACCTCCATCCAAATCTAGGGTATCTTTCATAGTCTACCCCTAACCCAAGACTAAGATCCCTCATTGTCTCTCGGCCGTCAAGAATGAAACATATATTGGGGTGGTTGGGGATGTACCACCTCCATCCAATTACATGGTATCTCTCACAGTCTATCCCTAACCCAGGTCCAAGAGCCCTCACAATCTCTTGAACTTCAAGTAGTAAACATCAATTGGGGGGATCGGTATGTACTATCTCCATCCAATTACAGGGGAGGTCTCATGATATATCCCTAAACTAGGTCCAAGAACCCTCACTAAATCTTGACCTTCAAGCATTAATCATCTATTAGGTTGGATTGGGATGTACCACTACCATAAAATTCAAGGGGAGCTCTCACGGTCTACCCCTAACCAGAGTCCAAGAGCCTTAAATGTGTCTTTAACATCATGTAGTAAAAATCTATAAGGATCAATAGCTAGATACTAAGAAACACCTCTGTATGTCCCAAAAAATATCTACCAAAATATATATCTAGGCTCAAAATACAAGTCTCATGTAGTGCCTTTGGGTACACCAGTAAATATCATAAAAAACATGTGTAAGAAATCAGATCCCAATTAAACACATATGGGTTCATGAAAATCATAATAGATCATAGGAAGAATGTTAATTCATCCCAGCATAAGGGAACACGCCTCACACCAAGATCAACAACAACCCACTATGAAGAACCTCTGGTAAACACAATTTTATCAGCAATAAACATGTGAAGAATATATACAGATTATTGAGGGTGGCATGAATGTCCAACCCAACACTGCAGGCACAAACCCATGGGCTTACTAGTTCAGTATGGGTTCTAGAATGACACTCGGTACCATCCCTACCCAAACATGACGTACAACTCAGGGTCAATCAAACAATAGGGCAGCCGATGGGTCCCTATATCCAAACACCAAAGATGAATCATTATTTTGTTCCTTAAAGGTAAACTCTAAAGGGAAGGAACCCTACCTGGGATCCTTAGCTGAATGGTATGGATAATTCCTACACAGGATATTCTAAAGGAAAAGCATGTTAGGGGCATCCTACATGAGATTATTGGTAAAAACCATAGGTAAAGGACACTGAAAGGGACTCCCAATATTAGAATATAATCAAAGGAATCACTCATGGGATCCTTGGAAACCAGATAGATGAGAGAGGAATTATACTTGGGATCCTCATAAAAATTGATTTCATAGCCACTTAGGACCGAAGGGCACATCTCTGATGGGATATATTTTCATAGGAAATCTATAAAGAAGTCAGTCATTGGATATAGATATCATCTCATCTCAGATCAAAGGTATCAAACTAGGTTGGTCTGAACACCCAGCCTATCAGCCATGTTTATGCTCTCTCTCTAGAGAGGACTGAATTTGATTACTTGAAGAAGAACCTCTCAATTTAGGTAGAATCCCCAAAACACCCATTAAGCTTACACAAATTGGTCTATGGGTTTCACGATTGTGATCTATGCAGAAAACTACTTATAATGGATTAATCTCATGTCTAATTATAAATCTGGGGAAAGAAGACATGAAAACCATCAAAGGGAAAAAAAGGTGTGGTACACGGTGTGTCAGCCTGAGTACACACTGTGCACTTCTGAAGGCTCACATGGGCGTGTAATCTCATTGGCCTAGGAATGTAAACACCCCAGGTACATGGCATGTATGGTGCATACACAACATATACCCTACATGGGGTACATGACCATGTTCCTCAATTGATCTGGCCATATACATGGTCAGGCTGTGTACTTATACATGGAATTCTACCCACATGGGGTCGGGTCGTATACTCTACACTGCTATATACCCCAACACGGGATCACCTGCTTGAGTACTCAGTTACAAGTCCAAGTACCCGTACGTGTTGCGTACACCCTTCTATGAGGTGGGTAGTACCGTAAGATTAATCTTCCCAAAATAGGAGGAACACATGACTTGTCACCCTAGTCTACATGCCATGTAGTCTAGTTTTCCTAAACAAAAAACCATCAGATCACTCAAAATCCCCATTTAAACCCCTAAATCAACTGACCCAGCATTAAGAGGCCACATGATAGAATGATAGGGCTTTTATTTTAAAAAATGATGAATCTAAACGGATTTTACGATAAATATTAAAAATGTCCTACCTTCGGGTAGAAACTACTGAAGCTTCACATGATTATTCGTTCCACGGCTTCCGCGCATCGATCGAGTATGTTGATGGATTCGAAAAGATACCTCTCTTCCCATACCTATCTATACCTTTATCCCTGTCCCTATTTATCTCTTAGTTCATGTGTAGGAGGATTCGTTGGTGGGACATACATGAGAAGGAAGAAGGAAAATGAGAAAAAAAGGTGAAAATTAAAAAGATGAAAAAGAAAAGAAAAGAAAATAGGGTATGGTCCAGCTCCGACACTAAGCTCAATTTTATTCCTTGCTAAGGATAAACTCTATTTTTTGGACTCAACGGTGGAGACTAAATATCAATATGATGCTCCATCCAAAATAAATAGCCAAACAAAAATGTGCAAACAATTTAATATTTAAATTATTAAATATTAAATTAAATTATTCCACTAATATTTTAACATATTGTATTTCTACCAAATTATTTTCCTAGGCTAAAAACCAAATTTTGGGACCAACTTTGTGATCATAAAAATTATCAGAGAGCATCTCTTAGGGGAAAAATACCATTTTACCCCTTTAGGGTCATCTAATAGCAAAGAAATAAGATTTATTATAAAAAATACATACCAAAAAAAACATTGATCCTTAAATAATTTGATACAATAGAGTATATGGTGTAAATATGAACATGAAATGGATTTTGGAGATGTTTCTAGGTTATATTGACCCTTGAGTTTAACGTTTAGTCTCTTTTTAAGCTACCTTTTCTCATAATCTATATAATTAATTTATAAATTATATTGACTCTATATATTTAATCCATTTTCCAAATTCCAATCACATAAGTGGTAGGTATTAATTTATATTTAATCCCACAAACCAGATGACCATGCATGTTTTTAAAGTAAAAATGTTCAAACGTTTGCTATATTTTTGTATCCAATTTCAATGTGAAATTGATTCCAATGAACTAAATTGGATAAATATATGTATAAATACTGTATTTTGACTTTAAATAAAATAAAAAATATAATTTAATCCTATAATTAAACTATAAGAAAAATTAGTTTTGAATTAAAAATCAGTATTTTTACTATTCATCAAAAAATTAAATTTCACAGAAAAATACCAAAAATACACAATAACCTAATTTTTATGTTCCTATTTTTAAAAAGGAATCTTATTTTGACATATAAAATTCAAAAAATATCCAAAATTCAGTTTTAATATAGGTTATCCATCAAAAGGTTGAAAAAGTGTCTTTAGACAAATATTATTTTATATATGTTAAATTGGTTTTTTAATTATTTATTACTATAAAATCTATTTGATGAATATAATAAATTTTTTACTTATTATATAAAAAATGTATTTCATTTATAACATTCACTAATTTTAATTATTTTAATTTATTAAGACAATAATATTAAGGGAGAATAAAAATAAAAATATTTCATTTATATTCAATGGGTTTCTATATTTTTATTTCAAATTAATTGGTAACCAATTAATCCTTATTATATTTTTATATACAAAGTATTTTATTAATTTATTTAATAATATTCATAACCACTAATTTAATGGTTAGGTTATATATTATTATATTAAATAATATTATTTTAATAATATATCATTTCTTAGTGAAATTATTTTTTTCATATAACACAAGTCATCAAATATGGTCATTATTACATGTAATGAAAACTAATATAGTGTTTTTGTTCATTTGAATATATAGAATATATTTTAAATGGTAAATATAAAATAATTTATTAATATATTATATTCCCTTATTCTCTTGACTTGTGTTTCATAACTAGTATCGAATAAAAGTTACTATTTTAGAATTTTCAGGGCGTTATATTATCCACACCTTAATTAAATTTCATCCTCGCAATTTAAACTCAATATTGGTAATTGATTTTTTTATTTTATAAGTTGAAATCACACATCATGATAAGGGTTCGTAAAACATCCTATAGAAAATATTGAATGATAAATACAAAGTTCACATGGAATAAAACAAATCTAGGTCTCTAAGTAGGTATACAATACTAGCCTCTTGAGACACACACATGGAGGAAGAGCATAAATTTTTATAATGAGTTATTTTGGACATCAATTAATGAGAAGTGACCTATAAAGGGAAATTTGAGCATCTCAAATCCATAAATCTTTGTTGATTTGTTATACCATCAATTGAAAAATACACGTAATTAGTGTTACATTTTATTTCTAGACCATTTTCCTAATGTTGAATAATTATTTTACAACCAAAGTATATAAGGAAGTATAATGAAATGATATATTTATATAAAACAAATTCATCCTTTGGTTATTCTGCTGTCAATTTCTAATTTATCTATTACTTCAATAAATTGATATCCTAAATATAAAATTGTTTCCAACTGCACTAAAACACACTTTTTATAGATTGTTAGACCCTAAAGAGTGAATAGGCTTTCAATTTGTCTAAAAAAATTCTCCAAAGACAATTTGATTAATACATTAATCTATAAACATAAAAATTAATATTGTTGGTTTATCATTAATATTTATCCATCAAATTGTTTTACTAAAAATAATTACACATTAACCAGGATATGAAATAATCCAGTGATTGGTGTGAAACCCTTATCATTGTTCAGTCATATTTTCAAGCCCCACAGCATGGCCAGACTTATTGGGTTGTCACCCGACAAATATGTTTTCATTTTCTAAAACCATATTAATATAACTTACAAAATAAATATTATTTATATATATGAAATGATGTTAATTACTGGATATCCACTCAACTAAGGATTTCAATAAAACCTTAATATAAAAAATATACATCCGTTTTATTCCAGCATAGTTCCTTCTTGGTTCTAAGGTTTAACCTAGGGAATTCATTTTAATTATCCTATTCACATACTTAATAATGGTTTTTAATGAAAATGGGAATTATCCTAAGGCTGTACCTCAGGAGTGTCAAACTAGGTGCATAGTAAGGCATGTTTTCATATACCAGGTTAAGCTCCAGTCAGGCCCAGTCCACCATTTTTTAGTTTTTACCCCTTAGTAAATCTATTCTAGAACCACTTCCACTTATAGTATCTAGATAAGGATTTATTTCTAGGAAGAACCACATCATATCTACCTTGAAAAAATTCTAGAATTTTATTTTATATTTATCCTCAGGTTCTATCTTAGTGTTATTTTCTCTATTCTATTCTTTCTTAAATCAAGTTCCCACGGTTACTACTAAACTTCATTTGATACCAACTATTTCTCCCAGACCCCAGAAACCCAGAGATGATGTCTACTACCATTACATTTTCATTATTACAAGGAATTAAATCCCAAATAACAGAAGAGTTTATTAGGGTCGGTAATCCAAATACATACCCGAGTCTTTCATTATTAATTAATACACTAATTATCATATATTTTTATTTTGAGGATAAATTTATTCTATCTAAGATATCCTTGAATATCATTCCTAGTACAATTCAAATAATCCTATGTAAAATAAAAATTATAATGGTGAGCTCAAATAATCTGTAAGGGTAATGTAAAGCGGAAGTAATAATGAATCAATGAGAATAGTCAATATGGTAATGTAATAACTAAAGACAGATTCCACGAACTAAATAAACTCATATGTAAGTGAGTAAAAAATATGGAAAGGTAAATAACTAACATCACATTCCAAATAACTAAGGATAGCCAATGGACTCTTCCCATGAGACTACTGATGCATAACGGGGATATCTATAACCAAGCCCCACCCATGTCGTACCTATCTAAATGATTCCTCATATATTGAATAATAAATTTAACAGTGTTCCTTATCAAATATCTGTATGGAGTAGGAGATACATATTTATCAACATTTTCATATATATAAAATAACCTTAAAATTTAATACCATATGAAAAAATGGTATATGGTTTTGGATATAATCATATCCATGATAAATTATTTAGATATTTATAGGAAATTCAATGTTCAATGATCATAGAAAATTGAATAATTCATGGAGAATACAAAAAGGAATCAAGGTGATTAATATCAATATTACCATTTTAAAAATCCATCATTAACTATAAAAAGAAAAAATATGGATAATATCAACAAAAAATATCCCAATTAGAGAAAGTATAACTGTTTATTTTTATTTGTCAATGAAAATACTATAAAAAGATCTTTTAAAAAATCATGATAAAAATATACTTGTCATTTGGATTTTTTTTTCAAGTTTCATTCTTTTGAAAATAAATTTGAAAAATATATACATTAAAAATTATCCTTTTGAACTATCAAATTATTCTTTGAAGAAATAATTGTAGAAAATCCTTAAATATTGTACAAGGTAAAAAAGACCATTCCTTTTTCACTGTAAAAGGTAAAAAAGTTCCCTGTTCAAAAAAATATAAGAATTATTATTTGAAATAATTTTTAAAAGAAAAAACTGATAAAATTTTATTTAAAAAATAAATATGGAAAGGTTAAAATAAATTTGAATTTTTTTTAAATTGGGTTTTTAGAAGAAAGGAGGTTCTCTGACTAAAGAGGGATATAAAATCAAGTTTTCATAATAGTAAAATTACAAAACATTTTGATTAAAAAAGAATATAAAAATCATAATAATAATTGAAAATTTTAATGAATAAGAATATGAGAATAAAATTAAATATTTTATTGAAAAAAATAGATAATTTTCTTGAGAGGAAATTTGTGTGTAAATCATTCAGAATAAAATGGGATTGTAATGTAAACCTTTAAAAAGACCATAAAGATGATGAAAGAATAAATAAATGAATGAATTATGTTTTTAAATAAAAAATAGACACATGGAATTGGAAATACATCAACATATAGAAAAATTAATTACACACATAATCATATAATATTCATGACAATGAGGAAGTAGTACAACCCAATAAAAAGGAATTGGGTTATGAAATTTATTTACCACTTGGTAAATATAATTGTAAAACCCCTTAGATGAAATAATTAAAATTGAAACTCAAAATATCATGAATAATCAATTAATCATTATATAACATGTAAAATTAGTAGTATTTACACCATATAAAAGAAAGTAGGTACACAACAATAAAATATGCCTCAAAGAATGGAAATTGAGATGATGTCCCTTACCAGGTCGTAAAATATGAATTGGAAGAACCAAAAGTAATAAAAATAAAATAAAACATTTGAATACAATGAAGATAAATTTATTCATGATATATTATATCAAAATAGTTGTTAGATACATCACAAAAAATTAGTAAGTTTTGAAAATGGTGTACACCTCACAACATGAAAAGCGAGACAAGAATCCATTCCCTTGAATTTAATTTAGGATTAACATAATTTAAACTCATTTATAATGGTTTTTATCATATTAATAACTTATCAAAGATCTGTAATTATATTTATAATACCATATATTAACTTATTATACTATATTATTACCTGTTTGTAAACAAACATTCATTTTATTCATTATTTCGGGTGTTAATTGCGTAGTTTTTCGAGTATGCTTTGACTTGTAACTTGTTGTTATTCTTAATTAAGTCATGATTTGATAATATACAGAATTTTAACCATGAATTAATTATCATACATATTTATTATATATCTATTTCTGATAATCTAAAATGTTTGGAGATAAGAAATGAAATGCATTTCTCATGGAGATGATAGGTCATACATACGCATGAATGCTACTTTCATTTATTTCTAATATAAAATAATTAAAATAAAATTATTTATATGTATATTATAATTAAAATATCATTTTTATTTCATTTATTTGACATAGTTTTATTAAAACAGTATTTTATATATTCCATGTATATCATGAACAAATCACATTGCTTTGAGGAGCTGGTAGTCCACATTTCCACAAATGATGTTATCAAATTTAAAAAAAAATGGAAAGCATGAATTTATGGGTTATATATTAATTAAATACGTATAAATACAATATAAATATCATATATATCATATATTACAATTTTATCCATCATAATTTCCAACCATGAAATGTGTTAAAATAAAAACAAACAATCATCATTTCGCAATATAGTACTTCATCATACATGAATTGTAATTTTCTTATACATTAGATAGATGTGTGTGTAAGTGTAGTAATAACTTTTATAAAAAAAATTATTAGTATATTTTGGATACTTAGGTTATCATGTAATTATTTAATAATAAAAGTTTAGGTGAGTGGAGAATGAAAATAAAAATAAAGATCTTGGGGAAGGTTGTTACCTCTTCTTTAGGTATCTCCTTTGGTTTTCCCCAAAGGGATTCCTTGGATTGATTTATTCCCAAAATGGGGCTTCTAGGATTGGTTTAGGGGTGTTGAAATATTATTTTATAAAATATTGGGTGAGTAAAATGGATTTATAGGAATTAATAAATGGGAGGGGTGAGTGACTTTTTATATTGGAGGAGGTATGGAATTCATGTAAATTATTTAAAAGTGAATTCCATCCATTTTTCTCATGTCAATTGGATCCAATAATGGTCTCAATTTGATTAAAGAGAGTATATGATCTAAATATTAACATAATTTGTCTTATTGACAATGGTATCATTCCTTTTGGCCCTTTTGTTTACGGTTTAGTCCCTTATTAAGATAATTTTTCGGTTAATCACTGCAATTTATTTTAGTTACTTTCAGTAATATTTTTGTTGAGTCAAAATGTGTTTCAACTTTTTAATAAATTATTTGTTTTGGAAATCAAAAACCACACATATTCTAATCATATATATATTTTGTCATTTTTGTTGTTTTACAATCATAATCACTCGCATTGCCTTCATTATATATTGTATTTTATCAAAATAATTTATGTTGTTCACTCACGTGGTTTTATATAATGTTTCACAACCATAACCAGATTATGTATTACATTGTAATCATGAATAATAACTATATTATGTATTGAATTGTAATCAAAAATCAGATCCAGATTCTGTCTTACACCATAATTCGAAATCAGTTATAGATTATGTCTTATAGAATAACCAAGAATCATAACCAAACTATGTATAGCATCGTAATCTAGATTTGTAACCAGATTAAGTACTACATCGTAATCATGAATCATATCTGGATTAAGAATATGTATCATAATCATGAATCATAACCAGGTTTTGTAACATACAAGGTTATATATCATACTCTTATTCTGTATCGTAATCAAGCATCACAATTAGATTAAATACCATGCATTGTAACCATGTTAAAAACCATAACCTAGTTATAAATTGTAAGCTTGATATGCATTGTTTTCTTGATAAGCATTGTAACCTAGTTTTGTATTGTATTTTTATTAATACATTACACTCTTATCATAACTTCAATACTAATTACATATTACTCACACTAATTATTTCATACTTTTGTACTTACTACATTCAAACTAAAACGGTGTCGTTAATTTGGTTAATTACCAATTAAAACAATGTCATGTATTTTGTTTGTTTTGACTATTATAATGACAGTTTTCCACGTCCCGTGGAGGTTTTTTGGAGAAATATGAATGTTTGATGAAATAAGATAGTTGGAACCTAAAGCCTATAAATAGGAGGTCATTCTAACTAAAATATATAACCTTTTCTTCTCTTAAGTTCTAGAGGGAGATGCTGTGAATTCTCTCTTTATTCATGAAAAATCCTTGACGATACAAGAAGTGAATAGATTATTCCATGTTCTTATATTTAGATAAGTTCTTGGTTTCTTATTTGTGAAACTGATCTTTTTGATAGTAATAGAGGTCTTTCGAGGATAGGAAGATGCACTTGCGATCTTTATATCAAGGGATTTCAATTTCTTGAAAGACAGAGGTGTCGATTACCTTCTTAATCGAGGGATTATGGGGATTGGAAGATAGTCATACCGATCATTGTATCTTGGGATTACCAAGGTAGTGGTAATAAAGAACTTTATCCTAGGTGAAAGGATACCCTATTCTTTGAGATAAAATAATTTTAATTATTTTACATTTCGACTACTATTTTAATTAAAAAGGAAATTTTACTGTTTTCTTCATTCTTTTCACATCGAATTCAATTGTAATTGTTTCAATTATGATTCATTTTTTAAGAGATTTTATATGATGTATGGTATAATCAATAACATTTTTATTACTATGATCATTATATTCAATTAAAATGGAATTATTTTACATTACTTTTATTATTACATCTTAGTATTTCCATTAGATCCAAGATTCATATGGTCTATTGTATTGATTGTGAATTGTTTTAGTTTACTAACTCTTAAACTAAGTCCTTTCTTAAGTGTTTAAATACATAGTTTTTTAAATCCACAATTCACTCCCCTCTTGTATTGTTCCATCTAATATACATATGCATCTATATTACGATCCAAAAATTGGTATCAGAATTGGTTTCCACTATTTCTTATTACTTTCTTTATTTCTTTTTTTAATATAATTGTTTTTATTATAAAAATATTTTGTTTGTAACTACTTACTACACTAATGTGTGGAGTGGAAATATATTGTTTTATAAGATGGAAAGAATAATTATTGGATCAACTGGAAATCTAAATCCAAATAGACCTCCTATATTTGATGGGAATTACTACGAGTACTAAAGAGATTGAATTAATACATTTGTTATGAATACTATAGTAGACAACATTATCATGATTAATAGAGGTTATAAAATCCCAGACAGGGAAGTCAGTACCTTCACTAATCAAGAGAAACAAGAATATCAATTGAATTTCAAGGTACACAATACATTGTTGTGTTATTTAACTTGGAATATATATAGTCAGATATCATATTGTGAAATAGCTAATTCTATTTGGATGAAATTATATGTCACACATTTTGGTACATCCAAAGTCATAGAAACAAGAAGAGAAATGCTTCGAGCAGAATACCTTGGGTTTTTTTCCCTCAGGTAAAATTAGTATTAAAGGTGGAAAAAATGTTTTTAACAATCGTCAATAGTCTATAATATATGTTTGAAAAGGAACATGATGATGAAGCACTTGAGAAAATATTATTGATATTATTCCTAACGAATGGGAATCAAAAAGGATAGCCATTAATGAGAATAGGAATGTTACTAAAATTACTCTTGATGAGTTATTTAGAACTATTCTTTAACATGAGACAATAATGAAAAGATATGTTTTTTGCAATAAGAAGAATAATTGTAAATAGAGTGTATATTTTACTACTATATCCAATGTTAAGACACAAGAAAGGATAACTAGATCTAAAGATAAGAATGTTTTTATCATATATGAATCAAGTGATAGTGATCACTCAGAGAATGAGTTACCGAATCTTGCTCGAAGGATGAAAAAGATTTTTGGAAATAAATACTTTCAATACAGATTCATAATAAATATAGGAAGGATAACAAAGATTTTGTGGTCATTTGTTATGAATGCCAAAGAGAAGGTCATATTAGACTAGATTTTCCATTACTAAAAATGAAAATAAAGAAAAGATAAACATTATGAAATAAGCAAGAAAAAGTTTCTCAAGTCAAAGACAAAGAAATTTTTTAAGTAAAATGATACCTGGAGTTCAAGTGGTGGTGATTCATCAGATGAATCCCTAGATTACGAATCTTCTTGTTAGAGAAATATAGTACTCATAGACAGACTACCAATTGAAAATCATTGCTACATGGCTAATGTACACAATGTTGAAACCCTTAAAAATGTATATTTGAATAAAAATTATCTTGATGTGAAGCATTCTTACTCCTAGAATGAATAATCTTTCTCAGAAGAGGAAAATTTACCTTATTTTGAAGATTTATCCAAATTTTACAAATTACATGAGAATGAAAATTCAAAACTCAAGAAAAAGATTAATATGGAATGTTCAAGAATATCTATTCTTAAAAACCAAGAATCAGATCTGTTGAAAAATCTTTATCATAAAAATCTTGATTTTGAAAATATTTCAATGTATATTAAAGAAGTAATTTTTTAGAAGGATAAACTTTCTAAAGACATTGAACAACTTTTTTTAAAGAAAATTTCTTTTGAAACCAAAAATAATTCCAAAACAATTTCTTGTGAGAATGATAATTTATCCATTAGACTAAAATCTTAAATATTTTCTCTTAATATACTTTTATCAAACTTTATCATTAGTAAGGAAAACTTTGATAAGAAGTATTCCCAAATTCTCCCTTTAAGGAATAATTTTGGATTTGGATACACTCACTCAAAATCGATTTTTATTAATAACTGTTTTTCCTCAAAGTGCCCAATTGTGAATGAAATGGAAATGTGGTGCACATTGGGAATGATTTTTTTTCTATTAATAAAACTCAATCTTTAGGATTTCACAAAGTCCATTTTTAAAAAAAATGTGGATTCCTAAAATATTTTTTTTCTAACATTTTCGGATCCAAAAAAGTTTGGATTATGAAAAACTAATTTTTTCTTTTTTAGGAAAATAAGAAGTGTACCAACAAAAGATCATTCGGTACATGGATAATGTTTATTCTCGACACATAACGGGTAACAAAGATGTCCTTGAATATATTATTGTAATGAAAGGTAGAAGAGGGACCTTCAGAGATAATTCTCAAGGAGATATCATTGGTATAGGTAATATTATTCTTTTAAGAAAAGTTTTAATTTTAAATGATTTCTTTGTAAAAGGTCATAAGAATACCCTTATAAGCATAATTAAATTTTGTGATGAAGCTTACCTTGTAAATTTTAGGAATAATAAATTTTTAGTTCATAATTCCAAGGATGAATTCATTCTTTCTGCCCATAGGCATAATAATGTGTATACAATCAACATATAAGAACTTATGAGCCAATAATTACCTTTATTACGTGAAATATAAGACTAATCATGGTTATGGAATATAAGGTTATGACACTGCAACCTATGAAACCTTTGTAAAGATTCCACGAAAAGGCTTGTTAAGGATATACCAGATCATCAGTTTTATTCATCAAGGGTTTGTGACCGTTGTCAATGTGGAAAGAAACATAAAACTAGCTTTAGTATAATCAATTAACTTTAAACTTATAATGCATTACAATTAGTGAACATGGATATTTTTGGTCCTACATAAACTAGAATAATTGAATGAAAATACGACGTATTTTTTTATTTGAATACTATTATAGATTTACATGGGTATATTTTCTAGTAAAGAAATCTAAATCCTTTTTCTATTTCAAAACTTCTATATCCCAGTTTAAAAATGAGAAAAACCTACCATTGATGACTATATGTAATAAACATGGTGGAAAATTTCAAAATTTAGATTTTCAAACCTTTTCCAGTAAGAAATGTATTAATCAGAGCTTTTTAGCTCCAAAAACTCCTCTACAAAATAGTGTTGTTGAGAGAATGAATTGTATTATTTAGTAAATGAAAAGAACTATGTTGAGTGATTAGTCAATTACTAAGCGTAGCTAGGGTGAAGCAATAGTACAGAATGTTATACTATAAATCGTGTTTTCACTAGACCTTTTTCTTAATAGAACTCTTTATAAATTATGGAATAGACAAAAACCTAAAGTTTCTTAATTCATATAATTTGGTTGAAAAGTATTCATATTGAATATAAAAGAGAATTTACATGAATTTCCACCTAAATCCGATGAAGAAGTCTTTTTAGGTTAATCCACAACTTTTAAGGCTTATAGTATTTTTACTAAAAACTCTTGTACTATTAAAGAAAAAATATATATTATGTTTTATAAAAATTACCCCTTTGTTTAAAAAAAAATCCTTACCTACATAAACTGATGTATTTTTACAAACTGATTGTCAACATTTGATTTAAAACTCTTTCGATAAGGGGAATACTCAAGAAAAATGTTTTTGAAACATTTACCATAGAAGATTTTGTTTCTTATGTTGATGAAAAAGTTTTAAAAAACAAATCAATTGTTTCTTATGACCAATCCCCGTGAAAATATCTTTGGTGATGTAAATCAACAATTAAGGACCAAAAATTACTTATAAAATGAAATAGAAGATCTTATTTTTTGTTTTAAGTTGAATATAAATATTCTAATGAGGCTATAGGTGATGAAGATTGGATTAAGGAAATTAAAGATGAACTAAATTAATTCAAAAGTAATTCAGTCAGTAATTTTGTTGAAAGTCATAAAGAAACAACTATAATTAGTGTAAATTGGGTTTTCATAACAAATGTGATGAAAATGGCGTCATATTAAGAAATAAATAACGAATTTTTGTGAAAGGATATAATAAACAAGTGGTAATATTCTATGAAGAAACCTATGCTCTGGTAGCTAGAATTGAATCTTTTTTAATTCTATTAGCCTTTACAGCATACTTCAATTCCGTACTTTTTCAAATGGATGTAAAATGTTCTTTTCACAATGGTTTTGTACAAGAAGAAGTTTTTGTAGAAGAGCCCTTGGTTTTATAGATTCAAAACACCATTATAGTGTTTTCAAACTTTCCAAATTTGTTTATGGTCTTAAACAATCCCCAGGAGCATGGTATGATAGACTCACATGATTTCTTTTACAATTTTTTTAAAAGGTACTGTTGACCCAACTATCTTTATAAAAATGGAAAACAAAAATGTTTTGATTGTCCAAATCTATGTTGATGACATTATATTGGGTTAAACTCAACAATACTTAACTGATTATTTAGAGAATCTAATGAATCTTGAGTTTGAAATGAGTATGATGGTTGAGTTGACATTCTTTTTAGGTTTTCAAATATCTCAAAAACCAGAAGGAACCTATATAGATCAGCATAAGTATACCATAGACTTACTCAAAAAGAATGGACATGACAACACTAAATGTATTATCACTCCAATTGGTTCCTCAAATACACTTGATTTAGATAAATCAGGGAAAATTTTGGATCAAACAACATTTAGAGGTATGATATGAAGTTTTTTATATTCAACATCTATTCGTCCAGACTTAATGTTTTTGGTATGATTATGTGCATTATACCAATATAATCCAAAAGAATCTCATTTAAAATTAGTGAAAATAATTTTTTCTACTTGAAGGGAACTATGGATTTAGGTCTATTCTATTCTTCGGAAAATGATTTTGTTTTGAAAATTTTTAATATGCATACTTTGGTGGATGTAGAATGGATAGAGATAATACATCTGGAACATGTCATTTTTTATCCGTTTCTTGGGTTTCTTGGTCATGTAAGAAACCGAACTTAGTAAAACTCTACATTGATGAATCAGAATATATAGAAGCTGGAAGTTATTGTGCTCGAGTGCTATGGATGAAACACACAGTCACTGAATATGGAAATAGTTTCTCAAAAACTCAAACACTATGTGAAAATACAAGTGACATTTCTCTAAGTAAAACCCCTATGTATCAGTAATTTTAAAAACACATTGATAGTGGGCACCATGTTCTTATGGATCACACACAAAAGGAGATATTGTTTTAAAATTCTTTGAACACATTAAAAACTTCTTGAAATTTTCCAAAAATCATTATCTTTCGATGGAATTGAATACATAAAATAGATAGTATGAATGATCACTATAAAGTAATCATTAACATATATTTTTTGTTTAATCCTTATCCTCACATTGAGTTACTCCTTTTCAAATGGTGGATATAAATTTCATTTCACTTTTTTTACGGTTTATTGGTTTCACTTTTTGTTTTACAGTTTATCAGTTTTAATTTTTGTTTTACAGTTTATTAGTTTCTCTTTTTGTTTTACAGTTAATTGGTTTTACTTTTTAGTTTTATTTTATAAGTTTATTAATTTTATTAGTTTTATGTTTATATTAGTTTCATGTTTTAGTTTCAAAAAATATCGGTACTATATTTAGATTATCGGTATTGAATTATCTAATAAGTTCTAAACTGTTGATATTGAATTACTTTATCGGTATTGACTAATCGGTATTGGTTTACATTATCACTACTAAAATATTTAGATTGGTACTATATTTTCATTTTGTATTATTCTATCGGTTATAAATAATCTGTACCAGCCTAATTTATTTTATCAGTTTTAGATTCTTTATCAGTATTTTTTGTTTTTCTTTCATAAGAACAATTTGCTGTAACCATAATATCTATCCTATTTTTCTGACATGTACATTTTCTAAAACCTTAATTTGGTTGTTTTAATGGTTATTTAACATTTCATTCTTTCAATTATAAATAATTTTTACTCTAAATATGATTTTATTTTAAAGAAAACCTCAAGAGTTTGAAATCATTCTTGACCATTTCATCTCGTAGATCAGATATTGACCATCAATTACCTTTAGAAGAATCTGTCCCACATCGATTTAATCTATTTTTTCTTCTAATAAAATATACTCTATAAATATTCAGAAAAGTTCTATCATTTATAACCTCATTTTTCATAATCATATATCTTCTCAGCTTTTGTAATCCGTAGGTTCTTCAGGGTCCATGTTAGTCTTTCATGAATGAGTCTGTTGCTTCCTCTTTGAAAGAAATGCCTCCAAAGGATTTATATTCCATGACTTTCCATTGTGAAATGTTTCTCTCCCAATATTTTTATAGGTCTTTTGATTCTTCTATAAAAACAATTATATGGTTTCAAGTCTAGGAATCAATTTTTGGGGATAGACCATGTTCTAATCAAGATCATTTCTATCAGGTTGAGGTGTTACAATTTTAGGAATCAGTAGAGATAAAAAAAGATCATAAGATTTATTTGAAGATATATCAAAAGACTTATAAAACCTCTTCAAAATAGGTAGCTACATTTCTTATAGGTTCCATTTGAGGGAGATGCATTATGTCCTTCTCTTATGTTACCGGAAGCTGTTGGAACCTTTGATAGGTTTAAAGCTGAAGAAACCCATTTTTAAATTCATGAGGACAAAAGAAATGTGAGTCATTTATTAAGAGATAATACACTCATATCCATTTGTATGATGGGGTTTTTGGTGCCGATAAAAGTTGAAAAGGAAACATTTAATGTTTCAGATGTGTATGTGCTTGACTAATTTTTGAACATGAGTAATTTTAACCCTATGGAGTTTATTTTCCAAACAATTAAGATGCTCAAATCTATTGGTATAAAATCTCTTCTGATCATGTTTTCCACCATTATTAGTATGTTTCTGAAAGAGTTATTGGGTTTGTGTAATATTTCAATTATGTCAAATCTCACATTCTTCAAATATCCCTTAATTAGCAAGGATACGATAAGGAGGCCGAAATTACATTTCAATTATGAATTAAAAATGTTTGAGAAAGATCCAAATGCTATGAAAGAAAATGATGTTGCTGATGGTAGTGAGAAACCATCTAATTTATCCCAGTAATCTTTGATCAAAATATAGGTAGTTAAGGATTCAACTCCAAAGACTTCAAATAAAGTAAAGTTTTTATCCGATGAGGTTTTTTGTTGAATGGAGTAAGAAAACGAATGAAAATAAATAAGGGGATCCTCAGTTTGGATTGGATCTGGCTGATGCTTTGGCTTTGAAAGTAAGGTCTGAAGAAACTTTGAAATAAGAAGAGAGAAAGAAGATATTTAAGAAGAGAAAGGTCGATACTATTGACATTGATAGTCTTCTCAGAATATATGAGCAACTAAATTCCAGAATTGAAATAAGGTATCCATCTGGTAAAACTCAATCAGTTCCAGTAGGGAAAGTCAAGGAGAAACAAGTTTATGATCAATTAGATACCAAATATCTTGCTAAAGAACATGAAGAAGGGGAAGAATAATTATAAAAAGAACTCTAATAGGAGAATGATCAATAATATTAGGTATAAGACGATATAGAAGTCGAAGAAAAATAAGAAAAAAACAAGAGAAGTCATACCAAAAAGTCATCAGAAGTAACATCCTTTGTTTATACACCTATGGAACCACAGCCCTCCAAGAGAGTATCTCAAAAGGTTTCCTACAAGAAAGTCATTCAAATTTTGGATAAATAAGAGTAAGAATAATAATAATAATAATTCAATAAAAATTAGAACCAACCAGCTCAAATGATTAGCACTGAGACTCATTTTGGTAATACTCCAAAATTCACTGAGGACAAAGATTCTGAAAGGAAAATAACTATTAAAGGGGTTAATTACATTGAATAAACCTTATAATAGATTGGAAAAGTTATTACCTTTAATTGAAAAAGTTTAATACATGCTAGAAATTTATTCAAATGACCATAATAATAGAACAGATTTTGTTCATGTTTTAATGGATTGGTTTCTAAGTCTTAAATCTGATTAAATGATTTTCACAGGAAATTCTACTGAGCACGTTACGTCTTGAAAAATGTTGTGATGTTGTCTTATAACATTGATGAAAGTTTAAAGAATCATCTTGAGAAGAAGAAATAATTGGTACATCGGGTAAACAAACTCAACACTCACTATCAAAAGTTGATTTATGATTTTAATGAAATGTTTAATGAATTTTAAAGACCCTGTACATCAAAATAAGTGTCCTCAAAAGAGATTCCGAGTTTAAAGGAAAAGTTTGAATCCAAGAGTGATGAGTTTTTTATTCTCATTAATAGAGTTTCTGTCTTAGAAAAGGCATGTGAACCAAGGCTGAATGATTTCAGTAACTAGGACGAAAGACTTAAAGCTTTGGAAGATATTAATCAGCTTCATGAAGATCATCTCTGGAAGCAAGAACATATTATTTCTGAATCAGATAAGCAGTTGATGGCTTAGCAAGAAGCTCTTGAAAATCTCATGGATGATGGAAAAGTGTTCAAGAAGATGAAACTTTCATTATTTAATTGTTTGGGAAAAAAATGGAAAAGAATGATGGCTAAACTCTTGTTGTAATAAACTATTGTTTCAAGTAACAATTATTGTTTTGTACATTGTTTCTCTAAACATTTTCATGAAATTAATTATTTCCCATATTCATTTAGAAAATAACAAAGGGGTAGAATTGTTGTGAAAAGATGTTTCTTAATGTCTATTTAAATGGGTAAATTCATGTAAAAGTAAAGAGAATATGATCTTTTATGAGTTGTTTTAAACCAAGGGTGGAATTAGTTGTATTAACTATTTATTTCAAAAGATTTAATAACTCAGTGGGAGGTAAGTTATATAATGTTTTTTTGTTTTTGTTTTGTTTTGTGCTTTCCATAAGGGGGGAGATTATTGAGTGAAAATGTGTTTCGACTTTCCCATCAATCATTTTTTTGGAAATAAAAAAACATGCATATCGTAAAAATATATATTGTTTATCATGTGTGTTGTCTTAAAATTTTAATCAGTCACATTTTCTTTATTATACGTTTCATTTTATCATAATCATATATGTTGTTCACTCACATTGTTTTATATGTTGTTTCACAATCATAACCATATTATGTATTACATTGTAATTAGGAATCAGAACCATATTGTGTATTGCATTGTAATTGGAAATTGGATCCAGATTGTGTCTTACATCATAATTAGAAATCGAATCTAGATTATGTCTTACATCATAATCAACAATCATAACCAGATAATGTATAACATCGTAATTTGGATTCTTAACCAGATTATGTACTGCATCGTAATCCTGAATCTTATCTGGATTAAGAATATATATAATAATCATGAATCGTAACTAGGATATGTATCATACTCTTATTATGTATTGTATTCAAGCATCGTAATTAGATTAAATATCATGCATTGTAATCATGTTATGAACCATAACCATGTTATAAAGTGTAATCTCGATATGCATTGTTTTCGTGATAGGAATTGTAACCTAGTTAGTTATTGAATTTTTGTAATACATTACACTCTTATCATAACTTCAATACCAATTACATCTTACTCAGACTAATTATTTTATACATTTGTACTTACTACATTCTAAAAAACATGATGACATTGAGTTAGTTATTTATCAATTAAATGGTGTCATGTATTCTATCTATTTTGATCGTTGTAATGATAGGTGTCCATGTCCCTCAGAGTTGTTTCATAGAAATATGACCATTTGAAGAAATATGACCATTGGAACCTGAAGACTATAAATAGTAGGTCATTAGAATAATAATATATACCTTTTTATTCTATCAGGTTCTAGGGAGAGATTTCATGAATCTTCCCATGTTTCATGTGAAATCCTTGAAGATACAAGAATTGAACACCTTATTCCATGTTCTTGTATTTATATAAGTGATTTGTTTCTGCTTTGTGTGACCGATCATTGTGATAATGATCAAGGTCTTCTGGTGATAGGAATACATGCTTACGATCATTGTATTAAGGGATTTCAATTTCTAGAATGATATAGGTGTCGATTACCTTTTTAATCGATGGATTCTAGGGATAGGAAGACCATCATACCAATCTTCGTATCGAGTTCATACCAAGGTGGTGGTAAGACATACCATTATTCTATGTGAAAGGATACCAAACTCTTTGGGATAAAAGAATTGTAATACTTTTACATTTCAGCTGCTATTTGTATTAGAAAGGGAACTGTATTTTTTTCATGATTATTTTCATATTCAATTCAATTGTAATAGTTTCAATTATGATTCATATTGTATTAATTGATTTTATATGCTATATGGTAGAATCAATAGCATTTGTATTACTCTAATCATTGTATTCAATTCAAATAATTTTTTTTTACATTACTTGTAGTATTACATCTGAGTATTTCCATCGGGTCCAAGATTCATATGGTCTATTGAATTAATTATGAATTTTTGTTAGTTTAAGTCTAATTAAACTAATTAATTTATTATGTCTTTAAATACATAGTTTTTTATATCTACAATACATCCCCTCTTGTATTGTGCAATCTAATATACATATACATCTATATTATGATCCAATATATTTATGGTAAAAAACGATATTTAAATTATTATAAATTACTATTTATTATAATACCAAATATTTAATCCATTTTTCAAAATTCCATTCAATTATTTTGTAGAAATTAATTTAAAATTAATCCCACGGACAGGACGACAATACAAAATTGTGAAGTAAATATGTCCAAAAGTTTGCACTTTTTTATATCCAATTTAAATATAAAATTGATCCCAATGATCTAAATTGGGTTAATTTATTTATAATTTACCGAATTTTTCATTATAACAAATGAAAAATATAATATAGCTTTATAAATAAGTTCAATGAAAAAGAAGTTTTGAATTAAAATTCATTATTTTTTAGTATTCATCAAAAAATTAATCATCAGAGAAAAATAACAAAAATTCACCCTAACCTAATTTTTATATTCTTATTTAAAAAATTATGTTTATTTTGACCAATAAATTTTATAAAATTTCCAAAATTTAGTTTTAAATAACGTTCTCTATTAAAAGGTGTGAAAATAACCTTTAAAAACTATTGATTTTTTATGAGTAAAATTGGTGTTGTTCTCATTTCATGCCTATAAAATATATTGAATTAATATTAAAAAAAATGTAATTGAATAAATAAGATATATATTTGATTAATATCATTCACTAATTTTAATTTATTCAATTTATTAATAGAAAAAGCCTTTGGGAGAATAAAAATAAATATATTTCCTTTATATTCAATTGGATTCCATATTTTCATTTCCAATTAATGGGTAACCAATGAATATGTATCATTTTTTATGGAACATATATTTAAATAATTTTGGTTAATACTATTAATAACTTCTAATTTAATGGCTATTTTATAAATTATCATATTAAATAATAATTTTCTAATAATATATTGTTATTCGGTAATACTTTGTCTTTCGTGTATAGAAAGCCATAAAAGAAGGTTGTTCTTGCATGTAATGAAATCTATCTTAGTGTTTGAGTGAATTCAAATATATATAATTGATTTAAAATAGTAAATTTACATTAAAGTATCTGGATATTATATTCCCTTACACGCTTATTGATGTGTGTCATATACACTATCAAATAAAAGACACTCTTTTTGAATTTTTTGGGTGTTACAATATGGATGGATTTGATATGATTGAACTTGATATAAAAGTATTAATTTAGTGTATGATCCCATTGTTTTAGCATGTTGACATACTTTCTATTTGATACAAGGATATCTAATAATGTCTTCTTCAATGAGCAATGACATTACTCAATAAATCATTAATCTCATATATAGATTTCTCATGATTTTGGATACTCTATCTAATGTAAATTATGGGATCCTTAGTTTTATAAATTATATTCCTTTTAACATCAAGAAAATCTTCTGATGGAACTAATTCACGTTGCATTAATTCCACTCTTTTTTAAGGAGTCTGTGTTTTTTTAAACTATCACTAACTTATTTTCTAGAGATTATGGAACATAAATAAATATATGTGAACCTATATGAACTTTTTTCAAATCTCTGAGAAGTAAAGATAGGTCTTTCACAAATATTTTTATATCATTAAAAGTTTTCTGTAGATATTAGATTTTGTTGAGTTAGTGGTATCATTTTATCAAATTCAAACTGTATGCTTGTGCTATTTTTTAGATAATCAAAATTAGTCTTAGAAATAGAATAATATTTATAATTCCAAAAAATAATTCTATAGATATTTTATTTCATTCCTATGTGACCTAGAGATACATTTTTAAATAGGTTTTATATTTCTATACAGATTACACTAAGATTCCAAAACATCCATCATTCTATTAAAAACATCCTTGGAGACTAAATTCTCCTTCACATTCTGAATTTCATATTTTAATACATTATTCCAATCCTTGAGTTCATTTATACCTCCTTTTATTGTTTTATATTCTTTTAATACCCATGAGGAATAGGTTTGACCATATTCTCCAAAATTAGATTGATTTTCATCCAAATTAATTGATTTCATATCCTCTTCTTCTTGAACATAAAACGATGGATGATTTTTAGTATTATTAAACAAATTAATCCCTTCACTAATGTATTTAATATTACTTATTAATGTTATCATATATAAATTCATTAAATCTCATTACTGGAGAAACATTATTATTTTTACTTTTTGAATCCTATAAATTTTCCCTAGCTATCTAATCATCTTTTGTTCTTACTTTAAAACTTATCTCATCCTAATAATCATCATCCTAAGCATTGTAAATAGTATAATAACTCTAAAAACCTATAACAATATCTATAGAAGACTAATATCTAGTTTTTACAGTTATAACCTCATTATGAGTAAACTCTTCCATCATAGGATCAATAAGATCATCTATAAGAATGATATACATGTCCAATTCAGACCCTACAAACTATTTGTTAACAAAACTAACTTCCCCAGTAGTTTCCCAAATAAAAACAGGTTCTCCAAAATTATTTCTAGAATACCCCCCCCCCTAAAAGGAGACGTATTCAAGGATTATCCTTACTAGACTGCTCCCCTTGATTAATCGTAGGATTCTCTCCTTCCTTGTCATCTTGTCTTATTTCATTATCCCATTTTTTCTTCACAATAAACTTATTTATAGTGGAATTCCAGGATAGATCCATGTTTGATATAAGACCAATAGACAGGGGGTGACACTTTTTGAACATTATAACCTTGCATTTAGTTAGTCTTCTAAAAAGTATGGTCAATAACATTCTGTATTGATAAAATTTGATTCGTTTCTCTAATCGAATTCAATGAGGCATATAGTTAATCATATAAAAAGGTAAATTTACCTTATTTTATTTAACATTAGATACATCATATATACATCTTGAAAAATCGATGTCTCAAACTCACTATCCTTTTGGACTATTCCAGTTTGAATAAAATCTGATGGTACCCTTTCATTTTGTTTTATGTCTTCTGAGATTTATTTTCAAGAATATGAGTACTAAACATAGATTACATGATGTCTAATACAGTTATTTAGTTATCAAACATAAAATAATAAATATAGAGGAATATTATTTCTTGGATTCATGGGGGGTAGTAGAATGATACAACAATCTCTATAAAATAAATGGAAAAAATAATTTCTATTTACTTTGACAAAATAACATCTCCAGGTAAATAAAAATGAAACTAATAGTTATTATATAACTCACAAACATTATTTTTTTAAAAAAATTATAGTTACTTCACCACAAAAAAGAAATACCATTTCAGAAAACTGAAGACCTTATTCAAAATTAGACCGGTACAACTCATCCAATGAAAGTAAATCATATTCCTTGACAAAAACACATATATTATAACTATTTGACCTAGATTATTCATTCTATCCAAGGAATATAAATTATATTTATTTGAATTTTAATCATAAAAAGAGGGGTTAGGGTTTGAGAAATTGAAATTTTATGATTTGTATTCCGGTGAAGTGAAAAAAAATCTCAAAGTTTGTAAGAAAGTGGGCTTCAAACAATGATTAATAAATTCTATTTAAATACTTATGAATGAATAATTCCGACCACCACTTGATTGAGAAGAAACATGTTACATTTAATTGAAATAAAAATTTAATAAGTGATAAATAAATCAATTGAAATCTCCTAAGAGTAACTATATATGGTTGTTTAATCCATATTAAAAATATATATAATTTGAAAATAAAATAACTTAGAATACATAATTAATATTGAATAATTTTTTAGTTATAATAACATAATTTCAATTAAAATAATCCCAATTCACTTTATTTGAAATCAAATATTTCAACAAGTAATGGATTTGTAAATATATATGCCAGTTGATTTTCATTATTACAGGATTTGAGGGAGATATCACCATTTTGTGTGTGATTTCTCATAAAAATATTCCTTAAATTATTTTGTTTTGTTCTATAATAGAAAGTCAGATTTTTTTGGAATATTGATAGTCCACAAGTTATTATATTTAATTAATATAATATTAAAATTAAATATATACTTCATCAACGTTTGTTTCATCCAAATTATTTGAGCCCAAAAACTAATATCAGTAATGTATTCATCTTTAGAAGTTGATAATGAAATAGAGTGTTACATCTTACGTTATAATGGAACTAAGGATTTGGTTAAAAGGTGGTAGGTTTCGAGGGTACATTTTCTCTCTAACCTCCAACCACCAATTTTGGAACTATAATATGAAATTAAATCACAATAATATTTTTTTATAAAAGTATATAAAGAGAAAATGTTTCTTTCAAATACAGTAAAATATTTTGGTAGTAGTTAAATGATATTTATTAGGTTTTTTTTGAAATATAGAACATAAACATTTAGAAAACATAATATTTGATATATTATCAGTTAGGTAAAACAACATTTTTATGATTAATTTGTATAACCTTTTGTCCATTGGTTTACTAGCTTCATCCAATTCAATTTTAATATTGGCACACATGGCAGTGGCATATATCAATTTTTTCAATCCTTAACCTTTCGAGTAAATCATGTATGTATTTACTTTTGATACAAAACATTCACAAAATATTTTTGATAAATTTAAAATCCATGGAAAAACATTAACACACCCATCATTCACATTTCAAATTATTTTTGCATTAGTTTTTGGATATCATTACATGATTTTGATTTTTTTAACCAAAAATCACATAATCTATATAAATTATAATATGTAAAATATCCTATGATGAATATTTATTTTGTAGAGTGGGGTATTCCAGGTCCAAATTAAAACCATTTCAAAAAATAAAAGAAGTTATAATTTTACACCAAGGTTATTTTTTATACCATAATGGTATTATACTTTTACACACATTTAGATAAGCGTAATGTTATTATGATATGTATAGGCTATAAGGATCCTAATAGATTCTAATATAGATATGAGTGAACAGGTTTCTTCATAATATGTCCCTTTATCTTGATTATAAAATTTGACAACTAATATAGCCTTTTTTATATTGATCATTGTTTGTCCCATATTAATGGAAATAATGGACTAGAGTGGGGTGAATAGTCCTTCGAAAATTTATAAATCAAAAAATCAATTAGAGTTTATTATTGAGTGAAGAAATTGGGTACTGTAGTTTTCAAAATATAATGTAACAAAAATAATATAAGAACATATTATTTCTATAGTAATTGGAATCACCAATATCCCACTGTAATCATCAATATTATATACTTAATGAGAAGAGCAGTACCCACTAATAAACATAACATTTAAAGGTTTGAAAACCTATTTATATACCCTTTTTTTACAATTCTCAAGGGAACAACCAACCCAACATTTCACAAGAGTCACAAATATATAATGACCTGTCTTTTGTTATGGAGTTGCAACCTATGGACCTTACTTTTGGTTTGGTAGAATAATTTATTCTAGGATTTTTTAATAGTAAAATCATTAATTGAGGCTTACAATTGAAAACAGATGAAATAAAATATAACATGGAGAAAACTATAAAACAAGGGAATTCATTAGAGATCAGAAGATATACAAGCCAATGTGGCTTGTGGAACATTGATTACATTAATAAAATAGATTAAACATTAATGTTCTTTAATGTTAAAACAAATGAAATAGTAATATCAGATGATCTAATTCATGTTAGAAGACCTTATATCACTACATGTTGTGGTGTTTATTTATATACAAGTCACCAATGGTTATCAAGATAATTTTATTTTCATTACATCATAATTTCATAAACAAATCATAACTATTCAATGGTTAGAAATAAAAAAATATAGGAACATGTAATTACCTATTTACACATCATGCATAATCAAAGAATAATTTTTCCATGATTTAATTAATACATTGAACTCATTAAAACAATTTTAATATGATCATTAGTATATATGAGATTTTTCAAATAAAAAATAAACAGTACAAAAAATGAAAAATAAATTAAGAATTAATTTGTTCGATTTTTTTTTTACTTATTTATAGATCCTCATGATTTTATGGTATATTTATTTTTAAATTAATTATATCTCTTCGATAAGTTGTGATACACACAACATCAGGTCATAATGTACTATGATATAGTATACTGTTATAACCAAGCCGTTAAATTGGAGGGTATGAATAGAACTAAATAAATTATGAAAAATACAGGGTTTAGACATGTATTAAATAAATTAATTTGTTTTAAACTAATTTTAAATTAAAATAAGAATCATTTGATAGTAAAAGGATTTTTTTATGAAAAAATGATTTTTTTGTGCAATATGTTTTCATCATAATAAATTAAATTAATCAATACTAATAAATTATTTAAATTAAATTTATATATTTTATAACAAACAAAATTTTTTATCATTCAGATAATATTTTTTCTATTAATAAGATATGAATAAATACAATTTTATGCTTAAAAATTGTATATATTTAAATAGTGGTTTCATCATGTTTTTTGAACATGTTTTAAAATTATTTTTTTTATATAAAAAATTTTATTTTAAAAAATAAAATTAATATTTGAAATAGGAATTTCAAAATTATATTAGGGAGTATTTTTTATAATTTTTTGAAAGGATTAATTTTTTTATGAATAGGGAAAATACAAGTTTTTATTGAAAACATATTTTTGATTTTAAGAGTTGAATAAGTTATATTTTTAGAAAATCGTTTGAAAGGTAAAATTATATTATTATTAATACAACACATGTCATTTTAATCAATTCTGTGTTTACGTTTAATATAAAAACATTTTACACTTAATAAAACTTTTCTTTAGAAAACTACATTTGTATTATACTTGTGGGTTTCATTTTAAATAAAATCATACCCCTTATATGAATGGAATTTGAAAAAATTGATTCCATATTTGGAATCATAATAATTAATATTATTAAATAAGTTTAATTTAATTTTTTTTCACAATTAAAAGTAAAGACATTAAAAACTATTACCATGGTTAAGGTAAAAAAAGGTTTACTAGGGGTGAAACTAAAAGGATAAGTGTTAAAATTATCTAATTTTTTTTCTAATTTATATTTTATGGAAATATTTAGAGCATATAGGATATACATTTTGTTAATGGTCCATTTTGGATCCATTTGTTGTGTGTCAAAGATGGATAAATTTTATTCTTTTAAAAAATTCAAAGTGTGTTATATCACCACTTATAAAATGAAACCCCCTATCATATCCTCTCCACACTTAAGGAGGATTTTAGAAAATAAACTATTTTATTAAATTCCTTTCATACATACCCATGACCTAGAGGATATAATATTATTGGAAACCCATTTTAAGAAGGCTTTAGGTATATTCCTGAAGAGGTTGTCTGAAAAAGAGATATAGTTCTTAACCATGAATTTTATTTTTTATTTATTCTTATAACTAATTAATATATAAATAAAATATGAGAAAAAATTACATATAATTATATTTTATTAGATTAATTTTATAACTTATATCATTATCCACTTCCATTAAATGGGAAATGAAACCGTCGATCGTGTGTATGGAGGACTACAACCTCGCAAACCAATATTATTCGTTTTCCCTCATTGTATCTCATGAGTTGATATATTGATGTATTTATTTTATTTATCTGATATTTATGTAATAATTATAACTCTTTACTTATAATATAACATCTATATTCTTACCTTGTAATCCATTGGAAAATGATAACATCACTTGTGCGTTAGTCGGGACTACTCCCACCACAAAGGGATGTGATATGTTTTTCAGTAAATTTTGACATGGATGCTAATAAAGATATATTTAATGATTATATATAGTATAGATTATTGAATTCTTATTATTTAAATTTATATTATTAGTTACCTTAACTTACTTTTATCTGTTGAAAAAAAATGTAATCCACATTTATGCATACGTACGGTGTACCATCTTGAGGAGCGGTGTAATTCATTTTTTTATATATAAAATTTATGGATGACTATATATATAATGTATATACATGATATTTAAATCATTATTATATTTCTTTAGATAATTTAACCACGTTCAAATAACAAGGACTAAAAATACAAAACAAAAACATTAAAAAGATACATTTATCACCTGAAATAGTGATTTTAATAATGAATTTTTAATAAATGGGTGATAAAAAGTTATAGGTAAATCATATCTATTATGATATATGTTATTATAGTTATTTTATATATGTATAAAAAATATATAATTATTTCATAGGTGGTTCAAAAATTTATGAAGGAAATCAGACCTCAGGTGAGTAATTTCCTCTCAATTTTTTTTCATTGAGACATATTTTAATGTTATGCACCAATTTTTTTTATATGGGGTATGCACTACCCATTTTACATGATATATCATTAGTAAATAAAAATTAACAGTATTTTATGTTTTGATATATAATATTTCATCCAAGTGGATTTGAATTGAATTTTACAATGTAATAAGTGTTTCATAACTCAATTATTTTTTCATTGGGTTATATTGCTTCTTCATTGTCTTGTATATATGTTATTAAATAATTTTTTTTTAATTCGACTTATTTTATGTGGATATAAATTTTATACCCATAATAAACTGACTGATTATTTTTCACTACAATGGTATGATCTTTCTAAGAGATTTCATCTCAATTTCCACTCATTTGAGACATATTTGGTATTCTTAACCTATTTATTTATATGAGGTGTATCAAATTAAAAATAAATATTTTTTATCATGAATGTATCTAGATTCATGTTATTTAATTTTTAATTTTTATTTAATAGATTCATGGAGATTTTGATTCAAAAGATATCAATGTGATGTGGGTTTTATGTTCCAATCTCATTATTTATTAGAATTTGTTTATGATTATGCTTCCAATTATAATATCTTATGACAAGCCTCAAAAGAAAACTTTTGAATTTTATAATACTTGGTTTATTTCATAAAATTATATGTTTTTCTTTAATATTACTCTCTTAATCTAATCAATACTCTAAAAGAATTTTTATAAAAATTTACATCATTTCTCCCTTCGGGTAAAAAGCACCACTCTTCCATGTCCATGTTTTCTGAAAATTTCTTCATTTTTTTTCTTCACCTATGATTTTTAAAATTCATTTTTATCCATATCATAATTTTTATAAAATTTTATTAAATAAAACTTCATATTTTTTCTGATTGAGTTACTTCTTTAATTTTTACCTAAAATGGGAAAGGAGTGTTTGTTTTAACATTCTTATAACAAAAACATTTTCCAACCATCATAACCACTCATTACATTGAAGCTTTATTTACAAGTCTAATTGATTTCTTATAAATATGTTTTTCCCCAATATTCTATAAATTTATAGTTTGTAAAACTGATTTTCAATGTAAAAAGAATATTTTCTGACATAATTCTTTTAATGAATTTTTTATGGAATGTTTAATCATCAATGACAAAAACCGTTATTTTAATTATACTTTATTGGGGATATTTTTTAATGATAGGATTATTATTATTTATCTATAAGGTTTGTGATTAATTTGACCGGGGGTGTACTATTTTTATACCATTTTTCATATTACTTTGGATGGTTAATGATTATGTTTATTGATTGTGTAAGGTATTAACATTTCATATATTAATTTTTAAATATAAATTTTGATTTTGATTTTTTTTCACCCCATTAAAATTAGAAATGCATTGGAGTTATTAATTGATAGGTGGGGCCTAATATATCTACTCATTGCATCAATGTGTCTCATGAGACAAAATACCTTGGGTATTTGGCTGAGCCCTTACCCATTTATATAAGATGTCTTTGATAAAGGCATTAATGGTACATTTATGATGTTTAAAATTATGTATTACCACATTATGAGATTAGTAAATTGGGTATATTTAATTATTTTATTAGTTATGAAATCCATGAATAATTTCGTGATCATGTGATTATTTATATAAAATTATTTGATAATTATTTATTATTCCATATTATTCTTCATGATCATGTTATTAAATAAGTGACATGTGTTTTCCAGTATTAACCTTTCCATGTTTATTATGTGTCATTAATTCATGATATATTCCCATGTAAACATACCATTTCTGAGCATTTTATCTCACCTATTTATTATTAATCATTTCCCTAGGATTCTAGGAAGTGTATTATGATTCATATATTGGAATATGGTAAAGGGTATGATGGTTTTCTCAAAGAAAATACTATATTTTATATTATGTTTTCAATTATAACATTATATTTGAGTATCTATCTGGTTTTCCAAAACTGCAAAACGATTTGGTCCTTTAGGATGAAATCACTTGTATCTTATTCATATATAATAAAGTAACCAATGATTATGGGATTCTAGATTCATGGTCATTATAGTTGGTATCAGAGAAATTTTAGAAAAAACATGGGAATTGGATTTAGGAAAACATAGATTAAGGAGTAAAACCCTATAAATAAATATTAAGAGAATTTTATGTATAGGATAACTTATTTAATGTTTGGGTAAGGTATAGATTATGTGAATTTTGTAGAAATACATCCCTGTATATATTCTACAATTGTATGTGGCCCCTACACAATTTTACCATAGGGAAATAACTTTAATCATTTCCAAGTGCACAATAATTGGTCTTGCTGCACAAATATTTCGCAATATGATTATTTTTTAAAATACTATGATTTTTGGTTTTAGTCAATTACTAGAAATAATAGGAATCATGTTAACACTAAATGTGATGTAAAATGCATTTATTATGCGTAAAAACTTAGTTTATTTATGGAGATAAAGATATTGGGATTATTTCTAATAAATTATCTAGATATGTGATTAAAAATTTGCACCTTAACCAACTATTGGACACATCAAAGAAGAGAAGGATAGAGTTTGTAGAGATATTGTGTAGTTGATAACATGGATAAAAGAAGACTCAATTTCCTTCATGTTAAAAATGTGTAAAGATACACCCTGGAGAATGTCTCGCTGTAATATGAATGTTTTTATATGTATAAAAGAATAGAATAATGTAATTAATTACCAAGGAAAATAGAGGATTTCAACGTAGAGAAAAATTTCATCTTATATATCCATTTATCATTTTCTATCTTAAATGTGAGAAACCTTGGCATTATCTAAGTATATTATCTCTTTTAAAGGTTAACCTTTAGACTATGGAAGGACCTATGTTTTAAAAATAACTAAATTAAAAGGTTTAATGTATTTATATATTGGGATTCATGAATTATGTTGTAGAATTATTTTTTCAATGGTATTTTGGTTATATGAATCATGAAACATATGAGGACGGTGTAAATTGTTTGAATCATATATTTCTTCATCTAATATAAACTTAATATTTTTTTGATACCATCATTGTTTAATGAGTTTTATGTTTACAATAAGTTATTAGAAACCTATTTTTAGATTTCATGTGATGACATTTTCAAGTGAATAATGACATTTTTGGAAATATTTTATTTGGTTGAGGAATATGTAATGCTCTAGTTCCATATATAGTATTATTTGAGGAACAATTCTCTCTTACTAAGTTTAAATTTATTGATAACCTTTAGGTTTAATATGATAATTAATGTTATAGTAATGATAATCAATTATGGTTATCTGGTTTTGCAGAAAAAATATGGTGTATAAAAAACATTAGTATTTAAATAGATATTGGATGATTAATTTTATTTTTGATATTATTTATCATATTTTTGTAAATTTATTTTAATTATATAATAATATTTTAGAAAATTACAACCCACATATTGGGTGACAATATTTCACATCTGGTAAGGCTATAGGGCTTGAATCCACAACCAAAGGGAGAAAATGGAGTAGTACCTACCACTAGATAAGGTGATGTTCAAGTTAATAAGAGATTATATTTATATAAAATATTTGATGGATAAATAATATGTTGAAAATTGTGTGTTATAGTTGAGGTTTAGAGATTAGTGTATTATACTGGATGACATATGCTAACCATTTTGGTTTTGGTAAATATTTAAAAACGTATGGATGAACTTTTCACACTTTTATAGAACTTATAATCTATTAAAAATAAATTTTTTTTTCATACATAAAAATTACTCTTGGATATTCATTTAATAGAGGCATAAAAGAACTAGAAACTGATTGACACACAACCGAAGGATGAAATTATTCTTATGAAAAAAATATCAAAAAATATTTTTTAATTGTGTTCTCAATATTGAAATAAAAATAATACCTCAAATTTTGGAAAAAGCTATAAAAATAAAAAATATATACATTACCATTATTTCAGATGAATCAATGGTAATTTTCACAACTCATCGGTTTATAATTTTGTGGTAATTAACTTTTCTTAATCAATCACTTTCTTATGATCAATGACCTCTATAACTATCCATAATTATTTGATAATTACACTTTTATTCCTTGTTCATATTTTCGCTTCTCACTAATTCTTTCCTACTGGGAAACCTATTTTTGAGTTATTCTATATAACCTTCTTATTTACCTTTACCACTATTTAAGAGCCAATTTTATTAATCCTTTTATGATATGGGTTTTTTTAAAAGTAATTTTCAATTATCAAACCCTTGATTGCTAAGAACAATTATAAATTATGATTATTTGATATATTTTAGTAGGGTAGAATGTAAAACTGAGATATTTTATGATATATTTATTTTTAAATAAATTCAATCTCTCTAATAGTTTGTGATATATAAACCCCAAGTCTAAATGAACTATAATATAGTATATCGTTATAACCTATCCATTAAATTGGTGGGTAAAAATTGTAATAACTAAATTATTAAAATTATATATTTTATAAATGTATTAAATTCATTAATAGGTTATAAATTGATTAAAAATAAAAATATAAATCATTCTAAAGAAAAAGAAATTTTTCTGGAAAAACTATTTTTATACGCACATATGTCTTTATCATTAAAAATTAAGTTAATACCTATTTTTTGAATGAATTAAATGAGATTTAAATATTATATATTCATTAATAAAATTAGTCTTCATAAAATATTTTTAATAACCACGAGATAAAATAAATCTACTTTTATTCTTAAAAATTGCACCTTTCTAAAAAGAAGCCTTATCGTGTTTTTTGCACTTATTTTAAATTATTTCCTATTTTAATAAATTTATTTGAAAAAATGAACATAATTTTTTATTCCATAATTTTAAAATTATCTTAGAGTCATTTTTTTAATTTTCTAAAAATATTAATTTTTATGAGGGATAGTGAAAAATAATATTTTTATTGAAATTTTCATTTCATTTAAATAATTAATCAAAGTTACATTTCACTTCAAATGATTATAAAAGTAAATTTAGTTAAATTATATTATTATTAATCCTATTTTATCATTTTAACTAATTCCAAGTAAAAGTTTTACATAAAAACTTTTTATACATTATAAAATGTTTCTTTGGAAATCTACATTTCCATTACCCATGATGGTTTAATTTTAAATTAAATTCATAAAATTATTTAATTTGATAAAATGGAATCATTATTTTTAATAATCATAATTAATATTATTTAATATATAAAAAATATTTAATTTTATAAATGAATACTAAAAAGAGAAAAAAATCTATTACAACTATTAAGGTTAAAATGGGATTACCAGGGGTAAACTTAAAAATATTACTGTTAAAATTACCTAAAACACTATATAATTTATATTTTATGGAAATATATTGACCTTATATAATATATGATTTCCTAACAGTATATTTTGGACCCATGTTGTTTGTGTAAAACGTGGTTATAAGTTATTCTTTTCAAACTTTCAAGTGTGTCCTCTCCCCCTACAAAGGACACTCCCTCTCCTCTCCTCTCAACACTTCAAGAGCATTTTTTCATCTAAAACGTTCTAAAATTACATTATTACATACCTACCCACTAAATATAGTTCTTATTTTGTTATAAAACCATTTTATGAAGGATTTAGGTATAAACCTAATGAGGTAGTTTGAATAAGTTGTATAGTTCTTAACCATGCGGTTTCATTTAATTTCTTATGATGATTCTTTCAAATATTCAAAAAATATAATAAAATAATAACAAAAATATATCTCATATAGTAAGATTTTATTATGTTAATTACATGACCTATATCCATATCCACTTCCAACAAATGGGAAACAAAACAGTTGATTGTGTTTGCAGTGGATTGTAGCCTTGCAAACTAATGTAATTCATTTCCCATAACCACTTCTCAAGGTTAGATATAATGATGTATTTAATATATTTTTATGATATTTTTGACATAATTATAATTTTATAATTATGATATCACATCTAACTTCTTACCTTACAATTTTTGGGAAAATAATAATGTTTCTTGGACGTACTTTTCGACTACCGCCACTACAAAGCGATACGATAAGTTTTTTGAATTATTTTGAAATAGATGGTAATAATGACATATTTTATAAATAGATAAGATATATATGATATAATAATTATTTTAAAATGCGAATTACTATTTAACTATCTTTCATTACATCTATTGAAAAATTGCATATAGTGTTCATGCGTACATGCGGTCTACCATCTCAATAAAAAAGAAGTTATCACAGAGAATATTTACATTAATAAATAATTGTTAATAAATGGGTGATAAAAAGTTTTGTGTAAATAATATATTGTATTATATATGTTATTATGTTTATATAATTGATTTATAATAAACATATTTTTATTATACATGAGGTTCAAACACATACAAGGGAAATTGGACTTGAGGTATGTGATTTCATCTCAAATTTCCTATATTGAGGCATATTTTAATGTTATGGACCAATTTATTTTATATTATATATAATAATACCAATGTACATATTATATATTGAATCATTTATACTTCATGGTATTTTATGTTTCAATTAATATTCTTTCATCCAAGGGTATTTGACTAAAAAGTTTCCAAGTCGTATGTGTTTCATAACTCAATTTATTGTTATTGGTTTATATTGATTCTTCATTGTCTTCTATATTATAAGATTAAGTTAGTAAATAATTTTTATTTTATTTTTTATTTCCACTTATTATATGTGTATTTACATTTGATACACATAACAAATTCATTGATTAATTCTTTCCTCAATGGAATTATCTTTTAATGATATTTGATCACAATTTTCACTCTATTGGGACATATTTGGTATTGTGCATGTATTTATTTATATTACTTGTATCTAATTCTCCTTGTATATTTCATATAATGGATCTATTTATATTCACAGTATTTAATGTTTAATTTTATTTAATTTCTTTCATGGAGGATATGATTCAAAAGTTGCCAAAGTGGTATGGGTTTTATGTTACAATATCATTTTTTATTAGGATTGTTTAATATTATGATTTTGATGATGAAATACTATAATATAAATCTCAATAAAATTTTGAAATTTAGTCTCCTATATTTTTTACAGAAATTACATGTTTTAATTTCATTTTCATCTCTTTATGTAATCATGTGTCTAAATGATTGGTTTTAAGTAAAATTGAATTTATTTCTCTCTTCGATAAAGAATCATTTTTCTTTCATGCCCATGATTTATAGAAATGTTCTCAAATTTTTTTTTATATTATATTATGTTTCTTAAAATTCATTTTTACCCATGTTTGAGTCTTTACAAAAAAAATAAAACCTAATATTCCTATTATTTTCTAAATGAAGTATATTTTTACTTTTTACCAAAAAAGGTGAAAGGAATATTTATTTTAATATATTGAACATTAATTTAGTTTTCCACTATCATGACTAATCATTTCATTGATGGTTACATTAAATTTTTCCATTATTATTTTCAAATAAATATTTATTCCAAATATTCTAGAAACATTTAGATTTTAAAAGTGACTTTCAAAGGGAAAAAGGTATTTTCCTCAAGACTGTTTGTAATGATATTTTTGTGGAATTTACATACGTGGATGAGCATTATGATTTTGTGATTATTTATATGGTATTATTTACTCATCATTTATTCATTACAAATTATTATTCATTCTCAATTTATTTATTAAGTTGAAATTTTTTTCATATATTCACCTTTACATATTTCGTATGCCTTATTTATTTATGATAGATTCTGTTGTACGCATACCCTTACCAAGAATTTGACCTCACCCCTTTATTATGTTTCCTTTACCATGGATTCTAAGAAGTGTATTATGATTGATATGAATGGATATATTAAAGAAGATAGTGGTGTTCTTAAAGAAAATCCTATGTTTTATTTTATGTTTTCAATTGTAATGTAATATTTAGTTTTGTATCTATCTTACAATGACAACTAAACTACTAGACCCTTTGGGATGCGATCACTTTTATCTTATGCCAATATAATAAAGTGAATACCAATTATGCCCTACTAGATTCATGGTATTACATTATTAATTTCAAAAACATTCTCAAAATATTTTTCTATAAAAATTTATATGTAATCATTAGATTATAAAAATATTTATTCAGACAAATAAAATAGTAAAATAAATTGAATTAACATAAAGGTTACTAAAATCTCAAAAAAGTCAATAAAACATAGAATTAGAACACATTAATGGTACGTGTGTTTTCATAATGAATTTATGAAAAAAATATTTAATCAAACATATACTAATATTTTTTTTTAAAAATTTATTAGTTGATATATTAAAATAAAAATTTAAATATTTTCTATAGGATGAAAAAATTATAAACATAATAGATGTTGTGATCATGCTATATTATGATGGTTTCAAATTATATAACTTCTAGAAGCAGGTTCTTGCTTCCACTATAATAAAAAAATATGACATTTTACTATTAAAATTCTATTATATGTACTGTATAATATAACACAACAGTAGCTTTGGAGTTATGCTAATGTTTGGTAGAAGTAGTGCTACAATTTATATGCTACATATGTATCTTACCACTAGAAAAGGTGAATATCATCTACCATTAGAGGTTATTTTTGCCACTTTTATAGGATCTACTATTAAAGGATGATTTTTTCATCTACTACCACTTTATTGGAAATTATATGCTTCCTATACCAATGAGGGTTACACAAGTCTGCTACCGTGAAGCAATAATAAAACTATCACAGATGAAGTTTTCATACCATTAGAGGATGAATAATATGTCATGCTACCATGAGTGGTTGATAATAGTGAAATCTCATTAGAGTGGAAAATGGGGGGGGGGGGTTGGTGCCACTGCGGATACTAGATTCTACCTCCTTGGAAGGAAAATTGCTTCTTTGAAGGCTGTCACACATGATATTTATAGGTCTAGTGTTTTTATTCATTCAGAAAACGTGATTATGGTCTTTTAATATGGATAACACATGCTCAATAACATTTTTTATGTTCTATATGATACTTTTAGAGAGACTCATTTGAAGACTATGATGATGCTGTGAGGATGAGTCAGGAAAGGAGAATCTAGCACTGCTTGGTTGATAGAATGAATTTGAGTGCTGACATGACCAGTATGGAGGATGATTATTATATGGAAGAAGGTGAAATAATATTGGTATGTTGCTGAATCTACATTGTTGAAGGATTGTTCTACCACAAATGAATGAATTTAGGTTCTACTATAGTGGATGACCAAAAGAGATGAGCAGATCCGATATCATAATGCACATGTAGAAGCATTGATGTCACATGGTCGGATGAGGAGAATTTTTGTCAAGCTTGAAGACAAGATACCACGACCATTGAACCCAATAAGTGGTGGTACTAATGTTATGTAGATGCAATTTTCTACTACTTTCACTGGAATGGTTGTAGGGGTTCCACCTTCGAATGTTTTACTTATGTGAAGAAATGAACTTCTACCATCACAAGATGTGAATGTTCAAACACATGACCATAGAGAACAACCACATGGATAAAGACACTAACTATCCGTATAAACATCAATTCATGCAGATACAAGTACAAATGATGATTCAATAATGGAAGACTTTCATGCCCATTGATGGGATACATATACTTAGGGAACTGATGCATATGTATAGACAAACATTTTTATATTTTAAAAGGATTTGGTATACTTGCATCGATGAATTTATAACACTAGAAAGAGAACTGAAATAAAGATTTGTATTTGAAAATTGAAATAATTTTCAATGTATATACATATGTTTGTGTGTGTGTATCAAAACTAAATAATTTTTACCAAAAAAATATGAAGTACTAGAAAGTGAAATTATTTAAAAAATGTGATATTTAAAAATAATAAAAACTAAACAAGTGAAAAATATAATATAGGTTCTATACACAATTAACACTTTTAACATAAAATGTTATAAATATTAAATCTTTAAAAACAAATGAAATTAAAAAATCATTTTAATTCATATGAGAAAGAAAATTTTATTAAACAATAATAATTGAAAAATATTTTCAATAGAAATTAAAATAAAACAATTAAATAAGTGAATATTAAATTTAACAAAATAATTAAAAAAGAAACATTTTTTCAAAACCACCAACACTAATAATCTCCCCCTTTATAAAATTTATTAACTGGCCATTTAATTATACATTAAAAACAGTCTCCACCTTTTTTAATTTTATCAGAACATTGAGAAAACAAAAAGATAAACGAAAAACATTCTCATTATTAAATCCATTCCCCACTTTTTATGAAAAACCCCATAATAATATATAACATATCCCCATATATAAATTAATATAATCTTGTAAAAATTAATTCCAACACCCATTAGAATAATATAGTTATAAATTCCACAAATCTTTTTTAACAAGATTTCATAGGGGAGTTAACAAAATAAAAAAACTTATCTGACAATTTTTTTACAAAACAAGTCATTTAATTTGATTCAAAAGATTAAATAAAATAATTTTCAATAAAATTTAACAATTGATAACATTACACAAATGAGTACATTTAAGAATAGATAAATATAATGTTGTATCTAGTTTTTAATAGTTAGTAAACATAGTAATGAAACTTATTATATTTTTAACTTTAAAAGCTCAAAATATATGTTATCTTATTTTCTAACAAAAAACTATTTAGTAAATATATAATCTAGTTGAATTTTATTTGTAATAATATATAACACACTATATGACATATCCTTATTTATTAATTAATTTTAAAGAGAAATAAATTCACCAATAGGTTTTTAAAAAACTAATAAAAAGTCCTCCAAATTTGATAATCTAATATATCTACCAAAGAAAATCAAAATCAACCAAATTTTGAAACGTATAAAAGAATCATATTTCAAATTTATAACTCTTTTTGAATAAGGAAGAAATAAATCTACAATGAATCCCATATGTTTTAGACTAAAATAAATCATGATTATGTTATTTGAAGTTAAAATATATTAAGAGAATAAAACACATTCAAACAAATTGGATCTATTTTTAATATGTTAATAAAAGTTAGAAATCACTATTAATTTAAATTTATTAAATAAAATAATTAATTTTCCTTTTATGGAATCAAAATAGATATAAAAAATTCAATAATATGAAAAATATTTATCAGTTCAAATAAATTTAATTTAAAAACTAATATAATCTAAATTTTAATTATTAAAAGGAATTAATAAGTTGTAGAAAAAATCCCTAAATAAAAAATATTCAAAATGCATTTCATGGAACCAATATAGGGGGAAAACTATTAAAGAATTATGTGGTTAACTAGTAAAACATTAAAAAAATAACAATTCTAATATGTAATATCAATTTTTTAGAAGATAATAAACAAAACACTATTGATTTCCCAAAACAAAAATATGGTATTAATAACTATATAAAAGAGATTAATGAAAACAAAAATATTTATTTACTAAAAATTTAGAAAGTATAAAAAACTGAAAAACTAAAATATTAATTAATTAAACAAACAAGGGGTAACACCCACTATATTCATGATTTTATAAAAATATATTTAAACTATCTTTATATGAAATATAAACTCATATTCAGTATATATGGAACTAAAATTTAAAAATAAGCTACAACATGCTTAATTTCAAAAACAAAAAAACTATTAAAAGTTATTGTGCATGTATAAACACCAGAAATTAAAATAACTCTAACATTATAAACTATATTAGATAATATGCAAGGCAGTTTTTTGGTTTTTGAAATAGTAGAGAATAAACATGTTGGCCAACAAAAAAAATACTTACCAGTGCATGTTGTCTAACATATGTCTAATATGATTTGAGTAAGATCATTTTGGTACTCAAGATATCTTTAATATATCCAATTTGATAGAACAAATTTTTTCTAATCAAACAGATTTCAAACATCAATTTTTGGGACATTCTGAATATAAACTCTTAATGATAAATGTTTTAGTATACCCAAATGATTGAGTAAATCTCAAAGATCATTCATGAGTATAATTCTATTTTGTTATACATTTAAATCATGTTAAACAAAAAATAATATCTTTTTGTCTCTTAATAAAAGCATTATTATTCATTCTTGGTAAAAATATGTTATTGAGAAAATATTTTTTGATATAATTTTGTTTCATTATAGACATCATTTTATCATATTTATCTTCACATTGAACAAATGTAGATAATAATTATTTAATAATAGAAACTTCTTTTCAGAAATTAAATTACTCATTTAAATAAGTTATAAATCATAATTGACCCTTTTATTAGAACCAGGAGATTTATTTCTCAATTTTTTTATTTTCTTGATTTAGCTTCTCGTACACATTCTAATCTTTAGTAATGTAATACATAGTTGTCTTAAAAAAAACTTTTTATAATTATTATTTAATTATAGAAAAAATTAATGTATATCATTTTATTCTTTTGGTTTAGATACCTTAAAATTTAAATTGTTTTTATATTCCTCATTTTTGGAAATTTTTATATCCATATTTTTACATTTCCTTCTAGTTTTCTCATTTTTTGACCAATTTATAATTTTTACCCTTAAAATACCTATATTTTCCAATCATTTTGAGATTATCATTTCTTTATTCCTCATTTTCATTAATATATTTTTTAAATATATAATTATCAGAATCAGAATTAAAACATGAATTAGAAACATTTTTTTTATCTTCATCAGTACTGGATTAATGAGAAACATTTTTAGTTCTCATAGTAAAAGGTGATTCAGGTTCCTTAGAAAATTTAACTAATAATAAATTATTATGAGAATTTGTTTAATTGTATAAATAATTAATTTTTTACCTCACAATGTACAACCATGAATGAAATATTACCTAATTCTTGATCAATTTCTAAATCGTTGATTCAATTAGAAGTGTCCAAACAATCACATCCTCTAAAAACTGATTTTTTTCCTTTCTCCTTTTGTTCTATCTTTATTTGAATTATTAATATTAGGTAAATCTATATCGACCCAAAAATTTCATACATTACTATCACATAATTTTAAATATAAACAACAAAATAGTATTACACATAGAGGATCTGAGGGTTTAGTACTTTTTCATTCATTTCTTCTTCTCTAGCTTCTTATATGCATTTGTCCTCTCCTTAGTACATGTAACCACCAGAGGATATACATAAAAAGGGGTGAGCTAGAATACTAGTAATATAATTGATAAGAACAATATAGCATGGGGTCATCATATTCATAACATAGGCATAGAATCATGAGAGGAAGCATTAGTAAGGGGCTTGAAATGTGGCAATGCATAAAAATGAAACATCATGTCTTAGTGGTTAACTACAACACATTCTTGTGAAAAAACTTAGAATCTTATTCACACATTATTTCACATTTACTCATGATATTCATCACTTTACCCAATGCGTTGGATCACTTTATAATACCAGGCGCACCCGTCCCATCTAAACATTCAAATTGCATTATATAATTTTGGGTGCATCCGTCACATCATAACATTATCATTTATCATGCATGAAACAATGAACATATAACAAGAAATAACATAAATAAACCATTAAAAGTAATGAGTTTCATTTCATAATAACACATTCATAAACTTTGGGTTCCCAAAAGAAATAGGGAAAACATACTTGACACAAGAACCTTCAATATTGAATGAGAAGTAAAATGGGTGTTCTAGAAAGAAGAGTTTTTTTAGAAAAAATTTGGTTTTTCATAAATACCAGTGAAAAACTTGTATATCAAAAAAATTAATGAAAATTATGAACAAAATATTTTTAAGGAGTAACCATATCAAAAAGGAGTGAAAGAGGGAGAACTCGAAGGATGAAAGTTGGGTTCAAGAATTTCCCCTAACCTTGTATCCGAACGTTTACTTCTCTTTATTGTCCTATATAATGAAATTATATTCATTAATTAGAAATTCCATAACCTTTTATACATTAATAGGGGTAATTTTTGTTTCATTTTGTTATTTTATGTCCATTTTGATGAGTTATAGAGTTTAAAAACATTGTTCGAGAATGTTCATTTTTATGGTTTTCTTGAGAGTGTCAAATGTATTCATGAATTAAAGTTTGTGTAGAACATGGTTAAACATACAGAACAAATATTACATGTTATTAATGATATTCAATAATTTAAAATGATCTTAATATGAATTGCATTATATACCATGTGGATTAATCATTATATAGGAATTTAATGATGATCGTTTGGGTTAATTTGGGCGGTTTTTCGACCACAACGAACTTGTTTTGTTTACTCATCTAGTAATATGTACATAAGTTAGTTCCAGAACATAAAATATTAAATTTTACATATATAATAATCTGGTTCAACAATAAAAATGGTTTCATGACCAGATATGTAGGTTGAAATGGAAAAGTAAAACATGTCGTTTTTTAAGGTGATAGATTATCACCTTACGAACAATGTTTTCTTTTATAAAACAAACGGAAGAGGAGATGGGGGATGGATGCTATAATATAAAATTAGTATAATAACATTATATTATATGTATGATACTGTACTTACCTTACCATTTGGAAAAATATAGGTTGGGAGAGAATAATAAAAGGACTTGAAATTGAAAAGGAATTAAGGGAAAGATGAAGAGAAATTACCTCTTGAATCCCCCTCTTGAGATCCGCTTTAAGGGGCCTAAGCGTGGTATTTTGATGAGACCAGAAGATCTTGGATGTGATGGAGGGGCTAAAAAATATCCTTGGGCATAGTTTATACAATGATTGAATCTTGAAAGATGTGGATTGGCCAGGGGAGGGGATGGGATATTTATACATGAGGAGGGAGGTATTTTTAGAATAAAATATTAATTACAAAAATAGATCAAAAATTAGACTTTTAATAGTAGTTTTTTGACATCATATATCATATATTAATATAATATTATTGGTTTTAGTCTTTAATTATCTTTATAATTCGAATTCATTAATTTATTAAATGGAAAGTGAAAGAAAGAGAAAAAGACACTTTTAGAAATCACCTTTTGACTTTAGGCTTTGGAAAGTTCTTTTTAGGATTGAAAATTGAGTTTATTGTATTTTAAGGAACCATTTATGAAATTTAATATAATTTTTCTGAACCTAACGTTCGAGAATGTTAATGTCATCATTACATTATTAATGATGCAATTTAGGATATTTCAGTTATGTGAAAAACTGTATTTTTACTATTCACCCGAAAATTGAAGTATTTCAGAAAAATAAAAATATTAAACCTAACTATTATTCGGCGTGTAGAATCAAAAAATAAATTCCATTTTCCAAAAATAATTTTATAAATTTTATTAATTTAATATTTAATCAAAATCTTAATTTTCTTGAAAAATAAAGTTTTTAGAATTAAAACTGATTTTATAATGATTTCAAAAATTATGTAGGGTCTTATAAAATTATCTAAAAACTATAAGACATATATTTTTTAATTTATGAACACGTTTTAAGAAAATAAATTATCATTTAAATTAATTAATTAATTATAATTAATCATTTATGACTTACAAAAATACCAAAACATTTACTATATAAAAATTGTCACTTTCTAAGATGCCTAAATTTAATTTAATTATTCATGGGTAAGGTTACTCTAATTTGGAAGATTTACTATTCATAAGGGTTTTACTACTAATCATAAGGGTATGTTACTATTTATAGGGGTAGGTTACTATTCACCAAATATTATGTTTTTCTTATTGGACCCCAAAAATCATCTCGAAAACAACCATGTATGTCGGATTTTTAAAATTCCAAACACAAAAGTGACAAATTTATGTTTAAAGGTCACTTAGAACATAGTAGTTAATTATGTTGTGTTTTTATGTGATTTTATGAAATATTGTTAAGAATAAAATTTCCATTTAAATACTTTTGGTTGTTACAAAATCTGTACTGACATTTATTTTATTCTGACTCTCATATCATTATAGATCATAAAAATAGTTATTATTTATACTATTTCCTTTCCAATATTATTTTTTATTCTTTATTCAAAAAAAATTCTTGAAACATTTGTTTTTCATATACTTGAATGCATTTTTCTTATTTAAGTAACATTTTTATCGCTTTCATAGGACTCAAATTCATTATAGTTATATAAATCATTTATTTTTTAGTTAAAATCAATACTATTCATCATTTTGGAATCCTCATTAGAAATATTTTTCAATTCATGTTCATAAGAAATTATATAACCAATTATTTCATCCAAATTATACTCTTTAAAAAAATTTACATTTGTATATCTGTACTTTATTTTCCTTTCATCTTTTTGGTAATTTCACCAACACCCTTTCAACCAGAGCTATATCATCAAGTACTTCACTATGTGAGATCATTCCATTTAAAATACCTATAAACTAATGAAACTTATAGTCCAATGAATCATCTTCTCCCACATTCAAATCCATGTATTCTTCTCAAATGATTACCATCATTGTTCTTTTGATCGTGTATGCCCCATAATGAGTAAAATATAGTATTCTCCAAAATATCATCAGTTTTATTATAGTATGAAAAACGGATACACATGATTCTACTAATAGAAAAATAAAAAAAATATTTCTTTAGAATTTTGAACATAATATGTCATATATTTACTTACAAGTGTTTATGGATAATACTTATGAATTTTTTATGGTTTTTACATGATTATCTAATGATAAAAATATAAATTCCACATGTTTGATTTCATTTGGTCTTGCCAATACCTATAATCTCCTTCATCTAAAAATGAAGTCTTTATAGGTATCCATCCCACATCTTCAATAATTCAATCTATCTTATAGAAATAATCATATTCTTTAGAATTTTAGGTCTAGGATATGGATTGTAAAAAATATAAGAAAAAAAAAACCAATATTAAGATGAATAACCTTCAATACCAATTTTTGGTATCTGATTAAAACACTTGGAGCTAAAAAATTGTGTATCCTATAAAATTCAACATCTGATACCAATTTTTGGTCATGGATTGATCGAGACAATGGAGTATAGGGGGGAGAATAGTCATTGGAAAAATTTTAAATAAAAAAATAAGTTAGATTTTATTATTGATAGAAGTAATATTATAGTGCAGGGCTAAAAATTTAATGCATTAGAAATAAAATCGGAACACCGTATATTTATAGTAGTTTAGATCACCGAGATACTACTCTACACTTCAATTTTTATGTACTCAGTGATAAGAATAGTACCAACAAAGAAACCTATTTTTTAAAGGTATGATAACCAATTTGTAGAACCTCCCATTTACAAAACCTTTAATTACAAAAAAACATGACTTTTTATAGTAGTGACAACCTATACTAACCAAAATTTTGACCAAAATTCATTACCTAAAGACATTCATTCTAGTTAGTTAGAATAACATATGCCAAAAATTTCTTTTTATTGAGAAAATAATATTTGGGAACCAATAATTAAAAATAGTTCAAATAAAACATAACATGATGAAGACCATAAAAAACGAAGATCATAAGAGATTAGAAGATGTTCTATTTAATGTAGTTCATGAAACATTGATCACTTTAGTTGTAGAGTATCAAATTTTGAGGTTCCATTATGATCAAACGAATAAAATAGTAATCGTAGAAGATATCAATCATGTGTGAAGACTGTATCTCACTATATTTTTTTTCATTATTTATATAAAAAAGAAAAACAATCATTAAATTACATTAATTCTTATTGAACAATAGTTTTCTAAACTCAACACCACTATTCGATGGTTAGAAATAAAAAATATTGAAACATGTCATTACATATTTAAACATAATGAATAACCAAATAATAATTTTGCCACACACTAATTCTTACATTGATATCAGTAAAATAACTTACAATATTTTCATTATTACATTTAATAGTTCTTTTATAAATAAACATCAAAAACTATTCTCTAAAAAATATATTAAATTACTAATTAATCGGTGTAAAAAATATTCTTGAACTAATTAATTTCAAAAGTATTCCTAAAACATTTTTTATCAAATAAATTTCAATTTAATCACTAGATTATTTTATTTTAAAAGTAATAAAATAGTTAAAATAAACTAAATAAACTTATAATTCATTAAAATTCAAAAGAATTGCTAAAATAGAGAACCATTACACACAAACTGTATGTGTGTGTGTATATTGAATTTTTGCACAAAATATTTAAATAAAAATTTAATGATATTTTGATCAATTATAATTAATTAATAAAGTAAAATAATAATAAAAATATTTTCTATAGGTTATAATGATTAAAAAATTAAAAACGTCTAAGATCATTTTATTGTACGAGAGACACACATTTAATAACTAACAGAAGTTTGTTCTTGCTAACGCTACCACTACCTCTCAAAAATAGGATCATTGACCACTAATATTAAATTAAATATAATGTATATGATACTAATACTATTTCATTGGAGTTATACTTCCATTATGATAAAATATAGGTACAATTGATATGTTATCACTACATGATACAACTAAAAATATCGAATATATGTTACTAATAGAGAATAATGGTTCTACCATTAGAAGAGATATCGTCAAATGGAGAGGTCTTTATCTGATACCAAGCGATAGTTAAAGATATTCTTTTGTTGCTAATGATGGGTTCATGAGTCTGATGCCATGAGGAAATAATACCATTACTATAGACAGTGTTTTTTTATCGTTAAAAGTTGAGTAATACGTGATGCTACCTTGAGCGTATGAGGAATAGTATAATTTCACTAGAGTGGAAACATGAGGGAGAAAATTATGGTGGTTCTAGGTATTCTTGGGCCTACAACTATGATAGGACAAGTGATTTTGTGAAGGTTTTGATAAAAAGATGCTGAGAAGTCTAGTGTTGTTGTGAATCGAGGAAACATGATAATGTGCTTCCACTATAAAGCTCATGCAGTCAATCTATTTGTGGGTGTTATTCATGAATATTTCAGAGATATGTGAGAAAAGATAATGACTCTACTTCGAGGGCTATCCAGAAAATGAAAATTCAACTTTTTATGGATGATGAAATAATTCATAGATCAAATGTGTGTGTGTGTGTGTTTGTATTTGTATATCCTGACATAAAATAATATATATCATAAAACACACATAATACTAAAAGTGGAATTATTTAAAATGTATGATTTTTAAAAAAAATATTAAATTGGAACATTATATTTGTGATAAATATGATATATGTTCTATTAAAAATTAACACATATGATATAAAAAATGATAAATACTAAAACATAAAAAAAATTAAATTAACAAATCATTTTATTTCAGATGAGAAAAGAAATTTAATTTATCAAAAATAATAATTGGAAACTATTTTAAATGATGAAATAAATAAAAAATAAAGGAGATAATATTAAATTTATTAAAATAATAAAACCAAATAAAAACATTTTACCAAAACTTCCAACACTAAAAATCACACCATGGTCATCTTTCTTACTTCTAGATAGCCATTTAGTTACAACAACAGGATAATCAGAGGGTCTATCAATAAATTCTTATACCTTATTCCACATGAATTGGTTTAACTCTTCTTGCGATACAAATAACCATCTCTCATCACTCAAGGATTCTTTTATGCTTTCAGGATCTAGCTCAGATAAAAAATCACAAAATTCAACTATGTTTCCAGCACTTCTATTATAATTAACTCCTTCATCCATGGTTCATATTAAAAACTCTAAGGGATTTTTTTTCAATGTTCTAGGATATACATGCAGCACAACTTCATTTTCTTCATATTCACTCCTTTACAAATTGGATTGTACCAGATAATGTTCATGATTATCTTAATTATCATTTTCAAAAATAGATTCAAGTCACCACTTTTCAAAGGAATCACTAGGACCATCTATGTGATTTTTATTTTCATCAAATAATTCAACTTAATAACTTTTATAAGATTAGATTCTTTAATTATCCTCTAATTTTTATTTAAAACCCTATAGGCATTCGAATTGTTATAATATACAAAGAATATTTCATCATTAGTCTTTGGATAAAACATAAGAAGATTTTACTTGGGGTTCAATATGTACACATTACATCAAAAAACATTGAAGTATCCAACCGGTTTCATTCTATTATTCGATATCTCAATGAAATTTTTCTTTTAAGATAGTTTTTAATAAAACTCATTTAATGAAATTTCATATTGCATAAATATATTCAACCAAAAAATTAGTAGGAATGAAATAGTCACATAACATTTTCCTGAAAAATAATTGGAAGGACATATTCCTCATTTTAACAATACCATTTCTAGCGAGGTGTCATAGGGGAAAATGGTATGTTTAATTCCTTGTTTTTATAAAATTTATTTAAATTAATGAATATAAAACCCTCCCCCTTGACCACTTCTCAATGAAAAAATTGTAGGGATCTTTTTTGTTATTTACTAGCTTAAAAAATTTATAAATATTGATCAAGATTCACTATTATGCCATAAAATTTAAACATAATTTAAAATTTTAAAATCATAATCTCAAATATAAAATTAAGGATTTTAAATTAAGCTTTCTATTCTAGATGGACCAATAAAATCCTTGAGAATATGTCATAATGGGTTAAAATTACAAACTTCTTTATTTGGTTTAAAAGTTAATTTTTTTTAATCATTTAGCATGAATCATAAATTTTATTTTCATCCAATTTATGTAGAGTAATATCATAAATAATGTTAATTTTAGATAATTTTGATAAATAATAAATTTGTCAATGTTCAAGTATACTATACCAAGTCCAAAATTTAACAATTTTTGCATTAAAAAATTCACATTCTATTTACATAGTGAATTAATATCTAAGGTGTAATCATTTTCATTTCTATGTGTTCTAAATTGAATCATTTATCCTTATAAAAAAAGAACAATCATTGTTAGAAATTTAAATTAATAAGAAATTGTCATAAGGTTCAGAGATACTTATTAGGTTATGTTTTTCTCCTTCAATATATATATTTTTTTGATAATAATGAAATATATATCTCTAAAAAACAAAATATAATTATTTATGCTTTATCATTGTCACCAAAATTGGCATAGACTCCATGAACCTTTATGAGTGAGTGAAACTTTGAAAATTCTCCACTTATATACCTCAATCAACAGTTATACATATACTACTTAACATGGTTTTCCCTGTGGGGTTTTCCCCTAAAAAATAATTCAATCGAGAAGATTTTTTGTTACCTGATTACTCTTGAATCTAGTAATGTTTGATAAAATCAATTTTAGAGTACAAATATTTTTACATTTTCCAAAATCTCTGGCCTTAAATTTATATAATTTTAATGAAAGAAAGTAATGTTTGACTCCATATATTTGAGGTTTTATGGGGTAGGAATCGTTTTAAAAATATAAATTGACTCCATAATGAAAACAAGCAATAATATTAATTATTTTTTTCTTTTAGCACTACGTATATAAGAATTTCAATTTAACATAGGCCTTTCACAATTTCTTCAAAATCCAATTTTATCTGTATTTGATTTATTCATACTAAGGATTTGGATGAGATAATTATCTCCCTTAATATAAAATATTTTAAGAAACATTTAAAGATTAAATTTCATATAATAATTACTTAATTTTATCGTTATATTATTTACTGTTCATAGTAGATTTTTAAAATTTTAAATTTTGATCAAAATTCTATTTACAAATTTTATCTTTTCTAATTAACATAGAATCATAATATTTTTGGAGTGTTTTTTTAATTTTTAAGTGATTCATACTTGCCTCAAAAAATATTGAAATATTCATTTAGATATTTAAATTATATGTTTTTAGATTTATAATAAGATTCTTAACTAGAAGAATAAATGGATTGAACCACTTTTTCTGAAGACATGAAGCAAATATTACCTTTTTTGTTTAAAATATTCATATTCTGAGTTAATAGATGTATCATAGATATATTCCTTAGAAGAACACTAGGTAGCCTTCATAGTCATCTTCTTCTTCTTATTATAGTCATATTTTAAATGAAACATTTTTTTGATTTATTTTTCTCTTTGACCAAGGGACACTTATGGTTGACATTTCTATATTTCTTACATTAATAACCTTTCACTTCTTTTGAATTTCCTTCTAATATACGATAGTTGTTAATGTTTTTTTAATCTTTATCTTCTATTATAAAACTTTTTTATCTTCCTTTCAAACAAATAAATTTCACCATCAGATTGTAAACAATTTTATTCTCCTTCATCAAATGATATAAATAATAATTTTTCATTATCCTTTTTCTAATCCATATAAGTAAAAATTATCAGATAACCATTTAACCTTTTACATAATATAGAGACATTAACATCAACCCAAATTTTTCCCCACTCATCATAAGAGTTCCTCTAAGATCCCCTATTTTCATATCATTTATAAGAGTTTATTTTTTATTGATTTTTAAAATTTAATCCCTTTAGATTGTCAGACTATGAGGATGTTTGATGAAAAATATTGTTTTGGAATTAGAGTACCTAAGGAAGCTACATAATTAACACAGACGGTTAATCTTCTATTTATATGAGTGATGATTTCACCTTCAATGATCCTAAATGTGTCAAAATTCATCCTATATGTGTTCTATCAGTGATGTCTAACATTATATGCCCCTACATAAGCCGTATAAATAATATTTTTTATTTCATGAGATTTATAACACATATATACTCGATTGAATTCAGTAGGTCCTAAAACACATATAATAGTATTCATTACTACTGAATTTAGATCAAATTCAGCTTCTTGAGTAACATCCCACTTCTCCCATTCCCCATAAGTAATTTAATAAGGCCTTATATCTTTGCAGTACACTTTAAATTTTTTTTTAAATGATCATTATAGATATATAAAACCTATGGTTTTCTCCATTATAGTAAAGTTATCACATCATAGAAAGTACTTTTTTTTAATTATCCATTGTACTAACAATAGAGATATTTATACATCAATAGGTAAATTTGACAACCTGAAAGTCACTACATTGATAAAAATTATTGTCCTAATAAGGATTTCAGAATGACTCATTTAAAACATGGAATTCAATTCTATGATACCAATTAGTGTCCTAATAAGGGGTATAAAATGACTCAAGGGAGGGTTGAATTGAGTTCTGTATTTTTTCACCAACTTAAAACAACCCTATTTAATTCTTAATCAAATGAATACCTTACTCATTATTAAATATTTAGTGGAAAGTAGAAAAGAAAAGAATCATCAAGACACAATGAGTTTATAGTTATTTAGGTAAGGAGGAACTACCCTTAATCCACCCTAACACCACTCTATATGAGTTTAGTTATATTAATAAACCACCCATTTTCCTTACGGTTTCCCATATGATTGTAATAAACTATCACTTGTTACAAATATCCAAGAGAATTAAATCAAGATCTCCTTTTACACTAAATATTCAAATCCATAAAACACTTAGTACATGGAGTGATCATTTTTCAAATAAAGGGATGTAAAAAAGGTTACATGTTTGACACTTTTTTGAAAGTTGAAACTGGATAATGATCAAAATTTTATAATGAATGAGTTGATTTTAAAACAACACTGAAGAAATTTTTTCTATAGTAGATGTATATTTTAATAATTGAACAAAATTATATTTTCATTTTATATTCATGTAGTAATAATAAGTTTGAAAAAATAGAGTATGTGCATAGGGGATTGTTCTTATTAGCTATTCTTCCTTTTTTATTTGGATTTATCTCTTTAATTAAAATAGTTGGGAGTAAATATAAAATACTCATAAATGGAATATCTATCATTTTTAATGTGACCATATCCTATTTGAATAGAAAAATAGGGGTAATATTTATGTTTATCTGTGATCAGATTTGGAACTATGGGATTTCATTGAAATAGAATCTTAAATTAAATCAGGGTTTTCTCATTAAAAAATATCCACTTTTGATAAAATAAAAACATGACTGAACTTATCTTGGAATACCACATTGAATATATGTTCCTCAAATCTATAATAAAATATAAAAAATACAATACTTCATAAGTCTTCATCTTCCTAAGTCTTGATTTCATAAGTCTTTATATTTCACATGACCTCTTCCTCTATATATGTCTTTTGTGTACAACTTTTGTATAATTATATTAATTTCATATTATCATAGAAATTTTCTTCTGATCATTTTTGATTTTCCCTGGTCATATTATTTTTCCTCTAATTATAAGACTTTGTCTAGATCATAATTCTTCATCGAAAGACATATTTTTGATCATATGAATTCATTATAAGATATCAATTCCAGCACAATACCTCAAAATTTATTTAAATTTACACAAACTATAATTTTTAATCACTTTATACAAAATATATAACTGTATCATGTGAAATTAAAACTAAGAAAATATTCTTCATATCAAATAAAAATATTTTATAAAAATATTCATAACATTATAAGATTATTCGATATACATCAATAAATATCATTCGTAATAAAAATTAGGGGTTTTGTGAGTATAAAAATATAGGATAAAATGGGATGTATTAAAACAACATTATTAATTCCAATTGTTTATTCAATAATTATCATCTCTTTAATCTTTCAATATATTTGGTTGGGAAAATTATTTGAAAACTATATTGATCAAGGTTTTCATGATTGTATTGTGGTGTGCAGGAGAAGACGGTTGGTCAAGGATAATAAATTTTTTATCACAGGAGTAAAGTAACTTGACATATATAGAGGTCCAAGAAATGGTATAGTATGGGGATCTCACATGTATTATTCAAATAATAGAAGAAAAAATAAGAAAGTATACCACAAGCGATTCAGATCAAACTTGACTGCAACTCATTATCGATGACTCCTTCTCAAATTATTGGAAGTTAAACCCCTATAAATAGTCCACAAATGCTATAGGAATTTATGTGCACATCGTTCATCGAATTTTGGGTTCTAGTGCGGAGCTTCAATGATTTATTCAACATCCTAGAGATCACCATGATCTCATGCCTTTAATCTGTCAAAGGAAACTCAGAGCGATTACTCAAAAGAGAATTTCACTCTCTGGGAAGCCGGGGGAGATAGAGGATCTCAATCAAAATGAATAAATGGTAGATGGAATGGACATATCCTCTTCTATATATAGGGGATTCTCAAATACCTGGAAAGGGATCCTCGACCCCTCGTATATTTCACATCCACTAAATAAGAAATAAATAAATAATTATGATGAACTAACTGTATAATAAATATTATTTATTTTTTATCACAAAATTTTAATATATATTAAATATATTATGTGATAAAATTGAGTCATTAACTGGACTCACAATTCCCACTAATATTTAATGAACCATTTTTTAATAAGTTGAGGGTCTAAACCCCTTTATTGAAAATGAAACATGAAATCCTTTTTTGACACACCAGGTGAGAACTCTATAAACCCATCACATCCCCTAAAGCGATGAGGAATAATAATAGTAATGAAAAAAAAATCTACAAACATGAATTTTCTAATATAATATCTTTATCTGTAGATATATCATAAAGTAGGATGAACACTTGTGTCATCATCCTTTCATGATTTATTATTTTTTTATCTAACTGGATGGACTTACCTTATGCTACCATGTCCATGGATTTATAAAGGTACTACCATCCTAATTAACCACTCTCGAGATATAACTTCGTCAATTCAGAAGAAAAAAATTCTATCCTGGCCATTGTACCAATGTCATACCACTAATGACACATCTGACACAAGCTACATCACCACAATTTCATTATCATGGGTTTTTCATTGCATCAAAGTATGTTATCCAATGTAACACATTGATAATGATCTTAATTTTGGATAAAAATAAAATTTTTATAGATAGGAATGACCAATGACACTTAAAACATATGGTGTTCCAATTGGTAGGTAAATTCTCATGATCTGAACTACCAGATATCACCAAGTGTGAACTCCCTGAGATTAAGCCTAAAAGCATACGAGACCCCATAACCTGATTTTCAGACATAAACTATGTCTAATTCATATTATGCATCTATACAATACTAAACATATTTAAGATTAATGTCATGGTATCTAGAGTTTTTCATTATAGTATAGTATTTTCTATAACTGTTGGATACAAAAATTAAACTATGTACATTTGAATTAAATAGTGGGTGCAGAAATGTCTACACATTAATGGTAATTTTACATTACTAATCTCTCACTATATACATGAAATGGTAATTGAAATGTACTCTTTAGTTGGGTCAAGTTCACCCACTATTAAAACACTCCCACTTGCACTAGACCCAACTTGTAACCATCCTTTTTAGCTCTCACATGATTAAGATCATATTTCTGTTGAGTTGTGGTTTTAGTTATTGGTTGTTCCACATCTCTTCTATGTGTATATTTTTCTATGTATGACCCAACCACCTTGAGTATGTATTCTTAAGAGAAGTTATCATTGAGTATATATCATTTTTTCACTGTCAAAACATAACATCGTGGATAGTAACAAAATCATAATTAACATTATCATAATACTTTATTTACAAGGTGTGATTACAAGAACTATAAAAAACCATTTCATATAATACTTTTCATCTTAGATTCCTCAGAAGTCACAATACACTCAGTATTTGTAGACATGGATACCAATAGACTATATGATCTTTTTTTGCTCATTAACTTATCCTAACTAGGATATTAGATCACATTTATCCAAGTAAGGATAGCTTGTGTACCCTCAAAATAGTATATATTTCTCTCCATGTACTAGGAATATATCCTTTTGTATTTTCTAAATTGAAATTAAATAGTTATGGAATCTTCCCTTGTAGTTATCTTAGATATAACTGATATTTTTCTACAATAATGTATATATTGGAAATATCATATCATGGAATATTTGATTGATCCATCGTAGAAGAATATGGAATTTATCACAGTCCATTAATATCATCCTTTCCCATGCATGAATTCTTATAGAGATTTATACCTTGTGACTTCGGCAACAATTCTCTCTCAAATTATTCCAAAATTTAATTTTCAATACATTATCTGTATATTTATAACTGACTCGGTCTAATAAACTATTAGTTTTAACTCATAGATCTTGTTTACTATAATATAGGTCACTTCTTTAATTAAATCAATTGAGTATTACTTTCATTATGGTCTCAATTAACTATAAGACTAATATTTTTTCCATATATTACCATAAATATTTCACTTGGAATGCAATGCACTCCCACTAACCATTAGTAGGCTCATGGAAAAGATTTATTCCAAATGAATACTATAATATCCTTTTTCTTACATTAAATCCTAAAATGGATTTCAGTTATTTCACCCTTATTTTAATTATATGATGTCACCAACCCTTTTTGGTTACATTATTTAGACACCATCCTAGAGTAGTGTCCTGGAAATCCGATGATCAATTAAATGATCATATAAAATAAATATGATAAGTAAAATTCAAATTCACTTAAGAATAATGACTTGGTATTACCAACGCAGCCTTATTGCTAACTCACTTTTACCACACATGCATCATCACACGTTAATACCCCCCACAGTATTGAAAATAGAAATCCCCTTGTACATTGATACATGGAATTCGTTATTGAATTTTAATTGATCTTCTCAATCTTAGCTAATTTCTATATACTTCTTACATGTAGGATTTATTATTCTCAATTAATAATGTATCACCATCCCTGGTGAATAAAAATACTATTACTAGGGTTTTAACCATTATATTTATTATGTGTCTCTATAAAATTCTTCCTCCACACCTATTATGGGACTCATTCATATGCCAACTATATATTTGTGCATCTATAGAATTGACTAAACCCAATTATATCTTTCTACACTTATCGATAATAGATATGTGTTCACTTTTATAAAACATAGTCTTTCACTTCACTATAACAATTTATATCAAATGAATTTATGTAATATCCTAGGAAACTATAGGATAACTATTTTATATTCCCTTTATATATTTCTTGATGTAAGTTTGTTTATATCATAAAAAACACTTTACATCTAACCACATGATCTTATGAAAAAAATGTATTTCCATCATACTATACCTCATATGATATCCATTTTTCATGATAGTTGATAAATTGTTATGGGATAATGTTGTTATTTTCAATGCATGTCATGAAAACAATGGAAGTTTCGATAATGAATAAAAGTTTCAACATCGATACTCCTTTTACATACATCATAACTATGATGTGTATAATTAAATGTTAATTTAATAATTTATCCATGAAATGTTTTTGTGGATAAATTTTAACATGTAAGACTCATCATCAATCCACCTTCTTAGAATCAAAGCTTTATTGTGGATAAGGTAATGTACATTTTAGAATTACTCCACACTACATTATATTGATCAATGAATGTTTCACCAAGATATTTTTTGGCATAATAGTATGAAACAACTTATATCATCGTACCATACATGTAAAAAACTTGAAATTAATATTCATTAATCACATAAAGTAATCTTTTGAACAATACATACCACTAGCTTACCCTTGGAATAGTTCACACTCTCTAACTGAACAAGTTCTGATAGATTTGTGGCATACCATTATTTTAAAAGGTTTGTTAGTCTTAAACAATGTACATAAGGGTGTCAATAATAACTAAGGTCCTTCACTCTAAAAATTCTAAAACCATACTGGGTATATACTTAACAACTACATATTTTTTCTTTAAAATGTATTATATTTCCACAACTGGGTATATAGGTTTTACATTTTATATTCACTAGGTATTTCCAATGATTCATGAATTAATGAACTATTGGTTGAGTAGTTAACATCACAAACGAAATCCCTTTCTCTACTATAATAATGTTTCATTGTTTCCAAATTAAATATGAGATTAATTTTGTGGTAATAATCAATAAAATATCAACTAGAATCATTATCCTTGGAAATTAGAAGTTGTGTACTTCACAAAGATGACTTAGGAACAACTATTTCTCAACTGATTGGAGAGAAAACATTACTTCTAGTAATGTTTCTTGACTTACTTGGTGATCGTATTTAAATAAAAAAATGTAATAGGAATATTTTAATAAATACCGAATAAATATGGATGTTGCATAATATTATATTCAACAATATACCTAATAAAAAAGGGAATAATTGCTTCTTCAATTTAGTTCATTATATTTAGTCTTTCAATGATTTATTTCCGAAAATGTGAAGCGAATAACCTCATGTTTAATACATCTATCTTTAAAGGATGTCTCAAAGGTGTATATGTTTTCATGCTTTCCATTGGAATTTTTTTTCTCATTCCACTTGATTTCTATAATAAATAAATATTAATCTTCTTTTATGTTCTTATTTCTTAGAGAACTTTACCTATAAGGTAACGAAGCCTTTTTCTCCATTATGTTTTTTTATCTTAAACAAAAGTAGAGTAAATTAGGGAAAATTATATTTGAAAGGGATCCATTGAAATATTATGATCCATCATCCAATTAACAGATATCCCATATAGTCATCACCTATTTATATTTCTGCTTCTCGTTCTCTTCATAAGCTTCTTAAAGATTAGACTACATGTAAATTCATCGATTTTATGATATAGTATCTTTAACCCCCATCAAATGTTTGATGACGAAATTATGAAATAACCATAATATGTGTCATACATGAGTCTCCTATAATCATTTCTCTCACCCTCACTTTCTAAGGCATCTTAGAAAGTATTGGGGATTCCAACACCTTTAATTTACAATGGAATATAACTTTATGCAAGAACCTATACTACTCTTTGAAATTCATACTGGATAAGACATTCACATTGTACAATGAATTTCATATCATGTTTTATGATATTAGTTTTCATTTTCTAAAAAATAAAATCCTTTACATTAATACTTTTATCTTGATTGTCGATTTATAAATATCTGATTTATATAAATCATTAAATATATCCCACAATTTTATCAAACTGTACAAACCAGAAGTACTAGAATCAGAATACTATTTCTCTTTAGTGTTTTAATGGAATTGAACCGTAAACCTCCCCTCATAGTCTACAATAAATGGTTATGCCACTACTCAGAGTGTTAAAGGTAGGCATTCGACTGGACAACCACATTAACTCACAGCTCCATGGTCTATTGAGTGAATTTATAGCTTCAAAAATCATAAATATGATTTACATGATGCTTGTTTCTGAAGTTTCAACGAACTAGATATGAATAATCTTTTACTAATATCATTAGTTAATTCAACTCGTCATTCCCATATAAACTCCTCGGCAGTATAAGCCATCGTCAACTATTCTGGACCAATCACCCTAAACACCTGGTCATTTTCACATTCAAATGATGGAAGTTGTTTAAAAATTAATATTTCATGGAGTGATTTTTTATGTTTTTTGATTAATGTAATCCATTTATATTAATATTTTCTTTCTATTTTGTCACTCTCACAACTGGACATTAATAGAAAAAACATTTATCACATCTTTATGCATTTTACTATTTATTACTCTATGTGTTTCCCATTATCATGAAAATTCATTAAATAACAATCAAATTCAAAAAGAAAATAAAAAATACCTGACCAGTCATGGGAATCTAATGTTTTTTGGTCCATTAAACCTTAATGGATCAACTATTACATAGGGTAATAATACCTGAATCATAGCTTGACTCATGATGCAACTCGTCCCCTTCCAGTGGTTTCACATCTCATCTAGTGTAACCCTTTGACATGGCGGGGTTTTAAACTTACAACATCATTATCATAGTAGAAAAAATACTCGCACGTAGGTGATGCGATCTTAGGGGTACAAAATATAGATAGACAAATTAGATACACAGACCCAAATACATATTTATTGAAAAGAAGACGATAATCAGGCCATCAGAAAATTAAATATTTGTTACAAACATTGCATACATGTAATAAATAATTAAATAAAATAAACCAGACATGTAGTGTTGGTAAATTTACCAAGACTGGTTGGTATATAAAATAAATTGATGATAAAATTTAATTTCTATAAATTTATAGTATGATGGAAATTTAAAAAATTTAATGAATTAATAAATTTTAAAAAAAAATTCAAATATTTTATATTTATTCAGTCCCAATATTAAATTTAATTTAATTCTAAAAATTTAATTAATTACTTAATTTAATTGACTACTAAAATAAAATTAATTATTTTGGAGGTATTTAAATATTTTATTTTAAATTAAAATAATAATATTTAATTAATTTAATTTAATACCAAAATGAAATTAATTGTTTCAATTTATTTTTAATTTTATAAATTACTAGGGCCTCGAAATCCCGGCCAGCCCCACTGTGGGTCAAGTCGTAACCTTGCATACCAATTTTGGGCCAGGTTAACCCCATGAAGGGATGTTCTGGGTGAGGCAGGCTCACCCAGACTCATTATATATTGGATGGACCCATCCCAACCCATTGAAAGGCAGATCAGGTAAAATAAAACATGGTAGGGAGTTAAGTCTCATGGTAGGGGATCCGAACAGTGGTGGTCGGGGGTCACTGAGGAAGGTGGGCATGGTTTTTTAGCGATCTTGGGGTGATAACTATTATGGTAGGGGGATGAGGTGGGAGATGGAGGGAGGTGCACTGAGTGCTAGAACGCGAGCGGTGGTCCCAGATGAGGACCCCTCAGCACAAGCTCATCCATACACTGGTGGGTTCAAGGAGGATCTAGTTGGTGGAGTATAGTGATTGGAGTTAGACAACACCACGGGCTCACCTGTGAGGTGGAGGCGGTCGACTTCAGGATGGAGGTGGCATCCAGTGAAGTTGAGGTGGTGGCCTTGTGTCATAGTGTTTTGCATTAGTTGGTGAGCGGTTGGTGTGGGATGACCTGTCAATAGAAGGCAGTGCCCAACTAGGGCTAGAGAGGGTGACGATGTGGCGTTGTTGGGGTGAGGCATCTGGTGAAGAAGGAGGGAAGTGCTGGTCCAAGCATGAGGGAATCCACCGGTGTCATTCGGTCCACATGAGGGGAAGGGTTTCATGACTCCTCAAAGTAGGAGGGAGGCTGTAACTGGGATAATGTGGGTGACATGCTGAGTACACTGATCCCTTAGTGTCTGACATCGCAGTGGTGGCTCAGCTTGAGCGTGGTACACCACTAAGAAGGAGAAGACATATGAATATGGGTCCCACAAGCTCCCTAAGAGAGAGAGGGTGTGATTGACTCTATTTTTTTAAGGCCAATAGTTAGCCTTTTGAAAAATAATAATGCCCAGTTTTGTTAGTAATTTCATGTGGCGCCGCCTACAATATCTAATGTCCACTGACCATTTTTAGTTCTTAGGGAAAAAACACAAACACCTACTGGCCATCGTTTAAAATATGTTATATTAAATTGTTTCTTTTTTGTTTTGTTTTGATATAATTTCCACAAACTCACCCATCAATAAATTTCTCCATTTAGAAGCATTGTAAAAAATCAAACATCCTATGATTTAGGAAATATGTTTCTAAATTTAAAATTCTTCCTTTTCCGGTGTGGAAAATCAATTTACCATCCAGAGGATTTCTGGTTAATGGAAAAAATTTCAAGTCACTGATATATATATTTTGGGTGGTTCATGTAAATTTAATACATATTAAAATGTTCTTAATATTTTCAATACATGAAAACTCACCGATTTTGATTCATAAAATTTGTTTTAGATTATCATAACTTGGTCATCTAAGATCGAATCTAAGTGTGGTCAGATCCTTTGATATAGATTTCCAACCCTCTATATAAATTTAATGAATTTTATTTATTGGATTTGAAAATATACAAGATCACTCTAATTCCAATTTCTAGTACCGAGGTGTTAAATGGAAGCCAGTTGGACAATAATTTTAAATTTTTTATTGTTAGCGCATCATAACATGTTGTAACCTACAGTTTGAGTCTTGGTACTGTTCGAGTACCTCAGGTGGTTTATTAAAAGAATATAAAATATAATATAATCAGTACCCCATTTGATTCAGAGTGCGCTTGACTGTAGTTTTTCATTGGTAACCATTTTTTAAAGAATTCGAAGTCGAACCCCTCAAGATCATCCACACATGCTCTGTGTGTAACACCCCGACCCCAGAAGCCTAGAGTCAGTGCATTATTACGTATGATTGTCATGATCAAAAAAGATCAAGTCTCGAAATACTGATTAGTTTAGTAGCCTTGGAAGTACTAGATACATTCATATGGTTTACATTACATCATAAAATGGAAAACAACAACAACATTGTTTCCAAAGACAACATTGAGATCCTATAGACTATCCCTGAAGGTCAGTCATAATATACCTCATCGCATCCTCAGAAAAATAAAACATAGAAATGGGTGATCTCAGATGCTCATTAAGGATAAAAGTATAGTGGAAACATTCTTAAATAAGAATAAACATTTATGGCAGTGCATAAGACTAAAAAAAGCCTTTTAAACCTAAAAATCGGCATAATATAGCGATGATAAAATCAAATAATGCCATTTACTTATTCACACGGAAATTCTACTAGTCGAATAATCACATACAATATCAATAGCCACTTTCATAATGATGGAATGCATAATGCCAGACTTTCATAACCACATAGTCAAGGCCTTGTGCTAAGACTACAAATAAGATGTTTTCAAGGCCTTATGCCAAGACACTAGTTTGTCTCATGAATCCTACTAATTCATCGAGGAGCTATAGTGGGCTCCACCCATTACTTACTATGTCCAATTAATTCCTCAAATGAAAAGGTTTAAACATAACATAAACATTTGTTTTAAAACTAGCATACGAAACGTCAATAATTTATCCATAAACCATGAATGGTATAAAAATATCACATCCATAGTAAAACATATCATAACTCATTAAATTCAATATTGAATATTTTATTATAATAAATCATCTTCAAACAAGTTTAAGATCCATCAAAGGATGTTTTTATAGATGAAAATTATTTTTAAAACTCATTTTGAGAAATATTCCTTTTTCATAAAAACATTTAAAAGTCACAAAATTTAGAAAGAAGACATTTAAATAAATTTTTGAATCAAAGTGTCTCATACCACTTTCAAACTTTTTGAAGGGATTAATATTTTAAAAACATTCATGTCTATATAAATAAATCCTTAAAAATAATTTTGAAAACATTGACATTATGAGAATGATTTAGAAGAATAAATATTTAAAACATTTAAAATAATGATTTAGTTAAAATAGTACCTTAAAAATAATCCCTTTGAAAAATCTTTTATGATACCTAGACAGGGATAATAAATATTTCCTAGTAAAAACTTACACAAAATTAATCTCAGATAATAATGAGATTGAGGAATTAACACTTACCTTGTACATTTCCTTTTTTGAGGTTAAGCTAATCTAATGTATAACGGTGAAATAATTTTTATTAAATTATACAAGAATCATATACATTAATATGACATCATATATGATCTTTTAATATTGCCTTGTTAATAATATCTTATTATTATCGTCGTTTCGGGTGTTAACTGATTCATTTTCCTTTATATGCTTTGTTAATTAAGTAATTTTTTTTTTCGATAGGATGTATCTTATTCATATTAAGAATGATATTAAGTCTTTAAATATTATTTTTAATCATCTAATGAAAATTAGTCTTGAATTGACACGATGGGGACTGAATCTCATCCCGTTTGTGGAGATGGTAATTCGTACCTATGCACGAGCGACAATATCATTATTTTGATATTAAAATAATATATAATTATATGGTATATCATGTATAAAAATAATTATCATGTTATATTTGTTATTTACAATAATTAAACAACATTATTATCCCCATCCAAATAATAATGTATTGAATAACAATTACACCACGACATGGAGATCATAAGCCGTACGTATGCACGTATGGTGACATGTAATTCAAAGGATAGATAGAATAATGAATATGGTTGTACCATATTTATAATAACATCACAGTTTATAGAAGATTCTGCAATTAATATTTTATAATGGAAACAACAAAGAAAGATTAAGTGGAATAAGAAAGGAACTTGAATGAGGTGATGAAATATTTACCTCTTCTTCCGTTTCTTCCTTTTGATTTGATCAAAAGGGCTCTATAGGTTGGCTTTATGAATAAAGTAAGGCCTCTATGATGAATAGGGTATAGTTTATAGGGTATCTGGGTAGTTTTTGGCCGATAAAAATGGCTTTGAAGGTGTGAATTAGAGAGAAGGGGGAGTGCCATTTTATAAGAGGGGTGAGAAGCACCTTACGAAAAGATAGAAATATTATTTTATAATAAAATCGTTTTCATTTTATAATGGATCCAAAATAAATTATTTAAAGGATAAGGTGGGGATGGGACGAAAACCACTCAACCAAAAGGTTTTAGACAGGTTTGGGTCACTATATTAACTTTATCTTTTAGATTTAAATCATAGTTAAGTAGTTTGACATTTACCATTTATCTTTGTATTTTTATACTATATGGTTAATAAACATACTATAAACTTTCAAAAGAAGTCCAAGTGGTTTATTAATGATAAAAAAATCATTATATAAGTCTTTTATCCTAACCTTATATTTTTAGGAATATAATATCAATTAATAATATAATATTTGTTTTAAAATCCCTTTTATGTCAATTTTGAAACTATTTTGTTTTTTTGCTAAATTCATAACTGCATTATTACTTCAAAAAAATCCTCTAACCGACCCTATCATGTCATAGTAACATATAAAATTAGTGGAGTTTACAAAAAGTATAAAATTACATTTATTTGGATATTTATAACTTCAATTATTTTAATCTTTCATTAATACAGTAATTACTGCATCATCATTGTCTCATAAATAAATTTAATTATTTAATGTCTAAAAATTATAAATAAAATAAAATTATGTAGAAAATCTTTTTATATGTATATTTAATATTTATAGTCGAATTTAGCTTATGTATAACCCTATATTAAAATTTTATAGTTATTAATCATTGATTTTAACTCTTTTAACTCTTCTTTAAATAAAATAATAATAAATATCCTAATCTAATCCAAGTGGACCAAAAAGGTTCATATTTTATTCCTAGAGTTTTATTGGTCTAATTATACTTATCCAATAGAATTAGGACATGTGTTAGGGTAATAATAATATCATTTTTACCCTTAATTACCCTATTTACTTTTAACTGTGGTAAATAAAAGTAAAATGTTAATATTCAGAAAAAATTATTTTCATATTATTGAACCAAATTTTACTTAAGGATATCAACTGTGTCTCTTGTATTCTTGAAATTCAACTCACAGAAGCGGTAAAATTAATTTTTATGTATATTTGGAAATGCTCCTAAGAGGTGGGTAAAAGACGGTGAAAAGTTCAATAATATTTGATATATCTAATATTATTAAAAAATGACTCCAATGAATTAAATTGAAAATATATAGGTATTATGTATATATTTTGACCTAAAATAAATTTAAATTAAATAATAAATTATTTAAATAAAAATTTACTTCTAAACTATAACTCATTGTTTTTTACAATTCTTCAAAAATTGAGAGTTTTCAGAAAAATACGAAAAATTCACCCTATGCTAATTTTGATATTATGAATTCAAAAATTAATTCTATTTTACCAAATTCAAATCAAATAAATTTCATTTATTAATTTAAAATTAATTCCCATTGTCAAAACCAAAAATAGTGTTTTTAAGAAATAATACCTTACAAAAGATTAATACTTTTTTATGTTCTATTTCAATGTGAAATTATTTCCAATGAATAACATTGTATTAAATGGTAAAAATATAATATATTTATACTTCCAAACCATTCAAATGTATAATTTAGCAATAAAAATTATTTTTATTAAAAAAGTTGTTTTCAGTTAAAATATAGTATTTTTCACTATTTACCCAAATATGAAAGTTATCAGAAAACACCAAAACATTATTGAAAATAAATAATTATGTGTTGATTTGGGAGAAGAAGTTTATTTTTTCATATTGAATTTATTAAAGTTTCAAATATTGGATTTAAAAAGGTTTTTCCATTAAAAGGTAGTAAAATTGCATTTTTAAAAAAATACTTCCTTTTTATGAAAAATATGAATTTGTTTTTTCATTATGTATAATAAACTCATAATATAAAATTATAATTATTTTATAAATTCAAAATTTAGTTAATACTATTCATAACCTCTTTTGAACGGCTTGATTGGTAAGTCGTGGTGTGCTTGAACTCGGTGTTGTGTGTAGTGCATGTTATTGAATTACTTTGAAGAAATATCATACTATGAAATCGTGGGGTGTAACATTCTTCCCTCCTTTAATAAATTGTTTCCTCGCAATTTAAAATTGTTCTTTGAAAATAAAAGGTTGAAAATAGAAAATACCTTTGTGGGAAAACCCACATCAGATATTGGGTTAATAAAATTTAGTCTTAATAAGAGGAAAAGGGGAATGAAAAAGTCACCACCAAATTATGATCTCGATTAGAAGAACATTGTTGGAAATTAGAGACACATAATTGGAGTAAAAAAATAATTATAGGTAGTTATTGAGCTTATCAGTCACAAACAATTTTATAATTGAGGACCTCAAATCCATCAATCTATGATGATTTAAAATATCATCGGTTCAACAAAACCTAAGGTATTAGGATAACATAGTTTTAGTTTAAGGATCCCTTACCTAAAGTTTAAAAATTATTTTTTTCATATAATAAAAGAATAAAAATTATATATACATTAAAAGTAGAGTTCCATCCTTTAACTAATTTCTACCACAAACTTATCTTTCTCTCTAAACGATAATAGAACTTAAAAAATATATTCTATTTTTCCTATTCGTATAGGGTTCCAAAAAAATGAATTTATAATTCACCTATCAGACCCTTTAAAAAATACTTTTTATAATCCAGGGACTTCATGTAATCTTGTAGTAGGTGATAAATCCCAATATAACTATGGTTTTGGGTTCGATTCCTGCAGCTTTGTCCGACACGATGGGTTGTCACACAGTCTGCCTGTTGTCCTTTATATAAAAATCCAAAAATATCCTTAACAATAGTATCCAATTTCAAACATAATCTATTCCAACCTTTATATTTATCCAGAATACTTATATCCAAACTCACAGTCCAAAATTTATAAGGATTTCTAACACAATTAAAATCCTTTTTGCCAAATAATAACATGTGAACACCTTTATCAGGTATTATTTTAAAACATGGTAACACCTTGAATTACTATAAAACCTTATTGATTACATTCATGCTCCCTTCCCCTTTATATAATACTGGATATATTTTTTATATAAAAAAATATTGAATATTCCAACAATAATTAAACAAACAGACTATTAATCAGTTCCAAGGAAGTCAAGAATATCCAATATAATTTATCCAAATCAACCATCTCTTATTCCAAAATCACTATCTCGTTATCAGGACCATATTTAGGATTACATTTCCTCCAACCATTTATTTTTCCAAAAAGTGTAGCATACTATTAAGTCACTTTTCTTAGAACCATATAATCTCAAATCATCAATAAAACAGTAAGGTAGTATAATCCTTATTTTTCTCCATAATTCATATTACCAGTATATTGTTGATATAATACCCAAATGAAATAATTATATAATAACAACATAAGAACACTAGTCATTCCTCTTTTTCTGAGGTAGTATCATAACTTGATTACTATCTAATAGCATCATTTATGGTATACATTGATGATAGGGATAGTGATTCATGTAGTGTCCCAAGGCCTTGAAGATGGAGCATTGTACATTTGAAACTTTTTTCTTACCCTTGAAATCACGTACTTGGTGTCATTTTTCTCCACACTTATAAAAAACTCTCATTCCCTTCAAGCAAGTTCTAGGGTGTTTCTTCCCACATTTAATGTAGGATAGATATTCATCTTTTTTCCTTCTTCCGCTTACTTCAATTCCTTCCACTAGGCGCCATTTTTATACAATGTCATAAACTAGATTAGTTTATGAATCAAATAAATAATTCCAAACTTGTAAAACACTTAACATAAATTGAACTGTTTATGGATATAATCCATAATCATAAAAATGTTTTCATTGAGGAATTATATACTCATAAACACTTCCTAATGGTTGGTAAAGAAAATGAGAATTATCCTAAGCATATCCCCCAGGAGTGTCATAACCAAGAGTGCAGAGGCCCATTTTTGTGCACCAGTTCCCATTCGAGTCTAGCTCAAAGCAGTGTTTTTAGGTTTTACGCCTAGGTAAATCTGTGCCAGAGCCACCTCTACCTGCTCGTATCCAGACAGGGATGTATTTCTTGGAATACTCACAAAATCTCTACAATAAAAAAATTCTAGAAAGTTCTTCTATATTAATCCTCAAATTCTATCTTAGGGTAATGTGCTCTAATTAGAGATTATCTTAATCTATATTCCAAGGTTTGTACTAAACTTCCTCTGATACCAACTGTAACACCCTGACCCCAAAAGCCCAAAGTCGGTGCATTATTAAGTATCATTAGCATGATGACAAAATATCATGTTTCGAAAGACTGATTAGTTTACTAGCCTTGGATGTACTAGATACATATATAAGGTTTACATTACATAATAAAATGGGAAACTACAACAACATTGTTTCCATAAACAACACTTAGTTCCCATATACTATCTCTACAGGTGAGACATAATATACTTCTCCGCATCCTAGGAAAAATAAAACATAGAAAGGGGTGAGCACATATGCTCAGTAAGGATAAAAATATAGCAGAAACATTCATAAATAAACATAACCATTTAAGGAAATGTAAATGACTAAAACAAAATCCTTTTAAACTTGAACATTAACATAATATGTAAAAGATAAAATCAAATAATTCCATTTACTTATTCATATGGATATTCTACTAGTCGAATAATCACATGCAATATCAATAGCCACATTCATAATGATGGAATGCATAATGTCACACCTTCATAACCTCATATTCAAGGACTTGTTCCAATAATACAAGTAATATTATTTCAATTCCTTATTACAAGACACTAGTTTGTCTCATGAGACCTACTGATGCATCGAGAAGCTATAGAGGGCTCCGCCCGTCACTTAGTAAGTCCAATGCATTCCTCGTATGAAAATCTTTAAACATAACATAAACATTTGTATTACAACTATCATATGAAATGACAATACATTATCCATAAACCATGAATGGTATAAAAATATCACATCTATATTAAAACATGTCATAACTCATTCAATACAATATGGATGATTTTATTATAATAAAGCAACTTCAAAAAAGTTTAAAATCCATCAAAGGATGTTGATATAGATGAAAATGAATTGTTAAACTCTTTATGAGAAATATCCCTTTTTCATAAAAACATTTAAAAGTCACACAATTTATAAATCATGACATTCAAAATACATTTTTGAATCAAAGTGTCCCATACCACTTTGAAACTTTTGAAAGGAATTAACATTTTAGAAACATTCATGACCATATAAATAAATCATTACAAATAATTTTTAAAACATGGACATTAATGAGAATGATTTAGAAGAATAAATATTTAACACACTTAAAATGTTGTTTTAGTAAAAAAAAGTCCCCTAAAAATAATCCCTTTGAAAACCATTTTTTGAAACCTGGACATGGATAATAAATATGTCCCAGTGAAAACTTACACATAATCAATCTCGGATAATAATGAGATTGAGGAATTAACCCTTACCTTGGACTTTTACTTGGTTTAGGGTAGGTTAAACTCATGTATAATGGTGAAATAAGTGTTATCAAGTTATACAATAATCATATACATTAATATGATATCATATATGATCTTTTAACATTACATTGTTAATAATATCTTAGTATTATCGTTGTTTAAGGTGTTAACTGATTCATTTTCCTTTATATTATTTGTTATGTAAGTAATGTTTGCAATGGATAGTTTGTATCTTATTCATAATCAGAATGATATTAAGTCTTTAAATATTATTTTTAATCATCTAATGAAAATTAGTCTTGAATGGATACGATGGGTAATGAATCTCATTGCGTTTGTGGAGACGGTAATCTGTACGTACGCACGAGTGAAAATATAATAATTTTGATATTAAAATAATATATAATTGGATGGTATATCATATAAAAAAAATCATTATCATTTTATATTTATTATTTACATAAATTAAACATCATTATTATACACATCCAAATAATAATGTATTGAATTACAATTACACCACGACGTGGAGATGGTAAGTCGTACGTACACGCGTATGGTGACATGTCATTCAAAGGATGGATTGAATAATGAATATGGTTGTACCAAATTTATAATAACATCACATTATATATAATACACTGGAGTTATTATTTTATAATGTAAACAACAATGAAAGAAGAATTGGAAGAAGAAAGGAACTTGAAAGAGGTGATTAAAAATTTACCTCTTATTCGGGTCCTTCCTTTTGATTTGATCAAAAGAGCTCCATATGTTGGATTTATGACTAACTTAAGGCCTCTAGGATGAATGTAGTACAGTTTCTAGTTTATTTGGGAAGGGTTTCAACCAACCAAATGGCTTTTAAGATGTGAATTAGAGAGAAGGGGGAGTACCCTTTTATAAGAGGGGTGAGGGGCACCTTTGGAGAAGCTAGAAATATTATTTTATAATAAAATTATTTTCGGTTTCTAATGGCTCCAAAATTAATTATTTAAATTATAAGGTGTGTATGGGTCAAAAAATACTCAAACAATAAGTTTTAGACAGGTTTGGGTCACTGTATTAACTTTATCTTTTAGATTTAACTCTTAGTTAAATAGTTTGACATTTACCTTGTCTCTTTGTATTTTTATATTATATGGTTAATAAACATACTATAAACTTCCAATAGAACCCAATGTGGTTCATTAATGATTAAACTATCATTATATATGTCTTTTGGATTAACCTTATATTTTTAGGAATATAATATCAATTAAAAATATAATATTTGTTTTAAAAACCCTTTTATGTCAATTATGACATTATTTGGTATTTTGTTTTTTCTAAATTCATAACAACATCATTACTTAGAAAAAAATTCATCTAACCAACCCTAACATGTAATATTAACCTATAAAATTAGTGGAATTTATTAAAATCTTCAAATTACATTTATTTGGATATTTTTAATGTCAATAGTTTTAATCTTTCATTAATATGGCAATTACTGCATCATCATTGTGTCATAAATAAATTTAATTATTTAATCTCTAAAATTTGTAAATAAAATACCATTATGTATGAAATCCTTTTATATTTCTAATTAATATTTATAGTCGAATTTATCTTTTGTATAACCCTATATTAAAAATGTTTTACCTATTAAACATTTTTTTTACCTCTTTTAACACTTCTTTAAAAAAATAATAATAAATGTAATAATATAATCCTAGATGACCAAATAGGTTATTATTTTAGTCCTAATGATTTTTTGTCAAGTTATACTTATCCAATATAATTAAGACATGTGTTAGGGTAATAATAATATCATTTTTACCCTTAATTACCCTATTTACTTTTAACTTTGGTAAATAAAAGTAAAAAGTTTATATTCACCAAAAATTATTTTCATCTTATTGAACCAAATTTTACTAACTGATATCAACCGTGTCTCTCAGATTTTTGAAATTAAACTCACATAAGTGGAAAAATTATTTTTTATGTAAATTTTCAAATGCTCCTAGGAGGTGGGTAAAAGATGGTGAAAAGTTCAATAAAAGTTTATATATCTAATATTAATAAAAAATGACACCAATGAATTACATTGAATATATATAAGTATTATGTAGCTATTTTTACCTAAAATAAATTTAAATAAAATAATTAATTATTTAAATAAGAATTTTGTTTTAAACTATAACTCAGCTATTCATCAAAAATTGAATGTTTTCCGAAAAATACCCAAAATTCACCCTAAGATAATTTTCATATTTTGAATTCAAAAAATTAAGTCTATTTTACCAAATTCAAAACATATAAGTTTCATTTATAAATTTAAAATTAATTCTCATTGTCAAAACCGAAAAGCGTTTTTTTAAGAAATAATAACATATAAAAGATAGATACTTGTTTATGATCAATTTAAAAGTGAAATTATTTCCAATTAATAACATTGGATTAAATTGTAAAAATATAATTTATTTATACTTACAAACCATTAAAATTTATAATTTAACACTACAAATTATTTTGATTAAAAAATTTGTTTTCAGTTAAAATATAGTATTTTTCACTATTCACTGAAATATGGATGTTATCAGAAAAACAAAAAAAATTTATTGAAACTAAATTCTTATGTACTGATTATAAAGAAGAAGTGTATTTTTTCAAATTGAAAATATAAAAGTTTCAAATATTGGATAGAAAAATGGTGTTCCATTAAAAGTTGGTAAAATTGCATTTAAAAAAATACTTCTTTTATATGAGAAAATGACTTTGTTATTTAATTATGTATAAAAAACTCATAATATGGATTATAAAATTATAAAGATTATCTAAAGTTCAAAATTTAGTTAATACTATTAATAACCTTTTTTGAATGGATAGTTTGGTAAGTCGTGGTGTGCTTGAACTCGATGTAGTGTTTAATGCATGTTATTGAATTACTTTGAAAAATATCCTACTATGAAATCTTGGGGTGTTACACCATGAGTCTTCATGCATTTCTTTCATAAAATTGTAGGTAGGGTGCATAGCTCTGATGATCTCTTCAACATGGAGACGATCACAACAATATTGTGCTTTTGATCCGTCAATGTTGTCTTCGATCGATCACTCGAGAGAGACTTTATCTCTCTAGGAAGTGGGAGGAGAGGGAGGCTCTCATTTCGAATGAATGAACTGTTCATGGAATGAGCCTCTCCTTTTTTATATACAGTGGATTCTTAAATACCAATAAAGGATTCCACATCCCTCTTATATTGAATTTCCACTAAATACGAAATATGTAAATAATTATGATTAATTAATAGTATCTAAAATATTATTTATATTTTAACACACACTTGTATTATATATTAAATATATTATGTGACTAATCCATTTCATTAGCTCGACTTGTAATTCATGTTAATATTAAATTAACCTTTAATATTAAAATAATATTATTTTATAAAATATTATTCCTTGTATTTATATAAAAAAATTTAAATACTTCTAATAAATAAATTCATCCAAATTATTATATACATGAATACTAATGAATTTTTTTTAATTGGTGATCGATTAAAAAAGACTACTCTCAGACACCATGGTCAGACCCACAATGCCCTATATACCTATTCACTATAACAATGCATATTTTTTAATATGCTATTTTGTGTGACCCTCTAGGACAACATCTCGATAGAAATGAATAGTATTCACATACCAAGAGAAATGTTTTGAAACTCATTAAGAGCCATAAAGAGTGAAACAATAATCATAGCAAGGACAACAAACCTACAAACACAGAATATGTAATATAATCTCTTTGTCTTTAGATATCTCGGAAAGTAGGACACACACATGTCTCATCATCCTTTCTAGCTTTATTTTTTATTCATCTAATTGGATGGATTTAACTTCGACTAAAATGATTTTAAATTTATAAAGGTACTACTATTCTGATAATCTAGGCTCAAGATATCAATACTTAAATTTTTAAGAGATAATTTATATCATGGACATTCAACCAATTTCATACCACCAATGACGCTCCCAACACAAGCTACATCATCATGATTTCAATATCATTTTTTTCATTGCATCAAAGTATGTCATCAAATGAAATGTATTAATAATTATCTCATGTTAGGATACCAATACACAGGTTCATAATTAGTAAAAAAATCATACCTAAAACATGTGGTGTTTCTGTTGGTGGGTATGTCCTCATCATCTTACATACCAAAGACCACGAAGTGCAAACTTCATGAGATGGAATCTCAATGGTTATGAGGCCCCAACACCTAATAAATAGACATCAACTATGTCCTATACGTATGATGTATCTAGACTATAGGACATATATATAATATTAATTTAATTGCATTTTGAGGTTCTCATTATAGTCTGGGATCTTTTATAACCTTATGACACAATAATTAATCTATGGAAATTAACACTAAATAATGGATATAGAAATGTTGATATTATAGTGTTAAGTGAACACCAGGAATATCCAACTGTATACATGAAATGATAATTGAAAATTACTATATAATTGGGTCTATATAACCACTTATTAAAACATTTATTTCATCAATACTGTAAAAAAAATCAATTTTGAATCGAAGAAAATCAAGACAGGAAGAATCTGATGCAATTTGAAGGATGGAAAAATGAGTGCATAAATTTTATTATCAAATAAATCAATTGTACCCCTCAAAAGTTTAAGTACAAAACATGATTGATGTTATAAAAAGTTACGTGAGAAAAAATTTTGAGATATGTAATAAGAATAATATTAGAAGAAATAGAATATCTTATCTGTCAAGTGGATATCTATCTCTCCCCGCTTTATTTTAAATTTTCTCCCCTTCATTAAAGCTCATGACCATAATCCTTAGTAGACACAACATAAATAATGATTGGAATATCATGTTCATTATAAATCAGCAAAAATATATATAATAGAATCATACCAATATAATAAAGCCTTGACACGATACAATCGACATTGTTCCATTGCTCACGACTATAGGGGGAAGTGAAAACCAATTTTACTAAAACATTTCTTCAATCACCTGGTGTGCCTGAATCATGGCCCCAACAAAACTTGTGAATGGGAATTTTTCATTCTCAAAACTGAGACGCAATCTCATTCTTCTAGATATCCTCAGTAAAACATTGGCATAAAGTCTGGTCTATAGCAGTGCTTCACCCAAGCTTTATCATCTTCCTTCAATTGATGTATGGTGGTATTTATCAACTTTACTCAGCATCAAACCTCTCAATGAATTCAATTATTTTCTGTCTTGTCTCATCTCCCCCAAGTTCAACCTTGATTACTTGTCTTGAATGTTTGCTTCTTAACTAGATCTCAGGCGCAGTCTCTCTTTTCAGTTGACTCCCACACCACAAATTAAATATATTATTTCAAAGATACATTTTAATTAAAATTATCCTTAAATAAAATAATATTTTAAAGTTAAAGAACCATTCTTGTATCAATTTATGGAAAAATCACATTTTTATTCATATATTTGGTGAATTATATTTTCATCTTGGTATTATAAAACTCAAAACATCATCAACTGAAACACATTTCATCATAAATACATTGATATTTTCATTAAAATAATATAGAACAAAATCATTAAAATATAACAACATCATTCATTATTATAGAAATTTGTTTATAGGGACTCAATAACATGGATGTAATATCCTCATCCTAGTTCAATCTGAACAGTGACCAGATTGGGTATCAATGTGACCTAGAGAATGTGTACCCATATGCTAGATGGTAACTAATATTAGTGGGGGTATAAATTCTTGTGGGCATAATATACCCACATACTAGAGTGTAAAATAAAATAAAATAACTAAACATCATTCATTAACAATAATCATAAAATTATGAAGTCAAATACCACACAAAAAATTTCTATATCCATTGATATATGGTAGCATATGTCAAATAGACTCATAACCATGTTAGCACAAATTGATCCCCTACTAGACTGATCACATATATAAAATAATAAAATAAGGGGAACTAATATATCTCTATTTCAAACATAAAACTCAGTCTCCAAACTCAATATATGATAAACTTATTAATCATGTCACACTAGGAATTTTCCAATCATAAACATACAAATATTGAGGTCTACTCGAGTGCCCAAGTACATTGCACACCTGATTGAAGTGAAAATGCAAATCAGTAGGGAACCACTCGCATGGTCCCATATATAAAAATTAAAGCAATGTGTGTGCATGTGATATGATCAGATGAATAAATAAATAAACCGTGGAATGATAAATAAAATAACCGTTATTGGTCCTCAGGTTCCAACACAACACCAGAGATAGACCAAAACCTACTTTAGCTAGTGCTGGAGTGTCTCTAAGCACATCATTTAATTTTTATGACTGAAATCAATCCCACAACCAATACCTATGACCCAGGCATAAGAAATACAATATTATTAGGCTCAATAATAAGATCCTAGGAGAAATGTCTATGCATGAAACTGCATAACGATCAGTTAGTTGGTAGCGCTCCCCACCCAGATCATCTCCCACAAACCTCTCAGTAAGGTTTAGAGCACCCCTCCTATAACATCTCACAATATACTGACAACCAGGAGGGGTTAGTGTGTCCCTTCTATATCATCTCACATAGACATATCATTATAGGGTAGTATGTCCCAATTTTCTATCTCATATATCAAAACAGGAGTGTAAGAACCCATGTTCATATGGGATGATAATTTAAAATAGAATTTGAATTCCTCATTTGGTGGATGGGTTGATTTGAAATCCAAAAATTATAATGATTTAATAAGATTTTATAAATAATAATATTGAATTTTTGGATACGGTGTATGTTTTTATGGAAGTCCTAGGGGTTTATGCAAGCGATGGAGGAGGAACCAGCATCACATGAAACTAAAAAAATAGTGCAACGAGCCATTAAAGTTGTTAATAGTGATTCAAAGCATGAATGGGGTTCACAATGTGTAGTCAATGCAATTTATTACGTAAAAAATGGGATCTTGGGTCTTTTCTTGGATATTTATAGTGTGAACCCTAAGGTTATGTGTTGAAACATAAAATCATTGTTTTTTATGTCAAACAAGGGCATGTCTCCCTTATTTCTTTGGGAAAGTGATATATGCATGAGAGGGATCAGATTACACCCCATATTTCTATTCTTATCCATTATTAGTGATTTTGGGTGTGATTCAATGATGTCAACATGTATTCTCTTTCTCCTCCCTCCCTATATGTTGTTTTTCCTTGCCATTTCTGATTTTAAGAGTTTCCATCTTACGGTTCTTCATTGACTCCACTAGAGTAAAGTGTAATAAACTATTTTTATGGGTATCTCAATCAGGATAGAAATATGGGATCTAGAGGTGATTTCCAACTAATTTCTTACATCAATCCGTTGAGGAATGTTGACATGTTAAATTTTCTAAAGTGATTTTTTAAAAAATTAATTTTTCAGGCTGTCGAATCGGTAGATTGAATTAGGGATTTTGTGCATCATAGATTTGGGGATGTATAGAGAGTGGAACACACACTATTGTTGATGGTTTCAAAACAACAGAATGAATCAGTGAGTTAACTATTACTATGTAGAGCATGAATTTAATCAATTAATTGACTATAAGTTAATATAAATAGTTAATTATTTTTTCTGGGTGAAATTTAGGGTCTAGTTAATCAGGGGAGAGGCTAGATGAGCTTGGAAGGACTTAGTAGCTACTATTGGGACATGGCATCAATGTAAAAAAAACTTGAGTTATGTGATCTCACCTTCTTTCACTATGAAATTTATGTAGTATATTTTCTATGTGGATGTTCAGGAACATCATTGATGGAGACACCCCACACAACTTTAGTTAAATATTTTTTATGAAATATAAAATTCCTTATTCGACTGGTAAACATCAGGGGCCATGAACAACCCCTCTATGCATGCTTGACACCTCAACCACTGAAGGACGAGTCTAGGAACATATGAAGTGGATGGTATCCAATCCTCTTATAAGGTGAGGCTAGACTACAAGACCCTTAACCAATGAATAGGGGCTTAAGAAATTAGAGAACTCCCCTATAGACTTTAGGTCTTTGGTGCTCATCAAGATAAGGATAGGATGAGTGACCCTCTTCTGTCTGGTAAGGCTAGGCCTTTGTGGATAGACCAATGGCTGATCAATATGGGATTGGGTGATAGGAATGACCCATAGAGACCTTGAAGACCAATACTGGCTATCATCAATATCAAAACTAACACCCATGTGGTGATACCCTGTGTATTCAGTAAGGTTAATCTACACTACTACAAAACATGCCTTTAACAACTGTATAATTGAACATTATCAGTGCTAAAAAAGCGATAAATACCTAATCATTAATAAAATCACTAGGATTTTATCACTTCCATTATTTTGTGTTGATAAATATCCCTTTTTTTTAGAATATTTAGTGTCACTAATAATGGGGAATACTATTTTGTACTTAATAGTACATTGTAGTACCATAAATACCACCACACCAAAAACAAAACAAAAAAATTAGAAAAATATGGTAAAAATAAAAAATTTAAGTGAAATAAAATTTATAAAATAAATAAAATAAAAATAACTCTATATTATAGAAATTTCAATGTTTTTTTAAAAAAATTACATGAGTATGTAAAAAATATCACGTATATTCAAAAACATCAATGTTCCTTTATCTTTTCCCATGATCCCAACTCATGATATATCCTTACAAACCACACATTCTCAACTAAAATAACACACTTTTGAATGAAAAAAATTCTTATGTTTTTAATAAGAAAAATAAATAAAATAAAATAGAATGTTTAAATTTTAAAATAAACATTGAGTCATACTTGGAACAGAGTGTGTCAGATTGAGTTTTGGTTAATTCTAGAATGTCAGAGCATTTCTTGTTGTTATTCAAGAATTATATCTATGAAAATAACAAAAAATTTATGTATAAGATAATAATTATAGTAAAATTAATTAATTAATAGAATATAGAACGATAATACAACAATATAGGCTTTCTTTCTCAGTTTTGCTGATGTGATGAGCATTTAAAACTAAAATAACACTTGTTTATTGAAATCATGAAAATTGAGTCATACAAGTCACAAAATGAATCATTTTGAGGCGTGGATGATTCTTACATTTAAAAAATTACTTATGGATATTTTCCCCAAATTATAATGATAATCTGAATACAACTTCTCAGTTTTGAGTACGTCAGTTGTGTTTTCTTACTAAAATGTCATATTATAATGGAAACACATACATTGAGTCATAACAAACACATCATGTGTCTTTTTTATTTGATATTGATTCATATACATAAAAAATTACTTATTAATAACTTTAAAAAATTATCAAAACATTCCAAGTGTGTTTTTGATGATTTTCAATGAGTGAAAATTTTGAACCAATATGTCAATTGTAAACTGAGAATAGATATTTTGAGTCACTCTGGTCACATCGTGTATCATATTGAGGTGAGGATGATTACTACATGACACAAATGACTTATTGGTTTTTTTTTAAGTATTAAAACAATATTAATGTATTTTCCCAGTTTTAAGTACGTCGATTATCATTTTTTCTAAAATTAATGTTAATTTTATATAAATATATGTAATAAGAGTCATACCGGTCATATTGTGGGTTAAATTGAGGTGTGGATGATTGCTACATATCCTAAATGACTTATGGATATTTTTAAAAAATTATTAAAATAATACAAATACATTTTCTCAGTTTTGAGTACATCACTTACCTTTTTTACTAAATTTTCATTTTAAAATGGAAACACCCACTTTGATTCATACGGATCACAACATGTGTCAGTTTTTTATGAGACTGATTTCTACACATCATAAATGACCTATAAACCATTTTTTTATAAATTATCAAGATAATCCAATCATGTTTTCTCAGTTTTTACTAAGTGTCACTTTTTGAAATAAAAACGTTAATTTTGAATTGATAACAGACACTTGGAGTAATAATGTGCACATCATGTATTTTACTGAGATGAGTCTGATTCATAGACATTCCAAGGGAAATATGGATCATTTTTATAATGTCTAAAAATAATCTAAATATGTTTTCTAATTATTGAGCATATCAGTATTTTTAATAAAATTAATAATAATGTTAATTAAAAAGACATACGTAGAGTCATGCCGATCACACCATGTGATGGATTGATGTTAGGATGATTAATACACATACCAAATGATATGAATCATCTTTCTAAATTATAAAAAGGGCCCAATTTTTTCAGTTTTTTTTCTTAAAAAAATGTCATTTTAAATTAGAAACACACACTTTGAGTCATACCGGTCACACCATGTGTTTTCTTGAAGTGAGCCCAATTCATAGACATTAAAAATGGATTATGAATAATTTTAATCAATTATCAAGAAATACAGAGTGTTTTTGTGTTGTTTTCAGTGAGTGACACTTTTTGAACTATAATGCCAATTTTAAATTAATAACAAACACATTAAGACATAGAGGGTAAATTGTGTATCAGATTGATGTATAGATTATTGATACACTTAAAAAGATTCTTAGGGATCACTTTACTAATTTATAAAATGAATATTAATGTCTTTTCTTCATTTTGGGTTTTTAAGTTGTCTCTTTTAATAAAATTAATGTCAATTTTAAATAAAAAGACGCACGTAGAGTAATACATGTCACATTGTGCATCAGATTTTAGTGTGGATAATTCCTAAACCTCCCAAATAAATTATGGATCATTTAAAAAAATATTAGAAATATCCAAAAGTTTTTTCTCATTTTTTAAGTATGTCACCTATCTTTTTTACTATATTTTCATTTTAAAATAGAAACAAGAACTTTGAGTTATTCTGGTCACATCATGTGGTAGTTTGATAAGATAATGATTCCTACACATAATAAATTACCTATATTCCATTTTGAAAAGTTATCAAGATAATGTGTTTGTGTTTTCTTAGTACTGAGTTAGTGAAACTTTTTGAACTAAAATGTTAATTTTGAACTGATAAGAGAACATTTCAGTAATATAAGGAACATAATGTATTAGATTGATTTTTTTTAAGATTATTACATGTCCAAAATGATATATAGATCGTATTATAATAGTATCAAAATAATATGAATGTATTCTCTCAGTATTGAGTATGTCAGTTTTCATTTTCAATAAAATTAATGTCAATTTAAAAAACAATCTTGGAGTCATACCGGTCACACAATGAATCTAATTGACGTGCGAATAATTCCTACACATATAAAATGACTTATGGATCATTTTAATAAAGTATCAAAACAATATCAATGTGTTTTCTCTATTTTGTGTATATCACTTGTCTTTTTTTCTAAAATACAATTTTAAACTAGAAACACTCACATTCAGTCTTACCAATCACATAATTTGTTAGTTTTATATAATAATAATTACTACACATCATAATTGACTTATGAATCATTAGAGTAAATTATAAGGACAGACCAATTTATTTCATTCATTTTTTAGTGAGTGACATGTGTTGAACTAAAATTTCTATTTTAAACTAATAATAGACACTTTGAGTCAAATCGATAACATTATGCATCATATTGAGGTGAATATGATTCCTACACATCGAAAATGACTTATGGATCATTTAAATAAAGTATAAAAATAATAATAATATGCTTTATTGGTTTTCAGTAGGTCAATTGTAATTTTTACTAAAATTACTATCAAATTTAAATAAAAGGATGAACTTAGAGCCATACCGATCACACTATTAATCAGATTGTGGTGAGGATAATTTCTATACATCTCAAATGTCTTATGGATTGTTTTTAAAAATAATAAAAACCATTTGGATGCATTTTATATGTTTGGAGAATGTCTCATGTCTTTTTTACTAAACTGTCATTTTAAATTGGAAATATGCACACTTTGTCCTACTGGTCACATCATGTATCAGTTTTATGTGAGACCAATTACCACATGTCACAAATAATAGATAACCCATTTTACTAAATAATAAAGACAAACTAATAAAATTTTCATTGTTTTCAATGAGTGACCCTTTTTTAACTAAAATGAAAATTTTAACCTGTTAACATAAGAGACACTTTGAGTCATACATGGAACATCGTATCTCATATTGAGGTGAGGATGATTCCTACATGTCCCAAATGACATATGGACCATTATAATAAATTAAAAAAAATTAAAAATAGTGTTTTATGGGTTTTCAGTTGGTTATTTGACTTTTTTACAAGAAATACTGTCAATTGTAAATAAAAAAGGCACACATGAAGAAATACTTGTCTCATTATGTGTTAGTTTGGCATGATACTACTTATTACACACAAAAAGGAATTATATAACATTTTCCTAAATTATCAACATAATATAAATATTTTTCTTTGTTTCCAGTATGTCACATGTATTTTTTTACTAAAATTAATGTACATTTTATATAAACAATACATAGTTAGAGTCATACCAGACACACTGTGCATTGGATTGAGATATGGATGATTCTTACACATAAAAAATTACATATGTATTTCTTTCCTAATGAATCAAAAAATATTAATATATTTTCTTGGTTTTGAGTATGTGATGTGTGTTTTGAACATACATATAAATTATAATCTAAAAACATACAGTCTGAGTCATATCGAGCGCACTATGTATCAGATTGTGGTGAAGCTAATTGATCATGTGATATATGTTTTTCATCCAAATATCAGAAAAAATCATCAAAAGAAATATCATGATCTATTCTTATTAAATAAAAACTTGATGCTCCCTAAAACACTTTGTGTTTCAGGAAACATTGGGTTTCTTCTTCCATAAAAATGCAACATGTTCTCCCTTTTCTGTCTTGTTGCAAATTGTTGAAAGAAAAATATAATATAAAAAAATATCATAAAAAAAATACTAATTATTTGATAAAAATGATAAGGAAATTAACTTAAAATAGAAGATAAAATAATGAAAAGTTTAATTAAATAATTAGTAGTAATTATCCTTTTCATGATGGTTGTATACATTCTTGAGCCATTTCCTTATACTCATTAGCTTTTTTATATCCCCACAGTCAAATATCTCATGAGAATGATCAGATTCAAACAAACCACATCAACTCGAACAAAAGAATTCATAATTATATGAAAACAGTTATTATGTTATAAATACTATAAATAAATAAATTAAACATAAATATTAAATCATACATTACTTCTATTGACAATGATTATACTATTAAAACATAAATATTGGTAATTATGTGAAAGAAAAGACGTTTTTGAAGTATCTATAGATAACCAACCAATGAACTTGTAATTTATGTCAATATATTTCTTTGATAAAATAGAGATATATGTTATTTTAGTTCAGATCGGGGAGAATGTGTTTGCTCAGTTTTGAGAATGTGATGTTTGTTTTGAACTAAAATGTTAATTATAAACTAAAAACATAAAGTTTGATGCATATCAAGAACACTATGTATCATATAGAGGTACAAATGATTGAGTATGTGATGTGTGTTTTTCATTAAACCATCTCCACCAAGCAAGAAAAGAAATAAATGTTCCATTCAGATGTTTGAAGAAATCCTATGATCCTGAAACACCTCATCTAAAAGAAAGATGTTCTGACATTTTAGATTACATCAGGAGATTTATAGAAAAATATGACTTCCATGAGGACTAGTGAAAACAAATTAATAATTATAAAAATATAATAAAAAAATTAACTTAATAATATTAGATAAAAAGGCGATAAAATAAACTAAATAAATAGTAGGAATTCACCTTTTCATGATGTATTTATACATTCTTGACCTTTTTCTCTACTGATGAATTCATTTCATCATGATATATGTGAAAATTATCATAATAAGAATAAAATAAAAAAGATTAAGAAATCCACTAAAAAAGTGGATAAAATGATCAGAAAATAAACAAAAATAAAGTGTGTTCTAGTTATATATCATTAAAGTATAAAATATTTATTCTAGATCATAAGAAACTAAAATATAAATAATTTATTCAATCATACATGACCCTAAAAGAAAATATCTTTAAAGATCAATCCCAAAAACATGATATATTTAACCACTTTACAATATCATAACTGTCATGTATTACGGAAAATTCACATATAAACTTTTTTCCCTTCGGGTCGATGTAAACCTCAAATATAATCATTTTCCTTGACTTTTTCTACAAAAAACTAGCATAACACATTATATATTCCTCGATTATACTAATCCTTTTTTTATCTATTTATTTATTGATAGAAAAAATAACCATTAGTGTAAACATATGAGATTTCATTTATTAAACTCAAATAAATATTTACATTTGAGTTTTTATGGAACATAATAAAATCTATATTTCCCTTTCACCGCCATAGGGAGTACAAAATACCCGATAATCCATCAACCTTATTTGATGGATAAGACATCAGTACGACCCATTATGTATTTTCTGGAGACTCTAAACTCTATAATAAATTTTATACCCATTTTTTATAGTATCACACATCATTATAGCCCATTATAGCATCGAAATGACAATAAAATCTATCACATCCATTAATACTTCCTAGAATGTGCTATATATAATTATAGAATTTTCCAATATTTTGGGTGATGATAAAATCTAACATAACATCATCATTTTTTGTTCATCAAAATTTTAATATCCATAGTCTCATATATTCTTTGTTAATAATGATGTTGAGTCCTCTATTAATGAGATTTTAAACACGGATCATTTTATATAATGAATGTGAACATGAATTTATTGATGAACTAGTTGACATATTTATTTATGCTGATCTTGTTAATAAGCATCCATATATAATATGTACCACTTAAAAACCTATAAAATTTTAATGATTGTGATATTTTATGTGATATAATGGTTGGATAATTTAAATTCACAACATGATCATTCCAAAGAATCAGTCTTAGTCAATCCTTTTCACTGATGTAAAAATTATGTGTTAAGTTTAAGGATTTCACAAACATTTGTAATATTATATCATGAATATAGTTGATGATCTAATACCCCAAATAATTCCCCCACCCACCAAAGTGATACCACTATGTTGTTCCTTTTTGAAAATTCATGATTCATTTGATGAAATTTTTTATTTATTTATTTTTATTGGTTTTTTATCAATTTACTAGCTTCTGTTTGAAATGGTGTATTCTTTTAGATTTTATAAGATTCAATATTTCATTTAAAGAGTATTTTATTCGGATATTTATTTATAAAGAGGATTCATTAAATTTGATTCCATGTTTCCTTTGACACCATCCCTCCTCAATGACCACGATCTCTCACTGTTGTTTATCCTAAAATAGTTCTCGCATACTCCTTCTATCATCAGTGGTTGATTAAACATATATTTATTCCCGCATTTGAGCTTAATTATATACATATTTTTATCATTGTATTAGTATTGTATGACTCTCAAGTGACTATTTGATCAATTAATTAATACAATTCTGGTTTCTATATGGTAGGTATAAGTTTTCTTTTTGATTTTCTCTTGGTGAGGGGTTGATTTCACACATCAGTAATATTTGATATTACATGGAATGTGCTTATAGAAATTTTAGCCTATGAAAATTTGTTTCAGAATATAAGTAGTGTTTTATTTTATTTTGAAAAAAACTCCTCTACTTTGATTCCTATAAAAAATAATTTAAAATTGGTGAAAAAAATTCAATAAATAACCTAAAACACTTTAACAATGACTCTTATCTTAAGTGAAAAGTATTTTGGGAACTTTTCAATAATTTTTCTAAAAAACAACCCTTGTATGATACTCATTATACTCTATTCTCCATCAATTTTAATATCTTAAGGCCAATGCTTCATCTTCTCCTCATCCTGAGTCTTTACATTTTCCTCCTCCTCTGCCTTATTATCTGACATTGGCTTCACCTCTGTCTTTACCTCATCCATTACCCAACAATTTTATTGTTTGTTGGGAACCACATCTAAAAAAATTGATTTCCAACATTATACATCTTCTTGATAAATAGATAAAAAATAATATATAAGCATTCTGATACAAATTATTTACACCTCAAATATATATCTGAGGTTATATACCATTCTATATTACCAAAATTGTTGTAAGTCACCTAAATTTATTTTCAAAAAACATTATAATTCCATGAGCGCTTCCCACTAATATATAAAAAATTTTACTTCCTCTAATGAGTATGATGGTTATTGGAAATCTTGGTAGTGGTGACAAAACAAAGACAAGAAAACTATTATGAACTAATTTTAATGAAATTTTAATAACCTTTGGAAATTACCACTTTAGGGATGCTGGTATTTTCATTTTTTATTATATCTCTCATAAATGATCAAATTTAATATCCATAATGATTTCCATTTGTTGCTTTAGACACTACAAAATATTGAACAAAATATATAAATTGTTTTGATATATTTTTTGATAATTAAATCATTATATATATACGTTAATATGTTTCAATTTTAATTAATCTTTAAGATTTTTATTTCCTATCCCCGAATGTATGGCATGAATTATCTTATATTTAGAACCTTCCTATCATAAAAAAGTATTTATAAAACACATACCAAATCATATAATTCAAATATTATATATAAAATGTTCATTGTATTGAATTACAAATTCAAAATACACATCTTGAGTGGTTTTTTTATAAATATCCATGCATTAGATCCATAAAATAAATATTTAGGTTATCCATATTGACATTGATCATCATCCAGTGTTTCAAAAAAAACAAATAATTAAATAAAAAAATGAAAATATTTTTTATGTGATTAGATTGTATAGTTTAACCCCAACATTATAGGCCTTAAAAAGAGTCTATAATATGTTATTTTATTTCTCAAACACATTGTATAGCTCATATTTATTATTATCAATTTCTTTATTCTCCAAATAAGTTTAATTTATAGAAATTATATAGGGATAAATGAATCCAAATCATGTTTCACACGTTTTTTCCTTTATATAGTAGTGACATAAATGCCTTTATAAAATATGAATTGTTATTAACATTATTGAACATATTAGATCCCTATTTGGGAAGATGTATTATGAAACTGTATCTTATGTATCACAACTTGAAAATTGACCTACAAATTTTTTTGAAACTATGGACGTAGGTCAATAAAATGTGGAAATATATTATTGTAAGGTTTCTGGAAAATGCGCTGGCTAGAGTTGGTGCAATAGATATTACCTATTTCCGTGGTTTAAACCATTGATATGTCAAACTAAAACAATGGTTTAACCATTTAAATTTAAACCTATTTCTATTGTTGAAATTTTTAATGTATGTCCTCTATAAACAATGTTTTAATCGTGGCTATTTCTTCACACATCCACAGTTTAACAGCGACATTTGGTGGATACCTCCATGGTTAAAAACATGACTAAATCCTTTGAATGGCATAAAAACACAACTTAAATTACATTTTATTGTGACTTGATTTTTCTTATACCTCAAAAGGAGCATAATTTTGTCATTATTTTGGTTAACCTATACAAAAACTCATGTTGCACAATAAAAATCCTGGAGACAATGGCAATTAGCCAATATCACATTGGAATAAACTAATAGTTTTAATCCCTAGTTGTTATATTAATTTTTTCTTTCAATTGATGTAGGAACCCAAACACTTAGAAATATTCCAACCAAATTAAAAGGGTCCATTAATGTACATATAATTCTATTTTATTGAGCTAAACAGACAAGTAATGCAATAAGTAGTTAGAAATTCCAAACTAAATTGAATTCACAGTTACAAAAACAAAGAGAGAGCCACAAGAAGCAGTGAAATTGATTTAAAAATTAATATTTATGGGTTTGAGATTTTCACATTTTTTATGAGAGAATATATTCTCTCAATTGGTAGCCAAGATTTTCTTGATGATTTTCGGGACCTTTTGATTATACTCACACTTTTTACCTTTGAATATTCTTCCAGACTCTGAATTATTAGGGGATTTTGGGTTGGGGTCACACAGTAGGGACTATATAAAGGTAAGTATAGCTACAACATCATATATAAGACTCCACTAGTTTGGTAAAATATCCACAAAAATACTTTCATCTACATAAATATTATAAAAAATCATTTTAAAATAAATGTATTGTTGGTGGCTTCTATTGGTAATCTTTCGTGAATTGAAATGTGAAACATGAAAGCATAAATAAATAATGGTGAAAATTATTAATCTCATCTATTAAATTTATCTTCTCTTGAGTGACCATCTAAACTCATAGAAACACTAGGTGTGTACACTACAAGAATTGTGAGAAAATAAATCAAACAATTCAAAAAAAACATGTTCAAATCAAACAAAATTCAAACACAAAAAAGTTACCTACTATAAAATAATTAATATTAAATTCGGGGGGGGGGGGTAATGTATTTTGAAGAATATCAGTGGAAGATTTCCAATATGATGTGTTGAAATACATCAAGTGTTTTAATAAGGATACTTATTTCATAAATTTTACATCCTAAGGAGAATTATGTTTTCTTTTCTATTTCAAGTCATAAAGAAAACCATATATCTCAATTTTTTCCCAAATGAATTATAAAGATAAAAAAAAGACTACTCATAAGCTATACATATCGATCTATATATAAATATGATTAAAATATATTTGTAGTGTATAATTTTTTAAATGCCTGAAAATAATATCAACACAAGAAATCCAAACATATAAAATCTAAAGAAACTCAATCAAAATCCCTCCCTCAAGTAAGGGAAAAAAATAAAAAAAATTTAATGACTCACTTCTTCATCAATTTTTAAACATCTATTCTCAAATTCCTTATAAGTGTAAAACTAAGTGCCAACATGACCATTACCATCACCTGAAACTCTAACAGTATCCATAGGAAATCCAAGATCCTGATCAAACTTCCCAAACCTTAGTATTTGGATAAGAAAATGGGACAAAATATATGTTTCTCAGTGATATTGTATACATATTTTATGTAATAAAACAAATGATACTGAAACCCAACTTTATCACTTAGAAAATAAATTCCCAAATACATAAAGAATAAGGAATTTCAAAAAAAAAATACAGTGGGAAATCTAGGTTTACAGGTCAGGTTGATTGTCTTATAAACCCATTTATGCTCAACTATAACCTAGTCCATTTAAATAAGAAAACCATTGATAATTCTCATTGGATAGTGGGTACTTGTGATGTTTCCTTCTCAAAGTATATTTTTGTTAGCTCTCAGCTATTCATCCAAGGATTTTCTTCTTCTGATATTATATTTAAGTGGTAATTAACATATATATCTTTCCTGTATGCAATGATTAATAATTACAAGGGATCAATAGTTAATGATATTGTTCCCTCTACAACCAAGGATATGATAATAAATATTCTTAGTGTTGATGAAATTTTTTCTACCTTTTCTATAAATGCATCCACTATAATTAAAAAGGAATGATTCATCAGGGGGATCACATATAAGAAAATTGTATTCTTATAAAAATGTGAATCCTAATATGGAGAAATGTGAGGAATGTTTTTCCTACTAAAAAAGTTATCCAATGAGAGGTATTTCACTAACATCTATATGTAGGTTACACTATCACACATCACCACTCCTATCATGATTCTTCCATTAAAAATACATAGTATTAACATGATTTTTAAAACCATTAAAAATACCTTTACTGAATCATCAAATAATTTTCAAAAATTTTTGGTACTTCAAATGGATGAAATGAAATGATTATATACAATATAAATTATACCTTGTCATTCCACGATATCTAAATAATTATAATATTTATAATATGTATTGTAAAACAAAAAAACCACACACTATCATTCACATTGAAAATGCAAATCAATATATACAACTTCAAACTATCCTTTTCAACCTCACACTAAAATTTAGAAATTCAAAATTTCACACTATCATAATATTGTATTATTTAAAACTTCAAAAAAAATTGGGTGAGATGTATTTTACAATTGAACAATATCATATTCTAGGGAAAGGTCTATTTACTTTCCCAATATCATTTATTAATTCACAATTGTACATTGTCATGGTATTCTATCATTTATAGTGAATATATAAAATGAAATTAAATAAGAAGATATATAAAGTTTTGTTATTATTATAGAATATATGGTAATATAATGAGCTTTTATTATGAAGAAAGACATACCACAAGTTATGTTTAGTCCATTAATACAAACAGTAGGGTTTGTAGGAGTGACCTATTGTATTATAATGGATGATAAAGATTTGAATGTATAGGATATGATACAAGAATTAGGTGATAGAGAAGAGAAATGGATGAGGATGGATATTACGAATAGGGATGGATGTGAATCCTAGTGATGTTCATGATGAAATATATTTCTCTTAAGGAAATAAAAATGACATTGTTGGAGGATTTGAAACTTGTGTGGTCATCATAATTTGTGCTATTGTATACATGTTATTTTAATAAAATTATTCATGCTTACTGCTATTATTTTACCTTTACCATTAAAGTTAGTTTAATGTTTCATGATTTACATGTCTCTTTTATATTGTGTAATTCAAGATTATCTCCATGAAATAATTTTGTTTTTTCGTTTTCCTAAAAAACATAACTAAACTGTTTTTTTATCAAATTGCGATTTCAGAAATATTTATTATTCTGACCCAACTTCTATGCATGTTAATTTATATTCTTATGAAACACATTTATTTAATGTTATATATATATATGATCCACGTCTTATCATGGTGTCCAATCACATAAATCCCTATATCCGTTGAGCTATCACATGTTCAGTCATTTGAATATATTGTTTGATAATATATGTATATGGTTCACTCAATGGAGGAGTCGATTTTTCTTCTATATTGAATCATAGAATCAACCTCAAGGAAGCTATATTTTTATAAAATTTTATGGTCAAATAGTTAAGGTTAAGGATATGAATTCTCCTTTCTTTAATAACCTCTAGAGGACAAGGAAGGATGATAAGACCATAAATACCTAAAAATAGTAATAAAATAATCTTTGGAAGGAATTAGCTAAGAGAGAACATATTGAGATACTTCAAGGATATTTTAAATAGTTTCCCACATATAAATATTAGGTATATATTAGTTGTCATCCCAATGACTATTGATGAATTCTAAAATCTCATGCTCACTAAGATGTCTGGCCTGTAGCATTTTAAGGATATAATATTTTCTCTCAACCCTTCAAATGCTCCTAGTCCAAATGATTTATCCAACCTATTCATCCAAGAATTTTAGAACATTCTTTATAATGGTTTGTTAAAAATTATTTATATTTTATTCAAAATGGTATTCTTTCTAAATGAGTGAACTCATATTTTATTGTCATATTTCCCAAAGATGAATTTTCTAACTATCTTAACATGTTCATTCATGTGGATGTTTCTAATAGTTTCTACAAGATTCCAAGTAAAATAATATACACTAGACTCTTCTTAGTCATTGGGAAAGTGGTATCAAAAAATCAGTTTGTATTTTTCTATGGGAGTAAAATACAAGATTGTATGGTAACAACCTAATAATGTATAACATGTTGATGAAATCAAATAATAGTGATGTTACTTCTATTCATAATGATGTTAAAAATTATTTTGACTATATAAATTGGAACTTAATGTTTGAATTTATTAAAATATTCATGTTCATAGATTATTTTTATGGCTAATAGAAAATTCTGTTCAACTCTATTTGGTTGTCCATCAAATTATATGATACCCTAAAGGGGTACTTCTCATGCTCGTGTGGGGTTAGGAAAGCTAGCCCTCTTTCATGTTTTCTACATAAAATTGTTGAAGACTATCTAAGTAGATCCATTTTGAAATGGTTGAGAAGGGATTTATCAAACCGATCCAATCACTTATAAACTATATATTTTCATATAAAAAGGATTTATATAGTGTTTATATGATTATTTAGATGTTTATTTGTTTAATAAAATTAACATAAAAATATATGGACTTTATGGTCTGAAAATTTTAAAACATATTACTATATAATCTAAAATAAATCTATACAATTAACATATAAACATTATTTTCATGAATAAATTTAAAATAGAATCACTAAAACATCAATTACTAAACATAAATATAAAATAAAATGCATATCTTTGAATGATTTTTTAATATATGAGTAATTTATTTAGGAAAAAAATTATTACATAACATTTAGTAAAAATATTCCATTGATATAGTACATGAGTTACTTGTTCATGATCATGAATCAAAAGAAGCACCTTTTAAGAAAATAAACTGTAAATTCAGATTTATTGACTACTCATATTCGACACACAGGTGGCCAAAAGCAACTAACAATCTCTACTCTTTGAACCAGATCCCAATTCTCATACTTGTGAATAAAACCAATTTATCTTCAATATTACAATAAAATAAATAAAAATATTCATGTAAAATAAAATTGTGGGACTATTTCATATGAATTAACACTAAAGCAATAGAATTAAATTTAAATACATGTTAAATGATCAACTAATAAAATAGAAACCATGTATTTTAATTCATACATTTGCGTCGTCCAAATTTACCTAAGATTTTAGGGTTAAGGGTTCAATTATAGTTTATCTTGGGTTCCAGAATCCTCAGAGACCTAAGAAGAAATCTATAGACACGTACATTATATGGAAGATTTTTGGCTATGTAATGTCCAACTGTTGGCACCAAAAATCGGAAGGGATAAGGATAATAAAAAAGTCTCAGAAGCTGCCTCATGAAGACCTTTATCAAAGCCATATGGCCTCGCGCCCACCGCGAAGCAAGGAGGTGGGATGCTCTATGGGCCGATTTGACATTCTCAAGCTCGCCGCAAAGCAAGGAGGCAGGATTCTCTATGAGATGATTTGACATTCGCGAGCCTACCATGAAGCAAGGAGGTGGGATTCTTCGCGAGCCTATTTGATGTTCGCGAGCCTATCGTGAAGAAAGGAGGTGGGATGCTCCACGAGCCCCTTTGACATTTGTGATCCCACCATGAAGCAAGGAGGATGGATGCTCTGTGATCCCCTTTTAAATTCATGAGCCCACCGCGAAGCAAGGAGGCGTGATTCTCTATGATCCCCTCTAACGTTTGTGAGACCACCGAGGTGTGGAATCCATCATCTTGTCGAGCGAGCTCTGCTTCGCAGAGCCTCTGTCCTATAAATACCAGCCTCCCCCTAGTCCAAAATCACGGATCATCTGACCTTTCCCCTTCTCAACTCTCAAATCGTGAAACACTTTCTGCTCTGCAAACCATGAGCTGCTCAAGGTAATTTTTCTATGTAAAGTGCCTCCCCTTTGCCTTGTTTTCACCCCCTCTTTCGAGAGGGATTCCTTTTGTGAATCCCACAAGCCTTCGTGAAGGAAGGATATCCTCACTGGGTATCGGGTCATCACGGAGCATTTATGCTTCATGAAGCACCCCCCTTGCACACATGACTCAAATGCTAAGGTGGAGTCATTGTGCCTCGCGAAGCACATTGATTCACAAGACTTTACTTTGTGAGGCACCCATGCTTCGTAGGTCTTTTCTTTGCGAATTACCTTCCACTTTGCAAAGCACCTCTTGTATGCACCTATTCCCTAAGCCTATTCCATGCCACTTCACCTCGTGAAGCTCGCACCTTCATGAATTCATTCCATTACATAGAGAACCAGAGCTCTATGAGGCTTCTACTCATAAACCCCTTTGCTCTGCAACTCTCTTTCCTGTTCAACCTCCTAGGTTCGCACGAAGTAAATTCAATATCCCTTGGGTGACATTTCACATTGCACTGCCTCACCTCATGCTTCTTCACATAGGCACACTAATGACTATTGCTTCTTCGCATTGCCATTCTAATGTGGACCGCCCAATGGTTCACTCCATGAAACCCCCTAGCCATGGTTTTTCCTGCCCCTTATCTTCACTAAGGTGCAGAGGGTACCTATTTTGTATGTTCTAGGGGTGCAGATTGAACCCTCCCTCCTCCGAGCTGCAGGACTTTAAACTTCCAAACATCATCGTACTCAGTACATGATGTTAAACTATGACTTCCCCCATGCATCCTATACGGTGAAAGGGAAACCATCTTGGTGTAAGCCCCTAGCCTTTCTTTTAAGAGGGAGCAAACCTACCCATCCTTTATTCGGTGCCAAATCCCTCTTCTGCTAGGGTTTGTCTCCACCAGGCATCCATCCTGAAGTAAGACCCAACCCCTTCAGGCTGCTAACCATGCATAATATCTTGTTTCCTCTTTGGGACGCTAACTACACATAAGCCCCACTCCATTCCCCATGGACGCACCTTGCATGACGTGATCATTAGGTCTTTGTTGTCTCTTGTTTCTCACACCGAGCATGACTCATGTGGTCTTAAAGTAAGCACCGACCATGAAATCATCCTTGGACAGCCTAGAGTGTAAGCCCAAAACCCACCTAAACTACGAGTAAATTCATCCTTGCTAAGGAAAGGTATGTAGGAAGCCTCCACGAGGTTCAATCCCACCACCCATTGGTCAATCTGACCCCCTTTAAGTTGGTTAACCAACACCTTGGGCAGCCTAGAGTGTAAGCTCCAAAACCACCTAAACTATGAGGTCATTGATACTTTCTAAGGCAGGGTACATAGGATGCCTCCATGAGTTTCAAGACCACCACCCATTGGTCTCTCTGACCCCCTTCCCATTGGTTCACCAACACCTTGGGAAGCCTAGAGTGTAAGACCCAACCCATCTAAACTATGAGGTCTTTGATCCTTTCCAAGGAGAGGTATGTAGAAAGCCTCCAAGTGGTTGAAGCACAAAACTCGTTTGCTCTGACAACCTTCACGTCGGTTCGCCCCTGTCCGGCATGAGGTTAAACTGTGGACCCCAATCAGTGGTAATCCATTGTTTCCCAAGTTAGAGGTAATTAGTTTCACACCAAACCCATCTGAACTACGTGTACATTGATCCTTGCGAAGGCATGGTATGTAGGAAGCCTCCAGAACGTTCAAGCCCAATAACCATTGGACCCCAAGTCCTCCTTCATGTCGGTTCACTGACCCCCATTCTGAACTACGTGGACTTTGATCCTTTCCAATGTATGGTATATAGGAAGTCTCCATGAGGTCCAATCCCACCATCTATCTGGGACCTGGTTCCCCATTCACTTCGGTTCGACCCCATCTACGGTAAGCTGTTGTGACCCTCTTTAATGGTACGATATTGACATTATTATCCAGCAGTAAGCTGTTGCAACCCCATCTAGCAGTAAGCCATTGAAAACCCCAATTGGCAGTAATCCGTCATCAGATAAACTATGTGGAATGTGATTCCCTACCAACGGTATACGTATGAAGTTTTTTCGAGCCTCTAGCCCAAAACCATCATCATCCTCATGAAGGTTACATCCCATTCACCGTCCACATCATCCAACCACTCCATCATCCATACTGATTCTTATCTGAGCCACCACATCCTGGTGAAATTATGCTATCCCATTCCCCATTCCCCTCAATAGTAACTGGGAATTCAACCACGCGTTGGCCCCAACATCAGTGTTCCCTTTAGGGGTTACACCCATTTGATCCACTCTAATCATTGTTCAGATCAGTCTGATCCATCTCCACTGAATGTTAAACTTATGGCATACCCTTTGTTAAAGATGGTAAGCAAACGAAAACCTTAAAATCATGCCTATGGCATATAATTCCTCGCATTTGATGTGGGATTCCTCGAGCTTTTGTGCCCTTGATAAGCCCTATAATAATGGGAAGAAATCCATATGTTCTAGTGTCCCAACATCCAGACATGCCAGTGATGTCCAACGTGACCACTCCCCTAACTGAAGGTTGCTTCCATAACTTGGCCCCATGGAATGTCCTGACAGAATAAGTGTAACTAACTGGTGTCCATGGTGATATGGCACCAGGAAGAGTTTCATGAACAATGTATTAAATCAATATGGGAGACCCAAACTATGTGGTGAGTTCTGAGGAGGAATCCAAGGAAGTAAAGACCGGAATCCCATCATCCTGTTTCGATCAAGGAGAAAATGTCCCTCAACAAGGAGCGGATATCACCCGCCTTTGGGGAGCGGGAATGTGGGGAAACAGACAACACCTTTTTTCCTCTAGTAGACGGACGCACGCATCCCAGAGAAAGTGTCGGAATCATAAATGGAGAACCCGACATGAAGGTATTCTCCTCAATATGGAGATTAGTAGTAATCGAGGCATCAATGGATTAGCGTGTCACAAGATCTAGTTATCCGATGTCGGGTCCCTCCATGAAAATAGCAGGTTTGTCGTGAAACTCACTAGAATTTGGGGTAGTAGAATGATGGACATCCCATTATGAGACGTTGTTAGTGTGGATCTCTCTAACCAGTCATGGAAGATGGAATGGTGTTGGGGAATTGGATGTCAATTCCTTTTTCATTTAGCACTGATGAGTTAATCTCCCTGATCTTCAGGAATAGAGTTGTTGCACACGGAACACGATCACCGCCTCCACACGGACATAGGGGCAAGGGAAGTGCCAATGCGGTAGTCCCACATGTTTCCGTTTCTTCTGTGATGACCTCTACACACATGACCCTGGGGTTCCCATGCCCCATCTCCACGTCCGAGGTTATTCAGCGGAGGGTGATCAATGACCTCATGCGCTATTATAAGGAGGAGGTCATAATACCAACTCCGGATATGGCCCGAATGGATCTAGAGGCATCTTCACCTCATCTCCAACGCCACCCCGGAGGGCCGTGTAGGGAGACACTCCTCCCCAAGCCGACATATAACCGTTTTCGGAGCCTCTCCCCAGAATTCTTTGATGACTCCCTGCCTTACGCTGATGAGGTAGGTGACGTCTGGCCCATCCCAGTCAATGTCCCATTCCAGGGGCTCCCAATGAGGGCTCCAACCCAGCTACGTTAGCACCACCACACGGTATTTCTGAATGAGGAGCATGTAAACCACTTACCCACACCACCAGTTCTGGTTCATCTGACCTGACGCCAGTGTTTGACGCAGGTTGAAGAGGATGTCTGCCAAGGAGCGTCAATGTCGACGGCTACTGTGGCCCGAGCCCCCGACGACGCATATCATCAGTTCCTATTATTCAATGAGCAGGGGCACTAAGATTCCCCACCAGGATCGAGGCCCCAACCACCCCATGGTCAGGTAGGGTCAACTCTGTTGGTCGTCGGTACGAGTAGTGGCCACCGTGAGCTAACCCGCAGCAATGCCACCCAGTACAGAGGTCCTCCCCGTACCACTAACAAGGAGAACGCAGACCTTCCCCGCTTTGAGGCTCGACAAGGAGGTCCACCAAATGCCACCCTTAATAGAAATTAGGGTCTTCCCTACGCCGGGGACACTCGGTATGAAAGTCTCTCCTGGGCCCATTACACTGGGTGTGGAGTCATTCCTCTTTCCCTCGACTGCCGATGTAGGGACATTGCACATTTGGTCTCTCTTCAACGTGGGGATCCTCCCTGTGTCCTCTTAGCATATGGTGAAGGTCCTCCTCACCTCAGCAACTAAATGGGGTGGGGAGGCCAACCATACCTTACTAGCACCCAACATGGAGTTCCTAACTGTGTTTAGCTAGACCAATACAAGGACCCTCCTCATACTGAGGTCACCGGGGGAAACAAGTGTGGAGGTCATCCCCATGCGATCTCCACCTCTATCGGAGGTCTTTCCCGCTCCCACACCATTCATGGAGGTCATCCCCATGTCCCCTTTGACATTTTTCCCAGTTCTCCTCGCACCTCGGCTTACTCAGGTGGAAACCCTCTCCGCCTCAACACCAGTGTAGTCGAAGGACCTCACGTCAGATGTCAGCCCTGTCCCGAGGAGCAACCCAGTGGCAGGAAGGCCGGTCATCACCACCATAAGAGTAAATCTAGGAAGGTCTGGACAGAGATCAAAACAGTCCGCTTCTTAGACTCTAAAGTGGAATATGACTCAACTCAGGAACCCTCCCCTCGCTCATCCGAGTCAGGGGATGGGGTAGGAACATGGCGCATCTGCCTAATAGTCCCGAAATGTGAGGTTCATCAGATTCCTGCCTCCCTCCATAGGAATATCTTAGAGGATGAAAATTTGGCAACCCTGTAGGTCACGGTCATGAAAAAACCACCTTCATCACCAGAAGCGCTCTCTAACTCAACAAGAGATCACAGAGAGCTATTTTGGGGGCCAATGGCTGTAGAGCAGCATCACAACCTATCACTATTATCCCTAGCCCCTAAGCCAAGAACTGCAGTCATCAGCATGTATTATTGTGACATAGTAGCTAGGAAACTACACTCTTCGGAGGAAAGCCTATGATTCGGAGGCCACTCAGCCTGCTCGATGTACTCTCCACCGACCAGCCTTCCATCCTAGTGGTCTACCTCAGTACAACTACCAGTTCCTCATCCTCCCCTGGATAAAAAATGGATAAATAAAGGGAGAGAACTTGAATCTGAGCTGAGTATCTCATGGAACATCCTCACAGTAGACCACTTCCCAGAGATTTTCTGGCCCATGGTAGCACCGATTTTTTGCGTGCCAGAATCCCTCACCCCAGAGGAGGTTGAATGTTTCTAACAAACCCATTGGGTGATGCATTTTCACCTTTTTCATCAGCGATTGGTTTATCCCAGGAGCCAAGTGCATCTTAAAGACATTGGAAAGTAATTTCATCTAGTCGATCTGCCACAGCACCAGGTCCACTTTGACTCAAGCTGTGGGCCCATGTTAGGGACTCCAACATAGCAGGAGGTTGTTAAGCTCCTCTATTTTGTTTAGAAATTGGAGGGGACTACATTAGTCTGGTATAGCTAGCTTCCCATCAAATCCGTAACTTGCATGGAGGACCTTCACAGGAAATTTCTCTAATAGTTCAGCTCCACCTTGCGGAAAACGAGCATCATATACCTCTTCAAGTGAAAACAAATGCCTGATGAGCGTGTCATGAAATTTATCACCCAGTGGAAAGGGAATACATATTTCCTTAACATGCCACTGACTCAATAGAAATTACTGATGATGTGTGTAAGAAATGTCAAGATAGAACTGGTTCCCTCTATGATAACCCAGAACTACCTCAGAGGATTTCGAGACATCTCTGATAAGGCCCAGCTCCTGGAAGAGGCTCTGCAACAGGCTAGCCAGGAACATCTGTTGCCTCCTGCAATTCTCATGAGAAGGGATTTCAGATCCAATCCTACCACAGTAGCGCAAATAGAGGCTCCCATACAGCTGGAAGTATTACTGGTAGAGCCACCTCCCTAGCCCAGAAGAGGCCCGCCAACATAGGCGCAACCTCCAGCCTAGCAGCGGCTTCCTCAGAATAGGCAGGTGCCCCCGCAAAATGTGCTGCCACTACGTAGTCGGGAAAACTAGGATCCGCCTCCTCAATAGGCTCATCCAGCTACTAATCAAGGCCATGCTTCAAGTACCCCCCTTTCTGGACAGAAGAAACCAGACCAACTCATTCAAGAAGACTCAGGTCTCTGACTATTTCCAAAGTGCCGTGGAACAAGGGATTGTGTGTTTTCCTAAGTGTAGAAGGCCAGAAGAGGAGAACCTCTTTGATCACCCCAACTATTGCCCCTATCATTGAATCCTGGGGCACACCCTCATGAAGTGATATGTGTTCAAATATTGGCTTCAAGACTAGGTCGATAACAACATAGTCAGGTTGGGCTCGACCCTGGCACAAGTGGCATGCATCGTCGTAAGACCGTATAGTAGCATCGACAATGAGGGTGAGTGGCTGCAGGTTTCTAACTACGAGTCCCAGAAGTATGAGGACTGAATGACTCTCAAAATTGTTTCTCATGCCCATGGTATCATTTGTGCATGCCTGAATCAGCCAGATTCTTCAAAGCTGTAATAGCTACTTATGCATCATCATCTCAGCCAGCCTATTCCCAAAAGAGCAAGCATTGGTGGTGCAAAGGAATGCAATGTGCCCCCAATGACATCATCTTCCTGAATTCTTGACGACTTTATGCCTCCGTAGATGGGGATTCCTCTCAAAATCTTCCCTGTAATGGATGACTCTTCAAGTGATAGTCAAGGGTATGCTTTGGTTAATACCGTGGAGTTGGTAAATCCCTATAGGACTCCCGACGACGGGGAGCGCCAGGTGGACCTACCCAACGTCCCCAGCTGAAACCAACATAGGCAGAGCTGTAGCTATATGGGCTGTCAGAGTGCTTCAGTTAGCACGTCCAGCCTGGCCTTGCACAACACTAACACCAGACAGTAGGCTCAGCGCAGATCTCATCACGGGCTGCCTCATCATCTAGTGTCATCAAGTCCGCTTCCACCATCGTTTCTGTTACTGGATCGGGCGGAGCCACTTCGACCATGCCACGATCAGCCTCACCCTTCTATATGTCGATCCTAGTCATTCGGCCCTCATCCAATAGCTACTCTATGGGTCTCAACTAGTAAGCAGCAGGATATGCACAACACCAGTCAGTCGTTGGCCCAATCGACAGGGCCCACCATGCCTCCTGTCATAGAACGAACTCTTGCAAGCAGAAGCTCACACTTGACATGGAAGTATCATGTTCTCAAGCACCATTGAAGAATTCCAATGAGGCTTTCCATCCTTGAGGACCTTCTCCTATCATTAGATATGCGTGAGGCCCTCCCCGAGGCTTTGAGAAGCCCCCTCCAGTTTGAGACCGAGGTAGTAGCTGCAGAGGACTTTCACGTGGAGTATCTCGAGAATGATGAATGTTCGGCCATCATTTCATTATCTAGAGAATATTAAAACTCTCCCATACAGGGGTACATATGCCCACTGTATATAACTAGCCAATTAAATGGCATGGAGGTTCGTCGCTGTCTTGTTGACACCGGCTCTAGGATTAACCTTATCTCGACATGGACACTGTAGAAGATGGGGTTATCTGAAGATGACCTGACCCCCCACAATTTAAGAATCCAAGGATATGATAGGACAGAGAAGTCCTCAATCGGTAAGATCCATTTGAAGACCCCGTTCAGGGTCCTAGTTTCCAAGACCGTGTTTATGGTTGTCTCCCAAGACACCATGTACAATGCATTTATTGGCAGACCATAGATCCACCTGCCCGTGGTGGTCCCATCATCATATCACCAATGCCTCAAGTACTCCCTTAATGGGCGAGTAGGAGTACTCCAAGGGGACATGTCTCCTTTTTCCTCTTGTGAAGCCCTCTACCTGGACGCTGACTATTACAAGAGTAATGATAAATGGATTTAGGTAAGTGAGGATGAGCCCGTCACAATCACAAACGACCCCTGGGCATGTCTGGATGATGCCTACATCTTCCCAATCCATCGATTGTAGGTCAGAATATCACATCTTATTCTTACACAAATCAGGCTCATGTTATCTCGGATCCTGCTACCCCCATAAGGTATCGGGATGTTCACCCCATGGCTACAACAGTACATCATGCATGCATGTTTCATCGAGCTGGAATCAACCGACTCCAGCCAATATGCCACTATTTCTTTTATATCATCATGCATGGCCCCTTGGGCTGAAGACCATATGGGATCGGGTCAACCGCCTTTATTTCTATGGATTCGGCAGTACCGGAATCTCTTAATTCAGTGACCGCGGCGGCTCAGGCTTGTACTAGCCTCCCGTTGGAATCGGATGACATAGAGAAATCTCCTCCCACTAAGGATCCCTCCTTCACAATTGAATAAGAGGATTTTGAGGATGCTCCTCCGGCCATTAAAGAGGGTGTATCTTCCACAGTTGATGGATTGGTATAGGTGAACCTCGATAGCGAGGTGGACCCGAGACCCACATTGATCAATGCTTTAATGCCCCCCGAGGAGAAATAACAGTACGTGGACTTCTCTAAACTATACCGTGACATGTTCACCTAGAGCTACGATGAGATTCCAGGGCTAGATCCTCAGGTTGTCATCCACTGCCTTGGTCTCCCGAAAAATCATCGCGGGTTCAAGCAGCCTCCTAGAAAGATGCTCCCTTATCACTGTGCCATGGTCAAGGCCAAGGATGAAAAGCACATCAGAGCCAACTTCATCAAGGAGGTCTACTAACCCAAGTGTCTAGCCAACATTGTGCCAGTCTGGAAGAAAAATGGATAGATCAGGGTCTTCATTGACTTCTGCAATCTCAATAGCCACTGTCCAAAGGATGATTTTCCCATTCCTGTGACAGAATTTTTTATCGATGCTATGGCTGGGTTTCAGGCCCTCTTCTTCATGAAATGTTACTATAGATATAATCAGATCTGGATGGTTCCCGAGGATCAGGAATATACAACCTTTAGGGTGCCACAATGTACATTTTGTTACCAAGTCATGCCCTTCAGCATGAAGAATGTAGGCGCCACCTATTAGCGGTCCATGCACCGCATATTTAAGACAATCCTTGGGACATTGGTGGAATGTTATTTGCATGTTCTGGTGGTAAAATCCGGCCAGCTCTAAGACAATCTCAAGGACCTCGAGAATGTGTTCAGCTTCCTTCATTCCCACCACGTGAAGATGAACCCATTGAAATGTGCCTTCGGGGTCGCCTCTAGGAAGTTCTTTTCATTTGTTGTCAGGTATTGGGGTATCGAGATTGTGCCATAGAAGATAAAGTCCATCATTCAGATTCCTTCCCCAAGAAATATTCAGGAGCTTCGAGGTTTCCAAGGCCACATAGCCTACATACACCGATTCATTGTGAATCTGACCGGTAAGTGTAAGCCCTTTTTCGGCTCATGATGAACGACACCGCTTACGAGTGGGACGAAGAGTTCCATGCCATGTTTGAGGTAATAAAGTAATATCTTCTCTAGCCTCCAGTCCTGATGCCACCTATATTCATAAAGATGATGGTTCTTTATGTGACTACCCTGGAACAATCTCTTGGCACCCTTCTCACCCATAAGCCATATTACTGCTGTAACCTCCACTTCAAGACCCCTAGGTTCCTCAGATGTAGTGTTCTAAGTGAACTTTAACTGGAGAGACCCCATTTTCAAGTATCTCCAAAATGGTTACCTCCCAGCTGATTGGGCCAAACGTGAGAGAATCTGACGCCGCACGCTATAGTTTACCCTCCAAAGTGGTCCCAGTCTTGAGAAGACCCTCTACAAGAGTGGGTTCAATGGTGTTCTCCTCTGTTTCATCGAAGGATGTAATTCCCCGACCCCAGTTACCCAGAGTTGGTGAATTATTTTAATACATTGGCATGATTACAAGAAATCAAGTCCCGAAGGACCGATCAGTTTAGCAGTCTTGGAAAATAGGTTACATACATGAATGTTACATTACACATTATAACATAAAAAACAACATAAATAATTCTTTTATGAACACCATTATTCCCTTATCTTAACCATGCATATCAATCACAATACACTTCTTGGAATCCTGGGAAAAATAAAATATAGAAAGGGGTGAGATCAAATGCTCAGTAAGGGTAAGAAATACAGTGAAAGATAACCTAAATAATAAGAATGGTTAATAATTGAAACCACGTGACTTTACCAGTAATAAACATGAATACTTTTCTGGACATAATATGAGCAGAGTAAATAATGCCATAATAAAACATAATCATGGGTATTATACAAGTTGAATGACCACATGAACCATCAATATTATTTTCATAATGAGAGAATGTATAATGTTGATGTTTAATTTCTATGTCATGGCCTCGTGCCCGGACCTAAGGACTAACTGTTACTGAACCCCAACCCGGAGAGCCTCTGTAACCAGACTCTATCCTGGAGAGCCTTTGTAACCGGACTCCAACCCGGAGAGCCTCTGTAACTGGACTCCAACCCTGAGAGCCTCTCTAATCGGACCCCAACCCGTAGGTTCTGCTATAACTGGACCCTAACCCGGAGGGCTTACTTTTATCAGTCCCCAACCTAGAACTTATTAGTGTAATACATTCATCATAAAAAAAGGTTGAAATATAACATAAACAATTGTATTAAAACTTGCATACGAAATGTCAATACTTTATTCATAAACCATGAACGGTATAAAAATAACACATCCTCAGTCAAACATATCAAAAAAACATTCAATACAATATGGAAGATTTGTATCATAATAAATCAACTTCAAACATGTTTAAAATCCATTAAAGGATGTTGACATGGATGAAAATGATCAGTAAAATGATTTGAGAGAAATTCTCACAATTTATAAAGGTTTTCATTTAAAAGGGATTTTTGAATCAAAGTGTCCCATAAAACTTTGAAACTTTTTAAAAGAATTATCATTTGATAACATTCATGTCCATATAAATAAATCCTTAAAACCATTTTGAAAACATGGACCTTAATGAGAATGATTTAGAAAAAAAATATTTAAACAATTTAAAATGATGATCTAATTAAAGAGTCCATTAAAATATTCCTTTTGAAAATATTTTTAAGAAACATGGATGTGGATGATAAAGAGGTCCCAGTAGATACTCACATAAAAACAACCTCAGATAATGAAGGGATTGTAGAATTAACCCTTACCTTGTCATAATCAATCATGTCATATGAAAAATAATCAATAACAACCAAATGAATCACAGAATATCATGAATATAAAAATAATCATGATAATATATATCAAATGGTACTACAAAATACACCACATTCAATTAATAAGTGGTCAACAATGGAAATATCACGGAATTAAAAGTTAGATAAGAAACCCCATACCTCATGTCCGACATGACCTTTTTCATTATTTAATATCCTTAATAATAAACTAAAGTTAATTTATACATGCTTAAGAACCTTTTTCAAGTTTATTTTTATTTTTATATCACTTATTACCATGTTATAAACAATATGTAATCATTTAATTTAATAACGTTAGTTTTGTTGATATTTGTCACTTGAGTCCAAAATGAACACCTTATAGTTACAAGTTGTTCACATGGTCAAAAGATCATTATATCCAGAAATATATTAATGATTTAGATATCATATATATCATATATATCCAGTATATACATGTATTTATAAGAGTACATACCATTTTTGGGTAAGAAATGAAATGCACCATTCATGGAGACGGTAAGCCGTACGTACGCATGAACGCTACTTACATTTCTATTTATTATTTTAATGGAATTAAAACATAATGATACAAAGGTATATTTTAATTCCAGAATAATACCATATATTATATCATTAACTCCATCCTTTATATATCCCACATATGGTATTAACAAGTCATATCACTTTGAGGGGGCGGTAGTCCACACTTCCTCAAATGAAATTATCACGTTTACCCATAATGGAAACCATTAAGGTATGAAATAAAAAAATACAGAATCATGTAGAAAACATAAATAGAATATATATCATATATAAATATAGTTCCATCATAATGGCCACCATGAGAGGTGGTAGGAGGTAATTGAACAATCATCGTTTCGTGAGGCGTTAGTTTTCCATCCACAGGAACATTATGTTTTTCACCCATTAGATGGAGGTGTGTGTAAGTGTAGATTGAATTCACCTCATAAAAAATCCTAGTATATTGAGGATACTTATTTTGTTATAAAATAAAGTAATAAAAATATTTTAGGGGTTAGATAAGTAAAATAAAAAGAAAATAAGTTAAGAGAAACCGTTACATTTAATTTGGGTAACTTCCTTAGGTTTGAACCCAAAGGACTTCTTGGAATTCCTTATGCCTAATGTAAGGATTCTAGGAGGAGAAGAGGTATGTAGGGAGCTTAATTAGGCATATTTTGGATAAGCCTAAAGGCATGAGAGGTGTGACGAATTGGTTAGAAGTGGTCTCCTTTTATAAGGGGGAGGAGGGGCTCTTTAGGAATGTTTGAAAATATTATTTTATTATATAATAATATTTGGTTTCTAAAGGTCCAAAAATCATTAGGGTCGAAGATAAGATGAATCCTGGTCAAAAAAATCATCCAATAATAATTGTACATGTTTTTTATGTTATTTTAATATTTATAATCTAATTTATTTAAATCATTTATTAATGAGGTAAATACTGCATCATTATTGTGTCATAAATAATTTAATTTATTTGATGTCTAAAATTTTTTTTAAAAAAAATAACATGATGTATGAAATATCTTTATCTTTACAATGAATATTTATATTCAAAAATATTACTTATATAACACCATATAAAAAGTAATTACTAAAAGATTTCTGTTTATGTCAATTTTGCCTTTACTTTAAATTAATTAATCTAAAGTGTCATTATCATTCATAAGTGGCTCCATGGGGTCAAAAAATCGAACCAAGGATGACCATGGTCTTCATATACTCATAAAATAAGGTTAGGATATGTGTTAAGGTAATTTTGAATTATTACAATATTCTTTTTACATTGAATTACCCTATTTACCTTTAACCGTGGTAAATAAAAGTCAAAAGTTACTATTGACCAAAAATTATTTTCATCTCATTGATCGACATTTTACTCATTGAGGAAAATTTTGTGTCTAATATTTTGTAAATTGAATGCCCAGAAGTGGTAAAATTATGTTTTATGCAAATTTGCAAATACTCCTAGGAGGTGGGTAAAAGTCGGTAAAAATTTCAATAAAATTTTTATATATCTAAACTTATTATAAAATGACTCCAATGAATTATTTTGAAAATATATAGGTATTATGTATCTATTTTTTTCTTAAAATATATTTAAATTAAATAAATAATTATTTAAATAAAAATTCATTTTTAACCAGTAACACAGTGTTTTTCACTATTCAACAAAAATTTATGTTTCTCAGAAAAATACCAAAAATTAAGCCTAAGCTATATTTGATATTATGAATTAAAAAATGATGTCTATTTTACCAAATTCAAAACATATAATTTTCATTAATTAATTTAAAATTAATTCCCGTTGTCAAAACAATTAGGGTGTTTTTAAGTAACAATATCTATTGAAAGATTGACACTGGTTTACGTCCAATTTCAAAGTGAAATTTATTATAATGACCTAAATTATATTAAAAGATAAATATATAATCTAATTATACTTTAGAACTAATAAAATTCATAATTTATCATTATAATTTATTTCTATTCAAAAATTTGTGTTTTATTAAATTTTGGATTTCTCACTATTCACCAAAATATAAAAGTTTTTAGAAAAATACAAAAAATTTATCAAAACTAAATTTTTATCTCCCAATTTGAAAGAAGAAGTTTAGTTTGTCATATTGAAAATATAAGTGTCAAATATTGGACTTAAAAAGGGTTCGCCTTCAAAAGGTGGTAAAATTTCATTTTCTGAAAAATACTTCCTTTATCTAAAAAATTGAATTTGTTCTTATATTATGTCTAAGAAACACACAATATGGATGTTAAAATTATATGAAGTATATAAAATTCAAAATTCAGTTAATAGTATTCATAACCTCTTTTTAATGGATAGATTGGTAAGTCTTGGTGTGATTGAACTCGGTGTTGCGTGTAGTGAAAATTATTGAATTACTTTGATGAAATAACGTACTATGAAATCATGGGGTGTTACAAAGGAGTTGAGATTTCTCAGGTCGTACAAGAGTTTCATGCCAGTTCCCGTGGCACCCACCAAATTGGGCCGAAACTCTCCCACCAGATATAGAGACTGGGGTACTTTAGGCCCTCCATGATCCATGATTGCAACGAGTTCGGCAAGAGATGTCATGCGTGCCAAATTCATGCTAACTTTATGCATTATCTGCACAAACCTATCCACTCCACCATGTACCCTTGGCCATTTTTGGTGTGGGGGCTCGATGTCGTAGGACCATATCCACTGGCGACCGCTCGCTAGTGTAGATTCATCCTGACCGCTACAAATTTCTTTTCCAAGTGGGCAGAGGAAATTCCTCTAAAGGAGGTAAAGGACCGTTATATCATCGACTTAGTGAGCTATGATATCATCTAATGGTTTGGAGTCCCTCACATCTTCCTCACTTATAACGAAACCATCTTCCGAGCAGCTGAGCAGAATAAGTTGTACGCCAAGTACAACATCCGTTCGAACCATACCTCCCTCTCTAACATTCTGAAGAAAATGGTTGGTCAGAATAAGAAGAGTTGGCCAGGAAAGCTCCCCAATTCTCTCTGGGATTATATAACAATGACTCATAATTCCACCCAGGTGACTCTATACTCCATGTTGTACAGAACAAAGGTCATCCTGCCCATTGAGATCCAGCTGCCATCGTTACGCACAACAGTCTATGACCCGCAGGCTCCATATAAGGTTGCTGAAATTCATCTCATAGAATTGGAAGCACTTTATGAGAATAGGCTTCATGCTCTGCACAATCTGGAAAGGCATCAGAATAAGATAGTTAGAGCCTTCAACAAGAAGGTTCACCTCCTCTCTTTCCTGGAAGGTGACTTGGTATTGGACCTCCAGACCCCAATGATACATGGCAAGAAACCACCCAAGTTGGAGTCCAAATGGGAAAGACCTTAAATGATTCATAGGGTTTAACCGAATAGTCATATACCCTGGTGACCAAGGATGGTGAGAATATAACTCCTCCCACCAATTCCAAGTTTCTCAAGAAATAATTTGCCTGAGCCAGATGGTCTTGCATGAACCTAAACTGTCGGGTCCTACATGACCCTAAACTGTTGGGTCCGGCATGAAACTAAACTATCTGGTACTACACAACCATAAACAGCATCTGGTCCTGCATGACTCTAAACTTTTCGGTCCAACATGACCTTAAAATGTTTTGTCCTGTATGACCCTATACTACTTCATCCCACACGACATTAAACAGTATGTTGTCTTGCAAGAAGTTAAACTGCACCCTTAGAACTGTGTGTGGCTTGATTCCCACCCCCATTGGATATGTAGGAACGCTCAAGCATTTCGTCTTGAGACCCTCATCCAAACTCTTCTCTTGGAACATCCCCCTAGGTATATTTCTCTCGGAGGATCCGTACATGATATAGTGGAGGCTCCCTTTTCCCCACTCATTCCAGGATTACAACGGTCGCACCATGTTCCCACTCCCTGTTCCTCTATCCTCCCATGTCCTTAATTCATGACGTTAAACTTCATTTCCTTCAAGAAATATGTATGTATTGATTTCCATCCTCATGGGATACCTAGGAACGCTCGAACATTTCATCTGTTGGCCCAGTCCAAATGTTAGAATCTCCCCTCTGGTCATGACCTATGGTGTGGTGTGGGTTTTTTCCTGAATACATGTCAAACTCATCTTGATTCTACCATACGTCCCACTCCCCGGAGGTGTCCACCTCTTACACCGCCATTATTTACGTTAAAATGTATGGGCACAACTATGCTTCACCCACTTCTATTATTGGGACTCCATTATATTTCCTATTTAAATGGGCCCTAGAACGGTAGGGATTCTAGGCCTAAGGGCTCTCCTAACACTTTGGGCCAATGCCCTCGAGTATGGGGAGCAACAAACTAATAAAAGTCCCATGTAGTGAATATGGTCAGCAGTCGATGCTCATTTGTTGTTCCCAGTCCAGGTCACTATAGGGATGTAGTGTTTCTAACATGGTCAATAGCTATCCTTTTTCGTTAGAGCCACCCCAATATGTCCCAAACATTGAGTGTAGTGGTTCATTTTTCCCCATTGTATCTCCAATTAAAGAACTCCCTTCAGGGGATGCCAGCTATCTGACCCTTATATAAAAGTTAAATCCAAATCTAGCCCCTTGTTCTGCACACTAAACACTGCTCACATGGGCTTAGGAGCTGTGATGAGGCGGTAAACGCATAGGAGGTCATATGGCTATAGTTGTTCAGGATGCCCAGCCTCGGGCCCCTTGGCCTTTTTCGGCCCCATGGCCTTTTCCGGCCCAGGCCGAAGTTCTCATTTAGGGTTGTGTGGTGTGGAGTAGACTTATGTCCTCATTCATGCCGGGCTATTTTTCCATTCCACACATATCCCCTTGAGACATCTCTCTCATCATTTATCTTCCATACTTCAAGCACAGGCCCTACTGCACTTTGCGTACACAATCTCGAGCCACCGGCCCAAGTATTAACTCTTACGGGGTTACACGATGTGGTATGATATTATGACCACATTCACATCGGGTTACTCTCTACACCATAAAACTCCTGTGTTTGGATTTTCATGCCCCTTTTTTCGTTCTCACTACAAGACATTAAACTGCAAGCTGGTCGGGACTTTCTGTCCAAGGCCCAGCCTCAGGCCCCTTGGCCTTTTCGGGCCCATATCCTAAGTTCCCATTTAGGGTTGTCTAGTGCGGTATGGGACTATGTCCTCATTCAGGCCGGGTTACTCACCACACAGTGCACCCCTTCTGTGTGGGGTACCTTACCCATTTGTGTCCTTACTACATGACAATATACTGCACATTACACTCTAAAGGAACTACGTGTGGCTTGATTCCCATCTTCATGGGATACATAGGACTACCTAGACGTATAGTATTTGTTCAAGCTTGATCATGGCCCCTTGGCCTTTATTCCTCCAGGGAGAGGTGTATATGGTGTGGTATGGGATTATGTCTTCATTCACGTTGGGTTTTGTAACAACCACTCCATTTACATCCTCCTCCTGAGAGTTCTGTATCCCCTTGTCCTATACAAGTATTTTCAAATTGTCCACACTCAAGATGATCCCCACAGTCCTCTTCAAAGATTCACTAATGTTCCCAAGGGTACTCTGGTTTAGCAACTGGAATGTCGGATTCTACATGGACATTCCTTCACCCATTTCTCAGGATTTGTGTTCCCCATCATTAGGGATTCCATCACCTTTCACACCCAAAGGGACCCCGAATGGCCTGGCTTCTAGGCCCAAGGGCCCTCCTACAATTACGGGCCAATGTCCTCATGTTTTTAGCGATACAAATTGATACATGTCCCGCGTTGGGAATTTGGTCAGTGTTCGATGCTTGTTTGTTGTTCCCACCTCAGGTTACATGATATGGATGATGTGTTTCGAACATGGTCAACAGTTATTCTACATCATCATGTCATCCCCCTTAAGCCCAAAATTTCGGTTACATGACTCACATCCTTCTCCACCTCATCATGTCCAAGTCGAATTTCATGACACTTGGTACTATTCCTCAGTGTGCATCCGCGCTTTAGGAGGATAAAGCCACGATAAGGCAATAATTCAGGGCTCCACCTATTTCTCCTTTGCATGTATTTTACATATTGAAAATAACTTATCTGAAATTGTTTCCTACACCGAGTTTTACTCATGTAGGCTTAGGGATCAGATCAAGGTCCGCACATACTTGGAATAGCCCCGCTTCTCCATGGTCTAAGTTCTGATACTTTCAACCAAGATCATTTCGTATTGCCTCTTTATGAGAACTAAGTATAGCTTGATTACCATCCTCATGGGATATATAAGAACACCTGGCCATCTCGTCTTTTGGTCCAGCGTAATTGAGAGCCAGTCTCTCATAATTACTAACCTCTTACCTCTTTTTGGCCCCTTGGCCCAAGGTTTCTTTCTCAGAAACATGCACGGTGCAGTGTGGACCTCGTCCTCATTCACATCGTGTATGCTTTATTGCACTGTAAAAATTCCCCCTTTATCCTCGTCTCTACTACGTCTATGCCGCACGATGTTAAAATTCATGGCTGGTCCCATCACATTACCCCAAAATATGACAGTGTTGTCCTAGCCACACAATGAAAAACAGCGCTACATTGTGCTTCCCTTTCTCAAGGGACATCATGTTTGGTATCGGTCAAACACTATACCATTTGTCCATGCCTTCATTTGGATTGATTCTTTTTGGGATTCTTGGATTCTCTATTCTAGTCCCATCACCTAAAAAACACATCTATTAACCCTAATGGACAAACAAGACCTATCAAATGCTGCACCTTTTGGTGTGAGGGCTAGACCGGCACACCTCTTTTATCCCAGGAATTTTTACCTTACCGTGCCACTTCCAGAACTATGTTTGGATTGATTCCCATCATTATGGAAGACATAAAGACACCCAGGAATTTCTCCTTGGGTCCAGACCTAGGAATCATAAGTCATGTTCCCCCTCATTTTCTGACCCTTGGCCTGAACCCTTTCTGGGGGAACCATGTGATCACAATCTTACCCTGAACACGTTTGGGATGCACCATGGTAATGTTGGGAAGAAACAGTTTCCTTTCCAGAGAAATCCTGCCTAAGAGTAGGAACTATCCATGATCAAGTCAATGATTCCACCTAATGTGTTTTCACCATGGTGATGATATTACAAGAGTTTCCGATTGTGTTTAAACAAACCACCACTCCACACTCCACCCCTTGTGTGCCCTTTATTCGGACCCTCATCCTCTATCATGTCTAAAGGAACCACATAATAGTATGTATGCTCAGCCTATGGCTCGCCTACTGTCCTGGGACAATGTTCCGAAAGGCTAATCAATAACATTATGAGTTAGGCCCCGTGTTTCGAACATGGTCAGTGGTTGGCCCTCATTTGTCGTCCCTATTTCAGGCTAACACAATAAAGATGTTTTGTTTCAAACACAGTCAACAGTTATCTTTTATTGTCACGCTATCCCCACAGTGTTCCGAATTTGGGGTATTGTAATTCACAATTTCCATTCCCTTATGTTCAGATTGACTTCCAACACCCCTGGAGTTACCCCAATCGTGCACTAGAGAACATTGGGAACACGACATGTCGATTGTTTTGAGGTCCTCATCCTCTAATCAGGCCTCTCCTTTCTCTTCTTGGAAATCCATATTGGTTGTTCAAGCCCCTGGATTCCTGAAGCTTGGTCTGCACTCCAACATTTGAACAAAATTATAAGGTGGTCTTCTAATGTTTCTTACATCGGGCCTGACCCACGTGAGCTTAGGAATTGACCACTGGACACTACATGAATGTCACAAGAATGCGATTAACAAAAACAAATAACACAGCTCATGTATCTAGTTTGCATAAAGTAATAAAATCATGAAAGTGCGTTCAGAGGTTACGGGCATCACAACAACCAAGGATCTACCCCTCCCATGGACAATTTGACCTTTTCAAAAGAGAATAACAGCTCCACCACCCTATAGTTGGTGGCGTATTGGATTTTTTGCTATCTGTTCAGTTCTCGATCCTCTACAGTGATGGGGCGCAAGTCATCTATCGCAATCTGGGCCCGCTCTACGCCAGTCCAGATGATGATAATTTCATTTTGAGGTTTATCTTCCTGTCCTCTTCATCCTCTTCAAGCTGGGCCTTCAATCACAATATTAGCTATGATTTCCCATTGAGGGGGTCCGAGGGCTCATCTGCCCATCTCTGTAGCTTCTTGACCTCGCCTTCAGCCTCCTGAAGCCTCTTGATATTCACCACTTTCCTCCACTTCCAACCCACACCGATGCCATGGTCATGCTCCCGAATCTTCTCTGCCATAAGATCTCAGATTATCATGTGAGGACGTTGGGCATCCAATCCCCCAGCACACAGTTCGCGCAGTCACGAGTGAAGTCTATCCATCTCATCCATCCATAATGCTTCGGGTGCCATCAATGAAGCACTTGATCCGCTTCCATGATCGGCAACAGAATATTCTATTATACTCTTCATTAGAGGCATTTTCATCCTAGTCAGCACAGTTGGTAGGATCATATACATGGAATGCCCCCAGGAACTCATCAGCTGGGTCCGCAGCTTGTGTTTGATTAGGCATAGAGGGACTTGGGTTGTCCGACTGATCCACATTGTCAGACCCCATCTCGATGATCTCAGCCTCAGCCTCCCTGACAGTCCCACTGGTAATTGAGAGTTCCAATGTTCGATCAATCTAGACCTCCACCTCCATAGTCACCGGCATTCCCTAGATAAATGTTCTTCCAGGTGTACTGAACAACCTCTCCAAGGCAACCCATTCTATTTGGAGGACTATGTGTAACAAAAAGGAAGAATGCACATCAGTTAAAGTGGTCGATGAATGAAAATCATTAATTTTGTAGAGGAGACTTACAGAGATCTAATTATCGATCTTGTTCTTCGGTTGATGCCATTGGGAACCCAATTCATGGCCCTCTATATATTGTTGGAAGGTATGTAGATTCGGGAGCCACTTTGGGTATTCCGGCCCCACCCGACTTGCAGATCTCCCAGGCCGCAGGCGTAGACCCTGAAGGTCCCGCCTCTATATCTCTTGACGGGCGAGAATGAGCTATATGCCCAAGGCCCTCCTGCACAATTTATATGTTAGAAAGGAGTCTAGAATAACCTTAAATTGGGCCCAAAAGAAGGGGTTTGTAATCTTTACCTCAAGGGCCTCGAAAAACTCTTCAAGATCCGAGTCTTGATCCCTAACTTCACCCTCCTCCAATAGGTTTCCTCTCTTGTCCTCATCTACCCAGAAGGATGCATCTAATTCTTCTGACATAGGGAACTGTTCCCTTAAGTCAGCAGTCGACAACTACGGGGGAGTTGTGAAATTGAGAAACACCTTGATTCGATCCGTCATCAGAAGCGGGGTACCCCAGGAATGCCCAAAGTCCTCCAACTTTGTCAGGTATTGCTCAGCCTTTACATGGGATACCACAAAGCTGGCCCTGATAGTGACTATCCTCATAAAATCCATCCCAAAACGGTTCAGATGTTGGCACATCTCTGACGGGTCGAGGAATTTCCGGTTAACTTCCCAGATGTCCCAGGCCTTTAAGGAAACAAAATTCTCTGGCATATCAATGTAGCACAACCACTTCCTTGGAGCCTGAGTGGATATTCTATGGAACCCTCTAGGTGGCCTCCCCGCAGGATAACTCTGCTCTTCCAAGACCACCGGGTCCTTTGCCACTGCTGCCTCTCCCTCAATTGGTGTGGGCCTCGCTACTACGGCAGCCCTGCCACCGTGAGATGCCCCTGATACCTTCGAACCTCGAATCCGAGGTTTGGGAGGCATTCCATTGTCAACTCGAATGGTTGGTTTCATCAAAATTTCCCTCAGGTAGGTCGCCTCCCAACACTGGGCATATTCCTTCACTAACCGGACAACAGCGGTCAGAGGAGGAAGCTGGTTCCACATATTCCCTTCTTCTTGTGTGAAAATGAGCCACATCTGCTTCATCACACATGGGTGTTCCTCGTAGCGGACCCCCGGATAGACCTACGGGGTCATTAGGACATTAAACTGCCAAGAATCTTCATTCTCAACACATGACGATAAACTGTGACTTCCCCCATGCATCCTACATGGGGAAAGGGCAACCATCTTGGTGTAAGTCCCTAGCCTTTCTTGGAGGAGGTAGAAACCCTACCCCTCTGTTCTTCGGTGCCAAATCTGTCTCTTGGTGATCTTTTTCACCACTAGGCCTCCATCCTGAAGTAAGTCCCTACCCCTTCGGGCTGCTATCCACACATAAGCCCCTGCTTTCTCTTTGGGCCGCTAACTACGCATAAGCCATGCTCCATTCCCCAAAGATGCACCTTGCACGACGTGATCGTCAGGTCTTTTCTGTCTCTTGTTTCTCAAACTGAGCATGACTCATGTGGGATTTGAGCAAGCACCAACCATGATATCCTCCTTGGGCATCCTAGATTGTAAGCCCCAAACCCACTAGAACTATGAGGTCTTTGATCTTTGCTAAGGCAAGGTATGTAGGAAGCCTCGATGAGGTTCATGCCCACCACCCATTGGTTGCTCCGACCCCCTTCACGTCGGTTCCCCAACACCTTGGGAAGCCTATAGTCTAATCCCCAAATGCACCTGAACTATGAGGTCATTGAACCTTGCTAAGTCAAGGTATGTAGGAAGCCTCCATGAGGTTCGACCCCACCACCCATTGGTCGCTTCTACCCCCTTCACATCGGTTCACAAACACCTTGGGCATCCTAGAGTGTAAGCCCAAAACCCATATGCACTATGAGGTCAGTGGTCCTTTCCAAGACGAGGTATGTAGGAAGCCTCCACGAGGTTCACGAACAACACTCGATTACTTCGACCACCTTCATGTCAGTTCCCCCCGTCCTGCATGACGTTAAACTATGGACCCCAATCAGCGTTAAGTCTTTGTTTCCCTAGTCTGTGGTAAGCCGTTTCACCCCAAACCCATCTAAACTATGTGGACTTTGATCCTTTCCAAGGTAGGGTACGTAGAAAGCCTCTACGAGGTTCAAAACCGACAACCATTGGACCCCAGGTCCTCCTTCACGTTGGTTCACCAACCCACCATTTTGAACTATGTGGAATTTGATCCTTTCCATGGAAGGTTATGTAGGAATCCTCTACAAGGTTCAATCTCACATCTACTTGGGCCCCAGGACCCCATTCGCCTCAGTTCGACCCCATCAGTGGTAATCTATGGTGACCCTATTTAGTGGTAAGCCGTTGACATATTTATCCAGCGGTAAGCCATTATGACCCCATCTAGCGGTAAGCCATTGAAAACCCCCATCGGCGGTAAGCCGTCGTCAGATGAACTATATGGACTTTGATTCCCTACCACGGGAATATGTAGTTAGCCTCTTTGAGGCTCAAGACAAAAACCATCATCATATTTATGAAGGTTCCATCCCATTCACCATCTACTTCATTCAACCACTCCATTATCCATCCTGATTCTTATCCTGGATATCACATCCTAGTGAAATCATACCATCTCAGTCCCCATTCCCATCAACAGTAACCGGGAAGTCAACCACACCTTGGCACCAACATCTGTGTTTCATCCAAGGGTTTCACCCATCTGATCCACTCTAATCAGTGTTCTGATCAGTCTGATCCATCTCCTATGGATGTTAAACTTGCATCATACCCCGTGTTAAACATGGGAAGCTGAGGAAAACCTCAAAAACATGCCTATGGAATTTAATTCCTCGCATTCGACGTGGGATGCATGGGGCTTCCACGCCCTCGAGAAGCCCTATAATAAGAGGATGAAACCCCGAGGTGCTAGTGTCCCAGAGTCCAGATATGCCAGTGCTATCCAACGTGACTACTCCCATGACTGAAGGTTGCCACCCTGACCGGACCATTTGAATGTCCTGACAAAAGCAGTGTAATTATCTGGTCTCCATGAAGATATGGCACCGGGAAGAGTTTCACGAACAACGTCTTAAATCAATAAGGGAGACCCAGACTAGGTGAAGAGGTATGAAGAGGAATTAAAGAAGGAAGGACTGACATCCCATCATCCTATTTCGATCATGGAGCAAACATCTCTAAACAAGGAGCGGATGTCGCCCACCTTTGGAAAGTGGGAATGTGAAGCAACAGACAATGCCTGTCGTCCTCAAGCAGAAGGACGCGCGCACCCTAGAAAAAGCATCGGAAACACCAACCTTGGGATGATTTTATAATGGTTTAAGTGAATAGTAAGAGTTTTTAGTGAATTCAGTTTAAAAGAATGAGTTCATCCTAGGTTATCACTTGGGGTGGATTGGATGCAATTATTTTTTAACAGTTTCAATTTCTTATATTTCGGATGGGTTTATTCAAGAAGATCAAACAAATTCATCGCTTACTGGTTTAATACCAACAACCCATAATAATAATCACCTAAAAACTTGTATGATAAAATTAATAATCACTCCAAGGTAAAGGTTCGTATTAGCACTTGAAGTATGTTGCCTTAAAATTCAACAAGGACGATGAATTTTTAAAATCAGCAAATAAAAATATCAATCAAAAGAAGTGATTAGACATTAATGGTGTGATAAATAAAATACAATCCATCCCCTTTATACTCCTTTGGATCAACCCATAATAGGTTTATCCCTCTATTGATTCTAAGGTTTCAATATAAGCGGGAAGTAGACTCATGAGGGAGGAAACGGAGAATTAAAAAGAAAAAAATGAAATAATGATCACTCCATTGTTATGTGATAATTTTATAAGGTTTTGTGTGAAAAAATTCACCCTTTTAACCAACGGTATCAAAATGATATGAATAATAATAGAATAAGAGGATGAAAAGAACTTTTATTAAGAACCTAAGATGAATTAGAACAACTAACATGTGAAAGACAAACTTGAGACAACAAAATTGCAGCATAACATTAAAATGAAAGAAATCATCCAAGATGATAAAATCTTCCACCACCACTGCCATAAATAAGAATTTAAATAGTCTTGGGTCGATCTCAAAATAGTTCAAAGGATCATACTCGAGTATGTTATGCCTAGGGTCGTGGAAAGTAAGGGAGAGTGGAATTCTTTATCCTTTACCTGAAGTGGCATCTAGCTTTCATCCACCGAACAAAGGTGACTAAATATCATTCTAGATGGAAAAATTTGAGAGTTCCATAGAATAAAAACATGATTCTATAGATGTCACCGAGCTCTCTGTAAAATTTCAGCCCAAATGAATTTTTGTTTGTCGAGATATGAATAAATTTGGGGGCTGTTTTTCTAGGCCGTAGAATCTGGCCCAGAATTTTATCTACAATTTGGGCCACCTGTTATTCCATTAAAACATCAGAATTATCTATCTAAACTGTTGAATTAAATATTACCAATGATTTCCTATATATTCAGATCAATTTTAAACATTTTTGGGCTAGCATATTGTCCTCTAAAATAGTTTTATTGGGATGCTTTCCAGTTTACATCACCAAAACTATTGTTGGTTCAAGTCCAAATTTGGTGGTCTTCCAATATGAATATTCAATTACTCCAAAAGTATAAATTGTTACCAATGTAATGATAAACCTGAAAATTAAATATTAAAATAAAATCAAGATCATTGGGTACTTTAAATGATGTTAAAAAATATACCACGTAATAGTTATTTTTAAGAAGGAATTAAAATTATAATATGAAATAATGTTCAAAGTGTAAAATGTACTAAAATGGTGGTTATGAATAATAAAGCACAATAAAATTATATATATTGAGAATGAATATTAGCCTTATTCAGTGGCTAATCACACTCCTAACTTGAATGTTTCTAGACCTGAGCAAAATATATCTCAATAATGTGAAATTTGAAATAACGTTTCCAAAAAAAATTAATAAACAATGATCACCAAAACCCATTATATCAAAAAACTATGAAACCCATCAAAATATTTTAATAAAACATAGTTTAATTAGAATATCCCAATCCCAATCCCACTCCTTTGTTCAAATTCATTGCCATATTTCAACCAATATCAATTAAGTATGAGGATGTGTTGTGTATCACAATAGACATGGGGGTTCATCATTATTCAAGGGGGGAATAATGGAAGTGCTAGGTGGAATCAAATTTTATTATTAAGATGGGTATTAAAAAACAATTTGATTTTTTGAATACTTATATTAAAACTAAAATGATCATCAAACTTATTCTATTTATTTTTGGGACCCCATGAACTCAAACTAATACCCCACTATCCAAAGGACGTGCATTTCGATTCTTTTGGATGAAAATATAAAGGATGAAATTTCACATTAGACAGCCACACTTTCCAAAAATATATGTTCATGAAATTAAACATGGATTAAAATTAGTATCAGGGAATTTTAAATTATTTGATATTCAGTTTCAAAGTGTGAAATGTGTATTATCATGTTAAATGTTAAATAAATTTTTCTTTCCCTAAATTTTTTGTGGACACACAATTAATTAATTTTTTTCATTATTTTCACCCCCCAACATAGAATAACACTATCCCCTTTGTTTAAAGAAAATAAAATTTAGAAGGGGGTGGAGGTAGATGAGAGGATTTCTAAAAGGAATTTGAAATATGAGGATCATGGAATTAAGTCACTTGGTGGTTGATGTTGATGTTCTCGTTGCTCCAATTTAGTCTATTGATATCCATGTCACTTGAATAGTTATCTAGTAGAAAAAGGAAAAAATTAAAAAACAAACAAAACAAAACAATATATATAGATATATATATTTATTCATGTAATAAAAAAGTAAAATATATGTATATATACAAAAACTATAGAATAAGGAAGCACTATAATCCTTAGGTCAGTGGTAAGTGCATTCCCATGTCTCCCTTCGGTCCCAAGTTTGATTCCCCGTGGCTTCTCCAGTTGTGACGGGGTTTGACCCACAACCTACAACATGTTCTTGTATATTTTTTTAATTATTATTATATTTTTTTTGAATTTTTATTCTAACCTACAGACAAATAAAAATAAAATAAAATAAAATAAATGGATGTTACATTTTCTTCTTTTTAAATTTCTAGTTAAGGTATTACTCGAGGAAAACACCATGTGACGTGGATGAATGTAGAGAACCCCTTTCATTCTCATCCATTCTCATAATAGAAGAACATGAAAAAAAAATATTTTATTAATTTTTTTTAATATCAAAATGATTCATTAATACTATTTGAAAAATAAAGATGATTCCAAAATATTGGAAACATTAAAACCATCATTTTCTACCCGTGCAATGCTTTTTCATAATGTCGTTAGACTAACATGGATCCAAAATCTATTAATTATTTCCTAGTTCATAGGTTGACTCAGTTTAATCATCCTATGTTTCCTGTTTATTGAATGATTCAATGAATGGTTTTAAACTATGACCATTGATCTTGAGAATGTGACCACTTGTGGGATCCTGAATCTCTACTTCTCCATGGGGGTACACATGATTCACTATAAATGGACATAACCATCTAGAACATAACCTTCCTAGGTGTAAATTAATTTTTAAACTATAAAATAGCATGAATTTTACCGGTTCAAATTTTTTAACCTTGAGATTCCTAGATTGGTAGGCTATAACTTTAGCTTTATTTATCCTTGAATTTTCATAAGCCTCTATTCTTAGTTCCTCATGTTCATTAAGATATAATTTTCTATTTTCTTTGGGTAATGAAATTTAGAAATTCATTTTTTTGATTTCCCAAAATGCCTTATGATCAAATTCAACCGGTAAATGTGATGCTTTTCCATAAACCCAAATATATGGTGACATGCCTTGGATGGTTTTGAATATTGTATGATATTCTCAGAGAGCATCCAAGAATTTCTCGAACCAATCTTTCCTAGAGGGATTAATTTTTTTTAAATAATATGCTTAATCTCCTTATTTTCTAACTCAACTTGACCATTGGTTTGAAGATGGTACGCAATTAAAAATTTATGAGAAATTCCATACGTAGACATGAGTGAAGAGAATGGGAGGTTGTAGAAATGGGTTCCTCAATCATTGATTATATCCCTAGGAATTCCAAATTGAGAAAATATGTTCTCTTTCATAAATTAGATTACAACATGACGTTCATTGGACTTGGTGGGAATGTACTCAACCCATTTCAAGACATAATCCATAACTAAGATGATATAGAGGTATCCCATAGAGTTTGGGAATGGTCCCATGAAATCAATTCCCCAACAATGAAAGATTTCAATGACTAGAATGGGAGTGAGGGGAATTTGATTAATCTTGGTAATGGATCATAATTGTTGACACTGAGGACAAATTTTGTAGATTTTAAAGGTATTAATAGTGATTTTAGGCCAGTAGAAACCACTTGGGAGGATCTATGCAGTGGGTTTCTTTGTGGAAACATGGCCTCCACATGCCTCTCCATGACAAAATTTTACAATGGAGTCTTGCTTAGACTCGGGAACAAATCTCCTAATGATTTTATCAGGAAAAAAATGAAGAGGTAAGGATAATAAAACACATAGTTTTTGACATCAGAAAGTAATTTCTTCTTATCTTGGGTCCCTAAGATTTTTTGAATTTCACCTGTCAACAAATAGTTTTCTATGTCAATATACCCTAGTAAATCACTCAAATAATAGTGGTGCTCATGAGGAAATGAATCAGTCCCATAAAGGTGATGTGAGTTGTCCTTGAATTCCATCCTAGAGAGGTGATCAGATAAAACATTTTCAATTTCCTTTTTATCATTAATGGTTAAATCAAACACTTGATGAAAAAGGACCCACATAATTAATCTAGCCTTAGCATATTTCTTTTGGAAAAGTTATTTCAGGGCTGAAAGGTCGGTGAATACATTGATGGGTGATGCTAATAGATAAGACCTAAATTTCTCCAAGGAAAATAAAACATCAATAAACTCTTTCTCACTGGTGGTGTAGTTGATTTTTGCATCATTTAAAGATTTTTCTTACATAATATATGATACATGGAGTTTTCTCACACGGTTTTCCAAAGACTGTTCCTACAAAGAAGTCACTCACATCCCACATGATCTCAAAAGGATGATTCCAATTTGGATATTGCATGATAGGTGGAGTGATAAGAGTAGACTTGAGTATAGATAATGATTCCTCATGGATTTATATCCATTAAAATGGAGCATATTTCACTAATAGAGCACAAAGTGGTCGAGAAATAGAGCTAAAATTCTTAATGAACTGTCTATAGAAAGAATCGTGTCCTAAGAAGGACCACACATCCTTAACATTTTTAGGATATGGTAGGTGATGAATGATGTTGACCTTATCTTTATCAACCTCAATCCATCTACTAGATACCAGATGTCCTAGAACAAGTCCTTTCATTACCATGAAATCACATTTTTTTTCTTTTTAGGATGAGATTATTTTCGTTGAATCCTGACAAAAATCTTTCAACATTCAGAATGCATCCCTCAAAAGTATCCCCAAATATGGATAAGTCTCCATGAAGACCTCTAAACAATCCCCCACCATGTCCGAGAGGATTCCCATCATGCACCGCTAGAAGTTAACATGGGCATTACATAACCCAAAGGGCATGCACTTGAATGAAAAAGTGTTGAATGGATAAGTAAATGTTGTTTTCCATTGATCCTCTAAGGATACCTAAATTTGATTATACCCTAAGAATCCATCTAGGAAGTAATATAATTGATTACATGCCACTCACTTGAGGACTTGATCAATTAAGGTAATGGGGAAACGGTCTCTCTTGGTACAAGAGTTGAGCTTCTTATAGTCAATACAGACTCTCCATACACTACTAACACCTGTGGGGAGAAGGTCACTATCATCATTGGTGATCACAGGGATTCCAGATTTTTGGGGGTCAACTTGGATTGGGATTACCCACTCACTCCCAACTATGGGTTAGATGATACCCACTTTCAATAACATATGAAGTCACTTCCTTACCACATCATTAATATTTGGAGTCATTCTTCACTGAGGTTGATGACATGGTTTGGATTCAGATTCTCTAACAATACTATGAGTTCCAATGAGTGGGATAATCCCAGGAATAACAGAAAGGTTCCATCAAATTTCTTTCTTATGCTTTCTTGGGATATCCATAAGCATATTCACTTGATTGGATTTAAGAGAGGAATAAATGAAAAGACGAAAGGCTTTATTTTCCCCTAAGAATTAATACCGGAGTGATGAACGTAGGACCTTAAATTCAAGAAGCTATTGGTTATCAATTTACAAGAAAGGATGGGACTCCCTATTGAACTCAGTGTATTTTTTCAGATTTATTGACAGAATTTGTTCCTTGTGAACAGAATTTTCATCCATTAAATTGGCCATATCAGTTTCATGAATGGGTATAGGCTGAATGTGATTTATTTCACCATTGGTATCATTGATTGGTGATTCGATAAAATCATCAAGAGATCAATCTGAAAGAGATTCAATCCAAGGAGACAAATTTCCCTTATGTGAACAAAGAAAATGAATCCCTTATTTAATTAAACATCCTTTATTAATTCATGGATGTTTCTCAAGTTCACTATCAACACTACCAATCCAATTAACCATATATATCTATTCATCATCCCAAATTTGATAGTTTCCATTCTATATGTTCAAGTATAGACTCATGTTTTTGAAGGTTATTGTCATGTTTTCATTTCGAACATGGATAACAGAGTTGATTGTTGAAAGGAAGGGAAAACCAAGGATGATTGGGGTTTCCTCCCTAGGACCTAATCGTCGGTGATTTTCAAGGACAGTGAAGTCATCTAGGTAAATGAAATTTTCAACTTTCACCAAAACATCCTTTAAGACCCCCTTTGGAACTCGAAGACAACGATCAGCATGTTGTAGAGTAAAAGATGTGGGTTGGAGTTCTTTGAGACCTAATTCATAGTACATGGAATAAGGAATGAGATTAAAATTATCTGCCATATCACAAAGGGCATTGAAAACTTTTTTCTCTCCTAACTCAACATTGATGTATGGACATCTTGGATCTCTCACCTTTGGATGAATGGTCCCTTGAATGGTGGTACTCACATTAGCCGACAAAAAGACTTAGTTTTTATATGAAAACATATATTTAAAAGTTAACATGTACTTATGGTAATTTGAGTAGGTAGTAATGGTTTAGATTTCATCTAAAAGGGGGTATGTTCAACTTAAACTGAGAAAATATTTTCCTCAAGGTTTCATTCAGTTTTGGTTTAGATTTTCCTATCATGTGTTAAGGGAAGGGAATAGGTTGTTTGATTTTTTGGTGTGGTTATAGTTTCTTCACATTCTCATTGGGGTTTTCAGAATATATGGGTGGTTATTCATAAGTTTCATGCATTCTTGAAGCTTTTAATGGTTCTGGAATGGCTTGTTCAAGTTTCTAAATGTATTTCCCTCTTCTTAAAAACGTTACTGCTTTGAGTTGGTCATGAGATTTTTGTATGTAACTGAATTCTCCCCTTAAATTTTAGGATGGTACTAGAATATTAGTCATGTTTTCCTTAATATTTTTAATGGTATGTAGTTCATGTTTAAGAGATGAGATGTATGAGTTCATTTTCTCCATCTGTTTACACAACTGTTCAAGGATTCGTAGAGGGATAGATTGAGTAGGGGCTTGTGCTGGTTGGTTAATCCGAGGAGGATACATTGGTTATTGGATTGGTTGTTAGATTTTTTCTTGGTATTTTATATGATGGTGTTGGTATTGGATGAGTTTTGGTTGTAACTGGTTATGGTTTTAAAAATTTTGTGGAGGGAGGGGTTTATCCTTGTGGCTGGCTAGGTTGTTGGTTGGGTTGTTGGTTATCTTTCCAACAGAATCTTGGATGGCCATTATACCTTGTATTGAAAGTGTTTTGGTATTGTGGGTTTTGAAAGTTCAGAGCATTGACCTCCATTGGTGGTCCTAATATAAGACAATATTTAATGGAAGGGATGGTTATGCAGCTGTCAGTCATGTGGTCTTGTTTGCCACAAATTGTGCAGACAGGGTAAACAGTTTGAATTTCATGGACCTTCCTAAGATAGATCTCCTCGAACTTCCTAGTGAGTGAAAAAAATTTCACCCTAAGGATTTTATCCTCCCTAAGTGTGTAAAATCCACTAGATTTTGGTGGATTCTCATAGTAATGTGATGTTCCCCATGTTATGTTTTGTTCGTCCAGTCCCTCTAGATACTCGTAAGCATCATTTGGGGATTTGTTTTTTATGGTCCCATTACACATCATGTCGATGAATTGTTTGTTTCCCTAACCCAACCCTTCATAGAAAATTCCAACTTCTTATGGGATTTAAAATTCATGGTGACGTACCATGTTGATTGTGTCATTGAACCATTCTGTTGTTTCGTAAAATGACTCCCCTTCTTTTTCAAAAAAATTTTGGATTCTATTTTTAAGTGCAATTATTTTGTGATGGGTGAAGTATTTTTTGTAAAATTCTATTTTAAATTATTCCCAGGAGTGGATTGATGTAATACATAGATTGTTTAACCAATTATTTTCTCGTTCCTTTAGTGATAAATGAAATATTATCATCTTAGCTGACTCATGTTGATGTGGTGGGTACCTGGTTTCAACAATGTTGTTGAACTCTTTTACATGAAGGTATGTCATTTCTGACTCCATCCTGTGGAAGATTTGAAGGTGGTTTAGAACATGAGTTTTAAAGACATAGTGGGATTTCCCTAGGGTATAATTCCTAATTCAAGAGGGTTTATTGGTCCATTCAGGTGTGAGGTAGTCATTCATGGTTTGATAAACTGCATTCCCCAAGTTTGCGGCTGCCTCATTTGGATTTTGATTTTGGTTCCATCCCAGGTAATGAGTTGTTTTTTATTTTGAAGACCTTCCTTTGAAAAGGGCTCAATCTATGACATGGGAGTATTAATAATATTAGGATCTAATAGAAAGTGTTAACTTGGATAACTTGACTCCCCAACCGTAGAACTATCCACCCTAACTAGATGGTTCTATTGGTCATGAGTGGAGGCAGACATGCGCCAAAAGAAAAAAAATGGGAAAGGGGAAAGATAAGATAATTTGGATTAGAAAAGATGAAATTTGGGAGAATAGAATGGGTGTTGATATGAATTACTTGGGTCTATATAAATGGAGAGAAAATTTGGCCTCTCTCAAATTTACCCAAGATTTTAGGGTTAAGCGACCGCTTGTAGTTTAGCTTGGTTATCGAATCCTCAGAGACCTAAAAAAACCTATATACATGTACATTATATGGAATATTTTTGGCTATTAAGTGAAAATAATTGGGTTTATTTTATATAGGTTTAAGTGAACAATATGTTTCATAATTTAATTCAATTTAAAAGAATGAGTTGATCTAAGGTTATCACTTGGTGTGAATTGGATGAAAATATTTTTTAGGGATTTAAATTTCTTATATTTGAGATGAGTTTTTTCAAGAAGATAAAACAAATTCATCACATAATGGATTAATAACAACACACCATATTAATAATAGCCTATAAACTTGGAGGATAAAATTAATAATTACTCCAAGGTTATGTTTTGTACTATCACTTAAAGTATGTGGCCTTAAAATTCAACAAGGAAGAAGAAGTTTTAAAATTATCAAATTAAAATATCAATTAAAAGAAGTGGTTAGAAATTAATAGAGTGATAAATAACATCCATTCCAACATCTCTTTACTACCTTAGATCAACCAATATTATGGTAATCCCTCAATTTATTCTATGGTTTCAATGGAAGCGAGACTTAGACTCGTGAGGGAGGAAATGGAGAAGTAAAAAAGAAAATAATGAAATAACGATCACTCCACCGTTGTGTGATAATTTCACAAGGTTTGGTGTGAATAAATTCACCCCTTGAGCCAATGGTATCAACATGATATTAATAAGAACATAATAAGAGTATAAGAAAAACTTTTATTAATAATTTATGTTGAATTTGAACAACTTACAAGTGAAATAAAAACTTGAGACAATAAAATTGCAACAGAACTTTACAATGAATGAAAGCATCCAAGATGATAAACTCCTCCACTGACACTTTGTTAAATAGGAATTTAGGTAGGCTTGGTTCAATCTCCCTACTGTACAAAGTATCCCACTTGACTATGATAGGCCTTGGGTGGTGGAAAGTAAGGGAGAGTGGACTTCTTTATCCTCGACCTGAACTTGCAGCCATCTTTCATCTACCTAAAAGAGGCACCTGAATGTCCTTATAGATAGAAAAATTTGAGTATTAGATAGACGAAAAACATGAAGCTATAGATGTATCAAATATATCTATAAAATTTCATCGAGAATAAATATGTGGTCATCGAGATATGACTAAATTCTTCGGCTATTTTTCTGGGCCGCAGAATATGGCCCATAATTTTACCTCCAACTTTGTCCACCTGGAACTCCATTCTAACATAAGAATTAGATATGTAAACTACTTAATGAAATGTTCCCCATGATTACCTCTATCTAAAGATAAATTTTCATAATTATTGGGATTTTATATTGGCCACTAAAGTAGTTTTATTTGGCTTCTGTTCAGTTTACTTCACCCAAAATGCAATTTGTTCAAGGACAACTTTGGTGGTCTTACAATATGAATATTCAAGTACTCCAAATATATATATTGTTACAAATGTAATTAGAATCATAAAAATTAAATATTAAAAGAAAATCAAGATCATTGGGTACATTAAATGTAGTTAAAAAATGTACCTTGTAATAGTGCATTTTAAGAAGGAATTTCAATTATAATATTAAATATTGTTCAAAGTGTAAAATGCACTAAAATGGTGTTTATGAATAATAAATAACATGAATATTATATATATTAACAATGAATATTAGCCTCATTCAGTGGCTAATCATACATACCAAAAAATAATTGATGAATCTGAATGAGTTAATTGAATTAAATATGGACAACACATTTTTTAATAATTTGTATGTTAAAAGTGTAAGCTTCAAACTACCGCTAAAAATCAACACTCAATAACAAAGTCCACATTCAATTACATGAAACATAATTTATTCAATTTCTATTCAAATTTTTTTTATTTATAGTGAGTGAGAAAATAGTCCCTGGTGAATATCATAAAAAAATTTATTAACTTAAGGGGTTAGTATGTGAATATATAAAAAATAGTGTAATTCCAAGAAGGGCCAATTACCTTTAAGGCCAATTATTCCATACAATGAAATTTAAGAACTCATTCCACCATAAGCCACCTGTAAGTGACCATTTCCATATCTTAAACATATAACATCATGGTTAGTGATGAACAACTCATACATCAATGAAAAAAGAAAATATTACATCATTTATTTCCTATGAAAACTCATATTGTCATTTTATCCCCCCTTTATAACATGTAAACTAATTATGGATATAAAAATCCATTATCTATGTTAATTATCATTATTTATGAAACCCAACACACATAAACAGAATGTAACAAGGTCTAAATATCTCATATTTCATGTCATGATTAATTACCCATCCATTGCATAATTATTCTTCTGATAAGACCATTTGAGGATTTATTCCAAGCTTCATTACATATAAATTCATCATGTATGTCACACCATAAAAATTCAATTTAATTAAATTCATCATACATTCTGGTTTAATTCATAAAAATTAGGCTTGAAATGCGTATCCCTCTTAATCACTAATATCCACAGGGGTAAACGACCATTTCATTAGAATCTGTACCCCTTAAAACCACCAAGATACGTTTAACTTACCATAGGGAACTGAAAAACTAATAATTCAACCATGAAGAAGTTATAGGTCATCTAACTCAAAGAGCATTGGAATACTGTTCTGGTGTATACCTATAGCTTCTCTAATAGTATAAGGATTTAATAATATAATGAACTATAATAAATGAATTTTTAATTATAAATATACATTGGTCAAGACCCCCATAATTTAAAAAAATTATGAAACAATAGATTTAAATTAATATTACTCAAATTATAATTTTAAAATTTATGTCAGTTAGTGATCTATGATTATTTTTTTTTCGAGAAAAACTTATTTTTACCAAATTAGAAAAAGTCATGTTACATAATTTCTCTTGTAATTTTGTTAAAACATTTTAGAACAAAATATAAAAAACAATATAATCTATTTTTGAATTATTTCAATATAGATTAAATTATTATTTAATTTCATACAAATTAAGAAACTATGAAATATGAAACAAAAATTAATTAACATGAGAACATATATAAAACATATGAAATTGCAACCAATTTTTAGAATTTATAATAATAATAAAAATTATGGAAAAAAATTAAAGGAATACAAGTGGTTTGAGAAAAAATATGTTATTTGAAGAACCAATCATAACATTTAGAATATTAACAATCATATCAAATAACATTTTTAGAATATTTTAATATAAAACAATACACTATCCAATTTTTTATTTTTGATTAGATGAATATTACTAAAAAAATAGAGAAAAATAATTTATATATGAAATAAATTTTTTATGAAATGGAAATTGAAATGGAAAAATTTTAATTAAAAAAGTCTCAGTTTTTAGATACAATTAAATTTCAAGATATATTAAATCACATACTTTTTTTATATAATATAAAAATTATTTCTAGAATCAAAAAAAAGAACCCCAAACAATATAGAAAAAATAACACATTAATTCATGTATGTATTGAAACATAAAATAAAATAGCATTAATTCATTTTTTTTGTTTTTTATGAATCAGCACATGTATATTTTCCTAGATAGTTCGAGGAAAAATAATAAATTATCATAAAAACACCTGTATGGAAAGAAGTTTTTGGATTTCATGTATAAAAACATATCAACCCTACATAGGGTAAATAAACTGCATTTTTTGTGATAAGTAACAAAAACAATAGTAATGAAAAGTTAGACATCTCTAAATTTGTCTAATATCCCACCAGTGAATTCAAATAGGATCCTGCAGATAGTATAATAAAAAAACATAGCATTAAATTTATATATAAATTTACTTATATGAATTTCTACAATATAAAATAATATTATAAAATATAAAATTAATGTTTGAAGTGAATTATTGATTCAAAAAAATTATAATTACATTTGATTAAAATCATTGAAAGTAAAAAACATATAACTAATATGAAATTGATTATGGAATATTGGATAAAAATTCATATACAATTTTATATTAATGAATATGCATGAGCATTGTTTCATTAACTAACACATTTGGTCAATATGAATAATTCATAAATGAAGAAATGTGAAAAATTATACTATTTATTTTATAATGTCATTTAAATAAAAATTGAAAAATGAAAATTTTTCAGTCATAAAATTAATAATTTAAATTGTAGTTTGGAATTAATTTTTTTTAATCTATTCATCAAATCAAAATTAGAACCACAGTACATGAAAAAGTTGATAAGATCACCAATATTTGTGTATATGTAAATGGAAAAAATGAAAACAATAATTTCTATTTAATGATGTTAAAATTTAAAGAAAAATAAAAAAACAATTGATTGGGTAGATGACGACATAAAATGATCCTTCTAGTGTGGATAAATACACAATAAAATATTTTTGAGAGAGGATTGATTTTATGATTTCATTTATTGATTAAAAAAAATCTAAGAATTAAATATAATAATGAAAACTAAAAAATGATAGATTGAGTAAAATAAACATAAATTGAATTTTTTTAAATGAAGAGCTCTACACCACATCTTCTATAAAAATGATCCCCACCCTTCATCATTTAAATGTGACCTACACAGTAACACTATCAATTAGTTCCCAATAATTAAGCCTGAGAACATTGTCAGTCAAAACTGTCAAGTCAATTAAGGAATATTAAAATTTTAGGATCAATTTTTACTTATTGAAAAATAAAGAAATATAAATTGATCACAAACATCTAAGTCACCATCGAATCAATTTAGTCATGAAACGTTGCCTTGAGAACACACCATTATATGATATACTCAATTTAGGGACTACACCAATAAAAAAATTTCAATGAAATAAAAAAAATTGTATAAAAATAGTAAAGAATAAATTTCATGAAAATTATATAAAGAATCATGTTTTGTTTAAATAACGTAAAGTACCTAGATTATAATGATTGATCATACACCCATTCATTCACACATTCAACCACTCCAAAAATATTTGGCACCAAGAAATTTTTATGTATTGTGATTCCATGAACCATTTTTTCAACTGAAAGATATACATTAAAATATGATTATACAATAGAAAATATCTATTTAAAAATCTTCTTAAATAATGACGAATAAAAAAATACACACTAAGATCCTCTAATTGTTTTCATTGATTTATATATAAAAAATCCGGATGCGGAATTAGAGTATTGCATAATAATGAACATTCATTAGTTTGTAATATTATATCTATATCTGGTAAATCATACATTTGTTATTGATGTTATATTAGTGTTAAATTTAAAAAAAAGATATATAATTTATATGATAATATATTTTAGAATTTTAATTCTATTCATTAATTAGAAAATTAATTTTAAGTCAAACTGAATTTTATTCGAATATAAATATAATTTTAAAAATTTATACTACACATAAGGTGGAAACTTATTGAAATTTCATTGTGAAATAAAGGCAGACTGAATGAAAATAAAACATGGCTATATGATCTATATACCATAAATAAGTCGTTACCCTATCCAACAGTTATAGTTTATATTAGCACCACTAATCAAGAATTCAAGGATAAGAACAACATCACTAATCAAAATAATATTCTTTTTAAAGGTAGGAAACAATATGTCTCCCAAAAAAAATTAAATGCAACTAAAAAAATGAGACAACATTGAATGCTTCCAAATAATTTCCAAAGTTCTTGCACAAAGTATATATATCAGAAAATAGTGTTGTTAAAATAAGATCTAATTTTGACAAAACAAAATCAGATACCAGGATAAAAAATTATTTTAACTTGATATCAAAACCTTCATCGATTATTTATCCTAGAAGTAACTATAGTGGCTACCTTGAAGTTTTTTCCACTTTAAGGACTGGATAATAATCACCATTAGTCGTGATGGATGGACCATAGTCACTTCAATATAAAACCCCTAGAATGTGAGAGGACTTCAAAGACATCATCAGTCGAGGAGGTAGGTAGCCCAAAGGTGGAGGTGGAGGCGTAGATGTAGGAGGAGGCATATATGAAGGTAGAGATGGAGGCAGAGCTGTGTCAGAGTCGTGTCGGAGTATTCTCAAAGTAATTTTGGAGGAGGATTTTGGGGAGGTAGTATGGACATATTAAAGGTGAAACAAAGGGGGATATGGGGAGGCCTCCTCAGAGTAGCATCAGTTGGCGAGGTGGGGTGACTATGTCCGAGGTGGATCGTGGATAGGTTATGTGGTTGCACCATCGAATGAGGAGTGGAGGAGGTTGTGAGTGGTAGGGGAGAAGGGTCAGGGGGAGATACTGTGAGTATAAATGGTGGAGGAGTGTACTGCCACACTTATTTTATTAACTGCAGAAAAATGTTAGTCTGTAAACATGATTTTTATAAACCATGGCTATATAGGTCTGCCCATAACCCAAACTTCTTGTAGTATTTTTTTTTAGAATTGAGATTCCAACCATTGAAATTTTAGAATCTCATTTATATCCTTGAGAAAAACTACGCCTGTAATGGAAGTTCCATATATTTCTTCTTGATATGGAATTTATGTCACGTTTTTATCTTTAAATGTGGTCCCTTAATTATGCTTTATTGATAATAAACGTTTTTATGGAACTAGTGGGGATAAGGTACACCAAGAAGGACCTTTTGATTTTGTGGTTGATTCACTAGATTTTATTGATTTAACCTTATGTTTCCTCCATCTCATTATCTATCAGTAATACCATACCACACTTTTGTCCTTTTTTCATCGACTATTATTGTTTTTTCATAAGAGAAAATTTGTTAAATAGATAACATATGTATCTTTATAAGACTATACAACCATGATATGAAAGTTTCAATAGCATCATTATCCATTTTAATATCTGCATCATCAAGTGGAACATGTAACTCAATGGTTAGATTCTAAGCTACCTCAATCCCCAATATAATGTGATATTTTAGGTGTTATTTGTGGTGTATCTTGTCTAATATTATATTATACATCTTACCCCAGAAAACAAGGTAGTGAATTTGATTTTATAGATTTAAATCACATATAATTGTACACCCTAATGAATTTTAGTAATATAATGTTTTTGATTTTTTTGATTTACATTTAGGGAAAAGACTACTAAATATATATATAACCTTAGGTAAGGTTTGAAATATATGGGAATGAATAGCCTCAAATATTGAGTGGTCATTTGGTTCTCCATGTGTGGATATTTGTTCCACCGTGAGTTCACATTGATCATTTCCCATATGTTGGTATTTCAAACTAGACTAGTCAATAATATATTATAAATCATCTACTTTTTTTTATGAAATTATTTCAAAATGTAATATGAATCTTTTTATGGGTTTTTATTCTCAAAATATATTCTAGGATATAGTTAAAAACCTAATCCTATAATGTGACTATATTTTTTAAGCTACTTCAAGGATATTGAACGTAGTATTTATTTCGCTATGGTCACTACCAATTCTTAATCATATAAAAAATATGAGAATAAATAATATTTTTATCTAATATTTCAATAAAACATAATAAATTACTATTATTTCATAATTACACATGCTTCCCATACTTCTTTGGTGTTGTTATCAACTAGCTTACCCACATCATTTACATGAGACTCATTCCACATCACATGACATGGGATGGAAGTTAATTGGGATTTTGATTCATTAATATACATAGAAAAAAAATGACATATGTTATTTCATATCACAGAAAAATTATTATTAATTTAAAATATATACCAATCTCATTTCTAGTGAAGAAAACCCAATACTTGATTTGTGATAGGGGTTCATTGTTTTCGATGCATACTCTTTATTTTCATAACTCTTTCACTATTTTATAATTTGACAATTTAAAATAAAATTAGATAAAATAAATAAAATAAAAATTTATATTATCGACTATAATTCACCTTAAATGATTTCCCATATTGGTGATTAATGAAAGAATTCTAGGTTTCCTACCTTAAAATATGTGCATAACTAACTAATGGGAGAGGATTTAATTTCCCCTCAACATCCCTTAGATGTAACACTGTAAGAAGATTCAGGAGGCCTTCATATACATTTCAAGTGGCTATTAACACATATATCTTAAAATAATATTTCTAAAATAAATGAACTATTGAAGGAATAATGAAAATTAAATCAACATTTCATTATATAACGTTCCAGTAAAATAGAGAATGTTTATCGTAACATCACAATTATATATTTCCAAAGGGTTTATTTCATTGCAAGAAAGATTTGGAGACATTAATCTATATAAATTTATTCATTAATATTTTTTTGAACCATACATAACTAATGAATGTTTAATATTAGGAGTCAACGGGTTGGTAATGTTGATTCCATCCAACCTAAAATTTTATACAATTTTATATTTCCTTGATATTTTTATTCAAAAATATGTTGCTACATCATTATTGTTTTTCTTCATCAACATTCTATTGATCCCAAAATAATTCTATTGTTACTCTATAAATAGTCTGTTCAACATCATTTGGAGAAGAAATTTTCTGCATGATTAGTCAATCATTTTACTTAGATTATGTTAATGAAGTTTAGAATATATAATATTATAAAGAAAATCATATAAAATTAAAAAAATAACCTTAAAATTGAATTTCCTATATTTTTAAAAGGATGAATATAGTTTTGTCTTATATCAAAAATCCAAATGCCCTCTTTGTGGTCAAATATAACATACAAGACATTGTTTCCATCCACTGTGAGATTTCAAAATATATAACTCCAGTGCAGGTGAAAATGTTTTGTATTTAGTACAGTTGATATTCAATGGACTCTTATCATAACTATTTAACATCTCAAACTACTTTGGAAAATCATGAAGGTCATCTTCAATTTATATTGTTTTTTCATCCATGTGATCTATATCATAATTTACACTCATATTCATATCAAATGATCAAGAAACCATAGTATCATCCCAATCAGTGTGCATGTTTAATTTTTCCCCATTTTGGTCCAATATTTATAGTTCTCTTATACTTCATGAAAAATAAAATGTAATTTCAACTCTTCCATACTAATGTTTCATGAATAAAAAAATGTAAACATGGACATTGTATTTGAAAAGGTTTGTATATATTCTCTATTAAAAACATGATTAAATATTTAACTCCATATTCACACTCTTTTGTCACATGATTAGTGTGAATCTATTTTTTGTCCATATAAATCCTATTAGGTTTGTAAAATATCCATTTTATATAATAAAAAAATAAATGAACATAAGATATTCATTATCAAATGTTATAGTCATTGATAATTATAACAATAGGAACCCCGAATTTTATTGTTTCAAATAATTTCAATAATTTTTAAAGGAAATTTGAAATTCAAATTAAGAAAATAATTACTCATCCATTTTATGATTTATCCTATGAATTCTTCCTAAGGTTAATGTTATAGATAAATATCATCTTCATCAGATTCATCTCTAGAGGAGATATTATTTCATTTTTTTTCTTGAGACTCATCCCCCATATCTTCCAGATATGAAGCTATGTTTCTTGAACTAATATGAGTGGTATACATCCCGTAATGGGTACCAATGATCATTTTGGATGACTACTTCTCATAGTAGTTCAAGAAACGTAGAAGAGATGTAGGATGAGTCTCATGTTACAAAATGAAATAATAACTATTTGTGAGTCGAATCCTGTGAGGATACATTTGTCTCTATATTTATTTAAATTACCACATATTAATCTAAAATTTCAAATCTAATTTTAAATGTTAAATGGTCTCTGACATTACCATGATTACAACAACTCATCCTCATTGAGATAAACCGACTCTAATATATGTTGCTAGTCTGTTTCCCTCACCTGAATCTCAAATGAAAGAGCTCTATGTCCATTTAGGTTCATGTGTAGGTTGCAAGTATAAAAATAAACAAGTTAATATTAATAGGGCCCCTAAAATATACATCAAATAATATATTTTACTATATGTTCAATATTAAAATATGAAAAATACACATGTAAGTCAAGTAGTTTTGTGATAACCATGAAACCATGATAATAACATGTACTTATTCATTTCATACTAGTGAATTATACTAATCATATCATAAGTTTATACAATGGTTTTCCCTTACATTAAAATCATTTAACTTATAAGAGGATAACAATATAATTGTAGTAGGAGAAAAAATTATATTTATCTCTCTGGAAATAACCACATCATAGGTACCGTGAGATTAAACCTCATGCCCCTAGAATCTAATATTATCCCTCAATTATAAAAATCACATGTACTTATTTCACCCAAATCTTGAAATCGGTATAACATAGACATTTTTCATTGGAATTTCATTAAAAATATGGGAATGTCTCAACAAAATGGGTTCCCATTGGAAAGATCCACACAATGGGTTCCAAAATACATTATTCAAAGATATATTCTAAAAAACCATAAATAAAAACAAACAACAATAAAAATTTCACATCAACCTCACCACAACCATCGAATAGTCATAAACATATCTATAGTAACTCACATTCTAATATGCCATACCTAGAACTCACATAAGACCCTTAATGTTACAAACCCAAATTTCATCAATGAAATTTCCATTATTATAATTATTTTATATAGTATAAATCACATAAAATTACTTATATATCACAATACAATCCTTATAAATGAAGAATGAATGAAATAATATGAATTTATAGATACTAAAAAACCTATACCAATGGGATAGTAATTTGACATTAGGAATAGTAATGTGACCCTTAGGAATAGTAAACCTACCAATAGAAAAGAAACCTACCCTTTTAAAGTATAAATAAAAGTTTTTATGTTATAAATAATACTACTATATATCTATATCTTGGAATTAGTAAATAAATATTTGAAAAATAATAAATTAATTTTTCGTATTTTGGTAAGTAATTAATATTTAATTACAATTTTAAAATTAATATAATTATTTAAAAAAAATTAATTTCTTAAAATTGATTCATATATTAATAATATTTTGTCTTATGATTATATGATTATATTACAAGACTTTAGTGAATTTTTGAAAGTGCCATAAAATTGGTTAAAATAATAATATTGGTATTTTTTAAATAAATGATGATTTTAATTATAATTAAAATTTATCATGTTTAGAAAACTATTTTCATAAAATTTAGTCCATTTTTAAATTCTACACATTAAAAAATGGTTTGGGTGAATTTTTGGGAGTTTTTTTTAAAAAACATGAATTTTTTATGAATAGTAAAATACACTAATTTATTGTATAAATAATTTATAAGTTAAATAAATTATTCCTTGAGTCATATCTGATGTAAAAATCATAATATTAAAATCCCCATATTTATTTTAATATATTTTAGGATAATTCTCAAACTATTCATTGTCTAGATCCAAAATAAGAAACAAATGAATAAAATATCCAAAAAAACACCCCTCACATCCACTATAAATACCACCCTCACCACCTCTTTACATCACACATTAAAAGCTCTGATCCTTGTCCAATTTATTCAAAATAATCCTCCCAATCCCCTACCTCATGTCCATGATCTATTTATCTCTATAATATACAAAAAGAAATCCCCCTATGGAGGTTCTCAATGAGGAGAATTCAGGATGTAAAAATCATATTTCTTTTCATTTATTTTCATTTAAATTTATTTTATTTTATTATCTTTCCCTAATATCCCATGTAAAAAGTGACATGATAACTCTATTGTATTTTATATAATTATTTAAATGTAAAATCCATCACCAAGACTCTTCTCATTTTTCTTTTATTTTAAATTTAAAAACTTCATCTCTGTTGTGCTGCTTTTTCACCTTCATGTATGACATGTTTTTGTTTTTCAATTCCTCCTTCAAGGATGGTCATTAAAAATTCATGGTTAAACAAGATTATAAAATATGTATTTAATCATATTAATTTTTTAGAACCATTATATATAAATGATGTTAATTAATAAAACAAAACTAGTTTGTGATGATTGAAAAACATCCAAAATAATCTAAACGATTATCACTAACATATTTTATAATGATTTATACTCAAACTAAATAAAAAATTACTTATATTAGCATTTAGTCACTTTTATGATTATTAATAAAACATTACTTCAACTATAGATATCTATTTACATTTTACATGAACTTCTATAGACATATACAAGTAAACCAATCATGAAAACTGATGAAACAAATACTCTAAATTGATACAATTATTTCATATAAATCAAAGAGATAACCATAAATTAGCTTAATAAAATTATAATAAATAAAATAAATGTAGAAAAGTTTCTCAATTAATTAATTAATTAATTTTATTATTCAGGATATAAAGGTCAAGTGCAGAATAATTTTGGACATAAGGTATGTGTTTCGTCCCAAAACTCCATTTTCATTTGGGTTATGATTTACCCCTCTCAAAACCAATTTTATTTTTCATTATTTTTATAGAGTTATCCTAATTCATGTTTTTATTTTCCAAACTCATTTATCCAAATCATTTAATCTTTATTTTATGTGAAATACACGTTTTACAAGGTTCCCTTATCAATTCTTCCCGATATGGAAGCCTGATTAAAGAGAATGTTTCGATTTCTTAACCTTTTTCAAGTACTATCAATAATCAATTTTAAGACACCGTTATTTTTATAAAATCATTAATTTTTTCCAATAAAACTATATCTATTCATTTCTGATTTTTTAGAAACAATTATGACAAATGCAAATGATTTTTTCCAAAGAACTCTTCTGGGAAAAGTAACAGAGGTATTTCTCTCAACAATTCCATGATGATTTTATTAGAGTGTTTTCTTCTATTTCAACACCTCTATTGAAATTTATGATTTATTGATATTTATATATTATTATTATAATCTAACTTATTTTATTAAATTTTTTGTGATCATTTTGATTTTGGATGTACTATCTTGATGCCATTCACCATACTACTCTGAATTTTTAGGGATTATGTTTACATATTAGATAAAGTTATATATATATATATATATATATTATTTATGTTTATCCATATTCATATGAAGAATACATTGGAATTATAATGTGATGGGTGGGGTTAACTACATCCCCTTGATGTGTCGGTAGGTCACATGAGACAAAACGGAATGGATTTGGCTGAGGTCTTAACCATTTATTTTTTGATGTCTTGGGAAAGGCCCCAATGATATGTTTACAATGTCTGACATTATACATACCATAACTATGATATTATTAATTTTTAATCCATGTGAATATATTACTAGTACAATATCAATGTTTACGCATCATTCTCATGTTTTTATTTATATGAAATTATTTATTCATCTTTTATTCTTTCCAAATTATGATCAAGACTATGGCATGTATTTTTTGTCATTAATAATATCTTATAGTTTTTATTAGATTATTTTTTTATTAATTACCCTTAATGGGCATATGATCTCACCCATTTATTATGTTTTATTTTCCCCCAGAATGTAAATATGTATATTATGAATGAATTGTAAGGATAATCTAGGAGTTTATGGGTGTTTACAATGGAGGTGTTATGTTATATTTCATTTCATGTTGTAATGTAATGTTCATGTATGTAATATTATATCCAAAACTATTAATTTTATTGGCTAACTTGGACTCGTTTCTTGAATCTATGCCAATGTAATAAAGTTAGTCATCAGCTTTGAGCTATAGGGGTTGAGGTCTTTCCGGTAGCTATCAGAGAAAGCTTAGTAGAATATTTAGAAACTAGATTTAGAAAAAATGGATTATGGAACATAACCCTGAGATAAACTATGAGTACAATCATAAAGGAATATAAAATAATTTAGGTATGATATAAATTATGGGGTTCTTCCTCGAAATACCTCACTATATACATACTAAAAGTGGATGTTATTGGGGCACATATGGACCAAGAGGTAACAAATCCAGAAGGTGTCCAAGTCCTAACTCAGGCTGACCTAGTATCTGATAAAGGACCTTACTAAACACTTGGTTTGACACTCTTAGGGTCTATGCTTTAAATAATTTCCATTTTCTTTACAAATAATTCTGACAGATTTAGAAGTAAATAGGTCCCCAAAGAAACCATGTTTATGATTATGAGATTACCTAGGCATAAAATTTAAATTGATGATAAGAGTTTTTCTAGTTTGAGACTATAAATTTTGATTCATAACATAATTTATTGTATGTAATTATTTATAAATTGTACCTAGTTTATGGAATGGAAACTGCATCAACACATGATCCCATTTAGGGATTTCCCTCATATGTAACATAATGATATTGGTACTGGAGATACTACTCAGGCTGAGAAACTTATAACTACAATAGGATAACTGACTCAGGTTATGAACACTATCCTTACCCATAGAGAACATCCTAATATACACCATGGAGGAGCAATGTTAGAACACTTTATTAAATAAAAACCTCCATAATTCAATGGGACTACAAACCCATCTATAGTAGAGTAGTGGATAAGTTCTTTAGAGAAGATATTTCTCACATTGGAAATAACTGAAAGAGATAAGGTTATAATGTTAGTTTATCATCTTTCAAGAGATGTTAATAAATTGTTGTCAATGATTCAAAACACAAAGGAGGATGAAAAAATTTCAAATATGGAATGGAAATATTATAAGGAATTTTTCCAAGAAAAATAATATCCTCATAAACAGCGAGTGAATATTGAGATGAAATTCTTAAGTTTAAAACATAAAGTTGATGAATATAATGAAAAGTATGAATCCAACATTATAAGGTCAGCACGACATTCCACATAATACATATGTAATCTAAGGAGAAAGATTTATTGATTATTTGAAAGTTTAGAACCATTCCTCTAAAGGGCATTCGTTTTCCAAAATTCTTATCATACAAAGATATAGTCTCATATGATATAAACAATGAGAAATAATTCTCTAAGTAATATGAATTTGACAGAAAAAACAGAAGAAAATGGTGGAATAGGAAGGAATTGATAAAGAAAAAAATAAAAAATGGAATTTTCCAATGTGTGATACTTGTGTAAGGAAACACCCTGGTGCCTGCTTAAAATGAAAAGGTGTTTGTAAAATGTATTGATAAAAGGTCCACCATGCCCATGATTTATAGGTAAATAATAAAGTTACCAATTTTTGATGATATAATTGCATGAAGATTATACACTATGAAAATTATTTTCCAAAGTGTCAAGAAAACATTCCCAAAAAAATTCCATGTAATCAAGGCCAAGTTTATGATATCACAAATGCGGAGGTCAAAATTACTAATGATTATTTTTTAGGTTCATTAATCATTTCCACAAACATAGAAAATGCATTATTTGATTCGGTATCATCACATTTCTATATATTTTCCTGATTTTCCAACAAAATAAGATATTTCATTTTTGAATTAATAAGGGAGTTGTCATTAAAAAATTCTAAGGGAAGAATCATTGTAATAAATATGCGTTTGTATGTCCCATTTTAAAAAAATAAACATGATTTTGTTTCTGACCATGTCATTGTACCTATGATTTAATTTGATATAATTCTTGGTATGGAATGAATTTCAAAATATGATGTGAAAATATATTACAAAAAGAATGAAATTATGATTGGTGAGGAAGTGAGAGATTACCTTATCTTTATAGAATAAACCTCATAATCTTAGTCTTATATGGACCCAAGTCATGTAGGTCATCTAAATAAAATTATTTGGGTGGATGAGAAAGTTTCATCTATGGATTAGAAATGAAATATTCAAATTGAATATGTACCTATTGGGAATGAATATATAGATGTATTTCTAGGGGATTTTCCTAGACGTAGTATATAGAAGGAAGTTGAGTCCTATATTTATTTAATTCCTGGTGGAAGAACTATATCAAATACTCCTTATAGAATAGACACTATGGAATTAGTAAATCTAAAGTAAAAAAATAGAGTAATTGAGTGATAAGGGATTTATCAGCCGTAGTGTTTCTCCATAGGGTTCCCCTATTCTCTTTTTCATGAAGAATGATGGATCCATGAGGCTGTGGATTGACTATAAAGTAATAAATTCTATTATAATTATAAAAATGTATCCTCTACCTTGAATTGATGATTTATTTAGTCAACAACAGAGAGTTCAATATTTTTTTTAAGAATTAAATTTGTTCTAGATATTATCAAATATATGCGGGGAAGGAAGATATTCTAAAAAATCATTTCAAACCAGGTATGGACATTACAAATTTATAGTAATTCCCTTTGTACTGACTAATGCACCCAATGTTTTTATGGATCTAATGAACAAAGTGTTTAAGTAATATTTGGATGATTTTTTGTATTTATTAATGTTAACATGCTTTGTTGAAAAAGATATAAGGACCGTGATAACCACTTGAATGTTGTCTTAGATACCCTTAGATTAAAAGAGTAATATGGGAAGTTTAGAAAGAGTAAATTCTAGATTCAAATGGTTTCTTTTCATGTCCATATTTTCTCTAAAGATGGAATCTCTGTTGATCCTACAAAAAAAAGGCACTTCCAGACTAGCCTACACAAATTAAAATAATAGAGGTACGTAGTGTCATTGGTTTAGCATGTTACCATAAGCATTTCATTTAGAACCTTTCCTGATTATCTTACTCATTAATCAATGTTACTCATAAAGGGTCTAAAATCATATGGACAAAATAATGGAAAGGATGTTTCGAAGTATTGAAGATGATATAAGTAAATTATTTGATTTTGACTCTACCATTAGGAAATGATATATTTGTGATTTATAATAGAGATTCAAACAAAATAATTGGTTGCGTCATTATGCAGAATGATAGTTTTACTGACTAGGTATCAAGGTAGTTAAACAGTTGTGAATAAAATTATCCAACTGATGATATTGGGTTTGCAGTTATAATCCTCACTTTGAAGATATTGAGACATTAACTCTATGGTTAAATATGTGATATTTATACAGAATGGAAGAGATTGAAATATATATTCTCAATGAAATAACTCATAATAATTCAAGGGTTATGGATCAATCTACTCATGTATTAGGATTATTCAATACATTACCACCTAGGGATGGTGAATAATGTAGCTAATGCATTGAATATGAAGTATCATGGGGTTATAAAAATGAGGATTGAAAGGGATCATGTGTTCATGGATCTAGTGAAGATAGATATAGGAATTATAATGAATGGTGATACATATCTATTTTTTGAATCTTTTTCTCAAACTTCTTTATTGGAAAGGACTAAAAGTTATCAATCTAAAGATGATAATTTTGAAGGAAAATTAAAGCTATGAATGATGGGATGTTGTTAAATTTCTTGTATGAGGATGGAATTATAATATCTGGGAAGAGGATTTGGGTTCATTTTATTCCTGAGTTAATGAGGGAGTTATTTGATGATTTTCATAGCTCAAATTTCACTATGAAACTGGGTAGCACAAAGATTTAAAGAAATTTAAAGGAACATTTCTAGTGGGATAATATGAAGTTTAAAATTGATGATCCTATATCAATATGTTTAATATTTGAACAGGTTAAGGCTGAAGGGAAAATCCTAGGGTATCCATGAAACCTCTGACTATAACTACATGGAAATGGGATGAATTTACTATGTATTTTGTTAATGGATTACTAAGGAATACAAGAAATAATTATGTGATATGGGTAATTATTGATGGATTTACCAAATATTCGCATTTCCTCTATATAAGGGTGGATTTTCCACTGGATCACCTAGTATGGCTCTATATTATTGAATTTGTAAGAATTCATGGAGAAAATATTTTAATTTCATATGACCATGTCTATAAATATAAATTTAATTTCTATAAATGTATTCATAAATATTTGGAAAATGAGCTTCATTTGAGTTCTTTTTATCACCCTCAAACTGAGGGTCAGTCTGAAAGGACTATTCAAACATTATAAGACACATTGAGATCCGGAACACCTGTCTTTCAAGGTATATGGGATCATTATTTATCATTGGTAGAGTTTTCCTACAATAATATTTTTCATTCATTTATTAAAATGGAACATATGTGGAATTTTATGTAAATTGATGTTGTACACCAACTTATTGGGATGATGTTAGTGAAAGGAATATTGTAATCCTTGAGTTTGTATATAAAACAATAGAAAAAGAAAAGACTATTCAAATCCGTATAAAATATTATCAAAGTAGTAAAAAGATATATGCTAATATTCAAAGGAATAATTTGAAGATTCAAATGGGATATCATGTTTTATTGAACATGTCTCAATGGAAGGGTGTTATAAGAATTAGAAAGAAAGAAAAAATAATCCTCAGGTAAATTAGAACTTTTGAAATACTAGAGAGGATTGGATATGTGGATTATCATTTTTAAATTTTAGCTAGCCTTTCCTAATATCAAGATGTGTTCCACATCTCCTTGTTAAGGAAGTAAATGCTAGACCCAATACATGTTCTCACTTTTGATGAAATAGAACTAGAACAGGATTTATCTTACTGTGAAGAGAGTATAGAGATTTCGTACTCTATAGAGAAGCTCTTGAGGAATAAAGAAAATCCCTTTTTTAAGATACTTTGGAAAAACATAAAATCTTATAGGCAATGTTGGAACCATAAGAAGTTGTGAGGAAGAAAAACTCAAATCTTTTTACGTGGTGATATTCTTGAAATTTTGAGAATGAAATTTTTATAGGGGGTGAGAATGTAATGACCTATAATACTATCAATTATATTTCTCTAATTATAATTATTTCATATATACTAAATCACATAAATTTTCTTAGATAACTTAATAGTAAGTTTATAAATAAAAATGAATGAAATAAGAGGTATTTCTCAATGTTAAGGAACTTATACTAATGGAATAGTAACTCGACCTTTGGAATAGTAATGTGACCCTTAAGAATAGTAAACTGGCCAATAGAATAGTAACCCCACCTATGAAATTATAAATAAAATTAGGGTATCTTATAAATAAAATGTATATATATTTATATCTTGGAATAAGTAAATAAATATTTTAGAAATGATAAATTAAGTGTTGGTATTTTTGTATGTAATAAATATTTAATTAAAATTTTATAATTAATAAAATTATTTAAAAGAAAAATTATTTTCATAAAATATATTAATATATATTGTTTTTTCTTATGATTGTATGATAATATAATTAGACCTTAGTTAATTTTTAAAAGTGTCCTAAAATCGTTTGTAATATTAAATTTTTTATTTTTTAAATAAATGATGATTTTAAATAAAAATTAAATTTCTCATATTTAGAAAAATATTTTCAAAAAATTGAGTGCATTTTTGAATTCCAAAATTCAAAAAATGGGTTGGGTTAATTTTTTCTATTTTTATAAAAACATGAAATTTTCTTGAATACTGAAATTCGGTAATTTATGGTATAAATACACTATTATTTGAGTCATCTCTGATGTAAGTTCCATAATCTCAAAATACGCTGAATTATTTTAATATATTTAGTGATAATTATCAAACTATTCCTAATATTCAGCCAAAATAATATTTAAGTGAATAAAATATTCAAAAAACACCCCTCTCATCCACTTTAAATATCACCCCTCACCACCACTTATCCTCACACCATACGATCTTTGATACTAAACCAATTTCAACCCAATACTCTTCCAAATAACCTAACCCACATCCAATATATTTTTCTATTAACAAAATACCAAAATAAATCCCCTTAAGGAGGTTTTCATGGTGGAGAATATAAGAGGTAAAAATCCTCCTTCTTTTCTTTTATTTCCTTTTCCAATTATTTTATTTTATTTATTCCTCCCTCACCTCACATATCCAAAGGTAAATGGTATCTATAGTATATTTTATATTATATAATGTTATTATGTTAATGTAAAATCCACCATCATGTATCTTCTCCTTTTACTATTATTTAAAAGATGAAAACATTATCGATGAGGTGCCAATTTACCACCTTCGTGGATGACATGTTTTCATTTCTCAATTATTCATTATATTATGGTAAGAAACCCATTTTGATTGTTAAAAAAGATAATTTAATATGTATTAAATCTTATTAAAGGTTATATAACTATTATATATACTTGATGTTAATTAACAAAACAAAACTAGTCTGTGATGATTGAAAAACTGCCAAAATAATCTAAACTATAATCACTAATGTCTTATCTAATGATTTATCCTCACCCCTAATAACAAAATTAATTTTATAAAAATTTAATATACATAATTTTAATTAATAATATAGTATCAATTTTTGATAACTATTCACAGTTTACATGACCTTCCATACTCATATACATGTAAACTGATTATGAAAACCGAGGAAATGAACACTCCTAAACGATAAAATTATATCGTATAACTCATAAAAAACACTATAAATGAACTTAATTTAATTATATTTAATTAAATACATGTATGGTAGGTTATTAATTAATTAAATTATTGATTTAATTTTATTATCTAGGACATTAAGTTCCATGGTAGAACACTTTTAGACATAAGGTAAGGGTTTCTTCCCAAAACACCATTTTCATTCAGGTTATGCTTTCCCCCTTTATAAACCAATATAATTATTCATTATTTTAATATAATTCTTCTAAATTATTATTATTATGTTCCAAAATAACTTATCTAGATCATTTTAACATTCTTATGGGAAATATAGATTTTCAAGGTTCCTTTCTCAATTATTTTTAATATGCAAGCCGATTAAAGGGAAGGTATCGACTTCTTATTCATTTTCAAGTACCATAAATAATATCTTTTAAGAAACCATTATTTTCATAAAATAACTAAATTTTTCATGAAAAAACTATAATTTTACTTTTTTTTATTTATACAAAAAATTATGAAAAATACAAATGATTTTTCCAAAATAACTCTTTTTTGCAAAGTAAAAGGGGTATATCTCTCAATAATTCCACAATGATTTTATGAGAAAATTTTCATATATTTATAAATATCTATTTAATTTTATGATTTATTGATATTTATCTCTTATTATTATAATCATCCATATTTTATTAAATAGATTACGACTATATTAACTATAAATGTGCGGTCTCAATACAATTCACCATACTACTTGGAATGGCTAGTGATATGTTTTGAGATTTCGGAAATTTATTTAGAAGTTATTTGTACATATTTTTTATGTTTAAAACCTTTCATATTAAGAATTAATTAGACTTGTAAAATATTGTGCGGGGCCCTTTATATCCCTTTAATACATCAGTATGTCTCATGAGACAAAATAGAAATGGATTTGGTTGTGGCCTTAAACATTTATTTTCAGATGTCTAGAATGAGGCCTTCATAGTATGTTTATGATGTTTAGAATTATGAATTCCCCCATTATGATATTAATAATTTATAATCCATGTGAATATTCTACTAGTACAATATCCATGGATAAGATTATTTCTCATGTGATGATTTATGTGGAATTATTTATTCATATTTTATTCTTTCTATATTATGCTCAAGATTACGTCATGTGTTTTTAGTCATTCACCATGCCTTAATGTTTATACTAGCTTCGACTTTATTACTTACCATTATTGAGAATCTGAGTTAACCCCTTAATTTTTTTTTATTTTTCCACATGATGCGAATATGTATATTATAAATGACTTGTAGGGATAATCTGGGATTTTATGGGAGTTTCCAATGGAGATTCTATGTTTAATTTCATTCAAGTTGTAATGTAATGTTCATGAATGTAATATATTTTCCAAAAATAATAAACTAATCAGTACATTGGGATTTTTATCTTGTATCTATACTAATTTAATAATGTAAAGAACCAACTTCAGGATACTAGGATCTGAGTCTTTGCACATGATATTCTAATATATGATACTCAATGATCATCTATTATTGGAATTGATCATATTTTTCAATGATCACTCATTAGAAAATATCATAGTCTATAGGCCATAATTCATTACTCTCACACATAAAATATCAATAAAAATTGACTTATATGAACAACTAATCCATCCTAACCTTTATAGGTTATCAAAATAGGTTTCAAGGGACTATACTCAATTTTATACCACATATCTAATCACTATTAAGATGAACGTATTATCCATATTAGCACATCATTACCATAGGAAAATCATTCATAAAAAAAATTCAAACACAGTACTACCCTTATGGGATACTTTCATTATCCATTATAATCCTCAGTAGGCTTCTCATAATCTAACGTACATACAACTAAACATTAACTTCCATGGTGATATACAATGTCTGAAGTCCATTTCTCAATTTCATCATGAACCATGACCCATAAGGAAACCATTTACAATAATAAATCAAACAATCCACTCCCATAGGTCCCAATCACACAATAATACAATAATATCATAGTTTTACCCCCTTTATTTTATATTTTAATATCCATTAAGATTTTCGAAACCAACAAACCTGAGGCTGATAAGGTGAAGAAACCACTGTGTGAGGCTATCATCACCCAACGAAGTATGTAATGAATATTTTATTTAAAAGAATTATTACATATTATAAATCATTATCATAAATCCATATAATAAATCATTATTTTCTTCTTTCCACTATTATATATTATTACATGTCACATTTCACACTGAAACACATATAAACCATTGGTGCGTATTTTTTGTACTATCCACCTATTTAATAAAGATAAACATATGGGAATCACTTTTATCATTCCATTCAAGACTTATAAATAGATCCTCAATCACATGAGTCTATATATCATAAAAGAAACGTAAAATAGGTAGTTATAAATTAATTATTATTAGTTTCCCCAATTAATTTACCCAGGAAGAACTTCTGAAAATCCACCAGGGAGTGCCACAATTTCAGAACCACAACCAAGACCAGGATAATAAACCAAGGCATGATCTCTATAATATTATGAGAAAAATTATCATCAGTAAAAACAAAAACCATTTTCAATTTAAAGAAAAAGGAAAATATCCCAAGAACAACTCACCAAGAAGTTTTTTCAAATCCCCAAATGGACAATTAAATTAAGTTGGAGATACCTTCTTAGTATTATCTCTACATTGAATAGTGAGTCTCTCACCAAGGAAGGGTTTTTCTTGTATCTTCCTTATCATTTAATGAAGGATGAATTCCACTATAAATCCTTCAATTTATGGGGATTTCATCCTATTCATAAATATCATAGGAGTTGATTCCGAACTCTATATGTGCTAAAATGAAGGTGTTTATGCTGAAACACTAATATCTAAACATATCTGTGAGAATATTATATGGTCAGTAACTCACAAACAAGAAGATCTATACTTCCGCACAATGGTAAAATACCCACAACCATTCGGTGATATCTACACAACTTTGATGATCCAAAAAATTCTAGGCTCACTCGTCAATGTGACTACAAAATAAGTCAAAAGTGCCGTACGAGGAACTCAAAAAAGCAATAAATGAGTGGGGAGGAGTAGAAAATAACAAACGTTGGATTAAAGATTTGATTCTTCTGAGATAAAATATTGTAATCAGGCATGAATGTTTCGATTCATTCGAGACTTAATTCATTTTGAGCCTTGGATTTGACCATTGGATGCATTGAAGAATTGAGTCGTGGCTGGATTCGAGGAGGAGGAGCACCGAAAGTAGGTGGATTCACCAGAAATCATTAGATATCATGACTGAAGCACTCGTTGTTAGAGATCTTTAAAAATATCAAGAGACTTTTGTCAATGCATTCAAAAATCCATGAAAAAGATACCTTCTATCAGCATGAAATTAATAAGCCCTAATAAAATATATCCTTATCAGCACTAGAGAAGCACTGATAAAATCTATCTTTATCGGTGTTAAAAATTTATCACTCATAAAGCATTTTTAATTATAATTTTAAATAAAAAATTTAGAAAATGTATTTTTAGAATTAAATTTTTATTTATTAAATTTTTATAATTATTTTAATATATAATTATTTATTGATAATAATATAAATTAATTTTAAAAATTTATATTTTTCTATTTATAATTATAAATATATAATTTTATAAATATAGTAAATAAAATTTTTAAATATACTTATAATTATTTATTTATTATTAAAAATATATTTATATCGTTACATATATAAATATATATAATTAATATATATATATATATATTAGGTTCTTGGGGGCACAATTACATTAAAGAAACACACATCAAACACAGGTCAGAAAGACAAGCCATTGCCCCCCCCCCAAATAATAGTCCACCCATGAAGCATTATTTATTTAATACATTGCCTGAAGGCTAAATGGGCATGACGCCGATTACATAGCCCAACGGTCCAATGAAACATCATGTCTGCATCATAGTACATGCTTCCCAAGCTTGCATCACAGCTACGTCATGGTCTGCATGTGTCATGCGTCATGCCCGTGTTCCCGCATGCCTGCAAAAATTCCCAACCACCCAGATTTGAACCCGAGTCTGATACCGGTATACGGGGAACCGTTACCACTTGGTTAAATCCCAACTGTTATAATATATATACATACATAAATATATATAGTAAACATATTCATTACAAAAATATATTTTTTATAATTTCATAATTATAAATACATTTATATCATTATAAATATGTATATATATAATTAATATAACAATAAACATAAATTTAGTTAATATATTAATTTTTTTAATAAATTTATTAAAATTTTATAATTATTTGAATATATATATATTTATTTATAAATATATAAATTTGTTTTTGACAAAAAAAATTTATCTATTTATAATTTTAGATATATAAATTTTTAAATATAGTAAATATAAATTTATAAATATATTTATTTATATATAATTATTTATAAATATATTTTTAACATTATTAATGAATATATAATCTTAAATGAATGCATGTTAAAAATGAGTGAAATTGAGTAATTTAAAATCATAACATTTCAAGAATATTGAAATAATTGATAAGTGTTATTAATTAAATATTAATTATTAAAAAAATGTGGATATATATTGAAAATATAGATGAATACATATTAAAAATATTAAAATATAGTAAGTAAATATGTATAAATAAATAATACAAAATGATTAAAATTTCAAAAAAAATTAATCAATAATTAACTGTAATAATATTAAAAATAAATAAATAAAATTTACTAATAAATATTTAATATATTAAATTTATTCTATTATAATGAAAATATAATATGAATAATAAAATTTGAAAAAATTACAAAAATATTAGGTGTATGTGTTTATATTTATAAGATTTCATTAATTACGTAAATATTTGTGTGTCTGAATTGTATGTAGAAATTCATTAATTATGTATATGTGTGTAAAATTAATATAACAAAATTTTTATATATTTTAAATTTAAATATTAAACGACATTTATTTATGTCCATTACTTAATGCAATTAGTCAGTATTACTAATTAATATTAATTTTTAATTTTAAAAAATTCTTCACTAAATATATGACTTATTTAATATGTAAGAATACATATTTAGTATTATATAATTCATATTTTAGGAAATATTATATATTCACAAATATATATAGAAATATATATATATATGAATTTATGTCAATGGGGTGTAGGTAAGTTGGTGACCTACACCTGTCTGCAGCATCCAAAGGGTGTAGAGTCCTTATTTTGACTCCTCATCCTAATTATCTTTTTTATTTTCAAACACTTTTAAGGGGGAAGTGAGAACCCTACAGATAAACATGTCAAGTATCAAAGGTTACAACTGACTAATTAAACTCAAGTCTCAGGCGATTAGAGGCTCCTTCCCTAAACAATTTCTTGGGGAGGGAATTTATGTGGCAGCTTGGATCTTCCCCTATGTTCTCTTCATAGTGCCTTGCTAGATACTCCCAAGCCTGAATGTATATTTCTTTTCTAATCTTCTCTATTTTGAAGCCTCTGACCAGTATACAATCTTTCTTGTCAATCCATTCCACTTGCTTCCTTATAACTTCCACTTGGATCAGTCTTCCCATTATTTGATCAATGTCTTCCCTCACCGCCTTTATCACCAGAACATCCTCCTTCATTTTTTCTCTATATTGCATAACTAGTTTTAGCTGAGAATCCTACTCTTTCTCTTTTAGGCTCTGTAGGTCGACTGATGGACCTGCTGTAAGTTACTATCTGGGGGAATCTGCCCTTTCCATCATCAGCTTCTCCAGTTCCAGACTCCCTTCTAATTGTTCATCTTCCTTTGAGACTCAATCCGCTTGAACTTGGGACACTATGGCATCGTCTTGCCTAACCTCCTCTCGTGTCTATTGCAGAAACTTGTGCTCCTTGGGTTTACTCTCTTTTTTGGCCGACCGAGTCTCCATCGGTTTCGAATGATAAGAGTAGTCTTTCCGCCCCTTATTTTTTGTCTTTTTGGAAACAATACAACTTCATGGGTCCCTGTTTTCCTTACTCCATTTCTTCTTTATTTGGTTTTGTAACCCTTTCTTAGCCCCTCCCTAGCCAATATCTTCTGAGGAATGTACTCCATGAGAATCGGCTTCCGACGGATAGTTGGGGCTGCCTAAAAACTCTCCCTCCTAGTATAGACATTCAAATTTGTTTTCTAAGTGGAGGCTACACAATATCCTCTCCAAGTTGGCTCCCTGGCGTGTGACCAATGGTCTACCTACCTCAATTGCCGGCTCCCCCCACTCCTGTCCATCCTTACATATTCTCTTTCAGGTGAGTGTATCCCCCTAGCAGGGGTTTTTCTCTCACCAATACGCACTACCATCACATATGAGCATGGTTTAAAACTAGCCGCACCCTTGGGTGATGATTCACTGAAGGCCCCCGAATCCTGAAAATGAGCCTTCAATAGTTTTGTAGGATCCTAAATAACCACCCTGGCCTGGTCACCCCCAGAAACCACCTTAGTGCTATGAGGGATCACCAAATCTCTCTACAGTCTGTTAAAAATCCCTATTACACTGGGTTCCGGAGGAGTATCCTTAACTGGTTTTTTAAACACTACTTCAGTCGAACCTGTGGGAACCTCAGCCTTGTTGATCCCCTGACCAGAACCTTCACAATCTTCTCCTGACCTTGCACCCTCCCTAACACAGACTAAACCATTGTCAACAGGATGACCACCCTGTACCCAGTCCGCCTGAGCCTCAACAGTCGATCCTTGTTGCCTCTCCCTACGCCTTCATATTTCTAGACTATGACCAAGAATCTTTCATAGAGAAAAATAATTGAACCAGGATTCAAACGTGAAATTCTGCTAATATCTAAACTCTTCTCCCCCATACAATCCAAAAAGATTCCGCAGGGGGCTTCGAGACATCATCCTCGACACACACCCTCAAAGAGATTGGATGACACAACGCACGGGTTCGATTGTCGGTACAGAGGAATTGCCCCACCAAGCTTCCGAGTAAATAAAGAATCGAGGGATTTTGAAATGGAAGAGGAAGTTCAGGGAAACTTACCCAAATCACCATCTTTTTAGGATCTCTTTTCATATGGACATCATATGACCATCTAAATAGGAGAAATTGAGCACTGTACCATGATCGAGGCACGCTCGACTAGGCGAGAATTAGGTCTTCTTCTAAGGCGAACCGAAACATCAATCTCCAAGAGTTGAGGAGGATGACAACATCACACTCTTGCAATCCCCATTTATCATAAATGAAGCGGTCGAAAAAATCCACCAATGGTCGGCGCCGATTGAAACGCGCAAACAGGGTCAGGTCCAGCAGGGAGGAAGCCCTTGAGAATACCCAGTTTGAGATCGGAAGAAGAGGGCTCCCCTCGAAGCTTTCGGGGACATTCGGACTAACAAAAATCTGAGGAAAGGAAGGAATTAAGTTGGGTTTCGAGAAGGGAATGAAGGGAAGAGCTAGAGCATCAAGGGGATGCAGCAAGGGGCCCTCCCCCTCCAACGGGGGAGGGGTCGGAGTAAGGTTCATCACTGCATAGGGCTCCCCTCGATGCTTTTCAAGATCCCCCAATGGCAGCACATTATGATATTGGAATTCACCATGTTGGACTCCCACCCATAATAGTTTATTTCCCCAACATTGGGGTGGGGGGGGGGTTTGATTGTGAGGATGTCAGGTTGATAAGGTGATGTTAGGTTTAGACAATTTACATGATGTGGTGTATGATTTATATGGATGTGGGAAGTTCTATTGATGGAGGAATTCATGGCGGGGTGCATGGAGGCATCGTCCTAAAAGGGGGATTTCTTCGGTGGTGTGGTATTTGAGGTCGGTCGTTCAGTTGGTTCAACGATGAGTAGGGTGACAGAGCGAGGTGGTTGATGGAAGCTAATGCGATCAACACTAGGCTATATGCAGTTCTTCAAGATGCAGCTGGGTCAATGGGACTACGTTGTGATTTTGTTCAGGGTGGCTTCTAACGAATATAAGGGGTGATGACTAGTGATTGACCCGACAATGGGTTGTGTTTGGTGGTAGGGTCATTCATAAAATCAACCAATGCAATTATGTCAGTGATTCTGGTTAGTGGAGTGGCTGATGGTTGTGTGGTACAGCGGAGTTGGACCGATTAATTATGGGGTATTGTTATCCTTGTAATATAGGTCTTTCAGGAATTTAATATCTAAATAAATAGGACTTCAGGGATGTGTTATCCCTATGGGTGAGGTGGGGGATATGACATAAAATTAGTCCATGTGTCTGAGGTGTTCATGTGTATAATATAATTTTACCCCTAAGCACCTAATATATATATATATATATATATGAATATATTTCTATTTTAAACATATAAATGAATATTTATGCATAAAACCCATTAAAATGAATAATATATTAATATGTTTTAAATTATTATATTTCATTAATTTTATATATTTATATTTAATATAGATTACTTTTATATATATATATATATATTAAACTTCTTCATTTTTATTAATAATTGTTTCATTAAAAAAAATTAATCAATTTTTAATTTTTAATTTTTTAATTTTTTTGTTTAATTATTACAATTTATTCATTTTTATTTATTTTGTTTAGTTTATACAATTTATTAATTTTATGTAAATATAAATTATTTATTAATATTTAGAATCTGTATATATTTATAAAATAATTATTCATTTTCATAAATAATTATTTAATTAATGAAATGTTAAATATTTTTCTTAATTTACTCATTTTTTATTTTTATTTGTTTAATTATTTTTTTCTTCATTTTACATATCTATATTTTTAATATATACTATTTGTTAATATTTATAATATATATATATATATTAAATATATTCATTTTTTCAAAAATTATTTAATTAAAATAATTTCTATTTTTTAATGTTACACATTATAATTTTTTATTTTTTATTTTTATCATTTTATTTGGGACCTTTATCAGACTTAAAAAAGAGCTGATAATAGGTATCATTTTTCAATGCTAAAAATAAAGCACAGATAGAGGGTACCATTTATCAATACTAAAAATAAATCACTCATAAATGGAATCTTTATCAGCCCTTTTTGTTAGCATTAATAAAGGCCAGCATTGTTAGAGACCAATTTTGTAACAGTGTGAACCTTCTAACGATGCCAAGGTACACAATATCCTGGTGTGTCATGTGTTGACCTAAGACTACGACTAAGGATGAGGACCTTATAAGGGTTCTTCCATTGTATTGTGGTTTGGGGGAACCAGAGTGTTCCCTATTGACTGACCGACCTTCAGTGATTTAAGTGAAATTTGTTGAATGTGTGATCAACCATACACGGTTGGGAGATGCCTTGAAAGATATTCCATAAATATGGTGTTTCCATTTTTAGAAATACCCTGTGGGGTGTAAGAAAAATTACCAAGAGTTCAATATAGTTATTATTGTTATATAAATCATTTTTGTACATTTTTCAGGATATATAATAGAAAAGCATATATATTTTTTGAACATACAGTTTATAAGAGCTAATGTGAGTATATTTAAACTTGTGAAAGTTCAAAATGTAATTAATACAGTATTGTACTTGTCCAATTCAAACTGAAATTAACTTTATATCATAAAATAGCATTGAATATTGGGGTTAAAAATGATCTTAACATAAAGAGTTCTAGTTAAGTGTTTTACGAAATTATCTCAAATAAATGATTGAATTGATAGGTTCTAAGATGATAATGATGATCATAAAAAGAGTTATAAGTATTTAATTAAACGTAAAATATTAACCTCATTAAATTGTATTTTAGGATGTAAATAAGTTCGAATATTATGTTAAAAGAGTTAAGTATGAGGATTATAAACCATAGTCTCACTATTATTTAAACAATATTAGTCAAAGATGTTACCAATTAAAGAGTTTAATTGGAGAGATTATAATGTAGTTACATGGAGATGTGTTAAGAATTACATAGTAATGTAATGAGTAACAAAATCTTGAAAATATATAAAACATAAGCCCTATATAACATTCAATCATATAGGATATGATTAGATTTGAATTTATGTAAGGTTTTTTAGTATTCATAATAGAGTTTAAGAATATATAAAATCTATAATGTTATAAAAAATAAAGTATTTAATTTATCATTATTTTATATTGGTTATATATTTCAGATGGAGTATAATTATAATTTAACCCTCAAAGTATGATTATAAGTTATCATTAAGTGATGATCATCATGTATTATTATAGGTTGTGATGGTATATAACAGTTAATGTAGTTTAGGGTTCACATAGAGATACCAAATTAACCCATGAGGCATAAAAAAACTTTTTTGTGCTGGATGACACAGTATGTAAACCACATGGACTGTCGTACACCATGACTTTGCTGTGATAGGGTTTCATCGATACAAAAATAGAATAAAATTTAGTGGTCGTTTCTTAGTGATTTTTTTAAAAACTGATATTAAAAAATTAAAAAAAATCATTTAAAGATAGTTATACCATTTATATGTAGTTTCTATTCAACTGTTGGTTTTTAGTGGTAGTTTAATACTTTAATAGTTGTTTTTATTTAGTGGGGATTTTTTAGAAGTGGTTTAAATCACCGCTAATGCAATATTTAATTAATTAATAAAAAATAATATGTATAATTAAATATTTATATATAAATATGTATCAATATATGTATATATATTGATATATATTTACGTATATTAATAATAAATAATAAACAAAAAATAAATTTTATTTAATAATTAATAATTACTTTGAACAAAATGTTATATTAATAGTAATGAGTAATTATTACTACATTATTACAATATATATATATATGATAACTTATAAATAGTTAATAATTCATATTTGGTAATTATAATTATTAATATATATTGAAAAATATTGAAAAATATTTATTTAATAAATACACCTAAAAATATATATCTGTTTATATTTATATATGTTTATATATATATATATATCAGTAATTAGAAATTTTTAATTCCTAATTAATAATTTGAATTTGGTAATTTAAAATTATTAATAAATATATTTACTTATAAATATATATTTATAGGTATATTTTGATATATAAAAATTAAAATATATATGTATATGTGGGTATATATTTATATTAATAACTATATTTATACAGATATCAATGTATGTATGTATGTATGTATGTATGTAAGTATGTATAATATGTACTAAATAATTGATAAATTATATTAATAATTTAGCGGGAATCGGCTACTAGGGAAGAAGAATCTTTCTTGGGATGCGGGGAAGACTATGGGTACTATGATATGTAACTCTTTGGTTTCCTCTTATTGTTTCTGCTTGATTTTCATTGTTTTGCGTTGGATGTGGGGCACCGGGCACCTTAAACCGGCTTTATGAAATGAAAAAAACGATTTGAGTATATATATATGTGTGTGTGTGTGTCTGTAAATATGTATGTTAACATATATATATATATATTATAAACATTTATGTAAATATTTATATACATACATATATACTTACATGGATACATTCATCCCTACATACAAATAAAGAGACTTGTATTATAAATAATATGATTACAGATAATTTATATTCATTTTATTTATTTATTTATTTTTTGTTAATGTTACAACTTGGCCATATCCAAGTCCCATATATTGAAATATCAATGTTTACAGGAGTCGGGAATAAGAGTTTTTACAATTGTCTCTTTTAGAGAAGTATAGAAATTCTGAAGGAATTCCATCCAACCAGACAGGGCCACTACTATCTACACCTTTATTGGATTGACCATATTCTACCTTGTTTTATTCCTGATATGCATGAGTGATAAGATAATAAATATATTAAATAATCTCTAGGAAGTCCATCCATTTCATCATTTGACTCCATGATAGAAGAATAATGTTTTTTATAGCATACACCATAGTCGTGGAGTCCCTTTCCAGCCATAGGTTTATCTATTCTATTTGTTCAGAAATAATCAATACATTGATGAAAATAATAATCTCAACTTCAATGGATGATGTAATATAGTAAGCACTATAGAAGAAACCAATAACTATTCCATTTTGATCTCTAAAGATAGCATCACACCCCGATGGCCTGGGGTTTCCCATGGATGCACCGTCCATGTTAACAATTTTCCAACCTAGAAAAGAAGGTTAGGAAACAACTTCAAAATTACCTACATGAGGACTGAAATTACTTGAAATGATAAGTCACCTTGAAATATTGAGATCTTGTATAGTGTTGTGTCAGTATCTCTATTGAATGATATTATAACCTCTTATTGTAGAAATTAGCAATATTAAAGATTCTTGATGATTGAATTTGGATTGTCCATGAATAAAAGTATTAAAATGGTTTAGATGATGTGTGTTAATTCCATGGTAGATACCTGGAAAATAGTAATGAAGTTTCCATACATATGAACTAATTTGAAGGCAGTGAGGATGATAATAATGGAGTTCATACTACACTGAAGGATATCAAATAGATCAAAAATAACTTTCCATTGTTTCAAGGAAATTGCACAATATAAGAATAGATTATCTACACTCTGCCTGTGCTGGTCACAAAAAAATACATCTAGAATAAATAGTGATACCAAATCTCTATAAGAAATCATACTTAGGGACCCTTCCAAGAGAAATCCTCCAACACAAGGTAAACATTTAATAATTTATCTATGGAATGTTCAACTTATTATTCTGAGAGAGATTCAAGTTTGCATTCCTAGAAGTAATGAGTTAAAATAATTTGCTATTGATATGTCTAGTTCTAGCTGTTTTCTAGAATAACAGATCCTCCCAGGGGGGAAATAAAGTAACTATTCATATTTTTGATGATCTCCAAAGGAAGGTTTAAGAATGAAACATCACAGAGGTCCTTGGTAGAAACATGTGGATCATTAATAGTGTCAGTGTTATGAACATAATAAATTATAGGTGAGACTATCTGGTTATTGATACAAAATTTAAGAGAAGATTCCCAACATGGATTCAATGTGGAAATGGATAAAATATTGGAATAAGAGACATTGAAGGCTATTAGAGACAGTCAATACTCCCTCTTGGCTATCAAGTTTTAGAGATCCCTTCACCCATCCAACAAGTTCATTGATTATATGGAAACATTGGAAAGGTTGGATTCTAAACTATGATCAAGTACATAAGGATGATGTTTATCTTTCCTTAGTCTTATTATCATTATGAGAGGGGAAGAAAAACATTCATAATGTATTTATCAGATGCCTCTTCATCTCCAAATTGTGGAATTATTTTCAATAAATATTTTGTATCACAGTATGCAGGAAGAACCATACTGATGACCTTTTCATTAACATTAGTGCTACTGTATATAGTGAATATATATGTAACCTATTGACTACAACGTCTGCATTTGTGATGGTATACACATGGAAATCCAGAAACAAACTGATATTTGACAACCATCTCCCCTCTAATCATGTGGGAATCACTACCATTCATTGATTTAATTTCATTGGATCTTGATTTCAAATTGGTTCTATGGAAAATTCATTATTTGAACTCAACATACATAAGCTTTTTTCATGTGTGTGGCAGTGAAAGAAGGTCGGCGGTGTTGAAACACATCAAGTAGATTCACCCAATTTCCCCACGTCTAAAAAATAACATTGATGGTGAGGTATCTAGTTTTCCTATACCATATAGATGTGGATGTGTCTTTGGAACTCATCACATGCTTATTAAGTGTTTCTTATTTCACTATGTTTAAATATAATTTCATAAGAAGATGAATTATGATTCATTATTCAATCTATAAAATATGTTTTTTATCATTAATGGGATCATATTTTTATTGATTCAGACTCAATTATTTCTGCCAAAACCCTATGAAAAAACAATGGATGTTCTATTGAGGTAACTCTTACATTGGATCAATTGTCTTCAAGCATCTAGTCATCTCACCATAATGGTTTCAAAATCCTATAGGGAGGCCAATCAAGTCATATATGCAATATTGAAAATGGTAATTAAGGAGATGAAATTGAGGTGGTTATTTATGGATCTTTAATTTTTCCTCTCCTTGGTTGATATGGATATCTAATACGTGAACCACTACATCAATTGAAAAACCCCTTGTATTGATTGACTCCCTTGTTATTATTATTTTCCAATAAACTTTATGATCGGGCATACCTGGATCACAAAATTTTTGAGTATATTAATAATTTATATATTTATATTTATAGTTTATTTATATTTTATATATCTATACTATAATTAATATGTAATAAATATTCAAATATTTATATTTAAGTGTGTGTTTTTCAGTGTGTTTTTTATGTATATATGTCAATGAGTAATCACATGAGCTAGTGGTTTATGCTTTGACATCAAACTTTGAGGGTGGGGGTTTGAATCCCACTCTAAAATTAATTGGCTATTTTTTACTGGGAATTTATAGTGGAATGGGTGGAGCGGCCCTAGGAAGGGGTGTTTTGGGATTGGGAAGGTTGGTTGGTCCATACAAGGGTTTATATTAGCTCGGTCAAGGTAGTGCAAGATGATCCCAACTATGTAATAAAAATTTAAAATAAAATAAAATAAAATAAACTCACCAATAAAAATATAATAATAAAAGAAAAAAACATATTTCTTTTAAACAAAATATTTAAATAAATACAATCATGAAATGAAAAATACCATAAAACCCATATTGAAATGATTTCTAACACTATTATCCACAAAGATTTCTAGAAACTATTTCACACCATTCAATAATGGCTTTAAACACCATTAAATTTGTACAAAATCACCACTAAATACCATTTTTTTCATAGAGTGCATGTTTCGTATTGAATCCATGTTACTAATGACTAAAAAGATTCATAGTATAATAAATTTCCTTCTTTGATACAATTATTACACCAAACATTAAGGTTACAGGGTGTAGTGGAAGTGGTTGGACCCATACCCAACAATATTTTCCAATGATTTCACAAGATAAATCTGAATAACCTGTGTAACACCCCGAGATTTTATGAAAAATATTCTTTAAAATTTCATTAATGTCTTGTGTTGTACGCTACACCAAAAGGAGCTTTCACAACACACATCCTTGACATACCTTTCATTACATGAAATCACGACCTTCCTCGATAGCATGTGTAGTACACAATACAGAGTTTCACTAAACAACGATCTGCTATTAAAATATTATTAAAACTAGCTGTTATGAATAGTAATAACCACTTTTTGAAAATTTTTTAAATTTTATTTTTCAAAATGGACTTCATTTTTGGATTCGGAATATCGAAATTATCCTAGGGTGAAATTTTGGTACTTTTCGGATAACTTTCATTTTCTGATGAATAGTGAAAATTACTAAATTTTAATTAAAAACAACCTTTTTAATTGAAATAATAAATAGTGATAAATTATTAATTTGAGTGGTTTTAAAGTATATTTAGAATATATTTTTACAATTTAATACAATGTTGTTCATTGGACATAATTTCACATTTAAACCAGACATAAACAAGTGTCAATCTTATGATAGTTATTATCACTTAAGAACACGCTATTTGTTTTGACGACGGGATTTAATTTTTAAATTAATTAATGCATCTGATATGTTTTGAATTTGGTAAAGTAGACATCATTTTTGAGTTCATAATATAAAATATAGCTTAGGCCTAATTTTTGGTATTTTTCTGGAAACTTTCATTTTTTGATGAATAGTGAAACCACTAACTGGTAGTTAAAAAAAAAAATTCATAAAACATAATTTTTCCGCTTCTGTGAGTGGAATTTCAAAAATCTGAGAGACACGGTTGATTTCAGTAAGTAAAATGTGGTTCAATGAGATGAAAATAATTTTTGGTGAATAGTAAGTTTTTACTTTTTAGCACGGTTAAAAGTAAATAGGGTAATTAAGGGTAAAATGTTATTATTATTACCCTAACACATGTCCTAATTCTATTGGATAAGTTTAATTTGACCAAAAACAACATTAGGAATAAAATTATGACCATTTAGGCCCATTTGGATTAGATTAGGACATTTATTATTAATTTATTTAAAGAAGGGTTAAAATAGTTAAAATCAAAGTTTAATAAATAAATCATTTTTTAATATAGGGTTATACATAAGATAAATTAGACTATAAATATTCATTAGAAATATAAAAAGATTTCCCACATAATGATATTTTATTTTTAATTTTTAGACATTAAATAATTTAATTTATTTAAGACACAAAGATGATGCAGTAATTATCTTATTAATGAAATATTGACATAATTAATGTTATAAATACAAAAATAAATGTAATTTGAGACTTTTTATGAATTCAAATAATTTTCTAGGCTAATATGATATTTTAGTATTTATTTAATTAACTTTTTTCGAACTAATCATTCTGTTATGATTTTTACAAAAATCAATTACTAAATAGTGTCAAAATTGACATAAAATAGTTTTTTAAAAAAATATTATATTATTAATTGTTATTTTATTCCTAAAAATCTAAGGTTCGGCCAAATGAATTAGATAAGGTTATATATATTAATAATAAACAACTTGGGGTTCTTTTGGATTGTTATAGTATGTTTATTAACCTTATAGTGTAAGAACACAAAAAGACACGGTAAAAGTAAAATTATATAACTTAAAGTTAAATATAAATGATAAGGTTAAAATAGGAACCTAAACTTGTCTAAATTATATTGGATGAGAGGATTTAGACCCATACCCACATTAGCTAAATCAATTTGGAGCTATTTAAAACCGAATTTGGCTTTATAATAAAATAATATTTTTAGTTTTTTCAAAAGAGCCCCTCTCCTCCCTTATAAAAGGGCACATCCTCCCCCTCTTCCTCACATCACTTTGAGCATTCAAGCTCGGCCAACCCCTGCCAAATTATCTTCTACACTTCCCTAGAAACATCATAGAGGTCCTGGTCTTCTTCAAAGTCCAATTTTAGTGCCCTAAGAGGAGGACTCAAAGAGGCGCTTCAAAGAAGAGGTAATGTCCGTTATCGATTCTTTCAAATTTATTTCTTCTTCCACTTCTTATTATTAGGTTGTTTCATTATGAAGTAATAACATCAGTATCACTCATATACTGATATGTTATTATAAAAATGAAAAAACCCTATTTCACCATCTATCCATTCTACGGAAAACGAAATCACCGCGCGTGCGTACGTACGGAATACCGTCTCCACGCCGTGGTGTAATCTATTTTCCACCACCACCTTACTTGGATGGGTATAATGGTGTACATAATAACTATATATGATTATTGTAAATTGATATTGATTCTGAAATAGTATACATACACTCCAATACAATTCTATGATCATGAGAACGATATCATCGCTCGTGCGTACGTACGGACTACCGTCTCCACGACGCGATGAGATTCATTCTCCACGTTAACCATTCATGAATGATTATAAAGTATATATAATAAGTAATCATGAAATATATGACATAATAATGATACTGGATTTAGGTTTATATATATTTATGTCATCTACTTAATTCCATTCAACTCAATAAGGAAACAAAAACAACGTTCATGCGTACGTACGGCCTACCGTCTCCATGAACGGTGTATTTCATTCCATTTATTGATCTATTATATATATGTTTATTCTGAATATATATTATATATAAATCATGTTTTATATTCTGGAATTAAGTAATCATGATCTAAGTAATCATATGAATAATTACAAGTCAAAACACGGACGACAAATAAACGATTTTACCCAAAATGCTCTTTAACATGGAATTTACAAAAGAACGGGTAAAATAAAGTCATAAGTGAACCCTATATGATATAATAACAATAAGTATGATTATGGAATAAGAAAATGACATTATTCAAATCATTATACAGGAGGTTCGGACACTTACGAAGAAAATCAGACCTAAGGTAAGGGAAATATCACAATCTCATTTTTATCCGAGATTGTTTATACTTTGGAATTTGTTGGGGTGTATTTTATCATCCACATCCATGTTTCCTAAAAATGTAATATTATTTCTATCCAAATACAATTGTTTAAATCCAATTTTTACCCTTCGGTGAATTTTTAGTAAAATATATGAAAGGAAACTTTTGTTTTTTTTCATACGAGGTACTTTTTGACTTTTCCGACAAAATTACGAGAAGAATGTTTTTTTAACTTATACGACATGAATGGATTTTAAATCATTATTTCCAAGATTCTTCCCTTACATGTTTTCAAGTTTATTTTAAATCAGCTTCTTTTAGTTTAAAATTTTATGACATGTTAAGAAAGGAAAAGTGTTTTTGAAGTAGAAAGGATATTTTCCTCAAGAATGGAGTTCAAGTGTTTTATCAAAACTATTTTCCATCTAAGATAATAAAGGGTTCTGTTTCTATACCTATTATTACATGGATTTGATTATGTTGTGATGGAAATATTTTTATGAATTCCTTTACCTTATATGAATTTTTTTATGATGTCACGATGTTTAAGATTCCCATTTTTATTACATGGGTTATGCTATGATGTATAGTTTATGATTTTGTGGCACACATAAGAATGGTATAATTATGAGACGTGTAGGACCTATATCTCCCTAAAATGCATTGGGTAAAAATTTTATATCTCAGGAGATAGACATGGCTGGAACGGCAGGTTAAACCGGTTCAGTGAAACGGGACTGAAAAGAGGAGTGAACTCCGTTCAGAAATGGACTTTGTCCACTAAGATAGTCTTGGAAATGAGTCTTGACTAATAAGAAATGATTCTCTATGATTATGTGTGTATGCCACAAAGTATCATGTTTTATGTGATGATTATTGGGATTATATTTCACTATTATGATTTATCAAATGTTGTGATATTATGAACTCTTTTATAGGTTAAGATTTCCAAAATGTTATGTTCTTATGAATATGATGTGATTGATATTTCTTTTGTTTACCCTTACTGAGAATTTGAGCTCACGCTTTTATGTGTTCTTTTCCCCAGGATATAAAGAAAGGTTTTAGGTAAAAAAAGGAAGATCTTTATGGGAGATGTTGAAGGTCTTTCACCATGATTAGAAGATTATATTCTGAGTTTCCAAAGGCACTAAACTGTTACGGTCCTTGTGTGTGTGTTTTTGTTATGTACTAAGTATTCCGCAAAAGTAATGTAATTTTCATGTACGTCAAGCTTCAGGTCTCTACAACCTGATTAACACAACCTTGGAATAATTAGAGTATATTTTAACATTTATTTTAAAATTAATTTAAAACTAGAAATACCTTATCAGATTAATTTTTTATTTTATGTTGATCAATTCAGTAGTAGTTCGCATAGTTGAATCATCATTTTAGTTGAGGAGTCTATAGTCTAATTCCTCTAAATATATCTAAATGTTCCCCATAAATATTGAAAAATAATAGTTTTTAGGTTGACTGATAGCTTGGATACACCAAATTCCATATGTTTTTTTCATCATTGATCACAAAAACTGATATTTCATTCATGAATGAATTCTATCGTTTTATTCCATTCAGGGGAGGGGGTGGAGAATTCCTCTATATTCATAAGAGAATTATTGAGAGGTTCTCTTGGAATTGAGAGTATTATTTAGGAATAATTTATCATGAATAACAATTCCCATTAATAAAGAAATTATATAATCAAAAATATATACTTAGAGTTAAACTATTAGTAATAGAATATAGGTCCTTTATCTAATTGTTTATTCTATGAAAAATCCATGTTAAATATTTATAATAATAAAACTAATAATAATAAATTATAGGACACATGCAGTCTCATGCATATTCAATTATAAATTGTTAAACAAATGAATAATTATTTGTTTAACTTATATTAAATAATCTACCTCATTTTTGTCTTACCCTTAACACAGTCTTTCATTATTCAACAAGATTTATCAAACCCTGAATAATAAATATTTATTTAATTAAATAAATTTCATCATGTTATTAATTCACAAATAAATAAATATTATATTCATTAAACAAGTAAATAAATATTAATTTTTTACCCTTTCAATAATAAACAAGATATAAATAAGAATTATATTAATTATATTGTGAATAACTATTTATTTAATATTCAAATCACATATGTTCTAAGTTTAAATAACTAGGGTTTGAATTTATGTGATCAAATTAACCTGAATAATAATTATTCAAAATATTTAAAATAGATTTTATTCTTAATGTTAAAGTACAATTTTACAATGATTTTGGATATGCTTACAGGGTGGCCCTCTACGAGTCTTTATTAATGGTATTAGGAAAACATTCCTAAAGTATAGGATTAGAATCTAGAAACACATTAAATAACCCATTGAGAAATAATTTATTTTCTCAATGGAAAAACCATATGAGAAAGAATACTATGTAATATTATCTCTTTGTCTCGATACCTCATCAATCAAGTTTCATACATCTGTCATCAACCTATAAGATTGATTATCTTTCTTTTACTAATTGAAATAAACATATTCATAAAATACCATGGCCTGTGAATAAATCCTATAGTTTCATTTCAATAAAAGGTCCAATGATATCATCCTACATTGACTCAGAAGTTAAAATCCTTTCTCGACTTCTTCATTTAATTTCATATCATTCATGATGCACACAATGTATCTTACCTCACTGTGAGCACATTTCATCATAGTTTTCATCAATATGTCAATATACATGATTCCCAATATAAATTAATTATGATCTCTATAATAAGAAAAAATAAACACATCCTATTATAGGAATATCCAATTACCCATACAATATATACAATTCCCATCACAGATTATACCCTCATAAAATCCTATCTTACACATTTACAAGTGAAAAAATTCACGAGAATAAGCCTCATCCACTTACAAGTATCCATCACATAGTAAAACAACATCCTAGTCCTATCAGAAAGATTATATCTCAGACATATGAAATATTTTTTAGAATATTCTCATGATACATCAAAGTTATCATTATAGCAGAGAATGGATATAATCATTTGATGAGATAAATACCTAAAGGACATTATCCCAATAATCTTATTCATGATAAAAATCATAATGTTATAATATAATAATTAATACCAATATTATATTAATTGAATGTACAATTATACCTCAATATTGGGATCTAACTCAAATAGACTCCAATTTTTTCACAAGAGAAAACTCTTAACTTTATTATTAACTCTCATATGTAAACATGCTTCTATTAAGGTGTGACTATAGATAATGAAATTTCCATCCTTTCCTATGTCTATGTTTCTTACTAAGACTTCACTCCTATGAGAAAATACCTCAAAAATTGATATCATTGTGTGTTTAACTTTTCCCCTTTTTCATAATCTTGACATATTAGAAAATACCATAATCATAAGTTTATAATTATATGATAACACTTTATTAACTTGGTATAACCCCAAAATATGGAATTAATTTCTACTAAACCATTTCTTATGTTTCATTAGAAGACACAACACACTCACTCTATATAGACATGGTATCTATTAATGATAATAAATTTGTCTTTCTTATTACCTTAGCCTTAATATGATTCTAGATCAACTGATATATTAAAATAGTAATTTTATATCCCCTTGAAAACTATTATTCATACTTTTATATGTACTTGTTAATCATCAATTACACTTTCTAAAGTTCTCTTGGGTAGTTTTTATTTCAATTATTTGTAGTTCTCTTTGTTTTGTTTCAAATTGTCCATCTATAATTATACACTCAAACAATATCAAAAAAAAGTAGATATCATGAAATATGATATATATTCCAAAATACTCATAAGAATATAAAATTATGTTCATCACAAGAATCCTATTGTATTATTTCATAAATAAAATTGGAGAGATTTCATGCCATGTGACATAGTCAATAAATTGATCTTTATTTCATACATCTTGTATTTTTTTCAATACCTTTTCAATGTATGTACTATGGTTATATCCAAGAAAACCTATATATCTTTTTTATAAGATTTTATTCCCTAAAATTGGGGTTTCTATTTCAAGTTATAGTTGTATTAATTTTTCCTTAGTCTTAATTATCTATAAGAAAAAATATTTTTTTCATATATTATAAACATATCTAACATTGAAACGCAAAACAACCACACTAACCACTTATAGACACATGACATAATTTGGTTCTTGGTAAGACAAAACTCTATAATGGATTCATGAAATGAATATTCTATGATATCAATTCATGATTAAATCCATAATTAAATTACTACAACTCACAAAACATATTATAATTATTTGGTCTCACCATGTAGCATCCTGACACAAAATACACATAGAGATGCCCTGATCCGGTCAGAGACATGACCTTATAAACTTCTCCTAATATTCTATAGGCTGTTGAGTAGTACCGATGGTATAGGGTATGCCTATGGGGAGACTATTCCCTCATGATAATACTGTAGAATAATAGAAAATAATAATTGTATGCAATAGAAAAAATAATATACTAGAAGTATAATAATAATAATAAACCATCCCAATAATAAATATGATAGATATAAATTAGTTTCAGATACAAAAGTGATTATAATATCCTGATTCTATACAAAAAGTTAGTACATGGGATGTTGGGGTTCAAACATATACAACATAGTAAAAAATGTAAAAATACCACAAGATTCCCCCACTAGAATCACAAGCATAAGCTTGATCCTCTACTCATGTACTCCATTCTAGTTCTAAAGAAAAATAAAACAACGAAGCTAGGAACTTAAAATTTTCTACACTTGTAGTCATGATGTATATTCAGGTATAATAGGTGACTAGAAAATACTGTGAGATATACTCAATAGGCCACCACCAATGTTTTCTAGAACTATTCAATCTGTGTATATAAAATGATTTGTGTTCTTGTACATATTAATTAAAAGGTAGTAAGTAAATAAAACACATCAGACTGGGTTCAACATTTGATACATGACTAACATTGCTTTAATAGGACTATACTATATATCTATGAATGAAGGTCACCTTGTATAGATAAAAGAGGGGTGTATATGTGTGTCTTAAAAAATCAATTACAAATAATGGGCCAAATCTAATCATGTTATTTGACATTGGTGACACTTCTTTGGGATAAAATTTTATCATTCTTTTCTTTTTATATAAAATAAATCCATAAAATATAATAAATATAATTTTGAGACCATCCAAGGTCATCCATAGAAAGGAACACAAGTATCTCTCCTATATCATTATAAATTCCCAACACCATAAGAGTCTATCTAAGGAAATATGTAAAAAGGAATCCCAAGTTTCACTCTCAACATAGTGTAAGAATGACCCTATGAGCCCATCCCAGGTAAACCACATATTGTACCATGTAACTCTCATGAAATGGTATAAACAAATAAACCATTGAGACCATCTAAGGTAAATCCCCTAGGGAGCCTATATCTATTATGTGTAGATAGGAGATCCAACCAGTGAGCATGTCTAAGGAATCCAATAAATAATCCAAGTGTCACCCATAATACATCAATATTTGTTTTCAATTATAATTAACTACCATGGTGATCATGTCCAAGTCATCCTTAATTCATGTCCATTGTATTTCCTCTACATAAAGAAATGACATGACTTATCTATCAATAACTCCTACTATTTAATAAGGAATTACGATCATCACACTTTAATTAAGTTGAAAAAATCAATTCAATTTAAGTAATTAAATCTATGGAATAAAGCACACGGTCTTAACACTTGATCAATCAAAAAATGTAGATAAATACACACATCTGTGATAGATTATATTAAATTTTTTTCTAAATCATAAATATCTAAACCATTAATAGGAGTTTAACCATATGGGAGGCCCATGCCTAGGTAATCACCCCAATATGTTGATTTATAGTTATATAAGGATCCATTACACATGAGAATAACATTTAATTTAATTAATTAGACCTTATAGAGGCACCATAGTTTTAGTCTGATTTGTGGAAAAATGGTGCCTGATAAAATGCATAGATATATTTAGGAAAGATGATTAAATCAGCTACCTTATCTTGGTAGATGCCCTGATGTCTGTTGTTGGCCTTTGATTCATTCTAGAATAGAAGAAATCAATAAAATTGAAAAATTCCTTAAAAATATGGGATATGGTCTTACACCATAATAGCATATGAGATGTAGATATAAATGACTATATGAAGGAAGAGAGGTAGAGAGCATACTAGTATATATATAATGAAACAGATACTGAATGAAACTGTGTTTTGATGAGAGAGTTTATTCAAGTCCTTGGTAGGGCTATAGAGGAGGAGTTTCATGCCAGAGAGGATATTGTGAATTTGGAATGAGAGTGGAATGTTGATAAATAACTTAATAGAAAAAAGGGAAAAATTTCATTCCAGACAAAATTTACATAGGCGCATGGGTTGGCCACACAATTGGGTAAACTATATGCCAACTATGTGCTACCTACTATCCAAATATAGTGGCCCACAAGATTGGGAAGCATAATTTCTCTAACAGTGCTCTACCCATGTACCCCCTCTACTGAGGGAACACACCTGACATGTATTAAAACATATGGTTATACAAATTGGGCACAACCCATGTTCCCACCATAGTGGATCCCTATATCACCACACTAGGTTTTCTCTAAATGTGTGGAATGGGATTCACGGTTTCTACTAACCATGACACCCAACTGTTTCTTCCAAAAATTTGGGATCTTAGCTACTAACAAGACCTGGAAACCCTTATTACCTCTATAACCTCATTATGAATTCACATCAAATCAAAATAAAGTAATTAAACTGAAACAAATGGTTATGTACCTTAAGGAAAATCCAAGATGTTACAAGCCCCCTCCTTAAAACAAATCATCCACAATTTTCCCTTTTGATGGAGGTAAAGTATCGTTTGACAAAACAATTTCCCAATGATCTTGTATATAAGCCTCTCTCTCTTAGGTATCATCCTACATATAAACATTCTTCTACAGAACCTATACCCAAGGAACATACATACCTTATAGATCCATCGGGATCTGATTAATGATACATATCAGATTCTCCTCAAAGGAAGAATCCACCTCAAGCTCAAAATCCTCAATATTAAATGAACAAGAAATATCTGAGTAATAATAAAGAAGTTGTGAAATATGGATGACATCATTCATGGAATGATACCTTTGAGCAAATCCAAGTGATGAGGGAATATTATGACTCTCCCCATGAACTCAAAAGTCCTGACGTAATGAGATGATAACTTTCCTTATCTCTAAATCCATCTATGAAAAAACATAGTTGAAAATTGTAGAAATAATTTATGTCCCACCTAGAACTCTAGAGGTCAACAATGATGATCTGTATAAGTCTTCTTCTTGGACTGAGCTATAGCCATACATTTCGGAATTAGTTGTAACTTCTCTAAAGTCTCTTAAACAATATGATGTCTATATAGAACTACTCCACCAACCTATAACTAGTATAGGGGTGAAAGAAAAAACCTACTAAAAAGGGACGCATTAGGATCCATCTAAATAGATTTTTGGAAACTATTATTGGTGGAAAATTTAATTATATGTAGGTGTTTATCCAAATATCCTCTAAAATCAATGTCATATTCTTGTACTAGGTCCTCTGACACTCAAGTCATATTCTCATAATGACCATAATTATTAGGGTGATATGTTGTACTCAGTAGTGCATGGGAACCTAGTTCCTTAAATAAGATTTTCCAAAACCATGACATAAACAAAACATATCAATCCAATATGAAATATTGATTAACTCCATCAATGTAACTAATATTTTGAATATAAAACCTTCTAATCTCATCAACTAAGAAATTATCATTGATATGTATGAAGTGTGTGACCTTAGTCAACCATTTTATGATCTCTCATACTTCATCCATTACATGGGGGGATCTTGTAAACCCATCACAAATTATATTATGAAATCATCTCATTGCCACTCAAAAATGGGCAGAGGCTATAAAAGTCCAATATGTCACTGGTTCTTATCTTTTACCTTATAATAGGTGGAGAACCATGTGATGAAACCTATAATTTCTCTCTTTATACCCAACAACCAATACAGTTGACATAAGTCTTAGTACATCTTGGTAGGACTAGCATGAACTTCCCAAAAATAGGTATGAGATTCCCACATCAACTTTTCTCTTATGTTTTTTGGGACCCAGACAGATCCATGAATGTGTACGATATCATAAATATAGATAATAAAACTAGGTAGTAGGTCCTCACCTAAGACACGCTCCCTTAGGACTAATCCTTTGAGATCAAAATGATGTATTGTCTTTACATATTCCAGAAGGGATAAATTCACTACCAAATTTAATGAAATAGGCTTCCCATTATATTCCTAAAGCATAATGTTTACCTCAAAAAATATATCCATAAACATCCACTCGCTTATAGTCTCATGAATACCTATGTTTAAGTATTCCAGCTCAGGGAATCAGCTACTTCATTTCACTTTATGGGTGTATAATAAATCAAAGAGTCAAACAAATGAAGATACTCTATCCACCTACACTTACTAAGATTCATATCAGATTATATGGAAATATATTTGAGACTTTTATGGTCTGTGTACATTATAAATCATTCCACATATATATAATTCCTCCAACAATGTAAAGCATGAAGGACATCCCCCAGATCGAGGTTTTTCATAGATTTTTTCTGCACATGTGGTATCATGTGGTCGAATTGGTTTGCTACAACCTAACCTCCATAAATCATAACTAACCCTAGGATGATTCCCAATGAAGAAAATTAATCTTTATATCTTATAATAAACTCTAGAAGAACTAGGATTGGTGTTGACCTAATTCTCTCTTACAACTCCTAAAAGACTACATCATAGGATTCAGACCATAAAAACTTAGTGCACTTCTTAGTTAAGCCATTGAAAGGAACTTTTAGATGTGAGATGTCTGGAATGATAAAAAATAATATTCATCCAACACCAATAAACTGTGTATTAAAAATACAGTCTTGGGATGCTCCTTCGAAACTATGACACTCAATGACTCTTGGTCAACAGATACTATTTCTTCTGAAATGATATGACCCCAGAAGGGAAACTTAACATTCCAAAAATGGAATTTTATGATCTTAGCATACAACTAATTATATCTCATTATATTCTACATGATCTCAAGATGTTTGTAATGTTTGTGTCAAATTAAATAATATACAAAGATATCATCTATGAAAACTATTGCAAATGGATCTAGATATGGGTAAAAAACAATTAATCCACACTATGAAAAATGATGGTGCATTTGTAAGTCTGAATGACATAACTAGGTACTCGTAAAAGATGTAACTACTCCACAATAATATACATTGAATGTATGATGGTCTTACAAGAACTTGATGGCAGCCCAAACACAACTCGATCTTAGATAAAACCATTTTCCTCAGGGATATTTGTAGAGGACATTTGTATGAGGCAGTTGGTTTTGATTCTTAACCACGTGATGGTTCAAACAATGGTAATACATGAATAGCCTAAGGTTATTGTTAGTCTTCTTAGTAGAAAGTGTTGGGACCAAGTTGGATGGAGAATGATGTTTGAAGAGTTATCCTTTGTAGGATATTGTATTTTGGTGTCAAAGAAGATAAATCAATTCACTTTGTAAAAGAAATATAAACCAGACGATGCTTTGATGATATGTATTTCAATAATATCATAGGTTAGGAGAACATGTGATTTAAGCCTTATGAATGATAGGGGGTGTAAAGAAGTGTTTTTGGCAAAGGAAAGAAAGTGGTGCACAATTTAAAATTGGCGCACAAGTATTGGCGAACTATTATTGGCGCGCAAGTGTAAGTGGCACACAATTCATATTTAAAAGACCATCCCATCAAAATATGACTAAGGAAAGAAAGTGGTGTGCAAGTTAACAACTGACGTGCAAGTCAAAAAGAGGCGTGCAAGTAGAAGTGGAATGCAAGTGTGGCGTGCAAGTATAAGTGGCGCGCAAGTGTATGTTGCATGAAATTCATATCCCAACATCATAATATCAAAATATGACGAAGGAAGGAATGTTTCTCACTAGTAATGGAAGGGTGTGCAAGTGTTGGAGCGACACACAAGTGCTGGAGCAGCGTGCAAGTGATGGAGCAGCGCGCAAGTTACCAAAATGCCTATAAATAGATGACTAGCCTCCTCATTTTTTAATTCTCAACACTTAAGAGAAAATTTGAGATCTTAGCGTGCAAGTAGTAGAGGGTGCTCTGATCACGCAAGTTGGAGAGGGTGGCACGCAAGATGAAGTGGTGTGCAATCTGAGGGTTATTTATATGGCGTGCACGTAGGGTGCCACGCAAGTTTTTCCATGCAAGTTTCCAGAGGTGCGCAAGCAGGGAGGTGATTTCAAGAATTGGATTGTGTATAAGGCAAAGGTGGCACGAAATTTGTGATCTTTGCTCAATGGTGACACGCATGTATTGAGTAGGCATGCACTTAGGTGGCACGCAAGCAGTGAGGCATGCAAGTAGGGAGTGGTGTGCTAGTTGTTTGCACCAGGAGGTTCTTACCAGCTTCTGGGTAGGAAAGTTAAGATCTATAGTATAGAGAATACAGCTGTTCAATTTTGAAGAATCACTGAAACACTATAATTCCCTATTTTTATGAAGATGGTTCACACGCGCTTACGGATTGTTTTCCAAGTTCTATAAGAGTGTAAGGGTATATCCTACTCGTTGTATTATACATCAAAGGATTTTTTTCTAGTGGATTGGTTGGTACTAGATTGTTTCCGTACCATACCAAGGATGTAGCTACTCTTGTTGAGTAGTGAACATTATAAATCTTGTGTTCATGTGGTTGTGTGTGTTCAGCAGTTAAGAAACTCTTTAACAGGAGGCGAATGTTGTTTGAAAAAGTAGGAAACATAAAAAGAAAAATATATCACTAATTCACCCCCTCCCCCTCTCAGTGATACTTGGATCTTTACTAAGAACTTCCATTGGTATCAGAGGGATAGATTCCCTTCATTTATTCTTTTCTGAAGTGGTTGAAGAGAAGTTGTGATGGAGAATCTAAATTGCATGATCAGTAAGAGGATTATGATTTTTTATGGAAATAACTATCACTTCTGGAAGGACAAAATGATGTCTTATCTTATGTCTCTTGGATATGAAGTTCTTGAAACTACAACAGATGGATTTCCTGCTATTGATGACAAGGTTCCTCTTACTCCTGTCGATAAGAAGAATCTTGAGAATGATAGAAGAGCTAAAAATGTGTTACTATCATCTCTTTTTGAGAGTGAATTTTTAAGAGTGAAAGGTGTTTCTACAGTCAAAGGAATATGGGACAAATTGAAGAACATCTATGAATGAAATACAAATGTGAAGAAGGATAAACTACAAATATCGAGACTGAAGTATGAAGACTTGAAAATGGGAGAATTTGAATCTGTTGGGGAGTTCTTCACCAGGATAAATGACATTGTCAGTACAATCATATGTCTTAGTGAAATGTTGGAATATTCTGCAGTTGTTGAAAAGATCTCAAGAATTCTTCCTGAAAATTTTGATTCTAAGGTTTCATCATTGGATGACAGAGATCCTAAAACTTAATCTCTTGTTGATTTTCATAGCACTCTCATAACTTATGAAATTATATGGGAGAAGACTATGAAAATCAAATCAATGGCTGATAGAGAAATGTCTTTCATGTCTGTAAAGAAAGAGAAGTTGAATAAAATTCTTATTGAAGATAAATTTGGTGAATCAGACTATGAAAACGAGGTATGTCAAAATTTTGATGAAATACTTTCCTTTTTTTCTAAAAATGTGAAAAGAGGGACAGGGAAATACAAAGGGAAACTCCTTTTGAAATGTTTTGAATGTGGAGCTATTGGCCACTTTGTGGCTAATTTTCCTCAAAAATGGAAGATGAAGATACTGATGAAGAAGATAGAAGACCAATAAGGTCATGGAAGAAATAGGGTGGAAAAGATAAATTTTATGGAATAGTAAATGATAAAAAGTTCTTCAAATGAAAAAAGAAGAAGATTGTTTTCAAAAGGAGAAGAAGATGATGATAGTGAGACTGGATCTGAAGAGTCTTTTGCTGAGAAAGCTAGAGAGAGTACCTTTTTGGAAACAGTGAATAATGATGATTATGAGAGTAGTAGTACTGAAGAAGAAGAAACAAAACTTGAACAGTATCTAAAAGAAGAGCTGAAGGAATGTTTGAGAAAGATCAAAAGGCTTGAGAAGGAAAACAAGAAGTTGATAAATGAAAATTCCACATTAAACAATGAAGAATTTTTTCATGATGAGAAAATCAATATGGAAAAAAAGATTGATGATCTGAAGAATTATCTTCAAAATGCAAAGAATCTCAATGAACATCTTGATGTAAAGATGAAGAAAAAAGAAGAAGAGTTGGAAGTTGTACAATAGAAAATTGATCAAGATAAAGAAATGAATGTATGTTTCAAACAATCTGTCTCAGAAGTTGGTGAATTTTATAGTAAGAATGAAACAAATAAGGATCAAAAAAATTATCTTCAAAGGTTAAAAGGAATGATGGAACTAGTTCTGATAAGAACAATGCTGGAAAGATCATGTATGTGGCCAAAGTCATCAACGCTGAAAAATCAGAAGTGCATAAAAATCTTAATTCAAAGAAGTCCTCTAATACCTCTGGTACTAATAAATCTGAGCCAAAGAAGAGAGCTACAAATATAAACAAAAAGGTTCATGGTCAGCAGAGTTCTATTGAGAAGCGTTTTCACAAATCCGGTCAGCATAGAAGTTTTAGAGGAAAATATTCTTTCTATGGTTACTACTGGTATTGTGGTAGATTCGAACACATGGAAAATATGTGTTGGTTAAACCAACAACATTAAAACTATTCCACAAGTTTTTAAAGACAAGGATTGAGGGGTAGTCAACCCTTTCAAAATAGAAAGCCTCCAAATAAATTTTAGAAGATATCTGAGAAGACTGGTGTGAAAGTTGATAATAGGTCAGAACCACTAGAAACTATTCGTGAAAGATGTGATCGACCTGGACATCTTGCCAAGGACTGCCTTAGTGTGTTATGAGAGAAACAAAAGATTATTAATAATTCTAAAAATCCAATGTTTTTAAAAGCTAAATGGTACATGTCTAATAAGTCCGAAAAGAAAGAGTGCATGGTTGTCTGGCCAGAACACATTGTCTTGTCTAGGAAATTAGAGAAAGCACAACAGGAATTGAAGGAAAAGAAATAATAAAAATCTCTTGTGGTCGAAACTGATTTGAAAGTTAAAAAAGTAGAACATCTATGGATTCTTGTTAGTGTATTTTCCTCGCATATTACAGGAGACTTAAAGCTGCTGAATAATGTGAAATACTTCAAAGAAGGAACAGTGACATTTGGAAATGATGAATCTCTAAAGATAAAAGGTGTTGGATCGACCATCATTGGAAAAGAAAACATTAAATCTAGGAAAAAACTATATGTTGATGGGCTGAAATATAACCTACATAGTGTGTCAAAACACTGTGATGAGGGAAACAAATTTATCATTAGAAAAGATGGATTTGTTGTGAAAAGTGTACATGAGATAAATATAGTTACAAGGGGCCAATGTACAAAATGGAATTTTTTCCAAGTTAGAAAAGTACAGAACTCTTGTTACAAGGGTGTAGTAGATGAAAATCACTTATGGAAAAAAAGGCTGGGAAATATGTGTTAGAGAAATATGTGCATGTTATCAACACGGGATAGTGTCCGAGATATACCTGATTTATCAAGAAGAAGAGATTTGTGTTGCACTATTTGTGAAAAAGGAATGATTACAAACCCTTTTCATAAGTAAGTTGAAATTCATTCAAAACAACCCTTTGAAATACACATTCTAATATATGTGGACCAATGAGAAAGAAATCAACAAATGGAGATAATTACTTCATTACTTTCATTGATGACTTTACTCGCATTACTTGTGTTATGTACATGATACATAAGTTAGATGCTCTAAAAATGTTTAAGAGTTTCAGGAGGAAAGAAGAAAAGGAATGTGAGTATTTGGTGAAGAAGTTGGGAACTGATAATGGTGGTGAGTATAATAATGAAGAGTTTTAATTTTATCGTGAAATGCATCGAATTCGACAAGAGTTTAGTTCACCATACACACCTCAACAAAATGGGTTTTTTGAACGAAAGAATCGATGTTTGGTGGAAATGGGGATAACTATGTTGCTTGAGCATATTCTTTATCATTATTATTGGAGTAAAGCAATGATCACTACTGTGTATATTCAGAACCAATGTTTCTTTAGACAAAACTCAAATTTGACTCCTTATGAAATGTTCTATGGAAAAACTCCAAGTCTTAAACACATAAGATTTTTTGGTAGTACATGCTTTATAAAGAAGAAAGGTGGAAACCTTGGAAGTTTTGAGCAAAGTGGAGATGAAGGAATCTTTCATGGATATGCTCCAGAAGGAAGATGATATAGATGTCTCAACAAAGAAACAGGAAGAATTTTTGATTCCACAGAAGTAAAAGTTTTAGAAAATGTTGAGAAAGAAAAGAAATCATATGTTGATATGGAAGTTGAGCAGGATAGAGAAGATTTTGTTAACAATACTGATAATGTTGTAGACTATGTTAATCCTACTCAAGAAGATGAATCCGACTAAGAAATATCAAGTGATGACGTTGGAGTTCAAACAACTCATCCTAGGTTGTTGAATCAAGTGGAGGCTCAAAACATTATTGGAGATAAAAATTAGTGGGTTCAAACAAGAAGAACAAAAAATGATATATCACATATATCTTTATTCAAAAGTTGAACCGAATAATATAAATGAAGCATTTGAGAATCCATAATGGGTCCATGAATTGAATGAAGATCTTTATCAGATAGAGAAGAATGATTCTTGGGATCTTGTAACCAAGCCGGACAACAAGAACATTATTGGTACAAAGTGGGTTTTCCGAAAAAAATCTGAATGAAGAAGGTGAAGAAATAATAAATAAAGAAACATGGGTTTTCAATGGGTATTCACAAAGTGAAGTTATTGATTTTGATGAATCCTTTGCTCTGGTGGCAAGATTAGAAACAATCAGAACATTTCTTGCTATTACTACACAACGAGGTTACAGAATCTTTCAAATGGATGTAAAATCTACATTCTTGAATGGTGACCTTGATGAGGAAGACTAAATTGATCAACCTTGTGGATTTGTTATTAGAAAGAATGAATGTTTTGTGTGCAGATTGAAGAAGGCTTTGTATGGGCTAAAACAGGATCTGAGGGCATGTTATTCTAAATTAGATACTTTCTTAAAGAAGATGAACTTTAATAAAGGGAGAGTTGACAACAATCTATACCTCAAGGAATGTCAAGATTTTTCACTAATTGTTATTTTTTATGTCGATGATATTATATTTTCTATAAATGATGAATGATCATGTAAAAAATTTTCTTAGCAGATGAAGAAGTTATTTGAGGTGTCTATGTTGGGAGAAATGAATTACTTTCCTGGGCTACAAATTTCCCAGAAGAAGAATCACATTTTTCTTTCTCAGGAAAAGTATGTTAAGGAACATCTGAAGAAGTTTGGAATGGAAAATTTGAAACTAGTTTCCACACAAATTTCAGTGGGAACCAAATTTTCTAAAGATGGAGAAGGCAAGGAAGTTGATCAGAAAGAGTTTCAAAACCTAATTGGAAGTCTGTTGTATTAAACAGCCTCAAGACCCGACATCATCTATGTTGTCGTTTTATGTGAAAGATTTAAGAGTGCTCTTAAAGAATCACATTTGATTGCTGGAAAAATAATTCTTAGATACATAAAAGTCACAAAAAATCTTGGAATCAGGTATGATGGATTAGGAAATATTGATCTATTCAGGTATTCTAAAGCTGATTGGGCAGGAAATGTTGATGATAGAAGATCCACATCTGGTGGAGTTTTCTTTCTGGGGAAAAGTTGTGCTAGTTGGCATACCAAGAAACAGAATTCAGAAACACTTAGCATAGCTGAACCCTAGTATGTTGCTGCTACTCAAGCTACAACCCAACCAATGTGGATGAAGACTCAGTTAGAAGATATACATGTTGAAGTAAACATCCAATTTCTCTTGGGATGTGATAATCAGAGTGAAATAAATCTTACAATAAATCTAGTACAAAATTCTTGTTCAAAAAACATTAATATAAAGTACCACTTCATCAAAGGGAAGGTGGAGGAGAATGAATTAAGGCTAGTGTATGTTCCTACATCTGACCAAGTTGCTGATATATGCAAAAAATAGTTACTGAAAGAACCATTTGCAAAATTGAGGTTGAACAAGGGTGTCTAACCTCCTTCTCATCAAGGTTAAGGTATGTGTTTCTAACCCCACTCTCATCTTTCCTTTGCATAGTATTTTCAAGGGGGAGAATTGTTTCATAAATCTATCCTTATAGTTGCATGCATAAAGGGGGAGTTGTGGGTAAGCTGTGAATCCAGCATGTATGTGTGTGAAATATTCTAATTGGTTGTTGGAGTGGTTATAGGAAACAATTTGTTTTGTATTCCAAGAATGATGATGAAGTGAAGAATGATGAAGTAGAAGCTTGAAATATGTTCTGAAATATGTTCTGAAGAAGGCTGAGAAGATATGATCATGAGATTTCATAGTCACTGTCTTTGGTCAGCATGGTTTTGAATATCTATAATTATTTTTTCTTATAATGAGTTAGCTCACGTAGGCTTAGAATTGTTGATAATTAATCCATTTCATAAGGTTACAAAGTTCAGTGATTTATGAATATTGGTTGACAAAAAAAATCTAAAGGGGGAGATTTTTGGGACCAATTTGGAAGGAGAAGGATGTGTGAAGAGTTAGCCTTTGCAGAGTGTTTTATTTTGTTGTCAAAGATGATAAATAAATTCAATTTTTAAAAGGACTACAAACCAGATGATGCTTTGATGATATGTATTTCACAAATATCATAAGTCAGTAGAACTTGTGAGGAAATCCTTATGAAGGATTGGAGTAGTAAGGAAGTGTTTTTGGAAAAGGAATGAAAGTGGCGCGCAAGTTAAAAGTGGCACGCAAGTATTGGAACACAAGTATTGGTGTGCAAGTATTTGCATGAAAGGGTATGTGGTTCATAAGTCATATTTCAAAGACCATCCCATCAAAATATGACAAAGGAAATAAAGTGGAACGCAAGTTAAAGATTGAGGCACAAGTCAAAAAGAGGCGCCCAAGTAGAATTGGCACGCAAGTGTGGAGCACAAGTATAAGTGGTGCACAAGTGTATGTTGCGCACATGTCATATTCCAACATCATCATATCAAAATATGACAAAGGAAATAATGTATCGCGCTAGTGAAGGAAGGGCGCGCAAGTGTTGGAGTGACGCGCAAGTGCTGGAGTGGCGCGCAAGTGCTGGAGAGACGCGCATGTGTAGGCACGCAAGTTACCAAAATTCCTATAAATAGATGACTAGCCTCCTCATTTTTTAATGATCAACACATAGGAGAAAATTTGAGCTCAGAGCATGTAAGTAGTAGAGGGTTCTCTGATAGCATAAGTTGCAGAGGCTAGCGTGCAAGCTGATGTGGTGCGCAAGATGAGGGTTAATTATAAGGTGTGCAAGTAGGGTACTGCGCAAGTTTTTCCAGGAAAGTCTTGTCGCGCAAGTTTCCAAAGGCACGCAATCAAGGAGGTGCTTTCAAGAAGTGGCCTGTGTATAAGGAAAAGGTGGCACACAAGTTGTGAGCTGTGCTCAATGGTGGAATGAAGGTTTTGTGTAGACGCGCAAGTAGGTGGCGTGCAAGCAGTCAGGCACGCAAGTAGGGAGTGGAGTGCAAGTTGTTTGCACCAGGAGGTTCTTACCAGCTTCTTAGTAGGAAAGTGAAGATCTGTACTTCAGATAATACAATTGTTCAGTTGTGAGGAAGCACTGAAACACTATAATTCCCTATTTGTTCTAAGAGGGTGCATACGCATTTGTGGATTGTTTTCCAAGTGCTATACGAGTGTAAGGTTATGTCATAATCACTATATTTCACATCAAAGGATTGTTTTCTAGTGGATTGTGTTGTACTGGATTGTTTCTGTGCCATACCAAGGATGTAGTTACTCTTGTTTAGTAGTGAACCGTGTAAATCTTCTGTTCCTGTGGTTGTGTGTGTTTAGCAGGGAAAAAACTCTTTAACAGGAGGCGAAGGTTGTTTGAAAAAGCAGGAAACATAAAATGAAAAATGTATCACTAATTCACCACCTCCCCCTCTCTGTGATACATGGATCCTCACTGGGAATTTCAGAAAGGATAGGTGAACCCCATGGAAAATTACTAGGTTGTATAAAACCTTTTTCTTCCATGTCTTCTAGATACTTCGTGAGTTCCTAGACATATTTAGGTTCCATCCTATTGAGAGGAATGGAAACTAGTGTTGATCCTAGAACTATATCTATAGTGAGATATACCTATATTATATGAGGTAATTTAGAGACGTCATCAGGGAAAATTTCCCTAAAATGATCTACCAAAGGTGGGAATTCCATACACCGGTTTCCCTGATCACTTATAAAGATACTATCTGTCTGGGTTATCACTCAACCCATCACCTGTTGATCGAATCAAGATCAAAATTCCTAGACATCCCATTCCATATTATGAATATACATACAACCCTTGGGTGATGTAAAGGATAGCCTCTGATGATTGAAAAAAATGGTCCCAGAAAAGAACCAACTTGTCCATCTTGATATTGACATCAATATTTATCATCTTAGGAAAAAAAGATTCCAGGGGAAGAGATATTCACAACCTCAAGAGGGAAATACTTAAATAGGCATATACTCTATGATCGACCCCCTTACTTTTTGAAGAGTGTCATTACCCCAAAGAAGAATTCCATTTATTGGACCATACATTCCACAATTTCTGTAGATATAAATGTCTGTGAAGTTCCTATATCAAATAAGTAAGAAACTAATGTAAAGGATACTAGAATAGTACATCATACTATAGAAGGCCTTGTACTCTTCTCGTCATAAGTAGGATACATTGTGTAGACATGGCCTGATCCCTGACCCTGATATATACCCTAACTAACCTAAGTAGGTGTGCTCTACTAGTACTCTACCACATAAGTATTAAAACCTTGGATACAACCACCTCCTCGACCTGATCAATTGGTAGTAGACCATCTCGTAACATAACATGGAGCTATGGATTCCAAACAAGAATGTGTTGTTTATACATATCCCTTCTCATAAGGAAATGTATGGAAAATTTGATATAAACAATAAAGATGATCCATCCTACTACTAGCTCAGCACTCAATTGGGTTCTTCATACATTGGGGCTTCTTATTTCTTATCTTACCATACTAATGATACACACTTAACTATCAATGAACATTATATAACTAGGTCTAACCCTATGAGAAACCAAGAAATGATGTTTCCAGTCACAAGAAAATTGGTCTCCATACCCCGGTGCTAAACCACCCTAACTCACACTACTGTCTTCCCTTAGGTTCCGCTCTATGATGAAGACCTATTTCACTATCTATAAAACCATGGTCAGAAAAAAAAATACACTTGTGATCAGATGGATCACACAATCCCATACCCAAACCATCTCATAGTCATCCTCTCATCACTGATTAGTGTTGGCATGAAACGATGAAGCTCAGTAAAATGAGTTAAATACTCCATCACTGACCTAAAAAAATACAATATATGCAAAAAATCCCTTTAAGAATACTCTCTCAATATCTTTGTAAAGAATTATTCATAGAATGCTATCTATATGTCCACCAAGACCATACTTTGATAATGATCAGTCTATGAGATGACATCCCATGAATTCTTGGTGGAGTCACGGAGCATATAGGTGGCAATATTTACCCTCCACTTTGGATGAATCTCTATATGCTCAAAAATTGACAAACTGGACTCTATCCATGACTAGGTATCCTACGGACCACTATCCCCTGAGAAGGTGGGAGGATGATACCACTGGAATTCCCATGACAACTCTTCTATAATAAGAGCATGCCGTGGAGCTATGTGTATATGCTACATGAAACATGAGGATATCTCTCAATACTAAGCATTATAACCCAATAGACAACCATAAATAGGTTGATCTAGTGGAACTATAGGTGGTAGTACTAGTGGATCAGGTCCCACAACCTCTAAATAATGGAATTAGCCACCCTTCTAGTGTACAAATTGAATACATCAGGGCATCATGCACTATACTACGCAAATTCATTCCTTAGATTATATTTAACAACACATAAGATCAAGATAACAGGAAAGGACTAGTACGAAGTCATCCTATAAATGAGCCACACTTCTCTACCTTCTCTTATTGGTCTAGGTGATAATAAAGATCTTGAAAGATCATATGATACTCTTACTAATTCCTACTAAAAAGGATTGGCCATGTTCAAGGTATCATATCCCATAGTATAGGTTCTGGTATATGGAGTTTCAATTGCAAGGTATAGAGGAAAACTCCCTTTTTATTGAAATTGGAATCCACATTTAATGCTAACCATTATATATAAAAAATAAATTTATTTCAGTCCATTCTTATTTATATTCATATAGAAATCATAATATAGTTAGACGCATCACAAATTCCCAATTTATAAAGGCTCATACTCTTTATAAATTGAAATTGGTGTTCTAGGTAACTGTGACCAGACCCTTCCATCTGGTATTAGGATGTAACATTTAATGTAAAATTATTTGATAAAATCAATAAAAATCACTCATTTTTGAAAGAAAATTCCTTTTAAATTAAAATTGGATTTCATATAATAAAATTAACGATCATTTCATCCCATAGAACTAGTGGTTTATTGATCAAAAATGGTATAATTGGTTATTTATGGTGTCATCATCAATCTGTTTAAGAAAACAACATTTATATTGTTGCCGAAACTTTAATCAATATAATTATGTTATACCTATAAGGAATATTAGCACATTTACATATATAATAATCATGGAACTCAAAAAAATCATAGGTAATATATGAAATTCATGCATTAATATAAATATGGAATGGCATAATGCATGTCATGGGAATCCTTAAGTGCCTAATATGATGCACGAGATGATGCATCCCTTTCGTACCAAGAGAAATAAATAATTTCCATAATAATAATATCAATAAGGATAATGTCACAAAACATGTGTGTCACCCAAAAATGAAATTAATACACCTATAACATACACAAATCAAATCAGCAATATCCCATCCTAGGTAATAGGGGTTTACCTTGTATATGGGCTAACTACTCCTAGGAACATGAAAAATAAAAAATTATGATATTTTCCTACTATATTTTCTAATACTTTAATATTAATACAAAAGTAAAAATATCTCTATGATACCACTTTGTAGCATCTCAACCCGAAATCCACTCAGTGGTGTACCGATTTGGGTTGTCGCATGACTTCAAGCGCACCCCCTCATATGCCAGAGGCTGCTGAATAGAAGCGAGGGAATATAGTATGTACATGAAGAGACTATTCTCACATGATTATAGTGTATCAAAATAGTAAATAATGATGGTAAGTAGTTTAAAAATAACAAATAGAACACAACATAACAATAATAAACTATCCTAATAATAAATAGGCAGAAGCTAAATCAATACCTGATACCAAAATGATCTTCATGTCATGATAATATAAAATATGAAGTCCAATGGATATTTGGGTGTAAACATATAAAACCTACTAAATAAAATAAAAAATTTCAAATTCTTCATCCATTAGCATCACAATCATAGTCTCGGTCCTCGGCTTCCATACATCATCCTAGTGCTGATGAAAAATCAAACATAAAAAAATTGGGTTTTTTCCTCGATCAATAGCTACAGTCATGATGTATTTTTGAGTAAAATTGGAAGCTAAAATGAGGAATGAGATATACTAATTAGGACACCATCAAAAGCTTTTATAACTATCTAATTAATACATATAAAATGACCAATTTTCATGTACATATTAAATGTAAGGTAGTAAGTAAATAAAACACATCATACTGGGTTCATCATGGGATACCCAAAAAAACTACCTACATTGGCCTTAACTAGATATCTCTAAACTAAGGTCTCCATGTAAAAATATAATGGGGGTGGATAATTGGGTCTTTAAAAATCAATTATCAAAAATGGACCAAACCAAAGCATATTATTTGGCCTAGGAGATATGTCCATGGGATAACATTTATGCATTCATATTTTTGATATGAAATCCAACATTTGAATTTAATACCTAGTATCCAGATCCATTCCATGGTGATATATAAAAAGGAATCGATGTATTGCTTCCAGATCATTTTAAATACACATCACTGTTAAGAGTCTATCCAAGGCGATCCATACAAATGAATCCCAAGTATCACTCTCAATATAGTGTAATAATGAACTTCATAGTCCATCTCAGGTATACCACATTAGGGAAAAAGTATCGCTCGGGGCATGGTATAACCATATCTCCCACTAGTCTCTTTCAAGTTATATCTCATTGGGAACTAGTTTCACTCATTGGTAGAAAAGGGATCTGAAAGGTCCCATCCAAGGAATCCTATTAAGAATGAAATTATATCCCACTGAATCATTAATTTTTATTTATATTTATAATTATAAATTATGATGATCCCTTCCATGATGTCCTTAATTTGGAACCCTTGTATCACCCTCAACATAAATTAAAGGAATGGGTTAGCTACCAGGAACTCATATAATTTAATAAGGAGTTACAGTGATCACAATTTAATCATGTTGGAACAATCCATCTAATTCAAGTAAAGTTTGATATGGCATAAATCAAAATGGATTAATTATTGTGCCTATCTTATATTTTAGATAAATTCACACATCTAATATTCAAGAAATTAAATTTAGTTCTAAATGATAAGTCTATAAACATTTAAGAAGGGAAAACCTATTTGTGCGGCCCATCCCAAGGTAATAACCACAAAAAATTGATTTGAAGGTATCTTGGGATCTACTACACATTAGAATTATATTTAGTTTAATTAAATAGACCATATGGAGGTGAAACTGGTGGAGTCTAGTGTGTGGAACAATGTAACATGATCAAAATGATTCCATAATTTTAGTAAAAGGGACCAATCTTCCTAAATTAGGTTGGTAGATGACCCAACATTCATTGTTGTCCATTTATTCAAGATAGAATATAATAATTCATCCAAATTAACAAATGACCTAAAAATTGGGAATATGATCTTGAACCAAGATAGCACATTATATTAAGAGATAAAAAATAGGAAATAAAAGGAGTGGGGATATTACTACTAGCTATCCAATGAAACTGACCAAAAAGGAAATTGAGCCTAGATAAGAGAGTATATTTAAATCATAGGGAGAACCACTAAGGAGGACCTTCATTCAGGAGAGGATTCTATTCATGATAAATGAGTTGGGAAAGAGGAGAAATTTCTTATAGGAAAAGGGGAAATTTTTTATTTCAACCATGATTTGAAGAGTCACGTGATTTAGTCCCACATTTGTCCAAACCATGTCTAAACTATGCACCAGCTACTATCCAAAGACAATGGCCTATATGGTTGGGGAACAAAAAATTTATAACCATGACATCCCTGTGTTCCCCCTCTACCAAGGGAATACACACCATAGGGATTAAAAATAATGGTAAGACAAATTGTGTGTAGTATGTGTGATCGCATATATGGATCCCTACAACACTCCACACGGTTTCTTCGAACTATGCATATTGGGTGACACAATTTCTATTAATGTTCCGATAAAGTTTATTCCATAAAAATTTGGGGCTTTGGGCTCTGAAAAATCCATAGAAACTCATATTACCACTAAATCCTCATTAAGCATTCACATCAGTTCAAACCCGCAAAGTTAAACTGAAACTAAAGGTTCTGCACATCAATGAAAATTCATAATATTATAACCTCTCCTCTTTAAAACAAATATTACCTAAAATTACCTTTTAAGGATGGTAAATAATCATTTTACAAAATATTTTGCTCCTTCTCATGTATGTTGGCCTCTATCTCCCAGTTCTCTTCACCCACATGTCCATGCATCCATAGAACCCATACTAAAGGAACTGACCTGCCTCATAGAGCCTTTATGGTCTGATCAACAATACTTATCATATTCTCCTCAAAGGATGAATCCACCTTTAGGTAAATATCCTCAAGATCAAGAAAATGATATGGTTTGGATTAATAATATTGAATCTATGATACATGGAAGATGTTCATGGATCAATACCTTTGAGTTAAATCAAATTGATGGGCTACCAACTTGACTCCCTCAATGATATCAAAAGTCCAAATGTAACGAGGTGATAAAATTCCCTATCTCTAAATCATATTATGACCCAATCTAGGAGAAACTCATAGAAAGAATAGATCTGCCACCTTCAACTCCAAAGGATAATAGCGATGATATGTATATGAATTCTGGATGAACTGGGCTATAGAAATACATTTCTAAATCAGTTGTACCTACTCTGAATTCTCTTAAATGTGATGAGGTCCCACTTTCACTGCCTCACCCACCTCTAACCATCACGGGGGTGAATAAAAAGATATAATATAATGGGACTCATAGGTATCCATTTTAATATTTTCCTAGAAACTTTTATTGTTGGAAAATTCAATTAGAGGTATGTGTTTCTCCCACGTGCCTCCAAAATAAAGGATTCATGCCAATAGAATTTCTTTTAATATCCATATTATATGCTCAGACTGAATGTCGGTATGGAGGTGATATTTTTTACTCAGTATCACCTATGACCCCAATTTCCTTTTCTAACCTTTACTAAAACTATGACTTAAACTGAGAATCTCGATCTGATATGATAGAACATGTATGACCGTGAAGGTTCACAATATTATGAATATAAATTTTCCAAGACCATCAACTAATAAAGTCCTTTGATAGGTAAATTGTGTGAGACCATGGTCAAACCTTCAAAAATCACTAATACTATATCAATGAATCAAGGGGGTATTGTCAAACCCATCAAGAAGTCTAAAGTTACATCATCCCATTTCCACTTAGGAATGGATAGTGGCTGTAAAAGTCTAGTAGGTCACTGGAACTCAGCCTTTACCTTATGATAGGTGGAGAACCATGTCATAAAACTAGTAGTCTACCTCTTCATACCTCACCACTAATACTGATGACATATGTCTTAGTACATCCTAGTAATAACATAGTGAACTTCCCAACCAGATGCAAGATATTCCTTCATCATCTCTTCTAGTATGTCTAAAGGGACCCAACCATGGCTGTCAAAGTGAAAGATATCAACAACATTGATAACCCAAATAGGAAATTGGTCCCCACCTAAGAATGTTTCCATTAAGACTAATCCATTGGGATTAGAAATCTGTCTCTTCTATACCCATTCCAGATGTGATGATGTCACTACCAAAGGTACTAAAACAAGCTGCCTATTACTTTTCTGAACCTAACGGTTTATCATAGAAATTAAATTCATCAAATTACACAAAATAATATCCTCTTGGATGACCAATTATTTAGCCTTTCATCTCTTGGAATCGTCTAATTTATTTCTATTTTTGGTTGTATAATCATGATCATTTTCAAACAACTAAAGATAATTTACCCACCTACGTTGGATGAGATTCAGATCAAACTATGTGGAATGTATTTTTGAGAATTTTATTGTCTATGTAAATATTTAACGATTCAATTAATATATAAGGAATATAAAAAGATAGATCATGAACCATACTTACTTGCTCAAGGTTGTACATGATGTAATTATGGTCATGAGGTCTCAACTAGTGGGATCCGTAAACTATAACCTAATCTCCCTTCATCAGAACTTCTCCCAACTTAATTATTAAAGCACCACAATAATCTGTATATATTATACCAAGATATATAAGAATCAGTATTTGAACTTAAGTCAATCTATGTATCATGTCCATAAATTATATTTCATAATATTTAAACTATAATAACTTTACTCCCTTCTTAGTCAGGTCTATGGTAGGCACTATTAGGCATGAGAATTATAAAATAAAACACCTATAATAGTAATCCATCCCCAAGAAACTAAAAATTCCAAATAAATTCCTGGGAATCTCTTAGGAAACTATGGTTTCCACATTCTTCAGGTCAAAAAATACTCCTACTTCTAAAATGATATGACCCAAGAAGTGAACCATATGGATCCAAAATTGAAATTTAGTTATATCAGTACAAAAATGATTATATCTCGATGTATTTATAATGATATCAATATTTTTTAATGGATTTATAAAGTGTGAGAATACTCCAGTATATCATCCAAGAAAACTACCACAAGGTAATCCAAATACAAGTGGAAAAAATGATTCATCGGGGCCATAAAAACTATTTGAATATTCATAAGGCTAAAAAAATAACAAGGTAATCATACAAGCTGTATCTACTCTAGAATTCCATATGTGTTATGTTTGATGGTATAACACAAAAAGGATGGTAACTAGATATCAAATTGATCTTAGAAAAAACTATCACTCCTTAGAGATGGTCTAAGAGGTTGTTTATACATAGAAATGAGTATAATTTCTTAACAATATTCTAGTTCAACTGATGGTAATCTAAGCACAACCTAAAGGTACAATCCACCTTTCTTGGTGGAAAGGAAAGGTAAACCCCTTGGTAAAGTACTATGTCACATAAAAACCTTTAAATCAGAGTATTACAACTGCTTATTGAGTTCCCAAAGCTTAGTAGGTTCCATCCTATAAGGAGGAATGGACATCGGTTCCACTCAGACCACTAGCTCAATGGTGAACTCTAACTATCAAAATGGGATAATTTAAAAAAAAATTGTTAGGGAAGATGTCCCTGAAATGATCCACTATTTGGGGGAATTTCACACACTTTTTTCCCTAATTGGTTATAAAAATACTATTCATCTGGGGTATCACTCCACCAATCCCACAGTGCTCAAGTCCAAGTTGACTTTTCTGGACATCTCATTCACCCTTTTTAATATACGTACTTCCCTCAGGTGATGTAAAGGACACCCTTGGCTGATAGAAATCAAAATGGGAATAGTATGGAACCAACAATTCCCTCCCATGAATGACATTGAATCCTGTAATCTTAAGAATAAATAGATTCTAGAGGAATATATATTTCCCAACTTAAGTGGTAAATCCCCTCCCTAGTGTATACTCCCTAATTAGACCCCTAATGGTGTGTCAGGAGTCATGACACCATAATATCATTCCATTTCTAGGCACAATGATTACATAATTTCTACCAATATAAAAGAGTGAAAAGTACCTATATGAAATAAGTTAGAAACTAAAATAGTACATTATACTATATATGGATTCGTACTCTACTTATCTAGAATATGTTGTAGTGTATAGACATAGAATGATCTGTGGCCCTCATATTCACCCTAATTGCATGAGCAGGTCTGATCTGCTAGCATTGAACCACCGATCTATGAAGACCTTGGATACGACCATCTCCTCAGCTGGATCGGTATGCAGTACACCAGAACCCAGCATGATGTGGAGTTATGGATCCTATACCCTAATGTGGTGATGATATAGATCCTTTCTCACTAGGAACTAGATGGAAAATTCAGCAGAGACATTGAAGGTGACTCATCATACCGCAATCTTGGCACTAGATTGGGTTCCTCAAACACTGGGGATTCTTATGGACTATATTACCGCACTAGTGACACACCACATAACTATCGATTCACATAATCTTACTGGTGTTACCCCTGTCATAATCCTCAAAAAAATTTCCTTCCGCTAGATGAATCGTCTCCTTGCCTTGAGGAAGAACTTCCCTTACTCACACTACTAGATTCCCTTATGCTCTACATTATGATAAGGACCTATTTCAATATCCCAAAAATGATGATCTTAAAAAATTAATTCATCAGTGATCGTATGGTGAACACAATACCATCCTAAAACTGTCTCACAGTAAAAAACCGCTTCACCTATTATTGTTGGCCCAAAATGTGGAAGCTCAATGAAAATTGTAGAAATATGCCATCACTGACATAACACTATGCTATAGGAATATAGAATCTCTATCATGGTACTCTTTTAGAATATATGAAAATATGTAGTCATATATGTAACACCCAAAAATTCTAAAGTAAGAACATTGTATTTAATAGCATGTTGGAAACTCAACACCAAGCCTAGAAAGAAATACAACATCCTAAGACTTAATTATATATTTAATATTTTGAATAAATATATTATATATATTTTAATTCATGAAACATTGAGTTGGATGGCGTTAAATGCAATAATTATTTTTTTATGACTTTCATTACACACAAGACCGAGTTTTACCAAACAATAATATATTATTAAAAAAATAATATTCAATACAATAAGATATGACATAGCTATTAAATTATAGGTTATGAATATGATTAAATAACTTATAAAAACATATTAATGAACTCATTGGTTACTAATTAGTTATAAATTAATATATAAGCCAATTGAATAGAAATAAAAAAATTTTATAAAAAAACTATTTTTTGTTCCGAAGGCGCTTCATCTTAATAAAATTTAATTAATAACTTATAGTGGATGATTTAAATTAAAATTTTTATATTATATATTCAATAGATTTTTTTTACATTAATACAAAATATTTTAAAGAAATAATATAATAACAAACCAAATATTATGCATAAAATGATATATTTTTATAAAGGCAGTGTTGCCACCTTTTAAGGGAGTACCTATTATAAATATCACTTTTGTAACTTTTATAAATTTTCAATTTCAGTATGAAATTAATTTGTGAAATTTGAATTTCCAAATTATGTTATGTTATTTTTTTGGTTTTTTCTGAGGAGTTTCATTTTTTGATGAATATTAAAAAATACAAAATTTTAATTGATAATTACTTTTTAATGTAAATAATTTATAGTGTTAAATTATATTTTAAACTGGTTTTAAATTATAATTATATGAACTATACATCCAATAATACAATTTATTTGATTTTTATCAGTTTAACATTGAAATTATATATGAAAACATTTCAATATTTTGAACATTTTTACTTAAAAATCGTGCTTTATTATCTCGTATGTGAGATTAAATTTCAATTAATTTCTATAAATTATGTGATTTGAATTTGAAAAAATGGATTCCATATTTTCAATATTCATAATTTATATTTTCTAATAAGTTCAAATTAGTTTTCCACCAGTAATATTTGTTAAATTAATTAAAATTAATTACAAAAATTAAAGTAAAATTAAGCTTAACAAGGGACTAAACCATAAACTTGATGGCCAAAATGACCTAGAAACATGAAAAAAAACCTATTGTATGGAAATATTTAAACTATATACTTACTTTTATATAATTGGTTTCATTATTTTATGCACATGATGTAAGAGAGACATCTAAATAGTGTTTACCTTTTTATATTTATAAGAAACCCACTCATCCAATATAAAAAGGCACTCACCTCTCCCACTTTTTCACACCTTTCGAGCCCTTTTTCTCATAAAAACCTGACTAAAATAATCTCTCAACATTAATACACTAATAAAGAAGCCTCACTTTTATTATAAATCCATCCTAGGATGTCTTTTGTCATAAACCAAAAGGAGTTACCTAAATAAGAGGTATCATTTTTCAACAATAACATTCGTTTCTTTTACAACTCCACCCGTTAAATTATTTTTATATCAACAGTATATAAAAACCCCGGTATATTCAATATACTCAGATATTTTTAGGAATATACTTTTACTTACACTTTCACACACATATGTCAAATGGGATATGTGATCATTGTTCATGTGTATAGAAAACTACCTCCTCGCGAACCGATGTCGTTCAATTTTCCATTTACCATATTTCAGGGTGAGAAATAATAACGAATTTATATTTAATATTGATATAGATATTATTTATAATATATTTAATCTTCTATAATTTTATATATAACTATTTCCATTATTATTTCCATTTTTTGTGTTTATGATAATATCATTTGTAGACGTGTGGACTACCGCATCCTCAAAGCGATATGATTCTTTACCACTGTACATAGAATGTATTAAGGAGTTATTAATAAAAATATGTGAAATACATGACATATAAAGGACACTAGAATTATAACACACACACACTCACAAATATATATATATATATATATATTAATTTTTATACTTTTAAATATGAAATATAAATGGAAGTAGAATTTATGAGTACGTACGACCTACCGTATCTATGAATGGTGCATTTCATTTCCTATATCCAAATATTATTGAATATTATAATTATATATATAATGAATATATATGATTTTTAAATCTAGTTTTACATTTTTTATATGATAAAATCATTATTGGTATAATAAGAAGAAAAATAACAAGTCAATAAAGACATGAAAAACAAGGCAATTAACACCAAAAATGATAAAAATAATAAAAGCATGTTAAAAATTAGGGATATTATAAGAAGATCATATATGATATTATAAATTCGATTGTTGTTATGATATAATTTTCTGACTTTATTAATACTAATATATAAGAAGTTAAAGGATTTTCACCCGACAGGAAACACTATGTAAGGGATTCCTGTCCCAATTTTCTTTCTATGAAGCATACAACATTTTCTTCACTTATTTATTTTTTGTGGAGTATATAATTTCACTTTTGTATTTTTTATCATGATTAAATTTATCTTCATGGTATTTAGAGTTTCACTTGATGTTATTTTTTTCATGGGGATTATAATTGAGAAGTTACCACGTAGTAAGGGACTTCATCTCAATTTCCTTTATTTGAGACATAACTTATCATTATGAATCTAATTTATTATATATGTAGTACATACTGAATATTTCACATTTATTATCAGGATTACTTCATTATTCATGGTATTTTATGTTTGAAATTCAATTATTTCATATAAAGAGATTTTAATAAAGGGTTACCAAGTGGAAATGAATTCCATAAACAAATTACTTTACAGTGGGTTATATTAAATCCCTATTATCATTAATATTCCATGAATATGTGTGTAATCACTTTTAACAATCTATTATTAAATTTTATTTTTTTATGTTTATTTAAATTTGATACGCAAAATCTATGAAATGATTTATTTTCACATCAATGTTATGGTTTTTTAGGGTTTATTCTATAATCTCATGCTAATAAAGATTATTTATTATTGAATTATAATTCAAGAAAATTATTTGATATTTTTATGACAAAAACTTATATTTTATTCTCTTATAGTTATTCATGATATTTCACTAATAATAGCACCCTTTCCCACACTTTGGTAATTCTAATTTTTTAGAAAATGTTTTCAAGAAAACCCTACAACATTTCTATTTTTATTAGAGAATATATTTTCTCCTAGAAGGTGAATTTCCTAAAAAGGTTTTCAAATTTTTTAAATTTCATAGAATTATTAATTAAATAATTTTTTACCATTTTTTCTTTTATAAATTCTTACAACAGAATCTTTTTATCTATATTTAAAAATGGAATTTTTCTTACCTTTTTACCTTGGATAAGTAATTTTTCTTTTACGTTGTATGAAATGTATTAAATTACCCGACATCATTTAGTTAAAGCATCTTTTTCAAGTTTAAAAAGCTATTTTTTAACAAAAAATTTTTTAGAAGTAATTTTAAAATAAAATGATTCTCATGTTTTTTTCAAAATAAAAAGGATATTTTCCTTAATAATTTTTGTAAAATATCATTATATAGTATTATTATTAAAAAACAACAACAAACCTTTATTATTTCTCAAATTTAAGTATTTTATAGTGATACCATCCATATCCTTCCCATTGATGGTATTTGATTGATTTTTAGGGATACTGGTTATATTAACTTCCTTGATTCATTTTTGTAGTCCCTGTTAAATATCCACTATCAAGTGAACAATAAAAATTAAATTTCACCAAAATAACGAAATTCTTTGTCATGGGTGTGATTATTTAAAAAATAATATATTATTTTATAATATGTTGTTTACACTGATAATTATTTTATTATCTTGGGGAATATTGATAAATTATTATACATTATTCAATAAATATATTTTATAAGGCATATTGTTATTGATAAAATTGATTATTTGATATGAGGAATGCTTTGGACTAACAGTGAGGGGTGGGGACTTGAATTTATAAAGCCCCTTGATGCCTCAACAGGTTCCCATGTAATAAATCAGTTGCACAAATTAAATGGGTTTCTAACATTAGTCAAAAACAATATTGTGAAAGTTATTGAAAGTATAGGTTTTCATGTGATTTATAAATTACGTCAAATAATTATGTATTTCTTTCATTTAAAATTTAGTTCATGTTATTATTATTATTTCTACAAGATATTGTTCCATTGATATTATCTATTGATGCATTTCATTCTCATTTTATTGATTAAATAAAATGTGTTTCAGCTAATTACTTTTCCATATTGATTATCCCTATCATGTTATTTAAATTTTATGTGTTTTTAGTTATTTAACTTTCTATATTTTTTACATAATCCCTCTCAATTTAGTAATTACATGTCTTGTGTATTCAGTTATTTATTTTACCATATTGATTATTCTCATTGATTCATTATTGTTTCCATTGTACTTATACTGTAATTCTCATTTGAGATCATTTTTATTTGGTATACAATCCCTTAGAATCCAAGAAGTGTACTAAGAGATATATACAAGGATATGATAAGTGGGAACAAATTTATCCTCTAATGAAAAAATTATGTTGTAATTAGTGTATTGATTTTTAATATAAGACTCGTGTATGTATATAGTTTACTAAAAATACTAAACACTTAAATCATTCTATATTTCATTCCTTATAATTAAACTAATGAAATAGTAGTCAACACCGGCTTCGAGCTTATAGGTTCGGGGAAATATTTTTGGTATCAAATATCTTTTTGAAGATACCTTGGAAACTAGATTTAGAAAGTGTTGATTAAGAAACATCACCCTAAGATATAATTTGAGGATAAGTATAGAATAATATACTAGTTTTTTGGTATGGAAGATATTTTGTGGGTATTCTTAAAATTACATACCTATTTGGATATAGAAAGTGGGTTTTTTTCTACCACAGTTTTATATAGGGGTACTAACTCTAAAAAGGTGTGTTCGGACTAACAAGAGTGTAACCAAGTATATGAAAATGGTCCTTAATACACACCTTGTTTAACACTCCTAGGGGATACTCTTAGGATAATTCAAATTTTCTTTATAAACAATTATAAATTATTTAATGGTAAATATGTCCCCGATGAAACCAAAGATTTTTATTGTATGATTTAAAATACATAAATTGTTAATTAATTATTAGTGATTTACCATATTTGGAATTATAAATTATGATTTAAAATTCATAATTTTATTATCCAATCTAGTATATTACATTTTTTATAAATGGAGAAACAAATGGTATCAATGAACATGGAAAATTTAGAGATTTACCAACTAATTAAACCAGTATAACTCATATTGAAACTGAGTAAGTTATGGATATCATAGGGAAGATTAATCTGGTTATAAAAGACAACCTTTCTTGGATAGAGAAATGTGTACCTAATATATATTATCCTATTTTGGATCTCTTTATTCTATAGAATGACCCATAATTTTTTGGGACTACTAATCCAATTGTAGTTGAGTAATGGATTAAGTCTTTGGAAAAGATATGTAGGGCCTTAGGATATGGTGAAAATGAAAATGTTACACTTGAGGTGTACCTTTTTAGAGGTGATGTTGAGCAATAATAGTTGTTAATTTAGGATACTAGGGAGGATGATTAAATATAACTCATCGAATGGAAATCATTAAAGGATACATTCTTCAACAAATATTTCTATCATAAGAAACAAACTAAAATGAAGTGAAATTTCTGTAGATTAAATCAAAAGGATGAAGAAAGTTTTGTAGAGTAGGAAGCTACCTTTATAAGGATATATAGGAATTTTATACATTATATACACAACACAAAGTGCATTATTTAAAATTTCTCTTAAGGGCTTAATAAAATTCTTCTAAAATTACTAGTTTATCAAACTTTTCATCATATGATGAAATGGTTTTATGTGCTATCAAGAAAGAGAAATAAATCTCTATATATTATATCTTTTAAGGGAAGATATATAAGAAGAACATAACAGATAAAAATATGGATAAAGGGAAAAATAGAATGGTGGATTTTCATACATGTGATATTTGTGGAATGAAACACTCTTGTACTTTCTTGAATAGAATGGTAATTTTCGGTAAGTGCAGAGAAAAAGGCCACCAAGTTCATGATTGTTAGGGAAATAAAGATAATTCCAATTTTTAATTTGTACAATATAAGGATATTGGAAACTACACAAGTTAATTCACCAAGCATCAAGGGAATAAACCTCTAATGATGAAATGGGATCAAAGTCAATCATATATTGTTGACACAACCGAAGTGGAATGATTAAGGTGCTTATGTGTTTAGATCTAGTAAATATGCTATAAAATAATTTTAGTTATGATGTTATCATCACGTGAATTATAATATATGTAAGGATCATACTTCAGTAATATTTAATTAACAATTTGTGGGATATTCTGAATAGTACCAAGAAAAGGGATTTAATAGTAAGATAATATTTTTTAGAAAACAAGTTATTTCGTGAAAGATAACCATTAATATGTTCCTGATGTTGAGATAATGATATTTAATATAATGATGACTGATATAGGAAATGTAAATCACATACTACTAACTATCATGGAAATTATTATAAATTGTTGGATCATAATCCTTTGGAAAGGATAACTACTTATGAAATGAATTAAGTTGAAAATTGGATGAGGTTTAAGTAATTATTATATTACATTATCATATGATGGAACATGTTTTAAGAAAAGAAGTAGATATAGTTCAAGGAATGAATAAAGGTAAATAATTTGTTTATATAAATGTATCATGTAATTGTATTTGTATTTTTAGATAATTAAGTAATTCCTCAACTCTAGGAAAATGGGTTTGGAAGAAAAATGATTCTATATTATCATCATTTTTTATGATATCAATGACCATTATTCCCACCTATAGTTTATGGTTTTGTGGTAAAATGAAATCTGATGAACATGTTCACTATCACTCGGCATCATAACATGATGATCATATTTTACTTCCATATCCATGTTTTCACAAAATTTCTCCTATTCAAAATCCTACTTTTTGTTGACCTTCGCATTTACTTTTCCCTATTATCAAGAAGATATGTTATCAACACTATTTATGATGTGGGCTTTACAATAATATTTTATTTTAATGTATCAATCCATTTATTAGTGAGATCAATTTTAAATTGTAAATACACAATTTAATTAAGTTGAGGAGAATATAACACCCCAAAATTATAACTAAGAACGTTATTTTTAATAACATGTGTGACATAGAACACAAAGTGTAGAAGGGAATATAACATCTTGATAATTTATGATGTATTTAATAATATAAATAAATCTACTCTATAAAATTCAATTCACACAACACAGAGTTATCATACATTACATGCATGAATGAATTTGTTTGATGACTTTCCATACACGCAAGACCATGTTTTACTGAACAACAATATATTTTTAAGACATTATTATTTAATATATAAGATATAAACTAGCCATTAAATTTGAGGTTATGAATATGACCAACTAAATTATATAGATATGTGGTTTAATTCCTTGGTTACTAATTATTTATAAATGAATATATAATTCAATTGAATATAAATAAAATATTTTTATAAAAAAATCTAATTTTTGTGCAGAAGTTGATTTATCTTAATAAAATTAAATTAATAAATGTTAATTGATGATTTTAATAAAATATATTTATTATATATTCAATAAAATATTTTTTACATTAATCCAATTTATTTTATACAAATAATATAAGACCAAACACAATATTCCTCAATAAAAGTTATATTTTCATAAAGGGAGTGTTTTAACTTATTAATGGAGAACTAATTTTAAATATTAATTTTTAAACTTTTTTAAATTATATATTATAGAAAAAAAATTAATTTTTGAATATATAATATAAAAATCAGGTTATGGTAATTTTTTTTATTTTTCTAAAAAGAGCCATTTTTGGATTAATAGTAAAAAACAATAAATTTAAATTGGAAATTTTTTTTCATGTAAATATTTTATAGTGTTAAATTAAATTTTAAGTTGGTTTTAAATTAAAATTAAATAAATTATTCATAAATTATTCAAATTTAGGTCATTTTTAATCAATATCACATTAAAATTTGATAGAAAAACATTTCAAACTTCTGAACATTTTTACTTTAAAACCATCTTTTTTGTCCCCTCTTCAGGATTAAATTTAAAATAATTTAAGAGAATTATGTGATTTGAATTTTGAAAAATTGATTCAAAATTTCTAAAAATATTAATATATAATTTATTATAAGTTAAAATTAGTTTTTGACCAAACTGATTAGTGAAAGTAATTAAAATTAATTACAACTATTAAGGTAAAATTAAGCTTAAGAAGGGACTAATCATTAAACAAAAGGGAAAAAATAACCCAGAAACATGTCCAAAAAAAATTGGATAGAAATATTTCAACCATATCATTCATTTTATATAATATTACTATTTAATTGAGAAAGATGATGTAAGTGACACCTTTCAATAGTGTTTACCTTGTTATATTTACAAGAATGACACTCCTTCTCCACTTTAAAATGGAACCCATCCCTCCCACTTCTTCACACATTTTAGTCCCTTTATATCATCCAAACCCTGCCAATATAAGCTCAAAAATTCCGTAAACTCATCCTATAAGCCTCAATATATGCATAAATCCAACCAAGTAATTCTTTGGGTATAAACCAAAAGTAGTTACTCGAATAAGAGGTATCATCCTTCAATGATCACTATTATTTCATTTAATTCTACACCCTATAAATTATTTTAATATAATGATTATATAAAACCACTATATCGTAAATATACTTATATATTTTTATGATAAAATTTATACCTACAAATTCAAAAAAATCCATAAAATGGGACACTCAAGCATCGTTTGTATGTATGACAGACTACAGCCTCGGGAACCGATGTCGTTCATTCTTCCCTTTACCAGATTTTGGTGTTGGAAATAATGATAGATTTGTAGTTTATATATGATATATATATATATGTATATATATATATATATTATTTTCAATGTCTTTATTCAAATTTAATTTTTTATATAACATGTACCATCATTATTTCCATTTTGTGGGGAGATTATAACACCATTGTGGACGTGTGGACTACCGTGTTCTCAAAGTGACGTGGCTTGTTCATGCAATACATGGGTTTTATAAAGGATGTTCATAAAAAATTATGTAACATATGTTACATAAATATTATATTATAATTATAATATATATATATATCATTTATTCTTTATTCTTTTAAATACGATAAAGAAATTAAAGTAGCGTTCATGCGTACATATGACCTACCATATTCATGAATAGTATATTTTATTTCATACGTCCAAATATTATGGATCATTATAAATACATATAAAAAAATATATATGAAAATTACATCATTGTTTACATTTTAGAGATTATTAAATCATGACCTACATAATATGAACAAAAATTAACAAGTTAAGACATATAGAAAAAACAATATAATTAAAACCCAAAATGATGAAAATAATAAATGTTTGTTAACAAATGGGTAATAATATATTATAAGAAGATAACACATGATATTATAAATATGAATATGGTTCTATTATATGTTATTTACTTGATTAAAACCATTATATAGGATGTTAATGAATGTTCACCCAAAAGGAAATGCAAGGTAAGATATTCCTGTATCACTTTTCCTTCTATGTGCCATAAACCATTTTCACAACTTATTTATTTTATATGGTGTATATACTTAACCTATTTTATTTTATATCAGGAACACATTTATCATCATGGTATTTATAGTTTCATTTGAAGTTCTTTATTTCATGGGGATTATAATTCAAAACATTCCAAGTAGTAAGGGACTTCATCTCAATTTCCATTCTTTGAGGCATACATTTTATTTGTGAACATAATTTATTATATATGGTGTAAAAAATACCAATTTTACATTTAATATCATTATTAATTCATTATTAATTATATTTAATCTTTCAATTTTTATTATTTCATCTAAGGGGGTTTTAATTAAGCATTACAAGGTGGAAAATAATTTCATAACCAAATTTCTTTTCATTGGGGGATATTACATACTAATTGTGGTTAATAATATTAGAATATCTGTTTAATCACTTTTTTACCATCTATTTTATTTATTTCCAAGTTTTTTTTATATTTTTATTTTTGATACACATATTCTGCTCATTGATTTATTTTCACTTCCATGATATGTCCTTTTAAGGGTTTGTTTCACAATCTTGTTCTAATAAATATTATTTAATATTGAATTGACATTAAAGGAAATTATATGATATTTTTATAAGAAAAACTTATGTTTTATTTTCTTATTTTAATTCATGATATTTTTATAATTGTAGTACCATTTTTCTGGACTATGGTACTTATAATGTCTTATAGTTTTTTTAAGAAACCCCAAAATTATTTTTCTCTTTAGTAAGAGAACACATTTTCTTCTAAAAACACTATTTTCTAAAAATATTTTGAAAAATATTTTCAACCATACCAAAAATTATTCAATAAATATATTTTTAAACTTTTTGTATTTTACAAATTTTTTCAAAGGAATCTTATTTTCTATTTCTTAAAAGGGAACATTCGTCACATTTTATCCTTGCAAAAGGAATGTAATTTTTTCCTTGTATGACATGTAAAAAATTTACCATAGTCATTTATATAAATATTACTCTTCATGTTTAAAAGGTTTTAAAAAATTTCTTCAAAAGTTATTTTCAATGGAAAATATTTTCAAAATGTTTTCAAAAATAAAAAGGATAGTTTTCTCAATAATGTTTTTAAAATATCTTGTTATATTATTTCTATTCATTAATGATAATAAACCTTTATTTTTAATCCACTTGGAATTTTTGGTATTGATTCCAACCTTATCCTTCCTCTTGATTGGTTTTTATTTATTTTTCAAGGATAATATTGATATTCACTTCCATGATTGATTTTTGTAGTACCCTTGAAAAATAAAATTTCCAATGAAAATTTAAATTAAATTTCCCCTAAATATCCACATTATTTATCATGGATATGATTATTTCCTAAACCATATATCATTTTTACATGTGCTATTTACATTGACAGTTATTTGATTATCTAGGAAAATATTGATAAAAATTCATATTCTTTATTTAATATGGATATTTTGAAAAGGAATACCATTTATTAATTAAATAAATTATTTTATAGGAGGAATTTTTTTGACATGAAGGGATGAGGGGGTCCCATAATTTATATATCCCCTTGATGTGTCAAATAGTTCTCATGATACAAATCAGTTTCAAAAAATTAAAAGGGTTTATACCTATTTTTTAAACCATCTTTGTGAAAGGACTTAATATTATAGTTTTTCATGTTCCTTGGACATTATGTAAAATAATTATGAATATAATTCATTTAAATTTAGTTGGTATTGTTATTATTACTTATCCATGATATTTTTTATTTGACATTATATATGGTTTCATTTCATTCTCATCATATTCATTAAATTTCACGTGTTTCTTCTAATTACCTTAGAATATTGATTATTCCATATCTAGTTATTTAAATAGAATACATTTTTTGTTATTTAACTTTCCATAATTTTTATGTACTCCCTTTTAATTTATTGATTACAAGGTATTTGTGCTCAGTTATTGGCCTTTCCATATTGATTATTCTCATTGATTCCTTATTATTTTCATTGTACTTAACCGTTACTGATTATTTTATCTCACTCTTGTTTTTTTCTTTTACCAATGAATATAAGAAGTGTAAAAAGGGAGATATAAATGGATTTTATAAGTGTAAATGAAGTTATACTAGAATGGAATAATTATATTGTAATTAGTGTATTCATTTACAATGAATGACTCATGTATGTATCTAGTTAACCAACACTACTAAACTGTTTAGTTCTCTAAGATTGTTTTCCATAAAATCAGGCCAATGAAATGGTAGTAGACACTGGCTCTAGGCTTCTGTGGTCGAGGTTCTATAAAAGAAGATTTAATGGAATTCATCCCAAACCATACCCTAATGAAAATCAGCATGTTGGAGTACATCCCACTATTACTTGGGAGAGTCACAAAGCATATAGGTGGAAATTTTGACCACCCACTATAAATGTATCTCCAAATACTCTATGAAAAATAGCATGGGATCTTACCATGAATCTGAATCCTGATAACTGCTGCCCCCTAAGAAGGTGGGAGGATGATACATTTGGAATTCCTGCTTAAATTGTACCATTGTAGATTCTAAATGCGAAGATCCCTATAGAAACTACATGAAAAAATAAGAACTCTCAAAACTGAGCATCAGCTACCATTATATGATCATTAAGAGGTGGTTCAAGTGGAACTATATAAGGTAATACTAGTGGATCAAGTCCCACCACCTCCATAGCATAGTTGTATCCACCCCTATGTGTACGAATCAAGGACGCCGTGGAGGAATGAATCAAAATTTCCAAATGTATGACTCATATAATATTTATCAGTACATATGATCATGATAACAAAAAAGGACAGGTAAAAATCCATCCTATAAATGAGATATACCTTTCTACCTACTCTAAGATCTAGGTATAGGTGATAGGGAAGAGCATTATGGATTATAGGAGTCACTAGAAACTTCCCACTACTAAGGTTAGGTCATGGTCAGAGTCTCATATCTCAGAGTAAAGGTTCTGATATATGGAGTGTTAATTGAAAGTCATAGAGTCAAACAACATTTACAAAGAAATTTATATCCTCCTTTAATTGGTAACCACTTAATTTGATATTTAAAATTATCTCCATTTAAAATTTAATATTATTTGGGTTTATACCTATTTATAAAAATAGATATCACATCCCTATTAGATGTGTCACTATTCTGAATTTATAATGTCCTATACTATTTATAAATTCAAATTGGTGCACCCTATAACAAAGACATGGCCCTTATATCTGGTATCTAGATATAAAAGGTTATATAAAAAAATTTATTAAATGGATCACCACTCCCAATTTATAGATATACATGATTCATAAATTAAATTTTACATTCTTGTAATCAAATCAACTTGAATTTTAGCCCATAGAACCAGCGGTTCATGGATCAAACATGGAATAATTGGTTAATTAAGGTTTTGTCATCTATATAAATGGGAAAAATAGTTATATTCATGTATAAATTTTAATCAATCCAATTAAGTTATCCCTATAAAAAAAATTATCACAGTTATATATCTAATAATCATGGAACTCACAATAATGGAAGGAAATACAAAAAATGCATGCAATAATATAAATATGGAATGGAATAATTCATGACTTGTGAATCATTAAGTGCATAATATGATGCATGAGATGATTCCCCCTCTCTATACTAGCCCCAATAAAAATAAGTCTAAAATAATAATGCCAATAATAATAACATCAACATACATATGTGAAGCCCAATGGTGAAATTAGTACAGCTGTAATAGGCATAAACCAAAAAACAAATACCCCATCTTATGTAATTTGGGTTTCCCGTGTACATGGGTAATATACTCCCTAACAATGAATTATTAAGAAATTATGATAGTATCCTAGTATCTTCTTTAATACCCAAATAGTAATAAAAAAGGACAGAGACCATTCTAAAACCATATTTTAGTTTCCCGGTCTAGAATCCACTTAGCGGTTCCTTGAGCCTGTTGGCCACATGACCTCAGGCATGCCCCCATATACACTAGAAGATTAGAAATAGTATTGAGGGACTAGATTATATCTATGAGGAGACTATGCCTTATTTATCATAGTGTATCACATCAATGAATAGAAATGGTAAGCAACAAAAACAATAATAAATAAGAATCAAAAAAAATAATAAACCATATATATAATAAACATGAGTAAGAAAAATCAATATCAGATACAAAAGTGATGATCATGTCATGTTTCTAAACACAAATAAAATACATGGGATGCATGGGTATAAGCGTATACAACGTGATAAAAAATAAAATAAAGCCCAAAGATGCCTCTACTAGTATAGTAATCATTGTCTCATTCCTTTTCATCCATAATCAATCATATTAATGATGAAAAATCATATATCAGAAGTTGAGTGCTTCCATTTTTCTACACCTATAGTCATGATGTATGTTCAGGTACCATAGGCAGCCCAAATAGGGTGGGTGATATACTCATTTGTCTACAACCGATGGTTTCTAGACCTATCCAGTCTATCTATATAAAATGAGCAGTATGCAAGTACATATTAATTGTAAGGAAATAAGGAAATAAAACACATCAGACTAGATTCTTCCTGGGATACTATAATGACACCATATACTTCATCCTAATCTAGATATCTCTAAACCATGGTCACCCTATACAAATATGATAGGGGTGCATAAGTTGGTCATTAAAAATAAATTATCATGAAAGGGATAAACCAAATCATGTTATTTTATGTGCTAGATGCATCCATGGGATAACAATTATTAAATATTATATTTTTTTAAAAAATAAATCCTTAGAATTTAATATATTGAATCATGATCCCACCAGAGTTTATCCATAAAAGTATCCCAAATATTGATCTCGTATAATGATAAACACACATCAACTTAAGATTGAGTCCCAGGTAATCCTTAAAAAGGAATCCCAAGTAGCACTCTCAGAATTGTGTAAGCATGACCATATGATACCATCCCAAGTATACCAAATAGGGGACCCAGTATCTCTCTTAGTATTGTATAACCAAATATCTCACTATTCTAATACTAGGTAACTCTCTTAGGGAACCGATATATGTCATGGGTAGATAAAGGATCCTCCTAGTGAGCTCGTCCAAGGAATCCTCCCACCTAAGTTTATCCATAAAAGTAACCCAAATATTGATATAGTAGAATGATAAACACACATAAACATAAGATTGAGTCCTAGGTAATCCTTAAAAAGGAATCCCAAGTAGCACTCTCGGAATTGTGTAAGCACGACCCTATGATACCATCCCAAGTATACCAAATAGGGGACCCAGTATCTCGCTTAGTATTGTATAACCATATATCTCACTATTCTAATACTAGGTAACTCTCTTAGGGAACCTATATATGTTGTGGGTAGATAAAGGATCCTCCTAGTGAGCTCGTCCAAGGAATCCTATAAATAACATCGGCCCCCCACCCCCAGTGCATTATGAATTATTTTGAATTCTAATTATAAATTATGATGAGCCCATGCAAGGAATCCTTCAGTAAGGAACCTTATATCACACCTAGATTAAGGTAATGGAATGTTTAACTATCAACAACTCATACCATTTAATAAACGGTTTCAATCATAACACATGAATAAAATTGTAAAAAACCATTTAATTAAATTAAATCATTATATGTAGTAAATCTCAAGTTATTAATAATTGGCCTATCATCTATTTCAGATAAATTCACACATATGAGAATAAAGTAATTAAATTTTATTCTATAGAATACATCTCTAAAAGTTTCATATAGTAACACCCAAAGGGGTGTCTCATGATAAGGTAATCACCCCCGACGTTGATTTTTGGTTACATAGGGATCTGGTACACTGGATAAGAACATTTAATTTAATTAATTAGAGCTCATTGAGGGGACCAAAATGAATTTTGACAATAAAAACAATGGTTTATGATAAAATGTATCTATAATTTTAGGGAAATGGACTAGAGAACCTATCTCAGGTTAGTAGATGACCCCTCATTTTTATCGGTATTTTATTCAAGCTATAATGGAAGAAATCGTCAAAATGAAAAAAATACATAAAAATGGAATTTTAACTCACCCCAAAATAGTTTAGTATTTGGAGAGATAAATGAAAATATGAAGGAGTAAGTGTGGAGAGCATATTGTTATCCATCCAATGCAACTGACAGTTAAAGAAACAGAGACCGTATGAGAGAGTTTATTAAAATCCATGGGAGAGACATAAAGGAGGAGATTCACGCAATATAGGATATTGTGTATGAGAAATTAGAGGGGAAATGGGAGAAATAACTTATGTTAGAATGGTAAAAATCGTCTTTTTACCCAAAATTTAAAGAGGAATGTGGTTTTTCCACATGGTTAGCAAAACTGTGCCCCAACTAATGTCCAAAGACAGCAGTCCACATCGTTGGGCAGCATGATATTCATAACCACTTTCTACCATTTTGACCCCATCTATCGAGGGAACACACCCTTTATGGATTTCAGTGCATTGTTAGACAAACCGTGTGTGGCCTATTAACTCCCCTACCTAGATCCTCAAAACACCTTAAACATTCTTTTCTAACCATGAAGACTATGTGGATGGGTTTCTACTAACTGTGCAACCCAATTTTTCCCTCCAAAAGTTGGGCCTCCATGCTCCAAAAAGCCTCAGACACCCTGATTTCCTACATAACCTCATTAGGCATCCACATTATGTCAAAACCATGCAATTTTACCAAAACTAGAGGTTTCATACCTCATGGAAAATATAGGATGTTACACACCAACCCTTCTAGTTTTATTATATATACATATTCTATTGGATTTCCTTTATGGAATGTGATATTGACATCCAAATTCTAGATATAACTATTATATAAGGTTTCTATAACAAGTATAATTATAAATAATTTTCGCATTACAATTGGTGTATGGTTTTATCATAGGTTATTATTAGATATAACCTGAAACCTTTAATAACAAATCATCCCTTATAGGTACCCTCTGGTACCATTTATGTCTAATTTATTCTTGAATAGACAATAACAACTTTACATTATCAAGAGAAACTAGAATAACATGAAACTATATTTTGGTACATGGAATCCATCTATGAATTCATATGAATTTTCCAATCATTGTATGTTTATATTGATTGATTAATTATATGATTCATTATTCTTAATGAATAATATATCTCCTATCATATTGAATATAAAACCATGCCTTTATGTTAATCTTCCTTATGTTGTATATGTATTTTGAAAATTTCCTCCCACTAATTTATATAGAGTTTGGTGTTCCTATGATAACTCATGAACATCTAGAGGCTTGACCACATTGAACTTATGTAATCTTGCACTATCAGAAAAGAGAAGTCCATCCAACTTATATAAATATAATTTTTCTTGACTAATTATTTTCTATATTAGGAATAGTGATGTCCTAAGTTGCTATAGGATAATTAACTGAGACAAACATAGTGTTTTTCTTGATGAATGTTTTTTTCTTAAACTAATTAAACAAATATTTCTCATCAAACACACAAGACTATGACATAATTTATTACTATAATACTATAACATATATGATATCCATTTGTAAATCATGTTTTAATATGTTTAGCTTTTACACTTCTATTTGGGAAATTTTTTTGAAAGGAATTGTTGAAGACTTGAAATGCTTATAAAATTCCTCATTGATTATCATTAATACTGCCATCATGTTTTTGATGTGTATAATGTAATGTGAGAACTAGTGTATCTAAACTCAATATTTAAATAATTAATTAATATATAGTTAAGATATTATCCAAGAAGATCACCTAGAGAATCTTATATCTTTTACCATGTGTATTAATTACTTCTAATTTCACTTAAATTAAATTTTTTGATGTAACAGAACTTACCTATTGGTTCTCTTTAGAATAGTTTTTATGGTCTTTCTTAACTAAATCTAGATGTTTTTTGTCTATAACTTTATTATCAAAGGTTTAATTATCTAAAAATTAATAAATATGTAGGTTAAATACCAAAGAGTTATATCTCTAATGATTCTAAACACCCTTTTGGGTATATCCTTGAAAATCACTTTTAAATTTTTTACAAGAATTTATCATTCCAAAACTGGTTATAGGTCTTTTATTTTATACTCCAAATTAATTAAGGATATGGATATTTATTGTTTAATTACTACTGAATTATCAGTTAAGTATGAAAAACCATGATAATATTCATTTTAAATAATAAATAATGTAATAGTGTGTCTAAAACTAGGAACTAAGATAATTTTTTGACAACACTTAATACAAAACAACAGTTTAACTATAATAAATAAAAATGGTATTCTAAATATGTGTTCCTCCCATTGTTGTCATACAAATCACCCTTTCTAATATACTTAGAGATTTCACCTTACATTTATTATTTTTTCTGTAAATTTTTTGTTCATTAATTTGAATATAAATATGTGATTGACATATTAAATTTAATATACTTATAGAAAAATAAAAATAATAATTTCAAGGATTAATATACCATAAATATATTATTCTACTTGATTCTTCTTAAATTCATTATAGTTCCTCTTCCAGTGAACCTTATTAGAACATAACTAATAGATATCCTCTGATTTACCACTATACCTCAAAATATTTTATATCATTTATGGATATTGTAAAGGATTAAATTAATTTAAAATATTCATGGGATTTTTAATCTTTTCATACACATATTTCACCATAAGTGGAGAGGAACCATGTTCTCAAAAATCCTTACCTTTGGGGCGAAGAATAATCAAAAGATTATTGAGAAGACTCTCCATATGACACATCCTACATTTCTTGATTTATATGAAGAATATGGTTTGTAGGATGATAATATGCGATTAATGGATAAATTCTTATCCAAATGAAATATGAACATTAATAACTAATAAACTTACTTCCACACATTAAAGGTAAGATCACTATCTTGGTACCTATATTCTAATTTACAATGGTATATTTTAGGGAGAATATCATTTATATTTAGCCTCTATTTTTCCTTTTCATGTTCTAGGAGATAAGTTATCATGGTGTATGAATCCATGTCATTATATTACATTGTTATCTATATATATATAACATATGGAATGATCCAATGAATATTAAAATCATCCTCCATGTAACACCTATAGAAATCATTTTTACATTTTCTCACTTACAGCGGTCATTGACCATGAATATGAGACTCTATCACATAATATAAATTTTTGTATACTAGTGAAGTGCATATATGACTATAAAACACCTAGAATAGATTTTTGGGTGAGGACTTGTAATTTATCTAGGAGTGATCATTGTTTTTATTGGATTTGCTGACTTTTCCTTCAGGTTACATTTGAAATAGTTTTCATATATACATGATCAGATATAGATCAAACCTGATGGATGTTTGCTACAATTGGGTTTCAGAATGTTTGGAAAAAAATGTTTATTATTGGAAAAATAATCTATCAGATAGAGGTAAGAAGTAACAATGTCATCAGTATATGGCTTTCTATGGAGATGATTCAATGAATAGATAGATATTATTGGACAAAGATTCTATTATTTTATGTTCATTGGTTACCATTATGTGGGTTCCCTTACACATTGGAAAGGTTAGCATTACGTGGTAAGAGAAAAAAATGCTTCCACCCTTACAGACTTATCTAGTTACCCTTTTGCTGGTACTGATTATTCCTTTATTTATGGGTATTTAAGGTCATAATATATGATAAAACCTAGTATCAATCCTTTTTAAACTAAAGGGAGGATGATCATAAAGATCAGAGGTTGGTGAAATCTTTTTTGACCGAATAAATACCTCCATAAATTGGTGTAGTGCCCTAGCTCTATGTTGGGATGAAAATGTGTTCAAAATCATATGAATAATGTGTGATTCAAAATTAATTTTTTGAAATTAATTTTTTATGAATAATGTAGGGAGATATTTTAATTTCTTATATATCTTGTAATAAAAGATGTTTGTAGCATTATCCCATCGGTTGTGGACATTGTAGGAACCACATTAAAATTATTTTCCAATTATTTTGGCTATTTTGTGTGAAGTAAAGCCTTACAGTTTTGTGTGGTGATTCAGTTAGCTCATCCTAGTTCCTATGAACTTAAATATAGAAATTTATATCCTCATAAAAACTCTTTTCCTGATAAAACATAGTGAGGATCATATGCTATGTAGGCTAAAGAGTCCATACAAACATCTTTGCCCAATTAATGTTGTTTCTCCAAGTCCGTCCATTCGGAGGAATATTCATAGGTTTATTTTTAATGTATTCTTCTCACTTACAAAAAATTACTATCATATGGGGTTCATTTTGTGGTATCATTTTTTATTCTTATTCACTCAAATAATTAAAGTTAATTTCTCAGCGAAAGTTATCTGATTTCATAAAATTTATTATTATTGGAAGTATGGATTTATAGGAAGGAAAATTTTCTATAAAATATGTTCGATGGGATAGATTTTTCGTTTTGTAGAATGAGTATGAAAGATATTATGATACTGGTATATTTTGATGCTTTATTTTCTAGACCATTTCATTAAATAATTTACTCAATGGAAGAAGTCAGTTAGATATAAATCCTTAGCCTTAACAGCTTGCCGTTGCCATGAAATTTTTCCCTGAACATTAGATAGAAGTAAATTTTTTTAGTGGTTATGAAATCATTTTATGAAATATATGAGTATCCAACAACTCTTAAAAAGGTGTTCTTATTTCAATGATTGTTCAAATTGAGTTTTCTAGATGGAATTACTACTACTGATCATGTGAATGACTTCAATATTATATGAGGGAATCTCGAATCATTGAAAGTTACATTAAGAGAATATGTTTTTAATTTTATTAATTTTTCCTCACATATAATGTTATAGGATTCCATTGTTAAAATTCCATGAAACACCATTGGGAAGAAATACCATGAATTTTGTGACATTAAAAACATGATCTTGAATGAGGATTTGAGGAGGAATGAAGTTCAGACATCATCCGGAATTGATTTCAATACTATGGTATGAGGATAGTCAGTTCAACCGGCATACCTTTAGGAGAGAAAAAATTCTGAGGATAAGTCCCGATGAAGAATTCAAAGTAAGTAACCATATTTAGGTCACACATATCGCCATTATGGTAAAATGGTACATATCCAGAAATATTTTAGTAATTGGTCAGATGCATCAAATTTTGGATGAAAAAACATGATCAGTACAATGAACGGTGGGTCTATATTGATACTGAGCATGATCATTCCAAAGGATTCATCATTTTTTGAGTCTGGGGCGTCATTTCATTCAACTAGTGAGCATAGGTTCTTGGTTTATTATATATAGGTAATATTTATCATAGTACATCTAGTGGAATGTGAAGATCTAGATAAATTTGGGAAATGTGATGTGAACATTATAATGAGATGTGAAAGTATCGTGATATTTAAATTTACTAGATACATTCTAGGTCATTAGAAGAGCCTCACATATTAGGTATATCTTGATTGGGTAGGTTTTGGAATGGATTTTCTGAATGGTGTTTGGAATATCAAAAGAGGTTTCAAGGTGATTGATCAAGGAGTAAAAAATAGTACCATGTATCTTACTAGACATAGTTATGAAGTTTTAACAATAAAAATGACTTCATCAGATAGTATTGAAAAGTGGTACTACTGGTCTGGTCACATCAGTGAGTGAAATCATAAATTTTTATAAACTAAGGGAATACTCATGCATGATCACACATACCATATAATATTTTAGATTTTTATGTTAGGAAATAAAAATATAGGTTCTATTATCTTGGAGTAAAGAAATCCATGGATTTGAATGTTAGAGATTTTTCTTTCCAATGATTTGGGTCTAGCCTATATTCTCTCTATAAAGGATCACAGTATTTTGTGACCTTCATTGATGAATCTAATCACATATTCTAGATATAATTATAGATTAATAAATATGATGTGTTCCATGTATTTATTCTGTGAAAATATATAGTTGATAAAATCGAGAAAGAAAGTTGAAATGAATCTGGATAGAAAATGGTGGAGAATGAACCAGATCCAATTTTCATAACATATATTTGAATATGAGAAGCCAACATGATATAAATCTCCAAAGTAATACACAAAAAATGGAATATCAAATATAATTAATTGTATGCTGACAAATAAATCTTTTAGTATGAGGCCTAACTCAAGAAATCCTAAGGTCATTTGGGTAGAATCCTTGAATAAAACATATTTCTTGGTGAACAGATGTCTAACATTAGATATTGGATATGAACATCCTATGAAACATTTGTTAAGTAATAGAACATATTTAACCCATATTAATATATTTGGAATTTTCATATATGTTTATGTCGATGAAAAAGATATTGATAAGTTGTAGGTGAAATCCAAAGTATGTTTTCCTGATATATTTTTTTATTAGAACTTTGGTTATCACCTACGGGGTGATAAAAAAGAAACAATTAATATGAAGATGATATGTTTTCATCAATAGAGACATTGTTTTGAAATATCAGAACCAAAATAAGATAGGAGTTGAGTAAAATTCGACTACTGAAGTTTAGAGTGATTAGATAGAAATTATCAAATGAAAATTGAGTTCAAAAAGTTCTTGGGAGACATTAGAGGATGGAACTCGGATAGACTATGTACTAGAAAAATATAGACTGGGAATATCATTAATAGATGGAGAATTTTTGGATAGGAAAATACCATATAGATAATAATTAGATGACCATTTACTCGATAGAAGACTACCAGGAATATAGGTTTAGATAGATGAACATGATTTTATATTGATGATATCCACTTGTATCCATAAACCAGTTAGATGGTTTTGGGATGATAATAACTTCTTACATGTAATATATTTAGGGAAACTAAAAAATCTGGAATATATAACTACTTTGAGATACTCTAAATAGTGGGATCCATTCATGGAAGAATAAACGAGTTCCTTAAATCTCAACAATACTTCGGTGTTGGATGAGCTACCAGAAGAAAAGAGGGATCCATAAAAAACTGGTGTCTTGTATGAAATTATAATTTTAAAGAAGTAAGAGATATAAATAATTTTTTGTGATGAAAGGATTTTATTAAAAGAAAATAATTTAATTTTGAAAAAAATTCTCAACAATTCATAAAAACACAACTATTTAGATAGTTATTAATATTTTTTCACCAGATGATATACACCTTGAGTATATGGGTGTAAAAATAGATTTTCTTCAGGGTGATTTTGAGGAAATATTTACATGGTTCCTCCCAAGGGTTATAATGTTAAATAAAAGAAGTATTTTGTTTACAAGTTGATGTGAATACATTATCGATTGAAGAAACCTCAAATATAGTGGAATAAGAAGTTTTACAATTTCATGTTTGAGGAAAGATTCAGTTGATTTGAGTCTGGTCACTAATATTACAAAAAACAAATGGTAAAGTGTAATATATCTCATATTATTTTCATATGTGGATGATATGGTAATTTATTCTCTATAGTTCAAATATATTGAGGAAATGAATAGAATTATGTGAAGAATATTTGAGATAAATAATATTGGGAAATATAAGAAAATATTGCGGATTAGAATTTAGAGGGTGATAAATTCTAATCATTGGGTTTATTATAGAAGGAATACATTAAGAGTGTCATAAAAAAGTTTGGAATTTTTTTTATAAACATGTTCAAATCCCCTCATAATAAACTTCATCCTTTGAAGAATGTTGTCACTATCAAAATATGGAGAAGTTCATGACCAAGATATTGTTCCTTATTCTTTAAATATAAAAAGTTTGATGCATGCATTGTTTTTTATTTGAAGAAATGTTGCTTTTGTAGTGGGAGGTGTTATCCATTTCATATAAAATTCTGGAAGGAAATATTGGTAAGATATAAAGTGAATTTTATGATACATAAAATGGTTATTGGATGAAACAGTATGTTTTGATGATGATGATCAATTGGAAGGCTTTGTAGATACTTATTTTAAAGGAGACATGGATTCACAAAAAAAATATTATGGGGTTTGTATTTATCATTGCTGGAATAGTGGAATGATTGATGTCTCGGTTCCAACCAGTGGTAAATTTATCTAAAATAGAATTAGAGTTAGTTTCTATAACTAATGTTGAGTTTGATTTTTTTATGGTTAACGTTCTTGCATAATGAACTTGGAAAGGAATCTGACTTGGGAGTTTTATTTTGTGACATTCAGAGTTCTATATATCTTACTCAAAACATAGTGTTTCATACAATAATAAAACAAATTAGCCTAAAATATGATTTAATAGGAAATATTATGGAGGATAAAGTGTTGGATCATCATAATATCACTTTGATGAAAAATACAATGGATATGTTTAAAAAAGTGATTATTCAAGAAGGACTAAGGCAATAATCTACCTCGATGGGACTTGGTGATCAAAAAAATGGGGGACAATGCATTCATCAGATAGAGGAAGAGTTTAGATGAATAAAATAAGAAGTTATCTGGAATCTTGAATCAATTTTCAAGTGGCAGATAATTGTATTTTTGGGTGTTTTATTTAGGTTACACTGGGCACATTTTTCAAGACAGAGATGATCAGATGAAAATCAGACTAGACATATGTTTCATATTGTGGTGTTTCATAGTGTTTAGGTATAAATTTTTTCAAAAGATATAACATACAATTGATAGCGGTAAAAATATTCAGTTTTATCAGTTTGAGGATTTTTTGGGAGAGTCTTTGATGATCAAACAAATATCTTTAGTTTAGTCTTTTCTTAGTTGATGAATATAAATCACCTTTATGTTCGTACCCTTATACTGTGGAAAGGTTACCCTTAAATTGGTATAAGAAACATGATGAAACCCTTAAACTGATATATCCTTCATATTATAATGGAATTGAATATTTTTTCAGGAATATCTACTAGTGGTTGCAATGGAAGATACAACTGGGTGTTAATAGTTGGTCAATCAATCAGGTGTTGACCCCATGGATTGGAGGTTGTTGTATGATTTTTAACTATATAATACCTCTATAAAGAGGTGTGGTATCATAGACATAATTTATTATGAAATATAATTTAAAATCATATGAATAGTGTTTTTTACTTTATTTTATAGTACCCTTTTAAGAGTGGAATTTTTTGAGAGATTTCAATTTTTTGTATCTCCTGAAATAAAATATGTTTGCAGTGCTCTACTGTGGATGTAAGATTTGTTCCAAACCATGTTAAATAAAGTTTTATTTATTATTTTTAATATCTTTTTTGAATTACTATCATGGAGTTTTTTTGTGGTGATTAGGTTAGTTCATCCTAGTTCTAGTGCACATAAAAATGGAGGTAGAGATTGTGAGAAAAAATCATTCCCTAATAAAATATGATGAAGCTCTTCTAGTGTGAATGATGAAGTAATGAGACAAATGTCTCAATATAGGAAAAATTCTGTCTATTTTTCCATCCGATTGACATAATTGACAAAGGTTTTTTCTCAAGTGATTTTTCCCATATCCCAATACATTCATCATAGTTTCAATTTCCATTAACTAAAAATAAATAAAAACAAACTTTTGTAATTTATTTTGATTCCTAAGTATGACATCAAAAAATTTATCCTCACAATAATTTGTTAAATACCAGTATCCCTCACTATTAGATTCAGAATATCCAATCATATAGATATTCTAGTAGAAATGATTCAAATTCCCCTTGTCATAACCCATGCCATGTCAATTCAAATTACTCAAAGGTGTTTATGTAAGCATTATTTTTGACTAAATTAACTCTTAATTTTTTAATCTATTTAGTGTATTATTCGATCAAGATATCATAACCTCATATATCCTTAATTCTTACCTATAAACTATATTAATTAGACTATGTTCATTAACCCCAATACCTATTTCATGAAGTTAACTCTTCATCTTTGTTAAAACTCAACGATAATTGAAAATTTCTCCAACCATGGCCTATCCCGACACTTAAACGGTGAATGGATATTAACATAAAAAATGAAAGACATTATAAAACATAATATTTTTAATGAGGGAATTTCTTTATCCTCATGAATAAATATTATTTATTTTTCCCTTTAGATACTTGTTAATATTATCTAGATTTTATATAATTAATTAACCATGCATGAGAAAATAATTTATCTATAATAATTTTTTTTATTTTATCTTTCATGTTTACTAATTTATTTACTTTATGTGATAAATTTAAATCATTAAATTAATATTAATAAAATAAATATATAACCCCCAAAAAATTTACTCATTATATGAACATAAAATTTTAAATATTGATCTGTTTACTGAATAGGGTATAAACTAGCCCATGCCCTAAGGGGAGTTACTCCTTGAGATGATACGTAACACGAGTTATAACATTCCACCTTTAACTAGTGTATCTATTTTATTGGTTTCATCTCGGCTTGGTCTTTAACTATCTCCTCTCACATGTATCTCCCTCCATTACATATTCTTACTCACTCATAGGTGAGGGGAACTAGGGGTTTAGGGTTACATAAAATAAACCATGGACATGTAGGATTGTGCATAATAAGGGAGGAAGAATGTAATAAATAATTAAATTAAATAGAAACCCATCACATAGATGGGTTCGTCAAACTCATGATCATGCACAACATGTGATAGATACACATTAAAAATTTTCAGGAGTTCATTTCAATTCATTATTTTTGAAAATAAAATTTACATATTAATAAAGTAATTCATTTTCATAATTAATAATTCAATCATTCCTTGATATTCACGTCCTATTTATTTTTTAAATAAGCAATAATAACTAATTTATTTGTAAAATTATTTAACACAAGACATGTACTGATAAGGAACATGATGTATACTCTTCTAGTCAGATTAAATTGAGTATATAATTTAATATACATGTCATATATTAGAGGAAACATTATGTGTGCCTTCTATATTACACGGAATGTCCCATTAATCGCACAATTTGTGACTTACACTTTGTATGATCCTTTCCATGTGTTGTGTATGTATCCAACATGTATTTATATACATTGTGTTGTAAAATTTCATGTTGTTTTGTTTTATGTTTCAATCAATGAATTATACATGACCTGTATGACCACATGGAATGCTATGAACTGACACATCATGACCCACTAGTAATTCCCAATAATAATATAACATAATGATGAACATAAACATAATGTATTTTCAAAATAATACAAAAAATAATTATTTGAATCATCTAATTCCACATGACCCACCAAAAAATCACTCGGAATTTACTATGTAAGGAAAAAACTATTAATAGGTGTCTAAACTGGCTATACATGGTGTGTTTTCATTTAATTAATTTTTTTTCCTTTACATGTTTGAGTCAAATAAATTGCCTATTTTAGCTTGTTCTTTTTCATGATAATGTATGAGTAATACAACATGTACAACCAACCACATACTATGCACTCATTTTTCTAACCACCCACATAGAATTTCTAGATATGTGGCAGGTATTCCCTGTGGGTAATTATGTGCTACAAAGACTATATACTAGTTACATGCCCTGTATTCATTTCTAAACCATGTTTCATGGCTTCCAGTCAATACACAATGTGTATATTTATTACACACCATATGCATTTAATGAATAGATTACATGATTTATGTGGAATCAAGTTCATGTGGGGTTATACAGTGTGTATACTGGCTACATGATATGTACTCCTTATATTTTCACGTAGAAACTAATGGTCAACAAGTGACATGTAATGATACAATGTACCGACCCCCATATGGTGTTCCATGATTTCTAGGAGATGTTATTGTGTTTTATACTAAGGTTTCATGGTCTGTAATTTTCTTTTATATGCCATGTATCCATCTCTTGTTTCTGTAATCTTATAAATCATCATATGGGGCCTTTACACTTTCTTAATCTATTCTTGGATAGTTCTTGGTCATGTTATTTTAAAAATACACATTATCTCAACTTTAATATTAATAAATGAAATACATAAAATGGAATCTCACTAAAAACGCAGAAAATAACCAAAAATAAAATAAAATAAAATAATTATAAATTATTACTTGACTATATAAAGGTTCCAGGGTGAAAAAAAAAGATATTTTTCCCATTCTTAACAACATTTTTCATCGATTTCAATGGATAAATCAGAAGAACGTGATTAAAAATTCCTAAAAAAATTCATAGATATATTATTTTCATGATTAATTTATAATTTATTCCAAACAAGAATTATGTCAAATTGATAGTTTTTTATTTGATGTTTATCAATTTAGTAGTTTCTTTATTATTCAAATACTCATTTAAATATAAGAATCAAAATTAAAATTTCTCTAGAGGAATCCACAAATTCTCCATGAAGATCAGAACATCACGGTTTGTTTTTGGATTGATAGACCTAATGAATGAAAAACCATTCGTAATTCACTATTAATTACCAAAAAAAAATATTTCAACCCTAAAATAATTCTCTCTGGTTCACTTATTCCTCCTAGGGTGGAGGACGATTATCACTTTAAATTAAAGAGAGGTTCTATGAGTCCAATAAGTATTTTATAAAGAGATTATATTGTTAAAAAAATCGCATTTCCCTAGAAATGTTGTAATCATGAATACATAATTAGTAATAAACAATTAGTAATATCACATAGGAACATTATCTAATTTTCTATTATAAGTAAACCCCATGTTGAATAATAATAATAATAATAATAATATTATTATTATTATTATATTCCATTGCATGATTAGACTTATTTGATATTAAATAATATAAATAATTTCCATTTGACCCTTAACACAGCTCAATAACCCTCCTTGAAATTTATAAAATCTTGAATAATAAATATTTATTTAAATAAATAAATTTCATTTTATTATTAATTCAGTAAATAAATAAATATTATAATCATTAAAAATGAAAATATATATTTTTAATATTCACGTAACCAAATAAATATTTATATTAAATATTTATTTAATACCTTATGGATAATAAAGAAGAGTTAAATAGATATTATATACACCGTCTCATGAATAAATATTAATGTAATGTTAAAATCATATATATTCTAAACTCAAAAAATTGATGATGGAATTTATGTGATCATGTTAACCGGAAGAATTATTATTCCATAAACTAATAAATTTTTTTATTTTTAATACTAAAATATAATTTAACTATGATTTTGGATACATAGTGTGTGACTCTCTAGGGAAATTTGTTTTTTGGTATTATGTGAAATTCCCAAAAGTATAATATTAGCATCTAGTTACACATCCAGGAACCCATAAAGAAAAAATTTAATGTCACAATAAATATAACCCCATATGAATGCTTAATATGTAATATAATCCCTCTTTATAGATATATCATCAATTAGGTTGTATACTTGTTTCATAAACCTATAATATTTATTATCATTCTTTGAATATATGAAATTAACTCATTGATGAACTACCATGGCCATGGATTTAATAAAATATTTATATTTTAATCTAAAGTATGGATATATCATTGTCCATTATGTTGGATGGGAAAAATACTTCCATTAATTATTTAATTAATTTTATATCACTTATGATTCCCCTATCATATCCTACCTCACTATGAGTATATATATCACCATAGAATAATGTGTATAGAAAATGAAATACTAAAAAGGGAATTTTTTTATAACACATGATATATAAAAATAATCAAAACTAAACACATTTATATGGGATAAATATGATATATGTGATATAAATAATGTAACACACGTAATATAAAAGGTGATAAATAATAAATCATGAAAAAAAAATTAAATTAATAAATAATTTTAATTTTGATGAGAAACAAAATTATTAAATAACAATAATAATGGAAAACATTATCAACAAAAAGTTACGTAAAAAAATTAAATGAGAGGATATTTAATTTATTAAAATAATAAAAATATAAAAATATTTTACCAAAACTCACATCACAAAAAATACCCCTTTTATTAAATTTTAAAACTAATCATTTAATTAAACATTTAAAAAATTCTCCCCCTTTTCGAAATTTTCACAAAATGTTAAAAAAATATCTAAAATAAAATCATTTTCTTTTTAAAAAATTATATTTATATTTTAATGAAAGAACCCATAAAATATATATTAATCCCCTATAGAAATGAATATATTATTAAATAAAATTAATTTCAACCCTCATTAGAAAATAATAATAATAATAAATGTCATTAAATATTATTAAGAAGTTTTAAGAGGACTGTTAAAAAAATAAAAAACCTCATCCAATTTTTTTTTAAAACAAGTAATTTATTATGATTTATAATATGAAATAAAAGACTTTTCATGAAAATTTAACAATTAATAACATTACACAATTGATAAAATTGATTAATTTTTAGTTAGAATATTTTATAATTTTTTTAACATTTAGTGAACATATTAAAGAAAATTATTATGTTATTAACATTCCATTATCAAACTATAGTTTCCCAAAATTTATATAAATAAACAGTTTAGTAAATATATAATCTGGTTGAATTTTATTTGGAATAATTTATAACAAACTATCATATTTTTCCCTTTTATTATTTAATTATAAAGCGAATAAAGATTATTCATGGATTTGTAAAAAAATGAAAATATCCTACTATGATGAGTATCTAAAATATCTAAACAAAATAATCAAAATCAAAAATATTTAAACAATTATCAAAGAATCATATTTCAAATATATAACACCTCTTTAATAGAACACAGATAAATCCGGAGCAAAACTAACATGCTTTAGAGTAAAATAAATCATGATTATGATAAATCAAATCAAATTATATTGATAGAATTAAAAATTTAAATAAATTATATCATTTTTAAAAAGTTATTAAAAATAAATCTATTTTAATTTCAATTAATTAAATAAAAAATTATCTTTTATTTTTATCGAATCAAACAAGTTTTTAAATAATTCAAAAATATAAACATCATTTATATTTTTAAACAGATTTAAATTTACAACTAATATAAACTAAATTATAATTAATAAAATGATTTTATAATTCATATAATAGTTACCTTAATCATAAGTTTTCAAAATTGTATTTCAAGGAACTACTATAGGGGGAAATCTATTAAAGTAGCAGGTCGTTAACTAGTTTAACAATAACAAATTCCCATAATTAATGTGTAAAATCTATTTTTATATGATAATAAAAAAAATATGATTTTATTCCCAAAACATATATTTTTTATAGAAAAATATTTCAAATAGATTAATCAAAACTAAAATATGCATTTACTTACGATTTGAAAATTGTTTTAAAAAATAAATTCCAAAATCATAATTAATTTAAAAAACAAGCGTTAACTCCCCCTAAATTCATTCTTTTCAAACAAAAATATTAAAACAAGATTTATATGAAATATAAATTCATAATCAGCATATATAACACTAAAATTTGAAACTAAATAAGTTATATAATGATTACTTGACAAATAAGAAGGCTAATAAAAGTTAAGGTTTATGTATAAAGACTAGAAGTTAAAATATATACAACATGAAAAAGGATATTATATTTTATGCATGCTTTTATACCATTTTGTTAAACATTAGAGACTATTTAGGTAGGATTATATACTAATACTTACCTGGACATATTGAATAAAATAGGTCAAATATTATTTGAGTAGGATCCTTTTGGTATTCAACTAGTCTCTGATTCAACCAAATTGATAGAAAAACTTTTTGACACCCAAATAGATTACAAATAACTATTTTTTTAGTATTTATTAATATTTTTAGAAAAAAAATTTATTATGACTAAATGATTATATAAATATCAAATAGAATTAATTATAATAATTAAACAACATTTAATATTTAAGTCGATTTTCATTCAAAATCCACTTTTTTAGATTTCAACAAAAGTAGTCTTATTCATTCTTGGTGAAAAGATGTTATAGAGAAAACCATTATTGTTATTGTTTTGTTTCATCATAGGTATCGTTTCATCAGATTCCCCTTTGCCTTTAACAAAATTAGATTATAATTCATTAAGATTAACAACTTTCCTTTTCAAACATAGATTCTTCCTTGAAATATGTTGTTAATAATTATAAAGCCTTTCTCTAGAAATATAAGTTGTATTGATTAATTTTTTATTTTAATTATTTAGCTTATTATTCTAATTCTCCACTTTATTTAATTCATCCACAATTGATTTGAAACTTATTTCTTGATACTTATCATTTACTTCTAGAAAATATATATATCTGTTGTTTTATTATTTTTGTTTCAATTTCTCAAAATCATATTAATTTTTATATTCCAAATTTTTGGGAATGCTAATATTAATATTCTTACATCCTAATATATGTTTAAAATTTTATTTGAATAATCAAATGTGTAAAATTTTCTATATACATGTTCCAAGACCATCGTTATAGGGTTCAAAAGTGTTGTTGTATGTTATTGCCACAGTTTCAGTAGAGGAAATGATCCTATTGGGATGGCTATAAAAATTTCTATAGTCTTGGTTTTAATATTATATAGCCATGATTTCTACTATGGAAACAACACCAATAGCTATAGTTTTTGGAACCATTGAAATATCCCTCCTGGTTGTCCATCGTGGCTATATCCATAGAAAACCATGACTATAGGTGTGAAAGAAATTTCATCCAGTGGGGTTTGATCTCCATAAACCTACTATGGGTTACCAATAATTCTACTACTACACTATAAATTAAAAATGGTCTATATCAATTTATGTATTTATCTCTTTAAAAATTGTGGTAATAGAAAAAAACTGTTGGAAATAGGTCTTCCATCCACATTCCTTCAATATTTTTTTCTAGTACTTAAGTGGGAGATCTATAGATTGAGTTTTCCCAAACTATGTATATATGTACAAGATATATCCATGGTTTCATCAAAACCATGTGGATTTCCGTCTAAAAAACATCATCTATCCACTTTTTACGGAAAATATGGGTATATGTGAAGGATATATCCATGGTTTCATAAACAACTGTGGCTATAGCCTTCGAAAAAACAACGTATAGCCATGGTTTATGAAAACATGTGTATAGGTGAATTATATAGCCACAATTTTGATATAAATGTACCAATATGTCAATTATATAGCCACTGTATTGATAAAACCAAGGCTATGGCCTTCAAAAAACCACTTATATCCATGGTTTTATGAAACCGTGGCTAAAGGTTCATGCTATAGACACAGTTTCAGAGAACTATGCCTATATCCTTTAAAAAACTACCTATATCCATGGTTTTATAAAAACTGTGGCTATATCCTTTTAATGAATACCTATATCCATATTTTTGAAAAACCATGGGTATAGATTTGTGGATATAGCTCAGTTTTCTAGTAGTGAATTTCTTATTTTGACCTTTCAAATATTTATATTTTAAATAATTTTGAGACTATCATTTCTTAATTCCTCATTTTCATTAAGCTATTATTTAACTCTAGAATCATATACATCATAATTAAAACTTTAATCGAAATCAATATCAATATCTTATTCATTACTAGAATCATCATTATCATATGTGGGAGTTATATTAAAATTCTATTCTAGTTCTTTAGAAAATTTAACCATCATATAATCTATAGAAGTATTTTTGAATTATGAAAAGAATGAATTAGATAACTCACAAGGTATAACCATGAATTTAGAAAAAGGGCCTCATAAATGTTAGTTATGACTTGGAAAATGAATCAAAGAGACACAATATCAATTCCAGTCGGATAAATATTTTTGGGATACAATAGAAGATATTGTAGTTGGTACTGTTTAGTACTTTAGCAGTCTGAAAATTTCATAAATTTTGGCTTTTAGGCCACTCGTTTGGTCCTTGAGTCCTTCACGTCATTCAGGTCAGGATGGATTTTGGGACACCTCAAGGCCTTTGGTCCACCTCAATGACTTGAGGCCACATCAAGACCTTTGTGCCACATCAATTGTGCTTATAATGGATGAGCCATAATGTATGTGGATCAAGCTTGAGATGAGGATTCAGAGCATGAGGTTTTTCCAAAGCATAGCTAATAGATTTGGAATAATGGAAGGGTATGGAAATTTCTATTGGGACTATATTATGTATCTATGGGAAGCTGAGGAAAACAACTATATGAAGTTGGAGAGTTGACATCATGACATAGACACTGGGGAAGGGTAATTCCAAGTAGTTATAGTCTATATTAATTCCTCTAAGACCTTGAGGTCATGTAATGGTACAAAAGACTACATGTCATGTAAGGGTTCTCATTCAAACCTTAAAATGGGGATTATCATAAATGAATATCAATATAAGGAGTTTGGTAAATTCATAGTCGATATAACCATAAAATCAATGTTACTTATTTCATATTCAATTCCCGAGTCACTTCTTAAATCAAAAGTTTCTAAATTATACCATCCTATAAACAATGATTTCATTTCTTTTCTCCTATCATTCTTATCATTCCTTGAATTGTTAATCTTAGAGAAATCACTCATTATGTTTCCCTTATTCCTATACTAATAACATGTTATATCTTAAACATCATTATTCATTATACTATTAACTTAAATATATTATTATAAATTATTTCTTCTTAGCGCTTCTTAACAAAACCATTTTTCATATATTCGAAAACATTTTTTATTATTTGAGAAACATATGTATCAATTTCCTAGGACAGAAATTCATACGAGTTAGGTAAATCATTTATTTTTGACTTAAAAGAAATATTGTACTTTTATGGACTCCTCATTGGAAAAAAATTTCAATTAATGTTCATACTAAATCAATGAACTGATTAGTTCATATAATGTTTACTATTTAAAATTATTTATTTCATTGATCACCACTTTATTTTCATGTCGTAATTTTTCTAATTCAATCTACACCTTTCCAACTAGATATGTATCATATATTTTGTAAGATCTAATATTATTTTCTGGTAAGTCCCTCTTTTAGTTTTCGGTGAACCTATTTTTTGGGGGTTTTATAATTTTAAACCTTGGTGTCTGATATTTTTTTATTGGGAAGGAGATATTTTTTCTAGGAAAACAACCTAATGTTAAGGGGTGTATGTTTGATTGAATTAATGGAGTCCTGGTAAATGTTAAAAATGATTAATAGGATGTCATTTGAGGGTTCCGGTTGACTCGGGTCCTTTTTATAAATGTATCTTTAGAATCTACCATCAAGAAATTTTCACATGGTGAACTTGTTAAACTATGTTATTCCTTTGTCGAGCATATTCTAAGAACATGTTCAGAGTGTGAAATATTTACACACTATCAAACTGGCTCATGTCATGAAAAATTTGATCGAGTTTTTTTATCCCAAAATGATTCCCTTTTGAGCATATATGTAACATAGTACATTCACGTCATGAATTGATATTTCATATTATGAATAACTCTCATGAATTAGGTTTTTATACGATGATACCAGAAAAATATTGCATTCAATTTCAATCCTCTCTTCTTAGTCCCTAGGGAAACTACATGCAATTTATAGTATATTCCCTCCCTCCTGGACATCTAGATATTGAGTTTTATCTCTGTTGAGTTCCTTCACATTGTTTTTATCCTTTCTTCAACTTTCCTATATTATAGCGATGTGATCTCTTATCAACCATTGAATCTGGTTTTTGATCTGGATGCTTGTCTCATATAGTTTTTATTTTTTGGTCTCATTCACCTTTGTTTAATTAATATTAAGTTCCTAGACCTACCATTGTAACCCACTGAGTCTGTTGGCATTGATATTAGGCTTACAACAACCCATGCAGTGAACCTTCTCTTGAAGTTATACTGAATTGGAAATTGTGAAAAATAGGTTTTGGATTAATAATGTGAATTGATAATTCAGCATTCTGCATCTTGGAAAATGAATTATAATAAATAGAATCTTATAATGGTTTGATTCTGGTTATTCATCCCATCAAAATAGAATCTACCAATTCAGAATATTTTTTAAATGAATGATATAAATAAACCAACTTGTCATGTGATTTGAATGACAATGAATGTTATACACGGTTTACTTGTATATATGTTTTCTGAGATGGTGTCTCAGGGATTGGACCACTGTCTCATAAGATGTGGCACTAGTGGTTCATCCTGGAATAAGATAACCACACACATGAGTTGAGATTCACACTTTATGATTTATAAATGGGAAGATGTAGGTGACTTCTTCATAATAATTCGCATGGTGTCTAGTATGAGATGGTCACTTTCCCCTTGGCTTTATATTGTGCCCTTGGAATACATAAGCAACTCTAGTATGGGAATTCAATTGGATCCCATTTTTACTTCTTGATTCATGGTACAAGGGATCTACTCTAATGTAAGAGGATCAATTGTGTGGAAGATACATATGAAAAGGTGTTGATGTAGGTTTTTCTAGCCCTTAGTGTCAGCCTGGAACTCAAGGGTTGGAAAGTTTATGTTTTGTGGTCTATTAATTGATTAGATAATACCGTATTATATCTTTAATACATGAAATTTCAATTAGGATAGTTTTGGTTTGACATAGTGGTTTCATCTTACTATATTTTACTTAAACCCTATTTGAGCTTCTGTTGGGTACCCAATTAGATTACATGGTTTTAGTATGGGATAAAAGAAAGGGACCTTATTAGTGATTGTTGATTGTTGGATGGGTTGGAGCATGGAGATGAGACTAAAATGGGGTTCACGTTTGGGGACTATTAAGTGTATAAAGTCTATTTATTCTTTTATTTTTATGAATTTCAACATGAAATCTAGTTACCTTTTACCCTATCATTACATTATTCTATTATTTTTAGATGGTTCAATTGATTTTCTTTTTCTGGTATTAACTATTGAATATTATATTATTTCTACTTTTTCAATTAATCTGATATTTATTTATTTCCACTATATTATTACTCTCTATCATAGAGTATAGTCTTGCCACTATGTTCTCTACACCCTTAGACTATTGAACGACCTCTAGAGTATGGGGAGTTTCAATTGAGTTCCAATAACTAGCTCGGATAGTCCACACAAGAGGGTTCCGGTTCAAGGGATGATACAATGTGGTGTTAGAGCCCTAAAGATTTATTTTACATTATTTTTCGATTTGGGAAATTTAGAAAGGAGACATGGAACTTGTGAGGACTTTGAAATGAGCATATTCATGGGATTAGCTAACCTATATATGGGGAAATCCATGTACCTAGTGATGAGATTACAGTTTGTGTAGTATAATTGTTATCATTGATGTTATTTCACCTTTAGTGATTAAGATGTTGTGTGATATTATTTTTTATCAAGATTTATACCCATAGACAGATATGGTGCTAGATGAGTACACATATATCATGACAGCCATGTAGGGATATATATATATATATATATTCACATGCATTATTTATGATAGGGAAATGTTTATTTCATGTGATATATCTACCTATATGAACTGTGAAATTAGATTCTTCTTATATATGATCAACAAAATGTAATAACTAAAGTGTTATGACAAATCACCTATTATTATATGTTAAGAGAGGATATGAGCCACTGGTTCACTATTTGTATCACCTATTGAGGTTTACCTTGATGTTTATTTAATGTTCTAAGGATTGGTTTTTTTAAGAGAAAATGCATCTTCATCATGTTCGAGTAGAGTGTCGGGAGAGTGGAAATTATCAAACTCATAATGAAATTAAGAAAGGGATTCTAGAAGATCTTGATAATTGGATGAATTATCATCTCTATGAAAGCCTCCTAAGTGTCATGCTATCCATGGAGAGGGAAACTATTCACATCATACCTACGATTTTTGAGTTGATGAGATCGTTTGAGTTGAAACATCCTCATACGTTCACAGGGGAGGGAGGTCCCTCGGTAGTTGAGTTATTGATAGAGTAAGTATAGATGATATTTAATCTCTTTAAGAAATATTTTGTTAAGGGGGTGAATCTAGTGATATACAATTTTCGTGGACCATCCAAAAATTAGTGGGCTATTGTAGAGCAAGCAGATCAAAAGAACAAGCTAACATGGAATTACTTATAGGTGAATTTTAGGAGACAATTTTTTCCTAAAATATTGAGGGATGATAAGGTGCATGATTTAATGCACCTGAAAAGGACGGAATATCAGTGATGTAACACATTGGACATTTCAATCACTGAAAAAAAATACCCATCCTTTTTACTTGATGAGTTATCCATGGTGTGACATTTTTAAGATGAGATCTGACATGAGATAGGATCTTAGGTTAATGTATTTTGGCAGAGTACCTTCAAGTACATGATGAATTAGTCTCTCATCATAGAGGGGGATCTAAGAGAGTCTATGAGTTTTAACTAGTTCAATTCAATAGGGCGATCTAGGATCTCTTCTTTTAATAATAAGAAGCATGATTATGATAGTTTTCATTTTTATAGTAGTGGGTAGAAAAGTCAAGGATGTGTAAAAAATATCAAAACCATGGATTGTTGGGGTGATTTTAGTGTGGAAAGAAAATCCACTAGTTCCATCAGTGGCCTTAACCCACTATGGAGTTTTGTTGTTGCGAAAGGATAGAACATCTTCAGAGGTTATGTAGGAGCTCAAAATATAAGAGTAGTTATATGGGATCATGACAGGCACTTGATATGGAAAGGACTCAACTACCCCTTGTTATATTACTAGTTGGAGTTCCACTAGATGTTCAAGACAAGTTTGGGGATGTTTTACTCCAGTGTAGGAGTGGTAATACCACTCATAGGGAGTAGAACAGAGGATTCAAACTAGAGCTAGTGAAGAGGGGAAGTCCATCTCCAAGTTATGATGTTTATTTCAACTAGTTCCAATGTATGAAATTCTACCATTATAGGTAAAATTAAAGTATAGTCTACCTTAGATTGTATTTTTCTTGATATTGGACAATCACATTCCTTTAAATCTATACCTTTTTCAAATGGAGTAGGCTTAGTTATACAAATATTGGAAGGTTTATTTACCATCAATACACTATTGTGATTGTGATTAGAGAATATTAAGCATTTCAATGTGTATTATATAGAAATTTATTATTACCATTTCTTCTGGGAACTTTTTATGATAGAAATGATAGGTTTCATTTTGATTCTGTGGATGGATTGGTTATTTCTATACCAAGATCACATATACAGTTACCAGAGGAGATCTATATTTATATCTCTAGAAAAAGGTATCCATTTTCAGTAGGGTGAATGGGATATTCATGCTAGTCTTGCAGGAACAATTAAATGAAGATTAAATTTCCTCAGATATTATATAACAGGTGTGAATCTAGATGATCGTGGAATGCAGTAGGATACTTTTCGTGAAGTGGTATGCCACGTTCAAGACATTTTCTAGATGATTTCTATAGATTACCACCGAATAAGGAAAATGATTTCATGATTGATTTGGTTTTTTGAGTAGAGACAGTTTCTATCAACTTTAATGGATGGAACTGGCATTTAATTGTGGCAATAATGATTAGTTGGAAGATCTAGAAGCATAGGGATCCTTAAATCCCAGTACATCGCATTGGGGTTCTCTTATTCTTTTCACAAAGAAGGATGATTGGATATTGTTCTTGTGTGTGGACTATCAGATATTGAACCATATGATGGTTATGAATCAATATCCCCTTCTATGCATTGTTGATCTCTTCGATCAGCTATGAGGTGCCCAAATTTTCCTTATGATTGACTTGAGATTAGGGTATTATCTGTTGAGAGTGATAACATTAGACATACCATAGACTAATTTTATGATCATGTTTGGATTTTAGAAGTTTGTGGTGATGTTATTCCATCTGATGAGAAAACTAGCATTATTCATGGCCTTGATGAATCATAAATTTCTTTCTTTTATGGAATAGATTGTGGTGGTTTTAATCACTGAAATATTTCTGTACTCCGATCTATTAGATGATCATTCCCAGCATCTTAACATTGACTTGAGTACATTTAGAGGGAATCATATTTACACCAATCTATTTAAGTGCAATTTCTAGATTGAAATAGTGATATTCTTGGGCCTTGTCTTCTCATAGACTCGAGTTTCAGTGGACCTAGATAAGTTTACAACCATGGTATCTTGTTATCGGCCTAATTTTTTTTCCAATATTTAGAGTTTTTATATTCTACAAGGGTATTATTTGCATCTTATCTAGGAATTCTCCCATCCTGAAACACTAATGCTTGGGCTATCCATCAAATGGGTGAATATTAGTTGGTCATATTCTTGTGAGATATCTTTTCAAGAGATTAAGTGAAGGCTGAAATCATCACAAATACTCATGTTAACTATGATGGTTAACGAATATACAACATACTATGAAGCATTTGAAGCTAGACTCAGAATAGTTCTGATGCAAGAGGACTAAGTCATTGCATATGGATCTAGAAAGCTGATTCTGCATGAGAGGAATTACACTATGCATGACATGGATTTTGATACAGTTGTAAAATCCCTAAGATGACGGATAATCTACCTTTTTGTGAGATTTTTGTGGTGTACATGGACAATAATATAACTAGTTACATATTTTCTCATTAGGACTTGAACCTTCTGTAGTGGATTTTGGTTGAGTATTTACAGTATTTTAACATTAAGCTGGCTTATTAACTAGTCAAGGGAAAATTAATTGTTTATTTCTTGAACTAGAAGACACAAATAAATGTATAGTGGGATTATTGAGATGATTGGTAGATTATAAAACTATTTTCATACATGCATATAGATGTCCAAGAATCCCATGGATGAGTAGATATAACTTCAATATCTGTTATACCTTTGAATTTGGATCGAATCAACCCTGAGTAGTTATCTTATATAAATGATTTATCTCTAAGGTATATCATATATGGTGGGATCCATGACCTAGATAGTCTCTATGTAGTAGAAAGTTTCCTATCCAATGATGAGTATTGGTTCCCACAGGATTTCATGAGGAGATGATGAGATGGTTTCATTATTCTATTTAGGAATGAACTAGTTTTAATGCATGGTATTCTGAGGATTATCTTTTATAATCGAGATCCCTGTTTCAAATCTTAGTTCTAGTAGGGTTTTAATAAGGATCGAGGGTCATGGGTTCTTATAAATAAAACCTAACATCTTCATACTGAAGGGCAATCTAAATGGATGATTCATATTTTAGATTATATGTTCTGGTCATGTGTGTTGAATTTCAATGGCTCATGGGACCATCATTTAGAACTCAAAGAGTTTTCATATAATAAAATCTTCAAGGCTTTGATCCAGAAGGATTTATTTGAGGATTCGTATGTATGGTAGTTTCATTAACCTCTTATCTAGTTGTTTTCAGGTGATTCAGTTCTTGTTGGAAAAAGTCTTATGAAAGAAACATATATGTAAGTTCAGATGATTAGGAAGCGGTCGGTGACTATGTAGAGTAGGCATAACTATTACTTTGACGAGAAGATATGACCTCTGGAGTTTGAGGTGGGTCATCATATTTTCATTTGTGTGTCACCTAGGTTTGAAAAATGTTTTATATGGAAACATGGAAAGTCAATGCCCAGGTTTGTTAGGCCATTTGAGAAAATAAGGAGGTTCAGTCTAATGGCGTACCAATTATTGCTTCCAAAATGCTATAATGACTTGGCAGATGTGTTTTACATTTCACAGATTCAAATATATCATCATAATCATTCTCATGTGATATATTTTGATAACGGGAAGCTTGGTATAGATTCATCCTTTTAGAAACATCCAATATGGATTGTGGAAGGTGGTGAGAAATATATCTATGGAAAAACTATACCTCTAGTGTGAGTGTAGTGGCATCATGAGCTTGTTTAAAATGAGACATGGAGAGGGAATTTGTTATGTAAGAATAATGGCTATAAAGTTTCTCTATGATCACATAGTTATTCTTAGATTATCACATAGAAAAACTGTTATATTGTAGGGAGGTTGTAAGATCCCATGTTTTTCTAGGTACACCCCACTTTGAGTTTTGGTTAAACCTCTATTAGTTTGGGTTTTCTTATTCTAATCCTTGTGGGATAAGCCTTTTCTTTATGGATGGAGAAATTTTTATTTAAATATAACCTAACATTCTAGGATGTATGTTCTTTTAAATTAATTAATTCCAGGTATATGTGAAAAAAGGCTTCAGATTTTTCCCTTTGAGGGTCTAGGCTGAGCTAGGGCCTCCTTCAATGTGTTTCTATAGAATCTTCTCATAATAAATTTTCATATCATGAACTAATTAAATGATGTGAATTTTTTTACATTAAGATACTGTGAACTAGTTTAGAGAATAATGTTTTAACATTGCATGAAACCACATCATGTAGTGAAAAGTTTGATTGATATTATTTTAACATGATGCAACAACATTTTATGCATATATTCCATATGGGACATTCAAGTCATTAAATTAGGACTCAAATCATAAATTACTTGGTTACATTTTTTTGTATAGTAACACAAAAAAAACTTTTCATTTTATATGCAACTTCTCCTATTAGATCATAGTGAAACTCTACGTGATTTTTGAGTGATTCCTTACCTCTTGGATGTCTCATTAAAGAGTTTTATCTCTAAAGACTTCCTTCACATTGGTTTTCTCATTTATTCCTCTATCCTCTATTATAGTGATGTGTTATCCTATCAGTTGTTGAATTATGTTTCTGATCTGGATTCTTGTATGATCTAGGTTTTACTTATGATTTTATTCCCCTTAATTTCTCTATGAGTGTTCCCATTATGGGTGTCTCTTTGATCATTGGATTAAGGTCAATGTTTTGGAACTTTTCTCTAAAGTCGGCCTCCAATTATATTGGTATGTGAAATAATTGAGATCATGCTGGTACGCTATGTGCATGACCTAAATAACTGATTAAATCTATTTTCAAAGAAAATTATGTGTTTAGACCTCCCATTGAACTCCTTTGGTCCCATTGGAGTTGAGATCGAGCTTACAACCACCTGTATGGTGAGACATCCCTTAATGTTAAAACGAATCAGTAATTATGAAATTTGGGTTCTGGATTGACAATGTGAGTTGAGAATTTGTATATTGTGGCTTGGAAAATGAATTGAGATAAATAGAAAATTGGTGTGGTTTGATTGTAGTGATTTTCCTTTTTATATGAGAATCTATAAAAAAACATTTATCTTGTTATAGAATGAGTTAAAGTAACCATATATGAATTTGATATGAATGATGATGAAAGGTATAAATGGTTTAATTATATATATGTTTGCTGACATGATTCCCAAGGGCTTAGATCACTATCTCATGAGATGGGGAATTAGTGGTTCATCCTAACCTAGGAGAACCCACTGATTGAGAGATGAGATTCACCCCTTGCTACATGAACATTGGAAGATGTAAATGACTCTAGAATGGGAATTCTAATGGATTTCATTATGATATGGTTACCTTCCCATTGCCATGATATTAATCATTGAAAAATCAAAGGTGACTCCAAAATGGGACTTCACATGGATACCCGATCTGTTTCTTGAGTCATGGTATAGGTTATCCATCGTGATGTAGGAGGATCACTAGTATAGAAGAGACATATAGTATGGAGAGAACTTAGGTCTTTATGATCTTGAATGTAAACCAATAACTCACGATTTGGTGGGTTTATGTTATGTGTGGTACTAATTGACTAAATAATACCTTGTTATCTTTTTATTGAACGCACTTTCTATAAAACTGGTTTTTTAGACATGGTGGTGTTGACCTAAAGAATTTTACAAACATTCTTTTAAGGCAATTTTTGGGTACCAGAGAACACTATATGATTGTTGGAATGGATAAGGGTAATGGACATTGTTGTTGACTGTGGAATTATAGATGGGTTGGATATTGGAGACGACATTGATGTGGGGTTCATGACCAATGAATTTTGAGATTATTTATTCTATTTGGTATTTTTTATTTTTTATTTTTTGAATAAAATTTAATTACATTATGGTATATGATTACAATATTTTATTATTTTTGGATGGTTCATTTGATGCTCATTTTCTAGTCCTACCTATAGTATGTTGTTTTTTTTCTTGTTTCCTATTACTCTGATACTTATTTTTATCGCTATATTATAACTCTGTATTAGGGGGTATAGTGTACCCATTACGTTCTCTACACTCCCACACCTAGTCATCAGCCACTAGATTATGGGGAGGCATGTTTCAAGTCCAGTAACCAACATGGTTTGGCAATTTGAGAGAGTCCTAAACTGGGGCATGTTACCTAGTTATACACCTAGTGCACTCATTCCATTAAAGATATCTTGTAAACTAGTTCAACAAATGGTTCACTGAATCTTCATCTCTGATCTTTAAATATATGTATTTTTTTTTGAATAATTCCCATCTTGGTTATTTTGATCTTTTGTGTACCATAAGGAGTAACTTGTAGTAATATCCAAAATGTATTTGGTTGTCTTATAGGATAAAACATGGATATATAGGCTTCTATTAATCGCACAACACAAAATATTTTTTTAAATTGTAATTTAGAACATACTTGTTAATATATTCACCCAAAAGTTGCTCTGGATCGACATTAGGTACTTTATATAGTTTCTCCATGATTTTTAAATGATAAACACATAAATGCTTCATATATTCTTTTAATAAGTCTTTCCAAAACCCATAATCACTTCCATAAATAAATTGAGTATTTTGAGGTATCTTTCCATCATTTTCATTAATACCAACCATCTTATAGAACTAATCATATTCCTAAGAATTTTAGGTTTAGGATAATGTTATTACATAATATAAAAAAAATCTTATATCAATAGTAATAACCTTTGAAACCAATTATTTGGTATTACAATAAAACACATAGAGATAAAAACTAATTTATCCTATCAACATCAAGATAAAATACTAATTTATTTTCTCAGGTTAATATAAATAACATATGGGGGTGAATACTAATTTGAAAATTTTAAAATCAAATAATCATTCAGATTTTATTATTAAGTAAAGAATAGTTGTAGTGAAATGTTTAAAAATATAATGTAGAGAAAATAAAATATAAACAAAATATTTTTATAGTAGTTTAGATCACTATTATCCTACTCCACTCTTAAATCTTCTCTACTAGGTGATAATATCAATACCAATTATGAAGACTCTACATTAAAGGTGTGATAACATATTTATAGACTATACCATTTACAATACCTGAAGGTACAACCAACCTTATTTTTTATAGGAGTCACAACTTATACATACCAAAACATTGGTCAACATTTATAACCCAAGGTCCTTCATTTTTGTTAATTAGAATAAAAATTAACATACATAATTTTTAATTGGAAAAGAATACATTAACACTTACAATTATAATAAGATTAAATATAATATAACAAGGAGAAAAAAACAACGAATATTAGAATAGAAAATATTATTATGAATTCGATGTGGCTTATGGGACATTGATCACTTCTGCAGTAGCGAGTCGAATATTGAAGATCCTTTATGATTGAACCAATGAATCAAAAGTCACAAATGATCTTAATATTGTGTTAATAACTTATATCACTATATATTGTGGTTTTTATTTATATAAAAATCATCAAATTTCATCAAATTCATTTGATTGTCAATACAGAAGAGTTTCATAAACTCATCACCACCATTCAAGGGTTAGAAATAAAAAATATGGAAACATGTCATTATATGTTTAAACGTCACACATAATCAAATAATAATTTTGGAACCCAATAATTATTTCATTAAACTATGTAAAATAACTTCAAATATTATCATTAGTACACATTATAGTTTTTAAAAAAAATAAAATAACAAAAACTACTATAAAAAATATGTAGTAAATTGATAATTAATCAATGTAAATATTTTGTTAACTTATTAAAATTTAAAAATAGTCTCGGAATATTTTACAATAAAATAAAATTAAATATAATTGTAAGATTATAAATTTATTTTTTAAGACAAATATAAAATTTAAAATTAATTGAATAAACATACATTTTATGAAAATATTAAAATTCACTATATCAGAGCGTCTTTACCCATAAAAGTTTTGTGTGTTTATGAAAAAATTATTTAAGAAAACCTCCAATTATATTTTTATGAAAAATATTTTGTTAATAAATTAAAATTATAATTAATATATTATCTATAGGTTGTAAAAATTAAAAAGTAAATACCATTTGAAATAGTTTTACTGCATTATTGTGACATATTTTATAATAAATAGAATTATGTTCTTTCTACCACTACCCCTAAAATATAATGTTTTTGTTACTACTATTCTGTTACATCAACTTCGTATGTTACAGTACTGTGGAGTTGGAGTTCTACTAACATAAGGAATAATCAATGGTATAATTGATATGATTCTACTACTAGAAATGGAGAATATATGTAACAATTAGAGGAGAGTGGTGCCTCCGTTAAGCGACTCTTCTACCATGAAGCGATAATACCATTACTCTGGATGATGATGTGCAACAGTTATTAGTTGAGGAATATGTGATGGTACCTTGAGAGGATTATGAAAAGTGGAATCATGTTAGAGTGAAAGCATGAGGGAGATGAAGCTGGTGGTTCCATAGATGCCTACACTAGCTGCCGTGGAAGGATGATTGCTACTATGAAGGTTGTCGTGCATTCTACTGAGATGTCTAGTACTTTTTTTCTAGGGGAAACATGCTAATGTGGTGCTAAAGTGAAGCACATGAGTTTGATCACTTCTTAATCAATATTTATGAATGTTGTAGAGTTACGAGTCCAAATATTATGACATTTGTTAGGATGATCTTTGGAAGGAGAATTCAGAATTCTCTGGATGATAAAATAATGCACAGATTCAATGTGTAGATGTATATATCTTTCCATAGAATAATGCATATCAGGAAAAATATATTATAATAAAAGGGTAATTATTTAAAACACATGATATATCTGATAAACATGATATATGTTCTATACACAATAAACACTTATGATATAAATAATGATAGAAACTAAAAGATGAAAAACAATTAAAACAAAAAAACATTTTATTTCAGACGAGAAGAAACATTATATAACAGTAATATTAATTGAAAACTATTTTAAATAGAAAATTAAATTAAAATAATTATATAAGTGGATATTCAATTTATTAAAACATAAAACATAAAATAATTTACTTTCCCAAAACTCCTGACACTAAAAATCACAACATGATCATCCTGCCTTTTTTCTAAATATATATTAATTTCTATTAACAAGATATTCAGATGATATATCATCTAATTATCATACCTTATTCACATTTAATTGTTTTAACTCTTCTTACAATACTAATAACCAAATCCCATCACATGAGGATTCTTCTAGGGTTTTAGGTTCTAACTGGGATAAAAAATCAGAAAACTCAACTATATTTGTAGAAATTCATATAGTATTAACTCACTCATCTAAGCATTATATGATATTCACTAATGGATCCATTTTTAGCGTTCTAAAATATCTAGGTTTCACACTATTTTATTCTTCATATTATATCTTTCAGAACTAGATTGTACATGATCAAGTCTAATATTATCATCATTTTCATTTTAAAAAATATATTCAAGTCACATGTTTTTAAATGAATCAGAAAGATCATAGAATTGAACAATATTTTCTTCAATGGAACCACATTCATCAAATTTTACAGGAGTGAATTCCTCAATTTTTGTTGAATTTATATTGAAAACTCTATAGGCTTTATAATTGGCAGAATATCCATGGAATATTTTGTTATCACCATTTGTGTCTAATAAACAAATATTTTCTTGGAAATTCATGATATAAACTTTACATGAAATAATATTTATGTATTTGACCTTTAGTTTTCTATTATTCCATAGCTCAAAGGTATTTTTTTCAAGATAGGACTTATTAAATCACTTTTCGTTAAATAGAATATTTCATTAACAGATTCAGCCCCAAAATTATTAGTCATGATAAAATCACATAACATATTTCTATAAATTTCATACTAAGTCATTTTCCTCCATTCAAAAATACCCATTCCATCGATGTGTAGTAGGGGGAAGGTATGTTTAATGTCATATTTTGTAAAAAATTAATTGAATTCACGAATCTAAAACTCCCCCTGGATCACTTTTTAGGGAAAAATTTGTAGAGTCTTTTATTTCTTTTCTAGCACATAAAAATTTAAAAAACAGATCTAGATTTAGTTTTTAGCCATAAAAATTTAATTCCAAGTATATATTATTAATCATAAACTAAAACATAAAAAAGGATTTCAATGTAATCTTGCAGTTAAAGAGGGACCAAACAAATACATGTGAATAAGTTCTAATGGGTTATAATTATGAAGTTATTGATTTGGTTTAAAAGATGATTTTTGTTAATTTCTCATTTATCATGCATCACATTGTTTATTTTTATCCAATTTATGTTAATTAATATTTAAAATATAGTTATTATTAGGAAATTTTCAGAAAGAATAATTTTTAAAATCATTAAGTATCCTATAAAAAATATAATATTCATTTATTTTAGCATTAAAAAATTTCCCATTTTAATTAGACAAAGAATTTATATCTGTGTTTTAGAATTTTCTTTTCGATATGTTATAAAATGACCCATTTTATCCTAAAAACATAACTATAATTGCCATAAAAATAAACTAAAAAGACATTATCATAAATTTGAGAGACACATTCAGGCTATAAATATTTCATTAACATAATAAGATTTTTTGATAAGACTAGAATCTAGATCTCCAACAAGAACAACTGTAATGATAATTCATTTAGCATTGTCACAAAAATGGACATTTTCTCCATCAACCATTGTGAGTGAGTGGAATGTTGAAAATTCTCAACTCATATGCCTTAGAAAACTATTATACATAGACCACATAAAACAGTTGTCCCTGTCGGTTTTCCCCACAACATGAAATCAAAAAATAAATTCTTTAGTATTGATATGGTATTGTATATAGTAATGTTAACAACTAACTATTTGATAGATAAATTTTTTTTTATGTTTTCCAAAAATTATATCCTTGAATTTAGAATTTTTTTTGGAATTAAAGGCATGTTTAACTCCATGTAATGGTGTTTTTCTATGGTATAAATGAATTTCATAATTTCTTGTGACTCCATAATGAAAACATGTAATGATATAAAATATTTTTTTCTTTTATAACTGTGTATAAAGTAATTTATATATAGATTAGGCCTTTTACTATTTCTTTTTAATACAAGTTTATATTTATTTTCTTTATTTTTATCAAGGATTTTATTTGGATAATTATATCCCTACTTAAAAACACATCAAAAATATTTTAAATATTTCAATTCATATAATAATTCATTATTTATAATGTTATGTTTAGTACGGTTTGTAGTTTATTTTATAAATATAATATTACTTCTGAAATATGATTACAAAGTTCATATTTTTCAATTAACATAGAATTAAAAGATTTTTAGAGTGAATTTTTTTCTTTTTATTTGATTCATAATTATCTTCAAAAATAGACAAATATTAATTTATTTCTTTAAATGATAAATTTATAAATTTATAATTAAATTATTGAATATAACTAAAAAATAATTGTACCTATTTTTATTGATCTCTGAAAAAAAAAATTTATTAAAACATTTAGATTCTAATTCTAAAGACGAATCACAACTAGAGACAGCAAAATAACTCTACATAGTCTTCAAAACCTTATTCACCTTCCTCTAATAGTCATATTTTCTATGAAACTTATTTTATGATTTATTCTTCTCTTTAGTCTAAGGACACTCAGGTATGACAAGTTCTAATTCCTTACATTGATACCATCTCACTTCTTTTTAAATTCCCTCAAACTTATTATACTTGTTAAAGTATTTTTTGAATCTTCAACTCTTATTATAGAGATTTTTTAACATTTTTGAAAACTATGAATGTTCACCTTTATATTTTGAACAATTTGATTCTTTTACATCAGGGGAGTGAAAAAATAATTTACCTTTATCTTTATTCTAATCTATAGAAGTAAAAACTATCAAATATTAATTAACCCTTTTAACTTATTTGGTATCTTCAATTTCGTCCAATGTTTTTCATAAAAAATAATAAGATTTACTATAAGATACTTTATTTTAATATCATTAATAGGAATTTATTTTCTTATATAAGTTGAAATTCAACCCTATTTAGATTTTTAAACTCTGATAACATTCAATGCCAAATATAGTTTTGGAATTGGAGTACCGAAGGTAGCTAAATCATTAACACACATAGTTTTTCTTACATTTATATGAGTGATTATTTCACCTTAAATAATCCTAAATGTGTCAAACATGAACTTGGAAGTATTGCATCAATTTTTCTATTTTTATATGTATCATCATGAGAAACATAAATAAAAGTCCATATTTCCCTAGAAGTCTCAAAATAAGAAAGTATATTGAATTCATTAGGTCCTAAAACACATATAAAATAATTCATATCCATTTAATTTAAATCATATTAATCTTCTTGAGTAACATCCCACTTCTTTAATTCCCGTTTTCAAATTTTATAAGTTGTGACATCTTTATAGTACACATTCATACCAAGTTCTTTCATGTAGATAATCATTCTATATTTCTAACACCTATAGTTATCTCCATTTAATTAGTTTGATCTTATCATAGAAATTCATTATTTAGAGTCATCCATTATACGAACAATAGATATCTTTATACTTAAAGAGGTAAAAGTTTAGAACATGAAATTCACTACTCTGATACCAATTCTTATTGTAGTGGGGGTTTTACAATGACTCATTGAGGACATTAAATTCATTTCTCTAATACCAATTAGTATCCTAATATGGGTTTAATAATGACTGAAGTGGGGGTTAATTGAGTTCTTAAATTTTAAGCAACATAAAACCACACTATTAAATAGTTACTAGAATCATTCCCTCACTCTATTAAATTTGAATAGGAAAGTGAAAAAAAACATTAAAAAAAGAGTGTTTATAGCTATTTTGGGTAAGAGGATATACTGTTAATCCACTCTACCTCCACTCAATATGAGTATGGTGATTTTGATAAACCATCCTTTTTTCCCTACGGGTTCTTAACTTAGTGAAATAAGCACTCAATTATTAAAAAATTACAAGAGATTTTGATCTGGATATCCCTTTACAAGACCCATCCAAAACCATTACACACTCCGTATAAGTAGTTCTCACTTTTCAAATAAATATATGTAAAAAATGTAGAATCTTTGATACTCAATTGAAAACAAAAACTAAAATAATATCAAGATTCCCCAGAGAATGAGTATAATTCGAAGAAATGCAGATGAATTTTTTTATATATTTGATATATATTTAAAGAACACAACAACATTAGATTTTATTTTTACATTCATATAGAAATAAGAAGATAGAAAATACATATTATGAACATAAGGGATTATTCCCATTAGCTCTACTTACATTTTTTGTATTTGAACTTCTCTATTTAATTCAAATTATTGGGAGTAAATATAAAATACTCTAAAAATGAATATTTATCATTTTTTCATGAGACCTTATACACCATGAATAGAAAAAGGGTAGTAATTTCCTGAAGCTATGATCACATTTGGAAATATTTGATTTCTTTCAATTAAAAACTATAATTAAATAGGGTTTTCCTCATTCATAAATCACTAATTTTGATAAAATAGAAGTAGGGGAGGAATTCTCTTGGAATACTACAATGATAATATGTTCTATAAAATGAAAATAAAATATTAAAAATACTAGGCTTCATAATTATTCATCTTCAAATGTCTTTATTTCATAATTATTTATATTTCATATTACATAAGTCTTGATGTAAGACATTAGTGTACAAATTTATCCTAATTGTATTACTTCTCTATGATCATGTGTCTTTTCTTCCAAATATATGACATGGTATCTGATCATATGAATTTTTATATGATCATAAGATATTTTATGGATCATGTGTATTCATTTTAAGACTTTTTTATCAAATTACTTCATTATAAGACCTAAATTCCATTTTACTACTTCAAAATTTAGTGAAATTTCAATAAATTTAAATTTTGTAAGACTTTTACAGAGCATATAAGATTATCGTATGATTTGGAAATGTAGTAAAATTTCCTCATCCAAAATAAAAACAACTTATTAAAATATTAATTACTTTATAGTATTTTCTACATACATCAATAAAATTAATTTGTAATAAAAATGATGTTTTTGTGAGAATAAAAACATGGAATGAAATGGGATATTTTAAAACAACATTACCGTGTCCAATAGTTTATTCCAGAATTTCCATTATTTCAAATTTCATCTGCTCATTCTATAATATATTTGAGTGTGAAGATGATTTCAAATATTTATTCATAATGGTTTTTATCTATTGATACTTAACAAAATCAATTTTGAATTGAATATAATTAATACAAGAATAAATATTTGTATTTTGAAGGATGAAAAAATGAGAACCTGAAGTTTATTAACAACTAAATCATTCTCTCCCCTAAATAATATTAATACAACCCTTTATCTAATTACCAATAAGTTATAAATGTACACATATTTGAGATATAGTATAAAAAGATAAGGAGTAATTTAAGATCTTCTTTATTCAGTGGATATCTATCTCCCCATGCTTGATTGTAAAATTTCTATCATTATTAAGGATCATTCTCAAATTAGTGAATAATTCCACTTATATAATTTACATTTCAAAAAAAATAAATTAAAATTTATCCCCCAAATCCATTATATATCCTCCACTCACATTTTTTTTACTACATGACATAATCCCTGAAATAGTTATTATGATAGTTGAATAGGAGTTTTTAATTATGTTGTTCAATTTTTTTTCATATTTAAATTGACATGTTATTATTCTTCCATTTATATTGTATTAAAATCATGCTTGAAAATTTTTGGTTTGATTTTTTCTGCTCAAATTTATTTTGGATGAGATTCATAAATGTTGTCGGCCCTTTGTATACTTGCTTGGGCCTCCCATGTGGGCCTATTATATTGAACAGTATACATGGACTACACTTCCTTCTCTTTCCCCAATTTTAATACGATAATCCTCTATTCAGGGATTTTAATCTGATCTTATTCTTGTTTCATCCTTGTTATCAACCTATTTATGCACATTCATTTTTTTCATTTGTTTTTTTCATCTATTTCATGGTTCTCATGGATTGGAATTTATATTTTTAGATTCATGAGGTTTTATGGGGTATTTATCACCCCCTTGTCCCACCTCACATCTACATTGAGTTTGGATAATCCTCTTATAGTTATGTCATGATATTGCTCTGGTATCTGGATCTCTAACCCTAACCTAGTGATTCTAGTTCCTTGGTCGTATGTTTCCATGCTATAAATTCATTATGGTACATAGCTATCGTACTTCTTCTGGTGGATCCACTATGATATTATACTTTGATAAAAAAGATATGATTTTGAGTACTTAAGTGAAAACTGATCCATTCATGTCAAGTTCCTCTATAAGTACATGGATCTTCTGTGAGTAAGAAGTTTTGGTACAACCCTCCAGTGAATACTAGAATAGATCAAGATGTCCCAACCTTCTTATTTTTGGATCACTAAGATCATTATATTTTTCTAGATTCATGTTTTATAATAACATCATATTTATGGTTTTGTTGATGTTTCATAAACCTTGTATGACATATATATTTTTATTATTTTGATCTTGAATAAAAATCATATTTGTGTGATGTTTTGTCTTTGAAAATTGTTCCCAGTAATACCGAAGATTTTAAATATTTTTTAATTTGTGATATCCCTAATTCTTTAATCGTGCATATTTGATTCTATTGACTTCGAAGTATGTTATAAAAATCCCCAGTTCAATACTTTTAGTTTTGAGTGTTATTTTTCAATAAGTGCACCCTTACCCATCACAAAGTGGTATAAAAGCCTCCATGTTTATCTTTTACTATTGAACATGTTTCATTATTTCAATATTTTTTTCCACATTAATTTTTTTCTTTACAATCTCTTCTTAAATTTCCAATTTTATCTTCTTTTGTTAATTACATCCACTTTCCTATAAATTAATTCCTATTTATTTTGTATAACGTTGGATAATAATTATTTATCCTTGGTATTGTTCGATTATTGGGGGTGTGTGTGTACATTTGTTTGTAATAACACGACATTTACTCATTTTGGTAAATATGGCAATGACAATGTTCGAAATAAAGAAATTTGATAGATAAAATGACATTAATATTTGGAGAATTAAAATGAAAACCTTGGTGGTTTATCCTGGCTTAATTGGTGCCCTATGTGGGTCTAAGAAACCTATTTTAACTGTAAATGAATCTGGACATACTACTATTTAATGTCAAGATGGTTCCCCTGATGTTTTGGTTAAAGTGTATAGTTATTTTCTACTTTATTTAATAGATAAATTTCTTAGGGATGTTTTATATGAATCTAGTGCAATTTTTATATGGATTAAAATAAAAAAATTATTTGAATTCTTATTTCAATGATAGGATTTATAAAAATCAAAAAATGATCCCATTTAAGAAGAAACCCAGTAAAACTATCAAGGCCCATTTAGAAGAATTTAAAAAAGTTGTGTTATATTTATCCAACATAAATTTAACAATTGGGGATGAGATCAACTAGTGATCCTTCTGAATTTTTTAGATAATGTATAAAACACCTTAGAATAAACCATAATGTATTACCATGAATTATTTACCCCTAAATAGGTTAAGTCTATCCTTATCTCCAATAAATTACATTCTTAACCAAGGATAAAATTTGAGGTAGAGAGCTTATTTACTAGGGGTATTCCATAGTCTAATGGTAAAAAGAAAGAGTTTAACAAAGATAAAATGAATAATAATATATAACCCAAACATATGACTAATTTTATGGAAATAAAAAAATCGTTCATTGAGGTAAACTAGGGCACACAGAGCCCTAATGTAGGAAGCTTAAACATGAACTTGAAAATAAAATACAACTAACAAGTCTCTTTTAGTGGAATTTTGTTTTTATATATCTGAAGTGTTAAATATGTCCAGCCATTCTCTCAATTGTGAGTGTGTCCTTGAATATGTCCTCTCTTTTTTCATGTTTCCTATTATAGAGTCATTCCATGAATTGTCATATAGTGTAGAAGGAGATTTGATATTAGGGAGTAATAAAAGGTGTAACTTAAAGTTAAGAGGTCCAATTTTAATAGAACTAGATTACCATTCCATCATCACTTTTCTTGAGGTTGTATGGGTTCCCAACCTTCATAGAAACCTAATTTTCTTAGGGGTTATATACCAAAAGAGGTTCAACTATGGGTATGAAACAAGTTGTTTAAAAATCCCCAATGGATCTAGAATTTTCATTTAAGGTTATTTCATTAATGAGATATATGATTTGATTGGAATAACATATTCAAGATTAGTATTTTCTATACAACTTATAATGATATTAATATAATATAGAAAAGGAAATTGGTGAATTTAAGCTCAATGGATCAAGTACAAATCAACAAAAAAAGGGTTGTTGAGTGACATTATATTGAAAAATCATCCATTTTGTGAAGATTTTATGATGGGAAAGGCAAAGAGCATCACCTTTAATAGGATTAATTTTAAACCATTCATCCCCTTAAAATAAATACATTATGTCTTATGGGTAGTAATTAGGAATACTCTATATGGTGGAGGTTCTTATTTTTTCACTTTTATAGATGGATTATCAAGAACTGTATAAATTTAAATTATGAAAAAATAAATCTGATGTTTTTTTAGGCCTTTAATACTTGTAATGTTTTGGTTGAAAATAATTTTAGGAGAAATATAAAAACCAGGAGTACATGTAACGGTTTAGAGTACCTATGCATTTAGTTTATTCAATTATATGAATATGAGGGTACTAAAAGACACCAAACTATTAGGGAAACCCCCAATGGTATTACAAATAGAATGAATATAACTATTTTATAAAGTGTTTGAATCATTCTTGGATGCTTTAATATCTTTAAATACATCTAGAAAAAGGATTCCAACATGACAGTCCACCTTATAAATAGGCTCCCTTCATTTTACAATTAGTTTTAAACCCATGAAATAATATACAATGGTAAACCACCTTCTAATATCTACTTAATAATCATTGGATTAAATACTTATTCTCATGTTAAGAATGAAAAACTATAACCTATAGTCCTTAATGTTTCATTATAGTGTGTATCATGGTTTTTAACTGTTACAATATTCGGGTTATAAAACCAATTACTAAAAATTCAACATAAGTAGGGATGTGGTCTTCCGTGAATCGTATTCAACCAAATCCTAGTCTTTCACACCAGATAGTAGTGATCCAACCTTAGAATAGGCTGAATAAATCAATCCTTTATTCCATTTTGTGGTAGGATTCCATCGCACTCCACTTGATCCTCATCCCAAAATCTAGGCTGATTTTGACCCAAGTTCTGGTTCATATTTTAAAGAAAAACCCATGCCAGTATTAGAGAATATCAATTGACTATATATAGAGTTTGGTGAGTTCCTAGACCTCTATCTCAGTTCATCTAATATTATATAGATTCCTATGATTTTCATGTTTCCTAGGATCTATATGATGATGTTCCTCATACCTATAAGTAGTCCTTAAATGAAAAATACACTAAATAGTGGTTCTTTTCCATGAATAAAGAAATAAATTAATTTATAAAATTTAAAACTTGATCTATTTTTAATAAATCATCAAATACTAAAATAATTTGTTCTAAGTGGAATTATTAAAGAAAATAATATTAAATTACTGGAAATAAGATTATATTCACATCAAGTCTTATTTCTAAGGGATTATTTCAAAGGGAAGGAATATACTATTCTGAAATTTCCCCCAGTTGTCAAGATTCCTTCAATTATTTTGTTACTTTCTTTTTTATCCTATACTGATGTACACATTGAACAACTAGATGATAAAACCACCTTATTTTATTGGGATATAAATGAGAAACATTACATGAAGAATAATGATGGTTACTCTAAATATTTAAAAGTAAATCAATTTTCCCTTTTGATTAAATCATATTATGGTTTAAAACAAGCCTTAAAAATTGTATAATGTTTTTTGAATCATTCATGTTTGATAACCAATTTACAAGGATCCAATATAATTCCTATGTTTATTTAAAATTAATTGGAAACTACACAATCTTCTTATTATTATATATTGATTATATCATTTTTATTTTTAAAAAACTTGAGTCTCATTACTCCTGTAAAATATAAATTAAAAAAAATGTTTGGAATGAAAAAACATAGGTGTAGCTAAGAAAAGGCATGGTGTTGAAATAATTTGGAAAATTTCTAATATAATACTTCAGTTATCATAGAATGTTTATATTTTAAATTTTTTTATGAGATAACTATTTGAATATGTCAAACCTATTATAGTAAGCCTCTTGGACATCACATTAAATTTTTTTTGACATAAGAACCCACTATTGCTGATGATATTCATTTTTTCTGAAATAACTTATATTAATATAGTGGGCATTATTATATATTACATGATCTACACCAATCCTGATATTTACATGTCAATTTTCACCCATATCAGGTTTATTTCCACTTCGGGGAAGTTAAATTTTCAGGACCTAAAATGGATTACTTGGTATTTATCATGTATTTCTAATTTTTCATTGGGTTACGTTAAAAAGGTGGATACTTATGAATTTATAGTTTGATTTATAGATGATGTCTATTCAAGGAATATTGATACTAAAAAATCTGTGATTAGTTATGTCACCACTTCTTATGGAGGCCCTATTTCATAGAAGTGTAACATGAAATCTATTGTTTGCCTTTCAACCAATAAATTTGATTATATAGACTTGATAAAATCTTTTAAATTTAATTATGGATTAAGGTATTATCTTCTAACCTCAACCTTTTTAATTTTACTGTTAATGTTAATAGTGATATTCAATATTCATTACATTTATATGAAAATTTATTATATAATGGTAAATCCAAATTAATATACATTATGATAAATTTTATTATATATATTATAGAATTGGGAATCATGTGTGTCAATAAGATACATGCTATCCATAACATTGATGATAATTTAACTAAATATATGGTATTCTCTAAATTAATGTTTTGTTTAGATAGGATAAATTTGGTTCCAATTCAGTAAATATAGGTTCAAGAACATCACCAATTTGAATTGAATATTTGGTAGATTTTTTACTTATGGTGTTCAATAATTTTTCAAATTTAAATGTCTGTGTTATTATTATTCCATTTATAATTTATTAACTTCATGCATTTAAATTTTCTGTTTAATTTTATCTACTATATTTTATTTTATTCTTGGGATTATTAAATGATTTTGGGACTATGTATAGTCTCATGGGCCTCTTATGTGGTCATGTTCTTTCATCATGTACGTGCAGCCTCCACTACCAACTCGTGCCATCAAGGAAATCCCCACAGATAGTATTCTTGGCCATTGATATAATTTTCCACACATTGTACCCATTTCATCCACTTTCATAAGATGATTACTTTTTTCTGATTGGTTTATGTTTGACTATGTATTATGGTTCTTGATTATCATCCTTTCTCTTTCGAGGTGATGTATGTTTCCCAGGGAATTGATCACCCCTTGATCAATCCTCTATTCAATATTTAATATGGATAATCCCCCTGAAGCAATGGTATTCTATCACTCTCATTTATGACTCTCAAACCCTTACCGAGAGATTCTAGTTCTTCAAAGTCAATTATGCATTCTATTAATTCTCTATCAAAAAAATTTGGTGCACCACTTCTGGTGGATCTTTGATGATAACATCCTTCAATCAAGAAGATGTGAGGTTGAGTACCTAAGTGAAAATCGATCTAGTTCAAGAAAGTATGTATGCAAGTACATGGATCCTCAGTGAGTTATAAGTATTCGTGTAACCCTCCATTAAAGTCTAGAAGAGATCCGTACATATAGAACTCCTTATGTCCAGAACTATAAGTTCATTAGGTTTTTATTGATTCTCATTTTATAGTAGAATAATATCTATACTTTTGTGAATATTTCTTCACCCTTGTATGTTGTAAATCTATTTCTTATATTGATATTGAATAAAATTCATATGTGGGTGGTGTTATTTCCATACACGTAGGTTCTAGTGGGACAGAATCACACAACTTTTTTCTTCTTTATCTAATTATTGTCACTTGTATGGTTTATTTTGTAGATTTATAATTCTGTGAGAAAAATACACCATTTAGTATTTTTGGATTTGAGTGGAACGTTAAGATTAGTGCTCCCTTACCTCTCACCATATTGTAAAATATCTTCCCAATATCACTTCTCCAATAACTTTTGAAACAATTCCAAAACCAACACATGCTTCTTAAAGGGATAATTAATTACATCATATGGAATCTACCTCAACATGACTTCATCTTATGAAATTTGGTTCGACAACCGTAGTGTCAAAATTGGACAAAGGATCACATATCCACTATTGGAAAAAATTCGACCATCTTAAAATATTAGTTTAGATCATTGACATTAGTATGATTACTCAACATCACATTAAAATCCAAGGTCTTGAGTGCGATTATTCTCATCCCCTTCTTGGTACACATTAAATAGTAACCAGATTGGGTGACCATCTGAACTCAATCATGCCACCACATACACTATCAGCTTTAAAATGTTAGAGCGTGTATATGGTGTTATAGTTGGCATAATATAGCCCAATATCAGAGTGTGAAATAAAAGATAATAACTAAACATCATCTATTTACAATAAAAATCCAAGTATGTAGAGCAATAAATCACAAAAACTTATATATCCCATGAAATTAAGAAGAATACAATAATATAGACACATGAACATATCAACACACGACTGATCACCTATCAGATTAATCACATATATTAAATAATACTAACATAGATTGAACCTTTAGCAGAATAAAAAAGGGGCTTTAACAACACTAAAAAATCAATATAGTCTTATGTGACATTAAAATGGTGACCCATTTATCAGTGTTGTCGTTAACACTAATAAAGGGTGGAATTTATAAATGGTAGAAACAAAGGATTATAAAGGGCATACTATTGTAGTGTGCTGTTGAAATTTCATCGCATTACAAAAAATAATCCTATATGAAAATACACATATATACAAATTTATAAAATAATTAAAATAAAATTTACATCACAAATAAAAAAAACTATATTATATAAATTTCAAATAATTTTTCGTACACATACATTAGTAATTACTATCACAAACATTCAACAAATCAATGCTTCATTGTCTTATCAATCTGGGACCCCCTCTCAAAGAAACCTGATCATGGTATCTATTGTCGAATAATCCACCCCAACCCGAGAAAAATATTTCACCAACATAAGAAGGCAAGTATTATGTTAATAATACTATAAAGAAATAAATTAATTATAAATATTAAATAATACATTAATAAAAGTTCAATTTTAAATAAAATGGCACACTTGGTGTTATACCAGTAACACCATGCATCATATTAAGGTGTGATTGATTCTTTCACATCACAAATGACATATAAATCATTTTCCAATAGTATCAAAACAATACTAATGTTCTTGCCTAGTTTTGAGTATGTAATTTTTTTTACTAAAATGTCTTTCTAATCTGAAAACAAACACCTTGTAACACTCCAATATTACATGATACACATCTCTTTGAATAATACAAGAGCTTAAGTTGTATGCGACTTCGATTTGTATTACACCACGACAAATAAAACTAGTTGTTTAAAAAATAGTTATGAATAGTAGTACCCACTTTTTAAAATTTTATAAATTTTATTTTTCAAAATGGGATTCATTTTTGGATTCAAAATATCAAAATTATCTTAGGGTGAATTTTTGTTATCTTTCAGAAAATATTCAATTTTTGATGAATAATGAAAAACACTGAGTTATTGTTTAAAACCGACTTTTATTAAAATAATAATTATGTTTATTTAAATTTATTTTCAGGAAAAAATATATACATAATAAATATATTAGTTCAATTTAATTCATTGGATTTATTTTATAAAAAGATTAGATATATAAAATTTTATTGAACTATTTAACCTCTTTTACCCACCTTCTAGGCACATTTTCAAAATTGCATAAAACATAATTTTACCACTTTTGTGAATTGAATTCCAAAAATCCGAGAGGCATGGTTGAAATTAGTAAGTAATGTGTGGTTCCATATGATGAAAATAATTTTTTGTGAATAGTAATTTCTGAATTTTATTTAACAGTTAAAATTAAAGAGGGTAATTAAATGTAAAAATGATATTATAATTAACCTAACACATGTCCTAATTCTATTGGATAAGTGTTTTTCGAAAAAAATGAACCTTGGTAATAAAATATGATCCTCTTTGATCCACTTTGATTATATTAGGACATTTACTATTATTTAATATAAATAATTAGACCATTTTTAATAATGAATATGATCCACTTTAATTATTAAATTAAAATTTAATAATTAAACCATTTCTAATATAGGTTTATAAATAATATAAATTAGACTATAAATATTCATTAGAAATCTAAAAAGATTTTATACAACATTGAATTTTATTTATAATTTTTGGACATTAAATAATTAAATTTATTTATTACACAATGATGAGGTAGTAATTGCCTTATTAATGAAAGATTAGAATAATTGATATTATAAAAATATAAATAATTGTAAATGGAGACTTTTGATGAATTCCACTAATTTTCTAGGTTAGTATGACATTTTAGGATTTATTTACTGTATTTTTTCTAAGTAATCATGTTTTGTTGACTTTCAAAAAAACTAAATACTGAATATTGTCAAAATTGACATAAATGAGTTTTTAAAAAAAATACAATATTATTAAAAGATATAATATTCTAAAAATATATGGTTTATACAAACGACTTATATAATGATATCTATGTCATTAATTAACAACTTGAGGTTCTCTTGGAATTTTATAGTATGTTTATAAACTGTGTAATATAAAAATAAAAGAAGACATTGTAAAAGTTAAACTATTTAACTAAGAATTAAATCTAAAATATAATGTTAATATGGTGACCTAAAATTGTCTAAAACCTATTGGTTGAGAATATTTCTACCCATCCCCAACTTAGAGTCGAAATAAATCCATTTTTATCCTTTAGAAACCAATAATTAATTTATAATAAAATAATATTTCAAGCATTTCCTAAAGTGACACTCACCTCTCTTATAAAAGGGTACTTCCCCTTCTTTTAATTTAACACATAAAAATCCATTTGGAGGGGACAAACAGTGATATTATTTCCTTCCAAATACCCTCACTTCAACCTAGAGGCCTTAATTTGATCATAAAGCCAACCTAAGGATCCATTTTGATCAAATCAAAAGGAAGCACATGAAGAAGAGGTAATAATTTTATCACCTATTTCAAAGTTTTTTTCTTCTTCCACATCCTCTTTCTTTGTTTTTTCCATACCAAAATATTAAATCCATTAACTTCTACATACTATGATGATATTATAAATATGGTACAACCATATTCCTTATTCTATCCATCCTATGAATGAAAAGTTACTATACTTGCGTATGTACGGCTTACCGTGTCCACGTCATGGTGTAGTTTGTTATTCAACACTTCATTATTAGGGTGGGTATAATAATGAGTATAATTGATGTAAATAATAAATAAAACATGTTAATTATTATGTATATGTAATATACCATCCAATTACAAATTATTTCACCATCAATAGAATTATATTGTTGCTCGTGCATACGTACAGATTACAGTCTTCATGAATGCGATGAGATTAATTTCCCATTGTAACCATTCAAGAAAAATTTTAATATTATGATCAAAAAAAATGTTTAAGAACATAATATCATTCTGTATAAGAACACAATTCATCATATCCAAAAGAAACATGACTTACCTAAAAAACCATATAATGGAAAACGAATCATTTAACACTCGAAACAATGATACTACTGAAATATTATTAACAAAGAAATATTAGAAGATTATATATGATATAATATTTATGTCTGGGTTTATTATATAATTTAATAACAATGACATAAATATTATACAAAAGGTTAAATTACCCTCTACTGAGGAAAATTATAAGGTAAGGGTTAATTTTACTATCTCTTTATTATTCGTGGTTGTTTTTTTGAAATTAACTACAAGGAATTATTTATCATCCACATATTTTTTTTCTTAAAAATTTATTTCAAAACATTTTTACTATTTTTTAGAATATGGTTTAAAGTAATTTATACACTTGTTTGACTTTTTATAAATTTTTAGGAAAGAAATCTTTCCGTCGTTTTACAATTACGGTTTTTATGTCCTTTTTGACAAATTAAGGTAAGAATGTTTTTTAACCTATACGGCGGGTGCGGATAATTTCCTCCATTATAACACCTTTTAAGCTTCCCTTACTTGACTAAAATAATATTTTAAAAATAAATGTTTTCTTTTATAATTATGTTCCTTTTAAATGATTCAAATTTGAAAGAGATATTTCTCTCATATAGTTTTGATTTCATCTCTGTCAACATCCTTTGATGGATTTTAAACTTGTATGAAGTTGATTGTTATGATAAAATATTCCATATTGTATTGAAGGTTTTGTTATATTTTATACTATGGATGTGTTATTATTATACCATTCATGTTTTATGGTTAAAGTATTAATATTTTATATGCTAGTTTTAATAATAATTTTTTTTATGTTTCAACCTTTTCATATGAGGAATGAATTGGATTTAGTAATTGATGGGTGGAGCCCGCTTTAGCTCATAGATGCATCGGTAGGTCCCATGAGACTAACTTGTGTCTTGGAACAAGGCCTTGAAACAATATTATTTGTATTCTTGGCACGATGCCTTGACTATGTGGTTATGATGTTCGGTATTATTCCTTCCATCATTATAAAATTAGCTATTGGTATTACATGTGATTATTATACTAGTAGAATATCCATGTGAATAAGTAAATGTAATTATTTGAATTATCTTTTCCATATTACTTTGAAGTTTATGTTTAAAAGGATTGTGTTTTTGTCTTATACATTACCTTAAATGTTTATGGATATTGATGATAGTTTCTACTATATTTTTCTCCTTACTGAGCATCTGATCTCACCCCTTTGTTATGTTTTATTTTTCCAAGGATGTGAATAGGTATATTATAATTAACCTAAAAGGCTATTACAAAGGATATGAGTGTGTTAAAATGGGACGCAATATAGTTTTTTTATTTCAGGATGTAATGTAAAACTTATGTATGTATCTAGTACTTACAAGGCTACTAAACTAATCGGTCTTTAGAGACTTGATCTCTTGTGATCATGACATTGTTATGTAATAATGCACCGAATTTGGGTAACTAGGGTCAGGGAATTACAGTTGGTATCAAAGGAAGATTAGTACAATCCTTGGAAACTATATTTTGAAAAACTCTGATTAGAGAACATTACCCTAAGATAGACTTTGAGGATTAGTATAGAAGAACTTCCTAAAATCTTGATAATTTGATGATTTTTTGAATTTTATAATCAATACATCCCTGTCTAGATACGATTAGGTATAGGTAGCTCTGGAACATATGTATCTAGGGGTAAAATCCAAAAACATCGCTTTAAGCTAGACTAGAAAAAGAACTGGTGCACGACAACAGGACATGTTGCACTCTTGGTTATGACAATCCCGGGGATATGCTTTGGATAATTAAAATTTTTATTTCACGAAATAATGAAGGATTTATGAGTAAATACTTCATCAAATAAAACATTTTTTTTTGATATGTATTATATGCATAAACTATTCAACTAGTGTTATTTATTTACTAGTTTGGAATTATGTATTGAAATTCATTATCTAATCTAGTGTATGACATTTTTTATCAATGGAACCTAGTACACAGAATGGAAACTGTATCAACTCAGGTAATCCATATAGAAATTTCCCTCATACTAAATATAATTATACCAGATATGGTGATGCAACTAGTGCTTAAGAGCTTATAACTATACTGGGAAAACTCAATCGGGTTATGAAAAATAAACTTACTTGTATGGAGCTCCTTGATACACAATGTGGAGGATCAATGTTTGACCACTTCATGAGGCAATCACCACCAAAATTTAATGGGACAAAAAAATTAATTTTTATCTGAGCAATGGATAATTTTCTTAGAGAAAATATTTCATGATTTGGGGAGTAACAAAAGGGAAAAGGATGTCATGTCAGTTTATCACCTCACACAAGATGCAGATTAATGGTGCTAATTAATTCAAAACAAAAAGGAGGATAAAGAAGTTTCAAAAATGGAATGGAGGGAGTTTAAAGATATTTTCTTAGAAAAAATACAATCCTCATGACCATCGAGTGGATATGGAAATAAAATTTCTGAGTCTAAAGAAAAAATGGGGATGAGAATGTCACAATGTATGAGGATAACATTACAAGGATAGCAAGTCATGTTGTAGATTATATACATAACCCACAGAGTAAGATTGATTGATTATTTGATGGGATAAAACCATTTCTCCATCGTGCATTAGTCTCATAATCCTTCTCATCGTATAAAGATATTGTCTCAAGTGCTATCAAGACAGAAAATGAATTCTCTAAGTCATACGACTTTAAATAAAAGAAAGAGATGAGGAGATCTATTGAACACTCTATAAATAGAAATAAAGGGAAGAAGGGAAAATTTGAATTTCCATCCTGCATTAAATGTTGGAAGAACCACCCCAGTACTTTCTTGAAGGGAATGGGAGTCTGTTACAAGTGTGGAGAGAAAGGAAACCAAGATCCTGATTGCAAAGGGAAGAAAGAGGTTTTCAATGTTGAATGATTAATTTGTAAATAAATGGGGCATTATGCTAATGAATGTCCTATGTATCAATGAATCTTGCCTCAGAAAAGGCCAAGGGAGAAAGGCCAAGATTTTGTGTTCAAAACTGCACAGGTTATTGTTCTGAGTTACATGGTGGCAGGTACATTAATTATTTCCTCAAATTTAGCCAATGCATTATTTAATTCTGGATCATCACATTCTTTCATATCTTCCCAGTTTTCCATTAAAATTATATATTTCCAATTTGATTTAACAATGTAGTATTCAGTCAAAACTCATAGTGGAAGTATTCTTGCTAAAAAAATTTGTGAATCAGTTACCATTATTGCATATAAACATGATTTATCTACTTATCTATTTGTCATACCCATGATTTAGTTTTCTATATTCCTTGGTATGGATTGTCTTTCGAACCATGATTGCAACATTTATTATAAGAATGAGGTTAAAATTTTTTTATGATCATAAGGAATACCTTATTTTCATAGCATAAGCATCACGATATTATTCTCATAAAGATCCACCCCCATTAGCTCTTATAAATTCAATTATTGGGCAGAAATAGAGTGAAATAATTACGGGCGAGGAAAGTAATTTACAAATAGAGGATTTACCTATTCTTCAAGAACAAGTTTATGTGTTTCTAGAGGATTTACCTAGACATCCTCCAAAATGAGAAATTGATTTTTCCATTGATTTAAGTCCTAGTTCGGGGCCAATATCAAAAAATCCTTATAGAATGGCCACTATGGAATTAGTGGAACTAAAGAAACAACTAGAATAATTAAGTAATAAATTATTTATTTGACCTAGTGTTTCTCCATTGGGATCCCCTATTCTTTTTGTCAAGAAGAAAGATAGATCTATGAGGTTGTGAATTGACTATAGGGAGATCAATGCTATAATAATAAAGAAAATGTATCCCATACCTGAAATTGATGATTTATTCGATCAACTTCATGGATCTCAATATTTTTCAATGATTGACCTTTGATCTGGATATCATCAGTTGTGTGTGAAGAAGTAAGACATTCCGAAGACAGGATTTCATACCAGGTATGGGCATTACGAGTTTATAGTAATGCCTTTTGGATTGACTAATGCACCCTATGTTTTCATGAAACTAATGAATAGAGTTTTAAAGTAATATATTGATGAATTTTTAGTGGTATTTATTTATTATATCTTGGTATACTCCAAAATCTATGAATATCAAGAAAATCACTTGTGCACTATTCTAAAGACTCATAGAAGAAATGAATTATATAGGAAGATTAGGAAGTGTAAAATCTAGATTCAATTGATATCTTTTCTTGGTCATATTGTCTCTAATGATGAAATATCTATTGATCCTTCAAAGACAGCAGTAATAAAATAATGGCCATCATTGATTATTATAACTGAGGTATGCAATTTTATTGGTTTAGAAGACTATTAGCGGCATTTTGTCTAGAATATTTCCTAATCGGATAACCCATTAACCAAGATCATGCATGAAGGGGTTAATTTTTTTTTTGGAAAAAAATATTGTGAATAATGTTTTGAAGAAATAAATGGAAGATTATTCGAAGATCCTATCTTGACTCTACCATCGGGGAATGATGGTTTTTTATTTATAGTGATGCTTCAAAGAATGGACTTCGTTTTGTCCTTATGCAGAATGATAGAGTTATTGCCTATACATAATTGCAGCTAAAAATTCATGAACAAAACTATCCTACTCATGATCTTGAGTTAGCACCTATAATCTTTTCATTGAAGATATGAAAAAACTATATCTATGGTGAAAAATGTGAGATATATACCGATCAAAAGATTTTGAAGTACATTTTCTCATAGAAAGAACTCAACATGGGGAAAAGATGATATATTTAACTACTCAGGGACTGTGATTACACTATACACTACCACTAGGGTAAGGAACATAAGTTTGCAGATTCTTTGAGAATAAAGGATCATGGAGTTTTGAACAAGATGATAGTTGAAAGGGATCCTAATGTAATGGATCTATTAATGATGGATATATAAATAATCATAGAAGGTGAAACAATAATAATTTTTCAAATTACTTCCAAACCATCCTTACTAGAAAGGATAAAAAGTTCTCAGACTGATGATGAGGAGTTTTAAAAGAAAATTGAAGTTATAAATGATGGGAGATTGATTGAATTCATATATGAATATGGAATTTTGAAATTTGGGAGGAGGCTTTGTATTCTTGATATACCTGATTTAAATATGTAATTTTTGGATGATGCTTATAGCTCCATGTTCTCTATACACCTTGGTAGAACTATGACGTGTAGAGATTTGAAGGAACATTTATGGTGGGACAACATGAAGATGGAGATTGCAGATTATATGTCAAGATGTATGGTTTGAAAATAGTTTAAGGCTAGAAGAAAACATCTTGGAGTAGTCATGCAACATCTTCTCATACCTAAGTGGAAATGAGATGATATTATAATGGGCTTTTTCATGGGGCTACCAAAGACTCCAACATGAAATGATGCAATATGGTTCATTGTTGGTCATCTTACCAATTCAACACATTTTCTGGCTATAAGAGAATATTTACCACTTGAACGTTTAGAAACACTATATATTAATGAATTTATAAGAATTCATGGAGTACCCATATCAGTTGTTTATAATCACGATTCCCATTTTATATCAAGATTCTGGAAAGGTCTTCATAAATCCCTATATATAAAACCTTTTTTAAGAACTTCCTACCACCCTCAAACTAATGGACAATACGAAAAGACTATTAAAACCTTATAATACATGTTGAGATCTTTCTCACTTAGCATTTAAGTTATGCAAGATCAATATTTACGTTGGGTAGAATTTTTCTATAACAATAGATTCCATTCAAGTATTCAGATGGCACCATATGAATCATTATATGGAAAGAGATGTGGCACACCAACTTGTTGGGATGATGTTGGTGAATGAAAACTTATCGGCCCAGAACTTGTTGAAGAAACAATTGAAAAGGTAAAGATTATCCAAACACACATCAAAGCCGATCAAAGTAGGAAAAACAACAATGTCGATAACCTAAGGAAGGATTTGTAATTTCAAAAAGGAGGTCATGTTTTAATAAAGGTATCTCCACGAAAAGGTGTTATACGATTCGGAAAGAAGGGTAAATTAAGTCCCAAGTACTTTGACCCTTTTGAAATTACAGAATGAATTAGTATTGTAGCCTACCATTTGGAAATGCCTCCAAGTATCTATAAAGTTCATTATGTGTTCCTTGTATCACTGTTGAGAAAATACATGCCTGACCCAACGTATGTACTCACTAATGAAGAAATATAACTGGAACCCGATCTATCTTATTGTGAAGAACATGTCAAGATTCTTGATATTAGGGAACATGGGTTGAAAAATTGGACGACTCATTTGGTAAAAGTTCTATGGAGAAACCATAAGATGGAAGAGGCAATGTGGGAACCCAAGGAACTTATGATGAAGAACCACCCAAATATTCTCATGTAGTAATATTCTATAAATTTAAGGGATGGAATTCTTGGAAGTAGGGAAGAATGTAACACCCCAAGCTTCTACGTTATGTGTCTCTTTGAATAATACAATAACTTGTGATGTATGCAACTTCGAGTTCTAGCACAACATTACCAATCAAATTAGCCATTTAAAAAACAATTATGAATAAAAATATCCACTTTTTAAAATTTTATATTTCAAGATGGACATCATTTTTTGGATTCAGAATATCAAAATTATCTTTGGGTGAATTTTTTGTATTTTTCTGAAAACATGAATATTTTGATAAATAGTGAAAAACACTCTTTTATTGTTTAAAACCAACTTTTATTTAAATAATTGTTATTTTTATTTAAATTTATTTTAAAGTCAAAATATATATATAATACCGATATTAGTTCAATGTAATTCATTTGAGTCATTTTATAATAATATTAGATATATAAAATTTTATTGAACTATTTAACGCCATTTACCCACCTTCTAGGAAAATTTGTAAAATTGCATAAAACAAAATTTTACCACTTCTATGAATTGAATTTCAAAAATATGAGAGTCACGGTTGAAATTTTTAAGTAAAATGTGGTTCCAGAGAAATGAAATTATAATTACCCTTACACATGTCCTAATTTAATTGGATAAGTCGTTTTCATCCAAAAATAAACATTTGGAATAATATATGATCCTATTTGATCAACATGGATTAGATTAGGACATTTATTATTATTTTATTTAAAGAAGAGTTAAAAGTGTTAAATTCAATTTTTAATTACTAAATATTTTTTAATATAAGGTTATACATAAGATAAATTAGAATATAAATATTAATTATAAATATAACAAGATTTCTTACATCATGGTATTTTATTTATAATTTTTTTAAATTATATAATTAAATTTATTTATGACACAATGATGATGCATGAATTACCTTATTAATGAAATATTAAAATAATTGATATTATAAATATCCAAATAAATATAAATTGAGACTTTTATGAATTTAAATAATTTTATAGGTTAATATTAAATGTTATAATTCATTTAATGTATTTTTTTAGAAGTAATATTGTTTTTGACTTTCACCCAAACCATAAAATAAATTTTGTCAAAATTGGCATAAATGAGTTTCTAAAAAAATACAATATTATTCAATGATATAATATTACAAAAAATATAAGGATATGAAAAATGACTCATATAATTATATATATGTCATTAATGAATCACTTTAGGTTCTATTGGAATTTTATAGTATTTTTATAAACCATGTAATATAAAAATACAAGAAGACATTGTTGAAGATAAACTATTTAACTAATAATTAAATCTAAATGATAAGGTTTATATGGTGACATAAACATCTCTAAAACCTATTGGTTGAAAATATTTCGATGCATAACCACGATACACCATAAATAAATCCATTTTTAACCCTTATAAAACAAAAACTATTTTATAATAAAATAATATTTCGAGCATTTCCTAAAGTTACACTCGCCTCTCTTATAAAAGGGTACTTCCCATTCTCTTAATTTAAAACCTACAAATCCATTTTTCTTGGACAAACATTTATAATATATCCTTCCAAATACCCTTAATTCAACCTAAATATCATAATTTGATTAGAAATCCAACCTATGTAGCCGTTTTGATCAAATCAATAGGAAGCACACGAAGAAGAGGTAATGATTTCATCACATATTTCAAAGTTATTTTCTTCTTCCACATCCTCATTATTTGTTTTTCCATACCAAAATAAAAACTCCAATACATTCTACATACTATAATGTTATTATAAATATGGTACAACCATATCCATTCTTTTATCCATCCTATGAATGATAAAGTTACTATACGTGTGTCTGTTCGGCTTACCGTCTCCACGTCATGGTATAGTTTGTTATTCAAGACTTCATTATTAGGGTGGGTATAATAATGAGTATAATTGATTTAAATAATAAATATAACTTTTTAATTATTATATATATGTAATATTCTATCCAATTACAAATTATTTCACCATCAATTGAATGATATTGTCTCTCGTGCGTATATACATATTACTGTCTCCATGAATGCGATGAGATTCAATTCCCATTGTAACCATTCATGAATAAATTTCATCTAATGATTTAAAATAATGTTTAAGAACTTAATATCATTCTGGATAAGAACAAAATTCATCCTATCCATAACAAACATGACTTATGTATCAAAACATATAATGGAAAACGAATCTTTTAACACTCGAAACAATGATACAACTGAAAAATTATTAACAAAGAAATATTAGAAGATCATATATGATATCATATTTATGTATGTGTTTATTGTATTATTTAATAATAATGATTTAACTATTATAAAGGAGGTTAATTTACCCTCTACTAAGGAAAAGTACAAGGTAAGTTTTAATTTTACAATATCTTTATTATCAGTGGTTGTTTTTACGAAAGTAACCACTGGGAATTATTTATCATCCATATATGTGTTTCTAAAAAATATATTTTGATAAATTTCTACTATTTCCTAGAATATTGGTTACAGTCATTTATACCCTTTTTTGAATTATTATAATTTTTTTGAAAGAAATCCTTCCGTCGCTTTCCAAATAAGGTTCTTTATGGCCTTTTGGAAAATTAAGGTAATAATGTTTCTTATCCTGTACGATGGGGGCGGCTATTTTTCATCATTATAACACCTTCGAAGCTTCCCTTACAGGATTAAAAGAATATTTTAAAAATAATTTTTTTCTTTTATAATTATGCGACTTCTAAATGATTCAAAGTAGAAAGAGATATTTCTCTCATTCAGTTTTGATTTCATCTTTCTCAACATCCTTTTATGGATTTTACACTTATTTGAAGATGATTTATTTTCATACAATCTTCCATATTGTATTGAAGGTTTTGTTATATCATTGACAATGGATGTGTTATTTTAACACCATTCATGGTTTATGGTTAATGTATTAACATTTAGTATGCTAGTTTTAAAAATAATTTTTATGTTATGTTTTAACCTTTTCATATGAGGAATGCATTGGATTTTGTAAGTGATGGGTGGAGCCCGCTATTGCTCCACGATGCATCGGTAGATCTCATGAGAAAAACTAGTGTCTTGGAACAAGGCCTTGAAAAAATCTTTTTTCATTCTTGGCATGAGGCCTTGACTATGGGGTTATGATGTTCGGTATTATGCATTCCATCATTATAAAATTAGCTATTTATATTACATGCGATTAATATTCTATTAGAATATCCATGTGAATAAGTAAATGGAATTATATGATTTATCTTTTCCATATTATGCTGAAGTTTATGCTTAAAAGGATTTTGTTTTAGTCTTATACATTACCATAAATGTTTATACTTATTTGTGATAGTTTCTGCTATATTATTCTCCTTACTGAGCATCTGAGCTCACCCCTTTCTTATGTTTTCTTTTTCCAAGGATGTGAAAAAGTTTATTATGATTAACCTGTAGGGTTAATCTAAAGGATATGAGTGTGTCTAAAGGGGACACAATTTAATTTTTTTTTATTTCATGGTGTAATGTAAAACTTATGTATGTATCGGGTACTTCCAAGGCTACTAAACTAATAGGTATTTTGAGACTTGATCTCTTCTGATCATGAAAATTTCGTGTAAAAATGAACCAACTTTGGGTAACAAGGTTTAGGGAATTACAGTGCGTCTCAAAGGAAGATTATTACAAACCCTGGAAACTAGATTTAGAAAAACTCTGATTAGAGAACATTACCCTAAGATAGACTTTGAGGATTAGTATAGAAGAACTTCCTAGAATATTGATAATGTAGATATTTGGTGAATTTTATAAAAAATACATCCTTGTGTAGATACGAGCAGGTAGAGGCAGCTCTAACACATATTTATCTAGGGTTAAAACCCAAAAACACCGCTTTGAGCTAGGCTCGAAAAGGAACACGTGCACAACAACATGCCATGCTGCACTCTTGGTTACGAAAATCATGGGGGATATGGTTATGATAATTTAAATTTTATTTTCATGAAATTATTATGGATTTATGAGTAAATACTTCATCAAATAAAAAAAAAATTTATGACTATAGATTATATGCATAAAATATTCAATTTATGATAGTTATTTACCAGTTTGGATTTATGTATTGCAATTCATACTCTAATCTAGTGTATGAAATTGTTTAGTAATGGAACCTAGTGTACAGAATGGAGACTGTATCAACGGTTATAATCCATGTTGAAACTTACCTCCTACTAAATATAATTATAGTAGAGGTGGTGATGCAACTAGTCCTAAACAGCTTATGACCATACTAGGACAACTCACTCAGGTTAAGATAATAACACTACTCGTATGGAGCACCATGATACACAATGTGGAGGATCAATGTTAGACCACTTCATGAGATAATAACCACAAATATTCAATGGGACTACAAATACATTTGTATCTGAGAAATGGTTAAGTTTATTAGAGAAAATATTTCATGCTTTTGGGAGTAGCGAAAGGGAAAAGGTTTTCATGACAGTTTATTACCTCACCGGAGATGTAGATCAATGGTTTTAATTAATTCAAAACAAAAATGGGGATGAAGAATTATCGACTATAGAATGGAGGGAGTTTAAATATCTTTTACTATAAAATATATGTTCCTCGTGACCATCAAGGGGATATGGAAATACAATTCTGCAGTCTATGGAAAAGGGAGGATGATAATGTCACAAAGTATGAGGATAACATTACAATGATAGAAAGGCATGCTGTAGATTATATAAATAACCCAAGGAGTAATATTTATCAATTCTTTGATGGGATAAAACCATTTCTCCATCAAGAATTTGTCTCAAAATCCTTCTCATTGTACGAAGATATTGTCTCATGTGCTATTATGACAGAAAAGGAATTCTCTTAGTTATATGACTTTAAAGTAAAGAAAGAGAAGAAGATATCTACTAGAAACTCTGAAAATGGCAATAAAGGGAAGAAGGGAACAGTTGAATTTCCATATTGCATTAAATGTTGGAAGAAACACCCATGTACTTGCCTGAAGGGAATGAGAGTCTGTTACAAGTGTGGAGAAAAAGGACACCAAGCTCGTGATTGCAAAGGGAAGAAAGAGGATGTGAAAGTTGAATGATTCAGTTGTAAATAAGTGTGGAATTATGCAAATTAATTTCCTAAGTATCAAGTAATCTTACCTCAGAAAAGGAAAAGAGAGAAATTCCAAGATTATGTGATCAAAACTGCATAAGTTGATGTTCTGAATGACATGGTGGAAGGTATATTAATCGTTTCCTCAAATTTATCCAATGCTTTATTTGATTCTAGATCATCACATTCTTTCATATCTTCCTAGTTTTCCAATAAAATTAGATATTTCCAATTTTATTTGACAAGGTATTTTACAGTCAAAACTCCAAACGGAAGTATCATTGCAACAATGTTTTTTGAATTCGTTACCATTATGGCATATAAACATGCTTTATCTACTGATCTCATTATCATACCCATGATTTAATTTGATACAATCCACTGTATGGATTGTCTTTCGAACCATGATTCCATCATTTATTAAAAGAAGAAGGTGGTTAAAAGTTTTTATAATGATAAAGAATAACTTATTTTTAGAGCAGAAACATCACCATCAGATTCTCATCTACATCCACCCCCAGTAGCTCTGCTAAATTAAATTATTAGGGAGGAATATAGTGAAATAACTATGGGTGAGGAAAGTAATTTTCAAATAGAGGACGTACCTATTCTGTAAGAACATTTTGATGTGTTTCCAGAGGATTTACCTAGACATCCTCCAAAATGTCAAATTGAGTTTTCTATTGATTTAATTCCCAGTTCAAATCCCATATCAAAACCCCCATATAGAATTGTCACTGTGGAATTAGTGGAACTAAAGAAAAAACTAGAGGAATTGAGTAATAAAGGATTTATTAGACCTACTTTTTCCCTATTTGGATCCCTCTTCTTTTATTAAGAATAAAGATAGATCTCTGAGGTTGTGCATTGACTACAGGGAGATCAATGCTATAATAACAAAGAACAAGTATGCCCTACCTCGCATTGATGATTTATACAATCAACTTCATGGTTCTCAATATTTGTCAAAGATTGACCTTTGATATAGATATCTTTAGTTGTGTGTGAAGAAGAAAGACATTCTGAAGACAACATTTCGTTCCAGGTATGGGCATTACGAGTTTATAGTAATTACTTTTCGACTGAATAATTCACCTTATGTTTTCATGAATCTAATGAATAGATTTTTTAATAAATATCTTGATGAATTTTTAGTGGAATTTATTGATTATATCTTGGTATACTCCAAAAGCAATGAATATCCAGAAAATCAATTGCACACTATTCTAAAGACTCTTATAAGAAACGAATTATATGGGAAGTTTAGCATGTGTGAATTCTGGATTTAATTGATTTTTTTCTTGTCCATATTGTCTCTAAGGATGGAATATCTATTGATCCTTCTAAGACAATAGTAATAAAATAATTTCCATCACCATTAAGAATAACTAAGGTATGCAATTTTATTGGTTTTGCAGGCTATTATCGGCATTTGGTCCAAAATTTTGCCTGATTGGCTAACCCATTAACTAAGATCACACGTAAAGGGATTAAATTTGTCAGTAAAAAAAGATTGTGAATAATTTTTTGAATAACTAAAGAGAATATTAGTCGATGTTCCTATCTTGACTCTACCATCGAGAAATGATGGGTTTTTTATTTATAGTGACACTTCAAAGAAATGACTTGGTTGTGTCCTTATGCAGAATTATAGAGTTACTGCCTATACATCACGACAGCTAAAATTTTATGAAAAAATATATCCTACTCGTGATCTTGAGTTAGCCGCTGTAATATTTGCTTTGAAGATATGGAGACACTATATATATGGTGAAAATGTGAGATATATACAGATCAAATGAGTTTTAAGTACATTTTTTCAGAGAAATAACTCAACATGAGTCAAAGACAATGTCATTAACTACTCAAGAATTTTTATTACACTATACACTACCTCTAGGGGAAGGAAAATAAGTTGGAAGAAGCTTTGAGCAGAAAGGATCATGGAGTTTTGAACAAGATGATAGTCGAAAGGGATCTTAGGGTCGTGGATCTTTTAATGATGGATATAGGAATAATCATGGAAGGTGAAACATCAATAATTTTTCAAATTCCTTCCAAACAATAATTACTAGAAAGGGTAAGAAGTTCTAAGATTGATGATGAGGAGTTTCAAAATAAAATTGCAGCTGTGAATGCTAGGAGATTGATTGACTTCATATATGAAGATGGAATTTTGAAATTTGGGAGGAGGCTTTTTGTTCTCGATATACCTGATCTAAAAATGGAATTTTTGGATGATGCTCATAGCTCTAATTTCTCTATACACCATTATATAACTAATACGTATAACAATTGTACGGAACATTTTTTGTGGGAAAACATGAAGATGGAGGTTGTTGATTATGTGTCAATATGTATGGTTTGCCAACAGTTTAAGGCTAGAAGAGAACATCCTGGAGGAGTCATGCAACCTCTTCCCATACCAAAGTGGAAATGGGATGGTATTATGATGGACTTTGTCCTGGGGATACCAAAGACTCCTAGAAGGAATGATGCTATATGGTTCATTGATGACCATCTTACCAATTCAGCACATTTTCTTGTAATAAGGGAAGATTTAAAACTTGAACGATTAGAAAGACTATATATTAATGAATTGTTAAGAATTCATGGAGTACCCCTATCGATTGTTTCTGATCTTGATCCCCGGTTTACATCAAGATTCTAGAAAAGTCTTCATAAATCCCTAGATAGTAAACTTTGTTTAAGAATTGCCTACCACCCTAAAACTGATTGAAAATCAGAACGAACTATTCAAACCTTAGAATACATGTTGATATCTTGCTCACATGACTTTAAAGATATGTGGGATCAATATTTACCTCTGGTAGAATTTTCCTATAATAATAGCTTCAATTCAAGTATTCAGATGGCACTATATGAAGCATTGTATGGAAAGAGATGTGGCACACCAACTTTTAGGGATGATGTTGGTGAAAGAAAACTCATAGTCCCAAAACTTGTTGAAGAAACATGGAAAGGGGAATATTATCCAAACTCACATCAAGGCAAATCAAAGTAGGAAAAAAAGCTACATCGATAACCTAAGGTAGGATTTGGAATTTCATGAAGGAGATCATATTTTCCAAATGGAATCTCCACGGAAGGGTGTTATACGATTCAGTAAGATGGGTAACTTAAGTACCAGGTACGTCGATCCTTTTGAAATTATAGAATGAATTGGTGTTGTAGCCTACCATTTGGCAATGCATCCAAGACTCTCTAATGTTCATGATGTATTCTTTGTATCACTGTTGAAAAAATACATGCCTGGACCAGCACATGTACTGACCAATGAAGAAATAGAACTGGAACCCTATCTATCTTATTGTGAAGAGAATGTCAAGATTCTTGATACTAGGTAATAAGTGTTAAGAAACCGGACAACTAATTCAGTAAAAGTTCTATGGAGAAATCATAAGATATAAGAGGCAACGTGGGAACCCGAGGAACATGTAACATCCCATGTAAATAAAGAATAATACAATTTCATATTTATTAATATTTAAGAATTAAATATTAATTTTAATTTAAAGGGGTGTCTATGTTCGATAGTGTACCCGATACGCAACAAAGAGTTTCTTTGAAATCTTACGTTGCACACTAGTAATATAATAATATTATTTCAAATGGTAGTTAACACGTTGCCATTGTATAGGCGGGAATGAATAGAAATAACTAAAATATTATTATATATGTTTGTTAAAAGTTTTGTCATTTATCCAATAATAGATAAAGTCTTAAAATAAGAAAATAATTCAATTTTAGGCATAGATACTCTAATATTCACTAAAAGGTTGATTTATAGCCTTTTAATGGTGAACCCACTTTAAATAAAGTTTTGTTCACTCTTATAGATTCTATTGGACCAAATAAAATTCTTCTTTATAATCGGGACATCAAAATTTACTTTATATAATTTTTTGGTATTTTTCCGATAAAGTTCAATTTTTAATGAATAAGTGGAAAATGTTGTATTTTAATTCAAAAAATCTTTTTAAAATAATTTATTTATATGATTATATTATATTTTTAATTGGTTTTAAGGTTAAATTAGAATATATTTTTACCATTTAATCCAATGGTGGTCATTTTAATTAATTTCACTTTGAAATTGGACTTAAACTAGTGTCAATATTTTGATATATATTGTTTCTTAAAAACACGCTATTTGTTTTGACAGCGGTAATTAATTATTAAATTAATTAATGAAACTTATATGTTTTGAATTTTGTAAAATAGAAATCATTTTTGAATTCAGAATATCAAATATATCTTAGGGTGAATTTTTGGTATTTTTCTGAAAAACTTCAATTTTTGATGAATAGTGAAACCACTAAGTGGTAGTTAAAAAACTGATTTTTCGTTTAAATGAAACTTTACCACTTCTGTGATTTTAATTTCAAAAATCCGACATACATGGTTGTCATTAGGATGTAAAATTTGGTTCAATGGGATTAAAATAATTTTTTGGTGAATAGTAACTTTTAAGTTTATTAATCACGATTAGAGGTAATTTGTGTAATTTAAGTTAAAAATAATGTTTAAATAATATTAAATTACCTTGACACATGTCCTACACTTATTGGATGTGTCATGGACGACCAAAAAAATCCATGGGTCAACTTGGGGACCCCATGGAGCCACTTGGGTAAGAAAGTGACATTAATAACTTTTTATTTAAAGTTAAAATAAAAATGTCACAAACATGTATTGTTTTACTAAAACAATTTTTACATGGGGTTATACAAGTCATATTTTGGACTATAAATATTCATTAGAAAGCTAAAAAGATTTTGTACATCATGATATTTTTTCATATAATTTTTATACATTAAATAAATTAAATTATTTATGACAGCATGATGATGCAGCGATTACCTCATTATTTAATGATTTAAATAAAATGAAATGATAATGTAAAATCTAAGACCTACACTTTTCAAAAACCTATTGTATGGGAGGATTTCGAACTCTTATCACATTATACTCGAAATATATAATTGTGGGATCTTTAATATCCGAAAATCATTTTATAATAAAGTAACATTTTATAACTTTCCAAGAGTGCCCCTCCTCTCCTCTTATAAAAGGCACCCACATCTACCCCTTACCCACACCTCTCAAGCCATTGGCCTGACCAAGATCTGCTCATTTTATCTCTCCACATCTATCTCCTCATACTTGAAGCCTTACCTTAGGCAGAAAGCTCTTCAAGGAACCCTTTTGGTTCAAACCAAGAGGAGTTACCCAATTTAAAGGTAATGCCTTCACTTGTGTTATTTTGTTTTATTTTGCTTCTCGAACCCCCTAAACTATTATTATTCCATTATTTTGTAACAACACCAGTATATCCAATATACTAGGATGTTTTTATGAGAAGGATTTGATTTACACTTACACACACCTCCATCTAATGGTTAAAGAACATACTGTTTCTGTGGTTGGTGAATTTCTGCCTCACAAAACAATGATTGTTCAATATTCTTTTAACACCTTTAATGTTGTCCATTAAGATGAAACTATTTTTATATATGATATATATTATTTTTATGTCTTCATTATTCTTCTTTATTTTTAATTTGTGGCATACCTTTATGCTTTCCATTATGGGTAAACAGGATAATTTCATTTTAGGAAGTGTGGACTACCGCCCCCTCAAAGAGATTTGATTCGTTAATGCCTTATGTGGGATTTATAAAGGATGTAGTTAATGATATTATATATGATATTATACTGGAATTATAATATACCTTTATATCATTATGATTTCACTCCATTAAATATGAAATAGAAATGAAAGCAGCATTCTTGCGTACGTACGACTTACCGTCTCCATGAACTGTGCATTTCATTTCTTACCTCTAAATGTTATATACTATTATAAATACATGTATATGCTGGATATATATGATTAATATGATATCCAAATCATGAATATCATTCTGAATATAATGAACCTTTGTCCACATGAATAACATGTAATAATAAGAAGTCCATTTTTGACTTAAGTACCAAATATCGACAAAATGAACTTTATTAACATAAATGATTACATAATATTTATAACATGGAAATAAGTTATATAAAAAGAATAATAAACTTGAAAAATTTTCTTAAGAAAGTATAAATTAACTTTAGTTTATTATTCATGAGATTAAAGAGAAATCGAGTCACGTCGGACATGATGTAAGGGAACTTCTTAACCCAATTTCTGTTCTTTGGGTTAATCTCATAATTTCAAATTATGTCAGATGTTATTATGTCCTATCTTGTATTTGTAATTTATTTATATGGAATTATAGTGAATAAACATAATAGATATATTTTATTTAAAAAATGATCTTTGTAAGGGACTTCGTCTCAATCTCCTTTCATTGAGGTATATTTTGTTCTAATAAAATAATTTCTTTTATACGCTATATAAAACACCTTTGAATTTTACTTTTATTCAAAAGGAACCTTTTCTATATGAAGCGTTTTACTAAATGACAAAAAGTATGTTTCTTTTTAACATACGCGGTGACAACGACCTTTCTGCCACCACGAGTATTATTTGGTCTTTGGCTTCCTCAACAAGCCGTAATGTTTTTACAATGAAATAAATACCATATACTCGTTTATGTATTTTGGTATTGAAAATGGTTTTTATAATGGATTTGTTATGTCAATATATTTAAGTGATATATTGTGATAGAAATGTGGAAATGTTTTCTTTCCATTATATTTGTTTTATGTCTTATGATTTTATAATATTACTTGGATATTTGACTGGTGGTTACGTGATAAACCATATGACGGGTGGTGCCGTGAATACCAAGACAGGTGGTTACGTTATAACCTACAATGCATTGGGTATGGAAGTCGGCCGTATGGATATTCCATTAAGTGATATGTGTGGAAGTCGACCGTATGGTTATTCTATTTATGTATGTTTATGTCCCAAGTTACCTTCTTATGTTATGTGTTCTTTATATGGGTTTTATGGTGATATTTTTGTTACAAAAGGGTAAGCAATGATATTTTATTCGGGGAAGAGTATTTACTACTTTATAAAGGTGAAATGTATTACTTTGATAAAGTATTCATGGTTTACTTGTTGTTTTGAAATTCTAATAGTTTTCCTTCTTTGTGTATCCCTTACTAAGATTTTTATGCTCACCACAAGTTTTTTTGAAATGTTTTTTACAGGACATAATGTGGAATATGGTCAAGGATGGTATCAAGGAAAATTCATGTTGTCTTAAACATTGAACTAGAAATGACTTTTTTTAGAGTTCATGTTCTAAAAAAAATGAAAACTTTGTAGAAGTGTCCACTGTGTAATCTTTTGAGATGTAATAGTTATGATCTAATTCTCTAAAACTCTAAACCTAAAAAGATCCTCAATTGGAATTATTCATTTAATTCAATATTAAGTAATTTTTATGGTCGGGGCCTTATAGTTGGTATCATAGGTTCGTTTAGACAACTTTAGGAGGTAGACATTTTTTAAATTATAAATTAAGTTATGGAATGATTGAAATGATATAGCATTTAAAATTTACCATCTTTCTTCTCCTAAGATATTTCTGTGTTCAGAATGGTTTTCCATAGAGGAAACAAGGCAACTATGTTGGGATGACATCAGGATGAAGACAACCTTCCAAACCAGCAACCTGAGATGGTTGGAATTGGAACTGAACAGTTTGTTATAGTGATGGCACAGTTGACTCAGGCTATAAATGGTGGTGGTATCCATGCACAAGATCATCCAGATCAACCGCAGAGGAACGTGTCAGTGGTGGAACATTTCACGAGGCAACATCCCCCATCATTCAGAGGATCATCAGACCATGTGCTAGCAGAAGGGTGGATTAAAGAACTGGAGATAATTTTTGATGTCATGGGGTGTTCAGAACATCAAAAGGTTAGTCTTGTTGTTTACTGTTTTGAAGGTGAAGCAGATCAGTGGTGGTTGATGATGAAAAATATCAGGGATAGTGATGAGATTGATTATCTTCACTGGGATGAATTCAATGGTATGTTTCTTGAGAAATATTTTCCTAAGGTGGTTCGTCTTAGTATGGAAACAAATTCCTAGAATTGAGGCAGGAGGATGACTCAGTGGCTGCTTATGAAGAAAAGTTCACTCAACTGGCATGATATGCTCCAAATTTCATATGATATCTTGATAGTAAAATCAACCATTTTTACTTAGGGTTAAAGCCAAGGTATCGAAGGGATTTAGCTTCTCATGAGTTAAAAAGTTATGAAAAACTTGTTCGATGTGCGGAGAAGGTGGAAATGGAGTTTGTCGATGATCAGGTGTTTTTTGAGAAACAACAAAATAAGAGGTCCATTTGGTAGGTAAAGGGGAAGAATTCATCAAAGATGCAAGGAGGTAAGAAAACCAAATATCCATCCTATGATAAGTGTGGTAAAATGCATCCTGGAGAATGTTTATCCAAGTCTGGAAAGTGCTTTAGGTGTAGTAAGTCTGGTCATATTGCTCGTAACTATAAAGAAGATGATCAAGTAGGCAATGAAAAGATAGCAGCAAGATGTTTTAAGTGTACTGAAATGGGTCATTATGCAAATGAGTGTCTAACAAAGAACTCAACTGGGGGAAAGCAACCATACTACAAGCAGAAGGGGGTGGTGAAATCCTTTGCATCTGCATCAGCAGATGTTGGGCCATCGAATGAAGTAATATCAGGTATATTGTTTGTTTGTTTAGATTATGCGAATGTGTTGTTTGATTCAGGGTCTACACATTAATTCATTTATGAGAATTTTTCTAGTAAATTGGGAATTCCATCTCAAGATATGAATCCTTAACTTATGGTAAAAACACCCGGAGGGAACATTGAGACAAAAAGAAATTATAAGAACCTTCCTATCCTTGTGTGTGGAAAGAATCTACCTAAAAACCTTATTGTTTTGACTCTAGTATAGTTTGATGTTATTTTGGGCATGGATTGGCTTTCTATTAATCATGCTACGATTGACTGTAGAGCTAAAATGGTTTCTTTTCAGAAAGATTTTCAGTTTGTGTACAAGAATGAACCCTTGCTTTTGATAACATATCAAGAAGTTGAGAAACTAGTAAAAGATGGAAATAAATGTTACCTTTCACATATTGTGGAAAATAAAGGAACTGTTCAGATTAATGATTTACAAGTGGTAAATGAGTATCATGATGTTTTTCTTGATGAGTTTCCTGTTATTATTCATGATCGGGAAGTTGAATTTACTGTTGACTTAGTTCCTGATTCTAATCCAATTTCAAAACCCCCATATCGAATGGATCAAGTTGAACTTTTACAGTTAAAGAAGCAATTGCAGGAGTTATTAGATAAAGGTTTCATTTGACCTAGCACATCACCTTGGGGTGATCCTGTCTTGTTTGTTAAAAAGAAAGATGGTTCAATGAGACTTTTCATTGATTATAGAGCCTTGAATAATATCACTGTTAAGAATAAGTATCCTTTGCCTCATATCGATGATTTGTTTGATCAGCTCCAGGGAGATTAGTATTTTTTGAATATTGACTTGAGGTTGGGGTACCATCAGTTGAAAGTAAAAGAAGCAGACATTCTGAAGACTGCATTTCATACTAGATATGGCCATTATGAATTTGTATATATACCTTTTGGGTTAACCAATGCACCTACTGTATTCATGGACCTTATGAATAGAATTTTCCATGAGTTATTAGATAAGTTTGTGGTTGTTTTCATTGATGATGTTTTTGTGTTTTCTGAAAGTAAATAGGAGCATGAAAGTCATTTCAGGGTTATCTTTCAAACCATAAAAGAAAATAAACTGTATGGAAAATTAAGCAAGTGTGAGTTTTGGTTACAATAAATTTTTTCCTTGATCACATTGTTTAAAAAAATGGCATAACTATTGATCCTTCTAAAACAATAGTTGTTGAAGAATGGCCAATACCCACAAATGTAACTGAGATCTGTAGTTTTCTTGGTTTGGCAGGTTATTACCAGAGGTTTGTTGAAAAAATTTCACAGTTATCTAGTCCAATGACTAAGCTAACCCGAAAGGGTGTTAAGTTTATCTGGACAAAAGAATGTGATGCTTGTTTTCAAGATTTGAAAAGAAGATTTGTGAATGCTCCAATTTTGGCACTTCCTTCCAGGAATGGTGAGTTTGTTATCTACAGTGATGATTCATTGAAGGGACTTGGTTGTTTCCTTATGCAAAATGATCAGGTAATTGCTTATGATTCACATCAGCTGAAAACAAATGAGGTAAATTACCCTACACATGATTTGGAATTGACTGCTGTTGTTTTTGCTCTAAAAATTTGAAGGCATAATTTGTATGGTGTAAAGTGTGAAATATATACTGATCAAAAAAGTTTAAAGTATATATTCACTTAGAAATAATTGAATATGAGACAGAGGATATGGCTGGAATTAATAAAGGATTATGATTGTACAATTCATTATCATCCGGGAAAAGAAAATAAAGTGGCTAATGCTTTGAGTTGAAAAACTAATGCTTCATTAACCATTTCACTTTTGGAATGTGATCCTTTGTTTAAGGATTTGATGAAATTTGGAATAGAAGTTATTGGTGTAGAATGTTCTTCTATTTCATTTCAGGTATCAGTGAAATCATCTATATCAGACAGAATTAAGCAAGCAGAGAAGCAAGATAGTGAGTTGTAGAAAAAGGTAGAGCTGGTTCAGAAGGGTAAGTTGCCTTAATTTAACATTGATAATGTTTGTGTTTTGAGGATTGGGAAGAGATTATGTGTGCCTTGTGATTCACAATTGAAGAATGATTTGTTATGTGAGGCTCATAGTTCCCCATTTTCAGTTCATCCTGGCAGTACTAAGATGCACAGAGATCTGTGGTAGTATTACTGGTGGGATGCAATGAAAAGAGATATTGAAGATTTTACTGTGAAGTGTTTGACATGTCAGCAGGTTAAAGCAGAGCGGCAGTTACCGAAATGGATGCTCCAGCCTTTACCAGTACCAGAGTGGAAATGGTAGAATATATCCATGGACTTCATTGTGGGATTACCGAAAACATCTTGAGGTAATAATTCAAGCTTTATTGTTGATCGATTGACTAAATTTTCTCATTTTCTTTCTATTAGAGATAATTTGTCTCTAGATCAACTTGCTCGATTGTATGTTAAAGAGATAGTTAGGTTGCATGGAGTTCCTCTCTCCATTGTATCTAATCATGATGCCAGGTTTACTTTTAACTTTTGGAAAGACCTTTAGAAGTTGTTGGGTACTGAATTAAATTTTATTATAGCTTTTCATCCTTAATCACATGGGCAGTCAGAACAAACAATTCAGACCTTGGAGGATTTTCCATGTGCTTGCTCATTGGATTATCAGGGAAGATGGGACCAACATCTTTCTTTTGGTTGAATTTTCATATAATAACAGTTTTCATTCCAGTATACAGATGGCTCCGTTTGAAGCATTATATGGAAAACAGTATCGAACTCTAGCTTTTGGGGTTGAAGTAGGTGAAAGGATGCTGATGGGACCAGAATTGGTAGAAGAGATGGCAGAAAAAGTTTAGTTGATTCAAAAACACATGAGAATAACTCAGAGCAGGCAGAAAAGTTATGCGGATAACCGGAGTAAGGATCTATCTTTCAAGGTTGGTGATGATGTTTTTCTCAAAGTCTCGCCATGGAAAAGTGTGATGTGATTTGGTAAGAAAGGAAATATGAGTCCAAGGTTCATTGGACTATATGAAATTCTAGAGAGAGTTAGATTAGGTGCATACAGATTGGCTTTACCTCCAAGAGTGTCCCGGGTTCAAATTTGTTTTCATGTTTCGATGTTGAGAAAGTATATGCCAGATCCATCTCATGTTTTGAGCCCAGAGGTAGTTCAGTTGGAGGAGAATCACTCTTATGAAGAACAACTAGTCCAGATTCTAGACCGAAGAGAGAAAGTGTTGTGAAATAAGGTAATTTATCAGGTGAAGGTTTTTTGTAAAAACCATATGGTTGAAGAGGTAACGTGGGAAACTGAAAATGCTATAAGGGATAAATACCCCCACTTATTTTGATAAGTGAATAAAATTGCGAGGGTTCAATTTCCAGAAGGGGGGAAGGATGTAACATCCCACATAAATAAAGAATAATACATTTTCATATTTATTAATATTTACAAATTAAATATTAATTTTACTTTATAGGGGTTTCTATGTTCGGTAGCATACCCGATACGCAACAAAGAGTTTCTTTGATATCTTACATTACACACTAGTAATATAATAATATTATTTCAAATGGTAGTTAACACGTAGCCATTGTATTGGAGGGAATGAATAGAAATAACTAAAATATTATTATATATGTTTGTTAAAAGTTTTTTCATTTATCCAATAAAAGATAAAGGCTTAAAATAATAAAAGAATTCAATTTTAGGCATAGATACTCTAATATTCACTAAAAGGTCGACTTATTGCCTTTTGATGGTGAAACCTATTTAAATATATTTTTGGTCACTTTTATACATTCTATTTGACCAAATAAAATTCTTCTTTAGAATCGGGACATCATAATTTACTTTGTGTAATTTTTTGGTATTTTTCCGATAATGTTCATTTTTTAATGAATCAGTGGAAAATGTTGTATTTTATTTCAAAACCTATTTTTAATATAATTTATTTATATGATTAGATTATCTTTTGAATTGTTTTTAAATTGAAATTAGAATATAGTTTTACCATTTAATCCAATGGTGGTCATTGGAACTAATTTCACTTTGAAATTGGACTTAAACTAGTGTCAATCTATTGATATATATTGTTTCTTAAAAACACGCTATTTGTTTTGACAGCGAGAATTAATTATTAAATTAATTAATGCAACTTATATGTTTTGAATTTTGTAAAATATGCATCATTTTTGAATTTGGAATATCAAATATAGCATAGGGTGAATATTTGGTATTTTTTTGAAAAACGTCAATTTTTGATGAATAGTGAAACCACTAAGTGGCAGTTAAAAAACTGATTTATCATTTAAATGAGACTTTACCACTTCTGTGATTTGAACTTCAAAAATACAATATACATGGTTTTCATTCGGATGTAAAATTTGGTTCGGTGGGATTAAAATAATTTTTTTGGTGAATAGTAACTTTGGAGTTTATTAATCACGATTAGAGGTAATTAGTGTAATTTAAGGTAAAAATAATCTTTTAATAATATGAAATTACTTTGACACATGTCCTAACCTTATTGTATTGTCATGGACGACCAAAACAATCCATGGGTCAACTTGGATACCCCGTGGAGCCACTTGGGTAAGAAAATGATATTAATAACTTTTTATTTAATGTTAAAATAAAAATGTCAGAATCATGTGTTGTTTTACAAAAACAATTTCTACATGGGGTTACACAAGTCATATTTTTGACTATAAATATTAATTATAAATATAAAAAGATTTCCTACATCATGATATTTTTCATATAATTTTTAGACATTAAATAAATTAAATTATTTATGACACCATGATGATGCAGCGATCACCTCATTATTTAACGATTTAAATAAAATGAAAAGATAATGTAAAATATAAGACCTAAACTTGTCAAAAACCTATTTTATGGGTGTATTTAGAACTATTATCACCTTATCCTCGAAATATATAATTTTGGGAACTTTAATATCCCAAAATAATGTTATAATAAAGTAACATTTTATAACTTTCCAAGAGTGCCCCTCCTCTCCTCTTATAAGAGGCCCCCACCTATACCCCATACCCACACCTGTCAAGCCTTTGGCTTGACCAATATCTACTCATTTTATCTCTCCACATCCCTCTACACTTCCTTGAAGCCTTACCTTAGGCATAAATTTCTTCAAGAAACCCATTTGGTTCAAACCAGGAAGAGTTACCTGATTGAAAGGTAATGTCTTCACTTGTGTTCTTTTTTTTTCTTATCCAGCCCCCTAAACTCTTATTATTCCTTTATTTTGTAACAAAACTACTATATTAAATATACTAGTATGTTTTTATGAGAATTATTTGATTTACACTTACACACACCTCCGTCTAATGGTTAAAGAACATATTGTTTCTGTGGTTGGCGAATTTATGATTCACGAAATGATGATTGTTAAATCTTCTTTTAACACCTTTCATGGTGGAAATTAAGATGTCACTAATTTTATATATGATATATATTATTTTTATGTTTTCCTTATTCTTCTTTATTTTTAATTTATGGCATGCCTTTATGGTTTTCATTATGGGTAAACACAATAATTTCATTTTAGGAACTGTGGACTACCGCCTCCTCAAAGTGATTTGATTCATTAATGCCATATGTGAGACGTATAAAGGATGGAGTTAATGATATTATATATGATATTATACTGGAATTATAATATACCTTTATATCATTATGATTTCCCTCCATTAAATATGAAATAGAAATGAATGTAGCGTTCTTGCGTACGTATGGCTTACTGTCTCCATGAACGGTGCATTTCATTTCTTACCTCTAAATGTTATATACTATTATAAATACATGTATATTATTGATATATATGAAATATATGATATACAAATCATGAATATAATTCTAGATATAATGATCCTTTGACCACATGAACAACATGTAATTATAAGAAGACCATTTCTGTCTTAAGTACCAAATATCGACAAAACGAACATTATTTACTTAAATGATTACATAATGTTTATAACATGGAAATAAGTTATATAAAAAGAATAATAAACTTGAAAAGGGTTTTTAAGAAAGCATAAATTAACTTTATTTTATTATTCAGGATATTAAAGAGCAATCGAGTGACGTCGGCCACGAAGTAAGGGAACTTCTTAACCCAATTTCTGTTCTTTGGGTTAATCTCCTACTTTCAAATTATGTCATGATATTATTATGTCCTATCTTGTATTTGTACTTTCTTTATGTTTACTTATAGTGAATACACATAATAGATATATTTTCTTTAAAAAAATGATCTTTGTAAGGGACTTCGTCTCAATATCCTTTCATTGAGGCATATTTTGTTCTAATAAAAGACTTTCTTTTATACGCTGTATAAAACACCGTTGACTGTTACTCTCATTAAAAAGGAACCTTTTCTATATGAAGTGTTTTACTAAATGACAAAAAGTATGTTTCTTTTTAACATACGTAGTGACAACAACCTTTCTGCCACCACGAGTATTATTTGGTCTTTGGCTTCCTCAACAAGCCGTAATGTTTTTACAATGAAATAAATACCATATACTCGTTTATGTATTTTGGTATTGAAAATGGTTTTTATAATGGATTTTTAATGTCAATATATTTAAGTGATATATTTTGATCGAAATGTGGAAATTTTTTCTTTCCATTATGTTTGTTTTATGTCTTATGATTTTATAATGGTACTTGGACATTTGACGGGTGGTTACGTGATAAACCAAATGACAGGTGGGGTTCTGAATACAAGGAAGGGTGGTTACATTATAACCTCCAATGCATTGGGTATGGAAGTCGGCCTTATGGCTATTCCTTTAAGTGATATGTGTGGAAGTCGACCATATGGTTATTCCATTTAAGTATGTTTATGTCCCAAGTTACATTTATATGTTATGTGTTCTTTATATGGGTTTTATGGTAATCTTTTGGTTACAAAAGGGTAAGTAATGATCATTTATTCAGTGAAGAGTATTTACTACTTCATAAAGGTGAAAGTATTACTTTGATAAAGTATTCATGGTATAATTGTTGTTTTTAAAAGCTAACAGTTTTACTTCTTTGTGTATCCCTTACTGAGCTTTTTATGCTCACCCCATGTTTTTTTTGAAATTTTTTTCACAGGACATAATGTGGAATAGGGTCAAGGATGGGATCAAGGAAAATTCATGATGTCTTAAACATGGAACTTGAAATGAATTTTTTTAGAGTTCATGTTTTGAAAGAAAAAGAAACTTTGTAGAGGTGTCTACTGTGTAATCTTTTAAGATGTAATAGTTATGATATAATTATCTAAAACTCTAAACCTGAAAAGATCATCAATGGGAATTATTCATTTAATTCAATATTAAGTAATGTTTATAGTCGGGGCCTTATAGAACTTATGATGAAGAACCACCTGAATATTTTTATACAGTAATATTCTATAAATTCAGATGATGGAATTATTTAAAGGAGGGAAAAATGTAACACCCCAAGATTCCATGTTACTCATCTCTTTGAATAATACAAAAGCTTGTTTTGTACGCAACCTCGAGTTCTATCACACCACAACCAATCAAACTAGCCAATTAAAAAACAATTATGAATATTAATACCCACTTTTTGAAATTTTATAAATTTTATATTTCTAAATGGACTTTATTTTTTTGTTTCAGAATATCAAAATTAGCTTTCGGTGAATTTTTGGTATTTCTCTAAAAACAATCGATTTTTGATAAATAGTGGAAAACACTACCTTATTGTTTAAAACTGACTTTTATTTAAATATTTGTTTTTTTATTTAAATTTATTTTTAAGTCAAAATAGATTCATAATTCCTATATTAGTTCAATGTAATTCATTTGAGGAAATTTATAATAAAATTAGATATATAAAATTTTATTGAACTATTTAACACCTTTTACCCACCTTCTAGGCACATTTGCCAGATTGCATAAAACATAATTTTACCGCTTCTGTGAATTGAATTTCAAAAATCTGAGAGTCACAGTTGACATCAGTAATTAACATGTGGTTCAATAGAATGAAAATAATTTTTGGTTAAAAGTATCTTTTGAATTTTATTTACCACACTTAAAAGTAAATATGGTAATTAAAGACACGAATGATATAATAATTACCCTAACACATGTCCTAATTCTATTGGATAAGTTTTTTTCAGACAAAATCAGACTTAGGAATAAAATATGATCCTCTTTGATCCCCTTGGATTAGATTATGACATTTATTATTATTTTATTTAATAAAGAGTTAAAAGTGTTAAATTCAACTTTTAATATCTAAACCATTTTTAATATAGGGATATACATAAGATAAATTTGTCTATAAAGATTAATTAGAAATATAAAAAGTTTTCCTACATCATGGTATTTTATTTATAATTTTTGGACATTAATTAATTAAATTTATTTATGACATAATAATGATACAGTAATTACCTTATTAATGAAAGATTAAAATAAATGATATTATAAATATCCAAATAATTTTAAATTGAGACTTTTTATGAATTAAAATAATTTTAGAGGTTAATATTACATATTAGGATTAATGTAAAGTATTTTTGAGAAGTAATCATGTTTTTATGACATTCAAACAAACGAAATACTAAATTCTGTCAAAATGGACATAAATGAGTTTTTAAAACAAATACAATATTATTATATGATATAATATTCCTAAAAATATAATGATCAGACAAAGGAATTATATAATTATAGATATTTCATTAATGAATCAATTTAGGTTATCTTGGCATTTTATAGTATGTTTATAAACCATGTAATATAAAAATACAATAAGACATTGTAAAAGTTAAACTATTTAACTATTAATTAAATCTATAAGATAAGGTTAATATGGAGATCTAAACTTGTCTAAAACCTATTGGTTGAAAATATTTCGACCCATATCCACCATACCCTATAAATAAATCCATTTTTATCCATCCTAATCTGAATATTATTTTATAATAAAATAATATTTCATGCTTTTCCTAAAGTAACCCTCCCCTCTCTTATAAATGGGTACTTCACCTTCTCTTAATTTCACACCTCCAAATCCATTTGGATCTGACAAACCCTGATAAAATATCCTACCAACTAACCTCAATTCAACCTAGAGTCCTTACATTGAACAGAAAGAATACCTAAGGATCCCTTTTGATCAAATCAAAAGGGAGCACCCAAAGAAGTGGTAATAATTTCACTACATCTTTCAATGTTCTTTTCTTCTTCCACTTCCTATTTATATGATGTTTACATACCAAAATAATAACTCTAGTACCTTATACATACTTTGATGTTATTAAAAATATGTTATAACCATATTCATTATTCTATCCATCCTATGAATGACAAAGTTTCCATATGTTCATACGAATGGTTTATTGTCTCCACGTAGTGGTGTTGTTTGTTATTCAACATGTTATTATTTGTATGGGTATAATAATGAGTATAATTGATTTAAATAATAAATATAACATGTTAATGATTATTTATATGTAATATACCATCCAATTACATATTATTTCACGTTTAATATAAGGATGTTGTCGCTCGTGCGTACGTACGAATTACCATCTACACGAACGTGATGAGATTAATTTCCCATAATAACCATTCAAGAATAATTTTAATTTTATGATTTAAAATAATTTTAAGAACTTAATATCATTTTGGATATGAATCAAATACATTCTATCCATAAAAAACATGATATACATAACAAAACATATAATGGAGAACAAATCATTTAACACCCGAAACAATGTTATGACTCAAATATTATTAACAATGAAATATTAGAAGATAATATATGTTATCATATTTATGTATGTGTTTCATGTAAAATTTAATAAAAATGATTTAACTATTATACATGAGGTTAAACTATCCTATACTATGGAAAAGTACAAGGTAAGGGTTAATTTTACAATCTTTTTATTATCTATGGTTGTTTTTACGAAAGTAACTACTGGGAATTACTTATCTTCAACATCTGTGATTCGTAAAAATTTATTTCAATTTTTTTTTACTATTTCCTAGAATATGGATTAATTTATTTTATACCCTTTTTTTACTTTTTATAATTTTTTTGGAAATAAATAATTCTGTCATTTTCCAAATAAGGTTCTTTATGGCCTTTTTGACAAATTATGGTAAGAATATTTTTTAATCTATAGGGCGGGTGCGGCTATTTTCTACCATTATAACACCTTATAAGCTTCCCTTACATGATTATAAGAATATTTTAAAAATAAATGTTTTCTTTTATAATTATGTGACTTTTAAATGATTCAAAGTAGAAAGAGATATTTCTCTCACATAGTTTTGATTTCATCTATTTCAACATCCTTTGATGGATTTTACACTTGTTTGAAGCTGATTTATTATGATAAAATCTTCCATGTTTAATTGAAGGTTTTGTTATACATTTTACTATGGATTTGTTATTTTTATACCATTCATGGTTTATGGTTAAAGTATTAACATTTTGTATGCTAGTTTTAATAATAACTTTTATGTTATATTTCAAATTTTTCATATGAGGAATGCATTGGATTTAGAAAGTGATGGGTGGAGCCTTCTATAGATCCTTAATGCATCTATTGGTCTCATGAGACAAACTAGTATCTTGTCAAAAGGCCTTAAAAAAATCATATTTGTATTCTTGGCATGAGTCCTTGACTATGTGGTTATGATGTCCGGTATTATGCCTTCCATCATTATAAAATTAGCTATTGATATTAAATGTGATTATTCTACTAGTATAATATCCATGTGAATAAGTAAATGGAATTATTTGATTTAACTTTTCCATATTATGCTGAAGTTTAAGTTTAAAAGGATTTTGTTTTAGTATTATACATTACCTTAAATGTTTATGCTTAATTATGATAGTTTCTGTTATATTGTTCTCCTTTCTGAGCATCTGAGCACACCACTTTCTTATGTTTTCATTTTCTGAGGATGTTAATAAGTATATTATGATTAAACTATAGGATTAATCCAAAGTATATGAGTGTGTTCAAAGCGGACACAATGTTGTTTTTTTATTTCATGATGTAATGTCAAACTTATGTATGTATCTAGTACTTCCAAGGCTACTAAACTAATCGGTCTTTAGAGACTTGATCTCTTGTGATCATTACAATGTTATGTAATAATTCACCGAATTTGGGTAACTATGGTCAGGTAATTATAGTTGGTATCAATGGAAGACAAGTAAAAACCGTGGAAAGTAGATTTAGAAAAACTCTGACGAGAGAACATTAGACTAAGATAGACGTTGAGGATTATAATATAAGAACATCCTAGAATTTTGATAATGTAGAGATTTTGTGAATTTTATAATCAACACATCCCTGTCAAGATATGAGTAGGTAGTGGTAGCTCTGGAACAGATTTATCTAGGGGTAAAACCCAAAAACACCGCTTTGAGCTAGACTCAAAATGGAACTCGTGCATAGCAACATGTTATGTTGCACTCTTGGTTACGACAATCCCAGGGGATATGCTTAGGATAATTGAGATTTTTTTTCCTGAAATTATGAAGGATTTGTGTGTAAGTACTTTATCAGAGAAAACATTTTATTATTATTATGGATTATTTGCATAAACCGTTCAATTTATGTAAGTTATTTACTAGTTTTTAATTATGTATTTCAATTCAAAAACTAATCTAGTGTATGAAATTGTTTAGAAATGGCGCCTAGTGGACAGAATAGAATATATACAAAAACATGTAATCAATGAAGAATTTTCCCTCCTACCAAATATAATTATACTAGAGATGGTGATGCAACTGGTGTTGAATAGCTTATAACCATACTGGGACAACTCACTCAGGTTATGAATAATAACCTTACCCATATGGATCACCTTAATAGAAAACATGGAGGGTTGATGTTAGAACACATCATGAGGCAATAAACACCAATATTAAATGGGACTACAAATCAATTTGTTTCTGAGCAATGGATAAGTTTCATAGAGAAAATATTTCATGCTTTCGGGAGTAGTGAATGGGAAAAAGTTGTCATGGCAGTTTATCACCTCATAGGAGATGCAGATCAATGGTGTTAATTTATTCAAAACCAAAAGGAGGATGATGAAGTATAAAATATGGAATAGTGGGAGTTTAAAGATCTTTTCTTAGAAAAAATAATTTCCTCGTGACCATCGAGTGGATATGAAAATAAAATTTATGAGTCTAAGGAAAAAGGAGGATGGAAATGTCACAAAGTATGAGGATAACATTACAAGGTTATCAAGGAATTCTGTAGATTATATAAATAACCCAAGGAAATATATTGATCGATTGTTTGATATGATAAAACCATTTCTCCATCGAGCATTAGTCTAAAAATCCTTCTCGTCGTATGAAGATATTGTCTCCTTTACTATCATGAGAGAAAAGGAATTCTCTAAGTCATACAACTTTAAAGCAAAGCAAGAGAAGAATAAATCTGCTAAAAATTCTAGAAATGGAAATAAATGGAAGAAGGGAAAAGTTGAATTTCTATCCAGAAGTAAATGTTGGAAGAAACACCCCGGTACTTTCCTGAATGGAGTGGGAGTCTATTACAAGTGTGGTGAAAAAGGCCACCAAGCTCGTGATTGGAAAGGGAAGAAAGAGGCGGTCAATGTTGAATTCTTTAGTTTTAAATAAATGGGGAATTGTACAAATGAATATCCTAAGAGTCAAAGAATCTTACCTCAAAAAAGGCCAAGGGAGAAAGGCCAAGATTATGCGATCAAAACTGCATAGGATGAAGTTCTGAGTGATATAGTAGAAGGTACATTAATTGTTTCCTCAAATTTATCCAATGATTTATTTGATTCTGGATCATCACATTCTTTCATATCTTTTGAGTTTTCCAATAAAATTAGATATTTACAGTTTGTTTTAACAAGGGAGTTTTCAGTTAAAACATTTAAGGAAAGTTTCATTGCAACAATGTTTTGTGAAGCAGTTTCCATTATGGAATATAAACATGCTTTTTCGACTGATCGAATTGTCATACCCATGATTTAATTTGATATAATGCTCGATATGGATTGTATTTTGAACCATGATGTGAAAATTTATTCTATGTATATAGGGGTTAAATTTTTTTATGATGAAAATGAATAACTTATTTTTAGAGCAAATACATCACTATCTGATTCACATCTAGATCCACCCCTAGTAGCTCTACTAAATTCAATTATTTGGGAGGGATAGAGTGAAATAACTATGGGTGAAGAAAGTAATTTTCAAATATAGGAAGTACTTATTCTGCAAAAACATGTTGATGTGTTTCCGGAGGATTTATCTAGACATCCTCCGAAACGAGAAATTGAGTTTTCCATTGATTTAATTCCCTGTTCAAGACCCATATTGAAAACCCCTTATAAAATTCCCACTGAGGAGTTAGTGGATCAAAATAAATTACTAGAGTAATTGAGTAATAAATGATTTATTTGACCTAGTGCTTCTCCATTACTAGCCCATGTTCTTTTTGTTAAGAAGAAATATGGATCTATGAGGATGGACATTAACTATAGGGAGATTAGTGCTATAATAAAAAAAAGTATCCTTTACCTCGCATTGAATATTTATTCAACCAAAATCATTGTTATCAATATTTTTCAAAGATTGACCATCAATCTTAACATCATCAGTTGTGTGTGGAGAAGGAAGACATTCTGAAGACAATATTTCATACCAGGTATAAGCATTACAAGTTTATAGTAGTGCCTTTTGGACTATCTAATGATCCCTATTTATTCACGAATATAATGAATATAGTTTTAAAGGAATATCATGATGACTTTGTAGTTTTATTTATTGATTATATATTGGTATACTTCAAAAGCTATGAATATCTTGAAAATAACTTATGCACAATTCTAAAGACTCCTAAAAGATATGAATTATATGGGAACTTTAGAAAGTGTGAATTATGGATTCAATTGATTTCTTTTCTTGGCCATATTTTCTCTAAGGATGGAATATCTATTGATCCTTCGAATACAATAGTAATAGAATAATGGCCATCACCGATGCGTATAATAGAGGTATGCAATTTTATTGGTTTAAGAGGTTATTATGAGTGTTTTGTCTATAATTTTGCTTGATTGGCTAACCCATTAACCAAGATCACACATAAAGGGGTTAAATTTGTTGGTAGAAAAAGCTTGTGAAGAATGTTTTGAAGAACTAAAGAGAAGATTAGTCAATATTCCTATCTTGACTCTACCATCGGGGAATGATGGGGTTTTTATTTATAGTGATGCTTCCAAGAAAGGAATCAGTTGTGTCTTTATGAAGATTGATAGAGTTATTTCCTATCCATCATGGAAATTAAAAATTCATGAACAAAACTATCTTACTTGGGATCTTAAGTTAGCAGTTGTAGTCTTTTCTTTGATGATATGGAGACATAATCTATATGGAGAAAAATTTGAGATATATACCGATCAAAAGAGTTTGAAATACATTTTCTCATAGATAGAACTCAACATGAGGCAAAGATGGTGTCTTTAACTACTAAAGGATTATTATTACACTATATAATACCACTCTAGGATGGAAAATAAGGTGAGAGATGCTTTAAACAGAAAAGATCATGGAGTTTTGAACAAGATGATAGTTCAAAGGGATCCTATGGTCATGGACCTATTAATGATGGATATAGGAATAATCATGGAAGGTGAAACATCAATAATTTTTCATATTCATTCGAAACCATCATTACTAGAAAGGATAAAAAGTTCTCAGACTGATGATGAGGAGTTTCAAAATAAAATTGAAGCTGTGAATGATAAAAGATTGATTGACTTCGTATATGAAGATAGAATTTTGAAATTTGGGAGGAGGCATTGTGTTCCCAATATACCTGATCTAAAGAGGGAATTTTTGGATGATTCTCATAGCTCCAATTTTTCTATACACCTTGGTAGAACTAAAATGTATGGATATTTGAAGTAACATATTTGGTGGGACAACATGAAGAGGGATATTTCTTATTATGTGTCAAGATGTATGTTTTTTCAACAGGATAAGGATAGAAGAGAACATCTTGGAGGAGTCATAAAACCTCTTTACATACCTATGTTGAAATGGGATGATATTACGATGGACTTTGTCATGGGGATACCAAAGTATCCAAGAAGAAATGATGAAATATGGCTCATTATTGATAATCTTAGCAATTTAGCACATTTTCTTGCTATAAGAGAAGATTTACCACTTGAATGTTTAGTAAGAATATATATTAATGAATTTTTAAGAATTCATGGAGTACCCCAATCAATTATTTCTTATCGTGATACTCATTTTACATCAAGATTTTGGAAAAGTATTTAGAAATCCCTAGATACTGAACTTTGTTTAAGATCTGTCTACCACCCTCAAACTGATGGACAATCAGAACAGACTATTCAAACCTTTGAATACATGTTGAGATATTTCTCACATGACTTTCATGGTATGTGAGATCAATATTTACCTCGGGTAAAATTTTCCTATAATAATAGCTTCCATTCATGTATTCAGATGGCACTATATGAAGCATTATATTGAAAGAGATGTGGTGCACCAACTTGTTGGGATGATGTTGGTTAAAGAAAACTCATAAGCCCAGAACTTTTCGAAGAAAGAATAGAAAAGGTGATGATTATCCAAACTGACATCTAAGCTGCTCAAAGTAGGAAAAACAATTATGTCGATATCCTGAAGAAGTACTTAGAATTTTTAAGAAAGATATCATGTTTTATTAAAGGCATCTCCATGAAAGGGTGTTATATGATTCGGTAAGAAGGGTAAATTAAGTCCTAGGTACATCAATCCTTTTGAAATTTGAGAATGAATTGGTGTTGTAGCCTACCATTTGGAAATGCCTCCAAGTCTCTCCAAAGATCATGCTGTATTCCATGTATCAATATTGTTAAAATACATGATGAAATAGAACTGGAACAAGATCTATCTTATTTTGAAGAGAATCTCAAGATTCTTGATACTATGGAACAAGTGTTGAGAAACTGGATGACTCGTTTGGTAAAAGTTCTATGGAGAAACCATAAGATGGAAGAGTCAACGTGGGAACCCGAGGATATTATGATGAAGAACCACCCAAATCTTTTTATGTAGTAATATTCTATAAATTTAGAGGACTTAATTACTTAAAGGAGGGAAGAATGTAACACCCCAATCTTCCACATTACACTTCTCTTTAAATAATTCAATAGCTTGTGCAACATGCAACTTCGAGATCTAGCACACCACGGCCAATCAAACTAGCCATTTAATAATCAATTATGAATAGTAATACCCACTTTTTGAAATTTTATAAATTTTATATTTCAAAATGTACTTTATTTTTTGGATTCAGAATATCAAAATTATCTTTGGGTGAATTTTTGGTATTTTTCTGAAAAATTTCAATTTTTGATAAATAGTGAAAACACTACGTTTTTGTTTAAACCTGACATTTATTTAAATCATTGTTATTTTTATTTAAATTTATTTTGAAGACAAAATAGATAAATTATACATATATTAGTTTAATGTAATTCAATTGTGTCATTTTATAATAAGATTAGATATATAAAATTTTATTCAACTATTTAACGCCTTTTACCCAACTTCTAGGCACATTTTCAAAATTGCGTAAAACATAATTTTATCGATTCTGTGAATTGAATTTCAAAATAAAAGATTCAAAATTGACATCATTATGTAAAATTTTGTTCAATAGAATGAAAATAATTTTGGTGAATAGTAACTTTTGAATTTTATTTACCACCGTCAAAATTGAATGGGGTAATTAATTGTACAAATGATATTATAATTACCCAAACACATGTCTTAATTCTATAGGACAAGTGGTGTTCATCCAAAATCAACCTTAGGAATAGAATATGATCCTCTTTGATCCACTTGGATTAGATTAAGACATTTATTATTATTTTATTTAAAGAAGAGTTAAAAGTGTTAAATTCATCTTTTAATAACTAAACCATTTTTAATATAGGGTTATACAAAAGATAAATTCAAATATATATATTAATTAGAAAGATAGAAATATTTCCTACATCATGGTATTTTATTTATAATTTTTAGACATTAAATAATAAATTAAATTTATGACACAATGATGATGCAGTAATTACCATATTAATGAAAGATTAAAATAATTGATATTATAAATATCCAAATAAATGTAAATTCAGAATTTTAATGCACTAAATTAATTTTAAATGTTAATATTACAATTTAGGATTCATTTAATTTATTTTTTAGAATTAATAATGTTTTTTTTACTTTCACTCAAACCAAATACTAAATAGTGTCGAAATTAACATAAATTAATTTTAAAAAAATATATATTATTATTAAATGATATAATATTTCTAAAAATATAAGGTTCAGACAAAGGAATTATATAATTATACATATGTCATTAATTAATCACTTGAGGTTCTCTTGGCATTTTATAGTACGTTTATAAACCATGTAATATAAAAATACAAAAAGACGTTTGAAAAGTTAAACTATATAACTAATAATTAAATATATAAGATAAGGTTAATATGGTGAGATAAACTTGTCTAAAACCTATTGGTTTAAAATATTGACATCCATAAACACCATACCCTATAAATAAATCCATTTGGAGCCATCATAAACCGAAAAATATTTTATAATAAAATAATATTTCATGCCTTTCCTAAAGTAACCCTCACCTCTCTTATAAAAGGGTACTTCACCTTCTCTTAATTTCACACCTCCAAAGCCATTTGGATCGGCCAAAACCTGATCAAATAACCTACCAAATACCTTCAATTCAAACAAGAGGCCTTAATTTGATCATAAAGCCATCCTAAGGATCCCTTTTGATCAAATCAAAATGGAGCACCCAAATAAGAAGTAAGAATTTCATCACCTCTTTCAGTGTTCTTTTCTTCTTCCACTTCTTCTTTAATTGATGTTTCCCTACCAAAATAATAACTCAAGTACCTTCTATATAATGTGATGATATTATAAATATGGTACAATAATTTTCATTATTCTATCCATCATATGAATGACAAGTTTACTATATGTGTGTACCTATGGATTACTGTCTCCATGTCGTGGTGTAGTTTGTTATTCAAGTCTTCATTATTTGGATGGGTATAATAATGAGTATAATTGGTGTAAATAATAAATAGAAAATTTTAATTATTCTTTATATGTAATATAACATCCAATTATATATGATTTCTCCATAAATACAATGATGTTGTTGCTTGTGCGTACGTACAGATTACCGTCTACACGAACGTGATGAGATTAATTTCTCATCATAACCATTAAAGAATAATTTTCATTTATGATTTAAAATAATGTTGAAGAACTTAATATTATTTTGGATATGAATCAAATACATCCTATCCATAACAAACATGACTTACGTAACAAAACATATAATGAAAAATGAATCAGTTAACAACTGAAACAATGGTACTACTGAAATATTATTAACAAAGAAATATTAAAAGATAATATATGATATCATATTTATGTATGTGTTTTTTGTATAATTTAATATAAATGATTTAATTATTATTCAGGAGGATATATTACCCTCTACTAAGAAAAAGTACATGGTAAGGTTTAATTTTACAATCTCTTTATTATCTGTGGTTGTTTTTACGAATGTAACTACTGTGAATTATTTATCATCCACATCTGTGTTTCTTAAAAATTTATATCAATTTTTTTTAATATTTCCTAGAATATTAGTTGAAGTCATTTATACACTTTTTTGACTTTTTATAATTTTTTTGGAAAGAAATCCTTCAGTCGTTTTCCAAATAAGGTTCTTTACGGCCTTTTTGAAAAATTAAGGTAAGAATGTTTTCTAACCTATACGGTAGGTGTGGCTATTTTCTGCCAATATAACACCTTTGAAGCTTCTGATACAGGATTATTAGAATATTTTAAAAATAAATTATTTATTTTATAATTATGTGACTTTTAAATGATTCAATATAGAAAGAGATATTTCTCTCATATAGTTTTGATTTCATCTATTTCAACATCCTTTGATGGATTTTACACTTGATTGAAGTTGATTTATTATGAAAATATCTTCTATATTGTATTGAAGGTTTTGTTATATATTTTTACTATATATGTGTTATTTTTATACCATTCATGGTTTGTGGTTAAAGTATTAACATTTCATATGCCAGTTTTAATAAATTTTTATGTTATGTTTCATCCTTTTCATATGAGGAATGCATTGGACTTAGTATGTGATGGGTGGAGCCCCCTATAACTCCTCGATGCATTTGTAGGTCTCATGAGACAAAATAGTGTCTTGGCATGAGGCCTTGAAAAAATCTTATTATTATTTTTGGCACGAGTCCTTGACTATGTGGTTATGATGTCCAGTATTATTCCAACCGTCATTATTAAATTAGCTATTGATATTACATTCGATTATTCTACTCGTAGAATATCCATGTGAGTAATAAAATGGTATTATTTGATTTATCATTTCCAAATTATTCTGAATTTTATGTTAAAAAAGATTTTGTTTTAGTCTTATACATTATCTTAAATATTTATTCTTATTTAAGATTGTTTCTACTACATTGTTCTCCTTACTGAGCATCTGACTTCACCCCTTTATTATGTTTTCCTTTTACAAGGTTGTGAATAGGTATATTATGATTAACCTGTGGGGTTAAGACAAAGGATATGAGTGTGTTCAATGGGGGATATAATGTTGTTTTTTAATTCATGATGTAATGTACAACTTATGTATGTATATAGTACTTCAAAGGCTACTAAAATAATCAGTCTTTCGAGACTTGATCTCTTGTGATCATGACAATGTTATGTAATAATTCACCAAATTTGGGTAACTAGGGTCCGAGAATTACATTTGGTATCAATGGAAGATTAGTAAAAATCTTGGAAACTAGATTTAGAAAAACTCTTATTAGAGAACATTACCCTAAGATAGACTTTGAGGATAAGTATAGAAGAACTTCCAAGAATTTTGATAATGAAGAGATGTTGTGAATTTTCTAATAAATACATACCTATCTAGAAACGCACAGGTAGAGGTAGATCTGTCACAAATGTATCTAGTGGTAAAACCCAAAAATACCGCTTTGAGCTGGACTCGAAAAGGAACTAGTGGACAAACACAGGTCATACTGCAATCTTGGTTATGACACTCCTAGGGGATATGCTTAGGATAATTCAAATTTTATTTTCAAGAAATTATGAAGGATTTATGGGTAAATACTCCATCAAAGAAAAAAAAATTATGATTATGGATTATATGCATAAACTATTCAATTTAGGTTAGTTGTTTAGTTGTTCGGAATTATTTATAGCAATTTATAAACTAATATAGTCTATGAATTTGTTTAGAAATGGAACCTATTGGAAGTAACAAAAACTAGATCAATGCATGTAAACCCTATAGAAATATCCCATATACTAAATATAATTATAGTGGAGATGGTAATCCAACTGGTTCTGAATAGCTTATAACCATACTCGGACAACTCACTTGGGTTATGAATAATAACCATACCCGTATGGAGAATATTGATACACAAAACAGAGGATCAATGTCAGGACACTTTAAGAGGAAATAACCACCATCATTCAATGGACTAAAAATCCATTTGTAGCTAAGAAATGGATAAGTTTCTTAGACATAATATTTCATGCTTTGGGGAGTAGCGAAAGGGAAGAAGTTGCCATGGCAGTTTGTCATCTCAAAGGAGATGCAGATCAATGGTGTTTATTAATTCAAAACAAAAAGGAGGATGAAGAAGTATAAAATATAGAATGGAGGGAGTTTACATATTTTTTCATAGAAAAAATACTTTCCTCGGGACCATCAAACCAATATGTAAATACAATTTCTGAATCAATGGAAAAAGGAGGATGAGAATGTCACAAGGGTTGAGGATAACATTACAAGGTTAGCAATGCATGATATAGATTATATATATAACCCAAGGAGTAATACCAATCGATTATTTGATGGGATAAAACCATATCTCCATTGAGCATTAGTCTCACAACCCTTCTCATCGTATGAAGATATTGTCTCATGTGCTATTAAGATAGAAAAGGAATTCTCTAAGTTATATGACTTTTAATCAAATCACAAGAAGAATAGATCTACTGAACACTCTAGGAATACGAAAGGGAAGAGGGGAAAAGTTGAATTTCCAACCTACAGTAAATGTTCGAAGAAACACCCCAGTACTTTCCGGAAGGGAATGAGAGTCTGTTACAAGTGAGGAGAAAAAGTCCACCAATATCGTGATTGAAAAGGGAAGAAATAGAATGTCAATGATGAATGCTTTAGTTGTAAATAAATTGGGAATTATGAAAATGAATGTCCTTAGTATCAAGGAATATTACCTCAAAAAATGCCAAGGGATCCGGGCCAAGATGATGAGATCAAAACTGCATAGGTTGAAGTTCCGAGTGACAGGGTGACAGGTACATTTTTTATTTCTTCAAAGTTAGCCAATGCTTTATTCGATTCTGGATCATCACATTATTTCTTATCTTCCTAGTTTTCCTATAAAATTAGATATTTACAATTTTATTTAACAAGGGAGTTTTCAGTTAAAACTCTTAAGAGAAGTATCATTGCTACAATGTTTTGTGAATCAGTTACCATTATGGCATATAAACGTTATTTTTCTTCTGATCTCATTATCATGCCCTTGATTGAATTGGATATAATCCTCAGTATGGATTGTCTTTTGAACCATGATGCGAACATTTATTTTAAGAAGAAAGAGGTTAAAAAAATTTATAGTGATAAGTAATACCTTTTTTAGAGCAGAAACATCACCATCTGATTCTCATCTAGATACACCACTAGTAGCGCTACTAAATTCAATTATTAGGGAGAAATAGAGTGAAATAACCATGGGTTAGGAAATTAATTTTCAAATTGAGGACATACCTATTCTGCAAGAACATTTTGATGAGTTTCTAGAGGATTTACCTATACATTCTCCAAAATGAGAAATTGAGTTTTCCATTGATTTAATTCATGATTCATGACCCATATCGAAAACCCTTTATGGAATGGCCACTTTGGAATTAGTGGAACTAAAGAAACAACTAGAGGAGTTGAGTAAAAAAGTTTTTATTCAACCTAGTACTTCTCCATTGGGAGGCCTTTTTATTTTTGTTGTGAAAAAATATGGGTCTATGAGGTTGTGCATTGACTACAGGGAGATCAATGCTATAATAATAATGAACAAGTATCCCTTGCCTCACATTAATGATTTATTCGATCAACATCATGGTTATCAATGTTTTTCAATGATTGACCTTCGATTTGGATATCATCAGTTGTGTGAAAATAATAAAGACATTTGGAAGACAAAATTTCGTACCAGGTATGGGAATTACGTGTTTATAGTAATGCCTTTTAGTGAGACTAATGCACCCAATGTTTTCATGAATCTAATTAATATTGTTTTAAAGGAATATCTTGATGAATTTTTAGTGGTATTTATTGATTATGTATTTTTATACTCCAAAATCTATGAATATCATGAAAACCACTTATGCTCTATTCTATAGACTCTTAGAAGAAATGAATTATATGGGAAGTTTAAAAAGTGTGAATTGTGGATTCAATTGATTTATTTTCTAAGCCATATTGTCTTTAAGGATGTAATATCTACTGATCCTTCTAAGACAATAGTAATACAATAATGGCCATCATCGATGAGTATAACCGAGGTATAAAATTTTATTGGTTTATCAGGTTATTATCAGTGTTTTGCACAGAATTTTGCCTGATTCGCTAACCCATTAACCAAGATCACACGTAATGGGGTCAAATTTGTTTCAAAAAAAATATTTTGAAGAATGAATTGAAGAACTGAAGAGAATATTAGTCGATGTTCCTATCTTGAATCTACCATCAGGGAATGATGGTTATTTTATTTATAGTGATGCTTTAAATAAAGGACTTGGCTGTGTCCTTATGCAGAAAGATAGAGTTATTGACAATGCATCATGACAGCTAAAAATTCATAAACAAAACTATCATACTCATGATCTAGAGTTAGCAGCTATAATATTTTCTTTGAAGATATAGAGACACTATCTCTATGGTGAAAAATGTGAGATATATACTGATCAAAAGAGTTTAAAGTACATTTTCTCATAGAAAGAACTCAACCTGAGGCAAAGATGATGTCTTTAACTACTGAAGGATTATGATTAAACTATACACTGCCACTCGGGGAAGGAAAATAAGGTGGAAGATTCTTTAAGCAGAAAGGATCATGGAGTTTTGAACAAGATGATAGTTAAAAGGGATCCTATGGTCATTGATCTATTAATGATGGATATAGGAATAATCATGGAAGGTGAAACATCACTAATTATTCAAATTCTTTCCAAATTATCATTACTTGAAAGGATAAAAAGTTCTTAGACTGATGATGATGAGTTTCAAAATAAAATTGAAGCTGTGAATGATGGGATATTTATTGAGTTATTATATGAAGATAGAATTTTGAATTTTGGGAGGAGAATTTGTGTTCTAGATATACCTGATCAAAAAAGGGAATTGTTGGATGATTCTCATAACCCCAATTTCATGATACACCTAGGTAGAAAAAAGATGTCTAGAGATTTGAAGGAACATTTTTGGTGGTACAACATGAAGAGGGAGATTGATGATTATGTGTAAAGATGTATGGTTTGTCAACAGGTTAAGGCTGGAAGAAAACATCCTAGAGGAGAGATGCAACCTCTTCCCCAACCTAAGTTGAAATGGGATGATATTACTATGGACTTTGTTATGGGGAAACCAAAGACTCCTATATGGAATGATGCAATATGGTTCATTATTGATCGTCTTACCAATTCAGCACATTTTCTTTCTATAAGAGAAGATTTACCACATGAATGTTTAGAAAGAAAATATATTAATGAATTTTTAAGAATTAATGGAGTACCCCTATCAATTGTTTTTTATCGTGATCACCGTTTTACATCATGATTCTGGAAAAGTCTTCATAAATCCCTAGATACTGAACATTGTTTAAGAACTGCCTACAACCGTCAAACTGATGGAAATCAGAATAGACTATTGAAACCTTAGAATACATGTTTAGATCTTGCTCACATGACTTTCAAGGTATGTGGGATAAATACTTACTTCGGGTACAATTTTCCTATAACAATAGCTTCCATTCAAGTATTCATATGGCAACATATGAAGCATTATATGAAAAGAGATGTGGCACACCAACTTGTTGGGATGATGTTGGTGAAAGAAAACTCATAGGCCTAGAAATTGTTGAAGAAACAATGTAAAAGGTGAATATTATCCAAACTCACATCAAAGTAGCTCAAAGTAGGAAAAACACCTATGTCGGTAACCTAAGGATAGATTGGGAATTTCAAGTAGTAGATCAGGTTTTCCTAAAGGTATCTCCACAGAAGGGTGTTATATGATTCAGTAAGAAGTGTAAAAGTCCCAGGTACATAGAACCTTTTAAAATTCTATAATGAATTGGTGTTGTAGAATACCGTTTGGTAATTCCACCAAGTCTCTCCAAATTTCATGATGTGTTCCTTGTATCACTGTTGAGAAAATACATGCCTGACCCAACACATGTACTTACCAATGAAGAAATAGAACATGAACCCGATCTGTCTTATTGTGATGATCATGACAAGACTCTTGATACCAAGGAATAAGTGTTGAAAACTCAAATGACTCATTTGTTAAAATTTCTATGGAAAAACCATATGATAGAAGAGGCAACATGGGAACATGAGGAACTTATGATGGAGAACCATCTGAATATTTTTATGCAGCAATATTCTATAAGTTTAGAGGATGGAATTATTTTATTTAGGGAAGAATGTAACACCCCAAGCTTCAATGTTATGCTTCTCTATGAATAATACAATAGCTTTCACGGTATGTATCTTCGATTTCTAGCACACCACGACCAATCAAACTAGCCGTTTAAAAAACAATTATGAATAGTAATAGCCAATTTTTGAAATTTTATATTTCAAAATGGACTTCACTTTTTGGATTCGCAATATCAAAATTAGCATTGGGTGAATTTTTGGTATTTTTCTGAAAACTTACAATTTTAGATAAATAGTGAAAAACACTACGTTAATGTTTAAAACCAAATTTTATTTAAATAATTTTTATTTTTCATAAAATTTATTTTAAAGTAAAAATAGATAGATAATACCTATATTAGCTCAATGTAATTTATTTTAATCATTTTATAATAACATTAGATATATAAAATTTTATTGAACTGTTTAACGCCTTTTACCCATCTTCTAGGCACATTTGCAAAATTGTATAAAACATAATTTTATAGCTTCTGTAAATTGAATTTAAAAAATCTGGGAGTCACAGTTGACATTATTAAGTAAAATTTGGTTCAATAGAATGAACATAATTTTTGGTGAATAGTAACTTTTGAATTTTATTTACCACGGTTAAAAGTAAATAGGGTACTTAAAGGTAAAAATGATATTATAATTAACCAAACACATGTCCTAATTCTATTGGATAAGTGGTTTTCATCCAAAATCACCCTTATGAATTAAATATGACCCTCTTTGATCCACTTGGATTAGATTAGGACATTTATTATTATTTTATTTAAAGAAGAGTTAAATGTGATAAATTCAACTTTTAATAACTAAACCATTTTTAATATAGGGTTATACCTAAGATAAATTCAACTGTAAATATTAATTATATAGATTAAAATATTTCCTATCTGATTGTATTTTATTGGTAATTATTAGACATTAAATAATTAAATTTATTTATGACACAATGATGATGCAGTAATTACCTTATTAATGAAGGATTAAAATAATTGATATTATAAATATCCAAATAAATGTAAATTGAGACTTTTGATGAATTAAAATAATTTTATAAGTTAATATGACATTTTTGGATTCATTTAATGTATTATTTTATAAGTAATCAAGTTTAGTTTACTTTCACACAAACCAAATACTAAATAGTGTCAAAATTGACATAAATCAGTTTTTAAAACAAATGCAATATTATTAAATGATATAATATTCATAAAAATATAAGGTTTAGAAAAATAAATTATATAATTATAGATATGTAATTAATTAATCACTTGGGGTTCTCTTGGAATTTTATAGTATGTTTATAAACCATGTAATATAAAAATAGAAGAAGACATTGTAAAACATAAACTATTTAACTAATAATTGAATCTAAAAGATAAGGTTGATATGATGACCAAAACTTGTATAAAAAATATTGGTTGAAGATATTTAGACCCATAACCACAATAACATATAAATAAATCCATTTATATCCATCAGAAACTGGTAATTGTTTTATAATAAAATAATATTTCTTGCTTTTCCTAATGTAACAATCACCTCTCTTATAAAATGGTGGATCACATTCTCTTAATTCACACCTCTGAATCCATTTGGTTCAGCCAAACCCTGATCAAATATACTACCAAATACCTTCACTTAAACCTATATGCATTACTTTGATTATAAAGCCAACATAATTATCCCTTTTGATCAAATCAAAAGGGAGCACCCGAAGAAGAGGTAGTAATTTCATCACCTCTTTCAATGTTCGTTTCTTCTTCCACTTCCTCTTTCTTGGATGTTTCCATACCAAAATAATAACTACATTTTCTTCTACATACTATGATGTTATTGTAAATATGGTACAACCATATTCATTACTCTATCTATCTAATGAATTCCAAAGTTACCATCTGTGCGTACGCATGGCTTACTATCTACACATCATGGTGTAGTTTGTTATTCAACGCTTCATTATTTGGATGGGTATAATAATGAGTATAATTGATGTAAATAATAAATATAACATGTCAATGATTATTTATATGTAATATAACATCCAATTACATATGATTTCACCATAAATATAATGATGTTGTTCTTCGTGTGTATGCACGGATTACCGTCTACACGAACGTGATGAGATTCATTTCCCATCATAACCATTCAAGAATAATATTCATTTTATGATGTAAAATAAAATTTAATAACTTCATGATGTAATGTAAAACTTATGTATATATCTATTACTTATTATCCTACTAAACTAATCGGTATTTTGAGACTTCATCTCTTATGATCATGCCAATGTTATGTAATAATGCACCTACTCTTGGTAACTAGGGTCGGGGTGTTACACACCTTGAGTCACAATGATCATATCGTATGTTGTATTTCTACGAGACTAATTTATACACATAAAAAATAACTAATGAAAAATTTTCTTAAATTATCAAGACAACCTGAGTTTGTTTTTTTGGTTTTCAGTGAGTGACACACATGTTGAAGTAAAATTTAAATTTTAAACTGATAGTGATCACTTTGAGTTATAATGGGCACACTATGTATCAAATTATGGGGTGGTTGATATGTACAATTGAAAAATTATTTATGGATCATTTTCTTAAATAATCAAAACAAAATTAATGTGTTTTACTTATTTTGAGTATGTCACATGCCTTTTTCACTAAAATTTCAATTTTAAATAAAAAGATACACATTGAGTCATACTAATCACCCAATGCATCGGATTTTGGTGTGAATGATTAGAAAAAATCACAAATTAAGTATAGATTATTTTTCTATAGAATCAATGTAATATGAATTTGTTTTTTAGATTTTGAGTATGTCACTTGTGTTTTTCACAAAAATATCATTTATAAAAGAAAAAAAGAACTTTAATTCATACTAGTCATATCATATGTTGGTTTGAAATGACACTAATTCATACATTTATAAAGTTACTTATCAATCATATTAATAAATTATCAAGACATTAAAAGTGTGTTTACTCAGTTTTTAGTGAGTGAAACACATTTTAAACAAAAATGTCAATTTTTAACTGATAATAGACACTTTGAGTCATACTGGGCACACCGGGTATCAGATTGATGTGTCAATGATTATTACATGTCACAAATGACTTATATATTATTTTAATAATGTGAAAAAACAATAAAAAAAATTTATTCATTTTTATGATTTCAATTTTATTTTTTTATTAAATTTTTAATTTCAAATAAAAAGACAAACTTTGAGTCATACCAGTCACTCTGTGAGCCAAATTGAGGTGGTGTTGATTCCTACATGTCACAAATGACTTATAAATTGTTTCCATATAGTATCACAATAATATTATTTTTCATTTTTTAGTATTTTACTTTTCTTCTTTACTAAAATTTATTTTGAATCTGAAAAAAAGCACTTTTTGTAACACCTTTATTTTTAAAATAAGAAATTAAATTTGATAGCTTAAAGGTGTAGAAAAAATAATCTTAAATGAAAATGTAACTCCCTAAGAAATTATAATATATTTTATTTGAAATAAATTTAACCTCTTCAATAGATTTTGGTACATGCGTCTCTAAGATTTTTATGTTCAGTTGCGTCTTCAACATGCAACCCCAAACATAAATGTCCCATGATATATATAACCATTATAACCAAGCTGTTAAATAGGAATGTATGGATAATATTAACTAACTTATTAAATACATACATAAATATATATATATTACTCAATATAAATTATTGATAAATGTTTAATCAATTTTTTGTAAAGTGATTTTGTTCTTCAAAAAAAAAAATTCTTCAAAATTGATTTTTATTGCATTTCATGGAAATAATAATATGCTAATTTTTTCAGAAATTTCAGAGACATTATTTGATAAAATGAAAATAATTTTTTGAATCATAATACAAACATTTAATTTGGGTGTAATTTTGAGATTTTTCAAAAAAAACATGATTTTTTAGTGAATAGTGAAAAATACTGATTTTTTGTAAAAAGCCTTTTTCATTTCAATAAAAAAAGTAATTTAGATGTCCCAATATATTTTTATTAAATTTTAAAGTAAAAATTTTATTATTTAGTTATATTTAATCCAATTTATTACTTTTTAATCAACTTTATATTACTATGTAGAATATATTTTTTGGCTCTAAAGATGTGTTTTTCTAAAAACTGTTTTAAAATTTATAATGATTCTATATTTTAATTAATTAAAATAATACACAATTAGGAATGTTTTAAATGAAAAATATTGAATATATATCAGTGAATATTAATTTATTTTCATTCATTTATAATTATTTTTCATATAGTTAGTATTAGATCATCCTATACACAAAAAGAACTCTTATTAAAAACCCAATGTATCACCATGTTAGGGGATTAATTTTAAATTAAATTCCCCCACCTAAAATAGTTGAATTTGAAAAAATTGATTTCATAAGTTTAATTAAAATGATTTATGTTATCTAATAAGTTGAATTTAATTTTTTTACCATATTTATTAGGCCAAAATAATAATAATTAATTACCGTGATTACGGTTAAAAAAGGGTTTTTGGGCATTACATGAGTTTGTATTAAAATTAATTTTACACAGAAATAGTAATATAATTAAAAAATTTGATTTAATATTTATAATAATTAGTTTTAAATTATATAGTAAAATCACTTTTAATTTTATTATTGAAATAAAAATTATCTATGTAAATAAAAAGATACAAGTTACCATGGTAAAAACTAAAATGGTAAAGTTGACTAAACTTAATGTATATAGAATAAAATTATAAAAATGTAATTTTTTTTTGTGATTGATTTATTTCTAAAAAAATAATCCCTCCCATAAATTATTTATCTATTTTGGAGGCATATAAGGTAAGGGATACCTCCTAACAGTGAATACATTGGGGTATTTATAAGAATGCCACTCATCCACAATTATAAAGGGCCAATAACTCCCCTCAATTCATCACACCATTCAAGCCATTTATCTTGATAGAACCCTTTAAAAATTACTTCCCTAATTCCATAATCTCATCCTAATGGTCGTTTTTTTCCATAAATCCAACCAAAGAAGGCCTTTGTCAGAAACCAAAAGAAGATACCCGAAGAAGAGGAAGTGTTCATCAATGATCATTTTTATTTTGTTTGTTTTCAATACACCTTAAATTATTAATATAACAAGAAGATATAATAAAAATATTATCTTAAAAACACTGAGATATTTTTTGTCCAAAAATTGCCTCATGAAATGATGTTATTTGTTTTTTCCTTAACAACTCTCATAGTTGGGTATGATGATTGATAAAAAGTTTATATATGATATTTATTAAATAATTGTACCAATTTATTAATTTTATTATATATAACCTTTTATGTTCCATTCCATAAGGGATACTATAACATCGCTCATGAGTACGATGGACTACCGCCCCATGGAGCAATGTGATTCATTTTTCACTAATTGGTTACAAGGAAGTTAATAAGGTTAAAGATAATAAATATATGAGATATAATTAAATTAAATATTATATTAATGAAATATTAATAATTATTTAAATATAAAATATCACTTTATTTTTACCATTTCAATCATTGAAAAAAAATGATAACATAGTTCATGGCCGTGTGGACTACCGCCTCTTCAAAACAATGTGATTCCTTTTTTTCATCACCAAAACACAAGAATTATATATATATATATATATAAGTATATGTAATTAAAATATATGGTATTTATTATATAAATATAATTCTGTAATGATAAATAATTACTAACCTTTTTTCCAAAATGATCATTGAAAAATGGAAACATTACTCATTTGTACATATGGCCTACCTACTCCATGATCGCAACGTTAGTTTATTTTACATAATAATCATTCATGATGGGTTTTAAAGGTATAATTTATGATTAAATATTAAAAATATTTAATTTTTATTATTCTATAGATGTTTATATAGTGAACCCTTTGACCATAGAAAACCTACCAAAGTTAATTTTGACACATAAGAAAAATAAGGGCGAAACATCCGACCTAAACTCAATCGATCCAGTAATTTAATATAACATGCTAAAAAGTTAAATAAAATTAATAATAACCCTAAAAAAGATTCTAAATAAAATTAAATACTTAACATAAGTTTATTATTAAGGTATATAAAGACACACATGCCAAGTCATACTTGAGGTAAAGGTTTTCTCATCTCACTTTTATTTCTATGTGATATTTACCATATCCACTGCTTATTTTTGTTATATATATATATAATAAACATGAATTTATTTTATTATTCCTATGAATAAATATATGTGGATTTATATATCCATTTTAGTATCTATATATCATGGGGATTACAGTTTCAATGTTACCAAAGTGGTAATGGATTTTTAACATAATTTGTATTCTTTAATACTTATGTCATGTTATGTACCTATATTATTTAATGAGGGGTATATACAGTCTATTAGATATGTAATTTCTGGAATTTATTTATTCTCATGTTATTTTTAGTTTCATTTAATTTTATTCTTTCTTGGGGATTATGTTTTAATGTTAAAAAAGCAGTAAGAGTCTTTTGTTGCAATCTCATCGTCTATCATGATAGTTTATGATTATTCTTACAATGACGAGATATGTTAATCCATATCTCAGTAAAATCATAATTTTTATTCTAATCTAGATATTGATGGTATTTATAATTAATTTTACTATTTTCCACTCTTTGGTACTTAAAATTTTTGATGAAATATTTTTAATTAATTCTGAATTTATTTCTCTTCTTAGTGGAAGACTATTTTTCTTTAAAAACAATATTTTATAAAACAAAATCTCAAATTTATAATAAAAGGTGTTTTTTCAAAGAATAAAGGATATTTTAAACATGAAATGTCTTCAATGATATTTTAAAAACATACTTTATAATCTTTTGAGTTTTTTTTAAAAGAAAATTACTTTCAAAATATATCATGTTTTAAAAAGTGATTTTCAAAATAAAAAGTGTTTTCCAAAAAATATTATGTAATATATTTTAATGTTATTTACATTAATCAATATCAAAGAACCTTGTTTTTACTTATCATCCATTGGGTATATTTTTTATTGTTACCATCCCCATTATTTATCCGGATTGATTAATATTGTTTAAAAGAGATTATTATGGAACTAATTTTTTTTACAAAGATTAATCATGTTTCAATGATATTTTTATGGAACTAATTTACTTTCTAGAGGTTAATCATTTTTCAAATATATTTACATAAATCCCATTTATTTTATATGTTTTAGTTAGTTTATAGAAGAATAATGGTTGTTTCTATGATTTTTATGTTGAAATCACTCTGTACTTAATTGATATTGTGGTTCTTTGACATTATAAATGATAGGTGCACCCAGAATACATTGGTGGAGCCTGATATATAATATATGATTAGTGAACCTAGATTGTGTTCCAATGAATTTGGTAATGATCATGTTCTTAGGATAATTATATTGGAAGTTGACTGTATTTTTATGCCAACAATAAGGGTTCTGTAAGTGTTCTATGAAGATGGTGTCCAAATATACCAATATGTTTTATCTATGATAGTTATTTATTTATGAGGTTTCATATGATCAAGGTTGATATCAAATAAATCATGATTATTTATTATAATGACTATTTACTTTGTTAAATAATTATAACATGTTTTAATGTTTTATGATCTCAGTACTGATGTGTATGAAAACTATTATGTTATACTCATTCACTTTGAGTATGTCATCATTCCCCTGTGATCTTCTTAAGTTCACCGATAAAATTTAATTATTAATTATTACATTTTACCTTACATAGAATTTTATATCAGACTTCTTATGTTTCCTTTTCCCCATGTTATAAAGATGATGTTTAATGAGTTATTCCTTGAAAAGATTTTATATGGATGATGATGATGTATTAATGTGAAAAGGAGAAGCTAGGTTATGTGGGAGAAATAGTCATTTAAAATCATATGAATTTTTTATTTAGGAGTTTCTCATAATTATCTATAACTCTAAACCTGAACATATTCTCAAAGTGAAATAAAGTAAATTTTTTAATTAAAATCAAGATTATAAAATGTTTATTTCTGGTCAAATATCTACATCATAGATGGAAATGTAAAGTTTACAATTTTATCACTGAATCTGAGAGTGTAGGTTCGAGCCTATTATAGTTGGTATGAAAGGACAGGTTTAGATAACATTTGATATTAGGATGTTTTTATGTGATGTTATCAATACCATAATATTTATATAATATTAAGGATTATCATATGTTTTAAGTCTTGGACACCTCATTTGAGGGTTTTAAGTTCTAAATTTTTTTAGGTTATTGATATTTTTGTAGACATTTCATTGGGTTTAGGTATTTCTAACCCCTAGGAAAATCATGAAGTGTTTATTTATGGGGTAATTATTTTTTAGGTTTAATGAAAAAAAGGGACAACCAATATGTTTTTTGAGAACCTATCGCATCTAATAAGGTAGTGGGGCTTGGACCCATGACTGATGGATGATAATGGTTTCACGCCTACCAATGGACTATGTGATTCTTTAGTTATTATGACTTTTTAAATTGTAAATATGAAGTTTATTTCAGAAACATATGGGATTTGATTTTAGTAATTGTATTTGATTTATCATGAAATAATATATGATCAAATCCTTATAATAATTATCTTTTGAACATTGTTAGGAAATGTTTGATTAATTTTAACAATAGTTATTTATGGAAGGATTTAGTTTCAACTTTGGGTATTACCATTTAATTTTTAATATTAATGTAAAATATAATGTTTTATCCATTTTGGGAATTATCATACCATGTTATAACCATATTGGTTTTGGTTAATGTCTAAAGATAGGTGGAACAACATGATTATCCCCTTTATTGTTATGTAGTTTATAAATTTTTATTTTAGTGCTAAAGGGATGAAATATCATCTTTAATACTCATAATTTGTATTAAAATATGGTATTCTAGTGGAAATTGTATAAATTGTGAAATTAAACTTGAAAAGTATGTATATTTAACTATTTTTTAGTCTATATGGTGAAAAGCTTATTCAACTCTGGGAAAAGGATCATGAATAAAAATGTATTATCCTTATACATTCAATTCCAATGAACCAATGGTATTTTAAATTGTCATTGATTTATGGTTTTGAGGCCATTAACTTTCCATTTATCAATAATTTTCTTGTGACCAATTACCTCAAGTACCCTGTATAATTATTTATTCTTTTCATCCATTCTTACTTATGTTCTACAGTTTGGAAACCTAATAATGTGTTATTCTATCCGACATTAGTACTTCCTTTTATATTTTATTAACAAGAAGTTTTATTAACAATTTTTTAATGTATTTTTATGATAATGATTTTTTTCAAATTTAAAATTTTTTATTACAGAGATAAAGTTTATATTTCCTAGACACAATTTATTAGGGGGGAGGATGTAACACCCCGAGTTTTTAAAAGAGGAAAATTATATTTGATAGCGTAAAGGACGCACAGCACTGATCTTAGATGAGAATTTAACACCCTGATACTTTATGATATATTTATTTGTTAATCATTTTCTTCTCTTTAATAGATTTTGGTACACACAACCATGATATTTTTTTGTTTGATAGCATATTTAACATGCAACACCGAACTTGAACGAACCATGATATATATTACCATTATAACTTAGAAACTAAATTATAGGGTATGAATAATAGTAAATACATTATCAAATATATATATATATATATATATATATATGTCTTACTAAATATAAATTATGGATAAATTTTTAATCAATTTCTAGTAAATCGATTTTGATTTTCAAAAATATGTTTTCTTCAAAAATGTTTTATATTGATTTTCATGAAAATAATATTACAAAAGAAAATTAACTTTTATAAAATATATTTGATAAAATGATATTTTTCTTGGAATCAGTCTATCAAAATTTATTTTGGGATAAATTTTGATATTTTTTTAGAAAATATTGATTTTTTCCGTGCATAGTGAAAATGACTATTTTTGTAAAAAGACTTTCCATTTTAATAAATTAAGATATTAAAATCTCCTAATATGTTTTAAATATGTTATAAAGTTACATAATTATTATTTATTTATATTTACTCAAATAAATAAAATTTTAATAAAATTTATATTGGTTTTTATTATATGTTTTAGTATGGGTCATAAACAAGGTTTTCTTAAAACTATTTTAAAATGATTAATGTTTATCCGTTTTAATTAACTAAAATAATATATAGTGTAAAATTTTTTAAATGTAAATTATCGAATATATATCATGAAATATTAATTTAGTTTCAAACAATGGTCATTATTTTCAATTTAGTTAATATATGACCATCATCTACACAAAAAATACTTCTCAAAAAAATCATTCCTCTCTATGTCTATGGGATTAATTTTAAATCAAAATTCTCCAATTAAATAATTTGAATTTGGAAAAATATATTACATATTTGGAATAGTAATAGTTTTTATTATAAAATAAGGATAAATTAATTTTTGACCATAATTATTAGAGAAAACAATTAAAATTAATAATTTCGACTGAGGTTAAAAAACGGTTTTTCTCGTTACATACATTTGTTTTAAACCAATTTTACACCCACATATAATTTTTATTTAAAAAGTAGGATTTAATATTTAGAATAATTTGGTTCAAATTATATAGTAAAACTCATTTTAATTGTATTATTATGTGGTAAATTACCTAGGTAAATAAAAAATATGTAAGTTACCATGGTAAAAACTAAAAGGGTAATGTTGAGTAAACATAAAGACTACTGAATAAAATTATAAAATCACGTTTAATTTTGTTTTTTTTGAGGTTCATATTTGAAAAATAAACTTTAAAATACATATTTTATTTATTTTTAAGGCACGTGATGTAAGGGAGACATCCCAATAGTGAATTCCTTTTGGTATTTACAAGAATGACACTCTTGAATTATAAAAGGGAGCTGAATACCCTCATTTAATAACACCAATATATAAATTTGAATCCCAATAAACCTACCATAATATCTTATAAAATTCTATATTAAAATATTATAATCATTATTTGGGTTTAAAACCAACAATGTTTTTTGTTGAAAACCCAAAGAAGATACCCGAATAAGAGGTAAAATTAATCAACGGGCATTTTTGTTTTATTTCTTTCTCCATCCCATAAATTATTATTAAAAAATTATGATATAATAAATCAGTATATTAAATATATTTATAATTTATTATGATAATATTACTACCTAAAACCACACACACTTCAATAAAATGGGTTTCAAAGTTATCATTCGTGTGTACGGTAGACTACCACCACATGAAACAATGTCATTCGTTTTACCATTAGAACCTATCACAGTTGGGTATAATAACGAATATAATGTTTATATATGATGTTTATAATGTAATAATAAATATGTATTAATTATATAAAATTTTCCCTTTTATGTTCAATTCCATATGGGATACGATATCATCACTCGTGTGTACAATAAACTACCGCCTCATAAAGCGATGTGATTCGTTTTACACTAATGAGTTACATAGATGTTAATAAGAATAATTAAAATAAATATACTTGATAAAAATGAAATATTTATTTTATTAGTGAAATATTTATCACTCATTAAATATAATATATCATTTTCTTTTTACCTTTTCACTCATCGAAAAAATGATAATGTTGTTCGTGGATGTGTGGACTACCGCCTTCCCAAAGTGATGTGATTACTTTTTTCATCACCATACAACATGAATGATATATATAATTATATATAATTAAAAAATTATTTATTTATCATCTTATTATATTTATGTAATGATAAAATATTTGTTACCTTCTTTCTATAGTCGTCATTGAGAAATTGAAACGTTATTCATCCATATATATGACCTACCCTCTCTATGATTGTAAAGTTAGTTAATTTTACATAACCATAATTCATGATTGGATTTAAAAGTTTACATTATTTTTAAATAAAAAAATTATATCATTATTATTATTCTTTATATTTTTATATAATCACCACTCTTACCATATTCAACCAACCAAAGTTGATTTTGACATATAAGCCAAATATAGTCAAAACATCCAACATAAAATTAATTGATTATTTAATTGTATATAACATGAAAATAAGTGAAATATAAGAACTAATAGACTATAAAAAGGTTCTAAATATTTTAAATAATTAATAAAATTTATTATTTTGGGATATAAATACACATGTGACAAGTCTTACTTGAGGTAAGGGTTTTCTCATGTCACTTTATTTTCATGAGCATATGCCTTATTCACAACTTAATTTTTTTATGTATTGTATATACTACCTAAGAGTGTATTTAATTATTATTTTATATAAATTAATTTTTATTTACATATCTATTTTAAGATATCTATTTTATAGGGTTTTTGGTTTCAATGTTACAAAAGTGATAATGTATTATTGTCACAATTTTCCTTCTTTGAGACCTATGTCATGTTATGCACCTTTCTTCTTTAATGAGGTGTATATAAAAACCATTTGACATGTAATATAATGAATTTATTTATTATAATAGTCTCTTAAATTTATTATAATGTTACTATTTCGTGGGGATTATGTTTTAAAATTACAAAAGTGGAAAGACACTTTTTTTACAATCTCATTATATGTCGTGATTGTTTATGATTATGCTTCCCATGATGATATCATTTGGTAAATATCTCAATAAAATAATTAATATTATTCTACAATATTTATAATTTATTTTTACATTTAATAGTCACATTTCCACTCTTTTTTACAAGAAATTTTTTAGAAAATGTTTTGAAGAGAATCTGACATGATTTCCCTTTTAGGTTGAAAACCCTTTTTCTTCTAAAACCATGTTTTCTAAACAAATGATTTCAATGTTGTTTTAAAAAGTGTTTTTAAAAGATAATAAAAAAAATTAACAAATATTTTTAATTATTTTTTAAAAAACACCCTTTATAATATTTCATTTTATTTTTCCAAGAAATTGATATTTAAAATGTTTTATGTTTTTAAAAGTGATTTTCAAAATTAAAGGTTATTTGACTCAAAATTTATTTAATGATATTTTTACATAATTTCTTTTCATAAACCTCAAAAGACCTTATGATTTACTTATCCCACAGTGTAGTTATTTTTTATTAATACTATACTCATTCATTCTCGATAGTGATTAATATTGTTTAAAAGAGATTTTTATTGAACATGTTTTGTTTCCACACCTTAATCACCATTAAAAGATATTGTTATGGAACCCATTTATTTTCCAAAGGATAATCATATTTTAAAAAGTTTACAAGAAACCCATTTATTTTCCACCATTTAATCATTTTATAGAAGAATAATTTTTTAAATTTTTTATGATGAAATATCAACATACTTTATTCATGTTTTGGTTCATGGACATTATAAACGATAGGTGGACCCAGATAGTGTTGGGTGATCCCTATATAGCTTATATTGTTGGTGTACTCAGATATCACTCCATTTAATTGGGTAATGATCAAGTTATTTATATAATTATATGGTATGTCGTTCGTATACTAATCCCAACTGTAAGGGTTCTATAACTCTTCTATGAAAATGATGACCCAAGATACCAATATGATCCATATATTCTTGGTAAGGGTTTATAATGTTTTATTTCACAAATATTGATATAAAATGGATAATAAATATTTATTCTTTTTACTAATTACTTTTTAAAATTCTTAATCCATGTTTTCATGTTTTATGATCAAGATATTTACGGGTATAAAAATTATTCTGTTATACTCATGCTCTTTGAATATGTCATTATACCCGTATGCTCTTCTTTTTCTGGATGATGACATTTAGTTTTTACTTCATAAATTTTCGCTTACTAATAATTTGAAACACACTTATTACATTTTCATTTCCCTGGGTTATAAATAATGATGTTGAATGACTTATTTCTTGAAGGGAATTCATATGGCTGATGATGTTGTCTTATTGTGAAAAACGAAATACGGGTTAAGTGGTAGAATTGCTAACTTATAGTCATGTGAATTTTTTATGTATAAATTTTTCCTAATTCCCAAAAACTATAAAATTGAAAAGATAATAAGAGTGAAATAAATTAAAATTATTGAATGAAAATCAATAGTATATAATGATTAAGGTCTTCCAGTTGTCATCATCATAGCTGAAAAAGTAAACATTTTGATTTCAACACCTAATCCGGGAGATTGGGATCTAGTCTATTATACATTGAGTCATACTATTCGCATGATATTTTGCTTTTATGTGAGACTAATTTATAAAAATCACAAATAAATTATGAATCAATTTCATAAATTATAATGAAACTCTAAGAATGTTTTCTATGTTTTTAGCTACTGATGCATGTTTTTTTATGAAAATGTCAATTTTAGATTGATAACAGACACATTGAGTCATATTGGGAACACCATGTAGCGTTTTGAGGTTAGTATTACTCCTACACATAAAAAATGACATATGGATCATTTTACTAATGTATAAAAAAATCCAAATTCATTTTCATCAATTAGATTATTTCAGTTTAATTTTTTACTAAAATGTAAATTTTAAATAAAAATACACATTTAGATTAATTTTAATAGGAATGTATTCATTCATAAATCATACCAATTAAATGTATAATTCATTTAACATCATATTTTGGGAAATGAAAATCATAATCTATTTGGATTATATCATTCAATATATAAATTTGTTCAGAAAAATTGGTTTCACTACATCTATTACCATCATTTAAATTATACATCTTTTGTATGGATGAGAATACTGTATAATTAATAAAATTGGAATATAATGGAGTCTTTTCATGGCTCTTTAGCTTTGTAAAAAAAATTGGACAATGACATAGTTCATATTCAACTATCATTATCATTTCCTCAATACGATCTTTATCCTCATTCACACATATTATCACATCTGCAATATGATCTTCATCATTATCAGCACTAGTAATCATATCAGATGATCCATAAAATTCATTCATATCCAAATAACTACCAATAAGTACTTTTTCCCTGTGTTTGCTCCAAAATTTATAACATTGGTGTATTCTATGTTAGATAATGTGTTCTTACAACTCTTTTAGACTAATAAGTCTTCAATAACAAAACTATAAACATGGAAAAAGGATTTCAAAAGGGTCACATACATGTTCTTTTTTGAAACATGATTAACTATTTCTCCCCATCCTCATACACTTTATTATTATGATTAGAATCCATACATTTTGTATTCATATCCCTAAAATTTGATTCATTTATACTAATATAAAAAAATAATGCATAAAAAAATTTGAATTGAGAAATTCCATCTTATGATTAAATTATTACTAGAAGGTAAATTATTAATGGTTATGATTTTATTGACATAAATTAGTTTATTAATGGATATGATTTTATTAATATTAGTTATCATTAATATTCTATATATTATATAAACCTAACATACCATCTATTACACTAATTCAGGTCCCAAGAGAGATGTATCCCCTATCAGAACCTAACATAGATGTGACCAAAATATGGACTTTAATACAATGCATCAAAACTATCGATATATATCAATGATTGATAATTATATATATATATATAATAGAATTACTCAAATCTAAATTTTTATCTATATATGTTTACCAAAATATACTTTCCATATTTTTGGTTTCCTAAAAAGATGACAATATTGAAATATAATACTCTAATGGTCAATAAAAATAAAATACATAAGGTAATGTCTATTTTTAAAAAGACGTTGTGGGTTTAATACATGGGAGTAGGATGAATACCTAGAAATTGGATCCTATTACCAGTTGGGAACTACAAAAACACAATATAATTATTATTTTTAGTCACCACCCTACACAATAAATAGGATATTTTGTGTTGAAAAGCTAGGATCTCCTTGCAATCACAGTGATAAATAATTATGAATGAGTGAAAATGATTATGAATTAGAGGGAGAGGGTGAACCAAAAAAATCTCGATGAAAAAGAGATTGGATGGAATATGATATTAGGATGGATACTTTGAACATTAAGCTAATTTCCATATGTTTACTGCAAAATCTATTCCTATTTATCATTTCCAGTCACCACCTTGCGTAATAAGTGGGAATATATTTTTCATTGCACAACTAGGAGCTCCATGAAATATGATTGACATATAACTACGAATAAGTGAAAATGAATATGAAGGAGAGGGACATGGTGAACCAACAATGGCTTGAGTAAAGATAGATTAGTTGGAGAATCAGTGATGTAGTTTGGGAAAAAATAAGATCGCTTACACAGGTGTTGTTCAAACTATTTTGGAAAATTAAAAACAAACCATGATATTAATATGGAAGAAAAAATATAATAATTGATTACATAGGATGAATATAATATATCATTATAATTTCAAGACAATAGAATTAGATAAAGTTAAAACAAAGACAAATATATTAATACAAATGTTAAAAAAATTACAAAATGTTTAAACAATGAAATCATTTTTATTATAATTTCCCATAATTCTGTTTTGATGTGAAATTTAGTAAAATAAATGAAATGTTTTTAATTTATCTCCATCTTGATTGCTGTCAATTTTTTAAATAAATGAAAATATTTTTTTTGGAAATATGACAAAAATATCCCTTTTTTAAAATATTATTTTCCAATACTCAATTATTCCAAATAAAAATATTTTAGTTTTAAATTGTATCATTTATTTTGAAATAAATACATTATACATGTATATATATATTTCTAATAAAAATATTTATATAATTAAAAATATTTATATTTATAAATTACTTAATAAAATTATATATATATATGTATATTTACATATCAATATATAAATATGTGTTCGTAAATATATATTTACAAAATAAACTTATAAATTTATAATTATATAATTATAAATATTTATTATTATATTATATATATATATTTAAAAATATATTTTTAATAATTTGTGATTATTATTTGTAAATTACATTGAAAAAAATATTTATATACACTTAATCTAAATTATCAATTCAAGGTAATAAAAATCAATTTTAAATTATTTATATAATTTATTAATTAAAATTTATTAATTCAATAAAATCATGAATAATAATTCAATTTTTATTAATTCAAAAATTATTAATTAAAAGTGGTTAATTCAAATGAATTATTAATTTAAATTTATTAATTCATATGTAATATTTCTTCAAAAATATTAATTCAAAATTAATATTAATTAAAATTTATTTAAAAATTATTAAAATTACTTATAAATTCACAATAATCAGAATTATGTATATTAAAAATTATTTATAAATAATTTATAATTATTTATAATTATTTAGATGATTATTCTAGATTTCAAACACACATAACTTTCTTTATTTAATTAAAGTGATCTAGTCATATATATTCCTCCTTTAGAATCATCCATTGTACTAACAATAGAGATCTTTGTACTTCAATATGTAAAAATGGAGAACATAAAAGACAATTCTCTAATAAAAATTATTGTCCTAGTAGGGGTTGCACAATAAATCGTTGAGAACATAAGATTGATTTCTATCATGATAATTTGTGTCCAAATAGGGATTTCATAATTACTCAATAGGGTGGGTGAATTGAGTTCTTAAAATTTTCACAAACTTAACCACCACCTTAAACACATACGTAAATCAATCACTCACACATTATTAAATATGTAGTGGAATGTAAAATATAAAAGAAAAATTTGGACACAAAGAGTTTATAGTAGTTCACAGTAAGATGCACTAACCCTATTCCACTCTACCACCACTCAATATGAGTATGTATATTTTAATAAACCATCTTTTTTCCTAAGGGTTTCTTAGATGAGGCTAAAAAAATTTCACTTGCTACAAAGGTCTGAGAGATTTCATTCATGGTCTCCTATAACAATAACAATCCATGGAATTCACACACTCAGTACAATGAGTGTTATATTTTAAAAATTATGTAAAAATTGTACTAGGATTGACTCTAGTTGAAATAGAAAACAAAATGATGATAGAAATTCCCTAGAGAATGAGTGGAATTTGAAACAACATAGAAGAATATTTTTCTATAGTATATTTACATTTGAATCAGACACTAATATTATATTTTCATTTTACAGTATTTTAGTAAGAAGAAATTTAAAAAATAGAGAGTCTATATTGGGTATTGTTCTTAGTATCTATTATTCATTTTTGTATATTAACTTCCCTCTTTTATTCAAATAGTTGTGAGTAAATATAAAATACCGAAAAAATAATGATATGTCATTTTTTCATGTGAACTTCTCTTATGTGAATAGAAAAACACTGGTAGAAATTTTGTGAATATATTATGACATTGGGAAATATATTATTTCTTTTAAATATAAGATTTAATAAATTCATTTTTTCATCATTCAAAAATATCCACATTCAATCAAAAAATTGAGTGAAATTTTATTTGAATAACACAATGATAATTTGTTCCTAGAAACTACATTAAAATATCAGAAATACTATGCTTCTCAAGTCTTCGTCTTCATGAGTCTTCATTTTGAAAGTATTTATATTTTATAAGAATTATATGTATACATAAGTCTTCAGTGACCAACATTTTTCTAATTGTATTAGTTTTTTATGATCTTATGACTTTTCTTATAATCATGTGCCATGGTATCTAATCATATGAATGTGTTTCTTATGATAATACATTTTCGTGAACATAATTATTAATCTTAATACTTATTTTCGGTCACATAATTAATGGATAGTTGGTACACGCCATCATTTGTGTACCCCTTCCCCACACACATTCATCCCTTCAACAAGATAAACTTTTTTATTTGAAGGAAACTAGAAATATCTTCTTGTAAAGAAGACTGATAGAGAATAAATTAATTAAAATTATGGTTAAATATAAAACAATAAGAAGAGACAACTTCCTTCAATAAGTAAATTCTATTTCCATGCCTCCTTCTATACTAACATTGATGCATGCATTATTTCAAAGGTGTACCTCCTTCATGAGAGTACAATAATCAAATTTTTTGAACCTAAAAATACCCTTTCAAACATGCACTATTTCTCTAGAATAAATCCATCATACCATCCTCATCAAATTCATGATTTCTTCGAATAACATTTAAACTATATTCTCATCAGTCAGAATTTTTTTAGTGGGTTTATCATCTTTTTTTTATAGTGACATTCCCTTTCAAAATTCCCTGGTTTTTCACTAAAAATGAATTATTTTTTCTTCTTATAACAATATCCATTATTCTTAATTTATTGTCTGTTTCTTTTGACATGTAAGGAAGAGTTAATTTTTCCATTTCCCTCAATGATATTAATATTGATATCAAATTCGGAATCTGTAGCAGCATCCCACAACATGGATTCTTATTCCATGAGAAGAAAATTTTGAAATTGTTCAAAGGAAATATCCTCACCATTTTTAATGAGTTATTTTCAAATTAATTTCCACATAGGTGGAAATTTGGTAATAATTTCATCAACATGGAAATATTATGTTATATTTATATTAAGGGGAAAATTTTATTTTCTGTAAGTTGGAGGACATTAACTTGCTCCAACACTATTATTTATCAACCATTTTCAAGTTTATATACTTTTCAACAAGATATTTATTGGTTCCTTATTTCATGGATTTTTAATTGAACTCAATTGTGTCTCATATCTCTCAAGAAAAGTCTATTTGGAGAAAATAATCATAAGGACGATGTGATAATGTGTTAAGAATATGTCTTTGACATAAAACATGACCATCTTAACATTAATTTCTCACTTCCCAAATGTGATTGAGTTGGGTAATTTCAATGGGTGTTTTGGTGGGATTTGGAGTAGTCTTATCATGAATGGGAGGCAGTTTTGATTCTAGAATGTAAAAACTCCTCAACACAAAAAAGAATAATCTACATCTTCTCTAACTACCAGGAAAGGTTATTTCCCTAAAAATAGTCAAGTTTGACAATTTCATGGTTTATCAAATTGAGAGGCTTGGAATACATCTTCTATGATTATTCTTGGTTCAACCCCTTTTTATTGACAGAAAAATAAACATGTATATATATAAGGCACATTGAATCATGATGCATGAATTTAATTATCTATAAAAAAGTGTTTTATCCACCCCCAACATTGTTTGGGTAAGGTTCTCAGTGAATGTTTTCCTCAAGGATTTCACCCTTATTTAGTTAAATACAGACATTAATTTTTAACTTACCTACAACACTGATGTTAGGAAAATCAATTGGAGAATTTCATGGATTGAATAATAATTAATCTAATAAGATATCTCATTTTCACTTATTTATATATCAAAATCTGTGTGAATCAAACCAATTTGATCTTACCATTTTGGTAAAACAACACCATGGTTTGATCAAAATGAGACAAATATGGGTGGGGGCACTCATTGATATTTAAAAATTTTGAATTCCAACCATTAAGATTGATAAATTTATTATTTATTTTTATAAAATATTTAATTTTTATTATTTTTCATTCTATACATAATATATATAATAAATTATTTTACTAAAATAAATAGTTTAAAAATACATTAAAATAATTTATTAATATATATATATATATATAAATACCCATTTCACAAAGATACTTCTTATAATGGAAGAGATATGAGAATGAAACCCCAACTCTAATGTGGGATTCTACATCATTTTCCACCTCATCAATCCAATCCAAAATTATGGGCCCTATATTTTAATATTTATTTTATTAATAAACTTTATAAGAGTTTTCATGTTTTTATGTCTTAAAAACTCAACAGTGGAAGGATATTTCTTTCGTAGATGGATAAATTGGGGTCATACTATGGAAAATGACCACATGAGATGAACAAAGCTTGTGTTGGGATTCATGTATGAAAGAGATGATGTTGTAAGGTCCAACAGGGTGAACTGCTTCTGACATTGAATGAAAGCTACCAAAATCAATAAACCAAAACAAGGGAATGATAATACCATTAACTGGATGAACTTTTCTACCACTATTACTATGAAGGACGAAGGGGTGCTACCATTGAACATTCTACTTCTATAACAAAATGAACTACTGTTGGGGGAGGATGTGAATGGTCAAAAAATAGCCACATCAAACCATTGCATGAATAAATACACATAGCATGCATAATAAAATGTTGGATATTCAAGTACATTTAGAATAAATGATATAACAGTTTATGGATTCCATGATTAGGGATGAGAGAGACATACATAGGGAACAAATGCACAGGTATGAATCGATGCTTCAAGTGTTCACACGAACATAGTATACATTCTTGGATTAACTTATAATGCCTGAAATAGAACAACAAAAAGGTCTTCATGTAGACTGTTAAATAATTCATAGATGAAATTATATATATATATATGTAATAATGTTTATCATAAAAATATAATATTAAAAAGTGGAATTATTTAAAAGACATGATAATTTAAAAATAATAAAAACTAAACACAAGATATATGTGATAAATATTATGTATATTATATAAATAAATAACACATATGATTAAAAATATGATATTTAATAAAACATGAAAATTAAATAAAATTATCAAATCATTTTTATTCAGATGATAAAATAAATTATATTTAACAATAATAATAATTCAAAAATATTTTCAAAGAAAAATTATATAAAACAATTAAATGAGTGTAAATTCAATTTATTGAAACAATAAAACAAAATAAAAACATTTTACCAAAACACCCAAACCTAAAAATCAAACCATGATCATCTTGGTTACTTTAAAATTTCCATTTAGTTCAAATAACAAGATAATTTGTGGGTTTATCACTAATTCTCATACCTTGTTCCTCTTGAATTGGTTTAAATATTATTAAAATAATAATAACCAAATATAATCACTTAAGGATTCTTATATGGTTAATAGTTCTAGATATGATAAAAAACCCAAAAACTCAAATATGTTTCTAACAATTATTATAGTCTTAACTTCGTATAATTTTTCTATGATAGTCTCTATGGAATGGGTTTTCAAGGTTCTAAGCTATCTGGGAATCATAATATTAGGTTCTTCAGAATCTAGCCTTCCAATATTAGATTTTTCCTGGCCAAGTTTCATATTATCATATTTTTAATTTTCAAAAATAGATTAAATCACAAGTTTTTATACAAATAACAAATATCATCAATGTGAATTAAATTTTCATCAATTTAATAATATTCATAAAATTTTATAATAGTAAATTATTCAATTATCCTTGATTGATTATTTAAAACTCCATTAGATTTATATGTGGTAGAAAATCGAAGGAATATTTCTTTATCATCCTTTAGATAAAACATACCACGATTTACCATTGAGTTTAAGATGTAAACTTTACATCAAAAAAATTAAAGTATCCAAAATTTGTTTTCTATTAATCTGATGTTAAAAGGTATTTTTCTTCAAGACATACCTTATTAAAACTCTTTTAATGACATAGTATATTGTGTTAATAGATTTATCCCACTTTTTAAAAAAAACATCATCCCAAAAATGAGTCGGTATGTTACACTCACATAACAAAGGTTTTGAAATTTCTTATAGGGTCCTATTATTCATTTAAAAATTACCTTTTCTATTGATGTGTCATAGAAGAAATAAGGTACATTTAATGTCATGTTTTGAGAAAAGTAAACTAAATTTATGAGTCTTATATTCTCTCCCTTAACTAATTGTCATGAAAATAAATTTATAATCCTTATATTCATTATTATCTTTCCAAAAATTATAAAAATAGAACAATATTCACTTTTAATAATTAAAAATTAAAACCATGTAAATATTAAAAAATCATCTACTAAAATATTAAAAAAGGCCTTCAACTCTTTCTTTATGTTATAGAGGGACCACACAAATCCATGAGAATATGATCTAAGGGTTAATAAAAAGTAACCTCTTTATTTGGTATAATAGATGATTTATTATTCATTCCCATTTAGCATTCATCACATAGGTTCTTTTTAACAAATTTAAGTAGAGTAATATCAGAAATAAAGTTATTTTTAGATAATTTTCTCAAATAGTAAAATCTAAAAAGTTCAAGTCTCATATTCCAAATCAATGATTTATTGATTTTGTCATTCAAATAAATCTCAATATATTTACACAAAGAATTTAAATTCAAGTTGTAAATATTTTTAGCTCCAAGTGTTTTAAAAATAATCATTTTAACATAAAAATAGTACATTAAATGTTGGAAAAAAACTTAAAATATATAATAAAAAAATTTATGAGATACCCTTCAGGTTATGTTTTTTATTTTAAACATATGAAAGTTTTTTGGTAATCATAAAATCTAGATATCCAACCCAAAAAATTCTAATGATTTTTCTGTTAGCACTATCAAAATAATTGACACGTCCTATATCAACATTTCTAAGTGAGTTGATATTTTAAAAGTATCCACTCATATGCATCAATAAACCACTATAAGTATATTACATAACATGGATATCCCTATGAGTTTTTTAAAATAAAAAAAGAAATCAAACCAGAAGCTATTTGGGTACCAAAATTATCTTGGATATAGTAATGTTAGAAACTAACTATTTGGGAGTCCAAATTTATTTACATTGTTTAAAATCTCCATCCTTGAATTCAGATAGTTTTTTAAAATAAATTCGTTTTTGACTCCTTATAATTGAGTTTATATAGGGTAGAAGACATTTTCTTATTATCCATTGACTCCATAGTGAAAAAATGTGATAAAATAAATGTTTTTTTTTAATTTTGGAAGTTGTTATAAAGTAATTTTAAAATTTATTTGTCCTTTTACTATTTCATTATATTCAAATTTTATCTTTATTTATTTTATTCATACTATGTATTTGATTTAGATTATTATATCCCTTAGTAAAACACATAAAGACTATTTTAAAGATTTAATTTCTTGTAATAATTCCTAAATTATACTATTATTTTTTGTAATGTTTATTGTATATTTATTTAAAATATATTTTAGTTCTAAAATATATTTAAAAAGTTTATATTTTCCACTTAACAAAGAATTATAATATTTTTTTGATTAATTATTCTTCTTAACAAGTGATTCATAATTTTCCTCAAACATATAACAATATCCATTTACCTGTTTAAATGATTATTTTTTTGATGTAAAACTTTCTTCTTGAATAGAAGAATGAAATTATTGTACCTCAGTTTCGCAAACCATGAAACACATATTTTCTTTTTTGATTAAAATGTCCATCTTTTGAGTCTGTATTTGAATCATCACTAGAGTCTTCAAAAATAATCCATGTATCTTTCTTCTTCTTCTTCCTGTAATCATGTTTTCCATGAAACTTAATTTCTTATTTATTATTCTATTTCATCTAAGGAAACCAAGTTTTTATGTGTGATAAATTATTATATTAAAAAAAACTTACTTAATTTGAATTTTGAGGTGCTTAAGGATCAAAAAACAACAGAGAAGGGGGGGTTGAATCCATTGTTCACTTTTTATAAGTTTCAATAATTTTTAAATATTAACCCCTAAAACCTATTAAAGTTCATATCCTTATCACATTCTTATAGTTATTCATGAATTCAAAAATAAGGGAAAAAGTATAAAACATGAGATTTAGGTTCATCCTCAGTGTGAGATCCTACATCCTTTCCATAACCAATCCCATTGGTCTGTGTAAATTTACTATTATTAAGAATTGAATAAAACTTGTTCCAACTCTTGTTATACACCTTCTATATAGTGATATGAAATATTATAATGACTCTCATCACGTTTACAATGTTTTCTTACAAACAATTGAGTGAAAAAAGAATAAGGACATTGTTTAAGCTGTTCTATAGATGCTCAATCCAGATCCCCAGTCCGATTTGGATGGGTTTGATTAGTTATGTTCGATGATGCTAGGATCGATAGACTCAATCAAATAAAATCATTATGATTGTCCCTTTATCAATATTAACTTCTCAAACTCTTCTTATATTTTCATTCTGATCCTCCTTATTCTGATCAAATCAATACGGCATTCTCAATATGACTTTTCTCAGTTTGTTTAACAAACACCAGACGTATGATATACAAATGAGATCTCTATTTGGAATTAAATTTTAGTTGAAGTCTTCATCACTCCACATTTTTTTATGAGAAAATTCTAAAATTACAATGGGGGTGTTTTTATATTTATAAAATAAAAATAAAATAAAAAACGGGAAACTGAAATACATTTCCCGCTTACCCAAATTTCAAAACACCAAAAAACAATTGCATTTAAACTTCAATTTTGAAATCATAAAATGTTATAAATATTTACATAATAAAAAATATCTTTAAAAAAACTGATGTATATTTAGTTTGATGTAACCACATCAAATTCAGTCGAATGTAACATTCTAAGATTTATCATGATGAAAATTCTCATCTCCCTATGATTTAACATTATTTCTATGTTGATCATGATATGAAAATTTTCATCTCATTATGATATGTATATATTCACCTCATTATGATTAAATTTCTTAGCTTGAGCTATAAATAATCATTATTATCTGAATATTTTCTCTTCTCATTACGATCTGACTCTATCCCATTATTTTTTCTTAAGAAAATAGAACGCTTTTAGAATCTTCACTTATTTTCATAATTGATATCCCTTTAATGGATCAGTATCAAAAAAAATTATGTCTTCTAATTCTAGAATCAATAAAAACATTAATATTCCTCCATTTCATCAAAATATTTTATTAGGATAGTTTTCATGATTTGTGAGAACTTCATGTCCAGAAAAACATCTTCTCATTTAGTTCAGAAAGTATGAAAACATTCTTACTAATAAATTCACTATCTTCTTTCAAAACTATTTAGTAACATTAAAAATTCATCATTCAATAGCTTATGAATTTCGAACAAATGTTGAGTCTCATGGATTTTGAACTACATACTGATGGACTCGAACCAATAGTGCATCAGATCAACAGCTTTATCTTTCAGACCACCAATACATCTTGTCCTACTCAGTCAGATAATCTATATCCAGTACTTCACAATCAGATCCTCTGATTCTAGAAACATATGTCTAGAAAACAACTTTTACAAAGAAAATTATTTTTCCCATTCATGTTTGAGTTTAATCATTCAACAACTTTCAGTATCCTTACAAAAACTCATTTTGATAGACTAGGTTCGATCCTGAAAATCAAAATCATTCTTATACAAAATACTTAGTTGTGAATAAATACAAATAATTTCTTAAAAACAATTATCACAATGGTTCTTCAATATCTACCTTTGGATTAGTTTACAACCCTCATTGATAGTTTGTTCAAGTCCCATTATTTTTTTAAAACTCATCTTTTTTAATCAAGTCATGTTTATCAATGCATAGCCTTTCTAAAAAGATAGTTTACTAAAACCACAAAACTAGATAAAGTAATGTTTTTGAAGTAATTACATCCCTTGATGGAAAGTAAATTTTGTAGCAATGATAAGATAAAATTTTCTCACTTTATCACTATTATTTTTCTCTACGCTATTTTAAGATAACCACTATTTTAGATTCATAAATGGAAGATAAGAAAAAACTTCCAACAATGTATAATTTTGTTACTTTATCTACCCCTTTTTCAAAATAATCCAAAGAACGTTGGGGGACTTCCATGTGAGGTTTAATGTCACGAACCAAATATGGTCACAATCTGAACTGCCTCCCGACCCGGCCCGTGGCAACGCCCGAAGGGCGTTCCCGATACCCACGGGCTGGCACAAGTGCCTGAGTATTAGAATAAACATTGGGAATGATTTACCTGAGTAAAAAAATATAAAGCAGCCAACAAAATAAACCAAATAAAAGTAAAAGTTGCAGCCAAAACTGTCTTTAACCAAAACCATATTTTTGAGTCACATGTAAAACCAAAACCCAAACAATACCAAAATTTTTGTGACCAAAAACCAACCCAAAAACTATCACCCAACAAGAGGACACCACTCTCAAGACACCACCATAAGACCATGTCAAGAGGTCTTCTATCAACCAGAAGCACCACTCCCAAACGCTGGACCCTTACCTGAATCAGACATAAACAAATCTACTTACACCCAAAGGTGTAAGTAGGGTGTGAGCAATCACCCAGAAAGATGACACCAAGAAAATATTCCATGCACAAGCATTAAAAGACAATTACATTTTCAATGAGAAAGATAAGAATGTTAGAAATTCTCATCAACATTAGTGAAAATGGTTTTCCTAAAATGACCTTAAAGAAAAGCAGTTTAAAGGAAAGACTTGTTTGGGTAGTAGCTCAAGTGACATATCATGTATCATTGTTATGCGCAATGTAACATGTAGCACCAAAGCATGGGAGAGGCCCTGCGGGTACTAGAATCAGGTGGGACCCTAGAACATCGTGTCTTGGTGGTACGTGACTTAGAAGGACACGAACCTCATAAAATGTTGCTTAGAAGGACACGACCCTTAGAAAACTTGTCTTATAATTCCACGGCCCTCAGAAAACATGGCTTAGAAGACCACGACCCTCAGTTATCATATATTTAGTTAGTGTTGCAATTGGGAATCTTGCCAGTGAGACCGGGCCAAGCCATCTCCGGAACACTAGTTCACTAGTCCTAGTTCCCCCACCAAATACCTCAGGCTTCCCTCTTTGTGATCACTTAAATTAAAAGTTCACATAACAAGTCACATTAACACTTAAAGCCAAATGAGGTGCTTACACAAAAGAACATGTCACCCACACACTAATATCCTCTTTTAAAACCAAACGCACACCAAAACTTTTTAAAACTTAATCTTCACCGCTTACACATTAAATTAAACTAGATACATAACATAAGAAAAAAAATTTGATAATTAATAAAACCACTAAGAGAATTTATTAAACAGTTTTAAAACTTGTTGCAAAATTTTTAAAGGCCAAAAAGTCATTCAAAACCATTTGGAAAGATAAAACATATTTTGTGTGGAATCGCCTACCTATGAGTCGCAAGCATCAAATAATTGGTGTGCAAAAGCCACCGCACCAAATGCAGCTCAAACAAACTCAAATACACCCTAAAACAAGGAATTGTAAAATGAACATCAAGATATAATCACTTTAAATTAAATAACAACTAAAACACTTTCAAAAATAAAAGTATGAACAAAGAGGGGCTCCGCCCATACGATGAAGAGTCTGAGAGGTCGGACGAAGGTCAACGAGGCTATCCGAGCTTGCGCGGCCCCAGAAAAATAGGGAGAACCGCCATATAAAAGAAACGCATCCAATGGAGGAGGCAGTGCGGAAGGGTGCAGCTGGCGCAGGGAACTAGCAGGGAAGGTCGGCACAGCAGGGGAGTGTAATAGGGGAATCTAGTGGCCTACTGGACTAGGGAGGTGCGAGGTGTGGCACAAAATGGCTCGGTCGAACAGGAGGGCGGTGTCGGCTCAAGGAATTGGGTGGGTGTCATGGCTGCCGAGGTAGCAGGGAAAGAGGGTGGTGCATGGGGTCACGGCTAGGTACTAGAGGGAGGCTAGTGTGAGGAAGGTCGGGGTGAGGCAGGCCGAGGTGGAGCCGAGTTGGTTCGGTGGGAGAGGAGTTGCAGCGCCTAGGGTTAGGGGGGGCCGTGAATGAATAGTGCGCTGCGGGGAGTGAGAGTGAGGGACTGAAGGAACAAAAGGGGAAAGGAAAAGATAATAGATATTGACAAATAAAAAAATGGAAGAAAAACATAAAAAAAGAATTAAAATAACATAAATAAAATATTATATTTAAACTAATCTAAAATAATAATGAAAATCTAACGACAATATTATTAAGGAAAGTTGAAAACATTAAGATTTTAATGTTACCCAAATGAAAATTTAAATTAAAATAGTGTTAATAATAATAGTAATAATAATAATAATGACAAAAATATCCTTAATAATGAAAATAACTATAATTATAATAAATTTTATTTTTATTCAGTTATTTCATCATCCGCGCACCGGGCAGCCCCATGTTAGACTGGCGGAGCCACACGGCTTCTCCCTTGCCCTGCCCACCGATCAGGTGATGTAAAGATGATGGTCATTTATCAGTGCAAAATCACACGACTCATGTCGGGCTCATCCCACATTCTAGCAAGAAATTTTTAAAAAGGAATATAAAATTATGGGATAAAAATAAAAATTAAAAACATACCTTGATACGATGTCCGGGTTGGACAATTCTCCCCACTATGAAAACATTCCACCCTCAGAAAGTCAGTTTGAAGCCTGATCTGAGAATAGAAATGGGTACTCCTGCTCAGCCCAAGAATGTTTCTCCCATGTCTCATATTTTTCATCCCAATTCTGCAAAATAATACAAACCAAAGGAATAGGCTTTCCACGAAGCACCTTCTCATAAGAATCCACTATCTGCATCGGCCGCTTATACACTTATAAGTCTAGCCCAATCTCTAACTCCTCCCAATTAAACACATGTGACGGGTCAGGATTATACTTTTTCAGTTGGGATACATGGAATACATCGTGAATCGACATCAAATGTGAAGGAAAAGCTAACTTGTATGCCACCATTCCAATCCGCTCAGTAATCTCGAAAGGCCCAACATACCTCGGTGTCAGCTTCCCCTACTTCCCCAAGCGGCGGTGACCCAAACGAGGGGCCACCTTCTAGAAAACTCAGTCCCCCACTGAAAACTCAAGATCCGGACACCTCTGATCTTCATAAGATTTGTGGCGATTATAAGCTGTGAACAACCGATGTCTAATCAACTTGACCTTCTCAGACGTCTCCTGAACAAGGCTCGGTCCTAAGTGTGAGGTCTCCCCAACCTCAGATCAACACAAAGAAGGCCAACAAGGCCGACCATAGAGTGCCTCAAAGGGGTCATCCTAATAGAGGATTGGTAACTGTTATTATAAGAAAACAAGACTAATCAAAAATGGGTATACCATGATCATTTGAAATCCAACACACATGCGTGAAGCATGCCCTCCAGAATCTGATTCGCCCGCTTTTCTTGGCCATCCGTATGAGGATGGTATGTCGTGATCAATTTAATCTGTGACCCCAAAGACTTCTGGAGGCCTCCCCAAAACTGAGAGGTGAAGCGGGGGTCCCTGTCAGAAATAACTACTGATGACACACCATGAAGTCTAACCACCTCCTGAACATTCAAATGGCCCAGCTCATCCACATTCGTTGTATCTCTAATCATGATAAAGTGAGATGATTTGGTCAAATGGTCAATCGCTACCCAAATAGAATTCCTTCCTCAAGGTGTACAAGGAAAGACAACAATATAGACCATGGTGACCTCATACCACTTCCAGGTAAGAATGGGTAATGGCTGAAGTAGGCCAGATGGTTTATGATGCTCTGCTTTCACCTACTATCAAGTGTTGCATCTCGATACAAAGTCGGTTATGTCCCGTCTCATACCTGGCCATTAGAAATGGCGTCGAACAACATAATACATCTTGGTAGCACTAGGAAGGACGACCCACAGAGATTGGAGGCTATCCTGCATCACCACCTTCCGCAAACAACAACACCACTGCACGACCCTTGAAATACACGATCCTCTCGGGAGACAAATACCAATCCGAAAGAGTCTCCCCACCATGAAGAAACTGCATAGATTGCTGGAACATCTCATCACTAAGCTTCTCCTGCTGAATCAACTTTATAATAGTAGGAGTCAACTGAATACTAGCCAAGAAAGTACCTATGTTGTGCTCCCTGCTCTCCAAGTGCATCCGGTTGAAGAGCCCCATCAAAGTCCACTCATCGTTAGAATTCCTCAATGCCTGCATGGGTACCTTCCTGCTCATAGCATCAGCCACCAAATTTCCCTTTCCTGGAGTATAGGCAATATCAAAGTCAAATCCATGTAGATACTCAATCCAGCGACACTGCCTCGGATTGAGATCCTTCTAAGAAAAATGTAGGCTAGGATTATATGGTCCTAATAGACCAAAAACTTCTCCCAAAAGAGGTTGTGGTGCCAAGACATTAGGACATTCATCACTGCTACCATCTCCAAGTCATGAGTTAGATAATTCTTCTCATGCGGACGGAGCAGGCGGAAACCATAAGCCACCACATGATAATCCTGCATGAGTACACACCCAAGGTTTGTACCTAAAGAAACAAAATAGACCATGTAGCCCTTCCCAGACTCCGGTAAGATCAGCACAGGTGCGGTGGTAAACTTCCTTTTCAACTCCGCAAAGGATGTCTAGCACTCTGGGCTCCATTCAAACTTCACCCCTTTCTGGGTGAGTGTTCTCATGGAAGATGCAAGTCGTGAAAATTCCTTAAAAACACATATAATAACCTACCATGCCAAGATAACTCCTTATATTAAACACATTTCTCGGCTATTCCCACGAAATAACAGCTTTGATCTTCTCATGATCCACTGAAACCTTTTGTTTAGAGAAGACATGCCCCAAAAACTTCACTTCCCTGATCCAGAAAGTGTACTTTGAAATTTTGGCATATAAGCGATGGTCTCGCAAAGTTCCCAATACAATATACAGGTGATTCTCATGATCCTCCTCTGATCTAGAATAAAGCAGGATTTCTTCCACAAATACCAAGCCAAATGAGTCGAGATATTAGTGGAACACCCTATTAATGAGTGCCATGAAAACCACTGGAGAATTTTTCAATCTAAAAGGCATGACTAGATATTCGAAGTGACCATACCTGCTTCGAAAATCCATCTTCAGAATGTTTTCTTATCTCACCTTGAGTTGGTGGTAACATGGCCACAAGTCAATTTTGGAGAACCACTTTTCCCCCTTCATATGGTTGAACAAATTTTCAATCCGAGTCAAAGAGTACTTATTCTTGATGGTTACCTTGTTCAATTTCTGGTAATAGATGCACAACCAGAGGGTTCCATCGGCCTTCTTCGCAAATAAAACTGGGGTGGCCTATGGAGAGACACTCAGGAAAATGAATCCTTGGGATTCCAAATCGTCCAGCTGTATCATTAATTCCCTCAATTCAGTGGGGCCATGTGATATAAGGAAAGAGATATAGGCTGAGTTCCCGACACCAACTCAATCGAGAACTCCACGTCCTGCTCTAGAGGTAAGCCTAAAAATCATCTGGGAAGACCTCTAGTAACTCATCCACTACACGAGGTAACCCTCCCTGAGAAACACCACCATCGTCCTTCAGTGCGAGCGGTGACAACGGATAAGAAATATTCCCCAACTCAGGAGGTGGAGGTCCCGCGCGACCCAGCCGAGGATCCCATTCTCCTTGAAATAACTGAGAACTCCCATATGGTGCCATAAAACTGACCCATCGCCTATAGCAGTCAATATGCGCTTGAAATCGCACCACCCAGTCCATGATGAGGATCACATCAAATAGGTCCATATCAAGGACCAAGAGATATTACTCCATCTCGACTCCTAACACAGAGAGCACACATGATGGACACCTAAGGCATTGCTCCCTCTTTTTCCCCAATGGTGCTTCCAACTCCATGGAAAGAGTTAATAGTTCGGTTGTTAGGTTTAGTAGGTTCACAAGATGGGTAGATATAAAAGAAATTGAAGCACAAGTATAAAATAAAACTATAGCTATAGAAGATGAAATTAGAATCGTACCTAGAGCAGTCGAAGGTCCGACATCAGATCCCGCTAGTGTCTGATCAATAGCATGAAGATGTCTGATCCCTGCCTAAGAATGATCGCTCGCCTGAGGCTTTACCATGATCTGGATCTTCCCTGAACACGATCTGGTACTGCCACCATGACCACCAAACCGAGAACCTGTCACCCCGGTCGTCTCTGACTAAACTGATACCCCTCTGGAAGCCACAAATTTAGTCCTACTCTGGTAAGGGCGTGCAGTCCTGCAGAATCACTGTAGATGTCCCACAACTCCACACCCATGGAAAGGTCTAGAATGGTACAGACATGCATGTTGGATGTTCCCTACCCTTCTGCACTGATGGAAAACCACAGAACCAACACAAAAATTCTCATATGAAGACTGCCTAGGAGGATGACCTGAGCTGTAACCACTCTTCTTCCATTGGTCATCACGCTTCCTCTTCTTCTCGGATGAACTAACATTTCCAAACCCAGTAACTGATCCAGAAAAACCCTGACTTTCCTCTCTGGTCAATCTAGACCATGCAAGCACGATCGACCACCTCAGCATAAGTTCCTAGCTTGAATAAGAAAACCTTGGAGTGGATTTCTAGTCAAAGGCCCTTCTCGAACTTTCGATCATTCCAATATTCACTTGAAACAGTCTCAGGCACGTACCGTACTAGCTCAGCAAAGCAGTTTTCATACTCCATCACTATCTGATCCCCTTTTGAAAGATCCATGAACTCCCAGGATCTGGAATAGGCCAGGAACTCGGGACATTACAGGTCGTTAAAGATAGCGTTGAAATCCTTCCAACTCATCTGCTCATGTTTCCCAGCCTGAATCACTAATTCCCACCACTTGTGTTTGGAACCATCGATCTGGAATGAGGCACAAATTACCCTGACTTTCTTTGGCATGACAAGGAACTCAAACATACGCTCTAAATTTTCAAGCCATTCCTCTGCCTCTTGACATTCTGAGTTAACTCAGAATGAAAGGGGATTATTCTTTAAAATCTCTTGAGATTTACCCTTCTTGGAGCCAAACCCATCTCATTTAGCTGGAATAGGGGTGGGGGCATGAGTCGCCCCTAGTCCTAAAGCCTGAACAGCTCGGAGCACAACTTCTACCAATATCTGATCAAGCGACGAGGGAGAACTCTCTTCAATTTCCTCTCGTGGGTTCTTATAAGCTTTTAAGTTAGGCATCTTGATGCAATGAAAAAAGAGTCCTAGAATAACATCATCAATACATCAAATCCAAAGAAAAATAAAATTTTCAGAAAGATAAGTAATCCTCAGTAAACCAAATACGTAAGAGTAACATCATGTCCAAAATCTTCTTCCCAGCCTGATGTCCATGCACAGTCTGCAGCCTACACGTCCCACCTGGAAGAGAAGTCAAAAAAACATCCTGACATCCCATGGAGACTCAGATTCTACAACGAGATGTGCTAGCCTAGCACCCTACTCGCAACTAGAATTATGAGCCCTGACAATCCTAGATCTTGTTTCACCAGACTGGTCCCAAATAAAATAACTCAGACAACAAAACATGGCTTCTCTGATACCATTTTTTGACGAACCATGTTGGGTCACCATCCGAACCAACGCCCGACCCAGCCTGTGGCAAGGCCCAAAGGGGGTTCCCGATCCCCAAGGGCTAGCACAAGTTCCCGGGTATTAGAATAAGCCTTGGGAATGATTTACCCGAGTAAAAAAATATAAACTAGCCAACAAAATAAACCAACCAAAATTAAAATTTGTAGCCAAAAAAGTCTTTAACCAAAACTAGGTTTTTGAGTCACATGTAAAACCAAAACCCAAACAATACTAAAAGTATGGTGACCAAAAACCAACCCAAAAACTATCGCCCGGTGAGAGGACACCACCCTCAAGCCACCACCATTACGCAATGTCATGAGGTCTACTAACAACCTAAACCACCACTCCCAAATGCTGGACCCTTAGCTAAATCATACATAAACAAATCTTCTTACACCCAACGGTGTAAGTAGGGTGTGAGCAATCTCCCAACAGGATTCCACCAATAAAATATTCCACGCAGAAGCCTTAAAAGAAAATTACATTTTCAATGATAAAGAAACAAAAGTAAGAAATTCTCATCAGCATTAGTGAAAACGGTTTACATAAAATGACCTTAAAGAAAAGCAGTTTAAAGAAAACACATGTTTGGGTAGTAACTCAAGTGAAATATCTTGTATCATTGGTGTGCGCAAAGTAACTGGTAGCATCAATGGATGGAAGAGTCCCTATGGGTACTAGAAACAGGAGGGACCCAAGAATGTCGTGTCTCAGTGAAACGTGTCTAAGAAGGCCATGACCCTCAGAAAACGTGGCTTAGAAGGCCACAAACATCAAAAAACGTGGCTTAGAAGGCCACGGCCCTTAGAAAATGTGACTTAGAAGACCAAGACCCTCAGTAATCATATATTTAGTTAGTGTTGAAATCATCAATCCTTCTAGTGAGACCAGTCTAAGCCATCTCCGGAACACTAGCTCACTAGTCTTAGTGCCCCAACCTAATACCCCAAGCTTCCCCTTTTTGTTCTCTCCTAAATTCAAAGTTCACATAACATGTCACATTAAATCATAGATCTGAAAAAGGTGCCTACACACAAGAACATGTCACCAGCACACTGATATCCTCTTTTAAAGACACACACACCAAAACTTTTTAAAACTTAATCTTCACGGCTTACACAATAAATTAAACTAGTTACATAACTTAACAAAAACACATAGATAATTATGAAAACCACTAAGAGAATTTATTAAATAGTTTTCAAACATGTCTCAAAATTTTTAAATGCCAAAATATCATTCAAACCTATTTTCTAAGATAAAACATATTTTTACACACTTCAAAACAAAAACCATGTCATCGGCACTTCCTAACTCATCCACTGCACAGTTTAAAAAACAATAATAAACAATTCAAGGTGGGATATAAAATTAAAAAAATGACCAATTCACTTAAAAACTCTTCCAAAAAATTAAATGTAAATTTAAAATGAAATTAAAACTAATTTATCAGCATGGAAACTAATTAACAAGGTCCTGAATTAATTAAAAAAACATGAAAATGATCATCAGATAATAATTTTGTGTGGAATCACCTACCGACATGTCGTAAACTTCGCAAAATTGGTGCGCAAAATCCACCACACCAAATGCAGCTCAAACAAACTCAAATACACCCTAAAACAATTCATTGTTAAAAAAACATCAAGATAAAATCACTTGCAATTAAATCACAACTACAACACTTCCAAAAATAAAATTCTGAACAAAAAGGGGCTCTGCACCTACGGTGAAGAGCCTGATAGGTCATCTGGAGGTTGACGGGGCTGTCCGGGCTTGCATGGACCTAGAAAAATAGGGAGAACCACCAAAAAAAAGAAACACAGCAAATGGATTAGGATATGCGACAGGGTGAGGAGGGGGTGGGGAAGAAGCATGGATGGTCGGCACAGTAGGGGAGCTTAGCAGGGGAAGCCGACGACCTTCTGAACTACGGAGGCATGAGGTGAGGCACAACATGGCTGGGTCGAGTAGGAGGGTGGCGTCAGCTTATGGCAGTTGGAGGGTGTCGCGACCGCTGAGGTAGCAGGGAAAGAGGGATGTGTGCAAGGTTGTGGCTGGGTGCTAGAGGGAGTCTGGTGTGAGGAAGGTTGGGGTGAGGATGGCCAGGGCGGAGCCAAGCTGGTCCAGTGGGAGAGGAGTTGTGGTGCCTAATGTTATGGAGAGCTGTGAAGGAATAGTGCGCCCTAGGGAGGGAGTGTGAGGGTGAGAAGGAAACAAATAAGGATAAAAGAAAAGATAAAAGATAATAATAAATAAAAAATGGAACGAAAACATAAAAAAATAATTAAACTAACCTTAAAAATTATATTTAAACTAATCTAAAATAATAATGAAAATCTAATGTCAATATTATTAAGGAATGTTAAAAATGTTAATGTTTTAATGTTACCCAAATAAAAATATAAATTACAATAGTTTTAATAATAATAGTAATAATAATCATAATGACAAAAATAACCTTAATAATGAAAATAAATTAAATTATAATAAATTTTATTTTTATTCGGTTATTTAATCTTTCGCTCACCGGGACAGCCCCACGTTAGACTGGCGAAGCCACACGGCTTCACCCATGCCCTGCCCGTCAGTCAGGTGATGTAAAGATGACACTCATTTATCATCACAAATGCACATGAATCTTGTCAGGCTCGACCCACATTCCAGAAAGAAATTTTAAAAAAGTAAAATAAAATCATGGGATAAAAATAAAAATAAAAAACATACCTCGATATGAAATCCAGGTGTGACATTTAAGAAGTAATTAGAGGAGACTGAACATGAAGTTTTAACCTCAATTAAACTTTTTTAGAATTGTATTTGGGAAGATATAATCAATTTGATACGTCTTTGAGATATATTCCAGAAAAACAGCTCTAGAAGAAACATTCTCTTTTAAAAAGTGAAACTTTATATCAGCTTGTTTTAATGATGAATTTTGGACCTGAGTTTTAGAATGACCAATTTCTCTTTGATTATTAAGAATTATCTTTGATGGTTTAGAAACTTTTACTTTAAAATAATTAAACTAAAATTTCAAACACAACATTTGAGTACAAGTCTGAGTAGTTGAATCACATTCTGATTCAACTGGGCTTAAAGTTACTAAACTATTCTTCTTACTATTCCAACTCACAGAGCATTCATCTGGGAAAAATGATCCTCCACTGGTTTCTTTTCTAACTTTACAATCTCCATCACAATCAACATTAGTATAACCATGAAAATTCATCTGATGATTTCTTTTGTATAACAACCCATGTGGTGTTGTTCCATTGACATATCTCAAAATTATCTTTGCTACTAACATATGAGATTATTTTAGATTAAATTGATACTTAGAACCTTAATTAAAAACATAAAAAATAGCAGGTCTTAAAGATTTAATGTATATTATACTTCCTATAATATTCCAAAAGTCTTTCAGATTCACATTTTTTTGACTCATCATTACTCAACTTTTTTCACATAGATTTATGAGTAGAAAAATATATGGATTCGTCCATCCCAAACATCTTTTATAATTCCCTATAATAATTTTATTGAGATAATAAAAAGTAATTTTTTGAACATGTATTCTAGGAAAGAAAGTTAATTCTCTCAATATTTTCTTGTTAAAATTCTTCTTCATTTCCTTAAAAAATTCATTACTAACGTTTCTTTCTTAGTAGAAAAAATTATATCATCCACATATGCGATAACAATTATTATGATGGATAAAAATCCATTCACATAAAATTTAATATCAACCATTACATTAGAAAATTTAATATTCTCAAATAGTCATTATGTTTTGAATATCAGGAATACAGAGCTTGTTTCAATCCATACAAATATTTCTACAATACAAAATCTTCTGTCATCATCATAAAGAAAAAATCTACACCGTTGTCCAATGTAAACTTCTTCATCAATCTCTCAATTGAGAAATTCTAACTTTAAAAATATTTGATATACTCTTTAATTCCAATGAGCTTCCACTTCTAGAAATATTCTGATAGTTTCTAATCTTGAAAATGGGGAAACAATACCTTAAAAATCCACACATTCCACCTTCGCATAGCCTTATCAAACTAGTATTTATTTTTTCCTTGAAAATTACCCTTTCTCATTAAATTTTTTTCTTTAAACCCACTTTGTTATGATAAAATATTCTTTTCATGTCCATGTAACAAGTTTCCATGTTTCATTTTTCTCAAACCAATCTAACTCTTTATTCATAGAATCCACCCATTATTTGTGCAGAATAGGTTCTGAAACTGATTCTGGTTCAAATTTTGAGATATGTAAAGTCTTAATTTATAATATCAAATTAATTTTGATATAAACTAGAGACTTATGATTTGAAATAATATTTTTGTACTAAACATGTATTTGTAAGGTTTTATGTTTCAATTTTTCTTTTCCAGCTAAACATTACTCAACACACGGTTCTTATGAATCTTGGTAAGGTTTTTTTACTTACATTATTTAGCATTGGAAATATCTAGTTTATAATCCATAAAATTTTCAATAAATTTTGTTAAGGAATTTTTGTTTTCAATTACTTTAAAATAATATGATTTCATCCTAAAATGTAATCATTTTATCAACCATCTATAACTTTTTTCATTGGGTGAATACCTGATAAAAATTACTTCCTCAGATTTCTCATCAAACATTCCAAGATTTAAAATTTGTTATTTGTAGTAAAAATGGAATTCAAAAAACATTTAAGTACTTAAATTAAGATATTATGTTATACAATATTTCATAAGAATTCTTGTTGTTCAATGGTCTCAATAAGCATCTTATTTTAATATGTACAATTTTACTAATAACTTATTTCGAATAAAAATTTGATATTTTGTATTCATCTAACATACATATTCCCATTTCCACCAAACTTCTATTATTTCTTTTTTCTGATCCATTTTCTTGTGAAGTATAGGGAGTGCTATACTAATTTTGGATACCACTCTTCCTAAAATAAGTTTCAAAATTATATATTTTGAATTTGGTACCATTATCTATTCTCATATTTATTATATAAACCCACATTTCATTTTAAATATTTTTCTAAAAAGATTGAAAATTTACACAGCCTCTAACTTATTTTTGATAAATGTGATGTTCGTCATCTGATTGAAATCATCAATAAAAGTGATTAAGTATAATTATTATTATTTTATTGATGGCTCATCAATCCATATAAATAGGAATTAATAAGATGAATAGGTCTATTAGATTTAATCTCAACTCTATTATGACTGTTATAATTCATCATTACTTTCTAAAAATCAAAACAAACATTTTCATCTCCTCTTTTCAATTTTGGAAAATTAAATACAACATCAACATTGGAAAAAAAATTCATGTTATTATGCATAAGGTTACCAATTATCTGATGCCACAATTTATTTTCATCTTTAGCATTCAAGTAACATGATTTACTAAACACTCCAATTTGAAAAAGGTTACCACTAGTTCTCTCTCCATTGGTGATAAATTTTTCACCTTTCCCACTTCTGATGATACGAGAATATTTTTTGAAAAAAATTCCCTACCATCTTTAAAAAGTATACTTACACTTTGAAGTAATGTTTTATCACATCAAAAAATAAAAATTCCCTAGACATCAACATTTCTACATAAATCTCATACATTTAGATTACATTAATTTTTAAGGAACTATAATTCTCTATCATGGCTTTAAATGTGTTTAAATATATTTACATCACCTTTCATATGTGAAGAGAAAACACTATCAATTACCCACAGTTTGTTTCATTCATCTATCTCAAGGTACTTTTGGACTCAAGAAATTTTGACCAAAACTTGTTAATTTTTTATTCAATAGCATCCAACTTCTTATAGCTATCTTCATCCATATTTCCGTGTTCAGAAATTTTAATTTGGTATCTTCATATCTCCCGAATGTATTATTCCTCTTGATTTATTTTAACATTTATTCTATCAACAACTTTCACACAATCTTTCTTCATTACTATAATTCCCTTCTTAATAGTTTTTTTCATCATACTTGAAAAATCCTCTATTTTGTATTGATACAATCTATATTATTCTTCACATATTTCTTCACTATATGGGGAATCTTTTGTTATTATAACTTTTTCAAAAGAGGTTCTTAATTTTTATGAACTTTTATCTTATGGAGAATTTTTTTCATTGGAGTATGATTCAAATTTCTTACTTAATATACTTATTTTATTTCAAGTAATCATATTATATTTGTTGGATGTTATATATTCTTTATCATTTTTGTTCCAATTATTCCATTGAGATTTTTTATCTGAATCATATCAACATTTAGTTGTTTTTTTCTTGGGGGAAATTCATATGAAAATTTACTAATTCCACCAAACTCGGAACATTTGAGATGAATTTTACCTTCATAATTTCCAATTATACTAAAGATAGATCATAGATAGTAAAGACGTGATTTTTTTATTCAAATCATCCTCTTATTTATCTTTTGATTCACAACGAATAACATATTCAACATCTTGAATTTTCATTTTTCTTATCGTTTAAAAATACATTTCAATTTTCTTTTTTATGTTAAACATTAGAGTTTTTCTCTTTTCATAGGAAATAAGAATGTTATGAAATTCATCAAGATATAAATCATCCTTATCTTCTTAAGAAGAAATTTTAGAATAAAAAATGTCCAGAAATATTTTCATAAGTTTCTTTATAATTGTTGAATTTTTAAAATGAAATTTGAATCATCTTATTTTACAAAAAATTTAATTTACTCTGGTGATTAATTCATCAATACTTTATCTATCTGTCATTCTGATTTATTCTTATTTCCTATGCCATATTTGTAGCTTTGCATCCTAAACTTTTTTATTCTCTTTAAATATAATTTCTATCTTTCCTACATACTATTTCAAGTTTTTAGACCCATAACCATCATATAAGAACTTTCTTATAAGTTGATAATAATATAATTTATAGCTTTTCTTTGAACATCAATATTTCTATTATCAACAAATTTCATTGAGGAATCCTTCTTAATAGGTGGAAAACCAATTGTAGTTTCATATACAACTTACAATCCAAGATGTATGAGATAAAGAATCATCCTATCTTTTCATCCATAATAATTTGTTCCGTAAAATGTGGGAATACCTCTACTATTAACAGAATTGATATTATCCATAACATGGATTCAAAAAGGGAGACATACCTCTGATACCAACTGATGTTCCAAAGGATAAAATAATAACTAGGAGGGAGTGAATTAGTTGTTCATTTTTATAAGTTTCAATAAATTTTAATACATAACCCCTATAACCTGTTTAGGTTGATACCATTATCATCATTTTTTAAATACTTTTGTACTCAAAAATGGGAATTAAGGTAAAGCACATGATATTTACAAGGTTTGACCTTAACGTGAGAACCTATATCCTTTCCATAGCCACTCCCATGGGTCTATGGAAACTCACTATTATGAAGAAGTGAATAAAATGAAGGAAGTATCTTATTAGTAACATTATCTATCCTAATAGAAAATATTATATAGAATCCTATCAGTTTGTAATATTTTCTTAAAAAAATGATCCAAAACAAAAGAATAATGATTTTTTTCAAGATGCTCCACAAAATTCTCTAACTCGATCCTTAGTCTGGTTTGTCTAGGTATGATTATCTCAGTCTGATGAGGTTGGATCTGATGGGATCATTCCAATATAATCAATACGATTCTACATTTCTCAATATGCACTTCTCAAAATCTACTCAGATGATCAGTATGATCTTCGTCATTCTCAACAACTCAATCATATATTCTCAATACTATGTTTCTCAGTCCTATTGACAAAAAAATAGATATCTTATCATCTAATGAGATCTCTGGACGAAATTAACTTTAAATTGAATTCATTAGTGCTCAATCATTTACGATTATGTGAAAAGTTACAAAATGTGAATGAAGTGTTATTTTATTACTAGGTCACTCGGAAAATAAAAATCAAGAAACCAAAAGACATTTCCCATTTACCCAAATTTCAAAACTCAAAAAAACATGAAATTTAACATTAACTATGACTTATTCAAACCTTCTCAATATTTCTCATAGATCAGATATATTCAAACTAACTAAATTTTCTTTAGTTTGATGTTACATCCTCAACTTCAGTTCGATGTAACTTCCTTATATTAATTATGATAGAGCTTATCAGCTCACCACGATATGAATTTATTCTTATATTGATTATGATCTAACTATTTTCATCTCATTATGGTATGGATATCTTCAGATCATTATGATGAACATTCTCCTCTTCATCTTCCTTTGTACATTACGATATGTATATATTTCTCTACTCATTATGACCCAACTATATTAATTTGTTTCTTCTCAATAAAATGAATCCCTTTTAGAATATTCACTTATTTTCCTAACTAATATCCCATAGATGGATCAGTATCAACAACTATGATCTTTTCAATGTTCTGTATTTGATGAGTTATCAGTGTGGGGCATTAATTTTATGAATCAGTGAATGTTCCTAATCAGATGGATATTCCTCATCATATTTAGTTTTTCTTTCCTTATCAGAGCCAATACAATGGAATAATTATTATAATGGAATTATCATTATGATTTAATTATAATTACAATGGAATCTCCACTCAAAAACTTTTAAATTCTTCAATCTTCAGCATCTTTACCCATGCTGACTTCTGATAGTTTCTATGTCTGGTAATTTTGGAACCGATAAAAACATTACGATTCATCCATTTATTCAAAATATTTTATCATGATAGTTTAAAAGATTTTGGAAAACTTTGTCACTATCAATGAATCAAATTATTTAGTTTATAATTTATGAATAATTTCTAACTCCTAACTTAATTATCTTTTTTCAAGACTCTTCAGCAAAATTTGGAATTTATAAAAGATAAACTTCTAAATTTCTAAAAAATTCCAATTCCAATGGATTTTGAACTTCATAGTGTTGGGACTCAGACTAATGGCAGGTCTGATAAAAAACATTATATTTTCCACCACATCTAAAACTTGTGTTGCTCAGTATGATACTCTATGATTGGTGCTTCTCTGTATAATCATATTATTCTAGAAACCTTTGTCCCAAAACAATTACACAGAAAAAACTTTTTTTCCCATTATGTTTGGATTTGTAAATTCAAAAAGTTTCAAATTTCATACAAAAACTCATTATGATGGACTGGGTACGATCCTGAAAAACAAAAACATTCTTATAAAAAAAGATTAGTTTTCAACAAATAAAAAAACATTGTTAAAAAAGTTATCACAAAGGTTTTTTAATATCTTCATAAAATATACTATACTTGTTAAAGTATTTTTCGAATCTTATTATCTTGTTATAGAACGTTTTGAAATTCGTTGAAAAATGAGAAATTTCACAATTGTATTTTGAATAATATAATTCTCTGTCATCATATCATCCCATTAATAAATTTTATTTATCTTCCTTGTAATCCATATAAGTAAAAAAACTTTCAAATACAAATTTTATATTCTCACTATTCTAGTATCTACAACTTTACCCAATATTTTTTCCTCACACATAATAAGAGTTCTTATAATATCCTTTATTTTCATATGATTAACATGAGTTGATTTTATTATAGCAATTTAAATTATATTCCATTAAGATTTTAAAACACTGAGAACATTCATTTCCTAATCTAGTTTTGGAATTATAATACCCAAGTAAGAAACATCATATACACACTAATTTAATATTCCATTCATATGAGTGATCCATTTTTTTGTTTCAACTATCCCGAATGTTCCAAACTATAACTTAGAAGTGTTGTATTGATGTTGTCTAATTTTATATGCCCCTTAACAAGGATCATAAATTATAGTCCAAATTTAATGTGGTTTCTCACACAAAGAAACTAAATTTAATTCTTTATGCACTGAAATACAGATAATAGTATTCATATCATTTGAATGTAGATCATATTTATCTTCTTGAGAAGAATCTACCTTATCCAGTCCCCTCTTATGAATTTCATAAGGCTTGAAAAGTTTTCTAAACACTTTAAATCCAAGGTTCAAATGGATGATCATTTTTTATTTCTAGCACCATTACATTTTCATTTAAGTAATGTGGTCTAATCATATACATTCATTCTTTATAATCATCCATTTAACTAACAATTGAAATATTTCGACTTCACTAGGTAAACATTTAGAGCACTGATACCAATTGATGTCATTGTAGGGATTGAAAAATGACTCATTGGGATCTTGAAAATCATTTATCTAATACCAATTTGTGTCCAATATAGGTTTCAAAATGACTCAAAAGTGGGGTGAATTTAGTTATTAATTTTTTCACCCACTTTAAAACACCCTTTTATATATTTATTTGAATCAATCCCTCATTATTTATTAAATATAAATTAGAAAGTAAAATAAAAAATAATATCACACAAAGGGTGTATAGTAGTTCATGATAAGTGGAACTACCCTAATACACTCCACCACAAATCAATATGGGTATAGAGATTCTAATAAACCATCCCTTTTCTAGGGGTTTCTCTGATGTGGGAAAGAAATTTACACTTATTATGAAGTTCCAAGAGATTTCAATCAGGATATTTTTTAAGAACTATCCAAGACCATGATAAACTCTATAAATGAGTTTTTCACTTCTCAAATAAATATTTTTTAAAAAGGTATTAGGTTTAACACTCAATTTAAAGAAGAAACTAATGGATTATTAAACTTATCTAGGGAATGAGAATAATTTGAAATAACATTGAAGTAAAAATTTTCAATATTAGATGTTTCTTTGAAGAACAATACAACATTAGGTTTCCATTTTATATTCAATAAAGAATATTTTTTTTAAAAACAGAGTATGTGAACAGGGGCTTGTGCTTTGTACCTATTCATCCATTATTTATTTAAACATATCTCTTTAATTCAAATGGTTCGTAGTAAATATAAAATACTTTAAAAATAAATATATTTACATTTTCTTGGATTTAATCTTCTAAGATTATAAAAATAGAGGTAGTAATCGTGTGATAGAATAATCACATTTTGAACTAAATGATTTCTTGGAAATATAATATTTAATTAAATCAGTTTTTCCTCATTATTAAATCCCCACTTTCGATAAAATAGAATTAAGAGTGGAATTATCTTGGAATACCATAATAATAACACATTCCTCAAAACTATAATAAAATATCAAAAAATACCAATTTTATAAGTCTTTATCTTCCCAAGTCTTCATTTCTGAAGTATTAAGATTTTATACGACTTTTTTATATATATGTATTTGTCATAGAACCTTATTATATTCATATTACTTTTCTAGGATTATATGAGTTTTCTTCGGATCATATGACATTTTCTCTGATCATATTACTTTGTCTCTAATCATTAGACTTTTTCTTTCACACAATACTCTTTCTAATGACTTGTTTACACTTGTATAACTTCACCATATAGATTCAATGTCAGTGTAATACTTCCAAATTTAGTAAATTTTACACAAACTAAAATTTGTTAAGACATTATAGAGAACATATTACTTTACTATATGACATGAAAAGAAGAAATAATTTCTTCCTCCAAAATAAAAATACCTTTTAAAAATATTAACAAATTTATAATATTATTATACATACATCAATAAAAAGAATTATTAAAAAAATGAGGCTTTTTATATTTATAAAAACTTCGGATAAAATAGGATATATTAAAACAATATTAGTGTGTCCAACAATTTATTCAAGAATGAATATTCTTTAAAATTTCAAAAACTTAATATGACAATATATTTTAGTGGGAAAATTATTTCAAAACATTATTGATGATGATTTTCATCTACTGTTATATTATAAAATCTAAATTCTAAATCAATTTAAATAAACTAGAGAAGAATGAGTTGTAGTTTGAAGGATGGCAAATAAGACCAAGAAATTTATTAATAACTAAATAAATAATTTCCCTTAATAATTTAAGTACAACAAATTATCTATTTAAAAATATTTTACATAAAATATATTTGAGATACAATATATGAAAAAGATAAGTAGAAATAAAAGATCTTACCAATCAAGGGGATATCTGTCTCTCTCCACTTCATTGTCAATATTCTGACCTTTGTTGAAGATCATGCTTATGCTCCTGAAGATGTATACTTTTATCCTTTGTCGTTTATATTAAAAATTATAATTCATATCATGAATACATTATTTAGTCTATTTAAATATTTTTTTACAACATGTTTTAATACACCAACATATTTATTATAACAGCTAAACATGATTATAAAGTATCATCCCTCTATCGCTTCTTCATTTTATTTTGAAAAATTTTCTAAACCAACATATGTGTCTTGAACATATAATTAATTTATACATGTAGAAATTACCTCAATATGAAATCATATTCTTAAATCTTACATGGAACCTTTGGTCTCAACATTGGAAAAAGGATTATATATCTACTATGGTATATAGATTCCACTTTCTTCAAATTTTAATTTAATTATTTGAATCCAGTATGGTTACTCAATATTACATAAAACTTGAGGTCTCATGTGTGATTATTTTCATCAATCGGGTGAAAATATTGGGAATCCTCAGTTTTCACAAAGAATCTATAAAACCTTTTTTCTCATTCTTTAAATTTATCACGATTTAACCTATATTTTATTTTCTTCACCATTTTTTCCATAACCCTCCATTTTATTCCTAGCTTTAATAGCTGTCTAAAAAATTCACAGCTTACCACTAGTAGAGTATAAATAACTTAAATAAATTATATAATATCATCATTATTACAACTCATTGAAAATATATTTAATAGAACCAAACCAATAGCATAAAGCCTTGGCACAAGACAATAAACATCATTCCAGCGATCATGAATTTAGGGGGAAGTGAAAACCAACTTCACTAAGGAATTTATTTAATCACCAAGTGTACATGAATCAGTGGTCAAGTAGCTGCAATAAATAAGATATGCATACCCTATACTTGAATTTAAACCTAAAACAATAAAAACTTTTGAATGATATGTCTTAAATATTGCAACTGATATGAAATCCCATTCATATTTCTATCATCAATAAATAATTAGAATAGGGTCTAGTCAATAATAGTGGTTCACTGAAGTTTCATATTGTTCCTTAAATCATGGCTGGATAGTATTCTACAACACGACTCAAAATCAAATCATTCAGTGAATTATATGATTTATTTCATGGTTTTTCTCCCCCAAGTTTGACCTTGGTTGAAAGCATTCAATATCAACTTATTAAGTAGAGATTTGGTGTATTCCCGATTTTTTTTATTTCACAAACCACATATTATTGTAATTAAAATTTACAGAGATTTTGGACCATCAATATTTCAATAAAAAATTTATTGAAAAACATAAAAATTGTGAAGATAGTATATTTTAAATAAAAAATAAGATATCAAATAGGATTAACCAACAAATTTTTAAATTTCAAAATATGAACTTAACAAAAAATTTCAATAATTGATACTCAAGATAAAATCATAGAACAAGGAACAATTAATACCAATAGAAAAAAAAATTTAAATATATTATTTCAAAAAAATCAATTAAAATTTTCAATAAATAAAAAAATATATGTTCTCAAAATTTATGAAAGTTAAAAATAAATTTTTTACCCAATTATCCTAAAAAATAACATTTTTATTCAATTTTTCAATGAATTTTATTTTAATCCAGAAAATTTAAAACTGAAAGTATAAAAAATTAAAAAAAATCATTATCCAAACATTAGTATTTTCATGAAAATAATATGGCACATATGAATCAAAATAAAACAACATCATTCATTATTATAATAATTCTTTCTTATGGGGAATCAACAACAAATATGTAATGTCCTCATATCAGTTCACTCTGAATACTAACCATATTGGTTCACCACAAGACCTCAACCATGAATCCCCATAAGATTGAGGATACCAAATATTTGTAGGGGTATAGGGTGTTACCGTGGGAATACTATACCCCTATATCTGAGTATGCAACAAAATAAAATAAGTAAACAACATCCATTGACGATAGACATTAGAGTTTGTAGTGTAATAAATCAAAAAAAAGTATACATCTAATGAAATATGGAATCATAGAATCATATAGTCTCATGACCATTCCCATGCATAATTTATCACCCACTAGGCCAATAACATATATAAAATAACACTACCTTAAATAAGACTGTAAACATCATGAAAAGGGGGATTTAATAACTCTATAAAAGTAGTGTTTTTCTAAGAACTGTTTAAAGGGGTATCCCATTATTACCACTAGTTTAGTGCTGATAAAATACCACCTATATTAGTCCTAGAAATAGTATTGATAAGGTACCTACTGTTATAGTGGTATATTGAAATCACATCTCACTATAGAAAATACACCTATTTGAAAATGCACCTATAAGAAAAATCATAATTTAATTGAAATTTAATTTACATAAAAAATATAAAAAACAATATATTATATATTTTTGAAACAATATATTTACAATCACAATATAAATTACTATAAAAAATAGTAAAAAACATCAATGTTACATTTTCCTTGCACCGGTGGCACCCTCTCAAAAATTCACGATCATGGTATGAATTGCTGAAGAAACCACCCAACCCATGAAAAATAATCCACTTGATAATGAAAATAATTATTATGTTTGTAATACTATAAATAAATAAAATAAACATAAATATGAAACATTGCGTTAATAAAATTTATATTTTAAATAAAACGACGCCTTTGGTGCCATACCGGTCACACCATGCATCATATTGCGGTGAGGCTAATTACTACAATCAAAAAATAACAAATGGATGATTTCCCTAAAGTATAAAAACAATATAAATGAGTTTTCTCAGATTGAGTATGTAACTTTTGTTTTTTTATAGAATTCCATTTTAAACTGAAAACCAGCACTTTCCGTTATACTAGTTTATCGTGTTTTGGTTTGATGCGAGGCTAATCACTACACATCAGAAATGACATATTATTCATTTTCATAAAGTATAAAGAAAATATGATTTTCTTAATAGTTTTCAGTGAATGAAAAACGTGTTGAACTAAAATGTGAATTTTAAACTCATAATGTACACTTTGAGTCATACCAAGCACACAATGTATCAGATTGTGGTGCAACTAATTAATACACATAAAAAATGACTTACGGACCATCTAATTAAAGTATCAATATATTCTTAATGCATTTTTTTCGTTTTAAGTATGTCACTTTTCTATTTTACTAAAATTCCAATTTTAAATAGGAGAACATTGAGTAATACCTAACACAACAGTGTAGTAGGATGATGTGTGGATAATTACTATGCATTATAAATGACTTATAGAACATTTTTCTAGAGTATAAAAATAATCTTAATGCATTTTAATGTTTTTGTGTATGTCCCTTGTATATTTTTACTAAAATTTCATTTTACATTGAAAACATGAACATTTATTCATAATGGTCTAATCACATGTCATTTTGACATGAGACTAATTACTATATGTCCAAAATTACCTTTTAATCTTTTTCCTAAACAATCAATACAATCCAATTATTTTTTCATGGTTTTCAGTTTGGGACACACATTTTGAACTAAAATGTCAATTTTGAACTAATAACGGGAACTTTTAGTAATATCAGGCACACCCTATATCATGTTTAGGTGACGATGATTCCTACACCTGAAAATTGATGTATGTATTACTTCCCAAATGTATCGAAATAATATTAATTTGTTTTCTATATTTTTTTATTTTCACTTCCCTAATTTACTAAAAAATAAATTTTAAATAAATAGACACATTTTGAGTCATACCAGTCACACCATGTGTGGAATTTGGATGTGGATAATTCCTACATGAAAAAGATGAATTATTTATTATTTTTCTAAAGAATCAAAATAATCCTTACAAGTTTTCCCATTTTTGGGTATGTCACTTTACTTTTTTACTAAAATGGCATTTAAACTGAAAACACACACATTGATTCATAGTAGTAATATCATGTTTTTTTATGTGGTGAGACTGATTCATAATTGTAGAAAATGACTTATTTATCATTTTACTAAATTACCAAGACAATACAAGTGTGTTTTCCCAATTTTCAATGATTGACACATGTTTTTGACAAAAATGTAAATTTTAGACTAATAACATACCCTTTGAGTCATTTCGGCAACACCATATATCATATTTAGGTGAAGATGATTCCTACACCCAAAAAATACTCATGTATAATTTTATTAAAGTATCAATATTATCTAAATTAACATTATTTATTTTGAGTATTTGACCTGTATTTTTTAATAACATATCAATTTTAAATATAAAAACAGACATGTAGTCCTTTGGATTAGTATATATTCTTTCAGAGATCATACCCATTGAACATATAATTCATTTAGAAAAATTTTTTTCAAAAAGAATCTCATTATATTCTGGGATCATATCATTCAAGAGAGAAATTAGTTCAATAAAACTGGCACCACTCCATTTTTTCCATCTTTTAAGTCATACAAATTCAGTATGGATCAAAATGCGTTATATTTAGTACAACTGACATATAATGGTGTATTATCACAACTATTTGACATCTAAACCAATTTTGGACAATCAAAAAGTTCATCTTTAACTTTATTTATCATTTATTAAATATGATATTAATCATCATTCAAATATATAATCACATCTTCGATATGATATTCATTATTTTTGACATTTTTTATCAAATTAGATGATCCATAAAAAAAGCCTTATCTCATCCAATAGCTACATTCCGTTTTCCATGTGTTTAGTCCAACATTTATAACTTCAATATATTCCATGATAGATCAAGTGTTCTTCCAAATCCTTTGGGATAATTATTTATGAATAAAAATACCCTAAATATAGATAAAGGATTTGAGAAGGTTGATATGTATGATCTTTTGCAAAATTGATAAACTATTTAACCCCGTCATCATACTATTTTATCATTCGATGGGAATCCACCCATTTATAAATCATATACATCTTATTTTATTTGGTAAAATTAATATTTAACAAAACAAATAAATCATAAAACCATTTCATAGAAAAATTCTATCATATGATTAAAATATTATTGTAAGGTAAGATTATTAATGGTTATGATATTGAAGACACAAGTTGGTTCATTAAATGTTATTATTTGAATAACATGGGTTATAATTTTTATTTATACATTTTATGAACCTAATATACCATATATTGCAATAATTCAGGTCTCAAGAGGGACCTCTACCTTATCAAAACCAAACCTAGAGGTTTTTAACCTATGGAATTTAATATAAAGCTTCAAAAATAGCTATCTATATCAATTCCAGATAACTATTTTACACAGAAGTCACAATTTACCAGATTTAAACATTTCATTCTCAATTTTTAGCACAATATATTTTTTAGATTTGGGTTTCATGAAAAGAATAAAATATTGAAATATAATTCTCTATGGTCACTGAAAATAAAATACACAAGGTAATGAAATGTTTTAAAAATACATTGTGGATTTAATCCATGGATGTAATAGGTATACTCAGAAGAAAATGGGTTGAATTGTTTGATTTTAATCCATGGGACTGGGATGGATACTTGGAACTTGGATTTGAATAACCACTATGAACTACAAAAACACTACATAATTATCATTTCCAACCACCACCTTACACGATGTATTGGAAGTGATTTTTCAATTCAAAACTAGGGGCTCCATGATATCAAATTAAGAAATAATAATGAATGAGTAACAATGACCATGATGGTGAGGGAGAGGGTGAACTAAAAATGGATTTTGGAAAAATGGATTTGGTGGAACATTGGTAGAAAATGGATACTTGGAACCATGAGCCAATTACTAATTCTGTACAATAAAATATCTTTCTATTTATCATTTTCAGTCACCACATTATAGGATAAGTGGTTGGGGATTTTATGGTGCACAACTAGGAGCTCCACACAATAAAAGCGAGAAATAATGATGAATGAAAGAAAATGAGCATAAAGGGGGGAGTGGGTGAACCAAAAATAGTTCAAGGAAAGAGATATTAAGTGGAGAATCAACAAGGTTGACTGAGGAAAAATAAGATCCCTTACATGTGAAATGTTTAAACCATTTGGGAAAATTAAAAACAATCAAAGATATTCGAGGGGGAGAAAAAAACACAAGTGATCAGATACCTTAACATTTATATATAATTATACATTCAAGAAAAAAAATCAGATAAAAAATTTAAGCCTAGAAAAAAATAGTAAGTCAATAATTAAGTTTTTTAAAAAATATATATATAAAGAAATAATTTTAATTTTAATTTGTCTTCATTTTGTTTCGATGTGAAATTTATTAAAAGAAAAGAAATGCATTCATCTTGTTTGATGACAATTTTGTTAATAAATGAAAGGAAATGTTTTGGAAAAATGACAAAAAGAAACATTATTAAAAATATTGTTTTCAAAAACTAAATTATTCGAAATAAAAAATATTATAATTTTAAATTGTATCTTTTATTTTTTTAAAAAAATATATATATTTCTTAAAAAATATTTATTTAATTATATATATATTTATAAATATATTAATAAAATTATATATATATATATCTAAAAATTAATTCATAAATATATATTTAAAAAATATATTTATAGTTATATAAATATATATATAAACTTTTCTAATAAATTAAATATATTTTTAAAAATTTATTAATAATTGTTTTTTATTATTATTTATAACTTAGGTTGAAACAAATATTTATATAGACATAATAAAAATTATTTATGTACAAAATATAATTTATAGTCAAAATTATTTATACACACATAATTAAAATTATTTATATACACATAATAAATATTATCAATTCATAGTAATGAGTGTTATTTTTATATATTTTATATAATTTATTAATTCAAAATTTTTAATTGAGGATAATAAATTATATTAATTTCAAATTATTAATTCAGAGAAAATTATTAATTAAATATTACTATTATTTCAAAATTTTTAATTGCTAAGAAATATTAATTCAAAATAATTATAAATAAAAAATTATTAATAAATTATTTATATAAATTACTAATTCAGTATAATCAAAATTATCTATAATTAAAAATATTTAAAAATTATTTGTAATTATTTATAATTATTTAGTTTATCATTCTAGATTTTTACCTCCTATAGTTTTCTCTATTTATGTAATGTAATCTAATCATAAACAATCATTCTTTAGAATCATCCATTTTACCAAAAATAGAGACATTTATAGTTCAATAAGTAAAAGTTGGGAACTATAAAGTCACTTCTCTAATACTAATTGTTTTCCCCATAGGGGTTTCATAATGACTCATTGATAACATGAAATTCTATGCTCTAATATTAATTAGTATCCCAATAGGGGTTTCATAATGACTAAAGAGTAGTGAATTGTGTTTTTATAATCTTCAAAAACATAACCACCATATTAAATAATTACTTGAATCAATCCATCGCTCTTTGTTAAATATTAAGTGGAAGGAAAAATAGAAAAGATTCATCTTGTAACAAAGAGATTATAATAGTTCATTGTAACAGGAACTACACCTATTCTACTCTATCACCACTAATTATGAGTATTGTGATTTTAATAAACCATCCCCTTTCCCAAGGGTTTCCCATGTTAGTGTAACAAACTGTCCTTAGTTACAAAGGTCCAAGTGATTTCAATCAAGGTCTCCCTTTACAATAATTTTCTATAGCCTTAATAAATTCAGTATAAGGATTGATCACTTTTCAAAGAAAGAGATGTATGATATGTAGCAGGTTTAACACTCAATTGAAAAAAATAATTGATAGACGATTGAACTTATCTAGATAAGGAGTAGAATTTGAAGTGACACTCAAGAATAAATTTCTATAGAAGATGTATCCTTGGAGAACATAGAAAATTATATTTTAATTTTATAGTAATGTAGCAATAAGAATTTTGAGAAAATAGTGTATGCACACAGGGGATTATTCTTAGTAGATCTTCTTCTGTTTTTTATTTGAACATACCTTTTTAATTCAAATAGTTGGGTGTAAATATAAAATAAAAATAAAACAAATATATGTGCCTTTTTCATTTGATCATATCCTATGTGGATTGAAAAATATAGGTAGTAATTTTGTGCAGCTACAATCATATTTGGAACTATATCATTTCTTAGAAATAGAGTGTTAAATTAAATCACATTTTCCTTATTAAAAAATATCCATATTCGATAAAACAAAATCAGGTGTGAACTTATCTTGGAATACCTAAATTATAATATATTCCATAAAATGATAATTAGATATTGAAAATAATATCCTTCATATGTCTCCAGCTTCATAAGTGTTAATTTTATAAGTCTTTATATTTTATATGTCATCTATCTCTACATAAGTCTTTATCATAAAACATTATTCTTATTTTATTAATTTTCTATGATCATATGACTTTTATTTTAATAATATGACATGGTTTTTGATAATATTAATTTGTCTCTTTTCATACTAATTTGGAATGCTCATATGTATTCATCTTAAGACTTTTTTCGATCATATTATTAATGGATAGTTGATACAGGCCATCATTTAAAAACTCCTTCCCCATATTCATACCACCCTCCAAAAATATAAACCGTTTAGATTCAAATAAATCATGAAATAAATTCTTATATATAAAATCAATATAGACTAAATAATTTTGAATTTCAGAAACATATAACCCAATAATAAGAGCCAACTTCTTCTTAGAAGTAAAGTCTATTTCCGCCCTTCCTTGTCCACTAACATTGATGCATAAATTATTTCTTGAGGAGTCCTTCCTTCATGATAATACAATCATCATGTTTTTAAGAATAAAAGGATAATTTAACACATTCCTATTTCCCCATAATAAATCAATCATCCCATCTAAATTAATGTCATATTGAATTCGGATGACATTGCAACAAGATTCTCTTGAGTCATCAAATTTGTATTGGGTTTATTAAAATTCATTTGATAACAACATCCCCTTGAAAAAATCACTATTTTTACACATAAAATATATTCTCTTTTCTTCTCATAAGGATTTCCTTTATTCATTAATTGTAAACTTTTCTTATTAACATGTATGTAAGAGTTTAGTTGTTTCTTTCTCTCATTGAAATTAATCTTGGTATCAAATTGCAAAGACACACCCATGTATCTCAATATGGATTCTTCTATAATGTGAATAATCTTTTCCAATTATTCAAAGGAAACATCTTTACTCATTTTAATGATTTATTTACCAAAGTCCTTCCATATTGGGGGAAATTTAGAAATAATTACATCAAATTGGAATGTTATGGGTATATTAGTCTTAAATTAAATAAGTTTATTTTCTATAAATCAGAGCTTATGAAATTTCCCCAAAACTATATTTTTCTAAACCATTTTTATGTTTATATACTTTTCCTTAAGAAATTTATTGGTACCTTCTTCCTTCCATTTTTACATGAACTCTACTGTATCCCATATCTCTCGAGTAGACTACATTTTAAAAAAATATTCATAATGATGATATGATAATGTACTGAGAATATTTGATCCACACAAAACATGATCATATTAATTTTTTTAATCCTCATTTATTGTATGTTATTGACTTAAGTCATATTAATGGATGGTCATTTAGAATTGGCTCAGTCCTACCAAGAATGGGACGTAGGTTCGGTTCTAGGATGCAAATAATATTAAACAACGTACGAAATAAATTTATCTTGTATTATGACATAGAGATTTTGTTTCATAAAAATGGTCATGTTTGACTATATCATTGTTCATCAAAATTGAGGGATTAAAAAACTCTATCATATGTTCTATCTTTGTTCAAACCCTTTTTATTTTTATAAAAATAAATACATTGAAAAAGAGTAAATATTTAATCTCGATTCATGAATTTAATTACTTTCCAAAAAGGTTTTGATCAACCCCCACTTTATTGGTGTAGTTTTCTTGATTCAAGTTTCCCTTGAGGATTTCACCATGATTTTGGGAAATTCGAACACTATTTTTCTAGCATCCCCACAACACTGATGTTGAGAAAAATATTCGGATAATTTATTATATTGAATAATTATTAATTTTATATGTGATAACATCATCACTTTTAAATAGATCAAAATCAGTGTGAATCTCTCTCATTTTATCTCACAATTTTGATCAATGGAAACATTTGATCAATTAGAATGAAAAAACTCTTAGTGGGGTAAAACAATTTGGATTTTTATAATTCTAAATTCTACCATTGTGACAAATAAAATTATTTTTTTTATAAAATATTTTATTTTATTTTATTTTTTCTATTTTTAATTATATATATAATATTTATATATATATAATCATTTTAATATATTTTTCTACAAATTACAAAATAACTATTTTTTTCTTCTCAATAAAGTGAAACTCTTTTAGAATATTCACTTATTCACATTACTGATCATCTTTGATGGATCAGTATCAATAACTTTGATCACTTTAATGATCTAAATTTGATGTTTTATCAGTGCGAGAAATTAATTTGATGAATCGGTGCATGTTCCTATTCCGATGGAGATTCCTCCTTAGATTTTGTCTAGTTATCCTTCTCAGAGTCAGTCCAATAGAATCCCTATAAAGATAGAATTATCATTACGATGTAATTATCACTTCAATGGAATCTCTACTCAGATAATTTGAAATTCTTCAATATTCATAAGCTTTACACTTGCGAACTTCTGAAAAAATCATGTGTCTATTAATTCTCGAACTGATACAAACATTATTATACCACCATTTATTCAAAATATTTTTTCATGATATTTGTAATGATTTTTCAGACCTTAATTACCAGAAAAGAATCAAATTATTTAGTTTATAATGTAAGAAAAATTTCTAACTCTTGAATTCGTTACCTTATTTCAAAACTATTAAAAAACATTAGGAATTCTTAACTCAACAACTTATGAATTTCTAAAAAATATCGATTCAGGTAGATTTTTAACTACATACTGATGGACTTGAGACAGATGGTGATTCTGATCAATAACCTCATCTTTATCACCACCACTAAGACCAATGATTATTGGTACAATACTCTATGTCTGGTGCGTCTATGTCTGATCCTCTGAGTCTAAAACCCCATGTCTAAAAAAATTGAAAAAGAAAAAACATGTCTCCCATTTATGTTTGGGTTTTAACATTCATCAAAATTCAACATTCTTAAAAAATATCATTATGATGGATAAGGTATGAACTTATAAAAAAAATTCTTATATAAAAATATTACTTTTCGACAAATACAAAAACATTGTTAAAAAATTATCAGAAAGGTTCTTAAAATTTCATCTTAATATACTATAACTGTTAATGTGACACCCAGATATTTTATGAGAATTATATTTTTTTAATGTCTTATGTTATACGCGACATCAATGGAATCTTTCGCGGCACACAACAGTAGCTTGGCTTGCGTTACACGCAATCGCGACCATCCTCGATAGTGTGTGTAGTATGCAATACCGAGTTTCACTAAACAAAGATATATTATTATAATATTATAAACTAGACATTATGAATAGTATTAACTGAATTTTTAATTTTCTAACATTATTATTCATCTTATAAATTTTCTAGAACATAGTATGAGAACAAAATAAATTTTTCGGGTAAAAAAAGTATTTTTAAAAAAATGTAGTTTTGCTGCCTTTTAAGGGTGCACCAACTTTAAATCAAGTTTTTGACAATTTTATAAGTTCAATTTTACAATATAAAATTCTTATTTAGAATCAGGATATAAAAATTTACTTTGGATAAATTTTTCATATTATTCTGATAACTTCCATATTTGAATAAATAGTAAAAATATGATATATTTTAATTAAAAACAACTTTTTTCATCGTAATAATTTAGATGGTTTAATTATAATATTTAATTATATTAAAGTATAAATAGAATATATTTTTACCATTTAATATAATGTATGTCATTATAAATAATTTTACATAGAATTCATAGGTTAAAACATTTCAATCTTTGGTAATGTTTTACCTTTAAAAACTCGTTTGCTAAACAACGAGAATAATTTTAAATTAATTACTACAACTTTTGTGTTTTGAATTTTGAAAAATGGATTCCATATTTGGATTAAGTGGGTCCAAATTGTGTTAATAGGTTACTTTTATTTTTTTGAGATTATGAATAGTAACTACGATAATTTTTATTTACTGCAGTTAAAGGTAAATCGGGTAATTAAGGGTAAATATAAGATTATAAAATTACCCTAACACTTTCCAAAATCATAATTTATGAATAAAAGTCTAAACATAGAACTTAAGGGTCGTACTAGATTCATTTCATGGACTTTTGACAATGAAATAATATAATTATTATTAAAACTAAAGAAAGTGACAACATGTCACTCTCTTGAATCTTATAAGTATAATAATTTTAATTTAGTGATAAACTTCATAAAACTTAGAAAATTAATAGTCCCAATAAAGATAATAAAATTATCTACATCATTTGAAATTATTTATAATTTTTAGGGATTAAATAATTATCATTAATTATGACAGAATAATGATGTTTAGATTATTTTATTGATTGAATTATCAAATAAATGATTTTAAAAGTATTAAAATAAATATTATATGAACTATTTAATGTGCTCCAATAATTTTCTAGATAACAATGACATGTTATTAATCTATTAAATCTTTTATTTTGAACATATCTTCTGTATATATTTTATTTAAATTCAAAGAAATGAATACTGTCAAAATTGACACTATTGTGATTTTATAAAAATTACATATTATAAAATTGTTTAAAAATAAAAAAAATATTTAATAATTATAAAATAAAATTTATCTGGTCAAAAATTTAATATATCATACAATTATGTACAATTTACAATATATAAGTAATTATTTATGATGATTTAAAATTTAGAATTTGTTTAAAACAAATAAAATTAAATAGATTATATAAAGATAAATCAAGTTGATAATGTTTAAAATAAACTCTGAACTTGTGAAAATTTTATTGGTTGATGATATTTCAACCCAATAACATTTAATATTCGTATTTGAGTCATTTTGGAGGTTTTTATGTGGGGTTTTAATTTATTATAAATTAATATTTCTTATAATTCCAAAGGTGCCCCTCTCCTCCCTTATAAAAGGGAACCTCATCCCTCTTCTATTTACACAATTTAGAGACATAAAGCTCGGCCAAACCCTACCCATTTATCTTCTACACTTCCCTAGAATCATCCTATAGGTTCTGGTCTTCTTCAAAGACCAATCTTAGTTCCCTAAGGGGATGTTTTAAAGGGGCGTGCCAAAGAAGAGGTAATATCCATTACCGATTCTTTCAAATTTATTTCATATTCTACATCATCTTCTTTAGTTGATTCATTATGAAGTAATAAAATAAGTATCACTCATATACTTATATGTTATTATAAATATGAAACAACCCTAATTCACCTTCGATCCATCCAACGGAAAATGAAATCACTGTGTGTGCGTACGTACGGAATACCGTCCCCACGCCGTGGTGTAATCTATTTTCCACCACCACCTTACTTGGATGGGAGTAATGGTGTAAAGAATAACTATATATGATTATTTTAAAGTGATATTGATTCTTAAATAGTATAAATACAATTAAATACAATTCCATGGTCATGGGAACGATATCATCGCTCGTGCGTACGTACGGCCTACCGTCTCCACGATGTGATGCGACTCGTTCTACATGATCTTCATTGAATAATGATTATATAAATGAATTGAATGAATAAATATTATATATATTACATTAATACCATTCTTTAAATGAGGTATCTATAACCTAAAAATAATAATAATAATTTATCGACAAAACACCCATAAGAACATAAAGCAATAAACACCTGAATAACAAGTAGCAATGAAATATTACTAATAAAGAAGCTAATAATATGACCATATATGATATCATAAAAAAGTTTATGATTCTTTACTAAGTCAATGACATTATTTAAATCATTATACAGGAGGTTCGGACACATACAAAACATATCATATCTAAGGTAAGGGAAAATCTCACAATCTCATTTTTAGCAGAGATTGTTTATAATTTTGGTATTTACTGTGGTTTATTTATCGTCCACATCCATGTTCCCTAAATATGTAATTTTATTTCTATACTCATAAAAATTTTTAAATCCAATTTTACTTATTGGTGGATTTTTAGTAAAAGATATGAAAGGAATCTTTTGTCGTTTTAAGCATGAGATGCTTTTTGACTTTTTCAGCCAACGTACAAGAAGAATGTTTTTCTAACTTATATGGAATGAATGGATTTTATGATTTCATAAAACATTATTTCCTTGAAGCTTAATTTTATATTTTTCAAGTTTATTTGTAATCAACTTCTTTTAGTTTAAAATTTTATGACATGTTATGAAAGGAAAAAAAAATTAAAGTAGAAAGGATATTTTCCTCAAGAATGGAGTTCAAGAATTTTATCAAAATTATTTTACATATAAGATAGTAAAGGGTTATTTTTCTATCGAAATTTTTACATTGATTTGACTATGTTAGGATGGAATTATTTTTATGATGTCCTTTTATCATATATGGATTATGTTATGATGGCATGACGTTTAAGAATCCCATTTTTATTACACGGGTTATGCTATGGTGTATGAATTATGATTTTGTGGCACACATAAGAATGGTTTCATTATGAGATGGGTGGGACCTATATATCCCTCCAATGCATTGGGTAATGATTTATATCTCATGAGATAGAGATGGTTGGAATGAAAAGTTAAACCAGTTCAGTGATACCTGACTGGAACGAGGAGTGAACTCGGTTCAGTAATGGACTTTGTCCGCTATGATAGTCTTGGATATGAGTCTTGACTAATATGAAATGATTTTCTATGATTATGTATATATGCCACAAAGTATCATGTTTTATGTTATGATTATTTGGGATTACATTTCACCACTATGATTTATCCCATGTTATGATATTATGATCTCTTTTGCAGGTTAAGATATTCAAAATGTTATGTTCTTATGAATATGATATGATTGATATTTATTTTGTTTACCTTAATGAGCATTTGAGCTCACACTTTTGTATGTTTTCTTTTCCCCAGGTCTGGATGAAGGGTATTAAGTATAATATGCCAAAAGGGACTCTAGATATGATGAAACAAAAGGAAGACAACATAGATGATTTATGATCCAGTTGTTTATGTTTCCCAGTTTCAAAATACATTATACCTATATGGTCCTTTCATGGTTTTGTTATATGTTGTAATAAGTATGCTTCAATTTTTTAAGTAATAACCATGTATGTAATCTAAGGGTCATTATAGTTGGTATCAGAGGAAAGGTATAGTCAACCTTTGGAAACTAGGATGTGGAAGCCTTAGTAAGAACCCTAAGGATATGTTTAAGAATAGAACACAATATTAGTGTTTTAGAAATAGCCATGAAAAACCAATGATAAGTCCTAAAGTGTGAAATTTTATTCTTTACTTTGAGGTTTTCCTATTATGATTAGTGTTTCTCACACTATGCTTCTTGGTTTTAGTCAATGGCTAGAACCCAAAGGAACCGTGTTAATGCTAAATGTGATGAACAATGCAATGATTTTCCCCTTGAGAAACAAACTGTTATGAGAGCTGGAATGCAAAATATTGTAGCCATGCTCACACAACTTTCTCAAGCTATGAACCATACAAGACTTCCAAACGAGCGAAGGAAGGAGCATCATTCTGCTGAATCCTTCATGAGGCAGCGTCCACCTTCATTCATCGGGTCTTCTGATCCATTAGTGTCTGAACAATGGATCAGTACCACTGAAAATATATTTTCATTTCTACAATGTTATGAGAATGATAAGGTCATATTATTAGTATATCGTTGGATAGGTTATGCTGATAAATGGTGTAATCTTATCAAGAATATGAGGCAAAGAGATGAAACTGATTCCATGGAATGGGACGAGTTCAAGAAATTATTTTTCAATAAGTACTTCCCTCGTATTCTTCGAACAAATATGGAGAAGGAGTTTCTTGAACTGAAGCAAAAGGATGATGAATATGTTGGTACCTACAAAGAAAATTTTACAAGACTTTCAAGGTACACTTCCGAAATTATTATCCAACCTGAGATTAAAATTGATCGATTATTTTGTGGATTAAAACCAAGTCTTAGAAGGGCATTAGCCATAAATGACTTCAATAGCTACGAGGAAATTGTTCAATGTGCTCTCAAGGTTGACATGGATATTGGAGTAACCCATCAGTCATATGGGTTTGATAAGAAGAGGAAAATGGACTTCAAAGGGAAATCTAATGACCACAATGAAAAGAAGATGAGTTTTCCTTTACGCTCAAATTGTGGAAAGAAGCATTGATGGAATTGTCTTAAAGGGAGAAGAATATGTTTTAAGTCAGGAAAAGAAGGTCATTGGGCAGTAGAATGTCTAAATAATGGAAGGAAGATGTCTAATGATGGGAACAAAGAAAGGGATACACAGAATTCACCACCTACACTTCAGTGTTTCAAGTGTAAGGAGATTTTTAATTATGCCAATCAATGCCCAAATCCAAGGGTTGTTGGTGATAATCGATGTCAACAAACTCTCAAGGACAAAGACAAAGGAAATTCACATGCAATTACTATCGGCGATGTGGAGTACGATAACGAAGTGGTGAAAGGTACACTTACCATCCACTCTAAAGTACAAAATGTTTTATTTGACTCTGGATCCACCCACTCCTTAATTATGAAGAATTTTTAAGGGTATAGTCATATTACCTCAACAATTAGATGTTGAGTTAGCTGTGACAACTCCTAATGGCACAACGGTCGCATCAAAAGTTTACAATTCTTCTCCGATTGAATTTTATGGGAAATTGTTTCCTACAAATCTTGTGATCCTTCCTATAGTGAAATTTGATGTGATTCTTGGCATGGATTGGTTTTATATACATGGATCTCATATCAATTGCCAAAGAAGGGAACTCACATTTAATATTCTCGATCAATCTATTATCATCTATCGATGCAAGGATGAATATAACCTTCCAGTGGAAATTTATTCCATCTTATGGGTCTTGATTCCAATAAATGAAGGTTATTTATCTCAAATGGTTGGAGAGAAAATCATGATTAAGAATATGCATATTGTACAGGAGTTTGATGATGTCTTTCCAGAGGAATTGCCAGGTCTTCCACCAAATTGTGAAGTTTAGTTTTCAATAGAACTCATACCGGGTGTTATGCCCATTTCAAAGACACCATATAGAATGGCCCCAATTGAGGTGTAGGAATTGTAGAAGAAAATCCAAGAGAATCTTGATAAAGGATTCATACGCCCTAGTGTATCACCTTGGGTAGCACATGTTCTGTTTATTAAGAAGAAATATGGATCAATGAGGCTCTGCATTGATTATCGAGAACTTAACAAAATCACTATAAAGAACAAATATCCTCTCCCATTCATTGATGACTTATTTGACCAACTACGCAGAGAACAATACTTTTCCAAGATTGATCTTCGTTCAGGGTATCATCAATTAAGGGTCAAAAAATAGAATATACCAAATATGGATTTTTATAAAAGGTATGGACACTATGAATTTATAGTGATTCCATTTGGTCTTACTAATTCCCCTACTATCTTCATGGATCTAATGAATAGATTCTTTAGATACTATCTTGATCAGTTTGTGTTAGTCTTTATAGATGATATTCTTATATATTCAAAGAGCAAGGAAGAACATGAAGATCACTTGAGAATTGTATTAAAGACCCTAAGAAAGGAGAAAATTTATGCCAAATTTACCAAGTGTGAATTTTGGATTAAAAAAGTTTCATTTTTTGGGTCACATAATCTCAAAAGAGGGGATATCTGTGGATCCAGCAAAGATAGAGGTTATCGAAAGATGGTCGAGACCAACAATAGTAACGGAGATCCGAAGTTTTCTTGGTTTGGCTGGATATTATCAACGTTTATTGAAAGATTTTTCACGATTATCCAATCCACTCACCAAGTTGACTCGAAAAGGAGTTAAGTTTGTGTGGACAGAGGAGTGTGAAGAGAATTTCAAGGAGTTGAAAAGAAGGTTATCCAGTGCACCTGTGCTCACACTACCTTGTAGTGGAGAAAGGTTTGTGATCTACAGTGATGCGTCCAAGAAGGGATTGGGGTGTCTTCTCATGAAAAATGATATGGTGATAGCTTATGCCTCATGATAGTTGAAAATCCCAAAATTACGAAACTCATGATTTGGAGTTAGCTGTGGTAATCTTTGCATTAAAGATTTGGAGGAATTATCTTTATGATGAACGGTGTAATATTTATAATGATCATAAAATTTTAAAGTATATTTTCACACAAAAGGAGGTGAATATGCGCCAAAGAGGATGGTTGGAGTTGATTAAGGACTACGAATGCTCAATTCATTATCACCCTGGGAAAGCAAACAAGGTGGCAGATGCATTAAGTCGACAAGACCATGCTAGCTTATCCATGATGAGGATCACAAAAGATCCAATATTTATAGATTTACAAAGGATGGATCTTGGATTTATAATGGAAAAGGAAAAATCTTATCTTTCTCAAATGATTGTTCAACCATCTATGAATTTAAATATTAAGGAGGCACAAAAAGAAGATGTAGAGTTACAAAAGAAGGTGAGAAATGTTCAAGAATTCAACCTTGATTGTGATGGGATAACAAGGTTTAGGAATTGGGTTTGTGTTCCTCCCATCCCAGAATTAAAGAAGGAGCTACTGGATGAGGCTCACAGTTCTTCATTCATTATTCATCATGGAAGTACGAAGATGTATAGGGACCTGAAGGAGTACTTCTGGTGGGATGGCATGAAAAGTGATGTCACTGAATATGTATCTCGATGCTTCATTTTTCAGAAAGTAAAAGTTGAGAGACAGAAGTATAAGGGGATGTTACAACCATTACCCATACCCGAATGGAAATGGGATAACATCACTATGGACTTTTTCACCGGACTTCCTAAAACATCCAAAGGCAATAATGCTATCTGGGTTATAGTTGATCGTCTTACAAAGTCGGCACACTTCATTGCTATCAGAGAAGATTTATCTCGAGATCGGCTTTCTAGGATATATGAAAAAGAAGTGGTAAGATTGTATGGAGTTCCACTTTCCATTATATCTGACCAGGATCAGAGGTTTATCTCGATGTTCTGGAGAAGTCATCAGCATACTCTAGATACAGATTTGAGTTTCAACACTGCTTATTATCCTCAGACAGACGGTCAGTCTGAGAGAACAATTCAAACTCTACAAGACATGTTGAGAGCTTTCTCTAGGGATTTCAAAGGTGGTTGGGATCAACACCTACCTTTGGTGGAATTTTCTTATATTAATAGCTTTCACTCCAACATTCAGATGGATCCTTGTGAAGCTCTCTATGGAAATAAATGCCGAACTCCAACTTGCTGGGATGAAGTTGGGAAAATAAAGCTATTAGGACCTGATCTTGTTGACGAGATGGCAGAAAATGTCAGATCTATTCAAAAACACATAAGAGCAGCTTAGAGTCGACAAAAAGGTTATGTCGACAACTGAAGGAAAGACCTAGAGTTTGAAGTGGGTGATAATGTGTTCTTACGAATATCTCCTTGGAAGAGAGTAATGAGATTTGGAAAGAAGGGAAAGTTGAGCCCTAGGTATATCAGTCCTTTTGAAATACTGGATTGTATTGGGAAGGTAGCTTACCGATTATAACTTCCACCTAATATATCTCAAGTTCATGATGTGTTCCATGTATCTCTCCTGAGAAAGTATATACCAGATCCTTCACATGTACTAAGCTCAAAAGTTGTACCGCTGGAGGAAGATATTTCTTATGAAGAACAACCGATAGAGATTCTAGATCATAGCAAAAAGTTCTACTGAACAAGACCACTCGCTTGGTTAAAGTTTTATGGAGGAACCACCGATTAGAAGAAGCTACATGGGTGCTTGAGGATATGATAAGGGAGAGGTATCCTCATCTGTTTGTTACGAAGTGACGAATTTTGAGGGCAAAATTCATTTTAAGGGGGATAGAATGTAACACCCAGATATTTTATTAGAAGTATATTTTTTTATGTCTTATGTTATATGCAACATCAAAGGAATATTTCATGGCACACAACACTAGCTTGGCTGGCGTAACACGCAATCGCGACCTTCCTCGATAGCGCGTGTAGTACGTAATACTGAGTTTCACTAAACAACGATATATTCTTATAATATTATAAACTAGCCATTATAAATAGTATTAGGTGAATTTTGAATTTTATAACATTATTATTAATCTTAAAAAATTTCTAGAGCATAGTATGAGAACAAAATAAATTTATTGGGTAAAATAAGTATTTATCAAAAAATGCAGTTTTGCCGCCTTTTGATGGCGCACCAACATTAAATCTAGTTTTTGAAAATTTTATAAGTTCAATTTGACAAAATAAAATTTTTCATTAAAATCAGGATATAAAAATTTACTTTGGTTAAATTTTTCATATTATTCTGAAAACTTCCATATTTGAATGAATAGTAAAAACAAGCTATATTTTAATTAAAAACAAATTTTTTCATCGTAATAATTTAGCTGGTTTAATTACAATATTGAATTGTTTTAAAGTATAAATAGAATATATTTTTACCATTTAATATAATGTATTTCATTTGAATTAATTTTACATTAAATTCATAGGTAAAAACATTTCAATCTTTGGCAATGTTTTACCTTTTAAAACTCGTTTGCTTAACAACAGGATTAATTTTAAATTAATTACTGCAACTTATGTGTTTTGAATTTTGAAAAATTGATTCCATATTTGGATTCAATGGGTCCAAATTATGTTACTAGGTTACTTTTATTTTTTTGATATTATGAATAGAAACTACGGTAATTTTTATTTACTACAGTTAAAGGTAAATCGGGTAATTAAGGGTAAATATAAGATTATAAAATTACCCTAACATTTGCCAAAATCCTATTTGATGAATAACATTCGAACCATATTACTTAAGGGTCGGACTAGATTCATTTCATGCACTTTGGACCATGAAATAATATAATTATTATTAAAACTAAAGAAGATGACAACATGTCACTCTCTTGAATCTTATAAGTCTAATAATTTAAATTTAGTGATAAACTTCATGAAACATTGAAAATTAATAGTCTCCATAAATATAATAAAATTATGTTCATCATGTAAATTTATTTATAATTTTTAACTAATAAATAATTACCATTAATTATGACCCAATAGTGATGTTGAAATTATTTTATTGATTGAATTATAAAATAAATGATTTTAAAAGTATTAAAATAAAACTTATATGAACTATTTAATGGTCTCCAATAATTTTCTAGATAAAAATGAAATGTTATTAATCTATTAAATCTTTTAGTTTGAAAATATCTTGTGTATATATTTTATTTAAATTCAAAGAAATGAATAGTGTCAAAATTGACACTTGTTATTTTATAAAAATTACATCTTTTAAAATTGTTTAAAAATCACAAAAATATTTAAAAATTATAAAATAAAATTTATATGGTCGAAAATGTAATAAATCATACTATTATAGACAATTTAAAACATATTATTAATTATTTATAATGATTTAAAATTTAGAATTTTATTACCATAAATAAAATTAAATAGATTATATAAGGATAAATCAAGTTGATAATGTTTAAAATAAATTCCCACCTTGTCTAAATTTTATTGGATGATGAGATTTCAACCCTATCTAATCTAATCTTCTGATTTGAGTCATTTTGGAGGTTTTTTAGTGGGGTTGGAATTTATTATAAATTAATATTTCTTATAATTCCAAAGGTGCCCCTCTCCTCCCATATAAAAGGGCACCTCCTCCCTCTCCTCTTTACACAATTTAGAGCCTTCAAGCTCTACCAACGCCTTCCCATTTCTCTTATACACTTCCCTAGAAACATCCTAGAGGTCCTAGTCTTCTTCAAAGACCAATATTAGAGCCCTAAGAGGAGGTTTCAAAGAGGCGTTTCAAAGAAGAGGTAATATCTGTTACTGATTATTTCAAATTTATTTCTTCTTCTACTTATTCTTCTTTACTTTTTTCATTATGAAGTAATAAAATAATTATCACTCATATAATTATATGTTATTATAAATATGAAACAACCCTAATTCACCTTCAAGTGATATTGATTCTGAAATAGAATACATACACTTAAATACAATTCCACGATCATGGTAACAATATCATTGCTCGTGCGTAAGTACGGCTTACCATCTCCATGATGTTATGCGACTCGTTCTACATGATCTTCATTGAATAATGATTATATAAATGAATTGAATGAATAAATATGATATATATTACATTAATAACATTATTTAAATGATTTATCTATAACCTAAAAATGATAATAAGATTTTATTCGACAAAACACGCATAAGAACATAAAGCAATAAACACCCGAATAACAAGTAGCAATGAAATATTACTAATAAAAAGATATGAATATGACCATATATGATATCATAAATATGAGTGTGATTCTAGGCTAATTCAATGACATTATTTAAATCATTATACAGGAGTTTTGGACATGTACAATGCATATCGGACCTAAGGTAAGGGAAAATCTCACAATATCATTTTTAGCCAAGATTATTTATAATTTGGTATTTACAGGGGTGTATTTATCATCCACATCCATGTTCCCTCAATATGTAATATTATTTCTATCCTCCTAAAATTTTTTAAATCCAATTTTACTTATTGGTGGATTTTTAGTAAAATATAAGAAAGCAATTTTTTGTCGTTTTAAGAACGTGATACTTTTTGACCTTTTCGGCCAACGTACGAGAAGCATTTTTTTAACTTATACAGCATGAATGGATTTTATGATTTCATAAAACATTATTTCCATGAATATTACTTTAAAAGTTTTCAAGTTTATTTTTAATCAACATATTTTAATTTAAAATTTTATGACATGTTAGGAAAGGAAAAAAAAATTTGAAGTAGAAAGGATATTTTCCTCAAGAATATAGTTTAAGCATTTTATCAAAATTATTTTCCATCTAAGATAATATAGAGATATGTTTCTATCCCAATTTTTAAATTGATTTGACTATGTTATGATGGAATAATTTTTATGATTTCCATTTATCTTATATGGATTATGTTATGATGGCATGATGTTTAAGAATCCCATTTTTATTACACGGGTAATGCTATGATTTATGAATTATGATTTTGTGGCCCACATAAGAATGGTTTCATTACGAGATTGGTGGGACCTATATATCCCTCCAATGCATTGGGTAAATATTTATATCTAATGAGATAGACATGGATGGAATGGAAAATTAAACCGGTTCAGTGATACAGGACTGGAACGAGGAGTGAACTCGGTTCAGTAATGGACTTTGTCCGATTTGATAGTCTTGGCTATGAGTCTTGACTAATGTGAAGTTATTTTCTATGATTATGTGTGTATACCACAAAGTATCATGTTTTATGTTATGATTATTTGGGATTACATTTCACCACTATGATTTATCCCATGTTATGATATTATGAATTCTTTTGCAGGTTAAGATATTCAAAATTTTATGTTCTTATGAATATGATATGATTGATATTTCTTTTGTTTTCCTTACTAATAATTTGAGATCACCCTTTTGTATGTTTTCTTTTCCCCAGGTATGGATGGAGGGTATTAAGTAGAATATGCAAAAAGGGACTCTAGATATGATGAAATAAATGGGAGACAGCATAGATGATTTATGAACTAGTTGTTTATGTTTCCCAGTTTCTAAAGAAAATATACCTATGCGGTCCTTTCATGGTTTTGTTATATGTTTTAATAAGTATGATTCAATTTTCTAAGTAATAACCATGTATGTAAAGTATGCATCATTATAGTTAAATTATTTTTTGAATCTTATTATATTGTTATAGATTATTTTTAACTTCCTTGAAAACTAATAAATTTCACCACCATATTTTGAAAATTTTATTTATCCTTCATTATATCATCCCTTTAATAAATTTTATTTATCTTTCTTCTAATCTATAGAATTAAAAAACATAAATATATGAATTTTACCATTTAACAAATCCGTTAACTAAAACTTTAGAAAATATTTTTCCCTCACACATAATTAGAGTTCTTATAAGGCCCATTATTTTAATATCATCAACATGAGTTGATTTTATTATAGCATTTTAAATTTTACTCCTTTTAGACTTTAAAAATATCAGAACATTAATTTCAAAATATTGTTTTGGAATTAGAGTACCTAAGGAAAAAAATCATATATACATTAATTAATCTTTAAATCATATAATTTTTTCCTTTTTACTTCTACCATCCTGAATTTTCAAAACATCAACTTGGAAGTGGTGTATCAATGTTATCTAATGTTATATTCCCATTCATAATAAACACAAATAATAAACCACATTTAATGAGTTTTCTCACAAAAATAAACTCAATAGAATTAATTTTTTATTAAAATATATAAAATAGTATTCACATCCTTTTAATTTTGATCATATTAAGATTCTTGAGTAGCATCTGACTTATGTAGTTCACTTTTATGAATTTTATAAGGATTTAAAAAAAAATTAGAACACTTTCAAACCAAGGTTCATGTTGATGATCATTCTTGATTTCTAACACCAATATTTTTTTCATTTAAGTAAGATGATCTAATAATATACATATATTCTTTATAATTATCTATTATAAAAAAAATATGGATCTTTAGACATATATAGTTAAACATTTATGACACTAATACCAATTGATCTCCATATTGGGATTATAAAATGACTCACTGATAACTTGGAATTCATTTATGTGATACCGATTTGTGTCTAATTGGGGATGCATAATGATTAAGATAGGGGTGAATTTAGTTATTAAATTTTTCACTCTCTTAAAACAACCCTCTTAAATATTTATTTAAATTAATCCCTCGATAATTATTAAATACGAAGTGGAATGTAAAATAGAAAATAAACATTACGACACAAAGAGTTTATAGTAGATCATTGTAAGATGAACTTTCCTAATACACTCCACAACCAATCAATATGGGTAGGGTAATTTTAATAAACCATCCAATTTTTAGTGGTTTCTAAGATGAGAGAAAGAAATTCAAAATTGTTACGAAGTTCCAAGAGATTTCAATCAGGATATTTTTTTAAGAAATATCCAAAACCGTGAAAAACATAGTAAAATACTTTCTAACTTTTTAAAAAATATTTTTTAAAAAGGTAGTATGTTTAACCCCCATTTGAAACCAGAAACTAACAAATTATTGAACTTCTCTAGAGAATGAGTGGAATTTGAAACAACATAGTAGAAAATTTTTCTATATTTGATGTTTCTTTGAATCACACAACAACATTATATTTTCGTTTTAAATTTATTAAAGAATTTGTTTTTTGGAAAAAAGAGAGTATGTGCATAGGGGATTGTACTGAGTTCCCCTTATTCCTTTTTTAATTTAATCAAATCTATTTAATTCAAATGGTTTGTAGGAAATATAAAATACATTGAAACTAAAGATATTTCCATTTTTTCATGGACTGTAACCTCTAGTAATAGAAAAAGATAGGTTCTAATTGTGCGAAAATGTGATCACACTAGGAACTGCATAATTTATTGTAAATGTAAGCTTTAATTAAATCATTTTCTCCTCATTAATAAATCTCCACTTTCAAAAAAATATAATTTTGAGTGGAATTCTCTTAGAATACCAACATAATAACATGTTCCTTGAATAAAATACAGAATAAAGAAATATTTATAAGTATTTAGCTTTGCAAGTCTTCATTTCCTAAGTATTTAGATTTCATATGACATCTATATATGTGTAAGTATTTATCTTGAAACTTTATTCTAATTGTATTACTTTTCTACTATTATATGTCTCTTTTCTAATCGTATGACACGGTCTCTAATCATATGAATTTTTCTCTAATCATAAGACCTCTTCTTTATCATAAGCTTTCATAGAAAGACTAATTTTCACTAATATTCCTTCACCATAAGGCATTAATTTCATTATAATAATAAAAAAAATTGTGTTGTTTACACAAACTGTAATTTTTATGAATTTATACATAACATATTACTTTATCATATGAATTAAAAACCTAAAAAAATTTATTAATCCAAAATAAAAATCGCTTAATTTTTTTTTATAACTTTATAATATTTTTCTACACACATCAATAAAAACAATTAGTAATAAAAATGAGGTTTTTTATAATTATAAAAAAATTGGATAAAATAGGACATGGTAAAATAATATTAGTGTGTCCAACAGTTAATTAAATAATTATTATTCATTCAAATTTCATCTACTCAATCTTATATTTGAGTGGGAAAATGATTTCAAAACATTATTGATGATTATTTTCATATATTGATACTATAAACAAAATCAATTATGAATTAATGAAAACAAGCATGAGAATAATGAGTTGTAGTTTGAATGTTTAAAAAAATAAGATCATGAAATTTATTAACAACTAAATAAATCATTTCCCTTTATAATTTAAGTAAAAAAAATTCTCTAAGAAAAATTGTGTTACACGATAAAATATATTTTAGATACAATATATGAAAATGAAACTTATAAATACAAGATATTCCCTATAAATTTTATATTTGTCTCTCCCCACTTCAATGTCAACATTATACCCTTGGTTTAAGACCCTATTCATGCTCCTGAAGAATAATACTTATATCCTTCGTAGTTTATTTAAAAAATTATTATTCTTTTCTAGAATACATTAGTAAATCTCTTTTAATATTTTCTTACAACATGGCTTGATACCCTGATATAGTTATTATAACATCTGAATATGTGTATGAAATATCATCTCCCTATCACTTCTTCCATTGCTTTAGTAAAAATTTCCAAACCATCATATACTTTTAGAACACATAATTAATTTTTCCAACTATCATTTACCTCCACATGAAATCAACTTATTAAATAATTTTTGAAACCTTTGGTCTCAACATTGGACAAATAATTTCATATCTACTATCAGAAATAGATTCCTCCATCTTAAAATATTAATTTAGTTATTTGAATCCAGTATAGTTACTCAATATCACATAAAAACAGAGCTCTCAAGTGTGATTATTTTCATCAATCGAGTAATGATATTGGGAATCCTTAGTTTTCTAAGAGAATCTATAAAAAATTTCTTCTCATTCTTGTAATTCCCCATATCTAAACCTATATTTTATTTCCTTCACCATTTTTTCCATAATAATCCATTTTTAGCAAAGCTTTTTCAATTGTCTAAAAAATCCCAAACATGAAACCACGAGAGAATACATAACATAAATAATGTATGTAATATAAGCCTCATTTAAACTCAATGAAAATATATTTATCATAATGAAACCATTAGAATAAATCCTTGGCACAATACAACCAAAATCATTCTACTGATCAGGATATTAGAAGGCAGTGAAAACCAACTTCATTACGACATTTCTTTAATCACTTAGTGTGTCTGAATCATTGGAAAAGTTTCTATAATAAAAAATATATGTATCCCCCCTAATTGAATTTGAACCTAAAAAACATTTGAATTATATGTCTTCAATATTTCAATTGAGATTCAAGTCCATTCATCTTGGTATCATCATTCAATGATTAGAATAGTGTATAGTTTATAATAGTGGTTCACTGAAGCTTCATATTCCTCTTTAAATCAGGGTCGGATAGAATTCCTCAACCTGACTCAACATCAAATCTATAACTAAATTCTATGATTTTTTGTCTTGTATTGTCTCCCCCAAGATTGAACTTGATTGAAAGTCTTCAACATCAACTTATTAAATAGAGCCTGAGAAAAGTCCTCCTTTTTTTCATCCCTAATCTTGTTTATTATTGTAATTAACACCTACATAGAATATGTATTATCTATATTTCACTAAAATCTTCCCTGAAATTTTTAATTTTTGTAAAATTTATCTATTTTAATCAAAAAATAAAAATTAAAATATGATATAGCAATGAATTTTGAAATTTCAAAATATGAAATTAATAAAATGTTCTAATAATTGATTCTCAAGATAAAATCATGGGACTTTGAACAGTTAAAACCAATAGAAGAAACACTTTAAATATATTATTTCAAAAATAAATTTCAATTAAGATTATCCATAAATAAATAAATATTCTACCTTAAAATATATATAAGATAAAGAACAATTCTTAATCAATTTATCACTAAAAAATTCACAGTTTTATTCAAATATTAAATGAATAATATCTTCATCCCAAAATTATAAAACTAAAAATATCATCAAATAAAAATAATTTCATCATCAAAACATTTTAATTTTCATGAAAATAAGATGGCACATGAGCATAGAAATAAAACAACAACATTAATTCTCTCAAGAACTCCTTATTATGGGGAATAAATGACTAATATGTAATGTAAAAATATCAGTTCACTCTGAAAATTAACCAGATTGGGTCACCACATTTCTTCAAGAATAAATCCCCATACTCTAAAGGCTACTAAATATTATCAGGGCTATATGGTGTTACAGTGGGAATATTATACCCTCGTATCATAGTGTTCAATAATATATAACAACAAAACACCATCTATTAAGAATATGAATCAATGTTTGCAGATAATAAATAAAAATAATATTCTATATCTAATGAAATGTCTATTCATACAATAACATAATCTCATGACCATGCCTGCACATAATTGATCACCCACTAGGCCAATAACATATATAAAATAACACTACAATATATCAGACCTTTAAAAGTGTGGAAAAGGTTCTTTAATAGTGCTATTTTTTTGTTTTCCTAATAACTATTTAAAGGGGTTACCTTTATAACAGATAGTTTAGTGATAATAAAATAACACCTATATCAGTTCTAGAAATATTTTTTATGAGTTCCCTACTCATGTAGTGTTCTTTTGAAATTATAGCACACTGCAACAAATACCCCTGTATAAAAATACACATATATTCAAAATAAAAATTCAATTGAAATAAAATATAAATATAAAATATAAATAAACACTATAATACATATTTTTCAAACAATATTTTTACAATTAAATTAGCAATTACTATCACACATAGTAAAATCATCAATCTTACGTTTTCCTTGGCACCTGTGACTCCCTCTCAAAAAATCTGGATCATGGTATCAATTGTCGAACAAACCACCCAACATGTGAAAAATAATTCACTTGAATATGAAAATTGTTATTATGTTAGTAATACTATAAATAAATAAACTAAACATAAATATAAATCAATACATTAATATAATTTCAATTTTAATGAAAAAGACACACTTGGAGCCATACCAATCTCACCATGCATCAGATGAAGGTGTGAATAATTCCTAAAATACAAAAATAAGTTATGGATTATTTTACTAAATTATAAATAAAATATGAACGTGTTTTCTCAATTTCAGTATGTAAATTTTTTTTACTAAAATTTAATTTTAAATTGAAATCAAGAACTTTTAGTCATACAAGTCTCATTGTGTTTTGGATTGATATGAGGTTTATTACTACACCTAAAAATGACTTATGAGTCATTTTATTAAATTATCAAAAAAATATGAGTGTTCATTCTTGGTTTTCAGTGAATAACAGAAGTGTTGAACTAAAATGTCAATTTTAAAATAATAATGTACATTATGAGTCATTCTAGGAAAAAAATATATCAGATTGAGGTGAGACCAATTCATACACATCAAAAAATGACTTGTGTACCATTTTATTAAAGTAAAAAAAGATATCCCAAATGATTTTTTTTTTATTTTTAGTATGTAAATTTTTCATTTTACTAAAATGTCAATTTAAAATAGAAGGGAACACTTAGAGTAATACTTGGGACTCCATAAATTAGGTTGAGGTGTGGATAATTCCTACAAATTAAAAATGAATTATAGATCATTTTTCTAATGTATAAAAATAATTTGAATGTATTTAATTGGGTTTTTATAGGCCACTTTTATTTCTTACTAAAATGTCATTTTAAACAGAAAATATGAACATTGATTCATAATGGACAAATTGCAAGTAATTTTGACATGATAATAATTCTTACATTTCATAATTACCTTCTAATCATTTACCTTACCTATAAATACAATACAAGTTTGTTATCTTCATTTTCAGTGAGGGACACACATTTTGAACTAAAATGTCAATTTTAAACTGATAATGGGCACTTTGAGTCATACTGAGGACACCGTGTATCAATTATAGGTGAAGATTATTTAAATACATCAAAAATAACTTAGGTATAATTTACCTATTATATATAAATAATCATAATGCATTTTTTTATTTATGTGTGCCACTGGCATTTTTTTACTAAAATGTCAATTTTAAATAAAAAACACATTTTTAGTCATACTGATCACAATGTGTGTTTGATTGAGGGGTGGATAATTCCTACATGTCTCAAATTTATTATTTTAATAAAAATAAAAATAATCCTAACCCATTTTCTAAGTTATGGGTATGCCACTTTTCTTTTTTATTAAAATGACATTTAAATTGAAAACACGCACTTTGAGTCATACGAGTAATATCGAGTTTTGGTTTGAGGTGAGACTGCTTAAAACATTTCAAAAATGACTTACAAATCATTTTACTAAATTATAAAGACAACAAAAGTGTGTTTTCCATCTTTTTAGTGACTGAAAAATGTTTTGAACTAAAATGTGAATTATAGACTAATAACATACACTTTGAGTCATTACGGGCACACCATATATCATATTGAGGCGAGGATGATTTCTACACATAAAAAATGACTAATGGATGATTCCAAAAGTATCAAAACAATAAAAATCATTTTTCTTAATTTTGATTATTTCACATATCTTTATTACTAACCTTTTAATTTTAAAAATAAATTTAGACATGGATTTATTTGGATTGGAATATTTTAGATTATAGATCATACCCATTGAACTTAGAATTCATTTAGCATCATGTGTTTGAAAAGAAAGCTCATTATCTTATGGGAGAATATCATTCAAGTGAAAAAATAGTTCAGTAAAACTACTTTCACTTTATATACTTTTATCATTTAAGTCATACAACTTCAGTATGGAAGAAAATGATTTATATATAGTAAAACGATCATAAAATGGCGTATTTTAACAACTATTTAACTTCTAAACCAATTTTTTAAAATAAAAAATTTCATCGTAAAAATTAATTATGAATTCTTCAATATGATATTAAACATTATTTACACTTTCAATCATATCTTTTATATGATTTTCATCATTTTTGACACTTTTAATCATATCATATGATCGATAAAACATAACCTTGTCCCAATCAATAGCTACATTACGTTTTCCACAAGTTTAGTCCAAAATTTATAACATAGATCTATTCCGTGATAGATCAAGTGTTGTTCCAACTCCTTTAGACTAATTAGTCTTGAATAACAACACCCTAAACATAGATAAAGGATTTGATATGGTTCATGCGTGATCTTTTTCAAATATGATGAACTCTTTCACCCCATCCTCATGCTCTTTTATCATATGATTAGAATCCATCCGTTTTTAAATCATATACATCAGATTTTATTTAGTAATATTAATATTTAACAAAACAAATAAATCATAAAAACCATTGCATAGAAAAATTCTATCTTATGATTAAAATATTACTATAATGTAATATTATTAATTGTTATGATTTTAACATGGGTTATAATTATTTTTTTCTATATTATATAAACCTAATATAAAATCTATTAAACTAATTAGGGTCTAAAGAAATCCCTCTCCCCTATAAGAACCCATCATAGTGGTGATAAATATATGGAATTTAATATAATGCTAAAAACAAGATATCTATTTTAATACTTGATATCTTATTTATATAGAAATTAAAATTTACACGATTTAAATTTTTCTCTCTCAACGTTAAGGATAATATAATTTCCATATTTTGGTTTCTTAGAATGAAAAAAATATTTAATGATAATAATCTATGGTCAATAAAAATAAAATACACAATGTAATTAAATTTTTCAAAAATATATTGTGATTTTAATCCATGGGAGTTAGAGGTATACTCGGAAGAAAATGGGTAGAATTGTTTCATTTTAATCAATAGGAGTAGGATGGTTACTTTGAAAATGGATCTGATTACTTGCTATGAACCATAAAAACACTTCCAACTTATCATTTTAAATCACCACCTTACACAAAAAGTAATAAGTGTTTTCTAGTGCACAACTACAGGCTCCATGTAATCAGAGTGAAAAATAATAAAGAATGAGTAAAAATGACCATGACGGTGAGGTAGAGGGTGAAATGACAATGGATTGTGAAAAAATAGATCTGGTGGAATATGAGTGAAAATGGATGCATGGAACATGGAGCCAATTACTAGTTTTGCACCAATAAATCTATTCCTACATATGATTTGTAGTCCCCCCCTACATGATATGTGGCCAGGGATTTAATGGTTCACAACAAAGAGCTCAACAAAATCAGAGTGAGAAATAATGATGACTGAGTGAAAATGAGCATGAAGGTGAGGGAGAGGGTGAACTAACAATGGCTTGAGGTAAGAGTGATTAGGTGGAGAATCAGTGAGGTATATTGAGGAAAAATAGTATCGCTTATGTGAGCACTATTCAAACCATTTGGGGAAATTAAAAACAATAAAAGATGTTCCAGCGAGAGTAATAAATCACAAGTGATCACATACCATGACTCGTATTTATAATTATATTGGTATGAAAACAAAATCAGATAAAATTTAAAAATATAAAAATATATTAATACAAAATACAAAATTAAATAAATGTTTTTAAAAAATAAATTTAATCTTAATTTCTCTTCATTTTGTTTCAATGTGAAATTATATAAAAGAAAAGAAATATCTCCATCATCTTTGGTGATAATTTTTAATATAAATGAAAAAAATTGTTTTGGAAATATGACAAAAATAAACCTTCTTAAAAATATAGTATTCCAATACACATTTATTTAAAATAAAAAATATTATAATTTTAAATTGTATCTTTGATTTTTAAATAAATAAATATATTAAATATAAATAAATATATTTAATATAAATATATATATATATTAAAAAATATTTACATAATTATAAATATTTATTTATTTTTTTATTTTTTTATTTCTAAATATCTTTATAAATATATATATATATCTATACAATTTTATAAATAAGCATCTATAAATATATAGATATATTTCAAAAATAAATTTATAGTTATATAAATATATATATTTCTTTAATATATTAAATATATATTTAAAAATATATTAATAATTGTTTGTTATTATTATTTATAAATTACGTTGAACAAAATATTTATATATACATAATAAAAATTATTTATGTACACATAATTATATATAATAAATTTAATTTATACACACATAATAAAAATTATTTATACACACATAATAAAAATTTCCAATTCTTGGTAATCAATGTTATTTTTGAATTTTTTATATAATTTATTAATTAGAAATTATTAATTAAAGATAATAAAAAATATTAGTTTGAAATTATTAATTCAAAAAAATATTAATTAAAAATACTTTTTAAATTTATTAAATAAATTATTAATTCTAGATAAAAAAATTAATTATAATCAAAATTATCTACAATTAAAATTATTTATAAATTATTTATAATTATTTATAATTATTTAGATGATCATTCTATATTTCTACCACCTGTAGTTTTCTCTATTTAAGTAAAGTGATAAAATGATAAACATTCTTTCTTTAGAATCATCCATTGTACCAAAAATAGTGATCTTTAGAGTTCAATGGGTAAAAATTGAGAACTTTAAAGTCACTTTTCCAATACTAATTGATCTCCAAATAGGGGTTTCAAAATGAATCATTGAGAACTTTATATTCACTGTTTCTATACCGATTAGTAACCCAATATGGGTTTCAAAATGACTCAAGAGGGGTGAATTGAGTTTTTAAAATCTTTACAAACATAACAACCTTCTTAAATACATACTCAAATCTATCCCTCACTATTTATTAAATATTTAGTGCGAGGTAAAATAGAAATTAAGAATCAAGACACAAAGAGTTTATAGTTTTTTAGGGTAAGAGGAACTACCCCTAATATACTCTACCACCACTCATTATGAGTCTGGTGATTTTAATAAACCAACCATTTTCCGTAGGGGTTTACCATCTGAGTGTAAAAAATTGTCACTCGTTAAAAGGGTCTAACAAATTTCAATTAGGGTCTCCCTTTAAAAAAATTTACATCGCCTTTATAAAATCATTATAAGGACTGATCACTTTTTAAATAAAGAGATGTAATAAATTTAGTAGGTTTGACACTCAGTTTAAAGAAAAAATGAATAGATGATCAAACTTCTCTTGAGAATGAGTAGAATTTGAAGTAACACTAAAGATAATTTGTCTGTATTAGATGTACTTTGAAGCACACAAAACATTATATTTTCATTTTTGAGTCATGTATCAAGAATAATTTTGAGAAAATATAGTATGGATATAGGGGCTTGTTCTTAGTAGATCTTCATCCTATTTTTATTTGAACTCATCTATTTAATTAAAATATCTGGGTGTTAATATAAAATAATCAAAGATTAAAGATATGTAACATTTTCATTTGACCTTAATATATGTGGATAGAAAAACATAGGTAGTAATTTTTTGTATCTACAATCACTTTTGGAACTATGAAATTTCTTAGAAATAGAGTCTTTAATTAAATCATTTTTTCCTCGTTCAAAAATCTCAATTTTGGATAAAATAAAATCCAGAGTGGACATATTTTTTAATTCAAAATTGATAATATGTTACTTAAAACTATAATAAAATATCAAAAATAACAGGCTTCATATGTCTCCAACTTCATAAGTCTTTATATTTCATATGACTTCTATCTCTATATAAGGATTTATCATATAACTTTATTATAATTGTTTTACTTTTGTATGATCATATGACTTTTATTCTAATCATCTAATATAGTTTTTGATCATATGACTTTTTCTATTATCATAATAATTTGGAATTCTCATAATTATTTGTCTTAAGACATTTTTTGATCATATTATTAACGGATAGTTGATCCATTGCATCATTTAAGAACCCCTTCCCCAGATGCATGCCACCCTCTAACATGATAACCATTTCTCATTCGAATGAAACATTAAATACATGATTATAAAGAATACCAACTGAGACTAAATAATTTATAATTATGAGTATATATAACACACTAATAAGAGTCAACTTCTACCCAGAAGTGATGACTATTTCCACGATTCCTTGTCCACATACACTGATGCATGCAATATTTATCAGAAATACTTCCTTCATGATAATACAATCATTATGTTTCTTCATCATCGAATGATACTTTAACACATACCTTCTTCTCCAAAATCAAGCCCCAATCACATCTAAATTAAATTCATATTATCTTCAGTTGACATTGAAACTAGATTCTCTTTTTTGTGCATATTTTTAGTGGGTTTATTAAATTTATTTTCAAAACAACCACCCATTGAAAAATTCAATGGTTTTATATATACAATTCATTCTAATTTCTTCTTTTAATGATTTCATTTATTCATTAGTTGTTGAATTTTCTTATTTACATATAAGTAAGAGTTTATTTGTTCCTTTCCATCAATGATATTTATCTTGGTATCAAATTGTGAAGCCATACCCATGTATATCAACATGGATTCTTCTTTAATTAAAATAAGTTTTTCCAATTGTTGAAATGAAATATCCTTAGTCATATTAATGACTGATTTACCAAATTATTTCTATATAGGTAAAAAGTTATAGATAATTACATCTAATTGGAATGTTTCTAATATATTAGTCTTAAAGGAAACATGATTATTTTCTATAACTCATATCTTATGAACATTCTCCAAAACTGGATTTTTATCAACAATTTTAATGATTAGATACTTTTCCATAAGAAATTTATTGGTACCTTCTTCCTTGGATTTGTACTTGAACTCTAGTTCATCCCATGTCCCTTGAGAATACTTCATTTTGAAAAAAAAAATTATAAATATGATGTACTAATGTGTTGAGAATACTTATTCCACAAAAAACATGATCATATTCATGTTTCTTCCTTATTTACCATATGTTATCTACTTGAGTCATGTTAATGGTAGTGTAATTAAGATTTGGAGCATGCCTGTCAGGAATGGGAGGTTAGTTCGTTATGATAATGTAAGAAATGGTCGACATTGTAAGAAGAAACATCATCATGTATTTTCATAGGGAGGAGTTATTTCCATCAAAATGGTCATGTTTGACTATTCCTTGGTTCATCGCATTGAGGGATTAAAAATAAATCTTTTAGGTTCTATGTAGGTTCAAACCATTTCTAAAATTATAAAAATAAATAGGCAGACATATAATAATTATTTAGTCTCAATTCCTGAATTTAATTCATTTTCCAAAAGGGTTCGATTGACCCCCACTTTATTGGTGTAGGTTTCATGGTGGAAGTATTCCTTGAGGATTTCACCATGATTTAGGTAAATTATAACACTAATTTCAAGCTTCCCCACATCACCGATGTTGTGAAAAATATTTGTATACATCATTATATTAAATAAGAATTAATTTTATAAGTGATCACATCATAACTTTTTTATAGATCAAAATTATTGTGAATTGCTCTCATTTAATCTCACCATTTCGATCAAAGAAGTCATTTGTTCCACCAAAATGAGAAAACTCTAAGTGGTGGAGACTTATTTGGATTTTTATAATTCTAAATTCTATCATTACGATTAATAAAATTAATAGTATTTTATAAATTATTTTATTTTTACTATTTTATTATATATATATATAATTTATATATAAATAAATTTTTTACTAAAATATGTATTTTTTAAAATACTTTAAAATCATTTAGGAATATATATATATATTGTTTAGGAAAATATTAATTCAAAAATAATTATTTCATGAGGTATGAGCTATGATAATTAAGCCCCCCCACTCCAATGTGGGATTCCACATCATCTTCCACTCCATCAGTCCTAGAAAAAAGTATGGGGACCACATTTATTTATTTAATTTGTGAATACAATTTATAGTAGTTTTCTTGATTCTATGTAATCAAACCTTATTTGTTTAAGGAGAGTGATTTGTGGATGAATAAAAAGGGGTGATACTATAGAGAATGACAAGAATAGATGAACAAATCCAGTGTTAGGATAAATGTTTGGAAGAGCTAATGTCACATGATTGGATGAGGTTATCTAATATTGATCTTAACGAAAATATATCACAATAATTATACCAAAATAAGGGAACGGTATGACTATGAATTGAGGAAGTTTTCTACCACTATAGTTGTGATGGATGAAGGGGTGTTACCATTGAACATTCTACTTTTGTGAAGAAATAAACTACTACCATGGAAGGATGCACATGGTAGAACACATGGACATATAGAACCACTAAAAGGATGAATACACATAGAAACCACATGAACATTCACTCCACTTAAATACATATAAAACTAAAGATATCATGGTTTATGACTTCTATGACCATGGATGAGACACACACACTTAGTGAATGAACACAAGAAAATGAAAAAAATGATATTGGTCTTTTCATGGGTGAATTATACTTGAATGGATTAATTTATAATTCATGAAAGATAAATGAAATGATGTTATTTATGTGGATATTGAAATATTTCATAGATCAAATGTTTATATATATATATATATATACTTCCAAAGAATAATGTATATGATAAAAAATATACAATACTAGAAAGTGGAGTAATTTGAAACAGATGCTATTTAAAAATTACAAAAACTATAACCATAATATATGTGATAAATATGATATATTAGATATCAAAAATTAACAAATATGATATAGAATATGATTAATAAAAAAACATGGGAAAAATTAAAATTTTCAAATCATTTTAATTCAGATGAGAAAATAATTTTTATTTAACAATAATAATAAATGAAAACTATTTAATTGAAAAATTAAAAAAAATAATTAAATGATATTAAATTAAATTTATTAAAATAATAAAACAAAATAAAATCATTTCACCAAAACTCCCAACACTAAAAATCCCACCAAGATCATCCTAATTATTTTTAAATAGTTCTCATAATATGATAATTAGAGGGTATATCATCTTATTCACATACCGTGTTCCTCATGAATATGTTTATCTATTATTGAAATATTAATAACCAAATCTCATCACTAAAGGATTTTTATATGGACTATGGTTCTATCTAGGTTAAAAAAACTCGGCCATGTTTCTAGAACATCTTATAGTCTTAACATTATATAATATTCCTATGAATGTCTCCAAGGGATGGGTTTTAAAGGTTCTATTATATATATCAACAACACAATTGGGTTCTTTAGATACCATCATTCATGGAATAGATTTTATCAGATCATGTTCCATATTATCATCATTTTCATTTTTAAAAATGGATTAAAGTCAAAAAAAAAATTAGAGGAATCACTATGATCATCAATGTGAATTTTGTTTCCATAAAATGAATCAATTGAACAAAATTTTACAAGATTAAATAATTCAATTATCTATGAATTTTTAATGAAAACTCTATATGTTTTAGAATTGGTATAACATTCAACGACTATTTCATGCAACAATGAAAATACTTTATTTTATAAAAACAACTTTTATGATAACAAACGAATTTAATCATAATAAATTAAATTAATTATTATTAGAGAATGATATTAATGAAATAAATATTTTATATATTCAATAAAATAAATTTTTCACATTAATATATTATATTTTACAGAGATACTATAGGAGAAAAACCAATATTACACATCAAAACATATATTTTTATAAAAGTAATTTTACTTGCTTTTAATCGTGAGCATATTTTGAATATAAATTTTTTCACTTTTATAAATTTTATATGTCCAATAAAACTTAGTTTTAGAAAAAGAAACATAAAAATTATTTTTGGGTTGTTTTTTGGTATTTTTCGATGATGTTTCATTTTTTTGATGAATTGTGAAAAATATTGAATTTTAATTCAAAACTACTTTTTCATCTAATTTATTAATAAGGATAAATTATATTAATAATTTATTTTAATATATAATTATTAAAATTATACATAAATTAATCTAATTTATTATATTTGGATCAATTTCAATATAAAATTAGATATAAAAACATGGCAATATTTTGAACATTTTTTCTTTAAAAACCAGCATTGTCATCCCATTTGTAGGATTAATTTTAAATTAATTTCTACCACTTATGTGACTAAAATTGGAAAAATTGATTCCATGTTTTTAATCATTTTAATTTATAATGTATAAAAAGTTATAATTTGTTTTTACTAAATTATTAGTGAATATAATTAATATTAATTACAATGATTAAGAGAAAAATTAACTTAATAAGGGACTAAACACTAAACTCAAGAGACAAAATGACCTATAAAATTTTTCAAAACCCATTGGATGAACATATTTATAATATATAATCTCTTTTATTGACATTTTTCATTATTGGAGCCACATTACTTTGAAAAAACGTGGGTGAAATTTCTTTTTCAAAAATTTAGAAGAATGTCACTCCTCCTCCACTCTAACAAGGAACTCACCCATCCCACTTTCACACACCTCTCAAGAAACATTAGATCTAAAATTATTTTAAAACATAGATCCTAAAAATACATATCCTCAACCTATAATCATGAAATTTGGAAAAAGACCATCCTAGGAATCCCTTTGGTGGAAAAAAACAAGTTACCCAAATAAGAGGTAACATCCTTCCTCAAGCTCAATAGTTTTAATTTCATTCTACACCCCCTAAATGTTTCTTATTACAAGTTCATATAATGAAAAAATATATCCTAAATATTCTTATATTTTATTATCGTATGGGTGTTACCTTCACATACACAAACATCCATCTAATGGGTAATGAACTTAAAATTATTATGTACAACAAACTATGCCTCGCAAAAAAATATTGTTCGTTTTACTTTTACCAACTCTAAAGGTTAAAAATTATGATTTAAAATATATATTTATATCATATAAATGATATTAATGATGTGTTTGTACTTATATAGTTATTATATAAATCCTAGCTTTATTTTTTCCATTTTTTGTAAATATTATAACTATTTTTTGGAAAAGTGGACTACCACCTCCTCAAAGCGATGTGATTCGTTCACACTTTACATGGAATGTATCAAAGATGTGTTTAGTAAACATATATGATATATATTAAATGATAATTTTACTATAATGTTTATATATATACATACATATATTCCTTTTACTTTCTATATTTCAATATGAACATTAAACAGAAACAACGTTCAGGCGTACATACGGCCTACCGTTTAAATGGATGATGTATTATATTTCTAATTTATATTTCAAATATATTATCATAAATAAATATATAAAGAATATAAATTATATTTATAACATGGTTTAAATTATATAAATCATGATATAATTATGAAGACAAAAAATATAACAAACTAATATACATGTGAAAAACAGAGAAAATATTAACTGATGTGAAACCTTAACTTAGAATTGTGAATAAGTGGAAGTTATAAATTAATAAAAATTCCATATATGGTATTATAAATACTAATTTGGTTCTGTATAATATTTATAATAAACTTATATTTATTATACAAAAGTTTTTAACACGGATGATGAAATTCAAGATTAAGGTAAGGGAATTTCATCTCACTTTTTATTTGAATGAGATACAAGCCTTATTCACAACTCATATCATTTTTTGATGATTATATTATCCATGTATCTATTATATGATTATAAAAATTAAATTCATGGGTATTTACATATCCATTTTATGATCATTATTTCATTGGGGTTACATTTCCCAAGATACCAAATCGGTAAAGTAATGTTGTCTCAATTTTCCTTCTTTAAGACATATCACATGTTATGCACCTATATTTTTATATGAGGTGTGTATAATACAATTTCACATGTTATATCATTAATATACTAATTTTATGGAAGTTTAATCTTCAATTAATGTTATTTTTTCCAAGGAATTATGATTTAATGTTACCAAATTTCAGATAGTTTATAGTTTCAATATCATCATTTATGGATATTGTTTATGATTATACTTCATTGTGAAATATTATGATAAATCTATAAAGAAATATAGTGAATTTTATTACCCTCTTATCTTAATATTATATCCATGTAAAGGTACCATTTTACAAAATTTGATACTTAATATAACTAAGAAAATATTTATATGAAAATATGACTTTATTTCTCCTCTGGATTAGAAATCTATTTTATTTCAAAACCATGTTTTTTTAAATGAATTAAAAAAATGTTTTACTGTGATGTCTAAAGGAAATTTTTAAAAATTATTTACTGCTTTTTACAAAAAAATTGTAAAATGAATCTTCCTTTCATGTTTTAATCAAGTAAATTTTATAGAAATTTAAGGTGAAAAATGATTTTTTAGAATATAATTACTTACCCACCATCATGAAAATAATTTCATAGTATCATCCTTTTTAAGTATACCAATTTATTTTAAATGAAATATTTTCTTAATATTCTGGATATTTTTTTATTTTTATGTTTTTTTCAGAGAAAATGGTTTTTAATACTTTTTTATATTTAAAAGATAGTTTAAATAATTTTCAAATATCCCTTTATAAGTGTTAAAATTGTTATTTTAAAAGAAAATTATTTCAAAATATCATGTTTTATTTATAAGTTTTTAAAAGCAGTTTTTATAAAATGGTTTCCAAAACGATTTCAAGCCTTCTCATAAAAATTTCAAGGTGTTTTAAAAGACAATGGTTTACAAAATTCTCTAGGATTAAAAATAATTTTCCAAAGAGGTTAGGATATTTTCATTAAGAAATGATTGAAATGTAATTGAAAAGACTTATTTATAAGAAATGTATTATTGAAATGGATTTTAAATTAAAGGATATTCTCCTAATGAAATGTTTCATGTGATATTTCAAAACTCTTCTCTATATAAGATGTCATTCTTTGTTATAGTTTATGATTTTTTGGTACATGATCCAATAATACCAATTATATTATTTATTGAATGGTTTATGTATTAATATCATGATATTTATGATGCCCATTTCTCTTCCATGGGTTATATACTTTTGAAACCCACTTCTTTCTGTGAGTTATGCTTACATGACATTATTATGAAACCTATCTCTATTCTATTGGTTATGATGTGATTAAATATTTATGATACCCATTTCATTTCAAAGGTTATGAAATGATTTTTATGAAACCCAACTCTTTTTATGCATCTTTATATGTTGAATGTTTTATTATCTAGTGGAACATGTACGAATGATTTTATTATGCCCTGGGTGGGACCAATATCTCCCTCCAATTAATTGGGTAAAGAGTTATATATCATGATATCATGATGGGAATATAGTCAATGGGTTTGATCTATTATGAGAAGATGGGGAAACCTGATCCATTAAAAAGAAAGGACTACACCTAGAGATGATGGTGTGTCCCTCCTAGAAGTTTTATTCACATTGAAGATGAGAAAATGGGTAAACCCAATCCACTCTATGAAGATGGGGAAACACGATCCCTTATAAGTAAAGGACTATAATTGGTGATGGTGGTGTGTCCCGCCTAGTAGGTGTAGTACCCATTAAGTGCCCAGGTATGTTTTTTTCAATTAGCCTTGACTTATATGGAGAGATACTGCATGTTTATGTGATTTTAAAATAATTCTATATATTTTTCCTTTGATATTCTCACATGGTTCACGATGTTGATTATCTTAGGATTCATTCCATATGAAGTAACAGAGTTTATTACGTGTCTCTTGATTTCAATATTTTTATGTAGGGTGTGATATTTAAATGTTATTTTCATGTTCTCATACCATCATGTTCATATTATGGTAACAAATTTACTTTATTTACCCTTATCGAGCATTCATACTCACCCCTTTATTATATTTCCTTTACCTAGGTTATGAGGAATGTTTTTTATGTTGGAGTATAGAAGGGGAATATCTTTCAGGGAGATATTGAATATCTTTCCCCAAACTATAATAATGTGTTCCATGTTTCCAAAGACACTAAACTATTATGTTTCTCAGGCATGTATTTTTGTAAAGTAATAAATGTTCATCTAAAATGATTTAATATATAGGTTTGTTAATCTTTGGTCACTATTTTTAGTATCAACCAAATGATTATTAATCCTTTGGAATCTAGGATGAGAACACATCAGTGATATCTCTAGGTATATTTCTAATGATTTGTCTTAGGATGCCTCTTGGGATAAGAAAAAGGATGAGTTAACCTTTAGGAAAATGTACTAGAATTTTGTTAATGGATAGAGTGGTTGGTTTCTAAAAAACACTTCCCTATCTAGATACTTCAAGTGGATTTGGTTCTGGCATATATGATCCTATCTGTAACAACTCTGACATGGTGTGTTGGGCCTGACTCGATATAACCTCATACATGACTATGTGCCTTACTGCGTACCTATTTGGACACTCTTGATGGATATGGTTTGGAAATTCAAAAACTCTCCATGATCCATCATGAATGATTATATGTATGTTGGATATAAATAATCTCAAATAAACCTAAGGTGTCATAGATTAAATAATGTTCCAAAATTTAGGCATCCTATAATTATTTTTTCATGATTATGTGGGTTTTCAGCATGATTGGTGTTTCCCGCATTATGCTTTTTGGTTTTGATAAATATTGGGTACCAGAAGGAACTGGGTTAAAATTGAATGTGATGGACAATTTGATGATAAGAAGTCAAATGGGATGATCATAGGAGAGAAATATATTGAAATTATGTTGAATTAGATATCATGATATATAATTAACAATGTTAGCATTGATGATATTCCTAACACATAAAACAATAGGATTATGGTCTTTTATAAATTTTTATGTGGTAAGGAACATAGTGGAAATCATATACAGCTTCTTGCATGTTAAGAATAATGGAATATGAACATTGAGGAATACCTCTCATGGAGGGTACGATGTTATCTCTATGGGGAAAAGGGTCATAGAGTGATGAATTTTCATGTATTTAAGTTTAATATCAATGTATAACATGGGAATTAGCCAAATCAATTCCCTGGCCTAAGAATTTACTTCTAAACCAAGGAAGGACCTATTCCATGCCAATTATTAAAGTGAAGGGATTGCTGTATTTATGTATTTAGATTCCAAAATTATGTACGGTGAACTATATAAATATATTTCTATTTAGGTTTTGTGTTCAATGTTTAAAAGGATATATTCAATGGTTCTGATAGACTAGAAAATTTATTTAATCAAAAAGTGATATTTAGAAATAAGGGATGGAAACCCCTTAATGTGTTCAATTTTTTTAACAATTATAAGATGATTGATTTGAATTGGAAAGTATTTATAACCTAAAAGCTGATGAAATATTGATTGAAAATGTGGTCTATGTTATTATTTATGAAGTCTCAACCTTCTTGGATTTAAATGATATATTAGTTAATATTTAGAATAAATAAACATGTATTTTTTCCTAAAATAATTCATGGTCATTTAAGTTATTACCATGTTTCAAGAGAATATACGATGAGGGTATTCACATGTTTAGAATATGAAAACATAGATCTAATTGTTGATTTATAGGGGATCAATTTAAGATGATTTAGTTACATCCATCCTAATGTTTTTTAATGCAATATTTTGGAAGGGTTACAAGGTTATCCATTTATATAAATTCTTTGTAAAACTTTCAATAAATTTTATATAATTAAAGTATAATCTTTCCATATGATGATTTATGAATATGTAATAACCTTTTCTAACAAAATTTATTTAATAGAAATTGATGATATATTAGATTAATTATTATGGATTTCATTATTTGTTATCGCTTTAGGAATGAAAAATTAAACACCATTTCTGGAAAAAGCGGTAATGTCGAAACTGATCATGGCACAAAAAAGGGTGATAATGTCCTAAAATCAAGTATATCTCCTTGTGAATATTCATAAACTTCTAGAAAGGATATTGAAATATTAGTTTGTCTTGTTATATTCATTTTTGATGATATCAATAACTTTTTTGAAGTCTATTTTTGGTCATTTCTTTGATTGTCAACATCTCCTAACCATGTTATTTATCTCCTTCCATCAGAACATGATAGATATATTTCTATTCCATTCCCATGTATTCACATCCCACATATATTATCCTCTCTGTTGACCTAGTTATGTTAGTTTGGGTAACCGTTATGTTTTTAAATTTCCATTTTTAAATGAAGTTTTAGTATTCATTTTTATGATGTGGGTTTCTATTAAAGAGACTTTAAATAATTAAACCTTTGATAACCTAGATGAATTTTTAGGGAAAATTCAGTTTATGGGGGGTAGAATGTAACACCCCGAGATTTTTGTGAAATATTTTTTTCGAATTAATTTAAATTTTCTAACATTTTTCATTTCACAAAACACAAAAAATAATTTATTTGATATTAAAGCACTCTGTTTGTCTTGAGTTATACACAGCCCCAAGTTATTCATGCACTAAATAGTTTATATTGATCTACATCGAACACTAATGTTAGCTTACGTCACACACAAGACTGTCTTTTGTCAATGGCTTGTGTAACACGCATGACCGAGTGTTACCTAACAATAATATATTACTAAAAATATTATTATTTAACATAATAAGATATAACCTAACTGTTATGTTGGAAGTTGTCAATATTATTAACAAGCTTATGAAAATATAGGACTGAATTCATTTGTTATTAATAAATTATAAATTTATATAATAACCAATTGAATATAAAGGGAATGTTTTTTAAAAAAATACGAATATGATCACAAAGGAATTTTATCCAAAAAAAATTAAATTAATTATTTTTCATGGATGATGTTTATTAAATATATATTTTATATATTCATTAAAATATTTTTTTTAAATTCATAATGTAACACCCTGACCCCAGAAGCCTAGATTTGGTGCATTATTATGTATCATTAGCATGATCACAAAAGATCAAGTTTCGAAAGACCAATTAGTTTAGTAGCCTTGGAAATACTAGATACATTCATAAGTTTTACATTACATCATAAAATGGAAAACTACAATGACATTGTTTCCATATACAATATTGGGATCCCATAGACTATCCCTATAGGTTAGTCTTAATATACTTATTTGCATCATGGGAAAAATAAAAATAGAAAGGGGTGAGCTCAGATGATTAGTAAGGATAGCATTATAGCGGAAACATTCATAAATAAGAATAAACATTTAAGGCAATGTATAACTATAACAAAATCCTTTTAAACTTGAAATTCATCATAATATGGAAAAAAATAAAATAGAATAATTTAATTTACTTATTCACATGGACATTCTACTAGTTTAATAATCACATGCAATATCAATAACCACTTTCATAATGATGGAATGCATAATGCCATACTATCATAACCACATAGTCCAGACCTTGTGCCAAGACTACAAATAAGATTTTTTCAAGGCCTTGTGCCAAGACACTGGTTTTTCTAATGAGACCTACCGATGCATCGAGGAGCTATAGCAGGCTCCACCCATCACTTACTAAGTCTAATTCATTCCTCATATAAAATTTTGAAACATAACATAAAAATTCGTATTAAAACTAGAAAACGAAATGTCAATACTTTATCCACAAACCATGAATGGTATAAAAATAGCACATCCATAGTCAAACATAACTCAGTTGATACAATATGGAAGATTGTATTGTAACATATTAACCTCAATCAAGAATAATTAATTATTTTCACATAGATGAAAATAATCATCAAAACTATTTGAGATAAATATCTCCCTTTTTCTTTAAAACATTTAAAAGTCACACTATTTTTCAAGAATCCATTTAAAAATAGATTTTTGAATCAAAGTGTCTCGTACCACTTTGAAACTTTTAAAAGTAATTTTAATTTTAAAACTTTAATTTCCATATAAATAAGTCCTTAAAATCATTTTTAAAACATGGACATTAATGGGAATGATTTAGAATAATAAATCTTATAAACATTTAAAATGATATTTTTGTTAGAGTTCCTAACCAAAAGAGAGGAACTTTAATACAAATAATTGAAGTAATCAAAACTTTGTAATATCATTAGAATAAAGGTATTCATGATATACTATGTCAAAGTACATTATATACACCATATAAAAGTTAATTTGTGTATAACAACAAATTACTCTCACTAGAATGTAAATTGAGATGAAATATCTTATAAAGATTGTATCCTTAGGTTAAGGATAAATCAACAAAATTATTATGTTTGAGAAATATAAATACACTCAATATGATTTTATATTCAGTGTAAATCAATCATAGGACATTCACACATATTCTTGTAAAAACAAGACCAATGAATTTGATATTTAACTCAACAAATGGAGATTGAGTTAAAATTACTCTTATCAAGTTCATATCGATGACTTGAGAATTTATCAATGGAAAGATTATGTGTATCAAAAGTATATCCACAGAAAGGGGAGTTGAAATTATGACATAAGAAAATTAATAGTGATTCCACACATAATCTTGAAGTAAAATAATCAACAAATTATGCGTAAAGCAAAATGAGTGGAAATTGAAATTTGTAATTCCCATACCAATTTGTTAACTTATGAAACATACATCCCATAAAAGATGGATCATATAATGATTATGTAAATACCTATAAATTAAATTATATTGCACAATGAATACAATCATGGGCAGTACAGGTACCACAAGAAATAAATAACTAGTGAACAATGAATATCTCTAGGAATTAAAAGTGAGATAAGAAACCCCTTACGTTGTACTTTTTACTTGGTAGAGAGTAGGTTAACCTCTTGTATAATGGTAAAATAATATTTATTAAATTATACCATAATAATATAGATTAATATGATATCATATATGATCTTTTAACATTTCTTTGTTAATAGTATCTTAGTATTATCGTCATTTCGGGTGTTAACAGATTCATTTTTGTTTATATTCTTTGTTATGTATGTCATTTTTGTTGTGTATGGAATGATTCTTAATCATATCCCGAATTATATAAAGTATTTAAAAAAAATTAATCATCTAATGAAAATTAGTCTTGAATGGATACGATGGGGAATGAATCTCGTCGCGTTTGTGGAGACGGTAATCCGTACGTATGCACGGGTGACAATATCATTATTTTGATATTAAAATAAAATATAATTGGATGGTATATGATATATACAGAATCATTATCATGTTATATTTATTATTTACATCAATTACACATAATTATTCTACCCATCCAAATCATGTATTGAATATCAATTACACCATAACGTGGAGACGGTAAGCCGTACGTACGCACATATGGTGACATTTTATTCAAAGGATGGATAGAATACTGAATATGGTTGTACCATATTTATAATAACATCACAGTATGTATAAGATACTAGAGCTATTATTTTAGAATTTAAACAACAAATAAAGAGGAAGTGAAATAAAAAAAGAACTTGAAGAGGTGAAGAAATATTTACCTCTTCTTTGGGTTCTTCCTTTTGATTTGGTCAAAATTGCTCCTTAGGTTGGATTTCTGACTTAATTAAGGTATCTAGGATGAATGGAGGATAGTTGAGAGGGTATGTGGTCTGGTTTTTTCTGATCCAAAAGGCTTGGAAGGTCTGAATTAGAGAGAAGGTGGAGTGCCCTTTTATAAGAGGGGTGGGGGCACCATAGGAAAAACATAAAATATTATTTTATGAAAAATTCATATTCGGTTTCCAATGTCTCAAAACTGATTTATTTATAGGATAAGGTGGGGATGGGTATAAATACACTCAACCAATAGGTTTTATATAGGTTTGGGTCATTATATTAACCTTATCTTTTAGATTTAATTGTTAGTTAATTAGATTGACAATTACCATGTCTCTTTGTATTTTTATATTATTTGGTCAATAAACTTACTATAAAATGTCAAGAGAACCCCAAGTGGTTCATTAATGACGTACCTACCATCATATAAGTCCTAAATCCTAATCTTATATTTTTAGGAATATTATATCAATTAATAATATAATATTTGTTTTAAAAACTCTTTTATGTCAATTTTGACACTATTTAATAATTGATTTTTTCTAAAGTCATAACAACATTATTAATTCAAACCAAATTTATTTAATAAAAATACTAACATGTCATATTAACCTATAAAATTCATGGATGGCATCAAAACATTAAAATTATATTTATTTTAACATTTTTAATACGATTTATTTGATTCGTTCATTAATAAAGAAAAACACTGCATCATCATTGTGTCATAAATAAATATAATTATTAAATGTGTAAAAATTATAAATAAAATACCATTATGTAGAAAATATTTTTATATTTCTAATGAATATTTATAGTCCAAGAGATAACATATATAACCCTATGTAAATGTTTTTTTACTAAAAGATATATGCTTATGTCATTTTTGTATTTACTTTAACGTAATTAATATAAAGTGTCATTTTCACTTACAAGTGGCTCCTTGGGGTCCCAAAATCGTCCCAATGATGAAAATGGTAAATCCTATATCATCCAATAGTGTTAGGAGACGTGTTAAGGTAATTTAATTTAATTTTTTTACCCTTATTTACCTGATTTACCCTTTAACAATGGTAAATAAAATATTTACTGAAGTAATTTTCAAAATGTCTAAAAATAAAAGTTACATATTTACTCAATTTGGACCTCCTGATTCTAAATATTAAATCATTTTTTCTAAATTCAAAACAAATAAGTGTCAGAAATATATTTAAAATTAATTCCCATTGTCAAAACAAAAAGTGTGTTTTTTAAGAAATAATAACTATCAAAAGATTGTCATTTGTTTATGTCCAATTTCAAAGTGAAATTACTTTCAATTACTAATATAGGATTAAATGGTAAAAATATAATATAATTATACATCCAAGCCATTAATATTTATATTTGAACGCTTTAAATTATTTTTATTAAAAAAGTTGTTTTCAGTTAAAATATATTATTTTCACTATTCACCCAAATATGAAAGTTATCAGAAAAACACAAAAAATTTATTGAAACTAAATTCTTATGTCCTGATCCTATATAAGAAGTTTATTTTGTCAAATTGAATATATACAAGTTTAAAATACTATATTTAAAAAGGGTTTAGAATTAAAAGGCGGTAAAATTGCATTTTTTGAAAAATACTTATTTTATATGAAAAAATGAATTTTTCATTATATTATGTCTAAGAAACTAATAATATAGATTCTATAATTATAAGGGTTATATAAAGTGAAAAATTATATTAATAATATCCATAACTACTTTTGAACGGCTAGTTTGGTAAGTTGTGATGTGCTTGAACTCGATGTTGCGTGTAGTGTAAGTTATTGAATTACTTTGAAGAACTAACGTACTATGAAATTTTGGGGTGTACATTCTTCCCTCATTCAATAAATTTAGTCCTCATAATTTTTCAAATTGGTCTTGGTAATATAATGGAAAGTCCCACATCGTAAAAAGAGTCAATAAAACTATCACTTTAAAAGAAAGAAAGAGAAGTACAAAGGTCACCCAAGATAACCCGTACTTGGATTCCATGTAGGAAAGTATGGATATAGATGATAAACTATGTGTCAAGTTCTGATGGAGAGTGATAGAAAACATGATCAGGAGAAACTTAACAACAAGAAAACCACAAACTTGTGATGGGAGAAACGGTCATTAGTTTCCCAGTAGGAAAATTAAACGAAAAACAATTTTTTTTAAGTTACATTTCATAAAGAAGAGGAAATTATTTATGAGATTGACTAAGAACATAAAGAAATATACTTACTTTTTATGTAGAGTTTCATTATTTAATAAATTTCTACAACTAACTCTCTTTTTTTGAACAATGAGTATTCAAGAATACTTAGTCACACCGGAATAGCTAGAATAAACTTCTAGAGAATCACATGATCCACAAAGGATAAACTATATATTTACCTTGTCTTTAGAGATTAATCAAAACCAAAATGCTTATTACAAGATCTGATGATCCCCCAAAAGGATATTCCATTAGAGAAGGAAACATTAATCTTAATTTCTAAAATGAAACCAACAATACCCCAAAGTTAAATAAATACCATTCAATAAACTATTGTCCTTAAAATTCTTCAATATAATCCAAAATAATATTGAAACCCAAAACATAGAAGAATTTTGTTATGTAGTCTTCCACGGTAAATTGTATCTCCAAATGACATCAACTACTCTTAAAGTCACGTTCTTAAAAGTAATTATCCTAATTAGATATTCTTTATTATAGGTTAATCATTTACATAAATAACCCAAATCACTATAAATCCACAATAAAAACAAAGATAAAAATACACCATTACTCCTCAAATGAAATACCATAGTATTCTATTTTCCATGGGCATATAGTGTTCCTAAAAAAGAGAAAGTCTTCCCAAAAAACATTTATCACTTAATCATCGAATCAATTTCCTATAATAAGGGTATTCATTTGATAAGACATAAGATCCCAAATAAACTTATTATTGATCCATAAAATCATTTAACAAAAAATAATTAGTCACACTAACCAAGGACTTCACGTAATCCAGTGGTATGCGATAAATCCCAACTACACTCTGGTTGTGGGTTTGATTCACACAGCTTTGTCCGACGCGACGGGTTTTCACACAGTCTGCATGTTGTCCTTTTTCAAAAACAATGTTTTATAACATTACCAAAATGAGAAACGTTCCTCAAAATAACCATAACATAATTTAACCAAAAATGTAATCTCATACCTTGCATTTTCATTCCAAAATATAATAACTTGTAATTTCATCAAACCCAATGTTCATATAAAACCAGATGGTTATTTATAACTACTTACACAAGAGAAAAGATATATATTCCTAAAATATCACTTTCACATGAAAAACTGCAGGGTTAGAAATACAAGATAAAATTATTCCAAAGTAATCCCATCAAAAAGGAGCACTAATACATTTAAATATTTCTCTAACCATTTATCTTTACATAGCTTATTCCTTGACTAAGAAAATATCCTATAGAATAGGGAATTCACTCAGGTAATGGCCAGGTCCCCTACATTTATGGAAAATGACTGTAAATGGATTCTTGGGACCATTTTTATTTTCTTCCATAGTACTCTTCATTTTCCTCGGCAATTATTCACTTTATGTCCTTCATTCCTACACGTAAAGTATATATGTTGTTGATCATATTTTTAGAAAAATGATTTGGTATGAACACGATATCTTTTAAGCCTATCAACATTCCATTTTGTTTCTCATTTCCACCACCATTCCCACCTTGTACATCATTCTCAAAGTTACTATGACTTACTTGGAATCCATCCATTGACTAAAACCAGAAATAATTGTGTGATTAACAGTAGTCATAAAATCATTTAGATAATATCATGACACCATATTTTCAATTTGAAACACCTTAGGATTAACCAAGGTCATTTATTCTCATCTTATATTAAAATAATTCAAATTGGTTTGTAATGAAAATTTAAATTATCCTAATCATATCCCCTGGGAGTGTCGTAACCAAGAGTGCAGTAACACCTGTTTTCATCCACCATTTCTAGTTCAATTCTAGATCAATGCGGTGTTTTCAGGTTTTATTCCTAGGTACATATGTGCTAGAGCCACCTCTACCTGCTCGTATCCAGACATGGATGTAATGATAAGAAAACTAACCAAATCTCTACAATACCAAAATTTTAGGAAGTTCTTCTATATTAATCCTTTATCTTAGGTCTATGTGCTCTAATCAGAGTTTATCTAAATCTAGTTTCCAAGGTTTTTACTAAACTTCCTCTGATATCAACTGTAACGGCCCGACCACAGAAGCCCAGAGTCGGTGCCTTATTAAGTATCATTGGCATGAACAGAAAAGATCAAGTCTCGAAAGACTGATTAGTTTAGTAGCCTTCGAAATAATAGATAAATTCATAATATTTTCATTACATAATAAAATGGAAACCTACAATGACATTGTTTCCATATACAACACTACGATCCCATAGACTATCCTTATAAGTCAGTCATAATATATGTGTTTGAATCCTGGGAAAAAGAAAACAAAAAAAGGGGTGAGCTCATATGCTCATTAAGGATAACATTATATCAAAAACTTATATAAATAATCAAAAAACATTAAGGCAATGTATAACTGTAACAAAAGACATTTAAACTTGAACTTCAGCATAATATGGAAAAAAAATACAAGGAAATAATTCCATTTACTTATTCACATGGATATTATACTCGTCGAATAATCACATGCAATATCAATAACCACTTTATTAATAATGGAATCCATAATGCAAGACTATCATAACCACATAGTCAAGGCCTTGTATCAAGACTAAAAATAAGATTTTGTTAACGCCTTGTTCCAAGACACTATTTTGTCTCATGAGACCTACTGATGCATCGAGGAGCTATAGCGGGCTCCACCCATCACTTAATAAGTCCAATGAATTCCTCATATAAACGTTTGAAACATAACATAAACATTTGTATTAAAACTAGAATACAAAATGTCAATAATTTATCCAAAAACCATGAATGGTATAAAAATAGTACATCCATGGTGAACCATAACTCATTCAATATAATATGGAAGATTGTATTATAATAGATTAACCTCAATCGAGAATAATGAATGTTATTGACATAGATGAAAATAATCATCAAAACTATTTGAGAGAAATATCCCCCTTTTTCTTGAAAACATTTAAAAGTCACACTATTTGTCAAGTAGCCGTTTAAAAATATTTTTTTGAATCAAAGTGTCCCATAAATCCTTGAAACTTTTAAAAGGAATTTTAATTTTAAAACTTTAATGTCCATAAAAATAAATCTTTAAATTTTTTTTTAAAACATGGACATTAATGAGAAAGATTTAGGATAAGGTGGGGATGGGTTGAAATCCACTAAAACAATAGATTTTAGACAGGTTTGGGTCACTATATTAACCTTATATTTTAGATTTAACTCTTAGTTAATTAGTTTGACATTTACCATGTCTTTTTGTATTTTCATATTATTTGGTCAATAAACAAACTATAAACTAAAAAGAGAACCCCAAGTGGTTCATTAATGATAGACCTATCACCATATATGTCCATTCACTAATTATTATATTTTTAGGAACATTATATCAATTAATAATATAATATTTGTTTTAGAAACTCTTTTATGTCAATTTTGACACTATTTAATAATTGATTTTTGTTAAAGTCATAAAAACTTTATAAATTAAAAAAAATTATTTAATCAATTATAAAATGTTATTGTAACCCCGAAAATTCGTGTATGGAATCAAAACATTAAATTATATTTATTTTAACATTTGTAAAACCATTTATTTGATTCTTTCATTAATAAGAAAAATATTGCATCATCATTGTGTCATAAATAACTTTAATTATTCAATTTCTAAAAATTATAAATAAAATACCATTAAGTATGAAATATTGTTATCTTTTTAATTAATATTTATAGTCAAAGATATAACATATATAACTCTATTTAAAAATTGTTTTGCTAAAAGGTATATGCTTATGTCATTTTTGTATTTACTTTAACTTAATTAATATAAAGTGTCATTTTCACTTACAAGTGGCTCCATAGGGTCCCAAAATCGACCCAAATATTCCCATGGTCAGACATGTATCATAAAATAATGTTAGGACACATTTTAGTGTAATTTAATATTATTTTTCTACCCTTATTTATCGGATTTACCCTTTTACAGTGGTAAATAAAATATTTACCGAAGTAATTATTCAAAATGTCTAAAAATAAAAGTTACCTATTTACATAATTTCGACCTCCTGATTCTAAATATTGATTCCATTTTTCTAAATTCAAAACATAGAAGTGGCAGAAATTAATTTAAAATTAATTCCCGTTGTCAAAACAAAAAGTGTGTTTTTTAAGAAATAATAACTTTCAAATGATTGACATTTGTTTATATCCAATTTCAAAGTGAAATTACTTACAATAACTAAAATTGGATTAAATGGTAAAAATATAATCTTATAATACATCCAAACCATTCATATGTATAGTTGAACACTATAAATTATTTTTATTAAAAAAGGTGTTTTCAGTTAAAATATAATATTTTTCCCTATTCACCCAAATATGAAAGTCATCAGAAAAACACCAAAAATTTATTGAAACTAAATTCTTCTATCCCTATCCCAAAGAATAAATTTATTTTTCCAAATTTAATATATACATGTTTCAAATATTGGATTTAAAAAGTGTTCTCCATAAAAAGGCAGTAAAATTGCATTTTTTGAAAAATAATTATTTTATCTGAAAAAAATGAATTTGTCCTTATATTATGTCTAGTAAACTAATAATATATATTCTATTATTATAAGGGTTATATAAAGATTAAAATTATGTTAATACTATTCATAACTTCTTTTGAACTGCTAGTTTGGTAAGTCATGATGCGCTTGAACTCGATGTTGCATGTAGAGTAAGTTGTTGAATTACTTTGAATAACTAATTTACTATGAAATCATGGGGTGTTACATCTATAATATATTTTATAGTAATAAGATGGTAACAAGCCCAATATTACACATAAAACCCTATATTTTTATAAAATTATATTTAATGCATTGTAATGGATAAACATTTTTAAATATAAATTTTTTCACAATTAGTAATTTTATTTGTAAAAATAAATTTATTTTTTAATGAAAAACATACAATTTGTATGAGGGAAAATTTTTGGCATTATTCTGCGAACATTCATTTTTTGATGAATAGTGAAAAAATACTGATTTTTAATTCAAAACTCATTTTTATCTAATTTTTTATAAGGTTAAATTATATTTTTAATTATTTTTAAAGTATAACTATATAAAAAATTAATAATTTAATCAAATTTAGGACATTGGGACAATTTTTATCTTTGAAATTAGATATAAAAACTTACCAAACTTTTGAAAAAAAAAATTCTTTAAAAACCAACATGGTCATCCCATCTGCAGGATTAATTTTAAATTAAATTTGCAAAATTCTCAATTTATATTTAAAAAAATGAAATTTATAATTTTAATCAAAATAATTTTTAAGGTATAATAAGTTAATCTTATTTTTTTACCAAATATAATACTGAATGTAATTAAAATGAATTAAAATGATTAAGAAAAAAAATTAGCTTAATAATGGACTAAACCTTAAACTAAAGAGCCAAAATGACCTAGAAACATTTCCAAAATCGATTTTATGAACATATTTAGTCCCTATAACCTATTTTATCTAATTTTTAACATTATTGGAGCGACATTCCTTTGGAAAACATGGATGGGATTACTTTTCCAAAAAAAATCAAGAATGCAACTCCTCCTCCACAATAAAAGGCACTCACCCCTCCCACTTACACACACCTCTCAAGACACTTTCTCTATACCATTATCTACCAATAGAGATCCATAAAATACCTCCCCTAAACCCTGTATACTCACCTTGGTCATAAATCTATCCAAGGTATTATTTTGGTTCAAACCAAAAGGAGTTACCATAATAAGTAGTAACATCCTTCCTCAAGATCTTTAGTTTCCTTTTCATTATTGAACCCATAAATTATTCTTATTCCATGAAAATATTATAAAAAAATTATCATAAATCTACTGATATGTTTTAATTATAATGTTTATGCCTTCACATACACACACTTCCTTCTAATGCATGATGAACTTACCGTTCTTGTGTACGGTGAACAACAGCCTTACGAAACAATGTTGTTTGTTTTACAATTACCACCTATCATGGTAGGGATTTATTATGGAAACTCTATTTTTATATGATATATAAGATATTTATGATGTATATATACTTAAATATTTATTATATAAATCTTAACTTCATTATTTCTATTTTATGTATATACTTTAACGTCGCTTGTGGAAGTGTGATCTACTGCCACCTCAAAGCAATGTGGTTCATTCACACTTTACATGGAATTTATTAAGGATGGGTTTAGTAAAAATATATTTATTATATTCCATTATAATGGTAATACAATTATTATGTATATGAACACATACTTATCTGTCATTTACTTTCTGACTTTCAATAATATTATTAAACAGAAATAGTGTTCATGCATACGTACGACCTACCATCTCCATGAATAGTGTATTCCATTTCATATTTCAAAATTTAATAAATTATAATAAATAAATATATATAATTAATATACATTAAATTTATATAATGTTTTATATTCTTGAAATCATGATATAAGTATGAGGGAAAAAATATAACAAATTAAGACACAAGCGAAAAACAAAGCAGACATTGCCTGAAACGAACCCCTAACTTTGAATTGTGAATAAGAAGGTAATATAAATTCATAAAAAAAATATGGTTTTAAATATATGATTAAGGTTATATAAAATATTTATAATAAACTCATAATTATTATACATGTGGTTTGAACATGTATAAATTATGTCAATACTTAAGGTAAGAGAATTTCATCTCATTTTTTATTTCAATGAGATACATGTATTATTCACAACTCATCTAGTTTATGTGGTGTGTATACTAACCATGTATATATACTATGTTTCATAAAATTAAATTTGTGTTTATTTAAATCTTGCTTTAATAATATTTATTTAATGTGGTTTATGTTTCAAAAGATGCCAAAACTGTTAAAGTAATTGTTTTTCCTGAATTTTCATTCTTTGAAACACATGTCATTTTATGCACCTATATTTTTATATGAGATATATATACTACCTTTTGACATTTAATATCCTGATTATACTTCTTTTCATTAAAGGTTAATATTCATGTGACTTTATTCTTTCCATGGTATTGGGATTTATCTTTACCAAAGTGGTAACAATTTATAGCTTCAATCTCATTATTTATCGAGATTGTTTATGATTATGATTTTATTGATGAAATATTATTATTAATATCTCAAGAACATTCATTACATTTATTAACCTTTTTATATTAATGTTATATCAATTTAATGGTACCGTTATTCCACTCTTTTGTACTTAAGATAAATAAAAATGTTTTTATGAAAAGATAACTTTATTTTTCCTTTCGATAGGAATTCTTTGTTCTTAAAAAATTGTATTTTATAAAAATATTTTCAATTTTTTTAATATGATTTTCAAAGTAAATTTTTACCCATGATTTAATTTTTTTTAAAAATGGTTTTATAATAAATCTTCATTTTGTTTTCTGATAAAGGAACTTTTAAAGAATTTTAAGGTGAAAAACTAATGTTCTACATGTATGGACATATCCACTATCATGACTATCATTTCCCTAAAGGTTAATTTGTATGTTTACAAGTTTATTATTAAATAAAATGTTTTTCTAATATTCATGAATATTTTTTATTTTAATGTTTTTCTAACATGAAAACGATTTCAGAAAAAATTATGTTTAAAAGTTTTTCTAAATGATTTTAAAATCTCTCTATATATGTTTTCAAAAGTTTATTTTCAAAGAAATTTATTTAAATGATTTAAAGTTTAATTTATAATTTTTCAAAACCATTTTCTATAAAAGGGTTTCCAAAATGATTTCATGCCTTATATTAATGTTTTCAAGTTTTATTCAATGAAAATACTTTCCAAAATGATTAATGATTAAATATAATTTTCCAAATAAGAGATGATATTTTCCTAAAGAAATGTTTTAAATGAAATAATAAATACATATTTATAAGAAATGGATTTTTGAAATAGTTTACGGAATTATTTTCAAAATAAATTATATTTTTCTTATGAAATATTTCAAGTGATCTTTTAGAACCCTTCTCTATCTAAGTTGTCATCATTTGTTATAGTTTATGCTTTATTAGGGACATGATCTAAGAATACTATTAATATTCTTTATTTTTTGTTGTATGTCTCAATATCGTGATTTTTATGATATGTTTTTCCCATCCATGGGTTATATAATTTTAAAACCAATTTCTTTTAAAAGGTCATGCTTTGATTAAATGATTATTAAACCTATATATTTTCTATAGGTTGTGATGTGATGAAACTTTTGTGGTACCCATTTTATTTCATGGGTTATTATATGATGTTTATGAAACCCATCTCTTGAAATGGTTTAACGTATGATGAATATTTTATTATCTTGTGGCATATGTATGAATGGTTTTTTATGTGATGGGTGGGACCTATATCACCATAAAATTCATTGTTTAACGATTTATATATCATGAGATGATGGGAATCATCTCGATGAGATTGATACACTATGGGATAATGGGGAAACTTGGTCCCTTATAAGGAAAGGATTGCAACTGAGGATGGTAGTTTGTGACACCTTATAGGTTTAGTCACCATTAATATGGGAATATGGGGAATTCATATCCAATATGGTAATATGGGGAAACATGGTCAATTCTATGGAAATTACTACCACTCAGGATGTTGGCATGTCCCACCCAATAGGTGTAATCCCCAAGAAGTGTAGTGATATGTTTTTGGCAACGATCCTTGACTTTAGGGAAAGATATTACAAGTTAATGTGATTAAAACAAATTCTATGTCCTATTACTTTGAATTTATCACATGGTTCATGTTATTTATTATCTTAGGATTCATGTCTTATAAACTACCAATATTTATTCCATGTCTCATGATTATGATATTTTTATGATGGGTATGATCTTAAAATATTATGATCAAATTCACATACCCTTATGTTCATATTATGCTTAAATATTTCCTTTATTTTCACTTATTGAGCATTCAAGCTCACCCCTTTATTATGTTTCCTTTCCCCAGTTTTTAAAGAATGTTTTTAAATAATAATTACTAAAGGGGAAGATCTCTGACCAAACTAGAAAAATGTGTTCCATGTTTCTAAAGACAATAAACAAATATGGTCCTCAAGTATGATTGTTTTTAGTGTACTGAATATTAATATAAAGTAATTTAATATCCATATATATAATCCTAGGTCACTATAATCAAACTTTGGATCAAACATACCAATACTGTCTTTGGGGTTCATGATGTACAATTTATATAAAAAAACATTTAAGTAACCAACCTTTGTTTTCCTATTATTACATAGCTCAAAGGTATTTTTTTCTTGATAGGTATTATTAAAATTATTTTAATGACATAGTATATTTCATTAATATATTCATCACAAATAATGAGTATTCATTCTACACTCATATAACATGTTTTTGGAAAATTCTTACAAGGTTATATTCATCCTTTAAACCACACCCTTGTTTTCCTAGTGTACTAGAGGAAAGGTAATTTTAATTTTATGTTTGGTAAAAATGAATTTAATCTATTAATCTAAAACACACCCCTTTTACCACTTCTAAATGAAATAAATTTAATAGACTTTTTATTTTTAACTAGAATGAAGAAATTTATAAAAATATTTTAGGATTCACTTTTAGGCATTAAAAATTAAACATAAGAAAGTATTTATAAAATTATCAAATAAAACATATAAAAAAGGTTTTCAATATAGTATGGTAGTTATAGAGGGACCAAAAAAATCCATAAGAATAAGTTTTGATGGTTCATAATTAGAAACATTTTTAATTATTTTAAAATATGATTTGTGTTTCCTTAACATTTATAATTCATCACAAAGTTTATTTTTATCCAATTTAAGTAGAGAAATATATGAAATAAAGTTATTCTTAGATAATTTTCCTAAAGAATAATTTTTACATTCTCCAACTCTCTTATACAAAATCAAATACTCATTTATTTTATAATTCAAAAAATTCATATTCTATTTGTAAAATAAATTTTGGTCAAAGGTGTAAATTTTTTTAGTTCTAGGTGTTATAAACTGAACAATTTTATCTTTAAACAAGGCCTTTGTTAGAAAAATCCATTAAAAAGACTTAATACCAAAGTTGAGAGATACTTATAATGTTATGTTTCTGTTTATCAACATATGGATATTTTTTGATAAGTACACAATTGAAATCTCCAACTAAAAAAATCTAATAATTTTTCTATTAGAATTGTAAAAAAAATTACATGGCCTCCATAACCCTTTGAGAGTGAGTGGAAATTTGATAATTATCCACTGATATTAAACAAACAAACACTATACATATACCATTTATCATGGATATCCCTTTGAGTTTTTCCTAACAATAAAGAAATCAAAGAATAATTTTTTTCAATACCTAAATGATATTGGATATACTAATATTGGAAACTAACTATTTGGAAGTCCAAATATGTTTACATTATCAAAAATTTATATCCTTGAATTGAGACAATATTTTTGGAATAAATTCATTTTTTTATCTATATAATTATGTTTTTATATGGTAGAAATCATTTTCCTAATTTCCATTGACTCAATAGTGAAAATATGTGATAATAGAAATGGTTTTTTCTTTTAGAAGTATGTATAAAGTAATTTCTTTATTGATCAGAACTTTTGTTAATTATTTATATTCAAGGTTGGTCATTATTATCTTTATCCTTACTAAGTATTTGATTGATATAACTCTCTACATTAGTTGAAACACATAAAGAATATTTTAATGATTTAATTTTATATAATAATTCCTAAATTATAAGATAATGTTTTGTAAATTTTATTGTATATTTTTAAAAAATAGATTTTAGTTCTGAAATATATTAACAAATTTCATCTTTTTCAGTTAAAATAGAATCATAAATTTATTTTGAGTGATTTTTTATGTAATTCATACTTATTCTAAAACATAAACAATATTTATTTAGATCTTTAAATAATAAGTATTTAGATTTTGAAATATATTCTTGACTAGATGAATAAAATGATTTTACCTATTTTTCATAAGCCATAAACCACATGTTTTCTTTTTTCATTAAAATGTTATGATTTTGAGTTAGTAGATGAATCATCACTAGAGTATTCATAAGAACACCAGGTAGTTTTCTTCTCCTTCTTGTAATCATATTTTCTATGAAAAATAATTTTTGATTTCTTTTCTTGAATTTTATATAAAGACCATCATGTTTGACGTGTCCTAATTTCATACATTTGTATCATCTCATTTATTTTTAAATTACTCAAAAACTATTGTTCTTGTTGAATTATTTTTTTTGTCATGTTACCTTTTTATAGAACATTTTGAACTTCCTTGAAAATTGAGAATGTTCACAATTGTATTTTTAGAATTTGTATTCTCCCTCATCATATGAGTCTAATAATAATTTTTCTTTATCTTTATTATAATTCGTATAAGTAAAAAAAATTCAAATTATAATTTCTCTTTTTAACTAATATAGTATATTAAACATCCACCAAGATTTTATCCCAAAACATTATAAGAGCTCATATTAGATCATTTATTTTTATTTCATTCACAAAATATTATTATCTTATTGTAGTTGAAATACTACACCATTTAGATGGAAAAACTGTATGAACCTTCATTTCATAATATTATTTTTTAATTGAAGTACACTAGGAATATACATCATTAACACAATCAATTAATCTACCATTCATGGGGTTCATGCTTTTTCCTCCAACCATCCTGATTTTTTCAAAATTGAACTTTTAAGTGTTGAATAAAAGTTTTCTAATGTTATATTCCCCTTCAAAAGAAACATAAAATAGTCCACATTTCAGGAGTCTTCTCACACTGATAAACTATATTGAATTCATTAGTCCCTAAAACACATAAAATATTATTTTTGAACATTGAATTTAGATCAAATTCAGATTCATGAGTATCGTCCCACTTCTCTAATTCCCCTTTAGAAATTTCATATGGATTTACAACATTTAATTAAACATTTTATCCAACGTCAAAGTATTTTATCATTCAAGATCTCCAACACCTATAGTTTTCTCTATTTAAGTAAACTAATCCAATCATAGACATTCTTTCTTTAGAATCATCCATTTTACCAAAAATATAGATCTTTATACTTCAATAGGTAAAAGGTGATGACTTAAAAGTCACTACTCTAAAACCAATTTTTTTCCATATAGGGGTTTGACGGTGATTCATTGAGAAATTGTAATTCATGATACCAATTAGCATCCAATTGGGGTTTAATAATGTCTTGAGAAGGGGTGAATAGATTTCAAAAAAAATCTATTAATATAAAAAGGCCCTCCAAAATACATACTCGAATAGATCCCTCTGAATTAATTACATATGATCTGGAATGTAAATAAACATAATACACTCTTCCATCACTCAATAAGTGTATAGTGATTTTAATAAACCATCCATTTTCCTAGGGGTTTCTTAGCTAATTTCAAGTAACTATCACTTGTTACAAAGGTCTAATAGATTTTTATCATGATGGTCATTTTTAAGAATTATCCATGACCTTCACAAAATCAGTACAAGGAGTTCTCACTTTTTGAATAAATAGATTTTAAAAAGTTAGAATCTTTAACACTTATTTGAATGAAGAAACTGAAATATGATAAAACATATCTATAGAATGATTATCATTTAATAAAATTCTAAAGAATATTTTCTTATAGTAGATTTATCATTAAATAACACAAAAAAATATATTTTAATTTTATAGTCATGTATCATAAAGAAGATTCAAAAATAGATTTTACACATATGTTTTTGTTCTTAGTTTCTCTTCTTTCTGGTATTTTAACTTCTCTCTTTAATTAAATTTATTATGAGTAAATATAAAATACTTATAAAATAAATATATGTCCTTTTTCATGAGAACTTCTCCTATATTAATAGAAAATAAATATGTAGTAAATTTTTTAACCTAAGATCAAATTTGAAAAAACATGATTTCTTAGAAATAAAATCATTAATTAAATCATTTTTTCATAATTCAAAAATATCTAATTTCAATAAAATAAAAGGAGTGGAATACTATTGTAATACCATAAAGATAAAATGTTTTTAAAAACTATAATAAAATATCAAAAATACCAATTTTCATAAGTCTTCATGTTTATAAGTATTCATTTCATATGTCTTCAGAATTCATATGAATTCGGCCTATTTGTATATCAATAGAGTAAAAATTTATTCTAATTATATTACTTTTCTATGATAATTTGAATATTATTCTGATGGAATGACATGGCCTTTGATCATATGAATTTTTCTCCGATCTAAATATTTTTTCTTGATCAAAAATCTTCATTGAATGTCTTAATTTTTATCATATGAAATTATCATTAGTCATGAATTTTACTACCATACTTCAAAATTTAGAAAAATTTCCACAACCTAAAATTTTGCAAGAGATTATAAAGAACATTTGACTTTGAGACATAGATGAATCCCCTAATCCAAAATAAAAATATCTTATAAGTATAATTATACATTTATATGATTGTTCTACACAATTCAATAAAAATCATTAGTAATAAAAAATATGGTACTTTATTATAAGAAATTATGATAAAATGGCATATGTTGAAACAATATTGTTGTGTCTAACAGTTTATTTATGGATTCTCATTCCGTAAAATTTCATATGCTCAATCTGTCAAAATATTTCAGTGGAAAAATGATTTCAAAATAGTTTTCATAATGGTTTTTAGTTTTTGATACATTAAAAAATATAAATTTTTAATTTAAGAAAATAAAGCCGAGAAGAATGAGTTGTAGTTTAAAGGATGAAAAAATAAGAGCATGAAATTTATTAACAAATAAATAAATAATTTACCTAAATAATTTAAGTACTAAACATTTTCTAAGTAACAAGAAGTTACATGATAAAATATATTTTTGAAACAATATATTTAAATTAAAAGGAGAAATGTGAGATATTCTCTGTCTATTGGATATCTTTCTCTCTCCACTCCATTTTCAACATTTTATCTTTCATTGATTATCACTCTTGTGAGCTTTAATAATTATAATTATATCCATTATAGTTTGTTTTAAACATTATAATTCATGTATAAAATTTATTAATTATTCTATTTTATCATCTTTTTTACCTTATAACCCAATACCCCAACTTAGATATTATAACGGCTAAATTGGATTATAATATATCACCCATATATCATTTTAATAGTATATCTAGGAAAAATTCCTAGAAAAATTGATGCTTATTGAACATATATTTAATTTTCTTTTATTGAATTTTCCTTAACATGACATCATCTTATAAAAAAACAGTCACTAGTAGTCACAACATTAGAAAAAGGCTTATCTATCTATTATTGGAAAAAACTTCCACCATCATCAAATATTAGTATAGTTCTTTGAATTAATTATACTTACACAATATCACATCAAAAACCATGGTTTTGAGTTCAAATACGTTCATAAATGAATTGTTGGTCTTGGAAATCCTTGATTTTCCCCCAAAAACTATAAAATATTTCTTCTCAGCAAGAGGATTCATCAAATTTAAAACTACATCTAATTTCCTTAAACAATTTTTTTCATAATCCTATTTTTTTCCTGGACTTATCTGTTATCTAAATAATTCCCATATCAATAATAATTAAATAGACACAACTTCATTCAAGTATAAAATATCATAATCATTAAGAATCACAAAAAATCAATGAACTAGAATCAAAACAGTAGCATAAAGTGTTATCATAAGACATTCAACATCATTAATGTACTCGTGACTTCGGGGGGCAGTGAAAACTGATTTCATTGAGGCATTTTGTTAATCACCTATTTTTATTGAGTCATTTTTTGTGTAGCTGCAGTAAACAGGAGATACATAGCCCCTTGACCTACTTGAATTTGAACTATGAAAAAACATGTTTTCTGAATTAAATGTATTCAATCTTACAATTGAGGCAAAAACTGATTATTCTTGGTATCATCAGTTGAATATTGATATATGGTTTTGTTTGTATTATTGGTAAACTATATATTCACCTTCTTCCCTCAATAAAGGATTTACAAAATTCCTCAACTTGACTTAATTTCAAATCTCTCAATGAGTTATATTATTATAGGCCATAGTTTGTCTCTCCCAAGCATGACCTTGATTACAAGTCTGAAATATCATCTTATTAAATGGATCCTGCCTATAGTCCCTCTTTTATGTTCTCTCCCAGATTTCAAATTTCTAAAATCAAAACTTACATAAAAGAGGTATTAGCCAAATTTCAATAAACAAATGCATGAAAAAGTTAATTATTGTGAAAAATATATTTTTAAACCCAAAATAAAACATTAAATTTAATTAAAAAATCATATTGAAAAGATCTAAATAATAAGTTTATAATATGTTATAATAATTGTCACTCATGATAAAATCATGGGACTTTGAATATTTATTAACAATAAGTGAAATAGATTAAATATATTATTTTAAAAATACATTACAAAAAAATTTACTATAAATAAAAAATATTTCATCTTAAAATATAATAAAGTTAAAGAAATTTGTTTTTATGAATTTATCACCAAAATATTCACATATTTATTTGAATATTCAAGGAATTAGGTTTTAATCCAAAAATTATAAAACTCAAAATATCATCAACTAGAATACATTTCATTGTCAAAACATTGAGATTTCCATAAAAATAATAGGCCCAAAAGCATGAAATTAAAACAACAACATTCCACCTTATAGGAATACTTTCTTATTGGAACTCAATGACTAGTATGTAATTTACCTATCTCGTCTAACTCTAAAGATTAACCAATATGGGTTTCCATGTGATCTCAAGTATTCCTCCCCATACACATGAGGATACCAAATATTATTCGGGGAATATGGTGTTACCATGGAAATACTATACCACCATATAAGAGAGTGAAATAAAATACAATAACAAATCATCATTTATTAATAATAAACATAAGAGTATACATAGTATTAAATAAAAAATATATATTTCCAATGAAAGTCCCAGGGAACTCTGACGGTCATGGTGCCCCACTCACCTGGATGCTCCAGAGCTCTCGGCTCCTAGGGTTTACGCTATCCCCAAAGGTGATGGTTCCTCTGGGCTTCTCATCTCAAGTTCTTCTCTCTCTCTTGATCTGGTTCATTGATGTTTTTTTATAGTGATTCGGATGTTGTTTGCTCGGTTGTGGATTGCTTTGGAAGGCATGGCCACTCGTACTCCTCTCTGGTCTCTAGATCCACTTCCCCCTTCCAGGTCGGTCGGTTGCGGTGGTTTATAAGAGGATTTGGGCTGTGTTGTGTGTTGTGGTGGAGGGTTCTAGGTAGCTCGGACTTCTTTCAAGTGGTGGAGGATCCCAATTTGGTTGGGAAATGTTTGAACTACGACAACGAGGGTGGTGGTGGATTGACTTTTATGACTATTAGGAGGAGTTAGGTCCTGTGAAACAGCATGGTGTTTGGTACAGGAGGTCGACGTCAGAGAAGAGGCCTGCGAAGAAGAGCTGATGAGTTCAGATGAGGAAAATGATAGTGGCTTTATGATAGTTTGATGTTTCGTGATTCGAGTACAGTGGTGACAATGTTTTTTTTTTCATCGGTGATGGCGGACGCCGGTGGAACTGGCTGGTGATTTGGTTTGATGCAGAATGGGTGGTTCTCATGTTCATTGTGTGTCTCAAGGCATAGTGTGAGACTCAAGGCGATGCGTGAATCGAGATGTCTGGATGGTGATGCAGTGGCTTTTGAATTTTGAATTTTATGGATTTCAGATGGATGTAGTGGCGGGGGTTTTGATTTTGAAATTTTTATGCTGATCATATATTTCCAATGAAATGTGTAACTATAAAATTATATATACTCGTTACTATTCCCACACACAATTGATCTCCTACTAGGTCGATAACATATATAAAACAATACAATAAGGGGATCCAATATATATATAATTCATACCTCAAAATCAGTGTCCAAACCTTATCCCAGGTATCTTTCTTAATCATGTAAAAATGGGACTCTTTCCAACCCAAACCTATAGATATTGAAGTCTACTCGGGTGACCCAGTTTCATTGCCACCTGATCGAAGTGTGAATGAAACTTATACGGTAACATCTAACATGATCCCATATATAACTAGTAAATAAATTTATATAAATTTTATATGCTTACATGAATAAAAAAATAAAAATAATATTACAAAGAAAATATACACTATCAATCCTAAGGTTCCAACACAACACCCATGATCAACCCAAACCTACTTCAGCTAGTGTCCGAGTGTCATTAAGGACATCGGGTAATTTTTACAACTGATTTGAGAATCACAAACAATTCTTAGGAGTAATTCCTAGGAAATAAAATATGTTTATGCTCAACAACATGATCCTAGGATAAAGTCCTAGTGATTAAATGGTATATTGATCAATCGGTTGGTATGACATCCCTCTAAGATCACCTCACACCTGACTCTCATCAAGGGTTAGTTCACCCATCCTATACCATCTCACTATATACTAATTACATGGGGGAGTGTGTCCATTATAGATCATCTCACATGTATATCTCATTAGAGGGTATTCCCTCCCACATATCTAGATCATATATCATATCTAGGGTGTAACAAACTGTGTATGTACAGGATGACAATTTCAAAAGGAATTTGAATTTCTACATTAGTGGATGGGGATTTTTAAAATATAAAAATTACAATGAGTCTCAAAGAATACGAATATTCAATAATTGTGTTCTTTGATAAGGATTTTTATCTGTGTAATGATTGGGGGGTTAGGGGAATGAAATGGAGGAAGAAGGGGAGTGATGGGTAACTAAAAAGAGACATAGTAGGCCATTCACATAGTTAATAGTGATTCATATGTTGAATGGGTTTCATGGGGTACAACCAGGGTATTTCATGATGTGAAAACTAGGATCTCGATGCTTACCTTGTAAATTCATGGGGTAAGCCCATAAGTCACATCATTAAACATCCAATACATGTTTCTAAATGTTAAACATGCATTGTGTCTCCCTATTTTCATTGGAAAAGTTGGATGATCATGTGAGTGTTTGGATAACACCCATATCTCCATTATTCTCTATTCATGGCGATTTTGGGTGTGATTTGATGGCGTCTATGGTTAAAATATTCCTCCACCAACTTTTTTTACCCTACTATTTCTGATTTCAGGTGTTTAAATTTTTATTTTCTTCATCAATTCTACCAAAGTTTGGTGGAATATACCATATCTGATGAGGATTTTACTCAATATCGGAAGAGGGGATCCTAATATGATGACCACCTATGTTTTTTCATTGATCCATTGAGGAATTTCATTTTTTTAATTATATAAAGGGTTTTCCCTAAATTAATTTATCAAGATATAAAATCAGAAATTTTAATTGTGGATTTTATGAATCCTATATCTAGGGATGCCTCGAGAGTGGAACACAGTCTGTTTCCAATGGTTTTAGTGCAGTGGAATGAGAATCTAAGTTAACCAGTGATATTAAGAGATAAATTTCAACAAATAAATGAATTATTTTGTTTTTTATTGGTGTGTGTTAGGTTATGGATAATAATTTGTGAGTCTAGGTGAGATTAGTGGGGAATTGTTTCTACTGTTGTCCCTTGGTATGAAAATGGGAAATATCTGAAAGGGCTATATGTACTAGTGTTCATTCCCTATAGTTTTTTTTGTATGTTTCATGTGAATTCATAAGAACATTATTTACGAATGTTATTCACATTAATTTAATAAAATATTTTCTTAAAATAATAAAAAATTCTTTATTATAATGGAAAATATCTGGGGCTACAAACAACCCCAATGTGCTTTATTGACACCACGATCATCGAAGGAGGAGTCTAGGAGCATATGAAATGGATGGCCTACAAACCTATTATATGTTGAGGATTTACAATAGGGCCCTTAACCTATGAATTGCTGATTAATAAATTAGATAAATCCCATGTATAATTTTGGACATTCTGTCTCACCAAGATGTTGTATGGATGAGCGACCATATCTTCTCTGTTGTGGCTAGGAATAAGTGGATAGACTATAGGATGATCAGGACTGGGATTGGGTGTGCATACCAACATAGAAAGACCCTATGGAATAATGTGGGATAGATTATATATTTTAATTTATAGATATTTGGTGATACCTTGTGTAGTATGAAATGTTGTACTACCCTTCTAACGATGTTATGGGACACGACATCCTAGTATGTTAGGAATTGAACCAAGACTATGACTGAGACTAATGACCCATGTGAGTGTGCCTAAATTGTAGTGGGACTTAGGGGTCCCATTGGGTTCTCATTCGACTGACCAAACCTTATTGGTTTAAGTGAAATGGGTAGAATCTGTGATTATTCACACACAGTTGGGGGATTCCTTTAATGTAGTTCCAAGGATATGGAGTGGACACAATGTTCACTTATGGTAGTGTGATTCACACAAATAGTATTTTTATATGGGGTATGAATATTCATTGTTTTATTTCAATGGATATTGGATTTCATTGGTATAGTTCTTGGATCTAGTTTGTGCTTTTTCAGAGATGTTCATCATTGGTCGTGGGATGCTAAAAACAAGTCCTTGGATCTCTGATGGCCATATTGGTTCCCAATATGCATCTATAATGACATTCATGGTTTTATTTTCCATATAGGTGAAGCTTAGTGATTCAAGATGTCATGGATTTGGATCTCAGAGATAGGGTTTCCATGGACCACGTTCCTAGAGACCCAAGGACATAATTCTAGCTACCATGGATATAGAGATTAGAGATAGAGCTAACAGAGACATAATTCCTTGAGTCATGATGACATGATTTTGAATTACATGGATATGGAGGTCTAAGATAGGTCTAAAATGGGAAACATTCTTATATCCACGAGGATATAATTAATTTACCATGAAAATGGATATCAAAAATATAGTAATTATGGGCCTCATCCAAAGATTTTTTTAGGATGATCAGGTTGTTATGGATTTAGAAATAATAGATAAAGATTCCATGGTAAGGCCCTCAGAGTGGTGGTTATTTCTTTATGATATGTGCTCTTATTTTTTAATAATATGGATGATATTTTGTTATTTTATTTTTTCTATTCACACTAATATAGGAAGTATAATATCCCAAAAGTACCACCTTGGACCACCATTTTTAGTTAGAAACCTCTGGCATATGGGGAGGCATTCCTGAGGTCACATGGTGAACCGATCCAGCTACGATTATAGATTGATGTGGGGTGGGACATTAAAATGTTTAATCATATAATTTTTTGTCTTATGATTTTGGGATCTAGAAGACTATGGATTTTGGACTGTCTCAAAGCATGTGATGGATACCGAGCTTGTGAATCGAGAAAATTTTTTTACATGTAAATCCAAGTTACCAATTCATTGAGATGTTGTTCTAATATGAGTTGTTATAAATTTAATTCATTTTTTCCATTGTATACATACATATTTTAATTGATTATTTCATTATGGATTGATATATAGCTCTGGGTCCATTTTCAATAAGTCCTTGAGTTGATTTTAACTCTTGTCCTATAGTGGAAAGAGGTATGTCATGCATCATATCTGGTATGTAATATTCACATGACATAAAGTTATGCTAGTGTGTGATTTTTTATATATCTCGAACTTATGGTAGGTCATGTGAATCTATGATGAGAGGTTCCCTATGGAATATGGTGATGAAGTAGTCATCTTTCCCAGCTGGTGTAGTAACCCTGGTATGTTAGTATAGAATAAATGCATGACCATTGGATCCCCTTGTGGATGTTTTTTATTTGGGTTTAGTTGTGTGTCATTTTCTACTATGGAGTAGTCTAATGTGATGATTCTTAGAGGGTATGGGTGCCCTAGGTTTTTGTGATTGAGTTTACATTGAATCCTTTAATATATGAGACCCATAAGATGGGTGTTCTAACATGTTGATATCATGTGATATTGGGTTAGGAGTGTTCCTGATGCAATATGAGATGTGGAATTCTGTAGGTTGTCCTATGTATATGTGGTCAGATCTAGTGACCTTCACGTGAGACCATTCCTTGGGGATATGGGTAAAATCCTAGTGACCTTTAGGTTGTGGATATTTTGGTTTACTAAATTTATGCAAGATAGGTCCCATAGATTATCTATACAATTAATGGTTATGCCTTGGTTTATTTACAAGGGAATCACCTTATGTTCTTGAATTTTGTTTTATGGCCAATTTTGAAGGTAGAATTAGTCATATGATTGTCCCTACTATTATAATATTTTTTAGTGTGGGAATTTATTTTGAATTTGGATGGGTCAGTAAAGGGGAATTATAAAATGGATGGATGATTTTGATCACAGAATGACTCCCTAAGTAATAGGTTCTCATGTGTTTGGACATGACTCATGTGAAATATCAGGTTGTTGTATGTAATTTTGAGTATTCTTGAAGCTTGATGAGTTTGATTGTCCAGGAGTCATGGTTAACTACTTGAATGGTAATTTGAACCTAGTTCTGATGATGGAAGACTCATGTGATTTGAGTTAGGTTAAGTGAATGGTCACGTGTAATTGTGAAACATGGGGTTTATAGTGAGGTTATAAAGGTAAGAATGTGATGTACATGATCAATGAAATTTGGTATATGTGAACAGGTGGATTTAGAGTAAGGGCCTTTTGTTTTCAATAAAACCGATGTGATGAGAACCAATTATGGTGGGAAAAATATTATTGGATCATTACAATGTCTTGTTTTCATTTTCATTGACAATTATTCAGGTCCTAGAGGATGAAGTCGAGTAGTGTTATTGTGGTCGTTCCACAAAAAAAATAGTTTACAACTACATGGTAGAGATTCATGAGGCGGTAGTGAGTTTTGGATAATAGGTCCCACAGAAAACATGGTGGCCAAGAGTTGATGAGATGATTGCGGGAAGGGAGGCTTAGACCCTTTGAATGGTTTAACAAGTCACCATAGTAAGAGGTTACATCATAAATAGATTTTGTTATGGTGGAAATTGTTGAATACATCTCAGTGTTCTCTTAATCTAGAGACAATCATGCCTGATATATTGACATTGTTCTAAGTACATTGAGAGAGAATAAACTATACATCAGGCTCTCCAAATTTCTTTTTCTAGTTTAATGATGGGATTTCCAGTGGGTTGCACACAATTAGTAGTGTAAGTAAATACATATGGTGAGGAGACCACACAAGTATTCTGGAGATGACCTGCATGTGAGAAGGTTCGTTGGATTATTTTTATTGGCCATCAGATAGTTGGGGTATTTTTCAAAACCCAAAGAGTTGTAAAGTCTAATATATATGGTTTTCTGAAAACACTTTATTTGTTGTTCAGAAAAGATGTTGGATATAGTTTGTGTGTTAAAATTGATCATAGAATGTTTTTTTGTGATTGTAAGTAAATTCATGTGGTGATCCCCATTTCATGACATGATTCATGGTGTGATCCCTGTTTCATGACATGTTTTTCGGGGTGATCGATGATTTGTGAAATGGTTCAAGGGGTGATCCAATTTTATCACTTATTCGTGGGGATAACCCATGTTTTGTCACATGATTCATGGTTTGAATAATGTCATGAAATGTTATTTTTCATGTTTAATGGGGTGGAACATGTGATGAAATTTGATAAAGGTTTCATTATGGGATAAGTGCTTTGGAGGATAGGGTATTTGGTACCCTGGTTCTTTTATATTGTTTTAGGTATGATGGGAGTATTTTGAGGTTTCACAAAGACCTTTAGAGTAATGTTTGGAGTATGTGGCCCCTATTCATTGGTAGTGGATACTTGTATGTTTTATCTATAAATTGGAGATTAGATGTGGTACTATATTTGGTGGGTTACTTTCTCGTGTTTGGGTATGGTAAATGGAAACTATGGTGAGAAGATCTTTGGTAAATTATGAGTGTGTTTCAATAGGTAGTTTCAATGTTAGTGATATCCAAAATCTCATTGATGAGTTTGTTCATGAAATATCATCATTTCAAAATAGATTGTTGTTATGGAAGTTCCATTTATGGGTTTATTGTTGGTTATGATTATTTGATTGGGTTTTAATGAATAATGTGCCTTGCATTTGGAGTAGCGCAAAGGAATCTCTTTTGGTGTTTTAGAGTAGAACATGGTGAATTGATTCATGTTTTTCAACCCCTGTAGGCCATGTTTCTCCAGTTAATACCCAATGATACTTCTTGGGAATAATAAGTTTTATGGTGGGGAGAATTTATGAACCTGCATTTGTACAAGTTGAGAATTTCAATAGGAACATGAATTTCTCTATTGGTGGGTGGTTTATTCTAAAAACCAAAAATCAGAATGTGGTTTCAAGACTTTTATCATAAAAAAATGGTATTTTTTTATGTGGTTTTAGTTTTATTGGATTTCATGGGGGTTTGGGTGAGCACTGGAGGAGGAACGAGTATGCCAGCATAATGAAAATAGCTATAGGAGGATATGCATTCCCTGAATAGTGATTCATGGTGCAAATGGGTTTCATAGGGTGTGGATGAGAAATTTCATGATGTTAAAATTGGGATATCGAAGCATACCTAAGAAATTCAAGGCATGAGCCATTAGTTCATTACATGAAACATAGTATCCTTGATATTTTAAATTTTAAACAATGGGCCAATCTCTTTTGGTTTATTGAGCAAGAAGGATGTCCATGGGAGGGTTTTCCCAACACCTCCCTCTATTATTCTCTATTATTGAAAATTTCAAGTGTAATTAGGTAGCATTAGTGGGTAATATATTCCACCTAACCGCTTCCATATTGTTTTTTCCATGTCATTTATGATTGTGAGAGTTTCAATTTTAGGTTTCTTCATTGATTCTGCTAGATTATGGTTGAATCGACTATATTTGATAGGGATTTCACTCAACCTAGGGAGAGGGGATCCATAGATGATGTTTTCCTACTTTTGTGAATCTATTCATTATTTTTTGAAACCATTTTGAATTTTACAATGGGATTTCTCCTAAATTTATTCATTATGCAGTTGAATCAGCAATTGGAATTGGTTATTTTGTTCTTCCAAGATCTAGGGGTGCATCGGGAGTGGAATAGTCCGTATTTACAATGGTTTCATCCCAATATAATGAACAAGTTAGTTAATTGGAAATATACTAATATTGAATTTAATTAATTGTTTAATTATAGAGTAATTTAATTAATTAATTATTTTTTCTTTGTGTGAGTAAGGGTTTTCTTTATCAAGGAATGGGGTCTACCTGCTTAGATATCCTTGGCAGCTACTATCATCCCTTGCTATAGAATTATAAAAGAGACGAATGAGTTAGGTGGCCTTTCATTCATTCCCTATGGCGTTTATGTTGTCTATGATTCATGTAAATTTTCAAGCATGCCAATAAGGACAATTCCTCTAGTTACTTTAATAAAATAAAGGTTTTATTTAATTGAAATTCCTTAAATAGAAGGGTAAATTCTAGGGATATTGAACAACCCCCCATGTTCTTTCTTAACACCTTGACCACTGATGGTCGAGGCCATGGCCTTATAATACAGATAGTCTCCAAGCCTCTTATGAGGTGAGGTTGTACCACAATACCCTTATAGTATGTATATTGGATTTATACATTAGAGAACTCCCATATATACTTTAGGAAATTCGATCTCATCAATATGAGGTTGGGATGAATGACCATATCTTATCTAATGTGACTAGGCCATGGTGGATAGACCATAGGCTAACCCATATGGTCTATCAACCATCTCTTCATTGATTCCCATGACTCCAGCTTGTGATAATGTTATAATGATGTTGTGGGATGTGGCATCCTAGTTCATTATTTTTGACCTAAGATTGTGATTAAGGTTGGGAACCAATGTGAGGATGCCTCTTCTATACTGATACTGAGAAAATCTAGTGGGTACCTCATTTACTAACCAACCCCGAGTGATTTAATGGAAATTGGATGAATGTGTGATCATTCATACAGATTTGGTGGTGACATGGACATATTTCCATGGATTGTGTGTTCCCAGTATATTATATTATATATGAGGGATTCTTTAAATTAGTCTTCATGTCTATGGTTCTTATATATATAGATGTTTATCTATGGATGGGGGATGTCTAGGATGTAGTTATTGGATATGGGGTGAAAATTTTCATATATTTTATCAATAGATTAAGGATTATAGGTCCTAGTTCTTGGATCTGTGAACTTTTTCATATAGATTCATCAATTGATTCAGGATGTTGGTAACTAGTCCTTGGATCGTTTAAGGACCTTTTTGGGTCCCTATATGAAACTATATAGACATTCATAGTTTGATCTACAATAGATATAAAACTTGATGATTTGGGTTGGAATGGATTTGGAGCTCAGAGATAGGGCTGCCATAAACCACGCTCAAAGATTAGTGAGGTCATGATTCATGATAACAAGTTTTTAGATCTCAGAGATAGGGTTTTTGAAAACCTCTGTTCCCAGAGTTATGAGGACATTATTCATATTTCCATGCATTTAGCTCTCGGAGATAGGCCTATCATGGGCCTCATCCCTTGAGTCATGAGGATATGGTTTGGATTTATTTTATTTAGGCATGAATATTATAGTATAATTGATGAATCTCACGATTATTTATCCAAGGATAGTGGGCCTTTTGTATGGGATTCTCACAATCCTAGTGGATGAGTAAGTATCCAGAAAAGTAGAGGTTTGAATGGCTATCTCAGTTTTATTGATCTTCTATGGATTTAAAATTTGTATGATTATAAACTGTTTTATATAATGTTTTCATGTACTTAATCCATGGTATTCATTTGGATATGTGTGAATATAATATAGTTTTTAAATTTTATTAAGTAAAAAATCATGAGTTTCATAAATTATTACACATTAAGAAGTTTTGAGCATATTAATTTTATTGAAGCTAAATGATATAAAATCTAAATCATTTGAAGATTGATTTCTAAAATAGAATACAAGAGAAAATATTATGAGATTTAAATATAAAAAATAAAATTATATTTGTTAGATTCCTTCCAAAGAAGTTTATTTTCAAGAGCTCAATCACACAAAAATATTGGATAAAATAAATTTAAGTGCTCAAATATTATATTATATAAGGAAAATAGTTTATATGTGACCATAATAGGATCATGTTACTAAATTTTGAATAAACTTTAGGTCATATTTATCTAGGAATCACTAAAATATAGTATACTATAGTAATTGATTTAGGATAATTCATATGATGGATTTGGGTATGGAGTTGTTTACTCATCTATCCAAGAGTCATATGTGATAATATTGACTTAATTATATTCATAAATAGTTATTATTAAAAAATAATAAATATAAACTAAATAATAGTGAAAAAAAATATTATTATACCACTAATGGATATGATGTAAAATTTAAAAGGGTATATCATTTTAGTGGGAGAAAATTTAATAAGATTTTTTTATTAAATAATTATAAAATTATTACTAATATTATAAAAACATATGTTGGAGATAAAATCCCATTATTACCATAAAACATGACTTTGAGATAAATTTTATAGAAATATACACTTATTGTATGAAACCTTCTAGATTGGTTTAAGAATTTAAGAATTTTTTTTAGACAAGAAGGAAAATTAGACGTGTTTGAGAAAAAATGTCCCCCAGGAAACCTTATATTGGTGAATATAGTTTGGAAGAGAAAGAAACTTATAGTTAAAATAATATTTATTAATTTTTTATATATATGTTGATTCTCAAACCTATTGATAACAAAATTTAAAACAAATATGTGAAAATTTATGATTTTGGGATGATAGACAATAAGAAATGGATTTATCAAGAAGAAACTAGACAAAAGAGATACAAATATTCAAAAGAACTCTTTTGGTGTAATTTTCCTAAAGTAATTCAATCTCAACTCGTAAACTCAATATAATTAGTTATGTAAATGACAAGGATATATTGGGTTAACAACTCAGGATTGATTTGGACACTAAATTCATTCTACAATCACCATTAGAATATTTCCAATAGTTCATTTGTAAGTATAACATGAGTGATTTTAATAAATATTTACCCAATATCCATTATATTTCATGGATTTAGAAGTTGGAAAATAGAGGTGTAGGATCATGTAACATGATAATGTTAAAAAATAAAATCATAATAGTATTTTCTAGAAGGATAAGAAGGGATGTCGTGGGGATTCCACATCAACTTCTTTTGAACTAAATAAATGATATTCTACAAAAGAAAAAATTTTCCACTATATAAATCCTAAAATTTTGTTATTTAATAAATAAATATACGTGAAGGGGTCTAATAAACTTTGGGGAGATTTAAAGATACTTATTATTGTTACATAAATCAATTCTTACATTATTATGGTTATATAAAAAACAATTATTATTTTTTTGAATATTTATATGAGATCAAAATTGAGGAATAGTTCATAGATAGAGATTAAAATTATGAATTCAGTTAATTAATAAAAAGTTTTCTACATAAATTTGTTGCATTCAAAATAATATTTATTATAATAGGTGAAAAACAAATAAATGATGCATTTTTTAATATCGTTTCCCTTATATAAATAAGGAAGTATATATTTTTTAATGAATAATATTATATGAAGGATTTTATATAAATGGTTTATGATTCATTAGATTTTATGGCATGTTTTAAGAGAATATAAGAGAGTTTTTTTCCAATATATAATGTTTATCCATGTTATTTTTCAAAATATTAGGGAAATATTCCCCCCACCCAATATTATTATATTTTAAAGAATAAAATAATCTTTTGATATTACTTTTCTAAAATAGTATAATAACATATGATATTTTGGGTGTTAGTAGTTTATTTTTAAAAATATTTCCATACAATATACTTGTGTTTTTTCCTAACATCAAATCATTTGAATCTTAGAATTAAATTTTAATGAAAATATAGTTTATAAGATATAATAGGAGTGTGTATAGAATCTGGAAAGTTCAAAATGTAATAAAAAAATTATTATACAAATATAATTCAATTTTAAAGTCACTGTATATCCTAAAAAATTATATAATAGTTGGTTGAAAATTATATTAACTTAAAAGAGACATATTTTTTTTTTATGAAATCATATCAATGAAAAAATTGAATGGAATGGTTCTCAAATGATGACGATGAATATAAAAATGGGTTTAAGTATTTAAGATAAAATATGTTATTAATATCATAAAATTGTATGTTTTAAAGTAAATAATTATGAATACTATGTTCAAAGAGTTAAACATAAGGATTATGAACCACAATTTCACTATTATTTAAATAGCATTTATTCAAATATCCTATATAGAGTCGTGGTAGTAGCCCCACTAAATGAGATTGTATTCCCTTATAGCTATAATGGGCCCCAAAAAAGATTCCCAAATACTTAATTTAGATTTTGATTGTATGAAATAATTAAAAATTCTCTAGATGATGTGGATTAATTTCACCAGATCCTCCAAGAAATTATTAATGAACTGTCTATAAATTTGAAATATGGTGCAGCCAGTGAGCATACTAATAATGGTGTTTATAGTGAATTGACGGATATAAAAGAGATTAAAGAGAATATTCCTTAGAGCTTAGGCAGTATCACAATATAAGACTAAATTATCATCACCCTCTATATAATGGTTATAAAAAATACATCTAGAATAAAGAGTGATACCAAATCACTATAATAAAACATCCATAATGACCCTTCCATGGGAAATAATCCAAACCAAGTAATCCTTTGTTGTTTTATCCAGAGAATGTTGAACTTATGGATATAAGATAAATTTAAATTTTCATTCCCATAAGTAAAGAGTAAAATTAGTTTGGCATTGAGTTTTCTAGTTCTGGTGGGTTCCTTTACTAACATATCCTCCCTTGGGAAAAAAAAAACTAATTATTCATAGTTATGTCAATTTCCCCAGAAAGTTTTAAGCATGATCAGAAAATAGGTCCTTGACTATAACATGTGGATCAATAAGAGAGTAAGTGTTATTTAAAGAATAAATTTGAGGCAAGCATGTCAATTTATAAAGAAAAAAAATATAAGAGATTACCTACTTTCAATCTATATGGAATTGAATAAAATGTAGAAATAAGAAACATTGAAGTCCTACTAGATACTGGATCTCATGTAATTAAAATTATAACTCCAATGTTTAAATAGAAATATGGACTTTATAATGGAATGTGATTCATAATTTTTAGTGATAATCGTTTACATGAAGTTAAACTTTGTATATTTTTTATTAATATTTTTAACTACATTAATATTATTATTTATATTAAAAAATAACTTATACAATAAAATTTTTTCATTATATATATATATAAATAATTTATATATTTTTATTTATAGTGTATTTTAATTTTTTATATGTATATTCATATTTATAATTAATTTATAAACATATATTTAAATTTATTTGTGTGTGTTTTTCTCATTCTTTGAAGTATATATATGTTAATGAGTAATCACTTGAGTTAGTGTAATGTTCTTTTACTTATAACTTGGAGTATGGTAGTTCAAATATAACTCTATAATTAATTGGTTATTTCTAACAGAACTTCATAGTGGACTGAGTGGAGAATGCCTAGGATGTGGTGGGCTAGACATCGGAAGGTGGGATGGTACATACAAGGGATTGGGATTATCTTGGTTGGGGTAGTGTGGCCTAATCCCACTAGGTAATAAAAAATAAAAATTTAAAAACAAAAAAAAAGTATAATAAGAAAACAAAAAATATATTATTTTTAACTAAATATTATAAAAATGTATCATGAAATAAAAAGCATCCATAGAAATCCATCATGAAATTATTTTTCACATGATTATCTGTTATGATTTCTAAAACCTATTGCTCAACATTCAAGAGTGGCTTAAAAGACTGTTAAATTTTTTAAAAAAACACCACTAAATACCCCTTTTTAAAAAAGTTCATGTTTCATATTAAATCCCTATTAACTATGGACAACATTATTACTAGCATAAGAACAACTTTCACACCTTTAATGATTCAACCATGAAGGTTATGGAGTGCAATGGATGTGTATGGGCCCATACCAGACAATATTTTTCATCAGTTTCAGAAGATAAATCTAAAGAACATTATTAACCCAACCATGGAATATTCATTGAGTATATTTTCACCTTTAATTTAAATTAATTTTAAATCATAATTACCTTATCTTAATAATTATTTCATTGATGTTGATCAATTTGGTATTCGTTCTCGTAGTCGTATCATCATTTCAGTGGATGAATCTAAAGTATAATTAATGTAGAGATATTTACACATGCTCAATGAATCGTAAAAAATTATTTCTAGGTTTTTAATTGCTAGTATAAGGGAACCAAATTCCATGTGTTTTTCACTATTTATCAGAACAACTAATATTTCATTATTGGACGAATTCTATATTTTCTCAAATTCTTGATATGGGAAGAGGATTATCCATCTAAATTCATGAGAGAGTTATTGGGTGGTTATCTCATTATTGAGAGTATTATTTATAGATAATTTCTTGTGCACAATAATCTCCATTACCTTAGAAATTATAAAACTGAGAATATATACATAGAGTTAAATAATTATTAATTATACATAATAGGTTTTTATAATTTTTTATTCTATAAAATCTTCATGATAAATAAGAGTAATAATAATAATAATAGTAACAATAATAAAATATTCTACGACAAGCAACGAATCATGGATATTTGAAAATTATTTCATAAATAAATTAATTAATATTTATTTAAATGATATTAAGTAATCTTTCTCATTTTGATCAGAACATTAACTCGACTCATCTATCCTCCTCTACATTTATTGAACCATAAAAAAAAGATAAATAAATATTATATTCACAGTCTCATGAATAACTATTTATTTAATATTCAAGTCATATATATTCTAAAATATAATAAATGGGGATTGAATTTAGGTGCCCAACCTAACTTGATTAATAATTGTTCCAAATATTGGGAATAATATTTTTCGTAGTATTAAAATTGAATTTTACTATGATTCAAGACACTCTAATGAGGTATCCCTTTAGGACGCTTTCTTAGTGTCATTTGGAAATCTTTCCCAAAGTACAGAATTAAAATCTTCAAGCTTGTTAAAGAACCCATAGTTAAATAATTTAATGTCATAATTGGAAAAACGATCTATATATGATAACTGTGTAATATAATCGATTTTCATCGATATCACATCAAGAAGGTTTCATACTTGAGTCATCAACCTACAAGATATAATATCATTCCATGACTACTTAAAATGAATTTATTGATGAACTAGCAGGGCCATTGACTTAATCATGCAGTTTTATTTCCATAAAAGGTCCAAAGATATCATATTCCATTAACTCATACAGGACAAATGATGTGTTGGCTTATTAAATTAATGCCATATCACTTATGACGCACCCGAAGTATCTAATCTCATAGTGAGTATATTTCATCATATTTTGAATTAATACATAAATGTATGTGATTCGTGATATATATTAATTATATGATAAATTATAAGGATGAATACCCACATCCTTTACTAGGAATATCTAATAACACATATTACATCTGTAATTCCAATCATTGTGTATACCCTCATAACATCATATATTAGGTATTTCTAAGAATGAAACATGATGGTAGGAAGACTCATTCACATATGAGACTCCATCACCTGATATTATAAGAAATCTACATCCTGTCAAAAATATTTTATCTAGGACATATGACATATTTTTAAGAATATTGTCATGGAACATCAAATTTATCATTATTATTGGGAACTTTTTTAATCTTCCAATGTTATAAATACACCAAGGTCATTATCATATTAATATTATTTATAATAAAACTAATCATGTGATAATATATTAATTAATATAAATTTTCTATTAATTTAAATTATAATGTTTTTTCATTCTAGGGAAATAACTGAAATAGACTCCCACTTTCACTAGATAAAACTGCTAACTATCTTGTTAGCACTCACATGTAAACATTCATATATTGTGGTATTTTTATTGAATATGGAATTTTCATGTTTTCATATGGATATTTTTATTTCTATGACATCACTCCTATGTGAAAATACATAGAAATTTGTTATCATAAAGTATTTACCCTTTTACATTTATCATATTCTTAACATATTAACTAATACAATTTTCATAAGTTTATCATAATTTGACAACACTTTAATTTTATAGTATGAATCAAAAAATATAGAAAAATTATTCTAAACCATTTCATAAGTTCAATTAGAGGACATAGTGTAATTATTCTATATAGATACGATAACCACTAATGATAATAAGTTTGTCTTTATTATCAGCATATCTTTAATATAATTTTATATTTAATGATATATAAGAATATTATTTTTATATTCCTTTGAAAATTAATATTACAAATATTTTAATTACTAGGTACTTATCTATTAAAAATCTCATCTACTCTTGGATAATTCTAATTTAATATCTTTGTAGTTCTATTAGTTTAGTTTGATATTTTACCTCTATGATCTTATTATATACAATATAAAACCTCAGTAAATATCACGACATAAGATATATATTACAAAAATAATAATTGGCATATATAATTCTATTCATCACATTATTCCACTTATGTTCTTTCACACATCAAATTGATGATATTTCACACCATGTGACATAGTCAAAAATTCATTCATGAATTGTTCCAAATTTTATTTTTTCAATACATTGTCAAAGTATATACTATTACAAGATCCAAGAGACCATATATATATATATATCTATTTTATATGATCTTATTTACTAGAAATTTGTTTTTCTACTTTATGTTATACTTGTAGAAATACGTCATTAGTTATAATTAACTCTAAGACAAAACATATATTTTCCATATGTTATCAACATATATGACTTTGAAAGCTAAAATTATACCACTAACCTCTTATAGACACATGTCATAATTTTTTTCTTCATAAAACGAAACTCTCTAGTGGATTCATGAAATTAATATTCTATGATCTCAATGAATTATTAAATCCATTAATGATTTTTTTATGACTCACATACCTTATTAGAAATATTTGGTCTCACAAACCATTATAGTTAAATTATATAGAAATATTACCTCAGTTTTCATTCAAGGAATTCGATCTTGAATTTCAGGTTCGAGATATAATGATTATATAATGTTTCTATGACATGTATAAAACTAAATGACTTTAGAATGATGATTCATGGATGGTTTTATCATAGGATATTCTTAGATGTAACTTGAAACCTTTAATAACCAATCTGTCCATATTGGTACCCTATTGTACCATATATATCTAATTTCTTCTTGAATACCCACTTATGAATTTACATTAACTGGAGAAACTACACAAACATGAAGCTATATGTTCATACATGGAATATATCAATGAATTTATATGAACATTCCAATCAGTGTGGGAAACTATTTACTTCTTCTATATATGATTCATTATTCTTATTGAATAATATTTCATATATCATCGTGAAAATAAAACCATGTCTTTGGTTTTATCATTCATATTAGGTATACGTATTTTGAATATTTCCTCCCACTAATTCATGTAGAGTTCAATGTTCCTATATAAACTCGTATGCAATGGGAGCCTTAACCTCATTTAATTCTAGTACTCTCCCACTATCACAAAAGAGAAGTGCACCACACTTATACAAATTTAATTGGTATTGACTAATACCTTTATATAATAGGAATAGTTATATCCTAATTATCAATAGGATAATTAACTGAGATTCACATTGTGTTTTACTTGTTGTATTATTGTATTTAAAACAACATAAAAATAGTTCTCATAAAACACATAACACTATGACATGATGTTTTTCCATAATATTGTTACTTTTATGAAATCCACTAGTCAATATAGCTGGCATATGGTAAGCTATTATGAATTTATTTGTTAAAAACATATTGAAAATAATTATTTAAGACTTAAAAATATATAATATTCCTTATCAATTATCATTATACCCCTATAATGTCTGGGATGTGTGTAAGGTAATGTGAGATTTCGAGTATCTACACTATATTTTTAAATGATGGATGAAAACATAGTAAATATATTTCATAACATGAACACCAATATAATCTTATAACTTTTAGAAAGTGTATTCATTACTTAGATTATACATTCCAAAAATATCCTAAATAGAATTTCTGATGTATAGGAATTTAAATCTATCTTGTCTTTTTAATAGTTTAGATGTTCTTGTTAAAATAAATCTACAAGAATTGTGTTTATACCTTTAATCTAAAAGGTTTATTTATCTTAAAAATAATAAGTATATTGGAAAATTACCAAAAATTTATATCTCCAATAATTTTAAACAACCTTCCAGTTATGTCCTTGAAAACTAATTTTAGGTTTATTAATAGGTAAGTTTCATTCAAAATCATAACATAATAATTATATTATATATTACTCATTCATTAATTATATTTATATTTATTATTCCTGTAATACTACACTATCTGTTATGTATGAAAAACCAAAATAATCTTCATTTAAAATATGAAAAAATATCTCAATATCTCTAAAAACAAGGCACTAATATAAAAATAATAGTAAAAATATATACCTAGTAATATTTTAACTTGCATAAATCCACTTGTAATTATGTATTTCTTCTTCTACTTACTAACATATGAATCGCCGTTTCTCAGATACATAGAGAGTTTACCTTACTTATAGTAATGTTTCTATAATTCCATGGTTCCTATATTTGGATAAAAATATTTGAGTTAAATATTATGTTTAATTTATATATAGAAAATAGAAATATTACATTAAAATTTTAAAATAACTTAATTAAGATATTATACTTGCTTCTTCATCAATACATTATTGTTCTTCTTTTAGTGAGCCTTCTTTCCACATGAGTAGAAAATAACATCCTGTTTACCACTAGAACTCTAAATATTTTATCTCATTGATGGATATTGTGAAGGTTTCATTGAATTTAAAATAGTTATAGTATATTCAATATTTGCTTTCATGTTATTTACAATAAGGGTTGTGGAACCATGTTCCCACCAATAATATTCTTCTTTGAGAAGCATTGTAAAAAGTTTCTGGGGCAGCTTCTTCATACTAGTCATCCTGTAATTCATAATAATTACGAAGAATATGATTCTTAGGATGATATTATGTTATTAATAGATAATTTATTATCCAAATGAAAGATAAATATTTCTAACTAATAAAATAATTTTATGATGTTAAATGGAAGATAACTACCTAGGTAACAATCTCCCAATTCACGCTAGTATATTGTACGAAGAATATCATTTATTATTAGAATTTATTTATCCTTATCAATTTCTAGGAGATAATTTATCATGAGGTATAAATATATGTACTTATATTTCATTATTATCTGTCTATTTATAGATGATGAAATAATGAAATGAATATTGAAAACATCCTCCGTGAATATCTTAAAGGAATAATTTTCACATTTTCTCACTTATGGGTAATTACATGTTACACAATTTGTATTCCATATACATACCATGTAGATACTTCTAAACTATGTTTCATGACAAGAATTCAATACAATGTACGTAAATTAATTACACATTGTGTACATTTAATTCATTGATTTCATGATTTACATGGACTCAATGTCATGTGGGGTTACACAATGTGTATGCCAACTACATGTTATATAATCCTTGTCTTGTATTATTCTAACTGACAGTAAACTTTTTGAATGTAAGGACACAACATACCCACCCCCAAATGGCATTATGTGATTTAAATGACTTGTGTCAGTGTTTTTTACTAAGGGTAAATAGTGTGTAATTTTTCGTCACATGACTTGTATCATTGTCTTGTATCCAGAATCCTTAACATATCCATATGGGACCTCTATGCTTTATTTATCTGTTATTTGATTGTACTTAGTCACAGAATTTTCAAAAATCACATTATATAAAATTTTATATTAATGAATAAAATTCAAGAAATGGAATCTCATGAAAAATGAAAAATTGATCAAAAAATAAGAAATAATAACAAATAGATATGTGACTTATTTGGCACCATATGAAGGGTCCAGGGTGAAATGAAAATGGTTGGGCCAATTAATAAAAAAAATTCATCCATTTAATTGGATAATTGTGAAAACATGATGAACCAAACCCTATAATATTCATTGTGATGATATTTTCACATTTAATTTATAATTATTTAAAAATAAGTATTACCACAGCTTGATAAATATTTCTTTGAAGTTGATCAATTTGAATGTCAGACTCATAGTCAAGTTATAATTTTATTTGAAGAATCCAAATTAAAATTCCTCTATTGGTATCCACAAGTTATCCAGAAATATCAGAACATTACCACTTGTATACTAAGTGATATCCCAAATGAATCAAACACCTTCCATCATTCACTATTGATCACAATAAATAATATTTTGAACCTAAATGAAATATATATTGTTCTATTATTCCTGATTGGTTGAAAGAGTATTATCTCTCTACATTATTGATAGGTTATACGAGTCTTAAAAGTATTCTCTACGGATAATAAATTGTGAAAAATAATTTTAATTACCTTATAAATAATATAATTATTAATATATACTTAGGGTAAAATAATTAATAATTTCACATAATCAATTTATCCAATTTTTTATTCTAATTAAAGCCTATGTGAATAATAAAAATAATATTGTTGTTAATATTATATTCCATGACATGATATGACACAAATGATATTAAATAATATATATTATTTAAATTAGACCCTTAACTCAATGAGTCAATCCTCCTTTACATTTATTGAACCTTAGATAAAAAAATTATTTAAATAAATAATTATCAAAATATTATTGATTTATTAAATAAATAATTATTATAATCACTAAAATTGAAAATAAATATTTATTAATAATCATGTAACCAAATAAATATTCATTTTAAATATTTATTTATTACCTTGATAATAATAAACATGTGTTAAATAAATATTATATGCACTTGTACAGGAATTAATATTATAAGCATTAACGCATGAATAAATATTTGTGAAATGTTTAACTAATATATATTCTAAAATCAAATAATTAGTGATCGAATTTATGTGATCAACTTAACCTGAAAAATTGTTTTCCCATAATCTGAGATAAATATTTATTATTAATATTAAAATATAATTTAACATAGATTTTGGATACATATAGTGTGTGACTCTTTGTGGAAGATTCTCAGTTGAATTATGCAAACTTTCCTAAAGTCTAAGATTAGAATTTATCAACACATTGTGGTACCCATAGAGAATGTAGTTAATGTCACAATTATAATAACCTTATATGAATGCTTAATGTGTAATATAATCGATTTTTCTTGATATCTCTTCATTTTAGTTGTATAATTCCTTCATAAACTTATAAGCTTCATTATCTTTCATTAAATACCAAAAATTAACACATTGATGAACTAGTATGGACATGGTTTTAATAAGATATTTCCATTTTAATTAAAGGGATAAAAGATTCATTTTCCATTAACTCAAAATAGATAAATCGTTTCTTAACACATTTAATTAATTTCATTTTACAAATGATGCACCTTACATATCCTACCACACCATGGGAATACGTCATCATGGTTTTCATCAATACATCAAAGTATGTGATTAATGATATATATTAATCATAATCTAATGTTTGAGGAGAAATATTCATTTCTATAGATATGAATGTACGATGACACATATAACATATGGAATTTTTATTGGCGGGTCTATCCTCATAACCCCCTATTAGATATTACCATGTGAGAAACTTCATGAGAAGAATCATCATCCACTTATGTTCATATTACACTAGATATAAATATCAACTATGACTTTTAGATAGATTTTATCATAAATATATGACATGTGTTTAAGAATATCTTCATAACACTTCAAGCTTCTCATTATAGAGGGGAACTATTAAAACCTTTCTATGTCAAAAATTCTCTATGGGCATTATCATATTAACGTTATATAGTGTAATAGTAATTACATGATAAGAAATTAATTCACATTAATATTCATGTAATTGAAATTATAAATTTAGTTCTTTCTAGTCAAAAAATCCAAAAAGAATTTGGTGTGAGCTATTCAGGATGTGGTGAAGTATATTAATTATCATGTCATGTGTTTTGGTTTAATAAACATGGGATTTGTTATATTATATAACAAGTATGAAAACAAGTCCCTCTATTAATATTGACTAAGGAAGTGTATAAGAATAACTATATAAGTGAAATATGATATTATTTTCTATTTAGATGAGGGTAGAGTGATTTGTTCATCCATTTGGGTGAATTAAAGGAGGCATGGTCATTCATCTGATCAGTATATAAATAGATAATAAAGAATTTATGGATAAACTTTAAAATATAAACATATTCTATATATAATTATAACTTTATGTCTTTGATAAAGGTATTATCTAACTAGGAATAATAGTATATGATAAATTTTGAGGAAATAGGTATTTTGATGCATGTGTTTTATAGTGATCATACCAGATCCCTTTGTTTCTTAAGAATCACTAAAACATTTCTAATGGGAAGTATTTTCTTATAATGATTGATAAATGATTTTTTAATTTTAGTTGGTGATTCAAATGATAAATATCTAACACTTTATGTTTCTATGAATTAGTATTATGTTTTATTATAATGTATATGTATAAAATTTTGAGTGATACTACAAAATTTATTTAAAGGGAATTCAAAAGGATATTTGGATTGATTTTAAAACGTTGATACATATGATGAAATATATGATGAAATTTTATAATAAATTTTTTAATTGGAATTTTAAAGGTATCTAAATGTATTTTTTTATGTAGTATCATAATTTGTTACATTTGATATAATAATAGGTAAAATTACACTAAGTATATGAGAATTTAATTCAATTAAGATATTGTTTGAAATATACACTAATGTTAAAACATGATGTGGTGGAACAAACATGGTCATGATTTATGTTTATTTAAAACATGTCATAGTGAAGGTTATAATGCCATGGATTTATACATGAAAGCTAATGTGTTATATGAAAACATGTGAATCATCATATTTCTTCTATTATTATATCTCGTGTTTTATTATATCATCATGTGATAATGATTAGAGTATTTTGAATATCCTAATTATTTTTTTAAATATATAAAAACTAATTTAAGGTTTGGATCCAAAGTTATAATGGGTTTTAATATTCTAAAAAATTTATAAATAGGTTGAAAAGTTTATAATTTTTTAGATCCTTGGATGAATATAAAAATTGTAAACATCCTTGTTTGAATTGTTTTATTCAAATATAATATTTTTTATATTAAATTTTTTTGAACCAATGCACTCAAAATATCTCATTTTTATTCAAATATTTAAAGAGAGGTTTTATAATACCATATTTTAAATGAAACCCTTACCATGTTTTGGGAGATTCTTTATAGCTTATGGACACTCGTAAAAAAATGGATCTGTTGGATACTTCTTGGTAATCCCTATTATAACCATTTAGAATATTTTTATGGATCAGTTTATCATATAAATGTTATTTCCTTTAATTATAAGTTCTCAATCAAAAATCATTAAATGGATCTTATAGGAAAATAGGTTTTGGTTGACAATTTACACTTCATTTACACAAGGGTTATCCCCTCCAAAACCATTCAATCACCTCTCAGTCTAGAGTTTCTGTCGCACTAAATGAAAATATAATAACATTATCATATCAAGTGAAATGACATAGAAAAACCAAAATTGTATTTTTATTCTAATAAATTCACACAAAATTAATTATTCTATAAAATACAGAAGAATTTAATATTAAAATTTTAATTTTACAAAACCTTTTTTTCAATTTTTTTTCAAAAATATTTTCCCAATCACAAACAATCCTGAACATTTCATGTGAACATCTATACCACGTATGATTCGTGTATGAAATCCATATTTCCATTTTAATGTTTTTATTTTCCTATCATACATTGTTTTTATATGATAGTTTTAGAGGTTTTAGAGGAAGATGAAGTTGTTTTTTATATAATTCTAAGATTTTAAGAGAATTTTAGTCTCTGGAAGAATCTATATCATGGTGGTGATCATAAAACACTACTGTTTTATTATTTAATTAGGGTTTGTGTCCATCATCATGTTATATAATCATGGTTCTGGAGAAGTGCGTTGGAGTTTCCATTGGCTTCCATGAGGGTAATAACTAAATCGTAGTTGTATTTTATATGATGTTTTTTGATTTAAATGGTCATTTTTCATGTCATTAGTGGAATAAAATATCTTTGTGAAGACTCTGACTAAAAAATGGAGTAACCCTACAATGGTTTATCATTATGGTTGTGAAAAAAAATTCAAGAGAAACTATCATTGTTTCATATTCTAGTTTTAAGTGGTTCTATGTAAATTGAGACATTTTTATTTTCAATTCTATGGTTTTAGTCAAATTTATAATTTAGTTTGGTAAAATAACTATCAATAATTATAAGTTTTATTTTTAATTCATTGTGGTTATTAAAACCCATTGACCAACCCAAACTATGATTTGGATTATGGTAACATTCCATAGTTTGGTATTCTAGAGCTCAAATATAAATTTCGGTTCCCTTTTTCTTCTTTAAATTGATTTATTATTAATTTTGGAACAATATAAAATATATAGAAACCCTATAATGATTTTTGAGTTCTTATGGTAAATTATTGAGTTATTATTATCATAAGATTGAATATTCATGATCTAAGGTATTGTCCTCTTTTATTCTCTTTACATTATCTCTAATTTTTTATTTTTTATTCTATCAAAAGGTATTAGGGATAGTGGTTATTATATTCTAGTGATGGATGATTGATGTTAGGTTTTTTGTTTTTATCTATGATAGAGTATGTTATTGAAAATATGGGAGTTTAAATAATTGAGTTTTTTGAGTTTAAAAATGTGATAATTAAAACATAATTTGATGGAAAATGATTTTTTTTCTCTAGTTATATTTTTTTGATCCATCATGAATTAGTTCTATTTGAGTTAGTAGATAAATATATCTATTTACCTAAAAATAAATTGAATCAGTTGAGGGAGTGAAAGAGTTGTGATATATGTGATATTATGGTTATTATTTAGAAATTTATATTATTATATTCAACTATTTTTTATGTATGTAATGTTAATTATAGAAAATTATAGTATAAAAATGAATATAAAAGGAATTTGGTGTATTTTTATTAACAAGGTTTTGAAGTGGGGTCAGTATACTGACAATTTATTCGTACCATAGATATATATTATGGAATGAAATGAGTGAACTATTGTGTAGAATGGGATATAAATTTTATATACAACAAATTCACAAAGGGTTGGAATCAATTATCTAATAAAGTTCATAAAATCTATTGAAATTTTGTAATGGGATAAATTTAGATAAATTAATTGAATAAATGGAGTGATAATTATTCAAAGAAGTAATTAATACGTGAGTAAATTGTTAAACGAATATTAAATGAGAATAATAATGTGGTGATTGTTAATTTAAATTTTATGGTTCATGTGATTTATTGTCATTGTATGGATATAGGTATTTTTGGTACTTGTATGGAAATTATAACATGATTGATGGTATATGGTCATATAGATGTATAAATAGAAGTTGGAACCCAATATACACCACTAAAACCATTAGTTACGCCAATTGTTTAAAACATTTGGAATAGGTTGGGAAACCATTGTTATAGCCTATGCCAATGGTTTCCAAAACTTTTGGTGTTATCATTGTTGGTATATGGATATACCAATTGTTTTTAGAAACTATTATTATAGTGCTATTGATATATCCCTACACCAATAACACAAAAAAAACTATTGGAATGGAAGAACTATAACAATGGTTCCTTAAACCATCAGTATATATATATTATAATAATAATAATTTTATAGAACTATTGGTATAATGTTATACCAACCATTCAAGAAACTATTGGTATAACCCCTCTACTTGGAAAAAACATTCATCCAGCCTTCACCCACTATAAATAAACTATAAAAAAACTCAAAATAGAATATAACCATAATATAAATTCTAGTCACAATCCACATTAATAATAAGAAACATAATATATATTTTAAATTTAACTAATTAATAACTTAAAATAGAAATGATAATACACATATATATTTAGTTTTAGTCAAAAAATCCCATCCACAAAGATGGAAGTGATATAAATTTTAATTCCTAGATAGATTATATAAATATGTCACTCCAAAAAAACCTTTTCAAGGTCACCACTATCATCTTATATATCTATAACATCATCCTCGTCCCAATAATCATTATATGAATCATCATCCAGAACAACTTCATTACCATTGGAACCTGGGGTACCATTACACTTATAAACACTATGGTCATCGTCACAATTATATAGATCATCAGAAAATGGGTGAATCATTGACGTACATGTATAAACAACTATTGAAGTATATATAGGAAATAGTGGATACATAACCACAATTTGTTTCATGAATTGACAATGATTTTTTGACCTCTTTCAAACTATTATCATACCAATTTTTTTCATCTACTTGTTCATAATGTGACTCTAGAAATTACTTCTTAGTAGTAGTAGTGTTTATTGAATTTTAGGAAGTGGGAAAATACCTAGTGGGAATTATAAACTTCCTTAGCTAACAGGGGACCCCAATATAGAGTTATTTATATAATACATATCACAAATGATCATCGATGTAAAATTTATCTCTTTATTTATCATACAAATTATATATAGCATGTTGTTGACATTATAAAATATATAAATCTATAAGAAATATATGTTAAATTTTTAAGGCATATAATAATTATTAAAAAAAATTATTACATCTCATAATTAAACACAATTCTATATTTTTATTATTCTAAAGAAAAAAACATTTATCACAGAATATGATAGTAAATGTCAAAATTGGTTGTTGTAAAATTCAGTGGATGTTAGAAATTAATATTCAATAATTTTTTAATTATTGAATCTTAATGAATAAAAATTTATGTTTTAATTTTATGTTTCTTATTCTCTAAATTCTAAAAAAACATTCTCAGTGGTACTTGTAAAATACCTTGTTTCTCTCATGTTCTTTCTTGTTCGTTCATCCAGAAGTGTTTACATAGTTGATAAAAAAATTTGTTTAATTATGAAGAATATTAGAAATGAAAATTATTAGATTTAGAATAAATGTGTACCAAGAAATCATAATCATTCTAAATCAAAATTATCTAATTATAATAATATTCTAAAATTGTCACTCTTTAAATAGTTTGTTATATCTTGGTACTATGAGACTATACAATATTTGAGTGTTGGTATACCCCTAAATTTGTATCATCTATCCCATACTATCTTATATATAACTAATTAATCTATGCCCTCTATAACTTCATTAACTAAAATAATCTTTCAACCCTTCAATCTTGACCATTTGGAAAATTATAGTACAACTATTGATAAAACTCTTATATTCTCTACCATGTTTTCCAATCATTTTATTTCCTTCAATGTGATGTAACTTTACTTGTGTATAATAGTTCCATACTTCATGTATGCAAGTACACCCATATCGTCTAATAGTAGTTGATCTAGTGGAAAAAGAAATAATATAAAAATAAGAAACTAATATATGTTATACTAAAAATAAAATATGGATAATTTTTTATTAAATTATTATGAGTATATATAGGGGAGGTTGTAAAGGATCAGTATCCTGTGAGTTTTAGTGGGATATAATGTATGATCGTGATGATCAGTATTTTCTAGATGAGATAAATTCACTAACTCCCAAGATGAAGGTTATTAAACAAAAAAACCCAGAGAGATAAGATTAGTAGGAAATGGAGGAAACATAGAAGTTGATGAAAAAGGAAAATAGGGATTAGGACTAGAGTACATCATCATATAAGGAAATTCTAGATGAGAATCGTTTTCTTTTGAAAAATTTGGAAACATCATCGGTTGTATAAAGTCCCTAGCACCTCGAGAGGAACTATTGGCTAACAATGTGGGGTAAATGGAATATCTGATGAAGGTTATAGGTGTAATTAGGTACAATAACTACTTCGTGCACCTCCAGTTCCACCCTCTTAGTCTATTAGGTTGGTGGTCACTATTATTACTATTAAATCTTGAGAATAATTTTCTCTTGGATGATGGATCAAGATTAAAATTTAAAAATGATTAATGATGTGACATTTTATGTTATATTATTATATATACATATATATGAAATAATATACTCATAATGGGAATTAGAGGAAAAATAAACATCTATCTCATTCAATGATCCTTTTTGGAAAATCTCCTCTTATATATATCTTCAATATTTTTAATTTAATGTATAGGAAAAAAATATAAATTTTATTAGAAAATTATTATTAATTAGTAATCCAAACAAGAAATAATAAGTGACATGACATGACCAACACATAATAATTAGCTTGATAAAAAAATTCATAAGTTAAGGAATAACCTATTGAAGGGATACTACTTTATACGTAGTATTCAAAAAAATTAATGATCACTTTGAAAACATGGTTCAAACTATGAAGTATATTAAAACATATATATGTTTTATTTATAAAATTCAATATTTAATTTGATTTTAGCTATTAAAAACAATTATTATAACATAAATTGTGTTCAAATAATTAATTTTGAATATTATATCACTTATATATCATGTTATTTTATTGAATATACCACTATATTTCTATATTATATTAACAATAAAAAATACCAAGTGACTCTATTATTTTCAACAAATTTTGGATTCTTTTAAAATAATTTTTGTGAATATTTCTAGAGTTTATGATTTAAGAATTTAGTGATCCTTATTTTATTGGAATGGTAATAAAATTATCTTCCAATCATTAAACTGCACCCAAACATGGTTCAAAAGTTAACACATTCATAATTTTTCTCAAATACACGAGTTTTCTTCTATAAAAACTATAGTTTTCCAAAAATTGTTTTAATTATGTTTTCATGATATTTTTGTAGCACCTCAATGTTTTCTAAAATTAAATTAAAATGAATGAAATTTTATTTAATTTATTATTTATAACTAGCCTTTAAAAGTAATTTTACTGCTTCAATGTTTTGAATTTGGAAAAATAGTCAACTAAAATTGTGTTCAGTAAGTTATTTGAAGTCTAATGGAACCAACTTTTTTTGTGAATAGTAACATAACCTTATGAATAGTAATATGAATAGTAATATGACCATAATGAATATTAAATTTTATTATTATATTAATTTTTCAAGGCTTGATGATAATGAAATTTTGGTTAATTTTTCAGTGTGATATAAAAGAAGTTATAGTTTTTAAATTATTAATTTTCAAATTAGGTATGGTTTTATTTAAAAATTAAAAAAATGATATTTTGAAAATTATTTTCAAAAAATGGAATTCGTTTTTTAATTCTACATGTCGATAAATGGTTTGGGTGAAGTTTGGGGATTTTTCTGAAACAGTTGATTTTTCAGTGAATAGTAAAAAAAATACAGTTTTGAGTTTCGACGTGTTAATGAAATCATTAATGATATAATAATGATGTAATAAATATGTTCGAATAGTGTAAATTTAAATTATTTTTTAGGGGTCCTAATTGGATAATTCTATGGGAAAATACCATGGGCAAGCCCATGGTTTTTCAAATACCACTAATGAGGTGTCCCTTGGAAATTATTAAAATAATCCCTCACTTTCACTATAAATACCAACCCATTCCTCCATTAAATCCATTCCCAATACTTCCTAAATTAATCTATTTCCTCTTTAACTCCCTAGTGTTCCTCCCAATGTTTCCTAAACCCCCCAAGGTCCCAAACTTTATGTTCTAGGAGTTACTCTACCAGGTTAAAAAATTCACAATTTCATTCCTTTTCTATTAATGTTCTATTTTATGTGGCATAACTTTCAAGTTTCAATACCATGTTCTTATTTCCTTATTATTCATGATCTATTATTTATTATGATTCATTTATGAATGGTTGAACCTTTTTACCTCTCTTTTTAATAATTTCTAAAACCATGTTGCATAGCCGTTAGGTTGTAGAATTTTTGTAAGGGATTTCTCAATTATTCTTTTATTTTGAGTTCCTTTATTTTCATATTCTTTAGTCACATCCTCTTACCCAAGAGGAATGAAATCTCTAGAAATAATTTATATTCTGGATTTTTTCTTGTTCATGAAAAATTCATCATCATTCTTCTTCTCCTCTCCAACTTATTCAAGGAATAAAAACATTGTCTGTGATGTGTCGAATCACCGACATCTTGGACGATGTGATTCCCAATCGCATCATTTCATTCAAGTCTGGTTATGAAACCATTTTTATGATTTAACCATGATATAATATATGTATTATTTCTCATTAATTGTTCTGGAACTATTATTTACATATGGTTTTAAATTATAATACAAAATGAGGTCGTTATTATCAAATAACCACTAAAATGATCTAACCGAACATCATTAATGTTTTAACTTATGAATCATCCTCATATCAAACATCAAAATGATAAATGGAATAAATTATGGTACTAGAAATATTTATATACCTTTCCATTCAAATTATTTAGATTCACTTCCAATCAAAAATAATAATCCATCATGAACATCTCATACATATAATGTAAATAACTCACCCAAAACTGTGCAAGGAACAAAATACTAATAATTAAAGGGTGAAATGATGTAATGAAATGATCAAATAATGTATTATAAAGATTTATAAGATTATTTAATATTATAATAACACTATTTTAACTATTATAAAGTAGGTTTAAATTAGTTGGAAGTAATACAAAACTGAGGTAAAGGAATTCTTAACCTGATTTTCATCCTTTGGGTTAACCAGCTAATTTGTTATTTATGTGGTATTAAAATTGATTGTCTGATGGGTTTTATTTATATTAGGTTTAATTATGTCTAATTACATTTTATATACATGTTAAATTTTCTCTATTAAGTCTCTCTTCAATTATATGATTTATGTAAGGGGTTTCTCTTCTAAAATCAACTTTTAAAGTTCTATTTTAAAATTTTCAAAAGCTATGTTTTTTTCTCAATTATTCATGTTGTATGTTTATGTTATGGTTTTTTGTAATTGTTTATGATTTAGTTTTGGACCTATATATCCCTCCAATGTATTGGGTATGAGTAAGTTGGAGGTTGACTGTATGGTTATTCCAAGTGTAACTGTGATAGTTACACAAACTATACGGTATATTTGAGGGTTGAAAATGATAAGGTAGCTGAGATGGATACAAGATTATGTAATTAATTCCCAAAGATACCATTATTATTATGTTTATATTATGTTGAATTATTTTTATGTTCTCTTGTTTTTTGTGGATCTTTTTTAAATCTCATGTTCCACAAAGTTTGTATATATGGGTGGGAAGCATGTCTTTTGAAAATGTTTTCATACATTATATGTATTCATGGACTAATATGATATTTCTTTCTTTTACATCCCTTTTTGTGCTTTTTGTGCTCATCCCATGTTTTTTAAAATTATTTTAATAGTTCATAAGGATGATTAATACAATGAAGGAAGAAAATTTTAATGTTTGAAGAAATGTCAAATAAATCACGTTTTAAGATTTATTGTTTTATATTTTTAAAAAAATGGAAACTATTTTTTTGGTATCCACTCTGTGACAATGTGTAAGGTTTGGAATGTATTATGTCCAAATTCTCTAAAGCTCTAAACTTGAAAAGATCCTCAATGTAAAAGTAAGTGGTTTATTTTATAAAATTGATATTATGTAATGTAATAAGGTCAGGTTCTTTATAGTTGGTATCAGAGGATGGTTTAGATAACATTAGCGTTTAGGATGATGTTAAAAGAATACCATAATGATTTTTATTCAATGATTAATTTTAAATGTTATATCATTTAAATATTACCATGTTGCTTCATCTAAGATATGTTTGTTCAGAATGGTAGTCCGTAGAAGAAATAGAGAAGCTGAAGAGGAGAGGCACTGACAAAACGACATCCTCCCAAATCTGCAGCCCGAAATGGTAGGGATTGGAACCAAGTAGTTTGTGATAGTAATGGATCAGATAACGCAAGAAATAAATGGTGGTGGCATCCATTTAAGATAAATACCAGAGGTACCACAACCGAACATGACAATAGTGGACCATTTTACAAGACAACACCCTCCTACTTTCAATGGATCTTCAGACCCAATAGTGACTGAAGGATGAATTAAATCCCTTGAAAAGATATTCAATGTTATGGGAAGTTCAGATAATCCAAAGGTAAGTCTTTTTATTTATTGTTTTTAAGGTGAAGATGATCTTTGGTGGCCAATGGTAAAAATTATCAAGGATAGATAAGATATTGATGCCTTAGAGTGGGTTGATTTTAAAAGTCTTTGCCTTGAAAAATATTTTCCTACGGTGGTGAGACTAAAGGTGGAGAATCAATTCCTTGAATTAAATAAAAAGGAGGAAGATTCAGTGTCTATGTATGAAGAGAACTTCACCCGACTGGCGAACTATTCTCCAAATATTATTCTGGATCTTGATAGGAAAAGCAACCGTTTTTACTCAGGATTTAAGCCCAAGTATCGAAGGGTGTTGGCCTCCCGTGAATACAAAATTTACAAAAAACTTGTGTGATGTGCTGAGAGGGTAGATGTGAATTTTTTGGATGATCACGTGCATTTTGGAAAAAAATTATAAGAATAGGTCTAGATTGAAAGCGATGTTTAAGAATCAACCAAAGAAATATGATGGTAAGAAAATACAATTTCCTGTTTGTGAAAAGGGTGGAAAGAAACGCCCTGGAGAATGTCTTAGAAAAATTGGGAAGTGTTTTAAATGTGGAAAGTTTTTACATATGGAAAGATATTTTAGTGAAAATGATCATAAAACTAATACTGATACGAAAATTGTAAAGTGTTTTAAATACAGTGACAGGTTCACTATGCAAATGCCTTCCCAATGAGATATCCAAATGATGAAAAGAAGCTAGACTATAAGCAAAAAGGTGTAGTGAGATCCTTTGTGACTACATCTGACGATGTCGGCCCATCGAATGAAGTTTTATCATGTACTCTGTTTGTTTACATATGTTTTTCTAAAGTTTTCTTTGATATGGGGTCTACACATTCTTTCATCTCTGAGAAATTTTCAGTTAAATTGGAAATATCACCTTAACAAATGAAACTAGAACATGCTGTTAAACCACTAGGGGAAAATATTATAGTAAACAGAAATTATTATAATCATTCTATTGTGGTCTACAGAAAGACTTTACATTCAAAGCTTTTTGTTTTACCCTTGTTCAAGTTTAATGTTATTCTAGGAATGGATTGGATCTCTGTTTATCATAAAAAGATTCACTGTAGATCTAAAGAATTTGTTCATTAGAAAGAGTTTTAGTATTTATAAAAGAAATAAAAGATAAAATTTATAACATATCAGGAAGCTGAGAAATAGTTGAAAGATGGAAATGAAATTTATCTTGCTCATATTGTTGAAAACAAGGGGAATTTTTAGATTAATGATTTTGTAGTGGTAAATAAATACCTTGATGTTTTCCCTGATGAGTTACACGGTGTTATATCTAATCGGGAAGTTGAATTCACAATTTACTTTGTTCCTGATGCTAAGACAATTTCAAAACCCCCTTATCATATGACTCAAATAGAACTTCTTGAATTGAAAAATCAGTTGCAGGATTTTCTTGATATAGGCTTCATTCATCCTAGCACATCGCCTGGGGGAGCTCCTATTGTGTTTGTTAAAATAAATATTATTCCATGGGACTTTTCATTGATTATAGATATTTGAATAACATCACTGTTAAAAACAGGTATCCTTTTCCTCAAATCGATGATTTTTTTTATCAGATTTAGGGAGAACAGTACCCTTCCAAGATTTACTTGAGATCTGGATACCATCAACTGAAGATGAAAGAAGATGAAATCTGGGAAACAGCCTTTCGTACTAGATATGGGCATTATGAATTTTTTTTATTCCATTTGGGTTAACTAATGCACTTGTTTTATTCATGACTCTTTTGAATACTGTATTTCAAAAGTTCTTGGATAAGTTTTTGGTCATGCTTATTGATTACTTTCTTGTATTTTATTAAAATAAATAGGATCATAAAAAACATCTAGGGGTTGATTTACATACCATAAAGGAAAATAAACTGTATGGAAAATTCAGAAAGTGTGCTTTTTGGTTGGAACAGATTTCTTTTCCTAGGAAAATTGTAAATAAGGATTGAATAGTAAGTGATCCTTCTAAAAAAGTAGTTGAGGAATGGCCAAGACCTAAAAATGTTACAAAGATTCGTAGTTTTCTTGAATTGGTGGGTTATTACCCACGGTTTGTTAATAACACTGCACGATTATCTAGACCGATAACTAAGATAACACAAAAAGGGGATAAATATGTTCAGACAAAATATTTGGATGTTAGTTATCAGGAACTGAAGAAGAGATTGGTGAATGCTCCAGTTTTGGCCATGCCTTTCCGAAATGGTGAGTTTTTCATCTACAATGATTCTTCTTTGAAGGGACTTGGTTGGGTTATGATGTAGAATGATCAGGTAATTGATTATTCTTCAAGAAAACTTAAACCACATGACTTAAATTATCCCACACATGATTTGGACTTGGTAGTTGTGGTATTTTCTTTGAAAATTTGGAGTCATAATTTATACGGAGACAAATGTAAATTATATACTGACCATAAAAGTCTAAAATATATATTCACTTAGAATGAATTAAACATGAGGCAGAGAAGATGGATAAAATTGATAAAGGATTATGATTGCACGATCAGTTACCATCCTAGAAAAGAAAACAAAGTGGTGGATGCCCTGAGTCGAAAACATCATGCATCATTAACCATGTTACGTTTGGAACATGATCCTTTGATTAATGATTTGATGAATTTTGGAATAGAAGTTATTGGTGTGGGTTATACATCTATTTTGCCTCAGGTTTCAGTGTAGTCATCATTATCAGACAGAATTAAGCAAGTGTAGAAGGAATACCGTGACTTACAGAAAAAGGTATAATTGGTTAAAATGGGAAAGTTTCCAGAATTTAATCTTGATAAAGATTGTGTTTTAAGATTTGGAAAAAGGTTGTGTGTGCCTTGTGATTCCCAGTTGAAGAAAGACTTGTTGTGTGAAGCTCATAGTTTTCTATTTTTAGTTTATCCTGGATGTACTGAGATGTCCAGACACCTTCAAGAGTATTATTGGTGGGATGGAATAAAAAGAGATATTTCTGATTTTACCATGAAATGTTTCACATATCAACAGGTAAAAGTAGAGTGGAAGTTACTGAAGGGGTGATTCAGCCTTTTTGAGTTCCAAAGTGGAAATGGGAGAATGTTTCTATATACATTTTGGGGGGACTACCAAATTCTTATCAAGGTAACAATACGATTTGGGTTATTGTTGATCAGCTGAAAAAATCTACACATTTTCCTTCTATTCGAGATACAATATACTTGGATTATCTCTCTAGACTGTACAAAAATAATATTGTCAAGTTACATGGATTTACTCTTTAAATTGTATCTAACTGGAATCCCAAGTTCACTTATAACTTTTGGAAGGAACTTCAGAAGTCGTTGGGCACAGAATTAAATTTCATTATAGCTTTTCATCCTCAATCAGATGGGAAGTCTGAATGAACGATTCAGACTTTAGAGGATATGATTCAAGATTGATAAATAGATGATCAGGGAAGTTGGGATCAACATGTTTCTTTAGTTGAGTTTTCTTATAATAACAGTTATCATTCTAGTATATAGATGGAACCTTTCGAGACACTATATGGGAAGAAGTGTCGGAGTCCAACATTTTGGGATGAAGTAGGTGAAAGAAAGTTGATGGTGTCACGAACCAAATCTGTTTGCCACTGAAATTGGCCCCAAAATTGGCCCATGACTAGGCATTAAAGGGGTTTAATGATCCCCACCGGCTGGCACAAGTGCCCGAGTATCATAAAATATCATAAAATGATAATTTTGAATGATTTACTTGAGTTTATAAACTTAAAACAACAAAAGAATCCAATAAAACGAATCTGGATTTTTCACGCCAAACAGTCTTTAACAAAAATTTAGAATTGAATTACATAGTTTAAAACAACTCAAAAAGACTATAACAAAGGTAAAAAAACAAAAATACAAAAGCCCAATAACCCTCATATAAAGTGGAACCGCCTTCAAGCCATCTCCACAAGACTTCACTACCAAGGACTCTTAGAAACCCGAACCACTAGAATAAAAAAAATTACCCAACCTGTCACAAAAAAATAACCAGCTCTAATTATAGCCAATGGTGTAAGTAGGTTTTGATCCAATTCCAAATAGGATACCACCACTAAAATATTCCATGCGATAAACATTCAAAGATGAAAATCATGCAAGTTTTCAAAAACATGTAATTTCTAGTTTCAATTTCTAAAATATGAAACTAAAATATCAGTTTTCAAGTGTGATAATTTAAAGAATCAACACTTTTAAAATAAATAACAAATCTACTGAATTTTCGAGACAAATATACCATATGTCAACGGTATGTATACAGGATCTAATGATCACAAGAAATAGAAAATAAACCCTAGTCAGTATCTAGTTGTGGGTCTCAGGTACCTCATATCTATGTGAGAGTAACCATCCTAAATAAATGTTCTCATGTATGAGACACTAGTAGGGAACATGAACATAACCTGTTGGTCCCCAATCATCATCACCATATTCTAGTCATAGTAATAAGTGCCCATATTTTTAATTGAAACTGAGGCCAACCCTCATGGATTCACTAGCATACTAGTACCCGTCCACCCACCTAGAAACCCGGGACTTCCCCTTGTTCTCAAACAAGTTAAAAAAGTCAATAAATATACTTTGAACATGAAAGTATCATTTCCACATCATAATTTAACCAAAAATACAACTTTTATACCACACAAGGCAAAAAAAGTCCACTTATCATTCAAATTGATTTTGAAATCTCATGCACACCAAAATAGCCCACAACACTTTTCAAATTTCTTTAACACCTCCACAAATCCATTAAAAAAATTTATAAAACCATTCCAAGATATTCCAACTCATATAAGATCCCACTAACATGTTACATAATACACTTTTAATAACCAAAATCCATTTTTCACATCACACTCACACAAAAACATCCAACATCACTTTCACATCTCTTACACACATTAGTAAATCCTTCAAACATTTTTATAAAACATTTCAAGTTGGAACACATCACAAAATATCCCCTTTCACATATAAAATGTACCATTTAATAATATAAACACTCCAAAATAGTTTTCCAATATGGTTTCACCTCTTATATAAATCATTAAATATTTCAAATATTTCATAAAACAATTCTAAAGAGTATAACCAAGCTTTGTTCATAAAATCAATTTCATAAACATATTTCAAGGAAAAAACCACACCAAAACACTACCAAAGTAGAACTATCTTCCCAAGATAAATTTATAAAATCACTTTCAATTGTTATAAAATCACCTTGAATAACAACATAAAAGATACAAATGAAAACACCCATTTTTATAAAATGCTCTCAAGAAGTATAACAATGTTTTTCATAGAAAATCTATTCCCAAATCCCCTTTCCAAGGCCCACATGACACTAAGGAATTAACAAAACAGAATTTTCAGCCCCTTTTAACAACTATTAAATCAATTTCATATTTTATAAAACTACCACAAAAGATACCACAAATGTTACATTCAAAAAGTTCACAACATCAACAAAAGTGAAATTATAAAACTAAATTCTTAACCAAATCCATTAAAAACGGTTTTTTCACCACAAAAATCCTACGGGGATTATGAAAAAATAGTAAAAAAAGCAAAGTAACTAATAGAGGAATGGTTAACCATGGAATCACCTACCTTTTGAGTCGAAACCCTCAAATATTGGGGGGAAACAGCAACTGCACCACCTCCGCACATATGGGAAGTGAAAAAAACCTAAAACCTCATGATTTCTCTCAAAAGATAGGAATTTAGACCCTAGGCATGAACCCTAACTTTTGGATATTTTAGAACTCTTTAAAGGGAGATAGAAACCATAAGGAAAGGGAAGAAATCAAAGAGAGAAATACTTGCATAAATCCTGAATGAAACACCCATAATCACCAATACTCTTAATCTCCAAGTAACCAAAACTGGTATGGAGGCTCAAAGGAGTCATAGTAGGTCATGTGGGGACTGAAATGGGGGGAAAAGTGTGAGAATTTGGGGAGTTATAAAAAAATCATTTTACCCCTTCAAATTTGGTCGATTTGAGAATGATTTAAGAAGATCACCCTAATCTATAGGGAAGATGATCTCTAAAGAGGCAACATCACTAACGGGGGTGATCATCAAGTGTTTGGATTTGAGTGGGAGATGGACTCACCAAAAAATAGTAAAAAATGTATATGTTATTAAATAAACAAAATTAATTTTTAAAAATTGAAATGGGCTTCCAGGCAGGACAAATCCCTTAAATAAAAACCCAAATCCACCATGATTATGGATTCCTAAATGGTCCAAATTAATATGGTGGTGTTAATAGGTCAGGGGATGCCAAGTAAGAATTAAAATGGATGAAAAATGTTGAATAGTGAAGGAGTTATAAAGGAACCAAAATTTATTTTTAAATATTGAATTGGGCTCACAGTTTGGACCAAATTTTGAAAACTCACCATTTCCACCAAATGAATGGGAAACCCCCAAAACAGTGAAAGAATGTAAATTAAATGAAAAATACATTTGAAAAAAAAGGTCATGTATTTCACAATTCTCCCCACCATAAATCTCTTCATCCCCAGAAATCCACATTAAGGCCAAAGGAAAAAACCAAACCCAACCGATAAACCAAGATGTACTTCTTTGCCAAGCATCGCCACAATGGGCCAAAACACCTCTAGTGATCAATTAAGGAAATATTACGCTATAAACCCAAAATTACACCACTTTACTTAAAAAATAAAGCACATTTGAAATTATCCCAAATAAAAACTCTTCAAACTCTATCCGAACAAGACTCAAGCAATTCACCAAAATGAACAACATCATCAAACAAGGTTACACTTACCTTACTATAAATAAACCATTAGGTGATCTCCAATCCCATTATTTACTCAAGGAATATGTAGTAGTTAGATATATCTGAATGAGAATACCTACTGATAAACCAAGACCAAGGGAAATGATGAGTTATTGGTATAGGGAGACACAAATGGGCTCCCCACCATAAGGGACAACATAAATTTTTCCCTAGATAGAATCGGGACACTAACAGGTGGTGGCCCGAATGGAATCCCTATTATAAGGGGTAAACATCCATTAGAAATTTCTGAAAGAATAAATATGAGGCCCATGGTGTTTCTCTCCACCATAAGAACCAACCATCTTAACCAACCAGCATAGGCCGACACGAAAATACCCCAAAATTAAAGAGTTGGGATGACTGTATGGTTAGTCTGCAATGTTTGGGAAACTGTGCGATCAAAGTGTGGATCCTTATATATTCATGGATTTTTGGGGTATAGTTATAACTAACCATGTGAAAACCATTTGCTAAATATGGGGATCATTCTATTTATATGGCCTCTTTGAACACGATCACTACTAATCATTAACAAACCGTGTGCTCAACCTATCAAGAAAAATTCACAGCCATCCTCCAAAAACTCAAAGGAAAACAGTGGGGAAAAAGAATGAAATTTGGAGATAACATGCGAACAAGGCCCTCAACCTCTTTCCACCTAACAATAACAACAGAAGAAAGATGATGACACTAGTAATTTAAAATCTTCCCATATTTCATATTGAAGATAGGACATCGTACAAGGGTTTGAAAGACCCTGGGATTTCCCCTGACTATGCACCAGCTTCTCTCCGGGACCTATGGCTAGAGATCAAATGATTGAAGCATCTTCAGCCTCGCAATTAGGCTTTGGAAACCCCTGAACATAACATTTTCTACCGTTGATACAAAAAAACTACACTAAAATCCCAAATGGGTTCACTAAGACATAACACACTCCAAAAGTCACTTTATTGAAACCTGAAATTTTAGTGAAACAAGGGCTCAGAAGATGCTCACACATCACACCTTGTTTCTTTAGGTGAGAAAATACCAAAGGAAAGGACACTATAAACATCTTCCTCTAAGATTGAAGATTTGATGTTTTTCGAAGGGAGACATACTCCCAACATAACAGTGACTCTCACAGGACTATACAATCTTCGCCTCTACAGTCAAATGAACACATGACATCACAAGGCATCACTGATCATGAAAATTGTGACTGATAGAAGCAATTAATAGAGAGGGGCCTTATGAAACATCCCCAAAAAAGACACAATTCCAGAAGGTGGCCATAATGGCCTCTCATGAACAGATCTACCACAATAGTGGCTTAACGTAAAACTTTATTAAAAAAGACTATGAAGGACCTAGAGGCCCTCTTTGACACCATCCACACTTGAAACCCCAGACTAATTTCACCTTCGATGAATCAGGTAACTTAATAAACAAAGGTCTCTTTAAACCTTCCATGAGAACTCTAATACAACAACAGGTTCCACCAAACAAAGAGAGGAAATGGTGTAAACTCAATCTCCAAAGCTCCAGAAAATGATTCCTTACATTGATCAACTGGGGGATCATTAAACGGCGAAACAACCTAGGCTGCACTTCTGTTGTGCACTAACCCTTAATGGGGGCATACCTTATCCAATGAGAGAAACCAAGGACCCAACAAACCTGGTCCATTGGTCAAGACATACCTCAACTAGATCTAAACAGATGAGGGGAACCAGCATCAGGTCTTCCCATACTTTTCTCAGAGGATACCACTAACCAGCCCTTAAACCCAGCATACTGACCAAACACAAACCCAAAACACTATTCAAACAAGAGGGGTTCTTGGACACAAAACATTCCACAACATCAAAATTTCCAAAAACAAATAATACACATAATACCAAACCAATCATCAAGACATCAAGCTTTCCTTTTAAAAAAATTTCTTTGAAAACAAATTGTTCAGCAGTTAGCTTATTCCCCAATGGTACCGCATGGGCCTCACAAATGCAAGTTTTCGAGCCACACTAGGCACCCTCCTCATATCCATCCTAGCACTCATCCAGTCGTTCCATTAACCATCCATCATCCAATATAACCCCATGAATGTGGTCACTCATGAAATTACCAAAGGTTAATAAAAAATCACTTTCCACTTTTCAAAACCAAAACAATCAACCAATACTTTCTTTTTCTCAAGACTTCTAACCATGTAATCGAACACAAATTACCGCTTAAAAAAATTTCATCAAGGTACAATCATTCCAATGAAAACTCACTTTCAATTTATTCACATCAACTTCAAAACATCTCATCCTATTAAAAAACCTCTCAATAGTTTAAGAAACTCTATTAGAAACACTTCTTCAAAACCAACCTTGACATAGTTCATGATTTCAAAAGATGTGAAAACACACCATTTTCCATTCCAATAAAATTCTGAAAATTTAATTCTCCCATTTCAAAAATCTAACCACTCCCACTTTATTATAAAATCATTTCACAAAATTTTTACGCTTCTTAAAACCAAGTCACTTTAAAACCAAAGTTCCAAGATTTCAAACCTAAAGAACACAAGACAATGCGAGATGAAACTTGTTTTAGTGGGTGACTTGGACATATGGTTTGGTGCCATATTCCAATCACTTTACTATCATAGAGAGTGTTCTAGTGAATATCCTCGGTTCCACATGGATTTCCAGGCCCTACGAGATCACTGAGACCATTAACCTAACTCTATTTTCATTTCCCCTAATCATCATCTAAAAAAGAAAACCAAAGGACTCATATAAATCTTGACTTCCCATGGCGACTCGAATCCCATCATGAGGTGTGGTGGTCAGGAAAACTACCCATAACTGAAATACCAAGTCCCAAAAATTCTAACTCCATACTATCCCGACGGTTACCCATATAATGTGAGCCAAAGAGTTTACCAGAACCTCCTCTGATACCATTTTGTCATGAACCAAATCTGGTTTCCACCGAAATCTGCACCAAACTTGAGCCTTGTTGTTGGCTTAGTTTGGTGCCAATTTCGGTGGAAACCTGATTTGGTTCGTGACCGATGGGGCTAGAATTATCTGAAGAAGTGGATGAGAATGTGAATTTGATCTATTAGCACATGGGGACATCTCAGAACAGGCAAATAAAATTTTTAGAAAAAATAAGGAAAGACTTCTCTTTCAAGGTAGGTGACCATGTTGTCCTTAAAATATCTCCTTGGAAAAGTGTGATGCATTTCGGTAAGAAAGTGAAGCTAAGTCCGTGGATCATTTTTACTTTTCAAATCCTGGAGAAAGTTGGAACATTTTCATACCAAGTAGCCTTGCCTCCATGTTTGTCTCAGGTACACAATGTTTTTCATGTTTCAATGTTCAGAAAGTATGTGCCAGATTCATCACATGTCTTGAGCCCAAAATAAGTTCATCTGGAAGAGAACATTTCTTATGAAGAGAAACCAGTTCAGATTCTTGATCAAAGGGAATAGGTATATCAAAATAAGGTAATCTGCCAAGTAAAGGTTTGGTGGAAAAACCACATGGTAGAAGAAGCAACATGGGAGTCTGAAAATTCTATGGGGGAAAGGTACCCTCACTTGTTTAATAAGTAAATGAAATTGTGAGGAAGCAATCTCTAGAAGGTGGGGATAATTTAACACCCCAAGGTTTTCTAAAATTAAATTAAAATGCATGAATTTTTTTTCATGTAGATATTTATAACTTTCCTTTAAACGTAATTTTATTGCTTTTATGTTTTGAATTTTGAAAAACAGTTATCTACAATTATGTTCAGTAAGTTATTTGGAGTTTAATAGAACCAACTTGTTTTTTTGGTGAATAGTAACATACCCTTATGAATAGTAATATGAATAGTCATATGACTATAATGAACTGTAAATGTTATTATTATTTTATTTTCTTAAGTATTGAAGATAATGACATTTTGGTTAACTTTTCAATGTGATATAAAAGTAGTTCTAGTTTTAAAATTATTATTTTTTGAATTAAGTATGATTTTATTTAAAAATTAAATTAATAATATTTTGAAAATTATTTTGAAAAAATGGACATAATTTTTTAATTATACACATCAATAAACAGTTAGGGTGAAATTTGGTGATTTTTCTAAAACAGTTGATTTTTTGGTGAATAGTAAAAAATACATTTTTGAGTTTCGGTGTGTTAATGACATCATTAATGATGTAATAATGATGTAATAAATATTTTCATCTTTTTTATAGTTAAATAATATTCTAGGTGACCCAAGTGGTTAATTCCATCGTCAAATACCATGGTCAATCCCGTGGTATTTTAAATACCACTAATGAGGTGTCCATTGAAATTATTATAATAATCCCTGAATTTTTCTATAAATACCAACTCATTCCTTCATAAAATTCATTAGCAATTCTTCCCCAACAAATATATGGACTCATTAACTCCCTATTTTTCCTCCCAATGTTTCCTCAATCCCCCAAGGTCCCAACTTTAATGTTCTAGGATTTACTCTATAAGGTAAGAAAATTCTCAATTTCTTTCTTTTTTCCATTCAAGTTCTCTTTTATGGGGTATAAAATTCATGTTTCAATACCATATTCTTATTTACTTATTATTATTGATCTATTATGTATTATAATTCATTTCTGGATGGGTGTCCCTTGTCCCCTCTCTTTTTAATATTTTCTAAAACCATGTTGCGTAGCCGTTAGGCTGCCGAATTTTCGTAAGGGATTTCTCAATTATTCTTTTATTTTGAGTTCCTTTATTTTCTTATTCTTTCCTCATATATTATTACCCAAGAGGAATGAAATTTCAATAAATAATTTATATTCTGGATGTTCTCATGTTCATATAGAATTCATTATCATTATTCTTCTCCTCTCGCACTTATTCAAGGAATAAAAACAATGTCTGTGATGTGTCGAATCCCCGACATCGTGGACAATGTGATTTCCATTTGCATTAATTATTTTAAGTCTGGTCATGAAACCATTTTTAGGGTTTAACCAGGTTATAATATATTTATAATGTCTCATTAATGGTTATTTAATTCTTTTTTATGCATGGTTCTAATTTATAAGACAAATTGATGTCGTTATTATCAAAGAACCACTAAAATGATCTAAACAAACATCATTAATGTTTACATTTGTGAATCATACTCATATCAAACATCAAAATGATAAATGGTATAAATTATAGTACTATAAATATTTAAATACCATTCCATTCCAATTCTGGAGTTTCACTTCCAATATAAAAGAACAATCCATCATGAACCGGTCATGAAAATCATGTAAAGAACTCACCCAAAACAGTGCAAAGAACAAAATAATAATGATTAAAGGGTGAAATGATGTAATTAAATGATAATATAAGGTATTATAAAGATGTATATGATTCTTTAATATATTAATAACACTCTTTTAACTATTATATAAGAGTTTTAAATGCACTGGAAGTAATTCCAAACCGAGGTAAAGGAATTCTTAACCTGATTTCCATCCTTTGGGTTAACCAGCTAATTTGTTATTTATGTGTTATTAAAATTGATTTTCTAATGGGTTTTGTTTATATTAGGTTTTATTATTTCTAATTACATTGTATATACATATTATATTTTCTCTATTAAGTCTCTCTTCAATTATATGATTTATGTAAGGGGCTTTTCTTCTAAAATCCACTTTTAAAGTTCCATTTTAAAATTTTCAAAAGCAATGTTTTTATGATATTATCCTTATCATATGTTTATGTTATGGTTCTTGGGAATTTTTTATGATAAAGGGTGGGACCTATATCTCCCTTCAATTCATTGGGTTTGTGTAAGTTGTAGGTCAGCCGTATGGTTACTCCAACTGTAACTGCAATGGTTACAGAAACAATAAGGCAGTCGGGAGGGTTACAAATGATAAGGTAGATGAGAGGGTTACAAGATTATGTAATTAATTCCCCAAGATACCATTATGATTATTTTTATATTCTATTGAATTATGTTAATTTTTTCATGTTTTTTTGGATCTTGTGTAAATCTCATGTTTCATATAGTAAGTATATATGGGTGATAAGCATGTCTTTTGAAAATGTTTCCATACGTTACCAGTATTCATGGCCTAATATGCTCTTTCCTTATTTTACATCCCTTAAAAAGATTTTTTTTCTCATCCCAAGTTTTTTTAAATTATTTTCATAGGTCGTAAGGATTTGTAAGACAAAGAAGGAATCCAAGTTAAATGTTTGAATAATTTTCAAAGAAATCACGATTTAATCTTTAATGTTTTATATTTTGGAAAAAAAGTAAAACTATTTTTTTAGTATCCACTATGTAACAATGTGTATGGTTTTTAATTTATTGTTTCACAATTCTCTAAAGATATAAACATGAAAATATCCTCAATGTAATAGGAAGTGACTTCTAGTCTAAAATCAAGATTATGTAATGTAATATGGTCTGGTTTTTATAATCATGATCAATTATAAAATTATTTTTATGTAATTCATGTCATTTAAATTATATTAAAATAATATAAAAATATCACAATAGGATAAATTTTTTTATAAATGATTTCATAATCAAAAGGTGGCTTCAATTATATCTTAAATGAGTGTGCTGGTTATATTTAAATTTTATACTCCTGCTTTGAGTTATACAATTTAGGTGGTAATAAACTATTTTAATACAGTTCATGTTGTTTAATTTTAGTATGATATATTTTTAGAATTTTTTTTGGGTATGATCATTTTTGTTTAAATTCCCTTTTTGGTTTAATTTGGTTAAGTTTTACTTTGTTCCATTCTATTCAAATTGGTGTAGTTTTGTTTCATTATGTTCTAATATATTGAGGTAGTTTCACAATGAGTTATTTTAATTCATTTCAATTGGGATTGGTTTGGTTTGATTCAATGGAAAATATTTTTCATGGGTAAAAATAATTCATCTTTGAAGTTATGGTTTATTGTAGTTTTCAATAATTTTATACTATTAAATTTATAATTACAAATAATATATACCTATTAAATTTTACTTATGACTTACATTAGGTTATTTTTAACACATAGAACATTTATAATGTTATAATCATTCCATATATGTTGATTATTATTATATTACTTATATATTTCTTGTTTTTTTATGATTATGTGAAACTATTTACTCATATACTTTTTCATCAAAAAACATAATCAAAACTTTTCTTTTATATAAAATAGATGAGTGCTTATATACCTTTTAATCAAGCGTTTTTTTCATTTTAATGTATATTCTCTTATAGAAATTCATATTCAATCCATTTTCAAATTTCTATGATTGAAATATTCACTGCACAAAAAAAATAGATTTTAATAATGTTGCACATGTTTCATATAAATCTTAAAATATACGCTAAAAATGTTCTACAATTCCGTTTCAACCAAAAACAATTCATGAAACTTTTCAATTTGAACTGAGAGGATTTTTCAATGTGAGAGCTACTATATAAAATATCTTTATGAAAAAACATTTTGATCTCCAATAAAATTTTTGTAATGTAATATACTATTCATAAAATGTACATGAGTTTTTATATTTCTACTTGATAATATTGTTTTATAATAATTGGCCTATGAAGTCCCATAATATTTATAATTTAAATTCTCATATGTTTCATTTTTTTATTATTAAATATATTCTTCCACTTTTAAAAAACTACCATGTCATTCCCTTACAATACATTATTAATCTTCTTTATAGTTCAAAATTTATTTGTATCTGATCTAGTCAACATAATCATTTAAACTCTAAAATAGATAATATTTTTAAGATGATTACTATGTGTATTTTAAAAAGAACATAAAAATATATCCCATACTAATTATAAAGAAACATGATAAATAATGTATAATTATATGCTTTTTTATTGGTATACTTATATATATTTTTAATCTAAATTTATATAAAAACCCCAAAAAATTTCACCTATTGAGCACTCAAAATCATTAAAACTTGATCTTATTCAATGATGTTTTATTATGTATATGGATAACCATATAGTTTACAAACTGAATATAAATGAATTGTCCATGTCCAAAGTTTTATAACAAATTCTACAATGTAATATATCTTTATAATCTAATACATAATTGGAATTATAATATGTATGTAAAAACCTTTATTATTAATTATTTTTATTATGAAATATACACATTTATATAATATATTTGTTTATTATATGCATAAAAATTTATTATATATCATGTTCTCAACATTCATATATTTTTCCATTCCAACATTATCAATACATTATATATTTTGATTATGTTAATTTTTCTTCACCAGTTCAACCAAATAAATCCAATTCAGTTTACATTAATAATAAATGTGTGATGATTCAAAATATTATTATATCAGGTTGGTTTATTTATATTTGATTTATTATTGAGTTTTTTTTTGTTCATCATGGATATTTTTAATATATATTGGTTCAATTCATGCGATTTTAGGTTGATTTGGTTTATATTTATGTAACTCATGTATAATTAGTTTCTTTGTTTTTGGTTTCATTAAATTCAATTTTTATTAACTTGGGTAGTGCTTTTATTTTTTAGTTTTTTTTCATTTTTGATTCAATTTTTAGTGGTTCCTTTAATTTTTTTATTTACGTTTTTTTAATTACTATACACCTCTATTTAAATAAATATCTATATATTTTTGAAATAACTATTTAGAATAGTTAAGGTTTCTCAAGAAATTTTAGGGATGCATGTGTATTTATTTTCTAGAGTTATGAATATGTCATCCATGTATGATTTTTCTATGTAATGAGGATTCATAAGGTTTTTATATGGGTTGTGAGATGATTTTATATGTGATGTGAAATATTTTTATATAGTATGTACTAATATTTTTTATAAAGGATTTTTTTAAATGGAAAGGATACATAAGGGTTTTATAGAAGACAAAAAATGGAATCCTATAGAGGTTAGATAATATGTAAGGCTTTTTGTGGAGATACACCATAACATACTACCACAACTTATTTTCTTGAGAAGAGAAAGAGTGCTACTAACCTTAGGTGATATCCCCAAGACCCCAATGGTTAGAAATAAATACCAAGGGGATATGTTTATATTGGGGGATTATTTTCCCATTATAAAAAAATACCAACTCCAAATATTAAATATAAACATTTATACCGTCAATATGATTATAAAAACCCATAATTTATAAATTATATTTTTTCTTAAAATAAATAATTATTATATTATATTATACAGTATTATACACATATACCAGGTAGATAAACCAACAACACATTATTTCATTATTGTAAATCATTACAATAGTCAACTAATAATCCATTTTATATTCCAAATATTACAAGGGGAAAAATAGAAAATTTAAAAACAAAAACGAGAAAATATGGATTAACCCAATATATAAGAATCATCCCCCTCATGAACAAAAATATAGAAATAAAATAAAATATTAGTAAACCAATCAACTTTACATAAAATAGAGATATAGAACCTTGATATGAATTTAGTTGAATAATGATTAAATGGGGGTAGTTTTATTTATAGGATATAGTTTTACAATTGGAATAATAATGTGATAGATGGAATATTAATATGACTATTTGAATAGTAATATGACCATTGGGGGTAGTTACATGAACTTTAGGAATAGTAACTTCACCGTTGAAATATTAAATTAACCTCAAAATAATAAATTTTGATAAAACTAATATTTATCTTGAATGATTTAAGTAAATATAAAAATCATAATTCCAAAAAAATAAATATCATGAGTAAAAAACTCAAAGAAAATATACGCATGTTTTTAATAAACTATATTTTCAATTATTTTGCAAAAAACATAAATTTTATATAAAAAATTAAAATGAACTATTTTTCAAATTTATATTTACTTAATTAAAATTAATATTGAAATCCTCACTTCAAAATTTTCCAAGGGTTATTTTTTGGTAATTTTATGAAATACTTTAATTTTTAGGTGAATATAAAAAATAGTTTTTTCGTGTAACTGGTGTATCTTAAATTACATTATTTATGATGTTATAATGAACTAATAATTTCTATATATTGATGTTATATAAAAATTATATTTAATTTAAGGAATGATTCATTAAAATAAAATAAAATTAATTTCCAAACCTAAAAATCATTTTCCAAAGTTTAATGTCAAAAGTATTAGCCTAAAATAATAGTTTTCGTTTTCCACTTTCCCTTTTAATAAACTAATTAATTAAAATTATTATTAGTTTTAATGTATTAAAACCATAATATTATATTGATATATTATTTATATTTTAACTAATTTATAATTACAAGGTTTACTGTGGATATAGTGTCTTATTAAAAAATTTATTATAGTAATACATCTCTCGTCAAGTATAAACAACCCCTCTACATCCCCTGGAAAAAACATTACTCCTACCCTTTATAAAGAAAAATATCTACCAAAATACTCTCTAATAATACTCTAAAAATCCATATGGGTATTTTGGAGTAATCTAACTCCAATCATCAAGGTATTTCAGTGCCATAAAAGGGAAGCAACACCAAGAAGAGGGTATGTTCTCATCAACTGTTCTTTGTGTATTCCTATTCTTTTCAAATATATCTCAATACCATTCAAAAAAATATTATAGTATTAATTATTAAGTATGTTAAAATTTCATTAATTATTTTAACCAACTATAAATATTATATTTTTTAGGTATTTATATTTTATATCTCTCTTTCTCCTAATTTCGACAATATTTCCCATAGTGGTCGGTTAACGGACAATGAGGATATTTAAAACTTATTTCCTTATAAAAAAACATTATATATAGTTAAAATAAATTATTTATTATATATAAATTTATAACTATATTTATTTTGAGATGTTGGAATTTATTTTACTTACATATAAATTTCCTTGGACAAAATAGTGAAATCGAAGATAGACGTGAAATTTTTAATAAAAATTTGACATCAAGATTCTTGAACCTCAAGATTGGAAATTAATAAATATAATAAAATTATTATAATCAGTAAATAATTAATTAAAATAAAATAATCTACATTTTTTTAATTTTCCTAAAAACTGGTGTTTATTATCAAGGAAGTGTAAAAGAATCAAAATAAAGTGGGAGTTAAGGGAAGGGGATTCTCAAACCAAAATCCCTTTCATTAGGTTATACTTGTTTCATGTCACTTTTAGTATGGATATTACAATAATTTCCTTAAATATCCATTCAATATTATTCTCTTTTCTTTTGAATGATATACTTGTTTCCACCTATTATTTATAATCCAAGCATAAATATTTTCCAAAAAAAACCATTCCTTCCAAGAAAATATTTGACTCATATTGATTTGTGACTTAATTGATAAATAATGAGTATGTTTATGCCAAATATTTTTTTCCATTATTCATTTTTGAACCCCATGTTTATTCATGAAGTTGTGTTTTGTGAAATATATGTGAATCCCATTCCATTGCATTGATTATTTCATGACTACAATTATTATACGTTCAATGTGGAATGTATGATTGTGTTAATATTATGATGTTATAGGAGGGAACATAATTATATATCCCACTAATTAATTTAGTAATGTGATTTATCTCATGATATAATATGTATAATTCATGAACATTATAGTAGATTTGGTCACAATGATGATGTTATGATTTATGCACATATATTATGGGTGAACATGATGCAAGATTTGATCAAAACTATGTGTTGTATCTGACCACTATGGAATGATGTTTTATTTTTATACATCACCACATTACATGCATTATAAAATTTTCCCTTATTATATTTTTGAATACATTATACTTATCATATGACTTTTATGATTATTCTCACCGATTTTTAACTGATTCATGTCCCTTATTCCTCCCCTTACTCAGCTTGAATCTCTCCCCTTTATTTGATGTAAATACTTATGTGACTATCTGTACTAAGAAAAACATAATAATTTATAATGATAAATAATAAGTATTTAAATAAATTTATAATATTTATTATATACTATTGATTTATGATCCTAATTTTATCCAGATATTAAACCTTTTGGATCCTATATTATTATGCTATTATGTTGTTTATCATAAAAATGATGTAATAGTCATGTAAGAAAAATTAGAGTCCTTATAGTTGGTATCAGAGTGATGGTTTAGTTAATTGTGGAATTAAGATGAGTAAAAATTACTGAAAACCATAGGTATAAGACTATGTTTGGGTAAAACATCATAAATGGATCGTTTTAGAAAAAGATAAACATAAGGATCCCATAATAAATTCCATTAGAGTTAATTGAAAAATAAATAAATTATCTATCCAAGATTTATTAACTTACATTTAGTACAAAACTTTTCTATTATATAAAATGGTGGGAACCAGGAGAAACTGATATAACAACCCATGTAAGGGACAAATGAAATTATTGTCCAAATGACATCCCCAAGTCCAAGTGAGGTGCAGTTAAAAATTTTATATTGATGATTACCCGGTTGTCTCAATCTATGAATAATGACACAACCAACATGGAACATCCACTATCACCCAGGAAAGAACTATTTTATATTTAATAATTTATGTGGAAATGACTACCAAATTTTACAGGAACTTCTATCCCACTTTTCATGGAATAGTGGGTGAACTCAATAGGGAAAATCAATTCTATGCTCCACTCATCGAAGAAAGAGAATGTGAATCTGTCCTTCTATCATTTAGATAGAGAAGCTTATCAATGGTGGAAATTTGTTAAGAACACCAACATGAAAGATGAAATAGAAGATATGGAGTGGTAATAATTTAATAAAATATTTCTTAATAATTATTTCCCTCTAGGCCATCAAAAAATTTGAGAGAGAATTATTAGAGTTTATGAAAAATTAAGGCGAGTCTATCATTACTTACAAGCAAAACATTACATGGATTGAAAGATGTGCCTTCGGTTTTGTATTAAAAAATGATAACAAAATAGATATAATTTTTGTGGATTAAAAACACACCTTAAAAAGGATTTAACTATATAATACTTTGGGAGTTATAAAGAAGTGGTTAAATATTCCCTCAAGGTATAGATGGATCTTGGAAAGTGGACACATGGTTATGAAGATAAGAAGAGAAGAATGAATTTTCAAGATAACTGGTGAAATTAAAAATAAGGAAAGTGGATCCAACCACCAACATGTAAAAAATGTGGGAATAAACATCATGATAATTGTCTCAAATGGGATTGTGAAATGCTTCATGTGTGGGAGAGAATTCCCTAATCTCGTGAGTGTAAAATAGTCATGAAGAATATAAACAACATGATGGTGGAATGGAAGGCACCACATAATTCACCACCCATGGTTCAATACTTAAACTATAGAAAAAAAGGGAACTATTCAAGATAGTGCACAAATCTATGGGTCCTTGAAGGTAATCATCTTCAAAGAACATCAAAGATAAAGGAGTAAGTGAAAGATTATGATATTACTACTATTGAACTTGATTGTGAAATCAAAGTGAACAATGTATACTTCATGTTCACTCAAGAATGTAAAAAGTTTTATATGATTCTAGTTCCACACATTCTTTTAAATCTAACAAGTTTGTTATACATATTTAATCAAAGATCCAAAATCTTGAGGTAGAGATACCTATAAAAAAACATGGTACTTTAATCATTAAAACCCAAGTGTTTGACACTTCTCCTATTACCATATATGGGATGATTCATCTAGAAAATCTCATAATACATTGCCTGGTGAAATTATACACTATACTAGGTATGTATTGGATATCATTATATATATATTACATCAACTTTTCAGAAAAAGAAATAACTTTTCATATTCCAAACCATCCCTTGATCCACTAAAAATTCACGGAAGATCATGAATCTCCATTGTAAAATCCATCAATGGTGTGTGTTTTGATACCCTATGAAGTAGAATACCTTTCCCAAATGGTTGATTCAAAGGAAGGTATCAATCTAGAGGAAATTACCATTTTAAGAGAATCCACTGATGTATTTCTCAAAGAGTTACTCAAACTTCATCTAGATCGTGAGGTAGAGTTTTTAAGAGAACTTACACCTTGAGACACTTCAATATCAAAATAAACTTACGTGGTTATTGAACTTGTGGGGTTAAAAATTCACCTACAACATAATTTGTACAAAGGTTTCATACAATACAGTGTATGGCCTTGGGGTTCACCAATTCTCTTTGGTAAGAAGGATATATTAATGTGTTTGTATATCGATTACAAATAGATCAACAATATAACCACAGAGAAAAAGTTTCCCCTACCAAGTATTCATGAATTTTTAAATAAACAATAGGGATATTATTACTAATAAAAGGTGGATCTTCATTCTATATATCATTTATTGAAGGTAAAAAAGAATGATATTCAAAAAACTGATTTTTTTTAAAATGTATGGAAACTATGAGTTCATTTTTATTCTCAAAAAAATTAATAAAACCTGTGTTTATTCCTAGATTTGATATATATAGTATTAAATACTACCTCAGAAAATTTTTAGTTGTATTTATTGATGATATTGTCATCTATTCCAAGAAAAATGTATAATAGGAAGAGTATCTAAGGATATTAATGGAAAAGATAAAGAAGGATAAAATATATGATAAGTATATAATGTGTGACTTTTGGATGAAGAAATTCACATTCTTGTGGAAGACCATCACATGTGATGGAATTTATATGGACCCTTTTAAGAAAAAAGAAATTGAAGAATGGACCAAACCTACTAGTGTCACATAAATCTATAGTTTTCTTATTTTATCAAGGTACTACCAACATTTTATGAAAAAAATTTATGAATTATATAGACTTTTAACTATGTTAACATGGATATGTGTAAAGTATGTCTAGAAAAAATAATGTGAGGAAATATTTAAAGGTAATAATAAGACGCTACTCACTAAACCTTTACTCACACTACCAACTGGTGGATAATGTTTTGTAATATATATTGATGCTTAAATGAAATTCTTGGGTTATGTAATCTTGAATAATGATAAAGTGAAAGAATATGCCTTGTGATAATTTAATAGTTGTGAGAAAAACATCCTCACACATGATCTCGAGTTAGAAAATGTGATCTTCTCTTCAAAGATTTGGTTGTACTATCTCTATGGTGAGAAGTGTGACATATATAATGATCATAAGAGTATAAATTATATATTAACATAGAAGGAACCAAATAAGATTCATGAAATTTGGTTAGATCTAATGAAGGAATATAATTTATCTATTCACTACCATCCAGGAAAGGTGAACGAGGTAGCTGATGCACTTAGTGGAAAAGAACCTACTACTTTATCAATGATGTCAATTGAGAAATACCATATCTTCATGGATATTCAAATGATGGATCTGAAAATCATAATGGTATGGAATAAATCCCACCTTTACCGAATTATTTCAAAACATTATATCCAATATATGTTCAATAAGGCAAAAAGGGATGATATATAGATTCAATTGAAAGTGAAATAAGGAAAAATGGGATGTCACATGAGTTCCACATCGATGAGGATGGCATCATTTGACTTAGAACTAGAATTTTTGCTCCTACATCACCGATGATAAAGAATGATCTATTATAGAATGTGCATAACTCTTATTTCACTATTCATCCTCGAAGTACCTAGATGTATCGTTATCTTAGATAGAATTTCTAGTGGGTTAACATAAAGAAGGAGATCCCTGATTACACCTCAAAGTTCTTGGTATGTTAGTAAATTAAATATGAGTGAAAAAGTAAAAAATGTATGATGAAACCTTTTTATATACCCATTTTGAAATGATATTATTTCACAATGGACTTCCTCACTAATCTCTAGAACACATACAAAAGAGATAATGCAATATGGGTTGTTCTGCATCAACTCATGAATACCTCCATCTTCATCGCCATTCGAGAATATTTCTCACTGGAAAAAAATTCCACAAAATAAATAAAAGAAGTGGTGGAGATACATGAGGTTCCCATTTCAATCATCTCTGATCATGATATATGGTTCACATATAAATTTTTTAGAATTATTCAATATCATTTGAGTACTGAATTGAATTTTAGTATGTCCTATCGCCCCTAAACTACTGGGCAACTAGAAAGGACTTTTTGGAATATTAAGGATATGTTGAGATTTTTTTCAATGTAATTTAATGGGGGATGGGATCAAAATCTCCCATTAATTTATTTTTCAAATAACTACAACTTTCACAAAAGTATCCAAATAGATCTATATGAAGAATTGTATGGGAAGGGATGTAGAACTCTAAATTATTGTGATAAAGTTGGTGAACCAAAGATACTTGGAACTAATATTGTGAAAGAGATGAAAAATAAGGATAAATACACACACTATCATATAAAATCTACTCAGATTCTTTATAATTTCTATACTCACAACCGAGGAAGGTAATTGGACTTTGATATCGTAGAAAATGTTTTCTTTATAATATCACTATGGAAGAGAGTTATTTAGTTTGAAAATATGGGGAACCTTATCCAAAGTTACATTGTCCCCTTTGAGAACCATGATCTCCTAGGACAAATGGACTACCATCATCAACTCCCCCAGATATGGCTCATATTCAGGATGTGTTCCACATATCCCTCTGGAGAAAGTACATACCTGATCCCTCACATGTATTGAATATGAAGGTGGTACCACTAGAGAATGACCTCTCATATGAATATAGGTTGGTGAAGATCTTGGAGCATAGATACGATGTTATATGTAACAATTCAACCCACCTTGACAAAGTGTTGTGGATGAACCAAATGTATGAAGTGGTGACATGGGATCTAGAGGAAAAAATGAAACAGAAGTACCCTCTCCAATTAACAACTAAGAATATGAGTTGAAATTATAGGGATGAAATTTATAAATAGTGGAATAATGTAAGATCCCATAGTTTATAAATGATATTATTTTTGAAATAGATGTGTATTATATTATATCATATAGTATTATATGTATACGAAACATAGAGGCACCAACAACAAACAAATTCATTAAGGGAAATCAATAAATTAGTCAAAGAAAAATCCCTTTAAAAGGCCAAATACTATGATGGGATAGAAAATAGAAAATAAAAAACAAAAATGTGGAAATTTGAATAACCCTAATCTGTTATAATAAACCCTCCCATGAACGACACTATAGAAAAGAAAAAAATATTAATAAAAAAATCAACATTATAGAAAATGGAAATATAGAGTCTTTATATGAATTGAGTTGAATTTAAGAGGTTAAATTCCATTTTGTTCTTTTAATTTTCTATCAATTTATTTTCTTTCCTTATCCTTTCATTACCTTCTATTTCCAAACATGGATTATAAATATAGTATATTATATTAAAAATAATGTTAATATGGTAATGGGGTATCCAATATCATTCATTTTCTCTTCACCCTTTTTTGTTCTATAAATGAAGACATTTGTGTGGTGTCGATTCACCACCTTCATAGACAGTGATTTTTTCATTTTATAAAACCACCATCAAGGATGGAAATAAAATATTTTTTATTATTAAAACAGATTAAAATATATTTATAAAAACTTAATTAATATTCTTGATCTGGTGTATATGGGTAATATTAATTAATATAACAAAACTACTCAATGATGTTAAAAAAACACCAAAATAATATAAACAGTTATCATTAATATTTTATCTATTGAATAATCATCATATCTAGGAAAATATGATACATAAGAACATTTAATATTTTATATCTTCATTAGTAATATATAGATTCAATTCTGGATAACTATTCCCATTTCACATGATCTTCCATACATGTATACAAGTGAACCAATCCTAAAAACCAAGGAAATAAACACTTTAGACCAATTAAATCGATTATTATAACCCATAAAGAAAGACGTAAATGAAATTAATAAAAATATAATAAATCAAATAAATGTTGAGTATTTTATAAATAAAATTATTAAGGAATCTAATTTCATTATCATATACATTAAGTGAAAGTGTATAACATGTTCATACATAAGTTATCGGTTTTCTCATCTCACTTTTATTTCTATCAGATGTCACTTATTCACCATAATTTCTTGTGTGTTGTGTATGTATAATTAAAATTAATTTATAATATAATTAATATATTTATCTAAATGGTATTAAATGTATTATTTTATGAGAATTAATTTTACGATGCAAACGGTTTGACTATTTTCAAAGTGGTAAGAGATTCTCCCTGAACATCCAGTTTTCATTCAGGTTATGCTTTATATATCTTTATGAAAATTTAATTATTCTCTATTTTCATTTAATTATTCTAAATTCTAGGTATATGTCCAAAAATAATGTATCCAATTATGATAAACCTTATTTTATGAGGAAATACATGTTTATAAGGTTCTCTTTTCAATTCCTCTTGATAAGAAATCCCGATTAAAGGGAACATCACAATTTCTCACCAATTTTCATAAAAACTCCATAATATGTTTTAAGAAATCATTATTTATCTAAAATGAAACATTTTATCCTGAAAAAATATCTTGGTTCTTATATGTATCTCTATAAACAACTATGATTTCTTCCTTTTTAAAGAGTCATTTATATTTTCTCTAAAACGACACTGAAGTGCCCCATTTCTAAAATTTCTTAAAAACTGATTTTACATGTTTTCATTTTAGTTTGTCATAATTTATTTCTTAAAATAAATTTCATTTTTCTTCCATTTTATTTTCTAGGATATAAATGGTTACAGTCTGATTTTATGACAAATACAAATTATTTTTCCAAAATAACTCTTCTTTGCAAATTAAAAAAAATGAAATTTCTCTTAAGAATTACTAGATGATTTTATTAGAGTATTTATAGTCTATTTAATCACACTTGTTTGAGTTTGGTTCTAAATTGGGATTGATCTTCTGTGATATCATCTACCCTATTTTATTAAATTTTTTATTATCAGTTTGGCTGTGGTTTTATTTTCTTGATACCATTCACCATATTTACTGTGAAGGGTTAGTGATTATGTTTATTTTTGGAGATTGTAATTTACATTTCATATGTATATGGTTTTTATGATTTACCCTATTTATATGAGGAATAAATTGGGCATATTAAGTGATAGTGGGGCCCACTATAGACCTCAATGCATTGGTTGGTCTTATGAGACTAACCAAATATAGACTTTCTTGAGTTCTTACATATTTATTTTTAGATATACAATTTACTCAAGCCTTATCCATTTATTTTTAGATGTCTTGGACGAGTCCTCAATGGTATATTTCAGATGACCAATATCTTTAATTCCATCATTATAATATTTCCCACATAATATATAAGATAAAAATTATAGTTTTCCGTAATGGTTACTTAGTATCTTACATAATATTACATTGGAGAGAAAATGTAAGGTTACTCAAGCGTGAGTGGCCACACCGTGAGCTAAAAAATAAAATTTTAAAAGAATAAAATATTAAGATACAACTCAGTGTTACTATATTTCCCAAACTATTTAGATTATCAACATAAGAATATGAATTTTATTTAACCTATAGAACTAACCATCATCCATTATGGTACCTAACAATTTTTTTAAATAGTTCTTACTTAGATTGAGTCTATTCATGATGTTTTCTTCAATTATTATTTATTAAACCCAATTTATACTTTATAGGATGAGTATGATTTATTTTATTCATAAAAAAATGTGTTCTTTTATGAAATAATTAATATGACTTACTTTCAATTAGATTTATTTATATCAATTTTGATGGGGCTGTCTAGTTTTTGTTCTATTCTATTTCATTCAATTAAATTTAATTATATTTATTAATGTTCGTAAAATTTATAATCCTACTTATTCAATTTAGTTATTTTTTCATTAATTAAGCTTAGTTCTAGTCCTTCTAGGATATTTTCATTCAGTTCGAGGTGGGATGATTTCTTTATATAGGATTTATAGTTTTTTATATTTTAATTTTGATCAGTTATATTTATTTTAATTTAGTTCTCTTTTGGTATGGTCAAATTGAGATTTAAATGTTTTGATTTTTTTCTTAATTATTTATTCAATTTTTTTCTATTCTAGTAATATTAGTTCAAGTAAAATTATTCTGGTTTTGGTTTTCTCTTTTTTATCAAGTTTAGTTTATTGTTGTTTAATGTGGTTTTTGGAGTTATGTTTACTGTGGTTTTTATCATGATGTATCACATTGATTTAATTTTTTTACATTTTATTTTGGTTATTTTCATTGAATTGGATTTAATTTTATTTTAATACATTTGAATTTTTTTAATGTTCATTTTGTTATATTCTATTTAATATAATTACTTTTTTTCATTTTTTAGGATTTTTATCCATTCAAATGGGTTGTATTTAATTACTATTAGTTCTCTTTCCTCTAATTGGGTATTACATGGTACATTTTGATTAGCCTTTTTTTGGTTTAAATTATTATATACACTTTTTTTATGTTAGTTTTGAGTCGGGTCAAGTCTTGTTAATTTGGTTCACATATGATCCGGTCTAGTTGGTTTTTTATGGTTTATATCAACTCCAATAAAGTTTGTTTGGATCAATTCATATTATTATGTTTAATTTATAAATTTCAAATATGAGTTCTATTTAGTTTAATAATTTTCAATTCCATTTTAATATATTTATATTAGGGTTGTTTTATTTAATTAATATTAGGTAGGTTAATTTATGTTAATTTCATTTTGATTAAGATAACTTTTATTTTATTCATTTTAGTTCAAGTAAGATATTTTTTATCTGGGATAATTCAATTTGGGTTAATTTTGGTTACATTAATTCATTTCCTTTTGATTAAGTCAGGTTGGGTTGGGAAAAGTTCACTGAAATGGAACTAAACCAACCAAACTCAGTCAAATTCAACCAATCAAGATCAATCCAAAATGAACCCAAATAAATAAAAAAATGTAGGAAAAATGGAAATGAAATGAAATAAATTCAATTTAATTGAAGAAAATAAACCCAAATTGAATGGAATATATGAAAATCAAATCAAATTATTCCAAAATTATACCAAACCAACCCCTGTAAACTAAAAGTAGCTTAAAAAAATGTGAACATTCCCAAGATAAACTAAATGAACTATTAAATAAATTTAAATAGAACTGACTTTTGTGGAACAAAATTCAAGTTAAACTGAAAGAACATAGACCACATATCAAGGATGGATATCTGATGAACTGTCATAAAAGTTTGTTATTAATGATAACATAACACCGTCTTGGTGTATTCCCAGATTAATTACTCGAATAGTTAAAATAAATTTTAACCATTGATCGCCCATGAATTTCATTCAGGAACCACATTATTTAGAAAAAAATCCAATGATCTTCTTTCTTAACTGACAACATCAATCGGTAAACTCAATAGCTGAAATATATATAGTTATTATTATTAAGGATTAATTTTTTTATTTATTTTATTAAATTAATGTTCATTCTCACAATTTAGACCACGTAAGAAACACTTTTATCTATATATTATCTCTCCTTATCAAATTTAATGAATAATGAATTCATATTATAATTTTTAATGTTCCTTACATGATAATATAGAAAAAAATTAATATATATGTAAAATTACATATCATTAAATAAACTATACAATTTCAAATTTATAACTCGATGTAGTTATCGCACATATCATAGTTAAACAATAGCATATGATGTTCCATCTCTTTCTTCTCATGGATCAACATACCCAATGTATATAATCCATAAATTAATTCTATTTAGGGAAGTGATGAAAAATTGGGCATAATTTTCTCACAATTCTCATCATCATTTTGCAATACCCAATTATATCTCATACTAACATCTGGAAAATACATTGAACAAAAATACATACATTTTTAATTTTAAATAACCATTTATAATGGAAAATTCATGATGATTCATTCACTAAAAATATTACATTATTATGTAAAATTTTCTTCTAGTTTTTCAATCCCCATGAAAATAAATTGGTCCCCTAAGAATTATTTCAGTTGCAAGATGGATAGTTAGATGTAATATGTAAGTGAAAAAATATTGAGGAAAATTTTTCTTTAACTAAAAAATAAATATTTTATATTTTTTATTCATTTTTTTCAATAAATACATGAATAATATTTATAACAAAGATCTATATAAAATGGAAAATTCGAATCACCTTCACCCTTGAATTATAGGATATTAAATGATATATTTCTATTAGAAACAATTAATGAATGAGTATGTGATACTCATGAGTTTATTGGGATGTTATTTCCACCTCCCTTCCATTCAACAATGTTAACATGTTCCTTGAATAACCATTAGGAACCTTGAGATCCTATATTAATTCCCCAAAAGTTCTCCAAAAATATTTTATTAAATAATAATAGTAGGGAATTTTCTATTTATTTTGATCGATAAACTCATTTTGTGGTTATGGTCTGATACGCAAATCCACTAAGTCTTACCGAGTTTGTAAATCATCTTTGGTATTCCCCTTAAAATTCATAATGATTAGAAGAAACATTTCACATATATATTTATGAATGTTTATTACATCTAAACAATGGTGTAACAAATTGGTTGACCAATAAGAAAAATCAAATAGGATAACTTTCTTCTTCTAATTATAATTTGATTGACTGGAGACATTCTACCACTTTCTATATTTCATTTAACAATTCATTGATACAAAATAACATCATTCAATTCATTAAGGACCCCATTTCTAAACATATTATAAGGTGGATTCATAGTCTTAGTGTTGTTATAAAACCTGTAATTAATTTTCTTAAATGGATGATCCATTGGAAGGAATAATCAATGTCCCATTAAACATAACTAAAAAGATATTTAATACATATGGATCTTGTTGTCCTAACCCCCTCCCTCTAAAGATACCGATTCTAGGGCGTAAATGAATAAATGGAGATAATGACCCCCCCCCCTGAGTCCTGCCACTAGAAGGCCCTAGGTAAGTCAATAGAACCAAGGGTTTTCAAATCTATCAATATTGTAGGTTTTAACTTTATAAGGAAACAATATCGTGAAATAGGATGTATCAACGAAAATAAACTCCATGAAATATAAATAATAAAATCCAAAATCAACCCAAATTAATGTTTAAATAGAACTGAAACAAATATAAGTCTCCAATCTAAATACCCAAAAAACAAACTAGAACAACAACACAACAATTGGCCCAAGTTCTGATCTGGAAATTCCCAACATAGTCTACATAATCCTCCTGGAAACTAGAAAACTATTTTATATACATAGGGTGAAAATGAAGGTATACTTAGTAGAAAAACCAAAGTCTCTCATGCACAAGTGGAAGGAGAATAGTAATATAACTATGAGAAATTAGTAAAACAAAAATATAACCTAACATGTTGACTAATTGTAACCCCAACATCACCAACTCTCTCTCACTAAATAACACATCCAAGTAACATAATATAATATAATTCACATAAATTATAGGGTACCACAAACCACTTTCCCACTGATTAGACACCTTCACACCCCAACGACAAATGTCCTTGAACTCCCACCTCTTCTGAATATATCGTATCACATCCCATCCACACAAAATTGGGCCACCCATTACAACACATCTCACTAACACACACATGGGACATCAAAACACATCACATATTGCCCAAAAATATATGTGCAATCACAACACATCACATTTATCTTGCACACACCTGAGCCATCACAACACATCACATCCCACCAGCACACACCTGGGACATCACAACAGATCACATCCCTCCAGCACACACTAGATCCATCACAACACATATCTTCCTGAAGACATATAGGACACCACAACACATCTCATCCTGAAGACCCCTAGTAAAACACACCACAACACATCAATAATACACATGGAACACTATATCACAACTCGCACAAATACACTTGGTCCACTATTGACTTAAAGAGGGAGCATAGAGGAGAAGGGGGTCACTCATCCATCCTCCTACTAGGATGTTGGTAAAGGCACCATCCCATGTGATTATGTGTGCCTCAGCATATAGTGTTGGACAAGGGTGGGGTGTTTATATAAATCATTGGAGCATATAGTGTTTATATATATATGAAGGCTCACGAGCCCAACATATGGGTTTACAAAAAAATACCAACCTACTCAGGACTTCCTGACTTTTATTCCACCTCTAGATGAATAACACCATATAAGAAAAACACAAGTGATAGTTAATTTTCAGACTTTAATAAATTTGAAACCATTTCCTGATTCTCTGCTAACAACTCATTCCATTAAACAAGTAGTTTAAATCATTATCATGTAAAAATTCTAGTTCATGATGATTATTCTTTTCTCCATCCATATCAACCAGGAAACTATCACAACACAACACATATCAAGATTCATAGTAAAATCAACAAACCACTATCCAAAATTAATTCCACCATCCACCACAACACTGATGAAAAACAACTTCAAAACTACCATCATTGAAGCCCCACTACATAAAACATCTCATCCACTTCCCCCACATAACCAAATATAGTCATATTACATCCATCATATCACCAAATCAAACCCACAACTCACAAACATGTCCACAAACACATTACAAGACATACCAAATAAAAATATATTTTTAGATTTATCAACTAATTACTTAATTAATTTCACTTTATTGATTAAGGGTGTTATCTCACAATCCATATTATCTTAGGGAATCCATTTTATTAACTAAATGTATGTGGTTAACAAATTTTATAATAAGTGACATCAATAGTTTCACAACATGCATTCTATAGTTCACATCATTATAATCACTAGCAAAGACCCCCAATGTCTCCAATTTACAATGGGTAATTTAGCCCATACAATTCATATCATCAAAACATCACAAATCAAATGAAATAAAAGATGTTAGATCATACATCACATTACCTAGCCCCTTTATATTGATTTTTAAACAAATTATATTATATTTATTATTATATAATCAACAATATTAACAAATATGAACATTTATATACCTGTCTGGAATGATACTCCTCCAATATAAATTTTTATTAAAAATACACTTTTAGGATAAGTGGGAAACCATGGTTCACAAAACAAATACCACTATGTACTGAAAGAGCTCACAAAATGGTTAAACACAAGACTACTGTTCTTTGAGTCTGACACTCTAAATAGTTCCCAATACAGAGTACTAACCTAAGTGTCTGGATCCACTTTGATGAGTTCTTTAAGGTGAGTAACCATTATTTCCAATATCTGAATGAATTCCTCCAAGGTGATTTGGCATTGGTTGAAGCCCCTGGCTATGATTTGGTCTTGTTTGTCTATCCACACTTTTTACTCCTCGGTGTCATCATCATTCAACCTTCTTTCATAGATTCTTAAAATTTCCTCATTTGAGGTGTTGGGCCGAAGTACTTTTTCAATCATTTCTTACTTGGAGTGGAAGATGAGTTTCACACACTCCCCTGCCTCTTCTTCCATCACTCTTGGTTCTTTTCTTGGGTCTTTACTTTCCCTTTCTTGTAGGCATTTCCTTTCCTTGTTTCCACATTTCTTGGATGACCTAGTTTCCATCGGTTTAGGCAGGTAAGTGTAGTCTTTGCATCCCATGTATTTTTTCCCCTGGACCACGATACATTTCCTTGAGTCATGCTTTCCTTTTTACCCCTTCATCCTTCTTGGGTTGTGAGGGCCTTTCCCTTGGAAATGTACCACACTATTTTCCGAGACTTGGCTATACCCATCATCACCTAAATATTCCTCCTTTGTGTTAGTGTTTGTTCTTGATCCTTCAGACCTTCAAAATGGTTTTTCAACTCCACCCCTGAGTTTTCTTTGGGGGGCCTCGGCCTGCACCAAAAATCCGCCTTGTCTCCTTTGACCTCCAATCCATTCTTCTTCCCCTCTCTCTTAACCTAAAAGAATGAGGAGTTATGAATGGGAGTGTTTGGGTCCAAGGTCCCCAAGACACTAACTCCCTCTTACCTCCTTTGTCCATGAAGTGAATCTATAGTAGCTTGGAAAAAGGAATTCCCCTGAAGTGCTATTCCAGAATCCTCGGCCTCCATGATGTTGCCTCCCACAGGGGAAGCACTGCATGGGGGTACTGTCATATCTAGGCTTTTGTGCTCCTCGAATCCTTGACATCTAGATTGAGGCTACTTGTTAGTGACCTCCGAACCCGGGCCTTGTTGTTCAACATGATTGGATTGACCTACAACAGAAAGCTCGATGTTTGGAGACTCTTTCCCAGAACTTGAACTCATCCTAGAAGGAATTCTCACCCACTTGCCACTGTTTTCCTCCGTGCCACCTTTCCTAGACTCTTGCATGCCCTCTTTGCCGCCTGAGGGATCATCCATGTCTTGATGTGTCACCAGTCCTTCAATTCCAGCACCCATAATCTCTGCACTACCATTGGCAGCCGATGCTCCTGGATTGCACACCCCCAGATCGTGTTTTAGTCTTTCATACACCTCAGAAACTGTTGGGTTCTCAGACTTCTCCACTGACTCTTTCACGATGCCCTGTTCTGCAATACCAGGACTAGACCCTACCAGCTCCCCATCGGCTAGACCCTGATGCCACTATTTAAAACAGGGCACCACACTAGCCTGCACACCCTCGGCAGCCTGCAGAATCAACTTCTTAACTCTACAATTTTCCGGATGATGTCCAATTTTGAAGCAACAGGAGTAGAAATCATGCCAGGACTCAAAAACCACTAATAGTTTATACCTGAACTCCTCACCCACAGTAATCAACAAAGAGTGAACCGACGGACTGGAGATATCCACTTCGACGCAAATCCTCGGAGAAATCGGGTGACACACTGCCCTTGATCTACTATTAGAGCAATGATATCGACCAACCATATTTCCAAGAATTTGGATAATGGATGGATTATGAAAGGAAAGTGGTAGTTCAGGATAACTTACCCAAATTTCCATGTTAGGAGAATCCTGTTTCATATGATAGTCATATGTCCATCGGAAGAGAAAAAAACGGGAGCCATCACAATACCAAGGAGCATTCGACCATGGCAATATCAGATCTTCTTCACATGCAAACTGGATCATTATATGCCTTGATTCAAGGAGACCCATGGTGGCTCGCTTCTGAATTCCCCAAGTGTAGAAGATAAACCAGTCAAAGAGATCCACGGATGGACGTCGTTGCCCGAATCGTGCTATCAAGGTCGTATTCAGCAAGGAGGAGGCATCCATGAACTCCCGAGTCGAGATCAAGAGCTGCAGGATCCCATCGAAATGTTTTGTAACATTGGGAGAAAGGGGGATTTGGGGAAATGAGGGGAGGTAATTTGGATCCAAGAAGGGAAATAAACGGCGATCACCAGGAAGCGGTGGCGAAGATCCCCCTCCCCCCACCAAGGGAGGAAGGGCCAGTCCGGAGGCCATCGCCGCCTAGGGCGGAGGCCGCCATTCGCAAACCCTACCATCATCTCTCCTCCATTTAATTTTTCAAAATTCACTATATTTATTGAATGATACACAAATTATAAATTCCAAGTAAATCCTAGCTAGAAGAAAGATGATTGACACTACCTTGTTGCACCAAAAATAGAGGTGCACGTACAATGGGAAGCTCCCTCTACAAACATAAACCAACTATACAAAAAATCTCTATGGAATAAGGTCTTAGGGACATAAAATATCAATAGAAATATAGAAAAGTAGAAATAAGGGAAGTATATCTCGACTTTAGACAGATTATATCTGAGACATGGGGATTGGATATACTTAGAATTGTCGTTAAAAGTGGATCTGACCAAAACCTTGCATTTTGACCATTTAAAAGCCCCCAGACTTTAATAAAATTAATTATATGCGTGATAGTTTTTGAAATAACATAAAAACTCTAAAATTTTTCATTTGACTCATTTTATGTCAAACAGATATATCAAAAGGAAAAACTATAAAAACTGTAAAATTATGGAAATTTGAAAATCCATTGAAATGATTCACCACTACCACCAAAATGAGTCACCTCCAGATGAGTCACTATAAGAAATTCACCGCTAAATGAGTCACCATAAGAGATTCATGGCTAGGTGAGTCACCATTAGGGATTCACCGCCAGAAGAGTCACTACTAGCGAGCCACCTCCAGATGAGTCAATACCAGTGACTCAGCTCCTATGAGTCACATTTAGATGAGTCACCACCAAAAGACTCATTACCCCTTAGTCACTAACAGAAGAGTCACCTCTAGTGAGTAATCATGACCGATTCACCACTAGATGAGCCACCTCCAGATTATTCACTTCCAGCGAGTGACCTCTAGTGAATCACAACTAGATGATTCACTACCAGTGAGTCCTTTCAAGATGAGTCACCTCCAACATGTCACCTAAATATGAGTCATCACCTATGAGTCACCATCAGACAAGTCACCGCCAGCGATTGAATGCCAGGATGAGATACCATTGGAAAAATAGAAATTTGGAAGAATGTTGAAATTATTCACCATTGGAATGACTCACATGCCCCCAAAACACCTGGACTACCCTCAGACACCTAAAATATCATATTTTTGTAAATTTAACAGGCCTAAATGTTCATTTTTTACATCATATTCCTCTCAATCTATTCTCTACATCAAAAAATTAAAAACAACCTAGAAGAAAAGAGAGGAAGGGTCAGAACAATCATCCCTCGAGATACCTCTCAAAGATCTCATTACACCTAAAACTCCGCTAAACCAAATGAACACAAAAATCTTGAAAAACCCCATCACCAAAAAAACACGACTACAAACCGTCTCCTCTCACACAGCCACTTCACAAAAAACAAACTACACCATCCCGAACACAAGAATCAAGTAATTCCCTCATTCATGCCAAGATAGTATCCACTCTTGGGGGAACTGACTTGACCACATGGGTTTAATCGTGTCGTATTTAATGTGTCTTGATTAGGATTTAGGTCCTCGTCTTTTTATATGTCATGAATTTATCACACATCACACCACACACATAACATTAAGGGGAAAAGAAACATATCTCATAAAATCTGAGGATCGAAACAAAAAATCACAAGTGAAAAATGAAATGGATGGGAAAGACACTAAAAACTCAAGGTACTAGGCTCGTATCTAGGTCTCATGCTCCAAAGTACTCCCCAATAATCCATCATTCCTCCATATTACCCAAATCTGGGGAATGGTTCATTCATGCCAAAACTTCTCTAAACAGGCTTGGATCTCCAATGGATACTCCATGAAAGTTGAATCATCTTCAATATCCAACTCTCCCCAGTAAATGAAAAGGGATTCATCGTGAAGATATCGTTGGATCTTAGAGATGTGGAAGACATCGTGGACTTGGTCCAATTGAGGAGGAAGTTCCAACTGGAAAGATACCTCACCAATACGCCCAACACCTCGAAGGTCATGAGAACCTGGGGTGAGAGTTTACATCCTTGTTTGAACCTCCATTGGACATGTATATTGGAAACCTTCAAGAATATGTAGTCTACAACCTCAAACTCTATGGGACTCTTGCTCTGATCAACATAAGACTTCTACTGGAAATGTAATCCATTCATCTTATCTTAAACCAACCAAACCTTCTCTATTTTTCTTTGCACTACCTCAGGACTAAGAACAGCTGCCTCCCCAACCTATGTTCAGTACAAAAGAGAACAACATATCCATCCATATAAAGCATAAAATGGGGACATACCAATGGAATATTGATAGTTATTATTATAATAAAACATGAATAAGAGAAGGTGTTGGGCCCATGATCCATATAATTCTAAGAAAAATGACCAAAACATATACTCCAGCATCTAGATAGCCTGGTATGTATTCCCATATATCTATGGGTTGAATTTAGTATTAGGGTTTAAATAGGTGACAAAATCATTCTCCAATCCCCTCCAGACTTTTTAGGTAAAATGAGAATCATGATCTGATAAAATGTACCTTAGAACTCATCCACATATCTCTAATCCAAATCATCCACCACACATGACTTCTTGATCACTAATAAGTGAGCTGATTTCATTAATTTATCCATGATCACCTTGATAGAATCAAAAACTCAACGTGCTCTAGGTAATTCCATGAAAAAATTGATCATGATGTCATCCCATTTTCACTTTGGAAACATCCAACGGATACAAAAAACCTCCAGAAACATGACGCCCAACCTTTAAATTATTGAAAACTAGACACTAAACCAAAAATTCTACCACTGTCTATTCCATTACAGGACACCAAAACCACAAATTTATGACATGTTACCTCATAGAAATTTTCTTATGTACCTCAAAAGGTGATATATGGAACTCTTGAAGAACTCCCTTATTCATTTCTACCATAAAAAATCCTTACCTGAAAAAACATTCAGTTTTGACTATCCTTCAACCATCCCTCCAGAGCATCACCCTAACCAACATAATCATGCATGACCTCTACCTCTGAGTCTCCCCACTGAAACTCTTCCACCCACTGCATCACAGAAGACAAAACTATCATCTAAAACAAAAATCCTCTACCATTATCCACCCTTTCATTATGTGAATAGTTTCCAACTCCTCCATTTCTCTCCAAGCATCCAAAGATTCCCAAAAATCATTCTTCTATGAATTTATACTGAAAGAATTGGCCACGATATTCCATTTTCATGAGGTGTAGGAGATCTCCAAATCATATTCCTGAAGAAAATCCATCCACCATCGCTTGTAAAGATATATATTACACTGACGAAAGATGTAACTCAAACTCTTGTCATCTGTGAAGACCACAAAGAGCTCCTTAATGAAGTACTGTCATCACAATATCACCAAAAACACAGTCTCTACTAGCTCAAGATTATGGGATGCACAATTATGTCTATGAATTCATAACATCCTATACCCATAAGAGATGACCACATTCAATTTCATCAAGAAACATCCCAATCATATATGGAAAAGTGTCACAAAAAACTTCAAACCTCACACCCTCCTCCGATATCTGAATAACTATAGAACTAACCAAATTCCCCTTCATATAACTAAATGCTAACTGGGATTGATCAGTCCACACAAAATCATGGTATTTTTTAGTCAATGTTGTCAATAGAGATGAAAATCAATATAAATATGGAACAAGTATACGATAATAGCCTTCGAGACCAAGGAAGCTATGAATGTTTACCATGTTACTGGTTATTTCTTAACAAACAACTACTTCAACCATTATTGGGTAAACTACCACACTCTAATGAGACACCAATATTATGAGGAAATGGACCTCTCATATCCAGAACATACACTTAGAGAATTTTCCATAGAGCTGGTGACGATGAAGAAACTAGAAAAAAATTTGAGATGTTCATCATGTTCCTCCTTTGACCTTGAGTAGATCAGTATGTCATTGATGAAGACAATGAAAAACCACTATAGGAACTCAAGGAACAATGAGTTCATAAGACCCAAGAGCATGATGGTGTATTTGTAACTCAGAAAGGAATGACTACAAACTCAAATTTTTCATACCTATATTTAATGGTAGTCTTCAAGATATTATACTATTTCACCCTTAATTGGGGATATCTAGAGCACGTGTTGATCTAATAAAACCAACTCGCCTCTCTCAGCTATTAAAAAAATATCATCAATCCCCAGAAGTTGGTAATAGATCTTTATTATCACCTAATTCAACCTCACATTGTAAATGCACAACCTCATACTTCCATATGAATTCTTGGAGAACAACACTAGAGAATCCCACATTGAAAAACATATCCATATGAATCCTTTATCTATCAAATCATCAATCATAATCCTCAAATCCTGGAACTCATTGGGTTCTATCTGAGAAGGATACCTCGAAATTGAAGAATCACTAGGCTGAAAGTTTATCACAAACTCAACATCATGATGAGGGGGTCGTCTCACAACCTCCCCAGTGAAAACTTCTATGAACTCCCAGATGACCCAGGGAACCTCTACTATCCAAGTGTCCATTAATTCCACTGATTACATAGGCAACATTGAAAGGAGGGGATCCACATGCCGACTGACCACCTGATTAATCCACTCCCCAATGAAAACCACATGCTGACTATGCACATCCAAAAATATAATTCTCCTATGAAAGAATCTAATAATGTAATTTATATAATACAAATATTCAATTCTAGTGATGACATCATATGGATACTTCAAAAGAAATAAAATATCCCCACATGACTAATGCTGCCACATCATTAGTCTACACCACCGGAACACATCAAACAAGTTAGTCTGGCCTCCGAATGGTGTAGTCAACACCATGGGTATGAGAATCCTATCTATATCTACTCCTTGAGAATGGGGTGGAGAAGGTACAAAAAAAATTATTGTGAGGATCCTGAATCAAACAGGTCACAAAGAATGGTAGACGATAAACTGATCATTCCTATAATGACTTTTGGCCTATCTGGCATTACTACCTCCACTATATGAAACTGGTCATTCCTAGCTCCCCTACCTCTCAGTTGACTATCACCTCCATGAACATGCTTGGGTAGAGGTCCCTGAGATTGAAGAACATTATTCATTTGGCCTTTACCTACTCTATCTTCCATAGATTGACATTAAGACATCTTCCCTTGCTGTTGGATTGACCTTATTGGTAACTACTACTAAGGCTGATATTGAACCTGTCCACCTCAACCAAACTAAGCTCAAGTAGCCACTAGGAACTTGTCTTGAAGTTTACTGTGAACCCCGCATAAAAACATATTGGCCTCAAGTCCACCAAAAAGAAAAAGAAACTAGAGGGTTGAATGGGAAGCTATTGAGGTCAAATATTACCTGTTTGAATCTTCAAAGGCCCATATACCTATATCTTTCCACCAACAACTCTTATCCTTATTTAAATCTGTTGGTTCCCATATCATGGAAAATATTCTCTTGATTTAATCCTCCCAATCACATATTCTTTCTTTCAAACCTCCATGTACATTGGAAACATAAATTTTGTAACTATATATTGGATCAATGGATGGAGTGCCTTCTCCAGACACCTCACTTGGGACTCCTCATATAGAAAAATATCGGGGGGAAAGTGTAGGTCCATGAACTTGATCCCAATGTATCACAAATAAATACTCCCCTACTAATGGGACAATAACTCCTACCTCTCTTCAACCGTCAATGTTGATGAAAGGAACTCTTCATGGGACTCTTTCTAGAATTTTTCCCATGAAACATCATCCTCCTTCTACTCACCAGGGAACAACTTCCACCATTGACTCGTATCCCCTTGCATATAACTAACTTCCAAAGGAACCATGTACATTGTTGGGTCGTGGATCAAACTAAAATTGATATCAATCTCATATATCCAACACTTGATCACTATATCATAAATGTTTCCATCATACATTTCCATCACATACTACGGAAAAGTATACAACATCCTCTAACACCAATCATAGCCTTCATCCCTATCAACACTTGATTGATCAACTCAGTCAGCCTACTAAACCTCCACATTATAATCCACGTAAAAATGATAATTAGGATCCATAGCTAAAAGAGAAACAATGATTTCCTAATCATGGTCATAGAATTTTCATTATTATATATTTTAATTTAAATTAATCCATTTATTTAATTTTATCTATTTTGAATTTCCCCAAACAAACCAATTAAAACAAGAACACATGTCATCATGATGAATGTACCCCCTCCTAGGTCTCTACTCTATATGTAGTCCAATATCACTTGGTTTCTCAATAAGCCTAGATTCTATACACCAGATCATGCGGGGGGGGCTAAAATACCATATAATAACTGGTATCCTTGTCCTATGTCACACACAAAGGTCAATTGACATTGTTTCATCAACAACCCATGTATTCCTCATGATGACTAACTTCAGAATCTACCATATATGTCAACTATCAACTTGGATACCACACTTTCATGACCCCCTCACTCCCAAGATACCCCTTCTATGCTAGAAATGATGAAAGAGAGATAATGGCCCCTGAGTCCCTGACATTATTTCAACAACATCCCATGTATTCCTCACCATGGATAACTTCAAAATCTACCATATATATCAAATATCAACTCGGATACCACACTTTCATGACCCCATCACTATCATGATACCACTTCTATGCTGGAAATGAAGAAAGACAGATAATGGCCCCTGACTCCCGCCTTCAGTAGGCCCTATTTTAGCGACTAGTACCAAGGGTGTACAGATATCACAATATGGGAGGTATTAACCTCTATAAGGAAATAAGATCAAGTGACAGGATGTATCAACCAGAATGAACTCCATACAATATATATGGGAAAAAACCATCCCACAATACATGTGTAAATAGAAGTGATACAAATAAAAGACTACAATGTAAATACCCAAAACAATTAGAGAAGAACCACAACTTTTATCACAAGTTATGAGCTAACAATTCCCAACATGGTCCACTTAATCTTCATGGAAACCTAAAAACATTTCTATATAAATTGGGTGAGAATAAAGGTATACATCGTAAGAAAACCAAATTCTCTCAAGAACAAGTGTAAGGAGCATACTAATGCAGCCGTGAAAAAATAGTAAAACCAAACAACACCTCACATGTAGACTAAACATAACCCCAACTTCACCAAGTCTCTCTCTCAAAATAACACATCCAAGTAATATAATATGATATAAATGATATCAATGATAGGGTACCCCACAACATATTCCCACTGATTAGACACTCACACCCCAATAAAACATCACAGAACTCCCACCTCTTCAAAATATATCACATCATATCCCTTCCACAAAAACCTAGTCCATACCTCATAGAACATCCCACCAGCACACACCTAGGAAATCACAACACAACACATCCCTCCCGCACAAACCTGGGCCACACCTCATATCACATCCCACCCGCACACACCTAGGAAATCATGACACATCACATCCCGCCTCACAAACTAGTCAATCACAACACATCACATCCCACTTGTACACACCTGGTCTATCACAAAACATATCATCCCGAAGATGCCTTAGAAAACTCAACACATCACATACTAAGGAAACATGTGATATCACGCCAAAAATCAACTAGAAGACACTTGGGACACCATATCACAAGTCCCCTGAAGACACCTGGGCCATTATCACCTAGAAGGGGGAGCAAGGAAGAGTGGGTGTCCATCCCATCATCCTCCCATTGGGATACTCGGAAACACACCATCCCATGTGACTATGTGGGTGTCGGCACATAGTTCTTGACAAGGGTGGGGTGCATATAGAAATCACATGAACATACATTGTTTATATATAAATATATACAAAGGAACCCAATCCCAACATATGGTTTTAAAAACAAAACACTGACCTACTCATGAATTCCACACTTTTCTACTACCTCTAAATACAAAAAAACCATAAAAGAAAAACACAATCCATTGTTTATTTTTATTCATTAATTAATATTAAACCATTTTCAAAATTCTATGTTACCAAACCCTTCTGTTAAACATGTAGTTTTAATCTTTATCATGTAATAATTATAATTCATGATCATTATTCATTTATACATACATACCAACCAAGAATCTATCAAAGCACAACACATATCAAGTATAATAGTAAAAGAAACAACCCAAAAACAAAAACCAATTCCACCTACCACCATAGCCACACTTTACAATAATATCGCAACTACCATCATTTCATCCACAAGTCATAAAATTTCTCATCCAATGCCCCCACATATCAAAAAATAGTCATATCCCGTCCATCATATCACCAAAATTACCCACAACTCATAAACATGTCAAAAAATGGTCACATCACATAACAGATGAAACAATATTTTCATATTTATCGAGGAATCCCTTATTTAATTTCACTTTATTGATTAAGGGTGTTATATCACAATCCATATAATCCTAATGAATCCATTTAGTTATCTAAATGTTCATGGTTAACCAATTTAATAATAATTGACGTTAATAGACACACATTATGAATTCCATTGTTCACATCAATATAAGCACAAGAATGGACCCCCAAAAACCACAATTTACAATGGGAAATTTAATCCATAAAATTCATAACATCAAAATAGAACAAATAAAATCAAATAAAATCTATAAGATCATATGTCACATTCTCCAACCCCGTTATATTTATTTTAAACAAATTCAATTATATTTATTAAAACGAAATCAACAATATCCCAACATATGTACATTTATATACCTATCTCGCATGATACACAAATAAAAAGGACAAAAGAAATTCTACTGGGAAGAAATTTGATCAACACTACCTTGTTGCACTGAAAATAGAAGTACATGTACATTATGAAGCTCTCCAAGGAAGCATGAACCAACTGTAGGAAAAAACTCCATGAAAGAAGGTATTTGGGATTCCTAATATCAAGAATAATCTAGACCAAAATAAAAAAGGGATGGATATCTCAACTTAGAAATATCAGATCTGAGACATGAAGATTGGATACAATTTGAATTGTTATTAAAGGAGGATCTGGAAAATACCACATGTTTTGACCATTTTAAAGACCCTAGACCTCTAGAAAATGAATGATATGATTGATAGCCTTTGATATGGATTCAAAAACCTATTAAATATGGAATTAAACACATTTTTTGTCCAATAAATACATCAAAAAGGAAAAAATGTAAAAACTCAAATATTATGGAAATTTGGAAAAGTGTTGAAATGAATCACCACCACCGCCAGGATGAATCATTATAAGACAAGTCACTCCCAAAATAGTCACCACCAACATGTCACTTACAGTAAGTCATCACTAGATGATCCACCACTAGTGAGTCACTGCCAGTGATTCCCTACCAGATAAGTCACTACTAGTGAGTCACCACTAGAAGATTCACCTCCAAGAAATCACTACCAGTGAGTCACTACCTGATGAGTCACCACCTACGAGTAACCTTCAGATTATTCACTACCAGCGTGTCACTACTAGTGAGTCACCACCATACGAGTAACAGCTAGATGAGTCATCACCTGCAAGTCATCACTCGATGTGTCACTAATAGTGAGTCACTACCAGATGAGTCACCACCAGTGAGCTACCTCTAGTATAGGATAACATTGTTAAACTATAATGATTGGAAACTGTTGAAATAATTCCCTATTGGAATGAATCAAGTTTCTTAAAAACACCTACACTACCCCTGAATACACCAAACATTAGATTTTTGGTAATGTAATGGGTCTGTACGCATGTATTATTCATACAAATAGAATATGAATGTTTACCCTTCGTGATCCATCGTAGTTTTATTATATAAGTAGATAAATCATTTATCATCCTCTTAGGTGCAAAAAATATTTTCAATATCTATTATAATGAATCATTAAAGGCACACAAATCAATATTTCATAGTGGATTAAAATATTTTGTAAAATGTTATAAATAAGTGTATGTGTAATTTCTAGGATCAAAAGTTCCATATATGAGTATACTAAAGAACATAAATGGGGTTTTCATTCACATCTATATAGTATGGTTATAAATTCAAATTTAAAGGGTCTATATTCTATATAAATTAATCATATGATCAAATAAATTATAATTTTCTCCAGATAAACCTTATTTTAAATTACACACCTTAGATAGAAAATCGGGATCTCATGTATCAAATTTCTACCATGATAATCTATCATGTAGACAAACTGGCTCATCATTATCCAAAATTCTCTTGGCATTATTCCATCATATATTTATTTACATTTCATCAGGAATAAAAATAATTTTGATCAAAGTAATAAATGGAATGTGTTAAATTACTTTATATGGAACAAAAGATGGTGTTCCACATATATTAAACATTTATTTAGATCTACCACATTATTTATAGTCATTTGGGCCCTATATTTCCTTTAAAAATAAGTTATAATAATTCAAGAAAGCCTGATATTTTTAATTCTAAACAGATAAATTAACATCTATTACAGATAATTATTTGAGGGAATATATACATCATCGAGAAGTAATACCATTAAAATAGAATGAATATAATCAATTATAATATTAGAATTTATATTCATTGTCTTCCCATGATACAGTCCAATTAAAAAGTATATCTCTATCATTTTACCACATGCACAGCATACAAGAGTCCTTACATCATCCATAATTTTTTCCACTCTCTCAGTGTCATAATTTTCACAGTTTAATCATGTTTACTCATACCACTATATTATTTTAATTTCATACCTTCTTTATCATGAATATAGATATCAAATTCTCTTTTCTAGTCATTTAAATTAGATCTTGAACCGTATGGGTTTCTTTTTCGCTCAATTATGATACCATACATGATAGTTAGTTTGAAAATCCAATTTTTTAATGGTAGGTCACTTCATCCCTACATAAAAAAGGGATTATAATATAGTTATAACAAGTAAAATATATAATTAATCTGTTTGAAGCATTTTAAAAGGAAAAATAAAAAAAATAAAACTTAAGTTGAAACTCAATTGAGGCCCATTCATTATCATACATCCAACTTTCTTGGATTTTAATACTAAAAAATAATTTTTTGTTTAAATATACATTATAGATTTGAATTGTAAAATTCATGAAAAAAATAAATCTTTTGAATACATATCAGTATATCAAAATAATTTCCCAAAAAAATACTTATATATATTTTGTTTGTAATAACATTTATAAATTATTAGGCTACTTGAACCTTAGGATACACTCCCATGTGGTGGGAGAATTGGACCCTGTATAAGAACAATATATGGGCTCAAAATTGATTATAAAAGGAAATAAAAGTAAAAATGGATAAATAGATGTTAAATGTGAGGGTTATAGTGAATGGAACCTTCTAAATCAAAATTTCATGAAATAAAATAAAAATCTAATTTTCCAGACCACCCAACCTGATATGTCTTTATTGAGATCTTCTTAAATTATTTTATTATCAAGGAAAAACTTTATTTAAGAACATTGATTTCACATGGCATGAAAATTTCCCTCTTTTGAATTATATTCATAATCATAAATATAGGTCTTGTCATTGAAATTTAAATAAAAGATTCAACATTTAAATAAAATTAATAAAAAAAACATATAAAAAATGTCTTGATATTAATAAAATAACATTGTGATATTAATAAAAGATAATTAAACACATATAACACCCCTTAAATAATTTCTGATGTCTAAACACACTGCATAATAAAATGATATTTTATCAATAACCTTATGAGCACTACATTTTTAAAAAATTTCTTACTACATTTTTTAGGGAAACCAAAAATTTATCCCATTAAAATAAAAGAGAAGTCAATATATTATGATCAATATTTCAACATCAATAATAAACATAACTTAATCATTTGTAATAATATATTTAAAATAATTCAACTAGTCATGGTTATGGAAATATAGGAATCTTTGTAAAACCACCTATCATAAATGATGAATATAGTGATTCTTATTTTTATTCCACTAAGAGAAACAAATAAAGTTATTTTATAGGCATTTATAAACACTACAAATAAAAAACTACAATTTATTTTGTTCAAAATGAAACCATATACAACCATTGTAATCTAGGTCATGAAAATGTAGAAAGATAAAAATAAAAGAAGAAAATAAATGAATGGATAAGGGGAAGCGAGAAAATATACAATGATTATCCCACTAAAAAATCTGTTAAAAATTGTCATTAATAGATTAATTAAATGGGTAATTGAAGCGGTGGGATAAAATGGTCATATGATAAGTGAAAATTAGGCTTGTAGTTGGAGGTTTGTGCATCTTTCATAGGAATAATTCCATACCAATGGTTAAAAATATTCACACCATAAAATGAACCTATAACCATAGATTTTTCAGAACCAGGGTATAGGTATTGTATGGGAACCCATACACATGATTTTGGTAAAACTATGGGTATATAATAGTTATTTGATACATATAAACATGGTTTAACATAAACCATAGGTATAGGGTTAATTTTTGAAGACCTATACTCACAGTTTTACAATACCATGGGTATATATTTCCCACCATATGTCGTGAAAAAAAATCATGGGGAACAAAAAAAATTCACGGGAACACCTATTCCAATAATTTTTTCCTATAGGTATGGTTTATATATATTTATAACAAAATATATATTAAAATACCAATAATACATACAGACTAGTGGTTAGGAAGAGGAGGAATAAATGAGTGGTCTAAAGATCGAATCCCATAGCCTTTTTTGTCAAAGATATACCAACTATTTTAAATCCAAGGGTATAGGTGAATGACATAGTGGAATGGTGTATTAAAAGATGTACTAGACCTACACCCAAGGATTCCTAAACTGTGGGAATAGCTCAGGGGATATATCGATTCCTTGATAGCCAACAGTTCCCAGAAACAGTGGGAATAGGGAAAATTTCCATAATTGATTTCTTATAAAAAACATATAGAAAAAGTTTTAATGAAACGTTAGTGTATATAAACAATACTAATGGCTTGAAACCCATTTGTATGCTTCCCTTGGTATATAAAATATTTCACACAGTGAAAATATTATTTATTTTCTATATATCATTGAGTGTTTTTTATTTCTTATGAACTGTGACCTAAGTGAGACAACCAAACTGATGAACATATGAGGTTTGAGATACTTGATGAACCTTTAACATTAAGGATTCAGTGGAAATCAATGGGTCACTAATCCTTATGTCCTGTTCTTACTTTTTCCCATGTTATTGATAATATTTGTGGTATACAATTGTGATATTAGAATGTGGTATGAGGTTATGGTATGTAGTTGTTGCATGATATTTTTGTATGTGGATTGTGGTATGTGGTTAAGTTTAACACCATGATATTTTTTAATATAGTTGTTTATAAATAAATTTTTTTCACTAATAGCTTGCTATATACTCCACACCAAGTTTATACGATTCACTATATACTATTAAAATATTATTATTTATTGTGATCATTATTGTCTAACCCTTTTATTTGAGTGTTTGAATAAATCTAAATTACAAAAATTTCTTGTTTTCCCATATATAAAATGAATTCATTGGATATAAATTGATTATAAATGATAATAAAAAACATTTGAATGTAATAGAGATATTTTTCTAAAAAATATATTTATGTGTTCAATAAGTTTTTATCTTTATAAATTATGTTAATAACTATTTTTTTATGATTTTAATTAAATTTATATATTATATATTCAATTTTTTTAAATACATATAATTGTTTTATAAGAATGGGATAAGAAAATATCTAGTTTTATGCTTAAATTATATTTTTCTAAAAACGTATTGGTTGTGTTTTGTGTACTTATTTTAAAATGAATTTATACCAATGATGTTTATAAAATTTATAAAATGGATCCCATATTATAAACCAGGATATTAAAATTTGATAAAAAAAACTCCCTTTTCTTTTTTCCATTATGAATAATAACCTTGATAAATAATTTTAACCTTGGTAATGAAAAAACAAGTAAAATAGGGATAAAACTTTGACATGATTTTTGAAAATTATCATCCATTTTCCAAAAATATGGCCACACGGATCCATTTTTCTTTGATTGTGACCTTTAAATATTTTTATGAAAAGGAAAAACACAAAATGTCACTCTCTTGATTTTAATATCTCTTATATTTTTATATAAAGATAAAAATAGAATATGTTTGGTTTTAAAAATTTACTTAAAAATATGTATTAATTTTTTTATCTTGGTATTTTATATTAAATTTTTTTTGATTGAATAATAACCTTAAAATAGTTATATAATGTCACAAAATTTATTCAATTAAAAACGATATAAAATAATGCTTTTTAAAAATATTAAAATTAAAAATCTTTACGGGAAATAATATGTTTCATAAATTTTATAGATAAATATAAAATAATAACAATGTTTTCAATGTTTATATTTGAATTCCTTTATTTTAATTTTTTCTTTAAAGTAAAATTAAATAAATAATGTCAAAAATGAAATTAATTATATTTTATGTTAAATAACATTTTATTAAATGATTTCAAAATATAATGAAAATATTGAATGAAGAAAATTAGAATGAGAATTTTTTTTAAATAATATCCATTGTCTATATATGATAAATTTTTTAACTTATATGTAATATTATATCCCTTTAATATTAAAAAATACATTTCCACAGTTTAGATTAAAATTGGTTAGCCTTGGGGTTAAACCAACGATAAGGTATAAAATGAGTGAAAATACTCTCTAAATTTAATTGGTGGATGATATTTTGAAATTATATTAATTTTTTAATATATATATATATATATTAAATAATATTAATAGATAATAACTTAAATATATTTTTATCTTTTTATTAATTTTATGCGTGGCATCTCCCTCCCGTATAGAAGGAATCCACTTTTATCTTTTATTTACAATACCTTGGGCCATATAAATATAAAAAACTAGGAAAACTATCTTATGAACTTACCTAGACACAAATTAGTGGTTTATTCTTCTTAAAGAACCAATTGAAGAGTCGTTAAGAATAGATCTAACGGAGGTCCACTGAAGAAGAGGTTATTGTCTTACCCGATCTCTTTCCAAAAAAAATCTTTTTTAACCTTCTCTAAATGTGTAGTATTCATCAAAAAATAATAAATTTTGTACACTAAATATATTAAAATTTTATTTTGATCATTAAATCACAATTACCTATCATATTTTCCATCAAATGGGATGTGAAAGTATCACTCGTTTATACATGTGGAGTACTGCGACCACGTAGCGATACAAGTCACTTTCTATCACTATATTTCATGGATAAATATTATGATTAATGTAATTTATATACACGTTAATTATGAAATTATTAGGATTATGGAATTATAATATCTTGTCTACCTTCTTAACTTCCAATCAATTGGAAAATGATAATGTTGCTTGTGAGTATGTGTGGACTACTACCTCCAATGAGCGAGGCGATTCATTATTAATTGACACTTTACATCAAAGTTAATAAGGATAGATTAAATAAAAATATAATATATATATTTATAATTATTATTATCTATATTTGACTTATTATTTAACTTTTCTTCTTTCTATCTACCGAATACTTAAAACTTCATTCATGCGTACGTACGACCTATCATCTCCATGAATGTTATATATTATTTTTCAAGATATCGTATTAATGGGTGATTAAAAATATGTATATAATTAATATATAGTATATTTATATCTTGGGTAATATTATGGATATTTTGGAACCATGATCAAAGTAGAAGGGCGAAAATTAACAAACAAAAAATCTTATAAAAAACGAAACAATTGACACCCAGAAACAACAATTTTAATAATGAATTACCAATAACCTAGAGATTAAATGTTTTAAATTGATCATATTTGATATTATAATTGTTTAAATTGATCCATTAAATAATTATATCAAATTTTAATTTATTAAATATTATTCTAGTGAACCTTGAAAAAAATATGAATTTTAGGTAAGGGTTTTATGATACAATCTCATTGCTTATCCAGATTGTTCATGACTAAGTTTACACTGATTAAATTTAATGATATACCTATAAATAAAAATATGAATGTTATTTCAATTTTTTTATTAAATTTTTTATTTTCTAATAAAAATATTCCTTAATATTTTTAAATTTTTTAGATTTCAAAATATGTGATTTAAAAATGAAAATATTATTTTCCTCAAGAAATATTCTAGTGATCTTCCAAAATAAATTTTCATCTATGATTACATACTTTAGTGTTAATTATAATTTATTGGGGATATGATACAATGAAAAAATATTTATTTTTTATCAATATTGTTTATGTTTATGGTGATGAAATGTGAATGATACCTATTTTATTGTCCACGAGATAAGTTAAGATGAATGCTCTTATGATCTTGTGGCATAAATATGTATGAATTTAAGATTATTTTATGACAGGGCCAAGAATAGTATACCATTACAATGCATAGGGTAGATATTAATGAGATTAAAGGGTACATGGAAAGTTTTTCCATGCGTGAAATAAAAAGGGCACATAGGAGGTTGCCCTATGCTCGAAAAAGGGTGCATGAGAGGTTATCCCAAGCCTAAAAGAGGGTACACATGAGGTTACCCAGGAATCAAGTCATGTACATGGGTAGTTATACTAATAATAAAATGTTATTAATGTCTTTATGGATAGTTTGGAAAAAAACATTATATAATTATTATTATTACACATTTATTAGACTATTTTATGACATGATCTTATCTGAGTGTTATGCTCTCATGGATCATGTTCTTTGAATCCTTTATGATTTATATCTAGGGAACTTCCATGATTTATGACCTGACTCCATATTATGATATTTGATATGTAGCGTATGTTTTTAATATGTTAATATCATGTTATCAAATGATTATTCCCACTAAATGATTAAGTGATCATCAATATCCCCATTTTTTACCCTTATTGAGTATCGAAGCTCATCCTTTCTTATGTTTCTTTTCCCCAGGATATAAAGACTTGTTTTAAGTAAAATATTTCTAATAAGGGTAATTTTTATGAGTAATGTAGTGGTAGATGATATATATATCCTGTGAACTACTTGGGTTATTATCCATATTTCCATAGACACTAAACCTATATGATTTTGGTTCAGATCACAGTGTAATGTATTGAATATTAATTTAATAATATGTAATTACTAAAATAGTTCTGATCATGAATTTGGTAACCCAAATTCATGACCCAGAAAATTTATGAAAAAGTAAAGGCATAAGTGCATTGATACCATGGAGAGAAATCCCAAATTGAGGAAAGAAATGAGCACAATAACAAAAAGACCAAAGGCTCAGAAACAACAGAAAAAATATTCGTAATAACATCCAAAAACACATCGCCAATTCATCACCGATCCGAGAAAAAATGTGCATATAGCCTGTCAACTACGTGACCCGAGGTCAATCCGACCATCTATCCAAGTTCATCTTCCATGAGTAAAGCACCTCCTAGCAAAACAATTAAAGCGCAAGTGTGTCCTTGACCAGCCAAAACCGATAGTCATAGCACCCATCCCAAGATCTTGAACATGCGCCCACCCACAATCATGGATTGTCAAGCACCTGAGGGCCTTCAACAATGGATTGTGTGACCCAAGGTCAATACACCACCTTTTCCTCAACCCCACATAAGGGCGATACCGACTACCGGTCCCAAAACAAACTACACACTCACCGTCGGACCGGAGTTGTCGCCGGTCAGCAATTGTCATTGTTGTTCCCCGTAACACGAGGTTATCCCCGCAAGCACCACAATAGATCATCGCAGTCTGTGGTCACCTTAACCTACACCTCCTCACCGACACCCAAGTCGATGCACGTCGGTATCATCAATGCTTCCAGTGGGAACACAACCCTACTCAGCACCTCACATCACGAGACCATAAGCGCTCATCTACATCACCGACCCTCGCCGGACAGATCGTTTGTGCGTGAGACCCACCCCACCGACGTATGTCAAAGACCATAGGTCATTGTTGGAGAGTCTCAACCCCCTGGATCCCAAAACATATGTCGTTCTTTAAGCCTTCATCGCCAGCATCCCTTCCATGTCGTAGCTGGGACAAAGGATGCACTTCACCACACAAAGCTACTGATCCCGCTAGCCGCACAGTCAAGTCATCATTGCCAACACCACTCGGGAATTAGCAAATCATGACCGCCATCACCACATTTCTCTATTTTTTTCATCTTCTTCTTATCGCCATACATGGAAACATGTTTCTCAACTCGTGGGTTCTTCTTGCCAACAGATCTCACCATTTTCTGCCTCTTCTTCCCCATATTCAGTGCCATCAAAAAAGTTTCAAGATTGTCGCACCCCAAAATCATCGCCTTGTTATCAAGTGCCCACTCTAGGCAACTATCAAAGCAATACTCACCCTCATTGAAGCCAAAAAATCTCCATTCAGAAATAGCTATAAGCAACTAATTCCTAATTCATGGGAAACAGAGATCAAATAGATCTTTATGCCCAACCATATCTAAGGAAGATGGATTCCCAGGGCATAAAATTGATCTATTGAGATCACTGTAGTGATCACCATAAAAAGATAGAGAGAGAAACTCTCTCCTAGATAGATAACCCCTCCTCTAATAAGATGTAATTTGTACGTATAAAAAAATTGGGAAAATGTAATTTGGAATGTAGTTATGAGAAGTAATGTGTGTTGTGGGATGTATGTATTTGAGCAGATAGGTAGACTATATCATTGAGGAAGTATTTTGGTTACCTTTATTAGTAAATCATTTTTATTTTACCATATGATATTTCATTTATATTTGGAGATTGATGTTATTGTGAGATGGCTTTAAGGATGACCTATGAAGGGAATAAATTCATTTTCAAATTTTATTCACTAAATTTTTTATTATGAGTCTTTTAACACCCTAATTTGTTATGACATATTTGTCTTAAAATAAATTTTATGTGTTTGAAATCTTTCATTACATACAATAGAAAGCTTAAATGGACAATAATTTACGATTGAAATATTATTATTAAATTTGACTATTATTATTAATCCATTGTATTTGAGGGTATGAATATGACTTAATAAATTATTAAAATTATGTATAAATTTTTTCCTTAATTTAAATTTATCTTTTAATTCTAAAGAAATAAGTACTCAATTTTAAATGTTTAATATAATATTGGTTCATGTTGAGATATTATTTTTTAAAAGTATTATATTTATATATATATAGTATATTTGTTGGTAACTAATTAAATATTATTATTTTTCAAAAATATTTTATGTGAAAAAATAGAAATCATCATACATTTATTATAAATTGGCTTGAAATGAAAATAGAAGCATTTGAAGGTAAAAAGAGTCGTTTCTATAAAAATTTTATTTTATGTATACAATGTAATTTTATCTTGATAAGTTAAAATAATCATTTATTATGAATTATTCTAATTCAATTTTTAGATTAAATATATAATAAAATATTTTAAAATTTATTTAATTGTTTTTACACAGTAAGGAATGAGAATAAATTGTCTGTTATGCTTAAATAATGATTTTTATAGTGTTTTATACACTTATTTTAAAATTATTTTATACCAAATATAGAAATTTAATATAATAAAATGGTTCCCATATTTGGAATCATAATCTAAAAAATTAATAATGAGTTCAATTTTTTGTTTTGTCATTATGAATAGTAATCGAGTTAAATATTCATTACTACATTAATGGTTAAAAGGGTTAACAATGGGTTAAACTAAAGTGATATGGATTAAAATGAACTAATTTTTTTATGAATCCTTTTTTATGATTTTATTTATATAATATGTCATACCAAATTAGAATATATTCCACTTTAGTTCCACATTACCATAAGATTCACTTTATTATATTTTAATATTCTTAATAATTATAAGTGTGTCCTTCCTCTCTCTTGTAAAAGGGGAAATTCTATAATCTATTATACACAAAATTTTACCCCTTTATCTTGACCATGATATACCCAAATACTACCACAATATCCTCATCTATTTTATTGAGGTTATTTTCTTCTCAAAATTTCCATTCATGAATCCTTAATGTTTTTCAGTGGAATATACCTAAAGAAGAGTTATATGTTCTTATAAATATTTATCATATTTATTTGATTTTAAAAATCCTATAAATATTATATAACCATATAAAAATTATTGAATAAGTATTTTTAATATATTTATATTTTTTATGTTAATTTTATAAACATTTCTATCTCTTTCCCAATAGTTGGAATATAAAAATGTCACTCATGCATATGTATGGTCTAATATCTCCAGGAAGTGATGTGATTATTTTTTCGTCTATAAATTAATTTTATGGTAATAAGGATATAATTAATTAATTCATGTGATATTTACTATATAATTATTATTCTATAAATGTGAATTATTATATAACTTTATTTTTTTCATCTATCCAAAAGTGAAAACATTACATGTGTGTAAAAATGGACTTCAATCTCCATGAAGAGATGTAATTAATTTCTTAACACCAATTTATATGAATATTTATAAATGTGTATATAATTATTAAATATGATATTTATTATATTATAAATATTCTATAGATTACAAAACCATAGACAAGGTGCAAGGACCGGAATCATCAAACCCAAAAATGTATAGCAATGGGACCCGTTTTCACCTAAATGTTCATTTTAATGAAGAATAATTAAAAAAATATTATTGGATTGTAAAATAAATATATATTTATTAAATTGGAGGTTTTAATGTTCATAAAAAATTGTTATACCTAAGGTAAGGGTTTCTCATCTAACCTTTATTTCCATGAGACATTTTCCATATTCCCCAATATTTTTTTATGTGGAACATATAATACCCATGAATGTATTTTTTGATTATTTTCAAGAAATTTATTAGGTATTACAAATACATTTAAGTTTATCTATTTTATGATGTTTTTATTAAAATATTACCAGTACTATAAGCATTATTCGTCTCAATATAACTTCATTGATACTTGATTCATGATATGTATGTATTTGGGTTTATATAATGTATATAAATCCCATTTGACATATTATATCATTAATATCTTTATATTAATGGTATTTGGAGTTTAGTTTGTGGTTATTTATTTCAATGTGATTATGATTCAAAAGTTACCAATGTGGCAATGGATTATCTTACAATCTCATTTCTTTTCATGATTATAAATATTAAATTTATATTATGGGAAATTATATAATCTTTATTTCTTCCAAAACCATATATTATTTTCTCATAGGTTTAATCCTATATGTTTCAATTATTACTACCAATTCCCTCTCTTTTGGGCTTAAAATGACTGGGAAAATGGTTTTAAGAAAAAACAACCTTATTTCTTCTTTGGTCGAGGATTTTTTTTATCCATTTCCATGTTCTTTAAAATCTTTTATACACGTTTTTATCTATAAATTATTTTGTGAGAAATATTATTTTTACTAAATTTGAATTTCTAAATAAATTTTAAAAATGGAAATTTTCAAAAAAAATTATACGAATGAATTTTGAATTTTTAAAAAGGTATGAAAAGAATTAACTATTTTAACTCATAATAAATGTATAGATTTTTAGGATTATATAAGAATTATTTACATTTAAGATTCATTTAAATGTTTCTATGGTTATTTTAAATGAAATTATTTTATTAAATATTCTAGGAATATTTAATTTTTAAAGATACTGAAGGAAAATTAAATTTTCCCTACTCTCAAAGAAATGTGCAAATACTATTCTAAAAGTATTTTTCATCAAAGTCACTACATTTAATGTTTTTTATGTTTCTCCTGGGATATAATATTATGATACCATCAATTTTATTTGTCTGTATGGATAATTATGATTATTTTTATGGATGAATCTATGAAACCTATTATATTCCCACATGTTCATTATGATATGATGAAATAAGAAATTATTTTCTGATAGTATGAAATTCCTATACCTAGATTTATATTATTTTATGAAAGTGAAATTTTTATGAAAAATATTTATTTTCCATAGGTTATGTGGTGATGAGATTATGAATGGTTTCATGACTATGTGGCACACTTATGAATGGTTTTAATTATGTGATGGTTGGGACCCTCATTAAACATCCCTCTAATATATTTTTTAAATTTTGATATCTCATGAGATAATAGGTATTATAATGAGGATTGAACCCAGTGTAGTAAGTGAATTTGTAAAATATGATAGTCTTTGGAGGTAACCATGACAAAGGAAATGATGGAATGGGTAGTTAACCTAATCTACTGTGGGTATTTTTCCTATATAATAGTATTGGAAGTGAACCTTGATAAAGAAAATAATTTTCTATGTTTATGTGTATTCCAAAATCTTATGTATTTATTGTTATGGAACGTTCTCATGGATCATGGTTTATTATTGATGATTATATAATACTACAAAATATTTTTTCTATTATAAAATAAACTTATTCTATTACAAATGTTTAATAATCCTTAGTTAATTCGGTATGAATTTCATTATTTATGATCATATAATAAAACCCTTTTGTTTATATTTTGTTTACTTATGATCTTTAATTTATTACTCTTACATTCACCATTATTGAGAATTTAAGGTCACCCTTTCATATGTTTCAATTTCCCATAGTTATAAAAAATGGTATTAAGTTGCGTATTTATAATTAGGTTTATATGTGAGAAGAACATTATGAAATGTGTTGAAGATATTAATGAAATAAGTTTATTATTTATTTTTTCTCCATTTATACTAAATATTTATGTTTCTAGGAAGTATATTTTAATTATATGTATTAAATATTCATATACTATGATGTAATATTGATGTATGTAATTCTTGGGTTGCCTTAGTTGGTATCAAATCTGGGGTAATCTATTTCTATATATTAGGATTAGAAAGATTTGGTGAAAACCTAGGTATAATTTTATATATAGGATATCATCCTTAAGTTTTAATAAATTATATATTGTGTGATTTCTTATAAATGAAATAAATTTCTAGAAAAAGAAATGTTGATTCATGATCTAACATTGATAAACCTAGGGGTAATAACCCTAATAATTCTAGTTGGGTATCATCTCAAAATTTAATTGGTGCATGAAAACGAGGCCAAACTGCACTCCTGGTCTGACACTCCTAAGGGATATTCTTTGGTTAATTCACATTCTATTAATAAACTGTTAAGATGAATTAGACTATATAACCTATGACACACTTTAATAAAACTAGGTGATATAGAATAAACCATAAGGGTTATTGGTTCGCAAGAATGTGTCGTACTTTCAGATATAATTTAAATGAATTTTATGATTTTATGATTTCTCACTATGATTAATGATTCATGATGATTACACTATGATTTTTGGTTTTATGGTTGAAACTAGTAGGAACCACAACAAAAAATGGTTGTGAAGGACAATTTGATGGTTGAATGAATGAGAAACCAATCATGATATTATTTTGTGTGAAAAACTTGTGGTTATTCCCAACCAACTATATCAATTTATGATTAACAACCTCAATGATGGTGAAGTTCTATAGACACATAATGGGAGAAAAATTGAGTTTTATGGGAGTTTATTTGATGAAGTACATCGATGAAAGAAGGTTAAATTTAATAAATGACGAAAAAAATTGGAAGAAACACCTTGGAAAATGTATAAAACAATCATGCATATGTTTTATACATGAAAAACAAGGGAGATCAACCAATTTCCATGAAAAATGGAGATTTTGTTTGAGAGAAATAACGTCCATCCTAAATAACCATTAATAGTTCAATGTATTAAATGTGTGGAACTTCGGAATTATTAATTTTAATTCCTCAATCCAAGGGATAAATACTCAAAAAATAGAATAAGTAAAGTCATATTATATATGAATAACTGAAGTGGGGGCACATTTATCCTCTACTCTAGAGCGGGGGATCTCATATTGATGTTCGTAATCATTTTTTCTATGAAAATAGTATTATTCATCCTTTAGTGGAATTTTATTTTATTTTAATCATTAATTAACTCTTATTATAGAGTTCTCATATCAATTTATAAAGAAGTTATTTCACAATTGGTAGCGACCTGACCCAAGTGTCTCGAAGCCAGTGTATTACTTTATTACAATAGAATAAGATATATGGAATTGTATATTAAAGGACCATATAGTTTAGAAGACATGGTAAACTATACACATACATGATTCCAATATTAAATTTGAAAATAAAAATTACAACATTCTTTTTCAGAATATCATTATCCCCTCTAGCATGTCCTTTAATAAAATTCTTAGTACACTTCTTAGATTCCTAGTAAAGGAAACAAAATAAGGGTGATATCAAATGATAAGTAAGGTTTAAGTATAACCAAATCAATCTTGAATCAATAATAGTAACCAACTTATAAAGGTAAATAATTAAAAATTCCTTATATATAAATAATTTTACTATAATAATAAATATAGAAAGTAAAATAACTAAAAACACATTCCATTTAATCAATAACAAGACAATCATAACTGGATAGGGAATAATCAAAATAGAAAGGTTAATAAGTGAAAACATATTCTATTTAAACAATGAACTGAGAATAAAATACATCTAGGGAGAATATCATTGTCAAAATATCATGGATAATAATAATGGAATTCTAAATGAATGAAAATATTAATTGTTGTATTTCATGGTCTCATGCATCATGATTCCTATACTATTAATTCTTTTCTTGATACATTTTAAAACTTATGGGAAGGTATATACCCAAAACCAAATTAAATAATTCTAGCTAACTAATTCAACTCATGAGATTAATGATTCATCTTGGGGATCTATATAACTGATCCCCACCAATATATTCATCTGAAAAACATTCCTCATATATCAAATAATCAATTTAATTCATATACAACATGCCTTATCAACAAATATTCGTATTGAGTAGAGAATACCAATTTATTAATATTTTCATAGTAAATCAAATAAAATTCAATGTAAAAAACTTTATTTATAAATGATATATAGTTTAAGAAAGAATTATATCCATGATAAATCATATGGGTATATAAGGGAAATCATTGGTTTAACGATCATAGGAAGTGGATACTTAAATAGAAAGTTAATGACTACAAAAATGAATCAATAAAGTGAATTGAAATACTTTCCTTGGTCAAAAAACCATAACCTATCTAAATAAAGAATAAGTATGGTATCAATATAGGTTATCCATAAGGTAGTATATTTAAAATAAATGGTTGTTGTCATTGACCTATAAAAATATAATAAAATTATATTTACCAACATTCATGAGAAAAATATCCTCTTCATTTTGAAAATAACCTTTTAAAATTAAAAGTGTAAAAAAATTGAAAGTAATTTTCTTTTAAAATAAATTTAAAAACTTGTAAAATATGTTTTAAAACATTTAATTTTCATGATGATGGGAAATTTTGTACATGATATATATGTTAAAAAAGGTTCTTTTCATATTTTTGGTAAATGAAAAATGGGACTTGTTTGGAAAATGGAATGAACATTCCTTTAAAAAAACAAAAAGTAAAAAATCTGTAAAAATTTATTTAATAAATCATTTTGGGAGTTTTAAAAATATTTTTTATTTTTTTATAAAACGTGTTTTGGATGAAAAATGATTTTCAACCGAAGAGTGAAATAAAGTCATATTTTATTAAAAATAAATTCACAATAATTTTATGTACAAAAGATTGGAAACAAGGTACTATTAATTTAAAAATCATGAATAAATATTGGATAATAAAATTAATTTGTTTTATTATACAATGATCAAATAATTTCCTTTAATAGAAATTCAAGTATAAACAATCCCAATAAGAAAGAGATTCTGTAAAAACCCCTTACACTGATCATAATGTTGAAGTGGGAGTTAATCAATGAATCAATTATGTGTGTCAATTTTAAATCCATACAAAGCAAGTGGAAATAAAAAATAATATAGTTAAAATTATTTACACATATAGTCTTATAATATCAAATACAATGGGGAATTAATATAACCAAATGAAAAGTAATTGTATTATGAAATTATTTTCCACTTGGTAATTTTCTATTAAATTTCCATGAGATAAAATAATTTAAATAAAAAATAAAAAAACATTATTTATGATTTTTTAGTGATATTACAAGAAAATGGGAAGTATATACACAATATATAATAAATAAGGTTCAAAACATTATAGTATGCCTCAATGAAGGGAAATGGAGATAAAGTCCCTCACCTCACACTTCCTTTTGGTAAAAAATCATTTACACTCTTGTATAATGGTTTTAGGTATTCTATTAATTTATACCAAAACCATGTTCATATTTATAATATTATATGTGATCATTCTATAAAAAATTACCTCATGTTTGTTTATAATATTACATTATTTTCATTGTTTCGGGGGTTAATTTCTCTATATTATCAAGCCTTCTTTTTCTTAAAAGTAATGATTATTGGGTATATGATATAAATAAATAAAATAAATAATTATTTCAATTATATAATTATCATATTTTCTAATTATATACATTTTAAGAATCTTTGTTGAAGGTTGGACATGGAAGAAGAATCATATCAATTCATGGAGACGGTTGACTGTACGTATACACGAGCAACAATATCATTCCATTAACAAGTTAAATAGTAAGTAAGTGTCTGATATATTAATCTTCCATAATAAATATAATCAGATATATTCATTTATTTTATCCTTATTACTTTCCATGTAATGCGTATGTGAAAAATGAATTACATCGTTTCGTAAAGCGGCAATCCTCCGTACGCCCGAGCAACATTGTCATATTTTAAATGATATAAAAAGATAGAAGTTATAAGTCATATTATAATTTAATATTTATAATAATTTCATAAATTTTATATAAATGTTTTAAATCAATTATTATATCTGGTCTTTTAAGGTGGTGATGGAAAATGAATTATATCGGTTCATGAGTAGGTAGTTTATAGTACAAATGATCGATGGTTTCATTTCCCATTTGATCGACTAGGGGATGTATATAGGTCATTAACATCACAAAATAACATAAACTTATATTTAATATACTTATTTTTTTATATAATCATGTTTTGATGAGATTTTAAAGAGGTGTAAGAAGAAATAAAATAAAAATGATCGTTTAAGAATGTTATCTCTTCTTCAAACAACATCTTTAGGTTTGACCCAAAATCCTTCCTAGGTTGACTTTTTCATAATGAAAATGGATATAACATGTTTTTTTGGGAGTAATAAAGTTACTTTGTTGGTTATTTTCCAATCCAAATGGATTTTAAAGAGTGAACAGTGGAGGAGAGTGGGTGGCCTTTTATAAGTGGGGGAGGGGACACACAAAGAATTTTTGAAATGATTCATTTACACACAAATTTTTACAATGAAAACTTTCTAAAACATTTATCATTACAATAAATTATATAATATAAGTTATAAATATTTCCATAAAATTGGTTTTTTACGATTTGGTTGGTTATTTGTAACCCTTATCTTCTTAGTTTAACCCCCTATAAATCAGTTTTTACCATAAGTGCGTTAATTAATTTTCAATGATTTTACTGTTCATGATTATAAAAAATAATTTGATATTATTTTATAATATAAATTATTAAGATCAAAATATGGTATTTATTTTTCTAAATTCAATTCACATATTTTTTATAATCCAATTTAAAATTATACCTATAAAATGATGAAAAGGATGGTTTTTAAAGAGAAAATTCTCATAAGTAAAGAATATTTTAATTTCAGAATAAAATTTTAAATTGATTCCAATGACCTAAATTAGTTAAATTTTAATTTTATTTAAATAATTTTACATTAAAACGAATTTATGATCTAATTTAAAATTTTCAATTATTTAAAAAAATGATGTTTTTAACAAAAATCAATATTTTTTCACTATTCGTCAAAAAATGAAACATTTCAAAAAATATCACCCTAAAATAATTTTTACAATATGATTTCAAAAATTATGTCAATTTTTAAAATAAAATTTATAAAATTGGTTAAAAATAATTTTAAATTTGGTTTTTAATGTTAGACTAAACATCCTTTTAGAAATATATAGTTTTTCAAAAAAACATTTCATTTTTTAAATGATTATTTCTTTATTTATAACAAATGGATAAGCATAATTTTCATAATTTATTTACTACTTTTAATTACCTATAATTTAATGGGTAATTTATAATGGTAACCTATATTATGGTTCATTTATACGTAGGTTTGCGTGTTCCAGAAGCTATCAAAGAGATTTAATTTAAAGTGACATATTTTATGGGTTGTTTAAGCTTGATGTTGCCAGTTGCATATGCTATCGAATATAATGTTCATATTTTATAATTTAATTTTGTTAAAAATTTTATATTTTGAATCATCCTATTATCATATATAGGATAAAGTATAAACATGAATTTCTAAAATAAAATAGTTCTATTATATGGGTCTTACTTCCAACTCATGGGGGTACTTATCTCAAATGCTTCTGGAGAGACCCAATATTGAAGATATGGAGGAATTACCTATATGGTGAAAGGTTTGATATATATATATATATATAAATTGATCATAAAATTATGATGTATATATTAACACAAAAATAGTTGGATATTCACTAAATAACATGGTTATAGTTGATTAAAGATTATGATTCCTCAACACACTACCACCTTGGAAAGGAAAAGAATGGGGTTGATTCTCTGAGTTAGAAGAGCCATTATAATATGAGGATTGAAATATAAATAATATTTTTTTATTTGAAGAAGATGGATATTGAAATCATGAGGAAAGGGGATTGATGTAGTGAACCAACATCTGTCAATTAGACAAGCCACCCAAGCCAGCCAGTCATGGTGGTGAGGTGAAACATTATAATAGAAAAAATATCTTGAATATTACCAAAACAAGACATATATCTAGATTAAAAAATGGAAGAAAAAGATAAATCCAAGATCCATATAATCCAATCTGAACTAGTTAAATTGGAATGAATAAAAAGACAAGCCCAACATGTCTATTTGTGAATAATTTCACCTCCAAACCATCCCAAACCAAATGTTATAACTACAAGAGATTTCATAAAGCTATAAGATGCCCTTACCTTTACATGAATCCTCATAAACAACATCTACAATAAACCAAAGGAAAAGTATGGTTTAATCCCAAATCATTTTAGGATACCACCATAGAGTCTATATAAAGTATAATATCAATAATGCATCATTTCTAGCTTTTAAAACAGAAATAGTTTAACAAATCATTTTCATAAATCCAAACTCTTTTTTGAATCATTTTCCTTCAGTTTTCAAAAATTCATTTCATATCCACAAATCCATGAATTTTAAAATTGTAAGTGATAAAATAGGAATTCATATCCACACCCCCATAAGGTAATAAAATAAACACATATCCATGAAATAATCAATCATGAGAATCCGTGTGATACAACCTCATGTGGAAACATATGACCAACAATCCAAGAAAAATTCCATCATGAGATAAGTATAATATAAATTAAAAAGCACACCATATTGAGTATTAGCCTATATGAATACCTAATAGTCATAAAATATCATAAACTTGGCATATGTTGGTACCAACATATATCAAATTATGTTACAATCCATCAATATCACAAAAGTAACCCATAATGGTTCTAGAAAAATGAGGATCACCTCTCTCCCATTCCTAATGCACCCATGGTTACCAATGTGCCAAATTTATCCAAATAAACTTCCGAACCATTGTCAAAATTAATAAAAATTTAAAATCCAAGCCAATCTAATTGCTATTTGAAAACCCATTTTCAAATCAACCCCACCATTTAGGCAGTTAATCAAACACTCAGTGTCCAAAACAATTTTTTAAATCTACACCCATTTAGAAACATGATTAATTCCATGAAATAAATTTAAAAGACAAATAATTTCAATTCAACTAATAACACAAAGTAATTTTACAAGAATAATGATAAATTAATTGAATTAACCCATTATATAGAAACAACTACCTAAAAAGAGAGTTAGAACAAACAGCCTTCAGAAACAAATACTAGGGAAGAGTAGATAAGGTCCTCACAATCAAAGATCCAATAGAAACAACATCAATACTACATAAGAACTATTATATATAGAATCACATCCTAATCAAGTTTCTAAAATATTAAAGGAGAATATATAAAGCATAGATCTAGAAAGAAGACAAGATACCATATCAAAACCAAAACGTACCTCGATGTGATCTATAAAGAATGAAATAATTCCACCCAGAATCCAAGGTATATACCACCAAAGAACTGGGTAATAGTTTTTACATTCCAATATGAGATTAGGGGTTATTAAATTTAAAAATACCAAGGGGAAAAGGGTAAAATCTCACTTTTTAAGAGTATTAATGGAGTTCTCATGGTTTTCTAGGAGGAGGATGCATGGTTAAAATAATTGTGCACATTATCTGTGCGACCATAAAATCTATTATATCTGGGGATTCACATTTTTTATTTGAGGGACACACGATTTAACTAACGTTATTCCTTAATGATGAAAAACTTCGGGACAACCACCAAACTCCATGCACGGTTCACTGGGCATGTAACACAATTTTCTATAACCTTGCGCAAATTGTAAACAATTCCCCTAGATAATCCTAGAGGCCCACCACACTATTATCACATGATTAAACTAACCATGTACAATCCCAATAAGCTATATTTAGTATTTTATCCTAAATATAAAATAAATGAGATAATTTTGTAATTAAATCAATAATCACCCAAATTGTATCCTTCCCACAAGAATTCCATGGAAAACCAATGATGATGTCCACCAAATTATTATCTAACTTCAATAATAGAATGAGTAAAGGTTTTAATAGACTATAAGGCATTTGGTGTTCCACATTATTTTAATGAAAAGTGAGACACCGTGAAACAAAAACTGTAATCGACCACCTCTTACATGGATGCAAATAATAACATCTCAAGTTGTGATACATCTTGGTATCCCCGTGGATTATGATACAACATGAATAGGGACCAATATCCTTCAATTCCATCTTTAGAGAAATTATAAAAACCAACTTATTATGGAAGTGAAAAGATCAACTTAAAAACTAAGACCACTCGCCTGGGATCTCCCCGACATTAAATCTTTACAAAATCATAGGAACTCATTTTCTATCCCCTTATTGATCCAAACTCACTCATCAAAATACGATTCATTTTAATGAAATCTAGGAATTCAATGTCACCATCATCTAACACTACCAAAATCATCTCAACAAATAAAATCTTCATATACCACTCCTATACTGATTCCTTTACATATTTTGTCAGTAATTTTCTACTCAACTCATCAAAAACCATATTCACATTCCAAAGAGTTTATGAAATATAAAAATCAGAAGTCTGTGGGTACTATACCCAGAGTCACTATTAAAATTTTAGGTCACTCCGAGTGAAAATATATTTCTAGATATTACGATCAGAATACACTATTAACCTCTTCCAAAATAGCTAGTGACACCATGTTTTGAGTGCATGCATAACCATAGCCAAATCATGACTGTGATTAGGGTAATTCTACTCATGATGGTGTAACCGGTGAAAGCCATAGGCCACTACCTATTTCCACTCCAACAACATTAATCCCAATCCCATAAAAGAATCATCACAAAAAAAACATCATAACCTAGACCTAGTTTAAAAATAATTTAAACTATTAATGATGAAAAACTCACATTCAAATCCAAAAAGAAATATAAAATTTTTCATTCCATTCAAACATTACACCCTTTTAAGTTAAATCTATCATCGAAGATGTGAGATTAGAGAAATCATAAACTAACCACATATAGTAACCTACTAAACCCAAAAAGATCATAACCTAAAACGCATTTTGGGATAATCCAAAGACATAATAGATTAAATATTTTTCGGATGCAATGAGAATCCCCTATAAAATATCACATGCCCTAAAAATTTCACCTCTCAAACCCAAAACTCGCATTTGGAAAGCATAACATATATATAATGTTATTTCAAGGTTCAATGAATGATATCCAAATGGTCGATGTGCTCCTCATCAATCTTGGTTTATACAAAAATATCATCCATCAAAACAAAAACCAAATATTCCAAGAACTGATGAATGATTTGGTTAATCAAATCCATAAATTCTAAATGAGAATTGGTGAGACATAATGGAATAAAAAAACTAAAAATACCCATACCAGAAGGAATAAGGGGAAAAAAGAAAGCGTGACTCATGGAAAAAACCCCTAAATAGAGTCATTATAAGTTTCTAAGAAGTTAAATATCATCCAAATATAATCATGAAACTCCTCAGGTTCTAGGGGTCCCTTATCACTATTGTATATGGGTGGATGTTTATTAGTAAATTTTGATCCATGATCTACTCCTCATCTAGGGTTCGTGATATCTACTTCACTGAGATTCTATATTATACGGATTACTACTTTAACCAAAGAGTATTCTACTAAAGAATTCACTTGTGGATACTGTCTTATAACTTCCTGTATCATATTTGGAAGATATCTTATCAAAGGAATTTTCTAATAAGAGAAAAAAAATGACCAATAAACTTTAGAGAATATTCCAAAAATATCAGGACTGACTAAAAGAATTCACATCCATGATTTAAAACATCAAGAATTTAAAGAAATCATGAATTATACGAATGAAATAATAAACTATTTAAAAAGGAACATGTTCATTTAAATAAAATCCAAATCTATATTATTCAACTAACATCAAATTAAAACTATAAAACCTTATAAAAAATTTCCTACCACCAATTATAACTCAAGTTTAGACACAGAAGTGAATTGGCCATAAAATCTCCCATACATACTACTCAAATTCCAATTCCCCTAACTCTTTCCCTCCTATGATAGAAAACAAACTAAAGAATTTTTATCACACTTATGGATGATAATATACTCTGATACCATTATATATTTATGTAACCCATGTCAACTAGAAAACACACCTGAGATGACCCATCACAATGGTGAGGTGAAATAGGATAATAGAAAAGAATTACTGATTATAATCAAAATAATATATACAGTTAAAGTAAATTGAATAATAAATAGATATATCCAAGATCTATAAAATTTAAGATAAATCATCTAAACCGAAAATTATAAAAAGAAAAGTCTAACATGTCTCTTTATGACTAATCATCACATATACAGAATACTACACTGAAGGTTTTGATAGTAATAGAATCAATCTTGATACCAGATTCCCTTCCCTTTATCTGAATCTTTAAAAACAACAAATATACTGACAAAAGGATAAAATTAGGGAATGATAAAAAAACACATTATGATACCACCAAATGGTCTGTAAAATGTCTAATATTGAGAATGAAGAAGTTATAAATTCTAAAATTATAACAATTTTACAAATAATTTTTATAAATCCAAACTCATTTGTGAATCATTTTCCATTGTTTCTTCATAAAATCATTTTGAATCCTCATATACAGAATTATGAAAATTATAAGTGTTAAATTAGTAAATCATATCCACACACCATATGGTAAGAATGTAAACATAACCCAACAGTCGTTAGGATTAAGTCAAAGATTAATTAATTATTTTTCCTACTAACTAAAATCTAGTGGAAGGTAGGGTAGAACCCATAGGGAGGGATGGTGACTGATTTTCATTCATTTTCTTCAAAAACACCCACTAGTGTCAACCGTAGGTATGATATTTATTACTTTTAATTTTTTAATTTTTTTTAATAACTTGTGATGAGTAAACAAGATTAACTACGAAAATATTTTTTTTAACTACAGTATGATGGACCATAGGGAAATATTGAAATAAGTTAGTGAAGTAAGAACAGAGAATCAGCATATCAAAATATACACTCGAGAAGTTTAAGATATTGGTGTAAAATGATGACAACATCACTACTAGTTATTAAAACACATATGAAGGAAACACTGAATAATCTCCCTCACTAGGAAATCCAACATACAATGTATTGATTCATGGAGTTCTCCGCTCCAAAAATCAATCGAACAACTCAAGAACATAAAAATAAAAAAACTAGAACTAAACTCGTTGTAAAATTACAATTCTTTCTGGTAGTTAAAGCTTCGTTAAATGTCTTCAAGGTCAATATATCCAATCAATCTCTATGATATGAATTTAAAACTATTTATATGAGAACAATTAAAAAATAATTCGAATTAGTATCACCAACTAATTTTAATTCTATAAAATGAAAAGCATTTGAAAAAGTAAACAAAGAACTTGTAAGTTTAAATTCCATGTTCTAATTTTATAGCCTACTATCATATTTATTTCAAATAGTGAAAACATCTGATTATAGATTATATGAAATTAAGAACATATATGGAGAAATAACTTCCATAGTGCTTTTTCTCTCTAGGACACAGTCTCTAGGTGGAATTGTGGAAATATGATGCTCTTCTGAAACTGCTCTACTATGTTGATGTTGTGAGAATCCGTTATATCCCCTCTGCTTCTATACTTTTCAATCCTTTTTTCATACTCTACTCTTAACCAATTATTTTCACCAACTTAAACTTGTCTTTTATTTCTGCACCACACATGTGTATTTTTTACTTCATCACACGTCACTCGAGAAAGACCCATGTAACTAAATCCTAACAAGTTGGTAAGAGTGAATATGAGCATGTCTCTGGCTCTAAAATGTATTTGCATGATTAAAATAGAGAGTCGTTATAAACCATTTGAAAAGTAATAGGAAAATTTTTAATATTAACCAATAAAATATTAAATTACTATTTTATAATAATTTTTTATTAATAGATATTATAATTTGATTATTTTATTTAATTTATTTAAATGTTGTTATATGATATTTCTTATCATTATTTCATTTATTTAATATTTTTATAAAAGTTATTTATTTATTAAATTTTTAATAAGATTAAAATTTTAAGATTAAAATTTAATATTTATTTGATTATTTTATTAAATTAATATTATTAATAATTGGTTATTATATTATTACATTATTTATAAATTAGATTATTAATTATTTAGTTATATTAGTTATTTTAATGTTCTTATTAAAATTTTATTTTAAATTCAAATTAAAGTATTTACCTAAATTTATTTATTTTTATTTATGAGTTTATATTAATTTTATATATAATTTATTATTAAAATTTAGTTTTGTCTATTTTATTTAGTTTATTTATTTTTTTTTATTTTTTTATTAAATATTTTTTTATTATATAATATAATTTTTATAATTTATAATTATTATAATTTATATTTTATTTATTTTATTATTATTTATTATTATTATTTAATATTTTTTAAAATTTCTTCCCATATCTCCTCCCACGCTTCACAAAGGGGGGAGTGTTTTTTTTGTTTTCCCCAAAAGAAGAGGTGCAACGGTGGTGGCCCTCTACTTACGATGGTACATAGTGTTCGTCCTCCATTGGTCGACACAGACAAGATCCTCCGGTTCGATGGATAGTATGGATTCAAAGCGGTAGGTGGATCGAGGTTTTAGATCGGATATCAGTGGCGATTACTCTACGACGATTCCTCTGTGGCTCGGCCTCAGGCGGAAACATTCCTCAACATTGATGGATTCCAAGATCCAACAATATGGATCCATGTCTGAAACTCAGTAGTGGATGTGGTGTACATCAGCTGCAGTGTCACCCAGTTCCTCATCCTCAGAAACTCAGATCTCGGGCTTGAATCTTCCAATATGCATTTTTTTTAGTGCATTAATATGATTATGAATGTTTGTTAGTTCAGTGATTGGTTTGGGTTGATTCAGGTTTGTGTTTACTGGTTTAAGGAATGTATGTGACAAGTGGGACATTTTATGCAGTAGGATCGGTGGAAGGCATCTGTCGGTGAAACCAATATAATGTTGGAAGAGGAAGGCAACATTAGTGAGTGCAGATGAGAGGAGCTTTTGTGTCTCTAAGATGTGTGAGGAGGGCTGTGTCGGTGTGGTGTGAGGAACTATCGGTGTCACCGACAGAGTATGGAGTGCATTGGTGAGACAGATGCAAAAGAATAGGGGTGTTGATGTGACATGTAAAGACCCGAATCTTGACGTACATGGACATTACATTACTTTTGCAGAATACTTAATACATAACAAAAATAGACGCACAAGGAATATAATAGTTTAGTTTCTTTGGAAACTCGGAACATAATCTTCTAATCGTGGTGAAAGATCTTCAACATCTCCCATAAAGATCTTCCCCTTTTGGTTTTCTTATATAAAACATTTCTTTAAATCCTGGGAAAAAAGAAAACATATAAAGGGTGAGCTCAAATGCTCAGTAAAGGTAAGCATGGATAAATTAAAACAAATCATATACATCTGAACTTAAAAACATGAACATAATGTTTAAACATCAAAATCTTGAGCAATGACATAAAACATGTCAGTACATAAGGCATAGATCATAAAGAAACAATCATCATGATAAATCTGCCAAGACCATCTTAGTAGACAAAGTCCCTTACTGAACCGGGTTCACTTTCTGTTCCAGCCCTATATTACTGAACCAGATTTACATTCCGTTTCATCCATGTCTATCTCATGAGATATAAATCTTTACCCAATGCATTGGAGGGATATATAGGTCCCACCCATCTCATATTGAAATCATTCTTACGTGTACCACAAAATAATAATAAATCAGTCATCATAACCCAAAGAATAAAATGGGTTTCATAACCATCATTCCATCATAACATAATCCATATAAAACAAATGGATATAATTTCATCATAAGAAAAGTGAAACCAAATAAATCATAGAGACATTATACTTGAAATATACACATATGAAATATTGTCATCTTAGATGGAAAATGGTTTTGGTAAAGCACTTGAAATGAATTCTTGAGGAAAATATCCTTTCTTCTTGAAAATAATATTCTTTTCACAAAATGACATACAATATTAAAAGAAAAGGATTTTGTTGAAAATAGTCATGAAATCTTGTAGAGTAATCTTCATGAAAATAAGTCATTATGAAACCGTGAAAATCCCTTCATGCCTTATAAGTTAAAAAAAACATTATTCTCGTACTTTTGCTGGAAACATCAAAAATGTACCTCGTAACATAAAAAAGATTCCTTACATACCATGTAGTAAAAGTAAAAAATGGGTAAAAAGGACTTCAAACATACATGAAAACATTTTTAGAAAATAGGTACATGGATGATAACTATATCCCCAGTGAATATTTACGAATAAACAATCTCAGATAAAAACGAGATTGGAAAAGTTGTCCCTTACCTTAGGTCTGATATGATTCGTACGTGTCCAAACCTCTTGTATAATGATTTAAATAATGTCATTGACTTATTACAGAATCATATTAATTGTTATGATATCATATATGGGTCACTTATAACTTTATATTACCCGTTATTTTGTAAATCCCATGTTAAAGCAACGTTTTGGGTAAAATCATCTTATTTATTGCACGTGTTTGGACTTGTTATTCTTGATGTTATTATCAATTATATCAGGATTTACATACTTACATAATTTAAATAATGATTTATATATCATATATATTCATTATATATCCATCATATACATTTATTTATAATAGTACATAACATATGGATGTAGGAAATGAAATACACCGATCTTGGAGACGGTAATCCGTACGTACGCATGAACGCTAATTTTATTTCTATTTATTATTTTAATGGAATTAAAACATAATTATACATAGTTATATTATAATTAAAGTATAATATCATATATAATACCGTTAACTCCATCTTTTATACATCCCACATAAGGCATTAACGAATCACATCACTTTGAGGGGGCGGTAGTCCGCACATCCTCAAATGAGATTATCGTATTTACCAACTATGGAAACCGTAAAGGCTTGATATAATTGGGAGGTAAATAAGCATAAGGAAATAATAAACATAATATATATCATATATAAATACATTTCTATCATAATGGCCACCATGAGAGGAGGTAGTAGAAAATCGAACAATCATCATTTCGTGAGGCGTTAGTTTTCCATCACAGAAACATTATGTTCTTCATCCATTAGATGGAATTGTGTGTAAGTGTAGTTTTAATCCATCTCATAAAAACATCCTAGTATTTTGAGGATACTGTTTTTGTCACAAAAAAAGGATTAAAAAGAGTATATGGGTTGGAGAAGTAGAATAAAAGAAAACAACTTAAGAGAATCTATTACCTTTAATTTGGGTAACTTCCTTTGGTTTGAACCAAAAGGACTTCTTGAAGTGCCTTCTTCCTAATGTAAGGCTTCTAGGGGGAGGAGAGGGATGTGGAGATCTTATTTTGGCAGAGTTTTGACGAGCCAAAAGGCTTGAGAGGTGTTAGGAATTGCATAGAAGTGGTCTCCTTTTATAAAGGAGAGGAGGGGCTCTTTAGGAAAGTGTGAAAACATTATTTTATTATAAAATTATCTTCGGTTTCAAGAGGTCTGAAACATATTAATGTCTAAGATACGATGTCTCATATTCGAAGTAAAATCATCCAATAGTAATTGGACAGGTTTTGGATGATATTTTAATCATTATAATCTTATTTATTTGAATCATTTATTAATGAGGTAAATACTGAATCATTATTGTGTCATAAATAATTTAATTTATATGATGTCTAAAAATTATAAAGCAAATACCAAAATTTAGGAAATATTTTTATCTTTCCAATGAATATTTATAGTCTAATAAAAATTTTATATAGCCCCTTATAAATATTAAATACTAAAGGAGTTTTGTTAATGCCAATTTTGTCTTTACATTAAATTAATTAATCTAATGTGTCATTGTCTTTCATAAGTGGCTCCATGGGGTCCCAAAATCGACCCAAGTATGCCCATGGTGGGCCATTACTCATCCAATGAGGTTTGGACAAGTGTTAAGGTAATTTTTAATTATTATAATATTCTTTTAACCTTGAATTACCCTATTTACTTTTAACCGTGGTAAATAAAAGTAAAAAGTTACTAGTCACAAAAAATTATTTTTATCTAATTGCACCACATTTTACTCCTTGATATTAACCATGTCTCTTGGATTTTCTAAATTCAACTCACAGAAGTGGTAAATTTAAGTTTTATGAACAATTGCAAAAGCTCCTAGGAGGTGGGTAAAAGACGGTGAAAAGTTCAATACATTTTTATAAATCTAAAATTATTATAAAATGACTCCAATTAATTTCATTGAACTTATATAAGTATTATGTATCTATTTTGATCTGAAACAAATTTAAATCAAATAAATTATTATTTAAATAAAAAGCCAGTTTTAACCAAAAACTCAGTGTTTTCACTATTCATCAAAAATTGAAGTTTTTCAGAAAGATAGAAAAAATTCAGCGTAAGTTATATTTGATATTCCGAATTCAAAAAGGATGTCTATTTTTTCCAAATTCAAAACATATAAGTGGAATTAATTAATTTTAAAAGTAATTCCCGTTATCAAAACAGATAGCGTGTTTTTAAGAAATAATAACTATCAAAAGATCGACACTTGTTTATGTCCAAATTCAAAGTGAAATTAATTCCAATGACCAAAATTGGATTAAATGGTAAAAATATATTTTAATAACAATTTAAAACCAATTAAAAAGATAATCTATCCATATAAATTATTGTGATGAAAAAAGTTGTTTTTAATTAAAATATAGCGTGTTTTTACTATTCATCAAAATATGAAAGTTATCAGATTAATATGAAAAATTTATCCAAATTAATTTTTTATATCCTGATTCCAAAGAATAATTTAATTTTGTCAAATTGAACTTATAAACATGTCAAAAACTATATTTAAAGTGGGTGTGCCATCAAAAGGAGGCAAAACTGCATTTTTTGAAAAATACTTATTTTACTCTAAAAATTGATTTTGTTCTCATACCATGTTCTAGAAAATGTTTAAGATGAATAATAATGTTATAAAATTCATAATTTAGTTAATACTATTCCTAACGGCTAGTCCATAAAAATATTATAACAATATATCATTGTTTAGTGAAACCTGATATTGCCTATTACACACGCTATCGAAGAAATTCGTGATTGCGTGTAATGCAAGCCAAGTCAGAGTGACGTGTAGTGAAAGACTCCTTTGTTATTGAATATAACAAAATACAACCATATTTCATTTATACATTAAACAAAATCTATACTTAATGTTGTGTAGAATAATTTCTACAAAACAAACTTGAAATTGTGTGTAACACAAGCCAAGAATACTGTTGCGTATACTGCAGGATAATACGGTGTTGCGTATAGCGCAAGATAATCTTGGTGTAGCCTAAAATAGAATACATCAATGAAACTAAAGAGAATAATTCTAATAAAATCTCGGGTTGTTACATTCTACCCCCCTTAAAATGAATTTCTCCCTTGAAATTCGTCGGGGTTATAAATGGTTTACTACTCGAAAGTTTCTTTCATAAAAACCCACATCAAAAAAAGGAATACTAAAACTTAAAAAAGTAAAGTAAGAATCATAATGGTTAGCCAAATTAACTCATCACTGGATTTCCACATAGAAGAACATAGGTGAAAATATGGATATGGAGGAGAAATCTAACCATCATGTTTTGATGGAGAATGGTAGAGAACATAGCTATGGAAAAGCCATCAATCACAAAACCATTAATTTGTGATGATCTAAGGTACCATTCGATTCGTCATATATAAGGGCACTTAGGAAAACATTTTTGGTTTTCAAGATCATTTCCCTAAAGTTGAAGAATTTGAATCAGAAGAAATACTTACTTTATTTTGGTATAATCTCACCGTTGTTCGTGCCTTGAAAAATTTCCACTTCATCTCTTTAAGAAATGAAGTTGAATTTGTCTTTCACGAAGTTTTAGCAGATCATGCGATAGAATGATAGGTCATTCCATCTATCTCAAACAAAAGTTAGAAAAATATATATACATAATTCAATCTATGGTGAGATGAATCATATATGGTTCCAAAATGGACTTATACTTCATCTAACATCCTACATAATAAAATAAAACTAGTTTTTACTAACTAGGGACTTCCTGAAGGCCAGTGGTAGGATATAAAGGTCGGTCACACTTCGGTTGTGGGTTCGATTCCCACAGCCTTGTCCAACGTTACGGGTTATCGCCCATCCTATGGGTTGTACTTTTTGTAAAACTACACTGTTATAACATTCCTACAATAATATCAAAAAAAAGTTATAACCTTAAACAATACTATCTTAATTCATTCCAATCGTTAGGCTTATCCAAAAAACATCTGTCTAACCTCATAGTATAAAGAAAAAAATTACTAGAAATGTCATCTACCGAGAATGTGAATACCATCATTTATCCCCCATATATCATAAAATATATCTTGTTGGTCACATTCCAAACATGTGAATACCTTAATCATGTATTCTTTTGAAACATGAATTACCATAGAACCTTAGTGAAAACATGAGTGCTGTCAAAAGTTAACTCTTTCCACATACCAAAATCCCAAAAATTCTATATACTCAAACAATGATATCACTTAGTCCTTATATCAATCATGAGCTCATGAATACTATCAAAATTTCATTTTCTCTTTATCCTTCAATACGCGCATATCATCTTCCTTCCAAAAATATCTCAATCACTTTCCATGGTTACCGGTACCATAAAATTATTGAAAACCACAATAGACCAACACATAAATATTCCAATATTCCACGATACTATATACAACATTATTTTGGAATCCCATGACATAAACACTTAATCATTACACAACATCATTTTCATACTCAACACCAAAAATAGTGATCGCATGAGACTTCCCTTTGTCCTTTGCCTTAAGTGGTTTCTCATGTTGATCATCATTAACCCTTGGATTAGGGAATTTATTAGCATAATTCTCCATTTCCTTGCACTTGATGCATTGAAGTATTGGTGGAGAGTTCTATGTAGTCTTTTTTCTATTCACGTCGTTAGTAACCTTTTTCCCATTACTTCGACAATCAACTACTCGATGACATTTTTTCCACTCTTAAAACATTTTCTAGTACCTTTTAGGAAATCTTCACCATGCTTCTTTCCACATATTGAGCATAAAGAAACATTCATATTCTTTGCACCATTATTCTAAGATTTCTCCTTGAACTCCATCTTTCATTTCTTGTCAAAACCATGAGATGGATTTGTTACACCAACTTCCAATTCTACCTTGATAGCACAATGCACAATTTATTCATAGCTACTGATGTCTCTTATAGCTAAATCCCTTTAAAGACTTGGTTTTAAGCCACTAAAGAATCAATCAACTTTACCTTCAGGTTGAATGATAAAGCCATATGCATACCTTTCAAGCCTTGTAAAATTCACTTTGTATGTACCAACAAATTCATCATCCTTTTTTTCTTAAGCTAAAGGAAATCCATTTCCATCTTTTCTCGAAGAATATGTGGGAATTACTTATTGAAAAATAAGTTCTTGAACTTGTCCCATTCCATGGACTCAATTTCATTTCTTGGCCTTGTATTCTTGGTAAGATTCCACCATTTAACAGCTTCACCTTCCAAATGATATAATGATAAGATGACTTTATCATGTTCAAAACATTGAAGAACTGAAAATATATTTTCAGTGGTACTAATCCATTATTCAGCAACAAGTGGATCAGAATACCCACTGAAAGAAGGTGGACGTTGCCTCATGAAGGACTCAATAGAATATTGTTCTCTTCTCTTCTCATTTGGAATTCCATAATGATTCATAGCTTGTGTAAGTATAGAAGAAATATTTTTCACTCCACCTCCCATAACATTGGTTCGTTCAGGAGGACAATCATTGCATTGTCCATTAAATTGATCAACACGGTTCCTTTAGGTTCCAACCATCATCTAAAACCCAAAAAGAATAGTGTGAGAGGAAAAAATCATGCTAGGGAAAACAACATAATAAAGGGGGAGTACCTTCAATATCTAACATCTTAGGTTTAATTCTAAGATCGTTACCATAATTCTAGGACTATAACCTATACTTATACTTAACTTTAGGTTCATCCCTAGACATACCTTAAAAATATCTCTAGGGATCTCACTAAAGTATCCGCGTCCTAGTTTCCAAAGGTTGACTAAACCTTTCCTCTGATACCAACTGTAGAGACCTGAAGCATGACGTACATGGACATTACATTACTTTCACGGAATACTTCATACATAACAAAAACAGACACACAAGGACCATAATAGTTTAGCGTCTTTGGAAACTCGGAATGTAATCTTCTAATTGTGGTGAAAAATCTTCAACATGTCCCATAAAGATCTTCCCCTTTTGGTTTTCTTACCTAAAATATTTCTTTAAATCCTGGGGAAAAGAAAACATATAGAGGGTGAGCTCAAATGATCAGTAAGGGTAAGCATAGATAAAATAAAACAAATCATATACATCTGAACTTAAAAACATGAACATAATGTTTAAACATCAAAATCTTGAGCAATGACATAAAACATGTCAGTACATAAGGCATAGATCATAAAGAAACACTAATCATGATAAATATAATCGGAATAAAACATTTAATTATGGAAAAAAATTAAGCACATGATATGATTTCCATAGTATCCAAGGCATTGCTACCAAGACCGTCTTAGTGGACAAAGTCCCTTACTGAACCAGGTTTGCTTGTCGTTCCAGCCCTATATTACTAAAACAGATTTACTTGTCGTTTCAGCCATGTCTATCTCATGAAATATAAATCTTTACCCAATGCATTGGAGGGAGATATAGGTCCCACCCATCTCATATTGAAATCATTCTTACATGTGCCACAAAATAATCATAAATCATTCATCATAACCCAAATAATAAAATGGTTTTAATAAACATCATTCCATCATAACATAATCCATATAAAAAAATGGATATCATTTCATCATAAGAAAAGTGAAACCATATAAATCATAGAGACATTATACTTGAAACATACACATATGAAATAATGTCATCTTAAATGGAAAATGGTTTTGATAAAGCACTTGAAATGAATTCTTGAGGAAAAATATCCTTTCTTCTTGAAAAATTATTTTTTGTTCACAAAATGCCATAAAATTTTAAAAGAAAAGGATTTTGTTGAAAATATACATAAAATATTGTAGAGTAAGCTTCATGAAAATAAGGTGTTATGAAACTGTAAAAATACGTTCATGCCGTATAAGTTAAAAAACCATTCTTCTCACACTTTTTCCGGAAAAGTCAAAAAAGTAACTCGTAACATAAACAAAAGAAAGATTCCTTACATACCATGCAGTAAAAGTCAAAAATGGGTAAAATGTACTTTAAACAAACATGAAACCATTTTTAGAAAATAGGTAAATTGATGATAAATATATCCCCAATGAATACTTACGAATAAACAATCTCGGATAAAAAAGAGATTGGAAATTTTGTCCCTATCCCTAGGTCTGATATGCTTCGTACGTATCTGAACCTCCTGTATAATGATTTAAATAATGTTATTGAATTATTACGGAATCATATTCATTGTTATGATATCATATATGGTTCACTTATAACTTTATATTACTCATTCTTTTGTAAATCCCATGTTAAAGCAACGTTTTGGGTAAAATCATCTTATTTATCGTACGTGTTTGGACTTGCTGTTCTTGATGTTATTATTACTTATATCATTATTTACTTACATAAAGAATGTAAATCATGATTTATATATCATATATATTCATTATATATCTAGCATACACCTGTATTTATAATAGTACATAACATATGGAGGTAAGAAATGAAATGCACCGTTCATGGAGACGGTAAACCGTACGTACGCATGAACGCTACTTTCATTTATATTTCTTATTTTAATGGAATTAAAACATAATGATACATAGGTATATTATAATTCCAGTATAATATAATATATAATATCATTAACTCCATCCTTTATACATCCCACATAAGGCGTTAACGAATCACATCACTTTGAGGGGGCGGTAGTCCGCACTTCCTCAAATGAGATTATCGTATTTACCAACAATGGAAACCATAGAGGCATGATATAATTGGGAAGTAAAGAAGAATAAGTATATCATAAACATAATATATTTCATATATAAATACAGTTCCATCATAATGGCCACCATGAGAGGCGGTAGGAGAAAATAGAACAATCATCATTTCGTGTGGTGTTAGTTTTCCATCACATAAACATTATGTTCTTCATCCATTAGATGGATGTGTGTGTGAATGTAGTTTTAATACTTATCATAACAATATCCTTGTAATACTTTTGTTTTCACAAAATAATTAATTAAAAAGAGTTTAGGGGTAGGAGAAGTAGAATAAAAGAAAACAACTTAAGAGAAACTATTACCTTTAATTTGGGTAACTTCCATTGGATTGAACCAAAAGGACTTCTTGAAGTGCCTTCTGCCTAATGTAAGGCATCTAGGGGGGAGAGGGATGTAGGGAGCTTATTTGGTCCAAGTTTGGATGAGCCAAAAGGCTTGAGAGATGTGAGGAATTGCATATAAGGGGTCTCATTTTATAAGGGAGAGGAGGGGCTCTTTAGGAAAGTGTGAAAACATTATTTTATTATAAACTTATCTTCGGTTTTAGGAGGTCCAAAACACATTAATTTATAATATAAGATGACTCATATTCGAAATAAAATCTTCCAATAGGAATTGGACAGGTTTTGGATGATATTGTAATCAATATAATCTTATTTATTTAAATCATTTATTATTGAGGTAAATACTGCATCATTATTGTGTCCTAAATAATTTAATTTATATGATGTCTAAAATTTATAAAAAAAATACCAACATGTAGAAAACCATTTTATCTTTCTAATGAATTTTTATGGTCGAAAAAAAAATTTATATACCCCTTATAAAAATTAAATACTAAAGGATTTTTGTTAATGCCAATTTTGTCTTTACATTAAATTAATTAATCTAATGTGACATTTTCTTTAATAAGTGGCTCCATGGGACCCCAAAATAGACCCAAGGATGACCATGGTAGGCCATTACTCATCCAATGAGGTTTGGACAAGTGTTAAGGTAATTTTGAATTGTTATAATATTATTTTAACCTTGAATTACCCTATTTACTTTTAACCGTGGTAAATAAAAGTAAAAAGTTACTATTAAAAAATAATTATTTTTACCTAATTGAACCAAATTTTACTCCTTGATATTAAACATGTCTCTCAGATTTTCGAAATTCAACTCACAGAAGTGGTTAAATTAAGTTTTATGAACAATTGCAAAAGCTCCTAGGAGGAGGGTAAAAAACGTTGAAAAGTTCAATACATTATAAATCTAAAATTATTATAAAATGACTCCAATGAATTTAATTGAACTATATATAATTATTATGTATCTATTTTGACCTAAAATAAATTTAATTCAAATAAATTATTATTTAAATAAAAAGTCAGTTTTAACCAAAAACTCAGTGTTTTCACTATTCATAAAAAATTGATGTTTTTCAGAAAAATACCAAAAATTTAGCCTAAGCTATATTTGATATTCAGAATTCAAAAATGATGTCTATTTTTCCAAATTAAAAAGTGTAATTAATTAATTTTAAAAGTAATTCACGTAATCAAAACAAATAGCGTGTTTTTAAGAAACAATAAATATCAAAAGATCGACACTTGTTTATGTCCAAATTCAAAGTGAAATTAATTCCAATGAACAACATTGGATTAAATGGTAAAAATATATTATAATTACACTTTAAAACCAATTATAAATATAATTTAGCCATATAAATTATTGTGATGAAAAAAGTTTTTTTTAATTAAAATATAGTGTGTTTTTACTATTCATCAAAATATAAAAGTTATCAGAATAATATGAAAAATTTATCCAAATTAAATTTTTATATCCTGATTCCAACGACTAATTTTTTTTGTCAAATTGAACTTATAAACATGTCAAAAACTATATTTAAAGTGGGTGCGCCATCAAAAGGCGGAAAAACTACATTTTTTGAAAAATACTTATTTTACACTAAAAATTGATTTTGTTCTCATACCATGTTCTAGAAAATGTGTAAGATGAATAATAATGTTATAAAATTCAAAATTTAGTTAATACTATTCATAACGGCTAGTCCATAATAGTATTATAAAAATATATCGTTGTTTAGTGAAACCCGGTATTGCGTACTACACACGCTATCGAGGAAGGTCGCGATTGCGTGTAATGAAAGCCAAGTCAGGGTGGCGTGTAGTGAAAGACTCTTTTGTTGTTGCGTATAACAAAATACAACCATATTTCATTTTTAAATTAAACAAAATCTATACTTAATGTTGCGTAGAATAATTTCTTCAAAACGAACTTGAAATTGGGTGTAACACGAGCCAAGAATAGTGTTGCGTATACTGCAAGCTAATACGGTGTTGCGTATAGCACAAGATAATCTTGGTGTAGCGTACAAAAAAAGACATCAATTAAATTAAAAAGAACAATTCTAATAAAATATCAGGTTTCTACAAGACATGTCTCACTAACATACAAAAAAAACGTGTGTGCATCGGTGAGATCGATAGAGGAAAAATTGATAACTGTGACTCGTAAAAATATTAACTGCAAAACTAAAATAAATCAATCAACAAACTAAAATAATTAAAACAATTATATACAAATTAAAAACTAAATTAAATTTATGAAACTGGAAAATAAATGATTAATTAATTAAATATTTTAGAACAGATAACTGGGATTAAACTAATCAGCTATATTGATCTTGGATTATAAAATTAATTTAAAACAACAAAATAGGTTGTTTGAGCTACCAATGCAATGTCGATAGTTAATAATATTAACTGCGAAATTATCATAATTCATTTATTTAAATGAAACTAAAACTAACAATTAAATTATTTAATGTAATTAATTAACAGATTATCAAAAAAAAGATAAAACAATAAATACTTAAACTATAATTTAAAAAACAATTAATCAAATAAATTAAATGAAACTATAATATTATTGAAATTAAACATTATGATTAAATTTTTAATTGAAAATACATTAATTAATATAATTGACAGTTTTTAAAATAATTTTTTAAAAAATAAAAATAAATTGTTGTAGTTAAAATTTGGTAAATAAATAGATTATAGGATCAAAGGTGAGTGAGAGTGTTTTACATCGATGACTCATTGAGTCACCCCGGTATAAAGCTATAGTGTCGGTGAGACAAACATAGTATGGTCAGTGTCTCAACATATATAAAATACTAAAATAAATAAAAAATTAAATTAACAAAATGAAGATATTAAATATTTTATTGTTCGGAATTAAATATTTTATGAAGATGAAAAATTAAAGTGAATTCATTAAAAACAATTGACTAAGAAATTATTTTAGAAAATTAAAATGGATCACTTAACTTATATTAAAAACTAACTGTGTTATTAAATATAATAATCAATAAAGTTAATTTTTTCTAATATTAAGATGAAGACTAAGTAAATTATATGAAAATAAAATGTATAAATGATTAATTAATATAAAATTAATATTATTAGAATGTTGATAAGATTAAAATCACAAAACTAATTATTAAATTTTTAGTCTAGATAAATTCATAAGACTAAATTAATTATTTTAAAGACCAAAAATACATAATTTGATAAAAAATTAGTTAATACATTTAATTATAAAAATAAAAAAATTCACATCTTTAGTAAAAAGTGTGAAATTAATTAATTAAATTATTAAAAAGATAAAACATTATGTGGAAAAATATGTGTTTTTAGATCCACATAAAATTACCTCACACTTAAACATTTTTCCCCAAACAATCCCATGCTTTAATTATTCTTGAAGAAACAAAAGTGTTTTTTATTAATTAACTCAAAATCTAACATGTTTAGCAGTTTAAATTAGAGGAAAATGAAATTGAGGAATAGGATTTAGAAATGAAATGTTCAAATGAATCTTTCCCAAAATCAAATACTTACTAAATGATGAAAAGAACAAATAATATTTCATTTTTGTGGATGTCATGCCTCATATATGAATCTTCCTAATGATTTAATACTATTGAAACTCAATTCCTAAGTTCATGAGTGATAAAAGACGAAAAGTTGGTGGAATTAAATACTTAACTGAAAAAACATTTTACTTTGACATTCTCTTAGGTTCCAAAAGAAGCAAAAATAAAATAATTTATTTGAACCACCTTAATGATACAACCTATATGATTTCTATATAAACTAATTCACCCTTCTTTATCTGGTGTTCATTATTCCTCTCACCTTAATGGACTCCTTTTTTACCCTAGAATCATTATTTTATTTTCCTAAGCCATGTAACATGTACTAAGCATTATGTAGATTCACTTATTCTCTATTGTATATAGGGATTTTAGTTAACAGAAACACACCCATTACATGGGTCTCAGAGATTCAACATCGGTTCCCCAATTCCAATTTTACTCCAGTTTCAAAAGTTTTATAAGAAAAAAGTTTAAACTGAATCAAAAAGGTGATTACTTTTAATAATTTAAAGAAAATAAATCCCCTAGGACAAAATTCAAATTTCCAGTTCCTAAATATATGATCTCGATTCCAAAAAAAATATCCTTTATCACTCTTAAAAATATCTCCTAAACAAAAAATTCATAAAATCACAAAATAGATTCACTCAGCATTCATTAATCTTCATAAGTTACATATTCAAGGCAATTCCTAACTACTAAAATGGTAACTTTCCTTTAGAAATACTCATTTGAAGTTCAATGTGAATCCTAGGAAGACAAAAAATGTGAACGAATTTTTGAAAAAATTGGCCATTTTTTTGAAAAAGTTTAAAGTGTAGTGGAAATTTATGATCTTTCATTAAGCACAGTTTATCTCAAATTGTGTTGACCCCATCCACCACACTTAAAACACAATATTTTCCCCATAGTTGAGTCCTGAGATATAGAAGAACAATATTACTTTTAAAGTTCAAATAGATTTTCAAAATTTAGATTAATGACTTGTATTATGGGTCTTAGTGAAGTTCAGATGTATGTGTTTTCCATATTAATTATATTAGAAAACATTCACATGCATTTTCATTTAATCCAGTGAAAGGAATTTTCAAAATAGTTCAAAAACTATCATGTAAATATATAGGTGTTCAATAAATTGGGTATTTAGAAATTTTAGAAAAACTTGATTCAAACTAATTCTCAAGAGAGAATAAAAAAGCTTGCTATAACACTGAGTAGATTAAATAATATTCAATAGATTTACATCCTACATATACTCCCCACACATAGTTTCATACAGTGAAGAGATTTTAGAATAGTGTAAAATATGTTCCAGCAACTAAGCATAAGAAGAAAAAATATTACAACAGTAACTAGATAACAAGTAGTAGAATCTTTTAACACAATCAGAAAATAAAAAAATAGTATAGTGACATATTAGAAGAAATTTTTTAGCAGAAATATTATTTTTTAAATATAATTAATTATCTGACTCACTTACAGTAGTGTATCAGTGGCTCAAGTGTACTATAGGTGACTTATATAATAATTTTTTAAAGTACCTGAGGAGAAGAAATAAATAATTAATTAAAATGAAGGTACGTCCCTGTTAGATTTTTTCATTAATGGTCCATCTTGGGAATTCCACTCCTTTATGAAATCAATAGCAGCAAACCCTAAAAAACACAAAAGTAGAATGAACAAGTAGACATATCTAGAATATAAAGAGCAAACAAAGACAACAGAAAACAACACATTATTCAAAGATTAAGAATAATAAAAGTACAAAAGTAAAGGAAATATACAATCAATGGGTTGAATCTCTTGAAGCATTGAATTTTATCTCTTAAATTAGAATTTATTTAATTACAATTTTTTTAATGAAAAAAAATCATGGGTTGCCTTGCATGAAGCGCTAGTTTTCACGTCCTTATCTAGACTCACCTAGAACTAACTGTAGTCACTAGGTGGATTTGGTTTCCATAGTAGGAACCACCACATGTTTTTGGCCCAATTATATTTAACAATGGAAAGAGGTTTATGGGAAACAAGACATATTAAAACAAAAACTAAACATTCATGACCTATAAAGATCCATAAATAGAACCCTTTAACATTAAAGAGCACATTAAGGGAGTCTCCAAGTTGAGTAGAAAATTCATTACCTGAATACAATTTTTTCATACTTTCCTTATAATTAGATTCATGTGTAAAAGTGTGAAATCCCTTAAACTCTTCCAAGATTTTTTTAAGCTAAGTCACATATAAGTTACTCTTGGAAGTAGTTAGGTCCAATTTAAAGTTATGTTCATATTTTAAAAGATTTGAATTTTCATGAAGGGGTAACAATGAAATGGATGCTACTAAGGGTTTAAATATATCATCAAATTTATCTCTCTAATCCTTAACACCAAAAACATCTAATTAAAGGGTACATAAAGCTCAGTTTTGAATCATTGGTTCAAAAGGGGAAACATTAATGAGCTGAATAGAAATCAGAAACACTTGAACTCAAGTGTAATTCCCCCTATAAACAACTATCAACTTCTATATGATCTTTTTCACCCAACTCAGTTGAGGATGAAACTGAACAACAAGGAAGAAAATTTAATTGATCATTCAAAGATTCATATTTTCAATATTATAAAATTCATCCAAAATATAGTCATCACTTAATAAACACTGCACATCTACTGCTTTTGAAAATATTATACTGGCTAAATCAGGTGTGTGTTCTACCACTTCTCCAAGTTCACATTCAAAAAGTTACTTTTCCAAAACAATGTCAGTTAAGTGTTGTAGTTTAATTTCAAGGGTAAATCTATTTATTTTGGCTCAAATAAAGTTAGTTTCTATAATTTTTAAATTGAAATGATTATCCACAGGTTGATCAAATTTATTTTTAATTTCGCCACACAAAGCTTCAAAAAAATGATTAATGTGAGAAAAATGAAATGGAAGGTCACCATTTTACATTTCTTCAAAATTAATTCCATAATCATTATCTTAAAACATCATTTCATATATTTATGGGTTAAAATTTTCTAAACAAGGACAAGTAGTTCTCAACATTTGTTCAAGTATTTAGGATTATGGGATTTCAATTTTATCATTCTATTCCAACGAACACCCATTTTTAGGTTTAGGTTCATTATTGAAAATTTCAACAAGGCTTGGTGAAGAATTTTTAACATTCACGTTATCTTTATTCATATTCTTTTCAAGCTAAGTGATTTCATTTTCAAAACTCTTAAAGTAATGATTTTTCTCAAAAATAGTTATCATGAAAAGTGCAAGGCATTATACTTAAATCTGATTCAATTAATTTACAAAACTGACCCACTCAAATCTATTGAAGTTCTCAATACCATCTTCAATGCTATTTTCTTCATTCAGTTAGTTGGTTATTTTCATATTTGGTTCATCAGATTTAGATTCTTTAGAATAAAAATGTAGTTGGAAAGGTTTATAATCACACTCCTCTACAACATCATTTTAAAATATTTTATAGACATTTTCTTTTTCACTAACTTCAGCCTCTTCTTATCCTTTAATCCATATTTTTAATTCTAAGAGCATTCTTTCTAACCATTTTAGTTTTTTATATTTCTCTTGAGAATCTATAACTTGAATTTTGTAGTTTTGATTTAACCAGGTGGTCCTAAAATCTGCCATAACATCCATTTCAGATTTACGTATGTCAAATTTATCTATGATGTCAGATTGGGGCTCAAATGTTTGTTCATGTTCAAAAATATAGTCAATATGTTGTGGTTTGTTATTGACACACCACCATGCAGTGTGCCCATAACAGCCACAACATACACAATATGGTTCATTATCCTAATCTAAGATCTCAAAATAATTTATAATTATTTAAATGTTTAGATTAAACAATCAAAAAAATAAGGAGAGCACATTTTTGAATTTAGCTCAAGCTACATATTTAGGTTTTTTAGACGATGTTTTTGTCAATTTTTTTTAGATTTTAAATCCATTAGTCACTCAGCATGTGCCTTCAATATAAACAACACAAAAAACATGACACAATTTTCGTTGTCATTGATTATAAGTTTAATTATTTATTTTTCCTACAAATTACAGTTTAGTTGAAAGTATAGTCAAACCCACAGGGATGGATGGTGACCAATTTTCTTTTATTTTATTCAAAACACCCACTGGTGTCAACTGGAGGTGGGATATTTTTACTTTTAATTTTTTTAATAAGTTGTGATGAGTAAATAAAATTAACTAATAAACTGATTTTTTAACTAAAGTAAGATGGACTATAGGAAAACAATGAAATAGGGAAGAGTAGTAATAAATGAGAAGAAACATATCAAAATAAACACTCAGGAAGTTTAAGCTACTAGTTTAAAATGATGAATACCTAACTACTTGTTATTGTAACAAACCACAAGGAAACACTGAAGAATGTACATCCATAATAAATTCAATAGATATATGATTGACTCTTGGAGTTCACCACTCCGAAAATAAATTGAACTGCTATAGAATTTAAAAAGAAAACAACTGGAACTAAACTTTCCATAAAATTCTAATTGTTTATGGTATTTAAAGCTTAATTAAATGTCTTCAAGATAAATCCCACCCTTGAATAATGATGTTGTTAATTGGAAACATTTGATATGTGAAAAATTAAAAAGAGAATTTAAATTAGTCTCACCGACTAATTCTAATTTTTTAAAATGAAAATAATATGAAAAAATAAAATGAATAACCAATAGGTTTAAATTCCCCAAGCTATTTTTTTGGCCTACTATAATATTTATTTCAAAAATTGAAATCATATAATTATAGTATATAATAAATTAAGAACAAAGTGGGAGAAATGACTCCCCTATTGCTTCTACTCTCTAGGAATCAGTCTCTAGGTGGAATTGTTGAAATATACTTCTCTCTACTAATATTGTGAGAGTCCCTTGATTCCTCTCTACTATTGTCCTTTTTCAATCCATTTTCATACTCTAGTTTTCACCAACTATTTCCACCGACTTAAACTTTTCTTTTACTACTGCACTGCAAACATGTATTTTTTTCAACATCACACGTCACTTGAGAAAAACACATGTAACTAACTACCAACAAGTTGGTTGGAGTGAATATGGATGTGTCTCTCACTCCAAAATGTATCTTCACAATTAAAATAGAGAGTTGTTAATAACATTTCGAAATTTAATAAGAATATTTTAAATATAACATACAAAATGTTAAATTATTATATTATAATAATTTTGTATTAATAGATATTCCAATTTGATTATATTATTATATATATTTAATGGTTTTTATATGTTGTTATTCTTAGTTGTTTAATTTATTTAATATTTTTATAATGTTATTAATTTTTTTATTTAATAAATTTTTAATCAGATTAAATTATTAAGATTATAATTTAATATTTACTTGATTATTTTTTAAAATTTAAATTATTAGTAATTAGTTAATATAACTTTAATTTTTTTTAAATTAGATTAATAATTATTTAGTTCTGTTAATTAATTATTTTTTCTTATTAAATATGTTATTTTAATTTCAAATTAAATTATTTGCTTAAAATTTTTTATCTGAATTTAATAGTTTATTTTAATTTTATTTATAATTTATTATTAATATTTAGTTTAATATAATTTATTTAGTTAATTTATTTTATAGTTTATTTTGTTATTAATTATTTATTTATTTATTTTATAATTTTATAATTTATAATTATTATATTTTTTATTTTTTATTTTTTATTATTATTTATTATGATTAATTTTATATTTTTTAGTTCCATCCACATATCTCCTTCCATGTTGCAAAAATGGGGGGAGGATTTTCTGGTTTTCCCCAAAACCAAAGGTGCAATAGTGGTGGCCTTCTACTCACGATAGTGCATGGTGTTCATCCTCCTTCAGTCGACCCAGATCAGCACCTCTGGTTCGGTGAATATAAAGGCTTTAGAGCAGTAGGTGGATCGAGGTTTCAGATTATCTCTCAGCAGCGATTTCAGTGTAGCTTGGCCTTAGGCAACACCTGGCCTCCACTTTGATGGATTCCAAGATCCATCAACGCAGCTCCAAGTACGACACTCAGTGGCTGATGTGGTGTACATCAGCATAAGAATCGCTCGGTTCATCGTTCTCAGAAACCTATTTCTCATGAATGAGTCTTCATTTCTGAATTTTTTCTCAGTGGATTAATCTGATTGTGAATTTCTAGAAGTTCGGTGGTTGGTTTGGATTCATTTAGGTTCCATTTTTCTAGTTGAAGGATTGTCTGTCACTGGTGGGACAATGTGCGTAGGAGGATCAGTGGAAGGCATCTGTTTGTGAGACCAACATGATGTAGAAGGAGAAAGGAAGTATCAGTGAGTGCAGATGAGACAGTGTTGGTGTGATGTGAGAAAATGTTGGTCTCACTGATAGGGGAGAGAGTGCATCGGTGAGAACGACATGAGAGAATAGGGTTATCCGTGAGACATGTGTCACTAATAGAAGAAAAAAATGGTGTGTGCATCGGTGAGACTAATAGATGAAAAAATGGAAATCAGTGACTCATTAAAATTTTCACTACAAAACTAAAATAAATCAATTAACAAACTAAAATAATTAAAAAATTAAAAAAAATTAAAAACTAAGTTAAATTTATTAATCATAGAAAAAAATGCTTAATTAATTAAAAAATTCAGAAAAAAAAGTAGAATTAAACTAATCAGCTATATTGATACTAGATTTAAAAATTATTATAAAACATCAAAATAGGTAGTTTGAGTTACAGGTGTAGTGTCGGTAAGTCATAATTTTAATTGTGAAATTAACTTAATTCAATTTTATAAATTAAACTAATACTAAAAAAAAATTATTTAAATTAATTAATAAACTAATTATCTAAAAAAACATAAAAATTTAAACACTTAAATTATAAATTAAAATAATAAATTAATTAAATAAATAAAATGAAACTAGAATATAATTGAAATTAAACATTATAATTAAATTTTTAATTAAAAATACTTTAATTAATATAATAAATATATGTTAAACTAATTTAAAAATAATAAAATTAAAATATTAAAGATAATTTTTTGAAAATAAATTGATTAAAGGAACAACGGTGAGTGAGAGTGTAGTGCGTCGGTGACTTATTGAGTCACTGATAGTACAAAAGTAAAATTTCAGTCAGACATACATAGATATGTTAGTGTCACAACATAAATACAAAACAAGGATAAAGAAATAAGAAAATTAAATCAATGATGAAATTAAAGATTTAAATGTTATAAATTAATTATTTAATTAAGGTTAAAAATTATAACGAATTGATTAAAAACAATTGACTAACAAATTATTTTAGAAAATTAAAACCAATTAATTAGCTTATATTAAAAACTAACTAAGTTGGTAAAAAAAATTAATAAAGTTAATCTATTATAATATTCAATTAAAGACTAAGTAAATTATAAGTTAAAAATGTTTAAATGATTAATTAATAGAAAATTAATATTATTTTAAATTGAATCAGATTAAAAACACAAAACTAATTAATAAATTATTAGTCTGGAAAAATTAATATGACTTAATTAATTATTTTAAAGAATAAATATACAAATTTTTTTATAAAAAAATATTAATTAATAAATTTTATTATAAAAATACAAAAGTTCATATATTTAGTAAAATTTGTAAAATTGATTAATTAAATTGTTAAAAATATAATAAAAAGATGTGGAAAATTGTGTGTTTTTAGAGCCACATCAAAACACATATCCATGAAATAATCCATCATGCAAATACATGTGATACAACCTCATGTGAAAACATTTGATGAATAATATATGAAAAAATCCATCATGTGATATATAAAATGAAAAATAAAAAGAAATATATATTTCTCACTAGCCTATATTAATATGTAATAAACATAAAATATACTAAACCAGGCATATATTTGTATCAATGCATATCAAGTCTTTCCACATTCTATCGATATTCCAAAAGTAACCCATAGTTGTTCCACACACACTAGGGTAACCTATGTCCCTTTCCTGGCACACCCATGGTTCACAATGTTTTATGTTTGTTAAAATAAATTTCAAAACCATTCTCACAATTCATTAAAGAAAAATCAAATCCAATACAATCCAAATCAATTTCTGAAAACCCACTTCTAAATCAAAACCACCATTCAAGAATTTAATCAAACACTTAGTGTAAAAAGCCAATTTTTAAATAAATCTCCCTTTAAAACATGCATCTATCTAAAAAATCCTTTTAAACAACAAATAAATTTAATTTAATGAATAACCCAAATGAAATTTTTATTAATATTAATCAAATCATACAATTAACCCTTTGTGTAGAAATTCCAACCTCAAAATAGAGGTAAAAAAACCCACCTTCGAAAACGGTGACTGGTGAAGAGTGGATCAAGTTGTCATGTTCCTAGATCCATGAAAACAATATTCAATCCTACAAAAAACCCATTATATCTAAAATCACTTCCAAATAATGTTTCAACAAGATGGAAGGAGAGGAGATCTCAGGTAAATTTATGAATAATAAGGGAAATCATATCAAAACCATAATATATCTTAGTGTGATCAATCAATATTGAAGTAATTACACCTACAATTGAAGCGGAGATACATCCAATGTGATGAATAAAGGTTTGGATGAGACAAAATTATATTAGGGGTGATTAGGATTTCAAAAAACCAAGGGAAAATGGTAAAATACCAATTTCTAAGAGTTATAAGGGAGGTCATACGGTTTCATGGGGGGTGTTGAATGGTTGAACTAACCATGCACCTTAATTTTCATCCCTATTATCCATTATATATGAGAGTGCATGGTTTTCATTTGATGTCTGAACTGTCAAACTAACCCTTGGACACCCCTATAAAATGACTATACATCCCCATGTAGTTTACTGGGAATATCACACTATTTTCCAAACTGTGTAAAAACCAATAAAAATACCACAAAAACACCATAGAGGAACACTATATGGTTGTTTCATGGATAAACTAACCACAAACCTTAACCAAAACACTGTCCAAATTCTCCAAAATTACATTGTTTTCATCAAATCATTCCCTGAATCTTCCAAGAACACGAAATAGAAAAACCATGCTCAATTAAGTCATACCTATAACCTAGAGGTATTCAGAAGAGATCATACATTTTATAGATTAATTTTCAACCATCCATAAATATTACAATTAAAGAGGTGTATAAAGAATATGTTGAGCTTTAGAAGAACGAGATGAAAGTTCCTAAGTTAAAATATGATTTTACTAGAAGGATAAGGTTCTGTTATTGAGTATTTGTATTCTAAATACCATATTTGAAGAAGTAGCTATTGGATGAAGCTCATAGTTCATCATTCTCAATTCATCCTAGAAGTAAGAATTTTTATAGAAATTTTAAAGAGTATTTATGGTGGGTCAACATAAAAATGGATATTCTAAAGTATAACCATTAACATTACCTATATGTAAATGTGAAGATATCACCATGTATTTCATCATTACACTCCCAAAAACATCTAAAGTCCATAATTATATTTGGATTTTACTCGATTTCCTTATGAAGTCAAAAAAATTCATTTCTCTCAGAGAAGATATATCTCATTATTTTTTAATTGGATATACACTAAGGGACTAGTAATGTTTCATTGAATACAAAATTCTATTATATCTGATAAAGATCTGAGGATTCCTCAATGTTCCATGGGAGTCTTCGACAATTTTTCAATATGGGGTCGAACATTAGAACTATATATTATCCTCATATAGATGGTCATTATGAGAGGACCATTAAAACCCAAGAAGTCTTTTTGAGAGAATTTATTATGGATTTCAAAATTGGTTCTGATCAATACCATCATCAGGTCTCATTTTCTTATAACAATAGCTTTCACTCAAGCATTCAGATGGATCCTTATCAAGCCCTTTATAGTAGAAAGTAAAAAAACTAAAATGTACTGTGATAAAGTTAGTTAAACGAATCTATTGGGATTGAATCTAGCCAAAAAATGATAGAGATTCTTATAACTATTAAAAATCACATTATTGAAACTCAATATCGAATGAAATGTAAGGATTATAACACTTATAACTCTCTCATCATATGAGAAAATATTTTGATAGTCCAATTCCCTTTTAAGTATTGGATTTGTTCCATTAAATAACTGATCAAACATGATTTTTTGATTGCATATTTAGTTCAAAACATTTCTTTCTATCCTTATAATTTTATCCTCATACTTAACAAAACCTTCATTATATGTTTTTCTTTAATTCTGAAATTTCCTTTCCATGTCATACCTTTTCCCTCATGGAAAATAAATTTCTAGGAATATAAAATTAAATGTTTTACATTACATGGTTTTAATTTATTACTAATTATTAGTGTTCTGAATCAGTGAGAACCACTATACATAATCTATCCTCAAATAATATATTTCTATGGTAACCTTGTTTGATTTACTATATCCCAACGTGAGGAATATCTTTTTGAGGAACATGACCCATTATTCCAAAACTAATGGATTATTGGTTCATTTAAAGGATTGAGGTTTCTACCACATGAATTAGTCTAACATTATTTCACCATGTCATGTATAAATAGTTTTTTCTATATGGGTAAGTTTTTTAGTCAAAAACTAACTCAAAAATATTAATATAGTAATAATTTTTATATCTCCAACACTAGCCTCATTGACTTTTTGTAGAGAGAAATCCTTATATTGATTATTGTTGTTGACACGGTTTCTAATCCATCAATTGGGTTCTATATTGATAAATTGGAATATTCTGAATTATGTCACAACTAACACTATCAATTATGAATTATAGTGTATAATTCAAATTCATTAATTTCAAATTCTTGTCATATATTCTATCTATTCTAGATAAATTTATAGAATCTCCTAGGGGTTTTTCATATGGGTTTTGTTCTATGACAATATTCTTATAAATATAGGTCCTATGGTTTCTATAGAAAATTCACAATTAATAAATGAAACAAATTCACTCTAAGAACCAATATATAATGGTTGTTTTATTAAACTAATACATAATAAAAGAGATCACATTATATAGGATCTAATGGTATAATTATCCTCAGAGATGAGATAAATACATGATCCTCACATTATATTCAAAAATATAAAATATAACATAAGATTAGATGAATCTTTATTATTCCTCCAACCATATCTATATAATCATTCAATGTAATCATATTTTTTCTGAGGATTAAAGAGGAAAAAATAAAGTGGTGAACTAAGATTCATAGTTTGGGGTAGAAAATAGTTGAAGCTAACATGAAAATATGAAGATAAATATAACATGGAGAATTCTAGATAAGAAAAATATATCCATGTAGTACATAATAAATGGTAATAAAGTATTAAATGGATGAAAATATGAATTTTCATATATATAATTCATAATTATTTAAATCGTAAGAATATTTTTAAAGCCTCACCTAGGGAATTATAGTTTTCCAGAAATACACCAAAAGGCCTCTAAACTAGTTTGTCTAATGAGACCAACCGATCCATTAAGAATCTACATAATTATGATCCCCGTATATAAAATATTATGTCTAATGTATCCATCATATAATTAATATTTTCTAATAATACATATTATAAGGTTCCAAAAGAAAACTATTATATACACATGTCTTAGTAACAAATACATGTCCATATAATAGTAATGGTTATACATATTACAAATTTTTAATGGAAATTTTAATTACATGGATATCTAGGTGAATATATATCAATATAAAAAGACAATAGTATATTCACAATGAAATAGAAAGTATACCTGATGATGTCATAGTAGGGTGGGATATTTTCAGTTTATAATAACTATTTAGTGAATGTAATGAATAGAGACTAAAGAAAAAATTAGAAAATTATATTTTAAAATAAATATAGTATATTATATGTCATTATAATGGATTATAAGGGTGAAAATTGTAGAGTAAATTTTATTTCATTATTCAAACAATATTCATAGATTTTTAATAATGGAATATAACATCATTATATATGTAAATATAATATAATTCAAATAAATTTTAAAATATAAAATGATGATAAAAATGTAGGAAACCATACATTGATATTCCACTTATGAAATAATGAGAATTAAATCATTATATCTTTAGATTATGAGATCTAAAAATAAATATGTAGATAATATTTTTGGGAACCCTTACTACATAGTCTTTTGAGAAAAACTCTCCAAATTCGAGACAAAAATAGACATAGAGTTTGAAACAATTATCTAAATAAGTATCATAAAAAATCTTATTGATATGGATAATGAGGGAAAATAATTCTCAATAGTTTTTAAGTGGATATTAATGGGAGTATTGTTGGGTATTTTAGTAAATTATGGATAATTGATTATTAATTTCAAAACATAGGCCTCAGTCTTTTGGTTGTGGAAAATTTGAAATATATTATCCTTACTATTGTTTTAAATGAGTATATTTGATATTTGGGTAATTATTTATAACTTTTAAAATATTCAGACCAAACTACATTTAATTATATAATTTTGGACATGTAAAAAGTTATTATTCATAAAAAAAATATTGTAAAATGTATTTTTTTTCTCTAGAAACACCTTTATAGGATTGGATAATTTTTTTAGAGAAGTGGTGACATGAACTGGTCACCCAACTCATTCCTTAGGGAAATTTATTAAATAATAATTCTTTAAATACAAGCATGAGGTGTAAATAATTTACACCAATATGGTATTAAAAGGGCATAAAATTCAATAATCTAAGAGAAAAATATCATGAATCAAGGTCCGCAACCCACAATACCTAATCAAAAGAAAAAAACCAATGAAAATCTATATATGAACATAAATATTTAGCCTCATTGGAAAGAATAATAGTATAGGAAACCATCTAGTAAGAATTAACCCCAATGACATTCCATGCATCGCAAGAAGGAATCAGTGGGTCTGAAAATATGAGGGCCAACGAGCTCCTGTAAATGAAGAATAGGAGATGACTAGGGAAATTCATCAAAAACTCAGAACTAAAATCTCTATATAGAGTCCAAGTTATTATATAAAGTTATGAAATAGAAAAAATATGATCAAAGAATGGTAATCCATAAGATAATTCATTCCATGGAGTCATCACATGAGCTGGTCAACCTTGCCAATCCCTTCCTATTTTCCAATTTGAAAATTCATAAGACATCCATCATAGAGAAATAAAAAAAGAAAATCCTTCACCCAAAAATCCTAAACAAGGTTGAATTATGCAATCAAATAAAATAGAAACCAGCTTCATCGTGAATAAATTAGTCATTTCTTTTGAATAGCTTTGAATTTGAAGTTTGGTTCTTTATTAAACTCCTTTAATAGATACAATTTTTTGGATATCAAGGTAAGTATCAATAGGCGTCTCTCAATGTTTTTACTATCATAAGGAATTTGTGTCATTCTATTCCATCCCAAATCCCAGATCCTTGGATAAATCCAATTTCTATTATATTTGGAAAGAATCCCTAAAAGTAGTATCATTTTTTTATTTATCATCACTAGAAGAGACTTCTGAGCCAATTGTTTCAGAGGATGCAGACAAGAATTTAGTAGGAATAGGCTATGGGGGTAAAATATTTTTTTTATTTTTAGCTACAACTAGGGATCTAGTGAATATATTTATTTCATTATTATAGTAATCCATACATTTATTATTTTTCCTAGCACTCTAAGTGATGAAACCAATCAATTCAATCACTAATTGTTTCCCCTTTACTAGCCCTCAACTTAATGAAATGTTCGTCATGTTAGTGAGAGTTTTCAAAAGCATCTTAAATAGATTATCCAGAGTTATATTGATAATTTTATTTCTCTCCATGATCTATTTGATTGATCTTTATATCCAAAGGTTCATGTTAATGAAACATTTCTTTATCATTCTTAGAAATCTGGTCATTTCTCACTTCCTCTACAAAACCGGATAGATTGGTAGGGGGTAGAATAATTAGACAACTTGAATAGACCATATTGGAATTAAAATCAATAGGGTTCATTGAATGAGTAGGAGACTACCCATTTGATGTTACCTTTTTAACACAAAATATTTGAAATGAGAGAAGGGTTGTGTTTCAAGCCTTTTGTTCTCACATTATCCTATAAAGAGCCCAATTCTAAAGCAAATTTTAGAATAGTCTGATACATTATCGAAAAACACCTCCTAAATAAATCCACTATCACTGTTTTGAATCCAAAATCATGATGGAAGGGCTTGTAATATATAATTTTAGTACAAATCACAACTACAGATGGTCAGGACAGATTCAAAGTTGTTGAATCATGTTTGAGGGGGTGACCAAAGAGTTTAACTATAGAGAAAAGTGAATTCTATTTAAAGAGATGTCATGGAAGGACAAGAAAAACCATCCAAACGGGTGTAATAGGTGATTCTGAATCCTCACAAAAGTACTATGACCATTTCAAAACCTTCAATAAATAGTTATCGAATGATAGTGACCCACTCATCCAAAACCTATAGTAGTCATTTTCTAATGAGAAATGAAAAGGGACAAGCAATGAATTCATCAAACTAATGTGGAAATTCATGAATCTTATGTTTTAAAGGGTCTTTCATAAAAATACTACTAAAGATCTTTGTTTTTTGAATTTTCTGACCAAAAGAAAGCAAAGAATCGTGGATAGAACATGTACCTCTTCATTTGAAAAGGAAATAGCAATTAGAATTCTATGTTAGTGTTTCTTTGGATCAATGAAATTTGAGGTCTTCAAGTCATCCAGATCCACTTGACCCATGACGACATCTGTAAAGGATGAGTATTTGGCAGTAGGTCTTCTCTTTTGTTCTCCCGTGGAAAGATCTTTTTATGTGTAAGATTCATTAGGGTTTCTTCGGTGTTCGCCCAAGGACGGAAGCACCTGTGTGATCAATATCCAATCTAAAACTCTATTATAGGTTTGGATAAATAAATATTTTATTTTTAAATAAATTATTAATCATGTTTTTTTTATAAATCATATATATAATTTTTATAATATTTTTTACATAATATTGACGTCATAATTCTTATAGTATACACATAACGTGATTTATTATTTTAGAAAAATATTATACCTCAAAAAATTATAAAAATATTATTTGGATAATTTTGATGTGTTGATTTAAAATTTGAATTAATTTTTATGAAGACATTCTTTTATATATGATAAATTTAATTTTGAAATAAAAACATGTGTGTATTTAAAAATCACACCTTTGGTTCCAAACAATTTAAAACTCTTTTATGAGACATACACATATAGTTATATTATTATTCATTAATGAATATAAATTATTAGTAAATAATAATTATATTATTACCAAATGATTTATGTATTTTTTAGATACTTTTTTGTATAAGGTTTAGAATACTATTAAAATAGTCGTATAAGAATTTCAGAATTCTATCAATCTCATTCCCAATAATAAGATTCCAATGGTCAGATTCTAGTTATCACCTTACCCTTGAAACAATCCAATTACCCCTTATATATCTAATTAATTTTAAATTCTAAAATCATTTGTATAGTTGTCTTATTTCTTATACCATTTATATTCTATTACTTATTTTTTTTCTTCATAATGTCGATATACCTTGCATAATTGTCCTTTTTAGAGTATGAAATTCTCATGTTCAAAATGATAATGGTTTTTTATTTTTTCTATGTGTTTGTTGCATAAGTTGTGTCCATTATTATGGATTTAATTTTTTAGTTTTGTGTTATAATATTATGAAAAAATAATAAAATGTTCATTATAAATAATATATATGTTGAATTTTTTTAATTACTATAATAGAGTCTTGAATATTATAATTATTATGATAATAATATTTTATGTAAATATAAATGATTATAGAGTATACAATTTTTATCAAAACATGATGACTTGTTTTATAATTCTTTGTTTTAGCTCTTTTAATCTATTTATTTAAATATTAATTTTTACAAAATAATAAATTATTTTCCATGTATGTTTTTAGATTACCCCTTCATGGTATTTTATTAAAATAATATTTTATATTTACCTTAAAACCCTTAAAAACAAAATATTATATAGAATATATGATTGAATTGAAGGAATTATAAATATTATTTTAATGAAATAAAATATGTTTTATAATTCCAAAATTTTATAATTATTGGAAAAATGAGTATAACATTTGAAAAAAATATATTATAAATAATGATTAATAAATGTAAAAAACACTAATTCTAATTATTATATCATTTTTACAAGATAATAAAATCATACCGTATACCACATACAATATGTGTATATCAATTTTTAATATTAAAAAAATTCCAAAACGAAAAAAATAATAAACATTACCTAATTGGACATACTAATTCTAACATGTTAAACCATTATTTAAAATACATCACTAAATTTGAGAAATTTAACTACTAAATAAGTACCTCAAATAAAATATTTTAATTATGAGTTTTTTTATTTGCAATGACTATATTACTATTCTAATGAACACATTACTTCTATAATGACTACTTTATCTACATCCAATGGTCATATAACAAACACATGCAATTATTAATATAATATATATTATCTTTATTCAAACCCTAAAATAAATATTTTTCATATGAAATCTCAATTCCATGACTTTTACTATTTTTACTAAATACCTTGTTTCTCCTAATTTTATTTTTTTTTATGGAATATAAGACATTACAGTTACCAATATTAGTTTTCCTTTTCATTATTTTTTATTTTTTATGATTGGATCTTGAATTTATAGTGAATTTATATTTATAATCACGTTTAAAAGTAATTAGAGCATATTTATTCTCTCAAAAGAGTGATTCATTGTTTTTTTATTTATTTTTATTGGAAATCATGGTTTATAAATCATCCCACAATAAATAATTTCTTAAATTATATTTAATTAAATCATTAATCTTTATAAAAAAAAATTAAATCATTTACCAGACTTTCTCAAACTGTCACATTACCTCTAAAAAATCCTGATTCCTCTATAACTCATTCATAAAATGTGTTATTTAGCTCCATAGAATATATTTTCATTAGTAAATAATATGATTCATTTTGTAAAAAATTAAATTATGATAATATATTAATTTTAGGATTATTAAAATTCTTGATTTACATATAGTTATATCCATTATAATAACATTAAGTAATTTTTCAAAAAAAAATGTTATTATTATTTCTAAATTTTTTTAGATGTAATATATTTAATGAATTCAAACATATATTTCTAAATAATAGAATTTTAATTTTAAAAATTAAATATAATTTTTGATATCACCAAGTCAAAATTATCTTAGAGTTAGTTTGTTTGAATTTTATGAAAATGTTCATTTTCCAGTCAAAAGTGAAAATATCGTTTTTCTGTAAAATCTACCAATCATTTAATTAAAAATGGTATTAAAAAGTCCAATTTTTTTGTGAATTTTATCTTAAATTAACATAATGTTAATTTAATTTTAAATAATATTATTAATTATATAGGAATCATATGTATACTTGATTTTTATATATGTTTATTTCTGACACCCAAAAAAATAAAATTGTTTATTTGAAAAACTATATTTATGTATGAAATGTGTTTTTATAAAAATAAATTGTATTAATAAAAATTTATTAATTGTATTAATGAAATTTATATATTATATATTCAAAAAAATTCATAACATTCTTTTGATGGTTTTTTAAGGTAAGGAATGAAATTAAATTCAGTTTTATGGATAAAATTCATTTTTTTCTAAAAAGGGGTTTCATTATGTTTTTCACTTGAATTTAAATTTAATTTCTTAAAATTATAGAAATTTAAAATGATAAAATGGATCTAATATTTTTAATTATATTTTAAATATTTATTAATGATGGAAAGTTCATTTTGGTTCATTATAAATAGTAACTTCAGTAAAAAATGCATCACCACTAAAAAGGGTAAATAAAGTTAAAATTGGTTAAAAATAACTGATAACGCCACCAAATTCCATATTAAATATTATTTTACATATATATATTGAACCTTATCACCTTTTTCTTGATATTTTGTTTTTTATGGGACACTTTTCTAAAAAAATGGCCTATTAATATTTAAATATTTTGAATAATTATATGTGTGTTCTCCCCTTCATTTATTAAAGGAAAACCCATATAATATTTCCTACACACTTAAAGGGCATATTTTTTAATACTGTAAGATTTTATGTTAAGTCTATTTTTACATTTATCTTCTATGATACTGTACATTACACAGAGATTTAACAAAAGATAAAATATTATTATGATAGTTATAACCTAGTCGTTGGAATGGAGATAATGAAAGAGATTATGTAAATTATGAAAATATGGTTTAAAAATTTTTATAAAATTAATTCTCTGGATAACAATTATCTATAAATTAAAATAAAAAACAACTAAAAATAAATAATTTTTTTAAAAAAAATTATTTTTATGACCATAATGCCATTTTCTATTAAAAATTTTAATTAATCGTCATTAGTGAATGATATTAATGAAATTTTTATACCACATATTCAGTAAAATGTTCTTATAAATAGATAATATAATTTATAGGCTTAATATAAGAATAAATATAATTTAATGCATAAAAACTATATTTTCTTCTAAAGATTATTTTATCCCCTTTTAATGGAGAACTTTTTTTAAAACAAAATTTGGACACTTTTATAAATTCTATATAAAAAAATAAACTTCATTTTTAAAAGTGAAATTTAAAAATTAGGTTAGGGTGAAATTTTGGTATTTTTTGGAAAATATTTATTTTATATTAAATAATGGAAAAACCTAATTTTTATAAAACTGTCAATTATTTTATATTAATATTCTATTTATGATTTTAAAAGAAACCACACCTATTAAAGTGTAAAAATATTTGGGCCACTTATAAATGAAAACATGATACATTTATGTCATTGAATAATTAAATAAATATTTAAAAATATAAATTAAGTATCGGTATTTTTATAAAGAATAAAAAATTATTAAAAATTTTATAATTAATATAATAGTTTAAAAGAAGATTATTTTCAAAAAATAGATTCAAAAATTAGTATTTTTTGTCTTATTATTATAATTTATTTTTACAATACCTTAATTAATTTTTCCAAATGAAATAAAATTAGTTATAATTTTAAAATCAGTATACTTTGGATTAATGATGTTTTTATTTAAAAATTAAATTTCTCTTGTTTATATTTTTTTTTAAATGGAGTTCATTTTTTAATTCAACCGATCCAAAAATAGTATGTGTTAATATTTGGGGTTTTTCTGAAATACATGAATTTTTATTAATTTTGAAATACGGTAATTTAAGTTATAAGTAAATAAATGAATTATTGAGTCATAGATGATCTAGGGATGAGGTAAGAACCTATTTGTTCGAAATGAAATGAATTATTTACTATAGTTTTTTACAATAATCATTACTATTTATATTCTTGATCCAAAATAGTAAACTAATGAATACAATTAAAAAACACCACTCTCCGCCACTATAAATACCACCCACACCCCTTCTCCTCGCACCTACAGAGCATTGAAGCATTCTTATATTATACCCATTTCTACTCCCAAACCTCTCCTCCAATTTTTGTTCTTTCTGGTCTCACTAAAATACAATTTCCAAGTCCCTTAAATAGGTTCTCAAGAAGAAAACACTCAAGAGGTAAAACATTCTCTCCCTCTCTTTCAATATATTTTCTTTTCATATCCTTCCCACACCGCCCCTCTCCAAAGTGACATGATAATGACATTATACTTTAGAAAATATAATTTGATAATTTTAATTTTATATAAATCATCAATTCTCTACTCTTCCACTTTTTATTCTCAAAATTAAGACATCATCTATGAGGTGTCGATTTACCGCCTTCAGGGATGATGAGTTTTTGTTTTTCAATTACACCATCAAGGATGGTAATAAAACCATTTTATTGTTAAAAAAGAATTAAATATATTTAATAAAACTTATTTAATGTTCTAAAACTAGTATATATACATAATATTAATTAATAAAACAAAACTAGTGCATGATGATCAAAAAAATGCCCAAATAATAAAAATGTTTATCATTAACTTTTTATCTAATGAATCATCCTTCTATCTGAAAAAACTGATAAAAACATTTATTATTCTATAAGTTCATTAATAATATATAATTTTAATTTTGCATAACTACTATCATTTTAAATGATCTTTCATACATGGGTATAAGTGAATTATTCATGAAAACCAAATAAATGAACACTCTAGAAAAATGAAATTGAATCTTATATCTCATATAAATGGACACAAATGAACAAAATTAAATTATAATAAATAAAATAAAAGTTCAATAAATTGTACTTTAAATTATTAATGAATCTAATTTAATTTTCCAAGACAATAAGTGAAAGTATAGAACACTTTTGGAAATAAGGTAAGGGTTTTACCTCTTACCTTCATTTCTATAATATATTCCTTATTCACAACTTTTTTTGTGTGATATGTATACTGGACTTTGATGTATCATATCATGAATCCATTTATCTTCATAGTGTTCAATGAATTATTTTTTATAATTAATTTTATGGGGTATATGGTTTGACTATTTTCAAAGTGGTATGGGATTCTCCAGGAACCTCAATTTTTCATTCAGGTTATGATTTAACTCTTTTTACCCCAACGTAATTCTTAGTTATGCTTATTTACTCATCCTAATTTCTTTTTTATGTTCCAAAATTATTTACCTACCTCAATCATTCTTTTTTGATGTGTTAAAACATGTTTTATAAGGATACATTATCAACTTCACCCCATAAGAAACCCTGATTAAAAGTAACCAATCAATTATTTAAACATTTTTTAAAACCATCCATAATATGTTTTAATACCCCAATATTTTTTTAAAATCACTATTTTTGTCATGAAAAACTATGTTTTTTCATTTCTGGTTTTATACAATCAATAATTAATTTTTTTTATTATAAAAAATATTTTGTACTTTATATTAAATCACACTAAAGTTGAATATTTATTAGGATTCCTAAAAACTCTTTTTACATGTTTTCACTTGATTTTCACATCATTTCTTCCTCAAAAACATTTCATTATCCTTACCTTTTATTTTCTGGGGTATAAATGTTTAAAAATGACATTATGAAAAATATAAATGATTTATCTAGAAGAAATCTTCTTCACAAAGTAGAAAAATTATTTCTCTCAAGAATTCCACAATGATTTTATTAGAGTATTTTTATCTATTTCAAAACCCTATGTTCAATATTATGATTAATTGGGATTGATATTTTATGATATCATATACCATTTTTAATTAAAGTATTTTTGATCAATTTGACTATGGATGGGATATCTTTATATCATTCACCATATTACTCAGAATGGTTAGTAATTATGTTTACTGATTAGGAAATGTTATTTACATTTCATATATGTTGTTTGTGTTTTACCCCATTCATAGAAACAATGAATTGGACATAGTAAGTGAAGAGAGGGTCTTGTTATAACCCCTCAATGCATCAGTATGTATCATGAGACAAACCGTATATAGACTTGGGTATCTCTTTTCACAATTATTTTCCAATATATATTTTGATGAGGCCTTAACCATTTATTTTCAGAAGTCCTAGATGAGTCCTCGAGGCTATGTTTCAGATATAAAACATTTTCCATTTCTCCATTATAATATTACTAATTGATAATCTATGTGATTATTTGAATAGTAGAATATTCATGGTTAAGATTCATCCTTATATGATTATTTATATAGAATTATTTAATTAACTTTAATACCATCCATATTATGTTAAATTTTTTGTTTTAGTGTCATGGTTTTTAGTTAATAACATTTAATTATTATTTTTTGTTTATTTATAATAGATTGATCTTTATTTTGTACCCTAATTAATCATCTAATCTCACCCCATTCTTATATTTTATTTTTCCCCAGGATGGAAATGTGTATATTACAATTGACATGCAGGGATAATCTAAGATAATAGGGATGTCACTAAAGGTGTTTCTATGTATTATTTAATTTCATGTTGTAATGTAATTGTAACATCCAACTCGGCTCACCATTAAGATCGTAGCCGAAACAGTGGGTTACAAGACATCAATCACATCTCCCCAAATGCCAGACGCTACCAAATAGTAGTGATAGCCTTTTTGTATTCGAGGGGGAGACTATTCCCTCATAGGTAATAGGTATTATCATTACAGAAGTAAAAAAATACTGATAATAAATAGTTGAAGTACATAAATAAATAAACTATAGCGGAAGAAATATAAATAATCCAACTAAATAATACTCAAGTGTGTAACCTCACAAAATTATTTCATACCATGATGTCTGCTTAAACTGAATGTACAGAAAACAGAACTCAAGCATACTGTCAACTAAAAGAAAAGACACAAAGAAACTAATGCATCATGAGAATATCTCAGCCCTCTACCCTTGTCTCCATCCTAAGAATCAAGAAACAATTAATCATCGGAAGCATCTTGCTTCCCTTTGTCAATACCTACAAACATAAAATCTACTCAGGTGTCAACGAAGCCTGAGAAGGGTGTCAGATAAAATCCTAGTAGGCCAGAACCCATGGTGTATAATCATTTTCTATTTCAAGAAATAATAAAATGAAGTGTTCCAATATATAAAAATTTTAAATAATTAATTAAGTTCAATGAAATAAATAACTTGGCCCGGGTTCCAAACGGCACCCATCCCTAATCACCTGCTTCGGCCTAATCCAGAAGTTTGAAAGGAGTACCTATAATCAGAATAAACATATACATATATATAAATACTGGAAAAGAAATGTAAACCAAGAAATATGCATACCCCCAATTTTGTGCTTTAACTAGGGGTCTAAGTCATGTGTCAACGTGGTGTGCATCAACATACCAGAAGAATATCACAAATCTCAAGAGTCTCAAAGCAACATTAATATAAACCTTCAGTGCATCATTATTAAGGTTTCATGTTTAGAGTTGGAGTCTAAGCTTGCCCTGAAGGTATCTATATGGAATATCCTTCAATTTATCCAATACCACTGAGCCTGTCCAAGACAATCTCTCTAAAGACCAAGTATCGCTTGAGGCATGGCTTTACCTAGAGAAGAAAACTGATGATTTTAGAAAAAACCCAAAATATGGTAAAATCCTTCCATGAAGAACTGTACAAAGGATAGAGAAGGAGTTCATATGATTCTTGGTTCATGGGATAAGCTTTTCCTTAATATTTACAGCGCACCTGATAGTGAAGAAACTGGAAGACGAACAAAGTCGCAGTGATCTTATGAGGAGAGAACAAGGTGGTGCGCACCACCTCGGGAGGAGGGGTGTGCCACACACATGAGTGGAGAAGTAGAGGAGGAGCCGAAATAAATAAATTAAAAGGAAAGAAAATAAAATAAAAAGGAAAAATAAATAAAAAGGAAATAATAAAAATAAAATGGTGGAAGAAATGAAATAAATAATTAAAATGGGTTTACCTCATTTTAATTATTTTTAATTTCTCTCCAACCGTATCTATTTTATAATTTATATTTATCCCTCTTTAAATTCCATTAATTTTCATTAAAATATTTTTATTCTTTTTCAACACTTTTAAATTATATTTATCCCAAAAGCAGCGCTGGGTCATGATGTAAAATTTTTACATAAAAACACGAGAAATTATTTAATTAATTTAATAGCTTCTCAGGACCCGCAATAGGGTGCACAAGAATGCACCCAAAGTTGTGTTAAGAATATAGACAAAAAAACATAAATGGTTTACACCTTGATTTAAGTGGAGACATTCCAAGCATTTATGTGGACAATAAATAATATTTTATCTAACCAAACAATAAATATCGACCCATGTATATACATGTTATATATGTATATATACACATCTGTATATATATATATATACACCATCGCATGCATATATAACTAATATATATATATATATATATTAAAGCCCATATATATATACTTTATATATATATATACATAAATGTTTTTATCCCAAAATAATAATATTAACAATAATTAAAATAATTGTTATTTAATTATACTCATCAATGACACCATTAATATTTTAACAACAACAACCATTAATAAAAAGGATAACGATAATTAAATTAATATTGATTGCGGATTTTTATTTAATTAGAAAAATTAATAATATAATATTTATTGCATTTCTTAGTTATTATTTACATAGTGACATAATTTATTAATTGTGGTAGTGCATTTTCATTTTTTGTCTTCAATGCAAATAATAATATTAATAATAAAATTATTATTATTATTTCTAACAGCCAACATAAATATATTTAACCAAACTAAATTATCTCCGGGTACGATATGACCAAACGTCCGCTTCTCTCAAAGGTTATACATTACCTAGGATAAACCCCACATCTCAGAACTATTGGTGGTCTTGGATTTCTCATTCAACGCACTGTTTGTGAGAAAATAATAATTTATTATATAAAAACGGATTAATTAATTAATTAAAAATAAAGATAGTATTATCATGTGAGATAGTTCCAAACACCTTATTTGAATCAAGTTTATACACTTCCTAGGGTAAGCCTAGCGTTCCAGAACTTATAGTGGTCACAGATTTATCATATGACGCACCGTTTGAATGTCATTTTGTTTTTTCAAAGAACACACATGCTTATGAATAAAATAAATTTAATATTTTAATTCTATCAATTTTGATAGTATATGGGTCTCGTAACTTCATGATGAATCATTATTTAACTCTAAAAATATTTCATAAAATAATCCAATGTTTTTATAAGGTTTTTACCCTTAAATAATTTTGTTTCTATTTTAATATTAATTTAATTAATTTAATAAAATTTATTTAAAAGACACATCACAGTGTCAACTATCAGAAATAAAAATTTCAGACACTAATTTAATACTGACCTATCCAGCTAACAGAAAAATTTAGTTTTCTTCACTTTTTCATCTAGTTCAAAACATAGAATGTTACAACCTTACCACCTTAGAAATTATTATCCCTGAGAATCCTTTAGGAACAATGTATACTTCCTCTCATCCAAAAGGGTCGTGAAGTCTCACACAAAAGGTTTTGTTGCGTCTCTAAACTCCCAATGCACGTTCAAGCATTGGTTAGGAAAACAAAACAAAAAGATATTAGGATCTGAGGCAATGCTCATTTTCAAACTGAAACTCTAAGACGATATTTATCCAAGCCCTTTTTACTAGATACATGACCTTATCTCCATCTGATTAAATTCTGGACAAAGTTACTTCCCACCTTAGGTTTTAAAGTTATAAAGGGGAAAATTCTGAGTTATGGCATCTTCCAGCTTCATAATTTCCTATAAGACGCGCCTTTAATAATTCTTGTGACGCGTCTCACAAGATTTCTGAAACGGATAAAATTCTAGATTTCCCATCATCATTAAATCCCAATTAAATCCATATATTTATGAAAATCCATGGTCGACCAAAACCACACTCATCTCACCAAATTACATGATAGAAAAATTTCCTTCTATGACCGCTTCATTGAGTAATAGAGAGAACTAGTGAAGCCACTCTAGACGACCATTTAGGAAGATGCTTGTCTTAGACAACCAGGGTTTTATGAACTGAACTACAATGTATTCTTCAAAGGTATTTCACATTTACTAAAAACACATCCACCAAAGTTCATACAAAACCTCCAATGACGTTCCATCATTTTGGAATCAATGAGCCTGATAACAAGTTTGGGTAACCTAAGATCAGCATGAAAGGAGTGAAAGGAACAAACGCAAGGTAGTCTATACTCCAGGTTTACAAGTGAGACATTGGTACAAGGGAAAGATGCTCATATCAAAACATTGACCGAGCCCAGAGAGACATTGACCTATCGGCCAAGTTAGATAAAATGGATGGTGTACAAGAGTTTGTCCATAATTCCTACAAACAAATCCAAGGGTCACTCAAGACTAATCAAGACCTGATAAGAACGACGCATCAGTGTGCAATACTGAGAAAAACACCCTAACAAGCCCAAAAACTTTTAAAGATTTATCAGGGAATAAGACCAATGTTCTCTTAGTGCATCAAGGAGAAAGGAAATATTGGGAACATGCTCATCACTTAAGGAAAAGTACACTAAGAGAATTTGGAGATTACCATAAAGAAAATGTTTAAACAATCGGCATGAAAGCCCAACCAAACTGGCTAGTGTGTCAAAACACTGAGTCTTTCAAATTTATCCTGAGCATTAAGACAAAAACGATTCCTTTAACACAATATTCATTGTACTACACAGATGAACCAAAATGTATTTAATAGTGAAAGACTTAATGGTTATGCTGAACTCAACCAGTTCGTCACAACGTTAAGCTCTCAACGGCTCTACGTACGTGACTGCATACTTCCTTGAGATAAGATAGAAGAAATATGAATTTTAACACATATGGAGACGTACCGAGTCACCCATAGCTTTAGTGAAGAGAGGGTTGAGCAACCTATGAAGAAACTGATCATCCCTACGGCATGTATAACTAGATGGAAATGAGCATTACTCGATGCTCAAGCCTAAAACAAAAGTCAAGGAAAACATTATCACCCCTCTGAACAATGGTGTCACATTAAGAAAGGGAGTCCGACTAGGTTCAACGGCATGTGAAAGGTTATGCTCCAAAGAAACACAAGGAGAAACTCAAACTACCCTTATAGCAGGGTCTGAAATAGAGTACATTGCTATAGACTCCATATCCAAGACATTTATATTTAATCACATTAAATCATTAATCATCAAAAGATTTAATCAAAACATCATGTATAATTTTTTTCAAAACAAAACACAAGCTACTTGATCTTAACCAACACCTCAAGGGAAAAACATGCCTGTTTTATACAACTCTATTTTAAAACATTTTACATTAATTGACATCCCACCCTTAATTATCTAATCTATCACATATATTCATCTTAAGCAGATAAGGCGACCTACAAGGGTCCTACTAAGATGACATAGGTTCAATAGAATGAAACCAAGACATAATTTTTTAATTATTAAGAGTCAGAACACCCATACCATGTTATCTCATAAGGAACATGAATCAACTAGACTACTTGGCCCTAGTTGTGCCTTTAGGGAGTTAACAAACTCATTATAAATTATAACATTCCCAAAAACCTTTAATACAAGATATATGGGTGGATATCAACTTATAAAGCAACTATACACTTTTGATTTTTCAGGATTTGGCTCCCATGAAAAGGAAACTAATAAATTTTATCAAATCAACCAATTACCTAACAAATGAGCTAGTAGATCACTACAAGAATCTAACAGAGAGAGACATGTTGTAATCACAGAAGCATAATATTTTAATCATAGAGACATGAAAATAGTCATAAAAGCATGATACAAGACAAACATGGTATTAAACAGGTAGTATAGAAATATGATAGCATGCTAAATATATCAATGAAACATGGTATCTAAAAGGTGTGCTAAATAATTAAAATACATGGTATACATTCAAGGAAAACAATTTGAATCAACAGGTAGCCAAAAATGCAACTACATGGCATTGTACTATGAATGGCATGTGAATTCCTATGTGCCTATTATGATGCATGCAATGCTTCATCCTTTTCTAAACAGGCCAAGTGTAAAATATCATAAATTCCATAAATTCATAAGTAGTTGAAATTACACCAATCAATCGAGTTGAAATCATATTAATTGTAACATCGAAAATCATGAACCACAATCCCAACCCTAGGCACTTGGTCATTTCCCATACGTGGGGTGATCGGTCACAGACATGACTATTAACCAAGCAATGACACATTCCTAGTCTCTTGTATACCAAACCAAAATATTAAGACAAAGGAAAAAAATAACCCCACTGATACCACTTTGTAATGTCCCAACCTGGCTCACCTCTAAGACAGTAGCCGGACCGGTGGGTTACATGACCTCAAACGAATCTCACAGAATGCCAGAGGTGTTCGACTAGCAATAACGGCCATTTTGTGTCTGAGGGGGAGACTATGCCCTCATAGGTAATATGTATTATCATAGTGCATGTAAAAAATAATTAATAATAAATAGCAGAAGTATATAAATAAATAAACTAGAGCAAAAGCAATATAAATAATCCAACTGAATAATAAAAAAGTGCAGAAGCTCACAAAACGATGTCATGTCATGATGTCGGCCTAAACTAAAAGTACGGAAAAAAGATCTCAAGCATACTATCAACTAAAATGAAAGACACAAAGCAACAACTACATCACAAGAAAAGCTCAGTCCTCTTCCCCAGTCTCTATCCTAAGTAGAAAGAAACAATCAAGTATCGGAAGCAGCCCGCTTCCATTTGTCAAAACCTAAAAGCATATAATCTACTCGGGTGTCAATGATGCCCGATCCAGGTGTGAGATAAGATACTAGTCGGACGACACCCACAGTTTCTAAACCTTTTCATTTCATTCAATAATAAAATGCAGTGTTCCAATATGTTACAATTTCAGATAATTAATTATTTGCAATGTAATAAATAATATGGCTTGGGTTCGCAACAACACCCATCCCTAATCACCTTCTTCAGCCTAAGCTAGAATTCTACAAGGAGTACCTGTAACCAGAATACACATATGCATATATATAAATCCTGGAAAAGAAAAGTAAAACAAGGAAAAGTAATACCCTCAAGTTTGTTCTTTAACTTGGGGTCTAAGTCATTTTTCAACAATGTGTGCTTTGACATACTAGAAGAATATCACAAATATCAAAAGGCTCAAAGAAATATTAATATAAACCTTCAGTGCATCATTATAAAGGGTTCAATTTTAGAGTTAGACTGTGACCCCATACCAAAGGTATCACTACATAACATCCTTCAATTTATCCAATACCACCGAGCCTATCTAATGCAATCTTTCGAAAGACCATGTATCGCTCGAGGCATGGATTTACCCTGAGTCCATCCCGATCTCAAAAAAAGGGGTCGAGCATCATCTGAGGATGGATTAGCAACATTGAAAATTGATTAGTCCCCATTGGGCCCTTTTGGAACCAGTGTCACTCATAAGTATTGGAATTCTTGGGGAAGTATCATTCTGGAAAAGCCAAAGACACCACCCCCAAGTACGTAGTTGTAACCAGTCAGGAAGAGAGGGTCTAAGAGTGGCCCTTAATATGGGACCCACCTTCTTTCCCCACCCTAAATTTAATTAAAGTTTTCACAGTATCATATATGACACAATAAGAATATGAAATTGGCGCTTGAAAACAAAACAGATACACCCATGCAACACAAGGTATAAATTAAATATTACAACATAACAATCTTAACAAGGAAAGATACTGCCTCAACATAAGAAGATAAAAGAACTTTTTAATAAATAAATAATTCATTATAAGAAACTACCAAAGATCCAACAATTCAAGTTCATAAGTAATATAAATTATTTATTTAAATTCAACACAACAAAAAAAGGTTGTGCAACACATGAAGTTAATTAAATTAAATGCCTATCATGCACATTTAAATAAATAAATAATTCAGCACAAACAACTGCCAAAGATCAAACAATTCTGGGTTCGTAATTATTATAAAATTATTATTTAAATTAAACACAATAAAATATTTTTTGCAACAAATGCAGTTAAATAAATTAAATACTTAGGCTAAAAGAATTTTTACTGACCATGTCGGCACACCCAAATGGGTTTCTGACCATTTTGAAACAATTTAAACAATTTTATTTATGATAAATAGGGATTCAATAATTAATTGAAAAAAATAAATTGAAAATATTGGGTGACTTGACACAATGTCAGTAGACACAGATGAATGGCACAACCTTGCATTTTTATAAATCGTAATGAAATAAATGGAAACCGAGAAGATGCCCTACCTTATGATCGCATATGATCTTATGATCTGTGGTAGGTTTTGATTTGACCTAAAATGGAAGAGAACGAATGATTTGAGAAAAACCAAAAAATAGGGTAAAATATATCTGCAACAAAGTGCACAAAGGATAGAGTATGAGTTCGTAAGATTCTTGGTGTGTGGGATAATCAGTGCCTTAAGGTTTATAGTGCACTTGACAGTGAAGAAAGGAGACGATGAACGATGGAACGACAATCTTCTGAAGAGAGAAAGAGGTGGTGTGCACCACCTAGGGAGGAGGGGTGCAACACGCAAAGGAGAGGAGGAGGAGAGGAGGAGATTAAAGAAAAAAATAAAAAGGAAAGAAAAGGAAAGAAAAAGGGAAAATAAATAGAAAGGAAAAAATGAAAATAATAAAAATAAAATGGTGGAGGAAATGAAATAAATAATTAAAATGGGTTTACCCCATTTTAATTATTTTTAATTTATCCCCAACCGTATCTATTTTATTATTCGTTTTTATCCCTCTTTAAATTCCATTAATTTTTCTTAATCTATTTTTATTCTCTTTAAAATCTTTTAAATTATATTTATCCTAAACACAATGCTAGGGCACGGTGTAAAATTTTTAAATAAATACCTGAGCAATTATTTAACTAATTTAATAGCTTCTTGAGACCCGTAATAGGGTGTGTAAGTGCACACCCTGGGCTGCATGAAGAATATAGACAACAAAACATAAATTGTCTACCCCTTGATTTAAGTTGCGATATTCCAAGCATATATGTGGGCAATTAATAATATTTTATCTAACAAAACAATAAATATTGACCCATGTATTTATGTGTTATATGTATAAACACATCTGTATATTTATATATATATACCCACAAATGCATATATAACTATATATATATATTAAAGCCCATATATATATATATATAATTTATACATACATATATACATAAATGTTTTTTCCCAAAAATAATAATATTAACAATAATTAAAATAATTTTTAATTAATTTAACCCATCAATGACACCATTAATATTTTAACGAAAATGTCCATTAATAAAAAGGATAATGGTTATTAAATTAATAATTATTACGTATTTTTATTTAATTTGAACATTTAATAATATAACATTTATTACATTTCTCAGTTATTATTTACACTACGACACAATTTATTAATTGTGATGGTGAATTTTCATTTTTTGTCTTCAATTAAAATAATAAAATTAATAATAAAATTATTATTATTATTTCTAAAGACCAAGAAAAATATTTTTAACCCAAATAAATTATCTTCAGGTGCAATATGACCAAACGTCTGATGCTCGCTAAGGTTATACCCAGCCTAGGGTAAACCCCACGTCCCAAAACTATTGGTGGTCTCAGATTTCTCATTCGATGCATCATTTGTGAGAAAATAATTATTTATTATGTAAACAATGGAATAATTAATTAATTAAAAATAAATATGGTATTATCTTGTGCGAGGGTTCAAACACCCGATGCGAATCAAGCTTATACCATGCCTAGGGTAAACTCGGTGTTCCAGAACTAATGGTGTTCTCATATTTCTTTTATTATGCACCGGTTGAGAGTTATTTCATTTTTTTGAAAGAAAAAACACATGCATATGAAAAAAATAAATTTAATATTTTTATTCTATCAATTCTGAGAGTCTACAGGTCTTGGAACTTCACCCTAACTAATTTTTTAACTCTCAAAATATTTCATAAAATAATCCAATTTTTTAATAAGGATTTTAAACTTCATCTATTTTGTTTATATTTTCATTTTAATCTAATTAATTTAATAAAAAATATTTAATACACATCATAGTTTCAAATATTAGAAATAAAATGTTCAGATGCTCGATTTTAAAATCAACTTGCCCAGCTTATGGAAAAATTTAATTTTCATAACTTTTGCATCTGGTTAAAAACACAGAAAGTTGCAGTAATACTTATGTTGGTTGTAGATTTTGAAAGCTATTAAACAATCAGGTCCTTTGGGATAAAAATTATTATTCATATTATGAATGTAATAAAGTATAACACCAGCTCCGGGCTATAGGGGTCGGGGTATTTATAGTTGGTATCAGAGGTTATGTGGATCTTCCTAGAAATACATCCCTATCTGGATACTAAAAGTTGACATGGTTATGGCATAGATGTACCTAGTGGTAACAATTCTAACATGGTGTGTCGGGCCAGACTCAGTGTAACCAGGTACATGAAAATTGGCCTTAATATGCACTTATTGTGACATTACCTGGGGATATTATTAGGATAAATTACATTTTCGTTATAAACCATTGTAAAGGATTCAAAAGAAAATATATCTGCAAAGAAACCATGTTTATGGTAACGAGATTATCAATGCAATAAATTCGTTTTATGTGAAGTGTTTTTCTAGATTGAGAGTATGAATTAATATTCATAACATAATTTAGTGTATCCTATTGTTTATTAATATAACCTCATAAAATAAATTAGAACCACACCAATACCCATGATTTAATGTGTGAGGATGATCATATATTTTATGGTCTTATTCCAATATTTCAAAGGGAACAAGTCTCCCTAACATTATCATCATATGAAGGTATAATATAATGTTATATAAAGATAGATAAAAAATTATACAGGTTTTATGACATCGAAAATAAGTAAGAGAAGAAAAAGATGATAGATAAAATTATTGATAAAGAGAATAAGAAAAAGAAGGATTTTCCCACATGTGATGATTGTGGAAGAAAACACATTGGTACTTTCTTGAAGGAAATAGAAGTTTTCTATAAGTGTGGAGAGAAGATCCACTAGTCTCTTGATTTCAATGGTAAGAAAAATGTTTCCATTTCCCAATGATTCAAATTCATGGAGATTACACACTATGAAAATCAATATCTCAAGCATCAAAGGAATATACCCCAAAAGATGAAAAAGGATCACGGTCAAGCTTATATTACTACCAAAGTTAAAGATGAATGATCAATATGACTGTGTTAGGATTAAAAAATTATATTATATGATAATTTTATCAATAATACTCTAGTTATAAGAATCATGAGTTGTATAAGGATATTATTGTTGTACTTCTTCTTTTATGAATTGGAAGCACGTGATGAATATCAATAGAAATGAAGAGAAGTGATTTTGTTATAATTTGATCTTATTGAAAACAAATTACTTGGGAAATATAAAAATAAATATTTTCTTAATGTTGAGATAATAATAAATAGATATTTATGGGATAGTATTGGTGAACATGAAGGTGGTTTCTGATCTGATGGTTTATGTTATGTTGGAATTATTAAATGTTTTTTGATTTAAGGAAAACCTGATATTTTACTCTTCAAATCATGCATATTTTATAAAGTTTTAAAGGTGACAAAGGTAATTATATATTTTTTATGTGACAATAATAGATTCATTATTGGTAAAATCTGATGTTAAGTAACCACTCTTATATATCACCCTAGAGGAATTCATCCAGGAAACAGACAGAATAGTTTATTACCTCGAAGAACTTATCAAGGAGAATATAGACACCTAGGTTAGTACTCTTCACTAGAAATTATATAGAGTGTCTGACTCAAATAATTTAATTCTGGTGTTTAATAATTTTTTGAGCTCTTTCAGCACGTAGTGGTTCTGGTTTTGCGAACTATGGTTTCCCACTTTCCTTTAAAGTGGCTTAATAAAAATTTATATTTGGATGGACGGATTAATGTATTATTTATCATATTAAATAACCTGTGATAACCATCTTTGTCTCATTAAAAATTTAAAGTCTCAAGGAATGACATGATGATCGTACGATTTATAAAAGTGCTTTAAGCATAAAAAATTATCTTGAATATCCATCTACAAATTTAAAAATGAAGTAGAGATATATCGAAGCACAACCAAAGAGAGAGATTATTATTATTACATGGAAATTAATTAGGTAATATTATTTTCTCAGGTGATTATATGAACAGTAATGGAAATACCCAACTTCAGGAAGAGTATTTTTAATAAAAAACATCATCCATTTTCTTCTCATTATATGAAAACAATATTCTTTTAACTAATCACAACTTCAAGTTTTTATGTCATTATAATTTATAATGAACATGTTATATATCCCTATCCTTTAGAACTTGATAGTTTTTTTCTTTAATTTCAATATTTTCATATTCTGCTAATGTTCTCCTTTTTGAAAGCCTAATTTTGGGTTAACCATGATATTTAGCATTCCCTCTTATTAAGTGGATATTTTATTAACACTATTTCTGATGTGGGATTCCCACAAAGGAATTTTCAAGTATCAACCTTTATTTTCAAATGAAATTTCAAATTATGAGGAGGAAATCTATTCATGGAGGGGATAATATAAGACCAAAGATTTTATGGTGTATCTCTTTTAAAGTTTATCTTCTTCTATAGTGTAAATTACACTGAGCTTTGACAAATGATTATTTATTATTATCATGATAGTTATCACATAGCCATTGGAATGATGAGAATGAAATATATTATGATAAAAAGGAAAATATAGTTTTCACATGTTTGTATACTTAATTATTCTATTACCAATTAATTATAAAATAAAATAAAAATCAATTGAACATAAAGGATGTGTTTTTATAAAAACTATTCTTATGACCAAAAAGGAATTTTATATTAATAAATTGAATTAATCATTAATAGATAAAGATAAAAATGAAATTTTTATGTTACATATTCAGTCAAATGTTTTTAAACTCAGCTAATAAGTTTTATAGGATTTATATATGAATAAATCCAATTTTAGGCATAAAAGACTATATTTTATTCTAAAGATAGTTTTACCACCTTTTATTGGTGCACTTGTTTTAATTTTTTTGAAACTTTTATAAATTATATTCAAAATATAATCTTCATTTTCAAAAAGATTAATGTCAAAATTAGCTTAGGGTGAAATTTTGGTATTTTTATAAAAATATTTATTTTCTAATGAATAGTGAAAATCCCCATTTTTACAAGACTTTCATTTTTGTTATATAAATAGTATATTTTTAATTTGAATAGTGTCCAAATATATGAATTTATAAATAAAATTTGGGTATCTTATAAATAAAAATATGATATATTTATATCATGGAATAAGTTATCAAATATTTAAAAAAAGATAGATTAAGTGTTGGTACTTTTGTGAAGCATAAAAGTTTATTTACAATTTAATAAATAAAATAATTAATTAAAATAAAATTATTTCCAAAAAATATATTCATAAATTAATATTTTTTTGTCTTATTATTATATGATAATTTTAATGAACCTTCATTAACATTTCAAACTGTCATAAAATCATTTATAATTTTAAATCAGTATTCCTCAAATATATGATTATTTTAATTAGAAATTAAATTTATCATATTTATAAAAAAAATTAAAAAATTGAGTTCATTTTTTAACTAAAAATAAAAAAAAAATAGGGTGAAAGTTTTGGATTTTTCTAAAATACTTGAATATTTGGTGAATATTGGAATACGAAAATATACGAAATATATAAATTAATGAATTATTGAGTCATGGATGAGGTATTGATGAAGTAATAAACCATTTTTTAGAATCATAAGCATTAGTTATTGTATTTAGTCTTAAGAATAACCCATGTTGATAGTCTTGATTAAAAATAATAATCTAATGAATTAAATAATAAAAAATACCCCCTCTGCCACTATAAATACCACCCCTTCCCCTTCTCCTCACACCTACATATTCTTGAAGCTTTATTATATTATTTCAATTCCCTCTCCCAAAAATCTCCCCAAAATTATAGTCTCACAAAAATATTATTTACAATTCCCATAAGGATGTTATCAAGGAGGTGAAACTCAAGAGGTAAAACCTTCTCACTCTTTCTCTTCATCTCTTTCAATTTCTTTTCTTTTTCTTATCCATCCTCACCTCCCATATTCCAAGTGACATGATAACTCAAATATCTTTTATATATTTTAATTTTATTATTTTAATGGTTTACCATCCATCAATTATCTTCTCTTCCTCTTATTACTCTAAAAATGAAACCATCATTTGTGACATGTTGATTTACCACGTTTATGGACGATGAGTTTTCGTTTTTAAATTCCTCCTTCAAGGTTAGACATAAAACCATTTTTACGAATAAAACATACTAAGATATTTTTAATAAAAATTATTTAATTTTCTATATCAAATATTTATACAATATATTAATTAATAAAATAAAACTAGTGTGTGATGATCGAAAAACAACAAAATAATCCAAACAGTTGTCATTAACGTTCTATCAAATGAATCATCATCATATCTAGAAAAAAATGACACATAAGAACATTTAAATCTTTTTAATTTCATTAATAATATATAATTTGAATCATGGATAACTATTTACATTTTACATGATATTATATACAAGTATAAAATTGAATAAATCATGAAAAATAATGACAGGAACACTTCTTAACAACGAAATTAAATCTTATAACTCATCAAAAAAGCCATAAATGAACACAATAAAATTATAATAAATAAAATAAAAGATGAATAATTTTTTAATCAAATTATTAATGAGTATAATTTCATAATCCAAGACATTAAGTGGAAGTGAAGAACACTTTTGGACATAATTTTAGGGAATTCATACATAACCTTTATTTCTAGTAGATGTGCCTTTTTCAACACTATTTATTGTGTGTGTTATATGTATGCTTCCCTTTGATGTATCATATCATGAATCTCATTATAGTAATGTTATTCAATGTATTATTTTGTTATCATTGATTTTATGGGGTATATAGTTCGACTGTTTTCAATGTGGTTAGAGATTCTCCCTAAACATTAAATTTTTATTCACGTTACGCTTTATCTCTCTTTACAACAAATAAATTCTTAATTTTTTTTAAAAGGTTCAGACCGAATCCTCATTTATTATTAAAGAAATGAAAAGACCTCTTTAACTGAGTAGAGGGAGACCCATTACATAGCCCAAAGGCCCAATGGGAATTTATCCCATTATATGGTTTGTAGGTCCATTTTTTGGCCCAAAGCCCAATTTGTGAATAGTACTGCTACAGTACCCAGGATGCTACAGTATTCCACAGTACCCGCCGCTATTATAGTACTTTTTCATAGCTACAGTGAACTACTACTTCTACAGTGCCCAACATTGCTAAAGTGTCACCGCTACTACAGTTTCGCTATAGTACTGCTACAGTGCCTATGCCCAATGGGTTTTGAACCCCCATTTTTCACGTTGAATTAAGGGGTGCTTACCACTAATCCAAACCCCAACTACTAAATTATTAATTATTATTATGTACCCATCATAATTTTTATTTTTATGTACCAAACTTATTTACCAATATCAATTAATCTTTTCTTTTATGGGTAAATTCATGCATTATAAGGATCCATCCCCAATTCTCCCCGATACACAATCCTGATTACTGAGAACATCTCAATTTCTTACCTATTTTCACCTACCATCCATAATATGTTTTAAGACACCATTATATTTCTAAAATCAATATTTTTATCATTAAAAAAATTATTTGTTCATTACTGGTTTTATACAAACAATTATGAGTTTTTCTATTTAAAATACTCATTTATACTTTCTCTTAAACCACATTGAAGTGACCGATTTAAAAAGTTTCTGAAAAACTATTTTTACATGATTTCACATTAGTAGAACATAATCTATACCTAGAGCCTAATTTAATTTTCCTTCAATTTTCTTTTATGGTATATAAATATTTAAAATATGATTTTGTGGAAAATAAAAATGATTTTCCATATGAATATTTCTTTGAAAATTAAAAATAGTATTTCTCTCAAGAATTTGATAATGATTTTAATTGAGTATTTTCTTCCATTTCAAATCCCTCTATTGAATATTGTGCTTAATTAGGATTGAAATTTTATGATATCATATACCATATTATATCAAATTGTTTATCATCAGTTTTATTATGGATTGGATATCTTGATATCATTCACCATGTCACTCAGAATAGTGAGTGATTATATTTACATATTGGGGAAAGTTATTTACCTTTCATATATATTGTTTATGTTTTACCCCATTAAAATTAATAATGAAATGTAAATAGTAAGTTAGGGTAGGGGCCTACTATATATCATCGATGCATAAGTAGGTCTCATGAGACAAACCAAATATGGAATTGGATGAGGCATTTCCCATTTATTTTCAGATATGGATTTGGTGGAGGCCTTAACCATTTATTTTTTGTTTTATTATTCCAGGCCATGATGGCATGTTTCAAATGACCAAAATTGTCCGTTTCATCATTATAATATTATTAATTGATAAAATGTATGATTATTGGACTAGTATAATATCCATTGTTAAGATTCATTCTCATATGATTATTTATATGGAATTGTTTTATCGTATTTCATTCCTTCCATATTATATCCAGGTTTATGTTTTAATTGAATGAATTTTTAGTTATTCACCATGAATTATTGTTTATTTTTATTTATGATATCTTTAGCTATATTTATTAACATTATTAATCTTATGAGATCACCCTTTTTTATTTTTTTATTTTTCCCTAGATTTTAGGATGTATATTATGATTCACATGCATGGATAATCTAATGGAATTGGGATGTTACCAAATGAGTGGCTATGTTTTAGTTCATTTAATGTTATAGTCTAATACTTATGTTTTTATCTACTTTTCTAAAGCTACTGAACAATTTCTTCCTTTAGGACTAAAACAATTACTAATAGTACCAATGTAATAAACAATGCACCGACTCTGGGCTACTGGGGTCAAGGTCATTATAGTTGGTATAAGATGAAGTTTAGTAGAAACCATAGAAACTAGATTTAGAAAACATACATTAGTTAACATAACCCTAAGATATACTTTCGGGATAAGAATATAAAAACATCCTGAAATTTTGGTATTGAAGATATTATATGATTATTCCTAGAAATACATACCTATCTAGAAAATAGAAGTGGACATGGTTTTGGTAGAGATTTACATAGGGTGAAAAACTCTAATGAGGTGTGTCAAACCTGATTCTGTCTACCCTGGTACATGACTACATTCCTTATTGTGCAACTATTTTGACAATCCTGGGTGATATGCTTAGGATAAATCATTTTTTCTTTATAAACCATTATAAAGGATATAAAAGTAAATATGTCCCCAAATAAAAAATGTTTATGATTATGAGATTACCTATACATAAATTTTCAATTTAGGTTGAGGTGTTTTCTAGTTAAATATTATGAATTATGATTCAAAGCCTAATTTAGTGTATGTCGTTGTTTTGAAATGGAACCTCTCTGAATGAATGTGAGCCTCACCAATTCACATGGGCTAAAGTGTTCGAAGGATCATATCATTGATGGTTTTATGCCAATTTTATTATAATAACAAGTCTCTCAAACATTCTCATTATACGAGGATATAGTATCATGGGTTATCAATATAGAAAAATAATTATGAAAGTTTTATGAATTCAAAAGGAAGCAAGAGAAGATTAGGATGGAAGAAAAAAATTATGGATAAAGGGAATAAGGGGAAGAAGGATATTCCCACATGTGATAATTATTAAAGGTAACACCCTAGTACTTGATTGAAGGGAAGGTGAGTTTTATACAAGTATGGATAGAAGGGCTGACAGAATATTGATTGAAAAGGTAAGATAAAGGTTTCAATTTTCAATTCTTCAAATCCAATGAGAGTGGACGCTAGCAAAATAAATTTATCAAGGGATAAAATAGTATACCCCAGAAGAGGATAATGGATCATGGTGAAGATTATGATACTACCACAGACAAAGTGGAATGATCCATATTCTTGGGTTTGGATTAAAATATAATGCTATTTTAGTATTTTATAAATAATACTTTGTTTATATGAATCCTGAGATGTATAATTATTGTACTTCAGTAATTATTATTTATTTAATTGGAGACATGGTATTAATAACACAGGAAATCAAGAGAATTCATTATATTGTATGTTTATCTTCTTGAAAACACATGACTCGGGAAAGGTAACCCTAAATTTTTCATTGATGTTGAGATATAAATAAATATTTCTTATGGGATAGTATTGGTGACCATGAATGTTGTTGGTGATCTAATGGTGTATTTTATGTTTTAATTATTATATGACCAGATTCAAAAAAGTCTTCATATTTTACTCTTGGAAGCTTGCATGTTTTCTAAATGTTTAAAGGTGATGAAGGTAATCATATATTTGTTATGTAAAAATAAGAGATACAATATGGGAGAAATAAGATGTTAAGTAACCTTTATTCTGAATATTTGGTCTTTGAATTGGTAGATACATATTCAGGATTGGTCTTAAGGTTAACTTTATATAGAATAGATTAAGGATATTATTTTTTAAGATTAATGTATGATTTATCATATTGGATAACCTGTAATGACTATCATTGTGTCAGTAAACATTTAAATGCTAATGAAATGTTATGTGGATCTAACGATACATAAAATCACTTCAGGTATAAAAGGTTTTCTTGAATATCCTTCTCTAGATTTACTAAATGAATTAGGGATAGATCAAATCACAACAAAATGATGAGATCATTCTTTTGACATAGAAAGGAATTACATGTGTTTAATTTATCAAGTGCTTCTTTGGATAGTAAAAGAAACTCTAACTCTCAAAAATGTATTTTGGAATAAAAACATCATCCTTTTACTTCTATTTTAGAGAAATTAATGGTCTTTTAACCGATCAAAAAATTTACATTTTTGCATAGGTTGAAATTTTAATGACCATGTTCTCTATTACTAACTTTGAGAACATGATAGGATTATTTTTCTTCCTTGTTAATATTTTCATATTCCACTAATGTTCTACTTTTTGAAAGCCTAATTTTATGGTAACATTCACATTTACCTTTCCCTCTTATTAAGAGGATATTTTCTAAACCATATTTCTGATGTGGGATTCCCACAAAGTAATTTTCATGTATCAAAATTTTATCTTTGAATTTAATTTAAAATTTCAAGGATGAAATCTATTGAAAGATGAGAGAACATAACACCCCATGATTTTACAATATGTCTCTTTTTAAATTTATCTTCTTTGATAGTGTACATTACACTAAGGTTAAAAAAATTTAAATATTATTATTTTGATAGTTATCACCAAGTTGTGGCAATGGAAAAAATGAAAGATACTATGAAAAATTATGAAAATATAGTTTCAAAATGTTTATCAAATTAATTCTTTAGTTACCAATTAATTAGAACTGAAAATGACAATCAATTGAACATAAATGGATTTTTTTTGTAAAAAACTTTTTTTTCACCATAATGGAATTTTATATTAATAAATTGAATTGATAACCATTAGTAAAATATATTAATGAAATTTTTACATTACAAATTCAATAAAAAAAATTAAACTAAAATAATAACTTTTGTAGACTTAATATGAGAATAAATCCAATTTTATGTATAAAAGACTATATTTTTATTTAAATACAGTTTTACTGCCTTTTAATGACACAATTATTTTAGAAAAAAATTAGGAACTTTTATAAATTATATTGAAAAAAATTAACATCATTTTTAAAACAGTAACTTTAAAATTAGATAAGGGTTGGATTTTGGTATTTTTCTGAGAAGATTTTTTTTAGTGAATAATGACAAATTCTATTTTTTATAAAACTATCATTTTCCTTATATTAATAGTCTATTAATGATTGAAATAGTAAAATAAAATTTTAAATTTTAAATTAAATTATGGTATATTATAAATTAAAATATTATATATTTATATCATCTAATAAGTAAATAAGTGTTTTAAGAAAAAGATAAATTATGTGTTGATATTTTTGTTAATCGGAAACATTTATTTACAATTTTATAATTAATTTAATGATTTAAAAACATTATTTTCCAAAAAATTATTTATCAATCAATATTTTTTTTTATTTTTATTATAAGATAATTTTACGAGATCTTCATTAATTTTTCAACATATTATAAAATTAGTTATAATTTAAAAGTTGGAATTTGTTGAATAAAATATTATTTTAATTAAAAATGATATTTATAATATTAAGCAATTTATTTTCAAAAATGGAGTTTAATTTTTAATTCTACATTTCCAAAAATGGTTAATGTGTTTTTTATGCTTTTATAAAAATCAAGAATTTTTTTGTGAATAGTTAAATATTTTAAATTATAATATATGTAAATAAATTAATTATTGAGTCGTGGATGATACATAGATAAGATAGGACCAATTAATTCAAACTAACATTCATTAGGTACAGTATTTCTTGACAAGAATCATCACTATTGAGATTATTGATCCAAAATAATAAAATAATGAATAAAATAAAAAAACACCCCTCTCCTTCACTATAAATACCACCCCAACACCTTCTCTTCACACCTCTTGAGCCTTGAATATTGATTATATTATGACCATTTTCTCTCACGAACCTCTCCCACATGTTTTCGAATTTTTTTTCTCAACAAAAGATGATTTCGAAGTCCCTTAAGGTGGTTCTCAATGTGGTGACACTCAACAGGTGAAACCTTAAATCTTTCTCTTTCAGTTTCTTTTCTTTTCTTATCCTTCCCCCAAGCCCCCTATATATATTGACATGATAACTCCAATATTCATTATATACTATAATTTAATTATTTTAATTCTTTATCAACCATAAATTCTCTTTTATTCCCCATTTTAATCTAAAAATGAAAACATTACCTGTGAGGTGCTGATTTACCACCTTCATGGACGACAAGTTTTTGTTTTTAAATTTCACCTTCAAGGCTGGTCATAAGACCATTATTATGGTCAAAAAAGACTTTAGTATATGTAATAAAACTTATTTAATGTTATAAAACCAATATATAAATATATAATATTAATTAATAAAACAAAACTAGTGCATGATGATAAAAAAATGCCAAACTAATCCTGATGGTTCTCATTAAAATTTTATCTAATGAATCATCATGATTCTTGTAAAAATGATAAATTAGTCCATTTAATATTCTATAAGTTAATTAATAATATATATTTTCAATTATGAATAAATATTCCCATTTTACATGATCTTTCATTCATGTATAAAAGTGAACCAATTGTGAAAACCAAGAAAACGAACTCTCCCAAATAATGAAATTGAATATTATAAATCATAAAAAAGTCCATATATATAATCATTATAAAATTATAGTTAAAAAATAAATTTTTAAGATGTTTTTAATCAAATTATTAATGAATCAAATTTTATTACCCAGGATATTAAGTGCAAGTGGGGAATAATTTCAGACAAAAGGGAATAGTTTTCTCATCTCACCTTCATTTATTTAAGATATGCACTATTCACCACTATTTATTGTTTGTGTTGTTTGTATAATTTATTTCCATGTATCATATAATTAATCTATTTTTCTTAAAGATATTCAATGTATTATTTTATTATTATTAATTTTATGGGGCATATGGTTTGACTATTTTCAAATTTGTAAGGGATTCTCCCCAAACCTCTATTTTTCATTATGGTTGCGTTAGCGCTCTCTTTACTCCAATACAATTCATAATTACTATTATTAAATCATCATAATTTCTATTTTTATATTATAAACTTATTTAACTATCTCAATTATTTTTTATTTTATGGGGAATACATGTTTTATATGGATCCCTTCTCAATTCTTCCCAATAAGAAAGCCTAGTTAAAGGGGACTTCCCAATTTCTTACCCATCTTCATATACCACACATAATTTTTCTGAGGCCCCAATATTTTTCTAAAATCACTCTTTTTTATCATGAAAAATTACCCTCTTTAATTTCTGGTTTTATACAAAAAATTGTTACTTTTTTGTTTTGAAGATTCATTTATATTTTCACTCAAATTGAATTGAAGCGGCCCATATATAAAGTTTAATAAAAATTCTATTTACATGTTTTTACTTTAGTTTTACATAATTTATGCCCTAAAATTAATTTCATTACACTTATATTTTCATTTTTTTGATATAAATTTTTAAACTTTTATTTTATGTTAAATTAAAATTATTTTTCCAAAAGAACTATTGTTTGGAAAGTAAAAATACTATTTCACTCAACAATTCCTAGATGTTTTTATTAAAGAATTTTAATCTATTTCAACACCCTCTATTGAAACTTTTTCTTTATTTGGATTGATCTTTTAGTATATAATCTACCATATATTTTCGAATAATTTATGATCATTTTGATTATATAAGGGAAATATTGATACCATTCACCATTTTACTCAAAATAGTCAGTGATCATGTTTGCAAATTTGGGAAAGTTATTAACATTTAATATATATTATTTATTTTATAAACCATTCATATGAATAATTAATTAGATATATTATGTGATGGGCCGGGACTTCTCTATCCCCTCGATGCATCAAATGGTCTCATGAGACAAACTAGATATGTACATGGCCAAAGCCTTGTCTATTTATTTTCATATATGGATTCAGCTGAGGCCTTTAAATTTTAATTCCAGATTTCTTACCTTAGTGCTTGACAGTATGTTTCATTCCTACCATATTATGTTCAAGTTTATGTTTTAACGTAATATATTTTTAGTTATTCACCTTTCTTTATAATTTTTGTTTATTTATGATAGGTTCAGTTGTATTTATTACCCTTATTGAGCATCTGAGATCACCATATCTTCTGCTTTATTTTTCCCCATGATGATAATATGTATACAATGATTGAAAAACAGAGATAATATAATAAAATAGGTATTTTACCAAAGTATTTTCTATGTTTTACTTCATTTCTAGTTGTAATGTAATAATTATGTTTGTATCTAGTTTAGAAAAGAAAATAAACTATTTGGTCTATTGGGATGAAAAATCTTGTTTATAGTACCAATATAATAAATTAAAACACCAACTCTAGGTTACTAAGGTTGGGGTATTTATTAATTGGTATTATGGGAAGTTTAGTATAAACCTTTGAAACTTGATTTTGAAAAAATATATTCGGGAACATAACCATAAGATAGAATTTAAAGATAATAATAGAAGAACATCCCAAAATTATTTTCAGGTAGAGATTTTGGGGGTATTATTCAAAATACATCCTTGTATTGATACAACATGTGAACTTGGTTCTAGGATAGATACACTTAGGGGTGACCACTCTAAGAAGGTATATCGAGCCTGACTCGGCGGAAGCTTGTACACAATAATGGGCCTTATTGTGCACCTATTTTCTCACTCCCAATGTATATTCTTAAGATAAAATAGTTTTTCTTTGAAACCAATATAAAATAATTAAAACTCAATATATCCCCAATGAAATCAGGATTATGATTATGACATTAGCTATACATAAATTTTCAATTTATGTTTAGTGTTTTACTATTTTGAGATTATGAATTATGATTTATAACCTAATATAGTGAATTCCATTTTTTATAAATGGAACCTCACAGAAGGCATGGAAACATCACCAATGAACATGATCTAAAGTGAAATGACAATCATATAATATATGGTTTTAGGATAATCTTTTAAAGGGAACTAGTCTCCAAAAATTTCTCATCATATGAGGATATAGTATCATGTTCTATCAATACAGAGAAAGAATTTTATAAGTTGTATGACATTTAAACGGATCAAGAGAATAAGGGGATGAGAGATAAAATAATAGATAATGGGAATTAGGGAATAAATTATTTTTCACATGTGAAAATTGTAGAAGGAAACACCCTAGTTCTTGCATGACGGGAATGAGAGTTATCTATAAGTGTTGAGAGAAGGGATTATAGGATCATGATTTCAAGGATAATAAAACGTTTTCCAATGTAAAATGATTCAAATTCAAGGAGACTAGACACTATATAAATCAATTTATCAAGTGTTTAATGAATATGTCCCAAATGAGGATAATGGATCATGGTCCAGCTTATGCTACTACTAGGGTTGTATAGGAATGATCTATATTCCTGTTTTGGATTATTTCAATACTTCATCAATAGTTCTATAGTTATCTAAATCATGAGATTTATAAGTATTGTATTGTAGTACTTTTTCTTTAAGTAATTGGAAGCATGTGATGAATAACATTGAAAATCAAGAGAAGTGATTCTGTTGTAAGTTGATATACATGAAAACACATGACTTGGGAAAGATAACAAAAAATATGGTCTTAATGCTGATATAATAATAAATATATGTTTATTGGATATTATTGGCGACCATTAAGATGGTTGGTAATTTGATGGTTTATTTTATGCTGTAATTATTTGGTGTTTGGATTTATGAACAACATGAGAATTTACACTTCAAAGCACGCATGTTTTATAAATGTTTAAAGGTGATCAACATAACCCCCCAAACACTCCATTATGAGTTTATATTATATAAATTATGTTTATTTTTTATAATATTAACTTCAAAAATAAACAATATTTATCATATACTAGGAACTTTTCTTGTCTAGGTTTTGGATAATTAGATACAAATATTACATCTCAACTAAATTATACAAAAATATAAAATTAAATAAATAGAAGAGTGTAACACCCCAAGATTTCATAGTGTGTTATTTCTTTAAAATAATTCAATAACTTGCACTAAACGCAACACTGAGTTCAATCACACCATGACTTACAAAAAAAAAGCCATTCAAAAGAGGTTATGAATAGTATTATCTAAATTTTAAACTTTATATAATCCTTATAATTTTAGAATCCATATTATGAGTTTCTTAGATATAATGCAAGAACAAATTCATTTTCAGTATTGCACTTTTATCAACTTTTAATAGTGAACCCTTTTTAAATACAATATTTTAAACTTTTTGACTAAATGGGGACATCAAAAATTTAAAATGAAACATCCCAAGCTTCCATGGTACACTTTCTTTGAATAATACAGTAGCGTGTGTTGTACGCAACCTTGAGTTTTAACACACACCACAACCAATCAAACTAGCCGTTATGAATAGTAATACCTACTTTTTAAAATTATATATATTTTATATTTTAAAATGGACTTCATCTTTGGATTCGGAATATCGAATTTAGCCTAAGGTGAAATTTTGGTACATTTCGGATAACTTTCATATTTTGATGAATAGTGAAAATTACTAAATTTTAATTAAAAACAACTTTTTTAATCAAAATAATTAATAGTGATAAATTATGAATTTTTGTGGTTTTAAAGTATATTTAGAATATAATTTTACCATTTAATATAATGTTGGTCATTGTACATAATTTTACAATTAAACCGAACATAAACAAGTGTCAATCTTTTGATAGTTATTATCTCTTAAAAACACGCTTTTTGTTTTGACAGCGGGACTTAATTTTAAATTAATTTCTGCCACTTATGTGTTTAGAATTTAGGAAAATGGATTCCATATTTGGAATCAGGATGTTCAAATTGTGTAAATAGGTAACTTTTATTTTTAGACATTTTGAATAATTACTGCGGTAAATATTTTATTTACCATGGTTAAGGGTAAATCCGGTAAATAAGGGTTAAAAAATAATATTATAATAATACTAAATTACCCTAAAACGTGTATTAACCCTATTGGTTGTTACATGGTCGACCATGGGAATCATTGGGTCTATTTTGGGACCCCATGGATCCACTTGTAAGTGATAATGACACTTTATTTTAATTAAGTCAAAATGAATACAAAAATGACACAAGCATATATCTTTTAGCAAAACAATTGTTACATAGGGTTATATAAGTTGGATATTAGATTAAAAATATTCATTAGAAAGATAAAAAGATTTCCTACATAATGATATTTTATTTATAATTTTTAGATATTAAATAATTTATTTTATTTATGACACAATGATGATGCAGTAATTACTATAATAGTGAAAAATTAAAATAATTGATATTATAAATACCCAAATAAATATAATATGAAACTTTTAATGAATTAAACTAATTTTCTAGGATAATATGATATATTAGGATTGATGTAATTGACTTTTTTCAAAGTAATCAATCTGTTATGAGTTTCAAAAAAATCAACTATTGAATAGTGTCAAAATTGACATAAAAGAGTTCTTAAAACAAATATTATATTATTAATTGATATTAAATTCCTAAAAATCTAAGGTTCGGCCAAGAGACTTATATAATGATAGGTTCATCATTAATTTACCACTTGGGGGTCTCTTGGATTTATATAGTATTTTTATTAACCATATTATATAAAAATAAAAAGAGACATTGTAAAAGTGAAACTAATTAACTTAGAGTTAATACTTAAAGATAAGGTTAATATAAGTACCCAAACATGTCTAAATTCTATTGGTTGAGTGGTTTTAGACCTATACTCACCTTAACCTTTGAATAATAAACTTTGGAGCCATTAGAAACCGAATATGAATTTATTATAAATTAATATTTCTAGCTTTTCCAAAGGTGCCCCTCACCCCTCTTATAAAAGGGCACTCCTCCTTCTCATTTCTTCACACCCTAAAAGCCTTTTGGTTCGGACAAACTCTGCCCAAATACTCTCCCAACATCCCTCAATACAACCTAGAGGCCTTAGTTTGATCAGAAAGCCAACCTAAGGAGCCCTTTTGATCAAATCAAAAGGAAGAACCCGAAGAAGAGGTAATGATTTCACCACCCTTCTCCAAGTTCATTTCTTCTTCCACTTCTTCTTCCTTTGTTCTTACCATTCTAAAATAATAACTCCAGTATCTCACATATACTGTGATGTTATTATAAATATGGTACAATCATATTCAGTATTCTATCCACCCTTTGAATAACATGTCACCATACGTGCGTACGTACGGCTTACAGTCTCCACGTCGTGGTGTAATTGTTATTCAATATAATATTATTTGGATGGGTATAATAATGATGTTTAACTCATGTAAATAATAAATATAACATGTTAATGATTCTTTATATATGATATACCATCCATTTATATATTATTTTAATATCAAAAGAATGATATTGTCGCTCGTGCGTACGTACGGACTACCGTCTCCACGAACGCGATGAGATTCATTCTCCATCGTATCCATTCAAGTATAATTATCAATTTATGATTTAAAAATGATGTTTAAGGACTGGATATCATTCTGGATATGAATAAGATACAACAACCATGGCTTATGTAACAAAACATATAAAAGAAAATGAGTAAGTTAACTCCCGAAACAACGATAATTCTAAGATATTATTAACAAATCAATGTTAAAATATCATATATGATATCATATTAATATATATGATTCTTTTATAATTTAATAACAACTATTTCACCATTATAGAGGAGGTTAACCTACCCCAACCAAGGAAAAGTACAAGGTAAGGGTTATTTCACAATCTCTTCTTTATCCGAGGTTGTTTATACGTAATAATCTACTGGGATCTCTTTATCATCCACATCCATGTTTCTTAAAAATGCATTTCAAAACATTTTTACTATTTACTAGAATATGAGTTAAAGTCATTTATACCCTTTTTGACTTTTATAAGTGGTTTATAAAGGAATCTTTCGGTTGTTTTCAAAACAAGGTCCTTTTTAAACTTTTCGACAGAATTAAGATAAGAATGTTTTTTTAACTTATACGGCGGGTGCGGCTATTTTCCGCCGTTATAAAATCTTCAAAGTTTCCCTTACAAGCTTATAAGAATATTTTCAAATAAAATGTTTTATTTTATATGGATCTTAAATTATTTCAAAATAAAAGGAGATATTTCTTTAAAAAGAATTTTGATTTCATCTATGTCAACATCCTTTGATGGATTTTAAGATTATTTGAAGTTGATTTATTATGATACAAAACTTCTATATTGTATTGAAGGTTTTGTGATATGTTTGACTATGGATGTGCTATTTTTATACCATTCATAGTTTATGGTGAAGGTATTGACATTTCGTATGCTAGTTTTAATACGAATGTTTATGTTATGTTTAAACCTTTTCATATGGGAATGCATTGGACTTAATATGTGACGGGTGGAGCCCGCTATAGCTCCTCGATGCATCGGTAGGTCTCATGAGAAAAACTAGTGTCTTGGCACAAGGCCTTGACAAAATCTTATTTATAGTCTTGGCATGAGGCCTTGGCTATGTGGTTATGATAGTCTGGCATTATGCATTCCAACATTATGAAAGTGGTTATTGATTTTTGCATGTGATTATTCGATTAGTAGAATATCCATGTGAATAAGTAAATGGCATTATTTCATTTTATTTATGCCATACCATGTTGAAAGTTCATGTTTAAAAGTCTTTTGTTTTAGTTATACATTGCCTTAAATGTTTATTCTTATTGATGAATGTTTCTGCTATATTGTTATCCTTACTGGGCATTTGAGCTCACCCCTTTTCTATGTTTTATTTTTCCCAGGAAGTGAAGATGTAAGTTATGAATGACCTGCAGGGATATTATGAGGGGATTATAGTGTGGACTGTGGAAACATTATGTTGTTGTAGTAGTTTTTCATTTTATGATGTAATGTAAAACTTATGAATATATCTAGTGTTTCCAAGGCTACTAAACCAATCGGTCTTTCGAGATTTGATCTTTCTTGTGATCATGCCAATGTTATGTAATAATGCACCGACTCTGGGTAGCTGGGGTCGGGGCGTTACAGTTGGTATCAGAGGAAGTTTAGTACAAACCTTGGAAGCTAGATTTAGATAAACTCTGATTAGAGCACGTAGACCTAAGATGAACTTTGAGGATTAGTATAGAAGAACTTCCTAGAATTTTGGTATTGTAGAGATTTTGTGAGTTTTCCGAGCAATAAATCCCTGTCTGGATATGAGAAGGTAGAGGAGGCTCTGGCACAGATGTACCTAGGGGTAAAACCCGAAAACACCGCTTTGAGCTAGACTCGAACGGGAACTGGTGCACGACAACGGGCCTTGCTGCACTCTTGGTTACGACACTCCTGGGGGATATGCTTAGGATAACTCTCATTTTCTTTACAAATCATTATGAAGGGTTTATGAGTATATACTTTCTCAAAGAAAACATTTTTATGATTATGGATTATATCCATAAATAGTTCAATTTATGTTAAGTGTTTTATAAGTATGGGATTATGTGTTTTGATTCATAAACTGATCTAGTTTATGCCATGGAATAGAAATGGCTCCCAGTAGAAGGAATGAGAACTCCAGAAATACACATGATTCAAAGAGAAGGAAGGATCATATCTTTCATGGTCTTAAGCTAGAATTTATAAGAGAAATAGTCTCCCATGTATTATCATCATATGAAGAAATAATATCATGTGTTGATAAGATATGTAAAGAGTTTACTGAGTCCTATGGCTTTGAAGGGAAGCAAGAGAAGAAAAGGATGGAAGAGAGAAAGATGGATAAAGGGGAGAGGGAAAAGAAGAATTTTTTCCCATATGTGGTAACTGTGGAAAGAAACACCCTGGAACTTGCCTGAAAGTAATGGGAGTTTGTTATAAGTGTGGAGGAAAAGGGCACAGAGTACGTGACTGCAAGGGTAAGAAAATGGTTTTAAATGTACAATGCTTCATTTGCAAGGAGTTTGGACACTATGTGAACCTATGTCCCAGTCATTAGACTATACCGCAAATGATGTTATTGGATAATAACCAAGTTATGATACTACCACAGATGAAGAGGAATGATTAGAGTTCTTATGTTGATTATGTCAATTGAGTGTTGTATCAACAATGTACTTGTTATAATAATTATGGCGTATATAAGGATTGTACTGTAGTACTATTTCATTAAGGACTTGAGATTATGTGGAACAAAGAAAAGTGACTCAATAGCAGGATAAATTTTTGGAAAATATATGGTTGAGAGAATGATAAATCATAATATAGTTCTGATACTGAGGTAGTGATTTTGGAATAATATGTGATTGTTTTGGATAAATTATTTTGGATATTCTTGACTACCTTGGAACTAATTAATGATTTGTATATTCCATCATTGTTGGGGTTTAAAACATTTTTGGATTAATGAAGTATATCAAGCATTCTATATGGAATAGGGGAGCATGAATGTAATCAATAAGGAATATGGTAATTCAAGATGTTTCAGTTTATTAAAAGAATACAAGATGAAGGTATTCATATGCTATTGCGGGGTAAAAAGGATCTATATTATGTTTACCTTCCTAATAAATGTTGGACTGTGAGTTTGGACAGAAGTATTTTGGATAGTTCTAGTTTGGATTATTTTGGATTACCCTAAAAGGAAAACCCGAAGGTTGGGCGGCAACCCGTCGCGTCCGGCAAGGCTGCGAGACTTGAACCCGCAACTGAAGGGCGACAAGGGTGTATCACTTACCACTGGCCCACGAGATGTCCTGGATTAAATAATGTAGTTTTTTTAAAAGATCTGGTAGATGAATTATAATATCATTTATTTTGGAACCCTGTACGAATAGTATAAATAGAAAAATTTTTTACGTTCTATTATCTTTTAGAGTGAAAGATGAGTTTGTGGTAGAAATTTATTATTGGATAAAACTCTAATTATAATGTAAGTATATCTCCTTATGATCTTAGCCAATCTCATAAATAAATTCCTCAACATTAATAAAAGGAACTTAGAAGAAAAATGTTGCCCTAGATGGTACCTTAAATCATCACTAATTTATGGCTTTGGGATTGTTGGCCTTTTCATAGCCATGTTCTCTACCACTCTCCATCAGATAATTGATGGTTATATTTCTCTTCCATATCCATATTTTCCTACATGGAACCCTAGTATGTGTTATTTTCGGTAATCTTCATACTTTCCACTCTTTATTTTAAATATAGGCCTCATTAATTCATTTTTCGATGTGGGATTTCAACTAAGATATTTTGAAACGTTAAAAATGTGTTATCCCAATACCCTATATTTTGTTGAACCGATGGTACTTCAAATCATCATAGATTGATGAGTTTAAGGACCTCAATTTTATACTTTTTGTGATTGATGACTTCAATCACTACCTATAAATATTTACGTTTTTCCTCCAATTATATGTCTCTAATTTCCACCAATGTTCTCCTAATCAAGATCATAATTTGGTGGTGACCCTTTCAGTTCTCTTTTCCTCATATTAAGACTAAATTTTAGTAACCCAATTTCCGATGTGGGTTTTCCCACAAATATATTTTCTATTTTCAACCTTTTATTTTCGAAGGACAATTTCAAATTGCGAGGACGCAATTTATTGAAGGAGGGGAGAATGTAACACCCCAAGATTTCATAGTGTGTTATTTCTTCAAAATAATTCAATAACTTGCACTACACGCAACACTGAGTTCAATCACACCATGACTTACAAAAAAAAAGCCATTCAAAAGAGGTTATGAATAGTATTATCTAAATTTTAAACATTATATAATCCTTATAATTTTAGAATCCATATTATGAGTTTCTTAGATATAATGCAAGAACAAATTCATTTTCAGTATTGCACTTTTATCAACTTTTAATAGTGAACCCTTTTTAAATACAATATTTTAAACTTTTTGACTAAATGGGGACATCAAAAATTTAAAATTAAACATCCCAAGCTTCCACGGTACACTTTCATTGAATAATACAGTAGCGTGTGTTGTACGCAACCTTGAGTTTTAACACACACCACAACCAATCAAACTAGCCGTTATGAATAGTAATACATACTTTTTAAAATTATATATATTTTATATTTTAAAATGGACTTCATCTTTGGATTCGGAATATCGAATTTAGCCTAAGGTGAAATTTTGGTACATTTCGGATAACTTTCATATTTTGATGAATAGTGAAAATTACTAAATTTTAATTAAAAACAACTTTTTTAATCAAAATAATTAATAGTTATAAATTATGAATTTTAGTGGTTTTAAAGTATATTTAGAATATATTTTTACCATTTAATATAATGTTGGTCATTGGACATAATTTTACAATTAAACCGAACATAAACAAGTGTCAATCTTTTGATATCTCTTAAAAACACGCTTTTTGTTTTGACAGCGGGAATTAATTTTAAATTAATTTATGCCACTTATGTGTTTAGAATTTAGGAAAATGGATTCCATATTTGGAATCAGGATGTTCAAATTGTGTAAATAGGTAACTTTTATTTTTAGACATTTTGAATAATTACTGCGGTAAATATTTTATTTACCATGGTTAAGGGTAAATCCGGTAAATAAGGGTTAAAAAATAATATTATAATAATACTAAATTACCCTAAAACGTGTCTTAAACCTATTGGTTGTTACATGGTCGACCATGGGAATCATTGGGTCTATTTTGGGACCCCATGGATCCACTTGTAAGTGATAATGACACTTTATTTTAATTAAGTCAAAATGAATACAAAAATGACACAAGCATATATCTTTTAGCAAAACAATTGTTACATAGGGTTATATAAGTTTAATTTTATATTATAAATATTCATTAGAAAGATAAAAAGATTTCCTACATAATGATATTTTATTTATAATTTTTAGACATTAAATAATTTATTTTATTTATGACACAATGATGATGCAGTAATTACTATAATAGTGAAAAATTAAAATAATTGATATTATAAATACCCAAATAAATATAATATGAAATTTTAATGAATTAAACTAATTTTCTAGGATAATATGATATATTAGGATTGATTTAATTGACTTTGTTCGAAGTAATCAATCTGTTATGAGTTTCACAAAAATCAACTATTGAATAGTGTCAAAATTGAGATAAAAGAGTTCTTAAAACAAATATTATATTATTAATTGATATTAAATTCCTAAAAATCTAAGGTTCAGCTAAGAGACTTATATCATGATAGGTTAATTATTAATGTACCACTTGGGGTCTCTTGTATGTATATAGTAAGTTTATTAACCATATTATATAAAAATACAAAGAGACACTGTAAAAGTGAAACTAATTAACTTAGAGTTAATACTTAAAGATAAGGTTAATATAAGTACCCAAACCTGTCTAAATTCTATTGGTTGAGTGGTTTTCGACCTATCCCCACCTTAACCTTTGAATAATCAACTTTTGAGCCATTAGAAACCGAATATGAATTTATTATAAATTAATATTTCTAGCTTTTCCAAAGGTGCCCCTCACCCCTCTTATAAAAGGGCACTCCTCCTTCTCATTTCTTCAAACCTTAAAAGCCTTTTGGTTCGGCCAAACTCTGCCCAAATACTCTCCCAACATCCCTCAATACAACCTAGAGGCCTTAGTTTGATCAGAAAGCCAACCTAAGGAGCCCGTTTGATCAAATCAAAAGGAAGAACCCGAAGAAGAGGTAATGATTTCACCACCCTTCTCCAAGTTCATTTCTTCTTCCACTTCTTCTTCCTTTGTTCTTACCATTATAAAATAATAACTCCAGTATCTCACATATACTGTGATGTTATTATAAATATGGTACAATCATATTCAGTATTCTATCCACCCTTTGAATAACATGTCACCATACGTGCGTACGTACGGCTTACCGTCTCCACGTCGTGGTGTAATTGTTATTCAATATAATATTATTTGGATGGGTATAATAATGATGTGTAACTCATGTAAATAATAAATATAACATGTTAATGATTATGTATATATGATATACCATCCATTTATATATTATTTTAATATCAAAAGAATGATATTGTCGCTCGTGCGTACGTACGGACTACCGTCTCCACGAACGTGATGAGATTCATTCTCCATCGTATCCATTCAAGTATAATTATCATTTGATGATTTAAAAATGATGTTTAAGGACTGGATATCATTCTGGATATGAATAAGATACAACAACCATGGCTTATGTAACAAAACATATAAAAGAAAATGAGTAAGTTAACTCCCGAAACAACGATAATTCTAAGATATTATTAACAAATCAATGTTAAAAGATCATATATGATATCATATTAATATATATGATTCTTGTATAATTTAATAACAACTATTTCACCATTATACAGTAGGTTAACCTACCCCAACCAAGTAAAAGTACAAGGTAAGGGTTATTTCACAATCTCTTCATTATCCGAGGTTGTTTATACGTAATAATCTACTGGGATCTCTTTATCATCCACATCCATGTTTCTTAAAAATTCATTTCAAAACATTTTTACTATTTACTAGAATATGAGTTAAAGTCATTTATACCCTTTTTTACTTTTATAAGTGGTTTATAAAGGAATCTTTCGGTCGTTTTCAAAACAAGGTCCTTTTTAACCTTTTCGACAGAATTAAGATAAGAATGTTTTTTTAACTTATACGGCGGGTGCGGCTATTTTCCGCCGTTATAAAATCTTCAAAGTTTCCCTTACAAGCTTATAAGAATATTTTCAAAGAAAATGTTTTATTTTATATGGATCTTAAATTATTTCAAAATAAAAGGAGATATTTCTTTAAAAAGAATTTTGATTTCATCTATGTCAACATCCTTTGATGGATTTTAAGATTATTTGAAGTTGATTTATTATGATACAAAACTTCTATATTGTATTGAAGGTTTTGTGATATGTTTGACTATGGATGTGCTATTTTTATACCATTCATAGTTTATGGTGAAAGTATTGACATTTCGTATGCTAGTTTTAATACGAATGTTTATGTTATGTTTAAGCCTTTTCATATGGGAATGCATTGGACTTAATATGTGACGGGTGGAGCCCGCTATAGCTCCTCGATGCATCGGTAGGTCTCATGAGACAAACTAGTGTCTTGGCACAAGGCCTTGACAAAATCTTATTTGTCGTCTTGGCACGAGGCCTTGGCTATGTGGTTATGATAGTCTGGCATTATGCATTCCAACATTATGAAAGTGGTTATTGATTTTTGCATGTGATTATTCGATTAGTAGAATATCCATGTGAATAAGTAAATGGCATTATTTCATTTTATTTATGCCATACCATGTTGAAATTTCATGTTTAAAAGGCTTTTGTTTTAGTTATACATTGCCTTAAATGTTTATTCTTATTGATGAAAGTTTCCGCTATATTGTTATCCTTACTGGGCATTTGAGCTCACCCCTTTTCTATGTTTTATTTTTCCCAGGAAGTGAAGATGTAAGTTATGAATGACCTGCAGGGATATTATGAGGGGATTATAGTGTGGACTGTGGAAACATTATGTTGTTGTAGTAGTTTTTCATTTTATGATGTAATGTAAAACTTATGAATATATCTAGTGTTTCCAAGGCTACTAAACCAATCGGTCTTTCGAGATTTGATCTTTCTTGTGATCATGCCAATGTTATGTAATAATGCACCGACTCTGGGTAGCTGGGGTCGGGGCGTTACAAAGAGTCTTCAGTGTGCTTCCACATTAATAAAAATACATCACAAGTAATTCTACTAATCCTGTAAGAAAAATAAATTTAAACCATGGGGTGAGAATTTAATATGCTGATAAGCGGTTTTCAAAATGATACTAAATACATTAAAAATATTTTATCAGAATAAATATATATACATATAACTAAATGTATATTTTTATTTAAATATAAATAAGTAAATATAATTTAGAAACCATAAATTTCAAAAAATAATTATATTTGAAATGATCTTTGGGATTCCTCCATTGAAAATAATATTTTTTGTGGGTCATTCATGGTAATTGGAAGACCATATTAAAACCCTAAATCCACTAGTTAAAACTAATATGGAACAATGTCCCCTTATGGTTATGGGTTCGCTCCCCATAACATAACTTAACATTCATTAAACTAGTTCCAATATTTAGAAAGCAACTTAATAGACCCGCATTTCTCAATCCTAACCCAAAATGTTTCACAAATAATATATTCATAAAATATTTTATTTATAAGAAACTAACCTCTCAAATATCATAACATTTCATAAACATTTTCTTGAAAATTTCTAAAACCATTTTTTGGAGTATCCCTTGATTAAAAATAGATATAATTTTTCAAAAGTTGTAAATAAAATGCATAATAATATAAATGCATATCTTATTAAAATGCTTAGAATGTCGATGTAATGCATAACGCATGGCCATAGCTATATGAAAATGTGACATCCATAATTTCAATTCACATACATTATAATATGATTATCTTATTATGCGTACTTTGTTAGAATTAATAATTGCACATATAGTAATGTTTAGAAGATTTAATAATTATAATTATAATTATAATAATATTAATAATATTCTTTTGTGTAAAATATTAATTTATAAATTCAAAATAAAATTTCATTGGTAATAATAATACATTATGAACAAAAAATATTCTCATTGAGAAATAAGAATATAAATCCTTGTCCATAAAATAAAATTTATAAAACATCAATCATAAAATATAATTGACAATAATTTTAGACATGAAAAAATCACATTAATTCAATGAAAACATAAATTAGATAAATATATTCATAAAATCTACTTTAATGAAAATAAATAAATAAATAAAATGATATCTCACATAAATACCAATTGGAGGAATACTTCCTTAAGTAAATATAATAAACTTTCATTGAAAATATTTCATTTTTGAGGAATTTGAATTATACATATATACACTAATATAGAATTAATATTTTTGGAAAATAAATAGAGTTTCAAATTAGAACATACCCTACCATTGTTAATTATAAAATATATAAGACAATTTAAATACATATATATATATATATCTCTTAAATTGAAAAATAAAAAAATGACATTACACTTTCTTGAAAATAGGATAAAGGTTGAAGACCTGATACTTTAAACACATTCATAGCCTCTCGGTACTAATAGGTCGGTTTTCCCAATTCATTTACACAATGATATAAGTATTATATAACCATGTACTCACTATGTAATGATAAAAATACAAAATACGAAACCATTATTTACTGATGGACTAGAGGATATTCTCATGGATTTTATAAAAGGGTCAGGTTCAAGCTTCCAGAGCAAGCTCAATGTTCATACAGAAAAACACACATTTACAATAATAAGATAATTTGGAGAAAAACCATAACACCAAAATTGAAAAATTCAATTTGATAATACAATTACATGGATAGTGGAGATGAAAAATGTGGACCAAAAAAAAATTCTTTTTGTTCATATTTCAAAATCAATGCAGTAACAAGTAGAACACAAAAAATCAAGAATGAACAGAAGGATGACATTCCACAACCACCAATGGAAGTAAAAAATGATTTTGACATACTAAAATACCATCTAGAAAAGAAAAATAGACATACATCATACATATCAGATGACAATATCGACATGCCTTTATCGAAAGCTGAACCCCAACAGGTGCTTGGATCTCCATCACTGGTGCTCGAAATCAGAACCCTAAGTGCGCTTAGATCCCATCGATGTCACTCAGCTCGTCTTCCCTAGAAATAAGTCCTTCCTTGATCGAATCTGAAGCCGGATCATCATTCAAATGCTTCTTAGACTCTTTTCAGTGGTAAAATGATGGCCCTCAAGCATTGTTATCTTGTGTGTGGCTCTGTTGAAGCCCCCTAGTCGACTCCCCTTTGTGAAATTGATCCCACTTGGGTTTATTTCATGCAAATCCCCATTTTATTATTTTTTTTATCCTCCTTTTTCTTGACACATGAAATCAAAAAAATGAAATCATCATAATAATATAAATATAATTTTAATATTAAAATAGATTTAATTTCTTATTTATATATAATCATAATTCACTATTTTATAAAACAAAATAATTTTATAATCTAATCATATTTTATAATTCCGAACTAATAATTATAATTTCATATATATATATATATATGTATATATTTATTTATATCATAGTTTCAAAAATCAAATTTTATAAAAGCAAATTATTTATATTTTTATAGGTTTATAATTATTAATTTTTTAGATGAAATAATTATTATCATAATTAATATTTATTTTGAATATACATAATATAGTATTTTTAATATATTTATAATTATAATAATCATGAAATATTTATATTATAAATATAATCTTTTGATAAAAATAAATATTGTTATTCAAATTATTTTATTATTATTTTAATTCAAATAATTCAATACACATTTTCATATAAAATATTCTTTTAAAAAATAATACTATAAAATATTATTTTTTGAACCTTAATTTAAAATTAATTTTAATACTATAAAATTTAATTATAATTGTTTATATATATTAATATTAACTTAAAATCAAATGAATTAAGACTCTTAATTTAATTTACTATTTTTTTGATAACATAGTAAATTTAAAATAAAAAAACAAGTCATTTAATAAACTATAAAAATTTTAAACTTTCAGAGTGGTTACATTCTTTCCCCCTTAAAATAATTTCATCCTCATAATTCATTCATCTGACGACAAAGAATTTTGAATTTCCATCTTCATAATTAAAATAAAACTAGGAACCATATGCTTTTATACTCTAGTTCTTAAAAAATATAATCTCGAATGTTTTCTATATCGTTTCTCAAATGGAAATTATAACACCCCGAACCCGCCCTTGTAGGTTCATTTTATATAAATGCTATGATTTTTTTATAAAAGAAACTGAATAAACACACAACATTTATAACATACCTAAAAATTTCGATTCTAGGTTTTGGGGAATTAGATACATATATTACATCTCTGCTAAACTATACAAAAAAATAAAATTAAATAAAAATAAGTGTCTTTAGTGTGCTTTCACCTCATGAAAAATAAATCTCAAGAAATTCTACTAAACCTGTACAAAAAATAAATTTAATATACGGAGTAATAATTTAATATTACCACTATGTGGTTTTAAAAATGTTATTAAATACTTTAAAAATATTTTCTCTGAATAAATATACATACATATACTTAAAAGTATATTTTTATTGAAATATAAATAAGTATATATAATTTAGAAACCAATAATTTCAAAAACTAATTATCTTTCAAAAGATCATTTGGATTCCTCTATTGAAAATAATAATTTTTAGGGGATCATTCATGATACTTGGAATACCATGTTAAAACCATAAGGACATTAGTTGAAACTCATATGTAACAATTTCCCTTTATGGTAATGGGTTCAGTCCTCATAACATTCTTAACATTTGTTATAACAAGTCCAATTTTTTGAAAATATTTTAATGTGCCATCCATTCTCAATTGTAACCCAAAATTGTTTACAAATAATACATAGATAAATTATGTTCTTTAGAATAAACTAACCTCTCTTACTTCATAACATGTCATAAGCATTTTCTTGGGAATTTCTAAAACCATTTTAGGAGCATCCATTGCTTAAAAATAGATATTCTAATTTAAAATTCTTAAATAAAATGCATAATAAAATAAATGCATATTGTTAAAAAATTCATGGAAAGTCTATGTAATGCATGACTTATAACCATGACAATATGAAAATGTGACGTCCATAATTTCAATTCACATACATGATAATATTCTTATCTTGCTATGAGTATTATACTAGAATTTATAATTACACATAGATTAATGTTTAGAAGACATAATTTAATTATTTTTATTATTTTTATTTTTATTTTTTCATAAAATACTAATTTCTATCTTGAAAAAAAATTTCATTGGTAATAATAGTACCTTATGAACATAAATTATTCTTATCCAAAAATAAAATTTTAATTCCTTGTTCATCAAATAAAAGTTTATAAAACGTAAATCATAAAATGTAAATAACATTAATTTAATACATAAATATAATTGATATTAATTCAATTAAAATGAAATTTAAATAAATATAAATATAAAATTTAATTTAATTTAAAGAATTAAATAAATAAAATAATCCCTTAAATTAATACTAATTAGAAGAATACTTTCTTATGTAAAAATAATAACCTATAATTGATAATATTTTATGTTTGAAGAATTTTAATTATACATATATACTCTAATATAGAATTGATAAGTTACTAAAATAAATAGAGTTTCGATGAAGAACATCCCCTTACATTTTAAAATATAAAATTGATAGGTGAAATTAAATACATATACGTATATATTTATTTGATAAATAAAAAATGACATTACCCACACTCAAAAAGAAGACAAAGTTTGATGATCTGCTGCTTTGGATATGCTCCCATCCTCTCTCTCAGAACAAAAAGGTTGGTTTTTCCAATTCATTTACACAATGGTATAAGTATTTTATATACATATCCTCCATCTACAGTGATAAAAAATAAAATAAATAAACCCTTATTAATGGACAGACCAGAGGAGATTCTCCTGGATTTTATAACAGAGTCGTGTTCATGCTTGTAGAGAAATATAAATGTGAAAATAAAAAAACACACATATATTGTAACAGGATCATTCAATGATAAACCATAACAATAAAATTTATAGAAACAATTTGATATTATAAGAACATGGATAGTAAGGACATTAAATGCAGACCAAAAAAATTTTTTCTGGTCATATTCCAAAAGAAATTAAGTAGCATTTGTACCACAAAAGAATACCAATAATTAACAGAAGAATAAAATTCTACAACCACCCATATAAGAGAAAAATTGAGGTTGAACTGCTAAACTAGCATCCAAAAAGAAAAAATATATCTTCCTCATAAAGATCTGAGGACAAGATAAGCATGCCTTCATCAGAAGATAAACCCTAATCTAATTCATATCTCCATCATTGATACTCAAAATCAGAACCCTAAGTTCACTTGGTTCCCATTAACATCACTCAGGTCCCCTTATAAAACAGCAGGTCATCGACCGGTTGATTCTAAAGACATATTTGTAGTCGAAAACTACTCAAACTCTTCATGGTGTGACGATGATCAAAATCAAGCCTTTCCTTCATGTGTTAGGCTCTCGTGAAGCCTCATGGTTAACACCCCATTGTAAAATAGAATCCCTTCGGGCAATTTCATGTTACAAACCTTTTTTACATTTTTCTTTAATACCTTTTTTTAACAAATGAAATTAAAAAAATGAAATTATCATAATAATGTAAATATACTTTTAATATTAAAATAGATATAATTTTCTATTTATATATAATCACAATTCAAATTTTTATTAAACAAAATAATTGTATAATCTAATCCTATTTTATAATTCAAAACTAATAATTATAATTTCATCAATATATATATGTATATTTATATCATATTTTAGAAAATGAAATTTTATAAAAAAAATAAATTATTTTTGTATATGAATTTGATCATTTATTTTTAGATTAAATAATTATTATCATAATTAATATTTTTATTGAACATACACAATTTAGTATTTATTAAAAAATTATAAGTATAATATTCAAGGAATATATATATTTATTAGAAATATAATCTTTTGGTATTTTTTCAAATTTTTTTATTGTTATTTTTATAAAAATAATTAAATACATATGTTCCCATTAAAACCTTCTTCTTAAAAAAATAATTCTATAAAATAATACTTTATTAAAATTATTTTAAAATTAATTAGAAAATAATAAATTTGGATTATAATTCTTCATAAGTATTATAATTGTCTTATAATAAAATTAATTAAAACACTTAATTTAAGTCACTATTTTTTCATAACATAGTTTATTTAAAAATAATAATTTTAAAAGAAATAATTATTTTCAAAATTCTTGGTTGTAACAGTCTTCCCCCTTAAAATAATTTTTTCCTCTCAATTCGTTTGTCATACTAAAAAAAATTCTGAATTTCCATCTTCAGAATAAAAAAACTAAGACCATTGTGCATCTATACTATAAGTTTTAAAAAACATCTAATCTCCAAATTTGTCTAGAACATCACTCTAATGAAAATTATAACACCTCGAGCCTTCCCTTTCGGGTTTATCTTATATATATCAGGTGAATTTTTTATATAAAAGATATTGAACAAATATACAACATTTATTACATACAATTAAAATTTTCAGTCTAGGTTTTGCAGAATTGGATTCAAATATTACATATCAAAAAAACTGTAAAAAAAATAGAAAAATAGTATTGTGTGGATTCCCTCCTCAATAAGAATATATCACAAGTAATTCTACTAAACATGTACAATAATAAATTTAAAACATGGGGTGATAATTTAGTTTTCAGAGTAAAAATGTTAATACATAATTTAAAAATATTTTCCTGTAATAAATATGTATACATATTCAAAAAAAAAAATTTATCAAAATATGAAAAAGTACTTATTATTTATATAAAATAAATTTCATAAAATAATTATATATGAAAATATCATTGAGATTCCTCTATTGAAAAAAATGATATTTGGGGTGTCATTCTTGACACTTAGAAGACCATATTAAAATCATAAGGCCAATAGTTAAAACTCCTTTCTAACAACATATCCTTATGGTTATGGGTTCACTCCCCATAATATAACTTAACATTAGTTATAATAGTTCCAGTTTTTAGAAAACACTTTAATGGAACTTCCTTTCTCAATCATAACCCCAAACATTTCACAAATAATACATACATACATTATTATATTTAGAATAAAAAAACTATTGTCACTTCATAACTTTTCACAAACATTTTCTTGATAATTTTTAAAACCATTTTTAGTAGAATCCCATGATTAAAAATATATGTACTTAATTAAAAGGCATAAATAAAATTCATAATAAAATAAAACCTTACTTAATTAAAAATTCATGTAATGTCAATATAATGCATAATGCATGGCCACTAATATATAAATATGCAACTTATATAAATATAATTCACAAATGTGAAAATATTCCTAGATTTCTATTCATACTATGTTACAATTAATAATTTCATATAGAGTAATGTTAAGAAGATATAATAATAATATTATTATTATTATTATTGTTTTTGTGTAGAAGATTAATTTCTAAATTGAAAAAACAAGTGACTTGGTAATAATAATACTTTATGAACATAAATTATTCTCATCCAGAAATAAGAATATAAATACTTGTTCATCAAATAAAATTTAATAAAACATAAATCATAAAATGTAATTAAAATTAATTGAAGACATGAACAGAATTTACATTAATTAAACTAAAACATAATTTGGATAAATATAAAAATAAAATATACTTTAATGTAAATAAATAAATAAATAAAAGGATCCCTCATATATATACTAATTATAATAATACACTTTTAAGTAAAAATAATAAACTGAGTTTTAAAATATTACATGATTGAGGAATTTGGATTATACATACATACCCTAATATATAATTAATAATTTTTGAATATAATTAGAGTTTCAAACAAGAACACCCACTTATGTTATAAATTTTAAAATAGAGAGGTTAATTTAACTACATATAAATATAACTTAAATCGATAAATAAAAACCTGACATTCCCCTTATAGAAAAATAAGACAATGGTTGAAGTCATACTACTTCGGACATGCTCTCATCCCCTCTCACGATACTAAAAAATTGGTTTTACCAATTCATTTTCATAATGATATAAGGATTTTATATCCATATCCTTACTATTAAATGATAATAAAAATACTAAATACTGAACCCTTATATGTGGAAATATTAGAGAATATTATCATGGATTTTATAATGAATTCAGGATCAAGAATGCAGAGAAATATGAATGTGGAGACAGTGAAAACACACATTTACTGTAATAGGATCTTTCGGAGAAAAAACAGAACAAAAAAATTGATATAAATAATATTATATTACTTTTACAGTGACAATAGAGATGAAAAATGAGGACCAAAACAAATTTTATTATGTTCATATTCCAAAAGTAATGCAGTAAAAAGCAAACCACAAAAAAATTTCAACAATGAACAGAATGACGACATTCCACAACCACCGATGGAAGAAAAAAATGAGGTAAAAATAACATCTAGAAAGAAAAAATAGAACTACCTCACAAAGATCAGAAGACTAGATCAACAGGCCTTCATTGGAAGCCAAACCCTAATCTGAGCTTGGATCTCCATCACTGATGCTTGAAATCGGAACCCTAAGCACACTTGGACTCTAATAGGCCGATGACGATGACCCTCAAGCCTTACCTTCCTGCGTCTGGCACATGTGAAGACCCCTGGTCGACTCCCCTTTGTGAAATGAACCCCTTGGGTCGATTTCATTCAAATACCCTTTTTATTTTTTTATCCTCTCTTTTCTTAACACATGAAATTCAAAAAAAATGAAGTTATCATTATAATATTAATAGAATTTCAATATTAAAATAGATATAATTCCTTATTTATATATAATCACAATTCATAATATTATATAACAAAATAATATTATAATCTAATCATATTTTATAATTCAAAACTAATAATTACAATTTCATATATATATATATATATATATATGCATATTTATATCAAATTTTCAAAAATAATATCTTATTAAACAAAATTAATTATATTTTTATATGAATATATTTATTCTTTTTTAGATGAAATATTTATTATAATTATTAATATTTATATTGAATAAACGCAATTTAGTATTTTAAATATATTTAATATTATAATAGTCGTGATATATATATATATTATAAATATAATCTTTTAATAAGAATAAATTTTTTTAACCATTTTTTTTATAAAAATAATTAAATACATATATTCATATTAAAATATTTTTTTAAACAAAATAATTCAATAAAATAGTATTTTTTTAATATTAATTCAAAATTAATTTGAAAACTATAAATTTGAATTATAATTATTTATATTTGTAATTATAAACATATAATAAAAATAATTAAAACACTTAATTTAAATTACTAGGTTTTCATAATATAGTTTATTTAATATTTTAAAAAACAATTTATCTAACAAAAATAAATATTTCAAAACTTCTTGGGTTGTTATAATCAAGGTAATCATATATTTGGTATGTGACAATAAGAGATAAATTATTGGAAATATCTTATGTGAAGTAACTTTCTTATAAATATTTGGTCTTTTGATTTGGAGAGATATATTTTGGATGGGTATTAAGGTTAACTACCTATTGAATAGATTAAGGATATTAATGATTAAGATCAAAGTATGATTTATAATATTGGATAACATGTACTAACCACATTGGTTTTAGTAAACATTTATATAATTATTGATTGAATTGTGGATCTTATGATTCAAAAAATATCTTTAGGTATAAGACATTTTCTTGAATATAAATCTCTAGATTTATGAAATAAAGTGGAGATAGATCGAACCATATCCAAAGGATGGGATTATTCTTATTACATTGGAAGGAATTAGCAATGATTAATTTCTCATGTTTTTCTTTGGAATGTAAAAGTAACCCTCAACTCTAGGAAAAGGATTTTGGAACAAAAACATAATCAGTTTACTTTTCATTCTGAAAAATCAATGGCTTTTTAACTGATCACAGATTTATAGTTTTTGTTGGTATAATTTCTAATGACCATGTTATCTATCACTCTCCTTAATATATTGATAGTTTTATTTTTATTCCATGTTCATACTTTCATATTCCTCTAATTATCACATTTTCTAAAGCTTGTTTTTTGGTAACATTCACATTTACCATTCCCAATTATTAAGAGAATGTTTAATTAACCCTATTTCTGATGTGGGATTCCAGAAAAGGAATTTTCAAGTATCAACCTTTTATTATCGAATGAAATTTCAAATTAAGAGGATGCAATTTATTGAAGGAGGAGATAATGTAACACCCCAAGATTTTTCTGTCTATCCATTTTTAAATTTATCATCTTCAATAGTGTTTATTAAATCAAGATTACACAAATGATAAAATATTACTATTGTGATAGTAGTAAAATAGTTATTGGAATGGCGAAAATGAAATAGATTATTTAAATTATTATAATATATTTTACACAATATTATAAAATTAATTCTTTGGTTAACAATTAATTATAAATGAAAATAAAAATCAATTGAACATAAAGGGTGTGTTTTTAAAAGGAACTGTTTTTATGACCAAAATTACTTTTTATATTAATAAATTGAATTAATCAAAATTAGTGAAATATATAGCTGAATTTTTTTGGTTACATATAAAATAAAAAAAATTAAACTCAACTAATAAGTTTTATTAGATTAATATAATAATAAATCCAATTTTTCCCATTAAAACTATATTTTCTTCTAAAGACAGTTTTATTACCTTTTAGTGGCGCACATGTTTAATTTTTTTTACACTTTTTTAAATTATTTTGGAAAAAATGAACATAATTTCTAAAGAAAGAATTTCAAAATTAGCATAAGGTGATATTTTTGTGTTTTTTTAATATATGTCTTTTAGTGACTAGTGAAACATCCCAATTTTTATTAAATTTTCATTTTAGTTATATTAATAGTATATTTATGATTTGAATAGTAACCTCACCTTTGAAAGTGTAAATAAATTTAGGGTATATTATAAATGAAATTATGATATATTTAAATCAATACATAAGTAAATAAATGTTTTAAAAAAATGGTAAATTAAGTGTTGGAATTTTTATAAAGTGTAAAAGTTTATTTACAATTTTATAATTAATATAATGATTTAAAATAAAATTATTTTAAAAAAAAATCCATAATTAATATTTTTTCTTATTATGATTATAATATAATTTTATGAGACCTTAATAAATATTTCAAAGTATGATAAAATCAGTATTAAATTTAAAATTGATATTTTTCATATATTTGATATTTTTAATTAAAAATTAAATTTCTCATGTTTTTAAATTTGTTTTCAAAAAATGGACTTCATTTTTGAATTCTGCGCGTCAAGAAATGGTTAGATTGATTTTTTTTCATTTTTCTAAAATATTTTAATTTTTGGTCAATAGTGAAATACAGTAATTTACGGTATATGTAATTAAATGAATTATTGTGTCATGGAGGATGTATCGATGATTTAAGAACCCATTTCTTTGAAATAACATGAATTAGTTAATGTATTTAGTCATAATAATCATCGCTATCGATATTTTTGGAAAAAAAATAATAAACTAATTAATAAAATAACAAACACCCCTCTCCTCCAATATACATACCACCCCTCACCACCCCTACAGAGCCTTGAATCTTTCTTATCTTCTTATTATTTCCTCTCATAAACTTCTCCCCAAATTTATTTTCTTTATAGTCTCTCTACAAGACCAATTACAATTCCCTTAAGGAGTCTCTAAAGGAGGTGACACTAAAGAGGTAAAACCTTCTCTCTCTATTTCAATTTCTATTATTTTCAAATCATTCCCTCACCTCCCATATCCAAAGTTATAATGAACCAAGTATTTATAGAATAATTGTTTTAGAATTTTATTAATACTTATGAATAGTATATTAATTTTAAGTTAAATGGGATGATTTTTCTGATAGTGTAGTTGACACGCAACAACGGGCATCTCCAAAATCTTATATTGCAGACTACATTGAGTTATACAGAAAAATAATGCAATAATATTATTGTTATTTTAAATGGTAGTTAATTCCCATTAGTTGGAATGGAAGGAAGGAATAGTAACAATTTAATTTTAAAATATGGTTTACACATGTTTAAATACGGATTCATTGATTGTCAAATTTATTATTAATGGAAATAAAAACCATTGAATATAATAGATGTGTTTTTATGAAAACCTATTTAAAAAAGAATAATTCTATTTTCATATAACTTTTTATAGATTTTTATTTAATGAATAATATATGATATATATTCAATGTAATGTTTTAAATTCATTTTATATGTTTTCTAGACATAATATAAGAATAAATTCATTTTTCAGATAAAAGAAGTATTTTTCTAAAAATATAGTTTTAAAAACTTTTAATTGAGAACCCTTTTAAAATATATTTTTTGACACCTTTATATGTTTCATTTGAAAAAATAAACTTCTTATTTAGAATAGGAACATAATTATTTACTTTGGATGAAATTTTGGTATTTTCGGCTAAAGTTCATTTTTTAATGAATAGTGAAAAATATTGCATTTTAATTCAAAACTGGCTTTTAATTTAATTTATTTATATAGTTATATTTTAATTTTAATTGGTTTTAAAGTGTAATTGTATTATATTTTTATAATTTAATCCAATTCTATTTATTGGAAGTAATTTTACTTTGAAATTGGATATAAACGCCTGCCAATATTTTGAGAGTTTTTACTTCTTAAAAACACTTTTTTTGGTTTTGTCAACAGGAATTAATTTTAAATTAATTTTTAAAAATTATGTGTTTTGAATTTGGAAAAATGTATTCTATATTTTGAATCGTGTTTTCCAAATTGTTTAAATAGATAACTTTTGTTTAAGACATTTTGAAAAGTAACTTAAGTAAATATTTTATTTACCATGGTTAAATTGTAAATCTGGTAAATAAAGGGAAAAAATAATATTATTATAATATTAAATTACCCTAAAAGAGTCATAACCCTATTTTATGAGATATTCTGACCATGGTAATCCTCAAGTTGATTTTGGGACCCCATGGAGCCACTTGTGTGTAAAAATTCCATTTAATTACTTTTAATTTAAAGTTAAGAAAAATATAACCTAAACATGTATCTTTTAGTAAAAAAAATATATGGGGTTATATAAGTTATATTTTAAACTATATTTAGTCCTTAGAAATCTAACAGGATTTTCCACATCATGGTATTTTATTAATAGTTTTTATACATCAAATAAATAAATATATTCATAACGCAATGATGATGTAATGATTACCTTATTAATGAACGATTTAAATAAATCAGATCATAAACATTAAAATAAATTTATTTTGAAACTTTTTTTGCCATCCAAGAATATTAGGGATGTATATAACTTTTTATATTTTAATTTATGATGTTTTTTTCAAAATAATCATGTTTTTATGGATTTTTAAAAAGTCATGATATGAATAGTATAAAAATTGACATAAATGAATTTTTAGAAACAAATACTATATTATTAAAAGATATAATAGTCCTAAAAATATATGATTTGGAAAAATTACTTTTATAATGTTTTAAATGCTATTAATGAACTGCTTTAAGTTATATTGGAATCTTATGATAACTATATTAACCATATAGTAAGAATATACAAGAATACATGGTAATAGTTAAATTATTTAACTCAGGATTAAAGCTAAATGATAATGTTAAATTTTAAACCAAAACTTGTATATAACCTATTGGTTTATATTATTTAGAACAACACTCATCTTATATTCTAATTAAATGAGTATTTTACCTATTTAAAATTAAAATTCATTTTATAATAAAATAATCTTTCATGACATTCCTAAAGTACCCCTCCTCCCTCTTATAAAAGGACACCACCTATAACCCATTACTCACACCTCTCAAGCCACATGTATCATCAAAATTATGCTCCAATAATCTCCCAACATCCCTATATTCCTCCTAGAATCCATACCATAGGAATAAAGAAAATTCAAGAAAGCCTTTTGACTCAAATAAAAGGGAGTTACTTGTTTTAAGAGGTAGCGTCTTCTCTAATGTTCCTTTCCAATATTCTACTTATTCACTCATTAGTATATTAATATTCTTTTATTACATAAAAACACCAGTATCCTCAATATACTATGATTGTTTATGAGAAGTATTGAAACTACACTTACACACACCTCCATCTAATGGCTTTAGAGCAAACTGTTTCTATAGACAGCGAACTACTGTCTCACGAAAAGATGATTGTTCAATTATATTATACCACCTCTCATGGTGTCCACTATCATATAACATTATTTATATGATATATATTATTTTTATATTGTCTTTATTATTCTTTAATTTTTATTTACATCAAACCTTTATGATTTTCATGATGTGTAAACATGATAATTTCATTTGAGAAAGTGTGGACTACCGCCCCCTCAAAGTGGTATGACTCATTCATGCCATACATGGAACACATAAATTATGTAGTTAATTAAATTATGTAACATATATAAAATATGATATTATACTGGAATTATAATATACTTATGTATCATTATGTTTTCATTGCATTAAATATGAAATAGAAATAAAAGTAGTGTTCATGCGTACGTATGGCTTATCGTCTCCATGAACGGTGCATTTTATTTCTTATCTCCATATGTTATGGAATATTATAAATACATAAATACTAGATATATATGAATAATATTTTATAGATAATGAATTTTTGACCACATGGTCAAAATTTAATTATAACAAGGTCATTTTCGACTCAAGAACCCAATATCTACAAAATGACCAATATTAACTTAAATAATTATGTAATTTTTTTAACATAGTAACAATTGATATAAAAGGAATAATAAACCAGAAAAATATTCTGAATAAAGTATAAATTAACTTATTTTTTATTTTTAGGAGATTAAATAATGAATGAGTTAAGTCAGACACAAGGTAAGGGACTTCATCTCAATCTCCTTTAATTGAGTAATATTTCAATAATATATACCTCATTATTTTATATAGTGTATAATAAAACCATTTTAATTTTAATTGCATTCAAAGGGAATATTTTTTCTATAAATCACTTTACTAAACGACAAAAGGAATTTTTTTAACTTATGCGGTGACAACAACCTCTCCGCCACCGTAATCGTTATTCGACTTCCTCAATAATCCTTCATGTTTTTAAAAGGAAAAGAAATATGTTATTACATTTTGGGGGTTTTCATATTGAAAATGATTTTTGAAATGGATTGAGAATTTCAATATCTTGAAATGATATCTTTTGATTGAAAATTAAATGTTATTACTGAAATGTTGATATTTGTAATATTTTATATGTTTTGATTATGTAATGGTACTTAGACATTTGACGGGTAGTTATGTGATAAACCAATGATGGGTTGTTACTTGATAAAAACAATTTAAGGGTGGTTTCGTGATAAACCAATGATGGGTGGTAACATTATAACCTCCAATGCATTGGGTATGGAAGTCAGCCTTATGGCAATTCTATTTTGTGATATGTGTGGAATTCGATGGTATGGTTATTCCATTTAAGTATATTTATATCCCAAGTTTCTTTTAAATGTTATACGTTGTTATCAATGGAATTTATAATAATATTTTGGTTACAAAAAGGGTAATCAATGATCTTATATTCATTGAAGTGTTTTTGCTACTTATTTAAGGTGATAAGTATTACTTTGTGATAAAGTATTCATCTTTTACATGTTGTTTTGAAAAACTAATAGTTTTATTTCTTTATGTATCCCTTACCGATATTTTTATGCTCATCCCATGTATTGAAATGTTTTTCACAGGAATTAACGATGAAAAAAGTAAAGTATGGGATTAAGGGAAAGTCATTATATCTAAAACATGGAACTATACATGTTTCTATTTTATGATTTTTTGTTTTATGGAATAAATGGATAGCAAGTAGAAGTGTTTACTTATAATATTCAAGTTCTTATGTATATGTTATGACCTGATCTCTAAAGCTCTAAACATGAAATGATACTCAATGTGAATTATTAACATAATTCATCATTATGTATTGTTTAAGGCTGGGGCCTTACAGTTGGTATCAGAGGTTAGTTTAGATAACCTTAGAGTCTTGGGTGTTATTTAAGAATAAGTGAAATAACAATAATGGTTGGAATATTAGAAAGAGTCATAATTATTTTAGATAAATTTAATGAGTTTAAGATAACATGAAAAAGTATATCTTATTATTTACCCTCCTTATAAGATATTATATGATTATTTTACAAATATACTCACACTGTCCTTCTTTTGTTTTATTAAATGGATAGATTTAGTAGGCACCAAAGTAAAAATGGATGTAAATAAAACTGTTATGGATTTCTAAATTAGAAACCAAATTAAATGGGAGATCCAATGAGAACTCTTTTGGTTATTCTCAACCAACTATCTAGAGTCATTGTTGACCACATGAACCTTGGAGATTTTTTAAAAGTCTTTATATATGAGAGAAAAAAATCCATATTAAAGTTTAAGTAATAATCATAAAGGTAACTATATTCCAAAATCTATGTGTCAAGGATGTGGAAATAAACACCATGGAAAATGCTTCAAAGGGATGGGAAGATGCTAGATGTACTAATGAAGGTCATAAAGCAATAACCTACCATGGAAGAAGGAAGTATCCAGTTGACTTCATGAAAGGGAAAGGTGTTCCTTCTAATGGATCAATTGAATTTTTAAATGTGATGTGAATTGTCATTATACAAAAATATGTACTACTAATAAGGTTCTGGAATGGGATCAGTAGGTCCATAAAAATATATGTTTATTAATACCTAATTCCATTCCAATTGAGGATGAGGAAACAAACAATAACCAATGAAATGTATAGATTATTTCTTAGCTGAGGTTTTTACATTATTGAATCTTAGGATATAATTCATGATGTTTTTGTAGGAAATAAGTATTACTAAATAAGTTGTAAAAGAATAGATAGTGGATCAGGAAGAACATTTAATGAGTAATATTTCTACATATAAGGGATTCTAGAGTTATAGTAGATTTTAGGATGATGAAATGCTTAAAAGTATTATAGATCTTTTAATGGTGGGATTAATTTGGAAGACTTTTTATAATATGCATAACCTAGATGGTTGATATGTGAAAATGTTATTAAAGGAATAATTTCCTTTTCCTATGTGGATATAATGGATAACCTTAGGGGCTCATATGATCTTTGGTTTTGAGGTGATTAATGGTTACTACATTTTGGGATGCAAAATGAAAGGTATTAAATAATCATTGAGGATAAAGTAGGTTATTTTACTTTTTGAAGAAATTTTATTATTTTTGATAATTTTATATTAATGATATGGTTTTATAAAAAGGACAACCCGTAGGATGGGAGAAAACCCATCGCATATGGAAAGGCTGCATGAATTGATCCCACAACTGAAGGGAAACAAAGGCACATCGCCTACCACTGGCCTACTTGAAGTCCCTCATTAGTATGACTTATTCTTTTCAGTTAAATGATTTTATCAATAAACAACAAGTTGATTTGGGATCTTATGTTTTATCAAAAGGATATCCTTATTATAGGAAAATTATTTGGTGATTAAGTGATAAAGGTTATTTTGGAACATGTTTTCTCTCTTGGGAACACTATAAGCGTAAGGAAACTAGAATACTTTGGGATTTCAATTGAGGAGTAATGGTGGAATTTTATTTTAGAAGAATCTATGTTTTTATTGTGGAAATATAGATATTTGGGTTATTTTGGGATTTGATTAAACTATCATAGAGAATATTTAATTAGGTGAATTACTTTTCAGTGTGATACTTTAAGATTAGTCGATCTTATTTAGAGATAAATGTTAAGATTGTTTTGGAAGTCTATGTGATCAAATCCTTTTAAATTTTGGACTTCAAACTTAGTTTCATTTATTTTGATGAATTTTAAACACAATTTCATATTGAATGTTATTTTATGAGCTTTGAGTATAGTTTTTTTTCAATTTTGTAGATTAAGAGTAGTATTTATTTTTATCAAAGATTAGCCTTTTTGGGGATTATCAGATCCAATACTAACCATTTTGTTTTTGGCTAATGTCTAATGATAACAGAAATATATGGTTCATCTTTTATGGATCATTTTATTCTCTTGATGTTGATTGTAGCACTTTAGGTGTGACCAAGTCATCTTAAATACTCATCATTTGGAGAAAAGATGAGTTTTTGGTAGAAACTTATTAAAGGTTGAAACTCTACTTGAAAGGTAATTATATTTCCTTATTTTCTTAGTGAATATCATAGATAAATTATACAAAATTGTGAAAGGGGACATAAAATAAAAAACGTTTTCCATTTACTTTTTATATTGGGGAATCAAATACCTTTTAACCTATCACAAGTTTGTGGTTTTCTAGTGGTTAAATTTCTCCTTATCATGTTTTCTATCACTCTCCTTCAGAACAAGATGGTTAGTTTTCTCTTCCATATCCATGTTTTCATGGAATCCTAGTATGTGTTATCTTGGGTGACCTTTATACTTCTCTTTATTTCTTTTAAAGTGATAGTTTTATTGACTCTTTTTCAGATGTCGGACATTCAATGATGTTTCTAAGGCAAGCTTTAAAATTTCGAGGACGCAATTTCCAAAAGGGGGGAAGGATATAATGACACAGGTATTTATAGAATATAACTTTTTGATTTATATTAATACTTATTAATAAGATATTAATTTTACGTTAAAGGGGATTATTTTTCTGATAATGTACTTGACACGCAACAACGGTCTTCTCCAAAATCTTATATTGCACACAACATTGAGTTATACTGAAAAATATTATAATAATATTATTATTATTTAAAATTGTAGTTAACGCCTAATATTTGGAATGGAAGGAATTAATAGTATAAAAAAGAAATTTAAATATGTTTTACACATGTTTAAATAGTGATTCATTGATTACCAAATTAATTAGAAATGGAAATAAAAACCAATTGAATATAATTGATGTGTTTTTATGAAAACCTATTTAAAAGAGAGTAATTTTGTTTTCATATCAATATTTATGGATTTTTATTTAATTAAAAATATAATATATATATTCAATTTAATTTTTAAAATTCATTTTATATGTTTTCTATGTATGATATAAGAATAAATTCATTTTTTCGAATAAAAGAAGTATTTTTCACAAAATGCAGTTTTACCACCTCTTGATGGAAAACCCTTTTTAAATCTATTTTTTGAAACCTTTATATGTTCTATTTGAAAAAATAAACTTCTTATTTATAATATGAACATAAATATTTACTTTGGATGAAATTTTGGTATTTTTCTCCTAATGTTCTTTTTTAATGAATACTGAAAATTCAGCATTTTAATTCAAAAATGCCTTTTAATTTAATTTATTTATATATATAGATTGTAATTTTAATTGGTTTTAAAGTTTAATTGTATTATATTTTTATTATTTAATCCAATTATATTCATTGGAAGTAATTTTACTTTGAAATTCGACATAAACTCATGCCAATCTTTTGGTAGTTTTTACTTCTTAAAAAACGCTTTTTGGTTTTGTCAATAGGAATTAATTTTAAATTAATTTATAAAACTTATGGGTTTTGAATTTGGAAAAATGGATTCCATATTTTTAATTAGGAAATCCAAATTTTTTAAATAGGTAACTTTTATTTTTCGACATTATGAATAGTAACTTCAGTAAATATTTTATTTGCCATGGTTAAAGGGTGAATCTGGTAAATAAGGGTAAAATATTAATATTATAATAATATTTAATTTCCCTAACACATGTCATAACCCTATTTTATAAAATATTATCGACAATGGGAATCCCTGGGTCAATTTTAGGACCCCATAGAGTCGCTTGTATGTGAAAATGACATTTAATTACTTTTAATTTAAAGTTAAGGAAAATATAACCTAAACATGTATCTTTTAACAAAACAAATTTTATATGGGGTTATATAAGTTAAATTTTAGACTATAAATATTAATCATAAATATAAAAATATTTAATACATCATGGTAGTTTATTTTTTAATTTTTAGACAACAAATAAATAAATATATTTATGACACGATGATGTTGTAGTGATTACCTTATTAATGAAAGATTTAAATAAATGAGATTATAGATATTAAAATAAATTTATTTTGAAACTTTTCATGACATAAACAATTTCCAAGGATGATTATGACTTGTTATATTTTATTTTATAAATTTTTTTCAAAATAATTAAGTTGTCCAGGATTTTTAAAAAGTCATGATATGAATAGTATAAAAATTGACATAAATGAGTTTTTTAAAATATTTGTTTATTAAATGATATAATTGTTCTAAAAATCTAATATTTGTCTAAATGACTTATATAATGTTTTAAATTTCATTAATAAACCACTTGATGTTCTATTGTCATTTTATGGTAACTATATTAACCATATAGTATGAATATTCAAGAAGACATCGTGATAGTTAAATTAGTTAACTGAGGATTAAAGCTAAATGATAAGGTAAAATTCTAAACCAAAAATTGTCTAAAACCTATTTCTAGATAGTATTTCTAAAAATTCTCATCTTATATTTTAATTAAATGAGTTTTTTACCTTTTTAAAATCGAAATTCAGTTTATAATAAAATAATCTTTCAAGACATTCCTAAATTTCCCCTCCTCCCTCTTATAAAAGGTCACCACCTATATCCCCTTACACACACCTCTCAAGCCCCTTGGCTAGACCAAACTATTATCCAATAATCTCCCAAAATAAATATATTCTTCATACAAGCCTTACCTTTGGAATAAGTAAATTTAACAAAGCCTTTTGTCTCATATCAAAGGTAGTTACCCGTTTTAAGAGGTAGTGTCTTCTCTAAAGTTCCTTTCCAATATTGTACTACTTCAATCCCTATTCTATTCTTATTATTTTATTAAATAACAAAACACATATCCTAAATATACTAGGATTTTTTTTATGATAATTATTCGAACTAAACTTACACACACCTCCATCTAATGGATTTAGAACATATTGTTTCTGTGGACGGTGAACTACTGCCTCATGAAATGATGATTGTTCAATTATATCTTACCACCTATAATGGTAGATATTATGGTGGAAATATATTTATATGATATATATTCTCTTTATATTCTCTTTATTATTCTGTAATTTTTATTTACAACAGACCTTTATGCTTTTCATGATATGTAAACACGATAATTTCATTTGAGGAAGCACGAACTACCGCCCCCTCAAAGTGATATGACTCGTTCATGACATACATGGAACATATAAATTATGGAGTTAATGAAATTATGTAACATATATACAATATTATATTATACTAGAATTATAATATACCTATGTATTATTAAGTTTTCATTCCATTAAATATGAAATAGAAATGAAAGTAGCGTTCATTCGTACGTATGGCTTACCGTCTCCATGAACAGTGAATTTCATTTCTTATATCCAAATGTAATGGAATATTATAAATACATATATACTGGATAATATATATATGTGAATAACATTCTATAGATAATTAACTTTTGACCATATGGACAAATTTTAATTATAATAAGATCATTTTCAAATAAAGTACCCAATATCGAAAAAACGACCGTTATTGACTAAAATAATTATGTAATTTTTATAACATGATAATAAGTGATATAAAAATAACAATAAACTTGAAAACTGTTTTTAAGTAGAAATTAACTAATGTTTATTATTCAGAAAATCAACAAATGAATGGGTCTATTCAGACATGAGGTAAGGGACTTCATCTCAATATCCTTTTATTGAGGCATATTTAGATAATATATACCTACTACTTTTATTCAGTGTATAATAAATCACTTTGACTTTTACTTTCATTAAAATGTAATATATTTTCTACAAATAGCCTTACTAAATGAAAAAAGGAATTTTTTTTACTTATGTAGTGACAACAGCATCTCCACCACCATAATTGTTTTTTTGGCTTCATCTATAATCCTTAATGTTTTCAAAAGGAAAAAAGAAATCATGTATTTCCCTTTTGGGTGTTTTTGTATTGAAAATGGTATTTGAAATGGATTGACTATTTCAATATCTTAAAATGATATATTTTGATTTCAAATTAAATTTTATTAATGAAATGTTAATATTTTCAATATTTTATGTGTTATGATTATGTAATGGTAATTGGACATTTGACAGGTGGTTCTGTGAAAAACCAATGACGGGTGGTTATGTGATAAACCAATTGATGGGTGGTTCTGTGATAAACCAAGGATGTGTTGTTACATTATAACAACCAATGCATTGAGTATAGAAGTTGGTCATATGCCTATTTCATTTAGTGATATGTGTGGAAGTCAACCATATGGTTATTTCATTTAAGTGTGTGTATGTCCCAAGTTACCTTTATATGCTATATGTTGTTTTCTATGATATTTAGGGTAATATTTTGGTTGCAAAAAAGGTAAGAAATGAGATTATATTTAGTGAAGTTATTTTCTACTTAATTAATGTGAAAATTATTAATTTATAATAAAGTATTCATAATTTACATATTTTTTAGAAAAACTAAAATTTTTCCTTCTATATGAATCCCTTACTGATATTTTTATGTTGATATCAAGTTTTGAAATTTTTTTCATAGGAATTAAAGATGAATAGGGTCAAGGATGGGATCAAGGAAAATTCAAGTTGTCTAAAACATGGAACTAGACATGTTTCTTTTTTAAGAGTTTTTGTTTTGTGAAAAAAATGGATAGTTAGTAGAATTGTTTACTAGTAATATTCAATTTGTTATGTATAAGTTACGACATAATTCTCATATGCTATAAATTTTAAAATATCCTCAATGTTAATTATTAACATAATTCAAGATTATGTAATGTTAAAGGCTGGGGCCTTATAGTAGGTATCAGAGGTCTGTTTAGATTAACATAGTGGTTAGGGTGTTATTTAAGCATAAGTGGAATAACCATAACAGTTAGCATATTATAAAGAGTCATAATTATTTTAGATAAATTGAATGAGACTAAGATTACATGAATAATAATATCTTAGTATTTACCCTCCTCATAAGACATTATATGATGATTTTATTGATATATTCACACTCACCTTTTTGGTTTTTGTAAATGGATGGATCTAGCAGGAACCAATGTATTAATGGATGTGAAGAAAAATGTGATGGTTTTTTGAATAAGTAACCAAATGAAATGGGAGCTACAATGAGAACTCTGGTGGTTATTCTCAACCAACTATCTGGAGTCATGATTGACCACCTGAACCATGGTGATTTTTTATAAGGCTTCATATATGAGAGAATCATATCTCTATGGAATTTTAAGTAATAATAATAAAGGTAAGTATATTCAAAACCATATATATCAAGTATGTGGGAACAAACACCTAGGAAAATGCTTTAAAGGTATGGTAAGATGCAATAGATTTGGTAATGAAGGTCATAATACAAGAACCTGTCGAGGGAAAAGGAAGCATCTAGTTGTCTCTATGAAAGGGAAATAAGTTCTTTTAAAGGGATCAATTTAATGTTATAAATGTGGTGTGCATGGTAATTATACAAATATATGACCTACGAAGAAGGTTTAGGAATGGGATCAACAGGGCCATACAAATATATGTTTACAGATACCTAATGGCATTCCAATTGATGATGGGGAAACTGACAATGACCAATGAAAGGTATGGATTATTTCTTAGATGTTGTTTTGATATTATTAAATCTTAGGATATCATTCATGATTTTTTTTAGAAAATTCGTATTACAGAATAATTTGTAAAAGATTGGTTAGCGGATCAGGAAAGAACATTGAGTGATTAATAAGTCTTCATATAAGGTATTCAATAATTATGGTAGATTGTAGTATTATGAAATGCTTAAAATTTTTAAGGCTTTTTTGATGTTGGGATTACTTTGGATGAATTTTTATAATGTGTGTAACCCATATGTTTTATATATGAAATTGTTATTAAAGGAAGAATTTCCTTTTCTTGTGTGGACATAATTGTTAACATTAGGGGTTTATATGATTCTTATAATGTGTGTAACCGAGATGTTTTATATATGCGACAAAGTTGCATCACCTACCAGTGGCCTACGTGAAGTCCCTGGTTAGTATGACTTATTATAGGAAAATGATTTGGTGATTAAGTGATAAATTTTATTTTGGAAGTCATTTGCTCTTTTGGGAACACTATATTCCTAAGGTAAATAGAATACTTTAGGATTTCAAATAATGAGTAATGGTGGAATTTTATTTTGGAGGAATATTTTTTTTATTGTGGGCATATAGAGATTTGGGTCATTTACGGAAATGACTAACCTATCATAGAGAATATGTGATTAGATTAATTACTTTTCAGTATGAGACATTAAGAGTAGTCGATGTTATTTTGAGATAAATGTTAATATTTTATGGAAGTCTATGTGATCAAATACTTCTAAATTTTGGGTTTAAAACATAGTTGGGATTATTTTGAAGAATTTAAAAAGAAAGTTTAATATTTGATGGTCTTTTTTGAGATTTTTGTATTTTTATTCAATTTTGGAGATTCAAAGTTGTATTTCTTTTTATAAAAGATTATCCTTTTTTGGGATTATCTAATCTTGTACTTAACCTTTGGGTTTTGGTTAATGTCTAAAGATAGGGGAAATATATGGTTCAACTTTTATAGATCATTTCATTCTCTATATGTTGATTCTAGTTCTTCAGGTGTGACCAATTCATCTTGAATACTCATCATTTAGAGAAAAGATGATTGTTCGGAAGAAACATAATAAAGGATGAAACTCTACTTGAAAAGTAAGTATATTTCCTTATGTTCCTAGTCAATATCATAAATAAATTCTCAAAATTTTTGAAAGGTAAATTAAAATAAAAAAAAATCCGTATACTTTTCCAACTCGGTAATCAAAGATCGTTTAACCTATCACAAGTTTGTGGTTTTCTGGTGGTTAACATTCTTCTGATCATGTTTTCTATCACTCCTTATCAGAACTTTATGGTTATTTTTCTCTTCAATATCCATGTTTTCATGGAATCCTAGTATTTGTTATCTCGGGTGACCTTTATACTTCTCTTTATTTCTTCTAAAGTGATAGTTTTACAGTCAATTTTTCTGATGTGGGACTTTCGATGAATTTTTTGAGCCCAATTTTAAAATTGCGATGATGAATTTTCTAAAAGGAGGGAAGGATGTAATGACCCAATTATTTATAGAATAATATTTTTTTATTTCTATTAATACTTATGAATAATATATTAATTTTAGGTTAAAGGGGACGATTTTTCTAATAGTTTACTCAACACGCAACAAAAGGCTTCTCTGAAATCTTACATTGCACACAACATTGAGTTACACAGAAAAATAATACAATAAAATTGTTATTATTTTAAATGGTAGTTAACACCTAACCATTTGAATGGAGGGAATGAATAGTATCAATTAAATTTTGAAATATTGTTTACTCATGTTTAAATGATGATTCATTCATTACCATCTATAATATCATTTAAGACACCATTATTTTTCTAAAATAACAATTTTTATCCTGAAATACTATTTTAGTTTATTTCTTATGTTATAAAAACAATTATTAAATTTTTTTATAGGACCCTATTATATTTTCTCCTAAACTGCACTAAAGTTTCCCATTTCTAATGTTTTTTAAAAATTATTTTTACAAGTTTTCTCCTTAGTAGGACATCATTTATGATGAAAAAATAATTTCATTTTCCTTCCCTTTTATTTTCTAGGATATAAATCTTTAAAATCTCATTTATGACATATAAAAATGATTGTTCCAAAATAACTCTTCTTTGCAATGTAAAAACGATATTTTTCTTAAGAATTCCTCGATGTTTTTATTATATTATTTTCATCTATTTCAAAAACCAATATTGAATATTTTTCTTAATTTTGATTTATATTTTTGTATATAATCTAACATATTTTATTAAATGGATTATGATAATTTTGACTATGGATGATCTATCTTAATATCATTTACAATATTACTCAAAATGGTTAGTGGTTATGTTTACTGATTGGGGAAAGTTATTTAAATTGTGTATATGTTGTTTATGTTTTGACCCATTCATATTAGGAATAAATTAGACATAGTAATTAATAGGATGGACCTAATATAGCCCCTTGATGAATCAGTGGGCCTCATGAGACAAACCATATATGTACTTAGTTGTGGCATTGCCTGTATATTTTTAGATATGGATTTGGATAAGGCCTTAAACACTTATTTTCATATTTCATGGCTGAGGCCTCAGAGGTATATTTTAGATGTCTAATATTGTTAATTACATCATTATAATATTTTTAATTGATAATCTATGTGATTAATTGACTAGTATAATATCAATTGTTAAGATTCCTTCTCATATGATTATTTATATGGCATTATTTAAGAAGCTTTCATTCCTTCCATATTATGTTCATGTTTATGTTCTAATTTTATGTGTTTTAATTTTTTCACATTTCCTTATTGTTTATTTTTATTTATGATATCTTCATCTATATTTCTTAACCTCACTTATCATTTGAGATCACCTCTTTTTTATGTTTTATTTTTTACCAAGGATTCCAAGATGTATATTATGATTCACATACCAGGATAATCTAAGAGAATTGGGATTTTAAAAAAGATTTTTTATGTTTAATTTAATTTAATTCTTTAATTTAGTACATATTTTTTATCTTGTTTTCCAAATCTACTAAAGTATTCAGTCCTTTGGGATGTGAACGCTTGTTCATAATATCAATGTAATAAAGTAAGGCACCATCTCCTGGAAATTGGGGTTTGGGTTTTTATATGTTATTTCCAGAAATACCTGCCAAAATACAAAACTAAAATCTATACACACATGCTAGGTTTATTTATTTTATAATAATACCCACCTTATATGAAACAATGTGTAAACATAATGATGTTTTCTGAAGAAGACATAAAGTACTTCATTGATTGTTTATATTTTATTTTCTCTTTTAGATCCTTGAAAATTCAATTAAACATTTTCATATAAAAACATATGTATATCTCATAAACTAAAATTTTATTATTTTTATGCTATTAACCTTTTTCATCTACTTAACCATCAAATGAAAAATAAAAACATTGCTCACACATGTATGCGTACTACCACCTCAAGAGACGATGTATTTCATTCTTATCACCAACTCTTATGGTTGGTAATAAATATAGAAAAAAATTAATTTGATATATATTATTTAAATTACATTATTTAATTATTAATAAATATTATAATAATTTCTTTATAATCCAAAAAAAAATAAAAACATCACTTGTATTTACATGAAGGCTACCACCTCGTGAACCAAGGTATTTTATATTTTATCAACACCCCACATGGATTGTATATATAGGTGTATTTAAAAAAATAATATTATAATTATGATATAATCTCAATAATGTAAAAATAAATTTACACTTACCTTATTTCCCTCATATTTTATAAAAAATAGAAGCGTTATGCATGTATACCTATAGCCTACTATCTCTATGATTGTAATAAAATTCATTTTTATTAATAAAATCAAATAGTTGGTTCTAAAAATATAATTGATATATATAAATTATATTTATAAAAATATTTTAATTATGGGAATGATACAATCATGATCCATTAGTCCTATTTCCCAAATTCATTTTGGACTTTTGAACTAAAAATCCCTAAAAATATTGAAGCAAATTAAATAAATTAAGTAATAAATTATTACAAAGATTTAAGTGAAATAAAAAAGAATATTAAAATTTAATAGTGTTACTAAGTAAGTAACTAATTAACATAATTTTATTATTTAGGATGATAAGTAACATATGTGGAAAGTTAGACTTGAGGTAAGAGACACTTTACCATAAACCCTATTATAAGTGTTTTGAATATTTATTTTTTAAATATTTTTCACTACATCCATATTCATGAAAATTATTTTAATGATTGATTTTATATTGAAATAAAAAAAATTAGAAATGAAATTTTATGACACTTTTTACTATCTTTCAAATTTTTTCAAAAGAAATATTTTTACATAGTTTATATAAATGTTTTGACTTTCTTTATAAAGTGAAAAATAAATATTCTATTTTAACACATAGGATGTAAAAAACATTTCCAATAACCACAAAAGTTATTTTAGGTTTGTATTATTTTATAATATTTATTTTTTTCTTCAAAGAAGAAACCACCCCTTTTGGGTATTTTAGTACTTAAAAATTGGTTTAAAAGGAAAGGGATATATCAATATCCAAAAATGTTTTTCTTATGGGTTCAAAAGTATATTTTTATGATTTGGAAAAATATAATTAAAAAATTTATGTGCTTTATATATTTTAAGGTCCTTTTTAATTTTTTTCATGATGATTGGTGGTCCTTATATAGATATCTAATGAATTTTTTTTAATGATTATGTTCTCCAAAGAAATATGTAATAATTAACTAAGTAGGTTATTCAATTTATATGGTTTATTTTAAGGGTTTTTATATATATGGTGTACCAAGGAACCTAAATGTATTTTTTATTATTTCTAATGAGATTTAATAGAAATTTATTTTTTCAGAAGGTAGTAAAAATATCTTTTGTTTAAATGAATGGGTTTTCCTTTTATCAGTAAAAATGTATGCTTTCATGAATTTTTTTCATGGGTTCCCATATATTCTATGAAACCCTATGTACTAATATTTTTGATTTATAATATCTTATAATGTATTTTATGAAAAAAAATTAAGAAAATAAAATTTCATTTGTAATTAAAAAAATATTTGTGTTCAAGGTTTACTATGCTAAAGTAAAATTCTATTATATGTTCTCTTGGTTTTGAAATGGACTTATAAGATTTTTTCTCCCTTTTTATATGTCTCTTATTAATATATTTTATGATATTTCCATTTTTTTCAAATGTTTTTTCACTAGGATTAAGAATGAGTAAGAATAATTATGAATTTATGTAATAAATAATGAAGAATTTTCATTAAAAGAAAACATGTGTTATTTTGAAAGTATTGTGTTGTGAAAAAAATGGATATTAAGAGGAATTTTTTGCCTTATAATATATGGGGTTATTATATAATTTATCACCTAATTATATAAAACTATTAACCTAAATAGATATTCCAGAATCCATAAAAATGAATTTTGGTTTAAAAATAAAATTATGGGTTGAATATGGATCATGTACTTATAGTTGGTTTCTGAGAAAAGGTACAGACAACATTTGAAGTTATGATGATTTATATGAGGATAGTTTAATATTTTTAGATATATTTATGGGTTATTAATGCTATATATAGGATAATATACTAATGTTTTGGAAGAGACAATAATGTGTGGTTTTCCTAGAAATTACATCCTGGTATATATATAGAAAAGTGGATGCGGATGTGGCACAAATGCATCTAGGGTTAATAAATATAAATGGGGTGGAATGGGTATTAACTCGATAATCATCCAGTTCACGATAATTAGTCTTAACACTATACATATGACTAGACACTCCCAAGGGATATTCATGGGTTAATTCATATATTTTCTTTGACCATTATGAAGGATTTTTACATTATGTTATATTATTGAATGATGATGATAGATAAATGTGGTTAAATATATAAGGTGTTATAGATTTAAGGGAAGGGTATCATAAAGTATGAAATTCCTAAATTTATTTAGTTATTCACTATGATATCTTTAATGAAATTACTATGTTTTTACATTTAAATGTATTTAATAAGAGTAATATATCTCTTTAAAATGGATGAAAAGAAATAAAAAACAAACCAACTTTCTCTTCCAGAGGATTCACTTGTAATAAATTTTTTTTGGGGATTTAGACACCATATGCAGTATTAAAATTCACTTTTAAATCACATTATAATTAATCCTAGTACTCTTATAAAAATTGATATCATGAAGGACGGTAGGATATATTTGACCAAGTTTTGGAAAGACAATTATATTATCACACGCATTTTGGAAAATATATTACGGGAATTTATCATGTTTTTATAATGTATAACTCAAAAAAGGATTGAAAAACCTGTATTAAGCTATAATGGGTTGTGACCTTCGAGCTGGTTATTTCTTTATCTTATTATTTTTTTTGTTATAAACAATAAACCCTATTTTAAAATTTTAAGTCAGAACATATCCAAAAGTAGTATGGGAAAAAATATTGAGATGATTTCTCAAAAACAAAAGGTCAATATAGATTTAATGATTGTACATGGATGAAGGAAGCAAAAGAACTTTGAAAGGTTTATAGTAATTCTAAAAATGTATAGAATTTACATAGTAGATCATTTTGAATCCATCTCTGAAATTGTGAATGGAATAAATGGTGATTTATATTTCAATGGTATGAGTTATTTATGGTTAAATTAGGAAACATTAATTTATTGAAATTTATGAATCTTAGGACATGATTCATATCTTTTATTTGAGGATGTATTAATAAATAAGATTGAAAAGAATGTTTAATGGGATAATAAGTATGTTAAAGGATTAAAGTGTCTACATATAAGTGTTAAAGAGTTATGATACAATTATAAATTTAAGGATGGTCATAAGTTTATAGATATTAGTTCCTTTTGTTGTTTTTATGGGAGTACTTCAAGAGATATTTATTGGTTTTTCATAAATTTTTAAGGAATTTGTAATCCTTATGTTTAAATAATGTTTAAATAAAAATTTTATTTGTGGAATAATACATTTATATTTTATGGAAACTAAATTAATGGTATTTATAAGGATTTAGTTTAATCTTATCATTTATTTTTAGGTTATTATAGTAACTTTTTAAAAAAAATTAGTACATTTTATGAGGATATGTTTTATTATATTGATAAATGTGGGATTGAAATGTGATTTGGGAACTATATTATAAATTTTTTTGTATAAGTTAAATACTTTTTGGAACAATATATAATTAAGGTAAATTTAAATTTGTTTTTGTAAGATGAGTTTTTTATTTTAGGATTAAACATTAAATTATTTTTTGGAAGTATATATGATTATATTTTGGATTTACGGAAATTTAGGTTATTTATGAAATATATTAGAATATTTTTGAGAATATATGACTAGGTAATATAAATTTTGTTTATATGGATATATTATTGATCCATTAACATTAATTAATGACATATATTTATATCCATTATAAAAATATTATACAATTTTTTAACAAAAAGGAAATGATTTTTTTTAACTGTAATTTATTTTCATTAAATATTAATATTGAACGTATTATTACATTTTGTATTTTATATTAAAATAAAATAATTATCCTCTAATTATTAAAACTATAACTAATTAAATTTTAATCAACATTATATTTATTTTGTATAAGTTCATTTTTTGGATTAAAAACACATTTTTTCTTACAAAACCCATTTTTTGTGTGAAATTTGTTTTTATCTCAATAATTTTTATTAATATCAATTAATTAAATTTTTATATAAAATTTATATATTATATAATATTTTTTAAAAAAATCAGTTAACAATTTTTACTAGGAAAATAATGAATGGAAATTCAGTTTTATACTTAAAATTGCATTATTTTTAAAAAAACATGTTTTCATTGAATTTTGTGCGCATATTTAAAATTAATTTAGAAACAATATAGAAATTAAATTTGTTAAAATGGATTAAATATTTTTAATAAACGCTTGTAAATTTATTATTGAAGCATGTTAGTTTTTTTGTCATTATAAATATTAAATTTGGTAAAAAATATGCACCGCTACTGTAAATGGTTAAATCAGGTTAACCTAGGTTAAAATTAAGTTATAAAGCCACAAATATTCATAATTATTATTATGTTATGAATTTAGTTATACCCCTATCAATTTATTATTTAAATTTATTTATTTATGGGTTACTTTTCTAAGGAAAATTACTTCTTAATATTTAAATCTTTTGAAAATTTCCTTGTTTTTTCTCCCCCCACTTAGAAAGGATACACAATATACAATTTTATATACACATTAATAACATATTATATCATACAATAAATACCCAAATACCTTAATAACGTCCCTGACCTTGTCTTAGTGGCCCTGGTTTGATCGTAATACCCACCTTAGAAGGCCAAATGTGTAAACATTAGGGGGTTGTTTAAGGAAGAGGTAATGTATATAAATGATTTATTTATTTTATTTCATATATCACCTCCTTCAACCATCTATTAAACATTATATTATAGTATAATAATTATAAAAAATATAAGTAAATATTATTATAATTATGGTATAATATTTTTATCTACTTAACCATCTAAAGAAAAAGAAAAACATTATTCCTGTGTACATGTGGACCACCACCTCACAAGATGATGTATTTCATTTTCCATCACTGAATCATATCGTTGATCATAAAAATGTATATAAAAAATTAATATTATATATATGATATAAATTTAATTCTTTAATGTAAAATTAATATTTTTATTAATTTTTTACCCTTAAATGAAAAATGAAAATGTGGGTCGGGTGTATATGCAGACTACTTCCTGGAAGTCTGACATATTTTATTTTTCATTATCACATCAGAAGGATTATATATATTTTTTGGATTTAAAGAAATAATTTTATATTTATAAAATATTAATCATTATAGAAAAATAAAATGAAACTTACCAAATTTCCCTCATGTTCATTAAAAAATGGAAACGTTACTAATGCCTACAAACGAACTATTGTCTCTATGATTATAATGTAATTAATTTTTCTTAACCATCATACATAGTTGATTATAAAATTATAATTATTGTACAAAAATAAAAATAATAACATTATTAATATTCTATAAATGATATAATCTTGATCCATTCAGCCAATTATAACCTATGAAAATCATTTTGGATTTTTGAACTAAACATACTAAAAATGATTGAAGTAAATTAAATAAATTATGTAACTAAATATAAAATTAATTTAATTTAAATAAAATTAATAATAAAACTAAAAATTTCATTAATCAAGGAAACAAATAATATAATATTTTTATACGGGATGATAAAGTATATACATGAAAATTTTGGACTCTAGGTAAGGGGAACTTTACCTTAAAACCTGATTTAAAATGTTTAAAAAATTTACTTTCAAAATATTTTATTACATCTCCATATTCATTAAAATTAATTTTAAAATGTATTTATATTTAAACAAATAAATGATAAAGGTCATTTTATGAATCTTTTGAGTATCTTTCAAAGGTTTTCAAATGAAATATTTTTACATATTTTATATGGAATATTTTTTACTTTCTTTGAAAAATAAAAAAAATTAATATTCTTTTTTAACATATAAGATGTTGGGAAATTTTCTCGCTACTAATAATTATTTATGATATTTCTATTTTTTATAATATTTCATGTTTTCATCATATAAAAACTCCCCTTCAATTTGTTTCAGGTATTTTAGCTTTGAAAATTTGACTTTCAAGGCAAGGTAAATATCAATATCCAAAAATGTATTACCTATGGACTAAAATTTATATTTTCATGTGTTGGATTATGGGAATGAATGATTTTGTATGTTTAATATATTTTATAGTCCTTTCAAAGTTTTTATGACTATGGGTGATCCTGATAGTTCACTCTAATTCATTGGGAAATGATTATGTTCTATGGATAGTTATGTTGGAATTAATCTAATATGTTATTCCATTTGTAATGGTTCAAGGATGATTTCCATTTGTAATGGTTCAAGGATGATGATTACCCATTCCACATTCATGACTTTTCAATTATTTCTAATGAGTTTTCATTGAAATATTTTGATTTTTAAGAAATATATTGATTCTTTATAAAAGAAATGATTAGTCTCCTCATGGGTAGAAAGGTATATTTTTAAGAAAATGTTTTAAATGGGTTATCATGTTTTCTAATAATCCCAATTGATTATAGTTTTTCCTTTACAATTTATCATAATTTTTTTTATAAAAAATATTAGTAATTGAATCTGATTTCATGTGTAATTGAGGAGATATTTGATACTCTAGATTATCGTGTTATAGAAAAATTATCTTATATGATATCATGGTTCTGAAATGGACTAACGGATTTATATATTCCTTTTTATATATCCCTTACTGATATTTTTTTTCTCATAACACATTTTGAAATAATTTTCATAGGTTTTAATAATGAGTATTAATAATATTGAATTCAAGATGAAAATTATGAAAAAAAATCCAGGAAAAGAAAACATGTTTTATTTTAAAAGTATTGTATTGTGAAATAAAATTAAACATAACTGATGTGTTATCCTTATAATGTTTGAGTTTTTATGTAATATTTATGACTAATTCTCTAAAACTATAAACTTTAAAAGATCTCTCAGAATGATAGAAAATTAATTCTTTTTTAAAAAATAAATTATCAGTTGAATAAGGATCAAGTTCTTATATAGATCTTCATTATATAACTAGTTTTTATCCAAATGTATTCTATTAGTACAATTTGAATTAGTTATGTTTGGTATATACTCCCAAAAAATTTAGTCATGGAAGACATCATTCACATTATAAGTATTGGGAAACATGAAAAAATAATATGACACAAATTCTATCTATCCTAATCTCTCAGATGAAAAAATATACCTAGAGGATAAATTATGTTTCTTATTGAAATTTATCACTCATTTCTATAAAGATACCATTAATAAGGAATGTATACCCATTTGAAACTATATATTATTCCATTTTTTTTATGTAACATTTTTTCTGATTTTGTAACACCTTCAATTTCTTCTAGATGGTTTTTACATTCTTCATTGTCTCTCCTTTAAGTTATATTCCCAATGCTTTTATTTCAATATTGACATGAACCAACCCACTGGGACAACACTATGACTAGTAATAAGATGAGTGTTTCACACCAAGAATTCCTCAAATAAGCTAGGTAAATCATGTGTGAGGGTATACGGGTTAGAAAAAACTATTGTTAGTGTGGTAAGTACTTGAGATAAGGGTTCTTAGCCTCATTCATTCATGTTGGCACGAAATACAACTGGACAGCAGTGACACCATGAATATTTCAATGAGGGGAAAAGGGAGAATTTTCTATTATTAAAGAGTTTTCACTTGAAGAATAATTTTATATGGGACAAGTTTTAAACAATACTTTTCATTTATTCAAAATATATTAATAGGGAATCATTACCTTCTATGATTAATGTTATAGTATTTTTTAAATGAGTTATCAGAAGATCAATTGGAAGGATGATGAATCTTACAAAACTCATAACAATCAATATCAATTTAATTTTGTAAAATTTTATGATCAAAAGAAAATTTTTTATTACTAGATTATAAGACATTAGATAAAATTAATTGATCATATTACTTATTTATATTAATTTAATTTAAGTTTAATACATTTGTAGAGTCTTGAAATTAAATCATGATGATGGTTTTATGTGATTTATAATAAAAAATATCACTCTATTTTTAATTATTTGATCCAAGACAATATTAAAGTTCACATGATTTTGAAGAAAATGAGGTCAATTTATTTGAGAGAATCCATGCCACATTTATAGTCATGGTACATGTAAAATGAAATGAATATTCTCACCACATTGGGGTGATGAGTGTTTCGTTAATAGATAATTTACATAACTCATCAGAGTCATTGTGTTTATAAAAAGGGTAGATAATAATAAACATTATATAGGATTATTTTTTTAAAATCATAGAAGGTAAATGAAGTTGGTTTCTAAAGTGTAAATGGGAAGTAAAATGAGGTTACAAACTTTTTATTGAGTGTTTTATATGGGAGGTACACCTGTATGAAATAGAAAGGTGGAACATATCTTTGATCACATTTGATAATCATTTTGAGATTTAACATTGATTTAATTATACAATATCATATCAATCAATGAAATGATATTAAAAAAATATGATAGTTAATCCAAATATTGTGGAAAAAATAGAGAACTTTAAGATGAAATTAAATGATTAATGGGTCCATATGCATATATGATTTTTCTACCAAGAAATGTTTACAGAAGAGATTTAAAAATGAGATGTTCCCATAATCATGAAGAGAAAATGGTAAACTCTAAGTCTATATAGAGAACAAATAGAAAGTTGTTTTTCTATGACGAGATTATAATAACATCGAATATCTTGTTTTTAAGGAGTTATGAATCTCCATGATTTGTAGAGACTCGATGAAAACATCCATGCCTCATAGTGATTATATATAAGATGAGAAAGGAAATTATGTATTTTAGACTCTTTTATTAAACTACACATACTATGAGTTGATAAAACAGATAGAGTTCACAACTATGATGATATTTCATAATCTATGAAGGTTAAATAAAGAGTAATAATGAGACAATCTTTCAAATGTAGTATTCAAGAAGAAACAAACATTTATCAAAAAGTAAAAACAAGATTGATTCAATTTTTATTCTTTTATTGAATATAACTCCAGGTATCTAATGAGCATGAGATATCCATATAATATTCAAATATTATATGGGAATAATTTTAATAAGAAGAATAATAAGATAGGTCATATGATATTTACATATCGAATAAAGAGATTTAGGAGGAGAAGAGACTGATTTTGTGATGGTTGTCTATTTCTTTTCATTGATACACTTGAAGAACCAATATGATTAAATGATATTAGTGAGTACAAGTAGAGAACATGGGTATGCGTCATGTATATGTTTCAATAATTATTCATCATTTGGAGAAATTTTCATTATTTTATAGAGGAACCCTAAATAAAAAATTGTACTAGTATACATAATTCCATTTTCCAATAGGAGGATGAAGTACTACAAGGAGGTAATTATTACTGCAAGGTTAATTGAAGAATTAGTCCCTTATATTCATGAAAATTTTGAAATATAGTGCAAGTATCATTTTATAATTCAAGGATGAACACTAACCTCATTCTATTTAAGTCACTCTCCCATATTTTAGTAATTATTATAGGTCTCAGAACATGACTAGAACCTAAAAAGGATTCGGCTCCCACCTTTATTCTAAACCATGTAAATATCAGCATGCATCCATTTTTTTTATTCTATATGAAATAATATAGTGATGTTTTATATCATATTATTAGATCCATTTCTATTAGATGTTTTATAGATTCAATTTTAATATGGGATAAAACAAAGGAAAGTAAAACTTGGTAAAATTTGGGCACCCAAATTTTACTGAGATTTAATTTCCTTTTCATTATACCCCCTTAAAAATGGACAATTATCCTGATTAATTTAAATTATATAATGATTCTATATAAACCCCTAATTTGGTATTCCATTTAAAATAGGAATGAAAATAAATACCAAAATATTTATAAGGTTTGAACTCTATTTTTGATCCTAATCATTTCTAGGTTTGGGTTGAGTACTGAGGCTTAGAGTAATAACTAAAATATGGGTGAGTGATTACCAAATAATAAGGATACTGATATTCCTTGAATATGTAAATAATTCATACACTATATTACACAAGTATTATATTAACAAGGTAAGTGTAGTTCCTTGATTATTATAGATATAAATACCCCATTGAATCTTTTCATCCTCATTTTGGATGACGTAATTATTTCTACTTGCTGTAACAAATATTTAGGGCCCCTCTATGAACTAGTGAATACGTCCTAAAACACAAAATAATGATCAAAAAATACACATGTAGGTTGGAATTAAATTCAACATGACCTTCACTGTAGTGTGGATTCTCTCAAACTTATCACCCTAGTTGCATTCCAAAATGTGTGAGCTTTGAACTTGGATTGGATAATAGAATTCAAATTACTATGATATTTTTCTTGTTGAATCATAGAAAATAATCATCATGATTTATTAACAAGAATTTAATAAAGTATTATTCTTAGAATATAATTCATATAAAGAAGCCATATGATCAATTCATTAACTAAAAAATCATAATATAATGTCATACAAAGAAAATTAATATGCTCATGATGAATTATGAACTTCTGTTTACACTAACAATCCATGTTTCTATAAGTTCTATATCCCTTACAGTAGATATTCTAATAACTCCTTTTCATATACTTTGTGTTACTGAAATAATATTTTCTAACTACAAACTCACTTCTTTTAGGGTATTCATCAAAGATAAATATATGATCAAACTAGTTATAGTTCAAGACTTTCGTAAAATCAATAGGTAAAAGATGACTATAAAATTAATCATTCAAGATTTTATACTCATGTTAGTATATTTTTAATGGGTAAATAGTATTGTGCAAAACAATTTATATATTTAACTATTATTCATGATGTTTCTCCTTAATAATATATGGTGATCTATTATTCATTCATTATAATCCACTTAGAGTTGGTTCTCTCCTATAGTCATTCATGCTGACCAACATAGTGGAGGCTAATCACCCTTAACCTGAGTGATTCCCATGCTCTCCCCTAGTTATTCCATCCTATATAGCCTCAGGGTTTCTTCCCATAAGACTCTAAACTAGATCCAAGAATTAATATAGGTTATCTGTCATATATTGTTTGGGGTGTTTTTTAATAAGACATCCAATAGTTATGCATTTTTACTAACTCTTATGTACTCCTTATCTAAATAATATGAAAATAAAATTGTACTAAGTGGTGACTTGAAATCTTGAATCCCCAAAGTCTCTTATATTCTTTTTTTTCCTTCACCCTAATCATCCAACATATGTCTTCCACAATTAACCCATCACACTGAAGTTTTTCTTGGTAAATCCAACCATACAATACATTTTATTCTTCCATTCTTCTCAACATCATTATTGACACCATTCTAGTTGTCCTTATTAGAAAAAAATATGACCCTTAACAAGGGATCTTTAACTGTGTAAGAATGTCACAAATTATGAGAGACCTTAGCCTAATGAAACTATATAAATTAATAGTATCAACATGTGATAGATTATTAATGAAAATATGATAAATTACCAACTAGAATATATATAATGCATGAGAAACATGATAAGATCAACAAAAGAAAGACAATCTATAAGCCAAAAAGTAATGGGAAAATACCATCTCAATAACCCAATGATAAAAAAAACATAATAAAACATAGATAATATATCTCCAATTTGACTAGATATAGTTACAACCATCATTTGTGACATTATCCTATAAGTACCACTATGATCTCCCTATGTTGACACAAATTTCACTAAATTTACCCTAGACTCACCCATCGTTTGTATAATATATGATAGGTGAGTGTGAAATTCTCATTCAAGGGTGAGTATATACATACAGAATAGGATTCCTTAAAAACCAAAATGGAATAAATAATGTCCCAGTTAGATCAGAATCACTATGGTAGAAGATAGCCCATGTAGGGAAGTTGAACCCATAACCAAACTTAAATATGATTTTAAATTGGATAAATAATGAAGATTTTATTACATTTTATAGCACACATTATCAAATTATTTCACACCACGATCAAAACAAGAATATAAGATGCCCAACTAAACCAAACATGTGTTATATCACTAACAATATTGGGTGGCCCATGTATCACCAAGGTGAGTGTTAGTTGAGGGAGTAAAAACCTTTTATTAAGAACCCAATCCTCAAAAAAACAGGTTCATTTAATGAAGGATTACTTAAATCTATAAATATAAGACCTATTCCTTAAGGATCCATATAAAATCAATCGGGTGGATACCTAAATCTATTGACCATGTTAAGGACTTGTGTCCTGTCAATTGAATGGGAGTTTAAAATCCATTAAAAAAATATAGAGAACCCATACCACATGAATATGGGGGAGTATTGAACTCTAAATATCTATGGGGGACCTTCTCCCTATCATTTAAATGTAACTTGTAGATTACTGAAGCCCATAGTTTTATTTACTCATCATGGTCAAACCTCACTATTGTCCCTAAAGATTTTAATCCTAAACCTATCCAAATAATAAATTAAACAACTTTAGTTCATATAATGAATCAAACGATTAAGATTTATGTGTAAAAACACTTGGTGTGGGAAATATTATTTCTCTAATCTGACTCATATATTGAAATTCTTATAAGTGACCAAAAAGGTGATATGATGGTGATTTTATCACTAGGGCTCAACAAAGTTGCAACATGATTCATATTTCCATTCCATGATATCTGAATAACTGGTTTCAACCACTATCAATATAGTTTTTCTATATATATCACCTTCAAATCACATCCAAAACTTCCATTCCATAGAATAAATTATATAATTTTAACTTAAAATTCATGTACTGTATGTAAGATTGACTACAATCCCTTCACCCCGACCCCTATATTCTTACTTATGATATGAAAGGGGTAATAATGATATAATCTAGTTTTTTATTTCATGATACTACCTGTATAATGATAAGGGATATTCATAAGACCCATGAATTATAGTGTGATAGGATTTATCATTCCATAATGGGACACTTTATTTCATAATATCATTTCTCTCATCGTTACATCCATCCCAATAAAATAAATTTTTCACATCCATTGTTGAACAACAATATTGAAATCTACTATTATAAGTGATATTAGATTCCACTCAATTTAATTGTGATAATGAATAGGTGTAGTGACCCATGGTTTTCCTGATCGATAGTTAGCTCAATTTTGAGCTTCAAAATCCAAAGACCTCTCTGGGTTTAAAACAATAAATTGAACCTTGTATGAAACCTTGGAAAAAATATTTGATGGTTCTATTGATCCTGAGGTATAGTGTTAATCATAGAGATATGTTTTGGTGCAATTATGGGTTTGAAGAACATGATCACATTGTTTTTTATCTAGAACCAAATTCCATGTATTCTTAATGAATTAGTATAAAGGTTTTATAGGGAGATAAATATCACATGACTTGTTAAATTGGTATATAAAATTTGTTCCTGTAAGGAAACTGATGTGAAATATTTAGGGAGTAGGAACTCAGGTGTCTGTTTAGCCACACATTCCATTTTGGTGAGGGCCAAATAGCTTATACCATTTTCTTTAATTGTATTAGATTCCCTAGAAATATATTTTGAGTGGACCATTTTATTCAATGTTTAATGAACCCTATGGATATGTTGTATAATTTATCCTTCACCTAATATTTGGTTTTGGTGTTATATGGATAGTACCCCATCAGTCCTGCATAGCATGTACCCTATCATACAAGCAATGAAAGTATAGATTTAAATTCCATGAGGAAAAGAATTACATGAACTTACTGTTTCTAGGGGACTACATTCCATGTATCGCATTAGTGAAAGTTGTGTACTTTTATATGCTTAGTGACTTTTTAATCTCCTTTCCCGATACTCAGGTTTGGTCTTGCCAGTATTTTATCTTGAGTTTTTCCATGTTGGATGTGAATATGTGATTATCGTAAGAGTTAGAGGCAAGATGTGTGGTTATTTTTGTATTTTATCCTTCTCATTATTGTAAGGCTGGAAATGGTTTTCTAATGTGTAAATTAGAGTATTTTTGGGATAGGCACACCCTAATAGTGATTTTACGTAAGTTCTTGGGTCCCACATCATATATAGTGTTTTTACCCCCATATCTACACATAGTCACAGAAAGGGTCCTATCTCTATGATGTGGGTTACCCAAAATCTAGGAGCTCATATGGGGTGGGGGGCTTCCACTAGATTTTTTACCCCCTCAATTGATACTTATCAATTTTTAAGGTGAGGGTCCTCTACTAATATTTCAGATAGTTTATATGGATTTTATCATAGCATGGTAGTTATGATAGAAGAGGTTATTAATCCATGATGCAACATAAATCCTTGGTCAAGGTGTGGGTTTCCCAATATTTTTCATGGGAAGAGAAAAAAAGATAGTGGATAGTGATTTCCAGTACATCATCAAATACTACACATGTTTTGAGGATGAGTGGGTCCTCCTCTATGGTTTCTAGTGCTGATGTGTAAGTTATAGAGGTTGAGAATAATAAATATATTGAGAATTGTGAATCTTCAGAAACACATTGGTTTCTTTAAATATGGTACACGCCATTAATCTATATAATCTGGCCTTCTTATTGTTTTTTATACTTCAATCATCTATATTTTCACATGGGTTTTGACCTTTCAGGATTGGAGTTATGATGAATAAGACTAATTAAAATCCCTATTACTTATCATGTTTGAGAATAGCTGGATATTTACTCAACTTTATCATGGTTAGTTTCATATAATGAAGTTTCATGTGACTTATTTATTGTATTTCCTTTATGGTTTTAGGGTATTCTACTAAGTATTTTTATACTCACCCCTACATGGGCTTTGTGACCACATGTGTTGTGATTGTGCAGGTGATGCATTGTTTAGGGATAGACTTGGTTATTATATAGATGGTGTGTCTTCAGTAGAGTTTACTCATAGTGATTCTTGTAGATCAATTGTAGTACAGGATATGGCTAGTGATCATAGTAGTTGGTGACTGATCTAGGAGTAAACATTGTGAGAAGGATCATTTTAGTGTCATGTTTCTTACATATCCAGGGGATTGATAAATATATAGAGACTTTGGTATTTTTAATATATGTATATGTTATTGTATTTTGTGTCTAATATATTTATTTTATATATTCTAGTTTTATATATATATAATATTGGTTTTAGAAGTTATTTTACCCAATGAAAACTTGTGTCTATAGAAGGACGGTATATCCAAGGCCTCCCATATTGTGTGATATTCGTAATCCGTGCTTGAAACTATCCCTTTTCAATTAGAGGTGTGATTTGGATGGGACATTTGGATTAATACCATTCCATGTGGGGTTCTAGTGGGTAAGGTCATATTAGAGTGGTATCAAAGCAACTTCCTCCTATATCTGATGTTTGCATTTAATTGTTATGTGAGGAGTAGTTTTGGAATTAAAGGAAATCGTGTTAATCAGTTCTTGAGTTTGGTTATTAGACATATGATTATAGCATTGGTGTAATAGTTAACATATCATTTCTCTATGACTTAGATAACCTACTAATCAACCCATAGCTCTAATGCATCATTGTAGGGTATAACAAATTTTTTACAAGCATCATATTGTGTCCCTTCACGATCTTTCATATCATTCTTATGTCATCTCATCCTTATATTCCTTAACACTTTTGGGTTAACCCTATAAAATATTGGGTGTTACGGGATGATAATCAGCCTATACATGAAGTAATGTCCATAACCAGGTGATACATTTAGTTGTACCTCTCATCACTAGTTAGTGGTCTATGAGGGATTATTTTTAGGCATGGTTGATTTATTTGTTTCCCTGGTGACATGGGACAATTTTTCCAACCATTGTAATTAGTGAAAATTTTTAATGTAGTTAGGATGGCATTTACCACTATGTTACTAAATAATATATATAGGACAGATATATTGGATGATTTTTTAGGATAGAGGATTCATGAGTTTGTGATAAGAGCCTAGTCCTTTGTAAACAGGGGTTTAGATGATGTCTGAGACATAAATTTCCATATTGTTCAAATTTTTTATGACCATATGATGAATTTTTCATTTATATACTTATAAAATATAATGATAAATTAATGGATGATGTTTTATAAAATTCATGACAAGTTTTCTCTAGCACTATTGTACTTTGATCCATTGTTCAGGATGTTGTATTATCCAAGGATTTTGGAATTTTCGTAGGGAACAATTACCATGTACAATTATACATCAAGGCCCAAAGATCTTTTCAGGTGTTATATTTCTATTTTCAAGTTAAAAAGTTTTAAGATCATTTGTGTAGGTAGAGAAATTAGGGGAGGATTTCCCGAGATATAGTTTTGTTTTTATTCAAAACCACCTATACCAGATACCATTGAGTGAACATTTATAGTTGACTATTATTGATAGTGATACACCTTGGCTTTAGTAGTAGGTTAGAATTTTACCTAAGGACATCTTGAGTGGTTTTATGGACAAACCTCCATATAGGAGATAGCGCTGAGATTAAATACTTCCTTATTGTAAGTCTAGTTTCCTCTCGAGAAGCTATTTGGTGGAAGAGATAGTGGTGTGAGAGTAGTTGGATATAGACTATGAATTAATCCAATCCCACGATCACTAACGTTTTTAGTTCAAATAAAACATGAGGTTCTCATATTTAGAGTTATGGGAAGAATCATGTAATGAAAAACATCATTCAAGTGTTAACATATAAAGTTTAGTGCATGATTTGTTTCATCACATCACGATCCCTCATACTAGATAGTGAAATAATGAGTCATTAATACTTCACTATAATATCATGAGTTTGAGATTCTCATGGAACCCTTAGCCAGACCCTTCTCATATAGAGTGTTTCAGTCACAACCACCCCACCTCCTGGTGATAATCCTCCTCCCTACGGATAACAGCCAGTCACGCCTTGAGAATTTGATCACCCACCAAATTTATTTTGGGTTTTTTGTTATCGGGTTGAAAATATTGGTTATTAATATTATTCACAGTACAATGTATAATCTTTCTCCAACCTACACTTTGATTCAGGAATTCTCTTGGGGAGTGAATTTCATCAATGTCCTATGTTTTTTCTGATTTCAACAATCCCTCTTATGTTAATAAATTTGTTAACCAGATTCATTCTGATTTTTATACCATGACTATATTTAATATTTTCCCTCTAAACTATTTCTCCCATTTTTCCCATTTTAAAATAATTTTCCCATTCTATTATTTCATTATAGTGTTACAATTTTTTTATGCCACTATGGAGGAAGACATTACTAAAATTAATTGAAATTCCCTATTCTCTAATTTTTTTTCCGGCCCCTAAACTTGAATGTATGAAATACTATGAAAATGAAATTCTATAGACTTTGAAACCATGATAAATTTATGATATAGAACTCTTGGAATTATGTTTTCCTTCAAATTCATCTTGTTATGCATAATTTGTTAAAATTTAAATGATGGTTCTTCTTCTTTTGTAGGTATGCTCTGATTTTTATTCCCAAGTATTTAATATGTGTTCTTAATTCCTCAGTTGTTTTATCATTTAATTATTTATGAATAAACTATTATATTACGGTTTGTTTTTGTGGTGTGAAATTGTTATAAAATTTTTCTATGATAAATTATTCAGAACGTTGATGGTTCTTACACTACCTAATTGATACTCTGAATCATTCCCAAGCATCATAGAATATTGTTGGCATTATTCAACACATAGATACACTTTCTCATACTTGATTAAAAAATAATTGAATATTTTTTGAAGGAAATATAAATTAATATGTTTATATTAATTATTTAGATAATGAGAGAAAGATTCCATGTTTTATGGGTATAGTTTGGACATTACCTCAATGTTGAGCTTGTTTCAACAAAATAGACCACACATCACTATTTAATCCAAAAAATATTTATCCTTACATTATTGGATATGAAATTTTGATATCTATATAAAGAATATATTTTATCCTTTCATTAATCTTAATAAAAATTCATATCAAATCCTAGTAAAAATGAATAAAAAATATGTACTCCAAATTTTGTAACAATTTTTTCCATTAATAAGGATACCACTATATTTCTAAAAATATTTTTCAAATGAAGCTTAATATATGTGTGATGATATATAATATTATTTAGATCAATTTAGTGTAAAAATGGATAAAAAAATACTTATTTTTCTAATCTATAAATAAATGGTAATATAGAATACTATAATTTGGTGATTTTGTTTGATGAAAAAAAGTCAACATTACAATTTATACCATTTCTCATTCTACAAATGAAAATAATAATTAAAATTTTTAGGTAGAATCATTACAAGGAGGGAAAAAATTTAGAATACCATGTTCATATAATTAGGTGTCATAATTTTCAAATAGGAATCAAATTTCAGAATTCCAGCTTTAAAGGGAAACTCAACACCAATCTTTACTATAAATTGTAACCACCACTTCCCTTCATGGGTGATATAAATTCACCAATTATGAAGTAGTAATTAGAACAAACAATCATAGATTTAGGGTGGTTAATACATGAAAAACTCTAGTTTCAAATAGATATACCTCGCATCCACTTTTCATTAATCGCGATTTACTTCATTAAATTTTTTTAATCCCTTAAGTGTTTTGGTAATTGGAATTTTAATGGTAATTCATGATTAATTATATTATATAAACTCTAACAACTATCTATATACTCATATTTATGACCCTAATATTTATTAAATTCCTTTTAGACACATTCCCTAAATCCCATTATAATTATATAACAAATATACGTACTTTCCATTCAGTTCATGTGGGTGACTTTATATTGTTTAGATATTTTATTCTCTCTTTATCTATTATTTTAATTATTTAGTCATTTAAGTTTGTATCCAAAATACCCTCCATTTTATGGTTAATGAATCAATCCTTTTGGGTGAGACCATGTATGTGGATAACAGATTGATTAATAGAAGACCCATTTTATGATAGTAAAGTTTTCATTTGGTGACTTAGTCGAATGTGTCATTGATTATTGGCATGTTTCATAGATTTTAGTGATCCATGCATTTTTTTTCTCTTGGAACATAAGGATTGATGGATTATTTAACAATTCAAAAAAAAAGTGTGTATGGATTAGATCACAAGTATAGTCATGGATTATAACTTAATAATATAGTCATGGTCCTTCATGTATTATATTGTTAATAATAATTTTTATGAACATTTTCAATACATTATGATGTTAATAAATTAACAACATATCCTTGGTTCTTTCATTTAATTTTCATAAATATTTTCATTGAAATGTAATATGAATTATTATTCTCAATGCTCTATAAAACCAAACACCATTTTCATAAACAAAATACATATAATGATTCCAAAATAATAATAATATAACTAAGGATTAGAATTTAGTTCGAATATATACATAATAACAAATAAATAGAACATTAAAATTCAATTGGTGAAAATAATTTGAGAGGCACAAGCATCACACCACATTCTAAACTAGCCTATTCATATTACTGCACTGCAAACCTTTGACAACAATAAAGTAATCTATGCATTAAATAATTACCAAAAATTCTAATGATAATGAAAATATACCTAATAGGAATAATTATTAATGGTGCACACCATGGAACACTAATATTCCTTAAACATATTTAGCAATTTCCCAGTTGAGATGGTGTGTTGTGACATGTGCTATATTGCACCATGGTATGGTGTGGTGTTGTGAACACCATTGCACATTTTATTTTTCTTTTTTAACCTTTTTGAACCAGCTAACCCACCTATAATAAAATAATTTATCAAAATACCTTTTTGTAAGTCAACTAATGCACATCCTTCCTCCCTTAACTCTATGTGATGCATTGATTGGGTGACACGACTAAGAACAACCAGCAAATCTATAATCTAACTTGTTATTGGTTATTATTTCAATGTGATTATATATACTTTGTGTTCCATAAGTAAATATTTTCCATGTGCTGTGTTTTGTGAATTCACTTTTGTTTTTGAGGCCTTTTCAACATTGTGCACTATGTTTAGTAAATAACCATTCTAATAGGGAAAGAATTCAAGAACCATAAATATTTCATTAGATAAACCTATAAATTATATAATTAGTATGAAAAATAAATTGAACTCAACAATATATGATATGTCCAAATATTGTTCACATATATTATTTTACTTTTCATTTAAGATATTTGTTATGATTTTTTTATAAATATGTTATTGATGAATATGAAACAATGCATATCACATTAAGTGACTTTCTATATTATTTATTTAATATATGTTTATTTATCTTAGGATGGATATAAGTTGGATATATAATGTTGATAGGATCATAGATGAGTTTCATAAGGAGTTATGATAATTTTGGGACTTTTCATTCAATAATGATTCTGATGGCAGATTGATTTGATGACCATGTTTTGATTGTGATAAAACCGCATGGTTAAATCAAAAGGAAGTGAGTTACCATATCAATAAACATGGTTTCAAGAAAAAATATCATGTATGGTATCATAATGGTGGAAAATCACAAGTGGAGAATGAAATTGATTCATTTGAAATGATTAGTATGAAAAATTTTATTTTTGATCAGTTTCAATTTGTTTCTGAATCCTGGTCCCCATGTAGACTACTACAAGGGGAAATGAATATAGAAACATAGTTTTTTTCTATTTATTAGAATGATTACATTGAGAGTGTTATAAATATAATGGACGATGTGAATACCCCAGTATATAAAGCATGTGAAAAAATGAGTAAATGTGAGTATCTAATGAAATTATATCATGGGAAAGAAATGTATGGATTTAGTAATACAGTATTTTAATAAATCTAAACATTTATTGAGGATTTACTACATGATGATGCATGTATTATAGAAAATGATTACAATTTATTAATTTTGGTTGAAAAATTAGTATATTCATCTACTAATATTCATTTTTTCCCCAAATATTATAGTCTCTTTGGGAAGGAAAATGCAGATTTTAGTCAGTGGAAATAGTGTGGTACATTAAGGTGGAATGATAATAAAGACAAAACTCAATATTTTATACCAGAGAAAGTGATACAGAACTTCCATTAAATTCTCTAACTTCAAAAAATTTTATGTCAAAATGAATATAAAGGAATATGATATGGAATGAAGATGAAATAAAAAAAGGATAATGATAAAATAGTGCATCTAGTAGATGGGTTAGCTTGGAAGAAATTTGATAGGTTACATCCTAATTTAGCATCATACCCATTAAACGTATGATTGGGATTATCCTTTGATGGTTTCATCCCATTTCACCAAATTCATAATGCACATGGCACTTGGCCAATTTTCATTAACATTTATGACTTTCATTCATTGATGTGTATGAAGAATCTATTTACTATCTGGAGTATATTGATATATAGACCCAATGATCCTAGGAATGATATTAAAATATAATTACAGACATTATATATGAGTTAAAGGAGTTTTGGATTGTTTTTTCATAATTATATGATGCATTCATAATGGAATACATTATGCTTTTTTAAAATTTATTATGGATGAAAAATGATTTACCTTCTTACATAAGGATGTCAGGTTGGAATACAAAAGTGAAATTATACTACCCTATTTATATGAAAAATAAACATTCTATGATATTATACATTTTAAGAAATTTTACCTTTATAGGACATCGATGATTTCTAACAATGGATTATCCATATAGGTAAAATCAGAGACAATTAGATATTGTCGTCGAGACAAATGAAACACCTATATAAATGTTAGGGAATGATATTGTTAAATAACTTGATGGTTTGAATTATCTTCATGTAAATATTCAATAAAATATCTAAAATTTAAGGCACATTAATTCAAATTACAGTAGAAATTAGAGAAAGAAAATCCTATTCATTGAGTTTCCTTATTAGTCATTGAATTTATTGCATCATTGTTTATATGTAATACATATGGAGTACAACATTTCTGAGATGATTCTAGATACTCTTTTAAACATAAAATTAAAAAAATATGATTTTTTGTCACATCATTATTTGATGGATTGGGTATTTAGAGAAATAATTAATCTGGAGTTAATTGGTCAAAATAAGTTGAAAGTCCCTTTATCTAATTATTTGATAACGAATACATAGAAAAAATAATTTCTTCAGGTCATGGAATGCTTGAAAGTTCCAGATGGTTATTAAATTAACATTGAAAAAAGGGTGAATACACAAGATATGAAAATAAAATCTATTAAAAACCATTACTTCCAAGTCTTGTTAGATGACATTATTAAAATTTCCATTTGACATTTACTTTCACATAATGTTAGATTTTTTTATTAGGTTATGTCATTTTTATTAAGACCTTTGTGCCAAAAGTATTGAGTAGTAGTGTAATTCAGAAATTATATAGAGATTCACTAATTTTAATTTAGGACATGGAAGAAATTTTCCCACCATCACTTTTCACATTTATAGTACATTTTATTTTTCATCTTCACTCACATGTTATTTTTGGTCATCCTATTTTGATTTGATGGATGTATCTAAAATAAATATTGATGTTTATATTGAAATATTATATGAGAAATAAATATAATCTCGAAGACTCTATTTTGAATGGCTATTCAGAAAAAAGAATGAATGTAATTATATTTATTGTACTTGGATAACATCACTAATAGGTCTATTCTACTAATGAGAATTGAATATGAAAAATATGATCCCATTGAGCATGTATTTCTTTCACTTCCACAAATAGGGGGGATATCTTAATCAAACTCATTGTTTACATTAGGTAGTATAGGGTGGGAAATAGATCATTGTATGGTATTATTCAACTATGGTGTTATTGATGATTATATCAAGTATTTAAACTAATAAATATTCATTTTTCATAGTTTCATTTCGTCATATATTTTGAAATTTTGATGCCGTCATATTTATAAATAAAATTTAGATATTATAAAAATAAGACATGATTCTATATCTATTAAGAGGAAGAAACAATTTCACAATTGAGAATTTACTACTCGGTTATAGCCAAAGTAAATATATTTCTTTTTGTTTTCTTGGAAAATAATAACAAGTATCTATTTAATATTTGATGTTGTTATCTTTCATGTTTAACCATTACTAATGAATGATGTATCAGATGAAATCAGAGTGTTGTCCTTTGGTCAAAACAATTTGGTATGTTATTGTAAGGAAATGGTTTTCAATGGATCTAAATTCTCTATAAATATCTATGAAACAAAAATAGAAATGTTGCATGGCAGTGTCACAATAAAAACTACAATAGATAATTATGTGACTATATCAGATAATAAACCTAGATGAGAAAATATATCATATTATGGGTTTTTTTAGATAACCATTTTATTAGATTACAGTGCATATAGTCATGTCTAAATGATGAAATTAAAGTGGTTTGGTTCAATGAAATAGAAATACATGCATATAGATAAATGTGGACTTAGAATGATTGATATGAACTAGTAACTTCATAATGATGAACCTTATATTATTTAATTACAATCTAGATTCGGGTTTTATGTAACTAAACCATTAAAACAACAATTTGGTTTTATTGTTGCTGTTATTACTATACATATTTTTTATGAAGGCATGGATGATAATGATATTTTGGATAAACCTATCGGTATTTATTCGAATGTTGCATTTGATGACATAGAGGATTATATTTTTAGAATAGATTGTGAACCAGAAATTTTTATAGAGCACAAATTGAATTGGCACAAGTGTGTGTATTTACCTTATATTATTAGAATATTTTATGTTTTTTTAGACTTATATACATGATATCAAATTAACTATTATTTCCCCATGAAATTTCATGAGATATGATGAGTTTTTTTAAATAATGTGTTGATTATGAATTAAGAATATCAATAATTAAACTATACACAATAATTTTTGAAATTAAATACTTATTTGATTATATTCCTAGAATATTATTATTTATTACAAGTAGAGTCTAGATATATTACTAAAAATATATATTTCTTGTGCAAATCATTTAATCTAAAATTTTGGGTGAATGATTATTGACCATGTATTAGTTTAAAATCAAAGATGAGAATTAATTCCTACAAGACAAAAGGATTTTTAATTTCACAACCTAGAAGTAGGTTTCCTTAATTCAAACTATTTGAAACATTACCTTTTTAGTAATTAGTTTAACCTTATAAAAATGAGAAAAATATTAAAATGATTAGTAAAATTTCAAAATGTATAAAAGCTATAAAAAGTGACAAAACCATTTTTAGTAATAATATTAGAGACAATATACGTGATTATATATTGCAGTACCTAAGGAATAAATTTTTATATTATGTAAAAATGAGTAAAAACCCTCTCTTTAATTAATGTGGATGACAGATATTTTTTTTAAAATAAAAATATAAAAAATGTCAAAATGAAGTAGAAAATTTAATATATTCTTGGAATTAATTATTGAAATTTTTTGTTGCATACTAAATATTCATATTGAAATAATTTTCCATATTGAAAATGATTTTTTAAAAGGAAATTTTTTTGAAATTTTAAAATTATGGAAAACAATTATTTAAAACCTTCATTAAACTACCAGTGAGCAGTATTTTTTTATGTTAAAAATATGTGTTTCTATCTCTGTTTAATGGTACTTTTATATGTTAATTTTCTTTTATTGATAACTATAATTTTTTTATGATTAATCATAATGTTTTGGATTAAAAAGCATTTTTTAATCCTTATTTTTTGAATTACTGAAATAATATGTTTATAGGTTTTATTTATCACGGTCAAAATCCATTTATACAATTTGATTGGAAAAATATGATTTTTTTTGGTTTTTTAGTGACTAAATTTCAACTAAAAACTACTAAAATTATATTCCTAAGTTTACTGACATCAAAATAAAAAAAACCTGGAAAACTATAAATTATTTAAGAAAATATTGCTATTCTTATTGAAGACCAATTTGTTTTGGGAGTAAAACCTACTCATTTAAGTGAATATTACTTTACGAATTCATGTTTTGAACATGAAATAATAGCCCATGTTTTCGACTCTATTCCTATATCTATAGTTACTTTTCCTCATGCTATCAAAAGGTTGAAAGCCTTTTGAACCTGAACCTATGTTGCTTGAAACTTTTTAGAGAATTGAGTTAAATAATTCATTTACTTATTTAAAAAAAACTAAAAATGATATGTTTTTAAAGAAAATTTAAACCAATTGAACAAGGATGAAAGTGGTTCAAAGTGTATCTCATTGATTTATGTTATAGTTGTATTATTTAACATTTTCTATATTTATATTTACATTGGAATATTATATTAAATTTTCAATTCCAAATTTATGATTATAATTATTTTAAAATAATAAAAATACATAGAAATGAACATATTATAGATTTATTCATGTATCCTCTAGTCACCACTATTAGTAAAATTTATGTTTTAATATTATGTTCTCCCATATTTTTTATCTTGTTAATGTTCATTTTATTTTTTTTCATGATTGTTATTATAGGCCACATCCTTGAGGAGATGGTTGGATTATGCTACAAAGGCTGATATTATGGTGGGGGGTACTAGTATGACATGTTCTATAGTTCATCCTACCACTATACTACTTTAGTCACTGGGAGGTAATTTATTTCATCTTACCTTCATCCCACTTCGTTTACAAAGAGGTCACCCTCTGATTATTCCCCCTCAACATTTTCCATACCCACATTTTCCCTATCCCTTTCCACCCACACCCACAGGGGGTGATAATTATTAGGCTCTCATACATCATTATTACCCATTCCCACTATTCACTATACAGGGAAATTCTCCCCCATATACCCCACTGTCATATATATATCCAAATCCACCCTCATCTGTACAGGGAAATCTATTCGGTTTTCTCCTCCATAAGTAAACTTATCATCATCGATTATATAGAGTAATCCAACTGAAGATATCCCACCTAGAAAAAAATATACTCCCCCTACTCTAGACACAAAACATTAGGGTTTAACAGATCCCCCATCTACTGGTATGTGATTACAAATTACAGATAGTGATTAATAATAAATTAATATATATTATTTTCATTTACTAATTATTATTACTAATTAGTGACAAACACCACAAGATGATAAGGACACACAAAAATTTTAGAGGTATTTAATCAATAAACACAAATCATGGTTCAATACAACTCGGAAAATTCTATAATTATTTAATATAGTATGGAATGAATTTTTTTGGAACACTTTCTAAACACAATAAAATCATTCTGGTTCAACCAATAAGTTACAGGTAAGTTGGAGAACAAATAAATAAAAATGCCTTGTCAGATATTTGGGTATGTAATGTTAATAACCTATTATATATATTAATTTATAATATTTTCTTCACAAATATTTTATCCAATGCAACCTTGACATAGTTTTCTTGATGGAAAAAATTCCAAGGTCGTAAGGTTAATGGAATTCAGGAATATGTGGAAATCGTAAAAGCATGAATTATATATCGGTTGGAAAGAGAGATTTTATATAAATAATTAATAAATAATTATCATTCAGGATTTCCAAATATCACAATATAGAGTCATGTTCATCCATTGGAAGACCCTGGTGTTTAAGGAATTAGTTAAATTTATATATGTAAGAATTTATTTATTTGAAAATTATTTTTAAAGTATAAATAATTTCTTTATAATGGACTTATATAATTTCTTTTTTAAAGGAGAAATCATACAAAAATAAATTAAATAATATTGTAATGAAATAAATTCATATTCTTTGACACACTTCACTCCCAACTCATGAGAAAGCACAAGTAATCTGTTTGATTCTACCCTCACCATTAATATTTTCATTTTATTTTTTTGGAATACTTTATCTACCTAAAAAATGGTATGAATCATTTATTAAGTAAAATAAATAGACATGATAAAATTTACTTATTCATAGTGAATATTACATAGGAATAAATTTATGATTCTAGCCATATTATAGAAAATTTCATTATGATATCTGATAATAGAATGTACATTAATAATCATGGTTGTTTAGATACTATAAGTGTGGGTTATATTATCACTAGAAAGAATGAAATAACCTCTTTGAGTTAGTTCTATATGACATATATGAACATATTTTTGATGACCTACCAAACAACAATATATAAGAAACTCGGAGAGTCATTAGTCTTTCAAGAACAATTATTTTTTAGAAAGTTATCATTTCCCCTGATATCTCCCTCCATAGTCATGTAATTAATTATATTATTAAGTCAGTAACCAATTTAAACATATGTATTATTGAAAAAATATATATTTACATCCTCTTTTATATATCTACTATAATCCACCCATAAAAATAATAGATTAGATTAGATTTCATAGATAAAAAAAGGCATGGAGACCTCAATATCTTTGATATAAAAACAATATTCAAGTTCTATATTAAGGGTCCAAAAAAATCAAGTCATTGATATAATTTTTGAATAAAATATATTCCTATAATGATATTTTATCCATAGATACAAAAATATTTCATGATGAAACTTCTCTTCCTTTGAAAATATTTCAACCAATATTCATTGTTCATTAGAAATAATCATGAATTTATCATCATCAATTGTATACTGATGCCCAGTGTGGAAATCATTAATATCTAACCTGAACTCATTAAATATATATCTTCTATAAATTCAATTCATGGTTCTTAATAATTAATTATAAAAACAAAATAGAAACAAAGCTGCATGTATGTATTCCATGATATCAATTATTTCCCATACTATTTTAAGAAAACTATTACTACAATTTTAGCATATAATGAGAACACTAACATGTCAAATGGTGTATAATTTCAATTTATTATTGTAGAGAAAGATGATTTTTTTAGTTGAAGAATCTTGAAATAATATATCTTTAACCCAACTCTAGTAAAATCTCTTTTAAGAGTTACTTTTTTTAGAATTTTATGATAATATTTTCATGTTATAGTATCAATAATTATGTAATGAAGATATTATCAAAATAATTGTAGTGTATTATATGAACTTAAATGCCTATAGTTTCTATATTGAGGATGTGTTTTTTATATTTTTTTACTTTTAATTATTATCACTTATTTATTTTGTGTTAGTTTTATAGAATTCAAAGATGAATTGTTCTAAAATGTGTTGAAATGTTGATTGGAATCTTCTAGTAAATTATAATAGTTGATGCTACTATATTATATTATTTTATTACTTAATCTAATAACTATTTACTGATTTACGAGCATATTGAATATAATTTTTGACCTATAATGTTTTACCATACATATTTCCCATTTTTTTAATTTTTTTTAATGAGGTTATGTAGAGTATTACTAGAAACATTTTATTTTCTCAAAATATATCTGATGACTTATTATCGTTTAAAATATATTATTTGAATTTATCTTAACACATTGAATAATATTTTTCAATACATAATTACCAACCTGTTTTTAACCATAATACTTTAATTTTTTATCCCACATTTAAATATAAATATTAAGGATCAACTACTTTTTTGGTTTCCTTTCTCCCGATGAGAAAACATTCTTTGAAACCATATTTCATAATAATTTCAGAAGACACAGTTTCTAGGGTTTCCCCACCTTCCATTAAGTAGTTTTTGTTTATCACCCTGTCTCTAAATCAATTGTATTTTATCCTTGTTGTTATTGAGATCCTTCGAGATAAAAATTCTTTAGATCTCCCTATAGATATTATAATTTTCCATTTGAAATTTTAGACAATCATCTATTACATAGTAGCATATATTTTCACCTTTAGAGATGTTACATAGGGTTCAACCAAACATCATCATATTTTAAAATTTTATTTTATTTTTTGATCTCTCTTATCCAAATATAATTTTTATGCTTAATCAACACTCCTAAATCCATCTCCTATAATGGGAGGATTTCGTGTATTATTAGGTTTCAGAGTCTCAAGATTATGGTACCTAGAGGGTCATTATGTTTTATTAGTTGATAATGATTCTGTAGGTCCATGATCCTTCTATGTTTGTGGTGTTTATTTATCTTCTTGGATGTCCCATTCAATTTTACAACCATTTTTGACTACCTATAACAATAATATTCCCACCTTATTTGGTTGCTAGAAAGGATAATGATATCATTATAGAGAAATATCATCATTAATTATAAGGTGATCATTATCAAAACATGTACCCTATAAGTAATATGGTCTCTATGTGTAGGATTTAGAGTTATATTATAGAAGAGATTTGGTTTTGGGGGATAAGGAGAGTTTGAAAACCTCCCCATAGGGGTTTCCTTTTTCAGTTTTTTCTATTAACATTAACAAATTAACCACCCTGTGATCCAAGATACTTTCTCTTCTTCTTTAGCATTTTCATGCTTTCCAATCATGTTCTATATTCTAGGAGAAGATGATTTTAAATCACATAATCTTTTTCTTATTCCTATAAATCTCAAATGATTTCAAATTTTATTTTTTTATTTGAACCTGGTTTTCATGAAATTGTGTAAATTTTAACTATATATTAAGATCCATATAATTCTGTTTAGATTGAAGTATTGTAATTAAATTTCCTTATAATGTTTCTTAATTTCTTTATTTTTATAGAGAAAGGAATTGAATATTGAGGGTCACATTCCTCTCTCTACCATGTTTTGTATGTGATGGAAAAAGAGAGATAGTATTGTGATAAACAGAAATACCCATGAGACGATTCTAAGTATATTTCAATTTATTTGATTTTGAAAAAATTTAAATATTTAAATTATTTTACCATTTTAATTTATGTTATATATGAATCAAAATATTTATTTGGATTCATTGACAAAAAAATAACCTGACAATTTGGGCCTGAGCGATCATCTGCATCTGGTATTAGGAGATGAGAATCATGGAAGAGTGTGTTGTCTACTAGGAAAGAAGATATTACCATATATATACTAGTCTTACAACAATGTTTCTTCAACTACTTATTATGTTATGGTTATAGTGGAATAAATTAATGTAGTAATCAAACAAGAAACTAAAAAAATAAGTTCAAAAATTAGAATAAGAGACTAAATATCAAAAGATGATAAATGAACATATAATGAAAACAATGTATTATATTTATTCTACACTTCCACTAGATGTTGTTTCAATGGTTTATGACTATTATATGTTGATGTTTTTAGTTGATGAAGATTTATCTGATCCTTTTGGTCTTGGTGCTGATGGTAATACTAATGTTGATGTCGATGTTGATGTTCATGCTGATGCTAATGATGATACCAATGTTGATTCTGATGATTATAATGGTGGTGTGAGAGGTGGTGATCATGTTCTTGTGGGAGATTTGTATGAGATTTATCATGGTTCTGATGATACTAATATTGACTGTCACTTTTGATGAAAAATGAATTTTTATTTGTTTATATGTTGAATTATACTATACATTAAATATTTATTATTGTTTTATTGAATTGTATTCTCAGGAGTCTTCCTATTTCTACATATATTGAATTATCATATTATGGTTTTTTTATATTTTTATAGTAGTTAAGTTTTGTTATTATTATATTTCATTGTATACTCTTCCTTTGATGCATCCACTACACCTCCCCATTGATGCTGCTCTGAGGCAGCGTCCCTACCTCCTGCTCTAGTACGCCTCCAACAGTATGTGTTAATAAATTTTTTAACTAGTTTTTCCCTTCTTTTTCTACATTGAATATTTTAAATATTTTCCCTCTAAAATAATTCTTCGTTCACTTCTATGAGTCAAATAAACATGATTGCTACAGCCGAGACCTCCCACAAGTGGGACATACGCAAGCTAACCCCTACCCTTTCTGCAAACCAAACTCATCTTGATCATAATAAGTCTTCCTCTTTCATTAATTTTAATTTGTTGCATCAACATAATTTTTTTAAAGTTTCTATTATTAATAATTAGTTATATTTAGTTTTTATTTGTAAATATTTAATTAATTTTTTTTGTTTAGTACTTGGTTTTTTTTTCAAGTACCATGAACCTTAAATTTTGTTTTGTGTCTCTGTTATCTCTACACGAGTTATGATTTTCTATTTTTCCAACATATATTGTTTCTTTAATATCTAATGAGCTCAATAGTGATATTTTTCTTCTTATTGACTTTAATTTTTTTATTTATAGATATAATATATTAATTTTGACCATAAGCTTAAAATGTCAGAAAAAAGTATATTCTCTTCAAATATCCAAGGTTAGTGATCCCTCCCATCATGTAACTTTCATTAAATGATGTTTGAAGGTTCATGGTGTTTATGTTTTCCCCCTTTTATCTTCCAATAATAATTGATGAAATCAATGTTTGAGGCAATTTATAAAACTAAAGAACCACTAGAGGTTCTTCAATGAATTTTTTTTTCAAGGCTCATTGATGAAATATTAATATGATATTTTCATGTATTTTTCTATTTTGGAGGTCGGGGAAGTTAGATCTAGAGAAAAAATAGTCATATTAACAATATATTTTAAACTATAAGTTGGTCTATATTTTATAATACAAGTATTAAATCATATAAAATATTCCTATTTTATTTTATAAAAATATTTTTCTTGATTTCACTATATGATTTAGGATTAATTTCTTCAATTCACAAGTATAACAATTACCATCTACTTTCAAGAGTGAAAATTGTTACTAACAGTATGTAATAATTTATTTCATTTATAATTTTCTTCTATATTAAAAACTTATTTGAAGATATGTCTTTCAATTTGTATTTCTATTTAGTTATTGATGTTTTAGTGATTCTATTTTATATTAGTAGTTTATTTCTAGGTCATGGGATATCATATAGGAGAATCATACCTACCTCAATCTAGGAAATTTTTAGAGAAGTATCAAACCACACAGTCACCAAAACCCTATGAGATGTACCATCAATACAACTACTCACTAAACACTGCTGTTAACCTATTAACACAATGAACTTTTCATTATTGTTTGAAACATATGAATCATCAAAAAAATACAATACTACAAAAATAAAACTTTAATAGAAACATCAAGACATAGGTCATTACCCTTGATTATGGGAAAACAATTTTTATAACCTATTTTTTTTTCTAGGTTGAAAAATTCAGGATCATCAACACATTAATTATGAGAGTGTGAATATATATATAATAAAATTAAAAAAGTTGTATTTCCCCAAATGTTTTCATCACTATGACTTTTAAAACCCCTAGTTTTTACTATTTCTCCAAAATATTTATAATAGTTTTTCAAAATGGTTAATTAGAATTATCTTTTCTTTTATAAATCTCTAGTGTCTCTTTTTTGGTTAATGGCTCACCTAATGGTTATTTTTACCGCTCAAGGGTAATTAAGATGGGAAATCTTCCCTCTACCCTTCTCTATGGAATTTTCAATTATTATCTTGGTCATTTAATCTTTAATGCAATGTAATATAGGTATATGACTCTAATTAATGAGAGATGAAACCTATAATATTTTACACATCTACTCTATATTGGTAAAATCCCTCGTATATTTAACAGATATGATAAAACTCTCAAATATCATAAGGAGATTTATTATGATTATAATTTAGTATTAGGACTGGTCATCAACTAATTAAAATAAATGGTTATGTTTACAAATGGTTCCATTGAATTAGAAAAGTATCATGCCATTGAGTTATTTGAGCTAAACCATCAGAAAACGTTTTTCACTTACTTGTTCTATGAAATATTCAAATATATATACTCAGAGGGTGTTATATCCAAAATATCATCTCAATTGGTGAGACAAAAACGAAAGAGCCTCTTATAATACAAATATTTTTTCTTACATACCCTCTAAACTCTTTAATGTTTATGTCTGTTCTTCAAAATATATATATATATATATATATAACTAGACTACAATTTATTGTAGTAGAATTGAATAGAATTTCAGAAACATTTTTTATATCAGATAGATCTAAAATAAAATATTAGAGGCCATTTCATGGATGAAATATTTCATACTACCTAGCCATTATAAGATATATTTTAAAAGAATTTTTACATTAAAAAATTCACATATATCAAGATACACATGACACCATCAATGAATAAGTGAATAATCAAATATTTTTTTGATTTTTATGATTATTTAAAAAATTAATAATTGTTATAAATTCTACTTAAATTCATCTATTATTTTTAATTAAAGATAGGCTTGTGGTTAAATGTCTCAATATATCATGTGGCTCCCATAAATGATGTTAAATAATAAATTTTGGGGATTAAATTTTATATCTACCTATATTTATATATTTCTCTATCTCTATCCACACATGAGCTCAATATTAACTCTATTTTAATTGAATTTATTTAATTAGAAATTATTATAGGATATATCTATTATTATATCACAATCCAGAATGTATATTAGAATTTCCTTGACTTATAATCTTGTTGTCGAATATCAGGACATAATGGATTTCATAATAGTAACATTTTACATAGATGGGAATGTAAGAAAATGACACTTCAACAAAATGGATATGAATATTAAAGGAAAAATTCATCATGGCATCCATGTTCACTCTAAATTAGAGAATATGGAATAACCATCTTCTGATAGATGACAGTTTGAGAGTTGATGGTATCTTTGTTACATCTCTGTGTGATCTCTCCCTTAAATCATAAGAAACTTTTATGAATGTTTTACATAATTATAAATATAAATGATCAATCTAGTTATTCTTCTCATCCATATTTTTTATTGATACCCAATATGATAGTATATAGGAACACTTCATGAACTACTTTTTTAATCTATGTTTCCATTATTAAGTCACCAATTGGTTTCCTCATACTCCATACATAACATTATTTTACATTTGGGGATCCAAAAACACAATTTTATTTGATGATAAATATTTCCAATTTAAGTAATTCTCTATAGGTATCATGATGTATACTTGAAAGGACTTGAAATTTTAAATATGTCCAATGAAAAATTCCAAAGGGGATTTGAACGTTTCTATGAAAGGTACACTTATAGAATTACCAATGATGACATATTAATGTAAATAAATTCATTATAATTGCAAACTAATTACTAGATAGGGGAAAACACTAAAGGTGTATCATATGGAGTTCCATGATTGGAATGATATAGATATATCCTTAGAATATATTGTGGATTTATAGAATTCAACTTTATAAAAATCTGGGGAAAATTATTGTTGTTTAGTTTGATAATTAATATCTTATATTTTTGTATGTTATATTGAATGACATGGGTGACACATGATTTAGTTCAAGAGTGGCTCATTAATATCAGTTCACATAGTAATGTTTTTCAAATATTTTCCCTTGTAATATATACATGGAATGTATAAAATTAATAATGAAAAATAGAATAATTAATATTATAATCTTACACATATATAAGGATGGAAACATGGTTATAGTTTCAATTTATAAAAAGTATTTAATGATTGAAAAACTCCATTATCCTTTATTATTTGTGAGTATTTAAAACATTTACACTTTTTGAATGTAAAGGGTGATGTGTACCCATGTATAATCTAAAGTAAATTATTATTTACATTAATTTTACATAAATGTAATAGGGAAGGTCATATGATAATGCCTTCATCAATTCATATCTGCCATTATAGGTGCCCTATTTTAGGTGCTTCGCAATATTTCTACTTGATGTGATGATTTGTGTATTTCCCATGATGGTTTCACATATTTCATCTATAAATGATGAAGGATAGAAAATCTTTAAATTTTATGAGATTTATGTTGTGCTAAATTTTATTCCATTCCATTGTCTTGATATCATTGTATGAAGTTTATAGGATTTTATTGTGAATCCTAACACTGTTCTAAAGATTCATCTCCTGGAATTTACATTTTGTGGATATTTTGATTGTTATGAACCTTATTTACTCTCTTTATGGTGGTTTTTTAAGCTCCAATGTGAATGTTCTTGAATTATTTCATATTATTTAGGTACATGAAGGCCTTTGTTGATGAAATAATGCACTATCTAATTTGAAGTCATGGGAAGAGGTATTGTGTCCATCAAATTTCATATCCTACAGGATCAAGTGTGGGTTGTGACATGGTACATGGTGTGGGGTGTCAGGTGTGGAATGGTGCAAGATGGGTTAGGTATCATGGTGCAACAACATTGTTTTTCCTAGAACCTAAATTTTATCCATGGTTTACAACTATGGCAGTGGATTTTTAGTTTTTTTCAAGAATTTGTAGGTTGTATCCAGAGTTTGAATCAAGAAATTGGACCTATTAACAATGTGTAATCCAAGAAATTATACCTATTTCCATGGTTTGAACCATTTATATTCTACAATTTCCATGATTTAAAACTATGGTAATATATTTAAATTTAATTTCTTACAACTCTGGTTGATAACCATGACTTTAGGTCTACTGCCGCCGTTTGAAACCATGGCTAGAGGTCAATAGCCACAGTTTCAAATCAGGGAAATAAATTTCAATGAAATTACCTATATCCATGGTTTCCATAAATATCAATAGGTTTACTTCCATAGTGGAAATCAAGGATTTATCCATATCCCTACTTTCATGCTAATAGGATCCAGGGTTCCCCAAAATGTGGCTATAACCTATAGCCATTTTTTTAGATCCAATAGCTACAGTTATAAACTATGAATATTTATTGAATTGATTTTAGTGAAAAAATATTTTAAATAGTAAATTTATAATAGTAAATACATTCTTTAAAACACTTTTAGAAAAAAAGACATATAAAAAAGGATTTTTGGCCGAAGAGATCAATAAAGAAATTTTTTATTAAAAACAATATTTTGGACTATTTAATACTTTGAAAGAGGAAAATGAAATGAAAACATGTAATATCCATAAATAAATCAAATATAATAAAATAAATTAGTTTATTTATAGGTATATCATATGAATTCATCTATGGATACTTAATCATGAACCATCCCAATAAACAATGAGATTATAGCATAAAATTTTTACCACTTTGGTAAGATTTGAATCATAATCCCCTTGAAATGACTAACCATATATGGATGTGCATATACCATAATTTTCATTAGAATATCATAAAATAAATTCATGGTGAGTTTTTAGACTACATAAAGGAAACAAGTGGTGAATATGACTTGTGTCTACCAGAAATAGAAGTTAGATGAAAATCATGTACCTCAAGTATTTCATTTATTCATACACGTTCAATATTACAATATATTAAATATATATTTAATATAAATTTAATATATAACTGCAATAATATATATATAATACCATATATTATTTACTTATGACCGTTTATTATATTTTTATTAATAATTCCTTGTTAAAATAATATTTTGGGTAATAACTGCTTTATTTTTCAAGTATGTTTTCTTTTGGTAGTTTCTATCCTTTTTACTTCTACCATTGTTAAATAATATATATAATTTCAAATAATGTATAGATATCATATTTTTTCCTTATACATGTATTTATAGTAATCCATTAACATTATAAATTGAAAATATATTACATCATTCATGAAGATGGTAGGTCGTATATACGCATGAACATTATTCTCATTTTCTTGACGTATGGAAAAAATAAGGGAAAATAATAATTTACCATTCTAGGTTATTTTTTATACAATATATATAATATATATTTATTAAATCTATCATTATTATAATCTATTTTAAAATAAAATTAAAATCAAATCACATCTCTTCATGGAGGTGGTAGTCCACACGTTCTCACGAGAGGAATTATCATTTTCTAATTGATTAGAAGGTAAGAATTCATATGTGATATTATAATTCAAAGAGTATATATATTCAAAAATATAATATAAAAAAATTAAATTAATCATTATCTTTATCCGTGAGACGTGGTGATGGAAAATTAATTACCTCAGTTTGTAAGGCGGTAGTCCACTATACATATGATTGACGAATATGTTTCTCATTTGATGGAAGAGGAAATAAATGTGGGTTATTACACTAAAATACTAAAATATAATTATTTTTCATATAATTATTTTATGATATCTTCATATTTTAATAATATTTCAAGGTGGTGTCAAAAAAAATGAAAACACCTAGTCATGAATTGTACCTATTCTTCGATGAACATTTTTTGGTTTATACAAAAATCCTTCTAATGAGGATTTCCTAATCAAAATAAGGAATATAATACATGGGGAGGGAATTATAGACAATATTTATTCAGTTATTGGATGATACAATAGGATTTTTATGTGTGAAGTCGATAGGAGAGGGTTACCCTTTTATAAGTGGGGGATAGGATATACTTGGGATTTTTTAAATAAAAAATTATACCCACATTTAAACCATGATACAAGGATCCAAAATGGATCATTATATGAAATTAGATTATATAAGGTGAAAATATATTAACCAATGAGAAATTCGAAATGTTTTTAGGTTTTTTTAACCCCTATCTTTTTGGTTTTACCCATGGTAAACTCGCTTTAACTATAACCATGATAATTAAGGTTTACAAGTTTTACTATTTATCATAAAAAATTAAGCTAACCATATTATATAATATTAATTATTCATATTCAAAATCTAGAATCCATTTTTACAAATTCAATTCAAATAAGTGAAATAATTTTATTTAAAATAAAACCCTAGAGGCGATGAAGATACGGTTTTCCGAAGAGAAAAATTGTATAAGTATAAGAAGAATATATATAAAAAATAAATATATAATTTATTCCAATGACATAAATTAGATTAATAATAAAATAATTGGAATAATTTTACTTTTAAATATTTTTAAAACAAAATATTTCTTTTTAATTATCAAAATAAAAATTTATATTTTCATAAAATTCATTTTTTTTTCACAATTCATTAAACAAATTAAAATTTTAAGAAAAATCAAAAAAAGTTACTATAAGATAATTTTGAAATGTTGATTCAAAAAATGACTTTAATGTCTTCAAATTAATTTTATAAAATATGGGAAAATAATGTTATTATTTGTTCACAAATATTAATAAAAATCATATTTTGGAGAGAAAAAATATTTTCAAAGAATATAAAGACTTTTCTAAAAATATAATACATATTTTTAAAAATATTTTATTTATCTAAAGTATAACTAATTAATTTTTAAAAATCATTATTCTTATTCCCAAAAACTATTTTAACTTCATGTTTATAATGTCATGTTCAAAAATTAATATTAATAGCATATCACGGTTCATTGAAACATGGTGTTGCATGTAACACATGATATAAAAGAAATTAAATATAATTAAAAAAATCATAAAATATTAGGGTGTTACATTATACCACACTAAAAATTGATTTTAACCTAAAATTCCATCACTTTGATATAAAAATCATAGGGTACTTTCGCTCTATCATATCTTCACGTTCCCATGTAGCTTCTTCAAGTTGGTGGTTTCACCACAAAACATGGACAAGGTAAATAGTATTGTTTCTTAGAACTTTATCACTATGATCCAGAGTCTCCATAAGTTATTCTACAAAGGAAATATCATGATCCATCATTACAACCTCTAAGTTTAGTAAATGTTAAATCCTATTTATATACCTATTAAAGAGAGATACATGAAACACATCATGGACTTGAGAGAGGTACGATGGAAGTTCCAAGTGATAAGCCATTATACCTACTCATTCAAGAATATCTAAGGGATAAATATACCTATGTATCAAATAAATTATTATTAATTAATATCATAACCTTATAAAATGGATAAATTTGTAGAAAAAAATTCTTAATAAATTCAAACTCCATATCATGATGATGATTATCATCATACATTTTCTATTAACTCAATGCTATTTCGATGTGTTGTTGAATGGATATAACTTTATATACCATTTACTTATCTAGATCAGGGTTTAATAATTTTATTTCAATAACTTTATCCCATCATGTTGGAGTTATAAATTTATTACCATATAGGTATTCATAATAACCCATATAAATTATTGATTAAAATATATTGTTTTAAGAAAACTCAACTAGGGGAAGATGTTTATCCTAAAAATATTTGAAATCCATAAAATAGGATCTAAATATATCCAATAAGGTTTGAATGGTTATTCAAGTTTGAACATATTTCATAAAATGATACGTAGTGTTAAAACCTAACTCAATATATAGATCTAGATGAAGACTTCACTAAAACATAAAGGTAGAACTCAGATCCTAATCATATACAATAGAATGTTGTACTCCATTAAACCTTGCCACTTCCTTAAAGTATACCCTATCAAGATTATCTATAGAGAAATAATATCTAATATAAATTAATTGGTATGACTTCATAAGGATATCAAATACAACCCATATAACATTATACCTTTTAGATGTTTTGGGGAGGATGGTGACAAAATTCAGGGTGATGTTTTCTAATTTTCATTCTAGTATGTGTGATAGTCATAACATGACCTCATACATTTATCTACTTTCCTTAACTTTATGACATACCTAACATCAAGATAGAAACTTGATAATATCTATCTTCATACTATCCCACATGAAATAACCTTTCGAATCTATATACATCTATAGACTTCCAATATAAATAGATAATGAATAACTATGGGTATCCTCTAACACCATCTTCTTAAAATATAGTATTGATGGGATACATAAATGGTTCCTAAACATTATCATTCCATCATATTCAAGGTTAAAATATAGAATATTTCTCACCTTCGTTTCTAGATCTATATTATCCTTATGTGCCTCTTTTATCTTCACTTGGACTAATGGTTGAACACTTATTTGAGAAAGATAATATTTCCCCCATTCCGTTATGATTTAAATATCTATCTTATGAAAGTACATAAATATTTGATCTTTTTTTATCCTCCTTATAGATAATATATCATGATCCTTTCAACTGAAAGCATTGGCCACCTTGTTTTCTTTCCGAGAGTGGTAATGTATTGAGAAGTCATAATATTTAAACAACTCCTACCATCTTCTCTGGTGCATGTTCAACTGCTTATGTGTGAATATATACTTCAATCTCTTATTATAAGTATATATGTCACAACATTATCCCAAAATATAAATATCCTAATATTAAATTAAAAAATTATCAAAGCGAACACCAAATCATGAGTTGGGAAATTTTTCTCATGAACCTTAAATTTCTGCGAGGAATAAGATTTCACCATGTTACTATGCACGAGAACTCATACTGGGTTATTCATAAAGCCACCAATATAGATTAAAAACCCATTTTCACTGAAGGGTAATGTAAGAATAAGTTAACTGACTGGCCTTCATTTTAATTCATTAAAATTTTTATCACATTCGTTTACCCTGAGGAACTTATCTCCCTTTCGAATAAACTTGGTGAGTAGATTACATAGTGGTGAGAAATTATCCACAAACCATTGATAATATCCATCCAAACCAAGAAAACATTGGATCATAGACAGAGTGTTTGGTCTAGGATAATGTTCAATAACATTATTCATTTATAGATCAATATATATACCCTCCCTTAATATTTTATGTCCCAAAAATGAGATCTTTATAGACAAAATTTACACTTATTAAATTTTATATACAACTACTTATTCATCAGGTTATTCAACATAATTATCAATTAATATATATACTCTTAATTTCTATTTGAATATATAAAAATATCATATAAAAATATTAACACAAACTAATCAAGGTAATATATAAAGACTCCATTCATTGAATACATAAAGATAACAAGGTAATTAGTAACACCAAATGGGATCATGATATATTTATAGTGTCCATGCATTGTAAATAATGATATCTTGGGTATATCCTCATTTTTGACCCCCAATTGATGATATCCATAACAAAGGTCAACATTGGAAAGTATTTCTCTCTATGCAGTTAATCAAACAGGTCATCAATACGGGGTAGATGGTACTTTTTCTTGACTATGATCTTGTTCAGATCCCAATAATCAACGTTGTGTCACATTGATACACCATTATACTTAATAAAGAGGATAGGTTCACCCTAATGTAAAATAATTGGCTGAATAAATACGTTATAAATATTCTCCTAGTGTTTATCCTTCAATTCTTACAACCTAAATAGGGAAATTATATTGGGAGTATTTAAAAAATTCATAAAATCAGGTATGATTTATATTGAGAAATCAACATCAAGATTCAGTGGAAGAGTATGAAACTCTTTTGGGAAGAAATTGAAAAAATAATTTAACATAGGGATAAAACTTATGTCCAGTTTATCCCCAACCATATGAGATAAATAAACCTTTTTAATAAGAATCAATACCCATACAACGGGTGTAATTGCCATTGGATGTTCATATTTATCATCACACTAATAGACATTCATCAGTTGGTTTGAAATATAAAATGTGACTTTTTGTACCTAGATAGTAATGTTGGATTTATATAGATAAAGACAATCCATGCCTAAAATAACATCAAATTCAACCAAATAGAGAATAACATGATTTACAAGAAGCATAATCCAAATACATCTTTAAGATAATAATATTAAACTTGAGATGTGATCATCATTCCAATAGGGGTTTTCAATTCTAATTAAACATCAAATAATTGAGGTTGAATTTTCATACCCTTATCAAACTAATTATATTTAAATGAATGGGTAGATTCATAGTCACATATGACAATAGAAGTTCTAGAGTAGATGGTAAGTGTACCTTTCACCACATCATTATTGTAACCCATATCATAAATAGTGATCGCTTGAGATTTTCCTTTCTCTCTAGAATTAAGAGTTTGTTGACATAAATAATTGTTATTAACCTTATAATTTGAGAAATATCTATTAAAATTCCCCTAATCCATATATTTTAAACACTCAAGGGTGGCTTGTGTATTATTTGGATATTTCTTTCTATTCATATGATTATATATCTTTTTCCTATCACTTCAACATTCGATTTCCTAAAAAAATTATTTCTACTGTTAAAACATTTACGCGTCCCCCTAATACAAGAATCACCATGTTTAATAGCACACATTGAGCATAATAAAAATCAAAATTTGTTTCCTCCATGGTTTTTAGAATTTCATTTAAAATCCATCTTTATTTTCTTGTAAAATAATGATATTGATTATTAATTCCAATCTCTATTTCCACCTTAAGAGAAAATCAAACAATATATCCACACCTACTAAAGTCCCTTATGGATAATTTCCTTTGAAGACAAGGTTTTAGTCCATTGAATTATCAAACAACATTACATTCAGGTTAGATGATAATACAAGAAGTTTACATCACATGTCTTGTAAACTTTTCCACATTGGTACTAACATATTCATCATCCTTCTGCCTAATCTCAAAAAATTCCTTCTCATATTTTTATGAATAATATTAGGAAACTAATTATTTTGAAACAATATATTCAATTCTTCTTACTCCATGGAGTATATTTTTTCTCATTTCCTTATATTCTATATAAGAATATTTCTCACATTACCAATGGAGCAGTTTATTCTATATTTGGAAAAGTAAGACACATGCCATTAATAAACTTTATCACCAATATTTGAAAAGTATTATTCACTATACCATTGTTATTATTGAGTGTTATTATGTAAAAATTAAAATTAAAATATCTAAATCGAATTTTTTCTTACTGTACAAAGAATAGATGTATTCATGTGGGAAATCAAACACATAAAGTAGTGTGTTTACATAGAATAAAACATGTACATTCTTCTTACAACATTTTAATATAAAAATATTAAAGGTACTTTATTACTATCTTATTGTGATTATAAGATCATCTTTTGTAATAAATTAGCTTAAAGAGATAAAATTATAATAATATCATCTTCTCTTGATGTATCTTTAAATATTTTCAGTTGATGCTAGCAACTGTGTGCTACACCATTCTTCCAAAACATATTTTTTAGTCATTATTATCTGCACTCATTGTGTATGAGTGTTTCATGACCAAGGATAGGTCTTGTGAAGTTATATCTTTGTTAAAGGCTCTTATAAATTTATAATAAGTAACAGTTGCTTTCACTTAGTTGGGAGCCCTCATGAAAACGGTTGATATAGTGAAAATCACGAAAATCATGGAGTAGAGTGTTTAGGGAGTGGACTAGGGGATTTAAGTTACCTAAATCAATATAAATATCTTGTGTTCAATATTTTTTAATTCATTCTTTTATTTTACACTACCATTTTTATAAAGGAAAATTTTGGAACTCGCATGCCATGAAGAGGTTGGTTTTAAGCTAAATTAAATTCTCAATAACTTAATTAAACCACTCTTGAGTCTTTTTATAGCTATTATATAGGAAAATTATTGGTATCAGATCTAATGACTCTTGAGTTCTCACCTATCAAAGGTTAAAGTTCAAATATATTCTTTTTAATAGATTTTATGGCTTATAACAGAGAAGGTATGTCAATGGTTAGATATCCCTTTTTTAATAGTGATAATTATGGTCTCTTGAAGATATGAATAACCGTATATTTGAACATCCTTTTCCTAAAAAAATTCCTAAAATCTTCATGGCCACATAAAATTCCAAAAGACACAACCCAAAACATGGGATGATGATACTGAAGTGAGTTATGATATGAGTTATAAGGATATGAACAATATTCTATGTGGAAAAGATATATATGAGTTTAAACTGGTTTCTCAATGTAAAATAGGTTGTGAAATGTAGAATATGATCACATTAAACTATCAAGGTATATACAATTTGATATATCATCCATATAATACTACACAGATGAATTTTAATTCTTTCATAATGATAGAAGGATAAAAAATCAATAAACTAATTCGAAGACTTACAAAAATTATAAAAATAATTTTTACTTCATAATAACCCATTTCCAAGGCTGATTAATCTTTAAAAATTAAAATAATTCGACCACTTATATGGTGTGGTATCCCAGATACAAAAAGAAAATACTTGGAGTTCTTGAATTTCAAAATAAAAGATAGCATTGGAACTCCTATGATGCATGGGAAAAAATGGAAGATGAACGCTGAGAGAATAAATTGGTTAATAAGGAAAATGATGCATTGGAAGTTTCTACTTATAAATATGAGAAGAAAAATAAGGGTATGCATATCTATAAATCATTTTTGGAAGAAGATAACTCTAGAAATTCAGGATCAAACGATGAACTTGAATAGTTTGTAAGGAAGTTCCTGAAGATCTATAATAAGAGAATATGTTTTATAAATCCTTTTAAAAATTAAATGAAACATGAGGTAATTTCTAAAAAAGGTGTATTTTATCAATGTTTTAAACTCATCCACAATAAGACAAACTTCCCTCAACAACAAGGAAATAGTAATTCTAGGAAAATGTTTTTTAAGAAGTTTGGGTTTAATAAAAAGTCCAATAAGGTCATGAAAAATATATGGAGAGCCTTAGAATTATCAAGTGATAATATATCATCCAAATTAGAAGTATAATTATCTAATAAAAATACCAACATTTGTTTTATAGAACATTCAGATGAGGTACACTCATATTATTCTTTTAAGCTTGATTTTGAGTCTAAAAATGAAAATTTCTCATATAAATAATTAAATGAATACTATACCATATTAGAAACTATGTATGAAGGCCTAAAAATAAAAATAGATCCATCAAAAATTCTTATAAAAATTTTGTTAATGAAGTCAAATATGTAAATAATAAAATTTTAAACTTGAAAACCCATGTTCAAAATTATAATACATCATGTATTGAACCGAGTAATAAACAAGAATGTTTAAAAAAATATGTTCTATATCATAAATTTTATAGAATTATTTTTACTAAGGGGTATTATTACATAAAAAATCCTTATCAAAAACAAACCCAAAAGATAACAGTATGTTATTCGAATAAAGGGTGAAAAAACAAGCTTTATAAAAAATTATTTTATTAGAAGTTATGAAAATAAAACCATGTATAGTGTTACTTTGTTTAATTTTGGAATAAATGGGAATTTATTTAATTTTTTCTATCGATTAAATCTTCTAATGTATCAAATAAATAATGATATTATTTATAAAAAACTATTCAATTCCAATTTTTATTTTGTAAAATTTAGATTGATTTGGGTTCCAAAATCTATTGTATCTAACATTACTAGACCCAAGAGAGTTTATGTAAAAAAAATTAATTGTTTTATTTTTCATTATAGGGAACCAACTACATATATAGAAATTAAAAAAGTTTTTATCAAGTTTTTTTCATGGAACATGAGTGTATATTTCTCTAACATTCACCCATTATTTATTTTTTATGGAGGATATGTCACACTTGGTGACCTGAAAAAATGATAGATAATAGGAATTAGAATAGTTGGAAATCTAAAATATATCATCATAAACAAATTACTCTAAGTTAAATGATTGAAGAACAAACTGATAAGAATTTATCAACTTTTTTATGATAGTTATTTGGTTTATTTTTCTTACAACGGTTTTTCGATATTTAAAGAAAAATACATTATATTTAGATCACCAAGAAAAAATAATGTATATACTTTAGATCTTAATTATATTTGTAGATTGAATTTTGATTATTTTAATTCTTTGTTAAATGAATATTGGATTTAAAACATAATTATTGGATATTTTAATGTTTATTACTTTATAAATTTATCAAAAAGAAGGTTGATTTCCAATTTTCCAAACCTTAATTTTGATAAAAAGAATCTATTTGATGTATGTCAAATGGGAAAGCAACACAAGTCATATTTTATACCATTTAAAGAGTTTTACACAAATAAGTAATATCATAAAGAAAACACCCTATGGGTAATGAAATAATTGAAACTAATACTAGGATACTTTAATGTGTTTGAGTGTAAGGTTTATATCTTGAACCCCATAGATAATCCTGGTAAATTTCATCCAAAATTTTATAAAGGAATATTCCTATGTTATTTTTATACCACCAAATATTATTGAGTTTTCATAAAAGGTTAATTATTGTGAAGAATCAACTCAGGAGAAATTTTATGAAAATAATCATTTTTATCCAAAAATGTTTCAAGTTTATGAGTTAATTGATTCTCTTAATGAAATGATAATGAACCAACTTTTTAACAATAAAAATTATGATGATTTGGAACATGATTTTGGTGAACTAATACTGAAATGGTTGATACTATTGAACCCGAAAGAGTATTACCCAGAAAACCTAGAAACCTTAAGGAGCATCATCTAGAAAAAAATATATAATAAGTTTAGATGAAAGAGTTATAACTAAAATAAATATAACATTTATCTAGGGAATCATTTTTTAATTGATAACACATAAAAAGGTAATATCACTTTATAATTTTTTTTCATTGAAAATCAGTGGGCAAACATTTTTACAAACCTTTTCCTACTAAAAAGATTGATTTCATTAAATCTAAATTAGGTTTTTTTAATTTTTACTTAATTATATTTTATTTAATTCATAAAATAGTGAGTTTATTTTTATATTTGTTACGTTTGTATTTATATTATTTTATAATATATTTAGTGAAACCATTTTGAGAAGTATTCACATAATAATATGACATGTAATATTTTTTTAAGGATTACACTACACATCACACTGTGAAACCCTTCGATTACCCAAAAACAAATGAAAGGAAATACCCCATACACAAGAACCCTTTATGAACCTTAGAGCACTATTCTACTAGTATTTTAACTATCATATCCCTAATCCTTCATCATGTTAAACCTTCTTAAATAATGAAAAAAACTATGTGGTCAGAAAGTGCCACTGCTAGTAGACTGAAGCATTAAAAGGCAATAAGAAAAGTGTTTAGTGGTAGAGCTATCAATTTTTTCTAGTTGGATGAAAAATACATGTTTATCAAGAATGTAATAAATCATAAGGGAGTAAATTATGTGTTAAATGAGAAACAAACATATTTTTTTCTTTGAGAAATAATTATAAGAGTTTTATATAACCACTAAGTTTCATTTTAATGATTTTTAAGACCATGTAATTGTTAATGTAATACAAAAGGACTTTTCAATAAGTTCTACAGTAACTGGTGATGATTTTTAATGAAATCATGAAGGTCATTCTAAAATCAACACCTCTATATATTCAATGAATGATGTGAACCATCCAAAGACAATGAAGTCTCATTTTTGAATTTTTGATGTAGAAAATAAGATTGTAAAACACTTGGAGCCAAGATAAAAATTATTATGAAGTATATTCAATATCGAATTTCCCAATGCATGGTGAGTTTAAAAAAATTATTTCAATATATTAAATTGTTATATATATTCATGATTAAAAATCCTATAAATATGGAATGAGACATTTTTAGATACATGTTCCATATCCAGAATAAATTAGTGAATTTTTATCCTATTGGAAGGTTGTTAGCCCTTATTTTTGGTAAAGACTGAATCTATTTAGATTAAACTGAAGCTAGTCATTTTTATGGTCTAACAAATTTAGGTGATAGTATGTTAAAACATACTGGATTATAAAAGAGTTAGTCTATAAGAATTTTATTTCTAGTTAGTACAGAAGATGAGGTAGAATTAGACCCTTCTAATATACAAGGGGAGTCCCCTCGTGTGGTGGTTGCTACTGAAGTTATTTCCCAATTTCCTACAAGTATACCTACACCTTTTGTAGGAAATGTCGAGATTATGGGTTTAAGAAAAATTAAATACTATAAAACTCTTACTAAAATATTCATAAGAGTTTTATTTGTGAATTCAGAAGAAATTTTAATCGAGGAAGAGTCCATTCTGAAGGTTTATTACAGAATGTATCAAGTGATTGATACCCATACTCCAGCAATAATTCTGACATATGTGACATTTGAATGTCATTGGATGTTCAAAAAACTATTATTTATTATGTTAAAATGATTTATAGTGATTAACCTAGGGTTTCTCTAGAGAAGAGCACACAACACTCAAGATATCACTTAAAAAAAGAGAATGATGCGGTGGTTGTTTTTAAAATAGTTTAATTTTGGAAGGAAAAGAATGAAATTTAATAAATAAACATATTAAGATCAAATTGGAAAAAACAAGTGATTGAAAACTATATTATGATATGGAGATTAGGTCAAGATCATTTTTTCAATTGTAATTCTATCATAGTTTAACTTATTCAATTCTCTTCTGCTAAGTCGGTAAAAGTGATAATCCACAATTACTTCTTCTAACTATCTTGATCAAATAATAATGGTGAGATTAAACCTTAATAAAATATTAGATTGGTATACTCTCCATAAATTGTTTGATATAGTTGTATTTAATACCCTCAATTGATATAACCAATTCCTAATGAGGTCATGTCTATCCCAAACAATCAAGAATGGTAACTACTTCTCACACACATACTGGTGTTCACCGAGTACTTCACCCCTTAGCCTTGATCTACTACATCATATATATATCAGAACCTAGTAGAGGGAGAAATTTATCATTGAACAAAGCAATAAAAATATTAGAACCTAAAATCAAATACCATCGTACATGATAACAGAAGAGAGATTAAAACATTATGTGAAAGAACTCAGGAATTAAAAAATGAAAAACCACACCTTCCCAAATAACACATATGCTTAACCCACCATGTTAAGGGTAATTTTAAACAATTTTAAAAAAGAATTATTTACAAAACTAAGAAGAATAAAATAGAGAAAATAAAGAATAGAAATGTTTCTCTTCCAGAATCATTCTACTAGATGTTTTCTTCATTATTTCCCACCATACGGCCGAAACTCCTAGATATTTCTTCTTATAAGATTTTCATAATATAATTTTACATATACCCTAAAAATTTAAAATTCATTGGATAATTTTAAAAAATTATATGGTTGAATCAATTAACATGACTTTTTTTGGATGCCAACCACTATTTCACCCACTCCACTTGGAAGTACCCAAAAGATACCTTAATTAGATCATTATTTTGTGGAATTTAATGTGAACCTTAATTTTTTAGTCCAATGTCAAAACCATTTAGAATCACATCATTTTTTGGTGGTTAATATGATATATTCCTAATTTTATATAGTGGGGTACATTCTTCTGGCCAAAAATATTGTCCCACATGACAGATTTGTCTAGGTCATTGTGTGTAGAATTGGGTTAGGTTCCAGAAGACAAAGATGAATCCCATGAGAAATGAAATCCTAAAAAAAGGAATAACTTAATTTTTATCCTAATTATAAAAGTTATTCCCATTAAATAGAAGCTCGAAAAAACTCTTAATTTTGCAGAATTAAGCAATTTTCACAATTAGGCACAAAATTCACCAAAAACACTAAAATAAAGAAAATCTAGTCAAATTGACTAATTGGGAGGGATTAAATCATTTAAATACAAATGAAAAATAATTAAAATATTAACACTATAAATTCCACCACACTTAGCACTTGGACTCCTGGATAAGTAAAAAATGAAAAAAAATCAAAGCAAATTTAAAAACACATATCCATGAGATCCACTATTTTAATAAAAATAAATAAAAGATATCATTACGCATAAAAAATGTAGAGACCCGAAGCTTTACGTACATGGATATTACATTACTTTTTCGGAATACTTAGTATATAACAAAAACATACAGACAAGGACCGTAATAGTTTAGTGTCTTTGGAAACTCGGAATATAATCTTCTAATCATGGTGAAAGATCTTCAACATCTCCCACAAATATCTTCCCTTTTTTTCTTACCTAAAAACTTTCATTATATCCTGGGGAAAAGAAAACATAAAAGGGGTGAGCTCAAATGCCCAGTAAGGGTAAACATAGAGAACATAAAACAATCCATAAACATTTTAATGGAAAAACTTGAACATAAAATCTAAAAATCAAAATCTTGAGCAAAGACATGAATCTTGGAAGTATGTAAGGAATATATCATAAGGGAACATAAATCATGATAAAATATCATGGGAATAAAACATGTAATTGTGGTAACCATTAAGCACATGTTATGATTTCCATAGTAGCCAAGGCATTTCTGCCAAGACCATCTTAGTGGACAAAGTCCCTTTCTGAACCGAGTTCACTCCTCGTTTCAGTCCTGTAACACTGAACCGGATTAACATACCATTCCAGCCATGTCTATCCCGTGAGATATAAATCTTTACCCAATTCATTAGAGAGAAATATATGTCCCACCCATCTCATAATGAAATCATTCTTACTTGTGCCACAAAATAAACATACATCATTCATAATAACCCAACGAATAAAATGGGTTTCATAAACATAATCCCATCATCACATAATCCATATAAAAGAAATGGATATCAATTCATAATAAGAAAAGTTAAACCATGTAAATCATAGAGACATTATACTTGAAACATACACATATGAAATAATTGCATCTTAGATGGAAAAATGGTTTTGATAAAACACTTGAAATGAATTCTTGAGGAAAATGTCTTTTCTTCTTCAAAATCAATTTCTTTTCACAAAACGTCATAAAATTTTAAAAGAAAGATATTTTGTTGAAAATAGTCATGAAATATTTTGTAGTAAGCTTCATGAAAATAAGGCTTTATAAAACCGTAAAAATCCTTTCATGCCGTATACGTTAAAAAAATATTCTTCTCATACTTTTGCCGAAAAAGTCAAAAAGTACCTCATAAAAGAAAGATTCAATACATACCATGTATTAAAATTAAAAATGGGTAAAAAGGACATTAAACATACATGAAAACATTTTTATAAACAAGTACATGGATGATAAATATAACCCCCAGTAAAACTTACGAATAAGCAATCTCAGATAAAAATGAGATTTGAAAAATTATCCCTTACCTTAAGTCTGATATGCTTCGTACATATCCGAACCTCCTGTATAATGATTTATATAATTTCATTGTCTTATTACAGAATCATATTCATTTTTATTATATTATATATGGTTCACTTATGACTTTATATTACCCGTTATTTTTTAAATTCCAAGTTAAATAGCGTTTTGGGTAAAATCGTTTCATTTGTCGTCCGTGTTTTGACTTGTAATTATTAATATGATTACTTAGATCATGATTACATAATTCCAGAATATAAAACATGATTTATATATAATATATATTCAGAATATACATATATATAATAGATCGATAAATGGAAAGAAATACACCGTTCATGGAAACGGTAGGTCGTACGTACGCATGAACGCTGTTTTCGTTTCCTTATTAAGTTGAATGGAATTAAGTAGATGACATACATATATATATATACATAAATCCAGTATCATTATTGTTTTATATATTTCATGATTACTTATTATATATACTTTATAATCATTCATGAATGGCTAATCATTGAGAATGAATCTCATCGCGTCGTGGAGATGGTAGTCCGTACGTACGCACGAGTGATGATATCGTTCCCATAATTATTGAATTGAATTGGGGTGGATGATACAATATATAAGAATCAGTATGATGTTATAATAACTATGTATAGTTATTCTTTACACCATTATACCCATCCAATTAAGGTGGTGTGGGAAGAACAGATTACACCACGGCGTGGAGACGGTATTCCGTACATACGAACGCGCGGTGATTTCATTTTCCGTAGGATGGATAGAAGGTGAAATGGGGTTGTTTCATACTTATAATAACATATCAGTATATGAGTGATCCTGATGTAATTACTTCATAATGAAACAACTAAAGAAGAATAAGTGGAAGAAGAAATAAAGTTGAAATAATCGTTAACAGATATTACCTCTTCTTTCGACACGCCTTTTTGAAACCTCCTCTTAGGGCACTAATATTGGTCTTTGAAGAAGACCAAAACCTATAGGATGTTTATAGGGAATTGGAGAAGTGAAATGGTCAGTGTTTTTCCGAGCTTGAAGGCTCAAAGTGGTGTGAGGAAGAGAGGGAGGAGGTTCCCTTTTATATGGGAGGAGAGGGGCACCTTTGGAAATCTTAAAAATATTAATTTATAATAAATATAACCCCACTTAAAAACCTCCAAAAATGACTCATATTCAAATATTAGATGATATAGGGTTGTAATATCATCAACCAATAAAATTTATACATGTTAGGAAATTATTTTAAACATTATCAACTTGATTTATCTTTATTTAATCAATTTAATTTTATTTGTGGTAATAACATTCTAAATTTTAAATTATAACAAATAATTACATATTTTTTGTGAATTGTCCATAATTGGTAGATTTATAACATTATAGACCATATAAATTTAAATTTAAAATTTTTAAATATTTTTTTGATTTTTAAACAATTTTATAATATGTTATTTTTATAAAATAACAATAGTGTCAATTTTGACACTATTAAATTATTTGAATTTAAATAAAATATTTACAGAAGATATGTTAGAACTAAAATCTTTAATAGACTAATAAAAGGTCATATGTGTCTCTAAAATTAGTGGAGCGCATTAAATAGTTCATATAATATTTATTTTATTATTTTTAATACCATTTATTTGGTTTATTTCTTAATAAAATAATTACTACAACATTTTTGTATAATTATTTAATATACTTATTTGTTGCATAAAAATTAAAAATAAAATCCTATGATGAATATAAATCTATTAAATTTTACAATAATTCTTTTACTCGAATTTATAATCTTAAAATCACAATATTTAAATTGTTATATTTATTAAATTATGAAGGTGACAACTTTGGCATCAATTAAAATAAAATAATATAAGTGTTATAATTGCTTTTATAAGGATTCAAATTTTCAAATATTCTACCATTGGATGGTTATGGTTTATATTTACATGAAAAATAAGTTTTGGTCCGGTTTTGTCCCTTTTATGGTCACTATTAGTTTAATAAAATCTATATTCTTAATTTTCACTAGATAAACAATTTCTGCATCACTATTGTGTCACAATTAATGATAATTATTTAATCCCTAAAAATTATAAATAAATTCATATGAAGTAGATAATTTTATTGTATTTCTTGAGACTATCCATTTTCTAAGTTTCATGAATTTTATCACTAAATTAAAATTAATATACTTATAAGATTTAAGAGAGTGACATGTTGTCACTTTCTTTGGTTTTAATAATAATTAAATTATTTTCATGGAAAAAAGTTCATTAAATGATTCTAATCCGACCCTTAGGTGATATGGGTCGACCTTTAGTCATCCAATAGGATTTTTTCAGGTGTTAGGTTAATTTTATAATATTATATTTACCCTTAATTACCTGATTTACCTTTAATTATGGTAAATAAAAGTTACCGTAGTTACTATTCATAAAGCTCAAAAATAAAAAAGTAGATTATTAACATAATTTGGACCCACAGATTCCAAATATGGAATCCATTTTTCCAAATTCAATACACAAAAGTTGCAGAATTTAAATTAAAATGAATCTCGTTGTCAAAAGAAAACGGGTTTTTGTTTAAAACATTGCAAAAGATTGAATTGATTTAACCTACGAATTCAAGGTAAAATCAATGATAATGACATACATTATATTAAATTTTAAATATATATTCTATTTATACTTTAAAACCATTCAATATTATAATTTGACCACATAAATTATTATGATGAAAAGAAATAGTTTTAAATTAAAATATAGCGTGTTTTTACTATTCATTAAAATATGAAAGTTATCAGAAAAATATCAAAACTTTGTCCAACGTAAATTTTTTATCCGAATGCAAAAGAAGTAGTTTATTTTGTAAAATTGAACTTATAAACATGTCAAAAACTAGATTTAATGTGGGTGCGCCATTAAAAGGCGGCAAAACTGCATTTTTTGAAAAATACTTATTTTACCCGAAAATTTTATTTTGTTCACAAACCATGTTCTAGAAAATGTGTAAGATGAGATAATAATGTTATAAAATTAAAAATGTAGTTAATACTATTCATAATGGATAGTTCGTGATAATATTATAATCATATATCGTTGTTCATTGAAACCTGGTATTGTGTACAACACACGCTATCGAGGAAGGTCGCGATTGCGTGTAATGCAAGCCAAATCAGGGTTGCGTGTAGTGCAAGACTCCTTTGTTGTTGCATATAACAAAATACAACAATATTTCATATATACATTGAATATATATATATATATACATACACACTCAATGTTACGTAGAATAACAACTATCAAACAAGCATGAAATTGTGTGTAGCACGATCCAAGAGTAGTGTTGCGTATACTGCCAGCTAATACAGTGTTGCGTATAGTGAAAGATAATTTTGGTGTAGCGTACAACAGAAGATATGAAGGAAATTAAAAAGAATATATCTTATAAAATCTCGGGTTATTACATTCTACCCCCCTTAAAATAAATTTCTCCCTCAAAATTCGTCGGGGTTATAAATGGTTTTCTAATTGAGAGTTTCTTTAATTGAAACCCACATCGTAAAAAGGAATACCAAAACTTAACTTTAAAAACTAAAGTATGAAACGTAACGGTTAACCAAATAAACTAATCACTGGGTTTCCACATATGAGAACATAGGTGAAAATATGGATATTGAAGAAAAATCTAACCATCATGTTCTGATAGAGAGTGGTAGAGAACATGGCTATGAAAAAGCCAACAATCACAAAGCCATAAATTTGTGATGATCTAAGGTACCATCTGATTCATTGGATATAAGAGAACTAGGATAACATTTTTTTTCAATATCATTTCCCTAAAGTTGATGAAATAAATACTTACATGATTTTGGTACAATCTCACTGTTGTTCGTAAATTGAACAATTTCCACTTCATCTCTTAAAGAAATGAAGTTGAATTTGTTATTCGTGATGTGTTAGGAGATCATGTGATAGAATGTTGGGTCATTCCATCTGTTTCAAACAAAATGTTAGAAAAAGTTATAAGTCTATCATATGGTTAGATTAATTGTATATGGTTCCAAAAATGAACTTATACTTCATATATCATACCGCTTAATAAAATAAAACTAGTTTCTACTAAACAGGGACTTCCTGTAGGCCAGTGGTAGGCGATAAAGGCCAGTTGCACTTCGATTGTGGGTTCAATTCCCACAGCCTTGTCCGACGCGATGGGTTGTCCCTCATCCTGCAGGTTGTCCTTTTTCTAAAACTACATTACTATAACATCCCATCAATAATATCGGAAAAGGTTATATCCTTAAACAATACTAACTTATGCACAACATAATCCATTCCAATCTTTAGGCTTATCCATAATATTGTAGTCCATTGTCATATTATAGTGAAAACGATTACCATAGATTTCATATAACAAGCATGTTAATACCATCGTTGATCCCCATATATCATAAGATATGTCTTGTTGGTCACATTCCAAACATTCAAAGGCCTTAATCATGTATTCTCTTGAAAAATGAATACCCATTGAATCTTAGTGAAAACATGAGTGTTGTCAAAATTTAACTCTTTCCACATACCAAAACCCCAAAATTCTATATAATAATATCACTTAGTCCTTATATCAGTCATGAGCTCATGAATACAATCAAACATCTCATTATCTTCTAATCCCTTCATTATGTACATATCATCTACTTTCCAAAAATATCTGAATAACCTTTTATGGTTACCGGTACCATTCAATATATACTTTCAAATACATTAGGAAAAACAATAGTGTAACAATCCTTAGATGACTCTTTATTCCATAGTACCATACATTATTCTTTATAAACATACAATCATTCCACTAACTTCGTAAACCACTGACTGAGCTTCATCATTTCTTTCATCTCATATTTCATTTGTAGTCTCTTCATCATCATCCACATAAATACTACTCATATGACCATGCTTATTCTCTTCATGAGATTTTCCCTTAGGGAATTGGTTTTCATAATGCCCATACATTCCACATTTAAAACATTTAATCATTATTGATGTCATAGCAATACCATTATCCTTATCCATAGTGTTAACTGAACCTTTTCCATGGCACTTACCGGCTTTGTTCCCTTCTTTTCCACACCCAAAGCATCTTCCAGTTCCTTTGAAACAATCTCCCTGATGACTCTTCCCATATGATTTACATGAGGGAAATTAAACTTTATTTCCTCAATGATCATCATGAAAATCCATCTTTCTCTTATTATATGAGTCGGGAAACTTACCAAAGTTGATATTATTGATCATATTATGAGATTGCTGATTAGGCATAATAACGATGTTTGGACTTCCAAATCTAGTTTCATTTGGTTGCTCATGAAGAATATTATTCCATTGCCCGTCATATCCTCCATTATCGTGAATCTTCCTGTTTCCAGCCATTTTCTAAAACCCAAAAAGAATAGTGTGATAGGCAAAAATCATGCTAGGAAAACATCATAATAAAGGGGGATTACCTTCAATATCTAACATCTTAGGTTTAATTCTAAGATCGTTAGTGCAATTCTAGGACTATAAACTATATGTATACTTAACCTTAGGGACATCCCTAGACATACCTTAGAAATATATCTAGGGATCTCACTAAAGTTCTCGCATCCTAGTTTCCAAAGTTTGACTAAACATTTCCTCTGATACCAACTATAGAGACCTGAAGCTTGACGTACATGGACATCACATTACTTTTGTAGAATACTTAGTACATAAAAAAAACAAACACACAAGGACTGTAATAGTTAAGTGTCTTTGGAAACTCAGAATATAGTCTTCGAATCGTGGTGAAAGATCTTCAACATATCCCATAAAGATCTTCCCTTTTTTTCTTACCTAAAACCTTTCTTTATATCCTGGGGAAAATAAAACATAAAAGGGGTGAGCTCAAATGCCCAGTAAGGGTAAACATAGATAACATAAAACAATCCATTAACATTTGAATGCAAAAACTTGAACATAAAATCTAAACATCAAAATCTTGAACAAGACATGAATCTTGGAAGTATGTAAGGCATATATAATAAGGTAACATCAATCATGATAAAATAGCATGGGAATAAAACATGTAATTTTGGCAATCATTAAGCACATGTTATGATTTCCATAGTAGCCAAGGCATTGCTTCCAAGACCATCTTAGTGGAAAAAGTCCATTTCTGAATCGAGTTCACTCCTCGTTTCAGTCCTGTAACACTGAACCGGATTAACTTACCATTCCAGCCATGTCTATATCATGAGATATAAATCTTTACCCAATGCATTTGATGAAGATATATGTCCCACCCATCTCATAATGAAATCATTCTTACTTGTGCCACAAAATAAACATACATCATTCATAATAACCCAATGAATAAAATGGGTTTCATAAACATAATCTCATCATCACATAATCCATATAAAAGAAATGGATATCATTTCATAATAAGAAAAGTAAAACCATTTGAATCATAGAGACATTATACTTGAAACATACACATAGGAAATAATGTCATCTTAGATGGAAAAATGGATTTGATAAAACACTTGAAATGAATTCTTGAGGAAAATATCCTTTCTTCTTCAAAATCAATTTCTTTTCACAAAACGTCATGAAATTTTAAAAGAATGGGATTTTTTTGAAAATAGTCATGAAATATTTTGGAGGAAGCTTCATGAAAATAAGGCTTTATAAAACTGTAAAAATCCTTTCATGCCGTATACGTTAAAAAAATATTCTTCTCGTACTTTTGCCAGAAAAGCCAAAAAGTACCTCGTAAAAGAAAGATTCCATACATACCATGTAGTAAAAGTCAAAAATGGGTAAAAAGGACATTAAAAATACATGAAAATATTTTTATAAACAAGTACATGGATGATAAATATAACCCCCAGTAAATACTTACGAATAAGCAATCTTAGATAAAAATAAGATTTGCAAAATTATCCCTTACCTTAAGTCTGATATGCTTCGTACGTATCTGAAACTCCTGTATAATGACTTAAATAATGTCATTTTCTTATTACCGAATAATATTCATTATTATGATATCATATATGGTTCACTTATGACTTTATATTACCCGTTATTTTGTAAATTCCATGTTAAATAGCGTTTTGGGTAAAATCGTTTCATTTGTCGTCCGTGTTTTGAATTGTAATTATTCATATGATTACTTAGATCATGATTACATAATTCCAGAATATAAAACATGATTTATATATAATATATATTCAGAATATACATATATATAATATATCGATAAATGGAAAGAAATACACCGTTCATGGAGACGGTAGGCCGTACGTACGCATGAACGTTGTTTTCGTTTCCTTATTGAGTTGAATGGAATTAAGTAGATGGAAGACATATATATATACATAAATCTAGTATCATTATTATTTTATATATTTCATGATTAATTATTATATATACTTTATAATCATTCATGAATGGTTAATCATTGAGAATGAATCTCATTGCGTCGTGGAGACGGTTGTCCGTACGTATGCACGAGCGATGATATAGTTCCCATAATAATTTAATTGAATTGGAGTGGATGATAAAATATATCATAATCAGTATGATGTTATAATAACTATGTATAGTTATTATTTACACCATTATACCCATCCAATTAAGGGGGTGTGGGAAGAACAGATTACACCACGGCGTGGAGACGGTATTCCGTACGTACGCACGCGCGGTGATTTTGTTTTCCGTAGGATGGATAGAAGGTGAAATGGGGTTGTTTGATACTTATAATAAAATATCAGTATATTAGTGATACTTATGTTATTACTTAATAATGAAACAACTAAAGAAGAAGATGTGGAAGAAGAAATAAAGTTGAAAGAATCGGTAACGGATATTACCTCTTCTTTCGACACGCTTTTTTGAAACCTCCTATTAGGGCACTATGATTGGTCATTGAAGAATACCAAAACCTCTAGGATTATTCTAGAGAAGTGTATAAGTGAAATGGGTAGGTTTTCGACGAGCTTCAAGGCTCAAAGTGGTGTGAGGAAGAGAGGGAGGAGGTTCCCTTTTATAAGGGAGGAGAGGGGCACCTTTGGAAATCTTAAAAATATTAATTCATAATAAATCTAACACCACTTAAAAACCTCCAAAAATGACTAATAATAAAATATTAGATGATATAGGGTTGTAATATCATCAACCAATAAAATTTATAAATGTTATTAAATTATTTTAAACATTATCAACTTGATTTATTATTATTTAATCAATTTAATTTTATTTGTGGTAATAACATTCTAAATTTTAAATTATAAAAAATAATTACTTATTTGTTGTGAATTGTCCATAATTGGTTACTTTATAACATTATAGACCATATAAATTTAAATTTATAATTTTTAAATATTTTTGTGATTTTTAAACAATTTTATAATAAGTTATTTTTATAAAATAACAATAGTGTCAATTTTGAAACTATTCATTTATTTGAATTTAAATAAAATATTTACAGAAGATATGTTCGAACTAAAAGATTTAATAGACTCATAAAAGGTCATATGTATCTAAAACATTACTGGAGAACATTAAATAGTTCATATAATATTTATTTTATTATTTTTAAAACCATTTATTTGGTTTATCTCTTAATAAAATAATTACTACAACATTTTGGTATAATTATTTAATATACTTATTTTTTGCACAAGAATTAAAACTAAAATCCTATGATGAATCTAAATATATTACCGTTCACAATAATACTTTTACTCGAATTTATCATCTTAAAATCACAATATTTAAATTGTTATATTTATTAAATTATTTAGGTGACAACTTTGGCATCATTTAAAATAAAATAGTATAAGTGTCATAATCTCTTTTATAAGGCTACAAGTGGTCAAATATTCTACCATTGGATGGTTATGGTTTATATTTACATTACCAATAAGTTTTTTCAGGGTTTTGTGCGTTTTATGGTCACTATTAGTTTAATAAAAACTATATTCTTGATTTTTTACTAGATAAACAATTTCGGCATCACTATTGTGTCATAATTAATGATAATTATTTAATCCCTAAAAATTATAAATAAATTCATATGATGTATATAATTTTATTATATTTCTGGAGACTATTCATGTTCTAAGTTTCATGAATTTTATCACTAAATTAAAATTAATATACTTATAATATTTAAGAGAGTGACATGTTGTCACTTTCTTTGGTTTTAATAATAATTAAATTATTTCCATGGACAAAAGTCCATTAAATGATTCTAATCCGACCATTAGGTGATATGGGTATACTTTTAGTCATCCAATAGGATTTTTCCAGGTGTTAGTTTAATTTTATAATCTTATATTTACCCTTAATTACCCGATTTACCTTTAACTATGGTAAATAATATTTACCGTAGTTACTATTCATAAAGCCCAAAAATAAAAACTAGCTTATTAACATAATTTGGACCCACTAATTACAAATATGGAATCCATTTTTCCAAATTCAACACACAAAAGTTTCAGAAATTAAATTAAAATTAATCATGTTGTCGAAAGAAAACGGGTTTTTGTTTAAAACATTGCAAAAGATTGAATTGATTTAACCTACGAATTCAAGGTTAAATAAATGCTAATGAAATACATTATATTAAATGGTAAAAATATATTATATTTATACTTTTAAACCATTAAATATTATAATTTAACCACGTAAATTATTACGATGAAAAAAAATTGTTTTTAATTAAAATATAGCGTGTTTTTACTATTCATTAAAATATGAAAGTTATCAGAAAAATATCAAAACTTTATCCAGTGTAAATTTTTATATCCTGATTCAAAATAAGAAGTTTATTTTGTAAAATTGAACTTATAAACATGTCAAAAACTAGATGTAATGTGGGTGCTCCATTAAAAGGCGGCAAAACTACATTTTTTGAAAAATACTTATTTTACCCAAAAAATTTATTTTGTTCACATAACATGTTCTAGAAAATGTGTAAGATGACATAATATTGTTATAAAATTAAAAATGTAGTTAATAATATTCATAACGGCTAGTTCGTGACAATATTATAACCATATATCGTTGTTTAGGGAAACCCGGTATTGCGTACAACACACGCTATCGAGAAAGGTCGTGATTGCGTGTAATGCAAGCCAAATCAGGGTTGCGTGTAGTGAAAGACTCCTTTGTTGTTGTGTATAACAAAATACAACCATATTTCATTTATACATTGAATATATATATATATATATATATATACATACACACTCAATATTTCTTAGAATAACAACTATCAAACAAGCATGAAATTGTGTGTAACATGATCCAATAGTAGTGTTGTGTATACTAAAAGCTAATACGGTGTTGCGTATAGTGCAAGATAATCTTGGTGTAGTGTACAACAGAAGATATGAAAGAAATTAAAAATAATATATCTTATAAAATCTCAGGTTATTACAAAAAACATAATTCTTAGTTCTCAAACTAATCCATTCATTATATTTTCTCTTTATTTTTCCTTCTTGGAACAAAGAAACACTTATATAACATGCATTTCCTATCATCACATAAATATCGGTTTTCAACAATGTCTTTCTCATCCAATAATCATTCAAGGGTAAACATAGGATTGATAAATCCCTTCATCTCCACCTGATGTGATTCAAGGACATGTTTTTATCATTCTTACTTTTTATGGTAATTTTATGGCTTTCATTTTGTATTATTTAGATTTTATAAAAAATTTGGAAAATGAGGAGGGCTTGACTATTTCTGAATAAAAATTTCATTATTCTATTTTTCAATCAAGTATAGTATCCTCCTCAGTCACCTTAGTATGAAATAATCTCCTTCATCCTAAAAACTCATGGAATGTTCAGGTATTTCAGTATTTTAGCAAAAAAAACTTTTTAATCATCTCAGACATACTTTTTCTTGAAAGCTCTAGAAAGGCATAGCTTTCTTTCTCCATTAAAAGCTCGAGAAAGGCATAGCTAGTATTATTGTGAAAACTCTATAAAGGAAAAAAATTTAACAAAATGATTTCTTTTCAATATTAATATCATGTATTAATCATTTTATTTTCCTTCTAATGTATCACTTAATGAGGTAGCACAATACAAGATAGCTTCCCTGACACTTAAGTTCAATCGGATTATAAAATTTCACTTAAAGAGTAGTTTGGATAGGGGAAATTGGATTGTAATGTGGCTAAACTAATAGGTTATTCATGGCTCATAAGGGATATAAGGATTAAATGTAAAAGGTATCCTAGAATGAAAAGGATTCTTTTGGAAAGGGGGATTTAAAACCAAATAATTGCCTCAATAATTTAAAACACTAGTACCTCAAACCCTCATGTTTTGATAAGAATAAATCAAATTATGGTTAAAACAAGCATGATTTGGTTCACTCGAAAAGTGATGTTAATGTAAAGAATATGAAAAAAATGGTTCATAAGCCTCACATGAAAGTTATTTTAATGATATGGACAGTGATACAGGCATGGGATTTAAAAATCAAAGTACTTTTGATGAAATTAATAAAGATCTAATCTTGAAACAAATTCATTTTTGGAATTCATTTAAGATCAATTTCATGGAATAAATTGTTTCACTCATAGAAATGGGTTTCAAAAATGTCAAAGATAATCATTTCTTCTCAAAAAGTTAAAAAACAAAAAAAAAATTGAAAAAGAAACACACCCTTTTTTAAAAAGTAAAACAAACAAAAATAATAATCTAAAAAGGTTCCCTCCCGCACACATAAATTATATAGTGTCTATAATGCATTTTAATGGATGTAACATATTATAAGATTTTAAAAATCAATCATAGAAAGAAATAAAGTGTAAAGGATAGGTTCAAGCTTGGGGATTTTTTTGATAAATAGGTTGGAGAAATGTGATATCCTCTATTGGATTTGATAGATTGGTCCTATTGAATTTCTTTAGCCTATGTACATTAATATTGAATGTCTCTAGTGCTCCATCCTTTACAGTCTTCACAACACCAAATGGATATACATGAGTAAATGTAAATGGACCTTCCTGCCTAGAACAATGTTTACCTGGCATCAATATGAGTCTTGAGTTGAATAAAAACATCGTGTCTCCAGTATTAAAGTCTTTCAGTTGGATCAACTTGTAATGAGCCACTCTTGTTATTTATTTATAAATAATGAAATTTTCAAAATCTTCTCTTATAATTTCATCCAACTCCTGAAACTATAATATTCTCTCTTTTCCATCAATTTCAAGATCCAAATTCATTTTTATCACTTCCCAATTTTCCTTATGATCTTATTCCATTGAAAGCTGAAAACATTTCCCATAAATCAACCTATATGGGATTATTCCCATTTGGGTTTTTTAGTCTTCCCTCTAAGCCAAAAATGTATCTTCAAAACTTTTTCTCCAATTCTTCCTGCATGTATTAACATTATTTTCCAAAATTAATTTTGTTCCCTATTGGACACTTTATATTTCCCAATATTTATGGATTATATGGAGTTCATGTTTTATGATTCACCTCATACTTCTTCAATAAAGTCTCCATTATTCTATTAAACAATTTATTTCCTTGATCACTGATGATGGCTCTGGGAACTTCAAACCTACAAAATATATTAACCTTGAAAAAATCACAAACAAACATAGCATCGTCAACCCTGAGGGATTTGTCTTCTACATATTTGGAAACATAATCAACTGTAAGAAAGATATAATAATTTCCAAATTATATTGGGAAAGGTCCCATAGAATTTTTCCCCCAAACTTCAAAAAAATCAAAAAAAATTATTGAATTTGGGTCCTTTTCTGTCTCCATGAAATATTTCAAGAAAACTGACATTTTTCACACCTTTTCCAATATTCATGAGCATCTTTACAAAGGGTGGTCCAATAAAATCTAGATTATAAAACCTTCCTTTATGTCCAATGAGGTCCAAAGTTCCCTCCACAAGATAAAGTAAGACAAAACATAAACACAGAATCAATATTTCCTTCTGGAAAACATATTCTTATCACTTGGTCATTGTAAATATTCCAAAGAAATGGATCATCCCAATTGTAATATCCAGATTTAGATTTCTCCTTTTGATTTTATTAAAAGTTTAAATTAGATGGGACCTGATATTTCAATAGATAATTTACCATATCGTTATACCAAGGAACTTATCCATCAATCAAGTGAAAATTCTCTCCTCGAAGGTGGTTATTCAGTGGTTCTCTATCTGGAATTTCATCGTCACAGGTGTTGGTTGGTCTGCTTAAGTGATCATCCACTTGGATCTCAGATCCCTTGTTGTCTCTGATTTCTATTTTTATATCATGCACTAATAACATCCATCATACTGGCCTCGGTTTAGCATCTACATTCTTTATCAAGTACCTAAGAGATGCATGATCAGAAAATATCATGGATTTAGTTTCAAGTATATATGACCTAAATATTTCTAGAGAAAAGAAAACTTTTAAACACTCCTTTTATGTTATTTTGCAGTTTAATAGGGTCACATTTAAGGTTCTTGACTCATATGCAATTACTTTTTGGAACCCTTTAATTTTCTAAGAAAGAACTTCTCCAAATTCTTGGTTTCATGTATCACAAAGCATCTCAAATGGTTCTTCCTAATTTGGTGGATGCATTACTGGTGGTATAATCAATATCCTCTTCAACTCATCAAAGGTTTCACTACATGAACCATTGAAATCAATATCATCATCTTTCGAAGGAAACCTATATGGAGGGAGATAAATCTTACTTAAATATTTAATAAACCTAATGTATAATCCTTCATGCCCTAAAAATGATCTAACATGTTTTTCAAAATTTGGGTAAGGAGAAGAATTTATCACATCAATTTTCAATTTATCAACCTCTATGGCATATTTGGAAGTTAAATTACCAAGGAAAATTCCTCTCTCAAACATGAAATTACACATTTCAAAATTAAAAACAACATTCTTTTCAATTCATGTTTTCAAAAACGTTTTCCAGATTTTTTAAAAAATGGTTAAATAAATTTCTAAAAACTTTAAAATCATATAAGAAAACCTCTAATAAATCTTCAATATAATCAGAAAAAATACATACCATACACCTATAAAATTTACCTGGATCATTACACATTACAAATGTCATATTTTTTATGAAGATGTTTCAAATGTATAAGTAAATGTAGTCCTCTCTTATCCCCCGGGAGAAATAGGTACGTGGAAATAACCTAAAAATCCATCCAAAAAGAAATAATTAATTCTCCAAATAAATCTTTCTAAGATATGGTCCATGAAGGGGATGTGAAAATGATATTTTCGAGTGACCTAATTAAACTTCCTAAAATCAATGGACACTCTCTATCTATTATGAATTGTTACATGGATTAATTAATTCTTTGCATTCCTCGCAATGGTTAGGCCAGTTTCTTTTGAACAACATAGATGGTGCTAACCCATTGTGAATCTATGATGGGATAGATGATCCCAGCATCCAATATCTTCTCAATTTCCTTCTTCACCACTTCCATAAGGATGGGGTTCAGCCTCCTTTGGGGTTGTTTGAAAGTTTTGAAATCACCCTCAAAAGAATTCTATGTGAGCATATTTTGGGGATTATTCCTGGTATATCACCTAAAATCCACCCTATTTCATGGAAATTCTCTCTCAGAATCTCAATCAATGATTTTTCTTGGGTTTTAGAAATATTATTAGCAATTATAACTGGTAATTTCTCTCCCTCCATAAGGTAAACATATTTTAAATTAGTGGGGGTATTTTTAATGCCAAATCATGGGGTTGGTTAAGAGATGAAATTAATTTTAGGTTCCCCACTTCTAAATGGTGGAAATATTTCACACAAAAAATCATATCATTATCTTCATCATTTAAAAAATCATTAAAGAAATTATATTTTACCTCTTCCTCCCACATGAAATTAGAATCTTCTAAAGTTTGGTAATCCTCATGTTCAATGATATTTTCAATGGATAAATTCTCTCCTATGGATAATAATTCATGGAACATACATGATTATTCAATGGGTTCAGTACCAACTTCATGGGAGAGTGTAAAGAGGGAGTGATCATCATATGAGTGCGCCATGGATTCAAAAACACTAAAGTGGACAGTGTTATCTCCTAAACCCATGGTGAGGGTCCCTTCATGATCATTGATGATGGTTTTGGATATTTTTAATACTGGTCTCCACAAAATGATGGTTGAATTTGATGGGATACTATCATCTTCAAAATTCAGCACATAGAAATAAGTGGGGAATAAGAGATCGTTGACATTCACCAAGACATCCTCTAAAAATTTGTTGGAAAAACCGTGGATCTGTTTACAAGCTAGACCAATTTATAGGATTAACGTCTCCTATTTTCAAAGAATTATATGATAAGTAATTCATTACATTAATTTAAACGCCTATATCACATAAAGCATTTGTGAAATTTAAATAACCAATAGTGAATGTAATGGAAAATGTACATGGATATTGACATTTGGTTGGAAACTATGGTGTGATAAGGGTTGAGACACTCCTTCACAAGTTGATAAACTCATTCCCTTGAAGTATCCTATTCTTGGTTCAATGATCCTTCAAAAATTTATCATGATTCGGAATTCATTGAGGGCTTAGAGGAGGGGGGTAATGACTTCCACTTTTTGGAAGATGTCCATAATTTCTTTTTAAAGAACTTCTTCTTGAAACCTATTTGATTCAATCATCCATCATGAAAATGGTGGGGTAAGTCTATCTTATCCCTTTAATTCCTTTTAAATGGTGTTTCTTGTATCTTATTCATTGGTATATCCTTTTCCTCCTCCTATTTCTTGTCTTCTTCATGGTGAATTTTCACAGAATTTTTTGAATTTATAACTTCATTCTCCCTTAACTCAAGTGGTCTTGTCTCAGATTAATTGGATGACGGTGGTGGTAGTTCTTTTACACTTCTTGTTGTTATTATTATTACATTATCTTTTGGGTTTGGGATTGTTTGGGATGAGGGTTTTCATAGGTTTTGGATTAATGAGTCAATGAGACATTGAAACATTTAAAAATATTTAACTCTTTCTTTCATCCACTCAATCTCAGATTTTTTATGTTGGTTTTGAATTTGAGGTTATGCACTAGTGGATGGATACTCATAGGGTCTCTAGAAAGTGGCTGGTTGTTGGTAATAAGGCTGGATATAAGTTTTATTTTTTTGAGATTGTGGTGGGTTCTTAAATTGATTTTCGAATAGGGGTTGGTTTTGGAACTGATTTTAGTACGGTGGACTAACTTGATTATACTGCTTTAAAAATCCATATTGGACTGGGTTAGGCTCTTCTCATCCTTGATTTTACTGAAACTTCCTTGGTTGAAATTTTTATGTGCAACTTTACATTCCATGTATTTCAGCACATTGGTCAGTGAAATGATCAGGTGATGAGCATAAACCACATACCTTAGTCGGTGCTCTTTGGTCATACACTTGTTTCAAGGCCATCTATCTCACTAAACAAGTTATATATTAAATATTAGTTTCTAATAATGGTTATGGATGAGAAGTTCCTACCTCGTGAATAATTCTTGTTCCAGTACCTCTTGTACCAAATTATTGCGAGTTTTGAGAAATTTTCTCAATCAATCCCTTGGCTTCTTATGATGACTTGTCAAACAATGAACCTCTAAATTATGCATCTAGAAGATTTATGTCATTTTATAGTAAGCCCTTATAATATAATATAGGAAATCGATGCTCCTTAATTACTTGATGGGGAAACTGACACATTGCTTTTTAAATCATTCCTAGTACTTGTAAAGAGTTTCCCCAGATAACTACCTGATGGAATAGATTTCCATTACGATTGTTGTGCTCTTGAAAGTGGGGAAGAATATTTGTATGAATTATCATACCAAGTCATTAAAATCATTCAAATATCATGGTTTTAATCCATACAACCATTCTTTGGAATTTCCTTATAATGAAAATGGGAATGCCTTCAACTTTACCCACTCTTTAGTTACTCCTTAGAGTCAGGAAGTAGATAAGACACACGTAAACTCTTTAATATGTTTTTTTGGGTCTACAACTGCCAATACATGAAATTTTGAGAGTAATGGAATCATTTTAGGTTTCATCATAAATTCATTTTGTAATACTTTCATGGAAAGTTGATTGTTTTGATTGAGGAATTGTGGTGCACAAAGGTCTCTAAGTGTTTGGTTTTGATTTTCAGCCATGATGAAAAGCTCACAGTGAACACTTGAAGTTTCACATGAGTATACAAGAGAAATTTACTAAAATTAAGATTGAAAATTCAGTTTTATAATTCTATTAAATAAGGTTCTTTCAATTTTAAGATCATTGGGGGAACGATCAGGGTTTGTACATCTAATCATGCAATATAAGAAAAAAATGTTGCCACTACCTCCCCAGAAATGGTGCCAAGTTTTGACACATGTGTGTCATAAGTTGTGGAAAAAACTATTATTTCCGATGTTAAAAGGAAATATAGTCATTAAACTTGGTTGAATCCATAGGGGAGTGCACAACAATCAAGTTGTCACTTAAAAGAATAGAATAAAGTGGTGGTTGTTTTTGAAATTATTTGATTTGGAAAAGACAATAATGGAAATAAAAAAAGAAACACATTTAGATAAAATTGATAAAAATATTTGATTGAAAAATATTATATGAGATGGTGATCAGGTCAGGGCCAGTATTCCAAATGTAATTCTATCATAGTTTATCTTATCTAATTCTCCTTTTCTAAGTTGATAAAAGTGACAATCCACAATTACTTCTTCTCACTACCTTGGTTAAACAATAATATTGAGAATAAAATTTAGTAAAATCTCATATTTGTCTAATATCCTTCCATTATGTGATAGAGTTGTATTGAATACCCAAAATTGACTTAGTCAAATCCCAGTCAGGTCTTGTTTATTGCAAACATATCAAGAATTCTCACTACTCCTCACACGCGAACTAGTGATCACTGAGTACTTCACCACTAAGCCCTGATCTACTCTAACATATATAGACTAGAAAATATTATAGGTATAAATTTATCATTTAAAAAAGTAATAATAATAATAGAATTCAAAATCAAATACAATATCAGATGATAATAAAAACCATTATAAGAAATAGAAACTAATCTCACAAAAGAGAGAATGGGATATTAAAACATTAAGTGAAAGAACTCATGAATTAAAAAATGGAAAACCAATCCTTCCCCAAACACATAAAAGTTTACCCCAACATGGTATGGGTAAATTTGAATAAGGTTGAAGAATAATTAATTACAAAACTAAGAAGAATAAAAGAGAGAAAATAAAGAATAAAAATTTTTCTCCTCCAGAATCTATCATCCAAAAGTTTTCTTCTGTTTTTTCCACCATAAGGATGAAAATATCAGAGATGTATTCTGAAAAAATGTTAATAATAGAGTTTTATATCTACCATAAAATTTTAAAAGTCTTTGTAAATGTGTAAAATAATATATGGCTGAAACAATGAACATGATTTTTTTTAGGTTCCAAACAATATTTCACCAACTCCACTTGTAAGCACCCAAAAGATGCATTAATGAGATCCTTAATTTACAAAATTTAATGTTAACCATTACTTTTTAGTCCTATATAAAAACCATATATAATAACATAATTTTAATATCTTTAATATGATATATTTCTTATTTAAAATGGTGGGTTTTATTCTGCCGTCCAGAAATATTTCCCCACATGATTGATTTGTCTAGGACATTGTGAATAGAATTGGGTTTGGGTTTAGAAGACAAAGATGAATCCCAAGATCAAGGAAACGCTAAAAAAAGAATCACTAATTTTTTTTGTGAATTTTACAAGCTATGATTGTAAAATATAAGCTCTAGAAAACAGTGAATTTTTTAGAATTAAGCAATTTTGACAATTAAACCCAAAATTCACCAAAAACACTAAAATGATGAAAATATACTCAAATTTACCAGTTTGGATGGATTAAATCATTAAAACACATATTAAAAATAATTAAAATATTAAATCTATCAATTACCTCACACTTATCACCAGACTCCTATATAAGTAAACATCAAAATCAAACTAAAGAAAATTTAAAACACGTATCCATAAGATCCACCATTTTAACAACAAGAAATAACATATATAATACCTAATAAAAAACCATAATTCCAAGTTCTCAAACCATTCTATTCATTATATTTCCTCTTCATTTCTCCTTGCATGCAAAAAGTGTCACTTACCTAACATTCATTCTCTATCATCACATAAAGGTAAGTTTTCAACAATGCCTTTAACATCTAATAATCATGTAAGGATCACCATAGGCTTGATAAATATATTAATCTCCATAAAATATGAGTCAAGTACATGTATTTATAATGATGAATTTTTAGGATTGTTTTATGGCTTTCGGTTGGTAGGATTTAGATATTAAAAATTATGAAGTTGAATGAGGAGGTCCAGGCTATTTTTGAAGAAAATTTTCATTATTTTAAATTTCACTCAAGTATGGTATCATCATCACTCCCCTTAGAAAAAAAATAATCTCCTTCATCATGAAAACTCATGTAATGTTCGCATAATTAATGTATTTCGGCAACAAACATTTCAATCTTCTCAAACATAATTTTTCTTGAAAGCTTTAGAAAGGCGTATCTTTCTTCCTCCATTAGATGCTCCGAAAAATAATAGCTTCCCTTGTCAAGAAAGCTCCAGAAAGGCATAGATTTAAACAGAATGATTTTTTTCAATATAAATATCATTTCTTTATAATTTTCGTTTCCTTTAAAAGTATCAACAAAATAGGTATAAAAATACAAGATTTCCACCACACTTAAGTTTAACTAGATCATTCAATACCACTTCAAGAGTAGGTTAATAGGTAAAATTGGCTTGTAATGTGGCCAACCTAACTAGTTGTTCATGGATAATAAGGGCTACAAGGATTAAATGTAAAAGGTAGTCCATGATGAAAAGGATTATTTTGAAAAGGGGGGTTTAAAACCAAATAAATTCAGTAATCATTTAAAACACTAGTACCTCAAACCCTTAAGTATTGATAGGAATAAATAAAATTCTGGTTAAATCAAGCATGATTTGGTTCTCCCAAGAAGTTATTTGAATGTAAATAATATGAAAACAATGGTTCAGAATCCTTAAAGGAAATTGATTTCAATGAGAGAGACAATGATATGTGGTATGTGATTTAAAAATAAAATGACTTTTCATGAAATTCATAGAGATTTGATATTGAAACAAAGTCATTTTTAGCATTCACTTATGCTCTATTTCATGGAATAAATTGTTTCATACATGGAAATGGGTTTTAAAAATTTCAAAGATAATCATTTTTTCTCAAAAGATTTGAGAAAACTCAAAAATTTAAAAATAAACACACTTTTTTTAAAAAAAAATTAAGAAAACAAACAAAAAAATATTAAAATAAAAAGGTTCCCTCTCCCACACATAAATGATTCAATTTCCACAATGCATTCAAATGGATATAACATGAAATAAGTTTTTAAAAATGAATCATAGCAAGCAAGGATTATTAAAAGAGAGGTATGAGTTAGATGATTTTATTGATAAACATGTTGGAGGAGTGTGATCTCTTCCACTAGATCTAATGGAATGGTCCCATGGATTTTCATTACCCTATGTTCATTAACAGTTAATGGATCTTGTGCTCCATCCTTCACAATCTGCATAGTACCAAAATGATATACATGAGATACTATAAATGGACATTCTTACCTAGAACAAAGTTTACATGGAATCAACATGTGTCTTGAGTTGAATAACAATACCATGTATCCAGATTAGATGTCTTTATTTTGGATCAGATTGTAATGATCCACTCTTGTTCTTTTGTTATAAATAATGGAATTTTCAAAATCTTCCCTTCTAATGTCTTCCAAATCCTGCAACTACAATATTATCTATTTTCCATCACTATTAAGATCTCAATTCTTCTTTCTCATATCCCAATATTCCTTATGCTCTAATTCCATAGGAAGATGACAACTCTTACCATAAATAAACCTATTTTGACTCATTCTAATTAGGGTTTTGTAGGTTGTACTGTAAGACCATAATGTATCTTCCAACCTTTGGCTCCAATATTTCTGGTTTGGATCAATAGTCTTTTCCAAAATTCCTTTTATTTTCCTATTGGGCACTTCATCTTTCCCATTAGTCTATAGATGATATGAATTTGATGTTATATGATACACCCCATACTTATTCTATAAAGCCTCAACTATCCTATTACAAAATTGAGTACTTTGATCACTGATGATGACTCTGGGAACTCCAAACCTACAAAATATGTTAGCCCTAACAAAATCAAAAAAAAACCTTAGCATCGTTAATTATGGTGTATTTTTCTTCCACCCATTTGGAAACATAATCAACTGTAGGAAAGATATAATACTTTTCAAATGACATTGGTAAAGGTATCATAAAATATATCCCCCAAACTTCAAAAATTTCACAAAAAATCAGTGTCGTTTGAGTTATTTCTTATCTCCTTGAAATATTTCTAGAAAAAATAAATTCTTCACACCTTTTTTAATATTCATGAGCATCATTAAAAAGAGTGGGCCAATAATTTCTAGATTCTAAAACCTTAATTTCTATCCTCTGAGATCTGAAGTGTCATACACAAGAAAAATTGTGAAAAAAAATAAATACAAAATTAATTTCACTTTCTAGAAAACATCTTCTTATCACTTGGTCATTTAAAATCATCCCAAAAAATGGTTCATCCCAGATGTAAAATTTGGATTCAGATTTCATCTTTTGAATTTTGTGAGAATTAAATGATAGGGGACCTAGGATTTTACCATAAAATTTATTATATCATCATACCAAGGAAATTATTCCTCAATAAAGTAAAACTTCTCTCCTAGAAGGTGAACATTCAGTGGTTCTCTATCTAGAATTACAGATTCATTAGTGTTAGGTAGTACACATAATTGATAATCAACTTGGTTATCAGATCCCTTATTGTCTCTAATTTCTATGTTGAACCCCTGTAGTAATAACATCCCTCTCACTACACTCGGTTTAGCATATGATTTCTTCATCAAGTAACTAACAGCTGCATGATCATAAAACACTATGACTTTAGTTCCAAGTAGATATGATCTAAATATTTCTAAATAAAAGAAAAATACTAAAAAATATTTTTCTATTATTGTATAGTTGAATTATGACACATCAATGGTTCTTGAGGCCTAGGAAATGACTTGTGGCCTCCCCTCAATTCACTGATAAAGGACTACTCCACCTTCTTGGTTTGAGTCATTACAAAGTATATCAAATTGTTCTTCCCAATTCGGTGGAATCATTACCTGTGGTGTAATAAATATCTTTTTCAACTCATTAAGGGCTTCTCTAAATGCACCATTGAAACCAAAATAATCATATTTAAAAATCAACCTAGATAGAGAGAGATAAATATTACTAAATTTTTTGATAAACCTTCTGTAGAATCCTACATGTCCTAAAAATGATGTAACATTTTCCACACATTTTGGTTAAGGAAAATTTTATCACATCAATTTTTGATTTATCAAATTCTGTGAAATTATTGGAAATTACAATCCCAAGGACAATTCCTCTCTCAACCATTAAATGAAACTTTTTAAAATTCAAAACAAGATTCTTTTCAATGAATGTTTCAAAAACTCTTTCCACATTTTTTAAAAAATGGTCTAAACAATTCCCAAAATCTGAAAAATCAACCAATAATCACTCCAAGAAATCATTAATATGATAAGAAAATATACTTACCATGCACCTTGGAAACGTACCTGGGGAATTACACAAATCAAACGATGTCCTTTTGTATGAATAATTTCCAAAGGGACAAGTAAATGTTGTCGTCTCTTGATCCTTAGGAGCAATAGGATCCTATAAATAACCTGAAAATCCATCCAAAAAGCAACAATGAGTTCTCCCTACCAATATTTCTAACATATGGTCCATGAAGAGGATGAGAAAATGATATTTTTTAGTGACCTAATTCTACTTCTTAAAATCGATACACACTATCTAGATATTCTGAATTGTTATAGGGATTAATTCATTCTTCTCATTCCTCACAATGGTTAGGATAGTTTTTTTCAAACTACATCAATAGGGATAACCCATTGTGAATCTGAGATGGGATAGATGATCCTAGCTTCCAAGATCTTCTCAATCTCATTCACAACCTCCATAATGGTGGGGTTCGACATCTTTTTGTGTGGTTTGATAGTTTTGGAATCTCCCCCAAGAAGAATTCTATGTGAGCATATTTTTGGGTTGATTCCTAGTATATCACCTAAACTCCACCATATTTCACATAAATTCTTAATAAAAATATCAATCAAAGATTTATATTGGGTTTCAGACAAATTATTAGCAATTATCACTGTTATTTATCTCTTTCCATAAGGTAAACATATTTGAAATCAGTGGGGAGAAGTTTTAATTCCAAATTAGGGGGATAGTTAAGGGTTAAAATTAAGTTAAGGTTCCCCACTTCTTAAGGTTTTACATCCTTCACACAATAATTGTATCATCATCTTCATCATTTAACAAATCATCAAAGAAATTAGATTTTACCTCTTCCTCCCAAATGAAATCAGAATCTCCAAGGGTTTAGGAACCGTCATGTCTAAGGATATTTTAAATAGATAAAAACTATCCTAAGGATAATAATTCATGGCACATACCTTATTCTTTAATGGATTTAGTACCAACATCATGGGAGAGTGAAAATAGGGAGTGATCATCAGATGGGTGCGTCATGGATTCAAAAATATTGTAGTGGATAGTGCTATCTCTAAACTCCAAAGTGAGGGTCCCTTAATGGACATTGATGATGGTTTTGGATGTTTTTAATAAAGGTATCCCCTAAAGTATGGATGTGTTTTATGGGATCCTTTCAACTTCCATATTCAGCACATAGAAATCAGTTGGGAATAAGAGATCTTTGACTTTCAGGAATTCATCCTCTAAAACTCCTACTGTGGAAACTAGGGGTTTATTTCCAATCTAGACCACCACTATTGTAGGCTTCAAGTCACACATATATAAAGAAGTGTATACTGAGTTAGTCAATACATTAATGGAAGCACCTATATCCCACAAATCATTAGATAAATTTAAATATCCAATGGTACATGTAATGGAAAACATCCATATATATTAACATTAGGTTGGAAACTATGGTGTGATAAGAGATGATACACTCCTTCTCATGTTGATCCTCTCATTACTTTTAAGTATCCTCTTATTGGGGAAATTATTCTTCAAAAATTTAGCTTATTTTGGAATATTTCTGAGGGCTTTAAGCAGGAGGCTATTGATTTCCACTTTCTAGAAGGTGCCCAAAATTTCTTTTTGAAAAGATTATTCCTGCTACCTCTTTGATTAAATCATACTTGATGGAAATAGTGGGGATAAGACTTTTTTCTCCCTTTGATTCCATTCAAATGGTATTTCTTGTTTCTTCTTACATGGAATATCCTTTTCCTCCTACTCTTTCTTCTCTTCTTCACGATGCAATTTCACAGAATTATCAGAATTTACAAATTCATTCATTCTTAACTCAAGTGGTCTTGTTTGAGGTTCATGGTATGATGGTGGTGTGATTTATTTTCCACTTTGTGTTGTTATTATGTTGAAATTATCTTTTGGGTTTGGGATTATTTTGGATAAGATTTTTACTCGTTATTTGTTTAGTAAGTCAATGAGACTTTTGAACATGTTGGAAAAATATTTAATTGTGTATTTTAGCCTATAAATCCCATATTTTTTTGTTGGTTTTGAATTGGAGGTTGTGCACGGGTGGATGGATTATCATAGGATCTCTGGAAAGTGGGTGGTTTTTGGTAACAAGGATGTTTATATGACTTCTTTTTATAAAATGGTGGTGGGTTTTGGAATTGATTTTGGAATGGGGGGTTGGTTTTGGAATTAATTTTAGTAACTGGGTCTAGCATGATTATGGTGATTTCAAAATCCATATTGTACTTGGTTAGGATCACTCTATCCTTGATTTTTCTTGAACTGACTTGGCTGAAAGTTGGTTGCACAACTTTCCATTCCTTGTATTTAATCACACTGGTTAGTGAACTGATTAGGTGATGAGTGTAAACCACATACCTTAGTCAGTTCTTGTTTTCCACCCACTTATTTCAAGGCCATTTATCTCACCTAACTAGTTAGCTCTTTAATATTAGTTTATAATAATATTGATGGATGAGAAGTTATTACCTCTTGAATACTTCTTGTGCTAGTCCCTCTTGTACCAAATTGTTCTGAGTTTTGTGAAATTTAATCAATCAATCCCATGGCTTCATCTGGTGACTTGTCAATCAATGTGACTCCAAATGATGAATCTAGAAGGTTTCTATAATTTTCCAGTAATTCTTGGTAAAAGAAGATGGGAAATTGATTCACCTTAATTTCTTGATGGGTAAAATTTGCGCATAACTTTTTAAATCATTCCCAGTACTTGTAATGATTTTCTCAAGATGACTGCCTGATGGAAAAGATTTCATTTCTCATGGTTGTGCTCCTATAGGTGGGGAAGGATATTCTCAAGAATAAACTTATCAAGTAATTACAATCATTCACATCTATTGTTTTTAATCCATGAAACCACTCTTTGGTAGATCCTTCTATTGAAAATGGGAATTCCTTTTACTTTACTTTCTCCTCAACTACTCCTCGGGGTCTGAAAGCAGGAAAGACATGTGTGAACTCTTTAATATGTTTGTTTGGGCCTTCACTTCTATAGCCATGAACTTTTGGGAGAAATTGAATCATGTTAGGTTTCATCTTAAATTCATTTTTAAAACTGGAATGGAAAGTTTATTTTTTTGATTAAGGAATTGTGGTGAACAAATGTCTCTAAGTGTTTCATTTTTATTTTCATCCATGATGCCAACCTCAGAGTGTACAGTTGAATTTTCACATGAGTATACAAAATAAATTTCATCAAATTCAGATTTCAAATTCATTTTTATAAGTCTATTCAATAAGGTTCATTCAATTTCAATATCTATGAGGGAAAGGTCGGGGTTTCATATTCTAGTCATCTAATATAAGAAACAAAATTGGCACTACCTCCCCGAAAATGGTGGCAAGTTTTGACACGTGACTATTATGGGGAGTGGAAAAAAACTATTATTTTCAAAATGCATTATAGTGATTAACCTGGTTTTTCTCCCGAGGGTAGCACAAAACAATAAACCTTTCACTTAAAATAATAGAATGAATTGGTGGTTGTTTTTGAGATTTTTTGTTTTTGAAAAGACAAGAATGAAACTAAAAAAATAAATATATTAAGATCAAATTGATAAAACAAGTGATTGAAAACTATTATATGAGATGGTGATCATGTTAGTTTCATTTTACAAATTGTAGTTCTATCACAGTTCAACTTATACAATTTTATTCTACTAAGTCTTTAAAAGTGAGAATCCATAATTACTTCTTCTCACTCCCTTGGTCAAGTAATAATTGTGAGAATAAACAATAATAAAATTTCACATTGGTCTAGTATCCTTAATATGTGTTATATAGTTTCATCTAATACCCTCAATTGACTTATTAAATTCTCAATTGGGTTTTTTTTACCCCAAACAATCAAGAATGTTCACTACTACTCACACATGTACATGTGATCACCAAGTACTTCACCACTAAGCCCTGATATATTCCATTATATATAGACCAGAACCTAGTATAGTGAGAAATTTATCATTTAAAAAAGCAATAATATAATAGAATGTAAAATTAAATACAATCTTACAAAATAATAAAAATCATTATAAGAAATTGAAACCAATTATCCATAAGAGAGAAAAGAATCCTAAAAAATTTCTAAAAGAACTTATGAATTAAAAATGGAAAACCCCTCCTATCCAAATCACATATAAGTTTACCCCACCATTTTTAGGGTAATTTTTAATCAGGGGGAAGAACAATTCATTACAAATCTATGAATAATAAAAGAGAGAAAACAAATAATATAAATTTTTCTCCTCTAAAATCTTTCCACCTGAAACTTTCTTCTGTTTTTCCCACGAAACGGCATAAACTCACAAATATATCTTCATAAAGGATTTTATTAATAGAGTTTTATATAAACCCTCAAAATTAAAAAGTATTCAGACATGTTTAAATAAATATATCTCTATTTTAATGAACATGAATTTTTATGTGCACCAAACATTGTTTCACCCAATCCACTTAGAAATTTCCAAAAGAAGCCTTAATGAGCTCTTTAATATTTAAAATATAATGAGAACCTTTCCCTTTTAGTAATATATAGAAACCTTATATAATAACATCATTTTAAGGTAGGTAATATGAGATATTCTTGATTTAATATGGTGGGGTCCATTCAACCAACCAAAAATATTGCTCCACTTATTGATTTGTCTAGGACATTGTTTATAGAATTGGGTTTGGGTCCAGAATTCAAAGGTAAATGCCATGAGAGAGAAAATACTAAAAAATGAATCACTTTATTTTGATTCTAATTTTAAAAGTTATTCCTGTGAAAAAGAATCTCTTGAAAATTGTAATTTGTTCAGAATTAAGAAATTTTCACAATTAATCCCAAAATTCACCAAAAAACACAAAAATGATGAAAATATACTCAAATTGACTAATTGGGAGAGATTAAATCACTGAAAAAAAAATGAAAAATAATGAAAATAATAAATCTATTCTAATTTCTTACCCATTTTTCTATAAGGGAATATTTTTCCTTGTCCATTATGATATTGGTCACTTTGGGTCAATATAACACCATCACTACTACTTCAAGAGACATACCTCTTTTTTAACTATCTCTATATGGGGAGACAAGTTGAGAATATAAAATATATTCTTTATTTTTTAGTTGGAGTGTTGTTGGGAATGAAGAAGAATAATAATAAAAATATGGTGAAACTACCTAACTCGTTTTAGAATAAAAAACATGAATGGAATCTGGTGATCCATCTCATTATGAGGAAGTACCTCAAGTTGATGATAATAAAAAAGTTAGTTAAAATCATCTATTAGATGAATATCATAGTGTAAAAGTTAACCAATATATGTTCACAAATTTTTTTGCATCATACCATTTCTAAGATTCCTCTAGAACAGATAGATGCTACTGATGAAAGAGAACATGCAAGTTTAAAATTAGATAAATTAAGTACATTTGTTGAAAAGATAGTTGATTGAGTCCTGAGTACAGTTAAAGTCTCTATGTGAGAAAGAAATATATAAAAATTATTTTTATGATTAACTGGTATTTATTTAATTAGTCATGGATAATGTTATGAAGGATTCGTATAAAGACTCCTTAGTCCAAAAATCTTTGAATCAGACCATGATATAATAAAAACTATATGGAATATATCATGTGATAGATAGTTTGACAACTAGTATACTCTCTATGTATTGTTAACTCCTCTCTATGCATAAAGTAAAATATCTACAATATAGCTTAATTTTTGAAATTAAAATTATTAAAATAATTCCAAGGAGTGAAATAATAGATTTTTATAAATATTTGAAGGATATAAGTTATTTTATTATGTAAAGAGTACCATTAATTCATGATGCTTTAGTTCAAGCACCAAAAGACACAAGTTATATCATTTCTGGGTTTAAAAAAATGGAAAGATCATTAAATTAAAACATTTTTTATTCAAATAAAATATTTAAATCTGCATTAGTTAGTTGTGAAAAAATTAAGATCAGACTCTTATTATTCTTTAAAAGAATAAAATATTTTTTTGAGCATAAAAAACAATGGATTCCCTCTATAGGTAAATAAATTATAGTTACACCATCAATTTATACTCATAATGTTGGTTCTATTTTTCTATTTGATAGTCATTTTGAATTGAAAAAGATGTATGTATTTAATTATTTTAAGAAGGTAAATATTCAAAACATTTTTTGGAATTTTTCTCAAATTATGTCAAATGGTTTTACAACTCTATTAGATTACTACAAAATGGTAAGGTCAAGAAAATTGATATGCGGTCAGATGCACTATATCATCTTTGAGGTAGATTTATATTAGTACCTTCCATTTTTAATCTACATGTATCTACATATCAAAATTTTAAATAGATATTCAATCCCACTAAGATTTATTCCGGAGAGAATATTTGGTTTTCTGATGATTTTTAGTTACATTTACCATACCCTTTCACTATTATACCATTCAATCCTATAGATTGCTTTGATTTGGAGTAAGATTAGAAATTTAATCTTAGAATCCAATCAAAATCTATAAGGATTTCTCAAGGGGATAAATCTATACTTTGAGGATATTTTTATAACTTGGTTTATGTCATTGGAGATAGTGTTGATGCTCCTCTACCTACCTCATTCTTACTAACTTTCCAACCCCAATCCTTTAAAATACAACAACATAAACATCATCCTTGGCCACATGGATTATTTATTTCATTGTTTTGTTTTAATTAATATCATGTGGTTTCTCTTAAAAATATTAATGGATGGTTATTTAAATCCTTGAGTGTTTTAAATAATCATCTTTTCATCTATTAACTCTTATTATTCCATACTTTTCATCTATTACCTTTTATTATTTTATACGTCTAACCTATTATCTCTTATTATTAAATAATTTTTATCTATTCTTATTATTATATGTTTCTTTAATTATCGCACAATTTTCTATTTATTCATATTACTATATGTTTTGATATTATTATGTTGCTTATTTATTACTCTTTTTTACTTTAACATTTCCTATAAGTGCATACTAAAGTATATTCTTATTCAACATATATTATCCTAACCATTTACATATATAAATATTCAATATGGATTACATTCTTTTTTCATTTTGATATCATAAAAATGGGGATAAGAAAAATAGATTTAAAAAATTCAAACTTTTTTCAACTGTTTTTTTAATTATTTTTTATCATTGAATGGGTTTTTTATCATAAAAATTTTGGAAATTATTGAAAATACTTATGTTATTTCAACATATCTCTGTATTTTTTATGTTTTTATGACCAAATAAACCTTATTTATATTTTAATGAGTTTATATTAAGTGTCACAGAATGTTTTTTGAAGATATTCTTAATGATTATAGTCTATTTTATATATAAATTCTTATGAAATTTATCACACATGAGCACAATGACATTTATGGATACAAGAATTTAGTGTTTTATCAAAGGAATTTATCTTACCATGGATTTGTATCTTACATGTAACATAATTATCCTTCAAAGAATACTCAATATCTATACTATATTTTCAGTCTGTAGAAATGTAATTTATCTTACGGAATCATAATTTAGAATTTTAATATTACTAATTAAGATCAATATCTTATGAAGAAATAAAATTATCTTTCGCATGTTCAAAGTTATAAAGCTCTATTAGAATGAAATTATGAGAATTATTTTATCTAAGGAAAAAAAAAAAGAAAATTCATTGAAGTATTATCTTATGAACCTCAAAAGAGGATGTGAAAGTTACTGATCATATGTTAGTGATTTATTATGTTAAGAAGAATAATTATCAAAAAAATAGTGAATTTAGATTATATTACATAGTGAAAAGGTCAACAATATATAGTGTTTTATCTTACACATCTACTTTGTAAATCATCCTATGATGAATAGCTTTATCAAAAATTTATCTTATGAAGAATAATCCATATTATAGATCATTATGGTTATATTTATAAAATTTTTATAATATCATGATAAGTCAATTCATTATTTTTAGTACAACAAAAAATGGTCTATCTAAATAAGAATAAAACGATTTAGAGAAGGTTTGTTTTTCCATAAATGTAATGATACAATGAAGAATATTTCTAACATCGTTGTTGTAGAAGTTTATTCTATATTTGGAAAATAAGGTCACATGAAATTAAGAACATGTCTCATAAACTTTTAAAAAGGATTATTCACTCAACCATTATGATTATTGGGGGTTCTTATGTTCGAATTAAAATTAGAATATATAAATAGAATATTTTTCTACTGTATAAAGTATACATGTGTGAATGTGAAAAAGATAACATCAAAATTAATGCGTGTACATAGAAGAAAAAATATATGTTCTTCTTACAACTCATGAAGATAAAATACTAGAATATTATTTATTATTGTCTTTATATTATTACAAGATCATCCATTGTAATAAAAGAACTTATAGATCTAAAATAAAAAACAATTTATTCTTATCTGGATGTATCTTCAACTACTATCAGTTCCTTTATGAAACATTGTGACACACCATTCTTCCAAAATGTATTTTTTCTTTATCACTATATTCACTCATTATGATTGAGAATGTTAAAAAAGTGGATAGGTATTATAAAGGGAGATCCTAGTTAAAATATCATTCACCGTTATAACAAGTAACAACTATATGCACTCAGTTGGGAGCCCCTAATAAAGAGGATGGTACAGAAAAAATCAATAAACTTGTTGATTACAGTGTCTATGTTGTGTACTGGGGGATTTATTTTCCCTAAACCACTATAAATCTCTCATTTTCGATATTTTTTCCTTTGTGCATTTATTTTCTACTGCCAGTTTCGGTAAGGGAAATATTGGATCTCACATACCTTGAGAGTGAGGTTTTAATGTAAAGAAAATTTTCAAGAACTCAATTCACCCCCACTTTCGGCTTTGTATAGCCATTCTTTGGGGAAATAGTTAAAACCCAATGTTGTGTGTAATACAAGATATCAAATAAATTAAATATATTTGAATATATATATATATATATTGTAGAATATTAAGGTGTTTCGGATTAATTTTATTTATCAATCCATGATATTTTATATCATAAGATACTGTAACACCCCATTATTTTTATGGTATGTCACATTTTAAATTCAATTTCTTTGATATCTTATGTTCACGCAACAACAAGATTAAGTAAACAACTAAGTATTATAATTTAAATGTACCCATTTTAACCTATCTCTTAAATTAGTAGGTATGAATAGTTTTAACTAACTTATGAAAATATAGGGTTTATTAGAATATAATATTAATTAATATATTACAAATTAATTAGAAATGAAAATATAAACCAATTTAATATAAAGGAAATATTTTTACTTTTTATTCTCACAAATGTATTTTGTCTTAATAAATTAAATTAATTAAAATTATTAAATTATATTAATGAAATATATTTTTTATATATTCAAAAAAATATTTTCTATATTCCTCAAATATATTTTATAGGTAATACATAAGAATAAAACATAGTTTATACATCAAACCCTATATTTTTCAAATAGTTAGTTTTTCCGTCTTTTGATGGAGAACCAATTTTAAATACAATTTTTGAAACTTTTATATTTTTTATTTGAAAATATAAACTTATTAATTTTAAGAATAATATAAAAATTTACTTTTTAATTTTTTTTATTTTCTAATAAGTTTCATGTTTTGATGAATAGTGATAAAATATTGCATTTAAATTGAAAATATATTTTTGTCTAAATAATTTTGACTATTAAATTATATTTTTATTAGTTTTAAAGTATAAATTTTGTCAATTTTTATCATTTAATTTATTATTGGCCATTTTAATCAATTTCAAATTGAACTTGGATATAAAAATGTTTCAATATTTTGAACATTTGTAATTTAAAATATCATTTTCTCATTCCGTCAAGGAGATTAATTTAAAATTAATTACTGAAGATTTTCTGTTTTTATTTTGAAAAATTGATTACATATTTGTAATAATAAGTTTAAAATTTATTAAATAGGTGACTTTTATTTTTATAAATATGAATATTAAATTTAGCAATGTTTTAATTACTATTTTTAAGGGTAAATTGGCTACTTATGGGTAAAAAATATATTACAAAATCATCGTAACACTTGTCCTAATTTAATTGGATGAGATATTGTCAACCAAAATCATAATTGGGATTATTTTTGAGATTTTTCATCAACTTGGATGACGTTAACCCATTAATAATATTACATTCAAAGAAAATTAAATTTTTTCACACTTTTATTCTTAACAAGTGAAATATTTTTAACGAGGGGTTGTATAATGGATATGTTAGACTATAAATAGTATTTATAAATATTAAATTTTTATCTATTTCATGTTTGTTTATTTATAATTTTTAGTGATAAAATAATTACCTTAAATGGTGGCATAATGATGATGCAGTAATTGTTTAATTTATGGAAGAATCAAATAATAGATATTAAAAAAATTAAAATAAACATAATTTTACATAATTAATGTCATACAATAATTTTCTAGATTAACTATATATATTAAATATGTATCAAAGGTTTTGTTACAAATATATCTTGTGGTTTTGATATTTTTAAAAAACCAGGTAATGAATAGTGTCAAAATTGACATTAAAGATACTTAAAAATAAATAATATTTTATTAAATGCTATAAAATTTATAAAAATAAAAAATTATTCAAAAATGTTTTTATATTTCAAATATTTTATCAATTACTCATTTATTGGTCGTTTGAAAGTTTATAGTAATTATATTAACCAGAAAAGTGTAACTTACATGATATCACAGTAAGAGTTAAAAGGGTTAAAATACAAAGACAAGGATTACAAAAATAATAAAAACTTGTCTATTTCCCATTAAATGAATTTATTTCTACCCATAATCATAAAATATTAAAGATAATTCGTTTAGGATCCATTTTAAATGAAAATTAACCAATATTAATTTAATATTTTGTGAGTTTCCTGAAGTACCCCTCACCCAAATTATTAATGAGAACATCTTCATCTCTTTTATTCACAATTAAGTAACTATTTGGTTCATCAAAAACCTATAAAAATTCCCTCCAAAACATCCCTCCCATAATCCTAAAAGCTTTATTTTAGGCATAATTTCAATTAATGAAGTTCTTATCTACAAATCCAAAAGAGATGCCCAAGGATGAGGTAATGTTCATCAATGAATGTTTTTGTTTTATTTATTCATTGAAACCCCCTATATTATTTTTATTCCCAGATTATGTAATAAAATCAGTATCCCCAATATAATGATAGGTTTTTTTTATTTTTTCAACTATAATTACACACACTTCAATCTAATGGGTAAAAAATTCAACGTTCTTGTGTATAGCGAACTACCGCCTCACGAAATGATGTTGTTTATTTTTCCTTTACCACCTCTCATCATTGGTAATTATGATGTAAATTCTGTTTATATATGATATTTATTATATTTATTATTTATTTAATATTTATTTTCCAATTTTATGACATATAACTTTATTATTTTCATTTTTTGTAAATATGATAACATCGTTTGTAGACGTGTGGACTATCATCTCCTCAAAGCGATGTGATTTGTTAACACTATACATTGAATGCATTAATGATATTTTTAACAAAAATATGTGACATATATGAAATAAATATAATATTGGAATTATAATATGCATATATATAATTTATATTTCATACTTTTAATATGAAAAAGGAATGGAAGTTGCCTCCATGAGTTCGTACAACATACCATCTCCACAAACGGTGTATTTCATTTCCTATCTCTAAATATTATTGATTATTATGAATATATACATATATTTAATATACATGATATTAAAATCATGGTTTAAATTCTGGATATTATGAAATAGTGATCAAATTAAAATGAAAAATAGGTAATAAGTCAAAACATACTCAAAAAACTAGGCAATTCACACTTGAATTAGTAAAAGTAGTGAAGGATTACAAAAAAATGTGTAATAAGATACCATAAAAAGATAATATATGAAATTATAATTATTATAATTATTAAATTTTAAATTAATTACATTCTTTAAACTATTATACATGATTTTAAATAACATTAAACTAAAGGAAAGTATGAGGAAAGGGATTTTCAACTCAGTTTTATTTTTTATGACATACAAGCCATGTTTACCACCTATTTCTTATATGTGGTGTATATAATGGCTATGAAATTTTTCATGAGTCTTATATTTAATATTAGGGTATTAAAATACCTATATAATTTTCTTACTTTCATTGCGAATATGATTATACTTATTATAATGTTGTAAGGTTCATTTCACAATCTCATTATTATTAGGGATTGTTTAATTTTAAGTCTCCATTGTGAAACATTTTTATTCTATATCCATATTTCATAAAAATGTTTTCAAAAAGTTTTTTAAAATAATTATATGGATTTTTAAATTAATTTTTACTTTTTAATAAAAAAAATTTGAAATAAATATTTTTTCTGTTTTCCAAATGAGGTACTTTCTGAATTTTTCGAAGGAAGGTATGTTTATTTAAATAATGAAGTGTGAGAATATTTTTTAATCAATGTGATGCCATAACATTTTGGAGTTTCCTTTAAAATTTTACATGGTTCTTTTAAAATGAAATTATTTCATTTATAATTGTACAAATTTTTAAAAAAAAATCAAAGAGAAAAGCGGGTTTTTTCTCTCAAGAATTTGTTAATGATTTTGTTATATTTTTTTAATATATGTAAACATCCTATATTTAATCTTATGATTAACTGAGGATGATCACTCATAATATAATTTACCATATTTAATTGAATGGTTTATGGTTCAGTTTGACTATGTATGTGCTATGTGGAGACCATTCATGGTTTATGGTTAAAGTATTCACATTTCGTATGATAGTTTATTAATATGAATGTTTTTTTTGTTTATGTTTCACTTTTTTCATATAAATAATGCATTAGAGTTAGTAAGTGATAGTAGGGGCCCACTATATCCCCTCGGTGCATCAATAGGTCTCATGAGAGAAACCAGTTTGGGTATTGGATGATATCTTTCCCATTTATCTGTGGTGTCTTGGATGATGCCTTGATGGTATGTTTATTATGTCTATAATAAATCATTACCTCTTTATGAGACTTGTTATTGATATTCCATGTGATTATTTTACTATTATAATATCTATGGTAATTTTTCATTTTCATGTGACTAATTATATGGTATTATTTGATCATATTTATTTCCCACTATATCATGACCCAGTTATAGATAAAGTGGAATTTTTTTGTAATGGCATAACCTAACTTACCATTAAAATAGGTAGTTAGAGTGTTGGGTCACATGAACTCAAGCGTGACTCCACATATTCTAGTGGCTACCAATAAGTATTGAGGGTGTAAAGGTGGTTCATTGGACAGACTATACCCTCATAATCTGAGTTTCACAGCAGTATAACAAATGATAAATCTCATACAATAGTTGAAGAAGTAATAAATGAACGAAAAATAGAAGCAAAAGAAATAATGTAACTAAATAAAAGAGATAAATGGTTATTTAAAATTCCATATAATGATTCATGTAATTTCAAATGTTACTAAATGTTATAATAAGTAAGAAATACAAATAGCAATACAATGTAATATTAGAGAAACTTCCCAATGACTAGCTCTAAGAGAATCTAGATCACCAGCTTGATAATCAACTCTTTACTCTCATATACAAGCTAAGAAGCATAGAATAGGCATTGAATCCAAATACGAGCAAGAATTTTAGACTGCTCAAGTATCCCAGTGTAATGGCGGCCTGAGCGTGGTGTGGGACAAAAATCTCAGTGGGATGGTACCACCGATGTCTAGCCCAATAAAAAAAGTTCAATATCAAATTCAGACATGTACCAAATATAATAAATATAGATTTATAACAATTAAATAATAGAAACATGGTCCAGGTTTCTAAACAGACACCCATCCCAACCCACCTTCTTTTGCCTCAATCGGATGTTTGAATAGTATACCTATGCAAGGAGGAATATATATATACAAGGTCCAATAGTAATTTGTAAAACCATGGAAATAAAACCCCCAAGCATATTCCTTATCTTGGGGCCTAAATATCATGTTATCACATAAGAGTGCTCGTAAAGTAAGGTAAATACCTCATGTGCAAGCACAAAACATAATAATAATTATGGGTGTATCTTATATTATTAAAAGATCAAATAAAAGAAATCAATCCAAATGATTGTTCAAAACTAGGTGTGGAGTATCATGCCCATCCAGGGTGATCTATAAATAATCCCATGTATCATAATAGGAACATCTGATATAATCCAATACCACTAAGCCCATCCAAGGTGACCCTTACAACTTCCCAAGTATAACTGCATGGCATGGTAAACTCTGAGTCCATCTCAGGTGTCTTACATAGAGAACCAAGTATCACCCAAGGCATGGCGTAACCATTATGATGATGGTCCCTTCCATGGTTTCTCCTCTCGGGAACTAGTATCACTCAGGATTATAAGAAACTACCTGGGAATCTCTTTCCTAGAAAGTCGAATCATCACCCATAGTGTGTTGGGTTGTAACCCATCAGGCATGGAGAGTCCATACATGAGTCCTTAATATGGAACCCATGTTTTGTATTGTCCCATATAAAGAGAGCTGAGTAGCCAAGAACATTGCAGGCAAGGCATATATCACAAGGAAAATCATTTATATTTCCAATCCTTTTAATTAAACATTTGATGATATAAGCTATCGATCTTTTTCAAATAGGGCAATACACAATGTAAAAATAATATTGCTAAACAATATTCTTTAAATAAGATAAATACCTGGGAAAGTGGCATAAGATACAAAGAATAGCATATAACCAAAGAAATATACCCATAAGAACATGGCATAATCATGCCTCTTACCATATGTCATAAATGACATCTTAAAATCTCAATCTATCAATCATGATCAAGCATAATCATCCCTCTTACCATATGTTGCAAAGTCTTTTTTGACAATGACTACTCGAAGCAGCCTCAAGGATTACCAAACACACTACAAAAATTACATAGAACTAAAAAAACTGCAGAAAGGTTCAACACACTTAAAAAAATTCTAGGGACTCTAAAAAACTAAATGAAACTAAGTTAAATAGGTAAAGATAAAGAAATTTGTAGATATCTCACCTCAAAGTGATGGTGTCGGTCAAAAATGAACCAATCCGCTTTTCCTTCAGTGGAGGATGTTGTAATATGAAAAAATATATCTTTAGAAGCCTTCCACCCTCACTAGAATTGAAATAAAAAACCTTATTAACTCTTAACCTAGGGATTTCTCTGAACTACATTGGGTGATGGGGAGACCAAAACTCAGCCGGAATATGAAGGATAAAAAACTAGAGACATTACCTCAAAGTTTCAATGATATATGACCAATAAATCTGGTGTATTTTGTTCACTGGAGAGGACGCTGAAGAGTGGGGTCATGCACTATGGATTCGGCTGATGGGGGAATCACACAAGCAGAAGGGTTTTTGGAGGGGGCTCGTGCATGTATGAATAGGGATACCCCATTTGGGTCTTCCGCAAATTATAAAATAACAATAATAACAAAAACAACAATATTATTATTATTGTAATTATTATCATTAAAATATTTCTTTATTATTTTTATTTTTCACTTAACCTCATTTAATTTATTTTTTAATTTTAGTTTTAATTTAATTGATTTAATTTCTTTAAAAACACTTTATAGTGTTCCAACTCTCAGAATCAAGTTCTAAAACATGGTTTTAAAGAATACACATATATTAAATGAAAATTTTAAATCCCCCTATAATTTTTATTCTGGTTGAAAACACATGATGTTACAACCTCCCAACCTTATAACTTCTCATCCTCGAGAATCCTTCGGGAACAAGGAACGCATCACCCAACCTACAAGGTTCATGAAGTTTTGTTCAAATGGTTGTATTCCATTTCCAAATTCTCAGTTAACCTTTAATCATTAATTAAGAATATGTCACTTAAACCATTATAAATTGATCCAATGTTTGATTCTCCAATTAAAGCATCAAAACAGAGCTTACACGAGCCCATTAAGATAATGATATAATCATGTCATCATCCCTTTAAACATCAGGTCAAAGGTACTCTCCACCTCAGGTCTTTAACATTATAATGGGCATTGATGGTACCTCCACCATTATAATTTCCTTAAAAAATCCCTCTAAACATTTTAACGACACTCCTAGCATGATTTTATTGAAAAGGAATAGTTGAATCCTGATCTACCTAACATAAACTGGTCGTGCATGCTTTCCTTGAAAGACAAAGCCGATAATTAAATTATACCCACCATAACCTGGTTACATGATTTAAAATGATTCATCACAAACTATATTCATTGAACATAGGAAAACACAATTCAAGACCCATTCTGCTAACTATTCCCAATATGCTCAGTATAGATGGCCGATATAATTCAACAAAATTGTAACGCCTCTTTCCAAGGCAATCTATATTTACAATGAACGCATCCACCGAAGTCCATACCTGACATCTAATGATTTTCCTTGGCCAAAAAATCATATAACCATTTTAAAACCATCATGTCTTAGCACAGATAATGGGGTAAACTAGATTTAACCCACCAAAATTGTTGCCCTTTTAAGCATTAACTCTGAGCCCGACTATATGTTCGGGATAACCTTAGAATTTGAATCAATTGTAGTCCAAGGAACAAGACAATATAGTCCACATGTCACATTTATAATAAATACTTTGTTACAAATCCAAAATATGCACATAATAATCTTAATTGACCCTATATAGGCATCCTCCGGGCAGTCACGTAAAAAGGAAATGGCTGGTTTCTAAGAGTTCTTCTAAGGAATTTCTACACGGGAATCCATGTATCACTCAGAACAACCAAGCCTTGTTAGGAACCACACATCCAGAGTGAAAAACTGAAAGAGATCACCCAACAAGATCAATGGAATTAAAAATTTACTGCATCATAAGACCAACGCTCTCTTAGTGTATCAAGGACGACATCAAGATAGGGGACATGCTCATCACTAAGCCATAGTACACTAAGAGGAGTCTGATATTTACCGAGAAGACTTGATACACATTCTTCATATCTCGATACAGTGCTCGATATGATTTCATAAAAACATATTGAAACTTAGGGAAAAACAATAAAACCATTACGGGTCTAAAACTTTAGAAATAAGGTCATCATCCCTAGCCGACACGCCATTACTAACCGATCATGAAGCCTTTTCCAGTCATGGAACTGTGTGATAATTCAATGTTTACCACTAATTTCAACCACAACCAACGATGCTTCTTAAGGGTTTCATACACTACCAACCATATCAAATTAATTCTTCCAAGAAACCACTAATAAGATTTAAGACCCACAAAAATAAAAGACATTTAAGAAAAACTAACCTCTTTGAATGGTACTCTCGGTGTTGTTACTTCTACATGGAAGGATAGAATAAACCCAAACCAACAATGTGTTCCCCACCTTAGGAGTTTCCTAGGTGTCGAAATATCAGGAGATAACTATAGATCATAATAATTCTAGATCCATATTCAACCAAAACATACCTATGATGCTCCTTCGAGTCACTCTCACATACATTATATCACTTAGAAAGATAACCAAAAACCAAACTGACCAATGTGTCAACAAACCAATGTCACAGAAAAGTCATCCTAGGAAAGGGATGAACTTGATTACTTTAAACTCATAGGTCACTCAACCGTGGAGATGGCCCTAGAACACAACAAATAGATCAAGGCTCAACAAGACAACCAAACTAAACCAGTTCATGAAAACATTAAAAACTTGATGGGTACTACATATATCAATGAATATTACCCTATGGTTTCAAAAACAAAATGACACTTCTTGGATACTATCCATAGGCCAATAATCCCTATGCATTCAAGTATCCAATGGTCGGTATAGAAAACTGACTCAAATTCATTCAATTTCATATGATTGCAAAACAGAGAGAGGACCTCCTGAGCCATCCAAAGCGAAGAAATAGGGTCATAATACCTACTAATTTGTTGACCATTCCCAAAGAACCTAACCTGCTGAAGATGATAAATCCAGATACTCACACCCATAACAAGGGTCAAAGATACACGAACACCCATCCGAACAAGGTTGTGAGTAGATAATCAGAGTCTTACTAGTTACAATGGAACCATGCATTATAAAATACCCAACATACCAATAAATTTAACCTTTCTGGGTACTACATACCACATCCCAACCCCTTGTAAGAGCATAATGTGTCGACCCATATTGGAGTCATGCTTAGGAATGTCATTGGGCTCAAGAGCCGATCTTCTAAGACATTTCTAATGAGAAAAAATCCTATAGAAGATGCTTATAGTTCCATTCAAATGAAAATCAAGGAGAAACTTAAACCAACCACACATGAGGTTTTTAAACAATTTACACCACCTAGGGTTCCATTTCCAAGGCCCTTTTTCATATTTAATCTTTAATAAATATAAATGATTTAAAAAACATCAGACACTGATTATAAAAAAAATAACTTGGTAAAAGACATGTAAAAACATTCAAGTTTCATAAAATTTTCTTTTAAAACATTATACATTTTTTAAATCCCATCCTTATTGGGAAATTTATCCTATAATACCCTTCTAACAGATAAGTAAAACTACTTGGGTCCCATTAATACAAACTAGATTCACCAAAATTGATCCCCAATAACAGTTTCTTAGTCATTTAAATTATAAACACACATAGTAGGTTACCCAATAAAAACATTCCCCAACTGAACTACTTGAGTTCAGTTCAAAATTAAGATTTCTAACCATTTAGTTTTAAATTAAATTTACTTTTCAAATAATAAAACTCAAAATATGGTTTGAAAACAAGGGTTAACTTTTCCCATTTGTAGGTTTCCCATTCACCATAAAAATGAAAAATGGTTCCCATTTATTCACAGCCAACTAAGACCATGAATCCAATAACATATTTAAAACAGATAAAATGATTTCATTACAATCAGATAACATAGGAAAGCAGGATATTAAGCACCAAATCAAGGTATATAATTATATCAACATGTTTTAAAAGTAGGAAGTCTATTTAAAAAATAATAATTTCATATCATTCATGGAACACAATCAAATCAGCCGGAAATCTAAAAATTCAGCTACATGCCATGGCACATTCATGACATGTTAACCCATATGTTTATATAATGATGCATGAAATGTTTCATCCGTACCATATCTATCTAAGGGAAAAATTAAATAAAATTTCATAAATTGATAAGCAGCATAAATTAAACCATTCACTAAAGGTGAAAAAATAAACAAATATAATATCAAAAAGTATGAACAAAAATTATCATCCCCTGACACTTTGTCATTTTCCATACATGGAGTGATTGATACTAATCAAAAATATTCACCAAGTGCTGATACATTCATATTCTCATTTCTAATAGCACAGAACAATAATACAAAGGGAGAAATTAACCTCTGAAACCACTTTGTAACTTCCTGACCCTAGTTACCATTAAAATAGGTAGTTGGACCAGTGGGTAACATGGCCTCAAGCATGCCTCCCCATATGCCAGAGGCTTATGACTAGAAAGTAGGGTGTAAATGTAGTTCAGTGGGGAGATTATAACCTCATATTCAGAGCATCACAGTGGTATACAAAATGATAAATCATATACAATAGTGGATGAAGTAATAAATGAACAACAAATAGTAATAGAAGAAATAATATTACTAAATAAAAGAGAAAAATTTTCAAGTACAATTCTATATAATTATGAATTTAATGTTTTATGTTACTACAAAGTACAAGAAATAAGAAATAAAAATAGAATTATAATGTAATAAAATAAGAAATTCACAAAAACTATCTCGAAGAGAATCTCAAGAAACAAATCAATCTTATGCTCATAAATATTATATACAAGGAAATCAGCATGACACAAGTAGTGAATCCAAAGTCCTAGAAGCTCGTAGGGATACTTGAGTACTCAAGTGCATTGGCATATAGAGTAGGGTGTGAGACATAAATCTCAGTAGGTCAGCACCACCAGTTTCCATCCCAATCCAGACAGGGCGATATAAAATTAAGATGTGTACCGTATATAATAAATGTAGAGTGTCAAAAACTAAATAATTGAAACCTTCTATGAGTTCTTAAATGGAAACTCATCCCAAACTACTTTTTTTCTCCTAAGCTTGAAGACTAAAAGTTATACCTATGCAAGAAAGAATATATATATATATACAAGGGTAAATAGTAACATGGAAACCAAGTAACGCATACCACCTAGCGTGATCCTTGGCATGGGTTCTAAATCCCATGTCAACAAATAAGTGTTCTAGTAAAGTAAGGGAAACATCTCAAGTGAAAGCAGAAAACATAATAATAATGAAGCATGAATATCATATGATTCAGCAATCAACCAGACAAAGAAATAAAAACAATTCATCAAAACTAGGTGTGGAGTCTCATGCCCATCCAAGGTGATCTATAAATAATCACACGTATCGCAACAGAAATATCTGATATAAACCAATACCATTGATCTCATCTAAGGTGAACCTTATGGTGTCCCAAGTATCACTGTGAGGCATGGTAAAATCTATGTTAGTCTCAAGTATCTCACATAGGGGACTAAGTATCACCCAATGCATGGTGTAGAAATCTTTCCAATGGATCCATCCATTTTTTCTCCCCTAGGGAATCAGTATCACTCAAGATTATAATAAACCACCCAAGAATCCCTTTCCTAGTAAGCCAAAGCATCCCCCCCCCCTCGCGCATCAGGTCGTATCCCATCGGGCACAAAGAGTCCATCCATGAGTCCATAATATGAAACCCATTTTCTTTACCAACCCGTATCAAGAGAGATTAGTAGCCAAGAACATCATAATAAATGCGGATATCACAAGATAAAGCATTTATAATTACATGCCATTTAAATAACCAACTCATGCTACAAGCTATCAAGATATTTCAAATAGGCCAACAAACAATGGAACATATCATATGACCAATAAATAAGACTTAAACAAGATAAATGCATGGTAAAGAGGAAAAATCTAACCAGGATATCATATAACAAATGAAATATAACCATAATCAGATGAAATAATCATGCCTCTTACCATATGTCATCAATGGCATCTCAAAATCTAAAGCTATCAAGATTAACCAAGAATAACATTTACATATAATCACATTACACCAATTAAATTTAAGAAATTAAAGATATAAAGAGTAAGAATTAAAATATAAGGTAAGAGGAATGTATCCCAATCCAACCAACTATATCATATGGACAAAGAGAATATGCATTAAACTTAATCAAAAGAAAAGGGTAATGGAATTACCATCCCCTACGTCATTTCATTATAAACAATTTGGTTCATTTTAAGGAGGATTATATTATCTATTTTAATCCAACTTATAAAAACCATTTACCATAACCAATTCATTCACTTTTCCTAAACATGGAAAATTCATTTATAAGACTCAAAGGGGTCAAATGGAATGTGTCTTGGTAAAAAGTCATACGCCTAATCAGCAGTGTCATTTAAAATAAATGTGCATGACAATTCAATTTGCATTATTCAAAGGGGGAAAGGATAACATTACACACAAAAACACTAAAATGAGGTATATGGAAAGATCATACCAAAGCTAAGCATGATATAATGAATTGTCACTACTTTTTTGTATGAAGAAAGTGCACCTCCGATGGAGGGGTTTTATTATAAAAACATGACATTGATCTTAAAAAAATTCATTTATCATATATAAAATTTCATTCAATATATCAAATTAATTATTTAATCTAATAACACAATGCATTAATTAAATTCTAAGGATGGTACGAGAAGAAATTAATTAATTCATTCATAAATTTAAAGGGTAAGGAAAGGGATCCTACCTCAAGAAGTAGACCAGGCCAAACACTCATCACTTGATGTTTTTATCAGTGACAACTCGAAGTAATTTCCTCCCACCTCTGAGCGTATTCACCTTCACATATACATATGGACACCTAGACCCTATGTATATATTATCATGTCCATGAATATGAATAAGGGGATCCTTACATATAATCTTATATTCATATACCTGTCTCCACTCACCTGCGTATGAATTTTTTATTTTCATACATGATCACACTAAAACTCATATAAATATACTCGCTACCATGGAAAAACATATATATAATAGGGAATATAATATAGATATATTTCTACCTATTCATACATAGGCAAGTATCCATTGACAACGACAACTCAAACCCACCTCAAGGATGAGTTAAAACACTAAAAAAATTATCTATAACTCAAAAACATTAAAAAAGGATAAAAACACAAAAGAAAAATTATATGGGACTCAAAACCACTTAAAGATCCTAAATCAAATAGGGAAAGATAAGGTAATGGGTAAAAACATCACCTCAAAGAGAAGACGTCGAGATGAAATGAACCAATTTGTTTTGCCTTCGATGGTGGATGTATGAATACACAAGAATAGGTCCCAAGAAGAATTCTCCACTCCCAACAATTTAAAGAAACACAAAAACCAGATTAACCATTGATATAGTGTTTTGGATGAACTACACCAGATGATAGGGAGACCAAAAATCTACAGGAAAAGTAAGGGGAAATATCTGGTGACCATACCTCAAAATTTTGAAGAGAAATTTTCATAAAATATATTGGATTTCATTGATTGGAGAGGAGCCCAGAGAAGGGGGGTTTGTACCATGGGTTTGGTTGAAGGGGGCATCACGCGAGCAAGAGGGTAAGGGGAGGGGCGTCATGTGTTGATAAAGGGGGAGACCCCTTTGGGTCTTCCTTAATCCTTAAAAAATAATAATATTAATAATAATAACCAAGATAATAATAATAATAATAATATAATTATTGTTAAGAATGGAATTTTATTAAAGAAAAAAGAAAAACAATACATGAAAAAATACAAACAAGAAACACCACACAACTATAATGTATGGTTATGGTGAAAAAGAGCAAAAACCAAAATAACAATAAACACCCATTGAAATAGGGTGGGCTCTGGAAGACAAGCAGAAGGTTCTAAAAAAGGAAACCTGCAACAGAAGGCTTCAGGACACCCCATGTATAAGCATGATCTCTTCCTCAGCAAAGACTCAAGAAACCAAACATCGAAGATACGTACGAGCCCCCAAAAAAAAGAAGAAAACGACATCTTCATATCATGCACTGCTCCCACAAGATAAAAAAGCTCCTAAAATAGCAACAAAATAGACCACACCAGGCTGACACTCCATGAAGTAAGCCCTGAAAAAAAATCTACATCTTAAAAACTAGTGCAGAAAAACAGAGAACAGAAGGCCTGCTACTACATACCTGTAGAAAATATAGAATCAAACCACTCTAAATAATAATAAAGAATAAAACTAAGTAAAAAACCCCAAATAAATAAAGAAGAAAACAATGATGTAAAAAACCATACAAAACAGCCTCAAACAGAGATAAGAGATAGCTTACAAAAGTCTAAAAATGGGGGACTTGTCACAATCCTTTTTATAAAAAGGAATGAGATCATCAGGAACTTGATCATACCAAAAAAATCAAGTCAATTAACACCTTTATTAGTCAAGCCATCAAAAACAGAATTAGATTCCATATAAATGTGAGTGATAACATGATTCAAGGAAAAAATAATCTCTAAACAATTAATCCAGTGATTAGTAAGCTTCCAGGACAAGTGAGAAAGACCCATCCTTATGGCAGAAACGACAATAGTAGAATCACATTCGATCCATAAATTATCCCATCCACGATTCAGAGCTTGATCCACAGCAATGATAATGCCAATCATTTCAGCCTCATGTGAAGAGGCAAAGCCACAAGAACTATGAAAACAACCAAGGACATCCCCTTTATGATTTCTGGAAACAGCACCATAAGTAGAAAGGCCCGAATTACCCCAAGAAGCACCGTTCAAATTAACTTTTAACCAACCAAAAATAGGTTCCTTCCAAAGAACTTCTAAAGTACCATGTGGAGGCCTGAAGTTTCCCTTAACACCTATCTGGTTCAAAAAGGACAAATCATGAACCAAGTTGAAACAAAAATGCTTCCTTGGAATATCAACATTATGCATAGCAGCAAGAATGGCTGATAAAACCCCACTTACTGAGAAGGAAAAACTATCATGAATTTCCTTATTTCGAGCAAACCAAAAAAATTAAGGAGTTCAGTAGCAGCGACCCTAAAAAGATCCATCAATTGAGGAGAAAGTGAAATAGAATGCCATCCCAGAAGGAAATGATGAATTGAAGACATAACCTGCATAGGGATTTCAAAAATATCATAAACAGCCTTCCATATTGAAGAGTAATTAACACAACTAAGAATCAAATGGTCAATATCTTCCATATGTTGATGAAAAAACACACATGAAGAATAGAGAGCGATTCCACATTTTTGAAGGAAACAATCAGTAAGAAGCTTCCCATGAGCTAGTCTCCAGGAAAATGTTGTCTTAGAAGGCCTAATAAAGTTCATATGAAGGTCCCTCATCCACTTACAACCTATATTGCAAGATATAGAATGACTATAAAAAATTTTAGAAGTCAGCAGGCCATTTATAGCAGGTTCCCAAGCCCAAAAATCCTCTCTGTTAGAGAAGCAGTAACTATTTATAATAGTAAAAATATTATTAGGGAGACCCCCTATATTATCAAGATGATATTTAACCGTAGCATCCAGATCAACAATAAAATCATCATTCATCAAGGAATCATCTAGGGGATATCCAGTCCAGCTGTCCTTCGAATAGGATAAAGATGAGTTCCTCGAAACAATACATCTAGCATGAGAGTCAATGGAAGAAAAAATGGATTTAAATTGGCCAAACAGAAGAATCCAGATGATTAAAAACCCTATTCCTGATCCTATCCCTAAATTTATTATGGAAAACTTCTAGAGACTCAAAATTACTAATGTAAATCCTTAAAATTAATAAAGCTTGTAAAGAATCATTAAACACCTCAATATTTTTAATACCAAGACCCCCAGCATCATAGGGTTTACAACAATTATTCTAAGTGACCGTAGCTAATTTCCTCTCCAAAATATTACTACTCCAAATGAAATTTTTAATAGAAACATTAATGCTCTTGAAGAGAGATATCGGCCACTTATAGACCATTAAATAATAAACAAACTTAGAAATGATCACAACCCTAACCAAGAAAACATGACCCACCAGAGAGATGGACTTACCCTTCCTGGTAGCAAGATGCCTTTTGATTTGACAAAGAATATCAGAAAAATAACAAGCTTTAGGCCTCCTCTAAAACATAGAAACACCCAAATATGTAAAGGGAAAAACACCTTCATGAATACCCAAATCCCTTATAATGCCCGTCTTCCTAGAAATAGGAAAATTCCTACCAAAATAGACAAAGGACTTATTTCAAATAATATCTTGCCCAGAGACTTTTTCATAATGCAAAAGGGAGTGCTTAATATTTTTAATATTTCTCTTATCCTTTTTAGTGAATAGAATAATATCATCAGCATAAAATAATTGAGTGGGATCAAAAAAACCTCTACCAGCACTAATAGACTTTAGTTTCCCATTGCTAACCAAAATAGAAAGTAGTCTACTAAGATAATCCTCCACAATAGAAAAAGTAATGGTCGACAGAGGGTCACCTTGTCTGACACCTCTAGAACAAGCAAAGTATACCTCAGGGGAACCATTAATAAGGAAAAAGATACGAGTAGACTCAAAAATTATTTTAACCCAATTAATGAAAACATCATCAAAACCAAAAAAATGCAGAACCTTATAAATGAAATTCCAATTTATAGTATCAAAATTTTTCCTGACATCTAACTTGAGAGAAATATTACCATCCCTTGTGGATTTCTTAAGAAATTTCACACTTTCTGTGGTATTAATAAGACAATATTTAATAGACCTAACCTTAATAAAGCCAAACTTATTAGGACAAACAATCTTACTGGAAATAGAGGAAAACCTCATGGCCAAGATTTGGAAAATAATTTTAAAAATTTTATTGATCATAGAAACTGGTCTGAACAAATGAATCTCATTAGAATTCTCCATCTTTGGAATGAGGGCAAGGAATTGAGCATTCCAGTCCTAAACAAGAGAAATACCTTTAAAAAAAATGATTAACCAACTTGTAAACATCATCATGAATGGCGTCCTAATGTGTCTGAAAGAAAAAATCCCCAAAACCATCTGGACCAGGAGAGCTGTCAGACATTAGTCTAAAGGTCGCTTCCTTTATTTCAAAGTCCAAATGGATAGATGTATGGTTGTAATTATCCTCTTTATTAACAAGAGTTGGAATAACACTCTCCACTGGATCTGCAAGAGGGGCATAACCGGTAAAGAGATCCTTAAAATAAGTAACAACATGCTCAGAAAGATCCTTTTTGTTGTCAAAGATATTATCCCCATTTCTAACCAAAGAGAGAGGCCTTGGTACTTTCTTAATTCTCTCCAAAAAATTAAAAAAATTAGAATATATATCCCCATCTCTCAACCAATTATCCATAAAATTTTCTCTCTGCAAATCATCTTTGAGATTCAAAACATTATTAATATTTGAAACCAACTGAGTCTCACCCAAAACATCATTATAGAAGTCATTAGAAGAATTTTTCTCCTGCATTTGTTGAAGAGATTCCTCAAGAGAGGAAATTTTAGAATCAAGGGAATTGAAAAAAAAATTACTCCAGAATTTCAAATTTCTTTTAAGGAGTTTGAGCTTGATGATTCAAGCAAAATCATTGACCCTATAATTCCAAGCACTCAAATTTTGTTCAAAAATAGTTCTACAATCTGGATGATTAACCCAAGATTTATTAAATCTAAAAGTAAAAGGAGGTTTGGGATCTTTACTCACAAGGTCAACCAAAATAAAATGATGATTAGAGTTAATTCTGGAAAGAGTCATACAAGAAATAATACCCCAGAAATCGAGAAAAGCCTCATTGAAAAAATCTCTATAAATTCTACTAGAAACAAATCTATCCAAAACATTCATGTACCAAGTATACTTAGCCCCAACAAGACTAACTTCAATCAACCCAATATCATCAATACAACCTTTGAAATCCCTTGAAGAAATGACATTATTCATAGCTCCAATCTTCTCATCAGAACTCATAATGGTGTTAAAATCACCAAGGATAGACCACGGACTAGAGATCGAAGATTTGAGAGATCCAATATTCATCTATAAATTCTTAGGACCCAGATAATAGTTATGGGCATAAATAAAAGAGCAGAAATTTTGAAGCCCTTGAATATTGACGGAACACGTGACATACTGATTAGAATTAACTATTAGGGAAACATGAGATAAATAACCATGATCCAAAACCCATAACTGTTTAATATCTGATGAGGATCTATTAGATTCCACAAAGTGAAATCCAAGATTTTCAAAATTGGAAATATTGGGAGAAAAAACACTTTTGGGTTCATACAAACCAATGAGAAGAGTCATATTCTTTAGAATGAAGAGCCTAAGGGACCTCATGGTATCATGATTGTCTGGTCCCTGACAATTCCATAACAGAAAAATCATTTAAATCTAAGTCCAAGGGGGATTTTGCCCTTTTTTGACCCCCATAGTTACCTATTTTCCAGACTTAGGAAGCCTTCCAGCCTTTCTCTTAGGACTAGAGGCCCCTTGTAAAAGATCACTTATGTCTAAATTACTAGTGGTTCATTTTACATTTTTAACACCAACAGTGAGGATTTCAATAGGACCTCTAAATAAATTAGTAACACCCAAATCCTACAATGTCACGTCACCACTAGATGAAATAGGAGCCTCAATTTCCTCTACCAGTGTAGCAGTACCATCAAAAGAAAAAGGGACCCCAATCACCCCTTCTAGAGAAGAAAATTTTGGCTTGAAAGAAGAAGGTTCCACTCCCTTTATAGCAGAATATTCATTATGAGAAGTAGGATCTCCAGCCACCGGATCTGGGGAAGTTATGGGTGCAAAGGATGGCATAACAGGATCAATAAGGCCCTAGGAAATCCCATAATTCTCACTATTCTGAAAAGAAACCATAAGCTCACAAATATTATCCTCCAAATCCTTCCCCAAAAAACAATCATCAATATATTTTTCTGAAAAAATATCCAGGTCATAAATCTCAGAAGAGATATTCATATCCAAAATGTGATCTACTATACACGTGAATCCGCCATATTTATCCATTTCACGACCAATATTAGCAATAGGACTAAGAAGATCAATAATCCTACCTTGTTCAACATCTTCAGAGATATATGTCCAAGATTTATTGGAAGTAACTATAACTCTAGAAGGACCAGGTATATCCTTTGAAGGACCCTCCTTTTCCATAAAGACATTATTATTATTTTTTTTCCAATTAACCTCCTTCCAATCCTTCTATTTGGTAACCTCATTAACATTATTTTGATGAATGCAAAAATTCACCACAAAATGACCAATAATCTTGCAGACCTCACAAAAATAAAGAACACGTTCATATTCTACTTTAACATCAATCTTATTACCATTATCAATCAAAGTGACATTATCCGGTCTTTTATTTTCTAGATTAACATCAACCAGAATTCTACCAAAATATCCAAGATCCCCCTCCAGAGTTTTCTGATCCATTCTAATAGGAGTTCCAACACATGAGGCAAGGTCATTAAGGATCTTAGGATGCTAATACATCCAATTTGACCCATGAAGTCTGATCTAGATCTGATCATTGGTTTGTTTAAGGTTAAAGGGATTAAAATTAACATCCCATATGGATAGTCTCAAACCACCAGGTTTGATATGTAGGTTACCAAAATCCCATACTCTATTAAAATCATCCCCCGATTGAAAAATGAAATGAAAAAAACCCTTCCAATAGGAATCAATTTCTAGTTACTAAAACCCCAGCAATGAGATATTCTATTTTTAAGATCAAGGTAAAACCAGGGTTTATCACCCTTGGAATAAATAACGCGTCCAAGAATTGAAAACATACAAAGATCAATACGTTGTTGCAAAGACTCCGGATCCGCGACAACAGAAAAACCACCATTCTCAAGTCTGGTAATGTTAGAGGAATGAGACGTACCTCTTATTCTCAGATTAGAAGAACCATAAAGTACTTAAGAAAAAGAAACAACATTATTTCTGACCACAAAAAGGTGTGTAGGATCTGATGAAAAACCAAGACCCTTAGTTGAGAGTCAATCATCCTTCAAAGCAAACTCCCAATCATGATTGAACAAACCCATTTTGGGAATCAAGTAAGACTCCAGGAGCGATCGAATATGCCATTTCTAGTTCAAAGGGAAAGTTCCTTCGCTCTCTCCATCATTTGATCTCTTCCAATTCAAATTATTGTTATTATTGTTATTATTATTAAAAAAATATTTCTTTATTATTTTTATTTTTCATTTAAACTAATTTAATTAAATTATTTTATTTCATTGTAATTTGTTTAATTCAATTTCTCTAAAAAAATACTTTACAGTATTCCAACTCTTCGAATTATATTTTGAAGCCCTATTTTAAAAACTTTTTGTCGCATAAATGAAAAATCTAAATTCCCTTGGATTTTTTGTTCGGTTCAAGATAGAGGACGTTACATGTTTCAGTTAATCACTCTGCCATAATCGTTTAATTTGGTTTATAATAGATTCCTTTGTATGTATACCCAAACATAGAATCTGTGCTAATCCATTTCATTTGTTTCTTTTCCCCATGATTCCATGAATTATTTTATGATTGATGTGAAGGGTTAATCAAGGAGATTAATGGTGTTCTCATAATATTTTCTATGTTGTACTTTTTGTTTTAAAATACAATATGAATTTCAATTATGTATCTAGTTCACCAAGACTACTAACACATTTGGTCCTTTGGGATGTGATCACTTGTATCTTATGCCAATGTAATAATGTAAGGCATCGACTCTAAGAGACTAGGGTTGGGGTCATGATAGTTGGTATTAGAGAAAGTTTAGTAGAAAACATGGAAATTAGATTTAGGAAACATAAATTAGGGAATATAACACTAAAATAGACTTTGCAGATAAGTATAGAAAACAACCTAGAATTTTGGTTAGGTGGAGATTATGTGGGTATTCCTAACAATACATCCCTTTATAGATACTACAAGTGGATGTGGTTCCGGCACAGATGTGCCTAGGGGTATCAACCCCAACAAGGTGCATCATTCCAGACTCGGTGTAACCTGGTACACAACAACGGGACTTACTATGCACATAGTTTGGAACTCCCAGTAGATATACTTAGGATAATGAAAATTTATATACAAACCATTATAAATGATTTGAATATATTAAGATAATAAAAAACCTAGTTTAAACTTAAGGTGTTTTATTTTGAAAATAATTTGTCATGATATCCTACAAAGGACTATATATTTTTTTCACTATGACTATTATTACTCACACTATGATTTCTATTCTTAGTCAATGAATGGAACCCAAGTGAGTCATTTTAACATTGAATATGATGGAAAAGGTAGTGGTATTTAGGAATCAAATGTAATTTTTAGAGGAGCTAAAGGTATCATTTTCATCATATGTATTTTGTAAGTTATATTAATGAATTTTTAGAAAAATGATGACCCTCAAGTCAGGTGACAACTTATCACGTTTCTAAAGGCCATAGTGTTTTAACCCAGAACTTAAGGTTGACAAGGGTACAATTCCCATCGCCAGCCTACGTAAAGTCCTGGTTAGCATTCCTTTCTTAATTAAAATATCAACTTGATAAAGATGAATTTGATTTTAGGGACATTTGTCTTATCAAATAGATAACCTTATGATTGGAAAATGATATGGTTCTTAAATGAATAATGTTATTTCAAAATATGTTCTCTTTTTGGGAATCTATAAGGTTAAGGTAAATGTAATTTTATAAAGAATAAAGGACGAATTTTATTTTGGATTCAAATTTGATTTTATTGTGGACTAATGTTTATTCAGGTTATTTATAATGGATTGAAAACCTTGAAGATAATGAGATTTATGCAATTAAATTTTTAGTACACAACATTAAGAGTGATTTTTGCTATTTGGTAGACAATATGATATAATCCTTCTAATTTTTGGGATTTAATCTTAGTCTATCGTATTTTTTAGGAAGGATAGTTATTTTCTAAATGATATTTGTTGAACATTAGGTTTTAATTTTTAATTTTGGAGATTAATTTTTTTAATTATCTTATATTATCTTTACCAATTGGGTTTTGGTTAATGTATAATGACAAGATGGATATATATTTATACTATTGTGGACTTTTTGATCTGTATAAGTTGATTTGAAATCATCAAACAAGGAAAAAATTTCTAAAATACTCATCGTTTGGATAAAAAGATGAGTTTGTGGTGGAAATTGATTAAAGGGTGAAACTTTTCATATCAAATAAGTATGTTTCATTATGTTCTTAGTCTATGAAATAAATTAATTCTTTAACAATATGTAAAAGATCTTGAAACCAAAAATGTTGTCCTAGTAACTTATTTTCTAATGAATCAAATGGACCCTTAGATCATCGCATATTTATAGCTTTGTGATTGTTAACTCTCTCCTAAACATGTTCTACATCACACTCCATGATAACTTGGTAGTCATATTTCTCTTAAATTTCCATGTTTTCGTACATGGTATCCTAGTATGTGTTATCTCTGGTGACCTACGTACTTCCCATTCTTTATTTTGAAGTGGAAGTTATATTGACCCATGTTCTGATGTCAGATTTCAATAAAAATATTTATGAATATTATAACCTTATTTACTGATGGAATTTATTTAAGTATGGGATAATTTAACACCCCAATATTTTTATGGTATTTCTATTTTTAAATTCAATTTATTTTGTAGCATATGTTTCATGCAACAATGGTCTTAAACATATAAAAAAATATTATTATTCAAATGTTACTATTATAAACTATTAATTAAATTATCAGTTATGAATAGTAATAACTAACTTGTAAAAATATAGTTTTTATAAAAATATAATACGAATTCATTGGTTACCTTACAATTATAAACAAAAATATAAACTAATTGAATATAAAGGAGAAATTTTTATTTTCATTCTCCCAAAAGTGTTTTCCCTTAATAAATTAAATTACTTAAAATTAACAAATAAAATTTATGAAATATATTTGTTTTATATTAAATGAAATATTTTTTATATTCATCCAATCGATTTTATAGGTATAACATAAGAACAACCCCAATTTTAGGCATAAAAACCTAAATATTTCAAAAAATCATTTTTTGCCTTTTAACGGAGAACCTATTTTAAATCCTATTTTTAAAAAATTTATATATTATATTTTAAAAAGTAATATTATTATTTTAATTCATAATATAAAAAAATTACTTTGATTTTTTTGTATTTTCTAATAAATTTCATGTTTTGATGAATTGTGATAAAATGTTGCATTTCAATTGAAAAAACCTTTTTCTTCTAAATAATGTAGAGTATTAAATTATATTTTTTTTTGGATTTAGAGTATATATTAGATCTATTTTTATAATTTAATATAATTTAGGTCATTGTAATAAATTTGACATTGAATTTATATATAAAAACATTTCAATCTTTTGAACGTTTTTACTTTAAAGCCATGTTTTCTCATTTAGTCCATGGGATTAATTTTAAATTAATTAAAAAGACTTATGTGTTTTGAATTTTAAAAAATGGATTCCATTTTGGTAATCATAAGTTTAACATTTATTAAATATGTATCTTTTATTTTTGAGAATATGAATGGTGAATTTTGTAATGTTTTAATTACCATGGTTAAAGGTAAATTAAGAAATTAAGGGTAAAAATAATATTATAAAATTAACCTACCACTTTTTAATAATTTTTTTGGATGAGTTATTGTTTAAAAAAATCATCATTGGGACAATTTTTGAGCTATTGGAGCAACATGGATGAATTTAACCTATTTATAATTTATATTCAAAGAAAAGTCAATTTTTTCACAATTTCTTTTAGCAAGTGAACTATTTTTAATAGGTGTTATATAAGGGATGTGTTCGAATAAAAATAATATTTAGAAAGATAATATATTTATCTAAATCATGTTAATTTATTTTTAATGTTTTGTTTTAAAATAATTACCTAAAATGGTGACAAAATGATGATGGAGTAATTGTTTAATTAATGGAAGAATCAAATAAATGATATTAAAAATATTAAAATAATTATAATTTGACATAACTAATATCATAAATGAATTTTTCAGATTACCTGGACATATTAGGGGTGTATTAGAGTTTTTTAGTGGTTATCCTATAGTTAATATATTTTTAAAAAGTCATGTAATGAATAGTGTCAAAATTGAAACTAATGATATTTTAAAATAAATAATATTTTATTAAATGATATAAAATTCATAAAAATATAAATTTGGAAAAATTATCAGGATTTAGTTAATTATTTCATAAATTACTCATTTATTGGTCTTTTTTCATTTTATATTAGTTATATTAACCCTCAAAGTGTAACTTACATGATATGATGGTAAGAGTTTAAGGTGTAAAATAAGGGTTGAAACAGAAAGATAAGGATTAAAAAAATAAAAAAAAGTATAATTTTTATTGGATGAATTTATTTCGACCCATTACCATACTATATTTTAAATAAGTCATTTTTTCCATTTACAATTGAATATTAATTTATATTAATTTACTATTTTGAGAGTTTCCTAAAGTGCCCCTAACCCCTATTATAAAAGGGAACATATTATTCTCTTTTATTCACACTACATAACCTATTTTTTTCCAAATACTATAAAAATATCCACCCATAACCCCTCACTTCATCCTAGAAGCTTTACTTTTGGAAGAAATCCAACCAACGAAGTATTTTGGTGCAAATCAAAAAGAGATTCCCAAATAAGTGGCATAATTAATCAACAAATACTTTATTTTATATCATCCTTGACCCCCCCCCCCAATTATTCTTGTTACATGATTATATAATAGAATAAATATCATAAATATACTAATATTTTTTATATAAGTTTTTGAACTAAAATTACACACACTTCCATCTAATGGGTAAAGAACTTATCGTTCCTGTGTACATCGAACTACCTCCTCACAAAACGATGTTGTTAGTTTTCCCTCTACCACCTCTCATAATTTGATAATGTGGTGGAAAAAATATTTATATATTATATATATGATATTTATTATGAATTTAATCTTATTTAATTCTTTTATAACTCAAACATTTATGCTTACTATTTTATGAAAATATGATATTTGGATGCGTGGATTGTCACCCCTCAAAGCGATGTGATTCATTCAGACTATACATGGAATGTATTATTAGTAATTTTAATAAAAATATGTGAAATATATGACATAAATATAATTATAATATATATATATATCATTTAATTTTCATAATTTTATTATGACAATTAAATAGAATTAGCATTCATGCGTAAGTACGACCTACTGTCTCCATAAAGAGTGCATTTCATTTCTTAGCTCAAAATATAATTAATTATTCCAACTATATATATATATAATGAATATATATGATATTTAAATAATTTTTTAAATTATTTATATTGTTAAATCATGATATAATTATGAATAACAATAGGTAACAAGTAAAAACATAATCGAAAAACTATGAAATTAACACCCGAATTAGGGAAAATAATGAAAAATTACAAACAAATGAGTAATAAGATATTATAAGAATATAATATATGATATTATAAATATGAGCATGGATATGGTAAAAATTAATGAAATTATTTAAACCATTATACAGGAGGTCAACAAACATTCATTTAAAGAAAAGTTCAAGGTAATGGATTTCAATCTCACTTTTATTTTCCATGAGTTACAATCCATGTTCACCACTTATTTATTATAAGTGGTGTATATAATACACATGAATGAATTTTAGATCGGTTGTATGTCAATCTTATACATACTATAGATGGGAGTCCCGAGAAACCCGAACCTTGTTGAAGGAATGTGGAACCCTAACACGGATGCGTGAAATCCAAATGCCAGATCCTTCACTGATGTAGTTATGGGGAGAAACAACAAAGACACCAAGCCCTGCAAAGGAGATTCTGCCATAGATTCCTACATTAAACCTCAAATTTTCTATCACCATGGGCACCCAGTGATTTCATTCACTACTGATGAGGTTTTCATCTTAGCTTCCGATTTGCTCTATGTTTTTGTTGGAAAATTTATTAATCATCGTCTTTCTTTGAAATTCATAAGAAGCTCACTGGAAGTTATTGGTTATTTGGGTTTCCTTATTGGCCTCCTTAATTCTTTGAATGCCATCTTCAAATTTGCTTCTCATGAAGGATATTATAGGATTTGGGCTAAATGCATTTGGTTATTTGGGGGTTGTGTGATGAGAGTACTCAAACGGACCCCTGCCTTTGACCCCTTTCATGAATCGCCTATAGTCCCCATCTTCATTGGCTTCCATGGTCTTCCACTACATTTTTAAGCAGCCAGCCCTTTTCCCGATCTCAATGCTCTTTGGAAACCCCCTAAAACTTTACTTGGCTACAGAAAAACTCTCAAGACCATCAGTGGCTAGAATATGTGTAGAAGTGGATGTCTCCCATGATCTTCCTACTCAAATTTGGATTCAAAATGGCTCTTATGGTTACTTCTAGGAGGTAGTTTATGAAAACATACCAGATTACGGCACTTCTTGTTTGAAACATGGACATCCTTTGAAAGATTGTAGCTTCAAACCTTCAACTTCGGCTTCTAGAAAAATGATTTGGGTTGAAAAGAACTTACAGGAGCACAAAAAGATTGAGTCTTGCACTAAGGATGGTCCATCAGATGCTCCTTTTTATAGTAATATGGTAGCTAAAAATAAAGAGAACCTTGTCACTGTTGAGAGCTCTACTATACTCCCTTCACCCTTAATGGAAAATCAGGATTTGATGACGGAAAAACATGGAAATCATAATCGAATATCTAATTATGTGAATGTTGTATTTGAGACCACGGCTAAAAATCCTCCCTCCAAGAAGGACTCTTCCACTCATCATGAGTTCCCTCATTCAAATGATATGGAAACAAAGGACTATCCCACTCCAACCTCTCTTATTAAAGAGAAAAGAAATTAAATAGAGTCACATGAGGCTTATGAGGTTGTACAGTGGGAAGCTGAGGATTCTTTCTAGGAGGATGTTGACAAGATCTCTCAAGTGGTGGATAATTTTCATCTAAAGGAACAGAAAGAGAAAAAATCCATTGTCAAATCTGATTGTTTTATCACTCCAAATCCCAAGAAAACTTAGAAACATAGAGATAATTTCAATTATGAAATAACTATTATCACAAGATCATTAGCTGTCAAAAGTACTGATTTTGAGGTTCCTCCGCAGCCTGTCCCTATTGAATCCCTACCTAAATCCTCACAATCTTCTGATTGCTCGAAATCAGATACTTCTTCAAGTGAAGATGATGAAAATGATCCTGCATATCGGGATTCCTATCAATATGAAGAGGAACCAAATTTCTCAAAAGAGCTTGACTCCAGGTTAGCAGAAAATGATACAACCTCCTTTAGAAAATACAAAAATGGTGAAATGACTATTGATGCTTATTTTGATATTAGAAAGAGGATATTTATTAGAGTGGATGAGGAATTTGAGAAAGATCCAAATTTCGATTTTAAGGACATTCCATGGCAATGATTTATGGTTCCTGATTTCTTTGTGCTGTTTGGATGAAGATCAGTGGGGCATGTTGGATTTTTTGAGATGCTCTAGCCAACTATTGTGCATCTTGTTAGATGATTCCTTGCTCTACCTGGATTCTATTTTAATTTTCCTTCACAGGTTTTAGTTTGGACTACATTCCTTCTGAATAACCCAGATTTCTTATTTGTTTTTCTTCTCTCTTATTGATGGGTCTTCTGACTGTTGTCTCTTGGCTTCTGCCTTATTTATGGTTGCTCTGCTTGCTGAACAAGATGTTGTGTGATGGCTGGATATCATTATACATCATGGTGATATGCTGGATCTTTTTCTCAGTTATGCAGATGAGATTGGACTGTTGTGATTTGATTTGGAAGATGAATACTACTTCTATCTTCACATCGTTACAAGTAAGGTGCATTATACTCTTATTTTTCAATAGATCTCATGATGGCAGCAGGAGTCCTCTGGTTTTGTGTGATCTGTTTCTGTTTTATCAGCATGTATCTTTCTTTTTTATTTGTATTGGTGTAAATTATTTACACCTTGTGCAAAAAATTTATAACCTTATTGATTTAATAAATTCCTTTGGGGCATGTATCGAGGGACCAATTCATGTCACCATTTACCCCAAAAAATGAATAAATTTTATGATTCATATACTTAATATTATGGTATTTAAAAATCCAAATAATTTTCCTCATTTCATGGGGTATATGAATCAAATTATTATAAATTTGTAAGTATTATTTCAAAATCTCATTATTATTCGATATTTTTTAAATTTAAGTCTCTACTGGGGAAAATTTTGTTTCTATATCTATGTTTTCTATAAAAAAATCAAATTTTTTTTACTATTATATTATAGATGTTTAAATCCATTTTTACCAATTTTTCATCTTTTTAGTAAAATGGTTTTGAAATGATTTTTTTTAATTTTCCAAACGAGGTTCTTTGTGACTTTTTAGATGGAAGGAATTTTTTTTAACTTATGTGGCATGAGAAGTTTTTTCTGCCATCATGACAGCTTAATATTTTTAACGCTCCTGTAAAAATTAAAAATTTTCTTTTAAAATAAAATTTTTTCATTTCTAATTTTCTCGACTTTTTAAATTAAGGTTTTCAATGTAAAAAGGGGTGATTTTATCAATAAATTTTTAATAATTTTATTAGATTATTTTCTTCTATTTCAAGATCCTCTATTGAATCTTATTTTTAATGTTGGATAATCTCATATAAAATCATATACCATTTTTAATTCAATTTTTTATGATTCATATTGACCATGGATGTTCTATTTTGATACCATTCATGGTATATCACTAAATTATTCACATTTCAAATGATAGTTTTTCAATATGAATGTTCATGTTTTTTATGTTTCATTTTTTCAGATAATGAATGAATTAGACTTATTAAGTGTTGGAAAGGCCCCACTATAGACCCTTGATGCATCAGTAGGTCTAATAAGACAAACTAGTTTGGGCATTGGATGATTTCTTACCCATTTATATATGGTGTCTTAGCCGAAGCCTTGACAGTAGGTTTATGATGTCCATCATTATAAATTCCCTCTTTATGAGATTATTTGTTGATATTCCGTGGGATTATTCAATTAGTATAATATCCATGGTTATGTTTTATTCCCAATTGATTAGTTATATAGAATTATTTTACCATATTTATTTCCTTCTATATTATGATCAAGTTATGGATTAAATGGAATGTGTTTTTGTTAATCACCTTTTAATAATAGTTTATTCTTTCTTTTGATAGATTTCATTTTATCTATACCCTTAAAAAGAATCTGATACCACCCATTTACTTTTTTCATTTCCACGTGATTCTATGAATTATATCATGATAGGAATGTAGGGTTAATCATGGAGAATAATGGAATTCTCAAAAATATTTTATATATTGTACTTAATGTTTTAAAATGTAATGTAAAATTAAATTATGTATCTATTTTACCAAGACTACTAACCCATTAAGTCCTTTGGGATGAGATCACTTACATCTAAATCCAATGTAAAAAAGTAAGGCACTAGCTCTGATCTACTGGGTTCAGGGTCATTAAAGATATAATTCTTTACATGATTCATTGGAGAGTGGTATAATTATAGTCCTACCCATCACAATTTTATAGAGTATCTTATATGTTTTTTTACTCCCAATTCCAAATCATATCATGAGATATAATCATTAAAAAATTCATTCAATTTATATATAATTTAAATTACACTCATAAAATAGTGAAAACCATATAAATTTATGCCAAATGAACATGAAACGTTCATAACTCCATCATAGCTTCATTAAACTATGTAGAAGAAATGGGTTTTCTAAAAAAATCTATATGAAATAATCATAATATGTATACGAAGAAAATGAGTATATTAGCGTCATATTATATTCCCATTAAACCATAAGAATCATTAATGGATGTCTACATAGATGAAGAATACTTTTATAAGATAATTATAATTTTTTTTTGAAATACGTGAAGAAATATATTTTGTTTTTTGGAAAAATATATTTTAAAAGATATTTATTTATAAATAAATGGGTATAGAAATTAATTTGATAAAAAATTAAAACATAAAGATAAATATTCATAAATAACATCAATTAATATAGTGGTAAAATTCATTTATGTTGAATATGTTAAAAAATATTCTTTCAAAACATTGTAATGAAAGTTTAAGATAATAGAATATGATCAGTGTAGTAAATTTTCAAAAGTGATTCCTTTAATTATTATTATTTCAAATGATAGGAAATATAAAATGATATTAAAAAAACATATAAGTCTATATAAAAAACATCCATAAAATAATACAATGTATGTGGAAAAGGAGGACAATTATTCCCACCACAAGAAGAGATAAATACGGTTGAATTTCGAAACAAAGAGAAGTTAAATAGTAATAATACTTATAATCCTAAAAAAACCATGGTAAATGAAATTAGAAGGTTTTTTAGAGATAATAATTTAAAATTTCACAAAATAGGATTTTAAACACCATCAATATCAATTTCAAAGTTATATTAGATAAGAAAGCATTATCTTTACTCTAAATATTAATTAAAGTAATTTAACCCACTACATAATAAATGAAACCATCTTAATACCATATTTAAGAAACAAATACATATAAATTACCACTTATAATTTTTAATTATAATCATTAATTTCACAAATATTAATTAGTTATATTCTATTTTTCATCATCATATTTTAGTAATTTTTATTATTTCATACATATTTCGTAATTGCAATGTGGATCCTTGATATTCTATATCAAGGTAATAATTAATAAATTAAACAAGGGAGTATAATAGTTGTGATTAAATGATTTATTAAGTTCCATGTTCATTTTTTGTAATGTAAGGTAGTGGTTTATAAGAATGTAATACATGATGATCAAGTTTTGGGTAAATATTTTTGATAAGAATAAGTTACATGATAATAAAAACTCATTTTTTCATTATTATAGTACCATATTAATAAAAATAAATTAATAATTAATATCATATATTACCATTATTAATTCTTTGATACTCATTTATGATGAAAATGATGATATTGGTATAATTTTTTTTAGGCGGTTGAACAAGCCTAAACAAAAACATGTTATACAACTGAATGAGTAAGAGTTTTTATAATATTAGTATAGTTTCTCAAAAAAATGATATTAAAATAATATAACTATACTTGAGAATTAGATTTATAAATATTTTATATGGAAAGTTACTTAAAAAATTTGGTGAAGAACTAGGTACTTTGATGAATTCACTCCTCTCACGAGTTGCTTCAGAATAAAAGACTTAGGCCTACTTATTGAAGCCATGAACTACCCAAATTTTAAGAAGGAATTAGGAGTTAAATAAATGGATCACAATTAAAGAAATAATAATAAGGTAAATATTTCATTGGGAGGGGAAGATAATGGGTCCTTATATAGGGGTGTTTTGGGGGGAATTACTTCAAATAATAATTTCCCAATGGGAAACATTGTAGTTTTAAAAGTAAAGTAGATAAAGGTAGAAAAATAATAAGGATGGAAATGAATCCCCTAATCCAAATAATTTATAGATAATTATTAATGATATTTTTAGTCTTCCCAACTTAGTTTAACCATTTTATCCTAATTTTCCTTTTCAGTGGTAATTCAATTTTTACCTCGGTAAATTATTTTTATTCCTAAAAATGAAATTGACCTTATTATATAATTTATAAATTATTATTCAAAATATGAAATCATTTTTATTGTATAACATTTCTAATTTTGATAAAACCTAATATTAATATAATAATTAAAATATAAAAGAAATTCTTTGTAATAATTTGATTATTAAACACAAAATGAATTTATTCTTATAAAAATCCATTTAATAAACCTTAGAAAAATTTTAATTTACCCTATTCTTTATATTATCAATAAATATTTTTAAAATAATTATTTATTAAGGAATAATTTTACTTTTTATGATTAAAATAAATTACACACATAAAAAATCTTTGAAAAATAGAACTTTTCAATATTGAATTGTTTTATCTTTATCTCTAAACAATTAATATTCAACACATCAATGTTTATTCATTTATATATATATATATATATACATATACTAAATTTCATTAAATTTAATACTTCAAATATGAAAAATTTAGTGTTTGTATACTAAAACATAACACATAATAGAAATAATGTTTTATAATAAAAAATTATTATTTAGCAATGAATAATTAAAATAATTTTTCTTATAATTACATAGTAATTTCATTTATGATATTATGTTTTTTAGTAATCATTCATTGAATTTTATCGATATATTTTGTAGATATCATTCTATAATATTAATAAATTTAATAAAATAAATTGATAAAAACTATTTCCCTTATAATCAATAGAATTTTAACAAATGAATTAGAATATCAAAATTATATTAAAAAAATTATTGAAAAATAATTATTTATGAGTAATATGTATATTTTATAACTAACGAGACATTAGGTATGTTAAATACATACTGATAATTTTAAATTGTTAATATGTTTATAGGTATTATACACAATAATTGTATACTATTTTTATAAATGTTATATAATGACTATATTAACCACATTACATCCTATAAATTCATCCCAATGTATCTTTATAGAGAAAAAATAACATTCCTATATTTTTCAATTTTTCAATTTTCATTATACAACATGATTTATCCTTTTATGATTCTTTATTTTTAGGTTTAGTTATACAAATTTTTATTCTCAAGGTTGAAGTTAATCCATGAGTTTACCTAGTTATAAAAATAGTTTTTCTTTTATATTGAATGTCTCATTTTAGTTTATGAGATTTTATGGGATGAAATCATCCATGGTACATAACAATAAATGTAATACATGGATTTATGTAATTTTATTATAAAGTTCCATAATGAGTGAATAAATTACAGTTGGTTTGATTAATATTATTTATGAATTAATTTTCACTCAAGTTTAATTATTTTAATAAAATATAATAAGATATTTAGTTATCATAGATTTATAGTTTAAGGGGAAATTGTTTCCTAAACTTCAATGTGTTATATTATCCCCCCTTAAATAAATTTCATCCCCGTAATTTTAGTCATCTATCACTCATGAAAATAGGTGTGGGTATCCACATTATATCCATGACTAAAGATATTATTTCTAATGAGATATTTACCTCACTATGTTATGTAAGACTAAGTAACTATTCTTTTTTCCTCATAATAGGCATATATTTATATTTTCATTTTTCATAACCATTTTTTAAAATATTCATCCATGAAATTAATCTAAATATTACCACTATTACCTCTATATAATGTACAAGTAGTTTTTCTCATGGACCATTAGTTAAAATTAGGAATAAGCTACCACTAAGTCATTTTTCATGAGGTTATGTTCCAATCCATTTTTAATGAAACACTCTCTATAAAAAAAACCTTCTATACTACAAGGTAGTGTGATTATATGTGTAGTAACTAACATTATATTAATATCATTATAATTTTCTTCACATTAATTTTTATAGAGGAACATGACTTCCTTTTGAGTTAACTTGGTTAGTGGATTTGATAGTCATGAAAAATTCCAGACAAAAAATTGTTAGTATCTTGGAAATATAACAAACTGTGGATCTAAGTTATAGTTACTGATCTAGGAAAATCTTCAATCACCTCATTATTTTATGTACCCATAGATATAACCTCACTTATGATAACATAAAGTAATAATGATACTTTCTATTGCAAAAAATCACCCTTCCAAAATTTAGCATACAACTTCTAATTTCTCAAATTACTTACAAAAATCCGAAAACGTCCTTCATAAGCTTCCTTGATCTCATATTATATGATAATTTCATATATAATTACCAACGATCAAGGTAATATCTTTACCCTATATTCATGATCTACTTGAAAATATTTTGGGTATTTATAATTTTGAATGGAATTATTATTAAATTATATTGACCATATATTTTAAATAAAGTTGTATTTGTTATATCCATCTGCTCTACCCTTAATTTATGATATTTGGATAAAATTTCAATAATTGAGGTTCATTTATCACAACATAGTTGATAAAGAAATTCATCAATATGTTCCACATGATACTAGTTCATGATGGTACTTTGGTTATGATCATGATAAGCCATGAATAGATCCATTGATCCCTCTTTATCATAATAAAGAGGATAAGTCAACCCCATGATGAATAATTTAGGAAAATAAAACACTTATCGAGTTTTTTTGGAGTTTATTATTCAATTCTACCAATTCAATCAGGGTCATTTTCTAAAGAGTTTTTGATATAGGCAGAATACCACGTATGGGTTCTATGAAAAACATAACCTCATCATTTGGGGAAATAATTGGAAAAATTCCATAAAACAATAGTATATTCATAAGAAATAGAAATATATTCAATATTGATATTTTCCATATCCATTTAAGATAAATAACCCCCATTGTCAGGTATGAAATTCTATATTACAGAATTAGTTTTCATGAGGACTTCATAAAAAATCATGGATAATTTGTGATAAGAAATCTCATTTCCTAAACTAAAACATAATATGGGATCTATGTATATAGAGACAATTCATTCCTGAAATAAAATAAAATTTGACTAAAAGGAGAATAATAAAAAATTTAGGAATCATATTTCTATAAACTTATATCAAAGTGGAGTTAAAAAAATTGGGAAAAAATCATTGCACCACTATGAGTTTTCACTAGTAATTCAATATGTAATCATTGGGATATAAGTTAATTCTTTGATACTTTTAATGACACAAATCAATTCATAAAACTATTATTAAATAAGATATTTTTAATATATAGAATACCTAGAACAACCCCAATTTCATGATTATATTATCTATAACATTATAAAACCAAAATTGTTAGTATAAGTGTTAAGAAATAATAACCATATAAATTAATCATTTTATAGGGAAATTTAATCCTAATATGTTATAAATTAAAAGCCCTCCATTTCAAAAAATGATACTTTAGGTTCTTCCATCATATTTTTTTTTAACTTTCTTCTTTTTATTCTTCATATCCTAATCCACAAAAATAACTAAACCTAACTCTGATACCAACATAGAAAAAATTATAACAGAATACATACATAATATATCATTTTACATGATTATTAATTACATATCATAATAACTACTACCATAGAACCTATAAATTTCGTGTCTTTAGATATTGGATACAAAACCTCATTATTTTACAAAAACGAGAACAACTCCAGAAAATATTTTTATCACATGATACCCTTTTAAAAATATCCTACTTAATATTATTCTTCACAATATAGAGAATAGATATATTATAAAGTATGTTCTCATATTCTTGGTATGGGTATACATGAAACAAAAAATCAAATATCATTAGAGATCATAAGATAAGCATATGGGTATGAGAATATAATCAAGGTGAATAGACATAACACAAGAGAATGATACATAATAAAAGATGGATAATAAATCATGAGTCATGGTATGAATCCTTTGGAATAACATAATACATGATTAATAGTAATGTTGAAACATGATTTTATAATAATGATACCAGAAGACATTACAAAGGCATAAGAATATAACTTTACATGAACAATGAAAATAATTACTTATATAGAGGATCTCAATAAAGTCCATCATCACATAATGGAAAGATTACCTGAGTGGATTGGGTTTACTCTCCAACTCTTTACATTTCATCCAATGATATATAATTATTTATACAATTCATTGGGGGTATATATAATTCCAGTCCCACCTATCAAATAGTGTAAAAAGTCCCTTATGGGATTAGTTTTATCCTCATTACCTATCATATCATGATATATATAAATCTATATTTGATGAATTAAAGGGATATATAATTTTGGTCCCATTGATATAATATTCAAAACTATATAAATTAATGCCACATAAATTTAAAAATTCATAAATCCATCATAAATTATTTAATATTTGGGAAAGAAATGAGTTTTCTAAAAGCTTCTATAAGACATGATAATAATACATATAGAGATAGAATGCGGATATCAATTTTATATCAAATCTTTATTAAAGAATAATAAATATAAAATTAAGTAAAAATGGATTGAAAATACTTTTATAAGAGTATTTAAATATTTATTTGGAATACATGAATATATATATATTATTTTAAAAAAATGTTTTAAAATAAAATTATTTATAAAATAATGGGTATATAAATTACTTTATAAAACCATCAAACTTTATAGAGGAATATTTTTAAAGAAAATAAATAAATACAATAGAAAAATTAATTTACGTATAATATGTTAAAAAACTTATTTAACACCTTTATAAAGGATGTCAAAGACTATAGAAAATGACTCGTGTAGAAGAAATTAAAAAGATATTTGTTTATCTATATTATTGATAAATTAAATGAAAATAGAAAATAACCTTAATAAATTATATATTTATAGAAAATTACATCTATAAGATAATATAAATAATATGGATATGGAATATAATTATTCTCGACTATAAGAAGGGATAAAGTTTTATACACTTATATGAATCATTTTTGTTGAATTGTAAACCAAAGGGAAGTGAAATGGTAAGAAGACATGTAAAACCTAGAAATAGATACAGTATAATAAAATTATATGTCCTTTTATAGAGAAATATAAAGTAATTTTTCCAATTAGGAATGTAAATATTGTATATCTCATTTTCAAAGTGAAACTGGAAAAGAAACCATTATCTTTACTCCCAATATTCACAAAAGATATTTAAACCCATTTATATTAAACATAACCATATTAATAACCTATTTAAGAACATAATAAGTGTCTATTAACATTTATATAATTTAATTATAATAATTCACTACATATATATTAGTTAGTTATTTTCTATTTTTGTCATCATATGTTAGTAATTTATATTATTACATAAAATTTTGGTAATGGGGATGGCGATCCTTACTATTTAATAGAAATTTCATCATTATAGTATTATTGAATTTATTTTAATAACTATTATTCAATGATTTTTTCAATTCTATGTTCATTTTATGGAAGAATTGTGTATGTTTTATGAGAATATAATCCACAATGAGCTTGTTTTGAGTATTGTTTCAGAAAAAAATAAGTTACTTTATAATGACCATTAATTTTTTTTTGACATCCTTCGCAAACCATATTCATAACACAAATTTCTCTTTAATATCATATACTTTCATTATTAATATATTTATACTTATTTATGTTGAAAATAATAATGTTGGTATAATATCGTTCATATAGGTGCTTGAACGACTCTAACAAGAACAGGTTATGCAAGTGAATCAAAAAAAGTTCAAATAATTGTAGTATCATTATGTCATAAGAATAATGAAATTAATATAACATCTTTTCAATGGTTAATAATATTTATAGGGTGGATATTAGAAGGTAATTGTAAAATATGATGAATAATTAAGTACATACATTGATGAATTATCTGATTTCATGGGTTCCTTCATAATTAATGATTTAGGCCTTATTATTAGAACCATAATTTACCAAACATTGAAAAAGGATTTAGGATAGGAATAATGGGTGGTTATTAAAGAGACAACCAAATTTAATGACTGCTCTAGGAGAGGTATATGAGGGGTCCTTTTATTGGCGAGTCTTGAGTGTCATTTCAAAAAATACTCATTTCCTAAGGTATATAGTTGTCATTTTAAAATTAAAGTTGATAAAAAGTGAAAAAAATAGCATATAGTAGTCTTCAATATCATCACATATAAAATTTAAATATATTTTTACATGATATTTTAAGTCTTTAGAACTTATTTTAAACATTTTTACCTCATTTTACCAATACCAAAATAACTCAATTTTTAATCTAGTAAATTAATTCAATGCCTAAAATAAAAATAGATTTATTTTATATAAATTTTTACAAATTATTAAAAATATTAAATTATTTTTTCGATTAAATTTATAAAGGTGATAAAATCAAATTTTAATATAAGAATGTATATTGGGGAAAACATTTTTTAGAATAATTATTTTTTAAGAATAAAATGATTTTTTTATTATAACAAAAATTTTATATAACTTAGATGAATGATAATTTATTTAATTGTACATATTATCAATAAATTTCACTTAAATAATTCTTTATTAGTGGCTATTTTAAAATTTTACGATACAAATACATTATACGTATAAAAACAATTTTTTGAAAATTATGTCTTTATAACATTGGATGATTTTATATTTTCTTATAAGTAATTAGTATTAAATTAAAGAATTTTTATTAAATTTTTTATATATAAAATATATTTCATTAAATTTTTTATTCTAAATATGTAAAATTTATCTGTTAAAAAGAACTTATAATATATAATAAAAATAATGTTTTCAAATAAGATATTTTTATTTAGACATCAATAATTAAATTAGCATTTCTTATAGTTCCATAATTATTTCTTGGTTGTTATTAAGTTATTTTTTTAATCAATACATGAATTTTACTAATAATTTTATAGATATAAATCTATAAGAATAATAAATTTTAATAAATTTTAATAAAAAATTCTTAATATAAAATAATATTTTTGAAAATGAATTTGTATCTCATAATTCTATTATAAAAATAATTTATTTTAATAAAATAAATTTTTTTTATGAAAAATATTTTTTTTAATATTTAAATAAACATTTGGTATTTTAACTATATTTAGGTAATTCTAAACTGGTAACATGATTACTAGTATTGTATCCAATGGTTATATACCCTTTTATAATGGTCATATAGTGACTATATTACCCCCATTACGTCATATAAATTCATCTCATTCTATAGTCACAAATCATTCTTCTAATTTCTTTAATTATTCATTTAGATTTTACAATTTGATTTATACTATCATGATGTTTTTTCATAGTATGTTTAGTTCTTATAATGGCGAATATCAAGAGTGAAGATGATATAAGGGATTTCATAGTTGAAAAAATATTATTCTTTTATATATATTTTCCCATTTTAATTTATGTACTTTTAAAGTATATAATCATCCATGGTATGTAATAGTCCTTATAATATATGATTTCATGTACTTTAGTTTAAATGTTCAATTATGAGTTAAAAAATTGTTGTTTGGTATATTTATATCTTGTATGACTTGTTTTCTACTCAATTTCAATTATTTTTAAAGAGTATATAATTATATATAATAATAATAAACTTAGAGTTTTTGGGTAAAATGTTTCCTAAAACCTAATGTGTTATAGTTCATGTATTTTTTGGTGGAATGATTAACACCCTTGAGGCATTTATTGGTCATGTGGGTCAAATCATTCCTTATTTCGGTTTAAGGAGGAACCTATTTGGGGTTTCAAAAATGACATGGTCCCACAATAAAAGTGTCATTTTTTTAGTAACCTCTCATAAAGTGAGTTATGAATTTATGAAATAGTAGTGGTTGGCCATCATGTGGTTGAAACCATGGATATAATGTGATATTAGAAGGAAAATAATTTCATTATGGTTTATTCTTAGACAAAATTGACTCTATATTTGGATTTTGAAAGAGGAACATGAGAATCTATCTTTGGGGAAGCTGATTTTCACATAGGGAGGGATTTTTTTCTAACCATCAATTGTGGGGGGTGGCCCCACACTATTCATTTATGTGAGATATTCCTACATAGGTGATGTATACTTGGTGTTCTGGTGTGAATATGTGTTATTAAAAAATGACCTTGAAAGGTTTTCTTGAATGTGGGGAGAACATCGTCCACTTACCTTAGTAGATAGTGGTTTTACATTGGTGTTTGTACTGAATATCATGATGGAAATTCTGAGTGGGGAGTACCCAAGTGGACTGGTTCCCTCTATGTGGTGTATACATTAGACCCTTTTAGGTGTAAATATCACAATAGAACTCTCTAAATGTGGTGTCAAAGGAGGTTTTCTCTAGATTTTTTAGTTTTTTATCATTTTAGTTTGGGTGTGTTATCCTAGGATCTGAGGCCAACATAGTAGGGTCATATGAATGGTACAAACCATCCACATTTTATTTTGGTGGATTGGGACACATGATGGATATTGGTGTGACCTTTAGTAGTTTGATATGGTCTGTGTTTTTCCTGATATTCTTGTTAATAGATTTCAGTAATTTATAACGACAACACAATTGGGATATATTCGGTAGTGTATTTAAACTAGTTGGAGATCGAGATAGAGGTATAGGATTTCCATATATTCTAAAGTTAATAAAGAGGGACCATTTCACTTTTTCCCCATGATCTATAAACCTTGGTATCTATGACTTGTGTTCATGAGATGATAGAATGCTTTATATAGGTTTGGAAGAGTGTCCTTTCATGCAACTCTCTGGGTGTTAGTGTGAAATTTTATAGAAGTAACCATTTGTGGATTGTGTCATGTATAGGTTATTCTCATATATATACATAAATAATGGTCTTTAATGATGGGTAGTAGAGTGATCCTACCATATATAAAATTATCAATGAATTATTTAGAGATGAATGTAAGTGGTTTATAGATTTACTTCATCCTATATGGTGTGATGAAATTTGGATGAGAAAAGGGTTTTTCGTGTAGGGATTTGGAATGAATCACATAGAGAGGAAGAATTTTTTTGATAATTTCTTTCTTTAACAGGAGTTGGGACTGATGAACTTAGTTATTACAGAGGATATTACTTTCTCGTTTGGTTGTGTGCATGGTTAATTTTGATTTAAGACCTCTTAAGATGAAGGAAGTGCGTGGAAAGGTGGGTTTATTTTCACATGAGTGTGTGTTCTGGTCTTCCTTGCGTAGCTCCATTTGTTTTATTTCCAAGGATAAAAAGGTTTCAAGGTTAGGAAAAGAATGGATCAACCTTGGAGGAACTAACAATGGCTAAAAGGAGTGGAACTAGATATGTGATGATATCAGTGACTGAATCACATGGTGACACTAAATGGAAGTTCAACATTAACCAAAGAATAAATTGATTTCCATTATTTATGATATTAGGCTTTTAAATTTTTAGAATTTCCCTATATATTTTATTTCAAGACTTGGGAACTCATTCCTTTAATTCCATAGAGTGAAACTCATGTCCCCATAAATTTATTGATTTTAATTATTTGATTTTATATTATTTACTCTATTTTATTCATAATTTGTGAATCTGGTATCTAATGATCATGGTTCTAGATTTAAAAGATCCACCATTTATTTCTACATATGATTCTCCTTGTTTAATTTTCATATTCTTCATCAGCCACCACTATGTCCTATGGTTCAATAACTCACAGTTCATATCATCATGTGATCTATACTTCTATATGTGAGTGGTTTATTTGAGTTTAAAAGAAAAGATTGAGGCATATGGGAGGATCACTGAGAAATAAAGGATAAATGGAGGGATGTTATATTGGTTTTCCAAAAGAAACCAAGACCATGATGATAGGGGTTAAATAAGAACACTTCCAATAATTTTTATAATGAATTAATAGATAAAAGTTGACTTTTGGATTAATTAAATTCATAGAAGAGACATTTTGAAAAGTTTTATTAACTGACTAGATGTAGGAACGATGATGAAAATAATATTTTGTGTTTTTTTCAGATTATGAGTTTTAAGAATAATATTACACAAGTTGGGACCCATATCCACACATCATTCATCATCCATGTTGTGAGGACTAGGGATTTATGGTTGAAAAATATCATATAGTGTTTGATATTAGTAAACACATCGTGTTCCCCTAATCCAACTGACTTGGTGTGTATGAGGAGTACACTACTAGCTAGTCATTTCTCTACATGTGCTCTAAGGGTCAAGGTAGTATACCTTATAACCTTGTCCTTACATGAATCAAACTCCTTGAAAATACAATATCTGTGATCCACGTGAGTATAAACATTGTGAAACCTCTATGAAACACAGTGTATTTAAACCTTTACATAACATTGGTTGTGGTTGAACACACTGAGTACCCCAGAAGTCTTACACATAGTGTACCATATCATTCACAATATTCAAGTGGACCTTTACATGCCATGTGGTGAGGTATTACATGACTAGACTGGTATTAATGGGTTATACAATTTTTACCCCTAAAGTACAAATAGTTTACTTTTACAAGAATAGTAATTTTTCATATATCCTTACAAAACAATTAGATTTGGGAATGTGACTATTCCATCCTAACATTTTTTTCATGTAGAAAACTATGATTAACTTATCTTCAGCATCCGAGGTGAGAAGTGAGGCAGTACATAAAAATTATCTTCATTATATTCATATGGAAAATGATAGGTTTTAGTGGTTGTGATATTAGTGTTTTCAGGTTAGGTACCACCAAACAGAGAATTATTGCCTGGGTGTGGGTTCCCACATCTTAGATAGGATTGGTAACCACCTATATACTTAGAGAAATGGTCCCCTATTTTTAGAGTCAGCTACCCCTATCTATTTTATCATACATAGTGATAGACCTTAATTAGATTCCGTCACCCCCTAGTATGATAATTATACATCAATGAGGTGAGGGTTATGAACTAATATTCAACAGAGGTGACATGGGTTTTCTCATGGCTGAATAGTTATGATAGTAAGGGTCAGTAATCCATTGGACAAGATTTATCCTTGGTCAAGGTGTGGTTTTACTTATAGATTTCACAGATAGTGATAGGATATTAATGGATAGTGTGGTGTAGTACTCCCTTGACTATCTCACATGACTCAGTGAGGAGTGGGACCTCCTTTGTGGTTTCCAACAGAAATGTGAAAGTAACATAGGTTTTTTATACCAAATGCTTGAATTTTTGCTACTCCAAAAGAACCCCTTGGTTTTATTTTAGATATGATAGACATATAAGATATCAAATTTTGTATTCATGGGATTTTTTATACTTAAAAAGACCCTTGTTTCTTTAGTGATTTTACTTTTTAGGATTAGCGATGAGATGACCAAGACATATTTTATCTCTCATGGCTTAGTGTGGTTGAGGAGATCTATATCATTTAATAACATTATCCTAGTTACCTTCCTATATGGGAATTTAATTTTACTTGTTTAATATATTTCAATTTTTGTTTTGGGGAATACTTCTGAGTATTCTTATACTTAACCCTATAAGGGCCTTATTCCCACGCATGTTGTGTCTATTTAGATAATAAACGGTTCAAATATAGTCTATGTGAACATAAATCTGGTGTGGTTTTTATGGAAACTACCTAAAAAATACTTTTTTATGATGGGTTATTTTCATAAAAATGGGAACCTTGCACAAATAATAAAAAATATTAACTTAGTTTTTATAAAATGAAACTTCCATAAAAAATAAGCCTATATCACTAGTTATTTTTCCCATAATTATCATTTTATCACAAATAATATTGTAAAAAATATGGTCCATAGGGATAGAAAAGATCATTTCTAGTTGAATGATAATTCCATCACAAATAGCCTTATTTTCCAAGAAAAACCTACACTGACAGATTAATACCTCCATCACAAATGAAATTTTTTGCAATAAAGATTTTTCCATCATAAATACCTTGTCTACATAGTAAATAAAAATTTAATATGTTGGGTATAATTTTCGATGGATCTATATATCTGTCACAAATTTAGTTTTCATTTACTCCATGGAATTTTATGGTGGGAAGTATTTGTGATGTATTCTGTCAAAAAATATTAGTATTTGTGATGTAAAACCCATCAAAAATACTCTATCGCAACTAATCTCACCAATATAGGGCCTTGAGAAGCATGCTCTTCATCACTCTTAAATTCTAATATTTTCTTCACTTTCCTCAAATTTATCTGATATATAAATTTAAATTTTTTAAGGAATGTTTTTAGAAGTGCATCAATATCTCTATTCTGGTACAAACATCAGTTTTAAGGTATTTGTTTTAAATTTTCCTAATTGTTAATATATTTACTTTTTAATATTTGGAATGATTAGTTATAATTCATAATAATTATGAATAATTATTATTAATTTCCAACAATTATAAATAATTACTAATAAGGAAAAATAATTAATAACAACTAGTAATGATTACAAAAAATTACTAATAATTAAAAAATAATTAGTAATAATTATGAATAATTAGTAAAAATTAGCATTTATTCATAATAATTAGAAATATTTAGTGATAAATAGTTGTAATTATTAATAATTAGTCATAATTAAAAATAATCATACATAATTATTAATATTTACTCATAATTATTTGTAGTTAGTCCTGATTATTAATAATTATTGACAATCAGAAATAATTAGACATAATTAGTAATACTTAGTGAAATTTATCTATAACTAGTAATAATTATCATTAATTGGTAATTATTATATACAATTTTGAATAAATATCAACAATTAGTAATAATTATCAATAATTAGTACTAATTATCATAAATTAGTAACAATTATCAATAATTATTAATAATTAATATTAGTTGGTTAAACATACATGTAATTAGTTGTAATTAGTAAAAATTTGGAATAATTACCAGTAATTATTCATCATTATAACTAATTGGTATTAATTACTCATAATTTTTATATAATAACCTATAACTGGTATTAATGATGGGTAATTAGTAATAATTACTTAAAATTAGTAATAATGAAAAATAAATAGTAATAATTAGTAACAATAACTTGTTGTTAGTAATTATTAGTAATTATTATCATTAATTACTCGTAATTATTAGTTATTAGTAATAATAATTAATAATTAACAACAATTAGTAATAATTACTTATAATTATTAATAATAATTAATAATTTTCAATAATTAGTAATAATTACCAATATTTATTATTTTTTAAATAATTATCTGTAATTAGAAACAAATATTAATAATTACATGTAATTGACTATTATGGAATGTTGGATGAAATAATTGAGATATATTATGTTGGAAAAAATTGTGAAATAATGTTTAAATTTCATTATTTGGATAAAGATAAAGGTTCTCACTTCCATCCATAACATGGAATCCTTGACATTAAATATAAAATCATTCTTGTATTATATGGTTCATTTATACGGGCTCATATAGCACATAAAATTTATTATGAATGTTTTTGTTCTTATTTAAGATATTTTATTTCTGGTGGAGTGTAATAAAATAAATTGACATGAAAATCAGTTTTTTGGAAATTTAAGTGGTCCTTTTAAGTGAAAGAAATTGAAAATTTTCAAGAGAAATCACCAAATAGATATTTTGCTTAAAGTGATAAAAATATCAATGATGAAAACCCTCAATTATGATCCGCTTGTATTGATAATTTTGATGATGAAAATAATAAATTTGAAATAGAAAGGGATGATGATGTGAAAGCACATATTGAAATTAACGGTGTTGAGGAGGAAAATGGGGAAATTGATGTTGATGAATATGAAGATGAGGATGAAGATGAAGAATGATGAAATTATATTATAAATATAGTCATAATTAATATATAGTATACATTTTTAATTATTTGTAGATAGAATATTTTCCTATTTTATATAGGTGGTGAAGATATTGATGAGTAATATCATTCCCTCACATATGCTAACCTTCCCTGTGATTAGCATGATGACCCATCTTCTGACCCAAATGTTTCTATCACTACAAAAATTGGCACAGAGGGGATTGTATTTTGACCAAATTGATGATTAAAATCCCTATTCTTGGGTTACTTATGTTTTTGATTTTGATCCATGCTTGTAAATCTATTTAAAATTTTTATTTAAATTAATTTTCTTTCATTTATTTATGTAACAATTTTTTTATAATTTATTTTTTCCCCTTCAATTTTTTACATATAGTTATTGGAATGCAGGGTCATATTCAATATAATTATTTTTTGAACTATAGGTGGAGTAAGATCATATTCCCATTTGGTGTTTTTTATTTTATATTTGATCAACAGATGGAACATAATTAAATAATATTAATTTAAACATTTATATAATTATTAAAAAAAATTATTAATTATTTTTAGGGTATATAGAATCTCATTGATATTATCATGAGATCATCTATCTATAAGACATGAGAGATTTTTATGCACAAATATTTTCATCAGTTTTTACAAAACATGAGAAAGATTACTATGGAGAGAGATGGAGTCAAATTTTTTTATTAGTCTTATTGTTGTCACCAAACTAATTAAATATCATACTAGGTTGGGGATGTATTGTGATCCTATAGTATAAGAGAGGGTTTTACAAGGATAACATCATCATGTCAAAATAACCCATGGGGACAGGTGGTCACATGTTGAGTTGGGGGTCTTACCTTTAGTATTCATCAATTAAATATGATAAGTAATTTTATTTAATAATATATATATATATATTAAATTAAAAATGATTAAATTATTTTTATATAAGTATTTGATCATTTCAGTGTTAGAGAATTTTATGTTTATAATAATATGTTGACTGATCCTACCACTATAGAGTTTATTAGTGATTGACAATGTAATATTATTTTTAGTATATATTTTTTAAAAAAATTAACTAAAATTAATAGTTTAACTATTTTAATTTCTAATTATATTTCAAGGAGGAATATGAGGATGTGACTACTCATGTACATGAGATTCAGGTTGATACAGAGAGTCCAAATACATGTGAGTAAGGTTTTGATGAGGAATCATGGATAAAATAAAAATAACATTCTAATGAGAAAGGATGAGTGATTATAATTGGGTTTTGATTGATTCCATCTAGTTATTATGGTACTGTTTCATGGTCGTTGTCCAGATCTTGGGGAGCTAACGCATTTTCAATATGATCTTCAATGTATGAGGAGGGTTTGTGATCTTGGAATGAGACTATACAGATCATGCGTAGAGAGTAGGAGGAAAAACATCAACAATAGGAGAAACAATAGGAGGATCAATGTCAATAGAAGGAGAATCAACATGAGAAGGTGATAGAGTATATGAGACATCATAAAAATGTTTTAAGGATATGGTTCTCTATACCTTTTCCTTCAACTGATCCTCCTCCTCCATAGTGATCCAAGATATTTTATTTATAAATATATTATGATAATATTTTGATTGAAATATTATACATAAAATGGATATTAATTTATATGTTAAAATTTTTTATATTTGGTTTTTTAAATTTGTTTAATATTAATTTTTTTAGTGATGGAATCATATTTCCATCGTAGAATTTTATTTGAAATGAAAAAATTATATTGATCACATATACCTTTTGTGACAAAATTTTATTTACATAGATAATAATAATTCCATTCTATTTTCTGATGGGTATGATATCCATCGCACAAAAAAAAATTGAGAATCTATTTTCCACAACTAATTACTTTCAAAACCAACTATTTGTGATAGGAATCCAATAAAATTACACAATCTCAAATAGTTTAAAATTTTGAAGTGGGAAGTTACACCTTGGGATTATTTATGATTCATGGTGGAGAATGGGGGTTCATAATGGTCGCAGTGATAGGTGTGACTAGATATCGATCAAGGAGTACATGATGTAACAATAAGCTTTACAATTTTCATTTTTAAAAGATTTGGTGGTTTTATGGGTATACATTACCTTTTTTATTTTTTCTATGTATTAATGTGCATGTAATTTATATGTTATGAATTAATTGTATATAGTCCCATTGTTTATATTAAAACTTTTGCTTATTCTGGTTATTTTATGAATTATAGATATGTTTCTATTATAGGTTATTATAGGATACAACCTCCCATATTATGTGATATTCCTACTAGATGATACTCATCACCCCGAACTATTATAATTTAGATTGGGGTGGCACACTAGTCATACCGCTAGTACAAGCGATCCCTCGGTGCATTGTATTTTTTCAATGGGTAATTTGAGAGGAATATTATACAATGATATACTAAATAAATGAAACAAATAAAAATTACTTTATTTAAAAATATGAAAATTCACATAGGAATTAACTAGGATTTTAAAAAGTTATGTCATAAGGAAATGGTGATGAAATAGTGGATAGATTCATAATATCATTTGATAATAAAGCATGAGATGAGAAAATAGTCATACCTAGAGACTCATTCATCGATGGTGTTTTAATCCATACTTTAGAATCTATAAGTTATCACCACCCCATAACCATTAGTTTAAGTATAATAAAATATGCTTAGGGTTTCAAAAACACACCACTAGAAGCCGATAGGTTGAGGAAGGAAAATAAAATCCAAGAGAAATCGAGGGTTCAAAAAATATTTATAATAAATTGGGATGACTCTATCATGATGAAACTAAATTGGTTGCAACATAATTCCCTAATGTTGGTCCCAAATCATATAGAAATGAGTAATTTCACACTAAAACAAATATTGTTCAATTTTACCATGTTGCAACCCAATTGAAGGTGTCACAACCCCATACATAAACCTTTTAAATTTATGGTATAATCCTTCCATGATGGAAAATGACTTATACATGAGATTAAGTCATGGGTGACACACATCTCATGCCTCCTACATAATATTTACCCAAAAGGTGCCCAAATATTTACACCAAAACATATAACACCATGATGTAGTGATAATAATCATAAATAAAATTTGATCATAATTTCAAAAAGGTACATATTAACTCAAAAGTATACTAAATTATTTAAAGACAAAAATATTAGTTGTTATGTCCAATCCACCATCAAGGATTTTTATCTTAATAGAAAAAACCTACCCAAAATGGTGAGGGTATTTTGACTACAATTTAGCCTTATGTTCTCATGAGATCTACTAAAAGTTACTATACCACCAAAACACACATATTAGTTATGTCATATAACCTTAAAGAGACCTCTAATTCCAGTTCATAATCACCACCAAGTACTATATAAAGATTACACCATCCTCGTTTTCTATTTATCTCCCATTTATAATTTGTGATGGGATGTGTATATACCTCCTTAGCTACATTATGTGGAATATTTAGTGCACTAAATGCAACTACTAGGGAACACATGGTGGTAAGAGACCACATTCACTATGAACAGAATCTAGAATGGCCAAATGAACCTTAGAGATAAATTTCTTACATGATCAAATGTCCATAACCCACATCATGAGGAAACCTTTAAGAATACATAATATCCCTACTCAAACTCTGAAGTCCTTAATTACTGATGTTTATAAGACTTATAATGACTCATATCTATCCTCATATAATCCTTGACCAAATTTACCTTCTCTATAGTAGACCGTAAGAATTTTGGTCTAATCTGTGGTGACTCTCCAATATGAATCCAATAAAAGGGTGACCTATATAGTCTTCTACAGAGGGCCTCCAAATTTTTTATGCTGATATTTGAGTAATATTTTTTGTTTTATGTAAACTACACTATGTTTATTTTATCCAACCACCTCTAAATAAATTCTATCACATAAGACTATAGCATGTCATCAAGAACAGGATAGTTCTCTCAATATTACTATTCTTCAAAGGGTAGAACATTTTAGTCATCTTCAATTTCATCACAAAATCCACTTGCAATCCCCACTACAATTAGAACATAAATTGAGTATCTCATTCACAAAAAATCATTAAAGGTTACCGATGATACTTAATGATAGCATCCATGGATAAATGTTCAAATATTTCCAAAAAACTCTGATCTAAAATAAAAATAAAGTGGTTTAACTTGGTGAATTGGTTAAAAATCACATATATTGCATCATTACCCATTACTAATAGAAAATCACATTCCATGAAGTCTATCTATAAACCATACCACTTCAACTTCAGAACCACTAGGGTTAATTCAGAACCCTATATAAATTAGTGCTTAGTCATCATGTGTTGATAGGTGATGAACCATTAGATAAAATCAATAATGTTATCTCTATACTTGACCACCAAAATAAGAATCTATGGTCTAAGTAAATCTTCATCACACCTGGATGTAACGCTAAGGAAGAAGTATTGAAATTCAATAGAAACACCACGCAAATTGATATTTGTGCCACTGTGCTTCCTTGAAAGATTATGACGTGATCCCAACCTTTGAAGAATTCATATAATGTATCTCTTGGGGATATATATTTGTACCAAACCTCATAATTGATATTTCTCAAAAGGGACTACCCTACACACTGAACAAGAATAGGGGATACAACCACCTATCAAATATATTCTACTTCTTCCTCTACCATTATGGACATTATCATTACTATAAAATTATCATACACCTCTACCATAAACCGAGATTGATATTTCCTTCTACGAGAAAATTCTGCAAGGTTACCCTTTCTTAAATTACCTAAAATATTTATATAATAATTATGAAAGAATTATAATAAATTCCACTATCTTATGATTTGATATTTAAGGGTGAAGATATATCTAGGGATTTAAGGGTCCATGTAGACTATAAATCGCTAACTGATAAGGTAAAGCCTAAAATTTATCAAGGGGAACAATATTATTGTCAGATCTAAATAAAGGTCCATGTAATTTTTATTATGAGGTATCAGTATTAAATTCCCATAGGTGATCATCATCCACCTCTTCATCTAAACATAGGAAATCCAACTCTAAAGGAATATAATAGAAAAATGTTGTATATTATTTCCACTAGAAGCCTCATTAGAAAAGAAAAAATCAACCACTAATTTAACTCCTAAAAATATCTATATATTGGTATAGACCAAATTAAAGGATTATATTTTAAAGTCAGGTAAGGAATGATAGACATAATCCTAGAGAATTTTTTTAAAAATATTTGGTAGTATCCTTCCAATTTCACACCTAAAAAATACTCTTGGGTGGATACCAATAATGAGCTCAATATTCATTGTTTCTACAACTAATATGCCATCTAAGATGATATTAAAAAGGTGTATATCCTATAAAATCCAAAATAAACACTTTTATATATTATTAAAAAAATATCCTATAAAAATTCCAAAATATTCCTCTATTTATAAATATAATCCTCCTATGATACTGAATAGATGAGGATTTTATTTATGAAGACAACATGAATAGGTCAAAGAAAGTCTAAATGATGCATTTCATGAGGTAAATGAACATATACATGGAATTATTCATGTCAAAGGTCATCACTAGAAACTCATATTGGACACATCAATAAAAAAATATTGTCTTTCACATATCCTCCCCATATACCTGAAGATGGTGATAGTTGAATTTAAGACCAGTCTTCAAGAACCAATTCACTCCTTTTATATATTTGAAGAGATATTTGATCAATGAAAAATGAAATTTTTTCTTGATAGTAAATTAATTCAGATGGTGATAGCCAATATAAAGCCTCAATATCCCATCCAAATTCTTGAAAAACAACACTGGAGATACCTAGGGAGACACACTAGGTCGGATGAATCCATTATATGTGACATCCTATAACAATGTTCATAGATCTCAAATATTAGTGGGTGAAATCTATAAAGATAAAGAAGAATTCATATTGAACTTAGGGTGTAGGTCAATGAAAATTTTGATCTTTTAAAAAGAATAAAATATTAGAACAACCCCATGAAAGGTGACAACATAATACTCCATGATTTCAAGAATATTACCGTTTGAATAATCCACCCCGAAAAGATCCAAACTCATCAACTGATGGGTGTAGATAGACACTTCTTATGGATAATCCCTACCAATTTTCACAAAAGATCCCACTCACCCACGAAGGAAATCCCTAATTCATATTCTCATAAAAACTAATCTATGATAGTAGAAATTTATCTAGGAAAGAAATAATGATAGCTAGTCTATAACAATGATTAAATCATAATGATTCATCAAAACCACAATATGGTACCATGAAAAAATATCTCCACCAAGCATAATATTTCACCCTTAGTAGATGTGGGTGAGCATCTGATCACTTCAAATGGGTGAATCCTTCCACATAAGTTGGACTAAGGGATCTACAAAGATTTAATGATCCTGAAATAAGGATGAAATAATAAATTAACAAATTATTTTGGTATATTTGAGTATAAGTTCTAGATTATAATATAAATAGATCATACCTTGGATAATACCAAGTATTTTCTGGTCATAACCCTCCATAAGTTGTATCTATCCATTTACCTAGCTTCCAACACCCTAATCCAAGAATTGAATTCCTAGGGTGTGATTTTTGTGGAAGTGAATTATAGATATGTCCCTTTATAACCCTCATCCCATTTCACCTCAAAAATCCTATACCAAAATCACCTCCTTATGGACTACCCTTTCAATGTTTTTGAGGTCCTTGATTGTGTTTCTACCACTAATGTGGGGGGTCTATCTATTTCATGACTTTCCTTTTCTACACATTGGGTTGTAAAGTCATGCACCAAGTGAAATCTTCCACTATATCTATAGAAAATCCTCTCTTGTATATAGTTAGAAACTATATGTGTCTCTTACATAACTAATCCTCAAATCTATAACCATGTATGCATATTCCTATGAGGTCATGAATCTGATGCTTTCTGATGACCCACCAAGACAAATTAATCTACTCTTAAGTTGAAATTGATAGCCCTAACAATATGTTTCTCCCATTTTAAAAGAATCTCAATCACTGGGGACCTCTCTAAAACCCCAGAATAAGAGTATATATGAAGTGGAATAATACTGACATGAATCTATCTATAGAGGTTAGGATCAAACATATACACTCATAGTAATATGTCAAAAATTATGTTAAGGAATTAACCCATGGCTCGGACTGTGATACCCATATTTTTATTGATAACTTTAGTCATCCAACATGGACTTCTAATGGTGAGACCCAATGATAACAACATATTGTATGAATGTTGTTAGTACTATTTAGATCATAGAGTGTGTTCTCTGAGATGAGTGTTATATAGAACCTTCTAGTAGGAATCCTAGGCTGGTAATACAATGGTCACAATAACTTGAGGCTTTCTATCTTCTATGATTATATCTAGATGTTATTATTATATTTAATATTGACATATCCATGTGATGAGATTTCTATTATTCTTAATTATTTAGGATTAGTATGTTTAGGGTGTATTATTATACCAACACATACATGGGACCTTCCCACACATTTCTTGTCTTTCATAGATGATAAATAATTTTATGGGGTCATAATTGGACTATGATCATATGAATATTATATTTAGGATAGATATATTGAGGTTTTCACCCTGAGTCACATTTCAATACAATCCATATTTCTATCAGGTTGGAATTATTTATAGTTTTTAGTGGGCTTGTATTTGGACCTAATCATTTTCCAGTATTTTATTATACTCTTATTATGATATTTATACATGTACACACATTAGATATTAGTTTTATTTTACATTTCAACATTGTATGGGTTTGGTGTTTCATGTGGGTATATGTACCTTAGGATAAGTCCTCCCATGTGATTGTTATGTCTACTCGGCATTGGTATCTAGCCCCGAGCCTATTAGAGTTGGGATTGGGGTAGTCAAACTTAGATTATCACTTTTAAGGAAGGTAACGGTGGATTGGGTTTTGATATAGTGGTATCAGAGGAGTTTTCCATCTTAGGGATGGATTTTTAGATTTTTTTCTTGTGGTGAGATTGGTTTGAGTTTTATAGAAATAGGGTTAAATGTTTTGAGTTCATCTCTCAAGCCAGGGACTCTAGTGTTGGTGTGGAAGATGAAGTATCCATTTACCAGGACTATGAATCCCTACTTGTAGACTTGTTATATATAGGCTCTAGTTGTAGGGGTAATTTTTGACACATTCATCATATAGGAATGGGTTGTGGTTTCTATGTACTTTTTGAGTCATTTATCCATACATACTCATTGCCCTTGGTAAATCTTGACTACTTCAGGATTTACCCCATAACATTTTCCAATTAGGATTCAGTAGTGGGATCATGAGGGTAATCTCCTTAGTGATGAGTCTTTGATACAGGGACTTGTTTAGGATATGTCACCACCAGGTTTTGTAACAATCTTACCACCACATATCGAGTAACAGATTGTATTAGTAGTAATAGTAGATGAGGTTCATATGCTGAGTATGCTTCATGATTTTCATTGATAGATACCCCTCAAGATCCAAGGTGATTCATACCCCCAAGTTTCTGAGGAATGGATTGAGGTAGTGACATGAGTTTTTATTCTCATCAGGACACCTACAGACTAGATGGTGGTCCTGGAAATGATCATTATCTATGGATCTACATGATTATGGTGAGTCTTAGTAACTTATTTGTAATATTAGGTGACTCTTTCGTGGTCATATTTTGAGTTCCTTTTCATAGAGAAGTTTTTCGTAACTGTGTTGAGGGCTATGTGTATCCAAGAGATTCTATAACTTCAATAGGGTAGGACCACTATGGATGAGTATTATTTTAGGTTCATCGACCTCTCTCAGTACTTTATGAATATGTTGTGTCATCAATTATTTTAGGATATTAATTTTGAGTGAGGTTTACATATAAATATTTGAGCTAGTGTAATACCTCTATGCATTCCTACCTATGTTGGGGTTCTAGACAATGCGTTAGGGGTTGAGATTTTCCTAGCATAGTAAATGTTGATCGTTGGTGTCAGTAGTGGGAACATAGGAGATGAGAATTAGGTAGGAATTCAATTACATACACAAGTACATGTAAATGTAGAAAATTTTATGAGGAAACCAAATGACATAGGGTTTGTGGTTTTGGGTTCACGGGATAGATCTAGTCATCATAGAGAGAGGTGGTGCTACTCTAGTGATGGTTAGGGACATCTTTCACAATATTGCATGTCCTGACATGTAGCTAATAGAGAGGTAGTATGTGGGACACCTAGGAAGAGACATAAGTAAGAGAAGGTAGGTCCATAGGGAGGTAGACATGGCATAGGATCTGGGAGAACTGGTGGAGGTGGTAAAAATTTTGGATTGTTTCCACCACCTCTCCAGGTGGTCCCTACCAATCTTAGGGAGCTGGTGGTTACGGGTGAGGACAGTTGTATGTTGTTGATGTTTATGAACCAAAGGATCCTGGGATGATAAAAGGTATGATCTTTGTCTTCTCAAAATTAGTTTCAATATTGATAGACATAGGTGTGGGCCACAACTTTTTTCACAACTCGAGCTAGAGAATTAGTTATATTAGTTCAACCCAAGGCTCAACCCTTGCGCTTGAAGAATCCATCTGGAGGTCACTCAATTATCAAAAAAATCCAATGGTATGAACTGAATCTTGTAGTAATTAGTTTGTTTTGAAATCTATTCTTATTAATGATGAGGCCTTAGAACATCATCTTAGTTTTGGACTAGTTATCTACATTCCAGGACTAGATATACTATTTCAGGCGGAGTATGTGGTGTGTACATTTAAATGGGAAGTTGTTTTACTCTATGGGTGAAAAGGAAAAAAAGTAAGAGAGGTATTGACTCATATGTAATAGTTTGTAGAAAATTAATCACCAGTTATCTATAATGACTATTAGTTCAGTGGATTCTATGAGCATATAATTTACTACAATGGTGGAAGAGTATGAGGATATATTTATTGAGAAAGTTCCAAGATTACCTCTCTTTTGATAGATATATTTATATATTTATCTACACTCTAAGACATCCTTTATATCCACACTAACATATCAAATGGATTGTACTAAGCTCTATGGGTTCAGGGTTCAGTTAGAGGATTTATAGAGGAAGGGATTTTTTAGGCCCATTGTTTCACCCTGGGAAGCCCCAGTATTATTCACCTAGAATGTAGATGGGAGCGTGAGGTTTTTTTGTGGATTTCCATAACTTAAAACACGTGACCATAAATAATAAGTATCCAATATTGAGGATTGATGGCCTCTTTGATTTTTTTATTAAAGCATGATGGTTCTCGAAGATTTACCTTAGAGTATGCTTTCACAAGCTACAATTATGATATGAGGATATATCAAACACGACTTTACAATGTTGTTACAGTCACTATAAGTACATGGTGATTCTAGTTGGTGTGAATAACACCCAATAAGAGTTCATGGGACTCATGAAACTGATATTTATCCTTTCATTGTCTGGTTTGTGGTAGTATTCATTTACAATATCCAAGTATATTCAACATACAAGTAGGAGAATGAAAGAAACTTCAGGATGGTCATGGTTGTACTCTAAAAGAACCAGCTCAATAAGAAACTTTCAAAGTTCTAGTTTAGGATTCAGGAGGTCCACTTTCTATTGTATATTATCTCATAAGATTGTGTAGTAGTGGACCTAAAAAACTTCTATGTAGTGTTATCTTTAAAGTAACACAATTGCGTGACAGAGGAGCATATATTTCTAGGGTTTGCAGGCTACTATAATAGATTCTTACCTGATTTCAATCGAATATCATCTCACTTTTAAGTTTTCACCCAAAAGGGAATCCTTTTTTGTGAATATAGGGGTGAAAAAAGCTTTCTAGGAGTTTAGTATATGATTTATGAGTTCTCCCACCTTGATATTTCCAAAGGAGGGTATCGATTTGGTAGTTTTCTATGATGCATCATGAACTAGCCTTAGTTTTGTTTTCATTAAGAGGAAGGGGTGATTTTTTATGGTTCACATAATTTATGAAAACATGATAAAAAATATGTGACTAAGATCTTGAAATTGTATTAGAAGTATTCTCACTAAACGTTTGGTGACAATGCCTTATGGGTGATCGATTTACCATCTATGTTGACCATAAGAGTATCAAGAATATTTTCTATTAGAAGTATATTAACCTGAGAAAGATTATAAGGATATAGTTCTTTGAGGATTATTTATTTGAGATTTTTTATACTCCAGATATGGGTAATATGGTATCATATTCTATTTATAGGATATCCATTTCCCAGCTACTTAGTGAGGAATTAGAGTAGTTGGCCTCATTACAGTTATCCTCAGTGGATGGGGATGATGAAGCTTACTTCCTGTCTATGGTCATTACCCCACCACTTATACAACGATTTAGGGAAAATAATCATGGATATACATACTATGAGACCCTACAAGCTCATATATCCATTGGAAATGCTTGTGATATATTTTATGAAGGTATAGAGCATGTCATCATTTTTAGAGGAAGAGTGATGGTACCATTGATGTTGAAGTAGTATTTTTTGATGAATTTTCAAACATATAATTTAGTAGTACATTCAATTATGATGAATATATACCAGGACCTCTAATGTTATATTTTATAGACATAGATGAAAAATATAGATACCGATTTTTTCTCTTGATTATTTACTTGTCGTTAAGTGAATGTTGAGAAATAGGTTCTGGGGGGTTTCTCTAAACAACTTTATGTTACATATTGGAAGTGGTATGGGATATCTATATACTTAATAATGGGTATTACACATACATCTAGAGTACATGATTCTAAATGGGTGATCTAAGACCAGATTTCCAAGTGGGCCCACTTCTTATCTATCTAATATCACATTTTATTAGAGATCTATTGACACCCTTACATGTAGGATAAATAAAGAATCAATGGATATCCATAAATGGTTGTTTTTTAACATGATTATTTCTTCACATCATGGTTATGTAATGGACTATATGAAGCCTTTGGGACTTAGTTGAATTCAAACATGAATTTTCATCGATAGACTGACTGACTGACTGATCATAACATTGAGGTCCTAGAGGAAATGTAGAGGAATTTCATGTTTAACATTTTCCATAGTTGGGATGATCAACTACCATTGGTGGAATTTTTCTACAAAATAATACTATTTAAAAATTGGTATGGAAATGTTCGAGTCATTTTACAGGAAACCCTATACATCACCACTATGTTGAACCGACATAGGAGAGTCCACGTATATGGGCCCATAATTGTTTCAACCCACAATAGGGAAGGTTTATATCATCTAGTAGTAGATAATAATTTCAAATAGATTCCATAAGTCTTATACAGGTTGATGACATGGTACTTTGTAGTTTAAAGTGGGAGACCATGTGTTCCTCTAAGTCTCACATCGATGTCGGTTGTGAAGATTTGGTCAGGATGATAATGCATCTTTTAGATTTATTTATCCTTTATAGATAATGTGTAGTGTCAGTGAGGTGGTGTATTTTTTTATCTATGCTCCATCAATTGGACTAGGCACATGAAAACTTCTATGTGTCACATAATATGATGTATGTGCATGACTCATTTCATGTTACCGACTATGGTGAGTTGGAAATCAAAGATAAATAAACTTTTCCAAGTACCTATTAGATATTTAGGATCAACATGATAAGATCCTCTATCAAAAATAAATTCTTTCAGTTCATGTCTGGTGGAAGAATGGGAATCTTCAGGATAGTACCTAGGAGTGGGAGACCCAGATGTGTGATCAGTACCCATATCTTTTTGTGTAGTATTTTGTATTTTATTTACAGGTAATAATGACCTAAGGTGGGGAGAATGTAACATATCTTTTTTTACCATGTAATCTAATATAATATATCTAAAAATATTTTGGAAACTAGGAATTGAGATGACATTTCATTCTAAGTCTTGGTGATCCTATAAGTGATGTTTGAAATATATTAAATATAATAATGTAAACCATGCTGTATTTTCAAGAAAATGAAGAAAAAATCCTAAATAGGGACTTAGATCAGTAATATGGGGCCTCCCTTATGTTCAGATCATGGGTTTCATCCTAATAATGATATAATATTTGTCGACGTTGGACATTTTTTGAAAAGGAATTCATCTATGTAAAAAATGAACGAATGAATTAATTTATTAATATTATTTAAGTTACCCATCAACAAAATATTCCTCTATTTAAAAATACTTATGTCCAATTCTCACGGTTATCCACACAACCCTAAGAATTCAAAGAGAGAGAGAGAGAGTTGTAGGAAGACTTTGTGAATGATGGATAAAGGATCATTCACGCTAATGGAAGTAAAGGATCTCACCAACAACTATGATAAAGATTCATTATTCATTATTTCTTGATCTATCTTGAGGTAAGAAGTCCTTTTAATGTGGATATATCCTTGTGTGATTTTCCTTCAATGAATGTGAATCAATCCAATAATGAATTAATTCGTGGATTAAGCATATTGCGGGTACATGTTAGATATTATCCGTGATTGGTGATATCTATTATTGAATATTTTTATATCCTCATTAATTTTTCTAAAACAAATTGATCAAGGCTAACACAAACATTGGATAAGTTCAATTCCTCAAGTTTTTGGTTTTTTCTTCTCTTCCCTTGTTGTTTACATGTTCATCGTGGGAAATTCCATTGTCCCTCGATTCTAAGAATACCCAGTATTTGATTATTGTGTGACCATTCGTCAGCATAATGAATCAATACCACAGTTATAGATAGAATCAAGACAATTACTACAAGGAATGATGAAGATGTATGATTGATAAGTTTAGATTCGAGGATTCCCATTGCAGGTTTCTGGCATGCAATAGTAGTGTAACACAATGAAAACGGAACCCGGTCGAGTTTGGTTATTGGATTCCAGTGAGAGGGTGACATAAAGGTTTAATCGATCTAGATCCACCATATACAATGAGTTAGAGGGTGGAAATCATGGAAATTAATGATGGAAGAGGCAACCATTGGATGTTCTTCTATTTCTAGAATATCTCTATATACGCGATATATAATGCAAGAATACAAGCCATGTGGGGACCTTCCCCTGATTCTAGGGTGTATGTGGAGGATATTAGTATCACATGGAATGTGACATATGTCACACATTGTGTGTCATGTCTTGGAAAAATTGTGTGTACTCTAGGAGATCATTTCCAAGCATAGGGCTTGTCACACATCCAGGCCAAGTGTACACAGGTAGAGTCATTTTCTCTGAAATTGACAAGTACATGGGAACATCCATGTTTACATAGGAATATATATAGGCATGGGTTGTGATACAAGGGTAGGCCCAGTGCTGAAGAGACTCACCATGTTCTTATAGTACATGTCGTGTACTTTTTCAAAGATGGATGGGATCTCTTACTCCCTTCAATATGGGAAAGTTTCATTCAGGTTCATTCCATTTATCTGTTACAGAAGGGTTTAGTATGAAATTGGTTACTATATATAGGATGGTGATCTACTATGAGGAACTCTATTCTCATATAGAGTTGTTTGAATCCCACCATGAGGCCTGAAGTGAGATTATCTATCATCTTCATTTTCCCAAAGTGGGGTTCTCCGAGTCATCGTGACCAACACTACACTAGTGTCCTTCCCCTACATAGCGGGTTAATCCAGATTAGGTTGCTGGTATACCCCATGGTCTTGGGTGTGATCTCTATCTTTGTATTGATCTATTTAAACTTCTAGTATATGATTCTCATGGAAATACCTGATGATAATGACACCTTTGATATACTCCATCAGTGATACCTAACTCTTGGAGCGTTTTCTCCCAGAAAAGTGTTATATGGATCCTTCCACCTAGAATCCTATGATGGAAATATTATTTTGAACTTACTTTAATATGGTGTGTCTTCTATGAGTATATTTGGATTTCCTTATTATGTATGTTGTTGAAATAATGTTATGATGAACTAACTATTATTCTTTATGATTTATGCTTAGTTATTTCAGGGTGTTTAAATGGGTATTTTTATACTCACCCCTGAAAGGGATCTTCCTACACGTGTTGTGACTTTTGTAGATGATTAGCCATTCAAAAGGATTCTCAAAAAACCTAGAGTATAAGGAGCTTAAATTTTGGCTAGAAATACCAAGGTTCATACCAAGACTCAAATTTTACTGTAGTACCCACTTGTTAACATATTGGAAATCCTTAAAATTTTTGTGGGCTTTTATTTATCCCTTATCATTATATAGTTTATTTTTATACTTTAATTGTGGGATTTATATGTTTGAATTCATTGAGTATCAATTTTATTATACATTTTAACATTTTATATGATTGGATATGTGTTTGTGTGTGTACAGTTACCTTATTCTAAGGAATACCATCTGAGTGTTATTCCTACTCGACATTGGTTGCCTTACCCTGGCATATTGGAGGCAGTCTTGGGGTAGTCACACTCGTCATATCACCAGCCAGGCAGGCTCTGGTGTGTCATGTTGTGACATAATTGAAAAAAATTCTCATAATACTTTCAATATAAGTATCTACCCTAGGTCTCAACACTATAAAATCAAATAGTACCCCCCCCCCACACACACACACACACATTATTCTTCAGTTCTTCACTTCTTATCCCAATGGAGTAATCTAGAAATTATTATAGACTTTTATAGTCTTGTGAAACAATTACCTATCCATGTGTGGGGTTGGGATGACCTTAAGTTGTTTTTGTTCCCATTCTATGTCAACTGAAAGGAAATGAGTTGGTACAAATCTTGATTCAGAGTGTTTTGACACTTGGGACCAACTGATCAATTCTTTCATTTAGTTTCTTTCTAGGAAAAACACTATTGAAGTTTGGTATAAAATCATATAATTTTCTATAATGAGAGATATATTTTTTAATGATACATAGGATAGGTTTAGAGATTTAATTATGAAATTTCCCAACCTCCAACTATCTCATAGGCTTCTGGTGGACACATTATACAATTGTTCCACTCCATAAAACCAAAATTTAGTTGACCAATCTTATGGAGTATATTTTTTAGAGTTAGATACATGTTAACTCTAACAAAATTTTAACAGACAATATCATAAATCAAAACATAAGTTCACTTGGAAGATATTTAATCATATGTATAAAACTGATCCTTAGAAAACTTTTATTTATAATGGAAACACAACTAGGTATAAATGCATCCATCCTTAGATATTATGACATAATCAAAACTATTTTCCCGAATTTTTTCTCAATATGTGGACTGTTATTCTAGGAATCCAAGAAACTATAATGAATATGAATTTTTGTTTGACATTTTAGAGAATTTTAGATAATATATCTAGATTTAGGTGTGGAGGAGAGTAATTATGGGGCCTTGAGAGCCTCATTAAAAATATATTTAAAATTATAAATATAATATATCACATTCATGTAGTTTTATGAAATAATAAAATATATCCCATATAGAGTCTTGTATGGAAAATATGATATCTCCATTAAGTCAATAATGTGGGTTTTTTCCTAGGTGGGACATAATCTTTGTCAGTGTTAGGTATTCAGTTAAAGAGAATTCCTAAGAAGATAATGAATAAGGAAATTAATTAAATAATTTTTTTATTCAATTTATATGACCAAAACCACTTCTATTTAAACCCAATTATGGGAAAAAAACACAGGTTTTCCACATTACCCTATAGATTTGGAGAAATTGTCGAGGAGAGTTTTGTTGGAAATAAACTGGATCATGAGTCAATGATTATCACCAAGGAGGTTATCTTCACCAATGGAGTTTGTGGATCTCACCAAAGACAATGAACTAGAATCGTTATTTGATAGTGATCAACCCAAACATGATGTAATGAGTTTTATTTTATTAGTTTTATCTAGTATTTATTTATTCTATGAAAAATGACAATTCACCATTTTAACAATTGATTCGTGGGTTGTTTTATGATTTATGGTTGATGAATTTTTTCCCTTGGATTATTTTTTTTATAATTGTTTATTCCATTTTTTTTAATGATTAATCACTAAATGGATTAAGGTTAACCCGACAATGTCTGAGGTTCATTCCTCTTATTTATGTTTTGTGATTTTCTCCTTGTTTACTTCTCCCCTTTTACATCATGAATTAGTTGAGGGATTCCTTTTTATTGGTGATTTGGATAATACCTAGAAACCAATATTTACACATTTGATCTTGGTTTAAAATGATTGTTTTGGTGGGTATAGATTTAGGACTAAGAGAACAAACTAGGTGTGTTTTTTTTAAGGGAGAGAAAAGATAGATTGGATGTTGATAAGGTGTTATTTATTTTTTGGTTTTGGCTTTCTGTGGAGTGGTGTGAGAGGATCAAACAACAAATAGGTCGGATTGTCATAATATGATAATTGGTGAAGGATCTATTGTGATAATACTATATTAATGTTCCACCATGTGATTTATGGTGGAATAAATGGATACATAAGTGGGGGTGATACTTTTTAAGAGTTATGCAGTTTATAGAAATTTCCAAACCACACGTATTGTAGTTTAGATGAACACATGTCACATAGTCCCTTCTATGCGGATTCTAGGGTTTACATGTTGAGTTAAATATAACACATTGAGTGACCCATATCCAACCTTATTAGTATGTACAGGGTGTACATTCCTAATAATACATGTTGTAATACAATCCATGTCTGTTGGATCACACATTTTGCATCCCTTGGTGAAAGGATTGACATGTATAGGGTTTACATTCTCGGTGTCCATGTGACCCCACTTTCCATGTGTTCTAGGTCACACAATGTTTACATTGAAAAGTGTGTGGGACTGGGATAAAACATGGGAAAAATAAACTAGATTTTTGAAGGAATATTCTAAGTGTAGGACTTTCCCCTACACTATGTTTGGACTGTAGAACACACTATGCACTTCAGAAGGTACTTGGACACAGAAAACACACATATGCATGATATGAGTACACAGGCATGGCCAGAGTACACAATATTAACTACAACCCAAAATTTTAGTTCTAACCCAACCTCTACATGTTGTGCACCCTGGGAGGAAATTCCATGTATCTAGATAAATACATTCCTTATAATATAGTAGGGCACATGTAGTTCCAGACTCAGAGAGACATGATGTGTACCCCATGGTACATGTCATGTATTCTGTAAAGGGAAATTTTGAGCCCTTGTTCTTCTCAGAGTAGCTATATTATGAGATTTGGAGATTTTACTTGAACTATATCAATGTGTGTGTTCCATTATACAATTTTTACCATGTTATTTTTTAGTGTATACATTCATATGGGTTTAGTTTGATATCTTATTTTTAGCAATGAACAATATCACCCCAGTGTTCTAGAGTAGTAATCCCTCTATGGGGGCTAAGGGTTATATCCTAATTCCCATCATCTTTTTTCCTATGCAAGGTTAGGAATTTTTTGGACAATGTACCAGGGTGTTTTATCCCAGACCTAGTGGGTTCTTTCCAATTAAGGTCGGGTATAACCTAAAGGACTAGGGTTAGATCCCTTTTCTATATATCGATATATGATATCTTCTAGTGAGTTATAGGTTAATTGAGTGAGTATCCTAGATGAACCCCATCTATTTTATTAGATCTTATTTATGGAAATAATAGATGATTATTTCCTCTTATATGATTTCCATCAATGGTGGAAATACTCATTGAGTGAATTACACTAGATGAGGGTCACCTTTGTTCCTCTAGTAAAGTCCTAGGCTGGAAGTGATGAAATAACCTCTCCTTGAGACATGATATATAACATTGGTAATATTAGGGTTATTGTTATTATTATGTATCATATTTTAGTTGACATATGTCTGTGATGATGAGTTGCTTGCTCACTTTATTCTTTATGTTGAGTGATTTCAGGGTATCCTACCGGGTATGTTTATACTCACCCCTATATGGGCTCTACCCACACATTCCATGTCTTATAAATAATATAGTCCTTTAAATGGAGTCCTAGGTGGACTAGTATTACGTTTATGTTAGTTATTATACATAGAATTCAAATAGATACATGAGTTTCATATGGATAGTTTCCCTATTTTGTCAGAAGGTTGGGTTATTTTGAAATTTTGGTGGGATTTTATTTGTACATTTTCACTTTTTTGTACTAATTTTTATACTATAATGTGGAATATTTGTTATTAATGAATTTAAAATATAAATTATTTATGTTTTCGAATTATATTGTTGTTTGGATATGTATGCATGTGTATATTTACTTTCAGATAAGTTCACCAGTGTGTTTAATATTCCTACTCATCTCTAGTCACCATCCCCTGGCCTATTGGAGGTGGTATTAGGGTGTCAATCTTGTATTATTTTAATCTAGGAGGGCCTCAGTGGTCTAGGGCCAGATAGGCTGTTATTAGATGGAGTCTATTTTAGGACAAGAGTTTAGAGATTTTATACCTATGAAGTTTGGTTTGGGAACAAAGAAAGTAATGTTAATGTGTTTCGATTTCGACTCTCAGGAAAGGGAACCCAATGTGAAGGATCCTAGGGTGCAATATAATTGTGAAAAATACTTATTTAAAAATTTTGGATTTATATTCATGTTAAAAAAACTAAATCCAAAAACCCATTTCCTGAATTTCTCAAATGATTATGTGAAATTAAATTTAACCATGAAAAATAAAATCAATTGAAATAATAAAAGGTACCTTGTTTTTTGAAATCTACGATTTTATTCTCTCACCATCAGCATTCTCTGGATCAAATAAACTAACCTAGGAATCCTATAGATCATTCACAGGTTCACCACATGTCTTGGATCATCGAACTGGCCATTTTATTTCATCAAAATCTTTCTCTAAGAGCATGACAGGAGAGAAGAAGAGATATTATCTCTCTAAATTCTTCCAAATGGTTTATCTCTCAATTAAGTGGCTAAAATTATCTTTTATACCTTGGTTATACATTACAAAAATTTTACTTTGTTTCTTGTCTAGTAATAATATTTATTTTAGATCCATGCGCACACTTATGACTTTAATAAACTTGTCATAAATTTTAAAATTATTCTATCAATCATATATAACAAGTTAACAAGCTATGTGATAAAATATTAACCATTTAACTCAACCTATAATATCCCAAAATATTTTAACAAACATTGAACATGTTATGTTCATTCAAAAAATAATATTTTCTCATATTGACTTTTTTTATCAAACAACTTGTGAATACCTTAATAAATAAATTAAAACATCATTATTCCAAACATTAATAATATAATTAAGTTATTTTACTTGTGATCATTCACACTCACACAATCATCATCCCCTGTACATGGGGGCCACTTCATCCTAAACTCATATTCATTCGAATATGTTAAACTTGTTGATACACTTATTGTGTGACCCTCTAAGTCATTATCTCGATAATAGTGAGTCTAACCCATATACCATGAGTAGAGTCTAGATACCCATCATGGCCCCCAAGGAGATAACGACTTCCATAGCTATGACTACCTACTACTAACATGTTCATTGTAATATAATCTATTTGTCTCGTGATATGTCATTAAGTAAGATTCAAACTTGTGTCATCATCCTTATGATTCTTTATATATTTCATGACCACACTAGAAAGACTTATAATAATTTAAAATCGCGAAGTATTTAATGAATTCACAACTATCCTAATTATCATGGGCCCACAATATATCTATTCCTTAAATTAGAACGAAACAATTCAATCTTGATCATTCATGCGATGTCATACCACCATAGACACACCCAACACAAGCTACCCCACCATGACATCAATGTAATGGTTTTTTCATTGCACTAATTTTTGTGATCAAATGGTACAATTTGATAATGATCTCATATTTAGAGAAAAATACACATGTTGATAGATAGGAACAACCAATGACACCTAAAACATAGGGTGTTCCTATTGGAAGGTCTTCCCTCATTATCTCATCTACTCAATATCACCATGTGTAAAATTTCTAAGAAAATGTCTCATTGATTATGATCCCCCAATACCTAGTTTTTAGGTATCATCTATGTCCAATCAATATGATGTACCTACACCATATGACATATCTTTAAGATTATTGTCAAAGTATCTCTGGGTTCTCATTATAGATGAAAAAACTATAAACTATTAATATGGAATGTAATATAAGGATATAACCATTAAAATAATAGATGAAGATGTATTAATAGTATTATGGTAATAATAAAACCATGTATACATAAAATTGTATACTAGTAATAGTAATTAAAGTACAAAAAGGAGTTTGTTCTAGGGATCCCACTCAGAACACTGTAACTTTTACTATATCCAACTGAAAAAAAAATCTCAACATTGTATATCTCTTATGAGTTTCATGACTTTAATGATATAGGGATTCATTTAAGGGTCTTCCACATTAACATCTTTAGCTACTTTTCTAACCATTACATCACCTGTCTTAGTAAAATTCCTCAGTAGATGAAACTTAAGAAGAATATTCTTTATCCTCTAGTGTGACGTAGGCTACTTGATAAGAACCACAATCATAGTATTATAATAGTATATTATAACATGGACTATACTTATAGGTATAATTACAAGTTCTGAAACAATTATATGTATCCAAAATACTTCCATAACTACATCAGAAGCCACTATATAATCGGATTCTACATTGGAATCGGAAACCACATACTACTTTGAGAACCTCCAGCTCATTGCACCATAATTTAGGAAAAATACATAGCCTAACTATGATTTCAGATCATCATGATCTATTTGGAAGCTTGGATGAGTGTGTCCCATCATGCCTAGATCCTCATCTCCTTTAAACACTAGTTACATATCCTATATTCATCTCATGTTTTTTATGATATATTTTATATCATTCCAATGTATCCCTCTTACTTTTTCTAGATATATGTCCACCAAGTTTAATGAAAATGAAACATCAAACCTAGTATATAGAATGGCATACATGATAGATCCATCTTCGGAGGAATAAGGGATTATACTCATTCTTTAAATCACCTCCGATGTGTGTGGACACATATTTTTGAAGATATTAATTCCATATAACACTAAATAGAATCCTCTATAGGATTGTTTCATGTTGTACCTTTTGTGTACCTTATCAACATATGTACATTAGCATAGCCCAAAAATTCTCTGATATTTATCTAAATAGATCTTGACCCCTATATTATAGGCTACTTCACGTATTTATTTGATGGATAAGCATTTATTTAACTAAGTATTCATTGACTATAGTACTTTAAATTCATTTCCTATTAAAAATGTATAATTAAAATGTAAAAAAAAGAAAAATGGTTGTTTTTTTACAAACTTCTTTATTGGCACATAGACTTCTTGCATTCTGAAGGAAATAAAATTACATTATGGATTCATGAAAATAGAAATTCCATAATCATGATGTCTTATTCAATCCATAAATAGGTCTCTAAAATTTACATATTATTCAATATTTTACAAAATGAACCCTTCAGGTTGTGTCATATAGATGTCTTGAACTAACTTCTCATTTATAAAATTATGCTTTTACATAAAGTTTCCATATTTTATAATCATGGATGGAATTTTTTTAAATGTAATATTCTTATAGATTTTATCAAAGTGACTGGTGATAAGGTTTCATCATATTTGATGCCTTTAAATTTTATAAAACCTTTCACTACTAACCATTACTTATAAGTTCTAACTTGACCATACATATCCATATTTTTCTTGAACACCCATTTAAACCCAAAATATTTTACATACTAGTGGGTATATTAAAATATAATATTTATTTTGGTATATGAACTTAATTTCATAAGGAATAGATTATTTCCATTTAATAGAATCCTTTCCATCAACTGCTTCATTTTAGGTTAAAGGTTCATCATTATCTAGGAGTAATGTGTAATCTAACTTAGTGATAAGAAAACAATATCTCTATGGTTCTCTAACCTCTCAAGAAGACCTTCACAGTACTCAAGTGTCATTAATATCTTCTTCTCCCACTGTCTCTTGTGGAGTTTTTTCATAAAAAAATCATGGTAATATAGAGCATAAACTTCATTAAATTAAATATTTCTCCCACTATCTCCTTTCGAAATATGTTTCCTTTCTAAAAATATAGAATTTATTTCTACATTCACCTTTCTATATGAAGGTTTATATAGGTAAAATACATTAGGATTTTTAGAATAACTTATAAATATACAATTGATGCTCTGAGATGATAATTTTTTTTACTAGGTATAGTCTTGAAAAAACTTCACATCCCAATACACGAATGTGTGACTGATAGGGTTTCTTTTTATACCAATACTCATATAAAATATTATTTGATAATTTATTTGTTACTCAATTTTTTTTTTGATACTACATTCTCTGGTGCATATTCCCAAAAGGATATTGGTATAATTTCATGAATCAAATTTGATATGAAAATGTCAAGAATGGTAAGATTCCCCCATTCGCTTACACTATTAAACTAAGATATATAAGGAGTGAGGTGGAAAACTATCCCACACTCCTTTACACTGATTGAAAATTAAATTTTTATAATAAAAAAAATTAGGAAAAAATGAGAAACCATGATTTCAACCACAGAAAGAGAAAATAGAACCGTTGAAAGAAAGCTTAAGCCTATTAGAATTGATATCCCTGGACAGTTTCCAAGAGATACTGGTGACCTGAGTTTCTGGTTCATCCAACAACAGATTTTCAAACTAGAAGGCAAGATTGTCCCATGTATGGATTTATTCCTCAAGGATGATCATCCCACTATTGAATCCCTAACAAGAATCATATCCTAGTTCTCAATCCGAGAACATTTCTCCTCATTGAGGTTCACCCTCAATGACCTCCCCATCATTTTAGCGGCTTCCACTTCTAGTGAATTGAGTGGTAGAACTTGATCAACCACTTATTCTTCAAAAATCATAATCAATTCCATGAATTCTCGAACACCTCATCTAACTTCTGCTACTGACATGTGATGTCATTAGATGTCTTCTTGTCTTTCAATTTCATTGTTGAACATGTCTCCATTGGAAGTGACAGAAAGATGTAATCCTTCTTCACTTTACGAATGCCCTTCTGGTTCCTTTCACTCCTCAGAATCAGTGGTCTCTCTCCCAAAATCTCCTCCTCAGTATAACATACACCAGAATCACTCTTATGTCCATCCAAAGATTCCCTGACCAACTCATTCTCAAGTTCCGGAACTTGTTCAAAGTGATTACTTAGTGCATTATCTTCCACCTTTCTACTAGGTCTTGTCCTGATCAAGTCCATACCTCCTGCCTCCTTGCTCACATTGTTATACCCTACAGAATAACCCTATTTAGGATCAATGGGATCCACTTCCTTTCCTCATACACTTTTTATACCCCCTAAACACACCACCTTCGCATATGATGTCCCCATATGGGTCTAAGAATCACCACTAACCACCAAAGAAGTCTCCAAGTTAGCCTCCTCTATTATAGGACTTCTTTGATCAACAGAAGGTTCCCAAAAAGGATGGGGATCCTCAAAATCCTTCCACATATGCTTGCATATATCACTAACCATGGGATTCCCATTTCAAGGTTCCTTTTGACCTGCCTTTGTCATTTTCTTTGGATCCATTTGCTCCTTACCAAAGGAGCCAGTCTCATTGGATGCAGGAGCCTTGCCTTGGTCTAAAACCTCCAAACCATCCTACTGATCAAGCTACCTAAGACCATGCCTATAAACTACTGACGAGTGACCCAATCTCATATAGACAGAGAAATAATCCACCTAGTTTATAAACCATAGATTTCCTATACCAAAACTCTTCTCCTATTGTTATCCAAACAAAATCAGGAGGGGTTATTAAGGCATCAATTTCCACACATAAATGAGAGTTAATAGGGTGGAAAATGTCTTGAGTATGACTATCAGAGCATAAGAACCTACCTACTAGGTTCCCTATCATTTTTAAAATCATAGGATTCTGGAATGGAAAAGGAAGATTAGGAAAGCTTACCCAAATGAGAACCGAGGGTGAGTCTCCATTCATGTGGTATTCATAAGTCCATATGGATAGAATGAATCAAGACCCACTGAAAAAATGGGGAGATAAATCCCAACCATTAGTCATATCCTCATTCAAAGCAAACCAAATCACAATGTACTTCCTATTAAGAAACCACACAGTATCTCGCTCTTGCAAATCCCAAGATCCGAACATGAATCGATCGAAAGCTTCCACCAAAGACCAACATTTCTAGAAACGAACAATTAATGTCTGGTTGAGGATATCCAAATCACAATTGAACTCTACGATTGATATCAGGAGTTTAGGTCATCCTTTGAACAAATCAGATACCTTAGGGAATAGAGAACTTCAAGGGAATGGAGGGAGGAAGTAGGGAATGGGAAACGGGGAAAAGGAGAGTGTTTCATCCTTAAAGGACAATGAAGGTCCCTCCCTCGTTGGGGGGGGACTAGTGCGATGGTTGATGCCATCACAAAGGAGTCGAACACGGTGTCCCCTAAGATATACGACCCATGAGCTCCCCCCTCCTCCTTTAGATGATCAATTAAAACTTAGTTAAGATATTCTCAACCACTATCTGGGTAGACTTTAACAATCTACTTACCATGTTGAATATCTAATTACTTATGATATTCCTTAAACATGTTAAAGGAATCTGAATTATACATCATTAAGTAGATATATTCATTTATTCTATAGTCACTCGTAAAAGTAATTAATTATAAAAAACCACCCCTTTACTTTACTATAAATAGGAAAAATACATCTGTATGAACCAATTCCAATGGTTCTTTGGCTCTTTCTAATTTCCCACAAAAAGGTTATTTCTTCATTTCAATTTATAAAACATCATCGCATAAAAATAGGGGTTTTAACTCAATAAATTCATAATACACTACCAGATGTAGTTATTTTAAACACTTCTCACTTAAATGACCTTTACTAAAGTTCTATAGGTGGGTATGATATGATTCATTCTCACTATATTTTCCATTTATATCAAAAAATAGATTTTATTATTAAATTATATATAAATAACTATTAAAATGTTCCATACCATAACATATCTTGTCCTTATACATAAGACAACATTTATTTGAAAATTTTAAATAAAATCAGAGGGTTTCTAATATCAACACCTGGATTATGTTTATGGGAACAAATAGTTCATAATAATAATTATTTAGTACAAGAACCATTTCAGTATGATAAATAAGATGATAATCTCCCAAAAGTAAAATAATGACCTATATCCATGTTAAAAAACATGGATATAGTAGAAAAAAGTATGGAAATATATTATATCCATATTTTAGTAGACTATAGATCATATTGGCGTTGTTATAGATAAAATCTATAGAAATGGTTTTTGGCTATTTCCATGGATGTTCACCATGGCAATAGTTCCTATAGCCACAGTTTTTTCAATCGTGGAAAAATCCAACCTGATTATTCAGCATGATAGTAGGTATATATAGATGGTTTAAACCATGGATATAGTTTCTTGTTTCATGGTGGAAAACCTTGGTTATAGTCCCTGTATATTGTGGTAATAAGGTTAAATAAAAATGAGGATGATCAGATTTGATCTCTATACTTTCGCCATCTGGTATAAGGTGCCTAACCACTACACTATAGAAATGTTACTATATATATACATAGTTATATATATTTTTATAAAATATGTAAATAGTATCTAAACTATGTAAATAGGTTTTCTCACCAACTTATCATGGTGATTTCTTCACGCATTTTCATTGGAAATCGATATCCTTGATTTACCAGAACTGTGGCTATAGAAATATTTTGTAGTAGTGTCCCGCTATTAATTATTCTAGTCTCCCACTATATTTTTGGATTTTTGAAAGTGTGGTGCATTTATTTCTTTGACCCAAACATATCCTTTGACTCTTTTGTCTTATCTTTCTTCTTCTTATTCTCCATAAGGACTGAAGATTTCAAATTATTCATATCCTCATTTGGCTTCTGAAACAATGCTAAAAAATATTGGTGTTACTTATTCATGTTATTCATATTTTAATTTACAATTAAATTCAAGAACATATGTGGAAAAGAGTCATAAATGAGGTTGGATTATAGTTATTGGTTCAGTTTGAATCTAAGGGTATCTGATCTCTCAATTTATGAGAACATATTGAGTACATGAGGTTTTGAAAGATTCCATTCCACTAGCATGTATATATATAGATAACATCATATCTCATATCTTTCTTATCAATATATCTCATAGAATAAATCATTGATTTACGACTTCATTTAGAAAGAATATTTTTCCTCATGAATTTTTTGAAACTCACTAGACATAAATGAAAACATGAAGAACTAAAAATATTTCACATCATTCATATTCTACTTGTATTTATCTTTACCTACCTTAATTTCTCCAAAATGATGATTAGTAAGAAGTGAGGACTCTAGCACATAAATCCTCCTCTCTTAGTGCAGTACTATACACAAGCACGTGTTCCACTATTTCAAGTTATGGTTAGTTAGAATATTCTATTTATCCAATATTGATCACAGTGAAATTGATTTGGTGTTGGATTAAATTTGATCTTCAAGAAATAAGCTTACCATACTAGTAATTTTTCTTGATTACCAATAGTAATTTAAATTTTTTTAAAATTTTAAATGTAACCCACTATTTCATCAAATCAAAATAACCCTCTACTACTAGATTAGGAATACTTAGTCAGTTGATTATTATAGTAGAAATTTTCCTTAAACCTCTCTTATTATCCCAAGCTATGAAATAAAAACTACTCAAAGATTCTAAGGTATTATTTTCACTAGCCAACCACATGGTCTCGTTGATCCTTGATTTGTTGAGTAGATTCCTATGCCCTATAAAGAATTAATTTTCATTTATATTTTTCCTCTAAAGTTGCAAAAAGATTGCTATAGATACTTATTTACTATCAAATATACTTATTTCAACACACCTAGGTAGTAAGAGAAACCCTCAATTATGGATTAATAGCACCTATAATAAGAATTTGTGTCCAAATTCATCTGATCGAAAGGCATTTAATTACTTAATATTATCTTTGATGGATTTGTTAATTTGTCTTATTGAATGAATTCCTTTTATATTTAACATGATTATTCTATGTGATCACACTAATAACATAGTTATTCATTTAAATAGAAACCATTGACCATACATGTTCATTTTATCAATTCATGCTTATTTGTTATTATAATACGTGATTGCACATAATAAATACACATTGAAAAACTAATAAACCATGAATTTGATAAATTAAATAAATAATGATGTTCTCATTATTCATTAATTGTTGGTAATTTTATTGATTTAATAATGGAGTAACTGAGATCCTATGGGGGTTCATCAAGGGAATACCTGAATTGAATTGTCATGCCCGCAACACCTGTCCACTTCACTTACCTGGTTTACACAAGATCCATAAGTAAACTGATTCTCCACAAATGCCTATAATGTTTACAATGTATACTCACATGTAGGTGAGGGGAACTCGGGTTCTAAAAATATATTTTATCCCTTATATGTGGAAACACAATCCCTTATATAAATTAAAGGAGGTATGATGCACATATCATCAAAATAAAATAATTATTACATTTTATAACTTAAATGAAATAATTCAACTAATTAAATAATAAAATAAACATGAATGGGTTGGTTTCTAATTATGATCATTAAACATGAAATTATATTGCAAAAGAAAAATTAAATTTTCTAAAATTCAACTCAATAGATTTTTAATGCTTTATCTGGCATCAAAATAATTTTAATCAATTATCAATACGTCTCACAATACCCTAAATAATTTTATTAAATTTCAGACAAATATTTTTAATCTTTGAAATTCTTTATACTTTTTCAGGTCCATTTGGACCTAAAGAAGATCTGGAGATATTAATTTAGAACTTTTGATGGTGTTGGCGGGTCAGATAGGTTGTATCCAAACTAACCCACTCCAGCCCAAGTCTAATTTGGAATCCATTTAATGGTGTGTATATATATCTAAAATATATGTAATATTATAATATGTAATAGAATATAATATATATTATATATATTATATATATATAATATATATAGTTAAAACTTCACCCTTACATGAATGGGAGGGAAACAATTCCACACCCAAAAAATGGGGTGTGAAAACCATTTACGTTTTTTCTTTTATTAATCACATCCTTATCTAAGAATAGAGACCCTTATAATTTTTTTTATTTTTTATGAAGATTTAATATTATACAAGAAGATCCTATTTACAAAGGACTACCCACCTGATGTTTGGTATCTCTAATTAGAACAAAAACTAATCGCATCATTCTCTTTCTAAAAATAATCTCACAAGTATCAATTAAAGTGCATAAAAAATTAAAAACAAATCACTAAAAATCATACATAAAACTCATTGATCATTGATCGACCGTGTCTTGGTGATACAAACATGGATCGAGGGAATGTTAGTTGTGTTGGGACCATACACTACAACAAAACCAGCTATTAGCGGTGGTTTTTTTTCATATAGCGGTGGTTTAAACCGCCTCTTTATGGTTTGGCGGAGGTTTACAGAAACTGCCACTAAACTGGGCGTCAGCAATCTAGTAGCGGTAGTTTTTTTCCATTTCATGGTGGTTTAAGGTAAGCGTCGTAGATTCCTCATTTCGCAGCGGTTTTCATGACTTTAGTGGCGGTTTGATGGGTGCTGGTTATTTTTTTATTCGCGGTGGTTTTAACAGCCGCGATATTCAGGCATTTGATGTGTCTCTGTCGTGGTGGTGAAACTCGCCGCTGCATATAAACCGATTACATTTCATGGTGGTTTTAACCACTGCTAATGGTTTACCAGTAAAGCATTAGCGGCGGTTAAAACCGCCATGAAATTCTGACTAGAAAAAAAATTGTAGTTTTGCTTCTACTGCCCCACTGCCCTAAAAAACAAATCAAACCATAAAATGGAACAGGATACATCATACATACAAATAAAATGTTATTTCTAAATTGGTATCCCCAACATGATGAAATAGGAGATAAGAGGACCTTCATAGCTGCTGGCAGCAAAGTAGATAAGAGGACATTCGCAAATGAAACTACTATTTTTATAATTTGGTAACAAAGGAGTTGGATCCTGATCATCCATAGATAATCATATGAGGGTTCAAGAACTCCAATATTAATTAGATCAAGATCATAGAGCAGATATTCATTTTCCAATCACCTTTGGTGTTGCTTCTTTTTGGATGCTCTCTTGTGGGTGATAGAGGTTGCTTTCTATGGATATCATCTTACATATGCTTAATCTTGTTTGATTATATCTCATGTCACTATGATAATTTTATGATAGTTCTATGGAATTTCGATTGGGATATGTTCATACCCTATAGTGCCCACTGGGGTGGACCTATGACCTTTAGTTGGAACGGGGGTATGTTCCCAATCTGGTTGTCCATATAACATGGGATTTTCCCCATGACCCTCTTGAATGGGAGAAAAGATGTGTATCTTCTCTAAATCTCCTCATATTGTGTTAATGAGTCACCCAAATTATGGTAGAATAGTTGTGTGTCTTCCCATTAACCATTTTTTGAATATCCTAGGTGACTTCAGTGACCAGAACATGCATATTTTCTTATTCTATTGTTGGAGAATGTGTATGGGCCTGATCTTTTCCTCCATTTCATATATGTATATACTGATGTTAATCAGGTCAGTGGGAAAGGATATGGGTATTCCCTATATTTTTTACCAAAATATTCTTGTTGATTTCTTTGAATAATACCATATTATACCAACAAGATTAGTAAATGTGGGAAAATGTGTCCTCTTGATCATAGTTTTCCACCATATTTAGTTACTGGGATTCTCTGGAGGGTATATATGTTGGGCCATGTTATTGGTTGATTTTTCATTGCCCTCAGTGGGTTTTCCTGACTACCTGGGTTTGGGAAACTTAGGTCAGACTCCTGAGGTAAACACACACATCATATAGAGGTTTTATTGCTTTGTAGCATTGGTGATGGTGAATGCTAGAAGGATCCCTTTGGAGGGTCCCTTATTCTATCTAGATGAGTCCATCAATGACCTCTTGATCAACCACCCTAGATAAGGGAGGAACATGTTATTTCCTTCCATGGATATGACCATGAAATGGTTTAAGATAAAAACTATTTACAACAAATTATGTTCCACTAGTCATTGTCGAGTAGGCATCTAGTAGGGATTTTTGAGATGAATGGATTTTTTAGCTTCCTCTGAAGATGGAAAGGTACCATTTAGGTGTGACTCCAAAACCAGTGAATTTGAGACCCAATGTTGAGTGTGCAAGGTTGATAATAGAGACCTAGTTTTAAATGAGGATCCAACTTATGCAGTAGTCGAAGCATATGTGTTCTTAAAGTAGTAAAATGTTATTTGGATCAAAGGGGGTTCTAGTTGAAAGTGTCAGAATACTTATGAGAAACATTTACAAGAAATACTCATGAAATCAGCATATCAATAAATAAACACATGTATAATCAATTACATCGGATCCATGTTTTTCCTCATTTCATATTTTGAGAGAGAAAAAGGAGCCTAACATGTGGGTTACACATGAATTTTGTTTAAGGTTCCATGTTAGGTTCACCATTTTTGTTTCCAACTACTTTTATTGGTGAGTATATGATTTGTATCACATGATTAGGATAAACCATAATCCCATCATCCTCTTATGTTTGGTCTTTATACTGCCTACTAGGTTCCAATTTATATAACCAGAACAAAATAACAAAAGGATCACTCTTTAGTCATCCAAAATCTCGACTACCAATTCAAACACAGGCCTAAATGGAATGATGTATACCACACATGAGAAATAAAGGCATAAAATGAAACATCATAAATCAAAAAAATGCATAGAAGGAAACATGAGAAATCAAGAAAATGTTAGGACATGGAAATGTTTGGTGGAAACTATGTGTCATACATGTTATATATACAAACAAACCATTCTCATATTTGATCAACACATCAACAATACTACTACTCATGGTCTGATTATGCATCGTCACCCTCTCCACCTCCATCTCCACTACCTGTTGCCACCTGTAAGAATATTATATTGAAAATTAAATATTGTTTCATATATATAATTAAACATAAAACCAATAAAAGTTTTCAAACTAAATGATTTTGATTTTTTGTGATTTACCTGCTCACCACTACTCGATGCACCATCACCGAGGGCATATCTGCTCATCTGATGATATATATTAGTCAATGCTTTCTGCATAGCAGATATCTAAGCCCCCTGGTCTTGAACTGTGGCTAAAGGAGAATACATCTACCTCTGAGCATCTTCAGGTATGAAATGACTATATCCAGAAGTAGATGCAGCTGGAATCCCTAGTGGCTTGCCAAAGACCTCAGATGGTATGTGTCCCAAACCCATCCCGCGCACTCTACCAGGATACTCCTTCCCAAGGACTTTATCAACAGGGTCATCCTGGGAGACTGAGTAGGACTTCCCAGGATTGACATCCCATATTTCTTTAATTTTTACATATAAATAAAATATCAATATATATTAACACAGTAAAAACTGATAATAATTTATTATAATAAAAAATTGACTTCATACCCCAACTTCTTTGGCAGGCTCATTAACAAAACTTCCATCTGTTTTTTTTTTAACATCCAGCCACAGTTCAGTTTGGGATGCTTCATGCCCTAAACTTTGTGACTGCATTAAAAAAAGATAAATCAACAATTCAATATGTTAAATAGATAATATTGTCTTATAAAAATTTAAACTAATTAAAAGATTACCAATGATATTCTACTTCTAGAAAATATTTTTGAGTCTGCAGTGTGCGAGATGACTTGCTTTGCCCAGTTTGATGCATTCTGTCTTGAGAGATCCTAAAATAAATAAAATTCAATTTAACAGTAATGTATTCAGTGTCATCTCCTCTTCATATACATGTATAGATGTAAAATGAGGATAATATAATAATAAATATTTCAAAAACATCCGCTTCTCATCACGATGTCTATCAACAAAGACTTTCCACTATTCTTTTGGTACCCCACTGGGTAGATTCTCATACATTTGTTGCACGGTCAACGAAGTATCGTTGACATCACACCACAACCTCCATTTGAAATCTTTCCATTTTTTACCAAGATTTTTCAATGTCCACTTCTGTGCTATCACATCAGCAACGGTAAAGTGGAAGAACATCTGTATACAGAAATTCATTTTGAACATATTAGTAACATCACATTCAATTAAACCATAAAGTAATAAAATTACCTTTATCTGAGAATCAAAAACTTCATTTTTCCAGTTTGGAGTCATATGCCTCAAATCATCATATGAAATAGGCAGGGAAATGGGATTCACTACCAGCTGACCTATAATCTGGCCAAGTAACCCCACGGCGTCATCCGTCGGGACACCATTAGAATCAAATGGAACAAAAATCTTTTCGCCATTCATGTTCCAAACATCTGAACTTTTTATTTGTTTTTCCATGGTTGCATTTTTTCATCTTCAATGAGAAAACAATTAGTATAAACAAAATGAAATAAATTTATTGAATTAAAATTTGTACCTATGATTGTGACCCTCTAGAATGTTCGTGATAAACTGGAAGGGGCGTGTCGCTGCCCCACTGCTGAGGCTCCTGTAGGGGGAGTCGATGACTCATCCTCTAATGAGACATCCAAAGATGGTGTCATAGATGGTGCAGGGGGAGACGGTGCAGGGGTGTAGGCAGCTAGTGCCTCAGATGCCATGGGGACAGACGAATCGTCATCTGTCGCAGAACTAGATGAAATAGTGTACCACTTCCTCCTTGGCATTCCTGTCATTTAATCAAATAAAATTAAGTTCAGAATATATATTTCAAAAAAATTATGTATAAAAAAATTAAAAATGATAATAGATGCCCAGTACTAACAAAATATATATATATAACAATGATAATAAATGACTGTAGAAATGATACAAGTGGTTGCTGAATAAATAAATAATTGTACATATAATCATTTTCCCCTTCAATCATGTTGGTTTCCTGCTCCATTACTTCATCCACTTCATTCATCCTTTCTAGACTAATATTTTCAATATCATGATGGACAAATAATTTCGCTTCCTGTTGTTGATGAAATTCAATTGCAGAGGTCAAATATTCCACTTCATCACCCATATCATACAAATCTCTTTATATTACATGAGTAACTACACTCCACCCTTCATCCACAACATCATTCACATAATATACCATTTTTTCTTATGATGCTAAGATATATGAATCATGCAGTTCATGATCACCAACATCCATCAAGCGAGATAATTTTATAGAAGTAAATTGCAAGGAATCTCTTTTAACACCTCTGATAATATCGACCCATTTTCATTTGAATAAAACAACAGAAAAATGCTCGTGGTAATTTAATTCAATAATATCATGCAGATTTCTATAGTATCCCACTTCAACAAATGTAAATATACCAATATTCAGTGTTTTCAAACCAACTTCTCGATCGACTATACGAAATCTAAATCCATTCACATTATAAGTGTGGAACTTTCTAACTTATTTTATAGGACATCTAGAAAGAAACATCAAATCTTCTGACAAGTCTGATCGAGTATCAGTATTCATGATCTGAAAAAAGAAATATAATTTAATAGATTTACAAATTGTATGTGTCAAACTAATATTCATATTTAATGCAATATTTATAAACTTACACATCAGGCAAACCATTCTTCCAGCTCTTTATTCACAGTTTTCATTATATATTTCTCATTTCGTGTTCGGCCTCTCATTCGTCTCTTTGTTTGTATCCTCAACTCTTCAATAAATGGATCTGCAATTTTACTATTCAGCAGCACATATCTATGTGCCTGTAATAATTCCAATTCTATCAGTGTCACATAGGAGGTCCCCCCAACTGATTGGACAATAGCAAGAAATATTTTTTATTTCCGATGCATTTGAGATTGATTTGATGTGTTGCCAACATGTCCAACTCGATTAAATCTTGTCTCAATATCATCCAAATATCTGGAACAAAAGGTGAGACACTCCTCAGCCAAATAGCCTTCAGCAATAGAGCATTCTAGTTGAGATTTATTTCTCATGAATGCTTTCAAATGCCCAAGATATCTGTGAAATAAAATAATAATATTATGCATTTATATAAATTACAAAAAAAATTACTTAACTGGAAAAATATAAATAAAATACCTCTCAATTGGATACATCCATCAATAATGAACAGGGCCTCCAAATTTAGCTTCTTCAACCAAATTCATAGTTAAATACATCATGACAGTAAAAACGATGGAGGAAAAATCATCTCCATTGCACAAAGGGTCAATAAAAACCTCTCCAAGAGGTTGTCAAGCTGAAATGGATGTAGATATTTCTCACATAATTTCCTGAAAAATGTGCAGAATTGGAGTACAATATCAGTAACTTTTTCAGGTAATAATGTACGCAATGCCAATGGTAGTAACTGTTGTAACAAAATATGTGAATCACGACTTTTAAATCCATATAACTTACGATTCTTCAAGTCAACACACCTCGATATGTTACTCGAATACCCATAAAATACCTTCACATTATTTAGAATTCGAAGGAATGTATCTTTATCTCTATTTTTCATTGAAAAAATGGTTGGAGCATACTTTTAATTATCATCTGTCCAGAGATCATGTTTTATGTTCATTACTTGTAAGTCTTTGTGAACATTGAGATGATCCTTCAACTTTACATGCTCATTAAGTAATGTGAAAATCAAATTATCATATACATTCTTCTCAATATAAATCACATCAAGATTGTGGCACAACAAATTAAATTCCCAATATAGAAGTTTGAAGAATATACTTTTTTTCTTCCATTGTTGCATTCTGATTTCACTTTACGATGCACTTCGGACTCATTTTCCGCTATCATTCAAAAGGTGAACCTTCCCAAACTCTATTTTAACATTTTCAGGCTGTGTCAATATTTCAAACGCGGTTAACAACTTTAGAGGTGGTCTACGATCAATGGAACCATTAAATTTTGATTTGTTCAGCCGAAATCTATGAGATGCATCAAGAAATCTTTGATGGCATAAGAAGCATCATTTTCTACTGTGAAGTAGCCGTTTGGGATAAAAATCAAAGTTACAAACAGGACAAGCCAAACCCGTATAAGTGTTCCAACCAGATAAATTCCCAAGCCCTTGGAAGTCACTAATGGTCCACATTAAAGCAGCATGCATTTTGAACATTGTTTTAGAAGAAACATCAAATGCCTCCACACCGTTGCTCCATAACTCCTGCAATTCTTCAATCAAAGGCTGCAGGTATACATCAATATCATTTCCAGGCATTTTTTTCCAGGAATAATCATCAAAATGGTAAAAGATGTTTGTTTCATACACATCCACAGAGGCATATTATAAGGGATCAAAACAACTGTCAAAATTCTATAACTTGTACTCAAAGTCCAAAATGGGTTGAATCCATCAGTAGCCAATCCCAATCGAACATTCCAAGGATCAGCTGAGAAATATGTATGTAATGAATCAAATGTATTCTACGATTGGGAATCTCATGGATGTCTCATTAAACCATCATTGTTATTATCTACAGAATGTCACTTCATGTGTTCGGTGGTTTTTTATGACACGAATAATCTTTTCAATCGAGGTTTCAAAGGAAAGTAACGCAAAACTTTTGCAGGTGTTTTCCTTTTCTTATTCTACATGAAATTATGTTCAGTCATACTTCCAACATCACCCTTTGACTGCCATCTAGAAGAATATCATTTCTTACAATTCTGTCTACTTGAATCCTCTCCCCAATAAAGCATACTATCATTGGGACACGCATGTATTTTTGTATAATTCAGACCAAGCTTGTTAACAACTTTTTTCATATCATAAAAATATTTTGGGATTTTTGATTCAGGAAATGCATCATGAATCAATTCCAATAACATGGACATTGCCTTATTTGTAATTCCACGTAGACATTTGATATGGTACAACTTCAGCAGAACTGATAACTTTGAATATTTCAAACACCCACTATACAACTCTTGATTTCCATCATCAACTAAATCAAGAAACGCATTTTCATCACTGAAGTTTTCCCTTACATTTGGCTCCACATAATCAAGAGGAGGATCCAATGATATGTTACAATCTTGATCTGCTTGTGTTACAGTCTCAAAAACATCACTTGTCACGTTGCAATTTGTAGCACCCTCTTCTGGTTGTTCGGATATGTTTTGATGCTCATAGTGGTGTCTTACAGTGCCAAATGCATCATTTATGAGGTTTTGCATTTCATTTTCCATTTTCAATGAACTTGGGACCTCATTCTGTGGATTAACATCAGTGCTCAATCTTTCTGTATTGTTTGATTCTCCATGCCAAATCCAACACAAATATTGATCAAGGAATTGATTCAGTATTAAATGTTCATAAACTTCATCTCTCTTTAACCATGTTCTAAATTTACATTTAGGACATCGACATCTTATTCTCCCTTCAACAGATCAATTAGAAATTGAAAAATCTAAAAATGCATTCAAACCCATAACATATTGAGGCGTGTTTCTCGGTAATGCGATCCATCTTTTATCCATGTATATCACAATGTTCCTACACAATAATAGAAAAAATTAAAACACATAGTTTCTACTAAATAGAGAAAGAGTTTCATATATACGATAGTGTAATATTGCAGAAACATGATATAATAAAGATGACCCATTGATCATAAAGTATGCATATTATAATAAAGATGATTCAATGATCACATTTACCACTTACTTAGCATTCCCAAAAAAACCGAACAAGTCTAGTCCCTAGGAGACAGCGTCAACACCTCATTGAGGAGCAGTAAGAATATCGGATTACACACTTATCATAACACTGTCGATCACATATTTATTTTTCCTCAAACAACACCCCGTTGAATGTGATTTCATTTAACACACCAAAGATGCATGATTTTCATACCATTAGTACAACGTCATTACAATAAATATTTAGCCCTTATATAGAACCCTTTGAGACTTATTGCAGGCTAGATTGGGTACCCAGATTATGGGTAGACAAGGTCAGTTCATGAAAATTGGTCATGTTTCATCGCTCTTTATGTTTTTCAATCTTTTCACTATCTATTTGAATTTACCTCTCTCTTTGAATTTGATAGTGTTTCTTATTTCCTTGAATTTGGAGAGACATTTGTTATTCATTATATCATTAGGTTGTGCAATTTTAATTCATCCACTTGGATTTCCATAGTGGGGTTCTCATTAAAATGTCTTTTAAAAACTAATTAAAGATGTATGTTATTTTCACTTAAATATGTTTTGTGTTTAGTACTATAAAAATTTATCTTCAATATTTCAAACAACTCATATTAAAAAAAATCATGCAATCCATAAAATTTGGATTTGATATAATACAAAGGACATGTCCAATTTTTACTTCAAACATTTATGTATATTTCAAGTCCTAAGCTCAGTTAATATGAAGTAACTATTTAGAAATGAATTTACAACTTTAACACAAACTATTATACTTAATTAAATCATAATAAATTTAAAATATTTAGTAAGTGACACTAGTTTAGAACTTATGAAGATCTTTTCTAACATGTTTGAGAATCCCATGGTGATAAATAAAATGTTCTTACTAAAGATATCATTTGGCATGAGTATGTAAGAAGAGGAGTTTATTCTAAATAATATTAACAACTTCAACATGATAAGAATTCAATTGGAGTTAGTTAAGGTGGATTTCATGGATCTGGAATGGGTGTTGTTGTTAATATCATCACCCCTTGAATCTTGGAATGCAATGATCACCACTATGAGTAACTTGAGTAGAAATAATTACCTGTGTTTATAGACATTGGAGATTTAATTCTGAATATTGAAATTAAGTGGAAAGAGATATAGATATGTTATACATGTATATGGTGTGAAATGAATGGGGTGATCCATATTATAGAAGGGTCATAATAAAGGAAAATTAAAGAGAATAAGGAGCAGGATCAGTTCGATGGAGAGTGGTCCTATGTGTTGGCATTCTGGGAAGAAAGGTAACCTCATCAAATATAGAAATGAGAATAGAGTGAACTCTAGAAGATATACTTCTGTAAGTGGATCCTTGAATCATGTGTCAGAATATGGGAGTGTATTGCTACTAAGTGACACTAGTTCACTTGATCATTAGTTAATAGAATTTGGAACTTTGATTCATTGAACACCTGATAGAGGAAGTACGAATAACTACACTTCCATGAGATTCAATGGGGGAGTATCTTTAAAATGATAAATCTATAGAGATGGTTAGTGTGGGAGATGTTTCTTTCTGGACATGGAGTGAAAACTCGCTAAATTTTTAAGGAGTGAGACACATCCTAGGATTAAGGCCAAACCAGACAATCCAAATTATAATTAAAACAATGAAATGACAAGTTGAAGGTATACAAATGATGTTCTTAATGTTATATAAATAAAATAATAAAATATTCAATAAAATACTCTAAAATCCAGTTCCCTAGCACCATGTAAATCTCATCTCCAAGATCCAACCCGTCTCACAATCAATCAACCAACCCAAGGCCCCTTACCCTTGTCCAGAATTGCATCCATGAAATATTCTAAGGTACCAAATAGTGGACAAAATAGGGTGATTATAACTCAGTATTCCACCACCAATGGTGTCTGAACATGTCTAGTCTGATCATATAGTGTATGCAATAAAGCGATAAACAAGGGTGTTAATTTAATAAATTAATTATATATATAAAATAAACCCACAGACCCCTAGGCTCTAGGATGACACCCTATGTTAGTCAAACCATCATAAAATCCATGTGGGGTGTCTCTTTCATGAGGTGGATCCTCCTACATCAGGACATATTTCCCCAAAATACTAGAATATTCTGTTAAATCGAGATGAATTTTTGCTAATAGTTATTTATTTAACCATTAGTTGTGGTATTTACTCACGATGAATGGAAAAATGGGGAAGAAAATCACAAAACTCAAAAATAATGAATTAACGTTTGCTAATATTCATGTTTGAATCAATTATTTGGTGTTAGAATGATTAATGAAAAGATAATAAGATAGTCACCAATCAATCCCCCAATTCCTGTATAAATCTAACCCATAACAATGATATGCACAATCTGTGAATCAATTCGTGAGTTGATTGAGTCACATTCATCTCAATATTGTAAAATATTCTATAAATCCAAACATATTAATATCTTACATAAATTTGGATTGATCACTACTAAAGAATGAATCTATTTCAATATTTTAGGTTGGATTCTTGAATTCCATTTCACACTAGTTATTGATCTTTGTGCTGGTTATCATTCACTAATGGAAAATCATCCAACAAATCTCCAACGGATCTCCTCGATTTTCAAGGTTAAGTGCCTAACCCTAAAATTTTGACATAATAATGATTATATTGATATCCATAAGGTCAGGGAAAATTAATTAAATTTATTTATTATATTTATTTATTTTAAACATCCTCCCATGACCGCATCTCAACCTGAATGCCTGGCATGTTCCCTTGTTATGTCACACTTAGGATAAAATCCAAGCTCTGAACACAGTAGTGGAATCAGATTCCCAATATGAGACTCTATTTATAATTTATTCCATTTTTAGTAAAATCATGTGTACATGCATTTAATATATTTATTGTAATTTAAATGTTACATTTGGGCACATCGGGCCCTGGAATCTCACTTCATCTCTGTGTCTAGCTCCATAATTAATTCACATACAATTAAAAAAATACATGTAAAATTCTAATTTCCTACAGCTTTAACCACAAAAAAGTAATCACTCTACCACTTAATTTAATGTTTCCCATTAACCTTTTGTTTTAGTGTTTTGTGAGCTACCAAATTGCTTTATAATTTTATATCCTTGAAAATCACTGTTAATCCCAAGCAGCTGCAACTTACACTTTAATATCATCAAACTATATAAATTTAATGATTTATTTATTTTAATTGTTGTATAATTAAATAAAACAATTTAATACCTATATTTTAGTCATTTTACAATTGACATTCCAATTAATCCAATGTATGAAAAATTTAACGATTTTCAAGGTTTTGTCTTTATTTTGTGGTGAATTTACATTAAAAATCAGTTTAAATCTATAAAATATTATTTTTCTTCATATGTGATACCAATCATATAACCAAAATTTATTAATAGTTGTGATATGTTTACCTTTATATTATTTTTGTAGCAGGAATCCCAAATAGGGGTGAAATAAGAGAGCACTTTAGGTGTGTCTGGGTTCACGTATTAAGTAAAATTATTTAAATCATTGAATAATTTTACCCCATGTATGCATATAATCCTATAGTGGGTTTTTCACAATTATTTTCCCCTATAATCTAAAATCAAGAAGATCTTGGGAGATAAAATATGACTCTATAATTAAGAAAAATAGAAGATATGTGTAATATCTTAACCATGGATGGTACCCAAAGTTTGATGTGTAATGGTTCTATAAATTTTACCTACTAGAACCACCTCATATTCAAAGCCCATGTGAGATGTTGCTAATTGGTATGAGCAATCAAATGATTCATTTATGAAGCAAAATTGGTACTAAAAGTTACATAAAGCTCATAGATAGATAATATGTTAAAATAATGTTTCACTTATGGTATTTTCCATCATCTAATTTCATCAAGACCAAGGGAAACTCAATTGATGATATATTACCTAGATCTAAATCATGTTTAAATAAAATCACAAGAAGATCAAAAAAATTATTATATTTATAATTGTGGCATCAAAAGTACAACCCTAATGTATTATTGAGGTGAATTTTACCCCAATTGTTATCTCTTATAAAATCATCTCGGCCTAAAGAATTATTTTTGTTTATGGTTCCTCCTTTATAAAAATCAAAATTTGAAAGGTAGGGTTCACCACCATATATATTCAGATGAATGAACTCTCATTTTTATTATGTTTAGTGGTGTCCAATATTAATTCCCTCATGGTAATTCATCACAAATAACCTTATGAATCATTTCATCAAGTGTATCAAGGAAACATTTATAAATACGATAAGTTACATAGAGTCAAAAAAAAATTAAAAGTATCATCAACAAGAGTTGATCATAATGATTCCCCTAATAGTTAGTATGATGATGATAAATCCTTTAAATTCATGGATATCCATGACAACATGGTGTCACAAAATTCATGTTACTAAATTTTTTCACAACTAGTATTATTGACACATTTAACCCAACTGTAGTTAAAGGCTTAATAAACAAGGTTTAAATGAAAGGAAACCTAACTCTAAGAGATTTATCCGAAAACATAAATGGATACATACCTGGAAAAGATAGGGTTCGTCGGAAACTGAGGTCGCGGAGTCCTCGGAGACCGAGGTCGCAGGGTCACCGGAGACGGAGGTCGCGGGGTCGCAGGACGGTTGGGGGTCGCAGGTCACCGGGGGGGTTAGGGGAAGAAGGGAGGGCGGGGGGTCGCGAGGGTTTGGGGGAAACGTCCGGGGTGGGGGTAGGGAAGGTTCGGGTTTTTAAAAAAAATTATGGGTTTCGCGGCGGTTTATTAAAAACCACCGCGAAACCTTTCAGCGAAAACTTTTAGCAGCAGTTTTGTGAACCGCCGCCACAAAACTGACACTAAACCCGGTTTTTATTGTAGTGATATAAGAACCCTATTTCCAATTCATAGTATATTTATTTAAAATTTAAAAGTTCTTGAATTAAATAATTTCATGTTCTCTCTAATAAAAATTAAAATAACTTGGGGCACAATAAAAGAACTAAAAATACAAAATTAAAAGTTTTCAGTTCATATTCATGTCAAAAACACAGAATCCAAAACCCCTTGCCATATTTCTCAAAGTATTATCTGAAATATAATTTAATCATGAAAAATAAAACCAAATGAAAGTGTAAATGGTTTATTCTTCATTTAAAATCATCGATTTGACTCTCTAAATTTTAGTGTGTCATGGATCAAAGGCTTCAAGATAGGAATCATATAGACTATCCACATGTTCACAAAAACTCATATATCATCTATCAATGATTATTGTGTTCTATAATAGAAAATCTAATAGTGTTATGATTTCCCTTCAAACAATTGAAGTACACAGACTCGATTGAGAAAGAGGGATCAATTCGACCTTATACATTCTTCAAAATATCCTTCTAAGAGATTGAGTAAAGAGGAGAGAAGATAATAGGAGAGGAGAGGAGATATTAGATATCAAAATTCACAAAAATTGTGTACTAATCAATTTAATATACTAAAATGTGATTTTTTACCTATATTATATTTTCTAAAATTTTAATTTGGTCCCTAGAATTTAATAACCTTCATTTTATATCATTATGAACAATTATGACTCAATTAATTTTTTAATAAATGTAACAAATATTTCATAACTCACTTTAAACACTTGAACATGTTATGTGATAAAATAAAAACCATTAAACTATCCTATAAAAGCCCAAAATAATTTAATTAACCTTCAATGTGTTATGTTCATTCAAAAAATTATATTTCCACGCATTGAATTTTATGATCATAAAACGTTCGAATAAATTATTAAAAAAAAATAAAATAAACATTTTTATAAAAATTAATAATATAATTAAATTATTATTTTTGTGATCAATTACACTCAAAAATTCCCCAAACCCCACACATAAGGACCACATCATCTTAAACTCGTATTCATCAAAATAGGTGGAACTAGTGGATACACTTAGTATATGAAGCTCTAGGTCATTATCTTGATAATAGTGAGTCCAACTCATAGACCAATAGAAGAGTATAGCATCCCCTTATGACCCCTAAAGAGATAAGGAATGGCATTGTTGCAACAACTTCTTAAGAACATGTTCTGTGAAATATAATATCATTTTCTTATGATATCCCATAAAGTAGGTTTTCCACTTGTGTCATTATCCTTTTGATGATTTATATATTTTATGACCTTACTAGATGAACTTACCTTCCTATACCATGTCCATGTATTTAAAGAATGTACTATAATCTTGGTCAACCAAGGACCATGAGGCATATTTTCTTTAACTCAAAATCAAAAAATTTTATCTCAATCATTCAACCAATTCCATACCACCAAAGATGCACCCAATAGAAGCTAACTCACCATAAATTCAATTATTTTGATTTTATCCATACATTAAGGAATTGAATCAAACGGTACACATTAATACCATGAGATATATCTTCATCAACTAGGAATTGAAAAATACTATCTTGATCATTCAACCAATTACATATCACCAAATATACACCCAACACAAGCTACCTATCCATGGATTTAATGTCAAGTTTTTTTCTAAACATAAAATTATATGCTCTGATGGTACACATTGATTAAGATCTCATGTCAAGAGAACAATACACAAGTACATAGATAGAAATGACCAATGACACTTAAAACATGTGGGGTTATTATTAATGATTAAGTCCTCATGATCTAATCACCTCAATATCACTAAGTAAAAACTTTATGAGAAAATGACTTAATGATTATGAGCCCCTAAAGAATGATTTTTATAACGACCCATACTTTACATACATTGTTATTACATCAGAATTGAAGCATACTTATTACAACATTTAACAAAACCACGAAAGGACCGTATAGGTATAGTGTCTTTAGAAACTAGGAAACATAAACAACTGGTTCATAAAGTGTCTACACTGTCTCCCATTTATTTCATCATATCTATAGTCCCTTTTGGCATATCTTACTTAATAACCTTCTTCCTGACCTGGGGAAAGAAAACATACAAAAGGGTGAGCTCAATTTCTCAGTAAGGTTAAACAAAATAAATATCAATCACATCATATTCATAAGAACATAACTTTTGGAAATCTTAACTTGCAAAAGAGAGCATAATTTCATAACATGGGATAAATCATAGTAGTGAAATGGAATCCCAATAATCATAACATAAAACATGAAACTTTGTGGTATACATACATAATCATATAGAATCATTTCTTATTAGTCAAGACTCATTGCCAAGACTATCTTAGTGGACAAAGTCAATTTCTGAACCGAGTTCACTCCACGTTTCAGTCCTGTTTCACTAAACCAGTATAACCTACCGTTTCATCCATGTCTATATCATGAGATATAAAATCTTTACCCAATTCATTGGAGGGAGATATAGGTCCCACCCATCTCATAATGATACCATTCTTATGTGTTCCACAAAATCATAAATCATACATCATTGCATAACCCATGTAATAAAAATGGGAATCTTAAACATTGTGACATCATCAAACAATTCATATAAGATAAAGGAAATCATAAAAATAATTCCATCACAACATAATCAAATCAATGTAATAATAGGGATATAAACAGAACCCTATATTATCTTAGATGGAAAATAATTTTGATAAAACACTTGAACTCCATTCTTGAGTAAAATATCCTTTCAAATTCAAAAACATTTTACTTTATTAACATGTCATACAATTTTAAACTAAATGAAGTTTATTAAAAATAAACTTGAAAACTTGTAAAGTAAGCTTCTTGGAAATAATTTTTTAAAAATCCATTCATGCCGTATAAGTTAAAAAAACATTATTCTCGTACTTTTGTTGGAAAAGTCAAAAAGTACCTCGTACGAAAAATGAAAAAAGATTCCTTTCATATCTTTTACAAAAAACTCACCAAAGGGTAAAATTGGATTTAAACAATTTTAGGTGGATTAAAATAATATTACATATTGAGGAAACATGGATGTGGATGATAAAATACACCCCAGTAAAATCCGAAGTATAAACAATCTCGGATAAAAATGAGATTGTGATATTTCCCTTACCTTAGGTCCAATTTGCTTCGTAAGTGTCTGAACCTCCTTTATAATGATTTAAATAATGTTATTTACTTATTCCAGAATCAAGCTTATTTTTATGATATCATATATGGTCATATTATTAGCTTCTTAGTAGTAATATTTCATTGCTACTTGTTATTCGGGTGTTTATAACTTTTTGTTCTTATGCGTGTTTTGTCGAATAAATTATTATTCTTCTCTTTAGGTTATAGATACATCATTTCCAGAATTTTATTAATGTACTATATATCATATTTATTAATTCAATTCATTTATATAATCATTATGCAATGAAGATCATGTAGAACGAATCGCATCACATTGTGGAGACGGTATTCCGTACGTACGCACGAGTGATGATATCGTTCCTATGATCGTGGAATTGTATTTGAGTGTATGTATAATATTTCAGAATCAATATCACTTTATAATAGTCATATATAGTCATTATTTACACCATTATACCCATCCAAGTAAGGTGGTGGTGGAAAATAGATTACACCACGGCGTGGAGACGGTATTTCGTACGTACGCACGCGCGGTGATTTCTTTTTCCGTAGGATGGATAGATGGTGAAATAGGGTTGTTTAATACTTATAATAACATATCAGTATATGAGTGATACTGATGTTATTACTTCATAATGAAACAACTAAAGAAGAAGAAGTTGAAGAAGAAATAAAGATGAAATAATTGGTAACGGACATTACCTCTTCTTTGAAGTGCTTCTTTGAGACCTCCTTTTAGGGTACTAAAATAGGTGTTTGAAGAATACCAGAACCTCTAAGATGTTTCTAGGGAAGTGGAGAGGAGAAATTGGCAGGGGTTGGCCGAGCTTGAAGGCTCAAAGTGGTGTGAGGAAGAGGGGGAGGAGGTTCCCTTATATAAGGGAGGAGAGGGGCACCTTTGGAATAACTAAAAATATTATTTTATTATAAAGTAAAATTCGGTTTTTACTAGCTCCAAATTGATATAATTAGAAGATAAGGTGGGTAGGGGTCAAAATCCTCTCATCCAATAGAATTTAGACAAGTTTAGGTATCAATTTTAACCTTATCATTTAGATTTAACTTTAAGTTAGATAATTTAACTTTTACCGTGTCTTCTTGTTTTCTTACACTATAAGGTTAATTAACTTACCATATCAAGCCAAACGAACCCCAAGTTGTTTACTATTAATATATATAACCTTATCTAAGTCATTTGGCCAAACATTAGATTTTTAGTAATAAAATAACAATTAATAATATAATATTTTTTAAAAACTATTTTATGTCAATTTTGACACTATTTAGTAATTGATTTTTGTGAAAATCATAACAGAATGATTAGTTCGAACCAAGTTACTTAAATCAATACTAACATGTCATATTAACCTATAAAATTAGTTTAATTCAAAAAAAGTATAAAATTACATTTATTTGGGTATTTATAACATCAATTATGTCAATATTTCATTAAAAAGATAATTATTGTATCATCGTTGTGTCATAAATAAATTAATTTATTTAATGTCTAAAAATTATAAATAAAATACCATTATGTAGGAAATATTTTTATCTTTCTAATGAATATTTATAGTTGATTTTTTCGTATTTATAACTCTATATTAAAAATTACTTTCTTATTAAACTTTGATTTTAACTATTTTAACCCTTCTTTAAATAAATTAATAAGAAATGTCCTAATCTAATCAAAGTGGAACTAAATGGTCATATTTTATTCATAAGGTTGTTTTTGGTCTAATTAAACTTGTCCAATAGAATTAGGACATGTGTTAGGGTAATAATAATATCATTTTTACCCTTAATTACCCTATTTACTTTTAATCGTGGTAAAAAAAGTAAAAAGTTATTATTCACCAAAAAATTATTTTCATCTCATTGAACCACATTTTACTTACTGACATCAACCGTGTCTCTCAGATTTTTGAAATTCCACTCACATAAGCGGTAAAATTAAGTTTTATGAAAAATTCAGTTTTTTAACTACCACTTAGTGGTTTCACTATTCATCAAAAATTGAAAGTTTTCATAAAAATACCAAAATTTCACCCTAGGATAATTTTGATATTCCGAATCCAAAAATGAAGTCCATTTTGAAAAATAAAAATTATAAAATTTCAAAAAGGGGTTATTACTATTCATAACGGCTAGTTTTAATAATATTTTAATAGCATATCATTGTTTAGTGAAACTCGGTATTGCGTACGACACAAGCTATCGAGGAAGGCCGCGTTTGCGTGTAAAGAAAGCCAAGCTAGTGTTGTGTGAAGTGAAAGATTCATTTGATGATTTATATAACATAAGAACAAAATATTTCACATAAAAGTCTCAGGTGTTACATTCTACCCCCCTTAAAATGAATTTCGCCCTCGCAATTCGTCACTTTGTAACAAATAGATGAGGATACCTCTCCCTCATCATATCCTCAAGCTCCCATGTACCTTCTTCTAATTGGTGGTTCCTCCATAAAACTTTCACCAAGCAAGTGGTCTTGTTTCGTAGGACTTTTTTGCTACGATCCAGAATCTCTATCAGCTGTTCTTCATAAGAAAGATCTTGCTCCAGCGGTACAACTTCTGAGCTAAGTACATGTGAAGGATCAGGTATGTACTTTCTCAGGAGAGATACATGGAACACATTGTGAACTTGAGAGAGATTCAGTGGAAGCGCCAATTGGTAAGCTACCTTCCCCACACGATCCATTATTTTGAAAGGACCGATATATCTAGGGCTCAACTTCCCCTTCTTTCCAAATCTCATGACTCTCTTCCAGGGAGATATTCGTAAGAACACTTTATCACCCACTTCAAACTCTTGGTCTTTTCTTCGGTTGTCGGCATAACCTTTCTGTCGACTCTGAGCTGCTCTTATGTGTTGTTGAATAGATCTGACCTTTTCTGCCATTTCATCAATGAGATCTGGTCCTAAGAACTTTCTTTCCCCAACTTCATCCTAGCAAGTTGGAGTCCTGCATTTCTTTCCATAGAGAGCTTCATAAGGAGCCATCTGAATACTGGAGTGAAAGCTATTATTATAAGAAAATTCCACCAAAGGTAGGTGTTGATCCCAACCACCTTTGAAATCCATAGAGCAAGCTCTCAACATATCTTCTAGAGTTTGAATTGTTCTCTCAGACTGACCGTCTATCTGAGGATGATAAGCAGTGCTAAAACTCAACTCTGTATCCAGAGTATGCTGAAGACTTCGCCAAAACTTTGAGGTAAACCTCGTATCCCGATCAGATATAATATAAAGTGGTACTTCATGAAATCTTACCACTTCCTTTACATATATCTTGGCTAGCTGATCCAGAGATAAATCCTCTCTAATAGCAATGAAGTGTGCAGACTTGGTAAGACGATCAACTATGACCCAGATAGCATTATTTCTTTTGGATGTTTTAGGAAGTCCTGTGACAAAGTCCATAGTGATGTTTTCCCATTTCCATTCGGGTATGGGTAATAGTTGTAACATCCCCTTAGACTTCTGTCTCTCATCTTTAACTTGCTAACAAACCAAGAATCGAGAGACATATTCAGCAACATCTCTTTTCATGCCATCCCACCAGAAGTACTCTTTCAGGTCCCTATACATCTTCGTGCTTCCAGGATGAATAGAGAATGAAGAACTATGAGCCTCATCCAGCGGCTCCTTCTTTAATTCCGGGATGGGAGGAACACAAACCCAATTCCTGAACTTTATTATCCCATCACAATCAAGGTTGAATTCAGGAACATTTCTCACCTTCTTTTGTAACTCGACATCTTCTTTATGTGCCTCTTTATTCTTCACATGTATAGATGGTTGAACATTCATTTGAGAAAGATAAGATTTTTCACCTTCCATTATAATTCCAAGATCCATCCTTTGTAAATCAATAAATATTAGATCTTTTGTGATCCTCATGATGGATAAACTGGCATGGTCTTGTCGACTTAATGCATCTGCCACCTTGTTTTCTTTCCCAGGGTGGTAATGAATTGAGCGGTCATAATCCTTAATCAGTTTTAACCATCTTCTTTGGCGCATATTCAGCTCCTTTTGTGTGAAAATATACTTTAAACATTTATGATCCATATAAATATCACACCTTTCACCATAAAGATAATGTCTCCAAATCTTTAATGCAAATATTACCGTAGCTAACTCCAAATCATGATTTGGGTAATTTTGCTCATGTATTATCAACTGTCGTGAGGCATAAGCTATCACCATATCATTTTGCATAAGAACACACCCCAAACCCTTCTTAGATGCATCACAGTAGATCACAAACCTTTCTCCACTACAAGGCAGTGTGAGCACAGGTGCACTGGATAACCTTCTTTTCAACTACTTGAAATTCTCTTCACATTCCTCCGTCCAAACAAACTTAACTCCTTTCCGAGTCAACTTGGTGAGTGGATTAGATAATCGTGAAAAATCTTTCACAAAATGTCGATAATATCCATCCAAACCAAGAAAACTTCGGATCTCAGTTACTATTGTTGGTCTCGACCATCTTTCGATAACCTCTGTTTTTGCTGGATCCACAGATATCCCCTCTTTTGAGATTATGTGACCCAAAAATGAAAGTTTTTGAAGCCAAAATTCACACTTGGTAAATTTGGCATAAAGCTTCTCCTTTCTCAGGGTCTTCAATATAATTCTCAAGTGAACTTCATGTTCTTCCTTGCTCTTTGAATAGACAAGAATACCGTCTATAAAGACTACCACTAATTGATCAAGATAGTCTCTAAAGACTCTATTCATCAGATCCATGAAGATAGCAGGGGCATCAGTAAGACCAAATGGCATCACTATAAATTCATAGTGTCCATACCTTGTACGGAAATCCGTCTTTGGTATATCCTCCCTTTTGACCCTTAATTGATGATACCCTGAATGAAGATCAATCTTGGAAAAGTATTGAGCTCCGCATAGTTGGTAAAATAAGTCATCAATGCGTGGGAGAGGATATTTGTTCTTGATAGTGAGCTTGTTAAGTTCTCGATAATCAATGCAGAGTCTCATTGATCCATCTTTCTTCTTAACAAACAAAACAGGTGCTCCCCAAGGTGATGCTCTAGGGAGTATGAGCCCCTTATCAAGATTCTCTTGGATTTACTTCTTCAATTCCTGCAACTCAATTGGGGCCATTCTATAAGGTGTCTTTGAAATAGGCAAAGCACCCGGTACGAGTTCTATTGAAAACTCAACTTCGCGATTTTGTGGAAGACCCGGTAATTCCTCTAGAAAGACATCATCAAACTCCCGTACAATGGGAATATTCTTAATTGTGAGTTTCTCACCAACCATTTGAGATAAATAACCTTCATTTAGTGGAATCAAGACCCATAAGGTAGAAGGAATTTCCACCAGAAGGTTATGTTCATCCTTGCATTGATAGATGATCATAGATTGATCTGGAATATGAAATGTGACTTCCCTTCTTTGGAAATTGATATGATCTCCGTATAAAGAAAGCCAATCCATGCCAAGAATCACATCAAATTCCACTATAGGAAGGATCACAAGATTTGCAGGAAGCACTTTCCCACAAACTTCAATCGGGGAAGAATTATAAACTTTTGATGAGACTGTTGTGCCATTAGGGGTTGTCACAACTAACTCAACATCTAATTGTTGAGGTAATACGGTGATATCCTTAGAAAATTCTTCAAAAATAAGAGTGGGTGGATCCAGAATAAAATAAAACATTTGCTACTTTAGAGTGGATGGTAAGTGTACCTTTCACCACATCGTTATCGTACTCTACATCGCTGATAGAAATTGCATGTGACTTTCCTTTGTCTTTAGCCTTAAGAGTTTGTTGATGTCAACCATCATCATCAACCCTTAGATTAGGGCATTTATTGGCATAATGTCCCATCTCCTTGCACTTGAAACATTGAAGTGTAGTAGGTTCATTCTGTGTATCCCTTCCTTTGTTTGCATCATTAGACATCTTCTTCCCATCATCACGGCATTAAAATGCCCGATGACCTTCCTTTCCACACTTGAAACATTTACTTGTCCTTTTAAGACAACTCCCTCCATGTTTCTTTCCACACTTTGAGCATAAGGGAAAGCTCATCTTCTTTTCAGTGTGCTCTTTAGATTTTCCTTTGAATTCCATTTTCCTCTTCTTATCAAACCCATATGACTGATGGGTTACTCCAATCTCCATCTCGACTTTGAGAGCACATCGAACGATTTCCTCGTAGCTATTGAAGTCCCTTATGGCTAACGCCCTTCAAAGACTTGATTTTAAGCCACTAAAGAATCGATCGATCTTACTCTCAGGTTGGATAATAATACCAGAAGCATACCTTGCAAGTCTTGTAAAATTTTCTTCATAGGTACCAATAGATTCATCATCCTTTTGCTTTAGTTCAAGAAACTCTTTCTCCATCTTTGTTTGGAGAATACGAGGGAAGTACTTATTGAAAAATAAGTTCTTGAAATCATCCCATTCCATGGACTCAATTTCATACCTTTGCCTCGTATTCTTAATAAGATTCCACCATTGATCAGCATCACCTTCCAAACGATACACTACTAAGATGACTTTATCATGCTCAGAACATTGAAGAACTGAAAATATCTTTTCAGTAGTACTAATCCATTGTTTAGAAACTAATGGATCAGTAGACCCACTGAATGAAGGTGGAAGTTGTCTCATGAAGGATTCAACAGAATGTTGCTCCTTCCTTTGCTCGTTTGGAAGTCCTGCATGATTCATAGCTTTAGAAAGTTGTGTGATCATGGCTAAAAGATTTTGCATTCCAGCTCCCATCACGTTTGGTTGCTCAGGGGGACAATCATTGCATTTCCTATTGCATTCCGCATTGACACGGTTCCTTCGGGTTCTAGCCATTGACTAAAACCAAGAAGAATATTGTTTGCAACACTAATTATAATAGGAAAACCACAAAATCAAGAATAAAATTTCACATTAAAGGTCTTATTCTAGGTTATTCATGGCCATTTCTAAAACACTAAGATTGTGTTCTATGCTTAGACTTATCCTTAAGGTTCTTACTAAGGCTTTCACATCCTAGTTTCCAAAGGTTGACTATACCTTTCCTCTGATACCAACTATAACGACCCATACTTTACATACATTGTTATTACATCAGAATTGAAGCATACTTATTACAACATTTAACAAAACCACGAAAGGATCGTATAGGTATAGTGTCTTTAGAAACTAGGAAACATAAACAACTGGTTCATAAAGCATCTGCACTGTCTCCCATTTATTTCATCATATCTATAGTCCCTTTTGGCATATCTTACTTAATAACCTTCTTCCTGACCTGGGGAAAGAAAACATACAAAAGGGTGAGCTCAAATGCTCATTAAGGGTAAACAAAAGAAATATCAATCACATCATATTCATAAGAACATAACTTTTGTAAATCTTAACCTGCAAAAGAGAGCATAATTTCATAACATGGGATAAATCATAGTAGTGAAATGGAATCCCAATAATCATAACATAAAACTTGAAACTTTGTGGCATACACACATAATCATAGAGAATCATTTCTTATTAGTCAAGACTCATTGCCAAGACTATATTAGTGGAAAAATTCCATTTCTGAACCGAGTTCACTCCTTGTTTCAGTCTTGTTTCACTGAACCGGTATAACCTACCGTTCCAGCCATGTTTATCTCATGAGATATAAAATCTTTACCCAATGCATTGGAGGGAGATATAGGTCCCACCCATCTCATAATGATACCATTCTTATGTGTTCCACAAAATCATAAATCATACATCATTGCATAACCCATGTAATAAAAATGGAAATCTTAAACATCATGACATCATCAAACAATTCATATAAGATAAAGGATTTAATAAAAATAATTCCATCACAACATAATAAAATCAATTTAATAATAGGGATATAAACAGAACCCTATATTATCTTAGATGGAAAATAATTTTGAACAAACACTTGAACTCCATTCTTGAGGAAAATATCCTTTCAAATTCAAAAACATTTTCCTTTATTAACATGTCATACAATTTTAAAATAAATGAAGTTGATTAAAAATAAACTTAAAAACTTGTAAAGGGAGCTTCTTGGAAATAATGTTTTAAAAATCCATTCATGCCGTATAAGTTAAAAAAACATTCTTCTCATACTTTTGTCAGAAAAGTCAAAAAGTACCTCGTACGAAAAACGACAAAAGATTCCTTTCATATATTTTACTAAAAACTCACCAAAGGGTAAAATTGGATTTAAACAATTTTAAGTGGATGGAAATAATATTACATATTGAGTAAACATTGATGTGGATGATAAAATACACCCCAGTAAAATCCGAAGTATAAACAATCTCGGATAAAAATGAGATTGTGATATTTCCCTTACCTTAGGTCCGATTTGCTTCGTAAGTGTCCGAACCTCCTGTATAATGATTTAAATAATGTTATTTACTTATTCCATAATAATACGTATTGTTATGATATCATATATGGTTATATTCTTAGCTTCTTAGTAGTAATATTTCATTGTTACTTGTTATTCGGGTGTTTAAAACTTTTTGTTCTTATGCGTGTTTTGTCGAATAAATTCTTATTCTTCTCTTTAGGTTATAGATAAATCATTTCCATAATGTTATTAATGTACTATATATCATATTTATTAATTCAATTCATTTATATAATCATTATGCAATGAATATCATGTAGAACAAGTCGCATCACATCGTGGAGACGGTATTCCGTACGTACGCACGAGTGATGACATCGTTCATATGATCGTGGAATTGTATTGGAGTTTTTGTATACTATTTCAGAATCAATATCACTTTATAATATTCATATATAGTCATTATTTACACCATTATACCAATCCAAGTAAGGTGGTGGTGGAAAATATATTACACCACGGCGTGGAGATGGTATTCCGTACGTACGCACGTTCGGTGATTTCTTTTTCCATAGGATGGATAGATGGTGAAATAGGGTTGTTTCATACTTATAATAACATATCCTTATATTAGTGATACTTATGTTATTACTTCATAATGAAACAACTAAATAACAAGAAGTGGAAGAAGAAATAAAGATGAAAGAATTGGTAACGGACATTACCTCTTCTTTGAAGTGCTTCTTTGAGACCTCCTTTTAGGGCACTAAAATAGGTCTTTGAAGAAGACCAGAACCTCTAGGATGTTTTTAGGGAAGTTGAGAGGAGAAATTGTCAGGGTTTGGCCGATCTTGAGGGCTCAAAGTGGTGTGAGGAAGAGGGGGAGGAGGTTCCCTTTTATAAGGGAGGAGAGGGGCACCTTTGGAATAACAAAAAATATTATTTTATTATAAAGTAAAATTCGGTTTTTACTAGATCAAAATTGATATATTTCGAAGATAAGGTGGGTAGGGGTCGAAATCCTCTCATAAAATAGAATTTAGACAAGTTTAGGTATCAATTTTAACCTTATCATTTAGATTTAACTTTAAGTTAGATAATTTAACTTTTACCGTGTCTTCTTGTTTTCTTACACTATAAGGTTAATTAACTTACCATATCAAGCCAAAAGAACCCCAAGTTGTTTATTATTAATATATATAACCTTATCTAAGTCATTTGGCCGAACCTTATATTTTTTAGGAATAAAATAACAATTAATAATATAATATTTGTTTTAAAAACTATTTTATGTCAATTTTGACACTATTTAGTAATTGATTTTTGTGAAAATCATAACAGAATGATTAGTTCAAACCAAGTTACTTAAATCAATACTAACATGTCATATTAACCTAGAAAGTTATTTTAATTCATAAAAAGTCTCAAATTACATTTATTTGGGTATTTATATCATCAATTATGTCAATATTTCATTAAAAAGATAATTAATGTATCATCGTTGTGTCGTAAATAAATTAATTTATTTAATGTCAAAAAATTATAAATAAAATATAATTATGTAGTAAATCATTTTAGAGTTCTAATGAATATTTATAGTCGATTTTAGCTTATGTATAACCCTATATTAAAAATGACTTTCTTATTAAACATTGATTTTAACTATTTTAACCCTTCTTTAAATAAATTAATAATAAATGTCCTAATCTAATCCAAGTGGAACTAAGTGGTCATATTTTATTCTTAAGGTTGTTTTTGGTCGAATTAAACTTGTCCAATAGAAGTAGGACATATGTTAAAATAATAATAATATCATTTTTACCCTTAATTACCCTATTTACTTTTAACCGTGGTAAAAAAAAGTAAAAAGTTACTATTCACCAAAAAATTACTTTCATCTCATTGAACGAAATTTTACTTACTAACATCAACCGTGTCTCTAGGATTTTCAAAATTCCACTCACAGAAGTGGTAAAATTAATTTTTATGAAAAATTCAGTTTTTTAACTACCACTTAGTGGTTTCACTATTCATCAAAAATTGAAAGTTTTCAGAAAAATTCCAAAATTTCACCCTAGTCTAATTTCGATATTCGGAATCCAAAAATGAAGTCCATTTTGAAAAATAAAATTTATAAAATTTCAAAAAGTGGTTATTACTATTCATAACGGCTAGTTTTAATAATATTTTAATAGCATATCATTATTTAGTGAAACTCGGTATTGCGTACGACACAAGCTATCGAGGAAGGCCGCAGTTGCGTGTAAAGCAAGCCAAGCTAGTGTTGTGTGTAGTGAAAGATTTCTTTGATGATTTATATAACATAAAAAACAAAATATTTCACATAAAAGTCTCGGGTGTTACAATTTTCATATATAATATGTGTCTAATTAGTACGATGTATCTAAACCCCTAGAAATATATTTTATATTACTGTCATATTATCTCTACGATAACATTATATAAGGGAAAAACAAAACCTATTGATAGGACATGTAATCTAATGGAATTACCCTGAAAACAGAGGATGCATAAGTATCAACACAGTTATTATAATAATAAAATCATGTATATATCAATCTATATCCTTGTCATGGTAATAAAATTCTATAAATTATTTGGGTGTAGGGTACCCACTAACCAAATAGTGATGATTTGGCAGTCGATTTTTCCATTCACCGGGACTCCAACAACCTTCTTGTTTACTTGGAACATGTTGTCACTAGTTATAGGTCAAAAATCTGTACATGCATCATATAGGAATAGGTTATGGTTTCCATTTCCTTCTCATGTCATCTCCCTAGATATACTCATTTGATCATGGTGAATCTAAACTATCATTGGATTCCTCCACAATGATATTCATCTTGGATTATGTAGTTAGGTTATGGTTATGATCCACTTAGTGATGAGGCTTTAGTTTTTTTACCTATATTGGTGGTGGTTCCTTTAGGTGTATTTTGAGTGATTTATCCACATGTTCAACAACATTATTACCCACCTACATTAGTTAAGGTGGATGATCCCCATCATGTTGATAAATATTTGGTTCTGGTGGATCCAAAAGATGATCCACATGTGCTAAGTGTGCATATCTAGTTTTAGATATAGAGATCACCCAAGTTTTATGGTGAGCCAGACCCTCTCCTTAGGTGGTATAGGACTGGGTCAAGCTTGTTATGCATATTTTCCTATTACATAGTGACCCTCGTTAGGATGGTCCTAGTATTGATACTTATCCAAGGAGATATAGGTTGTTTTTATATCCCTCTATTGGTGATGTTTGATGTGGCTTTGGGAATGAAAGGAAGAGGGACACTCCCCCCAAAAAAGACACATTCTTGTGATGTGATTTAACACTATGAGGGTAATTTATTTCTACCGAAATCAGATAGTGTTGAGGTTTCTTGGATGATTTCCTTTAAATTTTATATTTGAGGACTTTTTTGATCTGAAAAGGTGTTGGGGTGAGACCTGGTTGGGGGAAACAACAAGGAATGGGAAGGGATTTCTTTATGAGGTAAGAGATTGTGACTTGGAGGATTTATGTGTGTTTTATGGTATGACATGTATCTTATCTTCTTCAAATTCTATTTTAGTACACATTCACAAGCCACATTTATCTAAACATATCCCATACGAAGGGTGTGGTCATGGTATAAGATTTTCACATCAAGGCCTTTTGTTCACTATTGTTGGGATAGGTAATGGAGTAGTTAGCCTCTTTATAATTAACCCATAAAGATAAGGATGAAGAATTATACCTCCATTTTATAGTTTTCACTCATCTAATTATTTAGTGTGTTAGGGGGGGAAATGAGGATATTAATTATGAGTTATTGTGTGACTAGATATCCAATTTAAATATTCCTAATAGATATTCTAAAGATAGGGAGCATGTTATTTTCTATCTAGGATGAAAAATTACACCACACATGCTAGGAGTGGAACTGATAAGGAGGTTTCATGATTTTTAATAGTAGTAAATCCATGATTATTTAGGATGTACTTAGATCATTTAGCATTGGGTTGGGTATCCAAGGATGTATTAGCATGATTTTAAGTTATCTCCCAACACATTACACATCATTTGGTGAAGGATGATGTGCCTGAATGAAAGAAAAAATGAGGTGGAATCCCTATGGTTCTCATAATGGGTGTTCTATGATTAATGATAGGTAATGGCGCTATCTGAGTGTTCGTATACCGACTCGCCAAGTTGTCCCACTTTCTAACCATCCAAGAGCAGATCTTAGTGGAGTGTTTGGGATTCTTATGCATTCAAGAAGTATTCCATATTCTTATATTTTCCTTGATAATAATTTCATAACATGTTGTTCAATTCACATCAAAATTATGGATATGGTTATGAGGGGTATAGGACTTAGTTTTGGTTGAGAGTGATGTTTCTACTCCCTATATATATGACCAAGAAAAGTAAAACATTCAGATTCGAGAGAAAATGATTGGGGTTTTCATGTTAGTTTTAGCTATAGTTGGGTGAATCATATACCATTAGTGGAGTTATTGTATAATTATAGTTACCATTCCACCATATTTGTAGCACCATTCATGTATGTGATACCCAAAAAGACATTATTGTACTAGTGAGAGCCAATGAGAAACTACCCTTATGGGCCCAGAGTTAGTATGTGAAATAGTAGTGAAGATATAGTATATATGGGTGTGTATGATGGATTCACAATGAATTAATTAGTGTTTTATAGGTAGTTGAAATAGGTATTTGGATTTCTAAAAGCAATATCATGTGTTTTGAGAGATCTCACCTCAGTGAGGATTGTAGTGATTTTTTATGTGAGGTAGGGTAACTGTGTTATTATTTGTCCCTTTTTAAAGTTACTATGTTAGGTTTTCAGGGTGTCATGACACATATCCCTACCATCATTGTTATATCGGACATGAAATGTATTCTATGCATCGTAGTCTAATAGATATGTACATGACCCATTTCACAATGTCGACCAGTGTGAGCTAGACATTGAGGTTAGACTTACCTTTTCAAGGATTTTGGTGATGTTTGAGTACTGATATGAGAATACCCTTTATTTTAAACTTTTTTCCTTGGATGGCATCTTTTTGTGAACATGGGAACCTTCGTGGCAGTTTGTGGGAGTGTGAGATCCTTATGAGAGCTCAGTATCCTCACATATGAGTAGGTTTTCAATTGTAGAGTTGAAAATACTTAAAGGTTAAGATAATTTAATGACTCCAAATTTCTATTTTAAACTTTTGAATATTTTAGAGAATATTTATAGAGTCGCGTATGGTTTTAGAGTCGAATTATTCGGTCCAGGGAGACTTAATGCAGGTATATTAAGGATACTAAATATAATATATATTATGTGTGTAGTTTTTCTGAAATATTGAAATAAATCCAAAATAGAGTCTCTTATGGGAAATATGATCCTACCATTAAATTTTGAATGAGTATTTTTTCTTATGTGGGACATAATATTTACTGGTGTTGGGTGTTCTGTTAAAGAGAATTTGTGGGTAGATAATGAATAAGTAAATTAATTTATTAATTTATTTGTTAATTTAATTTCCATGGACCAACCCCCTCTCTAATGAAAATCTATTATGTTAAAATCTCAATTTTATCTACATAACCCTGCATATTTATTGAGATCATGGAGGAGAGTTTTGGAAAATGAGAACCAGATCATGGATCCATGAGCAGTTCTGTGGAGATCATCTTCGCCAATAGAGTTCATGGATCTTTCCAATGAAAACTACATAGAACCATTCTTCATTTGAGATTGATCTAAAATCGTGAAAAATCATTTTCATTGATTTTATTAATCTTTTATTTGTTTAATCCATGTCTAACGTGAATCAAACCTTCTAAAAATTGATTTTTAGGTCCAATGTTGATATACGATTGATGAATTTTTTCCCTAAGATTATGATTTTTTTATCATTATTTATTATATTTCATTTGAAGATTACTTTATCAATTGAATGAGTCTATCCCAAACAATATATGATGTTTTTTCCTCATGTTTTTTTCTATTTTCTCCCCTTGTTTTTGTGTATTCATTAATAGTATTCCTTATGTACCACAGTTCAATGAATAACCAAAAACAGATCATTATGATTTCAATATTTGGCATTTTGGATTGTTTACATGGGTCTTGATTTAGGATCAATAGAACTACTTAGGTGTGAGAAGGTGTAATCATATATTAGATATGGATCTGTATGATGGGATTAAACCATGAGTAGATTGAGTGGTCGAAATCTTTCCACCAATGACGGATCTGGTGTGGTAAACCCCAAATACTTGTTCCTTGGTATGATTCATATAATTATTTAAAGTGATGGTATGGGAGAGAAACATTAAGATTTCTATAATTTAGATAATATTTTTAACTAATGTCATGTAGTTTATAGGAACACATTCCATGTAGTTCGTTTTGTGTCGTAGTTAGTGATTATGTATTGAGTTAAATATCACACACCATGTGATTTACTCACACTCTTCATAACTCATCACTAGTCAGCTCTGCGTGTACCATTTCTACCTTCCTAGGAATCCAAGTATCACTACATGATGTGTGTGTTTGATCACACAATGTGTAACCATTTGAGAATATATCACAGTGTATAGGGAGTACATGCCTAGGTGGCCATGTGACCCCACATGATATATACTCTGGAAATTGTATAGGCATGGGCACATGCATGGGATAGAGTACATCGGCATGGGTGTGTAATGCACTAAGTTCCATAATAACCCATACACATAATATGAAGTGGAGTCTGAACTGTGTACTTTAGATGGTACTCATACATGATCAGTGTACATGGGAATGCCCTGAGTATATAGGCATTTCTAGAGTAAATGATCTTGACTAGATGGAACATGATGACTATCAATCTAACCATTAAACACCATGTACCATATCAAGGAAACCTATGTATCTATAGAATGAAATTCCATTTTAGAAGGTAGGACACAAGCAGTAAAAAACTCAAAGAGACACACTGCGAACCCAATGGGACATTTCATATTTTCTTTAAAGAGAAATTTTCCATCCCCTGTTATTCATAGACCACTTGTAGTATGATATTGGGTGAGTTCCCTAAAACCCTAATGATGTGGTTGTGTTCCCTTCTTCTATTTATTCGATGTGAGTTTTCCCAGTTCACCTCCATATGGGTTCAATGAGATATCTTGTTCTGAGTATTGAACATAATCCCCTTGGTGAACTAGATAATAAATCCTTCTATGAGGACCAGGGGTTGTATCCTCATTACCATCATCATATTCCCTAGTTAGGGTTAGTAATCACATGACCAAGATACCAGGTCATTCAATCCCCAACCTAGCATGTTTTTTCAGTTAGGGTCAGGTGTACCCCAAAGGCCCTGGGTGATATCCCCTATCATTGTATCGATATGTTCTGTCTTCTAGGGAGTTTTATTCTAATAAAGGGAGTATCTTGTATGAGACCCCTCAGTTTTATTATTTATTCTTCATGGAAATACCCTAAGAGTATGTCCTCTCTGAATAGTTCCATTAGTGATATAATGACTCAGGGAGTGAGTTATCCTGGTTGAGTGTTACCGTCGATCCCATAGTAAAATCCTAGGTTGGTAGTGAGGACATGACATCACCATGAGACTTGGTGTCTACCTCTAAGAATATCTGAGTTACTGTTATTATTATTTATCACTCTCTAATGGATATATATTCTTGATGATGAGATACATACTATATTGATGATTTTTGTTTAGTGATTTCAGGGTCTCCTATAGGGTATGTTTACACTTACCCCTATAATAGATCTGCCAACACATTCCATATATTATGCAGATGAGAGGCCTTTAATTGGAGTCCTAGGTAAACCAAGAGTAGGTAGATCTTAGTAATTCTAGATAGAAATCATATAGATCTAGTATTTGATTTTGGGTCTCTTCCACTATATTCTCAGCATGTTGGGTTATTTTTCAAATTTTGTGGGCTTGAATTTGACATTTTTCACCTTTTCTATACTACTTATTTTACTTTGATGTGGGGTATTTGTCATGAATACTTTTATAGAGTTATTTTTTCATATTTATACATTATTATGTTGTATATAGATGTTTTCATTCATATAGGTACTTTAAGTGAAGGCCTCCCATGTCTGTGATATGCCTAATCAGTGCTAGTCTTGAACCCCTATCCTATTGGTGGTGGTATTGAGGTGTAATTCTCAGTTTAACACTTTCTATGAAGCCCCTTGTGGGTTGGTTTATGACAGAAACAATGATCCCTATTAAAATAATTACAATTCTAGATATAAAAACAACAATAGTCCATCTTATCAAGATCATGGGTTCTTTAAAAAACTAGTTTGTGCCCCTAATTTTTCTATCCTACTAAGAAATCATCATCATAATATGGTTGAGATATGAAATTATAATACTATTCTAGAGGATCCTATTTGGAAACTGGTCACAAAGATATAATCCCAATAATTAAGAATTGATAATCTAAAACTCAAATTGGATAAATGGATTGGGACTTGAGTTTTAGAGATAATGGAAATATTCCCAGCACATTAGTTTTGAACCACAAATTTAATGTTGTTGGTGACATGATAATAAGTGGAATCAAAACTCAATAATATTTAGGCTGAAAAAAATTCAAGATGATAGAGGAGATTTACCTGAAATTGATAATCAAAACCAGTAAAGTTACAAACGTAGACATCTACATAGTCAGGTCCAACCTGGACAACAGATAAACCCACATGTCAAAAATATAAAGAAAAAAAGGAAAAATATTGAATTGATTAAAACAAGGAAAGAAAGAAATTATGGTTTAAGTTAATGGTAAAAAACCATCCAGTTATACAAAAATTTTCTCCAAGAACTCCCTTCCCACAAAGACATAAAAAATGATCATCATATATTTTTTAAATTCCTAGAGATATTTTGAACCTTTTACATCAAGAGATATTTTCTGCATGCCTTCAAAAATATTCCACCATATTTTAAATTTATCAAAAGTTTTATGGATAAAAAAAGAGATTGGAAGGATTTGGACACCATTGATATCGTTAAGGAATATAGTATTTCTCTTTTAAGAATGCCTCCTCTAAATTTGAAGGACACCAGTAGCTTTATCATTCAATGTAGAATAGGTGGAAGTGGGGTACTAAACTTATTATGTGATTTGGGTTCTAATATTAATTTGATTCCCTACTTCTTAATTCAAAATATGGGTCTTGGGGACTTGAAACCAGTATCTATTTCTCTTTAGCTAGTTGATAGGTCAATTACCCATCCCATGGATAGAGAATATGATTTTATAGTAAATTTTGGAAATATTATTTTACCAACTAATTTAATGGTGCTTCACATTGAGGGTTTTGAAAAGGTTATAGTCATCTTGGGTATACCATTAATAAATACTAATAGTGCTATTAGTGGTGTTTCTAAAGGTAAAATTACCCACCATGTTGTAGATGATATGGAGGAGAATTTAGTTTTGGAAATCCCAAAAATGAATTTCATAACTAAAACTTGATTGATGTTAATTAGAATTGGTGCTTCAGAATTGAGGTCAAATATGTGTATGATTTTTTCTCCCTTGGGGTAAAAGAAAATATGATTCCCCAAACTATTTATAGTGTCCTTAAAGGTGTTGTTCCACCTCCCTAACCACATGTTAAAGAAGAAATTTCAAGAATTGTGCCCATATATATTTAGATTCACCAATCCTCCAAGAATTCTATAACACTATTTATGAGGGTTTTATATAGTATAATGTGTGTTTGATAGGTCAAATTAATGGGTAGAATTATGGATTAAAACCCACTAAGAAATTTGAATGTTTTAAAATTGAAAAATTTTGTGTTCTTGAATTTCAGTCACTTGTTGTAATGATTAGTAAAGTTAATGATCATCAATCTATTTTTTAATAATTTCCTTATTCTTAGTCAATTGATGAGTCTGAAAGGTATTTCATGGGAGATGGGTTTGATTAATTCACTTTTGAGTCTTTTGAGCATCCTTATTTTCAATATTTTTTAGAACATAATGAGAAGGCTTTAGCTTCACCTACATAAAATTTCTAAGATATTGAGTACCTCAAGTGTTGTGGAAAACACGGATAATTCTAATAATCATCTTTCATAATTTTATAGACTTTTTCCTTATATATTTGTAACTTTTAGTGAGCCTATTGGGATAGAGAAATTTTTTAATATCATTTTCACTCTTGAAATATTTGATGAATTTGGGAACAATTTAATCAAATCTCGGGTTCATGAATTTCATAGAGTTCCCATTGAAAGTTCTTCAAAAAAAAGTAAAGTAACAAACATAAATAAATCATACCCTCAAAATGATAGTTTTTAGGTGAGATTTTATAGGTAATTTTCGATGGAGACACCAAATTTTGTGCAATATGGGAGGCAACCAATTATATTTTTCTTTTTTATTCTTTTTTATATTATTTTACAATAAATTTATTAAGTCTTTTATATGATAATATTCAATAAAATATTCCAGATACCAACTTACCAATGGAGTGAATGATGAACCGACCTTTTATGTCATGTTTTTTTAAAAGATGAGGATAAAGCTTCATTATTATTAGCTAAATACTAATGTTTATTTGTTTTCATATTTTTGGGACTAGAAGTGTGTATATAGAGGAATTTTTCCAAATGATTATAATGGAGAATACATTTGGATGTTATCAAATGATAAAATATGTTTCATTCATGGGAGTATTGTTTTAACTTCTCTATATTTAAATTCTTCCCATCTTGTCCTCAAATTGTTACTATTAGTTTATGATTAAAATATTGAAAGCTATTTAGGAAATGACATGAAAATGTTTAAATCATTCAAAATATCCCCTAGATAATACTACAATTTTATTGATCATTTTTTAAAACATGAAATTTCATTTTATTATTTTTAATTTTTGTATAATCATCTATAAATTTTATAGATGAGCATTCTACTCTTTGAAAATCTTTTTTGGTAATAAATTGTTTTAAGTAATTGATAGAGGAAACATTTTATAAAATCAGAATATATTTAATTTCTTGTGTTTTATAGAAAAAGGATTTTTGAAATTCACTAAAAACCCAGCAAAAAATCTATGAATTGCAGAAACATTGAATCTCTTTGGATCCAAACTATATTAAATGTTATCCCACCTTGAGATTCTATATTTAGGATAATTGTGGCATTAATGTGTGGGTGATAGGGGTATTAAAATGTTCTGTAACTATGATATAATGTTTTATGCATAAAAATATCCATTATTTTTCAAACCATCATCCCTTTAAGAATAATTTTTGGATATTCTCTATGTATGTAAACAAAATATTCATCTTTTTATAAAATTAAAATTCATTACCTTTCTGTCTAGGGGGAAAATGTCATTCTAGTATTAGGGGATTACACTGATTCAAAAATTACATTATTTGAATGATTACTTAGTGATTTTTATACTCTTATTATTCAATATATTGGTTAAAAAACATGTAAATTTATTGTTATATGATATATCATTGTTGACTTATAATTATAATAATAGGAAACTAGATGTTTTAACATAGACCAAGTAACTCGACATTAATGAAATAAAACATCCTTGGAATCCAGCTCCAATGATAGTTATATAAGTCCTTAGAAACTAGAGTAAAATAAAAAATTAAGATCCTATATTGAATATTTGATACATTAGACACTTGGTTTATGAGTAAACAATTCCACAAGTACATAGAAAATTCATAGTTGTAAAAAATTCAAATAAAATTCCTAATTATTAAAAAGGAATTCATTGAGGAGAGGAAAATATTGAACCCAAATTAAGAAGGAGTCAATTGATTTCTAATAAAATATTTTGGGTTGTATCAATTATTTATAATGTGGACATTTGGGTTAAGTGACGTGGGAGAAAGTGATTACAAGAAGTGTTTCTTGGTAGAATTTTAATTCCACTAAAATCTAACTGGCTTTCACTACTGGAACTGGGAGTTTAATTTGGATAGAAGTTAGGAAGTGAATGATAAACACATAGGAGGCATGGAAATATTCATCAATGGAGTAATATTGGATTTCCATTAATTATAATATATATTTGAACCAGGTTTAGATAAAAAATTTGTATTGAAGTTTTCTTTAAACAAAAAAATTACTGACCAAGAGGGAAAATGATTAATTATATTGACATTTAATGTGGAATTATTTTATAAAGTTTACTATTATTATTTTGAAGAATTTATGATTTTTTTAAATGTGAAAAAAAATTAATAAAAAATTAATTAATTTTTTTAATATATGATATTTTTATTATTATTTGAATATTTTAATGAATGTGGGTTTTTTGTTGATTTAATGGTTAAAATATTCTTGGGTTTTTCTTCCGTAATTTTTAAGAAAAATATTGTGGTTATGTTTCTTTAGAAATATGGTTTTCAAATTATTTGGTTGATTATGGACTTTTAGAATTAATTTTTCTCAAATTCCATGAGTTTCTTTTTAAAATTTTATTGTTAGAATTAGTCTATTTTAAATAAATTTTGAAAAAATCATTGATTCTTATGTTCTTGAAATTATATTTTAATTTTAGAACTTAATCATTTCATTAAAAAGAAAATCAGTTTTATATTTTTTTATGAATTCATTAAAAAATATTTTTTGGGGTCTACTGGTTTTAATTCTTTTATTTTTTCATGTTTCCACTTTTAATATCAATTATTAGGAATATATTGTTATCTTCTTTATATTGTTCGTTTTTTATTTTAAATTGATTGATTTCATAAGAATTAATTTTTATGAATTTAGGACAAGCTTCTACCATGTGATTGCAATACCAAATTCTATGTGAATTTTGGAAAAATTGGCCCATGTCCTCAGCCCATCATTCTTGGTACACATAACTGACCAAAATATCAAAACATCATTGATTGTATGTGTTAATTTTGATGACTAATGAAACTACCACAAGAGTAAAAACCAATTGACCATGACTCCTAAAGATCAAATTTTAGTCAAGCATGGTGAAACCAACCATGAAAATACTGTAAGCTTCCTCTTGTTAGAATTCATCCTATTTTTCTTATAAAAAATATTCCCTAAGAAATTTAATGCTTTCATAAGAAGAATATGACAACCTACCTTGAGGGGTCTCCAATATGTCATTCTACATGTGAAGTAAAACTCAACTAGGGTAATCTACCAATATTATTTTCACCCAACCAAATATACTATTCCTGATTTCCTTTATTGAATGTGAAATACCTCTAGAATTTAAATTGAAATACTATGTTCAATAGCATACAAGATATGCAACACCGAGCTTAAATGAGTAACAAAATATTGTTATTTAAACATGATAATTTTAAAAATTCATTTAAATTAGTGTGTATCAATAGGAATAAGTTATTTTACAAATAAATATAATATTCCTACTAAATATAAATTTATTAAATAATTCTTAGGAAATAATCGCTAAATTTTTATTAAAGAAATTTTATTCATGAAAAATAAATTTTCATCATTATTTTTTTTTCTTTTTTTATGATTAAATATTATAATTAATTTATAGATGTTATAGAAAATTTTCTTGAACATAAATTATTGAATTTTTTTAATTCCATATGAAAAATTTATCTGAAATTAATTTTTGATAATTTTCTTAAAAGATTTATTTTTCAATGAATACTGAAAAATATTGATTTTTATTAAACACGGAATTTGTATTATTTATAGTTCAAATTAGTTTTTGGATTAGATTTAAAATTTAATTAGTTCATTTTTATTTAAAATAATTAAAATTTGAGTTTTTAAATGTATTTTATACTCTAATTTAGTATACATAAATTTTTTATTTTAAAAGAAAATTTTCTAAAAACCCGTTTTTCTTTGCCTCTTGCCAAATTAATTTTAAATTAAATACTACCACTTTTTGTTTAATTTTATAAAATTGATTCCATATTTTTAATTAGTGAGTCTTAATTTAGTATATATATATATATATATTATTTTTGGTTAATATGAATGGTAATCTTTGTAATTTTTCTTATCACGGTAAAGAGAAAATCATGTAATTTAAGTTTAAAAATAAAATAATATGGATAATAAAATTACCAAAAAACTGGAATAAATATTATTTTATTCAAATATATTGTACATAATCATAAAAATGGAAACTTTATGACCTTATGGGGCTACTTGGATGAGATTATGACATTAATAATATTTTATTTGAAGAAAAATCAAACATGTTACTCTCTTATTTTTAATAACTAAAATATTTTTAGCATGGGGTAATCTATAGTAAATTCTTAGATATAAATATTATATTGAAATATAAAGGATTTATTATCCTCATGGTAATTTATTTTGAATTTCTAGTCAATAAATAATTACCATAAATGCTTACACAACACTGATGTAGTAATTATTCAATTAATCGGAAAAAAAATAAATGTTATTAAAAATATTATGATAAATATAATATGACATAAATATTGTGATAAAAATATTATAGATTAAAATTATATTTTAGTTATTTAAAAAAAATATTTTTTTTGAATTTTATATGTTTTTTTGATATTATTAAAGTCATAGTAGTGAATAGTTATAAAAATTGACATAATGGATATTTTATATTAAATAATATTTCATTAAATTATATAAAAATACTAACAATGTTAAATTATACCAGGGGATTAGGATAATGTTTAAAATATCATACATATTCCATTTATGGGTATTGTTTCATTTTATTGTATCTATATTGGCCCTCAAATAGTAAAAAATCATGTTGTCATTGTAAGAGTTAAAGGGGTTGAATGGGGGTTATAACCAAATGAATGGGTAGGAATACAGTAAAAATTTGACTAAATCTTATATTATGATAGTATTTAGACACATAATCATATTTTATTTTGAATAAATCACTTTGGATCCATTTTTAATTGAATATTAATTTATATTAATTTAATATTTTGAGAAATTTTAAGTGTCTCTCCCCTCTCTTATAATAGGGAATCTCTTATTCTTATTAATTAACACTTAAAAAATCCATTTTGTTCAAAACAATACCTACCCAAACACATTCCTATAATACATAATAATTCTATAGGCCTTGTTTTATGTATAACACTAACCATATAAAGATTAAGGATTTATTCAAAGAAGGCCTTCCAAAGAAGTGGCATAATTTTTATTTGTTTTTTTAGTTTTGTTTCTTCTTCCACCTCCATAAAATTTTCTTTAATATTTAAAAACCTATAACACTATTATAATACCTATAATTATATTTTATTATATAAAATAATAACCTATATCCATCTCCAACATCATTCAAATGGTAGAATAATTCAGCATTTACGTGTAAGGTTGACTACCGCCTCGTGAACCGATGTAATTGGTTTTCCATAAAGGTATCCCAATACTGGTTATAATGATGTAATTAATGTTTTTATATTATATTAATGACATATTTTTTATTATAAAAATATAATATATCATTTTCCTTCTTATTTATTAAATTTACAGAAAAATGATAATGTCATTCTTGTGTATGTGTGGACTACCACCTCCATCAAACGATATGATTAATTTTTAATCACCACATAAATTAAAAGATATATATAATTATATTTAAATAAGTAATATGATATATATTATATTATTATAATTATGTAAATATAATAATAATAATATTTAACTTATTTCTGTAATGATTTTTGAAAAATGGAAATGTTACTCATGCATAGGTACGGCTTATCGTCTTCATGGTTGTAACACGGTTCTTTTTCATAACCGTATTTAATAGTTGGAAATAAAATTATATTTGATGTTTATAAATGATAATTATATAATTATTATTAGTCTAGATATAATAAAATAATTACCACTATGACCTTATTCAACCTACTCGAGTAATTTTGGAATTTGAATACAAATATTACAAAAACATCCGACGTAAAAATTAATGATTATATAAATTTATAACATGGTAATAAGTTATATAAGAGGAATAATAAACTAAAAAATGTTCTTATGAATTTAAATAATTAACCTAGGTTTGTTATTCATAAAGATAAAGGATATGCAAGATAATTCCAACTCATGGTAAGGGATTTTCATCTCACTTCTATTTTTGTGAGACACGTTCCTTATACACTACTTGTTTCTTTTATATGGTGTATATAATTATTATGAATTTATTATATTATTATTCTTATGAAAAATATTGTATTCAAATATAGATATAATGTTCTTTATTTTTTGAGTATTATTATTCAAAAGATACGAAAGTTGTAAGAGATTATTTCACAATCTCATCATTATTCCAGATTGTTTATGTTCAAGTTCCCACTAAGGAATATTTCTATTATATGAACAGGTTTTATAAAAATATTTTCATAATTTTTTTTACTATTATCCTACAATTTTTTAAAGTACTTTTTACCTAAGTTTGACTTTATATAGAATGATTTTAAAGGAATAATTTTGTCATTTTCCAAATGAGCTACTTTGTAGATTTTCAAACAAGAATATAGAAGGAATATTTTATTTAACTTATACAAAAGGAGAGGATTTTCCCACCATCATGATTCCTAGATGCTTTGAAGATTCTGTAACATGTTTAAAATTTTATTTTCAATGGAAAGTATTTAATTTATAAGTGAACATAATTTTAAATGGATAATTTATTTTTAAATGCAAAATTAATTCTCCTCAACAATTATTCAAAGTGATCTTTTAAAATCATTTTCCATAGAAGATGACACCATTTATGTTGCCTAATATTTATTAGGGATATTATCCATGTATTCTCTCTTTAATCATTATATGTATGGTTTATTTTTATGATGTCATGGTATTTATAAAACATGTTACCTATCCATGGGTTAAATTTTGATGAAATGTTGAAATGTTTATCGAACCCATTTTTTCCTTGGGATATGCTGTGATATAGTATTTATAAAACTCATTTATTTTTGTGGATTTTTATTTGATGACTTTTTTATTATGATACACATATGTATGATTTTTAATCTGTTATGGGTGAGACATATATCTCCCTCTAATTCATTGGATAAATATTGATATACCATGAGATAAATAGGGATGGAATATGAAGTAAACCCAGTTTAGTAAGGGACATTTTCCCCTATTATTGTCTTTGGAGTGAACCTTGACTACTATGATGTTTTGGGGAGTGAACCTATAGTACTGTGATATTTTATTAATATATCCTTGACTACGATGTATAACATTGTCTTGACACAAATCTCACAATTCATTCTTCATTAACATTGAAATTTGAGTATTTCCCTTTTTTGAAAGTTTCCACTTTATTCTAAATTCCCACATCATCCTTTTGAACATAGTTTAACCTTTCTAAAAGAAACAGATGAGAAATCATTTGTGAAATGATTAATGATGTTCCATTTTTTATGATTCCCATATCCATATTCATAATATCTAAGAATAATGGATCCTTTTCAATTTTTTTCAATGATTGAATTTCTGGGGCCTTTCTACTTAGAGAATTCACCACCTTGTTCACTTTACTAGGCTGGTAATAGATTGAGAAATCATAGTCTTTGATCATATATAATAATTTTCATTAGAGAAAATTCAACTCTTTATGTGTGAATATATACTTGAGGATTTTTTTGATCCGTATATATTTCACAATTCTCCCCAAATAGGTAATACCACCATATTTTCAAAGATAATATTACTACAGCCAACTCCAGATCATGTGTTAGATTGTTTTTATCATGAACATTCAATTTTCCTGAAACATAGGAAATGAATTTGTCATTTTTTATCAACACATAGCTTAGGTCCTTCTTTGAAGCATCACTGAATACAATAAAAAGTTCTCCACTTATGGGTAGTGTTAGCATGGGTGTAGTGATAAGCCTCCTTTTTAACTCCTTAAAGCTCTCTTCACATTCATCACTATAAACAACTTAACTCCCTTCCGAGTTAGCTTGGTAAGAGGGTTATAGAATCATTAGAAATTTCCCAAAAATCGGTGATAATATCCAACTAAACCCAGGAAACTACGGATATTAATCACCGATGTTAGCCTCAACCATCCCTCAGTTGCATCTGTCATGGAGGGATCTACAGATATCCTATCGCTTGTGATGATATGACCCAAGAATGAGAATTCCTTCAACCAAAACTCACACTTGTTGTGCTTTTCATAGATATTTTCCTTTAACAAGGTCTTTAGTACAGTGCTTATATTCCCCTCATTCTCCACCTTGGTTTTTGAGTATATTATAATATCATCTATAAAAACTACCACAAATTTATCAAGGTAATATCTAAAGACTCTATTCATCAAGTCCTTGAATATTTCTGGAGAATTAGTGAGTCCTAAAGGAATTACTATGAATTCATAGTTCCAATACCTTGTACGAAAATTAGTCTTGGGGATATCCTCTATATTCACCCTTACTTGGTAATATCCCAACCACAGATACACCTTGAATAATTATTGTTCTCCAAATACCTGATTGAACAATTCATCAATTTGGAGTAGATATACTTGTTATTTATCGTGATTTTTTTGAGATCACGATAATCAATGCAAAGGCGCATTGACCCATCCTTCTTCTTGATGAAGAGGACTGGTGCACCCCATGGTGAAGCACTTGGGTGTATAAACCCTTTATCCAGATTCTCCTGTGGTTGTTTCTTTAGCTCCTCAAGCTCCAACACAGCCATTCTATACATATTCTTGGATATTGGCAGCACCCCAAGTATAAGATTAATTGATAATTCAACATATCTTCTAGGTGTAAGACCAAGAAATTCATCAGGAAACAATTCAATTAATTCCCTCACAATAGGAATGTCTTCAAGGATGGTTGATTCCTTAGACTCAATCATCTGAGAAACATATGTGTACTCATAGGGTAGTAATATCCATGCTTGAGATGATGGTGCTAAAGAAGATTCATCCTCCTCCTTACACTTGTACATAATCGGGAGTTGATTCACTATATGGATAGTGATTTCCCTCTCCTGACAGTTTATGTTGCCTCTGTATAGGTAAATCCAATTCATGCCAATAATTCCTTCAAAATCTATCAGAGGGAGTATGACGAGGTTCTCCAGGAAGTTCAATCCACAAATTGTGACATGTGAGGAGTTATATTCATGGGATTCAATGATTTCCCCATTTTTCATTCTCAACGACATCTTTACTTCCATGATATTTGGTGGTGTTGTAATTGTTCTACTAAACTTTCAAGATATAAAAGAATGCATAAAAGTATAATCAAAAAGTATGTTCTCTATTCTTGAATTAACAACTATCGTACCTATCACCACTTCGTTTTCGGGGTTTGTTTCAAAATTAGTGATGGAAAAAAGATCTCTCATACTGGCTTGGAGGTTGTTGGTTGCCTCTAGAAACCCTTGGCTTAGGGAACTAGTTTGAAATGTTCCCTAGTTCTTTTTAGTTGAATCAATGAACAATGTGTTAAGGGTTTATTGAATTTTTCCCCTACTCTATCGTAGTAGTGGGTTTTTCTTATTAGGTGTTAATATCCAAGTTCCCTTCTCTTCCATACCTAAAGAATTTCCTTGTCCCCTTCAGGCAATTTCTGAGGTGCTTCTTTTCGTACCTTTGGCAAGTGGGGTGCTGGAAATTCTAAGCACCGTTGGATTTCTCCTATCGGACCACCAAAATTAAATTCCATCTTATAATTCTTATCCCCATGAAACCCCTAAGATTTTATGATCTCCATTTCTACTTTGAGGGCACATCATACAATTTTCACATAGATACCGAAGCCATGGATCATCAGGGCTATATATAGGCTAGGTTTTAGCCCACCAAAGAAGCGGTCAACATTATATTTGGGGGTAACGAAAAAGCCAGCGGTTTATCCTGAAACCCTTGTGAATTTTTCCTTGTATGCTCTGATGGATTCATCAACATTTTTCTTGTGGGAATGGAATCCCTTATCTATCTTATGTCAAAGGTTGTGAGGAAAATATTTATTGAAAAACAATTTCTAGAAATCCTTCCATTCCAACACCTTGATATCCTCCTTTGGATTTATATTTTTGTTCATTTTCCACCATTGATTAGCTTCACCCTCTATAAAATAACCATCCTGAAGTACCTTCTCTAATTCATAAAATTTAAATATAGAGAAGATATTCTAAATGGAGTTGATACATTGTTTAGTGATTGAGGGATTGGATGATCCAATAAAAGTAGGAGGCCTCTTTCTCATGAAACTCTTGATTGTAGCTTTTTCTTCCTTATAGGGGTTAAACATTCCTCTTGAACCATGTTTCTATTCAAAACATGAGTTAACTGAGAGAGTACCGTGACAAAGTCTGTGATTCTAGCTCCCATTAGATTGGTCATGTCATTAGAACAGTAGTCACATTGATCTTTGAATCAATTGTTATCCTAAGTCCTCATATTACCATCCATTGGCTGGAATAAAAGTAAAGTTAGGGGTAACACATAAAGTTTAATCCAAATAAAAATAGGGATAACTTATAAATTACATTTATTTTCTTAACTTACAAATTTATAGGCTTCAATCTATGTTATACATGATCTACTTCTCAACATTCATTCTTAGGGGAATTTTTTTATTCCCTTAATAATGGTTCATACTAAGCTTCTGAATTTATCAGATCATATCCCCTCAGAGTGTTGTAACCAAGAGTGCATAAAGGTCCCTTTTTGTGCACCAGTTCTCGTCCGAGTCTATCTCAAAATGGTGTTTTTGAGTTTTACCCCTTGATACATTTGTGCCAGAGCCTCCCCTACTTGTTCATATCTAGACAGGGATGTATTTGCTTGATAAACCACTTAATCTATATGTCACGACCCGTCCTCGGGGCCCGTGTCGTGACTAACCTAAGCCCGCCTTCTATAGGCCAGGGGCTGGCGACTAGCACCAAGGCATAATTCCCGATAAAAGAAAGGAAGGCATTGCCTTTGTAAAGTAAACAAACACCACAGAGTAAGCAAGCGGAAATAAACACTAAGTAAAACTGGTTACAAAGGTAAGTGCGGAAAAGTAAGTGGGCCAGAATACAAACCCAAACTGAAAGTAAAGTACAACTGGAAAGAAATTATAGCAACTGGAAAGTAAATCCGCAATGTCGTGCCATCCACAGGAAGTCCCACCTGAAGGGTGGGTACAGATGGCCTCCTCAGCACCATGGGTCCAGCTGTCTGCTCCGTGTATGTCCCGCCCAGTGGTCCTCATCCAGGTACCGACTTACTCCACAAGCCTCCACCATGATCAGCGTTGTCTATCGTCTGCATCCAACACAACGTAGTGTGGGAATAGCCCGTGCAAGGGTGAGTATAAGCTACTCAGTAGGGACCCCGAGACCCCCGAAGGTCACCCAGAATCCACAAAGGATAATTCACAAAGGAAAGATACAATCACGAAGTAACATCCAACACTACTTAGGTATATGCCCATACATATACCTAAGGCATAAATTGTTGTTTGGCTCCAACATCTGAGCCCAAGTACAACCCAGTCCACACAAGAAAACACAACTCAAATCCACATAGGAAAGCATATAGTAATCCAAACAGTATTTCAAGTCAATCTTATCAAAGATAAGATTGAAAGTCCAGATTCAGCTCACATAGGTATAATTCTTCGTAAGACGGTAAAGATGATCAGATATAGCCACTGATTCATCTAATCGGTTGGACCCACAATGGATCGATAGGTACTAACCCCCGCAATGACCCACAAAGGATCGATAGGTACTAACCCCCACAATGACCCACACAGGATTGGTATGCTTTGGCCCAAACAGGACTGCTGAGCGCTGACCCACACGGGATCTGACCCACATAGGATCGGTAGAACTGATCCACTGAGGATCGCTGAGTGTTGTAGTCGTCGCTGTCGAACCCACGGAGGATTCTCGTACAGTCTTCATCATTGTCGTAGTCGCAGCCAGCTCTAGGGTTCCCGCACACAGCAAGCTCATTTGGGAGGGTCTGCTCCATGAGCCGAGGGGATGATACATCAACTGACACGAAGTCTGGAGTTGATGTATCCAAAAGTTCTGTATCGTCAACAGGAAATCAACGTCACAGACAGCGCGTCAATCGGACATCCGTTCTTTGAGTTATTGGCTTTTTCGTCCCAGGGGCCCGATTGGTTTTTAAGTCAAAACCATCCCGACTGTACTCCAACTACGTCCAAACCTTGAGTGGAGTAATCCAAAAGGTCCGTCTCACTAATAGGAATCCATCAAAGCCGACGGCATATCAATCGGACGTCCGGAGCTCAAGTTATAAGTGTTTCCTCTCCGAGGGCCCGCTTGGTTTTGTGTACGAAACAACCTGGACGAACCCAAAGTTCTCCAAAACCTTGATTGTAATATAAATAAACGCCCGTCTCGATCCAAGGATCACATCGCAGCTAACGGTGTGTCGATCGGAGGTCCACAGCCCAAGTTATAGGAAAAAGACCGAAAGAGGTCCGGAAATAGGGGTTCGGGCCCGGTCCGACCCGGCCTGATACCCCCTGGGTTGGCCCGAACTGGTCCGACCCAACCCGGGTCTGGGTCCGACCCCATAGGGAACGGCCCGGCCCCAGCCTGGCACGACCTGTCCTGGCACTTCAATTCAATCAGTGTCCTCAGATTTCGATTCTGAGCACTAGTTCAAAAGTTAGGAAAACTCGCTCGTTCATTCAATGAGCGTACCTGAGCTAAACTTCAGAAAATGATTTCGGGCACACTGGGCCTTGGAATCAGGTGCTTTCAGAAACTACGTTCTTGTAAAATCCAAAAGAAAATTTAAGAAAAAATATTTCCCTTGAATTTTACGAGTTTTTACATTACTCTCACCTCAGGGTTTTACGTCCCCGTAAAGATACATCATAAACTAGGGAAAGAAATGTGGGTATTGAGCACACATCTGAGCCTCCTGCTCCCAAGTGCTCTCCTGGAGGTTCCCGTGCTGCCATCTGATGCGCACTAGAGGAATCGACCGTCCACGTAGGACCCGCTCCTGTCGATCCTCAATCTCCACCGGGACATCCGCAAAAGTCTCCCCATCATCAATGTCCAGCTCCCCATGTTCAATGATATGCGTCGGGTCGTGCACGTATCTCCTCAGCTGAGATATGTGGAAGACATCGTGCACCCAGTGCAACTGAGGTGGTAGAGCCAGGCGATAAGCCACCTTTCCAATCCTTCTGAGGACCTGGAAGGGTCCGATGAAGTGCGGAGATAACTTTCCGCCTCGGCCAAATCTTCGTAATCCACATCGAGATGAGACCCGCAAGAAGACGTGGTCGCCATATTCGAACTCTAGTGGCCTCCGCCTCCTGTCAGTATAAGACTTCTGCTAGCTTTGAGTTTTCCTCATCTGCTCCTGGATGACCTGTACCTTCTCTGTCATGGCCTGGACCATTTCTGGTCCCACAAGTGCTAACTCCCCAGGGTCTGTCCAGCACAGCGGTGATCTGCAATGTCGGTCGTACAACGCCTCATATGGTGCCATCCCGATGGTGGAGTGGTAGCTGTTGTTGTATGCGAACTCCACCAAGGGTAGGTGATCCTCCCAGCTATGAACAAAGTCGAGGACACATGCACGGAGAATTTCCTCGGGTGTCTGAATGGTGTTCTCTGTCTGACCATCCCTCTGAGGTTGAAAGGCGATGCTCAGACGTACATGCGTCCTGAAAGCCTCCTGTAACCCCTTCCAATTCCGGGAAGTAAAGCGATCATCTTGATCGGAGATGATAGATAATGGCACACCACGAAGCCGTACAATATCCTAAACGTAGAGACGTCCCAAGCTCTATATTGAGCCCTTCTCTCTGATGGGTAAGAGTGAGACGACTTGGTGAGTCGGTCGACAATCACCCAAATAGAGTCATGACCTCTGGAAGTGCATGGAATTCCATTCACGAAGTCTATAGATATCCCATCCCACTTCCACTCCGGGCCCTCCAAATGCTGTACCAAGCCTTCTGGTACCTGGTGCTCTGCCTTAACCTGCTGACAGGTGAGGCATCGTGAAACGAACTCTGCCACAGCCTTCTTTATGCCTGGCCACCAGTGCTGTCATCTGAGGTCCTGTTACATCTTCTCCATTCCTGGATGTACCGCTAAAGGGGAAGTGTGAAACTCCCACATCACCTCCTCCTGTAAAGAAACTGGTACCATGGTATGTCCTCTAAAAAGGATGACGTGCTCTCCTCGCATAGAGAATCCATCATGTGCATGTCCTGAGGATATCTGTGCACACTGTGTCTCACAGTCATCATCCCCATGATGTGCCTCTTTGACCCGCTGTAGGAGTGGAGGAGTGATTGTGAGTGATTGTAGAAAGGTTTCCCCATCACTATCCATGAAGGATATATGCAAAGAGGCTAGCTGCTTTGTCGCCTCCCCGAGTAGTTGGATGCCCATCCTCCTGCTGAGAGCGTCGGTTACTACATTCCCCTTCCCAGGAGTATAGACTATCTCAAAGTCATAGTCCTGGAAGAAATAGAGCCATCACCGTTGTCTCAGGTTCAGGTCCTTCTATGAGAAGATGTACTTGAGACTCTGGTGGTTAGAGTAGACTGTAAAGCGCTCGCCCATCAGATAGTGTCACCACATCTTCAGAGCGAAGACCACTGCTTCTAACTCCAGGTCATGGGTAGCGTAGTTCTACTCATGCTGCCTCAAATGATGTGATCCATAGGCGATCACGGCCCATTCCTACATCAGTACACATTCTTGTCCGGTCCCTGATGCATCATAATAGACTACGTACTCTACTCCATCCTCTGGTAGCCTCAAGATAGGCGTGCTGGTCAATCTCTGTCTCATCTCCTGGAAGATCTGCTGGCATCTGTCTGACCACACAAAGGTTTTCCCCTTCTTTTTCAAAGCTGAGAGTGGTGCCGCAACTCTGGAAAGGTTTGGCACGAATCTCCGGTAGTACCCAGCTAGTCCCAAGAAACTCCGCACCTCCGTCACGCTCCTGGGTGGCTCCCAAGCTAGCACTGTCTTGATCTTCACAAGATCCACCGCAACTCCTGCCTCAGAGATGAAGTGTCCCAAGAAGTGGACCTCACATATCCAGAACTGACACTTCGAGAGCTTTCCATAAAGCTGGTTCTCTCAGAGTGTGTCTAGAACAACCCGCAAGTCGTAGGCGTGCTCCTCCTCAATGGTTGAGTATATTAAAATTTCGTTGATGAGGACCATGAAAAATCGATCGAGTTATGGCTAAAAGATCCTATTCATGAGACCCATGAACACTACTAGAGCGTTAGTTACACCGAAAGGCATAACCAAGAACTCATAGTGGCCATACCGACATCTGAAGGTCGTCTTCTGTACGTCCTCGTCTCGAACTCTGAGCTGATTATAGCCTGATATGAGGTCTATCTTCGAGAACCACCGTTCTCCCTTGAGCTGATCGAAGAGGTCGTCAATCCTCGGTAGCAGATACTTGTTCATCATGGTCACCTAGTTTAGGCGACGATAGTCGACACACAGTTGCAATCTCCCGTCCGCCTTCTTGGCGAACAATATCGGGGAAGCCCAGGGTGAAACACTGGGTCGAATGAATCTCTTTCCCTGCAAGTCCTCCAGCTGTACCCATAGCTCTTGAAGCTCCACAGGAGCCATCCGATATTCTAGGGTGGATATCGGGTTTGTCCTGGGGTACAGGTCAATATAAAAGTCTACCTCTCTACGAGGAGGTAGTCCTGGAACGTCGTCGGTAAAAACGTCCACATACTGATCCACCACTGCAGGAAAACCAGGACTTCGCATGTCAACTACTCCTAGGATGAGTCTAGACAACTGATGAGTGATGGGATGTCCTATCCTCTGCGTGAGTCCATCCTGCGTTGCACAGGCTCCCTTCTTTCCGGTGAAGGTGAACCTGCTCCTATCGGTCCGAACACATCGCACCTTGCGCCTAATGAAGTCAATATGAGCATGGACTGTAGATAACCAATCCATGACCAAGATAAAATCGTAAGGCCTCGACGCCGCTACAAGAAGATCCCAGCCAAAGCTCTTGACTCCTAGAGTAAGCTCACACTTCCGGCACTAGTGCGTAATCGTCGAGTCTTCTCCCGTAGGAGTCTCTAGCTATAAGGATCGAGCCAACGGCTCCATTGGAATCTCCGAGATCCGAATAAGGGCAGCGGAAATGAAATAATGACTCGCTCTTTTGTCTATAAGAACTGAGGAAAGGGTGGAATAGACACAGATACTACCTCGAATCATCTCGGGCGCACCGTGGTCATAGGCCTCCGCTGCCTGAAGTCATGCCGGTCTCTGCCCACCAGCTCCCTGTGGTCGGGGTGGACCTCCTGGTGGTGGTGTTGGTAGAGCCTCAAAGCGTCGCCCACCACCTACTGCTCGGCCAGCTTCTCTGCCTCGTCCGCCTGCTCCCTACGGACCGCCACATTCGACCCTCTGCCTCTACCTGGGTAGTCCCTCAACAGTCTGCTGCTCCTCGGCATGGCGGGTCGGGCAGTCACGAGCCATGTGGCCCTGCCCACCGCATGCGTAGCACTGTCTTCCTCTCGAAAGACTAGATCTGTGTTGTGTTCCTGCACCTCTGAGCCAGTTTCCTGAGGTCGTCCGCCTGAGGGTCTGGTCCGCCTGGACCCATGTGTCATCCGTCGACTGCCTGCTGTAGAAGACTCTGCTACGTGCCGCCCTACGGTAGGTCTCACTGCTGACGTAGGCTTAGTAAGAAAGCTCTCAATGAGAAGGGCTTGCTCCAGTACCCCTTCCTGTGTCGGAATGCTGAGGGAGATCAGCGATGCCCTGATCTCATGCCTCAATCCCTGCTCTAAGGTCCGTTCCCGGAAGAATGGGTCACGTACCATGTCTATCGAATAGAACGAGAGATCGGTAAATCTCGCCGAGTAATGGGCGACCATCATGCTACCCTACCGCAGCTGTAGAAGCTCCTAGATGTGCACCGTACGGAGGGTGGCTGGGACGAAATCCGAGCGGAAGAGGCTCTCAAAGTCCATCCAGAGGATAGATTCCTCTCCGTGCACCTAGAGCATCAAACTCCACCATCTTCCTGCTGCCACGTGCAGGAGACTCGCTGCAAAGATCACCATGAGGTCTGCTGGTGTCCCTACCAATCGGAAAACTCGTACAACTGCCTCCAGCCAGTCCTTGGATGCCTGAGGGTCCATCTCCCCGCAGAACCTGGGTAGTCTCTGACGCTGAAAATCATGCAGTGCACCAAGTCGACGTGCACTCTCAGCGGCTGGAGCTGGTAGAATCGGTGGCTCAGTGGATAGAGGTATCGTCGGTGCCTCTGCTTTCAAAGGGACCTACACCGAGGCCTCGTCGCTCGGTGGGCTGTCGTCACGTACAAAACTCGGAACCCTAGCCGGCTGCCGTCGTGGGGTCATCCTGAAAAGAGACAGGTGCACCACAGTCAGAACAGTATACCTAGTGTGCTGACACAAAGTAATCACAAAGAGAACTTGAAACACACATGCAATCAATGTTTTTGTGCACCAAGTCAGAAATAAGAAGTCAGGGTCCTAGTGTACGGATACGTCGGTCGCTGCACCAACACTGGACTCCCTGGACTAATTAACTACACTAAATACCCTTAACACTATTGGTTCACATGGAAGAAAGATCAGAGTCCAGAGTTCTGTGGTAGAACTGAACTCCTCTAATACCAATTTGTCACGACTTGTCCTCGGGGCCCATACCGTGACTACCCCAAGCCCCCCTTCCATAGGTCAGGGGCTGGTGACTAGCACCAAGGCGTAATTCCCGATAAAAGAAGGGAAGGAATTGCCTTTGTAAAGTAAACAAACACCATAGAGTAAGCAAGCAGAAATAAACACTAAGTAAAACTGGGTACAAATGTAAGTACGGAAAAGTAAGTGGGCCAGAATACAAACCCAAACTGAAAGTAAAGTACAAATGGAAAGTAAGTACAGCAACTGAAAAGTAAAGCCACAACATCGTGTCGTCCACAGGAAGTCCCACCTGAAGGGTGGGTACAGATGGTCTCCTCAGCTCCACGGGTCCAGTCGTCCGCTCCATGTATGTCCCGCCCAATGGTCCACCTCCAGGTACCGACTTGCTCCACAAGCCTCCACCACGATCAGCGATGTTCGTCATCTGCATCCAACAAAATGTAGTGCGGTCATAGCCCGTGCAGGGGTGAGTATAAGCTACTCAGTAGGGACCCCTAGACCCCCGAAGGTCTCCCAGAATCCACAAAGTAAAGATAAAATCACGAAGTAACATCCAACACTACTTAGGTATATGCCCAGACATATACCTAAGTCATCAATTCCAGTTCGGCTCCAACATCAGATCCCAATTACAACCCAGTCCACACAGGAAAACACAACTCAAATCCACATAGGAAATCATATAGTAATTCACACAAGATGTCAAGTCAATCTTATCGAAGATAAGATTGAAAGTCAAGATTCAGCTCACACAGGTATACTTCTTCATAAGACAGTAAAGATGATCAGATATAGCCACTGATTCATCTAAGTCGTCGGACCCACAAAGGATCGATAGGTACTAACCCCCGCAATGACCCACAAAGGATCGATAGGTACTAACCCCTGCAATGACCCACAATGGATCGATAGGTACTAACCCCTGTAATGACCCACACAGGATCAGACCCACACAGGATCGGTATGTGCTGGCCCACACAGGACCACTGAGCGCTGACCCACATAGGATCTAACCCACACAGGATTGGTAGCACTAATCCACAGAGGATCACTGAGTGTTGTAGTCATCGTTGTCGAACCCATGGAGGATTCCCGTATAGTCTTCATCGTTGTCATAGTCGCAGCCAGCTCTAGGGTTCCCGCACATAGCAAGCTTGTTCGGGAGGGTCCGCTCCACGAGCCGAGGGGCTGATAAATCAACTGAAATGAAGTCCAGAGTTGATGTATCCAAAAGTTCTGTATCGTCAACAGGAACTCAACGTCACAGATGGCGCGTCAATCGGACGTCTGGTCTGTGAGTTATTGGCTTTTCGTCCCAGGGGCCCGGTTGGTTTTTAAGTCAAAACCAACCCGACCGTACTCCAAATGCATCCAAACCTCGAGCGGAGTAAGCCAAAAGGTCTGTCTCACTAATATGAATCCATCAAAGATGACGGCACGTCAATCGGACGTCTGAAGCTCAAGTTATAAGCGTTTCTGCTCTGAGGGCCCGGTTTGTTTCATGTAAGAAACAACCCGACCGAACTCAAAGATCTCTGAAACCTTCAGTGTAATATATTGAAATGACCGTCTCGATCCAAGGATCGCATCGCAGCTGATGGTGTGTTGATCAGAGGTCTACATCCCATGTTATGGGAAAAATCCCAAAAGAGGTCCGAAAATAGGGGGTTCGGGCCCGGTCCGACCCGGCCCGATACCCCCTGGGTCGGCCCGAACCGGGTCGACCTAACCTGGGTCCGGGTCTGGGTCCGGCCCAATAGGGAGCGGCCCGGCCCGGCCGGTGTGGCCCGGCCTGGTGCGTTCGGGCTTGCCGGCATGGCCAGGCATCTCGGTCGTAACAGTCAAGCGGGAGGGGGGGGCGCTGCCCCCCTGTTTGGAAAACTGTGGCCCCCATGTGGGGGGCCGCTCCTTCGGCCGGCCGGGGGTTACGACCCCCGGTTCCTCGATCGGCCGGCCCGGTTGGCCAGTCGTGCTTCTGCCGCGGGACACCGCTGTCCCGCCCTCCTGCTCCGACGCCGGCGGCCGGTAGCCGGCCGCTGCTCCCGGCTCCGCCGCGGCCAAAGTCTGCGGCCTTGTTCTGACCGGCACCGCGCGACGGCGCCGCGGCCCCGCTCCGGCCGCAGCCTCTTCAAGGTCCTCGGGCACTGTGTGACAGCGCCGTAGCTTTGTTCGTCCCCAACGGCGCGGCGCGACGACATCGGGCTCTTTTTCTGCGGTTTCCTCATTTCTGTGTTGTGCGATGGCACCGCACCATCTCCGTTCCAATCCGCAACGTAGGACAACAACAATAATAAGGGAGGGGGTCGGCCGTGTTTGTGCGGTCCAGCCCCCTCCCGTTAATCGATAGCAAGCGGCTAAAAGTTTATCGATGAATTCCAATAATTATTCACGACCTAAAACCAAACCCCTACCTTGAAGAAATGGTTGAATGAAGGTTCTTCGTGGAATTTAACGTCACGGAAGAAGGTTTCGTGGAAGGAGGATCATTGGCGTCCCAGAGAAATGATTTTTTGGCGTCGCGTCGTCGTTCTCCGAGGAAGGCGTCTGTCACCGTGGTCCGTCGTCGGAGGTCGGCGTTCTTCGTCGGCGACGGTGCGTTCTTCGTGTTCTTCAAGGAGGAAGAACGTTCTTCGGAAGTTAGAGCCTTCCTCTCCAAAATCCTCCCGCACAACAAAACCCCCCCTAATAAAATATGTGTTGCCTTATTTTATTACTCACGCTAAACATTTTCAAATTCAAAATTGAATAAATCAATTAATTGAATTAATTGAGAAGTTTAAACCACCCAATTAAAGAGGTGTTTGATATTCAGTTAAAAGAAAGAGTTGACTTCTTTTAAAGGGGGTGCAGGTGTGTTACTTAATTAATAGGGGTTGAGGGGGTTGAAAAGGGTGGGGTTCGTGTGGGCCCCACCCCACAAATATTCTACCTAGTGGAGTAGGATATAGTGGGTCCCACTCCAACCACTTTGCTTAGGTTAAACGACTTTAAATAAAATAAAATTGGCTACACCATTTTATTTTATTCTTTTACTTAACCCAAAATTTAAATAACCACACCCGAGCAAACGCAACTCCGGAAAATATGTTCCTAAGCAATTATCGGTGCTACGATTCCGTCGGTGTCCTCGGATTTCGATTCTGAGCAACGATTCAAAAGTTAGGAAAACCCTCTCGTTCGTTCACTAAACTTACCCGAGCTAAACTTTGGAAAATGATTTCGGGCACACCGGGCCGCAGAATCAGGTGCCATCAAAAACTGCGTTCTTGTAAAATCCAAAAGAAAATTTAAGGAAAAAAAAAATTTCCCTTGAATTTTACGGGTCTTTACACTATACTCACAAAAATTTAGGGATGTTTTTATTATACATTTTTTTATTCATAAGTCTTTCACTATGGTTTTCTAATCCTAATCCCAAATATAACTAAACCTCCATTTGATACAAACTATAACAACCTTTCTCTTTATTAATAACATAAACATGATTTATTATATAAACTTTAACTTAAAAAAACTATGAAATTAAAGAGGTCTAGTGTATTGGGAAATTAGAAACATTACATAACAACTCATAACATAACACACAAAATCTTTATTGAAAACTTCTTTTACATGACCACAACATTCCTCTGTACTTAGCATTGTATGGGATAAACTGAGGAAATGCATAAGAAAAGGATGAGCTATATAGCCCATTAAGAGAGTAAATAAGGAATAAAATTATGAATACAGTACATGTTAAGAAATAGGAATATAAATGGAGTATAAGAGAAACATGAACATAAAGGCATGATATATCATGATTATCATAACATGGAAATGTGGCAATAACATTTAACATGAGATTAACATGATCCAAGTCTCATTGCATATGGATCATTAGTAAATCCTCATTTCACTTGAATTAGTATGAGTAAACCCTCATTGAACTTGAATTAGCATGAGTAAACCCTTATTTCACTTAACATATCATGATACTAATCTTTACCAAAAAAAATTGACTATCTCAGAAAATTATGAAAAATCCACAGTTAGATAATTTCAACGTCATGAATCCAAAAAATCATATTAATTTAATCTAAATAATTTTCTAAATATTAGAATTTTTAATTTTAAAATAAAACTAACATTTATTGAAAATTCCTGGGTTTTGACAAAAATAGTTTTCAAACCTTAATAACAATTTCAATTGTATTCATAAAAATTATACAATCATTTATATTTAATAAAAAGTAATTTAGTGATAATATTTTATTAAAATTTTATTTAATTAAAAAATATATTAATTCATCAAAATAGATTTATTAATTGAATATTAACTAAAAATACTATTTGTTCTTTAAAACCCATTTACCAAGTAAAAATAATAAAATGAATCTATATTCTTTATTCTATACAAAACTAATGCACATAATCATAGTGATAAATTATTGTTATATAACCCCTTATAACACCCGCATAATACATAAGGGTAAGGTATGCGATGGTGATAGACTCTTGGGGTGGCTCAGATAACATTGCTCGGGTGGTAATCTCTATTAACTTCCACTTCTCTCGTAGGCAGTTCCATTCAAACTTAACATGTTGAAGCTTCGCTTGGTCAGGTCAAGAGCAAAGCCCAGTGACGCTGGCTCTTTTTTGAGCTCCGACAAATGGGCTTCAAATGAATAAATTCTACTGAATTAGGTCATCGCTTCCTTTGTCTAAGTAAATTGGATTTGTTAAAGCCCTATATTTATAATGATCATGTGATCACTATTTAACGACTATATTAGAAATGATAACAATTCATAATGATATTTTAAAATCCAAAAACATAAAACTAAAGAAATTCATATGTCTTATATAAATATTTTACATAATAATACATTTAATCATATCAAGAGGAATTTTCATTAATAAAAGTTTGGGTCGTTACATTTTTTATTGAATAAAATGAAAAACCTGAGCCAAATTCAAGATTTTGGAAGAACTGCTGTCAAACAAGCCCTGTGAACCATGTTTGATTGAAATGAGATTCCATAATGAATAAGATCAACTAAACTGGATTTAAATGTAGCCTAATATTAATTAATTAGAGATGTATTATATGTTCATAGTGAATATGACATAAATTTATGCTTGACAAACCTATTTGAGAGTCAATTAGCCATTTTCTTGAGTATTATGGAGTTAATTTTATAAAATATTATTTATACAGAAGTATCGAAAATCCAAACTCAACTACATCCATCGAAGTAGGTAACCTCTATACATCAATGAAGATGCAGAAGACTAAAGATATTTTAGATAAAATTTATGTTTATTGGGTCATTTTTTTATTAAAGTAATGAATTAATTATAAAGGGACCTCTCCACGCTCGAATATTATGGAAAAAAGTTTGGTTAGTAGTGCAGAAAGGGTACTCAGGTATTTCATTCAATTAGATCAAATCTAAAGGAGGATGATTTAATTACTACATTGATCAACATGAAGGTTCTTGGACTTGAGATGAACCATTACATGATATGAACCACTACCATGATACAAGTGATTGAAAAATTGAATTGAGATGACCAAGATTGGGCCACTGGTTTTTTAACTTAGCGCATAATTTCACCATGAGTGAACACTTCTTTATATTAGAATATAAGGTTGAATATTACTATTTTCCTATTTCTTGCTTCATATATAGGGGGAAGATGATAGGACCCTATGGAATCAGAATTCATCGATTACAAAGACAATATGAAGTGATTTCCATGTGTTCAATGAATTTACATAAAGGATTTTGGGTTTCATATTAGCCTTATAGATGCAATCAAGATCGAAGGTTTACTAATGTAAAAAATTAAATTTTTTGAAGTAGAAGATAATGTTAACCTAGGTCAATTGATGGAGTAGTTTATAATTTCAAGCATGTTGATCTGGGTTTTAATACTTGATCAATGTAAAATAGATGAGAATATGGAATTTTAAGAAAAATTAATAGAACCATCCAAATTTGATAAAGTGGTTTTTTCAAGAAACAAAATTGGATTTCAATTGCATGATTTAGTGTTTCTTGGATTGGGGGATAAATTTATAAGATTCATTATGCAAGGATAGGATGCACTTGTGGTGTCACTTTTTCTCAATGATCTGTGGTTTGAAGACTAATAAACTCAAGGAACCCCAATTTATAAATTAAAATTAAAAGACAAAATGGGGAGATCAAATCTTGGATATGTGTTATAATATTATATAGTATTATGGAATGATCATGATCTGGTTTATCGCACTTATTTGGGAATAAAGGGAATGTGGGTCTATGACATTTTGTAGGAGGATCAAAGCTCGAGTAACTTATGGGAGAATAATTAAGAGTGAAGGTTTCCACATAGATTCTGTAGAGGAAGTGACCAAATATATTATCAGTGATGTTTTGGGAGATGAAAAAAACTTTCTCATGATTTTATGGGGGATATTCTAGAGACTAGGAGGAATTATTAAGGGGAGAACATGATCAATATCACCATATCTATACCATTCACCATGAAGATCAACATGGGGGATGCCTAAATCTCTCACTATTGAGGAGGCACGTGATTGGAGTGTGAGATAGAGTAGAATCCCACCAAATAAGGTTTCTTTTCTTTTATTGAATTCCTATACCATTAATTTGGAATGATTTCATTGAAACATATTAAGGATGCTACTATGCATAACTAAGTCGACTAAGGGGATTGGTCTGATAGACTGAATATTTTCATTTCATGTTATATCATTTGTTTACATCACAGTGGTCTAATTACTTTCATCCATAGATCTCAAGTTCACTTCCTCAGGTAAATATTTTAAGTCTACTACATGAATTGATAAGAGAAATATGGAGTAACTTTTTTCCATGGAAAGTAAAACCAAAGTACTTATGTAAAACTTATATGGTCTTCTTTTCTTCATGAGGTAACATCTTAATATTATAATCTATTAGAAATAACAGTTATTGTAATATATCTCTATTATGGTTGTTTTATCCAATAACAATTAGGTATTATAGTCCCCTATAAACAACTTCAGAACCATATTGATTATTTCATGTAACAGTTGAATCATTTTATATCAATTATATCCAATACAGTTCCCCAAACTCCATCAAAATTTTGGATGAATCGTTTTTTCTATTTCTACACACTTGAATTTCATCATTAATTTCACCATCACTATTCCTATTTTGTATTTTATTTTCTATACTTTTCTTAGTTAAACAAACATAATCATTCCCTATTGTTGGACCCTTCTTACTATAGTAAAATTAGCAAGTAGGATTATACTATTTAAATTTTACTACATCAAGGACTATAACTATTAATTTCCATTTAACCCTAACATCTCCATGTCATGCTTCCACTTTCAAAACAAATCTATAATCCATTTTTATAGGGGTCAATGTATTCTTCTCAATAAAACCCAAATATGGAATAATGGATTCCAGAAAAAAAAATTGAAATGTGATTTCATATATGGGAAACCAATCAATGAGGGTTTTTTTCAAAAAGGAAAATTTACATAGGGATTTATAGGGATTAAATATATTGATTTCATATGTTAATGAAAAATTAATAGTAGATAGATTCAAAATAATATCATGTGATAATGGAGTATGAAATGAGAAAAAGTATCTGCCTAAAGAATCATTTATCTATATTGTATGAATACATATCCAAAAAGATCAAATGGATCACCACACTGTCTTTGTTGATGAAACGAGCATCCAAGATGCCTACATCTAAAAAAATTCACCAACTAAAGTAAATAGATTGGAGGAATAAATTATAATCAAAGAGAGAGTAGTTAACCAATATTTAGAAAAAATATGGGTTGGACCCATCCTGATAAAACTCAAACTGTTATAATACAATTTCCAAAAGACGATCCAATTCCATGGTGTAAAAAAGACTTTCCCACAATAATAGAAGTTTTACTATATAAGATCTAAAAACAATGACACAATCAAATACCCTTATAGCTCCTTAAAAAATCATACAACATTCATAAATATCATTCGGCTTGACTATGATATGATGTAGAAAAAGGTGTAATGGAATACTGCCTAAACCTTTTGGAATCATGAAACAATACTTCCAAAATGACACAATGCCTTATATAAAAGATAAAATTGAGGGTGGAAAACATCTATTACCTCTCACATAATATTAACCCAAAGTCACTAGACTTTTCATAATGTAAACATTAACAACACAATATAAGGATAATAATCACAAGACAAATGAGATCATCCCATTAAAAATTAACCTCTCAACCTAAAAATAAATTAAAGGATTAAAAGTAGAAAATACAGGTCTTTATAACTATATACATCAAAACATATTAGGTTTTCGATTTTATTTTTGTATGAAGCCTCAAATGGTTCCAATTTTTATTCCTGGGAGGGAAATGTTAATATAGGAGAACAGTAATAATGAAATATTTTTATCAAATATCCCTTAAAATTCAAGAGAGAAATAAATTAAAAAATACTCAATTTTTTTATAGTACATTCAGATTGTTCTTCTATATAATGGTGAAGAAAAATGTAAACATTTTCATTAATTATAATTTCCTTTGAATGGATCATCAAAAACATTGATTTTAATCTAGTATTTTTATTAAATTTCATATATAAAAAAGCACCATATTTATGGATCACAAGTAATTAAAATTAATAATAAAGTATAGTGTGATGTGACATAAGTGCTTCCAGACCAAATTACCACTAATTAATTTGACTCATTACGTTGAATTAATATAAAAATTAAATGAACAGGAATATGAAGGACATGTAGGAGGCTTATTAGTGATAATTTTGAACATATAATAGCATGTGTACCATGCATTCATGGTTAGAGAAAATAGGTTTGAAATCACTCATATATAATTATAAATGTGTTCTTAACTAGACCACCCAAAAGATCCTATGAATTTTAATCAACTTTTTTATAGGAATCCTAAAAAATTAAAAGTATTAGGATACTTATCTTCAAATTCATGTTGTAAATATTTAAAGTGTTTGATTGGTGATAAAATAATTCTTAATAGATACGTTGTCCCCAAAATCAATGAGCATGGGAATTGTTTTTTATTTTTTTTATTATTTCATCTTTAGTAAAAAACTGTGTTTGAAATATGAATATCTCATTTAGATATAATTATACACCTTATTTTCACTCCATTTTAATTAATATAAATTTGAGTGTTTTTTAGAAATTATATACTCATTTTCCTTATGTTCTTGAATAAATGCATTGTATACTTATCAAAATAGTGATAAACCATTATAAATTCTTTATAATTAGGGTTTATAGGAAAAATATCTTTGGTTTCCTAATTGATCATTATATTATTTTTTAATTCTCACATTTCAATTCTATTTTTTATTAATTTCTTTTATTTCAACAAATTAATTTTCTCTATTTCACCAATAAATATTAAACCATGTATAATTTTTAATCCTTTAAAATTAGAGCTTGGATATGAGTAACTATGATACATTAATTTTATATTTTCATTTTTAAAGGTCCATTTTGTATCCTCAACCATTCAATAAATGTTTATTTTTACCTATTTATACCACTTTTCCTACATATTTATGGATATATGATATATGAATTTTATAGCTCATATGACCACATAATATTTCGATTGATTTGGAAACACTAAGATATAACGTATAATTTTAGTTATATATCTAATTTCATTCATGCATTAAATTTACTATTATGAAATATATTTATTTCTAAGATGAATTTCAAATGGGTTTGAAGTTATTATTTAAATGATATGACTATATTGAAATTATAAAAAATTAATATTGCCTCATTTTTTGAATCATTTTAACTAGATTAATTCATTATAACATATTTTTATTTATACTACTTGAGTGATATAAATATAAATTCTTTGTGAATTATTTCTTGATTATAGTAATTGAAAAATAGTGGAAAGAAAAAAAGAAAAAAAGAAAAAAAGAAAAAAAGAAAAAAAATAAAGGCAAAAAAACTTCCCATTTGAAACAATATGTTAAATAATTTAATTTCAAAACATATTTTATTATCTTAAAATTTATTTTCATCCCTTAAATACCAAATTTATTTTCCTTCCATCAATTATGAATCCCATATTTCAAACACTCCATCAATTCAAACCAGTTATGAAATTTCTAATTTGTAACATTTTTTGAAAAGTGTTTTCTATTTTTATGTTTTACCCTTTAATTATATTTAATGTAACTTATAAGAACCATGTTTATTTTCCATAAATGAGTGATTTTGTGAGAATAAATTTATGACATAAAAAATAAAGATATATAGTCTTTGTGAGAACAACTTTAAATGGTAACATAATTGAAGATAAAAGGTAGATTGAGTGAGATAGACCTTAAATCATTCATGAAATTTTTCACTAAAAAATTACAATATTCAATGATAGGGTGTATGGATTAAAAAATTCATCATGTTCAGTATCCCCTCAATGAACACAATTTAGAGAAAGGGATGATGAGAATATTGACTTTAAGGAATCACCAAATATAAATTTCCACCATGTGAATATAGGTGAAAATGAAATCAATTGGATAAAGATAAACCTTTCTTTATTTCATGTTAAAAATAGAACACATATCAATTTATAGTGGGGTAGAAAGTTGACCATGTTTTCAAAATTTAGAACTGATTTATTTAAGGTAATATGAAGTCAAAAATGGTATAATTTAGTAAATATGTTATCATTTGGTGAGATGAATAATAATTTATTTTTGATTAGATTAGAGTGTTACTGATTTAAATGTGGGAATACATGATGATAGTAATGCATATGAGGTACAATCTTAGTCAATACTATATATATTTTCACTTGAAGATATAAAAGATCATGTAAGGTTTCATGTTCGTAGAAGAGTATTACAAGGAAGCAGAGACATGAATGGTTAGATCAAATCTAGAGGATGAATGAGAAAATGAAATAGCAAGTTTTATTAATAGATTAAATCTGGGAATTCAATATATAGTGAAACTTCAAACTAATTTTAACATGGTGGAGTTACCACTTAAGGTTTTGAAGATAGGACACCAACTAAAATTTCAAAGGAGTCAATTAAATTCCTATAATTTTGATAAATATAACTATAAAAAGTTTAAATAAACCCCTAATAATAATGAATCAAAATAAAGGGAATTGATGTTTGTTTTTAAAAATTGTGAAGAGGCCAATAACTAGTTTTTCACTTCTACTTAAAATGGTAAAAATTAAATAAATTTACATTATAAATCTATCATATTAATTTCTTTAAGATTCAGGTACATGAGAATATTGTATCTCAGTGCCCAAACAAGTGGATGTTAATAGTCCTGGAAGATGGTGACATTATTATTTAGAACAATAATGAAGATGAAATTATATATTTAAATGATGTTTCATTAGTGGAAGTTGAGAAACCAATACATGGGTTTTAATTGATGATAAAATAATAGCTATAAATTTAACCATAAGACAATCATGATTAGGGTAAACATGAGAACTTATTTTATAATAAATTCTATATAAAGGGGAAGGTATGTAGTATGATGATTTATAGTGGGAGGTGTTTTAATGAGGATTGTAACTTTTTTATGAGAATTTAATTTTTTATACTATTAAGTATATTAGAACCTATAAATTTAAATTGTTAATTGATATCAGTGAAGTCTGAGTTACAAATTAGACCATAGTATCCCTTTTCATTGGAAAATATCATGATGAGGCTCTATGTTTATCAGATTTCATGAAATATTTTAAAATTTAATGTGATGCATCTCGAGTTGGTATCATTATTATTTTATCTCAATTTTTTGTATAATTTATTACTTTAGTGTGAAATTGAATGGGCCAATATTGAGTTATTTATCTTATAATAAATAACTTTTTACATTGAAACAAACCTTGGAAACATGTGAACATTACTTATGTATTAAATAATTCATTATTTATTTTGAATATATAATCCTTATATATTTGAAGCCATAAGTTAAGTTGAATAAGTAGCATAACTATTCAATGGAATTCATTTAGAATTTCCCTAATGTGATCAATCAGAATAAATGTAAGGAAAATCTTTTTTCTATGGTATTTTTTAAGGGTATTCAGTTCTAACTAATCTTCATGTTAGTTACTTAGACTATACCTGTTAAAAGGAATTTATAAAATTGGTAGCAATTTTTCTAAAATTTATGAATACTTTTTAAAAAAAAATAATTTTAAAAAAATCATGGTTTTCCTTACAAAATAGAAAAATTATGCATTCTAAATTGTTTAACTGAATTACATGGAAAGAAACTCACAAGTGTGGTTTGATGGGTCATTTTTTATTACTAAAACTTTATCTACTTTGAAAAAATATTTTTATTAGTCTAACATGAGAAATTTATTTTTTTATATTTGAAGAAAATAATGTTACTTTTAAACATACAGATTATATGGTTTAACCCACTGGATTGTATTCCCTATTTCTTGTACCATTCCATCCTCATACTAAAATATATATATTTTTTGTTGGGGTTTCCTTGATTACCATAGAAATATATATCATCTTTTTTATTATATATAGATTTAGTAAATGGAATAATTCATTTCATGGTGAGAAAAAAAGTTTCTATTTATATTACAAAATTTTATTCAAGGTGATTGTCATATTACAAATACTACTAGAAACTGTAAGATGTGATAAAGATTTTAAATTCCTAAATCTTGTTTTTAAACATTTTTGGAATATAATTAGAATGAATTTATTATTCTTAACTATTTCATATAATCAAATGAATGAGATAATAGAAGTATTTAATAGAATTATTTCCAACTCATACCAGAAATAATAAAAATATCTTAACAATTAGGAAAATTATTTTCCACACAATGAGTTTTCATATAATTTATTTGTACATTCCACTACCCAATTCTCATTATTTGAAATATCATATGGATTTAAACTAATCACTCCACTACATATTCTATATTTAAACACTAATGAAGTTATTGATCATATAGGTGATGCAAATGATTTGTTTCAGAGTTATATTCCAAAGTGAAATCCAACATTAGAAAAGGAATATAAATTATATAAATCAAGAAAAAATTTGTTGAAAAAGGTTGATCTTGAACCTATACATAATATATGGATGAATTTGATGAAGGAGATATTATTATCACAAATAAATTCAAAACTATATCCACAATGACAAAAACCATTCAATTTCTTGGAAAGTAATGATGAAAACACATTAATGATTACTCTTTTAGGTTGTTATAAAATTTTAGTTTAAATTTTAATATCATGATTGTTTTTTATTTTAATTTTTATATTTTATATTGTATCCTTTTTCAGTGGGAGGAAATAATGAATCAAAAGTTATTAAAATTATTTTTATAAACCTTAATTTTTCATGGTTGAGACATAACTCAACATTGAGATTCTAGAGTCACAGAACTTCCTTAGTGCAAAAAGGGTAAATTTACACTAAATGAAAACCTTGTGGTTTTTTTCCAGTTCTATTGATATTTAGATATGGGTTTTCCCCAAATTATAATATTTAGTGAACTTTTGAGTGTTAGTTCACAATGATAATTATGAAGACAAAAAAGGGGGGGTGAATTGTGTTCTTCAAAAATTTTGATAGATTTAGAACACTCCCCCTGTTATGCAGTGAACCTTTACTTATCTAAAATATTATTGAGCAATGAAAGTATATAAAGAAAATGAATACATTTATATATAGTGGTTAAAGGTATAAATATCCCCTATTCTACTCCACAAACACTCAACTCCATGAGCTTGGTGATTTTACTATCTGGTCCTTATTTCTTAAGACCTTCATACAACAACTTAGAGCAGGTATTTGACACCTTACAAGGTTTTTACAAGGCCTTTTGGTTCTTTCACAAGGAATAAAATATCTATATCTTATTACAAGAATAATACACTTCACCATGACTGAGTATGAGAATTCAAGACTCAAATAAGTCAAAATGGGTTGATTTGTTTGATGGTATGGGTTAAACATCACAATTCATTGCAGTGAATGATAGATGAATTCATATATTCAATATATCATAATAGTAAGTTGATCTTCAACATTGCACAGGATTTATTCAAATAGAATAAAATAAAACAATATATGGATGTTAAAAACATATATGTGACCAAAGTTTATTTTCACTCAAAAATATTCATCATTATTCCATATGAAGAAGTAAAGATAAGTTATAGTAGTAGTAATAGTAACAATAATGAGTCAATTAGATAGATAAAAACATGTATTTCACCCTTGTGTAGCTCTGAAATAAATGACTCATAGTTTTTACTAATGTATATATCTTCTATATATTTCAATGAAGAATGTATTAATATTTATAGTGTAGGTCAAAGAGCTCCAGATTAAACAATCTCCAGAAATATCACACAATAAATTGTGAGTCTATGAATTCAAAAACATTAAAGATAGTTGTAACTTCTTGTAAGAATAGAAATGATTTACTCCCTTGAATATGATCCTTTAAAACAATCATAATGATCCATTGAATCAGGCACAAAATATATATTTCAATAGGTATTTAATTTCATTAAGACTGTTCCATCAATCATGGATAATATCACAGATTTAAAGATCTATTATTGAATAGTCAAACATAAGGTTACATCACATGAAGCCAAAACACCATAGGTTTGAAAATGTACAGTTTATTAAAAAGTTAGGATTGATGTACCAAACATTTCTTTCCTCAAACATAGGGTTTCTTACATATGTAAGGTTGATTATCTATACATTCATTTTTCTCAAACGTAAGGTTCCATCAGAATGTAGGGTTGGTTAACCATACTTTATCGACATCATAGGATATATGATATATATGTTTTGTCCCAAATATAGGGTTTATTACTTACATTATTCATTCACACATATGTTATGAATAGTATCCCCAAAATACACTTAAAACACACCCCACATACTTTAATAAATATTCCACATGAACCAATTAATTGAATATATTTCCATAAAAAATATTTCCATGAATATTAATTTCCTGAATGTAACTTAAAATAAAATTTATTAGTAACACAAAAGTGGGAATTTTTAAGCATGAAAACCAAAAAAAATAATGAAGCTATTGAATCAACACATGCTCAACATCGAGCATGTAAATCTCAATGATTTTTTATTATTTTTTGATTAAATAAATATTCATTCTATGAGTGCAGATAGGGATACCTAATAAGTTGGATTTTTAATGGTGATTACAATGCTATAGATGTATTTATAATTATGTTTTTTACTTATAATATGGAAAAATTACATGATTGAATGTTAGGATAAGGAGAATATAATCTTAAGTATTTTAATGAAAAGACTGTTAGACCTGATCATGGGTTATAACTACACTATTATGTCTTTTATCTAGGTTTAGTCATTTCCTCCAATGACAAAACCCTAGAGAAAGAAAATTATAGTTATATGTAATAGAGTTCATCTCTTGAGAATCAACTAACATATTTCAATAGTAAAATATCATATCAAAGGAATAATAAAAAATCCTTGATGAAATCAGTGGAAAAATAAGGTGGTGATAATGAACAAAATCTTGGAATTGAAAATATATTGAAGAGAAAACCATTTTTCCACGAGTTTAGGCTTTGTTTATTTTTTTTACTACTATATTCTTCTTTACATCATACAATGAGTATTATTCATGAAATTTTTGTCTAAATAATAGGACTGTAAAAAATTTCTATTTTTTATTGTGAATGAGAGTTATGAATTTAAGACTATTTTAGTCATTTTATTCACTATTGGAATATATAGACTTGAAAACAATTATTTTAACCTCACACTATACACTAATTATTTTGATTTGATTGTTTATTAATATTTTGCCTTATATTCTTTGTTTCCTCTATCATCTATCACCATGTATGGTGGTTCAATGTGAAATATCTAGATCGATTAAAAATTGATATTTGAGTCTTTTGATCGATAGATTTAAATGTGCTGAAAAGGATCAGGTCATTTGGGATCAACGATAGGAAATAAAAGAGTCTTAGAAATGCATAATGATGTGGGATCTCGATATAGTGGGTTTCAGAGTCCATGGGGTTTTCATGTGAAAATATTCTAATTTTTTGGGGCTAATGATAGGGAAAAACATCCATTAGATTCGTGAAAACATTTGGAAAAGATAATAGTATTATTTTATGATCAATTAAAGGAAGGAATGTTGATAATGATTTCATTTAAAATGTTCTACAAAATATTGGTTAGCAATGATGAACATACTATGCATTTTCATGATCCAAATGAAATGTTATTCCCAACCATGGTGGATAGGTTTTTAGTCAGAGATAAATATCACAGGTCATGTGGCTCAATGTCACACTCCTTGTAACTCTAAGTTGACAAGTATTTCATGTAAATGGTGCACAATTTAAGGTGGATATCATTTCATACACACCATGAGTGTTAAGGTAATATGTTATTTTCTTTCACCATTCATGATGTGTCTTCCCCAAAAGAACAAACTAAGTTAGTTTAATGAACCTACATGTTGTGTACCCACTTGGGAAATTTGTGTACTTTGTATTTATATGACAGGGGTTGTAGTGGTACATGATGAGTAATCTATCTATTCCACACACTATTTCCCTAGCATTCATGATAGTTGGGTGGAAATTTATATTCCATGTAGTGAGGCACTACATGATCAAACAGCTAATGAGGGGATATATTCTATGAACCCCTAAAGTACATTCCATATACTTTTCAAAACATAGTTTTTTTCCATGTCTCCTTTCTCAAGACTCAGATTTTGGGAGTGTGAGTAGTCTATCCTAAATATTTTTACATATATAACATTTTTTTACTTGTCATTAGAATTAGAGCTAAGACCAAAGTTTATATTATTATATTAGTCACCTTAGCTCTATAAGGTTGATAATGGGGATTAGTTATGGAAATTAGAGTCTTCTCAGGGTTAGTACTCCCTTAATAGCATGTTAAATTCCGGATGTGGTTCCCTTGGATCATTAATATAGGGTCATTATTCCTAACATATACCAATGGTATGTGATCCTTTATATACATATTTAGTATCCCATATCTAAGAAATTATGTAGCATTAGGGTTCTCCACGTCATTATAGGTAGCTTTGGTATTCCTTTTGCAGAATCAGGGCATGATATCCTCTATTTTAATAGCTGGTTCTCACCTATACTGATAATTATTCATCGGTTAGATGAGGGAACTAGACTATTATTCTAGAGAGGTGATGTGGGTTTACTCATAATTGGGTAACTATGGTAGTAGGGGATAGTACCCCCTTGTACAACATATATATTTTATTAAGGTGTGGGTTTATATATATATTTATCAGATGGAGATACTATAAGGGAAATATGTTTATGTGTGGTACTCTCTCGAATAACACACATGATTTGGTGAGGTGTAGGTTTAATTTTATGTTTTATATTGGTATTATTGGAGTTATATAGGTGTATGATATTGGATTCATTAGGACTTGTGATTTCTAAGTCCACCCCTTCATTTCTTTTGAGATGGGACATACATCTGGTCTATCAACTTCAGAATATGTGGGATTTTCATTACTTTGAGCATAATTAGTTTCTTGTGAGTTTATACCTTTATGTATTTGATTTTAAGTGACTTATAATAACCTATATCCATAAAACCTCTCCTAATAGATGATATCTAGATCCATTATTGTGTTTATTATGGTTACTCTATCGTACCAGGGGTTTTGAGATAACTGATTTTCTTGTATTTTATATGTTGTTTTGGGGAATACAATTAAGTATTTTAATATTCACTTGTACATATATGTTTTTTCCACACGTGTTGTGTCTTTGTATACAATTCAAGTTTTAATGGTTTTCTTGGTGGATGTGTTTTTGGAGTTGATGCTTGGTGACACTTGGTGATGCATGGTGGAGGATTGTGGTCCGTGATGGAGGAAGTGACATCTTCTACTATGGATAAATATTAGAGTACATGTAGTTAGATGAATCTTTCTATTGCCTGGTTCTTATTAAATTTATATCCATATCTGATGTGTAGTTCCTTTGGTTTTTTATTATCCACTTCCATACATGTATTTTATCTATCATGCATGAATTTTATATAGTTTAGTATTTTATATATGTGTGTGTGTGTTTTATTTGTGTTACAATTTATTTTACTATTTGGAGATATGTTTCTATTATAGTTTAATATAAGATAAGGCCTCCCATATTGTGTGATATGTATACTCTGTGTTGGTCACCTTCATTTCACCTATAAGAGTCTAGATTAAGGTGTCCCACTTGGATTACCACTAGTCCAGGTGGGGAACTAGTGGGTTGGGTCATCTCATAGTAGTGCTAAAGTGCTCAAGTCATAGGGATGGAATTTGGAGTTGGCTGTCAAGTGCCGACAAGTTTAATAAATTTGGTAATTAGTGGTTTGGAGATATTGAGTTCAATTATCAGACCAGGCAGTCTAGCATATGTGTAATGGTTGATATATCATTTCACTAAGACTCAGATAACCTATTAGTCAACACAGTTCCCTATGAATTCATTGTAGGGAATAAGAAATCTTACACATGCATCATATAAGAGTCATATAAGATCATTAATTTCCTTCCTCTTTCATCTCATCTAAATATTCTCTGACCCTTGTGGGTTTATACCTTTTAATTAAGAGTGATACCCATCGATATTCAAACTATTTTCCGGCCTCTCTCCACTAATCAGTGGGTGGTGAGGTGTTTTTTTATATACCTGGTTTAGATATATCCATTCTATATGATTTGATTTAACTTATCCTCTCATTATTCTTAGTATATATCTTTCCATTAGATTGGATGGTAGTTTTCATTGAGTTCAGAAAGAGTAACCCATAGGATAGATATTTTATGTGAATTCAAATAGTAAATGCTTGATGTTTTTTGAGGATATTATAACCCTTAGAAACATAGATTTAGATGGTGTTTGATACTTGAATTTCTATTTCATTTAGACTCTCATTGATAAAATGAACATTATTTCATTTAGCTCTCTATAAGTTATAGTTAGCCATTAGTGGATGATGTTTTAATAAAATTAATGATAAGACTACCCTAATGTGGTTCTAGTTTGAACCCTTACATAGGGTGGATTATTATCTAATAATGTTGAGACCCTCTTTAGGGGAACACAATTCTGTATGGGTATGCATAGGACCATGGACCTTATGTGGTTTTCTCTAAACATGTTTCATGGTGGAATTTTTTTATCTCAATTATTTGGGTGGAGAATCTATGGGAAGATTTTATAACCTAGTTCTGTTTTTTAATAGAAAATCACATTTATCAGAGATACCTAATTGATAATTTATAGAATAAGGATTTATAGTGATAATTCTACTTAGCTTTGAATGAGGGATAGAATTTTTCCTGATAATACACCAAGTGGTTATGTGGATGGACCTCCATGTGGAATTATATCATTTATAACATTAATCTCCATGTTTTAATCCAATTTCCATACCAATAAGCAATTTTGGTTGGAAAGTGAGTAGTGCAGTATCCGATAGAGTTGGAAAATACTACAATCCTCTCCCACCACCACCACCTCTATCAATTATTTCTTATTAGGCATAAATTCTTGATATTTAGTGTTATATAAATAATAATGTGAGGGTTGTCTATGATCAATCATCAATATATATAGTTCAAATTACGATTTAGGTCATATCTCTAGGGAGAATCTTTCTGTATGGTATAGGAATGAGTTATTATGTTTTTGAATAATGTGTTTGGAAGTTATAGAACCCATTGTAACCCCTACATAGACTATTATCAAATTGATAATTTCCATTAATGGTGAGCATCCTTCACTCAACCATTTCAGTGAAGTGATTTTACCCATAATGGATAAAGAGTCCTTTGATGATATATCATTCTTGGTAGAGATGATATCCAGTGGTACCTATATCAGTATTGATATGATACTTATTATAGTTATGAAAGATAATAAAAAGTTGAGTATGTGAGGAATTTTCAACACCAAGTAGTGATTGGGATCCCCTATATTATGGAAATATTACCCCACCCACTCTAGGTTTCAGTTATCTACACATCATATAGTTTTAAAAACGTTATGTGTTATCTGTATGGGTGCTAAATCACTTCCTATAAATGTGGACGAATAAAAAAATTATTTTAAAGGGTGCCCTATTTTTTTCCTAGATGGAAAACTAATGTATGCATCATCTTTCTTTTCAGAAATGTAGGTATGATGTTATAAAGTGAATTTATGTGTCAAATAATTTTGTGAGTTGGATTAAAGAAGTCCCCATTTAAAATTCAGAGAATTTCCCTAGTATTATCCTGGGAGTACCATCTATGTAGTGACCACTCATAGCATGAGTACCATATTCAGGGAGTTGTTGTTGGACTTTTGAATTTGAGGTCATGTAAGTTCATGTGATCTTAGGGTAATAGTAATGGGATGGTAATTGATTCTTTTGTTTGAGGACTCTATGTCTGGATGATAGATTATTCCCATGAGTAGCAATATTTGAATTAGTTTATTCTTGTGTGTAGAGGGAGATATATATTTTCTTAGATCGATGGTGGTGTCCCCATACACTTCCCTTGTGTGAGAGAGGCTCATAGTGGCGATGTCAAATTAGTAGTTTTGTATGACTAGATGTTCACATAGAGGGACTTTATGGGTTTTCCTAAAAGTGGGGAGCATGAAGAATTCTACTCCAATTAGATTTTTTTATATTAGTGTTCATATTAAATATTAGTATAGAAATTCTAATTAGAGATCACCCTTATGGAGCATAAACCTCGGTGTGGCATGTAAATCAGATGATTTTGGGTGTACAGTCATATGGAAACTCTTTCTAAGTAGTATATGTGGTATTTTTTTGAGATATTGTGGTTTTAAACATATGTAGTTTGGTGGGTGTTATTCTAGGTTCTAGGGATACTGGATTAGGTTCATCTAAACAACCAGGTACATTCACTTCAGATTGAGGTGGATTGGCCCACCAGAAAGGTAGTGGTGTGATACTAAGAAGTTTGAGGGTTTTGGTTCCATTCTATATGTTCTCATCGCCAATATTCATGAAGGAGTGTTGACATCAAAATTTGGTTATCTTCAATAGTGGGTGAATTTTTTTTGTGATCAGGATACATATAGAGTATCACATTAATGTTCATTTAGAGGTTAGGGAGGAAGGACCACATTGCGCTCGGGCTATGTGTAAACAAAATTAATTCTTATTCCACAATAACAAGTGGTTTTTGAGAATATGATGTAGTTCATAAAGATAAAGAATCCCTAAAAACTCTTATGTTGTTTTTATGGAATTCAATAAAGCATTCATTACTGGAGTGTGGTGTGGATGGGTTGTTCTCAAATAACAACCATTTAGTATTATCTGTAAGGGTAGGGACTGAGGCACTTCCACCATAGGTAACATGGTTGATCTTCCATTTTTAGATGAATTTTAGTGGTTAATTAATCTATTTCATTCCATGTGTTAGGATTAACTTTAGATGGAAGGAGGATCTATGTTTTGATGATTTTTAAGACTTTTATAGAGAGAACACATGTTTCTATTAAGGTCTAGATTAAATATGATAAGGATCCGGTAACTATGATGATGATGGAGGATGTTCCCATATTATTTAGTTGGGTGCCAAGTTCATTTAGATATATCACTTATATAGATGAAGGAAGGGTGTGTGAAGGTGGGATATTTTCCATATGGTTGGTGTCTCATGAGTACCCTTTTTTAATGGATCAAATTATTTCCTTTTTTGAGAAGAAAAGGTTTAATGGGTGGGGTAAATGTAGTGAACCTGATTTTTCCTGGTCAATACTTAAATCAACTTTGATATCCTAGAGTCTTGGTAACTCCCCCAGTGTAGAATTCTAAATTTACATATGTTGACTACATTGAAATTTTTTATGATTGTTTCATTAATCTCAGTATGTGGTGTTCACCCCTAGGATGTGTTTTAGTGAATTTATAAGCATGTTGAAATTTATGGGTTTTTTATTACTTTTTGATTAAATAAATAATTATCTCTTTATCATGGATATAGATATATTTAAATAAATTGATTGGTTATAAATTAACATTCCAAAGTTGAGTTTGGAATAGAGCTTTTTACCTAGTTGAGGTGTCAATTACATGCTCAAACTTCAGGTCATGGACCAGATATTGTTAGATATTTTAAAAACATTAGTATACCTGATCGTAGTTTATAAGTACCATATTATTTTTAATATTCAGGTTTACATATCTCCACCAATTATGAAATCCTAGAGATATAAATGGAGACTTATATAGATTATAGATCCTCACTCATGAACCTACTGGAGGATTGTAATGAGATGACATCAAATAAAAGGAATGACACCAAATTGTTGATGAAATCAAAGAAAAAATCATGTTTCAAGGATGAATTAAATCATTACATTGATGATGGATTAAAGTGTTTAATGTTTTCGCATGAGTAAGGGATTTGTCATTTTTGGGTATTTATTTATTATTTATGGTTTCACACATAGAGGATTATTCTCAAAATTTGTTATCTAAAACATAGTCCTAAAAACTTATTTATTTTTTATTTATTGTGATATTAATGAATTTTATGACGTTCACCTAATATTCATCCATGTTGGTGGATCTATGTTTGATGATTGGTGACTATACCCTCACACTAGACACCAATTATTTCATTTTTATTTTTTCTTGATATTTCCTCATATATTTTTTGCATTTTAACCACCATCCGTCAACTTAGATGATGGTTCAATCGATAAGATATAAATCAAATATTGATTGAGATTAATGTCCTATAATCAATAGATTTTTACATAGAGGAAATTATTAGGGAACATAGGATCAAATATGTGTAATGTAAGAATCATAGGAAGGCGTAATGACACAAGGATATGGTGAAGTGGCATGTGAGTCAAATGAGGGTTTATTATGAACCCATTAGGATATTTTTTATTTGAAATTATGGTATAAAATTGACCATAAATTCCATGAAATCATTGAAAGAAGTGTATTTTAGTGTTTTAGTCTCGAACTTTGTAGGAATAATGATGGCCAAATGATTCTGGACATCCTAAAAATATAGGTTTGCAACGATAAGAACACAACATGATTTATTGTTTTTACACCATATAGTTCCCAATAATAATGGAAAGATTTTTTCATAGAAAAGTATCACATGTTGTATGTATTAAGGTAATATTTCATATAAACCTATTATAAATAGCATGTCATGTACATGGAGTACATGCCTAAGTGGTCATTTGACCATACACACCATGTGGGTTAGGGCCACATGTTGTGTGCCTTTGACCATACATGACATGGTTTCCCTAGAATAATACAATGAGTGATTCATCTGATCATACACACTATTTAACCTAGGGGTAGCTCATGTACTTCATCTTTATAAGAAATGGGTTTTAGGGGTACCTACCGAGTACCCAACCAATCCCACACATCGTGTACCCCGTCATACAAGTCATGTGAGTGGAACTTGATATTCCATGTAGTGAGGTTATATATGAAAATATATATTATGATGGTATGTATAGCATGTACCCCTAAATAACATGTCTTATTATTTTCTTGTATTATTGGATTTTCATATTTCCTTTCTCAAGACTCAAATTTGGGCATGTGATATTTCCATCAAGATCATTTTTTTGTGCAGATTAAGATGGTGGGATTATCTTCTCCATCAAAGGTGAGACATATGTAAATACAAGTAGATTTTTCAACTTATATACATAAATCCAATGGTAGGGATCATGTGTGATGATCAAATCATTATTGATGTTGGTACTTCTGGAATTAAATGTTTATACTAGAGTATGGGTAACCCACATATTATAGTAAATGTAGATATTCCTTCCACATAACTAGGTAATAGGATCCTTTTTCTATAGAGCCAGTATCCACTCATCTAAGATCTCAAGTGGGGTTAGGGTCATCCACTACCACATATTTAGTGTTAGTATTCACCCTTTATACCCAGGATATGGATTTTTTACCTAAAAATTTAGTAACCCCTTTGAACCATACTTATCATTCGGTAAGGTGAGGGTTCTCCAGTAATATTCGAGAGAGGTGATGTGGGTTTTCTAATATCTAGGTAGTCATGATAGTATGGTATGGTACCCCCTAAAAGTAAATATATCTATGGTCTGGGTGTAGGTTCCTCTATAGATTTATTAGATGGGTATATGGTAATAGAGGAGCGGTTAGGTGAAATACTCCCTCAACTATTACGCACGATTTAGTGAGAATCAGGTAATCCTTTACAATTCTTAGTGGTGATGTGGAAGTTAGAGAGACAGAAGGGATAAAATGATTTGAGACATGGTATTACCTATGCATACATGTGGTTTCCATTGATATGTGATTTACATATAGGATATGAAATTTAGACTATGTGGGATTTTCAGTATATTAAACATTACCAGTTTATCATTACATTCAACCTTGGAGGTTTAGAGTTATGATGATTATGAATTTTCTATATCCTTGAGAAATATAGTAGTAGAGACTATCAAGATAATTTTATATCTTCATCCTTGTTACTCTCTAATATCAGGGGCTTTCAGCTGAATAATTGTATTACCTTTCCTTTATGTTTTAGGGTGTCCTATTTTGTATTTTTAGGCTCACCCCTACATGATAATTATGCCCATGTGTGTTGTGTGTTTATATAAGTTTCATGGTTAATAAGTAGTTTTAATGGATGTGGAATAGTTTTTTCCTATTTTTAGTTGATGCATGGTAATTCATGGAAAGTCAGGGTGGTTCATGGTAGTGGTAATGACTGTTACGTCTGGGGATCAATCGAGGAGTACACATAGTACAGAGTAGATTTCTAGTGGATTATTCTTATCAAATTAGGACTCGTATTGGATATACAATTCTTTTTTAATTATTATATGTGGTGTTGTATATGTATTTTATTTTCCATTCATGAATTTTATAATTTTAAATTTTTATATATATTTAATTATATTGTTTCATGCATTAGAGATATGTTCATATTGTTGGTCGGTATGGGCTAATGCCTCCTATATTATATAATATTCCTACTCGAGGATAGTTAACAACCTCTGGCCTATTAGAGGTGATATTAGGGTGGCACACTTAGATTACCATCAATCTATGATTAGCTCTAATTTTTCAGTCATGTCATTCATAATAATGGAGAATGTGATTTAAGAGAAGAACTCCATGACTCAATTCCCATTAATTTCTTAAAACCATTAAATTTAATTGTTAGAACCATGAAAATAAAAAATACCAAGGTGGATGGAGGATGATTTACAAGGATTAATTTTTATTTTTTAAGAAGAGTCCCAACATGAATGCATGGGAGGATAAAATGTTCCTAAAATCATATTAATTTAAAGTTATGTAGTCCTTTGAATTTCAAGCAACTTTCATAAAATAATACTCAACATTCCAAATTTTTGGGCTACTTATATCCAATGTCAGGGGGTAATATTTATATATTGTTTTGTATTTTAATATGTCTTATTTTTTGAAATATTATCTACTAAATCCATGTATTTGTTTAAAAAAGTAAAAAAAATGGTTTAGGATTTATACTTTATGTATCTAGTTGTTTCATACAAGAAACTATTATTTGTATATAAATAAACAAATTATTTTATATCTATTTTTTTATTACAAATTTGAGTGTTTTTTGAGAAATTATATTCATGTATTCCGTGTGGTATTGAATGAATACATGGTAAACTTTTCAATGGTGTGATAAAACATTGTTGATCCTTTATAATTATGGTTTCAATGGGAAATTATCGATGGGTTACAAATTGATCGTCATTTTCACTTACATTTTCCCCTTTTCACTTCTTTATTTTCATCCATATTTTATTAGTATCACTTGTATTTACTTATTATACCCATGAGTACCACACTACATATGGTATTGAATCCAAAAGTGTGTCAACACCTTATTAATATAAAATCTTAAAAGATTCTGAAGGGGAAAATCATTATGGATTTCAAAAGAATGGGCTTAAATAATATTTCAACAACTAATAACTCATTTATTTTTATTTTTCTCGTAAATATAAGGGATTTAACTGGAGTAATATATCATGATAGTTTACTAATTATATAAAGGTATGGGTAGAGATTTCATAACCCTTTTGGTAATGTAATTATGTTCTTCATTTAGAGGAATACCAATAATCTTATTTTGTAATCAATAATATCTCAATTACTTTTTATTATGCTATAAATTTTCATAGAGATGTTTATAGAAATTTATAGTTATAATATATATTGATATATTTAATCTATAACAATTATACAAAAATCCCTTCTCTATTTTTAAACCTGATGACCCAGAATAACTTCTTTTCCATCCTCAAGACTCTAACCATGTCAATGTTAAACTCATATACCTTTAGATTATTTTTCTATTTTAAATTCTTATTTAGGCCAAAATATTCTCATTAATTCTTATTGGTCTTCTACAATAAATATTTTTTGGAAACTACTTGATTAATATATTACGTTAAAAATTATCTCATAATCCCCATGTATAAACTTAATATATGCTGAAAAATTATACCATTATTAATAATAATCATATAAAGAACACTATAAACATTCATACACAATGTATCATCCACCAATTTATCTTTTCTAGGGTAGTTGTATATAACACAATCAAAATCCTTGAGTATCTATGGTCATGTAAGTTTCCTCATTTAGCTCATTATTTGTGAATAAATAATTTAAACCATTATGATAAGTATTTATATTATACTTATATTTATAGTGGTAGTGCTACCATATCTTAAATGAAAATACCACTATCATTAACTCTAAATAATGATTTGGTTCATTATACTCATGGGGTTTTAATTTGTTTTGTTTCACATGATATTACACTATCATTTTTAATAACGTACACATCCATTCCTTTATTTTATTCATCCCCATTGATAACAAATCATTAATTCTATACTCGAAAATTATAGATATGTGGATTGATTATTCTTGGTTTCAAGTCTTAAAAAACTTCCATACTATGTTGGATATTTGAATTTTCATTATTTTTTAGCTTGGTTAATTGATTAGTTAATCCAAAAATGTTTTAAATAAACCACCAATAGTAACATGATATGCTACAAAAAAAAAATTATATATATTATATTTCTAGTTATTGGACATTTAATAGAAACCTTGGTCTTTCTAAGGTCAATAAATATACCTTTTTTTAAATCATATAACCAAGGAAAGAAACCATTTTCATCCAAAATTAAAACATTATAAATTAATGAAATTATTTTTTATCTTATGTCTATAATGAGAGTTTATAAATGGATCTCATGATCCACATTACTCTTATAATAGATATGTATATCATCATAATAAATCTATAAATTACATGAAATTTTGATTCAATTGGTCTATAAATATGGAAAATAAATTTTTTAACCTGGATTGAATAAATTTAAACTCACAATGACTATACCTTATATAAATATCCATCATCGATATATATTATTTACACATACTTAGTTAATGGTACATTGATTAATGATAAATCATTGAAAGTTACTGAATCCCTTGAATTTCATTAAATAATTCATAAACTAAAGGAAATAATTACTTATTATTTATGAATATTCTAATGACATTCCTATAATCAATGTAAAACACATTTGGATAGATGAATCTCCAATATAAATTTTTATAGTTTCTTCTTCTTCCCTAGTAATATTATTTACATCATCTATTAAGGTGACTCAAATATGGGTTTTATATCCATACTAAGGTTGATATAAAATCATAATCCCACTTTACAAGAAAACAAGGTAAATTGTTTTGGAAATAAATCCATGTATTAATATATGGGGAATAAATATTCTAATATTATACATTAATTTTCCTTTAAAAAATAATCTAAAAAATCACTATAGAAATATTTATAATGAACCAAAAGGGGTTATTTATACATGTTTTAGTTATAGAAATAAATTCCTCTCTAAGAATAAGTTATGTAAATAACATCCCAAAACTCACACTCCCAGATCTGATGCTAAAAACATAATATTAACATTTTTGGATTTGATATCCATAAACATGACCCCATTTTAGTCATCAAAAAAATATAATATCAAACTAAAATATTTTATTACTTATATAACTAAGTGACTTTTTGGTTTAGAGTTTAATATAATTAGTTCATAACTCTTACATAATAAACACACATATTAAAAGTTTGAAACATAATTTAGTACATATTTTTCCCATAATACAAAACTTTTAAAACAAAATTTTCTTCCATGAATAATCTTTATTATTGTAAAATTGAAAAATAATTTGTTTTTAAGAATCCTTACACCCTATAAAACATTTAAAAATATGGTATGACCTTAAAAATCTCAATAAGAGCCATCAAAAAAGAATAAGAAATCCATTAGTTTAATGAAAAAGGTGAAAACCCATAAAATGATTCCTTTTATCAATTATTTTGTGAGAATATTAAAAAAAATATTATCCACATGAATACACGGCCATTATTTTTTAATGAAAAAAATTTGAAACTCATATAATGAAAATAAAAATATGTTTTGGGTGACTTAGAGAATCAAATTCATAACCTGTGATAAATATGTGTCAGAAATAATTGGATTCTACTTAAATCCTTAGGAGAAACCACTCTATTTAACTCCCTCCTTTACTTTTAAGAGAGTAAAAATTACCCAATGCATTGGAAGTAAATAATGGGGATCACCCATCCTATTAGTTGTATTAGGATCATACTTTCTATAAGATGTATTGGGCTCACCAATTTTATAAGATGTATTAGGAACACTTATCGTATAAGCTATATCTAGAAAAAATATCATATCATATGTATCATGATCACCCATCAAATAAGGTGGTTTTGGATCACCCATTCAAGATATATAATTACCAAGTACCAAATAATTAACCAAACAATTTAATATTTCACCCTTTCTTCTTAATTACCTTTAAAACTCATTTGAACACATATGAAAAACACTTTCAGACATCAAAATGCCATTTCCATTTAAAAACTCATTCTAAAACCAAAATACCCATAAAAAAGGTAAAGAGGGATTTTATTTGAAGAAAACATGAAATATTATAAATTAATCCAAACTTCAAGTAACCTTTATGGAGGTAGGAAAAACCATTGACCCCTTATATGTAAAAATAAAACTTTCTTTTTTTGTTTACAAATAATTTCAAAACATTCCGTATAAACTATATAAAAACATTAATTTTGATAAAACCTCAAACTAAAGTAAATAAATAGATATAAAAAGTACAATATAATTAATTTATATCCATATAAATACATCCATAAAATAATATTATGAATATGGACATACAAGTGAAGTATTTAGAAAATAAATCTTTAAAACATTTGAAACAAGGTTTTTAAAGTAAAGTGTCCCTTAACTAGAATTTGGCTTATCGTATATGTTTATTTTCAACCATAATATTAAAATTATGCTAATTATTTTCTATTTAATTAATTTTTTCAAGTTTATTTTTATATTTATTTAATTTATTTCTATTTTATATAAAATTACTTAATCAATTAAGTTCATGTCGGAGGTTTTGATGATATTGGTTTCAGATGCCCAAAATGACATCTGTAGTTTGGATATATGAAAAGAGATAATTATTATATAATATATAAAATAATTTCATTGAATTAATTATCATTTTTATAAATAAATTATACTTTTAAAACCAATCATGAAAGATAGTTATGAAAAATGAACTCTGTTATAGTCATGGGGACGGTAGGTCGTACCTACACCTAAGAAACGTTTACATTTTTCAATGGGTATAATGGAAATACGGTAAGTATTAATTTATATTTCCATAATTATAATTATATCATATATACTATATTATTTCCTTAAATAAACTTATATATATAATCCATTTTTTGTGGTGATTGAAAATGAATCACATTGCATCGTGGAAGTGGTAGTCCACACGTACGCATGAAAGATATTATCCTTTGAAATGGATTAAAAGGTAAAAATGTATATTACATATTACATTTTAATAACTATAAATATATCATTAATATCATATATAAACATTAAATTTATCATTATATCCATTCAAGAGAGGCGGTTATGTAAAACAAATTACATTGGTTTCACAAGGTGATAGTCCTCTATACACACGAATGATGGTTTCATTTCCCATTTGATGGAAGAGAATATTGATATAGGTAATTACATTAAAATGAATATATTTGGTTATAATTAATATAATAGTTTTATTATTTCATAATTTTTTTAGAATATTTTAAGGTGGTATAAGTATAAACAAAATGAAAACGCATGGTTAGAAACCTTACATCTTCTATAGGCAGCCTCTTTAGGTCTCTACTTAAATCCTTCTTAGATTGGATTTAATATCAAAAAAATCCCTCTAGGATGTGATAAGTAATGTTAAGAAGATATCTTGGTAGGTATTTGGAAACCCAAAAGGTTTCTAAAGTATGAATAAAATATTAGAGGAGGTTTCCTTTTATAAGTGAGGGAAGGGTAACTTTTTGAATTACTCAATGTTTTAAATTAATAGAAATTTATTTTGAAGAAAAAAATTATCCAAAATGAAATTTATTTGATTATAAAGAATTTATTATATTAATATAATTATCCAATAAAACTTTCATATTCTTTGATATCTTTTTAAACATTGTCCTTTGGATTAACCCCTTGGTTAACCTATTTTAACCATAACCACAATAATGACTTTTTTCACTATTAATGGGTTATAATTTTAATAATAACGTAAAAATGTGTTCATAAATTTATAGGGTATGAAATTTTAGACCATTATAATACTAATTTTTATTTTTCATTATATATATGAATTTTGAATAATTTAATAAAATATTATTTAATATAAAATATACTTAATGTAATTTTTGACACTATTCATATAATTTAACTTTGAAAAATACATAATAGAAAAAATATTTGAATATAATCCTTTTAAAAAACCCTAAAATTTTTATATGTCCAAAAATTTCTTAGTACAAAATAATTAATTCGAATTATCTTTATTTTAATATTTTTCAAATCATTTATTTTATAAATCTATTATTTAAATAAATTTTGTGTCAGTGTTATGAAAGCATTCGTGGAAATTATATCATCAATAAAAATTAGAAATAAATTAAAATGATAAAAATTAATTTATATTTCAAATAAAAAATTGGAAAAAAATAATCTATTTTTATTTATGTCAAAATATATTATAGATATTAAAAGAAAGAAAGATACATTTTTGACTTTATCTTTTACTTAAATATTATATTGGTCAAAATCAAGGAAATATGGCACCAAGTTTCGATGTTTTAGAAAATTGGATGAAAATTTATGAAATAAACTCATTCAATAAGATAAATTCAAATTTTAAGGTCATTTATTTAGTCCTTTTCAAATTATTTTTATCCTTAATTACCCAATTTACCCTTAATATGTTGATAATTATTTACTATGGTTACTATTTATAATTGCCAAAAATAAGTGGGGTATATTTTAAAAAAATTTAAAATCATGATTCCATATATGGAATTCATTTTTCAAGATTCAATTTCTACAAGTTATATAAATTAATTTAAGATTAAATCTAAAAATATAACAAAAAGCTCTGTTTCAGAAAAATTACATTTTAGGTATAGAAATGTTTTCATAAAAAATTAAATAATAAAATTTATCATGGAGAACTTAATTAGATTATTAATAATATAAGAGAAATAATGTTAATTTGAAATCATTTTAATTTAAAATGTAACTTTTTAAATGTTGTAAATAAAAATACAATTTTCATTAAAAAATCATTATTTTTCAATATTCATTGGAAAATCTATGTTTTCATAAAAAACCCAAAAAATTAACTCTATTCTAATTTATACATGATGATTTAAAAAATTATATACCTTTTTTAAAATTATATTTCTAAATTTCAAAATATTAATGACTATTTTTTAAAAAATCAATAAAATTCATTTTTGAAGAAAACAAATTTTTTGAATAATTAAATTACTATTCTAAAAATTGATTTCTTATTTCCAAATAATTAATCAATAAATTTTATTATTAATAACATTATATATATATATTATATTGTTTTTAATCCTATTCAATCTGAGTAATTTAATATCTAGGATATAACAACCATATTTGAATAATAATATTTCATTGTTCATTAAAGATCAGTGTTATGTGTTGTATACACTATCAAAAAATGTGTAATTTTTAAAATATGAATGTGTTAAATTCACCCCCATTAATAAATTTTACCCTCTTAATTTTAACTTTATCTTGGTAATAAAGGGTTGGACATTTGACAATACCTTTTTTTTAAACCCACATCATTTTGATGCTTAATAAAACTTCCTCTTGAAAAGAGGAAAATGAAGTACAAAGGTCATCTATAATAACACATAACAAGTTTTCTATGTAGAATATCATTAATGAGAAGTGAAAATGTATACATAAAGGAAAATTTTAATGTAAAAATGATGATTTAGAGTTACATAGATCATTGATCAAAAGAAAGTGAATAATCATGAGAAAGTGAATGACTATAAAACCCTAAATAAATGAGATATGAAAAAGGGAATTGATTTATAAAAAATGAATGTAATATGATTTTTTTAACATCATTTTCCAATATTTTAGGAATTATTTTACCACCTTGAAGAAGAAAATATTTAAATATACTTACTTGGAAAGTATAATTTCATCCTTTAACCAATTTCCACCACAATATTATTTTTTATCCAAATGATGAGTATTCAACATGTGTTTTAATGGCTGAATCACTAAAATTAAATTTTAATGGATCACATAATCAAAAAAGGATAACATGATATTCTAACTATCATTATACAATAACCAAAAACAATATATTGAAGCCCTACATCCTTTATGAATGTAATGAGTTATCTTATTACTAAAAAATATTAATATATTTTTATAAAACTCCCAAAATACGATTAACATCCTCAAAAATAACCTTAATAAATTCATCATTAAATAATTTTTTAACCTCAAATTTTATCTCATACCTTTCATTGTACAAACACAAAAATGTAATATCATTCCTCTAAAATAATCCTTCACATTAAACCTAAGAGAAATATATATCTAAAACAAAAAAATCTCCCACTATATCATTAATAACCTTTTAATCCCATCACATAAAACCTCAAAATGGGTCTATATGCCTTTTAACTTATGACCAACCATAAAATTAAAAACCTATGATGGTATATATAACTTTTAAAAAATGATAATCCATAAATTTATCAAAACCATTTCTATGATACCAACTTTAATATCCCCTGACCCACACTCTCGAATATGGTGCTAAAACATGATCTTTAAATTCTTGGATTTGACAATGATAAACATGACCCAATTTTATCAATCCAAATATGTCACACCCACAGTCTTGGAATTAATTATTTTATTAATTTTCTTGGTGTCGGTTATTTTGGGTTTAAGCCCAACTTAAACTTTTGAGTTCATATTTTAAAATGCATTTTTTTCTTGATAGTGTTCAGCACACGGGAATGGAGTGGTCGAAACCACATGACTTCGTCGGGGTCACCACACGTGACCTCATTCGGTTCACCGCACGACCTGCCCGATGTTTAAGGAAGATGAAAAATATGCGATGAATAATAAAATGAGAATAGAATGAAAATTGAGACCGCGTGGCCTTGGGTGAGGCAAGACTCAGGTGAGGCACGATTTTGAAATCACGTGGCCTCGCCTGGTCCATAGGGTGACCTTATGATGTTCAATTAATTAAAGGAATTTAATTAATAATTAATAAATAAAATTCTTTGAGTTGTGAAATAAAAATAAAATACAATAATAAGATTCGGATAAAAAAATTTAATTAATTGTTTTACCGATAATAGTAATATTATTATTTGAGGATATTATTGATTATTATTGAATTTTATTATTATTTATATTAATGATGACAATTAAGTTATTTTATTAATTATTATTACTCTTGTTTTAGTTATTAATATTAATATTATTGTTATTATTATAATATAATTATTTATCTATTTTATTTATCTTTTTATTTGGGTTTTTATTTTATTTTTTTAGGGTTGCAGACCTCCCCCCTTGCCCCCCCTGATTCCAGTTGTGCCTCCTCCCTTGAGAACCCTCATTGTGCTGCACCTGCGGGTTTTCTCCCTACCTGGTGCAATGACGGCCGCCGCTCGCCTCCCCCTTGAACACCCCGTCGCGCTGCCTGCTACCCGACCCCATCCCCACCTCCAGTCACGTCGTACTACACCTCACGTCGCGCCCTCCCTTGCACAGTGACCCCCGACGAATGACCCTTCTTTCCCCGGCCCACCACCAGCCATCGCACCCCCCTTCCTGGCATGGCCGGCTCTGGTGCGTCCTCCTTCCACGCCTCCCATGTTGTCCACGAACCCACTAGTCAGCCTACTTCCTTCTAGCAACACACCAGATCGGATCCCAAACTCATGCTGTCATTCCCTTCTGGCCGATTTTTCCGTCACGGCGCACCTCTGGTGGCCTTCTTTAATCATCGGCCAGCCCCCTACTGCATCACCAATAGTGAGTACTCCCTCTATTAGTTTTTTATTCAATTTTGGGGGGAGTTTCCATATTTTTTGGAGTTCTAATTTTATGATATGGGTTTGAATTCATGTGTTGAGTTCACACTAGGTTCCTTGTGGTGAAAACGGCACACGATTAAGGTTTCGTGGTAGAATTTGAAGATTTAACATCAATTTTTGGGGTTTCAAGTCAAGGTAGGTGGTTCCTCGAATGAGTATTAATTGATAAATTCATTTTCTTATTTGACTTGGCATCTTTATTAATTAGTTATTTGGGTTCAAATTTGACTTTACTTAAGGTTTATTGTGTTTTTATGTGTTTATTAGTGTGTTTCATGATATGAGTATGTTTTTGTGAAATCAATTTTGAACTGATTATTAGTTTTTTTAAAGAAAATTGTGTAGTTAATTTGTTAGGGCATGCAAAGGGTGTAGTTGTTGTTTTAGTATCGTGTCTATTTGTGTTTAGTCAGAAATGAAATTTGAAAGAGTTTTTGGTGTTTAATGTCATGCAGAATATCTTGAAATTGTTTGTAAAATGTTTCTGGAAGTTTGTTTAATTATAGAAATGGTCTTTTTAGCTATGCGGATGTTTCTTTTAATCGTGTGCGTGATGCAGATTGGGTTCCTGAGGTGGTGTTGTGCGTGTTTGTTTATGTGAGGGGGTTTGGGTCAGTATAGTGTGTAAAGTATTATTTTTCTCTCAAAAATTTATTTATGAAACATTTGGGTTGTTTTATTAAATAATTATTAAGGGTGAAATATTGTTCTGGTTAAATTGTGTGAATATTTTTTGTGCTTGAAGTCATGTGACGTGTGTTGAATTTGTTTAATAAATTCTGTTAATGGCATGTTTGAAAATGGAAGTGATTTCTTTGACTGTGCAGTTGTTTTAACTGGTTTTGTAACTAATACAGATTTAGTTTTGATATATTTTTAGTGTGCGCCTTATTTCAAAATGGAGTTTACATGTTTAAGTGGTGGTTTGTTTAGTGGTGAGTGTCTTTTAAATTTTCCAGATGGTTTAGTTGAGTATATAATCTCTTCGGATTATGTTTTGAAAATATTTTGGTGTGTGTATGGTTTTAAAAGCAGGTTTGGGCGTGAAAATTTTGATTTTGAGTGCATAAATACCCTGTTTGGATTTTATGCATTAGTGTGACATGTGACATGAACTTGAAACTTGTTTGAGCACAAACTGGGAAGCCCTAGTAGCTAGGAGGGTAAACTAGACTAGTGGGCAAGGGTTCTGGATGAGACTCGACCCAGTTTCCTTGGCAGGATTGACGATTTCAACACTAACTAAACATATGCTTTTTTGAGGGTTGTGGCCTTCAAAGTCATGTTTTCTGAGGGTTGTGGTCTTCTAAGCCACATTTTCTGAGGGTCGTGGCCTTCTAAGACATTATTTACTGAGACACGAAGATCTAGGGGCCCAAGCTAGCTAACACCCATGAGGCCTCTCCTATGTTAGTGCTCATTGGTTACTTCATGCTCATCAGTGTTACACATTAGTTATTTTAAAAATTAAGGGTGTGTGTGTTTTAATTTAAGTTGTTCCATTTGAAATTGTTTTCTTTAATCATGTTTTCTTTAAACATGTGAAATAATTTACTTATTTTCTTTAGTTAATATTGCAAATGTATTTTTCATTTAATAATTATGTTTGGAACCTTTTTATTGGGTGACGTCCTACTGGGCTTTTCGCTCACACCCTACATACACCTTTGGGTGTATGTAGACCTTTTTCTCTAGGTATTTCAGGTTGTGGTATCATGCTCAGCAATGGGTTTTTGGTCATTGATGGTCTTCTCGTATAGGTTGGTGTTTATGGCATGATGATGTTTCACCTCTCTTGTTTCTTAAAGGTTTGAGTTAGAGTTAGTTTCTTTTGTTGTCCTTTATTTGTGGATGTTGGATAAAGTAGTAAACCTTTAAATTTGTTTTTTGTTTAAGGGTCTGTTTGTTTGTCAGTTCACAGCTTTATTTTATTTAACTTGTCACTGGTTCTGTGTTTTCTATTTCAGGTAAATTGTTCCCATGTGTAATGTTTTGAAACCCGGGCACTTGTACCAACCCATGGGGATCGGGAACACCCTTCAGGACATGTCACGGACCGGTTCAGGCATCGGGTCGGGTGGCGACCCGGCCTGTTTCGTGACAAAATGGTATCTGAGGTGGTTTGTCCTCTTGGGTTGTGTTCTTTTGGGATAGAGTCAGGGTAGACCAAAGTTAAGGTTGTTGGGACTCGGCATCTAGGCTATGAGTAAGGTTCCTGGACAGCACACATCATGGCGGGACTCAAGTTACCAAGGTAAGTTGAGGTCTATTTGAGTCTTTAGTCCCTGTGGTTAATCTTGTTTAGGGGAAATGAAAAGTGATTAGTGTCAGTGGTCTCAAGGAGCTCGCAGGGCCAGAGAAGACTTATGGAGCTGGGGACACTGTCCTAAAATACTCTTCGTGGTAGTGGCGTGATTGGTGTATGGCTGCCAACCATATATTCCAATCACCCAGTGACACTATTTTCCTCCTGCATTGTTCCTCATCTCTTTGTTTTGGATTTGCAGAAATCTGGTTTTTAAGTGAAAATAAAATGATTTGGTCTTGGAAAATGATTTCAAAAGTATCTCTTAAAAAAATTAAATGATTTTTAAGTTTTGAAAAGTTTGGGTTGAATATTTTGTTTTGAAAATTGGAAAGTTATGATGTTGATCCTTTGTGCTCTCATGGGCAACCGCATGTATGAGTGTATACAAAAAGAGAAATTTTTAATGGCATGAGCGGATGAGTTCCTGGATGGATGTGAGGTGGGTTCCGGTGTGGCACGGGAATATGCATGTGCGAGGCCCATGGAATACCATTGGTGTTCGTGCAACCCACCATCTTTGTTCTCTTTCAAAAAAAATTTTTAAAGGAAAATTTGGCGTTTTTAAATAATTGGTGTTTGTGTGGTGTGTCCTTGTGTTTTGTAAATGTTGGATATGAGGCGTTTTGAGCCAAGGGTCCTTTTTAATTGATTTATGTCTTGAGTTTTAATTCTTACTTGTAAGTTGGTTTGAAAGCGTGTGGTTTGTAGTTTATTTTAAAAAAAATGATTCGAGGAGCCTTGTAGTGGTTCCCCCTGCACGTTTAGTGGTCTCTTGCGGTTTGTCTTAGACATTGGACCAGTTTGATTGGGTCAATGGTTTTCTTTCTTGACTAGTGCACGCCCCCCCATAAAGCGTTCACATGTGATTGAAGTGAATACATGTGTAATTCTCTATTGGCAGACCCGCCAATTGGTCGAATGATTCTCTTCTTGAATTCTAGAATTAAACCCACTTTCCTTTTTATAACTAAGTGGGTCCTCTCGTAGTGGTATGACAGATGTGAGGGGTGTTGAAGGGGGTTTTGGTCTTTTTGAGTTATCTTAGTCATAGAGTATAAAGTTTGACACCGTTGTGTCTGAAGAGTCCCTCTTGGAAATGGTGAATGGAATTCTAGTGGGGAATGGTGAAGGCGGTTTAGAATTATCAGATTTGACCAATGTCTTGAAGGGATTTGTAGTACTTTCATCAACATCAAGGGTCATGTTTGGTGAAGTCTTGCAGTATGAGTTCTCTTTGAAAGAGCAAGGGTGGATTTCATAAGATCCTTTGGGAATCAATGTTTCCATAGGAGTGCATCCTCTTGGGGAGTTCTAATTTTTCTGATTCAAAGGGTAGTGTTTGTCGTACATCTTTCTTTCTTATGTTTCTTGGTTAAGGTGAAAGGTGATGCATGTGCATCCTCTAAACCCCTGTTTTGGTGGGTGTGTGTTGTGAGTGAGTAGATGGATGGAATGGTGTATTGTGTTTCCTAGTGTTGTCTCGGTTGTGGTGTGGTTGTGTGTGACACCAAAAGGAGAATCTCTGTTTGGGAGTCTTCAATACCTGACTGCGAGGCAGGAGATGCTTCAAACATCAGGGCTCTAGCCATAGGCCTCGGAGTGAAGTTGGTGCGTGGTCAGGAACCTCAGGAGTGTATGGGGACTGACTTCATTTCTGTCACCGGTGTTTGAGGTGAAATCAGTTTAAATCTTTTCTTTTGTGGTAGTACTATTCTAAATGAACAATTTAGGTGCATAAGGTTTCTCATGGATATGAGGAGGTGTGGTCGTCTTGTCACCTTAAAGTCCCAATGGTGGCGTCCTACAAAATTTAATTGCTTTTGGTGGTCCGTATGGGAGTCTATTGGGTAAATCAATCTCAAATTTGAATGATGCTCATCCATGGATTTGCAGATGTTGGTCTGTCTACTGCCATGGTTTTGACGCCCGGTAGTTGGGCCCGACCCTCCCCACCCCTTGTGCTGGGGTGCTTGGTCCCCGTCGGAAAATTTCTAAATTTTGTATATGCTGATAGTTCCAATGGAGATGAGACCCACATTGAATCTCGCACGAATTTCTCTGGAATGAATCGATGTTGGACTTTTCTTTAATGGTGGGGAGTCTGCTCGGACCTCCCCGTGTCGGTTTTCCAGTCTCGTCTTGGGTGTTGGTAGGTTCTTAATGATGGGGAGCCCCTCGGGCTTTCCCATATTGACCATTTGGTTCTATTTCTAAATATGGCTTGGTGATAAGTGATTATATTGTTCCTTGAACGTGGTTTGACCATGTTTGTTCATTATAGACAAATGGTGTGGTTTTTGTTTAATAGTTCTTGAGATGTTTCGGTTTGTGAAGTTGGTTTCCGTGGGTGATAGAATTCCTTTCCATGATTAATCAACTAGAGGTATTCTAACGCATTGGGGGGGGATCCACTTTGAATCTTAAGGGGTGTGTCATTTTCTACTTTGTGTTTAGTCTTAGATGTGGCTTTTGGGGTTGGAATGTGTTATGGTGGGGAGAATTTTCACATCGGCCATCTTGGAATTAATTATTTTATTAATTTTCCTTGGGTCGGTTAGTCCGGGTCTAAGCCTGACTTAAACTTTTGAGTTCATATTTTAAAATGCATGTTTTTTCCTTGATAGTGTTTAGCACACAGGAAGGGCATGGTCAAAACCGCATGACTTCGCCTGGGTTACCATGCGCGACCTCGTCTGGTTCACCACACGACCTTCCCAATGTTTAAGGAAGATGAAAAATATGCGATTAATAATAAAATGAGAATACAAAAAAAAATTGAGACCGCACGGCCTTGGGTGAGGCACGACTTGGGCGAGGCATGATTTTGAAATCACGTGGCCTTGACTGGTCCACCGGGTCACCTGCCGATGTTCAATTAATTAAAGGAATTGAATTAGTAATGAAGAAATAAAACTAATTGAGTCTTAAAATAAAAAAAATACAATAATAAGAGTCGGATAAAAAAATTAATAAATTGTTTTACCGATAATAGTAATATTATTATTTGAGGATATTAATTATTATTATTGAATATTATTATTATTTATATTAATGATGAAAATAAAGTTATTTTATTAATTATTATTACACTTGTTTTAGTAATTAATATTATTATTATTGTTATTATCATTATATAATTATTTATCTATTTTTTATCTTTTTATTTGTGTATTTATTTTATTTCTTTAGGGTTGCGGACCTCCCCCCCACCCTTGCCCCCCCCCCAATTCTGGTCACGCCTCATCCCCTAAGAACCCTCATTGCGCTGCACCTGGGGGTTTCCTCCCAACCCTACGCGCTGACAGCCACCGCCCGCCTCCCCCTTGAACACCCCGTCGCGCCGCCAGCTACCCGACCCCATACCCACATCCATTAACGCCACACAACACCACGTGTTGTTCCCTCCCTTGCACAGTGACCCCCAGCAGACGATCCGTCCTCCCCCGGACCACCACCATCCGTCACACCCCCCCCCCCTTCCTGGCACAGCCGACTCCAGCGCGTCCTCCGTCCACGCCTCCCATACTGTTTGCGAACCCACTAGCTAGCCAACTTCCTTCTAGAGACACACCATATTGGCTCCCAACCCATGCGGACATTCCCTTCCAGCCAATTATTCTATCATGGTGCACCTCCGGTGGCCTTCTTTAATCACCGGCCAACCCACTGCTGCATCACCACTGGTGCGTACTCCCTCTATCAGTTGTTTCGTCAATTTTTGGGTGGGTTTCCATATTGTTTGGAGTTTTAATTTTATGTTATGGGTTTGAATTCATGTGTTGAGTTTGCACTAGGTTCCTTACGGTGAAAATGGCACGTGATTGAGGTTTCATGCTAGAATTTGAATTTTTCACATCAATTTTTAGGGTTTGACGTCGAGGTAGGTGGTTCTGTGCATGAGTATTAATTGATAAATTCATTTGATTATTTAACATATCATGTTTATTAATTAGTTAGTTTCATGAAAATTTGATTTTACTTAAGTTTTAGTGTATTTTGATGTGTTTAGTAGTGTGTTGTATGATATGAGTATGTTTTTGTGAAATCAATGTTGAACTGATTATTAGTTTTTTATTTAAAGAAAATTGTGTAGTTAATTTCTTAGGGTGTGAAAAGGGTGCAGTTGTTGTTTTAGTATTGTGTTTGTTTGCATTTAGTCTGAAATAACATTTGAAAGAGTTTTTGGTGTTTAATGTCATGTGTAATATCTTGAAATTTTTTGTAAAATGTTTCTGAAGTTCATTTAATCATAGAAATGGTCTTTTTAACTATGTGGGTGTTTTCTTTAATCGCGTGCATGATGCAGATTGGGTTCCTGAGGTGGCATTGTGTGCGTTTGTTTATTTGAGGGGTTTGGGTCGGTCTAGTGTGTAAAGAATTTTTTTTCTCTCAAAAAATTATTTATGAAACATTTGGGTTGTTTTATTAAATAATTATTAAGGGTGAAATATTGTCTGGTTAAATTTTGTTAATATTTTTTGTGCTTAAAGTCATGTGACATGTGTGGAATTTGTTTAATAAATTCTGTTAGTGGCATGTTTGACAACGAAAGGGATTTCTTTGACTTTGCAGTTGTTTTAATTGGTTGTGTAATTGATACAGATTTAGTTTTGATATATTTTTAGTGTGCACCATATTTCAAAATGGTGTTTGCATGTGTAAGTGGTGGTTCGTTTAGTGGTGAGTGTCTTTTAAATTGTCCATATGGTTTAGTTGAGTACATAATCTATGTTGATTATGTTTTAAAAACATTTTGGTGTGTGTATGGTTTTAAAAGAGGGTTTGGGTGTGAAAATTTTTATTTTGAGTGCGTAAATACCCTATTTGGATTTAATGCATTAGTGTGACATGTGACATGAACTTGAAACTTGTTTGAGCACAAACCGGGAAGCCTGGGTAGCTAAAAGGGTGGACTAGACTAGTGGGCTAGTGTTCCGGAGGTGACTCATCCCAGTTTCACTTGCTGGATTGAAAATTTCAATACTATCTAAAAATATGCTTTTCTAAGGGTTGTGGCCTTCTAAGAAATGTTTTCTAAGGGTCGTGGCCTTCTAAGCCACGTTTTCTGAGTGTCGTGGCCTTCTAAGCCATGTTTTCTGAGGTTCGTGGATTTATAATCCATATTTCACCGAGACACGAAGATATAGGGGCCCAAGATAGCTAACACACATGAGGCCTCTCCCATATTAGTGCTCATTGGTTACTTTAAACTCATCAGTGTGACACATTAGTTATTTTAAAAATTAAGGGTGTGTGTGTTTTAATTTAAGTTGTTCCATTTGAAATTGTTTCCTTTAATCATGTTTTATTTGAACTTTTGAAATCATTTTATTCTTTGCTTTAGTTAATATTGAAAATGTATTTTTCATTTAATAATTATGTGTGGAACCTTTTTATTGGGGGACTTCCTACTGGGCTTTTTTCTCACATCCTACATACACCTTTGGGTGTATGTAGACCTTGTTCTCTGTGTATTTCAGGTTGTGTTATCATGATCAGCGATGGGGTTTTAGTCATTTATGGTCTTCTCATGAAGGTTGGTGTTTGTGGAATGATGATGTTGCACCTCTCTTATTATTTAAAGGTTTGAGTTAGTGTTAGTTTCTTTTTTTCCTTTATTTGTGGATGTCGGATAAAGTTGTAAACCTTTAAATTTGATTTTTGTTTAAGGGTATGTATGGTTGTCAGTTCATAGCATTATTTTATTTAAATTTTTTGTGGTTCTCTGTTTACTATTTTGGGTAAATCGTTCCCATGTGTAATTTTTTGATACCCGGGAACTTGTGGCGGCCCGTGGGGATCGGGAATTCCCTTCGGGCCATGTCGTAGACCAGGTCAGGTGTCGGTTCAGATGGTGACCCGGCCTGGTTCGTGAAAAAACATATAAAATAAAAATTAAATATTGGTTCACTTATATACCTAATAAACATTTAGCTTTATATTTTTGTATAATTATTTCATAAATATAATAAACCTATACATTAAAATTTCAAAATGTACTCTTAGTATCCATTTTTTCTGAAATATAAAACTTTTAAAATAAAAAATGTCTTATTCCATGAAAATCTATACAATTATCAATATTAATTATTATTATTTTCCTACTCATCCTTAAACATTGTGAAATACATTTAAAAATTTGTGATGAGCACAAACAACTTAGTAAGAGATGAAAAATTAAGAAATATCTTAGTCTAGTGAAAAATATGAAAACCCATAAAAGGTTTATCTTAATAAAATATTTTCTATTAATATGATATAAAGAATATCTATATGAAAAACACAAACCTTTTTTATCAAATAGAACCTCTAAAACTCAAAGAAATAAAATAGAATCCTTTTTAGGTTTCTTAGAGCATTATATTCATAACTCATGTTAAACATGTCTATAAAATAATTATAGCCTAGTGAAATCCATAGAATAAACCACTCTAGTTAACTCCCTCCTTACCTTTGAAGATAAAGAACATTATCCAATGCATTATAGATTAATAATGGGGTCACTCATCAAAAAATATGTATTGGGCTCACCTATCATATAATATTTATCAGGATCACCCATAATATAAGCTGTATTAGCCTCACCCGTCATATAAGCTATAATAGAATCATCATTCATATAAGCTATATCAGGCTCACCTATTCATAATATATTTTCCAAGTGAAAAAATAAATTAATAAAACGTTTTATTATTTCAACTTTTCATCATAAAGACCCTGAAATTTTTTTTGAACCCATATGAAAAATGCTTTCACATATCATAACACCTGTTCATTTTTAAAAAACAATTAAACAAAATTTAACAGAATATAGGGGAAGAGAGGTTTTATTTGAATAAAACATGAAATATTTTAAAGGAATAAAAGATTAAAATAACGGTAATAGTGGTAGGAAAAACTATTGATTCTATATATGTTAAAATAGAACAATCAATTTTCTATTTATAATCAAAGTCAAAAAAATCCATATAAAATACATAAAAAGACTCTATTTAGAAAACCATTGAAATAAAATTAAAAGAGGAAAAAAATTTCATTTATAATTAATTTATTTCAATATAAATACATCCATAAAATAATTTTATAAATATGAAAATTGAAGAGATATATTTTGAAAATAAAACATTAAAGCATTTAAAATGAGGTTTTAAAAGTAAAGTGTCATTTACCATGAATATGACTTGTCATGAAAATTAATTTTCCTATTTAATAATAAAATGATGTAAATTATTTAAATTTTTAAAAAAAATTCAGGATTATTATTCCATTTATTTTATTTATTTTCAGAAAAAATCCCTCAAGGTACCATTGAAGCATTTTTTAGGTGATTATGTTTTTTGACAAAGTGGGCCTACGTGTTGTGTTTGTTGACAAAGTAGACCATGATGTTCAATTTTTTTGACAATGGGGGTTTACATGGTGTGTTTTCAAGTTCAAGAGATGTTTTTGACAATACTTTATTGGAATAAGAACCTTGAAAAAGGAATTAATTATCTAGAGGCGGTACAAAAAGAGAAGATACAAGATGTCTTCGTTTTCCAGTGTTTGCCAAATTTTTGGGCCTCAAAATCAAAAAATAGAGAAAAGTGTTTTTGGAAAATACACTTGTGTGCCTATGGCTTGGAGGATAGTAAAGTTTCACACCATATTTTTTTGAGATCATAACATCAAAATATGGCAAAGGAAAGAGGGGCGCCCATGTTTTGGTTTGGGTGCACAAGGTGACTAGGGCGACACAGACTAGGGCGGCTGTACTTGGTGCTGGGAGGAGACTTGTGCATCGTCACTCAGGGTGTCCAAAATTCCTATAAATAGAGGTATACCCCTCCTCATTTTCAGAGAATATCGACACTTATAGAAAATTAGAGCTCCAGTTGTGCAGGCGGTTTTGGCGCGCAAGTGGTGGTTTGGTCAAAAAAGTATGAAGATATTTAGAAGTTCTGCGCCAGTTGACAGTTGCACGCCAATAATGGTTTGAGCGTAAAAGGGTGTGAGTCACCCAAGTTTTATGTTGAAGAAGGTAGTGTCTCATAAGTGGTTAGGTGAAACTTGTGCACCAATCTTGGAGAAGCGCGACAAGCATTAGAGAAGCACGCTAAGCATAGAGAAGCACGTCAGTCACTCTAGGGATGCATGAAAGTCGGAGGATTTACCGTTACGTTCGGTGTAAAGTGAGATTAATCTACAGGTGAAATTTGGACATAAATATAATATATATATATATAGAAAGATTCTTTCATTTGTGATAATGAAGGGACCTAAAATTCTTTAAATTGTGAGTGGATCTTTTGAAGAAGTAGTGAGAACAATTTAGTTGAGAGAGTAGTAAGATTTCATTTTGTGAGTGGCTGTAAACTAGAAGGGACTGTGAGTCCACTCTGAACTTTGTAAACAGCAGTTCACTTTTAGTGGATTTGTTATATCGGTACATCACCGGTGTATGCTCCTTGTATGTAGCCCAGTAAGGGTGAAGCAAGTAAAAAATATTATGCCTTGTGCACGATTTAATTTTTATTTATAATTTGCAACAGGAAAGAGATAGAAGAGAGTTTTTCTTAATAGTGAAACAAGGACAATAGGGTCAGTTGTTTTAATCTTTCACACCCTGATTCACCCCCACCCACCACCTCTCAGGGTATCTAACCTAGTGGACCTAACAATTTATTACCATGTTATATACAATTACATAATCAATTAAGTTCATCCTAGTTTTCTTGATGATATTCACCTCATATGTCTAGGATGATATTGTTAATTTGACTATTATAAAAATTGGTTATTATTCCATCATCTCGAGAATAATAATCAGGACATAAATATAATTTTTATACATATCCCACACATGCGCATGAGTAATGTTTCCATTTTTCAACGATCGTGATGGAAAGAAGATAAATATTAATTTATATATTTATAATTATAATTATATCATAAATATCGTATTAGTTATTTATATAAAATTATATATATATCATCCATGTGATTTGGTGCTGGAAAATTAATCACATCTCTTTGTGGAGGTGGTAGTCTACATGTACGCATGAACGATGTTATATTTTTTCAATGTATGAAAAGGTAAAAAAAATTAAATGATATATTATCCATTTAAAATGATAAATATTTCATGAATATCATATATAAACATTAAATCCCTCATTATAATGGGTATTTAGAGGCGATGATAGAAAATGAATTACATCGATTCATGAGGTATTATTCTTCTGTACACACAAATGACAGTTTAATTTCCCATTTTATAGAAGATGATATAGATATAGGGAATTCCATTAACATAACAAAATCTTTGTATATAGAAGATTCATGTGTTATTATTTCAACAAGGTTAGAAAATATTTGAATGTGATGGAACTAAAAATAAAATGAAAATTCTTGGTAAAAAACAATACCTCTTCTTTAGGAAAACTATTTTGGTTTATAACTAATGATTCATTAGGATGGATTTATCATCAAACCATGACCTCTAGGATAAAGGGTGTTAGGTATAAATTTTCGTAGCACTTGTATGAACCAAAGGGTTTCTAAAGTGTTAATAAAATGTGATAAGAGGTTCCCTTTCACATGTCAGGGAAGGGTCACTTTCAGAATTATTTAATGTATTTAATTAATATAAATTAAGTTTCAAGGAATATTAGATCCAAAATATTATGTATTAAATTTAAGGAAGCTATAATATTAATATAATCATAAAATCAATTTTTAATAGGTTTTGATACCATTTTAAACCTTATCTTTTATATTAACAACTTGATTAAACAATTTTAACCTTAACTACGATAATGAAATTTTTCTATATTAATGGTTTATAATTTAAATTATAAGATGAAAATTGGATCATAAATTGAAAAGGGATGAAATTTTTTACCATTTATCATCCTAATTTTTATTTTTTAGTATTTTTATGAGTTTTAAATAATTTAATATAAAATTATTTAATATAAAATGTCATTAATGTCATTTTTGACACTATCTATTTAATTCGTCTTTGAAAATAACATGACAATAAAGGAATTCAAATATAATACTTTTACAAATACATATATTTTTATTTATATCTAAAAATATAATGGAATGAAATAAATTATTCAAATTATATTATTTTAATATTTATAGAATCATTTATTTTATTTTTCTATTAATTAAAGAAATGTTGTGTAACCACTACACAATCATTTAAGTTAATTAATTAATCACTAAAAATTAGACATGAATTACCATGAAATAATATCACTTATCTTTCATATAAACATTTATAAATAAACATATCAAAAATATTATAGATATTAAAAGAAATAAGGTGACATTTTTTACATTATCTTTTACATAAATATTGTAAAGGTCCAAATCAAATAAATATGGAACCAAGTAGCCAAATTTTTTAATATTTGTTAGAAATTTTCAAAATACACTCACAAAATAAGATAAATACAAGTGTTATGGTCATTTTGGTAGTCCTTAGCGTATTTTTTTAACCTTACATATCCAAATTACTCTTATCATGGTGATAATTATTTACTATATTTACTATTCAAGATGAAAAAAAAGAACATATTTAAAAAAAAGTGGACCTCATGATTCCAAATATAGAATCCATTTTTCAATATTCATTTTCTATAAATGGATGAAATTAATTTAAGATTAAATTATAAAACATAATTAATTTACTTTTCAGAAAAATAACATTTTCAGAATAAAAATGTTTTTATACCAAATATAATAATAAAATTGATTATAATAAACATAATTATGTTATTAATAATATAAGATAAGTACTATGACTTTTAAATAATTTTTTAAAAAATGGATGTTTTCAATTCTAGAAATAGAAATATGGTTTTCATTGAAAATTAGTTTTTTCATTATTCACTAGAAAATCAATATTTTAAAAAAAATATATAACATTAAATCTATGATAATTTTTGAAAATGATTATTTAAAAACCAATATATTTTTTGTAAAATAAAACATATAAATTTTCTAAAAACTAATTAGAATATTTTCTCACAAAACCCAACAAAAACATTTTTTAATAAAATGAATTTTTGAAGATCAAAATGAATTTTCTAAAAATTGAGTTCTTATTTACAAATAAGTAATTAGTAAATTTATATTGATTATGATATATATATATATATATTATAATTTAGTTAATGTTATCCATACCCTCTAATTTAACGACTAGATAATAATGGTCATATTTAAATAATAATATTTTATTTTACATTAAATCTATGTGTTTCATATTGTATACGCTGTCCAAAAACATGTTATTTTTAAAATATTAGGGTATTACAATGTCACACTATTGTAAAAAATTATAACATCATTTTATTGTAGTTATTTTGATCATGATTATTTGATATCTAATCTATCATTCAAGTTTCATCAAAATTTAAATTATTTAAGTAATTTGGTTTACAAATAAGTAATAAAAAATACAATTTGAATGACCCAATATATTTTATAATAAAATTCTAACTTATTATTATAATTAATAACATTTTAATTAATATATTTTATGGTTTTTAAATATTCAATGAAAACATCATATAAATAAAATAATGTACAGAGTCAAAATCAAATAATATATGATATAATTTTGAGTATATAATAATTGATAGTTTATTAAATAACTTAATAATTTGACCTTTATTATAGTAACTTCCAAATATTGAAATTTATTCTTATGCATCTTTCAAGTTATATTTCTTTAATGATTGAAAAACTACTTAGACTATTGTCCCATATTCATACAATTATGGCATTTTACATTATCAAATTATCTCTTTTCCTTTTACTCATATTCATATTGACCATGTTCCCACACTTAAATCTGACACATAAGACATTAAGAAATTACCCATTATACTTAATTCCATAATTTATGGATATTTATAATGTCACTCAATCCTTCTATTTTCTTATCTGTCTTTCCATTTTGAGATCCTAAACTCACTTCTTCACTATCATTCCCATTGGAATAATTTCAAGAAATATTATTATGTATTGATGAAACTCTTCACATTATCCTAATATATAAACAATTATGGGGATATTATCTACTTTGAATATATTTCTTTAGACTATCAAGTAATTTATGAATCGTACTCTTTGGGTTGTATATATATTTTTCATCATGCCTCATTAACCTTTTGATGTTAATTTCATATTCTAAAATCATGACTAATCAATTTTTCTTTACATTCATTAATTTTGTATCAATTTATATTCATTTATATAAAGGTAAATACTTCTCTAAGGAAAAATCTTTAAATGACTTACATTCTATTATGTTTATATAATTACCATTCTTGGTGTTCTAGATCAATAAAAACTATTAATAAATATCCCCACGCATATTCTATAAAAATATCACTAATTTATTCATATCTATACATATTAATACTTTTAAAATATTTCCAAAGATCTTGATAAATTATTTCATTGCCAATAAATTAGTGATTACAAAATAATAAAATAAGTTACCACCTCATAAATTGATCAAGGGTTGTTGTGTCTTTAAAAAGTAAAGGAGTATATTTTATGATAACATGGTTATTTATCATAAACTAGGATAAAATCTCCAAAAATGATGATTTTTTTAATAAAAACTCATGATTTTTTTAATAAAAACTCATGATTTTTTAAGCTAGTAATCAGTTAAATCCATGCACTATTCACAAGTGTTAGCATTGTTTTTGTTTCTTCTATCAGAAATAATTATCTAAAAATGGATTAAAATAATTATTTATTGAGTAAAACTATTAATTATGTATTGGGTAAAATTATTATAAACCACTATGCTCATTTACTAGGTATTTTATAAATGGAAACTATTAAATATTAAACTGATTTTAATTTTTTTTTAAATTTTCTTAATGGTTTACTATAATGTAGGTTTTTTTCCAATGTTCTTGTAAATAAAGTTATTAGAGTTATTATTAAAATCTATCTAATAAAAACTATAGTAACCCCTAATCTATTTACTCATATTTGGGGGTTAATTATTACATTAATAATAGATTATATAACAGTACACACATGATCCAAAGTTTAATAGCCTCACAAGGAATGATTAATTTCTTAAAAAATTACAACAATTATTGAATTTATGAGACATATAAAATATTAATTAAATATATTAATTATTTATATATATGAATAGTGTGTGTGAAACATATTATTCAATCAGATTTACAAATTAAATGGAGAAATATAAAAAATTGTGATCTAAAAATCAAAATAAGGGATAACATATCAAATAATCTACACACACCAAGGTATTATCATAACATACATAATATGGTAAGAATAAAAAATAAATTTAATTCGATGAAAAATATAACATGAATAATATCATAATTTTTTTATAATAATGAATATTATAATAAGGAGATGAAAAATCCCAAACATCATAAACATAATGTAAAGACCTTATTCTAAGGTGACAAATATAAAGGGTACAAATTACACTTTCACCCTATCTTGTTTATATTGTGATACCATATATTTCATTGATATAAAATACAATTATGGACTCAAAACATATCATATATCATCTGATGCATTCAATCACCAGAGAAAATGGAAAAAAAATTAGGGAAATATTTAATAATGAAAAAATTATTACGTGACTTAACTATCAACAAAGAATGACAGAAAAAGTTTAAACCACATAAAATCAATGAATATATATATGATTTAATACTTTCACTATTAAATTAAATTATATATTCAATATTTTAATGCCAGTAAATCAAATATATAATATATAATTTATGTTATAGGATTCTTGATAAAAGTAAAGTCCTCAAATCAATGATGTTTTAAAGGATGTTAATGATTTCATAAGAAAATACATTGGAAGAAAAGTTATACTTTCAAATAAATAGTATTTTTTAAAGGATTTGAATATAAAAAATATAATCCATTGATGAATAAATCCACTTTAAAATTTAGATTATGTTACTTATATATTATATTTATAATTAAGATATAAAACTCTATAATAAAGAACACCCATGTCCATCGAAAGTGATACTAAATGCTTGATTGTGACATTACAAGGGTTACTTCTAAATGTCTTGATAAAGGTTGAACTAAATATATCATATCATGAACAAAAAATCCACTCGTATCAGAAATTTCATATCCATAATACCAAAAATGTATGACATACATGGGGATGTAAAATATGTTATTATAATTAATGAAAATTCACCTTAGTATATTTAAGGACTCATAAAAACTATCCAATGAGAGGAACTAAACAAATATTATCAATAATATATGAAATATATTATTATAAAATAGATATAAAGTAATAAAAAACAAATAAAATACAATCAAATAGGATTCTAATAAAAGTAAAATAGGAAATAAAGACAGATAAATATAGAAAAACCCTACACAACTTATATCTTCATTGAATTTGAGAAGTAACTCATTTAATGATTAATAATAAATTGAAGGGTGTATTAAGAGAGAAAATAATAAAATAACCTTACTGATAAGTTTTTATAGAATAAAATAGATGTGGATAGGTATGTTTATAGTTATACTTATAGTTTCTTTTATTAATTCTGGGTTTTAATCCTTATAATCTAGGTATTGATATATTAAAATTTAAATATTTATAAAGGGGTTTCTACCCTTGAATTATGATTACATTCCCATGGAATTTTATTAAAATACAATTTTATTGAAATTTATCCCCTCTTAATATAAAATTGAATATTTGGAAGAAATTATTTAATAAAATGAATAAGAAATAATTTTTTAGGGAGTAACATATTTTTTCTATTAAAATTTCATTATGGCTGGGAATATGAGTGTAGTATTTGAAAATAAATCATTAAATTGGTATCACATTTTTCATTATTTTTTATAAATAATTCTAATTATAATTTAACTCTTACATCACAATACAGTCATAATGTGTACCATTTTTGTACACCATTTTTCAATAATGAGTAGAAAATTTGAATTTAAAAAATTATTAAAATTTCACCATTACAAGGAGTTAACATGATGCTTCCAAATTTTACATACATTTTTTTAATATCCTTATATGTAATTAAAAAAATTAATTATTAATTAATACCATAAATAAACAGTTTTGGTTATGATGAAAATTATTCTTAACTATATTACTATTCCAAAAAAACACATTACATTTTGAATTTTTAAATTATATACTTTAAATTATTATATTAGAACCTCAAATAAAATATTGGTTCCTATATATTTTATTCATTATAAACCTAGAAATACACTTATTATTCAAAATTTATATTCCATGAATTTTATTGTTTTTATATTATATTTTGTTTCCTTTACTTTTGGTTTCTTGGTAAATGATGGTAAATATAATTCTAGATTATAGTCATAGTGTTCCTTTGTTTTAATTTTTAACTATTAATTACAATAGTTATGAAAATTTTATAATTTATGTTATGTATCTTATCATTATGAATTAGTAAATTGTTCATTTATAGTATTACAAAATCGATCCAGACTTTATATTTATTTATATTTATACGATAAAATATCAATTCTTACAATTTCATCCATACAAAAAAGAATTAATAAGATCAATATAAGTTAAAAAATTAATATAATATATATCATAATATTTTTTATTAATTTTTAAACCAATTAAAATAATATTCTAATGTATATCCCAAAATAATTTCTCTCCCATTAGCTAAAAATCATGAAAGAGATACATAAGAAGAAACATTACCTGCCTAACGACCAAATGCTAAAAAATGATAATATATTTTTAAATAATTATTAATTAAAATGTTTATTGATTATAATTATTATGTGACCAAAACAATAATTTCTATTTATTTTTAATAAAAAATATTTATGATCTCATCCTAGGGTCATAGTGGATGAAATTACATTATCATGGATTCAGAACAAGAAAAACTAGTCTTAAATATCATCATCCTAGAATTTTCTCTTAGGTTTCACACATATATTGGGGTAAAACTACACTTTTTAACTTGTTAAAAAATGCAATGGTACCCTTTATAAATGGCATGACCCACTGGGATCACTCTTAGGCGGCTATAATCTAATCATTCCACCCAAATCCCATCTAAAATATGTTAGGGTCTAGATTCTAGCACCTTGTACGCATATCACATAGGATGAGAGGCCTTATACAAATGAAACTATACATAATATACACCTCTACACATGACATAATAATGAAAAATAGATAAATAAATATAACTAAAATACGCACACATAAACAATTCATATGAAAAACTCTAAGATCCACAAAGGTAAAATAAAACATAATCACTAATAAAAATAGTGGAAAATGCATTCCCAGCCACCAAAAGTAGAATAAAACATAAAATTCCAAGTTGGAGAGATCATGACAACAAACTAGCTTTAGAAACAAACATATTCTACTATTACCACCTCTGATTACCACTAGGATCCACCAACATGATATCAAGTAAGGTTGCTTCTCAACTATATTTCTCCAATATAAGTGTGGGAGAATACACCCATAAAGGGGTGAGTATATAAATACTTAGTAGGAAACCAATATACCCACAAAGGATTAAAAAAATCACCCCATACCCAGAAAACTAAAAGGAAAGTATTACCCATTTAAAATATTGATATTATATGAAGAATTAAACCATAAATATAGAATAAATTCTTAGTCTGCGATAAAACAAATATAAGATAACCAATAATAACTCATATTTGTATGATCTACCCAAATCAAGAATTCCATGTAACCTTTATAAATTTAATTTGGGATCCTTGCCTCACCTAAGGATAAGTATTGGTCGAGGGGGTAACTTACCCTAGTGTAGGTCTTATTCCCTATTTTATCCCTTAAATAGAGGGGGTACATACTACATAGATAAAGGAACCACATCCAAAGTATGTGTGTGGGAGTAGTGGAGTACTAAACCTATATTTGATATTGGGGATGGATCCCATGACATAAACTCACTAACAAGGGGTACCTACCATGAGAATTATCTAATCACCACACCTGATCCAAATCATCATCTATATAGGGCCAAGGTATTAACACAATACATATCTCATTATGTCACACCAATAATGATAATGATAATCTCACTATCATGGCCTATACAGAAAAATACTCATGACAGCTTATTTATTCACCAAAATTTGAGTCTAAAATAAGGGGACATAAAAATCTAAAAATCATGGAAAAGTACATGACATGTACTTAAGAGTTACATGTTATTTTTCCCATATAGAGAAGTTTTAACATGTAGTTACCTATGGAATGTCAAGTAATGGTCCACCAAAATTGTGTGTATTATATGTTACATGATGTGTGGGAATGGTGGATTTCTTCACTTTTACCACTGTAGTATTTTTTTTGTGAAAGAAAAAATTAACGAAATTCCCTATATAGTATATAAAAGGTGTGTTAAAAAAATTACCTAGGAATGTTCTCCCTATACACACTAACTTGGTTGAATTAGGGATACATTTTCTATACACTAGACTACAAGGTGTGTGATGTTTATCCTTAACCAAAACATCATCCCCCTTTTCCTAAGTGATAATTGACGTGTGGATCTGAATAACACATTTAATGATCACATCATTGAGCCCAAAATTTGAATAATTCAGGTATCTTCACTGATTTCACTAACCATTCCTCAGATTTATCCTAAATCTTTGTCAAATAATTTTTTAAATGATTTCATTCCTTCAACGGTTGATTTATGGGTCTTTCACACCTAAAAATAGATTTGTAAGATGTTAACAATCACTAATGTTTCCTTTTAATGTCACTTTATAGATTATCCCACAATTTTTTTCCATCCTATGATCTTCCATCACTATCCACTAATTTCCCACACCCTGATATTTTCCACTGTGCATACATCCATCAATCTTAAATCCTAAATCTCAAATTCTCACTAATCTAAGTCCAATACATCGAACCACCATACATGACATTGGTCGGTGGTGAAACTATGAATAAAATAGAGTAAAAATGATGAAAAATAATTAATACGGATAATTTGATGTCCCAAAAATAAATTTGGGCCCCCTTTTGGGTATATATTTTCTAATAATGAATAAAAGAAGGAAAAAACAGACCATAATTATCATGCCAAAATAAAAAGAATATAAGTTTGTAGGTCCACGAAATCATGAAATAAATTCATTGATTAATAATCCATGTTAAAAGTCATGTATAATAGAGAAAATTTAAAAAAATACCCACATCAACAAAGGCATGACTTCCAATGAAGAGTATATTGATTTACATGTTCATTTTCAATTGTCCTTGATGAACACATTCATCTAAATCCTATGGTTCACTACCCATAATATCTCCACTATCTTTAGATAGGTTTTGGTGACCTACCCTAGTAATAGTTGTTAATGATTATTTAAAATGTGGTATCTTGGTGTAGTGAATTTTTTTGTTAATTATTCAAATAACTAATTTAGTTTAATTAATTGATTTCAATATGATGTCCTAATACCATGGACCCAAGTGTATGTTAATGTTGTACCATGCCTAAGGTAAAATAATTGATCTAAATTCAACCACTTCCTTAGAATCCTCATTATAGTTTTTTTTATGGAATATTATTATGCTTTTTAGCATTTATTCATGAAATAAATATAATATATTATTTTTAATATATTATTTATAAATCCCTATGACACTTTAATTAAATAAATAGCTCAGTGACCAACCTTGAAAATGTTTTTTAAAATAACACAATTCATCAAATAGAAAAAATAAGGGCCTTTACATCCTTCCCACCTTCAAATAATTTCACCCTAAAAATCACAGTATACACAAAAAGTGAAGAGAGTTATCCCAAATCTATTTCTCACATTCTTATGAGATCCCCTATAGGATATAATGATGAAAATGGACACACACAAGGGGAATAGATCACCCACAATGTATCTTATACAACTTTCCCATAATCACCACTAGATACGTCAAGAAGGTGACTCCTCCATGATGTACAGATCACACTAATCAATTACATGCAATGGGTCAAACAAGTATCTCCTCATCTATAAATTGTCTAAGGTATTTTGAACCTAGTATAATAGTTGAGTAAGCTCAAGATGATAATAAACATCTCCCAATATAATAAGTAACTATAAAGAACCAATGAACCTTAGGTAATACTTTCATCCTTGACAAAATTTTTACTCACCACACTATGATGACACCTTTAGAAACACATGACCTTTTTTACAAGAAGTATAAATTCCACTTTCATCAGTCCTTATATACATATAATATCTCTAAGTGGTCCTCATTTTCTAATAGTTTACTTTTACATTATTTTTTATCACCCACATCATTCACATACCCATTAGTGATGACTCTCCTTTCCCCACCCTATGTAGTGGTGATATGTAGGGTCCATCATATTGGTCCATGAAAGGTTCCATGACAATGATAGAGTGGTATCTTGTATATGTAATATAATAAATTCAATTGATCCTCCCAGATATGGATAAAATCCTACATTCCCTCCCTTAATATACCCTTGAGAACCTAAATGGTTTTCTCTATTTCACCATCAATCAAAGGGTGGAACACTATACCGATTCCCAAGTGAGTTTTTAAACACTACTAAAATATTGTCCACAATTGGGATATAAATCAAGAATCTCCATTAGAAACAATTGTTGAGGGTATCCCTAGAAACTGAAATATCTCCTCCACATACAATCATGATATGATCTCCATGGATATTTTCTCCAAAATTGGAAAGAAATGGTCTAACATAGTTATCTGGTTGATGATCTCCAAGATAACATCTTGACTTATTAGTGAATATGTAACCTCTATCATGAAACCCAATAATATGAAATCCCACTTTATATCAACACTACTTGGGGTGGGTATAAACATGTTGGAACCCAATGCCACAAATTCACCTACAAAAAGTGATTCACTAGAAAAAACACTTAGAAACACTCTTTTTCATACCTTATCACCATATATAGATAAAGAGGTCAGGGTACATCTTTATCACTCTATGGTATACCACCAAAGGTAAATTTTTGAACTCCCACTTGACCTCATCACAGAGTGTGATAAGAACCCATTCCCATCCCTAAAAGATAATGATATTCACCCCACCATCAGAATATCCATCTGATGAATCACCTAAGAATATCCTATTTAAAAAAATAACAATTGGTGACTCCTATATGGTCCTCCCTATGGCACTAAATAGGAAAAGGGCCCCCCATCGATCAATGATAGTCCACTATTCCCATATATACTTAGGACAACTATAATGATCTCAACTAATCAGATTCCACTCCTAACAACTGATAATGAGACAACCTATTAATTTAATTATACACCACATTTCCCTTTACCAATGTATTGACATTATTTAAGTCTTATTCCTATAGAAAATCCAAGAAAAATTTTTCCTAAAGTTAAGATCTACCATTTTAAATATGTAGCTGAGACATTTTTGGTACGTATAGGTCAAAAACTGCTATCTAATTTGGTAGTTCCTCCATGTATTTAGGGTGAGAAATATAGCTTGCAACTCAAAAAATTTGGTCACATATTTCTTCTTATATAGACTCAACTACATGGAATTATTATGTAATACCCTGAATCCAATAACCTAGAGCTTATTTTTATCCTACTACATTAGTACAAGATACAAGTGATCAAATCCTAAATAATTGAATAGTGTTGGTAGTATTAGGAGGCTAAATGCATATATGATTCTCACATTACATTAAAAACATGAAATATAACTAAAACATCTAGTAAGAACTTTATTATTCTTCTCGTATATCCATGAAATAATTCATAGATCCATTGTTAGTAACCTATGGAAGGAAAACTATAATAAAAGAGAGATCTTAGATTCCCAGTAAGGAAATATGTGCAGACGAAACTATTACCGAACTAATAAAGAATGAATAATATGACATAAATAAACCATAATCAAATACTCTGTATATCAAAAATTGTAAAAGTAAAATATATATATATATGGATAGAATAACAACATAAATTATCATATGGATAATAATATCTTCCTTTATAATGATAGAATTCATAATTTCATACATCATATACTTACTATAAAGGCTTTATGACAACTCATCATAAATAAATAGGTAGAGAATACACCAAATACCCAAACTATTTTTTCTAATGAGATCTATCGATGCATTGAGGGGCTATAATAGGCCCCAACCATCATTTACAAATTATATTGCATCATCATCTTAATGAAATGAATAAAAATTTAATATATAATCAACATAGACATTATTATTGGAAAACTACAAAATAAAATGTTAATATTTTACCAAGCCAATAATTAAAACAACATGATAATAATCCATCCAATGTAATATGGTGGATAATATAAAAATATTATAATCCCAATCAATAATAGCATTCATCAATGTATGTTTACATATATGAAAATAATTTCAAATGAACATTCAAAACATTCTTTAAAAATGTGAAAAAAATATACATTTATTTGGATAAAATTTTAAATGAAAATTTACAGAATACTGAGAAAATCACTTTCTTTGAAAATAATAATAGAAAGTAGTAATTGAAACTTCAAATAAAATAAAATTTATCATGGAATGATAATCTATTCATGTTTTAAATGATAAAAATTTTTACCTTTCACACTTCTAGTAAAACATCAAATGTACATCATTTAGAAAATTGCAATAAGATTCCATTTAAAACATTGAATAAAAATTTAAAATATGGTTCAAAATTTATTTAATTAATTGCGTAATTAGATAAAATTACATTCTTGAAAACATTTTATGATACATGAATATTGAATAAAAGTTTTACCAACCAAAGTAGAAATAAAGTAGTTTTTTCTTAAAAATTATTTTCTCAATCATATTAATTAAAAAATAGAGTAAAATAAAATAAAAACATATGAAATATATAAATAAGTAGAGTATATGAAAATTAACTTATTTTAAAATAGTAATTTCTTATAATTTATTTCTTTTTTTCTAAACACGAACAATCCTGAATAAAAATGATATTTTATAATAAAACCTTACCTCAGACTTCCATTTGGTCATATGCATTATATCCTATTAAATAATCAACTTGAATGTATTAAATACTTGATTAGAAAAAAACTATCTATACTTAATTATTAAGTTCCTTTTATAATCATTTAAGATCCATTTATTGAACAGTTCTTATAGATTTTGACTACTTAAGGGTGTTTGGTCAAATTGTTCAAAATTAATTGGGTATATTAACTAGGGTTAAATATGTAATGAAATGGTTCCATCAACTCCACATATTTGATAATTTTCTGATTATGATTTTTTTATTTTATAAAATTTTATAATCATCTATTCATGGTTGAAATTGAAAAAAAAATCGCATTTCTTCATCAAGGTGGTAGTCCACATGTACTCCCAAATGATATTATCATTCTTCAACAGATGGAAAGGTTATAAGGTGGATAATATCATATATTTTCAGATTCATTATTTTTTTCATAAATATAATATATATATATATATATATACATTATTTTTATATTTATACCCATCTATGTAAATTATTTATGAAAAATGAATTACACCATTATGTGGAGATGGTAGGTCATACGTACACACGAGCGATGCTTCATCTTCCATAGAATGGATCAAAAAGAGAAAATGGTTGTAAATTAACATAAAAACATATCAATATGGTTAATAGACTTATGTAAAAATTTTAATATGGTTATTTACAATTTTTAGGTGGTTTAATAAGAATGGAACTTGAAAATTTTCTGCAATTACATATACCTCTTCTTTTTGTTACCCCATTTTTCTTACGTATTAATCCTTCTAAAAGTGGTTTTTTTGTGAGATATTTAAAAATGTTTTTTATGTGATCTTGAAGCCTTATCCCATTATTCTAATCCTTTTCATTCTTTTTACCCTTAACTAAAGTGATAAATATTTACCATTGTTACTATTTATTATGATAAAAACTAAAGTGAAATTATTAAATAATACTAATTATTATAAAAAAATATAGAATATATTCTAAAATATTAAATTTTGAGAAGTGGTAAAAATTACATCTAATATATGTTTTTAAAATTCAATGAAAACTATTTTTATAAAATGTTAGTTTTAATCATAAAATTTATTTTATAGAAAAAATCATAATGTTGACTCCAATGAAGTTAAATAAATTATAAAAATACAAAAAGTGACATATTTTTATTTTGAAGAAAACCAAAACCAATAAAAAAATTTAAAATACATTATTATGAGAGAAAAACTAAATAATGTTTCTATTTAAACAAAAAAATTACTTAGGTTTCCAAATTATTAAGTATATATTTATCATTTAAAAATTATATTTTTATATGTAATAAATTACACCCCAAATATATATTTATTTACAAAAAATATTTTTAAAATATATAATTTCTTCTTAATCATTATAATGGAATAATAGTGACTATATTTATAAAAATTTATTTTTCACTATTCCCCCAAAAATGAACTATTTGTGAAAAGTCTCAAAAATTCACCCTAAGAGTATTCTAAAATTATTAATGAAAAAAAGAAATTGTTTTAATGAATTTATAATTATAAAATATGTGTATTTATGTTTTAATAATATTTTTTAATACATCTATGTAAATTATGCTATATTTTCATTTGAATGAAAAGATTACATAACATAATTATAGCTCGGGTGCTATATGTGAGAAATCACTTCCTTCCACTACATGAATACACAAACAAGAAAATATCCAAAATATTCATATAATAACAAGTACTTAACTCTTTCCTCTATTAAAAATAGTATAAGATCATTCATCAACCTCCACTTCATCTTCCCAAAATATCTTTTTCATCTCTCATACTAAACAAATTACCGCTTCTTCTAGTGAAGGGAATAAATGGGGTCCATAATCCTATAGATGTATTCCAAGAATATTTAATAGTTTCTTTCCAACCCAAGAAAACTCTTCACCTTGAACACATTCTTGGGTTTCTCTAAATCTATAAGTATGATAATCTTTTTTAGGCCCACAACTTCTCTGTCATCTAAGATTACATGCCTCAAGAAGTACACATCCTGAATCTATAACTAACACTTAGATATATTTTCATCTATATGGTTCTATACAAGTAATTTTATAATGATCATATAATGATAAATATTATAATCCTATTATAATAAATATTTAAGGATGTCATTAATGGTTTTAATCATGAAGTTATCTGAGAAAGGCTGATAGATTTGGTTTAAAAGTCTCATTAACACAGCTATGGAATTCATTATAGTAAAGGGAATCTAAAAAATTATTAATGGTAATAAAAAAAATAATACCCTATTCTATATATCACCTTCACAAACTCAAATTTACTGATAGTAATACATAATATTGATCTTTAAGAATAAATTCTCTCCCTGCAGCTGATTAATGAGTTCATCAATCCTAAAAAGATGGTATTTGTTATTTATTGTAACTTTATTTAGGTGGAGATAGAAAATAAAAAGTCTTATGATATCATCTATGAAAAAAAGTGTGTGCTTCCCAGAGGGACACATCGGGTATAATTAATCCTTTCTCTATATTTTCCTCCAACTTCATCATCATCTCTGTGAGCATAGTTGAGAATATCCAATAATATTTAAAAGATATTGGAGTGGTCACAATACACATTTACATGAAAAATTAAAGCTCACTTAGAGGGGGAAACATTGTAAAACCCTTGCAAAAATTCCATGTATTCTTAAACAACTGTAATAATATGGCCATCTTGGAAATCTACTCCACGTAAATCCAAAATATTTAACTAACGGGTGATCAGTTGTAACCTCCCATGTGTAGGCTCTACTCATCTTGACTAATGGTCACACTCCCCCTTGAAGGATAATATCAATCCATCAAATCAGAAGCACATAACTCTATGATAGTAGTATTATATTCAATAATGAACTGAGGATAGATAGTCTTTATCAAGGATGATGTTACATGAATTCATCATATCCATAATGAGGCCCCACAAAAACCTTTATCCACTAAGTAAAATCTGAGACTTCTAGGAGATGTAGGTGAGAATGTGATCACTTATATTAATATTATATTGTTAAATATTTTGATATAGTTGATCACCCATAATATAAAACTATCTAACTAGGGAATGAAAATAAAGTAATGGACTATGCTAATGTCAATGTGTATTGGTTTCAAATTAGAGAAGACACAAAATGTACCTTAGATCATGTCGAGTGCTACATGGTATTAATCTTACATTACCCACATCAAGATGCATCCATGCCTTCTATCCCACTGAGCCTAGGATATACTATATAGGGGTGGTTGTGGTGTAAGTGTTTCATAGTTTTTTCCTCTACTAGCTCCTCCTGGATCAGCTTAAACTCCCTTGGACCATCAGGTACACCTTTGGGTGGTTTTGGATCATAATTATAACTCTATTTTTGAGGAATACGAGTTTTATGGACCTTCTATGATGTATTATAGGTAAAATAATCATGTTTTATATTACTTTATCCCATATATTAATAGAAAAATTTGTCTCTTATCTGATTGGATCATCTATTCTCATGATATAGTAATCATTGTGGTTTAATCCACACATGTGGACACCTCGTTTGTTTTCAACCATATTCTTATTGAAAATAAAGAGCTTTCATCATGAAAATCTATTCAAAGATTTTTCCCTAAGGAATGAAGTATAATTTCCCTTATGGTTGCCTCATAAGGAGGTTACTTCTATGTTCAAAAATATCACTTTTGTTTTTATATTTTGAAGAGAAGAAGATATTGGGGATTTATTGAGTTTGTTTAAATAAATAGTTAAGAAATTAATTTAAAAAAATGTTAGTCTAAATAATATAAAAAAATAAAATAAATTCAATAAATTATGAGATTCAGTGTTAACCAGCTACTATGAACTTTATTGTACTTTTTCAAACACACTCATTATTTCAAAAAAATTATCCTATTAGATTACATGATGAACTATGACAACCCTGCTTTTTATTACAACTTAAACATGCTTTATTACATAAAACTTCACTTGATACAACAATGAAGATCGAGAGGTTTAGTGTCTTTGGGGCTTAGGATCATTACATAAAAACTTTAAACTTGAAATACAACATCCTTATTGAAAACTTCCTTTACATGACCACTACATTCCTTCGTACTTAGCATTGCATGGGATAACCTGAGGACATGCATAAGAAAAGGGTGAGCTATAAAGCCCAGTAAGGGAGTACACAATGAATAACATGAGGAGTACAATACATGTTAGGAAATAGTCATATCAATAGAGCATAAGAGAGACATGAACATAAAGGCATGATAAAGCATGATAATCATAACATGGAAATGTGGCAACAACACTTAACATTGAATTAGCATGAGACAAGGCTCATTGCACATGGAGCATGAGTAAACCCTCATTGCACTTGAAGCAGGAGTAAACCCTAGTTGCACTTGAATTAGCATGAGTCAACACTCATTTCACATGACGTATCATGATACTATACTTTACCCAATAAATTGGAGCTCTATAAAGGGCGCACCCTTCTTAAACATTTCATTTCATGCATAAGTGTGCCACATGGATCATAAAACATGGATTCATAAAACATAATCATTTCTTCAACGATAAATGAATGTGGAATTCATACATGAAACTTTACAATCAATATGTATATGTGCATAAAGGTGAATACCCTTGATGGAGAAATGGGCATGGTATTCACTACACAAAGACATTGGCTTAGAAAATCGGTGCGATTTCGGCAGCATAACGGCGTGACATAAGAATTCATAAAAAAGGTTGATGAGAGAGAAAGGGGTTCCTCATCATATTTACATGTAATGGACAGTAAGGAGATCATATATATACATGTCCCAACAATAGAAATGGAATTTAGATTCATGATACAAAAGTATTGCTTGAATGTAAAAGAAGAGAGAGAAGTTCCTTTCGAAATTTCGGCATAGTAACGGGTGTACATGGGAGGCATTTAATGAGAGAGAAAGGGTTCTCCCATCATTCAAACAATAATATGGCAGTATGGGGGAGGTGAGAAACCATACCCCAACATTCATAATTGAAATAAAAAGGGAAATACAACTTAAAGAAAATTGACAAAAAAATGAGAAAGGAAGAAAAACCCCTTACTTGGAAGTGTGCTTCCAAAGGCTAGAGAGAGGCTTGTGAGAGGCTTCTTGGGAGCTTGGGGCACCTTGGGAGGATTCTAGAGAGAGTAGGGCAGAGGTTGGACGAACTTCAAGGGCTTTGAGTGAGGAGGAAGTGGGAGCTTGGGTGGGTTTATATAGGAAAGGTGAGAGAATTCTTTATTATTTAGGTTTGGGACCCCTTATATTAAAATAGTCCAAACCACAAACCATCCCATGGTATTTGACCATGGTTTCTGGAAAAGGAAAGAGGAAAACAATATTTTACAAGGCCAAGGACCGAACTTATTAAAAAATTAGGGTTGCTTATGTGGAGGTGAGTCACACTCCCATGGAAATTAATTTAAAAAGGCAAAGTGTTGAATAAGTCTTGAGGGCTCCATTAATGCTTTGAAAAGTGAGTCAAACAAACCCAAAACCTCATTATTTTAATGATAAAACACATATTGGCCGAACATAAGGATTATGGTTTTTTATTACATCACCATTGGGTCATTATGATGTCATAAAACACATTATATATTTAAATGGTATTTAATTTTTACCCAAAAATTTGACTGTCTCAGAAAATTATGAAAAATTCACCGTTGGATAATTTCGACGTCCTGATTCCAAAAATAATATTTATTTTATCTAAATAATTTTCTAAATATGTGAATTTTCACTTTTAAAATAAAAACTGACATTTATAAAAAATTTCACGGGTTTTGACAGAAATGGCTTTCAAACCTTAATAAAAATTTTGATTGCATTCATAAAATTATAAGATCATTTATATTTAATAAAAAATAATAATATTTTATTAAAATATTATTTAATTCAAAAATCCTTTAATTTAATAAAATATAATTCTTAATTAAATAATAACTAAAAACATCATTTGTACTTTAAAAATTAATTACAATGCATCAAAAATGACTAGAAATTATATTTATTATTATATAAAAAAAATAATGTACATGAACATGGTGCTACTTATTTGTTACATAACCCCTTAAAATAGCCGCATAAGACCTAAGGGTAAGGTGTGTGATGGTGACAGACTCTTGGGGTTGCTCGGATAACATTGTTCGAGTGGTAATCTCTATCAACTTCCATTTTTCCCGTAGACGATCACGTTCGAGCTTGACTTGATGAAGCTCAGCTTGGGCTTGGTCAAGGGAAAAGCCCAAAGACGCCACCTCCTTTCCGAGCTCCGACAAATGGGCTTCGTAAGGGGAAATTCTACTGGATGAGGTCATCGCTTCCTTTGTCTGAGTAAAAATGGTTTCGTTAAAGCCTTATATTTAAACTACCCAGATGATCACTGTTCAACGGCTATAAAAGTAACGGTCACAAATCTTAATGTTAAACTAAAGAAGTTGAAATCATATAAAAACATAAAGAAACATTTAACTGGATCAAGAGGGATTTTCCATTAATGAAATTTTGGGCCGTTACAACATTCCCCCCTTAAGAAATTTCGCCCTCGAAATTTTCCTTTTCCCACACTAAAACAAATGTGGGTAACTTAGCTTCATCATATCCTCCGACTCCCAAGTTGCTTCTTCAAACTTGTGGTTTCTCCACAACACCTTGACGAGGGGCATTGTCTTATTTCGTAGAACTTTTTCTCTACGATCTAAGATCTTCACTGGTTGCTCCTCATAAGAAAGATCGTCTTCTAATTGTACCGCCTCAGAAGAGAGTACATGTGAAGGGTCTGGTATGTACTTCCTTAAGAGGGATACATGGAAGACATCATGCACCTTGGCCATAGTAGGTGGAAGTGCTAGTCGATAGGCCACAGCCCCAACACGATCAAGAATCTCGAATGGGCCGATGTACCTTGGACTTAACTTCCCTTTCTTTCTAAACCTCATGACCTTCTTCCACGGAGATATGCGTAAAAACACCATGTCTCCGACTTTAAACTCAAGGTCTCGTCGACGATTATCTGCATAACTCTTCTGTCGACTTTGGGCTGCCTTGATATACTGCTGAATGGTTTTCACCTTCTCCACCATTTCTTCGACCATTTCTGGTCCAAGTAGCTTACGTTCACCGACCTCATCCCAACATGCCGGTGTTCTACACCTTTTCCCATACAGGGCTTCATATGGTGCCATTTGGATGCTTGAGTGGAAACTATTATTATAAGAGAACTCAACTAGAGGAAGATGTTGATCCCATCCTCCTTTAAAGTCCATTGAGAACGCTCTCAACATATCCTCAAGTGTTTGGATAGTCCGCTCGGATTGGCAATCAGTTTGAGGATGATAGGCCGTACTGAAGTTCAGTTCAGTATTCAGAGCATGTTGAAGACTCTTCCAAAACTTAGAGGTAAATCTTGGATCTCGGTCAGACACAATAGATAGTGGTACTCCATGCAACCGTACCACTTCCCTGATATATATCCGTGCCAGTTGATCCAAAGAGAAATCCTCTCGAATAGCAATGAAGTGTGCAGTCTTTGTAAGACGATCCACAATAACCTAGATTGCATTGTTGCTTTTGGATGTCCTTGGAAGTCCAGTGACGAAGTCCATGGTGATGTTCTCCCATTTCCATTCTGGTATGGGCAATGGTTGCATCATCCCCTTAGACTTCTGCCTCTCTGCCTTCACTTGCTGACACACCAGTCACTTTGATGTATATTCGGAGATCTCCTTCTTCATATTATCCCACCAAAAGTTTTCTCAGAGATCTCGATACATCTTTGTGCTCCCTGGGTGAATAGAGAAATTTGAACTATGTGCATCATCCAAAAGTTCCTTCTTCAGCTCCGAACTTGATGGAACACATAGTCTTTTCCCAAACCGCACAATTCCTTCTTCATTAACATTAAACTCTGAGGATTTTCCCTTTTTGATAGCTTCCACTTTTTCTTGGATTCTCGCATCATCCATTTGAGCATCCTTTAACCTTTACAAAAGAGATGGTTGAGCAATAATTTGTGAAAGGATTGATGATGTTCCCTTCTTTATGATTCCCACGTCCATCTTCATCAAGTCTAAGAAGATTGGATCCTTCTCAATTCTCATCATTGATAGAATTGCTGGATCCTTTCTACTTAGGGCATCCGCCACCTTGTTCGCCTTCCCAGGGTGGTAATGTATTGAACAGTCATAATCTTTTATGAGCTCTATCCATCTTCTCTGGCGCATATTAAGCTCTTTCTGTGTGAATATATATTTAAGACTCTTGTGGTCAGTATATATCTCACATTTCTCTCCATAGAGATAATGCCGCCAGATTTTCAAGGCAAAGATCACCGCCTCCAACTCCAGATCATGCGTTGGATAGTTTCGCTCATGGATTTTCAACTGTCTTGAGGCATAGGATATCACTTTATCATTCTGCATCAGCACACATCATAATCCCTTCTTCGAAGCATCACTGAATACCACAAAAAGCTCCCCACTTGTGGGTAAAGTGAGCACAGGTGCAGTGATAAGCCTCCTTTTCAACTCCTTGAAGCTTTCTTCGCATTCATCACTCCAAGCAAACTTTACTCCCTTTCGAGTTAGCTTGGTAAGAGGGTTGGACAATCGTGAGAAGTTTCTCACAAATCGTCGATAATATCCAGCTAACCCCAAGAAGCTACGGATATCAGTTACCGATGTTGGCCTCGGTCATCCCTCAATTGCATCTGTTTTGGAGGGGTCCATAGATATCCCATTGCTTTTGATGATATGGCCCAAGAATGAGACCTCCTTCAACCAGAACTCACACTTGCTGTACTTGGCATAGAGCTTCTCCTTGCGCAAAGTCTCCAGTACAGTTCTTAAATGCTCCTCATGGTCCTCCTTGGTTTTGGAGTATATTAGAATATCATCTATAAAGACTACCACAAATTTATCTAGGTAATCTCTAAAGACTCTATTCATCAAGTCCATGAATATTGCTGGAGCATTGGTGAGTCCAAAAGGCATTACTATGAATTCATAGTGCCCGTACCTTGTACGAAAAGCAGTCTTGGGGATATCTTCCTTCTTCACCCTTACTTGATAATATCCCGACCGCAAGTCGACCTTGGAGAAGTATTGTGCTCCACGCAGCTGATCAAACAAGTCATCGATTCTTGGGAGAGGATACTTGTTCTTTATCGTGATTTTGTTAAGTTCACGATAATCGATGCAAAGCCGCATTGACCCATCCTTCTTCTTGACGAAGAGGACTGGTGCACCCCATGGTGATGCACTTGGGCGTATAAACCCTTTATCCAGATTCTCCTGTAGTTGTTTCTTCAGTTCTTCAAGCTCAACCACATCCATCCTATATGGAGTCTTGGATATTGGTAGCGCCCCAGGTATAAGTTCAATTGAGAACTCAACATCTCTTCTTGGAGGAAGACCAGGAAGTTCCTCGGGAAATACTTCAGCGAATTCCCACACAATAGGCATTTCTTCAAGGATGGTTTCTTCCTTGGACTCAGTCATCTGAGCCAGATATACGTGCTCATAAGGCAGTAATATCTATGCTTGAGATGATGGAGCTAAAGGAGATTCATCTTCCTCCTGACACTTGTAAAGAATCGGGGGTCGATTCTTCATATGGAGTGTGATTTCCCTCTCCCGACAATTTATGTTGGCTCTATATAAGGAAAGCCAATCCATGCCAAGAATTGCATCAAATTCCACCAAAGGGAGTATGACGAGGTTCGCCGGGAAATTCAATCCACAGATTATAACAGGGGAGGACTTATACTCATGGGATGCAATGATTTCCCCATTTGTCGTACTCACCGATATCTTTACTTCCATGATTTGTGGTGGTGCAGGGATTGTTCTACTAAACTTTTGAGATATAAAAGAATGCGTAGAACCTGAATCAAAAAGTACGTTCGCTATTCTTGAATGAATAACTAGCGTACCTATCACCACTTCGTTGTCGGGGTTCACTTCGGCAGAAGTGATGGCAAAATCTCTTCCTTGCTGTCTTGGAGGTTGTTGATTGCCTCCGATAACCCTTGGATTAGGGCACTGATTCGCAAAATGACCAGGTTCTTTGCATTTGAAGCATTGAACAACGCGTTGAGGTTCGAATGGAGTGTTCCTCCCCTCCTTCGCAGCCGTGGGTCCTTCTTGCTGACAGTTAATAGCTAGGTGACCTTCTCTTCCACACTTGAAGCATTTTCTTGTCCCCCTAAGGCAATTTCCAGGGTGCTTCTTTCCACACTTTTGGCAAGTGGGGTGCTGGAATTTCTTAGCGCCGTTGGATTTATCCATCGGACCACCAACATTGAATTCCACCTTCCGCTTCTTGTCCCCATGATACCCCTGTGATTCTACGATCTCCATTTCATCCTTGAGGGCACATCGGACAATTTCCTCATAGCTATCGAAGTCACGGATCGCTAATGCTTTCCGCAAGCTAGGCTTCAGCCCACCAAAGAAGCGGTCAACCTTGCATTCGGGGGTAACGACAAAGCCGGAAGCGTATCGTGCAAGCCTTGTGAAGTTTTCCTCGTACTCTCCCACAGATTCCTCATCTTTCTGCTTGAGGGAAAGGAAGTCCCTTTCCATCTTAAGACGGAGGGTGCGTGGAAAATATTTATCGACAAACATCTTCCGGAATACCTTCCATTCCAAAGCCTCGATCTCCTCCTCAGGCTTCGTATTTTTGATCAACGTCCACCATTGATCAGCTTCACCCTCCATACGATAAGCCGCCAGGAGAACCTTCTCTTTTTCAGAGCATTGGAGTATGGAGAATATCTTTTCAATGGAGTTGATCCATTGTTCATCAATCGTGGGATCGGATGATCCACTAAAAGTAGGAGGCCTTTGTCTAATGAAGCTTTCAATAGAGACTTGTTCTTTCTTAGGGGGGGTTGAACGTTCCTCTTGACCAGTGTTTCTATTCAAAACTTGAGTTAGATGAGAGAGAAGCGTGACAAAGTTCGCGATTCCCGCTCCCATTGGATTGGGCATCTCATAAGTACAATCATCACACTGATCTTCACAACGGTTGTTAGCCCGAGTTCTCCTATTACCGGCCATTGGCTGGAATAAAAGGAAAGTTAGGGGTAACACATAAAGGGAAATCCAAAGACAAAAGTTAATGACTTATAAATAAACTTTAATCTCTTCAACTCATGAGTCTATAGGATTCAATCCAGGCTTTTCATGATCTTCCTTCTAACATATATTCTTAGGGGCATTTTTCCCTTAATAAGGGTTCATACTAAGATTGTGAATTTATCAAAACATATCCCCCGGGAGTGTCATAACCAAGAGTGCAGCAAGGCCCGTTGTCGTGCACCAGTTCCCGTTCGAGTCTAGCTCAAAGCGGTGTTTTCGGGTTTTACCCCTAGGATACATCTGTGCCAGAGCCGCCTCTACCTGCTCGTATCCAGACAGGGATGTATTTTTTTGATAAAACACTTAATTAGTATTTAACAAAACTTAGGGATGTTTTTATTATGCTTAGTCTTGTATCTAAGGCTTTACTAGGGTTTCCTAATCCCAAAAATAACTAAACCTATCCTCTGATACCAACTATGACAACCCTGCTTTTTATTACAACTTAAACATGCTTTATTACATAAAACTTCACTTGATACAACAAATAAGATCGAGAGGTTTAGTGTATTTGGGGCTTAGGATCATTACATAAAAACTTTAAACTTGAAATACAACATCCTTATTGAAAACTTCCTTTACATGACCACTACATTCCTTCGTACTTAGCATTGCATGGGATAACCTGAGGACATGCATAAGAAAAGGGTGAGCTATAAATCCCAGTAAGGGAGTACACAATGAATAACATGAGGAGTACAATACATGTTAGGCAATAGTCATATCAATAGAGAATAAGAGAGACATGAACATAAAGGCATGATAAAGCATGATAATCATAACATGGAAATGTGGCAACAACACTTAACATTGAATTAGCATGAGCCAAGGCTCATTGCACATGGAGCATGAGTAAACCCTCATTGCACTTGAAGCACGAGTAAACCCTCGTTGCACTTGAATTAGCATGAGTCAACACTCATTGCACATGACGTATCATGATACTATACTTTACCCAATGCATTGGAGCTCTATAAAGGGCGCACCCTTCTTAAACATTTCATTTCATGCATAAGTGTGCCACATGGATCATAAAACATGGATTCATAAAACATAATCATTTCTTACACGATAAATGAATGTGGAATTCATACATGAAACTTTACAATCAATATGTATATGTGCATAAAGTTGAATACCCTTGATGGAGAAATGGGCATGGTATTCACTACACAAAGACATTGGCTTAGAAAATCGGTGCGATTTCGGCAGCATAACGGCGTGACATAAGAATTCATAAAAAAGGTTGATGAGAGAGAAAGGGGTTCCTCATCATATTTACATGTAATGGACAGTAAGGAGATCATATATATATATGTCCCAACAATAGAAATGGAATTTAGATTCATGATACAAAAGTATTGCTTGAATGTAAAAGAAGAGAGAGAAGTTCCTTTCGGAATTTCGGCATAGTAACGGGTGTACATGGGAGGCATTTAATGAGAGAGAAAGGGTTCTCCCATCATTCAAACAATAAGAGGGCAGTATGGGGGAGGTGAGAAACCATACCCCAACATTCATAATTGAAATAAAAAGGGAAATACAACTTAAAGAAAATTGACAAAAAAATGAGAAAGGAAGAAAAATCCCTTACTTGGAAGTGTGCTTCCAAAGGCTAGAGAGAGGCTTGTGAGAGGCTTCTTGGGAGCTTGGGGCACCTTGGGAGGATTCTAGATAGAGTAGGGCAGAGGTTGGACGAACTTCAAGGGCTTTTAGTGAGGAGGAAGTGGGAGCTTGGGTGGGTTTATATAGGAAAGGTGAGAGAATTCTTTATTATTTAGGTTTGGGACCCCTTATATTAAAATAGTCCAAACCACAAACCATCCCATGGTATTTGACCATGGTTTCTGGAAAAGGAAAGAGGAAAACAATATTTTACAAGGCCAAGGTCCTAACTTATTAAAAAATTAGGGTTTCTTATGTGGAGGTGAGTCACACTCCCATGGAAATTAATTTAAAAAGGCAAAGTGTTGAATAAGTCTTGAGGGCTCCATTAATGCTTTGAAAAGTGAGTCAAACAAACCCAAAACCTCATTATTTTAATGATAAAACACATATTGGCCGAACATAAGGATTATGGTTTTTTATTACATCACCATTGGGTCATTATGATGTCATAAAACACATTATATATTTAAATGGTATTTAATTTTTACCCAAAAATTTGACTGTCTCAGAAAATTATGAAAAATTCACCATTGGATAATTTCGACGTCCTGATTCCAAAAATAATATTTATTTTATCTAAATAATTTTCTAAATATGTGAATTTTCACTTTTAAAATAAAAACCGACATTTATAAAAAATTTCACGGGTTTTGACAGAAATGGCTTTCAAACCTTAATAAAAATTTTAATTGCATTCATAAAATTATAAGATCATTTATATTTAATAAAAAATAATAATATTTTATTAAAATATTATTTAATTCAAAAATCATTTAATTTAATAAAATATAATTCTTAATTAAATAATAACTAAAAACATCATTTGTACTTTAAAAACTAATTACAATGCATCAAAAATGACTAGAAATTATATTTATTATTATATACAAAAAATAATGTACATGAACATGGTGCTACTTATTTGTTACATAACCCCTTAAAATAGCCGCATAAGACCTAAGGGTAAGGTGTGCGATGGTGACAGACTCTTGGGGTTGCTCGGATAACATTGCTCGAGTGGTAATCTCTATCAACTTCCATTTTTCCCGTAGACGATCACGTTCGAGCTTGACTTGATGAAGCTCAGCTTGGGCTTGGTCAAGGGAAAATCCCAAAGACGCCACCTCCTTTCCGAGCTCCGACAAATGGGATTCGTAAGGGGCAATTCTACTGGATGAGGCCATCGCTTCCTTTGTCTGAGTAAAAATGGTTTCGTTAAAGCCTTATATTTAAACTACCCAGATGATCACTGTTCAACGGCTATAAAAGTAACGGTCACAAATCTTAATGTTAAACTAAAGAAGTTGACATCATATAAAAACATAAAGAAACATTTAACTGGATCAAGAGGGATTTTCCATTAATGAAATTTTGGGTCGTTACATGAACAACCTAAGATATTAGAATATACATATAAATATACCTAAAAATAATAAAACAAAATTTAATATATCATGTTTGTATTCATATAAATGTTATTTAATTACTCAATGGCCACAAAAAAAATAAACTTAACTGAAAATTCCATACTTTTAAACTAGATATTTCTTAGGAAATTAAAATAAAAAAATTAATTATTTTACTTGACATATTGATGAACAATTCAAAATAGAATCTAATAAAATTACAATCAGTCATTAAAGGATTTATATTTCCTAAAAAATCAATAAGATATAATATAGTTGAAGATATAAAATGGAGAAATTCATATTCTCCACTTCTCATGAATAATAAGTTTTTGTCCATACATAGCTAAATAAGTTTCATGCTCTATGTATTCTTAATGCTCTATGATTGATCATTCATTGGTCCTGATCTCCACTCCCACCTATTGTCTGATGATTATACTCTTAAATTCATACCCATTTTTGTAAAGTAAAAAATACATTTTATATAGTTCATGCTTTCAGTAGGTTCAAATCACATCTTCAATTCATGAGTTCACCCCCTAATTTACTTCTAAGTGGAAGCAGTCTTCAATGTGTATTGAAATTGAATCCTCACAATCCATAATCAGTAAATTGCATTCAAATGGGTAGAAATTTAATATTTTAATTTTATATTCCTATTTAACCTTCCTTTAATTTAATAAACAAGTATATGATTTGTAAATCTATTAATTTATCCTGATTTACTTAATAGTGTACTAAAACAACTCATGGAACAACTTTTTTCTACTTCTCTCATTAGGTCATAAAGCAATAAGTTGTGGTTTTATTCTTAAGAAATTTATTATTTAAAGTTAATTAATTCCTTCAAATCATGGTAAAATTATCTATGGTTTTATTGTGACCCAACTCTCTTACACATATTATTACATGATTTTAACATAAATATCCAATAAACACATCCAAAGGATCCATATGCCTAGTGTTTTTGGGACACTAGTTTCACAAAACCTTAACATGAATATGAAATAAAACATATTTATTTTAAAATCCTTAATGTGTTCCTAGACCCCTTTTATATATTTTAAAACTATATAGAAAATCCAAAGATATACATAAATAAAAATTTTGTGCTATAAAGCCCAGTAAATGAACAATCATGATAAAAAAACACATCATATTAGACAAATGGAATAACATGATATCATAATTTATAAGGAATGTGTATAATAATAAAAAATAATAACATAAATAATATATAATAATAATATAATTTCATCATAGTAATGAGAGAACATCATAACACATAGAATCAAAAGAAAAGGTCAAGGCGTATTGTTGAGATATCAGAACATAGTGGACAGAGTCCCATAAAGGATTAGGTTTACTCCCAAGTCCCATACATATTATATTATGATTATAACCATTTCCCAATTCATTGTATCACTCTATAGGTGAACCCATAATACCATGTACATTAATAAGTGTGTCACATAAGAAAATCAAACATAAGACATAAGATTAAGAACTACCCATAAAGAGAAATGGGTAACATAATATTGCCTTGAATAATAATAAAAATATATCTCAAAAGGATTTAAAATATAAGAAGGAATTAAATTTTTTTGTGTTCATATTTCTAAAAATAATTAAATTTCTCAATTATGGAGTTAATTTGAATAAAATTTCATGAGAAAGGGTGAAGAATTAATTTTTTAATTTAAGTTTTTTAGTGAGGTTTTAAGAAAATGGTAAGGCGTATTTTAAGGTAATAAGAACATTTTTTGCATTAAAATATAAGTGAACTGTGAGATTTATCCCTAAGATAATGATTATTTATATAAATCCTTTGACGATTAAAAACATTTCATGTGGTGGTAAATAACATGAAATAATAAATAGGAAGTTCTCTTAAATCAGGTTTACTAAAATGAAATATTTGTGATGATAAATTCAAAATCATGTATATCCAAAAAAAAGAAATCAAGGATAACCTTAAAATATATGAAAGGTTCATATATACAAAATATATAAGGTTTAAATCAAAAAAATTAAAGTGAGGATTTGATTCAAAGAGAGATAACTTATAACTAAATGAAAAGAGGGTGGTTCAAAGAGTTCCCTTACCTCAGGTTCAGATTCACTCTCCACTTTCACATAACATTATGAATAATAAAATTAGATTTATTAAATAAATTATTGATAACATTATAAAATTATATTTTATTTATTATCAATCTTTTCTTTAGTTTGGTGTTATTTAATCGAGATATTGTTTTTGTTTCTAATGTCCAAAGGTCATTCGTAACATTGTTCCAAGGACACATCACATGTGAATAATTATTGTAGTTATTTATGAAATGGTTAAATAAATATATATATATATATATATGTGGTGAAATTATGTTCATATTATTTTATTATTTAAAATTCGTTGTAAAATTAAAATATTATTAAAAATAAATATAGTCCATAGTGTTTAATTACTATCATTTTATGGTTAATTCACATAGGCAGGTTTCACGACCATGGGGATATTATATAGTTTCCTTTAGAATTATGAATGTTAATCCATTAGATAATATGAAACAAAATAAATTATACTTATTTAGATAATTTTTAACCATAAAAATTTAATTTAAACTATCCCTAAAGTCAGTGGTGGGAAATTAAATTCATTGTTCAAGGAGGTGGTAGACCAACCATAATATGAACATCATTTTCATTTTAGATTCAATTGAGGGTAGGGTAGAAAATGGATGTTACAAAATAATAATAAAATATCACTAAATTTACGATACTAATGTTAATATATCAAGAAAAATGGAATTGTTATGTGGGAGGTAGAAAAAGGAAATAATTAAAAGGTGCTGAGTTGATAATTTTACCTCATACTTGTGGTGTCTCCCCATGGTTATCCCTTAAGGATCCTTAGGATGTGATTTGGGTAATCAAAAAACTTGGTGATCATAGATGAGAGGTATGGGGAGATAATTGAGTTGATTTTGTGAAATATTTAAGTCTTATAAGTCCGGTAGAGAAAGGGTGGTTAGGGGTGATACTTATAGGGGGAAGAGAGGGGTATCGATGAATATAATATTTATTTATTTATTATTTTAACCCAAGATTTTGAGTATTTAGGAATCTTGTGACTAGATAAATCAATTTTGGATTATGAATTTAAGTTAATGATTTATTAAACCATACATAACTCACTAATTCATGTATTTAACTTATTATTTTTAATAACATATTTTGTTGTATTTCACTATTCACCAAAAATTCAAATCTTTTAGAAAATTAAAAAAATCATCCTTTATATTTTTTGAAAATTATATTCAAAAAATGAAATCCATTATATGAATATTATTTTATAAATACAATAAATTTAATTTTTAAATAAAATTATTTTTTATTTGAAAAATACCATTTTTATATTATAGTCAATTTTATGACCCTTCCAAAATTACTTAATGTATCATAAAATTATATTATCATTTCAAAACAACTTAAAATTTTTTATAAACCCATTTTATTATAAAAAACTTTATTTAAAATTTTTTATATTTTTAAAAAATGAAAATAAGACATGTGTATTTTAAAAAAATACAAAAAATTATTTTATCATTTTAAAGACATTTATTTATTTGTAGCATGATGTAAATTTGATATATTTTCACTATAACAAAAAATAATATATTATTTTATAATTTTATTAACCATGTTATTATAATAATGGTAAATTTATGATTCTTAACTACCAAATTACTATTCCAATAGTCATATAATGGTCCTATTGCAACGATTTGGTAACAATTAGATCCATATAGTCAAATTTACCTTTACAACCTATATATACTACATTATTCTCATACCTCATCATTTTCTACTATATATACAAGGTTGTATACTTACCTTAATAATGAATATAATATTCTTGATGCTACTCTTTTTTATAGTCTTTATGTAAGGAGTGATATTCATTAAAGTTTTTAGGCCTATATTAGTGTGTTCATTATTATTATTATTTTACCATTTTATAAAATTCCATGATATTATAGTGAAAATTATTTAATTATGTAAAATTTTCCAATGAAAGATAAATTTCTTTCTATGTGCATCTATTTTCAAAAATAACAAAACATTGACAGTGGAACATGAGTTCTTTTACACATTGAAGGAATTTTTGGGCTGTTATATTCTTAACCCCTTAAAAGATCACACTCAAAATTTCATTTCACCCACTAAGATAAAAAATATATGTGTAATTTTATTTTATTTGAACCTCCAGTTCCTATGTCACTTCCTTATACTTATGGTGCCACCATAATAATTTGACTAGGTTACTTGTCTTGTTGTGTAGAACTTTGTCTCAATAGCCTAAGATCTTTACAAGGTACTCCTTATAAGAGAGATCATTCCCCAAATTTACAAACTTTAGATTTAGTAAATCTAAGTTATCTGGTATGTAATTTTCCAATATTAATATGTGGATCATGTCATGTACTTGAGATAGGTTATGTGGGAGTTCTAGTCAGTTGTCCACAATTTCGGTGCGATCAGGAATCTCAAAGGGGATAATGTATCTTGTATTTATCTTTCCCTTATTACAAAATCACATCACTCTCTTCCATGAAGTTATGTATAGGAACACCATATCTCTAACCTAAAACTCTAGGTCTCCTCCAAAGTTATCAAGATATCTCTTTTTGACTCAAAAGGTATCTTAATGTGCTGCTGAATGGTCTTGAAAATTTTTACAATTAATTTGAAAATTTTATGTCTCCACATATTGAATTCACCAACTTCATCCCAATATGTCAATGTTATAAATCTATTCTTATATAGGGATTAACATAGATCCATTTTGCTGAATTATTGGAAGAAAATATTGTAAGAGAAATCTACTAAAGGAAGATGTTGATCCCATTATTCTTTGAAGCCCATAGAGCATGTTCTCAACATTTCCTCATGTTTTTTGATAGTCTACTCATATTATCCATTAGTTTTGGAGTAATAATAAGTAATATATTTCAACTCAGTTTTCAGATCATGTTGAATTATTTTCAAGAAATTAATGGTAAATTTTAGATCTTGACTAGATACAATCAGTTGTGGTGTTACTTACATCCTCGCTACTTGCCTAATTTATATCCTTATAAGTTGATCAAGTGAAAATTACTCCAAAATTATTATAAAATATTTATATATAATATTTTCAAATAAAATACATATGGAATAATTTCCTATATATTTATTTTTAATTCCTCATAAAAATTATGTTCTGATGTTTTCTTATTTCCATGTAGGTATGGGTAATAGTTTCATCACTCCCTTGTAAATTTTACTTCATGCCTTAACTTCTTGATCTACTAGTTAGTTTGATGTATTTTCCATGAAATAATTATTATTTTACAATTAATTATTCTATCAAAGATCTTGATACATATTCATTCTCCCTGGGTTGATAATGAATGTCAAAATATTTGCATCAATCAATAACTCCTTTTTTATCTGAGGAATTGATGGTACACATAGTCGTGACCCAAATCATGCATCTCATTATTCGTTAATTTTAAACTATTAGGGTTTCCCTTTTATTATAGATTATACCACCTTTTTTATCCACATCATCCATTTGAGAATCCTTAATATTCTCCATAATGAATGGTTGATCAATCATTTGAGCTATGAATGATGTTGTTCCTTACTTTATGACTTCTGTGTCTATCCATTACAAGTTTATGAATATTAGAACCTTAAAAATTCACATCATTGTTAAGGTTTCATGATCCTTTATATTTAGTACATATTTCTCTTTATTTACCTTCTAAGGATGGAAATTTATTGAATAATTATAGTCCTCAATCATCTCTAACCACTTCAGTAGTGCATATTATTCTCCTTCTATGAGAAAATATAATTCAAGCTCTTATGATATTTATATATTCCACTCTTTTCTCTATATAGATAATGTATCCAAAAATTTAATGTTAATATCACTAAATAAAACTAAAGATCATGCATTTGATAGTTCTGATCATGGAATTTCTACTACCTTGAGTCATAGGCTATCACATTATCATTTTTTGTTAGTACAAATACCAACCCCTTCTTTTAATAATCATTGAATATTAAAAAATCATACTTGATGGTAGTGTGAGTATATGTTCATTGATGATACTAATTTTAATTCCATGAATATATCTTCATATTAATCAGTGCAAAAAAACTTTTACCCCTTCTAAGTTATATTGGTCAGTGGGTTTCAACATCATGAGTAATTCATAAAAAATCATCAATAGTACCCAACTAGTCCAAGGAAACTATTGATCTCTATTATATATTTCATTATGGGACACTACTCAATATCCTTTATCTTTAAAGGATCTACATATATCCATTTTCTAGTGATAATATACCCCAATAATGATACTTTCTCTATCCAAAACTCAAATGTATTGTACTCTATGTATAAATTCTCATTTATCAAAATTATTAGAACAATAGTTCAATCTTCCTATTGATCCACCCCAATTTTGGAGTATATTATAATATAATCTATAATGATAACAACAAATTTATCTTGGAAATATCTAAATACTTTCTTCATCATACCCATAAATATTAATGGAGTATCAGTGAGTTTGAGTGGAATCATAATGAAATCATGGTATTTGTGATGTGTTTTAAAGGAATTATAGGGAATATATTCATTCTTCAGCTTTAATTGGTGATATCCCAACTAAAGGAAAACCTTAGATAAGTACTATGACCAATGTAGTTGATTGAACAAGTCGTCAATTTTTGGTAGTGGATGCCTATTATTTGACTTGATTTTGTTATGTTCGTGATAATAAATGAAAAGGTGAATTTATCCATCATTCTTCATGATGAATAGGAATTTCACACCCTAGAGTGATGCACTCAGGCATATATATTCCTCATCCAGATTCTCTTGTAACTACTTTCTAATTTATTCAAATTCAATTGTGTCCATTATGAATGGAGTATTCTATATGGGATGTTATCTTGGTAAATGATCAATTTAGTACTCAAACTCTCATTTAAGAGGAATACTATTAAACTATTCAAAGAACACATTAGTACAGTCCCTCACAATGGACATGTATTCAACCAAAATTCTCTTCTTTGTCTCAATAATTTGAGATTTATATGCTTACATATAATGAAATAATATATAGGGTTGATAATAATATTCCAATGGACCTTTATCCCCATACATACACTTTTTCACAATAAGAGGATGATTTGGGATATGAAGAGTGATTTCCATCTCATGAATGTTTATGTTAGCTTTATATAATGGAAACAAGTCAATTCCATGTATAGCATAAAATTCCACTAATGGATGTATGAAAAATTTAGCTTGGATGTCAAACCATAAAACATTTAATGGGGGGGAGTTATAAACAATAGATCCAATAATGAACCCACTATTTTTTCTCACTGATAACTTAACCTATAGGTATAGAGTCGGTGTTTGAATAGTTATACTAAAATTGTGTGGTATGAAATAATTATTGATCTTAAAGTGTATAGAAAACTTTAAGTTCATGAATAGATAATGAGTTCTCCATTCAATATTTTATTCTGGTTTAAAACATTGATTATATCTGAAATAAATAGAAGGATGAGAATACTCTTAATAATCATCCTATAAACGGGTAACTATGAACTTATAAGTAATAACTTATAAATGAAATTTATATACTAACATATGAATCTAAAGGTCTCAATATAGGTCATCTAGAGTAATTTTCCAATTAGATTTTCTATACTAACAATCTATTCATATATTTTATATTGATTCATAAAGATATTATGAATTTACCAAAGAATATCCCTCAGTATGGTCAAACTAAGTTTTTTGTAAGTCCACTTTGTTTGGAACTAGGTACATGTTGAGTTAATACCCAATGATACCTTTAAGGGTTATTACCCCTAAGTAAATCTATTCTATGTCCACATTTAATTCTAGTTTCCAAACATGGATTTCATTGCTTTGAAAACACTCACTATATTTTACCAAAATTTCATGATGTTTTCATATATATAGACATGTCCTTATGATCTTTTACTAATGTCTTATTATCATAATACCTAAAAATAACTAGGTATTTCTCTGGTACCCACTATATTATCCTAATCCTATTACACAAAATATTACGTGATTTTTAATATAAATATCCCATAAACACAACCCAAGGATCCAGAGGCCCAGTGTCTTTTGGAGACTATTTTCATAAAACATAATCATGAATCTAAAATAAAACATATTTATTTTGAAATTAATAATGTTCTCCTAGATCCCATTGAACTAAAAAATCATATGATAACATAGGGAATATATAAATAAAATGGTAGGTCTATAAATCCCAGTAAGGGAATAATAATGATAATGAGGATACATATATGAGTAAAATGGCATAATATTATATCATAAAATCCAAGGATCATGAATAATAATATGGAATAATGAAGTAAATAATATTGAATCATAGGAATGTGGTAACATTTTAATATAAAATATCAAAATCATATGTCCGGGTTTATTACCAACACATCACAACATGGTGGAAAGAGTTATATAATGGAATTTGCTTAGTCCCTTATCTCATACATGTCATCTCATGAGATATAAAAATTATACAAATATTTAAATTGTTATCTAGAAACACCCATCATAACATGTAAATAAATATGTGTTCTTTATAAGGAAACCAAACATAGGACACAATCATTTAAAATACCCATGGAAATAAATGGGTTACATAATCTTACCTCAAATAATAATAAAAGAATATATCATAAGGACTAAAAATAAATGGAATTAAAAAAATTAGTTTTAATATATAGATAAATAATCAATGGTCTTAAATAAAGAGTTCATTTGAAGAAATTATTTTGAGAAATGATGGATAATTAATTTTGTAATTGAACTTCTTTGACACAGTTTTATGAAAATAGTTAGAAATCATTAAATACGGTAAGAAAATAATAATTTTCATAAAACTATAAGTGAACCAGGAATTTTATACATAAATTAATAACTATTTAGAAAAAAACCTTTTATTATTAAAAACATTTAATGGGGTGGTTTATAACATGAAAAAATAAATTGGAATTTCCCTTAAATCAGGTTTACTTAAAATAAATATTTGGGAAGAGAACATCAAACCTTATATATCCCTAGAAAATAAAACAAGTACAACCTAGTTATATGTGAATGGTACATGTATACATAATATATATGGTTTTAATTTCAAAATTGAAGATATTATGTGATATAGAGAGAGATAAGGCATATCCAAATGAGAAGAGGGTGGTTCAGAGGCTTCCCTTACTCGAGGCTCAGATTCAATTTTCACTTTAAATTTGCAACCTAAATAATAAAATTAAAATTATTAAATACAGGATAAAAAAATTTATTTTCAAATTTATTTTATTTAATATTTATATTTTATATTATTTAATTGTCATTTAATTGAGATATCATTTCTGTTTCTACTATCCGGAGGTCATTCTTGTTCTGGTTTCAAGGTTGCACCACTTGTAGTTAATTATTGATCTTCTTTATGAATTGGTTACATGACTCAAAAAGTGTCATGAAATGATTTTAATGTTATTATTTTATTCAAAATGGGATTAAAATTAAAACATTTTTACAAAAACTCATGGTTTTAGAGTTTTATTATTAACATTATATGGTGAATTCACTAAGGTGCATTTTCCATCCAATGTAAACTTAGATTGTTTCCCAGAACTTTATGATTTTTAATCCATTTTTTGAATAATAAATAAAATAAATTATTAATATTTAGATAATTTTTACCCATATTAATATAATTTAAACCCACTGTGAAGGTGGTGGTGGAAAATGAAATTTTTTGTTCATTGAGGTAGTGAACCAACCATAACATAAAAAAAAGTTTTCATTTTAGAAATGATTGAGGGGAGGGTAGAAAATGGATATTAAACCATAAAAATAACATATTACTATATTTAGTATACCAATGTCACTATATAAATGTGGATTTAATTCTTATGAGGTAGGTAGAAGAAAAAAAGAATCGGAAGAGACTTGGTTGATAATTTTACCACTTCCGTTGGGAGTCTCCTCTTCGCTACCCCTTAATGTTCTATGGGAGGGAATTTGGGTAATAATGGAGATTAGATATCATGGAGGAGAGGGTATGTGAGAGAAATTAGTAAATTTTAGTAAATATCCAAGTACTATAAGGGGTGAGGAGAAAGGGTCTTTAACTGTTGCATTTGTTAGGGGATGAGAGGGGTGTTTTTGAATATAGCAATCATTTGATTATTATTTTAGATCAAGACTATAAACAGTGAATAATATTGTGAAAATATATATTAATTAGTGCATGAATGATTGATATAATGGTTTCTTCATCATCCATGACTTACTAAATCATGTATTTAACTTATAAGGTTAAATAATGTATTTTTTTCATATTTCACTATTCACCAAAAATTCAACTATTTTAAAAATATACCAAAAAAATAAAGTTTTTTTATATATAGAGTTCATAAATAAAATTCATTTTATGAAAAAAAATATGAGAAATTTAATTTTTAAATAAAATTTTTATTTATTTAAAAAATTCTAATTTTTATTTTAGGATCAATTTTACACCCTCCGTATAATTAATTATGGTCATATAAAATTACATTTTCTGTATAATGAAACATAATATTATTTTCTAAACCCATTTTATGATAATAAAATTTCATTAAAATTTTTATATTTACCATTAAAATTTAAATAAAAAATAATCATTTTACAAGAATATAAATAATTATTTTAACATTTTTAAAACATTAGTTTATTTGTATCATGATGTAAAGTTACTACTTTTTTAATTTATCAGATGCTAAAATATTTTTTTTAATTTCATATGTGAATTTACTATTTTAAATTTCTTGTTAGAGTTCCTAATGATCAAATTATTAATACAAAAGTCATATAATGGTCACATTTCAACGGTCAGGTAATGATCAAAGACCAACAGTCATAGTTCCATTTATACCATATATATACTCTAACATTCTCATACCTCATTATACACTAATTCATTTACAAGTTTCTATTCTTTATTTAATAATTTATATCATATAATTCTTGTTTCTCTTTTATTTTCTGAGTTTTTATGGAAGGATTGATCTCTATGGGAGAATTCAGGCCTATGAAGTTTACATTAGTGTACTCATTATTCTTTTTCATTTACCTATATATACTATTTATATCTATTATTATCAACATTAATTCATGATGTTTAATGTTCCTATGAAATGTAAATTTATTTAATTATAAATATATTATAATAAAAATAATAAAATTTTAACAGTGAAACATGAGTTCTTTTAACAAAATAAGGAACTTTAAATCTGTAGCATGTGTCAGCATCTCTAAAATCATAGTAACTCTGAAACATTAAAAAAAAATTGAGGTATTATTGATCATACATGATCCAACTATTTCTAGTTATTTAATTTTATAAAGGTTTAAACTCTTCTTTAAATAGGTCTATCAAAATTTCATCAATTCCTTGACCCATATGTTGTAGTAGATGACTTAAATTTTTTGAAATAATAGTACTATGCCTATCCCTTCTTACAAGAATAACTCTTACATTTATCCACATAATAAAATTTCTATCATATTTAGAGAGTTACTTTTATATAATAGAATATTACTCATATATATTTCAATACATTTACAAATTCTTGGTTTTAGGGTCAAGAATACTATTATGCATGTATGAGATCTTGGGACGGTGTTGTTTTTTAATAATAAAAGAATTTTACATGTGGGTCCATATGAATGATACACATATAATAAGATCGAAAAATTATCATCACAATTCCAATTTTACTCTTAGAAATGTTAGGGAGGCTTGGAAGAACAAACCTTATACACTAGGACATAATGAAATCTTGGACTCAACTACTCAAAATTATCCTTACACATGAGAGTACTTTGAAAATTTTCATTATAGCTTCAAAAATAACACTTATCTTAAAATTTATTAAATACACAAATATAAATTATAGAATTTAGAATAATTTCATAATATGGATAAATTAATAGAAAATAAATAATTAATCTAATTTCACAATAAAATCCAAAATATTCTAGGAAATTATAAAGGATGAAATTGACTTTAAAACAAAACAAATTGTGGTGATTATGTCATTGAAATTAAAAGTAAAATTATTACAAATATTATCTCAATAAATTCACCTAAACATAGGCCTTGGACTACCTAATAGGTAAGTATCAAAATATTATAAAATTAATAATTCAAAACACTATCTAATGAGAGTTTTTATTTGAAAATCATCACACTTAAACTTTTCATGCCTCTATATTATTCTCTATTTCTTCTATTTAGTACATTAAATACATTTAAACTTCTAAAATACACTCATTCAAATTAATACCTACCTTAACATAATTATTTATCTAATCACACTAACATGAATTTTAGAAAAAAAAAATTCATCAAAACAAATCAAATATTCATAATTTACTTGATGAGTTTAAATATATACTTCCAATGAGTCAGGGGATTGTGTTAATCATGTGGACCTTTTAGGGTTGTTTAATGGTCAAGGGTTATGTGGATTTAAATATTTAAAATTATAACCTATAATGACTAGGATTAGATTAATTTGAATTAAAATACATTATTCTCATTTTACACTTAGGAATGGTACCCTCCTCACTCCCCATGAAATGACCCAACATCCATTAACTTAAAAAAATTAAAAAAAAATTTACACTTTCAGTAATATTTTATAAAAAAATGTATTCACTCAAATACCTTCAACAACTTTTTTATTCTTTTTTTATTTTCCTATTTTGAAAATAATTGTATTTTGATGTAAATATTGGTTCTTTGTGCTTCAAAAATTTTATTAACTTCCCTGAACACTTATAAAGTTTATTTTTCTTTCAATATTCCCAATAATTATTATTTTTCATTGAAATAAAATTCATAACATCTTATTGGTATTTTATTTTCCTCCCAAATAAACCTTAATTAAGGTAACATAGAAAAATAAACATGATCCCCAGAATTTAGTTTAAATAAGATAATGAAACTAATTATATAATAGGATGGATAGGGATATAGGTTTGTAATGTGGCTTCCACACAATGTCTTTCTTTGATACTTTAGGACAAAAAAGGTCATATGTAAAATATTGTCCATAATATGGGTTTCAATTATATAAAATAGGGATTTTTATATAAAAAATAATACTTCACTCATTTTCATCACCATTACCTCAAAGATCTATGGTTTTGACAAAAAAAATTGTTAATTAATCATGGTTTAGTTCACTCTATATGTGAGGTTATTATAGATAATATGTTAAAAAAGGTTTTATAAGACTCACATATATGTTATTTTATTATTTTATAAGAATCCATGGAATGGAATTCAAAAATTAGTGTCATATCATTAATTTCACAAAACATTGAATTTGAAAAAAAAACATATTTATCTAAGATAATTTATATGTATTTTATTAGTTCCCACATTTAAATATGTTAAAAAAATTACAAATAATTCCTTTTGAGTTAAAAAGTTTCAAAAACTCACAAAAAATAAATAATAAACACTCAAAAATTTAAAAAACCCAAATAAGTAAAAAATAAAACACAAGAAATAATATAATAATAAATTATATTCCTTTCACTTAAATATTTTGTGTAATTTTATCATTTTTCATCAATTTAATTGAAATATTTACAGGGATAATTATAATAAAAACACAAAATAGCCAAGAAGTAAGGACACAATATATCCTCACAAGAATTCAACAACTTCAAAATGAAAATACTAACCTAGAGGATCTCAAAAAATCTTCTCAAACAACACTAATATATTCTCATAAACTATAAATAGTGCATGTTTTTCCATGTTCATTAATATGTATAGCAATTAAATAAAAAATATATAACCATAAAAGGACATGACCATTTAGAACAAAATTTACCAAGAAAAAAATTCAATCTTTAATTAAACAACAAGACTTTATCTCCTTTAAACTCATTACTAAGAATCAATTCATTATTAAAATATATTTTTTATCCCTATTCAACCTATAATTATCATAATCATTGTTCTTTATATACTTAATAGTTTAAAAATAATTTTTTTTTCTTTTCTAGATTCAAAAAAAGTATAGATTTTATCTTCCCAAAAAATATTATGTTCAAGATAAATATTCATATGATAATCTCCTCCACATACTAGCTAAAAAATTTACATTAAAATTAATTTTTTAAAGTGGTCTAATAGGCTCAAAGGGAACCATCCAATCCCAAAATCTAATCCTTTCTACTTGGGTGGACATTTTCCCCAAAAATATGACTATTATTCATATTTTAAACCTTTTCTATTCCATTTTTTTAAGGAAGATATGGTGTAGAGTCCTTAATTTTAACATCAAATTTCCTTAATATAGCTTCCAATATACTATTAAAAAATATTTTTTCAGTGTTGATAAACCTTTGCAACCCAATTTTGCAAAACTATTTTAATATAAAATATTTGGAAACTACCATAAAATAATCATATATAGTGGGTATGGATTATACCCTCTTGGATACATAGTGTAAAGAACATAAAATTTAAATATATCCAAATTAATTAGTAAACAGGCTCATAAAATTCATCCATCAAATATCAAATACAACATAAAACAAAATGGGTTGTTGTGGAATATCATTTACTTTGGAAATATATCCATGAAACTAGCCTCTTTTAAAATCCCAAAAAAAATTAAAAACCACCATTATTAATTTTGTGATAAAGAATCTTGATTCAACAATTTTCTATCTATTTATTTTGGTCCAAAGTGGACATTACAATTCAATATATAGTAAATTTGAGAGAAAACTATATTTTGGAATAGATAATGGATCTATTAATTATATGGTCACTTCCAAGATACCATAAATAATAACCATGCCCAATATACATCCTTGATTCACTCATTAACTTAGAAACTTGTTTATTTGTAATGAAATAGAGGGATTCATTGGAATACATATAATTAACATGGACAAAAAACCATTGATTCAAACATTTAATCACATGATGTTATTTATAAGGGAAATTTTCTCTCATAGGTGGACATATTTTTGTTTTTCCCCATAAAAAATGGGTTAGTATACTCAAAATTAATACCTATTAAGTTATCAGTACCCTATATATTATTTATCTCCAAATAAAATTCATTAATAAATACAATTCATCAATAAATAAAATTCATCTTAGTAACCTTGGTTTTGAATAATGTTTCCTTTACAAAAAATTGATGGAAAAATGTTCAAGAAAGAAAACAACTTGGATCCTACCAGGTAACATCTAAATTTATCAAAAAAAAAATCTATCAACTCATTTTTAGTGGTTTCCTAATAATATTTTTTAAAAACCATATTCCTTGATGTATAAGTTATAATATGATACTTGTTCTCCACTCTTGGACTCAAAACAACACTTGGAGAGAAATAGGAGGCATCAACCATTAATTCAAAATTTAGAATCCATCTAGGTGAAAAAATTATGGGGAGAAAATAATAACTTCTACTTTATCTCTCCCAATATTTCATAATAATTATAAAAAAAATAAATATTTTAATATAAATAGAATGATAAATTAACTAGTTTGGATATAAATAGTTAATTTTAATTTAATTTGGTAAATAATGTTTAAAAGTGAAATTTTTCAAAAAAAAAATTTAATAATATTATTAACTACTAAATAAGGATTTTAAATGAATTTTATTTATAATATATGATAGAAAATAAATTAACATTTAGAAAATATTATTATTATTCAAGTAATAAGAATAAATTTATTTTGTTTATAAAAGATATATTTTCCATGAAATTTTTTTAATGAATATTTATGATTATATTAATGTGCTTTATTATTTATAGACACCATTTTAGTGCATTTTACACTTTGAACTTTATTTCATATTATAATTGTAATTCCTTCTTAAAATGCACTATTACATGGTACATTTTTTAACATCATTTAAAGTACCCAATGATATTGATTTTATTTTCATATTTAATTTTCAGGTTTCTCATTACATTGGTAACAATTCAAACTTTTTTAGTACTTGAAGATTCATATTAGAAGACCACCAAAGTTGGCCTTGAACAAACAACATTCTAGGTGAAGTGAACTGGATAGTATCCCAATAAAACTACTATAGTGGCCAATATAAAATCCCAATAATTCTGAAAATTGAACTAAATATATAATACATAATTGGAAACATTTCATTAAAAAGTGTCCAAAGCAAATTCGGATGTTTGAATAGAGTTCCAGGCTGCCAAGTCAGAAATAAAATTCTAGGCCAGATTCTGCAGCCCAGAAAAACAGCCCACCATTTCAATCATATCTCAAAAACCAAAATTTAATTTGGTATGAAATTTTACATTGGTTTAGTATACATCCAGACATAAATTTTATTATTCTATGTCCAACTCTAATTCTGTCATGTAAAATTTCATTTAGATGCGTCTGTTCGGTGGATGCAAGTTGTATTCCACTTTGAGTCAAGGATAAAGAAGTCCACTCTCCCTTACTTTCCACCACCCTAGGCCTACCATAATCAAGTGGGATGATATGTACTATTGGGATCTCTACCCATGACTCTCTAGATTCCTATTTATGTTATTGGTGGTGAAGGAGTTGATCATCTTTGAGTTTTATTTTATTTTAATGTTATGCTACCAGTTTAATGTCATAATCGCATTCCTTTAAATTGTAAGTTCTTAAATTACCCTAGATTATTTATTAAAGTTCTTCAACTTATATTTTTCTATTATTATTATTATCAATTTGATATCATTTCCTCAAGGTGTGAACTTGTTCACACAAAACCTTGTGATATTATCACACAACGGTGGAGTGATTGTTATTTCATTTTTTTTATTCTCTGATTCCTCCCTTATGAATCTACTTCCCGCTTCCATTGAAACCATAGGATCAATGTAGGGATAAACCACTTATTGTTTGATCTAAGGTAGTATCAAGGGGATTTATTGGGTATTATTTATCACTCCATTAATCTATAATCACTTCTTTTAAATGATATTTTTATTTGATGATTTTAAAACTTATCCATCCTTATTGAATTTCAACGCCTCTCACTTCAAGTGATAATACGAAAAATTACCTTTTAGTGCTCATAAAACTGATCCTCCAAGTGTATAGGTGATTAGTATTAAAGTGTGTTGGTATGAACTAGTGAGTGATGAATTTTTTTGATCTCTTTGAATGAACTCATCTCAAATATAATAAATTGAAATCACTAAAGAGGAATTTCATCCAATCCACCCCTTGTAATAACCTAGGATCAACACTTCTCATAATTTGAATTCACTTAATTCTTGTATTGTTTTCTTAAACTTATCAAAAATCAACCCAAATTTGGCCACTTAATACCCATAATTAGTCCATATAATGTGTGTGTCTATAGTTTTCTTCTTAGGCCTCTGAGGAAGTGACAAACCAAGATACTCAACAATTGACTGCTTAACCCTAAAAACATGGGTAAATTTGGGTGGGGAAAAATTTTGGTGTCATTTCTAGGGACCCAAGTAAGTCATCTTAACACCCATTCTATTATGCCCCATTTCTTCTATTCTCATCCAAATTTTATTATCTTTTCCATTTCTTGCTTTTTTTCTTTTGGCGCATGTCTGCCTACACTCGTGATCAATTAAATCGTATAGTTAGGGTGGATTTTCCTAGGGTTGGGGAGTCAAGTACACCAAGGGAAATCATTCCATTAGATCCTAATCTTCCTAATACTATAGAGTCAAAAATTGATCCCATTGAAATGTAAGGTCTTCAAATAAACCAACTCATAAACCCGAGTGGGAACCAAAATGGAAATCCAAATGAGGCAACCCCAAACATGGGGAATGAAGTAGATCAAACCATGAATTACTACCTCACACCTACCTGGACCAATGCCCCCTCATGAATTATATACAATTCCATAAGAGATGCCAACACATAATTAAACCCCATGTCCTAAACCTGTAATGACCCAAGAAACCATGTTTTGAGTAATGACAAATTTATATTATAATGTAATCCATTAATCGAACAAAAAATCATCTTATAAAAAAATAATAATAATAATAACAATAAAATAGAGAAAACTCTTCAAAATTAATGAAAGGTGAGTAACACTTTGGTGACTACAACTCACACTGATCAAACAAGAAGCTTAGCTAACTGAATATTCCAATTAAAAACCTGATTAAAATTATAGGGAGACCGCTTAAAACCACAAGAACCCAGAAAAGGCCATAAGGATCTTTGGCATCCATCAGAATAAACATAAGGATGGACGAAGCCACCTTAGCCATACTGAGCACCAAAGGAATCACACGAACCATCTCCTCCTCTTTCTCCTTCAGTCACCGTGAGTGTGGGATACCCCGAGACCAGACTTTTTATAAGAACACTTATTCGACCGTTAGACCCTAACGGCTATAAATATAACCGTTGGCTCCCCTATGATCCTCTTATCCTCTAATTTTTTAATTTTCAATTGGACGGTTGAAGATAAGTGTTTATTACCCCTGAAAGGTTCAAAATGTTAATTATGTTATTTGCTTTAATATTTAAATAATGACATCAATAATAATATAATTAATTTATTGCTTGTTTTCCCAAAATGTGAATTATATTTCAAACCAGTTTGAATTAATATTATTATTTTTCCACTATTTATTATACACGTTTTTAACTTGAGCAAGTAAACATTTATTTTATAATTATATTGAATCTAATGGGATTTTGATTTTTTTTAGTCTAAGAAAATATGTATGCAAACTCTTGAGTTATATATATATATATATATATGTTGTGCCAAACTTTAAATTAAATGTATTATACTTATCTCTAAATTAAATATAAGTAATAATAATAATGCAAATATTTATAATTTTACCTTTTTATTAACAGTTTTGAAATAATGTCAAATTATGATTTCATTTACGAAATTTTTTTCAAAATGATAATATTTACATCAATTCACTCTTAAGTGTGAATTTGAAAATAATTGGTGATGTTGTTATTGTATTAATAAAAATAACATAAATCTTCAATTATAGAAAATTAAGATAATTAATATATATAATTAGTCAATAAAGGAAAATAATAAATATGTTTTAATAGGGGTTAATTAATTAATATACTTATGTATTAAATGACCATTGACCTTTCTTAATATAATAATAAGTGATTAATAATTGTAGGTTAATAATAATAAAGTTAATATAATAAGGATAATGAAAAAACTTAAAAGTATTGATGTTTTTTTTAAAATATATATATGAAACCGCGGGGGGGAGACCCGTGTTTTATTTAAAACACCGCACCCCCGCTCGACCATCCGATCCTTTCCCTCCAATCGCGGTCGTTCGTTTGTTTTAAATGACTCACCACTCTGGGTCGTCCGATCTGATCTGGTCTAATCCTGGTTGTTCCCTCGTTTTTTGGATTTTCCTTCCCCGCATATTCTTCTTCTTCATCGCGGTCACCAACCAGCAGCTAGGGTGGAGGTTTTCTCCTATAGGCCGGCGAATGGACCCAGCTTCGCTCCCTCTTTTCCAGAAAGTCGGGACCGCCCCTTTAATGCTCGGCCTCAGATCCCCTCGACTTGGAGGTTTCTTTCTTTTTTTTAAGTCCCATGTTTCACCGAAGCAAGGCGGCGGACCCTCCGTGTTCCTCTCCAGAACCTCCGACCCATATCAACGTATTCGTTTTATTCTCCTCCTCATCAGGCGAAGGTAAGGGAAACTCCTTTGTTTCGTTTTCCTTTAGTTTCAATGGTTACACATATGTATATACACTTTTTATATAAATATTTATAGATATATATACAAGACCTTTTGAACCGATTCATACCCGTTTTCCCCTTCTTAGAATTGGACTAGAGTAAGGGACTTTTTATTTTGCCTTTATGTTATTCTTGGTTCGGTTAGGGTTCATGTATACACATAGTTATATATATATATATATACATTCACATAAATGAAACTTGGATGCATACCGGGTCACTATCTTCTTGTTACTGGTTCCTGGGTATCTCATAACCGAACCTTAAAAAAAACAAGTAGATTTAGTAATTGAGGGTTTTACCTTGAGCTTGGTTCGGTCGACTACATATATATATAATTCCATAAAACATATTTTTTCTATAATCTGTTTTCTTATAAGGAATATTTTGAAATTAGTAACCGGTTCCTTTTTATATAAGTAAAGGGATTTTAACATTTTACTTGTTTTAGTTTCAGGTAAACTATATATATTTTTAGGTATGTATATTTGTACATAAATATATAAATACCTATAAATTCATACATCTATTTAATTACGTACAAATAATTTCAGAATACATAATGGATGAGTATGATTATTATGTTTTAATACATTTTGGTATAACATGATGAGTTATTAAAATTATATTTACCCTTTAAGATTAGTATTTCAAGAACAATATCAAAACTATTTATATACATGTTTATATATATGATGAAGTTTAAGGATTAATTTGATATCAAAATAATTCTTCCAATTTAAAATTTTCATTTATCAGCGTTCTTGACAAACCATGCTTTTGTTTTGTGGAAATGTGTAGTGTGAATTTCTTAAACATTTACATGTGTATATATGTATTTATATATATGTACTCATATTTATGGATTTACCATGTTGTATGCAAGAATGTTTTTATGCCAATAAGGGTATTGTGAAAACAATGTTCACACTCATATTTCATGTGAAAGAACTCCATTCAGTTTTACCAAACATAAATTTTATTTAATGTATAACATGAGAAATATTTTTGAGTATGGTTTAATTTGGTAAACCCATTCACATGTGTATACACACCTAAATTTATATATATATATATATATAGGTATATATAACCTGGTATCAATATGTTGTTTTCTAATACAAGTTATTCTTAGGATGATTTCAATCTTTTCAAAGGAAAGGTCATATTATTTAAAGTGCAAATGAGTTTTTACATAACTATACATATGTTCATGCAGTTTGTATACATATATATATGACTTCCCAAGATGGACCTAATTTCACACTTTATATCCTTAACTATATAAATATATGTATATTCACACAGTTTTAAATAAAAATCCACCATACCCATTTATCAGTGTGTGTTTTAAGTATGTATGACCTCGTTTCGAATTCCAGAAGGTGATTTTTGAAGTGCTAAAGCGTTTATTTTCATTTTATGTTTCCCATTAATCCCTAGGTTTCAATTGTTAAGTTTTTAACTAATGTGTACATATTTTTGTTTCTTATGTCTTAGCTTTTATCAATGGTTGTACTGTCCTTCCTTGACTATGAAAGTGCATGTAAAAGGGATTATGAGTAATGAATATAAGAATGAGACCCTATGAATCTAAGACCACGTCAAATTTGTGAGGGATGTTTTGGACTTAAATGATTATGGATGGGTACGCCTGGAATTATACAGCGCTCCAATGCATTGGGTAAAGTAAGAGTCTCATGAGACGTTATGTGCGACGGTCTTGGCGGTTATCCTTGGATTGTGCTTTTATGTGTGACGGTCTTGACGGTTAGCCTTGGCTTGTGATTTTATGTGTGACGGTCTTGGCGGTTAGCCTTGGCTTGTGCTTTTATGTGCGATAGTCTTGGAAGTTAGCCTTGGCTTGTGCTACTATAGGAAATGGGATGAGCGGTTAGCCTTGACCCGTATTAAGTATGTTTCATGCTCTTGACGCAAGGTCTTGAAAAAGTCTGGCATTATACATTCCCTCTGCATGTGATGATAAATGGTCAACCAGGGGTTATTCCAACTAACAAGATGTCCCCTAGTTGAAAATTCCCTTGACTATGAGAATGAATTTATGAAATAAGAACTTAACACATGTGGTATGCTATTATAAGAACCTTATGTGCCAATGTATCACGGTATGAATGTCTTCCCTGCTTACACTGAATCTTTTAGAACTGAAATAATTTTGGTTGTAAGTTATGCATCATCTATTCTTCACATGCTTACGCTCTATGATTCATGTCTTCTTTTAAGATTATTTTAAGTACGTACTTCTTCTCTTTGCAAGTGGTTTTAAAAATGTATGATTTTCATGTTTTAAGAAAATATAATGCTTTGTTTTTAGTAAAGTGTTTTATTTTATTCAAAATGACTGCTTTGAGAAAGATTTTTCTTAAAATGTTTTAAAACCCCTTACTGGGCATATTTGTTCACCCTACGTTTTGTTTTAAATTTTTCAGGCATGGTTTGTACTAATGAAGTTTATCAGAAGCAGCTGGTTTCCCAGAATCCTGATCCTCGCGATCTTCTGTGGTAATGGGACATGACATATTATTTGTAAATGTTGTATTTAAATGTTAGTATATCATGTCTCATAAGGCACCCGGGGATCGGGGTCTCTATAGTTGGTATCAAAGGATGGGTTCAGGCAACTTTGGAAAACCAGGTGGTATGAATGTATTACTTTGATTGACTAAGTAAAAATATTATAATTTTCAGATGGCTGATGAAAATGTACCTACCAACCTTCAGTCACTTCCCACTGAGGCTCTAGAGAACATTGTGTCTCTAGCTAGTCGGGAGAACGTCCTTAACTACGCCCATATTCGCATGTCATGCAAGCACTTGTATGATGTGTCAAACTTGCCTAGGGTGCTTAGTCTTCACCGGAGATTGGGAATGGATTATCTCCTAATGATGATGACCAAATTTCCCTCTATTGCACATCGGGGAAGGTACCACGAGGGACTCTTCTGAGTGTTCACGCTTGGAGAAGAATTTGGCAAGATGCTTGATGACCCCTTTCAAGAAGCTGCTACTTCCAGAGACCTCCGAGCAGGTTACCTATGCCAGATTTTTCACTACGGCTTCTAGGGCTAGTTGATGGACTTTGGGGTGTTGGAAGATGAGTCCACCCGATTTTCTCTTAGGTAAGAGGTATATACTGATATTTCCCAACTCCATACCCCTCATGCTAAACTCAGAAGGCGTCATAGATATTCCCCTGAGTTTGACCTCGTCTGTTCAGCTTGTGTGTGGTTTGAATAGTTAGGGAGTTTTTCCACTCTTTGTGGTGTATGTTTAGTAAAATCAGGCTTTGTTATGTAAACTTTTGCATAAATAAAAGTTTCATGTTCCCTTTCCTGCCTCTACCTTACCAGTGTTGCTAAGTGTTTTCTTTCGAATGTTTTTTTCAGATGGCTGGTCAAACGAACATCTCATCACTACCCGATGAGTTAGTAGAGGTTATTATGATCAGGACATGCACGGTGGATTATCCATCTTTTCTCCACCTGCGAGGGTCTTTCCAACGTCTGGTCGATTTAGAAAACAGTCCTGATATTCTTCGTTCATGTTAGGAAGATGACTGTGTTTTTCATCTCATCACCACTTCCCAACTCCCCTGCTATAGGCGAAGGGGAAGATACTATGAGGGTCTCTTTCAGTGTTTTACTCTGGCGCAAAACTTCTCTGCCAGAGCGTGCTTCCTCATAGCTGCCCAGGATGGCCACCTTAATGCAGCCTATATGTTCCAGGTCTTAAATTTCAGTCTCCCCAATCGCATCATTCCCCTCAATTACCTCGAGCGTGATATAGCCCAGAGAGTTATCAGGGAATTTATCTACTCGGACGTTTCCGAGCTTTTCACCGCACGAGCCTCCCTTTGGAAGCATGTGTGCAGTACGCACGAGCAGGAGTTCAAGACATACTGCTCAAAGTGCATCTGGGCTAGGGAAACAGAAGAACTATGTACCAACTTGGGTATTCCGTTAACCGAGCTGGATCCCCTGTTTCGGTAATGTTGTACGTCTGGGGTTTTTGTTTTTCTTTTTATGAATATAATTTTGAGGACGCAATTCTTTGAAGGGGGAAATAATGTAATGACCCAAGAAACCATGTTTTGAGTAATGAAAAGTTTATATTAAAATGTCATCCATTAATCGAACAAACAATCATCTTATAAAAAAATAATAATAAAATAGAGAAAACGCATCAAAATGAATGAAAGGCTCTTTTATTCAAATGAGTAACACTTTGGTGACTACAACTCACACTGATCAAACAAGAAGCTTATATAACCAAAGATTCCAATTAAAAACCCGATTAAAATTATAGGGAGACCTATGAAAACCACAAGAATCCCAATAAGGTTATAAGGATCTTTGGCATCCATCAAAATAAACATAAGGATGGCTGAAGCCACTGCAGCCGTACTGAGCACCAAAGGAATCACACGAACCATCTCCTCCTCTTTCTCCTTCAGTCACCGTGAGTGTGGGATACCCCGAGACCAGACTTTTTATAAGAACACTTATCCGACCGTTAGACCCTAATGGCTATAAATATAATTGTCGGCTCCCCCATGATCCTCTTATCCTCTAATGTTTTAATTTTAAATTGGACCATTTAAGATAAGAGTTGATTACCCCCGAGAGGTTCAAAAAGTTAATTATATTATTTTCTTTAATATTTAAAGAATGACATCAATAATAATATAATTAATTTATTACTTGTTTTTCCCAAAATGTGAATTATATTGAAAACTAGTGTGAATTAATATTATTATTTTTCCACTATTTATTATACACGTTTTTAACTTGAGCAAGTAAAAATTTATTTTATAATTATATTTAATCTAATGGGATTTTGCTTTTTTTTAGTCTAAGAAAATATGTATGCAAACTCTTGAGTTATATATATATATATATATATGTTGCATCAAACTTTAAATTAAATGTATTATACTTATCTCTAAATTAAATATATATAATAATAATAATAATGCAAATATTTATAATTTGACCTTTTTATTAACAGTTTTGAAATAATGTAAAATTATGATTTCATTTACGAAATTTGTTTCAAAATGATAATATTTACATCAATGCACTCTTAAGTGTGAATTTCAAAATAATTGGTTATGTTTTTATTATATTAATAACAATAACATAAATCTTCAATTATGGAAAATTAAGATAATTAATATATATAATTAGTCAATAAAGGAAAATAAAAATATGTTTTGATAGGGGTGAATTAATTAATATACTTATGTATTAAATTACCATTGACCTTTCTTAATATAATAATAATTGATTAATAAATTTAGGTTAATAATAATAAAGTTAATATAATAAGGATAATAAAAAAAACTTAAAAGTAATGAAGTTTTTTTTAAAAATATATATATATATTTATGAAACCACGGGGGGGAGACCTGTGTCTTATTTAAAACACCGCACCCCCGCTCTACCATCCGATCATTTCCCTCAAATCGAGGTCGTCCATTTGTTTTAAATGACGCACTGCTCTGGGCCGTCCGATCTGATCTAGTCTAATCCTGGTCGTTCCCTCATTTTTCGGATTTTCCTTCCCTGTGTCTTCTTCTTCTTCGTCGCGGTCACTAACCAGCAGCTAGGGTGGAGGTTTTCTCCTCCAGGTCGGTGAATGGACCCAGCTTCACTCCCTCTTTTCCACAAAGTTGGAACCGCCCCATTAATGCCCGGCCTCGGATCCACTCGACTTGGCCGTTTCTTTCTTTTTTTTTAAGTCCCATGTTGCACTGAAGCAAGGAAGTGGACCCTCTGTGCTCCTCTCCAGAACCTCTGACCCATCTCAACGTCTTCGTTTTCTTCTCCTCCTCATTGGGCGAAGGTAAGGGAAACTCCTTTGTTTTGTTTTCCTTCATTTTCAATGGTTACACATATGTATATACACTTTTTATATAAATATGTACAGATATATATACCAGACCTTTTGAACTGATTCATACCCGTTTTCCTCTTCCTAGAATCAGACTAGAGTAAGGGAATTTTTATTTTGCCTTTATGTTATGCTTGGTTCGGTTAGGTTTAATGTACACACATAGTTATATATATATACTTTCACATAAATGGAACTTGCATGCATACCGGGTCACTGTCTTCTTGTTACTGGTTCCCGGGTATCTCATAACCGAACATTAAAAAAAACAAGTAGAACAAGTAATTGAGGGTTTTAACTTGAGCTTGGTTCGGTCGACTATATATATATATATAATTCCATAAACCATTTTTTCCTATAATCCATTTTCTTATAAGGAATATTCTAAAATTAGTAACTGGTTCCTTTTTATATAAGTAAATGGATTTTAACGTTTTACTTGTTTTAGTTTCAGGTAGACTATATATATTTTTAGGTATGTATATGTGTACATAAATATATAAATACCTATAAATTCATACATCTATTTAATTACGTACAAATAATTTCAGAATACATAATGGATGAGTATGATTATTATGTTTTAATGCATTTTGGTATAACATGATGATTTATTAAAATTATATTTACCCTTTATGATTAGTATTTCAAGAATAATACCAAAACTATTTATATACATGTTTATATATACGATGAAGTTTAAGGATTAATTTGATATCAAAATAATTCTTCCAATTGAAAATTTTCATTTATCAGCGTTCTTGAAAAACCATGCTTTTGTTTTATGGAAATGTGTAGTGTGAATTCCTTAAACATTTACATGTGTATATATATATTTATATATATATACTCATATTTATGGATTGACCATGTTTTATGAAAGAATGGTTTTATGCCAATAAGGGTATTGTGAAAACTATGTTCACACTCCTATTTCATGTGAAATAACACCATTCGGTTTTACCAAACATAAATTTGGTTTAATGTATAACATGATAAATATTTTTGAGTATGGATTAATTCGGTAAACACATGCACATGTGTATACACACCTAAATTTATATATATATATATAGGTATAGGTATATATAACCTGGTATCAATATTTTATTTTCTAGTACAAGTTCTTCTTAGGATGATTTCAAGATTTTCAAAGGAAATGTCATATTATTTAAAGTGCAAATGAGTTTTTACATAACTATACATATGTTCATGCAGTTTGTATACATATATATATGACTTCCCAAGATGGACCTAATTGTACACTTTATATCCTTAACTGTATAAATATATGTATATTCACATAGTTTTAAATAAACATCCACCATACCCATTTATCAGCATGTGTTTTAAGTATGTATGACCTCGTTTCGAACTCGGGAAGGTGATGTTTGAAGTGTTAAAGAATTTATTTTCATTTTATGGTTTCCATTAAGCCCTAGGTTTCAATTGTTAAGTTATTAACTAATGTGTACATATTTTTGTTTCTTATGTCTTAGCTTTTATCAATGGTTGTATTGTCCTTCCTTGACTATGAAAGTGCATGTAAAAGGTATTATGAGTAATGAATATAAGAATGAGAACCTATGAATCTAAGACCACGTCAAATTTTTGAGGAATTTTTTGGACTTAAATGATTATGGATGGGTACCCCTAGAATTATATAGCGCTCCAATGCATTGGGTAAAGTAAGAGTCTCATCAGACGTTATGTGCGAAGGTCTTGGCGGTTAGCCTTCGCTTATGCTTTTATGTGCGATGGTCTTGGTGGTTAGCCTTGGCTTTTGCTTTTATGTGCGACGGCCTTGGCGGTTAGCCTTGGCTTGTGCTTTTATGTGAAATGGTCTTGGCGGTTAGCCTTGGCTTGTGCTACTATGGGAAACAGGATGGGCAGTTAGCCTTGACCCGTATTAAGTATGTTTTATGGTATTGACGCAAGGTCTTGACAAAGTCCAGCATTATACATTCCCTCTGCATGTGATGATAAATGGTCAACCAGGGGTTAGTCCAACTAACAAGACATCCCCTAGTTGAAAATTCCCATGAATATGAGAATGAATTTTTGAAATAAGAACTTAACACATGTGTTATGCTATTATAAGAACCTTATGAGCCAATGTATCACGGTATGAATGTCTTCCCTACTTACACTCAATCTTTTAAAACTGAAATAATTTTGGTTGTAAGTTATGCATCATCTATTCTTCACATGCTTGTGCTCTCTGATTCATGTCTTCTTTTAAGATTATTTTAAGTACGTACTTCTTCTTTGTGCAAGTGGATTTGAAAAATGTAGGATTTTCATGTTTTAAGAAAAGATAATTATTTGTTTTTAGTAAAGTGTTTTTTTATTCAAAATGACTGCTTTGAGAAAGAGTTTTCTTAAAATGTTTTAAAACCCCTTTCTGGGCATATTTTCTCACCCTGCGTTTTGTTTTAAATTTTTCAGGCATGGTTTGTACTAATGAAGTTTATCAGAAGCAGCTGGTTTCCCAGAATCCTGAGCCTCGCGATCTTTTGTAGTAATGGGACATGATATATTATGTGTAAATGTTGTAATGAAATGTTAGTATATCATGTCTCATAAGGCATCCAGGGATCAGGGTCTCTACAGAACCACCTTCCCACATTCCATGGAATGGAATCCAAGATTCCCTACCTTCACGTTAAGAAGTTCAATGACGTTGTAGAAACCACGTGTCCCCTACATCAACTAGAATTAGCTAAGATGAGCATATTTTCTTTTTATTTAAAGGATAGAGAAAATAATTGGTTAAAAAAATTAAGACCATCATCCATCAACTCTTGGGACCAATTACAAAGAGAATTCTACAAATAATACTTTCCCCACAACAAAACAATTGCACTTAAAAAGAGCATCCAAAACTTTTTTGAAAAAGAGGGAGAGTCATTCTACAAAACATGGGAGAGGTTCAAAGACACTCTAAACATAGTTCCACAACATGGTTTTTCTATTCCTAAACAAGTGAAAATTTTATATTAAGGGTTGGGTCTGGGGAACAAACAATTCATTGACATGATGTGTAATAGAACTTTCAAAAACAAAGCCCCAAATGATGCTTATGAGAATCTAGAAATCCTTGATGAACAAAATAAAACATGGGGAACATAACCTTACTATGAGAATCCACCCAAATCTGGTGGAATTCACACACTTAGGGAGGAGGAAATCCTCAGGGAAAAACTCGCTGCACTCACTAGGAAGGTTGAGCAGATCGATCTTAGGAAGGTCCATCAAATTCAAATTGTTGACCCAATATGCACAATTTGTGACAAACATGACCACAAGACTAGCAGCTTCCCAACCATCCCTTACATTAAAGATGTTATTCTATGAGGACCACCATCATAGTTCAATGCTCTGAACATTCAGAATCCACAGTACCAAAACACTTTCAATCCAAGGTACAATGACCATCCAGGATTCCGTTGGAAAGATAACCAACAACCTAGTCTTCCACAAGGACCAAACCCTTACCCTATACAAAATTTTCAAAACCAAAACCAGTTCCAACCACAACCAGTCCAATACCAATATCCTTCTATCCAATACCAAGAACCCATCCAGCAACCTATACAACAACCAATCCAACAACTATTGTATCCTCCTGGGATAAACCAACCAGCACAAGCCCCTACTCAATCTATCCCTCTACCAATCCTTGAGCAATTGTGTAAAAAAATGGAGAAAATGAACTCAAAAGTCTCATCACTTAAACATAAAATAAAAACCATTAAAACTGGGAAGGCACCCATGACTACTCAAGTGGTTCCTTCATCAAGTTTAAGGGGAGAGTCAAGTTTCACTCAAACAAATCATAAACAACTAAAGGTTGTGATAGTTTTAAGAAGTGGGAAATCATTTGAGAAACCTGAACAAATAATTCAAAAACCATTTGAAGATTGAAACTCTAATGAAAATTCAAATGAATCTCATGAACAAACTAAATAAACTAATAACAATGTGAAAGAAACAACTCTTAAAAAACAATCCCACAACCTACCCCATTTCCTCAACCCATGAGGGGAAAAACTAAGCTTGAACTGAGTGAAATATTGATGGAAATATTCTCACAAGTCAAGTTGAAAATTCCATTCCTCGATTCCATTAAAACAATTCATGCATACTCAAAATAACTTAAGGATCTCTTCACATTTAAAAGGAAATTCTCACATAAAAACCAAGTCCTTCTTGAAGCAAATGTTAGCACAACAATCCAAGGAACCCTTCATCCAAAGATAAAAGATCTAGGATGCCCTTACATCAATGTTGAACTAGGAGAGAACAAAGTTGTCAAATCCTTTTGTGACCTAGGAACTAGTGTGAATCTCATTCCTTATACCATGTATTTTCAATTAGGGCTCGAAGAAATCCCGCAAACATCTATCACTCTTCAACATGCTGATCATAGAATTAGAGTTCCTAAGGGGATCTTATTAGATGTTTTGGTGAAAGTAGAAATTTTCATTTACCTAGATGACTTCACTGTCCTTGAAAATCACCCAAGATTAGGTCTTAGGGAGAAAACCCCCATCATCATTAGTCATCCCTTCTTAGAAACAATCAACTCAGTCATCCAAGTCTGAAATGGGAACATGACAATAACTTTCGGGAACATGATTCTAGACTTGAACATCTACAATGAAAACTCTAAAATTGGGGATTATGAAGAGATTCATGAGGTTAATTTTATTGTTAGTGTTTATAATGAACTCGAGGAACATCAAGGAATTGTTTAAGGATGTTTAAGTAAAGAAGAGATTTATTTTTTTTGTTCATATGAGAGAAATTTGTCTCCTTGGATTGAATCTATTTCAGATAGCTCTATTGATGATTTTATAGAATCACTAATCAATTATACCATGGGTGAAATCAATAAAATAGAGTCCATACCCATTCATGACACTAATCTCGCTAATTTAGTAGATGAAAATTCTATTCACAAGGAACCAATTCTGTCAAGAAATATGAACAAAGAAACTGATTTCAATACAAAGTCTCATCTTTTCATGGAAAGTGATAACCAATCTGATCTCAAATTTAAGGTCTTACCTTCATCACTCAAGTATGAGTTCTTAGGGGATAATCGGTAATTTCCTGTTGTTATTTCCTTCTCTCTTGAAGCTGATAAAGATATGATGCTTTTGGATGTCCTAATAAAGTATAAGAAAGCAATTGGATGGACCCTTTCTGATATTCCTGGGATTAGTCCACTCATTGGAACTCATAGAATTGTCCTTGAATATGAATCCAAACCATGTCTTCAACCTCAGCGGAGACTCAATACAAATATTATGGATGTGGTAAGGAATGAAATTCTTAAGTTATTGAAAGCGGGTATCATCTACCCCATAGCTGAGAGTGAGTGGGTAAGCCCAATTAAAGTTGTTCCAAAGAAATCCGGAATTACTGTGATCACCAATGAGGATGGTGACCTTCTCCCCACAAGGGTTAGTAGTGGATGGAGAGTCTGTATTGACTATAGGAAGCTCAACTCTTGTACCAAGAAAGACCATTTCCCCTTTCCCTTTATTTATCAAGTCCCTGAGCGAGTGGTGGGTCATCAATTATATTTCTTCCTAGATGGGTTCTCAGGGTATAATCAAATAGAGGTCTCCTTAGAGTATTAGGTAAAAACAACCATCACTTGTCCATTCGGTACTTTTTCCTTCAAGAGAATTTCTTTTGGGTTATGTAATTCCCCTGGTACCTTCCAGCGGTGCATGATGGGAATCTTCTTAGACATGGTAGGGGATTGTTTAGAGGTCTTCATGGATGACTTCTCCAACTTTATGGATACTTTTAAGGGATTCATTCTAAATGTTGAAATGGTTCTGTCAAGAAGCGGGGATAATAATCTCATCCTAAATTGGAAAAAATGACATTTCATGGAAAAGGAAGGACTTGCTCTAGAACACCTAGTATCTGGTATCGGGATTGAATTTGATAAAGCTAATGTCGACATCATTCATCACCTTCCCTCTCCTAAAACTATTAAGGAAGTTAGGTCCTTCTTGGGACATGCTAGTTTCTATATAAGGTCCATTAATAATTTTAGTTATATTTCTTGACGACTTTGTGCTCTATTGGTGAAAGATGCTCCATTTTTATGGATATAAAGCTTTGAGGAATCATTCTATACACTCAATTCATCTCTTATCTCTCCACCTATCATGAAATCTCCAAATTGGAAACTTCTTTTTTAGATCATGTGTGATGTGAGTGACTTTGTTGTAGGAGCAGTCTTAGGACAATGGTGTGAGAAAACTCCATGTACCATTCCTTATGAAATAAAATCTCTAAATGATGAACAAATAAACTAAACCACCACTGAGAAAGAGTTTATTTCTATTGTATTTGCCTTGGAAAAATTCATGTCTTATCTCTTAGGATCACCCATCATTGTCTTCACTGACCATTCAGCCCTAAAATACCTTTTCCAAAAACAAGATGTCAAGGCTAGATTGATTAGGTGAGTCCTTATTCTTCGGGAGTTAGATTTAACCATTGAGGATAAAAAGGGTGTTGAAAATGTTGTATCTGATCACCTATCTAGGATGGAATTCAAAGACAACTCACATCACCTTTCTGTGTTTAATTCATTTCCCGATGAGTACCTCTATTCAGTGAGTGATTACCCATGGTATGCTGAAAAATAAAACCATTTGGTGACGGGTGACATTCCAAAATTTATAAGGATCCATGCTAAGAGGAAATTGCTTTCTGATGTCAAACACTATGTGTTTAATTATCTTTACCTCTTTAAGTTTTTTCTGGATCAAATCATTAGGAGATGTGTTCCTGAGTCTGAGCAAAAGTCCATTCTAAAATTTTGTCATGGAGAGGCTTGTGGAGGCCACTTTTCCACAAAGAAAACCACTTCAAAGGTCCTCCAAAGTGGTTTCTACTGGCCTAACCTCACTATGGATTCCTTCTAATTCTGAAAATTTCTCCCTCAGTGTCAACAATTAGGATCCATTACCAAAAGTAATCAAATTCCCCTCACTCCCATTATGGTCGTTGAAATCTTTGATTGTTGGGGAATTGATTTCATGGGACCCTTAATAAACTCTAGGGGATATCTCTACATCCTCTTAGCTATTGATTATGTCTCAAAATGGGTTGAACCCATTCCCACAGAGTCTAATGATCATCATGTTGTGATCTGATTTCTGAAAGAGCACGTATTTTCTTGATTTGGAATTCCTAGGGCTATAATCAGTGATCGAGGAACCCATTTCTACAACCATCTATTCTCTTCACTCATGTATAATTATGGGATTTCCCATAAAGTTTCCACCATGTACCATCCTCAAACCAATGGTCAAGCTGAGTTAGTGAATAGGGAGATTAAGAAAATTCTTGAAAAAACTGTGAATCCCACTATGAAAGATTGATCTGAGAAACTCTTGGATTCTCTTTGGGAATACCATACAGCATTCAAAACCATCCTAGGCATGTCACCTTATAGGTTGGTTTATGTAAAATCTTTCCATTTACCTATTGAAATTGAGCATAAGGCATTTTGGTCAATCAAAAAAATGAATTTTGACATTTGTTTGGCCGAAGAAAATAGGAAATTAAATCTTAATGAACTTGAGGAACTTAGAATAGATGCTTATGAAAATTCAAGGATAAATAAATCTAGATTTCAAGCCTACCAATCTAGGAATATCAAGGTCAAACATTTTGAACTAGGAAACTTTGTGATCTTGTATAGTTTAAAACTTCATTTACACCCAGGAAAGTTAAGGTCTATATGGTCAAGTCCTTTCATACTGCATCATTTGTACCCACATGGGGTCGTAGAGATTCAAGATCCCACAAGTGGTCACATTTTCATGGTCAATATTCATAGGTTAAAACCATTCATTGAATCCTTCAATAAACAAGAAGTAGAGGTTGGGTTAACTAATACAACATATAAACAAGGAAACAATTGATAGATTTAGGATCTATGTCGGGATAACGATGTTAAAGAAAAGTGTTGCATGGGAGGAAACCTGTGGTTATCTTGTTTCAAATATTTTTGAATCATATTTATTTTTCAAATATTATTAATTAATCATTTTGATATTTAAAAAAAATATAGAAAAAATATAGATTGTTGACTTTTTCTTCTCTTATGAGTATGGATGGGTATGAAAGGGGAGATCCATATTCATCCATGCCACGTGGTGTGATCCTTGAGTAATACCTTACTCAGAAATTTAAAAAGAAGATAATGTATCATCAGTTTATTTTATTTTATTTTTATGTGTTTATAGGTTAAAATAAAAATCCAAAAAAATAAATAAAAATAAAAATTATAATTAAAAAATATATATAAAAGGACACGTCGTAGGTCTTGGCTCAAACCCCATCACAACCGGCGAAGCCCCGGGGAATCAAACCTGGGACTGAAGGGAGATAGGGGTGCGCGCTTACCACCGACCTACAGCTTATAGTGCTTCCTTATTCTATAATTTTTGTATATATACTTTTTTTATTATATGAATAAATATATATATATATATATATTATTATTATTTTTCCCCTTTTTCTACTAGGTAACTCAGCCAGTGACATGGATATCAAATGACTAAATTAAAGTGGAAAGAACATCAACTTCAACCACCAGGTGACTTCATTCCATGATCCTAATATTTCAATTTCCTTTTTAACTCCCCTTATCTACCTCTACCCCTTATAAATTTTCTTTTCTTCAAACACTGGGGACAATTTTATTTTAAGTGGGGGGATATGAAATAAAAAAATTTCTTTTTTGTGAAAAAAAATGATTTGAAAAAAATGTGTGTAAATGGATAGAAAAATTCCTTAAACTTTGAACATGATAATAAAAATTTCACACTTTGAAACTAAATATCAAATAATTTTTCATGCTGTGATTCTAATTTTAATCCATTTATAATTTCATTATCATAGATTTTGGAAAGTGTGGCTGTCTAATGTGAAATTTCATCATTTATATTTACATCCAAATAGAAAAAAAGAGATCCAAACACACGTCCTTTGGATAGCAGGGTATTAGTTTGAGTTTATGGGGTCCCCCAAATAAATAGCATAGGTTTTTTTATCATTTTATTTTTAATATTATTATCAATAAAAAAATAAAAAAACAATAAATTTTCATGTAGAGCAATGAAATGACTTAATGCGTGGCTTTTGGAACTTGGGGATCGTGACTCCATAGCTGTCTGGTCTAGAGTTAGTAATTTTATCTCTATTTATGGTAATTTGTCTTTGTTTTTGACTAAGTTAACTTTAAATGATTCCCAAGTATATGGGCTCCACTTGGTGCCCTAAGGTCTTTGAGCCTTGGAGTCATCGTCAAAGTCTCACTACATGGGTTGACTCTATTGAGTGCAATTTTAATTACCATGGAAAAATTGAAAATATATATATATATATATATTCAAAAAAAATACATATCTGAATATTGAAATGTGATTCCACCTAGATCTTCTGTCATTTCCCCCTTGAATAAATATGAACCCCCATGTCAATTGTGATACACAACACATCCTCATACATAATTGATATTGGATGAAATATGGAGATGAATTTAAACAAAAGAATGGGCTTGGGATTGGGATCTGTTTATGAAACTATCTTGTATTAAAATATTTTTATGGGTCTCAAAGTTGTTTGATATAAGGGTTTTTGGTGATCATTGTTTATTAAAAAAAATTGGAACAGGGAATTCAAATTTCATATTTTTGAGATACATTTTTCACAAGACTAGAAAAAATTAAGTTGGGGGTGTGATTATCCACTAAATGAGGATAATATTAATTTTTAATATATATAATATTCATGTGCTTTATTATTTATAGACACTATTTTAGTTCATTTTACACTTTGAACATTATTTCATATTATAATTGTAATTCCTTCTTAAAATGCACTATTACATGGTACATTTTTTAACATCATTTAAAGTACCCAATGAACTTGATTTTATTTTCATATTTAATTTTCAGGTTTCTCATTACATTGGTAACAATTCAAACTTTTTTAGTATTTTAAGATTCATATTAGAAGACCACCAAAGTTGTCCTTGAACAAACAACATTCTGGGTGAAGTGAACTGGATAGTATCCCAATAAAACTACTATAGTGGACAATATTCAATCCCAATAATTCTGAAAATTGAAATGAAGATAGAATACATCATGGGGAAAATTTAATTAAATATTTTCCAATTATAATTCGGATTTTTTAATAGAGTTCTAGGCGGCCCAAGTTAGAGATAAAATTCTGGGCCAGATTCTGTGGCCCAGAAAAATAGCCCACCATTTAAATCATATCTCGAAAAACAAATTTCTATTTGGTCTAAAAGTTTACATGGTGTTAGGATACAGATATATATAAATTTTATTATTATATGGACTACTCTAATTCTGTCATATAAAAGGTCATTTAGATGCATCTGCTCGGTGGATTCAAGTTGGCTTCCACTTTGAGTCAAGGATAAAGAAGTCCACCCTCCCTTACTTTCCACCGCCCTAGGCCTACCATAATCAAGTGGGATTCTATGTAATATTGGGATATATACCCATGACTCTTGATATTCCTATTTAAGTCAGTGTTGGTGAAAAAGTTGATCATCTTTGAGCTTCATTTCATTTTAATGTTATGCTACCAATTTTATGTTGTAATCACATTCCTTCAAATTCAAATTGTAAGTTCTTAAATTACCCTAGATTATTTATTAAAGTTTTTCATCTTATTTTCTTCTATTATTATTCTTATCACTTTAATAGAATTTTCTCAAGGTGTGAACTTTTTCACACCAAACCTTGTGATATTATCACACAATGGTGGAGTGGTCGTTATTTCATTGTTTTTTTTACTTCTCCAATTCCTCCCTCATGAGTCTACTTCCCGCTTACATTGAAACCATAAGATCAATGGAGTGATAACCCACTTATTGGTTGATCCAATGGAGTATCAAGGGGATTGATTGGATGTTATTTATCACTCTATTAATCTATAATCACTTCATTTAAATGTGATTTTTATTTGATGATTTTAAAACTTCTTCATCCTTATTGAATTTTAACGCCACACACTTCAAGTGATAATACAAAACATTACCTTTTAGTGCTCATAAACATGATCCTCCAAGTGTATAGGTGATTATTATTAAAGTGTGTTGGTCTGAACCAGTGAGTGATGAATTTGTTTTATCTCTATGAATGAACTCATCTCAAATATAAGAAATTTAAATCACTAAAGAGGAATTTCATCCAATTCAACCTTTTTAATAACCTAGGATCAACTCTTCTCATAATTTGAATTCACATAACTCATGTAGTGTTTGCTTAAACTTATCTAAAATCAACCCAAATATGGCCACGTAATACCCAAAATTAGTCCATAGAATGTGCATGTCTATAGGTTTTGTCTTAGGTCTCTGAGGAATCGACAACCCAAGCTACTCTAAAATTGACTGCTTAACCCTAAAAACATGGGTAAATTTGGCCGAGACCAAATCCTATATGATTGAATCTTTATTTTCCACCTAAATTTAGTTTCCAACGAAATGTATCTCATTTTCACCTATAAAATGGGATAGCTTTTAAGTACTTAAAACAAAATTAATATTAATAAATTCACCTAAAATATTTCAATTTTTTCTCCTATATATCATTATTCCATTTTTTTATACCCCTAGTTATAATAAAGTGTCCCAATTCCACTATTTCCAAGATGTCCATTAAGAATATATTCAAAGTCCTCAATGTTAGTATTATCCTCTCCCCAACATTTTTTTCTTTATATTTGTCACCCAAAACTTCTAAAAATATAATCTAACCATACTAAAATAACGATATTACTTTAATTTGTACACTTATATTTTATTATTTTTATAGAACAACCATTATTTATCTTCCTCCCATCCATAAGGAAATGAAAACGTCACATAATTTATCTTAAAACTACCACCTTTATGAATTATGTATTTATTTTTTTATAAATTCCACACATGGATGATTATGAGAATAAATTTAATGAATAAATATGATATTTAGGAAATTATTGGTATTATATAAAGATAAATTAGGAATGATAACAATATATAACCCATTATTGATTTACCACATTTTTCTTGCTAACAATTACTAAAACATGCACAAACCAATTTAATATTGAGAAATCATAACTAAAACTATCATGGAATGAAATTATAAAATATAAAAAAAATTATGTAACATATATTCATGTAAATTAAATAATCATTGAGGGATGAACTTAGTATAAGATTAAAATGATCAACAATGAAATTACAATGCATGTGGGAAACAATAAAAAACACTAATATCTAGGGATAAAATTAAAAAATAACTAACTTATAAATGGATAATTAATGAATATAAAAGATAATATAGTTGAATACAAATATTTTTATTCATGTTATTTAAAGTAATATTTCATTTTTTATCTTTCATAATGGTTTTTATTCAAATATTACTAAATCCTTGGTGGTTTTATAGCCCAAATTCTTTACTTGAGTTATAATGTTTCTTATATAAATTTATTCTACTATATTTGGTTTCATCCACACTAATATTATATTTCCACTATATTTTTTGTGTATTTAAAATTATTTATTAGGAAAACTTTAATTAAGTATTATTACTTCAAATATTATGATATATGTAAGGTTTTGAATTAACTCATTTTTTGTTCATTGAGATATGATTATTCTTCTTGAACATTATACTTATAATTTAGGTAAATTATAACATGTGAATGAATATTATTATAATTAAAATTTCATATATGCATTTTTACTATTCATTATTATAAAATAAATTTAAAATGAATCGTAAATTATAAATATGATTTTTATAAGTAGTTTTTTAGCTCAACCTCATTTTCCTTGAGTAATAGTTTTTCTCCCTTGGAAATATTCCTAGGCATTTCTTATATTCTTACATTTATTTAATTTATATAGTAATTTAAATTTCTCCCTATATAATCTACATTTTCTTATCAAAATCATCTTCTTTGATGCATTTATTTCTTTAATAAAAAAATATTATTGTAAGGAATAAATCACATCCACTCTAATGATCTATTTATCTTCTATGTACATTATATTCCCTTCAACAAAAAACCCTTTATTACTTAAATATAAAAATATGTATTATCAAATTTGATCTTGAAATTTCCCTTTATCTATTTTCAAAATTATATTTTATTATCCAATTTATGATTTGAGTTTTAATTAATGTATTTTTAAAATTTTAAAATGTATTTTTTACTTTTAGAATAATATATTTTATTTTTCACTTCATATTGAATTTGGATACCCTTAATTCACATTTTAAGGAACATAATCATTATTTCATTCAAAATATTATTATTTTTTGAATTTTCTTACAAGTCTACTGCTCAAAATATTATCTTTTTTAAAGTGACTCATGGCTTCATATATTTACAATTATGTTAAGAAATGTTTTTTAAAAACTATTTACATTTCACTTCCATTTTCCTCTTCTCCAAAATATTTATCTTCTATAGAGTTATGATTATTGATTCCCCCTCTAAATTACATTATGATATTATTCCATTTTGGGGATAGAATTATTATATCAACTAAACTAAATATTTTTTGTAATTTTATGAAATACCATTTCAAAAGTGATATAAAACCCATTTTATTTCCTCATATTTTTCATTATTGTATGTATGAATATTTTCAAGTGGCACACATGTGTATGGATTATCATTATGAGATGGTGTGTTATGTATAACCCTCCAATGAATTGGGTAATTCTTTATATATCATGTGATAATAATCGGAAACAAGTAGTGATTATTGATCCACTATGGTAAATAGGTAGTGATGCTTGATCCACTTTATGGTGAGAAATAGGTAGTGATTCTTGATTTAGTACAATATCATTGTCTTGGTAATTATCCATGACATATGAGAATATTTTATATTCTTATACAGCTTCCATACTCTTATTCCAAGAACTTATGCTTATGTTATGCTCTATGGATCATGTTTCTAGAATCATGTTTCTAAATAGTTATTCTCTTGTATACAATTGATTATTTTAGGTTATGTGCCATTTTATCATGACTTATTTATAACTCTTATTGTTCCATATTTCCAACATATGTTTTTATATTTTTATTATCAAACCTCTTAATGAATCATTAATAGGATTATCCATTACTGAGTATTTGAGCCCACACCTTCTTTTGTTTCCTATTTTCCAAGGGAATTGCATGTGGTATTGTGTGTGGAAATAATTATTACATAGAAATTATAAATAAATTATATGAAATAATAGTTTTATATTTCTAATATTAAAGTAATTTAATCCTTTGTGTTCCGAGGATGTGTGGTTATTTGTGATATGTAATGTTTAAATTATGAAATTATCATAATATATATTCATGGCTATATTAGGTCACCTTATCTCATATTAGAACATGTTTTAGATATATTTTAGGATTATAACTAGATAATATTAGTGGAAACCCTAGGAATAAGTCTAAATATATTAAACCGTCATCAAATTTTGGTAAAGTAAATATTTTATGGTTTCCTAGAGATGAAATCTCTTTCTAGATACAAATACGTGGATATAAGCTCCATATTTGATGAATCTAGGGGTAATAACCTTGAAAAATGTTGGTTAAGTATTGAGTAAAACTTCACTGAGTAAAAAATTAATGGGTCTAATTACACACTTTGTTTGACACACCTAAGTGGTATGCATTAGATATTCACATGACCTTTATAAACCATTATGGAGGATCTAAATGGAATTTAATGATGCAATATATAAATATTTATATTAGAAAACCTAATAGGAATATAAAAATTTATAACCTAGATTTAAACTTTGAGATTCATAAATTAGGTTATAAATGAAACTTACGTGTTACATTTTTAAAGATTATAGTTTCCTTTTATACATTTATTAATTTTCTCATACCTTAACTATCCTTGTTTTAATGTAATGTATAAATAATGTATGAACCATGATATCATTGGGTGTTATGGATAACATATAGATTGTATCAATAAGAAACCAATAATGTGGGTGATAGTGTCGAGAATATTTTTTTCATGAATAACCATGTATCTTGAATTATAATTAACAATATAAACATAATTCGTTTTATAAACACACAAAATAATAGAAAAATGGAGTTTTATTGAAGTATATGTTTTAAATACTATGGTTGAAAGATGATTCAATTAATTGTGAGTCAAAATGTGGGAGGAAAAAAATAAATTTCTTGAAAGGAACTAAAAACTATTTTATATTTTGTAAGATCAAGTGTCAATCCCATGATTATTAAAAATGTGAGATGTGGTTGGTCAATTCAATAGTGAAGAAGAAGGTCCCAACTAATTCTCCCCACAAACTTCAATGCTTAAAATAAAATATGTTTTTGAATTATGTTAATAAATATTATAACATAAGGGATGATGAGTAAAATAGAACTTAGTAACCTCCGTGAATGAGGGAAAAATACAAAACCTATGAAATTACTATCACTAAATTTCATCCTTAAAATTTAGGTTCACTTATCATACACTTAATATTTGTATATGTATTTTTGAATTTCGGATTTAAGAAACCCATTATAGGAAAATTTATAGGAGCATCAAATTACCACCCCCAACTATTTGATATTGAATTATCAAGTAAAACTTCTAGTTCCATGATCATTTTAACCCAAGTTGTATTTTATAGGTATATAATCCATTAAAATATTATTATTCTTAATTTATATTATTTTGATGCGATTTTGGGAATTTATTTACTATATATACATATAATATATATTAATTTAAAAAAGGTAAATAAAATTTAATATTTTAAATCAACTAATGATCATCTATTGGTGAAATGATAACTAAGAAACTCTTTAGGAAAATTAATCCCATTATATGGCTTGTAAAACCTAGTCATGAGGGTTATTTATCTCAAATGGCTATGAAGAAACTCTATATTTCGGATATTACAATTATGAGGGAAAATATGTCTATAATAGTCTTAACTAAGATTGAAAGTTATATATATCATTAAAAGTTATATATTTAGTCAAGTTTATATTTTAGATACCCTTAAAAAAATTTATAAGTAATTGATAATTAAAATTGTGACGGTAAAATTTATTTGATAAGGGATAACGTAACACACTGTGTTTTAAAAAACATGTTTATTCCTTAAAACAAATAACTATTATAATTAAATAGGGTTTTTATATTTTCATTTAAATGAATAAAACTCAATAAGTAAATAAATTATATAGGATATGAGACAAACAAAAAAAACATTTTCATTCATAATGGAACATTAGAAAAGTTGTATGTAAATCAATGTATTAATTCCAATAAAGTATTATATTTCATGGATGATTAAATACATTAAAATGTTATAAATTAAAAGGGGAAAATGAATAGAAAATAATAATATATTTATAACTAGATAATATTATAGTGTCCTTGACATTTCATTCATAAATATTAAAATTATGTATGAACATTCAATACATTTAAAAAATACACACCCAAAGACTATAAAGGTTTATTGTATTTAGATAATATATACACAATATAATTATTTCACGAAATATCATCAACATCTCCCACAAATATATTCCCATTTATTACTCTTCAAAAAACATACCCTACTCAAAACCATTTTTCATAACCTGGGGAAAGGTAATATAAGAAAGGCTGAGTTAAGATGCTCAGTAAGGGTAAATGTAACACCCCAAGGTTTTCTAAAAATAAATTAAAATGAATGAAACTTTTTTTTAAGTAGATAATTATAACTATCCTTTAAACATAATTTTACTACTTCTATGTTTTGAATTTTGAAAAAACGGTCATCTACAATTATGATCAGTAAGTTATTTGGAGTTTGATGAAACCAAATTATTTTTTTGATAAATAGTAACATACACTTATGAATAGTAAGATGAATAGTAATATTACCATAATGAATAGTAAATTTTATTACTATTTTATTTTCTTAAGGATTTAAGATAATGACATCCTGGTTAATTTTTCAATGTGATATAAAAGAAATTATAGAATTAAAATTGTTAATTTTTTAATTAAGTATGATTTTATTTTAAAAAAATAAATTAATAATATTTAGGAAATTATATTCAAAAAATGGAGTTCATTTTTTAATTCTACATGTCGAAAAATGGTAAGGGTAATTTTTTGGGTTTTTCTGAAACAGTTGATTTTTTGGTGAATAGTAAAAATACAGTATCGAGTTTCAGTGTGTTTAATGACATCATTAATAATGTAATAATGATGTAATAATTCTGGTAGACTTATTTACAGTAAAATAAGTTACTATGTGTCCCAAGTGCCAAATACCATGGTAAAATACCATGGTCAAGCCCATGGTTTTTCAAATACCACTAATGAGGTGACCCTTGGAAATTATTAAAATATTCCCTCACTTTTGCTATAAATACCAACCCATTACTTTATTAAATTCATTGAAAATTCCTCCTCAATTATGATCTAGCCTCCTTACCTCCCTAGTATTCCTCCAAATTTTTCCTCAAGCCCCCAAGGTCCCAACCTTCAAGTTCTAGGAGTTACTCTATAAGGTAAGAAAATTCTCAACTTCTTTCTTTTTCCATTCAAGTTATCTTTTATGTGGTATAAAATTAAAGAATCCATAACATGTTCTTATTTTCATATTATTATTTATCTATTATGTATTATTATTCATTTATGGATGGGTGACCCTTTTCCCCTCTCTTTTTAATGTTTTCTAAAACCATGTTTCATAACCGTTAGGCTGCCGAATCTTTGTAAGGGATTTCTCAACTATTATTTTATTTTGAGTTCCTTTATTTTTTTATTATTTCCTCATATCCACTTACCCAAGAGTAATGGAAGATTAATAAATGTATAATATTTATTTTCTCATTTTCATGGAAAATTCATCATCATTCTTCTTCTCCTCTCCCGCTTATTCAAGGAATAAAAACATTGTATGTGATGTGTCTAATAATTGACATTGTGGACAATGTAATTTCAATTTTATTTAATTCATTCAAGTATTTTCATGAAACCATTTTTTTGGTTGATTCAGGTTATAATATATTTATTAACTCTCATACAAGGTTCTATAATTATTTTTTACACATGGTTTTAATTTATAAAACAAAATGAGTTCGTTATTATCAAAGAACCACTAAAATGATCTAAATGAACATCATTAATGTTTTAACTTATGAATCATCATCATATAAAACATTAAAATTATAAATGGTATAATGTATGGTACTTTAAATATCTAAATAAATTTCCATTCCAATTATTTAGTTTTAATTCCAATCGACAAGAACATCCATCATGAACCAATCATGAAAATCATATAAAGAACACTCCCAAAACAATGGAAGGAACAAAATACTAACAATTAAAGCGTGAAATGATGTTATAAAATGATTATATGAGATGTTATGAATATTAATATTTTTCTTTAAGATAATAATAACACTCTTTTAACCATTATACAGAAGTTTTAAACAAGTTTAAGTAAGACAAACCTGAGGTAAGGGGATTCTTAACCAGATTTCCATTCTTTGGGTTAGCCTTCTACTTCATTATTTATGTGGTGTTAAAATTGTTTATTTGATAAAATATGATTAAATTATGTTTAATTATATGTATTTTTAGAGTATATACATATTTCATCCACTCTATTAAATACCCCTTCAACTATATGATATTTATAAGGGACTTTACTTTTAAAACCTCTTTTAAAAATTCAGTTTTACGAAATTCAAAAGAAATGTTTATATATAATTATTCATGTTGTATGATTATGTTATGGTTCTTGGTAATTTATTATGATTAATTTTGGTACCTATATCTCCCTCAAATGCATTGGGTATGTGTAAGTTGGAGGTCAGCTGTATGGTTACTCCATGTGTAACTATGATGGTTATACAAATTGTAAGGTAGTTGTGAGGGTTACAAATTATAAGGTAGTCTTCAGGGTTATAATATTATGTAAGTAATTCCCCAATATTCCTTTATGGTAATATTTATTTTATTATATTTTTGTGTGGATCATGTGGAAATATCATATTTCACAAAGTAAGTTTATATGAGTAACAGGTATGTCTTTTGAAAATGTTTTCACACGTCACAAGTATTCATGGACTAATGTGTTCTTTCCTTTTTTTATATCCCTTGCTGAGATTTTTGTGCTCATCCCATGTTTTTAAATTATTTTTACAGTTTATAAGGATGTGTAAGAAAAATAAGTAATTCAAGTTAAATGTTTGAATATTTGTCAAAGAAATCATGTTTTAAGCTTTATTGTTTTATGTTTTGAAAAACAAATAGAAATTGTTTTTAAGAGTATCCACTTGTATGAATGTGATATGTTCTGTATGTAAGGTATCCTAATTCTCTAAAACTCTAAACTCAAAAATATTCTCAATGTTTAACAATGTATATTCTTGAGTAATATTCAATATTAAGTATTGTTTTAAGGTCAAGACCTTATATTTTGTATCAGAGGATTGTTTAGATAAAAAAATGGGCTAAGATGATCATGTTGCTTCGACTAAGATATGTTTTTTCAGAATGGTTGTCCGCAGAAGAAATAGTGAAGCTGAAGAGGAGAAGCACCAACGGAACAACATCCTTCCGAATCTGCAGCTCGGAATGGTAGGGATTGGAACTGAGCAGTTTTTGATAGTAACGGATCAGCTAATGCAGGAAATAAATGGTGTTGGAATCTATTAAATAGAACAACCAAAGGTACCACAAAGGAACATGACAATAGTGGAACATTTTATGAGACAAATCCCTCCTACTTTCAATGGATATTCTGACCTAGTAGCGAAAGATAGATGGATTAAATCCCTTTAAAAGAAATTTGATTTTATGGGATGTTTAGATAATCAAAAGGTAAGTCTTAAAATTTATAATTTTGAAGTTGAAGCTAATCAGTGGTGTCCAATGGTAAAGAATATATGGGATAGAGAGGATATTTATGCCTTAGAGTGGGATGAATTTAAAATTCTTTTCCTTGAAAAATATTTTCTTAAGGTGGCGTGAATTAGGATGGAGAGGAAATTCCTTGAATTGAAGAAAAAGAGGAAAATTCAGTGGTTTTGTATGTAGTGAACTTCACCTGACTGGAAAGGTATGCTCAAAATCTTATTCTAGATCTTGATAGAAAAATCAACCTCTTTTACTCAGGATTGATGCTAAGGTATCAAAGGGAATTGGCCTCACATAAATTCAAAAGTTATGAGAAACTTGTCCGATGTACTGAGAGGTTAGAGATGAAGTTTTCTGATAGTCATGTTCTTTTTGGAAACAAGGAGAAGAAGAGGTCCATATGACAAGTGATAGGTAAGAATAAAAAAAATAAAACTGATGGTAAGAAAATCCAATTTCCTGTTTGTGAAAAATGTGGAAAGAAGCACCTTGGGGAATCTCTTACTAAAACTGGGAAGTGTTTTCAATGTGGTAAGTTTAGACACATGGCCATAGATTGTAATGAAAATTATCCTAAGACTAATCCTAGTAAGCAAACTATTAAGTGTTTTAAATGTGGTGAGATTGGTCATTATGCAGATTCCTTCCCAAAAAGAGATATGAATAATGAAAAGAAGCTAGACTATAAGAAGAAAGGTGTAGTGAGATCATTTGAAACTATGTCAGTAGATTTCGGTCTTTCCAACTAATTGGTATCAGGTACTCTATTAGTTTACTCATATTTTTCTAAAGTTTTGTTTGATACAGGGTCTATACATTCCTTCATCTTTGAGAAATTTTTTGGTAAATTGGAAATACCACCTCAAAAAATGAGACCAGGACTTGTTGTTAAAACACCAGGTGTAAATATTATAGAAAAAAGGAATTATAAGAATATTTATATTGTGGTATGTGGAAATAATTTACCGGTAAACCTTGTTGTTTTTCCCTTAGTAGAGTTTGATGTTGATCTGGGAATGGATCGGCTTTCTATTTATCATGCTAAGATTGACTGTAAAGCTAAATAAGTTGTTTTTCAAAAAAAAATCGGTTTCTATACAATAAAGAACCCATAAAATTGATAACATATCAGGAAGCTGAGAAAATTTTGAAAGATGGAAATAAAATTTATCTTTCTCATATTGTTGAAAACAAGGGAATAATTAAAATTAATGATTTCCCAGTGGTAAATGAATTCCTTGATGTTTTTCTTGATGATTTAGCTGGTTTCATACCTGATCGGGAATTCTAATTCACAATTGACTTAGTTCCTAAAGCTAAGACAATTTCAAACCCCCCATATCGTATGGCTCAAATATAACTTATTGAATTAAAAAATCATTTGTAGTATTTTCTTGATAATGGCTTCATTCATCCTATCACATCACCATGGGGAGCTCATGTTTTGTTCGTTAAAAAGAAATAGGGTTCCATGAGAATTTGTGTTGATTATAGAGCTTTTAATAACATCACTATTAAAAACAAGTATATTTTGCCTCACATCGATGACTTGTTTGATCAGCTCCAGGGAGGTCAGTTCTTTTCCAATATTAACTTGAGATCAAGATACCATCAGCTGAATTTGAAAGTGGATGACATCCCGAAAATAGCCTTTCATACTAGATATGGGCATTATGAATTTTTTTTATGTTGTTTGGGTTAAGTATTGCACATACTATTTACATGGATCTTATGAATATAATCTTTCATGATTTCTTGGATAAGTTTGTAGTTGTGTTTATTGATGGCATTCTGTTATTTTCTAAGAGTAAAGAAGAGCATGAAATACATCTAAGGGTTGTTTTACAAACTATAAAGGAAAATAAGTTGTATGGAAGATTCACAAAGTGTGATTTTTGGTTACTAAAGATTTATTTTCTTTGGAACATTGTAAATAATAATGGAATAACAGTTGATCCTACCAAAACAAGAGTGTTTAATGAATGGACAAGACCCAAAAATGTTATAGAGATTCATAGTTTTATTGGATTAGTAGGTTATTACTGATGGTTTGTTAAAAACTTTTCCTGGTTGTCTAGCCCGCTAACCAAGTTAACATAAAAAAGGGTTAAATTTATTTTGATAGAAGAATGTGATGTTTATTTTCAGGAATTGAAGAATAGATTGGTGAATGCTCAAGTTTTGGCCTAGCATTCCCGAAATGGTAAGTTTATCATCTACAGTGATGATTCTTTGAAGGTACTTGGTTTTGTTTTGATGCAGAATGATTAGGTAATTGCTTATGATTTAATACAAGTAAAATATCATGAGTTAAATTATCACACACATGATTTGGAATTGGCAGTTATGGTTATTTCTTTGAAAAATTGGAGGCATCATTTATACAGACCCAATTTGAAATATATATTGACCATAAAAGTCTGAAGTATATATATTCACTCAAAAGGAATTAAACAAGAGTTAGAGAATATGGATTTAACTTATAAGGGATTATGATTGCACGAACAATTATCATCTAGGAAAAGAAAACAAAGTGGTGGATGTATTTAGTCGAAAACATCATGCATCATTAACCATGTTACATTTGGAACATGATCCCTTAACTAATGATTTAATTAATTTTGTCTTAGAAGTTGTTAGTACAAGAAATACATCTGTTATGTTTCAGGTTTTAGTGTATTCATCATTATCAGACAGGATTAAGCAAGCACAGAAGGAAGACTGTGAGCTACAGAAAAATGTATAATTGGTTAAAATGGGTAAGCTTCTAGAATTTAACCTTAATAAAGATTGTGTTTTAAGATTTGGAAAAATGTTGTGTATGCCTTGTAATTCTTAGTCGAAGAAGTATTTTTTGTGTGAAGCTCATAGTTCTCCATTTTTAGTTCATCCTAGAAGTACTAAGATGTACAGAGACCTTCAGGAGTATTACTGGTGGGATAGAATGAAAACAAATATTGCAGAATTTGCTGTGAAATGTTTTAATTGTCAATAGGTTAAAGTAGAGTGGAAATTACCGAAGGGAATGCCTCAGACTTTCCTGGTTATAGAGTGGAAATGGTAGAATATATCCATGGACTTCATGGTGGGACTACCAAATACTTCTTGAGGTAACAATTCGATTTGGTTTATTGTTGATCGGCTGAAAAAAAAAACTGCACATTTTCTTTTTATTTGAGATACAATGTCTTTGGATGAGCTTTCTTGACTGTACCTCAACAAGATTATCAGGTTACATGGAGTTCCTCTTTCCATTTTATCTGATCAGGATCCCTGGTTCACTTATAACTTTTTTAAGGCCCTTCAAAAGTCATTGGAAACATAATTAAATTAAAGTACATCTTTTTATCCTCAATCAGATGGGCAGTCTGAAAAATGATTTATACTTTGGAGGATACGTTTCGAGCTTATTCAATGGACTACCAAGGAATTTGGGATCGGAATCTTTCTTTAGTTGATTTTTCTTATAATAACTGTTTTCATTCTAGTATTCAGATGAAACCTTTTGAGGCATTGTATGGGAAGCAGTGTCGAACTCCATATTTTGGGATGAAGTTGGGTAAAGTAAATTGATGAGACCAGAATTAGTAGGGGAAGTGGCTAAGAAAGTGAAGATAATCCAGCAGCACATGAGGATAGCTCAAATCAAGCAGAGAAGCTATGCATATAACAGAAGTAAAGATTTCTAATTCGAGGTAGGTGATCATGTTTTCCTTAAAATATATCCTTGGAAAAGTGTGATGTTTTTTGGTAAGAAAGGGAAGTTAAGCCCGCGGTTCATCGGACCTTTTGAAATCTTGGAGAATGTTGGACTAGTTGCATACTGAGTAGATTTGCCTCCGAGTTTGTCTCAGGTACACAATGTTTTTCATGTTTTGATGTTGAGAAAGTATGTGCCAGATTCAACACATGTTTTGATCCCAGAATCAGTTCAGTTGGATGAGAACCTTTCTTATGAAGACAAACCAGTTCAGATTCTTGATCGAAGGGAACAGGTATTATAGAATATGGTAATCCACTGGGTAAAGGTTTTTTGGAGAAACCACATGGTAGAAGAAGCAACTTGGGAGTCTAAAAATTCTATGAGGGCAAAGTACCCTCACTTGTTTAATAAGTAAATAAAATTAAGAGGACGTAATTTCTAGAAGGTGGGGATAATGGAACACCCCAAGGATTTATAAAAAAAATTAAATGCATAAAACTTTGTTTTATGTAGATAATTATAACTACCTTTTAAAAATAATTTTACTACTTCTATGTTTTGAATTATGGTAAAATGGTCATCTACAATTGTGATCAGTAAGTTATTTGGATTCTGATGAAACCAACTTGTTTTTTTAATGAATAGTAACATACCCTTAGGAATAGTAATATGAATAGTAATATGACCCTAATGAATAGTAAATTTTATTATTATTTTATCTTCTTAAGGCTTTAAGATAATTAAATCATGGTTAATTTTTCAAAGTGATATAAAAGCAGTTATAGAATTAAAATTATCAATTTTTAAATTAAGTATGATTTTATTTAAAAATTAAATTAATAATATTTTGAATGTTATTTTCAAAAAATGGAGTTCATTTTTTAATTCTACGTGTTGAAAAATGGTAAGGGTAAATTTTTGGGTCTTTTCTGAAATAATTGATTTTTCAATGAATAGTAAAAATACAGTTTTGAGTATCGTTGTGTTTAATGACATCATTAATAATGTAATAATGATGTAATAATTCCGGTCAACATATTTAAAGTAAAATAAGTTATTACTTGTCCCATGTGGCTAATACCATGGTAAAATACCATGGTCAATCCCATGGTTTTGCAAATACCACTAATGAGATGTCCCTTGGAAATTATTAAAATATTCCCTCAATTTTGCTATAAATACGAACCCATTCCTTCATTAAATTCAATACAAATTACTCATAAATGAATATATGGCCTCCTTACCTCCCTAGTAGTCCTACCATATTTTCCTCAATCCCCCAAGGTCCCAACCTTCATGTTTTAGGAGTTACTCTATAAGGTAAGAAATTTCTCAACTTCTTTCTTTTTCCATTAAAGTTCTCTTTTATGTGGTATAGAATTCAAGAATCCATACCATGTTCTTATTTTCATATTATTATTTATTATGTTTCATTTCTATATGGTTGAACCTTGTCCCCTATCTTTTTAATGTTTTGTAAAACCATGTTAAATAGTCGTTAGGCTGCTGAATTTTCGTAACGGATTTCTCAACTATTCTTTTATTTTGAGTTCCTTTATTTTATTATTATTTATTCATATCCTCTTACCCAAGAGGCATGGAAGCTCCAAAAATCATGTATATTCTGGATTTTCTTATTTTCATGGAAAATTCATCATAATTCTTCTTCTCCTCACCCACTTATTCAAGGAATAAAAACATTTTCTGTGATGTGTCTAATAACCAACATGGTGGAAGATGTAATTTCAATTTGCCTTAATTCCTTAAAGTATGGTCATGAAACCATTTTTATGGTTGAAACAGGTTATAATATATGTATTATTTCTCATACATGGTTCTGGAATTCTTTTTTACACATGGTTTTAATTTATAAAAAAAATGAGTTTGTTATTTTCAAAGAACCACTAAAATGATCTAAACGAACAACATTAATGTTTTAACTTATGAATCATCCCCAAATAAAACATTAAAATGATAAATGGTATAATTTATGGTACTGTTAATATTTAAATATATTTTTATTCCAATTCTGTAGTTTCACTTCCAATCAACAAGAACATTCATCATGAACCGATCATGGAAATCATATAAATAACACTCCCAAAACAATGGAAGAAACAAAATACTAATAATTAAAGGGTTAAATAATGTTATAAAATGATCATATAATATGTTGTAAAGATTAATATGTTTCTTTAATATAATAATAACACTCTTTTAACCATTATAAAGGAGTTTTAAACAAGTTTAAGTAAGACAAACCTAAGGTAAATGAATTCTTAACCCGATTTCCATTCTTTGGGTTATCCTTCTACTTCATTATTTACGTGGTGTTTAAATAGTTTGTGTGATGAGTTATGATTAAATTATGTTTAATTATGTTTATTTACAGAGTATATATATATTAAATCCACTATATTAAATACCCCTTCAATTATATGATATTTATAGGGGACTTTTCTTTTAAAACCTCTTTTAAAAATTCTGTTTTACAAAATTCAAAAGCAATGTTTTTATGTAATTATTCATGTTTTATGTTTATGTTATGGTTCTTAGGAATTTTTTATGATGAAGTTTGGGATCTATATCTCCATAAAATTCATTGGGTGTGTGTAATTAGTAGGTTGGTTGTATGGTTACTTCATGTGTAACTGCAAAGGTTACACAAATTGTAAGGTAGCTCCGAGGGTTACAAATTATAAGGTAGCCGTGAGGGTTACAAATTATAAGGTAGCCATGAGGGTTACAATATTATGTAAGTAATTAACCAATATACCTTTATTTTTATTTTTATGTTATTATGTTTTTTTTGATCTTGTGGAAATCTCATGTTTCACAAAGTAAGTTTATATGGGTGACAAGTATGTCTTTTGAAAATGATTTCACACGTCACAAGTATTCATGGACTAATGTGTTATTTTCTTCTTTTTATATCCCTTATTGGGAATTTTTATTCTCACCCCATGTTTTTAAATTATTTTAATACATTATAAGGATGTATAATACAAAGAAGGAATTCAAGTTAAATGTTTGAAGATTTTTCAAAGAAATCATGTTTTAAGCTTTAATGTTTTATATTTTGAAAAAAATGGAAACTATTTTTAGTAGTATCCTCTTGTTTGAATGTGGCATGTTGTGTATGTAAGGTATCCTAATTATCTAAAAATATAAACTCAAAAATATCCTCAATGTGTAATAATGTATATTCTTGACTAAAATTCAAGATTAAGTAACGTTTTAAGGTCGGGTCCTTATAGTAAACATGGTAGATTTAAATAGATGATCATATGAAATCATAAGATAAACATAATGGTATGATATTAGGACCATAAATTACAAAGTTCATAACCAAACTATCAAATATCATAAACATAATTCATGAAATAAATCTTTATTATTTCAAAAGTCATAGATCGTGATTGATTAATCATTATAAATCAATAATGAACTATTAGTTCAATCCATAAATATTTCGCACCATCATAATTATAAAAACCATTTAATATGTCAAGTTTAACTAATGAGACCATCAAACCATCATATATCTGGAATCCCTTCTATTTTCTCAAATGAGAATGAATCTAGAATCACAACCTACATCCCACAGTGGATCAAGAACATAGACTTGTTTCCCATTGGGGATCAAGAAAATCAACTTGTTTCCCAAAATGTATCCATCACATATACTTGTTTCCCATATTTTATTAAATAAATCATCTTTATAATAATTTTAGATCAAATACATAGACTTGTTTCCCATTGTGGATCGAGTGCATCGAGTTGTTTCCCATAGTTTTATCATGATATATAAAGCATTACACATAGTATTAGAGTGCTATATAATTATGATACCACCCATAACATAATGAAAACAATATATATGTTTTTGATGAGATCATTAAACATTAATAATGTCTTCATATCATAATATGAGCACCAGAAACATGTTTTATAAACATTTCATCCATCAATCATAACAAATCCTATGGAAAATAAATGGATTTCTTAAAAATATCATCATAAATAGTCATTAACTATCTAGAGATGAATAAGTATGGTACAATTGGGTCATATATAAAGTAAAACATAAGAAACATAAATTGTTGTTGTAATTAATGGATTGAAATTCAATAAAAATATCAATAAACAATTCTTGAGGAAACTAACCTTTCTAATTTAAAAACAACCTTCTTAAAACTAAAAATTTACAAAAGATTGTGAAAATCCTTTTTCATTGAAAATAAAAATCCAAACATATAAAAGAGTCTTTGAATAATTGATAAATCATTATAATGTGAAATTGGATTCAATTTTTATATATTAAAAAAATATTCCTTCCACATTTTCGTTAAAAGATAGAAGTTTCTTGTTCAGAAAATGACTAATAGATTCCTTTTAAACCATTTTTTATAAATTAAAACATCAGTAAAAATAAATTCATGAAATATTTATAGTGTAGTAAAATTAATATTTAAAACATTTATAGAAAACATGATCATGGAAGAGAAACTATTTTCGATTTAAGATATAAATAAAGTATATTTTCCCTAAAAACATTATTGTGGTCTCCTTAGTTATCAACGAGAGAAAAATGAAAGGAAAACATGTATTCTGTAGAAATAACTATTTGATAATAAAATTCATGTGTTTCTAGATATATAGGCCATAATATTTAATCAATTTAACTTTATCATAAAAAAATCATGATAAACAATTATATTGTAATGTTAAACTGAGACTACATTGGTAACTTTTGAATCACAATCCCCATAAAAGAACTAACCATTGATGGATATGTAAATATAAATAATTTTAATAAGAAGTATAATAAAATAAATTCATGGGTATTATATAAACCATATAAAACAAACAAGTGGTGAATATTTTATGTGTCTCACAAAAACAAATGTAACATGAAAATCCCTTACCTTAAGTATTGACTTTCTTCATAAACATTTGAACATCCTCTTCTTTGAAAAAAATCCTTTGGATATCCGATTAAGGAATATAGAATTGGTATTTTGGGGGAAAAAATAACCTCTATAATGTGGATAAAATTTTTGATAATATAGTAAAGTATGTTTTGGTCGATCTAGAAGACTCAATGTGGTGAAAAGAATAGAAAGGATGGGTGCCCTTTTATAAGTGAGGATAGGGGAACTTTTTAATTTATTAAAAGATTTAAATATAAAATATTAATTCTATAGAGAAATGATTCAAATGGTATTATATTCAATGATAAGATATGATTTGGTTGAGATCACATTGACCAATAAAATTTGGAAAGATATAAGTGGTTTTTTAAACCAAATCTTTTGTTCTGACCCATAGTTAACTCATTTTAACCTTTACTATGAGAACAAATTTTTCACTCATTAAGGGTTATTATTTTACTTATAAGGTGAAAATTCAATATTAAATGGAAATGTGATGAAATTTTAGACCATATATTTTTAAACTTTTTATCATTAAATATTTTTATCGTTTTTAAATAATTTAATAAAATATTATTTTTATAAAATATTATTAGTTTCATTTTGACAATATTAATTTAATTTGATGTTAATGATAGAAAGAAAAATATATAATTAAAATAAATACTTTTATAACATCTCTAATATTTAATATATATCTGTAAAATTTTTGGAACACTATAAATCACTCAAATTATATTAATTTTACTATTTTTAAAAGCATTTCATTTATTTTTATATGAATTGAAGAAATACCAAGTCCAAGTTGCATAGGAATTTATAGAAATTATATAATAATTATAAACTATAAATAAAATCCTATCATGAAAATAACTTCATTATGATCAAAATAATCATTAATATTCGTTCACATCTTACTTTTTCCCCATGTTAACTCATAATATATTTTCAAAACCCAGAGAGTGATAATTAGTCGTTTTCATTGCATTAATTATTATATAGTTCAATTTTATGGAAAAGTAACCCATAAAAAATAAAATATTGTGCCTAAGGTTATAAGGGTAAAAATAAATTCATCCAGTAATATTGAAGATGAAAATTTTGGCCTTATCATTTAGTTTTATCCTAGTATAGCTTTATTTACCCTTTTACCCTGGTGGTGAATTTTTACTATCTATAATATTCATTATCATAAAAAATTAAGTTGAAATTATTAAATAATATATATTTAATTGATTAAAAATATGGAATCAATTTTTCCAAATTAATTCTCTATAATTTAATGAAATTAATTTTATATTTATCTACAAAGCACGGTCAAAAAACATTTTTCCGAGAAATGAATATTTTAAGGAAATAAATATTTTACATTAACTATATGACTAGAATTATTCATTATATTAATTTAAATTATTAAATATAGATATATAGTATTTAAATTTAATTTTAAAAATTCCTCATTAATGGTTATTTTAATTAATTATAAAGGAAAAACTTTATGCACTTAAAAATTGCCTTTTGAAAAAAGCAGTTTTAGGTATAAAAATAGGTTTATACCAAAATCATGAAAATTAATGATTAAAATGGAATTAATTAAATTATTATAAATAAAATAGATTATATTATACAGTAATATGAAATTAAAATTGTAATCATACTTTATATTACTTGATTTAATGAAAAGAAATGATAGTTTTACAAAAAAATATTTTTTACTATTTACTGAAAAACCAATCATTCTAGAAAAATTAAAAAAATTCACACTAATATTTTTTTTTTAATATTATTTATAACATGATACCATTTCATTAACATACCATTACTAAAAGTTTTATAAATTAATTATATTATTCACCCACAAAAATGGGTAAAAATCAATTTTGAGGAAAATATATCTTTGAAGCATAAAATGACTAATGAAAATTGTGTAATTGTTTCCTAAGAATTAATAATTAAATTTTTATTCATTATGGCCTTTATATATATTTAATAATATGGTTAATCCAATTTATACATTCTAATACGATGAATAGTTTGTAACGATCGTAATATATTCGGTGGGTCTCTATGGTCAGCATTGTGTATTCTATGCACTCTAGAATATAGTGTTATTATTTTAAAATATTTGAATATTACATTATCCGCATTTAATAAATTGAATCCTCACAATTTTAACATATTCTCATAAAAAATGGTTTTTATATTTAAGAAAGACATTTTTTAAATCCCATATCTTAAAAAGGGTTAATAATTTTACTCATATAAAGAGAAAATACAAAGGTCATCTAGAATAACACAAAACTTTATATCCAAATAGAAGAACATTAATAAAATTTGAAAATATGGACATTGGGGAGAAGAATAATTCCCAATGACTAATATATAGTGATAAAGAACATGATCAGGATAAATTTAATAACCACAAATCCATAAATCTATGATGGGTGAAAAGATTGTTGGTTCATCATAAATGAAGGTAATGTATAAAATTATTTTTTCAAGATCCATTTCTTAAATTCATGGGATTATTTTACTCTCAATATAGATAAAAACAGATAATATACTTAATTGAAATATTTTTATTCCATAAGAAATATTTCATCCTTTGGTTGTGTTCAATCAACTTCCATGTTATATCTTACTCCATGAAATTAATATCCAAGATGAATTTTTCAGGTATAGACCATGAGAATTATATTTTAATGGATAATAAGATCCATAAAAGAGTTAAATGTCTTCCCACCCATATATAAATATTTACCCAAACCAAAAATTTTATCACAAGTTATCCAATATAATACATTAATCTCTAAAACATCAACAGTAACACCCAAATTACAAATTAATATTTTCCATATTTTTTATCCTTAAAAGCCTTCCAAAATATGTTTGACCAAATTCAAAATTCAACAAAATTATAAATAAGGTCAATAAATTTCAAAAAAAACTAAAAATTAATCCCCTGATCAGTATAAATTAACTCTTAATGTCATATACCAAATATTTGAATAACGTGATCACCATAAAACATCAATGAAAAGATAAATTCTTTGAAAATTTAATATATCCTTATTCCTTAAATAAAATCATAGATTATCAAATATATTCCATGAATCAAAAAATTCATTATTCTTAGTCATAAATTATTTTTTCACCAAAACATGAACCATTATCAAGGTTACTAATAAAATTTAATTTTCTCCATAAATTTCAATCATATCCTTATATCAGAAAAACATTATTACTTCAACATCAAGAACATATTAAGTTTTACCTTTCCCCTAATCATGTGTTTTCCATAAAATATCATGTTACCTTTAAATCACTTTTCTAGGTCACTAACACTATTTAACATATGAGTTAATATCCTTAATGAAAACTACCATGAAATTTTCCTGAGATATTTCTTGATTTATATAACCAAAATATCATTAATGAAACACTTATACAATATAATTACCAAATAAAAATTCATAAGTACTTGAACAATTCCACTTCAATGATTTTCATGTCATAGGTTCTTCATTGGTTTAAGATTTAACTCTTTTATTAGTGAATTGACTTGGATAATGCCCATGTTCCCTACACATTATCTATTGAACTACTTATAAATTCATTACTCTATGTACCTTATTTCTACATAGAAATCATCTACACTGTCCATTCATAAATTCCCTCAGGTATCACTTTCCACATTTCTAATAAGAATGAAATTGTGTCTTCTTTCCTCTAAGGCCTTCAATATCTGATCTATTAAAATTCTCTATCCTTATCATCTTTGGTGATTATGAAAGTTGGTTAATGTTCATTTTTTTAATCATATATCATGATAACTGATTAATCATAATTAAAATATATTTATCTCCATTCATCATCCAATTTTGTTTCTCATAATCCCCACATTCTCCATCACATTCAGTATTAACATGATTCCACATGCTTTCAACCATTTAATAAAACCAAACATCATAGTATAAGAAACAATATTCATAGTGGGAAACCAAATATTCATGTGTAGGAAGTCTAAATAATGACACCTTATTATCAATCTAATATAACTTAGTATTGATCTAGGTAATTAATAATCATTATATATTCAAATCCTTCATGATGGTTCATAAATAAAATGTGAATTAACCTAATCATATATCCCAAGAGTGTATAATGAGGTGTGAAGTAAGGGAACACTCACCTTGCACTAGAATGATGGTTGAGATATACTCGACCAACTAATTTTGGAATTTTAACCCCTATATTCATATATTCAAAAACAAAATCCACTTGAAGTATCCATACAAGGATGTATTTATAGGAAAACCACATAATCTATTTCTTAACAAATCATTGGGATCTTATCCTACACTTAGACTTATCACTAGGGTATTGACCAAAGTTTGCTAACACTAATCTCTAAATTTTAACTAAAACATTCTCTAATACAAATTATAGTGATCCTATAATTTCATACATAAATATTAAATATTTTTAGATGAATATTCAATACATTTCAAAAATATACACCCGAGGAACATAAAGGATTATTATCTTTTGAGACTAGATACACAATATTCTTATTTCATGAGTGATATTCATCAAATCCCTCAAATATATTCCCATTGAGTAATCTTCATGGTGATACTCTACTTAAAAACATTCTTTATAACCCAGGGAAAGAAATCAAAATAATGGGTGAGCTCAAATGCTCAGTAATGTATAAGATTAGAATAAGGGTATGAGTTCATAGAAATAACTTAAAAAGTTCAAACCCAATCTTCCAACGATCATAAACATGAGTAATGATAATAATCCATATCTTTTCAAAATTCACGAATCATAAGAGTGATAAATCATTACAAATTTACAATGAACCATAAGTTCATGTCATAAATGTGTGGCACCATCATAAGTATAGAAACTAATTAATATTTCAAGGTTAACTACTAGGACCATTAAGTAATAGTGGATCAAGGATCAATACTTGTTTACCATATCATAATGAATCAAAAATCACTACATACATCCCATAGTGGATCATTAACTTGATTCCCATAGTGGATCAAAAACATCAACTTATTTCATATAATGTATCAAACACATCTACATATTTTCCATAGTTATCTCATGAGATATAAAGGTTTACCCAATGAATTTGAGGGATATATAATTCTGAGACCACCATTCACAAAATAAAAACCATAAATATGAGTTAAATGTACGGCCGATTGTCGCCTATCGACCATTCAAGGTTCTGGTGCTCTGCTAATGTGTATAGCAGCACTCGGGTTGAATCCTCGGCGATGGTACTTCGTAATAGTTGATTGTTTTTAGTTGATTGTATTTTGATTAGGGGGGGTTTATTTCAAAGCTTAATTGAAATGATTTATTGACTATAATTGATTTAAAAAATTTATAAATATTGGGTTTAGTTCATTATTAGGGAGTTAAGCTTCTGATATCCTTGAGCTTTGCTTTATATTGCATTTAAATTAACACCCACTTCACAAGTTGACGTCGATTAGAATTCCTAACTGTTAAAGCTTTAATCCAAGCCTTAACTTAACTAGGATTCTAAAATCAATCATTAATTGTTTATGGTAGTGTATTTATGGTTCCAATAATCCATGGAAACCACATTCTAAACAAAAGATGTCATTAATCCATGACATATTAAGTCCAGCATACACAATGTTAAATTAACGAATACTCATCGATCAAATACTCTCAATCACTTAACATCCCTGAATTTTGACTCACCCCAATGATATATTTACTCAGCCATTTGGTTTTTTAATATTCTGGTTATAATAATTATGATGATAAATTAAGAATAGAAGAAAAAGAAAGGGATTAGAAAAGAGTGGTACGTCGAACACACACACACGAACAATGATGATAATTAAAAAAGATTTTTGATTGAATGAGGAAGTAAAATAAGGGAAATAGATTTAAATTAATTTAAAATATTTTAAGAAAATTAATATTAAAATACATAAGGTGGAGGAGAATAAGAGATATTGAAGAAGAAACTTGCATTAAAACAGAATTACAAAAGAAAGGACTTAAAAAATTACAAAAGAAAGGACTTAAAAATTTACAAAAACAAATAACACAAAAGTAAGTGAAAACAAAGAGAGGAGGAAAGGTCTCTCAAGTGAAAACTTGAGTATTTCAGGTCCTCACAAGACTTTTTAAAGGCTTTTGTCGTGCCAATATGTTCTCATCTATTTTGAAATGCCAACCCTTTTGAAAGGAGAGGAGGGGATGTATTTATAGCCCAAGTTGGTGGACAGTTTACATTTCAGAAATACCCCTCCAATTGGATCGTAGATATGGACATTAAGAAAGTAGAATCTAGAGAAATCTCCTTATTAAAAGTTTTATAAAATAAATTTTTCCAACTACTCTAAAAATTTGGAGTCATTTTGACTTAAGTATCAAAGGTTATGGCCGATTTATTAAACAAAGTAAAACTGTCCATTTCAATACAGTATTTTTGAAGTCCCTAATTTGAAAGGGTTTTTTAATATGAAGATGCCTTCAAATATGAATGGTTTCTTCAACAAAGTCGTCCAACTATATATCCTATTTCACACGGAAAAATCTCAGCTCGATTTGATGCTTAAATCATGAGATATGTCATGCATACTATACTGATTTTAATTCTCATCCAGAATGGTGGGCTGGATTTCAAATATTCATTTGGGCCCATTGAACTTAGATTTGGGCCTTGAAATTTTTATCCAAGATTAAATGTAGTTTCCCCAAAATTATTGTGGATATTTAATGTTTTTGGACTTCTGGATTGAGCCTAGTAAATCAATCTTCAAGGCTGGTCCAGTTTGTTCACAAATTCTTTGGTCTTGTTTGTGAGGACCATATGACCCTTCAAATGGAAGAATTGGATCATGGTACCTTCTAATTAAATGTTTTATATTGAAAGTAGAATCCTACAAAACAAGAACCACACAATTTGGATCAGTATAGTGATAGTTATTATTAAAACATTAAACTGAATCAATTGAACTACTTCTAAAAATGCTCAAAAATTATACTTAATATTAAAACATTAATATTTCACACAAATTATGCACATTTCATATAAAATAAGTAAAGGGAGTATATAATAAGTCATTAAAATATTAATAACATCAACTCCCACACACTTAGTTTTGTGCATGTCCTCATGTGCAAAAAATATAAAAACATGACAAAATCATTTTTACTCACCAATAGATATTAAAATTTTGTTTTCTCCAATCAGGGGAGATTTAGACTATTTCACTCATCCATTTTGAAATCCACCACAAGTTTTTACAGAAACAATGTTCCAAAACTAATTCATTTTTTCATGCTCAAATTTAGAAATGGAAGATGTGGACACTCAAAACTCACACCTCTCAAGATGATAAAATTTATTTGTGGAGGTTCACTCTTTCACCAACCAAAAGTGAAAATCTTAGAGTTTGAAAAGAGCTCTCAGCTTACAATACCTATCCCAAGTGAACAATAATCAAGAGTTATTTTTAATGGGTTTTTCTATGGCTATGGTACGGTAGGAATAAAATATCCAAGATAGAGAATAAGAGGGTTAAAATACCAACATAGAAAAAGAAATGCACATTTTTTTTTTGAAATAAAACATGGAAGGAAATGAAAACACATATTTACAAGAGAATGATTGTGTGAAGAAATACACGATAGAGCATGAAAATATTAAGGTAATTAGAATATTAAATATTTACAAAACACAGAACTTCTCCCAATAAAAATATAATGCAAGTGTTCTTTTTTTTTCTTCTCCTTTTTTTCTTTGTCTTTTCGAAAGTTAAACTTGGAAAAGATCTCACACTCATAACCCAACCCATGATTGATCTCCTCACGATAATAATTTTAATAGTTATAACAAGATAAAAGGTTGAGGAAGAGTGATTTTTGACCTACCTAAGACACAACCCATTTTTTTCATTTTTTTTTTTTTTTGATTTTTTTTTTTTTTTGATTTTTTTTCGTCATTTTTTTTTGAACACTTGTCAATAACATTTACAAAATTACATAACTGGAAGTTCATTACATTCCCCAAAACACACTTAATGATAACCTCTCCCCCACACTAAAATGGATGTTTGTCCTCAAGCAGATGATAACTCGTTGAAAATCAATAATAGGGTACCCAAATAATGAAATCCATTCCCCCCCACACTTAAATTTCAAAAAAAAATTATGCAATGAAAATCTATGTTGATATTGGGTGGGAAAAGGTATTGGGATTGTAATGTGGATATCAATGAAAAGGTTTTCATAGGCTCGAAGGGGATTTCAAAAGGAGGATTAATGTAAGGGAAATGGGAGGCTATTTGGCTATTGTGATTCTCATGTGGTTCAGAAAATGCCTCTATCATATTAATACACACTAAGGTAGTAAATTCAGCTCAAAGGTCTACAAACTTAAGACTCACAAATGGGGGTGAAAACAAACATTTTAAAAAGATGGCCATAGGTGGCCTTGGCATGAAAGAAAATGTTGTTCCTCATAGTTCGGGAAAAGCATTTTCCAAATAAACAATTGAGCATTAAAAATGTGTTGGTGTTGACACAAAATTCTTTATCCAAAGTCATAATGAAAATACAAAATTTTTGAGATGAAAATATGTCTGTTAACTCCCCAAAATGGTTGGAACAAATTTCAAAACTCGATGGTGAGTAATCATGACTCTTTTTTTTTGTATTTTTTTAAGTAATTGTGTTTTTTTGTGGTTTTTTTTAGTTTTTATGGGTTTTTTTAAAATACACACCCACACAAGAAAGAGAAAAAGAAAGGGTTTGATGAAGAAAGTGGTAAAAATGAAAGAGAGAGGAAGAATAAGAAAGAGAGAGAGAGGGAGAGAGGGAGAAGAAGAGTCAAAGGGAAAGAGGTGCCCCCTGGTTTGGATTTGGTGGGTTTCCATCTCCATCCAGTGGTGGGTCTACTGTGGATCCAATGGAAGTTGATGTTATTCTAGGATTTCATGTCTTCTCATGGTGATGTTTCAACCGATGTCCATTTACCGTAAATGTCCTTTTGGAGGGGGGGTCTTGGACTTGCACTACACCAAATGGGTAAACGTTAGTAATAACAAAAGGACCTTCCCAACGAGAATTAAGCTTACCTGGGTGAAGCCGAAATTGAGAATTGAAGAGCATTACCTTTTCACCTTCATTAAATACCTTTCTCAGGATGTGTTTTTCATGGAGTACCTTAGCCTTCTCTTTGTACAGATTAGAATTCTCATAGGATTCAAGTCGAAGCTCCTCCAGTTCATCCAATTGCAACAGTCTTTCTTCACCAGATTTTTCACAATCAAAATTACAGGTTTTCACATCCCAAAAAGACTTATGTTAGATTTCAACTGGTAAGTGAAATTATTTACCAAAAACTGTCCTAAAATGAGGCATCCCAATGGGTGTTTTATAGGCAGTTCGATAAGCCCAAAGGGCTTCACCAAGTCTCTCAGGACAGTCTTTTCTGGTGGGCTTAACAATTCTCTCAAGTACCCTTTTCACTTCTCTATTAGAGAGTTCCTCCATGCCATTTGTTTGAGGGTCATATGCAGTTGAAGTTTTATGTACAACCCCATTCTTTTTCAGAAGAGCTTCCATGGTTTTATTACAAAAATGGGTTCCTAAGTCACTGATCAAGGCACGTGGTGTGCCAAATATTTGGAAGATGTGGGTCTTTAGGAACTCACTAACAGTATGAGCATCATCCTTCCTAGTGGGTTTGGCCTCAACCCACCTTGAAACATAATCGACCGCAAGAAGAATGTATGAGAATCCATTGGAAGGGGGAAATGGTCCCATGAAATCGATGCCCCAAACATCGAAGATTTCACAAAAGATTAAAGGATTTTGGGGAATTTAATTTCTTTTGGAGATTGTGCCAAACTTTTGGCAAGTGGGACATGATTGAAAGAACTCATGTGAGTCCTTGAAGAGTGAAGGCTAGAAGAATCCAGAGTCTAGGACCTTTTGGGAGGTCCTTTGTGGTCCAAAGTGGCCACCTCTGGGAAGTGAGTGACAGAATTCTAAGATGGAAGAATGCTCATTTTCTTCAACACATCTCCTAATTACCATGTCTTCCCCAGTTTTCCAAAGTTTATTTTCTTCCCAAAAATAGTATTTTGAATCACTTTTCAACTTCATTTTTTGTTCTTTTGAAAAAATTTCAGGAAAAACACCAGAAACCAAGTAATTTACAATTGGGGCATACCATGGTATTTTTGGAGTGAGAGATGAAAGGTGCTCAGTGGGGAATTCAGGATCGATGATTTCAGATTGAGAAGAATTAGAAATTTTACTCAAGTGATCAGCCACAGGGTTTTCTTTTCCTGTTCTATCTTTTATTTCAAGGTCAAATTCTTATAGCATTAGGATCCATCTTATTAGCCTTAGTTTGGAATCACTTTTCTTGAGTAAGAACTTTATAGCAGAATGGTCTATGAAGATTATGATTTTGGCACCTAAGAGATAGGACCGGAATTTATCTAAGTCAAAAACCACTGCTAGAAGTTCCTTTTCAGTCACAGTGTAGTGAGATTGAGTTTCATCCAATGTTTTTGAGGCATAATAGATGACATGAGGGATTTTTTCTCTTCTTTGACCAAGAACAGCCCCAATGGATCTATCAGAAGCATCACACATCAACTCAAAGGGTAATGACCAATCTGGGGGTTGGATTATCGGGGCAGATGTAAGAGAAGTTTTGAGTTCAATGAATGCTCTCTTGAAAACCTCATCGAAATGGAAAGTGACATCATTTTGGAGAAAACGAGTGAGTGGGAGGGAAATTTTACTGAAGTTATGGATGAATCACCGATAGAAACCAGCATGACTGAGAAATGAACGGATGTCTCAAACAGAGTTGGGTTCAGGAAGTGATTGGATCACATCAATTTTGGTAGGATCGACTTCAATACCATCTTTTGAAACTATGTGACCTATAATAATCCATTTTGCAACCATGAAGTGACATTTTTAAAAATTTAACACAAGGTTACACTTGACACACTTTTTAAGGACTAGAGAGAGTGAATGCAAACAAGATTCAAATGACTCACCATAAATGGTGAAGTCATCCATGAAGACTTCCATGAAGTGTTCAATGAATTCTGAAAAGATAATCATCATACACCTATGGAATGTTGCAGGAGCATTGCAAAGTCCAAAAAGGCATTCTTCTATACGCATATGTTCCAAAGGGGCATGTGAAAGTAGTCTTTTCTTGGTCCTGAGGTGATATTGGGATTTGAAAATAGCCAGTGTATCCATCAAGAAAGCAATAGTGTGACTTTACAGCCAATATTTTTAGCATTTGATCAAGGAATGGAAGAGGGTAGCGATATTTTCATGTTTCAGCATTCAATTTTCCATAATCGATGCATACACGCCATTTGTTCTTCACTCAAGTTGTGACTACCTCTCCATGTTCATTTGGGAAAAAAGTTATACCACCCTTCTTAAGTACAACTTGAATTGGACTAACCCATTCACTATTAGAAATTGGGTAGATAATACCATCTTGAAGAAGCTTGGTGATCTCTTCCCTAACTACCTCAAGGATGAGTGGATTGAGTCTTCTTTGTGGTTGTCTAATTGGTTTGGATGATTCCTCAAGATGGATTTGATGCATGCAAAGGGCAGGGTTGATTCCTGGTATGTCATCTAGGGTCCAAACTAAGGCCTTTTTGTTTTCCTCTAACACTTGAACAAGTTTGAACTCCTCGGTTTCAGTAAGTGTGGCAGAGATAATGACAGGATATGAGTGATCATGGAAGAGGAATGCATATTTCAGGTGTGCAGGAAGAGGTTTTAGATCAGTATCATCTTTCACTTTTGGGCTCGACGACTTAGGAATAGAAGAAGGGACTTCAGTTGCTTCAGGTTCATTGTCCTTAATACTGTCCAAGGTGGAGTAGTAGATATCATAATTGATGTGGAATTCAAGAGAGTTTTCAAGTTCCTCTATATTGATGGAGTCTATGAATGAGAGGTCCACATAAACATCATCATTTATGACTTGGTTAATCATAGTGAATATTTCACAAGATCCTTTTTCATTAGAACATGAAGAACATGGTGGATTGGGGTTCGATTGACTCTTAGAAGTGTCCTCAGAAGTATGAATTGAGAATTCAGATTGGTCCTCAGATGGGTATCGCATGGCTTGGAAAATGTTGAATTTGACTAGTTGGTCACCGAATTCCATGGATAAGATGTCAGAATGGACATAAATCTTGGTTCTCACAGTCATGAGGAATGGAATTCCTAGAATTAGGGGAGATCGAGAAGAGTTCGTCTCACCTTCAATGTCAAGGACATAGAAATCAGTAGGGAAGATAAGATCATTGACTCTGATAAGGATATCCTCAATTATTCCCTTAGGACTAGTTGTGCTTCGATTGGCTAATTGAATGACAACACCCGTTGGGTGTAATGGACCTAGACCAAGGTTTGAGAATATGGATTTGGGCATGACATTAATTGAGGCACCTAGGTCTATGAGTGCATCATCAAAGTTCGAACATCCAATTTGGCATGGAACCGTAAAGGTCCCTGGATATTTTCACTTTATGGGAATAGACTGTTGGGTGGAAACATTTTCGAAGGTCCTAAGTTGCCTCTTGTGGGTACACAACTCCTTAAGAAACTTGGCATACTTAGGAATTTGTTTTATGGCATCTAATAGGGGAATGTTGACTTCAACACGTCTAAACATGTCGAGAATTTCAGGATCAGGTTCAAAGGACTTCCTTGGTTTAGAAACATCTTGAGGAAAAGGAATTGGATTCCTAAGTGGAATGGAAGGAGGTGAGGGAATGGATTCAGGTTCCTTTTCAATTTTCTTTTTCTTTTCATTTTCTAGGTCAACATTCAAAGGTGGTTTTGAGGATTTATCTTGATGCATAGCAAGTTGCTTTCCTGATCTAAGTGCAATTGCACTTACATTACCCTTGGGGTTGGGTAATGGTTGAGCTGGGATTTGGGAAGAATTTGATTGTTGTTGCTGGCTCAGGTGGGATGCAAGTTGACCTATTTGGGTTTCATTGTTTTTAAGGATAGAACGGGTGAAGGAGGCAAGATCTTACACTGCACTTTCCCATGGTTGATTGGAAGAAGAGGCTTATCCCTGGTTGGGATTGCCTTGATTTTGGTTCTTGGGAAATTGATTGTATTGGTTTTAGAATTGGGAAGGCTCACTAGGATAATGGAATCCAGGAGGAGGATTGTTCCTTTGTGGTTGAGGAACAAAAGGATAAGGTTGATGGAAGTTACCACCACCTTGACCATATTGGAATTGGTTTGGGTTTTGAGGAGGGAATTGAGGGGGGTGAGACATGGGGTTACCATACCTCAATCCTTGGTTAAAGTTAGAGGATAAGGGCTCAGAGTGAGGTTGGTTGAAGTTTCTAACAAACTGACCTGATAGTTGAGGATTGGTGTTCTACTGAGCATATGCTGCATTGAGCTCCATTGGTCCAGATGAATCGGATTGATCCTCTTGAAGTTGTGGACATGTGTCAGTTGGATGAGATGGAGAGTTGCAGATTCCACAGTTTTTGACAGGTCCAGAAAACATTGATTGCGGACAAGACGAGGATGGGGATTTGGTAGCCATAGTTAGTTGTCGCACAATACCTATAAGTTCACTCATCCACTTGGTCATTTTTTCGGTTCAATTGATTGATTATCTTGGGCTTGTTTGACTTGAGCATGTGCTCGAGTATGGAATTGTTGTGTGTTTGCATCCATGTTACTTATGAGATCTCTTGCAGCTGCAGGAGTTTTATCAACAAGAGCACCACCACTTGCGGCATCTATGAGAGTTCTCTCCATAGACAATAACCCCTCATAGAAGTATTGGATAAAGAGTTGGTTAGGGATTTGATGATGTGGGAAGGTTGAAACAAGCCTTTTGAACCTCTCCCAGTACTCATGGAGTGATTCACTTGGGAACTGACGAATACCACTTATTTCCTTTCGGATAGAAGCAGTACAAGAAGCAGGAAAGAATTTTTCTAAGAAAAGCCGCTTCATGTCATTCCATGTGGTTATGGAACTAGGAGGTAGGTAGTAGAGCCATGACATAGTAGTGTCAGCTAGGGAAAAAGGGAATGCTCGGATTTTGATTTGTTCTTCAGAAACCCCTTGAGGCTTCATGGTAGAGAATACTACTTGGAACTCTTTAAGGTGAAGATGTGGATCCTCACCGACTAACCCGTGAAAATGAGGGAGAAGATGAATCAAACCCGATCTGAGTTCGAAGTCAACTTCTATGTTTGGATATTGAATACCAAGATGTTAGTAATTCATATCAGGGGCAGGGAGTTCTTTTAGGGTTTGTTCCCTAGGATTGGCCATTTCAATTTCAACAGGTTGGATGAGGACTGGTTCTTGAATTATTTGAGTATCTCTTATGTTCCTCCTAAGTTTGCGAAGTGTTTGTTCAATTTTAGGGTCAAAAAAATCTGAGGGATTGTTTGGGAGGCTATGGGGCATTCATAGAGATTTTGTAAGAAAGAGGAAGATGGGTTTTTCTGTGTGTTTTTTTCAGTTTATGATTTTTAAGAGGAAGAAGGGTTTTTCTTTTTGTTATTTTTTCAATTTCTTTTAAAATTTTGTTTTTTTTTTGTTTTTTTTTATGAAAATAACCAGAAACTAATGAATACTTAAAGTACCATCCCTCGAAACGGTGCTATTTGAAACGCACGGCCGATTGTCTCCTATCGACCGGTCAAGGTTCTTGTGCTCTGCTAATGTGTATAGCAGCACTCGGGTCGAATCCTCGGCGATGGTACTTCGTAATAGTCGATTGTTTTTAGTTGATTGTATTTTGATTCAGGGGGTTTCTTGCAGAGCTTAATTGAAATGATTGATTGACTATAATTTATTTAAAAAATTGATAAATATTGGGTTGAGTTCATTATTAGGCAGTTAAGCTTGTGATATCCTTGAGCTTTGCTTTATATTTCATTTAAATTAACACCCGCTTCACAAGTTGACGTCGATTAGAATTCCTAAGTGTTAAAGATTTAATCCATGCCTTAACCTAAATAGGATTCTAAAATCAATCATTAATTGTTTATGGTAGTGTATTTATGGTTCTAATAATCCATGTAAACCACATGATAAACAAAAGATGTCATTAATCCATGACATATTACGTCTAACATATACAATGTTAAATTAACGAATACTCATCGAGAAAATACTCTCAATCACTTAACATCCCTAAATTTTGACTCACCCCAATGAGATATTTACACATCCATTTGGGTGTTTAATATTCTGGTTATAATAATTATGATGATAAATTAAGAATATAATAAAAAGAAAGGGATTAGAAAAGAGTGGTACGTCGAACACACACACACGAACAATGATGATAATTAAAAAAGATTTTTGATTGAATGAGGAAGAAAAATAAGGGTAAAAGATTTAACTGAATTTAAACTATTTTAAGAACGTTAATATTAAAATACAGAAGGTGGAGGAGAATAAGAGATATTGAAGAAGAAACTTGCATTAAAACAGAATTACAAAAGAAAGGACTTACAAAATTAAAAAAACAAAGAACACAAAAGTAAGTGAAAACAAAGAGAGGAGGAAAGGTCTCTCAAGTGAAAACATGAGTATGTAAGGTCCTCCCAAGCCTTTGTAAATGCTTTGGTCGTGACAATATCTTCTCCTCTCTTCTGAAATGCCAACCCTTTTGAAAGGAGAGGAGGGGATGTATTTATAGCCCAAGGTGGTGGACTGTTTACATTTCAGAAATACCCCTCCACTTGGCTCGCAGATATAGACATCAAGACATCCAAATATAGAGCAATCGCCTTCTTAAAAGTTGTAGAACATAAAGTTTTCCGACTACTCTCAAAATTTGGAGTCATTTGGACTTAATTATCAAAAGTTATGGCCGGTTGATTAAACAAAGTAAAACTGTCCATTTCAATCCAGTCTTTTTGAGGTCCAGAATGTAAAAGGGTTTTTGGATATGAATATGCCTTCAAATCCTAATAGTTTCTTCAACAAAGTCTGTCGTCTATATCTCCTATTTCACACGGAAAAATATCAGCTCGATTTTATTCTTACATAATGAGATATGTCATGCATACTATACTGATTTTAATTCTTGTCCAGAATGGTGGGTTGGACTTTAAAGCTTCATTTAGGCCCCTTTTACTTAGATTTGGGCCTTGAAATTTTTATACAAGATGAAATGTAGTGTCCCAAGAATTATTGTGGAGATTTAATGTTTTTGGACTTCTGTATTGAGCCCAGTAAATCAATCTTCAAGGCTGGTCCAGTTTGTTCACAGATTCTTTGGTCTTGTTTGTGAGGACCATATGACCCTTCAAATGGAAAAATTGGCTCATGGTACCTTCTAATTAAATGTTGTATATTGAAAGTAGAATCATAAAAAACAATAACAACACAATTTTGATCAGTATAGTGATATTTATTATTAAAACATTAAACTGACTCAATTGGACTACTTCTAAAAATGCTCAAAAATTATACTTAATATTAAAACATTAATATTTCACACAAATTATGCACATTTAATATAAAATAAGTAAAGGGAGTATATAATAAGTCATGAAAATATTAATAACATCAACTCCCCCACAATTAGTTTTGTGCATGTCCTCATGTGAAAAAAATATAAAAACATGACAAAATCATTTTTACTCACCAACAGATATTAAAATTTTGTTTTCTCCAATCAGGGGAGATTTAGACTATTTCACTCATCCATTTTGAAATCCCCCACAAGTTTTTACAGAAACAATGTTCCAAAACTAATTTATTTTTTCATGCTCAAATTTAGAAATGGAAGATGTGGACACTCAAAACTCACACCTCTCAAGATGATAAAATTTATTTGTGGAGGTTCACTCTTTCACCAACCAAAAGTGAAAATCTTAGAGTTTGAAAAGAGCTCTCAGCTTACAATCCCTATCCCAAGTGAACAAGAATCAAAATGTATTTTTAATGGGTTTTTTGTGGCTATGGGAAGGTAGGAATATAATGTCAAAGAGAGAGAATAAGAGGGTTAAAATGCCAACATAGAAAAAGCAATGCACGTTTTTTATTGAAATAAAACATGGAAGGAAATGAAAATACATATTTACAGGGGAATGATTGTGTGAAGAAAGACATGATGGAGGATGAAAATATGAAGGTAATGAGAAGATTAAATATTTACAAAACAAATAACTTCTCCCAATAAGAATATAATGCAAGTGTTCTTTTTTTTTCTTCTCCTTTTTTTCTTTGTTTTTTCGAAAGTTGAACTTGGAAAAGATCTCACACTCATAACCCAACCCATGAATTATCTCCTCAAGACACTAATTGTAATAGTTATAACAAGATCAAAGGTTTAGGAAGAGTGATTTTTGACCTACCCAAGACAAAACCCATTTTTTCATTTTTTTTATTTTTTTTTTATTTTTGATTTTTTTTCATTATTTTTTTTTTGAACACTTTTCAATAACATTTACAAAATTACATAAATGGATTTCATTACATTACCCAAAACACACTTAATGACAACCTCTCCCCCACAATGAAATGGATGCTTGTTCTCAAGTAGATGATAACTCGTTGAAAATCAATAATAGGGTACCCAAACAATGAAATCTATTCCCCCCCACGCTTAAATTTCAAAAAAAAATTATGCAATGAAAATCCATGTTGATATTGGGTGGGAAAATGTATTGGGCTTGTAATGTGCCTATTAAAGAAAAGGTTTTCATAGGCTCGAAGGGGCTTTCAAAATGAGGATTAATGTAAGGGAAATGGGAGGCTATTTGGCTATTGTGATTCTCATGTGGTTCAGAAAATGCCTCTATCATATTAATACACACTAAGGTAGTAAATTCAGCTCGAAGGTCCACAAACTCAAGACTCACAAATGGGGGTGAAAACACACATTTTGAAAAGATGGCCATAGGTGGCCTTGGAATGAAATCAAATGTTGTTCCTCACGGTTCGGGAAAAGCATTTTCCAAATCAAAAAATGAGCGTTCAAAATGTGTTGGTGTTGACACAAAATTCTTTATACAAAGTCATAATGAAAATACAAAATTTTTGAGATGAAAACATGTCTGTTAACTCCCCAATATGTTTGGACAAAATTTCAAAACTCAATGGTGAGTAAGCATGACTCTTTTTTTGTATTTTTTTAATTAATTGCGTTTTTTTTGTGGTTTTTTTAGTTTTTATGGTTTTTTTTAAAATACACACCCACACAAGAAAGAGAAAAAGAAAGGGTTTGATGAATAAAGTGGTAAAAAAATGAAAGAGAGAGTAAGAAGAAGAAAGAGAGAGAGAGGGAGAGAGGGAGAAGAAGAGTCAAAGGGAAAGAGGTGCCCCCTGGTTTGGATTTGGTGGGTTGCCATCTCCATCCAGTGGTGGGTCTACTGTGGATCCAATGGAAGTTGATGTTATTCCAGGATTTCATGTCTTCTCATGGTGATGTTTCAACCGATGTCCATTTACCGTAAATTTCCTTTTGGAGGAGGGGTCTTGGACTTGCACTGCACCAAATGGGTAAACATTAGTAATAACAAAAGGACCTTCCCAACGAGAATTAAGCTTACCTGGGTGAAGCTAAAATCGATAATTGAAGAGCATTACCTTTTCACCTTCATGAAATACCTTTCTCAGGATGTGTTTTTCATGGAGTACCTTAGCCTTTTCTTTGTATAGATTGGAATTCTCATAGGATTCAAGTCGAAGCTCCTCCAGTTCAGCCAATTGCAACAGTATTTCTTCACCAGATTTTTCACAATCAAAATTAAAGGTTTTCACAGCCTAAAAAGACTTATGTTGGATTTCAACTGGTAAGTGAAATGATTTACCAAAAACTAGCCTAAAAGGAGACATCCTAATGGGTGTTTTATAGGCAGTTCGATAAGCCCAAAGGGCTTCACCAAGTCTCTCAGGCCAGTCTTTTCTGGTGGGATTAACAATTCTCTCAAGTACCCTTTTCACTTCTCTATTAGAGAGTTCATCCATGCCATTTGTTTGAGGGTGATATGCAGTTGAAGTTTTATGTATAACCCCATTCTTTTTTAGAAGAGCTTCCATGGTTCTATTACAAAAATGGGTTCCTAAGTTACTGATCAAGGCACGTGGTGTGCCAAATCTTTGGAAGATGTGGGTCTTTAGGAACTCACTAACAGTATAACCATCGTCCTTCCTAGAGGGTTTGACCTCAACCCACCTTGAAACATAATCGAGCACAAGAAGAATGTATGTGAATCCATTGGAAGGGGGAAATGGTCCCATGAAATCGATGCCCCAAACATCAAAGATTTCACAAAAGATTAAAGGCTTTTGGGTCATTTTATTTCTTTTAGAGATTGTGCCGAACTTTTGGCAAGTGGGACATGATTGACAGAACTCATGTGAGTCCTTGAAGAGTGAAGGCTAGAATAATCCAGAGTCTAGGACCTTTCGGGAGGTCCTTTCTGGTCCAAAGTTTCCACCTCAGAGAAGTGAGTGACAAAATTCTAAGATGGAAGAATGCTCATTTTCTTCAACACATGTCTGCCCTAGTTTTCCAAAGTTTATTTTCTTCCCAAAATAGTATTTTGAATCACTTTTCAACTTCATTTTTTGTTCTTTTGAAAAAAATTCAGTAAAAACACCAGAAACCAGGTAATTTACAATTGGAGCATACCATGGTATTTTTGGAGTGAGAGATGAAAGGTGCTTAGTGGGGAATTCAGGATCGATGATTTCAGATTGATAAGAATTAGAAATTATACTCAAGTGATCAGCCACAGGGTTTTCTTTTCCTGGTCTATCTTTTATTTCAAGGTCAAATTCTTGGATCATTAGTATCCATCTTATTAGCCTCGGTTTGCAATCACTTTTCTTGATTAAGAACTTTATAGCAGAATGGCCTATGAAGATGATGATTTTGGCACCTAAGAGATAGGACCGGAATTTATCTAAGGCAAAAACCACTGCTAGAAGTTCCTTTTCAGTCACAGTGTAGTGAGATTGAGTTTTATCCAATGTTTTTGAGACATAATAGATGACATGATGGATTTTTTTCTCTTCTTTGACCAAGAACAGCCCCAACGGCTCTATCAGAAGCATGACACATCAACTCAAAGGGTAATGACCAATCTGGGGGTTGGATTATCGGGGCATATGTAAGAGCAGTTTTGAGTTCAATGAAGGCTCTCTAGAAAACCTCATCGAAATGGAAAGTGACATCATTTTAGAGCAAACGAGTGAGTGGGAGGGAAATTTTACTGAATTTATGGATGAATCACCGATAGAAACCAGCATGACCGAGAAATGAACGGATCTCTTGAACAGAGTTGGGATCAAGAAGTGATTGGATCACTTCAATTTTGGCAGGATCGACTTCAATACCATCTTTTGAAACTATGTTCCCTAGAAAAATCCCATTTTCAACCATGAAGTGACATTTTTCAAAATTTAACACAAGGTTACACTTGACACACTTTTGAAGGACTAGAGGGGGTGAATGCAAACAAGATTCAAATGACTCACCATAAATGGTGAAGTCGTCCATGAAGACTTCCATACAGTGTTCAATGAATTCTGAAAAGATACTCATCATACACCTTTGGAATGTTGCAGGAGCATTTCAAAGTCCAAAAGGCATTCTTCTATACGCATATGTTCCAAAGGGGCATGTGAAAGTAGTCTTTTCTTGGTCCTGAGGTGAGATTGTGATTTGAAAACAGCCGGTGTATCCATCAAGAAAGCAATAGTGTGACTTTCTAGCCAATATTTCTAGCATTTGATCAAGGAATAGAAGAGGGTAGTGATATTTTCATTTTTCAGCATTCAATTTTAGATAATCGATGCATACACGCCATTTGTTCTTCACTCAAGTTGTGACTACCTCACCATGTTCATTTGTGAAAACAGTTATCCCACCCTTCTTAGGTACAACTTGAATTGGACTAACCCATTCACTATCAGAAATTGGGTAGATAATACCAGCTTGAAGAAACTTGGTGATCTATTCCCTAACTACCTCAAGGATGAGTGGATTGAGTCTTCTTTGTGGTTGTCTAATTGGTTTGGATGATTCCTCAAGATGGATGTGATGCATGCAAAGGGCAGGGTTGATTCATGGTATGTCATCTAGGGTCCAACCTAAGGCCTTTTTGTTTTCCTCTAACACTTGAACATGTTTGGACTCCTCGGTTTCAGAAAGTGTGGTAGAGATAATGATAGTATATGAGTGATCATGGAAGAGGAATGCATATTTCAGGTGTGCAGGAAGAGGTTTCAGATCAGTCTCATCTTTCACTTTTGGGCTCGACAACTTAGGAATGGAAGAAGGGACTTCAGTTGATTCAGGTTAATTTTCCTTAATACTATCCAAGGTGGAGCAGTAGAGATCAAAATTGATGTAGAATTCAAGAGAGTTTTCAACTTACTCTAGATTGATGGAGTTTATGAATGAGAGTTCCACATCAACATCACCATTTATGACTTGGTTAATCATAGTGCAGATTTCACAAGATCCTTTGTCATTAGAACACGAAGAACACGGTGGATTGGGGTTCGATTGACTCTTAGAAGTGTCCTCAGAAGTATGAATTGAGAATGCAGAGTGGTCCTCAGATGGGTATCTCATGGCTTGGAAAATGTTGAATTTGACCAGTTGGTCACTGAATTCCATGGATAAGATGCCAGAATGGACATCAATCTTGGTTCTCACAGTCATGAGCAATGGCATTACTAGAATTAGGGGATATCGAGAAGAGTTTGTCTCACCTTCAATGTCAAGGACATAGAAATCAGTAGGGAAGATAAGATCATTGACTCTGACAAGGAAATCCTCAATTATTCCCTCAGGACTATCTATGCTTCGATTGGCTAATTGAATGACAACACCCGTTGGGTGTAATGGATGTAGACCAAGGTTGGAGAATATGAATTTGGGCATGACATTAATTGAGGCTCCTAGGTCTATGAGTGCATCATCAAAGTTCGAACATCCAATTTGGCATGGAACCGTAAAGGTCCCTAGATCTTTTCAATTTATGGGAATAGACTGCTGGGTGGAAACATTTTCGAAGGTCCTAAGTTTCCTCTTGTGGGTACACAACTCCTTAAGAAACTTGGAATACTTAGGAATTTGTTTTATGGCATCTAAGAGGGGAATGTTGACTTCAACACGTCTAAACATGTCGAGCATTTCAAGATCAGGTTCAAAGTACTTCCTTGGTTTAGAAACAGCTTAAGGAAAATTAATTGGATTCCTAAGTGGAATGGAAGGAGGTGAGGGAATGGATTCAGGTTCCTTTTCAATTTTATTTTTCTTTTCATTTTCTTGGTCAACATTCAAAGGAGGGTTTGAGGATTTATCTTGAGGCATAGAAAGTTTCTTTCCTGATCTAAGTGCAATTGCACTTACATTACCCTTGGGGTTGGGTAATGGTTGAGCTGGGAGTTGGGAAGAATTTGATTGTTGTTGCTGGCTCAGGTGGGATGCAAGTTTACCTATTTGAGTTTCAATGTTTTTAAGGCTAGAACGGGTGAAGGAGTAAAGATATTCCACTTCACTATCCCATGGTTTCTTGGAAGAAGAGGCTTGTCCCTGGTTGGGATTGCCTTGATTTTGGCTCTTGTTAAGTCGATTGTATTGGTTTTGGAATTGGGAAGGCTCACTAGGATAATGGAATCCAGGAGGAGGATTGTTCCTTTGAGGTTGAAGAACAAAAGGATAAGGTTTATGGAAGTTACCACCACCTTGACCATATTGAAATTGGATTGGGTTTTGAGGAGGGAATTGAGGGGTGTGAGACATCGGGTTACCATACCTCAATCCTTGGTTAAAGTTAGAGGAGAAGGGCTTAGAGTGAGGTTGGTTGAAGTTTCTAACAAACTGACCTGATAGTTGAGGATTGGTGTTCCGCTGAGCATATGCTGCATTGAACTCCATTAGTCCAGATGAATCGGATTGATCCTCTTGAAGTTGTGGACATGTTTCAGTTGGATGATATGGAGAGTTGCAGATTCCACAGTTTTTGATAGGTCTGGGAAACATTGATTGCGGAGAAGATGAGGTTGGGGATTTGGTAGCCACAGCTAGTTGTCGCACAAGACCTATAAGTTCAATCATCCACTCGGTCATTTTTTCGGTTCAATTGATTGATTATCTTGGGCTTTTTTGACTTGAGCATGTTCTTGAGTATGGAATTGTTGTGTGTTTGCAGCCATGTTACTTATGAGATCTCTTGCAGCTGCAGGAGTTTTATCAACAAGAGCACCGCCAATTGCGGCATCTATGAGAGTTCTCTCCATAGCCAATAACCCCTCATAGAAGTATTGGATAAAGAGTTGGTTAGGGATTTGATGATGTGGTCAGGTTCCAACAAGCCTTTTGAACCTCTCCCAGTACTCATGTAGTCATTCACTTAGGAACTAACGAATAGCACTTATTTCCTTTCGGATAGAAGCAGTACGAGAAGCAGGAAATAATCTTTCTAAGAAAAGCCGCTTCATTTCATTCCATGTGGTTATGGAACCAGGAGGTAGGTAGTAGAGCCATGACTTAGCAGTGTCAGCTAGGGAAAAAGGGAATGCTCGGATTTTGATTTGTTCTTCAGAAACCCCTTGAGGCTTCATGGTAGAGTATACTACTTGGAACTCTTTAAGGTGAAGATGTGGATCCTCACTGGCTAGCCCGTGAAAATGAGGGAGAAGATGAATCAAACCCGATCTGAGTTCGAAGTCAGCTTCTATGTTTGGATATTGAATACCAAGAGGTTCGTAATTCATATCAGGGGCATCGAGTTCTTTTAGGGTTTGTTCCCTAGGATTGGTCATTTCAATTTCAACTAGTTGGATGAGGACTGGTTCTTAAATTATTTGAGTATCTCTTATGTTCCTCCTAAGTTTGCGAAGTGTTCGCTCAATTTCAGGCTCAAAAAAATCCGAGGGAATTTTTGGGAGGCTATGGTGCATTCAGATAGATTTTGTAAGAAAGAGGAAGACGGGTTTTTCTTTGTGTTTTTTTCAGTTTATGATTTTTAATAGGAAGACGGGTTTTTCTTTGTGTTTTTTTTTTAATTTTTTTTTAAAATTTTGTTTTGTTTTTTTTTTTGGTTTTTTTGACAATAACCAGAAAATAATGACTACTTAAAGTACCATCCCCAGCAACGACTCCATTTTAAATGCAGAGCCGATTGTCGCCTATCGACCATTCAAGGTTCCGGTGCTCTACTAATGTGTATAGCAGCACTCGGGTCGAATCCTCGACGATGGTACTTCGTAATAGTCGATTGTTTTTAGTTGATTGTATTTTGATTAGGGGGGTTTGTTGCAGAGCTTAATTTAAATGATTTATTGACTATAATTTATTTAACAAATTGATAAATATTGGAGTGAGTTCATTATTAGGGAGTTAAGCTTGTGATATCCTTGAGCATTGCTTTATATTGCATTTAAATTAACACCCACTTCACAAGTTGACGTCGATTATAATTCCTAAGTGTGAAAGCTTTAATCGAAGCCTTAACTTAACTAGGATTCTAAAATCAATCATTACTTGTTTATGCTAGTGTATTTATGGTTCCAATAATCCATGGAAACCACATGATAAACAAAAGATGTCATTAATCTATGACATATTAAGTCCAACATACACAATATTAAATTAACGAATACTCATCGAGCAAATACTCTCAATCACTTAACATCCCTAAATTTTGACTCACCCCAATTAGATATTTACTCATCCATTTGGGTGTTTAAAATTCTGGTTATAATAATTATGATGATAAATTAAGAATAGAAGAAAAAGAAAGGGATTAAAAAAGAGTGGTACGTCGAACACACACACACGAACAATGATGATAATTAAAAAAGATTTTTGATTGAATGAGGAAGAAAAATAAGGGAAGGATATTTAACTGAATTTAAACTATTTTAATAACATTAATATTAAAATACATAATGTGGAGGAGAATAAGATATATTGAAGAAGAAACTTTCATTAAAACATAATTACAAAAGAAAGGACTTGAAAAATTACAAAAACAAAGAACACAAAAGTAAGTGAAAACAAAGAGAAGGGGAAAGGTATCTCAAGTAAAAACTTGAGTATGGCAGGTCCTCCCAAGCATTTGTAAAGGCTTTGGTCGTGACAATATGTTCTCCTCTCTTCTGAAATGCCAACCCTTTTGAAATGAGAGGAGTGGATGTATTTATAGCCCAAGGTGGTGGACTGTTTACATTTCAGAAATACCCCTCCACTTGGCTCGTAGATATGGACAATAAGATATTATAATCTCGAGAAATCTCCTTCTTAAAAGTTGTAGAAAATAAATTTTTCCGACTACTCTAAAACTTTGGAGTCATTTGGACTTAAGTATCAAAATTTATGGCCGGTTGATTAAACAAAGTAAAACTGTCCATTTCAATCCAGTCTTTTTGAAGCCCAGAATGTGAAAGGGTTTTTTAATATGAATATTCCTTTAAATCTGAATGGGTTATTCAACAAAGTCGGCCTACTATATCTCCTCTTTCACAATTAAAAATCTCAGCTCTATTTGATTATTATATCATGAGATATGGCATGCATACTATACTGATTTTAATTATCGGCCAGAATGGTGGGCTGGACTTCAAAGCTTAATTTGGGCCTCTTTTAATTGGATTTATGCCTTGAAATTTTTATCCAAGATGACATGTAGTGTCCCCCAAATTATTGAGGAGAGTTATTGTTTTTGGACTTCTGGATTGATCCCAGTAAATCAATCTTCAAGGCTGGTTCAGTTTGTTCACAGATTCTTTGGCCTTGTTTGTGAGGACTATATGGCCCTTCAAATGGCAGAATTGGCTCATGGTACATTATAATTAAATGTTGTATATTGAAATTAAAATCCTAAAAAACAAGAACAACACAATTTGGATCAGTACAGTGATAGTTATTATTAAAACATTAAACTGACTCAATTGGACTACTTCTAAAAATTCTCAAAAATTATACTTAATATTAAAACATTAATATTTCACACAAATTATGCACATTTCATATAAAATAAGTAAAGGGAGTATATAATAAGTCATGAAAATATTAATAACATCAATGAGTGACATGATATCATTAAAAATTATTCATATATTCATATCATAAACTATTTAAATAAAATAGGTTTTAAAAACATTTCATTAATGCACCATAAAGTTACCTCTAGAAAATAAATGGGTTTCAAAATCATCTCAACATAAATAATTATAAACCATCAAAATAAGATTAAGGATGGAATAATTGGATTATATACCATGTAAGTCATAAGAAACACCAATGATTTTTTTCATTTATGAATACAAATTCAATAAAAATATCATTAAAATGTTCATAGAGAAAATAATCTTTCCACTTTGAAAATATCATTTTTAAAACAAAAAATTCACAAAAAAATTGAAAATAATTTTTCATTGAAAATATCATTTGAAACTTATAAATGTACCTTCAAATAATTGATTCTTAATGACAGTTAGAAATTATGTTTATTCTATATATGATAAAATAAGGTTTCCATTCACATTTTTGGTAGAATTCAAAACTACCATATTTCAAAAAAGAGAAGAAGATTCGCTTTTAACCATTTTGTAAAAATTGGAACCTGGAAAAAATTACATTAAAAATAATTTAAAACTCATTAAAAAATTCATGAAGTGATTTCAATAAAACCTAAACATGGAAGAGAACTGATTTTTGATCAAAGAAAGAAATAAAATTGATTTTCCTTATTAACATTCTTTTGGTCTCTTTGGTTATTAAAGAGAGAAAAATGAAAGGACAAAATGTATTCTCTAGAAATAACTAGAGGAGAATAAAATTCATTTTTTCCTTGAGAGAAAGACAAAAATACTTCATCAATGTAACTTTATCATAAAAAATCATGACAAAAATGTGATTCTAACATAAAACCCTCACTATTTTGATAAATTTTTAATCATAATACCCATGAAACAATTAAACCTAGATGGATATGTAAATACCCATAATTTTCATATAAATCATCATAAAAAAATTCATGGTCCTTGTATACAAAACATAAAAGAAATAATTGTTGAATATGGCTCATGTATGATAAAAATAAAAGTGAGACAAAAATCTCATACTTAAAGTATCGACTTTCTTCATACATGTTTAAACCACCTATTCTTTGCAAGAACACCTTTATATATCCTTTTAAGGGCCACAGGGTTAGTGTTTTGGGAATAACATAACCTCTATATTGTGGATAAGGATTATGAGAATATATTTTGGTAGTCTTTCATTGATATTGAAGGATCAATGTGGTGTAAATAAGAAAAACATGGGTGCCCTTTTATAAGTGAGGAGAGGGGGAATTTTGGAATTTCTTAAAATATTTAAATATGAAAAGGTAATTATATAGAAAAATTATTCCAAATTGAAATAGATTTAAAGCTAAGGTAGTATTTGGTTGAAATTTCATCAACCAAAAAAAATTGGACAGACTGATGTGGTATTTTAACCCCTGTATTTTAGTTTAATCACTTTGTTAACCTATTTTAACCATAATAGTGATAATGCCTTTTTCACTCTTTAAGGGTAAAACTTTTACTTATAAGATGAAAATTGGATGTTAATTTTAAATGGGATGATAACATAGACAAAATATTTTTTTACCTTGTAATAATTAATGATTTTTAAAAAAATTAAATAACTTAATAAAATATTTTTTTCATAAAATATTATTAATGTCATTTTTCACATTATTCATTTAATTTAACATTAAAGACACTAAGAAAAACATGGGTGGCCTTTTATAAGTGAGGAGAGGGGGAATTTTGGAATTTCTTAAAATATTTAAATATGGAAAGGTAATTATATAGAAAAATTATTCCAAATTGAAATAGATTTAAAACTAAGGTAGTATTTGGTTGAAATTTCATCAACCAAAAAAAATTGGACAGGCTGATGTGGTATTTTAACCCCTGTATTTTAGTTTAATCACTTTGTTAGCCTATTTTAACCATAATAGTGATAACGCCTTTTTCACTCTTTAAGGGTAAAACTTTTACTTATAAGATGAAAATTGGATGTTAATTTTAAATGGGATGATAACATAGACAAAATATTTTTTTACCTTGTAATAATTAATGATTTTTAAAAAAATTAAATAACTTAATAAAATATTTTTTTCATAAAATATTATTAATGTCATTTTTCACATTATTCATTTAATTTAACATTAAAAACACTAAGAAAAATATGTAATTAAAATCCAAAATTTTCAAAAATATGTAATATTTCATATATATATATATATATATAATTCTTGGAATACTATAACTCACTTAAATTATATTACTTTTGTTATTTTAAAATCATTTGTCTTATTTTTCTATTAATTAAATAAATATTGTGTCGGAGTTGAGTAACCATATAAGGTAATTACATAATTACTAAAAATTATAAATGAAGTCATATCATGAAATTAATGTAATTATTCTCAAAATAATAATTATTATTTACTCACATCTTACTTTTGTCCTTATATAAACACATAAGAGGTGTTTAAAAGTAAGAGGGTGACATTTTTTATTTTTCTTCGCTTAAATTATTACATAGGTAAATTTCAGGGAAATGTATCCCATAAAATATTATATATATTGTGTAATACTATAAGGGAAAAGATAACTTCATCTGATAATATTGATGATGAAAAATCGCTACCTTATCACTTAGTTTAAAACTAGGTTACCCCTATTTAACCCTTTATAGTGGTGACTAATTTTTACCATTTTTATTATACATTGTAACAAAAAAATTATGTTAAACTTATTAAATATTATTAAATTTTCAGAATAAAAATAAGAAATCAATTTTACCATATTCAATCTTTATAAGTGGAAGAAATTTATTTTGAAAGTATCTTGTATAGTGCGGTGAAAGAATGGTTTTCCAGTAAATGAATTTTTCAAGGAAATGATGATTATACATTAACTTGATGACTAGTAATCTTGATTATTTTAATTTAAATTCTTACATATATATGTAATCTATAAATTTAATTTAAATCATTCTTCCTTATATTTTATTTTAATTAATTAAGGTGGAAAAATATTATGAAAATAAAAAAATGTTTTCCAAAAAAAGAAATTTTAAGCATAAAAATAGATTTATACCAAAATCATGAAAATTATAGCTTCCAATGAAATTAGTAAGATTATAATAAATAAAATGGATAATATTTCACTTAAATATAAAATAAAATTATAAATAGTCTTTATATTGCTTGATTTAGTGAAAACAAATGATGATTTTATAAAAATCAATATTTTCCCCATTTCATTGAAAACCCAATATTTTCATAAAAATATGAAAATTTCATGCTAATATAATTATGATATAATTATTTCTAAAATTATAACATTCTTATAAATAATATTACTAAAATTAGAATAAGTTAATTTTATTATTTGCATAGAAAAATTAGTAATAATCACTTTTGAAAAAAACATATTTTTGAAGCATGAAATGACTTCCAGAAAATTGTGTGATTATTTCCTATGAATTAATGAATAAATTTTAATTGATTAGTAACATTATGAAGTTTTAATAATATGATTAATAATATTTATAACTTCCAATATAATGACTCGGTTGTAAAACTTTTAATATGTTGTTGGGGTCTTTATGCTCGGTGTTGCATTTTGTATATGCTATCAAACAAAATTTTCTTTTAAAATATCAAATTTTACAAATACCCTAGATCATATTCAATCTTTATAATCAACATTACTAAAACTAAACTTGTATTGGGAAAAATAATTAAATGAGAAAACATGTTATAAAATATAAAATTAAAACTATAGGATTGAGAAGTGTGATTTAAGAGGTAAGAATGTAATACAATTATAGGGAGTAATTGAGGAAATATAACCCTTATAAATAGAAATATGATCATTAGAAATATAGTCATTCTAAATTTTGACATTTTATAAACTTTTTTATGATAGGGATGCTCAATTTTTTATTATTAGTAATAAATTTTACATAATATAATTCCAAAATAATAAATAATGAAATGAAAATTTAATATTTAATTAGGATATTTATTTATAGAAATATTTTTATGTGTTACATGTAATTATTAGTAAATTATGATATGATGTATTTATAAAATTCAAAAAAATGGTTTTAATATCAATGTATTGATAAAATTAAATGTTTAGGAAATAAATAATAATTTTTAATGGTATTTCATCAAGAATATTTAAAAGTAACATTTTTCAATAAAATGATTTTTAATAAATTTAATCACTACTAAAGAATGATTTTAAATGAATGTCTTAATAATATATATAAGAGAATAAATTAACATTAATCCAATATTATTACTATTGAAATCCAATCTTAACATACACATATATTACATCATTTTCGATGAATATATATGCACCTGAGGACCAAAACAGTTTATTGTCTTTGTAATCTTGAAAACATAATTTTATAACTTGTTGAATGATCTTAAAAATACCCCTTAAAGATCCTAACCTTCAGTAATACAACTTAAAACCTTTATTCATAACATGGGGAAAGGAAACATAAGAAAGGGGAAATATAAAATGCTCAGTAAGGGTAATCAAAGGAGATACATATATATAACATAAGCATATGGGTATGAGAAAATGAGCATAACATCATAAAATCATACCCTGTATATCAAATAACATAAAAATTAATCATGGAATAAAGATTGGAATTTCATAAGACATGAATCATAGGGTAATTGATAGAATAATCCATTAAATCATAATATAGGAATAAGACATGGATTTTTTGGTAGGCACATAAACATATAAAATGGTTTCCATACTAGTCAAGTCTTACCACTAGGACCATATTAGTGGAAAAATCCATTACTGAATTGGGTTTACTCCATGTTCCATCCCTATATTACTGAACTGAGTTTACTTCTCATTTTAGACCTATGTTAATGAACTTATTTCACTCCTCATTCCATCCATGTATTACTGAATAGAGTACACTCCTCATTTCAAGCCTTTCTTACTAAACTGGGCTCACTTCCCATTCCAATCATGTATTACTAAACCAGGTTCACTTCTCATTCCATACATGTATTACTAAACCAAGTTCACTCCTCATTTAAGCCCTAACATACTAAACCTGTTTCACTCCTCATTATAGCCCAATAATATTGAACTCAATTCACTCCTCATTCCAGCCCTATCATACTAAACCGAGTTCACTCCTTGTTCTATCCCTGTCATACTAAACCAAGTTCCCTCCTTGTTCCATCCTTTTCATACAAAATCAAGTTCATTATTCATTCCATCCCAATAATACTCATGAGATATAAATCTTTAACCAATTCATTGGGTGGAGATATATGTCCCACATAACACATAATGAAATTATACATAAATGTGACACAAGATAATAAAACATTCATCATATCATGACCCATAAAAAGAGATGTGTTTTCCTGGACATCATATCATAACTCATGAAATGAAATGGATATTATAAAAACTCCATCCTATAATAACAAGTGTAAAATATATAGTCTTCATAATAATTTCACAATAGAATAACCAATGAAATGAAGTGGATTTCATAATCATTTTATCATGGTATAACCTATGGAAGGGAAATGTGCCTCATAAATGACAAATCATCAAATTCATAAACTATTCATAAAAAGAAAAAAAACGGTACCATTGGATAATAACCCCAGTAAATAATAAACTAAATAAAAGGATGTAAACTTATATATAATGTAATTTTGAACAATAATTTAAAATATTTCTTGAGGAAAATAATCTTTAAGCATTTCAAGGTGTATTATACCACTTTGAAATAATTGAATCATAATCCACAGAAAATAATAACATTACATGATGCTAATAATATCATGAAAATGAGTATATTGATGATATAACATGTCAAAGGGTAGTATATACACCTCATAAAATATTATAGGTTCATAACATGTCATGTATCTCAATGAATGAAAATTGATACAAAAATTACATTAATGATTTGGTGACTTTTTAACCATAAACCCCATGAAAGAAATATCATAAAATAGATATGTAAATATCAATAAATTTTATTATAAAAATAATATAATTAATTAATGGTAATTATATACACCACATAATGTAATGAGATTTGAATAAGGCATAAGTATCATAGAAATAAAAGTGAGACGATAAAACCCTTACCTTAAGCAATGACTTTCTTCATACACATTCAAACCTACTATATAATAAATATAATTTTATTATAAATATATAAAATAATAATATTTTTATATATAATACCATATATTATTTTATTATGACTTTATATTATCCATTTAATAACAATTTCATGTTAATGTTACATTTTGGGTAATATCCGCTTTTTTCAAATGTATTTTTGAATTATTATTATTTATCCTCTTATATAGATCATTATTTATTTATTTCATGAATATAAAAATATTATATAAATATCATTTATGTTAAGTATATAAATATTTATACTAATATATAAAAAAATGGAAATATGAAATGGAATACATCATTCATGGAGAGGGTAGGCGTACGTACACATGAACGTTGTTTCCATTTTATTTTTGTATCTAAAGAAATAAAGTAAATGAAATATATGTATATATATTATCCTTATAGTATCATTATTATTTAATATACATTATATAATTTTACTAAACCCACTCTTAATACATTCAATAAAAAGTCTCAAAAAATCCTATCGCTTTGAGGATGCGGTATTCCACACTTTCGTAAAAGAAGTTATCGTACTTACAAAAATGGAAATCGTGAAGGTATGATTTATAAAAAAAATAACCATAAATAAATCATAAATATCATATATATATATCATATAAAAATAGAATGTCCGTGATAATTCCCATCCATGAGAGGTGGTAAAGGAAAAATTAATGACATCATTTTGTGAGGTGGTAGTTTGTTATACACAAACATTAATTTCGATACCCATTTTATGGAAGTGTGTGTAAGTTTAGTTAAAAACCTTAAAATAAAAAATATTAGTATATTGAGGATAAATATGTTATTATATAATCATGAAATAATAATAATTTAACCAGTTTAGAAATAAATAAAACATAAATGGATGTTAAAAAATGTTACCTCTTTTTCAGGTAAATATTTTTGGTTTGCAACAATGGGATTCCTCGGTAGGATTTATTCCCAATGTGATTACTATATAGTTATATGAGATATTTTGTGAGATTCATCAGTAAGGGGTTGTATGATCTAAATTTTTATGAACCAATCCAAGGTTCCATTGAACCAGACACCCATCTAGGCCCGAGACATGGCACGAAGGGTATTCCTGATCCCCACGGGATAGAAACAAGTGTCTGGGTATCAAACATGAAATATTTGGAATGATTTAAGCCATGATTCATAAGAAATAACAATATTAGAAATGAAACATCAACCCAATATCAACATCCATAACCAAAGGAGATACATCAATTCTCAAATTAAACATTTTACAACTTTTACCAAAACCAAAATTCTAAAAACGGGGAGGGAAACTAACTATAGAACAACCCAAAAAACGTCCATGGAACAAGAAGGCCATCATCCTAAATCCAAATCCACCAACACCTTTAATAGGGGAACACTAGAAATTAGATCCTACAACACCACCACAAAACATCTTACCCTTACCTAGTTCATACATAACAGAGTCTACATGCACCCAAGGGTATATGTGGGGAGTGATCCAAAGCCCAGTAGGATTCCACCCAAAATAAATATTCCATTTCATAACATTAGAAGTAAAATAAAAATGCACAATTTCATAAGGAATTTGGAAAATTTTTGATGAAAAAAAAATTATGAAAAATATTTCTCAAATGAATCTTACTTTGAAATTAAATTGTACATAAGGTCCATAATATACCGATGGTTAGAACCACATCACAAATAGAAACATCGCATTATAAGAGAGAACCATGGTAAATCCCTACAGTAATTAGTACTAGTGGGACCCTAGGAACCTCTTACCTCTTTGATAAGCTCCTACAAAAGACCCTCACAGAATCCTCATGCATGAGCCACTTGAGGGGAATGCATCCCAAGGTCTAGTGGTCCCTGATCATATCACATATTTAGTTAGTGTTGTAGTGTCAATCCTGTTAGAAGAAACCAAGCCTGGACCCCACCAAATCAACTAGTATACTAGTTCTATTTCACCCACCTAGATACCCATGATTCACTTTTTAATCAAATTCATTTCACATGTCACATAAATCACAACTTCCAAAAATAATTATCGAGAAATATGAACACACAAGGAACATATTTCTCAAGAAAATTCTTTCAAAATATAGAGCTCACATTGAAACCTCCATTTCCCAGAGTGAAAACCTCTTTCAAATTCATACACAAACCAAATCCATTTGGAAACACATTCTACACTACTTGTACAATTTAGAAAAAACAAATTTATGGTTCAGAATAAGAAATTTTAGATCCAACATAAAACATTCATTTTTTTATAAAATCATCTTTCATCACATGTGCACCAAAACATTTTGAAAACATTTTCCACAAATTTTTAAAAATCCACTTAATACATTTAAAAATCACAACAAAGAGGAAAACATGAAACATAATCACTTCTTTCAGAAAACCACCTTCCAATTCTTACATACTTCAAATCCCTTTGAAAATCCATTTCACCCTACCCACATAGTTCAAAGAACACATTTATAAGACCACACAATCATACCCAAATAATATAATAATGTAAAATCATGCAACCACCTACCTCGCACTTGGAATCTTACAAAATCCAAGGGAAAACCATAACCACGCCACCAAGGAACTCTAGAAAGAAAATATCCAACTAAAAAATCAAAATTTACATAAAAAAATCAATATAGAACACCCATTTGGTAAACTAACCCATTCTAAAAGTAGAACCCATAGTGGGAGGAAGAGAAACCCTAAGGAAGAAATAAAGATAAAATAGGCATAATTGATGGTTTTTGGAAGAACCAAGTCCAAAAACACCCAAATATTGGATTTCAAGGGGATCAAGAGTGAGTAGAGGAATCTCTTAGGGAGAAAAATACGTTATGGTTTAGATTAGGGGTGATTTGGGGTTAAATCAGTGGAGGGAAAGGGAGTAAAGTCCTAATTTTTAATAACCTTGATAGGTTTCATTATTTTCCCACCCAGTTTTCCAAACTGTGCGGCAACCACACATCTATCTCTGATCAATAGGAATGAGGCCACATGGTTTCTTATGGAATAGTTTATGACCATGTAGTAATACGTGAATCCAGGACAATCCCACTATCCCTATGTGCATAGATTCCCCAAGCTGGCGCATGGTTTTCCCTAACCAAGCACGAACCATGCAATGAGACTAAAAACTCCATTTTTCACCAAAAATGCTCGAGAAAACTAAGGGATAAGTATATGAAAGAAATAAACAAAGAAATACCACAAAGAAATCAAGGATGTGTCGATTCTCTTCAACATGAAAATTTTTTACCCTTAGAATGTCACTCTGAGGTCTGATCAGAGAAAAAAAATGGGTACTCCTTCTCAACCCAAGACATATACTCCCATGTATCATGCTCATCCCTCCCATTTTTCAAAATGATTCGGACCAATGGTATGGAATTCCCATGAATCACTTTCAACTAAGAATCCACAATCTGCATTGGCCTCTCGAACACCGAAAAATCAGGCACTGACTCTAACTCCTCCCAATTCAACACATGATATGGATCGCGATTGTACTCTTTAGCGAGGATACATGGAACACATCACAGATTGACATCAACTGAGAGTAAAATTCAAACTAGTATTCCCCCATAACAACTCTCTCAGTAATCTCAAATGGTTCAACATACCTTGGTGTAAGATTCTCTTACTTACTCAAACAAATGTGAACCAAATGAGGTTCTGATTTTAGGAACACTTATTCTCCCCCAGATAATTCCAAAATTCTACACCTCAAATCTTAATAAGACTTATGGAGATTATTCATAATCAACAACCACTTCTTGATTAAATTAAATTTATCATATATTTTCTACACAGGGATAAATCCCAAAAATGACGTCTCACCCACCTAATCCCAACACAAAGAAGACCAACACAACTAACCATAGATTCCCTAAAAGGTGTCCCTTTAGATCAATGATTGTTAACTATGGTAATATGAAAACTCTACCAACCCCAAATGATTATTCCATGAGCCTCTTAAATCTAACACACAATCTTGGAGCATGTATTCAAAAATATAATTTATCACTCCATATGAACATATATTTTAGGGTGTTATGTCATGCTAAACTTAACCTATGATTCCATATCCCTATGATGTCCTTCCTAAAACTCTGAGGTAAAATAAGGGTCTCTATCTAAAACAATCATCGACTACACACCATGAAGTCTCTATACCTTCTGAATATATAACTGAACCAAATCATCCACTTTGGTGGAATCCATGATCATAATGAAATGGGATGGTTTAGTTAGAAATTCAATCACCACCCAAATAGAATTCTTCTCCTATGGTGTGTGAGGTAAGACAAAAATAAAATTAATGGTGATCTTATCCAATATCCAGGTAGTAATGGTTAGTGTATGAACAAAACTATAGGACCTTTGGTGTTCTACATTAACCAAAAGACATATATAACACCATGATACAAAGTCAGATATGTCCTGCCTGAGACCTGGCCACCCAAACTACCATTTCATATCATAAAAATTCTTGGTGGTCTCAGGATGAATAGACCACCGAGACGGGTAGCTATCCAACATAACCACCTTATGAAATGAAAATGGAACCACAAAGAAACCCTTTAAATAAAAAACTCCCTCAAGAGAGAATGACCAAACATTAGGTACCTCCACACTATTTAGAAACTACATAGAATACTGGAATAACTAATCACTCTAATTCTCTCACCAAATTAGCTTGAGAAGGGAAGGTTTTAGCAGAACACAAGATAAGAACACATCTCCACTATGTTCCTTGGTTTCTAGGTGTATCTGAGAAAAAATCAACATCAAAGTCCACTCATCACTAGACTCCTTCAAATCCTTCACTGGTACTTTCTTACTTAAGGAATCTTCCACTATGTTACATTTTCTTGGGGTATATATGATATCAAAATAAACCCCATGAGGGTACTCAACCAAATGAAGCTTCCTCAAATTCAAGTCCATTTGGTAGAAAATGTAGGACAGAATCTTATGATCTAAATAGAGTAAAAACTTCTCCCCAAAAAGATAATGACTCCATGTATTCAAGGCATGGATCACAGCTGCTAACTCCAAGTCATGGGTTGGGTAATTATTTTCATGTGGTCAGAGTTGGTGTGAACCATATGAAATCACTTGGTTATCCTGCATTAGCACACACCCAATAACCATACCTGAGGCATCATAGTAACCATGTATACCTTTCAAGATTCTAGAAATTACAAAAATAGGGGCTATGGTCAACCACAATTTAATCTCCTCAAAGAACGCTTGACACTCTAGGATCCAGTCAAAATTTACCCCTTTCTATGTTAGCATATTCATGGATGAATTGAGGTGAGATAAATCCCATACACACCACTTGTAATACCCTTCATGGCCCAAAAAACTCATGATCTCAAAAACATTCTTCAAATTCTCCCATGACATCACTGCAATGATCTTTTCGAGGTCCACTAAAACCCCTCATTCTAAGATCACATGAACCAAAAACTTCACCTCCCTAATCCATAAGGTGAACTTGGAGAACTTTGTATATATATTATGAATCTGAAGAGTTCCTAAAAAATTCTCAAATTGTGTTCATGATGATCCTCAGTCCCTGAGTTGACCAAGATGTCATTAATGAATACCACGATGAATGTAATGAGATACTGGTGGAATACCCTGTTCATGACCTCTAAAAGGATACTAGATAATTATTCAACCCTAATGGCACGAACAAATAATAAAAATCTCCATACCTTATTCAGAAGGCCATTTTCAGAACATACACCTCTCTAACTCTGACTTTTTGATACCCTAAATGCAAGTCGGTCTTGGAAAACCACCTTATCGACTTAATCCAATCAAAAAGGTCATCAATACAAGAAAAAGGGTAAATATTATTGATCATAACCTTATTAAGCATTCTCTAGTTGATGTACAACTAGAAATATCTATCGATATTCTTATAAAATAGAACTGTGGTAGCCCAATCTGAGATGCTCGGGTGAATGAATCATTTGGATTCTAAATCATCCATTGACCTACAGCCACTGACCTTTAGCTCTTCCTAATCCTGAAAGTTACCACTAACCTAAGGCTCTACCTTGAACTAACTATGCATAAAATAGGATACAGTACTACCCCCACAACCTCTAAACTAAGATCCCGTGGTCTTGGATGGGTATGAATGAGATGACATCCCTTTAAAAGCTACAGATCCTGCACCACCCTCATATGGGTGCACCAACATGAAAAATAGTTACAGGTTCCCCATAGTTCCACACTGAAAATAGGTCCATGGTGGATTAGAACATGAAGCTCGTATGTTCCATACCTTCCTACACTGATGAAATAATATTGAACCAGCATCGGAAGCCACATATAGAGACTTCCAAGAAGGATGGATAGAACTACCACCTCCCTTCTTCTCCTTCTCTTCCCACTTCATTTTCTTCTCAAATGAACTAAAACTTACTTATCCCACTAATAGATTTATTCCAGAAAAACCAAACTACCCACAGTGATCGATCTCCACCATTAAGGCATTATCAACCACCTTGGAATACGTATTCAACTTAAAAAAGAAGACATGGGATTAGGTTTCTGTCTATAACCCCATTTTGATCTTTTGAGTCTTCATCTTCTCATTAGAGACTACCTTCGGTGTGAACCTAACCAAATCTCTAAAGTATTTAGTAGACTCCATCATGGTCTAGTCTCCCTGGAAAAGATTAGAAAACTCCTAGGTCTTGTTGAATGTCAATGTCTCATGGAAATATTACTTGTTGAAGAAAATCATGAAATTCTTCCAACCTATCTTCTCATGCTTCTCATCTTGAACCACTAAGTTCCACCACTTTCTACTTGGTCCCTCCAACATGGACGATGCATGATTTTCCCTTACTAACTTAGTAGTATCAAGAAACTCAAATTTTCTCTCCATCTTCTTAGGCCACTCTTATACTTCTTAAGGGTCTGTTCTATCCCAGAAATAAGGAGGCTTGTTCTTTAGGAACGCCTAATATTTTTCATTTCCAGGACCAGGTTAGTCTTCTCTAAAATCATAAGGACTAGAGCCTACTATCTTTCCCAAATCTTAGAAATCAAAAACCACATCTTCCATTAGTCTCTAATAAATTGGTGAGGGAGAACTATCCCTGATCTCTTCCCATAGTCTTACAACAAGTATCTAGAAATGAATCTTGCTACATAAAGCAACAACCATAAGAAAAAAACCATCAACACGACATCATAAAAATTCTCAACAAAGAAAAATTCCAAATACTTAAATAAATAAAAACAAAACCATATCCATCATAATAAAAAACCCAAACTAAACCATTTCACCCCCACCTGGTTTCCATATATAGTCTGCAGCCTAGACTTATCACTTAGAGGATAAGTAAAAATAATTCCCAGCATCTCACGGAGACTCGAGTCTTGTCACAAGGTGTGTTGTCCAGCCACCCCACTCATATCTAGAGCCTCAATCTCCAAAAATCCTAACTCTGGTATGTCCAGACTCTTCCCAAATAACTTGACCTAGAAAAGAGCAAAACCTAGCTCTCATACCATTTTTTCATCAACCATGCCAGGGTTCCATCCATCCCGACACCCGACCCAGCCCAAGACATAGACCAAAAAGGTGTTCTCGATCCCCATGGTCTAGAAACAATTTCATGGGCATCAATAATGAACTCTTGGGAATTATTCCACCCATAATACAAAATAAAGAAAAATAATTAAAATGAAACATCAACACATGATTAATATCTATTAACAATGAGATACAAAAATTCTCATTTTCAACATTTTACAAATTTAACCAAAAACAAAATACAAAAACAGGTAGGGGAAACATACTATAAAACAAACCAAGAAACTCCATGAAACAATAGGGTCATCACCCTCAAGAAACCTCTACAAACACCAAAAAGAGAGAAACACTAGCAATTAAATTTTCCATCACCACTATGAAACATATTTCCATTAAATGGGTCATACCTAACAAAGTCTATATACACCCAAGGGTTTATGTAGGGTTTTAGACAAAAAATAGTAAGATTCCACCCAATATAAAGATTATATCCCATAACATTACAAGAAAAATCAACATGCACATTTACATAATAATTTGGAAGCATTTAAGAAAACATTTTTAAGGAAAACATTTCTCAAAAGAACCTTGATTTGACATTAAAATGTATATAAGGTCCACCGTATACCAACAGTTAGCACCACATCACAAAAAGAAACATCACATAATAAGATAGAACCACAATAAATACCAATAGGTACTAGTACCCATGGGAACCTAGGATCCTCATACCATGGTGATAATCTCCTCTAACTAAAACCCATTGTGTCGTTGTTCTTGATCCACTAAAGAGGAACATATCCAAAGGTCTAGTGGTGTCCACTCATAATCCAAAACCCATAAAATCCTAGTGCACGATCCACTAGATAGGAACAGATCCTAAGGTATATTGGTATTTTATCAAATCACATGTTTAGTTAGTGTTTTAACGTAATCCTTCTAGAAGAAAATGGGCCTCAGCCCCACTGAATCAACTAGCCTTATAGTACTAGTTCACTCACCTGGATACCCAAGATTCCATTTATTCTAAAATTAATTTCACATGTCACATAAATCACCAATTTAACATACACATATCATGAAATGTGAACACACAAGTAAAACCACATCTTTATCAAGTACATTATTTCAAAATCCAAATCTAACATAGAAACCACCATTTCTCCAAAATCAAAACATATTTCAAATCCACATGCACACCAAGTCCATTTAGTATCACATTTCATGATACATGTACAATTAATAAAAACACATTTAATATTAACAAAAAACAATATCAAAAGCAACACAACCCATTCCTTTTTTAAATCATATTTCATCACATACACACCTCAAAACCTTTTGAAAACAATTTTTGCACCTTTCACACAAGCTATTGAACACATTTATAAATACCAACAAAGATAAACACATGAATCACAATAAATTAATTTAAAAAACCATCATCCAATGAATAGTGACTTCAAATACCATTCAAAACCCATTTCTATTCACCCTCATAGTTCATAGAACACATTTATAAGACCAATAAAGCATTCCAAAATCATCTAATAATTTAAAAGCACGGAACCACCTCCCTCTCACATGGATACTTCCGAAATCTGGTGGGAAACCAATACTAAACCACCAAGGAGCCCATGAAATGAAAGACCCAATGATAAAAATAAACATTTCACCAAAAAAATAATGATCTAACCCCCATTTGGTAAACTAACCCATTTGAAATGAAGAACCCAAATTGGGAGGAAGAGGAACCGTAAATGAAGGAAGAATTAAAGATAAAAGAGACTTAATTGATGATTTATTAAAGAAAAAAGGCCAAAAACTCCCAATGATTAGAGTTTAATGGGTTCAAGAGGGGGTATAGGAATCTCTTAGGGAGGAAAATCTCATATTTTTCAGAATAGGGTTTATTTTTAGTAAAATTGGAGGAGGGAAAAGAAGTAAATTCCCAATTTTTAATGACTTGGATAGGTCGCACGATTATCCCTCATGGTTTACCAAACCATGTGGAAACCATGTGTCTATCTTTTTTCAAGGGTAACAAGGCCACATGGTTTCTTATGGAATAGAACATGACTTTGAAAAAAAGTTTTGCATCCCAGATAGTGCCACTATACCTAGGGGAATGATTTCCCTAGGTTGGCACATGATTTACTCTAATTGGGCGCCACCTTTTCCTAAGACCAAAAACTACATTTTCATCAAAAAAACACTTTCAAAAACTAAGGGATAAATATAGGGCTACAAATAAACAAATTAATACCTCAAAAAATCATTAATATGATGCAAATTGATTGAGAGGTGTGAAGAAATGGGAAGGGTGAATATATTTTTATAGTGGAGGGAGAGTGTAATTCTTATAAATATAAAAAAGAAAACACTATTGGGAGGTCTACCATACCTCATGTACTTAAAAATGGAAAAATAATGGAGTAAAGGGGAATTATGGTCGATTTAAACCTCCAACACAAAAAAATATGTGCATTTTTATAAAAATAAATAAATTCTTTGTTTCCTTGCTTTTATCATTTTGGTTTTTATTAAGGTATATATTTTTATAACCTATGTTATTTAACCATTAAGACTAAATAAATGTGATATTTTTTAGACAACATAGACCCAATAAATTCTAAATATTATGTCTAATTTTAAAAAAAATCCTATGTGTATTGGAGATTAATTTTAAAACAAGCGCATGTAACGTGCAAAAAACTCCTTTAGCCTGAATCATGATTACAATGTTTTTATTATTTAATGGAAAATATGTTCATTATAAAAGTTCAATTGGTATAGGAATGGACCATATTTGATTCTTATGATCACTTATAAGTCACATGGAAAGGGATAGGATTTTTATTAATAAAATATCATTTCTTGTAAAATAACATTAGTGTTAATTTTGGAATTATTTATTTAATTTTAATTTAAAAAATATAAAAAAAAATATTGGAATTAACATATATTAAGTTTATAGCTATGTAACATGATATATTGATCTACAAAAATAATGGAATATAATAATTCATTAAATTTGCATTAATTTTAATGTTTTTATCATCATCTATTTTATTTAATTATTAACTAAATATTTAATACATTGGAGTTTCTTAATAATTTAGTGTAATTATATAATCTCTAAAAATTAGTGTTAAATTATAAATATAATAAAATCTCATTTAACTTTTAAAATAATGTTTATAACTAAAACCATGTGGATTCTTCCATTCTCTAAAGCATTATAGGAATGAAAATAAAGGGAGTTTTTTTTGTATTTTTCATTAAGTAACTTATTATGTGTTTAAATTTCAAGAAAATGAATCCCATTAAATCATAAACATAAAACCAAGAGGATGAGTCTTAGATAGAGTTTTGGTTTCCCTCAATGAGAATGGAGTGCGGTCCTCTATCTTCTTTGTTCCCTGTGTGGGGTTTTTGAAATCAACATGACCTCCCTAAGTACGGCGTCAATACTCTATATAATAGGCCATTTCATTTGGGATTTTTTTTCATTGATATATGATCCCCTATGTAGCAGGCTGATCTAGTTTGGGTTCGTGGTTTCCCACTGTTGTTATTGGTGTGACCCTTATCTATACATCAGGGTATTCATAGACCAGTGAGAATTCTTGGGTGGGGCCCAATAACCTAGACCTCTTTATCAAGTGTCTATGATAATAGCATGGATCATGGAGTGGATTCTCCCATAATGATCATTGCTTTGAGAATAATAAAGTGGCTAATAGTTGGTTATGACCACCTGGTGGTTTGGTGTCATTCCTGAGTATATCTAGTTGTTTCTATTATACATTGATTGTTATATATTATTTTGAGCTGATTATAATTGGAACTTCTTTTTTCATTTTTTTTGGGTGTCCTAATGGGTATTGTTATAATCACCACTGAATGGGATTTTCTTGCACGTGTCGTATCTTATGCAGATGAAAACACTTTTGACGATGTCCTAGGAAGAATATGAATGGGTAGAGCACAATTAGAGCTTCACAAACTGATTTTTTTTCTAAGATCTTGTATTTGACCTTAGTCCTGGCCCTTAGAGGAGGTTAGACTCTTTAAAATTTCGTTTGGTCTTGTATTTGGCCTTTCTCTACTTTCGGTACTTTAATGTCATACTCTATTGTGGGATCATAAATGTATGCATGTATTGTTTCATTTGTTTTACATTTCAGCATTGTGTGGGATTGGATATATGAATTTGTGTATATTTATTTTAGGATAAAGCCTCCAATTAATGGGAAATGACTACTTAGCCATGGTCTCTAGCCCCCAGCGTATTGGAGGTTATATTAGGGTAGTCATGAGTCAGACGTTGGTGGGTCGGGTTATAAAAACCTGTAATCAGGGTCTTCTTGAGATGTTTTCTCGTGAGGTGTGACCCTCTTTTAAAATTTTTGATAATTTTTGTCCATGTTAGCAATAAAAGTCTTAAAAAATATATGGGGTTTTATCAATAAAATATCTTCCTACAACACCTTCTATTATGATCCTGTTAGTAATACAATCTTCTTTATAAAAATATCATATAAACTATTGTTCACTGTTTTGATGATGCGCGAAGCTAAAATAAAACTTATTAAATCTTTTCCAACACTAATGTAATGTTTGACAATGATTTTTTCTAATTCCTTATATTTATTTTCTAATGGTAGTTGTCCTATAAGCAAGGAATAATTTTTGATGGAAGTTTTTCTTCATTTCATTAGAGTGGGAGTAAAATAAATCCACTATCTATGTCTCGTTTTATCTATATTCATTCCTAGGGGTTTTGTATTTACAAAAATATAATTAAATTATTTAAACTATTTTTTTTGATCCTCCCAAGGAATTCCATTTTATTTAGGAAGTTTATTAATGAAATCCAGATTGATTTTATATATAGTGATTGCCTTAGGATATTCCACATTATTTTGTTAGTTATCTTAATATGATGAGTCCATTTACATTAACTTTTTTATCATCCTTTGTTATTTTATCTCTAAAAATTTATCTTCTTGGTGAGTTAGTGGGTTTAAAACTAAAAGGGCAAGTCTCAGTTTGGTCTAAATAAAAAACTTGTGTTTTCACTTCCTTACCCTTCACTTTTATAGATCTAAAATGATATTTCCTAAAAAAATATAGGTTATAAGGGATCTAAATAAGTGTTTAAACTTTTTTCATAGAAAAAATATTTTAAAATATTAGGAAAAATCCCTCGTAACACCACCAATTTGAAAAGGAAAAGGTTATTTCGTGAACCATGACTAAAAATTTTTCTTTAAGGAATGTTGTATAGAATCCCCTATGGTTATATCATTTGGAGGTTAATTCTAAGTTTAAAACCTCAATTTTTTATATTTTTTAATAAATTAATTATTATAACTATTTATTGTTGAGTTTTTATAATCAAAAATGAATAAAATTAATTGATAGAAAATGAGAGGGTGAATGTTATAAAAAAACAAATAAATTCAATAAAGTGTGAGATCAGGTGAGAACCACTAGTTTTGAACTATATTTGACATTTAGGCATAGCCTTATTCATTATCAAAATGTTCCTCTTGTTAAATTACTCAATTTACACCCTAAGAACATATAATATTCAAATAAATCTTCCTGAAAATAATACAAACCCACAACCTGAGTATTTTTCCTTATATTAAAGTGATTTAATTACACAAAAACTATATGAAATTAAAATTTATTAAAATTAATATATTCCTAAAAGGAATAAAGAATTATTTTTCTGTACATATTGAAAAACAATTCATAATAAAATTAAAAGAAATACCAAATTCAAAAACAAGAATTTATTCATCCAATAATCAATATTTCAAGAAAAAATAAAATGGATATAATAACGTTGAATACAGAGAAATGGGAATTCTATGGTCTCCACTACTCATAGTCTCTAAGGGTTTAGGTAGACATGGTTAAACATGTTTCATGATCTATTACTTCTTATTTCTCCATACTCGAGTAGTCATTGCTCTCAATATCCATGCCCCCATGTTCTATGATAATGTTGATCTTAAATTCATCATCCTTATAGTGGAGGGGAAAATTAATTTTTAAATATTTCATGATTATAATTTGTTTTAATAACACTTGGGAATTTTATATGAATGAAATGATTATCCTTCATTTTCTTCCTAGTGGAATAAATTTTCAACATATATTGTAATGAAAACCAAGAATGCAAATTAGTAAGAGGTATTCACATGGGAAAAAATTTAGTCTTTTCATTTGATATTGTTATTTAAACCCTATTAAAATTTAATGCAAAAAATGATAGGGAAATGGTTTATGTTATTATGATTTACTTCATACAATAGTAAAATATCACATAATGTTATTTCTTCTTATCATCTATTTGGTATGAAAAATAAAAAGTTGTGGCCGGATTTTTATGAATTATAATTTCTTAGGATTCATCATTCATTCACATTGTGATCAAATTGTCTATGGTTTCATAGCCTTCAAAATGATAGTAACTGTGAAGTTTCTAATTCCTCTCCAATTTTTGACTTATTTTACATGGTTTAGTTGGTGTTGGTTCTCTAATATCATGAAGGATGAAACTTTTTTTTGAATATCTTGGTCAAAATTTCAAAAAGTCCATGAGCATTATGGTGCAGTAGATTACTTTTACATTTTTGAAATATTACTCTTACACCTGCCTCTATTGTTCAAAAATGAGTCTTACATTCGGCCACTCAGGAAAATTTCCAAAAACATAAAAAGTATACTTTTACATAAGATTATATTGCTCCAATACATTTTTTTAACTTTTCAAATTTTTGGGTGTAGGGTCAAGATGACTCTTGCACTTGGAGGGTAGCTTGGAATAATAATTTATTTTTAATAATCAATGAATTTTATGAATAGTTCTATAAGAATCATACAAAACTTAGGACATATCCAAATTCTTATCACTACTCCACAATGACTCTTACACACACCCATGAGACTTGGTAGAAGTTCTCATATGCACTAGTACATAAACAAATTTGGGCCTCAACTACTCAAAATCACTCATATGCATGAGATTAATTTTTCAAATTTCATCATAGATTTAAAAATAAATCTTTTTCGGAAAATTAGTAAAAACAAAATTTAAAAAAATATGGATTTTCCAATAATTTCATAATAGGAATAAAGGAATTAAAAAATAATTATTAATCTAATTTCACTATAAATCCCAAAATATTTTTATTAAATTTAAATAGTGAAATTTCCTTTTAATTGATATAATAGTGGGAATTAATTCATTTAAATGACATGTAATTATTTTTGAAATTATTTTCCAAATACCATACTGTCGAATATCCACAAATTAATCTTTATCTGAAAGATTCCCACCAATATATTCTACCTATTTTCTCTCCATTAAGAATCTCTCTATCACCAAGACTCACTCTAAAACCCTAAAATTGGTGGGTTAATGATGGATGTGATTTATTCTTGGATGTCTTTGTGAAGGATGAAATAAAATTTCCACACACAGAAGAATTCTTTAGGGATCAATTTGAGGGAGTACATCAATAGATTAGTGAATATTTATGTCTACTCAGAAATATATGTGTTTCACTATTACAACTCCAATACATCAAATATTTGAATATATCTCTACATCATAGAGTAATACTCCTTTCAAAATGATACTTTAACACTATTTAAGGAATTTTTTCCTTATCATGGGTTTGGACGACCAATTTCCACCAACATATCACCACACCATAAAGAATATTTGAAAAAATAACTACTCTCTAGTTGGTAGGAAACTAAAAAAGGCTAAATACACAAATCAATGTTTAAATCTAGTATTTAGTCACTTTATGGTTAGGCTCAACTAGGAATCTAGGAGGTCACTATCACTTGAACTCTTATAGTAAAAAAATACTACACATATCTTTTTTTATAGACATTATAGACCATTAATTTGTGGGATATTGGGTTGTGGAGATGACTGGGGGAGTTCTGGTGAGGTTGTATAAATTTCTAGTGGATAAGGAGGGGTTGAATCTTGAAAAACATTTGGATAGAGGTCATGTGGTATGGAGTTAATGGATGTACTATGGAAGGTGGAATATGTGGCATAGAGGGTGGTTGGAGACATTTTTAGGATACTTACTTTTTAGGGGTACTCATAGTGTGTATAGTGGGATATAGTGTAGAGCCTCAGGAGTTAGTTTTTGGTGGCTCTGGAGTTTTGGGGGTAGCTACACTGGAGAGACATTTCTGTGGAAATGACCCTCCTTGAAAAATAACAGCTATGGAATAGAGATATTTTCTATGACATGGTTCTTCACATAATTTTAGGATCTAAATTGTGATCCTAGAAATTATTCTTGGAGAGAACCATGACCAGCTAGTCTATGGTGTGGTCCTCTTGGTTATGCCATGGTGTCATCTATTTTCAACAGTTCTGCAGCATGAACCCTATGAATGTTTCATGGTCTTTTTTTGGCTATGTATAGAAACCAAAAGCCCCTAGGACTCCCTCAATTTTACATTATCTCTCTCATTTATTGGGTGACTTAGTTTCATCCCAATGAGTTATTTCAACTCTTGTTCGGTGGGTTTTCACCCCATTTTTTAGAGTTTATCTTTAGTAGTTAAGGTGTTTCTTCCTCTTATCCCCCACCCTTTTATTCTATTTCTTCATCCATGGAAGGGTAATTTAAACTGAAAAACATTGTCTTGATGATGTTTTGATGAGAGGGGGCCATGAAATAGTTGTATTGCAGGGATTTTGTGAGTGATAATATGGAGTTTGGAGTTAGGAACAGTGAGGAATGCATGTGTTGGTATGAAAAAATTAAATATTACCTTAGTATGTGACATAATCTAGGGATACTGGCTAGGAAATTATATTTTAGACCCCCCCCCCCCCCGTGATCTAGTTCATATTCCCTAAGCTTATTAAATGTTCAATCGAAGTGGATATTATTTTAGGTAATATAAGTAGGATAGGATCATGCATCATAATGACTTGTGTTTTTGTTAGAATTGGTTTTTTGGGGATAGTTAAAATGATTAAAATGAATCTTAATAAAATTCCATACTATATGGTATTTGAAAAAAAAACTTTTTCCCTTTTAGATATGTCTCATGGAAGTTGTCTGTGTCTGGCTTAGGAAGTTGAGGTTCATCAGAGTGATTCAGTAGAGGTGGATGAGTCTTGGAAGTGGGAATTGCATTTTTTTTCTATGGAAATCATTGGGGAAGTACAAGGTAATTATTTTAAACGTGGAGTCAGAGATATAGATGGAGGAACTTGAGATCACTTTAAGTTTGATTTGGGCCCTAGTAGAGTATTGGATCCTATTAGAAGTTAGTTTGATTTGAGAAGTTATACATCAGTAGTGGACACTTTATCTGGGTGAGGGGAAGGTGGAAGATGTTTCATATTTCAAATTTCATAAAGAGTTATTAGTATAGTTACTTTCATCAACTATGAAGTAAAAAAGGTAGAAGATTCCTTCTCTTTAGTAGGGTATCATGTTAGTGTAATAGTTGGGAATCATGTTCAATGGCCTTTTTTATTTTTATCTAGAGCATTTTCCATGTGAGGAGACTAGTGTGAGATGTCTTGACCATTCACTCTTTCCTTCGATCCAGTATGAAATTACTCATTTTTTTCCAAAGTTTCTAGAGGTTTAGAAGAAGGATAAGGTGATTGAGCGGATGTACTCGAGATAAATTCTACCTTGAGAGAGGATCTAATAGGGTTCCTTGAGGAGCATAGTTCTTCATAGAAGGTTTCACCTGCCAGGGACTTCGAGATTTTGACCAAAAGGGAGTCATCCTTAGAAGCTTTATTTTTGGCCACTTTGGATATTTGGGCTCATTTTTATCACCTATGGAGGATTTTTACATCATCGGGATTGGTTCCTAGTGGTTCTTGGGTCCCATGTTGGTATAGTTGGTCATTTTCAATGGCAGTTTCAGTAATAGGGGAAATAGGTTAATGCTCCACCGAGAGAGATATAATAGGAAGGGGTTAGCCTTAGGATATTCCACAAGTTTAGGGACCCATACTTGAGATTGTATGTTGGGATGGTCATAAACATAGAGGTAGTGGAGATTGGAATGGTAAATTACATGTAGTGGGGGTAGCAGTGCCAAAGGGGCCAGAGATCATTCGAGTACGATCAGTTTTTATTGTACCCTTTTTTGCACCACTCCCAATTCAGGAGCTTTACACGCCTTTATTTAACCCATTATAGTCCTTTATATTGGACTAGATGTAGTGATTCTTTCCATGACCTTGGTATTTAATACACTATTTAGGGGCCAAAATAGCTTGTTTGATGTATTTTAGGGTTGTAGGATGATGATGGGTAAATAACAGTCATGTGTAGATCTTTTCATTCTTTATATGTAGCCATACGATATCATTGATGGTATCAACTGGTTTAATTTTTTCACTATATTAATGAATAATTCTAGTGAAGGGTAATTTTCTCATATTTGGATGGAAAATATATGGTTTTTTTAGTGACTGTGTTCATCAGTTGGGTAGTAGATGTGTGGAATCCCTATTTTCCTTGGTGGTGAGGTTATCTATGGAATTGGTGGATGTTGGGAAAGTGTAGGTTCCTTGGGTCATTGGGGAGTTTCTAGATGTTTTTACCTATAAGGTTGTAATGCTACCACATCAATGTGATATTGAGTTCATGATAGAATGGAATATGAGTTATTCTCCAATTTTGATTTGCCCCTATCAAATTAAACCTATTGATTTATAGGATTTGAGGATTCAGATATATGATCTGATGTAGAGGGGTTTTATTTGGCCAAGTGTTTCATCATTGGGTTCTCTATTATTGTTCTCCATGAAGGTTGGTAGTCTGATGTTTCATATAGACTACCAAAGGATCAATCAAGTAACAAGCAATAATAATTTTCCTCTTCCAAGGATATATAATATATTTTACTAGTTTATATGAGTGAGTTGGTTCTCTATGATCGATCTATGGTCGGGATATCTCTAGTTGAGGGTGAAGGTGGGACATATCCCATAGACTACCTTCAGATGAAAGTGCAAGATCTTCGAGTATTTTTTCATGAATTTATATGTCACAGAATCCCTATATGTGTTCATGGGACTCATGAAATATGTTTTTTGTGAATTCTTAGAGCAGTTCATAGCCATTTTCATCAACAAAATATCGATTTACTTGAGGTCATATGAGGATCATTCCAAGAATATCAGAGCTATTTTGTGGGTTATTCGACACTATTAGATCTATATAAATTTATACAAGTATTACTTTGGGATGTGAGATATGGACTTTATTGGGCATGTAGGGTCTCATTAAATTGTGGAAGTAGACCCATTGCAATTTGAGGTAGTTGTTTCCTAGGAAGAACCCAAGAATGTGGAAGTGTTCTATAGTTTTCTTGGTCTTATATGATATAATCAAAGCTTTTTTTCTAATTTCTCTTGATTTTTGGACCTATTATTAGTGTTTACTAGTAATGACCAAGATTTTTTGTGGAGTGATCAGTTCCAAGTAGATTTTGGTTGCCTAATAGGGAAGTTGGTCAGTGCTCCAGGGCTTCATTTTAATAAGGAGTTTGTGATGTTTGATGTGTTTTTTGATGCTTATTATATTGGAATGAGATGAATGTTAATGAAGTAGAGATTGGTGATCTATTATGTTTCTATGAAGTTAAGTCCCCGTGATTTTAACTATTCCACCCACTAACCAGATCTACCAGTGGTTTTTTTTGTGATGAAGTTGTGGCGACATTACCTCATTGGGGAATTCTTTGTGGTCTTCACAGATCAGAAGATTTTGAGGTATATCATTTCTCTTCATGATCTGAATCTATATAAATGGATTTGGTTGAATTTTATTTAGGATTATGATTTTTATATTTCCTACACCTTGGGATATGAGACTTTTGTGGTTGAAACTTTGAGGAGAAAATTATGGAAGTATTTTTTTCAAGAGTCTAGGGATTCTTAGAGAGTGATGGATGATTTTATAGGCCTGGACTTGGATGGAAAGGTGGTTTATAGAATAGGATACTTATTTTAGATGACATTGTAGTCTTCTCTAATGCACCAATTTGAGGAATCTCAGTGGGTAGACTGAGAGGTAGAGGTGACACATGATCTTGTTGGCCATGGTGATGCTCTGAAGGGATGGACATAGTATTATTTGAACTAGATTTTGTTTTGTGGGATAAATTTCCAAAATATATGCATATGGGAGTCCTTCATGAGTTTTTTAGTACATAATTAGTAGTACACCCATGAGTTTCTAAGATTCAACATGTCTTAAGGATGCAGTTTTGGTCTTCAAGGATAAAATGGGAAGTGGTAGTGTTTTTATTTCAGTGTTTGTTTTCTCATCTGTTGAAAGTGGTGAAGAATGTTATTAGAGGATTTTTAAAACCCTTGGATGTTAAAAAGTGAAAATGGTATGAAATATCACTATATTTAATCATAGGGTTACCTTGATATCAAGGAGTTTATGATACTATTTGGGTGATCATGGATTGGTTGGTGAATTCATCCCACTAATTAGTGATCAAGGAATCAGGCATAGTGGATAATTTATCTAAGAGTTCTTTGGATGAGGTGGTGTGGTAGTATAAAATTATGAGGTCCATTTTATTATATCCATATGTACATTTTATCTCATTATTTTTTATAGTATTTCAAATTACTTTTTTTACTCAGTTATTCCTCACCACTTCTTTCCACCATGAAATTGATGGGAAGAAAGAGAGGACTATCTAGATGTCGGAGTACATGTTATGGGTGTGTGTCTTGGGATATGGTGTATATTTGGTGTGAAATTTTCCTTTAGTTCAATTTTATAATAAAAAATCTATCACTAATCCATTGGTATGGATTCATTTTATGAATTTTATTGGAGGCCATGTCATTATCTATGGTATTGGATAGAGTTTGTCGATGCAGCAATTCTTGGTTCTGATGTGGGGTAGAGTATAGAAAATAAAGTTCATCTTTTTCATGAGAGGATGAAAATAGTTCAGGATTGGTAGAATTATTATTCTTATCATATTATTAGTCCCTTGGAGTTTGAGGTTGGATACCATGTGTTCTTGAAGGTGTCCCATCAACGTGGGTAACTGAGGTTTGGTAGAGGTATTATGCTTTTTCCCAAGTTCAAGGGGACTTTTAATGTTTTTGGGTGATTTGTAAAGGTGGAATACTTGTTAGTGTTGAATCCATTGTTGGATCATATCCATGACATCCTCAATTTCTCGTAGGTCTGTCATAATCTTCATGATGACTCCCATGTCATTGACTTGGGAGAGTTAGATATCATGGAAGATGTGACATATATAGAATGGATGATATAGATCCAAGATCATTGGTAGAAAGTGATTCGAGGATAATAAATTTCTTTCATTCTTCTATTTTGGAGGCATGGTGGTCTGGAGGAGAGTACTTGGGATCATGAGGTGTAGATGCATGCTCGGTACCCAATTTTTTTTGGAGATTTTTTTGTTTGGTTGTTATTTCTTGTCGATGTAATGTGCGGGTCTTCGTATTTTATGGTATGTATTGTTTTACCTTGAGGTGATGTGTGATGTGTGATGTGTGATATGTTAAAAATTTATGACATATTAAAAGGGAGTGAATTGATTACTAATCGGGAACCATGATATTAAAACCATGGGGTCGAGTTAGCGACTCCCAAAGAAGATAGTATCTTTACATGGAGGATGGAATTCTATGATTTTTGTCTTCTTGAAAGTATGGTCTGATGGTTTGTGGTTTGTAATGGGTGATGTGGTAATTTGGAGTATTTATGTGTTCATGTGAGATGTTTGGTTGATTTTTTCATCTTGGTTGATGTTTTTTTATGGTGGTTGTGTTTAGGAGTAAAAAGAAACATGGGAGGTATCTAATGGGGTGGTTGTTTAGACCCCTTCCTTTTCTCTTGGATATGGTTTTGATTCTCAAGGGAAAGAATCATTTCAAAGGTATCATATATAACATCATAGACCTTATAGACCACTACATTATAGAAGAATAAGTGGTGGAGCTATCCAGTGGAGTTTTGATGGGGTTTAAGGTGTTTGGAGTGGATAGGGAGGGGTTCAAGCTTGAAAAAATAGCTGAAAGAGGTCATATGGTGTGGAGATAATTAATGCTCTGTGTAAGGTGTTGGTTCTGTACTAGAGGAATGAATTCATTATAGAGGGATGTTGAAGATGTTTTTAGGCTACTTCTTTTTTTGGGGTATCTAAATTATGGAGATTGGGTTGTGGCATGGAGCCACAAGGGTCGATTTTTAGTGGTTATGGAGTTTTGGGGGTAGCCACAAGGCAATGGATTTTTTATGGAATAGACCCTCATTAGAAAATTATGGTTGTGAATTGGATATATTTGTTGCACTATGGTCTATTTACCCACTTTTATGATCTAAAACATGATCATAGTTGTGTTTCTTAGAGGGAACCTTCACCAGCTAGGTTGTGGCGTCGTCCTCCTGGTTACACCGTGGTCTTAAAATTTTTGAGTAGTTCTACGATGTGGTCCCTATAGTTGTTCCATAGAAATATATTTTTAGTCTAGGTATAAAAATGTAAATCCCCTTGGACTCCCTAACTTTTCCATTATATCTCTAGTTTATTGGGAAAAAATGCTGTTTTCCAAGGAGGGATTCAAACCCCCAATCAATGGATTTCATCCCTAACTTCATAGGATCAATCTTGGGTGGTTAAGTAGAGTCTTCCTCTTTTGTTGAGAAAGGTGAGCACATGGTATCTATATTAATGACAAAAAATAAGTTACATGAGTTTGAAGAGAGGAATTTTACATTTTTCTCTTAGGAAATCTTGGAGCATGTCACCAGGTAATGTAGTGTAGTATGTACATCCCTCTTCAGAGACCCATTTCTTAGAAAGGCCATCAGCAAGGAAATTTTCTTCCTGAAATGTGTGGGTAATAAAATATTTTATTGAAGAAATATTTTCAAGGCAGTTCATCCACTTAGTCATTAGTCTCCATGAAAGATGAGATGTTTCTATTCTAGTGGCTTGGATAATTGTGGTAGAATTGCATTCAAAGCATATGTTGTTACATACTCATTCACAAAAAAGATCCACTACCTTTATAATTCCCATAATTTCCACTTCCAAGGTCGTGACATTTCCACAAGTCCCATACAAGAGTTCCACGACCTCACTGTTATGACCATGGAAAGTAATTCCATAACCTGAAGGACCTAGATTTCCCCTAGAGGCACCATATGTATTTCACTTCAAACATCCATGAAAAAAAAAAGACTAGAAAACTTCAAGGACTCCTGGTGTCTTTGGAAAGTTCCCTGCAATATTCAGGAACTTGAGAGTAGTGAAGTCGCAGACATAATTGGTGCAGTAGGCCGCATATAGGTGGTTTGCATTTTGATTAGATGTAATGACTGTGGGCAGCACCTGCTTAACACTAAGGCTATTGTTATAGTGAATGATGTTTTTTCTAGCCTTCCATATAGAAAGGATCAATTCTGATTCTTCCTCTTATTCTCCCCCTATTTTCTTTAATTTCTTCATATAAAAAAGGGTGTTATTGATGGAAAAACTTTATTTTGAGGATGTTATGATAAGAGTTTTTAATGAAACTTATCATGTCCCACTAGAATATTTAGTTACATAATAGGTGGAAGAACATCTGTCTATACAATGGGAGGTGGGTTTTATCACTAAAAAATGTGAAAAATTTATATCCCCTATAGGCCTAATGGAAAAAAATCATGATCTGGTCCCTAGATGGATTCCTTATTGTTTATCAAATTTTCAAAAATAAGCTATATAAATGGCACAGGCATGTAACAACCCTACCTTGGGATCCAAGATAGATCTCTGCATGGTAGAATCCAATGATTTGACAAGATGGACCATGTTCCTCAAATCAGATCTAGGGAGATGAATCAAAGAGGACATATAAATCGATAACCCATTTTTATATGATTCATGCATCATTTATTTGTTCCATTCATTGTGGTTTTTGTGTAATGAGTAAAAAAGTAGGCTACCAGAGTCCTTTTGAATGGATACATCAGCTTCCAAAAAAAAGTGTTCTCTATCCTAAAATCCAATCATGAGAACCCTTAATACTATTTCCCTATTTTCTCAAACCAGACATTTCCAAAAACCTAACCCCAAAATCCATCCCTATGATAAACCCACTCAAATTCCACCTTTACACAACCCAACCCATACAGTCCCCTCCTATGAAATGGTAAGTTGATCATTCCACCCCAATCCCACCCCCAATAGGATAGGGTCTGGTGACTATCATTGAGTGATAAAATCACACATGATGGACACAATACACACCTCCACATAGGATAAAATAATATAAAATAGATAAATAATTATAATTGATATATATATATATAATTCATGATAAAAATGATAGGATGAACCAAGGTAAACCAATATATAATCCATAATAAAAAAGGGGAATAATAAATACTTAATAATTAAAATGAACATCTAACCGAAATAGATGAGTTGGAGAGATCCTCACAATAAACTACCTCCAAATAGGAACACCATCTGTTACTACCACCTCTGGGTACCACTAGGATTCACTAACAATATTTCCACCATGGTTACTACCAAACTATACATAATTTACATAAGACACAACATGTGAGTGATAAGATACCCATGAAGGGGTGAGTATATAAATGCCTAGGAGGATTCCCCAAAAATCATGAAAAAACAATCATCTCAAAAATAAAAAACTAGAAAGAAAGGATGACCCATCATAAATCCAGATATGATTTGAGGTAAAGAACATAGAAAATAAGAGAAAATACCACTCTATAAAAACCCATAAGAGAACATATAATCATTTCTGAAGTTCTTAATCCATCTGAATCTAGTATCCTGTATATAAGATCTCATATCCATATGAGCAGTTTATTTTCAAAAAGATTTTGAATTTTTTGTTTTTTGGATGGGATGGATTCTAAACTAGGTTCTAGAATGAAATATTTAGGGTTTTAACCTCTCAAAAGACCCATTTTTTACTTATAATAATGTTTTTGGGAGGTTTCATGGGTTTTGGGTGTGTTCTGTGAGCTTGGGGCTTAGAGTTTGAGATTTTTAGAGTTTCAGTTATGAGAAAATAGTAAGGAATGGTTAGTGCTAAACGTGCATCACAACCATGAAACCTAAATTATATAGGTTCAAGTTTTTTAAGACCATGTGATAAGTTTTATGAGATAATGTGGATATCTATAGTGGAATGCATAAATGTTGCATGGATGGAATACCATTTATGAAACTATGCTTCATGACCATGTGGGGTGTCTAGTCTTAGAAAATAATTGGTTCATAGTTGGTGAATAGTTTAGAAAACAATGAAACTAAAACTTTCAGCTACCAATAACATCATTCAAAGTGTTCAATAATTAAAATACTTCCTTGGATTTTTAACCACTTTCCTACCCTATTCATCCCTTGTGCGCATGTAGACCAAGAGGGGTGATACTACTTTTCTTGCTTCCCCCCTTCAATTTGGGGTGATTCTTGATTATTTTAATTTATGTTTAAGTTAATTCTTCTTCCTCTAGAGGCTTCAATTCCTCTTCTTCTTCCTCCTCTCTGATTTTTGAGTTTTTCGATTCAGTTTTTTTTGTGATCCCATAGAAGCATGGTGTAATCACTGGTTCCTCAAGGGGCTTTTGATTGGCTTGAGTAGAGGAGTTCCCAATACTACTTATGTGTGTCGTTTCTTAGTATTTTATTAATTTATTATGTTGTGGTGGATTTTTATTAGTTTTTTCATCATTTTTTTTAATTAACCATGGAAATGTATTTTCATATTAGTTATTTCACCCAGAATGCAGTTGGGGGTATGCCTTGAGAGTTTGGTAGGAGGTTGGACTTGGTTTTGGTGTGGGAAGGGATTGTGAGGGGTTTTATTCACTTAATACTAGTTGGATTTTTTTGATAAACTAATTATAATTAATGTTCATAGTTAATTTTTTGGGTTTTCATGGCTTGATATTGGTACTTGTTTGGCAATGTGAGTTTCAGTAGGCCTTGGAAAGTTAGCATCCCTTGGAGTTAAAGTATAAAAACATATAATGAGGTAGGTGGTCTAAGATATTTTACACAGTCTTGAAAATATTCCTCTGTATGTTTTATCCATGATATCCTATATGTTCTGCATTTCCCCTATGTTTAAAGAAGTTTTTTTGGGCATAAATGTACTCTTTAGACATTCCACAAACCCCATTGGTTCTATCGATGATTATGATACCAAACCTATTTCCACCCATTGGGTGTGACAACCCTATTGAAAATGGTAATGTTTGGTTTCAAATGATGAGTTAAGTGGAATAAATTTTAACCTCGTTAGGACCATTGGTTAGTTTAATAACATGGTTAAATTGCTACTTGGTTTTATTTTGTAATAAATAATTTATCAAATGTTAAGGGGGTGAAATAAAATGTTTTATATGATAAGTTTTTTTGAAATGAATATGAGGATTTTTGAAATTTTTTTAACAATGGTTATTGGATGATGATACATTTTTGGATTTCAATAAGTGAAATGGTGTTTCTAAGGTGGATAATGATTTAATATGAGGTTTTTACCTCAAAATAATTTAAATTTTCATGGTTGTTTTTAAATGTTTTTGAAGAAAATTTAATATATTCCTTATATAAATAAATTATTAAATGGTTTAATTTTCTAATTTGGTTAAAAGTGATAAAGATAATATACCATGGGGAATAAATAAATATTGAAAAGTTGCACCTTTTTTATTTTAATGTGTTAAGAGGTTAAGTATATGAAACCTTTAATATTTTATAATAATGAAATGGTTTGGGGATTATGAACATGGAGCTCATATCTCTAGAATGGAAGTGGTTAACCAAGTGCTACACACCCATGGGTAAGGATGGTTGGACATGGAACTCCACACTCCAAGGTTTTTGATGTTTGGACATGATGCTCTATATCATCATTTGGGAATAAAAAACATGGAGCTCTATATGCTTATTTTAGGTTCCAGTTCATGTTTCGGGTACTAATATCATTTTATATAGTCTATGTACTTTGTTTGATGCTCCCCCAATCCCATAAATTGAATTTACTAATAAACACCCCTCATTGAGTTAAATTTTGTAACCCCTATAGTATATGGTTTAGATTACTGGAATAGGTGAAGATAGGTTTGGTTGGGCTGAGTATCACTTTATAACCCATGGTCTAAGGAGATTAACTGATTATACTTTATTTTTAAATCCTTTTTTCTTTAATTTCTTTGTCTATGATTCATTATACACCTGCATACACTTTATCTTATATTGGTTATTTATTTATAAATTTTTTTTGGTGACATACTAGGTTTTAATCCCACCCTTTAAGGGCCTCCATTACACATTGGTACCTAAGAAGATGCTATTTATTTTCAGGTATAGGTTCAGAGTAGTGACTTGAATCTTGGTTTTGATTTGGGATGATAGGATATAACGTGTGATAGTAAGACTAATTTTGGACTTGGGACTGTGTTCGAGGATTTTTATTATTTTGGTATTTGGTGTTTTTTAATGAATATATCACATGTAGTGGATACATCTCATTGTTCTCACATGCTTCACCTGGTTTATTTATGGTTCTTTCTGTATGTTGTTCCATTTACCGATTATACTAGTTATTGTGTCAATTTTTATATTATTTAATTTGATTTTATACTCTGAAAAAGATTTTATTGTCTCTATATGCTTCTAATTAGACCCTCGCTTCTTTTTGAAAAACTTTGGTGTATGGGGAGGCATACTTGATGTCATGTGGTGAACCAGATCATGGAATCAGTTTAGTGGCTCCATGGTCAGGGTGTTACAAAGTGGTATCAGAGGAAGGTTGAACTTTTTATTACTATTTATTCATGGTCAATAAGATAAGATGATCTTCTTAGATCTTTTTAATGATATCATTAGTTGGTAAGTTCTGTCTAGGTGTTTCGGTTTTGATGAATGGTTTTGGCTTGGATTTTGGAGGTTTGAGCACTTTGAGTTAATGTTGAGTCTTTGAAATGTTTTGGGTGTTTAATTTGGCATGGGGCATTTTGGATTTAAATCAGTAATCAATATAGGTTAGATGTTACTAGTTTATTAACATTGAGACTTATTAAGGAAGATAATTACTATGGTGGGTACATTATAAGATCATATGTCCATACGAGTGGTTTTTTTAAATGAGTTTGAATTTTTGTCTTGTTGGATGGGATAATTTCAAAAATGTTCTTTAGAATAAAATATATATGGTTGTAAACTCTTAAAAGACCCATTTTGGACTTATAATTATTGTTTTTGGGAGTGTTTATGGGTTTTGGGAGTGTTTTGGGGGAATTGAGGCATGGATTTTGAGTTTTTTAGAAGAAGTAAGTGGTGCACGATATATGGTTAGTGCTAAACATGAACCCAAACCTTGAACCAAAATATTATAGGTTCAAGGTTTGTGAAACTATGTGATAAGTTCTAGGAGACTGTCTAGATATCTATAGTAGACTATAGACATGTTCCACAATTGGCACAAGATCTATGAACCCTTTCATAGTGACCATGCGGGGTGGATGGTCAAAGAGAGTACTAGGAACACTATTTGATCATGGTTTTAAAAAACATGTAGCCAAACTATGTGACTTACCCAAACTTCAATGAAAGTTTGAAATAACTAAAATTTCCCCTCAAATATTTATTCATTTACCCACCCTCTTTCTTTTACCCCTTTCAATTTTTGGTTGTTCCAACATTATTTATTTAGTGTTTAAGGGGAGTATTCTTCCTTCTGGGGCTTCATTTCCTCTTCTTATTCATCCTCTAAAAGTTTAGAGTTCTTTAATTTAAGATTTTTGTTCATTCCATTGGATCATATTGGAATCTCCCATTACTAAAGGGAATATCTATTAGATTATATATATAAATTCATGTGATAAATTTCATATGTTGTTTCTCAGTGTTTCATTGGTATATGAGACCATGGTGGATTTTTAAATTTCTTCCATCAATATGGTTTTTAATTAACCATGAAAATAGTATCACCCCTTTGGGATTTGAAATGAAATGTGGGTGGGGGTACACCATGAGATTTTGGTAGGCGGTTTTCCTTGAACTGTTTTGGTAAGGTAATATATTAGGTTTTCTTTTCATATCCTTATTTGGATTTGTTTGTTAAATTAATTATAATTTATGTTTATAATTAATTTTTTTCATTCCATGGTTTGAGATAGGTATATATTTAGTGATGCGATTTTTGGAAAGTATTCCATTGGAGTTAAAGTGTTAAAGCCTCCAATGAGGTATGTGGTCTACTATATTTTACCCAGAGAATTGAAAATATTTTATTGAATGTTGTATGTATTTTAGAAAATATGTTATGTGTTTCTACCTTGGTTTAATAATGTAGATTTGGTTTTAAATGGACTCCTTATAATTTTCATGGACCCTATTGGGTCTATCGGTGATTATGAGATAGAACCTATGAGGACCCATTAAGTGTTCCAAGCTTCTTGAAAATGATAATGTGTTTTTTTAAATGATGAGATTTGTTTATTCAAGTTTAACTCAGTCAGGATCATTATTAAATTTGATAGAATGTTTAAATGATTAATTTTATTAATTTTGGAATAAATGTTTTATAACATGTTAAAGGGGTTAAATGAATGTTTTTTATGTGATATGTTTTGGTTAAATTTCTATAAGTAATTTTGAAATGGTTTTAATAGTGTTCATTGGATGTTGATCCAGTTATGGTTTTCAATGAGTGAAAACAATGTTTTTAATGTGGATAATGCTTTAAAATAATGTGTTGACATAAAATTTATTTAAATAGATATGGTTAAGTTGATAAATGGTTTTAATAAAAGAAATGGTAAATGGTTAAAGGGGAATGTTTAAGTTGTTAAATGATTTTGAAGAACATTTAGTGTATGTGTTATATAAATAAAAGTTTAAATGGTTTAATAGTGTAATTTCATTGAAATTGTTGAATATAATAGACTATGGGGAATAATGAATGTTGAAAAGGTGAACCCTTGTTATTTTAATGTGTTAAAAGGTTAATAATGTTTAACCATGAATTTTGGATCATGATGGAATGATTTGGGGATGATGGACATGGCACTCCACATCTCTGGAATGGAAATAGTGGACATGATGTTCCACACCCATGGGTATGGATAGTTGAACATAAAACTCCACACTATATGGTTTTGGATGGTTGTACATGACACTCCACATCATTCATTAGGAATATTAGACATGGAACTATGTATCCTAGGTTTAGGTGAAGGTTAATTCTATAGGCACCAATAGCATTTGATATGGTGTAGGTACTTGGAATCATGATCCTGTATACCAAGAAATTTAATTTTTTAATGAAAACACCTCTTTGAATTAATGTTTTTAACCCCTATGGTATATGGTTTATAAGTCCTTCATGGTCCAAATAAGGTTTGGTTGGCTTGAGTGTCCCTTTTGTACCCATGATCTCAAGAGGTTAACTAATTACTATTTATTGTTTAAACCGTTTTTATTTTACTACCTTATTTATGATTCATTTTAAACATATATACACTATTTTTTAGACTAATTATTGATCTATAAACCATTTTTGGTAGCCTAATAAGTTTCACTAACACCCTACTCAAGATTTCATGGTGCATGGTTACCTGAAAAATGCTATTTGTTTTCAGGTAGAGGATTGAGTAGGGACCTAGCCCTTGGTTTCTGTTTGCGATGATAGGATTGAGAATGGGATGTTAGGACCGTTCTTAGAATTAGGACCATGTTTTGGGTATTTATTCATTTTGATATTTTCTTTTTTTATTGTATGACTTCCAAACATCTAGTGTATATAGATCATTGTTATCTCATATTTCACCTGGATAATTGTTAGAACTTTCCTTGTGTTGTTCAATTTACCACTTATAATGTTTATTTTATTAGTTTAATATCATTTATGATGTATTTTTATTCTGATAAAGAGGGTGTAGTCTCCCCAAATTACTCATCATACCCTCACTAATAGTCTGAATCCTTCGGAATATGGGGAGACACACTAGAGGTCATGTGGAGAATCAGCTCACAGCACTAGTTTAGTGGCTCCAGGGCTGGGGTGTTACATTGTGTAATGTATCTAGAATTGTAATAGAATTACCTTTCCTTTAATAAGGTAATTTATCAATAAATTTTGTATCCTATACTAGTATAGGACCTACTACACATCTGGTATCTTATATAGGGGTGGGTGGGGTGGAGTACCGACTCAGTAGATAGTGGAACCATGCATTGGGTATGAGATGGGGGGTAAAACACTATATATGATGTCTAAGACACATGAACTGATACAAACCCACTTATAGGGGGATACCTACCCCTAATAACACTCTAATAACCATGTCGGATCCTTATCATTAGTCTGACATAGCAAAGGTGACTAAACAACTTGTACTGCCTCATGTCTTACCTTTAATGCTGAAGGAAAGTGAACCATCATATCTTAGCTATAAAACACTAATAATTGTCTACTCACATACCCAAATACGAGTATCAAGAAAGGATATAAGAAAATACACCAAGTATATAATGGTACATGACATGTATGTAAGGGGTACATGGTTTCTATACCCTTTAGATAAGTATACCCATGTACATCCTTAAGACATGGAATATAAGGGTCTACCTACATAGTGTGTGTGAAATGGTACATAATGTATTGGAGCGGTGGGGTACTCAGTGCGTACCACCATATCCCTTATTGTTTGAGGAAAAAATATTTGGTGTTCTATATAGGGTATACGAAGTGTGTTTCTCGATGCACATTTGGGTGTGTATTTTATATAAATTAAAATCTGGTTGGCTTATTGATACATAAAGTGTTCACTATGATATATGTCTTGTGATATTTATATTTATCCAAAACCAAACCCACCATTTACTAGGAGTTACTCAATATGTGTATTTGGATCACATTCTATGAGATGGTGTCTTCATGGCCAAAATCTATAAAACACTTATATCTTCACCATCATCACTAATTTTTCCCCCAATCATCCTCAAAACATCACAAAATTACTTGTTCAAGAATTCCTTACCTCAAATGGTCAATTTCAAGGTGTAGATCACAAAAAAAGGTTTTATAAGGGGGACACAATCACTCACATCACTTTCATACATATCTTCCTAGACTATCTTGAATAATCATTCCTTCCTACAATCTTCCTTCACTATTCACTAATTTTTCACACCCTGATTCATACCACCATGATAAAATATATAGAAAATAACTTATAGATCTCAATTGCACATCAGTCCAAGTTTTATCCATCAAAATTCACACTATTAATGAGTCCAGTGTCAAAACAATGAATAATACAAGGGTAAATTATGAAAAACAACACATAAATATTATTGAATGTCTATAACAGAGGTTTTGGCACTGTTCCTTGGGAATGGATCCACAAAAATGAATAACAGACACAGTACAATGTAGAACCATATGTTTTATGAAATAATAAAATGAATTTAATTTTACTGGGCCATGTAATAGGGAAATAAATTCAATAATGAATAATTCATACTCAAAATCATGAGTAAATAAGAAAATATAAATAACAAATCCCTACCACACCAACCGAACAATTTCCAACTAAGAACACATTGATTTTTGTGTCCATTATTGATTCGTCATCATTAAGTAATAGGAGGTATTCAAATCATATAATATGTGTATCATGTACCCAACATTATTTTTTTACAATCCTAATTAAATACTAACATATATACACTTAAATATATTTTTTTATAAATTTAACAATATTATAATTTAAACTTTTCTTCTAATCATAAAAACATTTTAAAGTACTGTAATAAATTTAAATAAATTCTATATTAGTCATTTTATATATTATTAATTCATACTTTATATAATTTATTTTACTATCAACCTTAATGCTGGAAAAATTTTATTAATCCCATAAAACATTGAAAACATATATAAATAAATCATCATAAAAAACATCAACATCATTATCTCTGAAATAACCATTTTTAGAAAGATTATTTTGTTGACCTGTATACAAATATGTGTTGGTTTTTCCTATTGAAGTTATTATCATCATTAAATATTATAAATTCATTATCACTCTTTGTAATTAGATAAATTAATTTTAAATTATTTTTTTTAATACACTACTACTCACATATATCTCTTAAAAAATTACAATATTTAGTATAAAATACTTGACATTCATGTTACTCAAAATTAATTGACTTATTTTGTACAATACATGATTTATACTTGATATTTAAAATTTCATCACATAAATGAATATGTAAGATGAAAACCCCCACTTTTACTTATTTAGTATTAATTTTTATTAATTAATTATAACTTAAAACTTTTAATAAATGGGTTGTTTAAGTATATTATAAATATCATGCATGTTTTGGAAAACTATGTAGCTAATTGTGCACACTTTACTACTCTCATGATTTGAATTTACATGGATTTATTTACCATGTATCCTTATTTTTATTATGTTAAAAAGTTCATGATTCATAATTTTTCTATTTTAGGCCTACTAGACAAACTCTTTTTTTCCAATACATTAGATTATTTAATTAATTAGGATTAATAATTATGCTTTGAAAGATATAGATACATTTATCATGGTAAATGTTTATAATAATAACCTAAAATAAAATTTCATAAACATTTATAATAATATAGTTTATTAATGAATTTAGATTCACTTAAATGGAGACCCCCTTTCTCTTATTCATTCCAATATATCTACCTAGGGTATATTCTTCTCTTTTATTCCCTCTTCATGCACATGACTGTGGAACAATGATCCATAGGTGATTTATGTTGATAGTCTAGTTAAGTATCTAGGATACTTCTATTATATAACTACTTTTCTTTTATCTATGGTTTCATCTTTAATAGTACATTATTTACCATATATCCAAAATGTTTTTATTATTAGAAATTTTAGTTGTATGGATTTTTGGTTTTTGGGTTATTGTGAGGTGACATATCTTCCATTTTAGTGTCATAAAAATCCCTAGTATCACATTAAATATAGGTATAATTGATATCATTTCATGTTTTTCATTAAATTTTTTTATATAGGTCATCCACTATGGGTTTTCTTTGAGTTTTTTTCTTATAAGTATTATAGAAATTTTGGATTTAAAACTATGGGTAGTTAATGATTTATTTTAATCTCTATTGTACTTTTATGTTGAATACACAACATTTATAATAAAATTATTATTGGGTGTTTGAAATGTTTGAGGATTTAAAATGAAATACAACCACATGAGTTTTTGAATTTTATTTAAGGTATTAATTAAACATAAAATTAACATTATTATCAGATTTGAGATTTTTTAAGAGATTTCAATTTAATTGAAAAATAATGGTAATCACTTAGTTTAAGCTATGAATTTTGAACATAGAAAATAGCCAAAATAGTTAAGGATATGACCCCTTTAATTGATTATTATATTCAATTTTTTTATCATTTTCATGGATTTAATTATATAACATTTTTAGAAAATTATAGATTTACAATATAACATCCTGAGGTTTTATGAATATCTTCTTTCAAATTAACTTACATTATTTGATAGCTTATATTACAATAAATGAATATTTTAGCTTGAATTATATACAACATAAATTGTATCATGCATTGAATGTAACATTTAGTTTCTTTGATAACTTTTGTTACATGAAAGACCGAGTTATACTAAACAATATTACACTTTTGATATTATTTTTTAATATGTCTATTTTGCCACCTTTTAATGGAAAACTTATATTGAAACTAAATTTTGGAAATTTTATAATTTTTATATAAAAAAATACTTCATTTTTGTAAAATATATACCAAAATTTACTTTTTTTGAATTTTTTGTATTTTTATGAGAACATTAATATTTGATGAATAGAGAATAATACTGAATTGTAGTTCAAAATGACTTTTTCACCCAATTTTTTTATATAGTTCAATTATGTTTTTGTCTGTTTTGAATTATAATTATAAAAAATTTATATCATTTAAACAAATTTATTTAATTGGAAACTATTTAACATGGAATTTAGAAATAAAAACTTAGCAAACTTTTGAACATTTGTACTTTAAAAACATGCTTTGTCATCCCGCCTACAGGATTAATTTGAAATCAATTTCTACCACTTTTATGATTATAATTTAGAAAAATGTATTAAATATATATAATAATAATAATTTATAATTTATAATATGTTGAACTTAGTTTTTGACTAAAAAATAGTGAATGTAATTAAAATTAATTACAGAAATTAAGCTAAAAATGTAGTTACATGGTGGTTAAAGTTTAATCTTAAAAGTTTAAATGACCTAGAAACTTGTCTAGAAACCATTACATGCCCATATTTTAACCATATTACCCATTTGGTTGTAATTTTATGAGTTATTGAGACACCTGTTCATGAAATTATCTCATATAATAAGTAAAGAAAAGAAAAAGTCAAAATAATGTACCTCCCCTACTCTTAATTCCTATAAAGGTATAGAGTATGGAATAAGCTACATAAGTTTGGTTATGAAAATTAATTTAAAATCTAACTGAGTTTATTTTATCTTTATAATTTAAATTTAATTTTTATATATGATATAATTACCTTAAACACTAATAAAACTCCAACATAGTGATTATTTAGTTAATAATTAAAAAAATGATACAAAAAATATTAAGTGGAGAAAATTAAATGAATTATTGTGTTACATTATTTTTTTATATTAATGTGTAATTTTAAATTTATTTTAACATAATATATTTTAATTATATCATTATATTGATATTTTTTAATTTAAATTAAGTAAATAATGTCAAAACTAACATTAATGCCATTTTATAATAAGTTATATTTTATTTAAAAATTTAAAATTTACTAAAAAACCTATCTTCATAAAATATATTTTTAAATGTTAATAAATATAAAATATGGCCAATTTATGGTCCAATGGATCTTTTATAATGAATATATTGACCCATATATAGTAAAAAACCATGTTAGTGCATTGAGGTTTAAGGTGTTTTTGCACGTTACATGTGATTCTATTAAAATTAATTTCCAAGGAATATGATATTTTTATTTTATAAATTATATATCACATTTTATAATAAGTGGGGATAAATTTTATAATAATACTCACTTTAATTTAGTCTTAATGGATGAATTACATTGGTTAGAAAACTAGCTATTTTATTGAAAAACTAAAATGAAAGAAATAAGGAAACATAAATACTAAGAAAAAAATGATATAAACGCATTTATTTTTGAGTTTTGAGATTTCTTCTAGACCATAATTCCCATTTAATTAATTATCTATCATTTTTTATGAAAATGAGGTAAGTTAGACCTCCCAATAGTTTTTTTCTTTTTATATTTACAAGAAAGCCACTCCTCCTACAATATAAAAATTCACTCACGCTCTACAATTATTCACATATATAAAGGCATTTTTCTCATAAGAAACTACCAAAATAATATCACAAAATTACTACCCTCACCCTATAGTCCTCAATTTGGGCATAAATCCAACCAAGGAATCCCTTTGCTGAAAACCAAAAGGAGTTACCCGAAAAAGAGGTAACATTCTTCAACGTGCATTTATGATTTATTTCTGTATCCACCCATTGAATTATTATTATTTCATGATTATATGACAATTTTTTTCCATAAATATAATTATATTTTTTATTTTAATGATTTTACCTACACATACACACACTTCCATCAAATGGGTAACATAATTATCGTTTGTGTATAATGAACTAAAGCCTCGCGAAATGATGTCCTTCGTTTTTCCATTACCACCTTTCTTGTATGGGAATTATGATTGAAAAAATATTTTTATATTATATATATTTAATATATATATATATATATATTATTTTTTTAGTATTCATACTTATTTAATTTTTATATAATACACACCTTCATGCTTTCCATTTTCTGTAAATATAATAACATTGTTTGTAGACGTGTGGACTGCCACCTCTTCAATGTGATGTGATACGTTCACATATTACATGAAATGTATTAAGTATGTGTTTAATTAAAAATATGTGAAACAAATAACATATATATGATATTCATGAAAATATTACATTTCTATAAATATAATATATCATTTTCTTTATTACCCTTTCACACACTGAAAAAGTGATAATGTTATTTGTGGGATGTGTGGACTACCGCCTCCTCGATAGGATGTGATTCCTTTAACATCACAATAATTATATATATAACTATATATGATAAATTAAAATGGTATTTATGATATATTTATCATTCATGATAGATAAATTTTACTTATCTTCTTTCTATAATGATCATTGAAAAATGAGAATGTTACTCATGCGTACGTACGAAATATCATCTTCATAATTGTAAGGTTGGTTCATTTTCATGACCATGATTTATGATTGGTTTAAAAATTATAATTTATGTATAAATATGATAATTATTTCATGATTATTATTTTTTAGATGTTTATATAATGACCTCATTTACCATAGTCGGCCTATCAAAGTCAGTTTTGAGACATTAGTCTTATATATTCAAAACTTCTGACTTAAACATTATTGATTATATAATTGAATATAAAATTTTTATGAGTGAAATAAAATTAATATTAAACATGTAAAATTTTATGAAGGAATTATATAATTAACATAAGTTTATTATTCAGTAAGATAGAGAATAATCATGACAAACCGGACTCGAGGTAAGGGACTTCTTAACTCTATTTCAGCTTATTGGGTTAAACTTATATGGAATTGGTTGTAATATGAAAATAATATGTGTGAAATGACATATGATTATATTATTATCTATTACACTTTTATTTTTTGGATATAAATTTTTTACACATAATTATTTTATTTATTTATTATCACTCAAATGATAGGTTCTTTGAACAGGATTTTCATCTCACTTTTTAAATTTGTGAGACAAATGCCATATTCATCACTTACTTTCTTTTGGTGTATATACTACCCCAGTTTTATTGTATATCATGAATTAAGTTATCTTCATGGGTTTTAACATTTCATTTTAAGTTATCTATTTCATGGGTATTATGATTCAATAGTTACCAAGTAGTAAGGGACTTCGTCTCAATTTCATTTAATCGAGTCATATTATGTATTTATGCACCTAATTTATTTTATATGGTGTATATACTAACCTATGACTTGTTATTACATGAGTTAAATTTATATAATTATATTAAATTTTTTAATTGATGTTATTCCTTCATGGTTGTCATGACTCAAAAGTTACTCAAGTAGTAATGGATTCTTATATCACTTTTTCTTTCATTATACATATATCATAATCACTACTTATTTTTTTTTTGTGGTATATCTATGACCCATTTTGATGTATTATATGTTTAATTATTCTATCTTCATGGTTTCTAAATGTTTCATTTGATTATTATTACTTTTTGGGTTTCTGATTCAGATGTTACTACAGTTGTAAAGGGATTTGTTGTCTCACTTTTATTTTTGTGAGACTTATTCCATTTACAAAAATTTTTTATGGTTTATCTACATCCCATGAATCTATTTTATTAATATTACCCCTAAATTTATTAGTATTTAAATATCCCTTTGAGTATCTATCTTTCATGAGGTTTATAGTTTCGAAGTTACCAAAGCGGTAGTGGAATTTTTTCACAATTTTCCTTCTGTGAGATATTTGTTATGTTATAATCCTATATTATTTTATGAGGTGTATATACTTATCCATTGACATGATATATCATGAATATCATTATTATCATGAAATTTTATTTTTCTTTTGATTTTATTCCTTCGTATGGATTATGATTCAAATGTTTCAAAGTGGTATGGAATGCTTTAGAATTATTGAGTCAAATGTTCTTTTTTTCTTTTCCATTACTTTCGTTTTGGAAATCACAAAATCATTATTAAATATAAAATATATAATAATTTTATGTCCAAATTATTTTTACAATGTTTTATATAAAAACTATGCTTTTACAATACTTTAAAATAGTTTTAAAGTATTAACAAATTTATATTATAATTATCATAATGATCATGAATATGATTATGATCAAATTAAACTTATCAAAACGATTTAAATACATTCAGTTGTGTATTCAGACTAAAAAAAGTTTTAATTAGATTTTACATTGGAACCGATACCATCAGATTCACACTCATAAAAAACCATAATTATACTCTATAATTAAATCCATCAGATTGACTTCTATTTTAAATCCTTAATATGGAAAACTATTTTAACATTTTGGGACATTTTACTCTTAACAATGTATTTTCAAAATGATAGCATGTATTTTTTTATATCTGTTAATAAAAAAACCATGGTTTTAGTTATAATATCATTGTTGGAGTTCTTGGTTTTGAGGTCCTTATGAAAATATCAGAGGAAATATGACCATTAGAGATCAAGATGGATATTGGGGGGAACACCTATAAATACCAAGTCATTCAGTGTGTATGTATGCAAGGATGAGTGGTAGACATCATTTATTATGTGAGTGTGCACTGTGTTTTTTATCTCATTTTTCTAAAGTGTAAAATCATGAACAGTTGGTTATTAGTCTTTTGTATTTTATTTAGAGAGAGTTTTTTTAAGAAAACTTTTTTAGGTTGTCTCCATAAGAATCTGTTGTATTTATTTGTACGAATCTGATTGTTGTCATTACAATCGAGTACTTCGAAGGCTTAGAAGAAAAAATATAATCATCTTGATCTAGGGATTTCATGGATTGCAAGACAGAATATCATCAATTGGATCAAGGGATTCCAAGTATAGTAAGATAAAGGATCTAATCACTTTCTTGATCGAGGGATTGAGTGGAAATCAAGACAGAAGTAAGTCATAGTATCGAGGGTTTACCCTGGTGTGGGTAAGATAGACTTTCTTGAAAGTATAAATCAAGATACTTTTATCCAAGGTTATCGGATACCCTTCTCTTTGATTTAAAATAATTCTATTTAATTATATTACGTGTTTCCTTACAAGACTTTTATTCTACTGAAAATTAATAAAAGTGACATTTTGTATTTATCTTTCTATTTGTATTTATTTATTATAATATATTTAATTATGATTCATTTGTTTTCCTATGAATAAAATTATATATTCTTTAAGATAAATCACCATTTATTTTATTACTCTTATAAATCCTAACCGTTGTGATTACGATTCTTATTATACTCACGAATATGATTATTACTAAATATGATTCTATTCACGAGAATCAAACCTATGGACTATATATCAGAATCTTTTTTATTAAAATATTCTTATTATCAAAAACTTGGGCCTAGTCCTATCAATTTTTAAATACATAAGAAGTTTTTTGAATATGATTTGGTTAATTCTATTATAAATGTTCCTTTTAATATTAAAAACTAAGTTTTTTAAACTTTCAATTCACCCCCTCTTGTATTTAGCAATGTACATATACATTTTGATCCTACAATTGGTATCATATTTAAGTCTTTGTAATACTGATAATTACATTTTGTATCAGAGGAGGATTCCATTTCTATTATTGTCTACCTTTTATTTCTTTTCTTTTAAAATTCAGTTATAAACTCAATGTTTATAATACTCGTTACACTAATGTGTATTGTGGAAAAAGAATTTTTGTATTGTTTTAATAATGGTACGGTTAAATGTTAGTTATATAAATAATATTAATCCTACCATACCACCAATTTTATATGGTAATGATTATAAACACTATAGGTATAGAATGAATACTTTTTTTATTAACTCAAGAGTTAACAATTTTGTTATACTGACCAGTGATTAAAAAATTCTTGATAAATAAGTCATAACTTTTACAAATCAATAAATGATATAATATCTACTAAATTAAAAGATAAAAAATACTTTATTTTATTCTATGACTAGAAAAATATATATCCAGATTTCTTCTGGTGAAGCATTTAACTGTATTTGGAAAAATTTAGAGATTACATATTTTAGAACATCAAAAATTGTTGAAACTAGAAGAGCTATGTTGAGAGCTGATAATCAAGGTTTTCAATTTCTATATGGTGAACCTGCTGTAAAGTTACAATAAAGTTTTATGAAAAAAATTATATTTTATAAGTTATGGGTGAGAAAGTATTAGAGTATGAGATCCTTTTTGAAAAGATTATTGATATCATGCCCAACGACTGGGAATCAAAAATAATTTTTGTTGATGAATCCAGAAATTTTAAAAATGTTACTCTTGATGATATATTTGAAACTCTTTTAAAATATGAGAATAGATTTAAAAGTGATATTGAGAAATCTAAAAATAATAATGGTGGAGTTTCTTTTACTTCTATTTAAAATCAGATGAAAGCTAAAACTATTTAGAAAGTTTTTAAATCAAAAAATATAAAGGTTGTTACTCAATACAATTCAAGTGATTCTGAACATTTAGAGAATAAATTAGATAATCTTTCTCAAATAATGAAAAATATATTAAAGAAAAAGGATTTTTAGTATCGTTACAAGAAAATTAACAAGGATAGAAATGAAAAAAAAAGATTCTAAAGTAACTTGTTATGAATGAAATAGAACAAGACATATATGAACAAATTGTACAAATATTAAAAGGAGAGATAGAAAGGAAAGACATTCTGAAATAAATTAGAAAAATTATTATAAGACAAAAGGAAATAATGTATTGAAATTTGATGTCTCTTAGAGTGCTAGTGGGGGATATTATTATGATGATTCATCAGATAATAAAAATTCTTAACACAAGAATATTAGTCTATATTCCCAAATACCATTTGAAAATCAATGTATTTTGGCCAAGGTATACACTTCTAATTATTTAAAAAATATTTCTTTGAATGAAAACTATCCTTTTAAGAAAAATTATATTTCTTCTGATGATGAAACTTCCTCATCCAATGATAATAATAAATTAACATCATATGATGAATTATCTATATTTTCTAATTTTTTTAGAATTTAAAATTGTAAAGTTAGTAAGAAACATGAAAAATAAAATACTAGAATATAGTTTTTGATAAAAGAAGTATCAGATATTTCAAAATATCTTGATAATAAAACTTTTGAAATGAATTCTATTTCTAAAAATCTTCAAAAATATTATTATGAGAAGGAAAAACTTTCTATGGACTTTGAAAAATATATTTTTGAGAAAATTGTTTTAGAAATGGAACTCACTTTTGAAACTAACAATTGTGAGGATAAGAATTTTTTTATAAAACTAAATCCTGAAATTTTTTCACTAAATATAATTTTATCAAACTTTAAAACTAGAAAGGAATGGTTTGATAAAATGTAAATACAAATTCAACATCAAATAACTAGTACTGGAATGGGATATACCCATAAAAACCAAATTTTTAGTAAAATTTATTTTATTCCTAAAAGTGAACCATTTTGTACTAAATTTCAAAGTGGAGGTCACTGAAATAAAAATTATTCTTTAAATAAAATTCAATCCTAAGTATTTCATAAAGAACAATTTTCAAAAAAATATAAATTTCTAAAATCTTATTTACTAACATTTATGGACCGAAGAAGGTTTGGGTTCTGAAAACCTAATTGTTTTGTTTTCAGGAAAACAATGCTAGTATCAACAACAATAATACATGGTACATGGATAGTGTTTGTTCCTAGCATATTACTGGTAATAAAGACTTATTTAAAAAATTATAAAATTTTAGGGTGGAAGAGTTACCTTCATAGATAATTCTCAAGGAACACTATTGGTATATGTAATATTTTTTTCCTTGGAAAAGCTTTAATTTCAAATGTTTTATTTGTAAAAGGTCATAAGAATAACAATAGAAAAATAATTAAATTATGAGATGAGTTTACCTTTTTAATTTTAGGAATAATAAATGTGTAGTACACAATTCTTAGGATGAATTCATTCTTTCTTCCCATCGGCATGAGAATGTTTATACACATAACTTAGAAGACATTATGAGCTAATAATTTCCTTTCCTTAGTGAAATGGAATATCAATCTTGGTTATGGAATATGAGGTTGGTACATTGTATCCTTAGTAACTTATGTAAATTGACTATGAAAATAATTTTTAAGGATCTACTAAAACATATATTTTATTCATCAAATGATTATGGACCATGTCAATATGGAAATAAACATAATTCATGATTTAAATCTATTAGTAAAGTATCAACTACTGATTCTATATAATTAGTATACATGGATTTATTTGGTCCTATACAAACTGGAAGAATTAGAGGCAAGTACAATGTATTTGCTTTAGTTGATGATTACACTTGATATAAATGGGTCTATTTTCTAGAAATGAAATTTTAGGCCTTTTATATTTTTAAAACTTTTTTAGACAATGTTAAAAATGATAAAAAAACATCCCTTGATAATTATCCATAGTGATCATGGTGGATATTTTTCAAATTTTGATTTTGAAACTTTTTACAATAAAAAGGAATTAATCATAACTTTTTAGCTCATATAACCCCCTGAGAAATATAGCATTGTTGAAAGAATAAATTGTATTATTTAATAAATAACAAGAACCATGTTGATTTAATACTCAATTACTAAGCATTTTTTGGATGAAGGGGTTAATACTTATTTCTATATTATTAATCGAGTTTTAATTCAAAACTTTATTAATAAAACTCCTTATAAATTTTGGATAGGTCTAAAAAAAGATTCATAGTTCAGATTATTTGGATTAAAATTATTCATATTGAATACTAAAGATAACTTATATAAATTCACACCCAAATATGATGAAGGTATATTTTTCGGTTATTCCACTACTTCAAAGGTGTATAGAGTTTTTAATAAAAATTATTGTGTTATTGAGGAAACAATACATGTTAAATTTTCATCTTTTGATAGAATATTCTTATAATAAGGAAAATACTGAAGAAATATTTTCTGAAGTATTCACTCTAAAAGACTTTCTACCTTATGTTGATGGACATGTTTTAAAAAAACCCAACCATTTTTTTCTTAGGAATCATCCTAGTGATAGTATCATTGGTGACATGAATCAACCTATAAATAATAGAAGTTCATTAATAAATGAAGTCGAACATCTAACATTTCTCTCTCAATCTAAACCTATTAATGTTGATGAAGCCTTAGGTAATGAGTATTGGATTAAAGAAATGAAATATGAACTAAATGAATTTTAAAGGAACGAAGTTTTAACCCCAGTTGAAAGACCAGAAGAAACCTATGTAATTTGAGTAAAATGGGTTTTCAAAAACAAATGTGATTAAAATGGAATAATCATTAGAAATAAATAAATACTTGTTACTAAAGGTTATAATCAATAAGAGAGAATAGATTTTGAAGAAAAATATTCTTTGGTAAATATATTGAATCAATTCATATAATATTAGCCTTTGTAGCATTATTTAATTTCATACTTTTCCAAATAAATGTAAAGTTTTCTTTCCTTAATAGGTATGTTCAAGAGGAAGTTTTTGTTGAACAACCTTATAGTTTTGAAGTTACATAACAACCTAAATACATTTATAAACTTAGAAAATATTTATATTCACTTAAACAATCTCCAAGAGGCAGGTATAATAGATTAACATGATTTTTTTTTACAAAAAAAATTATGTTAAGGGAACTGATGATTCAATCCTTTTTAAAAATAAAGTTAACAAAAACATTATGATTTTTCAAATTTATGTTAATGAAATTATATTCGAATCAACTAAAAAAATATTTAATAGAATCCTTTGTGAATATTATGAAATTTGAGTTTGAAATGAGTATGGTTGGTTTGTTAACATTTTTTCATGGTTTTCAATTTCTCAAAAACCAAAAGTTACTTATATATCTCGACATAAGTATATCAAATATCTTCTTAAAATATATGGATACAAAAATAATAAAAGTATTAGTACTCCAATTGGTACCTCAAATATAATTGATCTAGATGAAACTGGGAAACCAGTTCATCAAACAAATTTTAGAGGTATGATAGGAAGTCTATTATACTTAATAGATAGTCACTAAGACTTAATATTTTCAGTGTTCTTATGTGCAAGGTATCAAAAAAATCCCAATGAACACCATTTAAAATAAGTAAGATGCTTTTTTAGCTATTTAAAGGGAACTATGGATTTAATACTTTTTTATTCTTCTGGAAATGATTTTGAATTGAAAATTTTTTAGGATGCTGATGTTGGTGGTTATATAATGGATAGAAAAATTACTTATAGGACTTTTAATTTCTTAGGATATTCATTAGTTTCTTATAATTTTAAGAAACAACACCCAATATAACATTCCACTACTCAAGATGAATATTTGGCACCTTGAAGTTTTTGTGTTCAAGTATTGTGGATGCAAAACAACAGTAACAGACTATGGCATGAGTTTTATTAAAACTCAAATACTTTATGATTACACAAGTTCTATTTCCTTAATTAAAAACCCTACACATCAGTCATATGAAAAACACATAGATATTTGGCATCACATTCTTAGGGATCAAACACAAAAAGGAGATATCATTTTACAATTCATTGGAATTCAAGAAACAATTGCTAGTATATTTTAAAAACCATTACCTTCTGATAGATTTTAATACATTAAGCAGAATATAGGAATGATCACGGTAAAGTAATCATTCATACCTACTTTTTATTTAAACTGTATCCTTACATTAAGTTACTCCTTTTCATAGGGGTAGTATATGTAATTGTTTTTTATAAATATTTTAGCCTTTCAGGATTTATTTTTATAAGTCTTTCAAAATTAATTTTTTTTTAAATCATATTTTAAAATTTTTTATTGAAATTTTTTTATATTTGGAAGTTTTTGTATTAAAAACAGATTGAGAAAAATAATCAGATTTGAATTTCAAATTAGATTCAAAAAAATAATCATATTTGACTTTTAAATCATATTTTAATCATATCATATTCTATTTGAAAACATAAAATTTTCCTTCTTTGAGTTTTCTTTTCAAAATTTGTGTAATCAGAAAAGAATCATATTTAAATATTTCTAATTTCAACTATTTTAATCTATTTTTTTATAAAACTAATAATAATAAGTTATTGTATCAATATTTCCACTCCAAAAGGTTTTTTCTTTTATACTTTAAACTAAATTCCATTATAATTTGTCATGTTTTTCCATTTGCTATTATTATTATTATTTTCAAAATTTTATTACTCTCCCAGTCACATTCATCCAATACGGTAAAGTTTTTTTTTAAAACTTGAGAGTTTTATATTTTTATGAAAATATTTATTTGGATATAATCTCAACCACAAGATCATAGAATTTGAATTTTGTCCATTATATATATTTGGAATTTGAAATTTTGCTCAAATTTTCCTATAAAAAGGGGACCCCCTCTTGTCCCACATCGCCTGTCTCAAAATTTCATCGCAAAGCACTGTTGTGTTTAAGTCTCAAAGTCTGATTTCTTTCTTCATGTTCGAAACGTCAATATCAATTCCAAATAAGATAGCTCTAAAAAAGATTAAAAAAAGTGGTTTGTATTCCCTGAAAGGTTAGTATCCATATCTTTCTATGAAAATTATGATTCTTCATTGAAAAGGATTATAAAATTTCAAGGATTGACATTTTTGTGCATAGAAGATCAAGATCCGAACAATGATTTATTTTATTTGTATATTTTTCAGGATTTATATGAGTCTCTTAATTTTTACAAGGAGAATAGAAAATAAATGTTTTATTTTTGTGTTTATGAAAAAACATATGATATGCCTCATAAATTTTTTGCTGGTTTTCTTAGAATATAGAATGAAATAGATGTGTATAACCGATCTCAAAAATTACCAGAATCAAATGGAAAATTTGTTAATGAAAGAGATGAAAAATATCCATTTAAAATAAATGAATATCTAAGAAAATTTACTCATATTATCCCTAATCATATAGTATTAGCCACTTGGATGTAAGGTTTTCTTATTCCAAGAAGAGGAGATAGAGATACTCTCAAAGTATCTGATGTGTTTATTTTGGATTATCTTGTCAACATGAGAAAGATTAACCCTACTGAGTTTATTCTATAAATTTTCAATATTATAAAATCGAATTCAATCAAATATTAGATCATAATATTTCTCAGGGTTATTAGAAAAATGATTTAAAATAGTATGCTAAATTTCAAAATTGTAATCAAATTTGATCCTTGTTATATAAGCGATTATGTTTATCTATGATGATATGATTAAAAGGGTGAAATTTGTTTTTGATCCAGTGTCAAAAATTCTTGTGAAGAATACTCAGGTATCTGCATTAGAGGAAGAACCTTCCTCAAAAAATAAAGATGATAAAGATGAAAAAAATATATATGAGGATTCTCTTCTCAAAAATAATTAAATGAAGAAAAAGAAAGTTTCTGATGTCATTAGCACTAAATGGGGAAAAAGGAAGGAAGAAAGAAAATAAGGTGAACCCCAATTTGTACTTAACCTAGTCGAATCTTTCATTGTTAGAGTTAATAGTGAGAAATTATTATAAAAACAAGTAAAATAAAAGAATAAATATGAGGTCTTTTCATAAGCATAGTTGTGTAAAAATTTTCTGAAGGGTGTATCATCAGCTTCATCTAAAATCATTTACCAAATCCAGAAGCTGGTATAGTTTAAAAAAAACATATATAGTTTATTTTTATGTCTCCTATTATATTTTAAAAGGAAAATAAATTTTTATTACTAAATAATCCATACATGTTGGGAAATATGATTTGATATCGAAGTCTCAACTCCGAGAATTATTTATTAAAGATACAGAAGATCATGATGAAAGTATTGATGAATAAAGTATTTTTAATGAAATAGAAGACTATAAAGGAGGAGGAGAAAAATAATAAGGATACAGAGAAGTATAAAAAGAATAAGGATAAGGATAAGAAGAAGAATATGATGATAATGATGATGATGTTGATAATGATGATGATGATGATGATGATGATGATGATGATGATGATGATGATGATGATGATGATGATGATGATGATGATGATGATGATGATGATGATGATGATGATGATGATGATGATGATGATGATGATGATGATGATGATGATGATGATGATTATGATGATGATGATGATGAATTTAAACAAAGTTAGGAGAAGGTAGTTTCAAAAGAGAGGGAAGAAGAATATAAATCTGAAAAACTTTCTTTTAATAACTTATGATGCTTCGTTGAAAAAATTATCTTCTCTGGTAAATCATTATGAGAATTTGGTTAGTTAGGAGAGACAAAAATCTCATTTGATTCGAGAAAATGTATCTTCATCCAAGAGGGATGAACAAAATCGAAATCATAAGGTTGAAGTAAGTAAGAAGGTATTTGAGAAACTAATTGAAAATTGTGATGGGAATAAAAAACCCATATTCAAATAAAGGGAAAATAAAATTAGTGAAAGAAGAAATTAGAACTAGTAAAAGAAACTTTCAATCAGAATTTGAATCTCAAAATATAATGAATCCTCAATGAATTGACTTCATTTTGCATACATTGATCATATTGGAGAATAATTTCCCATATTTTACAAGGGTAGAAACAAAAGTTGATTTGGTTTTAGAAAATCAATACAAATACTTGGATTTAGTGAAAGATTTGGTCGATCGGTTAATCCATTTTGAATCAGACTTCAAAGTATTCAAAGAAAATACTGAAGCCCATAAAAAGAGTTGCAAAAAAATTTTTAAATTGTCTTTAGGAGTTTATTAATACTTTAAGATCCTTTATGAGAATATTGGAAGATTCAAGAAATCTTTGGATGAGACTAAAATTTCCTTTAATAGTCTCACAAGATATATTTACCATAAGGTAAATTATCTCGATACTTTCAAAAGTGACTTCGATAAAAAGTCTAAAAATATCTCAATATTAAAATAAAACTTTATTTTTTTTATCAATGATATTTATAGACTCAAAATATATAAATTTGGCATTAATATCATGATGATTCATCAAGAATTTTTCTCAGAAAGAATCAAAATCCATGAAAATTACAACAAAATTCTAGAAGAAATAGTTCAGGCTCAGGAAGAAAAATAGAAAGAACAGAATGAAAGAATTTGGATTCATGAAGAAAGAATTAAAGAGTTATAAAATATAAGCAAGGCTCAGGAAGAATTTTTGGAAAAGGATAAAGAGGATATAAAGAAATTCAAGAAGGTGAAAACAATAGTTAGATCATTGATTCCACTGAATAAAGACTTAACTTCTTAAAAACTCTTATTGTATTGTTTATTTTTTTTGGAATATAAATGCAATACTTTTTCATATATAATCAAATTTATTGAATTTCTTTCAATTCTTTTGGTTTAATGTTCTTTAATTTATTATTAGATGATCAAGTTCTTATTATTATTATTTTGTATAAATTGTCTTCTTAACCATTTCAGGAGATTCAATACTTTCCCTATTCCTTTTGGAAAACCAAAAAGGGGGAGAAAAGTTATATAAATGTGGATATTTCATATAAAGTGAAAATTATTTAATTAATGGGGATAAAAACATTTAAGGAAGAGAATATGATCCTTAAGGGAATTCTGATCCTAAGGAAGATTTAGATGTATTCACTATCATATCTAGAAGAGTTTATAAAATCAGGGGGAGATAAGTAAATGTCTATTTTTCAATAATATGTATCTATAAGATAATGTACTTATGTTTTTTCATTTATTTTCTATTTAATTATTGTGGTTTGTACTTTTCAAAAATGGGGAGATTGTTGAGCGAAAATTTATTTTTGACTTTTCAATTCCTTTCATTTTGGAAATCAAAAACTCATTATTAAATATTAAATATCTAATAATTTTATGTAAAAATTATTTTTACAATGTTTTATAGAAAACATATACTTTTACCATACTTTAAAATAGTTTTAATGTATTCAAAAATTTACATTACAATTATTGTAATGAGCATAAATCTGATTATGTTCAAATTCACCTAATCAAAATGATTTAAAGACTTTCTATCATGTATTGGTGCTAAAAAAAGTTTTAATTGGATTTTACATTGAAACTGATACCATCAAATTCACACTTATAAAGAAAATTTTAATGAGACTCTATAATTAAATCCTTCTGATACATATCTATTTTAAATCCTGAAAATAGAAAATTGTTTTATAATTTTGGAACATTTTACTCTTAACACTGTATTATCAAAATGATGTCATGTATTCTATTATATGTATTAATCAAAAATATGTTGTGGTTTCAGTAAGAATATGACCATTAGAGTGCTAGGTGTCCAGGTCCTTGCAGAAATATCGAAGAAAATATGACTGTAGGTTATGAATATGACCATTGGGAGGCACACCTATAAATACCTAGTCATTTAGTGGGTAAGTTTGTATGGATGAGTAACTTAAATAATTTATTATGTGGGTGTGTAATGTGTTTTTTCTCTCATTTTTCTAAAGTGTAAAAACATAAACAACTTGTTCTTGGTCTTTTGTATTTTCTTTAGAGAGATTCTTTTTCGTAAGGAAACCTTGTCAAGTTGTCTCTTTAAAAATTTGTTGTATTACTTTGTGTGAATCTAATTTGTTTTATTATTATCAAGGAATTATGAGTCTAGGAAGACATAATCTTATCAAATTGATCGAAGTCTAGTAGGGATAGCAAGAAAGAATATTTTTCATCGCATCAAGGGATGTCGAGAATAAGAAGACAGAGGATCTGATCACATTCTTGATCGAGGGAATACGGGGATAGCAAGACATAATTCGATCATCTTATCAAGGTTTTACCTCGGTGTGGGTAACATAAACTTTCTTTAAATTATAAATTAAGATACCTTTATCCAAGGTTACTATATTCTCTTCTCATTAGGTTAAAATAATTCTATTTAGTTGTATTAATTGTTTATTTATAAGTCTTTTATTCTACTGTAAATTAATAAAAAGTGATATTTTGTATTCATCTTTATATTTATATTTCTTTTATCATAATAGATATAATTATTATTCATTTATTTTACTATTAATATGATTATATATGTTTTAATATAGAATAACTATTTATTATATTACTCTAATAAATCATAACCACTAGGATTATGATTCTTCTTATACTCGTGAATATGATTATTACTGAATATGATTCCATTCACTAGAATCAAACCAATGGATTAAATATTGGAATCATATTGATTAGGATATTCTTATCATCAAATAATTGGGCCCAGTATGATCACTATTTAAATACATAAGAGGTTTTTTTAATACGATTTTTTTAATTCTGTTAAACAAAGTTTCTTTTAAGATTAAAAAAGAAAGTTTTTAAACATACAATTCAATCACCCCCTGTTATATTTTTCCATATATATATAGATTTAAATCCTACATTAATGTTTAAATATTATTTTACTCATGATTGATTTTAATGACATTTTAATGGTATTTCCATTCATCAACATCAACAAACCTTATTATTACTTATCATACACTGGGGATATTTTTTATTGATACAATCATAATTCTTTGTTTTGATGGTTTATGATTGTTTCAAAGAAATTGTTATGGAACCCATTTCATTTTAATGGTTATTTGTGTTTTAAAGATATTTTTATAGAATCAATTTACATTCCATGGGTTATTTATGTTTCAAAGAGATTGTTATGGAACCCATTTCCTTTCTATGGGTTATTCATGTTCGAAAGATATTATTATAGAGCGCATTTCCTCTATAGGGGTTAATCATGTTTCAAAGATATTTTAATGTAACCCATCTAATTTCCAAGGTATATTCATGTTTCAAATATATTTTTATGAAACCTATTTATTTTCCATGGGATTATTGTACTAAATATATTGTTATAGAACTTATTTCTTTTATATGGGTTAATATTTTTTCAGAGATATTTTTATCAAACCTGTTTCTTTTCCACGGTTTAATCATGTTATAATGAGATTATTAGGGAACCCAATTATTTTCTATGGTTTAATCATGTTTCAATGAAATTTTTATGGAATCCACTTCATTTACATGGGTTAACCATGTTTCAAAGAGATTTTTGTAGAACCCATTTACTTTATAGAGGATAATCTTATTCTGAGTATAATAAAGGTTTTTTTAATAAATTTTGATGAGATCTCTATATATTATGTTCTTGGACAATGAAAATTATGGTTGGGTCCAGATAGCACTGGGTGAGCCCATCAAAGCTTATACTATGGGTACACCCAGATTACACTCTGTTTTATTGGATAATGATTATTTTCTCTATAGAATTATATTGGAAGCTGAACATATATTTATTCCAATTTTTAAGGTTTCTATATGGTTTTTGTAAGGTTTCAATGAGAATATGTTCCAAGATACCAATATGTTTTCTTTATTCTTTCTATAATTATATAATACTTCTCATGATTGATATTGATATCACATGGCTCATGATTATTGATTTTGATGACTCTTTACTTTTCTATGTTTTCATATTTCATGGTCCTTGTATTAATCATAATGAGTTATTTTATGGGTTTCTCATGAACATTGATTAACTCATTATTCCCTTATGCACTCATATACTTATTGATGAAATTTAATTATTAATTATTATGTTTACCTTTATTGAGTGGTTGAACTCACCCCTCTTATGTTTCCTTTTCCCCAGGTTTTAAAGTATGTAATTGAAATATTTATGTCTATAAAGGATTTAATAAGGATGATTTTGATGACTTATTATGAAATAATAAAAGATTCATTAAATGGGAGAAATGTTATTTTGTCGACTTATAGGACCAAGTTGATATGAGTTGTTTATGTAAGAGTTTTTCCTAATTCTCTAAAACTAAAAACCAAAATGGTCCTTGAGGTTGTACATGATCCATGTTTCCTTTTTGATTTTGTATAGTTTAGATGAAAAATTTGGGTCACAATTATCAGAATCAAAGTCAAAAATGTAATGTTATAGATATTATCACATGATCTGGGAGCATGAGTTATGGGATGTTATAGTTGGTATTAAAGTAAATTTTAGATATCTTTTGAGATTATGATGTTTTCATGTGAGGATATTTTAAGATTTATGGATAACTTCATAGGTATATAATCTTAAGGATGATCATGAGTTCAAAGTATTAGACACCCCATTGTAGTTTTGATTGATGATATCTTAATGTGATTTTTGGAGATGATTTTTTGGGATGAGGTATTTTTAACCCATATGATCAAAATTGAAGTGTTCATAGGGAGGAATTAGTTTTCAGGTTTAAATAATAATAATACAGACAACTCATATGCTCAGTGACAACCTGTCGCATCTATAAGGACGGTGGGGCCTGAACCCATTACTGAAGGAAAATAAGGGTTTCATGCATTACCACATGCCTATATGATATCCTGGTTAGTATGATATTTTTTCAGGAAAATATTATGTTTATTTGGATAAAATATGAAATTTTTATTTTAGGAATAATGGTTTTTTTATATTGGAAGAATATATGATCAAATAATTTGAATATTTGGGTTTCAAATGTAGTTAGGAAATTTTTTAAGAGTATTAAGGGTAATTATATATGGAATAATTTAGTTTTAAATTTAGTTATTACTATTGAATTTTAAATATTAGTCTATCATTTTAAGGTTTAATAATTTTGGGAATGATCATACCATGTTCTAAAATTTTCTGTTTTTGTTAATGTCTAAAGATAGGTGGAATGTCTTGACTATTCGTTTTATTGATATGTGATCTTTAAAAGATGATTTTAGTGATTCAGTAATTACAACTTCATCTCAAATACTCATCATTTGGGGGAAAATGAGATTTTGGTGTGAAATTATTAAAGTATGAAATTATACTCATCAAGTAAGTTTATTTACTCTTGGAATAGATGTAAAATAATTGTTTAACATTAGGAAAAGGATCCTGAAATAAAATGTTACCCTATTACCATCTTTTATGATGACATCAATGACCTTTTCCACACATATTTGGCTTCTAGTTTTGTCTTCATTGACTTTCTCTTGAACATGTCCTCTATTATTCTATATAATTCAATGTCAATTAGATTTTTTTCAAATCAATCTTTAAATTTTTGAAAAATATTATCCCTATATGGAATCCAAGTTATGTGTAACTTCTAGTGACCGTTATGTTTCCCACTTCTCCAATTTAAGATGATGTTTTATTAATTATATGGGTTTCAATAATTTAATTCTTTATATTTTAATTGTTTGACAACCAAGATGAATTTATAGGGTGAAATTATTTTTAATGGGTGTAGGATGTAACATCCCGATATTTTATGAATATCTTCTTTCAAATTAATTTAAATTATTTGGTAGATTTTGTTACAAAAAATGAATAGTTTATTTAAATTTTATGCAACATAAATTTTATCTGGAGTTGCACATAACATTTAATTTCTTATATGACTTGTTTTACATGAAATATCAAGTTATACCAAACATTATTATACTTTTAATATTAATATTTAATATGGTCGTTTTGTTTCCTTTTAATGGAAGACTTACATTAAAAATATGTTTTAAAAATTTTATAATTTTTATATGAAAATATAAACTTAATTTTTTAAATATAAATATCAAAATTTAATTTGGGTGTTTTTTTTTTGTATTTTTATGAGAACTTTCATTTTTTGATGAATACTGAATAATACTAAATTTTAGTTCAAAACTGTGTTTTTTACAAATTTAATTATATAGTTAGGTTATGTTTTTAATTGATTTTTAAGTGTAATTAGATAAATTTTATATCATTTAAACCAATTTAGTTCATTAGAAACAATTTCACATGGAATTTAGATATAAAAACATAGCATACTTTTAAACACTTTTACTTTAAAAACCAGTTTTGACATCCCATCTACGGTATTAATTTTAAATTACATCCTGATACTTATGTAATATTTATATGTAAAATTGGATTCCATATTTGGTATAAAAAAAATTATAATTTATAATAAGTTAAATATTCTTTTTGATCAAAAATATTAGTGAAAGTAATTAAAATTAATGATAGTGATTATGGTAAAAATGTGGTTACTTAGCAGTTAAACATTAATCTTTAAAGTCTAAATGACCTAAAAACTTGTCCAAAGTGCATTTTATTCCTATATTTAGACCATATTCCTTCTTGGGTATGAATTTTATGAGTTATTAGGAAACATGTTCATGAAATTGGCACATATAATATGTTATGTAAAGAAAAAGTCAAAAAATGTACCTTCATTACTTTTAATTTCTATAAAGATTTAGAGTGTGGAAGAAGCTACATGGGTTTAGTTATAAACATTATTTTTAAAGGTAAATGATTTTTTTATTGCGATAATTTAAAATTTATTTTTATAGATGATATATTTACATTAAACTCTTAAGAAACACCAATATAGTGATTATTTAGTTAATAATTAATTAAAATAAATCATACTAAAATTATTAGAAGTGAAGAAAATTAAATAAATTATTGTGTTCCCTTAGTTTTTTTAGATTCATATTTCATTTAAATTTTTTTAAACTTATTATGTTTTAATTCCATCATTTTCTTGATAATTTTTAATTTAAATTAACTAAAAAATGTCTAAATTAACATTAATTTCATTTTATAATAAATGATATTTTATTTTAAAATTTAAAATTTATAAAAAATCCTATCTTCTTCTAATTTATTTTTAAATGTTAATAAATATAAAATATTTTATACTTATAGACCAATTTATCTTTTTTAATCAACATGTTCTCCCGCATATAGTAAAAAACCATGTCAACCCAGTTAGGGTTAAAGTAGTGTTTTTGTGCGTTACATGTGCTTCTGTTAAACTTAATTTCCAACACATATGGAATTTTTATTTTATAAATTATATATAATATTTTATAATAATTGGGGATAAATTTTATAATAATCCTCACATTAATTTAGTATTAATTTATAAATTACATAGGTTAGAAAACTAGTTACCTAAATGAAAAACCAAAATGAAAAAAATAAGAAAACATAAATACTAAGAGAAAAATGAAAAAAATGATTTTATTTTTGAGTTTTTTGAGTTTTTATAGACCATAAATCCTATTTAATCCATTATTTTTTATTTTGGTTTCACATGAGGTAAGGGAGAACTCCCAATATTGGTTACCTTCTATATTTATAAGAATGTCACTCCTCCTACACTATAAAAAGGCATTAAACTTCCCTAATTCATCACACCAATCAATACCTTTGCCTCATCCAAACCCTAACCAAATAAACTCCCAAAAATAATCCCCTCACCCTAGATTCCTCACTTTATTCATAAATCCAACCAAGGAATGCCTTTGGTGCAAACCAAAAGGAGTTCATGAAAGAGGTAACATTCTTCAAATTGCATTTATGTTTTATTTATTTCTCCATCCATTAAATTATTATAATTCCATTATTATATAATAAAATCATTACAATAAATATTATGAAATTTTTTATGTGAAGGGATAGACCTAAAAGAACACAAGCCTCTATCAAATGGGTAACGAAATTACCATTCGTGTACGGCGAACAACCACCTTGCAAAATGATGTCATTTATTTTTCCTTTACCACCTATCATGGTTGGGAATTATGATGGAAACAATTTTTTAATATTATATATATATGATATATTTATGTTGTATTCATAATTATGTAATCTTTATATGACACATACCTTCATGATTTCTATTTGGTATAAATATGATTACATCATTTGTGGACGTGTGGACTACCATCTCCTCAAAATGATGTGATACGTTCACACATTACATGAAATTTATTAAGGATAGGTTTAGTTAAAAATATGGGAAATAAATAACATATATATAATATTCATAACATAATTATCTTTCTAGAAATATAATATATCATTATCTTTATTACCCTTTCACACACTGAAAACGTGATAATGTCGTTTGTGGAACGTGTGGACTACCGCCTCCTCGATGCGATGTGATTCATTTTACATCCCAATAATTATATATATAATTATATATGATAAAATAAAATTTTATTTATGATATAATTATAATTATTCACAGATAAATGTTACTTACCTTATTTCCATAATGATCATTGAATAATGGGAACGTTACTCATGGGTACGTACAACCTACCGTCTCTATGATTGTAACGTTGGTTCATTTTTCATAACCATTGGGATTGATTAGTTTTAGAAGTAAATTTTATGTATAAATATGACAATTATTTCATTATTGCTATTCTATATATGTTTATATAATTATCTCATTGACCATAGCCAACATATCGAGGTTAGTTTTGAGACATAAGACGAATATGATCAAAACATCCAATTAATCATTATTTATTAAGTATTTGTATATAAAATTTTTATGAGTGATATAAAAATAATAATAAACTTGTAAAATTTTATAAATCAATTAGATAATTAAAATATGTTTATTATTCAGGAATATAGAGAACAATCATGACAAATCATACTCGAGGTAAGGGATTTATTAACACAATTTCAGTTCATTGGGTTAAATGTATATTTTTTTTAAAGGTGGAGACTTGGTAAAAAGTATAAGGAACATTTATTGAATAAAATAATAAGGTTAAAAATTTCTAAAATAATGAATTCTTTTACAATATTTTTCAAAAAGGGGAATCAAATCCACAGGGAGGTCATCTGACCAAGTGTTGTCATTGCTGACCCCCTCAATGGTTATGTTATGATAAGAATATGTGTGAAATGGCCTATGAGTATGTTATTCTGTATTTCCACTTTTATTTTTTATGTTTAAATTTGTCACACAGAATTATTTAATTTATTTATTCTCGCTCCAATGATACGTTCTTTGTAAATTATTTTCATCTCACTTTTTAAATCTATGAGATAATTATCATATTCACCACATACTTCATTTGTGTGGTGTATATACTTCCCCAATTATATTTTATATAATGAAAAAAATTTATAATCATTGTATTTAAAGTTTAATTTTATGTTATATATTTCATTGGGCTGATTATTCAAAATTTATCATGTATTAAGGGATTCGTCTCAATTTCATTTCATTGAGGCATATTGTACTATTATGCTCCTAGTTTCTTTTGTATAGTGTATCTAATACAATATTACTTGTTATATATTGATTTAATTTATTTTGTGATAATAAATGTTTCAATTTATTTTATTTTTTTACGGATCTTATGATTCAAAATTTTCTCAAGTAGTAAGTGATTCTTCTCTCACTTTTACTTTCACGAGGAATACATCATAATCAACACTTATTTATTTTGTGTCGTGTAATTACTACCCATTTTGATGTATTATATAATGAATTATTTTGTATTAATGGTATATAAAATTTTCATTTTATTATTATTACTTTTGGGGTTTCTAATTTAGATGTTACCAAAGTTATAATGGGATTTCTAGTCTCACTTTTATTTCTGTGAGATTTATTCCATATCCAATAATTATTTTAGTTTTGTGGTGTATCTACTACCCATGAATATATTTGATTATTATTATCTTTAAATTTATGGGTATTTAAATATCCATCTGATTATATATATATCATGGTGTTTATGGTTTCGAAGTTTCCAAAGTGGTAATGTACTTTTTTCATAATTTTCATTCTTTGAGACAGTTGTTATGTTATACACCTATCTTATTTTACGTGGTATATATACTTATAATTTAACATGATATATCATGAATATACTTATTATGATGATATTATAATCTTATTTTAATGTTATTCCTTCATGGATAATATGATTCTAATGTTTAAAAGTGGTATGTGACACTTTGGAATGTTTGAAGATTATTTTTCTCATGAATTATTTTAATGAAATTTTAATGGTATTTACATTCATCAACATCAAAAAAATTTGTTGTTACTTATGTTCCATTGGGGATATATGGTATTTATAAAATCCTTGTTATTTCTTTGGATGTTTTATGATTGTTTCTAAGAGATTATTATGGACCCATTTGATTTCCATGGGTTATTCATATTTCGATGAGACTGTTATCAAACCCATTTACTTTTTATGGGTTATTAATGTTTCAAATATATTTTCATGAAACCCATTTACATTAAATGGGTTATTCATGATTCAAAGATATTACTATGGAAGCATTTACTTTCCATGGGTAAATAATGTTTCAAATAGATTTTTATGAAACTCATTTCCTTTCCATGGGATATTCATGTTTTAAAGAGATTGTTATGAAACCTGTTTATTTTTCATGGGTTGATTATGCACTAAATAGATTGTAATGGAACCCATTTATTTTCCATGGGTTAATATTGATTCAAATAGATTATTATTTAACACATTTTTTCCATGGGTTAATTATTTTATAATGATATTTTTATAGAACCCGTTTCTTTTCCATGGGTTAACAATGTTTCAATGAGATTAGTATGAAACCTTTTTCATTTCCACAGGTTAACCATTTTTCAAAGATATTGTTGTGTAAATAATTTTCTTTTGAAGAGTTAATCATATTATGAAAATAATATTGGTTGTTTCAATGAGTTTTTATGAGTTCTGTATGTATTATGTTCTTGGAAATTGGAAATGATGGGTGCTCCTAGATAGAGCCGAGTGAGCCAGCCATAGATTATAGTTTGGGTGCGCCTAGATAGTCCTATAATTCATTGGGTAATGATTATTTTCTCCAGATAATTGTATTGGAAGTCATCTATATGGTTATTCCAATTTTTAAGAGTCCTGTTAGGGTTATGTAAGGGTTTAATGAGATTATGTTCCAAGATACCAACATGTTTTCTTTATGCTTTCTATGATTTTATAATGCTTCTCATGATCGAGATTGATATCACACGGCTTATGATTATTTATTTTTATGAATATTTAATTTTTCATGTTTTTATATTTGATGGTACAGGTATTGATAGGTATGAGTTCTTTTATGATTCTCTCATGTACTTTGATTAAGTCATCATTCCCTTATTCACTCTTAGGATTATTGGTGACATTTAATTGTTAATGATTATGTTTACCCTTACTGAGCATTTAATCTCACCCTTCTTATGTTTCCTTTTCCCTGGGTTTTAAAGAATAATATTGAATGATTTGTGTCTAAAAAGTATTTAATAAGGAATATGTTGATGACCTGTTATGAAATAATAAAATATGGGTTAAATTAAAGAAATTTTATTTTTTCAACTTGTGGTTCTAATTTGATATGAGTTATTTATGTAATATTTTTTATTAATTCTCTAAAACTCAAAACCTAAAAGGTCATCAGTGTTCTGCATGATCCATGTTTCCCTTTTTATTTTTCTAGGTTTAGATGAAAAATTTAGTTCACAATTATCGACATCAAATCCAAAAATAAAAAGTTATATATTTCAGCACCAGATCCAGGAGCTTGAGTTATAGGCTATTATATACAAGGTTTATCAAGTTTTATAAGTGGGGTGAACCATGTGAATCGTAGTGAGGATAACCATATTTGAATTTGGTGTAACAACCTATCTTGAAATGCCTAACTATATCTAACATTTCATTAACCACAAGTTAACCTTCTTGTATACCGGATGTTATAAATTGTAAATGAGGGTATTTGATCTTCATTAGGGTGGCTATAGATTTTATATCATTACCATCAACAATAATAAAAAATAACCATAAAAAATAAATTATAGTATACATATGGAATCATAATATAAATTCAACTATAAAAAATAACATAACAGAATGAAAAAAAAAATATAAAACCCCTATCATGTAATATTTATTATAAATCATAGGATTTACATAAATGTGTCAATTTTATATATAGAGGGGTATATAAATAAAAAATAAAATATAAAAAACACATTCATAAAAATGTCTGTAGCCTCATCTTAGACCATATATGCTTCCCTACCAAGCTACTCTAATCCAACCATATATCACTGAGACCATTCATTGGTTTATATCTTAAACATGATGGATTCACAAGCAACAATGTGTATGTTCGAGGTGTGAATATTAAAGTTGGTATACCTCCACCAATAGCCCCTAATGTTTTAAAAAATTATTATATGTGAGTAAATATATAATATAATATAAAAATACATAATAATTTTCATGAAACGTATTCTAATAGGGTTTAATGACACATATAATAGGCCCCCTATTAATATTAACTAATAACATTGAATGTTTCCAGGAATTTCATGACAAACCCATGTCATAGTAACATCATGTCATATGACATTATGATGTAAAACAATCTTTCTCAGCAAAAACACCATCCACGCCATGGGACATCATGGAACATGGAAACCTTCCTTATATATAGTCAAATCCATACCAAAATTCTTCATAAAACATAACCATATCAATTTTCATTTTCATTTTTAGTATCCACACCAAAAAATATTATGACACATAGTTTATTCCATTTTTATAATCACCATCCATATAGTGGGGAATCACGACACATAACCACCACCCTTATTTATAGTATCAAATCATTTTTTAGTTAAATATAAGCATTCAAATCATAGGGAATAAAACAACCCATCACTATAACAATTAACAAAACCCCCCCAAACATATCATAAATCACAAATCCTGACACATTAACCCTTTATATTGGTTTTCCACCATCCCAACCCTTGTTTCGTGCATCCCAAAAAATTATACTCACAGACAAGTCATACTAGGAACAAATCAATATGAACATGTCCATATATTAGATTAACCAAAAATTCTATAGGATGTAACAAATCACTATCATGTTCTAAACCTTAAGTTGGAAAACATTAAATTCTCATCTAACTATCTGAACCTTAAAAAATCACCTCACTCAATCACATCATACTACTCTAAGTATTATAATATTCAATTAGTCACCTCCAATTGGATTTTATAACCCACATACTTAAACACTATCCCAATGGTAAATTGATATCCTTAGGTAAACCTAATAATAGGTAGTGACCTTACTCATTTATAACTACAAACTATCCCTCTTAGTCTCAGTTGGCCTCACAAGACCCCGCATAATCTAACCCATTCTGTGCTATTCATTCATCTCTAAGTAAAAACCTGTGGTCCTTAGACCAAAACCAATTACCTTTACTATTTAAAACTCAAGAGATACAATAATATCTACATATTCAATCACATTTCACATGCATATAAAACTCTATTATGTAGTTGTGAGGGACCCTCTATAGACCCTAGTAATTTACCTTACACCCAAACATCTATTTACCACATGCCTTGTGAAACTAGTATACTACATTCAAGGTAATGTGTCCATTGAGTATCTACAAAATTACCTCATATTATAAAAAATTTAAACCCCAAAATTAATTTGATTGACCAATTTTATCACATGATTTTTTACCCCATCAATTTATTTTTAGGTTTACCTAACCTATTTTCCCATGTTTTCATACCAAATCATATATAAATAATTATTTCATTATAGAATAAATTTGGACCCACATTCGTCATGTTCATTTATTTAACCTATCTAATATCATGGTAAAATTCATCTTTGATTAGAAAATATCATAAAACTATATAAAAATACACAATTTATAGATTTGGTGTAATGAACTGATAAATATTAGAAACTTTTAATAATAAGTGGCTACATTATGATAGCCTTGGTGAGAGAGACCCATAATCACAGAAAAAATTGATTATGAGCTCAAAAATAATTCTAGAGTACAAATTATTTAAGACTATATGAATTTGGTATCATAGAACACTAAGTTTCAGTGATCCAAAAACCACCTAGTCTAAAGACACTGATAGGTCAGTGTGCATCCAACAAGCCTTAAAAACCCATAAGACATACTATGGGTACCCAATTCCCCACCATAAGTTATCTGTAATTATTTACTAAATTATTATAGAAAATATTCCTTTATCTATTTTATTACTTACACTGATTTCCATAAAAATATATAACTTTAAATTATATCATTTATTATTTAATACTCAATTTCCAAAATCACGCTCTAAAATATAAAAATTAAAGTCCCAAAATCACAAATTACATTATATTATTATCCTTTTATAATTACAATGAAATGTTGTGATGTGATTTTTTAAAAAATATACTCCACAGGACTTCTCACCCATAAGAATCATTAACATTAATCTAACACAAACTACTTTATCCATTGATATTTAACATCTAACCTTAATTCTTAGAACTATTCGTGGATACACTTGTTCCACCTTTTCCACTGATCTAGATTATATGTTTATTATATAAAATTGTATCACATTAATCCATAATAAAATATATAAATATTCCTAAAACATTTAATTTGATTCCAAATAAATCTCACTGGACCAGAAAAATTGAAAAAAAAACATATATCAATATACCACTATAATGACATGCTCTTTAATATTCAATGAAACCATGTACCATGGAACCAATTATTTATTCCTTCTAAATTTAAATTTTATCAAAGGATACAATATTCACAAAAATACTAGATTATTTCTACACAATTACAATGTTTTTCATTCCCAATTTTCTAAAGACCACAGATCACTCTATGTCACACATACCCATTCTACTAATATTTTGTACTAATTCTAAAGTCACTTTATTAAGACTTAGATAACTATATAATTCCTCAGTTTTAGTAATTATATCATTATAACCCCTTGTAAGTAACAAAATTTCTTAAAACCTGATTTATGATCAAAGAATTCATCTAAATCCATACCCAAAAAGTTACTACACACACATACCCTGCTTTAACATCATCAAATAACTTGCTAAATATGTAGCTCTCTCAAAAAAAAATTTAAATCAGCAATCACATTTTATTATCTAAAAGTGAAACCTTCATCACCATGTTTCATTTTTTATATAGAATCTAACATTGATAATTCTTTAAATCCACCTAAATATATTTCAATTCTCTTAGTGACCAATAGGGTACTCCCCATAGGATTACCAATTTCACAATCTTACCATCACTAAAACTAAAAAATTATATTATTACCCTAAAACCACCTCTCGTGATACCATATTAATATAAATCAATAACCCTAACCCATAATCTATACTCTAGGGTAGTAAGATATTGTGTTTATACACACCAACATTTTCCATCATTGCAAACCATCTGTTATCAAACTATCATTTATCACTACAGCTGAGTCTATATGGACATGTCATATACTACTCAAAGAGATATATTCATAAATATACTATTATATTTACCCTTTATAAATATTCATCTTAGTAAAAGTTTTAATGAATGATATCAAATTGGTGACCACCTCTCATTGATATTTTATACCCACATCTAATAACATTATAGACATTGTACCCTCATATGGAAAATTATATACACCCTCACTAATAAAAAAGTTAACACAACATAGATACTCCATAATTTTTTTATATCTTTTTATGCTTCACTATGAAGCCACTATAATGCACATCTCCCCCAAAATTTTCTCAACCACCTTTTTTCAATTCTTTAATGATTACAACATCTCATGCATGGTTTTAAAAATTAATGTTACTAATATAATGGTCAATTTATTATGATTTAATAATTATGATCAATCTAAAAATTTTAAACTTAGGCACATTCACTATCCTATATATCCCAATTAATCATTCACCATTCCCTCACATCTATACCAAATCCAAAAAACACTTGGGATTTTCTAATAAAAAAATATCATTTCATTCAAAAAATGCTTAAGTATACCAAATATCTCTATGTAGATGAATATTATTCATTATCATGTTATCCTCATTAATTAAATTTCACCTCAATTTAGCCCTATAAAATCAATTTTAAAAATCTCATAAAACTATTCACCATATAATTATAAACTAATGCCTTTATTTCCAATACTTTATAAAATTCACTAACCTATAAACCATCATTACCTAATATTCCTTTTATACCCACATGATATGACCATGATCACTTCCTAGTCAATCATGCTTCACATTTTTTCACTATCCCAAACTTTAGTAATATGATTTTTATGCTTCTCAACACATAAACTCTCTCTCCATGTTCATTACCATATCTCAATCTACATACCTCTCATAATTCCTATATGAGTCATTGATGTGACCAAATGAATGTTTTATTTATTGTAAATAAGGATTTAAAGAATAAAATTAAAATTATATTTGAATATGTTGAAGAAGCTACTGAATCAAGTGAAAAAAATATCATTTTATGGTGTTTGAAGAAGGTTTAGAGTGATTGGTAAGTCCATGAAATTAGTTTAAGAGGATATGAGGTTATGTGAGAAAAAATTGGAATATAAATATTGGAGATATAAATTTCACAAAGGACTCTATATATGAGTCATTTAGGATTTGTGTAGGGGTCATTTATATATAGGGAACTAAAATCAGGAAAAGGGACTAGATTTTTATAAGAGACTTATGTATTCAATGTATGAGTCATTAAAAAGGCATGGATTATACCCAAGTTTCATTTTAACTAGATTAAAAAACATTTTTATGTTCTAATACTTTTTATGTGTCATTTATACTTTGTATGAGTTAGTTTCTTTATGAAATTTATAGAATTTATGATATATGAAAATTCTAGGAATTTTAGAATAAATAAACTCTAAAGAATGGAGATTAAATCAGATGATACTCAAGACCTATTATTCATTGATCAAAAATCATGATCATGAAGTGTGATTGAAGATGAGATATTTTTATTAAACCAAATGTGATGTTGTATTGATATAGTGTATTAATATAACTTCCACACTAAAAGTAAGACTGCAACATCACAACCGCAAGATTTACATATACACATGGATAATTTAAATTAGTTGTAAATGTGAGGATTCTATTAATTTTAATGGAGATAAATAACCCAATTCCATTGGAATGACTTATCAGGGTTTGAATGAGTCTGAATAGAATATTAAAATCTATAATCTATTGATCAATTTCATTAAAGATGATGTAATTATTGGTACTATTGATGATCATGGAATTTTTAAAATTTTATTTTGGAAACAATTATTCATTGTTTCGTTTTATGATTATATATATATATATAATAAGGAAGGTGTGCTTGAATGGAGTGTTCATGAATACAGCATGATACTTCAGTTACTAAGAACCTGATATAAATTTATGTCAAAAGAGGAGAGGAGACCAAAGCTATGAGATATTCAAGTAGGATACCCATGTGACTTAGTATTCAGGGATATTTATATTATTAAAATTAATGAAAATATGAAGATGAATGTGATAATTATTGGTAGAATTTTTTTTCATAATATTTTTTCAAGGTTATTGAATTAGAAAAGTGCAGATAAAATAACCCAATTTGTTTATGGAATAAGATCAAAATCAAGAGGTGTAAAATTTACCCAACGAAAAAGGATATCTTTCTTGTTTTGGATTATAAATTTTTAGTGTTTAGTGATAAGATACAATATCAAGTGGGAATATAGATTGGAAATATAGTGATACACTTTATTTATAGGACTAAGACCTTTCTTAGAGTAACCATTTTAATATATAGTGTAAAATCAGTAGTTGGGGGGGGGGTAAAAATCACGATAAAGTGTATGATTTTATAGCTAAACCTTTTAATTCATTATATGGTGTGCTTTATCTATATTATTCTATGTATTATGTGATCCTAATTTAATTATATTTTAAGAGGATTGGTAATTTAATGAGTCTTAGAAGTGTAATTAAAAAGGACTCATAATAAGATTGCACCACTGATTAACCCCCCTCCTAGTGGTACATAATCGGACTTGGGATCTTCAAGTGGTATTAGATATAATCTATGTTCACTAAAAAGGATATTATAATCTACAAATAAAAAAGAACGTTTATTTTATTAATAGTAGGTGTTTCTATACATTTTTATATAAAAAACTTTCACTACTTGATGAGTACGATACTACCCTATCATTTATCACTCATCCTGGAAGTTATAGATGTGGATACTATTATATATCTCTCAATTTATGAAATAAAAATCTATGTATTTATTTTATAATAGAAATTTTTAAGTGTATTTAAAAGAAAAAAATCACATTTTAGTGTCTTCATAAAAAAATTATACATAAAGGTAATGGGGATTCAAATTAGAAAGAAGATATAAGAAAAAATGAGAAGTGGTTATAAAGGAAATATTAAATCCAAGGAAGATCAACTAAAATTTCGTAAGAGAAAATTTAAATATCATAAAATGTGTTATGTTTATGAAATTATTTATTATTTTACAAGATTCGATGAGATTGTGAGTAATATTAGAGGGTTTGGTGAGATCTTGATGATCCCACCATTGTTAAAAATCTGATAAGAAATTTTCCAAATCAGATTTATACAAAAGTATTATCCCAAGATATTATATAAGAATTGATAATATATGATACATATAACATGTTTATTGAATATGAGATGATTAAAAACACACACTTCAAGATGAAAAAAAAATAACACCTTTAAGGTCCTGAGAAAAGTTAAATTCAGAGATGATGAAGTTGCAGAATCAAGTGATTTTAATGATGAGGGGGTGAAGAAGATTTCACAAGTGTTTATGATCTTTTATCAATGTTTTTAAAAAATATGAAATATAAAGGAAATGGAAATTGATCAACATTTTTATATATATAATGGAAATGGATATTTTTCAAAAGAGTGTCCAGGGAAGTAGTGTGTATAATCTAAAAGAGATAAGGAAGATGAGAAGCCTCAAAAAAATAAATGAGGTAAGTGTAATAAGAAATACGTAAGGAAAATAAAAATAATTTTTATAAGACAAAGAAATATTATTACTCCTAAATCAAATCAGATGATGAATTCAACTTTTTTTCTTCATGTAGAGAGTGGTTTTTACACCTCAAGTAGTGATGATGGCGATAAAACGACAAATCTAGAGTGGATACTGAAAGGTGAGTTAGAATAATTTATTTATAAAAATACAAAATTCAAAAAATAGAAATGAAATCATATAAATTAAAATAAAAATAAATCTTCCTAGAAAGTGGAGTGTGCCAAGAAATAATAAGTCTAAATTCATAATATTAAACAGAATAATTTTAAGATGGATAAGAAAGAGAATATTTTATGAAATCATGATGAATAACTATCTTGTAAATAAGAAGAGTTTGATAAGACATAATCCAAATTTATAGAGGATCAAAATGAGTTTAATAAGATAAAACAAGTGTTTTCATCATTATTCAAGGTTAATTATAAATCTTGTCATGTTTATGGGAAGGGTCCATAGAGACGACAATGACATTCACAACAACAGGTCATGGTGGGAGGTAGTTTTGACGGAACAGGAAGAATAAAAAAGAGAAAAGTACCTCCATCATTCTAGATACATATGAGGGCTTAGATAAATAACTACTAGCTTCCCCAGGCTTCTATATTGGGATTAAATATAGTTTGTGGCATCACCATCAGGACCAAGCATTGTTCATATCTTCATGGGACAATTCTAGGTGTATAGACATGCAATGTTTAGGAATTTTTTAACATATATTTATAATGGGTGTGTTTTCTCTAGTGTTGACAGTTATTTGAGGCCATCAGGGTAATGTTTGAGGCCATACATATGCCTCCTATTCCTCCTAATCATGTATGGTCCCCCTCAACCATTGAAAGGGGATTATCAAAAATAATAAAAATATGTATGGCCTTCAAGATGTCATGTCAAATAAATATTTTGAACTTATTCGATCCAAGAAGAGCAGTGAGATTCCCTCATATAAATTAAAAGGATAGAGGAATATACTAATAAAATCATACCCCCTAATAAAAAGGATTTTTAGTCTATATAAGGCCTGCAACATGACTGTTATGGGTTGATTTATCCTTAAAATGGATGATCAATTATAAGATATTTTTGTTGAATACATGGAAGGTATAGAAACAAATCTATCTCTTATTTTAAGAGAATTTAATTTCTATGTAGGAGGCATGAACTAAGGGGGGATATGGTTATAAAATTATGATAGATTCTATGAAAAATAAATATGTGACTGGAAGTGAAAAAAAATAATCCCCACAAAATTGATTTGGATGTCTACCAGAGGTGTGTGATAGATATTGATATGAGGGGCACCATGTTATTGAGTTAATTACTAGGATATTGGGAGAAGTTTCTGATGTTTTTAAGGAAAATAAAATTCAAAATAATAAAATTTATAAATTGTTGATATTATTAATAATTCATATGATAAATCCAAAGAAACTAAGAAGGTCAATAAATAATGAATGGTCGTTTAAAAAGGTCAACTAGAAGTTTCTAAATAAATGGATAAATCACAAATGGATTCTATAACTAAGGTAAAGTTAGTGGTTTCCTATGAAATTTTTGAATTTCATTAGATCCCATTCATAGCTAGTTAATTGAAAATTCAAGAAAACATTTTAGAAAGGTGTGGATAAATTGATTATTGCATGAATGGATGAATTATAATCTTACCATCCCAAGAAAAATTCAATAGAATAAGTATCTAAGGACTGGTTAGTAAAATTTCCTTAATGACTAAGGGTGAGAAAAAAACTTGAAATGAATAAAAAATTCATGGGAAAAAGGAAAGCATGAAAACTTTGGAGTCCATTAATAAGAAATTTAATACTTCCCAAGATGAGTTCATTGGAAGTAATAAGAAGTAATGGATGAAAAAAATCTCGCATCCTTATAGTTACAATTTAAAAATAAATATGTGCTCCCTTGTTTCCTTATTTTTTTTATTTTTTACTAACATTAATGGGATTGAAGGAGATATATGAGTATTGTATAAAATAGAAAAACAAACAAGGAATCCTTCATGGAGTATTATAACTCCTATATTGAATAGGTAGTGATTTCATCACTTTAGGGAGAACAAAGTCAAAGAGAAGTTGTTAAATAGACCCTATGTAGTGAATCTAGAATTTATGAAATAATCTATAAATATGGTCAATGAGGTATAATATTTACAGTTATATAATTAATTTTTATTACATCAAACATTTTTATGAGGGGGAGGTGTGTGTTAGTTGATGAATATATTATAAAAGGTGTAGTTACATGTCTTTCACTTGAAATTTATTATTTTATCTTAAATATGAGTATAGGTTATTCTTTATGATGAGTCTTTTTAAAATATCCTAGAAATGGAAATTGAGTTAGTATCACATGCATGTGAATTTATAGATAGTGTTTATCACATTGGTTATAAACCCCTTTTCTAGATATACCATGTATACATATAATTTAATTGATAAAAAATAATTACTATGAAAATCATGTGATTTAAACATTCCTCAAAAGTAGATCAAATTGTAATTAAAGGATGATAAGCAAATGTTTATAGGGAATGAGAAGGAAAATGATATTATAATACCACTATATTCAATTTTATTTTATTATCAATAAGGGGGAGTTTAATTACATTTAATTTTGTGAAGATGAAAGGGTAATTTATAATAAATAAAATAGGGTGATTGGATTCCTAAAATTAATGATATTGTATTTTTTAAAATAAGGAAATGAAGAAGAAAATTAAATATGTATTAGAATTTATTGAGAAAGTTTCTATAACAAATGAATAAATATCATTAGATGATATTTGAAGAATGTTTAGAGTCATTTAATAGGCCTTTGAATGAGTTAAATAAGTTCTAGTTTTTTTTGGTATAATCTTTAATATAGAGACTATAGCTAGAATTTTATAAAGGTCTCTACATATGAGTAATTCAGGATCTACTTAGGAGTAATTTCTAGATAGAGCGTTAAAATATGAAAAAGGGATAAGATTTTTTTTTGGAATCATCTAGAACCTAATTATGAGTCATTATAATACACAAGGACTCTTTTTATGCACAATTTTTACTTGTGTATGAGTCATGCATGAATTTTCTACATATGTATGAGTCTTTTGGACACCTATGATTCAGTTACATTGTGAAATTTGGATAATATACAAAGTATGAATGTACTAATAATTTTAGTATAAATATTTTCTTAAAATGGAGGTTAAATTAGATAATTCTCAATACTTATTCTTCATTGACCAAACATCATTATCAAGGATTGAGATTCAATCTAAGATTTAATATTCAAGATTATGTTGTTTCTAAATTGATATGGAGTGTTGAGATAAGTTCCGCAAAATAAATAGGACTACCACATCACTACTAAATGAGTTACACACACATGTAGATAATTTAAAAATGTAGATTACATGGATTCATGAGGATATAAATATATAGAGGAATTTGGAAATACTTAAATTGGACACAAAAGAGTTGGAAAGGAAGATTAAAATTGGGAATAGACTAATGGATTTAAATGATGGTTATTAGATCATTGTTTCTACCGAAGATCAATGATTTTCCAAAATTACATTTTGGAAAATATTATTCATGATATTATTTTGGGTATATATATGTGAAAAAATAAGGAGTGTATTATTGAATAGAGAGTTTTTGAATACCATGTGATACTTGGGTTTCTTATAACCTGATTCATAGTTGTGTTAAGGAGAGGAGAGGAGATCGAAGATGGGATCCTCTAAATAAGGAATCCTTATGACCATGTATTTATGGATGTTGAGAACATTAAAATCAATGGATATTTGATGAAGAAAATGTAAAGGATTGAAAAAATATTTTCTAATAATTGGTTATCAAGGTTATTTAAGATTACACATGTCAACTATATTATCTAGTTTGTTTGTGGAGGAAGATAGACATCAAGAGGTGTAGAAACAAACCAAATCATAAGGAGATCTTTCTTATTTTGGATCGTACATTTGTAGTTAGAAATGGAAATATAAAATATTTAGTGTGAATATAGAGTGGGGACATATAAGGACTCTGTGTTAATTGTATTGGGACTATCCTTGGTGTAACCACTTCAGTATAAAATAGATAATCCATTATTATAAGGACTAACTGATCATGAAAAGGAGTAGTATTTATAGTTAAACCATGCAAATCCTTATGAGATGATATTTCTCTATATTCTACTTCATATGAGGTGAGACTGAGTTAATTCAATATTGATAGACTTAGGAATTTAACCAGTATAAGTGGTTGAATTAAAAAGGATTCATAAAAAGGGTATACCACTAATTCACCCCTTCTCATTGGTACCAAACCAAAGAAGGGTTCTTCAGTCATAACCAATGATAACCAAATAAAACACCATCACATGTTCAAGGTCATGTTATATAATTATATATAACTCGTTGAGTTTATTATTATATAATTTCTCACCTCCATTTAAAGATAAAGTCTACAATTTCTATCCTTGCATCATCTACAACCACCTTTCATATCACATACATCATACAAACTACTATGTTTTACCTCCATAGAAAGAGATAAATAGTAAAATTAATTCTCACAACCTCTCAATCCATTCCAATAGTGAACTAAATCATTCTCTAAAACAATTAGGAATATACTCTCTCATTATTCTACTATCACACATGACTCTAGTTATGCTGACACACATCTCACCGACCAATATCAATTCTACAATTATCTTATATACCCAAGGAAACAAACATGACTCGCTTTTACTACTCTAAGGTCCTCCTATATAATTAAGGCATCCAATGCATTAAAAAATAATTAACCAATGAGTAAAATTACTATAATTAACCAAACTCAAAATATCCGATGTGTATACTAGTTCATGCCTAAGGAATCCATTGATTACACTATAAACTATAAGGTAATCATCACCTGAAGCATACATTCCTATAGTGTGAGTCATCATAAAATAGTAAACACTAATAAAATCATCACCACTGGTTTCTATTAACTAATATTACCCTATTAATTTATTAAATAAAACATTAAATAAATAAATATTTATATTTAATTAACTAAAACACATTTTGTTCTTTTATAAAGACCATTTTTTCAATCAAGAACAATAATGAACATGTCATGTAAACCTTAAATTCTAAGTAAAATAAATATACACTTGCCCTATTTTAACACTATTCTAAGGGTAAATGAATCAAAATATAAAAAAAACACATTCAACAAAATAATATAAATATAACTATAATGCAAACAAACACACATCCCATAACTATAGTAATATATATTTTCACTATGCATGAGCTCACTAAACAAAAGAACAACATCCCCCTATAGTTCCAAATTGTTTATCTTAATCTAATATGAAAAAATAGGATAGTCAAAACAAGTCTCTAATACTATGCCACATCTTGAGTTACATGACCCGAGCTAAGATAACATTTAACCTCATGTATACCTCCCAATATACCTGAGGCTTCCAACTAGTGAAAAGGTTCCATGATATTCATTGAGGAGTCTATACCTTCAATATATTAACAATCAAAATTAATATACTAAAAAATAATTATAAAAGTTAATGCTAGAGTAAATATATGGAATCACATTATAAAACCAGCCATAAAAAATAACATAACATAATTTAAAAACATATGAAACTCGTGTTATGCCATATCAATCGTACAACAAATGATTACCATGAAAATTTAAATCATATAAACATATGGATATATAAATAAATAATTAAATAAATAAATACAAATCTATTCTAAAATGATCAACATCCTCACCATGGAATAATCTCTCCACCCATATAAAGTTACTTCATCTCAAACACCCTTCACCAATCTCTTTACCTAACTTGTATATTAAATATAAGGGTTCCAAATATAAAAATATTCATATAAAGTGTGTGAATATAAAAATATGTGTACCAACACCAAAATTCCCCATAATGTCTATCACAATAAATATATTTGACTACGTGTACAATAAAATATAAAAAAATTTAAGACTTACCTTGAAGTAACAATTGAATTCATTATGAGCTTACCAAACCACCATGAATACTGAACCTACTTGTTTTATCTAGTGAAAGAAAAGTGCATCAGTTATATAAACACTACATGGTACTATGTCCCACATGTCATACCCAAATAATAATCCACATTTCAAGGTACTGTGATACATGGGAAGGACCCTATTTATAATAACATCCCTCTACAGTTTGAAAATTCCCACAAATTAGCACACTTTTTATTGTTACCAACCACACCATGTGGTTTAACTATGTACATTCAAACCCCTAGTCATGGAATTATTACATCATAGTATATCATAATGTGAAACCACCTCCATCTTTATAATTACCTTTCACACCATGGGATATCATTACATATATCTTATGACCTTATCAGAGTCATATCTACACCATTGAATGTCATACTATACATCTAACTTCCTTTTCCAAGCCACCATACATATAGTGGGACATCATGATACATAAGTGTCTCCACTACCTTAGTCACTATCTACACCATGGGATATTTAGACACAAAACTATATCCCTTTTTTTAGTATAATTATATATCATAGGATAGGGTAACTATACACCAATATGTAAAATCACAAATCCTAATACTCTAGTCTTGATAAATACTCTAGTTCATCTAATGCATCACATTTCTTGACACATCAACCATATCCATTAGTTGATCAATATTACAAAAAATGCATAGTGTATTATAAAACACTATACTCAAAGTTCAACCATACTTGGAATGACACACTACCCTCATTTTGTCTCATATATGAACCACTGAACCAATACATTGTAACATATCCTTCTCATGTTTTAATGCTCAAATTGATAATGTTATAATGATTATATAACCGTTTTACACTTGAATGATCAACATACTCAGTAAAATTAAAATTCTATAAGTGTTACACCATTCACTTTATCTCAATCAAATTGGTTTCACAACTTGTAGTCTCTATATATGTCCTATTTACATACTAAACTATCTAGTTAAAACATTATCTTAGTGGTAACCACACATTCCCACTCACCATAGACTATCCCTCTTGGCCTCACCCAACCTCATGGGACCTTTTACAATCCAACCCATTTTATATTCATCATTCACCTTTATAGTGAATCCAAATTTCCTTATACCACAACAATTCTATTTTACCATACACAAAATATAAGTTTAATCCATCACCAAGTCCTCAATTGCATGATTCTCTCTTAAATAACCCTTTTATATAGTAATAAGGGAACTTCTTAGGACCCTCATAATTTAAATCACATGTAGACATCTATTCATAATCTAAATTAAAAACTATTTTATCTCACTCATGGTAACATGTTTTCCATGAGTTTATCAAATTTTCCCATCACATTTGAAACATTTATTAAGATCCTAATAGGCTCTACTTATTTATCACATGATTCTAAATCCCCTCAATTTCAATTTGGGTCTCCCTAAACCTCTTTCCCATTCCTACATACCACATCACACAATATACACATAAGAAATTTTATAGTAAATTAGGGTTCACCTACCTCATATTGATAGGTGTTAACCATTCCAATATCATTCTCTAATTTATTCTCAATAAGCTGATATAACAAAATCTATAAAAACTAAATAATTTGGGGATTTAATGAAATCCGTTGATAAAATTGGGGGAAAACAATAATAAAGTGAGATATCATATCCTTTTTGAGAGAAAAACAAATCCACCAATGGAACTTGTTTTTAATATTGAATGATATTTTTGGAGATAAAAATGGTATCCAAAGTGGTATGGGATGGATTCTATAGATTAAAAAAGAGGATATATTTGGTATTTTTATAAAATCCCACTCATATATTTTTTACAAAAATACATTATTAGACTTAGGTCCCAAAAACTAATAGGTTCTCAATAGTCCATCGATTACCTATTTCATGGTCACTGGCCAACCAATGTCTATCTAGTAGATTTTTCAAATTCACTAGAAATACATAAGGTTCCCGATGTCCCACCATTAGGTACCCAACAGTTTCATTGCCTTATTGGAATAAAACATCCATTATCTCTTCCATAACTTTCACTCATTTTCATAAGCATATCCAAATTTAAATTAAACCATTTATGATTTAATAATAATATATAAAAAATCAATACAAAACTATAAAATTAAAAGTCCAATGTCTCTAGTTACACTGGAGTCTAATCATTTTCCAAATCTACCAACATGAAATGGAGTATTTTGTTAAAATGATATCTAATTAAAATTATGTATTATATATAATAATATCTTAGAGAGATATTAATTTATTTTAAAATATGAGAAATGACCCCTCTTATATATTTCTTTGGACCACCTAGCGTAGATTGGGTAACACTAGGGTGGTGTTTTTCACTTAGGTTACCAAGAATGAGTACCATTTTATTACTTATGACTATTTGGTATTGTTCGGGAAGGACCTATGTGGTGATTCATTCAACATTATTATACAAATTATATGGTTCATTTCATGAAAGAGGGTTGTGATTATTATTTCATGTATATGATGTTATTATTATAATATATTTTTTGACTTAGGAGGTTTCATGTATTATCAAAAACAAGTGAAAGTATTCATGGGTTGAGTATATTCTAAGAAACTAAGGGCCAGGATTCATGTCATGACCTGTCCCCTCGGGCCCGTGTCGTGACTACCCCAAGCCCGCCTTCCATAGGCTAGGGGTGGGCGACTAGCACTGAATAGGCATGTCCCAAAAAGGGAAGGCATTTTTCTTTAAACCTATACACATGTACAAAACTCAAATTGTGGAAAGTAAACATGAATTAAACCACAACTGACATTGAGACAACTAAAGAGAGTACAATACAAACTAAAAGTACAAAGGGGCCAAAATATAATTCCAAAACCACAAAGAAAGTACAACTGCCATGATCTGTCCACTCGAGACCCCACTAGAAGGGCAGGTATAGGGTAGCTGCCTATAGCCATATAAGTACGCCTGTTCATCCTATATCTATGAGCACCACTTGGTCTTAGACCACCAAGTTCTTCGTTGAAGCGTTCGTCCATCCCGTCTCACTGAGAACCACTTGGTCCCAGACCACCAAGGTCTTCGTCAAAGCATCAATCACCTGCACGGGACACAACATGTGCGGGCGAAGCCCGTGCAGGGGTGAGTAAAATAATACTCAATTGGGACCCCAAACCACAAAGGAAAGACCACAAATCAATCCACAAAACAAACCATGAATCATGGTTAAGAATCAAGATAGCTCACACGGGTATAATCTAAAGTAAAGAAAGAAAGACTGTCAATCGGAACACTAAACACCTTAGACTATTGAGGTAATCATCCCAGACGAGTATTGTGGGTATGATGGGTCATACAGAGTCACTTGTAGCTGATCCCCACAGTATTTCTAGAAGTTGATTCACATACGGTCGCTATGAGCTGATCCACACAGGGTCGTTGGGAGCTGATCCACACAGGGTCGTTGGGAGCTGATCCACACAGGGTTGCTAGGAGCTGATCCACATAGGGTCACTAGGAGATGATCCCCACAGGTTACCTAAGATCTGATCCACACAGGGTTTCTAGGAGCTGATCCACACAGTGTCTCTAGGAGCTGATCCACACTAGGTATCTAGGAGCTGATCCACATAGGGTCGCTAGGAGTAGATCCACACAGGTTCCCTAGGAGCTAAACCACACAGGTTTTCTAGGATTTTAACCACATAGTGTCGCTAGGTGCTGATATACATAGGGTCTTTAGTAGATGATCCACACAGGGTTTCTAGGAGCTGGTCTACATAGGGTCACTGGTCTTCGGATCTCATCCAGTTGTAGGATTCCCGCACGAATCATGTTTGATTCTGGTAGAATCTACACCTCAAAAAAATTATCATATCTTGAATATCGAAAAATCTCACTTAGATCATGCCAAAATAACCAACTCATAGTGAGGGTTCCAATGTCACCAACGTCTTGTCAATCAGACACCCGGTTTGAAATTTATAGCTGTTTTTTTGAAAAGGGTCTGGTCGGGTCTGGGACCGGTCCGACCTGGTCGGACCGACCAGCCTTGGTCCACCGGCCCAACCCGGGTCCGACTCAACCCAGATCTAGCCCGACCCATTGGGGTGGTTCCAACCAGCTGGGGAGAGTCCATCCCACTGGGGCGGGCCGACTCCCACCTAGTCGGGACACGGTCGGAAGCCACATCCACCCTCCAACCCCATAGGTCATCTGTAGGGCCACCTCCTCTGTCGCGGTCCTTTGAACACAGCCAAACCGCATGCGACATGGAGTGGTTCTGCGTCTGTAGTGCCTCTGACGTAGCTGGGTGGCCGCATCCACCCGCCGTCAGTCATTGGCACGGAGGCCAATGGCTCTTGCCGCACCGCCGCGGTCTGAGCCAGCCGCGGTCTGAGCCAGCCATGACATTCCTTCCAACGCGCTGTCGTGGCATGCCAGTGGGTTCTTCTGCGAACCACTGGCTTCGCTCCAGTGGTTCGTTCTTCATGTCGTATTCACCTCCGACCTCCATGGGGTACCACCTTCTATACTACGGCCTTGAAACCACATTATCATCAACTTAGAGGTTCATCCACAAAGAACGCATGAGGTGAAAGGGCTCGGGCCTTGTTCATGTCGGGCCACACCCTACGCATTAGAGTCTTTAAATATGGGTAGGTTTGAGATTACAATCCTATCAAATAATAACCAATCTCGATGCAATGCCCAAGAAAAACACCCTCTCGCAAGAACACACGATATGCAGATCAACCTATTCATGTTTTGATCCGTGTTCGTTGTTTTAAAATGAAGAATAGAGAAAACTCAAACACCAATAAAACCCCTACCTAAGTAAATTGTTCATTGGAAATGATCCTTTCTAAGGGTGGAAGAAGAACGCATTCGCCATTTGTCACTCCACGATCAATTGTTTGGTGGTCGTTGGAATTCATCGTCATCACCCACCAGAGCTTCAGAGTAGAACCAAGATTGTGTCAACCATCTTACGTTGTTTTCTTGACCATTAAAGTATGAAACACGAAATAATGTTTCAATTAAATTCTGTTACAAAGTTTTCATGTTGATTCATTTATGAAACAACATCTTTGATTTCATTCCATTATACGTTGTTTCGCTGTAACGGTTTGAAAATTTAGAAAAATAAAATAAAACAAGTTTATTTTATTTTTTAACTTTTTCTTTAAAAATTATGAAAAATAACTTTTTCCATCGACCCACGCTAGTCGAGGTTAGGTCTATTCTAGAATAATCTCATTATTTTGAGTTCAACAGTGCCCTTGGATTTTTTATTCAAGCACCAGTTTAAAAGTTATAAATTATCATTAAATAAATGTATATGTATTTTCAAATAGAGTTTAGTTTTTTTTTTGAGTTATTTTAAAATTTATTAATTTAACTTATATTAGAAACTATTATTTTATTTTAAATTATTTCCTATTATAAATTTATCTATATATTTATATGATACTTTATAATAACCCATAAATATCTAGTATAAATTTTATATAATTTTATCATAAATAACTAAAATAGGAATATAATAACTCATATCTTCAAACACAAATGTCTAGTGTATTTAAATATTAGATGAATATTACATAGTTTCTAATATAATAACAAAAAAATTTAATTTAATGATTTAAAATATTCTTCCTATAAATCCATCATATCCTTATCATTATATACAATCCCTTGAGTATATTCATCAAATACATGGTGTATTCATATCATATTAAGGGGATAAATATAACAAAAAAAGGAAAAAACCAATTATCATCAGTGAGGTGAGAGATCGTTATCATGTTGAAATAAAGAACATGAAAATGAAATATTTTAGTAGAATCTATCACAAAATTAATAATTGTATATCATAAAAACAATCTACGGATCATTTCCAAGACAATATAACATAATGGTATAGACTCACTACCCATGCACTATGCATAACATCTCATGAGATATATGCATTTCCTAATTCTTATGGGATCTATTTAATCCCTATACCACTAATAAAGTAATCATATGTCTATAAATATGTTTGAAACATAAAATAAATTAATCATAAATCATATCATGGTTAACCCATGAGAGGAAGAGTATAATATAAATAAAAGTAATCTAAGGTGTGATGTAATAATTAGTTTCAAAAGAAGATATAAATATGTATAAATACATTTAAAAATAATAAAAATGTCTTAATATTTCTAAATTATTATATTATACTATACATAATAGAATATATACTAGAAATATTAAATTTAAATAGGAACAGTTTATGTTTATAATTAGTTAGAAGTGAAACATCATAATTGTTTTTTAAATTTTGAATTAAAAAAAATGTGAGTATAGTAAAATGATATTTAAATTCACATTAAAATCATAAGAAAAATCATATAATATATTCAATAAATATGATATATAAAAATTCCCAAGTAAGCCAGAAAAAGAAAATTATAATCAATAGATAGATAAAAAATGAGTCGAAATGTCTTTACCTCAAGTCCTAAATTATTTGAATGTAATTATAATTTTTGTTATAACCAAGAAAATATTATTAATATATTTTAAAAAATATTAACTTTTATCAGAAGGTTCAGGAACTAGGCAGACTTTCCATAAATATTCATTAAAAATATAATGTACAAGGAGCTACAAGGACAGTCAACATAAATGAGTGCAAGTTAAACAATTGGCATCAGAGTCTGATAGTGATGAGAAAAGTTTAGGTAAAATAAAAGGCCACATCGAGATACAATAAATTATTTCCTTTTTTGGAAAGATAATTACCTACCTGATTTTCTTCTCTATTGACATGTGGCACACTCAAATTCATGATGTATGCTACTTGAAATTAATCTATCCAGTGTGCTAGAATCCACCATGGAACATTCCTCGATCTACTTCTTAAAGATTAAACCACAAGAGTAGAGTTTGGTTAAACCCATTATTTAATCAATCTGAAGTTTCTAGAAAACTTGATTTTAGGGATCATTACCTTGAGCTCTTTTTTTTTAAAGAAGGAAAGATAATATTAATGACGAATATTAGCAGTCATACATAAGCAGAGCCAACAAGGGAAATTTTCCAGCCATAGCTGGTTGACATCAAAGGGGCCTGAGGCCACCAGCTGATGGGCCGCATTGTTTCCTTCCCTTTTGGTAAAGGAGAAGTTGAAGCTAGAGAAGCCTTGGCGCAGCGAGTGGATTCTCCTAACAATGAATCCAAAGGCCTGGAGTCTACCATCATTGTGGTTAATAGCATTGATAACAGAAAGGCAGTCAAACTCAATGATGATATCATCCCATCCATGTTCCACAGCGAGCAGCATCCCTGCAAGTATGGCATAGGCCTCAGAAACTGCAGGTTCCCATAAGGAATGATGTGGTTCATATTTTTTTGCAATGATCTGCCCCAGATGATTTCGATCCAGGAGGCTGAGAGCAACAGGCCCATCCTTGGGGAGAGAAGCATCCACATTAATATTAATACTCCCTTCCATTGGGGGTCCAATGAGGGGAATAGTAGGGGGTAACGCCTGGCATAAAGTGTCCTTTGTGGTCCTTCCATCCCTTAATCCATGAAGTGGCTCGTTCAATCCAGAACTCGGGAGGCTGATGAACTTGGTGGAAAACCGAGTCGTTACGCCAAACCCAAATGATCCAAGCCAGGGTGCAACAAGAGCTTGCATTAGACGATGAAATATAGGAACACCAGTGCATCAGAAGATCGGGGAGGTCAAAGGCAATGTCCAGTGAAGCATCTGAAATCGGGTCTCATTTATTCCAAATTTCCTTGGCTCCCAGGCCATGAATGATGGCGTTCCAAGGATTTTCAGGAATATTCAGGTAGAAAGGGTAGGATTCAGTACTAGCCATATGTTGGTAAACAAGGAGGCTCATGGTAGGGAGGGTGCTCGTGCACACCTGCCACCAAAATTGGCATATTTTTTTGGGGACATTGAGCTTCCAAAGCGCTTTCCATGGTCCCTCATCACAGTCGCTAGAGTGAATGTCGAGAGCCAGTCTGTACTTGGATCTCACTGTGTACTCGCCTGAAGAATCATTGGTCCAAAAAAGATGGTCGGGGCCTGCATTAGGGACCCAGGGGATGCTCAGAATAATTCTTTGGTCTCTTTCATTAAACCATTCCTCGATCTTTTTCCCACACCATCCTGGGTCCTGGTCTGAAAAGAGGTAGTTGACAGTGGCGTCTTCAAGACTTGGTTGGGCGGGGGATGTGGCCCGCAAACCATCCTTATCGATAAGCCAGGTATCGGTCCAGATGTTGATAGATGATCCATTTCCAATCCTCCAGCCTAGCCCTTTTTTCAGGAGATTTCGGGGCCCCCAAATACTTCTCCATAGGAAGCTAGGGCAGGGGCCAAGAAAGGAACCATGGAAGTCTGTGGGGGGAAAGTACTTGGAACGGAGTACCCATGCACATAAAGATGATGGATGGTTAAGAAGGCGTCGTCCTTGCTTGGCCAGCAGTGCGTCATTGAACAGAAGAAGATTCCAGAATCACATCCCTCCCTCCGACTTGGGTTTGCAGAGTTTCTCCCAGGCCAACTAGTGGGGTCAATTTCTTCCATCATTTTCCCCCACCAGAAGTTGGCAGTATGTAAATGGATCAGGTTGACGATGGCCGCCGGGAGCTTAAACATCAACATAATGTAGCTGGGGATAGACTGAATGATAGCTTTAATGAGGGTTCCTTTTCCAGCTTTGGAGATGCTTTTTGGGGTCCAGCCTTGAATTTTTTTCCCAATCCTGTCCACTAGAGCTGCAAAGATTTCTTTTTTGGACCGGCCAATCACCGTAGGGAGTCTGAGATACTTCTGGTGATTATCGACCAAATGGATGCCTACAGATGCACAAATATCAGCTCTCTTATCAGGAGGCACCCCTGTGCTGAAGGAGATTTCTGATTTTTCATGATTGAAAGATTGTCCAGACGCCCGCTCATATTGCTAGATCGCTTGGCTGATCACCCGGCATTCATTAATAGTGACTCTGGAGAAAAGGAGGCAGTCGTCGGAGAAGAAGAGATGTGACACTTGTGGGCTTTCACGGCAGACCTTTGCACCATGAATAGACTTAGAGGATGAATCCCTGGAAATAAGGTTAGAGAAAACATCATCCACCAAAATGAAGAGAAAAGGGGAGAGAGGATCTCCCTGGAGCAGGCCTCGGGTTAGGGCGAATCCTCTGGTGAGCTCCCCATTGACCTTGATTCTAAAGGATACGGTCGAGATGCAGTGCATGAAAATTTCTTTCTATTTAGTGCAGAAGCCCATTTTCAGCATCACAGCTCTAAGGAACTATCATTCCACTTTATCATAGACTTTGCTCATATCCAGTTTCTAGGACATGGTTCCTCTTTTTGTAGTGGAGCACGTTTTTATAGAGTGGAACACTTCATGGGCCACAATTTCATTATCAGTAATCAGCCGCTTGGCCATGAAGGCACTCTGGTTTTCAGAGATAATATCAGGAAGCCAAGGATTTAGCTGATTGATAAGGATTTTTGAGAAGATCTTATAAGAGACATTGCAGAGGCTGGTAGGTCTAAAATTAGGGATCGCCTGAGGTTTCTTGATTTTGGGGATGAGGACGAGGACCGTTTTATTGAGGACTGAAATTATTGTATTCCCCGCCCAGATGTTTTTTATCATTTTGCAGATGTAGGGATCGATAATGTACCGGTATTGTTTAAAAAAATGTGTGAAAACCATCTGACCCCAGGGCCTTAGTGGGGTAGATATGCTTCAAAGCCAGGTGTATCTCATCATTCGTCACATCTTTTGTAAGCTGTCGATTAATCTCCTTGGTGATCATAGGTCTGATGAATTCTTCCACTTCAGCAGACATAAAAGGAGTTCCTATGGAGAAAAGGTTCTAGAAATAGCCTACCAAAGCTTCATAAATGCCGCAGGTGTCAGAAACTTTGCTTCCATCAGGTCGTGAAAGGCTCCTGATAGAGTTTTTCCGATGCCTAGCTGACGCTTTCAGGTGGAAATACCTTGTATTAGCATCGCCCTCTTTAATATGGGTTCACGTTCCCACATATCCCAAAAACTTTACTTAACACGAAGGGCCCCGTCTAGCTCTCTTTGAGTGGCACCAATACTGGAGATGTTTCCATTGGATGGGGGTTGCCTGAGTAAGTTGTGCAACTTTTTTTCAAGGACATCACAATGCCTATCAGGTTGGTGGAACTTCTTGTTGCTCCAAGATCTCAGACCAGAAGCAAACTATTGGATATTGAGGCCAACATCTTCATGGGAACTCTTCCAACTTGATCGGACCACCTCTTCGCATTCCTCATCTTTTTTCCAAAAGCTCTCAAATCTGAAGGGTCTACTGAGTTTTCAATTTCATTCGCCTTTCAAATAGTCAATGATAATTGGGCAGTGATCCGAATAGTTAAGGGTCATGTAGCCAACATGAAACATGTTAAACAGATTGATCCAATCAGTAGAACCCAAAAATCTATCAAGACGCTCATAGATGCGAGTACCTTCAGTATTACCGCGGAACCAAGTAAAAGGATTACCTGTGAACCCCAGATCAACCAAGTTCGCCTTAGTGACTGTGTCTTTGAAGTTAGACATCGAGGCTGAGTGTCGAAAACTTCCACCTCTCTTTTTCTTATGGAACATGATCTTATTGAAATCACCTCTAAAAAGAATAGGTCTAGGTAAATCATGTCGCAGCTTGTATAGAAGGTCACATGACTTCCCCTTATTAGAATGGTATGGTCAGCCATAGAATCCCACAAAGGTCCAGGGTGGGTGCAAGTCAGTTTGAATAGTCGCAGCCATGTGGTGCATGGAGAAAGTCAAAATTTTAACATCAATATTGTCCTTCCAAAGGAGACAGAGGCCCCCAGAATAGCCTTGTCTGGGCACCAGAAAGTAGCCTTGGAATCCACACTTCAGAGCAATACCATTGGTGTCCTTATTTTCCAGTATGGTTTCGGACAGGAAAACCATATCGGGGCGACTTTGAGTGCAATTGCGCTGAAGCATGTGAACCGTTCCTGGGTTGCCAAGCCCACGATAGTTCCAGCATAACACAATCATTGCTCTAGGCGGGGATGGGTCTCACCCACCGCCACCTTTGGTTCCTCCAGACTCATTTCACCACTTGTCATTTTCCATATTTTGGTGGGATTCCTCCCCGATTGGCATGTTTCAGTTTGTCGTTTCCTAGCACTGGGGTTAGGGTCTTCCACGTGACCATCACTTCCTCCACGTTGCACCCTTTTCCACATGTGACAGGTGATTGGGCCCAGCATTGGAGTTCCCATCATTCCATGGGCCTCCATTGGTGTTTTATCAATTACGGACGATTGTGGATCTGGATCCGGGTCTGGTGGCTTTATCTCTTCTTAATAAGTAGTTATGGTGACAATGTGTTTTTATAAGAAACTATTTATAAATACACAACACATTTTGAGGAATCCTCTACATCTCAAAGGTACTAGTGCACTGGAAGTGGTACCATTAACTTTCAACTTAATCCATGATTAAATATGAGGAATCCACCAAGTTTGTTTTAGCACCAGTGGTTTCTTACACTGGCTTGGAAAACCAAGCGAAAATAGGATGTTAATATCTGGTATATTGTCATGCATTGAACCTATCTGTATTTTTTCTTCATATTGGACATTTTTTTCATGATATTTATGCTTTAAATAGATGAGTATGATTTTCCACTAAACATGATCCCATTTATGGAAATCCATATGTAATAAATGATATTAGTAGCAACAATCGGTATTAGGTTATAGAACATATCATTTCTATTTGTTTCAGTGATGGAAATAATGAGATAAGATATGATACCATGGATATATAAATGAACATTAAATACATCATGTATATGATTCCATAGCCTCATTGGAAACCCACTTTTCAGAAGAAGAAAAATTGTTTCATATTATCAGATATTATCAAACACAACACATAGGCTGAAATAGTTTGAAGACCAACCTTATGGAGTTATTCATTAGTTAGTAATATTTTTTTCAATAAATCATATAATATAAGATATATGGAGGGAACAATGAAGGGATTTATAAATTTTATATGTTATCAAGGTTTATGGTAACCACCATAAAACTTCAATATGTACATCTCTTTTATATTAATACAACCATTGTTTTTTGACATATAGACTAGTGATTCTATATCTATAAATTTATTACTTTTAATTTTAATTGAAATTTCAATAGGGATATTGTCAAAGGATCTATCAAGATTTTAAATAAATTCATTTATAGATATATTTTGACAACGATAAGGGAATATTATAATATTATTAAATGGAATGCCTAGCCAAGTACTATTCCAAACATTGAGATCAAATTTATTACAAACAAGAAACATGGAATAATCAATTATCTTATTGTAGTATTATTTTTGTGAAGGTCACACAGATGATGATAGATAATCAAGATGTCCACTCTATATCTTGATTATAAATATGTTATGATGAAACCCCAAATAAGTGTTTTAAGAAGTCATAAAATTCCATGTGAAAATAGATATCTAGGAACCGTTAAACTTCTATTGGTATTTAATTCCTTATCCACCCCTGTAAATTGGTATTATATAATCCTTCCAAGAAACAAGGACTGACATATTTTTATAAATGCATCCATCCTAGAAAAAACATGTAATCATACCATGAAATATTTTAATGAGGTTGTATTGCCACTTATAAGTAGGGAAGGAAAAAATAATCATGGATGTGATAACATAGTTGCAAAGAAAGACTCTCCCTACTTGTGAAATACTCATACCCTTAAATATATTTATTTTGGAAATTATCATGTAACTAATACTCTTAAGGCACAAACTCTTGATTGAAAATCATAACTCCAATATAATCAAAGGGTATGGACCCTTTCTTGACTCCCAATAAATTAGAAAGCCTATTTTTTCTAGAAATCCTGATACCTTTTCCAAAAATAATGAATGAATTATTCCAATCGATATAATGGATAGAAAATTCCTCATAATTACTGAATGTATTCTTAATGTCCTCAAGATTCTTCCTCAATGAATCCCCAAATAGGGGGAATTTATCAACATAGATAAAGTGGGAAGGTGAAAAAAGGTGTCTTCCATCTTTCATTTTCCTATAAATTCATGAACTACATAAATCAGTAAGACATCCAGTAATGTCATTATTAGAAATTTTAAAGGGGATATTTGATAAAATATCTCCTTATCTTACACCTATAGAGATCCCAAAAAACCATTTTTGAGATACGTAGACAAGGATATATAACCTTTAAAATTTAAGGATCACCATGATGAGGTTAATAAATGTAATAGAGAAACCATATATTTTGAGAATATCTATGATAAATCTCTATCTGATGACATTGAAAGCCTTAGAGATGTCAATTTGGAGGGATTATTAACATCTTCTACTTTCTTTTTAAGATTATTTCTACCCTCTAAGATAGTGAAGAGATGGTTTTGAATAAAACTTATAGAGATTAATCAAAATTGGGGGTGATGAAATCACTGATGATTCTCCCAAGACTCATAATATAGGGAGATTATTCCAAATATAAATTAATCAGAAGTACTTGATATCAATACCATCATATTTTTTTGATTTAAATGTTATGAAGAAAGAATTGATTCCATAAAGAATTAAAGCTCTAGGAAATAATTAATTTCGCATAATTGATTTGATCAAAATGGATAATATCCCAGTAAAACATAAAGAAATTTTTGTTGAACCCATTATGTCCTCTATCAATCTATAAGTATAATGAAAATAAGGTAGATTTAATCTTATATTCTAATTATGTCTCAGTGTTGATTTAATTTTTTTATATTCAATGAAAAAAGGTATGTTTTTAATTAAATTATTTTCACCGTACTTACCCTCATCAATGTATATATTTGGGAAATATTTAACAACATCATGAGATATGTCCTCTTCAAAGGTTATAATGTAGTCTTGAATCTAGATAGCAATGAGACCTTTTTTTAACCTTCTTCTCCTTGTGAAGACAGTGAAAAAAATATGATTTTCTTATCCCCATATTGGATCTACCTATATTTATATTGATTATTTATCAATATATATTTGATATATATAAGATCATCTAATTTATAATTGTTAGGAAAAAATTCCTCAAGGTAACATTGCAGCATTTTTGGGTTGATTGTGTTTGTTGAAAAAGCGGGTTTTCATGGTGAATTGTTGAGTTCCAAAGATGTTATTGACAATCAATGTTGACAAAGTACCATGACAAAGGAACAGATGATCTGGAGGTGGTACAAAAAGATAAGTACAAGGTGGCGTCGTTTTCCAGTGTTTGCCAAATTTTTGGGGTCCAAAATTTGGAGTTTGGTGAGCATCGTGAAAAGTGGATATCCTTGAAGATATTACTTAAATATATAAAAGGCATGAGTTTCGCGAAGATAGGCTTCATGGAATGGATTTTATGAAGACCAGAAAAATGATGGTGGTGATTCTTCGTGATTACGTCAAGCTTCACGAATAGCAGAGGTTGAAGTGCATCGCGGCGGTGAAGGGATTTGCGAGGGATCTTCACGGTGAATGCGTGACGGAATTGACGGGATGCTCCATGATTACGACAAGCTTCGAGACTGGAAAATTTTTGTGGTGCTTCGAGATTTTGAGAGAATTTCGGCAGGAAATTCGGAGCTTCACGATTTGAGATGACGTGACATTGACTTGGCACGGAAGGTTTGAGGGTCGGTGGAATCGCCTATAAATATGGCTCAACCCCCTTGAGATAAGGAGAGATTTTTTTTGAAGAAAATTATTTGCTCTCGGTTCGTGAAGGTAGTTCGCGAAGGCAGTGCGCTTCTCTAAAGGAAGGAGCTTCGTGGTGGCTATTCTAGCTCCACGAAAGTTGCGAGCTCTGTGTTGGCTCAGTGAAATACCTAAGGGAAGTCACTCTATGATGACTTGAGCTTCACGAGATTGATTCGCGAAAAGGAAGGAGATTCACGAAGGCTTGTTTGAGCTTTTCGAAATTGGGAGCCTCGCGAAGTAGGGTGATTTGTAAAGGTATTTTCAAAAGGAATTGCCTAGTGTTTAGAGGAAAAGGGGTATTCATATGTGGATGACAGTTAGAATTTAACAGAGCATCTATCAATAGTTGAGGATGCATGTATTCATTCAAATGAAGAGACCTACAGGTCTATAAACTGTGAGTGGATCCCTTCCAAGTGTAGTGAGAAAAGGAAGATGAAGAAGGTTATTCTTTCTACCGGCAGTGATCCAGAGAGAGAGAAATAGGGAGTGACCCTTGGGAAAGCAGTGTGATGAACCTAAACATTGTAAAGGTAGTGATCCTTGGCATATAAGTGATCTATCCCAAAAATTATTGGCAGTGATATTTAGTGGATTCGGTACAACGGCACATCATCATTGTATGCTCCTTGAACGTAGTCTAGTGAGGGTGAACCAAGTAAAAATCTTTGTGTCTGCCTGCTTGCTTCCCTGCATTGCATTTAAAGCATCATCATCAGATAAAGAAGAAAAGAAGTGGGCATAATAAACACACAAGTGAAAACAAAGTGACCCTTGTAACAAAGAGGTCAAGATCTAGTGGGGCGGGAAGAATTTTGAAAAAGAATATCCATACCCTGATTCACCCCCCCCCCCTCTCAGGGTATATAGGCCCCTATTAGTCCTAATAATTGGTATCAGAGGACAGGTTCCTTTTATCAGATTTTTTTTCTCTGACTTGGTTCAGTTGATCTGTGTGGTTAAATATTTATTCTACTCTTATCTTGGTGTACCATGGAAAAGGGTAGAACATCAAAGAAGAAGCAAAAGTCTGGTAAAATTCCTCAGTGTGGAAGTGTTAACGGAAAGAGTGTGATTCAGTTGAAGGAATCAAGTAGTGAAGAGGATAATGATTTGGATAAATCATATAGTGAAAATACTTACTCATTCAATGATGTAGAAGGAATGAGTGAAGAACCCGACATTCCAAGTGATGTTGGAACTACTGATGATGAAGAAACACCAAGAAGTCAAAAAGTGGAAGTTTTCCACAAAGAGAAAGAACTGGATCAGAAATTCACTGATGAAATTAAATCTAAAGATATTGGGATCCAAGCACTGGAAACTGAGATCAACAATGTAAGAGGTTTGAATCAAAGGCTTATTGATGTAGCTACTGATCTGAGGCAGAAGAATGATTCTCAAGATGAAGAACTGCAAAAGAGATCTATAAAGGTAGAAAAATCAAAATCTGATGTCAAGGGAAAGAATCTGAACTCATATGAGATTCATAATTTGAAATCTAGAAATGATGATCTTTCTACACAGCTATCTAAACTAGTTAAGAATAATCAAAGGCTATAAAAATAGAATGTATTTTGTTCTGATTATATTGAAGAAGAAAAATTAAAAGTGAAGGAGAAAAGTGACATGGTAGAAAATCTCACATGAGAACTGGAAGATGAGTTGAGTAGCAGGGAGAATCTAAGAAAATAACTCAATGCTCAACTTGAATCAAGAGATAAGAAGATTCAACAATTGGAGGAAGAGATAGAAAAATCCAAGAAAGAAATGGAGATATCAAAAGACAAAGTAAAACCTAAGTTGAAGGATGCACTGCACTTACTATTCGATTGTCCTTTGAAAGGTGATGATAAAATGAAAAGAAAGTATGATATTTCTGAGGAGAAACAAAAAAATATTTTCTTAGATCAAAGACCATATAGTTTAGGAAAAATTGGTATTGGATTTGATGAATCCCCTCTCATGCATGATAGAAAGAGAGTCATTAATAGTTCTAGAAATGGTAAAAACCATGTAGGTGATGGAGAAAGACCTAAAAAGACTTTTACAAGAAGTAATGATAGCATGTGCTATTTTTTGGGATTCATGGTCATACATAAAGCTTATGTTCAGAGGCTTAGGAATACATCTCAGGCTTTGAAAATATAAAATGTACTAAATATGAGAAATCAGAGAGAAGAGTCTCTCAGAGAAAAACATTCATCAAATGCTATTACTGTGGAAGAAAGGGACACACAATAATTATGTGTCAGGAAGCTCAGGAGCTCAATATCAGAATAGGAGCTCAAGATGCATCAATATCTCGGTTGAGAAATTATGAAATGAGTTATGCCTTTAATAGAAAATGTATTATATGTTCTGATTATGGGTATTTAGCAAGACATTGCTACAAAAATAAATCAAGAAAGGAAAAGGAACTCGAAATGAGATTCTCAACTCTAGTGGTGCATGATAAGAAATTATGCACTGGAATACAAAGTGAACAGATTTCATGGAGAGAATGTGAAAAAACCTAGAAGTACAAGGGGAGATCGACTCCAACTGTGAGTAAGAAGAATGCACATTCAGTAGAGGACTCAGCACTAGCGAAAAATAGTGTAGTGACTTAGATATCTGATAAAAGAAAAATGAACAAAGAATGCATTGAGAAATTCGCATGTCGTGTGCCATGACAAAAAGTGGAGGAAAGTGGAAGATCCTTTTGATGGTGGAAGAAGCAAGGGAAGATGAAAAGCAAAGATATTCCTCTTCAGAGAAGGAATCCGGGAAAGTGGCATATTGGTGGAACATCAAGGAACGAAATGTATACTAGTGAGTTTAAACCTAAAAGTGTGAGAAAGGTCAAGCCTGCAAAATCCTCATATCATAAAAAGACTCAACATATGGGTAATGAATTCTTAGTCATATGGCTAGACCAGTTGAAGTTGGCTAGGCAGTTAGAGCAGGCAAGGAAGGAGTGTGATGCTCTGCAAGAAAGAATCAATGGGTTGACCCATTAGGATCAACCACAATCCTCTTCTTGAGGATTCCAGAAATTCACCCCCTCTCCCTATATATATAAATGTTATTAACTGATGATTCAAATGTTTCAGGTTTTAGGGAGATACGATCCAAGGGGAAGTTGCATCTAAATATACAAAGTGGATAAGTGATATTCTTCAGAGTTTTAATTGACTCATATCAAGTACCAGAGTTGATGAAGAAAGGGAGCAACAGAGCACAATAGGAATTGATTGTGTTATTAACTTTATATCTTGTTTCCTACACCTATTTTCTACTCAGCAGGCTTAGAGATTTTTTTAATGGATCAATGTTGAGTGGAAGATGAGAATAAATGATGCAGCAGAAGAAGAATGTATATGGGTCTAACCACAGGAAGTGTTTTGTAACATAGGGGGAGATCTCTATCTCCTAATCAGATGAAAAATATCAATGTGATATAATGTATGAGTGTTTCTGATCAAGAAGACATATTGTGGGAGAGGCAGAAAAATTCATGAATTTCATAATCATTTATTTTGATCTAACAATGTGGTATCAGCTGACTGTTTTCAGGATACCAAGAAGCTGCGAGAAGTATTTGAAAGGAATGATTCCACTAAACAATGAAATAGTGAGAAATTTCTTGATGAATGTGATGAGGAGGAAAGAAACAAAGGGGGAGCATAAGTGACTGATGCCAATTCAGAAAATAATTATACATGGGAGATTGTTTCGAGGACAGCAGATAAAGAATGTCATCAGGACTAAATGGGTCTATCGGAACAAGATGAATAAAGATGGAATAGTTATCTGAAACAAAGCATGATCAGTGTGCAAATTATACTACTAGATAGAGGGAATAGATTTCGATGAGACATTTGCACCGGTTGCAAGGCTGGAGACAATCAGATTATTCCTATCCATTGTAGTGCAACGGAAGTTCAAGGTGTTCCAGATGGATGTTAAATCTGTATTCTTGAATGGGATTCTGGAGGAAGAAGTGTATATCAAGAAACTAGATGTTTTTCTTATTCATGTGGATGAGAACAAGGTTTGTTAGCTGAAGAAGGCATTATATGGACTGAAACAAGCTCCGAGATCATGGTACTCATGTCTTGATCAGTATTTGAAGAAGCTTGGTTTCCAGTGAGGGGGAGTTGATTACAATATCTATTTCAACAAAAATAGTAATCAAAGGATAATGGTGTTGGTTTATGTTGATTACATAATATTTGGTGGATCATATGAAGCACAGTGCAGACAGTTCACAAAATTCATGAAACATGAGTCTGAAATGTCTATGATTGGTGAGCTGACGTTTTTCCTTGGTTTACAGGTGACACAAGGAAGGAATGGCACATTCATTTCTCAATCCAAATATGCCAAGGAGGTTCTGATAAGATTTGGAATGGAAAATTCCAAGGAGATGAAAACTCTGGTTGCTACCCGGATGAAGCTGTCCAAAGATGAGGATGGCAAGGTAGTTAATATCATAAAGTACATACAAATCATTGGAAGTCTATTGTACCTAACTACGACAAGTCCTGACATTGTTTTTTACACATGACAAGCAACGAGATATTAGAGTAATCCCAAGGAAATCTACATGCTTGCAGTGAAAATAATACTTCGGTATATCAAGGGAATGGTGGACTTCAACTTGATGTATAATGGAAAATCTCATATAGAGTTATTGGGATATACTGATGCAGATTGGGCCAGTTCAGTGGATGATAGGAAATAAACGTCAAGAGGTGCATTATATCTTGGTGGTTTGTGTAGTTATTGGCTAAGAAAGAAGCAAGATTTCATTTCATTGAGCACCGCAGAAGCTGAGTATATTGCCGCCACTCAAGCTTGCACACATTTATTGTGGATGAAGTAGCAGCTTGATGATATAGGCATTGAAGTGAAGTCTCCGATCAGAATCTAGTGAGATAACTCAAGTACTATAAATCTTATAAAAAATCTCATCCATCACTCTATGACAAATAACATTGAGATAAAGTATCATTTTATCAAGGAGAAGGTTGAGCAGGGAATCATGAAGTTGGAGTATGCACCTATAGAGATACAGGTTGCTGACATCCTAACAAAGTCCTTACCCAAGGAAGCTTTTGAGAAGCATCGACTGGATCTGGGAGTTCAGTCGACTCCATGAACTTGAAAAAGTGTAGATGTTGGACCCCCCCCCCCCCTCCTCTCCCTGAGGTATTATGTGTTTTTATCTAATGCACTAATCTGTGTTCTTTCCAATGTTGCATACCGCAAAGGGGTGACCTTTGGGTTCGTTGACAAAGGGGGAGAAATAGTGACCCCCCAAGGGGGAGAAACTGTGGCTAAGGAAGGGATAAAATGTCTTAGTAAAAGACACGGTGAGAAGCTGACAGGTGGAGCAGTGAGATAGGGGGAGAGCAATGAAATAGGGGGAGCATTTTTAAATATGAAGATGCTAGAAGTGATCGATAAAAGATTAGATATCACGATAGCTAAGGATCCCGATAAAGGCAAAAGAGTGGTGTTAGAATGGTGTAAGAAGGGTTCCAGCAATCAAAAATTGGTATCAGTTTAATAATTGGTATCTGATTGGTATCAACAATTGGAATCAGTTTGAAAATTTGTATCAGTTGAGTGTCAACAGTTGGTGGCAGAAATTAAGTGTTTCATTGATGATCTATTCATTTACTATTGTTTCTCACAATGAGAATTGCTCATGTGGGCTTAGAGTATGTGGTGAGTGAATCTCTGGTCACTATCTGAATCGCAAGAGGTGAATGGTGGTAGATGATGGAAGGAGACTTAGTGAGGTATCAACGTGCATAAAATCATTCTGATAAGAGTTGTGAAGAGTTGTCAACAAACCCAAAGGGGGAGATTGTTAGGAAAAAATTCCTCAAGGTAACACTGCAACATTTTTGGGTTGATTGTGTTTGTTGACAAAGAAGGTTTTCATGGTGAATTGTCGAGTTCTAGAGACATTGTTGACAATCAATGTTGACAAAGTACCATGACAAAGGAACAGATGATCTGGAGGTGGTACAAAAAGAGCAGTAAAAGGTGGCGCCATTTTCCAGTGTTTGCCAAATTTTTGGGGTACAAAATTTGGAGTTTGGTGAGCATCGCGAAAAGTGGATATCCTTTAAGATCTTATTTAAATATGGCAAAGGCATGAGTTTCTCGAAGATAGTTTTCATGGAATGTATTTCACGAAGACCAAAAAAATGATGGCGGGGATTCTTCACGATTATGTAAAGCTTTGCGAACAGCAGAGGTTGAAGTGAATCACGGTGGTGAAGGGCTTTGTGAGGGATCTTCATGGAGAATGCATGAAGGAATTTATGGGATGCTCTACGATTACGACGAGCTCCGCGATTGAAAAATTTTCGTGGTGCTTCGTGATTTTGAGAGAATTTTGGCAGGAACTTCAGAGCTTTGTGATTTGAGATGATGTGGTGTTTACTTCGTGCGGAAGGTTTGAGGGTTGGTGGAATCGCCTATAAATATGCCTCGACCCCCTCAAGAGAAGGAGAGAGTGTTTTTGAAGAAAATTATTTTCTCTCGGTTCACAAAGGTAGTTCGCAAAGGCAGTGTGCTTCACGAAAGGAAGGAGCTTCGCGATGGCTATTCTAGCTCCGCGAAAGTTGCGAGCTTCGCATTGTCTCAGTGAGATACATGAGGTAATTCACTCTATGATGACTTGAGATTCGTGATAGTGCTTCATGAGAGTTATTTGCAAAAAGTCAGGAGCTTCGCGAAGGCTTGTTTGAGCTTTTCAAAATTCAGAGCCTCGCGAAGTAGGGTGCTTTGCGAAGGTATTTTCAAAATGAATTGCCTAGTGTTCAGAGGCAAATGGGTATTCATATGTGGATGAAATTTTAAATTTAACAGAGCATCTATCAATAGTTGAGGATGCATGTATTCATGCAAATTAAAAGACCTATAGGTCTATAAACTGTGAGTGGATCCCTTCCAGGTGCAGTGAGCAAAGGAAGAGGAATAAGGTTATTCTTTATACCGATAGTGAGACAGAGAGAGAGAAATAGGGAGTGACCCTTAGGAAAGTAGTGTGTTAACCCTAAACATTATAAAGTAAGTGATCCTAGGCATAGAAGTTATCTATCCCAAACATTATTGGCAGTTAGCTTTAGTGGATTCGGTACAACGGCACATCATCGTTGTATGCCCCTTGGACGTAGCCCAGTGAGGGTGAACCAAGTAAAAATCTATGTGTCTACCTTCTTGCTTCCCTATATTTAATTTAAAGCATCATCATCAGATAAAGAAGAAAAGAAGTGGTAATAATAAACACACAAGTGAAAACAAAGTGAGCCTTGTAACAAAGAGGTCAAGATCTAGTGGGGCAGGAAGAATTTTGAAAAATAATATCCATACCCTGATTCACCCCCCCTCTCAGGGTATATAGGCCCCTACTGGTCCCAAAAATAATGAATTTCTATTTCTTTATGAGATAGACTATCGTGTGATTGATTATTGAGATTTAAGAGGGATAAATCATTATCTTCCTTCTTTATCTCTTTATCCATGTTATAAAATTCCTCTTTTCTCTAATCCTTCAATATGGACATCACTTTTTTATGTTCACTAGAAATGAATTATAATGGGATTCTATATTTTTCAATTTTTAATCTCTCTATAAAAATATCCTTATAACCAAGAATGGTTAACTAAGAATTATTGAATTCAAAGTGAAGAGGATGTCACCTTAAATAATTCTCAAGAAAAGTAGAAATGTGAGGTCTATGATTGGATTTTAATATAGGTAGAGTGAGTCTAAACACTTCCACAGAGGTACTATGACCATCAATATAGAGGAATCATCTATCAGGACTATTATATTTCCAAACTTTAATAGTATGTCTACATCAATTGTAGTTATCTCTAAAAAAGTAACATCAATAAAAGTGAAGTGATCAATACTTGAAAAAAATTCCTTCTTGGTGATCCTTGTGTAATTAGAGTCAATTCATTCCTAATGTCTGAGAATTGTGTTAAAGTCCCCAATAATAATCCATTTTTTATTCAATTGTTTAGCCATTATGGAAAATTATCCCCATAATCTCCTACTTTATATATTAGAATTTTAGGTATATATTAATGATATATTAACTATAATACCATTCATAATAGTCAATATAGTAACATGATGAAATATTTCAAAGTTAGTAATCACATATACACTATAATTCTTCAGAACCAAGAGAGTCTCAATAGCACTTTTATGTAGGTTATGAGATTTAAATGAATATATAAGTTAGGCCCATATGGAAGATTCCAAATTTTCAAACATCGTCATTTGTTCAGTAATTAAGTCCAAATCTAGTTTATTGGTTCCAATGAAGTTTCTAATGGAAATAAATATTGGTTCATTGTTATTCCCTTGATAGTTCTAATACATGACATTCATTATGGGTTGGAGGACACTCTACCCTGTTTCTGGGGTCCTTTATTCTGTTTCAAATCCAAAGGGTATTTATTTCCCCTGCCCTTAATTTTCATTTCATTTTTCTTATTATGATCATAAACAAGGAATTCAACTTTATCAAGGGGGTTTCAAATCCCTTGAAACATTAAACGTTATCTTATTCTTGGTCATTATCTTCCTAGATCGTTCCATCTAGGAAAGTGAATTTGTGATAGGTAGTCTCTATCACTAAGGGGACTTTATTAGGAGGCCTTTTTTGGGCATCCTTTTCTTAGGATACCTCAGTGAAGGGTTGGTCATATCCTAAATCATTCTCTATTAAAATGTTAAGAGGATCTTCTGAACTCACCTTCAATATTTCCAAATTCATATCATGATCACTGTCTATATTAGGATCTTGTTTCTTAGCTGGTATTTTCTGATATGGTCCACCCATGAAAATGAAATTGACTTCTTCCATTTTTTCAATCACCTCTTCATTATTGTTCTTGGATCAAATGGTTTTTTCTTCTAATGAACCAAAACCTACTTATTATCATAGGTGAAGATGATATGGCATAATTATCTTCCTATCTCTATCATCCTCTAGTAATTAAAGCCCCAAACTACAACAATCCTTTTTGAATGATTATAAAAGATTCATGGATTATCAACTTTTAAAAAAATCCCTCAAGATGTTTGAGAACCTATACATATTCATCTTTTCCAAAAGTTCATCTTATTTAGCCAAAACATGTGCAAAGAGGACCTTCCTAATAACTCTCATTGGGGAAGAGATCTCGAAATAAAAGGAGAGATTCTCATCAGATCTAAAAACATATATGATTATATTCTTCAAATTGGTAACATTATAACACCCATTAAGATTCACATTTTTTTCAGTAGCACGTTGGTGGAAGATTTCCTTATGCCAACACAAATCATTCTAGGTTGGTGATGGTTCCATATAAGTGGCCCTCGAATAAATTGAAGTTGGTTTTTGGTAGGGTCTCCATTTTATATACCAGAATACCCTTATTCTACTATCCTACTAATCAATATTATGATAATATTAATGTTTTGGTACTACAAAATGATATCTAGTAACAAGTTATTGTAGGGTGCCACGCCATTCCTTTCCTCTCATCCAAACACATACATGCCATCTTTCCCTAGCTAAATTTGACCATGGAAAGACTAAAACATGAGTCAGTTAAATTTGTATGTTAGATCTCTGTATGGAATCAAACAAATTGATCATAATGGGTTGAACTTCTCCTTAATTTTCAATTCTTTAGTGTGGTGATCCTGACCCTTCTAATTCTATAGAGTGATATTTGTTCTAAATATTCCTTGATCTTTTTCTTTTTGAGGTATTGGTTTTCTTTATTTTCCTAAGAGTTACTCATATTTATAATTTAAATGATAATATATTTATAAATGATAAATAATATATAAATAGCTTAATTTTGTTAATCAATGATTCTTTGATCGTTCATTTAGACAGTTTTATTAACCATAAATATAATTTTAATATAACTATTTCCTATATGAATTTTACTGTTATAGAAATTTAATCATATCATGATTTCATTTTTACTTATGTGGAGGCCCTATATGAGATCAGATCACATTTATAGTGGGTAAATCAACATGAATATCTTAATATTCTAAAAAATCTATGAACGCTACTTATTAATTATTCATTTGTTTATTAAATAAAGAAAAAAAAATTGTTTTGCTATTCCTTTACATATGAGATAAAAAAACACAATCATGCTGCAAAGACATGATAATTTACACAGTTTGTTGATAAATATTAATTATTACATTTTTTGAATGACCTAAAACACTTCATGGAAACATGATCCATTATAATAATCTTATAAATATAAATAAGTGGGTTTTATCGTTAAAATTAATTTAAGTAATGTCTCCTTAATTTGAAATTTATCCTATAATTGTAAAAATGTTAGGATTATGTTTTAAAATTGGAGGGTAATCTGTAATTATTATAAAATCATTAATTTTCATAGAATAACATTCAATATTGATAAAACGTCATGAAAATTCATAAAGAACATTCATTGTCAAAGAATATAAAATCCATTACTCCCAAGTATTTAAGAATTAGTGAATATATTATAAATATAAAGAAAATAATGTCATAGAGACATCAAAATATTCTTCTCATTTTCCTTTATGTGTTTCTCATGATATAGTCCACATAAAATTCTTCATTTTCTATTTATCCCAAACTATACTAAGCTTCCCCACTCTTTGGTTTATAGTGTAATCATAATCAACATCCTCTCTCACAATGCACCACCACTGATATAAACCAATTTCCTTCTTCATTTTCTTTTCATACCCAACACAACAAAGAAACTATACCATGTATAAGATATACCAGTTTCATTATAAAAATAGTTACTACTAGTAAATGGTGGAACTATTTCATCTTTGACCACTTTGATTCACCTAATGGTCCAGTTTTATAATATCATAAATACCTACCCTGATTCATAAAATTTTAAAAGGTAGATACTAATGAAAACTTAGTATTGAAATAAGTAAGGAGGAAATATATCATTTCTAAAAAAATTAAACCTTGAAAATCATTTAGAATCGAGAATTCAATATCAAACAACCTTTTTTTAATCACACACAATATTTGAAACAAACTGAACAAGATTACATAGCTTATAGACATCTAATTTCAATTTAATACAAGATATAAAATTTTGATTCAACCTTACAAAACACTATTCTATATTTTCTTATTTCACATAGTCTTTTAAAATCTTGATTTATCCTTACATAATAACAATTAAAACTAATAAGTTCATTTTAAACATGTTTTATTGTAATGTAACACCATCCATTTGTATTTTAGTGTTACAAAGTACTTTGATATTTTAATTTTGTGTCCAACAATATAATGAAATAGTTATTAAACCTCATGAACCAATTCTGTTGTGCCTTTTTTATTTAGATATTATGTTTTAAAAAAATCAATAATATATTCAATCAAAAAAAAATTCAGATGCATATATTATGTCCATTATCCTCATGATTATTGGTTACCAAGGATAAAAATAAAATAAGTTATATGTGTTGATGAGCTTTCTTAATAAAATATTCTATAATTATTTTATTTGATGAATCCAAACATACTTTTTTATTTATTATGCTAACCTAGAGTGTTGTTAAGTCTTATATTGTGAATACTTATCATCTGGTAGATTAATTTCTAGAGAACCAAATTGATACTCTTGATTGCTGGAGAAACATTGATTCCTTGATGAACATCTTCTAGTGGAAGATGAGTGTCATGATTACATGTTAGATCAGAGGATAGAGTTTTCAACATATGAGAGAGTTTCATTTCTAATGAAGTTGCAACCATTTCCAAATATATTAGAATGGTATCATCGATTTTTTTATAACTACGGATATAAATTCAACCAAGTACATTGATGAATAGTGGGTGAGAACTAGGTTGACCATTCCTAAAATCTTGTTGATGCTTTCATTATCTTTCTATTGTGAGTGCTTCTGATTATAATGATTCCATTCAATGAGTTTCTAAAAATAGATTTTATCTAGTAAGTTTTATTATAAATTCTCTTATCTATTTTCCTTCATAATCATTCATTATTTGATCATGTGTGATCAAGTAGGTTTTAGGGCATATAACCTATGCTAACTGTAATAATTTTAATCAATGATATTTTGGTGGTGGAGATATATCAATCAAAATTTGTTTTTGATAAAGTATTTGGTATTGGACTTCTTTCCTAACACATGATCAAGGATAAGCTCAAGGATAGGTCAACCTAGTTTCGACTATTGGTGTAACCACCCGGACCTGAACAACCACTCGAACAATGCTAATTGGGTCAGGTGTTACTACCTTAGGTGCACCTCCCCTAATTCCAAAGGCTACTGACTAGAAGCGAGGGTCTTATAGGTATAGTGTGGAGGCTATACCCTCTCGGAGGATAGAACAAATAATGGTACTGGTCTGAGTATAAAAATATAGATGCAGCGGAATAAACGACTCAGCAGACTCGAACCAGACCCACAGAGCGGAAGCACATTCAATATCAATAAATAGCGGAAGTAATAAATATAAACAACAACAGCGAAAAGTAAAAATAATAGCATGTTGATCACTTGTAATTACTACTGAATAAAAAACATACATCCAAAGCAGGTCATACATATCCATATATAAAGCCGCCAATGGCTAACCAACTATAGCTACAAAACAAGTAAGCATGCTAATACAGGAAAGAGATCAAAACAAAGTAAACTCCATCTAGGAAAGACCTCAAGGTCCATACTATCTCCATACAATAGCTAATACAGTCCATCTCCTGAAGCTGACCTCTTTCCTGCATGTAAATCCATAAAGTCTGCACGCATCTCGAAGGTCCCGTGCAGGGTGTGAGATGAATCTCAGTAGGATACCACCCAATGGTTTGTACCTAATATAAGTGTTTAAGCAGGCATGCATTTATAAGAAAAACAGTAAATAGTACGATGCACACAACCAAACACAAACTCCACTGGTGCTCAGCAGCCACCACGGAGTGTCACCTGCTTCGGCCAATGCTGGAATCTCTGTCATGTAACTCAGAACCATGTTCCCCCTAACACCACGTGTCTCAAGTACCGATGTCCTGAAGGCATGCCCAAGAAATAGTAACCTGGAGGAATAGCGATGTTTGTCCTCAAATAGTAACTGGAATGACAGTGATGTCTGCCCTCAAATAAAGTAATTGGGAGGGACAGCGATGTCTGCCCTCAAATAAAGTAACTGGAGGGACAGTGATGTCTACCCTCAAATAACGTAACTGGAGGGACAGCGATGTATAACCCTCAAATAAAGGTGAGCCTCTTCCCCCAACCCGATAGTCTCAATTCTATCCCATGAAGGCTCATAATCTTCCACGTGGCTTCCTATAGCAAGCACCCCCAAACTAATTGTACCTAAACCAAAACTATCGGGGGCCTCTACCCACACGAGTGGTCAAAACCACCTCATCACGGAGTCTCTCTATGTGCACACTACTCAAAGTTTCGGGTGATCAGTAATCACCAAAATAGTACCCAAGCCACAACACCTCTGACACCTTGTGTCCCTACGACCATACCGCTCAAGTCCGATGGCCTCACCATCCAAGTAACTTGGACCATGCCCAACCTAACAATCATCCTACCTAAAACCGACGTCTATGAAACCCAATCCCATGGTCAGAACCACCCAATATAACCTCATGCCAAGCCCAACATGTGATCAGCATCACTCAAGAATATTCAGGTCACGCCCAACACAACCGCAAGGGTTCCAGCATATGCAATTCATTAATTACATATATAATCAAAATAATCACTTCCAAATGGGAAAAACAAACTAAATAGTTTAAATGCACTAACCAAGTGATGTCACATACCAGCACTGAGGTCCTTAAAGCCTCTAACAATTCAAATCAAGGTTTAATAAACTAAAATCAACATTTTAAAACAATACGATTCAATTATAACCATTTTGGAATTCCCAAACCAAAATGACCTGATGAGAAATGGCCATTCGCCCGGCCCCGCTCAAGAAAAATAGGTAACATGTCATACTCAAAGGCATACCATAGGTCAAATATCAATTAAATAGGCAATAACAGGTAAAACATGGTCATGCTCAAAACACCTAAAAATGTTCCAAAGGTTGCGCCACCCAAAAGTCTGCAAAAACCCAAAAAGAGGTATGCACCACCTACTTGAGACTCATAGATGTAGAAACATCTGATATAGAGCTCCAATTCGAAGCTGATCTTCATAGATCTATGTTTCCATTAAATCCTTGCAATTCCACTCGGATGGAAACTGTGACGCATGAGGCAGTGGAACTAGAACGAAACAGGGTGTTTGGGTTTAGCCTCGCTGTTGTGATCTCGCATCCACCAATGGATTGAATAACGGACTCTGGTTGAAGGTTCTAGAGAAAGTAATGTTCTTCAGGTTTTTGGGATGGAACTATTCCAAAGTTGGGGAAAAAGAAGAGGATTTCCAAAATAAGACACGATACTCTTTCATTTAAGCGAATAAAAATAAAATTGCACGACGTGTATTAAGGACTACACACCATGTAGTGTCCTTGTCTATACTCTAACTTAAGAGGAGGTAGTCACACAGCTTGGACGCGCCACACGGGTTGACACACAGCTAGAACTCAGCTGATATATAGAAAGCAGGATACACGGCGTGTCAAGAAATACTACACACCATTTAGTAGAAATTCCTACACGATCATCACATGACATGTACTCAGTGAGTAAACGACTGGTAATCGCATAACCCATACACGGCATGTACTTTAGAGTACACGATGTGTAGTCTAGAAATTTCCAGAACTTCTCATATTTTCCCAGTTTTCTCAGGAACAAGTCAAAAATTCAAATAGGGTCGGGATTTTGACCCGTTCTAAAAACTTGGGTTCTTACAATCTCCCCACCTTAACATAGCTCATCCCCAAGCTATCAAATGAAACCCGGAGATGGAACTGAACATACCACCCCGATCAAAGTAACCTGGACTCCCCTGGTCTCAGAGGTTCGGGCTAAATTCCTCAAGGGCTCCCCACCTTATGAATTACCAAAATCGATCTCAACCCTACAAAACTCAACAAAGTAAGGGTTCACTAACCTATTTCCAGACTCATAGTCCTCTCATGACACATCATCACCCCTACGACTCATTCATGCTCCTGTTTCGTTTCTGACACCTAAACATATCCCGCACCACATCGGTGTCCACTTCCATGTGGTCTTGCATCCCATGGATGCTCAACATAAAACCTGATGTCATGCATCTCAAGTAACCTACATCCTCGATGCCCCAATGCCCAAGGCACCTCAAGTAACCCACATCCTTGATGCCCCGATGCCCATGGAACCTCAAGTAACTCGCATCCTCGATGCCCCGATGTCACACATCTCATACATATATATAAATATATCACGCACCCGATATGGTGCCAATCCCAATGACTAGTATCTAATCAGTCCACATAAATCTTGTGCACCTTGTGCACTCAAAACGGTCATGCCTTAACAGGTCATGCCAAAAGAAAACAAGAAAGTCACGGCCACACTCGTGGTGTACCTCTAATCATCATTGGCTCACCAGCCTGCTCAGCCCCTAGCAGCTCCACAGCGTGCACCTGGCCTGAAGTACGGCTGCCTGATGCCTGACCTCCCTATGGTGCTGCTCCAATCACCAGCCACTGACCCCTCAGTTGGGTCCTACTGTCATTGTCACATCCTCCTCGTGCAACTCAAACTCAGCTACCCTCTCCTAGCACTGAAACTGAACCAACTCTAGATGCCACAGTCTGTCCTGGTCCCTGTCTGCCAGCTATCTGAGAAGGCTGCCTGCAAAACCTTTCTAGATGCCCAACCTATACACATGCCTGATACTCCTTTGGAGGCCTATCACACTGAGTCTTAACATTTCCTAGTTGTCCACACTTAAAGCAAACCATTGAAGAACCACTACGAGGTGGTCTAGCTGAGTCATTGGCCTGACTGCCCTGCTGGAACTCATCCCGTCCTCGCTTCTTGTTGTCCGAACCCTCACCTGAAGTCATCGCCCGACCAACCTAGGGCTTATCCCTCTGTTTTCCCTCCTCTATGAGCGCCTAATTTACCGCCTCTGAGAACGAACCCAGCCTGAAGATATTTACCTAGATCTGAATGGCATGTCGTAAGACATCCTCGAAGCGCCTCACCCTTGTCGCGTCATTGGTTACCATACCAGGTGAAAAACAAGACAGCTCAGTGAAAGTATCTGCATAGTCCATGATGGACATGTCTCCCTGCTGAAGGGTCAAGAACTCCCGAGATCTCTCTTCCCTCAGTGCCTCTGGGTAAAAGTGCTCAAAAAACCTGTCCTCGAAGTCTTTCCATGCTAGGCCCTCGTGCCTGCGAGCCTGAACCTTCACATCCCACCAGCGCTTTACCAGTCCTCACATCATGTATGTCACCAGCTTGACCATCCACCCTGGAGGCGCCTCAAGATGCTCAAAGATCATTTTCATGCTCTCTATCCAGTTCTCAATCGCTTGTGGACCACCCTCACCCTGAAAAAGCAGCGGGTGCTGTAACTAGAACTCCTGCGTCAGATATGCCATAGATGGCTCTATACCTCGTGCACCTCTGTCAATCCCCTATAATAAATTTACCAGGATAGCTCGGAGCTACTCGTCGAGCCATGGTATGAACGCTGCCAAACCCTGTTGTTTTCCTACCAGCACTAGATCCTGGACCTGTTCCTGTCTCGCTTGTACCTGCGGCTCATGCTCTGCTTGGACCGGATCCTAAACCTGATCCTGCTCCTACGGCACTTCACCATCTCCCGCCTGACGCTCCATCTGAGTCGACTAAAAGGAACCCGCTGAATACCATAAATGGTCAGACAACCCATATATATATATAATAATATATATTCAACGCAGATAAGGAAAGCGGTAAAGAGACAGCATAAAACAACTACCCTTACACTCCCATATCGCAACCCATGCCCATGGTATCCTGACCTCATGGACTCCTTACCCGCCCTCAACAGAGCCAAGTATCAAAAGTACCTCGGGCCATGCCAGTCCCGACAACCAATGTTTCCTCAAACCGATGACCGAGTCGCCTAATATTGGTGATCAAAATCACCTCAAGCATAATACCTACCTGCTCGTACAAGATCCATACCCAAATACCCTACCACAGTCAATTCTAAAAATACATAAAGAATGGAATATCACATTGCAATCAACAAGCAATTCTATCAGGAATTCCACCTATTCACATTCCAAAGCATAAAAATCATGGTAATTGATATTATTCACATGGCATTATCACTTCACAAAGCATAAGTTCAGTTATGAAATTGAAATACCCTAAAAATGTTCCTATCAAAAGCCAAACAACAAAACTATCATACCGGGACAAGGTCCAATTCTCCCTTACCGCACCAGGTCAAAGGTCACATATCACAATCAATAACATCACAAACCAAATGATCCACTTAGGTGGAAATCATATAAAATGTAATATAACCAAAAAAATAAACAGCAATTATCACCCATGGAAACTTGGTCCATCCCTCGTACCTGGGGCTGCAGGCACCCAAGAACAAGCTAGAAAGTCAGTTCCAGTCACAACCTATCTCCAGTCTACTATAAAGACCTGTAATTTCCATGTAATTTTTATTAAATATATGAGAATTTTACGAATCTGTGAAAATTGAAGGCGCATGATTCTGAGGCTCGGAGTGCCTAGAATGAATTTCTGAACTTTTTTCAGGTATGTTCAGTAAATGTGCAAGCGTGTTTATATAAAGTTTGAACTGGTGCTCAGAATTGAAATTTGAGGGCACATTTGAACTCACAGCGCCGGTATTCACTTAAGAAGACTTTCACCTCGACGGCAGTTGGTCGAGGGTGAAACTTAATTTTTTGGTTTTTTGTGTAAGAATAAAAATAAAAAAAAAGTGTATGACATTTTTATTTTTATTTGCAACAACCACGTGGGTGTTGGGAGGTGGGGTCCATTGAAACTAAACCTCCATGTGGAAGTTGAGGTGTGGGGACCACCAGACCTTAACCTCTCATGATAGGTTATGGTAGTGGGACCACCCGAACCATAACCTCCCATGAGAGGTTATAGTGGTGGGGACCACCCGGGATTAAACCCCCCTTTAATTGATAGAAACTCTCAATCCCCTGTATTAATGTGGAGGAACCTCTTGACTTCCACCACATTAATTCTGCCAACGTACATACCTTTAATTGTGCCAACTTAGTTAATTGGCTTTCCCTTTTTTTAAATTAAGTAACAACGTTGTTGGAATTTAGAAAGGTTCCTAATAAATTAACCATCATAAATTCCATGATTGTTACCTACCTTTCCCCTCCCCCCTATATTATATATATGGAGCTTGGAAGGAGGATTTGGGACGGCTTCACCAAGTGACGAAGCACTGGTAAAGTGATGTGACACCCAACACTTGGAGGATTATGCTCTCCAACGAAGAACATGTTCTCCAACGAAGAAAGTGCTCCCCAATGAAGAACGCTCTGCCAATGAAGAACGCCGACCTCCTTCGACCTTCTTCCTTGGGACTTCTTTCGACGTGGGACGTCCTCATATTCGGCGAATCGAAGTTTGTACTTCTTCCTGCGCCAAAGTCTACCCGAGGTAGGGGTTTAATGTAGTTTCATTATCACTTCACACGTACACCCCTTCTTTTCTTTTGCGGGATGGAAAGAATCTTTACGGGAGGGTTTGATGTGTTTTGTTCTTGTGAACCTCTTTCTACCGCTCTAATGTGGAGAGTGTGGGCCAAACTAACATGGTTCATCCTCTCATTAACCCTTGTGTTGTTTTGTGGCGATCTTCGAAATGGAGGAAGGCAACGAGGGTGACGAAGGCAATGACGCTGCCACCTGCAACCTCCGCGACCTGTGCCGCCCCCACGGCGCCCCGGTCTCTAGGCCGAACCAACCCTGAGTCACGCCGTGCCCCGGTCACACCACACCTCGACCTCCCTACCGAGCTGCCCTGGCCACGCCATCCGCCGGCTGAGCCACCCCGGCAGCTCCAGCCTCCCGGCCGAACTGGACCCGGTCGCGCCACCCCCTGGCCAAACCGGCCCCGGCCATGCCACCCTGGCCCTCGGGCCGAGCCGCCCCGAGCTGCATCCCCGCGGCCCTCCGGGCCGAACCGACCCCGCACCCCGTGACAAGCCACTCTCGCGTTGCCCTCCGGGCTGAGTCACCCATGCGGCGCCCTATGGGCCGAATATCCCTCACGCCGACCTGTGGTCGGTCCGCACCCTCGTGGCCGGTCCGCGCCCTCACGACTCTCTGTGGCCCCTCACGGCCTGCTGGGTTGGGCCCAGCGGGCCGGGCCTAACCCAATGGGCTGGCCCAGACCCAACGGGTTAGTCCGGGTCGACCCGAACCGGGTCGGCCCAGACTGGGTCGGGTTGGGTCGGTTCGAGTAGGTCGGACTGGACCCGGGCCCACTACGACCCCCCCCCCCCTTTTACGCTCCTTCGACCATATCTTTGTCACCGGACTTCTGTTTGATGAACCATCAGCGACATTGGGAATCTTGGAGTGAAACGGTCCCTTTGAGTATACTCCACTGCAGTTTTGGTATAAGATGGGATACAGTCAGGTTGGATCAAGCATGAATCCAACCGGGCCCCCGGGACTAAAAGGCTAATAACTAATAGACAGGGCGTCCGATTGACGCACTGTCTGTTACGTTGATACCCATGTGAAGTGGCGTACCTTTGTGATACTTATTCGTGAGACTTCATGATAGTTGGAGTACCGACCTGTAGCTTGTGGAGCGGATCCTCCCATAGACAAGCGAGCATAGTGCGGAGACCTAGTAGTTGGATGAGACCTAACGACTGCTGACCGTTTGACTTGGAGTGAATCTACTAGACCAGTGGGGAGCGTCTTGGTGTCGCGGCAGACCCACAGTTGGGAGTGCCTTGGTGTCACGGCAGACCCACGGTACTCGACAGGAGGAGTAACTCAGCAGGCTACGAGGGGGAGCGCACTTGGTGATGTGGCAGACCCACGATGGGGAGCGCACTTGGTGATGCGGCAGAGCCACGATACTCGACAAGAAGAGTACCTCAGCTGTCCAAGGTTTGTGGGAAGCGTACTTGGTGTCACGGCAGTCCCACTGTACTCGATAGAGCAGGAGTTCTCCAGCAGCCGAGGTTTTCACAATGTGACTGAGGATGTTACTTGATACTACCCCTTGAATAAAATCATGGTTGAGCTGAGTCAGTTTTTCTATGTTTTCCTCATGATTGAGATGGATCACTTGATAACTTAGGTATATGTATGGGCATATACCTAAGTAAGGTTATCTGTTGATTTCATACTTTGTGGTTTATCCTTGTTGGATTTTGTGATACATTGAGGGTCTCGGGGTCCCTATTGAGTATCGTTATACTCACCCCTGCACGAGCTATGCCTGCACCTTGTTGTGTTGGTTGTAGATGACAGACAGCGCTAACTGAGGCTAAGAGTACCAGGACTGGACGGTACCCGGAGGTGGATTATACGGCATGTCAGTACGTGGAGGAGATGGATGGACGCAGAGTACTGAGGAGGCTATCTGTACCTACCCTTCATGTAGGAATCCAGGAGGATGACCTGGTAGTTTCTTTTCTTTCTTTTTCTTCAGTTGTATTTTTTTCAGTTGCACTTGTACCTTTACTGTTGGGCTTGTATTCCGACCCCTTTTACTTTCAGCACTCTTTTGGTTATACAGTTTACTCGTGTTCGTATCTTGCTGTGTGTGTTTATAGGTTATAAAGGCATTGTCTTCCCGGTTTTATGGAATTAAGCCTTTAGTGCTAGTCTCCATCCCCTGGAATATGGAAGGCGGGCTTGGGGTAGTCACGGCATGGGCCCCGGGGGACGGGTCGTGACAAATTGGTATCAGAGGATTCGATTCTACCACAGAACTTAGGACTCTGATCTTTTCTGTAAAGCAATAGTTTTAAGTGTAGTGAGTGTGGTTTTTAGTTCAGGGATCCCAGTGTTGGTGCAACGGCCAACATTTCCATACAATAGGACTCTAACTTCTGATTTATGACTCAGTGCATGAAAACACTGATTGCGAGTGTGTTTTCAAAAATTTTCTTTAAGTCATCTACCCAGGTCAGCTCACTAGGTATAACCTTTTAACCATGTCAAACCTATTTATTTTCAGAATGCCTCCATGCAGACAGACACCCAAGGTTCTGAGAGTTGTATGCACTGATAGCCCACCGAGCAACGAGGCCTCGGTGCAGGGCCCTTTTCCAACAGAGGCACCAGCGGTACCATTACCCGTTGGGCCACTGATGCCACCATCCCCAGTAACAGACAGTGAACGCCACTTGACCGCGTTGCACGAGTTCCAGTGCTAGAGGCCACCCAGGTTCAAGGGAGAGACGGACCCATAGGCAGATGAGGATTTTCTGGAGGCTGTAGTGAGAGTTTTCCGACTGGTAGGGACACCAGCAGACCTCGTGGTGATTCTTGCTGCCAGCCATCTACAGGAATCAGTGGGAATATAGTGGATCTTGATGCTCCAGGTCCACTATGAAGTGACTCTTCTTTGGGCAGACTTCGAGAGCATGTTTCGACCAGAGTTTGTCCCAGCAACTCTCCGCGCAGTGCGCATACAGGAGCTACTTCATCTGCAGAAGGGCAGCATGACTGTAGCTCAGTACTCAGTGAGGTTTACTAACCTCTCACGCTACTCCACTGATATGGTACAGGACCCATTATTCAGGGCTCGGACCTTCGAGCAGGGACTCAGGCAGGAGATTGGAGCTTCGGTGATCTCACTCAGCATCCCGACGCAGGCAGGGGTGTTAGAGAGAGCCCTCCAAGTGGAGAGTTTCCTTGTTGAGCAGTCTCAAGCAGCGAGATCCACCACCAGTCGACACGTAGCGGAGTATTCTACAGCTGTAAGCAGATAGATGTCGCAGAGGTCCAATAGGACCAGACCTACAGGTGGACAATCACACGACTTAGGATCGGTTGTGCAGGGCACTCGAAGCGGAGATAGACATGCCAGGAGCGGGCAGTGTTTCACATGCGGCGGGCAGGGTCACATGGCTCGTGACTGTCTGACCTGCCATACGGATGATCAGCAGACGATCAAAGGACCACCCAGGAAGAGACAGAGATTCGATCGAGGTAGTCCGCAGGGAGCAGGCAGATGTGGAAAAGGAGTTGGTCATGCAGCTGGTGGTGGGAAATGTTTCAAGATGTTATCTCCACCACCACCAGGAGGTCCACTCTAAACGTAGGGAGCAGGTGGACAAGAGAGAGTCAGTTCCAGGCAGTTTAGGCTTACAATCATGGCACTCTAGAGATGATTTGAGGTACAATTTGTGTCTAATCCACCATAGCTGTAGTACTTATAGACATAGGTTCCAGTCACTCTTTTATTATCACTACCCTCATTCAGAGCTTGGAGATTCCAACGGAGCCGTTGGCATGATCCTTACGGCTATAGACTCCTACAGGAGCAGATTCGATGATTATACACTGGTGCCGAAAGTGCGAGTTTACTCTAAGAGGTGAGAGCTTCGGCTGGGATCTCTTAGTAGCTGCGTCGAGGCCTTACGAAATCATATTGGGTATGGACTGGTTATCTACAGTACATGCTCATATTGACTGTATTAGGCACAAAGTGCGGTGTGTCCGCACAGATGGGACCAGGTTTACCTTCATTGGCGAGAAGGGAGCCTTTGTAGCACAGGATGGACTTTCTCGGAGGGAGTGCAGCTGATCACTCATTAGTTGGCTAGCCTTACCCTCAGATCTGTTGATGTGGAGAGTCCAATTTATCCTGTAGTGATGGACCAGTACATGTATGTTTTCCCTAATGATGTCCCAGGTCTAACTCCTCGCATAGAGGTAGACTTTTACATTTACTTTTACCCTAGGAAGGCACCGATATCTACTCTGGCGTATCAGATGGTTCCCACAGAGCTTCGCGAGCTGCGAGTACAGCTAGAGGACTTGCAGGGGAAGGGGTTCATCTGGCCTAGTATTTCACCTTGGGCAGCCCCGATTCTGTTTTCTAAGAAGGCAGATGGGAGCTTGAGGGTTTGTGATGAATATCGTCACCTGAACCAGGTGACTGTGAAGAACAAGTACCCACTCCTGAGGATTGACGACCTCTTTGATCAACTGAAGGGAGCATGGTGGTTCTCAAAGATAAACCTCAGATCAGGCTATCACTAGCTCAGAGTACGAGACGAGGATGTGCAGAATATAGCTTTCAGATGTCAGTACGGCCACTACGAGTTTTTGGTTATGCCATTCGGCGTAAACAACACTCCAGCAGTGTTCATGGGGCTCATGAACAAGGTCTTTCAGTCATACCTTGATCGCTTTGTCGTAGTCTTCATCGACGACATTCTGATCTACTCGACTATTGAGGAGGAGCATGCCTATCATTTGCAGGTAGTATTGGACACACTCTGAGAGCATCAGCTTTATGTTAATCTCTCGAAGTTCCATTTCTGGATCCGAGAGGTTCACTTTCTAGGACATGTCATCTCGAAGGCTAGAGTTGCAGTAAATCCAGCAAAGATTAAGGGGGTACTTGCTTGGGAGCCACCCAGGAGTGTAACGGAGGTACAAAGTTTCCTGGGTTTGGCTGGATACTACTGGAGGTTTGTGCCAGACTTCTCCAGAGTTGCAGCACCATTATCAGCCTTGAAGAAGAAGGGGAAACCCTTTGTGTGGTCAGAGAGATGTCAGCAGAGTTTTCAAGAGCTGAGGCAGAGGCTGACTAGTGCCCCCATCTTGAGGCTTCTAGAGGAAGGAGTAGGGTACATATTCTACTGTGACGCATCAGAGACCAGACTCGGATGTGTCCTGATGCAGGAGCGATTAGTGATCGCATATGGTTCTCGACAGCTGAGACAACATGAGAAAAACTACGCTACCCATGACTTGGAGTTAGCAGCAGTGGACTTTTTCTTGAAGATGTGGTGACATTATCTGATGGGAGAACGTTTTACAGTGTACTCTGATCACAAGAGTCTCAGTTATATCTTCTCTCATAAGGACCTGAACCTAAGACATCAACGTTGGATTGAGTTCCTCTAGGACTATGACTTCGAGATAGTCTATACTTCTGGGAAGGGAAACTTTGTTGTAGATGCACTCAGCAGGAGATCTAGTATACAGCTGCTAGGCGAGGCGACGGAGCAGCTGGCCACTTTGCAGATATCCTTTGTGGATCGGGATGAAGCAACTTTTCTTCAGTCTCTTACAGTCACTCCCCCACTTCTTCAGCGAGATAGGGAGGCGCAACGTGGGGACACTTACTGCGAGACACAACGTGCTTAGATATCCACAGGGCAGGCACTTGATGTATTTTTTGAAGGTAGGAAGCACGTCATCCTCTTCAGAGGGCGTATCATGGTACTAGTGTCACTTAAAAAGGAAGTGTTGAAGGAGTTCCACACATCCTCTCTACCGGTACATCCAGAAGTGGCGAAGATATAGAAATACCTCCAACGACGGCACTGGTGGTTGGGAATGAATAAAGTAGTTGCAGAGTTTGTCTCTCAATGCCTCACTTGTCAGAAAGTGAAGGCGAAGCATTAGGTTCCAGCAAGCTTGATTCAGCCTTTAGAGGTCCCAGAGTGGAAGTGGTATGGGATATCCATGGACTTAGTGATAGGACTTTCACGCACATCCAGGGGTCATGACTCTATCTGGGTGATCGTCGACCGACTCACCAAGTCGTTCAACTTCCTACCGATCAGAGAGCAGGGTTCAATAGAGATCTTAGGAGGCCTCTATGTTCAGAAGATTGTGCGGCTATATAGAGTACCCACGACGATTGTCTCCGATCGTGATACACGTTTTACTTACCATCTATGTAAGGGGTTGTAGGAGGCTTTCGGGATGCATCTTAATTTGAGCACCGCCTTCCATCCTCAGATAGATGGCCAGACTGAGCAAACCATTCAGACCCTCGAGGACATGTTGTGTGCTTGTGTCCTTGACTTCGGTCACAGATGGGAGGATCACTTACCTTTGGTGGAGTTTTCATACAACTACATCTATCACTCCACTATTGGGATGGCACCTTTCGAGGCATTATATGGGTGACCTTGTAGATCACCTTTGTGCTGGACTGACCTAGGGGAGTCATAACTCGTGGGACTAGAGATGGTACGGGCTACCACAGAGAAGGTGCAAATCATCCTGGAGTGGATGAAGACTGCACAGAGCAGGCATAAGTCGTATGCCGACAAGAGACGGAGACCTCTAGAGTTTGAGGATGGTGACCATACCTTTCTACAGGTCTCACCTGGACAAGGTTTTCGGAGATTTGGTTGAGGCAGCGAGTTATCTCCAGGGTTCATCAGACCTTTTTAGGTCCTCAGCAGAGTTGGCGAGTTGTCATACCACTTAGCTCTTCCACCTCAATTACACAGGTTGCACGAAGTCTTTCACATATCCCATTTGAGGAGATATGTGCACGACCCTTCTCACATCATCGACCATGGAGAGCTAGACGTCGACGATGGGGTGACTTTTATGGAGGTTCTAGTAGAGATTGAGGATCAACAAGAGCAGGTCCTTTGTGGATGGTCGATACCTCTGGTGCGCGTTTGCTGGCAGCACGGGAACCTCCAGGAGAGCACATGGGAGCGGAAGGCTCAGATGCATGCTTAGTACCCCCACTTATTCCCTTAGTTTGAGTTGTGGCTTACGGTGACATAAAGCCTGAGGTGGGGAGAATGTAAAGAACCGGAATTTCCATGTAATTTTTTTTAAATATATGGGAAATTTATGAGTCTGTGAAAATTGACGGCACATGATTCTGAGGACCGGAGTGCCCAGAATGAATTTTTGAAAAAAATTTCAGGAATGTTCAGTAAACGTGCGAGTGGGTTTTTATAAATTTTTAATCGGTGCTCGGAATTGAAATTTGAGGGTACCCTTGAACTCACAACGCCTGTATTCGCTTAAGAAGACTTTCCCCTCGATGGCAGTTGGTCGAGGGTGAAAATTAGTTTTTGGGTTTTTCGTGTAAGAATAAAAAAAAGTGTATGAAATTTTTATTTTTATTTGCAACACTCATGTGGGTGTTGGGAGTTGGGGTCCACCAGAAATAAACCTCCATGTGAAAGTTGAGGTGTGGGAACCACCAGACCTTAACCTCTCATGCGAGGTTATGGTGGTGGGGACCACCCGAACCATAACCTCCCATGAGAGGTTATGGTGGTGGGGATCATCCGGGATTAAACACCCCTTTAATTGAGAGAAACTCTCAACCCCCCCATCATTAATGTGGAGGAACCTCTTAACTTCCTCCACATTAATTGTGCCAATGCATATACCTTTAATTGGGCCAACTTAGTTAATTGGATTGCCCTTTTTTTAAATTAAGTAATAGCGTCATTGGAATTTAGGAAGGTTCCTAATAAATGAACCGTTATAAATTTCATGATCATTACCTACCTTCCCCCCCCCCCTCCTATATATATGGAGATTGGGAGAAAGATTTGGGATGGCTTCACATAGTGACGAAGTGCTGGTAAAGTGGCGCGACGCTCAACACTTGGAGGATTACGCTCTCCAACGAAGAACGCGTTCTCCAACGAAGAATGTGCTCTCCAATGAAGAACGCTCTGCCAACGAAGAACTCCAACCTCCTTCAACCTTCTTCCTTGGGACTTCTTCTGACGTGGGACGTCCTCATCTTCAGTGAATCGACATCTGTACTTCTTCTCACGCCAACGTCAACCCGAGGTATGGGTTTAATGCTGTTTGATTATCACTTCACAAGTACACCTCTTCTTTTCTTTTGCGGGTTGGGAAGAATCTTTTTGGGAGGGTTTGATGTTCTTTGTTCTTGTGAACCACTTGTTGCTGCTCTAATGTGGAGAGTGCGGGAAAAACTAACATGGCTCGTCCTCTCCATAACCATGTGTTGTTTTTCTGTGATCTTCGAAACAGAGGAAGGCGATGAAGGCGACGGCGCCGCCACCCATGGCGCCCCTGCAGCACCCCGGCCTTTGGGCCAAACCGGCCCTGAGCCTCCCTGGCCGCGCCATCCACCGGCCGAACCGGCCGCGCCACACCGGCCCCTGGGCCGAGCTGCCCGGAGTCGCGCCCCCGCGGCCCTCCGAGCCGAACCAGTCCTGCGCCCCGAGCCGAGCTGCCCTTATGGCACCCTCCAGGCTGAGTCGCCCACGCAGCGCCCTCCGGGCCAAACCGCCCTCACACCGACCCACGGCCGGTCCGCGCCCTCATGGCTCTCTACAGCCCCTCACGGCCTGCTGGGCTGGGCCCAGCGGGCCTGGTCGAACCCAACGGGCTGGCCAACCCAAAGGGTCGGGTTGACCCGAACCGGGTCGACCCAGACTAGGTCGGGCTGGGTCGGACAAGACCCGGGCCCACTACGACCCCCTTTTACGCTCCTCTGGCCATATCTTTGTCACCGGACGTCCATTTGATGAACCGTCAGCGGCGTTGGGAATCTTGGAGCGAGACAGTCCCTTTGAGTATACTCCATTGGAGTTTTGGTTTGAGATGGGATACGGTCAGGTTGGATTGAGCATGAATCCAACCGGGCCCCTGGGACTAAAAGGCTAATAACTAACAGACCGGATGTCCGATTGACGCGTCTTCTGTTATGTTGAGACCCCTGTGACATGGTGGACCTTTGTGATACTTCTTTGTGGGACTTGGTGACAGTTGGAGTATCGAACAGTAGCTTGTGGAGTGGATCCTCCTGGAGATGATTGAGCATAGTGCGGAGACCTAGTTGCTGGCTGAGACCTGACGACTGCTGACCGTTTGACTCGGAGTGACTCTACTAGCCTAGTGGGCAGCACCTTGGTGTCACGACAGACCCACAGTGGGGAGCACCTTGGTGTCACGGCAGACCCACGGTACTCGACATGAGCAGTACCTCAGTAGGCTACGAGAGGGAGCACACTTGGTGACGTGGCAGACCCACGGTGGGGAGCGTGCTTGGTGATGCAGCAGATCCACGGTACTCGACGGGAGGAGTACCTTAACAGTCCAAGGTTAGTGGGAAGTGCGCTTGGTGTCATGGCAGGCCCATTGTACTCGATAGAGGAGGAGTTCTCCAACAGCTGAGGTTTCGACAATGTGACTAGGGATGTTACTTGATACTACCCCTAGAATAAAATCCTAGTTGAGGTGAGTTAGTTTTTCTGTGTTTTCCTCATGATTGAGATAGATCACTTAATAACTTAGGTATATGTATGGGCATATACCTAAGTAAGGTTATCTGTTGATTTTATACTTTTTGGTTTATCCTTGTTGGATTTTGTGAGACCTTGAGGGTCTCGGGGTCCCTACTGAGTATTGTTATACTCACCCCTGCACAGGCTATGCCCGCATCTTATTGTGTTGGTTGCAGAAGATGGACAATGCTGACTGAGGCTGAGAGTACCGGGACTGGATGGTGCCTAGAGGTGGACCATACGGCGTGTCAGTACATGGAGGAGACGAACGGACGCGGAGTGCTGAGGAGCCTATCTGTACCTACCCTTCAGGTAGGAATCCCGGAGGACGACCCATTAGCTGCATTTATTTCTTTTTCTTCAGTTGTATTGTTTTCAGTTGTACTTGTACATTTACTTTTGGGCTTGTATTTCGACCCCTTTTACTTTCAGCACTCTTTTGGTTATACAGTTTACTCGTGTTCGTATCTTACTGTGTGTGTTTACAGGTTATAAAGGCAATGTCTTCCCAGTTTTAGGGAATTACGCCTTTGGTGCTAGTCGTCAGCCTCTGGCCTATGGATGGTGAGTTTGGGGTAATCACGGCACGGGCCCCGGGGGACGGGTCGTGACATCTACCATATCCCAAATAGTAAAACCAGCAGAAATAAAAAGAGAAGCCTCAATATCATTAGTAGCCAACAAAACGTTGCTACTAAATCCCTATCAAGAACTCATCTGATACCACTTTGTAACGACCCGGACCCGAACAGCCACCCAAACAATGCTAAGCAGGTCGGGTGTTACTACCTTAGGCGCACCTCCCCGAACGCCAAAGGTTTCCGACTAGTAGGGAGGGTCTTATGGGTATAGTGGGGGGGCTATACCCTCTAGGAGGATAGAACAAACAATGGTACTGGTCTGAGTATAAAAATATAGATGCAGCGGAATAAACGACTCAGCAGACTCGAACCAGACCCGTAGAACAGAAGCACATTCAATATCGATAAACAGCCGAAACAATAAATATAAACAACGGGAGCAGAAACTAAACATAACAGCTTGTTGATCACTTGTAACTACTACTGAACAACAAACATACATCAAAAGCAGGTCATACATATCCATATGTAAAGGCGCCAATGGCTAACCAACTGTAGCTACAAAACAAGTAAACATGCTGATACAAGAAAGAAAGAAAAACAAAATAAACTCCAGCTAGGCAAAACCTCAAGGTCCATACCATCTCCATACAATAGCTAATGCAGTTCAGCTCCTGAAGTTGACCTCTTTCCTGCACGTAAATCCATAAATTCTGCACACGTCCCGAAGGGCCCGTGCAGGGTGTGAGACGAATCTCGGTAGGATACCACCCAATGGTGCGTACCTAATATAATTGTTTAAGCAGACATGCATTTATAAGGAAAACAATAAATAGTATGATGCACACAACCATACACAAACTCCACTGGTGCTCAGCAGCCACCATGGAGTGTCACCTGCTTCGGCCAACGCCAGAATCTCGGTCATGTAACCCGGCACCATGTGCCCCCTGACACCGCGTGTCTCAAGTACCGACGTCCCGAAGGCATGCCCAAGAAATAGTAACCCGGAGGAACAACAATGTTTGTCCTCAAATAGTAACCGAAGGGACAACGATGACTGCCCTCAAATAAAGTAACCTGAGGGACAACGATGTCTGCCCTCAAATAAGGTAACTGGAGGGACAGTGATGTCTCTCTCAAATAAAGTAACCGGAGGGACAATGATTTCTGCCCTCAAATAACGGTGAACCTCTGCCCCCAACCCAATAGCCTCAACGCTATCCCCTGAAGGCTCCTCACCTTCTACATGGCTTCCTACGACAAGCACCCCCAAACCAATTGTACCTAAACCGCAACTACCGGGGGCCTCTACCCACACGAGTGGTCAAAACCACCTCATCACGGAGTCTCTCTGTATGCACACTACTCAAAGTTCCGGGTGAGCGGTAATTATCAAAATAGTACCCAAGCCACAACACCTCTAACCCCTCGGGTCCCTGCGACCATGCCACTCAAGTCCGACGGCCTCGCCATCCAAGTAACTCGGGTCATGCCCAACCTGACAGTCATCCTGCCTCAAGTCGATGTTCATGATGATCAATCCAGTGGTCAGAACCACCCAATGTAACCCCAAGCCAAGCCCAACCTGTGATCAGCATCACTCAATAATATTTGGGTCACGCCCAACACAAGCGCAAGGGTTCCGGCATATGCAATTCAGTAATTACAAATATAATCAAAATAATCACTTCCAAATGTGAAAAACAAACTAAACAGTTGAAATGCACTAACCAAGTGTTGTCCCATACCAGCACTGAGGTCCTTAAAGCCTCTAACAATTCATATCAAGGTTTAATAAACTAAACTAAATAGTTTTAAACAATACAATTCAATTATAACCATTTTGACATTCCCTGACCAAAATGCTCTGATGAGCAACGATCACTCACCTGACCCCGCTCAAACAAAACAGGTAGCATAGCATATCCAAAGGCATCCCATAAGTCAAATATCAATTAAACAAGCAATAATGGGTAAAACAAGGTTACACTCAAAATACCAGAAAAATGCACCAAAGGTCACGCCACCCAAAAGTCTGTGAAAACACAAAAAGAGATATGCACCACCTACCTGAGACTCGTAGACACAGGCACATCCGATATCGAGCTCCAATTCGAAGCTGATCTTCGTAGATCTATGTTTCCGTCAAATCCTAGCAATTCCACTTAGATGGAAACTGTGAAGCGTGAGGCAGAAGAACTGAAACGAAACAGGGTGCGTGGGTTTAGCCTCGCTATTGCGATCTCGCAACCACCGATGGATTGAAGAATGGACTCCGGTTGAAGGTTCTAGGGCAAGGAATGTTCTTTGGGTTTTCGGAACGGAACTGTTACGAAGTTGGGGAAGAAGAAGAGGATTTCCGAAATAAGACACGACACTCTTTCATTTAAGCGAATAAAAATAAAAGTACACAACGTGTATTAAGGACTACACGCCGTGTAGTGGCCTTGTCCGTACTTCGACTTAAGCGGAGGTAGTCACACGGCTTGGATGCACCACACAGATTGACACACGGCTAGAACTCAGCTGATACACAGAAAGCAGGATACACAACGTGTCGAGCAATACTACACGCCGTGTAGTAGAAATTCCTACATGATCATCACACGACATGCACTCAGCGAGCACACGGCCGGTACTCGCCTAACCCATACACGACGTGTACTTTAGAGTACACGGCATGTAGTCTGGAAATTTCCAGAACTTCCTAGATTTTCCCAGTTTTCTCAGGAACAAGTCAAAAATTTAAACAGGGTCGGGATTTTGACATGTTCTAAAAACTCAGGTTTTTACAATTGGTGTCAAAGCTGATTTAGGTTTAGAACCTGATACCTTCTGATAGATTCACAATTAATGAAGTTTTAGCGGTACTTGGATACCTTGTTTTAGGTAACTAAACCACCTTCCAATTTTTCCAAACGTGAATGAATCCTTTTATTACAATTATATTAGTAATAATATCTATTAGGGGTATCTGTATTGTAATTCAGAACTCCACACATATTTTTTTTACTATCTTACTTTTCATTGCATATATTATGTTAATCGATTAAGTATTGATCTTATGATTGTTTTAATTTCTTTTATTACCGTGGAATTATTATATAACTCTGGTTTTATCATAAAACATATCATACGTTCAATTTTTTTTTTCTTGGGTGGGGAAAAATTATAATTCCATTTTTTTTAAGATTCACCCCTCATGTATCTTCAATATACCCAACTCTTTGGGAAAACATTTGGTATTAGAGACAATCTATGTGCTGGAAATTGATCTTGATTTTATCTTCTATTTATTCATCGTAATTTATCTAAATTACCTTAAACTAACTATGTTGTAGAGGAAAATTTTATTTTATTCATGATATGGAAGGACTTACGATCGAGACTATTAAGAATCTTTATCTTAAAAGTCCATGTGTATTTGTTGGATCTAATTACGAATATTAGTATGGTTAAATGAAATTTATTTTTTATCAATACTTAGTGGATACTTTTCTTATTATGACCAAAACTTATAAAATTTTGAAGAAATAAATATATAAAATTACCCAAGAAGAAAGGTTAGAGTGTAAGATTATGTTAAGTTAACAATACTCGATGACTATAAATGTTTAGAGAGAAATTTCGTCATGTGAAACCATAAATGAAATATGTATGAAATCATAAATCACTCATTTTGGAGGGCTCTCCCAAGAGCTCTATTCTCTCGAGAGTGCCCCGCCTAGGGTTCTGCTTGATGGTCATGGCCTTGCGGCGGAGCTCTGCATCTTCTTCGATGACAGGGGCGTATCATCTATGCTGGATCAGGTGTGGATCTTTCTTATGGTGTTCATGTGGCATTAGATCTGGTTCCATCATCCCTCCATTCCCACTTTTCTCCCTCCTTGGGTCGATGGAACTCGGTTCTCATGTCGGCGGTGGGCGTCGGTCATGAAACATTCCAGATCTGGGGGCAGCGACAGTTTTTTGTCAGATCTCATTCCATCAGGGGTTTTCGGCTGGTGGTAGCTGGCTTCGGCATTAATGGGAAATTGTGGCGGTAGTGGCGATGTCGTGGAATCGATTGGGTTTCATTAAGAGGCGACGATCGTTCTCTGGCGATGAATGTGGCGTGGAATGGGAAAGAAGTTACCGAGTCTGTGGTTTTAGTTGACATCGAAGGCATGAAAGGGTGAGCTCATCAAGTGGTGGCGTCAAGTTTTCTGGAAATGATGGTGGTGCATTCAGGGGGTTTTATCAGCAGCGTCAGGAGGCAGCATGACCTTTTATCCAGGTAAATCATATGGTTCTCTCATTTTCGGATTTCGTTGTGCCTTTGGGTCTTTGATCTATCTAAGGGATACCAATTACCCCTGTTTGAAAGAGGAATTACTTTTTGTTCAATAAAAAGTGTCTCGGCCCTAACCTATTCAAAAAATTATTTCAGAACATCCAAGGTACATGAGACTAGAAGGGAGATTTTTTATTTAGATTATGAAGATTTTGACTCCCTTTCAGGATATTTAGTTTCATAGATGCATCAATGTTTTATGACTATAGTGAGGTGAAAAGTAAATGAAAAATGATATGTTAAGAAAAGTATTGATATTTTTCCCAAGGAATGGGAATTCATGACAATAAGGATAGAGGACATGAAGCTTCTAACGAAGATGAACATGAGAGTAGACGAAGAAAGATGTTGAAAAGGGGAAGAAGAATAATGGAGTGGATTTTTATTCAACTTTTGATGCTTCATGTTATGGTACCATAAATTTTGTATCTTTGGGTTCTAAGATTAATACTTTACAGAAGAAGTATAAATGTCCATTTGATATTACTAATACCATATCTAGTGAAAATGAACTTCCTCATCCTTCCAATGGGTTGAATAAAATTATTAAAAAATAGAATTTATTATATGATTGATGCAAATAAAAAATGTGAAATATAAGAAGAATGAATCTTCAGACATTGTCTACTACAAATGTAAGAAACAGGGTCATATATGAAAAAAAAATATCTAAATTTAAATAGGAAGGAAAGAGAGTCCAAGAGATATTATAAACAAAATTTTATGATGAGTTTGAAGTCTTTGCATACGTGGATTTATAGTGAAGTGTCAACAACTTCCAATAGTTCATCGGACTATAGAAATGATAGTCAAAAGATTAGTGGATTCCATGCTAACATCCATCAGGATGAGAATTGTTTCATGGAAGAGGTTAAAGAGGAATTTCACATGAATTTAAATTAAGATTCCATTTATCCCTATACTTTAGAATATGACTATAATTCTTCTTCACTATATGATGTGGATAATATCCCATGATTTGAAGAAATGGCTAGTTATGCGACTCTTATAGAAAATAAAAATAAAAATTTGAAGAAATGTGATGATCAGACTAAGTCAAACATTACTAAAGTGTTTGTTATAATTTCTATGCTTACTTGCAATATTTATAAACTATCCTTAGAATTAGATTCTATTTCTTATTCAAGTTTAGATTCTGATGATATAAATTTAGTTGTGAAATTAAAGTTTGTGGTTGGTGGTTTGAAAAAGATTATATCTATTTTTACTTCTTGTAGTGAAAACTTTAACAAGAATTATAGATAATTCAAACCATCCAGTATATCTTCAAAATATTCTTTACTTCTAGTAAGTCATATCTATTTAATTTTTTTATTCTAAATGTGAACCTGTTTTCAAAAAGTTTCAAATATATCATCATTATATTAGATGATGTTCTCTGAAAATGGTTCAATCTTTTAAAATTAAGATATATTTTAATTTTTAAAAACTATTGGCAATTTAACACTATAGTGTAAGAAAGATGTGAGTTTCAAAGGATTTATTCTCTAATATTAATAGACCTAATCACGTTTGGGTATCAATATATTTGTTACACTAATTTTAGGAAGGTTGGGTGAGAAACAATAGTTGGATTACTTAATAAATGCAAAACAATAATTTTTATCACATAACTAGGGACATGCCCAATTTTTGGAACTTACAAAAAGTTAAGGGTGGATGGGTCACTTTTAGAGATGAAATGAAGGGGGAAATAAAAAATATAGGTGATGTCATTTTTCTTGGTAAGTCATTAATTTCAAATATACTCTCTCTTTTTGGAAATAAGAATAACCTTATTATAATAATTCAATCAAGGTTACTCTATGAACTTTGAGAATGATAAATGATCCATTAAAAATTCAAAAATAGTTCACATTTTATCTATCAATAGGCACAATAATTCTTAAATGGTAAATTTTTAAGAACATAGTAATTTGAAAATAACTTTATTTAGTGCGATTGATGATTATTCTTGAATTTGGTGAAAAAGATTATGAAACGACAATGTTTTGTCCTTGGCCATGTTTTCCATGAAAGGAATAGCTAGGTAACATTAGGAGCTTATGTTTAAGTCGACCAAATTCTATGACCCTTTCTATATTGTAAGAAATAGAAGTCGAGATTTAGGGCCATTAGTGATGTATCAACTTTTTTAGATCTATAATTAGTTCACATGAAACTTTTTGGATATACAAACACTACGAGAATCTAAGGAAAATACTATGTGTATGTATTGGTTGACAGTCACATAAGGTTTACTTGGACCTATTTTTTAGCACTCAAATTGAGAGAACTATTTGTTTTCTAAAATGAATTATTCTTTTATTTCAAATAATAAAAATCTACACATGGTTACTATCTGGAGTGTTTATGACGGTGAATTTTTAAATTTTCATTTTGAAGCTTTTTATAGTTAAAAAGACAATACTCACAATTTTTCGACACCATGAACTCCACATAAGAACAATGTGCTTGAACAAAGGAATATAAAACTTTATAAAATTATACCGACCTTACTATATGAATACTCAATAGGAAAGCATATTTGGGATTAATCAATGGATACTTATTACAATATTATGAATCATGTTTAACTCTATATGATTTTAAATAAAACACCTTATGAGTTGTGGTCTCAAAGAAAACAAAATAATTATTAGATTAGAGTTTTTGGATGTGAATTTTTCTTTTTGAATACTGAATGTTATATTCATGAACATGATTCAAATGATTAAGAAGGTATTTTCCTTGGTTATTCTACAACATGAATGTCTTATCATGTTTTTAATAAACAGACAAATACCATTGAGGAAATGTTACATGTTAAGTTTGATGAGACCGATCCTTGCGTGATTTTAAAATGTATAGTGTTGTAAGGTGTATCATTCCAATACATCTATGCTCTATGTGTTTTGATGATTCTCAAAATCCCAACTCTTATTATGAAATGTTTGTTAAGCATTTTAGCTTTTGTTTATCTTATGTTGTATGCTCAAGTATTTATCTTACACAAGCATATTATCTTACAAAGATCAAAGAATATATTTAGTTACTTAGAAATAGAAATAAAAATGTAAGACATTATATTACTATAATTTCTCTTACCTCGAAGAAGTTGAAGAAATGTGAATGCCTCTTCAGTAACACATTATCTTATGACCAAAAAATTATCTTATGACTTGCTAAAGACTGATTATCTTACGAAGAGAAACTGCTTTATCTTACAAAAAAGATATTCGATGATGAACGATATGATCATAAAATATCCTTCGAAGGTTTGTTAGTAAATAATGAGATGATTTTTCTTGCTAATCTCATGATAAGTCTTTTCATACCTTTCAAGTACATCAAAAGAAGATTATCAATTTAAGGAAATATAGATCTAGTCAAGACTTACCATGAATATGAAATTTCAAAGAGCGATAAAACCTCTGACATTGAGGTCACAAATGAAAATCCATATTTGGAAGAAACAAATACATACACTCAGAATATCTCATCAGGATCTCCATATAGATCATTCGACCATTAGAATTATCCCTTTATTAAGTTCAAATCAACATATATAAGTAATAGTTGGCAATAAATCAGATACATAGATTTGTGTGGAATAAAGAATGTGAAGAGAATGAAATAAGGTTTCCCCTATCTAACACCGAAGATCTGTACATATTAAAAATCAATTTTTAAAGTACTAAGCTTATCTCCCTCATCAGTTACATTGAAGATCATCCATAGCTACACTTGAAGCTTATATTTTCTCAGGAAAAATCTTCATGTACTATTAGTTTCTAATTGCAACTATGTTCCTCAATCATTTCTCAAACAATGAATCTTTTTTTACTATATTTGCACTCTCTATATGAGTGTGGTTAAGACTAAGGAGAGGTATTATAAAAGGAGAGCCTATTTGAAATCTCATGGAACTTTGTATTAAGTGACAGATGCTTATACTCAACTAGGAGACCCCGGTAAAAGGGTTGTCTAGTGAAAATCATGAAACTAGTGGAGTAGAGTATTGGTGAAGTGGAATAGAGGATTTCTATTCCCCGAACCACTATAAACCACTCTGTTCAATTTCAGTTCTGCATGTTTTATATTTCCACTACATATACTCTGATGGAAGAAAATTTGATGTTCATACTTCGAAGAGGTTGGACTATATTTTGATGAATATTTTTAGAACTCAATTCACCCCCATCTTGAGTTATTTAGTTAGTCATTATCTGGGACAACATATGGAAGTTGTCCTTCCAGAAGTGTTCTAGGAACTTCTTCTACTTTATTACTAATAATTAAACAACAACCATCAGCTGTTACTTGTAAAAAATATATACTAACATAACAGTCATGTATGAAATATAGAATAATGGAAGTTGCAGATCTAGTGGATGAGGATTAATTTTTTTTATCTAGAAACCAATCAACCTTAAAGAATAAACCCTCTAATAATATCATTATTGATATAGTTCAAATAGTTAGAACAAGATATTCTTTATGAAATGGATATGAAAATATTGTATTCGTATCTCAATTCAAACAAAAAAATGGAAGATAGTGCCTTAGGTTATAAAAGTTGGATAATATCCATGCAAGAGTAGCTTAATAAGTTCAAAAGGAACAATGTTTGGACCTTGATTGAATGATAAAATGATATTCTGGTTATAGGTGTAAAATAGGTCTTCTAAAATAAGTGTGATAAAAATGGAATAATTGTTAGGATTATGGATAGACTTGTTGCAAATGTTTGTAGTCTATAATAGGGAATAAATTATGGAAATGATTTAGTTTATCAAAACAAATGATAAAAAATCTAATATTTCCTCTAATCCTCTAAATTTTGATAGATTTGAATACATAAGTGTGATCAATATTAATTGATCAAATTCCACTTTTTATTTTACTATCTCCTAAAAATGAAAGACTCCTAGATAATGGGATTATACATTATTTTTATAAAACCATGCTAAATTTTCTTGAAGTCACTTCATAAATTTTTGAAATAAGATCAGAAATTGTGAGTTGAATCTTTTGATCATTCATCAAATACTACACCTATGGATGATGTCATATCAAGTGAATTTAACTATAATTAATCTTCGAGAAAGTATATTTTACATTATATCTATTAGTGTAGTGAGATCCCCTCTATGAATTTAAGTTATTAAAGTACTCTATTATTCTTCTGATATTCTATTATATCTTACTCCCTGAAAAAGTAAAAAAAATTACTAAATAATTCAAAGAGATTTGTATTTTCAAAAAGTTTTAATGGAAGATTAAGAAGACATTTCCTATATTCATTCTGGAACTATATTTTTCATAAGAAGCTATCTATAGCTATAAGAAGGTATCTTTTGGAAGGATATTTGACTTTTATACTTAACTTTTTTTTTCATTTTTTCTTTTACTCAGATTAATCCCAAAATGGAATGAGTGGATTTTATTAATTATATTTTATTAAATATTAATGGATATATTAGGTTAAAGGGGTGGCATACATTCATTGGATAATAAATAAATAATGATATATATATCCATGGGTAGTTTTATATGATATTAAAAATAAGGGGAACTGTTTAAATTTTTCATTTTTATGTTTTTTCATGTTCTTTTTTATAATCATAAATGATGGAAATAATTTTTTTTATATTATTTCAGGTAAATATATGTAGTTGTTTCATAGTTGGGGGATAAGAATCTAAATGGGGTAGAAGAATATTTTATGAAGTTATTTTCATTACTCTATTTGAATCTTTAGTTTCTACTTTGTGGAGATTATTGAGGAGATTATTTTTGGTGTCTGTTGGATGATTGTGAATATCAAAAAGGGGGAAATTATTAGTGATATTATTTAATAACATCTTCCGGACTTCTTTTATTTGATGAATTATAATATAGTCCCTTATTTATTATGTTAACTTGAAGAGTTGTTAAGGTCTTGGGTTGTTTAGATATAACTTCCAATTGATTAAATTCCAAATAAATGTATTGGTGATCGTAATTTTTAGAGAAACTTTTAAGAAGTGTTTAAACTATCTTAGTAGTAAATAAGCACTACAATGGTATTCTTACCAGAGGATAGTGTTTTTATTAGAATATGGAGTGTCTCTTCCAATTTAGTTATAACCATAATCAATGATCATAGAATGTGACCATTGGTTTTTTTTATAAATAAGTCCATAAATTCAAATGAGAAATTTTATGAATGGAAGGTACGAGCTACGCAGATCCTTCCTGCATTCGTGTTGAAGTTTGAATAATTTCAATGCTTTGAGAACTTATGATTGTAATCTTAGGTTTCAGTGAGTTTTTTGTAAGAGATTCAATCCAGTGAGGTTTATTGTAAAAGATATTAGTTACTTTACATTATAATCATTCATTTTCTGATTTTACATGATCTACGAGGTTCTAAGACTAGGAAATTGTGTTGACATCGATCTTTCTAATCGGATAGATTTCAATGCTAGAATCTACATCTTTCGAAATTTGTGTCCGATGAATTCTATGGGATTGGACCTTCTACAAATAATTTGATCAAGGAAGAGTTCAAGTCTGGGGTTGAATGGTGCCAACTATTAGTGTTGAAGAAGTATCATATTTGGAACTTGATACATTTTGATAGGTTTATAGTTGATAAAGTTTCATTGGGACTTGGATACCATAGTTCAGGTTACTAATCCACCAGTTTATTTGGTTTAAAACCAAATTATTCTTTTTTATTTGATTCAAAATTTTCATTATATCCTTTAGTAGTTTTTGGATTGTTATCTTGAACTCTGAACATTATTTTTTACATTACTATTTTATTTTTCATTGCATATATTCTGTTAATCAATTAAGTTTTTATCTTACTATAGTTTTAATTTTCACTGATACTGTCCTTTTATTATACTCCTCTAATTTTATCGAAAAACATATCTTTGAACTAGTTTGTATTATTGTGTGGGACTATAATTGTAACTTTGTTTTTACTATACTTGACTCCCCCTCTTATAGATTCCATAGACTTTCTAGGACAATAATATGGAGACTTATCAGCATACTTTACAAAAAAATCTCCTACTAATAATGAAACATCAACTTAAAAGACTTATCTACATGATTGCATCAATCTCCCCATTTTTATTTTATTATCAACCCTTTAATCCTATTAAAAAATTGAATTTATCTATAGTCAATTTTGACTTTTTTTCATCTTCAATTAAGTGACAACAATTATGGAATAAATTGAATCCAAATGAATTATAATGACTGTTAATAAAATCTCACCACACTACGAAAATTATTATTTCATTTCTATGAGTCATCAATAAATTAACTCTATGTCTACATGAGTGAACTAGTTTTATGAAATAAGTATGATAGATTGAATATTTTTTTATAAATAAAAAAATTATCTCCTTATTTTAACTCATGAAAACCTAATGAATCTATTAAATTATAACACTAATATCCTCCAATATACATAATATAACTCCTTACACATATTATCAACAAACATATTAAAAATGCCCATGAAATAATCACTAAAACAATAAACTTCCCCATTGTTTTATCCAACTAAACAGTTTATACCCCTTTGAAAAAACATATCCATCAGTTTTGATTTATGTCATTATCCACTTTTGAAAACAAAAATATAATTAAACAAGGGATAAGGATGGACATGAATACCTCATCTTTGAAATAAGAGATATTTAAAACTTTTATCTCTATGTATATTTAAAATTCATCCTTTTTGAACAGTTTAGTGACTACATGCACCACTTGCTTTTTTGTTTGAATGAATTCTAGCTTCAACAACCCTTTTTCAAAATTTTATTTTATAAAGTGAAATTTCATTTCAATTTTCATCAATCAATAATTCTATAATAGATTCCTCAAAACATTGATAGCACATTAATTTGCTTAGACATTCGAAAATATAGCTTCACTTCAATCAAGTTATCACCAAACCAAGCATTTATACTCCTTATTTGTGTTGTTTCATGAGTTATAAAAACATAATCATCTTTAAAAATGCTTAATTTCAGTGAATTATGATTTTTATTATTCCATGATACACATAATTGTCTAAAAATAGAACTCTTCTAGTGGTTGACTTCCGATCATCAATAGTTATATTTTAATCAATATCATCATAGCCAAAATGCTTCATATCCCTTTACTATTATAAAGACAATCATTATTATCAGTATATTTCATGTTCATTTGAATACAATTTTCATCAATGAACTGTTGTTTTTTTGTTCAATTTGAAAGTTAGCATATAATGTCACAACCTAAAAAATATTTTTTTCTTAATGTTATCAAGTATAAGAGTCTTCAAATGTGTATTCAAAATTATATGTTCTTGAGTTAATTACCTTTATCATCTTTTAAAATAATCATTCACACTAATTTTAGAGTAAAAAAATCCGTCAAATACTCCATGCCAAACATCTTCAATAAATTTTGGCAATACTTCACTTGAGATAAGAAAATATAGGTCTTTCCATCAGCAATTTGAATACCCAAGTAATACATCTTCTCTCTAGGTATGAAAATCTCAAAATTTCCATTCATTTGGAAGAATAATCATTTAAAATAGTTTCTTTATTACCTATAAAAATAATATCACCCATAGAGATGATGAAAAATAGTTAATTATTTCATGTATATTTTTTGTAAAAGTTTTTTCCCACTCATCCATACTTTAAATTAGTAAATTCAAAGTATATATCCTAGAATACTAAGATATTAGGGATTTATTCAGATTAAATAAATAATTCTTTGGATTTCAAATGCATGTACCACCATCTATAAATAGAAAACCATTAGGTTACTCTATATGCACCACTTCTTCAAGATTACTATTAAAGAACAAAGTCTTTATATCCCTTTCATCTATGTTATAGTCCTTTTGAGTTTTATTAGAGAGAATGATTCACATCATTTCAATACTTTACACTTTTGAAACAATATATCATAAATGAATCCCCATATACACGAGAATACCCTTTATACACATGCCTTGGCTTATTCCTAGCTACTTAAACCTTCTTGATTAACTTATAAGGTAATACACAACATGTTCAAATAATAGTAATTTTCTATAGCTTTGGAAAAAAATTATTTGTTTCATCAGTCATGATGTAATCTAATTTTATATTCATGTAATCAACCCACTCATTATATTTCAGGACTTAATTAACACAACACAATTCAGCCTAATAAAAAAAATGAAGTATGGGGTTTTATAATTTAAGAACATGATGTTTGAACCAAATATTTATGGTCTCCAATGACATTTTAATCCCCATAATTACTTGATAAATATTAGATAATTTAAATTATGTTATTATTACTTACTAAAAATGACTAAATCAATTTCTTACACCTATTTATTATTTTTCTGAAGTACTTCTAGAATTTACTTATTTATTTCTGAGAAGTACCCCATTTCCTTCATCAACATTTTCAGATACTTTATACTGTAAAATTCCACTCCATGTGTGATAAAAAACATTCACACCATAATTATGAAAAATATTACCAACCAATTTTTATAAAGAATTATAAAATCTTCCATTTGGTGGATATATTGAGAAGATATCACTATTCACTTGTGGGTCAAACTTTTCAGGATTATTTTCTTTGATCTTGATAAGATGTAGAATTTTAAACAAATAGAAGTAATTCAATATTCTATTTTTCTTATAATCTATTTCATAGGGATATATGTATGGATGTTGATGAAGAAAGCATTGGTCTTGAATGAGAAGATCTATATCATTCCCATGTCTTTAGAAATAAGTAGAAATATTTTGTTCTACGAGCCTTAATCATTTCATATCAATAAGACTTTTATTCCTCTATTCTACAACAATATTGTTTTATTTGAAGATATCCATTCATGTTAAATTCCATTATTCATGAGATAATATTAAAAATTTATACTCATATTTTCAGTATCATTATTTATTCAAAGTTTACTCAATAAAAATACACTGTATTTCTCTATAGATCATCAAAATATTTCATATTTCTTGAGATACACAATTTTCATTCCATATACATAATGAATGTAATACAAGTTAATACATTAATAAATGAAATAAATTACTTATCTCCATTTATTTAATTTGAAATTATTGGTTGGAAAATGTAATAATAAATAAGTTCTATGGGCCATGATATTTGAATAATTTTCATCATGTTTAAAGAATTTTACCATTTTTCATTTTTGATAAGAGTTATAAACTAGATTTATCCCCCTTTTTATATTGGGTACATAATTAAAAACATCTATCCAATTTAGATTATTTATATTATTATGGATAGTATGAAAAATACTTCAATTCCAAAAAACATTCTGTTCTTTCATTCTTAAATAATGTATGTTTTAAAATTATACTATTTCAAATAGATTTCCACTTACTCATTAGAATTAATTTAAAATATAGAAATTATTTAATAAATTTATTAAGCATTAATCTATTTATAATTTTGTTAAATTTCCACTACCGCAAAGTTCTGATATCTTTAATTTATTATGCTTCAATTTATATACTAATACTGTTTTCTTTGAAATTTCCATTTTTAATATAAGTTTAGTTCAATTGAATCCCTTAATATTGAGATAAAAATTACTTCAAAATGATAAATCCAATTCATTTTTCAAATCCTTTAAATGTTTTCATTTCTATTATCATATGGGATAAAAAACTACAATCCAAAATTTATGGATGTTAAATTTTAGAGGCCTTTAATGAAATCTAAACAACATATGAAACATATTTTCATTTTCTAAAATTCTAAAATTTTTGTGTATTATTCAAAAAATAAGTTTCTATAGAAATAAAATAAAACAATCCTTTGACACATGACCCAGTTGGTCATATAATTTATATAATTTATCCAATGATTGAAGTTAAATTTTCATTTTCATTTTCAATTTCTCAATATGTAGTTGAATATTCTATCTATTAACATGTTTTATCCCCTGTTAATATTACTTCTATATCTTCTATATGGGAATAAATTAAACTAAAATCACCATTACATGTTTCTAAGACCACTAAAACACTAACAATAAATGCGTAAAGAAATATTTTCCACAAAAATAACATAATATCCTAAATGTACACTTTTTGTCTTCCAATATATTAAGTAAATTAATTTCCTTATTTTTTAAAACCAATATTTTTGATTCTATGCCGCTTTGGTGGTGGCGTAGTGGTGGGTGGTCGAGGGCCATAACAACGATGTTCAGTGAGGTTTGGGGTTCGATTTCTGGGAGCCCGCTCTTGGGAGAATTTTCGCCTCCCATGCACCACTCGTCTTGCCGGGTCACCCGGTGTCTCACCGGGTGGGTCGAAGGGCGCACTTCACCTAGCTGACAGATTGCTGTGTCGAACCATCACTGATCGAGGTGTTACCCCGTGGGACACTCTGTCATCTCGGCTGACAACGACTCCTTCCTGGCTGAGGCTTCTCCGGATGATCTCTTTGTGTGGAGGGGGGTTTCTAGGTGTGGCGGGTTCGAAAAGGGCACTCCTGAGAATTCCCTTTAAATAAAGAATATTTTGTGATTCTATATTACTTTTACCATATACATTATTAATTTTTTAGGTATTTTCAGTCTTTTTGGTTAAATTTTTAGTTTAATGTTAGCATTTATAAATAACACAAATTTCTATTTTTTCTTTTGATGTTGATAACATCACATTTTCCATCTTTATATGAGTGTTTCACTTGTATTCATAAAAAATAATAAAAAAATTATTAATTAAATGATACCTTTTTTAATTTATGTAAGAATCAAGTATTCTTTAAGGTTTAACCAATCACGTTTTTTTTTAAAATTAATCAATCTTATTAAATTGAATTTTCCAAATTTAACATATTTGAGTAATTTATAACATTGAAAAAATTTACATATGTTATTTCATGTTAATTATAACATGATAGGAATTTTTTTGACAACCATGTTTAGATTTATTCTCTTTATTATGATATACTTTTTAATTTTTAGACTCCACTAGCAGCATTGATTATTTTTAAATATATCAATTTCATCTATATTTGAAGACATTGATGAGTTATTTATATTCTTATTCTCAATATAATTTTTTTATATCTTTGTCATTAATTTTATTTCATTTTATTTTTAGCATGTTATTCATTTGTATCACTATTTTCATCACTTTTATGTTTTTCTTCATTCACATTAGAAATAAGAATCTTCCTATATTATTTATAGAATAATCTAGAATAACTATTTCTATAATAACTTTATTATTCATCCATATTGAGAATAAGAATTCTATTTTTTAATTTATAATAACAATTTTCAAACTCATTTTAAAATAAGTTTTCCTTACTGAACTTATTTTATTTCCTCATTCATTTTTTTTAAATAATCATCTTTTCCATCATTTCCGTCATATTTTATCAAAGTAAATTTTACAGTGATATATAAAATTAAACTATAATTTATAATTTTTAAATTTAATTTACATTGATACATACCTTTTCCCTTGAGAACACTTTTTAGATATCAGAGACATAATAATGTTTAAATTTTATTCAATATAATCTTTAATGGAATCAAATATTTTAAGAAATTCATATTCTTATTAACTCTATGAATTACTATTTTAATTAAAACAAATGAATCTTTAAAATTTAGCTTTATTGTTAAACTTTTTACCTTTTCTAATTTCATATGATATCAATATACAATTCAAGTTACTCAAAGGAAATGCATCTAAGTCATTAAATTCAAAAATAAATACCTTTACATCAAACCTTTCAGGGTAAATTAAATATATATTTTTTTCAATCATTGAGTCTTAAATTCTATCTATAATTCCTCTAATAGATCATATAATTTCATTTATCCTTATTAAGAACTCATCAATCAATTCATCTGCAAGTATATAAACATCCTAGAACTTATCTTACCAAATTTAAAACTTATTTCCTTTGACATTATTATCTCCCTCATATAAATTATTGATCTTGTTCCAAATACCTTAAATGGTGTTTATTTGCATCAACTTAGTGAACAATTTTTTTAAAGTTAGGTGTAAAATTTTATTCCAGAATTAAAAAAATAACTATATCCCTTTATATCTACACCCATTAACACTGAATCTTATACCATTGGTAGATAACAATTAATAACAATTTCAAAAATATCCAAACTTATGGGTAACAAATTTGATGAAATTTTATCCTTCCATATATGATATTTTTTCCTATAAAATTTTATAACACCCTTTATATTACTAGAATTTATGTAATCCATAATAAATAATAACTTCAATAGTCAAATAATTCATCGAACTATATATATTAAAGAATCAAATTACGAAAAAAAAGCTTTTGAATTTGAGGAAAAATATTTACCACACTCTAATACCAATATTGGAAGAACTATGTGAGATTGTAAAATACTATAAGGGTGAAGTGAATCCATGTTTACATTTTCACCACCAAAAATTTTATGAACAACTCTTGTTCAATATTCATTAATGAGTGGATAAATCAATGTGTTATATTTTGATATTAATTTACTCGCGAGATAAAAAACATAAAAATTTAGTAAGGATACAAAAATTTACATGGTTGATCATTTAGTATAAGTAAATACATCCTTGGAATGACCTCAAAAAATTCATGGCCACAAAATTCAATAGAATAATTTAATAAATAAAAATAGGTAGAGTTTATCCTTGAACAAAATATAATGCAAGTCTTCAAATTTTAGAAGTGCTTCCATAAATTTATAAACATTAATATTTTCATAATATCAGGGTAATCAAAACTTGTTATCAAATCACTAAAAATCATAAAAAATCAATACATATCAGTAAAATTTATTGAAAGTACATAAAGAAAAAAAATCATAATGAAATATAAAATTCATCCCAATCATTCATTTCTTTTTTGGACTAATTAATCTCTTCTCAATGTGACATAGAAAATATAATCGATAAATTAAATTATTTTTTATTCTTCATTACATTATTCTCATAGTACATACCAAATCAAGTTCTTCTTCTCCTTTTCTCTTTCCATCTCTCTCTCTATACTCAACAACCTTGATCTCTGATTTTCAATATTATCACAATCAACCACATCTCTCAAAAAATACATCCAATGAAATTAACATTTTTTTTCTTCAATTTCATTTCTCACCCAGTAAAACATTCTTGTTATCCCATGTCTATGATGCAATAGTTTCTTTTAAAAACCTATTAATTATTATAAATAGTGGAAATTATTTATTCTTTGACCAACTAGATTCTCCTATAGTAAATTGGTTAGTTTTATTAAATGAATAATACAACTATTTATTTATGAAATTTCATATTGTAGAATGTGATAAAAAATTATCATAACAATTTTGAAGTATAAAATCCATTATTTTTAAGAAACTCTGCCCCACAAAACCATTGAAACTAATCATTAAATGTCATATAAACATTATTAAAACTCATAAATCCCTTATTAAATTGATTAATATTATTATCCACTGAAACAAATGGATAAAACTTACACAACCTTTGGTTTAATGATTTTAATTTTATGTATAATAAATAATTTACTAATGAATATCATATAAATCCATTCTATGATTTCGAATGACCTGAATAAAATTTAAATATTGAATTAACATTATAAAAAATACCAATTCAACCCTATTAATATCATTTTCTTCATGTTTTAATGTCACGCAACACAGTCATTTTAAATTCCAACATCACATAACACTTTAAAATTGATGTTCAAACTCATACACAACATTTTCATATCTTTATTCTTTTCACAACACCTTTAAAATTATTTTAAGAGATTATATTTATTCTGAAACACTTCATAAACTTTTCCATCATTTCCATCAACTTATTGAGTATTGGTTACCATGGTTAAGAAATCAATGAAAATATATAGAGACTTCTCATAATACTTTAAAAAAATATATCCATCTAATAAGGAAACAAGAGATAAAAAAAATTAAAAATATGGTTTAAAAAATGTTTTATTTTACCATTAATTATTTTTTATTATCTATTCATAAATATTATTATGGTTTTAGAAATTCATATTCCATGTAGGCGATTTAACTGACCATGTGATGGACATATTGAAAAGATTAAGAATGAAATGAAAACTAACCTTTATTATTTATCTTTAAAAACCCAATGTAATTAGAATAATGATTTTATATTATTTAAAATTATAAATTAGATTTATAATGATTAATAATATTAAAGTAATGTAAGGTAGTTAGAGTAAAAGTTTTTACATCATGGATGAAACTGTTTGTTAAACCATTGGATCGTTAGGATTACTTTATGTATAGACCTTCCCCAAGTAAATAGAATCATTAACCATGTTAATTTGGGTAGAAATTGTATATAGAACCATATTTTAGTTTTTTTTATTGTGGATGGTTCAAGGGAATTTTTATATGAGGAGATTGTGAATTTTTTCAAAATAACAATTTCTTAATTAATAAGGAATATAATTTTGAAAGTATTTTTTATAAAATTGAAAAAAATATAAATATGACTAGACCTTACTCATGTATTATTGAAATATGAGGATTTTTATTAATATATATACCCTGGTTATGATGTACCATATTTTACTATTTATCATGTATTTCATTATTCATTAAAAATTAAACATTTACCCTTTTACATGTTTTCATTGTTCTTATTCTAAAAATGAAACACATTTTATGAAAATAAAACATTGAGTGTGAGAAATTGATTATTAATAAATAAAACTACTGAATTAAATATTCACATTTCCACGGTGAATAATATATCATTAAAAAATAAATATTTTATATAATTATATTATTATTTATAATTCAATAATTATTATTAATATATAACTACTATATTATTTTTAATGATGAGACGATATTTACAAATTTTGTATGTTGTTTACTTCTAGATGTTGAAAAATTGTCTTATAATGGTTATTCTCAACAGTCTTATACCAAAAATTATATACCGAATTGTTACATACCTAATGATTTTATACCCTCTTACCCCTAATACATTTTATCAAATATTCCTATTAAAATAACTTCTCTAATATACTTCAGTCTCAAAAATTTATATTACAAAATTTCCATATCATTTTTAACATTTTTCTTTCTTTTTATATTAATTATAATAACTTAGTTGTTTATGAGAGACTTAAATCCAAGATATTTTTTACCCATAGTTATGAAATTTATTTTTATTTATTATCTATTTTTAAAACATTTATTTTTGTATTTATATTATAAAATAATGTTTTTAGCATAGAAACATGTCACTAAAAAGTATCTTAATATAAATCAAAATTTTGTTAATGTAATAAGAAAATATATGTTTATCACAATATCCATTAGGAATTTCATCATGAAATTTATAATTTTTCCTATATATTTTAATAAGGGAGGGTGAATTGTTTTTTTAAATTTGTAGGTTTCCAAATCACCTCTATGTTCTACTAATTTCTCTATAAATCTTTGAGAATTTGAGTTATCTTGTTTCAAATAAATTTCTCTTTATGATCCAATATATCTGATAGTTTATCCATATATGAGGGGTGATTCTTTAGTTTTACAACCTCTAGATTCATTTAATGCGAGGTATCTAGTATTAAATTATTTGGAAGTGATACTTGAAATACATTATTTAATTGAGATAGGTTTTATGTAAGTGTCACTTTGTAGGCCACAATGTCCACATGATCATTAATTTTGAATGGTTCATGATACCTTGGGTTTATCCTAACAATATTTCTAAATTTCATATCTCTCATCTATGGTGATATTAAAAGTAATAATTTTTCTCTAACATTGAACTCAAATTATTATCGATTATTATCCACAATGATCCTCTATAAAATATGCATTACTAAATTTTATTGAATATCTTGGATTTTCTCAATAATTTCTTGAAACATGTAAGGTACCAACACCTTTCCTTCTAAATTTTTTCCCATTATACAAGAGTTTTATATATATTTCCATACAGATATTTATATATTTATATCAAAACTTGTAAATGAAAAAACATATTATTTAAGTAATGAAATAATATAAGATATTGATCCCAAAATCATTTAAATTTAATTGAGTTTGATCTAAGTATGTATTCTATATTTTTAATGCATTTTTAAAATTGAAATTCATTTTGAGTATGAAATTTATTTCTATTCATAAATAATTTTTCAATGCACATTGGATACCCTTATAGAATTTTTTGGTAATCCTTAAGTCTAGATCAGATATAATCAATATTTTCTCTCTATAAAACCTCACTACATCAATGATATATATCCAAAAAAATTAATCATGTGAGAAATCTTCTATAATGACAATGAAGTGATATTACATTCTAATTTGATCAATCATAACAAATATTTCAATTTTTCCTTTATATTTCATTGGAAGACTCAATATAAAATTAATTTTTATTATCTTACATTTCCCATTTATATAGATATCATTACATTATCCCCTTATGCATCAAACATTATACTATTATTTATGTGTATGTCAATCAAATTGACGTATATTATAAAATATAATTTTTTTATTATCATATAAAAAATGATATTGATGATCTCTATGAATTTTAGAAATTTCTAGAAATATATAGAAATATGAGATTTGTGAATACTCTAAAAAATCCTACTTTAACTTAGTATTTATTGGTAAAAATTATTAATTTCAAAAATCATTGACTCTACCCTTATCAACATTGGATTTTGTAATCATTATTGTTTTTTATAGCTTATAATTATCTTATTATGCCACCATCATCTTCTTTGGGATCGATGGTAATAATTTGGTATGAGTAGGATTACATCCATGCCTTTATGATCTCTAGGCCCCTCATTTGAATATCCAAGAATATTTTATATCTTTTATTCCTAATCATGGAAAAAATAATAAAATAATTTTTCTTAGGAACATATCTCACATTATTTTCCATGCCAATGTGTAAATTTGTTGAGAGATCATAATCATTTCAACTCCATCCTTATTTTTTATCTCATATTAAGATCATTCTAAGTAAACATATACTTTAAGAATATATGATACATATATATGTATATCCCACATGTGACCATAAAAATAATATATCCATATCTATGATCCAAAAAATCATTTTTTATAGTTCCAAATATCCCATAGAGTAATTTTTATAATGAATATTTTCTACTTAAAAATTATATGCTATCATCATATAATTTTTTAATATAAATATTTCCAATACCTTATTTAAATCAATGTCCTATTACACAAAACGTTATCTAATTATGAGTATTCTGAGTAAACATTAAATGATTAAAATTTTCTTTAGATTCTTGAAAATATATTCATATATATCAATAGAAACAATCATTTCTCAATTTTTATTAAATTTTTTATTGTTTCATGTAATCATATGAAAATTTTCCAAAAATATATAGTAGTACATAACTAAAAAAAGAAAAATATACTATTGTTTTCACAATATTTAATTTGTGTAATTATTTAGTAATGTTTATATTGTAATTATTTACTAATATAACATTTATTTTTATCACATTATATATGAATGTTACTTGGTGTATCTATAAATTTAATTTACACAAATTTTATACAATTTCATTCTTCGAAGAGTCTTTAGTGTTCAGATATGTGTAAAAAAACATTCGATGTGGTCTATATTATACAAAAAGGCCCTAATGATTTCCACTATACCTAGTTTATAAGAGGATTTATGGGGGTAGTAACCCCCCTTATCAAAATGTTTGGGGTTTGGGGGTCAGAGGCCCTAGATTTTGTTTAAGAAAATCATATAGAGTTCAAATGGAACATGGAGGTACTAAATACAATTTCATGTAGTGTCCACATAAAAATGGAGTTAATAAATTTATACTCACATGAGGTTAAAATGATTTAATAGAGAAAGTATTCATATAGGTTTCATATAGAAACATTTAAGGGAAAATTTGATATTTTTTAGATGAAAATATAATAGAAATTTAATTTCATGTTGAAATTTTGTTCACAAATGATTTTATTACACATTTAATTTCCTATCTATTAATTGAGATTGTTCTATGATAAAATACATATCTCAATTATCATGAAAAAACCTTTTACTATTCTCTCTAAAAATAGTGATTTTTTATCCCCTCTATGTATATAAGGAACATTACTATATAATACCCCAAAATGTTCAATTATATTTTCCTTTGAAACCTAATGTTCTTGATATCTTTGTTTACATGCAATATTAAACCATAATGAACCAAGAATAAATATATAATAAGTAAAATGTATTCATAGATTTTTGGGTAAAATTATGGTAACATAATTAATAAATGTGTCAATAAATAAAAATAAAATTCATTATTGATAATAAAGTATTGATAAAATTCAGTTTGTGTAGCTAAATAACTAATAAGATAGTTTTATGCATTAAAATGTAACCATTCAAAAGTTAGATTTAATTAAATTTATTTTAAGATACTAAATTTATTATGGATAAAATATATTTTTGACATTAATAAGTTATTAACACCAATTTTATTAGTAATTGATATGAAATAATAATAATTATAGTTAATATTTTTAAAACTCACATTCCTATAAAAACAAATTTCATTATATTCTTATGTTTATATTTAAACGTTAAATTCTCAAATGTTAGAACTATAATTTTTACAAAATAAAAATATATTTGGATTCCTTAAAATAATATTAACTTCAGATGAAAGTTTTGGACATTTTTGAAAAAATTGATTTTTATTTGAATAGTGAAAATTACAGTTTTTACCAAAACTATTAATTATACGAATTTAAATTTATTTAATAAAGATTAAAATGATTATAAATCATTTTTAATGACTAAATAATTATTAAAAAATTACGTGTATAAATTTTCAAAAAAAAATTATGATGTTATAAAACTCATGTTTAACATTTGGAAAATTATGAAATATTTTTCAAATAAAACTATTTTTAGTATTTTTATTAAGTTTTAATGTGGTTAAATTAGGTTTTGGAATTATTTTAATAACCCATAAATTTTATTTTGGTTAATTAAAAACCAATTAATTTAATTAAAATAAATAACATTTATAATTTTATCCTAAACAAAATTTTCATATTTAAAAATATAGCTATTCTAAAAATGGGGGTTTACACGTCACATATGAAAATATTTAAATTAATTTTTATAACACTTATATGTATTATCTGATAAAATAAATTTATTATTTTGAATCAATAGGTCAGTATTATGTAATATTAACCATTTTATTTGTGATCATTAAAATTAAATTACACTGGTTGGACAATTTATTACCATGGTAATAAACAAAAATTATTAAAGTGAACAATATATTGGTAAAAGATTAGAAATATGATTAAAATATGTATTCAAATTAATGGTAGAGGATTAATTTACATTATAGAACACACAATTTAATTATTTACCATTTTTGGATATATTGATCCTTGGATTGTGTTATGTCATCATTGAACAAGTAATTGGTATTTTAAAAAATGTCATTTTCTTCACTTATGAAAGGTGATCACTTAAACCACATTTATCTACCCATTCCAAATCCATTTCTTAACTAAAACACTTCCCTAGTATATAATTAACTCTCTCACCATTTCTTATAAGCATTGGTTATTCCCTAACACCCAGCTAAGGAGCCTTAAGTTCTTACCCAAGGGAGAACATCCAAAGGCAGAGGTAACATTCTCAAATGAGCTCTATTAATTATTTTCTTTTTCTAGCCTAAAAAATCTATTCTATCCATGGAAGAATTATAAAATAATTATTATTAATTTTTTTAATTTTTTATACTAATTTAATATCCATTTTATACCTTTATAAAAAATCATTAAAAAAATGAAGACGATTTCATGCGTACATGCAGACTACAACCCCCATGAATGGAATAATTGATTTTTCATCATCGCATCACATTTATGGTTATAAAAGTATATTTTAAATATTAATATGATATTTATGTCATTATTAATATTTTGATTTTATAAAAATTTCCACATCTTTCTCTTGATCTATGTAAAACCAACACATCACCTATGTGTATTTGTGAATTATCACCTCCATGAATGTGATGTATTAAATTTATTAATAAAGTATTTTATTATTTATAAAAATATCTTATAATCTAATTCAACACCTTCATTAAATCTAAATAATATCATTATAATTCTATAATAATGAAATTACGAAAAAGGAAAACTTTCATAACCATATTCACCCTAGGATTATTGATTGTTCTAGTTTAGGATGGTTTAACCACCTACATGAACGATGTTATAAATTTATATTATGGATAATTAAGGATAAATAATTGAAGTTTATAAAAGAAAATAATAATAAAATAATTATTTCCTTTTAGTTTTGGAATGGTAATGGTAACATTTAACATATTATTAAGAAATCACCCATCATTCATTAAAATTACGAAAAAAAGATCTTCATTAATCTCATAATCATGAATCATAAGTAAAATAATTATGAAACATAATTAGAAAATTAAAAATAATTATAAATTATATATTATAGTATATAAAATGATCTTGTAATGATAAACTTTAAATTTTTAAATAATAATTGAAACTTCCATTATGGAAGTATTAATAAATAATAAATCAAAACTAATAATATCCAATGATGGAAATAAAATAATACTCACAAATGTTTATAATAAATTATTATAATTGATACTTATAAAAGGTTATAAGTTTTAATAAGATTTTAAAATTAGTGATTAAGATATTTATTTTTCTTAAATATAATTTTAGTGCGTGTTATCCTTAGTGGTAATAAAGGAAAGAGTTAACTGTCTCAACATTCACTCCATGAGAAATATTTTTTATTATGAAAAAAAATTATTTTATGGTTTAATTAAATCCACTTTTACTTCTCTTATAATCATACAAGTTTCATAAATGGGATTTACAAGTCTATTTCATTATCCCACCTTTTTATTATTTTAATTCAAAATTTACAAAATTATTACGGGTGTTTCTTAACTCAATATTTTTTTTTGAGTTATAATACTTCTTATTGAACTTATTTCTTCCTATCTTGGTTGGTTTGACTATAAAATTTTATTTTAAGGTATTGTTTATTCCTCTATGGGGAAATTTATTTTTAATTCAACGATTTTACCTTGATTAATTTCAAAATCAAAATAAATATAATTGTTGAGAATAATTACCATACTCTTTAAGAATGGTTTCTCATCCTTATCCATATTTTCACCTCCTTATAATTTTATCCTTATTATTTAGAAAGTAAATTATGTATTATTTATTCAGTCTACATATTTCTATATATCCCTTATTAAAATGGATATTTTTTCATCCTTTTTTTTATGTGGGTATTCAATAAAGGTATTTTAAATTCACTACTAGAAAATGGGGCTATCCCCATTTATCTATACCCACATTTTATAAAAACTATGGGTACAAATTCCATGGAGTCTGTATATACCCATGGTTTATATAATCTATGGTTATAGCTTATCTATCCCATCAATTTTTTATAAATAATTGGGATAGAGTCACAAACTATCCCCCTCCCACCCTCCTTACCTTTACTCATCGAGGCACATCTCCCCCACCCCTTAGGTAAATCCGTGTTCTTCCCTCATCAGAGCGATGATATACGCCTCTCCTCCTCCAGTGTTCTCCCCTGATTCAATGATTTTATGATTCCGATATTCATTGATAGTGATTTCAAAATCCTTCTTCTATTCTTCTGACTATTGTTTCCATTTTTTCAATGTATGAAAACCTAACTAAGATATGGTTAGGTTACGATTATTATTGGTTATTTAAAATAAGGTTCCATGTGGGTGATGTTTTATTTTTTTATTTTTGGTATAATGATTGTAATTTGGATGATCCTTTAACATTCCAGTGTTGTATATTTTTTAGTGAGGTTTGATTTTTCATTTTACATCTATGATGGGAGTACCATTATATTCATAATAATGGGTGGACATTGTTGTTAACTTTAGGAATAATTATTATGATTTTACTTTTTTAATTATTATGAATATATGGTGTTGACATGGGTATTTTACTTTTGTGGTTTTTCTACTATGTATGTTGATATTTTCAAGTAACCCTCTTTTGGGATAAATATCTAGATTTAATTTTATAAATGAAATGTTAAATTCATTCAAGACAATGATAATTCCATATGCTCCAGAAAAATGTGTTTAAGAAGGATCAATTGAAAAATATTCATCACTATTTTTTGGAGTTCATCTATTTGATAAATTATTCTAGGGTTTTATTTAATATGGTTTTAAATCCTCCACTTATTTGGTACAGAAAGTTACGTGTTTTGTTAAATTTAATTTATAGAGGATATTAGATGTTATTTTCAGGGTTTTCATTTAGATATTTGTTATTATTTATTTCTAGAGATAATTCATTTGGAATTAATTTTTTTATGAAATTGATTTATTTATTAAATGAGGTTGATTTATTATTACCAAAGCTTGAGGAGCTCATCAATAGATTGTATTGATAGGTTGTGTCTTCCATACATGTCATTTTCAGAATATTCCTATGATGCGGCTACACTTTATTTCTAAATGCAATAAATATTTTAAATATTTGTATTTGAAAATTTTATTCTTGAGTTTTTCTAGTTATTTTTTATATTAAAAAAAATGTTTTTAATGGGATGGTGTATTAAAATAAAAAATATTTTAAATTTTTTCATTATTTTTCTTACTAATTATTATTCAGTTTTGTGACCATTTCCTATTTTTAAATAATGTTTACAATGTTTATTAATGAATATTTAGATAAAATATTTAAATGGTTTATTTTATTTGTTGTATCAAAATGCATCAAATAATATATAATTATTTTCAATGAACCTGATCTTTCCATTATTCAAGTAATATGGTTATAGAATTTATTTCTTTCATGAAATCCCTTTAATATTATAATTACATTTGGAATTAGATATAAACTCCTTCCAATTATAGATGAGTATTTTTTCTATTTTTCTTGTTTCATTTCATATATCATACAACTTTGAGTTTCCCTCCCCTTTATTACATTTTAGACATATTTTTGTTATTATAAAAATCTTAGTTTCTTTGATGACTTTCATATTGAATTTTTTTGCAATGATTTTTTTAATTATGGTTCACATTGTTGATTAGAAGATAACATTTTTTACCTATAATTGAATGGATAAAAGCTGAATGTATCATACCTAATAGACAATTGTCCAATTGGTATAATGGCCAATTATCCTTATATCCTAATTGGTCAATTGGACTAATTGCATAATGGCCTAATGTCCAATTTTCATAATGGACCAATGGTAAATTGGCCTAATGAAATAATGGTCAATTGGCCTAATTGCCTAATGGGATAATTGGAAATTGGACTAATGGTCTAATATCCTTTTTTAAAATCATCCTAATGGTCTAATGGACTATTTTCCAATTGGAAAATTGGATTAATGTCCTAATGGCCTAATGACTAATTGACCAATTGGCCAATTGGCCTAATGGAATAATTCCCTAATGGCCTAATGGAATAATACCCTAATGGACTAATGGACTAATTCCATAATTTCCTAATGGCCTAATGTACTAATATCCTAATGGACAATTATCCTAATGGCCTAATTGTCTAATTAGCCTAATGGCCTAATGTCCTAATGTCCTAATGTCCTAATGGCCTATTATCCAATTGGCCTAATGGCCTATTGGACACTCTTCCTAATTTCCTAATTGTGTAATTGGATAATTGTCTAAATACCCTAATGTACTAATGACCTAATGACCTAATAGCCAATTGGCCTAATGGATTAATGGCGTAATGGTCAATTGGACTAGTGGACTAATGGGCGAATGGCATAATTGACTAATGGTCTAATTATCTAATGTCCTAATAGCCTAATGTCCCATTGGTATAATAGACTAATGGTTATTTGGAATAATGGACTAATTTCATAATGTTCAATTGGCATAATGACCAATTGGTCAATTTTCCTCATTGTCCTAATTGCCAATTAGCCAATTGTAATAATGGCCTAATGGCCTAATGGCCTAATGGAAAATTGTCCCAATGGACTAATGGCTAATTGAACTAATGACCTAATGTATAATTATCCTAATGGCCTAATTTCCCAATTGGCCTAATGGACTAATCGCATAATGGCCAAATGGCCTAATGGACAAATGGTATAAGCCCTAATGGCCAATTGGCTTAAGGCCAAATGGAAAATTGGACTAACAGCCTAATGCATAGTTGGAATAATGGCCTAATGGACAATTGGACTAATAGAATAATGGCCTAATTGTCCAATTGGTGTAATGGAATAATTTACCCCTTGGCCTAATGGCCTGATGGCCTCATGGCCTAATGGCTAATTTTTGAATTGGTCAATTGGCCTAATGTCCTAATTACCTAATGACTAATTGGCATAATGGACTAATAGAAAATTAGAAAATTGGACTAATGGAATAACGCCTCAATGTTCAATTGGACTAATGGCATAATTACCAATCGACATAATGGACTAATGTCCAATTGGACTAAGGGACTAATTGACAACTAGTCTAATGGACAACTGGCTTAATGGCCTAATGACTAATTAAACAATTGGCCTAAAGGCTTAATTTCCAATTTCCCTAACATCATAATGGATTATTGGACAATTGTCTTAATGTATTAACGACCTAATGGCCAATTGGAGAATTGGATAGTGACCTAATGGTCTATTGGCCTAATGACATAATGGCCAATTGACCTAATGGCACAATGACATAATTGCCCAATTGTCCTAATGGCCTAATGGATAATTGTTTTAATGAACTAATGGCCTAATTGGCCCAACTGACCTAATGAACTAATGGCCTGATGGACAATTAGCCTAATTTCCAAATGGAGAAATGTAATAATTGTCTAATGACCTAATGGCCTAATGACCTAATGACATAATGAGCTAAATGACCCAACTGGCCTAAATATCCTAAATAGACTAAATAACCTAATATACTAATTTTCCCAATTAGTCAAAATGGTATAAATTTCCTAATTGACCTAAATGGAATAATTGGCCTAAATGGACTAATTGGCCTAAATGGAATAATTGGCCTAAATGGAATAATTCACCTAATTCTCCCAAATGGACTAATTGGACTAAATTGGAATAAATTGACTAATTGGCCTAAATGGTCTAATTGGACTAAATCAACTAATTGTCCTAGATAGCTTAATTGGACTAAATTGGCATAAATAGCCTCATTTTCCTAAATTATACAAATAAAAGGCATAAATAACCTAATTGGCCTAAATTTTCCAAAATGGCCTAATTGGGCTAAATAGCCTAATTGGAATAAATATTTTTTTTCCTAATTGTCCTATATGTACTAAATGGTATAACTAGAATAATTGGACTAAATGAACTACTTGGAAAAATATCCTAATGACCTAATGGCCAATTGGCCTATTGGCCTAAGGGCCTGACAGTGTAATGGCATAATGACCAATTGGCCCAATGGCATAATGACCGAACTAGAAAACTAGAATAATAGCCTAATGAACTAATTAGAGAATTTTTCTAATGGACTAATGGACAATTGGACTAATTATCTTAATGGACAATTAAACAATTAGCCTAATTGCATAATGGCCTAATTTTCCAATTGGAATAATGGCCTAATGCCCTAATTTCCTAATTGGAAAACTGTCCTAATGAACTAATGGTATAATGGAAAATTGAACTAATAGAATATTGGACTAATAGAGAATTGGCCAATTGGACAATTTTCTTAATGGCCTAACATCCTAATGCCATAACTTCTAACTTACCTAATACCCTAATGCACAATTAGCCAATTGACCAATTGGAAAATCATCCTAACTTTCAAATTGAGTAATGGGATAATGGCATAATGGCCCAATGGCCTAAATGATCTAAAAGGCATAAATGGCCTATATGGCCAAAACGGCCAAAACGGCCAAAATGGCCTAATTGGACTAAATGGCCTAATTGTCCTAAATAAACTGATTGAAAAAATGGCACAATTTTCCTAAATGGAATAATTGGACTAAATGGAAAAATTCTCCTAATTCGCCTGAATGGCCTAATTGGCCTAAATGGCATAAATAACCTAATTGGCCTAAATTGGAATAAATAGAATAATTGGCCTAAATGAAATAAATGGACTAATTAGAAAATATAGCTCAAATGGACTAATAGGACTAATTGGGCTAATTGGAATAAATAACACAATTGGAATAATTGGTCTAAATGGACTAATTGGCCAAATTTCCAAATAGAGAATTGACTCAATGGACAAATGACCAATTTACCAAATAACCTAACCTAAAAATGAACCTAATGACCAAATAATCAAAATTAAAAAGTGACCGAATCACCAAATAACATAACACAAATAGAATTGGACCGAAATGAACATATAATAGGATTCTATATTATACCCTTATTTAGAATGAAAATTATTATGTTTTTTATTCTACTAGTATTAAATTTCCAATTAAATGTATATTTAGATGCTTCTTTATTTTATGGATTTCTTCAACTACTACAATTCTAATTCATTCTAGGTTTATCATGTTTATATTATTTAATAATGTATTATTATACCAATCAATGTCATTTGTAGCAAGCAAAAATGGGTATCGAAGGTCGTGTGACTCAAGAAATATTATTGGGCTCAAGTAGGAAGAAAAAGGATAAAAGTTTAGTAAATGCAAAAATGCAAGAAAATATTGTATGTTTTTTATTTATATTTAAAATATTTATATGTAATTAATTATTAAATATCTTTTTTATATTTTCAACAGTATTCCCTGGAGGCCCTAGATGAGAAAGAAGATGAAAATCTTAGTCTAAATGATCATTTAAGTCAGGTACTAGGTGAGGAGAAACATGGAAGAGTTTGATTTCAACCTAAGAAAAACATCATCCCACTAGGTATTGACCCTCATAGTTCACCTATCAAATATCCTAGATCACCGAGCTTCAAAACACTCATGTATAAGTAGATGAGGACAAAAAAATAGCTATACAAGAGTATGAAAGAAGTAAACTGATCACTGAACACTTTCTAAGAGATATATAAATTATAATTCCATCACTTACATCAATGGATTCTACTAAATTTTATGCATGTATAGAATCAATGAAATATTTATATGTTTCTTGAGTGATGTCAATTTGGTTCCTAGTGGTGGTCATGCTGATGGTGGTGGTGGTGGTGATGATGATGTTGGTGCTCCAGATGATACTATTGGTAATGAGGATGTTTCTGGTGGTGACGAGGATGAGGATTCTGGTGATGGGGGAGATATTGATCCCCTCCATTTTTGAGTTAACAGTAAAGAGATATGTGGATTTTTTTAAATTACTTGAATTAATAGGTTGTATGGATATATATGTATGTCATAGTATTGTAAATGGTTTGAAAATTATTACAAGAAGTTGGTTAAATGCTAAATATAAAATATCTATATTTCATTGAATTTTTACTATGGTTTTTTATTTTATTTAAAAGTTTAGGTTGGGCTGGAAGGACTACAACTACCAAATGGGGATAGGAATCTATACACACAGTTTAGTGAACTGTGGGTTTATGGTTTCTATTGGGAAAATCTATACACACTGTTCTCTTAATTGTGGGTATATATATACCCATGGTTTAACCAAAACTGTGGATATGATAAAATCTCCTAGGATATATGCACAGTTTCTATTGAAACTATGGGTATAACACTATTTTGAAGGCTCCATTATCCAAGGTTCCTAAAAACCATGGGTATAGGATATATCCACGGTTCTCAACTGTGGGTATAAGGTATGTTTCATGGAGGGAGTATTTATAAAAATTTTCCTTCTATGATAATATGTTATATTTTCTATTCAATGTTTTCTCTAGAAAACCATTATGCCTATTTTCAGGACCAATTTTTGAATAATATTTAGAAAATAATGATTTCTAAAAGTTTTACTTCACTTTTTTAAAATTTTCTTTTAAAAGTGACTCATAACTTCCCCTTTTTACAACAGTACTAAAAATGACTTATAAAAACACTTATGTGATTTGGCTTCCATTTTACTCTTTATGGTAAAAGAAATTTACCTCCATAGTAGTTATATTTCATTTACTTATTTTAAATCCTATCAAACTATTTTCTCTAGGGGATTAAGATCATGGAATATCCATTACTTATTTTGTCTTGCATAATAATAAACTGTGTATAGTCATTATTTTTCTTTTAGTGAATTTCCTCCATAAATACCATGTTTTTTATTTTTAAATTTAATTTTCATTCCCCTAGATACCCATATATTGATCTTATTTTTAAATTTTCTAACTCAACAATATTATATTACTCAATATGCTTTTAGTTTGAGGGATGCTTACATTGAAATCTATTCCACTTATTTATTGGGGAAATATTGAAAATCCATTTAATTTTCATTTCATTATGGATATTTTTTTAATAAAAAGGGTGGTTTATTATAATTTTTTTATTTTTTTCACATGATGATATCATTATATTTAGTTAGTGATGTGTGGGTCCTATAAGTTTCCATTGATGCATTGATAGGTCTTATGAGACAAACTAGCATGGGCATTTTGGTGTATGTCTACCCATTTATTTAAATGTATTAACTGTGGTCTTGATAGCAATTAGATTCCTTGGAAAAAGGATTTTATGATATATAATTTCTTGTAATAAAGCATTGAATAGTCATATAATATACATTACTTCACCATGAAATCTTTTATTACTGTCCACGTGTTTAATTATATTTTTATCCATTGATTTATTTCAGGGTAATATGATTAGTTATATGGTATTATTTTAATATCATTTATTTCCTACCATCTTATTTATGAATTTTTTAATCTATGATATATTATGGTATATGATTTACCTTACAAAGAATTTAAGATGACTCTTTTTATGTTTCCATTTCCCTAGGTTTTAATGAAATGTATTACACATGATATATCAAGAAGAATAGTATATGTGGATAATTTATAGTTAATGTTTAAGACTTATTAGGGACTAATTGGTTCTTAGTATACTAAAAAAAATTCCATTTCTTTATAGAGAAATTGGTTTTGATAGTTAATGGGTTTTCCAAATTCTCTAAAGCTCTAAACCTAAAAGGTTGTGGGAATGCATGGAATGAAATATTTTATTTAAGTCATGTAATTATGGTATGATTATGTTTGGGCCATTATAATTGGTATTATAATAGGGTTTAGATAAATTTATAGTCTAGGATATTATTTTAGGATAATCTATGTGTTTTAGATACCATAATGGGTTAGTATATTTAAAGTTTATAATAATTTAAATGGTATAGAGAACTCATTAGGTTGATTGAGATAATATTGAATAAATTGTTTTTTTGGGGTGTTAAGATGTGATAACATCATAGAAAACTCTGGGGATGAGTCTAATTATATGAAAATGTCATAAATTTTGGAAATGTATGGAGTTTTTGTTCACTTAGTAATTAAATTTCTTTCCGGATACTGGTAAGTTGATGGGGATGAGGTACAGATGTACATAGATATAATGACCCTGAAAAATCCTTATTGAGTATCAAATTGATCTTCACCCAGAGCATGATGAGAAAGATTAAGACAACACACCTCTTTAGACTCTCCTGGGTAATATTATTTGGAAGTGTACGTGATCTTTAAAAACTATTATGAGGGATTTGATAATATTTAGGATAGAAAACATAATAGAAAAATGACCATGGAAAATCTTGGTTAAACAAAAGGAATTATAATTTGGTCCAATTATATCATAGTTGAATAAAAATTATTTTTGTTTTAAATTAAGGTTTCATAGGATAATACATTATATTTTTGAGATTTTATATTCATATGATCATTTAATCTGATTTCATGTTATATTATCATATTTATTTTGGTTTTAGTATTTTTTTGGAATTAGGGTCATGATAATAAGGCTAAGAAAGGTATGTCTCTAAAAAACACTATGTCATATAATCTATATGTGGAAGCATATATCATATAAATTTTTGAGACAAACTAAAATTAATAAATTGTTTTATTAAGAGGTATAATATGAGTGTGAAATTTTGGATTGGATTCCACTAAACCAATTCCCTAAGCTAATTCACCATAAGGTCTGAAGAGTTACTCCCCTTATTCTAGAGGTTGTTAGTGAGCAGCGAGGGCCTAGGGTGTGATAGTGGGGATACTATTACCTCATATCAGAGTAAGGAAATAATAAAAGTAACAAAATATCATCCATGATATTAAATAATTAGAGTGCTGGTGAAGTATCTATAAACAAGGATGTAATAATAAATGGAATGCAGTAAATGCTCGAACAACCAGGTCCTATAAAAAACAATGGATGCCCACTGGGCCTACCATACACAAAAGAGTACATAAAGGAACTAAAATAAAAGTACAAGGATCTACTACAAACTCCGAGCTAGACCACATACCTAGTATCCATGAAACTGTTGAGATGCACCAGCCTAATCATACAAATACACATGAGTGGATCCACTAAATCTTATAACCATGGGCCATAGTCCAATACCTTGAAAATTCATGATCAACCTAAAAGAAGATATAAGGTCTACATGCACATCGAGATTCACATATAGGGGGTGAGAAATAAACCTCAGTTCTACATCCCCAATGGTAAACCTATTATCTTATTTTATAAGTGAATTATCATGAAATATGCTCAACCTAGTTGTGAAATAACTAGAATAATATAGACAACAGATAACTAATTAATCCATAACTAATCCTTGGGTATGTGATCTTAATCATCCATACCTTCTTCCTCCCAAGCTAGAATGTCTCCAAACAATTTTCCCTCATGTATATATATATGTATATATATATTCATATTCCCCCCCCACACATATATATATATGATTAATTTGAAAAACAACATGAAACAAATACAACTAATCCTTAGGTCCCTAACCCTAATCATATGGTCATCTTGTGAAAATGATAATTAAGATAGATATCATACCACTTAATACATTTATAATAAAGTTGATCTCTGGATCTGTTATCCCAATCGAGGATACCTACTTCATAAAACACTAAAAATTTATTTTAGAAAGATATATCATCATAGGGGGATACATGTTTTTACCACGGGTTCAACTGTACTCACCTCCAATTAGTATAATGAAGGATTCTAGGTTAGAACCATACATCCTATAAATATTGCATTGATCTGGACATCATGCCACTCAAAACCTGAAAATTCAATATGATGATTGAATCCTAGTTTTTGGTCTATATGTAATCATGAAATTGTTACTCTAATAATCTCTAAGGGGGATGAACCTTAGGCAATCTATAAGGAGTTCTCTTTATATCCAAGTATAATCTTTCCATCCATTCATTAAATTTCCCAATAGCCCACTCCCATATAAGGCTAATGAATATAGTAATGGTGAACCTACCTGACCATTGGGAGCATTATAGGTGTCTCTCATGAGGGCGTAATCATCCATGGGTTTATCTCAAATCAATGATCAAGATCACCATGTCTGAAACCACAGTCAAGTGAGGATCATAATCTAAATCCCAAGAAATATGTTTGAGTCTCCTGATAATTATGAAAGATCTATAGATAGATCTCATGAAGAAATTTTGGGAATATAAATAAATAAATAGGCTCAACAACCATATTCCATAAAGTACATATGGGTATTCTCATAAATAACTAAACTCAAGATCTATATTCCATGAAGTATATCTAGGAATCCCTTTCATATGTCACATTGTGTTAGGACAATCAGTTGGGAACCATGAAGCACCTTGGGAAATCATAGCTATATCGAGATTAACCATGTGATATATATATATATATATATGGTATATGAATGCCTAAACCCACCACTACTACAATAGCCTCTCGGGCTCACACATTCATTATGGGTTCTTAGGTGACACCCTACACCATATTTACCCAAACCGATAACACACTAGCTCAGGGTCATTCATGCACTTGGGAACTTACTGGGTCCCCTAGGTCAAAGTACATAAGATAAATCCTAGTCATTATCCTTATATATAGTAAGAAATTATAGGCAACCTATGCGGGATCCTTGGAAATTTTAATTCAATAGAGGTATCATACATGGAATCTCCTAGGTCAAAATATTAGTGGATGCATATTACATGGGTTAATTGGAAAGAGTAAGTCAGTAGTGGAATCCTATATTGTATCCTACGAGTAAAAACATAATCAGAGGCATTCTAGATGAGGTTCATAGAAATATTAAGTTAATATATGAAACCTACATAGATCATTTAGGTCAAAACATAAGTGGAGGCATCTTATAGGGGATCCTCTAATACATATAAGGAACTTAGGGTAAACACATCCAAAAATCTCATGTCAAATATATAACGACCTCATGGGATAGAAGGGAACATCTCACAAGGGGTACATCCTCATAGGAATAAATTCATATTCATTGATCAAGGGATATGGATCATGTCCCATCTCAGAATAGGATCCCAATCTAGAATGGTCCCAACACATAACCAGTAAGCCTCATCAAAACATGTCTCAATCCTACTAATGAGGGGCTATAAAAAGATCCAATAGATTAGGAACTTGGAGAACTCATGATAAGTTCATTTACCATTTCATATGACCTACATGAGTTTCTGATCCAATGTATCTCTTGCGAATACATCAGTATTCATTAAATAGTTTAAGAACATCTCAAATCAAGCTCACTCACCCCAAATAACCTTTTAGGAGTCCTAAAATCACCTTATGGGTTGTAATATCATGATATATGATGGAAAAAATCAAAATAGACTACTCATGTGTCTAATTATGACTCTATGGAATCAAAACATGAAAATCCTCAAAAGGGTAAATGAGATAAGTACACAATATATATACCTGAGTACATGGGATGTACCCTAAAATCCCCACATAGGTGTGTACTTTAGTTGTACATGGAATATAAATTCCATTTAAACATCATGTAAAACATGTATAGGGAATGTACCATACATGGGGTACCTTCCCTTGTACCTCACATGGTCTATCCTTATATCCTTGACTATATGTGTACTTCTATATAGTGTGTAACCCACTCGGGTTTTGGCCATGTACTCTACATGGCCAACTGCCCCTTTACGGGCTATCTTTCTAGGTACTTGGCTATATGGACCAGAACCGGTACACAATTTATACTCCCAGTATATGGGGTTTAATTTTAAAAATTCATATTCTCTGAATAGGAAGAAAACACAACATCTGTTCTTGAACTACATAACGTGTGATCGGGATTTCCAAATAGGATACCCTTACGAATGGATCAAAACCTCATTTTATCCACAAAAGTTATAGATTGAACCTAAATGGGTCCTTATTAGTTATAATAGTTCCTTAAAACTAGAGATAAGTAAATATATATGTAATTCCAACAAAAAATTAAAACAAATACCTTTGGGTATAACCCATCGAAGCTTTGCCAATATCTGGGCTCCGTAGCTACCTCACGACGATCCGAATCCTCTCGAGATTCATGGTGTAAGGAAAATTAATCTCTTCCTATATCTTTTACTACCCCTAGATCCAATGTCACCTTCCTCCTCAATGTCACCTCCTTCAATCTGGAAGGGTTCAACTTTATTCACGGGGATGCCCTTGGTCTCTACTATTTTAGACCCCCTTAACCTTGTTTCTTTGTACTTTTCATTCTTCTTTGAATAAATACAATAGCATGATGATGATTATTCTTTGTTAAAAAAATATTTCCCAATGAACATATGTGAAAAAATTAATATTTAATATATTAAAAAATAAATAGTAATTATTCCATGAATATTTTAATTTCTCATAATTACACCAATATCCTATCCTATGGTAAACACCCTATTCTGGAATCAACAATGTGGTTAGAAAAATTATATGTGATCATATACTAGGGTAAAAGACCATTTTACCAATCATAAGCTACCAAGAGAAAAAATTTAAATTTCTTCTGAAATTCCCAGTCCGGAAAAACAATGTTTTTTACAACCACCCCACTATAACCCTTATATTCCCCAAGAAGCCTTGGTGGTCAAATAACATCCATGATCCCACCCAGAGCATCTACATGACTACACTATATTTACCATCTAAATACTAGTTCTATAGCATTAACAACTCTCCCAACATAGAATATATTCAACCATGATTGATCTCATACCCTCACCATCAGAGTATCCTTATCTTTACCTTGTAGCTGAGATCCAAGTTCAAAGGCCCATGCTCTATCCATTATATAATTCAATGACTTTCATGAACAAAATCACTCATCATGATCATTATTGTAGAAGCAAAAAAACATTTCTCATTCCCACTACCCAAGAATAGTTTTCCTTGGAAAAAGAAAAATTCTAACTCATAAAAAGGGGTATCACCCTCAAATTTCCAATGGTTCACTCCATATCATATGGATTACCATATACCATTCCTTGAGTTCCTCTGCCATGGTTTCATACTTTAAAAAAGAAAGGATATATGTCTCCCTATCATCCCATATTACATGTATTTTAATCCTCTCTCTCTCTCTCTATATATATATCTTCAATCAGTCTCTATAACATAGTGAATTTTTCTATGCCATAATAACTATATATTTTAATAAAAAATGACCAATTATTCATGAATTTTATCCCTGAGCATGGAATAAAAGGATTTTTATTCAAAACATGGGACCCTCCACACTCATTTTCACTTAATCTCTCTATGGTATAACTTTTTTATCTTCTATAAATGTTTATAGAACCCTGACTATCCTCACTTTGAGTGTTTCCACATCTATCCATGATATAATGATACTCCACCACACCCAATTTGGGATACCCCATGGTCCACCACTAGGCATAAATTATACAATTACTTTTGAAATAGAAATTTCCATTGATTTCAATACAAGTTATTTTAAAATTTCCACCATGATATGTTTATTAGATCATCATGACATAAATGTTTCTCCCTCTAAATTTCATTATTCAATTACTTCCTTTATAGATCCAAATAATATATTACCCATACATGATCAAGTTTTTAATAAAAAAATTTATAATTTCTATAAATAATCATGAAGGAAATTTATAAATATATAATTTATAGTAATATTCCAGTGTGTAAGTTATGTAAATAGTACACAATTAGATTGAATAGTATTTCTAAGAGTTCTCCCACTCATGATGTATAAAAAATCATATATTTACAATGTATATATTATGATTAACTCACCACTCTCCCTTTTTCAATTCACTTATATAGGGATATTTAATACCCCCTTTATTTTTTTACTATATGAAAGAAAACATATCAAATATTTAAACTCAAATATTCAACTATTAACACCTCACATATCCACTAGTAAGGAAAAAATTATTTTTACCCTATTGATCATAACATGAAAAAAGAAATATATCCTCTCCCCCATTTCAATAATATCTCCTTTATATTCTCCCCATTTTACATGAAATTAAATTTAATTAATGAAGGAAAGTAAAAGAATGATATTATAGGTATTTTGGGAGATAATTAACTCCTACTTACAATCTAAAGTGATGGAATGAATCCTTTATTATTGGAATCATAAATATATCCAAAAAATTGTCCTTTATTGAAACATATTCCATTGAAATATCTCCAAAATTTATAATATACTTTATAAATTGGTTCTTGATATCAATATTCTTTGACCTTTAATATTGTATCGAATTATTTAACAAGTTGTCTGCACATTGATTATCACACCCAATCACTAATGGGTTTAAAAAATCCACCCTTAAGAATTTTATATATGGATTAATCCATATTATATGTGTTGTTTCCTAAAATTCCTCAACATACTTAGATTTAATTGTGCTAATAAGGAATCAATTATTCTGTCTTAGAGTGATAAGAAACCCACCTTCCTTCTATATTGAATTAACCTCCACAAAAAGAAATTTTATCATCAATTATACCTACCCAATCGACATTAGAATAGACATAGAGTTTTAATGATGTGTCTTTTTCATACCTCACACTATAATCAATAGTTCCTTTTATGTGGTGAAGGATTAATTTTCTTTCATGAAATATAACTCCTTAGGATTGCTTTGGAATCCTTTAGAAAGAGTAACCACAAACAAAATGCATGATCTCAACACTATCAAATATAGTATAATTCCAATAGACTTTAGAACCCATTTTGATAAATAATTCTCCCTTATTTATCTAAATACAACTTGGTACCATGTACTATATGAGTAAATAAATATCTTAATCCTTCTATTCCCAACATCTTCAATAGCTCAAAAGCATATTTTTCTTATGATAGAAAAATAAAACCCACTTTGATCAGGAATTGAAATCCTAAAATCAATACTATATATATATCCATTAAAATATCATTTTTTTTATTTAATAAAAAAATATGCACAATATTATTATTTATTTCTAAAAAAATTCATCAACATGTGAAACCATAATGGGTAAATTTGTGTCACCTCCATGGATTTAGATATTACAATTAACCATAAATTTTTGAAACCCATGGTGTTTAAGATGATTTCCTTCACTAAATACCATGGTTGGGGTTCCTTTTTCATCCCATAAAATGATTTAATTAACTTATGAACTCATGAACCATCACCACTAAGGATAAAACCATTATTTTTTAATATAATTTTTTATCATGTTTATAATTCAATAACACTGACTTCATGTCTATATAGAAAGAATTATTATTCATTTTATAACATCACAAGAATGATTCAAATAGTTTCAATCTGTATGACTAGTGGAAAATTTATCAAAAAATTCTATACCCTTAACTTTGGAGTAACTCTTATTTATAAGATGAGAGTTTTTTTCTATTCCACATCTCTATTTTCCTTGATTTTTTTGAACACCCAGTTTTTTTCTAATAATATTATTTTATTTGGGACATGAAACTAACCCAAAAGTTTCATTATTATTAATCTTATTCATATCTTTATCAATTACTATTATTCAATCCTTATATTACAATGTCACTTCAATACTCTTTGTTTCAACATATGAAATCAAGCAGGTATTCTTGGAATTTATATTATTTCTATAGGTTTGAATACCCTTATAACTACATAAAATGATATTTTTAGGCTCATCATGATATATATATATATATATATTATACTAAAATAATTCATACTATATTTCTTCCTAATCACTAGATGTTAATTAAATACATACATTTTAATGACATGTTATCTATGATAATGCTTATTCTCCTCCATCACATGCATATAAAAATTATTTTGTTAACTGAAAATTTGAAAAAAGATTTTACTTAATCCCCCCCTTATAATGATTATTACATTATTAACCTCTTAACAACACAACCATTATATCTAAATATCACTCATTTCTATTGTAAAAATTTGAGAGATACTTAAGAGAGCGTGCCTCAACCTATTAATAAAGAGATCACCAATAGGATCAAACTTATTTTCACTAATCATAGTGTTTCTATATCCTTTAATATTTAGTGACCCATCATTTCTAAAATTAATAGCTCCTACATCATACAATTGGATACATTTCAATAATTTTTTGTTTCTATTCATGTGTGATGAGAAAACATTTTCAAGAATTAAAGGATTCCGAACTTTCATTACATTATAAGACACCTCAAATAAATTCATTTTCTTGAATTATATAAATCTATTAATAAAATAATCTAAATTTAGAGATTGAAAATTATACAAACACAAAAAGGGTTTATTCCTATATACTTAGAAACACCAATAAATTCCATCATAATAGAATATTCTCTTCTAAAATTTTGATTCCTTAAAATATTCTCATTAGTTTTCCATTTTCTTTTAAATCCACTAATTTATTTTTTTTTCATAATGATTTTAAGAATTGTACTTTCTCTAGGAATTTTCGATAGTCCTAGAAATTTTTTATTTCCTCTTATACAATTTATTTATTTTTAAATTTTCATCACTATAAATTGGGTTATTAATGGGTATATTATTATTATTAGGTGAATTAATGACCATATTCCCATTCTTATCACTACTTACACTATTTTTAATGAAGGATCAAATGTACAAAATGATATTTTTAGGAACCATAGTTTAATAATAAATATTTTCAGTAGAATCAATGACTTTATTAACCTATTTATAACTCTCAAAAACTTCTTTGATAGATATTTATAATTCTTATTTTTTTAATTATTTCAAAGAATTATTATCATAAAATATCTTTTTCTCAAGAACCTTCCCTACCATGTTGTTAGAAATTAATTTTTCTATAGTAATCTGAACTATTTTGTCTCTCTATTTTAGGATTTTATTGGGATCACCCATTTTCCATGTGAAATTTGTTTCTATCTTAACATTATCATTAAAAATTGATTCATTAGTATATTTTTATACTAAATAATTATTACTCTTTAATGTCTCTCTCTATCTCTCTCAAGGTTCCTGTTTTCTTTCAAATAGTCTAAGATATTCATCCTTAATTGAAACTCTTGGTTTCTACTCATCACTTATTTAATATTCACTACTACCTCCTTCTTTAATAGAGAAATAATTGGACTATTTTCATTTAGACATACAATAAATGACTCATTTATTCTCCATATCCTCCTCCACAATTTTTCTTTCCTCATTATAAGATAAAACATAATGTTTTGATATGATGTTATAATTATTTTTTATGTTATACAATATTTTTTCCTATGAAGGTATTTCATATACTTTTACCACATTCCACCAATTTTTTTGTAGATGATATTTTTGGGTTGATCATAATCTTTTAATTCTTGATCACTCTTGGGGAAACTAGTTAAAAATTATTTAATTTTTCTACATTTTAAAAACATAAAAATAATTTAAGCCTTATATTTTACTTTTCTTCAAAATATTTATTTGGAATATAAGGAAATAAACTGGTTAAAATTCTTGGAATTATCCTCAAATATAGATTCAAACTCATGATATGTCTTAGGTTCAAAATGTTTCAAACCTTAAAATCTTTGACTACACTCCCATTTTTAGATCTTCCTTTATTCCTAAAGGATAAATCCATTATCATGTCATAAAATATAAATATATTATTATGTTTATCGATGTTTTACTCACCAATTTATTGATCATAAAGTATATATATTTTAGAATAATAATTATTCAGTATAATTATCTTATATTTCCTTACCAAAATGAAATCTTTAAGAAGTTATATTTAACATTGAATGGGGATTATAATTTTGTTAACCCAAATTAATAACTCATCCTTCTACCCATATTCTACCATTTGAATATATTCATATTGAGGATGAAATGTTCATAATTAAGACACCTTGAAATTTCTATCTACATAATGGATATCAAGGAGTTGTCTCTAAATTCCATTCATTTTCATTATTCCCAAAACTCATGTTAACTTTATCTTAGTGGAATGGGAGTAGTGAATTACACACTCTACCATTAACTTAAATATTATTCTTATATGGAAATATATAGGTTGTTGAAACATTAAAATTTGAACATCATTCATGGTGGTTCAAAGAATATCCAAGCAAAGAGATATAATATGTGGATCCATACACTCCTTCTATAGATGAAATCCATGCCCATTAAACACGATGAATCAATTATTTTTAATTCAATTCATCCTCTTAATATATATCTTTGATCAAACTATTATTATAGTAAATAATACAAATTATATCATTGAGAATAACTAAAATTTATACTATTTCTGGAATCCTCTATTGAATACCAGTTGATAAATAGAGAATAAGATCTTTATGAGCATCCATGATTGGATACCAAATGGTAGGCCTATGTGAGATATTAACAACCACATAAAGTGGGAGGGGTGAATTAGTGGTTACCAAAACACTAACTCTCAATGTCATTATAATCATTATTGTTAAATATAGGATCCATCAATGTAACCGACTGATAACATAATATGGAGGGATTTATAACAAACATGTCACAAGAGTTTTAACAAGGTTTAGAAGCTATTTTTTTCTAGTGGATAATCCTTGGTGTCTAATTATTTAAATCCAAATTTCCAATTTCTTACTTTATTGAAAAATAGAATATATAATAAAGTAGAAAAATAGTATTGAACTCCATGTACAAGAACGATCTAAATGAACATCAATATATTGATAATTTTTTTCTTCCCTCCTCAAGTTCTTTTAAGTTTGAATAACACAAACTCCTTTGTTATTATCCTTAAATTTTCCCTAATCCTATCAAGATATATCTCTATAATGTTTGGTCAAATATTTAATTGTTTCTTCATCCATGAAAATTTGAAATACATAATTTATTGATAATCCTAGTGCTTCCATGGTTTATTGTCATGGAACATGGAATGTTCTTGATATAATTATCTAGATTCAATATCTATGGATAGATAATTCTCCAAATATTACTTTTTTTCATAAATTATTTCAATACTCTAGATTTATTTTCAATATATCTCCATAACATAGTGTATTTGGTTACATTTTAGTGCATTCATTTTTCAAAAAAAATGTCATGTACTATGGGAATTTCCTCTATGATAAAGGCATAACAATTTCATCAAACTGCATGATTCACAATAACCATTTCCCCTAAACTCCCTATGATGTGACTTTGATATCTTCCCTTGATTTTATAGAGCCATGTATTACCTCTATATGAGAATTTACACCTTTATACATTGTATAAAATCAATCCACTATGATCATTTTAGGATTCCCCACAATCTACCTCCATGAATTCATGATTTTATAAGTTCTAAAATGGTCCTTTCCAATATTTTTCAACATTATATATTTTAGTTTTTCAAACTAGATGATTTTTATATATCACCATAGAATAAATGTTTCTTCCTAAAAAATTCATTATTATTTTACTTCCAACTTAGCTTCAAATACCCTATAACTCATCCATGAGAATGTTATTAATAAATACTATATGAAATAACCTTCAATACTCATAAATAAATTCTTTCATGAAAAAAGTCATAATAAGATTCTAATGGTAATGTAATTTGAACACCACACCATTGGATTAAATGATATTAGTAATAATTTTCTAAATCTTAGTGTAAATACTGATACTATATTATCCATTTCTTAATTAAGAATAAAAAAAATCTCCCCCTTGTTTAATTCACTTAATGTGGGATGATAAAATGAGTAATTAGATTTAATTTTATTAAAAAATAATATTAAATCCATATGAGGATAAATAATTCATGATAAATAAAGAATCAAATTTAATTAAAGAAAGAACTATAATATTTGATGGAATATTCTTCTTATAAAAAAACTATTCTTTAAAGTAAATTAAATTTTAAATTCAACTTTTTTGAGTGGAGCATAAGTATTCCTTCCACTAATTTATTCTTCTAATCCTATTTAGTATTTTTGAAAAATAAAATTATCCTTTATCTCTCATATTTTATGGTTCTTGTAACTAATTATCCTAATAACCATTTGGTTAGTTTATTGTCAACCAGAATTTAAAAGTTTCTTTTAGTTATAATACTAAACCTTGCAAGATACATTAACATGACATTTATTTTTTTCTATTGTAATAAAAGTTATCTTCATGTCACATTATATGTATTGATATTGGTTTATTCTCTAATTTGGATAACTAAATATTCTTTATACCATGGTTTTTCTTCTATAAACCTAAATCATGTATCTCTATTTATCCCTTTTATATATTGGTCTATGATACCATTGAGACTATCTATTCTTCATATATAGCTTAAGAAGAAATAAAAATATTTATTCACAATGTTTAAATTCCTAAATTTCTATATTTTTCTAAATAATTAGTTTTAATCAACTAAATAATCATTATAATTTTCATTAAAGGTTGTTGAAAAATCAAGATACATAACTTGAAATTTTTGGGATGATTATTTTATAATAACCAATAGATTGGTCCTATATTTGATTTTGTAATAATAATTATCTCTAAATTTTTATGTGGAAAGTGAAAAGAAAATATTTATTGAAAAATAATATCTTTAGTCCATTTAATTATATTTATTTAACTTTATATTTTGGAATTTTAATATTAATCATTTTCCACCACTAATTTACCTCTCCTTTAAATTGATATACAACCATGAAAACCTTATCTGGATCAGAAAATTAAACCATAGAAAATGAATTTTCTATTTTATTAATCCATTTATATATAATTTATTAATCTAAAGATCCCATAAAGGATAGTGGTCATTATTTTCTATAGGGTTCAAAAACATTATTCCTTCTTTTTTGATTTTTGGTGCTCCACAAAATTCTATTAAATTTTCTTAATATGGGATAATAGAGAGTATAAAACCATAAGTTTTTTGAATCATGCCAGCACCTTATTAGGTATTCCATTTGGAAAATCATTTCATTTAAAATCACATATATTTTTATACACATGCCTTTAGTTTCTATTTGTATACTAAAACCAAGAAATTTTAGAGGAAAAAATTATATAAATAAGACAATGATAATTAAATTTATGAATTTAAAGATTAAAACCTTAAATTTCTAATATACTATTACTTAAGACACTTTTTGTTTAACTTATTTTTTTTATTTCATTTTATACTCACTAATATAATTACTACAAATAAATAAACATTTCTATAATTCTGACTATAATGGTCTATAAATCTTAAATATTACTTTTATATCATTTTTTGATAAACAAGTAAAATATTTATCTAGTAGTTTAAACCCAAAAACCGAAATTCCTCATGTATTTCAAGAACAAATAAAAATTAAACAATTTTTTAAATAAAAACCCCAAAAATAAATCTAAATATTTATAATAGCCTTCATATTAACCCATAATAACATTCTCACTTCATATGATATGTGGAGAAAATACATCAAATAATGGGTCAGAAACTATATTAGTAAGAGAAAAATAAAATATAAAAATAAGAGACCAACTTTAAGGATTGATATGTGACCATGGTATCATGATGAATTAAATATCATAATTATCAAATATATCATAAGTATATGATATTATCATAATAATTACATATAGTGCCTCAGGTTGTTCTTAAGAATGAATTTAATTATTTTGGTAATTTAACTTCATATTTGAATATGTTGGTTTTATATTTTTTCAAAGTTACTGAATTAATTTCATATATTTTTTAATTTGATTTCATAAAATGATTGAAATCAAAATATGAGAAGTAAAATTTTTTCAAGCAAGGAAACCAGTAAGAAAAATAAAAATATCTTGAGAGTCAAGGCCCTGATTAAAAATCACTCAATTTCGTGTTACCCTAGAAAGTACACTTAAAAAATATAATAAAATTTGGTGTTTTTAGGTTCTTGAAACTAGAAATTCCTAATTTATCTATAAATTGGAGAAACTCTCCTGAAAATCTATTATTTAGAATCTCATTCTAGGAAATTAAAAAAGAAATATGATTAGTGGGACCTTGATGAATGAGGATAAAAAATATTGAGGGAGGATTGTTAAATAAATTTTCAATTTTTTTTATACAACATGTATAATTTTATTAAAATTATAGTTGGAAATTTATATTGAAATTGGTTATAATAATAGTTTTTATAAACTAGTATTATCATTTTGGTTTTATTTTTAATTGGTGGATAGAAATTTTTTACCACCCTTATTCCCATTGGGTAAATTCATAAATATTTTTGTCCACATTGGTAAATAGATGTCATTTATCTAAATATACCCTGTCATCTCATGTGAAAATCACTACCCTACTGTGTAATATTTCTAAGTAAATCCATGGTATTGGGAATGTATGAGGGTTAACTTATTAATTTTGAGAATATCAATATTCTATGATGAGAAGAACCATGAAGGATCAGCTTTGGATATCAGATAAAATTTTTGAGACATGTTTGATGGTGGAAGATTTTTCAAAATAGGAGGTGGACCAGGTAGTGGTTGATTACACCAGGTTTCTGTTAGTGACATATTTTAAGTTTTGAACCCACTTACCCTACCATTTCATTCTTTTAATAAATTCACTATTATGAGAAATATAATTTAATATATATACTTGATAACAAACACACACAAAAACACACACATGAAAATAGACATTTTAGATATATTATGTTAAAATATATATACCCCCTCTATTTAATGTGGGATAGGTCTGACTAGATCAAACATATTACAAGAAGACTATGGATCTAAAAGGTGATGGTTCCAAAGGAGAATAAATATAAAGCATGGCCAGACCCATGTGGATTCAAACCTAGTGGTTGGACCATAATGGGGATTATCTCATAGTGGAACTTTAGAAATAATTTCCTCTAAAATGTAGGTTTATTTTTGTGTTCTATTGGCTATATAGTATCACTACTTAGAAATATGCGGCGCAACTATGGGACACTGCATGAATCCATGTGTCTAGATATTGAGAAATATCACATATTTGTTCTCAATGGCCATTTAAGGCCTATAAATTTCCAACATTACTCATTTATTCATTTATATATAAATAATGATAATTTTAAAAACCATTTGAGGTAAATTAAAAGAGGTTTTGGGTATTTCAATGTTTTGGTCACTAAATCAGTGGTGTTTTAACCGCTTAATTTTTTTAGAGTATCATCGTGCTCATTTAATAAAGTAAAAAATATCTTCCTTTGAATTATATAGATTTACTAAATTAGATCTATTTCTAAAATAAGTATTTAGAAATATATTTGTGTGAGTAGATAAAATTGAAAAAGGGTGATGATAATAGTATATAAGGTGCTAGTAGTAGAGCCCATGAGTTGAAGATTATTTATGATGATTCACTGAGATCATTGACTGAGTTTAATGTAATTGTTCAATGATGTTACTTTATTAATCACTAATATGGGTGGATAATATTATTAGAGAGTTATTTTACCTATATGGGTGAATATTTATCAGGATAACTTTATAAGTAAAATAATAAGTGAGATAAGAAGACAATGTATTGGTATGTTTTCTTTTAACTAACTAGTGATTTTCCATGGGAGATGATTGAAAAAATTATTTTCTCCTAGAGATGGTTTTTATCATCAATGGGTTAATATATGATTCCCTTAATGGTTTTTTTCTTTTTATATTTGTTTCATTATCGTATTAATACACCCATATGTTATTCTTAGAGGGACACTTATAATGGGATGCTATATCCAATGGATATCCACAGATACTTGTTTTATCAGGTGGGTTGGGTAATATTTATTCAATACATCTCATGGAATTATATGATCATTTTGTAAATATGTAAATACACATATTTTTACTAGGTATTATTTCAATCTAAATTTCACTAAACCTCATATGTTTTGTTGTTTTTAGGATGTCAGGGGTGCTGAAGAGGACCAAGAAATTGTTTTTAGGAGGAAAATCCCAATATTGAGGCCTTATCCTTATAGTCACAGGGAATTGGGAACTCATTTACTTGTTAATGTGTACCTAGCAGATTGAAGTGGAGTGGGATGAAACTTCCTAGGACACTGGGTGGTTGGTGACCTAGGAGTAGGTACTTGGTGGGCATTGAGTTGCCGATGGTGTCCATGTAGGTACTCAATGTGTACCTCGAATATATTTTTAATATTTAATTTAAAATAAATTAATTGTTTTTATTTATTAATATCTAGAAATTTCACTATTCCCTCATTTTTCATTTTCCACAACCTATACCTCATCTATTTCCCATTCTTCTTCTCTAAGTGGGAGGTCTCCTTTGTTCAATATTTGTTTTGATTTTTATTCATTATTTGGGTTTCTATAGGTGATTATAACCCTAATATTCCCTATGCATAGGTTTCCACTTACTTTTTTTTCCACAAATCATCAGTCAATCCCTAATATGGGGGTTTTACAATCATTTTTTACTTTATACCATTAGAGGATGAATCATCTAGTATTATTTAACAATAAAGACCTTACTAATCCTATATACATTTACCTTTTATTTCATGCAAGTTTTTTCATATTTATTATGTATCATTTGAAATAAGATAAATTTAAATTTTTTGAGTGTACCCTAAATATTTATTAAATTGGTTTTCTTAAACCCCTATTGTATGAATAAAATATTAGAGTTTTGTCAGTGGTCCATGGGGAGTATGATTTTACACTATTGGTCATTGATGAATAAATCCCATGTAAACTGAGTTATGGGACCATTACCTTGGGACCTAAAGTGAGATAATATAAATGAAACTTATTCTTAAAATCCTAGTATAATTATTTTTTATATCCCTTTGGTGTATTCTACTTGATAATGAGCTTGGACTAGGGAGAGTAGGTCTTAATGGATGACTTTGAGTGGGTTAGTGTCCTTGTAAGCATTAAACTTTCATGAAGAATTGTTAAGATATTTTTTTGTGATATATTGTTTACTTGAATGGTTTAAATTGTGATATATCATTCACTTGGTTATTTGAAATTTCAATAAATCACACACATGGGGGATATGACTAGTGGATTGCGATCCACATTGAATTATTGATTAGTGATGTGTCAATCACAACCAAATTGGGATTTTGAGGTATTTTTTACACCATTGATAGGCCAGTAAAATATCATATACTTGGGTTACATGAGTCAGTGATACATCATTCACCATTTGATGTTGTGTTATAAAATCTTTTTCTACAAAAAGTATAATACTGGTTCAGCATCACCAACTTTTGAGGGCTATCCTGAGGGTGCCTCAACCATTTGGGGACTTATTTCAGTGTTGTATCATGAACCTAAGATTTAAATCTAGTGGTATATCAACCATTTTTGATGTAATTCTAATTGTGAATCATCCACCAAGAAGATTGTATTGGAGGTGAATCATGAAATTATGGATGTTGTCTCGATGGAGAATTATCTACTTTGATACCAGGCATGGTGGTTCATATTCCACCCACAAAATTGATATCTACTTTTCCTCATCCATATTTGAAGTCTTGGATTGGTCGTTTTTCATCAAATTGAGACATGGAGTGGAGGTAACTATTTGAATTACGCATGTATAGGGGTGGTGTGTCATCCATCAGGATTGGAGATGCCTCATTCACAATGTGATGTCTCTCCTACTGATGTTATTGGATTTGTAAGTGGCCATTCACCTAGAAGGAATTTCATAGTGATACATCATTCACCTAGTGATTATTAATGGTGATAACCTATTCACATTTATTTTATACAATGCGTGATACATCATCCCCCCTCAAGGAGTGTTTATACCATTGGTATATCATCCCATTTTAGAATTGACCAAACAAAGTACGTTTATACATGATTTGGTAGGAGAAGTCCACAATGATTTTTTTTATTAATTTATTTACTTAACTTATTAATTTTTTTAATATTGAGAATAAACTTTTATTTACTATAATTTTTAGAGATACTATTGGTGGAGGCCTAATGAGTTATACTAACCTCTAGATTGGGTGCTCTGGTACCCATGTATACTTTATTTTTCATGACCTAGGTAAGAGAAAGGGATATTGATTCATGCTTAAATTTACCCAAAAGAATAAGGTAGGACAATCCTTGTAGTCTAGCTTGGGTTATCGAATCTTTAGAGACCTAAGAAGTACCTAAAAACACGTACATTCTATGGATTGTTTTGGATATGAAGTGGCAAACTTGGGTTGATTTAAGATGATTTTAAAGGATCACTGACAAATTTATGTTAATTCAAATTAAGGTAATTAGTTGATCCTAGGTTATCACTCTGGGTGGATTGGATGAATTCCTTTTTTAATGATTTTAATTTCTTATATTTGATATGGGTTCATTTAAGAAGATCAAACAAAATCATCACTTACCGGTTTAATGCCTAAACACCCTAATACTAATCACCTATACACTTGAAGGATCAAAGTATTGAGCAATCCAAGGTAAAGGTTCGTATTAGCACTTGAAATGTGTGACCTTAAATTCAATAAGGATGAAGAGGTTTTAAAATCATCAAATAAATATCTCATTTAAAAGAACTGATTATCCATTAATGGAGTGAGATATAACATCCAATCCAACGCCTTTTAATCCCTTGGATCAACCCAAAAAAGAGTTATCACTCCATTGATGACATGTCTTCAACGGAATCAGGAAGTAGACTTACGGGGGTGGAATTGAAGAAGTAAAAACAACAACAAAAATCGATCACTCCATCGTTGTGTGATAAATATCACAAATTATGGTGTGAATAAATTCTCACCTTGAACCAATGGTATAAACGTGATATTTAGAATAACATAATAAGAGTAAATAACTTTTATTAATAAACTAAGGTGAATTAAACAACTTACATGAGAAAGAAATGCGATTACAAACACAAAGCGACAGTATAACACTACAATGAAACCAAGCACCAAAGATGATCAAATACTCCACCACCACTACCGTAATAGGTATTTTTTAAGACTTGGGTATATCCTTTAATATTCCAAGTCTCCTCAATTAATTTTTCTAGGCCATAGGTGGGTGGAAAGTTGAGGGAGAGTTGATTTTTCCACCCTTTACCCGAGGTGGCATCCAACTTTCATCCACAGAATAGATGTGCTTGGAATACCTTCTAGATGGCATAATTAGAGTGGGCCATAGAAGAATAAAATGGATCCCCTGATGTACCCTAACTTACTGTAAAATATGGGCCCATTTGGAGTTGTTTATTACAATATATGATTATATTAGTGGGCTGTTTTTCTGGGCCATAGAATCTGGTCCATAATTTTATCTCTAACTTGGGACACCTAAATAACCACAATGGAAACTGAAATAGCACTATATCTTGAATAACTATTTGTTCCTATATATTTATTCTACAATCCCACGAAATTTGGGCTTCATTGGGTTTGTAATGTGGGTCCCACATTCTCATCAGTGGGCTGGTGTCCAATCTGCCTTCTCTAGAATTGCTTCCATTCATCTCCAAATATCTCCATAATACTTTATAAATACTCCATTGATCCCTGAATGAAAATTTTCACATTTAAGTATAGATTCAGTTACCAAAATATCAAATTAAAATATGGATAATTACAATCCTTAAAATCAGATGAATCATTGGGCCTAAATTGGTGTACATTAGGCATGAAGTGCACAAATGATAAGAATGGATGTTCAAAATTAAAATTCACTAACTCAGGACCATAAGATCAAAAATGAACATTTAATACCATTAAAATTTAATTAAAATATATATTTTTATTGTCTAATCACACCCCCCAAATTGAGATTTGCTAGTCCCGAGCAAAATGTATCTCAACAATATGAAATTCAAATTCCCTTTTCCAAAAACATTTTAATACACAATGATCACCAAAAAACCTTATACCAAACAATCATGAAACCCATCAAAATATTTTAATAAAATATAGTTTCATAATCAGATCCCAATCCCAAGCCAATTCCTTTGTTCAAATTCATTTCCATATTTCATCCAATATCAATTAAGTATGAGGATGTGTTGTGTATCACAATAGACATGGGGGTTCATCTTTATTCAAGGGGTAAATGATGGAAGCTCTAGGTAGAATAACATTTCAATATTAAGATGAGTATTTAAAAAATTTTTAATTGCATTATTTTTTTTTGTTTTTTTTTGTTTTTTTTTTCAATTTTTCCATGGTAATTGAAATTGCACTCAAAAGAGTCAACCCCTATAGTGAGACTTTTCCGATGACTCCCAGGATCAAAGACCTTCGGGCACCAAGTGAAGCCCACATACTCAGGAATCATCTCGAGTTAACTCAGTAAAAAACAAATTCAAATTACCAAAAATAGAGATAAAATTACTAACTCTGGGCCAAAAAACTATAGAGTCATGATCCCCAAGTTCCGAAAGCCACGCATTAGGTCATTTCATTACTCTACGCACAAATTTATCGTTTTTTATATTTTTTTATTGAATACTCATATTAAAACTAAAATGATCACCAAACCTATGCTATTTATTTGGGGAAACCCATGAACTCAAACTAATACCCCACTATCTAAAGGACGTGCATTGTGATCTTTTTATTTATTTGGATGAAAATATAAACGATGAAATATCACATTGGACAACCACACTTTCCAAAATCTATGCTCATGAAATTATACAAGGATTAAAATCTCAATCGGGGCATGATAAATTATTTGATATTTAGTTTCAAAGTGTGCAATGTGTATTACCATGTTCAAAGTTAAAGGAATTTTTCCTTCCATTTTCACACATTTTTTTTCAAATAATTCATTTTTTTGACACAAAATCATTTTTTATTTTATCTCCCCCCAACTTAAAATAACACTATCCCCAGTGTTTAAAGAAAAGAAAATTTAGAAGGGGGTAGAGGTAGAGAATGAGAGTTTAAAAAGGAAATTGAAAATGAGGATCATGGAATGAAGTCACCTGGTGGTTGAAGTTGAAATTATTATTTCTCCCTTTTAATCCCTTGATCTTGATGTCATTATGAGAATTCCCTAGTGGAAAAAAAGGAAAAACAAACAAACAAAAAAAAAACAAAAAAAACTATATATATATATTTATATAATAAAGAAAGTAAAATATAATTATATATATAAAAATTATAGAATAAGGAAGCACAAAAATCCGTAGGTCAATGGTAAGCGCGTGCCCCTATCTCCCTTCTGTCCCGGGTTCGAGTCTCCATGGATTTTCCGGTTGTGAGGGGGTTTTCCCCATGGCCTATGGCGTGTCCCCTTTTTTAATTATTATTATATATATATATATTTTTTTATTTTTATCTTAACCTAAAAACTCATAAAAATAAAATAAAATAAACTGATGATACATTGTCTTCTTTTTAAATTTCTGGGTAAGGCATTACTCAAGGATCACACCACATGAAACAGATGAATATGACACTCCCCTTTCGTACCCATCCATGCTCATAATAGAAGAACATGTCAAAAGTATATTTTTTATATATATATTTTTAAATATCCAAAATGATTAATTAATCATATTTGAAAAAAAATGATTTGCAAAGTTGAAAACCACGGGTTTCCTCCCGTGCAGTTCTTTGTTTAATGTCGTTAGCCTGATATAAATCCTAAATTTATAAAATTTTTTCTGGTTCATAGGTTTTCTTAGTTAACTCAACCTCTATTTTTTGTTTATTGAATGATTCAATGAATTGTTTTGACCTATGACCATTGAACTTGAAAATGTGACCATTAGTGGGATCTTGAATCTCTACTTCCCCATGGGGGTACACATGATGCACTATGAAAGGACCTAACCATCTAGAACTTAACTTCCCCGGGTGTAAATGAAGTTTTGAACTATACAAGAGCACAAATTTTCCCGGTTCAAAATGTTTGACTTTGATATTCCTATATTTGTAGGCTTGAACTCTAGCTTTAATGATCCTTGAATTTTCATAAGCCTCCATCTTTAGTTCCTCAAGTTCATTGAGATCTAATTTCTTTTTTGTTCTGGCCAATGAGAGGTCATAATTTATTTTCTTAATTTCCCAAAAATATTTATGATCAATTTCAACAGGTAAATGACATGATTTTCCATAAACCAACCTATACGGTGACATTCCTATGATGGTTTTGTATGCTGTACGATATGCCCATAGAGCATCTAAAAGTTTTCTTGACCAATATTTCCTAGATGGACTAATAGTTTTCTCAAGAATTTGTTTGATTTCTCGATTGGATAACTCAGCTTGACCATTGGTCTGGGGGTGGTAAGTAGTGGATACTTTGTGAGAAATTCCATACTTTTCCATGAGTGATGAGAATGGACGATTGCAAAAATGAGTTCCACGATCACTAATGATATCTCTAGGAATTCCAAATCTAGAGAAGATGTTTTCTTTTAGGAATCTAATCATAGTTTGATGATCATTGGATTTTGTGGGAATGGCCACAACAAATTTTGAGACATAATCAATAGCTAAGAGGATGTAGAGGTATCCCTTAGAGTTTGGGAAGGGACCCATGAAATCAATTCCCCAACAGTCAAAGATTTCAACCACTAAATGGGGGTAAGTGGCATTTGATTCCTTTTTGTGATGGACCCTACTTGTTGACACCTAGGAAAACTTTGACAAAATGTGTAGGAGTCCCTTGAGAGGGTGGGCTAGAAGATACCACACTGAAGAATCTTAGCAGATGTTTTCTTAGAGGAAAAGTGACCTCCACATGCCTCACTATGATAGAATTTAAGGATGGACTCTTGTTCAGATTCTGGGACACACCTCTTAATGACTTGGTCAGGGAAAAACTTATAGAGGTAGGGATCATCAAACGCATAGTGTCTAACATCAGAAAGGAATTTCCTTCGAGCTTGAGTCCCTAAGAATTTTGGAATTACTCCTGTAACTAAGAAATTGGCTATGTCAGCATACCAAGGGCAGTCACTCACAGAGTATAGGTGTTCATCAGGAAATGAATTAGACACAGAAAGGTGATTTGAGTTGTATTTGGATTCCATCGTAGAGAGGTTATCAACTACAACATTTTCAACACCCTTTTTATCCTTGATTGTGAGGTCAAATTCTTGTAAGAGAAGGACCCACCTAATCAGTCTAGCCTTAGCATCTTGTTTTTGAAAGAGGTATTTTAGTGTAGAATGGTCAGTGAACACAGTGATGGGGGATCCTAAGAGGTAGGACCTAAAATTCTCTAAGGCAAACAAAATATCAAGTAACTCCTTTTCATTGGTGGTGTAGTTGATTTGGGAACCATTTAAGTATTTTCTTGCATAAGAAATGTCATAAGGAGTTTTATCACAATGTTGCCCTGACACAGATCCTACAACAAAGTCACTGGAATCCCACATAAGCTCAAAAGGAAGGTTCCAATTTGAAGATTTCATAATGGGAGGAGAGGTGAGAGAGGATTTGAGGGTTGAGAATGAACCCTCATAGATTTCTGTCCAAACAAATGGAGCATCCTTTACTAGGAGAGCACAAAGGGGACGGGAGATTGAACTAAAGTCCTTGATGAATCTTCTATAGAAACTATCATGTCCTAAGAAAGACCACACTTTCTTGAAAGTTTTGGGTTATGGAAGGCGACGAATGATGTCAACCTTGGTTTTATCAACTTCAATCCCCCTACCTGAGACCAGATGGCCTAGAACAAGTCCCTATTTAACCATGAAATGACATTTTTCCCAGTTTAGGACTAGATTGTTTTCTTTACATCTTGACAAGACTCTCTCCATATTCCTTATAAATCCCTCAAATGTATCCCCAAACACAGAGAAGTCATCCATGAAGACCTAAAGAAAATCCCCTACCATGTCTGAGAAGATTCCCATCATGCACCACTAGAAGGTTCTAGGGGCATTGCATAACCCGAAGGGCATGCATTTTAAGGAAAAGGTGCCGAATAGACAGGTGAATGTAGTCTTCCCTTGATCCTCTAGGGATACCTCAATCTGATTGTACCCCGAGTACCCATCTTAGAAATAGTATAATGCATGACCTGCCACTCTCTCAAGGAGTTGGTAAATGAATGGTAAGAGGAAATGGTTCTTCTTGGTAAATGAGTTTAGCTTCCTATAGTCAATGCAGACTCTCCAGCCACTACTCACCCTAGTTGTAAGAATCTCTCCATCATTATTGGTTATCACTGTGATTCCTGCCTTCTTGGTAACCACTTGGATTGGGATCACCCATTCACTCTCATCTATGGGATATATGATACCTGATTTTAACAATTTTAGAAGTTCTTTTCTTACTACCTCCATGAGATTATGATTGAGTCGTTGTTGAGGTTGACGACATGGCTTTGAATTCGATTCCAAAATAATCCTATGAGTCCTGATAAGTGGGCTAATCCCAAGAATATCAGATAGGGTCCAACCAATGGATTTCTTATGTTTTCTAAGGACATCTAGAAGCATCCTCTCATGAATGGATTCAAGAGAAGAAGAAATTACAATAGGATGTGTTTGATTGTCCCCTAGGAAGGCATACTTGAGTGCAGTAGGAAGTTTCTTCAATTCAAGATCAGGTTGGTTCATAATTTCAGCAGAAGATTGGGACATTGGATCAAGATCAATTTTATTTCCTAAAGTTTTAGATAATATTTATTCCCCATATGTAGAAGTTTCAACTACTAGATTGGATTGATCAGATTTAGGGAAGGAAGTTGGAGTGGTCTCCATGAAAGTGGTTTCCTAAAAGGTTTCACTGATTGTTGGACCTAAGAATTCATCATAAGAGAAATTTGAAAATGATTCAATCCAAGGAGATAAACTTCCTTCATATAAAAAAAGGAAATCAATATCATCCTAACTTAAAAATCCATCAAATATTACTTTATTTTCTATGGATTCATTATCAATGCTTCCTATCATGTTTACTTCATGAATTTCCTCATCATCCCCTATTTGTGAGCTTTCATTGTAGATGTTCAAGTCTAGACTCATGTTTCAAAAGGTGATGGTCATGTTCCCGTTTCGAACTCGGATAATGGAGTTGATTGTTGCAAGGAAAGGACGAACAAGGATGATTGGGGTTTGTTCCTTATTTCATAAGTTTGGATGGTTGTCAAGGACAATGAAGTCATCAGGGTAGATTAAGTTTTCAACCTTACCAAAACATCCTTTAAAATCCCTTTTGGAACCCTAATGCTACGATTAGCAAGTTGAAGTGTGACAGATGTGGGTTGGAGCTCTTCTAGGCCTAAATAATAGTACACAACATAGGGGATGATATTGACACTATCACCTAGGACACACAAGTCCTTGACAACTTTTCTCTCTCCTAGTTCAACATTGATGTAAGGGAAACCCGGGTCTTTCAACTTAGGAGGAATGGTCCCTTGAATGGTGGTACTCACATTAGTATCCAAAAGGACTTGGTTTTTATGTGAAAATTTTCTTTTAAAATGCAAAAGTCATTAAGTTACTTTGAGTAGGCAGGTATGGTTTGGATGGCATCGAGAAGGGGAATGTTCAACTTGACTTGTGAGAAGATTTCCCTCAATGTTTCACTCAATTTAGGCTTGGTTTTCCCCCTCATGCGTTGAAGAAATGGTGAAGGTTGTGGGGTTATTTGTTGAAGAGTTGTTTCTTTCACATTGTTATCAGTTTCCTCAGTTTGATCTTGCAGTTCATTTGAATTTTCCTTAGAGTTTGAAGCTTTACATGGTTTCTGACTTATTTGTTCAGGTTTTTCAATTGATTTACCACTTCTTAAAATAGTCACAACCTTTAGTTGTTCATGAGTTGTTTGAGTGCAGCTTGAATCTCCCCTTGAAGTTGAGGATGATACTGCCTGAGTAGGCATGGGTTACTTTCCAGTTTTAATGGTTTGAAGTTATTTTTTTAGGGAAGAGACTTACGAGTTCATCCTTTCCATTTGTTTGCACAGTTGTTCTAGTAAGCTTTGTGGAATAGTTTGGGTTGGTGCTTGAGAAGATTGGTTTATCCCAGGGGGAAATTTTGGAGGTGGGATGGTTTGTTGAAAATGGACCTGTGGCTATTGGTATTGGATAGGTTGGGTTTGGAACTGGTTATGGGTTTGGTATTTCTATCGGGGGTAAGGATTTTGTCCTTGTGGTTGGCTAGGTTGCTGGTTATCTTTCCAGCAGAAGCCTGGGTGGTCATTATACGTTGGGTTGAAGTTGTTTTGGTATTGAGGATTTTGAAAGTTCAAAGCATTTACTTCCACTGGGGGTCCTCCTAAATGAACATCCTTGATGGATGGAATGGTTGGGAAGTTGTCTGTATTATGGTCATGTTTGTCACAAATTTTGCAAACAGGTTCTACAGTTTGGATTTCATGGACTTTCCTAAGGTCTATCTCTTCAACCTTACTAGAGAGTGCTGCGAGTTTATCCCTAAGGATTTCCTCTTCTCTAAGTATATGAATTCTAGTAGTTATTTGTGTCTTTTCAGAATAAGGTTAATTTCTCCATGTTTGGTTTTGTTCATAAAGGATTTCTAGATACTCATAATCATCATTTGGTACTTTGTTTTTAAAGATTCCATTACACATCATGTCAATGAATTGCTTGTTCCCCAGACCCAACCCTTCATAGAAAATTCTCACTTGTTCAGGAATAGAAAAACCATGGTGTGGAACCATGTTTAGGGTGTCCTTGAACCTCTCCCATGTTTCATAGAATGACTCTCCCTCTTTTTCAAAAAAGTTTTGGATGCTCTTTTTAAGTTCAATTGTTTTGTGGTGGGGAAAGTATTTTTTGTAGAATTCTCTTTGTAATTGGTCCCAAGAGTTTATGGATGATGGTCTCAAATTGTTTAGCCAATTTCTTTCTTGATCCTTTAAAGAAAAAGGAAATAGCCCCATCTTAGATAATTCTAGTTGATGTGGGGGACACATGGTTTCTACAATGTCATTGAACTCCTTAATGTGAAGGTAGAGCATCTCGGACTCCATTCCATGGAATGTGGGAAGGTGGTTTAGGACATGGGGTTTAAAGATGTAGTTGGAATATCCTAGGGAATTGTGTCTAATTCATGAGGGGGCATTGGTACAGGAAGGTGTGAGGTAGTCATTCATGGTTTGATCAATTGCATTCCCCAAGTTTGGGGCTGCCTCATTTGGGTTTCCATTTTGGTTCCCACCCGAGTTTATGAGTTGGTTTATTTGAATAACTTCCATTGAAATAGGCTCAATTTTTTACTCTAGAGTATTATGAAGATTAGGATATAATGGAAAGATTTCCCTTGGTGTACTTGACTCCCCAAACCTAGGACTATCCACCCTAACTAGACGGTGCGATTGATCATGAGTGTAGGCAGACATGCGCGAAAAGAAAAAAAACGAGAAAGGGAAAATATAAGAGATCTTGGGTGAGAATAGAATAAATGGGGGAGAATATAATGGGTGTTGAGATGAATTACTTGGGTCCCTAAAAACAATGCAAAAATTTGATTCACAATCAAATTTACCCAAAAGAAGAAGGTAGGACGGTCCTTATAGTCTAGCTTGGGTTGTCGAATCCTCAGAGACCTAAGAAGTACCTACAGACACGTACATTCTATGGATTGTTTTTGGATATGAAGTGGAAAAATTGGGTTGATTTAATATGGTTTTAAAGTATCACTAACAGATTTAAGTTAATTCAAATTAAGTTAATGAGTTGATCCTAGGTTATCGCTCGGGGTGGATTGGATGAATTCCTTTTTTAATGATTTCAATTTATTATATTTGAGATGGGTTCATTTAAGAAGATAAAAAAAAATCATCACTTACTGGTTTAATGACTACAAAACCTAATACTAATCACCTATACACTTGAAGGATAAAAGTTTTGAGCACTCCAAGGTAAATGTTCGTATTATCACTTGAAATGTGTGACCTTAAATTCAATAAGGATGAAGAGGTTTTAAAATCATCAAATAAAAATCTCATTTAAAAGAAGTGATTATCCATTAATGGAGTGAGAAATAACATCCAATACAGCCCCTTTATACTCCCTTTGATCAAACCATAAAAGAGTTATCCCTCCATTGATGACATGTCTTCAACGGAATTGGGAAGTAGACTTATGAGGGTGGAATTGAAGAAGTAAAAAAAAAAATCGATCACTCCACCATTGTGTGATAAATATCATAAAGTATGGTGTGAATAAATTCTTACCTTGAACCAATGGTATTAATGTGATATGTAGAATAACATAATAAGAGTAAAGGATTAACTTTTATTAAGAAACTAAGGTGAATTAAACAACTTACATGAGAAAGAAATGCAATTACAAACACAAAGCGGCAGCATAACACTACAATGAAACCAAGCACCAAATATGATCAAATCATCCACCAACACTGCCATAAATAGGAAGTTTTGAAGCCTTGGGTCGAGACTTCAATTTTCCAAGTCTCCTAAATTAATTTTGGTAGACCATATGTGGGTGGAAAGTTGAGGGAGAGTTGATTTTTCCACCCTTGACCCGAGGTGGCATCCAACTTTCATCCACCAAACATATGCACTCGAAAAAACTTATAGATGGAAGAATTATAGTGGTATATATAAAAATAAAATATATACCCGGATGTCTCCTAACCTCCTGTAAAATATGGGCCCATTTGGAGTTGTGGATTCCGAGATATGATTAGATTAGTGGGCTGTTTTTCTGGACCGCAGAATCTAGCCCGGAATTTTATCTCTAACTTGGGCCGCCTAAATAACTACAATGGAGGCCAAATTAGAACTTTCTCATGCAGAATTATTTTTTCCTCTATATCTATTATAGAATACCACGAAATATTAGATTCATTGGGTTTATAACATGGGTCCCACATTCTCATCAGTGGGATTTTGTCCAATCTTCCTTCTCTATAATTGCTTCCATTCATCTCCAAATATATCCATCATCCTTTATGAATCCTCCATTGATCCCTGAATGAAAAATGTTCATATTTAAGTGTAGATACAATTACCAAAATATCAAATTAAAATATTGATAATTAAAATCCTTAAAATCAGACGAATCATTAGGCCTAAATTAGTGTACATTAGGCATGAAGTGCACAAATGATAAGAATAGATGTTCAAAATTAAAATCCAGTAAATTAGGATCATAAGATCAAAAATTAACATTTAATACCATTAAAATGTAATTAAAATATGTATTTTTATTGGCTAATCAGATATACTACATCATATATATGAGATTGATTATTTTATATGGAGTTGGGAGATGGTATTAAGAAAGGACTCAAGACTAGTTTTTTAGACGTCACCATTAATTTTTTATAATGTTGGACTTTGATGATTACAATATTCCCATTGTATATATAATTTACATTTTATGACTTTCATGACATTTATAATAGATTATTTTGATATAGCATGATGTTGATATTTACTATTAGCTAGAACATTGCTTTGGTGTTTGCCTTATTCTATTATTTATTTAGCTTTACTACATACTTATAGTTATTCCAATATGTTTTTATAGTTATATTTACTTTATGGTATAGTCTCCTCACTTGTATTATGTTAAACCTCACCAATAGTCAATAACCTATGGTGTATGAGGAGGCATGTCTGAGGCATGTTGTGAACTGGTTTAGTATCAATAGAGGAGAATCAAAATAAGGATGTTAAAATTTTATATTGAAGACTTTAGTTTTTTTATTTGGGATATAATAGTCTAGGGATATGATTTTTTCAAGTCTTGGTATGGATCTTTTTCCTTGGAGTAGCTAATCCATGCATGGGGGATGTTTGAGTTACTTTGTTAGATACTATAGTTCTTGGTTTTTACTTTTATAGTTGAGTTTTTTTTTCTATGATTGATTCTTTGGGGTTATAGATTTATTGATTTCTAGGTTATAATCTTGTATCAAGGTGGAAATAGGTGTTCATTCATGAATATTCATTAGAACATAGGGATTACATAACATTATTATTCTTACTTGTGATTGAAATTCTATTTTTGTTGATGAGTTGGGTCACTTATTGTGTCAATATTAGCTTATATAGAGTTATCATATATAAATTCTTAGGTGAAATATACTTGAATGACCCATGGTTACTTAATATGGTTTATATATAATTCTTTTATGTTGTCTAATGTGAAATTAAACCCAACCGTAGAGTTAGTTGGTAAGCTATATTTGGTCATATATACATGACTGTTATGTCATAGGGTGTGTTTTTTATGGCATAGAGTCATGTTTTTTTATTGATTACCCTAAACTATGTTATCTGGAAATGTTTTATAATTGTGATATAAGTTGTGTGATTCAAATTTTTGAGACATTAACCTATGTAAATCTCCACTTGAGCTTCATGAGGGCAAGGAAAGGTACTCTCTATCAATAATGGATCTAGAGCTGACACTTTCAGTCTATAGAGTATGAAGTATCAAGATTTGTGTAAAACATGAATGATATAACTTGTGAGGTATAATTTTATAATCCAATAATATTAATGGGTGATAGGTAAGAATAGGATTTTGAGTATTTAATAGTTTCTATGTAGACCATATTCAATCATTTCGTGACACCCCCAGAGATGTAGGTAAATCTTTATGCTTATTTTATTTAAGGACCAGAAATGGGCCAGTGAGATGTTCTAGTCATGGGAAACTAGTATGTGGGGAATAATTATGAGGTATTGCTTTATTTATAATTTAATAACATATTTTTAGTGACCTTGATGGAAATCATTGATATAGATTTCATGCATTTGGTATAGGGGCATGTCAGTAATAGTCTATGTCTCCATCATTACTAATTTACTTGGATTTTAACAAACATGGGTGGGTGGTTAGGATAATAGATTCATGTATTTTAAGGATGTATTGAGGTAATTTATTCAATACTATGTAAATATAATTTAGTTTTTATCTTTCATATAGACTGTGAATCATGATTTGATTATGAATTGGAACTCAATTAAGGGTAAATAATATGATTCATATGTTTCTCCTAACATACACAAAAGTATTTCATAATAAATTAAGAAGATATGTTTTAAGAAGTATCATAGGGAAAAACATAATTAGAGTAACCAAAATAGGGGTCCATCACTTCCTAAAAGAGGGAGATCCCGATTTTAGTGTTATTAGTGTATCTAATAGGGTCACATTTGACCATATTTTGATAGGCATCCAAATGATCACCACTCATATGGGGAATTAATGAATCTATAGATATATTTTAGTATCAAACCATATATAGATAGAAGGAATGAATATGATTATACCCAAGGTTTAGGGATAGGTATAGGAGTGCAACAATAGTTCATTAGTTAGGGATCGTTAAATCATTCAGACAATGGAGGAGGTCATAGGGGATAGAGTTAGGGGAAGTAATACCAATATAGAGATATCCCTAAATGGTTTTAAGAAATCAGATCCCAGAGACCAAGATTATACTAGAATTATTCCATCAAGTATTCTCTATCCATGTCAGAAAGAGAGGCTTCTATAGTAAGATGTATGGTTCTATGTACATTGACCCTAGTTTCTATTTTAATTATCACGTGTGCATTATGATAATTTAAATCTACTCATTTAGTCAATGATCTGGGGTTTATGGTATAATATCTATATGGGGTGTTTCATATGAATATATCCTATGTGAAGTGATCATAGGATATCCAAAGACGTTTAGATTAAATGTTTTTGACTAATAGATGTAGGAATTTCAAGGACATATTCATATTTGAGATTCACAGTTTTGATGTGATCCTAGGGATAAATTGGTTTACTTGTTAACAAATGAAAATTGATGACTATTACCTAAAGAAATCTTTCATATCTTTAGAGGGTGATTTTTATTCCTAAGGTGGTCATTGGTATCAATAGACATCCCATTCTACATCTAACTACTAGAATATAAAGGCTATCATAGACTAGTGGGATGGTGTTTCCTTAAGAGACAAGCAATGGAATTAGTCAATCTTTCCTCTTATTTTCAATGATTTATAGGATGTGTTTATTGAGAATTTCATTTAATTTCCACCCAATAATGTGATTTATATTATGAAAGAGCTTATTCTAGGAATATATCCTCTATCCAATCTTCTATATATGATGGATTCTGTAGATATTTGATAATTGAATGCTGAACATGAGTATTTTAAGGTGAAGTTGTTTATCCACCTGATCATTACCTCTGGAGGTGAACCTGTGTTGTTTAGAAAGATAGTGGATAGATCATTGCAATTTTGTGTAGATTAATGAATCTGAACTATGTGATGGTAAATAATTAATATCATATTCCTTTTATCAACAAAATATTTGATCAATTGAGAGGATTCTGGTAGTTCTCTATGATAGATGTATGGTTTGGCTATCATTATTTTAGGATGAGGCCTTCCCATATTCCATGTATTACAATAAACAATGGGTATTGCCTATATAATTATCTTGTGATGTTGTTTGGGTTGAGTAACACACCAGTGGTGTTTATGGCCCTAATCAATAGGGTTTTACATCTTTAAATGAATTTTTTCATGTTTATCTTCATTGATGATATATTCATGTATTACCAGTCAATGGAGGACCAAGATATCCATTTTGTGATTTTTCTGAGTACATCGATGAATCATAGATTGCATTCAATGATTTTGAAGAGTCAATTTTAGACCAATAAGTTATAATTCAGGGAGCATATGATATATAAGGTAGTTGTTTCTGTGGAACAAAATAAGGTAGGGAATATATTTTCTTGGGAGTGTCCCAATAATGATGTAAAGATCCATATTTTCTCAGGGATGGTAGGATAATGCCATATTTTCATCTAGGATTTATCCAATTTGTAAGCACAAATGATATGCCTAACCAAGAAGGGGTAAATATCATATAGTTTGATTATTTTGAGAGTGTTTTTCATGGGATAAAATTGATTTTTATGTCTATATCAATCCTAACCCGACCTTTACTAGGAAATAGAACATATTATATTTCTATGATTCATGTTTTGTCCATGCAGTAGTTTTAATTCAAGGAGGGTTAATGAACACTTATGCATTTAGGAAGAAATTGATGTATGATTATAAATACTAAACACATGATCTAGACAAGTCTATTATTGTGAATTCATAGATATACAGAAATCACTACCCATTATTTAATAGATTTGTGGTGTATATTAACAAAAATAGCCTTAGGTATATCTTTTCTGAGATGGACCTAAAATTTTAGTAGAGGTGGTGGGTCGTGTACCTAAAATATTTTGGATTTATAGAAATTTTATATCCATTGGAAGTGGAATGTTTTTTCTTGCATGTTGAGTAAGGATACATAAGCATATGTGGTGTGGGTGCCTTATAGTGGGTGATAAATAGTGATCCTCTTCGTTAAGATATGCATTAATATTCATGAGTATCGGGTAAAAGAGACCCATATAGACTTTATTATATCATATTTACTCTTATTTATGGTGAAGGAGAGTTAGTTATTTGTATTGGATTCCCTATTGACTAGGGATAAAATATATGATGGGGAGAAACCACCAGATTGATCACTTGGTTCAGATGAGATTATTTATATAAAAGTTATTACAGTAGTCCCTATGAGAATTATCAAGGAATTGAAATGGTATTTAAATGACTTGATTTGGGTTGTTCAATGAGGCTTACCAAGAAGAATTATAAAATTTAAAGGAAGTATTTTCGGGTCAGGATGGAGAAGGATATAGATGAGTTTCCATTACTATACTATACCAATCCATAGTCAAAGGTGGAGTAATAGTATCCCATAGGTATTCCTTATTTTCTTCCAATTAATGTTTGTAAGTGGGATGAATTTACCATAGATTTAGTGACTAACCTACCGAGTCCATCTTGTGGTAGTGATGCAGTATGGGTTATTATGGAACAATTAAAAAAGGTCATAAATTGTATACTGATCTAGGAGATCGATTCCACCAATGAGTTTGGCCAGTTTTTTTATCTTGGAGCCTAGAATAATTACATTTAATAGGTATTCCCATTTTAAGTCACACTTCTAGAAATGGTTATAGAAAGTTACTAATACATGGGTTAATTTGAGATCTTCTTTCCATCCCAAGATCAATTGAAATTTTTATTGTACCTTCTGTGTGTTGGAGGACATGTCGCTAGATTTTTTTTCTTGATAATGGTTGTTTATGTGGGATCCATCATATTATTTTAGAGTTTTATTATAAATGAAAACACTATGATTTAATTCATGTGTCCCCTTTTGAGGCTTTTCATGGAAGGATATTTCGATGTCCTCTATATTGGATCAAAATTAAGGAGTTTCCAGTTATTGAGAAACATATCATATTAAATTAATAATATAAAATCTAACTGACCAAGAAGTGGTTGGAGAATTTATAGAGTTGGTAGAAATCATATGATAACCAGTTAAACTATCCTCTAGAGTTCTAGGTGGGTGATCAATGTTTTTCTATGTGTTGCCTCAATTGGGCTGTAAGTGGATTCAGAGGTATGGGAATTCAACCCCTATATTTTTGGGAATGCTTGAGTTTGGTGATAGGATCAATAAAACAGTGTATCATTTGGGGTATCATTGGACATACAGTGTTATGAATGATATCATTTATGGATTTCAACCTCATATATGCCATTCAAACACTTATTGTGTGATTAGGGATGATATGTTTGAGTTAGCACAGGACGCGTCATTCAAAGAATGACTAGTTTAGATATTGGAATAGAGTGATAAGAATCTACATATAAAAATAACCCTTCTAGTATGATTTCAATGGAATATTATGTGTATATGAGAGGATACTAGGGGTGAGTATCTAATATTTAGGCACAATGGCATGGCCATTTCACTAATGAGGATTGGTGATTCTTGAAAGTGCTTCCTGGGGATGAGATGTTATATGATGGGGAGGATGTAACACCCCATATCCATACTAGGTATGACTCCAATATAAATTTCTCCAAACCCCATATTTTTTAGTGTCTTTGGAATGTTTTAGGTTTTAACAAGGGCCCTAAAGATGTTTTTAAGAGGATAATCCCATTTTTTAGAGCTATGTATTGATGGAATAGGAAAGTGGGTATCTAGTGTATTGGTACATGGTAATTTGTGTACCTAGGTGAGGGTTGGTGTGTCTAGTTCCACTACTTAGGCCACTGGGTGGTGGGTGACCAAGAGGTAGGTACTTGGTGGGCACTTGTTACCCAATGGTGGCTATACGGGTACCCGGTGGGTACCTGACCTATGTTATTAATATTTTTTAAAATGAAATTTAGTAAATTCTATGAATTTTTATAAAAACTATAAGTCACAATCCTCCATCATTTCTCACTATCAATATTCACTACCTTATCTTCCTCCTTTTTTATATATAATACCATCATAAACTAGGAAGACCCGACTAGTCCATCGTAGGTGTACCTTTCTTTCCTAAATGTTTTTACATGAATGAGATGTGTAATATATATTGTTGGGAATGAAAAATTATTTATTAATACCTATATATAAATTAATTTTTTTTCTTCAACTATTACCGGGAAATCCAAGTGTGGTCTATAGAGAATGTGTGTAAAACACCATTCTTTTCCAATAACCAACTACCATGTGTATTATGTTATATAACAATGACCTTGGGACACATAACAAGCTACTATTAATGGTTAAATATTCTGATAGCCATGTGTAGTTCCATAGTGTGTCCCTTAGAGGCATTCGTATTGATAATGAGCAAGTAAAGTGGCGATTTAGCCTTGGTGTTGGACTTTGTGTGGGTTATTGGCCTTGTAAGAGTGATCCCTTCTTTATGTGTTGTAAAGAGAATTGATTTGTGATAAAAATAGTTTACTTAAATGGTTTAAATTGTGATATATCATTAACATGTTTCATTGAAATTTTGATTCATTTTTTACATAAATAATAAGACTATAGGAGATCTGTTCAATTTGAATTTTTGATTGGTGATGTATCAATCACAACTATATTGGGATTTAGAGGTACATCATTCAAACTTGATAGACTGGTGGTATATTGTCAACTTGGATCACTTGTGTTGGTGGTGCATCATTCACTATGTGATTTCATTTTAATGGTATATCTTATAGATATGATTTGTATTTGTGGATCATCATCCACTTATTAAAGATTTCATAGTGGGGCCTTATCCATTTGGAGTAATACTTTTGTGGTGAACCAACTACCAAATATTTTATGTCATTTTTATGTTAATAACATGTAATATAATACCTACAGTTCCATTTCAACCATGAGAACGATATTGGTAGTGCATTTTACACCCATGAATATTTTCCTATTGGCACATCATACACATAGAGACTAGAATTGGTGTTTTATATTCCTTCCAAGGAATTTTTATTATGATTTCCTCTTCTAAATGTAAATTTTTGTCTTTGTGGTGTGTTACCCACCAAATATAAAAAGTGTTAGTAAATCATCTACTTGAGAATGGATAAGGGTTGGTAATTATCAACTCATTATTGGTGATCCGTCATTAATCAGGTGATGTATCATATTCTAGTCTCATCATTTTGGTGATGGATAATTCACCTAAATATCATATGATAGTGATATATCTTCTACCTAGTGATTCTCAATGGTGATAGATCATTAATCTTGACTGTATTTGAGGAGTGATATATCATTCATACTTGTGGTATGTTTGGATAGAGGGTATATTGTACCATTTTAGAACCAATTAAAGTAAGAATAATCCCATGTGGTTTGGAAAGATCACTCTATGTGGTGATAGGCTTAATCATTTATTTACATGACTTATTATCATCTTTAAATTGAGCATCCAACTTTAATTACTAGGAATGTTAGAGACCCCATTAGTGTTAGATTACTATGTTGTACTCACACCTTACACATGTGCTTTGGTACCAGAGAATAATTTTTGTATTGTGTCCCAGTTAATGGAAAGGGACCTGGTTCTTCAGATGGTTGAAATGAAAAACCTTAAATACAATTATGATACATGACCTTTCTTGGAATTTGATCAGTTTTGTGGATCTTTCCTTTCCTTTTTTTAGATTTAGATGTATATGATATTCCCATGAGAGATCCTGATTATTATTTATTACTTTTATAACATATTTAGTATCTAATATTAATACATAATGATATTGATATTTACTTTTTTTTAAAAATAGGTATGATTTTTTTTCTTACGTTACATTTTTTTACTCGAATATTTATTGATTTTTCTTCCATGATGTTTTTATGGTTATATATACTTGAGAGTAGAGTCTCAACAATTTTCATATGTATAACCTCAAAATTATTCAGTAACCTCTAGCATATGGTTAGATTCATTTAATGTATATAGTGACCCAATCTGTTAATAATGAACGCGAACTGGGCTAGGGATGTTTCAAACTAAAACATGTATTTATGAAATTTATTTTTATGAATTTGGTAGCTATGTTTATGTGATAATATATGATGAGGTTGTTTAATTCCTTCTTCAGATTCCTACTTGGTTTTCCACAATCCTCTAGTTTTTTATTATGTTTATTGAATGACTAAGGGCATAGTTTTAGTCCCTATTTTAGCATGATCATTTTCACTAGCCATTATATTTATAGATTGATGTTTTTTGTGATATTATATATGGATTTTTACTTTAACATATGATATTATTTATTAAGAAGACATGGTGGGTGATGTGAGGTGATATTTTGACTACATATATTATTATTTCATTTTTACTAATTATTACGTATATAAAATGTTAGATTTGGAATGATATACACTTGGAATATCATATTGGGTTATTATTGTAACCCATGAATGGGTACTTATGTGATGATATAATTTTGGTTATGGATGTAATTTCTTACTTTTCCATTGATTATGGTGGATGAGGTGTTGGTGGGGTTGGTTCTCAAGGCCAAAATTACATGGACATAAAAGGATTCGATAACCAAGATTAATCATTATTATTAGTAGATTATTATGGGATTGTTTATTAGGGTAATACTTTTTGGTTTAGTACATGTTTTATATTTATTTTTCATTTCAGATATTACATCATGTATACCAGTATTTTTCTGTACTACCATATATATTATAGTTGAATGTTTTAATCCAGTGTTTGTTTGAGATGTATGTTTATCCCAAATATGATCAATATAAGAGTGTATTGTGCTTAAAAATTAGAAATTATATGGAATAAAATAATTAAAATACATTTAATTATAATCAATTAAATAAAAACTAAATTATAATAAAATTCAGAAACATAGAATTTTTTTTATAAATATTTTATAAAAGTACTAATCAATACAATATTAAATATTATAGAAAAAATATTAACATTAAAAATAAATTTATTCATATAAAATACAATAACTATGCTCGTGGACAAAATTAATTTGGTTAAAGCTTATTTTAATTAATATTTTTTTTAAAAATATATTTATATTAACATAATTGATTTTAAATAATTAATAAAAAAGTATTATAATCTGATACAACCATTCTCAAAAATAGTAAGCAAGATATGAATAATAAATCTATAAATCTAAAAAATTAAATAGAATATTTTGAGGTTTGAGTCAAAACCCTATCCTCTCGACCTGACTAAAACCATAACCAAACACACTCTTATTACAAAATTGATAATTTATATCCAATGGATGAGTCAAAAAATTTTAATGGTATTAACAAATATTAGACAAATTTATCAATATCTAAACCGAGAACCTCTACTATTATTCTTCATGATATAGAAAAAATGTAGTAAGAAAGGATACAAAATTTTAAAATACTTACTTACCGCAAAATGAGATTAGAAAATATATAAAAATGATAATTAAATGAGATCTTAGTAATATAAATCATGATAAAGGTAAAAATAAATTCTCATTAGTGTTTTTATTTTGAAATTATTAGGGATACTATGAAAAACAATAAAAAAATATGGAGAGTGTAACAGACTTGATTGAATCTATAAAGTAAAAGAACAATTATAATACTGATTTTAAGTAGGAATAATAAACTTTAGTAAATATATATTTAAATCATTTTATAATTTTTTGATTGTTGAATTTACTAAACTACACAGTTTACTTAATTACACCACTTGGTTGACTGAGACAGTCTAAAAAATCTTACAATTTCTTTCACAATCATCTAGATCCTCTTACATGGTTAACTATGACACTGCCTTACATTAAATTATTCTAGGTTTGTAATTTCTTCAAATGAAATTATTTTTTTAATTTTTTACTTCTTTATATAGAATAAACATATTAAAAATATAATAAATATGTTTTTTAATTATTAAAATATGAAATAGACTAATATTATTTCACTTTGATATTCATACATCAAGATTATTTAATTATAGAAAATTTCAAATAGATATAGTTTAAACATATCAAATAAAGAACATCTTAAAAATATTTTAAAATGGAAGCATGATAAAATTTAAATGTTGAAACATTGAAAGATATAAAACATGGAATATATATGATTTTGGAGAAAAATATTCTATTATAAAATAAACATAAATATTTTATAAATAAATAATAAATAACTAGAATCAAAATTAAAATAATAATACATTAATGATAATTCAATAAAACACTTATATAAAGAAATAAAAAAAATATCAGAGATAAAAATAATAAATTACAATACCAACTCATAATTATAAAAAAATCAGTATGAGTAACTTTATTTTTATAATAAAAACATTCCCATTTCCATTCTCATGATGAAAATATGAAGTCAATTATTCATAATTTCTTGTATATAAATTAAAGGAAAATTAATGATCAATATGATTGGATATAGGGTCTTCTTTCTTGAGCACTCTAATCACATTGATTGGACAATTCATTGAAAGAGTAAAATTTCTATGTACCTCAGAACTATAAATTACCATCATTTTGAAATATTTATTCAACTATATGAACTTCTCAAAAAATCATGTGTTGCCTCATCCATTATACTGAATGAAAATTAAAATTTTATTTCAAAATCACTTTTAAGGATAAAGTGGGAACCACTCAAGTCCAACATCAAGGATAAATAAACATAGTAGGAAATCAAAAAATTATTAAAAAAGGGATAAGATTTTTGGAATCTCTTACCTAATATAGGCTCTATTGAAGTTATTTAACCTTTTTATTTGGATCCCCCTTGATTAAATCTTCAAAATGGTTGTCCATATTGTCCTAAGTTTGAATGTACTCTTCCGTGTTTATCTTCCTTTCATTGAATCCTTGTTCCAAAATTTAATCTTGTTGGTTGATCAATTCCCTTTAGACCTTGTTAAAATCAATTAAAACATGTATTTCTAATATTATATTCAAATCCTACTCTGGACCATTGATCTATAAATCCCCTTAAATTATTTATTCCTTAGAATATAGAATTAGCTCAAGTTAATTCTCTTTACACCCATCTTACTTTCCTATAGAACCACCATACCCTTGATCATTAATATCTCTATACTTGGAATTTAGAATTATATTTCTTATATCAGATTCCTTCTTATATTCCTGGTCTTGAACTATTTGTTCAAATTTCATCACCTTGGCCCTTCTAGGTGATCTTATTTCCATTGGCTTAGGAAGCTGGGAGTAATATTTCCACTCTTCATCCTTCTTCCCTTTAACCTCAATACAACCCCCACATCTCATTACCCCTTCCATACCTTCTTCATCCTTAGACTATAAAGTCCTCTAACTCTTGGACCATTCACACTTTAAATAGATATTTGACTAGAAATATCATCATCATCCTTCGATAATAGTGTCTACATGCCCAATTCATCTGGCTATTCTAGATCTGAGCATGAAACCTATAGGTCTCCAAGGTGGTTGGAGAGGGTAATATATTGGGAATAACTTCTCATTACTTTCACCCAAACCTCTTTATTCCCATGGGCCATTCATTCTTAAGTACACCCATTTGTAGATTCTTGAAAATCCACATTATTAACATCCACATTTCCTGTATGCACCACATCTTCATAGTTTTGTGCCTTTGAAATTTTGGTCTTGGGTTTCACCAATCCTAGTGCACACAACTATTTAGGACTCTCTGGTTCATACTCGACTTACACTACCAAACTGTGAACATAAAAATCCCTTCTCAATCTGCTGAAAATATTTACAACCTTTGAATCTAGACAATATTCTCCTGCCTCATTCTATTTGCGATAAAACTAAATTGTATCATTTATACCCACTTGATTAGAAATTATTCCCAAGGAGATCACTTCCCTAGATGACAGGTGCACCCCAATAGGAGATGAGGAGTTGATGGAACCTGAATCAGTTTCTAGAGATACACAGTTGTCACTTAGGGTAGCCTATATATTCCTCAGAGAAGCACAACCCTCATGGTCTAGGGAGGAATAATAAATGACTTGGATGGTTGAACTATGATTACAAACTGATTTATAAATACATAGATGGTATTAAGATTAATAAAAATACAAACAGTACTCAAAGCTCACCATCTGTTTCATCCGATATTATTTCTTGATCTCAATTAACAAAAGATCAACCGGAGGCTTAGACACATCTATTTCAATACAAATAGATGTAGAAATTGGATTACAAAGGGATGTTATCTAATAGAAAAAACTGGAATCTCCCATCCAAATTTCCCTACATTAAAAGTATAGAGGTATTCTTAAAAGGAATCATGAGACCTAGAAAACTAACCTAGATTGGAGCTATCTACAGACCACATCTCAAGTGGAAGTAGAAGGTCCATCAGAAAAGATATAATTGAACACCATTCAAGTAGTTACTGATGATAGTATAGCCATATATAAGGTCTTCCTCAGTCACAAACTAAATTATGTTACGATGGGGTCTATAATCTTTATAATATATTGATGTTTCATATTCCACAATTCAATGATGAAACAGTTGAAAGTGTCAAATAAGGGGAAATTCTGGCCAAAGAGAGCCCCCGGGATGATTTTGTGATGATATGAAGCTTTTTGAAATTCTAGAGTCTAGAGTAATATCTTGTATGAACCATTCATCCATTCATTATTGAAAATTTTCATTCATATTATCAATTTTTTGAGTATGATAATTTACTTTATCATTAATAATACACTACAACATGAGTACTATATCCAATAAAATATCTTGAAATAAAATTATTAATTTATTTAGACTTAAAAGGAGTGGTCTTAATTTATTTATATGACACATAAGTATCTCTAATATGTGAAATATTCTGAAAAAATTCTTGAAATATATTACCCCTAATAGTGTTAACATGAAAAATTAAATGTGGAATCCATTGCTATAAAATTTGTGTACAAACTAACTCTTTAATAACTAAACTAATTTAATCCTAAATAAAATAATTTTTTTACTGATAATGTGAAAGAAGAGTGATCATATTAGACTAATAAGTGGGTATAATATCCAGAAAATACATTAAATTTACAAATTTTTCTCTTAAACTCATCTAACCTTGAATTCATCAAATTTAAAATCATTAAAGTATTTAGTTTTTATTCCAATAAAAATTATTCAGAGGATAAATATAGTATATATTAACTTGTAACTTCAAGTAAAATTTTAAATTACTGAAACAATGTATTAATAAAATTAATGAATCCCTATATTACGTTCTTAAGATAATTTTTTTTTCTGTAAGTAATTGATGCACTGAATAAGTTTATGTTCTAACATATTTTTTAGGATTATGATAAGATAAATCAACTTCAAAAATATCATTAAATAATTGAATCTAAATAAAAACTAAAAATCTACTTTCTTCTTCCAGGGGATCCAACAATATCTAAAAATCAATTGTTTAGGATACTTTGTTTTATTTAAAAAAATAATCACTTTATTCTCCATGAAATATTTATCCATGTACATTTTATTCATTAATTTATTCCACTGACATTGATTCCTTAATATTCATAGATTAATACCTTTCATAATATAATTAATCATCCTAAAAAAATATTATAGTGTGATATTACAACTTTGTACATGAAATAATAACAGTCGAATCATGAATATCCTCATCAATAAAATCTTCCATTAGAATTTGTTTTTTTAATTTATTTTAATAATAAATCATTATTAGGTCTATAAGTCTCAATATTCTCTACTTATATATTTTCTATCAAAGATAGTAGTTAAATTTTTTTGCTAAATGACTTGGATGATTCATTCTATTAGATATATGATCCCCATAAATTTGTACATCACACTATTATTTTATCAAGGTGAACACTAGAATATCTATGTGTAAATCTTTCTAGTGATCCTCATATATTTTAATATCACCCTTATTATAAAATTTAGTAGCATCAAATTTATGTGATTCACTTTCATTTTATTCAGAACTTCTTCTCCATGTTTAGTGATGAGCACATTTTCTTCACATATTATTTCATCATTTCTAAATTTTTTTCTTACATATATTTTGAAGGCATTATATGTGATGAATAAGTGTGATTTCTATATAATTTATAATCACATATCACCCAAATAATTATCTAAATATTCCATCCAGCTCTCATTTCCTTATGGATGCTTTATTTAGGAAAAATAATGGTGATTCTTCACATACCTTTTCTCTACTTCCAACAAGAAATTTTTCTTATAGAGTTTTTGAGGTAGAATTATCATAGGGTAATTTACAAAAATCTAAATAGGTTTTCATACGACATATATATACCTAATCATTATTATTTATATATTATTAACATTATATCCAATCCTTATCAAATGAAAAAATAAAATGTATTAGTGTCTCATTCTATAGAATTTCCCTTTTGAAGGGTTCATAATGTATTATAAAATCTTTTCCAAGATCTTATTATCACTATTAATATATATATTTTTCACCTATCCTCATTTATACTTGTCAATAAGTGCAATTCATTTTCTATCATTATGTATTTTACATTTAAAAAATTAATTTTAAAAGTACCTAATCTCTCCTACATGGGGTATACCTAATGTAATTCCTAATTACTTTTTAGTTAGAGTCTTATGGAATCAATCAACTATAGTCTTGGAAAAATACTTTCAATTTTTTATAATTAATCAAGAATTTAAAAATTTTCAAATATTTTTTTGGATAAAATATATTTTTTTAAAACAGTTTAGAATAATTAGACTTCTTTAATGAATCTAATGTCATATAATTTTTCACATTGATTCATTTCATGTTAGGATAATTTTTATCCCTATTGTTTTAATCCATGAAATGAGGTTTAAAAATTATATTAGTAATCGAGACACACCCACACTTCCATTTATAAATCAATTTCTCTTTGTGATATAAAAACATCATTTAGGTACCCTTTGTTATCAGGTTGTTGGGATATATATTGATGAGGTCAAGTGAATAGAAAAATGGGGAGCAAGGGGTTGAAATTAATTTATACTTGGTTAATGTAAAATTGATCATAACATAGAGAGTTAGAGAATTCATAGAAACACCATTTATATCTTATGGTGTAGTTTTTAAATAACTTCCACATTGGTAGAACTATATGACTTATTTCATGAGAAAATTCATTCATTATTCTTGTAGGTTTTTTCATGTTGAGTTTATTGAAAACGTGGTCATGGATGATTTTGAGGCCAATTGTATATGAGTGGGATAAAAAGGAATGAAGAATTCCTAAGATAATGAAAATCATGATGTAACAGTGTTAATTTCATCATGACATATTGAAGAAGAGGAATATACCTACCCATATAAATAAACCATTCCACATCCAAATGGAATTTCACTGTGATAAAGTTATTGAGGAATTTTAGTGTTTGAGATGCACCGTGATGGAATGTATATAACAATTTGTTGTTTCACTATCTATAAATCTAGAGGATATCATATCAAAACCACATAAAATATAAAATAAGAGGATAGTTAACACAATTATGATTCTTTCCATGAGAATATCCTGTTTCATGAGATTGGGAATATATAGATATCACACTGCAAGTGCCATTACTATGTTACCACATGTTGACTATAAATATTAGTTGATACAAAGTCCCCAATATAAGTTAACCAGTCACACAACAAAGTTGGTGTGAAATTTATAGATATATTTCAAGATTTAAAAGGTGACGGAATCCATATCTTTTAGATATTCCATAATGAAGCAATACGTACCATCACGTCACCAAATTTGATTTTTTTTATAAAATTTAGGAGTCTTACTCAGATAAATGTGTGATAAAACATTCATATAACCATAAATGCATTACAAGAATCATTCTAGGGAGATTTATCATGGGTTTGAGGATAAGAAAAATGGTGGAGATGTGATCTAAATTTTGGATCCACTTGAGGTTGGTAAGTAAAGGCTGATTAACTTCATGAGAATCATATTTATTTCATGTACATATAGTTTATGACCACATTCCTACTTCATTCCACATTATTTTTATCATAATAAAAGAATATTAAAATAGGATCACAATTATTTTTCACCAAGGATTAGAAACATGATTATAAGAGTGATTAGACCTTGTAAAAAATCTTATGTCATGTGTGTTTTTTCTAACAGAATCCTACATAATCACATCATTATCTTCAGTATCCTCTACACTAACAATATATGGGTAACAAATACAAAGTTAGTGTTTTTTAAAATTGATTCAACCCCTTCTCAGTGGTGTTTGACTCTTACCTTGATCCTTAAAAGTGGTATTAGATATGACGGAAATTTTATCTTCTTGGTATCTTATAATGTTATATGTCTGGATCATGTCATAATTAATCTAGACATTTTCTCAATGTTCTGAGTTTCATTATTGTTTTTTAAAAAATCGAATGACAAGATCTATTTAAATCATGAACAATAAAAAATAATGGAGTTCCCATGTTTAATGGAAATATATTTTGTCTATATAAGGATTGACTGGTTCCATATATTCTTTATCTTGGATTGAATGTAATTTATATAATTTATAATAGTGTATAGATCCTAATTTTTTTTATTTCCAACACTTTAATGGATAATAATAATAATAATTCTTATGGGAGAGCATGATAGGTATCAGTCTCATTGCTATTTGAAAAAGAATTGAGATGATTTGTGGGTATAAAAAAACAAATGTAATTTTGTTAAAATTACATGATATCCATGAGGTAGTAAATAATGTCACTAATACATGATTAAAAAATTTTTGAACTAATTTGAGGATGTTTAAATGGGTGATGATATGTCAATGTAATTATTATTCATTCAGGAGAAAAAAAATATAAACTCAATTTGAAAATGTGGATAAATTCATAAGGATACTATGGTGGTGAATAAATTAATGAGGATTGTCCCTGGTAAATTTAATGAAATTTTTTACCTATATGACTATTAGGTAGATGAGCATGCCATCAATAATTTCAATAATGTCTTGATTTTTTAAAAAATTGAGGGAAAACATTAAGGAGAAAATGAAAATCTGATTAAGTGGTAACATTCAAAGATTCAAAAGGTTTGAAGAAAGTTGATCCTAAGATTAAGAATATGGATCAAAACAATGTTCAATATCATGACATGAATTTTATGTAATTTATATTATTCTTTTCAAAATGTATGAAATAAAAAAGGTAAATTAAATGGTAAATATTATTTTATGTTTTTCAATTGTGGTAAGATTGATAACTTTATATCCATTTTACTTAATAAGAATAATTTAGAGGTAATAAATAATCAAACTAAAATAAAATCAAGGAGGATAATGGAGTAAAGTGGATGAAATGGAGGAAAGTACTTTAAAGGAAAAGGAAATACCAAATAATTAACAAAAATGAAGTTTCTAACAAAACATATTGATATATCTTATGATGAGAAGAGTAAATAGGAGGATGAACATTCTGTGGAGGAAGGATTGAATGATTTCATAGTTAAATGAAAGTAGTCCACGTAGTCCTATAGTGTAGAATAAGGGAGAAGTTAAATGAGACTACCTATGAGGAAAGTAAAGATAAAGAAACAATAAAAAAATTCATAATGTGGATGTTACTTTGGGTAATATTGAAAGAAGTTATGAAACAGGAAAAGGAGAAGACTACTTTCAGGAAGGAAAATAAATCACCTAATAAATCCCTTTATACCTCAATGTTCAAGGAGATTAATGAGAAGTAAGTCTAGTTCACATTCAAAATTTGTGATCTAAATTCAATCCTTGATTCAGGAGACCCAATCCAAAATATTACCTAGAAAAATTTATTTTTAATACTGAGGAAGAACATGATATTGATGAATGTTTTTTATTTATTTTAAAAACTCATTCATAAAATCAAAATTTTAATTTAAAAGATTTTTAAGGATGTTTGTGGATGTTTTAAATCAACTATTTTTTTTAATGACTATATGATTTTTTATTATCCCTTAATACCATGTACAATTTTATTTGAAACTAAAGTCTAAAAAAATATGTTTAGCATGGAAAAGAAATAAAAGGAGGTTATTAATTCACCCGAGAAGGAGAAAACACCCATTATAAATTTAAGTGACGCTGATGAAAATCACATAAATAATGAGTCATAAAAGAAGAAGAATATTTTAACTAATTCTAATGAAAAAACCAAGGTGATGTAGGATTCTTATAAGCATGATGAATTTTAAATTAAGTAGTCATTTAAAAAAATATTGAATCTTAATGAGAAGATTTTGTTGAATACTATTTCAAATTAAAATAAAATTATATTAATTAGGATTTTAGTGTTGTGGAGACTATAGAAATAATGTGTATGTGTGCTGAAAATTCTATGTTAATAAAGAGTATTTTTTTGATTTTTATGATTTTCCATAAGAGTGTTGAAATCTAATCTGGATGTTTTATCAAAATACTTTTGTAAAATAATGTATTTGAATAAAAAAATTATACTTTGATGAATATATTCTGAATAATGGAATAAGGTTGGAATTTAGTTCTTTATATACACCCAAACAAAATAAAGTACCTAAGAAAAAGAATCACAGTTTTATGGTCGTGGTGATAACCATGTTATCAAATCATAGAACCTCAAATTACTATTAAATAAATTCCAAAAATGAAACTATCTATATTTTCAATATATGTTCACTTTGACTAAATTTTTTCAATAAACCTTCAGATATGTGGATTGAGAAGAATCCAAAATTTAACATTTGAATGGTATTAAACATCCCATGTTATAGTATGATCAAATTAAGATAATTGGGAAAGTTTTATGAGATTATTAATACAAAAATATTCCATGTATTTACACCCGGTGGAAGAAGGTTCCCATGTTATAATGAAAATATGGGGAAAAATATAATAGTTATTATGTTTTTGTTTTGAAAAATATAAATTTATTGAAAAAATAACTACCTATTGATGATTAAATTAAATATATTCAAGGAGAAATAATTAAAAATAATTGGTAAGAATTAGATGATGTAATAGATTTTCAAATTTATTATATTTATTTTACAATTTTGAGAGATGAGGAAAGCCTAGAACAAGGAGGATCTAATTTCCAAAGACATAGAAAACATGTTGATCCTAAAAAATCATTAGAGACAATATAAAGTGTGTTCAATATTGAATAGGTCTAAGAATTTACAATAATAATAGCTTTATTTTATAATTTAAACTAAAAAGTGCTTAAGAGGATTTGCAACATAAAGATTAGATAGGAGTGACAGAAGAATAGTTGAATTAGTATTAGGAAATATACACTTGGGAATATGTTTCATTTCCTAGATATAATAATATGATACAAATGAAATAGATTTTGATAAATAAACTGAATGATAAAGGAGAAGTAGCACCAAACAAATCTCATCTTATATGCAAGGGATACTCACTAAATGGGGGTTTTTATTTTCATTATAATTTTCATCCAGTAATAAAGTTTAAAATGATTTAAATTTTTTATTGCAATATATGCTCAAGGAAATTATAAATTTTCCCAAATTATTGTAAATTTAGTATTCTTGAATGATGAAAATGTGTAATGGATCTATATTTAACAATAATAAGTATTCATAATTGATGAATATTGTTGATCTAGTTTTGAAGATAAATTAAGGTTTATATAGTCTAAAACAAGCACTCTAATCATGGTATTCAAAGATAGATAAAAACATAAAGAATATACAATTAAAGAAAGGAATAGTGTATTATAATCTCTATGTCAAGTGAGATGACACATAATTACTCATTATGATTGTGTATGTTGATGAAATTATTTTTTTAAGAAAAATGGTAGAAAATAGTGAGAATATTACAATCCAAATGTGGAAACCCTTCAATATGTTAATGATTGATCATATGAATTTCTATTTTCTATTGAAAGCTATAAACATAGTTGGTTGTATATTTCTATCACAAGAGAAATATACTCATGAGATATTGATGGAATTCAAAATGGATGAATTCAAGGAGGCCTATACTCCTATTTTAGTTGAGACGAAGATGTCCTTGGATGGAGATGTAAGGATTTTGTATGAAATAGAATTTTATAGGTATATTAGTGACCTAATCAACTTAAAAGTGTCTAAATCTAACATCATAATTATTGTTATAATTTTTTCACAATTCCAATTAAATTATAAATATTTGTAACTTATATAAGTGAAATGGATCTTAAGTTAAATCAAAGGAACCCTAAATTATGGATTGAGTTATGAAATAAATGGATATTTTAAACATTATAGAAATTAGAATTCAGATTGGATAAGTGATTTTTTAAACATAAATCAACTCCTAGAGGTGAATTTTAGTTTCTTAAATAGGTGGGATTTTTAAAATTTTCACCGACAGTCGATGTGAACTTGTTGACGCTGGTGAAAAACTGCTCGGTTTAAGATAAGGATCAAGCGTGAAGGGTTTTAAGCACAAAAATAAACCATAAAATTCCTGGTTTAAATTCGAATTCACGCACGATGTCTGCTCATCATTAGTGAATTCTACTCGAATAATCCGACATCAAACTCCTCTAGATCATCCACATGCACTTCAAGAAAATGAGGGAATGCCTTTTGTCAAAGTCTGGGTACTAGCGCGGAATTCCAATGTTACCTTCGATGCTCCAACAATCACCACATCGCTCTTCTTGCGATGCCTGAGAGAGAGCTCAATCCAAGCTCCATGGATCTAGATCATCTATCTCTAGAACATGGGAGAGAGTATAGGAGAGATAATTCCCATGAATAGTTATTTGTGAAATCCCCTCCACATCTATTTATAGCATGTTATGTGTTTACCCAAAAATTCTAACCCAACCCCCGAATAATCAACACACTATTAATGACATTTTATGACTACTAAATTGAGTCATAAATATTATTATCATTTTCTTTTAATATATTAAATATATTACATGACAATAATTAAGTCCAAAACATGAATCGCCATTCCCATAAACATTAATTGAACCTTGAATATTTTTAAAATTCATCAATTAATATTTTTCATGTATTTACTTAAAACTCTTAAATACATTTTATAAATAAATTCAATGCTCATTATTATAAAATTAAATAATACGAATTTATTTATTTCATTTGTGATCGTTTTTCCTTGAAAAAATCCCAAACCCTAGTAGTGGGTCCCACCATGTCCAAATATTCTATTCAACTGAATAGGGAAGATTCTCGAATACGCTATTGTGTGTGATCCTCTAGGCCCTAATCTCAACAACAATGAATAGTATTCATAGACCAAGAGTGGGATCTAGTAACCCATAATGTCCCTTGAAGAGATAAGGATTGTCACAACAGTGAAAACCAACCTACGAACATGTACTGTATAATATAATCTCTTTTTCTATAATATATCATAAAGTAGGATGCACTCACGTGTCATCACCCTTTTCTTGATTTAATGTTTGTTGATCTAATTGAACGAATTTACCCTCTAATTCCATGGACATGGTCTTATAATGGTACTATAATCCTTATCAACATGTCCTAATATATATTACTTCTATAACCCATAAGCGACAAATACTTTCTTGACCATTCAACCAATGTCATGCCACCAATGACACCCCAACACAAACTACCTCACCAAGAATTCATTTCCATGGTTTTTTTCTTGCATCAAAGTACGAAATCAAATGACATGCATTGGTAATGGTATCAATTCAGGAGACCATTACACATGATCATAGATAGGAACATCCAATGACACCCAAAACACGTGGTGTTTCTATTAGTGGGTCTGTCCCCATGATCTCAACTACTAGAGATCACCAAGTATAAACTTCATGAGAAGAAGTCCCAATGCTTATGAGCCCCCAACACCTGATAGTCAAAAATCTACTTTTTCTGATCAGTAATATGTATCTAGACCATAGAACATATATTTAAGATTAATGTTATAGTATCTAGAGGTTATGATTATATCCTCAGAACTACTATAAAATTTTGATATGACAATTAATCTTTGGACATTACCATTTCAATAGTGGACGTAGAAAAGTCTACACTATAATGGTAAGATGAAATCTTGTATAGATAACTGTATACACAATATCGTAATCAAAATAACTGAATAGTTGGGTCTAGAGTGCCCAATATTTCAACACTACCACTTGCACTAGATCCAACTTGCTAACCAAACTTGTCAGCTACTCACATGATGAACATCATGTTTATGCTGAGTAACGACTTTAGCTACTGGGTTTTCCACGGTTCCTCCATGTGGATATTCTGCTATAGAAAACTCATCTCTTAGAGTAAAACTTCTCAAGAGATGGTATCCTAATTATATCCCACTTGTCCACTGTCATAACTTGATATCTTGGCTATTAATAATATCATAATTTACATTATGATAATATTTTTCTCACTAGGTTTGATTCCAAGAATTGGAAAAAATTATTGCATTTAACTGCTTCTTAGCTACCTTATAAGCCACAACATACTCGGTCCTTGTAGGTATGGATACCACTGGATTATATGAGCTTGACTCGCTCATCATATTTAGCCTAACTATGATAGAAAATTACTTTGATCTATGGAAGACTAGTTTGTATTCCCAAAAACCAGTATCCTTTCTTCTCCACTTACTAGGTACATATATGTTTTACTTGCCAAAGTACAATCAAATAGTTCTGACTGCATCCCTTGCAGTGCTCTTGGATATAACTGATATTTTCATATTATAAATCATATCCTATCAATATCAATTCCTGTAAATATCATGGAATACATGATTAATCCATCGATTAAGCGTATATACTTCAACTCGCCATGTTTATCTCTTCCCATGTACCGATTATGTTAACCTGAAAAGATTATTCCATATGACATAGGAAAAAATTCATCACTTGAATTTTTCCAACTTGTATTTTTCAATAAAATGCTACTATATGTACGATTGACTAGGACCAAGAAACATATAGATCTACCTCATTAGATCCTGTTCTATAGAACTTAGGTTGATACTTTATGCAATCACTGAAGAATATGTTTTATTTTGTTCTTAACTAACTGTAAGACCAATGTCTATTTTCCATTTGTTGCTGAACATACTTTTCTTGGAAAACCATGATGCTCCCACTAACCTCTTGTAGACACATGGAAATCATTTGTTGCAAATGTATATTCTATGATCATGTTTCTTACTTTAATCAAAAACATGATTTCAGTAACTTTAAACCTTTATTAGAATTCTATAATGTGACCATCCCTTTATGGTTGCGTCGTATAGACACCATCTATGATTGGTGGTCATGACATCTAATGATTAATAATATGATCATAAAAATTAGTTGTGACAAGTAAAATTATAATGGATTTAGACATAAATACTTGTTTAAACCAATCAATCCTTATTGGTAATACGATTGTACCATCCATGTATCAACTCGCTTAAATACCCACCACAATATTCAAAATAATAATCCCCTTTTCACTTTGATACATGGAATCCATTAATTTAATTTTAGTTGGTCTTATCAATTTTAGCTAATTTCCATACACTGCTTACTTATAGGAAATATTATTCACATTGAATAATAGATCACCGACCTTCGTGAATATAAAAACCATCACCATGGTTTTATCCTTCCTACGCAGTATGTGTTTATGGAACATACTTTTTTCCACATGCACTTGTGGAACTAGTTCCTATGACAACTATTTGTGCATCTTGAGCATTGATTAAAGACTAGTCAATATAGCTCCCACTATCTCTAATAGAGATGCACACCCTATTATAGAATGTATTCTATCAATTGACTATAACTTTTCTATCTTAGGGATTTATGTAATATCCTAAGCAATCATTAGGATAAGTACCTTATATTCATAATGTGTTTATCTTGATGCAAGTTTGTTTGTATCCGAACAAACTGTTTGCATTCAAACACATGTCCTTATGACATAATGGATTTACATCATACTATGACTCATATGAAATCCATTTGTCATTATAGTTGGCATATGGTTGTGGGATATCACCATTATTTTCAAATAATTTCATGAAATATAATGGAAGTTTATGAAAGTTTCAACATTGATACTACTTACATAAAAATTTTGATGTATAAAACATGCGTTTAGGAATTGCTCTACGCTACATGTTTGTTGATCAATGTTGATATGTAAGACTTCATCATAAATCCTCATCATTAACATTAATTTTGTAATGTCAATAAGGTAATTCACATTTAGTAATTACTCCATGCTACATTATCATGATCGATGAATGCTTGGTTAATATATTCTTCGGTATGCTGACCCGAATCAACTCATTTATTCTAACCATGCATATACTTCACTTGATTATTCCTTAATATCCTAAAGGAATATTATGAAGTATATTTATACCTCAATTTTACCCTTGGAATGGTTCACGTTCACTTGTGGAACTATTTCCAAAATCTTTGTGACATACCTTTATTTTAAAGGTTCTTTTGTCCAAACTAAAGACGTCGATAATACCAAAAGTACTTATCTGTGCCGAGCCTAAACACCATACTTGGTATATTTTTGACGTCCACTTTTAGTATTAATTAATAAAGGATTATATTTTCACAACTGGGTATAAGTATTAAATTTATATTCATCACTCATTTCCTATGATTCATGTATATACTGAACTAGTTATTGAGTTTTAAATAAAAAAACAACATTCATTCCAATACCTAGAAGAATGTCTCCTTGAGTCAAATAAAAAATGAGATTAATGTTTGTGGTTATAATCAGTAATATTTCTACGTGAATCTTTCACTTGGAAATTAAGAAGTCATGTACTTCTCACCCCTGGCCTAGGTATTACCCTTTCACAGCCACTTGGAGAATACACCCGACTTCTAGTAATATTTCTATACTTACTTGGTTACCATATTAGAATACACATATGTCACTAGCATGTTGTTTTTAAAACCCAATTAGTAAAATGGAAACTTTATAATGATGAATATTCCTGAAGAAGAAGCGGGTAACTTTCCTCTTTAATTCAGTTTATTACTTTTAAACTTCTATTGTTTTATTTTATAATACGGAATGAAAATAACCTTTGTTAATACCTTATTCATTGAAGGACGTTACGAATGTGCCATTGGAATTACTTTCTATTTGGCCTTTTTATCTTACCTTTCAATTTATTCTCCATAATAATTAAAGATAAAACTGTCTTTGAAATCTTATTCACTTGGCGAACCTTACCTGAATAGGTAATGAAGTGATTACTCAATACTTGTTCATTTTTGTTACTTAAAACGAAACTTGGGTAAAGTGGTAAAAATTATATGAGAAAGGGATACATTTAAATATCATGATCAATATTTCAATTTACTCATGCCAGTGTAACATCACCTTATTAATATCATTGCTTCTCTTTCTCCTTGCAAACATCTCGAAGATGATACTTAATGTTTTATCATCCATGTCCTGATGTAGTGACTATAACTAACACTAGATGTTGATGAAAACATAATGATATAACTATCATATGCTTTGTACATTAGTCTCCTATAAGTAGTTTCACCCTTTCTTTTTGAGATAGTTTAATAATGTTGGGGACACTGGCACCTTGAGTTTCTTATATCATAATACTATACACAAGTGCCTGTATTATTCTTAGCTAATCATGCAAGTGTGGACATTTTCTTTTTCCAATATAATATCGCAGTTTTTAAAATGTGGTTTAACTTTCCATTTTTACCACAAAAAATAAATTTCAGCTGATTAGTACTTTTTATCATGATTAACAGTTAATAAATTTTGATTAATTACATAAATCATTTAATGTCTCCCACTGTTTTATCAGATTCTAGGAACCCTCTATGATAGAATCAGAATACTTTATCACTAGAGTATTCTATTGGAAAGGATCCCGAAACCACCCCTCGTAGTCTACAAGCTATGGCCACGCCACTACTTGGAGGGTTCAAGGTGGGCTTCTAGCTAGATGATTACTTTAACTTGCAGTTCCTTGATCTGTTGAGTGAATTCCTAGCTTCTAAAATCAGAACATGATTTAGTCAGCACTTGCCTTTAAAATGATAGCAAGTTAGATATAGCTAATCCTTACTAGCACTTTAGTTAAGTTGACCCATCATTCTTATAAGGATTACCTAGTAGTAAGAGTCACCCTCATCTATGGCATGACAGACACTGCAAATACCCATTTTTGTCCAAATTTGAATGACGGAAGGTTGTTATGACTTAATATATCATTGAGAGTTTTATTATTTTTAACGTGATGAAAGAAATCATTTTCTATTTTTATAAGCACATACTATGTGATCGCACTCACAACTGACCATGCAAGAAATAGAAAACTTCATCGCGTTACATGTTCATTTTATCTTGCATGCTTGTTTATTATTATTCTATGTGATCACGCATTAACTACACATTCACAAAAATAATAAACCATGAAAAAAATAAAATAATGACCTGATCATGATTCAGTACTAATGGTTGATCTATTGAGTGAATAATGGACCATCCTAAAACCCTAGGTGGTGATACCTTGAGTTGCATTACTTATGACTCAAAATGCAGCATATGCCCCTCCGATGCATCATATCTTTTGGCTGGTGCACCATCATGACCCAGCACGAACTGCATCACTGGTCGTCTCGTCGTTATACAATAGTAATTGCATGTAGGTGAGGGGGTATCGGGGTATAAAATACAACTCTGAGAATGGGTGCGCATACCCTTAAACATATAACGATTTTGGGATGACACACAAATCGCCTTTAAATAAAATAATTAAACTAATTATTAGAGAACCGTGAAATAATTAAATAAATAAATTTAAATAAATAAACAAGCACCAGACATGCATTGGTTGGTCTCCATCTCATGATAAACATATGCATTAACTTGTGTATATAAATTAAATGCATAATAAAAATTAAATTTGCATTAAAAATAAACTTGGGGGAATCTAATTTAATTAAAAAAATTTCTCTAATTTTTTAATTCAATAATTATGTCGTTGAGTCCCAATTAATTAATTTAATTTTAAAACCAAAATTAAATTAATTAATTACCAAATTAAATTAATTTATGCCACATTTATAATTAATCCAAAAATTAATATTTAATTAATTTAATTGACAACTGAAATTAAATTAATTAAATTAATTATTTTTTGATTAAATTAAAACCCCTGAGCCACTAAAACTTTGGGCAGGCCTGTGTGGGTTGGGGTGAACATTCATAGGCCCAGTCCATGCTGTATCGACCCCGTGCATGGGCATTCTAAGCTAGGCAGGTCTGCCCAACCCTGTTCCAGGCTGGGCTAACCCACCGATGCCCATTTCATGGTCGGTCTAGGTGCCAAATGGACATGTAACAGGTGTTACCTTACCAAACTAGCCCAACCAAACTGAAAAAAGGGTGGTGGAAACCTGGCGTGGCTGCGACAAGGGACGAGATCCAGAAAAACGTGACAGTGGGAGGCACAACAGGCCAGATCAAGGAGGGCCATGGTGGGGCAGTCGGACCGGTACTACCGTAGGTACAAGAGAAAATCAGGGGAGCAGGGCGAAGCTGAAGTGGGCACGCAGGACCAAGGCGGTGGAAGCTAGCCGTTGAGGGGAGGGACACAGTCTGATGTAGCCTTGGGAGAAGCCGACGAGGCTGTGTAAATAGAGGCCAGAGCGTTTGGTAAGGGGTGGCGCTGGTTTAGGTAGGAGCAGTGTATGGGAAGCCGGGGCCTGAGGGAAACTGAGGCGGCAGGGCAGTCCAGTGAGCATGAGGGTGGTGGTTGAGAAGATCCGTTGGTTGCTGAAAGAAGGGTGGGGCACTGGAAGGGTAGGTGGCACATCCGGGAAAAGTCGGCCCTTGGGAAACCTGCTTAGGGGTGCAACCGTCGGTGCAAAGCACTGGATAGGGAGGGGTGGCTTGAAGGGTGCCGATTGTGGGAGGGAGGAGGCATCCACCAACGCGTCGTCGCTAGGCTGGTGCGGGGCACCCGCTGCAGCGCATCTCTGCGAGGGAGACGACCAGTTAGGGGGGGCCTCTCGACCCCCAACCCCCCCTTTTTTTTGTCTTCCACCTTTTTTTGTTGTTGGAGACCTACTTTGTAGGTCTCCCACCACCCCACTTTTTTTTTACTTAAAAAAAAACAAGTCAAGCACCCACTTTAAAAATTTTCCACACCCTTAATTTTTTTAAATCCTAAGTAGGCTTTAGAAAAATAATAATAATACCATAATAATAATTTTATTATAATGAAATAAATAATATAATTATAATAAAATATTATAATAATTTTTATTATAATAATTTTTTTTATTATAATAATAATAATTAAGATTCTCATGAAAAAAAATCTGGTCCTGGAAAACGCTATTCTGGTGACCAGAATTCCACCAGGTAAGAGGACTTCATCTGATTTAAAAAAAACATCAGATGGCCATAAATTGGCCATCTGATATCGGATTCAGAATCCATCTACGGCATTGGGACCACAATGATTCCACCTTCATATATTAATGAAAACTTAATTCTTTTGGCTTAAAATCAATACACACTTGCTCTGATACCACTTTAAGGAACTGAGCAGGAAGTAGAAGCCCCAAATAGGTGGTATTTTTAAAATTTTCCTCGACGGTTGAGGTGAACGTGTCAACGTTGGCGAAAAGCTACCCGGTTTAAGATGAGGATTGAGCGTTAAGGGTATTAACCAAAAAAATAAACCATAAAATATTTGGTTTAAATCCGAAGTCGCGCACAACGTCTGCTCGTCATTGGAGATCACTGCTCAAAGAATACAACATCAAACTCTTCTAGATTGTCCACACGCACTTCAAGAAACTGTGGGAATGCCATTCATCAATGTCTGGGTGCTAGCACATAATTATGATGATGTCTTCGACACTCCAACGATCAACACATCGCTCTTCTTGCGATGCTTGAGAGAGAGCTTGATCCGAGATCCTTGGATCTAGAGCGTCCCTCTCTAGAACATGGGAGAGAAAAGAGGAGATAGAATTCCCATGAATAGTTCTTTGTGAAAGCCCATCCTATTCTATTTATAGTGTGTTATGTGTTTACCCGAAAAATCCAACCCGGCCCCAGAATAATCAACGCACTATTAATGACATATTATGACTACTAAAATGAGTCATAAATCTTATTATCATTTTCTTGTAATATATTAAATATATTACATGACAATAATTAAGTACAATAATTGAATCTTCATTCCCATAAATATTAATTGAACCTTGAATATTTTTAATATTGGTCAATTAATATTTTTCATGTATTTACTTAAAACTCGTAAATACATTTAATAAATAAATTCAATGCTTATTATTCTAAACATGAATAACATGAATTTATTTATTTCATTGGTGATTTTTTTCCTTGGACAAATCTCAGACCCCAGTAGTGGGGCCCACCATGTCTAAATCTCTTATTCAATAGATTAGGGAAGATTCTCGAATACGCTATTATGTGTGACCCTCTAAGACCATATCTCAATTCTAGTGAATAGTATTCACAGACCAAGATCAGGATCTAGAAACTCATCATGGCCCCTGAAAAGATAAGGATTGTCACAGTAGTGAAAACTAACCTATAACACGTACTGTGTAATATAATCTCTTTATGTGTAATATCTCATAAAGCAGGACGCACTCACGTGTCATCAGCCTTTTCTTGCTTTATTGTTTGTTGATCTAACTAGACGTATTTACCCTCAACTACCATGGCCATGGTCTTATAAAGGTACCGTCATTCTTATCAACATGGCCTGAGATATATTACTTCCATAACCTGGAAGTGACAAATCCTTTCTTGACCATTCAACCAATTCCATGCCACCAATGACGCACCCAACACAAACTACATCGCCATGACTTCATTTCTGTGGTTTTTATCTTGCATCAAAGTATGCAATCAAATGACATACATTGGTAATGATCTCAATTTAGGATACCATTACACATGATCGTAGATAGGAATATCCAATGATACCCGAAACATGTGGTGTTCCTATTGGTGAGTCTGTCCTCATGATCTCAACTACTAAGGATCCCCAAGTGAAAACTTCATGAGAAGAAGTCTCAATGCTTATGAGCCCCCAGCACCTGATAGTCAAATATATACTGTGTCTGATTAGTAAGACGTATCTAGACCATATAACATATATTTGAGATTAATGTCAAAAGTATCTAGAGGTTCTCATTATAGCCTGAGAACTGCTATAACCTTTCGATACGACAATTAATATTTAGACATTACCATTTCAATAGTGGAGGTAGAAAAGTCTACACTATAATGGTAAGATGACATCATGTATAGATAACTATATACATGATATGGTAATCAAGATCACTGAATAGTTGGGTCTAGGGAACCCATTATTTCAATAGTATGTTCCACGATTTCCTGCTATAACATGGATGATGTGAATGAATTCTCAACATGAAGATATTTTTGTGAATGTATCATACCAACTGATGATTGTGAGTGATAATCAAATTGAAACAAACTTATCAATAAATCTTCTAAAATATTTAATGTTTAAACATATTTATATTAAGTTACATTTCAATAATGAAAACCTAAAATGTGGATATGATTTATTAGAATATGTTTCATAAAAGGTTAGATTTGTGGATATCTTAAAAAATCCTCAATGAAGGATGCCTTCTAGAACTTCAAAGTGTTTTTGGGAGAAAATTATATCCCTAAACTATTGTATGTATCATATTTTATTTTATATATTTTAATCATGTAAATTTGTTGAAAGAAATTTATTATAAAAAATATATTCTTGTAATGTGGGAGAGACTCCAGAACATTTCATAGGATATGATCATAAGGGAGAATATAAAAAGTATTTCCATGTGGATTGTGACATGAGGTGTTGGTGGTTGTATCATAGAGAAGAGATCATATATTAATTTTCATGTTTTCAAAAACTATGAAGTGGTAAATTAAAGAACACTTGGTGATTGAGATATTGAGTTAGATATTAGAGAGCCCTTATAAATTGAAACGACCGACTATCTAAAAATTTAAATATTTTATTAAATAAATAAAAGGATAAAAAAAATACCTGACATGAAATTTCCAAATTTAATGGTGGTATAAAATATTGAATTGCAAGAGAATTCCCATGAACAATATTAATACTTTTTGGTGGGTGGGATCCAATACTAGAATATATAATAAGAGCCTTATTATGATCACCATTCAAGTTAAGTTGGTCCACATCTATGTTCCCCTAACTCAAAGTGTGAAGGATCTCTATATAATACTGAAATATGATCCCAAACACCCTAAGGATATATTTTGGTTAAATTTTAGAAACCAAATTCTATCTTATGGTGTGGTTTTTAGATAAATTCCACATTTGGTAATGTTATGAATTTTTTGTTAGAAAAATTAATTCATTAGCCTTGAATGTTTTTTTTCATATTTTATTTATTATAAAAACACTAATGGATGAGTTTTAGGATTAATAGATCTTATTAAGATGAAAATAAAGAATACTTCCTCAGATAAATTTAATCATGATATGAATTTGGTTGTTGTACAATGATTTATAGAATAAATGGGAGATTTATACCATTATTAAGAAATTAAACATTATCGATTTCCTAAGGAATTGTGGGTTTTGAGCTATTTCATGTTGGGGATCCCTTGAAAATTTGGTTCTATTATATATAAAGAGATATAGGAAATTACGTATTAATCTAGAAAATCATTCCACAAGAGAATAGTTTATTCCACAGTGAGACATGCTATAATAATTTTGTGTTCAACTGGAACAAGAAGTTAGATGTATAATGTTATAAGTACCTTGGTCATGTAATGATTTTTAAAATATGGATATAATTTAATAAAATGTTTATGTCACAAGGTATCCCATCACACCACAATGGTGGTGAAAAATTTATAGACTGTTTAAAATATTTTGAAATATATATTTGATATTAGTTAGATCTATAAGTTACACAAAATCACTTATCCTTAAACTACATTGATTGATTTTTTTTTTATAAATTTTATGAGTCTAACCTTTATAAAATTTAAATGAAACTACGATATTACTATCTTCCCAGTTTGGGGCATGTTCTTGGATGAATTTATCTTGCAGTGGGGAGAAGTATAAGGGTGCACATGTGATCTAAATTATAGAGACACTTGTTGTTGAGAAGTGAATATTTATGGATTTTTTGACCCTCATGTTTTGTTATTATACATGTAATTAAGTATTATATTTCTTTTCTATTCCTTTTTCTTATTGTCAATAATATAATAACATGAAAAATCAGATCACTTCTCTTGTTCACCAATTACTTTTCACTCGATAATAATAGTGAGTGGGATTTTTAAAAAACCAATTCAATGTGTGTTCTCTCTCACTCTATCTCTTTTAATTAAATTATTTAATTTAGGATCCTTCACAATAACTAGTGATGATAATTTTTTTGAGATTTATTGTTTTGGTAACGATGGATTCACCCCCACTCAGTAGTGGTCTACTCTCACCTAGGACTTATATGAGTTTTATTCACTTTGACCATCATAGATAAATATGGATTCAATAGGATTATGATAGTTGGTTTTGAAAATGTGAGACAAAGACAAGGATAAAGAGTTTAGGATTTTAGAAATAGTGTTTTGTTAAATGAAAAGGTGGGTTTAGAACTGGAAATATAATTTGACATGGATAATATACAAAATGAAAAAAATAAAATAAATAACCCAAGATATAAAATAATTACATACATTATTTCATTAAAATGACTCATTAAATTGCGAGTCCCTTTAAGTGAAAATGAGTGTAACAACCACATATTTTTATGAAATATATTTTTTAAAAAATTTAATTTCTTCGATAGCTTTTGTTACACGTGACACCATGTCCAAACAAACTGTGATATACTATTAAAATATTATTATTTAATATGAATATTATCATTTAAAAATTGGATTGATGGATATTAATAGGAATAAATGAAAAAAGAAATTCTATGGTCTAAAAATATAGAAAATAAATTCATATGTTATAAATTTATTTGTAATGAAAATAAAAATCATTTTTAAAATAAACAAAATATTTTTCTAAAAAACAATTTTGATTCATGAAAAGTATTCTTCTCATAATAAATTAAATTTTATGATAATGATGAATTATTTTAATGAAATTTATATATTATATATCAAATAATTTTTTATCATTTATCTAATATTTTTACTAGGCATGGGATAATAATAAATCTAGTTTTATGATTAAAAATAGAATTTTTCTAAAAAAACTATTTCATCGTATTTGGCACACTTATTTAAATTTTTTTTTTCTACTTCTTGAAAATATATTGAAATAAATTAAATTAATTTTTTAAATAAAAATTTAAAAATAATCTTATTTTGAATTTTTGAGGATTTTCTGAAAAGGTTAATTTGTTATAAATAGTGAAAAATACAGATTTTTATTTAAAATTTCATTTTAGTTTAAAGCATTTAAAAAGAAAAATTTTATTTTATAATGGATTTAAAAGTAAAATTAGTTCAATTAAATTATAATTAATCCAATTTATTTCATTGAAATAAATTTAATATTTAATTTTTATATAAAAACATTTTAAACTATTGAATGTTTTTTCTTGGAAAAATCATCTTTTCGTCGCTCCAACGGGTTTCGTTTTAAATTAAATTATGACTCTTATATGGATAAAATTTGATAAAAAATTCATCTGTATTTTAAATCATAATAATTTACATTATATTATAATGTGATGCTAATTTTTTTAAAAAATAATTTTGATAACACTAAAAAATAATTATGGTGGTTATAGTTAAAAGCTGGTGTTTCACGTTACATGCACATGTGTTAAAATTATTTTTTAACACACATAATATCATAAACTAATTAATTTATAAAATATTTATAATTATTGGTTCAAAATTATATAATAAGTATAATTTTTTTAGGATTAAAGGATAAACTCTCTTGGAAATTAAAATGAGACTAGTTATCGTGGTGAAAACTAAAATGGTAAAAGTGAGTAAACTTAGAGGCTAAGTTAATAACTTTTTTAAAACTTGGGTATTTTTATAGTGGAGGTGTTTCTCGACCATATCATAACTCCAATTAATTATTTATATTTTTTAGGCACATTTCTTGGTAGTGACTTCCCATTCCTTAATAGTTATCGGTATTTAGAAAAGTATCACTTCTCCTCCATTATAAAAGGGGACGTCCTCTCCTAACCTTTTCACACCTCTTAAGAATTTTTTCTTGAAAAAAACCTACTAAAATATCTCCCCCAAATAAATATACACGTTATAGATATTCTTTTATTCTAAAAATACCCACCCTATGATCATTAATAAATGATCAAGATGAGATTCTCCTAAGCAAATGTAATTGTCTTCACCATGATCTTTCTTTTTTATTCTTCTATTACCACCTTAATTAATTATTTAATAATTAAAAAATAATAAACAAAAGTATATAACATATATTTATATTTTTTTATGTAAATGTGCTAACATATATCCATCTCACCTTGTATTAAATTGGAAATAAAACTGTTGACCGTGTGTACAGTGGACTACCGCCTCACAAACCGATGTAATTTATTTTCCATACCACCACTCAAGAGTGAATATAAAGATGGATTTAATGTAATTATATTATATTTATTAAATAATTTAAAATATAAAATTACATATACCTTTTTACCTTCCAATCCATTGAAAAATAATAACATCGCTCATACGTACGTGTAAAAAACCGCCTCCATGAAGAGATGTGGTCCATTTTTTATTTTATTTTAACATAGATGGTAATAAGGTTATATTTGATGAATATGTATGTGAAATATTATATAAAAATGGTTCTTTAAAGTTTAATTAATATTTTTATTTATTTCATTCCATCAGTCGAGAAAATGGAAGTAGTGTTCATGCATACATATAACCTGCCATCACCAAGAACAGTGTAATTCATATTCTATATATAACATTTATGGATTAATTTAAATACATATATAATAAATATATATGATAATTATATGTTGTTTACATTTATATAGATTATAAAACCATGATCAATGTAAAATAACTGAAAATATGAAACCAGAATATACATGAAAAATTAAGTAGTTATTACCCGAAACATGATTTTAACAAGGAAATGATAATAAATGGGTAATAGAAGGTAAAAAGTAAATAATATATGATTTTATATATATTATTATGGTTCTAAAATATATTTATAACATATATATATAATATACATTATTTTCAAACATGTATAAAGTAATTCGAGACTCGAGGTAAGGGAATTTCATCTCAAATTGTATTATTTGGGAGATATGTTATGTTATGAACCTATATTATTTTATGAGGTGTATATACATACAATTTTATTTTCTATTTAATTAATTAATTATAATTATATTTAATGTTTCATTTATTTTTACTCTTTCATGAGGATTTTGATTCAAAAGTCCCTAAAGTATGTAAAGTATTTTTATCTCATTTTTATTTCCATGGGACACATGACATATCCATCTAAGGTTATTTACATCATAGGGTTTATGATTTAATATTTACCAAATTGTTAAAGGTTTTATGTTACAATCTCATTATTTATCAGGATTTTTTATAAATAAGATTACTATGATGAAATATTATGATCTATCTCTCAATAATATAATGAAATTTATTATTCTGTGCTAATTTCTAGATAATACATGATTTAATTTCAATTTAATCTCATTAATAACTCAAAATACATAATTAATGTTGTTAAATAAAATAAACATTATTTTTTTCTTTAGTCAAAAATCCATTTTCTTCCAAATCCATGTTTTATAAAAATGTTTTTAGGAATGATTTAATATTATTTTTTAAATTAAATTTTAACCATTATTGGAATTTAACAATGTTTTAAATGAAATATTTATATTATTTTATAAACAAGTCACCTTTTCAAATTTCATAGAAAAACATGAAAGGAATCATTATTTTAACATGTACAAAATGAATGATATTTCCCACCATAAAGACTGATAATTGATTTAAATCTCCCATTACATATTTCCACGGTTATTTTCAAATAAAAAAATTTCTTTAAAATTGGAATTTTCATAGATTTTAAATAAAATTTTTCAAAGTGTAAAGGTTATATTCGTCCAGAAATGTTCCAAGTGATATTTCAAAAATCATTTTCCATCTAAGGTGAAATACCTTGATTTTACTTAATATTTAATATGGATATGATCCAATACTAACATCCTTATTATTTTTATGTATTTTTTATGTTTTTGATGAAAAAATGTAGATTAAAACCATTCATTTTTCTATAGGTTATGCTATAATGAAATGGTAAAATTTTTATGAAACCAATTTCTTTTCCATAGGTTATAATATGATGAAATTTTTATGAAACACATTTATTTTATGGGGTTATATTATGATGAATTTTTTATTATATTGTGGAACACATATATATGGTTTCCATTATACGACAACAGTTATGTTATAACTATGGATGGTGGTAACATTATAACCAAGGATGTTGATTACATAATAACCAAGGATAGGTGGGACATATATCACCTTATAATGAATTGGGTAATGATTTATAACTCATGAGGTAAATACGTTATGCATAAAACTAATTTCATGTTCACAAGTTTATTTGTGGACCAAGATTTCAAGTCAATAAGGACATGAGAGGGGATAATTTTATTTCCTTAAATTAATGACTGAAGATGTTTCTATTTATACATGTTTATAATGTTATAATACTATGTTTATTCCAAAAATTTATCTCTTATGTTGATGTTATTTTCCCATAGCCCGTGTTATTTTATTCCATTATGATTTATATCCTATGAACTACAAAGACTTTTTCCATGACTCGTGGTTATTATCTTTGATATGAATGGTATTGTTTTGAATTTTTATGATCATTTTCCCATAGAATAATTCTATTATTATGATTATGTGATCATTGATATCTATATTTTTTACCATTATAAATAATGAATTCTCACTCATTAATATGTTTCCTTTCCCCAGGGTATAAATAATGGGTTTTTATATGATATGCTTAATAAGGGTTCAAGTTAAGAAGAAATGAGTGAGAGATTATGTAGAACTATAATGAACCAATTGTTCATGTTTCCAAATATCAAAATACTCATGAAACTATATTATTCATGGGTGTATTGTTTTTTTGTGGAATGAATATTGTTCTATTAAGTTGTGATATCTATGTATGAGAATTTTGGGTCTTTATAGTTGGTATTATAGAAAGGATTAGTTAAATCTTGGAATCTAGGATGATAAAACTTTAATGAGATACTAAAAGATATATACAGGGATATATATAATGATAATTCAAGGATAAGTCAATTTACAAGAAAATGTCCAAGAATTTTGGTGAAGGATATAGTGAGTGGTTTTCAATAAAATTACATCCCTTTATGTATAATACTATTTTATGTGGCTCTAAAAAAGTTTTACATATGGTTAATAACTTTGAAAAGGGTTAATTTGGATTTTACATGACCATACACTATTGGACAAAAAAATTCCATGATGAATTCCAGTTTTGACACTCCTAAGGGATATTTTTGGGAAATTCATAAAATCATTAAGAACAATCATAAAGGATTTGAATATATGATGAACATGAATGAACTAAGTTAAACCTAATGTTTCATATATTTAAAATATGGTTAAATCATTTATACCTTATATAAATGATTTTTAGGACTATGTGGTTTCCCAATATGATTATTTTTTCTCAGATTAGGTTTTTTGGTTTTATTAAATAGTGGGAACCAAGGGGAATTGAGTTAACATTGAGTATTAAAGGCAAAGTGTTGTTGAGAAAATAAATGGGATGATGACTAGAGTGAAGGATATTATGATTATTCATAATCAGTTGTCACACTATATGACTGAAAACTTACTCCATAACTAACTCTCAGACTCACCAAATAACATAAGGATAGAATTTTCCAAGAGATCAGGTGGTGGGGACTATGGAGGAAAGAATATTAAGTTTCCCATATATTTATAATGTGTTAATAACCAATTGAGGAAATTTTTAAAAGGGAAAATAACATGTTTTATGTGTGGAGAAGATATACACATAGTAAGAAATTTCCAAGTAAAATGAAAAGTTATGATAACGTAATAGATGAGAATAATAGTTTCCCTATGAAATCATTAATGGTTTACAATTTTAAATGTGAAAATTAGGGACATTATGCAAATTGATTTCATAGGGGGAAATTTAGAGGCGATGATTAGAAGGTTTTTATAATTAAAGGTTTCATGATTGATGACGAGGAGACTATAAATGAAATATGAATAAAGAAGGTATTAAGGAGTAAGATGATAAATCCTAGTAAATGGTTTGAGAATTTAGTAGAATGATTAAAGTTTTATGTATGGGAATTCATTTATTATGTTTTTTGAATCAAGAAATACTTAAGGATTATTCTATAGAATTTTTTTATTATGAATTTACAGGAATATGTTTAATGGTACTAATGACCTAGAAAAGTGATTTAATGGAAATGTGATATTTTTTTGGAAAACACATGATTAAGAGAAGATAATCCTTAATATGTTCATGATGTAGAGATAATGTTGTTTATCTTGGATTAATATATTATGGATATGAATAATATAAACTGGATAATATTAATGAACTTGTGACTAATTAATCATTTATTGAAAAAGTGGCTTATTTTATCATTAATAGAGTTTACAATTTTTTTGGATATATGGAATATATTAAAAAATATATGGTTTTATTTAAGGAAATAGGAAACATGTATATTTTCATTGAGTTTTATGGTAATTCTTGTTATTACAATGTTTCAAGAGGATATATGACAAAGGTATTCACATATTTATTATATGAATATTAAGAGATACTTTACAACATTTAGATTAATGTTAAGTTTATTTTGAAAATTTAATGTCCTTATTTATAAATTTATGAAATTTGGAAGGGTTTTATGGTTAAACATTTATGGAATGGATTTATTTAAACTTGGATAATGTTTTATAGATTAATGTATTACTTAATGATATGAATATTTATCTGTATTAGATAAATTGTTCTAAAAATGTTTCCTTTGATGATAAATAGAGATAGAAGGAAGAAAATAAAAATATTTTTTTGATCTGTTGGTGAATAAGACTTTAAAAATTCATCTTTATTTTTTGGAGTAAGGGATAAAGTGTAAATTGATTAAAGTAGAACCAAATGATGATATTGTTCTCATTAAATGGAAATAAATCAAGAAATTATATTTTATCACATTCTCTATCTTGATAGTAAAAATTCCTCAACATTAGTAAAATGATCTTTAGAAAAAAATTATTCTATCCCAATAATTTATGATGAATCAATGGTCTTTTAACTAAACTAAAATTTATGGTTTGTGGTTTTTAACATTCTCATGACCATGTTCTATATCACTCTCTATTAATCAATGGGAATGATTATTCTATTCCATGTCTAAATTTTAACTTCCCAATAATATTATCTTATTTGGAAACTGAATTTTGTGTTATTAAAAGATGGAATTCATATTTACCTTTCCCTATTTTCAAGAGAATGTTTTATTAACCATTTTTTTATGATGTGGTTTTACCACAATAGAATTTTCAATTGTCAAACATGATTACCGAGAACATGTTAAAATTGTGAGGATGAAATTTATTTAATGGGGGGATGTAACTCTCTGATATTTAATGGAATATTTTCTTTAAATAAATATAAACTATTCTATTGCTTTCATTATACACAACACCGAGTTCAAACGAACTGTGATATACTATTAAAATATTGTTATTTAATATGATAGTTATCACCTAACCATTGGATTAGAATATATGAATAAAAATAAATGAATTATGAAAATAATATGGTTTAAACATGTATAAAATAAATTCATTGGTTATAAATTTATTAAAAATGAAAATTAAAAATATTTGAAAATAATGGAAATATTTTTCTAAAAAACAGTTTTTTACACACAGTGATTTTATTATAAAAAATTCAATTTTTCACTATTAGTGGATAGTTTTAACAAAAAAATATATTTTAAATATTCATTAGTTTTTTATTGTTCATATAATATTTTTTCTAGTCATGATATAATAATAAATCATGTTTTATTACTAGAAATTTTATTTTTCTAAAAAACAATTTCATCGTATTTTGCACAATTATTTTCAAATTATTTTTTTTACCAATTTTAGAAAATTTATTTAAAATAATTGAATTAATTTTTGAAATAAAAATATAAAATTTATATTAGGATTAATTTTTTATAATTTTATAAAAATATTATTTTATCAATGAATAATAAAAAATACCATTCTTTTAATAAAAATTTCCTTTTTCATTTAATGTATTATAAAATTTAATTATGTTTTAAAATGGTTTTTAAAGTAAAATTAGTTCAATTATGTTACAAATAATCCAATTTAGGTCATTAAAATCAATTTTATGTTGATTTTTTTTATAAAAACATCTCAATCTTTTGAAAGTATTTTATTTAGAAAACCATTTTTTTATCTTGTCTATGAGTTTTATTTTGAATTAAATTATACCAATTATTTAAATTGAATTTTATAAAATAAATTTAATATTTGAAATAAGTATAATTTATATTATATAATATGTTAAAATTTATTTTTTTCATAAATTAATTTTAAAAAAAATTAATTACCCTGGTAAGGTTAAAATGAGGTTTTGTTCATTACATGCGCATGTGTTAAAATTAATTTTCATCAAAGATTTGATCATTATTTAATAGATTTGAAATATTATTCATAATATATGGGTCTAAATAATCTAATAATTCTCAATTTATTTTTATTATTAAAGGGTATATTACCTTGGTAAATAGAAAGAGACTAGTTACTGTGTTGTAAAATAAAATGGTAAACGTGAGTAAACATAGACGCTGAGGTAATTACATGTTTATGTCATTGAAATTTTTTTGGTGTATTTTTTTATAAAAAAAATCATCACCAAAATCTATTATTTATCATTTTTTGATGTACATGGACTGAGAGTGACTTTTCATTATTGAATTGTTTGGGTATTTACAAAAATTCCACTCCTATAAACTTATAAAAGGGGAAGTCCTTCCCTCACTTTTTCCTACCTATCAAGCCATTTGGATCAACCTAAAACTTCAAAAATAGATCCCCAAAATCATTATAAAATTTCTAGATCTTATTTACTTCCCATCATACAAACACCTTTGTTCTTAATAAGAGATCCAAAGGAGGGTTTTCTAAGGGATGTTAATTGTCTTCACTATGCTATTTATTTTTTTACTTATTCTATTACCACCTTAATTTATGTTTTAATAATTAAAATGTACTAAAAATAGTATATAAAATATGAATATATGTTTTTATTTAAATGGTATAACCTATATACATTTCTTTTTCCATATAATGGGAAACAAATCTATCGATCGTGTGTATAGAAGGCTACCGCCTCACGAACCATTATAATTCGTTTTCCATCGCTACCTCTCATAGGTAGATATAATGATAACATTAAAGTATTTACATGATATTTATGATAGAATTATACTTGTTTAATTATAATATCACATCTAACTTTGTAGCTTCAAATCCATTGAAAAATGATAATGTTGCTCATGTGTACGTGTGGACTACCACCTCCACAAAGTGATGTGAAATTTTTTTCATTTTATATTTAAATTGAAGGTAATAAGGGTGTATTTAATGAATATATATATGATATAAATTATATAAAAATTAAATTTTAAAATTTAATTAATATTTACCTTTCTCTCATTTAATCCATCAAGAAAATGGAAGCATTGTCCATGCGTATGTACGACCTATGGTCTCCATGAATGTCGTAATTCATTTTTTATCTCTATTTTTTTAATTACTATAAATAAATATACAATAAATATATATTATATTTATATAATGGTTAATGTTTTATAGATTATGGAACCATTATCAATGTAAAAGGACAAAAAATACAATACCAGAAAATAAATGAAAACCAAAATAGTTATTAACCAAAACGTAATTTTAACAAAGAATTGTTCATAAATGGGTAAAAATGGTCATAAGTAAATAATATATATTATTGTATATATGAGTATTGTTTTATAATATATGTATAATAAACACATTTTTATTATACAGTAGTTCTAAATGTGTACTAAGAAAGTCGAGACCTGATGTACGGTAATTTCATATCAAATTGTCTTCTTTTGGATATATGTTCTATTATGAAATCATATTATTTTACGAGATGATTACAAAGAACCTTTAAAATTTTATATAATGAATTTAATTATTCTCATGATATTTAATGTTTCATGAAATTTTTTTCTTTCATGGGGATTATGATTCAAATGTTACCAAATTAAGGTATTTTCATCTCATTTTTTATTTCTGTGGGACATATGCTAAATTAATGAATTTTTATTTTGTATGGTGCATATACTACCCACAAATACCTTTTATTATTTTTATCATGAAAATTTTGTTATATAAATATCCATATAATTATCCTTATTTCAACGGGATTATGATTCAAAAATTAACAAAGTGGTAATGATTTTATGTTATAACCTCATTATTTATCAGGATTGTTTATGATTATATTTTAGATGATGAATTATTATTATATATATCTCAATAAAATCATGAAATTTAGTATCCTATATTTATTTATAGTGAATAAATTTTTTCCTTTTATTTTCCTCTCTTTAAGTACTCAAGATATAGAAATATTGTTTTTAAAGAAAATAGACTTTATTTTTCTCTACGGGCAAAAATAAATTTTCTTCCAAATACATGTTTTGTAAAAATGTATTAAATAATTTTTTACTATAGTTACATAAAGTCATTTTTACTCAAGATTTTATTTTACAAAGTTTTTTAAATGGAATTTTCCTTTCATATTCCAAATAATATACTTTTTTACTTTTTTATAGAAAACTGTGTATGGAATAATTGTTTTAATATCTACTGTATGAATGGTATTTACTTCCATAATAACCAATACATGATTTAATAATCCCATTATAAGTTTCCAAGGTTATTATCAAATAAAAATTTTCAAGCTTTTTGATTTTAAATAAGTGTTTTCAAAATGTAAAGGCTATTTTCCCTATGAAATGTTCAAAGTGATCTTTCAAAGATAATTTTCCATTTAAGATGAAATGATTTAATGTTACATAATTTTTAATAAGGATATGATCCAATGATATAGTCATTATTTTTTTGGATGGTTTATGTTTATGATGAAAAGATATTTATGAAACCCAATATTTTTCTATGTGTTATGCTACGATAAAATGAATAATTTTTTATGAAATTTAATTTCATTTCCACTAGTGATGACATAATAAAATGTTTATAAAACCTATTTATTTTCATGGATATTGATATTATGAATTCTTTATGATCTCATGACACACATATATATGGTTCTTATTATGTGATGATGGTTACATTATAACTATAGAAGGTCATAAATTTATAACCAAGGATGGTGGTTACATTATAACTACAAACGAGGTTAAGGATATAACCAAGGATGGATGAGACCAATATCTACCTCCAAAGCATTGGGTAATGACTGATAACTCATGATATAAATACAATATGTGTGAACCTAATTTCATGTTCAAAATTTTATATATGGACCTAGATTTTATGTTCATAAGGTTATGTGAGGACTAAATTTTGTGTTCTTAATTTATTGAGTGAACCTATTTCTGTTTATACATGTCCAAAATATTATAAAATTATATATATTCAAAAAATATATGTCTTATTACAATGTTATGTTATTATAGCTAATGTTATTTGATTCCTTTATGATTTATGTCTTATGAAATGCCAATCTTTATTGAATGACTCAAGGTTATGATATTTGATATATAGGGTATGGGTTTAAAATGTTATTCTCTTGTTCTCATACCCTAATTTTCAATTTATGATTATATATAATATCCTGAGTTTTTAAAAGGAGATAATATGTTCTATGGTGTATATAATACACCACATTGAACTTAAGCAAATAACTAAATATTATTATATTAACTTATATCCTAGCTATTTAAATGGAGGGATTTAATAATATTAATTGATTTATGAAAATATTTTTTACACATTTATTTAATTAATTCTTTTGTGAAAAATTATTTATAACTGAAAATAAAACCCTTTTTATTTAAAAGGAAATGTTTTTCTGAAAAACTATTTAAATGAAAATAAATGAGTTTATAATATAATAAAATTACTCTTTATGGATTTTATTAAATAAATATATATTAAATATATTAATTTTAATATTTTAAATTCATATTATATGTTTTCTAGACATGAGATAAGAACAAATTCATTTTTTCGGATAAAAGAAGTATTTTTTAAAAAAAATACAGTTTTACCGTCTTTTAATGGATAACCCATTTTAAATTTAGTTTTGACACTTTTATAAGTTCTATTTGAAAACATAAACTTCTTATTTGTAATTGGGTCATAAAAATTTACTTTGGTTGAAATTTTTGTATTTTTCTAATAAAATTCATATTTTAATAAACAATGAAAACTGCTGCATTTTAATTCAAAACTACCTTTTCATCTAAGTTATCTATATTTTTAGATTATATTTTTAGTTGTTTTTATAGTATATTAAGTTTTTATCATTTAATATAATGTTGTTCATTGGATATAATTTCATGTTGAAATTAGATATAAACTCACACCAATCTTTTGATGGTTTTTACTTTTAAAAAACCCCATTTTCTCGTTTTTAGAACGATGATTAATTTTAAATTGATTTAACGAAACATCTATGTTTTTAATTTGGAAAACTAGATTCCATATTTAGAATCAGGAGGTCCAAATTATGTTAATAGGAAATTTTTATTTTTTGGACATTATGAATGGTAACTTTGGTAATATATATTGTTACCATAGTTAAAGGTAAATCAGGTAATTAATGGAAAAAATAATAATATAATATTATAAATCCACCATAACACATGACCCAATTTAATTGGATGATTTTATCTTAATTATGAATATACTTGGGTATATTTTAGGACCACTTGGCGCCACTTGGATAACATTAATGCATTTTTAATATTATATTCAACGAATAGCCATTTTTGTTACACTTTTATTTTTAAAAAGTAAAGTATTTTAATATGAACTTATACATGGGATATCTTAAACTATAAATAGTCATTGTAAATTTAAAAGGATTAACTATATCATGATAATTTAATTAGAATTTTTAGAAATTAAATAATTAAATTTAATTATGACACAAAGGTGATGTAGTAATTTATTAATTAATGAAAGAATCAAATAAATAATTTTATAAATATTAAAATAAATATTATTTGACATAATTTATGTCATAATTTTTTTATAGATATAGTTTACATGTGTTTGATGATTTAAAGGAGTTTTTTTCGAACTTATCTTGCTGTTATGATATTTTTAAAACCCAACTAATGAATAGTGTCAAAATTGACAGTATTGGTATTTTAAAATATAAAACATTTTATTAAATGTTATTAAATTAATAAAAATATGAGATTCAGAAAATGGTTACTATAATTCCAAAATGGCATAATTGGGACTTTTTTGGGTGTTTTTACATGTTATGGTAGTTACATTATCCACAAAGTTTAAATAATATAATATCATTGTATGATTAAAAAGGGTAAAATAAGGGTTAAACCAAAAAGATAAGGATTAAAAAATATTCAAAACTTGTATAGTTTTAATTATAAGATAGTTATTAGACCTAAAATTATATTATATTTGAAATAAATGATTTTTGGAACATTTGGAAACGAAATTTAATTTATATTAATTTAATTTTTGAAGAGTTTCCAAGTGTGCCCCTCCCCTATCCTATAAAAAGTACACAGTATTCTCTAATAATCACACTCCCAGAGCATTTTTTTAGAAAATATCATCCCAAAACTCTTCCAAGAATACCTACCCATATTCTTGAGGCCTTAGTTTAGGCAAAACACCCTTCTTAGAGTTTTTAAGAATTTCTTCAAAGGTGATCAACTAGCGAAGATGTATCGTTTTATTTAAGTATTTATATATTACTTCTTATTACACTTCATTTAAATATCCTTCATCCATGATGAACTAATAACTCAAATATCCTCAATATAATTAGATATTATTATGTTAATATCATCACCTAATTCCATAATAATTACCTTATTTTCATACTGATCAATGAAAAATGGAAACGTTACTCATGTGTACGTACGAACTACCGTATCCATGATTACAACATTATTCATTTTACATAAAATAAATGAATGGTTTTATTTTAAAAATATAATTTATTTATAAACATTTCATGAATGTAATTCTGGATATGATGGAATTATGACCACATGGACTACTGACATCAAGCCATGTTCATTTTCTACTCAAGTACAAATTATCGACAAAACATCCAATATGAACTTAAATAATTATATAATTTTTATAACATGATAATAAGTGATATAAATGGAATAGTAAACATGAAAAATGTTCTCAATTAATTATAAATTAACCTAATTTTATTATTCAATAATATAAAGATTTTACGTGATGATTCATACTCAAGGTAAGGGATTTCGTCTCAATCTTCTTTCTTTGAGACATTTCTTGATAATATGCACATTTATTATTTTATAAGGTGTATATACAATCACTATGATAATTAATATCAATATTTTACCAATAATAATGTTATTTATTATTTTGGTAAATGTATTAATTCAGGGATATTAAGATTTAAATGTTCAAAGTGGTATGGGATACCTTGAATGTTTAAAGATTTAATTATCAATTTTTTTCTTCATATTATTAATTTACATATTTATTTATATGGATATAAAAGAATTATAGATGAAATTTTATGTCTATATTTAATTTCATTCAATGTTTTAGAAATGTAATATTTTTATACAAAGCATTTTAATTTCTTTAAAAATGACAAAAGGAATGTTTTTATTTTAATGTATACGACAACAACGAATTCTCCACCACCGTAACTGTTATCTGATAATTGACTTCATCTATAAGCCTTAATGTTTTTAAAAGGAAAATGAAATCCCTTATTCCTTTTTTTGGGTATCTTGGTATTGAAAATGGGTTCTTAAATTAAACTATATTTTTATATGGAAATTTTTCTCATATGGGATTATAAGAAGTTTTCAAAAGGTTTTTGTAATTCATGAAATGGAACTTGAGAATTTTATGAAATAGGTGAGCCCGATATAGATTATACAATGGGTTGAGCCCCATTAAAGCTCACAAGTGAGCTTTAAACAACTTATAATAAGGGTTTATCCCCATTATAGCTCACGGGTTACCTCGTTATAGCTTATATGATGGTTTAAGCCTCATTATAGCTCACGAGTGAGCCCGATATAGCTTATATGAAGGGTGATCCTCATTATAGATCTCAAATTTGTAATTAGAACATATGGTTATTCCAATTGGAATAGTTTTGAAATGGTTTTATGTATATTATTCTCTAAGTCACCTAAATGATTTTTAATTTCTTTCTATTGGTTTTAATGTTTTTCTTTGAGAAAAAATTATGAGTGTTATTCATATGAAAATGTTTTGTTTCATTCTCTCAAAGAGTGTTAAATGGGTTACCAAGTTTTAACTAGACTAATTGTTTCTTTCTTTTTATGTACCTTTTTGATCTTTTGTTCTCATCACATGTTTTAAAATGTTTTTCATAGGTCTTATGATTGGTAAGGACAAAGAAGATTCAATGATGAATGTATTGAAGATGTGTTTTGAAAAGAAATGATGTTTTATTTTAAAAGGGTTTCCTTTGGTGAAAAAATTAATATTGAGTATAAGTGTCCACTTGTAATGTATGATTTTACTATGTAATATTTTGTCATAATTTTCTAAAACTCAAAACATAAAAGATCCTATAATGTGAATTCTAGTTCAAAAAAACTAGAATATGATATGTTTAAGGTCAGGTCCATATAGTTGGTATCAAAGGATGGTTTAGAAAACTTTAGGGATAATTATGTCTTCTTAAGAGATAGGTATATCATATGAGTTTATAATTTTCAGGTTGATCATAAGTTCAATGTCTTATAAATCTATTTTGATGCTTTATGTTGCAAAATTTTAAGGTGATTAATGGTATTTTTAGAGTCATTATTTTTTTAGATAATTATGGATTATTACTTTTTAGGATGAAAAATAAAATTCATGAGATAAAATTTGAGGTTAAAATATGTTTTGGTTATTTTAAGGATTTTATCAAATTTTTGGGAATGTCTTAAAATTATATAGTTTTTGAAAAAATATAACATGCAGACTGTGTGATAGAGAATCACATCGAACAAAGTTGTGGGAATCAAACCCACAACTAAAGTGAGACAGAGCTTTATCACCTACCACCATCCTACATGAAGTCTTTGGTTATTATGACTTTTTATTTTTAGTTAAACTAGTTTATGGAATAAGAAGAAGTTGATTTTTGGAACTTATCTTTTATAAAATAGATATCCTTAGTATAGGAAAATGATTTGGGGATTAAGTGAAAAATTTTATTTTGGAAGACATTCACTATTTTGGGAACCCTATATGCCTAAGGAAAATATAATACTATAGGATTTTATTTGAGGAGTAATGGTTGGAATTTTATTTTTGAAGGATATATGTTTTTATTGTGGACTTATGGTGATTTGGGTTATTTATGGAAAAGATTAACCTATCTTGGAGAATATGTGATTACGTTAACTACATTTTGGTATAAGACATTAAGAGTGGTTGATGTTATTTGGAGATAAATGTTAAAATTTATCTTGGAAGATTAGGTAATTAAATTCTTTTTAATTTTGGGTTTCAATCTTAGTTTGGATTATTTTGAGGAATTTTAAGGAATGTTATTTTTTTCAATGGTCTTTATGGAAATTTTGATATTACTATTGAATTTTGGATATTAATAGCAGTCCTTATCCTTATAAAGGATTATTCTTTTTGTGGGGAATTATCTAATCTTGTACTAACCATTTTTGTTTGGTTAATGATTAAAGGTAGAATAAATAGATAGTTAACCTTTTGAGGTTGATGTGAGTTTTTGGAAGTTGATTATAGTGCTTCAAAAGTGAAAAATTAATCTTAAATACACATCATCTGGAGAAAAATATGAGTTTGTGGTGGAATTAGATTAATGGATAAAACTCTACTTGTCAAGTAAGTATATTTCTCTATATTATTATTCTATGTAGTTAAAAAATTCATGAGCATTATGAAAAGTATCTTAAAACAATAATGTTTTATATTTAATTTTCTAACCCTGAAATCAAATACTATTTAACCCATCACAAGTTCAGTGTTTTCTGATTGTTAACTTTCTTCTAATCATGTTTTCTATCACTCTCCATCATAACATGATGGTTAGTTTTTCTTCCATGTCCATGTTTTCATACATGGAATCCTAGTATGTGTTATCTCACGTGACCTTCATACGGTTCTTTATTTCTTATAAAGTGGAAGTTTTATTGATCCTTTTTCTGAAATGGGAATGAAATAAAGGTATTTTGAAGAGTCATACCTTAGTTACTGAACCCAAATTCAAATTGCTAAGATTTAATTTCCAAAAGGGGTGAGATTGTAATATCACGAGTTTTTAAAAGGAGACAATATGTTCGATATCGTACATAATATGCCACATGGAACTTAAGAGAACAACTAAATATTATTATGTTACCTTATAAAATTGTTATTAAAATGTATAAAATGAACATTGTTAATTGATTTATGAAAATATTTCTTACACATGTATTTAATTAATTCTTTTGTGAACAATTATTTATAAATGAAAATAAAAAACGTTTTAATTAAAAGGAAATGTTTTTTCTGAAAAACTTTTTAAGTGAAAATAAGTGAGTTTATAAAATAGTAAAATCACTATTTATAAACTTTATTAATGAAATATATATATATAATATTAATTTTAATGTTTTAAATTCATCTTATATGTTTTCTAGACATGTTATAAGAATAAATTAAATTTTTTCGGATAAAAGAAGTATTTTTCAAAAAAAAAAAAACAAACCTACCACCATTTGATGGAGAAAAAATTTTAAATCTAATTTTTAACAATTTTATAAGTTTTATTTGACAAAATAAACTTCTTATTTTTAGTTGGGATATAAAAATTTACTTTGGTTTATTTTTTTCGTATTTTTCTGATAAAATTCTTATTTTAATAAATAGTGAAAATACTACATTTTAATTCAAAACTGCTTTTTCATCCAAGTTATTTATATTGTTAGATTATATTTTTAATTGATTTTAAAGTGTATTAATTTTTTATCATTTAATCAAATGTATTTAATTATAAGAAATTTCATATTGAAATTAGATATAAATGCACATCAATCATTTGATGTTTTTTACTTTTAAGAAAACCTTTTTTCTCATTTTAACAATGGAGATTAATTTTAAATTAATTACTACAAATTATATTTTTTGTATTTTAAAAAATTAATTCAATATTTGGAATAAAAATGAAAAAAATATGTAAATATTTCCTTTTCATTTTTTGGAAATTATGAATAGTAACTTTGGTAATAAATTTTATTACCATGGTAAAAGGTAAATATGGTAATTAAAGGTAAATATAATAATATAATAATATAAAACTACCGTAACACATGTCCTAATTTAATTGTATGAGTGTATACCAACAATTAGAATCCTTAGGTCTATTTTAGGACCACTTTGAGCCACTTGGATTACTTTAATTCATTTATAATATTATATTCAATGAATTTTCATTTTTATTATACTTTTGTTTTTAAAAAGTAAAGTATTTTAATATGGATTTATACAGGGGATAAATTCAACTTTAGTAATCATTGGAAGGATAAAAATATTACCTACATCATGAAAATTTATTTATAGTTTTTAAAAATTAAATAATTAAATTTAATTATGACACAAAGATGATGTAGTAATTTATTAATTAATGAATAAATAAAATAAATGATTTTATAAATATTAAAATAAATATTATTTGATATAATTGATGTCATCAAAGAATTTTATGTATATATTTGACATTTTTTTGATGATTTGAAGGAGTTTTTTTGAACTTATCTTACTGTTATGATATTTTTTAAAAGTCAACTAATGAATAGTGTCAAAATTGACACTATTGGTATTTTAAAATATAAAATATTGTATTAAATGATATTAAATTACTAAAAATGAAATATTTGGTCAAATTTTTAGTCTAAGTCAAAATATGTCATAAATGGAACTTTTTTGGGTCTTTTAACAGGTTATAGTAATTAAATTAACTCACAAAGTGTAAATAACAAAATATAACGGTAAGATTGAAAATGGTAAAATAAGGGTTAAACTAAAAAGAAAAGGATTAAAAAATATTCAAAACTTTTCTAATTTTAATTGGATGATGTTTAATCAACCCAAAATACTCTTATATTTTAAATAATTTATTTTTAACCATTTCGAACCGAAATTGAATTTATATTAATTTAATATTTTAAGAATTTCCAAGGGTGCCCCTCCCCTCTCCTATAAAAAGGTACCCACTCTTATCTAATAATCACATTCCCAAAGACATTTTTTCAGAAAATATATTTTAAAAACTCTTCCTATAATACCTCCCCACATTCATGAGGCCTTAGTTTATGCATAACACCCTTATTAGAGGTGTTAATGTGTTCTTCCAAGGTGATCAACCGAAGAAGAGGTATCATTTTCTTTAAGTATTTCTATATTATTTATTCTTCCACTTACTTTAAATATCCTTCATTAATGTTGAAAAAATAACTCCAATATCCTCAATATACTGAGATATTATAATGTTAATATCATCACCATAATCCATCTCCAATTTCATCAAATAGAAAATTAACATTTTGTTAGTGTGTACGGTGAACTACTGCCTTGCGAACCGACATAGTTCATTTTTCATTACCGTCTATCAATACTAGTTATAATTATGAAATAAATTTTTATATATGATATTCATGACATATTTATTATTTTAAAAGAATAATTTTTCAATTATGTTCTTACTTTCCATGCACAATAAAATGATAACATCGTTCGTGCGTATGTGTGAACTATCACCTCCACAAAGCAATATGAATCGTTTTTATTCACCACATCAATTGTATGATATATATAAGTATATTTAAATAATTACTATGATTTTAATTATATATTTATCATTCTATAAATATAAAATAATAATTACCTTATTTCCATAATGGTCAATGAAAAATGGAAATGTTACTCATGCGTATGTACGACCTACCATCTCCATGATTGTAACATTGTTCATTTTTCATAACATAAATGAATGGTTTGATTTTAAAATTTAATTTTACTCTGTATTTTATGGACTTATGACCACATGTACTATTGACATAAACCCAAGTTCATTTTCGAATCAAGTACCGATTATCGACAAAACATCCGATATAAACTTAAATAATTATGTAATTGTTATAACATGATAATAAGTGATATAAAAAGAATACTAAACAAGAAAAAGTTTCTCTAGAAAGTATAAATTTACCTAAGTTTATTATTTAGGAATATAAATATTTTATGTGATGAGTCATACTCTGGTAAAGGGATTTCATCTCAATATTATTTTTTTGAGGCATTTCTTGATAATATGCACCTTTATTCTTTTATATGGTGTATATAAAGTCACTATGACATTTCATATCTATATTTTATCTATAATAATGTTATTTATAATTTTGGTAAATGTATTAATTCATGTAGATTAAGATTTAAATGTTCAAATTGGTATGGGACACCTTGAACGTTTAAAGATTTAATTATCAAATATTTTATTCATATTAATAATTTACATATATATTTATATGGATATAAAAGGATTATACAAGAAATTTTATGTCTGTATTTAATTTCATTCAAAATATTCAAAATGGAATCTTTTTATATGAAGCATTTTATTTTATTTACAAAATTACAAAAGGATTTTTTTTAATGTATACAGTAACAACGACTTCTCCACCACTGTAATTGTTATTTGATACTTGTATTCAACTATAAGACTTATTTTTTTCAAAAGGAAAATGAAATACCTTATTCATTTTTTTGGTTATCTTGGTATTGAAAATGGATTCTTAAATGAAATGGTATTTTTATACATAAATATTTTTCATATGGTATTAGAAGAAGTTTTTAGAAGGGTTTTGTGACTCAGGAAATGGTACTTGAGGATTATATGAAACATGTGATCCTGATATAGCTTATATGAAGGGTTGAGCCCCATTATAGCTCATGGGTGAGCCCGAAACAGCTTATACAAATGGTTTATTCCCATTTCATCTCACGAGTGAGCCTGTTATAGCTTATATTAAGGTTTGATCCCCATTATAGCTCATAGGTGAGACCGATATAGATTATATGAATGTTGATCCCCATTATATATTTCCAATTTGGATTTAGACCATATAGTTATTCCAATTGGAATATGTTTGAAAGGTTTTTATGTATATGACTCTCTAAGTCACCTAAATTAGTTTTAATTGATTTTTATTGGTTTTAATGTTTTTCTTTTAGCATAAATTATGAGTGTTATTCAGGTGAAAATGTATTATTTCATTCAATAAAAGAACATTAAATGGTTTTCCATGTTTTAACTATAATAATTGTTTGTTTTTTAATGTTTCTTACTAAGCCTTTGTTATAATCCTAAGTTTTAAAATGTTTTTCACATGTTTTCTTGAAAATAAATCATGTTTTATTTTAAAAGGGTTTACTTTGGTGAAAAAATAGATACTGAGTATAAGTGTCCACTTATAATGTATGAGTTTACTATGTAAGAGTTTTTCTTAATTATCTAAAACTCTAAACTTAAAAGATCCTAGAATGCCAATTATAATTAAAAAACAATAGAATAATATATGTTTAAGGCCGAGTCCTTATATTATATGATCATTTATATATCCCTTTTTTACCCTCGATGAGAATTAGAGATCACCCTTTTTTTATGTTTCCTTTACTGTGGTTATGAAGAAAGGTTTTATACATGATATGTGTAAGACAGGTGCATGTTATTAAGAACTAAGTGGTAGTTGATGTTGAATTATTATTAACTAGTTGTATATGTTTCCACATTTCCAAATGCACTGGACCTATACAATTCTAGAATGGATCATTTTTTCATTTAATGAATATTCATCTATTAAGATATTATATCTAAGTTTTTGTCTTTATAATGAGTCAATGGAAATATTAATAAAGTAATAATTTTTTTTCACAATAACAAAAAAATAACAAAAAAATAACAAAAAAAATAGTCATAAAGGAACTCATCTATAGTTAGTCTTCCCATGTTTATGTTTGCAATAATTTATTCTCTCAAGATTAAAGGGTTTAATGAAAATTTCATCTTTATAAAATTTTATCCTAATGAAATCAAGAGTAATATGACCCTTATTATAATATTATTAGTCTTTTAACAAGATACATGGTTTTTTAAACTGTAAATAGATCATTTATTACTAGACTTTATAGGTACTTTTCTAAATTGAAATCCATAATCTAGTTAAGTCATTTTAATCAAAAAAAGTTTTTGACAAAAACTACTTGCAAATTTATTTATATGTTTCATAGTATATAATGCAAGAAATTTATGATTCTTACTACACTAAGAAAAAAGGGAATTTGTAATTTTTTTATAGTGGTTCTCATTCTATTTAACTTATAGATACTATAAGAATCACAAGAATAAATAAATAATTAAAATATTTTTTCATTAATGAAAAAAAATAGTTTAATATATTCTTGAGGTATTTTTTTAGCAACACCTAAGTGATATTTCATGATATTTGATTGAAATATGGTACATATACATATAAATAATATAATTTCCTTTTAACTATAAGTATGTTATAGAAAAATTAAAATCATAGAACTATAAAATGAAAATTTAATTATATTTATAATTTCTTTCCAATATAAATTATATTTATTATTCATAGGAGTATCAATTACATAAAAACCATCTATTCCAAAAAAAAAAATCTCTTAGATATATTTAATTTAATTTAATAAATCTTAATAATTTTTAAACATATCAAACCCAAGAGGGAATACTAACTCCCCCATAAAACTCATTTAAAAATGATTTTTCATTAAAAGAGAATAACTATCACATATAGAGGTTTTAATAGTAGATAAAATAATATCATTATTATATATTTGATCTTTTAATAATATATTTATAAATTATTTTGATTAAAAGAGTAGGGTTAACTTTTTCTTTTATAATTTTTTTGTAAAATAAATGATCTTTTATTATCATACCATACACTTATAGCCTATTTTAAGGCATAAAAACCATTATAATGTTTAAAATTTCGATTTATAAAATATTTTATTTGAAATATAGGGGTTTAAGAAAACAACCTCAATATTTAAATCTTTTAAAAATATTCTCTTAACATCTATTTGATAAAATAGTAAATTCTTTTGAGTTTTATTTTCAATGATTCTAATGGATTCAATTATAATAAATTGTATAATTTTTTCATTATAATTAATCTATTTTTATATATTATGCCATTTTAAAACCAATATTGAATCATTTATATGAATATTTTATTCATAATCAATTTAATTTTGAAACACTGACTTTGTTCTAAAAGTAAAGTAGTATTTAAGATTTTTAGTTGATCTATTAATTAATTTTATTCAAACTAGTTTAACTCATCTTATATATAAAGAATGTTGTTTTCTTCACTAATATATTTTTTAATGTTTTTTATTTAAACATATTTCATATAAGATTTATGTTCAATTTGGGTTCTCAAGGAAGCTCAATTTTGATTAAAAATACATCCCATTTTAGGAGGGATATCCTAAGATTAATTTCATTACGTAATTTATTTTTTCTACTTTATTTATGTTTTAATAAAATTTTTATTTGTCTATTTTTATTTTTTAGGTAATTATGGTGGATATAAGAAAGTGTATTACATTTTAAATTAATTAAAAAAACTTCTTGGCTAAAGAAATCGAGCTTCCTCTTTCCTTGAAAATTATTCTTGATACCCCTTCTTAGTTGTCTATTATTTATTTTTATTATAATTATGGAAATAATTAAGGTATATTCATGAATAAGTGTGGTTAAGGACCATATTACTTTATTTTTTGTGTATTATTATTTTCTGGTTTTTTTCCATCTGAATAAAATATTTGTTAAACCTTTACCCACCTGAGTAAATTTAGTCCTACATTTCTCAAGAAGAAAAATCCATTTTAAAAACAATAATTTTTTGTTTGAAAATTATTGTCTTAAATTTCAATTAGATAAAACTTAATTGGATAATAATTTAATGTGCATAATTTAGACCAATGAACTTGAGTTTGAGTGAACCACTTTCTAAACAAAAGTATCATTCAAATATTCATCAATAAAAAAAATGGTAAAGTTATTTTAATTAGAATAGTTTAAGTAGTCGGTATAAAAAGAGATGTTTATAAAAATAACCAAAATAAGAGTGTATGTGTGTGAAAAATAAGAACTATTAATAAAGAGTTTACGTGATGAGTGGTCCACTCAACCAAATCCTACTTTCATGCCTAAATTATCACAAATAGATTTAGGGGATTCATATTGTTTGGAATTATTAATTTTAGATTAGAACTACTCAACTGATAATTGAAATTACAAATTATTTAATTAAATAATTTTTGTTGAATAAGTTCTTGGTGTTGGAGAGATATAGAATGGAAAATGAATATTGAATTTAAATGAAAAATAGGAGAATAAATTTATCTATTAATTATTTAGTGATGAATAATTGTTTGTAAAATTTGGAATTAGGGTGATAATGTTGAAAAAATTTATTTTTAAAAGGTGCATGAATGTTAACATTGAGATAAAATTAAATAATTAAAAAATATTATTCAATTAAATAATACTTGAGCATGAGATTAGATAATTTCAAAGTATTTATTTTGTTGACTATAATTCCACAAGGGTATTGTATAACTCAAGGGTGGGGACTGATAAAAGCATAAAATTTTAAAAAATTTACTTTAGATTTTAGTATAAATAAGTCTATTTTTTTATTAATTATTATTAATAAATAATTTATTATTTTAGTATAATAATTTTAGAGAAAAATGAAAAATAAACTTAAATATGATTTTTAATTATTTTATTATAAATCTAGATTTAATTTTTCATGAGTATAATTTTAAAATTGTGTTTTAAATGTTTTTTACATTTAATAATTAATCCTACATGAGAAGAGAGGTCCATATATGAATTAATAGAAATTTATTCATGATTCATTAGATTAAAAGGTCATAGGATGCTCTGCATATGATTATTTCTGATACAGGTACACCACATCAGAATAGAATTCCACTGTGTATGAATAATTTGGTTGTGTATAGTCCTATATAAGAATAAATAGATGGATAAGAAACTCACATTAGAATCATTTCTATTGTAAGAACTCATGGAATATTAAATCGGTCAAAATCATGCCTCACATAAAATTTAATTATGAATCCCATCATCTACCTATGATTAATTCATCCAATACATATCTTTGTCTTATATTAACTCAGAAATTATATAGTACTTGTAAGATTAATTTAATATTTCATTAGATTAAAACATTATACTAGAACCTTTATCAAATAAACCAAGTCATACCACACCTCACATAAGAATAATCCCATCCAACAAAAGATTAATCCATCTAGGAAAATATGTTTGTGGATAATATCAATGATTAAATATCAAGACAAAATTTTCTATTTGAAACTAAGGAAATTTTATTAGGGAAAATAATTTGATATATTCATATCAAAATAAAAGAACATCTACTTCTGATTATTATAGAACTTACACGTAGCTCGGTTATGTGAGGTAATCATGCAGGTTGAGACTTTTGATGAAAAATGGAGAAGTTAATAGAGATAAACATGTGGTATGTGTCTATGAGTAAGGAATATTTTAGATAATGGTAATTAAAATTTAGACTTGTCAATACATCATATGGTAATGGTGGATAATTCTATATAAATTAAATGGGGCCCCAATATACAAAAGGGTTCCTTACTAAAGAGGTGATTATATTTATTTCATTGTATTTATTGTATTTCATAGTGTTGTTTCCATGTACTCACATATCCAATGATAATTAGCAACAAAATGGTGGGTGATCTAAAATTTTAGAGCTTTTGTAATCCTTGAACTGTTATTTTCAATGAAAATTATTCCTATATTGATTTTATTTTTGATTTACAGTGCTAGATTGAAAGAAGATTATGATATGATTTTCTTACATTTTTTCTGTATTTCTTCCATTATTGTTTAAATCATTATTCCTTATGTCCAATTAATACCATATAAGATGTAATAATGTGTTTTGGGAAATTAATTTTAATATGATTATAGGTGTGTGAGTGGGAAACAAAGTCAAGGGTCTAATTTTTGAGTGGATTCAATGTCTCATGGTTGGGAGCATCCTTAATGGTGATCCCTAAGGAATTTTAAGTTTCTTGATAGTCATTAAGTTTCTACCTCTCTCACAAAATTAACAAGGGACAACGTGTTATGGGACTAGTTCATTGGACCTTAATCTTTAACTCAATATAATGGTGAGGGATCCTAGGTTTTTGTTTCCTTATTGAGTATGAGTTACAATGGAGACTTCAACTAAGGGTAGTGATGTGATGAAGTAGAAACCCATATAATCTATAACTTCTAGTTCTTTAAAACAATAATTTTAATTTTATTTATTTTCACTCTTTCTTCACACACACATCACACATCTCTCTTATATTTTATTCCTTATAATTAAGATAACAATAAAGAATAAAAATAAGAGGGGTATTGTGAGTGATCATTTGATTACTTTGGAAACAACCCCATTCATCACTATGTTACATTACTAAAGTTATTAAAGGATAAATTCATTATCCTAATATCTCATAATCAATAGGAAACCATTCTTTTGATCACTATATCTAGAAAGTTCAATTGGATGTGAATAGATCACATCATAATGTTCTACTTTCATCTTTATGGAATTATAAAGAATCTCTAAAAAACATAAAATTATAAATTAAATTTAAAATTAAGAGAGTACTTTGGTGGAATAGAGAATTGATACAAGATTTGGAGATTAGAATGATGTTCAGTTTATAATAATCACTTTAAATTTCCAGGAATTTCTCCATAATTTTAAAAAATTGTGCTGATATTTTTAACTTTGATACTAAGGATAGATATATTTAGAATTATGTGAAACTATCTTACAAGGATAAAGATATATAGTGGAATAACTTAGTTGATGTTGGAGGATTAAACTAAGTTATAGATAATACATCAAAAAAAATGGACTACATGATTTTTTAATGGGAAATGGACACAAGATCAACTAATATTTTAAGCTCACATAATATTAGGAAAAGGAATGGGTGATGATTTTTATTCCTTCTCATGAAAACTTGAATATAAATAACTTGGTTAGTAAGAATGGAAATTAATTTATACACTATGACTCTTGATATATCATTTTTTATATACTTATTGAATTTATTATTGGATATTTTAGTGTTTGGATATGATGATGATGCTATTTGTAATCAATTTGAGGCAATGGGACAAATGATGATGCAAGATTCTAGATAAAAAACTAGTTTTTCCTCCTAAATCCATCTTTTATCTTTTCCCAAGAGTCAAATTTTAAATAGTATAAAGGGAACCCTTACAAACCCATAATTTTGTTTCCTACAAAATAAGAAACTTGATAAAACCATTACAGTCCCCATATCAAAACATGAAAAGGGAGATCTGAAGTGCACCATGAACCAAACCAAAACCCCATGCGGAGGGGGGGGGGGGTCATATGGACACAACATTATAATCCCAAGATGATCCTAAATTTCCCATATATCCACCTTTGAGATTCCAAAACCAAAACTAACCATAAATACGTAATTCATTGATAATATGCATTCCAATTAGTGCTAGAAAACCATCCCCATTCTCCACATGTAAACTAAAATAACCCAAAAATTTCAAACTAGAAAAATGAAAGCATCCATGCCAACTTATCAATCCCTATGTTCTATCACCCGATACACTAACATTATCACCTAATCCACCACCGAATATGACAATCTAGTGCCCACACACCATTATCACCCTTAACACCATCACATCATCATACTTTGGGACTTTTAGTGTTTTCATCCTATAAAGTCACTAATGCTACATTTAAAGACTCAACCAAACATCTATAAAGGCACCACCAACACATAATAGTGTAGATAGCCTCTACCAAAATACCTATTCATTCTTGAAACCTTCCATGTACTATCTCGGGATGCCAATACTAGTGCCCCTACATCATTTCTATTGCCATATCACCCCCGAACCACCCTACCACCAGTGTGATGACCAAACTGGACATATAACCAAATTAAATGGGAATAATAGAGTCAAAACAAAGGATAGGGTAACACAATAATATAAACCCAATGAGAGAGTAACATATTGTTATTCCCATAAAAAAATATAAATACATTAAGGGAACCAACGCACCTGACCAAGATGGGGTCATGCAAGGATGACCATGGGATTCTTTTCAAAATCATATTTATTCTTATATTTTGTTTTAGACTTTCAACTTTGATATTTCATTTGTTATTACACTAATCACACATAACTCTACTAGAAGTTTTATCTTTATACCAATCTATATTTTTTTAATATATTCCTTTGAAATTTAATGATATTTGTATGTATATTTTTTTATAGAAATTCTTGAAACTTATAGCTAGATAACACATATATTCATCTCTATCATCTTCAATATCAATTCCAATAGAATCAACTACATCCTTAATACCTTTTATGAAGAACTTAAATATAATTTTTTAATTATTTGGTTTATTATTATCCTCATTCATTAAATGTATTTATTCTTCATAAAATTTAATGATACACACAAAAACATACACTATCATTATCATGACATCAACACGCGACCTCAAAACTTGAGATCTAAGCTATGATAACCATAAATCATTAGATTCATTTCCCTATCAATTATGTTAAAAAATATTTCCAAGGGAAAAATATAAGGAATAGAGAATGATTTTACCTCAAATATATAACCAAATATAAGAGAAAAGAAATATATTTTATTTTAAATCACACAAATAAACTTTTAAAAAGACCATTTAAATTTACCTAAAAACAAAATTGACTGTAGAAAAAAAAAATAAATTAATTTATTGACATCAAATGCCAACTAGACCAATAATACCCATTTAATATGAATTTTCCAACTCCTCCTACAATTCATGACCAACACCACCATGTTAACCATGAACTCAAATCCTATGATCCATAATCTATGCATAATGAACCTTTCAATTACCTACATCATGACACAAGACACCTAAAATCACACTGAGAAGGCTGTGTAGGGTTGAATACAAATACCTAGTAGGTTTTCCACAAATAATTCTAAGTAAATGCATTGATAACATATTCTTTACCATGAAAACAATTCCATTAAAAACAAGTAATAAAATTTAATAAAAAACAGTTCATCAAAATTCTAGATAATCAAATTAGTCAATGAAACTAACAATTAATCTCCCAAACAAGGTGACCCTTACTAGTTCCACCCTAATATTAAACAGATAAATAACTAGTAAAACTGAAGAGGATATTGAGAATAATTAACAACATGATATAAATTCACACATGTGATAATAGAATACAAAATCTAAGAATCATCACACATATGAGTGGTTCATAAAATTAACATCCCATCTTTTCCATATCAAAAAATAACATTGAAATTCACATCTATCTGAATTAACTAACCCTTATGTACATACATAATTTTTTTTGTCATTATTGATAGCCAAAAAATTAAATTTCCCAAATAGTTTTACTTCCTAAAAAAAGTATTCAAACCACCCAGAAAACATAATCCTAAACCCTATCAATTTAGGATAATCAAAAATCCATATTTTACAAAATGAATAATTTTTTTGACAAATGCCTTCAAAAAATAAATCCCTTGGTTTTTGTTAAAATATAACTCCCATGGTTTATTTAAATATCTCCAAAACCCCATAGGATTTTCAAATATAGAAAAAACCTATTAAGAAATCAATTAAAATGACTATTTAATAATTATACATGTAGAAAAAAAACCTAAAATTACACCAATAACATAATAAGGAACCAAAATACCTTATGGAGTGAACACCAAACAACTAATTTTTATGAAAATCATGTGATGATCTTAGAACCCTTAATCTAATGATAGTAATCACAAATTCATTCATTGAAAACTAACAGTAAGAAAAAAGTACCACGATTCTCCTATTCATGATTCAAATACATAATCCAAACACTAAGATCATATTCAACAAGATAAATATACCTAAAAAAACAAAAAACAATATTAATATACATATCAAAGAACATGAATGATCATCATGATTTTACCTTACATATAATGTCAATATAATTGATCCTTGAAATAAAAACTTTTTTTGATGATGTAGACCCATTAATTTTAATTCCATGGAAACTTAGACTAGTTCCATGTCATTTTAGGGTGTATAATGAATACTATGTTTGGATAATATTTTTTTTAAAAAAATATTTATCATGTAATATGAACATGACTCCATATTCAAGCTAAATATTTGGATGGGACCATGCACTAATCATGCACTCACCTCTACATCAGACATGTTTCCTTCACAATCATGATTTAAAGTCCTTATAACCACTCACTATGATAGTGTAGTGTTCATAGATCCCCTAAAATTTCTAAAATGAATCAAAAAATCAATATAAATAATTAAAAGGACTTACTTATCAAAAATGTGATGTCTCCATCATCCCTTATTTATTTGAAAATATTTAATAAACCCAAATACCAGGGTTTTAGTTTCCCTTTTTTCCCAAGTAGTTTATATCCAAATTAAGGTGAAACTTAAAAATAAAGAATCAATGCACAACCAATATCTCTAGTGTATTTCAAAAACATTCTACATAACGATTCTATCATTTCTTATCTATCACTAATTTCTATTGAATTAAGTGAATCCATTTCACTGTCTCCTATACTAATATTAGACACAAAATATATTTCTCTCCTTAATTTTACCAAACACAATGAAAATAAATGTGTCATTACATACAAATGTTTGAATAGACCTATCCTGGTAGATTTTTCAATACAGTTTTTATAGATGAAATCTAATAAAGTGATATAGCCCCTCCATTATCTCCCAAAATCTATCACATAATATTGAATCATAAGATCAAAAATCTATATGAAACATTCTGTTTTATAATTTCTCTAAAGGTAACACAATTTAATAATATTAAACTAAATTACCATCCTCTATTATAAAACTCTCTAAAAATCATGAAGTAAATTGATGAACTCTATCATAAATGATAAATGATGGAACATTATGAAAACTAACCACCTCATCCATATACCACTTCCCCAAGTCCTAAACAAATAACCTATCCTGAAATTAAATAATTTGACTAAAATTGAGATTCAATATACAATAACCCATATCACACCATGATTCTATGGAGATTTTAGAAAACTATTCTGGAAATCCATCATGATGTCCTCCCATATCCACATTAACATATAAAAAGGTTATAAAAGGCCCACAAGCTACTGATGCTCCATCATTATCCCTTAAAAATCTAAATAATCAAGAGAAATAATCTTATACATCCCTATTTATATCTTCCCAGAAGAATTACCATATGATGTAATTATAAAAACCCAAAATTTTAAAATGAATACAATGTTGGATAGTATATACGACACAGAACCTAAGCTTAACCAAACCATGAATTATATCATTTAAATATGAATATTATAACATATCCATTAAATTGGATTGTACTAATAAGATTAACTACTTTAAGAAATATATTTAAATTTCCTACTCAATATAAATATATTTATTCCCCTAAGGGTGTAGCCTAGTGGTTACATCTTTGAGGGGTCTCATGGGAGGTCTTAGGATTGAGTCTCCTAGAGTACATATAGACGCATAAGAATTTTTTTCTTTTTAATCTCCATCCCTGAACTATTTAAATATAAATGTATTGATAACTTTTTAGTAATTAATCAATAAATTTTAAGTAAAGTAATTTCATTTAGAAAAATACATTTTCTTCAAAAATGGTTTCTATTTATTGTTATGAGAAAATATTATCATTAATTTATAGAAATTTTAGAAACATTTTTTGATAAAAGAGATATCATTTTTTAAAATATCATATTTAAATTATCTTATGGTGAAATTTTGATATTTTTCTGAGTAGTTTTATTTTAAAATAAATAGATAAAATAATGATTTTTATTGAAAACTGTATTTTGTTTTAAATTATTTAAAAATTTAAAATATATTTTTTATTAGTTTTAAAATTTCACCAGTTTATTTTTATTATGTATAATCCAAATATAGTATTTTTAATCAAATTTTTTACTTTAATTTGGTGTAAAAATATTTTTACACCAAAATAACATTTTTCTAAAAGACTGTTTTCATTGATTTTTACATTTTAATTTCAAATTAATTTCTAAAACTTATAAAAATTAAATCTCAAAAAATTGATTCTATAATTGGAATTAGCAGACCAATTTTTTTTTAAACAGTCCCCTTTTATTTTTTTCATTATCAATAGTAACCATTGTAATAATGGTCCTCACATTAAAGGTAAATCAAACAATTAATGTTAAAAATAATATGATAAGGACTAAAAAATGACCCTAAATGTTTCAATATCCTATTTTATAAGCTTATTATATCCATTTAGATACAATTTTATAAAATATGGAAACATGGTGGCATATTTCTTTAATTTTAACCTTTAAATTATTTTATGTAAAAAAAGTCCAAAAATTCATTTTCATTATTTTATTATCAATATTTTTTTGAAACATTGATAAATAGAGAACATATTTGGTTATAAATGGTAATTAAATATATTTTTTTTATCAAGGTAATTTATTTCTAAATTTTAGTAATGAAATAATTACCTTAAATGCTTACACAACACCAACACAATATTTATATAATTAATAGGAAAATAAAATAAATGATTCTAAAAATATATAAAGTGACACAATTTTAATTAATTATTGTGTTCCATGATTTTTTGAGATAAAGATATTTTTTTAGGGATGTGTGAATGTAATATATTCGATTTCCTTATTTTGTAATGTTGTTTCCAACTTCAAATTAAATGAATAGTTCCAAAATTGACATTAATGATATTTATAATAAGTAATATTTTAATAAATGATTTAAAATTAATAAAAATATTATATTAAACAAAATGATCATTATATGGTTTGAAATATCAACCATAGTCTATTTATGGGATAATTTTCCTTTTATAGGAACTATCTAAACACCTAAAGAGTAAAAAAAATTATTATCACTATAAATGTCAAAAAGGTTAATAGGGGCTTAAAACAAAAAGATAAGGGAAAAAATATCCAAATGTTCCAAAACATTATGTTTTATATTATTTTGACACATCATTATCCAATATTAGAAATGTTTTATTTGGAGCAATTTTCAAAGAAAAATAATTAATATTAATTTAATACTATAATAAATTCTAGAAGTATCCCTCCCCTAACTTATAAAAGAGAACCTCCTATGATATATTAATAAAAATTAAAAATAATTTTAGATTAAATAATACCTACCCAAATCCATTCCTATCCCCTTCCTATATTTCTACAGGTCTTGGTTTAGGTAGATTACCAACCTTATAGTTCTTAATGTGTAAAGAAAAGGAGGTTCTTTAAAGAACATGTATATATTTTAACTGAATGTTTTAGTATTTTTTATTCATCCACGAATAGAAAATTTTATTCATACATGATGATATAATAAAATCAATTTATCCCATATAGTGAGATGTTTTAATGTTAATTACGTAACCTATATCCATCTCATTTTCCATCAAATGGTAAATAAAACTATCATTCCTGTGTATGACTGACTACCTCCTCACGAACTGATGAAATTAGTTTTCCATCACCACCACTCACAACTATTAATAATTATGGATTAAAATTAAATATATGAAATTCATAAAATATTTAACCTTATGTAAAATTATTATTTCATATATCTTTATGCCCTTCCATTCATTGAAAATGATAACGTTATTCATACATACGTGTGACTACAACCCCCATGAAGTGATGCAAATTTTTTTCATCACCACATAACATGGATGGTATATATAAGAGTTTTTAAATATATAATAATATATTTATGATATAATTATCATTATGTAAATATAACATAAAACTTCATTCTCTACATTACGAACTATGAAAAATGGATATATTATTCATGCGTATGTACGCCCTACCATCTCAATGATTACAACATAGTTAATTTTTCAAAACCATATTTCATGGTTAATTTTAAAAATTATAATTTATGTATAAAAATAAAAATTATGAATTGATTATTATTCTATATATTATTAAATAATGAACTCTATTACCTTAGTCAAACTACAAAAATGATTTTGTAAATATGAGTCACATATCGTGAAAACAACAGACATGAACCTAAATTATTAAGTAATTTAACATAACATGATAATAAATAAAATAATAGTATCAATAAATAGGAAAATGGTTCTTATAAAATTAAATAATTATCATAATTTAATTATTTTGGAAGATAAATAATGTAAGTGACAATTTGGGCTCAAGATAATGGGGTTTCTTTTAAATAAACCCACTTTTAAAATTTCCCTTCCAACACATTTTCTTCCATGTCCATGTTCTTCTAAAATTTTCATGAGAATTATTATTTATGATTTAAAGGATTGTAAAGTTGATTTTTGAATATATTTTATTTTATTTTAAATGTTTTTAAAAGTAATCTCTTTATGGTTTTACAAAAGAGACACTTTACTTAAAAAATCTCATTTTAAATATTTGAATGATTTATTTTATAAATCATTATCTTCCATTTACATATTAATAAAAATTATTTTTTATGTACTTATATGGACATAAAATAGTTATAATGTAAAATTTATTTATCTCTTTATAATTTTTTGAAAAGGAATCATTTTATATAATTTATATGGAATGTTTTGACTTTAATTAAAAAAAATAATATTCTATTTTAACGTATAAGGGTTCAATGGATTTTCCTTATACAATAATTAATAATTGATATTTTTATTCTTTTATAATATTCCATTTTTTCTTTGATGTAAAACCCTTTATTCCTTTTAAAGTTTAATACATCCAATATATTATTTTATCAACTACCTTCTTTATGAAATATCATTTTTATGATATGAGACGTGGCTAAGAAACCTAATTAATTACATGGGTATCTCATATGTTTATTCCTTATGATTGATTTTATTTTGTGTTAATTATAGAAATGTTAATTTTATGGTGGGTAATCCCAGATATCACTCTAATTAATTGTGTAATGTTTTTATATCATGAGATTTTATGTATAGGGCTAGGGAGTAAACATAATACACAATAGGTCTACATCTACCTTGTGATGTTGTCTTGGAAGATATCCTTGAATTATCCTTATGTAATGTTTTCTTGGTTTATACCACATTTACTATGTTTAATTTATCTTATTATAAAATATTCTCAAGATGATTATCCCTTTTGATTAATCATGATCTTTTTATTTTATGATAAAATTTTATACCTTTGACTCATGTGTTATGCTTCTCTATCGTGATTATTCCCTTACTAAGATTTTTTTCTTAGCCCATGTTATAAAATGTTTTTCACTGGATTTTAAGGATGGGAATTTAAAAGGAAGAGTTCAATATGAAAATTGTAAATATATTTCCTGAAAAGAAGACTTTTTATATCAATAAATTTTTTTTTGTTGGAAAAAGTGACATGAAGTTGAAGTTTCCAATTTCTGGTGAGATATTTATTTATCTGAGGCTGATGGCCTGATCCTCTAAATATCTAAACCATAAAGATCCTAAAATGTATGAAAATTAATTATTGAATTAAAAAAAATATTATGTAATGTTTAAGTATGGGTCCTTATATTTTTTATTAGAGAAAATGTGTTGATAACTTTAGAGATTAAGATTAAATATATTTAGTAAAATCAATGGGGATGAGACTAAGTATTTGATAACATCCTAAAGTTTTGTTAAGATATTTATTATGTGATTTTCCTATAAATTCAACCCAATATGGATACTATAAGTCGACGTGGATTTAGAATAGATTCTTCTAGGTGTAATAACCCTGAAAATATCTGGTCGAGTATATCTCATCCATCAATCTAGTGCATGATGAGTGTGACATTTCTATTCACTGGTTTAAATCTCCTAGGGGATATGACTGGGTTAATTCAAATTTTATTTATAAATTATAATGAAGGATATTAATAGATAATGATCATGAATATCCAAGGATAAACTTGAGTTTTTATAGATTGAAAATAAGGTGTTATGATTTAGACACCCTATAAACTTTTTTTCATGATTATGATTATTGTTTCTCACACCATTATTATAGGTTTTAGTCAATGTATGGAATGAGGAGGAATAATATTAATTCTGAATGTGATGTACAATGTGGTGATTATGAGAAACCAAATGTGGCGATGACTAAAGTGAAAGATATTGTGATTATTCCTAATCAGTTATCATGATATATGATTAACAAGATATACCTAAACCTAACTATTCTAATCACAAAATAATGGAAGGATAGAGTATGATAAGATCTTTTGTAGTAGAGACCATGGAGGAAAGAAGGATCAATTTTCTTCATGTCAGAAATGTGGAAAGAGACACATGGTAGAATTTCTCAAAATAAAATGACAATATTTTATGTGTGGAAATAAAGGGCATATAGTAATGAATTTATGATGAAAATGATGAGTTTAATGGGGAGAAATAAATATCACCCTATAGATTCATTTATGTTTTGTTATCTTAAATGTGGGGAACTTGGAAATTATAAAAGTCAATTCCATATTATAAAGGTTAAATACTAGACCAAACAAGGTCCTACACTATACCAATCATTGATGTGAAATGATTGAAATATTTATGTATTAGGATTCTTGAATTATGACACAGAATAAAATTTATCAATTTTATTTTGGTTATTAGAATCATGAAATATTTAAGGATTATTCCACAATACTTTTTCTTTATGGATTTGAAAACATATGTTGAATGATACTTATTACCAGTTAAAGTGATTTAGTGTTATGGTGATATTTTTGGAGAACACTTGATTAATGGAAATATAACACTTAATATATGTTTGTTGATGGGTTAATAATTTTTAGTTGGGATAAATATATGATTGATATTGTTAAATTAAATGGGATAGTACTGGTAACCTTGAAATTAGATATAGATTTGATAAAAAAGTGATCCAGGTCATCATTGATTAAGTTTATTTCATTTTTGTATTTATGAAATATATTAAAAAGTTTGTGATTAATAGAGGTCATATTAAATCTTGAAAACATATATGCCTTCATGTGAGGTTAACTTAAGAGTTATAAATACAATCATATGTTTATAAGTTCATGTTTGATCATATATTAAAAGGAATATATTCCCATTTTATTGGTTTTATGTGATGGATTTATTAGAAGATTATGATTATTTTGGGATGAATTTTATTAATATACCCCTTGAGTTTTGTAGGGGTTTTAGTGAACAAGTTATTTGAGGAAGAATTCATTTAAATCATATGAACATAAGTTTAAAGGTTTTTATAACTATTAGGGTTTATATGATAATTTAGATTGAGTTAATTATGAATTATAACAATTTGGGAACATATATTTTATAGTATAGATAAACATGGAATTCAAAAGTGATTTATTGATTAAGTGATTAATGTTATTTTAGAAGAAGATCACTATTATTTTGGGTAACATTATATGATCAAGGTATGTATAATATTAGGGTATTTAATTTGAGGAATAAAGGTTAAATTATCTTTTAGAATCATATATGATTTTAATTCAGATATATAGTGATTTAGGTTATTTATGGAAATGATTAACATATGATATAATTAGGGCATATATATTCTTGGTATGCGACTTTAAGACCGATTGATGTTACTTGGAGATAAATTTTAAAATTATCTTGGAAGAATAGGTGATCAAATCATTATAATATTTATGTTTAAATATTATTCTTGAATATTTTGATTAAATTTAAGTTTATTTATTTATCAAATGAACTAAGTTGAACTTTGGGTGTTATTATTGAGGCTTTCTAGATTAATGTTATATTCCTTCATATAATGGTTTTTTAATTTTAGGAATTACCTAACCATTTTAGTTTTTATTAGTTTTAAATATATTATGAATATATCTTTACCTTTTTTTGGATTTTATGATCCATTTTAAATTGATTTTAGTACTTTGGGAATCAAAAATTCATCTCAAATAATCACCATTTCATGAAAAGATTTGATTGTGGATGAAATTTATTAATGGATGTAATTTTACTTTTCAAGTGATTATGTTTCCTTATGTTCTTATTATAGATGGTAATGAAATTCCTAGAATATAGGAAAATGATCCTAAAGAAAACATGTAATCCTACTACCATCATTTATGATGAAGTAGTGGTATTTTTCATACCTCATTGATTTTCTATTTTTTATTTACTTCTACATGATCAATGACTTTATGGTCATCAATATTCTCTATTACTCTCCATCATTATTTGGACTTTATATTTTAACTTCGTGTCCATATTTTTTCTTTACACTAATTTTCTCCAATTTGGAATCCTATTTATGGGTTTTTATAAATGACCTTTATATTTCCTTTTCCCTATATTCAAGAGTATGTTTTATTATCCATTTTTATGATATGGTATTTCAATAATTTTTTTTATATCAAACCATTGATTACTGAGATAAACTTTAAATTTCAAGGATGAAATTTATTAAAGGGGTATAATGTAAAACCTCAAGATTTTAAAAATAAAAATGTGTTTGATATTATATATGACACACAACATTGAGCCTAAAAAAACCACGAAACATTATTATTTAAATATGAAAATTATATTCTAGCCTATAAATTGGTGGGTTTGAATAGGATTAAGTAACCTATAAAATATAAATAAAACTCATACTCAATATAAATGTTCTGATAACTGTAACATCCCCCGATCCAGAACTCTCTCACGTGGTAGAATTGGGTTGGTTACAGGACCCTAAGAACGCCTCCCTATGTTCCAAAGGCTAATAACTAGCATCAAGGTTTTTATAAGTATAAAGGAGAAACTATACCCCCTGGTTTGATAGTAACAACATAGTGGAATAATGTTATAACAATAAATATCATATTAGAGGAAATAATGGAAACAATCCAATACAGTGGAGAAACAAAACAATTAAAGCCAACTGAATAATCTAATAAATAGTAAAGGAATAATGTAATGATAGTCTAAAATATAACTAAATTTCATGATATAAGTGATACAAAATAAAAGATTAGAAGACTCATATACACTCAAAAGACCCCGTTTCTACATCCCATGTCGAACCCATCTCCAAACTCTATCCCATCTTGTAAGAAACAACAACAATAAGGTCCCTTTCCCTTGTCAAATCCTACATCCATGTAATCATCTCAGGTACCAAATGGCCACCCAAGTAGGGTGTGAGTATAACTCAATGGGTCAACTCTACCGTGTATAAAAATAATTATTCTAACAGTAAGTGTATTTAATAATGCAATGAAAAAGTGTACTAATTAATTGAACAATTAAATTAATACAACAACAACCTACATAGAAACTATACCAAAATATCTCTAAGCATGTCTCACAACCATGCCAACCCCAACTATATAACCATGGTATAACATATCCATCTTAGGAACCATTTTTGAATAACTCTGAGCATGTATCACAATCATGCTAATCATAACACTATATCCATGCTATAAATCTCATATAACTGGGTCAAACCTTCTATATAAAAATTTCAGCAAAAAAACAGAGTCAATTATGGTATATAATCATTTTATAATATATCAGGGCCAAGATTAGTATATAATAATTACAACATAAATATGTTATAAGACCGATATATAAGTATTACAACGTAAATTAGGGCCAATCCCAATGTATAATAATTTCAGAATGTATCAGTGTCAAGATCGGTATACAATAATAAGATCATAAACCATTGGGAATAACTTTCTATATATGTATTATAGTATAAATCAAAATGATTCATAAAAGTAAGAATATAAAAATTTCATATGATAAGGATCAATGGTTAATTGTGACAATTACTATATGTCTTTCAATCTGAAATTCCATTTATCATTTGGTCAAAAACCAATAACATGCCAGTTATTTGAATAATCAATCCAATCCAAGTAGAATCTATATAAAGTAATCACCAAAAACCATATCATCCTAAACACACTTAAAGCCATTAATCAATTCATTTATATTGAAGGGTTAAATAAACAAAAAGTATCCATAATTCATGTTAATAAAAAATATAATCCAAAGGGATTAAAATGAATAATCAAATTTATCATTTAATTAATTCGGGCCAATGTTATATTGGAGAAATCAAAATATTGCACATACTTTTGAATTAAATAGACCATATGGTTAAGATTTAGACCCCCAATATTTAACTGGTGATTAAAAAAACACTTCCAATAGAAAACTCCAATGTTAAAGAAGGTTTAAAAGATCAAAAAAATAAACCTAGATCAAAATAGGTTATGATTAACAACCAAAATAGATCCAATGATTACACCACCCCAATGAATACCAATAGAAGAGGAAAGAGAAACCAAAGTAATATACATAACATGTATCTATTGCACAAATGGGATGTATGGAATGGAGGAAAGGATCCCTAAATTTATTGGGAAATCATCCTAGGTTGAGAGAAAGAAGGATTTGTGGATGGAATGAGATACAACAGTATGGAACCATTAAAAATTACTGCTTGGAAAATTACATTGAGTGTAACTGATTTACATGTAGTGTATTTATTTTGAAAGATATATGTTGAAAAACCCATCATCATGATTACATATTTGATTTTCTAGATTATTACATGTCGTGAACATATTACAAGACATGTATCCACTTTATTCCCTATATTGGTTTAACGACATGTTTTTAAAAGAATTTACATGGTGTGTAATACCTTTACATGGAGTGTAAATCCCTTGTAGATAAATTTCATCCTAGTTTCCTATATAAGTATCTGAAACACCTCCAAATACTTCCAAGAATGGGAAAAACCTAAAACCATTCAACATGTTTATATCTAGTTTACAATAATTCAAATGAACATATGTCCCTAAACATTAGGTCATTTTCCCCAAAAAGGATCTCTGTCTCTGAATAAGAGTCATCCACCAAGACTTAAAGAAAAATGAAAACCCAACTAAAGAAATTTGTCACACATTTGTAAGATATATGTACCTAGAAAAATATAAGACCATACAACCTCACCACTATATAATATCTCATCCCTAATCTACTAAAATCATCATTGTGGGTTCTCGACCAACATGTTTGGCCACTGTGCTCATATATTACACGCCATCTCCCAGGTATAATTCTGAACTCATCCTTGTTTCCACTGCACTCGAACCAATGATATAGCCTTACCGAAGAGATAGTTCTCACTATGGTCCATGATGCATATCAGATTCTCCTTAAACAACACATCTATGATAATATCGGTGTATGGTATGCCTATCACATGAGAAGGACCAAGATAATATCTCTAAAGCTGTAACACATGAAACAAATCATGCATGGAACTGTAGAACTATGGAATTGATAATCAAAACACCACTGGAATGAACCAATCCACTATCTCAAACATATTGGCAAACCTGGGAGTTAAGTCTCTATTTTTCCTAACACAACATTGCACCAACCTAGGTGACACTTTTAGGAAAACATAATGACCAACCTCAAAATTCATAAGTCATATACAATGACCCACATGAGATTTCTTCTTGCTCTATGTGGTCACCAACCACCTCATGATCAACTGAAACTACTCAGATTTCTTCTACATAATAATAGGTCCAGTAAACACTCACTCACTAGCCTCTATCCAATAAAGAGATGAACAGAACAACATTCCATATAAGTCCTTGAATGGTTTCATATGGATCAATACCCGAAAGCTATTATTATATGAAAAATCAATGAGTGCCATATTTTTCTCTAATAAACCACCAAAATACAAAATACATCCTCATAACGTATCCTCTAGAATATGAATAGTCCACTCATATTGACCGTTAGTATAGGGATGATAGTCCATAATCAAAAGAACCTTAGATCATAAAACCATCTGAAGACCCATCCAGAATCATGATGTGAAACAAGGATCTCTATATAAAATGATACTCATTATAATATTGTGCATCTAACCACATCACACTATAAAGAATACACATATCATCAACTATGAGGGGATCCATGAGAGGAAATAAGTGTTCTACCTACATTAATAGATCAAAAATCACCCATATAGTTTCATAATTATGGGTTGGCCAAGATAATCATATAAAAAAATCCATAGGGACATCATCCCATTTCCAAAATGGAATGGGAAAAGGCTACAAAAGCCCAGCTGGCCACTGATGCTATACTTTAACTTATGAAAAAGTGAAACATATTTCGATAAATCTTGCTACCTACTTCTTTATTCTTGACCACCAATAATATCTATGGATATCACGATACATATTGGTCAAACTAGATTGTAACTACCTTATAGAATAATGATACTCTCTCATCATGTCCTCATGAAAGCTCGTAGGAACCCATACTCAACCACTGGAAAGAAGATAATTTCCACTGCCAAGAGACCACCCTGTTGGTGTCTCCCCACCATATAGTTGTTTCATAGAAATAATCCCTTTAGATTAGAAAAATTATCTATCTTGATATGATCAAAAAGTTCAGGAATAACTAATGTCAAAGTTATAGCTACTTATTCACATGACTCTTAAACATCTAAATGCATGTATAAAAAGAGGTTTGTTATCTACCACTCATTACAAGACTCCATAACTACCTCTATCTGAGTATTTTAGCTTAATGCATTAGTAAATATGTTTCCCTTTACTAATGTATAATCCATATCAAAGTTGAAAGATTTTAGATACTCAACCCACCTCCTCTTACAAAGGTCCAGGTCCCTCTATGAAAAGATGTACCTAAGGCTCTTGTAGTCCTTGTATACCACAAACCTCTTTCCCGAGAGATAATTCCTACAACATATTAGGGAATGTACCACTAATGATAACTAAAAATCATGAGTAGGATAATACCTATATTCTGTTATCAGCATTCTAGATCCATAAGAAACCACTCGATCATCCTATATCAGAACTGATTCAAGTCCAAATCTAGATGTGTCATTATAAACGGTATATGATTTACCTAAAAAAGGTAATGTGAGGATAGATATTGAATTTATCTTTCCTTTAATCACCTAAAAATATCTATAATAAGCATTAGATCAAAATAAAATTAACCCTTTCTTGGTCATCCTTGACATTAGTGTTTCCAAATGGGAGAAGTATTTGATAAAGTGATTATAATAAAATTCTAAACACCAAAAAGATCCAAATACCAAATAAATTCATGGGTTTCTTCCAAGATACCAAAACTACAACTTTATATAGGTCCAATAAAACTCCATCCTATAATATGAAATGACCTAAGATGTGCACTTCATCAATCCAGAAACTATATTTAGAGATCATGGTGTAAAGATGTTGGTATCTCAAAGTAATCAGGACAATTTCAAGTTTTTGATCTTGATAATATAATAATTGGGATTAAACTAAGATTTCATTAATAATAACCACCAAAAACTGATCCAAAAAAGGAAAAAAGATACTATTCATCAAGGCCATGGATACTACTGGTGCATTGGTTAACCCAAAAGACATCACTTGATAAATATTGGCTATATGAGCTATGAGACAAAATAATCTAAACTGAATTAGTCTGGCATGACTATCCTGAAGATCCCACCCACCATATTCATAATCACTACCTCTTTATAGATATAGAAAGGTAACTCTCCTCCAATAACAGTTGATATGATCCTGGTATAGAAGTAACCAATCCTTACAAAGAATCAAATCAAAACCTATCATTTATAGAACAAATGTTTCCCAAAAGAAATTGTAACCACTATGATCAAGAGAATTTTTGTTGAAAAGATTGATATTCTTTGACCGTAGTACCAACATTGTATCAATTTTCAAAAAACCATCATAGAGTCCCACATCCAAGCCCAACCCATTTACAAAAGAGAGATGATAAAAAAATGAATTTTCTTCCCCTGTATAAAAAAACAAAACAAAGGGTAGATGATACAATAATTATACCTCTGATGGTAGATGGCCCAACATCTATAATATATGGAGTAGTATTTATTATGTTCAGCTGACCAACCCCTCTTCCCTAGGCTCATGTCTGATTCCCCTAAGTTATCCCCTAATCCTGATACTGATTCTTATGAACTAGGGTACCACATCTACTACCTTGACCAAAACATCTTATTGAACTCCATCTACCTACCTACTAAGGATTAACTGATTCCTTCATAGGCTCTGGTACCAATCATGATCCCCTGCCACTACTCTGCTACAACATGCCCCTAAAAACCATTGTAGTTGGACCACCCTTCCATAAGAACGACACTCAAAAGAGGGATATGGACACTGGGGATTCTTTTTACCTATCATTCCATAATGATATAAATGAAACAAAGCACATTTCTTGGATGTATTCCCACTATACTGACTACTATTCCTACTGTTTTCATGGTGAAAATGATAATAGAGAAGATTATTTCCATTAGAAGAATAATTATTAGTTATCCTTACTGAAACAACCTAGCTACTGCTCGGGGCCTCTATCATATTCCCTTCCATGATGAGTGCCTACTTCAACGCATCTATAAAACTACTCAGATAGAACACATTCACCTGCAAACTGATATCATATTGAATACCATATAGAAAATGTCTCTCCTCAAAAATATCATCAGCTACCAAATATGGCACAAAGCACTATAGATCGGTGAAATGTTCAACATATTCCAGTAATGGAATGCCCTCCTCTGTTAGGTTTATGATCTCATGTAAATTCTCCTCCCTTAACATTTTGGGATAGAAATATCTCAAGAATATCCTCTCAATGTTCATCCAAGATATCACATCTTTTTGACCATACTACTCCAAAATGTCCCTCAAACACTTGGATGACCCATGAAGCATATAAGAATAAATATTCACCATCATATCTGCACATGTATCATGATTCATAAATATCATCTAGAACAAATCAATCCAAAACTCAGCTTCCTGAGGGCCTCCCTCCCCAGTGAATGTAGGAGGATAATACAATTATAACTCTCTCTTAAAATCATACATCGAAGGCATGGTGTGAACAATATCTATTTATATGGATATCATGACCCTCAAGAAGCTATCATAAAGATAAAAATTCATCTCATATTCATTAGGTATATGAATCCTTGGTTCATCTGTGTTAAGATAATGCTGATTTCCACTCTCTTGAATCTCATCTCAAAAATTAAGAGGATGAATACTCTTTAAAATACAAAATCAGTCCCTAGAAAAAAGTCTATAATAATAAGTTCAACCTCAAAAAATGAGAAAAACAGAGAACCACCGATGCCTAGTATCTCTAAACATGGATTATTGGTGTTTTATCATGACATAATAGTTCATTTAATTTATCATACATAACAGGAATCTCATATCATAGTCCATATTTGCAAGTATATAACACATGCAATAAATATTTCCCTATCATAAACAATGAATATAAATATATATAAATATATATAAATATATATAAATATATATATATATATCCCTATGTGCCTATCATGATGAATTCATACTCATATCATCTCATCCCGAGAAATGACTATAATTATCAAGATCTAATAACAACATAAAACAACAACCTCAAATAACATGTGAATCACCCTAGGTGAAATAACATCTACTATAAGAATCAAACATCATAAACAAAAAACCCATTATTTGGAACTCATATTTTACTTAGTAGATAAGTTTTATATTATAATGGATAATCTCATTACCAAGTCCCAAAACATCCTAATATCCATTTCAAATTTCCCAAATAGTAATGAAATAGAAAAGAAACCTGATTTTATTTGATGCCACTTTGTAATGTCCCCTGATCGATGCTCTCTCACGTGGATGAAAGGGATTAGTTACATGAACTCAAGAACTATTCCACATATGCCAAAGGATACCAACTAAAATCAGGGTGGGATAAGTATAGTGGGGATAATATACACCCTGGTTATAGAGTTATAACATAGTGGAAATAGAAAATATAAATAAAAATTACAGTTGAAAAAATATTGGAAACAATATAATATAATAGAGAACCAAAAAATAAAAGAAAAATAAATAATACAATAAATAATAATGGAATAATGTAATTATAGGGTGAAATATAAGTAAATTTCATGATAGAAGTGATACAAATAAAATACCAGCAGATAAAAATAAAATCAAAATAACCAAATTTCAAATCATGTGTCAGCCCTGTCTCTAAACTCCAACCTATCCAGCAAGAAATCGTCAACATCAAGGTCCCTTGACCTTGAAAATTCATGAATCCATGTAATAATCTTAGGTACCAAATGAAGTCCCAAGTAGGTTGTGAGTATAAATCGCCAGGTCGACACCACCATGTCTAAACAAAACTAGTGTAACATTAAGTGTATGAAATAATGCAATGAATATGTGCATTTATTAATTATAAAATTAAATAAATACTATATAAAACTAATTCGGCACCATACCAGAATATATATGAGAATGTCTCAAATCCATACAAACCCCAACCATATAAATGTGGTATAACATAACCTATTTCGGCACCATGCATGAATGTCTCTTATTATGTCTCACAATCACACCAACCATAACCATATATCCATAGAATACATTTTACAAAAGGGTAAAACCCACTATATAAAAATTTTTGTAAAAATTTTGGGATGATATTAGTATATAATAATTTTAGCATGTATCAAGGCCAAGCCAGATATATAATAATTACAAAATAAATCAGGGCCAATCCCGGAATATAAGCATTACAACAAAAATCAGGGCTAAGCTCAGTGTATAAGAATTTCACCATGTACCAGGTCCAAGATGAGTATATAATCATTAAAACATAAACCACTAAGCATAGCCTACTAGATAAGTATTATAACATTAATCACAACGAGTCATAACAATAAGGGTACCACAATATCACATCATAAGGCTCAATGGTTAATTAGGAACATTACTATTTATCTTTTAATATCACATTCCATTTATCATTTGGTCATAAACCAATGACATGCTAGTTATTTCAATAATCAAGAAAATACAAGGTGAATCTATATCATGAAATCACCAAAACTCATGTCATACTAAACATACTTTAATCCATTAATCAATTCATTTAAAATCAAGGGTTCACTCACCCGAATAATATCCATAATACAGGTCAATAAAAAATATCATTCAAAGGGATTCCAAATAATAATAAAATTCATCATTTAATTAATTTAGGTGCATGTTATGTTGGAAAAATGGAAATATTTAACATAATTTTCAATTAAACAGACCAGAAGATTAATATTTTGAACCCCTACCTTTAACCAATGATCAACATAACACTTTTAAGGAAAAATTCAAATGAGTTTGAAGGTGAAAAGGGTATAAAAATAAACCTAGATCAAAATAGATAAATATTAACAATTGAAAGAGGTCTATGGATTCTACCATCCTAACGGAGCCTATTGGATGAAGAAGGATAAAGCAAAGTCAAAGAATTACCAGGGATCAATCGCATAACTAGGACATCCTGAATGGAGTAAAGGCTCCCAAAATCCCTTGATAAATTAACCTAGGTCGAGAGGAGGAAGGTTGTAGTGGATGGAATTAGAAGTAGCCGCAAAACACCCTTAAAACTTTATTCTCAGGGAAATTACGAGGTGTGTAACTCATTTACACATTGGGTATTTTCTTTTATAGGGATATACTGAAAACCTATTTTCTAGGATTAATATTTAATATGAATTAACATTACAAAATGGGAAATATTTACACAACATGTAACCAATTCACGCCCTGTATTCATTTCACAATATGTGTCTGAAAAAATTTACACATCATGCAATACCTTTACACAGTGTAGACATCCCCTACAGATAAAATTCAGCCCAGTTTCCTACATTGAAATCTAACACATCTCCAAATAATCCGAAGCATGAAAAACCCTTGTACCATTTAATACATTAATATCTAGGTTCTAGTAATTCAAATAATCTTACATCCCTAAAAATTAGGTCATTTTCCCCAAAAAATGATCTTCATCTCTGAATAAGATTCAGCCTTAAGGCTTAAAGATAAAGAAAAATACAATAGAAAACATTTGTCAAAAAACAAAAACTAGGGAATACATAGAAAAATATGGGGTCTTATAATAACTACTTAGTAAATAATCACTCAATTTTTAGTAGTCATTTTATTTTTCAAAAATAATTTTTCTTGAAAATAACTTCTCATTTCTTACTTTTGAGAAAATATTATAATTAATTTCTGGAACGTGTAGAAATATTATTTGATAAAAAATATAATTTTTGAAATATGAGTATAAAAATCATCTTATGATGGATTTTTTCGATTTTTTTTTAAAAAGTTTTATTTTTAATAAATATTGATAAATATAGATTTTTATTGAAAACAATATTTTATTAAAAATTATTTACAAATTAAAAATATATTTTTTTTAGTATTAAAATTTTATTAGTTGGATTTTATTAAACATAGTCCAGTTATATTCATTATAATGAATTTTATACTAGAATTCAGTATAATAATATTTTTATACTTAAGAAGGCATATTTCAGAAACAATTATTTTCCTTTAATTTTGCGTTATAATATTAAAATAATTTATAAAACTTCTAGAAATTAAATATGGTAAAATTAATTCCAAAATTTGAATCAATAAGTCTAAATTTTGTAAATAGCCCCCTTTTATTTTTTTTCATTAGGAGTTGTAACCATAGTAAATAATTGTCACCATGATAAGAATAAATTGAGTATTTAAGGTTAAAAATAATATGAAAAGGAAAAAAATGACCCCAAAAGTTTCCTTTATCCTATTTTATTAGTTCATTTTGTCCATTTCCATGTATTTTTTGAAAATATAGAAACATTGTTTCATATTTCTTTGATTTTGACCTTTATATAATTTTATATAATTAAATGTCTAAAATGTCATTCTATTTTATTATTATCTCTAAAATTTTTACATAGGGATAAACAGATGATATGTTCTATTATAGATGCTCATTTTAGATATATTTTTATATAATAGTAATTTATTTCTTATGTTTATTAATTAAATAATTTAATTAAATATTTATGCAATACCAACATATTATTTATTCAATAAATAGAAAATTAAAATAAATGATATTAAAAATATTACAAGTAATATAATGTGAATGAATTATTTTGTTCTATGAATCTTTTATATAAATATTATGGATGTATTAAAGGATTATATTTCAATTTATTTTCTCTCATTTTGTTTTTGACATCAAATTAAAATAGTAGTTCCGAAATTGGAATTAATGATATTTAATAATAAATAAAATTTTATTAAATGATTTAAAATTCATAAAAATATTATCTTTATCCAAATTATTGGTATATAGTTTAAAATATCAACCATGGTCAATTTATTCTCTAATATTCCTTATATAATAACTATATTAACTCATAAATATTAAAAAACATTGTTATCACATGAATTTTTAAAAAGGCTAACAGAGGGTTAAGAAAAATAGTTAGGGTACAATCATAGTATAAACATGTTTAAATTTTTTTATGAGATAATTTTGACCCATCCCCTTTATAACTTCAAAATATATAAATTTTTATGTATTATTTCCTAGGAAATAATTTATATTAAGTTAATAATTTTTAAAATTCCAAAAGTTCTCCTCCCCTAACTTATAAAATAGAACCTACATCCCCTTTTATTCACACTTAAAAGCCTTTTAGTTTATACAATACCTACCTAAATTCCTTATTAAAATCCCTCCCCTAATTCTAGAGTTATTATTTTATATATAATACCATCCTTATAGGGAATAAGGTATAAATAAAAGGGGATTTTTTGAAGAAAATGTAAAACATTTAACTGAATGTTTTAGTTCCATTTATTATTACAATACCTTAAAATACTATTAAAACATTTTTATATTACAACATTAGTATATAACATATAATTATATGTTTTTATGTTATTTACATAAATTATATCCATCTCTTCTTCCATCAAATGAGAGACTAAACCATCATTCATGTGTACGACGAACTACCACATTGGGAACCAAAGTAATTCATTTTCCATCACCACCTCACATAAATATTTATAGTGATGGATTTAAATTAAATATATTAAATTCATGAAATATTTATCATTCTTTAAAATTAATGTTTCATTCATTTTCATACGTTTCCATTTATTTAATAATAATAACATTGTATGTGCGTACGTGTGGACTACCACCTCCACGAAGTGATGTGATTCATTTTTCAACACTACAAAATATTGGTGGTATATATAAGTTTATTGAATTAACTAATATTATATTTATGATATAATTATAATTATGGATAAAAAAATATAATAATTACATTTTCTCCATCATTCCCATTGGAGAATTGAAACGTTTCTCATGCGTATGTATGGCCTACCATCTCCAAGATTGTAACATAGTTCATTTTTCTAAACCAACATTCATGTTTTTTAATAAAAATAAAATTTATGTATAAAAATTATAATTATCTCTTGATTAATATTCTTTATATGATAAAATTATAACCTATATTTCCTTAGTCAACATACCAAAGTGATTTTGGGCATATGTGCCGAATATCATCAAAACATCCAACATGAACCTAAATGATTAAGTAATTCAATATAAAATGATAATAAATTAAATAAAAGGGATAATAAACCTGATTTTTTTGATCAAGTAAATAATTAACATAATTTTATCAATTAGGTAGATAACGAAAATACGCGATGAGTCATGATCGAGGTAAGGTGCATTATCATTAAAAAAAAATTCTTTTTTAAGGTCTCCCTTCCAAATAATTTTATTTCATGTCCATGATCTTATAAATGTTTCAAAAAAATTATTATTTACAATTTATAGTATTATAATTTTCATTTTGACCATATTATACTTTCTTTATAGTTTTTTTTACAGTGTAATACTTTTAAGGTTTTACGTTAGGGATGTTATACTTTAATAACCATATTTAAAATGTTTTGAAGTTTTATTTTCTAAATAATTATCTTACATGTATGTATTCATAAAAATAATTTTATGGATGTATTTATATGAAAATAAAATAATTATAAAGTAATTTTTTCTCTCACCCACGAAGTTTTTTAAAATATTTTTTACATATTTTTTAAGGAATGTTTTGACTTTATTTAAAAAATAAAAATAGGATGTTCTATTTTAATGTATATAGTTTCAAAATATTTTCCCACCACTATAAATAATATTTGATGTTTGTATTCTTTTATAATCATCCATGTTTTCTTCAAGGATAATCCATCCTTTCCTTTTATGTGGTAAAAAATTCTTTTTGTTTATTTATCAAATGTAATCTTTATTAATTCTCTTTCTGTTATGATATGAGTCAAGATTATGCAACCCATTTCTTTCTATGGATTTATATTATGTTTATGCACCATGATTTATTTCCTTTTGTGGAACAAATAATCATATAAATGTTATGAATAGTGTTCTTAGATAGTTCTTCAATATGTTGGGTGATGTTTTTTCTAATTAGATGTTATATATGGGATTAGGGACTTAAATGAATCCACAACATGACTTTTTCCACAATATGATGTTGTATTGGAAGTTAGACTTGACTTATTATTATGTCATATTTTATGTTTCTACAATATTTCCTATTTTTCCCTAATCTTATGTGTAACGTCCTATTTAAAGGTAAAATCTTTTTTAACTATTATAATGCCAAAAAAAGAAGGTTTGATCGAGGATAAAGATCATTTTTTGATGAAAATTATCTAAAGTTCATGACTATATATTTTTTTAATTAGTGGTATCTAGGTATAAATTTTTAGAAGGTTTTAGAGGGTTAAATTTGGGGTTGTGTTTAGTTGGAAGCATTAATGGTGGTTCTACATGGGCCACCAGTGGGCACTAGTTGCATTACAATGTAATTTTTTTGTTGGAAAAAAACCATGAAAATGGATTATAGTGTAAATTGGATTATAATTTAAATACTCAACTAACACCATAAATTAATTTATCGGTATTTTTAACCTCAGGAGACACCATTTTAGGCATATGTTCTAGGTGGGGTGTTTTTCATCATAAAACAAGATATTATGATGTAAATTATCCCATACCTAGTAAGTTTATTTTAATTTCACACCTGAATTCTTTTAAAATTATGTAGATATATCTCACTTTAACATTTCAATTTCTATCTCATTTTATGATAAACTACGACCCTTCATAGCATCTCAGTTGGGAGTCTGATTTCTGGTGAGTTTCCTTATTTTTGGTATCTCATTACTTCATCTATCCTTCCTTTTCAATGGCCTGATATCGAGATTTTTGATTGAATAAAAGTATGATCTTAATGAATTGTGATCTTGGAATTCTTTTTTTATCTCCTTCACCTTCATTCCTCATTGGAATTTCATGTGGCAGGTGTTTATTTAATCATTTAAGATAGGTATATAGTTCTATAATGATTTACCCTAGAATTGATACCCCAATTTATTGATTGATTTAAAATGAATATTTAATTGATTTGAAAATCTAGATTTTTGATGGATTCATGAATATTGAATTGATTTGATAAATTTAAATGAATGTTTATTCCTGAGAAAATTTGGTTAAATTGAAATATTATTTTAAAAGGAATGAATTTGAGGAAAACCTACGATTTGGTTTTGTAATGAGAAAGACATGTTGAAAATTGAAGTTTGGAAAAATTATATTTAATTGATTTGAAATGATGGATTTTCCTATGTTTGATTGAAGAACATGTAAAACTAGGTAGTTAGTGGATGACTAGGAAAAGAATTCTATGAATCTAACTCCCTATCAATGGATTAACAGTGAAAACACTAACTAAACCATGTTTGGCATGATTTCCCATAATGGGATACCCTAATGATCTATTTATTCATGTGTGAACACCTTACTTAATCTATGGGGATGGTGGATATATCTCAGGATCCTATTTTTTAGAAACTAACATACCATAGGGATTATTACCTAGTTCTATTATAAGTTTTATTTGATGATTACATTCCATTTACTGTTATCTATTTTATTCATTCCAGATGATTTATATAAATGTTTTATATAAAATGGTCATATAATATTGTTTTAATATATCTTCATTCCTTTTTTTTTATGAAACCATGTTTTTTTCAAAAAATATATAAATAAAATTAAATCCTTTGTTTTATTAAAATTTAAATAATAATTGTTTTAATTGTCATAAAAATTATTATGCAACACTTGGTGAGACCCTGCTGTGATGTTTAACTCATACCATTGATTTTCCTTTAGGAATTTCTATATTATCTTATGTTAGGTTCAAGTGATGGGAATCTTCCTCTTGGAGGAGGAGGGTGTACATTTTTCATGGTACATGGAGTGATGGAGGTGATAAGTGGATATGTGATCCACCTATTACATCAGGTGTTTGAGATTTTCTTTAACAGATGCTATGTCTTCTAATGATGTATCATTTAGGTGCTGTATTAATTATTATTTTTGGTACATTCTCCACAAGGAGTGTTTTTATACCGAATTTTACTATTTATCTTCCAATATTATTTGTAAAAAAATTCACTTATTTTATCTTGTGTGATTTCAGCCGCTAGTCCCCTACTTTTTGGGATTTTAATTCCCTTTAGTCTATGTTAGAACCATCTTTGGTATCAACTTACCAAGGTTTCTGGGATGGTTTGTGACATTTTTATACTGTGATATATATTTTATTCTTCCATTTAATTAATCACAAGCCTTATCTTTTATGATATCATGTTATACCTTTGACTTACATGTTATGATTACTTATCATGTTTATTCCCTTATACAGATTTTTGGTCTCATCCCACATTTTAAAATGTTTTTTATAGGGTTTTAAGGATGAGTGTAGTGATGTATGAGGACAATATGAAAATTGTGAATATATATCATGAAATAAAACCTTTTAATAACATAAAATTTATTCTTTATTGAAAAAATGGTTTCTATATAGAATTCCCCACATTTTGATGTGATAGTTATTTATGTAAGAGTGATGGATTAATTCTATAAAACTCTAAACTGTAAATATCATCAAAGGTATGCAAATTAATTCATAAAATAAAATGAAAGATTATGTATTGTTTAATGTTAGTTCCTTATTTTCATGATATTTATTCACTACTCAAAAATGAACTACCAAATTAGAGTTATAGAACACACCAAGAATTCCATTCTTATGACTCAAATAAACAAAAAAAAATTATGAATATATAGTGCTTATTCTTCCACTAACGACCACCCTACCATGGTAAATGCACTATTTAAGAAGGTTCTAGTCTTATTTCATTTAGAATAATTATATTTATCCTTCCATTAATTGGTCCAAAAGTATAGAATTAATTTTTATATAATATTATATAATTCCACACCCTTCTTCATAATATTTTAGATGTAGATCTTTTATGAAACCTAATATACTCCATTTCCCTACTGTGTAATTCACAACTTTATATTTTCTACTCAGGGAATCCACCATGACATTAATTTTCAATAGTGCATATGACATCTCAATATTGAATTTATGATGATAGTCCACCAATCTCTTTCTCCTTAGGCTTGAAATATCATTGAGAAAATATATACATCAAACACTTGTGATTCAAATAAACCAAGAATCACTCACCAAATTAGTAGTATCAATGTCTTCAAGGCATGAAAATCACAACTAACTCTAGATTAGGTGTTTTTTAATTATTTTAATGTGTTCATAACTACCTAGATCCATAAAAACCCACTTTATCCCCTTATATGAGCACACACCCCAGTCTAGCTCTAGATACATCATAATACCTAGAGAATCATTCACTAATGTTTTACCAGATCAAAATTGGAATATATTCAAGTCTCTATTTTTTCCCATCAAAATGTATTTGGAACTTCTTATATAATTAAAACATCATACCTTTCCAATTAAATTTATTCCTTAATGATTATAACTTTAAAATGTATTTAATAAATTTTAAATACCCCAAACCTTATTGCTCAGAATCAATGGTTACATTACTATATTAGATCTATAAATAAGAGATCACATCTCAATGGATCAAATTGTTTAGTAGTCTTGGTAAACTATATACATACATGAATTTCATAATATTTTTGAAAACATGAAATAGAACATTGTGAAAGTAAAAATTATGTATCCTTGAAATCATTCATATATTCCTTATTCCTATCTTGGGGAAAGGAAGAAAAATAAGGTTGATATAATATTATTTGTAATATTTATGTAAATTAGAAACTATTATGAATAAATAAAACTTAATAAATAGGGCATGTTAAATATAGAAATGTAAATATATCAACACACATGAAATTTAATCAATAACATGAGAAAAAAATGAATCCATGGATAATATTAATGTAATAATATCATGGATAATAAATAATAAATTATTAATAAATTAAATGCTTAATATTGGACTTCATGATATAATACATCATTATATTTATACCATCAAGAAATTTTGAAAAATAGTTTAAAATTGTTGGTAAAAAACCCATTTAATGCTAGCTTACTTATTATCTTCATGAGACTATTGAATCATTGAGAGGATATTTAATTATGTCCCCACCCTTAAATGTATGTCCAAAATCATTTATCATATATCAAAAGATCTATTTAATTCATAATCAATATTAATTATTGGTATATTTCTATATTTAATAAAAAATAAGGAATATCAATATTTCCCTAGTCAATCAAATAACTATCAAAGTAAAACACCACATGTAGAAATTTTATATGGTTTAGTTAATAATAATATCCATGACAAATAATATGAATATTTATGATAAATTAAATTTATATTTATCATATAAATTGAATATTTCAAGGAGATGTTAATGATCACAAAAATTAATCAAGAAAAAGAGAATGTGAATACTTTCCTTGGTTAAACTGATCGTAAACCATCAAGAGAAAAATAAGTATGATATCATCCAAAAAATACCCAGTTGATTATATTTAAAATAAATTGTTTTTGTCATTTATGAATATAAATAACATGAAAATATCTTTAAAACTATTTTAGAGAGAAATACCCTTTTTTCTTTGAAAATAACTTTTGAAAACAAGAAATTTACAAAATATTTAAAAAAATTTCTTTAAAATAATCTTATAGATCTGTAGAGTAATATTCAAATATATTAGTGTCTATGATGGTAAAAAGTATATGCTCATTCAAAAAATGTTAAAAACAATGATTCCCAACACATTTTGGTAAGAAATGTCAAAATTACCATGTTAAGAAAACAACATGAAGATTCCTTTTAAATTATTTTTTTAAAAGAAAATTATGTGTAAAAATGGATTTAAAAAATCATAGTAAAATATTTTTGAAAACATTCTTATAAATAATAAATTTGTAAGAAAAAGGATTTTTGACCGAAGATTGAAATGGAGTCGTATTTTATTAAAAACATTTTCTCAATAATTTTAAGTTCCAAATAGTTAAAATGATACTATTACTTGATCACATCATGAATAAGTATAGGATAAAAAAACTCATTTTATTAGAAAATGATCATATAATTTACTTCAATGTAAATTCAATCACAAACAATTACTATTAAAATGAGGCTAAAACATGAATCTCTTACCACTTTGGTTAATTTATAATCAAAACCCGATTGAAAAAAACAAGATCAAGTGAAACATCAAATACTAGGAATATAAATATATTAATTATATAACATTTTAAAGTCTAATTATATACACCTAATTCTTGGATATATGTGCATAACATAATATATGTCCCAATGAAGACAATTTGAGAAAAGAAACTATGAATATGATCATAATGTTAATGTTAAAATTAATCAATTAATAAATTATGAATATAAAATATAAATACACATAAATTTTTATTAAATGTATCATAATATTATCAACATTAATTACACACATAATCTTTGAATATCGAAGACTATAAAGAAGTAATATAACCCAATGAAAATAAATTGAGTTATGAAATTCTACACCCCTTGGTAAATTTCAAGTAAAATACCCTTAGAATAAATAATTCAAATTGAAACCTAAAATACAATGAATAATTAAGGCCTCATTATATTACATGTAAAATGGGTAGTATATACACTATATAAAAGAAATTAAGTGCAAAACATTACAATATGCCTCAATGAAAGGAAATTGAGACAAAATACTTACCTCACCCCTCCTTTCGATTGAACACACTTTAACATCATGTATAATGGTTTTAAGAATGATATTTATTTATATCATAAACATATTAAAGTTTACATTATCATATATGATCTAATTATAAAATCCTAACACCCATTCAATAACAGTCATTTATTATTATTATTTTTTCGGGTGTTAATTTTCCTTTTTTCTCATACATGTTTTTTCATTAAAGTTTTTGTTATTGAGTATAGGATATAGTTACATAATATATAGAATAATATTAATTTTATAAATATCCTATTTACTTATTTGATAAATTCTTAAAACCATTCTTGAAATCTAAACATGGAAAATGATTTTCATTTCTTCGGGGAGACGGTAGGTCATGTGTATGCACAAGCGATGATGTCATTATCTTAATGGGTGAATGTGTAAGGAAGATGATGGAATATTAATTTTGAATAATTTATATCATTTAATATTTATTATATATATTCATTATTTCCATCATTATGACTGCCCATGTGAGTTGGATAAGGGAAAGAAACTAAAACGGTTAGTAAGGTGGTATTCTAGTGTACACACAAGCGATGGATTTTTTACCCCATTTCATAGTGGAGAATATGAATCGACATTATTAAATAAAAATAATAAAATCTAAATAAATTGTATATAAGTGTGTTATTATATTGTAATTTTTTAATATATAATTGAAGCTTTAAAAATAATAATTAAAAAAGGAGTTTAGTGAATACAATCACCTCCTCTTAGATGAACCACCTTTGTATATCTTAGTAAGGAGCCTAGGTTAGATAATTTTTGAAGACCATCTCCTATATAATGTGAATAATAGTTTTTGTGACATATTTTGTTAGGTTTTTTGTGCCAAAATGGATTGATAGGAGTGAATACGTGAGTGGAGGGAGTTCCCTTTTATAATTGAGGAGGAGGACACACATGAATTTTTTTAAAAGAATAAATCATACCCACGTCTTTCACATGACACGAGGACTAAAAATGGATCATTATCAAACATAATATATGAAAAGGTATAAATATGTCCATTAAAATTGATTTATACTTGTTTTAGGTTATTTTAACCCTTATCTTATTTTTTAACCCCTTGAAAACCTATTTTGACCTTAACTGCAATAATTAATTTTTACTAATTTTACTATTTATTATGACCAAAACTTATGTTGAAATTATTCTATAATTTTAATTATGATGATTTAAAATATCAAATCAATTTTATCGAATTACATCCATGTAAGTGTAAAATTTAATTTAAAGATAAAGCAATAAAACCTGTCAAAAAATGGGTTTTCATGAAATGTATTTTTCAACCATAAGACGATCATATATTAACTATATGAATAGAAATAATCATGATATGATTATAAAATCATAATTTTAGATATATAATCTATATATTTAATTTAAATAATTCATAATTAAATATTATTTTAATTAATTAAAATTAAGGAACATTATGAATTTAAAAATTGTTTTTAGAAAAGTGCGTGTTTAAGCCTAAAAATAAACTTTTAAAAAAATTTCATATAAAGATGATTAAAATTTAACAAATTATTTTAAATTTAATTAAATAACACTTTTTTTTAAATTTAAAATAAAATTAATAGAATAATGGTACTTTAAAATTACTTAATTTACTGAAAATTCATAACAGTATTTGAAAAATTAATAATTTTTTACTATTCATTGGAAAATAAATCTTTTTTAAAAAATCCCCAAATTTAACCCTAATATAATTTTGATATTATTATTTAAAAATGATATTATTTTTATAAAATAATATTGCTAAAATTGGTATAAATTTATTATAATTCCAAACATAAATTGAAAAATAAAACCATTACTAAAAAATATGTATTTTAAAGCATAAAATGACTTTACTAAAAATTAGAGTGAAATTTTACTAAGATTTTATCAAGAAATTTTTATATATTAGGAATTATATATATATATTTAATAATTCAATTAATCCTATTCAGACCATCTAACTCAATAGCTAGGTCATTACAGTTATGTTTAAAAAGTATCTCACAGTTTTTTAGGCTTAATATTGTGTGTCGAATATGCAATCATGAACAATATTATTATTTTAAATTATTGGGGTGTTATATTAAAATCAATGGTATATTGAGAATACAAGGAAATTAAAAACATCAAAGATATTCTTGAGGCACTCCCAAAAAATCATTGTACCAAAAATTTCTAGGTCTTCTAAGACACCCTTCCCAGAAATTACAATCCTCATGAATTTAACTTCCCACATCAAAAATTAACATTTGGATATCTTTGTATAAAACTCATTCCCCACAAAATATTCAGTGTAGTTTTATAATTGATACCATGATTCACATATAAGCTACAATAAATTAGAATATCATATATAAACACCATGATGAATTATTAAAAAAATTTATGGAACATAAAAATATTTAATGACACAAAAATACTGGGATCATTAGTATCCTCAAATGGGAAAACCAGAAAAATTAAAGTACATATACCTGGTCCTAAATGTTTTCTTTGTAATTACCATATTATTCATCCTTAAAAGGTGATATCATGATCATAAATCAATATTAATAAACCACCTAGCTCCCCCCAACAGGTCAAATAAGCCCAATGATGAGAGGTAGATGGTATTTATTCTTCATCGTTACATGAATCAACTTCTGGTAGTCAATGAACCATTATAACCTTTTGTATAACTTCATAGAAAATAGATATTATGCTTCCTAGGGAAAAATTATTTTCCAAATATGTACATTTCTTTCAAAATATTATAATTTAATCTTTATCTCTCCTAGATCTATAGGTTACACACAACAAAAAGTCAATGTGATCAGACTCATCCTAGGAAACAAATCGATGGAGAAATCCTCAAAACACTCTGTTAGATGTCTGGAAAAGTCATTCAAAAACCCACCTAATGAATACTTCATTACTACCAGTAACTAAAATTAAACACTATAATATATAGATCCAAGAAAAAAACTAACTTATTATCAGGTAAAATACCCAACGTTCTTATCGATAAATCTTTTACATTTAGTAAAAATGTCTCACTCACCTTGAAATGTGAAAAAACTACTATCTAGGGAAGTAAAGGAAACATTTCAATCATAACAGCCTACATGAAACATGAAATTCCCATCCAAACCATCATGATTAGGACATCAAACAAGTCCATATCTAGAAAAGAAAAATCACAAAATACATCCACATTAATATTCATAATAGAACAAGATGGACCCATAATCCCTTATTCTATACCCTCCCTTAGAGGCATCCCTATATTTATAGAATAATATAATACCTCTATATAAAAATTAATTTAATCTTCTACTCATTATGATATGAATTATTGAGATTCATCCATACCCAAAACTATATAGACCATAATGAAAGTGATAAATAGAGTACATGTAACTATTATTGGTTCAGCCTCTAACTCCACTAGTAGAAAATATATATCCATGAACCTTATATCCCTAACCATGACAAGGATTAACACTAGTATTATCCTATAACTAATATTCACCCTACTTCAAATTCTTAAAAAATATCATTGATCTTTGAGTTTTTTCATAATCTACAACACCAACTCATCAAGAGAGAATATTAAAAACCCTATTTAGATTCTAAAGTTTCCCACATTGATGATATTTCTTAAGACCATTAAGATATTTCCATATTTTTTATGTCATGTTGTCACAATGGTAATACCCAATTAATCTAATACCTTGATAATTACTTGTGCTCATAGATTTTCCCCTAGCTACCACTTTACTGAGAATGAAACTACTCTTTATTATTCACTCTATAAATATTATTACCTCCCTCAAACTAAGGGAAAAAGTAATTCATTCCATTCATATTAATTATGTCTAACTCATCCATATACACCATATTTTCAACTACTATATAGTTTTTTAAATGAATTATGATCACCTTTAATTAATCTTATGTTTAAGAGCCATCCTAAACCACTATGCTTTGAGACTGTCATTAGTGATCAAATCTAGTGAAAAAATAAACCAACTCTAAAAAGAAAGAAATACACTGCAATAATATATTGTTCCCCTAGTCTATCTATAAATACTCTTAATATTTACTTATCTTAAGAGTGTTTTTTATTTACCTATAAGATAAATATTATTGGAACAAACCCCATAATATATCATTATTTAGACATTCCACCATAGATATCTCTCCCCACTTATGATATTCTCCCTCAAACCTATTAGCAACGAACTCTACCATTGTATTCTCAAATGTATGAAAAAACTGTAATATTTAATTGGTAATTTATAAAAAATCCTTAAAATATTGTACTCTACCATCACCCTTATCTATAGAAGTATTCTTGTAATATAAAACCAAATCATGATCCAATTCCTATAGTCACTTTTGATCTATCCTCTTTTTATGAAAGAGTATAACACCATAAATCAAAAGAGAATCATAGAAGTAAGTATGTAGTAATTCATAATGCTAAAACCGTAAAAAAAATTAATTTATTATTTCTATGTATAAAATTATCTATTCAACCTAGAATGATTCCTTTATAGTATGTTTTCACACAAGTAGTAAAAAATAATTATTACCAAATTATTTTAAAATTAAAACCCTTTTCAAATTTTTTTGAAATCACCTTTGAAATCTATTTCATTTAAAAAACCATTTCTAAAAACTAATTTCACATGTAGATAATACCTAAAAATGAATATCAAGATGCATGAAAAAATAGACATCCTAACCCATTATTGTGATAAAAATCTACAGAGAACCAATTGACCATCAGTTTATAAGGAATCCCTCTAATCACTTATCCTACCCAAATCCCTAATAACTTATGAATCACCATAATATGGAAATATAAACCTTTATAGGGTACCTATTGAGTTCCACTAACCCTAGACTCTATGTTTACCAAACTTTTAAAACTCAAACATTAAATCATTTCTCAAATTACATTTTGTCATGACCCCAACTCAGGAAGTGAATCCTTGAGACCCGAGTTGAGATTTCCATAAATCCTCAGATGTATCCATTAATCAGTAGATTCTAAAAACTAGTGATAATAGATAAACATAGTAATTTTATAATGATTTCAAATTGAATTAATAACCAACTATAGGAAACAATAATGAAATTTCATTTAAAACCATCATACAAATATTAAAATTATTTTTAATTTAAATTAAAAAACCTGCTGAGCATAGTTTAAAATTAAACAAGCCAATGTTTTAAAATGACCGAAAAATCTATCCAACAATACTTTTATGATTTTAATAGTCCAAATCTTACTTTAATGTGAATTTACTATGAAATCAACTCCTAAGATCCATTACTCAAGAAAAAAATATCCTTTCAATCACCTCTAGCATTACATAAGACATCTACAAGAGCACTGGGATATATGGTTATGAGTGAGAATGAATAACCAAAAGGATTTCCCAAAATCAAGCTCATGTAATACCATTTAGAACTATAACTAACAATGTAACTAATGATATTGAAAACATTTCATCACATTTAAAACAAAATAATTTATCACAATTACAGGCAATTAAAGTAGTATATAGAAATTATATAAAAAATTTAAAATAAGGTAACCCATCCTGGTTCCACCTCAATATGAATCTAATAGATAATAAATAAAAAAAATCAGAAATTAATATTAAATATGTATATGATATAAATTATTTCATGGTAACACAACATAAACCCACTATAGATCTTTATCGACCAAATATTTTCTTGAATTTCACTACATTTTCAATGCACATCACATAAGAAATGAACTTCTCATCCATCCAAATCACCAAAACATTACATTCATACTCTACCCTTCCCAGATATTTCTCATACCCAATACATTAAAATCCTCAAACATTTATACTTATTAAAATAATTTTATCCAAATCACATAACAAAATCCATCTCTTAAACACTTCAAATTTAAGATATCGGAAATCCACTTTTCCTAAAATGTCAAAAAAATATTTCACAAATTCCATTAAAACCCAAAACCCTTGACTTAAATTCATATTCAATTCTAAATAAACTCCCATTGTTTAATTTAAAAGTCCAAAAATTCCCATGGTCTATCTAATCTAGAATAAAATAATTATTAAATCAATTTAAATAATTATATGATGATTATATACATAGAAATATGACCAAATGTACACCAATACCACAGTAATGAATATAAATCCCAAGAGGTGTGAACATGATCCTCCTATGTCAGATGAATTACAATTGATGATTCTAAAACACTAGATCTGATGTTAGAAATCATAACACAACCCCTTGAAACCTATAAGAAACAAAAAAAGTTCACTGTTCACCCATTCATGGTTGATATGAAAAATAAAAAGAAATAAATCCAATCCAAGGAGATATATACAACCAAATAAAAAAATAAAAAGAGAGAGAAAGAAAAAGATCAATGAATATGAACGATCATCAAGATTAAACCTAAGATCCAATGTTAATCATATCAACCCTAAAGATAAAGGGTCCTTGGATAATGAAATATCCTTAATATTTATCCCAAGGAATCATATAATTATCCCACAAAAATTTAGGGGGTCTAATGAGGCTTATGATTGGATAATTGGGTTTTTAAAATTCTAAATCATGTAATGTGAGCCTGAGTGTATGATCTTAATAAATGTTCTGATGGGAATATGCACCAAACCTATAGAAACCTCTACCAAAATACTAATCACTGCACAATCTCTTTGTATAATGATCCAACCATGAAAGTTACTCTACCTCATGTAGGTGACATACATGGGTTTTCTACATATTTCAAGAGACCATCGACCTCAACCATTTAGTGTTAATTACAAATCTAAAATTGCAAAAATAAATCTAAAAATCACCAAAAATCATAAAAGGGACTTATCTATAAAACTTGACACATGATAGATATTTTTATTATCGCATGAATCCTCGATTTCTATGAAAATAAAATTCAATTTTAGTAGAATTTTTTTAGAGTTATGATATTTTTTTAATAAATAATTTTTCTAATAAATATCATTATGATAATGAGATAATTTAAAGTGGAATATATTTTTGATATAGGATAATCAGTCTTTACTGTAAATGAATCATACTAAGTGGTATCAATATTTTAAATTCATTCATTTAATATTTTTTTCCATTAATATAAAGATCTAGTGTATCCCAAACTTTAAATGCAATATCACATGTATAAATATGATTGAATTCATATTCACCTAATGTGAAAGTAATGGAATTAATGAATTTGTAATTATAATCATAATCCTCCCTAGTGAAATCAATCAATTCATTTTTTAGAATGACGGGTATTACATACCTAAACTCAATAGAACCCTAGATTTCAAAGAATAAGCAGTTAAGATGTATTTTTAATTATGATATTTTCCTAATAATAACTGGTACTATTGATGTATGGACATATGTAAATAAAATTACCTTATAGAATAGAAGGTTTTATCTATACACTACTACAAAAACAGGCTTTATCAGCGCTAAAAACTGGCTTTATCAGTGATAAAAAAGCATTTTAAAGCTCAGCACTGATAGGGGGGTTCCCCTTTATCAGTTCTTAATAAGAACTGATAAAGGGGTACTTTATCAGTGCTAAAAAAGTGCTGATAAAAGCCCTGTCTGCTATAACAAAAAAATCTGCAACAGCACACCCAAACAACACCTGTAAAAAATTCAGCATCTCAACAAGTAAGTATACCCATACAAAATTAACACATAAATCATAAGGTAATTACACCAATTATACCTATACACCATTAAAACATAATTAATAAGTTAATCAAATACATAAAGAATTCAATTCAGAATTCAGGGGGTTGGGGGTTGTTCAGGGGTTTGGGGTGGCTTTCTAAGGGTGGGTAGGGGGTGTTCAGGGGGGGGGGGGGGTTGGGGGGTGGTCCAGGAGGTTGGGGGGCTTTCCAAGGAGGGTGGGGGTTTCCAGGGGGGGTGGAGGGGGGGCGTCTAGGTGGTGGGGTGGTGTCTAGGAGGGGGGGTGTCCGGGTGAGGGGCGGGGTGTCTAGGGGGAAGCTTTCCAGGGGGTGGGGGTGTCCGAGGGGTAGGGGGGTGGTCCAGGGGGTTGGTGGGGCTGTCCAAGGGGGGTGGGGGTGGTGTCCAGGATAGTGGGATGGGGGTGTCTAGGGGGGTGGGGGTGTCTAGAGAGGGTGGGGGCATTTCAGGAGGTTGGGGGGGGGGGGGGCTGTCCAAGGGGGGTGGGGTGGTGTCCAAGGATGGGGGGGGGTGTCCAGGTGGGGGTGGGGCTGTCTATGGGGTGTCCAGGGGGGGTGGGCTGGTGTCCAGGGTGTCAGGGGGGATTTCTAGGTGGTGGGGGTGTGTACAAGGGGTGGGGGTGGTCCAGGGGGTTGGTGGGGATGTCCAAGGGGGGTGAGGTGGTGTCCAGGAGGGTGGGATGGGGGTGTTCGGGGGGATAGGGGTGTCCAGGGGGTTGGGTGTCTGGGGGGGGGGGTGGGGGAATTCTAGGAGGTTGGGGGGCTGTCCAAGGGGGGTGGGGTGGTGTCCAAGGAAGGAGGGGGGGTGTCCAAGTGGGGGGGGGGGGCAGCCTATGGGGTGTCCTGGGGGGGGGGGGGTGGGATGGTGTCCAAGGTGTTGGGGGGGGGGATTTCCAGGGGGTGGGGGCAGTCCAGGGGGTTGGTGGGGCTATACAAGGGGGGTGGGTTGGTGTCCGGGAGGGTGGGGGTGGCCGTCCATGGGTGGGGGGTGTCTAGGGGGGTGGGGGTGTCTAGGTGGTGGGGTGGTGTCTAGGAGGGGTGGGGGTGCCGTCCGGGGGGTTGGTGGTTGTCCAGGGGGTGGGGGTGTCTGGGGGGGAGGTTGGGGGGGCTATCCGCGGTGGGTGGGGGGGGGGGGCTGTCCATGGGCGTGTCCTGGGGGGTGGGGCTGTCCAAAGGGTTGGGGGGCTTTCCATGCGGTGGGGGGTGTCTAGAGGGGTGGGGGTGTCCAGGGGGTGGGTTGGAGTCTAGGGGGGTGGGGGCAGTACAAGGGGTTGTTGGGGCTGTCCAAGGGGGGTCGAGTGGTGTCCAAGGGGGTGGGGTTGCTGTCCATGGGGGTGGGGGTGTCCGGGGGGGGGGGGGGTGGGGGAGGTGTCCAGGTGGTGGGGTGGCGTCTAGGGGGGTGGGGGCGTCCAGGGGTTGGGTGTGGGGAACACCGTGCCTCGGATTGAGACGGGGTTGACTCGTACACGTCATCAATGCACCCATGGATCGTTATCCTAAAGGATCAACACAATCCGAATTCTTTTGGTCAGATTTTCGTAGGTCAGTTGTTGTTTTCACTTAAAATTGTGTCCATTTTAAACAAATGAGAGACACTTTGAGTGATACCGGCCACACCGTGCCTTGGATTGAGGAAGGATTTACTTTTACACATCCCAAAATACACATGGATCGTTATCTTAAGGTATCAACACAATCTGAAAGTGTTTGGTCGGATTTCCCTAGGTCAATTGTTGTTTTAACTTATAATTCTGTCCATTTTAAACAAAAGACAGACACTTTGAGTGATATCGGTCACACTGTGCCTCAGATTGAGGCGGGGTTGACTCGTACACATCAAAAAATACCCATGGATCATTATCCTAAAGGATCAACACAATCCAAATGCGTTTGGTCGGATTTTCATAGGCCAGTTGTTGTTTTCACTTAAAATTGTGTCCATTTTAAACAAAAGGCAGACACTTTGAGTTATACCCGCCACACCATACCTTAGATTGAGTCAGGTTTGACTCATACACGTCACCAATGCACCCATGGATTGTTCTATCAAAGGATCAACATAATCTAAATGTGTTTGTTCGGATTTCCATATGTCAGTTATTTCTTTCACTTAAAATTGTGTCCATTTTAAACAAAAGAGAGACCCTTTGAGTGATACCGACCAAAATGTGCCTCATATTGAGGAGGGGTTGACTCATACACATCAAAAAGGACCCATGGATCATTCTCCTAAAGGATCAACACAATCCGAATGCGTTTGGTCAGATTTCCATAGGTCAATTGTTGTTTTCACTTAAAATTGTGTTCATTTTAAACAAAAGAGAGACACTTTGAGTGATACCAGCCACACTGTTCCTCAGATTGAGGTGGGGTTGACTCTTACATGTCACAAAATACCCATGGATTTTTATCCTAAATAATAAACTCAATCCTAATGTGTTTGGTCAGATTTCTGTAGGTCAGTTGTTGTTTTCACTTAAAATTGTGTCCATTTTAAACAAAAGAGATACACTTTGAGTGATACCGGCCACACCATGCCTATGATTGAGACAGGGTTGAATTTTACACATCAAAAAAGACCCATGTATCATTCTCTTAAAGGATGAATGCAATCCGAATGTGTTTGGTCGGATTTCAGTAGGTTAGTTGTTGTTTTCACTTAAAATTCTGTCCATTTTAAACAAAAGACAGACACTTTGAGTGATACCAGCCACGCCATGCCTCATATTGAGGCGAGGCTGACTCGTAAACATCTAAAAAGACCCATAAAGTTTTCTCCTAAAGGATCAACACAATCCAAATGCGTTTGGTTGGATTTCCGTAGGTCAGTTGTTGTTTTCACTTAATATTCTGTCCATTTTAAACAAAAGACAGACACTTTGAGTGATACTGGCCACACCGTGCCTTGGATTGAGTCAGGGTTGACTTGTACACATCACCAAAAAACCCATGGATCGTTCTTTTAAAGTATCAACACAATACTAATGCATTTGGTCAGATTTCCGTACGTTATTTGTTGTTTTCACTTAAAATGGTATCCATTTTAAACAAAAGAGAGACCCTTTGAGTGATACCGGCCACACCGTGCCTCAGATTGAGGTGGTTTTGACTCGTACACATCAAAAGGAACCATGGATCGTTATACTAAAGGATCAACACAATCCGAATGCATTTGGTCAGATTTCTGTAGGTCAGTTGTTGTTTTCACTTAAAATTGTGTCCATTTTAAACAAAAGAGAGACACTTTGAGTGATACCGGCCACACCGTGGATCAGATTGAGGAAGGGTTGGCTCGTACACATCAAAAAAGACCCATGGATCATTCTCCTAAAGTATTAACACAATCTAAATGTGTTTGGTCAGATTTCTGTAGGTCAGTTGTTGTTTTCACTTAAAATTGTGTCCATTTTAAAAAAAGAGAGACACTTTGAGTGATACCGGCCACACCGTGCCTTGGATTGAAGCGGGGTTGACTCATACATGTCACCAACACACCTATAGATCGTTCAAATAAAGTATAAACCCAATCGGAATGCATTTTGTCAGATTTACGTACGTCAGTTGTTCTTTTCACTTAAAATTGTGTCCATTTTTAACCAAAGAGAGACCCTTTGAGTGATACCGGACACACCGTGACTTAGATTAAGGTGGGGTTGACTCGTACACATCACAAATAACCCATGGATCATTATACTAAAGGATAAACACAATACGAATGCGTTTGGTCAGATTTCCGTAGGTCAGTTGTTTTTTTCACTTAAAATTGTATCCATTTTATACAAAAGAGAGACACTATGGGCATTCAATAAGTGATTTTTTCTCCTTGAGAAAAAATATACAGTATTTAGGGCATGCATGTAGTCTTTAAGAAATCATAACCATCAAGGGTAGCATTCTTTTAGCTTCATTTCTCGGCTTGGGAGCTCATTATCTTTCAGGAGCATGTCATTCAACAGAGCAAATAGTTCCGTAAAACTGACATCACTCTATCTGTTGACTGCTTTCAATTTATAAAACTTTAGTACAGATGAAAATGCCGTATATTTAGTGAAACCAGCATATAATGGAATATTTTCTCAACTCATTAACTTCTCAAAGAATTTTGGGCAATCACGGAGTTCATCTTCAATTGTCTTTGTCATTTCCTCAATATGATCTTCATCATCATTGATGTCTGTAATCACATCCTCCATATGGTCTTCTTCATTTTCCATATTTTTATTCATATCTGATGATAAATAAAATGCAGTTGTATCCTAGCCAGTAGCTATATTTTTTTTCTCCGTGTTTATTCTAACATTTATAACTCCGATCTATTCCGTGACATATCAAATTTTCTTCCAACTCCTCTGGAGTAAGTAGTCTAGAATAAAAACAACGTAAACACGAACAAAGGATTTGAGAAGGATACTTTGCATGAACCTTTGCAAACTTGATGAACTCTCTCACTCTGTTCTCATAATCTATTGTCAAATGATTAGCATCCATCCAATCTTTATTCATCTCCATCCAATTTGAATATAAAATATTAGTATTTATGGTTCAAGTACACACAAAAAGTCTTCAAAATATAGTAGAATAGAACCACTTCCTTATAAAAATAGGGATTAATAGAGCCTAACCATTTACAATAAATAATTGGAAATCAACAGAACCAAGATAGACCCCCCATCAAAATCAACACAGTTTCCAAACACAAAGGGGTTCGCGGGGATAATCACTTGTGTCATAGATGGTAAAACTCACACCGCATCATCCTCTATGGCTCATCCTCCTCTATCGGGTCAACCCTTTTATAGTCAACTAGTCCATACTTTTATACCTCACCAACCTAAAATACATATGGATGAAAACCAGTAGCCATCTCTATAAATAAAGGATTCTCATAATCTCTACAATATGGAAATCATTAAATATAATTACTTTAGATTCATTATAGTTTCCTCAAATCACCCCAGTCCAAACACAAGAATAATCAAGAATGATACATCTACCACTCCTAGGTCTTTTCCCTACATTCAATATCATCATGCCTAATATTTTTGGTAAGCTCAAGTTACTTACTTTATATCACACGGGGGATAATCACTTGTGTCATAGATGGTCTCCCATGTTATTCCATATGAAAATTTTACCAAATATTATTGACCTATAATCCCATTCAATCTTCATGAGTGTCTAATTACAAACTCCATCTTAAGTGCAATATCAAAAGAATATATATTAATAAATTACCCCACATCCACTTCCCAACTAATCTGGTCATTCTCACACTCTAATGGAATATTTCTTATGCTTCAACCCCTTATATATAATCTCATAACCATATATCCACACATAAACATGTCACAAACACATAAAAAACCATATACACATCACAACCACACATCACATCCTCATCACAGTATGATATCGTGAACATGAAGGACATAAACATCATACTCTCCTCCAACAATGCACAAACCCCACTATGTTTCCACAACAAATACACATAATCATGTCAAAAAGAATATATATACACCAAAACCTAAAATCATTATAGGTCATATATATACAACCACTATGAGCCATTACAACTCATACTAAGTGTGAAGGGGGAGAAGGGAAGAGGGAGTGGTTCTATATGTGTCCCCTCTATAACCTAGATATTGAGAAAAAAACTCAGAACCAAAGTACCCATATGGATTTCAATCAGTTTACTCGAATCAAGTGGTGGTGTGTAGGAAATAATAAGAAAATATAATAAGTATATAGTCACACATAAATATTTCCTAAGGGTTTACACCAAACTAACACTGCAAACACCCTCATCAACCATTACCTTGTTACTACCACCCTCTTATAACCACTTCCATTATAATGCCACAAATAATCCCCAAAAAATCACATAAGCATCCATATCAACATTACCAAGTTCTCATTTCATTTAACATTATAATTTCTTGGATTTTTATTACCATATTCATTTCAATTGTTAACCATTTTAATTTAAAACCAATCATTAAATCACTACCCACTATAATCCATTCATTAATCATTAATGAAATTTATTCTATCTTTAACCATTTATTAAACATAATTATTCCAATCATTATCATTAATAATTTAATAAACAATCATTTATCATTTCCAACCCATCGACCATTAATATTTTCATTTATTCCAACCATATTCAATTCCAAAAGGAAACTATTATACCACCCAATAACAACTAAATTTTCATGACATAATATACAACTAAACACATAATAAAATCTATAAAACCACTTATTTTCTGCCTAAATATCCATATCATTGCTATCATAACCACACAATAATCCGTCCATCACTACTATATTAATTACCACACCACATGCTCCCAACCACATCAATCAACCATCTCCCTTATAATCATAGTGATAAATACCCCATACATAGTAGCATGAAAGAGAAAACATATAATAAATCCACACTAAAAGTCTTATATATGACCATTAACCATTAAAAAAATAACAAAAAACACAAAAACCGAATCAACATTTTTGTCACATACTTCCTAAGAAGAAAGTTCAAGAAGAGAATCAAGAATAAGAGAAAATAAATTCACCTTAGAGGAGGAGAAGTAGGGAACCTTCTGCGCTATGTCGGGAGGGGAAGGTGCGACGACCAAAGGTGGAGGTGCACGGGAGGAGCCACCAACCATTGAGAAATGGAGGAGTAGGGTTCGCAGGGAGTAGGGTCGAGTGGATAGGAGGAGAAGTAGGGTTTGCTGGGAGGAGGATCCACTAAAGGGTTCGAGGGGGAGGATTAAGAGAAGGGCTAGCGGTGAAGGTATGAAAACGTGAAGATCGGGGGTGGTAGAGGTCCGGCAACGCGAAGATCAGGGGGCAGAAGAGGGGAGTCGCAGGGTTACAGTACTGTGAGAGATTTAGGACGCGATAAACCAAGGACACCATGTGACTGATTTTATAAAATATGGGACTATGGGTTTATCAGTGCTAAAAAAGCGCTGATAAAGAGACCCTTTATCAGTGTTAAAAAAGAGCTGATAAATCCTTCCTGTATCAGCACTAACATTTTAGTGCTGATACAGGGAATATTTATCAGCGATAAAATCTTAGAGATGATACAAGGAAGCTTTATCAGTGCTAAAATTTTAGCGCTGATACATGGCTTCTTTATCAGTGATTTTTTCTTAGCGCCGATAAAAGGTGGAGCTTCCCTTTCCCGTTTTTGTAGTAGTGATACCAATATTAATTATATTTTCATTTTGGGACTTCAACAAAGTCAAAATGATTTAAAGAAATATAAAAAGTAAATATCATAGAATGTTTTGATACCAAATACAATCCCAATGATACATTAAAGGGGGTGTGAAATGAGTATTAAAAATTTAAATTAGATGGAATAAAATCCTTAAAACACATTAAATATTTCTTAAAAGTACCGATCATTATCAAGTGATGTACTTTAATGAAAATTTTAACTTTTGAAATAAATGCACACACATAAAATAAAATTACCACACTGAAAGATAAAAGTAATCGGGGTAAGAAAAAGATGGATAAAAAAATATTGAAATATATTTAAATAAATATAATTAATTTTTAATGTATACGAGTCAGTATTTTAATAGAATATACAACCATAATTAAAGATTTATAAGCACTATGGGAAATTGAGTTATTTGCAACAAGGCATTTCTGACGGGACCCTGTCATAAAGGGCCATTTGAGACAGGATCTTATCAAAAATAGTATTTTTTTGATAGTCCATCACAAGTAGTTTCTTCAAGTTTTTTAAAAAACTATATTGTGACGTGAAAACATACCCATCGTAAATAACTAAAAAAATAAAAAATACTATTAATAAAATTTAAAAATAATATAATAATAATAATAATAAAATAATATCAATAAATTAATATTAAAAATTAATATTAAAAAATAACACTAATAAAAAAATATTAATAAAAAAATATTAATAAAAAAATATTAATAAAAAAATATTAATAAAATAATAATAATAAAAATAATAATAATATAATAATAATTTAATATTAATAATATAATAATAAATAAGAATATTAATAATGATATCAATATCAATAAAATAATATTAATAAAATTTATAATAATAATATTAATAAATTATAAAATAATAAAAACCTCAATATTCACAAAAATATAAAAATAATCATAATAAATTAATTAAAAATAATATTTTTTAAAAAATAATAATAAAATAATAAAAATTTTAAATAAATGATAAAGTAATAAAATATTACTAAATTAAATAAATATTAAAATAATAAAAAAAATACAATATTCGCAACAATATAAAAACACACTATATAAAAATGTAGATATATAACATTATAAAAAATTACATTCAAATGTTTTATCATAAAAATTAAATACATCATTGAGAGGGAGGGTCTTCTGGAGGAGTTAGAGGAAATAGTGAAGAAAACTCCATCCCTAAACCATGAGTCAGACGTCACATGTACTCCATCATATGTTTGTGCTATTGTTGCTGCCATCGACACATCTCCTACTGATGTTGCTGTCAATAGTGCTATTCATGCTCCCTATTCATACTCTCTATAAGCTCACCCTGAGCTCACATCTACTCTTAATACTGTATATAATATGATGATGAATCTCCATAGGATTATCTATAATTTCACACTGACATCAAAACGGTATGATAATAACTCACAAACATCAATCGAGTGCTAATACCAACAACTCGTCCTTTCTCGAAGGCATACTTGGCTGCCTACATCCGTACTGGCTCATCAAATCTTACTACACTGGTATGATCATTGGTATCAGCATGAATCTTAGTCTATTTTTGAGATGTGGTGGCTTCATATGACTCATTTAATTGCCATTTAAAATTAAAATAGTTAAAATATTATTTGTAGTTAATTTTAAAACTCAAAAAGAAATTATACTAACCACAATCTGACATTGGAGACCACCACTAATCTCTCTAGTGACAAGATCATTGTACATCCCCCTATAAATGTCAAACTCCATAATATCAGGATGTTAGACTACCTATATGAATATAAAATAAAATAGTTTGCATTTAAAGTTATATAAATTAATTTTAAAAGGTACTTCCCATATGTTCCTTATGCAAATTGAATGTAAGACTACCAGCTCGATGTGTCATCTCCTATCTCTCCTAGTTCTATTGACCTACTAATTATCCCCTCTGAAAACGACCACTCATTTAGTGTTAACATAATCCATCCCAAACCTGAGATAAATGTAATCAGGCTAGTGGGCATGACAAGACCGATCAAACTATGTGACTCATACTTTCTTCATTGATTCCCTCCTCAAATTGTGTAAAAACTGATGATAACGATCATGTATACAACCATCCCATTCCTTCAATATGGAGTCACGTATGAACTCATCGATGAGATACCATAAAACCTAAAAAAATTAAAAATATAAATTTATTAATTAAATAAATTTCAAAATAAATATTCTTTATTTACATGCCAAAAAATGATTGAACATGCGGTGTTGAATATGAATGGGAATCTGATCCCATGTAACCCATGATAAAGAAAAATAATTTCGCAATATAGCACTCCCCTATACAATATCAATATGTGAAAAGATGTGAAAAAATAATAAATAATCAAACAAAGAGTATATAAATAAATTGATGATAATTAATGAAAACTAACTAACATAAACTAGTAAACATACCATTACATGTGTGGATCGAAACCAAGACATGGACATCCCCCGTGGATAGGGTTAATAATCATCAATATCGCATGACTAAGACCCCTCTGAGTCATCATTGAACCGCCAATAGTCTGAGGGTCATATGATCCAACATCATGCTCGTCATCAGGTATATTAGCCCCTCAAACTCAATAAACAAATCTGAGTCCATATGAAACAAGAAATGGATATTGTTAGTAAATATTTTAAAATAACTATTATATATAGATATATATTACATATGATTATAACCATCATTTAAACTTAACAATATTCATCTTCATACTCATATTCGTATATGATGGTGTTAATATTTTCATATTCCTCCTCAATATCATCAATTTCCATAGGAGTTTCAGTTTCATCATCTCTTGTCATTTCAAATTCATTTTTACATCAATAACATTATCGTCACCATCGACCCTTAACTATGGGGTTTCATCATTGATATTCATGTCTCTTCATGGAAAATATAGATTTGGAGTAGTCTCTTGAAATTTTTTAATTATTTTCACTTCAGCAGAACCACATTCACTTTAAATAAATTGATTTTCCTGATATTTCAATTTTATTATGCTCCACCAATCACCTAACTCTCTTGAATTAGCATAGTAATTTTCATAATAAATCTTATGTTCCTAATGAGACAATAAAAATAGTTCATTTAATCCAAGAATTATTTTATATTTATTATCAATAATTCCATGGCTTGGATGAACATGCAGGCCTCTCTCAGTATCCGACCACTGATATTTAAACATTGGCATGCAAATATTTCCTAGATTAAAAAATTCAATTGTTTCTTCCAGTATGTCGTAAAATTGAACTTCAATTTATATATGATGATATAATCTCAATAAAACACCACTATTCATTGTTTTTGGGATTCACCATATTCAGATGTCTGAAATCTAAAACTATTCACCACATATGCATTATAATATTTAACCATTTTGGATGTTGGGTTACTCAATACACACAATCTATTACCAAATTTATCAGCATGTTGAGATACCTTAAATTTTTTAAAACAATTATCAATATAATATGTTATGAATTTATTTTTTATGTTAAACCATAAATATTTTATTTAACTAGTTTTTGAAACCAATAGGAAAAATAATTTTCACAACGTTCTTCAAGAGCAGCTGCTATAATTTATAGAAACTATTTCTTGATATTATTATCATATAACCTAAATTTAAGATAATATTAATTTATTGTAACAAAGTTTATAGAATAAGTTATAAGATCAATAATAGATAAATAGTTTCATTTCTTCACAATTGAGCAGAACATATGTATGAGATCTGTGATGTTCATCATCTGAAATCCATCATTCTTGAATTCCACCAAAGCCGAGTTTGGGATGATTAAAAATGAACAATTTATTTCTCATTTCATTGTCAACATTTCCCTCATTACATACCATGAATTTTTATTTTGAGAGATATTCAGATTGAAAATAATTAGAGTAGAAAAAAGAAATTTCTTCTTGAAAATAAGCTTATGTAATTGATCATTCAACCGATACTTTTTTACGTACATTTTTTTCAATTTTTGCATGCATCTATTTAATGGGTACATCCATAGAAACTATACCAGACCACCAAATTTTTATTTATGTGGAAAATGTAAAATCAAATGTTCCATTGAGACAAAGAAATACTTTGGGAAGATTTTTTATAGTCTACATAAAATTAAAACAATAACTTCCTGCAGTCTACTTAGTGTATCATAGTCTACTATCGCTGAACACATGTCTTAGAAAAATATGATATGTCTGTTAGCACATACCAAATCATAGAATTAAACAAACATGTTAATCCAATAGGTATAATTCTTTCTATTATAACATGATATTCATCACTTTTTAATCTGGTAATATAACAATTTCTAACACATCTTCCCAAATTGGAAACATAACCATCTAGAAATCTTAAATCTGCAATCCAATGAAAAAATAATAATTTATTTTCTCTAGAAATTGTATAAGATTATTTTGGCTTCATTAACATCTATGATATGACATTTTCAAACAGTTCAATTTTTGGTCACCTATGATTTTGGGAAAGATCTAATCATGACTTGAAATTATATTGGGTATAACCTGGTGTATCCAAAACTGAATAAAATATATTATCAAAATAGTTTTTTTCATTATGCATGACATCCAACATGTGAGGGACCAAAAAATCAGACAAATATGGTAGATACCAAAAAATTATCCATTTTATCCAATTATGTTCTTTTCCAACGACATCAATTTTCTATTGGTTTATAGTTGGTCCAAATGTAATGGAAGTTAATGAAGAGACAAATGGTTTTAATTCCATACCCGAGATCATTATTGGAGGTCTATCTCTTTCAATTATTCCTTTTCTGAAATGATATTTGTTCCTTTGAAAAGTATGATCGGTTGGAAGGAATTTGTGATGACAGTCGAAAAAACAAGGTTTTCTTCCATTGATGGGAATAAACACTTTGTTGTTTCTCATATAGTACAAACATGTTTTTGGACCATGTGAAATTCATCTAGAAAACATTCTATATGTTGGGAAGTCAATAAGTTTTCATATCAATGCAGCTTTCAATAGGAAATTTTGTTTCACATCAACATCATATGTACTGACACTATTACCCCACAATAAATTTAATTCCCCAATCAATGGATTCAAATAAACATAAATATTATTTTTTGTATTTCCTAAAATTAATAAGGTTAAAAAGATATATGGATCATTAATAAAAATATAAGGAGTTAAATTGTACGGAGTTATAAAGATAGACCAACAATAATATTGACTATTGTAATAACCAAATGGATAGAAACCATCAGTCGAAAGACCCAATCTAACGCTTCGTTCTTCTGAAGAAAAATATAGATGTACATGTTCAAAATGATTCCATGAATCACTTTAATAGGTATGCTTTAAGATTTTATTGGTTGAAATATTGGGTTTCATCCATGAAATCAATGACATTGTGTTCTGAGACATTATTAAATGATGCAATGTGGGTATAAGTAGGAAATAACTCAACTGATTTACATGAATCAATCCAGACATCCATAGTTGAGCCTCTTTATACCTCAATTTTCCACATGTAGGACAAGTATCCAACAAATAATTCCAACCATAACATAAGATGAAATCATTTTAACAAGAATGAATCTTCTAAAAACAAATACCTATATTAGGAACAAACCTCTTTCCATCATATAAATTTTTATGTAACACATTTATTTCAGGTAACTATGTTTTAACCAAAGAGAAGATCTGATCAAAAAATCTATTTGAAATTTAATTTTCTAATTTAATAGCTATAAAATTTTCAAACACTTCAAATTTGATTATCTTATGATTAATATATAAGGAATTTTTAGCAGATCACAATAACTGATAAATTTGAGATGGTTCTAAAACATGAGTTAAATTAATATCATCTTGAGTATTGGTTTTTTGAAAATATGGACTTGCCACATCATATACTAAATTTTGAAACTATGATAGATCTAGAACCAAATTAATAGAATATTATCAGGAACTGTTTTCATCATGTTGATACCAAAAACCATAATTTTTCTGAAAACTAAAACACAATAGATTACCCCAACATTTTCAAATATGTCAAACGTTTTAAGAACACATTTTTTGCATGGACTGTAACAACCAGTTGTTTTTATGAAATATTTTCTTTAAATAATTCTTCAGTAGCTTTATTTTAATGCAATTGTGAGTTTAAAGGAACCACAAGATGAACATGTTATAAAATTACCTTTTTAGTCTAACCGTTAGGTTAGCAGGAATAATTATTACTAAATTATAAAAATGCATTGTGAATTTCTTGGTTATCAATTATTTATGAAAAATATAAATCAATTATATATTTTTATTTTTTAGTGAATTAATTTTTTTAATGAAATAATATATTTTTTATATTCATCTCATGGATATTTTAGTCATAGGGTATGAATAAAACCCTATTTGATGTATAAAAACCTATTTGTTTTTAAAAGTTTAATTTTACATCTTTGAATTGAGAACCCATTTTAAATTAAAAATTTTACACATTAATAATTTTTATATGAAAACATAAATATGTTATTTTCAATCAGGATATAAAAATATAATTTGGATGAATTTCTGATATTTTTCTGATAACTTCTATGTTTTGATGAATAATAAAAATACGCTAAATTTTAATTAAAAACAACTTTTTTCATTGAGATAATTTATATGGTTAAATTATAATATTTAATGGTTTTAAATTATAAATAGAATATATTTTTATCATTCAATATAATTTTTTTAATTATCATTAATTTTACATTGAATTCATAGGTAAAAACATTTCAATCTTTTGTAATGTTTTAACTTTTAAAATCTGTTTCCTCATTTCAACAACAAAATTAATTTTAAATTAATTACTACAACTTGTGTTTTTTGAATTTATACAAATTGATTCTATATTTGGAATCATTAGGTACAAATTATGTTAATATACTACATTTATTTTTTGGGCATTATGAATAGTAACTTTGATAATTATTTTTATTACCATGGTTAATGGTAAATCGGGTAATTAAGGATAAAAATAATATTATAAAATTACCTTAACTACCGTAAAAATCCAATTATATGAATAAATTATACCCTTATCATCTATTTTTTAAATGGAATCACTTAATGTACACTTACCTATGAATATGACATGAATGTAATAAAAACTAATGAATGTGATAAAATTTCACAATCTCATTTTATATAAGTATATTAATTTTAATAAATGTAGAAATATGAGATAATATAGACTATAGATAGTCTATCTAAAGATAAAATAATTACCTACATAAAATAAATTTATTTATAATTTTTAGAGATTAAATAATTACCACTAATGATGACAAAATATTGATGTAAAAATTATTTTATTAATATAAATATCAAATAAATGGTTTTAAAAATATTAAAATAAATATCATATAAACTAATTAATGTTATACATGAATTTTTTAGGTTAATATGACATGTTATAAATTTATTAAATATTTTTTTTTCTAATTAACCTTCTATGTGGATTTTATTTAATGTCAAATAAATGAATAGTGTCAAAATTGGCACTATTGATATTTTATAAAAATAACATTTTATTAAATTATTTAAAAATCATAAAAATATTTAAAAATCACAATGTGATAATTATAAGGTCTAAAATTTTATAAAATGTCCATTTATGGTCAAATAACACCATATAATTACATATTTATAACCGTTAAATATTTAGAATTTTATTACCATAATTAAACTTTAATAGAATAACTAAGTGTAAATTAAAAATATATGGTTTAAATTGAAAAAAAAAGTTGTACAAAATTTATTGTTTGATGATATTACAACTTTATATAATCTCATATTATAAATTGGGAAAATTTGGAGGTTTTTGGGTAGGGTTTCAGTTTATTATAAATTATTATTTATGGAGTTTCCAAAAGTGCCCCTCACCTAAATTATAAAATAGAACCTCCTTTCTCACCACTTCACTTCATTTTGAGCCTTCAAGATTAGTAATAACATGATATTTTTCCTTCTCAACTCCCCTATTTTCATTATAGAGGTTCTGGTCATCTTCTAAGACCAACTCTAGTTCTCTAAGAAGAGATTTAGAGGAAGCACGTCGAGGAAGAGGTAATTTCTTCTACCAATTCTTTCAAACTTCTTTATTATTATACTTCCTCTTCACTGGTTGTTTCATTATAAAGTAATAAAATAATTATAAATCATATAATTATATGTTATTATAAATATTAAACAACCATATTTCACCATCTATCCATCCTATGAAAAATGAAATCATCGCGTGTGCGTACGTACGGTTTACCGTCTCCACGTTGTGTTGTAATTTTTTTTTCACCACCACTTTACAAGGATGGGTATAATTATGGAAATAATAAAATTATTATTATTATTATAACATGATAATAATTCTTAAATATTATACACCATCCACTTAAATTCCATTCAACAATTTTGGAATGATATCACCCCTCGTGCGTACATACAGCCTACCGTCTCCACGATGTGATGCGATTCATTCTAGATGATCTTCACTAAAATATAATTATATACATGAATTGAATGAATAAATATGATATATATTATATTAATATTATTCTGTGAATTATTTAACTATAACCTTAGAAATGGAACATGAACTTATCTGACAAATCTTGTACAAGAATCTAAAGTAGTTAATATCTAAATAATGAGTTATAATGAAATTTTTATACAAACGGATGATAATTTAAAAATATATGATATCATAAAAATTATTATGATTCTAGAATAAGTCAAAAAAATTATTTAAATTATTATACAGGAGGTTCAAATACATACGAAGGATATCAGACCTAAGGTAAGGGATAACTTTTCAAATTTTGTTTTATCCAAGATTGTTTATTCGTAAGTATTTACTGGAGTATATTTATCACCCACATCCATGTTTCCTAAATATGTATTTCAAAATATTCTTCATATCCTTCTATAATTTTTAAAAGTCAATTTTACCCATTGGTAAATTTTTACTAAATGGTATGAATGGAACCTTTTGTCATTTTTGGTACGAGGTACTTTTTGACTTTTCTGAAAAAAGTATGATAAAAATGTTTTTTTAACTTGTATAGAATGAACTCTTTTTTATGTTTTCATAATGACTTATTTCCTTTAAGATTCCCCTATAATATTACAAGTATATATTTACATAAAATGATTTTTTCTAAAATTGTTTGGCATTTTGAGGAAAGAAAACATTTTTGAAGAAGAAATGATATTTTCCTCAGGAATTAATTTCAAGTGTTTTATCAAAATTATTTTCCATCTAAGATAAAAATATTTAAATGGGTTTATATTTATATCCCTATTATTACTATGATTTTATTGTGTTTATGATGGAATTTTATTTAGTAAATCCATTTTTTATATCAATTATAGTGGAATGATGTTTAAGAAACCCATTTTATTTCATGGGCTATGCTATGGTAATTGTTTTTAAGTTTTTTTGGAACACATAAGAATGGATTCATTATGATATGGGTGGGAAAAATATCTCCCTCCAATTAATTGGGTAAAGATTTATATCTCATGAGATAGACATGACTGGAATGGTAAGTAAATCCAGTTCAGTAATAAAAGGCTGGAACAAGGAGTGAACACAGTTCAGTAATGAACTTTGTCCACTATAATGATCTCGATAATGAGCCTTGAATAATATTAAAGGATTTTATATTCTTATGTGTGCATTCCATGAAATTTAATGTAATATATTATGACTATTGGGATTACATTTCATTTTTATGATTTATCCCATGACATGATATTATGATCTTTTATATGCAGGATAAGATTTTAAAATGTTATGTTCTTATGATAATGACATGAATGATATTTCTCTTGTTTACACTTACTGAGAATTTTATATCACCATTTCATATGTTTATTTTCCTTAGGTCACGAATAAGGGTATTAAGTAAGATATGTCAAACAAGAGTCTAGTTAAAAAGAAATAAGTAAGAGACAATGTGGATGTTTTATAAACTAGTTGTTTATGTTTCCCAGTTTTTAAAGACACTAAACCTATACAGTCCTGTCATGGTTTTGTTATGTTATGTAATAAATATTCTTCAATGTTGAAGTAATATATATATGTAAATAATGGGCCTTTATAGTTGGTATTAGAGTAAAGGTATAGTTACCATTTTGAAACCATGATGAGAGAACCTTAGTAAGAACCCTATGGATACATATAAGTACATGTTACAACACTATACTAGTATTTTAGACATGTTCATGAATAACCTAGTATAAAACCTAATGTTTCATAAATTGAAATTTTATTATTGATTATGTATTTTTTCTATTATGATTAGTGTTTCTCACACTATTCTTCTTGGTTTTATTCAATTGTTGGAACCCAAAGGAACCACATTAATGCTGGATGTGACGTGAAATGCAATGATTGCCCCACCTGAGAAATAAAATGTTATGGGAGTTGGAATAAAAAATATTGTATCCATACTCACACAAATTTCTCAAGAAATTAATCATGTAGGACTTCCAAACGAGCAAAGGAGGAGCAACATTCTGTTGAGTCCTTCATGAGACAAAATCCACCTTCATTCAGTGGGTCTTCTTATCCATTAGTGACTGAACAATAAATCAGTACCACTAAAAAGATATTTCTAGTTATATAATGTTCTGAACATGATAAATTCATCTTTTAATTTTATCGTTTGGAAGTTGAAGATGGTCAATGGTGGAATCTTATCAAGAATACGAGGAAAAGAGATGAAATTGAGTCCATAGAATTGGACGAGTTCAAGAACTTATTTTTCCATAAGTAATTTCCTCATATTCTTCAAACAAATATTGAGAAGGATTTCCTTGAACTTAAGAAAAAGGACTATGAATCTGTTGGTACCTATGAAGAAAATTTTACAAGACTTTCAAGGTACGCTTCTAGAATTATTATCCAACCTGAGAGTAAAATTGATCGATTCTTTAGTGGATTAAAACCAATTCTTTGAAGGGAATTATATATAAGAGACTTAAATAGCTAAAAAGAAAATTTTTAGATGTTCTCTCAAGGTTGTGATAGATATTGGAGCAACCCATCAGTCATATGGGTTTGATAAGAAGAGAAAAATGGAATTCAAAGGAAAATATAAAGACCACACTGAAAAGAAGGCGAGTTTTCTCTTATGCTCAAAGTGTGGAAATAAACATGGAGGGACTTGTATTAAAGGGACTAGTAAATGTTTTAAGTGTGTAAAGAAGTTCATTATGTAGTTTAATGTCAAAGTGATGGGAAAAAATTTATAATGATGAGAATAAAGAAAAGGATACATAGAATGCAGCTACTACACTTCAATGTTACAAGTGTAAGGAGATGGGGCATTATGCCAATAAATGGCCTAATATAAGGTTTATAGATGATGATCGATGTCAAAAAACTATTAAGGCCAAAGACCAAGGCAAATCGCATGAAATCACTATTGGCGATGTGGATTAAGATAATGAAGTTGTGAAAGGTACACTTACAATCCACTCTAAAGTAGAAAATGTTTTATTTGATTCTAGATCCACACAATATTTTATTTATGAATAATTTTATAAGTGTATTTCCGTATTACTTCAACAATTAGATGTTGAGTTAGCTATGACAACTCCTAATGGAATAATAGTCTCATCAAAAGTTTATAATTCTTCTTCGGTTGAAGTTTGTGGGAAAGTGATTCTTGAAAATATTTTGATCCTTCCTATAGTGGAATTTGATGTGATTCTTGGTATGGATTGGATTTCTCTATATGGATATCATATCAATTTACAAGGAAGGGAAGTCCCATTTCATATTCCAGATCAATCTATGATCATCTATTGATCCAAGGATGAATATAACCTTCCAGTATAAATTTCTTCCATATTATGGGTCTTGATTCAAATAAATGAAGGTTATTTATCTCAAATGATTGGGTGGAAACTCATAATTAAGAATACGCCCATTGTATGGTAGTTTGATGATGTATTTTTTAGGAATTTTCTAGTATTCCATCAAATCATGAAGTTGAGTTTTCAATAGAACACACACTGAGTTCTATACCTCTTTTAAATACACCTTATAGAATGGACCCAATTGAGTTGCAGGAATTGAAGAAGCAACGCCAAGAGAATATTGATAAGGGATTCATATGCCCTAGTGATTCACCTTAGAGATAGCCTATTCTATTTTTTAATAAGAAAGATGGATCAATGACACTCTACATTAATTTTCAAGAACTTAACAAGATCACTATAAAGAAAAAATATCCTCTTCCATGCATTGATGACTTATTTGACCAACTACACGAAGCTCAATACTTTTCCAAGATTGATCTTCATTCAGGATATCATCAATTAAGGGTTAAAAAGGAGGATACACCAAATATGGTATTCCGTACAAGGTATGGACACTACGAATTTATAGTGATCCCTTTTGGTCTTACTAATTCCCCCACTATCTTCATGGATCTAATGAATAGAGACTTTAGGTACTATCTTGATCATTTTGTTGTATTCTTTATAGACGATATTCTGGTCTATTCAAAGCACAAGGAAGAACATGAATATCACTTGAGAATTGTACTAAAAAACCTAATAAAGGAGAAGCTTTATGACAAATTTACCAAGTGAAAACTTTGGCTTCATAAAGTTTCATTTTTGGGTCCCATAATCTCAAGAGAGGGGATACATATGGATCCAGGAAAAACATAGGTTATTGAAAGATGGTCGAGACCAACAACAGTAGCTGAGATCCAATGTTTTGTTGGTTTGGATGGATATTATCAACATTTTGTGAAATATTTTTCACGATTATCTAATCCACTCACCAAGTTGATTCTGAAAAGCGTTAAGTTTTTTTGGATGGAGGAATTTGAAGATAATTTCCATGAACTAAAAAGAAGGTTAGCGAGTTCACCTGTTCTCACACTACCTTGTAGTGGAGAAAGGTTTGTGATATACAGTGATGCATCCAAGAAGGGGTTGGGATGTGTTTTCATGAAAAATGATAATGGGATAGATTATGCCTCATGGAAGTTGAAAATCAATGAGAAAAATTACCCAACTCATTATTAGGAGTTGGATGCAGTAATATTTGCATTAAAGATATGGAGGAATTATCTTTATGGTGAAAGGTGTGATATTTATACTGATCATAAAAGTTTAAAGTATATTTTTGCACAAAAGGATCTGAATATGAAACAAATAATATGATTGGGTTTGATTAAAGATTATAAATACTCAATAAATTATCACCTTGGGAAAGTGAACAAGGTGGAATATGCTTTTAGTTGAAAAGACCATGCTAACTTATCCATGATGAGGATCACAAAAGATCCAATATTTATGGATTTGCAAAGGATGGATCTTGAAATTTTAATGGAAGGGGATAAATCTTATCTTTCTCAAATGAATTTCCAACCATATATACAAGTGAAGATTAAGGAGGTGTAGAAGGAAGATGTAGAGCTACAAAAGAAGGTGAGAAATATTCCTAAATTCAACCTTTATTATGATGAAATAATTAGGTTTAGGAACAGGGTTTTTATTCCTCCAATACCAGAATTAAAGAAGGAACTATTGGATGAGGCTCATAGTTATTCATTCTATATTACCCATGAAAGCACAAAGATGTATAGGGACCTAAAAGCATACTTCTGGTGGGATGGAATGAAAAGAGATGTTGCCGAATATGTCTCTTGATGCTTGGTTTTTCATAAAGTTAAGGCTGAGAGACAAAAGTTTAAGGGGATGTTACAGCCATTACCCATACTAGAATGGAAATGGGAAAACACCATAATGGACTTTGTCATTGAACTTCCCAAAACATCCAAATTAAATATTTCTATCTGGGTTATATTTGATTGTCTTACGAAGACAACACATTTCATTGATATTAGTGAGGATTTATCTCTTGATCATCTTTCCAGGATATATGTAAATGAAATGGTAAGATTTCATGGGGTACCATTTTCCATTATATTTGATCAGGATCCGATTTTTTCCTCAAAGTTCTAGAGAAGTCTTCAATATTCTCTAGATACATAGTTAAGTTTCAGCAATAATTATCATCCTTAGACAGACAATTAGTCTGAGAGGACAATTCAAACTCTAGAAGACATGTTGAGATAATTATCTTTGGATTTCAAAGGTGATTGGGATAAACAACTACCTTTGGTGGAATTTTCTTATAATAATAGATTTCACTCTAGTATTCAGATGTCTCCTTATGAATCCCTATATGGAAAGAAGTGAAGAACTCCAACTTTCTAGGATGAAGTTGGGGAAAGAAAGCTATTATGACATGATCTTGTTAATGAAATGGAAGAAAATGTTAGATCTATTCAACAAAACATAAGAGAAGCTCAGAGTCGAAAAAAAAAGTTATGCTGACAACTGAAGAAAAGACCTAGAGTTTGAAGTGGGTTATATAGTGTTCTTACTAATATATCTATGGAAGAGAGGAATGAGATTTGGAAAGAAGGGAAAGATGAGCCCTAGGTATATCAGTCCTTTAGAAATTATGGATCATGTTGGGAAGGTAGCTTATCGATTGGAGCTTCCACAGAATCTCTCTCAAGTTCATGATGTGTTATATGTATCTCTCTTGAGAAAGTACATACCCGATCCTTTACATGTACTAAGCTCAGAAGTTGTACCATTGGAGCAAGATCTTTCTTATGAAGAACAACTAATAGAGATTTTGGATCGTAGTGAAAAGGCTATATGAAACAAGACCACTCGATTGGTTAAATTTTTATAGAGAAACCATCAATTTGAATAAGCTACATGGGAATTCGAGGATATGATTAGGGAGAGGTATCCTTATCTGTTTGTTTCCAAGTGACAAATTTTGAGGGAGGAATCCGGTTTTAGGGGGGTTGAATGTAACACCCGGTTGTTTTTATAAAATATTTTATTTAAATAATTCTTCAATAGATTTATTTTCATGAAATTTTTTGTTTAAATGAATCTCAAGATTCCATTATTATAAAATTACTATTATATCCTAGCCATTAGGTTAGTTGGAATAATTATAACTAACTTATGAAAATGCATTGTGAATTCCTTGGATATCAATTATTTATGAAAAATATAAATCAATTAGATATTTGTATTTTTGAGTGAATTAATTTTGGTAATGAAATAAAATATTTTCTATATTCATCCAATAAATATTTTAGTCATAGGGTATGAATAAACTCTATTTGATGTATAAAAACCTATTTTTTTAAAAGTTTAATTTTACACCATTGAATGGAGAACCCCTTTTAAATTAATAATTTAACACATTAATAATTTTTATATTAAAACACAAACATTTTATTTTTAATTGGGATATAAAAATTTACTTTGGATGAATTTCTGATATTTTTCTGATAACTTCTGTGTTTTGATGAATAATAAAAATATGCTAAATTTTAATTAAAAACAAATTTTTTCATCAAGATAATTTATATGATTAAATTATAATATTAAATGGTTGTAAAGTATAAATATAATATTTTTTTATCATTCAATATAATTTATTTCATTAGAATTAATTTTACATTGAATTCATATGTAAAAACATTTCAATCTTTTGCAATGTTTTAACTTTTAAAACCCGTTTCTTCATTTCAACAATGAGATTAATTTTAAATTCATTACTGAAAATTCTTTGTTTTGAATTTTTAAAAATTTATTCTATATTTATAATCAGTAGGTACAAATTATTTTAATAGGCTACTTTTATTTTTTGGGCATTATGAATAGTAACTTTGGTAATTATTTTTATTACCATGGTTAATGGAAAATTAGGTAATTAAGGGTAAAAATAAAATTATAAAATTACCTTAAAACCTATAAAAATCCTATTTAATGAATAAATTCAACCCTTATAGTATATGTTTATAAATGTAATCACTTAATGAAGACTTACCTATAAATATGACATGAATGTAATAAAAACAAATGAATGGGACAAAATATTACAATCTCATTTTATATAAGTATATTAATTTTAATATATGGATAAATAGGAGATAATATCGGTTATATATAGTCTATTTAAATATAAAAGAATTACCTACATCATAGAAATTTATTTATAATTTTTATATTTTAAATAATTATTATTAATTACGACACAATAGTGATGTAAAAATTATGTTATTAATAGAAATATCAAATAAATGGTTTTAAAAATAATAAAATAAATATCATATGAACTAATTAATGTTATACATGGATTTTATAGGCGACTATGACATGTTATGAGTGTATTAAATATTTTTTTTCGAATTTATCTTATGTGTGGATTTTATTTAAAGTCAAATAAATGAATAGTTTCAAAATTGATACTATTGATATTTTATAAAAATAAAATTTTATTAAATTATTTAAAAATCATAAAAATATTTAAAATTACAAATTGATAATTATATGGTCTAAAATGTCATAAAATATCCATTTATGGTCAATTAACATCATATAAGTAAATATTTATAACCATTAAATATTTAGAATGTCATTACCACAATTAAAATTTAATAGAATAACTAAGTGTCAAATAAAAAGATATGGTTTAAATTGACAAAATAAGTTGTCCAAAATTTATGGTTTTATTAAATTACAACCCTATATCATCTCATTTTCTAAATTGGGACACTTTGGATGTTTTTGGGTAGGGTTTGATTTTATTATAAATTATTATTTATGGTGTTTCCCAAAGTGCCCCTCACCCCAATAATAAAAGGGAACCTCCTCCCTCACCTCTTCATTTAATTTTGAGCCTTCAAGCTCAGCCATACCCTGCCCTTTTTTTCTTTTCAACTCCTCTATTTTCATTATAGTGGTTCTGGTCATCTTCAAAGACCAACTCTAGTTCTCTAAGAAGATATTTAGAGGAATCTCGTCGAGGAAGAGGTAATATATTCTACCAATTCTTTCAAACTTATTTCTTCTTCTACTTCATATTTATTAGTTGTTTAATTATAAAGTAATAAAATAAGTATCACTCATATACTGATATATTATTATAAATATTTAACAACCATATTTCACCTTATATCCATCATATGAAAAATGAAATCACCACGCGTGCGTACATACGACTTACCATCTCCACACTATGGTGTAATATGTTTTTCACCACCACCTTAATTGGATGGGTATAATTATGTAAATAATATCTATATATGATTATTATAACATTATACTAATTCTGAAATATTATACACCATTCACTTCAATATAATTCAATAATTTTGGAATGATATCATTGCTCGTACGTACGTACGGCCTATCGTCTCCACGATGTGATTCATTCTACATAATCTTCATTAAAACATGATTATATAAATGAATTGAATGAATAAATATGATATATATTATACTAATATCATTATGTAAATTATTTAACTATAACCTAAGAATTTTAACATGAACTTATCCGACAAATCTTGTATAAGAACATAAACCAGTTAATATCTGAATAATAAGTGACAATGAAATGTTACTAGAAAACAAATGATAATATAATCATATATGATATCATAAAAATGATTATGATTCTAGAATAAGTCAATATAATTATTTAAATCATTATACAGGAGGTTCACATACATATGAAGGATATCATACCTAAGGTAAGGGATAACTTTTCAAATCTCATTTTTATCCTAGATTATTTATTCGTAAGTATTTACTGGGGTATATTTATCATACATATCCATGTTTCCTAAATATATATTTCAAAATATTATTTATATCCTTATATAATTGTTAAAATTTATTTTTACCCATTGGTAAATTTTTACTAAATGGTATGAATGGTACCTTTTGTCGTTTTTTGTATGAGGTACTTTTTGACTTTTCCAGCAAAAGTACGAGAAGAATGTTTTTTTAACTTGTACGGAATGAAATTTTTTTTATGTTTTCATAATTCCTTATTTCCTTGAAGACCCCCCATACAATATTACAATGTTATTTTCACATAAAATGATTTATTATAAAATTTTGAGGAATTTTGAAGAAGGAAAACGTTTTTGAAGAACAAAGGATATTTTCCTTTAAAATTAATTTCAAGTGTTTTCTCCAAATTATTTTCCATCTAAGATTACATATTTAAACATGGTTATATTTCTATACCTATAATTACTATTATTTGATTGTGTTTATGATGGAATTTTATTTAGAAAATCCATTTTTTATATCAATTATGATGGAATGATATTTAAGAAACCCATTTTATTCATGGGCTATACTATGGTAAATGTTTTTAGGTTTTTGTGGCACACTTAAGAATGGTTTAATTATGATATGGGTGAGACCTATATCTCCCTCCAATGCATTGGGAAAAGATTTATATCTCATGAGATAGACATGACTGGAATGGAAAGTAAATCTAGTTCAGTAATACAGGGCTAGAACGAGAAGTGAACTCGGTTCAATAATGGGATTTGTCTGCTATGATGGTCTCAAAAATGATCCTTGACTAATATGAAATGATTTTATATGCTTATGTGTGTATGCTACAAAATTTCATGTCTTATGTTAAGACTATTGGGATTGCATTTCATTTTTATGATTTATCCCATGACATGATATTGTGATATTTTATATACATGACAAGATTTTCAAATGTGTTGGTCAGAGTAGATTACTCAAGAGGGGGGTGAATTGAGTATCTATAGAAATTTATGTTAAAAAAATGTTATTTGAAAATTCCCCAATTAAAAATATAGTCTAAGCCATATTTTAGTGAATTTATAAGAGTCCTGAATGTTCAGTTAATTTCTCAAAATATTTATTAGTTATTAGATATATTAATCTAAATATTAATAAAACTTTTGAAACTAACCTACTAGTTCAAAATAGTTATAAACACTTGATAAACTAGCTATCAAAGTTCAATTTAGTTTTATAAAATTGTGATAAAACATTGTAAAACTAAAGAGTAAAACATAATGTAAATAAACAAGAGGTTCAGTCTCAAGTTGAGACTTAGTCCTCTCCACTTGGTGATCACCTTCCACCAAGAAGTTTAAATTAATAAAAAGTTTGATCCACACCCTGGATCGGGGTTCACAACAGTACAAAAGGTTTTCCAGGTTATACTTGACCTCTACCACAGTTATTTGTGGGAAAAAACAACAAACAGTTTACACTTGACCTCTTCCACTGTTCTATGTGGGATACAAAGAGTAAAATAGAGAGTGAGTTTGAGGATATCAAGTATCCTATAGTTATGAACAAGAGTCAGTGTGTGTTTAACAGACATACACACACTGCTAAAAAATGTAAACAAAAGAACTCAAGAGAGCTAAATATGTAGAATAAGGTTTAGAAGTCTCTGTGTGTTATGCAGTGAAGTTCTAGACTCGTTTGATGTAGTGAAAATGAAGTTTGAGTCCTCTTATGAAAGTTGGATCCAAAACAGAGTATTGCAGTATGGATTCGAGCTACAAGTATGGGTGTGAAGGTATGTTCTTCTTCTTATTGAGATGTTGAAGTGAGTTTTCAATTCGGTGTTCAGCTTGATTGAGATTTCCTCATGTTCTTCTATTCTTGAGATCACAGGAGTTGTATGAGAGCTTATGTTCTTCAGTATGTCTCCCTTGCAAGCATGCATGACCACACTCAGCTCTCTGTGCTTAATCTATCTTCCGTTTTTTTAAAATCCTTCTTATTTTCAAGGGAAGACCGACAGAATGTACGTTCCATGTGCATCAGATCATCGTATCTCATATTTTGTACCAAAAGTACTACAGAAAACATTAAATAATGTGAGAAATATTAATATTTTTAAATATGACTGTTAGATATAAATTTGAATTAATAAATAAAAATAGTTTTTATGACTATCTATGAGTCATAATTATCGGTGTCTCATTGGCATCAGTCTGTCATCATCGGTCAGTCGGCATCGGTGACTCTGGGTGTCAGTGTATCCTTTCATCGGTGAGATATATGAACTAGTGGTGACTCATATCAATGATGGGTCCTTCCTTCTGCCAGTGAGACAATTGAGCCAACAGTTCGTCATTTTAATTGAACATGAGTCCTTGCATTGGTAGCATCATGCAACGGTAGGTCACTTGAACTTACGATAGGTCTTCTGCGTCGGTAGCATGTTCAACGATGAGTCTTTTCCAACGGTGTCAGCTTCACATACTTTGAAAATATGCCAGTTTGATATGTATGTTAGTAAAACATATGTCTGACGGTGATTCATCTACCTATCGGTGTTAGTGAATCATACTTATAATATTTTAGATGTTCTGTCTATCTTGTAATTCAACAAAGCTAGAAACTTGTAATCCTCATAATTACACATAGATAATAAATTAAAAGCTTGTTTAGGATTAAGCACACATAAATAGTTATATGAATGAAATGATATGATAATCAAGATAATGTTTTGTCATAGTATAGGATCTAATATAAAATAAGATATATGTTTATATAAGACATGATTTGTGATAATTAAAACCTTTATAGTTAGAGATAGTGGACAGCAACATCTATGGGCCAACAATCTCCCCCTTTTTGATAATCACAAATCATGGAATTATTTAATCCCATAAAGGTATCTCATTGTTAATAATACTTAATAAAATTTATCCCCTTTTTGTCATTAGAAATAAGTGATAGGAGAAAAGAATAGGAAAACTAGTAAAGTAGAAACAATTAAATAGCATTCATAAACTAATTACACCGAAAAAGCAGACATACAATGACTCAACCCTATCAAATTAAAATCAGTCCACACAACATGATAGGATTAAGTGGTAGAATCAAGGGGATCCTTACACTTATCATAAGGATCAATAGAATGCTTATCAGTAGGGTTAGGCTAAGGAGGAGGAGGTTCTGAACTGATTTTGAGAGGAGGCAGATGCACTCCTTCAGGAACTGTAGAAGCATGGGTAGGTCTGTGTTGGGAAAGAACCCAAGATTGAACAGTTTTTGTGATGACAGGTCTGATGTGAGATAAGTTCTAAGAAACTAAAATTTTATGTTGAGTAGTCACAGAACTAGTAGGGCCAAGTGTTTTAGCATGAGGTACCATAATGGATTCACTTTGGACATGAAGATATGGTTTCAACAGCTTGATGAATTCTTTAATGATCTCTACACCATATTTCATATCTTTTTCAAAATTATATTTTTTTATAAAATTATCCAACAAAAGAGTAAATTATTTGAGTTTCTAAATCTAATCCTTAAAGTCCGTTGTCACTGGAAGAATAGTAAGAGTTGTGGCCAAATACTTAAATAGACTATTCATTTGGTGCTTTGTGATCAGTTTGGAGAAAAAATCATTAATCCTCTTGGTAAAATCTTCCTGAGTCTGTGAAGAAATACTTGTATAATAATTCACATGATCATTCACTTTATCTAATGTATCCTAAACTTTGGCTATAATTTTATTCAAAAATTATAGCTCCTCTTTCAACACTGAACTAAGAGTAGCAAGATCTGCAAATTGTGAGGACTGAGCAGGTGTAACAGAACATGAAGCTAGAGAAGAGGAGGTGAGGTCATGAACTTCTTTTCTTAGCTTGGAAAACTCAAGAGATTTAAAATGTGAAATAAGGTTCTCAATACCTTTCATGACAGTTTCCATTGTATTCCTATACTCTATGGTCAAGGAATTCATTCCAGTTTTCAACTTCTTCATATCATTTTCGAGCATGGTATTGCTTGTCAAAATTGTCTCCCCAGCTGTGATTAGATTTGGCTGAATCTCTTTTATCACCATCTTTGAAACAAAAGAAGCATCAGCTTGAGACAAACTAGTTGAGGTAGGAGAAGAACTAGAAGGAGAAGCATGCTTTAAACCATCAACCACAGATCTTATTTCTTTGAAATTCTTAGTCAGCTCAGTATTCAGTCTCTTGGATTCATCAATATCATACCTCATTTGATATTGTACTGAGTGTCTTATAGAGGAACATATCTCTTCCTTGAATTGTTCAAAATTGGCTTTAGTGACTTAGTCACTAGAAGTGGTCTCATCCACTAGTTCCTTTGTATAAAGGGAAATAATTTCATCATCAGAATATTTATAATCCAATGATGAGGCTATATAACCAGGATTCCTTATCCATTCAGAAAGAATATCAAAATTCAAAGGATAAATAGTATCAAGCCTTACTCTTCATGTTTGATTCTCTTCATCAGCTTGAGAAACTGGTCCTTGAGGCTCCCCCTCAGTGTGAGATCTTTTGGAAGATTTCTCCCTCTTAGTCAAGGTTTCTTAAAATAGGTTGCTTTTCCTTAAGTAGAGTTATTTTCCTAGTATAAACAACTTGAGAAGTAGGTTCATTTGAAGCAACATTTTCTTCTTGAACAACAACCTCAAAAGAGACACCAGTATTAGCTTCATAAACTTCCATACTCCCAACATCTGGATTTTCATCTGGGTGAATAGAGTCACTATCACTTTCACTTTCACTTCTTTCTTCATTATTACCATCTTCATTCTGAACTTCTGGATTTTCTCATCTTTTTATTCCTTTCCCAATTTTGAACCATTTTCATGACTACCAAATTCTTCCTCTTCATCTTATTATTCATCTTCTTCTTTATTTTTTCTTCATTGGATTCACTAACATAATCTACACTGCCTTAAAATTAGGTTTCTTCACTACCAAAAGATTTGAGAATAGTTTCATGAGAGGGTAAATCCATAGGTGGACTTGAAGTTCCAATAGAGACTCTTTTTGATGGTCCAGTAGTTTCTGGGTCACATGGATCATCAACTAGTGATCCCGCATCTCTAATAGGGGTTGAAGGCTACTCTTCCTCATCTGAAGAATAGGTTACTTGTTCATCTGGACCGAGACTAGGATCCACTATATCCCTTGGTCTAACTGGATGGTCTATAGGGTTGAACTTCTCATAAAATATATCTTCATCACCAACCCATTCTTTCATCCAAGGTTTCAAATTTATTTCCATTCTTTTACAGATGTCAGAGCTTAAGTAGATTCCACTGCATTCACTAACTACGACATCCTTAGCTTCATTTACGTAGCCTTTCTCCTTCAGCACAGATGAAATCATTCTTGAATAGAAGAGAGAATTTGACTTACACCCAGGTTTTATCATCTCATTAATGTGAACCATCAGATATCTACATATATTCTATTTAACACATTTCTAAAGAAAATAAACCAGGTATACATCTTGATACTTGAGATAATCAATGTCCCCTTTCTTGGAAAAAATATGATGTTGAATAAACTTTAAAATAATTCTGCATTCACCATTCAATTCTGAGGCGATGGGTTTCCTATTCTCTTCATTTCCAGTTAGCTCTTTCAGAGCTGTATCATAGTTTAAGAATTCACTTTTAGGAGGAGAAGTACCTTGGTAATCATCAAGACTTCCTTCATTAGATACCTTAAGACATTCAACCCAATTTCTTTAAGAGAATGAGATTCTATTCCCTTTCATAATCGACTTCATCCATAAAACATCACTTCCTTATAGAAAAAGTTCCATATTAATATAAAACTCATAAACCAGCTTTAGATAAAATACTCTATCATTATTTTTGAACCACTCAAGCCATCCTTTATCTTTCAGCACTTTCAACAACAAATATTTTCTCTCCAAGAGCCATTACACCAAAACTCCGTTCTCCAAAGTTACAACATGGTTTACCAAACTAGGATTCAAAATACCTGATTATTTTCTTGATTCCCCTTTTTGTTTCTTGGATGTAAGAGACGCACCCTCTTCCAGAGCTCACTTTACTCACGCCATTCCAATCAGTTGATTCTGGAGGTTAGAAGGTGAAAGGTCTAGAGTAGAGAAAGAGAAAGGCGGGAGAGAGAGAGAGTAGCAGTAATGGGAGTATAGTGGATCAATTAAAATTTGTATCATTTAGGGATTTTAAGATTTTATAATCACAAAATTGTGAGCTGTGTTCACTGAAATTAATGAAACATTATAGTTTTTTTATAAAAAAATAAAATTTATAAAAGTGATGAGTCATCAGTGTCGGTATGACAGACTTTGTAAAACACTAACGGTGTCGACATGACAATGGCGTCGGCATGAAAACAATGTCGGAATGACAATGGTGTTGGCATGAAAAAGGTGTCAGCATGACAACCATGTCAGCATGAAAACTTCACAAAAAAATATTAAAGGAAAGACAAACATAGGGTCTTACTGGTTGATCAATCCCAACTCATGTATGATGTAATTTATTCTTTCAGAGTTTAATGGCTTAGTGAATATATCATCAAGATGATATTCACTTCCAATAAATTCTAAAGTAATATCACCCTTTTGATAATGATCTCTCAAAAATTGATGTATTACATCGATATGTTTTGTTCAAGAGTGAGAAATTGGGTTCTTAGAAATGTTAATAGCACTTCTGTTGTCACATTTTATAGGTACGTGTCTAAATTGGTATCCATAGTCTAGAAGAGTGTGTTTTATCCACAAAATTTGTGCACAACAGTGACTATCAGCTATGTATTTAGCATCGGTAGTATATAATACAACAAAATTTTGTTTCATACTACACCATGAAAACAAATATTTTCCCAAAAAGTGTAATTTCCTAGAGGCTCTCTTAATATCTAACTTGCATCCACCAAAATCAGCATCAAAATAACTCACTTTATCAAATGATTGTCCTTTGGGGTAAAACAAGATTAAATTGATAGTATGTTTGAGGTATTTGAAAATTATTTTAACAGCATTCAGGTGAGATTATTTGGGATTAGCTTGAAAATGTCCACACATACACACACTAAACATTATATCTGGCCTACTAGAAGTCAAGTAGAGTAAGATTCCAGTCATTCCTCTATAAGTGGTTTGATCGACAGATTTATGATCTTCATCAAGATCCAACTTACAAGTAGTACTCATGGGAGTGTCACTAATTTTAATACTATCAATGCCAAATATTTTTAAAAGACATTTTTTATACTTACTTTTATTTAAAGTGATACCTTATTTATTTTGAAAATTATAAAATCCAAGAAAGAATTTGAGTTCACCCATTAAACTCATTTCAAATTCATTTTGCATCATTTTAGATAATTCAATACCTAAAGAATTTCTTTAAGATTAAAAAATAATATCATCAACATAGATTTGGAATACTAAAACATCTTTAGACATTATATATATAAAAATAGTAGGATCAAAAATTACTTTTGTAAAACCTTTTGAAATAAGAAAATTACTTAATCTGTCATACTAAGTTCTTGGAGCTTGTTTTAAACTATATATATCTTTTTCCAAATTGAAAACATGATTTTGAAAGTGAGGGTTTGAAAAACCATGGGTTATTCAACAAAAACATACTCAACTATATATACATTTAGGAATTCACTTTTAACATCCATTTGATACAATTTGAAATTAAGATGGGAAGCATAAGAAAGAGGATTCTGATGGCTTCAAGTCTTGCAACAGGTGCAAAAGTTTCTTTAAAGTTATTGAATTCCTCTTCACTGTAACCTTGTGAAACTAATCTAGATTTTTTTTAAAAATTACTAGCTTTATATACTTTATTACTAAATACCCACTTAGTTCCTATGGTCAACGTGTCTTTGGGTATATCCACAAGTTTCCAAAATTTATTTATTTCAAATTGATTAAGTTATTCATGCATAAAAATAACCAAAAATTATTATATAATTTCATCATTGATGCTTTTAGGTTCAATATGTGACAAGAAATTTTGATGTTCAACCTGATTTATAAGAGAATCTCTAGTTTGTGTTCCTTTATCTAAGTCTCCAAGAACATCATCTAGAGGATGGTTCTTAAGAGTTCTAGTTGGTCTAGAAATGGTAGGGATAGTCATTTCAGGTTCTTTTATAGGTTATGGTTTATCATGTTCATATTATAAAGAATTTATAGAATTGTCTGATTTCATAGATTTATTGACATAAGGATTAGATGATTTTTCATTTATGTCAAGATTTGATATATCATCTTCAAAGTTTTCTAGAGAGGTCTTAGGTTCATGTGGATCTGTTTCATAAATTTTGATATACATATATTCTTCCACACAATTGGTTCTTTTATTAAATACTCTATAGGACTTACTAGAGGTTGAGTAACCTAGGAATATTCCTTCATCACTCTTGGATGTGAATTTTTCAAGATTATCCTTTGTATTAAGAATATATACTTTTCAACCAAAAACTTTGAAATAACTAACTTTGGGTTTTCTATTGTTCCATAACTCATAAGTAGTCTTCTTGAAGATAAGTCTAATTGAGACTCTATTAATTATGTAACAAGCTGTATTCATAGCCTCATCCTAGAAGTAAACAGGTATATCATATTCATTAAGCATTGTTCTATAAATTTCTTGCAAGGTCCTATTTCTTCTTTCTACAACTCCATTTTGCTAAGGCATCCTAGGGGAATAAAAGTTATAACTATAGTCATTGTGTGAGAAAAGAGATTAAAAGTATTGATTTTCAAACTCACATCCATGATCACTTTTTAGAGATTTAATTCTAAGTCCTGTAAGATTTTCTACAGTTTTAGCATACTTGGTGATGTAAGTACATTATTCACTTTTATGAGATAATAAATAAGTCCAAGTATACCTAGAATAGTCATCCACAAGAACATATACATAGTGCTTCCCATTTAAAATATAAACTTGATATGGTTCAAAAAAATTCATGTGAACCAACTCTAAAGGTTGAGAAGTTGAAACTTCTTTCATTGATTTGAAGGAGATCTTGTGTTGTTTTCCCTTTTGACAAGGATTACGAACTTTGTCTTTTGGAAAATAATGTTTGGGTAGATCCTTGACTAGGAATTTTCTTGTATGATTTCTAAGAGAGTGTACATTATAGTTTCCTAATCTCCTATGCCTAATCCAAGACTATTTATAAAAGTCACTTAAACAAGAAACATTTTGAGAGGCTAAAGAATCTAAATTAAGAGAATATACATTTTCATTTCTAAAAGAAAAAAATACTAATTCATATTTAGAGTTAAAAACATTACAAGAATAATATTAAAAATTAACATGAAATCCATTATCACATAATTTCAAAATAATAAGAGGATTGTACCTTAATACATCAATAAAAAGTACATTAGAAATTATAACTGAGTAAGAGTTACAAATTTGGCCTAGGCCAATGATTTTTCCTTTACCATTTTCCTCCATCAATTTTGATGAGATTATTGAATCTTGAGTAGTATCCTTTCATGTGTCTTGAACATCCACTATCCAAGTACCACTGACTCTTATAAGAGCTCTTTAACTAGCTTCCCTATAAAATAATCAAACAAAAACAGATTTTGGTACCAAGACTTGTTTGGGTCCACTGACATTAGTAATCAATTCTTTAAGTACCCATATTTTTCTTATGGGGTTTATATAATCATTATGAGACATATTTGAAAAATAAAATTTATTTGGTCCAGAAAAACTAGAGGTAGGAAAATATTTTTTAGAACTGGTACTAGTAACAGAGCTTTGATTTTTAGGTAAAATAATAGATTTTACAGATTTAGTTATAAAATGTGTTTTAGATAAGTTTCTCTTCCCAGGTTGATATCCAATAATAGAAGTGTAATTAGGAGCTATTTTTTTACCAATTATTTGAGTAAGAGTGTCTTTACCATTGGTAAAATTTTCTAAATATTTCTTCAATTTCTCATTAGAAATTTTTAATTCATTGTTTTCTTTAAGTAGTTGAGCATTATTTTCCTTTTCTTTAATAAGTTCAGATTTAATAGTTACAGTAAGAGAATGTTATTTCTTTAACAATTTATACTTATCCTTTAGTTCATTATATGTCTCTTCCAGCATGTTATAGTATTCAAATAATTCTTCACTTGACATGTTCTCAGACTCACTTTCATTTTCAGAATAAAAAAAATTGTGAACATGAGAGTCTAAGGTTACCTCCGATGTGTTTTTCATAAAACACATATTTTCTATATCTTCTTTCTCCTCATGAGAAGAAATAGATTCACTGGATATATTCTCAAAGGCACTCCAGGTGGCCTTTATAGATTTATTATATTTTCTATCTTTATTCTCATAATTATTTATGTAATTGAGCTTGGGACAATCAGCTTTGACATTTTCTCTCCTACTGTATTCATTGAAAACTATATCATTATACTTTTCATTTATTTTCCAATCCTTATTCATTTAATCCATATATCCATCACTATCATATTTTTATTCATCATTACTTGAGATTTTAATAGAGGCTATAACCTTCTATTTTTCCTTATTCTTAGAGGTAGTAGTCTTAAATTCCATAAATTTTCTTTTGGGTTCATCCTCCTCTTCCTTGTTGACTTTAAGCTCTTCTTCATACATCATCGGATTTCCAATGAGTTCTTTGATAGGTAATTGGATGATGTCACATGATTCTCTAATTGAGACAGAGGTTCTTCTCCATCTCTCAGGTAATCATTTGGGAATCCTCATGATTTATTCTTTAGCAATAACATCTTTTCCCAGAGAGATCATAGTGTTCACTATTTCATTGAACCTAAGATACATATCAGAAATAGGCTCATCAAGATTCATCTTATAGTTATCATATTTAATATTATTTTTGTTAAGAATCATTTCCTTAACACTAGAAGTTCCTTCATGTGAAATAGAAAAAATATCCCAAATTTCATGTGCTGTTTTACATGAAAAAATTCTGTTAAATTCCTCATCTCCTAAAGAGAAGTATAAGGTATTCATGGATTTGAAATTATTGTTATAAGCAGTATTATTTGGGTTATCCCATGTAGTTCTAATAGTAATAGGAATCTTATACTCATCGAAAATTGAAGACAAAATTTCAAAACCCATACATTCTAAATGCATTTTCATTTTAATTTTCCATTGGCCATAATTAGTTCCATTAAATAATAGTGATCTATTGGTAGCAGCACCTTCCAATCTATTTTCCATAATAATTACATACTTTTAAAGAGATATAAATATATAACTAACATAAATTTATATATATTTAAAGTACAACTAAAATCACAGTTGAAAGAATTTTTTTTAAAACAAAGCCTTAACAAGAATAAAATCCTTTGATACCAAATGTTGGTCAGAGTAGATTACTCAAGAGGGGGTAAACTGAGTATCTATAAAAATCTATCTTAAAAAAAGGTTCTCTGAAAATTCCCCAATTAAAATAATAGTCTATGTTAGTTTGTAGTGAATTTATAAGAGTCCTAAATGTTTAGTTAATTTCTAAAAAGATTGATTAGTTATTAGATATATTAATCTAAATATTAATAAAACTTTCAAAACTAACCTACTAGTTCAAAATAGTTATAAACACTTTCTAAACTAACTATAAAATTTCCATTTAGTTTTATGAAATTGTGATAAAACAGAGTAAAACTAAAGAGTAAAATACAGTGGAAATAAACAATAGGTTCAGTCTCAAGTTGAGACACAGTCCTCTCCACTTGGTGATCACCTGCGACCAATAATTTTAAATTAATAAATAGTTTTATCCACACCTTGGATTGAGGTTCACAACAACACAAAAGGGTTTCTAGGACCCACTTGACCTCTACCACAATTATTCGTGGGAAAACAACAAACAGGTCACACTTGACCTCTTCCATTGTTCTATGTGGGATACAAAGAGTGAAATAGAGTGAGTTTGAGGATATAAAGTATCCTCCCATTATGCATAGGAGTCAATGTGTGTTTAACAGACAGATACACACACTACTAAAAAATGTAAACAAAATAAAACAACCTAGTTAATTATGTAGAATGAGATTTATAAGTCTCTGTGTGTTATGCAGTGAAGCTATGGACTCTTTTTATGTAGTGAAAATGATGTTCAAGTCCTCTTTTGAAAGTCAGTTCCAAAATAAAGTATCGTAGTCTGGATTCGAGCTACAAGTATGGGTGCACAGGTATGTTCTTATTCTTCTTGATATGCTGATGTTCTTCAGTATGTCTCCCTTAAAATCATTCACAACCATACTCATCTCTCTTTGTTCTATCAATCTTCTTTATTTTTAAAATCCTTATTATTTTCAAGGGTCGTAGTCTAGATTCGAGTTACAAGTATGGGTGTATAGGTTTGTTCTTCTTCTTCTTGATATGTTGATGTTCTTTAGTATGTCTCCCTTCCAAGAATGTAAAACCACACTCTTCTCTCTATGTTCTATCAAACTTCTTTATTTTTAAAATCCTTATTATTTTCAAGGGCCTTCAGATAGCATGCACAACCACACTCAGCTCAAGTATGGGTGCGTAGGTATGTTCTTATTCTTCTTGAGATGCTGATATTCTTCAGTATGTTTCCCTTACAAGCATGAAAAACCACACTCATCTCTCTATGTTCTATCAATCTTATTTATTTTTAAAATACTTCTTATTTTCAAGGGCCGTAGTCTGGATTCGAGCTACAAGTATGGGTGCACAGGTATGTCCTTCTTCTTCTTAAGATGCTGATGTTCTTCAGTATGTCTCCCTTACAAGAATTCACAACCACAATCAGCTCTCTATGTTCTATCAATCTTATTTATTTTTAAAATCCTTATTATTTTCAAGGGCGGTAGTCTGGATTCGAGCTACAAGTATGAGTGTGTAGGTATGTTCTTCTTCTTCTTGAGATGCTGATGTTCTTCAGTTTGTCTCCCTTAGAAGCATGCACAACCACACTTAGCTCTCTATGTTCTATCAATCTTCTTTATTTTTAAAATCCTTCTTATTTTCAAGGGCCGTAGTCTAGATTCGAGCTACAATTATGGGTGCGCAGGTATGTTCTTCTTCTTCTTGAGATGCTGATGTTCTTCAGTATGTCTCCCTTACAAGAATGCACCACCACACTCATCTCTCTATGTTCAATAAATATTCTTTATTTTTAAAATCCTTCTTATTTTCAAGGGCCGTAGTTTGGATTCAAGATACAAGTATGGGTGCACAGGTATGTTCTTCTTATTCTTCTTGAGATGTTGATGTTCTTTAGTATGTCTCCCTTACAAGCATGAACAACCACACTCAGCTCTCTATGTTCTATCAATATTGTTTATTTTTAAAATCCTTCTTATTTTCAAGGGCCATCAGATAACATCTATGTTCCACATGCATCGACTCATCGTACCTCTTCCTATATTCCAAATTTCATACATACAACATTAAATAATGTCAGAAACATTAATTTATCTAAATATGATCATTAGATAAAAATTTTAATTGGTAAATTAAAAATATTTTTTATGACTATCTGTGAGTCATAAGTATCAGTGTCTTATTGGCTTTAGTCAATCATCTTCAGTCAATCAGCATCAGTGACTCTAAGTGTTAGTGTCTCTTTTCATCGGTGAGACATATGAACCAACAATGACTCATATCAATGGTGAGTCCTTCCTTCTGTTGGTGAGACAGTTGAGCCAATGGTGACTCATTTTAACTAACGGTGAGTCCTTGCATCAGTAACATAATGTAATGGTAGGTCACTAGAACTAATAATAGTCCATATGCATCAGTAGAATGTGCAACATTGAGTCTTTTCCAACGATTCCAGCTTCACATACTTAGAAAATATTCCTTTTTGATCTGTCTTTCAGTAAGACATATGTCTGATGGTGATTCATCTGCCTATCAGTGTCAGTGACTCATACTTAGGCAATTTTAGATGTTCTGTCTATCTTGAAATTCAAGAAATTTAGAAACTGGTGATCCTCATAATTACACGTAGATAACCAATTAAAACCTTATTTAGACTTAAGCACACATAAATAGTTATATGAATGAAATGATATGGTATTTAAGATAATGTTTTGTCATAATATATTATCTAATATAAAATAATATATATGTTAATATATGACATGATTTGTGGTAATTAAAACCTAAATAGTTAGAGATAGTGGCCAACAAAATCTATGGGCCAACAAAATGTTATGTTCTTATGATAATGTTATGAATGATATTTTCCCTGTTTACCCTTACTGAGAATTTTATCTCTCCCTTTAATATGTTTCTTTTCCCCAAGTCATGAAGAATTTTATTTAGTATAATATGTCAAAAAGAAGTCTAGTTATGAAGAAATAAGCTAGAGACAATGTGGATGTTTTATAAACCAATTGTTTATGTTTCCCAATTTCAAAAGACATTGAACCTATACGAACCTGGCGTGGTTTGTTTATATTATGTAATAAATATTCTTCAATGTTAAATTAATATCTATATGTAAATAATGGGCCGCTATATGGACACTTAATTGTCCCTTATGAAACAAATTATAGTTTTGATGATGCAAATGATAAGAAAGTTTCAACACCCTCAATATATATAGAATTTATACCTAAACTATTTGGATTATTGTGTTGATTTATCCAAGAATGATCATCTAATAATAACTATTTTCGACTTCCTTGTTCCATATATCTCTAAAAAATATAAAATAATTAGTTTTTTTATTAATTTAATAAAATAAAAATATGAAAAAAAGAAAAAAATGATAATTATTCCTAAGTATTCCAAATTATTATTTATTCCTAAATATTACTAATTATTTCTAATTATTGGTAATTATTTCTAATTATTACTGATTATTTCTAATTATTGCTAATTATTTCAAATTAACATTAATCCCCACTAATCACTCTAATTACCGCTAATCAATGCTAATTATTACTATTTAGTACTAATTATTACAATTTATTAATAATTATTACATTTTATTTCTAATTATCTCTATTTATTCCTAATTATTACAAATTACCACTATTTATTACTAATTACCTATATATATTGCTATTTATTACTATTTATGAATATTTATGAATATTTATTACTATTTATTAATATTTACCGCTATTTATTACTATTTACCACTATTTATTAGTAATTACAACTATTTATTAACATTTATTACTATTTATTAATATTTATCGCTATTTATTACTATTTATCACTATTTATTACTATTTACCACTATTTTATTACTATTTACTGGTAATTATTACCATTTATCGCTAATTATTACTATTTACCACTAATTATTACTAATTACCACAAATTATTACTAATTATCGCTAATTAATACTATTACAACTAATTATTACTAATTACCACTAATTATTACTACTTACAACTAATTATTACTATTTATTACTAATTATTACTACTAATTACTAATTACTTCTAATTATTACTAATTACCGCTAATTATTACTAATTACTGCTAATTATTAATAATTACTACTAATTATTACTAATTACCACTAATTATTATCAATTATGGATAATTAATACTAATTACTTCTAATTATTACTAATTATTATTAATTACCACTAATTATTAATAATTATTACTATTTATTACTATTTATTACTATTTACCGATAATTATTACTAATTACCACTATTTATTACCAATTATTGCTAATTATTACTAATTATTACTAATTATTACTAATTATTACTAATTATTACTAATTATTACTAATTATTACTAATTGACACAAATTATTACTAATTACTGCTAATTATTACCAATTAATGCCAATTATTAATATTTATTCCTAATTATTAATATTTATTACTATTTATTAATATTTATTACAATTTAATAATATTTATTACTAATTATTACTATTTATTATTACTTATTACTATTTATTAGTACTTACCCCTAATTATTACTATTTACCACTAATTATTACTAATTACACTAATTATTACTAATTACCTAAAAGTATTACCAATTACAGCTAATTATTACTATTTAGTGCTAATTATTAGTAATTACTGGAAATTATTACCAATTATTACTAATTATTACTATTTATTACTGACTATTACTAATTATTACTAAATATTACTATTTATTACCAATTATTACTATTTATTGCTAATTATTTGTCACGACCCGTCCCCCAGGGTCCGCATCGGGACTACCCCAAGCCCGCCTTCCATAGACCAGGGGCTGGCGACTAGCCCCAAATGCGTAATTCCCTAAAACTGGGAAGGTGTTTCCTTTATAAATCGTAAACACACACAACCAAAGAACAAGCGGAAGCAAACACTATGTAAAAACTGTGCTACAAGCATGCTGAAAGTAAAGGGGCCGAAAATACAAGCCCAATAGTAAAGTAAAAGGAAAGGACTAACGGGTATAACTAAAAGACAAACAGCTGGATGGTGACTAGAAGCTCTTAGTTCGTCCACCACGGATCCTACCTGAAGGGTAGGTACAGAAAGCCTCCTCAGTGGTCCATGGCTGTCTGTCTCCTCCAGATACTGTCTCGTCATGAGGTCCACCTTCGGGTACCGTCCAGTCCTCATACACTCTGCCTTGGTCAGCGCTGTCCATCATCTGCATCGAACACAACGAGGTGCGGGCATAGCCCATGAAGGGGTGAGTTTAACGATACTCAGTAGGGACCCCGATACCCTCAAGGTCTCACAAAATCCAACAAGTATAAACCAAAAAGTAAGATTTCAACAGGTAACCATTACTTAGGTATATGCCCATACATATACCTAAGTTATCAAGTAACCCATATCAATCATGAGGAAAACACAAAGGTCATTGACTCAGCTAAAACCAGGATTTTCATTAACGAAACCACAACTACTTGAGAACTCCTCCTCTGTCGAGTAAAGTGGCCATGTCGTGACTCAGAGGCGCTACTCACTAACCTTAGACTGCTGAGGTACTCCTCCTGTCGAGTACCGCGGGTCTGCTGCCAAACCGGGCGCTCCTCCGCTATGGCTCTGCCGCCAAACCGGGTGCTCCCCCTAATAAACGTCAGAGGTACTCCTCCTGTCGAGTACTGCGGGTCTGCTGCCAAACCAGGTGCTCTGTCCGCCATGGGTATGCCGCCAAACCGGTCACTCCGTCCAATGGGCTAATCGAATCACTCCGAGTTGAACTGGTCAACCAGTCGCCAGGTCTACAACTACAAGGTCTCTACACTCCGTCTGCTCGTCTCCGGGAGGATGTACTCCAAGAGCTACTGGTCGATACTCCAAGTGTCACAAATTCTTAGGTGGAAGTATCTCAAAGGACCGCCACGTTATAGGGGTCTCAACGCAATAGACGGCGCGTCAATCAGACACCCGGTCTGTGAGTTATTGACATTTACGTTCCAGGAGCCCGGTTGGTTTTTAGGATCAAACCAACCCGACCGTACTACAACTACATTCGAACCTCAAGTAGAGTATTCCAAAAGAACCATCTCATCAAAAGGAATCCAACATAGTTGACGACACGTCAATCGGATGTCCAGTCCTTAAGTAATAAGAGTTTCCACTCCGAGGGCCCGATTGGTTATGGGATCGAACCAACCTGACTATACCCAAACTTCGCCAAAACCATGAGTGTGATATACCGAAACGACCGTCTCAATTTAAGGATTCCAACTAAACTAACGGTGCATCAATTAGAGGTTCGTAGCTCAAGTTATGGTCAAAAACACGAAACTGGTCCGAAGAGGGGGGTTCGGGGTCCAGTCCAACCCAGCCCAACCCGCCCTGGGTTGGCCAGAATCGGGTCGACCCGACCCAGGTCCGGCTCCAGCCCGGTGGGGCGCAGCTCGGCTCGGCGGCTGGCGGCCTGACCTGCGGCTGGCCGCAGTTCGGCCAGAGAGCCGAGCGGAGCAGGCGGCGCGGCCCCCCTAGATTCTTGTAACAGCGGTGCCAAGCGGTGCCCCCTCTCCTGCCCGGCCAGCCGAATTCGGCCGGTTTTTTCGGCACGAGCAGCCCGCACAGCGGGCCGCTGTCCTCCCACGTGGCGCCAAGTGGTGTCGCGACTTCCTCCGCCCGGCCGGTTCGCACGCCGAAGTGGCCCACACAGTGTGGGCCGTAGTTCCTCCTCAGCGTAGCGCCACGAGGGCGCCACGGTCTTCTGCTCGGCTGGCTACGGCTGGCTGGTTCGGCTCGGCAAGTGGCCCGTGGGTACGGGCCACACCTCCTCCACAATGTGTCGCCAAGGGGTGCCACAGTTCCTTCATCCTGGCCAGCTTTAGCGGGCCGGTTCTTCTTTGACCGAGCGGCCCACGCTTGCGGCCCGTGGTTTTACTTCAAGCGGATGGCGCGCACCACCGTTGCCGCTGCCGCCCCCGGTCGTCACCTCCCCTTCTGTCACGTGGTTTTCCATCGGCGCTGTGCAATGAAACCATGCCCTTTCGATTTTCCTCCGTCGTCAATGAATCAATAATCAAACGGAGGTACGTCGGGCCGTGTTTGTTCAGCCCGCGCCCTGCGCGTTATATGATAACAAAAAGGATACTGTCGAACAAGGTATGCTTCGAAGAGAATGGGAATAATTTAAAGTAAACAAATCCCCCTACCTCAATTCAAGGTTCGTTCGTCGTAGTCACGGAAAATAGCGTCGCGAAAGACAATGCCGTTCCCTCAACGTCGGAGGAAGAGTCGCTGTCATTGGCGATGTTCCTTGCGGGCGGTTCCTTCTTTCTTGATGCGGAGGAAGGTCGTTGAAGAAGTTCTTTGTGTTCTTCATGGGGAGAACCCCTCCTCTCTAATCCTCCCAGGCCCTCCAACAATTATGCCAACCCAAAATAAAAGAAAGGATTCACTTCTTTAAAGTTGGCATAATGTTTTCAAAATTCAAACACTCAATTAAATTAATTAATTGTGGAGTTCAATTAATTAATTAAAAGGTGTTGGAAAAATTTATGGGAGAGAAAAGGATATGGAGAGTCTCAATAAAGAGGGGTGGTGTCAAATTAATTAAGGGGAATTTAAGGGGAAGTTGAAGGGTTAGGGCTCGTGTGGGCCCCACCACCATTATCCTCTCATGGGAGGTTATATGGGGTGTGGTCCCCACCTACAACTCCTCTTTGGAGGAAATAACCACCACCCTAAATAAAACTATGTAACACATAATTTTATTTAGTTTAATAAAATTACCAAAAATTAACTTTCAACCTGCATAAAATGCAACTCTGGTAAAGGTCCCCGTAAGAGAATAGTGGCGCTGCGAGTTCATCGGTGTCCTCATATTTCAATTCCGAGCACCGGTTCAAAAGATAGAAAAACCCACACGTACATTTACTGAACGTACCTGAACAAAACTTCAGAAATTGATTCTAGGCACACCGGGCCTCGGAATCAGGCGCCGTTAGAAACTGCGGGCTCGTAAAATTCCAAAGAAATTAAGAAAAAAATTTCCTTGAAATTTCTGGGTCTTTACATTACCCCCACCACAGGGATTTACATCTACGTAAAGCTACAACACACACTAGGGAAACTAAAGGGGGTACTGAGCACACATCTGAGCCTCCCGATCCCATGTGCTCTCCTAGAGGTTATCGTGCTGCCAGCGAATGCACACCAGAGGAATTGATCGTCCACACAGGACCCGATTCTTTCGATCCTTAATCTCCATTGGAACCTCCATGAATGTCTCCCCGTTATCGATGTCCAGATCCCCATGATCGATGATGCGGGATGGGTCGTGCACGCATCTCCTCAGCTAAGATACGTGGAAGACGTCGTGCACCCGGTGCAACTGAGGTGGAAGGGCCAGGCGGTAAGCCACCTTGCCTACTCTGCTGAAGAGGAGGAGGAGTTACTGTAAGTGACTATAGATAGGCTACACCATCTCTATCCACAAAGGATATATGTAAGGCAGCTAGCTGCTCCGTCGCCTCTCCTAGCAGTTGAATACCAGTCCTCCTGCTGAGCGCATCCGCAACAACATTCCCCTTCCCAGGAGTATAGACTATCTCGTAGTCATAGTCCCAGAGGAATTCAAGCCATCACCGCTATCTCATGTTCAGATCCTTCTGAATGAAGACACACCTGAGACTATTGTGATTAGAGTAAACTGTAAACCATTCACTCAACGAAATATGGGTGAGACTATCCAATTGTAAGAACTCGACTTCACCCTTCTTTTCCTACGTTCTACAAAAGCTACTAAGATTTCTCCTTTGACGAAAAGGGAAATCCGGTCTCATCCCCTAGATGAACCATGTCCTTTGCCTAATACAGTCAATATTGACACGAATGGGACTAATTCATGCCATGGATGATGTCGTAAGGCATCGACGCTACTACCAAGAGATCCAACCATTACTCTTGCCTCCAAGGGTTGAGTCACACTGTTGGCATCAGTGTGTGGTCATTGGGTATCCTCCAGTAGAAATCTCAAAAGTGAGGGTCAAGTCAACAATTTTAACCGAAACCTCTTAGTATTAACCACACAAAAAGGAAGGAAAGAAAATGTCACAAGGACAAATGTATTTTATTACTGTAGATCAAAGTACAAAGACACAAAGAAACCACAAAAATGACATTAACAAAGATAGAAGCATCATGAACAAAGGCCTCTATTCCTGGAACTAGTTCCACTTCTGTCCACCTGCTTCTGGAGCTCCATGGTCATATGCTTCAGCTGCCTGAAGTTTTTCTCTCCCCTGTCAACCCGTTCCCTATGGTCAGGGTGGACCTCCTGGTGGTGGTGGTGGAAACACCTCGAAGCGTCGTCCACCACCAGCTGCATAGCCAACTCCTCTACCACGATCGCCTAATCCTTGCAGACCATCTCGATTGAACCTCTGCCTCTTCCTGGGAGGTCCTTCATCTATATGCTGATCATCTACACGGTAGGTCGGATAGTCACGTGCCTTGTGACCAAGCCCGTCACAGAAGTAACACTGTCCGTTCCTGGTATGCCTGGCTCTATCTCCACTCTAGGTGCCCCTCACAACCGATCCTGAGTCGTGCGGTCGATCACCTTTAGGTCTGGTCTTCTTGGACCTCTACATCATCTGTCTACTACCAGTTGTAGAAGACTCTACTTCATGTCAGCAAGTGGTGGGTCTCACTGCTGGAGACTGCTCGGCAAGGAAACTCTCCACTAATAGGGTTCTCTCCAACACCCCCGTCTACATCTGGATGTTGTGAGAGATAACTGAAGCTCTGATCTCTCTCTTGATTCCCTGCTCAAAGGTCTGGGTCCTAAAGAACGGGTCCTTTACCATATGAGTGGAGTTGTGCGAGAGGTCGGTTAACCTCGCTGAGTACTATGCCACCATCATGCTACCCTTCTGTAGATGTAGTAGGGTGGGTGGTACAAACTCCGCCCAGAACAGGCTCTCGAAGTCTTCCCATAGAAGTGACGTCTCGTCATGCATCTAGAGCATTAGACTCCACCATCTTCCTGCTTCTGCCTGAAGAAGGATGGTAGAAAGGATCAACATGAAGTCGGCTGGTGTCCCTACCAGTCTGAAGACTCTCACCACAGCCTCCAGCCAATCCTCAGCCGCCTGTGGGTCTCTCTCTCCCCTGAACCTAAGTGTCCTCTGGCGCTGGAACTCGTGCAGCGTGCTCAAGCGGCGTGCACTCTATGCTGCAGGGGTTGGTGGCATCGGTGGCCCAATGGGAAGTGGTACCGCTGGTGCCTCAACTAGAAGAGGGCCCTGTACTTAGGCCTCGTCGCTCGATGGGCTGTCAGTACGTACAACTCTCAGGGCTCTAGCTGGTCTTCCGCGGGGAGGTATCCTGAAAGAAATAGATGTGACATGGTCAAAAGACTATACCTGGTGAGCTGACCTAGTTTGAGATGACTTAAGGAAAAATTTTGAAAACACACACGCAATCAGTGTTTTTGTGCACTGAGTTGAAAATCAGAAGTCAGGGTCCTGGTGTATGGATACGTCAGCTGCTCGCACCAACACCAGACTCCCTGGACTGAAAACCACACTTAGTACCATTAACACTATTGCTTCACAGAAAAGAAATATCAGAGTCCTAAGTTCTATGGTAGAACTGATGTCCTCTGATACCAATTAGTCACGATGCGGGCCCTGGGGGACAGGTCGTGACATTATTTCTATTTACTGCTAATTAATACTATTTACTACTAATTATTACTAATTATTACTAATTATTAATATTTATTACTATTTATTAATATTTATTAACATTTATTACTAATTATTACTATTTATTACTATTTACTGCTAATTATTACTAATTACCTCTAATTATTACTAATTACCTCTAATTATAATAATTACCGCTAATTATTACTAATTACCGTTGTTTATTGCTAATTATCGCTAATTATTACTAATTATTACTAATTATTACTAATTATTACTATTTACCACTAGTTATTACAATTTACCACTAATTTTTATTAATTATTGCAAATTACTTCTAATTATTTCTATTTAACACAAATTATTATTAATTATTGACAATTATTTCTATTTGTTACTACTTATTACTATTTATTACCATCTAATACTATCTAATACTATTTCTTACTAATTATTACTATTTATTAATAATAATAATTATTTATTACTATTTATTACTATTTATTCCTATTTATTATTAATTACTACTATTTATTATTAATTACCCCTAATTATTTTAAATTACCGCTAATTATTACAAATTACCACTAATTATTACAAATTATCACTAATTACCGCTTATTATTATTATTTATTACTATTTATTACAAATTACAGCTATTTTTTAATAATTACCGCTAATTATTAGTAATTACCGGTAATTATTTCAATTTATTACTATTTATTAATAATTATTTCAAATTACTACTAATTACTACTAATTAATAATAATTAATACCAATTTTGTTTAATTATTATTAATTAATTATAGTTGAACCAAATTATTACAAATTAATATTATTTACTTTAAAATAAAAAAATTAAATCTTGATAAAACAACATATTTGTAAAAATAAATAATGAAAAATAAAACTAACAAATTCTAATTTAATTCAATTGTTGCTAATTAACAATAATTACAACTAATATAAAATAAAATGAATTAACTATAAAATAAAAGAAATAGATAAATACCTTAAAACAGAATCTTTCATACGATGTAAGACTTAAAAATCGCTTCGATGAAAAAATTTATACTTTGAAAAAATTTAAGAGAAATATAAGAGAGTTGGGAGGTAGAGAGGAGTTGAGAGAGTTGTGAAATAGAAAAAAATCAAATGGGGGGTATATATAGGTCAGATTATTTGCGATGGGACCCATCACAATTGTTAATCCTCGTATTAATTAGGGGTGGAAGTTAAAAAGGTATTTGCGACAAGACCCGTCGTAAATACCTTTTTAACCGGTCGACATTTGTGATCCGTCGCAAATACCCTTCCCGTGGTTTGGCCCGCAGTGCACGTCAAACCTTTTGTGATTGTATACCAATTCTTTTCGCAAATAATTAGTTATATGCGATGGGATCCTTCCCCGTTGCAAAAAACCCGTCACAAATAACTATTTTTTCCTATAGTGAGGTCTTAATATAATAGAGCAATAAATAACAATGGAATTATATAAAAGAGATTTAGGTCCATGGTTGACTTTAATCCTCTATACTCAATAGAAAACAAATCTATGCACGCTATTATTAAAAAATAATACAATGGATTAGTATAAAAACTATACCAGATCTAAAAAATAATAGATACATTTCCCATGTTCTAAAAAGATTTGTTAGGTCTTACAATAGGTATGGAAAAGACAGAAGGGGTGAATTTTAAATATTATAATAACCGATATAATCAAAAAAAATATTGTGCAATTTAGTGAATTATAGTGTTAAACAATTCAAGCATAACAAAATAGTTTGGTTAGTTGAATAGTGTAATCAATAAAGATAAAAAATATAAAAAAATAGATTTATAATATTTTGAACCCAAATAATCACGCATCTTCTCTTCACTCACTCAACCAATTATCATGGATATCAACTATGATATATCCTTTTATTAGTGAAGACCAAACCCACCATTTTACACCGGTATAAATCAAACCATTGCTTTTATGGGACTGATAAGACCTAGAAATCTCATAGGTGCATATCCAACCAAAAATTTCTAGGAGAAGCCCTAACCTATGCCTTTTATAGGATTCAAGAACAATCTATGAAAGTTACATTTGTTCCTATGAGTAGGACTAATACAATACCTTTTGATGGTGGTATTACTATGTGTGAATGACTCTAGTGAAAAAATTCTATTACAATGAAATGAAAAACCAATGAAACCTATGAAATGATGAAATTAAGGTAAATGTTATAGAACAAATGATCTTTATCACTTCACATATATTACAGAATGATGTAGCATCGGGAAACCAGAAATTCATAGGTAATCAAAAACTGTAGTGTGTAGAAAAAATTAGGTTGGGAACTTTGTATCAATTTAGAATCTAGTAATGGAATCACACCTCACTATCTATTGGCTTTAACCTTTATATAGACGATTCTTCAATTGACAACAACTTTAGAATAATATCTAAGATATTATAATTAATGATAAATATAAACTTCAAATGGGTGTTCCTTAATTATATCCACATTGTATAATGCGCAGAATAATTCAAACATATAAAAAACAACCATTGATTGTATATGAAATATTATGCACATTATTGATAATATAATCTCATACTTTACATTTATATAGATTTCTCATTATCATAAAAACAACATAATAAAAAAATATCCTTAATGTAACCTCACATTTATACATAATAATATGTTCAACCAGAAAACACATCCTAAGAGTTTAGTTCTTGATAATACATAGCATAATAGCATATTTTTTCACTAACACTGAGTAGTACATTGCTTGTAACATATTCTTAACCTTTTCATAAAAATGATCAAGAATTTCATAAAATAACTCTTTCGGTCCTATATCAAACACATTGAAAATACTTCGAATAGAATTTATATAATTTATGAATAATTTACAAATTTATAAACCAGCGTGAGACAATGAGAATAATCAGTAATAGATATAAATATTAATATGATAACTAAAAATAAAATCTAAATTCCAATTATTGAACTGACTTTGTGTTCACATATTCATCCTTCAGATGATATTTGAATCACTATAACCATGAATTCTACCTATAGTGTGTGTTCTCTAGGTTAGGGCATATGGATTATTCCCTTGAATATTCATTCCATATGTATTTGTGTGTGGTAAACTGTCACAAAGTCCATTATTTTCAAACCATAACATTAGTCCTTGTTCATTGCCTCTAATATCCATGTACTATAAAGTGGATTCTTCAAGACATGAACTATATATAACATGTCATAACTTCCAATATCCCCATATCATAATACTTAGCTTTTTTTGTCAAAACCAATCTTTCTTAAGAACCTTTGTGCATGCTAAATTATCCCATGAATACCTTAATACTCCCTTTCAAAAATTCATATTTATAATTTTATTTAAAAAAACTCTTATATATTTTATACATCATATATAACATGAAAAAAATCATTCATAAAAGTTAAACAGAATAATAATCATGAATATAAAGGGATAAAGTAATTAACAAAACCCAAATAAACAAGGGCAAGGATCCATTCAACACAAGTTACCCTTCCACAATTATTCACATGATATATCACAAACTAACAAAAAAACTATAAAGTATTTAGGAATGATTTTTTATATTAGAGTGACAATATCAAAGATATATAAAAATGATGAAACAACGAGCCATCAATAATATAATCCAAGAGAAATAAGAAAAAAATTCTTAGTATTGTTTTTATTTTTCTCTTGTAAAAGAGATAACGAATAATATACATCATACCTGTAGAGGGTCTTCTTGACATGGTCAAATATATAAAGTGAATATATAGTCATGAATCTTCTTTTTAAAGATTTATACATGAGAAAATAATTTTTATGGAATATTTTTATGACAAAATGGGTATAATAAAAAATATTATTTATCATATAAATTTATATTACATATTATATATGAGATATTCCTTCTTACATTTATAACATACTACTTGAAAAAATAACCTTTTAAAATTAATCATAAAAAAAATCTATGATTGATAAAATTAGGTAAATAAACCTTCTCAAATTTCAACACATATAATATTAATTAATACCATTAAATTATTAGGTCAGTAACCATTGAGAATATTTAATGCAAAGATTCCAAAATAATTTCCATAGTCACTTATAAGTATTGTATGATCACTTATCTTTTTATATATAGTTAATAGATCCTTTATTCTTGGCCACTTCGATATTTTTTCAAAATTACAAGTGGTAAGTAGGTATGATTGAAATTAGTAAACTACATATTCCACTAAATATAGAAAATATCCGTCATGGTCAAGTTTACTAAAATATATATTCAATATAGTTACATAGATCAGATGAATGATAATGTCTATAAAATATGGAAAAATATTTCAAGGCCACCATGGTCATTCTATATACTTGAGAATGATACCATTATCTCAAAAAACTCACTAATTATAGAATTACTTCAAATGGTATATGTTTATTCCAAATTTATCCGTCACATATAATATATATATTAAAAACAAAAAAAAACATGATTTAAAATTTAAAAATAAATAATTAATGTATTTGGAAAACATGAATGGTTATTGGTTTTATGGGCGAATAACTCTTATTATGTGTGTATGTATTCTTAGTGTTAGTTAATATGCCCATTCCTATAAGAGATGGGCTTATAGAGTCACCCTCAACAATATTCACAACATGGGCGGGGTACCAAAGGGTTTTGGTTTATGTCAAAGTAGTATCAGAGTAGTTTTATTCTAGGATTGCTTTTAATATTAGGCACATATAAAGTTTGGTTTAGAAATTAGGGAAAAATGATTGATTTATTTGAGTTTAGTTTTCTTAGAAAAGGAAACCAGAAATATAATATAACATTAAAAGTGTTCATAATAAAATAATATGACCATATAATAAATAAATTGAGTTATTAATATATTTTTCGTATTATATTTAGGTTTTCACATGAATCATATAGTTTTTAGGATATAATTGATGCAATTTTTACTTAAGATTGGGAAAATATTATTGTTTGGATAGTTTGGTTAAATTTCTTTTCAATACCTTAAATATTTTCTTCTATTCCATATGAATTTGATTTTATATATATAAATATTTGTCTTAGTATTCTTCTTATAGATAATCGATTCAAAGGTAGAACAATGCAGTTGAGATTTTTTTAAATAGCTCATTGAAGATTCTCATACTGATACCAAGACTATTCATCAACTAACACAAGTAGGGACACCTAATTTAGTGTATATTACTACTAATTTCCTAGTAGAGATATGTATTACAAGCTGATATGAGTATATCCATGAGTTCAAGTGTTATAGGCCAACCAGATTTTAAAGTGAGGTGTCATTATAGGTAGTTAATAATTGGATATAGGTTTTAATTGGGTTTTTTGATGTAGTAGTAACACCCATAATGAATAGAGTGTATTTTAGAGGATAGTATCTAAATATGTATATCAATAATCTTATGGACCAAGACTCTATAGTCTTGAGGTGGATTTATTATTTTTATGGTCTGAATTTGAGTGACTCTTCATATATGTTTTCTACCCATTATCCCAATGGATAATATGATTCTAGGATATATTGAGACCTGATTTGTATATTATTATGGTGTTTGAGTATTCTTATAGGTTCATGGATATGTCTATGTTCTCATTGTACTTGGTTTGTGATGATTATCTCAATGAAATAGTATTTTTAGGGACTTTATATAGATATTTATGCTAGAGTGACCACTATTTCCATTCCTAATGACATAGCGGTTGTATAGGGGGCCATTATTACAGGTAACATTCTTAGATCCAACTATATATGAAAGTGGTAAGACCAAATAATGCTAGAATAATATCATTAAATCATAATAGTAGAATTAAATATACCATCAAATCATGGAGGAGATGATTAATATTAAAATGAATTCTAGTCCAAGGATCAATATCCTAATGTTGAGTGGGACATCCCACAAGATCACTATAATTACATGTTATTATTGTGCCAAACATGAGAATATGGATAAGGAGTTCCCATGTCAGAGATAATCTAGTGGATCCCCAAGTGGGTCAGTGGGTAGATTATCATGTCAATAATAACATAGATAAAAAATCCCTCAGAGGGGATGTTTTTTTGAGTTTTGATAGGGATATTCTATGATAACACTAGGGAGGATAAAGGTTGGTGATGTTTTGATCCATGATTTCCATTATCACTATCTAATATCCCTCTAATGGTATAAGAGGGTATTCATAGAGTAGGATCTAGAGTATAGGGGATTATAGAATTTTATTCCCTAACACAGTTTAACCATGTTAAACTAGAGTTAGTAAAAGGTATGGTATTTATATACTCTACTTCAATGCATGTAATTAGTTAAAATGGAGACACCCAATCCTTCCTTAGTACCTCAATTTCTATAATATCAAGATTTTATTATATTTTTTGAACTGTTATATTTGGTTGGATACTATCATTGATGGGATAAACAAATTATTTTTCATTTCCCCTAATATGAGATGGTTTTTAGTGAGGAGAATTTTTCTTAAGATATAATCATTATATAACCAAGTTTATCTAATATTACTCGTGTGATGGAAAATTTACCATATATATTAGCATGATATGATTTATAATATTATAGATTAGGACATTATGTTTATAAAACATGGGATGAGGAGGTTGGTGTTGTCGCCTTTTACTTTGAAACACATGAGGCTTTCTCTCTTTATAGTGGACAATAAGTGAAATAACTCTATATGACCCACTAATATAGGATATATATAGGATCTTAATCCACATATATAAAATATAAAATATTCCTTTTTAAAAAAAAATCCATGTTATTAGTTAGGTTACTTAGATCTTCCTATCCATGCAAGAAAACAATAGTTAATTTTATAGGAATGACATTCCTTAATCAATATAAAGTGTAATATATCCATGTAGAATACACTCAATGATTTTTGTGTGAACCAAATTCACTAATTATAAATTTTGAGTTGATTTAGTATCCCTATAGGTTTATAACCACTACAATGAAATCCATATTCTCTCTATTTTACAAGATTTATTCACTTATAATTAAAATTCAATATATTTTTACAACCTATAAAAATATTAAAGAATAATTAATCCAATAATGTAGTTGAATCATATTGATTCTCCATGATATAATATATGTAAGACTTCATCTCACTGTGGAACTCCACATTCTTCCCTTAAAAATTGCTACCAATGAATTCCAATAGCACATTAATTACATATAAAAAAAATATCACCAATGATCTTCAATGAAATTATATATCAAAATGCATCCTCTAAATCATTAATATAATTCATATCTTCACTAGATGATTTTAGGTAAACAAATAAAATCCAATATCATCATTAAATTTTATGTGAATTAATACAATTAATGATCTAAAGTTTCCTCTTTTGAATAAAATATGGAATAGTTTATTTGAAATGAAATCTTCCAAACTACAACATAGCCTCTTATAACTATAGTGTGATGTCTCCAATCAAACATTTAATACCATGAATCTTGAATACCAAATTTCATCCTATAATTTTTTACCAATATTCTAAAATTTTGGATTTCTATCTACTAAGAATAAAAATGAAATATTCTCCTCATCATGATGTGGTTTATTAATATAAAATATTAGTTATTCTATATATGAAAAAATATATCCTTCACAGGAAACTCTATGTGGACTCATAATTTCTCAGATATTTTCTATAAAAAAACTTTTCTATGACATGAAATCAAGAATGATGTTTTTCCCCATAAAAGAAATTCTAGATCATCAACTATCCAAGTCATCCTTATAAATTCTAGGTCTCCATATAATGATTTATTCTTAACTTCCCCTTTTAATTAGTTTACATTTAATTACTTAATAAAAATAGTGTGATACTTTATCATCTTAATTTTAGAAAAGTTTAATTCCAAAGTTCCTTTTAGATTTGAAATGTACCAAAACTATGGTACTTTATCATTATTAACATTATCTATACAAAAAATCAAGGTAAATATGAGAAACTAATCTTTTTTTAATTCCATATGTATTGAAAAATACATCTACTATCTACTATATAGTTATATATACCACATCATGTGTTTTGGTTCCTTGAAAAAAGATTTATGATTTTGTAAAATTCATGAAACTCCTCATAATATTTATTAACGAAAACATTAGTTAATTCACCTTTTTAAAATCTTTTTCAATTAAGAAAACCTAAAAAAATATACTTGTATGTTTTTAGAAATATCACACTTTGAGTGTGTTTAAAATACCATTAACACAATTAATGGATAGGTTCTTAAATCATTAAACATTAAAACATTTATGAAGCATAATTTATTCCCTGTAATCTAATTTCATTCATGATCATTGTGGGAAATAAGAGTAAAAAAATTGTTGAGTAAAAAGAATGTGGTTCATAAATAATCACTCAACTTACATCAAAGTTAGCCTCATGGTAACTCTTTCTCACTTGAGGAATCCCTTGAATTTTTTACTAAAACATCTTCTCAACCTATTACCCTAACATTATATAAATTTATATTTACCCCTATTTAATCTTATAATTCTTAGTGTATCTATTTATCCACTATTTTCAATGAAAAAAATCCTTTATGTTATTTTAGGGAACCAATATTCTCAAATTATCAAAGGACCCAAAAATTCTTTTCTTAAAAAAAATATACCCAAAAAAGTAGGTTAAAAGTTATTTTTCATATAAACCATAAATTGGAATGGGTTTATTTAACTCCATGGGTAAACCTATACTTCTCAAAAAATTCCCATTAAATTGAATTTTCACTATATAAATTACTTGATAATGCATTTATGAATATATTACAATTTCCAAAATCGATGATCTAATTTATACATGCTATGATTATACTTGACCTCAATATAATTTTTCTATGAATGTTGTATTGGATTTTTTTGAAGTTATCATACTTGATTTATCAAATTTAATATAAATATCAGAAACTATGTTTTCACCAATGTCTTCAAGCTACTGTAGCATCCATATGAGTTAAGAACAATCTTGATTGAAACTAATATATTCAACCACTATAATGCTCAATAAAATAAAATATTTATAATTATTAAGCTATCAAATATACATAACTCTAATATAGAATGAAACTATGAAAATTAATTTTCATATATTTATTATAGTATCCCAATAAATAACTATAAATACTCATAATTCATTCTCATTTTTTCTGTTATAGAATAATTCAATTTCTATTATCCCTTTTAAATAACATTGTATTCATTATACCATGAATAAGTTTCTATAATTTTGAACAATTTGATATATATATGCATGATGTGTGACAAACACTACGATGGGTTATGTCTTAGTTAAAAAAAGTAGGTTTAAAATGGATTTAATATACTTTAGGATGTTTATTAAATTGACACTATAAGTTATCGATAATATTCATTTGGTTTTAACGAGTTTCACTAATATTTTATATCCACCAAAAAATATATCTTCAACACTTCCTTCATAAATTTTATTACAAATTTAGTTGCCTTAATAATTCCTTGAGTTACAGATAAATAAAGGAAAATTTTCAACTCATTAATTAATGAAAAATACAAGATCATTCTTCTCAAAATATTATCACATTCACATAGATAAGAACCTCAGAAATATACTTTAAATCATTTTCAAAAAAAAAAGATCATCAACACAACCTATATTAATTATGATCTTCTTTTTGAATTGAACTAGCTTTCAAATTCATTTTATTATACTTATTTGAACCTAAAAAACTCATTTTTTCAATATACACACTTTATTCTCATTATTAATGACAAATACATTTGGTTATTTGATGTAGAACTATTCTTCACATACCCAATTTAGGAATTTTTATTTCAAATTAATTTAGAGTACCAATTAATCCATTTAGAAAAATATCACAAAAAATAACTGAATATTCTCTAACCATTCTATGAGAGAAAATTTTTCATCATTATAAATCTATTAAATTCTAGATTATACATTGAAAATAATCCATTATTTATATAGGAAATCATATTCTACTACAATAATCATGTTGTGGTGAATGAAATTGGTTTTAATATAATTTTTATCTTCTAACTTTGGAATAATTGACCATATAAAATTCTCCTCAATTTGATTAGTGTCATCATTGATAGTTATAACCTAACCTTTATCTTAAAAAAATTATTCAAAATTATTAATATTTAAAAGTAATAAGAGATTCTTAAAGTGTGTAATATTTATTACTTATGTATTCACAAGAGTATAATATTTCCCATGACAATGTGTTAATTAATTTCAAAAATTATTCAATTTTTTTGAATAAATAAACTTAAATCATCATCATCATCATCCATGTTCATGATTAAATCATCATTTTTCTCTACTAGTACCCATGAACAACTCATTCAAATATAATTTTATTCAGTGATTCACACATTCTATCATATATTCCTTATTCATTTTCATGAATATTATAGTCTTATATTTTTAGGATATTCTAAATATTTCTCATAAAGTATTAATAGGATTTTATTTTTAAAGAGTTTCTAAGAAAAATCCATTATCACCCAAATAATAAAACTTTGTATTTTTCTTATCTAAGATAAATAATTTACTCAAATATACTCAAATTTTTTTTATTGTAGTTTAATTTACAGGACAAATCTCTTATGAGGAATTTACTTTATTAGTAGAAAAAATGATCTATTTTAGATATATACCACTAAATTGATAACATCATTTGAAAACATCCCTATGAAAAAATTAAAAATAAACACCATTTCTTCAATATATATGATTTTCTAGTATTTCCTCTTTATAAAAAATATTTTGGGGGAGTTTGAATTTCAAAAAATGGAACTTTATCCCTGAATTCTTGATATATTCTTCTATTTTGATATTTAAAACTCTATTCCATAAATGGGTCTAAATTTTAGAATTTTATGCTTGGATATTCTTTCATCCAACCTTCAATATTTTTTAATACCATTAATTACCTTGGGTTTTTAATAATAATTGAAATCCATGACACCCCACTATCTTTTTTAAATAAATGAATAAAATTCCTTTTCCTATTAATAGACATTAGAGAAATTGGCCCACAAAAATAAATATATAAAAAAAACAAGGAACCACTTAAATTTATTTTGTTTAGATTTTTTATAATGATCATGTCCTGATGTTCCGAAAAGTATCATGTTGAGTCACCAGAACATCATAGGATCACTCAAAATCCCTATAGGTAGGAATAAAGGTTAGGACACATGGTGATTTTTAGTTAGAGATAGTTTCCCTAAATAGTATAAGGAAACAATACCAATAGTTTTCTACCTAATATTGAAAGATAAAATTTTATAAAAGCATGGAAATTATGTATAACAACCTAATAAGATTGATATATCAAGCTAAAACATATATCAATAAGTCAAATTAAAAATCCAACAAAACAATAAGTGAGAAAAAAATGTTAAAATTGTGAATACACATTCAGAGATCCAAACTAGAATTAATGAATCAAAATGAAAAGTGAGAGTTATTGAGGTTCCCAAACACGTACTCCTTGATCTAGTCACAAAAATAATATATATTGTTTTATAAATTAAATAATTATCAACACTAAAAAACATACAGTCTTATATTCTGAGGATCTTTTATCCCTAAATCTTAAGAGGATTAAGAAAATTTAAACATGAATATCTCAGTAAAATATATATTTTTATAAAATAAATACTTCAAAGATAATACTAGAACTACTATGAATGAAACCCCAAATCATGAATGAACTCCAAAATATTTCTAATAAGTAAATTTCCCTATAAAAATAATTTTAAAACTTTGGGTGAGAAAAATGATTCTTTAGGGGACTTAAAAACATTTTAGGAAAAATTTTCATCTTTAATACCTGAAAACTCCATTAAAATATTTTAATCTAGGTAAAGAAAACATCAATCTCAATATGCCATTTTTTAAAGAAATATATTATGATGCTTTTCAAAACAAATCCTTAAAATATTTCACTTGGTTTTTAAGTTTTTTAAAGACAAATAGAGACATGAATTGGTCACCCAATTCATGTCCCAAATAAGTTTATTAATTCAAAAAGTATTATAGTACATACTCGAGGTGTAATGATATTACACCAACACAAAAACTAACACAAACAAAAAAATGATAGCAATACATGATGTTATTTAAAAAAAGATCAAACCGCACCTCATTCAGACTGTCTAAGATTTCATGCCTTTGAGTAAGGAATCACATCCAGCCAAAAGAGCAGTAACTCCGATCATGCTCCAATTCTTCAAGATCTGAAATTCTAAAGTGAAGAGAAGACCCATCAAAAGATGGTCCAGCTCATGTGGACATGTTGAAACAAGAAGCTTTGTCACAACCAAAAGAGGTTAATCAAGTTGGTGCACGGAAGTCCTTGCCAACATCAAAAAATGAAGATCCAAATGTGTTGTTTATATAGTTAGCATATTAGTGCATAACAAGGTGTCCTTTTCTCTCTCCAAGGCTATGAAATATCACAAAAACACACACACATAAAAATAGAAACCAGATAGTGGCATGAATCCTTCAAAAAACCAGCACATAGAGTAGCCATATTTCTAGGGAAGATACAACTAGTATCTGCAATACTTTAATAAGAAGTATTAGGATAGTAAACTGTAATAAGATGAAAATTTGACTACAACCATCCACAACTAGTGGAAACATCCATCATTAACAGAACAAGGCTACGTCAAGGCATGCAAGATAGAAGCATGCATAGAAAACCAGGTAACCCCCAGCACACCCAAGCATTAAGCCTTAGGATGAAAACCAGCATGTTATAAGCTTGATCCATCTCATAATGAAGTTCTATAAAGAAAATGATCCATCTAAAGAGATTCAAGGAGACCAAAATGGACGATAATGAAAATCCATAGACCATGAAGCATATACTTAAAAACCCATGGTTTTTAGGTAACACATCACAAGATTAGAAAAAACAATTTGGTGACTTGAAGATTTGAATTCTATATAGGGCCTATCCATCCCTTGGTGGACACAATACCTAATTAATGGGTTCACTTCCCATTCATCATATGTTTAAAAAGTCTGAGTGCCAATTTTATCGAAAATATTTTATTACTTTCCCTTTTTTCACTAGGATTTTCCATAAAATCAATATTATTTTAAATTATTAATAATTGAAATATTTAAATAAAATGATTATATGTATTTAAATATATATATATATATATTAATGTTTTCTCAAAAAAATAGAGAGGAATAAAATATTTTTTTAGACTTCATTAATGAATTTCAAAAAACACATGGATCAACGATTAGAATAAAATAATATATGGTTGTACAATGATTTAACATAGGAAACATCCAAAATAAATAAATAAAATGAGTAACATAAAAAATGATAATTTTAAAAATCCTTAAAATAATTTTTTAAAACCACTTTCATAAAAAACAATTTTTTTGAAAATAATTTTTCATAGAGAGTTTCATTATAAAATAGAGATATTCTTTAAACCATTTAAAAATAATAATTTCCCTTATAGAGAGGATATAGTTTTAGAATATTAAAAACCAAAAATTTAAAAACATTATAAACCAATTTAAAATGAGGGTTTTATATTCAATAAAATTGATTTTTTTTAAAAATCCCCCATATAAAAAAATTCAAAAATAAATCTAGAAGATTTTGTTACAAAAATGATAGGTTTCAAACATTTTTAAATATTCATTTTCATAAAATAATTCCCCTTACCTTGAACTGCTAATTTAAATTTACTGAAATTCACCTATCTATAGCCTTGCCGAACTTCCTTCCCTGAAGGTAATGTCTAAACTCACTTACTTCCTCTCTATAATAGAAAACTATGATTAATTATAGTAAAATAAACTTCGTAGTATATATTTTTTATGTGTTTTTGGGAGATAGATATCCCCTTTTTTATCTCACTTGTGTGTTATATATTTTAATTAATTATTTAATTCATGTATTTAATTTATTTTTTTAAATAACTATTTCAAAAGACCTCTAAATAGTAGTGTCTTTTTCCACTTATTTTAAATTCCCACCAAGTGTTTTTTTAATTTTTTTTTAATTTTTTTAATTTTTATTAGTTTTTTATTCCATAACTCGTTCACAACCCACATAAGATATATATATATATATGTATGTATATATGTATGTAGTCCATTTTTTACTTTCTATGTGCCACACCTATATATATATTATATGTTTTTATCCTTAACACCACACACACACACACACACATATTATTCTTTTGTTGAGTAAATAATCATGTGTTGAAACGCACACACACACGCACACACACATAAAAATAGTTCATTCAACATTTAAAAAAAAGTCTAACGTGATTTTTAACCTATTTATGTAAACATAAGTTTTAATTACTATGGATAAAAACACACACACACACATGTGCCTAGACACACACACACACACACACACACATGTATATATATATATATATATGTGTGCGTATATTAAAATAATTATAACTAGTCATTAAGAATTTATTTTTTACTACTAACACCTATTATTTTTTATTAACAACACTTTTAAAAACTATTATAGACTTAATTATAATATCCACATCACAAAAAAAGATATATAAATATATATGTATACACATATCGATGTGTACGTATACGATTTTACTAATCCTATTATTTTTATTAAATTTGTTTGAAATTAATGCCATAATAAATAATAATACTATGGATAGTGGACATAATAATACAATCCTATTTAATTTAATTACATTATTATTTTTATTATAAATTAATTTCAAATAAATATACCCAATAAATTTTATAATTTCTATATTTTCCATAGAATTTAGTTATATATATATATATATATATTAAAATCTATATATAGAACTTTAAATCACTTTTCATCATGTAATTCCACAAGAAAAAAAATTATCCATAAGTTTATGAATGATTAAATACCTAAATAATTTTATGATTAAAGTTAACATTTCAAAAAATAGACATAATTTCAATAATATCAATTATATATATATATATATTAGATGTTTGGTTGTATAATTACATTAAACACACACACACACACCACAGACAAAGGCTAAAAATGTAGACCATATCCCCCACAAGGGATATTCCACTCATAAATCTGTATTTATTCAGTACATGGCCTAATAGCCTAGTGGGAAAGAAACCCATTACATGGCCCAAAGGCCCTATAACTAGCATAAAGGTCCAGTGAAGCATTATGCTTGAATCATACTACTTACGTCACCAGGACTGCATCATTTCGGAGTCACCGCTTGCTTGTGTCATGCGTCATGTCCGCATCACCACCTGCCTGCATCATCGTCTGATACAATTATATAATAGTATCAGTGGAAATTTTGTCCCAATTAAATTTGAACCTGGGTCTAATGTAGAATTATGGGGAGCATTTTCCACTCGAGTAAGCCCCCAAATACTAATATAAATCATAGTTAAGGTTGAATTGTAATTAACTTGATCTTATCTTAATTTTATCTTCATTACTGTTCCCTTTTTATGTTTTATATATATTCATTTGTTTTTTATTTGATATCTTGTAAGAAACTTTATCATTAATATAAGTCACCTATAATCTTTATTTATTTAAATTTAATACTTAATATATCAAAGAATTTTTATTCCAAAAATTATATTTAAAACATTAGTATTTATTTAGAAATAAATTATCATAATAAATGTTCTTCAGATTATAAATCTACAATAAAAACTTATGAAATAGTGTTTCAGGTATAATATTTATATTATTTACTTAATGAAACAAAATAGAATGTAAATATATATTTTTCAAACCAGAATCATAGCATTTTCATCCATAAATAAATTGGTTCCTCATAATTTTAATTATCTATGATAAATTTTACATTCTAATTAAGAATGGAGAAACCATATATTTTCCTTATTAAGATTATGTAGAGTTATGAAATAAAAAAAAATAATGTTAATATTTTTTATTGAAAAATATAAGAAAGTTATATATGGTTTTTTTTTCTATTAAGAACAAAACATGCAAATGAAACCTAAAAAGGTCAATGAAATTATCGCAAGTTTACAACATCTCTTATATTAAGGATCAATTAAATAAATATAATCACCTAAAACCTAAAAATGATACTTATAACTACTAAATTATCCTCAAAATATTCTTCTATAATGTTGTATAAAACTTTCCTTTGATAACAAATAAGACACCCTAGTCCCACGCTCCTGGATCTGGTGCTAAAAATGTTGTATACATTTTTCTAAATAAAATATTAAACAACACTGAAAATATATAGTCACACATTCTGAGGATATTTTAGGACTAATGATTTGGGGGATTATTAATACTTAAACAAAAAATATGTTACAAAAAAATACTTTTTTTATTATAAATACTTCTAAGATAACTCCGGGTCTGCTCTAACTAAAACACCTAATTGTGAAACTAAGCCAGAACATTTTATACTCAGAAAATTACCATGTGAAATATATTTTAAAACTATGGGGAGTAAAATGCTCACTAAGGGATTTTAAAAAAAAATTAGGATCTTGATAGTCATTAAATTACCTAAAATATCTATTAAAATATTTTCATCAAGATAAAGAAAACACTGATTTAAATAAATCATTTCCTTGAAAAGAAATACAATCTCATTATTTTGAAAAAAATCAACAAAATATATAGAGAGGTTGTCATAAAATAGTTAGAAATCCTAGAAAAAAAATCATTTAATGACTTGGATATTTTAGGTCTATATAGGGCATACACATCACATAGTGAACCCAATAACATAAGGATTTATTTCACTTTCCATTCCTTGTCACGACCCGTCCTGGTGGGTCCCGCGCCATGACTCCCCAAGCCCGCCTCCAATAGGCCAGGGGCTGGTGAATAGCACCGAGTAGGCATGTCACTAACATGGGAGGCATTGCCTAAGTACCTGTACACACACACACACACATCTCCAAGACCACAAATGCTGAAATGTAAAACACTAAAGAACAAAAATGCATGCATAAAAATAAACCCAACCAATAGAGCATGACGAAAGGTAGAGTACTGTAAAAGTAAACTGGGCCAGAATACAAGCCCACCAAAAACAAGAGTCTAAAAAAACTGCAAGGTCCAACTTGTAAGTACAAAGGTATTGGGATTGCTGCTCGTAGCCGTAGGAATGCCTTGGCCTGTAGGAAACTCAAAAAGCTCAGTCCTATCCTGGTCTTCCCTGGACTCTGTCAAAAGGCTGCTCGTCTGCACAAGACACCAGACGTGTGGGAAAATCCTGTGCAGAGGTGAGTATAACAATACTCAGTAGAGGACACTGAAAACCACAAAGAAATACACAAATCAAAGGTACAGTCAGCTATGCACAATATATATTTAAAGAGCATATAAACAAACTAGATATACTCAAAACCCAGGCCCGTGTTCTAGAGACAAGCCACGAAACCGTATACCCCGATAGGGATTCTATTTGAAGAATCCATGATGCACTCGTTCCGGGAGAACACACTCCACGAGTCTTATAGTTATGATGACGTCCGTCCGAGGAGTGATGTTTGTCGGAAACCATCACGAGATATAGCTACACTCATTGTGGGAGACACACTCCTGAGTGGAAGAGTTACGATAGATATAAGCACTCATTACGGGAGACACACTCCTGAGTGGGAAAGATCTCGATACACAGATGAGGATCACTGCTAGGGCCATGGTGGATACCGCGACTCATCCGGAATTCACCTGCCAGGTAGAGGATCAATGCATGGTAAAGTTTGTCATGCCGATGCCTGACTCTACCTAGGGTCTGTAATGGATATAGGATCTTGATCCGGGCCTCTCAAATGGATGCCTGACTCTATCACAGAAAAGTCCTGCTGAAGGGATCATAAAACGGTGTGAGGGAATGATGCCTGACCTTCAGGGGAAAAGAAGAAGGGGAACTAACCCAAACGAAAGATGTTCAAGGCATGGTGAACAAAAGGACCAAGCCATTCTCCAAAAAGTACACATTGTGTAGAAATGACACACGCCGTGTTGTCCGACCCTGAGTACTGCCCGTGTTCAACGGCTTGTGTCGTGAGGCTGGTCATGTGGAAAAATTTATACACGGCGTGTAGTACGGAGTACACGCCGTGTCTGGGTCACTGGGGCTGGATCCGTGTACTCTGGCCATGTGCCCGTACACGGTCACCAACCCATGTACTCCAACCCGTACAATCTGCACATGGGGTGACCTGCGCTGGTGACCTCGCCTGGCCGGGTGAGGGATTACACGGTCGTGTACTCCATCCCGTGTCCGTGTATCCCCGGAATACACGCTGAGCTCCGCGTAGCCGCCTCTACCGAGTTGTACATGCCATGCTGCCTGGAGCCGTGTAGAGCATCCCGTGTCTGTGCACCACCCGAAGTACACGTCGAGCTCTGGGGAAGGTCCAACACGCCGTGTGACTGAGGTCACACGCCGTGTGATCCTTCTCTGACCCCGAAACCCTAGACGCCACCATCAGAACTACATGACATGTTCTTCGGAACTACACGCTGTGTATTCTGGAAATTTCCAAAAATGCGGACCTCCACCGTCGCGCCTCCCGTGGTGCTCCGATCATTGATCCGGCCATCCGATTGCCGCGAAACCTTCAGGTTTTGGTCGTCCCAACACCACGAAGCTGTTTCTGTTGTTTTCGGGCCTTCGATCGGCTCCGAAAACATGATTGATCTTCCTGCGTGAAGAATGCTCGAAGAATGCCCTTTCCGATCTGGTCTGACTCGTCGTCTGACATTACCGCCTCACCTCCCCAAGGTAGTTGTGTTGTCAAACCTTCGATTTGGGATCGTTATGTTGAAGAAAGGATGCACAAAGATCCATTTTTTGTCGCCCCGCGAAGAACGTGAAGAACGCGCAGGGAAAAAGGAGGAAGAGATCCAAATAAACAAAATGAGGAGTGAACCTTCGCCGTCGTTCTTCACGGAGTTGATCCGATCCCGTTAATAGGTTTAAACGGAGAAGAGATCAACATGAAATGTATGGATTAATTTCCCCAAAATTATCCCAAGAAAACCCTCCCGCTAGAACGTACAGATCCGCGGATCAACTTGTTCGTGGTTGATCCGCGTTCGTCATTTAAATTCAGATACGGGGAAAAGAAAATAAAAACAACAACCCCTACCTTTTGAAAGGATCGATCGTTGACGAAGGCACCGTGATGTCATTGTCGTCGTGATCCTTCAACACTGGCACAACGATCCTTGGTTTCGATCTGTTGTCGTTCGTCGTCGAGAATTGATCCAACGCCTCACAGATTTGGCAGAGGTTCTTCCCAAGCGTTGCCAACAATTTAACAATTGGTTAACCCATTGAAAGGGAAAAAAGTTGAAATTTAATTACACGGAAACATTAATGACGCTGACTTCTCATTTTGAAGTTATTTATGACGCGTAATTAATTTAGGAAACAGCTGCAATGTAGCCACGCTGCAGCGGATGTTCCCTTAAAAGAAAATAAAATAAACTGGTTAATTTAATTTATTTTATTCTACTTAAAACGTCAGAAAAATAACTTTTTCCCTCGACCCGTGCCGGTCGAGGTTAGCCTCATTCTTAGGTAGAGTCGTCATCCCAGACGCAACGGTGCGCTCCGATTTTTAATCCGGGCATCTTTTTGGAAACTGGCACAACCGCGCACAAGCGCCGACTCACGTAAATAAAAAGTTCAAACCCCCATTTAGGGCTCACTGGACCTCAGAATGATGTGCTGTATTTTCTCCTGGTCTCAAAATAATTCCATATAATATTTAAAATAATAATAAATGGAAAAATCTGAGACATTAAATTCTTCCCACCTTGGGGCTTTACGTCCCCAAAAATCCAAAACAAAGGCTACTAAAAAAGATGAGGGTACTAGGCATGGATCTGGGCCTCCCGCTCCCACATGCTCTCCTGAAGATTCCTGTGCTGCCACCGGATGCGCACTAAGGGAATCAATCACCCACGAAGGATCCTCTCCTTCCGATCCTCGATCTCCACTGGGTACTCAACAAAGGTCACTCCATCCTCGATGTCCAGCTCGCCCCAGTCGATGACGTGCGATGGGTCATGCACGTACCTCCTCAGCTGCGACACGTGGAAGACATCATATACCCGATGGAACTATGGCGGTAGAGCCAGGTGGTACACCACCTCACCAACTCTGCCCAGGATCTGGAAAGGTCCGATGAACCTCGGAGATAGCTTCCCACTTCGACCAAATCTCCGCAACCGAGGTCGAGGTGAGACCCAAAGAAAAACGTGGTCACCCTCCTCAAACTCCAGGGGCCTTTGTCGTCTGTCAGCATAAGACTTTTTCTGGCTCTATGCAGTCTTCATCTGCTCCCAGATGATCTGCACCTTCTCTATGGCAGTTTTCACTAACTCTGGACCCATGAGTGCTGACTCTCCGGGGTCGGTCCAGCAAAGCGGTGACCGGAAGGGTCTCCCATATAAAGCCTCGAACAGTGCCATGACAATGGTGGAGTGGTAGCTATTTTTGTACGCAAACTCCACCAGTGGTAGGTGGTCCTCCCAGCTGCGACCAAAGTCCAAGATACAGGCCCACAACATATCCTCCAGAACCTGAATGGTCCTCTATGTCTGACCATCTTTCTGGGGATGAAATGTTGTGCTCAAGCGTAGCTGAGTCCCAAAAGCCTCTTGCAATCCCTTCCACAACCCGGATGTGAAGCGGGTGTCTCGGTCTGAGACTATAGTCGAGGGGACACCATGAAGCCGAACTATCTCCTTCACGTAGAGGCGTCCCAAGCTCTCTACGGAAATCTGCTCCCTGATAGCTAGGAAGTGGGCTGACTTGGTGAGTCGGTCAATGATCACCCAGATGGAATCGTGCCCCTTGGACGTCTGTGGTAAGCCCATCACGATGTCCATCGATATTCCATTCCACTTACACTCTGGAACTTCCAAGGGGTGAGCTAACCCTACTGGAAAGCATGTCCTATGGTTAACTGAGCACGTAAAGACACACATTCGACATCCCCAAGTTGTGCCTCTCTAACTCGCTGTAAGAGTGGAGGGGTGACAACCATCGACTGTAGGTAAGCTGTGTCCTCACCATCCACGAAGGATAACTGTAACATAGCTAATTGTTGTGTCGCCTCACTCAACAGATGTGAGCTCAACCTTTTTCTAAGAGCGTCTGCCACCTTGTTCCCCTGGACTCTGTCAAAAGGCTACTCGTTTGCACAAGACACCAGACATACGGGCAAAGCCCGTGAAGGGGTGAGTATAACAATACTCAGTAGAGGACCCCGAAAACCACAAAGCAGTACAAAAAGCAAAGGTACAGTCAGCTATGCAAAATATATGTTTAAAGAACATATAAAAAAACTAGATATACTCAAAACCCAGGCCTGTGGTCTAGAGACAATCCACACAACCGCATAACCCGATAGGGATTCTGTTTGAATATTCCATGATGCACTCTTTTCGGGAGAACACACTCCATGAGTCTTATAGTTATGATGAAGTCCGCCCGAGGAGTGATGTTCGTCGAAAACCGTCACGAGATATAGCCACACTCATTACGGGAGAAAAACTCCTGAGTGGAAGGGTTACAATAGATATAAGCACTCATTACGGGAGACACACTCATGAGTGGGAAAGATCTTGATACACAAATGAGGATCACAGCCAGGGCCATGGCGGATACCGCAACTCATCCGGAATTCACCTGCTAGGTAGAGGATCAATGCCCGGTAAAGTTGGTCATGCCAATGCCTAACTCTACCTAGGGTCTGGAATGGATAGTGGATCTTGATCCGGGCCTCTCGGATGGATGTCTGACTCTATCATAGAAAAGTCCTGCTGAAGGGATTATAAAACGGTGTGAGGGAATGATGCCTGGCCTTCAGGGGAAAAGAAGAAGGGGCACTAACCCAAACGAAAGATGTTCAAGGCATGGTGAACAAAAGGACCAAGCCGTTCTCCAAAAAGTACACGACGTGTAGAAATGACACACACCATTTTGTCCGACCCTAGGTACTTCCCATGTTCAACAACCCATGTCATGAGGCTGGTCATGTGAAAAACTTTATACACGACATGTAGTACGGAGTACACGCCGTGTCTGGGTCACTGGGGCTGGCTCCATGTACTCTGGACATGTGCCCGTACACAGTCACCAACCCATGTACTCCAACCTGTGAAATCTGCACACGGGGTGACCTATGTTGGTGACATCACCTGGCCGGGTGAGGGAGTACACGGTCGTGTACTCCATCCCGTGTCTGTGTATCCCCGGAATACACGCCGAGCTTCGCGTAGTCGCCTCTACCGAGCTGTACACGCCATGCCGCATGAAGACGTGTAGATCATCCCTTGTCCGTGCACCACCCGAAGTACACGTCGAGCTTCGGGGAAGGTCCAACATGCCGTGTGATCAGGGTCACATACCGTGTGATCCTTATCTGACCCTGAAACCCTAGCCGCCACCATCATAACTACACGGTGTGTTCTTCGGAACTACACGCCGTGTATTCTGGAAATTTTCAGAAACGCGGACTTCCGCCATCACGCCTCCTGTGGTGCTCCGATCATTGATCCGGCCATCCGATCACCACGAAACCTTCAGGTTTTGGTCATCACGACACCACGAAGCTATTTCCGTCGTTTTCGGGCCTCCGATCGGCTCCAAAAACAAGATTGATCTTCCCGCGCGAAGAACGCTCAATGAACGCCCTTTCCGATCTGGTCCGATTCGTCGTCCGCCATTTCCTCCACACCTCCCCAAGGTAGTTGCGTTGTCGAACCTTCGATTTGGGATCATTACGTCGCAAAAAGGATGCGCAACGATCCGTTGTTCGTCGCCCCGCGAAGAACGTGAAGAATGTGTGGGGAAAAAGGAGGAAGAGATCCAAATAAACAAAATGAGGAGTGAACCTCTGCCGTCATTCGTCACGGCATTGATCTGCTCCCGTTAATAGGTTTAAACGAAGCAGGGATCAACATGAAAATCATGGATTAATTTTCCCAAAATTATCCCTAGAAAACTCTCCTGCCAGAACGTACGGATCCACGGATCAACTTGTTCGTGGTTGATCCGCGTTCGTCATTTAAATTCAGATACGGGGAAAATAAAATCAAAACAACAACCCCTACCTTTTGAAAGGATCGATCGTTGACGAAGGCGTCGTGCTGTCGTTGTCGTCGTGATCCTTCAACGCCGGCGCAATGATCCTTGGTTTCGATCCGTTGTCATTCGTCATCGAGAATTGCTCCAATGCCTCGCGGATTCAGCAGAGGTTCTTCCCAAGCGTTGCCAACGATTTAACAATTAGTTAACCCATTGAAAGGGAAACAAGTTGACATTTAATTATGTGAAAATATTAATGACGTTGAATTGTCATTTTGAAGTTATTTATTATGCATCATTAATTTAGGAAACAGCTGCACCGTCGCCACGCTGCAGCGGATGTTCCCTTAAAAGAAAATAAAATAAAATGGTTAATTTAATTTATTTTATTCTACTTAAAACGTCCGAAAAATAACTTTTTCCCTCGACCCTTGCCGGTCTAGGTTAGCCTCATTATTAGTTAGATTCGTCGTCCCGAACGCAACGGTGCGCTCAGATTTTTAATCCAGGCATCTGTTTGGAAACTGCCACAACCTCACACAAGCGCCGACTCACTTAACTAAAAAAAGTTCAAACCACCATTTTGGGCTCACTGGACCTCAGAATGATGTGCCGTCTTCACGCCCGGTCTCAAAATAATTCCATATAATATTTAAAAAAATAATAAATGGAAAAATCTGAGACATTACATTCCTAATATGTTTACAAATATTATGTGCCAATTTTTTCAAACACATTTTATATCTTTCCCAATTTCCCATTGGGGTTTCTTATCAAATCCATTTTTTATATCATTAACTATTGAAAATTTTATAAAAAACACATATATACATCAATATATATATATATATATATATATATTAATGCCTATATAAAAAATTGAGGCAACTAAAACAATTTTTTTAGACAAGAGTCATTCATTTAAAAAAACATATGTTACATTGATCAAATTAATATATTTCATAGTCATTAAATAATTTAGACAAAGTTAATATCCATGATATTTAGATAAAATTATTAACAAATAAAATTATAATTTTAAAACTCATAAAATTATATTTCTAAAACACATTTATAAAAGCAGACATTTTTTTGAAAACACAGTTGTCAAAGATAGTTTTATTAAGAAATAGGGACATGATTAAAAATAATTGAAAATAATAATTTCCCTTATGATGAGGATCTAGTTTTGGAAAATTAGAAGGGTAAATTTTAAAAATATTAAAAAAAATTTTACAAGGAGGGTTTTATAATTATTGACATTGAATTTGTAGAATATTTTTACTCATAAAAATCATATTTCAAAATAAATAGTAAAGAGGATGTTAAAAAAGAGTTTTTGAAACATTATAAATCAATAATTTTCATTATATAATTCCCTTTAACTTAAACTAATAATTGATATTTACTCGAATTATCATAACCAATTCCTTATAGAACTTACTTCCCCAAAGGTAATATCTAATATCACTATATTCCTCTATAAAACTAGAAAATATACCTAATTATTGTGAAATGAACTTACAATGATATAGTTTCAATAAGTTTTGGGGATAAGGAGCCCCACTTTTATAATCCCACTTGTTTATTATTTCATTGAATTATTTTTAAAATTAATTTATTTAATATTTCTAAAACACTGATTTGGGACTACCTCTAAATAGTAGTGGATCTGATAACTTATTTTCGTTTCCCACTTAGTGAATTTCTACTTTATTTTTATTCAATTTTTTATCTGTTTAGTTATATTTTTTACATTCTTTTACTCATATTCAAACCATATATGATATTTTTTCCCTTTTTACTTTATATGTTCCATATACATATTATATTTTCTTACCCTTATGCCACACACACACACATGTATGTATATATTTTTTATCCTTGTTTTTACTCCTTACACACCAAATATATATATATATATAATTAAATTTTTACTAAATATTAATGTGTAGACACACACACATAGTTCAATTAATGTTTTTTAAAGTCTAACATAATTATTATGTTTTTTTTAAACTTAATTCCTTATAACTATGGCTATATATATATATATATATTCTCATATATGTGTGTATATATTTACGTATGTATGTATGTATGCATGTATGTATGTATATTACTACTATTATATGCAGTTATAGGAAATTTATTGTTTACTATTAACACCAGTATTTTTTATTGATATATTTTTCAAAACATATATAGATTGAAGTGTAATACTTATATCACACAAAAAATGATATATATATATATATATATTTATATATATATATATAGATATATTTATGTGTATATACATTATTTTACAATCATATTTTTTTTATTAAATTCTTCCTAAATTTCTTCCATAATAAATTTTATTACTTCAGATTGTGGACATTATAATCTAATCCAATTTAATTTAATTGTCTAAATTTTTTTATTATAATTTAATTTCAAATAAATATAATATAATATTTTATAATATATGTATTTCTTAGGAAATTTAACTTTACATATTAAAATACATACTTATAACTTGTAATCACTTATCGTCATCTAAGTCTAGATTAAATTTGTTTACCCAAAAGTTCAGGAATGTTTAAATTCATTAATAAAATTATGACTAGAGTTTTCATTTAAAAACATAGGCATAATTTTGGTAATATAAATTATATTCAATATATTAAATATCATAAAACTATTCTGATCTATATTTTTTATTGAGTGAATTTCCCTTATTTGGTTTTATATATATTCATTTCAATTCAATATTTTATAGCTCGTAATAAAATTATCTTTAATATAACTCACCTATAATAATTATTAATTTAAATTTAAATATTTATATATCATGAAAGTTATATTCCTAAAATTTTATTTATAACATATGTATATATGTAAACCTAAATTATCATAATTAGTACTAGAAAAATTAAAAAAAATAAATAAAATCTTATACAATATAGTTTGAAGTATAATATTTTTATTAATTACTAAATACAAAAAAAGAAAATTTAAATATATATTTAAAAACTTGTGTCATTATAGTGACTACAACATAGCCTATTCATATACTATGGTGAAATTCCAAACATTTCCTAGGAGTTTACAAATTAGGAAGTGGGTGTGTAAAAGTTCTGAAGAAATGCCATGGAGAGCCCTCACACTATCAACCAGATCACCCTCTGGGAGTCTAAAAAGATCCCATCATAACATCATACTCTATAAGGCAATATTCCCAATCCCATTCACCTTACCCTAACCTAATCATATAAAAAAGGATCTTCATGCATCTTGGGAGGGTTCATTCAAGGTTTGGGTAGCAAATTCTAAGTCGGTGGCCACAACCCACAATACCTTCTATGGGCTTGAGCCAGATCTAATATGAACCAAACTATATTCAGGGTAAACCACCCATCCCACTTGACGGAAATTAAATAATTTGTAATAAATTGAGGTCATCAAATATAACCATCCCATGTGGATTATGGGAAAGAGGTATAATATATTCATGCTATTGCAAGACCATCCTATTCCTTCAACCAGTTAGAACACCATAGGGGTACTTGAGCACCATTCTTATACAATCATAATTTACCCCTTTCATTTATTCATGTAAAAATTATATACCAAATCATGAAAAATTTAGTTAAATGTTAAAGAATTATATCATAGTATATATAAATAATTATCACATAAGGATCATAGAAATTGGTAGAAACTATGCTTGTTTACCATCAATAACATTCAGTCAATTATCCATAATTCATGGTCGACCATACAATATGCCAATAGACAATACAACCATAATAGGAAAGATAGAACCACATTTATCTATTTAGCATTAAAATAATTATTTATTAGACGATAACCCATGTGTTTTATTTATGTTCAATATTTAAAATTATATTTATTATCCAAACCTTAATGAATATGAGAAAAGGAATGGATTTTTATACTAAATAAATTATAGAATTTATCCTTGGGTTCCTGGGGAGAGGATCAATTCACTACCTAAATTTTTGGATGAACCAAAAAATAAATTTTAAATATTGATTTTTCTAATAATAACATGAAATGTGAAAGGAATAAGGGAAACATGGAAATACATTAGTATTATCTAAGAAAATTCCATTGATTCTATAAATGAATAATATTTCATAAATAAGTTTATTTAACAATCCTTAAGGGAATTATTTGGATGGTTACACCTGATTCCATATATGATAGAGACAGGAGGGAAGATTAGGAATATTAAAAATGACTTAAATTTATAGAACCATGCCTCTATGGCCAAACGATGGTACCCAAATTAAGGATTGATGAAGGAATACATGAGAGGAAAAGTGGGGGAAGAATATTATTAAAGAAAAGTAAAATAGGAGTAAATGAACTATAAATCATGAAATAGGGAGTTACGATAATTTATATTAGGATAAGAAAGGTTAAAAATACCCTTTATTAAAATAATTTTGTAGGGTAATCTACATAGTAACCTCTATAATGAACTAGGTGAACATTTGACCAAAAAAACAGTCCAAGGTTTCTGGGAGCCCCACCGTGTACCAGGATTAGAACCAACATGTACTTGTTGGTCCTCACACAAAGGGGGACTTCCACTTTTCCTCTCCCTCTTCCTTAAAAACTCCCTCCTTGTATACCTAAATCATATTCCATCCATAATAATCATATAAATCAATTTAAACAATAATATTAAATAGGATTACCTAGTTAAAGTGTTCATGGTATTTTTAACCTCTTCACAATTGGTCTTTTCATGACTGAAAAGCCTCAAGTAACCCCATGAGAGAATAAGACCTTCCTTTAGATTCTTATTTCTCCTTAATTATAAAATTTATCATCTAGTAACTTTCCATGTTTTCATATAACCTAAACCAAAGTAATGTTACAACACTCAAATACCATCCTATAATGGTTAAAAATGCATATGGAATGCACTATATAGGATGCATAATCCAAAAGTTCGATGTTATTAAATTGAATTACTCGTGAAGGTTTTGGAAGGATATTAAGAAATTATTATATATTGAATTGAATTTAGGAGGTAAATGAAACTTATATGAAACTTTTCTAACTCAAGATCATATCTCAAAATGGCTCGACATACCAAGGACTTATTTTCCCTACTTTCCAATTTATCTATGTTCTATCCTTGGAGATACACAAAGAATGGTGTGGTCACTAACTATAAACTCCAAGTGTTATATTCATTGATCAAAATTATATTTTATTATACCATGTGAAATCACAATCCATTTACAAATTAATTTCACATTTTTTTTCACATGTAAAATGCTAGTCATGGTTATTAAATACTCACTTATATCAATCAAACAAATGAAATAATAGAACGATTGTCCAGAGAGAAATTTCAATAGATCCATATAGATATAGGGATTGTTGATATTATTATTGGTGAACTCTACCATGGATAGGTGATACTACCATAGTCCATTGAATTCAAGGATAGAGGAACATAATATATCCTCTATGACCTATGAGAGGAAAGTGGTACTTAATTTCACCAACAAACCATATTCCCACTAAATCCATTTCCAAAACTATGATATATACAATGGGTCTTTGTTAGAAATAATAATATTTGGTAGAAAATTAAGCTTTATGATTTCTCATAATTATTATTTCCAAATATCATCTACCAAGAACGACTCTGATTGAAAAAAGTTCCATTTTAGTCAAATTATACCCAATCAACCAAACTGCATCCTTACTTTTAGGATACTGGTGAAAACTAGTCAAAAAATATATATTTTTATCTCATATGACTTTAATATTGGTAAATTGAGTGATTAAAGAGTACACATGGTCCATTTATTCTCTTCCATTACCTGATGATAGGTACAAAACTTTGAAACACACCTAAAATTTTACTTATTGTTGCACGACCTTTGGTTGTAACTCCAAACATAACAATACATCGTAGTGATATTGGGGTATATATCCCATTTAGTAAAAGGTAATCATTTATCACTTCCTCTCTTATTCATGTATGAACTATGAGTTTCCCATGAACATGTAATATTCATTGATCATCCTGGAACCTATAAGACCTCGAACCTTTATAAAGGTGCAGGTCTATTAAATATTTATGAAAATAACTATAAGGCCCTTAGTTGGGGTTTTTAGGAGATAGTGAGTATTTGGGAATAATTTAGAGGTTTGGAAGGATTTTGGAAGCATTCAAGGGGGTCCAAAAGAGGTTGGGGCCTACAGAAAGGAATCTACAGTGCCATCGGCTAGCCGGTACAAAGCCACCAATATGATGGTGGAAATTCCATAGTCCTACATAGGTGCTAGGCTCACCGGATAACCAGTAAGTATAGAACAATCCATCAGGGATTCCACTAGATATCTGGTGGAGGCTACAAGTTATCCAATGGATTATAGTGCTATTTTAAATTAGGTTTTTCCTTGAAATTTTACCCAATTCCACCCCTTTCACTCCCGCTCTTGATTTTTCTCCTCCTCATGGACAATAGTATCCCCTCATGCCTCTACCTATATTTTATTCCCTATAGAGTATATCCCTTGACCAATGAAATTTTTGAGTGTCTTTGGTGGAAATTCAATGCTATAGGTAAGGCCACAACTCTATTTGCTCTTTATATTTATTAATTTCACTAACAAGAGATCTCTCACCATTTATGTATAATATTCCCAATATTTCAAGGATTATGTATAATTAATTGTTTTATTTTATTCTTTGTCATACTATCATCCAATATCAGATAGGTAGACTCCTATGCATATAGGTTATATGTTCAATAAAATTTTCTTGTCGTCCTACTTTCATTTAAAGTGTGTGTATGTTATGATGTGTCACCGATTTTCTAAGTAGTGACCTAAAATTTAAATTGAACATTATAATGTAGTTTATATTAATCTAATTACCTTATTAAATATGTCAAAGATATAAATGGATTGAATTCCCAACTGTTTTCCTTACATTATAATTTTAACCCAAATGGTTACTTCCTTTTATGAGAGTGATGTGGCATCCTTCTAAAATGTAGGGTGGCCCAAGGGTGTACCCAATATTAGGAATTGAATCCTAATTTTGAAAATTGGTATAGAGAGATAGAATTCCTTATATAAATGGTTAGTGAACTATTAAATCATAAGGAATCTATGAAATGGAAAATGATTAATGTGTCCTAAAATTGATTTGTATCCTCTAAAATTGGAATTTATGACATATTCCTTATACCTTATGTTAAATAACTTTTTTAGTGACATTACTATAGGAATGAACTTGGTTATAAATTGGAAACACAAGTGGATAAATGTCATGGTGAGTAGAAATTCCTATTATAAAAAAATTCCTGAGATTATGACTTTATATTGATAATTAAAATGGGTAAACCATGGGTTTTGAAATGGGAAATTAATATTATGATGTGAATAGATGAATTTTGGTTTAAAATGAAACTATAATGTTAATTGATGGATGTTAATAATTTGAAATGGGAACAATGTTATTAAGGATATTATAGTGGTATATTATAATTTATTTTATGGAATGTTATTATTTTTTGTGTTGGTTTTGAAAATTCCCTCACATGTTGTCTTATGTTACTAAGAAAACACCCATTTTGGGTGGTCCATTATACTCTGAAGAAAAAAAATCATTTTAGGGTGTTATGTGATATTCTATAAAAACTATTAGATTGGAATATAATACTCTAAAGAAAACTGCCTTTGGGTGGTCAGTGATACTCAAATGAAAACACCCTTTAGAGTGGTTTATGATACCCCAATAAAAACACCCATTTGGGATGATCTATAATACTCTAAAGAGAAAATCATTTTGCATGGTCTTGGATAATATAACTAAAAAAGTTTTTGGGGGTGGTATATGATAATATAAAGAAAAAACTTATAAATGTGGTCATGATACTATGGTTGGAATGGTCATCATGACATGCTTAGTGATGCCCAAAACTAGATAAATACGGTATGGTCGATCAGGGTCACAAACCTGATGATCAATAGTGGTATAGTTAGATCTTGGGAATGAACATGAAGACTATAAATCAATGGTTATTTACTTCATTTTATTTAAATTTCATAGAACTATTTAATTGAATCATGTTATATTCACTTATTTTATGAAACTAGTTATATTTAGGGATGTCATTGGTTATGGTCTGATAAGTTGTACCCACACCCTACCTAGGCCTCTATGAACTTAGTTACCCCTGTAGATGCTAATTCATTATGGGTCTTGGTTTGGAAATGGAATCATTATTGATGAATTGCCTACTAGGATGAAGCATGTGAGTTAGGACTGGTTCATGACTCAGGATCATTTTCATGTTTTTATAGTTTTTATATTTGGATTTTTGGTTTTGATGTACATGAAATTCTAGTAATGTAATCCTTACTAGACTTGTAGTATAAATTTCACTTAATATAATGTGTTTTATTTTTATTATTTTTATTAATTTCATGGGAATCGATTTTATTGATATTTATCTAGATGGTTTATATGATTACCTTTATTTTTTTGTTCTTTTACTATGAAATGTGGCTATAATATCACCACTATACAAATTTATATTTAAAATTCTAGTTAGGAGACTCTAGTATTTGAGGAGGCATGCATGGGGTCCAGTGACTCCCTTGTGTTGTCACTATTCATAGTATACTAGGGTGGGTAGGTTAAAAGGTTATGTTATAGGGCCCTTATTTTTGTTTGATAATTGTGGACATGAGATATGATGTTTTTGAGAAAAAGAACGGAACTTTTGTATAACAACCTGACATTTCTCTGCATATTATCCTTAAATATGTAACATATTAAATAGTGTGCTTTAAAAAATATACAAAACTAAAATAAAATAAACCTTTATATATTTTTGAATATTAAAAATGAACATTTAAATTGATCAATTAAATTATCTTAAATAAATTGAAGTATCCATATCACAAAATCTAAAGCTAAAATAAGAATAAATGGAATATAAAAGGAAAAATTTCCCTTAAAGTGCCCATTTTTTAGGCTACAAATATATTTAGCTTCGCTAAGGTTTCCCCTAGTCCAAAACCTAGTCGAACTCAAGAAATTATATCTTTATCATAATTGTTTAAGGTAAAATCATAAGTTTGTAGAAATCACTACAAAATCCATGTTAGCTTGATCACCACCTATGGATATAACTATTGGTTATCTTACCATTAGATCTTATACAGAGGTTATAAGGGGTTTTAAGTTGAAATTAGTATGATATAAACATTTAATTATTATCTATACAATTAAATAAGAGTATTAATATAAAATTCATTTTAATATTACTCGCTTATTTTTGGAGTTATATATCCTATATTAAAATGAATTATTTCAATTTTATATATGAATTTAATATATATATATATATATATATATATATATATATTTCAAATACCATCACTTCTATATGACTTAGAAGTTTTTGAAACACTATTCATATAAAAAATATTAATATAGTAAAATAAATAATTTTAAAAAATACTATGTAAAATTTATAAAACCCATGAATACCGTTTTAGAAAATCATGTATTATTTTATGAAAAATATTTTTTTATCTGTTTCTTTAATTAAATTTATGAAAAGAGAAATTAGGTTTTGGGGTTTATTTTAATTAAAAATAACTTTTATATGAATTATTATAATATTTCTTACATCATTAAAATCAATAAAATTGGTAATATTTTCCAATACATAATCTTTATTCTTAAAAATATACAATCTTAAAAATGGGTTTTTACACATTACACGTGCAACTGTTAAGATTAATTTCCAAGAAAAAGAAATTTTATTTGATAAAATGATTATTATAATTGAGATAGTAATATTTATTTTATTTAATATTAATAAATAAATTTTTAGGTATAAAATTGACATTATTATTATTAATTATAATTACCACAATAAATGGTAAAATTTATTTTAAAATTATCTTTTTATTAATATAAAGTAACTTATATTGAATCAAAGAAAGTAAAATACTTAAAATAATTATTATTATATGATTTATAATCATATAAATAAATATATTAACACTCATTAAATTCATAATCAAAACTAAATATGATTAATAATTTCTTTATTCTTAGAGGGAACAAGATGTTTCTGAAGATATGTATGAAGATGATTTTTGGGTGTAACTTGCGCTTCTCAATCAGCCATGTGTTTTTTGGGTTTGTTTTGTCTCATGTCTGCAATGGAGGATCCCCTTGGGCATGCTCTTTTTTGGTTCTCACTCAACCATAAAGTGATATATTTGAAAATAAAAAAAATGTTTGGTTGGTTGTAACAGTCAGAATGCCATTTCTATACTACAACAAATTTTCTAATCATTACCTATTATAATTAAAAAAGTTAATTTTAGATTTTTTTTAAAATGAATTTGGATAAATATAGGTTAAATTTAGTTTCATAAAACCCAAAAAAATTATGGTTATGTGATATTTTTAAATAAAACATAAATTCACTTTGTTTAAAACTATTCACATTGTTTAAAAGTAATAGATAAAAATGTAAACAATTAATGGTAAAAAACCCTATAACCTATTTAAAACAAGTTAGGAATTTATTTTTTGAGTACTTATCTACCCAAATACACCAAAAACTCCATTATTATGAAAATTTTGGATCCATTGACCATGTAATAATGTCATTTAATTATTGAAATATAAAGGGTGTTACAAAAATTTCTCTCTTCCACTCTTATAAAGGGGGTCACTTAAATCCTTTCAATCATACACCTAAAATTACAAATTTCCTTGAAAAACAAAAAAAATATCATATCATATAATTATATTGTCATACATAAGTCTATGGCCTCTATATGTAAGCTTAAGGCCTTCACTTCCATGGAAATAACTAACAGAAGATCAAATCTCTAATGTAAGTGTTACCTTCTTCCTAACTTTTTCAACTTAATATTTCTCTTCCAAATATCTTATATCCATAAAAAATAATTAAATAATTACCATTATTTTACTGATATTATATTATATTAATTTAATAATCATTATTTTTTTCTCTCAATCCAATTAGAAAAAGAAAAGTACTCTTAGCGAGCTTCGTGGATTACCACAACCACAAAGAATTATCTTCGGTTTTTCATCCCCACCATTATTGGGTGATCAAAAAGTTGTAATTATAGAATTAATATTTCATATATAATATTAATATATTTATGAAATTTAAAATTATCATTTACCTTCATTCCTTCCCAATCATTGGTAAATTGAAACAACAATCACATGTATGTGTGAAATATTTCCTCCACAAGAAACGAATTTTGATTGTCATCAACCCCATCATGGTTATATTTAAAAATATATATAATTTGTAATTTTTTTTCCATAAAACTATTTATATTTTTGATATTGTTAAACTATTTTATAATTATTTATTTCATGTTTAATATAAATAAAGAACTATGAAAAATTGATTGAAAAATCTCAATTAACCGATGTAAGAAAGAAAACTATATTATAAATAAATAAAATATGATAATTTAATAAAATTAGAAGATAAAATATATTCATATAAGGTTATTAATTACATAATTAATTGACTTAATTTTTTTATTTTTTTAATTTAACAATGTGCATTGAACAAATTTGGAACCTGGGGTAGGGACCTTCTATACATCCTTCATGAATTCTCATTTACAATTTCTATTTATTTTTATAACATTTATTAAATATTATGCTCATATAAAAATTTTATTTGTATATATATATGAATTAAAAATATACCTATATAAATATAACTTTCTATTTTGGGTCTACCCATGTTTCAGTTCCCTTTGATATTCCATCATTTAAGTAAACCTGGTTTAAGGGGACTGTCCTATTTCATGATTCATATGGATCATTACCCATATAAAATAATTTTAAACTATAATTATCTTATGAATACAGTAATTATTTTTTGTATAACCCTACTGGTTAAATTTGAGGCTTATGGAAAGTAAAATTGTATTTATTCTTTAAAAATATCCTTTATATATTTCATAAAGCTTCACCCAAATGGTACATTTTTTCATCCTTATATATCCTTCTAATAAAATCTCTATATTGGAATTTATGATCAAGACACATGTTTAATTTTCAAATATGTATATCCAAATGATATAATTAATTTTTCTATTTATAATCCTTATGAATTATCATTTGATTATGATGTGAATTGAAATTATGAAACCCACTTCCTTCTCATGGGTTTGGTCATGATTATGATTTATGTATGATTTATTTTTATCTTGATGGACACATATATATGATTTTCATTATGTAATAGGAGTTTTGAAAATTATATATCCCTCCAATGCATTAAATAAATATTTATATCTTATGATATGTTATGTAAGTGATTAGGGAGTGAACCTAAATCCACCACGGGACTTTGTCCACTTTATGATAATGGTATTGGGATTGACCCTTGACATTTGTTTATAATGTCTTATTTTATGTGGTTTCCATTTATTATTATATTATGGGATTATTTCCTTATTCCATTTATTTATTCTTATAATCATTCTATTCATGATATCATTTCATGCCTCTTGAATCTCACTTTATTCATTTTTTCCATGTTTATTCTCTTATTGGGATTTCAAGCTCACCCTTTTCCTTATATATTTTCCAAAAGATATATCAAGAAGTTTTAGAAGATCCATAGATGTTAGGATAAATATTTTTAGTTTTAAATAATGATTATTTTTTAATGATAATTATTGTATTTAGATGTATAATATTCTAAGGACACTATACATCTAGATACCCAATGTGTATTTTTTGGAAAATAATATTAAGGGTCATGAAATATTATGTGATTAGGGATTTGGTCACCATAGTTGGTATCAGATGAAGGTCTAATATTTTAGGGATATTTGGATGAAAAAATCATAGTGAAAACCATATGGAAAAGTATATGTGATAATCCTAAGTATAGGGTATTATCATAAAAGTTTTGTTAAATTAGTGATTTTGAGGTTTTCCTATAAATACATAAATGTCTAGATACTATAAGTGGAAGTGGCTGTAAAATTGATGCATATATGGGTAATAACCCTAAAAAGAGTTAGTCAAGTATAAATCTACCATCATTATGGTGCATGGTGAACTCACCTTCACCTTACACCTGGTTTGATACTCTAAGTGGATATTCATTGGATAATCACATTTTATTTTTCAACCACTATGAATGATTTTTTATCTAGTCACTTTTGAGGGACTAGGTTAATAATTATAAGATAACACAACTTAATGTAACCTTGGTGAAACCAATATAGTTATAAGATGAACCTAGTGTTACATTTTTGAAATGAAAGTATCATAGGTCGAGATTATGGTGTAACTAGAGAATATATATTAGGATTCATATTTAATATTCATATGATAATTTAATATTTTAATATTGATAACCATTTTGTTTTTTAGTATATAGTTGAAACATCATCAATGAAAATGAATCCGAGAAAGGAATATATCTAAAATCCACTCTATCTTGTAAGAAAATAAAGGAGAATACTTAAATGAATTAGAACTGTGATATATGCATGTTATGTTGGAAAATGAGAGTTTCTTATCCATACCAAAGTTAGTGAGGTTCATATATGAACAGAAATTAAATATTTATTCTATCATATTTTTTTGTTAGAAAGTGATATTTATCAAATATATTCAAGTATATTCTAAAAGATATGATCATTATATGAATCATATAAGAATTTTTCTTATATAATGTTATATTAATGGTATGGAAAAATATATAAAAATGTATTAATAACTTTAGAAAATGAATAATTGATAAGGTTATATTTTTGGGGAAAATATTGAAGAATGTATGATTGATGAAATGATAAATCTTAGGTAATATATGCTTGATGTTGTGGTAATAAATGGTTTATTGATTTTGAAAATGTAAATTGAACTATATTAGTAACCTTGGGATTTATAATTATTTAATGACATTTTTGGTTAATTTTATCTTTTTATTATTATGATATACATATATATATGACTAGTGTGTGACTTTATGAACGAGTGGTTAATACCAACTGAATATTAAATAAAAATATATTTTTTAAAGATATATTTGATATCACTATATTTTAATGTATTGTATACCTAAATGGTTCCAGTAATGGTGTGTAATAGAGAATATATGATTAGGGTATATACATACTCTGGTATATTTTTGTATTAATGATCAATATTGTTTGAAAAAATATAATTAAATTTGAATATAAAATAAATTAAAGTATATGTCATATTAGAATTTATGTCTTGAATGATGAATATTTTAATAATACCCTCACCTACATGAATTTGTCAAGAGTAATTAAAATTTTGAGGATGAAATATGTTTAAGGTGGGGGAGAATGTAATTAACTGAGAAGGAAATAGGTATGCAGTGGGCATTCATATTATACCAAGGAATGATAGAATAGAGGAAGTTATGGATTGAGATGATGCTGATAATAAATAAATTAAAATTGGGTGCCTAATGGGTGGAAATATTTATAGGTCCGTGAGTAGGAATGAAATTCCTGATATTGTAATTTAATCAAAAAATGGTGCACTTAGTGGAAAATCATTTTCTTCTATAGTTAAGGGAACTATATTGAAGTATGATCTTGGGAACACTTCATACAATCATGTTATTTATTTAAATTTGTAAGCTTCTAGCTGTTACTTAGATTCCATGGAGACCATTCTAGGTATGAGGAATTATCAACCCTTATCTCCCATTGCTGATACTTCTCATTTAAATAAGGATTTAATTATGGTAACTCTTTACAAGGATGACTTACATGTGTATTATGTGGCTAGTGGACTTACTTTGTAGTAGATTGGTAAGGATAAGTTTGTCTCATCTAAAATTGAGTATGTTCATGAATCCACTCATATGATTGGGGATTATTTCATGAACACTATCAGAAGAAAGGGAATAATGACTTTCTTTCCTTATAGGTTAAAAAAACAAACATCATCAGATCTAAAACAGATATCCTATCATAATGTTTGGTACTAGTGGATTCCCTTGGGTGAACTGCTCCCCCTTTTCTATTGGTTCCCCTCAGGATCAACCAGAAGCACTCTTTTAGGGGGTGGTGGGTGATTAAGCTACAGACCAATTAGTTTTGGATGAAGAGGCCGGTGATTAGTCTAAAATTATTATTGATTATAAATGTTATGTGTATGCTATTGATGGCCAACATATTATAGTTATGATCCAACATCTAAGAAATATTTAGTTGAGATCCTCTATAGCATAGGGTGTGAAAAAAATGACAAATATGGTCTTAATGAAATAGTTTCCAATCAAGAAATTGGTGGAACCCTAAAAGGAAAAGATAAATTTTTTAGTGAATGGTTCTATTTATAATAGGGATTTTGATCAACAAAACCTTGAGGGATTGGAGAAATCTTGTGTGTGAAATAAGGTGGTCTTCCAGTCAATGATAGAGTGTCTGGAGAATGTAAAAGGCTCTGATTTTTATGATAAGGTCAGCATTGATAATTTTAGGGATAATATTATTATACGTGATGGTAAGGAAATAATGAAATGGGATATACAAACTTTTTATCCAGAGGACTATAGAGTTCCAGATCTGATAGAAGAGTTCATGTGTGATAAATCCAAATCAGGGAAGCCTCCCACCAAGAGGAGAGGAAAACATCTGGGGAATTGGGGTGGACCTCAGAATTGGGGATCTTGAGATAAGAAATGATGAAATTTTTTGGTCTTCATAAATGGTGACTGAATTTGAAATTGGTTTTTTTAACTTTCTGTGGAATTTTCTTATGACACTTTTTGTACATACAACCCATGTTTATTTGTTTTTTTTGTTTTCCTTTACTTTTTTAAAAAAATTAGTGGTCATAGATTTGGGTTATGAAATTATTGATCTAAACCTTACAAATTAATAATATATTGTAGTTAAAGGAACATGGAATAAGAAATATATTTGTATAAGGTTATTATGTAAATATTTAATAAACTTAATTTGGTTATCCAGGAAGATAATCATGTGTGCATGGAGAATCTAGAAACCGATGTAAGGGATCTTTTGTACCTCCTTTGTCTCTTATTGATTACAAGTTGTGTTTCATTTTTTAAATTTTATGAAATATGTTTCCATTTAACTATAATATCTTTTGTATATATTTCCCATAAATATATACATAGTTAAAAATACCAATCATTTTTAGTGTTATACATGTTATAGTTCCCTTTACAGTTCTCACTTTTAAGTAAAACCATTTTATGAGAAAATTCATATTTCATAACTCATATTTAGAATCACCTTCATGAAATGATTTTAAACCATGAATAGATTATAAATTCCCTCATTATTTTATATATAATCCTCTTGTTTCGCTTATGGTTTTCTATAATTTTTTTTTACTTTTTTAAAAAGATCCTTTACTTGTTTCATATTTTATCTCCCAAGTGGTATGTTTTTATTATTCCTTATCCCAGATAATTCTTAAAATATATCTATATTATAACTCAGTGATAAAGACCTATTTTTAATTATAAAATAGGTTCATATAAATGATTTAATTACTTCTTCTCCTAGTAATCAATATGATATAACCTTTGATTATGCCTTTAATCATAATTAGGAAACAAACTTCCTTCTCATAGTTTTGATTATGCATATAAATTATGTATTGATTATTAGGGATCAAGGAGTGAATAAAAATACACCATGTTAATTTTTATGCATTATGATTATAGTCTTGGGAGTGGCCCTTGAATTATGTTTACGATATCAAATTTTATGTTTTTACCACATGTTTATGGTCTTATACCATCATTTACTTATTTCATGTTTCTATTATTATGATCATCCCATTTATAATGTAATGTTATGAATCTTGACTCTCATATTATGGTTTATATTCATTCTTATTCCCTTATAGGGCTTTCAAGATCACTCTTTTTCTTATGTATTTCCCCAGGAATTCCCATGTGTTTTTAGAAGATCTGTGGATATTAAAAGAACTATTTAGAGTTATAAAAAAAGATGATGTTTCAAAGTTTATGTAATATTATTTATATGTATAATATTCAACATACACTATAATTATTGATTTTTGATATGTATTTGTTAGAAAATAATGATAATAATTTAGAAATATTATATGTTTAAGGATTGGGTTGAAAAATTGTTCAGGGTAATAGCCACCCCATGTATGAGGGAAGTGTATGATTCCAGTGATGATATTTCTACTTAGGATGGTTTCTTTTACTATTGATCTGATTTCACCTCGAGTGATACACTTTTTTATGAGGTTATTTATTTAGGAAATTGAGTCACTTGGTCAGTACGGATAGCGGGAGTGTGTTCTTGCATCATATCAGGCTTGTAGGGTTTACATGTCATATTCAAGATTTCATGTATTTTTTTACCTGGATTGTGTCATTGGGAGACTATTTGAAGTGTCTATAGGCATTTATATAGCCTTTTCTTCAATAATTTTATAGTGGTATCTTACTTGACTATCCTTATAAATAGATAAAATCATGTTATGTGTTCCTTTTTCCTTATTTTCTATAAGTTATCATAAGAAAATGATAATTATAACTTATATAGTGTTTCCTATTATAACTTATAATTGTAAATTCATTTAAACTAGCCTCATATGTGAAATTATTTGGTTAATGTAAATGGTTTTATGTAAATTATGTGATTGTATACCTTTATTATTATATGAATTCAACTAAATAAAATTCAAATTATAAATTATAAATTATTTTATTCTATAACTTATGATAAATAATTCATTTCACTGATCCCTAATAATGAGAATCTTAGAAAAGGAAATGGAAAAGTTTAAAATTGTTAATCCTATATATATATATGTGTGTGTGTGTGTGTGGTTAGGACATGATTAGTAAGTGTTTTTTGAACCTGTTTATTGGTAGATTGGGCTATTGAGATTTACTGAGTTATATAATTCTTATGATGTGAGATGTAGGGAATATAAGGGCACATTCATGTTATCATTTTCCTTGAGCTATGATGTTGAGAAGTTTAATAGGAAATTTGGTTTTATATACATTATAGTGTGTGTGAACTGATCTTGAGAATGGAAAGAGGGGGATATAGAGAGACCTAGGTAATGAGACAATTATTTTGTGAGGAGTGTATGATAGTGGAATTCCATGCCTATTGTATCTTTGGTTCGAGCTGTAGCCTTGAGTTTTGGTTTGATATGGCTCTCTATAAGCCTTATAGGTTGTGATTAACCCGATAGTTGGTAGAGTAGACTTGGTTTGAACCTGTGTGGGAGGATTTATTTATTGGATGAGGTCTAAAAACTGAATAAACATTATAATGTGGCTTAGGATAGTGGTGAGTTGGTGGGTTTTGACAATAAAGGGTAAACTGAGAGAGGGGTTTACTAGGAAACCTATGTGAATTTGGAATGAGTGGAATGGGAAATTGATCATGTATGAGTTTGATACTTGAGAAGCAATTCTAGTGTGTGTTAAAGGATAGAAAGACACTATAATAATGTTTGGTATTGTGTTTCCCTAAGCATTTTTAATCCTCTATATTTGTTTGAGTAAGGGAATATAGACACCCTGAGGTGTTTTTAGTATAAATACCAATTTTGGAAGGTAGTATCATTAAAAATACTATCCTTGTCGATTAACAGTGTATGTTATAATGAGTTAGTCAATGGAAACCCCATGTACTTGAATATAGGGTGATTAGAGAATCGTAAGATGCATCAGATCATGGACTTATGCATGGGTTATGATTGCTCAGGTGAATGGACTTATTTTGGTGAGATGATGTGGTTTTTAAGAATGTTTAGGGTCATTTTCATATGGTGATACTAGAATACTATGGAGACATGGATAGTGACTGTGGTATGTGAGCCTAGTTTTATGGGACATGAATCATGGAAATTTGAGTAAATTTTTAATGATTAGGTTATGCAGGAGAAAGAAAACATTTATCTTTCATTATACAAGTGATTAAAATGTGTGTCAAAGAAGTTTTGTATCATTTGGATTTTGTATATTTTGGTATGGAATCATATGATCATGATTATAAAATGAGAAAGAATCAATGATTCTATGATGACTATCAATGGGAATTCAATGAGGGGCCTATTTTAATAGTGAAATTGGGACTTAGGTAAGAATCATGATATTTCTTATGGAAATATTTAGAATGTTGAAGGATCGAGGTGTGGTGTCATGGTCGATTAGAGGTAAACCCTTATTATGGATTTACATGATGAATGACCGCATCTTAGAGAAGAAACAAAAGTATTTTGTTAATGATGCTTGTCAATATTATGATCTAAAAGTGTTATAAGTGTGGCTATATGGTGGGGTGTATCAAATTGGTCATGATAGAGCAGTTATATGTGGGAAAGACAGTATATGTAGTGAGGTTGGTTGGTGGATAGACAAAATGACAGTATGATACTAGTGTGAAGATGAATTAGGTTTTATTTAGGTTTTTCACGAATACCAGATTTGGATTTTATATGAAAAAATGTGGGTACTCAAAATATGAGCAACAGAATTATGGAAGTATTTAGAAATTCAAGTGAGAGTTAGGTTAGTTGTGAATCAGTCCTCATGGTAAATCATGATCATATTTTTTGGTTGGTTGAGTATGTTATCAGGAAATGGAATTGGTATTCATGTTTGGATTTCATTGGGTATTATTTGATAGTTCATGGATGCCTTTTAGAGATAAAACATCATGATAGGTTGAGGTTATAGTGTGTCGATGTTTTAGATTTTTTATTTTGAGGATATTTAGCCAGATTAAGTTTTTTTAGTGATGTTATGTGTTTTTAGACATGATGAAGTGGAAACAACATCAAGAATACCATTGGATCATAGATTTTTTTGATAGGTGATTTCCATGGTAGGAGAAATATGGGAAAACATCTATGGTTGTGGATCGGTTTTGTAATTAAGAATTTTTTAATATGGGTTTACAGTTGTGTGATATGACTAGGTTTCAGATATTATAATGATTAGGGGACATATGTTGACACAAATTATGAGGTGATTCGTCACATTATAGATAGTATGATAATGAGACTATGATTCTGATGGTTTAAGTAATTGGTAATGCCCCTGATGGTGGGGCATCATGGTAGGGTTAATTGAAATAATCGGTTATGTCATGCATGATACAATGAGGCTTCGAGAAATATATTTGGTTGGGGTGTAGTTTTAATATGGACTTGACCATCAAAAGGATAATGAATTAACATTTTTGAATTAGGTTTTGTGGGTAAAACCTTATAGTCTGATCTGATGAACTCAGAAATACATGGAAACTACCTGATGCAAGAGAAGTTTATGTGTGGATCATTGTCTCAAGCCTCATAATTTTGGGGTGGTTGAACATGTGTTCTTACATATGTCTCTATGGTTGGAACACCATCATGTTTAGAAGAAAGGTAATATTTATCTTAAAAGTGTTCACAATCAGAATTGTGAGGAGGGTTAGTGATAGGTCTCAATGATTCACTGTAATACAACTTAATGAAGATATATTTTATGATAGAGAGTTCATGACACCCTTACCCTTTTTAAAGTTATAATTCTATTTAAATTTTCTTTAGACATAATATAAGGCCCCTGGTTTGTTTGTTTCTAGTGATAGAGAAGATTCATCAATGATTCAATGGCCCATTGGTATATCAAAAGAATTCATGGTGTATAGAAGAGTTCTAGGTCTATATCTAGGATGTTGTAGTGTCTCCCTAAATTATATTGCAATCTAGTATCCCTAAATGGGTACTATTATCACTAGACAACTGGGGGTTCCACCAAATGGTTAGTGGAAGCTATTAGATAGCTAGTAGCCTATTGTGTAGTTTCTAATTTGTGGTATCCCTATAATATTACTTAGTTCCAACAATTTATTCTCCCAATTTTTATTTTTCTTCTCCTCCTCATTCCAAGTGGAATCCCCTCCTGCCTCTCCCAAACTTATCATCTTCAAGAAGATCTCCCTCAAACCTTTATCATATACAGTGTAGTCAGAGGTGATTTGAAGGTAGATGGAAGGCTATAACTATTATTACATTCCTTCATTTCTTTTATAGTCATGTGATCTCTATCCACTTATATATAATATGAAATATTTACCTAGAGTTTTTCCAATTCTTTTTTTATCACCATTTTAGCTAGAACTTAAGTCTAATATCATGAAAATAGACTCAAGTGAGGCTATTTGAGGATGTATCAAAATTTTAGCCATATTCCCACTATAATTTAAAGTTTTTATGTTTGGAATTATCTCTGGTTTTTGATAAGTAACCTTAAATTTCAGTTGTAAATTATAATCTAGTTTGGCTTGGTGTAATTCCCCTTATTATTTTTTAAAGGGCCTAAATGGAAGGAGATATCAAAGTAATTCCTTACTTTAGTATTTAACACCCCCACCCCAAAATGGCTAATTCATTTGATGAGAATGATGTGTATTTATTGTAAAATTAAGGGTATCCCAAGTGGTTACCCATGATTGGAAATTAAGTCATAAATTTAAAGGGCATTGTAGAGAGAAAGAGTTATTTTTACCCATGTTTACTAAGTTATATACCTAATTTTTTTTGAGTAGATTCACTATACACCAAGAATTAAAACATTTATAATGAAATATCACAACTCTTTTATTCTCAATATTGGTTCACTATTAATTAAAAGTGAATGAAATTATTTACTTTTTTAAAATATCAAATTATAATTACACCATAGATGTAGGTATAGCATGTTAATAATCTATGTTATAATAGATTGTATCTTTTATCATGTTGATGAACTACTTATTCATCCTTTAAAAGTATCAATCAATATATGACAATAAATATATATTTGTCACAAAAAATTTCAACCCCAATATTTATCAAATGTCTTTATTAAATGTGATAATCCATATCATATGTATAAGTCATATCTTCACTCCATGATTTTTAGTAATTAAATACTATACAAAATTTTCTTTAAAATATGAACGAAATCATCCCATTGAATATTAAAAACTTTTCATCTTCAAATAATCTCAATTTTTTTTTATTTAAACTAAAATCATCCAAACCATGATGTGGATTCCAATCAACATGACATGAAATATCAAGTAAAACATTAAATTCTATGAACCACTTCCATAATATTTACTACCCTAAATTTTCCATATGCTTATAAATTTGGAATTAAAATCTATTAATAACAATAATAAAGAATTACCCCCACTAAATAATGTTTTTAAAATATGAAATATTTAGTATTTTACTCTTGGAATATTAAATTCTTCATAACAGACTCCCTATAGACAACATATTTGGTATAATGATTTTTCAAAACATTTTTCTTTGATACACTGTATATAATGAAATGTTTATCTACATTTTTTAATTTCTTTATAAATTATCTATATAAGGGTTAATTTAAAATTTTTTACCACCATTAAACAATTTCATCTTGTATTCATCATTTATGTGGATATATTCAAATGAATTCACATCATCAACCTGAATATTTAGCTTCCCTATTTTGGATAAGGATCTTGATTTTTTTTTTTAAATTTCAGTCACCATATACATAGTTCATCTTCATGAAATATTTTATCTATTATAAAAAATTATATCCATCTATGAGAAACTTACCATTATATATTTCAACTATTACAAAAAACACAAATAATCACCACAAAATAGTTAGATATACTATTTCTTGGTTTTTGTTTCATTCACTAAAACTCATATAGCATCATCTAAACATTATAACACACCTACAAAAATTTCCCAATATTAATATGATTCATTTCACTTTAATGTTTACATATTCTAAAGGAAACATAAACCAAACACATACTTGGATTTGTAATAATATCCTTGTACACATAGAAGAGTATTCCATGAATATATTTTTATATATCATTATAGGATTTTCTTCATGATAAGATATCATCTTCTATATTATCTGTATCTAAGGAATACTCTAAATATATCATGTTCTTATGAGATAAAAACTTTCCATCTTATGAAGTTAATGGTTCATTTAAATGATCTATTAACATGGGATTTGTTCAATAACACATGTTTTCATAGGTATATCTAATTTTTCACGTGGATAAAATCCTAATAATTTTCATTAATTGCCATGTAACATACTCTCCCAATGTACTAGCTTGGGATGGGTCAAAGTTGTTACTGACCTTAGGTGAAATCACCAAGAGACCAAAGGATTGAAAAAATATCCAAGGGAATAAATGATCATTGGGGTATGATATGCCCGAAGATAATAACAAACTTGTGAATATGAACTAAATAAAAAAAATTATATATTTTTCATGTAATGTAGTATAACACAACACAAACTAGAAAGAAATATTAGAGTATTATATGGAATGAAAAAGTATATCACTAATACAATAATGTAATATAGAACTCAAATACACCAATACTGCATCAAATCAATAATCACCCGAAACAATTTAAAAGCACCAAATCCATGACCTAAGCCCACTACATTGTGATGCAACACAAGAGAAGTTTGCCAGCATTCCTTTTCATGTATCTTAGTACAAAAAATCTATAAATTCACAGAAGTTCCCTTGTAGATAATTAGTATAAAAGTCAGTGGGTATTTCCCAAATACATCCCAACACACCCCACTTGGAACAAAAACATGTTAGCTCATATATATAAATATATATTAAAATTAATTAAATCCAGTTTTAAAATATTCCATAACAAAATTATTAAGTATGTTTCCAAAACCATAACCACTTGACATTATCATATAAAAACCCACACACCCAATCACGCCTGATTAAAATTATAATACTCATTATTAGTGAAATGTACTATCACCAAGTCATCAACTAATGGAATATACAATGTGACACTTTAACATTAGTCCCTAGTTCGAACCAACAAGGTGACACAATGAAATTTTAGGAACTCATTACAACTAAACATGAAAATTTCTCAAAGGACATAGATCCATATATAATTGATTAGATATTTATCTCTATGAGAGAGAATACAAGATTATCTAGAGATAAAGAGAATTAACGAGGACTTAATATTGATTTTGGAGAACCAACACACCTTGATTCATCACACCCACCATCTAGATGAAATGGAATCATGAAGGATTTATAGGAGATGAGATGAGTTTGAGGGACAAATAGAGATGAATGAAAAATCAAGTTTTTAGGGTAAAATGTGTGTTAAACTCTAATTTTTAGATCATATAATGCACATCACATGGTTAAGATACATTTTTTGTCAAAATGTGTACCAACCATAAACATGATACTAGTCATAACCTAATGATACACATAGTTGTGTGTTATGGTTTATCAAACCATGTTCCAACCATGTACATGATACCATCGAAATGCTCCCATATAACACAATTTATCTTGGGTACCCATAGGGTTTGGCCAAAATGTGAACCCATTATGGATCTTACCTATGAAAACAAGTATAGGATTACATGGTTTCTTGGAGAGGGTGCACCATTTTGATTAATAGTTCCCAAACTGTGTACTCTTAAATATCTTTCCAAAACACTCCAAACCTATTGTAGAACACCTGAAACTAAACCTAAGTAATATATAACATAAAAATACATAATAAAATGGTAAAGTAACTTAAAATATGGGTTTTAAAATCCCATTCATAGAAATTTATATATTGAAATTTATTTAGAAGAGCATAATCTATTGTTCCAATATTCCCTTATAATATTTCCAACTTTCCTCCAAAATCTAACCATGTTAGAAAAAGACTCATAGAAAACTGATACCCTTTCCCCATAACAATTTATCATATATATATCCACAATACATATTATCATGTGAATTAATATAACATCTAGATCAAGATCAATGTGGTCCCATTGAATATCATGGTTATGATCACATTGGTAAAACCAAGTGATAATCCAAAACACCAATTTGTTCTAGCAACTCAAATGGGATAATGTATCAAGGATACATTTTTACCTTTTCTACCCAAAAAACGATTCCCTATCCTTAGAAAGAATCTCAAGAAAAAAAAATCACATAAAAAATATGATAATGGCCAATGATGATGATCTATATATTATTTATGAAGACTGGGAGTTATTTCCATTATTTTATTGATCATATGAATATTCTCCATCACACAGAAGGATGGTTTTGATAAGTGAAGTATCACCAGTTTCCACCCATGAAAGAGGATAAAAATAAGGATAAATATAAAAAAAATTGAAATGAGTCACATGTATTCTTTCCTTATAACAGTTACAATATGAGAACTCCACTAGTAGTATACAATCCTCCAATGAGTCTCCAAAATCTATAATGAAATATCTAATCATGTATTCAAATGATTGTATTATCTATTAAAACTATCCATCCATTTGAGGATGAAAATCTTTTCCCTTGGTCAAATAGGTTCTGTGGGCTGGTTAGAAGGATTTCAAAAATCAAGATGTAACCTTGGGGTCTTGGTTAACCATAATTAAAAATGGCATGTCAGGAAACATAACCACTTCCTAAACAAATATTAATTAGAAAGAAACTGAAAACATCTCATTTTTATTTACAATCAATAGTTATATCAAATATTTCATATATAATTTCTCATTGATCTAATTCCACATTAGCAAGCAGACTATATGACATCATACTCAATGCAAAAACCACTGAATTTCCATTACCCGATTTATACATAAAGTCAAATTCAAGAATCTAAAGTTATTCTATCCATAGTTTTTTCCTTATATTGAAATATTTCTATGATAATATGTGTTTCAGGATTTTATGATCAATGTAATATATGAACTTCCCACCAAAGAGATAATGACTCCATGTTTTCTAGGCGTGGACTACAATTGTTAACTCCAAACAATTTTTCTTGGTAATTCTTCTCATATATCCATAACTATCATGACCCATAATATATAATGTGGTCTTAAAAAATGATAAAACATCCTAAACTAGATCTATATGCATCATAATAGGCCACATAACCTCATTCCAACTTTTGAAATTTAAGGATAGGTTCTTATGGTTTCTAAATCTTAAATACTTGAAATGATTTTTAGAATTCATCAATACATTAGAAAGGAATTCCTTTCCTCATTAAATCATTAATTTGAGAGGAAAGGAAAGAAATTTTACAAAATAAATTGTTGGAAATACCCTAATAAGCTAAGGAAACTATGAGTCTAAAAGGTCTTCTTCAGTGGCTTCCAATAGATTAAAATTTTACCATTTTAGGAACCACCATGAAACCTCTTTAAAAAATTACATAGCCAAATAAATGTACCTTTTATTTCAAGAAATTATAGTTTTAATTATTTTCATAAAGGATATATTCCTACAATATACCAAACACTAATACAATGTGTTGTTCATGATCATCCTGAGTTTTCGAATAAATTAGAATATAATCGATGGATACCACCAAAAAGGAGAAAAGGGAACATTGATGGATCTGATTCATCAATCACTTAATTAAGAAAATAGTGCATTTGTTAGAACAAAGGTCATAACCATATATTCATAATTAATATAAAAACTCTAGAAATATATCTTTGGTCTATTATCCTTAAAAAATTGATGTTATTTATACCTTGATAATAAATGAATCTTTGAGATCCATTGGGACCCCCTTAATTTATCCAACATAATATAAATTAATGTAATATGATATCGATTCATTATCATGACCAGTATTATTTTATGATAATCTACACAAAGATAAAGAGTATCCGTTCACTTTCTTTAAAAAATATATATGGTGAAACACATGGATATATACTAGGTCGAATGAATCATCTTATTTAAAACTCATCAATATGAACTTTAAATTTGATTAATCTTGTCGGTGTTATCCTATATGATATAATTAATATAGGACTTGTACATGGTAAGAGATCTATCAAAATATAAAATTCTCTTTAGGGTGTAACACATATAATTTTTTGATAAATTCATTATGAAATTATCCAAAATGGGTATAAAATATCTATTTTTTATTTCTTCAATTGATTCAAAAGTAACTATTTCAAAATGGTAAGAGATAGTCCTGACCATAGGTACATAATTTTTTGAACTTTTTTCATTCACATCCCAAACTCCTTTAAATAGATTCTCAATATAATCTGAAGATGTGAAACTTACCTTATTAGAATCATAGTTGATGTGGTCCTTGAAATATTTCAACCAATCCATTCTGAAAATTAGGTCAAATATGTCCATCTAAAGAATAGATAAATCTATAAAAATTCATCCTCATTGACTATTACAGACCATGTTGAACACTTAATGTCTCAAAACTCTCATTGATTGATAGGTGTTTGATGTTTTTTGGAATGAGTAAACATTTCAACATGTAATCCCATATGATCTCGAACATGAGAAGTAATAAAAGTGTGGGACATTCCAGTATCAAACATAGAATTAATGAGAGTAAAGTTTAAGAGAATAACATCATGAAATATCCAAGGATCAAATATATTATAACAACCAAAAATATTCCAACATAGATATTATATATATGTAGATGAATATTCCTTAAATAAAATTTTGTTCCATGATTGAATCATATAGGTCTAGTGTATTTGAAAACATGATAATATAACCAACAGGTTCATAAAACATCTAACTAATCTCCCATTAAGTTGTTTATAACTAGCACCCTTATTAGAAATTTTTTAATTAGCACCATTATTCATAACCTAGGGAAAGTAAACATAATAAATGGTGATATCAGATATTTAGTAAGGTTAAAAAGGTAATATATCAATAATCATTTGAACAAAACATGAACTTAAAGGTTTTATAACTTGTACATAACATTTGAAAATTATACCCTATATATCATATATCATAATCCTGAGTCATGACATAAAAAATGGAAATTGATAATACATGAATTATAAAGGAATAAAAGAACATGAACTATGAATTTTTAAGATATTCATAAAACATTGATTTATGGCATACACATGAGCATAAAAAATCATTTCCATAATATTCAAGGATCTCATCAAAGACTATCTTAGTGGAATGGGTTTACTCCCCAATCTAATATAGCAGTCAAGGTTTACCCCCAATACTATCATAGTGGAAAAATTTACTTACTAAAAAAGGTTTATCTCCCATTCTACTCCTGTTTATCTCACGAGATATCAATCGTTACATAATACATAGGTGGGTTTAATATGTCCCACCCATAATTAATGAAAAATATATATATATGTTCCATAAGATCATAAATCAGAACCCATGAAAATAAATGGGTTTCATAAACATTTCATCATATCATAACATTTGTAATTGAAATGGGTTTCATAAATATTTCATCATTTCATCATAGCATAACCCATGGGTTTCTTTATCTTGATAGCAATTAAAATTATTTCAATGTATGAAGAAAAAGTTTGAGAGTCCATATCCCTTCAGAGACTTGTCTTAAGATCTTTAAATAAATGGTCAATATTTCACTCCATGTATTTAATTTAGAACTTTCCTATATACCCTTATAAAGGTAGTTTCAAAATCCCCAAAATTTTATTATTCCTTTCGATTTAAGATAATAAACATTATTTTCATCTCATTTTGTTTGTCATGAGGGAAATATTTTTCAAATAATTTCTCCTTAATAGCATTACATTCTATGAGTTCTATTTCCTTTTCCTCCCTAGTATTCTATATAATTGGCCACCGTTGAGGAGAATCTCCTTTGAGGCAATACACTAAAAGTGTAACCTTTTCCTTTTCACTGCTTCCCAACACCATAAATATCATATCTAGGGACATATTCCATTTCTTAGATAAAATTTCATTATTAATCAGACTAGTTTATTTGGGTTATGTCATATGAAGTGATTCAACATAGGAGAGTCACATTGTGGAATAGGTTTCTCTATCTGAGTAAGGTTATTTATTTTAACCTGATTACTCTACCCTAACATAGATATAATCTTCTAAATTATAATTCCAACTATATTGTCATCATAAAAAGGGAAATATCTACATTATCTATGAGTATTGGTACCCTTATTCCTTCCAGAAATCATTTATAAACAATGGAATATACTAGATTATCCTATGAAATTATGAATTTTAAATCATAATGAATAATTATAAATATGGTGGAACACTTAGCATAAATTAAAATTTAGGCATTGTTAATCTCATTATCATAAAATTGGTTTCAATATGGGTGTATTTATTTTCAAATCCTTTATAACTATTTTTATTTAAAATTTGAATAATCCAAAGAATATCCCCTAGGAGTGTCAAACCATGTGTGCAGTAGGGCCAATTTTCATTCACCAGGTGATTATTAGGTGAATCCCAATGCACCCTTTTGATATTTATTACCCCTAGTTACATTTATACCAAAAACACATCCACTTGTAGTATCCCAAAAGGGGTTTATTGATAGAAAAAACCACAAAATCTCTTCCTTGAAAACATAGTATGTTAACCTTCTTATCCGAAAATTCTATCATAGTGTTATGTTCCCTAAACTATGTTGTCCTAAATATTGTTCTCAAGGTTTCTATAAAACCGCCCTCTTTTACCAAATATAACAACCCTGAACTAATAGGTTGGAGTTAGTTTCTTCTTTATTACATTTTCAAATATAAAAGGTTCAAATCCTAAAGTACTGATCAGTTTACCAATTTTTGAGAACAAGATAGATACATGATACCCAATTTAAATTACGAATAGAAAATAAAACATAATAAATTGTAAAATAAAATGAAATTAATCATTAAAAACACATTCCAAGATCTATTCTTCATATCCCTTAGAATGGAAACAAAATACAGGTGATGTAAAATTTTCATCAATGGGTTAAGTATGGCAGAATCTATTATGAATCAGTAATGAATAATCAACATGGAAATGTAAATAACTAAACCCACATGTAGTTTAAATAACTTGATATCATGATAAGATAAGGAATAATAAATATAGAAAGGTAAATAACTGAAAACACATTCAATTTTAACAATATAAGTACAATCATAATTAGATAATGTAAAATCAATATGGAAAGGTAAATAACTGAACACACGTTCTATTTAATCAATAATGAGAATAAAATGAATCTACAGATAATATAAGTGTAAAAATATCATGAAAAATAATAAATAAATTATCAATTATAAAAATGCATAATTATTATACTTCTTGTCTCAGGTAAATGAACCCTCTATTGTTAAGACCTTTCACAATATGGTTTAAAACTATATATAGCAACTTGTTTAATTTTGCTAATGGTTTCATCTCAAGAGACCTATGGATGCATCAAGGTGCTATATATAACTTGGACCCACTTATATTTTCTTATCCAAAGCATTCCTAATATATGAAATAATAAATTTAATCCCACAATCAATGTTCCTTATTATTAAATATCTGTATTGAGTAAAGGATACAGATTTATCAATGTTTCCATATTTAATAAAATAAATTTCAAAGTAATTTCTATATATGAAAATGGTATATGATTTATGAAATGATTAAATAAATCATTAAATGATATGGATATTTTAGTTAAATTTAATTTCCAATGAAAAATTATTACAAGAAAGTCATTTTTTCAATAGAAATCTAACAATCACAAAAGAAAGTGAGATTGTTCAATAACTATTACCACTAGGTAATTTTAAATTCAAATACCCTTGTATGAAATAATTAAATTTAAAACATAAAATACCATGAATTATGAATGAATCATGATATTAGATATAAAAAGGTAGTATATACACCATATAAAAGAAATTATGTGCATAACATTACAATATGCCTTAATAAACAGAAACAGAGATGAAGTCCCTAACCTCATAGTTTCTTTTGGTTGAACATGAGTTAACCTCCTCTATAGTAGATTTAAACATGTAATTAACTTAAAAAAGAACCATATTAATATTTATAAAATCATATGTCGCCCTATTATAACATCTTATCACCCTTTCATTAATATTTATTTGTTATTTTCATTGTTTCAAGTGTTAATTATCTTGTTTTCTCATTCATTATTTGTTATGAAAGTTATAATTATTGTGCATATTAAATAGTTTAATAATATAAGGAATAATAATAAGGAAAAAATTATCATATTTATACATAAATTATTCTTTTAATACTAATAATTAATTTTTTTTTGAGAAATTTAGTACTTTATGGTCCTGGATACGGTAAGATGTACATACGCATGAATGACGTTTCCATTTTCCAAATATCATTATGTAAAGAATGTAAGTAATGTTTTATCTTTATAAAATTATAATAATATCTTAAATTCCATATAAATTATATAAATATACTTATATATATATCATTCATGTGGTGTGGTGATGAAGAGATTGTCATATCTCTTTGTGAAGGTGGTAGTCCACACGTATATGAATGATATTATCATCATTCAGTGAGTGAAAAGGTAAAAAAGGAAAATAAAGAATTATACATGAAGAATGATATATATAAAATAAATATCATAATTATTTCAAATATATAAAATGTATTCATTACCTTATCCTTATAACCTTCCATGTAAAGTGCTAGTGAAAGGAAAATCACATCGCTTCGTGAGACGGCAGTCCGCCGTACACACAAGCGATGTTATCAGATCTCCTGTGGAATAGAAAGAAAAAAATTGTATATATGATCTAATGAATATAGAGGTATAATTATTTTATTAATATAAAATATATACTTTATATCCATCATCATAACAAACTATGAGAGGTGGTAATGGAAACATTAATGGCATCAGTTCATGAGGTGGTTGTTCTCTGTACACTCAAATGCTGATTTCATAACTCATTCAATAGAAGTGGGGATGGTTTTAGGTAATTCAATTTTCATAAAAACATATTAGTATATGGATTATACTGACTTTATTATATCATCACATTTTAATAATTATTTATGCAGGTGGAGGAATAAATAAAATAAAAATGCCCATTGAATAACATTACCACTTCTTCAGGTAACATCTTTAGGTTTTCTCCAAAATAATTCATAGGATGTATTTCTTCCTAAACTAATGATTATAGGATGAGGGTATAGAATTTGGGAATTTATTTTGGTAGATATAGGCCAAAAAATGGTTTTTAATTTGTGATGAAGATAGAAGAGGGGGTTGCCTTATATAAGTAAGGTGAGCGACACACTTGTAATTTTTAAAAAGAAAAAGGTTTACCCACATTTTTCACATTTAAAAAGGTACAAAAATGGATTATTATTGACCCTTAGAGATTATAGGGTCTAAATATTTCCATAAAATATATTTTTGACAATTTGTTATGTCATTTTAACCCTTATCATATTAGTTTAATCCCCCAAAAAATCCTTTTTTACCTTAACTATAGTAAACAATTATAACTATTTTTTACTATTCAGTATGGTCAAAAATTAATTTGATATTATTATAGAATATAATTTATGATTAAAAAAGGAATTTATTTTTTAAAATTAAATTCATATAATTGGATAAATTTAATTAAAAATTAATCTTGCAGATGCGATGAGAATGCATGTTTTCAAAGAGAAAATGCTTAAAACTTTACAAAGTTTTCATATCAAAATTTAATATTATAATGAATAAAATAAACTAAACTTTAATAATAGACATATAATTTAATGAATTTTACTTTTAATTAAATTTAAAATATAATTTATCTATATAAATAATTTAAATAAAAAAGGCAGTTTTCAACAAAAACTCAGTATTTTTCATTATTCTTCAAAAAATGAAACTTTTCAGAAAAATACAAAAAATTAAACCAAATTTAATTTTGATATTATTAATTAAATAATTGAGTACATTTTATGAAATTAATATTCTAAAATAGTATAAAATTAATTTTAAATTATGTGTGCAAAGTGCTACTGAACAATATTTTAGAAAAAACAATATTTTCTAAAAAAAATTCTTCTCTTTAAATGATTCTTATTTTATTTATAATAAATAGAAAACTATAATATTCATAACCAAAATTTTAAATGATATTTTATAATGTTACACTATATTATAGTTAATTTAGGCTCAGGGTTACATGTTCTACTGAATACAATGTTTTTCTTTTATAGTTTGAGTCGTTACAAAAACAATGTTCAAACCATGGGATAAGGTATCCAAATAAACAAAAAACTTGAATAAATTTAATTTTATATTATAAATTATACCATATACCACCCAAATTTAAATATAACGAACTTTTTTTCCAATTCCCCTTAATGAGGATATTTATATTATTTTTAGTGATGAAATTTCCAAAATGTCACTCTCTTGGGTTTAATATATCTAAAAAATATATAAGGATAAAAATATGATAATTTATGTTATAAATAAATATTTTGAAAATAAAATAATTTTTTATCATAGTAATTTATTTTTAATTTTTAGTGATGAAACAATTTCTTTAAATCCTTACACAATGCCGACACAGTGCTTGTACTGGTTGTATAAAATCATGTAAATAATTTCAAAACTCTAAAAGTAATATTTTTTGGGTGATTTATAGTTTCCCATGAATTTAATTAATGAATATGGTATATTATGTATTTTTAAGGGTTTATATATGATTTAAATTGTTATCTTAATGCCTTTAATACTAACACAAACAAATAGTGAAAAAATGACATTAATGATACTTTATGTAAAATAATATTTTATAGTATTATTAAAAAAATTAAAAATTTTAAAAGGGGATAATTAGGAAAATATATGGTAAAACTTTTCATCCCTTTACCATTTACAAGCCAATTTATAACTTATAATTAAAATTATAACAGTTTATGATTGATATATTTGTTACTGTGGTTAATATTGAAAATGATTAACTAAGTGGCTAATAAAATATATAAGGTTTAAAATGATATATAAACCCGTATGAATTTTATTGGATGATAATATTAATAATATACCATAATTTTATTAAAATAAATATAATTTTAGAACTATTTTTCCAAGAATGAAACTTTATTATATTTTAATATTCTGAAAAACTACAAGTGTGCCCCTCCCCTCACTTATAAATGGACACCCCCTATATATTTTCAATAAATGTTCTTGAGAAATATAGATGAAAAAAACCTAAAAAATTGTCTTACAAAATTCCCTATACATGAATTATAGGAGATGGATTTATTAAAATAAAATTCCAAGGGTCCTTAAGAAGGGATCTAAAGGACTTCTACCAAAAAAGATGCAATCAACATTATGGACTCTTTCCAATTTATTTCATACTATAATTCCTATAAATTTATTGTACTATTAGTAAAATAATAATTAGAATATAATAAATATACTATTTTTTATTATGATTATGTTACAACCATTTTCCATCTCTTTTTCATCCTATCAAAAAGTAAAAATATCACTTGTCTGTACGTTCAACTTACCTTCTCCTCATAGCAGTGAAATCTATTTTTAATAAAAATTTTTAATTGAAAGTTATAGAGATGAAAATAGTATATATATATATATAATATTTATGATATAATTAATCCACTGGAATTATGATATCATATATACCTTCTTACCGTCAAATTTATGGAAGGTGATAACTCTGCTCGTGCGAACGTGTGGACTGCCACCTCCTTGAAGAGAAGTGATTTATTTTTTATTTTTTATTTTCATTAATAGTAATAAGTATATACTTAATGAATAAATACTAAATATATGATATAATAATGATTCTTATAAGGTGAATTATTATTAAACTTTCCTTCATTCCATCCTTCAAAAAGTGAAAATATTGTCATGTGTACGTATGGCCCACCATCCCTATGAATGGTGTAATTCATTTTTTTATCTCAATATTTTATATTTGAATGTATATATATATATGTCATATATATATCAGGATTAATGTTATATAGATTATGTAACCATGTTCAAAGTACAAGGACTGCAACTTCTGAACCAAAATTCTCATGAAAACAAATTCGTTACCACCTATAAACAATGATTTTAGTAATTAATTTTGATAAATGGGAATTAAAATGTTATAAGTGTATAACATATGAAATTATAAGTATTTAAATGATTCTTTATAGAATTATATTAAATTTATACTTATTATATCATAGGTTATAGAACTTTTATTGAAAGTAGATCTTGAGGTAAGGGGATTTCTTGCCCCACATTTATTTCTATGAGACATATGTTATATTAATCACTTATTTAATTTGTGTGGGGTATATGATACCCAGGAATTTATTTTATGATGATTTAAAATAAATTATGTGTATTTTAAAACCCATATAAGTTTAACTCTTTTATGAGGTTTTTATTCAGGTATTACCAAAGTGGTAAGGGCTTTTTTATCTCAGCATTGTTTCTTTAATAAATATATAATGCGATGAACATATTTATGTTTATAAAGTGTGTATAGTTCCCCTTTGAAATGATATATCATGATTTTACTTATTTTACTTATATTTTATGTAATATTTGTAGTATTTATTTCCCGGGTCTTACAATTCCAAAACTACCAATGTGGTAATAGATTTACGTTACAATCTCATTATTTATCAGGATTGTTTATGATTATGTTTCTGATGATGAAATTTTATAACCAATCTCTTAAGAATTCAAATAATTTTATTTTTTGATAGTTATCTCTAGATATTAAATATTTTATTTTAATTTTCCTCTCTTTAAGAACTCAATATGCTGAAACAATGTTTTTATGGAAAGCTGACATTATTTCTCTCTTCGATTGAAAATCCTTTTTCTTCAATATCCATTATTTATAAAATGTTTTCCAGAATGTTTTTAATATTATAAAATTATTTTTTAAGTCATTTTTAACCATGATTTAATTTATATAAATTTTCATAAATGGAATACTCATGATATTTTATGAATGTCGTACTTTGACATTTTACCAAAAATTAGGAAGAAGTCTTTTTTTCAATCATATCCTGAAAGGAATTTCTTATCATTATGATTGATCAATAATTTTAATATTAAACTACATGTTTCCATGGTTATTTTTAATTAAAATGGTTTCCATAAAATTTGGGAAGTTTTTAGATTATAAATAATTAATTTCAATGTTAAAATAATGTTTTCCAAAAACAATCTTCTAGTGATATGTTATAATAATTTATCTTCTATGATAGCATCCTTTGATGTTAATTTTGATTTACTAGGGTTATGATCTTAAAAATACCACCATAATTCTTTATCTGGATGGTTATTAATTATTATGATGGGATATTTTTTAAACAAATTTTTTTTCACATGATATATTATGATGAATTGTTGAAATGTATATGAAACCAATTTCCATTCCATGGGTTATGATGTGTGATGAATGATATAGGATACTGTTTCACATATATGAATGGATTATGATTATGTGATGGGTGATTGTAGGATTATATAAACCTCCAATAAATTGGGTAAATATGGATATCTCATGAGAAAATATAGACTAGAAAGGTGAGTGAACCACATTTAGTACGGGACTATGTCCACTATGATAGTCTTGGGAGTGAACCGTGAATAAGGATATGTTGGAATGGGAAGTTAACCCAATTAAATAGGATAATATTGGAAGTAATACTTGATTAATTAAATTATTTTATATTCTTTTGGGTATTCCTAAAACTTATATCATGTGCCAATGTTATGCTCTCATAGCTCATGTTCTTTGATTCATTTATGATTCATGCGTTATGAACAGCTATTCTATATTACCTGACTCATGATTATGATATATGATATAATGTGTAGAATTATAAAATATTAATATCATGTTCTAAAACCCAAATTTTTATGTTATTCTTAAGTGATCATTGATATACTCCTTTTTTCCCTTACTGGGCATCTAAAATCACCCTTTCTTATGTTTCCTTTTCCTACATTATAATGAATGTTTTAAAGTATGATATGTCTAATAAGGGTTATAGGTATGAATAAATTTGTGGGAGATGATGTATATAACTTATGAAAAAGTTTTTTATATATCCAAATTTCTAAAGACACTAAACCTATAGGGTTCTAGCATTGATCATAATATTATATATTGTATATTCATCCTAAAGATTTAATATTTATATCTAAAAGGTTTGGGTCACTATTGTTGGTATTAGATTAGGTCTTATTCAATCATTGGATATTGTTATTAGAGAACTTTGGTGAAAACCTAGGGGATAATCCTATGAATATGATAACAACCTAATGCTTTGTTAGGATATAGTTTATGTGGTTTTCCAAGAAATACATCCACATTTGGATATTATAGGTGGATGTAGTTTTATAATATTTTTATCTAGGGGAAATCTTCCTAAAAATTGTTGGTTAAATCATATACCAATCATAATTATAGTGAATGGTGAATGTTTCCTTACTATAAACTAGGTTTGAAATTTCTGGGGGATAATATTGGGTTAACTTAAATTTTCTTTATTAACTATTATGAAGGATTTCAAAATATGATGACCATGTATGACCTAGGTTAAACATAAGGTGTATTATATTGAAATTATGGTGTCATTATTTAAACATCCTATGAATTATTTTTCCTGATTTCACACTATGAATATTTTCTCTCACACTATACTTTTTGGTTTCATTAAATGCATGAAACTAGGATGAGTTGTTTTAACATTGAATATGAAGGTTAATGGAATGATTGTCCTCATGATAAACCATGCGAAATAAGATAGAGAATATGATACCTTGTGATTATACCTAATAAATTTTCTCATTATATGTTTAATAATATCAACTTTGTTGAGATTCCTAACACACCTACTAAGATAAAAATATATTTTCATGAAGTATATGGAGGGAAGAAGAGTCAGTTACCTTCATATCAAGTGTGTGGGAAGAAGAACTCAAGTAAGTGTCTCTATGAAATATGATGATTTTTTCTATGCAGATATTAAGATATTATATCAATGAATTTCTATGAAATTTGATGTCTTTTATGTGTGAAAGATGAGCATTATCTGGGTCAATTCCCTAAACCAAGGGTTAACTTCAAGATGACAGAAGGACTTATGTTATGTCAATCATTATAGTTACAGGATGGAAGTGTTTATATATTGGGATTCAAAAATTATGATATTTTGTTTTAAATAATCATGAAACATATACTAATTATTCTACAGTAGTATTATTTTAAGGATTTTCAAGAATATGTTGAATGATACTGATAAACTAGAAAAGTGATTTAGTGGTAAGAATATATTTTGGAAAACAACATGATTGAGGGAATGATAAGCCTTAATATCTACCAAATTTTAATATAATAAAATTTTTCTGAATTAAATAGTTATTGATATTGATAATGTAAATGGTAATTTTTTTGTGACCTTGAAATTGGTCAGTGATTTGATGAAAATGTTATTTAGGTTATCTTTATGGTTGTTAATTATATTTTTTGGATTTGTGGAATATATTGGATAGAGTTAATTTAGAGAAGAATGTATGTTTTCTATGATATTATATAGTGATTTATATTATTTTGGGAAATTATTTGCATGTTGTAAGAGAATATATGGTCATGTTATCCACATGATTGTTATGTGACATTATAAGCTACTTTATGTTGTATATGGATGAATGTTAAAGTCGATCTTTGTAATAAAAATTATATGATTAAATCGTTATTATTTTAGGTTTTTGAATCTTTTTAGACATATTTTGGAGGATATTTAAGGTTATAAATTTATAAAATGGATCAAGTTAAACTTTTGTTGTAATTATTGAGGTTTTTGAAATTAATGTATTATGTCATCATATAAAGATTTATCCATACTGAACAAATTTTTCTAAAAATTTTGGTTTTGATGATCAATATAGATTTAATCAATTAATTAAAATCATTTTATGGATCTTATGATCCATTGAATGATAATTTTAGTAATTTAGTCATGAAAAATTCTTCTTGAATATTAATTTCATAGACAAAGAGATGAAGTTAAATTAATTAAATAATGAACAAAATATGAATTTATGATTATGAAATGTAAATTAATTAAGTAATTATATTTTCACATGTTATACATCATGACTATAAATAATATCTCTACTCCAATAAAAGGATATTCAAATAAAAAAATTATACTTTAACCTTCACTTCTGAAGAATCAATTGTCTTTTCACCTATCACGGATTTATGGTTTTTTGGTCGTTAACATTATAATGACCATGTTCTCTATCACTCACTACCAATCCTTGGAAAATATATTTATCCTATATGTCTAAATTTTAACTTCCCACTAATGTTATCCTTATATTTTAATATGATTATGTTTTATTTCAGGAAAACTTTATGTTTCTCACATTCCCTTTCTAAAATTAGTTTTATTATCCCTATATACGATGCATGTTTTCAATTAAAGTGTATTCAAATATTAAACCATTGATGAGTGAGATAAAAATTTTCAGGGAGTAATTTATTTAGGGAATGAGACAATTTTACATCCATAAAAACTTTAGTTTAAAATAATAATAATCTTGATATCTTTCTTAACACATAATAACAACATTTAAGTGAATTGTAATGTATTATAAAAATAATTTTATAACCTAGACATTTAATTAATGAGTATGAATATGGGTAAAAACATTATATGAAAAATGAATAATGTTCTTACTCGGAAAAAGTTTATTAATTGGTTCTTAGGAAATAAGAACTCAATTGTGAAATTAGGGATTTTTAGTGAATAGTGAAAATACTTATTTCTCAAATTCCATCTTTCATTTTCATTAAATCATGTAATTTAAAAGTACCATTATTTTTTTGATTTGGTATCAATGTGAAAAATTATCCATTTTATTGAAAATAATATAATTAATTCCATTTTAATCAGTGATATTCACAGTTTTGATATAAGTTAATTTTTATGCTTAATAACACATTTTTTAAGAACTATTTTCACTACTTTTAACACTTTTATTTTAAAATTGAATTATTAAACTTATATATATTGAATATAAAAAATTGGATACCATATTTTGAATTATGAGGTTCAAATTTGGTAAATATGTTTGTCATATTTTTACACATTATGAATAGTAAATGTGGTAAATATTTTTCACCTTGGTATGTGTAAAATGCATAAAACATAGTTCAAACCATGAGATAGGGTCTAGAAATAAACAAAAAAACATTAATTAATTTCATTATATGAGATGAATTATGCCAAACCTATGTAAAATTATAATATTATGAATTTTGGAATCATTTTCCCATGATAATAACATTTATATTATTTAAAGTAAAGAAAATTCCAAAATGCCACTCTCTTGATTTTAATATCTATAAAAATTCTATATAAAGATAAAAAGAGACTCAATTTGGCTATAAATATTTATTTTAAATTTAAATTATCTTTTTTATAATATTAATTTATTTATAATTTTTTTGATTAAATAATTACCTTAAATGCTTACACAATGATGTCTCGCCCTTGAACAAGCAATATAAAAACATATAAATGATATTTTTAACTCTAAAAGTAATATTTTTTGGATGATTTATAATTCCCAAAGAATTTTATAGATTCCTATAAGATATTAGGTTTTTTTTGAAAGTTTTATATTAAAATTCAATTTCTATATTTAGGCCTTTAATTCGAAATAAATTGAATTGTGTCAAAAATGGCATTAATGATACAACATGAAAAATAATATGTTATTAAAATATTTAAAAATAATAAAAATATTTAAAAGGGATCAGTTGGATAATATTTGGTCTAAAAGTTAATACCTTTTCCATTTTTGAGACAATTTTTAACTTTTTAGTAAAAATATAACCTTATAAGATTGAAATAGTTGTTATCACAGTAATGGTTAAAAATGATTAGAGAAGAGATTAATCAAAAAATATAAGGCTTAAAATTATATATAAACCTAAATGAATAATATTTAATGACAATATTCAGAAAATATCCTCATTATGTTATAATTTATTTCATTTTGGAACCATTTTTATATGAATCTGACTTTATTATATTTTAATATTTTTAAAAATTACAAGAGTGCATCTCAGCACACGTATTAAAGGACACCCATTATATATTTTCATTACACCTTATTGAGAAATATAAATTAACCAACACCTAAAAAAATATCTTATAAACTACCCTATCCATAAATTATAGGTACTATTATTCTTAAAATAACATTGCATGGGTCCTTAAGAAGGGATCCAAAGGAAGTATTCCAAAGAATATTTAATCATCTTTACCTAATATTTATACTTTATTTCTTCTTATAATTACTATAAATATGTATTAAAATTTATAAAATAATAATTAATGTAAAATAAATATACTTATATGTTATTATGATTATGTAAAAAATACTTTAAATCTCTTTCTGAGCCTATGAAAAGCGAAAACATCGCCGCTTGTGTGTGTGTGGATTACCGTCTCCATGTAGCAGTGAATTTTTTTTCATAAGAACTTTACATGGATGGCCATAAAGATGGTGATAATTAAAATATATTATATTTATGACATAATTATACTAATTTAACTATAATATCATATTTTCCTTCTTACCATCCAATTCACTGGAAATAGATAATGTCACTCATGCATACAAGTCGACTACCACCTCCACAAAACGACGTGACATTTTTTTCATTTATTATTTACATGGATTTTAAAAAGGGTATATTTGATTAATATATATTATATAATAATGGTTTCTTAAATTTTAATTATTATTTACCTTTATTCCATTCAATCCACAATAAAGTGAAAATAGCATTCAGGCATACGCGCGACCAACCATCTACATGAATAGTGGAATTCATTTTTCTATCTCTTATATTTATATATTAATATTAATATATAATGAATATATATTATATTTATATCATTATTATTATTTATGAAATTATGTATCCATTATCAAAGTACAAGGACCGAAACTATTGAACCAAAATTCTAATGAAAAATGAAATTATTAATAACCAAAGATGATGATTTTAATAATTAATTCTTAATAACTTTGTGTTAAAAAGTTATAAGTTGATAAAATATTATATTATAAGTTTGTAAATATTTCTATTATATAATCATAATAAATTTAATTTTATTATACAGGATTATAGAGTTTCTTCAAATCATGAACTTGAAGTAATGTGATTTCTCATATCACTTTTATTTCTTGGAGACATATATCATATTCACCACTTGTTACATTTATGTGGTGCATATAATATCCATGAATGTATTTTATGATACATTATATGAAAATTGTGGGTATTTAAAATTCCATATAATGTTCTCTCTTTCTTGTGGTTTTGATTCAGATATTACCAAAGCAGTAAGGGTTTTCAATCTCAATATTGTTCTATTAAGACATATTTGATGTTATGAACCTATTTATGTTTATGAGGTGTATATAATTCCCCTTTGAAATTATATATCATGATTATACTTATGTTAATAATATTTACTTTTTCATTCGAAGTTACTCTTTTAGGGGGCATGCGATTAAAAATTTACCAAATTGGTTAGGGATTTATGTTACAGTCAAATTGTTTATCTAGATTTCTTATGATTTAGTTTCTGATAAATAAATTTTGGATCTATGTCTCAAAAATGGAAAAAATTTAATTTTCATGTAGTTATTTCTATAGATTAAATTCTTTCCTTTCATTTTACTGACATTATGAACTAAAGAAACTAGAATAATGTTTTTAAGGAGAACCGAATTTATTTCTATCTCTGATTGAAAATCCTTTTTCTTCAATATCCATGTTTTTAATTTTTTTTAAAGAATTATTTTTCTCATATCAAATTATTTTTTAAATTCATTTTTCACCTAATTTTTAATTTTAGAAAATTGTTTTAATGGAAACTTCTTGTCATTTTCTAAACGATGTACTTTTAACTTTTTAACAAAAATATTAAGGGAATATTTTTTTACATACATGGAATATATGTGATTTTCCACTATCATGAATTCTCAATGATTTTAAGATTCCTTTAAATGTTATAGATGTTATATTTAAATAAAAAATTTCCTTAATATTTGGAGAATTTTTAGATTTGAAATAATTTATTTCAAAGTGAAAAGGGTATTTTCCTTATGAAATGATCTTGTGATATTTTAAAGTAATTATTCATCTATGATAACATTATTTGATGTTACTTATGGTTTACTAGTGTTATAATCCAAGGATACCATCCTTATTCATTATCTGGCTGGTATATGATTATGTTGATGAGATATTTATAAAACTCATTTATTTTCTATGGGATATGTTATGATGAAATATTGAAATTTTTATGGAAACCAATTTCCTTTACAAGGGTTAGGATATATTATAAATGATTTATGATATTGGGGAACACATATTAGTGGATTAAGATTATTTTATGGGTGATCTTTATATTATATATCCCTCTTATTCTTTGGGTAAAGATATATATCTGACAAGATAAAAATAAATGGAATGGGGAGTGGACTTAGTTCTATAATGGACTCTAACCACTATGATATTCCTCGGAGTGAACCTTGTCTAAGCATCTGATGGAATGGGGAGTGAACTAGATCCACTATGAATAATGGTTTTAAGTATTATATGTCTAATAAGGGTGCTAGTTATAAATAACTTAGTGAGAGATGATGTAGATCAATTATGAACAATTTTTTTATGTATCCATGTTTCCAAAGCCACTAAAGGTATATGATTTTGGAATAGATAATATTGTATTGTATTGGGTATTCATCTAAATAGTTGTAATATTTATGTCTAAAAGTTTTGGGTCACTATTATTATATTTTAATGTTTTAAGTGTCTTCAAGAATTTCATACCCATCATTTATAAAGTGGTACCTTATTTCCTCTCTTGTTAAAAACTTATTAAGAAACTTAACTCAACCTTTACTATCCCAAATATATTATAAAATATGTTATAAATTTCCTAGAGGTTCTAGTATTCTTAAATGACCAACTTATGGGCCCTTAAGAAGATATTCAATGGTGGTTTCTCAAAGAAGAGGCAATCATCTTCACTGAATCCTTTTAAGTTTATTTCTTATTATACATCCTAAAATTATTCTATAACTATATCAACATGATAAAATAATTATAATTACTATAATGAAATGTTTTTATGTTAATGGTACATCAATTTACTATCTTTTCTCTTTCCTGTGAGAAATGATATCGCCGTTTGTGCATACACGTAGACTACTACCACCATGAAGTGAAGTGATTCATTTTTCATATAATACATAAATGGATGGTAATAATGATGTATTTAATTAATATAGAATATATTTGTAATATAATTACTATGTTTTAAAGATATATTTTTATTTACCTTTCTTTCATTCTATTTTTTGGGAAATGAAAACATTACTCAAGAATACGTACGGACTATCATCTCTGTGATGTGATGTGATTCATTTTTCATTACCACATTATATGAATGGTTATAAAATTTTATATAATGAATTAATATTATACTTATGATGTGATGAATATTTTTTACATGATGAAACCATGAATAAGGTTCAAGGAACATAACTTTTGAACTGAAAATTATATGGAAAACGAACCAGTTTTCACCTAAATGTTCATTTTAAAGAATAGTTATTAATAAATGGGTAAATGGGAATAAAAAAGGAATGATATATAGTAAATTATATATTAATATGGTTCTAAAATATATTTAAAATAAATTTGAATTTATTATATTGGATTTTCGAACATGTGCAATGAAATTAAGGACCTGGGGTAAGGGTTTATGTTACAATCTCATTTCTTTTTGGGATCATCAATATAAATATTCTATTAAAGGAAAATATATGGTATTTATATTTTAAATCCCATATATTTTATTATAATCTGATTATTTATTGGGTTTCCATGTTTTTATTAAAATTTTCCTCTCGATAGAACTCAATGAAATAAATAATTATTTTTTAAATAAAATTGACATTATTTCTTCTATTGGGTCAAGAGTATTTTCATTCCATGTCAATATTTTATACAGTGATTATATAATGTTATTTAATTATCTAAAATGATTGTGTAAATTAATTTTCAAACATTTTTTTTATTTATTTTCAATGTTTTTAAAATGAATCTCTCCTAAGTTTTCATAATGATTTATTTGTAACTTCCCAAAAAAACATGTGTAAGGAATGTGCTTTTAAATGTATACGGCATGAAAGGATTTTTATACCATGATTGTCATTATTTTATTTGAATATTACATCATATGTTTCTATGATTAATTTAAAATAATTTATTTCTCTTAATATTCATAATTTTTTTCTAAAGATACCAAATGAAATGGATCTTTTCACCTATTTTCAAAGAAAAGTTCAAATGAAAATTTAAAGGTATTTTTCAACTATATCAACATTCATTGATGTTTATTATGATTTAATAGGGATATGTTCTTATTATATCATTCATTTTATTTCATTGTATGGATTTTAATTTCATGATGAAAAAATCTTTATGAAACTTATTTCTTTTATAGGGGTTATGATATAATGAATTGATGAATGTTTTATGGTATTTTGGAACACATAAGTACAACTTTGATTATGTGGTGGGTGGGATAGGAATTATATATCCCACTAATGAATTGGATAAATATTGGTATCTCATGAGATAATGTAAACTGGAACGTGGAGTGAACCTAAATCGGTAAGGGGCCCTATCTACTCTGATAGTGTTGACAATGATCCTTGACTAAAGAAATGATGGAATGTATAGTAAAATCAATCCATTATTGGACACTTTACACTATGATAGTCTTAGTAGAGATCCTTTAGTAATGAAATGATTTTCTATTATTATTATTGTTCTACACTATCCCTATGACATGTTCTTATTATTTTTATATACTCTCATGGTTCATGATTGATTAATGATGGTTCCTTACTCTTATGACTCCAATATTTTCAAATGCTAAATATTTTTACAGTGACTTCTAATTAATTATATATCATTGATTAGATATGAAAATTTTAGGTTATAATCATTCTATAATACCTATATGTTTATCCTATTCTTATATATTATTGTCAATTAATATCTCCCATGTTTACCCTTACTGAGCATTTGAGCTCACCATTTCTTAGATTTTAATTTTACTAGTTTATAAAGAAAGGTTTTAACTAGGATTTGTATAACAAGGGTACATTGAGAGAAGAAATTTGTGGGATATGTTGAAAATATTTCATGAAATAATTTAAATATGTATCTAATCTCCAAATACACTAAACATTTACAATTATAGGACATGAATTATTGAATAATATATTATGTTTTCATCTAAAATGATGAAATATTATGTATATTTTTCTCATGTATCCTCATAATAAAATTAAAATGTAAACACACTTTATTTTTACTTAATAGATTTTTTCACTCGATAAACATTCTATGATATACATAAAGGATTTGTTAAGGTTTCAAGGAGAAAAAATTTAAATTATACATGATTGGGATCCATGGTTCATATTAATATTTTGGAGAAGTATTCAATAAGGGTTGGATACATAATTGAAATTTAATATAGTTTATCATCCTCAAATTGATGATTAATCCAAAATCACCATTCATAATTAGAATATATGTCTAAATCATTCTTTATGGTTTTTAATGGAGTCTAAGATCAACATATTTCATTACTTGAGTTCTCATAAAACAACAGTTTCCAATTAATAATTAAAACATCACTATATGATGGTTTGTATTGTAAGAGATATAGAACTTCACCATTTTGGGATAAATTTCATGATATAAAGTTATTGGGGTTAGATATTTATCAATAAATAATAGATAAAGTTTAAACCACTGAAAAACATATTAAATCAGTAAAAAACTCACAAAATAGTTATGTTGATAATCATCGATGAGATCTGGATTTTGATGTTAGAGAAAAATATACCATTGAATATCATCATATAATAGGGTCTTGTGATTTATAAATAAGGTAAATATGATACATAAATATATTAAACCCTTAATTTTTTTTGATATTATTGGAAATGTATTATACTGACTAGTGATTCTACAAAACCTCTCACAAGTACACAGTGTGTTCTATGTATCAATTTTGAGGAGGTTTATAATAGATCTGTCACATGTAATGAACTAAAAGGTGGTGAAACTAGGTCACGATTACCATTATGAGGAAAAAACAATGGAGATATTGGATCATTGAGATAAATTAATATGAAACAATAACACACACCTGGTCAAAGTACTATGGAAAACATAAAATTTTGGGGAATAAACATGCAAACCCAAAGATGTAATGAGGTAAAAACCCCTCATCTATTTTCATTAGAGTAATGATTTTTCATGGCTGTTTTTTAGGGTATGGAATGTAACACCATATATTTTTATTATGAAATTCCCTTTAGTAGATCTTATTTGTTGAATAAATTATATTACATGTAATATTGAGCTAACATAAAAAATGCCTAGTTTCATTAAGGTGTAATATTAAAAAATCAAATGAAATGAAGGTTGTAAGATCTTAAGTTTTCCTTTAATGTAAGTATGTATTTAATTCTAGTTTAAATGGTTGGTTTTGACCTGATGTGAATTTCTGATGAGGTTGTGGGAGTTTTGGGTGTATCCTAGGCTTGTTTAGTGCCTAGAGGCCCATATTTTTGGAAAAGGCATCTAGGATACTTGGTTAATAGAATCCTTACAACCTAGGACAAATTTTTGGGAGTAACCGTGTGGGGTTAAAAAAAGGGAAGTAGTATCCTACAGGGTTTGAGAAAACCATAAACCCAGGGGCACACACCTATGTTAGAGCTTTGAAGATTTTAGAAGAGGCCTAACATATGGTTGGCCCATAGTTTGTCTGACTATGCACCATGACCCTATAAGGTCCCCCTTTAGGAAGATAAGGGTGAAAAATTGACTCATGGTTTGGCCAACCATGCAGCCAAACCATAAAAACCATATTTTTACGTAATATTTCCAAACTACCCTTAAAAATTCTTAAAACCTATTTCATTTTCCTCATTTCATTACTGCGAATAACCTTGATGCTTGGTAGCTCCTTTGAAGCTCAATTCATAGGTTTTGATCCTAATTTTTCATATGAACTCATTTTCGAACACCATTAATTTCATTGGATTTGAGTCTGCACATTTTCATTCATATGTTTCCTTTATTTTTTTCTTTCATATCTTTTATACTATTTTGATGTGTTCTCTTATGACCTATTTTCTAGGAGTTTTACCATTTCTTGGATTTATTCCAATCTGGATCATATAAGGAGTCGATACAAGATGAGTTTTCTATTATGGACCTATAGTGGGTAATCTATACCTGTCCAATAATTTTTAGTGTTTAATAATCCTAGTTATTTATGTTCTTCATTCTGAACCTTCCAATATTTCCCCTAATATTAAATGAATTTATTGAGTAAATTTTTTGCGACCTGTTTAGGTTTCCCACTAGTTCTACTATATGGTTTGAGGCCACTCTCCTCAACCAAAGAAACCCATGGGGTTTTATTGACACATGAATATCATGGGATGTGGAAAAACAATTATTTTCTAAGTTAAAATATATTATAGGGGTTAACCTAGGTTGTCTCCATAGAGGAGCACTCAATAATCACTTATGTCACTTTAATTTTGATAATGAGTTGGAGATGTTTTTGATATTCTGTGGTTATGAAAACAAGAATTGAAACAAAAAAAAAATTAAAAGAATTAAGATAAATTGATAAATAATGTGATTAAAAATAGTTATATGAATTGGGTGATCAGGTCAGGGTTGGATTTCCAATTGCAATGTTATCATAGTTTGATTTTAAACATTTACCTTCTACTAAGCTGATTAAAGTGAGATCCCACAATTGCTTCCTCCCACTTCTTTGTTCAATGGTGTTGGTGAGATTAAAACTTAAAAAGATCTTATTTTGGTCTACTATCCTTCCTTTTGTGAAATAGTTTCATCGAATACTCTCAATTAATTTAGTCAATTCCCAATCGGGTCTTGTTTATCCCAAACAATCCTGAATATGCACTACAACTCTCACACGTACTGAAAATTAACAAGTACTTAAACACTAACATCTAATCTGTTATGTCATATATAGACAAAAAAATAGTGATGGAGATAATTTACATCAAACAAGGAAATAATAAAAAAAGAATATAAAATCATATACAATCGCACAAGATAATATAAACTGTTAATACAAATTGAAACCAACTTTTCAGAATAGAGAAAACATTTTATAAATTTAAGTGCATGAACTCAAACATTAAAAAAATGGAAAACCTAACCTTCCCTAATCACTCATATGATTTACCTCACCATGGTAAGGGTAATTGAGAATAATGGGTAGGAAGAAGGAATTACAAAGCTAAAAAGAAATAAAAGAGGGAAAAGAAGATCATGGACAATTCCTCCAGAATATATCCACCAGAAGTTAAGCTTCAGTTAATCAACCATATCATCAAATACGGCTGAGTTCCCTTATTATAGGAGGTGAGTAATGGAGTTGGACATCTACCGATGAAGTTTCAAGGCATTTGGTGCAGTGTGGAATGAGTTATGGCCGAATTAGTAGACCTGACTTTTTCTCGCCGCCAATAACTATTCCACCAACCATAATTTGACTGATTGAAGGGCAGTCTATATGAAATATTTTATGCATGAAATTTAATTTTTTTCTTCCTCATCGAGTTTTATTTCTGTCCCATCTTAAATCACCCCATTTGGTGGTCGGTAGCCTGAGATATGGATCATTAAATGAAGTAATGTCCATTTTGTCGTCCAGAATAAGTGTTCACAATGACCGATTTGTTCTGGATTGTTGGAGTTCGAATTTGATTTGGGTCTTAAGGACTTATATGTATCACACGAACCATTTCATCCTAAAAAAGGTATCAAATGCATTGGATGAATATTGTGGGAGTTATTCTCAAAATACAGAGGCAATATAAAACTGTTAAATGTCCAGAATTATCCAATTTTTACACTTATGCTCAAAACTCACCAAAAGTCATAAAATGATGCAAATAAGATGAAATTGATTATTGGTAAGGGATTAAATAATTTAAAAACATATGTAGAAATATGAAAATATGAGCTCTTTAAATTCCCCCACACTTAGCACTTGGACTCTTGGACAAGTAAACATTGATAACAAATCATAGGAAATTTAAAACACATATCCATGAGATCTAACAATTTCACACCAAGAAATAGAAGATATCTTGCCTCATCAATGAACATTCTTAAAATTTCACAATTTAGTTCATTAAATATATTTCCTCTTAATTTATTATCCCATTCACACAAAATACTTACCTAACATGCATTTTCTCTCATCACACAAATATCAATTTTCAATAATGGCTTTCTCATCCAATACTCATGCAGGGGTCACCATAGGCTTGATAAATTCCTAAATCTCCACTCGATGTGAGTAAAAGACATATGTTTATCATGATGAATTTATAGGTTTGTTTGTGCCTTCAGGTTGGTAGGATTTATATCTGAAAACTTCTGAGGCTAAATAAGAAGTGCTTGGCTATTTTTGAAGAAAAATTGAATTATTCTAATTTTCACTTAAATATGGTATCCTACTCACTCCCCTTAGAAGTAAATCAGAACCACTAGCATGAAAAATCAGTGAAATTTCACACCATTCATAATTTTAGCAGCAATAATTTAAATCATCCATAATATGATTTTTCTTGAAAGCTTCAGATAGGCACAACTTCGCATAAATGAAAGATCTAGAAAGGAAAAACTTCAAATAGAATGATTTTTTTTCAAAAACATGTACATTTATTCATAATTTGATTTTATACTCAATGTATCTCCAAATGAGGTAGAACAACAAAATTCAACATCTCCCACAGTAGAGTTCAACTAGATTATGCAATTTCACTTCAAGATAAGGTTGGATAGGAAAAAATGTATTGTAATGTGGCTAACCTAATAGGATGTTCATGGATTCTATAGGCTACAAGGATTAAATGTACAAGGTGTTCCATAATAAAAAGGAGTATTTTGAAAAGGGGGCTTTAAAACCAAAAAAATTATTTAATCATTTGAAACAAAAGTACCTAAAACCCTCAAGTTTTGATAGGAATAAATAAAATTCTGGTTAAATCAAGCATGGTATGGTTATCTCAAGAATTGAGGTGAATGAAAAGAATATGAAAAATAGGTTTAGAAGCCTCACAAGAAAGTTATTTCAATGATAAAGACAATGAATTGTATCATATGATTCAAAAATTAGAGTTCTTTTCATGAAATTTCCAAATATTTGAACTTGAAACAAAGTCAATTTCATAATTTATTTGAGTTCTGTTTCATGTGATAAATTGTTTCACACATATACATGGGTTTCAAAAATTGTGATGATAATCATTTCATCTCAAAACATTAAAAATCAAGAATTTTTTTGAAAAACACACAATTGAAAATACTAAACTATAAAGGTTCCCTCCCCCACACTAAAATGATACAGTGTCCACAATGCATTCAAATTGATTTAACATGGAAGAATATTTTTAATTTAATCATAGTAATCAATAAAGTTTTAAATAAAGGTACAACCTGACTTATTGGTAGTGCAATGTTGAGTTAATCTCCTAAGTGTTACACACATAAAATCCTACAAAAAAAGGTAGATAATAAAACATAATAAATTTATTAAAAGTAAAGAAAATATAAATAAGGTTGGAAAATAAGGATAAATCTTGGTTCAATCCCACAAGTGGGCCCTGGGTTTTGACTACCTCCATATGGGAAGTTTCTATTGGTTATACCCAATCTGATGGTGGGTTGAGTTTCTTTGAGATGAACCACCAACACTTCTTCTTTCCATATTGAACTTCTTCCTTTTTGATGAGTACTCCATGGAAACAGTATTCCAAATCCACCCCCATGAAAATGTTATGAAACATGAACGGTGGGGTTGGGACAAAGAATTATTCATCCTCTTTCTTGGTTTACAATTTCAAAACTTCTTCATTTTATAGAGGTTTCTAAAGGTATTCTACATCAAAATAATAGCCAAATGGAAAATCAGAGTGTAATTCTATTTTAATAAAATTGAAAAATGATGAATCAATATCGAATTATTCTCTTTCAAAGTAAGCATATTGTGTCTCTTTTTCCTCATAGAAGTCCACTATTGTCTCCTCTTGAAATTCTTCCAATAAAAATTCATCTAGTTTAGGGATCCCCATATGTTCCTTATAATGTGTATCTTTTTTTCTTCCTCATCCACCAAGACAATACAATTGTTGGCCAAATATGAAAATTTATAACAATGGGAGGTAATACTCAATTAATATTTAATAAAATCAGAATTAAAAGATTCTAATAAAATATTATCTCCATAAGTTTGTTCAATTTCAATTTCTTCTTTAATTGGAGGTGTCTCTTGTATTTTAATTTGACAAGATAAAGGTAGGTAGTCAGGCTCCTTTATCTTTTCTTGAAATTCCGCCGCTTTGGTGGTGTCTTCCTTCAATGGTTCTAGTTCTTCTACTTTGTAAGGAATATGTGGATCAATTAGTTCATCACACTCATTATAGAATCCATATAGATATTTTTTATCTCGCACATATAGCTCAATAATAAATTCTTCCTTCTTGGCCTCCTCATGTTCGTTCTTAGGTTGTGGGTTTTCCATCAATGCACTGAAATATTTGAATGCAAGTTTTACTTTATTCTCTAGTTTTTCTATGTCATTTCTATGTTTTTTAATCTGAACTATATTATAAACAAACTCAAATTCTTGTTCCACTTGTGGGTAACTATTCCATTAATTAAAGATATGATCATTTGAAAACATCATGGAAAATTATTTTTTATGTTTTTTTAATTGAAAAATGTTAAATATTAATAATTCGATCGTGGCACTACCTCCCTGGAAATGACGCCAATTTTTGACACACACCTATATTGGGGTTTCTAAAAAAAATTATTTTCTAAGTTAAAATATAGTATAGTGGTTAACCTAGGTTTTCTTCAGAGAGGAGCGCTCAACAATCACTTATGTCACTTTAATTTTGATAATGAAGTGGAGTTGTTTTTAATATTTTTTGGTTATGAAAAAAAGCATTGAAACAAAAGAAAGAAATAAAGTAAAATAATTAAGATAAATTTATAAATAATTTGATTAAAAATAGTTATATGAATTGGGTGATCAGGTCAGGGTTGGATTTCCAATTTCAATGTTAGCATAGTTTGATTTTATATATTTCTCTTCTGCTAAGCTGATTAAAGTGAGATTCCACAATCGCTTCCTCTCACTTATTTATTCAATGGTGTTGGTGAGATTAAAACTTAATAAGATATTATTTTGGTATACTCTCATTCCTTGTGTGAAATATTTACAATGAATACTCTCAATTAATTTAGGAAATTCCCAATCGGGTCTTGTTTGTCCCAAACAATTCTGAATATGCACTACAACTCTCACATGTACTGACAATCTCCAAGTACTTCAACAATAAGATCTGATCTATTCCATCATATATAGACTATAACATAGTTAGGGAGATAATTTACATTATACAAAGTAATAATAATAATATAATATAAAATCATATACAATCACACAAGATAATATAAACTATTATTACAAATTGTAACCAACTTTGTAGAATAGAGAAAACATTTTATAACTTTAGGAACATGAAATAAAACATTACAAAATGGGAAAACTAACCTTCCACAATCACTCATAATATTTACCCCAACATGGTGAGAGTAATTGAGAATAATGGGGAGGAAGAAGATATTACAAAACTAAAAACAAATTAGAGAGGGGAAAGATGATCATAGACCTTTCCTCCAGAATCTATCCACTAGAATTTCAGCTTTGGTTCATCTACCAAATAATCTAATCAGGACAAGGAACCTTCTTATAATAGGTTATTAATGGATTTGGAAATATACCCATGAATTTTCAAGTAATTTGGTGCAGTGTGGAATGAGTTATGGCTGAATTAGTAGGCCTGACTTTTTATGGATGCCAATCACTATTCCACCAACCATACTTTGACCGGTTGAAGGGAGGCCTATATGAAATTCTTTATACATGAAATTTAATTTGAATATTCCTCATCTATTTTTATTTCTGACCTAGATGAAATAACCCCATTTGGTGGTCTGTATCCCGAGATATGGATCATTGAATGAAGTAATGTCCATTCTGCCAGCCAGAATAAGTGTTCACATTGACCAATTTGTTTTGGCTTGTAGGAGTTAAAATTGGATATGGTTCCTGAAGTCTTATATGTAGCACACGAACCATGTCATACTAAAAAAATAAATAATTTTCATTGGGTGAATATTGTGGGAGTTATGCTCAAAATACAGAGGCAATATAAAACTGTTGAATGTCCAGAATTAGCCAATTTTTACACTTAAGCTCAAAAATCACCAAAAGTCATAAAATTATGAAAATAAGATAAAATTTATTAATGGTAAGGGATTAAAACATTTAAAAACTTTTTTATAAATATGAAAATATGAGCTATGTTAGTGATCATCCTTTTTATAGTGTTTTTACCACCTGTGGGGTGTTTTATAGTATCTTCCCTATTCTATACTACCTCATTGGATGTGTGTAAGATCATTAGGCTAATTGGAAGTTGTAATGATTTGAATTATACTTGGTTAAATTAAAGGATATGGGTTATTACTCCTTTTCATGTGACGACATGTGATTTAAATGGTTAAATTGATCATATAGAAATTGGGTAATTTTTTGGCTGAACTCATGGTTTGTTCATGGTTATGAAATGAGAAATGAATTCAGTGATGAATTAATAATTTTAGTAGATGTATTGGACAAGATCCTTGGATCCCGATTCCTTTATATTCCATGTATATTTCCACTCCATGGATCCTATTTACATTAGTGGATTTCTTGGACCTATCTACTCCTTGGATCCAGATTCCATAGGATACCAAGGGCCTTTCTACCTCTTGGATCCAACTTTCTTGGACTTTTGTTGGACATGCTATGTTGACATGATCCTTGGACTCAACCCAAGTCTTTACTGAGTTTCCATCAAGAAGATCCCGGGACTCAATTAGGATGCCTTGGTTTTCTATATGGTGTATTCGACCCTTCATGGTCTGACACTAAATTAAAAGGAATGGTCATTGAGGATGTTGCACACTACATTACACTGTATGGACGTTGTGGATGTTATACAGTAGATTACATGATGTGGCTTTAGTAGATGTTTATATTTCTTATAGATAACCTTGGTATGGGTATTTGATCATAGTTATTAGACTAGAATAGTACCACACTTGTTTATTTATGCATTATAGTTGCCCTTATTATTGGAGCTTGATTATTGTTCATAGGGATCCATGTATGGCTAGATAGAATTACATTGGATTTGGATACTATACTTTTTTTCCATTATACCAGTGATATAATTCACACTGCTTCTATTAATATTAGATATAATATAATTTTTATAGACACCATTGGTTGTGTCCTACTGAGTGTTTTCTCTCACACTATCTGTGCCTCCTTTGGGTACCTAGATAGACTTCTTGTATGCAGGTAGGGACTTGGGAAGGCTCCCATTGTACAATGCTTGTTTTTCAAATTTCTTTGGCGCATAGGATCACGAGACCGATCTATGCTCATGAATATAGGAGGGGATGGCTCAATTTTTTCTTTTTTACCATTGATCCATGTATTATACTGGATGAAGGTATATCCTTTTTCTTGCTTTGTAGAGGCATGACACATCATTTTTTATATGATATTACCTTTGGCTTGCATTATTATTATTATTATAGTATTCCGGATGTTTATCTTCTATCATTAATTTATATTATGCTTCTTCTATTTGTTATATGTTACACAACTATGTTACAATCTCTCATAAGATAATAGTCTCCCAACAAACAGACCCTAGTACTTCCTAGGTAGTTGGTAGCCTCTAGCATAGTGGGAGGAAAACCTGAGGCCATGTGATCCACCGTCTCAAGGAACCATTTTTTTTCTCTTGTTTCAGGACATTAAAATGTGGTATCAGAGCTCTTCTTTTCTAGATTTACTCTTTTGAGACAATATACAGTATATTAGGAAGGAATTTTAATTTGGTAATTAGATGTTCCTAGATGTATATAACTTGCATATAGGAAAACTCCAAAAAAAATTTGAACAAAACATGTTTTTCTGTATTTTCTTATTACAATTGATTTTATTCCACTGCTGGGTGACACACTTGAGGATTGATTTTTCTAAGGATTATATATTTTTATATTTATCCCAATGAGATGAGGGTATGCTAAGTCCTACATTATTTTAGGAACCTAGTAAAATTCACATGCCAAGAATATTCCATGCCATTTTGGATGTATTTCTTGACTGCATGACATTTATTTTGTGTGCCTTGAGTGATATGTACTTCATCTAATAAATGATTTGTGAAGGGAATTGAGAAACATGGTTGGTACATGGAATTTCTACCATAACATAAATAGTGTTTTTGGGTATAGAATATTTTAAACACCATGGGAAATTAATTATGGTTTGTTGAGTCATAGACTATTGGTCGCATTGAATGGAACATGTTATTGTTTGGATCAAGTGGATGACACATGTAGGTTAATGAGATGCATGGGCCCTTATAGATTGGAAGTGGTGACTCATTTCATTAAACCATTTAAATATAAATGAAATATAAATATTTTTATGAAATTAAAATTATGGAACATAGAACTTTAACTATACCAGGATTTTGAGTGGGAAGTAGGCAGTGTCTCTAGTACATTTTAAAGTTGTTTCTATTAATCAGCCATGGATTTAGCAGTAGTAATATGGGTGTGCCTTATTTTTAGGAAGGATTCAACCTTACCTATTCTTTTATATATATGAATTGGTTCTTATTGATTCTTTTGGAGGTGTGTTCTTGGAATTGTATAGATACGTCACTACAAATACCTCCAGTCATGCACTAGGAGGGTGCCAACAACCATACTCTAGAGGTGGTGGGCCCTGGGATACAAGTAGAACCTCCAGTAGTTCCCGTTGTGGCATAATTAGTTGTACCAGATATGGGTTTTGATGCTTAATTCCATGAGGGGTTCTTTGAACTGATGCATACCTTTTAGGGATCCTCGTAGCCTACCACATATATAGAAGAGTTGATGTGTGTGTTCCAGTATCATCATCCACAAACGTTTTTGGGGGATAGAAATCCACATATTGTTGATATGTGGATTAAGAATACTTTTTAAATTTTAAATCATCTAAATACACCTCCTAAGAGGAGAGTTAATTTTATAACACAAATGATTTAGGGAGCATCTAAGTGTTGTTGTGATGTTTTGAACCAGTCTGATACACTCTAATATATGGTTTGGTTGGATTTTCAATCCATGTTTTATTATTACATCATTCTCAAATTTATTGGATCAAAGATATCTAGTGAGTTTATACTTCTGGAGCTAGGTGTTATGATTATTATGGAGTATTCAACTCGCTTAACAATGATTTAGCGTTTTGTGCCAATTTTTCTTCTTGATGAGCCATTGAGAGTGAGACATTTCTAGAAAGGTCTCAATAATGTTTTTGACCATAGGAATATATATTTTGAATTAATACTATTATAGACATAGGGAATAAAGTAATTATTACTAAAAAAATTTCGGGGTAAGCTGAGGGTGTCGAGAAAAGAAGTTCAACATCTTGACCTATAGGTTCAGTGTTAGCTACCAGGAAGTGGTGTTTTGAGGAATCTTGAGAGGGGATTACCATCCATCATGTTAGTAATGGTAGTGTTGTACCTATTGTGGAGAACCTCAGGACCATTTTTCAGTCTTATGAGGGTGTTATTACCTTGGATACTCCATTGGGGAATAAAATGAAGGGTGTATGATAGTGGATGGAGTTCCCCATTGATATTGGTGGTTTTCACTATGTATGGCATCTTTTTTCCTCAATACGACAGGGTTTTATTTCATAATCAGGATGGAATGTCTAGTTTCCTATCAATCACATGTCGATTTTTATCACCATAGGGTGACCTTCAAAATACTAGATGGTGTAGTTCAAATTCACAAGGATTAATCAGATATCTAGGAAAGATTATTTGGACCCAAGCATCATCGGTTGGGTGGGATAACAACCCAAAATTCTAGTTTATATCTATATGATTATAAATCAAGTTAGGAATATTTTCCTCTAATGTTTGATCATTTCGAGGATGATTTACCAGATAATTTTTATGGTTCAACTCTTAATATAGAGGTGGAGTTCTCTATTAAGCTAGTTCCAGGAGCTACTCTGGTATCCATTCTTCCCTATAGGATAAATACTATAGAGTTGTAAGAGCTCAAGAAAAAAATGGAGGACTTGGAGGAAAAGGGTTTTACATGACCCATTACTTATCTGTGGGGTCTACTGGTCTTGTTTGTGAAAAAGATAGATAGATACCTCAGGATTTTTGTGGATGATAAGAAGTTCAACCAGTTGATGGATAATAATATGTATCCTTTTCCATGGATAGATAACCTCTCTGACCATCTTCAAGGATCTTGGGTGTTCTCAAAAATTAAATTGAGTTCAGGATATCATTGGGTGTGTGTTATACCTATTATAATACCTCATACTAGTTTTTGCAGAAGTTATTCTCTATATGAGTACTTGGTTATAACACTCGGTCTGAAAAATGCACCAAAATATTTCATGGTGTTGATAAACCATGTTTTCCATACATATATGGACTCTTTGGTGGTGGTATTCATGGACAATATCTTATTGTATTTTCAAAATCTACACAATAAATCCAAACATATTGAGATCATATTGGTTACACTAAGAGAGCATCAGTAATATTATAGTCTCCCAAAGTTCCAAATATGGAGGGATAAGATTAAATTCCTGAGTAATATTATCTCAGAGATGGGAGTATCAGTTGACCCAGAGAAGGTGAGATTTGTAATTTCTCGGGAGCATCGCAAGAACGTCTTTTATATATAGAGTTTTTAGGGATAGCTGGATATTATAGGAATTTTATACAGGACATATCATGATTAGTGACACCTCTTATGAGATATACTAAGAAGGATTTTAAGATTTTATGGTTAGATACCTATGACACATCCTTTTAGAAGTTGAAAGGGAGAGTGATGTTAGTGTCCATCCTAATTATTCTAAAACAAGGAAGAAACTATATATTGTTTTTTGATGTATTAGGTATCGGTTTATGAGTAGTTATTATATGGGATGAGTGATTCATGGTGTACTAGTCTTGTTAGTTGAGGTCACATGAGAGGAATTACCCAATGCATGATATCGAGCTTATCATTGTGGTTCATGACATGTGTTGTTGGAGGAATTATTTACTGTGATAGAATTTTGTGGTGTACGTGGGACACAAAATCCTCGAGAATATATTTACACAGCATGATTTGAATTTAAGGTGGTGCAAGTTGGTTGAATACCCTCATTCCTTTGACTTAGTGCTTTTCTATATAATCCAAAATGGAAAATAAGATGATTAGGCACTGAGAAGGAGGACTGAGATACAGAAATTTCATGTGGAAACTAGCAAGTAGAACCTTATGGTATTGTTTTTAAATATTCACTGGGAGGTGTAGGATGGTCATGGAAAAACATTTATCTCATCATTGGTAGTGAATTAAACTATTTTGGATAGAGTAAGGATAAGGCATTTATCTAATGTAGAGGGCCTAGTCCTAAGAGAGAGTGTAGAAGGAGAGGACCTTCTTTTTGGTTAAACCATGGGAGAGGATGAAATTATTCATATTCATGGTCTCATTTGGGTTCCATCATATATATGTGAGGATTTTTTGTAAATGTTTCAGTTCTCATCTTGGATATTACATCTTTGCATTACCAGGATGTACTTAGACTTGTGTAGCCTGTATTGGTGGCCTGGGATGAAACGAGAGGTAGATGGTTTTTTCACATGGTGTTCCACCTATCAATAGGTGAAATAATACCAACACTAATCAACTAGGATTTTATAGCATTTACTTATTCTTGAGTGTAAATGGGATGATTTCATAATGGTCTTAATGACCGGGTTTCTGAGTTCACCTTGAGGTAATGATATTGTATGGGTTGTTGTGCATAGGCTCACAAACGTCACTCAATTCCTACCGATCAAGGAGAACTTCTCATTAGATGATCATGGGAGATTATATATCTAAGATATTTCACCTTCATGGGGTTACTCAAACTATTGTATTGAATTGGTATTCTTAGTTTACATATCCTTTCTGGAAGAGATTACTGAGGGAATTGGGTTCATAGGTTCTTCTAAGCACAACATACCACCCTAAGACTAATGGCCATTCAGAGTGAACTATACAGGTTCTAGAGGAAATTATTAGAGCATGAATCCATGATTTTGGGGATTCTTGGGAGATACATATACCCTCGGTTGAGTTCACCTACAAAAATAGCTATTAGGTGACCATACATATGGAACCTTGTAAGGATTTGTATGGTAGGCCATGTTGATCACCTTTGTGCTAGTTAGAGATAGGAGAGACAATGTTTCTCATACCATGTCTCACGTAGGGTAATTCATAGTAGGTTAAGTTGATCATAAAGTGAATGGATACTGCACTATTGTTGACATCCCTTTTTTAATAAAGGAAGGAAAAACTATTATGAAGAAGCACTTTGGATATCTTAATGTATCAAAGAAATTTAAAGTATGTAAAGAAATATAGTTCAAGTGATCTATGTAGCATATCTATGCATAATAAGGCTAGTGAATCTCTTTCCGTTTCAGCATAAAGGCATAATTACATATGCATCACATCTACGCATCAAGTGGCCAGTGCATGTCCTTCCCATGCAGCCCAATGCACACCCCCCCTATGCTAATGACATATGTTTAGGACCTACGCTGTAGACCTAAGTGGAAACATAATATTCACACACCTACACAGAATATCTATGCTACGAAGCTACAAAAAATACCTATGTGGAAAAATTACATTTGACCAAGTCCCCTACTTGACAATAAATAGGACCTTTTAGCTCCCAATTTTAGAAATGGAAAAAGTTGGAAGAACTCCTCATGCTCTCATTATGTTTCTCCTTTTCCCTAGTCCCCCAAATTTTCTTAGGTATCTCTCTAAAACATAATAGAAGATATAATTATATAGGATAATCAAGATCAAGTACCTTCCAGGGTTTTAAATTCATAACATATGATCAAAGGAACCTCCTTCCATAAGGAGTAGTCATTTATTCAAGGAACTCTTCTTAAGAAAGGACCTTTGTGGGATGCTTCCAAGGACATCAAGAGACACCGACGAGGCTTAAGTTAAAACCTCACCCAATTATTGTTGTCCATAGTCCATTTCCCAAGGCATATCAAGCTTTCACAGGCTTATCCTTCCTGTGTTAAAAATTTTTCAGTTCCTCCTAGGGCCTACGTGGAACACCTATGCGACACACCTACATGGTACACCTACACAACTCACAAATGCGGGGAACCTAAATTGGGTACCTACGCCTAGGCCCTATATGAGGTACCTTTTAATCCCTCTTCAAAGACATTCATGGTAGGGATTATCCTTCCTCGACTCCCTTGTATGAAAGAGACCATGTTGAAACCTCCACCAATACCTCCTAACTTACCAAACCATTGGGAAAGAAACATCAGTGTGTCTCCTATTTGGGTTTATATTTATATAGTTGGAGGTTTCCCAAATTTTTCTTATAATGGAGTTAGGATCCTTGGGATGTCTTTAGGTCTATATATATAGTCACATGGACTATTACCCCCAAGATAGAGTTGGGAAGTTCTTGGTTTGGAGGATTAGGGCTCAGACCATCCCCCCCCCTTTGTCATCTCTAAGACTCAGAAACTCAGGTCCCTAGTAGGGAATGTACAGATACACATGCATCTCCTTTTGATATAGGAAATGATATCCTCCTTCCACTATGGGTCCAATTCTTGGGCATTGCTCTGGGAGTAAGTCCCTAGCCTTTCAAGCTAGACCAGATGAACTTTGCTTTCATTCCACATTGAAAGGTTCATTTCTCTATGCCCTCATCCACCATCTCCCCAACTTTATTCATCATAGGCCCAACCTTTTCCATCAGTGGAGAATAAAGTGTATGATTTGTTGAATCTTTCACATACTCTTGGTTCTCACAATGATCATGACTCATGTTGGCTTAGAGACTTGTGATGATCACAATAAATGTGCAATCCATCCTAATTGAACTATGAGAACTTTGATTCCCACCATAATTGGGATTCATAGGAAGCCTTCACCCAGGTCCTGAGCTCAATGGACAACCTCTTTAGGAGTCTAAACCTAATTCATTTATTTCGCGCATTCTCCATAGGAATAATCCCCAAATTAAGTCCCCATTTAATCCCTATGTGTTAATACATCTCTTGTGGACCCTATTATAATGGAATCCTATGTAGGAGTAAGACCCTACATATTTATCCCAAAGGGCCATACACCCCTATGAGACTTACCATACTACGTGGCCTTTGATTCCCATCCAAGTTGGATACATATGAAACCTCCCTGAGGTTCAAACCCAACACTCCAAATCAACCCTATTTTTTTGGGAAACATTCCTAGTAGGGACTAATCCAACTTGGAAACTCATATACTTTCTAGGTTCCTTGGGCTACTTAGGCATAAGTCCCCCACCAATCTTTGACTAAGCACCTTCATCTTATATTTACTTACTATATGAAATTAAACTATACAATTAGGTCCTTATCACATGACCTTAAAAGGTATGATATGCCCCATTAAGTGGCACCAAACTATGAGGGTTATAATTCTTTTCCCAAGGATACGAAGGTAGCCCATTTATGGGTATGATCCAAACATCAAAACAAACTTCTGTCTCCCTGGGTGATGATAAATTCCAAAGTTCCCCACTGAGTGGCTTAAAAACCAGCATCATCATAACAACAGCTAAAGAATCCCTAAGTAGTATATAAGAGGATACCATTGATGGAGAACCTCAAATACATACATATATTTCTATTTATGGAGAACCACAAATACATACAGATGATTCTGAATTCCACACATGCAAAATAAGTGATTGAAAATTCAAGGGAAACCTATATGATGCTTCGTAAATTAATAAGGATTCATGGAAATATCATAAATCTATAATAGATTCTTAGAGTAGGAAATAATTCCCCCAAAAATGGTGTGATGAGCCTGAAATTCCATCCTCTCAACCAATGTGAGTTCTTAAGTATCATCGGTCAATAAACCTGAAGAACACTTTCATTTGGAAATCAAGTACCTTTAGATACCGAACCGTTTGGTGTTTCTGGTTTCATAAGTAAATTCGATGGAAATCGTCTGGAAGTAGTGATTCCTAATAAGAACACACATTCTTGGGGAAACAAAAAATGGTGAACCGGACGTGAATCCTTAACCAAGATGATAGTGTTATCCATTAGTTAGGACCATATCAATTGATAAAATAGGGACATAAAATGGAATCAATCACTCATGTGTTCATCTAAATGATGCTTCTTTATAAGAGTTTATTGTTTTTATTTTCATATACATAGGAAATTTCATTCCAGGAACTCCCTTCATTCCAAAATTTATTCCTTCAAGTTTTCACCCATGAATGCCCCGACAACTGCACAAGAAGGATCCTCTTACACTTGAAGGATGTCATCACCAACTGAGAATCTTCAATGATGGGTCGCTAATGCATTGGTTCGAGAGTACCATCGGAATGGTGCTATCCCAACCTTGGAGGCTTCCCGACATGCCCTCAAAATAAAGAATAACCCCAGATCATCTAGTCAACATTAACGAGTGGTGTAGAAGGAGACAGTTCCAACCACTATCTTCAACCATTTCAAGAATTTATCCCCAGAACGAAATCATTAATCCCTCCCCTATTCCAGGGAGTTCAACCAAGAGGCCACCCATGGTCTCATCCCAAAGACATAGGGGTCCTTCATAAAGGCTCATACTAATAATCATCGCTACCAACATCGCTCAACAACAAACCCTCAACATGATGTGGGAGTTATCTTAAATAGTTGTTCCCAAGTCACTCAAGCTTAGGCACGCAAGAAGAACTATTGGAGATAACATCCCGCCAATAGGGAGAAGGTTCCTACCTTTCCACCCTTTAGGGAAGTCCATAAACTGATCTTGGTAGAAAACAGTGAGCATGAACATACACCTATCCACCATAACTTTGTCAGCTAGCAGACTCATTTGGTGGTGCCCAACCAATCCCACCATTCAAATCCAATGGAGTACCATGAGAAGGCACATACACCTACTTATAACCTATCATATAGTTAGCAGACTTTTCTAACTACATTCTAGGAAACATGCCAACAAAATGTGGCGACAATTAGCTTGCAGGCATATACACCTACCATCATCCATCAAGCCTGCCAACAATCTCATTTGGCAGCACCTGGAGAAGTCATTCATAAATCTCTGATGAAAACCTCGGGTAGATTCAACTCTCTAACCCCATGAACGAGTACTTTTAGTATCCATTTAAAGTAAAGGGATGATAGGAGTAGGTACATACACATAATCCAGATATGGAATGGATTTATATTCATCTTTCGGCTGTTGAATTCACCAAACACATTTTGGAAATGGTGAATTGGAAGACAAAAAATCCTTCACATATCTTGGAATCTTTCTAGATTATCATAACAACAACTTTAGCAGTGGAAAAGGGAAAAAATATTATTCTATCCTCATAACTAGTATGACTCACTATCATTCCATCCAGGAGGAGATACGCACCTCAATTATAGTCTAGGAAAATTATGGGGAATACTCCCCCATATCATACGAACAACTGAATCAGGCATATACACTTGTTGCAATTGGAAATAATCAGTCTGTTCTAACAACCATTCTGAATAAGTCACATACACCTGCTCATGACAACCACTTTTCCTAGAAAGTGGCCCCAACTACGTGAAAGAGTGTGTCTAAGAAGAAGTCTCACTAATGAAATTTGGAGAATCAAGAGTCAATATGTGATCTAGTTACTCTTAATGTTGGAGTTATTAAATCCTTCATACATTTATCTATTGTAGTTCAAGATTCTACCATCCCATTACCAAATTATGGGAGCAGTAGCAATAATTCTTAAGTTCCTCATCAGACAATTTATCATGAATACATGATTCATGATAATTCGGTCAATATCGAGAACCTATATCTATATGATATCCACAGAAACCCTCCATGTGGCTATAATAAAAAGGAGCAAGAAAATTTATCCCTTTCTATAAACCACCGTGGTCATCCTCCCCATGATTCCATTCATTATGAAAGTTCTATCAATAGTAGTGTTTCGCAATGTAAAGAAAATTCTCCAACTAATAATGTCGTGATGAGAAAACTCTCATATCTTGTGTCACTTTGAAAAATAAGGCCATTAATCTCTTATGATTTGTAGCTGAAAGGTGAAATACTTTCTTAACCAGAAGATAGCCCAATAATATGGTCATTCTCCAAACCTCCTGGGGGTCATTTTCCTTCTAATATAGCAGAGGAAACACCAAATTATTCCATTTCTTGTGATAAAGAAATCAGGAATCATCCACTCTAGTCGGCCTAATTTGAGAAACCACTAGTAAAATTTGAAGAGGACATGTTGAATATGCGAAAATAACCATATAAGGGTGAAATAACAGTAATGTTCTAGCCTTTGATAACCTCTCAATAAAACATTATAGAGAGGTTGGAAAAAGATTGTATTCATGATATTTACCTCACCATATGGAAGACACTTCATTATCTAATAGCCAAAATATTACCTTATTATGAATATAAAATTCATTTCAAGGTAATATAATGGTTGAAAAACCAAATTGACTTGGAATCTCTCTAGGTTTCCTGATATCCAAGGATTAAGAAGACTCAGGAGGGCCTTTAACATGCATGCCTCAATACATTAAATAGGTTGTAACAATTGACCATAGAAACCCCGTATAGAGTTCATATTAGAGGATGGGGTGCACATACAGCATTTATTTTTACTACGCTCAAAAATCAGAAAATCCCATCAAAAGTGTTCTCAAGAAATGTTATTGCCTTGGGTCGGCTACAATAATTTTTTTAGAGATGCTCAGAAAGAGCATGCCTCAATCGGTTTTCACCAAAAGTCATTCCCAAAGATAGGAAGCTATTGAGATTATTCTATATAAAGCATATGAAAACATTGAGTAGGATTCTCTCTTAGAGGATGTCATCCATCGGATCACAAAAATGTCTAAAATAGCAAAATAGTCTTCCAAAATAGAAAATTTAAGTGGATGGTGAATGATGCACCTAGAAAATTTTTGGACCATAATTTGTTAAATTTGAAGTGCAGTTGTGCTAATATTAGAAATAGAAATTCAGGAAAAACCCCAGCCTGCAGGGCTGGGGTTTTTTTAACCCAACCTTTAGAGTCAACAAACAGAGCATGAAGGGTTAATGAAGAAGAATTGGCACAACCCCAGCCTTTAGGGCTAGAGTTTTTTTTTCACATCCACAATCCCCTCCTCAATGGAAGTCATTTTTCTACCAATTAGGGAAGAATACACAAAGTGAAAGAAATAATGAATTATTCAAGTATTCCATTCAGATTACTATCCATCAAACAGTTCTTAGAGAACCAACAAATAGGATGAAAAAGTCTTGTAGTGGATGAAGAGGAAGGCGATCTCATAAAGATATTGATATAATTCCATAAATGCATTATTCATTGGTGAATATCAATAATTCTATTGTGTAATATCCTCTAGAAAATGAGTCTAGTTCAAGAGGATTATAAGGGGAAGTTAATGTTATTGATATAGTCCATACTGAAGTAGGTGAAGGAGGTGTATGTACTAGAAATCAGATAATTTCTTATAATCAAGGCATCCCTTCAAGTAATCCACTTCCAGCTTTTCACAAGGCACCTAATACAGAGAAAGGAAAAGGTCAAAATATTTCTCACGTTCCCCTGGAGAAGGTCAATATCTTTTTCTTGAAGAAATATTTTTCTAGTAATTGGATGAAATAAATGAGTTGAGAAGACTCAATGCAGAGTTACTCCCAAGTAATACTCCTGCAAGACATGCTCCAAAATCAGATCTTCAGCTTGCGCTTCCAGTAGGAGCTCCTTATAAAGGAGGGATTGTTGCAAATACTGATGTGGATAATGAATTCCCTCTATTTAGTACACATCCAAAATAGGTTCAAACACAACCTTACAGGTATGTCCCCATGGGTTATCCAAGATAAATACAAGCATCACCACCACTGGTGGTCTACTAGTTTCCTCACTAGTTCAAGTTCTAGCTGTTATACCTATACAGGTCCCGACTCATCTAGATATTCCTTAAATGCTTATTAATACCATAGATTCATTAATGACATGATTAGATGATATAGAAGGATGGTGTTCACTGATAAAACTAGAAAAGAAGTCTTACCCCGAATGGGTATATCTGATTTCTCCCCCACCAAACTTTGTGGATACCGCATTTCAATCTTTAATGGTTCGGGAGATCAGAATCATTACATGATGCATTTCGTTTCTCAATGTGATCCTATGATGGGGACCCTTCAACAATAATAAGTCGTAAAGCTTAGATGTTTTGTGTAATCACTGTAGGGGCCATCCTTTTCCGGTACACAAGTTTGCAATCTATATAGATTACTGTATGGGAAGAACTCCATCAGAAATTCCATTTCCAATTCATCTCAACACTATAGAAGACACCATTCTTCGATCTTAATAATTTAAAACAAAGATAGAATGAATGAGTTTCATATTTCATTGCTTAGGGTAAAAAATTAACATACTCCTTGAATATAATAATCCCTCCAAAATAATAGTTTCCCATATGTGTTGTAAATATTCGTGATGAGTTATGAACACCATTAATCCCTATGAAATACACCTTAGGGTTTTGAGATATGGATTCAATTAATCAACAAGTAGAAAACTAAATAATAGATACTAGAGACAAATCTTGAGTAATCCCATTAGCTCCAGGAGGAAGAACATGAAATGTAGAGGTTACTGTAGTTACACTCAAGCAGGCACCAGTACCTGCTTTTACTTCAAAGACCCTATCATACCATAGGGCTCCACCTCTTGATTGTTATTATCAATAACCACAATGTCAAAAATGATCATAAAGTTCAAAGGAAGAGATAGTTCGAGGTGCTAAAAACAAGGTCTGTTCTTTTCGAGATGACCAAGTCCCCAACTACTTCATATCATCTTTGGAAAGCAAATTAGTTCAGTTTTTAAGGCCAAATAAACCTAACAAAGAATGATATGAATACCTCACAAACTACTTTCCCTTACATAAAATTTTGGGGAACCCCATTCAAGAGTGTTTTGTTTTAAATGATCCCCTACAAAATATGGTGGACTCTGGACAAGTAAAACTAAAAAGTTCATTATCCTAGGTAGCATGTGTTACTGTTACCAATCTATAAGAAGAAGGAAAATGGAAGAAAGTCAAAAGAAAGAATGCACATATGTTTGATGATTGGATGTTCAGGAAAATTATCAATCAAACTCATGAAATTATATGAACATAGTTGAAACAACCGAATGTCCCTCCTACTACTCCCACTACAACCAGGCCATCTTCATAAAAAAGATTATTCCTCCACAGGATAATCCTCAAGGAAGAGACATGGTCATAAGGATAAAGAGTAGTCAGAAGAAGATGAGCTTGTGTTAAGGACAAATTTTTCCTTAACTTTGTTATATTTCATTCCATCTGTCTCAAAATAACAGGCACCACCCCAAAAAATGGCACAAAAAGAACAGACCTGTCATACAGAATCTCCAACATATGAGGAGTTGATCTTTGGTTCTTTTAATGTTATCCACTTAATGGACCTCTATGAAAATGATGATTCTAACAATGAACCTAAATTCCTTGTACTTGATTGGGGAATTAAGGAAAGAATTCATTAAGGTCGATGTAACCTGGGAAGATATGGGTATGCTAGAATCCAATATTTTAATTACTGCACTGTTAAAACCATTTATTCAACAAAAACTCATGGAAGATCCCTTTATAAGGCTCATCACGAACAAGGGAATTCTACCACCCATTATAGGATTGGCCCTAACATGATCATATTGGAAGACAAATTAGAGTATACACCATCACTTTCTAGGAATGTGGATAGACCAAGTCATCCTAATTGACCATGAACAAAAGTACTTCCAACTTCTACCCTGACACATGTGCCATCTACATCAGGAGCATCAACATCCTAGGAACCTACAAAACAACATCTACATGCTAGAAAACGTAGACCTTTGGATCATAAGTATGATGTTTTGAAGCAACTGGACCAAGTACTGGCTAAGTTATCAATCCTATATAATTTAAATATGTCAGAGGATCTTAAATAAGCACTTATTGAGGCTTTTTCAATCCTCAAGAGTTTGCAACTGAGGTTGCTAATGTTGAGGTCTATCTTATACAAGATGATCTTATAGAATGTCATGCAGTTATATCTTTCACGAACCAAGATTGGGATGATGTTGTACTTGGACACATCAGGACCTTGTATTTATCAGGAAAGGTTAACGATACATACATCTTATGAGCCTTCATTAATAATGGATCAAGAGTCAACCTCATTCCCATCTTCAAACTTCATCGTTTAGGTCTAACTAAATCTAACTTATCTCCCTCCACTATGATGTTTCTAGGTTATGATAAGAATGATCTAGAACCACTAGGTGTGATTAAACTCAAGACTCAATTTATGGATCTTCTATCTAATTCATATTTCATGGTTGGTTGGTAGGATAAAACTTTATAAATTCCCCTTGGAAGGCATTGGATACATCAACATGTGGTCATTACTTCATCATACCACCAATGCCTCAATTATTTCTTCATTGGTCAAATTGGGACATTGCGCAGTGAAAAGTCTCCATTCAAAACTTGTTAATCTCAGTATATTAATGCATTGTTCTATCACACAAAGGGATCATGGTCTGTGGAAAAAGATATAAGAAGAATAAATGCTCTGAATGGTTTGAAAATATCCCAACAACCCCTTTTAAGAATCTTATTGAAGATTTTGTGCTTCCTATCAATCAAATTTAAAGGGTATACCCAAGTCCAAGCACCCTTTTAATGGCTTCCATAAATTTAGTTGTTGAAATTGAGTCTCACAACACATAAAAAATTATTGATTTACCAAACAATAGTGAAAGCCTAAATGGATATGCCTTCATTCCATCTACTAAACTTAAAAAAGTCATTGATTCATATGCCATGATAGAAGAAGTTGTTTCATTAATATAGAAAGATATGTATGATCATTACCAACCCATCATTTTCACTTCAATGATCAAGTAAGACCCTTCATCATCAGTAGGGTCAGAAATGGTTTCCTCTTCTTTAGGATGTCCAAATACCGACTCCCCTAGCTTTGAAAGTATTTATTTATTGCATAACCTTCAAGTAGAGATATAATAAGTGAATCATGAGGAATAATAAGAAGAGGAAGACCTCAGGGACACCCTTACAACATTTGAGGATGACATCTCCACCACTACGGATGAACTCAAAGAAATAAATTTGTGTACATAATAAGATCCATGCCCCACTCTCATTAGTGTGGTCATGACTTCCAAAGAGGAATGTGTGTATTATTAATTTCTAAATAAACACTGAGATGTTTCTTCTTAGAACTATATAAAAATTCTAGGCCTTGACCATGATGTGGCCACCCATCATTTCAGTTTTCCAGAAGAGCATCGGGGATTTAAGCAGGCAGCATAAAGAATGCACCCAACTCATGTCTCCAAAATTAAGGCTGAATTCGGCAAGATTATCAAAGTCGGTTATATCAAGGAGGTTCCATATCCCAAATGGGTATCCAATATTTTCCCGTTTAAAAAGAATAAGGGTAAAACCAGATTTTGCATTGATTTTAGAGATGTCAACTGACATTGTCCCAAATATGACTTTCCGATTCCAATCACAAAAATTTTAATTGATGCAAAAGCTAGATACAAATAAATATCCTTCATGGATGGATACTTTTGGTATAACCAAATTCTAATGGCCCTATAAGATGAGAAATATATAGCTTTCAGAGCTCCTTAGGGCATATTTTGCTATCGGGTAATGCCATTTGTTTTGAAGAATGATGGTGAGATATATCAACATGTAATGAACCAAATTTTAAAACCTTTCTTGGGGAAAGTCATTGAATGATATATTTTTCATCTAGTGGTTAAGTCCAAACAACGTTATGATCACTTGGTTGTTCTAGAAAGCATATTTAGCAAGCTTTGGCAACATACTTTGAAGATGAACCCCTTGAAATTTTCTTTTAGGGTAACCTTAGGAAAATTTCTCTATTTTGTTGTATGCCATCATGGAATTGAAGTCGATCTAGAGAAAGGATAACCTTGGTACGTCACCTACATGAAACTTAAAATAGTTGAGAGGACTTCAAGAAAAGTTGGATTATATCTGGTGCTTCATAGCCAATTTGGAGGGAAAGTGTTTTCCTTTCACCAAATTGATGAATAAGGGGGTCACATATCAATAGAATAATGATTTACAATAATCATTTGATACCCTCAAGAAATAACTATTGAGAGAACCATTATCTATGCCACCCGATGAAATAAATCCACTAATTCTTTATGTGACAACCTCAGAGTGATCATTGGGCACCTTCCTTTCTCAAAAGAACAAAACTTGGAATGAAAACAACCTTTACTATCTCAGTTGAACCATGCTTGACATAGATACTCAATATTCAGATATTGATAAAAGATTCCTAGAAAGAATATTCACAGTTTAGATATTTAGATACTATTTGTAGCATCCGAAGTTCCACTTGGTATCTCACAATAAACCACTAAAATTAATCCTTATTCATCCTATGCTTATAGGATGCCTTTCATGGTGGGTGGTTTCTCTGCAAAAGTTTGATATATAGTTTGTAGCTCAGAAAGCAGTAAAAGGAAAATCATTAACAGACTTCTAGGATGATCACCCATTTGTTGAAGAGACATCATCGACTACTATATTTCATGATGAAGAAATCTTTTATATTTAAGAAAATCCCAGAATATGGGAAATGTACTATGATGGTGCATCTAGAAGTCTAATAGGAAATAGAATAGAAAACCCTAAACTTAACAAAGTTGGGGTAGGAATTGTTCTTGTCTCCCCCGAGAAGGTATTGTTTCCATATTCCTTTATGTTATCATATGGTGGTACTAACAATGAGTTAGAATAACATGCTCTAATTGCAGGCCTGAAATTATAAATCCAAGTACCAGTGGATTACCTAGAGGTGAAAGGTGATTCAGAATTTGTAATCAAACAATTCAACGAGGGTTACACCATTAGAAAAGAAGAACTAATTCCCCTCTGTTATTATGTTTGAGGGTTAATGATAGAATTTCCATCAGTGAAAACATTTTCTTACATCCCGTGGTCACAAAATTCCCAAGATAATGCATTGTCAAATGAATCCATAGCCTTGGAATATCCAAATTGGGATGAAACAACCATTAATATTTCTTATCATTGAGTGGTTTCTCCTTTTTCCAAATTAGAATAGAGGAAAGAAATGAAATTAGTACCATTTCTGATCCCTAGGGTCATACCACATGATGGATGACACCCATCATGAAATATCTCCAAAATGGGGTAATTCCACATAATATAATTAAAAGAGAACATATTTGGTGATGAGTAGTTAATTTCGATCTTTATGGTGGACCGGGTCACCAAAAGATCTTTTATAGGTGAGGTTTTGGCAGAATTCTTCTTAGATGCATTGATGGGGATGAAACTGTAACCATCATGAAAGATGTACATACGGGAGATTGTGGTGCTCACTAGTATGGGAATATGATTTTTAATGAAATCTGAATTCTTATATTCTTTTTGCCTTCGATGACACAAGATTTCACATATTTGACTAAGAAGTTTCATCCCTACTAGATGCAAGACAACTTCATTCATCAACCCCCAAAGTTTCTACATACATATAAATACTCTGGACCATTTTATACATGGGGAATGGATATAGTAGGACCCTATCCTATAGCTACAGCTAAGCAGTTCAAGTATATTCTTACTAGTGCCGATTTATTCTCCAAATTGGCTGAGGTAATACCTCTTAAGGAAGTCATGTCCAAAAGAATTGCTATTTTTGTCAAATATAATATCATTACCAGATTTGGTTTCCCTCATACCATATTGAGGGGAAAAGGTACCAATTTCTGTTTTGATGAGGTAAAGAAGCTATATAAGGAGAACAATATCAAATCCAATGATTCTTCTCGCTACAATGCAGTGGCCAATGGAAAGATAGAGGATTTCAAAAAAAATCGATCAAATATTTTCCAAAAGATGGTGGATAAAGATAAAAAGTCTTATCATTATAATCTCGTGAACACATTGTGGGATTATCAAAGTACTACTCGTAATACAACATGGTCAACCCTGTATTCATTGTTGTATGGTACAAAAGCAGTTTTGCCTATTGAAATTCAATTTTTTCACTCCGAGTTGCCATCTGTGACTAGTTATATATAGACGAATAGTCTGCGAACCGATTTGATGAGCTGGAATGATTAGAAAAAAGGATATTGCATACCTCGAATCACTTATAAGTCTGTCATAATATAATAGCATGAGCTTTTAACAAGAAATTTTACCTCTACTCATTTCTTCAAGGATAATTGGTATTAGTTCTCAATACCGTGATGAAACAAGGAAAGGAATCTCCAAACCTTGAGTAATAGTTCTAAGGACCGTATTCCATACATAAGTTCAACTATAATGGATCTTATTTCATAATATCAATGGATGGAGAACTTATTACAACTCTAACTAATGTGATATTATTGAAGAAGTACTTTGTGTAATCACACAGAGTCATATCCTAGTTGTGTGACATTAAACTGCATAGCAACCAAGTGCGTCCATGCTGCATTATGTTAAAATATTTAGCATCTTTTTCCACATTACATGATGTTAAAATTCACTACATCATTTTTCCTTGCAACAAGACATTACAATATATGGTTAATGTCTCCTTCATCTGATGTTAACAAATCCCCAAAGAAACCACAAATTGGAATTCCTTATGGCTCTTAAAAAAAATGAGTAGCTTCCACGCACAAGAATTACGCATATCATTATTATTCCCTAGTGTCACATGATTCAGGTTTCTCTCTATATTTGAATCAAATATTCATAAGGACCCCATTTCAAGAACTACACGTGGCTTTATTCTTTCCCCTAGAAAGATATGTGGTGACACCTGAGTCATATCCCCTGCTCTAGCCGCAATGTTTCTTTCACATAAAGTGACTTATGTCCTCGCCACAAGAGGTAAAACTGCATGGTTCTTTAATAACTATATAGGTCTTGATTCTAATTCCAATGAGATAAGTATAGATTCCTAGATCTATAATTTTTGGGCCCAACCACAACAAAAAAACCCCTTCATTCCCTATGTGTATGAAACAAACCTGTATAGGGAATGTTTTAGGAACTACGTGTAGATTGATTCTTGATTCAATAAGATAAGTAGTGACAGAAAAATATCCAATGTTGGGTCTATCCATAATTAAAAAAATCCCCCACTCCATCTGTATGTATTAGACCTATATGTGAAACCCTTTCAAGATCTATGTATGGCTTGATTCTTATCCTTATGAGATACATAGTGACGCCCGCATCTTCTATCAGAGGTCCAACCATAATATGAAAGAAAATTATCCCTATCCCACATAAAATTTAAAATCTATGTAGGAGCCTTTATTTTGTGTTCTCACCTTAGGGATCCCACTATGGAAACAAAATATGTCCCGATTATACATATGAGTTTGATCTATGAAAGGGACACCAAACTCTTGGGAAATACTGGTCCAAATACTTCCCTTATGCATTGGATATTACCCATTTAACATTTCATACTCATAATATTGAATACTTTTAGATATTAATAATCTTTCTTCCATTTATGATGGAAGAATGGAAGACACCAGAGAGATCTTTTTCTTAACTATGAATTACATGCCCCTAGGTGGTCGTACGTAAGTTTCCCACATAACGGGCCTGTTAGCCAAAAGATTCCACTATTTGGCTATGCAATATATTCCCTAGCTATCCCTACATAATATATCCCCCATAACATGTCTATAAAACAATATTAACTTAGTTCTTGGGAGAATAATCTTTTATACCCTTAAATATTTGATGACGATATATAGGAACCCAAATTTTAAAGTGGTCATCTGTTGCATATTTTTCCCATATCCTTCCTCCCAACCTAAATGTCTACAAGATTGTGGTTTAATTTTTTTTCTTTTTTAACTTGTTCAAAACATACTAAAATAACCGTATATCATTTGAACACATGTAATCCATTATTTCCATAGTATTTTGGTCCAAACCTTTGTAGAAAGTATATTCCTCTATATATTTGGAAATCATGACTGGAAATAATCTTTCTACACTCATGTACTTTTCTCCATAAACCAAATGATTTTATTTATAAAATTTTCATCATAAACTTTCTTCGTCTTTTAGAAATAGAATGTCAGATACCCAAGAGCACTTTTTCTTGACTATGCAGTACGTGCCCTTAGGTGGCCTTGTATAAATCACCCACATAATGGGCCTGTTATCCAAGATATTCAATTGTTTAGATATGAATAACATTCCCTAGTTAGACCTATATAATAAATCCCCCATAATAGTTTCTTCAAATAAAAATAACTTCATTCTTGGAAAAGACTTCCCCTAATGCCTGTAGCTCTTTCCCCATGTCATTCTTTGGATCCCGATGTTCACAAATTATAGTTTACAATTCTTCATTTCCATATCTAAATATGGTAACATGTTTCTATAAAAATTAAAAAAATTGCAGATTCATAAATATTTGGTCAAAGATAAGGACCTTAAAATACATCCCCTCTAAATTTATTTACTGCTTGAATTGAAACTGTATAGAAGCTTATCAAAAATCACTTAATGCCCTTACTACATGACTTAAAACTACAAAGAATAATGTCCTTGATGCATGAAATTAAACTGCATTGAAAAATATCAGAAATCACCTTTCTGAAAAATGTAGCCTCCTTCACACATCAAAATCATGTAGGAATGGTATGTCATTCATTGGCCTATATTGGCACAAATGGACCTTTTCTTCTCAGATACCTTTCCTTTGTAAATCCACCGAATGTGGTATTGAGACATCCAAATATTAAACCAATTTTTTATAACAACAACAAAATTTTAGAATTCATAGGAACTCCTTTACCAGACTATGCAGTACATTCCCCAATTGGACTTGCATCAGTTTATCCCATTGTCAGTCTTTCAATCAAAGGATGCCACTATTTGGCTATATAGAAAATTCCCTAGCTGGACCTATATAATAAAAACCTCATAATGTTTTTTTAAATATAGTGATAACTGCATTCTTAGAAGATACCTCCTCTATTATCATAATTCATGTTTTCGATTTAGTGACCATAAAAATCATGACTCAAGTTTCCCCTTGGAAATATCTGAGGAATGTCAGTACCTTATTAGAAATCAAGATTTTTTTGAGTTATAATTTCAAATTTCAGGGCCAAAGATATTTTACCTTAAACAATATAATTATTTGTTCATTATTCATGACTTTAAACCGTCCCTAAAACAAGACATGATGCTCACAAAATTGAAAATGTTCAAAGGTAATTCTGGATAAAAGTCAAGTCTCAACTCACTAGATCTATACTCTATGTGGTTTAGGAAATTTTGAAAAATTAAAAGACTAAATGGGAAAATATTGTTAGGTTGAAAACCTGAATAAGATAACTTGAGATAAATACAAATCTTACCCACTAGGTATTCTACATATGATTCTTGGGTAAAGAATCAGGGTAATGATACAAAAGATACAAGGTTTGTAGGGTTGTCCATATGAAACTAGTAAAAGTCAAACAGTGCTCACTAGGCCCCTTGGCTTAGGTAAAAGTTAAAGTACCATCATCCCTATCACTATAATTATGATATATCTGACATAAATATTCCATTTTTGTGAAAATCATCTTTGATATTGCAATTATAGAATTAAAGAAAGGATGAAGACATATATATGACTAGAGACAAAATCCTTTTTATTTATAAGGAAAAATTGTAAGAACATCCACAGAATGGAATCTCTCTATCATATATTACAAAAGTCTTCCTTCTTGACTCTTTACTTATTGAATAACTTCTTGGGCCCTATCAACTGCTTGCTGAAGCTCGGTTAGTGGAGCAGCTTCAACCTCCTCAGCTAGACAAAGTGCATCATTGGCATCTAAAATGGTAGTTACCACTTCTAATTGGGATTACCAAAATTATTTTTTTAGTTTCTCAAGCCTATTTTGAACATAATCCATTTTTTTGTTGAATATGTTCCATTTCCTTCATTTTCTCCTTAATTTTCTAAGCGAATTCTATCAACTTTTTTCTATGATTGGCTTCTTCCTCAAATACTTCAGCTCAAAATCCCTCAACATTGGTGAGTAGTTTTCTCTTTACAAGATCTTCTCATATTTTGTGTTCTTTCTAATGATGTCAAATGATCTTTTTCACCACATTATAAACAGGGTGATAATAAAATCCACAAAACCTCAATATGCTAAATAGTGTGGGAATTCAGCTAAAATATAAAGGTAGCTCATCCAAAGGCTTTTCAAAGATTATATCAAAAATGTTTCTCCATGTTTTATTCCATGTGATATTGATATTAAACTACAACTCTAATTACAAATCGGAATCACTACCATGAGGCGGAACATATTCTAGAATCAAATCACTCAAGGAGGTGCTTGGATCTATTTCTTTCAAAGTAATAGGTTCTTCATCTTATATTATTGGTTGAGCCAATGCAGGGGATTCATCTTTAGACCTAACTATGGGATCTGATGGCCCCAAATGGTAATTTAAAATTATTGTTAGCTCTAAGTGTGTAGAAACAACCAAAGAATGATCAAGATAATAAATGAAATTTTCCTAGTAATAAGTCAATTTCTTGGGTAGATTACCCCTCGTATTCTCATATTCAATAATTTTAGTATGTAATTCTTGGGGAGGGGCATTCTATTGAGCTTGTGGAGTCACTATAATCATAGGATCTGGAGTATCTCCAATTATTGTATTTTCAGCTAGTATCTCTTAAATTTCAATGGAAGCATGATAGAGTGGGATGACCCATTAATGAAGGGTCTCTACAACATTATCTATAGAAAAAGATGCATAAATTGGGATTTGATATGAAATGTCAGATAAAAGAAAAATCATGTGTGAAAAATTCAAGAATGGGTACTTATGTCCTTTCAATTATTCATTGAAATCCCAAAACTCCTTAATGGGACATAGAATATCAATGTATGGATTAATAGAATTCATAATTTCAATGTACATGGAATAGTATTTTATAGCATCCTTACTATTTAAGGTATTTAAAAATTGTTGATCAATGCCCAAATTGGCTCTATTGACATTTTCTTCCATCATCTCTAAAACTGGTGCAATGTCATCAAGCCTTGCTGAATCTGGATAGGCACCAGTACCTGCCTCATATTACCCAGTATCCTCGCTCCTTCATTCTGGATCAACAAGGTTATGAGTATTTATTATTAGAGGATCCTTCGGTATATAAAAAAGATATGAAATATTATGGAGAAAATAATGTTAGAAAAAACATGTGATGCCTAGAAGAAATGCATCTGATATTACTATGACCCTTTTCTCTCTCTATAGAAACAAGAGCAGTTGCATCCATATCCCTCGAAAATTCTTATTTTAGGGAAAGATATTCATCATAAAGAATTTTTACATCTCTAGGATGTTCCATCTTAGTCCTTGAAGGAATAGTTTTTAATCCCTTAAGTAAAGAAAGGGTTGCATATCCTATTAAAAGATGAACATGGTCACCAAGGTGTATCAATAAAGTCATAATATTTGAATACAACCCAAATAACCACTTTTTTATGTACACATTGGATAAATAATAATTCTTTCATGAATTTATTTTCATAAGACAACGGATAGATTATAATACTCTTCTTGGAAGCAGATACCTAAGTTAAAGGCTAAGGATTATTTGTCACTATTACCTCCATCATGGTTTCCCCCCATGAAAAAAGTCATGGAGACCCGAGGGTTTCATCAAATGTGTCATTGGGGGTGCTCGTAGGTCTGTATTTTGGTGAATCAAGCACCTTTACTAATATTCCTTATCTAATGACAAAAAGAAAAATAAAATCTCATCAAGATTAATGATGGTGGATGATGGAGAAGAATTGAAACAAAATAAAAGAGAAATAAATTCTCAGTATTAACATAAATGTCTTATTCCTCTATAGGGTAATCAAATACCCCTTCACTTTTCCCTTGATCCATCATGTCAGATACTAATTTTGAGTTCGGGACATAGTCATATTTTTCATATATGAAGGTCTCTAGCTCAAGATATGTTCATGTACTTTTTCCAGATTACTATCTGGATGAAAATTAGAAGGTGATTTAATATCACCCACATCTGATATTCAAAGGACAGATTAGAGAAATTCCCATTCATCCCTGAGTTCATAAGTCTTGTTTTCCCATTAATGGATTACTAAAGGCTACACATAATTCATCTTTGATATGGTTGGCTGTAGAAAATACTCAACACCCTCTAATTGGAAGTCCTCGTCAAACCTCCCTTCTTCTTTAAAAGAATCAATAGATGAGATGCTAACCTCTTTTTGATGATAGATACTAGATCACCTTATTGATAGAGTTTTTGTCTCCCCAGCCTTGCTCTTCTTAGCGTATTTTCTTTGAGAACATTTTGAAGGTTTTGAATCTTATGAAGACTCTGCATCATATTTGGCTTTAGACCATTTACCATGATTTCTACAAAAAATAGTTTTTGTGGCCTCTACCTGATGTATGCCTTTTGTAAAATACCCATGAGGGTATGAAGATACCCATGCCTTAGCATATCCAGCCTCTAATCCAATTGATTCATCTATTGGAGGTAGCATAATTGAAATTTTGGATGTATCTAAAGACACCAGAATCCATAATTATCAGGATATTGTTGGCTTCTTCTCATTCCGAAGATCTGTAGGAAGAAAAGTGCTCGACTATTGAATAAATTTGAACTAGAGATCAAACCTATAAGGGACATAATCCTCACAGATGATTTATCCATCGATCTTAGTTGATAGTACACTATCCCTGAATGCCATAATATAAGCCATCATCTTGTAATTATCTTCCTTACCATCATCAACAAAGATTCCATTTGATGGGTTACCAAAAGGAAATAAGTTTAATTCTCCAGACACATTCAGTTCCCTCAGCACTACGTCAGGCTTCAGGTTAAAAGGATAAATCCTGAAAATATTATGCAAAAAATGGAGTATATCGACCATTGGGGACTATAACTGAATTAAACACTAAATATGAACAAAAATGTGTCGCAATCCAGCCCCAAAATACATGAAATGGTCCTAAAATTATAAATAGAGCCTTCCCATTGTATAAATGCAATAGTAGATGATAGATTCTTGTTAATACAGGGGTATCCAACCCATTATATTTCACCTCTACCAACTTGGTTGTAATAAGAAATGTCTCTGGTCTTACATCGCCACTAGACTCACAGACTGGAAAAAAATTGTCACGACCTATCCCCCAGAGCCCATACCGTGACTACCCCAAGCCTGCCTTCTATTGGCCAGGGGCTAACGACTAGCACCGAAGTTGTATTCCCTAAAACTAGGAAGGCATTTCCTTTATAACCTATAAAAACACATGAACAAGCACACAACATGATACGAACTCAAGAAAACTGTACAGTAAATAGTGCGAGTACAGTAAGAAAAAGGGGCCAAAATACGAGCCCAACATAAAAGTACAAGAATCTGAAAGTACAAGTAAACATGAATAGATCATGTGATCACCCACCAAGGATCCTACCTGAAGGGTAGGTATAGCTCTTGAAAAGTCATCTTTGCGGTACGCCTCGTCTAAGGACCACCTCTGAGCTACCTCCAGTCCTGGTACTCTCATCCTCAATCAGCGTTGTCCGTCGTCTACACCAAACACAATGAGGTGCGGTGTCACGAATCGTCCTCGGGGCCCGTGCCGTGACTACCCCAAGCCCGCCTTCCATAGGCTAGGGGCTCGCGACTAGCACCAAGGCGTAAATCCCGGTAAAAAGGGAAGGCATTGCCTTTGTAAAGTAAACAAGCACCACAGAGTAAGCAAGCGGAAAAGTAAACACTAAGTAAAAACAGAGTACAAATGAAGTGCGGAAAAGTAAATGGGCCAGTATACAAACCCAACTGAAAGTAAAGTACAACTCGAAAGGGAAAACAGTAACTGTAAAGTAAAAGCCGCTACACCGAGCTGTCCACTGGAAATCCCACCTAAAGGGTGGGTACAGATAGCTCCAATGCTCCTCGGGTCCCGCCATCCGCTCCGAGCACGTCCCGCCCAGTGGTCCACCTCCAGGTACCGTCTTGCTCTGCAAGCCTCAGCCACGAACAACGCTGTCCGTCGTCTGAAACCAACACAACGTAGTGCGGGCATAGCCCGTGCAGGGGTGAGTATAACGATACTCAGTAGGGACCCCGAGACCCTCAAGGTCTCACTAAAACCAACAAGGATAACCACAAGAAGATCTCAACAGATAACCTCTACTTAGATATATGCCCATACATATACCTAAGTTATCAAGTAACCCATCTCAATCATGAGGCAAACAAAAGGTCAAAAGTCTCAGCTCAAACCAGGATTTTCATCATCGAAACCGTAACTGCTGAAGAGCTCCGTCTCTGGAGTGTACAGTGGTCCTGTCACAACTCCGAGGTACTGCCCACTAACTTAAGACTGCTGTAGTACACCACCTATTGAGTATTGCGGGCCAGCCGCTACCACCAAGCGTTCCCATGTGCCGCTACAACCAAGCGCACCACTGTCGTGGGTCTGCCGCTACAACCAAGCGCTCCCATGTGCCGCTACAACCAAGCGCACCTCTGTCGTGGTTCTGCCGCTAAAACCAAGCGCTCCCATGTGCCGCTACAACCAAGCGCACCTCTGTCGTGGGTCTGCCGCTACAAATAAGCGCTCCCATGTGCCACTACAACCAAGCGCACCTCTGTCGTGGGTCTGCCGCTACAACCAAGCGCTCCCATGTGCCGCTACAACCAAGCGCACCTCTGTCGTGGGTCTGTCGCTACAACTAAGCGCTCCCATGTGCCGCTACAACCAAGCGCACCTCTCTCGTGGGTCTGCCGCTACAACCAAGCGCTCCCATGTGCTGCTACAACCAAGAACACCTCTATAACACACTAAGTCGTTCGATCAACAGTCGTCGGGTCTCAGTCAGCTACACGGTCTCCGTGCTCCACCCGCTCGTCTCCGGGAGGGTCCGCTCCATGAGCTACTGGTCGATACTCCAAGTATCACAAAGTCCCGCAAGGAGGTATCTCAAAGGACCACCTCGTCATAGGGGTCTCAACGCAACAGACGACACGTCAATCAGACGCCCGGTCTGTGAGTTATTAACCTTTTCGTCCCAGGGGCCCGGTTGGTTTCGTGTGTGAACCAATCCGGCCGTAACACAACTATACCCCGAACACTCATAGGGTATACTCACAGGGACCGTTTCTCAACGAGATCACCAACACCGCTGACGGTTCGTCAAACAAACATTCTGTCAGAAAGGTATCAGCTTTTCCGTTCCAGGGGCCCGGGTGGATTTCGGTGCGATCCAACCCGGCCACTATCCAACTGCATCCAAATCTCGACGAAGGAAGCCAAAAGTTCCGTATCATCAACAGGAACTCAACGCAACAGACGGCGCGTCAATCAGACGCCCGGTCTGAGAGTTATTGGCTTTTTCGTTCCAGGGGCCCAGTTGGATTTCGGTGCGATCCAACACGACCGCACTCCGTAGGCATCCAAACCTCGAGCGGAGTAAGCTAAAAGATCCGTCTCACTTAGAGGAATTCAACGAAACAGACGGCGCGTCAATCGGACGCCCGGTCTGTTATTTATTGGCCTTTCCGTCTCACACCCACCCTGGGAAACTTCCCAGGAGGTCACCCATCCTGATCACTACTCTAGGCCAAGCACGCTTAACTATGGAGTTTTAACCACGTAGGCTCCCGAAAAGGGAGGTGTACCTTGAGTATAGTATACCGAAACGACCGTCTCGATCCAAGGATCGTGTTGCCGCTGACGGCGAATCGTTTGGAGGCCCGTAGCCCAAGATACGTGCATTTGAACAAAAACCGTCCGAAGACGGGGGGTCCGGGCCTGGGCCGCGCCGGCCCGACCCCCCCCCTGGGTCGGCCGAACCCGGTCCGACCCGGTCGGACCGGTCTGGATTGACCGAGCGGCCGAGCGGCCCGACGCGGGGGGAGCCGCCGCCCCACGTGACACGCCCGCGACACCCGCGGGGTGTCGGTCAGCCAACCGGACGCGGCTGAAGCCGCGTCCCAGGTGACGCGGGGGGGTGCCGCCGCCCCCGCGTGACACCCGCGGGGTGTCTCCTGGCGCCGGACGCGGCTTCAGCCGCTTCCCGCGAGCGCCGCCGCCGCGGCCGGTGCCGCGGCGGTCTCGTCCGGCGGCGCGCCGGGCGCCGCCGCCTGCTTCAGCGGGCCGCCGGAGTCGCTTCGGTGGCCCGTTTTTCTTTCTGTCTGCGCCGTTGCTCATCCCGGGACTCGTTCTTCACTGCGGGATCATCAAACATTTGTTGCGGCACGTTCCGTCGTCGCCCGTCATATCCGCACAAGAACGAAGAACGGCGGAGGGTTGTCGGGCCGTGTTCGTTTGGCCCGCACCCTCCGCGTTAGATATAAACAACGGGAGAAATTAAATTTCAACACATGAACGCATATCCGAAAAAAATTTTTAATGAAATAAAATTGTTTCATAAAAACGGGTTCCTTATTTGAACGGAAACAACAATTTTAATAATTTTAAAATTGTTCACAAAACCAGTTCTTTAACTTTTTAAAGAAACAATTACGGGAATATAAAAAGAAAAGGGGGGTAATTCCCAAAATAAATCCCTACCTCACTGTCGCTGTCGGATGCGAGGTCGTCGCGGAATTGACCGTCGCGGAAGGAGGTGATCGTCACACCGCGGAAGGGCCTCGCGTCGACGATCTCCGAGGACCAAGAACATACGGATTTAATTAATAATAATTAAATCCATGTTGTTGTTGAAATCCAAAAATAAAATAAAAAGAAGCGCAACCCCCTACCTTGTTGTTGTCGATCGAAGGCTGTCGCGGGGTTGGATCGTCGCGGAAGAAGCGTCGCGAAGGGAGATCCGTTGGCGTCGCGGTACAAGGCTTCGCGTCGTCGATCTCCGCAGGTTCGGCGTTCTTCGCGTTCTTCGCGTTCTTCGCGTTCTTCGCGTTCTTCGCCGAAGAAGAACGCTTTCCTCCAAATCCTCTCCACGCCACAAGTTTCAACCCAAAATAAAATAAGCTTAAGCCTTATTTTATTTACACAACTAAACATTTGAATTTCAAAAGATAAGAAACGAACCATTAATTCGTAGAATTAATTCAACGAAAGAAACAACTCATTTAATTTACGAAAAAAACCGCCCAATTAAATGGTCGGTAACGAAGTTAAGAAAACGCGTCAGTTGACTTTCATAAAGACGGGTTTTCACGGGTGCGTTACTTAGCGGAAAGAAACAGCGGGGCTCGTGCGGGAACCACCTCACAAATATCCTACCAAGAGGGTAGGATATTTCTGGATAGTACCCTATCCGGTTCAACTCAGTTTATGACGCTTTTAAGTGGCTTCAAGTGGCTTCCAAGTGGCTTAAGTGAAATAAAATAAAGTTGTCGTAAAATTATTTTATTTCTTAACTTTAAGCCCGAAAATTAAAAACCACACCCGAGCAAACGCAACTACGGAAGAGGCGTTTCTAATCAAATACCGGCGCTGCGATTCCATCGGTGCCCTCAGAATTCGATTCCGAGCACCGGTTCAAAAGTTAGAAAAACCCGCTTGTCCGTTCACTGAACGTACCCGAGCCAAACTTCAGAAATTGATTCCGGGCACACCGGGCCTCAGAATCAGGCACCGTCAGAAACTGTGTTCTTGTAAAATTACAAAGAAAATTAAGAAGAAGAAAAATTTCCTTGGAATTTACGGGTCTTTACATTACTCCCACCACAGGGATTTACGTCCCCTTAAAGCTTCACCACAAACTTAGGGAAACAAAGCGGTACTGAGCACGCATCTGAGCCTTCCGCTCCCATGTGCTCACCTGGAGGTTCCCGCGCTGCCAAAGAAAGTGCACAAGAGGAATCGACCATCCTCCTAGGATCCGCTCCTGTCGATCCTCGATCCCCACAGGAACCTCCGTATAAGACACTCATCGCCACCGTCTAGCTCCTCATGGTCGATGATATGCGAAGGGGTTGAGCATGTATCTCCTCAGTTGGGATACATGGAAAACGTCGTGCACCTAGTGCAACTAAAGTGGATGGGCCAAGCGGTAAACCACCTCTCCTACCCAGCTGAGGACCTAGAAAGGTCCGTTGAACCTCGGAGATAACTTGCCTCCACGTCTGCCGCTTCCCAGACTCATCTCTATTTAAAGATACCTCTTCTTGAAACATTTAACATGCCCGAGTCTCTAAGACTGGCACCGGTTCCTTGTTTCTTATTGCACTGTGCAGTCTTCATCTGCTCCTTGATGAACTGCACCTCCTTTAGTCTCACAAGAGCTGCTATGATTTCTTCTTTTCCGATAAGAGAAATCTGGTCTCATCCCCTGGATGAACCACATTCGTTGCCTAATATAGTCAATCCTGACATAAATGATGCATTCATGTCATGGATGACGTCGTAAGGCCTCGACGCAACTACTAAGATATCCAACTGTCACTCTCGCCTCCAAGGGTCGAGTCACACTGTCGGCATCAGTGTGAGGTCACTGGGTCTCCTCCAGTAGGAATCTCAAAAGTGAGGGTCAAGTCAACAGTTTAACCAGGACCACTCAGTATCAACCAAACAAAAAGGACAGGAAAGCAAACAAAGATAAGTGTCTTTTTATTATTGCAGGTCATAGTACAAAGACACGAATACAAAAGCATCATGGAACTAGAAGTAGAAAGGACGTATCTACTAGTTCCGCTCCTTTCCACCTGCTCCAGGAGCTCTACTACCTCGGTGGCTCCCCCAAAGCCTATGGATCAACAGTACGAGGAGTCGGACAGTCACGTGCCAGATGACCCTTTCCACCGCACGAGTAACATAGTCTGCTTCTGGCACGCCTAGCTCTGTTCCCACTCCGGGTGCCCCGCACCACCGGTCCTAAAACCCGAGATCACCCAACTGCTGGTCCGGTCCTCCTAGACCTCTGCACCATATGTCTACTGCCCACAGATGACTCGACAACTTATCGAAAACCCTATGGCAAAGGCAGAAGATCCTGTACACGCTCAGGGTGTAGAGCTACTAGCACAAACTCCACCCTGAAGAAGGTCTCGAAGTCTTCCCATGCGAAGTTCATCCCGTCGCAAAACCGAAACAAGTGGCTCCACCACCTGCCTGCTGCTGCCTGAAGGAGGCTGGTAGCAAAGATCACCATGAAGTCTGTCGGCGTCCCCACTTGCCTGAAGACTCCCACCACAGCCTCCAGCCAATCCTCAGCCGCCTGTGGGTCCGTCTCTCCCTGGAACCTGGGTGGCCTCTGGACCTGGAACTCGTGCAGCGCGCTCAATCGTCGTGCATCACCTACTCCTGGGGCTAGTGGCATCGGTGGCCCAACGGGTAGTAGTACCGCTGGTGCCTCCGCTGGTGCCTCAACTGCAAGAGGGCCCTGTACCGAAGGCTTGTCGCTCGACAGGCTGTCAGCACGCACATCCCTCTGGGCTCTAGCTGGTCGTCCGAGAAAAGGCATCCTGAAAGAAACAACGTGACACGGTCAAACGTTTATACCTGGTGAGATGACCTGGTTTGAGATGACATTTAAATAAAACTTCTGGAAAACACACACGCAATCAGTGTTTTCGTGCACAAAGTCAGAAACCAGTTGTCAGGGTCCTGGTGTATGGATACGTCGGCCGCCCGCACCAACACTGGACTCCCTGAACTGAAAACCACACTCGCTACTCTTAACACTATTGCTTTACAGAAGGAAACATCAGAGTTATAAGTTCTTCGGTAGAACCGAACTCCTCTGATACCAATTTGTCATGACCCGTCCTCGGGGCCCGTTCCGTGACTACCCCAAGCCCGCCTTCCATAGGCCAGAGGCTGGCGACTAGCACCAAGGCGTAAATCCCGGTAAAAAGGGAAGGCATTGCCTTTGTAAAGTAAACAAGCACCATAGAGTAAGAAAGCGGAAAAGTAAACACTAAGTAAAAACAGAGTACAAATGAAGTGCGGAAAAGTAAATGGGCTAGTATACAAACCCAAATGAAAGTAAAGTACAACTCGAAAGGGAAAACAGCAACTGTAAAGTAAAAGCCGCTACACCGAGCTGTCCACTGGAAATCCCACCTAAAGGGTGGGTACAGATAGCTCCAATGCTCCTCGGGTCCCGCCGTCCGTTCTGAGAACGTCCCGCCCAGTGGTCCACCACCAGGTACCGTCCTGCTCAGTAAGCCTCAGCCACGAACAATGCTGTCCGTCGTCTGCAACCAACACAACGTAGTGCGGGCATAGCCCGTGTAGGGGTGAGTATAACGATACTCAGTAGGGACCCCGAGACCCTCAAGGTCTCACTAAAACCAACAAGGATAACCACAAGAAGATCTCAACAGATAACCTCTACTTAGATATATGCTCATACATATACCTAAGTTATCAAGTAACCCATCTAAATCATGAGGCAAACACAAGGTCAAAAGTCTCAGCTCAAACCAGGATTTTCATCATCGAAACCGTAACTGCTGAAGAGCTCCGTCTCTGGAGTGTACATTGGTCCTGTCACAACTCCGAGGTACTGCCCACTAACTTAAGACTGCTGTACTACTCCACCTATTGAGTATTGCGGGCCATCCGCTACCACCAAGCGCTCCCATGTGCCGCTACAACCAAGCGCACCACTGTCGTGGGTCTGCCGCTACAACCAAGCGCTCCCATGTGCCGCTACAACCAAGAGCACCTCTGTCGTGGGTCTGCCGCTACAACCAAGCGCTCCCATGTGCCGCTACAACCAAGCGCACCTCTGTCGTGGGTCTGCCGCTACAACCAAGCGCTCTCATGTGCCGCTACAACCAAGCGCACCTCTGTCGTGGGTCTGCCGCTACAACCAAGCGCTCCCATGTGCCGCTACAACCAAGCGCACCTCTGCCGTGGGTCTGCCGCTACAACCAAGCGCTCCCATGTTCCGCTACAACCAAGCGCACCTCTCTCGTGGGTCTTCCGCTACAACCAAGCGCTCCCATGTGCCACTACAACCAAGCACACCTCTATAACACACCGAGTCGTTCGATCAACAGTCGTCGGGTCTCAGTCAGCTACATGGTCTCCGTGCTCCGCCCGCTCGTCTCCGGGAGGGTCCGCTCCACGAGCTACTGGTCGATACTCCAAGTATCACAAAGTCCCGCAAGGAGGTATCTCAAAGGACCACCTCGTCATAGGGGTCTCAACGCAATAGACGACACGTCAATCAGACGCTCGGTCTGTGAGTTATTAACCTTTTCGTCCCAGGGGCCCGGTTGGTTTCGTGTGCGAACCAATCCGACCGTAACTCAACTATACCCCGAACACTCATAGGGTATACTCATAGGGACCGTTTCTCAACGAGATCACCAACACCGCTGACGGTTCGTCAAACGAACATTCTGTCAGAAAGGTATCAGCTTTTCCGTTCCAGGGGCCCGGGTGGATTTCGGTGCGATCCAACTCGGCCACTATCCAACTGCATCCAAATCTCGGCGAAAGATGCCAAAAGTTCCGTATCATCAACAGGAACTCAACGCAATAGAAGGCGCGTCAATCGGACGCCCGGTCTGAGAGTTATTGGCTTTTTCGTTCCAGGGGCCCGGTTGGATTTCGGTGCGATCCAACACGACCGCACTCCGTAGGCAGCCAAACCTCGAGCGGAGTAAACCAAAAGATCCGTCTCACTTAGAGAAATGCAACGAAATAGACGGTGCGTCAATCGGACGCCCGGTCTGTTATTTATTGGCTTTTCCGTCTCACACCCACCCTGGGAAACTTCCCAGGAGGTCACCCATCCTGATCACTACTCTAGGCCAAACATGCTTAACTATGGAGTTTTAACCACGTAGGCTCCCGAAAAGGGAGGTGCACCTTGAGTATAGTATACCAAAACGACCGTCTCGATCCAAGGATCGTGTTGCCGCTGACGGCGAATCGTTTGGAGACCCGTAGCCCAAGACACGGGCATTTGAACAAAAACTGTCCGAAGACGGGGGGTCCGGGCCCGGGCCGAGCCGGCCCGACCCCCCCCCCCCCCCCCCCCCCCGGGTCGGCCGAACCCGGTCCGACCTGGTCCGACCCGGTCGGACCGGTCTGGATTGACCGAGCGGCCGAGCGGCCCGACGCGGGGGGAGCCGTCGCCCCACGTGACACCCCCGCGACACCCGCGGGGTGTCGGTCAGCCAACCGGACGCGGCTGAAGCCGCGTCCCGGGTGACGCGGGGGGGTGCCTCCGCCCCCGCGTGACACCCGCGGGACACCCGCGGGGTGTCTCCTGGCACCGGAGGCGGCTTCAGCCGCGTCCCGCGAGCGGCGCCGCCGCGGCCGGTGCCGCGGCGGTCTCGTCCGGTGGCGTGCCGGGCGCCGCCACCGGCTTTCGCGGGCCACCGGAGTCGCTCCGGTGGCCCGTTTTTCTTTCCGTCTGCGCCGTTGCTCCTCCCGGGGCTCATTCTTCACTGCGGGATCATCAAACATTTGTTGCGGCACGTTCCGTCGTCGCCCGTCAAATCCGCACAAGAACGAAGAACGACAGAGGGTTGTCGGGCCATGTTCGTTTGGCCCGCACCCTCCGCGTTAGATATAAACAACGGGAGAAATTAAAGTTCAACACATGAACGCATATCCGAAACAATTTTTTAATGAAATAAAATTGTTTCATAAAAACGGGTTCCTTATTTGAACGGAAACAACAATTTTAATAATTTTAAAATTGTTCACAAAACCAATTCTTTAACTTTTTAAAGAAACAATTACGGGAATATAAAAACAAAATGGGGGTAATTCCCAAAATAAATCCCTACCTCGCCGTCGCTGTCGGATGCGAGGTCGTCGCGGAATTGGCCATCGCGGAAGGAGGTGATCGTCACACCGCGGAAGGGCGTCGCGTCGACGATCTCCGAGGACCAAGAACATACGGATTTAATTAATAATAATTAAATCCATGTTGTTTTTGAAATCCAAAAATAAAATAAAAAGAAGCGCAACCCCCTACCTTGTTGTTGTCGATCGAAGGCTGTCGCGGGGTTGGATCGTCGCGGAAGAAGCGTCGCGAAGGGAGATCCGTTGGCGTCGCGGTACAAGGCTTCGCGTCGTCGATCTCCGCAGGTTCGGCGTTCTTCGCGTTCTTCGCGTTCTTCGCGTTCTTCGCGTTCTTCGCCGAAGAAGAATGCTTTCCTCCAAATCCTCTCCACGCCACAAGTTTCAACCCAAAATAAAATAAGCTTAAGCCTTATTTTGTTTACACAACTAAACATTTGAATTTCAAAAGATAAGAAACGAACCATTAATTCGTAGAATTAATTCAACGAAAGAAACAGCTCATTTAATTTACGAAAAAAACCACCCAATTAAATGGTCTGTTAAGAATTTAAGAAAACGCGTCAGTTGGCTTTCATAAAGACGGGTTTTCACGGGTGCGTTACTTAGCGGAAAGAAATAGAGGGGCTCGTGCGGGCACCACCTCACAAATATCCTACCAAGAGGGTAGGATATTTCTGGATAGTACCCTATCCAGTTCAACTCAGTTTATGCCACTTTTAAGTGGCTTCAAGTGTCTTCCAAGTGGCTTAAGTGAAATAAAATAAAGTTGTCGTAAAATTATTTTATTTCTTAACTTTAAGCCCGAAAATTAAAAACCACACCCGAGAAAACGCAACTCCGAAAGAGGCGTTTCTAAGAAAATACCGGCGCTGCGATTCCATCGGTGCCCTCAGAATTCGATTCCGAGCACCGGTTCAAAAGTTAGAAAAACCCGCTCGTCCGTTCACTGAATGTACCCGAGCCAAACTTCGGAAATTGATTCCGGGCACACCGAGCCTCGGAATCAGGCGCCGTCAGAAACTGCGTTCTTGTAAATTCCAAAGAAAATTAAGAAGAAAAAAAATTTCCTTGGAATTTAAGGGTCTTTACATTACTCCCACCACAGGGATTTACGTCCCCGTAAAGCTTCACCACAAACTTAGGGAAACAAAGAGGTACTATGAACGCATCTGAGCCTTCCGCTCCCATGTGCTCACCTGGAGGTTCCCGCGCTACCAAAGAAAGTGCACAAGAGGAATCGACTATCCTCCTAGGATCCGCTCCTGTCGATCCTCGATCCCCACAGGAACCTCCGTATAAGACACTCATCGCCACCGTCTAGCTCCTCATGGTCGATGATATGCGAAGGGGTCGAGCACGTATCTCCTCAGTTGGGATACGTGGAAAACGTCATGCACCTAGTGCAACTGAAGTGGATGGGCCAAGAGGTAAACCACCTCGCCTACCCAGCTGAGGACCTAGAAAGGTCCTTTGAACCTCGGAGATAACTTGCCTCCACGTATGCCACTTCCCAGACTCATCTCTATTTAAAGCTACCTCTTCTTGAAACATTTAACACGCCCGAGTCTCTAAGACTGGCACTGGTTCCTTGTTTCTTATTGCACTGTGCAGTCTTCATCCGCTCCTGGATGAACTGCACCTCCTTTAGTCTCACAAGAGCTGCTATGATTTCTTCTTTGCCGATAAGAGAAATCTGGTCTCATCCCCTGGATGAACCACATTCGTTGCCTAATATAGTCAATCCTGACATAAATGATGCATTCATGTCATGGATGACGTCGTAAGGCCTCAACGCAACTACTAAGATATCCAACTGTCACTCTCGCCTCCAAGGGTCGAGTCACACTGTCGGCATCAGTGTGAGGTCACTGGGTCTCCTCCAGTAGGAATCTCAAAAGTGAGGGTCAAGTCAACAGTTTAACCGGGACCACTCAGTATCAACCAAACAAAAAGGACAGGAAAGCAAACAAAGATAAGTGTCTTTTTATTATTACAGCTCATAGTACAAAGACACGAATACAAAAGCATCATGGAACTAGAAGTAGAAAGGACGTATCTACTAGTTCCGCTCCGGTCCACCTACTCCAGGAGCTCTACTACCTCGGTGGCACCCCCAAAGCCTACGGATCAACTGTACGAGGAGTCGGACAGTCACGTGCCAGATGACCCTTTCCGCCGCACGAGTAACAAAGTCTGCTTCTGGCACGCCTAGCTCTGTTCCCACTCTGGGTGCCCCGCACCACCGGTCCTAAAACCCGAGATCACCCAACTGCTGGTCCGGTCCTCCTAGACCTCTGCACCATCTGTCTACTGCCCACAGATGACTCGACAACTGATCGAAAACCCTGTGGAAAAGGAAGAAGCTCCTGTACACGCTCGAGGTGTAGAGCTACTAGCACAAACTCCACCCTGAAGAAGGTCTCGAAGTCTTCCCATGCGAAGTTCATCCCGTCGCAAAACTGAAACAAGTGGCTCCACCACCTGCCTGCTGCTGCCTGAAGGAGGCTGGTAGCAAAGATCACCATGAAGTCTGTCGGCGTCCCCACTAGCCTGAAGACTCCCACCACAGCCTCCAGCCAATCCTCAGCCGCCTGTGGGTCCGTCTCTCCCCGGAACCTGGGTGGCCTCTGGCGCTGGAACTCGTGCAGCGCACTGAATCGTCGTGCATCACCTACTCCTGGGGCTAGTGGCATCGGTGGCCCAACGGGTAGTAGTACCGCTGGTGCCTCCGCTGGTGCCTCAACTGCAAGAGGGCCCTGTACCGAAGCCTCGTCGCTCGACAGGCTGTCAGCACGCACATCCCTATGGGCTCTAGCTGGTCGTCCGAGAAAAGGCATCCTGAAAGAAACAACGTGACACGGTCAAACGTTTATACCTGGTGAGCTGACCTGGTTTGAGCTGACATTTAAATAAAACTTCTGGAAAACACACACGCAATCAGTGTTTTCGTGCACAAAGTCAGAAACCAGTTGTCAGGGTCCTGGTGTATGGATACGTCGGCCGCCCGCACCAACACTGGACTCCCTGAACTGAAAACCACACTCGCTACTCTTAACACTATTGCTTTACAGAAGGAAACATCAGAGTTATAAGTTCTTCGATAGAACCGAACTCCTCTGATACCAATTTGTCACGACCCGTCCTCGGGGCCCGTGCCGTGACTACCCCAAGCCCGCCTTCCATAGGCCAGGGGCTGGCGACTAGCACCAAGGCGTAAATCCCGGTAAAAAGGGAAGGCATTGCCTTTGTAAAGTAAACAAGCACCATAGAGTAAGCAATCGGAAAAGTAAACACTAAGTAAAAACAGAGTACAACTGAAGTGCGGAAAAGTAAATGGGCCAGTATACAAACCCAACTGAAAGTAAAGTACAACTCGAAAGGGAAAATAGAAACTGTAAAGTAAAAGCCGCTACACCGAGCTGTCCACTAGAAATCCCACCTAAAGGGTGGGTACAGATAGCTCCAATGCTCCTCGGGTCCCGCCGTCCGCTCCGAGCACGTCCCGCCCAGTGGTCCACCTCCAGGTACCGTCCTTCTCTGCAAGCCTCAGCCACGAACAACGCTGTCCGTCATCTGCAACCAACACAACGTAGTGCGGGCATAGCCCGTGCAGGGGTGAGTATAACGATACTCAGTAAGGACCCTGAGACCCTCAAGGTCTCACTAAAACCAACAAGGATAACCACAAGAAGATCTCAACAGATAACCTCTACTTAGATATATGCCCATACATCTACCTAAGTTATCAAGTAACCCATCTCAATCATGAGGCAAACACAAGGTCAAAAGTCTCAGCTCAAACCAGGATTTTCATCATCGAAACCGTAACTGCTGAAGAGCTCTGTCTCTGGAGTGTACAGTGGTCCTGTCACAACTCCGAGGTACTGCCCACTAACTTAAGACTGCTGTAGTACTCCACCTATTGAGTATTGCGGGCCAGCCGCTACCACCAAGCGCTCCCATGTGCCGCTACAACCAAGCGCACCACTGTCGTGGGTCTGCCGCTACAACCAAGCGCTCCCATGTGCTGCTACAACCAAGAGCACCTCTGTCGTGGGTCTGCCGCTACAACCAAGCGCTCCCATGTGCCGCTACAACCAAGCGCACCTCTGTCGTGGGTCTGCCGCTACAACCAAGCGCTCCCATGTGCCGCTACAACCAATCGCACCTCTGTCGTGGGTCTGCCGCTACAACCAAGCGCTTCCATGTGCCGCTACAACCAAGCGCACCTCTGTCGTGGGTCTGCCGCTACAACCAAGCGCTCCCATGTGCCGCTACAACCAAGCGCACCTCTCTCGAGGGTCTGCCGCTACAACAAAGCGCTCCCATGTGCCTCTACAACCAATCGCACCTCTATAACACACCGAGTCGTTCGATCAACAGTCGTCGGGTCTCAGTCAGCTACACGGTCTCCGTGCTCCGCCCGCTCGTCTCCGGGAGGGTCCGCTCCACGAGCTACTGGTCGATACTCCAAGTATCACAAAGTCCCGCAAGGAGGTATCTCAAAGGACCACCTCATCATAGGGGTCTCAACGCAACAGACGACACGTCAATCAGACGCCCGGTCTGTGAGTTATTAACCTTTTCGTCCCAGGGGCCCGGTTGGTTTCGTGTGCGAACCAATCCGGCCGTAACTCAACTATACCCCGAACACTCATAGGGTATACTCATAGGGACCGTTTCTCAACGAGATCACCAACACCGCTGACGGTTTGTCAAACGAACATTCTGTCAGAAAGGTATCAGCTTTTCCGTTCCAGGGGCCCGGGTGGATTTCGGTGCGATCCAACCCGGCCACTATCCAACTGCATCCAAATCTCGGCGAAGGATGCCAAAAGTTCCGTATCATCAACAGGAACTCAACGCAATAGACGGCGCGTCAATCGGACGCCCGGTCTGAGAGTTATTGGCTTTTTCGTTCCAGGGGCCCGGTTGGATTTCGGTGCGATCCAACACGACCGCACTCCGTAGGCATCCAAACCTCGAGCGGAGTAAGCCAAAAGATCCGTCTCACTTAGAGGAATTCAATGAAACAGACGGCGCGTCAATCGGACGCCCGATCTATTATTTATTGGCCTTTCCGTCTCACACCCACCCTGGGAAACCTCCCAGGAGGTCACCCATCCTGATCACTACTCTAGGCCAAGCACACTTAACTATGAAGTTTTAACCACGTAGGCTCCCGAAATGGGAGGTGCACCTTGAGTATAGTATACCGAAACGACCGTCTCGATCCAAGGATCGTGTTGCCGCTGACGGCGAATCGTTTGGAGGCCCGTAGCCCAAGATACGGGCATTTGAACAAAAACTGTCCGAAGACGGGGGGGTCCGGGCCCGGGCCGAGCCGGCCCGACCCCCCCCCCCCCCCTGGGTCGGCCGAACCCGGTCGGACCCAGTCCGACCCGGTCGGACCGGTCTGGATTGACCGAGCGGCCCGACGCGGGGGGAGCCGCCGCCCCACGTGACACCCCTGCGACACCCGCGGGGTGTCGGTCAGCCAACCGGACGCGGCTGAAGCCGCGTCCCGGGTGACGCGGGGGGGGGGGGGGGGGTGGTTCCGCCGCCCCCGCGTGACACCCGCGGGGTGTCTCCTGGCGCCGGACGCGGCTTCAGCCGCGTCCCGCGAGCGCCGCCGCCGCGGCCGGTGCCGCGGCGGTCTCGTCCGGCGGCGCGCCGGGCGTCGCCGCCGGCTTCCGCGGGCCGCCGAAGTCGCTCCGGTGGCCCGTTTTTCTTTCCGTCTGCACCGTTGCTCCTCCCGGGACTCGTTCTTCACTGCGGGATCATCAAACATTTGTTGCGGCACGTTCCGTCGTCGCCCGTCAAATCCGCACAAGAACGAAGAACGGCGGAGGGTTGTTGGGCCGTGTTCGTTTGGCCCACACCCTCCGCGTTAGATATAAACAACGGGAGAAATTAAAGTTCAACACATGAACGTATATCCGCAACAATTTTTTAATGAAATAAAATTGTTTCATAAAAACGGGTTCCTTATTTGAACGGAAACAACAATTTTAATAATTTTAAAATTGTTCACAAAACCAGTTCTTTAACTTTTTAAAGAAACAATTACTGGAATATAAAAAGAAAAGGGGGGTAATTCCCAAAAATAAATCCCTACCTCGCCGTCGCTGTCGGATGCGAGATCGTCGTGGAATTGACCGTCGCGGAAGGAGGTGATCGTCACACCGCGGAAGGGCGTCGCGTCGACGATCTCCGAGGACCAAGAACATACGGATTTAATTAATAATAATTAAATCCATGTTGTTGTTGAAATCCAAAAATAAAATAAAAAGAAGCGCAACCCCCTACCTTGTTGTTGTCGATCGAAGGCTGTCGCGGGGTTGTATCGTCGCGGAAGAAGCGTCGCGAAGGGAGATCCGTTGGCGTCGCGGTACAAGGCTTCGCGTCGTCGATCTCCGTAGGTTCGGCGTTTTTCGCGTTCTTCGCCGAAGAAGAACGCTTTCCTCCAAATCCTCTCCACGCCACAAGTTTCAACCCAAAATAAAATAAGCTTAAGCCTTATTTTATTTACACAACTAAACATTTGAATTTCAAAAGATAAGAAACGAACCATTAATTCGTAGAATTAACTCAACGAAAGAAACAGCTCATTTAATTTACGAAAAAAACCGCCCACTTAAATGGTCTGTTAAGAATTTAAGAAAATGCGTCAGTTGACTTTCATAAAGATGGGTTTTCACGGGTGCGTTACTTAGCGGAAAGAAACAGCGGGGCTCGTGCGGGCACCACCTCACAAATATCCTACCAAGAGGGTAGGATATTTCTGGATAGTACCCTATCCGGTTCAACTCAGTTTATGCCGCTTTTAAGTGGCTTCAAGTGGCTTCAAGTGGCTTCCAAGTGGCTTAAGTGAAATAAAATAAAGTTGTCGTAAAATTATTTTATTTCTTAACTTTAAGCCCGAAAATTAAAAACCACACCCGAGCAAACGCAACTCCGGAAGAGGCGTTTCTAAGCAAATACCGGCGCTGCGATTCCATCGGTGCCCTCAAAATTCGATTCCGAGCACCGGTTCAAAAGTTAGAAAAACCCGCTCGTCCGTTCACTGAACGTACCCGAGCCAAACTTCGGAAATTGATTCCGGGCACACCGGGCCTCGGAATCAGGCGCCGTCAGAAACTGCGTTCTTGTAAAATTTCAAAGAAAATTAAGAAGAAAAAAAATTTCCTTGGAATTTACGGGTCTTTACATGCGAGCATATCCCGTGTAGGGTCGAGTATAACGATACTCAATAGGGACCTCGATACCCTCAAGGTCTCACAAAATCCACAAAAGATAAACCACAAAGCATGAAAACAACTAAAAACCCTACTTAGGTATATGCCCATACATATATCTAAGTTATAAAGTAAACCCATCTCAATCATGAGGAAAACACAACGTCCAACTCAAAATCCCAATGCTCGTCTGCACCACAAAGGAAGGAATAACACAAAGGTAAGTACCCCACAGGTACGCCACACAGAAGAATACCACCAAGGAATTACCATGAAGGAAAGTACCACACAGGTACTGACTCAGATCACACTTGGTATAACTTAGGTATAGTAGTAGAGATGATTAGATGTAACTATTGTATCATATTACTCTGTTAAGAGGCAGAACAACGGAGGATCCTAAATAATCATTATATCCACACAGGATCCTAGTACATCGTTAGACCCACACAGGATCCTCGTACCTTGTTAGTACGTCGTCAGACCCACACAAGATCCTAGTACAACATCAGTACGTTGTGGGACCCACACAGGATCCTAGTACATCATCAGTACATCGTCACACCCACACGAGATCCTAGTACGCCATCAGTACGTCGTCAGACCCTCACAAGATCCTAGTACAACATCAGAACCACACAGGATCCTAGAGTAGTCCCACATAGAATCCTAGAGCGGTTCAATGTGGGACCCTCAATCATAGACCCACGTAGGATCCCTTTCTCAAGTCACAGCCAATTAGAGGGTTCCCGCACTAAGTTTGCTCATCTCTGGGTGAGTCTGCTTCTCAATTCACTGGTTGATATTCCAATTTCCATGAAGTCCCACGAAGTTGTATCCCAAAGGACTGCCACATCATAGGGGTCTCAATGCAACAGATGGTGCGTCAATCGGACACCCGGTCTGTAAGTTATTAGCCTTTTAGTTCTGAGGGCTTGGTTGGATTTGTGCTCGATCCAACCCGACCGTACCCCAACATAACCCAAATCTCAGGTGGGGTATTCCCAAGGGATCGTTTAGTTCAAAGGTTTCCAGCACCACTGACGGTTCATCAATGGATTACTGGTGCCAAAGTTATGTCCAAAAGAGCGTAAATGGGTCAAATTTGGCTCGGGTCTAGTCCGACCCTATCGAAACAACCCGGCCTGGGCCGACCTGACCTAGTTCGAGACGAACTAGCCCGCTGGGTCTGGCCCGACCCGTGCTGGGTGACCCGACAGGCCACGAGGTTCGTGAGGGGCCACGGAGGGCTGTGGAGGCCACAGGAGGACGCAGGGCGGTGCGATGCTGCGAAGGCCGCGAGCGGCATGAGGCCGTGGAGGTCGCGGGACATCGGAGGTCGCATATCGGCGGAGGCCATGGAGGCCATGGGAGGTGAGGGGTTGCGGAGCTGCGGAGGCCATGAAACGAAGGAGGCTGCGGGACAACGAAGGCCGCAGGAGGCGGAGGCCGTGGGGGCCGTGAGGCCGTGCTGCAGCGTAGGCCATGGGCAGGCCTCGAGGCCCTAGGGCCGTGGGACACCATGGGGCAGCAGGATGCCGCAGGACGGTGGGGCACCGTGCCTTCGCCGGTGGCCGGCTTGACCGGCCACCCTCCATTCCCCGCCTTCGTCGCAGCCGACCGTGGTGCCGACCGTGGTTCTCGAGTTCCACCGATGCTAAACGTCAGCACCGGTCACCGTCACCATCACAAAGAACACACAAAATAACCATAAGATTTGCGGAGGGGTTGGGCCATGTTTGTTTGGCCCGTACCCTCTGCGTTAGGGTGGTAGCAAGCATCTCAAGGGAGATGTTTCAATGTCAGAGGAAATTTAACATTGATCTATTTAAAACACTCACATACCTCGTTCGTTTGTTGACATCGAAGAGAAGGGATGGACGGTCATCAATTGAAGACGTCCCACATTAGAGGATGTCCCGAGGAAGAAGTCAAAGTCATGCGTCGACGTTCTTCATTGGAGGAGCGTTCTTCATTGGAGAAGAATAATTCCTCCAAGGTTCTCCCCCAAATTACCTTTGCCAACACCTCCCCAAATTCCATCAAAAAAGAAAATGTGGCCAATATGATATCTTTCATCAATTTAATTGTTGGCACAAATTAAATTGACATCATAATTACATTGAGGTTGTCATAATAAATTTTGGGTAAACCTAAAGGTCACCTCCCTTATTAAGGATGGAGTTCCAGAGTTTTCTCACATTAGGAGGGTTTGGGTGGTACCCACCCTCAAATTCAAATTGGGAGTTTTAGGTTTGGTGGTCCCCACCTCTATAACCTCATATGGGAGGTTTAGTTCTAATGGTCCCCACCTCTTAACATCCACATGGGAGTTTCAAAAGAAAATAAAATGTTACACAATTTTATTTTATTTTAATCTTTCACAAATAAGTGAAAAAATAACTTCCACCCTCGACCTACTACGGTCAAGGTGAAGCTCTCCTTAAGCGAATACCAGTGCAATGAGTTCAACGGTGCCCTCAGATTTCAATTCTGAGCTCCGATTCAAAAATTACAAAATCCCGCTCGCACGTTTACTGAACGTACCCGAGAAAAGTTCAGAAATTTATGTCAGGCACTCTGGGCCTCGGAATCACGCGTAGTCGATTTTTGTGGACTTTTAAAATTCTCATATATTTAAAAAAAAATTACATGGAAATTCTGGGTCTTTACAAAAATAAATTCTTATCCACATGGAAAGGAATCTGGCTAAACATACCTTTGAATCAATCTTAGACTTAACTTGGTAACCCCAGTTCTTGTTATCACCTTTCTCCAACATAGTCTAGGATGTGCCTGAAGCACCCTAATTATCCACAGTTTGGAAAACACAAGGACTTCCACAAGTAGAACCCTTTTATTTTGTTGGTTTAAAAAAATATTCCATCCAAACTTTTGCATCAATATTAGCCCTAGTGCTAAGATATTTCTTTTATTTCAACAATTTCTTTTCTATTTTGAATAGTTCATGATCCAATGGTGGAATCCTCTTAGAATCACCCCATGTTGTTATTAGTGGAGTGAATTCATCATAAATCTCCATGAGAATGGGATCCCCAGATATTTAGTTGATATACCATAAAATGATGCAAAATTCACCATGCATCAAGTGAAATGAATTTGTTTGTGGTCTCCATCAGCTCAGTAATTCATGAATGAATTAATTTTTGTAAAAATAAGATTGGAATATCTAGATAAATTCATAAATGTGAACATCTATCATCTCTAACCTGAACTCTACACAAGTCCGTCGTACCCAAAATTCTCACATCCATTCAGGCTTCACTCCTCCTCCAGAACGATGGTCTCAGTCTTCCTTTCAATCATTTGATTGATCTTCTTTTGAGTCATGAAAGTTTGAATCATATTAATGCGAAATAGGATCTACAACATGATTCTTAATATTAGGAGTACAACTGCTATGATGTATGATGCATCCAATAGGGATTGTTCCCTCATGAATTGGAATACCATTCATAGTAATATTCATACAATGATAGTTGAGGTGTTGAAAAAACCAAGTCTTTAGAAAATATTTCTTATAATCTAGAATGTGGGCATCTTTAAAAATCTCATTCCCATACAGAGGTAGATAATGGCTTCATATAAATTCATGCTGGTATGGAATTAAACCATTAACCAAAATCGGAATGGTACTCTCAACAATGTTGTAATTGTCGGGTCCAATGATTTTCATCTTTTTAGTTCAGAAAACTCCATCTTCCTTAGTTGAAGTCATCAAGAGATCCATTTATTTCAAGATAATTACCAAATTTTCCTCACTAAATTGGAATATTGAATTAAGAAATTTCAAATTTTAATTTAGAGGAATTCTAGATTTTGGAAAAGAAAAAGTTCCATGTAGATCCTTCGACGACGTCTCCCGTGTAGGTCCTTTGACAAGGTATCCAGTGCAAGTCCTTAGACAAAGTCTTTCCCAGCTCCTTCAATTAAGTAACTCCTCGTAGCTTCCTCGCTAAAATGGGTATTCCTTGAGAGACTTTCAAGGGACCTACACAAGAGCACAATGAGAGGGAGCTGAACTAATAACCTATGCAATGAGAGCATAACTCTAAGAATGTGGGTGAAGAAAATGTCAATGGAATGTGGGTATTTGTAGGCACTACTAGACTATGCTGCTGAACTACACAACATAGCTACGCAGTCGAGCTATGCAATCCATAATTAATTTTCCATAATCTTTTTCCCATAATATTTTGCCCATAATATTTTTCGAAGAGTATAACCTCTTTTTAGTCGGTTCCAATCCTGAGGGGGGGATTTTGTTGACATCCCCTTGTTTAATAAAGGAAGGAAAAACTATTATGAAGAAGAACATTGGATGTCTTAAAGTATCAAAGAAATTTAAAGGAAGTAAATAAATATAGTTCAAGGGATCTACCCAGCATATCTATGTATAATAAGGCCAGCACAACTCCTTCCCTTTCAACATAAAGGCACTATGACCTATACTACACATCTACACATCAAGCGGCTAGTGTAGGTCCTACCCATGCATCCCAATGCATATCCCCCTATGTCGAGGACCTACGTTATGGACCAATTCTATAGACCTATGTGGAAACATAATTTTTGCACACCTACGTGGAAGAGATATGCTATGGAGCTACACTGAAGAACTATACTAAAAAAATACATTCGACTAGGTCCCCTCCCTGCTTATAAATAGGAACCTTGGGCTCCCCATTTTGCTAACTGAAAAAGATATAATAACTCCCAATGCTCCCATTGTGTAGTTCCTTTTCCCAATTCACCCAAATTTTCTCATGTATCATTCTAAAACAATAGAGAAGAGAGGATTAGATATGATAATAAATATCAACCTCCTTTAAGAGTTTCAAATACAAAATATTTTATGAAAGGACCCTCATTCAATAAGGAGAAGTCATCTACGCAAGTTCCTCTCCTAAATCAAGGACCTATGTGGGATGCTCCCAAGGGCATCAAGGGACACCCATGGTGCTTAAGTTAAAACCTCACCCAAGTGTTGTTTTCCTTAGTCCATTTCCCAAGGCATATCAATATTTCACAGGCTTATAATTCCTGTGTTAATCATTTTTTAAATCATCCTAGGACTTACACAACACACCCACCTGATAAACCTACGCGGAACACCTATGTGGTGCACCCTTGTAGCACAACTACACATCACACCTACACCATGTACCTACACCCAGGCCCTACTAGAGATACCTTTTAATCCCTCTTCAAATCCATTCATGGTAGGGATTCTCCTTCTCTGTATCCCTTTTCTGAAAGGGAACAAGTTGAAACATCCACCAAAACCTCCTGGATTACCAAACCCCTGGGAAAGACACATCAGCATGTCTCCCATTTGGTTTTGAATTTCTACAGTCATAGAATCCCCACATTTGTCTTATAAGGGACTCAGGATCCTTGGGATGTCTATAGGTCTGTATATCTATAGTCACAAGGACCCTTACCCTAGAGACTGTGTTGGGAAGTTCCCAATATAGAGGATTAGGGTTCGGGACATGTCCCCAATTCTCATATTTAAGACTCGGAACCTCTGCTCCCTGGTAGGGAAGGTACAAATCACAATTGAATCTCTTTTTGACATAGGGAATGATATCCTCCTTCTAATAAATGACCAATTCCAGGGCATCCCTCTTAGTGTAATCCCCTATCCTTTCGGGCTAGACCTGATGACCTTCACTTTCATTCCACATTGAATGGTTCATTTCTCAGTGCCCTCGTAGACTATCACCCAGGCTTTATTCATCGTAGGCCTGGCCTCTTCCATAGGCGGAGGAGAAAATGTATGGTTTTTTGAATCTTTCACATCCTCTTGTTTCTCACATTGAGCATGAATCACATGGGCTTAGAGACTAGTGATAATCACAACATCTACACAATCAATCCTTCTTGAACTACAAGAACACTAATTCCCACCATAATTAAGATATGTATGAAGCCTTCACCCAGGTCCCAAGATCAATGGACATCCTCCTTAGGTGTCCAATCCTAATTACATTAGTTTGGGCATTCGTCTTAGGAATAAAACCAGAATTAAGTCTCCCTTTAATCTCTATGAGTTAAGACATCTCTTGTAGACCACATTACAAGGGAATTATCCTTAGTAGTAATCCCCAACCTTTTTAACTCAATGGTCCATACCCCCCTAGGAGACTTACCGAACTATGTGGGATTTGATTACCATCCAAGGGGGATATATAGGAAACCTCCCTAGTGTTCAAATCCACCCTATTGTTTTGGGCCACATTACTAGTAGGGTCTAATCTAACATGGAAACTCATATCCTTTCCAGGTTCCTTGGGATTCTTAGGCATAAGTCCCCCAACAATCTGTGACTAAGAACCTTCCACTTATATTTACTTACCATATGACATTAAACAATACATTTAAGACCTTGTCACATGAATTTAAAAGGTTTGATGTGTCCCATTAAGCGGCACCGAACTATGCGGGTTCTAATTCCTTTAACGAGGATACGTAGGTATCCCATTTATGGGTAGGATCCCAACATCAAAATAAAATTCTGTCTCCCTAGGTGATGATATATTACATAGTTCCCTACTGAGTGGCTTAAAAACCAGTATCATCATAGCAACAACTAAACAATCTCTAACTAGTATATAAGTGGATAACATTGATGGGGAACCTCTAATATATATGGATATCTCAATTTATGAAGAAACTTGAATACATAAGGATGATTCTGAATTCCACACATGCTAAATAATTGATTTCAAATTTCAAGGGAAACCAATATTATTCTTGATAAATTAATAAGGATTCATGGAAATATCTTAAATCTATAAGAGATTCCCAGAGTAGGAAATAAGTCACCCTAAAAGGTAGTGATGATACCGACCTCCCATCCTATCGAACAATGCGAGTTATTAAGTATCGTTGGTCAAAAAACCTAATAGACAAATGACTTTGTAAAGTAGGTACCTTTGGGTACATAACCTTTGGGTGTTTCCGGTTCAATAAATAAATCTAAGGTAAACCATCTGAAAGTAGTGATTCCTAAGAAGAACACACATTCTGGGGGAAAAACTGTCTAGATAGAAATATTATGCCAATCACTATCGATGAACTCTAGAGGTTGAGGTTGGGTATCTGGTCTTTTTATGTATCTCACCATGGTTGGGAAACAGATGGATTAGGATATAGGGTAATAATTCACCATGATATGTCAGGTCATTCAAGATTCTCAAGAGAGTCAAGTCAGTGGCCTATCAGTTTTCATTAACTCGGAGGTATCAATGCTTCCATGATGTCTTTATTGTATCCTAGTTATTCCATTATCAATTAGACCCATATTACCCTATTATTCCAGATTGATTGGAGTTATAGGTAGAGGCATCCATCGAGGATAATCCTATTCGTATCATTGATTGAAGAATGAAGGTTTTCTAAGGCTGGTCATTTCCTCTATGATAGGTTTTATGACAATATGGTAATTTATATAATGTGACATTGGAGATCGTGGTTGATGTAAATGCCCAGTGGACAGATATACTCTTAGGAAATTCTTAGACACCCTTGGAATGGAAATTTGGTGATATATTGCTTAAAAGGGGAAATATTGTAAGATCATAAGATTTCTTTTAATGTAAAAATCTTTTTAATTTCAATTTAACTGATTATTTTAAGCTAATGTGAATAATTGACGAGGTCATGAGAGTTTTGAGGGTATATGAGGCTTTTTTGGAGACTGAAGGCCTATTTTTTTTGGAAAAAGAAGTTAGTCCACTATGTTTGGAGTGATCGTGTTGTGCTGGAAAAAGGGTAGAAAAAGGCCTAAAGGTTTAAGGAAATTGTATAACTAGGGACTCACCCCCGTGTAGGAGCTCTGTAGTTTTAGCATAGGCTTAAACCGTGGTCAACAAATGATTTTTCTAACCATGTTACATGGTCATGTAGGACCCCTTGAGGTAGATAAGGGTACACAATTATCACACTATTCGGCCAACCGTGAGGCCAAACCATGTGACCTGATGTTTTGGGGTAAAATTTCAAAACAACACTTAAATTTCATAAAACCTATTTATTTTTCCTTCAATCATTCTAGTGTACAACCTAGAGGATTGTGTTCTCTTTTTAAGCGCAATTCATAAGTTTAAATCTTGAATCTTCATCCATGCTTGCATATGAACATAGTTTATCTCATTAGATTCACACCTGTAACTTCTTCATTCAACTTATTCATTTCTTTGTTTTCCTTATTATCTATTGTGAAATTTTGGTGTGTGCCATTACACCCTATTTTCAGGACATTCAACTATTTCTGTAACTTAATCCAATTAATATCAATTCAGGAGTCAATACTGGACAATTTTACCACTAAGAACATATGGTAAGTGATCTATAACTTTCCCTTATAGTTGTGTGTTTAATAAGCCTAGTTTTCATTATGTTTCAGGAACGACCTTCCAGAGTTCCCATGAAATTAAATGAATTACTTGATTAATTTTTTGTAGCCTATTTATGTTTCCCACTAGTTTATTTATACTATTTTAGGTCTCTTTCCTCAACATGGTTCATCCATGGGGTGTTATCTACACTTTTTATATTGTATTGACCACCCGTGGAGTGTTTCATTGAATATTCCCTTTCTTATACCACCTTTTTGGATGTGTGTGAGCACTCTAGAATTATTGGGAGATTTAATGAATTGAATGATAATTTATTTAATGATAGGATATGGGTTATACCTCATTTTCATGTGATAACATATGATTTGAATGGGTAATGTCTTATATGGAAAATGTTGAATGAGTTTGTTGAACTCGTGGTCTTTGAATGTTTATAAAATTCCAATTGAATTGAATTATGAATTTATAATGGTAGTGGATTCCTTGGAAGAGATCCTTGGATTATTATTCCATTAGATTCCATATACTTTTCCACTCTATGGATCTTGTGTATGGTAGTGGATTCCTTGGACTTGTCTACTTCTTGGATCATGATTCTGTTGGATGCCATAATACTTGTTACACTTTGGATCCTACATGTTTGGACTCACATTGGACACGATCTATTGGCATGATCCTTGAAATCCAACCAATTATTTACCAATTTTACAAATAGATGCTCCTAGGACACAATAAGGATGCATTAGTCTTCTATAAATTGGATCTATCCCTTCGTAGTCTGAAGATGGATTAGATTTTGTGGTTGTTGTGCATGTTGTACACTTGATTGCATGGTGTGGCCATAATAGATGTTATAAATTGGATTACATAGTATGGAAAAAGTAGATGTTTATATTACATATATATAGCCCTGGTAGGGGTCTTTGATTACAATTTTTAGACTGTATAGTATCCCAATTTTTTATTTATGCTTTATAGTCACCCTCATTGTGGTAAATTGATTATTTCCCACACTGAGCCATGTTTAGCTAGAAAGAATTACATCTTCTTTAGAAACACTACTTTTTTTGTTATAACTGTGATATAATGAACATTGATTCTATTTATATTACATTAACTAGACTTTTTATAGACATTGTTGGTGGTGGAATATTGAGTGTTATCTCATGACCTGTTCAAACCGTTACTGGGTACCCAGGCAGACATCTTGGATGTAGGTAAGGATTGTGGTAAGCACCCACTTTATAATGCTTTATTTTCCTATTTATTATGAGTAGGGTTAACATGACCATGATATGTTTGTGATTCTACCTAGGGATAATTATTTTTTTTTATTTTTTTCCTTTGATACATGTATTTTACTGGATGATTATATACCGGTTTTACTAATTTTTAGAGGAAAGACACATAATTATGAATATGATATTACCATTGGATTTATTTATCATTATTAAATTTATTTGGATGTTTATATTCGGTCATTGATTTATATTATTCTTATGCTATTTTTTATATATTACACCATTGTGTTACACTCTAACATGAGTCCATAGTCTCCCTAAATACACACCCTAAGCCCTTGATGCTATTCTGTAGCCTCTATAATATGGGGAGGCATACTTGAGGCCATGTGAAACATTGGATTAGAGCACCATTAACTGAATCTCGTTTTAGGATGTTACAATTGTTTATATCATAAGAAACCTGTATAAAACATAGTTATCACTACTATAAACCTACTCTAAGAAAACGTATCTATACCCATGGTTTAGAGAAACCATGGGTATTTTTAGGACCAATAGGGGCCTATATACCCTGAGAGGGGGGGTGAATCAGGGTATGTATATTCTTTTCTAAAATTCTTCTTTCCCCACTAGATCTTGACCTCTTTATTACAAGGGTCACTTTGTTTTCTCTTATGCATTTATGTTGATCACTTCTCTTCATCTTTATCTGATGGTTATGATTTAGATGCAATGTAGGGAAGAAACTAGGCAGACATAGATATTTTTACTTGGTTCATCCTCACTGGGCTATGTCCAAGGAGCATAAAACAACAATGTGCCACTGTACCAAATCCACTAAGGATCACTACCAATAATGTTTGGGCTAGATCACTTCTATGCCCAGGCTCACTGCATTTACAATGTTTAAGGTCATCTCACTGCTTTCCCAAGGGTCACTCCCTATTTCTCTCTCTTTGGCTCACTTCCGGTGGATAGGATCACCTTCTTCCACTTCCTTTGCTCACTGCACTTGGAAGGGATCCACTCACAATTTATAGACATGTAGGTCTCTTCATTTTCATGAATAAATTCATCCTCAAATATTGATAGATGCTATGTTGAAGTTTAAAGTTCATCCACTGATGAATACCCCTTTTCCTCTTAAACACCGGGCAAACTACCTTTGGATAGTACCTTCGCAAAGCACCCTACTTCGCGAGGCTCCCAATTTCGCAAAGATCAAACAATCCTTCGCGAAGAACCTTCATTTTTGTAAAGCTCACAATATCGTGGAGCTCAGACCATCACAACGCTCAAGCCTTCTCAATTCTTAGGCCATCACGGAGCTCAAGTCATCGCAAAGCGACTTCCCTCGCGAAGCTCACTGAGCCAACGTGGAGCACACGACTTTCAAGGAGCTAGAATAGCCGCCACGAAGCTCTTCTTTCGCGAAGCAAACTGCCTTCGCGAACCACCTTCATGATACAAGAGCAAAGGATTTTCTTTGAAAGATCTCTCTTCTTCTCTCAAGGGGTTCGACCTGTATTTATAGGCAATCCCACTGACCCTCGACCCTTTCGCACAAAGTCCGCGCCACGTCATCACCAATCGCGAAGCTCCGAAATTTCCGCTGGAATTCTCTCAAAATCGCGAAGCACCTCAACAATTTTCAGATCGTAGAGCTCGTTGTAATCGTGGAGCATCACCATCAACATTCCTTCACACCTTCGCCGTGAATCTCCCTCACAAATCCCTTCACCGCCGCGATGCGCTTCAACTCTGCCATTCGTGAAGCTTTGACGTAATCGCGAAGAAATCACCACCATCAATCTTATGGTCTTTGCGTATTCCAAACCATGAAGCCTCTATTCGCGAAATTCTTTCCTTTTCCATATTAAAATATGATCTTCATGGATATCCACTTTTCGCGATGCTCACCAAACTCCAAATTTTGAACCCCAAAAATTTGGCAAACACTGGGAAACGGCGCCACCTTGTACTGCCCTTTTGTACCACCTCCAGATCGTCCATTCATTTGTCATAATTATTTGTCAACATGGATTGTCAAAAACTTTTCAGGAACTCAAAAATTCTCCATAGAAACCTGCTTTTTCAACAAACACAATCAACCCAAAAATACTGTAATGTTACCTTGAGGGATTTTTTCCCAACAGGTATAAACCATTTTCCCAAACCCATTCCCACAGTTTTTTAAAAATTCTTGGTATATCCCCTAACATATATATCCTTTCTTGGGAACCCCCTCCCCCTACCCCATCTACGATCCCTAATATCCCCTCCCGGCCTACCCTCCCCTCCCCTACCTGCACCCACCTCGACCTCAACCTCCTAGCCTCCGCATCCACCTCAACCTCCCGGTATCCACCTCCCAGCCCCAACATCCTGTCCTCCAACTTCCTTCCTCCCCATCAGCATCTACCTCTGCCTCCCTAACTCCACCTCCCTACCTCCGACTCTAGCTCTGCCTCCATCTCAGCTCCCTCCCTCACATGCACATAAGCCCTAATTTACATGATCAATAAACAACTCACGCTTCCCAGTACATTCCATTGTAGTATCTCTATCATCTTGGTCATACCACAACCATTGACTGAATAAAATATATTCATTTCACTTTTTAGTGGTCTCAATATTCACTAACTACATCACAGGTAAGTTCTCTTCAAAATCTATTGATGTTTCCTTGATTTTAAAGTTCATCTCAACTATCAAATATGAACTATGAGATTCCATTTTAATGTTTCTTCAGACCATAAAATTTTATCTAATACCTTTAGTGGTTCCAAAAGATCCCTCCACAATCCCTATATTCTTTTATGAGGCCTACAGTTTGGTGTATCAATTATCAGACTTCTAATTTGAGGTATTTTTTCATTTTATTATCTTATCCTACTCAAATTTGACTATGTTATTCTGATTTCTTTATTTTCATTACTTATTTCCCAACTACTTTCTCATTAAATCAATTTTTATCTGATTTATATCTTATTCTAGGTAAATGTTTTAAAATAATTGTTTTTCTATATTGATAGCTTCCTCCTCCATTCTATTGTAACAAACCTATGTTTGAAGTATTTTTTTAGTTTTGAAGAGATTAAATTTTAAAATTACCACTGATTTTATTAATTGTGTTTATGTTTTTTCCATTATTTTCTATGTTACATGAAATTCAATTGCTTATTATTTCATATATATTCCCATAATATTTGATCATGATTTATTTTTTGGTTAAATTTTTTTTCCAACTACATTTTTTACTTGTTTTTTCTACTCATTTTATATAAGGAGTTATTTTTTCATTTGGAAGGACCTCCACCAACACTAAATTAGTCCACCACACTTAAAATCCATTAACATGCAGCTTTATATTTCTAGATATTATATCAGCAAAATTCCATTGTTTATAAATTGTAAGGTTTCTACAGATCCTCATCAATTCTCCCCTCAAACTGACTAAATTGGTATCAATTTTTCTTCAATTTCTATATATATATTTTACCTCCAACTCTATATCGATGTAATTTTTTTCTTACACCATATTTTTTATTGTATCTTTGGTATTCCATTTTTTTCTTTTGTATTTTTTTCTACTAATAGATGTATGTTCAATTTTTAATATGTATTATAACATTATTTTGTAGAAAATGATGAAGATTAGTTTGTTTTCATTCAATTTATATATGTTTTTTACTAACAGTTTGATTATTACTCATTCTAAAACAAACATTTATTATATGATGATATGTTTGATGTATGTTTGATTGATACATATCACATGTAACAATTTGACATAAACTTTTTAGTATAGATTTTAATTTGATGATCATAAAGAGATATAATATATCATCATAATAAATATATATCAGATGATATATAATATAGTAATATATTATACACTATCGTTTAATACTGTCTATTGTTATAAACTTCCCATTTAATGTTCTTTCTACTATTATAAACAACCATTTTTTGATAGGTTCCATTTATATTTATTAATTTAAATGGATTTTACGCCCATTTTTTCTTATGGATGTGATAACTAAAAAATCATAAGCTTTAATTTTTTTAATACCTCATTTATTTATTATCTATCCCATTTATTGAAATGTACAGGAATAAATGGGCATATCCTTTATTTATTAGTTATCCCATATACTATTGTATCTTAATAAAATGTATATGAATATACCAAAAATTGGGTATCTGCCCATGAACTTTCTCTTATAAATACATATTTCAAATTCAAAACCCAATTCAAAAAAATGATTTATTTTTTGGTTTCTCTTAATATATATTTTTTTATTCTATTATAAATATTTTCAAAATAAAATGATGATACTATTTATATGTTTTGAAATATATTTTTCTTTTTACAAGTTTAAAAAATGAAATCTTAGTATAAAATACATCTAAATTCCATGTGGCATACAATCCAATTTTTTCATTTTTGGATGTTTGAGTATCTTTAATTCAATTTTTTCAATAGGATTTTTTTTATAGGTGGTATTTTTTTATAATATTCTTAATAATTTTTTATTGTTTAGGGAAACCATGTTATTAGGTTCTTCTATTTTGTTTCCTAATGATAAAATTCTTAAAGGAGTAGTGTTTTCTTTAGCATGTGTTTTCTTTTTGATGGATCGACTTATGTGATATTTTTTCCTCTTTACTATTCGTTTCATTTTTTATCACTACAACTGAACCCTAACTCATTTTGGATGTTTTTATTTTGGTAAATTCTTGATTTTTAGGGATCTTGGATCCTGTTAAAGCCATTTTTAGACACCTCCATCAAGGGAAGTAGTTTATCCATGGGTTTCAGGTATGTTTTGTTCTATTTCACTTATTTTACTGTTTTTAGGGTTTTGGGATTTTTGATTTTTTGGTGTTTTCTAGAGTATTTTGGACTTGCTGTGGTGGCTTCGGGTTTCCATTATCAAAGGAAACTTTCACATGTATGCGTAGTTAGGAATATACATATATAAGTTCCCCCATATATATATATATATATATATTCAATCATGGCTATATGAATATGTATATTGGGGAAAGGTGAACTTATGTATATATATGAAAAATGAATATGTGTGTATGGTGAAGGTGTATATTCACTTATAAGAATATATGTAACGATCCCCTTATCCATTTTTGTCCATGAAAATATGTACATAGGGGTTAGGTGTCCTTATATATATGTGAAAGTCCATTTGCGTGAAAGTGGTAAAGTAAATATTTGAGTTTCCATCGTCATAAGAAGAGCGACTTGAGTTTGAGGTAGGTTCTCTTATCTATTGGCCATTAAATTTAAACAATAATTGATTTCATTTATTTCACACCATGTTTTTTTACTAAATATTGATATAGATTTCTTATAAAAACTTTCTTGAATATATTAAAAGAGAACCAAACTAACCGATATAAAATTGAGCTTTATTGAATTATAATAAAATGAATGAAATAAGACATTATATAAGTATGAAATCATATCATGTCATACCAAAGTGAATCATACATAATCTATAAAATCCAATTAGACTTCTCCTGACCTGCCTTAGTTAGGATTACATCAAAAATAACAAACCAAGATGAACCATAAAAAACTAAACAAAACAAGATTAATAAGTGCAACCCCAAAATCAGTTGAACTAATTAAATTAAAACCATACACACTCATAATGGAGAGAATAGATCCAAATAAAAAATAAAATAAATTTTTTTAAAAAAACACCCACAAATTAACCGAACCTCACTAGTATAAATGTAAATAAGATCAACCAAAATATATCTAGAATGATAAAAATCAAGAAAATATAATTCAAATAGAAAAACAATGGATGAAACTAAATTGGAACAAGTAAAAGTAATCTAAAATGAAATAATCTGATATTACAAATGATGAATAAAATTAGACTAAATATAATGAATTCAAATAAGTATGACCAAAACTGACTCGAACTAAACTGAACTAAACCAAACTGATATGAACTAAATGTAGTAAAATTGAATTGATTAGAACCCATGAATAAAATTTTCAAATATAATATAAATAAAAACAAGATAAACTAATTATAATGAAAATGTCCCAAAAAACTTGTAAAAAACAAAACCAACCCAATATTTCATAGTTTTTGATAATCCATTCCAAATTGAATTGATTGGAAAAACCATAAAATGAATTATAAAGTGAAAATAAAAAACTAAAACAAAATACAATTGAATCAAATTTAACAAAATAAATTGGAATTTTTATGAAAAAAATTAAAATTTACTGAACTAAATTATTGTGAATTAGGCCAAACATAAATAACCAATATATAGAAAATTAAATTACACATAACATAACTAAGAAAAATCAAACCTATGTAAACAAAACCAAAAAAATAGATGGAACCACATACTCTTGAAATAATATAATATATTTCCCCCTTTATTTCAAGAACATGTTTTGATTGATGGGGAATTATGGTTCTTATATATTTGTTGGTGACTTGTATAGTCACAGGAGATAAGTATTTCATGGTTTAGTTTTTATTTTATTTTCTTTATCACATCAACCAATTAGGCCTTTTACCACTTTATATGGATAGAGGGTAGTTATATTCTATAAAGGGGCCAAAAGTGTAGTGGAGGTGGCTACATGGTTTTATTTTCATGGGAGGGGGATAGAGGTAGTTGAGAGATTAGTTAGTGTGTTTCATTTTTTATACCATTATACAATGTTTCTTTTGAATATATTATTTTCCTTTGGTATGGATGTCCGACGTACGGATGGGTCATGCCAAAATTTCATTTATTTTCCAATGCTATTTTAATTAATTTTATGTGGGAAAATCATTCTCAGGTAGTGATTCCTTAATTCCCAAACACTTTTTCTAGCCTGTGGGCATATCCCATCCACCTTAGTACATTCTATCCATTCCTATATGACATTCTAACTAGGCTATTACTATTTTTGAGCTATAGGAGGTCCATGGAAACATGGAATAAATATAAAGGGATAGGGAATGTCTATGGATGAATTATGAATTCCTAGGAATAAGGATTGAGGACATTAGAAAATACAATTTGGAGATGTGGGAGACCATGGAATATATATTGATTCTGGAAATGCTATAGGTATAAAAGGTGGAGAAATGGTAATGCGTTGGTACTACTAAATGGAAATTCACATTCATAACCAATTTGATAATGTTATATCAGATCACGACCTACTTTACATTGCTGGAGTTGATGATTAGAATCTATCCTAATGCAACTATATAAATAATTTAGTGCCAAATTACTTTATAATACACTAGATAGTTTGGTTTGAAATTTCCAGTAAAACCTTTATTTACCTCCCATGGGTTTCAGTCTAATTTTATTTCAATTATTTCACTAAAAATCATCATTCATAAATTACAAGACATAATATTACCATGAATAAACTTGAAATATCACTCTTATATTCTAGGTGGATAGACTAGTTCAGCAGACTACCGATGGAGATAAAATCAACCAGTATTATGGGTTGAGTACTATAATTGATTACTCATCATCTAGGTTGGTTTAAAATGAGTGTATTGATAGATCAGTTTCTTTTGATGTTGATAATTATTAAACACCTCTATTTGGATCATGCAATTGGACTACCACAACAACTTGATTATTTTGAAATGATGACGTTATTTAAGATTCTAGTTTCTCAATAATATGTGTATGAGTTTCCCAATAAAATATTGTATTTATAATTAATATTTTGGGTTCTTAATCATTTTTATAATTAATATTTTGGTGCCACCTGATCCTATTGGATGATATTGGGTCGAATGCTTGCAGATCAAACTGCGCACAAGGACACAACTCTAACCAACTATAGAAACTCTAAAAAACTATAATAAATTTGAACGGATGACACCAACATGGCACTGTAGCAACTCACATCATACTCTATTTGGAACACATCTTCCTTGATTAGGGTGAAACCCCATGTGGGTGGCCATGGAGTAGTTTGGAAATGAAATATGGATAGTTTTAAATCTTGAATCGCATAGTGTGAGAATTAATTCAATGAGAAATTGAGATAAACATTATATATGTTTTAAACCAAAGAAAATAGACTCAACTAGAATGAGTTTTGGTTAGACGGTTTCATGTTGATAGGTTGAATATGTCTGCTTTTACCCCATGTTTATATGTAAACTAATTCCTATATAAGTTGGTATGGCAACTACTTCAATTCACTCATGATATCTAGCATGTACTGTGGTTTGTATTTTTTATACAATTTCAAGATGGTGGGAAGGATATTGATACCTATTTGGGACAGGTATTTATACCCACGGTTTAATAAACCATTGGTATATTATATCTGGTGCATTAATCTATACCCATAGTTTTGTAAATCATGGGTATTGATATATTCCCATGGTTTAACTAAAATACTGGGTATTATAGAAATAACCAAGACTATACCCACAGTTTCTAGGGGATATACCCATGGTTCCAAACTATGGTTATAGGTGATGTTTCTTGTAATGTATGAAAATTAAAATAGGAATAAAACCACATGTTAATAAAAATATTATAAACATCAATAATTCAACCTCGTGGTCTCCCATGAAAATAATACCATCAAGCATAACCATGAAGATAAAAAAAATTATAAATATGGTAAACCTTTTTAGGAAGTAAATCAAATGGATTATTTTTCAAAAATATGTATGTTAATATCTTGGAATGGAAAAGGGTAATATGACCATTTTATGGTAGTTGGATATATAGTGGTTAGATATGAAGTCATTGGAAATATGATCATTGGGTATACATATATATATATATATATAATAGGTATGTTGAAGTTTTTATAATTTCCATTTAACATTTACATAAAAGTAACAAATGTATTAAAAATAATATATTTGACATGTAAATGAAAAATAATAAATATTTATGGAATAAAATAAAATATAAGAATTCATTAGTGAAAATATCTTATATTTTTATATGTTACATTAAAAAAATTAATCAATAAATTTTAAATAATGATGATAATAAAATTAATTAATTATATATATATATATATATAAACATATAAATTAACATTCATATAATGGTTAGTAATTTGTAAGAAATTGGAAATAAATCATTAAATGTTTTAAAAGATATTTTTCTAAAAAGTTGTTTTTTATATATAATATATGATTTAATTTAAAATGTAAATTTATCTTAATTAAATTTTGAATTTTATATAATTGAATTTGTATTTGGAATAATGAATTCTAATTAGTTAATGTAAAGACCCAGAAAATTCCATACAATTTTTTTAATTATTTGAGATTATTATGAGTGTGTGAAAATTGATGGCGTTTGATTCCGAGGCCCGGTGTGCCTGGAATGAATTTATGAACTTTTTTAGGTACATTTAGTAAACACGCGAGCCTCATTTTCTATCTCTTGAAACGGTGCTCGGAATTGAAATATGAGAGTACTGTTGAATCCGAAGTGTCAGGATTTGATTAATAGAAGCTTCACTTCGACCGTAGTAGGTCGGGAGAAAATGTTAGTTTTTGGATTTTTAAAGAAAAGTAAAATAACATGTTATTGTTATTGTTATTTTCTTTTTCTCCAATAGATGAGTGGCGGTGGTAGGACCAGTGACTTGTCAAGCCATTTAATGGCTTGACTCATCAACTGCGTAACTTCACCATTGTGAATTAAAAGAGGTTCATTCATTTAATGAACCTCATTAATTCTTCAATGTGTTACTCATATTTCCCCCTCCAATTTAAATGGAGCTCGGGGTGGGTTTTTGGTACGGCTTCTTCAAGCAAGGAAACTCTAGTGGAGTTTTGTGGCAACATCCACCAATGGAGGATGAAAGCTCGGGCAGCAATGATCCGGGATTGACGAACGCTGACAACTCCATCCAACGTGGATGATCCTCCCGCCACAACTACGAAACTTCCAACAGATCTCAAGTTAGGGGTTTATGTTTAATTTTGGTTAAGGATTATTGAAATAAATTTATTTAATCTTTAATGTTAGATAAATATTCTCCCGCTTGTTATCATGTTAATGCGGAGGGTGTGGGTCGAGCAAAAAAGGCTTGGACCCTCTGCCGCTTTGTTCATGTTGCATTATTCGGAAACTTATTTGCTTAATTTTTGACAGAAACGCAAGACAGAGGGTCATGTTGTGACAACAGCATTCTGTGACACTCGTATGAGCAGACGGTACTAAGAACAGACCATCAGAGCACATCCAGTGGCATGCGGAAAGATTCGCTTGCGCGCCATGCCGACAGTGAATGGAGGAGGCATGCGGTAACTATTCGCGAGTGGTGGGAAGGTGTCGTGCCATCGTGCGCCTCAGTGTGTAGAGGTGGATAGCCCCAGCCAGCTACGCGGGACAAGGGCGGCACCTGAAGGCACCGCCGGCGGCAGCGGCCAAGGCAGGAGGGGGCGGTGCGGCCCCCCGCCGCACCGTGTCCGTTGGAGACCGGTCGACCACTAAACCGACCATTTCCCACGGTGCAGTAGCACCCCACCATCTGGATGAAATGACCTTGTGTCCACGAGGCTAGCTGGTGAAATGGTCCACCTTCAGGCGAATCGGGCCGGATGCGGGATGGCCGAACAATCCAGACCTGCAACCCAACGGGCAGTCGTGGGTGGGCCGAGCCCCACCTTGCGGGTCGGCCCAACCGCGACCCGAGCCCGCGAACCAGGAAGGGTGACCTCGATGGGTCTGACCCAATGAACCAGGTCGAACCATAATGGGCTGGACCCAGGCGCGGTCAGGTAGACCTCAGGACCCATTGCGTCGGGTCGGCCGGACCGAGTCGGACCGGGCCTAGACCTAACCGGCCCCCGAATAAAGAAATGTCCGTAACTGACGAACCGAATGTCCATTTGACTTTCTTCCAGTGGCCTTAGGACCCCTTTTTGGGAATCGATCCCTTTGGCATATTCCAATAGGCCCGACTGAGCTGGGCCTCACCGAGGTTCGGTCACTCCCTTTTCACAGAATGGGGTGTAACTAACAGACCGGGCGTCTGATCGAACCTTATTCTATGGAATAAGGACCCTTGTGACAAGGAAGTAATTTGGAAATAATCTAAGTGAGTTTTGATGGAGTTTGACATGAGACCTGGGTTAGATCAGACTTGAATCCAACCAGGATCTTTTTACAAAAGTTCCCATATCCCACAGACCGGGCGTCTGATCAACGTTTCGTCTATCATGTTGGGAACCCCATGACTGGGCGGTCCCTTGGGTATTATTTTTTCCAGACGTTGTACTAGATGAAATATGACCGACAGCTTAAGGAGAATAATCTTTCGGAGATCAGGCGTGCTACGTATGGGAATCCAGTGGCAGGTTATGACATGAAGAAGAAGAGAGACCAATACAGGTCTACATCAGAAACTCTAGAGTGGGATGATCTAGCATCATGACTAATCATCCCTACCTCTGTACCAGTGACCAATACGGGTCAGCACCAGGGACCAATATGGGTCATCACCAGGGACCAATACTAGTCAGCACCAATGACCAATACGGGTCAGCACCAACGACCAATGCGGGTAATCACCAGCGACAAATATGGGTTAACACTAGAGACCAATACGGGTCAACATATAGTGACCAACATGGGTTAGAATACAGTGACCTATACATCACAACAATAGATTTACTACGGATATGATGATCTGGATTTATGACTAGTCATCCCTATCACAATAACCTTGAAGTTATACTGTTAGAGTGAGTCGTCTCTTTTTCTTTGTGCTTCATGATTTAGATCATTCTTGTGATATTAACTTTGTGTTATTTCTTCTGATTTTTTCTTTTGTGGATTATTGAGAGACCTCCAGGGGTCTCTGGGTCCCCTATTGAGTCGTTATACTCACCCCTGCACAGGCTCCACCCACACGTGTGTGTCTAGTGGAGACTACTGATGCTACGAGGCATGCATTAGAGGTTCATGAATTAGTGGAGCTTGGTGTGAAGGGAGTAGTCGAGATCCTCATATTTGACATCAGACCTATAGCTGTTACCCTCCAGGTAGAGCTTCAGGGAAGATGCGACAACTGTTTAATTTATTTTCAGTTCCTAGGGCTTTTATTCTTGCCCACTATTTTTAGTTTACAATTGTACTTGTGGTTGTACTTTACTCTCGTGGTTATACCTTACTTTTTTTGGTTTCTTATCTTTAAGGAAATGCCTTCCATGTTCAGGAAAAACCTTCAGGTTCTAGATACCAACCCCTGGACTATGGAAGTCAGGCTTGCGGTAGTCATGTATGAGCCCCATGGGACGGGTCATGAAAAAGTGGTATCAGAGGGTGGTCAGTTATATTAGAATAACTAACAGTCTTCTTTTAATGATGAAATGGTGTAAATTGTCTTGAGTTTTTTTTAAGTATAGGGAGTCTAGTGTTGGTGCGGCGACCAACGTATCCATACACTAAAACCCTGAATTCTGTTTTCTGACTCAGTACATGAAAACAACAGTTTCTTGTGTTTTGAAAACTTTTCATAGTCTTTCTTGAGTCATCTCACCAGTTATAACTTATTGATTGTGGCACATCAGTTTCTTATAGGATGCCTCCACGGAGACCGCCATCCAGGATTCTGTTTAGAGATCATGAAAGTGGCACACCAAGTGACAAGATGTCGGTACATGGACTACTCACAATGATGGCACCTTTGGGTAGTGTACCATCAATACCACCACCTTTTGAGTAGCAGATGCTACCAGTGGATCATGCATGCGGGCTGAATGCGTTGTATGAGTTCTAGAAATAGAGGTTTCTAAGGTTTTGAAGTGAGACAAACCCCCAGGCAGCATAGGACTAACTTGAGGAAGTTTCGCGGGTCTTTCACTTAGTATAGACACTCGTCGAGAAGATGAAAATCTTGGCCACTAGCCTTCTTCAGGGCCCAACAGGACGATGGTGGAACTCGAAGATCTAGGTGCATAAGGATACGACCCTCACCTAGCTAGAAATTGAGAGCCTTTTCAGGGAAGAGTTCATGCCAGTGACACTATGCTCTTTTCATATTCAAGAGATTCTGCATCTGCAGCAGGGCGGCCAGACTATGGCTCAGTACTCTTTGAGATTTTCTGACCTCTACCGATACTCCAACAACATGGTACGGGTCCCTTTCTTTAGGTCCCTGACCTTTGAGAAGGGGTTTCGATGAGAGATCAGATCTGAAATAGTTTCTCTAAGCATCCTGACGTAGGTTGGGGTGCTAGAGAGATCTTTTCTGATAGAGATCTTCCTTGTCGATCAGGAACCAACAGTGAGAGCCCCTACCGGATGACAGATAGCAGCTTCATCTACAACTGGAAGTAGACAGATGACACAAAATCCCAAGCGGACTCGACCTTCCCGAGGGTGACCTAGGGACACATGGTCAATGGTGCAAGGATCGAGAGTCTCAAGGAGACACCAATGAGGCTTGATTTGTTTTTCTTGGGGGGGACAGGATCACGGAGATCATGATTGTATGACTCCCTACAAAGATGATCGGAAGATGGTGGAGGGGCCACCAAGGCAGTGGCAGTGGTAGGAGCATGAGCGTCATCAAGGAGGCAGATGAGGTAGGGGAGCCGGACGTGCAACGGGAGGTGGTCAGGGTCACTAGGCACTTCCACCACCACCCCCAGGTAGTCTACCATGAGCTCAGAGAGCGGGTGGATGGGGACAATCCCAGCTACAGGTAGTAGAGGCTCACGATCCTGACACCCCTGAGATGATACAAGGTATGATCTGTATCTTCTCTACATTAGCAGCTATTCTTATCGACAGAGGTGCTAGAAATTCTTTTTTTAATGTGGACTTATTTTGGGACTCTAAGATTCTGACAGAGCTTTTAGCTTGACCTTTACATTTGGATACTTCTACGGGAGGAGATTAAGCAGTCACACACTGGTCCTGACAGTGGGATCTTACTCTCAGAGGAGACAATTTTTGATGGGATATTCTAGTAGTGGTGTTTAAGCCCTATGACGTCATTCTAGGCATGGACTGTCTATTAGAAGTTCACACACAGATTGACTTCTTGAGATATACAACGCAATATACGCACAGAGATGGAGTCCATTTTTCCTTTGTTGGTTAGAAGGAAAACAGAGCAGCATGAGATGGACTTGCACTCAGGAGGGTGCAGCCGATTACATATTAGCTGGCTGGCATGAACTTCGACATGGTGGATGAGCCAAGTCTACAGTTTCCAGTGGTGGTGGACGAGTATGAGGACGTCTTTCCAGAAGATGTCTCAGGACTAGCTCCTCATAGAGAGGTAGACTTCCACATTGACTTGTACCCAAGAACAACTCCTATATCTAAACTGGAATATCAGATGGACCCTATAGAGCTCTAGGAGTTGAGGGTACAGTTGGAGGACTTACAGAGGAAGGGATTCGTAAGGCCCAATGTTTCTCTATGGGAATCCCCAGTGTTGTTTTCCAAGAAGGCCGACAGGAGTTTGAGGCTATGCATGGACTTCCTATGCCTAAACCAAGTGACCATGAAGAAAATATATCCTCTTCTGAGGATTGATGATCTGTTTGATCAGTTGGAAGGAACAATGTGGTTCTCAAAGATAGACCTCAGATCAGGCTATCATCAGCTTAGGGTACAGGATGAGGACGTACCGAATGCAACCTTCATATGTCGGTATGGCCATTACGAGTTATTGGTGACACCTTTTAGAATGATCAATGGTACAATAGTTTTCATGGGTCTGATGAAAAGGATATTTCAGCCATACCTTGATCACTTTATGGTGGTCTTCATCGATGAAATCTTGTTGTACTTAGCGTTTGAGGAAGATCATGCTATACACTTGAGGATAGTTCTGGACACACTATGGGAGCACTAGTTACATGGGAAGCTCTCGAAGTGTGATTTATGGATACAGAAGGTCCACTTCTTGGGATACATCATCTGAGAGGCTAGAGTTGCAGTGGATCTAGCGAAGATCGAGACAGTACTTTCTTGGGAGCAACCCAGAAGTGTTACGGAGGTGAAGATATTTCTTGGATTAGGAGGCTACTATTGGAGGTTCGTATCTGATTTCTCAAGAGTAAGAAGCACCTATGACTACCTTGAAAAAGAATGGGAAAACCTTCCTATGGTTATAGACATCCCAACAGAGATTTCAACAGTTGATGCAGATCTTGACCATCACTCCCATCCTGAGGTTTCTGGAGGAGGGAACTAACTACATTGTTTACTATGATGCATCAGGGATCAGACTCGGTTGCATCCTAATTCAAGATGATGCAGTGATTGCTTATGTATCATGATAGATGAGGCCTCATGAGAAGAATTATGTGACTCACTTATTAGAGTTGGCAGCAGTAGTCTTCGCACTGATGATGTGTCGACACTACTTGATGGGCGAGGAGTTCATTATTTACTCATACCTCAAGAGTATCAGATATATATTTACACAGAAATATCTAAATCGGAGACGAAGAAATTGGCTAGAGTTCCTCCAGTACTATGACTTTGAGATAGTCTATACTCCTAGGAAAGGGAACGTAGAGGTAGATGCACTTAGCCGGAGATCGAGTTTGCTGCTACTAAACAAGGCTTTAGAGTAGATAGCCTTGCTTCATAAATCCTACATGGATAGAGATGAGACAGCCTACCTCTAGTTGATGGTAGTTTCCCTTCCACTCCTTTAGTGAGTCTAGGAGGCATAACTCGGAGACAGAAGCTGTGAGACTACACATGCTTAGATATCCTAAGGCCATGCACCTGATGGATATTATGAAGGTAGGGAGCACACAATCCTTTTCAGAGGACTTACAGTTGTACCCGTGGTGCTATGAGAGGAGGTGCTGAGGGAGTTCCATACATCCCCCTTGATAATAAATCTAGGCATGATGAAGATGTATCAGGATCTCCGACGTTAGTACTGGTGGCTAGGGATGAAGAAATTTGTGGCAGAGTTTGTTTCTAGATGCCTCACTTGCCAGCAAGTGAAGGCCGAGCACCAAGTACCAGCAGGCTTGACCCAAAACCTCGAGATACCAGAGTGGAAGTGGGAAGGGATATCGATGGACTTCATGAATGGGTTACCACATACGTCCAGAGGGCACGATACCATCTGGGTGATCATTGACCGACTCACCAAGTCGGGCCACTTCGTAGCTATTTGAGAGAAGGGTTCAGTAGAGATCTTGGGATGTATCTACATTCTGGAGATTGTGTGACTTCACAGGGTGCTTTTGACGATAGTCTCTGACCGTGAAACATGCTTCACATACTGGTTGTGGAAAGTATTGCAGGAGGATTTCGGGACTCAGCTTTTCTTAAGCACATCTTTTCACCTGCAGACAGATGGTCAGACTAAGTGAACCATCTAGACCATGGAGGACATGATTCGTGCATGTGTCCTAGATTTTGGTCATTGTTGGGAGGAGCACCTACCCTTGGTGGAGTTCGTGTACAACAATAGTTATCACTCCACCTTTGGTATGAACCCTTTTGAGGCACTGTACGGACGACCGTGAAGAATTCCCTTGTGCTGGACAGATCCAGGAGAGCCAGCACTTGTGGGCCCAGAGATGGTATAGGCTACCATTGAGAAGGTGCAGGTCATCCGAGAGTGGATGAAGACTGCACATTGCCGAAAAAGCCCTATGCTGATAGGTGATAGAGACCACTGGATTTCTAGGAGGGGGACTATGTTTTCTTGTGAGTATCCATTCGATGAGGACTATGGAGATTTGGACAAGGCGGAAAACTCTGGCTGAGGTTTATCAGACCATTCCAGATACTTTGGAGGATTGACAAGGTGGCGTACCACTCGGCACTACCACTACAGTTGGAGAGGGTGCTTAAAAATTCCAGATATCCCAGTTGATGAGATACGTGGATGACCCATCTCACATCATCGACCATGGCGAACTCGAGATTAACGACGGGGAAACTTTTGTGGAGTACCCAGTGGAGATAGAGGATTGACAGGATAAGATCCTTCGTGGGTGGTCGATACCTCTGGTACCCATTTTGTGGCAGCATGAGAATCTCTAGGAGAGCACATGGGAGTGAGACGCTCATATGCATGCCCATTACTCCTCTTTTTTTTTTTGTGTATCCTTATTTGGATTTTAGAGACATAAATCCCCAAGGTGGGAAGAATTTAAAGAGCCAGAAAATTCCAAGTATTTTTTTAATTATTTGGGATTTTTATGAGTCTGAAAATTGATGGTACATGATTCTGAGTCCCGGTGTTCCTGAAATGAATTATTGAACTTTTGTTTAGGTACATTCAGTAAAAACATGGTCATCATTTTCTATCTTTTGAACCGGTGCTTAGAATTTAAATCCGAGATCACCGTTGAATCCGCAACACTGTGATTCTTTTAAGAGAAGCTTCACTTTGACTATAGTTGGTTGGTAGAAAAAGATAATTTTTGGAATTTTTAAAGAATAATAAAATAACATGTAATGGTTATTTTATTTTATTTTTCTGCAACAAATGAGCGGCGGTGGCGGGACTAATGACTTGTTAATCCATTTAATGGATTAACTTGTCAACTGTGTATCTTCATCATTATGAATCAAAAGAGGTTCATTAAATCTTCAATGCATTAGTCACCTTTCTCCCTCCTATTTAAATGGAGCTCGGGGTGGGGTTTTGGCATGACTTCTTCAAGAAAGGAAACTCTGGCGGAGTTCTGCGACCACATCCACCGATGGAGGATGAAAGCTTGGGCAGCAACGATCCGGGATCGACGAACACCGACGACTCCATCCAATGTGGATGCTCCTCCTGCTGCAACCTCGACACCTCCAATGGATCTCGAGGTAGGGAGTTTATGTTTGGTTTTGGGTTAACATTATTGAAATGAGTTTATTTAATCTTTAATGTTAGATAAATATTCTATCTCTTGTTATCATGTTAATGCGAAGGGTGCGGGTTGAACAAACAAGGCCTGAACCCTCTACCTCTTCGTTCATGTTGCGTTCTTTGGGAACGACTTTCCTCAATTTTTAACAGAAACGTGAGACATAGGGTCATGCTGTGACGATGATAGTCTAGGAGACTCATTGGCACAGATGGCACAAATAATGGACCATCGAAGCACGTCCGGTGGCCCGTGGAAAGAACCGCCGGCATGCCATGCCGGTGGCGGCTGGTGGGATGGAGTCGCACCATCGCATCTTGTGTTGGCTAGAGGAAACCGGCCTGAGCCGGCCGTGCATGATAAGTGCGACGCCCGCAGGCTTCGCCGACCCCGCGCCACACTGCATCGACTGGAGACCGGTCGACCACCTAGCCGACCGTTGGACATGGTGGGGATGCACCCCACCGACCAGATGAAATGGACCCACATCCATGGGGATAGATGGATAAATGGTCTACCTTTAGGAGGATGTGAGATGGATACAGGCCTGCCAAATGGGCCGAACCCGCAGCCCAGTGGGCCAGTGCGGGGGGGCCAAGCCCCACCCGGTTGGCCAGGCCAACCGGGGCCCAGGCCTGCAAACCAGCCGAGTTGACCTTGAAAGGCTGGACCCTGTGAACCGGGCCAACCCTTAATGGGCCAGACTTGGGTAGGGTCAGGTAGACCCCAAGACCCGTTGCGTCGGGCCGACCTGACGGATTCAGACTGGGCCTAGACCCAACCAGCCCCCGAATAAAGAAATGCCCGTAACTGACGAACCGGGTGTCTGTTTGACATGCTGTCAATGGTGTTGAGACCCCTTTCTGGGAAGCGATCACTTCGGCTTATTCTGGTGGGACCGACTGAGCCAGGTGAAATTGACGTGTGATCACCCCCATTTCACGGAAAGGGGTGTAACTAAAAGACTGCACGTCCGATCTACGCCCTGTCTGTGGCATAAGGACCCTTGTGACAAGTTGGTCCTTCGGAGACACTCTAAGTGAGATTTGAAGGAGTTTTACAAGAGACTTGGGTTGGATAAGACTTGAATCCAACCGGACCATTTTTACAAAAGTTCCCATATCTCATAGACCGGGCGTCCGATTGACATGTCGTCTGTCATGTTGGGACCCCTATGACGGGGAGGTCCCCTGGGTATGCTTTTTGTGGGACTCTATACCAGTGGAAATATGACCGATGGCTTGAGGAGAATAATCTTTTAGAGATCAGGCATCCTACGTGTGAGAATCCAGTGGCTGTCTGTGACATGAAGAAGAAGAGAGACCAATACTGGTCAGCATCAGAAACTTTAGAGTGGGATGATATAGTTGTATAACTAATCATACCTACCTCTATACCAGTGACCAATACGGGTCAAGAACAACGACAAATACCGGTCACCACCAGAGACCAATACGGGTCAGCACTAACGACCAATACAAAAGTGAGCTTTCTCTTTTTATTTGTGCTTCATGATTTTGATCATGCTTGTGATATTAACTTTGTGGCATTTCTTGTGAGGTTTTCCTTTTTGGATTACTGAGATACCTTCGGGGGTCTTGGGGTCCCCTAATAAGTTGTTATACTCACCCCTGCTTAGGCTCCGCCTGCACGTGTGTGTCAGGTGCAGACTACTAATGCTACTAGGAAGACTTAAATGTTTGGGACTTGGTGGAGCTTGGTACGACGGGAGCAGTTGAGATCCTCTTCTTCGACTACAGACTTATAGCTACTACCCTCTAGGTAGAGCTTCAAGGCATATGCGATAGCTATTTAATTTTGTTTCATTTTCTAGGGCTTTTATTCCAGCCCACTATTTTCATTTTACAGTTTTACTTTTGGTTGTACTTTATTCTCGTGGTTATACCTTACTTTTGTAGGTTGTTTACCTCAGTTTCCCTTTTTGAGTGTGTACAGATCTCTAAGTCAATGACTTCCCTATTCGGGAAAATCCTTCAGGCGCTAGTCACCAACCCCTAGCCTATAGAAGGCGGGCTAGGGGAAGTCACGTCTAGGCCCCATGGGACGGGTTGTGATAGTTAAAAATTTTAATTTCATTTTTGTATAAAAAATATCGAGGTAAAAACTGAGTTATGACGGTGATGAGAAAAAATGAGGTAAATGGTTTAAAATTCAGAAAAGAGATAAAATATTATTAAAAAAATATAATTTTAATGTTTTGATGAGGTAATTCATTACATATCTATATAATTTTTTCATTTTTATTCACTTTCCTGATAATTTCATATTCCTTATACATTAATGAATGGGTATTTTTAAATATGTCACTCAAACTCATTTGTAACAAGAACCCACATCCTCCAATTTTGAACCACACCTATAGTTTTGTTTTCTTGATAATTTTTGTCAAAATTACCTCAATAAAAATCCTCCCACTTTTGGAATCCCATGGCCTCAATAATGATCCTTAAATACTTCAAATTCATAAATAGTTTTTGAAGGACTTCATGTTTTTACATAGTAAGTAACCACCCTGTTTATTTATTTTCATTTTATCATGTCATTCTATATCTTATTTAATATTACTAATATCAGCTAAAAATATCATTATCATTATATTATAATGATAATATAATAAAATTAGTTCATGTTCATCCTTAAATTATACCATGTTCTTATTTGGGTCGGTTCAACCACCTACATGAACTACACTATAATAATTTCCTTATGGATTATTATGAAAACATAAATTCATGAAATAAATGGAATTATTGTATAATTTTTTTTTTAATTTTTGAAATTACATAATACTAATATATATAATTATATTTTTTAAGGAAATTAATTCTTTTAATTGATTCAATAATCACAAATATATAAATTTTTAACTTTTATTTACAATTCATTATCGTAAAATTCATGAAATAATAATGGAACTCCAAAAAACTATAAAACATATAAATACCCTCTCAATGAGATTTTTATAGGTGGGACAACATGAGTAAGGATCAAGGACGAAAACCAACTTATTAAATAAATAATGTAACAAATGGAATAATTATCACCATGTGATTAATATTGATTATGAATGATTAATGAATAGGTGATAAATAAATATAAATGAATAATAGAAATTAAAATAACTATAAATAAGGTTATTATATAGAAGAATAATAAAACTAAGTTAGTTATATAGGTAGTTAGAGTGTATTTTATGAAGTGTGATCTAAGGTAAGGTATTTCTTAACTCAATATCCTTCACTCTGTTATATTTTTTTCAGTTAACTTCAGTATTTTAAGTTAAGTGTATTTTACCCACTGGACAATATAATATTATGTTTCCTCTTCATTGTAGGATAATTAACTTTCTTATAATAATAACCTTTTTGATTTATTCTTGTTTCATAAAATGTAACATTGTAAAGATTAATTTCCACCCTATACTTTGGATATTTCCTTTCCATCTCAATATTTTTTCTTAGCAAAAATCCTTGTTTTTCTACATTTTAATGTTAAATATATATATATATATATATATTATTATATAATACCCATATTTCTATTTAATATAAATTTAAAATTTTATTTTATAAATATTTCATCGATGTGGGTTACATTAAATCATTATAAAAATTAAAATGTATTTCTTTGATCTTTTTTACCATTCCGTATATTTTCTCCATATTTCTTCTATTTTTTCTTTATTTATTCTCAAGTTTCCAATATTGAGATTTTTTATTATTAAATTAAAAATTAAGAATATTCATTTCACCTTTTTCTTAAAAGATACTATATAATATTTTTTTAAAAATCCACAAAGAATTGGTGGAACCATAAGGCAACAAGCAATGAACTAGAAACCCACTAGACTAAGAATACAAATGAGGCCTATCAAAACATTAACTATAACACCTCAAGATTTTATGAAATATTTTTTTTCTAAATAAATTTAATTCATTTAATATCTTATGTCACATGAAACACAAAATTTAAATGAACCATGGTATAATATTAAAATATTATTTTTTAAGGAGATAGTTACAACCAAGCTATTAAATTTATGGTTATGAATAGGACTAACTAAATTGTAAAAATTATATCATTTACACAAGAATAAAATAAATTCATTGGTTTTCAATTAATTTTAAATAGAAATAAAAAACATTTGAAAGTAAACGATTTTTTTTTGAAATACTCTTTTTAGACATATATTGTGTTTTTATATTAATAAATTAGATTAATCACTATTGGTGATTGATTTTAATGTAATGTATATATTATATATTTGATCAAATTTTTTATCACTCATCTAATAATTTTTCTAGGAATGGGATAAGAATAAATCCATTTTTTCACTTAAGACTGTATTTTTCTAAAATAAGTTTTGTCATGTTTTCGCACTTATTTTAAAATTAAATGTTACCAAATTATGAAGTAAGAAATAAAAAATTAAATTAATTTAAAAAAATTTCAATATTATCATACATTTAATTTTTAATAATTTTGTAAAAATATTAATTTTTCTGTTAATAGTGAAAAAGAAAATCTTTTATTTAAATTTGTCTTTTTTGTTTAAATAATTTAAAAATTTACATCTTGTTTTAAAATTTTTTAAAACAAATTTTTTTTCAATGATATTATTATTAATCCAATTTAGGTCATTGGAATCAATTTCATGTTGAATTTTGATATAAAATATTCTTAAACTTATGAAAACATTTTCTTTGGATGTTTTTTTTTGATCGTGTCTGCGGGTTTAATTTTAATTTTAATTCCACAACTTATTATAATTGAATTTAGTAAAATGGATTCAATATTTTTAATTGTTATAATTGTTATAATTTAATAATGCCAACTTAATTTTTTTCATAATTAATAGAAAAAAATTTCAAAAATTAATTATTATAGTTGATGTTAAAATGGGTTTACCAAGGGTTAAAATAAAATTATAAGGGTTAAAAATAACTAAAAACATGTATAATTCCTATGTGTGTCACTCAACTAAATTTTAAAAGGGAACCCCCACACCCTCCACTTCACCCTTAAAAGGGATTTTAGTTCAGAAAATCCCAAAACAAATACCTTATTTAAATCCCTCCCAATGTACTAGAGTCCCTTTTTTATCATAAAACCATTCTAAAATTTATTTAAGAATAAACCTAAAGAGGTTATCTAAAGAAGTGGTATTGTTATTAAACAGGAATTTTCAATTATTTATTCTTCCAACCCCTTAAAATATTCTCTAAATATGATGAAATAATACCACCAGTATAATCTATACACTTAGATTTTGTTATATTAATGGAATAACCTATATCCATCTCCTCCTCTATAAAATGGTAAACAAAACTGTCGATCATGTGTATAGTGGATTACTTCCTCACAAACCAATGAATTTTTTTTCCATTAATGCCTCTAATGGATAGACATAATGATTTACATAAATTATATATTTTATATAAACTAAATAAATTTACTTCAATAACTATAACATCACATCTAACATCTCACTATCTGATCCATTGGAAAACATAGCGTTGGTCGTGTGTACGTGTGGACAACTCCCTCCATGAAGTGATTTCATATGTCTTAATTTTATTACATGGATGGTAATAAGGATATATTTAATGAATATAAAATGTATATATTATATTAAAATTATTTAGGAAAATTAAATTAATATTTACCTTTATTTTTTTCTATCTAAAAAAAGGAAAACATTGTTTATGCATACGTACGACCTACTATCTCCATGAATGGTGTAATTCATTTTTTTATCTCTAAATTTTATAGATGACTCTAAATTTTTATATGAAAAATATATATAATATTTAAATCATGATTAAAATTTTATATATTCTATAACTAAGATCAAAGTTTAAGAAACCAACACCACCGAACCAAAACATACATAAAAAAAGCACTTACTACCCAAAACAGTGATATTAAAAAAGAATTTTTAATAAATGAGTGATAGAGGTTATAAGTATATCATATGTGGTATGATATATATTAGTATGGTTCTAGAATATATTTATTATATAGAAGGTTAAAATGTGTAGGATGGAATTTAAAACTTTAGGCAAGAGATTTTCATCTAACTTTTATTTTCACGGGACATATTGTATATTCTACACAAGTTTCTTTTGTGGGGTGTATATACCACCCATGAATGAATATAATTATTATTATTATGAAAATTATGGGATATAAATATCCATATGATGTCCATTTTTTCATGGGGCCTATGATTCAGAAGTTACCAAAGTGGTAAGGTTTTTATGATACAATCACATTGTTTATTAAGTCTATTTATGTTCATGTTTTTGATGATGAAATATTACGATCCATCTATCAAGAAACTCATGATTTTATTTACACATAGTTTATTTTTTATAACTACATGATTTATTTTCATTTTCCTCTCTTTATGTACTCAAGAATTTAAAATAATGTTTTTAATGAAAAATTGACTTTATTTCCCTCTTTGGTCAAAAATACTTTCTCTTATTGGTACATGTTTTCTAAATAAATATTTTTTTACTATTATAGAAAGATTGTTTAAACTTATTTTTACCTATTTTGGAATTTTAAAAAATGGTTTAAAAGGAATCATCTTTTCATTTTCTGAAAGTGTTTCTTTTTAATATTATACCAAAAATGTGAAAGGAATATTCTTTTTAACGTGTATGAAATGAAGGTTATTTTCCATTATTATGGCCGATCAATTATTTAATACTTATTATACATGTTTCAAAATTAATTTTAAAATAAAATATTTCCTTTCATATTTGGAAATTTTTTATATTTTAATGAAGTTATTTCAAAATGGAAATGATATTTTCTTTCAAAAAAATTTAATGATTTTTATGGTATTTATATTAATTAATGACAACAACCATAGATATTACATATTATTTACTATGTATATGGTCTAATGACACCATCCTCATTATTTCTCAATATATTTTATGATTATTTTTAAAATGTTTTATTAAGAGTGTTTCTTTTCTAGAGGTTATTCTATGATGAAATGTTTATGAAAACCATTTATTTTTGATGAGTTATTATATAATGAATGATTCTGTGGAACACATATTTATGATTTTTGTTTTTATGAAAAGTGGTCTTATAATTATATAGCCCTATAATTAATTGTGTAATGATTAATTTTCTATGAGATTAAAGGGTACACAAGAGGTTATTCCATGCCCAAAAAAGCAGGGCACAAGAGAGGTTATCCTAAGACCAAGAAAAGAGTGTACACAGGAAGTTATCCCAAGCCCGAAGACGGTACATGGGTGGTTATCCCAATAATAATATGTTATGAATATTTTTGTCAGTTTCCTTGACATAAGATTTTATATGCTTGTGTATATGTCTCATATCTATATCTTATGCCAATGTTATGCTCTCATGGATCATATTTTTTGATTCCTTTATGATTCATGTCTTATGAACCAACAATATTTATGCCATTAATCACAATTATGATCTTTGATATATATTATATGGTTTTCAAATGTTCATATCATGTCCTCATACCATGTTTCTCATGTTATCATTGATATCTTCATTGTTTAACCTTACTAAGCATATGAGGTCACCCTTTCTATTAACCCAACTTTGTTAAATACCCTGAGAGGGGGGTCAATCAGGGTATGAAATATTAAATAAACTACCCCTTTATATTTTTTTTGATTAAAAAACACTATCATCTCCCTTTATTATAGAAATTTTTGAATAAAAATGAAACCAAAGACGATACACAAAAATTTTACTTGGTTTACCCTCATTAGGCTATGTCTATGAAGCATACAACGACAATGCACTGATGTACCAAATCCATTAAGGCTCACAACCAAAACAAGGTTCATTATAGATCACTTCTATTCCTAGGCTCACTAAATTTGAAATATTTAGGGATAAATTACTGATTCCCAAGGGTCACTCCTTCAATCAATACATCGATGGATAATTAATGATTGAAGAGATCACCTTCTTCCTCTTCCTTTTCTCACTACTCAGGAAAGGATCCACATATAGTTTATGGAAATGTAAGTCCCTTAATTATCATTAATGAATACACCCTCAATTGTATATTGAAATTATGTTGATGTTATACTTTTATGAACTTGATGAATATCACTTTACCACATATTTACTGGGAAATCCCTTTTTAATACTTTCTGATACTCACTACCATTGAAAAGCTCACACAACCTTTGAGAAACTTCCCAATTCTCTATAAGTATATACTAACTTCATGAATCCCAACACTTTTTTGAAGAACACCTCTTTTGTGAAGCTCACCTCTTTCAAGAAGCTCTACTAGCCTTTGTGAAGAAATCTCCTTTCATGAACCTCATACACTTTCACAAAGCTCAAACACTTTGTTCAAGCTCAAAAAATTTCTCTAATCTCACTTATCCTTTGTGAAGATCAAAATATTTTTCCATATTTTTGTGGACTTCACACAAATCAATAATTTCATATCCTCAAAAATTTCTATCAGCTTACATATCCTTTGAAAATATAATTTCTTCGATAACTTTCTCCCAAGAACACCCTTCATTAATTACCTTTGTGAATCCATATCCATAGAATCTTTGTTAAGTATTTATCCCCTTTTCATAAGGGTATTGAGGAATATTTATCGGAGTTTCCTCCCATTCTAGAAGAATCCATCCATTTCATTAACTTTTCTAAAATCTCATTAGTCTCATTCACAAATCTCTAGGTCTTTGAAAAGAATCATGGAAATTTTTATTTCATGAAACTTCTTGTATTCATGGAGATCACAGTCATCCCATCACACATTTGTGATGATCCACTTCTCATTTTCATAGAGATAACCATCAACCCTTCATGCATTCATGATGTTCCACACTTTCCCAAAACCTAGCCAGCATGACACTTAATCCCTTTGAAAATCTCATTACCTTCACAAAACTCCAATCTTCAAGAAATCCATTCCTTTACAATATTTTTATAAGTCATACATATATATCCAAATTTCGAGATGATAGAGCCAACCATCAAATTTTGGACCCCATAAATTTGGAAAACACTGAGAAATAGTGCCACCTTGTGTAAAATATTTTATGTATAGCTTCAACGGAATCCATTCCTCTATATTGGATATTTTTTAACATACTATGTCAATAATCTCTATGGAACTCCACAACTAACCATGGAAAACTGCTTTATCAACAAATATAATCAACCCAAAAATAGCACAATGTTACCTTGATGGATTTTTTCCCAAAAATATCCCCCATTGGGTTTTTTTGACAATTATTCAAATTTTGAAATCTCGTTAAATCTTTTTACATATTCTTCTAACATTCACTTATTGTGATTCAGATAGTGATCAAATATTTAATCAACATATACTCCAATCCCACATGGTCATGTTCAGTGTGAGAAACAAGAGTAACATGAAAAGTTCATTAATGAAACAATTCCTTTAAAAACCACTCATCTAGTTTCATTATGAACCACATATATCATTATATATGCCCTTTGAGATATCATCTACAACATCATCATATTTAAAACCCACATACATCACTCGTCTCGCTATCAACTTTTACCCTAGTCTTGATTAAGACATTTTATCCCTTTTTATTGCCACAATTTATCCCCCTTTGTCAATGAACCTGAAGTTCACTCCTTTGAGGTCTACAATAGGGTAAAGAACACATATAAAAAAATTAGGTAAAAACACACCAAAATTTAGGGATAGGGGCCCCACATCCTCACTTTTTCAAGTGAGTGGAGTCTAATGAACTCCTAAGGGAATTCGATGACATTTAAACCCTTATTTGGGTAATTCCTTTGTCAGAATGTCTACAACTTATAGTTTTAGAGGAATATAATATAATTTCATAAGCCCATGGTCCACAATCTACATGATAAAATGATACTTGATTTCAAAGTTCTTTGTCCTTGATTAATGGACTGGTTTTTTTCTAAGATTTATAGCACATGAATTATCGAAATAGATTCTGATCAGAAACTTCAATCCATATCCCATTTCATCATTTAGTTTCTTGATCTATAATAACATTGTGCACTCTTGAGTGGTCACAATATATTCAGCTTATATGGTTCTCAATGGAATTCAACCCTATTTATTTATTATCCAAAAAATAAAAAATCTTCCAAGATAGAATGCACCTCCAGATTTTGATTTTATATATTCTACCAAAACTACCCAATCAGCATCTGTATAGCCCAATAAATCTTGATAAGATTCAGAAATATAAATCAAACTGTAATCCATCCTACCCTTGATATGTGAAAGTAATAATTTCTCTACAAGAAAGCGGTTTTATTTTGGATTGCTTTAATATCTTTCTGCCTGGCATGCACAAAAATAATTTCAGGTCTCATCAATTTCAAGTACAATAGACTTCCAATGATTTACCTATATTCTGTGACATTGTCTGAATTTCCTTCATCATCCCATGAGAGTTTCAATCGAGTAACCACCAGATTTTTCTTCTACTTGGAATTATCAATTGAAAATCTTCTCAAAACCTCCAAGGAATATTTAGTTTGAGAAATGAATGTGCCATTCTTTCCTTGTGTCACCTGTAAAATAATTAAAAAGATTATCTCCAAAATCACTGACATTTCAAATTCACTTTTCATGAATTCTAGGTATATTTTCACTATGCTTCATCAAATACACTAAATTTTATGTTGTCAATATACACTAACACCATCATCCTTTTATTACTATCATTATTGACATATAGATTATAATCAAATCCACTATGTTGAAAAAAAATCTTCTTTAAAAACTGATATGGTCTTGAATATAATGATCTTGGGCTTTCTTCAATCCATATAACACCTTATTTAGTAGAAAAACATTTTTATCATCTTCATTAATAAGAAAACCATTTGTCTCCTCAATATAAACTTCTCATTATAGAACCCCATTCAGAAATAAGGATTTAACAACCATCTTTAAAACTTCGAACCTTATTTTCACTATTATAGACATGAATAAATTGATTATATCTAGCCTTGAAATAGGTGAAAATGTTTCATTAACATCAATATCCACTATCTGGGAGTACACTTTTCAAAATAGTCATTCCTTTTTTGAATCACTACACCATATTTATTCATCTTGTTACTAAACAGCCATTTAGTCCTGATGATATTATTATCTATTGGTCTCAAAATAATCTCACATGTATGATTATTCTAAATTTTTTAAGGTTATTCATTCATATACTAAGCCTAGTTGTCATCTACATCTTTTTCTTCAAAACATTTAGGCTCTACCTATGATAAGAATGATGCATGTTATAGAGTCTCCATCCTCCTTGTCTGCACTAGCATTGTCTGATAACCAATGATGTTCTTTCTAACAATTTCATCTCAACTCATCAGATTTAGTGATGATATAGACTTTAATTCTTCCAATTCATTATCAATATATTCTTCCAAATCATCATTTTTTACCCCAACTCTCCCTAAGGATTTTTCCTCCTCATCACTTTCCTCAGGAAACTGTTCCTTGTGTTGTTGATTTTTTTTTCATTTTATACTATAGTGATATCATGGATTTCAATAACCTTTCTAAGCCTCTTTTTGAAACATTTATATAATTTTCATTTTCCTAATGATCTATGAAATATCCCTTCATCTCCATATAATTAAAATTTAATGGGTTTCTCCTTATTGAGAATGAAATATTTACTTTAAAAGATTCCAAAGTATTTAAATTTTTTATTATTCCCATACCACATATCATGTGGAGTCTCTTCCAACTTTGAACACAATAGATCCCTATTAGGTACATAGACCGATGTCCAAACTGCTTCATTTTAGAATCTCTCTAGTAGGTCCTTTTCAATAATCATTATTCTAGCCATGTTGTCGATAGTCTGATTTCTCCTTTAAACCACTACATTTGGTAAGGAGTTATTAATTCTAAAACCTGATGTCTAATCACAGGTTTCTTGAGATAATCTTCCACCTATATATTTGTTAATTTTGTACCATTATGAGTACAAAATTTCACACTTTTCTATCCAATAATCCTTTCAGATTCCGAATGATATTGTCTTATGAAACTGAACACATCGGACTTGCATGAAAAGAAAAATACCCATTTCATCCTACTAAAGTCATTAATGAAAGTAATGTAATATATTTTCCCATCAAGGGGTCTTGGTGAGATTGTTCTGCATACATTTGTATGCACCAATTCAACCACTTTGGTTTACTTTGTTCTTTTCCTTGTACATCCTTTTCAAAATATTCCCTTGTTTACAATCATCGCATATATGAGTATGGTCACGTGATATCTTAGGAAGATCTTGATATATATCACATTTGACCAAATATTCTAGGTATGGTTAGTATATTTGTCTAAGTCGTTTATTCCACAATAAATTTTATTAATCTCTAAATAAAAAGAACATATATTTCTCTCCACTTACAAGGAAGATATTTCCCTTTATTCTCTTTACCTATAGGGAAAATTTACATTCTCTTCCTTTTATGATACACATCTTCTTATTAAAAATTATAGCATGTCCCAAGTCACATAGTTTACTAACATTATGAAAATTTTGATAGGGACCTTCAAATACTAATAAATTAGCACGTCTCAGTTCCTTTCCCCAAAATTAGGATTTTCTAGAGCTAATAATCTTCCGGCCTTCATCATTTACAAATTTTAAAACACCTTCCTTTTCATATTTTATGCCTGTTAGAAGATCCTTATTACCAATCATATAGTATTTTCATCAACTCTCAAGGATCCATCCACTAGAATTATTTTATCCTTTAAGGGAAATCTCTGTAACCACTCCCTACACAGTTCTTTTCTTTTTTATCCCTGTTTTTTAATTTCATACTCGATATGGATTTATAATACTGATCTTCCTCAGATTATGATAGGCTGGCTTTATCTTGAAGAGCTAAAAATAAATTTTTTATTTTCATCTCATTCGATGGTACATTGAGCTAATGCTTATGACCCCATTCATTTTACTTCTACACATTTATCCGCATTGTTGATGAGCAAATATATCTCTAGGTTTTTTAATCCTCCACACCCGAAATAATGACCATCAAATGATATCCTATAATATTGAGTTCTATATAGATGCATATGTTTGTATTTTTCCCATTGGTACCTCCTATATATAGAAAACACATTTTTTGAGTGCCCTATCTTTCCACAATAATAACATCTAATATGGGGTGCATTCTAGTGTGCCACTATTGCACTACTATTTTCCCATAGGTTCTCTGAATTTTATGGTTTTGATTTATACCCAAATCAATCTTCAATCATATATTAGGTTCTTGTGATCTGAATTCAACCATTATTTCTTTCTATTTTCTATCAATCCCTATACCAACTATATCATTTGGATACATCATTTTCTTCTCCTAGAATTCCTCTATCTGTTTCACTAGAACTATGAACTCTACTTTTCTATTTTCTATTTCCTTTGTGTCCTACTTTTCTAGAGTCAAAATTTTCACTTGATCTCTAAATTTCCTTCACATTATAACAACCTCTTCCTCAATATTTTTGATGAGTTTTTCTTAACATTTTGCTGTTTTATTCAAACCATAGATCAACCTATTGTGTTATTCAACTTTGATCTTGTACTCACCAATAGTTTCTATTTTATATATCATTGAAGAATTAATATTTTAAATTTATTCCTACAAATTAGAATTATTTTCTTCCTACTTATTTATATAATGATTATAATCAAGAACCACACTATTGTCTTTCTTCATTTTGGATCTCCAAACATCTATCTCTTCAAGAGAAGCTTCTAATTCAGCTTGCATATCAACTCTTCCTTTGACTTCTTCTTCATCATTTTCACATTATTCCTATTTTTTTGGATCCACCTAAAACTACCACTATATAATTTTCTCCAAGATCATTGAAATTATACATCTATTCAACCTCATATTCTTCTAAACTGTCATTATCATGTGAAATAATATTCTTATTTTTGAATAAATTTATCTTAACCTTCTTCTTAGTTTCACATATACTGAATACTTCATTATGGGAATTTAAAATTCCTCCTATTCATCTTCTTGAAACTTTTTTTTGGAACCTTACTATTAGATTTCCAACCTTTACACATCAAAATCATGCAAGTGGGAGTTTCCATTTGAACTTTATTTTTCATCTTTGCAAATTTGAATAATAGAATGACATAACCTCATCCATATTTTCATTTTCATGACCACATTTAATGGTGATATTCTTCATCTCCTTGAATTCCTATTCATTGGAGTTATCTTTTTCCATATACTCATTATCATCATTTCTCATTTTGTATGCAATAAGTGTACTTTTAAAGTTATCCAATGTCAACTCTTATGGATCTTTATCTTAAAATATAGAAACTTTCAGATTAAATATATATGGAAGTCTTCTCAAGATTTGCTTGGAAATATTTAAATATTCAATAATCTCTCTGATACCATGCATTTATTCTACAGAAACATTCAATCGGTCAAATAATTATTCTATTGACTCATTTGGGCGCACTATCAGATCCCCATACTTGTTCCATTGAATCTTCAACTTTGCTTCTATAACTTTTGGGTCACCCCCATAAATGTTTAGTAACTTTTCCCACATAGCATGTGATGAAATATATGACATCACATTCATATATATTTCATTATATAGGGAACCCTCTAAATCATTTATTCCTTTTTCATTAGTATCCAATTACCTTTGGAGAACTTCTGATAAAGAAGATCTATCAACATTGGCTGAAATACCATGCATCTCTGCCATAAAGAAATCCATTCCTAAAGATTATAACTAGTTCTTCACCTAGTTCTTTCTTAATTTAAAATTATTTCCATCGATGATCAGAATAACTTTATGATAGAAATCATATATTGAAACCCCATAGAGAGAAACAAATGAAATTTCCATTTCCCTTTGATACCATTTTTTATCAAAAATTAATTAAATACCCTAAGAGTGGTGGTGAATTAGGGTATGATAGATTCAAACATATTCTCCTTGGGATTTTATTTCATTGTTAAACAAAACAATCCTCTCTCACTTTTCTATAGAAATTTATGAATAGAAATGAAAGCATGCATGAGACACAAAAATATTAATTGGTTCACCCTCACTAGGCTACGTTGAAGTAGAATATAATGGCGATGTTATGATAGAACAAATCCACTAAGGCTCACTTCCAAAATAAGGATCAGGATATATCACTTCTATACCTAGGATCACTGCCTTTAAAATTTTTATGGATAACTCACAACTTACCAAGGTCACTCCCTCAATCTCTTATTCTATGTATCACTACTGGTGGAAGGGATCACCTTATTTCTCTTCATTTTCTCACCACTCCAAAAAGGACACATACATAGTTTATAGACATGTAGGTCCATTTATTATCAATAATTAATACATCCTCAGTTATAGATAGATTCTCGAATAATGTTCTTATTTAATCTACTTAATGAATATCACTTTACCATATATTTACTGGTCAATTCCTATCTAACACTTTCTAGATTCACACTGCCATCACGAATATCACAAAACCAAAAATATCACAAAGATCTCCTCTTTCATAATGATCAACTAGACTTTATAAAGAAAACTCATTTATTGAAGCTCAAACACTCTCTAAAAGCCCACTTAGCCTTCAGAGAGATCACATCATTCTTTTAGCTTTTTATGGCCTTCGTGAACTTTAATAATTTCATGAAGATCAAAAATTTTATTCATCTTACATATCCTTTGTGAATTTTCTTTATTCACAAACTTTTCATATGGACAACCTCCTTGAATCACCTTCTTGGATATGGAGCCTTAAAATCATTTTTAAGTCTTCCTCTCCTTTTTTAAGTGGGTAGAGGCCTATTTATAGGTATTTCATCTCGTTTCATAAGCTTCTATATACATCATTACCTTTTTGTAAATATCACCATACTCATTCACAATGATCCATGTCTTCACCAAGCACCCTGGAAATTTACAATTTTGAAATCATCTCTTAGTTGTGGAGATCATGATCATCTTTTCTCACATTCAAAATTATCCACTTCTTGTGGTCGCGGAGATCACTGTCAACCCTTTGTGCATCTACATTGCTCCACACCGTCATGAAACCAAGCCTACGTGACATAAAATTCCTCTGAAAATCTCCTTAACTTTTTAAAACTGTGGTCTTTACAAAACTCTTGAATTTTCCATATTTTTATGGGGAATTCATATAGATACAACTTTTATGATGATAGAAGAAACCTCCAAATTTTAGACCCCAAAAATTTGGCACCAACTAGGAAACAGTGCCGCCTTGTGTATGTAATTTTATATACCACCTCCAGGGCATCCATTGCTCTATCTTAGATCTCTATGAGCGTAACTTGTCAAAAAACTCTCTATTTGCACAACTGACCATGGAAACCCATGTTTTCATCAAACACAATCAACCCAAAAATACCAGAATGTTACCTTGAGGGATTCTTTCCCAAAACATTATTATGTTTATTTTACATAGGTTATGAAGAATGTTATTATGGATGATATATCAATGAAGGTTTATAATTATAATGAACTTAGTGTAAGATGATTTAGTTCACTTATAAAATAGTTGTTTATGTGTCCAAGATTGAAAATATAACAAACCTATATGATTCTGGAATAGATCATTTTTTTATGTAATGAATATTATTCTATTAAGATGTGATATATATATACAAAGGGGTAATTACTCTGAAATGGTTCATTGGGATTTGACTCGATCATTGCCTAGTGCATGAAAACAAGCCCTTTTTCACACCTTGTTTCACACTCTGGGGGATATGTTTTCATAAATAAAAAACTATTTTTGAATCATAATAAAGGATCTGAAAAGATAATTACCACGATAAACCTAGATTAAACACAATGACTCATAGATTGAAAAGAAGTTTTTGTGATTTAGACATCCTATAAATGTCTTTTCATGATTATGTGGTTCCAAATTATGATTATTGTTGTTCACACAATGATTTTTGATTTTTTTCAATTGATTGACCCTGAAGAAACTTTGTAAATGATGAATGTGGTTGAAAATGAAATGGACATCTACCTAATTTTCCAAATATTATGGGAGATAGAATGAAAAATATAATTTTTATGCTCAAACAAAATTCTCAAGATATGAATCATGTTGAACATACAAACAATAAAAAAAGGGAATAGAATTTTGCTGATTCCTCTATAAGGAAACATCAAAATTCCTTTAGTGGTTCTATAGATCCAGTAGTTTTTGGTAAATAGATAAGTACCATTGAAAATATATCTTCCATCCCCCAGTGTTTAGATCATGAAAAAATTATTTTTTCTGTCTATAGTTTTGATGGAATTGAAAATCAATGGTGGAATATTATCAAGAATATGTGGAAATAAGAATAAATTAACTACATAGAGTGGGTTGAGTTTAAGGGATTAATTTTTAATTAGTACTTTCCATTTATTATTTGTACAAAAGTGGAGAAATAATTCCTTGAGATAAAGTATAATGATGATGAATCTATTTGTACCTATGAGAAAAATTTTACAAGACTTTTGACCTATGCTTATGGAATTATCATCCAACCTAAAAATATGGTCAGTTGATTCTTTAGTGGCTTAAAACCAAGTCTCCAAAGGGAATTATCCATAAGGGTATTTTTTTAGTTTTGAATACATAATTTTATATGATATAAAGGTGTAAATATAGAGTGTAGTTATCCATAAATCTCATGGTTTTGAAAAGAATAAACAAATGGACATTAAAGGAAATTCTAAAAACCATGGAGAGAAAAAGATAACCATTACTTAATGTTACAAGTGTGAAAGGAAATATGGAGGAAATTTTATTAGGGGACTGTTAAATGTTTTAAATATAAAAAGGAAGTTCATCAAGTGGATGAATTCCTATGTGATGAGAAGAATTTAGCTATTGAGGCAAATATAGAGAAAGATCTATATAATGATCCACCCACACTCAAATGTTTCAAATATAAGGAGTATTGTAATTATGATAACGAGTGCTCAAATCTGAAGGATAATGATAATGTTCAACATCAGTAACCTCTTAAACCCAGAGATAATGGGGAATCTCATGTGATATTTATTTCTAAATAGGAGTATAATTAAGACATGGTGAATGGTATACTTACCATCCACTCTAGAACTACTAATATATTATTTGAATATTTATCTACCCAATATTTTATATCTAAAGAAATTTATATGGGTACCACAATACCATCTCAAAAATTGTATTTTTAATTATTATTGAAACCATCTAATGGTATGATGGCCACATCTCATGTCTATGATTTGTATTTGATTGAATTTTTGTGAATTTGATTCCTAAAAAACTTGTCATCCTCCCTATGGTTGAATTTGATGTTATCTTAGGCATATATTGGATTTCTCTATATAAATACCACATCAATTTCCAATTAATATAAGTGGAATTTGATATTCTTATCCAAACTATAATCTTTTATTAGTTTGATGAAAATTATGAACTTATGATGGAAATCATATCCACTGTATGGGTCTTCATTCTTATTCAAAATGGGTGTTTATATTATATGGTTTGTTAGAAACTCAACATAGATTATATACCTATAGTGTCAGAATTTTTTATTGTATTTATAGAATAGTTTTAAAGTCTTCCATTGAATCATGAAGTTGAGTTTTCTGTAAAACTCATACCAACTTTTATAATTATTTCAAATATTCCATATAGATTGACCTCGATTGAGTTTTAGGAATTAAAAAAGAAACTTTTGTAGAATATTAACAAGGAATTTATATGACCAAGTGTTATGTATTGGGGTACACATATTATTTTTTTAAAAATAAATATGGCTCAATGTGACTCTATATTGATTATCAAGAACATAACAATATCACTATAAAAAAGTATCATTTACCCTCTATTGATGACTTTTTTGATCAATGCTATGGAGCTCAATTATTTTACCAGATTGATATTCATTCGGGATATCATTAATTGAAGGTCCAAAAGGATATACCAAAATTGGAATTTCATACAATTTATGGATACTATGAATATATAGGGATGTTATTCAGATGTACTAATTACCCTAATGTCTTCATGGATTTAATAAATAGAATATTTATAGATTATCTTTGCCAGTTTTTGGTCGTCTTTATAGATGATATTATTAAATATTAAGAGAGGATGGTAGAGCATGAAAATCCCCTCAGGATTATAGTAAACACCCTAATAATGGATAAGTTGTTTGAAAAATTTACCAAGTGTGATATTAGATACAAAAGGTTTCATTTTTGGGTCATATAATCTTAAGAGAGGGTATATTGGTGGATCCATCAAAGGTAAATGATATTGAACATTTGCCCAAAACAACCACTATGACTAAGATCTAAATTTTTATTGATTTGGCAGGATAGTATCAATAGCTTGAGGAGAATTTCTCATGACTATTTAATACACTCAAAAAGTTAACTTGTAAGGGAGAAATGTTCTTTTGGATAAATAAATGTGAAGAAAATTTCAAGGAGTTTAAGATAAGGATAGCCGACGCACTTGTGCTTACATTACCCTATAGTGGAGAAGGGTTTTTAATTTATAGTGATTCTTTAAAGAAGGGGTTGGAATGAGTTATCATGTATAATTAAATGGTTATATATTATGTCTCATGAAAATTGGATGTTCATGATCAAAATTTCCCAACACATGATTTGGATTTGGTAGTGGTAATTTTCACATTAAAGATATTGCGTCATTATCTTTACGAAGAAATGTGTGACACAAATAATGATCATAAGTTTTTTAAGTATATATTCATTTAGAAAGATATGAATATGCACCGAAGAATATATTTGGACTTAATTAAAAGTTATGAATCCTCAATAAATTACCACCTTGGGAAGGAGAGAAAGGTGGTCGATGATTTGAGTTGAAAGGATCATGCTAGCTTATCCATAATGAGGGTAAAAAAGATCCAATATTTATAGATTTTAAAAATATAGATCTTGAAATCATAAAATAAGGGGGAAATATTATCTTTATCAAATTATTGTTCAACCATCTTTCCAAGTGAAAAATAAAGAGGCTCAAAAGGAAGATGTATATATATAAAATAAGTTTATAAATGTTCCTAATTTTAAAATTGATTATGATGGAATGATAAGTTTTAGGAACCATGTATGTTTTCTTTCTATACCTGATATAAATATGGTTTTGTTGGATGGTTCTCATAGTTCTTCATTTTATATTGATCCTGGAAGTACGAAGTTTTATAGATATATAAAGATGTATTTATGGTGGGGCAACATGAAGAAAGATATTACTACATATGTATCTATTCATTTGGTATGTCATAAATTTAAGGCTAAGTGAAAATATTCTAATGGTATGTTATAACCATTACCCATACCACAATAGAAATTGTAAAACATAACCATGTACTTTTTCGTCGAACTCCCCAAAATGTTTGAATTCCATAATGTTATTTGGGTTATTGTCGATCACCTAAAAATGTATTCACACTTCATTATTACCAAAGAATATTTATCTCTATACCATTTTATAGAATATACATTAATAAAGTGGTAAGTCTTTATAGAGTACCACATTCTATTATATCTTTTCAGGATCTAAGGTTTACCTCGATGTTTTGGGAAATTATTCCATAGGATCTTGATACAGAGTTGAGTTCAATCAAAACTTATCATCCTTAGATAGATTTTTGGTTTAATAGAACCATTAAAAATATAGAGGATATTTTGAGATCTTATTCTATAGATTTAAAAGGTTTTTGAGATCAATACCTTCCTCTAGTTACGTTTTCTTACCAAAAAATCTTTCACTTTAGAATTTAGATGGTTTCTTATAAACCCCTCTATAGAAAGAATTATATAACTCCAATGTGTTGGGATTAAGTTGGATAAATAAAGATATTAGTACCTAAGATAGTTGAGGAAATGGTAGATAATGTTACTTCTACTCAACATTACATCAAGGTGGATCTAAGCCAAAAAAAAATTTATATTAACAATCATCAGTGGGATTTGGAGTTTGTAGTTAGTGAGAATTTTTTTTCTATGAATTTCTTCATGGAATAATTTTATAAGATTTTAGAAGAAAAAAAGTTGATACATAATTATATTATCCCTTTCAAGATTCTTTATTGAGTATGGATTGTATATTATTGTTTGGTGCTTACACCGAACCTCTCTCAAATTTACAATGTGTTCCATGTGTCTCTCCTAAGGAAGTATATACTTGAACCTTCACATGTACTAAAATTTGTGGTTATTTCACTGGAGAAATATATTTCATATAAGTAATAGAAATTGGATAATATAAATCATAAATAGAACGTTCTATGAAGACCTTCCACTCACATAGTGAAATTTTTGGGGAAAAACCAAAAATTTGAGGAAGCTACATGTGAACCTCAGGAAATGATGAGGCAGGACCATCCTCCATTATTAATTTCATAGTGACATAATTTCATGTTATAAATTCATTTTAAGTGGGTATATTGTAACACTCCTTTATTTTATGAAATATTTAGTTTATGTAAATATAATTTCCTTGATAGTTTGTGTTACATGCAACACCGAGTTTAAAAGAACTGTGATATACTATTAAAATATTATTATTTAAGGTGATGGTTATAACTTAGATATTAAATTGTAAGTTATGAGTAGGAATAAATAAATTTTAGGAATTATGTAGCTTATACATGTATAAAATAAATTCATTGGTTACCAGTTGATTAAAAATGAAAATGAAAATTATTTGAAAGTAAAATAAATGTTTTCTGAAAACTATTTTTATATCTTCTTTGTGTTTTTATCTTAGTAAATTAAATGAATCACTATTGGTGAATTATTATAATGAAATTTATATATTATACATTCAACAAATTTTTTTATCATTTATATAATATTTTTTCAAGGAATGAGATTTGAATAAATCCAGTTTTATGCTTCAAAATAGTATTTTTATATAAGGGGTTCTGTTTCATTTTCACTCATATTTTAAAAATAAAATTTTCCACATTTAGAAAAAACTAAATACTTAACATAATTTTTTAAAAACATGTAAAAATTATCATATAATGAATTTTTGATAATATTTTTGAAATGATTTATTTCTCAATGAATAGTGAAAATAATGATTTTTATTAAAAGAAGATATTTAATTTTAAGAATTTAAAAATATTGATCTTTTTTTAATAAAATATAAAAAAAATAATTTCTATTATATTATTAAAAATTCAATTTTTTTCATTGGAACCAATTTCCAGTTGAATTTTTAAATAAATTTTTTTTATACTTATGAAAACAATTCTTTAGAAAACTGCTTTTCCATCGCTTCTTTATGATTAATTTAAAATTAAATACTTCCACTTCTATGAATATAAATTTTTAAAATAGATTTAATATTTTTAATTATCATAATTATTATTAGGTTGTGATTCTAATGTAATTGTTTTTCATAATGAATAGTGAAAATAGTAAAAATTGATTTTCATGGTTAAGTTTAAACAGATTTAATGGGGTTTAAACTAAAATGATAAGGGTTTAAATGAAATAAAAGATAGTATAGTTCACGTATTCTATCTCAATTTAGGAAATATTTTTTCTATGTTTTAATAATTATAATGTTTGGATAAATTTTTCTAAGAAAGTTACAACGAAATATTGAAATACATTGAAAAATTACAAGTGTTCCACTCAAATCAATTAAAGAAGGGTGCCCACTACTCTCTCATATTCAAAATTAAAAGGAATTTTGTTAATAAAATTACTTCCTTATTCGCTTACTTACATCCATACCTTTAAAATAGATTCATTTTTTATCAAAAAACAATCCTATGGAGTCTTTAGGCATAAAGTTAAAGAGGTTCTACAAAGAAGAGGTATAGTTCAAAACGATGATTTTTTGTTTTATTTTTTCATCCACATATTTAAAATATTATCCAAATATTATTAAATTAAAAATAATTAACTTACAAATAATAATTTTTTATTATTTTAAGGTAATAAATTATATCCATCACCTCCTCCATCAAATGGGAAATGAAATCATCGATCGTGTGTTCGGTGGACTACCGTCTCACAAACTAATGTAATTTTTTTCCTTAACTGCATCTCACAAATGGATATAATGATGTATTTAAAGTATATATAACATATTAATGACATAATTATAATGTTTTGTAACTGTAATATCACATCTAACTTCTTACCTTCCAATATTTTAGAAAACGATAACATCGCTCACGAATACATATGGACTACTTCCACCACGAAGTGATGTGATAAATTTTTTATTTTTTTGAAATGAATGGTAATAATTATATATTTAATAGATATGTATAATATTTATCATAGAAAAAATATTATAAAAAATTTAATTAATATTTAATTTTAATCTGTTTCGTCCACCCAAAAGTGAAAATGGTGTTCATGCGTACGTACGACCTACTATCTCCATGAATGGTCTAATTAATTTTAATATCTATAAATATTATGTATAACTCTAAATATGTATATAATTAATATATAATATATTTATATAATTATTAAAATTATGTAGAGGATGTTAGAACGTGTATGAAGGAAGTCAATACTTGATCTAAGGGATTTTCATCTTACTTTTATTTTCACGGGACATATCCCATATTCACCACTTGTTTCTTTTATGTGGTGTATATAATATTATTGAATGTATTTTATGAATATTATCCTGAAAATTATAGGATATACATATCCATATAAGGTTTCTTCTTGGGGATTATGATTAAAAATTTACAAACGTGGTAAGGGTTTTATGATACAATCTCATTGTTTATCAGGATTGTCTATGATCAAGTTTACGATGGTCAAATATTATGATCTAACTCCCAAGAAACTATTTAATTTTATTCAGATATTTATATTTATGTAAATTACATGTTTTCCTTTCATTTTCTACTCTTTCTATATATAAGAGTTCAAAATAATGTTTTTATGGAGAAGAGACTTTATTTATCTCTTTTTGTGGAAAATCATTTCTCTTCAATGTCCATGTTTTCAAAAAAAAAATCAATAAAGTTTTTAATATTATCCAAATATTATTTAAAATAATGTTTACCCATGTTTTACTTATTAGAGAATGGTTTAAAAATAATCTTTATTTTTTAAAACAAGGTACTTCTAACTTTTTATCCAAAATGTGAAATAAATCTATGTTTCAACATGTATGTTATAAATAGTATTTACACCATCATAGCCACTCAATGACTTAGAACTTATTTAAGAGGTTTCAAAATTTATTTTAAAATAAATTTTCTTCTTAATATTTTTTATATTTTTATATTTTAAAGAAGTGATTTCAAAATGGAAAAGATATTTTCATCAAGGATGATTTAATGGTATTTAAAAGGTATTATTACTCATTAACAAGATAAAACTCATATATTTATTATGTTTTACTAGGGATATGATCTAATGATACCATAATTATCCATTTTCTGGATGGTTTATGATTATGATGAAATTTTTTTATGAAACCCATTTATTTCTCATAGGTAATGAAATGCTGAAATGTTTATTAAACTCATTTACTTTTCATGTTTTATGATATGTTGATTTATTTTGTGGTATAAATATATATATAATTTTAATTATTGTGATAGGTGGGACTATAATTATAAATCCACCCAATGAATTAGGTAATGGTTAATGTTCTTTGATATGAAAGGTCACACGTGAGGTTATCCCAATCCTAAAAAAGAGGTTACATGGAAGGACATCCCAAGCCCAAAAAAGAGGGTAACCTAGAGGTTATCCTCTTCCCAAAGTAGGTACATGAGTGGTAGTTGTAGGTTTTGGGCATAATAGATGTGTACATTGGGTGGTACCTAACTTTTTTTTCCATAATTGATGATAAATATGAGATCTATACGATGATGAATGATACGATCCGTGGAATTGAATCATCGAAACAGAAAATGGGTAATAATGTCAGAATAAATTGAGAGAAGATCAACACATTTTGTTTATAATTATTTAAATTAAATAAATAATTACTTATATTTAATTCTTTCTTCATTTATGTGTCTGGTGACAGATCTATAGTGCACCATCATTGTGTTGTAGAAACAAAGCATAGATTTCCTCTAGTGGTGATCCACACGTTTTCCATGAACCTCCAGATGTCGCTGAAAGAGTCTCTGGTTTCTAGCATGGTAGATCCTTGTGCTTTTTTCATACTCCTTTGATCTCCTCAATAACTGATTCCAAATCATTCTCCTTGATTGGGTGGAAGAGTATTGATCTCTATTATTGTGAGCATTCTTTAAGAATAGATCTCTCTTGGCTTGAGGAGTTTTCTCCAAATTGATTGTGCACAACTGAATTGGCTTATGAAAAAAATAACATAATTAGGTATTTATATCACTATGGTTAATAATTTAGTTTAAAAAATGCCCTTAATTATTTATTTATTCCTAGAAAACCCCCATGTCAGATAATAATAATAATACTATTATTTCTCAACAAACACTTAACTTGCGAATTATAATTAAATGTGATTTAATTTAATAATATTGAATATTAATTATTTCTCACTGGAAAATTAAACTGGGTCCACCATTCCTCCTTAATATTTAATAGGGATTGAATAATGTCTATTTATTTATTAAATAAATATCACTACATTAATGGATAATAAATAAATAAATATTATATTAACTCTATAGATAATAAATATTTAATAAACATTTCACTCAGAATATATTCTCTCAAATAACTAGTGACCGAATAAATGTGATCACTAATAATTATTAAACCACATGTGGGAGTAATATTTATTCACTATGTTAAATAATAAATAATAATATATTATTTAATTTAGATTTTGGATACACTTAGTGTGTGAACCTCTAGGACTCTTTCTCAGTGGAATTTGGAGAACCATCCGAAATTCCAATGTTAGCATATAGAAATATGACAAGGCGCCCATAGAAAAAGAAGTTAATTCCACAATGACACGTCACCTCATGTATATGCTTTCTATTTAAGGTAAACCATTTATCACATTATCTCTAGTAAAGCAGGTTTCATGCCAGTTCCATCAACCTATATGATGGATATTTATTTCTTTTACTTTTTGGAAATTGAACTTTCCTATAGAACACAATAGATATGGATTTATTTATGATATAACATTTCCATCAAAGGGCCTGAGATATTAACTTCCACTGATGAACATAATGGATAAATCCTTTTTCTCATTATTCATTAATGAAATATTACTGGTGACATACCCAACATATCATACCTCACCATGAACATCGTTCATCATAGTTTCTATCAATACATCAAAGTACGCAACTCATAATATTAATCAATAATAATATTAAAGTCTAAGGTCCAATATACACATCCACAGATAGAAACATCCAATGACACGTATAAATGTGGATTTCTTATGAGCGAGTCTCGTTCTCACAATATCCTACTGGATATTACAAAGGGAGTACACCATGAGAAGGTGCCTCAAAGTCCTCTGAGTCTCCCACTTAATAGACTGTATCATTAGTATCCCTCAAAAGATATCATTTGTACATATAACATTTATTCAAGAATAGTGTCCTATCACTTTTGGGTTCTCATCATAGTGGGGAACTTCTATGACCTTTCAATGAGACAACTACTCTTAGGAAATTATCACTTACTATTTCATTCAAAATAAAAATCATGAAGTGATAAATAGTTTATTAATATTCAAAAAATGAATATATGTTTATCATAGAGTACAAAGAAGTTGGTTCTGAGGAACCAATTCTAACAGACTCCCACTTTCACTAGAGACAACGTCTAACAACCTTCTGTTTTCTAGCTCTCACATGACACTCAAGCTTCTACAGAGATTAGTCTTTAGTAAAGGGGTCCTCCATGTTCTCTTTCATTGGTACTCTACTTAGTGCAACTTTACCACTTTGATAAAAATCCCTCAAGAGGTGATACTTGTGGATTATATGTTTTTTTTTGTTGGTGCGACCTTGGATATTTTTCAAGATCCACTGCTTTAGTATTATCATAGTACAATGTGGTAGGGTATTTACTTCTATTTACCATATCAAGATCCTAGATAAAGTTTTGAATCCGAATGGATTCCATGGTATCATTATAAGATGTTATATACTTGGAATCCACTATAAAATCATTGATAAATGGATTCTTTGAACTCTTCCAGCTCACGTATCTTCTATTAAGATAGAAAACATATCCTAATTGTGACTTTAGATCATTATAATCTGTCTGAAAACCAGAATCAATATAACCCCTAATGACCAACTACTCATATCCTCAATACACAAGGAATATATCCTTTGTTATTCTCAGATACTTAAGGATATCCATAACATCAGTCCAATATTGTTCTTCTGGATCTACTTGATATCTTCCTACCATGATCAATGCATAGGAAACATCAAGTACAGTACATAACATGGAATACATGATCGATCTTATTTTTGAAGTGTATGGGATATTACTCATTCTTTCATTCTTTTGTTGTGTATAGGGACATGTTTTCTTAGAAAGATGTAAACCATTTGACATAGGAACTAATCCCCTCTTGGATTGTTCTATACTAATTTTCTTTAGTATCTGGTCAATATATGAACTATAATTTAGTCCAAAAAGCCTCTTGGATCTTTCACAAATGATCTTGATCCCAAGAATGTAGGTTTCTTCATCTATGTCTTTCATGGAGAAGCACTAGTTCAACCAGTCCTTAACAGACTATAAGACTGGCATGTCTGTTCCATTAAGTAATATTTTCTCAGCATATACTACTAAGTAAAGATCACATAACCATTAAACATTTTTTAAACACGTCGCTCACATTCTTTCTTAATGAAACCAAATTATCTTATGGATTCATAGAATTGAATATTCCATGACCTAGAGGCTTTATTCAACCCATAAATGTATATATGCAACTTTAAAATCCTTTTGGCATCACCTGGAGTCACAAAACCTTTGGTTTGTGTCATATAGATATCTTCTTAAAGGTTCCTATTAAGGAATATGGTTTTTATATCCATATGCTAAATCTCATACTCACAGTAAGCTGCTATAGAATTTATGATTTTGATGGATTTAAACTAGGAAACTGGCGAACTAGTTTCATCATAGTAAATTCCTTGATGTTGTTTAAACCCTTTAGACATTAGCCTTGATTTATAGGTACTTAATTTACCTTCCATTTGAAGTTTCCTTTTGAATACTCATTTAAATACAATAGGATTTTCATCAACTAGAACATCGAACAGAATCCAAATTTGGTTCTGATACATGTAATCCATCTTAGAATTCATAGCTTCTAGCCATCTTACAGCTTTTGAGCTCTATACTTCCACCTTGTAGGAGAGAGGTTCATTGTCATCAACCAATAATGAGTCACCATATCCTATGACTAGAAAACCATATCTCTCTGGTTATCTTAACTCTCTGGATCTCCTTGTTGTACTTGTGTTTCAGAAACTACTTCTTCCATGAGGACCTATCAAATATATTCCTACACCAACTCTTGTGTATCTTGAGCATCAACTTAATTGAAGTAAACTTTTCTCCCACTATAAATTTTGAGGATGTTCTCCCTCTCAATAATTATGTCTTGTCTGGTGACAGTTACTTTCTCATATGAGGAGTTGTATAGGTAGTATCCCTTTGTTTCCATGTGATACAAAATAAAGATACACCTTGTTTATCACGACCCGCCTTCCCCAAGACGAGGGAATGAATGAAGAAGTGAACTTCCCTTACATCCTAAATGTGAAGGTGAGATAATGACCCCCGAGTCCCACCTTTAGTAGGCCCCAGGGTGGTGAATATCACCAAGGATATAGAATCTCACATAAATGGAATGAATTACCCTTTTTATAGAACACGATCAGGAGATAAGATGGTAGGTCCCAGCAACACCAAAGACTAAAGGTATACGTAAAGCCAAGAATCCATTCCCACATGCATGATCAAAAGTAAAACTAATACAGAGTAAGAAAAAACTCCTAAATAGTCTACCAAAACAATAAAACTCAACAACAACAGCAACTATCCCGACGCGCTAGCTATTAAGGACCAACACAGTCCTCAAAGTCCTCTTGGAAATATGAAAACTGTTTTACATACATAGGGTGAGAATACATGTATACTCATTAGGGAAAACTAAAGATAATCATTCACAAGTGATGGAAGCATACTAATGCCTCTGTGAGAAAACAATAAAACCTCAAGAACTTACCAAGGAATACTAACCAGCCCAGCCTCACCATGGCACACTCACCCATGTAACACAAGCCAAGTAAAGTAATAATATAAGCACATTTACATTTGGGTACCCCTCAGACCACTTTCGCACTGGTTAACTGCTCATTCCTAACTATTCGACGTCATCACACTACCACTCTTCCCACATGCAGTCCCACTACTGCAACCTGCCCAAACACACCTGGGCCTCAAACTACACACAACCACACCAACAAACACCTAGGCCACAACAACCATCATCACGCCTGAAGACACTTGGGCCTCAACAACCACACACCATGCCGGAACACACCTGGTCCACATCTCAAAGATACTTGGGAAAACAAACCTGGCCAACAAACACCTAGCCCCCTTTTCCAAAACAAACCCTTTCCTGAATAATCCTATACTATTGTAAGCCTAAATCCATTAAAACATGCCCGAATATGCCCAAGTGGAATGATTCAGAAGAGGGTGCGAGGAAGAAAATCAGAAACCAACTATCCATCCTCCCACTAGGATGTTGGGAAAGATACCCTCCCCCATGAAATGGTGTTTTTCAGTACATAGTGCTCAAAAAGTGTGGGGTGTGAACAGATATCACAAGGAACTACAATATATATATATATATGTAATCAAACAATAATCCCTAACCTACAGGTTTCACACAATAGAAAAAAATCTTACACCAACACTGCCTTTGCGGCTACCCCTACATGCACAACCACACAATAGTCACTGCCAAAGCATAAGCCCAAACCCCTGCTTGTTCAGTTTTCATTTGTTTATTTAAGGGGATTCACTTTAATTATTCCAATAGTACTGGGAAACTAACAACCATAACCATGAAAAGAAATGAACAAAACCAAACTATAGTCCCACTACATAACAGTAAAAACTAGACTTGTAGTCCCACTTCACTTCCCCGTTCAACTACTACCAACTATCATCCTTTATGGTGATACCACCTATGACAACCATGCTCTTTATTACACACTTAAACATGATTAATTACATAAACATAAACTTAAGGCAACTCTGAGGATCGAGAGGTCTAGTGTATTGTGAAATTAGGAACATTACATAACAACTTAGAACATAAATCACAACATATTTATTGAAAACTTCTTTTAAATGACCACATCATTCTGTCATACATATCATTGCATGGGAAAACCTAAGGACATGCATAAGAAAACAGGGAGCTATAAATCCCAGTAAGGGAGAAAACAAGGCGTAACATGAAGAATACAGTACATTTTAGGCAATAAGAATATCAATAGAGCACAAGAGAAAAATGAATATAAAGGCATGTTATAGCATGATTATCATAACATGGAAATGTGGAAAACACATTTAAAATTACTATTGGGTCATTATTATGTCATAAAACACATTATATATTTAAACAGTATTTAATTTTTACCCAAAAAATTGACTATCTCATAAAATTATGAAAAATTCACCGGTAGATAATTTTGATGTCCTAAATCCAAAAATAATATTCATTTTATCTAAATAATTTTCCAAATATGTGAATTTTTACTTTTAAAATAAAAACCGACATTTATCGAACATTCATGGGTTTTGACAAAAACAGCGTTCAAACCTTAATAAAAATTAAAATTGTATTCATAAAAATTATATGATAATTTATATTTAATAAAAAGTCTTTTAGTAATAATATATTATTAAAATATTATTTAATTAAAAAATCCATTAATTCATTAAAATAGATTTCTTAATTGAATATTAACTAAAAATACTACATGTTCTTTAAAAAGAATTTACAAAGTAACAATAATAAAAATGAAATTATATTATTTATTCCATACAAAACTAATGCACATAATCATAGTTCTAGGGTCATGTTACATAACCCACTATAACACCTGCATAAGACCTAAGGGTAAGGTGTGTGATGGTGATAGACTCTTGGGGTGAATCGGATAATGTCGCTCGGGTTATAATCTCTATTGACTTTCAATTCTCCTATAGGATATTTCGTTCAAGATTAATGTGTTGAAGCTCAGAATGGGCTTGGTCAAGAGAAAAAACCAATGGTGCTACCTCCTTTCTATGCTCTGATAATGGGCTTTGTATTGAGTAATTCTACTGGATGAGGCCATCGCTTCCTTTGTCTGAGTAAATTGGATTTGTTAAATCCCTATATTTATCCTAATCATGTGATAACTATTCAACAACTATATTAGCAACGGTAACAATTCCTAACGATATTTTAAAATCCAAAATCATAAAACCAAGGAAGTACATATGTTTTATTTGACCATTTTACATAATAAGATATTTAATTAGATTAAGATGAATTTTTATTAATAAAAGTTTGGGTCATTACAATATTCCCCCCTTAAGAAAATTTTCCCTTCAAATTTCCTTTTCCCACACTAAAATATATGAGGGTAACTCTACTGCATCACTTCTTCTGATTCCCACATAGCTTCTTTAAACTTGGGGTTTCACCACAATACCTTGACGAGAGGAATTTTCTTATTTCGTAGAACGTTTTCCCTACAATCGAAGATCTTCACCATGTTCTCTTCATAGTAGAGGTAATTCTCCAATGGTACCACCTTTTAATTGAGTACATGTGATGAATCAGATATGTACTTCCTTAAGAGTGATATATGGAATATATCATGTACTTGAGATAGGTTTGGTGGGTTTTCTAGTCAATAGGCCACTGCTTCAATGAGATCAATGATCTATTAAGGGGAGAAGTACCTTGGAATAAGACTCCCCTTATTTAGAATTATCATAACTCTCTTACACAGTGATATATGGAGGATGTTGGGCAAAAATACCTCAAGGCATCATTGAAGTATTTTTGAGGTGATTGTGTTTGTTGAAAAAGTGGAAATCTGAGTGGTGATTGTTGACAAAGAAAAATAATGACATAAAAATTTGTTGAAAAAAAAGATTTCATGATGGAATGTCGAGTTCAAGAGCTGAGGTCAACGATCCATGTTTGAATCAAGAACGTTGACAAAAGGAATGTATGATCTGGAGGTGGTATAAGTGTTGTGCAAGTATTGGTGGTGTCGCGCAAAGTGACTTGCGCTCCGTGAAAGAGACTTGCGCGCCGATGCCTTGGAAGCTTGAGATCTTTCACGCCTATGGTTTTTCAAGATCAAAAGATAAAAATATGGCAATGGAAAGGGGTTCATGCAAGTTTGGAATTAGGTCTCTCAAGTGACTTGCAGGAGAAGAGACCTGCGCACCGAGACTTGTGCACTGAAGAGAGACTTGCGCGCCGTCGTGCAAGGGTGACTAAATGCCTCTAAATACTTGACCACCCTCTTCATTCTTAACCAGAGTTCAACACATTGAGAAATCAGAGCTCCCGTAGCATAGGTGTGGTGGTCACGCAAGTGGTGTGTGATCGCGCAGGTGGAGTTGCGCACCAGTGTGAGGAGTTGCGCGCCAGTGTGAAAAGTTGCGCGCCGGTTGGTAGTTGCACACCATTATTGGTTTGGGTGTAAAAGTAAGAGAGTCACACAAGTTTGGAGTTGAGGAATCTTGTGTCGCGTAAGTGTATGAGGTGGACTTGCGCGCCCGTTGTGACTTGTGCGCCGATACTTGCGCGCCGAGTTAGACTTGCGCGCCAAGTAAGGTTTATTTACAGAAGTGATTTTCGGGCTGTGTGGAAGCTGGAAGATTTCCCGCTACATTTGGTGCAAAGAGAGATTCATCTACGGGTGAAAGATTGAACTTCGACAGAGCATCTAATTACAGATGAAGATGCATTCCTTCCTGCAAATGAAGAGACCTACATGTCTATAAACTGTGAGTGGATCCTTTCCGGAGCAGTGAGCAAAGGAAGAGGAAGAAGGTGATCCTCTCTACTGGCAGTGAGCCAGAGAGAGAGAGACAGGGAGTGACCCCTGGGAAATCAGTGAACTGACCCTAAATTTTGTAAAGGCAGTGAGCCTGGGTATAGAAGTGATCTAGCCCGAACCTTGTAATCCACATATAGTGAAGAATAGTGGAATTTGGTACGACCGACAACTTGTCGGCGTATGCTCCTTGGACATAGCCTAGTGGGGGTGAACTGAGTAAAAATCTATGTGTCTGCCTGTTTTCTTCCCTGCATTGCATTCAAAGTATCATCATCAGATAAAAAAGAAAAGAAGTGGTCATAATAATTACACAGGTGCAAACAAAGTGACCCTTGTAACAAAGAGGTCAAGATCCAGTGGGGCAGAAAGAATTTTGAAAATAATATCCATACCCTAATTCACCCCCCTCTCAGGGTATATATGCCCCTATTGGTCCTAACAGAGGAATACCATGTACCCAACATCAAACTATAGGTATCATCGATGATTATCAACATAGTTATTTTGTCGACTCTAATAAGATTTAATGTGTTGCTAAATGGTCTTAATCTTCTCCACCATTTCATTGATCATTTTTGGACCTAGGAGTTTTCGCTCCCCAAAATCATCCCAACATGTTGGGGATTTTCACCTCTTCCCATAAATGGATTCATAAGGATCCATTTGGATTCTTGAGTGGAAACTGTTATTGTAGGAGAACTCAACCAGAGGAACATGTTCATCCCATTATCCTTTGAAGTCCATTGAGAATTCTCTCAAATTGTCCTCAAATGTTTGGATAGTTTTCTCAGATTGGACATCAGTTTGAGGATGATAATCCGTATTGAAGTTCATCCCAGTATTCAGAGCATGTTGGAGACTCTTCTAGAACATAGAGGTGAATCTTGGATCTCGATCAGATATATTAGATAGTGGTACTCCATGCATCATTACCACTTCTCTAATGTATATCTATTCTATTTGATCCAATTAGAAATCCTCCTAAATTTCAATGAAGTGTGAAGTATTTATAAGATGATCCACAAAAACCCAGATTGCATTGTTTTCTTTGTATGTCTTCAGAAGTCTAGTTAACAAGTCCATGGTGATGTTCTCCCATTTCAAAATTGGTATGGGTAATGGTTGCATCATCCTATTAGACTTCTATCTCTCATCATTCACTTTATAACATACTAGACAATTTGATGTATACTCAGCGATCTCCCTCTTCATGTTATCCCACCAACAATGTGCTCAGAGATCTCAGTACATCTTAGTGTTTCCTGGGTGAATCGAGAAATTCTATATATGTGAATCATCCAAAAGTTCGTTCTTTAACTCAGGATTTGATGGAACACATAGTCTTGACCCAAATCTTATAATTAATTTTTCATTAACATTGAACTCCAAGGATTTCCATTTTCTGATAGTTTCCACTTTCTTCTGAATACCCACATCATCCTTTTGAGCATCCTTTAACCTTTTCAAAAGAGACGGTTGAGAAATAATTTGTGAAAGGATTTATGATTTTCCATTCTTTATGATTCCCATGACTATCTTCATCAAATATAAGAAGGTTGGATCCTTTTCAATTCTCATCAATTATAGAATTGTTGGGTCCTTTCTACATAGAGAATATGCCACCTTGTTCGCTTTTCCAGGGTGGTAATGGATTGAGAATCCATAGTATTTGATCATATATAACCATCTTCATTGGTGCATGGTCAAATATTTTTGTGTGAATATGTATTTGAGTCTTTTGTGATCCGTATATATTTCACACTTCTCCCTAAAGTGGTAATGTTGCCAAATTTTTAAAGTTAAGATTACTGCAGCCAACTCCAGATCATGTGTTGGATATTTATGCTCAGTAACATTCAATTGGCTTGAATCATAGGCAATGAATTTGTCATTTTTCAGGAATACGCTTCCCATGACCTTGTTCAAAGCATCACTAAATACCACAAAAATTTCTCCACTTGTGGGTAGTGTGAGCACGAGTGTAGTGATAAGCCTCCTTTTCAATTATTTGAAGCTATTTTAACATTCATCACTCCATGGAGAATTGAACCCATTCTAGTTTATCATGGTAAGAGGGTTAGACAATCGTGAAGAATTCTCACAAATTGGAGATAATATCCAGCTAAACCTAGGAAGATAGGGATATCTGTCACCGATGTTGGCCTTGGCCATATCTCAATTACATCTATCTTGGAGGGATCCACAAATATCCCATTGCTTGTGTTGATATAACCCAAGAATGAAACTTCCTTCAATGGGAACTCACACTTGCTATACTTTATATAGAGCTTATCCTTTCACAAGGTCTATAGTACAATTATTATATGCTCCTCATGCTCCTCCTTGGTTTTGGAGTATATTAAAATATCATCTATAAATACTACCAAATTTTTTTAAGGTAATATCTAAAGACTCTATTCATCAAGTCCAAGAATATTTATTGAGCATTAGTGAGTTCGTAAGGCATTACTCTAAATTCATAGTGCATGTACCTTGTATGGAAAGCAGTCTTAGGGATATCCTCCTTATTCACCCTTACCAGGTAATATCCCGACTGTAGATCCACCTTGGAGAAGTATTCTTCTCCCCATAGCTGATTGAACAAGTCATCAATTCGGGTTAGAGGATACTTGTTCTTTATCGTGATTTTGTTGAGCTCACAATAATCAATGAAAAGGAACATTAACCCATCCTTATTCGCGATGAAGAGGACTGGTGCACCTCATGGTGAAGAACTTTGGCATATAAACCCTTTATCCAGAGTCTCCAATAGTTGTTTAATTGTCTCCTCAAGATCCAAAATAGTCATTATATAAAGATTCAGGGATATTAGGAATTCCCCATGTATAAGATCATTTGAGAATTCAATATCTTTTCTAGGATGAAGACCATGTAATTCCTCGGGAAACACTTAAGCAAATTCCCTCACTATTGGCATGTCTTAAAGGTTGGTTTCTTCCTTAGACTCAATCATATGAGAAATATATGTGTTCTCATAGGAAAGTAATATCCATGCTAGAGATGATGGTGCTAAAGAAGATTCATCCTCCTCCTTTCACTTTTACAGAATCGGGGTTCGATTCACCATATGGAGAGTGATTTTCCTCTCATGGTAGTTTATGTTGGATATATATAAGGAAAGACAACCCATTACAATAATTTCATCAAATTCCACTAGAGGGAATATGACAAGGTTCTCTAGGAAGTTCAATCCAAAAATTTTGACAAGGGAGGAGTTATATTCATGGGATGCAATGATTTCCAAATTTTCCATTCTAACAGACATCTTTACTTCCATGTTTTGTGGTGGTGTGGAGATTGTTCTACTAAACTTCTGGGATATAAAATAATGCATAGAACTAGAATAAAAAATTATGTTCACTATTATTTGATGAATAACTAGCGTACCTGTCACCACTTCGTTGTCAGGGATCACTTCGGTAGTAGTAATGGAATGAGCTCTCCCTTGCTGCCTTGGAGGTTGATAGTTTCCTCCAAAAACCCTTGGCTTAGGAAACTGATTTGAATAGTTCCCTGGATATTTTTAGTTGAATAAATGAATAATGAATTGAGGGTCAAATAGAGCGTTCCTATCCTCTATTACAGCATCAGTTTTTTCTTGTCAACAGTTAATAGCCAGGTGCCCTTCTTTTCCATACATAATGCATTTCCTCATCCCCTTTAGGTAATTTCCGGGGTGATTTTCTCCACACCTTTGGCAAGTGGGGTGATATAATCTCTTAGCACCATTGGCTTTATCCAATGGACTACAAGAATTAAGGTCCACCTTACACTTCTTATCCCCTTGATACCCCCGAGATTCTCCAATCTCAATTTTTAATTTAAGGGCACAACAGACAATTTCCTCATAGTTATCGAAGTCACGGATCACTAGGGATTTACCCTTTTCATGTGAGATTTATTACTCAATTCCACTAGTTTTTTCTTTGGTTCCACTAATTCCACTGTGGCCATTCTATAAGGGGTCTTTGATATGGGACTTAAACCAGGAATTAAATCAATGAGAAACTCAATTTCTCGTTCTAGAGGATGTCCAGGTAAATCTTATGGAAACACATTAACATATTCTCTCACAATAGGTACATCCTCTATTTGAACATTAATTTCCTCACCCACAGTCATTTCATTCTCTTCCTCCCCAATAATTGAATTTAGTAGAGCTACTGGGGGTGGATCTAGATAAAAATTAGGTGGTGATGATTCTTCTCTAAAGATAAGGTGTTCTTTATCATCATCATCAAAAATAGTAACCTCCTTATTATTACAATAAATGTTTGCATCATGGTCTAAAAGCCAATATATACTGAGGATTAAATCAAATTCAATCATGGGTATGCCGATGAGATCAACAGATAAAGAACATTTATATGCTCTAATGGGAACTAATTCACAGAACTTTGTAGCAATGATACGTCCCTTAAGAGTTTTGACTGACTACTCCCTTGTTAAATCAAATTGGAAATATATAATTTTCTTAGCAAACTGGTAAGATATGAAACAATGCGATGATCCAGAATCAAATAAATTATTGTCTAAATTTGAGAAAACCATTAAATTACCTGCCACAACGTCTTTTGGAGCTTCAATCTCAACAGTAGTGATAGAATAAGCTTGGGCTTGATCCCTCGGCCTTTCCTAAGGTAAGTTTCCCTAATGCTTAGGATATTCACTTACATAATGTCCCATATCCCTGCAATGGTATCATTGAACATCGGTAGCTTATTTCTTCCCCTTTCAATCATGATCTTAGTGGTCTTTTTTACCACACTTTTAACAGACTCCCATTCCCTTCAAGAAAGTACCGGGGTGTTTCTTCCCGCATTCACTGCATGATGGATATCCAACTTTTCCCTTTGTCCCCTTATTTCCATTTCCAGAGTGATCATAAAATCTATTCTTCTCTTACTTTGTTTAAAGTCATAAGACTTAGAGAATCCCTTTTCCGTCTTGATAGAACAAGAGACAATATCTTCGTGCGATGAAAAGGATTGTGAGACTAATTCTTGATGAAGAAATGGTTTTAACCCATCAAAGAAACAATCAATCTTACTTCTTGAGTTACATATATAATCTGTATCATGCCTTTCTAACCTTTTAAAGTTAGACTCATACTTTTCAACATTCTCATCCTCCTTTTGCCTCAGACTCAGAAATTGTCTTTCCATATCTACTCGATGGTCATGAGGAAAGTATTTTTCTAAAAAAATATCTTTAAACTCCATCCATTCCGTATTTGATACTTCATCATCTTCCTTCGTGTTTTGAATCAATGACCACCATTGATTAGTATCTCCAGTGAGGCGGTAAACTTCCATGATAACATTTTCTCTTTCGCTACTCCCCAAGGCGTGGAATATTTTCTCTAAGGAATTTATCCATTTCTCAGCTACTAGTGTATTTGTACCCCCACTAAATTTTGGTGGTTGTTTACCCATGAAGCGATCTAACATTGATCCTCTATGCTTCGTATCGGGGTGCTCCATACGGGTAAGGTTATTATTCATAACCTGAGTGAGTTGTCCCAGTATGGTGATTAGATGATCATCAAAAGTTGAATCACCAGCTCCACTATAATTATCTTGAGCCGGAGGGAAATACCTAAATGAAGTGTGTTCATTGATATGGTTTCCATTCCTTCCATTAGTCATCATTTCTAAACAATGGCATAAACTAGATTAATTTATGAATCACAATACATAAATCCAAAAATGTAAAATGCTTAACATAAATTAAACAGTTTATGGATATAATCCATAATAATAAAAATGTTTTCATTGAGGAAGTATATACTCATAAACCCTTCATAATGGTTTGTAAAGAAAATGGGAATTATCCTAATCATATACCTCGGGAGTGTCGTAACCAAGAGTGCAGCAAGGCCCGATGTCATGCACCAGTTCCCGTTCGAGTCTAGCTCAAAGCAGTGTTTTTGGGTTTTACCCCTGGGTACATCTATGCCAGAGCTACCTCTATCTACTCGTATCCAGGCATGGATGTATTGCTCAGAAAACTCACAAAATCTCTACAATACCAAATTTCTATGAAGTTCTTCTATACTAATCCTCAAAGTCCATCTTAGGTCTATCTGCTCTAATCAGAGTTTATCTAAATCTAGCTTTCAAGGTTTGTACTAAACCTCCCTCTGATACGAATTGTAACGCCCCGACCCCAGTTAACCAGAGTTGGTGCATTATTACATAACATTGGAATGATCACAAAAGATCAATTCTCAAAAGACCAATTAGTTTAGTAGCCTTGGAAACACTAGATACATTCATAAGTCTTACATTACATCATAAAGTGAAAAACTACAACAACATAGTCTCCATATTCCAAAATCATATCCCCTCAGACTATACCTGTAGGTCGGTCATAAAATATTTTTTCACATCCTGGGAAAAATAAAACATAGAAAGGGGTGAGCTCAGATGCTCAGTAAGGATAACAATATAGCGAAAACTTTCATAAATAAGCGTAAACTTTTAAGGCAATGTATAACTAAAACAAAATCCATTTAAACATGAACTTCAGTATAATATGGAAAAAATAAAATGAAATAATTCTATTTACTTATTCACATGGATATTCTAATAGTCGAATAATCACATGAAATATCAATAACCACTTTCTTAATGATGGAATGCATAATGCCAGACTGCCATAACCACATAGTAAAGGCCTTGTTCCAAGACTACAAATAATATTTTGTCAAGGCCTTGTGCCAAGACACTAGTTTGTCTCATGAGACCTACCGATGCATCTAAGATCTATAGCAGGCTCCACCCATCTCATACTAAGTCCAATGCATTCCTCATATGAACAGGTCTAAATATAACATAAACATTCGTATTAAAACTAGCATATGAAATGTCAATAATTTCTCCATAAACCATGAATGGTATAAAAATAATACATCCATAGTCAAACATATCACAAAACCTTCAATACAATATGGAAGTTTTGAATCATAATAAATCAACTTCAAATAAGCTTAAAATCCATCAAAGGATGTTGACATAGATGAAATCAAAACTATTTGAGAGAAATATATCTTTTTTTGAAATCATTTAAAAGTCACATAATTATAAAAGAAAAATTTACATTGAAAATATTCTTATAATATTTTAAGGGAAGCTTCTATGATTTTATAATGGTGGAAAATAGCCGCACCCGCCGTATAAGTTAAAAAAAGACATTATTACCTTAATTCTATCAAAAACGTTAAAAAAAACCTTGTTTTGAAAATGACGCAATGATTCCTTTATAAACATCTTATAAAATATAAAAAAATGGTATAAATTACTTTAACTCATAGTTTATAAAATAGTAAGAATGTTTTGAAATATATTTTTAAGAAACATGGTTGTGGATGATAAAGAGGTCCCATTAGATAATTACATATAAACAACCTCGGATAATGAAGAGATTGTGAAATAAACCCTTACCTTGTACTTTTAATTTGTTGAGGGTAAGTTAACCTCCTATATAATGGTGAAATAATTGTTATTAAATTACACCAGAATCATATACATTAATATGATATCATATATGACCTTTTAACATTGCTTTGTTAATAATATCTTAGTATTATCGTCGTTTCAGGTGTTAACGGATTCATTTTCCTTTATATTATTTGTTATGTGAGTCATATTTGTTATAGATGGGATATATCTTATTCATATCCAGAATTATATCAAGTATTTAAACATTATTTTTAGTCATCTAATGAAAATTATCCTTGAATGGATATGATGGGGAATGAATCACATCACGTTCGTGGAGATGGTAATCCGTACGTACGCATGAGCGATAATATCAATATTTTGATATTAAAATAATATATAATTGGATGGTATATCCAATATAAATAATAATTATCATGTTATATTTATTATTTACATGAATTAAACATCATTATTATACCCATACAATTAATAATATATTGAATAACATTTACACCACGACGGGTAGACGGTAATCCGTACGTATGCACGTATGGTGACATTTCATTCAAAGGATGGATAGAATAATAAATATGGTTGTACCATATTTATAATAAAATAACCATATATATAAGATAATGGAGTAATTATTTTAGAATGAAAATAATAAGGAAAGAAGAAGTGGGCAGGGGTTGGCCGAGCCAAATGGCTTTGAAGGTGTGAAATAGAGAGAAGGGGGAGTGCCCTTTTATAAGAGGGGTGAGGGGCACCTTAGGAAAAGATAGAAATATTATTTTATAATAAAATCATATTCGGTTTCTAATGGCTCCAAAAGGGATTATTTAAAGTCTAAGATGGGGATGGGTCTAAAACCACTTAAAAAATAGGTTTTATACAAGTTTGGGTCACTATATTAACTTTATCTTTTAGATTTAACTCTTAGTTAAATAGTGTGACATTTACCATGTCTCTTTGTATTTTTATATTATATGGTTAATAAACATACTATATACTTCCAAGAGAACCCCAAGTGGTTCATTAATGATAAACTTATCATTATATAAGACTTTTGGACGAACCATATATTTTTAGCAATAGAATATCAATTAATAATATAATATTTGTTTTAAGGACTCTTTTATGTCAATTTTGACACTATTTGGTATTTGTTTTTTCAAAATTCATAACAGAATTATTACTTTGAAAAAAATTCATATAACCAACCCTAATATTTCTTATTAACTTATAAAATTAGTGTAATTCATAAAAAGTGTAAAATTACATTTATTTGGATATTTATATTATCAATTATTTTAATATTTCATTAATTAGGTAATTAGTGCATCACCATTGTGTCATAAATAAATTAAATTATTTAATGTCTAAAAAATATAAATAAAATAAAATTATGTATTAAATATATTTATCATTCTAATGAACATTTATAATCGAATTTATCTTATGTATAACCCTATATTAAATTTTTTTTAGTTATTAAACTTTGATTTTAACTCTTTTAACTCTTCTTTGAATTAAATAATAATAAATGTCCTAATCTAATCCAAGTTGACCAAAGAGGATCATATTTTATTCATAAGGTTTTTTGGTCTAATTATACTTATCCAGTAGAATTAGGACATGTGTTAGGGTAATAATAATATCAGTTTTACCTTTAATTATCTTATTTACTTTTAACTATGGAAAATAGAAGTAAAAAGTTATTATTCACCAAAAATTATTTTTATATTATTGAACCACATTTTTTTAGAGACTCGGGTTTTTGGACCTTTCAGAATTTGTAATATTTCTACGAATAATTCCAGAGCTAGGCGCGAAGACGGCGTGCGATTCCGAGGCCCGGTGTGCCCGGAATTAATTTTATAAAAATATTAAGTTTTTTTTTACTATGCACGTGGCGGGGGTGTGATATCTCCTAAACGGTAGCTCAGAACGGGAATATGAGGGTGCGGTTGCGTCCGGAACATGCCGTTTACCCTAGGTGGGGTGTAAACTTTGCGGGCGCGGGCCTGCGGTGAGAAACGCCACCAGGGGCGTTTTCGTAAATAAGTGGCAAGTTAGTGTGCGAACGTCGGCTCGAATAACTTCTGAACGGAGTCTCGGATGGAAAATCCGAGACCTCCGTTGCGTTCAGAACGGCGCGTTTACCCTAGGGGTAACCTTACTTTTGTTCGCATCGGGCGTCGGGTCCGAGGCGGGTTTGGTGCCGGCGGGCGGCTGATATAAATATCAGCGCCCCCCCCCCCCCTTTTATCGTTCTTCGCCGTTCTTCGCCGCCACTCCGCCGAATCGAGCAAACAGAGCACCCAAGAGCTCAGAATTCGATGGCGGACGTTCCAGGAGCGCGCAGCGGAAGCTTTGGAGCGCGGATCTGAGGCAGAACGTCGGCGTTTCACCCGCGAGGCAGGCGGTTTTGAGTTTTAACCCCCGATCCCGTTTTTGCTGCGTTTTTCTGCAAATTGAAGCCGTAGCAGTGTAGATCGGGTCCCGAGGGTCGTGTAGACGCCTCCGGATCGCAAAACGGACCACCGGGGTGCCCCCGACGGACCGCGGAGGACCCGCGGCGGCCGGCCGCCCAGCGCGGCGGAGCTGCGGGCGGCGGAGGGCCGCCGGCCAGGGCGGGCCGGTCAGGCCACTTTTCGCATACGGGGGTCTTTAAACCCCCGTATCATGCACTCCGGGAGTCGGATTCGTGCGCCGTTTGCGGCGACGTGACCCTGACAACGAGGCGAACCCTCCGGTGTGGGTTCGAGGGTTTAAAGGTTCGGGATCGTGGCCCGGGGGCTAGAAACGTCGTATAAAATAATATTATTTTATTATTTTACGACTTCGGGCCGTTGTAACTTCTACCCGGAGCGTCCGATTGACGTGTCGTCAGTGGCGTTGAGACCCTGATGGTACGACAGAATTTTTGAGATGGTTTCCGGGTGTTGGGTATGAGAACGGGGTGCGGGCCCCACGAGGCCGGGTTTTGGCGTTTACGATGAAACGCAGCTTTTGCACCAGGAGTCCGATTTTGGCGGATGAATAGTTGATCCTGTGTGTTTTTCCGAGAGGATCGCAATGGTGTGATCCGCTCGATGAGTTTTGGAATCCAGGCGTGGGCCCCACCCGAGCCGGCCTTCGGTGAATAGTACCTTTTTCACCGGGTGTCCGTTTTGGACGAGCGAGTAGTCGATTCCGCTTGTTTTTTCGAGGGGATCGCCGTGGTGTGATCCGCTCGATGGGTTTCGGGATCGTTGTGTGGGCCCCGCACGATCTAGCTACGGTGAATAGTGCCTTTTTCACAGGTGCTCCGTTTCGGGCGAGTAAAAAGCCTATCCTGTGTGTTTTTCCGCGTGGAACGCGATGGTGGCCTCGGTTTTGGCCTAGGAGGTGCGCAGTGTGGCATTGTGGCGATTCGGTCGGGTTAGCGACGTTTGGACCAGCAGTGGTTGAGGGTTCTCCCGGGGTTCGTTCCTACGAGGGTTCGTGTGGTATCACAACCTTCGTATGGGTTTGTGATCCTCTCGATGGGATGTTTAAACTGTTAGAGTTGTGGTATCCCTCCGGTGGGCCCGGAGTGGATCCTCTAGAATCTTTACCCTAGATCGGGTTCTTGGAATCGCTGTGACCGCTTATTTACGGGTGGCGATCCCCTATCTAGCAGGTTAACCCCGTAGGGTTTGTGGCATCATCAGGAATATGATCCCCTATGCGGTGGGTCGTGCACAGTAGGGTTGTGGCATCATCAGGTTTACGATCCCCTACTCAGCATGATGTTTATAGTAGGGTTGCGGTATCGTTGGTTATACGATCCCCTACTCAGCGCTTGGTGTCGGTAGGGTTGCAGTATCGTTGGTTATGCGATCCCCTACTCAGCGCGTGGTTTCGGTAGGGTTGCGGTATCGTCAGTTCGATCCCCTACATTGTGAGTTATACCAGATAGGGTTCTGGTATCGTCGTGACCATCTTTATATGGACGATAATACTCTATCTGAGTGTGGAGCTTCTGTTGAGCGCCAGATCGGGTTGTGGTATCCCCCAACAGATCCTGGGTGTGATCCCCTATCTGTGAGAACTACGTATGACTGATCGGGTTGTGGTATCCCCCAGCGGACCCTGGGAGTGATCCCCTATCTGTGAGCTACGCATACCGGAGTGGGTCTTGGTATCCCCTAGTGGACCCTAGCGACGATCCCCTCTCCGAGGAGTTTGGTGGTTATGTTGTTTCAGTGAGGTTTCCTCAGTGATGTTGTCCGACGAGCGTGGTCTCTCGGGTTAGCATGTGAGATGTTTGTTTGGGACCCGATGGAGTGTATCTCTCAGATGAGTGTCATCTGGTATGACAGTGTTCGTGGTGTACTCTCCTGGTTGGGGCAGTTGCTGGTGATGAGGTCGGTACCTCTTGTGGATTTGTGGCGTGATCTGTGTATATCTGGATTGTTCAAGGTGTATGTATGGGCATACACCTGAGCTGAACTGAGCTGACTTGTTGTGTTTAGCCGAGGATGGTCACGAGATGGAGTTTCTCTCTCGTCTGGGTTCCCTCTGGCTGGGTTGAGCGGACTGTTGCCTTTCAGTTGCTCCCTTGGGTTTTGGGTTTTTGGGGTGCCTACTGAGTATGTTTATACTCACCCCTGCACGGGATTTTCCCGCACATGTTTGTGTCTTGTGCAGACCACAGGCCTTTTGACGGAGTCCCAGGAGGACCCGGAGCAGGCAGATCTTAGTGAGCGAGTTGACCGGGGTGTTTACCAGATCTGTGCCGAGGGAGCTTTCTGGCGGGTGTTAGTGGCAGCGTTCCCCTTCTTCAGAGCAGGTTGGACATGCTTTTGTGGTTTCTTTTGGTGGGCCCTGTTTTTCCCTTGTACTTTTGTTGTTGCTCTCTGGTTGTGGGATAGATTGTATGCATGCATTTACTTTCCAGTTTATATATCTCTGCACTGTTGCATGGAGGTGTTTGTGGGGCGTGTGTACAGGTACCTTAGGCTAATGCCTCCCATGTGTGTGATAGCCTACTCGGCGCTGGTCGCCAGCCCCTGGCCTATTGGAGGTAGGCTTGGGGAGTCGCGGCTCGAGCCCCGTTGGGTCGGGTCGTGACAGAGTGGTATCAGAGGAGGTTCCACCTTTGGGATCTCAGAGTGTAGCTGGTCTAGCTGTGATCTTGGTTTGGGTTGCATAGCGGTAGTGTTAGGATGTTTCGAGTTCATCTTTCAGGCCAGGGGCTTCAGTGTTGGTGCGGCGGCCGACGTATCCATACACCAGGACTCTGATAACCTGCCTTTCGACTCGAGACATTCGTACACTGGTCGCGGGGACATAATGGTACATGCATCATATAGGACTGGGTTTTTGGTTTTTCCTTGTCCTTCTTGAGTCAGCTCTCCAGATATACTCTTGACTGTGGTGTGTCTTGAATGTAATTCAGGATGACTCCACGACGACAGCCAGCGAGGGTTCCGGAGCAGGATTGTGCTGATGACCCGCCTCGTGTAGTGGCTGTGGAGCAGGGCGCAGGTTCTGAGGTTGTACCGCCAGGTGGTCTGCCAGTTGAGCCACCACCTGTTGAGCAGCTGGTTGTGCCGGCGGTGCAGGACAAGGGTGCATGCAGGCTGAGTGCGCTGCACGAGTTCCAGAGGCAGTGAACTCTGAGGATCCGGGGTGATCTAGACCCCCAGGCAACTGATGACTGGCTTGAGGCAGTCACCCGAGTTTTCCGCCTAGTGAGGACACCTCCAGATCAGATGGTGGTCCTAGCGGCGAGCCTTCTGCATGGTTCTGCCGGACGATGGTGGAGTTTGGTGACGCAGTCCCATGACGAGGAGATGCTCACGTGGGCTTAGTTTGAGCGGCTCTTCAGGGAGGAGTTTTATCCGGTGACACTGAGGTCAGTGCGGATCCAGGAGCTTCTACAGCTTCGACAGGAGAGCCTGACTGTGTCGGAGTACTCAGCGAGGTTTACAGACCTGTCACGCTACTCCCTGGATATGGTTCGAGACCCGTTCTTTAGGGCTCGGACCTTCGAGCAGGGCTTACGCAGGGACATCCGAGCAGGTGTGGTTTCCTTGTGCCTGCCCACCTATGCTGGAGTCCTGGAGCGAGCGCTAGTGGTGGAGAGTTTTCTGGCTGAGCAGTTTCCCCCTGTTAGTGCTGGGCACTCGAGAGCTGAGACTTCTTCGGTCGGATCGACATCTGGTAGCCGACGTCAGACTCAGGGGTCTGGACGTGGCCGACGATACAGGAGGCGACCCCAGGATGGAGGATCTGAGCCTCAGGGCTCACAGGGCTCGCAGGCCAGTTTTGGTCAGCCGCAGGAGAGGCGGTGTTACGCTTGCGATGGTCGGGGACATCTTTCTAGAGAATGTCCGACCCGACGTGCTGCTGAGAGGGATCCGGTCGATGGACCGCCTTGGCAGAGGCAGCGTCTCGAGCAAGGAGGTTCGCAGGGCGGCGAACATGGCGGCGGAGCTGGTGCAGCGGGAGGCGGTGGTAGGCAGTACCAGTTTCTACCACCCCCACCCCCAGGTGGTCCACGCCAAGCTCAGGGAGCTGGTGGTCGAGGGCGAGGACAGCTGCATGCCCTGGAGGCTGTTGACCTAGAGGCACCGCGGATGGATAGAGGTACGCCTTGTGTCCTTTCTACTTACTACAGTAGTTTGTCAGACACTGTTTAGCGGTACTCTTTCCTTTTGTTTCTTGATCTAGTTTTGTTCAGGGCGTTGGTAAGACCCTGAGTGGTTGTTTGTTGGTGAGCTCGCTGGTGTGTGAGACCCAGTTGAGAGTCCAGTCGCTTTCCTTGTGCTTGGGGCTTTTCGGGGACGAAAAGTTCTAAGGGGGGGGGGGGAGGATGTAGAGACTCGGGTTTTTGGCCCTTTCAGACTTTGGAATATTTCTACAAATAATTCCAGAGCTAGGAGCGAAGACGGCGTGCGATTCCGAGCCCTGGTGTGCCCGAAATTAATTTTATAAAAATATTAAGTTTTTTTTACTATGCACGTGGTGGGGGTGTGATATCTCCTAAACGGTAGCTCAGAACGGGAATCTGAGGGCACGGTTGCGTCCGTAACGTGCCGTTTACCCTAGGCGGGGTGTAAACTTTGCGGGCGCGGGCCTGCGGTGACAAACGCCACGAGGGGCGTTTCCGTAAATAAGTGGCAAGTTAGTGTGCGAGCGTCGGCTCGAATAACTTCTGAACGGAGTCTCGGATGGAAAATCTGAGACCGCCGTTGAGTTCAGAACGGCGCGTTTACCCTAGTGATGACCTTACTTTTGTTCGCATCGGGCGTCGGGTCCGAGGCGGGTTTGGTGCCGGCGGGCGGCTGATATAAATATCAGCGCCCCCCCCCCCCCCCCCCCGCTTTAGCGTTCTTCGCCGTTTTTCGCCCCCACTCCGCCGAATCGAGCAAACAGAGAGCCCACGAGCTCAGAATTCGACGGCGGACGTTCCAGGAGCGCGCAACGGAAGCTTTGGAGCGCGGATCTGAGGCAGAACGTCGGCGTTTCGCCCGCGAGGTAGGCGGTTTTGAGTTTTAACCCCCGATCCCGTTTTTGCTGCGTTTTTCTGCAAATTGAAGTCGTAGCAGTGTAGATCGGGTCCCGAGGGTCGCGTAGACGCCTCCGGATCGCAAAACGGACCACCGGGTTGCCCCCGGAGGTCCGCGGAAGGTCCGCCGGCCAGGGCGGGCCGGCGGCGGCGGCCAGTCCAGGCCGGCCGGACCGGCCGGTCGGGGCCGGTCCGGCCACTTTTCGCATACGGGGGTCTTTAAACCCCTGTATCATGCACTCCGGGAGTCGGATTCACGCGCCGTTTGCGGCGACGTGACCCTGACGACGAGGCGAACCCTCCGGTGTGGGTTCGAGGGTTTAAAGGTTCGGGATCGTGGCCCGGGGGCTAGAAACGTCGTATAAAATAATATTATTTTATTATTTTACGACTTCGGGCCGTTGTAACTTCTACCCGGAGCGTCCGATTGACGTGCCGTCAGTGGTGTTGAGACCCTGATGGTACGAAGGAATTTTTGAGATGGTTTCCGGGTTTTGGGTATGAGAACGGGGTGCGGGCCCCACGAGGCCGGGTTTTGGCGTTTACGGTGAAACACAGCTTTTACACCAGGAGTCCGATTTTGGCGGATGAATAGTCGATCCTGTGTGTTTTTCCGAGAGTATCGCAATGGCGCGATCCGTTCGATGAGTTTTGGAATCCAGGCGTGGGCCCCACCCGAGCCGGCCTTCGGTGAATAGTACCTTTTTCACCGGGTGTCCGTTTTGGACGAGCGAGTAGTCGATTCCACTTATTTTTCCGAGGGGATCGCCGTGGTGTGATCCACTCGATGGGTTTCGGGATCGTTGTGTGGGCCCCGCACGAGCTAGCTATGGTGAATAGTTCCTTTTTCACCGGTGCTCCGTTTCGGGCGAGTAAATAGCCTATCCTGTGTGTTTTTCTGCGTGGAACGCGATGGTGGACTCGGTTTTGGCCTAGGAGGTGTGCAGTGTGGTGTTGTGGCGAGTCGCTCGGGTTAGCGACATTTGGACCAGCAGTGGTTGAGGGTTCTCCCTGGGTTCATTCCTACGAGGGTTCATGTGGTATCACAACCTTCGTATGGGTTTTTGATCCTCTCGATGGGATGTTTAAACTGTTAGAGTTGTGGTATCCCTCCGGTGGGCCCGGAGTGGATCCTCTAGCATCTTTACCCTAGATCGGGTTCTTGGTATCGCTGTGACCGCTTATTTACGGGTGGCGATCCCCTATCTAGCAGGTTAACCCCGTAGGGTTTGTGGCATCATCAGGAATATGATCCCCTACGCGGTGGGTCATGCACAGTAGGGTTGTGGCATCGTCGGGTTTACGATCCCCTACTCAGCATGATGTTTATAGTAGGGTTGCGGTATCGTTGGTTATACGATCCCCTACTCAGCACTTGGTGTCGGTAGGGTTGCGGTATCGTTGGTTATGCGATCCCCTACTCAGCGCGTGGTTTCGGTAGGGTTGCGGCATCGTCGGTTCGATCCCCTACATCGCGAGTTATACCAGATAGGGTTCTAGTATCGTCGTGACCATCTTTATATGGACGATGATCCTCTATCTGAGTGTGGAGCTTCTGTCGAGCGCCAGATCGGGTTGTGGTATCCCCCAGCGGATCCTGGGTGTGATCCCCTATCTGTGAGAACTACGTATGCCAGATCGGGTTGTGGTATCCCCCAGCGGACCCTGGGAGTGATCCCCTATCTGTGAGCTACGTATACCGGAGTGGGTCTTGGTATCCCCTAGTGGACCCTAGCGGCGATCCCCTCTCCGAGGATTTTGGTGGTTATGTTGTTTCAGTGAGGTTTCCTCAGTGATGTTGTCCGACGAGCGTGGTCTCTCGGGTGAGCATCTGAGATGTTTGTTTGGGACCCGATGGAGTGTATCTCTCGGATGAGTGTCATCTGGTATGACAGTGTTCGTGGTGTACTCTCCTGGTTGGGGCAGTTGCTGCTGATGAGGTCGGTACCTCTTGTGGCTTTGTGGCGTGAGCTGTGTATATCTGGATTGTTCAAGGTGTATGTATGGGCATACACATGAGCTGAGCTGAGCTGACCTGTTGTGTTTAGCCGAGGATGGTCACGAGATGGAGTTTCTCTCTCGTCTGGGTTCCCTCTGGCTGGGTTGAGTGGACTGTTGCCTTTCAGTTTCTCCCTTGGGTTTTGGGTTTTTGGGGTGCCTACTGAGTATGTTTATACTCACCCCTGCACGGGCTTTGCCCACACATGTTTGTGTCTTTTGCAGACCACAGGCCTTTTGACGGAGTCCCAGGAGGACCCGGAGTAGGCGGAGCTTAGTGAGCGAGTTGACAGGGGTGTTTACCGGAGCTGTGCTGAGGGAGATTTCCGGCGGGTGTTTGTGGCAGCGTTCCCCTTCTTCAGAGCAGGTTGGACACGCTTTTGTGGTTTCTTTTGGTGGGCCCTGTTTTGCCCTTGTACTTTTGTTGTTGCTCTCTGGTTGTGGGATAGATTGTATGCATGCATTTACTTTCCAGTTTATATATCTCTTCACTATTGCATGGAGGTGTTTGTGGGGCGTGTGTACAGGTACCTTAGGCTAATGCCTCACATGTGTGTGATAGCCTACTCGGCGCTGGTCGCCAGCCCCTGGCCTATTGGAGGCGGGCTTGGGGAGTCGCGGCTCGAGCCCCGTTGGGTCGGGTCGTGACAATTTTACTCCTTTCTATTAAATTTTTCTCTTGGATTTTTAAAATTCAACTCACAGAAGAGGTAAAATTAAGTTTTATGTGAATTTTCAAATTCTCCTAAGAGGTGGGTAAAAGACGATAAAAAGTTCAATAAAATTTTTATATATCTAAAATTATTATAAATTGACTCCAATGAATTATATTGAACTTATATAGGTATTATTTTTCTTTTTTGACCTAAAATAAATTTAAATAAAGTAAATAATTATTTAAATAAAAATTTGGTTTTAAACTATAACTTAGTGTTTTTCACTATTCATAAAAAATTGAAAGTTTTCAGAAAAAAAAACCAAAAATTCACTCTAGGATAATTTTGATATTCTGAATCCAAAAATGAAGTCCATTTTGAAAGATAAAATTTATAAAATTTCAAAAATTTGCTATGACTATTCATAACGGCTAGTTTGATTGGTTGTGGTGTGCTAAAACTTGAAGTTGCATACAACACACGCTACAATATTATTCAAAGAGAAGCGTACCATGGAAGCTTGGGGTGTTACACATTGCACATGGAGCATGAGTAAACCTCATTGCACTTGAATTATATTGAGTAAAACCTCATTCCACTTGAATTATCATGAGTAAACCCTCATTGAACTTGGATTATCATGATACTATTCTTCACCCAATGCATTGAAGCGTTGTCAAGGCATACCCTTTATAAACATTTCATTTCATGCATAAGTGTGCCAAATGGATCATAAAACATGGATTCATTAAACATCATAATTTATTCCATTAATAAAAGATGTGTAATACATAAATGTAAGTCCTCAATCAACAATTACATGTGCATAAAGGTGAATACCCTTGATATAAAAATGGATATGGTATTCACTTACACGATGATTTTGGCATGGGAAATTTTGGTGTAACTTCGACAGTATAACGACGTCAAATAGAAATCGTAAAATGGGTTGATGATAGAGATTGGGGTATCTAATAATTTATAAATGAAATAGATAGGAAGGGGGTCATGGAATATAATATCCCAACAAATGTAATGGAATTTAAATGCATAGTGTAAAAGAATTGCTTGAATGTAAATGAGAAGAGATAAATTCCTTACGAGATTTCAGCATGGAAACTGGTGTACATGAGAGGAATTAATGAGATAGAAATAGGTATCTCATCATTAAAATATAAGGAGGGAATTATGGGAGAGGTGAAAAATCATACCCCAAAATTTTTAATTGAAAATAAAATGGTAAAACAACATAATGAAATTTGGACAAAAATGAAAAAGAAAGAAATCCCTTACATGGATGTGTGATTATAAAGGCTTGGGAGAGGCTTCAGAGAGGCTTCTTGGGAGCTTGAGGCACCTTTGAAGGATTACAGATAGATGATGGCAGAGGTTGGTCAAGCTCCAAATTGTTTGAGTGAAGAGGAATGGTATATTGATTGGTTCTATATATTAAAGGAGAGTGAATTATTTATTATTTAGGTTTTGGACACCACACATTAAACTAATCAGAACCACAAACCATACCATGGTTTTTACCCATGGTTTTTTCCAAAGGTGAGTGGAAAACATTTTTTTATAAGGCCAATGGCTGAACTTGTTAAAATATTAGGTTTTCTTACGTGGAGGTGAGTCACACACTCAAGGAAATCATTTTTAAAAGTTAAAATATTTTATAAGTATTGGAGGGTCCACTAAGGCACTATAAAATAAATCAAAAAAATCTAATATCACATTATTTTTATGGTAAAACATATATTGGCCGAATATACCATTTATATTATTTTATTACATTACTATTGGGTCATTGTGATGTCATAAAACACATTATATATTTAAATGGTATTTACTTTTTACCAAAAAATTCAATTTTCTAGGAAAATTATTAAAAATTAACTATTTGATAATTTCGACATCCTGAATAAAAAAATAATATTCAATTTATCTAAATCATTTTCTAAACATGTGAATTTTTAATTTTAAAATAAAAAACCGACATTTATCGAAAATTCATGGGTTTTGAAAAAATCAATGTTCAAACCATAATAAAAATTACAATTGTATTAATAAAAATTATACGATCATTTATATTTCATAAAAATTAATTTTTTAATAATATTTTATTAAAATATTATTTAATTAAAAAACCATTAATTCATCAAAATAGATTTCTTAATAGAATATTAACTAAAAATACTACTAGTGCTTTAAAAACCATTTACAAAGTAACAATAATAAAAATGAAAGTATATTAATTATTCTATAAAAAACTAATTCACATAATAATAGTGGGTCTTTTTACATAACCCCTTATAATACCCATATAAGACCTAAGGTTAGGGTCTGCGATGATGATAGACTCTTGGGGCGGCTCAGATAACATCGCTCGGGTGGTAATCTCTATTAACTTCCACTTCTCTCATATGCAAAATCGTTCAAGATTAACATGTTGAATCCCAGATTGGGCTTGGTCAAGAGAGAATCCCAATGATACTACCTCCTTTCTAAGCTCCAACAAGTGGGCTTCATATTGATAAATTCTACTAGATGAAGTCATCGCTTCCTTTTTCTGAGTAAATTGGATTTCTTAAATCCTTAAATTTATACTAATCAAGTGATCAGTGTTCAATGACTATATTAGAAATGGTAACAATTCCTAATGTTATTTTAAAATCAAAAAACACAAAAACAAAGTATATCATATTTTTTATTTAAAAATTTAACATAATAATTTATTTAATTAGATCAAGTGGAATTTTCATTAATAAAAGTTCGGGTCGTTTCACCGCACATTCCTTCTCTCGCAACCCAGACCTGCAACCCCACTCCCCAAAAATATCCCTATATGTAGTACCACTGCATAACAAGTCCATAACCACATGACAGTCCCACTGCTCAACGTCGCTTTGTAACCACAACACAACATAAAGGCAGTTCAGCTGGATACAAATTCATCCATTCCATAATCAATCAATCTCTTGGATTGAGACACTAATGCACAAAGGACAGTCCCACTACCTACATGTTTATCCATTATTCAATCAATCAAACCCTTGGATTGAGACACCAACACACCCCCTATACCACCCCACATACTGAGCCCATAGAACTGATACCAGAACACACAACACATAACCATAACCACCAAACCAATCATATTCAGATTTAACCAATAAGGGTTCATTAATTTCCACTTTAATATAAATAGGGTGATCATGGAACAAGTTTGATATTGGGGAATCCATTTATTTAACAGAGTTTATGTGATTAATCATATTTCTTCTTATATCTGTATATCAAAACACCATGGTGAAATACCACTAGCACACAAGAAAAGACCACCAACGTTGGTGATTTTCAGAAGGCATACATCCACAACACCCATAAAAGAATCAAAGAAAACAAAATAAAATGAGCAACCAACATCAAATCATACCCTGCCCTTTATTTTATTTATGCAATTTATCTCTTGATCATATTAAATTCTTGTTTAAATTCTCATTTCAAGAAGAGTATCATTCCACTCCTTACAAGAAAACATTAATATACCCACCCTGCATGATGTACAATTAAAGATAATAAAAAGAAAATCCATACATGGATGATCAAATATTGAAGTTCCTTCTTTCTCCAAGAATAGGAGATGACATGACTTACAAGAAAACTAAAAGACTGAGCGGGAAGGGCTCCAGCACGGTCACACAACTCATTTCGGGAGGAAGTCTCTAGGAGCACCAAGAGAAATGAAAAGGAAGAAGGAAGAGAGGATCTCGGCTTAAGAAGAGGCCATATCCTAAAATCAGGGAGACAATTTCTAAGTACTTAAAATACAGATAATGGCTAGATCACATGGATTGTAAGTTTAAGACATTTGAATTAATTGAGACTTAAAAATTCCCAATGGAAGTAGTAGAGAAAGACCAGAAGATGGTTGTGATTTGATAGTCTAACTTTAAATGGAGAAAAACACGTAACAGGGGAGAAACTGGAAAAACTGGAAATGAGTCTCTGATGGGTGAGTCGCTGACGTTGAGACACCGATGTTGAGCCACTGACGAGTGAGATACCAATGCGACCTACTAATGACTCAACCTACCAATTCCCTAACCTACCAACACTGAGCTATCGTGGCCTTGACCTACCAATGCTGAGCTACCGATGTGACCAACCAATGACTCAACCTACAAACACCCTAACCTACCGACACTGAGCTACTGAGGCCTTGACCTACCGATGCTGATCCACTGATGCCTCAACCTACCGATGTCGTCACCCCTGACTCACTGATGTAGATTCCCTTGACTCACCAATTCCAACGTCCCTAACTCATTGATGCTGACACACTAACATGTAAAGGCACTGACATGCCAATGCACCGACATACCAACACATTGACATGTCGATGCACTAACACGCCGACGAAAAAATTGGAAATTTGGATAACTCTTGAAATTAGCCACTGAAAGCTCCCATAACACCTCAACATTGGATTTTTACAAAGTAAGGGCCTTTGAAAAATTCAAGTTATTACATCAAATACCTCTCAAACTATTCGTGTCTCCAAGAATTTTAAAACTAACCCAGAAGAAAAAAAAGGTCCGAACAAACATCCCTTAAGATACATCTCAAGAGTAAACCACCATGTGTTATTCTAATGCTAGTGAGAAAACCTTAACATCCAAGAACACTTCTTTGAAATATATCTCTTGAACAACTCTAGAAACACTATAGCTCTTCTTCCTCAAGTAACCACACAAACAACAAAAGTCACATTGTCCAAACACATGGGTTAGGGAGCTTATTCCCCCATGCCAAGATACTATTTTCTTTGGGTAGCACTCACTCGCCTGCAAAGGTTTAATCACATACCCATTAATTCATCTTGATTAAGGATTAGGTTTTCCCCTCCCCATAGTGAGGAAATCTCACACAAAATCACAGAATAGGGAAACAATTATCATACAAAAACAGAGGTCAAACATTACATCATAAGAAAGGAATAAAGAAAACACAAGATCAAGACTCAGAATATCTCTATGTACTAGGAACGCATATGTGCCTCCAGTTATTAGGTACTTCCCTCAAGGCCACCATGCCTCTATATCACACAAACCAAAGGAATGGTCTCTCCACGAATAACCTTCTCATTACGATCCTCAATTCTCACCGGTCACTCCAAAAATGTCACATCATCCTCGATATCAAAATCTCCCCATTCTAGGATATGGGAGTCGTTGTGTAGATACCAACAGATATGAGAGACATAAAAGATGTTGTGGATCCTTTCCAACCACAGTGGCAATTCCATCTGATATTCCACCTTGCTGAATCACCCCAACACCTATAAAGGTTTGATGAACCTAGGAGAAATCTTGCTTCCCTATCCAAACCTCCATTGTCCACGCCTAAGGGAGACCCTCAAGAACACGTGGTCCCTAACCTCAAACTCCAAGGGTCTACTCCTAGGATTGGAATAAGACTTCGGTCATACATGAGTTTCCTTCATCCTTTCATGCACAAGATGAACCCTCTCTGTCATTCTCTTCACCACTTCTGGGACAAGAACACCTACCTCCCCAACCTCTTTCCAGCACACGGGTGAAAAACACAGTCTTCCATACAAGGATTTGAACGATATCATGACAATGGTAGAGTGATAGTTGTTATTGTTGGAAAAATCCACCAGGGAAAAGTGTCCTACCCATGATCCTCCAAATTCTAGAACACACGCTCGTAGCATATCCTCTAACATCTGGATGATCCTATCTGTCTTCCCATCCGTTTGGGGGTGGAAAGAGGTGATAAGGAATAACTTTTGCCAAAATCATGTTGTAATCCCTTACAGACTCAATAATTGAAGCATGTATCCCTAAACAAAATTATGTATCTTGGAACTCCATGTAGCCATACCACTTCACCCATGTACCTCTGTGCTAAGGAAACCACTACGCTCGACTCCTTAATCGCCAAGAAGTGAGCCAATTTCATCAGTCAATCCACCACTACCCATATGGCATCATATCCTCTGTTATCCCTGGGTATTATTGTGATTAAATCCATCTATATTTCTTCCCACTTCCACTCAGGAACATCTATGGGTTGTAATAAATTTTAGGGAACACGATGTTCAGTCTTCACCAACTGACACACTAGGAACCTTGCCAAAAAATCCACCACTTCCCACTTCACTCTGGATTACCAAAACATACCTATTAAGCCCTGGTACATCTTGGAGACTCTTGGATATACTACTAAGGGTGATTTAAAGAAATCACCAAGAAATACCTCACACATAGCCACTAGGAAAAAGAGTTTTCCAGGTAAAAACATCTGATTCTGACTATCCTCTGACCATCCTTCTAGAGCATCACCCTAGATAACATGATCACGCATCAATTCAGCCTCTGAATCTCCCCACTAAGACTCTTCCACAATTCGTACCAAGTATACTACACTGTCATTTGAAATAGAAAACCTCCATCATCCTCCACTCTCAAGCCCAAATGTAAAGCAGTTAACTCCTCCATTGCCTTCCAAACATCTACGGACTCCCTAACTATATCCTTCTATGACTTACAGCTCAAGGCATCATCCACCATATTCCCCTTTCCTAAGGTGTAGGATATCTAGATGTCCTTTTCCTGTAGAAACTTCATCCACCTCCTCTGCTTCAAGTTTAGGTCTCTCTAGGAGAAGATATACCTCAGGCTCTTGCGATATGTGAAGACCAATAAGTGTTCCCCGATGAGGTAATACCACCAAAACTTCAATGAGAACAAAAACGCCATATGTTCTAGGTCTTGGGAGGTATAGTTATGTTTGTGAGGATGTAACATCCTATACACATAAGAGATTACACCCTACCGCCACTTCATCACACTCCCCAAGCCAAGACTGGAAGCATCAAAGAACACCTCGAACATCACCCCTTACTCTAGAAACATCAACACTGGGGAACTGACTAGCTTCCAATTCAAATAAGTGAAATCTGTTTGGAACTACTCAATCCATATGAAAACCTACTCCTTTCTAGTTAAAACTGTCATTAGAGCTGCAACTCGAGAAAAGTCAGGTAAAAACCTCTGGTAGTAACCTAAAAGACCTAGGAAACTATGAACCTCTTCCATATTCTTGGGTGATACCCATGAAACAACTTCTTCAACCATCAACAGGGGCACTCCTATTTCATGTTGGTACACGAGGTGTCCAAGGAAGTGCACCTCTCGTGTACAGAACTTTCACTTGGGAAACTTTCCACAGAGCCGGTGGTATTGGAGGACCTCCAAAATTGTCCTTAGATTCTCGGCGTGATCCTCCTTGAAACTTGATCAGATCATAATTTCATCGATGAATATGACCACGAACTAGTCCATATACTCACAGAAGATAGATTTCATGGGTCCCTTGAACACAGTTGGTGTGTTCGTAACGCCGAACGACGTGACCATAAACTCAAAGTTCCCATACCTGAATGTGAAAGAAGTCTCCAAGATGTCACCTTCCTTCACCATCAATTGGTCATATCCAGACCACTGTTCAATCTTAGATAACCAAACTTCTCCCTTAAACTATTAAAAAAGGTCGTTGATACTCAATAGGGGGTAACAGTTCTTGACCATCACCTGATTCAGTCTTCGGTAGTCTATGCACAGCCTGAGTCCAATGTCTTCCTTCTTTGAGAACAAGACCCGAGAATCCTATGGTTACACACTTAGTCATATAAAACCCTTATTTATTGGGTCATAAACCTGAATCCGCAACTCTCGAAACTCATAAACCGTTATTCGATAGGGATCCATCAAAATTGGATGGGCACCGAGTTGTAATTATATCCCGAAATCAACATCACGTCGAGGGGGTAGCGTCACAACCTCTTCAGGGAAGATTTATATGAACTCACTGACAATTAGTGGAACTTACACCATATTTGAGTCTACTGATTCCACTGACATTTTGGATAATAATGATATAAGGGGCTCCACACACCGGTTTCCCTCCTAGAAACTCTGCTCACTAACAACAACTACAAGATGGATGCCCATATCTGAGAACCCGAACCTCCTTAGAAAGAATTTGATAACATCATGCATGTAAAATAGTCTATCGATTCTAAGGATGACATTTTATGGCTACATATGTATCATAAGGAGATCCCCACTGGACCGATGCAACCCCAACATCAGTCTACATCCTCAACAAACATCAAACAGGCAGGTCTGACCTCAAACTGGTGTACTCAACACCAGGAGCATGGAAAGTATCTCTACATCTAGACCCATGGCATGGGCTGTACTGGGTGAAAAAAAGGAGTGTGAAGATCTTTAATCCAACAATGCATGAGAAAGAGTACTAAACAGACCGATCGTACCTCAAACAACTTTTAGCCCTGTTGGAACTACTGCCTCTACATCGTGAAACATCCCACGCCCAAATCATCTACCCCTTGGTTGTCTACCGCCTCCCTAACCATGACCTATTTGAGGTCCCTGACGATCACCCTAAGGTCATCCTCTTCTGCCACTATCCACCATTGGTGGATGATCGTACCACGATTCACTATTTTATTACACCCTTACACCGCAGTTTTAAACTAGTTTTGTAATGAATATTCCAAATATAATAATAAATTTCAATTTATGTTTGAATCAATCAGTTAATGTTAATAAATATTATAATGGGAAATGTTACTTTTTTTTATTGTTTCAATGTAGGTGGAGGTGATTTGGAGGGCCCTTGATGAAGTGGAAGAAAAATGGGCTAAAATTGTATGGATCCATGGACATCTGTCCACTGTTTTGCATAGTATATGAAATCCGTGCATCCAAATGGGCTGAACTTTTGTGGTCCTGTCCATAATTTAGTAGGATACATTTAATATTAAGGAACCCAATCCTGTTTCGGCTTCTATGGGGCCCATTCGAACTGATCTGTCCAAGCCACTGAATTTGGACCAAATCAAATGCGGTGTTATGTATTTTATCAATATCTTGAGATGTATTTGTCCAAATGGTGCCAAACATTCGGAGGAGACATTAAAGAGGTAGTGCTACAACTTTTCTATTTTATCCAAAGCAAGATAAGACTGTCTAAGGGGCTAAACGCATTGTAAGATTGGATTGATGAAATATCTGTGCCTAAAACCACCTTCCAATTTTCCTATAAAAGGTCACCAAGGGAACCTCATTTGAAAGTTCGGACAAGGAGTTAAGTGCTGCAAATTTGGAGTCATATAGGAATGTCCTAATCACCTTGGAAGTTCTGTAGGCCCCTATCCTCATAGGGGAATCAAGAATGAAGAAGGAGTTCCACCCGATCTTCCTTCTCCTCCCAATGTCAAGCTAAAAATTGGGTGTTCGTTGTGATGGATCTATACACATGTCAAGGGAGTTCCGATGCATACACTAGCTACTGGTTTGGATTAATTTGGGTGTTTAAACATTTCATTCCATTTATCTTATTTTATTTCAGATTTGGATGCTTGATTTGATACATGTGAGTGTTATGCTCTTAATTTCTAACCGATCGGTGTGAGGTTTTGAGTGTGTGACTTGTGTTGTTCCGATTGGAAATCATAAGAATCCTTTTCATACCCACATTATTTAGATTTCAATATTCTTTGGAAGCTCTTATTCCATGCATAAGTACTAGAACTTTACAATACGATTGTTACGTCAAGGTTTGGTCCTTAAAGCATTGAAATAAAAGCTTAGGAATTAATCTGGGTTCCAATTAACTCCAACCAAAGAATTACTCTAAACCTAAGATGAATATATATGAAAAATGAACTTGATATGTGTGTAGTGAAATCACATCGACCATTTTATCTCATATTTTTCAAAATCCACTAGGTCACTCAACTTTTAAGCTATTTCAACTAAGTCGTTGTTTTAAACTCTTTTCAAAACCACCCCCTCTCTTAGTCATTTTTATTAAAAATACACACTCTAAACCTACCAAATCTCCTTGAGAGATGACATAGGGTCTACCCTAGAATATAAATCAACCTTAAAAACATAATCAATTTGATGTTTCATGACAACGTGGCCAAATTTTGGCGCCGTTTTCGGGGAGCGCTTTGGTTCTTTGTGAGTGTTTTTGATAAATTTTTTGTAATTTTTTTTGAATATTTGTTTGTTTTATCTTCTACCTTTGAATTTATTTTTGTGTTCTAATTTATTTATTGTGTAAGTTCTATGTATGACGTGTTCTACTTCGGGAGACCTACAAACTTTAGAACCCGAACCAGATAGGATCCTACATCAACGAAGTCGAGACACACAAGACAACACTTTGAAGGAGGAGACAACACATCTTAAAATTCTTCTTGAACCTTCTTCTTCTTCTGAAACCAAAGTTAAAACTGAACATAACTTATATAACATGGCTGAAAATAATAGAAAACTAAAATAACTAACCTCACCTGATGTTGATATCCGACCCACTTACATTCAATTACAAGGCGATGCACCCAATTTTGAACTAAAATCTGGTTTAATTCATTTATTACCAAGATTTCAGGGAATGCCTGGAGAAGATCCACATAAGCATTTAAAAGAATTTCATACTGTGTGTTAAACATTAAAAACTGCTAATGTGGATTAAGAACAAGTAGAACTTAGGTCATTTCCATTTTCATTAGAATACATGGCTAAATATTGGTTGTATTATGTTAATTCACCTATTAGAGGTTGGGCGGACATGAAACGACTTTTTCTTGAAAAATACTTCCCAGCCTCTCGAACTGCAACAATAAGGAAAGAAATATGTGGGATAAGACAACCTCAAGGAGAAACCCTTCATGAATATTGGGAACACTTTAAAAGATTATGTTCAAGTTGTCCACACCACCAAATAAGCGATCAACTTTTAATTCAGCATTTTTATGAAGGTTTAATTCCAATAGATCATAACATGATTGATGATGCTGCAGGTGGTGCATTAGTGGATAAAACCCCAATTGCTGCAAGGAACCTAATTGAGACCATGGCATAGAACACTCAAAAATTCAGTTCAAGGTCCAGTGTACCCATTCAAGGTGTCCATGAGGTGCAAAGTACTGAATTTGAGAAGAAGGTGGACACAAAGTTTGAAGAGGTGAGTACCCATCTACGACAACTTGCTCTTTCCCAAGGGAAATTACAATCTCATACTCATATATATTGTGGTATATGCTCTTCTAATACCCACTATTCTGACCAATGCCCCCAATTAAGAAAAACTTCTGAGAGTTGTGAGGAAATATTCCCAGGACGCCCCTATAACCAACCCATTAGGCAAGAACCTTACAATCCATCCAACCCTGGGTGGAAAGACAACCAAGAATATAGGAAAGGGGGGTATTCAAACCAACCTCATCAACCATGAAACCCACCAGGGAAAAGTAGTCATCAACCACCACCACCCAGAAATTTTCAACCACCCCAAAGGCCTTTCCAACAACCCCCTCCAAAAACTGAACCTTGCCTAGAATATATGATGAAACACATGGATGCCAATAATCTCCAATTCCAACAAACCACTCAGGCATCCATACAAGACCTCAAAACCCAATTAGGCCAACTAGCTAACTCGGTGGGTGAAATCCAAATCCATGGGTCTGGTAAACTACCCTCTCAACCACTTGTCAACCCTAGGGATAAGGGAAATGTTAGTGCCATCGACCTTAGGAGTGTAACTCAACTTAAAATCCAAATGAACCTTCCATTAGAGTCATCCTATCCCAAGGGAACCACCATCCCTACCACTGAAAAAGGTTCAAATGAGATGGAACCTTGTCTTGAGAGAAGTCCTACCAAAGGAAAGAGTGTGTCTATTGATGAGTTACCAAACCCAAGCATTCCTCTTCCATTTCCCCAAAGAGCCACCCAACCAAGGAAACAAAAGGAAACTGAACTTGATAAAGAAATCTTAGAGACTTTCAAAAAAGTGCAGGTTAACATTCCATTGATTGATGCCGTCAAGAAAATTCCGAGATATGCCAAGTTTTTGAAGGAGATGTGTACCCACCGAAGGCGACTTAGAGGTGATGAGAAGGTTATCCTGGGGAGGAACACCTCAGTATTGATACAACCATCACTTCCCACCAAGTTCAACGATCCTGGAACATTATCGATTTCGTGCGCCATAGGGGAGTATTCTTTGTCCAATGCTATGCTTGATTTGTGTGCTTCTATTAATGTAATGCCTCACCCCATATACTCTTCTTTACAGGTCGGTGAACTAAATCCCACAGGAATAGTTGTTCAGCTAGAAAATCGGAGTACGACACACCCTTCTGGTGTGTTAGAGGATGTTCTTGTAAGGGTTCAAAATTTAATATTTCCTGCTGATTTTTATGTGCTAAAAATGGAAGATGATAGGATGAATGGACATGCCCAAATTATATTGGGGAGACCTTTCTTGAAAACTGCCAAAGCCATAATTAATGTCCATAACGGTACATTATCAATGGAATTTGGTGGTGACATAGTCCATTTCAACATCCTTGATGCCATGAAGCACCCCTTAGAAGAACATTCCTCTCTCTCGGTAAATTCAATTGATGTACTCCCTACCCCTAAAATAACTTCATTTGTTTCCCCTGATCCCCTTTCTGAATTTTCCTCTTTGATTGAAATTCATGGTAATGAGTCATGTGTTGATTGTTATAGTGTTCTAGAAAAGTTTCATGCATGTTTATTAATTGATAATTTCTTGAACACGGAGGATCACATGACCATCGATGATACTGCTACGCTTGTAAAAGCTAATTCCTCATCTGAGGATGATACCATTGAGCAGTTAGATGAGATTAGTGACCTCTCAATTTCACACACACTCCCATCAATCCAAAATCCACCTGAATTGGAACTAAATCAAGTGCCTCAAGATTTAAAATATTCATATCTTGAGAATGGAAAAACGTTTCCCATCATCATTGCTAGTTCACTCCCTCTTGAGCATGAATTGCTACTGCATGAACTTTTGAGGGATCATAAACAAGCATTGGGATGGACACATGTAGACATTCCTGATATTAGCCCATCAATTTGTACACATCATATTTTACTAACTGATGAGGCTAAACTAGTGAGGCAGGCACAACGTCGACTGAACCCAAACCTCTTAGAAGTAGTTAAAAAGGAAGTAACAAAGTTATTGGCTGCTGGAATCATTTACCCCATCTCTGAAAGCCAATGGGTCAGTCCTGTTCAAGTAGTTCCTAAAAAAACTAGCCTAACGGTAATTAAAAATGAAAATAATGAATTGGTTCCAACTCATGTGCAGAATAGTTGGCGTGTCTGTATAGATTATCACCAACTAAACCAACACACTAGGAAGGACCATTTCCCATTTCCTTTCATTGACCAAATGCTATAGAGGCTAGCGGGGAAGTCCCATTACTATTTTCTTGATGGGTATTCTAGATACTTTCAGATCCATATTTCCCCCGAGGATAAGGAAAAGACAACCTTCACTTGCCCCTTTGGAACATTTGCCTATAGAAGGATTCCATTTGGCCTGTGCAATGATCCGGGTACTTTCCAGCGATGTATGGTTAATATTTTTTTTGATTACCCGGAGGATTGCATGGAAGTTTTCATGGATGATTTTACTGTTTATGTATCCTCTTTTGATGAATGTTTATGTAGTCTTGGTTCCATCCTACTTCGCTGTATTGAAAATAATATTGTATTAAATTATGATAAATGCCATTCCATGGTGCGAAAAGCTATAGTTTTGGGATATGTCATTTCTGGGGATGGTAACCAAGTAGATAAATCGAAAGTGGATGTCATTTCTTCCCTACCATTCTTTAAAAATGTATGTGATGTGCGGTCTTTCCTAGGTCATGATGGATTTTACCGTCGTTTCATTCATGATTTTATTAATATTGCACTTCCCCTCTCCCGCTTACTCCAAAAAGAAAAATATTTTGTTTTTGATAAAGAATGTGAAGAAGCTTTTAATAAATTAAAATGGAGGCTCACATCACCCCCGATAATCCAACCACCTCGGTGGGATTTACCATTTGAGCTCATGTGTGACGCCTCTAACTATGCAGTTGGGGCAGTCTTGTCACAAAGGGTCGATCAAGCTCCACATGTCATTGCTTATGCCTCATGTAATTTGGACCCTTCCCAAGAAAACTACACCACCTCTAAAAAAGAATTTATTTCCATTTTATTTTCCTTGGATAAATTCAGGTCTTACCTTTTAGGGTCCAAAGTCATTGTGTTCTCAGACCATGCAGCCCTTCGGTATCTCCTAAAGAAACCGGAAGCCAAACCACATCTCATTTGTAGGATGCTACTCCTTCAAGAATTCAATCTAGAAATTAGAGATAAAAAATGATCAAAGAATGTGGTGGCAGACCATATCAGTAGGATCCCCCCATCCTCAGACAATGTCTCATCCCCCTGTATTCCCATTAATGACTTGTTTCCTGATGATAAATTGTACAAAGTGCAAGATGTTATTCCTTGGTATGCTGAAATTGTAAATTATTTGGTAGCATCTTGCATTCCTACTGATTTCAACAAAAACCAAGCCAGTCGTCTAAAACATGAGTCTCGTTGGTTCATTTGGGATGACCCCTACCTTTGGTGCAAATGTAGCAATCAGGTCCTTAGGCGTTGTGTTCCTGATAGTGAGTTTCATTTTGTCCTTAGATTCTACCACACTCTTGCTTGTGGGGGCCACTTTGGTTCCTAATGGACTGCTCGCAAAGTTCTTGATTCTGGTCTCTTTTGGCAACACTTTTTTGGGATGCCCATGAATTTTGTAAATCTTTTTCTCGTTGTCAAAGAATGGGGAATGTATCTAAAAGGAATGAAATGAGATAACAAACCTTGCTCTTTCATGACATTTTTTATGTTTGGGGAGTTGACTTTATGAGGCAATTTCCCAATTCTTTTGGCAACTTGTACATTCTTTTGGCCATTGATTATTTATCAAAATGGGCAGAGGAATGGGCGACAAAGATAGATGATTCCAAAAAAGTTGTGGAATTTTTGAGAACTCAGATATTTTGTAGGTTTGGATTACCTAGGTTAATCATCAATGACCAGGGTTCTCATTTCTGCAACCAAACAATGCAATCACTTTTGCGTCGGTATGGGGTCAGTCATCGAGTATCTATTGCGTATCACCCATAGACCAATGTTCAAGCAGAGGTGTCAAAAAATAGGTAAAACACACTCTTGAAAAACGGTTCAACCCAATAGGAAATATTGGAGTCCGAGACTTGATGATTAATTATGGGCCTACCGTACTTCTTTCAAAACTTCCATTGGAATGTCACCCTATCGTCTTGTGTTTGGAAAGAGTTTTCACCTCCCTGTTGAGATTGAGCACCGAGCCTACTGGGCCATCAAACAATGAAATTCTAATCATTTTGGTGCAGGTTCTCAAAGGAATTTGCAGATTCAGGAGCTAAAGGAAATGAGAAGAGATGTATATGAAAAATCTAAGATTTATAAGGAGAGAACCAAGGCTTCCCATGACCATCTTATCCTTCATCGTCAGTTCTGTATTGGGAAGAAGGTCCTCCTCTACAATGCAAGGCTGAAGTTGCATCCAGGTAAGCTTCATTCCTGCTGGTTTGGACCATACACTGTTACTAACGTCTCTTCATTTGGTGTTTTCCAGGTTCAAAATGAAGAAACCAAGCAAAACTTCACTATCAATGGGCAGCAGCTGAAGCACTTTCATGAACCCGTTCTGGAGTCCCTGATGGAGGAACTCCAAGTTCAAGAAGCAAACTATGAATGACATCAACCAGATTTTATCCTTCCTTCCCACATTCTCTTTTACTACAGTGAGTACACTTCATACTCTGGGTATGGGGGGGTGGATAAATTCTTGGGCTAGATATTAATTTTCATCATTTTCTCCTTTTGTTTTCCCTTTTTGGCCTTTTTTATGGTATTTTTAGTTTTCCCCATCAACAATTTCGAAATTCCATGATGTGGCGACCATAAAGTGGGGAAAGTAAAAATACCATAACGAAGGATAAAAATAATTTTTGTATGATTTTACCATCAAGGAGTTATTTTTAGTGAATTGGTTTTTTGTCAATGATATAAATGGTCGTATCTATGTGAAACCTTTGAGATGATTGATGCCCTTTGTGTGAGTAGTTTTTTAGGAAACCATGTCACTAATATCTCCAAAAAAAAATTCACCAAAACACAATGTGTGATTATTTCTTACTTAATATAAGGTAAATATATGTTGGGTTAATATTTTTCAGATTTAAATGATATTTCCATATGTTCGTTCCTTATCCGATTTGTTTCATTACTGTACCAGATTGACCTATGCGTGTGTACCTATTGTCTGACTGTTGTACGCCCTCAAAAAAAAAATTTATTGTGTCTTGGGAAGGTCAAAAACCACTCCTCCTCAACCTTGGATCTTGTTATAACTATTTCAATTAGTGTCGTGAGGAGATCAAACAGGGGTTGAGAGATGAGTGTGAGATTTGTTCCAATTGCAACTTCAAAAAAAATATAATAAATGAGGGGAGTGATGAAATGTGAAACACAATGGGATATCTAGGTTGGGAGCTTATGGTTTGACTTCTGGGAATGATTAAATGAGTGGGTCTTGAAATATTATTGCAAAGGATGTAGGAAAAGTTCGGTGACAAAATCATTTAAGCTGAAAAATGTTAAAATAACATATATTTATTGGATAGAAAGTGGAAAGAATAGCATGGAATGGTTTTCACACACACACATGGAGAGTTATTGTCATGGTTTACTTCTGAATTCCTTTCTCAATTGGGTATCATGAATCTTTTTGAATTTCTCTATGATATGATTTATGAGACATCTTTTTCTATTTTCACTAGGAAGAACTCTTTGGTGTGGTTCGTGCATTGATCACTTTACTTTAAATAAAATTTCCTCAAATTATAAATCTTCAGGATGTTTGAAATATATATATATATGCATAATTGTATTTGGATATGTGACTTTTCCCAGGAGTTCAAATGTTTAGGTGTGGGGGTGTGATCGTACCACGATTCACTGTTTTATTACACCCTTACACCGCAATTTTAAACTAGTTTTGTAATGAATATTCCAAATATAATAATAAATTTCACTTTATGATTGAATCAATCAATTAATTTTAATCAATATTATAATGGGAAATTTTACTTGTTTTTATTCTCTCAATGTAGGTGGAGGTGATTTGGAGGGCCCTTGATGAAGTGGAAGAAAAATGGGCCAAAATTGCGAGGATCCATGGACATCTGTCCACTACTTTGCATAGTACATGAAATCCGTGCCTTTAAATGGGCTGAAATTTTTTCGGCCAGTCCAAAATTTAATAGGATACATTTCATATTAAGGAATCCAATCCTGACTCGGTTTCTATGGGTCCCATTCGAACTGATCTGTCCAAGCCACAGAATTTGGACCAAGTCAAATGCGGCGTTCTGTATTTTATAAATATCTTGAGCTGTAGTTGTCGAAATGGTGCCAAACATTCGGTGGAGAAACTCAAGAGGAAGGGATACAACTTTTCTATTTTCTCCAAAGCGAGATAAGACTGTCTGAAGGCCGAAACGCGTTGTGAAAGTGGATTTATGAAATCTGTGTGCCTAAAACCACCTTCCAATTTTCATATAAAAGGGCACCAAGTGAACGTCATTTGCATGTTCGGCCAAGGAGTGAAGTGATGAAAATTTGGAGTCCTAGAGGAATCTCTTAATCACCTTGGAAGTTATGGAGGCCCCTATCCTCAAAGGGGAATCAAGTATGAAGAAGGAGTTCCACTCGAGCTTCCTCTTCCTCCCGATGTCGAGCTAAAAGTTGGGTCTTCGTTGTGAGGGATCTATACACATGTCAAGGGAGTTCCGATGCATACACTAGCTACTGGTTTGGAGTAATTTGGGTGTTTAAAAATTTCATTCCATGTATCTTATTTTATTTCAGATTTGGATGCTTGATTTGATACATGTGAGTGTTATGCTCTTAATTTCTAACCGATCAGTGTGAGGTTTTGAGTGTGTGACTTGTGTTGTTCCGATTGGACATCATAAGAATCCGTTTCATACCCAAATTATTGAGATTTCAATCTACTTTGTAAGCTCTTATTCCATGAATAATTAATGGACATCGACAATACTATTGTTATGTCAAGGTTTGGTCCTTAAAGCATTGAAATAAAAGCTTAGGAATTAATCGGGATTCCAATTAACTCCAAACAAAGAATTACTGTAAACCTAAGATGAATCTATATGAACAATGAACATGATATGCGTGTAGTGAAATAACATCGACCCTTTTATCTCATATTTTTCAAAATCCACTAGTCCACTCAACTTTTAAGCTATTTCAACTAAGTCATTGTTTTAAAATCTTTTCAAAACCACCCCCTCTCTTAGTCATTTTTATTAAAAATACACACTCTAAACCTACCAACGCTCCTTGAGGGATGACCTAGGGTCTACCCTAGATTATAAATCAACCTTAAAAACATAATAAATTTGATGTTTCATGAAAACGTGGTCAGTGGAGAATGAGCTCACTGCCCCGGTTGCTGGAAAGGCGTAGCTAGCAATTATTGCTGCTAAGTTGGGTGCTGAACCTTGCCACCCCCACTGTACTGCACTCAGACATGGCACTGATTTTGAATATTCCAACAGATTATATAGATAAACCACCTCGGTCACATTCCCATGGATAAAGGGAGAGGACCGGGGGATCAAAACTGAAACTATTAAGGTATACTCCCCACTGGATGAAACCTAGAAGGCCCTAACGCTGGAGACCTACTGCTGACAGCCTTCCCCTTTGAGGAACACAACTAGCTCCCCTCCCACGGTACACATCCCAGTGTGTACATCCTCTCCACTACTTCAGCCTTCTTATAAAATTCTAGGTATGTTAGTAGAGTAAAGGGAGTAACATCATACTGAAGAGAAGGTCAGAGTGCCTCCTCTAAGCACATTTCTCAGGAATCCTCATCTGGAAAGAGATATAGAGAGAAACAAAGGAGATCCTTAAACTTTATCACCACCTCCCTTATCGACATACACCCTTGCTGAAGGGAGAGCATCTCTTGCCTTTTTTCGGCCTTCATAATGGAATAAAGGAATTATGACCGGAATTCCTTCTCAAAGTCAGTCCACGAAACATCAGTTTCCTTATTCTCCCTAAGGTGAAGCGTCCACCTCTAATATACCGCACCTCACATCTGGACCACTTCTAGAGGAACCCAGTACTCTATTAGAGACCAGATCAAGCTGAAAGAAATCACCAGCTCCTCAAGCCATCTCTCTATCTCAATATCTGAGATGATGACCTTGTACGTTCCCAGAGTCTACCATTGGAAGGAAAAAAATATTGTCTTCCACTGGTTATCCTCTTCATCTCGATCATCCCTCCACTAATCAACTAGATCAACCTGTTGGGCCTCGACTTCCCACACTACTCATGGACGATGTCTGGGTGCCATATCTGAAAAAAAAACAAAAAACTCTTAAGCCCGAGTAGTGTTGAAAATTACTTTTAATTTTTTTTACTTTTTATTTATTTTAATTCCCAAAATACCCAATACACACAGGGAAAAAAGTCATTAGGATTCATGTACCTTTCCTAGGGTCTCTACCCAAGAATCAATGCAGCCTCTTCTGGTCTTTCATTAGGTCGAGTTTCCATGAATCGGTTCACAGGGGGCCTAAAATCCCAAGTCTTACCAGTCTTCCCTGGCCTATTTTACACACTAATATTTCCTAACACTATTTTCCTACCATCCCATGAAATCATCACTATTACTAACCCCAAAATCCATCCTATATATCAACCATCAGCCTCTGATACCATTTTATCATGACCCGCCTTCTCCAAGATGAGGGAAGGGATGGAGAAGTGTCATTCCCTTCCTCCATCAAGGTTAAGGAAAGATAATGACGCCCCCACCCCCGAGTCCTGCCATTAGTAGGCCCCGGAGTGGAAAATACAACCAAGGGTATAGAATCTCACATAAATAGAAGGCATTACCAAAAGAATATTATGAGATAATATGGTAGATCCCAGGGACACCAAAGACTAAAGGTAAAAGTAAACCCAAGAATCCATTCCCACATGCATGCTTAAAAGTAAAACTAATAAAAAGTAAGAAAAAAATCCCAAATAATGTACCAAAATAAGAAAACTAAATAGAAACAACAATTATCCTCACTCCTGAGCTAGTAAGGTTCAAAACTGTATTCAAAGTCCTCCGGGAAACCTAAAAACAATTTTACATACATAGGGTGAGAATATAAGTATACTCAGTAGGGAAAACTAAATATACTCATTCACAAGTGAGGGAAGCATACTAATGTGTCTGTGAGAAAATAGTACAACCTCAAGAACCTACCAAGGAATAGTAACCAGCCCAACCTCACCAGGAATACTCACCCTTCTAACACAGGTCAAGTAAAGTAATAATATAAACACATCGAAATTTGGGAACCCCAAACACCACTTTCACATTGGTTAACAGCTCATTCCTAACAATCTGACATCTTGATGCTGCCAATCTTCCCACACATATTGCCACTTGCGCAACTTTCTTACACACACCTGGGCCTCAAACCACACACAACCACACCCATAAACACCGAGGCCACAACAACCACTGTCATGCCCGAAGACAGTTGGGCCTTAACAACCACACACCATACCCGAAGACACATGGGACCCATCCTAAAGATACATGGGAAAAAAAACCTACCCTGCAAGCACCTAGGACCCTTGTCCAAATAAAACACTTTTCTGAAGAATCTTGTGATATCTCCCATTACTTCTCTCACAAATCATCCCTGTATCCCTGTTTCCCAAACAAATACCCAGGTGTAGTCCCACTGCATAACAAGTCTATAACGACATGAAAGTCCCACTTCTAGATGTCACTTCAGGACCATGACACAACATAAAGGAATTTCATTTTCCTGTAAGTTCATCCATTACAAAATTAATCAATCTCTCAGACTAAGACACCAACGTACAAAGGAAAGTCCAACTACCTACAAGTTTATCAATTCTGAAATCAATCAATCCCTCACATTGAGAGACCAACATAGCCCCTGTACTACCCCACATACTGAGCCCACAGAACCAAGACCAGAGCACACATCACATAACCACAACCACTAAACCAAGAATTTTCAAATTTAACCAATAGGGGTTATTTAATTCCCCCATTAATATAACTAGGGTGATCACATAACAGGTTTGATCCTAGGGAATCCATTTATTTAATCGAGTGTACATGATTAATCATATTTCATGTTATATCTGTATATCAAAACACCACGATGAAATACCACCAGGGCACAAGAAAATACCACCAATGGTTGTGATTTTCATAAGGCATACATACACAACAACCATAAGAGAATCAAATATAACAAAATAAAATGGGTGACCAGCATCGAAGCACACCCTACCCATTATTTTATTTACCAAAATTATCTCTTGATTATATTAAATTCTTTTTTAAATTATAATTTCAGGAAGAGTATTAAATCGTTACTTATAAGAAAAATTTATATAACAACCCCGCATGATCCAAAATTAGAGAGAAGAAAAAGAAAATCCTTACTTGGATGATCAAAGATAGAAGTTCTTTCTTTTTTCAAGAACAGGGGATAGAATGACTTATAGGAAAGATCCAAGGCTAAGCAAGAAGGGATACAACATGGGTGCATGACTCGCCTTGATATAAATTCTCTAGGTGTACTAAGAGAAACAGAAAGGAAGAAGGAAGAGAGGATCTCAGCTTAATAAGAGGCTAGATCCTAAAATCAAAGAGACCATTTTGAAGTACATAAAATTCATATCATGCCTAGACCACGTGGGTTGGTGGTTTCACACATTTGAATTAATTGAGACTTAATAATTACCCTTAGAAATAATGTAGATATACCAAAAGATGGCTCTATGTTGATAGAGTAACTTTAAATAGAGAAAAACACGTAACATGGGTGAAACTGGAAAAATTGGAAATGAGTCACTGATGGGAGAGTCACCGATGTTCCACCATTGATGCTAATCTACCAATGGGTGAGCTACCAACGAGACCTACCAAATAATCAACCTACTAATTCACTGACCTACCAACACTCATTTACGGGCGCCTCGACCTACTGATTTTGAGCTACTGATGCCTCGACCTACCGATGGAATCACCCATGACTCTCTGATACTAATGGACCTGACACAATGATTCTGACACCCTTGAATCATTGATGTCGACACACTGACATGTTGATGCACTGAAATGTCGATGCACTGAAATGCCAACGCACTCACATTTTGACGCACTAACATGCTGACAAAATGACATGTCGATGAAAAAACTGTTAATTTGGAAAACTCTTTAAATGATCCACTAACATCTCCCAAAACACCTCAACACCTTATTTTCACAAAGTAAGGGCCTAGGTAAAATCTTTGTTATTATATTATTCCCTGGTGTGATATTTTTTTTCCAAATAAATCATTAACAAATTCCTCACAACTCTATACATGTGTATGTGAAAAAATGGGTTACTTCCCACTACATAACTTGAAGGAAATTCCATTTGACTCTTTATTTGGTACTCAATTTAATGTGTATGGAACATTTTGTAATGAATATCCCCAAAATGATAATGGAAGATCATCCTGACTCATCATCGAACTTACCATGTCCAACAATTCCATGGTTCCTCCTTTCACTAACACCATTCCATTATGGTGTATAAGTTAGAGTGAGATGATATAGAATACAAAACTACTATAGAAATTAAATGAAATATTAGTTAAGATATTCATACACTATATTTCGTTAAAGATTCTTTATATTATTACCAATATAATTCTCTACTACATTATTTAATTACTTTAGTTTCTCAAAGGAATTAGACTTATGCCTCATCAAGTAAACATAGCCATATCTACTCAAGTCCTCAGTAAAAATTTTGAAGCAAGAATATCCACCTCTAGCTTCTACTATAAATTTTATACACACATCAATGTGTACCAATCCTAGAAGCTATATGGCCCTTTCACCCTATCCAAAAAATGGTGTTTTTTTTTCATTTTCCCTTGTAAACATTCATTCCATCTATCAAGTGATTTTAGCTCATAAGAGTCTAAATAACCATCTTGACAGAGCATTATCAAAATATTATTATTTAAATGAATGAAATGGTGATTTTATAATTGGGCGTTATATTAGTCTTGTGAACTTAATTCTTTATCGATTACCAACACTTGATTTTCGTAATTTAATACATAAAGACTATTATTTAAATGCGTCATACCATAACATATGTTTTACTTATAAAATAATAAATTTTTATTTCAATATTTGAAAATAAATCCATATTTATCTATAAATGATATGAAAATTATGTTCTTGTTAGACATAGGTACATAATAACAGTCTCTTAAAACCAAAATCATTAATATTGGAAAGGAAAGGTGGTAGTCACCAATGGATAGGGTTACCTTCCCCACTCCATTGGAAGCTCTCAGATCCACCTCTCCTGTAACAATCATTAAAAATATACTTGGTTCTTGCATTTGGATACTGATGTGAGAACCAAAAGATATATCTAATACTCAATGTGTAGAAATATAAATATTTCACTCAATAAAGAATGCACCTTTAGCTTTCCCTTTCTTCTAGGTGTAGTTTCTATTCTAGTGGTCTGACTTTCCTTGTGAAAACATGCTTCCTCCTTTTCCTTTCCCTACCTTTGGATCTTCTTCTTCATGAAAGGATGGTCCTATAGAGCTTTAGACTATTTATAAGTCTTGGGACCATTTTCCTTGTCCTTTTTTTAATTCACCATAAGGATTGTAGGTATGCACACCCCATTTCTTTATCCACTTATCAAATTAAAGTAAGAATTTCTGAACGTCTCTTATCACTGTTACTCATATTGTAATTAATAATAATGTTGGATAAGGTCTTGGGTTGTGATGCAAGTATGAGATCTGTATGAAACTCATTTGTGAATTTAACCCCTAAGATGTTCATACATTCAATGTATCCCATAATATTTACTAAATGAGGGATAGCTGGTATAAAATCTCCGATCATAGTTGCGAACAAATCATCGGATATATTATACCTCTCTTGTATCTATTTCTCTTGATAGAGATTCCAAAGGTGAGATATAATTATATAAGCATGCATATCCTCATGTTTCTTCCAAATCTCATTTGACATGGATGATAACATGATGCACTGAACATTTGTAGCATCATTGTGATGTTTCTCCTAGAGAGATAGATCTTCATCACTTTCCTCATTTCTAGGTGAAACTTGTAAAGGTTCTTCCAGTATATATAGTTTTCTTTCATGGCGAAGGAATACACATAACTGCATTTTCCATTCTAAAAAATTTGTGCCAGTGATAATATTTTCCTTCTCAAGTATGGATTGGAATAATACGTTGGATTTTATTTTAATATTGTTTCTACAAAATAAAATAAGAATAATTTTTGTTCTTTATCTGATAAAATCTAGACAAATAAATAAATATTATATTTATTATTATCCCACTATTTTATTGAAACCCAAAATCCCTCACCATAGGCTTTATAATATCTTGTTTATTTTATATTATAGTGTCAAGGATTCATATTACCATTCTCATTGCCCAAAAATTAGTTGTTCAAGAAATTTTAATGGTTTAAGTAGGAATTCCAAATGCCAACTAGATTAACTCAGAGTTCCTTAATCTATTGAGTGGACTCCACAATCCTAAAATCATTAATTTCAATTTCCTCAATCCTTGCCTCTTAGTTACACTAAGTCCTGCTTTGGAATTCAACACTTGGTTTGAACCAAATTAAGTCAACCAAATACATCAATTTTTCATTCCACGATAATTTAAAGCACCCCAAATTTGGATAATCAAGAACTTTGAACTATGGTTTAATTATAAATAAAGTAATGGAAGGTTATACCGACATAATATTTTATTAAGGGATTTTATCCTTTTTTGTGTAAATTTAAAATTATTTTCTTGATCACATTTTTGTTAATATTAAGTGGCGTTTACTTAAGTGATTAACCATGTTTTAGATAATATTTACGCATAATATGGTTTATTTTAGTTCTATCTTGCATGTTTGTTAATTCATTAATTATGTGATTTCAATAAGACATCCATAATAAAATTACCAGGAAATAGATAGAAATAAAATAAATGGTATGATAATGATCTTATATTAATGGTTATTTTATTTAGTGTGTGATAAACTAGTCACTGGGCTAGGGGAAAACAACTTGAACCAATTATGGTTCATGTTAGAGCTTTCCACCTATCCACCTATGTATCTCCTTGGATTGGTTTGTCCTCAGATCTGATCTTGAAACTCCTCCACTATTTTAGGAGCTCCAACTATTACATATGCCTTTTATTCACATAAAGGTGATGGAAAAAATGTTTTTACATAAAAGAAACCATGGGCATGTAGGCCCTACATAATAATGAGAAGAGAAGGCACCTGAACCAGCAATTTAGTTTATCGATAAAGTAAATGAAACCAATCACATACAAAGGTCTGGTATAGCTCATGATCATCCACACGCATGTAATTAATTATGTATTTTAAAAAAAACTAGCATTCAATTATTAATCTTTATTATTTAAGATAAATTTTGCTCGAATTGATTAATTAATATCTTTAGTTAATCAATCATTTTATCTTAATACTTATCTGAATTTCCTTCAGATTCTCATCTGTTATAATTTTAAACAAATTAAATCTATTCATTTAAAATTAACCTTTTACATAAATGTGCCTTAGAGGAAACACGGTGAATACTCTTCCATATTTAACCAATATGTATTATTCATGTATATAGTTTATTCTCATGTGACATTTAGCATACATGACGTATCATGTACTTTCATGACATGTAGTATCAACTTAATGATTACAAAAATTACATGATTTATCTATAAAAAGACATTATTTAATGCACATAGATAAAAAAATGTAATACCACTCATACATGATATTTAAGTCTTGATCATTACATAGATATTAATTATACATTTAAATATTTTTTTATATTAAAATCTATCACATTACATGTCCTATCATTAAGACCACATGTAAGTACATGTCTCAATGCTTACATATTAAAATAAATAAATTTTAAATCTATGTAATTTGGTATAAGTACATGGAGTGTAGAAACAATATACACAGTGTGTACATCTTTCATCATCTATCCGAGGAACACACCTAGGTACTCAGCATGTGAAGCAAACCTTAGAAATTTTTTGAGTACAAAGTATGCCCAATAGGCCACATTCCATGTAGACTCTATATTACATGGTCACCGGTCGGGTAGGCGGTGTATGGAATACACGACCCATCTTTGATCCAAAGGGATTACACACCATGTCCAATAGGCCACATGTCATGTAGTCCTGCTGAGCATACACCATTTATTTTTCTTCAATACACAGTGAAATTAATGCAGTAATTAACTCATAATGCCTAATTGTTTTTTGAATCCATATTGATTAATTGAACATGACTACATGATGTATAAATTCAGTTACATGGTGCGTAGTTTATCGTTTTCCATTAAGAAACTTTCACATCTCCGGATGAGTGCCTCAATTTTATTTTAATCCTAAAATTAAACTTATCAATTAGATCTATGAGAAATAGAGGAAAAAATAGATCTCTCTATTCATATTAAAAGAAAAATTAAAATTGAATTAAAAAAATAAATTAAAATGCATAAATCACAAACTTTATTTAAATAATAAGAAACAATTATGTGCCTGATCTCATACAACATGTAGGTTCCAGGCACAGTGGAAGGGTTCGTTGGGCGGTGCACACCTTTGTTTTTTTCCATAATGGATGATCAATCCATGATCTACAAAATGATTAATGATGTGATCCATTTTACTAAATCAATGAAATAGACAGTGTATAACAACACTGCAGACAAGATAGAGGAGATCAACAAAAATTGTTTATAATGAATTTAATTAAATAAAGAATTACCTCTAAGGAATTATTTTTTAATTGATGTTTCCAGAGATAGATATACAGTGCACCATTGTTGTGTTATAGAAACCAAGCAAATATTTCTTCTAGAAGTGACCCAAACATGTTTTATGAATCTCCAGACATCACTGAAGGAGTCTATGGGTGCTAGCATGGTAGATCCTTGCTCTTACATTTTCCACCATTAGTCTCCTCAAGAATCACTTCCAATGTTTTCTTCTTGATCTGGTGGATGAGTATTACTCACCAATCTTGAGATCATTCTTGGAAAGTCGATCTCTCTAGTCTTGAGAGGTTTTTTACAAATCCGTTATGCAAAACTGAATTGGATTATGATAAAATAACATAATTGGGTAATAATATTTCTAGGGTTAAAATAAAATAATTGAACAAGTGCCCTTAATTAATTATTTTATCCTAGAAAAATCCCATGTCAAATAATAATAATAATAATCTTTTTTCTTGACATGTGTTTAACTTGTGAATTATAATTAAATATTATTTAATTAAATAATATTCAATATTTATTATTTCTCACTACACCATTAAACTCATCACGCCATTCCTCCACAATATTTATCAGGCATTGAATAATATCTATTTATTTATTAAATAAATATCCCTATATTATTGGCCAATAAATAAATAAATATTATATTGACTAAATTGAAAATAAATATCTATTAAATAATCTTCTCACAATATAGACTCTTGAGTAACTAGTGATAGAACATATGTGATTAGTCATATATGAATAATTTTCAAACAACATGCATAAGTAATATTTATTCATCCCCTTAAATAAAAAATAATAATATATTATTCAACTAAGGATCTGGATACACTTAGTATCTGACATTATATGCCTCTTTCTCGGTGGCATTAGGTGAAGCAACCAAAAGTCCACAGTTAGAATTTAGAAACACACCAAGAAACCCATATAGAAAGAAATTATTGTCACAACGACATGTCACCTCGTATGGACTCTTACTATGTAATGTAATCCATTTATCACAATATCTCTAATCAAGTAGGTTGCATGCTAGTTCCATCAACCTATATGCTAGATATTCCATTCATTGACTTTCTAAAAATAGAACTCCCCTATCAAAATCCATGACCATGGATTTATTTAGTCTATATCACTTCCATAAAAGGGACTAAGATATTAACTTTAATTAATGAATAGAAGGGATAAATCCTTTCTTACATTATTCATTAATGAAATATAACTTGTGATGAACCCAATTTATCCTACCTCACTGTGAATATATGTTGTTATGGTTTTTGGAATTAAATTAACGTGATAGGCTCATAATATTCATTATTAATAATATTAATGTCTAACGACCAATAAAGACATCTACATATAGGAACATCTAATGATAGATATAAGTGTGGATTTCCTAATGGTGGGTCTCGTTCTCATAATATCCTATTGGATTTCACCAAGGGTGTATAACATGAGAATTTTCCTCAAAGTATTAGGAGTCTCCAAGATTTATATCCTATATCATTTGCATCCCTCAAATGATATAATCTTGATAAATAGAATTTATTCATGAATAGTGTCATAGAACTTTTGGGTTCTCATTGTAGCGGGGAACTATTATGACCTTTTAGTGCGATAGCTACTCTTAGGACATTATCACATACTATGTCATGCATAAGAACAATCATGATGTGATAAATAGTTTACTAATATTCCAAATAATTAATACATGTTTATCATGAAATACAAAGAAGTTTGATCTAGGGAACCAACTCCAACAGTTATCCCGAGTCTAATATGTTATCAATGTCTTGGTGGGTATCCTTGAAATGATATTTTCTATTCTTATTTTCATGTAGAAAATAAATTTAATATTCCAATTTCATGCTCTTAGGGCTCATATTTTTTGACTTATTAATGACTATGGTCTTACAAACTACCCATCTTTATTCCATGACTCGGGATGATGATCATTGATATGTAGGACATGTTTTTCAAATGTTAATATCATATTATCAAACACTTATGCTCACATGATCATTGATATCTCCCTTATTATACCTTACTGATAATCTAAGCTCGTCCTTTCTTATTTTTCAAATCCCTAGGTTAGGAAGAAAGGTATTAAGTATGAAATTTTAAAGAAGGGTTCCATTTATGAAGAAATATGTGGGAGATAATGCAGTTCACTTATAAACCAATTGTTTACATGTCTATGTTTCTAAAGATACTAGACCTATTTGATTTGGACATGGATCATTTTTTGTGTAATGAAAATTCATCTATTAAGATGAAACATATATTTATGAAAGGTACAAGTTGCAATATGAACCATATCCACAAGCAAGATCATGGGGATTGGAGTGCATGTCATTGATGTCATTGCAACAAGGTAGCCAAATCTGTATTGGGAACCCACCATCATGCTTGGGAAGACATCACCACTACTAGTAATCCTGGCCAACCAGCTGCCACAAATAACCCATGGATGGGGAACCATCACTGTTTTTAGCTATATATTCCACGTAATCATTCAACATTGGAGTAATCTATGGATCCCACACACATTAGGAAAAATTAAAACATCAATGGAAGACAAACTCTGTGGATACTAATAATGGTTCATCACCTTGGGAAACCACCTACGAATAGAAGGGGAAGAATAAATGTAAAGTAGATTTAACACATTGGAAAGAGAAATGAGAGTTAATGAAGATAAAAAGTAATAAGTTGGCTATCTCTACAGACTTCAAATTATTTAGTGAATAATGTCTGGACAAGTCCACTAAAACCCAATTCTAAGAACACACCACTAGTGGAAAGTTAAGGAATCACTTCATATAGGTAGAGAAACTTCTAATTTAGTGAATCCATAGAATTAAAGTGTAAAATTTCATGTTTTATGATAAACTCAGATAAAATAGTAATAATGAAGAAATGAAAAGGTAACTGGTAGTGAAAAACAACACAACCCAATTCAAAACTCATCTTTGAACACAATCAACATCATGGGATTAAAATTTTGGGAGATGAATCCATAGTGCTATTTAAAAAGGTCTAAAAGACATCTATTGATATAGGTTACATATATAAGGATAGAAAATATGGATTAAATGTTTTATGATTATATATGAAGTCAAAAAACTTATTTTGGACTCCAGATTGGTGTAAATCAACAAAACTGAGACTGATATATTCCATTATAGTAGCACCCCTAGACCTGTGATCCCAGATCTGGTTCCAAACATAGATAAAATACAATAATAGATTAGATAAACATATATTATTACAATATCTTTCCCATATTTACAATCAAAGGAACTTTTGTTTTGATTTTTATAGTTTTAAGAAAAATCACAAACTAATAAGCCCCATGTCTTTTCATTAAATTGAAACTTTTTTCCACAGTATAAGAATCTAATTAAATTATAATGAGTATTTAACATCACCCATAAATTCTCCACACAATATTCTATTATAGTTTAAGCATACTTAACACTTTAGTTCATAATCTGGGGAAAAAGGAAACATAAGAACAGGGAGCTCAAACGCTCAATATGGGTAAACATAGCAATGTAGCATAACATGAGAGATGTGAGTCATAGCATGATATCAAAATTAGGATGATCATAAGCATGGAATCAAGGAATGAAAAGAAAATATCATATTTACATTGATTAAAAAAGGATCATAACATAGGTCCATGGCATCATTGTAATGTAGTAACAACATAAAAATGACATCATAAGTATAAGTGAAGACTCCATACCTCATGAACGTAACATAGTTTCTTAGGATAACTTTCCCACAAACCATATTGGGATAGTCTCACTACGCACACACCATAATATCTCATGAGATCAAAAGATTAACTACTGAATTAAAGTGATATATAATTTAGTCTCACCCATCACATATTGAGAATCATAAATATATGTTAAACATGGTTTCAATCAATATATCATAAAAAATAAGGAAAAAATGGGTTTTATATCCTTTTCAAGTGGTTCCAAAAGGAAGCATTCGTAAACCAGTCAAAAAACATATCATGATATACCCATGAATGATAAATGGGTATCCAATGAACTTTAGTAAAATTATATATAAATAACACTCATTGATGATGATTTAGAATATGGTACTTAAAACATTTAGAAAAAGGACATGTGGTTTAGTAAAAAATATCCCCAATCAATAAATTTATTGGTAATCTAGGTGAACATTCTTAAATTAAGAAAAAGAACATATGGAATTCACTTAGGAATGAAATTAAAATAAAATCATGCCTATAAATTTTTATGATTAGGTAAGATAAAATCTATGATGCATCATCCCATATATGTAAAATAGAATTTCATAATCCATCCACAAATATAGTGTGTATGGTAAAATTTAAAGAATATGCTTCATCAATAATAGGACATAGATGAATAAATATCTTAGAAGAAATTGGAAAAATTTATTGAAAATAACAATTTATTTATACTTTAAAAACATTTATAAATTAATATTTTATTAAACCATGGGGAAAATAATATACTTTTTTGTAAACATTAATGTGTAAAGATGAAGTCTCTTAGAAAATGACAAAGGAAGCATAAAGATATATTCACATGAAAATGTGAAACAAAATTTTGTCCATAAAAAATAACCCATTTGGAATATGGAAAAAAGATTTTATTTTAAAAAAAATTAAAGGAAGTTTGTGTAGTAAAAAATATCCATAAAACACTTTATAATGAAGTCATTTTGGATCATTTTGAAACATTACAATAGAAGTTTTTTTTTGCAAACTAATAATGTTGAATATGTTTAAATTATATTAAATGATTTTATTGTAATCCACAATGTGAAGAGGATGATTAAATATTTCATTTATAATAGGTTAAGAGAAGTATACATGTCACTTTTAACATTAAAGATCATACTTTCTAAAGGTAAACCATGGATATGAAAGAAAAAGGGTTGTGTTCTTAAATAGTGGATCTTTCCCTTCAGTGTAACATTTTGAAAGGGAAAGTCATCCCCCAATGAGAAAATTTAAATGAAAGGGACTAATTTCATTAAATTGGAGGTAAATAAAACATATATAAAAGGAATTATATGAGAAATGAGACATGTGAGATCAATTTCAAGAATAAACTTCATGATTCCTGGAAAAGGTAAATTGAGTCGGGACCTGAGTAACATTGTAACCAAAACCATTAAAGAATAAAGAGCCTGAAATGAACCAAAAATAGAACTAATAATATATATTTCATGATATGATATCAATTTTTCAACATAAAAACCATATAAAAGTAAATCGGTGCATAAAATAAAATGTGTCTCAATGAATGAGGTTTAGACAAAAATCAATTACCTTATTTCCCCGCTTAGTTTATCACAATCTAAATTCCTGTAAAAAATATTAAATATATTAATAATCTATTTCATAACCTTATACATATATATAAAACTTTTATATACTTAATTTCAAATTATTTACTATGAATATGGTGGTTCATTATAGCTTATTTTTAACATTGAGTGTTAACAATTTTAATTATCTTTCACATGGTTCATAATGTCAATGTTGATCCTTGATCTTTGAAATCAATTTGAACATTACTAGATTAACTATTTTTAAATAATATATATCCCATTATTATTTATATTGTTCAACTTTCATCACATGATATTTTTGATTAGGAATCCAGAAGATGATGTCGGAGCAAACTTATTTCAGCAGTTTTTAATGAATAGAGAAGGTTTATTACCAAAATTTTTAGAGATTAATATTATAACTATAGAACCATTAAAAATAATGAAAAACTTCTTATTACAAGTCATTGATATTATATAATTTTTTTCAATAATTCACTATATAAACATTATAACATCGCCCAAGTAGGTGGTAAACTGATAAAAAATAAAGTGTTTGGTGATGATCAAATCTGTAAGAATGTTAAATATCATGATGTCAATATAACATTTATAGAATCATATAAATTCAATATATATATATAAATATCCATCAAATATATTCTTAGAACCATTTATTAAGTGATGTTTTGAAAGATGAAATTTTTTATTCATAGAGGCTATAATTCGCACGTATGAACAACTAATGAACTCATTTGTCAAAGAATGAATAGATTGACTGTATATAAAAATTTATCCTTTCAAAATTTTAAGAATTCTATAAAAATAATATTATTTCATTAATTATAGTTTTAGGTCCATCCATATTAGGTGGTTAAGTAAAATAAGACACATATTTCATGTAAAATCCTGATATTTTATGAAATATATCCTTTAAAATTAATTTAAATTATTTAACGGATAATGTTACATGCTATAAATAGTTTATATTTCATCACACACAATACTAATTTTATCTTTTATTTCATACAACATCAACGCATTTTGATGAATTATGTTACACACAAGCTCAAGTCTGAGTAGACAACAATATACTATTAATATTATTATGATAGTCATCACTAAGTCATTGGAATGGAAGGAATGAAAGAGATTAACTAAATTATGAAATTATAGTTTACATATGTTTATAGTATGAATTCATTGGTCAAAAATTAATTATAAATAAAATATAGATTAATCGAATATAAAGAATGCAAAGCTCTGGAAGTGATATAATAAGTATTTATTAATATGTATGAATTAGATAATAATGTTTCCTTAAAATAGATGTTATGTCCAATATCATACACAACACACAAGAATGAGTTTCTGTTAAATCTTTCACTGCACTGAAGACTGAGTTATACCGAAAAATAAAAATATTGTTAATATAATTATTTCCAGTAGTAGTTGTATCGAAGTCATTATATTGGTGTGAATAAATAGGAATAAATTTATTATTTTTAAACATGTTTATAATTTCTTTTAAATTTATATAATAAGTTTTATAGTCTTAAAATAAGAATAAATCCAATTTTATGCATAAAAAACGCTATATTTTTAAAAGGTATTTTTTTCCCTCCTATTAATGGAAAACACATTTTAAATATAATTTTTTAAAATTTTATAATTTTTATATGGAAAAAACTTCATTTTTGAAATTAGGATATCAAAATTTACTTTGCGTTTATTTTTTGGTATTTTTCTGAGAACTTTCACATTTTGATGAATAGTGTATAATACTGAATTTTAGTTCAAAATTGCAGTTTTTGTCCAATTTATTTATATAGTAATTTTTTTTTAAATTTGTTTTAAAGTATAAATAGATCATTCTAATATCAGTTAAACCAATTTAGGTCATTAGAATTAATTTTATATTAAATTTATATATAAAAAATTTGCAAAATTTTGAACTTTTTTACTTTAAAAACTCATTATCACATCCTATCTGCAAGATTAATTTTAAATTAATTTCTTACACTTATGTGATCGGAATTTTGAAAAATGGATTAAATATTTTTAATAATAATAATTTCTAATTTATAATAATTAAAAATTAGTTTTTGATTAATAATATTAGTGAAAGCGATTTAAATTAATTCATGCGATTAAGGTAAAATTAAACTTAACAATCGACTAAACTTTAATTTTAAGGGAACAAATGACCTATAAAGTTCTTAGAAACCAATTTTGTGTCCATATTTAGACCATTAAACCAATAATTTTCAATAATTATTTATTTGGACACTTTGGGAACAATTAATACTTGGGGAACACACAATTTGTTTAAAAAATACCTACTTTGTCCTTTACCTCCACTATAAAAGGCACTCAAACCTCCCACTTCTCCACAAATTTCAATCCATTTGGCTCAAAAAAAAATTAATTCAATAATATCCAAATATACCTACCCTAAACCTATAATATTTTCTTTGGTCAGAAAGATATCCAAGGAATCCCTTTGGTTCAAACCAAAAGGAGTAACCAGAAGAAGAGGTAAAATCCTTCCTCAAGATATTTAGTTTTATTTTCATTTTCCACCCCCTAATCTCTTCTTATTCCATTATTATATAATAAAATAATTGTCCTAAATATACTAATATTTTTTTATTATAGGGTTTATACCTTCACTTACAAAAATGACCATCTAATGGGTAATGAACTTAACTTCGTGTAGGGCGAACTAACGCCCACAAACGGATGATTGGTCGTTTTTCCTTTAGCACCTATCATTTTTGAGAATTATTATTTAAACATTATTTATATATAATATAAATGATACTTATAATTTCTTTATTCTTCTATAATTTTTATATAACACATACCATTATGCTTTCCATTTTTTGTGTGAATATGATAAATTAATTTGTCGACGTGTCAACTTACTTCTCCTCAAAGTGATGTGATACATTTACACACTACATGGAATGCATTAAGGATGGTTTTAACTAAAAATATGTGACATAAATATAATCCATATGATATTAATTACATAATTTTCCTTTCTATAAATAAAATATAACATTTACTTTAACATTATTTCACACACTGAAAAAGTTTTAACGTCATTCGCAGACATGTGGATGACCACGTCCTCAGCGAGATGTGATTGAAATTAAATAAAAATAATTTTATATATAAGTATATATTATTAAGTTTTATGGTATATATTATATAATTTTCATAATGTAAGGATAAATGTTACTTACCTTCTTTCCATAACAATCATTGAAAAATGGTAATATTGCTCATGTATACGTATTGCCTACCTTCTTCATAATTGTAATGTCGGTTCATTTTTCATAACCATATATTAAGATTGGTTTTAAAACTTTAATTAATGTATAAATATAATAATTTATTTAATTATTATTACTCCATGTGTTTTTATATAATGCCCCCTAAAACCATAGTGGACCTACCAATGTCATTTTTGACACATAAATCTAGTAAGATCAAAACACCTAACATAAACATAATTATTTAATTAATTTTTTAAAAAATTATAATAATTTATATAAGATTAATGATAAACTTAAAAAAAGTTTTTAAGAATGTAAATAAGTAACATTAGTTCATTATTCTTGATGATAAGGACACATGTTACAAGTCATATTCAAGGTTAGGGATTTCATCTCAATCTCCTTTAATTGAGACATTTATTGATAATATTCACCTTTATTCTTTAATAATTTGTATATACAGCCCTTTTACATTCCATATCTATGTTTTATCTCTTCTAATGTTATTTAAAAAAATTTTAAATGTTATAATTTCATGGGGATTTTGATAGAAATGTTCATGATGGTATGTAACACTGTGAATGTTTAACGATTTAATACTTTACATTCAATATTCTTGATAACATTTAAATAATTATTTATATAGATATAAAATGAATTTAAATGAAATTTTATTTCAATTTTTAATTTCATTCAATTATTTTCAAAACGGAACCTGTAACATGTTTCATATGGAATTTTTTGACAAACAAAAAAAGAGTATTCTATTCTTAACATACACAGTGATAATGAATTTTCCACCATTGTGGCCATTATTTTATTTTCCCCACTTTATAAGATATCAAGTTTTCATAAATGAACAAACTTATTTCTTATTTTGGGGTATTTGTTATTGAAAATGTATTTTCAAAATAAATGTGCATTTTGTATTGAAAATTTTATTTTTAAAAGAGAATGGTATTTTTATATCTGAAAGTGATTTTCATATGAGTTTAAAAGAGGTTTTTAAATGATGATTTTATTTATTTCAAGTTGTGGTTCTTGGAAATTATAAATGATGGTTATTCCAAGGTATCACCGGTTGAGCCTCTTATATCATAAATTATGGGGGCACCAAGATACCACTCCAACACATTGGGTAATGATTATATTCTACAAAAAATTATATCGGAAGTTGGCCATAAGGTTATTCCAATATTTAAGGGTTCTTTAAGGGTTTAATGTGATGATTTCCCAAGGTACCCACATGAAATTTATATGGTTTCTAATAATTTTTCATGGAAATAATATGTTTTAAAATGGTAAAATAAATGATACTTCATAGAAAATGATATTTTCCTCTTTTGGTAAAATGTTATGTATTAATGTAAGTGTTTTCATGTGTTTTAAAGTTAATCAATGGACTAATATTTTTCTTCATATTATCTCCCTTACTGGGATTTTTAAGCTCTTACCAAGTTTTTTAAGGTTTTCATATGAATTAAGGGGGTTTAAGCGATTGTAATAATTCATGTGGAACGTAATGAAGAGTTTTTATAAAACAGATCATTCTATAATTTAAACGTTTTTTATTATGAAAAAATGGATCCTGATCAGATGTTTCCACTTTTTATTTTTTATGGATTAATAATGTATGATTTAGATCCTAATTATCTAAAACTCTCAACCTTAAATGATACTCATTGTGAAAAAATTAAAATTCTTGACTTTGCTAAGTATTATGTTATTTCTAAGGTAGGGAACTTATATTTTCTATCAAAGGTTGGTTTAAGTAACTTTAGAGGTTAGGATATTGTAAATAGAATTCCCTTAGAAAATTTTACTTAAAGGTAAAGTTGAAATGATGTATCATTTTAATATTTCTATGTTCTTCCTCTAAACTATATCAGTTTAGAATGGTTTTCTACAAAGGAAATTGGAAATCTTTTGTGGGAAGGAATTGGGAAGAAAATATCCTTCTAAAACAACATCCCAAGATGGTTAGAATTAGAAATAAGTAGTTTTTTTTCAGTTATGGATGAGTCGAAACAAGATATAATAGGTGGCGGTATCCATGCGAAAGAGGAACCCGACCTACCACTAAGGAACATGATGATAGTGGTGCATTTCATGAGGAAACATCCCCCATCATTCAATAGATCATCTGACCAAGTTGTTTTTGATGGATGAATCAATTCACTCAAAAATATATTTCAATCCATGGCTTGTTCGAAATATTAAAAGGTAAATCTTTTCATCTATCATTTTGAAGGTGAATCCAACTAATGGTGGTCTTTGGTTAAAAATACTAGAGAAAAATTTGATCTTGATTTCGTGTAAAGGAAAAAATTCAAGGATCATTTCATTGAAAAATATTTCCCTAAGGTTGTTCATATTAGGATGGAGAGACAAATACTATAGTTGAAGAAAAAATATGAAGATTATGTGGCTACATATGAATAAAACATCACAAGAATTGAAATTTATGTGCAGGACTTTATCTAAAACATTAATAGTAAATTTAATATATTTTTGTCAGGATTGAAACCAATTCTATAAAGATAAATGGCCTCTTAAGAATTTAAAAGTTATGAAAATGTGGTTTATTATGATGAGAAAGTTTTAACGGATCTTTTAGAAACATATATTACACAAGATGACAAGAGTAAGAAATGTTAATGGTGGAATGAAATGGAGAAGAAACTAACTAAAAATCTTGGAGGTAAGTCTAAAACTTGTTCCAAGTGTGGAGAAATACATTTTGGGGAATTTATGTTGGGATCAAGAAAGTGTTATTAGTGTTTTGATTTTAATGAAAAGCTTCATTACTGCTAGGAAAAGTGCCTCGAAAAATCCAACAATGAGATAATAGATATCCATTCAATAGTAATATGCTTCAGCTATAATGAGTTGGGATATTATGCTAACGTGTGACCAAAGAAACTTACTCAGGGTGGAAATCATTATGATCAGAATAAAAAAGGGATGGAGAAATAATTTTCAACTTCTATAGTTTATGTTGGGCCTTATTGTGAAGTAATGGAAGCTCCAGGAGTTCTATATTTTTTTGAAAGTTTATTATAATCCCATCGTCTTTGGAACCCCTATTTTAAGGTTTAAAATAATGAAAATAACTTGGGATACATTTATTGAGTTTCTATTTATTTTGGAGGTATATGTTGAAACGTTACTTGAGGAAGAATAACTCTACTTGTGTGGATGTACGTTTAATGTTATTTTTTACCATTAGGGCTATATATCAATGAAAATATTTAGTTTTGACATTGGATATTACTATTAAACATTATAGATTAATGCATTATCTCATCACATGAATATTTGAATTATCTTACTATGTGTTGACCATGTTGGTTTTGGTTAATATCTAAAGTTAGGAAAAACATATATTTTTTCTTTTAAGGATTATGGGATCCATTAAAATTTTATTCTAGTGATTCAGGCATTAAAATTCATATTGGATACTCATTTTTTAGAGAAATATGTGAGTTTATGGTGGATGTTGATTAAATTACGAATCTCTACACATCAAGTAATTATATTTACTTATGATCTTAAAAGGTAAAATAATTCATCAATTATAGGAAAATGATTTTGAAAAATATTTATACCAATACCTTTATTTATTTAGAACTGATGTCCTTATAAACCATCATAGATTTATGGTTTTGAGGCCCTTAACTTTCCATTGATCATTTACTTGCTAGTGATCAATGATCTTTATCACTCTCTGGAATTATTTACCCTTTTCTTCCTTGTCTGATATTCACTCCCAAGAAATATTTTAATGTGTAGAAAACCATTTATGTGTTACTTTGGGAAACCAATATGGTTCCAAAATTCCCTTTTATTTGACTCCTCTTGTTTTAATGCTCACAAATCATGTAAATAATGTAAATCACAAATCATCTAATCATGTAAATCATGTAAATAATAAATCATGTAAATCATGTTTAAATCTTATAAATCTTGTTTAATCTTGTTCTATTATGATTTATTATGATTATTCTTAACATTAATACATTCTATGAGTATTACAACTTAAGATAGATGGCGGATATTTGACTAATTATGAGACATCATTTCTACACCCAAACAGTCTCACCATTTAGTTTGGAAATCAGCAATGTCTAGGAAACTGTTTCCATGAAATCGTGACTGGGATACAAGTTCCAAAAATTGAAAATCACCAGAAACCATAACCATTCTACTGGTTCTAGAAATATCAAAGGACCAAATATTGTAATCATGCTACTGGTTCCAGAATTTTCAAAGGACTCTACACTATTTTTGTAACACCGGTTCTGTGACACCGTAACAAGACACAATTCAAAAGTTTGACAAAGAACAAGATACTATTTATATAACACCATAATAAGACACCATAATAATACAAAGTCCCAAGTCACCATTCCATACACATCGCAACTGTGACAACATTCATTTCTTAACAATTTTTAGGTCTTTTTCAATTAAATTTAAATGTTTATTCTAATAGTCGTATTTGAGTCTTTTAATGACAATGAAATAATTAATGATATTCTGTAGACATGAAACCTAATAATATGAGGTATGATTTTTAGAGATCATGCTTCGGGACATCCATAACACAAGCATCGAAGATTAAATACAACGTGTCTCACGAGCTGGAGTGTGTGGCAGTGGCAACTGAAAGAGACATTTGAGTGAACATACATGCATGCAAGAACAAAAAAAAGAACACATGAAGAAATCTAATATTCATCTAGTTGTATTGTTGTGGATCAAAAACATTGAACATCTTTACATCAACAACAGAAAAAGAGAAGAATAGAAACTCATTGAACTGAAAACCAGAACACAGAACTCAAGACACTCTGTTTTCTGAGTCTGATTTCAAAAGACAAACCAAATATCAAATCTACAATATCCAAGAAGTCCAGAGTAGCATAGAACAACACTCATATAATTTATAATCCCTTCTTATTATATTTTTCTCTATTGTGTACTATTTTATTAATATTTCGATCAGTGTGTGCATCTGTCTATTAAACACACATTGTCTCCTGCACCGAACTGGAGGATACAATATATCATCACAGAAATATCTTTTTACACCTTGATTCACCCACGTATAAATGTGGAATAGGTCCTGTGTTATTTGAATATTATATTTCCCTCATAGAACTATGATATAGGTAAAGTGACCTAGATAAATCTTTATTCTATTGTGTAAACCAATATCTAGGTTGTGGATCAAATAATATTAATATAAATTTCTTGGTGTTAGGTGATCACCAAGTGGATTGAATTAGGTCTCATCTTGAGACTAAACCACTTGTTTTATCTAGTGTTTTTTGAAATTTAGTTTACTCTATTTTAACTCATATTTTAGAGAACTAAGTTTCACTTTTATAATTTGTCTTGGATAGTATTTATAACTATTTTGATTTAGTAAATTAGTTTAAAATGTTATTTCAGTCATTTAGGTTGATATAACTGATAAGTAATCAATCTCTGGAGAAATTAATTGAACACTCAAACTATTATAAATTTACTACTTTGATTAATTGGTATGTTTTGCTTTTAAATTTAGGGATATTCACATAATGTTTTTAAGAAAACAATTTATAGGAACTCAAATCACCCTCCTCTTTAGTGTCCTAATCCGAACAACATTTAATATCATAGGTTGTTTTTAAACTTCTATTTTCAATGGTTTCAAATATTCTTCAAATATTTTGAACTGTGATTTAGTTGTGTTTTAAAGATCCCTAAACTTCTGTTAGTTCTAAATTTATTGATCTTTAAAATATATCCTCTATTATTTTTTATTGATAATATACATGAAGGTGATACTACCAACAGACCTCCCCATATTAATGGATAAAATTAAGCTTAGTGGAAGATTAAAATGAAAATTCACATAGAAAGTATGGGCTTTGATACTTGGACATTAATATTAGAAAAATATGAAATACCAGAGACTACAAGAACAACATGGAGGGAAGCTACAAAGTTTCTTACAATAATAATTGTAAAGTTATGAATGAATTGTTTTGTGCTTTAAGGGATGAAGAATTTAATAGAATATCTATTTGTAAATCTACTTATGAAATTTGGGAAACTTTATCTATTTCACCTAATGGAACCTATAGTGTTAAATAAATGATACTTAATACCTATACTATTAAGTATGATAAATTTAATATGAATCCTGAGGAACCCATTTCTGACAGGTTCAATGAAATACTCAATAAAATGAGCTCTCTTGGAAAACCAATGGATGCCAAAGAAAAAATCATGTGGCTACTTAGATGTCTACATAAAACATGTTGGGGATCCTCAGTATCCATTAGGGAATCCTATAATATTAGTATGTTTCCATTCAAGGAGATGATAGGTAAATTTATGATGCATGAGGAAGAGTTAAATGTAGACAAAGAGGAAGAGGATGCACCAAAGAGAAATTTAGTGGCTTTCAAAACCACTACTTTAAAAAATAATGAAAAGGAAAGGATACAGACTCATTATAACAGTATAAGTAATGATGATTCAATATTAAAAAGTCATGAGTAAATTGATCAATTATATAGAAGGTTAAAGTATTTTTATATAAATAAAAAATTCTTCAAGAAGCCTAGCTACAAAGGAAAATATGACAATAAAAGAAACTGTAAGAAGGACTAGAAAAGGAATGAGAAATAAAATGAAATATTCTTCTATGAATATAAGAGGAAGGGACATGTATAGGCTAACTGTCCCAAGCTAATGTATAAAAATATGTATGAGGACAAATATTGAAAGTACAAAAAGGCAATAAAAGAAACATGGAGTGATTCAGAGGATAACTCAAGTGACTCAGAATCTTCACATGATTAAAAGGCTGACAAAGACAATATGTGTTCCATGACAAACTCATATGAGGTAACATTTCATCCTCCTATAAAAAATTCTAATTATTCTGGAGATGATAGTGATTTTGAAAATATGACTAGTGAAGAAATGTTTAAATGCTACCAAATTATTGAAGATACATTCAATGAATTAAAATATAAATATAAACTTTTGAAGAAACATCATTTACTTATACTATTAACTCTGATTTTACCATAGACAATAATACTCTAACACATATGCTTGGTAAAAAAGCAAAAAAATCTCGATTAATTAAATATAATAATGAACTTAAATTTTTTAATGTGTAATTGATAAAGGAATTAGAAACATTTACCAATGGAAAGAATACGCTAACACAAATTCTTGGTAGACAAGTAGATCCTAGGTAAACTACGGGTATAAGATACCGAACTATATAGAGGAACATACCTAAAACTCATTTTTTAACAAAATATGAAAAATTAGTATTTATAACCAGAACTAAAAAATATGCTAGTTAAAGATCTTGGAAATCATTCACTATATCTAATTTTTCAAGAACAAACATTGTTTACTTTTCCAATACTTTATAAACTGTTTATATGATACCCAGGAAGCAAGTATGGGTTTTCCTAGCTCTTATTACTATTTTTACAGGACCCAATCAAATCTAGGTGCCAAAATTGTCTCTTGCTTAATTATTTTATAGGAAATAAGTTTGAAGAAATTTTGTATAAGTATATGTTATTTTTAAAGTTTATGCTCAATTCACATGATAGGATATTACTCATGCTTCAAGAATCTTAAAAATATTTATGGTAGACATGTTACTTTTGGTCAAAATTCTAAAGGAAAAATAATTGGAATTGGCCATATTGGTAACTATAACTTAGTTTTAATTTCTAAAGTACTTTTTCCATGGATTAAAATACAATCTACTTAGTATATCTTAGTTGTATCATGATGGGTTTCATGCTAAATTTTAAAATGATTCTTGTAGTGTTTTTAATTAAAAAAATGAATTAGTATTTTCTTCATTTAAAAATGATAATTTTTATGCGGTTAACTTAGATTATTTAGCTTCTCAAATTCTTTATTGTTTGAATGCCTTTGAAAAAGAGTCTTGGATTTGGCATAGAAGACTAGTAAATTGTAAAATACACTCCCTTATAAATATTACTAGAAGAGGACTAGTCAAGGATCTACCCACACTTGAGTTTCCAAATGAAAATTCTATAATCCTTGTCAAAAGTGTAAATAACAAAAAATATCTTTCAAACCAAAGAAAGAAGTTTCAACTCCTCACCTCTCAAGTTGGTTCACAAGGACTTGTTTGGACCATCTAGAGTTTCAAATATTAATGGGAAGAACTATGTATATATTTTTGAAGATCACTATTCTAGAGATTCTTGCACTTTTTCTTAGCTCACAAAAGAGAAGCTTTTTCTCATTTCACCAATTATGGTAGAACATTTGAAAACCTAAGTGGTCTTAAAATTAAATCCTTAAGAAGTTAACATGTTCATGAGTTTGGAAACCAATAGTTTTAATCTTTTTTCTCACAAAATGGCTATAGTTATAACTTCTATTCTCCTAGGTCACCTCAATAAAATGTAGTTGTAGAAAGAAGAAATAAAACCTTACAAGAAATAGCTAAAACCATGCTAAATGAGTACAACCTACCTATCTAATTTTGGGACGAAGATGGCAATACAGAATGTTATATTATTAAAAGAGTCTTAATCAGACCAATTATTAAGAAAACTATCTATGAGTTATGGAATAATAGAAAACACAAAGTTAATTACTTCAATGTTTTTGGTTGAAATGTTTATATTCTCAATACTAAGGAAAATCTTCAAAATTTTGCATCCCAACGTGATAAAGGAATTTTCCTAGGTTATTGAATCTCTATAAATTACTAGAGTCTTTAATAAAAGAAAAAAATGTGTGGAAGAATCTGTACATGTTAAATTTTATAAAACATATCCACATAAACCTAAAACCTCCCTAGAAAACCTTGTAGATGATTTGTCAAATTTGGACATAAATAAAAAATCTTTTGACCCTTCTATCAAGAAATATATAAAATCTTCCATTGTGGGAGTTTATCTAGATTCTTTTCATGATGAACCTAAACCTGTTGAAGAAGGTGAAATCACTAGCCCTTTGTTTTATAGATCCATTAGAACCCTTACGAACCATCCTTTAGATTCTATAGTTGGATATTTAGATAAATGAACTTAGACTAGAGATTATCTAAGAAATAAAGTTGAACATCAAGCATTCCTGTCACAACCTGAGCCTAAGAACATCAATTAGAAAATCAATGATGAATTCTGGCTGATGGCTGTGCAAGAAGAGTTAAATCAGTTTAAAAGTAATACTGTTTGGAAACTAGTGGATAGACCCAAAGACACCTTGACTATAGGCACTAAATGGATGTTTAGGAATAAACTAGACGAAGCCAGTAATATTGTGAGAAACAAATCTAGTTTAGTTTCACAAGGTTATAACCAAGAAGAAGGGATAGATTATGCGGATACTTTTTCACCAGTTCCTAGACATGAAGCCATTAGAATATTTCGTTCATATGCAACACATCTAAATTTCAAACTATATCAAATGGATGTTAGGAGTACATTCCTAAATGGGTATATAGTTGAGGATGTTTTTTATTGAACAACCCCTAGTTTTACAAACCCTCACTTTCCAAATCATGTTTTTAAATTAATAAAAGATTTATATGGTTTAAAACAAGCTCCAATAGCTTGGTATGATTGACTAAGTAGTTTTATTAGTTCTAAAGGCTTTGGAAAAGGTATAGATGATCCTACACTCTTTGTAAAAATAATTTATAAATATGTTTTATTTTTTTAAATCTATGTTGATTATATTATTTTTGGATCTTCAAAGATTTACTTTTGTGTTGATTTTTCAAATATGATGCAAAATGAATTTGAATTGAGTTTGAAAGCTGAACTAAAATTATTTCCTGGATTTCAAATCATTTAAAATAAGGAAGGTATTATTTTTAATCAAATTAAATATACTAAATATCTACTAAAACATTTTAGTTTGGATAGTACTAAAAGTGGGGAAACTTCTATGAGTACTGCCCGTAAGTTGGATCTTGATTAAAATAAAAAATCAATTGATAAAACCCCTTACAGTGGAATGATTGGGAGTTTACACTACTTAACTTCTAGTAGGTCTGATATTATGTTTTGTGTGTGCATGTGTGATCATTTTAAATAAAATACTAAAGAGTCGCATCTTCTTACTATTAAAATAACTTTTAAATACATCAAAAATACTACCATATTAGGAGTGTTCAATCCTAGAGGTCAATCCTTTGACTTAGATAACTATTCAAATGATGATTTTGGTGGTTGTAAGTTAGATAGAAAAAGAACATCTTAAACCTTTCACTTTTAAAGAAATTCACTAGTATCATGGTGTAGTAAAAAGAAAAACTATGTGTCATTATCTACTACTAACGATGATTACATAGCTACTGGTAGTTTTTGTGATTATATTTTTTGGATGAAACAATATTTTCTAGATTATGGATATCAATTTAGACATGTCCCTATTAATTTTGAAAACAAAAGTGCTATTAACATCTCTAAGAATCATGTTTCTCATTCAAGAACAAAAAATATTAATGTAAGACATCACTTTTCGAGAGATCATTATCAAAATGGTGATATTACTTTAGAATTCATTTGCCCTAAACATTAGATTGCTGACATTTTCACCAAGACATTAAATTATGAAAGAACGAGTTAAATTATATATGAATTAGGAATGATCATCCTTGAGTGATCAGTTTCCTATTTCATAGTTTCTCTCTCACAGTTGTTGTATTACAGTTACTGTCTCAAATTTTCTATCCCTTAGATGTTGTCTCCTATTTATTGTCTCACTTGTTACATTCGCACCATTCAGAGTCACATTGTTATGTCAACACCGTTACTACTTGTTACAGTCTCGTTGTTATGAATCAGACTTCTATTTTGTTAGAAATATTTTTCCTTTATTGTTGTATTGATGATTTTATTTCTTTTATACCATGTTTTTGTGTCTTTCAACATTTTATCTCCCTAGATGATAAAACCCATTCTTCACTTCTCTCTTTACACATACTATATAAACCCGATGACAATCTCATTTCTCTCAAAATCCTCCTATTTCTTGAGCCCGCATTGAATTCCCAGATGAAGCTTCTATCTTCAAAATTGCCTATAAAGCACTGGCCTTCAAAGAAACAAACAAAGACTTTTATTACTATGCTTGAGAAACTACTAAACCTAGGTCCTGAGGATCTAATAGCCATACCAGAGAAAGAAATAAGTGCGAAGTGGATATTTCCAAGTAAGTCTCTTGTTCTGAAAGGATTGAAAGAACAAGGATGGTTTGAGTGGCTTAAAAAAGGCAAAATACATATCTATCAGAAGCTAGTTTTCAAATTTTATCAGTATGTTCAGTTATATTTCAACTCTAAATATGATTTTATGGTTAGAATTTGTGTGAACGGACAGAGATGTACCTTTTCTTCAAGGTTGTGGTATTCCTTCTTAGGAATTCCACATGAAAGGATTTTTTAGGGTTATGAAAGGGTTTTTCTCCCACCAAGTGATTTTTTAGCCTAGAAGAGACTCTGGGTAGTTTTACTGGAAATAAAAAAGAAAAGAAGGAATATTTCCACTGAAGTGGATGGAGATACTAGGTTGTTGTTTAAGTTTATTCATAACCTAATTTTTCCTAGGAAATGATACTTTTCCACTCTTAAGTATCAAGATGTGTTTTTCATATATCTTCTGAAGAATGGTCACAAGATTAATCTATCCAAGTACATTATCCTTAACATTTGTGACATGATCAAGACAAAATCAAAGTAAAATTATCTTTTTTATTCAAGTTTTATCTCTGATATTCTACTAACCAAAGGTGTTGTTGGTAACAATGAATAAGTGGTTGATGATTATAACTTTTTTATATCTAAGGATATATGCAGATGAATGAAGATTAGTAAGAATCTAAGGATGATATCATGGGTTGAAGACAATGATATATTGTATGAGGATATAAATTTCTTTGAGAACCCTTCAAGACCTAAGAATGTCACTAATCTTGGTTTGGAGTCAGATAAGTTTGTAGGATACTCAGATGAAGGAATATATGTTGATAGACATAAATTAGAAAAAATGCTAAATACAGTGAAGAAATTATAGAAGAATATCATGAACTTTAGGATATTCCCTCTAGAGAGTATCCTCTCTCTAAAGTTGATCAAGATTCATGAAAAGAAAGTGAATCTATTGTTGAAGAAGAAAATGCTCTTGTGTAAGAATACTTTGCTGATGAAAACTAGATAGAGGAATAATCTGTAGAAAGAGAAGTAATTTTATCTGCTTAAGAAATAATGGAGACATATTTTCAATTATCTATAGGTATGGCTGAATCTGATAGAGTAGAGGGTGTGTAAAATGGTAAAGATATTGAGCCTCTTAGTCCTACAAGATATACATCTGTTGAGGGGGAGAAATATCCCATCTTGTAAAGGCTTAAAATGAAAAATCGTGTTGAATAAAGTTATGGGGATACTTAGTAATGTTTTACAAGGTATTTTGATGTTTATGAATCTCAAGGAACCTCAGTTCAGGAATTGGATCTTTCAATAATGTTTCAACTAAAACCATTCTTGGTTATAGAAGTTGTATCTGCTAAGAAACCAGAACCTCTTTCAGTTCCTTCCCCAGAAACTACTCAAGAAACTACTAGTTATGTAATTCATGGTGATTTTAAGGAGTTTGGAGAAACTTTTTTGTCTGTTTTTGAGGATATCGTGAATTCACAGCCTACCCTTGTGACCAATCTCTGTGAAAGGGATGATGCTTTGGTTTTGCGGAAAATCATATGGAAAATCCATCACAATATACGTCATGAAATTCAGGGAATTCGGATTGAGAACATGAATTTTAGTGATGAGGTGAAATAATTAAAATCTATGGTTAAGGAAATGAAGAAAGAATTCTAAGTTTCTCAAGCCACTATTTCTCATTTTAGTGAGGATCATGTTGAAAATATCCCATAGAAGGTGGTATCTCTGATTAAAAAAAAATTATTACTCTGTATGAAAAGTTGGTTGAGAACAACACCAAAATAGAAAATGAGATGTGTGGGCTTGTCTCTAGAATAAATAATCTTACCACTAAATTTAAAGGATGTTCACATACTGTTCTAAATAAACTTAAATCTCTCGCATTAGTTGTTTCATCTCCATCTACTTCTTCTCAACCATCTCATCCCTTGGATAGTGAAATGGTCATATATGTAATTAAAGATAAGTTACAGTCGTTGATTGATGTTTTTTATAAGGAAATTCTAGAAAATGTGGTTAAGAATATTTATCTGTTCTTTAACTAGTAAGTGTTCACTCAAAAATTTCCATTGATTCTAAAGAATAAATCTCTAAGAAAGTAGATTACTACTTCAAGAGGATCTATTCCAAGCAATAGTTGACCAACCATTTCAAGTATCATGTAGTGAATTTAAAGTTGCCTCCTATATCTAAAGATTTCAAAAATCAATTACAGAAGGCACACGACTTCACACCTACTCTAGAAAAATTCATGGAAAATAAAGATGAATTTGAAAAGTCCATGGATTATGGTGGTGAAATATTCAAAGATTTTATCAATATCTTGATGCCTCATTTGAATATTCATTGCATAGCCATCGTGGATCCTACAGTGGCTCCTCTGAGGATTGGTCTACCTCCTTCCACTTATCATTATACCTCCACTTCATTTTCCCCTTCTACAATGTTTTGATGCCCAAGATCTGAGCTAGAAAAGACCTGTTATTGTTGAACATCTTTTTCCATAGTCTTCCACCAGACCAACCCTTTCCCCTTCAATCAATTAAGGAGTACCATTAACATCCCTTACTACTACTTCTACCTCCTCCACTTCTACACCTCCTACTTCTACTCATGTTGTCCTTGAAAATGATCAAGTGAAGGCTTCAGAATATGAAAATAAGTGAAGGATAATTTTTGACAGGGCTATGATGTATTCTATTTTTTTAATTGTATCTAAACTTTGGTTGTTGATGCAAAAAAAAATTCTCTCTCTCTTTTATTCACTTGTTGTTTTCATTTAGTGTTTTTTTCTTATTTTCTTTTTGATAATCCCAAAATAGGGTGAAATAAGAGCTGGAATTTATGATATTTGTTACATATATTCTCTAATACTTTGATATGATAAGAACACTATTTATTTCTGTGTAAAATGCATGGATTGTAAATTCTATGATTTGAGATCACAAAAAGGGGGAGAATATTGGACTCCTCTTTTTTTAATGCTCACAAATCATGTAAATCATTTAAATCACAAATCATGTAATCATGTAAATCATAAATCATGTAAATCATGAATAAATATTATAAATTATTTTTACTCTTGTTCTAATATGTTTTATTATGATTATTCTTGACCTTAATATATTCAGTGAGTATTACTTTTTAAGACATATGGAAGTTATTTCACTATGTGTGAAACAAAGTTTCTCTACCCAAACGATCTCACCGTTTAGTTTTGAAATCCACAAAGACTATGACACTTTTTCTAGGACATTGTTTCCATGACACTGTGACAGTGCTATCGGTTCCAAAAATTGCGAAGGACCAAACACCATAAGCCTTCTACTGTTTCCATAAATTGTAAAGGACTATACATCATAACCATGATACCGGTTCCAAAATTCACAAAGGACTTGACACCACTTCCATAACACTAGTTCTATGACACTATAACAAGACATCGTTCAAAATTTTGTAGAAAGGATAAGATACCATTTTTGTGACACTGTAACAAGAAATCATAGAAATACATAATCCCATGTTATCATTCCTTACTCACCGCAACTGTGACAGTGTTCCTTAACATTTTTTATATCTTTTTCAATTAAATTTAAAAGTTGATTTTAATGGTCATATTTGAGTCATTTAATAACACTAGAATTATTAATGATATTTGGCAGACATGACACCTGACAGTACAAGGTATGATGTGTAGAGATCTAGCTTCTTATCATCCATAATACAAGAACTGAAGATTAAATACAAGGTAGCGTATGAGCTGGAGCGTGTGGTAGTGGTGACTGAAAGAGATATTATAGTAAACATACATGCATTCAAGAACATACAGAATAACACAAAAAGAACTCTCATATTTAGCTATCTATATTGTTGTGGATCAAAAACTTCAAACATTCTTGCAGAAAAAACACAAAGAAGAGAAGAAGAGAAACTCACTGACCAAAAAACCAGAACAAAGAACTCACGGCACTCAATTTTCTGATTTTTTTTCCAAAGAGGACCCAAAAATCAAATATGCTACATCCTAGAAGTCCAAGACTACATAAAACAACAGTCATAGAATTTCTAATCCTTATTATTATATTCTTCTCTGTTGTGTGTTGTTTTATTAATCTTTTGAGGAGTGTGTGTATCTGTCTATTAAATTACATTGTATCCTGCACTGAAATGGATTATACAAGATATCCTCAAACAAATATCTTTTTATACCTTGTTTTACCCACGTATAACTGTGGAATTGGTCATGTGAGACCTGGCTGTTATATTTCCATGTAGAGCTATTGTAGAGGTCATGTAACATACACAGCTATGTATACTTTTGTGTAAACCCTGATCCAAGGTATCGATTAAGGACTATTAATATAAATTTATTGGTGGAAGGTGATCACTAAGTGAAGTGGATTAGGTCTCAGTTTGAGACTGGACCACTTGTTTTATCTGCTGTGTTTCCAAATTTGGTTTACTCTATTTTAAGTCATATGTCAGAAAACTAAGTTTTACTTTAATAGTTAGTCTTGTATAGTATTTATAGCTATTTTGATTTTGTAAATTGGTTTTAAAAGTTATTTCATTGTTTTAGGTTAATATAACTGATAAGTAATCAATCTCTTGAGAAATTAATTGAGCAGTCAAACTATTATAAATTTACTACTTTGATTAACTGACCTATTTTGTTTTTAAATTAGGGGATTTTCAAATAATGTTTTTAATAGAAATTTTCATAGGATCTCAATTCACCCCTTTCTTGAGTTTCCTTCTTCATCCAACACCATTTTAAAAGAAATTTTTTTATTATTACTTTTATGATTTGGATTTTTAAGAAAGGAACCTTTAAGTATTTTGATAACCCATAGGAATTTAGAGGGAGAAATTTATTTTAAGGGGGTTAGGATGTAAAATCCTAATATTTTATGACATATAATATTTATAATTAATTTATATTATTTAATGGATTGTGTTACACACTATACATAGTTTAGATTTCATCACATGAAAGACCAAGTTTATTTTTCATTTCACACAACATCAACGCCCTTTGATGACTTATGTTATCACCTATCCATTTTAATGGAGGGAATTAAAGAGAATAAATAAATTATGAAATGATAGTTTAAAAATGTTTATAATATGAATACACTAGTTAACAATTAATTATAAATAAAATAAATACCAATTGAATATAAAAAATGTAACAACCCAAGTAATGATATAATCATCATTTTAAATATTTATTAATATTTATAAATTAGATAGTAAATTTACCTTACAATATAATCTATGTCCAATATCCTACATGACATGGAACAATGAGTTTTTATGAAATCTTGTGTTGCAGAGAAGACTTAGTTATACTGAAATATAATATATTGTTAATATTATTATTTTAAGTGGTAGTTATCTATTAATCATTGTATCAGTGGGAATGAATAGGACTAACTATATTGTTTTTAAACATATTTATCAAATGTTTTTACATTTATCCAATAATTTTGACAAACTTAAATAATAATAAATCAAATTTTAAGTATAAAAAGTTATGTATTTTTAAAAAGTAGTTTTACCACAATTTAATGGAGAAACCATTTTAAATATAATTTTTGAATATTTTATAATTTTTATATGAAAAAATAAACATAATTATTTAAATTAGGATATAAAAATTTAAATTAGGTGTGTTTTTTTATTTTTCAAAGAAACATCACATTTTGATCAATAATGAATAATACAAAATTTTAGTTCAAAAATACTTGTTCGTCAAATTTATTAATATAGTCATATTATGTTTTTAATTGGTTTAAAGTATAATTAGATTATTTTTATATCCATTAAAACAATTTTTTTTAATTTTAATAAATATCACATTGAATTTAGATATAAAAACTTAGCAAACATGTGAACATTTTTACTTTAAAAAACATGTCATCACACCCTGTATGCGGGATTAATTTTAAATTAATCTCTGTCACTTATTTGATAAGAATTTGAAAAAATGGACATCAAATTTTGAATCATAAAAATTTATAATTTCTAATAATATAAACTTATTTTTTTATCAAAAATATTAGTGAAACTGATTAAAATTAATTACAACGATTAAGATAAAATTAAACATTAAACATGACTAAACATTAATTTAAGGGGGTAAATGACTAATATAGTTTTCCAAAAACTATTTTATTTCAATAATTCAACCATTACACATATAAGGATCCATAAAGGTCCATTTTTACACTTTTAGAAGAAGTAATATAGTGGGAACACACAATTCTTTTCAAAAATACCAAGTGTGTCCTTTCCCTCCACTACAAAAAAGACATTGACCCCTCCCACATCCTCACATATTTAAATCCATTTGTCTCACCCAAAATCTGATAAAATAAGCTCAAATATCCATCCCCTAAAACTATAATCCTAATATTGGGCATATATCTATCCAAAAAATCCCTACGGTGCAAACCAAAAGGAGTTACCCAAAGAAGAGGTAACATCCTTCCTCAAGCTATTTAGTGTTATTTTCATTCTCCATACCCTCATATATTCAAATTACATGATTATATAATAACATAATTATCATAAATATAATTATATGTTTTTATTATAAGGTTTATACCTACACTTACACACACTTTCATCTAATTGGAAACGAACTTACTGTTCTAGTATGGTGAACTACCGCCTCACGAAATGATAATTGTTCATTTTTTCCTTTACCACCTCTCATGGTAGGGAATTATTATGGGATCTCTATTTTTATATATGATATATATTTTCCTTATAACATATTTATTATTATTCAATTTTTATATAATACATACTCTCATGCTTTACATTTTATGTATATATGATACCTTCGTTTGTGGATGTGTGGACTACTGCATCCCCAATATGATGTGATACGTTCAAACACTACATAGAATGTATTAAGGAAGGGTTTAACTAAATATATGTGAAATAAGATGAATATATATTATATTTATGACTTAATTACCTTTCTAGAAATATAATATATCATTTTCTTTAATACCTTTTCCCACACTGAAAAAGTGATAATATCGTTCATGGACTTGTGGACAACCGCCTCCTCACCATGATGTGATTATTTTTACATCATTATAATTCTATATATAATTATATATTATTAAATGTTATGGTATATGTGATATAATTTTTATTCTATAAATATAAATGTTACCTACCTTCTTTCCATAATGATCATTGAAAAGTGGGAACATAACTCATGCGTACGTATAGTATACCGTCTCCATAATAGAAACATTGGTCCATTTTTCATAATCATATATCAATATTGGTTTAAAATTGTAATTAATGGATAAATATTATAAATATTTCATTATAATTATTCTTTATTTGTTTATATAATGACCCCTTGGACCATATTTTACCTACCAAGGTAATTGTTGACACATAAACTGAATATAGTCAAAACACCTGACGTAAACTTAATTGTTTATGTAGTTCTTTAAAACATTGTAATAAGTGAAATAAAAGTAATGATAAACCTGAAAAAGGTTCTGAATAAAGTAAATAATAAAAATTAGTTCATTATTCAGGAATATAAAGACAGATATGACAAGTCAGACACAAGGTATGGTATTTCATCTCAATCTCCTTTCATTGAGACATTTCTTGGTAATATGAATCCTTATTCTTTTATAAAGTGTATATACAGCCCCTTTGATATTTTATATCCATATTTTATCTATTATAATGTTATTTAATATCTTTTTAAATGTTATACTTTCATGGGGATTATGATTTAAATGTTCAAAGTGGTATGGGATTCTTTGATTGTTTAACGATTTAATATCTTCCTTTCAATATTTAGGATATTATTTTATATATTTATTTATATAAATATAAAATTAATATAAAGTAAACGTTATGTCTATTTTGAATATCCTTAAAAAGTTTTCCAAAATGTGCCTTTTAGGTGTTTTATATGGAACATTTTTACAAACAACACAAGGAATATTATTTTCTTAATGTAAACGACAACATTGAATTTTTTTTCATTATGGCCATTGTTTTATTTTTAGCTCCATTTGTAAGATTTAAAGTTTTATTAAATAAAAAAATGTATTTCCTTTTTTTGGGGTTTTTTGTTAAAAATGGTTTTTTAATAGAAATGTTTATTTTTTATTAAAAATGGGATTTTTAAAAGAAAATGATATTTTTATATCTGAAAGTGATTTTCATGTGAGTTTTAAATAATTTTTCAAATGATGAAATGCTTTATTTCATATTGTGGTTATTAGACATTATAAATGATGGGTTTTCCCAGATATAACTGGGTGATCCTGTTGTTTCTTAAACGATGGTTGTGCCTAGATAGTTCTTCAATTCATTGGGTAATGATTATATTCTCTGGAGAATTATATTGAAAGTTTTTGATTTGGTTGTTCCAATCTGTAAGTGTTCTATAAGAGATCTATAAGGCTTCAATGTGATAATGTCCCAAGGTACCTACATGAATTTTCTATACTTTCTAATGATTTTCCGTGGATATTTTTTTTCCAAAAGGTGAAATATATGATACTAGTTAAACAGTGATATTTTCCCCTTTAAATAAAATGTTATGTTTTCAAGTATGTTCATTCAGAAATTATAACGTTTATCAATAGACTAATGGATTCCTAATTTTTATATCCCTTATTGATATTTTTATGCTCATCTGAAGTTATTAAAAAAATTTCACAGTAATTAAGGGTGTTTAAGGGATTAAAAGAATTTATGTTTAAAGTTGTAAAGAGTTTTCAGAAAAGAGATCATTCTTCAATTTAAAAGTTTTAGATTTTGAAAAAAATGGATACTTCTTAGAAGTATCCACTTCATGTTTTTTTGTTTTTTTAATGTATGAGTTATAGCCTAATTATACAAAACTCTAAAATTGAAAAGATCCTAATTGTGAAGGAAATTAAAATTATTAACTTATCTCAATATTATTTTATGTTTAAGGTCGGGGCCTTATAGTTTATGGAGGTGGTAGCCGGCACATACACTGATTAAGGAACTCATTCCTTAACAAATGGATGGAATTAAGGTAAATTTAAAAGATAATAATTTAACAATTTTATAATTTAAATAAAAACATATTAATTCATCAAAATCTTCATTCAAATCATCCCTAAGAGGTGGTTGTGGAAAACGAACCGCATTGTGTTGTGGAGGTAGTAGTTCGTTTAAATGCATGATCGATGTGTTGGTTTTTCTTAGTTGATGTTATGTAATGAATTAATAATTATTATAAAATTAATATAATTACATTTAAGTACATATATTATTCTTAATTCATTTTATTAACATAGTTATGGATGATTAAGAAGATGAAAATTAAAAATGGTGATTGAAAGGAGAGTAATACTCACGTTGGGAACTTTGATTTTACTTTGAATTATTATTGTAAATGAATGGGTTTGGATAATTGAGGGTTCCCAAAGGATGTGGTTACTGGGATATGGTTATATGACTAAAAAATTTCCATATCTTTACAAAGTAATTCAGATGTATGGGTCTTTAAAGATGGGGTGTAATTATGTCCTTTTATTGGTGAATGGAATGTATGTTTTGGAATTTACAGATCTTATTAAGTTATTTATTTACACTATTTCAAGGTAAAAGACTCAAATATTAATAAAATATATATTTTTATACATTTTAAGTTTGAATACCCTCCTATAAACTCATTTTTAATACAACCTTGAGTAATTAGGGGATCTTCCTTTAACTTTTCACTTTACTCAAGTGTACTTTTACCTAGGTAACTTTTCATCTCACCCTTGTTAATTAATTAAAATGTTATCTATTAAAATTTATATAACCATATAATTTTAGTATTATAATACAAGATACGATATTAATTTTTCAAATAAAATTACTATGACTAAGAAAATTTAATTTTAAAATTAACTTGGTTAATGCTTAAAACATTTTTTGAGAGAATAATGTTTTTAAGCTTAAAATTTATGAGAAGAAAATTTTTGATGTTAATAATTTTATGAACATAATTTATTTATTATAAATAAAAATAAGTTCATTTAACATTAAATTCAAACCATAACTAAATTTTACAATAACACTAATTAATTAAAAGAAAATGCATAAAACAGTTTTCTTTTTTAAATTTACCTTTAATTTAGTTCTAAAAATGTCATCCATTGGTTATATAAGTTAAAATAATATTTTAAAATTAATTTTTGATCACTTAAATGGTTTTATGAAATTATCTATAATTATTTTATATTTATAAAGTTGTGAAATTTATAATGTTTTTTAAACCAACATTTTCAACTAAAATTGATATTTTTAAAAAATGATAAAAAAATCATACAAAGAAATTTTTTATAATATTAAATAAAAAATAAGGTTAATTTTATCAAGTTATATTTTTAAAAATTATATATTAAACTTTTAATACAAATTAAGAAATATAAATATAAACTGCTTTTATATAAAAATGGACTTCTTAAACATTAAGTGTTTCTAATATTAGTTCAAACCAATTTCATAATTTAAATACTTTTAATATTTTTATCCTATATATATATATCTTATATGTTATCATAATTATTTTTTAAAGATGATGAATTTAAGTTACTAATATACCTTGACCTTAGTTTTAGTGTGTGTAAAGAAAGATATGACACTCAGAATTATATAATAGAAAATATCTATTCTGAAATCTCAGCATGTTACATCCCCCACCCCCACTTAAATAAATTTAATCCTCTTACATATTTACAATTAAATTAATTATGGATTTAAAAAATATAGACATTACGTAAAGTAAAATTTTAAATGAAATATAAACATTATTATCTTAAGTAAAACGTAAAGGAAAATATCCTCCCTCTATCAAGTTAACTGAATTATTTATTTATCCTCAGATGTTAGATGATTTGTGTCCTTATTTTCCATGAATAAAAAAATTCTAGTTCCTTTTAGATATTCCCCAGTTTTTTTTGATTTTCACATTTTTTACATGAATGAAATTGTTTATTTTTTTTCTTAATCATCTTAATCACCCAAATTTTTATAAAAAATTGATCCTTTTATTATTTAGTGTAATAGGGAATTAAATTATATTTACTTTTTTATTATAATTTTTGATCATTTATTATAACTAATAATAATCTTTTTAACCCCATTTCTAGTCCCAATATATTGAAGGTATATAAAATCACCACATTGTCCAATGAATCTATTGTTAGCTTGATTCTTTCTTTCTCCAGCCAATACTTTAAAATAAATTCTTGAGAAGATAATACTTAAATTATTAAATTTAAAAATACAACACTAAGATCTTATAATAAATTATTAATAAATTATGTGCATGCCCAAACTTATGTGCCATTAGAATCAATCTAGGTTATCCATGATCATTATACTATTAGGTTCTTAAATTTTTATTAACTTTTACAAAATCTTGTGCTCAAATACTTTATACTATTCTATAAATTGGATGTAAATTAATCCAATCTTATATTATAGGAGTGTATGGATAGGTTCCCAATTAGGTCACATTCATCATCCACCAGAATGATGATTGATATATACTTGACCAACTCTTTCTGTGGTTGTTGTCCCTATAAGCATATATTCAAAAACCACATCCACTTTCTAGTATCCATAATGGTATTCAATAGCTAGGAAAACCATAAAATATTTACTTTACCAAAATTTCTATAATTTCACCTATACTTAGTAATATACTTAGGGTTTCAACTAATGTTCAATTATCCTCATCCCCAAACAATATAATATTTTCAACACTTCCAACCTAAATGTTTTTATATTCCATTGAAACTAATATTATATTTAACTCATAAAACCATAATTACATTCTAAAATATCAAATCACCCTCAACCAAAATAATCATAACCTCAATGGTAATTTAAACATTTTTCTAATACCAACTATTACACCCTTATACTAGCACTATTTAATTTGGTTCCAAAAACACATAAATTAAAAAACTAGATTTGAAACATTTCTACGATTACAATATTGTTCTCACATTTACTATCCAATGACCTTTTTTGTTAGAGTTTTACTTAATTTGGAAAAATAAAAACTAATAAATATCAAGTCTTTTCGATAAAAGAAGCTTTAGATTCCACTATATAAGAAGTTAATTAAATCATAAGGATTCCATAATGTCTCCTATCAATTCTCCGTACAGGATACTATTATAGGCATAGCATACTTAATACATTATTTCATAACCATCGAAAAATAAAACATAAGAAGGGGTGGTCTCAAATGCCCATTAAGGGTAAACATAATAATAAATCATGACATGATAGATGTGAGGAAAAATATGATATCATAATGAGGATAATCATAATAATAAAAGCATGGAATACACAATATGATATCATATGTATGTTTATTAAAAAATAATCATAAAAAATTAGCATTAAATCCTAGGAATGTGGAGACAATATAAACCTGAAATCATAAGCATATGTCAAGGCTCTTTGCCTCTTCAATAAAACATAATTGGCAACTTTAATTTCCAATACACCATAGTTGTATATGATCAATGCTCGCGCACCATGAAATCTCATGATATAGAATCATTGCCTAATGTATTAGAGGGATATATATTTATGGTCCCACAAATCACATAATTAGAATGATACATATGTGTTCCACATGGTTTGAATCAACATATCATAAAAATATAGGGAAACAAATAAGGTTTATATCCATTTAAAGTGGTTCCCCAAGGAAGCAATCATAATCCCATCAATAGACATATCATGATAATCCAAAGTAAAATAATAAGTATAAAATTAAATTAAGCATCATTATAGGAAAATACCACACAATAACGATTATTAAGAATATGTTACATACATTGTATCAGAAAAGGGTATATGTTTTAAACAAAAATCTACCATAATAAATCGATGTATTGGGTATCTAGTTGAACACCCTTAAATCAATTAATTAAACATTGTGAATTCATAGAGGATAATAAATGGCAGAAAATACTTCCTATAGAAGTGTGTGATTAGGAAAGAAAAATGTATTTATGTATCATCCCATAAATATAAGAGATAATTTCACAAGTCATCCATATAGAGTGGGTGGATGGTACAATTTTATGAATATCCTTGATCAATAATACAACATAGATGAATAACCATCATAAAATCATTAGTAAATTAACTTTTAAAATAATAATTTCTATTTTCCTTTGATGATCATTAAAAAGTCAACTTTTATTAAACCATGAGAATAATAATATACTTTTTTGAAAATTTTAAAGTGTAGATAATATGTCTCTTAGAAACTGATAAAGGTGGCAGAAAGATGCACTCACTTAGAAACATGTCAAAGATATTCCTTCTATAGAAAATGACCAATGTGGAAAATTTTAAAAAAAATTATTTAAAAAAAATTAAAATAAATTCAATGTAGTTCAATTAACCTAAAAAATAACAAATAGATTTTTTTTGGAACATTTTAAAACATTACTTTAGAAGAAAATGTTTTTTGTAAACTAATCATGAATAAAATGTTTAAATACCATTAAATAAATTTATAAAAAACCACAATGTCAAATTCATGACAAAACCATTCACAGATAAGAAGTTATTAAAAGTATGAAGGTCACTTTTAATATTATAGAAAATAATTTTGACTCGTAAAACTTGGGTATCTAAGAAAAAGTTTTGTGTTCTTAGGTTGGGGATCATTCCTTTCATCGACATGTTTTTGAAGAGAATGTGATCCCATAAAGAGAAATATTTTAATGAAAAGAATTCATTTAGTAAAAGATAAATGGAATATGATATATCTTAAAGGAAATAGTATGATAAAGGATATATGTAAGATCCATGTCAAGAATGAAATTTGTGACTCATGGAAAAATAATTTGATTCAACGCCTAATTAAATTTTTAAGAAAAAACATTAAAGTAGAAAGATATTGAAAATGAGACTCAAATAATATGAAATATATTTTTTTCATGATAATATAACAATTTCGTATCATATACACCATATAAAATGAAATTAACGTATAATGTAAAATGCCTCTCAATAAAGTGAGTTTTTGAGAAAAATCTATTACCTTATTTCCCCACTTAGTTGATCATAATATAATTTCCCGGAAAACAAACATAAATAGGTTTCTCATCCATTTAATAACCATATTCATCTCTAAAACCATTTTATATACTTAATTTATAATTATTTAATATGAATATGGTGGTTCATTATAGCTTGTTTTTAATAATAGGTATTAACACTTTTAATTATCCGGAACATGCACTGTAATGTTAATGTTGATCATTTATATTCTATACCAAGATCATAATTCCTATATTTAAAATTTTTATTTAATATATATCTCATTTTTATTTGTAATTTTCTACTTTCTTCCCATTGTGGTTTTAATTATGACTGTAAAAGATGTTTTCTGAGGCAAACTTGTTTTGTCAGCTTATAATGAACGAAGATGATATACTATTAACATGTTTACATAAGGATGTTATAACACTATAAACCTTTAAAAATATTTAATACCTTATTATTAAAATTATTTAACATTATATAACATTAATTAATCATTCACTACATATCATTACAACATTGGTCTTGTAGGTGGTAAACTGACCAAAACAAAATTGTGTTGTAATGATAGAATGAGTGAGAAAGTGATCATATATAAAGGTAATATAAAATTTATATAATATTATACATGTAATATATATATATTATAAATTCATAAAATCCATTCTTATAATCATTAATTATGGTCTATTCTGATAAAAAAAGTCATCATTTGCGGAGGTGATAGTCTGAATGTATGCACAATTAAAAAACCCATTTCTCAAAAAATGTATAGAGTGATGATATATGAAAAATTATTATATTATAATTATAAAAATTATATAAAATAAAATTATTTCATTAATTAAAAATTTATTTCCTTCCATGTTTGGTGGTTAAGTGAAATAATACACATTGTTCATAGAGGCGGTAGTTCGCACATATGCATGACTAACTATCTCATTCAATGATGAAGGTAGAAAATGAATGAGAATTCAAAAGGTGATCATTAAATAATTTTACAAGTGACATAGAAAAATAATTATTAAAAAAACTCATAATTGAAACCATCCTTAATCAGTGGAGATTAAAAACGAACATTATCGTGTTGTGGAGGCAATAGTCCACACATACACATGATCGATGTGTTGTCTTATCTTAGAGGATTAAATGGGACGAATGAATATTTTTTTTGAAATTAATAAAATTAAATTTTACCATATATATTACTGAATTAAATTTATCAACAAATATATGGAATATTAGGATGAGTAATATTAAAATAAAATACTAAGAGGAGTGTAATACACATGATAATAACATTGATTTTTCTTGGAATTATCATCATAAATAAAGATATCAGGATAATTAAGAGTTTAAAAAGAATAAGGTTAGTGGGTTAGGGTTATTTTATGAAAAAATATTCACATATTAATCAATTAATTTTAATTTATTAGTGTTTAAATAAGGGTTGTAAGTGTTTCCTTTTTTAAGTGAAGGGTAGGGTATTTTTTGAATTACCTTAACTTATTAAATTATTTCACTATTTGATTTTAGGATTAAAGAATCCAATATTTATAAAATATATATTTTTTACATATTAAGGTCTAATATCCTCCAATATACTCATTTTATTGAAATCCATGTCTGATTTAGGGGCCTTTTCTTTTACTTTTCAATTTACCAAGTGTACTTTTACCTAGGTAACTTTTATTTTCACCAATTTTAATTAATTTAAATTTCTTATATTCATATTTATCTTACCAAATAATTTTGGAATTATAATACTATGTATGATATTAATTTTAATGAATAAAATTACTATGATTAATAAAATTTAATATTAAAATAAATACACTTAATGCTTTAAAAGAGTTTGTGAGAAAATTAAGTTTTAAAGTTGAAAATTTATGTTTGATTTAATATTATTAATTTCAATAATTTTTATGAAATAAATTTATTTTTATAAATAAAAATATTTTTATGTGATATTAAAATGATATCATAACCGATTTTTAAAAATATATTAATTAATATAAATAAAATACATAAAATAGTTTTCTTTAATAAAGTACCTTTTACTTTTGTTCTAAAAATATTGGTCAATGTTTTTCTAAGTTAAAATAGTATTTTTTTTAAAATTAATATTTGATCACATAAATGGCTTTATGATCTCTTATTTTGCTATTATATATTTATAAAGTTATTAAATTTATAATTTTCATAAAAAAAGAATTTTCAACTAAAAGTCAACTTTTTCAACTATTGATAAAAAAATTATATTAAGTAAATTTTGATATTATAAATTCAGAAATAAATTTAATTTTAACTAATTATATTTATAAAAATTATATATTTAAATTTTAATAGAAAATACAAAATATAAAGATAAACTGCTTTTATTTTAAAATAACCTTCTTAAACATAAAATATTTCTTATATTATTTCATACTAATTTTCTAATTAAAATAATTTTAATATTTTATGTCATATATAGATATATTATATTTTATCAAAATGATATTTTAATGTTTATTTATTTAATTTAATATAGTATCATGATATTCATTTTAGTGTGTCTGAAGAAAGATATCTCACTTAGAATGAGATAAATTAAAATATATATACTAAAATATCTGGATATTACACTGATAAAAATCATGAATCATGTGGTGAAAAAATGGAGTGGTGAATCCAAGATCAGTTATTCTTACAAAAACACAACATAAGAATAAAGTGGTAGGTGTAAAGTATCAAAGGTTATCATCAACACTTCTCGATCAGTAGAAGAGGAAGAACTATACACCTCCTAGTGTAATATGTTTCAAGAGAGGGAACCGAGATCCCCATTTTAATGAGTGGATTTGAAAACCTTGGTCACCCCTATTTTCATTATATATTTTTTAAAAAAATTAAAGTGATTTAAATATTTTTTACGACTACCTTACCAAAAGGAAACTCTTCTTGTGATTTATATTCCATTTTCCTTTCATTTACTAGAATATTTATCATATATTGATATCATATTTCTTGTATCAACATCCAGAGTCTATTATGAAATGTTCCTTTTGGTTGATTTAATTTTCATTATCTTCTAGTCAATTTTGATTACTTCTTGTTTGATACCTTATAGAAATGTTTTGTAACCAATTTTATTTTAATCAAGCTATGGTTTTTAATGGATGGTTGATTGATGTTGTGTGGCACCTATGTATGAATATATCGTTCTATGAAGTGGACCAAGAAATATAAATCCCTCCAAAGTATTGTTTAAATTTTTTATCTCACGAGGTCACTTTTTTATTCGTGAACGTAATGATGTTTTTTGTTCATTATGTTATGCATGGTCATGATATAGTTGGTTTTTATACTATATGGTGATGGTCATGGAATAGATCCTAATGTGTTATGAGTTTCTATGCTTATACATGTGCCTCATTCCAATTTTATAACACCATATCTTATGATTTATTATATACCCATCTTATTCCATAGTATTGAAGTGTTCCATGGATCATGGAGCTATACTAAGAGGGGTTAAATCAGTGTACACTTGTTTTACCGATTTTCTTTTCTTTACTCTTACCCCTTTTTAATTATAACATCATACTTTGTTAGAGTAAATGGATATGACATGTTTATAAGAACAATTATACCAAATGTTAAATGGAATGTAAATGAATAAAGCCAACAATACTTTTAAAAGGTTCTCCCTTAATGTGGGTGACTACGCCCTTAATATGTTTAGGATTATCGACAAGAAAATAATTCACTAAAAATAAATCACCAATTATAAGTGTGTTGGTCAGGTATAACCCTAAAACCATGGTTAGTATATATGAACCACTTCCAAAATTATATCGGTATCCAACTAGTCTTCATTATACTAGCATCCCACCAGTGTTATTTATACTGGAATTACACAATTTTTTTCAAAAACAACACAAACACAATGAGAAATATCTCACAATATTCAATATCAAACTACAACACAAAATTGATCTTCCTCTTTGATCCATGAAGATAAACTGGAAATGAACTTTCTCTCTTCAATTGAAATTCTTCACCTACCACTGAAGGTAATCAACAACATTGTTTTCAAGTCGAATTAATATAAATACATTACATAATGATTATTCAACGTATATTTCATGTGAATTTTTCAACCTTCATACTTGAACATAAATTCATGGATGTCTCATTATTCATGCATGTTTAAAATAATGCATAATCCTCTCAATATTTATCCTTATGGAAGTGTTATTGCATGTACACGTAAATTTTCTATAATTTATGCACATATACACTACTTATAAATTGTATACAACCTAGAAACATAAAAAATGTATTCGCTTCTTATTTCTTCATGTAATGTGAATGATATTACTCACATTCATGCACACACTATTCACAGTTTACTTTGTGTTTCTTTTTCAATCAGTATTTATGAAAAAATAATATACACACACTATTTTTTATCTTATCTATTCAATTATTAATCCATAACATGTGTATGTGCCTAAAAATTCACACACTAACTACCCATATTATACTTGTTCACAAACCCAAATGAGTGTTAGAAAATGATTTTTACAAGATTTTGTTCATGATACACAATATATATTGACACTATCTTGTGATTGTCTCAAACTCCTCATGCAAGACAGGAAAGTGTGGGTTCTCAGTGATTTTCAAAAATCATTAGATATGTAAAAAGAGTCTCACACAACCTCATGTGGAATAATATAATAAATTATTTAAAGGGATACTTTTATAATGTTAAAAAATAGTTTTAGGCCTTCAGATTCCTCCATCTCCTTCATGTAAAACTATTATAAGGAGGGATTCATATTCATAGACCAGATGTTCATGGTGGATCTATTTATTCAAAAAAAGAGCCTTTCACACTTGTTCATAATAACTAAGCTATGGAATCCTCATTTTATATGAAAGGATTATTATTCCTCAGACTAACATATATTTGTACGCACCAACTTACCTCAATCTTTTTTACAACCAGAACCACCACCACTATCAAAATATTTTTCTACACTTATATTTTTCTTTAATTTGAACTTTTTTAAACCATTCAAACAAATTTGGAAGATATATCGATCATTTTCAAATAATTTTAATGATCAAAAACTTCTTGGATTATTCAGCTCAATTAAAATATCGATGTTTCATTTAGATCATGGTGAAAAGAACCACTCAGAAGGATGAGGTTGAAGAAAATGTGATGGATTTGATCCAACATTCTAAAAAAATCTATTCGAATGAAATATATTTCTTTTGTGTTTTTTAAATGGACCAAAATTACCTAGAACAAACTGATCCCACATCAAAACTCTTTTGGGTTTCGTGCTCTCTTTTATAACAAGGAAAACCTTCACCTAGGTATAAATGGTTACTTTTCTACTCCCCTCACTCATTAAAACCACACAATTCTAGAACCTTTATCTGAAACCACACCACCCAACACGGTGGCTCACCCTACTCCCAAACACCTCATATGAATGAATTATGCATATCATCACCTCATCCATGTCGATTCTCTTGAATTGGTTGATCCTAGTGACCACCTAAGTAGTTCATGCACCTAGATCCATTTTCCTTCTTGGTTGGAAAGATATATTTTTGGGAAAGTTTAAACCAAAAATATTCTCAATATAAAAATCCAATCCATATAAATATTTCTTCAAATAAAATACATGAAACATATCAAGATATATTTTTTCATGGTTTCCTAAAATTCCTCAACAATTTTAAGATTAGACATCAAATATAAAAAAATATGATCCATATCCACTTTTCTACATTTCCTAAATGTACATACAATTGATAATCATCATTTTAAGATCTTCTTCAAATTTGGAAAATAATGTGAAATCTCCTAATGCAATTGACACATGTTTTAAACATTAATAACTACTCTACAACCATCACATTTAATGTTTCTTTTTTTAAAGACACACTTCATGTAAAAAAATACATTCCGATTTATAAAAAAATCTCCAAAAAAATTATATTGAAGATAATCATACTTTAATCACTATAACATTCAATTCTCAATATACAAAAACATTGAATAAAATTAAAACACACATATTACTTTAATCAATTTGGGTACTTCAATCTCCCACATTGGATTTGTTATCAATTCCCATTTACCTTCCAAATTCAATGTTTTCTTCCCTCCCTTGAAAATAAAACTAAATATATAATTATGGGAAAGAATTCAACTCATCTCATTCAATAAAAGATTAATTTTTATTCTTCTCTCCTTTAATCTCCTCATTTCATAAGAGTTTCCAATTAAGATAAATTCAAATTGATTTTATTGAGAGAAGGAAAGAATCAATTTTACAAAAGTAAAGACTCATTAATTAATTAGATCCATGCCTATGTGAGATAACCATGTGTAGAAAATAAGAGTGATCAGTATAGATGAAAAAATTGTTAATAATGTTTTCTGAATGTGATTACAACACTAAATCAATCCTTCAGGGGATGTTCAAAATATTTAAATTAATCCCCTCCATTGATCTTTACAAATAGATTAAAATCATTCAACTATAAGAATATAATTCCCATTAAAAAACCATTTTACTTTTGTCATAAAATTATCAGTTTCTCCTCTACAAACTCATAATTTTCATTCATATAGATATAGGAGAACAAAACTATTTATTGAAAATCTTCATTTTCTAGAATTTAAAATCATCATATAATTACCTTACCAAACCTTCAAATATTAATTTAACATGAGTTGAGAAATTAAAATATAGTATTTTCTCAGTTTTTCCCCCCTATAGAGATGAGCTTCATCCACATTCTTCATCAAGATTGGATTTTTTCAAGAATAAACCGTAAGAAAAATTTTAACACCAATTAAAATAAAGAACTCTTGTGATAGATAACTTACTAAATGTTGTAAAATGTTTTGTTAACACTCATATAATTTTGAATCTCCATGAATATATGTCGCACCTTAAATTCACTACATATAAGAAAAAAACACAAAATATGCATGGGAATAAGGTGGTTCTTCAATAAATGTTTCAGTTATAGTAGTAGGGATGAGATTTATTTCTCAACCCAGAAACTCCTTTCAATTATGCTCCCGATATATGAAAACTCATCATGCTTCATCCTTATATTACATTAAATTTTTTATCATTTATGGATTTCATAAACTTCTTAATTTTATTGTCTTCCTCCTAATATTGAATAGGCTTCATTACAATGACAACTAGTGCACTTTCATTCTATTTTTTCTGCTTCAAATTTATAGCTAATTATAGTTTCTCTAGCCATATGACTAAAAATTATTTTGAAACATGATTATACTTATTATTGTGTGTATAATTCTTATTCATAGTATCATTTTTCATATAAGAATCCATTAGTTCTTTTCCATTTTTCTTACCTAGTTCTATTTTTTCAAGAAACCATGTCAGGAATTTATTAGCAATATTCCCAGGCATTTTTAACCTTCCATACAAATCTCTATAAATCATAGAGTTATCCTTTTTAGAAAAACACTAATGAAATTAAAATTTTTCATTTTGATTTTCTTACAGGAAATCAACCATTTTATTTATTTTTTATATTAATTTCTTTTTATAATTTATTTTTCTTCCACTAGAATTGGTGTTTATGAAATTTTTCCAATATTCAATGATATGACCTATTCTTCCTTGGTATAAGGACATTTTCATTGGGTTGGAATTTATTTCATCAATCTTAATGGTTGTAGGTTTCCTTATAGTTTTCTTAACTCTCTTTTTCTCCATATACCCCATGTAATAATATTCTTATCTTTTTCTTTTCCCCTATATTTTTTTGGTTCTATCTTCATAATAGTATAAGAATAGTGCACAGTTGGTACATACTAATTCTCATCATAAATCTGACCACTTCTATTGTAATACTCACAGATGTCTTCAAGAAACTAAAATCTATTTTTGACAGACAGATTCTTCTTCATCAATGAATTATGTTTCGATACTGTTGGATTTATTCTCACATTAAATCTACTCACCCTTAATACTATCCTTCTTTAATTATCATGCATTGAAAAATTATACCAACATTCAATGGATTGATGCCCAAATTTCCAATATCACTAACAATATCCAAAAAAATATTTCTTTCATCTTCCTGTCAATAATTTAGATGTCTTTGACATCTTTTAGTTTTTGGATAATATGAATCTCCATATGAGATCTTTATAGGTAACAAGAATTCATACTCTTATTCATGTTTGTATTTGATTATATAGGGGATTTTTCATCAGTATTCCTAACCCATGTTTGACTAGAATAATTTTTGGAACCTGTACTTTTAGATAAAATAGTATCAGTATGAACAGAAACTTCAGGAACAAATGTTACCTACTTCAATGGGATTTCAACATATTTATCATTAGCTAAACTCAATCTCTTCCTTCCATTTTGAATGATTTTTAAAAAAAGTGAGAATTTTTTCATAATCACTATTCACAGTCTTTATGATCTTAGCATTTTGTACAGATTTAACTTGGGTGTTCTCCAAATTTCTAAACTTGACCTGCAAATCAAGATATTTTAGATTTATAGATTTATTCTAGTCTTAAAGTGATTTCACGGCATCTTCACATTATTTTTGGGAAGTAATTAAGTCTATTTCTTTAATATTTGTTAAATTGACATCCATTTAAAGACACTTAGTGTTGAGGAAATGTTTCTCATCCTTAACAACTTTCTATTTATCTTCCCATTGACTCTTCTTTTATTACACTTGATCATCATGCATTTGATTTTCCTCTAGTAAATAATTATTAAAATATTTAATTTTCATCTCCTTAAACACGAATTGGGTTTCTTTAACATTCAAAGAGGTTTTTTAGTTTCTCCAATGCATGTATCACTTTTTTATAAACTTTATCAGTCACATATTTCTCAAAAATAGTCTTTGTAATACATATTCAATAAAATTGAATCTTTAATTTCTATGAAATATGTAATATTCTTTTGATTATTCATCTTTGATGAATGTATCATCCTTGTATTTGATTTTCAACTAATAAAACGTAATATTCATGGTATATTTATGAGATTATTCAAGTTTGTGAATCATCTGAGTAAGAACCTTATCGGTAACTTCTTTCTAAAGGACATTTATTTTCAATCCTTCTTCATCATATGATAAAAGTTCATTATAAAGTGATTTTGTTTCTTCTTTAGCTTCATTAATTTACATGACATGTTTACAAATTTTAAACTTCTTGGCCAAGGATGGATCTATATCCCTATCTTCCTTTTCAAGTTGTGACTTTTCATTATATAGTCCCTTAATAAAAAAAATATATAAGTTGCAACCTAGGTAGGAACAATCTTTATATAATAATTGATTTATGAATAAAAAACACTGATTGATTGAAAAAATTATTTTCCATCACTAGTTTAACCAGACTCATCAAAAGGATCTTTATCAAATTTTTTAATAGATTCTACTAATAGACTACCACTCTAACTATATTCAATTTTTGGTGTACCCCATTTATTATATAATTTATTTCTCATATTTTTTTTTTCTTTATTATATTTATTCTTCATGGTTTTACATAAACATAATTGTTGGAAGTGATAGAGATAGGAGCTAAACTTTCCATCTCAGGAAACTATATTACTTCTTAGATTTCAGATCTCCACTTCATATATATCAGATACAAACAACTGGGAGAATAATACAGATCCAATCAATGGTGGAAGATATGCTCTGATACCAATTGAAGTTCCCAATGGTTATGTAGGTATTTTGAGAGGGGTTGAATCAGTGTATACAAGTTTTACGGACTTTAATTTCTTCACTATTACCCATTTTTATTTCGAACATCTTCACTTGTTATAGTGAATAGATCTAAAATTTTTACAAGTATAATTATAAAAAAAGTAAAATAGAAGTTAAATGAAACACAAAAAAATAGTTTTAAAATCATCTCCCCAAATTTGGGTGACTATGTCCTTGTTGTCTTCTGGATGATCCAAGACACAGATTATCCATCAAAAATATAAATCACCAATTATAAGTGGGGTTGTAAATTACCAAAATGAAACCATGGTGGATAGGTATGAAACACTTCCAAAATTATACTGGTATCCCATGAGTGTTATTTATATAGGAATACCAACAATGTTATTTATAATTGAATTTCACTATTGTTTAAAATACAACACCAACACAACAAGAAAGATTGCACAATATTCAGGCTTCCACTACAACAAAATAATGATCTTCCTCTTTAATCCACTAAGATAAACTAAATCAGCACTTTCTCACTTCAACTGATATTATTTGACTTCCACTGGATGTAATCAATAACACTATATGAAATTTGACTCTGTATAAACACATTTCACACTAATTATGAAATGTATATTTTGTGTGAATTTTTCAACATTCATGCATGGTCATAAACACATGGACGTATGACTCTTCAAGCATGTATAAAACAATGCATGGTGTTCTATATATTTTTCATTATTCAAGTCTTATTTCATGTGAACATAAATATTCTATAATGAAATAATAAATGCACTATATAGTAAATGTATATTTTCTTCTCAATCGGTCTTCATGAAGAAAGAATATACACACATTGTTTTTATCCAAAATCTTGAATTCTTAAGCCAGCACATGTTCATGGCCATATGTATCCACACAAACACACTATTCATCTTCTTTTTGTATGTAAACCCAAAAGGGTGTTATAAATTTATGCATGTAGGATTTTATTCATGAGACACAATATGTATTAGCACTATCTTGGGATTGTCTCAAACTCTTTTCACAAGATTGGTAGGCGCGGGTTATTGTTTCCTTAAGTTAGCCAAGATATATGCATGTAGATTATCATGATACCTCATATGGATTTGAAAAATCTGTTCTTTGTGGGGATACTTCAAGAGTTTTAAACACTTTTTGAAGTCCTGTGTATTGCTACTTATCCTTCATCTAAAACTATTTCAAGGAGTTCTTCAGTTGCATGAACTAGATGATCATGGTCACATGGTTTCTTCTTAAACAATATCCTCTCACACTTGGCCATAATATCTCTACTTTTTAATCCTCCTTTTATATGAAATGATCAGCATGCCTTGACTAAATTTATTCTCTACACATAAAATTACCTCATTATTTGTAAAAACTAAAACCACAGTCATTGTGAAAATATTTTTCTACACTTCTATTTTTCTTTGGTTTGTACTTTTTTGAAACATGAAAATAAAGTTTCATTCTATTTTGATAATTTTTGAATCATTAGAATAGTTCAAAATTGCTTGAATGCTTCGGCTCAATTAAATAGTCAAAACTAAATAGAGATCTCAATAAACGGAATCTCTCAAAAGGCTAAGGTTAAATAAAACATGGTGGATTCAATCAAATGTCCTTGATAAATTTGATTTAATTTGTAAAGATATTTTTATGTTTTTTAAAAGGAGAAATAATACACATAATCCACTGATCTGATATCAAAACTCATCTGGGTTGTGCACTAAATTTTATGATAATTCATAACAATAGGTGTCCAGAAATGGTTATCGGTCCTCACCACTCACTTGTTGTTATTTATCTATACCATCACATTTATTTTTTATCATTAAATAACAAACTGTGGCTCTCCCTACCTCGAAGTTCCTTTATAGGCATGCACTATGCATATCCTCACCTCAACCATATTCCTCGCTTGCATTGGTTGATCCTAGTGCCCACCTTATTACTGGTTGCACCTGGATCCCCTATCATGCTTGGTTGTAAGGATAAACCAAAATATTATCAATATAAAAAACAAATACATCTCAATGTTTCTTCAAATAAATTATATGAAAAATATCAAGATATATATTTTTATGGTTTCTTTAAATTCTTCAATCATTTGAAGATCAAACATCCAATATGATCAAAATATGATATATCTCTACTTTTTTAAATTTCTAAAACTTACTAATGATTGATAATCATTATCATAAAATATTCTCTAAATGTTTTAAACAATGTTCATTATCTGAATGCAACCGAAACATGTTTTTGAAATTAGTAACAGATTTGTAATCTTTACATTTAATGTTTATTTATTTAAAGAAACTCTTCATGTCGAATAATCCTTGCCAACATATGAATAATTATCTATAATAATTAAATGGGAGTGTGTCATACTTCAATCACTATAACATTGAATTCAAAACATACAAACACATTGAAAACAATTATAACACAATTATTACATAAATAAATTTTGGTTCTTCAAGTATTTTTTTCCTTTCATCATTATCATTTTATTATAGTGACCCAAAATTTTCATCACTATATTTCACATTTTAATATAATAATATTAATTACCTAAAAATGATCCATTACATAATCAAAAGGGTCTAGTGCCTTTGGAAACCTGGAAACATAAACAACTGGTTCATAATTATTCTAAATAGTGTCCCACTTAGTTCTTCTTAGCTAATAAATTTCATAGAAATATAACATATAAAACCTTTGTTCATACCTAGGGGAAAGAATATATAATAAAGATTGAGGTTTGATTCTTAGTAAGGGTAAATAAGATACATATCAATGATCACATAATAATAACATGATAATAAGGGTAATAGAACATGGGGATAACATTTTAAACACATACCCTACATATCAAATAATATATCCTTGAGTCATAACATAATTAATAGTAGTTAATAAGGAAGGAATTATAAAGTAATGAAATATCCTAATCCATGAGAGCATATAATAGTCATAAGACATGGATTATTGGTATACACATAAGAATAGAAAATCATTTTCATAGTAATCAAGGCTCATTTCCAAAACTATCACAGTGGAATGGGTTCACACCTCAAACCATCATAGTTATCAAGGATTAATCTCAAGACTATAATAGAGGAAAAATTACCTTACTGAACTGAGTTCACTCCCCATTCCAGTCCAATTATCTCATAAGATATCAATATTTTCCCAATGAATTGTATGGAAATATTGTTCTCACCAATCATATAATTAAAATCATATATATGTGTTCCATAAAATCATGAAACATTCATCAAATCAAACAATAAAAAAATAAATGAGTTTCATAAACATTTACTATTTTCATTTTAGCATAACCCAACATAAATAAATTGGTTTCATAAAAAAAATTAATCATTTCATCATAATGTAACCTATGTAAAATAAATATGTCTTATAAACACTTCGTCATAAAATAACCCAAGGAAAAGTAATCAGTGTCATAAATATATTTTAATTCTAAATATAAACCATATATAGAAAGAATAAAAATGATATCATTGAACCCTATCCGCAGAAAATATTAAATAATATTAAAGGATGTCATCTTTAAAGTAATATTACTTTAAAACGTCACTTGAAATATTTCTGGAAGAAAATAACCTTTTCAATTTGAAATCACTTCTAGAAAATCTAAAAAATTTCCTAATATTAAAGAAAATATTTTACTTTAAAATAGCCTTCGAAAGATGGAAGGTAATCTATAAATCATTTTTTGTTCATGATGGTGGAAAATATTATTCATGTCGTACATGTTAAAAAAATATTCTATTCACATTTTTGGAAAAAATTCTATAGTGCCTTGTCTGAAAGACAATAAAAATATTCATTTCAAACTATTTTCTAAAAATTCAAACATGAAAAAAAATTTCTTTATAAAATCATTTCATAATAGTAAAAAAATTGTTTAATTTTTTTTATAAAACATGGTTATGGAAGAAAAAGGATTTTCCAATGGAGAGAGAGATAAAGTCGATTTTTCTTCAAAACATTATTTTAATACTCGTATTACATAAATAGAGGGAAATGAAATTAAAACATGTATTTTCATGAAATAACCAGAGTAGAATAAAATTAATGAGTCTATTGGGATATATATAATAATATTTCATCATCAGAAAATTACTAATAAATCATCCCAATAAACAACGAGATTGTAACATAAAACATTTACCAATTTGGTATATTTTGAATCATACAACCCATAAAATAAATAAAAGTATATATATTTAAATACCCAAATTTAATGATAATAATCAAAAAATAAATTTATTGACAGTATATACACTATACAAAAAATTAGTTGTGAATATGTCATGTGTCCCATAAAAATAAAAGTGAGATAAAAATACTTTACCACTTTGGTAACACCATAATCATAAAATCCATGAGATTATAACAAAAAATTAAACTAAAAATATAATTAAAATAATTATATTCATGAAGTAAAATTTACAAGGGAAATTATATACACTATAGAAAAGAAAAGAGTTGTGAATATGGAATATATCTCCGGTAAATAAAGAAGAGAGCAGAAACCACTTACCTCAAGTCTTGACTTTCTTCATTCATGTTAAAAGATCATATATAATAAATATAAATTTATTATTCAAATATAAAATAATAATACTCATATATAGCATACCATATATTATTTACTAATAACGTTTTTTCACATATTCCTTACAAATCTTTATTAACATCACTATTTTCGATGATAACTACTTCATTTTTCATATATGTTCTGGTTTGGTATTTTTGTTCATTTTTAATTTAATAATGGTCAAATCATATCAAAAATGTTAACCATGATATAAATGTTATATATATTCATTATAAATTTATTTATATTAATCCATTAAATTTAGATATTGAAGATGAATTACATTGTACATGGAGATGGTAAGTTGTATGTACACATAAACGGTGTTTCTATTTTCACGATGGATAGAATAAAAAGAAAGGTAAATATTTTTTAACCATTTAATAATAATTTTTTATATCATATATATCAAATATATTCATTAAATCTATCACGATTACCATCCATATCAAAATAAAATGAAAACTGTATCGCATCGCTTTGTGGAGGCGGTAGTCCACACATATGCATGGGCAATGTTATCATTTTCCAATGGATTGGAAGGTAAGAAGTTAGATGTGATATTAAAATTTAAAAAGTTTAATTATGTCATAAATATTATATAAATATATTAAATTCATCATTATCTACAACCTTCAAAGGCTGCGATGGAAAATTAATTACAATGGTTCGTGAGGCGGTAGTTTGTTATACACACAATCGACAGTTTCATTTCCTATTTGATGGAGGAGGATGTGGATATAGGTCATGATATTAACATAATATCATATAATTATATGTGAGATACTAATTTTTTTATATCATCATGGTTCATAAAAATTTTAAGGGCTTAAGAGAAATAAAATAAAAATGCTTGGTTAGGAATGACACCTCTTCTTCAGATAACCATCTTAGGTTAGCACAAAAATCCTTATTATGAGGGTTTACTAATAAAAATAAGTAATATTATATTTGGATAGGGAATTAAGAATTATATTTGTTCATGAATTTTCCTAACCAAAATTCATTGGAAGTGTAAAGATGATAGAAGAGGGGGTTCCCTTTTATAAGTGGGGGAGATGACACACTTGGAATTTTTGAAAATAAAAACAAATACCCATTTTTTACGCATTCCAAGAGGCTAAAAAAGGGATAACTATAAATATTTATATGGGATAAGGTAAATATATAGTAATAAAATAGGAGTTGGACAATTTTTTATGTCATTTTAACACTTTTATTTTTATTTTAACCCCCCCAATAAACCCTTTTTAACCATAAGGAGGGTAATTAATTTTTATTTATTTTACTATTAATTATGAAACAAAAAAGAATTTGAACTTATTATATTATATTCATTATTATTATTAAAAATATATAATACTTTTTTCCAAATTATATTCATATAAGTGACAAAATTTAATATGAAATAAAACCCACAAATGCGATGAAGAAGCGATTTTTTAAAGAGAATATTTTCATAAGTGTAAAATGTTTGTTTATAAAAAAACAACATGAAATTGATTCTAATGAAATAATTTGGAATAATAATAACATAATTTAACTTAATTTACTTTTAAACCATTTAAAAAAATATAATTTAGTAAATTATTTAAATGAAAAGGGATTTTTCAATAAAAATCAGTATTTTTCAATATTCATTAAAAATTAATCTTTTCACATTAATCCCAAGAAATAACCATAATTTTTTTTAAAATTTTTATTCCAAAACTAACATTATAAAATTAATTTTCTATAATTGTAAATAATTTATTTTATTATTTGTTAACAAAAAAATAAAGATCATTTTTTTGAGAAGACTGTAATTTCGAATATTATAAAGACTTTACTAAAAATTAAGTAATTATTTATAAATATGTTTTATTTATCTAAATCCTTTATAATTAATCTTCAAAATATTTTTATTCATATTCATACCACCAAGTTTAACATCTCAGTTATAATGATCATGTTTAAATGATAATATTAATAGCATGCCACGGTTCGTTAAAACTTGGTGTTGGGTGTAACACAAACTATCAAAGAAATTAAATATATTTGAATATATATATATATATATATATCATAAAATTTATTGGTGTTAAATTATAAACACATTAAAATAAAATTCACCATTAAAATACTGTCAGTTTGACACAAATATATGAGGACACTTTCACCTCATCAAATCCTCAGGTTCCCACATAGATTCTTTATGTTCGTGGATTCAAAACAAAACATTAATTAGGTTAGTGGTCTTATTTAATAAAAATTTATATATATGATATAATATATCCACCCATTTTTCCTTATAAATAATATATCTCTCCAATGGTATGTCTTTTGAGTTCATTTCATTTGAATTTTCAAGTCTGTAATTCCTCAGGAGAGATACACGGAACACATCATCAACTTTAGAGAGGTTCAGTCAGAGCGCAATGAAATAAGAAATTATCCTTAATAGATCAATAATATTGAATGGAAAAATATACCTAGGGATTATCTTTCCTTTATTCCAAAATATCATATCCTTCTTCCACGGATAATTTCACAAAAACACCTTCTCACCAAATTCAAATACCAAATCCCATCAATGATTATCATCATAAATTTTCGTCCAAATTTGTATTTCCTATGTGTTTTGTGAAATAGATATAATTTTATCTATTATTTATTTAGATATATTTGGTCTCAATAACAACTTTATACCAAAAAATTGGAGTTCTACACTTCTTTTGATAGATGTATTCATACAGATTCATCTAAATTCTTGAGTGAAAGCTATTATTGTATGAAAACTCTACTAAAGGAAGTTATAGATCCAAAAAACCATTTAAGTCCATAGATTATGATCACATAATACCCTATAGGATTTTAATTTATCAATAATACAACCCATATATCAAAGTATTATATGTAGTTTTTAAACTCAATTATGTATTATAATCTTATTGAATGCTTTTCTTGAACTTCAAGGTAATCCTCGAATCCAAAATATGTATAATATAACGTGGTAATCCAAAAAAAACTTGACCAATTTCATAATATATATCCTAGAAATAAAATATAGTGATTAACCTTATCCTATAGGGATGAAGTGTTTTTATTTTATAAGGAATTCAACTACAACCCATATAGAATTATAACCTTTATATGTTTTATTGAGTCCGTTGAAAAAATCCATGGTGATGTTTTCCCATTTTATTTTAGTATGGAAAATGGTTATAACATGCCCTTATACTATTTTCAATAATCCTTTACTTACTAATATACCAATAACTAAGACACAAACTCTACAATATCATTCTTTATATCATCTCACTAAAAATACTCCTTCAAATCACTATACATATTTGTACTTCCATGATGAATAGAAAATTAAGAGTTATGAGCTTAATCTATTAGATCCTTCTTCTAATTTATTAAAGATAAAAAAAACATACACATTTCCTAAAACTTATCATTCTATTGTAATCAAGTTTGAACTTAGGAAAAAAAATTACCATTTTTTCATCTCTACATATTCCTTTTATGCCTATTTAATATTCACTTGGATAGATAGTTGAACACTCATTTGAGAAAGATAATATTTATCCCATTATTTCAGTATTTCCATATCCTTCCTTTGAAAATACATAAATATATGATCTTTTGTGATCATCACCATAGATAATCTACCATGATAATTTCAACCAAAGCATCATCCACCTTGTTCTCTTTCCCAGGGTGGTAATGTATTGATCAGTCCTAAAATTTAATCAGTTCTAACCATATTCTATAGCACATATTCAACTTATTCTTTGTGAATATATAATTTAAAAATTTATGATCAATATATATGTTACACCATTCTTCATAAAGATAATTTCTCCATATCATTAATTCAAAAAATACCATATTTAACTCCAAATCATGGGTTGGGTAATTTTTCCCATAAACCTTATATTTTTGTGATGAATTGTTTATAACCATATAATGTTTCATGAGAACACACACCAATCCATTGTTTTGGACCAATGTTCAATAACTACAACCTATAATGGATCCACAGATATACCATTCATTGATATTATATGACCCAAAAATGAATCTTTTAGTAGCGAAAATTCACACTTGGTAAATTATTCATATAACTTCTCCTTCCACAGTGTCTTTAGAAAAATTCTAAAATAATATTCATCTCTTACTTTATATTTGAATATATAATAATGTCTTTTATAAATACCACCACAAACATATCAAGGTAATCTCTAAAAACTATTCATTAAAAAAATGAAGATAGTGGGAAAATTAGTAACACCAAATGGAATCAATATATATTCATAGTGTACATACCTTATATAGAATACTATCTTGGGTATATCCTCCTTAAAAACCCTGAATTGATGATATCTAAAATGAAGGTCATTCTTAGAAAAGTATTGATCTTAGCATAGTTGGTCCAACAAATAATCATTATGGGGATGATGATACTTGTTCATGAATTTAATCTGGTTCAGTCCCCTATAATTAATGTAGAGTTCCATTTATCCATATTTCTTCATAAAATAACTAATACACCCCATGGTGACACACTTTTCTGAATAAATCCATTTTTAGGATTATCTTAGCGTTCATTCTATAACTTTGGAAACTCAATTAGGTTTATTCTATATGGATTCTTTGAAATAGATATTTCACCATATATGAGTTCTATTCAAAACTCAACATAATGATTCAGTGGATGACTAGGTAACTCATTCTAAAATACCTCAATAAACTCCCACACGATAGTAATATCATCTATTTTGAGTTTCTTCCCAATGATCTAAGATAGAAATACCTTTTTAATAGGAATCAAGACCCATATAATGGATGTGATCTCCATTATAAGTTCATACTTATCATTGAACTGATAGACGATCATAGGTTAGTTTGGAATATCAAATTAAACTTCCCTTACTTGATAATTGATATGTTATTTATGTATATAAATCCAATCCATTCCTAAGATAACAAAAAAAATAAACCAGAGGGAGAATTAGAATATTTTTAGGAATCACATTATCACGTACATCAAACAGAGAAGAATCATAGACATGACATGTGATAATCATTCCTTTAGGGGTTTTCACTATTAATTTAACATCTAATCATTACATAGAGGAATTAAAATTCCCACATAATATCCATGATATAATATAATTTATATAACTAAGATCAAATAAGATACTTTGATATTTTAGAATAACTATCACCACCCCATGTTCATTGTTCTATCTTTAATACCTTTGTAAAACCAAAATAATAAACAAGACTATCAAATATCTTTGATCAGGGTGAACAATAATTCATAGGATGTCTAAATCATGAGACCTAATTTTAAATATATGACACATTTTGTTTAACCTAAGTCATTCATGGTCATTATCTATTTAAATCCTCCATGATAGTTTGTAATGTTTTAGTGAATTTATAAATGATATCCCTCGGGAGTGTCAACCCAAGTGTATAGAAAGGCCTATTGTTGTGAACCAGGTCCAGATTAATTAAAATCCAAATGCACCCTTTTCATAGTTATTACCCCCAGGTGCAAATTTTCCAAAGTCACGCCCACTAATAGTATCCAAATAGTGAAGTAATTTCATAGAAACCATGAAATCTATCTTTCATCAAAATTCAAAGGTATTTTTTGATACATAGACTTATCATTAGATATATCACTAGACAACTCCCTAGGGATCTCACTAATGTTTTTAAATCCTTATTTCCAAAGGTTTAGTTAAAACTTACGATGATACCAACTATAGTGACCCAAAATTCTCATGCATAGATATCAAATCTTAATATACTAATATTCATTACATAAAAAATAATCCATAATAGAATCGTATAGTTTTAGGGCCTTTAAAAACTGAGGAAGACAAAAAAATAGTTCATAATAGTTCTGAATTATCTTCCACTAAGTTCTCCATAACTAGAACCATTCTTATACATATCATATATAAAAAAATTTCTATTTATAGGGAAAGGTAACATAATAAATGGTGATATATGATGCACATTAATGGTAAAAAAGGAGATATCAATGATCATATAAGCATACCATGAGAATAAGGGTATGAGAATATGATATTAACATTTGAGAAATAGACCATTCATGTAAAAGTTTATAATCGTGAGTCATTGAATAAAGCTTGAAAGTTAATAAGATATTAATCATAAAGGAATCAAACAATATGAGCCATGAGAGAAAAAAATAGGAATAAGACATGGATTTTTGGAATACACATATGCCTAGAAAATTATTTTCTTAGTTGTCAAAGAACATTTTCGAGGCTAATTAGTAGAATGGGTTCACTCCTCAAAACCATCATAGTAGTCAAGGTTCACTCCCAATACTATCATAGATGAAACATTCCCTTAATAAATTACGTTCACACACAATTCCATTTATATGTATCTCATTAGACATTAATCATTACCTAATTCATTGGAGGGGGATATATGTCCCACCCAACACATAATGAACCCATATATATGTGCCACAAGATCATAAAACATTCATCATAATAGAACTCATGAAATGGAATGGGTTTTATAAAAAATAAATCATTTAATAATAGTTTAACTAATTTAAAATAAATAGATTTTATAAATATTTCATTATAGCATAACCCATGTAAAATAAATGGGATTCATAAATTTTTCATCAATTTATCAGAGTATAACTATTAGAAAAGGAATGTGTTTCATAAATTACCTTCCATAATAAAAATAGAGAATATACATAAATAATAATAATGGTATCATTGGATTGTATCCCTATTAAAAATTAATTAACATAAAAGGATTTCATCTTATAAGGAAAAATATTTTGAAATATTACTTAAAACGTTTATTGAGGAAAATTACATTTTCACTTTGAATTCATATTTTTAAAATATAAAAAATTCAAAAATTTTAAAGAAAATATTTTACTTTTAAATAACCTTGAATGATTATAAGGGAATATTTAAATAATTGATATTTCCAATGATAGAAAATAACTTTCATTTTGTACATGTTAAAGTAAAGTTTCCTTTCACATTTTCAATAAAACGTCAAAAATGCCTCTTCTGAAAAATGAAAAGAAGATTCATTTCAAACCATTTTATAAAAATTAAAACATGGGTAAAATGTTATTTAAAAAATAATTTTTCAATATTAATATATTTCTTTTAAACCTTTTTATAAAACAAGGACAAGGAATAAAAAGGATTTTCAGCTGAATAGAGAAATAAAATTGATTTGTATTAAAATCAATCTTTTGGACCTATGAGTACATAAAGAGTGGGAAATTAAAGGAAAACATTTATTTTCATTACCTAACTAGATTATAAGAAAATTTATTTGTTTATTTAGAGATATATATTAATAATTCATCATCAGAAACTCAACCATAAACAATTTCGGTCAACAATGAGGTTATAAAATAATACTTTTACTGCTTTGGTATCTTTTGAATCAGAAGCCCAATGAAACAAATTAAATTTTATGGATATATAGATACCATAATTTAATTATAATAATTATAAAATATATTCATGGATAGTATATACACCAAATAATAGAAACAAGTCATGAATATGCCATGTTTCCTACAAAAATAAATGTGAGATGAAAGTATCTTACCGCTTTGGAAACTTATGAATCATAAACCACGTATAATAAAAACATAAAATGAAAATTTAAGTACAATTAAAATTATTATATTAAATATATAAAATTTCCAAGTGGTATTATAAAATCCACAAAAAAGAAACGATTAGTGAATATGGTATATGTCTCCTAGAAATAAAAGAGAGACAAGAAATCTCTTACGTCAAGTGTTAGAATTATTCATAAATGTTAAAATCTAAAGTATATTAAGTATAGGTTTATTATAAATCTATTAATTGAGATTAATAATATATACCATACCATATATTATTTAATTATAACCTTTTACCATGCATTTCTTGACAATTATTTACTGAAATTTATGTTCCGAGTGATAACTGCATCATATATCATGTATGTTCTGGTTGGGTATTTTTGGTCCTTTTTACATTGATCATGGTTAAATAATCTCCAAAGTTTTATCCATGATATAAATGTTATATATACTAATTATACATTTATTTATATTATTCCATTAAATAAAGATATAGAAAATGAATACCACCTTTCATGGAGACAGTAGGTTATATGTACGCATGAACACTGTTTCCATTTGGTTGATGGATAGAACAAAAGAAATAAAAATATTAATTTACCTTTAAAAAATAATATTTATATCATAAATATAATATATTTGGATATATTCATTAAATCTATCTTTATTACCATCCATATCAAAATAAAAAAGAAAATTGTATCGCATCGCTTCTTGGAGGTGTTATTCCACACGTTGATATTGTCATTTTACAACAGATTGGAAGGTAAGAAGTTACATGGGATATTATAAATACACAAGTATAATTATGTCACAAATATAATATAAATATATAAAGTCCATAATTATCTCTATCAATGATAGGTGGTGATGCAAAAATAATTATATCGATTCGTGAGGTGGTAGTTCGCCATACACATGATTGATGGTCTCATTTCCCATTTGATGGAGGAAAATATGTATATAGGTCATTCCATTAACATAATAACATATCAGTTTATATTTGATACTAATTTTATTATATCATCTCTTTTAAATTAAATTTTAATGACTTATGAGAGTAAATAATATAAAATGCTCTTTTAAGAGCGGTTCCTCTTCTTCGAACAACCTCCTTTGGTTAGCACTAAATGCCTTCTTATGAGGGTATAATAATAAAAATAATGATTCTATGAAATTTAGTTAATTGGGGAATAGATTTTGGTATGTCTGTTTTGAACCAAAAGGCTTTGTAATTATGAAGATGGTAGAATAGATCTGCCCTTTTATAAGTGGGGGAGAGGACATACTTGGAATTTTCTAAAAGAAAAAGGTATGACCATGTTTTACAAATGACACAAGGATTAAAAATTACTCATTATCAAACAATAGATGATATAAGGGTGAAATATTTCCATAAATTGTAATTTAACAAGTTTTTAGGTGATCTTAATCCTTACCTTTTTAGTAGAACCACCCGGTAAACCGATTTTAATCATAATCGTGGTAATTAATTTTTTTAATTTTTACTTTTCATTATGAACAAAAATTAAGTTTAACTTTTTATATAATATTAATTATGTATATTAAAAATAAGGAATACATTTTTCATAACTCAATTCAAATAATATAAATAATTTAATTTAAAACAAAACTTGTTGGTGGATGAAGAATTGGTTTTCCCAAGATAAAATATTCACAAGTATAAAACTTTTTCATATATAAAAATCATTATGAAATCGATTATAATAAAATAAATTTGATTAATAATAGTATAATAAAATTAATTTTACCTTATTAACCATTTTAAAAAAATATAACTTCATAAATGATTTAAAATAAAATGTTTTTTCCATAAAAATCAGTATTTTTTAATATTCATTAAAAAACTTTTCATATCAATCCCAAAAAAACACCCTAGACAATTTTGACATTCTGATTCTAGAAATTAAATTCTTTTTTTAAAATTAATTTTATAAAAGTGCCAATAATTAATTTTATTATTTTTCATAAAAAGAAAAAAAATCACTTTTTTAGAAATATGTATCTTCAAAGCATATAAATTCTTTACTAAAAATTAAGTATGTTTTTATAAATATATTTAATGTATCTAAAAACTATTTAATTAATTTTTTTTTAAAAATATTCCTCTTCATACCACAAATTTTTATAGATAGGTTATAATGGTTATGCTTAAATAATAATATTAATAATATATCATAGTTTATTAAAACTCACTGTTCTATGAAACTTAACCTATCGAATAAATTAAATTTATTTGAAAAAAATATACTTCATAAAATATGAGGATGTATCATTTATGGATCTACATTATTATTTAGAAAGTATCATGATTACAGCATCTTATTCCATTAATCAAGTTAATACTTCTACATTCTATACTGTTGCATTTTTTATCAATGGTGAAAAATATTTCTTGTAATTTATTATACCACCTTGGATATAGTAATAGTAGTTAAAATGATAATGAATAGGGAATTATCAATTTTATACTATTGATGAATGGAATACCAACCAATGTTAGTATTCCAAAAAAATGATCTTTTAGCAGCTTTAAGTAAATAATGTGGTGGTGATAAAAAATTTCATCGATGTTAGTTGGAAATGTGTTATTAATGTAAAGGAGTTTGTGTTTCATCTCATACTATAAGATGAAATTTTTAATAAAATCACATTGACTGATTATTAAAGGTTATTATAATGACATGGAATTGGGTAATATTTGTATATATAAAATGAATGTGTCTTTGACTTAAAATCATTTTTAGATTATGCTTTATCACAAACTATTTTATTTGGTGTATGGATATAAATGTGACAAAGATCGTATATCGTAATTCATTTTAAATAATGTGAAAATCATCTAAATTATATTGAAAGTGATGTGAATAAAGGAAAATACGATATTTTCCATTTTTGGTGAACTTAAACATTATGAAAATATTAAAATGGTCAACTATATATTTGGTTTTGGTTGATGATAAATTTCATCAATTTAGATCATTTTTATTATAATTTATACTAATACACTAGATTTTTTTATTTAAATAGAAATTTATTGATTATTTGGTTAAACTGGATCAAACATTCTCAAAAACATTAATTAAATTATATATTTATAGGAGGAATCTGGCATTTTCCATTGATTTTAAATGATAAATTTAGTCATGTTATGGAAGAAAAATATTGAGTGAGTTTTAGTATTTTTTGTTTATGGTAAACTAGGATGTTTCAAAATAGTAATATGATTTTAAATGATGACATCTTTGAATGAGAATTAAAAGGGCTAGGATAATGTTAGTTAAATTTCGAAAATATAATCAGAAGAAGGTAGAGTTGTGATATTTTATATGGTTTCTGATTTATGGATCACATTCTTTATATAGAAATTACATGTTATAGTAGATAAATTTCTGTATAATCATTCACAATTTAAAAATGTTTATAATAGAATTTATATTGTCTGCAACTAGTTAATTTAAACCAATTTAATGAAAAATTAGGATATGGGGTCATTATGTGGTATCATATGACAATATTTATTTTAAAAACATGTTTTAGAATGAGTGTTATCAAATAATATATTCAATTAAGATATATATTTTAGCTTTGCGATGTGGTATTATTGGAATTAAAAGTGTAAAGTTATGAAGTGTTGTATTAATTGGAAATGAAACTAATAAAGTTGTATTTAATAGTATTGGATTTGTTAATATTAAAATAGTAATGTATTGGATGTTTTAGAAGTTAATATCCATAAATTTTCTCTAAAATTAGATGTTCTGAATGTGGAAGTCTTGAGGTAAATCAGAAGTTCAAAAAGTTATTCTAGAAGATGAGGTGGTCCATAAGTAATTTTGATAGTAGATCTAGAAATGTATGGAAGCAGTATTCTCTAAATGGAATAATGTACTAGAGTTATATCAATTTCATATGTAATATATTTGAGTTATTTAATATATTAGTAAAGGAAATTTACTCACAATGTACATAAAATTCTTAGAGTTAAATCATTCCAGAAAATAGAAAATTGAAAAACCCTCCTTTCATAAATAATAATGTTTTAAATGATATGTAATATCCTTCAAAATGCATAAATAAAAAAATGAAAACTAAAGAGAATATGTAAGAGTATCTTTGTAAGGAATAAAGAAATAAGGAAAAGTCTTATAGGTATCCCATAATATGTAAATGTATGCAGGCCACACTCTTAGAGAATTTGGAAAAGTACATTGGAACCTCATAGTGATTCGTAAAGGTCACCGATACTAATTCATAAATCCCACCAGTGCCAATACTTAGGGTAAACATTTGTAGAACCATTGAAATGTAGAAAAGACTAGAAACTCACTATGATATGTAAGAGTTATCAACCCGATATGTAAATGTAATCCAGAAAAGAAATATGGAAAACGGTTAAACACTTATAGTATTGTATAAGACTTATTCTATAATACAAAATAGTATTATATATAGAAAAAATGGATAAGTACTGAGGAATCACAACGGTACCTAAAAGTCACCAATACCAATATGTAAAGACTGCATAGGTGTGTGATAAATAAGATTAACTTTTTGGGTAAAATATAATATATTGAGTAGATTTTAGGGTTCTATTTATTGATTTATATTAACAATGCAATTCATGGAATCATACCATGATCTATCTGATGGAATTTAATGACATGTCGTAAAGGTAGTGTTACACTTTGGAGGTTCTTTTAGAGGTAAGATCTTCGGTTTGGGGTCATATTTGGAGCTAAGAAAAATTCCATACTGATAGTGGTAGCAATTTAAAGAAGATGAGTTAGAATGGTTCCATATTTTGAAAAACCAGTATTTCAAAAGGAAAATCTTGGAATTAAAGGAATGAATTTGACTTTATTTTTAGGATATTATTATATAGATTTATCATCATATTCATGGTCAATTAAATATCTCTAATGAGGTAAACATGGATAATTTCCCAAGAAATTGAGAAAAATGTTCTTTAATTATAGAGATATTTATATTTATAAATGAGGGAGCCTATTATTGTGCGAAGGCAAAGGGAAATATATAGAGATAGTCATTGATATATCTAATATTTTGAGAGAGGCATTTAGAAAGAATAATTTAATAATACTAAAGAATTTTTTAGCACTATTGGAAGATCCTTTAAAATATGTAAGGTGGAGTTCCATGATAGCCTATAGATGGTGATTCTACTATTATGGTGATTTTCAAAACTAATATATGAAGGAAAGTCATGTAGATATAAAGGATCACATATTTATACATGGTTCATTAAAAATAAGAGTGATGTTGTTTTTTTGGATTTTATTCCAAGATGTTTTCGATTTTGAATTAGTGAAAATAATAGAGGAGAAAAGGAGATACCCTAGAAAGGTAATTAAATGTACCTAATCATTATAAGGGGAGTATCCACATGCTTAGAGTTTTATATCCTAAAACCACCACTAAAATCTGAGTTTAGTGGATTATTCTACATCTAAACATTTTCATTGTATTCTCATTTGAATATACCAGTGCTGGTGAACCATGTACAATACTTGTTTCCTGTGTGCATCCACTTATTATATTCTTGAAGACATAACTTGGTGATTATGGGTAAATAAATCATTTATAAAAACAATTTAAGGATAATTTAAGTGAAATAACCATAAAATAATCATTGAAATAATCATTTATGTTTGATCGTACATACTATGAGGTCATGGTTAGTTAAGGTTGTGAGTTTTTGAGGATTAAGGGGATTAAATTTTAAAGAGTTTAACACTCTTATTTTTATACCCCTTCATAGGGAATCCCACACTAAATACCCTTATTGGACTAATAGGTATAGTGAATTATAGTTTTAAGATACTCAACTACACTGAACATTCTTATTTTTCAATTGGGTGGGTGAGCTGACAAAAAAACTAATGATATTTTCATGGATGTGTAGTGATCTTGCATGAAAGATATTATAGGAAATTTGGATAATTAGAAGTTATTATATGTTGGGGTTTTATTAAAATTGATCAATTAAGTGAACCTATTTAGTGGTTGGTGGCCATTTTTTTGTTAAATGATATTAGTGAGGTAACCTTACCCTACTTTAATCTTCATTGATAGGTGGTTGACTAAAATATTTTATGAGCTATAACTCTATAGGTTTATATGAGAATAATCACATATAGTGGGATGATATGATCAAGAGGTATAAATGGATTCATTTACCTTATTTTTGGTCGGAATTATAGGGGTTTCATAGTGGGATTATCTTGTAGTAATCTTGTGTTTTACCTCGTGCTTTATTCTTTGGGAGTATTGCAGTTTTGAATGGATAGTTTAGAAGGAATATTTTGTTGTTAATGTAGAGAGATTAATATATTTTTTATTCCTTTCCATGATAGTTGTTATTCTTGTTCCATATTTTGATTTTGGTAGTAGGGTATAATATTCTTCTAATCCATTATTATTCTTAAATCCCTTGATAATAATAGATATATAAGGAGAGTATATTTAGGCTCGATATTTTCCATTATTTGTATGGGATTTAAATTCAATACCCATTTATATTTAAGTTTGGGTTGCCTTATTTTTTATGGTGAAAATATTAAAATGGTGAGGATGAACTGTAAACATAATTTCAATTTTATTTATGTTTTCTTCAAGGATAAAAAGTTTTAAAAGTTTTATAAGATTTGCATCACATATTTTTTCTATGAATGACATAGCATTTGATTATAACTTTGTTTCTGTTTTAATTTAAAAGGATCTATTAATACCCATATTTATTAAAGAGTGTTATTTGTTGACTAAATTGAGTATCATGTGAATTTTGGGGGAAAATATGTTTATTGTCCATATAAGACCACTATGGGTAAAAATATAAATTTTTCAGAAACATGGAATCACAATAAGAGAAAAATATATATGAAAACTAGGATAAATAGAATCTATTTGGCTCACAGTTTGGTATTAAACCAATATTTTGAATTTTTTATCATTAAATATTTTAATTGAAAATTAAATAATTATTATAATATTATAAATACCTCATTATAAAGGTTTTTACACGAATAATATATTTTCACTATTAATATTTAAAGGAGGTAGCCATCGATGGAGAGAGATCATTTTGGATCAATAAGGAGAATATAAGGAACCCTTCATGTGGTATGATTCTTTGATATTGACCTCATTCATCTAATTTTAAGTTCATTATTTGTTATTCATGTTGAAATTCAACCACACTTCTCAATCCTCTTATTTATGGCCTATACCTTATATCAACATGAAGATATTAATGAAATGAACTGAAAGAAATGAGAATTTAAAAGATCAAGCAAACGGTTTTAGTGATATTCTAGAGAGATGTTTTAAAAAAATTTAATAAATATATGATAAAATTATATAATAATTGAACTGATGGATATACCACATATCAAATTTTAGGTATTAAGGAAAATATTCCAAATAAGCTAATATTGTAAATATCCATGTTATGTATTGAAAGTTTTATTATAGATAAGTTCAGTGGGATCATAACTTCTATTTTGATTTTGGAAGGCTAAATTTTTTATTGATGTTCTATATATTATATTTTTTCGATAATTTTATCGATATGAAGTTTTTGTATAAATTTTGACATGATTAGAGTAATTTTTATGGTTTTGCTTCATGAATAATGGAGGTGTCAATGGCTATGATGAAATATTGATAGAGAGTGGTGAATTTGTTTGTCACGTTACATTTTTAGTAGATGGTAGGGAAAGATCCATATAAATATATCTATTTATAGGATGGTTATATCTTATTATAAGTTATTTTGGTCTTTAATCACATGGTATAGATGACTAGGTTAAAGATATCTCAGTAGAGATGAGTCACCGTCATGGTTATCATCATATTTTTTATCCACATGGATTATATGTTTGGGGATCGACCTCTACACAATATGAATATATTTGAAATTTTATATCACATGGGGGTTCCTTGTGTCACCCCTAGTTGTATAAGAGTGAATAAATTTCATTGGGGTATGTTTAGACTCTTATTTTTACATTTAAATTTGAATTTTGATATTTTTAACCCTCTAGAAATAATGTATCCTTATATGATACATATTAGTGAAGTTTGTAGTTTTAATTTGACTCGTTTATTTCAAATGAGTTTCATGTGATCTTATTTACTTACCAAAATTAAAACTTTTAATGGAATACTAGTGATAAAAACATAATATTCTCATAGAAATGTTTTTCACTACCTGTTAGGATGATGAGGACCCATTTTGAGGAATATATGTACTTCTTTTGGAAAAATTAAAAACATATCCAGATGATGATATAAAATTATTTTTAAAGTGATGATAATTTCTCTTATTTATAACATATACATTTATAGAAATGAAATATATTTTGACATGATTATGATGTATATATCTCATGGTTATTTTGTTGACTTGTTGTGTGATATGGGTTTAGGTAGACTCTATGTTCAAGTGTTATGTCTTGACATATAAATACAGTATGGTTTTTTAATCGGATTTTAAATATATAACTACCCAAATAATGAAATTATTTTGATTTTTGATTGATTTAATTGGTTGAATAAAGATGTTTGATCGTGATATTTATTATCTTCTAATATATTCATCATGATGGTGGGGTTTTTTACTTTGATAATCTAAATATTTGGTACTCATGGAAATTATTTTCACATGAGATAACCTTTTGATGGTGTTGGTCTATTTTCATGGTATTATTTCTCAACCACTAATATGAGCTCGATGAATATCATCTATAGTGATATTTTATGACAAGTGAAGAGTGGTATTTTGTTAAGAGTCGTCTAGAAAATCTGAGAAATATATGATAAGTGGTGTTAATTATTATTAATTTATTATATTTTTAGAGGTGTTATGGTATAATGTATATTCCTATAGTCATTTTCAAGGGATACCGGTGGGGAAATAACATGTTTTATGATTATAATCAGTATAGGTGGTGGTAGAGATCCAAAATCTACTCAGGGAGGCATATATTGATACATCTCCAGGTGGATATAGTGTTATGATAGTTACCCATCTCTAAGAAATTAGCGGCTATATGGAGGAATGATGTTGAGTTCTTTGGTTATATGTGTCATCTAGTGTAAATTAGTATGTTGGATCCCTTTTATATTTTAATTATTATAAATCATTTGTAATATATGTATATAATTATATTTATTGAGTGTAATTGTGGTGAGGTATATGTAGATTGAATATGAAATAACATAAAAAATGGTAAAAATTATAGGATTGGGTTTTTGGATTATATTACACCTTAAATCATCATCTTATTTATATTTATAAGTTTCTAATTTATATTTGGGTAAGATCCCTTACTGGGAAAACCATGTAGATTATTATTTCACACTTATCCATGTGCACTTGCACATTTCACTTTTGTGTTCATGAATATCAATAGGAAAAACTTGGTGATACTTTAGGATTAAGATACCTTGTTGGTTATTAATTTTTGTTTATCTTTAGGAAAACACATTCTATTTTTTTATATTAATTTTTATTTTATATTTTCAAGTGGGTTGGGATGTTATATTTTCGGATTTTGTATATGATTTATCCTCTAGTTCTAGTATACAGAATTATGATATCCATGAATATTGCATTCATGATAATTTTATATTCCATTTCTTATTTTGTGGATAAATTTGAATTATTTTCTAATGATAGGTTTTCTATTGGGGTAATTCCCCCCCCCAATAGTGAGATTTAAAACCTCATCACTGGATTCTTTCCTATAGCCTAGTGGAGTCTAACAAGGAAAGATAACATATCAATAGGATGGAATTAGACCCATTTCCCAACAAACATCCATAACTCAAAATAAGGCCAAATAATTGAAAAATATTCCAATGCTAAAATTTAGACAATTTTCCATCCTTTCTCAATATAAATTCATTAAATCATAATTTTTATAGAATAACACTACAAAAAAATTATTTCTAATATTTCCTTGATTTTTTACTATTAAAATCAATAATCAAATTCATTTTCTTTGACATTAAACTAGAAAAGAGCTAAAAAATTATAAATTATACTCACTATATTCCATAATTTGATAATATTAAAATATATGAATCTGTTTAATTATCCATTTCTATAATTCTATACAATTACTCAAAGTATTTTCATTAAGTGAATGATATAATTATTAATTAATTTTGGGAAATAAGTATTATAATCTATAATTCTACTACTAAAAAATATTTTAGCACATCACTCCTTGATTTTAACATTTCAATTCCACATTTTACGAAATTTTCTATTATATTTAACCATGTTGTTCTATATTTTAAAAATATGACATATATATTTTGAATATTTGTTTTTAATAGTTTTTTTTGTGACCATACCCTACCAAAAATCCTCCAGATTTGGTGGAGAGATTGATAGTTTCTCTCAAATCCAATTTCAAATTAACCCCAAGGTGGGAACTATCACTTAGGGTATAAATATCACTTTATGGGAGAAATTTCCATTTTTATTTAAAAACACACACACCAAAAACCAATAAGATCTCTAAAATGATTAAAAAATTATATGAAAATATAAATGGAAAATACTTGTATGATATATCACTCAAAAAAAATTAATCACCTCAAGAAATAAAACATCTCCATGCAGAAAAATCCCAAAATAATCAATATGAAAAAGAGAATAAAAATACAAACTCTTATAACTCTATATAACAAATATGTGTTCGAAATTAGTAAGTCATAATACTACCCCAAATATAGTCCTACAAATTTGAAAATTTCTAGATAGAAGTATGGGTTAGTACACACTATACATAGTAGGTTTCTCTTTAAGAAAACTCATATGTCAATATGGGTGAATCATGTTAATTAATTTATTAATGAAATAGAAATATGAGTTAATCTTAGTTATCCCAATGGTAAGTAAAATTCCCTCCATTTACCACCCTAATAGCAGTCCCTTTAAAAATATTATTTAGATATAATCACTAGTATTAAAATAATAAATAATAAAGGGCCCATGTTTCCAACTTCCACCAACATTATCCTTATTAGTACATTGCACGTCAATAATAAGGAAATATTACATCCCATGTTTGGTAATAAAATATCCAAATGATAAAAAAATTTCAACCGTCTAATATAAAAAAAATGTTGGGTTATACTAGGGATCCAACATAATATGAGCAGTAGAACATGATTTATCTAACTTGGATGGTTGTCATGTAGATAATGGTAAATACTACATCATCCATCACTCAAATATAAAACACATAAAATGATAAAGTTTAAAATCTATAACCCAATGTTTATTATCTCTAATTCCCTCAGAATCCCATTAAATTTCTATAAAAATTCTTTCATTCATATAATTATGTTCATCATATAATTTCATAGGTATTTGATAATTCCACAATAATGTTTCCATATCCAAGGCATATAATTAATCTAATAATGTTGTAAATTTATATCCCAACATCCATGCTTTGAATATCCATTAACTTCATCAAAATATCATTACTATATCATTCCATAATATCCAAACATCTCATATTCTAGTAATTATTTATCAAATCATCGTTTTTGGAATACAACATTTGATCATTACATATATAAAATACCATATTCATTCACAAACTCAGAATACTACCTCTAAATAATCTATTTACAATTTTTACACTTAATAATTTCCTAAAAAATACTATAAATATGAAACCATTTCAAAAAAGAAAAACTATGTAATTCATTCATAATACAACATCTAATCTGCCACCAAAACCACATTCTATATCATTAAAAATATCTAAGTAATAACATTAAGTTTAAAAAATGAAAAATAATATAAATTTTATATATATGACCCCTTTAATGATATATCTTAACTTGATAAAAAATTATTTCATTTATACATGTGCACTGAAATATTAAAAATCTAAAAAAAGAATTTAAAATAAGATTTTAATGTTACCAATGTGGATTCTTATTTTGGTATTCATTTCATAAAAATCAAGATTCATTACCCCAGAATTATACATCCACATAATCAAAATTAGTGAAATAATACTATAAAATATATAATTAAATTCTCTATTTCAATTGAAATCATCACATCATCATAGATCTAGTCTACCAGATAGAAAATTTATAGGAGATATAAAGGAGGTGGATCAAAGAGAAATAAATATGAAATTATTACCTTGAAACCAATAGTGATTCAATTATCCAATATAAAAAATTCATTAATACTTCATATATAGAATCAAAAATTGCATAAAAGATGCTCAAAATTTTCTAATTGGCATTTGATCCTAATTTGTGGTGAAAATGGGGGGTTTGGGTGGTCCAATGTTAAATTATATAACGTAATATCATGTTCATGGTAAGTATACATGATTTTCCTATCGGTGAAACTATCATGTATTCTTCCTTGCCTAAAAAATATAATAAATATTTGGGTTACATGATCTCACTAACTATGTAGTTAGATATTTTTCTTGACAAAACCTCTCCCATCATCTGTTAGGAACATCAATTTCAACCAAAATTATACCCAAAGTTAATTACCCCATTTTGGACCTAACGATGCACTCAAATTTCACTTTTGAGCTCATTATGAAAACAATTTCGCAGTTTAAATTCCCATGAACAACCAAATAACCCTTAAAAACACAAATCCATGCACAAAAACTTTACATACATACATTACATACCCCTTAAAACATTTTATTTATCAAAAATATAAATTATATAATTTTGAAAATATTAAAAAATAACTATATATATTTTCAAAATTCACCATAAAACTATATGTAAGAAAAACATAAAAAGGACAAAGATATTGAACTTTGGAATATGATTATCATTCCTTATTGAAAACCTATAAAATTCTACTTTTCTATATACCTTATACTAAAAAATTACTATTCCACACAAGACTTATCTTTGTCGATCAATAATTTTCACCAGTCAATAAAAAAAATTATACCTTCCTCAATATCAAGCACACCCAAATAAATCACATGAGATATATAATGAATATATTTTTAAAGTTAAAAAAAATATAAAAACCATGAACTCTCTATAACCTAAGAAGAATTTATAATTGATAATCCACTTCATCAATATATAAAAATGTCATAAAAGTTTTGTTTACCCTCATTAAGGATTGAGACCTTGGCTAAATATAATTTTCACATAACTGGGTAATAACTATAATAACAAATGATCTATTATATAAATAATCATAGGAATACTTCTATAATGAGTAAATTACATGTTTCAACTCCAAAATACCTTAATTAACACTCAAATCTCATTTAATTTCACTTTATATCTTATATTAAATTCATTAAAATGATTAGTAATTCATCAACATCAAATAAACACAAGTTTTATTTAAATTTTTGTTCATATAATTCCTAAAATATTACTATAACAATGGATGAGTGGTAACTATTATAATTATGGAAAAAATCAACTAGTGGAAATTTACTAGTCAAAAATCTTCCAATATCTAGAATACAGCCTCTAAACATATCATCCAATATCTAAATCATTCAATAAATATAATCAACAATTTATAGGAGTAATACGATACTAAAATATAATTTATTTCTTGATCATGAAATTATATTTCATATATTTTCTCCCTTATACATTTTACTTATATTATTTATGGGTTTTAGTATCCAATAAATAAATACTTTTACAATATACTTATATTTTGTTTCAATTATTTGAAACTAGTTTCAAAAAATTATTATTTTATATTTATAGATTTAATGGAAGTATAATATATTTTTATCCTGAGGATTTAGTTAATAAACCATTAATATGGAACAATATTTACACATTATTATGGTTGGGATATATTCTAGTGGGATTATACTTTTTTGGTTCTGAAGAATAAAATTTGAATATTTTACTTTGTGAACCAATTAAACAAAATTATGGTATTTTTTCATAACATCATGTACATTGATACAAATTGAAAATTTTTATAGGATGAATGTTTCATGGTAATATAATTTGTTAAATAGGTTATAGAGCTTAATCTAACCACATGTGGACTAATGGACGTATATGAGAAGAATAAATTTTATAAAAGGCATAATTAACCTACCTTGACTGAATGGGAAATAACTTGGTCAAGAAATATAATCATATGATAATTAAAAAAATAATTTTATAGTTAAATAGTATATTTTTACTTGAAAAATTTCAACTTAATATTCGAATGTAAATACATTTTTCAAGTTCCTAAAGCTTAGTAAATGGATTCGTTATGGATAGCTATCTTACCCCACCAAACCATTTCCTTTACTAGGAAAACATATATGAATTATTAATAAAATAACCCCTATGTTTCAATATCACAAGATTATCTACCTTAAATATATAACATATTTTTTTGAATATTTATTTTGGTCATATTCTTCTTTATTCCCTTCTTTGGATTTATAAACACCAAGTGGTCATTGAGGGAGAAAGATTTATATAATTATGAAGTCAACACTTTTAATCATTAAATAATTTTGGTAATTACATTTTTTATGTTTTTATTTGATCTAATATTTTTTTAGTCATTTATTGGAATTTGTCTTTCTCTTTTAAAGGATCATATTTGGGGGTACTCATTTATGTGATAATTCACACTTCTGTTATTCATTTCTAATTTTCTTTTAATAATTTTGTTTATATAGATCATATCGTATGATGGAATCCATATTAAAATAACAATGAGATTTAATATATAATTATTGGATTTTTTTCTACAGTACATACAAATATAGGAAACACATTGAGTTCTTAATGTATTTCCTTCATGTGTTCAATTTATGTAGTTGAATATAAATCAAATGATTTCATATGGTATTTGGTGAATTATTTTGTGTTTCAAAATAAATACAAGGAAGTATACTAGTAATAAAGATATATAATTATACTTTTAGATTTGATAATTTAAGGATTGATAAATTTAACAATATCTATTGAATAGATAAATCATAAGAATTAAGTAAATCCTCGGAGGTTGGCCATGTTCAATATTCACATCTAATTTTCACATTATTTTAATAATATTTTGTGTATGAATTATTTCATGATCCCAAACACAAAATTTTCTATAACAACCATACCATTATAAAAGAAACATTTGTTTCTAAATCAATAATATAAGTCTTCATTTGAATATTCCCTTCGGTTCCTAATATACCAAAAAAACTCTAGTAAAAATAAAAAATTATTTTGACATTAAATGATAGAATCATCAAATTTTGGAACCATAGAATGTTATCTGAGGAACATTTAATTTTTATATAAATGAATTGTATATTTTTTATTTCTATTACATAATTATTTTCATTTTATTTTTATATTTTTTTCATTGTGATTGGGATTAGGTACACCAAATTGATCCGAACTATCATATTGATATAAAATTGTGTATATAAGGTTTTTATGACCATATTAATAAGACTAACTAGTGATATCAAACCAATTTTCAGAAATTTATATTTTCTTGTTAAATTTCTAAAATTTTGGTCATCTTTTAGAACATTTTTTCCAATTTTCCAATTGTTCATCTTTTTTCTTTACTATTTTATCATTTTTTTCATTATTTCATTCACTCTTGTACTATCAAAATCTGATTTTAATCTATTTATAAATATTAAAAAATTAACTTGATACCCTTATAGTACAATCTCATTGAATGCAGGAAAATCGGTCAAAGTTATGTTACTTAAAATAAATAGTGAAATAAAATAAATCATAACATATGTACTCATTTAAACCAAAACCACTACCCACATTGTATAACTACAATCCCAATATTGGAGTTATATTGGATAAAATTTAATTTAAACTTATTAGATTCTAATAAGAAAGTGAAACTCATCATGATATGATGAAATTAATTTTTGAGTGAGAAGATATATCATGATTTTGAGAAATAATTAGGTTTGGGTGATAAGATTAGTGGGGAACATCATTATTCAACGATCAATCCATTATAGAATTAGATGGACTATGAACTATACCCTTCAACTGTAAAACCCTGAGATTCTATAATATATTTTCTTTTTAATAAATTCAATGTGTATGATATATTATGAATAATGCAGCCATTAAATTTTGTGAATAATGATTATATATTATAAGGTTAATGAAATTATATGGTTTTTAAATGAAATATATTTGTCAAAAATAATTTTTAACTCACTTAAGAAATACTATTGATCCTAAATAACTTTCATGAAATATTTTTTTATGAACATTGTTTTTGTAATATATGTTTTATTTAAATATTAATTTAGAGTATTAAACATATAAAAAATTTAAAATTTTATAAATAAATTCAATGGTTTTAAATTAATTAGAAATGAACATATAAGCATATGAAGGCTAAAATATATTCTTTCTCTGAAAAAAAAAATATTATGCATGCAATTTATTTTGATCATAATAAATTAAATTTATCACCATTGATGAATGATTTTGAAGAAATTTAAAGATAATATATTCCATAAAATATGTAAAAAATCATCTAGTGGTTTTTACTGAGAAATGAATTGGATTAAATTCAATGTTATGCTTAAAAAGGAATTTTTCTAAAAAATAGTTTTTATTTCATTTTACATGCTTATTTTAAAATTAATTTCTTCTAATTATAGAAATTTAAATTGAAAAGATGGTTTCCATTTTTTAATCAGAATATAAAAATTTGTTAATGATAAAACTTTCATTTATTCATAATGATTAGAAACTATCGAAAACAAATCACTTTGGTTAATGTTTAAAGGGGTTAATGGGGATGTTAAACTGAAATATAAGATGTAAAATATCACATAAACTTTAAAAAAAAAATTGAAGATATTTTGACCATAAATTATCTTATCATTTAATTTCTATTTCCTTGGTTCTAATTTCACTTTAATATGACATTATTATATTTCAATGTTTTAAGTATTTATAAATTTTCCACCCACCTCACTTATAAAAGGGTGCCTTATATACTCTCTTCTTCAGACCTACATGATCCACATAGATCAAAAAAACCCTACCAAAATCTCTTATAAACAACCCTATCCATGTTCTAGTGCTGATTATATTCTGAAAAGACCAACCCAACAGTCCTTAAGAAAATATCCAATACTGGTTTCTCAAAAGAGGGTAATCATGTTCACTGAATCCTTTTGAGTTTATTGCTTAATCAATCTCCTAAACTAATCTACAACCATATTAACAAGGTTTCATTAGTAGCATTACTATAATTAAAGGTTTTTATTTTAATTTTATATCCATTTTCTATGTCCTTTACATTATATGAGAAATAATAATGCCATTTGTGTGAATGGGTGGAATACCACCTCTATGAAGCAATGGGATTTGTTTTCAGGTCTAGAAATCATGGATGTTAATATGGATGGATTTAATTAATATATATAATATTTAGGATATTATTATGAGTTTGGAAATATATATTATTATTAACCTTTCATTCTTTTTATTATTTAAAAAATAAAAACATTATCTATTTGTACATATAGACTAATGTATCCATGAAGTGATTTAATTCATTTTTCATCACCACCTTATATAAATTCTAATATCCTAATATTTTAAAAAGTAATACTATAGCCTGTAAGATATGAAATATCTAGCTTAACAGAAAAATGAATTACTATTATTTAAATGTGACCATTATAACCTAGATATTAACATTGTGGGAATTAATAGTAATAACAACATTATGAAATATATAATTTCCCTACCCATTTATAATGTATTAATTAATTCATTGTAAATAATCACTTGAGTTTTAGTAAATTTATATTATTCTTCAAAAATGGGTTTTCTTTATTTTTATGAGAGAATATTATAATTAATATTTTTAAATTTTAGAGAATTCAGTTGACATAATGAATTTAATTTATTAATTCATCATGTGAAAATTATTTGAGGATCAATTTTAGATAATTTTATGAAAATATTTATTTTCCAATGAAAACTGAAAAATGATGATTTTTAATTGATAACTTTATTTTTTATAAAGTATTTCAGAAGTAAAATTATATTATTAATTAGTTTTATTTTTAATTTTTTCAATTTTTATTTAAAATGATCAAATTAATTTTTTTAAATGAATTTTATAATTAAATTTATTATAAAAAACATTTTATATTAAAAATGACATATTTTTTAAAAATGATTTTTCATTGCGTTTTCCTGGTTTAATTTTAAATTAAAATTTTCCACATATTTTTTTTCAATTTTTGAAAATATATTCCATATTTATATTTTATGCTTCAAAATTTGGTAAATAGATCACTCTTATTTTTATCAATATGAATAGTAACCCTGGTAATTTTTATTACCACAATAAATGGGTAAATATGGTAATTAAGGGTTAAAAATTTTATGATAAAGACTATAAAATTACCATAACACTTGATTAAATTTTACTAGGTGATTATATATCATCCATAATTATAACAAATTATTATATATTACTTTTTCCATTTCGATTTTATTATAAAATTTACAATATTTTATTTTTAGAAAAAAAAATCCACAATCTTGTTTTTAAGAACTGTAATATTTTTAATATAATGTTAAACTAAGGCTATGTTTGGTTATAAATATTATTTTGAAACCAAAGTTACTAATCTTCAATATGGTAATTTATTTTTAATTTTAAATGAATAGATAATTATCTTAAATTCTTATATAACACTGATGTAGTAATTAATAAATTAATGAAAAAATAAAATAAATGATATTGAAAATATTAATATATATATAATTTGAGGTAAACAAATATGATTAAAAAATTATAAATTAAAATGATATTTTACGTATTTATTAAAATAATGCTTTCAATTTTAGTTATTTTCTTAATGTAATTAAAATCACAGTAATAAGTAGTTCTAAATATTGAAATCAATGAGATATTATAAAAAATAATATTTTATTAAATGATATAAATTTATTAAAAATAGTATATTTGATAAATATAATAAGATATAGTTTATAATATTAACCATGATCTATTTAATGGCTATTTCTTCATTTATAATAATTATATTGACTATTAATATTAAAAAAGATCATTGTCACAGTATGTTTAAAAAGTGTTGACGAATAGCTAAACCAAAAGATAAATATAAAAAACTATTGAAAACTTATATAAATTTAAATTTATGAGTATATATTGATCAATAATCATCCTATCTTATAAATAAATTAATTTTTACTGATTTTGAATTGAAAATTAATTTATATTAATTTAATATTCTGAGATATTCCTAGAGTGACCCTCCCCTCTCTTATAAAAGTGAATATATTTTTCTATTTAATTCAGTCTTTGATAACCATTTATTTTTGGAAAAAAACTTCCCAAAGAGATTTCTAGGATGCTTCCCTCATTCTAGAGACCTTATTTTGGGAATCACTCCAATCTTTGAGATCTTAAGGTGTTAAGAAAATGAGGTTTTCCAAAGAAGGTGTATAGTCTTTAACTAGATGTTATAGTTTTGTTTATTCATCAACCTCCTTCAATTATTCATCAACCATGATAAAAAAATAAAATCAATTTCATTCATATACTAATATTTTATCGTGTTAATTTCAAAACCTATATCCATCTTCTACCTCCAACAAATGGGAGAGGAATTCATCGTTTGTGCATACAGAGGACTACCGTATCACGAACCGATGTAATTTGTTTTCATCACTGTCTGTGAATAATGGTTATAATTATGGATTTAAGTTATATATATTATATTCATGAAATATTTATCATTCTATAAAATTAATATAATAACTATTTTCTCACCTTTCATATACTGGAAAATGATAACGTTGTTTTTGTGAACGTGTGGACTACCACCTCCCCAAAGTGATGTGATTCGTTATTCATCACCACATCTCATGGATACTATATATAAGTATATTTAATGAACCAATATTATATTTATTATATAATTATTATTCTATAAATATATAATATTACCTACCTTCTTTCAATAATAATCGTTGAAAAATGAAAACGTTAATCAAGTGAATGTACGACCTACCATCTCTATGATTGTAATGTAGTTAATTTTTCATAACCATATTTAATATTTTGATTTATATGTATAATTGATATATAACTTGGTATTAAAAAAATAATGATCTGAAAAATGTTTATTTAGAATGTATAAATTAATATAAGTTTATTATTCAAGAAGACCAGGAATATACATAACATGTCAAACTCATGGTAAGGGACATTCTTTTAAAAATATTATTTTAAAGTTTCCCTTGAAAATAAATTTTTATTCCCTATCCATATGTTAGAAAAATTATTTAAATAAGTTTTTAAATATTCTTCAAACAAAATTTAATTTTTTTTACCTATGTTGAATTTTTATAAAATTGTTCTAAATGAATCTTTTTGTCATTTTCCAAATGATGTAAATTGTGACTTTTCCGACAAAAGTATGAAAGGATTGTTTTTTTAACTTATACGATATGAGGATATTTTATTATAATTATGAATAATATTTTCTTTAAATAATCCTTTTCAAGATAACTATTCAATTTTCAAAGAAAATATTTTCCTTTATAATTTTGGAGATTTTTAAATAATATATTTCAAAATAGAAATGTTGTTTTCCTTATGAAATGTATTTATGATGAATGATTTTAATTATCATGTTTGGATTCTTAGAAATATTATATGATGATGGTTGGATCCATTATAAAAAAAATATAGGTGGTTTCATGATATCCATGTAATGTGTTGGGTATGGAAGCAACCTTATGGTTATTCTAAATATGGGACAGAGTTAACTGATTAGGTTTTTCCTAAGAGATAATGGGAATATAGAATGATGGTTATTAAAATATTAACTATGATTTTTATTCAATGAGTATCTATTATGGTTACTCAAAGGTGATGTTTGGATGATAACCTTTAAGGTCTTACAAGATTATTTATGATGGTTACTCTAAATTTTACCATGTTGGTTATTCCATATATAATAATGAAAAGTGTATATTTATGAAAAATCTTTCATGTGTTTTTTAAGAAACATTTATGAGTTTATTTTTAATGAAATATTTCTAATGAAATTATTTATTATAACTTTTCAAAAGATAATATGATTTATTGGGTAAGAAAGTGGTTAGTTTTTAACCCAAATATTAATTTTAAAAAGAAATTTTTTTATAAGAATCCATGGATTAATGATTTATTTCTATTTATATCCATTATTGAGTTTTTAATGATAATACCACATTTTTAAAATGTTTTTAACAAAGTTTTATGATATTTAAGAGAAAGGAAGAAGTGAAGTTTAATGTTATGAAGAATTTTTATGAAAGTAAATCATGTTTTATTTTAAAAGTTTTATATTTTAAACAAAATGGATACAAATCAGAAGTTACCACTTTATAAAATATGGTTATGTTTTGTAATATTTATGAATTAAATCTATAAAACTCTAAACCTGAAATATATTTGGGAAAATAAAGATAATTATATTCTAATATAAATAGAATATGTCATTCTTATTTTTAGGTCCTTACAATTGGTATTAGAGAAAGTTTTTTAAAACTTTAGATATTAGGATGTTTTCATGTGAGGTTTTCTTAAGCATTATGGATACCATCATGGGTTTACAATTTTAATGTTGATTATAAATTCAAAGTATTAGACACCCCTTTGTGGTTTAAAGTGATTTAAAATTAAGCGATTATTGATATTTTTAGAGATTTAATTTAGAAGGGTAATCGAATTAGGTATAAATTATTTGAAGGTTGTAGTGTTATGGAGTTTCTAAGGGTATTATCTTTAAAGGACCATTTTCATTTCAACATGAAATAAGTCATTTCATTTTTTAATGATTTTCTTTTCTAAAAATTAAGGATCACTTATCAAGAAGGTAGAAAAGTGATATTTCACAACCATCTAATCCCATATGGTTGATTTGATTATGACTATTATAATAAAATCTTGTTCAAATTATTGTGATAGATTTATGAGTATTCAGATTACTTACAAGAAACTATTTTAATTTTCTAACAAATTTTCATTTCTCAAAAAAAATTATTTGTCAACTTATCTTTTTCATTATAGATCAAGATAGAAACTCTACAAACTCTATAAAAAATTTAGTTCCAAAAAGGGAATGACTATTTACTTTCTAGAAGTTGTGAATCATGTAGAAATATAAAGGGGATATCAAAGAAATCTTCAAGTTTGGATTTAAGGTATGAAATACTTTTATTTTTTCTATGTATGAAATTTTTTGGGTAGATATTAATGAATCGTAAGTATATAATTCAAATATTTTTTTTATAGGAATAAATTATTAAGGAATAAGATAATAAATCATGGTTAAATGTTTAAGAAATAAGTTGAAGTAAGTTTGGGTTTATGTAATGAGTTTCCAAAATTATGATATAATCATATTTTATTAATATTATGGAAATAATTAAAACCCTAAATGATATTATTTAATAATTTTTTTAAAAATATGGAGACATTTGTTATATATAATAGATAACTTGGAATATTGGTTGAGTGAAAAGGCGATAATTTTTAGGAAACATTTATTGAGTTTTGAAAAATGATTAAGGTACATGTAACCCTTAAGTTTTATATGTGAAAAAAGGTTATTGGAAAATTAATGACTTTAGTTTTTGTGGAAATAAATTTAAAGTTATTGGTTAACTTTAGAATTTATATGATTTTTGATTTTGAGAAAATTTTGGGTCATTACTTTTTTATACAAAATAAAGGGTATGAGATAACCTTTGAGGTTAAAACATTTTTTAATGTGGAATATATTAAGTTTATTTTTTAGTTTGTCTCTCACATTTATTAGAATGTTATGAAGACTATATTAATATAGTTTTAGAGAAATTAAAACCCATAGTCTAGGAAACAACACTTTACATTCGATAAGTTCTTGAGGATTAAACTCTCAACCGAAGGGAGACAAGGGCACAACTCCTACAACTGGCATATGTGAAGTCCAGTTTAGTATGACATTTTTTTCTACATAAATTATTTCTAAAATAAATATTTATTTTATTTTGGTAATATATGTTTTATTATATAGATAACAATGGTATTTAATAATCATTTAGTGATTAAGTTGTTATTGTTATGTTGGAAGAAATACGTTATTTTGGGAACCTTATAAGATTAAAGTAAATAGAAAACTATGGAATTTCATTTTAGAAATAAAGGATTAACTATCTTATCAAAGTATATATGTTTTTATGATGAATTTATGGTGATTAAAGTTATTTATACAAATTAATATCATATCTTAGAGATTATTTTATTAGGGTAACTACATTTTTTGTATGAAACATTAAGAGTGACTAATTCTATTTAGAGATAAATATTAAATTGATCTTGGAAAATTATGTGATCAAATCCATCTGCATCTTGGGTTTCAATATTATTCTAGAATATTTTTAAGTAATTTTAAGGATAGTTTTTTTTATCTATATTTAACTTTTGGTATTACTATTTAATTTAAAATATTAAAGGAATTTTTCCTCATATGACGGTTTATTAATTGTGGGAATTATCTTACCTTTTGTTGACAATTTTGGTTTTGGTTAATACCTAAAGAAAAGAGGAATATATTTTTATCATTTTTGTGAATATTTTCATCTATTCAAGGTGATTCTAGTTATTCAAGAATAAAAAAATATTCTTTAATACTCATCGTTTGGAAAATAAAAAGATGAGTTTGTGGTACAAATTGAATAAAGGCTAAAAATTTACTTTTCAGGTAAGTATATTCCCTTATGTTCCTATTCTAGGAATTAAAATAATTCTTCAACATTAGGAAAACTATTTTTAAATAAAAAAACATATGTTTACTTTTCTTATTGATAAATCAACGTCCATTTATTCCATGATAGATTTACGGTTTTGTAATGGTTAACCTTCTTAAGACCATATTCTCTATCACTCACTATTAGTACTTGGGAGTTATTTTTATATTCCATATCAATTTATTCAATTATTGGTTATGTTATCCTATATGGAAACATAGTTATGTGTTATTCTAGATGAACTTCATACTACCCCTTTCTCTTTTTTCATGTGGAAGTTTTATTAACGCATTTTATGGTGGGTGGATTTCAACAAAGGCATTTTGAAAAGTCAAACCTCTAGTTTTTTATACTGTGTTAAAATTTCAAGGACATGATTTCTTAAATGGGGGTACAATTTAATTTTATAAGATTTTAAAAATAAATATTATAGACTAAAATATACACCACACCAAGCTTAAACGTACAATAAATTATTATTTAAAGGTTACCATTATAACCAAGCAATTAAATTTGCGGAAATGAATAGTATTAACCATATTATAAAATAAGTAATTATTCTACTCATATTTAAGGTATAAATTAATTATTATAAAGTAATCACTCTATTTTTAGTAAAGTAATTTTATTCTCCAAAAATCTATTTTCTTAAAAAATAGATTTTATTTCTTTTTATGAGTTAATATTATAATTAATTTTTTGTAAATTTTAGAAAATATATTACAAATAATTAATTTCATCTTTTAATTTTTTCATTTTAAAATTATCTTAGGATTAATTTCTAATAATTTTCTAAAAATAATGATTTTTCAATGAATTGTGAAAAATACTATTTTTTAATTTAAAACTGTATTTCCTTATAAAGTATTTACAAATAAAAATTATATTTTGGATTATTTTTATATTTTTATATTTTTATTTTTATTTAAAATTATCTAATTATAGTTTTTGAAATTAATTTTATACTTGAATTTGTAATAAAAACATTTTATATTTAAAAAAGATATTTTTCTGAGAAAATGTTTTTTTGTGGTGTTTTACAGGTGAAATTTTAAATTAAATTATGCCACTTGTGTATTATGAATTGGAAAAATAGATTCCATATTTTTAATTAGTGGTCAGTAATTTACTAAATGTTTCCCTCTTATTTTTTTAATCAATATGAATATTAACCCTAACAATTTTTATTACTAGAGTAAAATGGTAAATCATGTAATTTAGGATTAAAAGTGATATAATAGGGATAATAAAATTACCCTTACACTTGAATAAGTAACATTGTATGATCATATATCATTCAATACCATCCGAATTTAAAATATATAAATTCATTCCATTTATATGTGATTGTAACATTCATAATATTTTATTTCAAGAAAATTCAAAAACGACACACTCTTCTTTTTAATAACTACAATATTTTCAAAAGAAGATTAACCTAAGAAAATGTTCAGTTATAAATATTTTCTTGAAATTTATATAATTAATATTAATCATTGTAAATTATTTTTAATTTTTAGTTAAAAAATAATTACCATAAAAACTGACATAAAAATTATTAAATTAATGGAATAATGAAATAAATGATTTTAAAAATATCAAATATATATATAATTTGAGATAATTAATATGATCCAGAATTTTAATAATTTAAAATGACATGTTATAAACATATAAAAATATTTGTCTTGAATTTTACATATTGTATTAATGTTATTAAAATCACAAAAATGAATAGTTGTAAAATTTTATATTAATGTTATATTATAATAAATAGTATTTTATTAAATGATAGAAAATTCTTAAAAATATTTAATTCAGTCAAGGGAATAATAAATCTTTTATATTCTTAACAATGGTCTATTTATGTGATTTTTCACATTTATAATAACTATATTGAAGCTTAATGTATAAAAAACCTTGTTGTTAGGGTAAGTTTAAAAAGGGTAAACTAGGGGTTAAAACCAAAATTTAATAATAATAAAATAGCAAAAACACGTCAAAATTTTATTGGATGAGTCTATTTAAACCCATAATTATTCTATATTCTAAATAAATCATTTATATCCATTTTAAATAGAAAATTATATTATATCAATTTAATATTTGGATAAATTCCAAGAGTGTCCCTCTCATCTCTTATAAAAAAGAATCTAGTCTACCCTTTACTTAAAAACTCAAGAACCATTTATTTTAATACACTTCCAAAATAACTTCCTATAATCCTTCCCATCATTATATAGGACTTATTTTGGGAATAATACTAATATTGTTGGTCATAAGGTGTTAATAAATGGAGAATCTCCAAATAAGATGGATTGTTTTCAACTACTTGTTTTATTTTTGTTTCTTAGTCCTTCTATTTCAAAAATTATTGAACCATGATAAAATAATAACACAGTCATTATACATATATTTTTATTTTATTATGTTGATTTTAAAACATTTATTCATCCCCATTCTCCATAAAATGGGAGAGGAATTCATTGTTTGTGTGTACAGCGGATTACCGCCTCGTGAACAGATGTAATTTGTTTTCCATCACTCTCTCTCAAGACTAGTTATAATAATGGATTTAAGATATATATATGATATTAAGAAAATATTTATCAATATATAAATATAATATGACACATATTTTCTCACTATTTTATAAACTGTAAAATGATAATGTTGTTCATGAGTATGTGTGGACAACCAACTCCATGAAGATATGATATTCATTTTTCTACACCATATCACTTAAATGATATATATATATATGTGTGTGTGAGTGTGTGTGTGTGGGGGGGGGGTTAGTTATAGAATTAATATGGTATTTATGATATCATGATCATTTTTTAATGATGAAATAATACTTACCTTCTTTCAATAATGGTCATTGAAAAATGGAAACGATAATAATTTATATCTCCGACCAACCATCCCCATGATTGTATCGTAGTTCATTTTTCATAAACATATTAAATGGATGGATTTAAAATTATAATTTAAATATAAAAATAATTATTATGACATGATTATTATTCTAGATAGTATGGAATAATTACCTCTTTGACCATAATCGACTTACCAAAGTCATTTTGGACTTACAAACCGAATATCATTAAAATATCTAAAGTGAACATAAGTAAATGAGTAATATTATGTAAAATGGTATTAAATAAAAATAAAGGAATAATTAACAATAAATAGGTTAATAATAAATTATAAATTAACAAAATTTTATTATTCTGGAAGACAAAGAACATATGTGATGTGTCAAACTCATGGTGTGGGACTTTTTTTCAAAAATATCTTTTAAAGTTTCCCTTAAAAAAATATTTTTATTCCATATCTATATTTTAAAAAAAAATTAAATAAAGTTTTTAACATTCTCCTTTGATTTTTTATATTAATTTTTACCCATTTTTCAATTTTTACAAAATGGTTTCAAATGAATCTTCTTATCATTTTCCAAATGAGGTACTTTTTGACTTTTCTAAAAAAAGGTATGAAATGAATTTTTTTACATATATAGCATGATACTATTTTCCTATCATCATGAATAATATTTTCTTTGAATATTAATTTACTTTTTTACAAGTCACTTTTGAAAGTTTATTTTTTAACATATATAACATGATACTATTTTCTTTAAGAAATACTTTTATGATGCAATCTTTTACGTATCTTGTTATAGTAATTGGAAACTTTTTATGATGAAAGGTGATTATATTATAAATAGAATATTGGTGGGTCTTTGGTATCCCTCCAAGTCATTGGGTATGTAAATCAACCATATGGTTATTCAAAATATAGGATAGAGTTAACTGTATATGTTTCTCCTAAGATATAATGGGAATACACTGTAATAGTTATTCCGAGATTAACTATGATGGTTAATATATGAGTAGATGTTATGGTTACTTTGAGATAATATTAAAATTTTAATAGTGAATTTCTTCCATGAGTAGTTGTGATAGTCACTATAAATTTAATTGTAATGATTTTTCCATATGTAGTAGTGAAAAGTATAACTTTCTGAAAAAGTTTTCATGTGATTTTTAAGAAAACATTGGTATTTTTTTGCTTAAATATTTCAAATGAAATGATTTATTGAAATGTTTTAGAAAATAAAATTATATATTTCTTAAGAAAATGGTTTATTTTGAACCCAAATACTATTTTGAAGAAGAAAATATTTTATAAGTATTCATAGATCGATAGTGTCTTTATTTATTTTTATATCCCTTATTGATATTTTTGTGCTCATCCAACATTTTTAAAATGTTTTTCACATGGTTAAAAGGATGGTTAAGTTATAGGAAGAAGTCAATTTGAATGTCATGAATAATTTACGTTAAAGTAAATCATGTTTTATATAAAATGTTTTATATTGTGAAAAAAATATATTCTGATCAAAAGAGTACACTTTGTAAAATATGGTTATGTTATGTAAGAGTTATAACATAATTCTCTAATACTCTACACCTAAAAGATCTTTGGGAAAAAGAATTCGAATTCTAGTCTAAGGTCTTTAGAATATGTAATTTTTAAGGTTGGTTCCTTACATGAATGGTTATAAAAGTGTATGTAATGAATAAATATGATGATTATAACATTATTAGTATTATAGAGATGATGAAACCATAAACGGCCTATAAGTACAATAACTATTATACTGAAACATGCGTGGAAAACAGATAACTTGTCACCCAAAGGTTCGTTTTAATGTGGAATTATTAACAAAAGGGTAATTAAAAATTATAAATTAATGATATATAGTAAGTTATGTGTGAATATTATTTTCTAATATATTATAATATTATATTAGGTGCATGGGGGTACAATTACCTTCAAACACACACACATGCTTCAAAGGAAGGTCTTACCCCCCCCCAGGATAATCCACCCAACCAGCTACATAATTATATTATATATATATTTATATATAATTTTTCTGAAGTCCTAGTGGACATGAATTCCATTACACGGACCATAGGCCCACCATTGGATGGCATAAAGGCCATTCTTTCATCATACCCGAGTGGAAAAGTTTCCCCGTAATCTAGTATTAGAACCGAGTTAAAATCTGAGTGGGATAAAATTTCAAAAGGTACTGTAATAGTACTATAGAAGGAATTATATCATTATAGCAATGTGGGTACTATAGTAGGTACTATAGCATAGTACTATAGCAGTAGTACTATTTAATCGCATTTTTAATTGGGGTTTTTATGATTGAATTTACTTTGAGATAATTATATTATATTTAACTCTTAAATCGCATATATTTTCTTCTCCTATGGTGATTTTTAGGGTTTTCTTGTTTTTCTTCAAAATTTTACTCTTTATAAAACTCAAAGACCGAAAGGAATTTTTTAAATAAAAAACAACTTTATTTATTCTTTTCAGTCTGGTATATTTTTTTCCATGTTGAGATTATCTAATGTGATTGACTAATGTAATTTTATAATCCCTAATTATATTTTAAATTAATTTTCAACTATATTTTTATTTCTTTTGAAAGTTTTAAAAAGTAATATTTTTATTATTTTTCGAATGGGGATTTTTCTACTTTCATTATAAATGTTTAAGAGGAAGTTATTTTCAATAGATGTGGAATAAATTAATTTATCCATGATAATCATTGTTATTTTAATTTAATATTCCTTTACAAGTTTCTATGGTTATTTTTAAATTATATTTTTTCAATATTCTATGAATGTTTAAATACTAATATACTGAAGGAAAATGATATTTTTCCATATTTTCAAAGAAATTTTTGAGTGCAATTTTAATGCTGTTTTTAATATATGTCAAAATCATTTGATGTTTCTTATGCTTAACTAGTTATAAGATCTTATGATTCCATCCATTTTATTTCGTTGTATTGACTATGATTATGTGTTGGGGACATTTTTATGAAACCTGTTTCTTTTTTGTAGGCTATGATGTGATGTATTAATGAATATTTTCTGATCTTACAGACACATATGTAAGGTTTTTATCATTTAGATAGTGGGGCCATAATTACATATTCCTTTAATGCATTGGGTTATGAATGAGATCTCATGAGATAATGTGAAATATGATTGGAAGTGAAACTATTCCAGGGATGAAAGGAGGTTGCAGAGTGAACCCAATCCATTATAATATTTTTTCCACATTATGACGATGGACTTGAAAGTGAACCTTCACTAATGAATTGATTTTCTAATATTATAATTATTCCATAAATCTTATGGAATTTTCATATACATATAATATTCTATCATGTCTCATGATTGATTGATTATGATTCCTCACTCTTATGACTCATGTCTTTTGAAATGATAATGAATCATGTTTTGTGATATATGACTGATAGGGTATTAAATTTTAAAGTAATGATCATGATATCAGGCCCTTATTCTTATCTTATACTTTCATATGATAATAAATTAATATATTTCATTTTTAACCTTATTGACAATCTAAGATCAGCCTTTTGTATGTTACCATTTCCTTAGGTTATGAAGAAATATTTTCAGTAAAATATGTCAATGAAGAGTAATTTGAGAGAAGAAAATTGTTATAGATTTCAAGTATATATCATGAAATATGTTTTTTTTGTATCTAGTCTCTAAATTTACTAAACCATTATGGTTCTAGGACATGAATTATTATATAATATATTATGTATTCATCTTAAATTATGAAATATATATGTATATTTTTTTCAAGATGCCTCATCTACATTCTATTATGATACAACTAAAATGGGAAAGTGTATGGGTTGTATATGGAAAAAAATATTCACATTTCACATACCTATTTTCCCTATTATGGAATTGTCCATGAGTTTCCTCGAATTTTAAAAAGTCCATGATATATTTTTTTATTCTGAATGTGAAAAAAGAACCCAAAAAATTAAATACATGTGTTTTTAAAGCTTCATATTTGGACCTTGATAAATGGACTAACATTTTCCTTGATTTTCTTAGTGTTTTTTGTGTTGAAAATATAGTTAAAAATATATAAATTTACATAACTATGACACCCATACTCAAGACCCATTATTTTTTATAATTTTCAGAAATATGGATGAGAAATGTGTTCAAACAAATAGATTTAAGAGTTTCTTTAAGTTAATAACATGCATCGTAGAATGGTTATTGTTTATCAACATAAATCCCTTTAGATATTGCATAATAATATACGACTATAAGACATGGGTGAAAAACATGTTGTGTTATCTCAAAATGAAACTCCACCCACCATATATTTATGAATAACCTAGATCCAAGTCATTTATTTATAACCCAATTTTAAATTAATTTCTATATATTTTTTTAAGATATGGAGGTGGTCCATCTTGTATTATAAATAATCAAGAAAAAGGTATGAACCAAATATGTAATGGGAAAACAAATCAATTTTACCAAAGCATTAAATATAGTTACCAAACTTTTTCCCAAATATTTCACTTAGTTTTCATTCTTCTTCATGAATTGCACTCCATTAAACTCTTCTATATCTATACCCCCAACTTCTAGTTCTCCCCCAACTTGAAGGAAGAGATTTGATCCTTTCATGTAGGGTCTCAGAATTAGTGCTTTCAGAGTTAGAGTTATCTGTCTGCTTCTATTTTAATTTTTAGGAGAGGCTTCCCTTTCCATTGTAGTCACTATCCCCTCAAGATCCATTATTCCAACCTGAGGAGGAGTCAACTGGTGTTTTGTCTGTCTGTGAAGTGAATCAGAAGAACCAATAATTGCATCATGTCTCTTAATGGAACAATAAATTTTTTGATCAGGAAAAGGAGAAGGATTACCAAAAATTGGTTTCTCAACCACCACTTGAGGATCAACTCGAGACCTTATCTTATTATAGGAAACAAGTTGAGAACCCTAATTATCCCTGATTTATTTTAAATGAGGAAAAATTTTATAAATGACTGGAGAATAAAATTATAAAATTTTCTTTCCCTTTTTATTACCTGAAGCTTCCATACTTTCGTGTGAAATATGATGGTCAACTAACTTTTGTATTTCTTCTACTTTAAATTGTTCAAATATAAAGTCATTGTCACTGCATGTGATTTTAGTAGTTAAAAATGAGTTTTCTATAAGTCATCACTTTTCCCATTTCTATAATTATCAGCATCGTTGACATGCACCTCTTTAGAGAAGATGGATGCCCAATATTTCTGTATGTTCCTAGAAGTATAGACATTAACATTAGTTTAGTTACTTGGTTAGACACTACTTTCACTTATTGGGGACTCATCCACCCACATCCCCTTTCCATTCGGATCTTGATGATCACGAATCATCACATCCTCTAGGGTGGAAACTGTCTCTTCAATTGGAAAGTCTGCATCTTCCACCTTTGACTTTATTTAATAGATATTTATTAGATGACCTCTCTTCCCAAATCCCTCACTTGAAACCTTTTTCCAACATAACTCCAAAGAGTGTCCAACAACCATACATTCATTGTAGAAAACTGGATTTCTTTCATACTCAACATCAATTTGACTGTTATCATAAGGATTAGAAAGGGTTACCCTATCAATCAGGGTGGAGTTGAGATCAATCACCACCAACATCCTTGCAAATTATCCGAACTGAACACCCGCAGTCTCCTTGTTGAGACGGCTAGGAATCCCAATTTTTCACCCAATGTCATGAAAAATATTAGTATTTAAAAGGACCCAATTGAGTGAATGAAGATGAACCCATACCTAACAAAATGCATTTTGAGCACGCAAAACATTTAATTCCAAATATTATTCATGTAAATGAATCCATCTAGGTTTCAACAATATGGAACCTATGTCCCAAGCTCAAATTATAAATTTATATAAAGAAAAAAGGTATTGAAAAATCCCTGGCCAAGAGAAACACATTTCTAGTTAGAGAAACCCCAAAATACTTGTCATTTTCTTAAATACCATAATTATTTTATTAAATCCTATATTCCAAAAATTTATTAATTGGTAGTTTAATTTTTTAAAAATATAAAAAATAATGTCAAATTAAATAATTAAGAATTATCAATGGTTTTTATACTATTAATTTCTTACAAATAATAAGTACATATCATTTAATTAAAATGATTCTGAATTTAACTATTCATCTGTACCTATTATCCAACTATTGTGAAACCTATAAAAAATACACACACACACATATATATAGGGTGAGGAAATGAATATATATATATATATATATGGATATCTAAATCATGAAAGGAATGAAATTTTTTATATGTTACTCAACTTTGTAAATTGGTTTACTAAACATTGGTCGTAAAGAGTGAAAAAAAACACTTGTAAATAATGACCAAGTAGATAAAAGAGTTTAAGTTAAACTAAATTTATCATATTTAAAATAATAAAATTGGTTGAAAAAATGTTGAACCACACTCACATGAATGGATTTAATAGCATTATCAAATTTTTGGTAAATTTCAATTATAATTATCTCGTCCCTTTATATTTAAAATTGGAAAAATTTATAAGATTTCAATTACCAAGTTATATTGAAATGAATGAAACTAAATATTGATTATATTTAAAATTACTCTAGAAATGGAGTTTTATGACAAATGTAGAAAACATTTGGGTTTAGATCATTTTTCCTACATATTATTTTTTCTTTATTTATAGTGACTAATGCTATGAGTATAGAGGTTTAAGTGTGAGGGTGTGATTTATTAATATTTTATCACATATTTTTTCCCTTATTCATGTTATTTAAATTATTTAATGGTTATATTACCCCATCATTAAATCCTTTTACATTTTATTTACATTTTTTATTCATTATTTTAAAACATGTATTAATTGAAAAATTGACATATTTATGATTTTTGGATATTTTAATCTTGATTATTAAATATAAAGATAATTAATATGGATAAATATTTACAACTCATTATCATTAGACCAAATTATTGGATTTTTTATTTTTTTGTCTTAGACACAAAAGTGGAATATTTTACTTTGTGACCTAACTATATAACATATTGGTCTTTTTATCATAACATTACATAAAATAATCCAAAATGAAAAATTATTTTTTATGAGTAATAGATCATACGAATACAATTTATTTAACTATTTTAAGAGCATGATTTGACTATATGGGACCTAATTAATGAATACAAGATGATGAAATTTTGGGTGAGGTGGAACTAACATACCTTATTTAAGTGGAACAAGACATAGAATAGTGTAAACTAATAGGGTTAATTCTTATAGAATTTTAAACATAAATAAAATATATATAAATGTATAAAATATGAAGAAAGTTTTTTTTCTGAAAAAGTATTTTATAGGCTCTTAAGTATCTAAATCCATATTGTTCATGGGTAACTAACCTACCCCCAAAACCAGTTATTTTTAAAGGAAAAACATGAATTAATTTTTAATAAAATTCTTTTAACCCATAAATATTCAGGGATAATTGATCAAAGGGTTATATTAGAGTTTGTGGGATATTATTTTTTACCATATTACTCTCCATTCAATTATAGAATTATAAACTTCTACTGATCAGCCAAGGAGAAAGCTTAATGTAATATTAAGATCTATACATTTACCCATTGAATGATTTTATTAATTAAAGGTTTTATATATTATGTTTTTCATATAATATTTAATTTATTAGGTTTTATTTGGTATTTAACTCTCACATTGAAGTTATTTTGTTTGGGGGTATCCATTAATGCAATGATTTACACTTTTATTCTTAATTTTTAATGTTTTTATAACCATTTTATTTGTCTGGATTTTATCAGTTAATAATATAAAGATGAACACAACCATTAACTTAGATATATACTTCATGGGTTCATGGTAAAAATATAAAATAAATCTATAAAAAACAATGAGTTCTCTATGTTTTACCCTAATATGTTTGTTTTATTAAGTTTGAACCAAATTTATCGATTCCCTATAGTTTATGGGGAATCACTTTGTTTTTATAATTGAATCCTAGAAGGAATATAAGTAGTTTCCTAGTGGAATAATATTTTTAGGTGTTAAAAATGATTAAAATAATTAACCTTATCCATTAAAATGATAAAGGATAATCATTCATGGAACCCCATAGGGTTTATAATGTTCATTCTTCACATCAAATTTTTATTTTCTTTTAATAATCTTGTTTGATTTCCTTATTTCTTGATTCCACTCATTTTTTAAAATAACATATATATTCAAGAAGATAAAATTTTTTATAAATAAATAATAAAAGGATTCATTACGATATGATCTATGGTTCCCTCTATACTACAAATACTCTAGTTAAAATAAATAAAAAGTTTAACATGTAATGATAATGTGATCAATAGAAAAATCATATTGAGATCCCCTTTAAATTCTAATTGGAAACCAAGGATCATAATTTAAAATGATCATATAGGTACTCATGAAGTTTCACCATCTATTACAAATGATTTATTACCAAAATAATTTAATAGGATTGATTCCTTAATTAGTAATAAGTATACATAATTCATCAATTTATCAATAATTACCCAGATAACATCATTCCCTTGTAATTAATGAGGAAACCTTTTTTTAAATCTAGTTAAATATCCTTTTGGTTCTATAGACAAAATTCATGGGATATAATAAAATTTATTAAAGTGATGTTCATATTCTAGTTATAGTCATAAAAGACACCTAAATATATACTTACCCATTAATTACATCAACCTTGGCTACCAAAACTTCTTATTTAAAGTACAATATGTCTTCACCATGATAGATATACTACTAAATTGGATATATGAAACTAATGAATTTTTATTCATGCATTCTCTTATGAACACTAATATTCCCATGGAATGACATATTATATTCATCATCCTTTTTCAAACCATTAAAATCATATATGTTGGCTACCCAATCTCAAGACACATATACTTTGGAGTTTCTCCACAAAGACACTTATTATTATTGAAAAAATGGGTAATTAACCATCATTTAATATAATAATGTTATACCACTAAACTCATCCCTATATAAATATAATGTTTTGACCTTGTCTATCAACTTTCCTTCATCAATTAATTCCTAGGAAACATCACTATAAGATTTAATTATTAATTCATTATCCACCGTATTACCTTTCACCAAAGTATATATAATTTTGAAATCATAATCCTAGAGTAAATCCACATATATTTTCTGATGTAGGTTCAAATATGTCTATGACAATGAATATTTAAAACTCTTTTAATCCATGAAAACCAAAAAGCATTCTCCAAGTGGGTAATATATCCATAGTTAAAAATCTAATGCCACATTCAAATGCATGTGGTAATGAATAGAGTAGTTACATTCATGATGTTATAATTATTTAGATCCGTAAGATATGGTAAAATTATCTTACATTAACATGAAACCCAAATCTTGATGATATGAATCAAAATAAACCTTAAACAAAATTTCTTCCTCATTTAAATGAATAATAGAGGGACTGATTAAATTTTTATTTAAACACTAAAAAGAGGTCAATCATTACTCCGTCCAAAAAAATAGTTATCTTTTTTGGTTTGGGTTATCAAAGGAGTCATAAACTGAGATAAATTTAAAAAAAATCCCTATAAAAACATTCAAATATAAGAAATCCATTCACCTAAAACAAATTCTAAGGTATTTCAAATGAAAGAAATGTTCTAATCTACAATGGGTCTATATATATACCATGTTGAGATATAACATATATAAGAAAATAAACCTTGTGTATTCAGAACATTTTCTTTGAAATATTACCATATAGCTAATATTGGAAAAGAAGTCCCAAAGATATCATTATATTATATTCATTATTCTCTTCTGAATTTGGGTAAACCAATATTTCATTTATAAATACTAAAATTAATTCATTAAGATAAGGTAGAAAAACCCAATGAAATAAACCCACAAACATCACAAGTGAATTTACAACTATAAAGGAAATAAACACAAATTAAAAATTATTGTTTCAGTATTAGAATGTGTATTCTAGTTATCCACCACCTTTACTCTCCTCTAATGATATCCGGATTGTAAACCTATTTTAAAAACAAATTAGATCCCTTATACTGATGTATTGGGTTATCAATACTTGATAAAGGATATTGGTTCTCCACTTTCACTTATTTTAGATATCAATAATAAAAACACAACCTCGTGTTTCTATCATCCTTTTTAGAAAAAATAATTAGACCCCCCCATCGGTCTAATAAAAATATTTCATAAAAAATCATCAATGCGAACCAAAAACATAGAAATTTATAAAAGACATGTTTTATTAGGATACATAGAGAGAAGAAATAAACAAAGATGTAATTTTATTCTAATTCAATATCATGATGAGGAGTTAAATCCATAAACATCCCATAAAACCCATCAAAAAAGTATTTAGCATCCCTTGAAAACACCTCTACTCAAGGAACCTCTATAAAGAACATAAAACTAACCAATTACCATTTGAGAGGTTTTATATATCGAATATTGATCCAATTCCCCCCCCCCCACTAAATAAAACTACATGGTTTTCCTAAATATAAATGAAATTATGTGAATGTTGATAGAAATATATAAATGATTAAACAAAGTATAACCAACTTTTATGAATTCCATCATATGGTTGTATTTATCACGTCCTAACTATGTCAGGATTCCTCGAGTTAGAAATAAGAATAAGATAAACCTGTAAAGCTCACCTCTAATAAGCCATAGTGTATAGATAGTCACTAGGGATTAAAATTCTCAATTATGGGAAGTATTACCATTATTTTATTAAAAACATCAACCAGGATTATCACAAACTAATTAAAATATCAAATAAATGACCATATTCGTGGGTGTGTCACACATACTAAGAAATTATCAAAAAAAACCAAAGAAAATCACCATCACATGACTCATAATACTCCGAGATAAATTACCCCATGCTTAAACTAACATGACCCAACACTACACCCCACATGATCAAGTATTTCTAAAAAACAATAGATAATAATAGGGTTAATGTTTAAGTATACCTAGAAGGTTCCTCCTCCAACCTATCATTTTTCAATTGAAAAAGTATAATAAATTATCAATAAATAAAATATATAAATATTAATGGATTAAGAAAAAAATTTATTAAAAATCAACATGAGTTTTTCTAGAATAGGCCACTCACCACACTATCCACATAAATATATATGTGTCCTGAAAAAAATGTTATATTAATGGACATATACTACTATATGTGCCTCTAATGATGCTATAAATACATATCACTTCACATGAGTACTGTATAACTAGGAAAAAAATTCTACAGTTGTATTGGTGAAACAAAAATAAAAAAACTAATAATGGTAATACCACATCCCTCAACTACATCAACAATAGAGAATACCATATCCCTTTACACTGGAAAAAAATCTGATTCTGCGTTGAAATTTTAACATCTTTTTTTCAAAAATGATGTTACAATGGATTTAGAGATATTTTTAATGTCGGTTTATTTAAAACTGATGTCAAATTTCTTCCTTATTTACCATTTGGAGTTAGTTTCTATTAAAAACCTATACTAAAATGTTTTTAAAAATAAATTTTTCTATAAGTTGTTTAAAAAACGACATCATTTTTTATTTTTTTAACTTTCTAAGTAAGTTTTTATAAAAATTGATGCAAAAAAATTATTTTTAAAAAATATTAGTGTCAATGTTTTTTGAAATTTTGGGCATTAATTTTTATAAAAACCAGTGCATAAAGTTTCAAAAAAATAAATTTTTCACTATAATTTTTTGTAGAAATTGATTATGAATGATTTTTAAAAAATTAATCATTAGTATTGAATTAAAAATGATGCCAAAAGTGCTTAAAACATACTTTCATGGGTTTCCCCTCATTCTTCCATCATTCTTTTTTTTCAAAAACCCTAATACCTACAGCTCTCAATAGCCAACCCCAATTCATCTTTCAATATGTTCCTTATTTTATCAGTTTTTTTTCTATGTTTAGTAATTAGAATATTTTTTTTACAATACATGTTTTGTCCAATGGGATTGGGGTATAAAAATATACATCATTTCCCAAATTATTGTGTTTTTTATAGGAAGGAATATAAATTTTATTAAAATTTTATAAATGTTGGTCATCATTATATAAGATGGATAGATAATTCAACTATGATTCATTCTTAGTTATCGGTACCAAACCTCCAGCTAGATGAATTTGGTATCTTCCAATAATTCCTATTTTTAAGCTTCTATTTTGAAATTAAAATGATTTTAAAAGGTTAATATGGAATACAAATGATAATATATCTTATAGAAACTTGTTTCACCCTAATGATTCACCATAGTGGAAGATATTTGAAAAAAAAAATTATGATTGTGGAAGTGAATATAGAAATATAAGAATGATACTATGCATAAATGGAATGTGTCACAACCCATCCCAATGGTACCCAAGTTCTGACTCCCCAAACCAATATTCAATAGGCCAGGGGCTAGAGACTAGTTCTTATTAGGCTTTTCACTAATGATGAAGGCCTTAGCCTATGTACCTGAACACATGCACACATATCTAAGACTATCCAATCCGGAAAAGTAAAAATAATTGAACAACCATGCATGCATACATCTAAATAACACAAATAGAGTATGAAAAGATGTAAAGGAAAGTAAATAGGTCCAAATAAAATCCCACTAAAATGAGTCTAAAAATAATTCAAAACTGAAAGTAATACTGGGGACTACATTCAAGATACTATAGGAACATACCGTATTTTTCCTAGTCTCACTAAGAATCGTCTAGTCCTAGTCCATCTAGGACTCTGCAAAAAGTTCAATCATCTTTACAAGACATGACACATGTGGTAAAATATTGTGCAGGCATGAGTATAACAATATCTAGTAGGAAACCCCAAAAACACAAAGCAAACAATAATGGAATAACAGTCATCTCTACTCAAGTATATTTCTACAACATATATAATAAAAATATCCAGATATAATCAACAAGACACACAGTTTAAAGTTAAGTCACAACCATATTGATAGCCTTGGATTCCAGCATGAATATTCCATAAATCAATCATCTCATAGAACATAATCCACAAGTATGGTAGCACTAAATATGTCCATCCAATAGGTAGTTCTCATCAGGTCTCACCATAGAATATTCAAGCTAAATGTTCAAAGAGATACAATACATAGATGGGGATCAATACCAAGCTGATGAGGTACACCAAAAACTCAATATGGATTAACCCAATAAGTATAGGATTATAACTTGTGTAGTATTGATCATGATGATACCCAAAAATCCACCTAGGTCATGAAGATGAATAAAGGATCTCACTCTAGGACCCACGAAAGGATTCCAAAAAATCTATCTAAGAAGTCTTACAGAAGGGATTGATGTTCTATGTGTAGGATTCCATTCCATACTAACCCATGGGGATTGGAAACGGGGAATGCACCCTAAAAAAACTTGTCCAAGATACACAGGACAAGGTCTCCAAGAAAACTTTTTAGGGGTACACGACATGTAGCAGGGGGCATGTTGTGTCCCTTCAACCTCAGGTCCTACCCGTGTAAATGACTCGTATCTATGAACGTATAGAATTACATAGTGTTCTCCTGCCTGTGTACCTCATCCTGTGTCCCATTACATGTCTTAGCCCATGTATTCCCAACCTAGTCATGTATGTGTGGGAGTACATGGTGTGCTCTTGGTCATGTACTCTCAACCAATGTATGTGTACCCTCTGTGGTACATGTCAAGCTCACCAAATGGGTTACACACTATGTGAAAAAGTCACATGTTGTGTGATAATTATCGCCTTTTTGAAAAACAATCCACTTCTAAATGGGACCCACACATCATGTAATCCCAAATTAAACACCATGTGTTTCGGGATTTTCCAGATTCCCATATCTGGAATAAAGTGTCTCCTCCACTGCATCGGTAATGAATTCATCAGTACATCACACTAGAAATCAAGGAGTAACTTCATACAAACATTACCATTGTGAAGTCATCATAATCTGACCATCAATCCATTTATAAAAATTCATCAAATGACTTTCTTTTTTGTTCACAGAAGAGAAAGAAGTCGGGTATCCAAAATCATCTCATCTACTACCACTTCCGTCATTTCACCACTGTCACATCATGATAAGCCTTGATCTACAAAATCGAATAGTTATTCCATGAAATAGGTACACAATGATATATTTCCTCAGTATATGTTGATCCACTGTCCAAATAAAGAACAAACATGATAAACAAAGAAATATGTGAGAAATGCCCAATCATAAACATGGGGAATAAACCTCATCCAATGTTTGTGTTGGCCTCAACAAACTTTTATTATAACAATAAGAAAATAATAAAAAATAATCAATAAAAATTCCAAAAATAAATCCATAAGTAAACCCACCCCACAAGGATACTAAACCAAGACCAATATATTGGTTGATTGATTCATGTTCATCATAGGAAATTAAAATGGACAAAGAATCCAAACATAACAAACATCTGAAATCGAGATGCATTGATATTTGATGAAGAATGAGTTTTGTTTTGTGATCGTTAGTGATATCATCTAATTCTATCTCGCACCTATCATTGATCTTTAATTTGGAAATTTTTTACCAACGGAGCCTCCTTCCATGCTCTCAAATAGATCTCCAATTATTTTTAGGTCTATGTGGATAACCCTACAGGTTTTCTATAAGTATATATTTAAAGAATACATTAGTTTAGTCCATCAATGGTCAAATAAATTAATTTTATCTAACTATTTTATTTATTTTACTCTCATGACAGCTTTTCCAAAAACGTCAGGTGCTGACCAAAGTTATATGTGACAAGGTTAAAATAAATGTTTTAAATCAATGGTACCCTCTAATTTATGATCCATGGGATTTTTTAGAAGTTATTTCTCTTTTTCTAGAAAACTACGCATTTGTTCAATTTAAAATATTTAATATATTTCAAATAATTATTCCTTCCACACCAGGCATCATGATCACACATCATCTTTGTGCCTGGTCTAAAAATTAATTCATATAATATTAAAAACTAATACATGGAAAATGGAAGTAATTAAATTTTCCATGCCTTGTGGATTTGCATCTTGAAAAATCAAAATAAGGGATGCATAAGGAGATGTGGGTACTAATCCCAAATATGATCTTCTCACTCCCATGTTCTCTTCTAAATACTCTCATGCTTCCACCGGACATGCACTAAAGGAATTTTTCACCCCTGAAGGACACTATCCTACTGATATTCTATCTTTATCAGTCACTCTGCAAAGTTAGCTCCATCCTTGATGTCCAGAGCATCCAAGTTATTATAGTGTGATGGGTCATGCATGTACCTACTAACCTTTTACATAGGGAAGAATTTGTGTACCCGATCCAACAGTGAAGGTAGATCTATGTGGTACGCCACCTCACCAACTCTATGAAGTATTGGGAAAGGTCTAATTAATCTCAAAGAAAACTTTCCACCTCATCCACACTTATATAATCCATGTCTAATTAAAACATGTAGGAGCACATGGTGTCTATCCATGAACTCCAAAATCCTCTATTTTTTATCCACATAAGACTTATGATTGCTCTATGAAGTCCTTATCCACACTGAAATGATATGTACCTTCTTTGTAGTCTCTCACACCAAGTCTGGGCCTATGAGTGCTGACTATTCTAGGTCGGTCAAGAAAAGTGGTGACCAGCAAGGTCACCCATACAAATTCTCAAATAGTGTCATACTGATGGTAGAATGATAGTTATTTTTGTATGAAAACTCCACCAGTGGTAGGTTATCCTCCCAACTATAACCAAAGTCCAACATGAAATCTTATAGGAGGTCCTCCAGAACCTAAATGGTCCAATCTGTATGGCCATCATTTTGGGGGTGAAATCTTGTTTTCAAGCGTAATTATGTCTAAAAACCATCTTGTAATGTCTTCTATAATCAATATGTGAATAAATAATCATGGACATAAATTATCATTGAGGGAATTATATGGAGTTTGAATGTCTCCTGAATGTAGAGGCATCCCAATATCTATAGTAAAATCTGCTCCCAAATAGATAATAATTGGGATAAATTGGTGGATTGGTCTATGATCACCCAGATGGAATAATTTACCCAAGACATACATGGTAATCTCGTAAAGAATCCATGGATATTCCATCCCACTTCTACTCTGAAACCTCTAGGGGTTGAGCTAAACTTTCTGGAACTTGGTTTTCAGCCTTCACTTGCTGAAAAGTAAGGCATCGAGAGACAAACTCTACAACTCTCTTCTTCATCCATGACCACAAAAATGACATCAAAGGTCCAAGTACATATTTACCACACCTGAATGTACCTCGAAAGAAGATTAATGGAAACCTCTCATAACCCCCTCCCACAATGTCCCTAGTACCATCATGCATCCTACGAAAAGAATGACACACTCCCCGCCTTCATAAAATTCATCAAGATCATGTCTAGTGGATATATGAGTTTGTAGGGTCTCATAATTAAAATCCCCTAGTTTCACCTCCCTACTTGGATGTAAAATCTAAGGGGTAAAAACTATCTAATAGAGTTAAATTGTCCCATATATATCCACAAAGGATAACTGCAACAAGTCCAACTACTCTGATTCCACATTCAACAACTAGGAAAAATATCTCCTCATGATAGAATCTTCTTCCATGTTCCCCTTCCTAGGAGTAGAGAGAATATTGAAGTCATAATCATGGAGTAACTCTATCCATAACCTGTGTATCAAGTTATGTTCCTTCTAAGAGAATAAAAACTTGACAAACTTATTATTAGAATACACTATAAATTGATCCCCATCAGGTAATGTCACCACATTTTTACTGATAAGAGTACTACTACTAACTCAACATCATGTTTCATGTAGTTCCACTCATGTCGTCTCAACTGACATGAACAAAAGAAAATCATCACCTATCTATTCTTCAAAAAAAAAACCAAAACTGTTTCCTGATGGATTGCAGAACACTACATACTCGACACCCTCTACTATAAATCTTAATAGGGGAGTACTTTTCAATTTCATCCTTAAATGTTGAGAAACCTTTAAGCACCTCTCATTTCATAGGAAAGGATTCCCCTTTCTGGTAAAATATTTCATGGGAGTTTATGTCCTTTAGAATTCATGTATGAATCTTTGGTAATATCCTACGAACCCAAGGAAGCTATGCACCTATATCACGCTCTTATGTGGCTACCAAGTTAACACTACCTCAAACTTGGCCTAGTCTGCGGCCAATCCATTTGCTGAGATAACAAGTCCCAGAAAGTGGACCTCCTGAATCCATAACTAGAACTTTGAGAGCTTCTTGTAATGATGGTTCTCTTGGAGTACATCCAGATCCATCCTCAAATGTCCTACATTCTCCTCTTAGGATGTCGAGTGAACAAGGATATCATCAATGATGACTATCACAAAACGATCTAAGAAAGATTGATAGATACTTTTCATGAGTCCCCTGAACAAATCTGGGGAATTCTCCACACCAAATTTCATCACCAACTACTCATAATGACCATAGCGACATATGAATGTCATCTTTAGAATATATGTGTCCCAAACTCACAAATGGTGACATCCTGACTTGAGTTCGACCTTCAAGAACCATTGATCCACTTTCGACTGATCAAAGAGGTCATCAATCATTGATAGTGGATATATATTCTTAAAGGTCACCCAATTCAAGCGTTGGTAGTCCACACATAACCTCATGCTCACATCTGCCTTCTAAGAAAACAAAACTAGGGATAGTCAGGGTCAAACACTGGGTCTAAAAAATCCATTCCTCTTCCAGTACTCCAAATTCCCCCATTGATAGTGAAGCCCCATGGGTTCAATCCAAAATGTTGGTTCAGATATTGGTTTCATACTGGGATAAAAATCAATGCAGAATTCTATGTAATAATGGAGTGGTAAACCTAGAACATCCTCAGGGAAGACGTCGTTGTCCTCCACCACCACTATAGGGAATATAAAACTCATAACATCCTCTACCCCAAGGTTCATTCTGAAAAACTAGTGAGTTATAAGATGAAATATTTTATGGATGAGTCTATCCTGGGATGTTTGGGATTCTATTTCACCCACAAAGTAAATCCTAGTACCATCACTACGGACACACCGCACCCACCTCCTAAAAAAGTCAATTTGGGAATGAACTATATATAACCATTCCATACCTATTATGACATCTTAAGGCCCCATTTCTAATATAGAGAGTTCTCAATAGAAACTCTCACCTCTAAGATGTAGGTCACATTTTCATCACAAGTGTGTGATCGTCCATCTACAATGGGACTCACCAAGCGTGAGGGTCAAGACAAGGGCTCAATCAGAATCTCTAAGTCTCAACAAGAAATGTCGAAAGAAAGGAATGACTTGAAACTATGTCTATAAGTATTGTAGCTAAGGTAGAAAAGAAACAAATCATACATCGTATAATTCCTGGAACCTCTTGGTCATAATCCACGACCGTCTGTAGTTGTCCCAGCCCCTATCCTCTAGCTCCATGAGCCTGGTGTAGACCACTTGGGGGTGCTGAAGGTAACAATTCAAATATCCAAACACCACCAGTCATCTCTGTAACACCCCAAGATTTCATAGTGTGTTATTTCTTCAAAATAATTCAATAACTGGCACTACACGCAACACCAGGTTCAAGCGCACAATGACTTACCAAACAAGCCGTTAAAAAGAGGTTATGAAAAGTATTAACTTAATTTTAAAATTTATATAATCCTTATAACTTTATAATCCATATTATCAGTTTCTTAGACATAATGTAAGAACAAATTCATTTTCAGTATTGCACTTTTACCAACTTTTAATAGTAAACCCTTTTTAAATACAGTATTTTAAACTTTTTGACTAAATGGGGACATCAAAAATTTAAAATGTAACACCCCAAGCTTCTACGGTACGCTTCTCTTTGAATAATGTGATAGCGTGTATTGTACGCAACACCAAGTTCTAACACACCATAACCAATCAAACTAGCCATTATGAATAATAATGCCTACTTTTTGAAATTATATATATTTTATTTTTTAAAATGGACTTCATTTTAGGATTCGTAATATCGAATTTAGAATAAGGTGAAATTTTGGTACTTTTCGGATAACTTTAATATTTTGATGAATAGTGAAAATTACTAAATTTTAATTAAAAACAACTTTTTTAATCAAAATAATTAATAGTGATAAATTATAAATTTGAGTGGTCTTAAAGTATATTTAGAATATATTTTTCCCATTTAATATAATTTTGTTCATTGGACAAAACTTTACAATTAAACCGTACAAAAACAAGTGTCAATCTTTTGATATTTATTATCTCTTAAAAACACGCTTTTTGTTTTAACAACAGAAATTAATTTTAAATTAATTTCTACCACTTATGTGTTTTAAATTTGGAAAAATGGATTCCATATTTGGAATCATGATGTTCATATTTTGTAAATAGGTAACTTTTATTTTTAGACACTTTGAATAATTACTTCGGTAAATATTTTATTTACCATGGTTAAGGGTAAATCCGGTAAATAAGGGTTAAAAAATAATATTATAATAAGACTAAATTACCCTAAAACATGTCCTAGCCTTTTTGGTTGATACATTTTCGACCATATGCATCTTTGGGTCGATGTTGGGACCCCATGGAGCCACCTGTAGGTGATAAGGACACTTAATTTTAATTATGTTAAAATAAATACAAAAATGACACAAGCATATATCGTTTAGAAAAAAAAATTACATAGGGTTATATATGTTGGATTTTCGACTATAAATATTCATTATAAAGATAAAAATATTTCCTACATGATGATATTTTATTTATAATTTTTAGAGATTAAATAATTTAATTTATTTATGACACAATGATGATGTAGTAATTACCATAATAGTGAAACTTTAAAATAATTGATATTATAAATACCCAAATAAATATAATTTGAGACTTTTAATGAATTAAAATAATTTTATAGGATAATATGACATATTAGGATTGATTTAATTAACTTTTTTCGAAGTAATAATTCTGTTATGAGTTTCACAAAAATCAACTATTGAATAGTTTCAAAATTGACATAAAAGAGTTTTTAAAACAAGTATTATATTATTAATTGATATTAAATTCCTAAAAATATAAGGTTCAGCCAAGAGTCTTATATCATGATAGTTGTATCATAAATGGACCACTTGGGGGTCTCTTGGATGTATATGGTAAGTTTATTTACCATATAATATAAAAATACAAAGAGACATTGTAAAAGTCAAACTAATTAACTTAGAGTTAATACTTAATGATAAGGTTAATATAAGTACCCAAACCTGTCTAAATTCTATTGGTTGAGTTTTTTTCGACCTATACCCACCTTAACCTTTTAATAATAAACTTTTTAGACATTATAAACCGAATATGAATTTATTATAAATTAATATTTCTAGCTTTTCCAAAGGTGCCCCTCACCCCTCTTATAAAAAGGCACTCCGACTTCTCATTTCTTCACACCTTCGAAGCCTTTTGGTTCGTCCAAACTCTACCCCAATACTCTCCCAAATTACCTCACTACAACCTAGAGGCCTTAGTTGGATCAGAAAGCCAACCTAAGGAGCCCTTTTGATCAAATCAAAAGGAAGAACCTGAAGAAGAGGTAATGATTTCACTACCCTTTTCCAAGTTCCTTTCTTCTTCCACTTCCTCTTTCTTTGTTATTACCATTATAAAATAATAAATCCAGTATCTTATATATACTGTGATGTTATTATAAATATGGTACAACCATATTCAGTATTCTATCCACCCTTTGAATAACATGTCACCATACGTGCGTACGTACGGCTTACCGTCTCCACGTCGTGGTGTAATTGTTATTCAATATATTATTATTTGGATGGGTATAATAATGATGTGTAACTCATGTAAATAATAAATATAACATGATAATGATTCTTTATATATGATATACTATCAGATTATATATTATTTTAATATCAAAAGAATGATATTGTCGCTCGTGCGTACGTACGGACTACCGTCTCCATGAACGCGATGAGATTCATTCTTCATCGTATCCATTCAAGTATAATTATCATTTTCTGATTTAAAAATGATGTTTAAGAACTCGATATCATTCTAGATATGAATAATATATAACCTATCCATTACAAACATGGATTATGTAACAAAACATATAAAAGAAAATGAGTAATTTAACACCCGAAACAACGATAATACAAAGATATTTTTACAAAGCAATGTTAAAAGATCATATATGATATCATATGAATGCATATGATTCTTGTATAATTTAATAAAAATTATTTCACTATTATACAGCAGGTTAACCTACCCCAACCAATGAAAAGTACAAGGTAAGGGTTATTTCACAATCTCTTCATTATCCGAGGTTGTTTATACGTAATAATCTACTGGGATCTCTTTTTCATCCACATCTATGTTTCTTAACAATGTGTTTCAAAATATTTTTACTATTTACTAGAATATGGGTTAAAGTCATTTATACCCTTGTTTGAATTTTTATAAGAGGTTTATAAAGGAATCTTTCCGTCGTTTTCCAAACAAGGTGCTTTTTAACCTTTTCGACAAAATTAAGGTAAGAATGTTTTTTTAACTTATACGGCGGGTGCGGTTATTTTCCGCCATTATAAAATCGTCAAAGCTTCCCTTACAAGCTTATAAGAATATTTTCAAAGAAAATGTTTTATTTTATAAATACATGACTCTTAAATGATTTCAAAAATAGAAAGAGATATTTCTCTAAAAAGAGTTTTGATTTCATCTATGTCAACATCCTTTGATGGATTTTACACTTATTTGAAGTTAATTTATCATGATACAAAACTTATATATTGTATTGAAGGTTTTGTGATATGTTTGACTGTGGATGTGCTATTTTTATACCAGTCATATTTTATGGTGAAATTATTGACATTTCGTATGCTAGTTTTAATACGAATGTTTATGTTATGTATAAACCTTTTCATATGGGAATGCATTGGACTTAATATGTGACGGGTGGATCCCGCTATAGCTCCTCGATGCATCGGTAGGTCTCATTAGAAAAACTAGTTTCTTGGCACAAGGCCTTGGAAAAATCTTATTTGTAGTCTTGGCACGAGGCCTTGGCTATCTGGTTGTGATAGTCTGGCATTATACATTCCATCATTATGAAAGTGGTTATTGATATTGCATGTGATTATTTGATTAGTAGAATATCCATGTGAATAAGTAAATGGAATTATTTCATTTTACTTTTTCCATACTATGTTTAAGTTCAACCTTAAAAAGTCTTTTTTTTAGTTATACATTGCCTTAAATGTTTATGCTTATTTTTGAAAGTTTCCGCTATATTGTTATCCTTACTGGGCATTTGAGCTCACCCCTTTTCTATGTTTTATTTTTCCCAGGATTTGAGAAGTAAGTTATGAATGACCTGCAGGGATTTTATGTGGGGATATGAGTGTGGAATATGGAAACTATGTTGTTTTAGTAGTTTTTCACTTTATGATGTAATTTAAAACTTTATGAATATATCTAGTGTTTCCAAGTCTACTAAACCAATCGGTCTTTCGAGATTTGATCCTTCTTGTGATCGTGCCAATGTTATGTAATAATGCACCGACTCTAGGTAACTGGGGTCGGGGCGTTACAGTTGGTACCAGAGGAAGTTTAGTACAAACCTTGGAAGCTATATTTAGATAAACTCTGATTAGAGAACGTAGACCTAAGATGAACTTTGAGGATTAGTATAGAAGAACATCCCAGAATTTTGGTATTGTAGAGATTTTGTGAGTTTTCCAAGCAATACATCCCTCTCTGGATACGAGCAGGTAGAGGCAGCTCTGGCACAGATGTACCTAGGGGTAAAACCCGAAAACACCGCTTTGAGCTAGACTCGAACGGGAACTGGTGCACGACAACGGGCCTTGCTGCACTCTTGGTTACGACACTCCCGGGGGATATGCTTAGGATAACTCTCATTTTCTTTACAAATCATTATGAAGGGTTTATGAGTATATACTTCCTCAAAGAAAACATTTTTATGATTATGGATTATATCCATAAATAGTTCAATTTATGTTAAGTGTTTTGTAAGTATGGGATTATGTATTTTGATTCATAAACTGATCTAGTTTATGCCATTGTTTAGAAATGGTGCCCAGTAGAAGGAATGAGAACTCTGGAAATGCACATGATATAAAGAGAAAGAAGGATCATATATTTCATTGTCTTAAGCCATAATTTATAAGAGAAATAGTCTCACATGTATTATCATCATATGAAGAAATAATATCATGTATTGATAAGATAAGTAAAGAGTTTACTGAGTCCTATGGATTTGAAGGGAAGCAAGAGAAGAAAAGGATGGAAGAGAGAAAGATGGATAAAGGGAAGAGGGAAAAGAAGAATTTTCAAATATGTGATAACTATGGAAAGAAAGACACTGGAACTAGCCTGAAAAGAATGGGAGTTTGTTATAAGTGTGGAGGAAAAGGGCACAAAGTACGTGACTGCAAGGGTAAGAAAATGGTTTCAAATTTACAATGCTTCATTTGCAAGGAGTTTGGACACTACGCGAACCTATGTCCCATTCATCGGACTATGCCGCAAATGATGATATTGGATAATAATCAAGTTATGATACTACCACAGATGAAGAGGAATGATTAAAGTTCTTATGTTGATTATGTCATTTGAGTGTTGTATCAACAATGTAATTGTTATAATAATTATGGAGTATATAAGGATCGTACTGCAGTACTATTTCATTAAGGACTTGAGATTGTGTGGAACAAAGAAAAGTGACTCAATAGCATGTTAAATTTTTGGAAAATATATCGTTGAGAGAAAGATAAACCATAATATGGTTCTGATACCGAGGTAGTGATTTTAGAATAATACATGATTGATTTGGATAAATTATATTGGATATTATTGACTACCTTGAAGCTGATTAATGATTTGTATATTACATCATTGGTGGGGTTTAAAACATTTTTGGATTGATGAAGTATATCCAGCATTCTATATGGAATAAGGGAGCATGAATGTAATCAATAAGGATTATGGTAATTCAGTATGTTTCAGTGTTTTAAAAGATTACATGATGAAGGTATTAATATACTATTACAGGGTAAAAAGGATCTACATTATGTTTACCTTCCTTATAAATGTTGGACTGTGAGTTTGGACAGAAGTATTTTGGATAAATTCTAGTTTGAGATTAATTTTGGATTGCCATAAAAGGACAACACGGAGGTCGGGCACCAACCCGTCAAGACCGGCAAGGCCGCGAGACTTGAACCCGCAGTCGAAGGGTGACAAGGGTGTATCACCTACCACTGGCCCACGAGATTTCTTGGATTAAATAATGTAGTTTTTTTAAAAGATCTGGTAGATGAATTATAAATTTATTTATTTTGGAACCCTGTAGGAATAGTATAAATAGAATTTTTTTTACGTTCTATTATCTATTAGAGTGAAAGATGAGTTTCTGGTAGAAATTTATTAATAGATAAAACTCTAACTATAAAGTAAGTATATCTCCTTATGATCTTAGCCAATCTCATAAATAAATTCCTCAACATTAATAAAAGGAACATTGAACAAAAATGTTGTCCTAGATGGTACCTTAAATCATCACTAATTTATGGCTTTGGGATTGTTGGCCTTTTGATAGCCATGTTCTCTACCACTCTCCATCAGATAATTGATGGTTAGATTTCTCTTCCATATCCATATTTTCCTACATGGAACCCTAGTATGTGTTATTTTCGGTAATCTTCGTACTTTCCACTCTTTATTTTAAATAGAGGCCTCATTAATTCATTTCTCGATGTGGGATTTCAACTAAGATATTTTGAAACGTCAAAAATGTGTTATCCTAATACCCTATGTTTTGTTGAACCGATGGTATTTCAAATCATAGATTGATGAATATAAGGACCTCAATTTTACACTTGTTTGTGATTGATGACCTCAATCACTACCTATAAATATTTATGTTTTTCCTCCAATTATATGACTCTAATTGCCACCAATGTTCTCCTAATCGAGATCATAATTTGGTGGTGACCCTTTCATTTCTCTTTTCCTCATATTAAGACTAAATTTTAGTAACCCAATTTCCGATGTCGGTTTTCCCACAAATATATTTTCTATTTTCAACCTTTTATTTTCGAAGAACAATTTCAAATTGCGAGGACGCAATTTATTGAAGGAGGGAAGAATCTAACACCCCAAGATTTCATAGTGTGTTATTTCTTCAAAATAATTCAATAACTGGAACTACACGCAACACCAGGTTCAAGTGCACCATGATTTACCAAAGAAGCCGTTCAAAAGAGGTTATGAATAGTATTAACTAAATTTTAAACTTTATATAATCCTTATAATTTTAGAATCCATATTATCAGTTTCTTAGACATAATGTAAGAACAAATTCATTTTCAGTATTGCACTTTTACCAACTTTTAATAGTGAACCCTTTTTAAATACAATATTTTAAACCTTTTAACTAAATGGGGACATCAAAAATTTAAAATTTAACACCCCAAGCTTCTACGGTACGCTTCTCTTTGAATAATGTGATAGCATGTGTTGTACGCAACACCGAGTTCTAACACACCATAACCAATCAAACTAGCCATTATGAATAGTAATACCTACTTTTGAAATTATATATATTTTATTTTTTAAAATGGACTTCATTTTTGGATCTGAATATCGAATTTAGCCTAAGGTGAAATTTTGGTACTTTTCGGATAACTTTAATATTTTGATGAATAGTGATAATTACTAAATTTTAATTAAAAACAACTTTTTTAATCACAATAATTAATAGTGATAAATTATAAATTTGATTGGTTTTAAAGTATATTTAGAATATATTTTTACCATTTAATATAATGTTGGTCATTGGACATAATTTTACAATTAAACCGGACATAGACAAGTGTCAATCTTTTGATAGTTATTATCTCTTAAAAACAAGCTTTTTGTTTTAACAACGGGAATTAATTTTAAATTAATTTCTGCCACTTATGTGTTTTGCATTTGGAAAAATGGATTCCATATTTTGAATCAGGATGTTAAAATTGTGTAAATAGGTAACTTTTATTTTTAGACACTTTGAATAATTACTTCGGTAAATATTTTATTTACCATGGTTAAGGGTAAATCCGGTAAATAAGGGTTAAAAAATAATATTATAATAATACTAAATTACCCTAAAACGTGTCCTAGACTTATTGGTTGATAGATTTTCGACCATAGGAATCTTTGGGTAGATTTTGGGACCCCATGGAGCCACTTGTAGGTGATAGGGACACTTAATTTTAATTATGTTAAAATAAATACAAAAATGACACAAGCATATATCTTTTAGAAAAACAATTTTTACATAGGGTTATATATGTTTTAGTTTCTACTATAAATATTAATTAGAAATATAAAACGATTTACTACATTATGATAGTTTATTTATAATTTTTAGATATTAAATAATTTAATTTATTTATGACACAATGATGATGCAGTAATTACCATAATAGTGAAAATTTAAAATAATTGATATTATAAATACCCAAATAAATATAATTTGAGACTTTTAATGAATTGCAATAATTTTATATGATAATATGACATATTAGGATTGATTTAATTAACTTTTTTCGAAGTAATAATTCTGTTATGAGTTTCAAAAAAATCAACTATTGAATAGTGTTAAAATTAACATAAAATAGTTTTTAAAACAAGTATTATATTATTAATTGATATTAAATTCCTAAAAATATAAGGTTCGGCCAAGAGACTTATATCATGATATTTGTATCATTAATGGACCACTTGGGGGTCTCTTGGATGTATATGGTAAGTTTATTTACCATATAATATAAAAATACAAAGAGACATTGTAAAAGTGAACCTAATTAACTTAGAGTTAATACTTAATGATAAGGTTAATAGAAGTACTCAAACCTGTCTAAATTCTATTGGTTGAGTTGTTTTCGACCTATCCCCACCTTAACCTTTGAATAATCAACTTTGGAGCCATTAGAAACTGAATATAAATTTATTATAAATTAATATTTCTAGCTTTTCCAAAGGTGCCACTCACCCCTCTTATAAAAAGGCACTCCTCCTTCTCATTTCTTGACACCTTCAAAGGCTTTTGGTCCGGCCAAACTCTACCCAAATACTCTCCCAAATTCCCTAACTACAACCTAGAGGCCTTAGTTGGATCATAAAGCCAACCTAAGGAGCCATTTTGATCAAATCAAAAGGAAGAACCCGAAGAAGAGGTAATGATTTCACCACCCTTTTCCAAGTTCCTTTCTTCTTCCACTTCTTCTTTCTTTTTTATTACTATTATAAAATAATAACTCCAGTATCTTATATATACTATGATGTTATTATAAATATGGTACAACCATATTCAGTATTCTATCCACCCTTTGAATAACATTTCACCATACGTGCGTACGTACGGCTTACCGTCTCCACGTCGTGGTGTAATTGTTATTCAATATATTATTATTTGGATGGGTATAATAATAATGTGTAACTCATGTAAATAATAAATATAATATGATAATGATTCTGTACATATGATATAATATAAAATTATATATTATTTTAATATCAAAATAATGATATTGTCGCTCGTAAGTACGTACGGACTACCGTCTCCACGAACGCGATGAGATTCATTCTCCATCGTATCCATTCAAGTATAATTATCATTTTCTGATTTAAAAATGATGTTTAAGAACTTGATATAATTCTTGATATTAATAATATACAATCTATCCATTACAAACACGGTTTATGTAACAAAACATTTAAAATAAAACGAGTAAGTTAACACCCAAAACAACAATAATACTAAGATATTATTAACAAAGCAATGTTAAAAGATCATATATGATATCATATGAATTCATATGATTCTTGTATAATTTAATAACAATTATTTCACTATTATATAGGAGGTTAACCTACCCCAAACAAGGAAAAGTACAGGGAAAGGTTTATTTCATAATCTCTTCATTATCCGAGGTTGTTTATACGTAATAATCTACTGGGATCTCTTTATCATCCACATACATGTTTCTTAAAAATGTATTTCAAAACATTTTTACTATTTACTAGAATATGAGTTAAAGTCATTTATACCCTTGTTTGAATTTTTATAAGAGTTTTATAAAGGAATCTTTCCGTCGTTTTCCAAACAAGGTGCTTTTTAACCTTTTCGACAAAATTAAGGTAAGATTGTTTTTTTAACTTATACGGTGGTTGTGGTTATTTTCTGCCGTTATAAAATCATTGAAGCTTCCCTTACAATATTATAAGAATATTTTCAAAGAAAATGTTTTATTTTATAAATATATGACTCTTAAATGATTTCAAAAATAGAAAGAGATATTTCTCTAAAAAAGAGTTTTGATTTCATCTATGTCAACATCCTTTGATGGATTTTTCGCTTATTTGAAGTTGATTTGTTATGATAAAAAACTTCTATATTGTATTGAAGGTATTTTGATATGTTTGACTGTGGATGTGCTATTTTATACCATTCATATTTTATGGTGAAAGTATTGACATTTCGTATGCTAGTTTTAATACGAATGTTTATGTTATGTTTAAACCTTTTCATATGGGAGTGCATTGGACTTAATATGTGACGGGTGGAGCCCGCTATAGCTCCTCGATGCATCGGTAGGTCTCATGAGACAAACTAGTGTCTTGGCACAAGGCCTTGGAAAAATCTTATTTGTTGTCTTGGCATGAGGCCTTGGCTATGTGGTTGTGATAGTCTGGCATTATGCATTCCATCATTATGAAAGTGGTTATTGATATTGCATGTGATTATTAGATTAGTAGAATATCCATGTGAATAAGTAAATGGAATTATTTCATTTTACTTTTTAAATACTATGTTGAAGTTCAAGTTTAAAAAGGCTTTTGTTTTAGTTATACATTTTTTTAAATGTTTATGCTTATTTTTGAAAGTTTCCGCTATATTGTTATCCTTACTGGGAATTTGAGCTCGCCCCTTTTCTATGTTTTATTTTTCCCAGGATGTGAGAAGTAAGTTATGAATGACCTGCAGGGATTTTATGTGGGGATATGAGTGTGGAATATGGAAACTATGTTGTTTTAGTAGTTTTTCACTTTATGATGTAATGTAAAACTTTATGAATATATCTAGTGTTTCCAAGGCTACTAAACCAATCGGTCTTTCGAGATTTGATCCTTCTTGTGATCATGCCAATGTTATGTAATAATGCACTGACTCTAGGTAACTGGGGTCGGGGTGTTACATTTGGTATCAGAGGAAGTTTAGTACAAACCTTGGAAGCTAGATTTAGATAAACTCTGATTAGAGCACGTATACCTAAGATGAACTTTGAGGATTAGTATAGAAGAACATCCTAGAATTTTGGTATTGTAGAGATTTTGTGAGTTTTCCAAGCAATACATCTCTATCTGGATACGAGCAGGTAGAGGCAGCTCAGGCACAGATATACCTAGGGGTAAAACCTGAAAACACCTCTTTGAGCTAGAATCGAACGGGAACTGGTGCACAACAACGGGCCTTGCTGCACTCTTGGTTACGACACTCCTGAGGGATATGCTTAGGATAACTCTCATTTTCTTTACAAATCATTATGAAGGGTTTATGAGTATATAATTCCTCAAAGAAAACATTTTTATGATTATGGATTATATCCATAAATAGTTTGATTTATGTTAAGTGTTTTGTAAGTATGGTATTATGTATTTTGATTCATAAACTGATCTAGTTTATTCCATTGTTTAGAAATGGTGCCCAGTACAAGGAATGAGAACTCTAGAAATGCACATGATACAAAGAGAAAGAAGGATCATATATTTCATGGTCTTAAGCCGGAATTTACAAGAGAAATAGTCTCGCATGTATTATCATCATAGGAAGAAATAATATCATGTGTTGATAAGATAAGTAAAGAGTTTACTGAGTCCTATGGCTATGAAGGGAAGCAAGATAAGAAAATGATGGAAGAGTGAAAGATGGATAAAGGGAAGAGGGAAATGAAGAATTTTCCCATATGTGATAACTGTGGAAAGAAACACCCTGGAACTTGCCTGAAAAGAATGGGAGTTTATTATAAGTGAGGAGGAAAAGGTCACAAAGTACGTGACTACAAGGGTAAGAAAATGATTTCAAATATACAATTCTTCATTTTCAAGGAGTTTGGACACTACGCGAACCTATGTCCCAGTCATCAGACTATGCCACAAATGATGCTATTGCATAATAATCAAGTTATGATACTACCACAGATGAAGAGGAATGATTAGAGTTCTTATGTTGATTTTGTCATTTGAGTGTTGTATCAACAATGTACTTGTTATAATAATTATGGAGTATATAAGGATTTTACTGTAGTATTATTTCATTAAGGACTTGAGATCGTGTGGAACAAAGAAAAGTGACTCAATAGCATGTTAAATTTTTGGAAAATATATGTTTTAGAGAAAGATAAACCATAATATGGTTCTGATACCGCGGTAGTGATTTTAGAATAATACATGATTGATTTGGATAAATTATATTTGATATTCTTGACTACCTTGAAGATGATTAATGATTTGTATATTCCATAATTGTTGGGGTTTAAAACATTTTTGGATTGATGAAGTATATCCATCATTCTATATGGAATAAGGGAGCATGAATGTAATCAATAAGGATTATGGTAATTCAGGATGTTTCAGTGTTTTAAAAGAATACATGATGAAGGTATTAATATGCTATTAAGGGTTAAAATGGATCTACATTATGTTTACCTTCCTTATGAATGTTGGACTGTGAGTTTGGACAAAAGTATTTTGGATAAATTCTAGTTTGAGATTAATTTTGGATTGCCATAAAAGGACAACTCGGAGGTCGGGCACCAACCCGTCGCGACCGGCAAGGCCGCGAGACTTGAACCCGCAACCGAAGGGCGACAAGGGTGTATCACCTACCACTGGCCCACGAGATGTCCTGGATTAAATAATGTAGTTTTTTTTAAAATATCTTGTAGATGAATTATAAATTCATTTATTTTGGAACCCTGTACGAATAGTAGAAATAGAATTTTTTTTACGTTCTATTATCTTTTAGAGTGAAAGATGAGTTTGTGTTAGAAATTTATTAATGGATAAAACTCTAATTATAAAGTAAGTATATCTCCTTATGATCTTAGCCAATCTCATAAATAAATTCCTCAACATTAAGAAAAGGAACTTTGAACAAAAATGTTGTCCTAGATGGTACCTTAAATCATCACTAATTTATGGCTTTGGGATTGTTGGCCTTTTCATAGCCATGTTCTCTACCACTCTCCATCAGATAATTGATGGTTAGATTTCTCTTCCATATCCATATTTTCCAACATGGAACCCTAGTATGTGTTATTTTCAGTAATCCTCATACTTTCCACTCTTTATTTTAAATAGAGGCCTCATTAATTCATTTCTCGATGTGGGATTTCAACTAAAATATTTTGAAACGTCAAAAATGTGTTATCCTAATACCCTATGTTTTGTTGAACCGATGGTATTTCAAATCATCATAGATTGATGAATCTAAGGACCTCAATTTTACACTTGTTTGTGATTTATGACCTCAATCACTACCTATAAATATTTATGTTTTTCCTCCAATTATATGTCTCTAATTTCCACCAATGTTCTCCTAATCAAGATCATAATTTGGTGCTGACCCTTTAAATTATCTTTTCCTCATATTAAGACTAAATTTTAGAAACCCAATTTCGGATGTGGGTTTTCCCACAAATATATTTTCTATTTTCAACCTTTTATTTTCTAAGAACAATTTCATATTGCGAGGACGCAATTTATTGAAGGAGGGGAGAATGTAACACCCCAAGATTTCATAGTGTGTTATTTCTTCAAAATAATTCAATAACTAGCACTACACGCTACACCGGGTTCAAGCACACCATGACTTACCAAACAAGCTGTTCAAAAGAGGTTATGAATAGTATTAACTAAATTTTAAACTTTATATAATCCTTATAATTTTAGAATCCATATTATTAGTTTCTTAGACATAATATAAGAACAAATTCATTTTCAGTATTGCACTTTTACCAACTTTTAATAGTGAACCCTTTTTAAATACAATATTTTAAACTTTTTGACTAAATGGGAACATCAAAAATTTAAAATGTAACACCCCAAGCTTCTACGGTACGCTTCTCTTTGAATAATGTGATAGCTTGTGTTGTACGCAACACCGAGTTCTAACACACCATAACCAATCAAACTAGCCATTATGAAAAGTAATACCTACTTTTTGAAATTTTATATATTTTATTTTTTAAAATGGACTTCATTTTTGGATTCAGAATATCGAATTTATCCTAAGGTGAAATTTTGGTACTTTTCGGATAACTTTAATATTTTGATGAATAGTGAAAATTACTAAATTTTAATTAAAAACAACTTTTTTAATCAAAATAATTAAAAGTGATAAATTATAAATTTGAGTGGTTTTAAAGTATATTTAGAATATATTTTTACCGTTTAATATAATTTTGGTCATTGGACATAATTTTACAATTAAACCGGACATAAACAAGTGTTAATCTTTTGATAGTTATTATCTCTTAAAAACACGCTTTTTGTTTTAACAACGAGAATTAATTTTAAATTAATTTCTGCCACTTATGTGTTTTGAATTTAGAAAAATGGATTCCATATTTGGAATCTGGATGTTCAAATTGTGTAAATAGGTAACTTTTATTTTTAGACACTTTGAATAGTTACTTCGGTAAATATTTTATTTACCATGGTTAAGGGTAAATCCGGTAAATAAGGGTTAAAAAATAATATTATAATAATACTAAATTACCCCAAAATGTGTCCTCGCCATATTGGTTGATACATGTTCGACCATAGGCATCTTTGGGTCGATTTTGGGACCCCATGAAGCCACTTGTAGGTGATAGGGACACTTAATTTTAATTATGTTAAAATAAATACAAAAATGACACAAGCATATATCTTTTTGAAAAACAATTTTTACATACGGTTATATATGTTGGCTTTTCGACTATAAATATTAATTAGAAAGATAAAACGATTTCCTCCATGATGATATTTTATTTATAATTTTTAGAGATTAAATAATTTAATTTATTTATGACACAATGATGATACAGTAATTACCATGATAGTGAAATTTTAAAATAATTGATATTATAAATACCCAAATAAATATAATTTGAGACTTTTAATGAATTAAAATAATTTTCTAGGATAATATGGCCTATTATAATTTATTTAATTAACTTTTTTAGAAGTAATAATTCTGTTATGAGTTTCACAAAAATCAACTATTTAATAGTGTCAAAATTGACATAAAAGAGTTTTTAAAATAAGTATTATATTATTAATTGATATTAAATTCCTAAAAATCTAAGTTTTGGCCAAGAGACTTATATCATGATATTTTTATCGTTAATGGACCACTTGGGGGTCTCTTGGATGTATATGGTAAGTTTATGTTCCATATAATATAAAAATACAAAGAGACATTGTAAAAGTGAAACTAGTTAACTTAGAGTTAATACTTAATGATAAGGTTAATATAAGTACCCAAACCTATCTAAATTCTATTGTTTTAGTTGTTTTCGACCTATCCCCACCTTAAAATTTGAATAATCAACTTTTGAGCCATTAGAAAACGAATATGAATTTATTATAAATTAATATTTCTAGCTATTCCAAAGGTTCCCCTCACCCCTCTTATAAAAAGGCACTCTTCCTTCTCATTTCTTCACACCTTCAAAGCCTTTTGGTTCGGCCAAAATCTACCCAAATACTCTCCCAACTTCCCTCACTACAACCTAGAGGCCATAGTTGGATCAGAAAGCCAACCTAAGGATCCCTTTTGATCAAATCAAAAGGAAGAACCCGAAGAAGAGGTAATGATTTCACCACTATTTTCCAAGTTCCTTTCTTCTTCCACTTCTTCTTTATTTGTTATTACTATTCTAAAATAATAACTCTAGTATCTTATATATACTTTTATGTTATTATAAATATTTTACAACCATATTCTGTATTCTATCCACCCTTTGAATAATATGTCACCATACGTGCGTACGTAAGGCTTACCGTCTCCACGTCGTGGTGTAATTGTTATTCAATATATTATTATTTGGATGGGTATAATAATGATGTGTAACTCATGTAAATAATAAATATGACATGATAATGATTCTGTTTATATGATATACTATCAAATTATATATTATTTTAATATCAAAAGAATGATATTGTCGCTCGTGCGTACGTACGGACTACCGTCTCCACGAACGCGATGAGATTCATTCTACATCGTATCCATTCAAGTATAATTATCATTTGTTGATTTACTAATGATGTTTAAGAACTTAATATCATTCTGGATATGAATAATATACAACCTATCCATTACAAACATGGCTTATGTAACAAAACATATAAAATAAAATGAGTAAGTTAACACCCGAAACAACGATAATACTAAGATATTATTAACAAAGCAATGTTAAAAGATCATATATGATATCATATAAATTCATATGATTCTTGTATAATTTAATAACAATTATTTCACTATTATACAGGAGGTTAACCTACCACAACCAAGGAAAAGTACAAGGTAAGGGCTATTTCACAATCTCTTCATTATCCGAGGTTGTTTATACGTAATAATCTACTAGGATCTCTTTATCATCCACATCCATGTTTCTTAAAAATGTATTTGAAAACATTTTTAATATTTACTAGAATACGGGTTAAAGTCATTTATACCCTTGTTGGACTTTTTATAATAGGTTTATAGAGAAATCTTTCTATCATTTTCCAAAAAATGTGTTTTTTAACCTTTTCGACAAAATTAAGGTAAGAATGTTTTTTTAACTTATACGGCGGGTGCGGTTATTTTCCGCCGTTATAAAATCGTCGAAGCTTCCATTACAAGATTATAAGAATATTTTCAAAGAAAATGTTTTATTTTATAAATATATGACTCTTAAATGATTTCAAAAATAGAAAGAGATATTTCTCTAAAAAGAGTTTTGATTTCATCTATGTCAACATCCTTTGATGGATTTTACGCTTATTTGAAGTTGATTTATTATGATACAAAACTTCTATATTTTATTGAAGGTTTTGTGATATGTTTGACTGTGGATGTGCTATTTTTATACCATTCATAGTTTATGGTGAAAGTATTGACATTTTGTATACTAGTTTTAATACGAATGTTTATGTTATGTTTAAACCTTTTCATATGGGAATACATTGGACTTAATATGTGACGGGTGGATCCCTCTAGAGCTACTCGATGCATCGGTAGGTCTCATGAGACAAACTAGTGTCTTGGAACAAGCCCTTGGCAAAATCTTATTTGTAGTCTTAGCACGAGGCCTTGGCTATGTGGTTATGATAGTCTGCCATTATGCATTCCATCATTATGAAAGTGGTTATTGATATTTCATGTGATTATTCAATTAGTAGAATATCCATGTGAATAAGTAAATGGCATTATTTAATTTTACTTTTTCCATACTATGTTGAAGTTCAAGTTTAAAAAGGATTTTGTTTTATTTATACATTGCCTTAAATGTTTATGCTTATTTTTGAAAGTTTCTGCTATATTGTTATCCTTACTAGGCATTTGAGATCACCCATTTTTTATGTTTAATTTTTTCCAGGATGTGAGAAGTAAGTTATGAATGACCTTCAGGAATTTTATGTGGGGATATGAGTGTGGAAAATGGAAACTATGTTGTTGTTGTAGTTTTTCACTTTATGATGTAATGTAAAACTTTATGAATATATCTAGTGTTTCCAAGGCTACTAAACCAATCGGTCTTTCGAGATTTGATCCTTCTTGTGATCATGCCAATGTTATGTAATAGTGCACCGACTCTAGGTAACTGGGGTCGGGGCGTTACAATCTCCTATTTCTACCTATGCCTCAACAGCTTATTAGTGATCTCACTCCCAGTCATATGACGAGTCGGACAATCATAGGAAAGATGTATTATTCTGTCACTTGAATAGAACCGCCTTTCCCTGGGATGGATAGACCCATCCCAAGAGCCTTTAACTATAAATACACTATCCTAGGACCTACTCCTAAAATTTATCACATGTCCATGTCACTAAGACTGATGTCGTATCCCAACTATCGTGGTCTCTACTTCTATGGGACCACTACTGGTAACCACTAGGTAGGTCTTCTCAGCCACAAACTCCCAACCCACAAAGCTCTCTCTAACACCCCAGCATAGATAGGAATGCATAGAGGGATAAAACTGGATCAAAACTCTATTCACAATACTCACGTTAAATTATAAGTCTAGATGAAATGGTCATGAACCACATCCATCGAATACCTGGAGATGTTGGTGAACCATGATGAATACTCAACTACCGTCATGCTACCCTGCTGAAGACTCAGAAACTCCAGGATACATATAGTCCTTAGCATAGCTGGAGAGAAATACTTTCTAAAAAGGTAGCCAAACTCTGAAAATGAAAGGATCAACTCATCATAAGACTTATTTACTAACCCCCACCATCATTATGTTGATCCATGGAGAAGGCTCACCACCAGGACTACCATCTAATATGCTTATGTCCTAACCAAATGGAAAACATAGTTCCCAGTTGTCTTATCTGGTTGATTCCCTCTAAGCCCTGCAGGTCATGTAATTGTCTCTAAAACATCAGGCCTTGTAAGGGTTCCACCTCACCCCTTGAAAGGTGGATTATCAAAAATAATAAAAAAATGAAGGCCTTCAGGCCATTCCGACTGTATCAATACCTCATCACTGAGGGGATTATTCTCATGATTCTGATGTTTAACCCTAGATATAATAAGTTATGGAGGAATCCTAGAAGTAAATAAGATCCACCATGGTAAATGAGTATATCAGGAGAGCTAACTCAGGAAGCACATGGAAACCACAACCAATTCATATATGATGCATGTACCATTGTTTTTTAGGAAACCTTTGTTCTCATATAATGAGTTTAAAATCAGGTGATAAGAGTCATGTTGTATCGATATGTTAGCCACCCCACCAACACTGGAGTCCCTAACCTAAAACCTAAACTTAATGTCCTTAACATTGTTTCCCCAAACCAAACTCACAGAATCTAGTTATATGGTAGAACTAAATGCTTTGATATCACTCTATCATGACATGTCCCAATAGGGACCATGTCATGAATCCCTAATCCCACCTATAACAGGTCAGGGGAAAAAGACTAGCACTGAGTTAGAATATTACTAACATTGGTGGCCTTGACCAAATTACCTATACACACGCACACATATCCATGCCCATCCAATGCTGAAAAGTAAAAAAAATGAACAAGCATTCATGAATACATATAAATCCCACAACCAGGGTGCAATAGGATGTAAAGGGAAGTAAATATACCCAAATACAATCCCCCCACAAAGAGTCTGTAAACAAGTCCAAACTGAAAGTAATACTGGGTACTGCTATCACGATACCACAGAAACACACATTGGTCTCTCGAGTCTCGCTAAGCGCCATTTGGTACTCATCCTTATACGACTCTGTAAAAGGTTTTATTTTCTATACAAGACAAAACCTGTGTGATAAAATCTTGTGTAGGGATGAGTATAACAATTCCCAGTATCACACCTAGAAACCATAAATCATACAACAAAAGGAATAAAAATCACCTCTTCACAAGTATATGTCTATGACACATATATCAAAAATATAAAGATATAATCAACAAGACACAGAGTCTAAAGGTAATTCACAATTGTAATTCCAGCCTAGGATTCCATCTAAAAGATTCCATGTAGACCTCATCCTGTAGAACACACCCCACAAGTCTGGTAGCACGGATGACACCCTTCCAAGAGTTAGTGGTCATCGGGTCTTGCCATAGGAAGAACATGCTAAAAGTTCTAAGAGATGTGATACATAGATGATGATCACTCCTAAAGTCATGGGGTATACCAACAACAAAATCTAGATTAACCCTCTAAGTATAGGATTAGTTCCCTCATAGTATTGGTCATAAAGATACCAAGAACTCCACCTAGGGACTGAATATGAATAGTGGATCTCACTTCGAACCTCATAGAAGGATTACAAAAACTATATCCAATAATTTCTTCTGAAATAATCATTTTCCTGTGTGTAGGAGGTGATTACATACTAACCCATGGGTAATGGAAATGGGGAATTCACCCTAACAAAACATGTCCAAGATGAAGAGGAAAATGGCTCCAAGCCAACATTTCAGTAGTACATTACATGTAGTAAGGTTACAAACCATGTACTTTCAATCATGGGTCCTTCCCATGAAAATGAACCATGTATGAGTATATGTAGAATTACATGGAGTACTACAACCTGAGTACCTCATCTTGTGTCATGTTACATACCTTAGCCCATGTATACCCAGTCAGTATGTGTCAGTTTGGGAGTACATTGTGTTCCCGTTGTCATGTACCACCTTCACGTCGTACCAATCCCAGATCTACAACATTGAATCATTGTGTCAAGAATCATATGTGAAATGATCAGTTTCCTTGATATATTTTAGAATATGGGCCAAACAAAGAGCCCTCGCAATGAGAAAAGAAATAAGGGATAAATGCACAGCAACAAATGTGAGGAACGAACATCGTCCAATGTTCGTGTTGTCTTGGATCTATCTTTGTTATAATTAGAAGAGGATAATCAATAATTATCAATAAAAACAAACTAAATAACCCCTCAAATAAACTCATCCTACAAAAATATCAAACCACGGATCAATCAATTGGTTGATTGATTCGTGTTCGGTGTAGGAAAAGAAAACGGGGAAAAAATCCAAACACAACTAACTTACTACCTTGAGATGGATTGATCACTTATGAAGAAAGATCCTACATCACAATCATAGGTGAGGTACTCTAATTCTATCTCACACCATTCATTGATCTTCAATCCGGTATTCATCCACTAATATAATCACATTCTACACTCTCTAATAGCTCTCTAATGATTGGCAGGGTTATACTATTATCCTTACAAGTTATCCATAAGCATGTATTTAAAGAAAATATTAGTTTGTTGCATCGACGGATAAATAAAATAATTTTATCTAATTATTTAATTTATTTTACTCCTGTGATGACTATTCCACAAACATCACATGCCGAACAAGGTTATGTCATGCCTATGGTAAAATAAATATTCTGAACTCAATGGTTCCCTTGTATTTTTAATCTAGGTCCCTATTTAGAATTTATTCCACTTTTTAAGGAAAAATGAATATGTGTGGTATTTGATACATGTAATATATTTCAAATATTTAATTCAGCCACACCGGGACTCAGAATCGCATGTTGTTCCCATAATATGTATGAAGAGAAAATATTTTTTCATGAGATTGATAAATTATAGACCAAAACAACCAGTAAATGATATTTATGGGCATATTTAACCACTGATTTTTTATTTGAAATTTCTATAGGAGGTAGGTGAAACCACTTTTATGCATATAAGAAAGTGTATATTCTTTTTCATGTATTGTAATGTTCATTATAGAAGAATTTCCTACATATGATAAATTATCTGGATATAGTGTTAAGGAATATAAAGCATGTCTAATTTTTTAAATAAGATACTTCATATTATCAATTGAAGAATGAGAGAAAGATAGTGTATATTGGACATAAAATATTTTTTTGAATTGATAATCCTTGTCATAGATTGAAAATGTAATTTAATGGTTTATAGTAATAAGATATCCCTCCACAACCATTTTTAGATAACGAGTATTAGGATAAGGTTAAAAATATTGATTTCACATTTGGAATGAAAGGAAGTTCTAGTAATAAAAAACAAATATTTAAGAAATTTTATTTCTTATTTCAGCTACAATATTAAAAAAATTTAGATATAAAACATAACATTAGAGTTATTCATTTTTAGAAATGTATATGTGATAGTTTTAATGGAACATTGTTTGATATAAATAGAAAGTCAAAAGATGGATTGAATAGTAGATTGTGCTTAACATACATGGGATAATGTTTAGAGTTATCTACCAATATGAAAGGAAATTGAACATATTTACCAATTGCATGTCACGTAGTAATATTTAATTATAAGATTAATGTTTTTAAATTTCATCATGTTTCCAATGAATATTATTAAAATTTGAAGAATTCAGTGTCATTATTGGATTTTAAATTAATAGGTATAAAATCTCATGACTATATTGTATTGATATAGAGACTGTTACAAGACGCATTTCATGGTATATTGTGCATACTTTTCTAAAATAAAATAATCATGTTATGTTATTTTTTCAAATCCATTTTAATAAAATTCATTTATCCATATTTTTAGTTGTGTTGGAAAATGAAGTTTCCCTCATCCTTTTTCAACTAGAAATGTTTTTCCCACCAATATTTTTATTATAGTGGTTCATCTCATGATACATTTTGTGTGTGAGATAAGAATATTTGGACATGTTTATTTACATTGGATTTATCCTTTTGAAAGATATATGAAAATATTTAAGGGATTTTTTAAAAATACTCATCATCTATGGGTCTTTGTTATGAAAAAATATATATGAGAAGTGGTGATTGAGTTATTTAATAATTATTTATATAATGTAGAGCATAAAATTCTTTCTATTTCTCAACTTTTGATATTTTATAGTGGTGGTAGAGGGATTCATGGCATAAAGAAAAGTTTATTCCATGTTATGAGATTATATAGACAAATTTATACATTTTAAACAATAAAGCAGAGGTTCAACCATATATATCATCACATATTGCGAGGTTGAAGGTACGATGTTTAAAGATAAATGAAAATGTTTTGATGATTGATCACAAAAATACATTTGTTTCACGGTTTAAATAGAGAGTCAATACAAATTTATCAACATCAGAAAAATTAAAATGGTTTGTATAGGGTTCATCTCTTAATGTGATCACATGGTTAGGATTTGATATTAATGGTTACACATTTTATAAAAAAATAAATATAATAAGATTACCATTATAAATAGTGGGGTAATGTTCATCACTAAAGCATTTCATTTTTTCAACAGAAAAAAGACAAAAACTCAATTTTTGTATCAACAACATTTTTTGAAGTTGTTGAGGAAATATGGGAAATTTATTATAGTAAATTTTCCGTAACAATGTTTAAGTATAACTAGATTAATATCAATAATGGTGTGAAACATGATGATTATGGAATTACACTCACTAATTTTAAAATATTTAGTTTCAAAAAGAAATTATCTATCATGGAGGCACATTAAAACAAAATATTTTATGTTATCTACCCATCAAATGACCAGTGGTCCATCATTTTTCAAGGGAAAAGAATTAATTTTGGGGATGAGTATGATGATGATGTTTTAGATTTATGTGAGGTCTCTTAATCTATTATGAAATTTATAGATGATTAAAAATACTATAATATAGGAATAGTCCCTGCTGTAAGAAATGATCATATTGATTGGATATTGGAAAATACTTAGTTACTCAAATAATAATCTAGGTAAATATTTATATTTTATTTCATTTTTAAAATTTTCACATGTAAAAAATCTATTTTTAAAATTTGAATTTCTAAATATATATATATATATATATATATATTAATTATGTTTATAATTTTTGTGTTAAGTTTTACATTCAATGATTCCAGTCAAACATCTATTGATAGAAAATCCCAATGCACGTCACTATGATTTGGTTAAATGTACAAATATAAAAACAATTTTTTGTAGCTGTGATATTTAAATCTATAAATTTTGATCATTTCTATTATATTTGAATTAATTATTATGTTTATTAATTTAAGTTGCATATTTTATTATTAAGAATAATGAAATCATTTTTTTAAAATTACAAATGTGTGACACTATTTTTTACCTATATATTTTTATATTAATTATTTTTAGATCTTCGATTATATAATAGTATAGAGGTACACAGAATATCATTACATTTGTCTATTTAAATGATAGACATATAGAAATAGGAAAATTTACCATGGTATATGTATGTTTTTTTTCATATTATTAAATTTTCAATAATTAAATTATTTAATGAAATTAAACTTTAATTTATCAAAAACTATTTATAGGACTACTGGTGAGCCTCCTATGGTGGTTTCTTCTTCTTATTCTCTAAATAGTGTGATTCAAAGAGTTGTTAGATATGGGATTAAATGTTAACCTAAATTTTCATTTTATCTTGGATAACAAAGGGTACATATTAATTTTTATGGTAATAATAACCCAACAAGCACAAATGCAATGCATTTTAGGTGTTATAACTCCATGTAGATCTGTTAGAAGATTGAAATTTTATATCTTTATTTTAATTCCATTGAAAAATTGATGAAAGAGAAGTTGGGGGAGTCTATAATGGTAAAATATCTCAATTGATTTATTTTTGTCTCATTCTTTGAGTATTATATATTTTACAAGACTAATATTTATTGATTTCAATTAAATTTTACATTTTACTTTCAAGAAATAAAAGCAATAAATAAAATGTGTTTATATTTTGAGGTGTTTAACTAGAGAGGTTTTAAAACAAAATTGAAAAAAAATGTTCTTGGGAACTTACAGAATAAAAAATCATGCCTCTATTATGGGTATTTAGATGCAGAGACCTAGACTAAATTTCTCATCAACTGACTTGAAAAAGCATTTATGGTATAGTCATTATTGTATATTGTACAATTTCATATATATTACCTAATTAATATTTATTTATTTTTATATAATGGGCATATAGGAGATCTCACCAAGATATCTAGTTACAAAATATAAACCCTTATACTTTATCAAGTGGAGGGTATTATTTATTGGATGAGAAAATGATTATAAAAAAGTCTGATGCGTTAAGATCTAAATATATAAGTGGTTAAGAAGGGGTCTGGTTTGTTCCTCCATCTCCCCCCACATTCCATGAAAAATGGAAAATTGTGAAAATGAAAAAAAAGTAGTTTATAAATCAATCTAAATGAGTAGGTGACATAATTGTATGGAATTAATATTTATTTATTTTTAAGTTTTTATTTCAAAAATTAGTATCACTAATATATGATATTAATTTATCATTTCAATATGAACTTCAATATAAAGTGATTCAGGGAAATTTTATCTCTGAGGTTTGGTTGTAAATTCTAGCAATAGCTTTAGGAAATCTAGAACACCCTATTCACATAAGAGAATATGAGGTGGGTGTTAGTATTAGGAATTTTTTTCGTTATAAAAGTTATAAATAGTGGGATTCATAAATATATTACTTAATAATTAAGATGGAATACCTAAAATTTTCGATGGGTTATCATTTTAAATCAGTTGTGTAGACTATGTATGAATAAATGATGAGACAATCACAGCCAAAATAGGATGGATACTCAAATCCTCAACCTCCTCATTCAGACCCAACCATATACTGTGAATTGTATTCTGAAGATACCTATGTTCATATAGTAATGTGTGGAGTAGTACATATTTTTGGGGATTTTGTACAACACAGGCCTATGCAGTTAGGTCAGGTATGATTATCAGTACATGATATTGTTAATACAAATTCTCTCATTCCATTGTCTACATAGGAGGTCACCAAATTTTTACATTGTGTGGGTCATTTTTTACTCTAGTCATATAGCCTTCTTCATATCCTGACATGCGAGGAATGCAATGTTTTTTAAATATAATTTATATTTGATTAAAAATTAATTATAATTTTTTCTTATACATAATTTATATGGCAGCATCTAAAATAAAAATAATTAGTAAAAAATAAACAAAAGGTTCAAGAACCAATAACTTCATATACATCTGATATTTATGATGGTATAAAAAGATTATACTAGATTTATTCCTTCTTGGTTAATATTTATGAGTTTTTGAGGATGTCTAATATATGTGTAAGAGACTATGAATTGCGAATATTCAAAAAGGATATCATGGATCCTGTTATTTTTGAATATTTGACCATACATGTGTTGCTGTTGTACAACATGTAATTAAATTTATCTTTTAGTTTCTCTTTTTTTAAATAAATATGAAATAAAGAGACATAATGTACTTCTTATTTAATTAGGTATCTATACATGATTTTCATTCAAAATGAGACTACTATCATTTATAGTTTTATTATTCTAGGATGAATTTTAACGGTTAAGCAATATTTGAATGATGATGTTATAGCTACATATATATGTGAGAAATTAAAAAATATGGATATTGGGTGTCATTTTTTCCATTATTTGATGGGTAAGAAGACTAAGATAATTATGAACTCCTATTCATTATAATTTCATTAACTATGAACATTTTATATTGTATTAGTCATTGGATGTTATGCATGTTATTTTCACATGGATTCACATCATATTTGGTTTTCTCTTTATTAGGTGGAGTTTGTATACATTTTAGGAAATTGATAAAAATATGTGTTTTATTCTTTTTTATAAGTTCTTTAATATTAATTACTTTTTTATACATTTTTTGTTAGTTGATATATTAAAAAATAGATATTTTTGAAAGCTTAAAAATGATCACTTATTGATACAGGATTCAAAAAAAATTAAATACATGAAAGTAAAGGTAAATAAATTTTAAATTATATAATATTTGAAATATAAACTTATTTGTGTTTATTTTCAAGTTAATGTTTCATTACAGCAGTTTCATTTTCAAAATGTAAATGTGGAATGTGGTTATTATGTTTTAAGATTCATGTTTGAGATCGTCAAAAATAGGGTGATAACTGAATTTAATAAGGTTAGTAATATTAAATATTTAACATTTTATATCAAAATATTCTATTTTTGAATCTGATAAAATTCTTTGTTATTGTATGTCTTCAATGATGTCACATTTTATATAGATAAATAACTTTCACACCTTCAAAAAATTTTTCAAAAAAATAATTTTTAGGTATGGTTAATTTGTAAATTGAGTATAATGTATATCACTTTAAATTAATTCTTAAAAATGAGTATTTAGAAAATTATTTTATGGTTTATGTTGGTTTTTTCTTTTTTGTTGTTCCAGTTAAAAATTTAATATATTCTTAGAAAATGTGTTTCATAATATTTTAAAATAAAATTATAAATTTTCACATTGGTTTTTGTATAAACCAACGTTGAATCTTTTGATATCGATTTTGGGTAAAAAATGACATCAAAATCCCCTTTCTACAAAGGTTTTGTACTAAAATTGACATGGAAATTTGTGTAATTATTTCAAAAAATAATAATTTGGGTTTTCCATAAAATTTATGTGGAATGGTATATTTTTTGTTAAAATAATTAATGTTGGTTTTGGGTAAAAATCGACATCAAATGCTCATTTCCACATTGGTTTTATAGTAAAGCAAACATGGAAAATTTTTTAATTCTTTAGGAATTTTTACAAGCCAGTTTTATAGAAAACTAACGTGGAAGGTAGCTTTTTATAAATATTTATGCATCGGTTAAATCATAAAACTGACACAAAAATATATTTTTAACCTCATTTTAAAAAAACAACATTGAAATATTTCTTAAATTCACTTTTTATTTTATGTTTTGATGTTGGTTTTAAAAAAACAGACATCTGAATTATTATAGTTAACATATCTTGTATTAACATCATTTAAAAATTGATTTTGAAAATTTAAAAAGAATGCTTCTAAATATATACTTTTCCACTAATGTTATCACATCAATATCAGGGAATGTCACGTCCCTACAATATCTATTGTATCATTAACTCAAACAATGTTAAAAAATATACATTAAAAACATTAACATCACATAAATAAAACATATATCAAATCACCACATCAATAAAAAAATGTAACCATAATCTGAATTGCAATAAAAATCACAACACATACCATTTTCTACTCAGACTTCCATAGTTTCTTGGGAAATCTAACTCAATTGTCCATATCTAAACTACACCCCATGTTTCATACACCGCCACATCATAACGAAATATCCCCTTCCAGTTTATGGTTTCAAGTATTTCATTACACAAAATTTATAATTGTTTACAACATCATTCAATGAAATAAGAACACATTTTTCATATAACATCACCTCATAGATAATCACATTAATTATTAATTTCCATTTAATCTCAATTATTCCAAAATGACCACTTATTTTCCTTCATCTCATCATTATCAAATACCAATTACTTTACCTTCATATATCATGATTATATCCATTTAAATTTAATTAATTATTCCATGTCAATTCAATTTCTACTATTTCATCCAAATATCCCACTAATTAGGTTTATCTATCATTAATTTCATTTGATATATAACATTTCCCTTAACTACATCAATCAAACTAGAAGAATTCACCAAATATGTATAAAAGATAAACGAGATTCCACTACCTCATTATGGTTTGATTTTTTTTTGATAAATTTATAATATTGTTATCTAAATATAAAAAAACACCAATTCATTATAATAGATCCACATAATTCATCCATCTACACCCAATCACAATATAAATAGTGAAATGTAAGATTCCACCAATTTATCAAAAGAAATTGATAAACAATTCCACTTACCATTGATCAATGATTTGATCTAATAAATCCCATTAAAAAATACATTAATATATGTTAAATATGCTAAATATTATACCCCAAGTCACCCACTAGTCCATTCTAAGGTTTTAGATAATTTAATAGAGAAAAAAATAGGTTCCATTTTATTTTTAATAATTTAAAACTGAATCATCAAAAACATGAAATTTCTCCATAAAAGGTGACATGTTTTCACTAATTAATTCCTGATAAAACTATAATGGAATGTTTTGTATCCCCTACTTAAAATAATTATCTATTTCCCAAATTAAATTCACACATATCTAATAATATTCATAAAGTGTTCAAATAAAACATGACATATTTCTTTGATTCTTCCAAAATCCTTGACAATAAACCATGGTATTCTCATTCCCCATGAAAATCGGCTGAATCCTCAATATCTATTTAAAATCCACCATGAAATGTATTAAAACAACATATATTATATTTTCTACCTAGTTTTCTAGAAGCTATAATTCAAAACATTACCAAGAATCTTGAATTTTCTACAATAATCATGAAAATATCAAATAAATCAAGAAAAGTTTTCAAAGTCATGTTGTCCAACAAACTCATTATACACCATATAATATATCCCAAAAACACTTAGCTATAATCATACACTACTAAAACTCAACATGAGATTTTATACATATAACACGGCATGGTTTTCTTGTAAGGATTAATTTCTCTCCAAATTCGACTTTCATCTTCGTATTCCACCTCCAATACTTGAAAAATACATAATGATAATGAATATAAATTCAATTACTATATATTAGATACCTCTTTAATTATTTTAAACCTCAAAAATAAAAAATATATAATTTTAAAAAATGAATAAATCACCAAAAAAATATAAACTATCACATTACAAACCTCTAAAATTCCTTTTATCCCTAAAAAGACCAACCATATCATTTTAAATCAGAATTATTGAAAATAGAAATATTTAGATACATATTTAAACTTTAGATTCTTGTTACAAGAAACAAGGTTTAAAAAATCAGGCTATTGAACTTCCATTAGTAACTTACACTATCAAGTACTTTCGTACAAGACACCATAAAACCATAAAACAAGCACCAAAGGAATGAATCATCCCTGAAACATGTTTTCTCGATAATACTAATTTTTTGTTGAATTCTCAACAAACATCATATATTCAAAAATATCAACCCCACTCTAATAAATCACATAATAAACTTAATGAAGGTAACTCAAAAATTGTGACACATGGAATGCATCATAAACTTTTTTTAGTATGGGTGAAACTAATTATAGATATTACACTTCTTAAATGCTTCAACACTATGAGGAGTCCAATAAACCTCAGAGAAATTTTGATACCTCAACCAATCCTATATTTTCCATGTCTGGGTAAAACCTTTAAGAACACTTGATCACCAACATCAAACTTAATTACTCTCCTCCTATAATAATTATATGAATTTTGGTATCTCTGTGTCATTTTCATCCACTATAAGATTATCTACACATTATCTATCATATCTATAGTGACCAATGCCTTTTAAAAACATTATTACATGATTTTAATCATAAAACAAACCGATTATCGAATAATCCAGTGTCTTTAGAGGGATAGGTACTTTGTTAGAACACATGAAACCAAAAATAAAAAAACTTTATGTAATCTCTATAATGATCTCTTAACTCCCTTTGATCTTCTATAACTACATAGAATAACCTGGGAAATACATTGAAAAAAGTGATGAGCTATAAATCCTAGTAAGGGAATAAACATGGGAATAAATTACTTCACATGAGTGAGAAAAAACAACATGAAAAAATAAATGGAATGGATCATTAATAAACTTATAGAATCATAACATATAGAACATGGAATCATATGATCATGTAAACATAGAAAAGTGTAAGCAACATATAACATTCCATTAACATAAGTCAAGGATAACTTCTAATACTATATCAGATGGTGGAAAATGTCCCATGCTAGATTAGGTTTACTCCATAATCCCATAAATGATGTATCATATGACTAAAAATTACCCAATTTATTAGAGAGTTATCTTGTTTTACCCATTATAACATGCTCATGTATATTTGTACCACATAAAGAATCAAATATAAGGAATAAACATAAGATTGACCCATGGATAGAAATGGGTTTCGTAATGAAGTCATATGGAATAACCAAAGGGTGTATCATAATTGTATCTATTAAATATAGGATTTAAATAATTCTTGGACATTCATAAATGAAAAATAATAATACATTACGGATAATTATGTCCAAATGAATTGAAAACAATAAATATAGTGGTTGGATAACTTTAGAATTGTGTTACTTAAGTGTGGTTTTAAGGAAAAGGATAAAGAGTATCTAAAGAGGATAGGGAATAATTATTTCCATAAAACCATACTTGAAAATGGGTATGAAACAGAGAAGTTCCCTTTAATTGGGTTTGCTTATTGAAAGGAGTTGAGAATGGAACCTTATAAAAAAATTATTTCCAAATAATAAAAATATAAATTGAGATAGGTATATTTATTTTGAAAATATATAAAAAATATAGAATAAGTATATTATAATAATTAAGAGATAACTTTAGGAAAATAGAGATAATTTGTTTCCCAAATGAAATATGCAGGTTCATAGGGATCCCTTGCCTTATGTTTGAATGCATTCTTTACTTGCACTTAATTTCCTAGATAATAAAATTAGATTCATTAATTACTTATTTTAAAAATATTAAAGATGTATTTTCTTTATTAAAATTTTATTATGTTCATTTATGACCATTTCAATGATATATAAAGATCAATTTTGTCATTTTGGGAGCGTTCATTTCATGATTTCAAGATCAATTAACTTGTGTATAATTATGAAGTTATTTTTAAGTGGATATAAAACCACATAAGTGAGATTAAATTGTGTTTATTTACTTATATAATTTTAAATGGTCCCATAAATAATTTTTTACTCAGACATGAGGATGATTCATTTGACAAAATATTAATGATAAATGTATAGTTTATTTTGGGGGTTTTTCCACCCATCACGAACTAGTTTAGTTTTACTTAATTTTATGTCTATATATTAGTTAAAAACCTAAAATAAGTCATTAGATATTTAATAAAATATGATTTAAGCATGATTATATTTTTATGAATATCCATGATGGTGGTAATATAAAGAAAAAATTCTTTATCCACAGAGATGGTTAATCACCATAATTTGGACAATAGTTTCCTTTCATTAAATAAGTGGAGATGAGAAAACGGTCTGGATATAAAATATTCAATTTGAAATATAAAATAAATTATATACTTGATACTGGATTTATCATTATTTTTTTAATTAATAAGTTTAGGGGAAGTTAGAAGAAGAAAATAAATTAAGATAGGTGGTTTAAGAATGTTACCTTTTGAATATCACCTCATTGAAGGATCCCTTAAGGAGCATGGAATTAGTCTTTTGGTGATACCAACACAACTAGAATGTTTCTAGGGAAGTGAGAGGATAATTAGGTAGAATATGGTTGAGCTATAACTTTCAAGGTGGTGAAATGAACGGAAGGAAGGGGTGCTCTTTTATAATGGAGGTGACATGCACTTTAGGATTACCTTAAAATATTAAAATATAATAAGACTATTTTAGAATAAAATTATTTTAGATGGCCTATAAGTGTATAGGGGATGATATTTTCGAATATATATTATCTATTTTTTCCTTATTTAATATTTTATGATTTTTAAAAAAAATTAATAAAATATTACATTAATGAAATTTCATTATTTTCAAATTTTATATTATTCATTACTATGACTTTAAAAACATCAAATCAAGAGTAAAATTTGAAACAAATATTATATTATATATTTGAAATGCCATTTTCATCTATAGAATTCATGGATAATGTAAATACCTGAAATTTTCATATAATTTTTTTTAATTATATGGGATTATTACGAGACTACAAAAATTGATGGCACATGATTCTGAGACCCAGAATGCCCAGAATGATCCGTCGAAAAATGTTAAGCTTTAAATAGCGTGTGTGACTAGTTTTCCAGAAAAAAGTTGAATAACTCTTAAACAGGTGCCCGAATCAGAAATTTGAGGGCATAGTTGCATTCAGGATGGCGAGTTTATCCTAGGCGCGACGTCAGTTTAGTTGGTGCAGGTCTCCAGTGATAAAACCCGAAAATGGAATATCTGAAAATAAAATAATTAAATAAAATTATTTTATTTTTCAAATGATTATAACTCACGAACCGTGACACAGATTAAAAATATGATACTACCACTGAACTCGTGAGGGTATGCTTTCCTTAGGTAGATCCTTACATTGGCCAGTGCAGGCTAATAGTGGAATTTATTTTTTAGCCACAAATAAAATAATTAAGTAAAAATTATTTTATTTTTAAATTCTATAACTCCTAAAGAGTAACTCAGAATGGAAATCAAAGAGTACCATTGATATCATGAGGGATTTTTCAATTTAAGAAGAGTTTAACCTCGACCAGCACGGGTGAAGGGTGACTGTTAAGAATTTTTTGAACTTTTTTTAAGGTACGTTTTGTAAATGTGCGGGTAGTGATTTTTATCATTTGAACCAGTACTCGGATTAAAAATATGAGGGCACCATTGAATTTATAGCACTAGGATTCTCTTAGGCAAAGCTTAACTTTGTTTGGAGAAAGTTGGACAAAAATGTTAATTTTTGGACGTTACAAAAAATAATAAAATAAATCCATGAGTTATTTTATTTCCTTCTTTGTAAATAATGAGAGACGGTGGTGGGACCACAGGGTTGTCATATCATTTAATGAAAAATTACACTTGGTTGTGTCACCGCACTATCGGGAGAATAATGGGTTCATTAATTAAATTTATTAATGAATCACATTAATTGTGTGGTGATTTAAACTCTTATTTCTTCTATTTAAAAAATTCTTTGGCATGAGTTTTAGGGACTCATGAGAGAAACCTATGCCAAAGTTCCAACGACGTCTTCCACTAACATAGAACGGAGCTTCAATGACCATTAGAGGATTTGAATCAGACAACGTCAAGCGAGGATGAACACATTCGAGCAGAGGTTCATCTCTCTCATTCGTAGCATCTTCCAATGAGTTCAAGGTAGGGGGTTATGTGCTTAATTCTTCCCTTTTTCCCCATTCTTGAATTTTATGAAAAACATGGATCAACCATCCAACGGGTTGATCAACGTTTTTTTCTTTAACGTGAGAGGGTAATGCGGGGTTTCTTTATGGGAGTTTTTATGATTAAATAATTTTTCTCATGTTATAACGGTAACGTAGAGGGTGCGGGCCAAGATGAACAAGGCGTGGACCCTCCGTCAATCTTGGATTAATGGAGTTATTTATGGGCAATCGAGAAATATGGCGGCAAGGCCAAACTTCTGTCTAGGTGGTCTAGGGGCTGTCCTGGGAGGCCCGTAGGCGCAGACGGGAAAGAAATCAAACCACCAGAGCATTACTGGTGTCCTGCAGAAGCATTGCTGGCATGACGGCACTGGCGACCAGAGGACGCGGCAGCCGGCTACCACTGACCGCGAGAATGTGGCGGCGCCCGAAGGTGCATAGGTAGAAAAAGGGGCAGTCGGCCCTTACCGTACGCATCAGAGAATGGAAGCGCACAATGGAAACGCTCCGTAGAGGAATGGCGTGACAGAGGCTGGACCCGTGGTCTGCAGGTTCTGCAAGTGACCTGCCCATAGGGACTGGCCAGGTGGTGTGGGGCCATCTGGCGACACTACTTTGATGTCCCAAATCGCTCAGTCGTTCGGGAGGGAAGTGAACCCCCGCGCTTGGCTAGCGGCCCTGGTAGTTTAGTAGCCCGGCCCATAGGCTGGGCGATTCTGCAGCCCGACCAGTGGGCCAGGCGATTCCGCAGCTCGTCCAGCGGGTCAGGTGGTTCCACGACCCCGCCTGCGGGCTAGGCGCTTTCGCGGCCCCACTGGTGGGCCTCACCCACGGCCAGCAGTACGAGCCTGCGGTCAAACTGGTCAGACCAGGCCTATCTGAACTTGGCCCAGAGGGCTGGGTCGAGTCGGTCCGACTGAGTCGGACCAGACTCGTACCCCTTTCATCCCAGTTACACATAAATGGGAAATCTCCTAAACAAGAAGTATGTTTGACAAACCTTATGCGGAACCAAAACCCTTAAGATGAGGCGGTAATTTTGAGATTCTTCACTTGAGTTTTGGAGAAAGCTGGAGTATGACCGGGTTGGATCAAACCTTAATCCAACCAGGCCCTCGGCACTAAAATACCTATAACTTACGGACCGGGCATCCTGTTGACATGTCGTATGTTTCATTGGAACCCTTTTTACATAGTTGTTAATTTTTTTACTTCTTCGTGAGAATTTATTCTAGTTGAAATATAAATGATGTCTTGAGGATTGGATCCTATCAGAATCAAGCGTGCTGGGTGCGGGAACCCAGTTACTCGCTGTGATGTGAAGAATGAATAGAAATCCTGTGTGGGTTAGCATCGAGCGATCCTGTGTGGGTCAGCACCGAGTGATCCTGTGTGGGTTAGAACTGAGCGATATTTTATTGGTCAGCACCTAACGATCCTGTGTGTTTCAGTAGTAGAGCCTCTAGACAGAATAAAATGATGTATCTTTAAGACTAATCATATGTACTTATGTATTTATGCTATACCTGGTTTGAGTTGAGTCTTTACTTGTGCTTTGTTATTGAGATCATACTTTTTGGTTTTCCTTTGTGAAATTCTGGTAGACCTTTGGGGGTCTTGGGGTCCCTACTGAGTATTATTATACTCACCCTTTCATGGACTTCGCCCGCACCTTGTTGTGTCTTGTGCAGACGACTGGAAGATTTGACTGAGACTCGGGGAGCCAGGACTTGATGGTGTACGTAGGTGACCAATTGACATGGAGAGCCACAGTGAGGAGTTGTACTGACCCATCAGGTAGGATCCTTGGCAGGAGACCTCAAAAGTTATTTTTCCTTTTTCAAGTAGTTCTATTTCAGTTGGGCTTCTATTCTAGCACCTTTTTCTTTCAGTACTTACTTTTACACTCAGTTGAGGTTTTAGTTATGTTTGTACCTTTCTTCTTTCGTTGGGTAATACTTGTGTGTAGTGTGCCCTGTCTATGTGTGTAGAGGTTTTGAGGCAATGCCTTCCCTTTTTAGAGATATGTTTTTCCGGTGCTAGTCACCAACCCCTGGCCTATGGAAGGTGGGATTGGGGTAGTCACGGCATGGGCCTCGGGAGATGGGTCATGACAAAGTGGTATAATAGGGAGGTCAATTATATCAAAAGAACTAAGAGTCTATGTTTTCAATGGATCAATAGTGTTAAGTGTCTTGAGTTTGGTTTTCAGTTTGGGGAGTCTAGTGTTGGTGCGGCAACCAACATATCCATACACCAGGACCCTGAATTTTAATTTTCAACTAGGTACATGAAAACACTAGTTGCGTGTGTTTTGAAAATGTTGTTTTCTTTTTGATCTCTTTGACTCAGTTCACCAAGTGTAACTTATTGACCATGGTTCATCTTGATTCTCTTTCAAGATTCTTCCACGCAGACAGCCAGTCGGGATTCCAATGTGTGACCATTAGGATGGTCCACAGTGTCATGAGGCTTCAGTACCAAGATTGTTGCTCGAGATGGTACCTTCGGGTAGTGTCCCAGGGATACCACTGCCCATTGGTCCGCAGTTACTACTGGCGCTACAAGTAGACGACACATATAGGATCATTTCTTTACATAAGTTTCAGTTATAGATACCCCTTAGGTTCCAAGGTGATCCGGACTCACAGGAGGCTAAGGACTAGCTTGAGGTGGTGACTGAGTTTCCATCTAGCCAGGGCACCATTAGATCAGATGGTGGGCCTGGTAGTGAGCATTCTATATGGCTCAGTAGGGCGATGGAATGGTTTAGATTACCCCTATCTTACAATGCAGTTAAGTTTTCCTTGGACATAGATTGACAACCGTCCTCAGATAAGGGGGTCTCTTGCCATGAAATTATAAGGGGTTTTTGTTCCCAAGAGCTTCTATAGTTTTTATAGGATGACATGTTGTTAATTGAGTGTTCTTCGAGGTGTACCGACCATTCCACATACTCAGTGTATACGATATGACAAGTGCTTCAAGGCTTGGACCACCAAGAGAGATATGTTTAGGGACATCTGAGTCAGCACTATTCCTCGGTGCATTCCTACTTATTTTTGGGTGATAGAGAGAACCTTTGTGGTTGAAAATTCTTTAGCTAAGTAGATGCATCAAGTGAAATTCAGTAGTGGGAAATCATAAAACTGACGTTCGTCTCAGAGACTTAGACGTGTAAAATCTTTTGGGAAGAGGAAGTGACAGGGACAGATGAATATGTAGGGCATCAGACAAAGAAGGGGATCTAGGATAGTAGCATGAGGTGGTGTACATTTCAACATGTTATAACCACCACCCCAATGTGGTCCCCACTAGGCTTAGGGACATGGAGGATAGGGTAAGGGAGTAGCTACATGTGGTCAAGGAGGGTGACCCAAGGGTTCTAGGAATTATTCTAGGTACAGTCTTTGTCTACTACTAGCAACCATAATTAATAGACATAGGTATTAATCATTCCTTATTATCACTAATCTTATTCGAGACATTGAGTTTCTGGTTAAACCGTTGACTTGACCCTTACGTTTAGAGATACCTATGATAGGATACTCGATAATCACACTTACGTTGACGGTGTGATCTAACCCTTGACATTAGAGTTTCGGTTGGAACCTCTTGGAAGTAGTGTCGAGGCCTTACGATGTTAGTTTGGATATGTACTGGTCATCCACAGTTCATGCTCAGATTGACTATTTTAGGAAAAATGTTTATGGTATATCTAGCTTTGGAATGGGGTTTTCCATGGTCAATAAAAAAGGAAACTCATGTAGCTTGGGATAAACCCATGCATAGGATGGTGCAGCTAATCACTCTTGAGTCGTCCAGCCTTACCCTCGTGGCAGCAGGTGTTTTGAGTTTTCAGTTCCCAATAGTAGTGTAAGAGTTAGTGAATATCCTTTCAAAATATGTTTTCAGGATTACCTCCCCATAGGGAGAGGGACTTCGGCATTGTCTTGTACCCAAGGATGGCACCAATATCTATAACTGCATATCGGATGGCTTCTTCAGAGATCTCGGTGTTGAGAGTATAGTTGGTTGGATGGTCTACTGTCTACTCTGATCACAAAAGTCTCAGGTATATCTTCTCACAGAAGGACCTGAACCTGAGATAGCAACAATGGTTGGAGGTCCTCCAGGACTATGACTTTGAGATGGTCTACACTCATGGGAAGGGGAATGTAGTAGAAGATGCACTAAGCATGATTTCTTAGTTACAATTGCTAAGTGAGGAGACAGAGAAGCTAGCTGAGTTATAGTTATCCTTCTTGGATAGTGATGGAGAACCTTACCTCTAGTCTATGACATTCACTTCCCTACTTCTTCAGTGATTTAGGGAGGAATATCTTGGAGAAGATGACTACTAGACCTGACATGCTTATATATCCTCAAGATAGGATTCTGAAAGATTTTAGGAAGGTGGGGAGCACGTCATCCTCTTCATAGGACACACCATGATACTAGTGACACTATGAGAGGAGGTGTTGAGTTAGTTCCCCACATCCCCTTTGGAGGTACATCCTATTGTGGAAAAGATTTATCAGGACTTCCAGTGTCAGTATTGGTGTCCATTGATGAAGAGATCAGTGGTAGAGTTCATTTCACGGTGCCTCACTTGTTAGAAAGTGAAGGCTGAGCACCATGTTCTAGCAGGCTTGACTCAGCCACTTGAGGTGCCAGATTGGAAGTGGGATGGAATCTCCATGGACTTTGTGATAGGGATACCACGTACGTCTAGGGGCCATGATTCCATCTGGGTGATTATTTACCGACTCACCAAATCTTCCAACTTCCTACCCATTCAAGAGGAGGGATTAGTAGATGGATTAGGAGGCCTCTACATAAAAGAGATAGTACGGCTTCATAGAGTTCCATCGATGATCATCTCAGATCATGATGCTTGTTCCACATCTCGGTTGTGGAAGGGATTACAAGAGGCTTTCGGGACTCAGCTACGCTTGAGCACTACCTTTCATCCTCAGATAGATGGTTATATAGAGCAGACCATACAGTCACTTGAGGACATGCTTCATGCTTGCGTTCTTGATTTTGGCCACAGTTGGGAGGACCAATTTCCCTTGGAGGAGTTCTCATACAACAACAATTATAACTCCACCATCGGCATGGAATCATTTTATTCCTTGAATGGGTGACTATCCCGGTCCCCTCTATGCTGGACAGACCCAGGGGAGTCATCACTTATGGGTCCAGAGTTAGTACGGGCTACCACTGAGAAGGTGCAGATCATCTAGGAGTGGATGAAGACTACACAGATATGGTAGAAGTATTATGCTGACAGGAGATGGAGACCCTTGGAGTTCAATGAGGGAGACCATGTCTTCCTACGGGTCTCACCCCGGCAAGGATTGCAGAGATTTGGTCGGGGCGGCAAGTTATCTCCAAGGTTCATCGGACCTTTCCAGATACTCAGTAGAGTAAACGCGATGAAGTACCACCTCGCTCTCCCCCACAGATGAACCGGGTGAATAATGTTTTCCATATGTCACAGTTGAGGATGTACTTGCATGATCCATCACACGGTATCGACTCGATGAGTTGTACATTGACGATGGGGAAACGTTCACGGAGTACTCGATGGCGATAGAGGATTAACAGGAGCGAGTCCTTCGTGGGTGGTCAACTCCTCTGGTACGAGTTCGGTGGAAGTATAGGAACATCTATGAGAGAACATGAGAGCGGGAGGCTTAGATATGTGCTCAGTACCCCATTTTTTCCCTAGATTTTTTAGGGCTTTCGGGGACGTAAAGCCCTAAGTTGGGGAGGATGTAAAGACTCGAAATTTCCATAATTTTTTTTTAAATTATATGGGATTACTATTAGACTGAAAAAAATGACGAAACATGATTCTGAGGCCCGAAGTGCCTAGAATGATCCATCAAATAATGTTAAGCTTTAAATAGTTTTCATGAGTAGTTTTCCTGAAAAATTGGAATAACTATTTAAAAGGTTCTTGAATCAAAGATCTGAGGGAACCATTGTAATCAAGATGGCGGGTTTACCCAATGTGCGACTTAATTTTAGTCGGTGCAGGCCTCTAGTGAGAAAAACCATATATGGCATAACCATAAATAAAATTATTAAACAAAATTATTTTATTTTTTCTAATTCTTATAACTCAAGAATGGTGACTCGGATTAAAAATATGAGACCACCACTGAACTCATGAGGGTATTCCTTCCTTAGGAAGATCAAAATATTGGATGGCGCAGGCCAAAAGTGGAAGTTAGTTTTTGGCCACAAATAAAATAATTAAGTAATAATTATTTTATTTCTAAATTCTATAACTCCTAAATGGTAACTCGGATTAGAAATACGAGAGTACCGTTGAGCTCGTGAGGGCTTGTTCCCTTTACATAGAGCCTAACCTCAAATAGCACGGGTTTAGGGTGACTTTTAATAATTTTTTGAACTTTTTTAAGGTACGTTCAGTAAACTTGCGGGTGATGATTTCTATCTTTTGAAGTAGTGATCAGATTAAAAATATAAGGGTATAGTTTAATTTGCAGTTTCGGGATTTTCTTTGGAAAATATTAACTTTCTTCAGAGAAAGTCAGACAAAAAAGTTAATTTTTTGGACTTTTTAAAAAATAAAAAAATAACTCCATGAGTTATTGTATTTCTTTCTTAGTAACTAAGGATCAATGGTGGCCTGAGGAAGCATCGTTGGTGTGGTTGCGCCAGCAACCGGAGGAGGAGGTGGTCGGCTACTGCTGGCCATGAGAAGGTGGTGGCGCCCAAAGCCACTGCGTTGGACAAAGGGGTGCATGGCCTTTTCCGACTACATTGGAGAAGCGCAGTGTGCTGCGGCGGCATGCCACGGAGGAAGTCCATGACTTCAAGATGCGGTGGGGGGTGGACCCGCGGCCCGCGGGTTCCCCGGGTGACCGGTCTAGTGGGATCAGCCAGGTGGGGTGGCGCCATCTGGCGCTGCTACTTTGAAGACCCGAATAGCTCAGCCATTCGGGAGGGGAGTAGACCCCTGCACCTGACCAACGGTTCAAGCGATTCTGCGGCCCAATGGGCCGGGCGGTTCCATGGCCCGACGGGCCGCACCCAGCCAGGTGGGTCAGGCTCAACCCTCGGCCCAGCAATCCTAGCCCACGGTCCAGCCAAATCGGGCCCAGTGGGCGGCATCGGGTTGGTCTGACTGAGTCGGACCTGACCCAGACCCCTTTTGGCCCAGTTACAATGAAATGGGCATATCTCCTAAACTAGATGTTCGTTTGACGACCGTCTGTGGTGCCGAAACAGTTAGGATGAGGTGGTCCTTTTGAGGTAATCCACTTGATTTTTGTATAAATTTGGAGTATGACCATTTTGGAACGAACTCAAACCCAACCAGGCCCTCGGCACTAAAATTTTTATAACTTACAGACCGGGCACCCAGTTGACGTGTTGTCTATTGTGTTAGAACCCTTTTAGTGGGTAATTGGTTTACTTCTTCATGGGACTTCATGCCGGTTGAAATACGACTAATGTCTTGAGGATAATATCCTCCTGGAATCAAGCGTGCTTTGTGCAAGAATCCAGTGGCTCGCTGTGATGTGAAGAATGAATAGTGATATTGTGTTGGTTATCACCAACTGATCCAGTGTGGGTCAGCACTGAGTTATCCTATATGGGTCAGCACCTAGCGATCATGTGTGGGTCAGCAGTAAAGCCTCTACACAAAATAAGATGATCAAGCTTTATTACTAATCATCTATACTTCTGTATTTAAGTTATACCAAGTTTTAGCTGAGTCATTCCTTGTTATTTGTGATTAAGATCATACTTTTTCGTTTTTCCTTTGTGAAATTATGAGATACCTTCAGGGGTCTTAGGGTCCCTAGTAAGTTTTGTTATACTCACCCCTACATGGGCTTCACCCGCACCTTTTTGTGTCTTGTGCAGATGATGGGAAAATTTGACTGAGACTCGGGGAGCCATGACATCATGGGGTATGTAGGTGACTGATTGATGTGGAGTGACGCAGTGACAAGCTATACCTACCCTTCGGGTAGGATCCTGGGCAGAAAACCTCTAGAGCTGTTTTTCCTTTTCCTGATACTTCCATTTCAATTGGGCTTGTATTATGGCCTCTTTTTCTTTCAGTACTGACTTTTACACTCAGTTGAGGTTTTAGTTGTGGTTTTACCTATCTTATTCGGTTGTGTTATACTTGTGCGTAGTGTGTCCTATCTGTGTGTGTACAGGTTTTGAGTCAATGCCTTCCCTTTTTAGGGATATTCCTTTCCGGTGCAAGTTGCCAATGCCTGGCCTAGGGAAGGAGGGCTTGGGGTAGTCACGGAACGGGCCCCAGGGTACGGGTCATGACAGATAAGTTTATTATATCAAATTATATTTATTTTAATATTTTCAATATCATTTATTTTATTATTCAATTAATTTAAAAATTACTACAACATCATTGTGTAAGCATTTAACGAATTTATTTCTTCCCTAAAAATTGAAAATAAACAACCATGATGAATATAAATATTTTATATTTCAAATTACTATTTATGGTCAAACATATCTTCTGTAAAACCATATATTAAAATTTCTATACTTTTTTTAAAAAATAGTGGGTAAAGTTTCACTTTCTTTTAAATAAAATACTATATGTGAAATATTTAACACACAAACTCCACACAAATAGTAGAATAACAATTTTCATAACTTTCTCTAAATTATGTGTCGCTCCCTCAAAATGATTGTCCATGGTTTAGCTCGCTATAAAGAGGAGGAGAATGCTCGGGTGGAACATCACATTCATCCTTGATTCCCCTATAAGTATAGGGGCCCACATAAATTCTTAATGAGTAGAAAACTCCTTTGGAACTCCAAAATGTAATATGTTTTCTTCTGGTTCTAACTTATAAATGATGTGCCCAAGGTTCCATTTTTTATGAAAAGGCGAAGGTGGTTTCTAGCACACATATTTCTTTAAACCACTTGGACCATGGTTTTAGGTGGGTATAAAGCCTTATCTATATTTATAGAAAACTAAAAACGTATTTTCCCACATCTAGAATATCTCCACTAAAAATTGGTCACCATTTGTTGGTTGGAATATCGAGATATGGCTGAAATACATCACACCACTTTTGAGTTCATGCTGATTCAGTGGCTTCAACATATCAGTTCATTTGGTCCCCTTAATAGACAAGTGGGGATTGTATGTATTTATATGAGTTATATAAAAATTAATTTTGTATTATCCCAAAAAAAATATCATCCCAATTGGATGCACATATTTGAATTAGTGTGCAGTTTAGTCCATTGGTGTGCTTGGATCCTACGAAGTTTGACTCATTTTTCTTGAACATCATCATGGTCCCTCCAAATCACCTCCACCTACAATGTAATTATCAACACAAGTAACATTTACCATTTTAATAGTGATACACACAAAATAATTTAATCAAAAATGAGGGGAATTTTTTTATTATTTTTATAAATTTCAATAAAAAACAAGTTTAGCACAGCTGTGAAAGGGTGAAAATAAAATAGTGAATCGTAGGGTGATCACACCCCCACACCTAAATATTTTGACAGTTTGGAAAATTATCATTTACAAAAATTATGCATAGAGATATTTTCAAATTCATAAATATTCAACATTCAATGAAAATTTAATTCCTCGTAGAAATTTGATCAAAGAAAAAATCAAATGATGGAGTAATTCTCAGTGATCCTGCAAAAAGACGTCTTAAAATTTTTATCAAAACAAAATTCCAAGAGATTCATGATACCAATAAAATAAAATAATTCAAAAGTTAATCATGTCACTAATTCTCTACGTGTGTGTGTGACACCCATTTCATGCTACTCTTTCTACTTCCTATCGAGTAAATATAGGTTATTTTAAAATTTTCCATTTCACATGATCCTTTCCACCGAATCTTCCCTAAATCCTTTACAATCAATTTTCAAGTACCAATAAAATAACCATTCCAAGAAGTCAAACCATAATATCATAACCAATATATCCCCATATTTTGTAAATTCCATCACTCCCCTCAAAGTTTATTTATTTTTGTGTTTTATTTTCGTTTTTTAGGGCGTAAAATAGTCGAATAATTGGTACATACACATAGGCCAATTTGGTATAGTGATGAAATAGATCAGATAAGGAACGAACAAATGGAAAAATAATTATGAAAAGTAGAGAAAAATTCACCTAACTTATAATTACCTTCTATTAAGTAATACATTTTCATACTTATTGGTTGGGTGTAAATATGTGTGAAGAGATTAAGTGACACAATTCTCCCTTAAACTACTCACACAAAGGGTACCATTCTTCTCAAAGGTTTTAAAATGATGAAACTATTTATATCATCGAAAAACAACCAAATTTCAAGAGAAAGTCAAACCAAAATGTTGAATTCATGCTGAAATTCACATTTCATTTGAAATAATTTTTTTTGAATGTTCAAACAACATGAAATATGGAAATTTCTCATGCTTTTTCAATAACGTACATGATTAAGTAGGAATAATTTTCCTTGATAAAGTAGGAAACAAAAATTAACATTTCAGCCGAAAAAAGTTAGGGTAAAACAAATGGGGGTTAATGATAATACTATAAAAAAGTGAAAAAGAGGATTTTAAAGAGGGGGACATATCTTTTGGGTAGAATAATTAGAAGAAGAAACTTTATCACCACTACGAAGTGTGATTTCCCAAACTTTACCTTTTTATTTTAGATTAGAAATAGGTTGGGATGGTAGTTGTCTAGAATCATATATCTTTATCTCACTGATGCTGTTTATTAGTTGTCCCACATATGTTCATAGGTCTTGAATAGTCGACTTTTCAGTCTGTTGGAACAAGAGATTCTGGGTTTCCATTTACTTCACCATGTCTTGTTGGATATGCTAGGGTTTTTTAGGGGATTAGTGGAAAGGCCTTTGTTGTGAATAATGATTTCTGGGTGGTGGTGGATTTCTACTCTGCCCCAATTGGTTCCATAGTTGTTTAGGTTGATTTTAATAACCCCTTACATATAGGATTGGTTGTATTTCCACCCTTGTTTGGATGGATAGTAAGGTTCTTTCCTAAATGGTTGGTTAAAGGGGAATCTTAGGAAGATTTCCTCACAACTCTCTGGTGTTTATCTAAATTGAGGGAATTGGTCAGAATAGTGGGAATTAGAAGAACATATTCCACAAAGGATGGGTGTTAGAGATTGGGATTTACCTTGAGAAATAGAAAGTTGTTGAAAAAGGTTACTTACCTCTTCAAACTTCATTTCCACCTTCTTCTAGAATTCAGTAGATTACACCTCATGGACACTTGGAATGGGTACACTAGACTGTGAACCCAATTACTGAGTGTTCTATGAAATTTTATCAATTAGGGTTCTTATAGAAGTTGTGGTCTTATCAACTATCACACCACCTATAGTAGTATCAATTATATTTCAATCAATAGGGATTAAACCTTCATAAAAATAATGAATTAAAATTTGATCACTTATTTTGTGGTGTGGGAAACTTGAACAAAATCTTTTAAATCTTTCCCATAATTTGTGAATATTTTCAAATTTATATTACCTTATACCTCATATTTATTTCCTTATTTTTTGCAGTTCTAGATACTGGGAAGAATTTTCTATAAAAAAGGTATTTCATTTCCACCAAACCTCAAATTGGGGAATTAGCACAATATGGCCAATCTTTTGCAGTATCTTATAATGAAAAAGGGAGTTACCTGGGCTTTAATTGTTCTTAATCCACATTAGAATGATTTAAGGTTTAAAACACAATGGGAAATTCTTTTAAATGCTTATGTAGGTCTTATCCAATGAGTCCATGGAATCTTGGTAATAAAAGAATTAAACTGGATTTAAGTTCAAAATTGGGTGCCTCATCATGTATTTGAATATATGTGGGTTGGATAACAACATCAGGTGAGGTTAGTTATTTTAGTGTTATATTATTTTCATATATGTTTTTAAAGTTTATTTTAGTTTTGATTTTGGTTCTAAAAGAATAAAAAGGATCAATAAGAGTTCTAATATGTGATTTATCCTCCTTCAAAGTGTTGTTCGGTGTGCCATGGTGTCGCTGACATAGGATCCTCTCCAATTTGGGTTCCAAAGGTGGTAAATATCTCAGAGTAGAACAAATATTTCATATAACCTACACAAGACTAATATTTTATAAATAAACAAAAAATGAATAAACAAAATAATAAAAGAAATAGTTGTAAAATTAACAATATTTTTATAAAAAAAGTACACTAAAAACAAAAGCACTCCCCATAAATGGAAACCAAATTTGACAATGTTGTCATGACACATCAAATTTATTAGGTTTCTAAAGTTGATTTATATTATATGGAAGAACCTAGGTCATCTCTCAAGTATCATTAATAGGTTTATAGTATGCATTTTTAATAAAAATTAAAAAAAATGGGGGTGGTTTAGAAAATATTTTTAAGAAAAAAACCTAATTTAAAGAGTTTAATAGTTTTTATATAAAGGTGGTTTTTTAAGAATTATGATGTAAGGAGGTAATTTCAAGTACACTACACATCTTGGATAGTTCATTGTTATGAAAATTTTATATGGTTTAGTGTAAGTCTTTGGTTGAGGGAGGTCAAGATCTTGATTCCACTCTTACCTCTTAAAAAATGCACAACGAAGCAACCCTTGTCACAAAAATTGTGATGTCAGGGTTTGGACCTCAAGAATAGAAAAAGTTATACCAAATCATACTAAAATATCATTATTGTGTATGATAAAAAAGGATTCTTTGGTTTTCCAATCGGCACAACCAAAGATACCCACTTGAAATCTCAATCCAATTGTTGTTGAGATAGGAACTGTTTCACTTAATTATAAAAAAAAAAGAAATGTATCCAGAGAAAAAGAACATAAAGATTAAAAATAAGTAAAATATTTAACACATAAATTACACAAAACCAGTAGAATAAAAAGTGTTGGAACTCCCTCCCAAGTATGTGTAGCTCCCTCAAAATTATTGTCCACTGTTTAGCTAGCCATTGAGAGGATGATAAGGCTCGGGTGGAACATCACCTTTATCCGTGATTACCCTATAAGAATAGGAGACTCTAGAACTTATGGTATGATTAGAGTAATTATTTGGTACTCCAAAATGGAAGATATTTTCTTTTGGTTTGAACTTACAAATGAGGTTCCCATGGTTCCATTTTATAGGCAAAGTGGAACGTGGTTTTTGGCACACAGATTTCATAAAACCACTTGGCCCATAGTTTTTGTTGGGTATAAAGCCTTATATATCTTTAGAGAAAACTAAAAACGTATTTAACAACCTTTTTAATATATACACTTAAAATTGGGTACCATTTGGAGGTCGGAAGATCAAGATATGACTGAAATACATAACACCGCTTTTGACTTCATAAAGATTCATCGGCTTGGATATATTAGTTCAGTTGATAATTTTAGTGGAATAATTGGGCTTGGTTGTATTTAGAAGAGTTTTAGAAAATTTAATTTATGATTATCCCACAAAATATCATCCCAATTGGATTAATGGATTAGGATATTTTTGTGGTTTAGTCCACTGGTGTGCTTGGATCCTATGTAGTTTGACCCATTTTTCTTGAACATTGTCATGGGCCCTCCAAATAACCTCCATCAACAATGTAATTATAAAAATAAGTAAAATTGAACTGTTTAACAGTGATAAAAAAAATAATTTAATCAAACATGAATTTAAATTTGTATTTATTTTTATAATTTTCAATACCAAACAAGTTTAGCATAGTGTTGTAAGGGTGACAATGAAATAGTGAATCGCAGGGCGATCACACGCACATGCAATTTTCTTAAAAAGGTGGAATAACTTCTAAATAGGCACGCCAGTAAGAAATATGAGTGCTTCATTGAGTTCATAACAATGTTTTTACTCTATGTGAAACCTAACATTGTTGGGTGCGAGTCTCTTGTGAAAACGTTATCGTGGGCACAAAATGAATAAAATAAATTAATAAATTTATTTTATTTCAAATGTTGACATAAAGACCGATGAAACTTCAAATAATCCCCTTCGTTATAAATATAGATTTACTCTCATAACCCAATAATTTTTTAAAGACTTCATAGTGAGAACCTATGGATAATCCCTTTGACAAATGATGAAAAAATTTAGAATCCATGATTAGCACCGACCAACCCTGTTACATCTCACCAACTATGAAGTTGTAGTGAACAATATTCATCAGCGAATGATCCAAATCCAGGTAGGATGCCTAATTTTTTTTCTTATTTTCCATTATTAAAATCCTACGATGAACACCAACTAATCCATGAATAGATTATCTCTCAAATCGATCGTAATTTTGGGATGGGTTATACTCTAGATTTATCATGATTTGATTATAGATAATTGTTTTTAATTATTTACTATTCTAAAGGTGATTGACCAATATCGACATGGACATTAATCGAGGTTTTTCCATCTCAATTATTGTTCTTTTCTCCCCTGATTTATTTCTTTTTTTCACGTTCTTCATTATTCCACCAAAATTGAACAATCGATCCTTGAGCCCTCGATTCTGGGTGCAACGATCGAAAACTGGAGATCCAGCATCAGGAAGACTTAACAAAAGTGCGACGATGGGTGAATTAGTGGATCGAATGACGGTGGGTATTGAATCCGAGTTCTTTAGAAATGATGAAGAATGCCTAGGATCACATTTTATGAGTTGTTTTAAGGCTTTAATCCCTTAAATTCGGTGTTAGAGTAAATGGAAAACCTTAAATTTGGATTTTCGAGCCAAAAAAAGCATCAGAATGAGATTTGGGAAATGTATCGGTGTCAGTAGAGGAATAACACGAGTTCTAGAAAACCTGATACACATGGTGTGTAGTCCTAGGTGCACAATGTGTGTTCATTATTGGATGAATCGACATGTACATGGTAAGTACACGGACATGGGTTTGTGTACATGGGTTTCCTCCATAGTGTGTACTCCCTCACACAGCATGTCCTGGATCAAGTACACGGGATACCCCATGTACTAGTACACAGGTAGAAATACATGGGATGATGTCATGTACTAGCACATGGCCAGAGTGCATGGTCATACCCCATAAGGAAGGGAACGGTGTGTGATTCCCTCTAAATTTTGTCAACCCCTCTTATATATGACATGTTCTTAAGACATTTTCTGTTGTATATAGGAAGTACCCAGGGTTAAGGGACACGGCGTGTGACCCTAAAACACGTCGGGTACCCCTTTCTACATGTATTCAGCCGCTTTTCCTCCATAACTTGGACAATTTTCCTTAAGGTTCATTCCCATTATCATTTCCTCGATGGTAAGTGAGAATCATCTCATGGTTATAGGATTATGATCCATTCAGTATGACTTCTTGGATAGAGTTGTTGGAATCCCCTGAGAGGCCCAGAGTTGGATCCTCTATTCATTTTTCATGCCCTATGTGACGTTCTTAGTATTGACATGACCAACACTACATGGGCATTAATACTCTACTTGGTGGGTTAATCCAGATTGAGTTGTTTGTATCACCCCATGACCCTGGTTGTGATCCTCATCATTTGTATCGTATATCTCAATTCCTTACTTGTCAGCAAATGGTGGTTGATCACCACATTCCAGTGGGTTTATCTTAACCCATTGAGGTTTCAAAATGGAATTAGGTGGGGATATATAAGGAATTAGTGATGGTAATACCTTGTATGTCTAGGGAACATGATTCTATCTAGGTGATCATTGACCAACACACCAAGTCATCCAAATTCTTAGATATTCGAGAGCAGAGTTTAGTATACATCTTGGGATGCCTCTATGTGCAGGAGATAGTTTGACTCCATATAGTTTTGTTGATTATTATTTCATATAGTTATTCTTGTTTTACATCCTAGTTTTGGATGGGATAATAGAAGGCTTTAGGTACCATGTTACACTAGAGTATAGTGTTTCCCCCATAGAAGGGCATCCAGACTGAGAAGACCATTCAGGTTCTGGAATACATGTTATAAGCTTGTATGTTATACTTTGACCATATTTTGGAGGATCACTTACCAATGGTTCAGTTTGTGTACAAAAATAGCTATCATTACACCATTATTATGCCACCATTCAAGGCTTTATATAGAAGACCCTTAATGTCTCCACTTTTCTGGATTTATGTAGGAGAGTCAGCACTCATGGGCCGGGAGTTGGTGTGAGGTACAATTGAGAAGGTTCGGATCATCTAGGGGAAGTTGAATACTACAAAGAGTCATCATAAGTCTTATGATGATTGGTTATGGAGGCATTTGGAGTTCAATGAAGGAGACCATGTCTTCCGAGATTCATCATCCCTTTTCAGATACTGTATAGAGTTGGTGAGGTGGCATACCACTTGGATCTATCCCTGCAGTTATACTGAGTACACGATGTCTTCTATGTGTTCTAGCTAAGGAGGTACGTGCCTGACACATTGTACATCATCGATTGGGGAGAGCTGGACATATAACATGGAGTAATTTTTTCTGAGTACCCAGTGGAGATCAAGGATCATCAAGAGAGGATCCTTCGTGGGAAATAGATTCCCTTAGTGTGTGTTTGGTGGTAGCATGTGAATCTATAGAAGAGAAATTGGGATTGAGAGGCTAAGATTTGTGATCAGTACCCTTATCTTTTTTAGTAACCCTTGTTTTGGATTTCCAAGGATATAAATCCCCAAGGTGGGGAGAATGAAATATCCTATATTTTTTCATGTATTATTTATAAAAATTATATGAACTCATTTTGAGACCAGGAACTAATGTGGCATGTAATTCTAGGACCCAGTGTGCCCAGAATAAATGTTTGAAATATATTAAAATATTAAATAGCATGTGCATGAATTTTTACTAAAAACATAGAAAAACATCTAAATGGGTGGTCATATCAGAAATATGAGGTCACTTTTGAGTTTAGAATAGAGGCTTTACCCTTTTTGTGACCTAACATTGGTCGGCGTAGGTCTCTTGTGAAAAAGTTATCATGAGTGAAAAATGAATGAAAAAAATTCATAAAATTTATTTTATTTCAAATGTTGATGGAGTGATCGGTGAAACAATAAATAATCCACTTTATCAGAAATATAGGGTTAGTCTCATAACCCAGGAATTCCCAAGAGACATTAGAGAGAGAACCTTGGGAGAATCCCTCCGACAGACGGCGATGAAATTTCAAATCCAAGATCGACATACACAAATATGGTTAGATCTCACCAATAAAGACGATGTAGTGACCGATCATCATCATAGAATAGTTCAAATTCAAGTAAGATGTGTTATTTAGATTATTATTTCCCATTATTGAAATCATATAATGAACATGGAATAATCAATGGATAGTTTATCCCATGGATCAATTGTAATTGCGGGATGGTTTACTTGTGGGATTTATTAGCATTTGATTATTGAGAATTATTTTGATTTGTTTACAGTTATAACATTGAAGAACCAAGATTGAAACGAACATTGATCGAGGTTTTTACCCCTTGATTTTTGTGCTTTTATCCCCCTATTTTTTTCATTCTTGGTGTGTGCCCTTCATTCTTCTCCCAACATTTAACAATAGATCGTTGCGCCTTCGATTCGTGGTGCAATGATATGAAACAAGAGAACTGGAATTGGGAAAACTCAACAAAGGTGTGATGGTGGGCATGGTGGCAAATCAAATGATAGTGAGTGTCGAATCTATGTTCTTAAAAAACAATGAAGAACAAAATGTGTTCATCAGTGGATGGCTCAACATGTACATGGGAGGTACATGGATATCGGGTGGAGTTCACGGGTTTCCAACACGGAATTTACTCCCCCACACAACATGGACTCAACAATGTGCATAGGATACCTCGTGTATTGGTACATAGTCAAGCATACAAGAGATGATTTCATGTACTGGAACGCACCTGGAGTACATGGGTGGACCCTAGATGGAAGGGAAAAATGTTTGACACCCTCTACATGTTGTTTACCCCATATTATACACAACATGTTCTAATGACACAAGGCCATTGTACACGAGTAGTACCTGGGGTCAAAATACATGGCATGTGACCCTACTACACACCATGTACCCCTTTATATATGGATGGAGCCACTTTTCCTCTCTATCATGGACAAGTTTCGTTAGGGATTATTCCCTTTATCGTTTCCCTAAAGGTATGTGTGAATCATTTTTTACTCATAGCACTGTTATCCTTTTAGGAGGACTTTCTAAATAGAGTTTTTGGAATCTACAAAGGGTATCGAAGTAGGATCCACCATTAATTGTTTATTCCCAAGGTGGAATTCTTGGTATTTATATGACCAACACTATATAGGCGTCAATCCTCTGCTTGGTGGTTAAATCTAGATTGAGTTGTTGGTATCACCCCATGGCACTTCCTTTGATCCTAATCTATTGTATTGTATCTCTATTCAAATCTATCAGTGTATCTCTCTAATAGAGAGACCCAATGATCAGCATCTCTTAGATGGACATCATCAGTATTATTAGACTCAGGAGTGTATCCTCTTAGATGAGTGATTCATGGAATCTTCGAGCTGAATTCCTAGAGTTGGTTAGTAGTGGTTGTGAATTACCTTTAGACTGTGTGTCTTGGTTGATTATATCGATATATTATTTTTATATATGTTTTATAGATAGTCCTTTATATATAATACTTTTATTTACATTGTTATATTTCTTTTTTGGTTTTGGGGTGTCCTACTCAGTATTGTTATACTCACCCTTTCATGGGTTTTTCCCGCACGTTTCATGTCTTGTGAAGATGATCGACCATTTGATGGAGACCTAGGAAGTCCAAGACCAAACAATACATTATGAGACCGTAAAGACCGAGTTTTGTTCTTGTGGATCTTTGATAGTAGTCCTAGTAACTTTTTCTTATAGGTTGGACTTGTGGTTACAGACACTTTTTGGTGGGATTATATTATGTCCCAATTTAATTTAATTTACTTTTTTTCATACTCTGGTTGTGGGATATAGTGGTATGCATACATTGTTTACTTACTGGTTTTTATGTAATATATATCACATATTTTATTAAAACCAACATTAATACAATTCATGTTAATCATGAATTAATCATATTGCTTCACAAGGTGGTAGTCCTCCGTACATATGAACGATGGTATCGTATTCCCATAAAATAGAAAGTATGAAGATATGTGTGATATAAAAATTTTAAAATAATAATAATATCATAAAAATTATAAATATAATTTATAAACATTATTTCCATCACTATTCCCAAACCTTTAAAGGTGGTAATGGAAAAATGAACGACATCAGTTTGTGAGGCAGTAGTCTGTTGTACATAAGAACGGTGATTTAATAAACCATTTGATGGAATTGTGTGTGGTTGTAGGTATTTACCTTAACATAACAATATCTCAATATATGGAATATAATTAGGTTATTATATAATCAAGGTATAAAAAATAAAGGGGGTTTATGAAGAAATAAAATAAAAACATTCGTTGATGAACATTACCTCCTCTTCGAGTGTCTCCTTATAGTTTGCTCCAAAGGCCTTCATTGGCTGGATTTATTCCCAAAGTAAGGATTCTAAGATTATACTAGGGAAGTGATGAAGTTATTTGGGTAATTGTTTTCAGAACAAATTTTTTTTGGAGGTGTGAAGAGAGGGGGTAGTGGGTGGCCATTTATAAGGTAGGTGAGTGGCACTCATGTAATTTTTTTGAAAGAGTGAATTCCACCCATATTTTTTCTATCTAAAGTGGATCCAATAATGGAAATATATCTAACCTAGAAATTATAAGGTAAAAATATTTCCATCCAATGGGTGTTTGAAAAGTTTTAGGTCATTTTTTTAATATGTTTATAGTTTAATCCCTTGGTAAACTTGTTTTTCTCTTAATCATCATGATTAATTCTAACTATTTTCAATAATCATTTTTATAAAAAAAAATATTTACTAGATATTGTAAATTATTATTATTAAAATTATGGAATCCATTTTTATAAATTATAAAAACATAAGTGTAAAAAATTAATTCAAAAGTAATTTAAAATTAATCTTCCAGTCGTGAGGAGAAATCTTGTTGTAAAAGCATTTACAAATTTTTTATATTCAATTTCAATATGAAATTGATTAAAATGAAAAAAAAAATTGTTTTAATAGATATATAATTGAACTAATTATACTTTAAAACTAATTTAAAATATAATTTAACATTATAAATAAATTAAACTAAAAGATAGTTTTCAGTTAAAACTCGGTATTTTTCACTATTCATCCAAAAAATGAAACGTTTTCAGAAAAATCTTGAAAATTCTCCCTAATTTTTTTTTGAAATTATGAATTCAAAAATATATTTTATTTTATCAAATTAATTTTCTAAAAGTTTCAAAAATTAATTTTATTATGGTTCACAAAAAGACACAAAATGGAGTTTTTTTAATAAAATAGTATTGTTGAAACATATAAATACTTTACCAAAAATTATGTATTTTATTATAAATATGTTTTATTTATATAAAACCATTATATTTAAAAAGTAGTTATTAGTATTAATATTTTATATTTTAATGTCTAGGTTATAACATTAGGGTTTAAATAACTATAATAATAATATATCATTGTTTTGTTAAAACTCAATTTTGCATCCAACACAAGCTAAGTCAGTTCTTCATATAGCACAAGATTATCTTGGTGTAGCATATAACAGAATCCATCAAAAAAAATTAATTTATTTGAAAACAAAAGTTCATAAAAACTTATAGTCTTACATTTTACCCCCCTTAAAATGAATTTTTCCTATGAAATTCATCACTCTCAAATAAAAAAATGTGAATATTTATTTCCTATAATATACTCAAGTTCCCACATAGCTTCCTCAAACTGGTGTTTCTTTCAAAAAACTTCAACCAATTGAGTGGTATTTTTTCTTAGAACTATTATTATATGATCAAGAATCTCTATCAGTTATTTATCATAATAAAGATCTTATTCCAGCGATATGACCTTTGAGTTTAGTAAATGTGAAGGTTAATGTAGGTACTTCCTTAGGAGAGATACATGTAACTCATCGTGGACTTGATAGAGTTTTGGTGGAATCTCTAAGTGATAGGTTGTTGTCCTGATATGATCAATAATTTCAAAGTTTCCAACATACCTTGGGATTATTTTCCCTTTATTGTTGAATCTCATAACCTTATTCCATGGAGAAATTCTTAGAAATACCCTATCACCAACTTAAAATTCTAGATCACAGTGGTGATTATCATAATAAATTTTCTTCTAACTTTGAGCTACCTTGATATGATGTTGAATGGATCTAACCTTCTTGTAAATTTCTTCAGCTATCTCAAGTCCCAATAGTTTCTTTCTCCAACTTCATTCTAGCTTGTTAAATAACAACATTTATTTCCATAGAGGGCTTTATAATCCAAATAAAAATATCTCAACATATCCAATAGGGTTTAAATTGTTCTTTCAAACTGACCATCTATTTCAGGATGATACACAATGCTAAAACTCAACTCCATATCAAAATCTTTATAAATAAATTTCTATATATTTGATGTGAACCTCAAATCTCAATCAAATACAAAAGAATTTGGTACTCTATGTAAACTTATAACTTTCTTAATGTATATCCTGGAAATCTAATCTAGATAGAATTCTTCACAAATAGCGATGAAGTGTGATGACTTAGTATGGAGATCGACTACCACCCATATAAAATTATTCCCTTAAGAGGTTTTGGGGATTATAATAATTAAATACATATTGATTTTCTCCCATTCCCATTCTGGTGTATAAAATGGATTAATATCCCCTTAGTATTTTTTACTTCAGCCATAACTTTTTGACATAGCAATCACCGAGATACGAACTCGGTGATATCTCTCTTTACACCATCCCACCAAAAGTATTCTTTCGAATCTCTATACATCTTCATACTTCCAAGATGAATGTAGAATGAAGAACTATGATATTCCTCTAACAACTCCTTCTTCAAGTCTGGTATGGAAGAAATTCATACATGGTTCCTGAACCATGTCATTATATCATAATCAAGGTTAACCCAAATAACATTTCAAACCTTCTTTTTCATCTCTATATCTTCCTTATGAACCTCTTTAGTATTCACTTGAATAGATGGTTGAACTTTATATTGATCAAGATAATATTTTTACCATTCCAAAAGGATTTCCAAATCCATACTTTGCAAATCCATAAATATTGGATCTTTTTTTATACTCAACAGGGATTTTTTAGCATGATCCTTTCGACTCAAATCATCATACACCATGTTCTCCTTCCTAGAGTGGTAATGTATTGAGTAGTCATAATCATTAATTATCTCTAACCATATTTTTTGGTGCATATTCAACTCCTTATGTGTGAATATATATACTTAAAACTTTTATGATTTGTATATATATCACACTTTTATCCATAAAGGCAATGCCTCCATATCTTTAATAAAAAAAATTACCATATCTAAATTCAAATCAGGAGTTGTATTATTTTTCCCATTAACCTTCAATTGATATGATGCATAATCTATGACCATGTAGTTATAAATAAGAACACATACCAATCATTTCTTGGATAAATCACTAAATATTACAAACCATTATTCACTATAGGATAATGTAAACATGGGTGCTCTGATTAACCTTCTCTTCAATTCCTTGAAATTTTCCTCACATTCATCTGTTCAAAGTAACTTCACTCCCTTTTGAGTTAACATGGTAAGAGGATTAGATATTAATAATAAATTCTCAAAAATACATCAATAATATCCATCTAAACCAAGAAAACTATATATTGCAGTCATTGTGGTTTGTCTGGTCCAATATTCAATATCCTCTATCTTTGATGGGTCCACTGATATACCCTTTCTAGAGATTATGTGACCCAAAAATGAATTTTCTTTCAGTAAAAAATCAAAATTTGTATATTTTTCATATATTTTCTCTTTCCTTAGGGTCTTTAGTATAATTATCAATTTTTCTTCAAGATCTTCCCTTACTCTTTGAATAGGTAAAAATATCATCTATAAAGACTACCACAATGTGATTAAGGTAATCTCTAAACACATTATTCAATAAATCCATGAAGATAGTATGGGAATTAGTAAGACCAAAAGGGATCACTATATATTCATACTCTCCGTACCTTGTATATGATTACATCTTGTGTATATCCTCCTTCTTAACCCCCGATTTATGATATCTAGAATGGAGGTAAATATTGGAAAAGTATTGAGCTCTATGTAGTTGGTCAAACAAGTCACCAATATGAGGAAGAGGGTACATTTTATTAATTATGATATTTTTTAGATTCTGATAATAAATTCATAGTATCATGGATCAATATTTATTTTTCAAAAAAAGGAATAGGTTCACCCAATAGTGACACACTTGGCCGAATAAATACCTTATCTAGGTTTCCATAGAGTTTCTTCTTTAATTCCTATTATAAGGCCCCAGCCTTAAACCTTACTTAATATTGAGTTATTACAAGATTACACATTGAGGATCTTTCCAGGTTTAGAGTTTTAGAGAATTAGATCATGAAACTTGCATTTCATTCCACATTTAAACAAAGTGGTTACATAAAAGACAGTATTCATTCTTCCCATCAACGGAAACATATTGAAAATAAAACATGGATTCTTTCTTCACACATCCTTGACACTATCATCACATCATGTACCTTTCCCTTGACCTGTGAAAGACATTTCAAAAACTTGGGATGAGCATAAAAAGCTCAGTAAGGGTTATAAAAATATGGAAAGGAAACATGAGTTCATATATACATAAGAATGAAATCATACTTTACCCATAAAACATAGGCACTTTAACATACCTCATCAAACCATGAATAAATCATAGAAAACATAAGACATAAAGGTAAATTGAGGCATTCATTACATTCTTACGTATGGAGTAACCCTCTTGGTTACGTTTGGAATACCCATCACAGTATATTACCTAAATCTCTTTGGAGAAACCTTAACGTTTCACTCCTTCGCATTACCCAATGCATTGGAGAGCTATATCGGGCTCACCCGCCATTAGTTTATCACGGAACCACCCGTCTTCATAATAATGCCCAAGAACCTCAACATAATCGTATCACAGAAAACATGCTTAAAGGAAACATAACATTTCCACATTTTAATCACAAGATATCAATACAACATATTGATATAACAACATTATGAAAACCATTTTCAATACCAAAATAAAAGAAAAGTAAAACATGATATTTATTTTTCTTTTAAAAATAAGGTATGGCTTGTAGAGGAAGCCGAAACCTAAATAATGGTCATGGCGAAGGAGAAGTCCTTGTCGCTGCATACGTACGACAAAAACATTCCCTTTTGTCGTTTAGTAAATGCTTCATATAAAAAATATTCCTTTTGAATAAACATAAAATTCAAAGGGGTTTATACACCGTATAAAAGAAGGTTGTGTATAAAACAAAATATGCCTCAATGAAAGGAGATTGAGACGAAGTCCCATACAAAGACGGTATCTTTGGTTTAAGGATAAATCAATTACATAATTATGTGTGACAAACTAATACACCAAATATAAGTGGATGTTAAGTGTAAAATAATCAAAGGTCATTCACACATATTCAAAGGATGACATATTCAATAACTACATGTTGAACCCAAAGAAATCGAAATTGGGTTAAGAAGTTCCCTTGACAGCCTAACGGCGTCACATCAAAATGAGTTGATGAGAGATAAAAAGTGTATCTCATCACTTGGACATAAATTTTAAATCAATAAGGATATATGAGAACATATCCTAACATAAAAATATGTAAATTAAAAGACCCAACAAAAGAAGTCTTTTAAAAAAGAGGAGGGTGAAAGGTTCCCTTACCGACTTGGGTATCTTTCAAAACATACACCCCATGAAAGAAGGACAATAAATCATTGATGTAAATACTCATAAACGAAATTATATTACACAAAGAGTAGAGTAATGGGCAGTACATACACCACTCAAAGAAAATTGTGGAAAATTTAGCATAAATCTCACGGGAATAAAAGTGAGATGAAAAATCCCTTACGAAAACTCGGCAGCCTAACGGCGCCACATAAAACTTACAAAAATGGATTGATGAGATCAAATAGTGTATCTCATCATATTAACTTAAAGTTTATAGAAAGTGGAATATAAAAGAACATCCCCCAACATGAAAAAGAGGAGCTTAAAAGAAGTGACATAAAGGAGAGTACTTAAAAAGAAAGAGAGAGGTTAGATCTCTTACGAAAATTCAGCAGCTTAACAGCGCCACTCAAAACTTCCAAAATGGATTGATGAGAGAGAATAGGGTCTCTCATCACATGAACATAAAAATTACAGTAAGTGTAATATAAAATAACATTCCAATAAGAATAAATATGATCTTTAGAGGTAATTACATAAAAGATTGTATTTAAAAAGAAAGAGTGGAGTAGTATCCCTTACCTCAAGTCCAACTTGTCTTGTTCGTTTCTTTATATTCCTTAAAATCGGGTAACTCCCTTTGGTTTGAGCTCAAAGGCTTACTTGGGAAGACTTCTGCCCAAATTGAGTCTTCAAGGAGTAATAGAGTGAAGTGAAGAGACAAAATGGGCAGGGGTTGGCCAATCCAAAGGCTTTGGGAGTGTGGGTAAGGAGGTAGAGTTGGGGGCCTTTTATAAGAGGAGAGGAGGGGCACTCTTGTAAAGTTACAAAATGTTACTTTATCTTCAAAAGAGTTTCAAATTTTAAAGGTCCCACATTGATTTATTTCTAGGATAAGGTGATAAGGGTTCAAAATCCACCCATCCAATAGGTTTTGGACATGTTTAGGTCTTAGATTTTACATTATCATTCCATTTTATTTAAATCGTTAAATAATGAGGTCATCGCTGCATCATCATGATGTCATAAATAATTTAATTTATTTAAAGTCTAAAAATTATAAAACAAATACTATGATGTAGGAAATCTTTTTAGATTTCCAATTACTATTTATAATAAAAAATTTGATCTTTATAACCCCATGTAAAAATTGTTTTCGTAAAACATATTATGTTTGTGTCATTTTTACTTTTACATTAAATAAAAAGTTATTTATGTCATTTCCCAACCAAAGTGGCTCCATGGGGTCCCCAAGTTGACCCATGGCTTTTCTTGGTCGGCCATGACACATCCAATAAGGTTAGGACATGTTTCTAGGTCATTTTATATTATTAAATCATTATTTTTACCTTAAACTACACTAATTACCACTAATCGCGATTAAGAACTTAAAAGTTACTATTCACCAAAAAATTATTTTAATCTCATTGAACCACATTTTACTTCTTAATGACAACCATGTATGTCGGATTTTTGAAATTCAAAACACAGAAGTGGTAAATTTTCATTTAAACGAAAAATCAGTTTTTATAAGTACCACTTAGTGGTTTCACTATTCATCAAAAATTGAAGTTTTTCAGAAAAATCCCAAAAATTCAACCTAAGCTATATTTGATATTCCGAATTCAAAAATGAAGTCTATTTTACAAAATTCAAAACATATAAGTCACATTAATTAATTTAATAATTAATTCCCGCTGTCAGATCAAATAGCGTGTTTTTATTAAACAATAAGTATCAAAAGATTGACACTAGTTTAAGTCTGATTTCAAAGTGAAATTAATTCCAACGACCACTATTGGATTTAATGGTAAAAATATATTCTAATTTCACTTTAAAACCAATTCAACAGATAATCTAATCATATAAATAAATTAGATTAAAAAGTGGTTTTGAATTAAAATACAACATTTTACACTATTCATTAAAAAATGAACTTTATCGGAAAGATACCAAAAATTTACACAAAGTAAATTTTGATGTCCCGATTCTTAAGAAGAGTTTTATTTGGTCCAAAAGGATGTATAAGAGTGAACAAAACTATATTTAATGACGGTTCTCCATCAAAAGACGATAAGTGAACCTTTAGTGAAAACTAGGGCATATACACCTAAAATTGAATTCTTTCCGTATTTTAAGCCTTTATCTTTTATTGGATAAATTTAAAAACATTTAAAAACATATATAATAATATTTTAGTTATTTCTATCCATTCCCACCAATACAACGGCTACATGTTAACTGCCATTTAAAATAATATTGTTTTATTACTAGTGTGCAACGTAAGATTTCAATGAAACTCTTTGTTGTGTATCGGGTACGCTATCGAACATAGCAACCCTTTAAAGTAATATTAATACTTTATTCACAAATATGGATAAATATGAAAATGTCATATTCTTTATTTACCTGGGGTGTTACACCTATAACTCAATCAGGGCCATTATACAAGGAGTCTTTGAAATTGGTGTGGCATCATGTATGTGTTATATTGATAACTCAACTACACATTTTGATGGAAGGCTAGGAAACACTTCAAAAAACACATAAAACAATTACCAAACAATATCAATATCATTTATGTTGAGTTTCTCCCCAACCATTTGAGATAAACACCCCTTCTCGAAAGGAATTAAGGCTCATACCACGGATGTAATCTCCATTGGAAGTTGATAATTATCATCACACTGATAGGCCATCATAGTTTGGTTTGGAATATCTTATGTAACTTCCCTTCCTTGAAAATTGATGTGGTATTTATTAATAAAAATACAATCCATGCCAATGATGAAATAAAATTCAACCAGAGGAAGAAGAACAACATTTTCAGGAAGTACATTCCCCCAAACGTCAACCAGAGAGTAATCATAAACTTTTGATGTGATAATCACACAAATAAAGGTTTTTACTACTAATTATACATATAATCATTTGGGTTACATATTAATACCCTTATAAAATTCTTCAGATATGAAATAATGGGACTATCTGGAGTCAAATAAGACATTAGCCGTTTTAAAGTGAATGGTAAGTATACCTTTCACCATGTCATTATCACACCTCTCACCAAAAATAGTGATCACGTGATATTTCCACGTTTCTGTCAGTTTAAGAGGTTTTTGACAATGATCATCATAATTAACCCCTATGTTTTTCACTAGTTATCATAATTCCCATTCTTTTTAAACTTGTATCCTTGAATTGTAGGTGGTTCATTCTTTGAAACTTTACATCTATTTTCATCGTTATCTAAATTCTTCCCATGACTTCAAAAATAAATTACCAGATGACCTTACCTTACAAACATAAACCATTTATTATTCACCCTAAGTAAATTTCCTCCATGATTCTTCCCACACATAGAGCATAAATGAAATCTCATCTTCTTCTCTCCATGGTTCATAGATTTTATTTTGAACCCCATATTCCTTTGATTTTCAAAACCATGATATTGATACATAACATTAAATTCAATTTCCACCTTAATTGAACATATAATAATATCATCATATCTAGTGAAGTATATTATGTAAAAATACCATCAAAGACTTGTTTTTAATCCACTAAATAATCAATCAAACTTACATTTAGGTTGGATGATAATACCAGAAGCATACCTTGCAAATGTTGAAAAATTTTCCCCATGGGTACCAATAGATTCATCATCCATTTCATTATCTCAAGGCACTCTTGATCCATCTTCATATGAAGAATATGAGGAAGGTACTTATTGAAAAATAAGTTCTTGAACTCATCCCAATCAATAGAGACATTTTTTTTCCATTACATTGTATTTTTTATAAGAGTCCATCATTAATCTGATTCACCTTCAAAATGGTAGAAATCCAAAATGAATTTTCATGTTCCAAACACAGGAGAATGGAAAATATCATAATGTTCTACTGATTCGTTGTTCAGAAACTAGTGGATAAGAAGACCCACTGAAAGAAGGTGGGTTTTTTCTTATGAAGGACTCAACAGAATGATGTTCCCTCCTTTGTTCATTTAGAAGTCTAGTGTGATTCATAACATTAGACAGTTGTGTGGGCATGCAAATGATATTTTTCAATCTATATCCCACAAAATATGGATTCCTGGGTGTAAAATCATTGATTTTTCCATCTCACTCAATATTAATGTCATTACTTTAGGTTATATCCATTGAATAAAACCAAAAATCATAGAGTAATGAACAATAATGAAAGTGGTGAATCATGTAATCATGAAAATTACTTATAGGATGTCAAAATTATCACAAATTATTTAATATATGACACCTTATGTTTATCCTAGGTCATTAATTTCCATATTCTATTTTAATCATTCATCATGTTTCATAAAGTGTTTGTGAATTTCCAAACCCCATCCCTTGAGAGCGTCAAACTATGTGTACAACAAGGCCCATTATTATACACCAGTTCCTGATTGATTCTAGATCAATACGATGTTTTTATTGTTTTCACCCACAGGTACATATATTCTAAATCCAAATCCACTTTTAATATCCATAAATATATGCATTTCGAGGAAACCACTCACTCAATCCTTTACCAAACTCCCATGAAATTTTCCTATGCTTTGACTCATCCTTATAATTATCCTTATACATGTTGTAAAGGATATCACTAAGGTTTTATCATCCTAGTTTCAAAAGTTTAACTAAACCTTTGCTCAGATACCAATTATAATAGTCTATGATATTCATACATAGAAATTACATCATTTTTTTAGAATATTTATTACATTACACAAACTCATGCCTGATAACTGTAATAGTTTAGTTCCATTTGAAACATAGAAACATAAAAAATTGTTAAATAAGTGAGCTATTTTATCTCCCATAAATTTATCCATAACTATATCCCTTATTAAATTTATCATACATAATACATATATTTATAACCTGGGGAAAGTAAATATAAGAAAAGGTGATCTCAGATTATTAGTAAGGTTAAACAAGGCATTACATGAACATACAGATATGAGAACATGAGCATAACATTTGAAAACCACACCATGAATATCAAATATAAAAATAATGATTCAAGTCATAAATATTGTAAGTTCATAATACATGAGTAAAAAAGGGAATCTAAAAACATTATCCATGAGAGAATAAGACTTTTAATTTGCGGGATGCACATAATTATTTAAAATCACTTCTATATTAGTCAAGTAACACAACCAAGACTATAATAGTAGAAAAATTAATTTATTGAACCAAGTCCACTACCCATTCCATCCTTATATTAATAAAATAGGTTGACTTCTCATTCCAACCCAGTATTTATGAACTGATTTCACTCCCAGATCCATTCTTTTCTATCTCATGAGATATAAATCTTTATATAATGTGTTGGAGGGAGATATAGGTCTCACCCATCATATAACAAAATAATATATATGTGTGTCGCAATATCATAAATATCCATCATATCATAACCCATGAAATGAAGTAGGTATTATAAACATTTCATCATATCATAACCTATGGAAAAGAGATAATTTTTATAATCATTTCATCAAAGAGTGACTCCTGAAAATATGTGGGTTTCATTAGAATCTTATCATTATCTAACCCATGGAAGAGAAATGGGTTTCATAAACATCATTACATCAAAACATAAACCATTAACAAAATATAAAGGGTATCCTTGGATCATATTCCCTTAAGTCATAGGTAACTCCAATGGATGTCTTCTTACATGGAAAATAGTTTTTAAAGGATCATTTAAAAAAATATTTCAGGAAAATATCATTTCTATTTTGAAAATTCATTTTGAATACATAAAGGAATATTTGAAAATAATTTAAAAAAGTTTTAAAAATAAAACAATATTTAAAAAATATTATTTGAAAATAACATTTAAAAATTATAAAGGAAGCCTCATGGAAGTTATTGGTCATGATTTCATAAATTTGTTTCATGTTGTACATAATAAAACGAAGGTTCCTTTCACATTTTTTTTAAAATCCAAACGGGAATTGTGTTGGACAGAGAAATGAATATTAATTTCAAATAAAATTGTAAAAATTTAAACATGGCTAAAATTGTATTTTAAAAATCATAATATATTAATAAAACATTTTTAGAAAACATGATTTTGGAGGAAAATATATTTCTAACTGAAGGGAGAAAAAAGTATGATTTTCTTACAAACATTTTCTTAATTATATTAAGTACCAAAGAGTGAAAAAATGGTACCATTACATTATTATATAATTAATAACAAGAATATAATATATTTCATGATAATTCATGCGATATTTACCATAAAATTTCATAAATGGAAACATAATCATAAACAATCCCAATAAATGATGAGATTGTAGTAATAAACTCTTACCACTTTGGTAAATTAGAATCATTATTCCCATAAAATAATAAAATTAAATGAATCTTAAAATATCATTAAAATAAGGTTTTTAATGATCTAACATGTAAAGCTGTTAGTATATATCCATCTTAAAAGAATATAGGTTCATAACATAACATGTGTCTCAAAGAAGGAAAATTGAGAAAAAATTCCCTTAACTTAATTCTTGATTTTCATTATACTCCTTAAAACCACATGTATAATAAATATAAGTATATTTTAAATATATTAAAGAATTATATTCATATATATCATATAATATAATATTTTTTTATATGACCCATTACTATCTTTTTATTAATGATTCCTTGTTAATGTTATGTTTTCGGTAATAAATGCGTTGTTTTTCATAAATGTTTTGATTCATTAAATTTTTAGTTATTTTAACTTAATCATGATTTAATATTATATATAATTATAACCATTTTATAAATATAATATATATTCATTGTATATGTATTTATAATAATCTATAAAATATATTAATAGGAAATGAAATACATCATTCATAGAGACGGTAGTTCATACTTACGCATGAACGGTCTTTCCATTTTCTTGTCAGATCAAACGAAAGAAAATTATATGATATATTATCATTAAATAATCAGTTTTATTTCATATATATCACATATTTTTATTAAACCCATCCTTAATACATCCTATTTAAATTTTCAATGAATCACGTCGCTTCGTGAGGCGGTAATCTGTCGTATCAACGAACGGCGTTATCGTATTCCCAAAAAATGGAAAGAATAAAGGTGTGTGTGATATAAAATTTAAAAATTCACAATAAAATAATAAATATCATACATATATATATATAAAAATTATTTCCATCATTTTTCCCTGACTTGAGAGATGTTAATGGAAAAAAACGGCTTCAATTCGGGAGGTGGTAGACCGCCACACACATGAATGATGATTTTGTAACCCATTATATGAAATTTTTTAGTGGTTTTAGGTTGTAACATTAACATAACAACATATAAATATATTTAATATGATTATTTTATTTTAAAATTATAATATGAAAATGAATAAATGGGTATTGGGAAGAAATAAAATAAAAAATTTTGTTGATGAATGTTACCTATTCTTTGAGGATCCCCTTTTTGTTTGCACAAAAGGACATACTTGGTTGTATTTATACCCAAATTAAGGATTATTGGATGATATTATAGAAATATTAGAACTAAACTGGGTTGGTGTTTTCTCAACCAATTGGTTTTCAAGGTGTGGAGATAGGGGGTGAGTGGGTGGCCTTTTATAAAGTAGGTGAGTGGCACTCAAGTAATTTGGTTGAAAGAGTGAATTATACCCATGTTTTATCCATTTAAAGTGGATAAAATAATATAAAAACACTGGTAAAATAATTTATAAGGTCTAAATATGTTCATAAAATGGGTTTTGGACAAGTTCCTAGGTCATTTTTCTCTTATGTTTAATGTTTAGTCCCATAATAAACTCATTTTTCTCCAAATCATGGTGATTAATTTTAACTGTATTCACTAATCATTTTATTCAAAAAATAATTTGGAATTATTAAAAATTATATATTATTTTAATTCCAAATATGTAATCCATTTTTCAAAATTCTAATCATATAAGTGGAAAAAATCAACTTAACATTAATACATTAGTCGTGATGAGAAAGCAGGTTTCTAAAGAGATAACGATCAAAAGTTTACAATGTTTTTATATGAAATTTAAAAAATAAATTTATTCCAATATCCTAAAAAAATTATTAGATATATAATTTTACTAATTATAATTTAAAACTAATTTTAAATATTATTTAACATTATAAATAAATTAAACAAAAAGGCAGTTTTCAAGTAAAACTCGGTATTTTTAACTATTTACCCAAAAATGAAACTTTTTAGAAAAGTTATTGAAAAATAACCCTAAGAAAATATTGAAATTATGAATTAAAAAATGAATTTTATTTTATAAAATAAATTTTCAAAAAGTTTCAAAAATTAATTTAATCATTATTCTCAGAAAGTCAAAAAAGAAGTTGTTTTTTTGAAAATAATATTTTCAAAACATATAAAGACTTTATCAAAAATTATGTATTTTATTATAAATATATTTTAATTATATAAAACCATTATATTTAAAAATAATATTTAATACTATTCATATTTCTAATTTTAACAGGTTGGTTATAAAGGTTGGGTTGAAATAACTATATTAAAAATATATCATTGTTTTAATAAAACTCAGTGTCATGTGTAATGCAACCTAAGTTGATGTTGCGTGTTTCATAAGCTTATATTTGTGTATTATGTAGCATAAGATATAAAATAAATTTAATTTATTCAAAAAAAATCATTAAAAAAGGGTGTTATAGGGCTATTGTTGCAAGAGAGATATCAGGAGACCAAAGCTTAGTGCAATAAGCTACGCTCTGTAAGGTCCTCACCAGTTTTATCTTCATCTTTCATTTATGTTTTCATTTTCTTTGTTCCTTAAACCTTAATCCCACATCACTATAATGAGGGATAAAACCCATCCTTGTGCAATGCATGTAGTTGAAGGGTGATGGGGTTGTTGGATCTATATCATATTTTTATTCATGTATTCGGTTTTATGCAATTTATTTATCCAATTCTAATCCATTTAAAAAAATTAATCTTTTTCATTTCATAATTAATCTATAATTAGCCTTTTAATTTTACAATTGGGTATCATAAATTTAGGCATGGCCATTTTTTCATTGAGAGTGTTCTGTTTTAAATACGGTATCGAGATAAAATAGATTCAGTAAAACCCAAATTATCAGACCAAGTGAAATAAGGGATTGCCTTATTGAGGAGGGGATAACATAACCATTGGATCCACTTCATCTAAAATTTTATTCCAAACATAGATTAATCAATTTATTTTATAAAATCCAATTGCATCCAAACTCTAAAACTAAAAAACCCTACAATGACTTTAAAATCGAATTTCAAACTAAAAATTCTAGAACACTTTTCATTCTTATTTCATTTTTGAAAAAAAACAATTTCCAAAACTCAAAATGCTCCGTTTTTCTTAAAATATTTCTTTAAACCAAATTAAATATAATAATTCTTTTAAAACCCTAATCAAAATAATTTCATCATATTTGTGGGATTGATCTTGACCTACTCGTAGAGTCATTTTAATTAAATAAGTATCATTGATCTGAGTTTTATAATTTTTATTTTTACTAGAACCAAGGGAAATAATAATGCCTATTGGACCAATCAACCTATCAAAAACTGTAACAGATTTAACTCTATGCAATTGGATAATCACTATTACATAGAGATATCCTAGGTACACAAAATTTTTTCGTATCATGTATGGGTATAAAGTGAGCTGATTTGGTCTTCCAATCAATCACAACCCATATCATATTCTTTATTTGAGGGATATGCTGCAACCTAACCACAAAATCTATAGAAATATCATGTAAATTCCAAGTCAAAATGGGAAGGGGTTAGAGAAATCACCAAGGTTTATGGTGCTTTTCCTACACCAATTTACAAGTATAATAATGAGAAATATAGTCTGCAATGTCTCACCTCATACACTACTACCAGAATCATTGTTTCATATAAGAGAATATCTTTTTCGTACCTGGGTTCATTTCCACTAGGAATAATGGAAATACCCCATCATGAATTTTTACAGTAGAAAAGGTACAACATTCCAATATAGAGCCATAGAAAACAACCACTCACTGATGGTCTCCCCACCAAAAGGAGAGTCCATAATATCATGGAAATAATCATAATAGTGTTGCTCCTGAAGAATCATCTTGAGAAGATAGGAGGTAAACTAAATGTTTTTCAGGAGAAAATCATTCATATCCTCCTAGACTCCCAAATTACGTTGAGAAAATAGATCCACTATATTCCACTCTTCTAATGATTCTTCCAAAAACAGGTTTGAAAGTTTCGTGATCAAAGCATCATCAACGACATTAACCTTACCAGTGGTGTAGGCAATGTAGAAATCAAAATACTGTAGGTACTCCACTGAAAATCTTGATCGAAGGTTAAAATATTTTTGTGAGAAGATATAACTCAAGGTTTTAGGGTCAGAAAAAATGTCAAACCATTATTTGAAAAGTTGATGGCTCAAAATATTAATATAATGCATCATGGAAGCAAGCTCAATATCACGGTTCATATAGTTCTTCACATGTGTCCTAAGATATCTAGAACCATAGGTTATCACATGATCACCCTACAAAAAACACATCCCACACACAAATAGGTTATGTCACAAAATACCACATATCCATTTCCAGCCTCTAGAAGAGTTAACATTGGAATATAAGTAAAAATGCATTTTTGATCATCAAAATAACTCTGATATTTTGAGTCCCATAAAAACTTCACCCCTTCCTAAGTGAGAGAGGTCATTGAATAATATAGCTTTGATGAATCTCTAACAAACCTGGGGTAATACCCTACTCATCCCAAGATGCTCTGAATCTTGAAAAAATTACTGGGTTTCTCCCATGTCATAACAACCTTCACCTACTTGGGATTGACTAAAACACCATGTTTTGAGACCACATGTCTGAAGAACTTCACTTCCTAAATCTAGAAATTAAATTTCAAACTTTCCATGTAAGTTTAGTGATCTTTTAATATTTCTAGAACTAATTTTAGTTGATGCAAATGGGATTACTTGGTTTTGAAGTAAACCAAAATATCAACCCCAAATAACACCATGAATGAATCAATGTGCTAATGAAATATCATTTTCATCAATGCCATAAAAATTATAAGATCATTGGTTAAAACAAAAGTCATTATAAGATACCCTAAATATCCATACCTACTAATAAAGGTTTCCTTCTGGATGTTAAATTATCTAATTTGAAACTTTTTCTAACTATACTAAAGGTTAATATTTTAGAACCATTATTCCCTTCTCAATTGGTCAAATAGATCATCAATCCATGGAAATAGATGCTTGTTCTTTACCAAAAATTTATAAGTTTCTATTAATAAATACAAATCCAAAGTTTTCCATTAAATTTCATTGAAAAAAAAAGAATAGGTGCCACCATAGGTGATACACTCAAGTGTATAAATACTTTTTCTAATAAATCATAGAATTCTTTAATCAAATATTTCAATTCTATTGGTTCTATATGGTAAGAAGTTAATAGACATTGGATAAGTACCACGTACCAAAACAATAGAGAACTCTACTTCCCATACATTTGGAAAACCAAATAATTAAGATGGAAATGCATTGGGAACCTGAAAAAAAATTTCACAGAGATCAAAACTCAAAGATTCTTACTCTATATTAAAATAAAACACCAATATTATCCTTATGAACTTAAAAAAAGGTTTATCTCTACTCGACCCCGAGTCCCGTTCTCCCTAAAAAAATATGGACCACACCATCAAGCATAGTAAATGAGAACCCACAAAGATAATTTTCAGTTAGATTATTATGATTAATCAGCCAATCTATCTCAAAAATAGAGTCAACATGTTTCATGTCAATAACAAAAAATTCCAAGTGAGCTCAATCCCAAGTAGAGAGAAAATGAAAGAGAGACATCGGAGACCCTTCTCTCTCTTTATTATGATGGGATTAGTAATATCTTTCACATAAGACATAAGCCCTATAGAAAAGTTTAGAAAATTCAAAACATGAGTTCATAAGAACAACTGAGATGAATCACCATTAAATAAAGTAGTCACTAAAGATGAATCTATTGTGATGCTACATCTTTCTATCATTGGACCCACATCAACTTCCACTAAAGACTCATCCACTCCATGAAGAACCTTTATTCCAGATGTCTATGGTTGTAACCCCTTAGTTCTTGAATCATATGACTAAACCATATTTCTTTTAGGAGCTGATGAGAATGTGCCACTATGTAGGGTATAAAATACTTAAGATAAATTATACAAGTGACCTTTGTATACACATGAAACATAGATCATGGGTTATTTAATGCAAACCCATTTTGAATAACTAGAATTTAAACACTAAAATAAAGTCATGGAGTGTCTACAAGGAACTGCAAGAGGTATAGATGAAATCTTTGCTATCGATAACCACCATAAGACTCATCACACTCTCTATTCCCATTAAATTAAGTCACATAACTATCACTACAAGTAAGAGACACTTCTATCAACCCTAAATTACCATCTCTCCCAAGATCATCCATCAATGATATATACATTTTATTATCTTAAGAAGTGAGATTCATCATGAAAACATGGGACTGAATATCTGGTCAAAGTCCCATCTCAAATATTTGATCCTTTATTTTTTCATTCTTCACTTCCTCAGGAGAAAACTAAACAAGCTCACCAAATTGGTTCACTTATTGAGTCATGGTCTAGTCACCCTATTGAAGGCTAAGAAACTCCATAGAATTGGACTATACCATGGATTCTGGACAGAAAGGCTCCACAAAAAGAACTCTAGATTCTTTCCACTCTAAGACCCTATGTTTCTTCACTATCACATTTTAATCCCACTATATCTTGTTAGTATCTTAAATATTAATTCTAACACACTTTACCTTTATAAAATTAGAATTTTCAAAAACTTAAATAGAATATTAATATTTTTTAACCAATCCTCGGCCTCTTGAGGATCATAAGATCCTCGTCAAGATGGTGGTTTAAATTGAATAAATACGTGATCATGATCTCTTAATTCATACCTTTGAAGTTCTACAATGGGATCCCAAACAAGAATGGGTGTAGCAACATCTTCTAAAGCTTAGAAAATGTGCACTAATATCTCAACAAGATTTTGGTCAGCTAGAGGATTCACATGATGTGGTTCACTAATAGCTTCCTCCCATGGACTATTCAAAAATATTCTCAGATACATGATTATATAAAATATCAACAAGTAATGTGAGAAAATAAACAAGAAAATTCATATATTTAACTCAATTAGGATATAGAAGAAAATCAATTCCATAAAATAGAATTTAAGCTTCTATGATCTCAAAATACCCAAATCAAAATTAGGGGAAAGTTAAGAATATGATAAAATTATTCTTCAAGGAAATTTTTCCAAAATACACATGGTGATTTAAGGCCCGTTAAGATGAGATATGTCCCATCACCTTCTCACAACTACCTACAAAATCTTGATAATCCAACCTCTAATCTACCAACACAACCGAAATTGCATATTGACATCTAAGATAGATATTCAAGGCATCCTTTTATACTATTTTATCACGAAATAGCCTAGATATCCTAGTACACTAATACTCAAGCTAGTCCTGACATAGCCTGAAGGGTGTTCCTGATCCCCAATGGTTGGTGACTATCACCTGGAATCATATAGAACATCAAAATAATGGTTTTTTAATAAGAAAAATCAATGATATGAAATAGTGTAAGATAAAATGATCCCCAATTTGTATCCCAGACACTCCTCAAGGGGAAAAGTACCATAAGAAGATAGAAAAAAATACCCAAAATGGTAAAAAATCAAAAGTCACAACATCCATCCATAAAAATTCACACAAAACTCAAGTAACAAGTGTATCACATCTCCACCAGTCACCTCAAACACACCAGTACCAATAAATCAAGCACATATTCCACCTCTAAGTAGAGCTTTCCCTTTATGAGTACATGGAATTATAAAATCTAAAAACACCCAAAGTAAAAGTTAGGGTGTAAAATAAAATTCCAGTAGGGTCTCACCAAGTGTTCTAAACTACATTTAATAAAATTAAGACAATTTTGTTTTCAATTTAAATAAAACAATACTTGTCAATTAATTTATATATTTTGATCTAAAACATTATTTCAAATAAAAAAATGGTAGATATATCAAATAAGTCTTAAATAAACATTTTATATAAATATTTATAAAAATAAACATGCATGAATAAAATAGTTTTATAAACAATGGAATATATAATCAAGTCAATAAAACGAAGCACCACACTCATAAGAATTTAGTTATGATAGTTTCTAGTATTGGGATCCTCGCACCACTCAATCATAAATCATAGATCAAGTATGTGTTTATACTTAGGCTCACATGTTCTTCAATCAATCAATCAATCATGAAAAAATTAATCATTTCAAATCAATTTTTCTTTGAAATTCAATTTCCCAATTTCAAGTTCAACATGCCTCTTCATTTTAAATCCAAATCATAGGTTTTCATCAATTCATGCCTTTCAAAATAAGCTTTCATTTAAATAATTTTTTCTAAATAATCAACATCAAATAATTTCATCAAATCAACATTCAATTTAGGACATCATTTTTATCAAAATCAACCTAAAAATTCAATTCCATTGAAATTGGGGGCTTTTCACAATATCTATGACCTTTTCAAATAAAACATAAATTCACCTCAAATATGAGTTTTAAAATAAATAAAATATAATTTCAAATAAATAAACAAATTTAGGGTTTTAATTGTAGGGTAAATCCTTATGGAACCACCTACCATTAATTGCATTATCAAATCAACACCTGCAATGGGAAACACCAATAAATAATGAAGGAAATTAGATCAAGGAATCAACTCTAGAATTCGGATCCATCAAATCAAGGATTAGATACATCAATAAAATGATGATCTATAACTCTTTGATAAGAAGAGAATATAAGATATGGATAAAGAAAATGAGAGGATATTTACTTACTGGCAATTTTTTGAACTCAGTCACTGATGATTCGATCTACAAAGATAAAAGGTTGTAGGAGTCAATTTTTCCTCTTAAAAGCCTCTAAAGACCAAGGAATCATGTTACTATAAAATGGGGGTGGTTAAGGGTTGAACTGGTTGGTCCCTAAATTTTTAAAATAATATATATAGGATAAAAAACATGGTCATGGTTTACTGGTTCTGGCAGCATGGTTAGTACTAACCATGTGCTAACTATGCACCCTCACTGAGATTCTAGATGAGGTGTATGGTTGGGATGCATCGTTAGTTTAACCATGTAAAAAACAATGAAAACCCTGATTGTACAAGGGTATATGGTTTGGAGGGGTTACCACATTGTTTGTACAAATGGTGCACCCCCTTCCAGTGGCTCATCAAAGGATGCATGTTTTTCTAAGAAAAAACATACAATTTTCCCAAACAGTACAACAACTTTTTACAGCCCCCAAAACCTTACAAAATTTTCAAACTTCACCCAAAACAACCAAATACAAGCCCCAAACATAAGGATATCAAAAAAAGTGGATAAAAGTACCTAAAATAATGTAATAGAACATTACATATATCATAGTGAAAAAAATTATACCTTTAAAAAACACCCATTAGACCCCAATATTCATGATATGGTATTCTTTTCAAAATATATCTCCACCCAAAACATCACAACACAAATCATGCATCACGGTGAAATAGTATCTTCTAGAGATACACTAAATTTTTATGGCATCTTCCATTATACCACAAACCACCCCCTCATATTGTAGCCCACATCATTGTGGTGTGATCTATGTATTTCCCACAAACCACCTTGACCTCATGAATCCAGTATGACATGATCCTTTGTCTACATGATGAAACCCACCATATATAATTAAATAACTTAGAACTAAATAATCATAGGGTTATCCTTTCAATGTAGTCATTTCTATTATTATATAGTACCACAGATTACAAAAACAAATACCTAAAATAAACATCTTATTATTCATATACAACATCTATTACAGTGTGAGGTCATTTATAACAATATTTATATTTCTCCAAAAAAAATTTCTAACATCATTTAAAGTCATACATAACTCTTACATTTTAAATATTCTTCTCACTTTAAATAACTAAGTCTTTCACCAATTGCATCATTTTCCAAAAAGATAACAAATAACCCTTCATATGAAAACTATAACACAATAATTCTCCATTGCTTTGGAAATGATAACACCATATACTATCCATTATAACTTCATTGTTATAACACAAAATATAAAAACATGTAGACTATTATACATAGTTGAAAATTTAATAACCTAGGTTTTTCATATATTATCTTTTCAAAAATTATATGTTTTTTTATAAATTCTATAAAACAGAATAAGAATGTTGTTATTATATAAATTAAATGAATAGAAAAACATAAAATGACATAACCTACCAAAAAAATAATACATTACATAAGACCAGTACAAGTACAATTGGACAAAGGTAAAAAGTATATAAAATAACTACTAGCTTGAAATTTTCATCATCATAATCTCCCGTGAAGATGATTCAATAAAAAATAATTATAGAAATAAGGAACATTATAGGAGAAATGGAATTAATTTTGAAGATGAATGAGAGAAAAGGATGTGTGGTTAATTATAAGAAAAATGAAACTATTGTGGGTATTCATTATATATCTAACAAAATAGCCATTGGGGGAAATCATTATGGGATCCTTGAAAATGAGAGATAAGATATGATTAGCTATTTTGAATAAATCCTTTTTATATTTAAAATTATAATTTTCTTAAATGTATATATTTGTATCTCATGACCTAAAATACATTATATATCAATTATAAACTAGTTATATATTTTTAAAATTATTATATTTACTTTTTTACATAGATATATTTCATTTTAAGGTCAAGATGATTTAAAATTTAGACTATGTAATGATTTATTTAATTATAATATATTTTATAAATAGGTATTTATGTTAATAAATATATATTTATGGTGGTTTTAAAAATAATTTTATCAACATATTAAACAAGAATATGATTTCCATTGGAAAATAAATATATAATGTTTAAATGAAAGATATGTTATTTTTTAGGGAATGTGTGTCATAGAATAAGTTTTATTTAAATTTATATGATTTTAAATCTATTAAATGGATTATTTTTATTTTCTATTCTTCTCATATTTTATGTTATAAAAATATAATCAAATGATTTAACCATTACTTATATGAAAGAAATATTTATGTAATGAAGTTTTTGAAATTCGGTTAAGTAATTACCTTTATATATTAAGTGTTTCCAGTATTTACTCGTACATATTTTTTTACATATTGATTTTTATAAAGGAATTTACTTTTACCTATTGATGGAGGCTATTATATAATAGTTAAATAAATAACTATTCCTATGTAGAAATAGATGTATTCCTATGTAGAAAATTCTATTTGAATGTCATTATTATATGAGATAGTTTCATTTGAAGATCATTAAAATGTGAGATTGGATTTTATAGTTCTTCTTATGTGGAGTTCATATACTTATAGTTTCATTCCTAAAAAAGTTTATATTTAATCAAACATACATAAAATTTATTCATATGTGAGACCTAAATCACTCACACATGATCCATGTCGTGCTTTTTTATTCTTGAACATGTTGTTGTCTTTGAGTGTTTTTTATGAATCTGAATACTTTCCCCATGTATGCATAAGTTTTATAATGTAAGAATATGGATCATTGTGATATAATTTTAATTTTAGTTTTATAATGCAGTGAATTGATCTCACGTGATTTAATCTGAAGTGAGTTACTCACACACGAGCTTAGATTTAATCCTATACAGGTGTTTTAGAGTTGTTCATTTATGAGTTGCTATTTAATCTCACATCAATAGTATGTTTAATCTAGCATGGTCATGTTGATTTAATCATAAATGGATATATCTAACATGGTGCACATGGTAGGTTAATCTTCCATAGTCATGCATTTAATTTGATGTGGTCTGTCACCTTATATAATAAGTCCTATCTAATCTAATATATCATCAAATATAAGTATAGATTTAAAATAATGAGAGTGATTTTTATTATAATATGAAGTTAATACTATATGATCATCATGATTTTAATCATACATGAGGATGAGTGTCATATCCCGACCCGTGTTTATAAATTTATTTAATTATTTTTTTCTTTTAATATTTTTTTTGGGGTCCGGGGTGAGTCGCGGACGAAATTTCTGATTTCTTTATAAAAAGGTGTGTGTCTTGGGTTTGACGTCATTGGACACAAGAGTAGAGCATGACACCGCACGACTTCGCCCAGGCAACTGCGTGTCCTTTTCATCTTTGAAGAATTAAAATGGATAAATAAATATTAATTTATTGCATCATTTATTTATTAAGGATTTTAATATTTTTATTTTATATGAAAACAACAAAAAATGTAATTTTATTATTATTAAAATGATTATGAATACATTTATTATTTTTATTTTATCATTAAGGTTATTATTTTTTTAATTATTGTTAATATGATTATTATTATTATTATTATCATTATTATTATTATCATTTTATTAAAGAAATTTTATTATTAAAAGAATTTATTTATCATTTTTATATTTTTATTAAAATTTTTATTTTTATTTTTATTTTTATTAGTATTAATAATATTATTTTTATTATTTTTATTTACAATTCATTTTTTTCTCTTTTTATTTTTTCCAGTTTTTTCTCTTTCGTGTGGTTTTCCCCCCTCCACACTTGCCATCTTCCTCGCACCTCCCCTTTGTCGGCTCTATCTCTCCCCTCGGCCTACCTTTCACAGCACAGCACCACCTCGCCGAGGCCTCTCGTTGCAGCACCCAGCAGCTCGCGTCTAGCCATCCGTGCAAGCCACCACTTCCACCCGCATGCTCTACCTCTAGCCTGCCTCCACCCCACACCCTACCCACCGGCCACCTAACACCACCGTTGCCCGGTGCCCTTGCATCCCCTTGGCCTACCCTTATCCCATTCGGCATCCCATGTAGTGGCTTCCCTCACTGGATATCCTCTCCCAATCGGATCCGCCTATCCCGACCCTCCGTGCTCTCCCTCACCAGGTCACCTCAGCCTCCCACAACCCTGGTTCCCCTCCCGCATGCCCCGAACGCCTCCCCTAATCCCGCGTTGCACTGCCATGACCACGCACCCGCTGGCCAACCCCCTTTCCAGCCGTGAGGCACCTGGCGCACCTCAGGCTCAGCGTGTTGACACCCGGCCTCCCCCTCGGCTCCCCTTTTCTACCCTAGAAACACTGGGGCCCCTCCCGCTCACACCATCAGTGCGTCCCCCTCTCCCATCCAGCCACCCAGCCACACCCTTTCTCTGTTCTGACCGGCCATTAGTGGCATAGCATCCCTGCATCGTCCATCCAGTAGTTACATGACACCCCAACACTCTCCCCCTTCGCTGGAATAGTCGCGTGCCTCCAGCCGGTGTCCATCCTCCGCCCTCCTTCCGACACCACACCATCCAGTGTGCACCCACCGACAGTTTCCCCCTTTTTATAGCCGCCGCATGCCTACCATCTCACCTCATCGCCGCCTCCACTTCTTGTCGTCGGCCCTTAACTGCGTTGCCACTTTCCGACTATCCTGCAACCCTGCTGGTCGAGCGCGTCTCCATGCCAAAATGAGGTTTGCACTATTTATTTTGTTTGAAAAGTAAATAATTAATTTAGAATGTGTTGTGTTTAATTATATTAGTGCGAATTTAGTTTTCAAATAAATGAGTTTTGTTTGTGTAAAGTTATGGGTTACTTTTTGGATATTTTTTCAAAAATCTTAAAGTGGTTTAGTAATAATGCGGACGATGCGAATTATGTTTTGAAAGTATGTCGAGGTGGTTTTTTTATTGTTTTTTTGTTTGGATTGTATTAAGTTAGTGGTTATGGGTTTTTAGTTGTTTTGTGTTTGTTGCAGTGCATTTTCGAGGTAATTCTATGATACTATGGTCGTCAGCTTGCGCGTGTTTATACACCCGCTCAAAGCACGTCGTGCCATCGTGTTTGGACTGCGAGTCGAGGTAGGTCCCCCACTGCACTCGCCTTTAAATTTAGAATTAATAAATAAATTTATATTTCATTGATTTCAATAAATGAGAAATAATATTAGATAGTTAATTTTTGAATAATTTCTTGATGTAAACAAACCTATTTATTTTATACACGGAACTTGAATTATTTTCATGATGAATTGATGCACAATAGTAAAAGAATTCCAGTTTTCCCTTTGAACATAACTCATGGATTTTAAATTTTGGTTTTGGGTTTTTGGTAAATGTTTTCTTATTATGTGTGAGAAAATGGTTTGGTTTCTCTTGAGAAATGATGCTTCTTTTAAAAGTTGCATCACGTCTGTTTGGAACTTTGATAAAATAAATTATTTTGGAAAATTTTCTTTGAGGTGACTCAGGGGTGATCTTTTTGTGTACGTTGATTGTGTGAGTTGTGTGTGATTCGTGTGCATTGTGACTGGTTGATTTACATTATTGACTCACCCCCCCCCCCCTCATTACACATATTGACATGAGAACCTGGCATAGTAAGTGAATTTTCTGTGAACGATTGTTGCACTAGTTTAGATTATGCACTAGATAGTGGCCCATTATAGAGAGGTGTTTTGTTATTATTTTTATGGTATTGGGCCTCTTGATCAGGCCAGGTAGGTCGACAATCGAGCATTAGGGCGTTATAACATCATCGAGAGTAGGGATTCCTTCAGGATGAGTCATGTGTATTGTATGTTCTAGATGTTTCATGATCTCCTAGGTTCGACCCATGTTTCCTTTAGTTCTTATTTGTATGTGGTGGATGATTTATAGATCTAGTTTGGTTGTTGGCCCTTGTGTGCCACTTTTTCCATTAACCTTAGTGTGCATTGTGTGTTGTTTGTGGTTTCCCTTTTGGATAATAACTAAAATTTGGGTTTTTAAATTGTCCGCAATGATGTTTTAAAAATGTATTGAATCGTCTCCTTTCAAACAATTAACTTGTTCTTAAATTAAAAAGGAAATAGATTGTTACTTGTTTTAGAAATGAAATTGTGTGTAGAAACCCATATTTTATATAATTTAGTTCAAACCTGGAATTAGTAAATTCTTAATTTAAAGGTAGTTCTTTGGGATAGTTTGTTGGGAATACCTACTGAGTTTTAATACTCACGCCTATAGTGTTTTCTTGTTTTTAGTTTTGTTACTGGTTTGACTCGAGATTTTTTGTCATGGGAGAAACTTGGTTTTGGATTGCAGAGTGACTCTTAAGGTCACGAGAATTTTTTGGTCTTGGTCTGTTTAGTGTGTTGTTGTTGGTTGTTCTTCCTTTACTATGTCGTTTATTCACATTGCGTTATTCTATTTTTTTGTTGCTTTATTTATTTTAATTGGGAAAAATCTCTCCCTCTTACTCCCTTTTGATTCCCGGGCACTTGTCTCCAGCCTAGGAGGATAGGGAATGCCTCTTGGGCTATGTCGCGGACCGGATCGGGTGATCAGCTCAGGGTCAACCCGGGTTGGTTCGTGACAAAATGGTATCAGAGCCAAGTTGGATATTGAGCGGACCTTGTTTTTTGGAGCGCCCATTCTTAATTGGGTTTTTCACGGTAAAAGGAGTAGGAGATTCAGTACTTGAGGTGTATGAATGGGAAGGACTTCATGAACCCTTTCTCATTTTGAACCTCAGGTTACCATGGGATGTTCGGGTTTGTCGATGTCCTTGATTCTTATGGTCTTTTTGGTATTCAGAAATGAAATGGGCATCGGTAAAGTGACCTATGTGAGCTTGCATGGTCTGGAAAGTCATGTGGATTCGGGAACGTTACCCTAGAGTGATCCTTGTGACAGTGGAATGACTAGTGTATGGATGTCAACCATATGTTAGAGTCACCCATCGGCACTAGTTTCCCATTGTGGATTTTTTGAGTCTTATTTACTTCAAAAAAATTGTTTTGTAAAGTTTTATTTTGGAAATTGTAAAAATTTAAATTTGAAATGGTAATGATCATGTTTGACCCAGCTTTTTTTCCTTATTCCTTAGTGTCCCCCCCCCCCATGAAAGTTTGATGGATTCCCAGTGTGCAGCTTCGGGTAGTGAATCCTTAGAAAATCCTCCAGTTGATCAGTCCATGGACTACATCTTTGAGTTTCAGAATTTGAACCCTCCCATATTTTATGGGCAAGCATATCCTCTTGAGGCAGAGGAGTGGCTATGGAAGATTGAGAGGAACTTCTGTTCTATCACACCACCTGATTCATTGAAGGTGAAGTAGGATACCTTTATGCTTGAAGGTCCAACCTGGAACTGGTGGAAGTCTGTATCTTGAAGCAAGCCTTGAGAATATCTCACTGGGGAGTTCTTAAAGTCATTGTTCATCCAACAATACTTCTCTAAGGTGACAAAGGTGAGGAATAGGATGCAGTTATACAGTCTTAAGCAAGGTGTTGTATCAGTGCTGGAATTCTTTCTTCATTTCCTGTACTTGGCTCCGTATGAACCGGGGTATATTGGAAATGATCCCATGAAAGCTCGGCATTTTGAGCTTGGATTATGTCCTGAGCTACAGTCGAAGGTGAAATAGTTAAACGTAATCACATTCCCTGACATGGTGAGAAAATCTTTCCTTGCTGAAGCTGAGTTAGGAAAAGGACTTGAGGTGGTGAATCCTCCTCAGGCCTTGAGAATCAGTGCAGAAGATAGTGATAAAAAGAATGGGAAGCGTCATGATGCTGGTGGTACAAGTCGAGGAATCAAGAGGCCTTCAGACCTTTATTTATCTTCCTCATGGTTAATTTCCTTGATCTATCACCAGTTTGGTAAGTAGGGACACAAGAGACTGATGTGCCCGAGTGCTCTCAAACCCTGCCACACCTGTGCACGTCCGGGTCACTTAAAGTGATTCTGCCGAGGTGTTTCCAAGAAGCACGCTCAAGAAAAACCTGGCCCATCAAAGGTCACCTCATCCTGACAGCAGGAGTATATTGATGTTTGTGAATCAGTTATATGTTTTACCTTTGTAGTGTTTCTTGGATGTATTGGTCGTCTCTTGTAGTGTTCTGTGGTTTTTCTTTCCTTCAGTTGTAAGAATGGTTTTGAAGAACCCCTTTGAAACTGCTATTTTATTGTAAGTGTGTTTGGTGAAACTCTGGTTTGTGTGTTATGTTTGGGAATTTTTGAAGCATTACTGTGAGGCAGGAGATGATTCAATCAACGGATCTCCAACCATAGGTCCCCAAGTGAAGTTGGCACATAGTCAGGTGAACCCCAACTGTAAAGAAGGGCCTCAGTTTAATCTTTGTCCTTAGTGTGGCATGGTTTGTGATCTTCTGAGGGTGTGATGTTATTGATATGGTGATGGTGGTAATTTTGATTCTCTATCAGTTGGGCCCTTACCTTCTCCCCCTCATGGTGGTGGGGGTGTTGGTCTTTGTGGGATGCTTTCATGTTTAGTTAATCACATCAGTTGTTATGGTGGGGAGACACATCGCGGGTCTCGTCGAATTCAGTTTGGCTTATTTGCAATGGTGGGGAGTCCGTTCGGGCCTCTCTGTGTCAGTATCAAAGTTTTGTTTTGGGTTTCGTTTTGGTGGTGTTTAAAGTGTTCGTGTTTTTAGGATAAGTTGCATGTCCTTGGAGTTCGGCGTTCGTTTGGATCGATCAACTGGAGACGCTTAAACTTCTGGGGGTGCGTGACACTTAAAGAGTTTCATCTTTGGGTATAGATCTTGTTGTGGATTTCCGGGAGGCGGAAAGTGTTTTGGTGGGGAGAATTGTCACACCCCGACCCATGTGTATAAATTTATTTAATTATTTTTCTGCCTTTAAATATTTTTTCTGGGCCCCGGGGTGAGTCCTGGATGAAATTTATGAGTTTTTGATAAAGAGTGTGTGTCTTGGGTTTGACGTCGTTGGACGCACGAGAAGAGCGCGATGCCGCACGAATTCACCCAGGAAACTCTGTGTCCTTTTCGTCTTTGAAGAATTAAAATGGATAAATAAATGATAATTTGTTGCGTCATTTATTTATTAAGGATTTTAATATTTTTATTTTAAATGAAAAACAAAAAAATTGTATTTTATTATTATTAAAATGAAATGAATACATTTATTATTTTTATTTTTTCATTAAGGTTATTATTATTTTTATTATTTTCATTATGATTATTATTATTATGATTATTATTATTGTTATTATCATTATTATTATCATTTTTATTAAATAAATTTTATTATTAAAATAATTGTTTATCATTATTATGTTTATATTAAAGTTATTATTATTATTTTTATTATTAGTAGTACTAATAAAACTATTATCATTATTTTTATTTACTTTTAATATTTTTCTCTTTTATTTTGTCCTTTTTTTATCTTCCACACGGTTAACCCCCCCCCCACACACACACACACACACTTGCCTTCTTCTTAGAGCCTACCCTCCGTCGGCTCTCTTTATCCCCTAGGCCCGCTCTGTATAGCACTGAACCACCTCGCCTCACCTCCCATTGAAGCGCCCACCAGCCCGCCACCAGCCATCTGTGCGAGCCGCTGCCTCCACCCACCTGCTCAACCTCAAGCTGGTCTCTACCCGCACCCTTCCCGCGGGCCGCCTCGCCCCGCCGTTGCCCGGTGCCCCGCATCCCCTCTGCCTTCCCTGCTCCCCCTCCTTCCATTCGGCATCCCATACAGCATCTTCCCTCACAGGATCTCCTCTCCCATCCAGATCCGCCTATCCAATCCCTCCGCGCTCGCCCTCTCCAGGTCGCCTCAGCCTCCCACGACCCTGGTTCCCCTCCTGCCTTCTCTAGACACCTCCCCTCAGCTGGGGCTGCACCGCCCTGACCATGCACCTGCAAGACGAACCCCTTCCAACCGAGACAAACCTGGCACACCTCCGGCTCAGCGTGTGACACCCGGCCTCCCCCTCGGCTCCCCTTTCCTGCCCCAGACGTACCTCGGTCCCCTCCTACTTTCACAGGTAGTGCGTCCCCCTATCCCGTCTGGCCGCCCGACCACCCCCATTCTATATTCTGGCCAGCTAGCAGTGGCTCAACACCCCTGCGCCGTCTAGCCAGTAGCAGCGCGACACCCCGAAACTCTCCCCCTTCACTGTAATAGTCGTGTGCCTCCTGTCGGGGTCATTCGTTCGCCCTCCTACTGGCATAGCACCGTCCATTGCGCACCCACCGGCAGAAGCCCCCTTTTTTTGGACACCGCGCACCTTCCGTCCCACCTCGTCGCCACCTCTGCTTATTTCCAGCGGCCCTCGGTCGTGCCACCACTTTCCGACTATCGTGCAACCCCGTTGGTCGAGCGCGTCTCCATGCCAAAGTGAGGTTTGCGCTATTTTTTCCCTTGAATAGTAAATAACTAATTTAGTATGTGTTGTGTTTAATTATATTGGTGCGAATTTAGTTTTAAATTAATTTAGTTTTTTTATGTAAAGCTATGAGTCACTTTTTGAATATTGTTTCATAAATGTTAAAGTGGTTTTGTAAAAATGCAGACTATGTGAATTATGTTTTGAATGTATGTCGAGGTGGTTTTTGCATTTTTTGTTCGTTTGGATTGTTTTAAGTTAGTGGTTATCAGTTTTTAGTTTTTTTGTGTTTGTTGTAGTGCATTGGTGAGATAATTCCAAGATACTACGGTCATCATCTTATTCGTGATTATGCTCCCGCTCGAGGTGTGTCGCACCATCATGTTTGGACTGCAAGTCGAGGTAGGTCCCCCACTACACTCGCCTTTAAATTTAGAATTTATTAATTTCTTGATATTTCCTTGATTTAAATAAATGAGAAATGGTATTAGATAGTTAATTTTGGAGTAATTGCTTGACATAAATGAACCTGTTCATTTTATACATGGCACTATATTTATTTTCTAGATGAACTGACACACAATAGTGAAATAATGCATGTTTGGCCTTTGAACATAATTCACATATTTTCAGTTTTGGTTTTGTTTTTTTGGTAAATGTTTTCTTCTGACATGTGAGAAAATGGTTTGGTTTCTCTTGAGAAGTGGTGTTTCTTTTAAAGGTTTCTGTAGGCCCATTTGGTACTTTGATAAAATAAATTATTTTGGAAAACTTTCATTGAGGTGACTGAGGGGTGATCTTTTTGTGTAAGTTGATTGTGTTAGTTGTGTGTGATGCTTGTGCATCATGACTGATTGATTTACATTGTCGACTCACACCCCCCCCCCCTTCATTACATGTGTTGACATGAGAACCTGGCATAGTAAGTGAATATTTTGTGAACGATTGCTAAACTAGTTTAGATTATGCACAAGCTAGTGGCCCATAGTAGAGAGGTGTTTTGTTATTATTCCAATGGTATTTGGCCCCTCGATCAGGCCAGGTAGGAAAAGATTGGGCATTAGGGCATTATGATATCATTGATAATAGGTATACCTTCAGGATGAGTCACATTTATAGTACATTCAAGATTGTTCACGAGCTCCTAGGTTCGGCTAATGTTTCCTTTAGTGCTTATTTGTATGTGGTGGACGATTGAGAGGTCTAGTTCGGTTGTTGGCCCCTGTGTGCCACCATTTCCATTGCCTTAGTGTGTGTTTTGTATTATGTGTGGTTTTCTTTTTGGATAATAACTAAAATTTGGGTTTTAAAATTGTTCGCGATGATGTTTTAAAAATATAATGCAACTTCTCCTATCAAACAATAAACTTGTTCTTAAATTAAATAGGGTTATGGATTGTTACTTGTTTTAGAAATGAAACAGTGTGTGGAAACCCATATTTTATATAATTTAGTTCAAACCTGGAATTAGTAAATTCTTTATTTAAAGGTACTGCATTAGAGATAGTTTGTTGGGAACGCCTACTGAGTTTTAATAATCATGGAAATAGTTTTTTCCTATTTTTAGTTTTTTTGTAGGTTTCACTCAAGATTGTTCGTCGTGGTTGAAACTTGGTTGTGGTTTGGAGAGTGACTCTTGAGTTCACAAGTATTTTTTGGTTGTGGTCAAGTTAGTGTGTTGTTGTTGGTTGTTCTTTATTTACCGTGTCATCTATTCACTTTTTTTTATTCTACTTTTTCCACTGCTTTATTTATTTTCATTGGGTAAAATCATTCCCTCTTTCTCTCTTCTGATTCCCTGGTGCTTGTCGCTAGCCCGGGAGGATCGGGAATGCCTCTCGGGCCATGTCACGGACCGGCTCGGGTGATTGGTTCAGGGTCAACCCGGGTTGGTTTGTGACAATAAATATCATTGATTTTTTAGTAAAAATCCTAGACACACCTCTTATTCTAATGCAGGTGTGTTTCTAACTAAATTATTCTTATGCAATCCACCAATCCTATCTTTTCTTCTTATGCAATTGCAACCCAATACTATAGTGTATATAGGTTCCAATCAAATAAATTCCCAAATAAATATATGTTTATGAAACCTAAAGAATAAGTAAAAAATCTTACAAATTAAGTAAATGGATAGTTTTAAATATTAAAATAGAAAATGCAAATTAAAAGGATTTTAAATGGGATAAGATAATTTTTCTGTGAGTTTTTATACCAGTATAACTGTTAAAAAGTATTATATTGGAAATCATATTGAATAATTTTAGTGTTGTGGTTTAATGAAAAAAGTAGATAAGAGGTTATGTGTTCCATTTCTAATGTAAATTTACAATTTTAAAACCTCATGGAGTATTTTAGAGAGAGAAACATCAAAATCATATTAAATGGGATTATTTTTTATAATCAATAGGGAATCAAGTGATGATAGCATATAGGTATACTTGAACCATACCTTCATGAAACTTGGTAGTTTTTAAATATCATCCATTATTAAATTATAAAATCACTAGTTAGGTTTTTCTATAAAAGGAAACTTGTTTTAACCTTTTTAAAACATAAAAATATTTGATATCCATTATTATTCTACCCATATTCTTTCTTTTATGATCCAAAAATGCAACCTTTTATTTTCTATAGTAAGAAAGAGACCTTAGGGTTTTATCACCAAGGTGATCATTAATGAAAGATTAAATTATACTAAACACTTAGTTAAGAGGAATTTTTCTCAAGGACTTATACTTTTTTAAGTTTTAAAGTATTTATATCGAATTTATTTCAATTATTTTCAAATCATATTCATTTTCTATGATTTTTATCAATGTTTCAAGAAATCATTTAAATTAAATTCCTTTTTATTAGTTAACTTAAATGTTTTTGATTATTGGTTGAAAGGAAATTTTTATAGTTTTTATTCATAATATAGTGAAATTTAATCCCTATTTGTTTTATTCATGTTATTATCTTTTATATATTTATTATTCTTTCTATATTTATTTCGAACACATATGCATGATGTTTTATGATATGGTGAGTGGGACAAGAATTATATAACACCCAATCAATTGGTAAATTATTAATATCTCTTTGATATTTTTATGAGACATGAGTAGTGATACTCGATCCACTACAGGACATAGCTAATGACATCTGATCCACTATGGTATAGGATAGAGTTAGTAATATCTGTAATACAATGTTATAATGTCTTGGAAGTGATCCTTGACTAATATTTATGGTGATATGCCTTATACTTATGCCATATTCCTATGTTTTCAATATTAATAAGATATTATACATCTTTTATCTTATTATATAACTCTATGATCAATTACATTTTATTATTGTTGACTCCAAAAACATCTCACTCCATTTTTTATGTCATGATTTACGATCATGCCCTCATGCCTCATTCTCAATTCTTATGATTTTATGATCTTACTCCTTTAATTATTCCATTTCTATCATAATCAAGTATCTCAATGGTTTTTAATATAGGTTTTAATCTTAATTTTTTATCCCTTATAGAGATTTTGTTCATACTACTTTCTTATATTTCCTCATCTCTCATAAATTTCTATGATGGGATATCTATAGGATAGAGAATGTGTGGAAAATATTTACAGAACAAATGTATATTTTAATGAGTATTAGAAAATATATGAAACCATATAATAAAGACATAGATATTTTGATCAACGGGTCTTTTTTAATTCTAGTGATGTGTAAAAATTAGATTTTTAATCATCAAATATATAAGTATATGTTTGGGCCTTCTCGGGGAACTATCAATATGGCTGACAAAAAACCCAACACCATAAAGAATAAATTCCTTATTGGACACTCAAAAGCATAAATATCATATTGGTTAAGCCAAACTAATGGAAAGATAAGTAACATACCTATAACACCCTAATATTTTATGTGTATTTACTTTGAAATTAAACTTGAAGTATTCGATAATTTTCCTTACACACAACCTCGAGTCTATATGAATAGTAATATAGTAAATCATTATAACCTATAAATTAAATTAGAATGTATGAATAACAATAAACACAATATGAAAATTTTATGTAAAGGCTTTTATTAAATCAAAAGTATTGATTAATTCATAATAAATAAGTATACTAATTTAATTAAATAAATTTTCCAATTCAAAATTATGTTTTCTTCAAAAATGGTTTCATATCTTTTTTATATTCAATAATTATAATTAATTTTGACCACCTTTATAAATTTTATTTGATTAAATTAATAACATTTTTAAAATAATAATTTCTATATTATCATCGGGTTTATTTTTAGGATTTTCTTAAAAAAAATTATTTTTTAGTGAACAACAAAAGATACAGATTTTTATAAACAAATGTCATTTATTTTCAAGTAAATGAAACATTATTTTTTTAATTTGATATTAAAGTGAAAAAACCCCACATTTAATTTTAAATAATATAATTAATTACATAATAATCATAATTATAATTTATTTTTGTATAAGTTAATTTTTGGTCTTAAAAACACATTTTTCTAAAAAACTATCTTTATTCACACATTGTGTTTTTTCCTAATAATTAATTTGATATATATTTATTAATTATTTTTAATTAAATTTATAGATTATATATTAAATTTGAAATTTTATAATTATTTTTATGGTTTTTATAAGATAATTTATTAATGGAAGTAAATTGAGTTTTAATCTTAAAAATTCATTATTCAAAAATGGGATTTCATTGTGGTTTACAAGCATAATTAAAATTAAATCCTAACACTTATAGAAATTTAATATATTAAAATGGATTCCATATTTTGAATAATAATAATTATAAGAAAAATGTATTTTAATTGGTTCAACTTAATTATTTTCTATTAAATAGTCAAATAGTGAAATTTTGTTACCACGGTTAAGGTTAAAATGGGTTTACCGAGGGTTAAAACAATATATAAGGTTTTAATTGTATCCCAAACCTATAAACTTATTATTTATTGACTATATATAAATATTATATTATCCTAACCAAAAATACCTATCCATTTTGATCCAATTTTCTTTCTTAGTGACCTTTTAGCATTGAAATATTTTATGAAATTCCATGTGGGTCTCACTATTAACTTATAAAATAGAACCTCTTATCCTCCCTTATTCAAAAAAAATTATCCCTATATATCAGAAAATACCTACTGAAAAATACCCTAGTATCCATGCCAAAATTATACATCTTCTTTTATTCTTCTAAGAACAATCCTCAACACTTAAATCGTAATCCAAAGGAGGTCTCTCGAGAAGAGGTATAAATCTTAACAAATATCTTCCAATTTTATTTCTTCTTACAATTACTCTAAATAATTTGTATCTATAAAACAATTATTAATAAAATATCATAAATATATTTATATGTTATTATGATAACATAACAACTGTTTACCACCTCTTCTTCTTCAAATGGGAGATGAAAGTATTGCTCAAGCGTGTGTGTGGACTACTGCCTCTATGTAGCGATACAAGTCATTTTCCATAACCATACTTCATGGATGGTTATTAATATGGGTCTAACATTTATATATTATAATTATGAAATAATTATACTTATATAATTATAATATCATATATATCTTATTACTTTATAATCCATTGGTAAACGATAATGTTGCTTGTGCATACATGTGGACTACCACCTCCACAAACCAATGTGATTTGTTTATCATTTTTTCTTTATGTGGATGGTAAAAAGCATATATTTTATGAAAATATATGTTATTTTTTATGAAAATATATTATATTTTATATATATTAATAATTATTGAAATTTTAATTGTTATTTAACATCATTTTATTTAATCCAATGAAAAATGGAAACATCACTTGTGTGTACATGTAGACTAGCATCTCCACATAGTTATGTAATTCATTTTTAAACACCACCTTATAAGAATGGTTATAAATTTGTTTATAATGAATATATATGATAATTAAATCATGATTGAATTTTTTTCAATAAATTAACCACGATCAAAATATAAATACCATAACCACAAAACCAAAACATACATGAAAACAAAGCTCTTAACACCTGAAATGATGATGATAATGAAATATTATTAATTAATGGGTGATAATAAGTTATAATTAAAACATGTATGGTATTATAGGTATGATTATGGTTATATTATAAAATTATAATAAATTTAAATTTATTATACAGGAGTTTAGAGAACTTATGAAGAAATATTGATATAAGGTAAAGGCTTTATGTTACAATCTAGTTTTTACAGATATTGTCTATGTTTAAATTTTAAAATGACAAAATTTTATGACTTATATCTACAAAATATTATTTATTTTCCTAATATATGTTTATTTATATAGATTAAATTTTTTAATTTAATTTTTCTCTCTCTAAGTACTCAATATACTAAACTAATGTTTTTAAGGAAAACCAACATTGTTTCCCCTTCGGTCGGGAATCTTTTCTTCCAAGTCCATATATTATTTTAAAAAATTTAAAGAATGTTTTTAATATTATAAAAAGATTAATTAAATTAATTTTTTAATATATTTTACTTTTCTTACCAAGGTTTAAAAGTAACCTTCTAATCTTTTTCTAAAGGTGGTAACTTTGACTTTTTACTGAAAATGTGAAAGGAATTTTTTTAACCTACACCATATGAACTGCCTTCCCACCATCATGAACAATCTTTTCATTAATAAATAATTTATACTTTTTATTTTTTATTTTCAAATAAAATTTTTTCCTTAATATTTTGGAAACATTTATATTCTAAATAAGTGTTTTTAAGTAAAAAGTGTATTTTCCCAAAAAAATGTTCCGGTGATATTTTAAAGGTATTTTTATCCATAACAAGATCCTTTTATGTTTATTATGATTTATTTGATATATTAGAAAAAAAATTCATCTATATTATTTCTCTAGATAATTTATTATTATAATATTTAAATTTTTATGAAACCAACATCCTTTCCATGGGTTGTGATTTGAGGTTATGATGAATGTTTTGTGATCTTATGGAACACATATATATGGTTTTCATTATTTAATGTATGGGAATAGAATTATATAGCCTTAAAAATCATTTGGTAAAGAAGGATATCTCATGAGATAATAAGGACTATAATGGGGAGTGAACCCAGTTCGGTAAGGTACCTTTTTCTATAAGATAGTCTTGGGAGTTAAACTTGACTAAGGAAACGATATTATGGGGAGTGAACCCAACCCGCTATGATAGTCGTAGCAGTGAACCTTGACTAAGGATATGATTTTATATACTTATATGCACGCCATAAACTTTTCACTTATGATTGTGATATGATTTCATGGTTCAGGATGGATTATTGATGATTCTTCAATCTTATGTCCTATGTCATTTTTTTGAAAAAAAAATAAATCCAAGTTTCTTGATTAATGATCTTTTCCTATGTCTTGATTATGATCTCATAAGCTTATGATTATCTTATTTTCACTTATATTCATTGATTTATATCACTTATTTTTACCCTTATAGGGAATTTTATATAACCCTTTCTTATGTTTCCCTTCCCCAACTCATGAAGAATGCTTTTGTGTATGATATGTCTAAGAAGAGTTCTGGTTGTGAAGAACTTAATCAGAAATGATTTATATATTTTATGTACTAATTATATACATAACCAAGTTTCAAAATACACTAAACCTATATTGCCCTTGGTCATGTATTATTGTGAATTTTAACAAATAATCATCTAAAATTATGTAATATTTATGTATAAAAAGTATTGGTCGCAATAGTACCCAACCACCCCTTGATTAAATTTGCCTCAAGAATGGTGTAATAAATGAATCAATATATGGAATTTCACATTATAATTATCCTTTGAACTTCAAGTAATATGTTTTTATATAAATAATTTCCCCATAATTATATAAACAACCACATGAAATTATAAGTGATATACTTTCATGGGTCAGTCCAGATAACTTGTCTCCACTTAATATCTCTTGAATATACTTTATATCATATACAGGATTCTACTCATACTAATATTAACATGTCATTGAAACCCATGACACTTTATAATAATCATTGATTAGGGACAACTAAAAGTTACACTTTGTGTGGATTTTATCATTACACTATTCATTTAATATATGAAGCACACATCAATGAATTATAAATATTGATTTCAGTTATTATTAAACCATGATATATTTACATATAAACAAACTATTATATCTGGTATCCCATGTTTCTAATACCTAGATACATTACATATCCATCATATATTTGTTATGTTAATCATTTTTTCAATAGATTCATTACATTCTCCCTCGTATCCACCCAAGATATCTTTACATCACATTTTTCAATTATTTATTGAATAAGATGGTGTTTTCAAAGGATTTCGTTGGTCATTTAGTGAGATACAGGATCCTTTTATTTATACGTAACACCATTATATCATAGTAAGGTTCAACTTCTCCTTCAATGATAGGAACTACCCCGGGTTAATTAATAAACTTCTTGATCCAAATAGATTTCTTAAGAGTATCTGATGTTGGGGTGTACTATGCCTCAGTTGTATAGTTCATCATAGTAGATTATTTTGAACTATTTCAACTAATAGCTCTATATTTAAGTATAAAAATGAAACTATATGTATATCTTATATCATCATTATTGATTTGGAAAATTTCATCTGTGTGACCACTAACAATGATCTCATCCTCACATTTAAATACCAAGAATGTATCCTTATTTCTTATCAAAAACTTGATGGTATTATTAATAACAATACAGTGACTCTCAAAATAATTGGATTTGTATCTATTGGTTGTGATAAAATAATAAGAGACATCAGATCGAGTATACAACATGGAACACTTGAGAAATCCTATTGCAAGAACATAAGGAATTTTATCCATGTTTCTCATTTTTTTAATCCTTATGAGTACATTTAGTCTTCATAAGACTCATTCTATGAAACACTGGTAAATATACCTTTTAAAATTTATCTATGATAAACATCTTTATCACTTTATAGATATATGTGCTCATACTTATACCTAACAACCTATTTAATCTATCACTATATATCTCCATACCTGGTGTGTAATATGTTTCACCAATGTCTATTATTGATAATAATTTTCTAAACCATGAATTTATAGAATGTTAAGGTGGTATATAATTTATGGTGAGTATTATTATATCTACAAACAATAGCGTAAATACAACAAGACTTTGAATAACATGCTTGTATAAATAAGAATAATCCAAGTTAATAGTGGAAATAAACACATTAATTGCATCATAAAACTGGATATTGAAACTCTAAGAAGATTACGTCAAACCATATATACACATTTTTTATTTTAACACCTTATTATACTCATTTGGTACTATAAAACCTTCAACTCATATCATACACATATCCTCGACTTAATTCCCATTAAAGAAAGCATTTTTGAAATCCATTTGATATATCAAATTATCATAATCATCTACTATATAAATTAATATATGAATGGATTTTATCAATGAAACTAGTGAAAAGGTATCTTCATATTCAATACCATGAATTTTTAAATCAATTCTACCAATTGTGGTTTATAGGTAAAAGCTCTGCTATCCATTTTAGTTTTCTTATAGAAAACTCATTTTCATCATACATGTATAATCCCTATAGTTTCATCCTCTAAGTTTCAAATTTTGTTAGTATATAAATATTCTTTCTTATAACTCATGGAATTTATCTATAAAACTCTAATATTTAAAAAAATGAAGATATGGTCGATATCAAACTTGACACGCAACACATAGCTTAAATGAACCATGAAATAATATTATTTTAAATATGACCATTAAAACATAGCTGTTAAATTGATAGGTATGAATAAAATTTGATAAATTATAAAAAATATATATATATAAATTTCTTACTAAATATAAATTTATTAATAAATTTATAGTAAATAATCAATCAATGAAAATGAATAAGCACTATAACCCAATGAAAAGTAATTGAGTTATGATTTTTTTTCACTTGGTAACTTTCAAGTCAAATCCCCTCGGATGAAATAATTCAAATTGAAACATAAAATAACATTATATTTTCATTAATCATGATATTAACTGTAAAAAGGGTTGTATATACACCATATTAAATAATTTATCTGCATAACATTACAATATTCCTCAATAAAGGAAAATTGAGACAAAGTCCCTTACTACTTTTGTAATATCTGAATCAAAACCTCATGAAAAGGAGAACATCATATGGTTTTTTAAATCTAAAAAATTTTAATCAGAATAATCATAAAATTAATTCATGCGAAGTATATACAGCACATAATAAATTAATTGGTGAATATGGAATATGTCTTTCTAAAAGAAAAGTGATACGAAAATCCCTTACCTCTAGTCCAGAATTTTCATGTATGTACTTTAAATCCTTTATAATAATATTATATAAGTTATTTGATTAATTAATTAAAATTTAAATGTTTAATAACTTTTTCTTAAATCATTTATTTTATTTACTTTCAATGTAATATTTAAATACTTAATTAGATAAGTCCACATCATGTGTTTTGAGGATGTTCTGTTCACTATTTGAAAATGGACTTGGTGTATTGACCATGGTCAAAGAGGTCATTATTTCAACATATAAAGAATAATAATCATTAAATATTTATCATATTAATTTATCAATTATAATTTTTAAACCAATCATGAAATTTGGTTAAGAAAAATGAACTACGTTACGATCACTGAGACGGTAGGCCATACGTACGCATGAGTATCATTTCCATTTTTTAATATCATAATTATTTCATATATATCACATATATTCATTTAATTTATCCTTGGTTTTCTTCCCTGAAAATTTTATTTAAAAATGAATCACATTTCTTCATGAGGTGCTAGTCTTCCATATACATGATGAAAAATGAATCATATCAGTTCACGAGGTAGTAGTTCACCATAAACATGAATGATGATTTTGTTTACCATTTGATGAAATAAGTGATGTAATTAGGTTATTAAATTAAAAAATTACATCTCAGTATATTATTGATAATTTTTTATATCATCATAATTTAATAATATTTGATGAATTTGAAATTGGAAATAAAATAAAAATTCCCGATTAAGCATGATACCTATTTTTCAGAAAAAATTCGTAGGTTAACACCAAAATACTTCTTAGGATGGATTAATGATAAATAAATGGGATATATATCATGAGGAGGGATTTAAAGAAGGTATTTGGGTGGGTATTTACTAAACCAAAATGATTTATAGGTGTGAAGAGGAGTGGATAAGAGGTCTCCTTTTATAAGTGAGGTGAGAGGCGCACTTGTAATTTTTTAAAAGAAAAAAGTGATACCCATGTTTTTCACATGGTAAAAGGGACCAAAATGGACCATTATAGATCATTATACAATATAAGGTCAAAATATGTCCATAAAATATATTTTAGAAAAGTTTTTAGGTTATGTTATCCCTTATCGTTATAGTTTAACCCTCGGTAAACCTGTTTCTAACTTAACAATGAAAAACGATTTTTATTTTTTTCACTATTAATTATGACCAAAAATTTTGTTGAAATTATTATATAATATAAATTATTATTATTATAAACATGGAATCCATTATACCAAATTAAATTCACAAAATTAGAATAATTTAATTTTAAATTAAATACATAGATGCTATGAAAAAGTAGTTTTCAAGAAGTTTATTTTACAAGAAAATGATGATTTTATATTAACTCTATGACCAATAATTATCATTATACGAATTTAAATTAATATTAATAGATATATAATCCATAAATTTCATTTAATATGTTGTATATACTACCCCTTTTACAATTAATATCATGATTAATGAAAATATAATGGTATTTTATGTTTCAATTTGAATTATTTCATCCGAGGGGATTTGACTTGAAATTTACCAAGTGGAAAAAAATCATAACTCAATTACTTTTCTCCTATATATTTAATAGGGATCTAATTATCTCTAACATGTCTTTAAAATGGGTTGTGAAGATAATGTTCCAAAGATACCAACACATTTTCCTTATGACTTAAGTAACACCCCAAGGATTTAAAAACAAACTTAATATTGAATTCATAAAACACTGAGTCTCTACAAAACAAAACTTTGTTATAAGCAATCCAATAAACATAATTTTTTCACTTTTTCAATCTAAATTTGGAAAATCTGACATACACAGTTGCGTTCAGGATGATTTTTGGAGTCTCGTAGAATAAACATAATTTTTGGTGAATAGTAACATACCCTTATGAATAGTAACTTACCCTTATGAATAGTAATAAATTGTAATATACCCTTATTAATAGTAAACTCACTCAGGGATTTATAATAAATTTAGGCACATTATAAATGAAAAGGAACATATTATAAATTATTGATTAAGTGTTGGTATTTTTGTTAGTGATAAATATTTAATTAATGTCTTAAATTAAAAAAATGGATTTAAAATTCATTTTAATAAAATATGTTCCTAAATAAATATTTTTTTCTCAAATTATTTTGGTATAATTTTATGAGACCATAGTTAATTTTTGAAAGAATTACAAAATCTCTTTTAAATTTAAAATCTATATTTTTCAATTAAATAATGATTTTATTTAAAAATTATATTTCACATATTTAGAAAATTATTTTGATAAAATGGAATTCATTTTTTTATTCAACACATCAAAAAAGGGTTATGTTCAATTTTTTGGATTTTACTAAAATACTTCAATTTTAGGGGAATAGTAAAATATGATAATTTACAATAAATGCTAAATAAATGGTTTATTGAGTCATAGGTGATGTAAGGATAATTTAAAACCACTTAGTTAGAACCCATATGCACATATTACTATTCTTCTTCAAAAGAATCAAAACATTTTCTGGTCTTGAGAAAAATAATAAAATAATGATTAAGATATTCAAAAATTACTCCTCTCCTCCACTATAAAAGCCACCCACACTCTCCCCTTCCCCTCACTCCTCTCAAGCCGTGGGCCTTGTATAAATTCTGATAAAATATCCTCCTAATATCCTCCCCTATTTACAGCATCCCTTGGTCTCATAAAAGGACCAAATCCTCTCCCTCTAAGAGGCTCTAAAAGAAGGATAATTCAAGAGGTAAAATTCCTCTTTTCTTTTCTTTCATTTTCATGTTCCTCGGTTCTATTTTCTTTCCTAACCACTCCTCATACAAATGGTATGATAACTACAGTACCATACATGTACTGGAATTTTTTTATGATAATTGGATAATTCATCTTCATCTCTCCTTTCCCACTCATTTATGCTAAAAATGAAAAATCATCTGAGATGTTTTGATTTATCACAATCAAGGACAACGATGCTTTCAATTTGATTAACCTTATTCAAATATGGTCATGAAGCCATTTTCTTGGTTTAAATAGACTGTTATATATGTATTTTATCTTATTTAATGTTTTGTAATTCTTTTTCCCTCATGATGTAAAATAAGAATACAAAACAAGGTAATTGTGAGCAAAATTGCCAAATTAATCTAAGGGTATATCAGTAATGTTTTATATAATGATTCACCTCCACTAAAAATAACCAAATTAATTTTATGAACATTTAAAATTATGAATTTTCATTAATGACATATAAAATCAATTCTATACTTCAACTCCCTTCTTTCATGAACTTTCATACTCTTTTATAACTGATCTGATCATGAATATTATGAAAACGAACACTCACGAACAATGAAATTGAATCCCTTAACCCATATAAAAGACCATGAATGAACTTAATAAAATCACAATAAACTAAATAAATGTATAAAGGGTTTTTGAATTGATAATTAATTAACCTAATTTGGTTACTCAGGTCATTAAGATCAAGCGAAGAACACCCTCGGATTTAAGGTAAGGGATCATCTCTCTCACATTTAGTCAAGAATACCCCATATCTTGTGTCCTTTTATTTTTAATTCCTAATGATAGGGTATATTTTTTTACCTCCCCTATAAATCCCTTATTATATATAAGTGATGGTACACCCCTTTACCCCTCATTAATCCCTCACAAGAACACTTGTTACCATGTCGAAATATTTGTAATGGTTTTCTACCCGAATATCCATTTCCTTTCAGGTTACTCTTATTCTCTACATATCTCAATAAGATTCTAAATTATTATTATTTAATCATAATAAATTATTTTTTAATATTATATATAATTTTGCCAACCATAATCCTTCTTTATTTTATGGGGGTTACATGTTTTAAAAGGATCTTTCAAGATTTCTTCCCAAAATACAAGCCCGGTTCAAGGAACTTCTTGAATTATTACCTATTTTGAAGTTAATTATATAATATGTTTTAATAAATATTTATCTTTAAAAAATAAAAAATTTTAACATGAAAAATCTATTTTGGTTCATTTTTGGTTTTATAGAAGAAAACATGCATTTTCACTTTAAAATCTCTTTAATGAATTCCTTAAACAGCACTAAAATGTTTTAATTCAAAATATTCTTTAAAAACACTTTTTAAATGATTTCACTTCATTGGGACTACATTAATGCATTGAATATAATTTCAATGTACTTCCCTTTTCATTTCTAGGATATACATATTTAAAATATTATTTCAGGACAAATTCAATTGATTTTCCAAAATAACTCTTCTTTCCAAAGTAAAAAAGAATTTTTCTCATCTCACTTTAACTTTTATGGGATTTATGACTTGTTCACCACTTAATTATTTTTTGTGATGTATGTACTTACATTTGTTATATCATATCAAGAGTATCCTTATTCTAATTATATTATAAGGTATTATGATTTGAATCTTTCAAGGATGTATGGGACACTTTGGAATGTTTACGTATTATTACCTCAATAATTTTTCAATGGTCTCATTTAAAATTATCTTTATTTATGTCAACATTATTTAATGAATATTGTATTTTATAGAGATTTATCTCCTATTATATAATCTAAAAAATATGTTATTTAAGGATTTATTATTAGTTTGACTGTGGAAGTTCTATCTTGATACCATTCACCATATTACTCTGAATTGTTAGTGTTTATGTTTAATGATTGGGGAAAGTTATTTTCATTTCATATGTAAGTTTCAATATGAATGTATATCTTGTTTATGTTTATCCCCATTCATAATAGGAATTTATTGGACTTATTATGTGATGGGTGGGTCCTGTTATAGCTCCTCTATGGATCAGTAGGTCACATGAGACAAACTATGATCCTGGAATGAGGCCTAGACAAAATGGATATTTTATGGTCTTGGCACGTGGCCTTAACAGTATGGTTATTATGTTTGGCATATGCATTTCCCTCATTATGAAACTAGTAATTAAAAGTTCATGTGGTTATTCGACTAGTATAATACCCATGATTATTCTTTATCATGGCATTGTTTATTCAGCTCTAATTCCTACCATAATGTGATCATGTTTATTTTTAAACGCATGTGTTCCAGTTATTCATCATGTCTAATATTTATGTTTATGATATCTTATGTAGTGTTTCTTTCCCTTACTGAGAATCTGAGCTCACCCCATTCTTATGTTTTAATTTCTCAAGACATGAATAATATTATTATTATTTACCTTTAGGGATAAACTTAGAGTAGTGAATGTTCCCAATAAAACTTATATGTTTAATTTCATTTCAAGTTGTAATGTTGAACCTATATATGTATCTGGTTTTCCAAAACTACTAAAATACTTGGTCCTTTGAGATAATACATTCTTGTAAGCCTAAAAATGTAATGAAATAATGCACCAAATACAAGATTTTGTGGTCAGGGCATTACAGTTAGTATCAAAGGAAGTTTAGTAGAAAAATTAGAAACTAGATTTAGAAAAAATAGATTAGAGAAAAAAACCATAACATGGCCTTTGAGCATAATTATAAATTAACTTCCTAGAAATTTTTTTAAGTAATATATTATGTGGATTCTTCTAGAAAATACATCAATGTATGGATACTACAAGTGGACGTAGTTCTAGAACAGATATACCTATGAATAACAACTCTGAAAAGGAGTTTTGGGCATGACTTAGGGTATCCTGGTACACGACAATAGACCTTACTATGAACCTATTTTGACACTCCCTGGGGATATTCTTAGGATAATTCACATTTTTTTACAAGCCATTATGAAGTATTTATACCCCTAAAGTATCCAAAGTATATGGTTCTAGGATTTTTTTTTTCATAAATTTATGTTATGTATTATACCATGTTTAGGGTTATATAGAGTTCATAATTTTATGATCTAATTTAGTATATGGAATTGATTAGAAATGGTGCCTAGTAGAAGGAATGAGAACTTCACCAAATCATGTGATGCAATGGGTAATAAGGATCATATCTCTTATGGTTTTAAGCCACAATTTTGAAGGAATATAGTCTCCAACGTATCCTAATCATATGAGGAGAGAATATTATGTGTTACCAAGGTATATAAAAATTTATCTCAGTCTTTTGGATTTGAAGAGAAGCAAGAGGAGAAGTGGATGGTAGGGGAAAAGATGTATAAAGGGAAAAATGGAAATAAGGGTTTTCCCACATGTGATAACTATGGAAGGAATCACCCTGGTAAATGCTTGAAGGGAATGATATTTTTCTATAAGTGTGAAGGAAAAGGACACCAATTTCATGATTTCAAGGGTAAGAAAAATGTCTTTGATGTACATTTTTTCAACTTCAAGGATATGAGACACCATTCTAATCAATGTTCCAAACATCAAAGAAATATGCCCATATTGATGTTACTGGATAATGAGCAAGTCATGATATTATCGAAGATGAAGTGGAATGATTAATTTGCCTTTTCAAGAATCATGTCATTTTAATATTTTATTAGCAATGTACTGGTTATAATAATTATAGAATATATGAATATTGTGCTTCAGTACTATTTCATTAAGTATTTGAGGTTGTATGATGATTTGTACCAAGGATAAGTGACTCAGTAGAAAGTTAATATCTTGGGAAAAAATATGGTTGAGTTAAAGACAACCCTAAATATATTACTAATGGTTAAGATAATGATCAATAAATTATTTGTAACACCCCAAGCTTCCATAGTACGTTTCTCTTTGAATAATGAAATAGCTTGCATTGTACGCAACTTAGAGTTTCATCACACCACAACCAATCAAACTAGCCATTATGAATAGAAATACCCACTTTTTGAAATTTTATAAATTTTAATTTTCAAAATGGACTTCATTTTTTGATTCGGAATATCAAAATTAGCTTGGGGTGAGTTTTTGTTATTTTTCTGAAAACTTTCAATTTTTGATAAATAGTGAAAAACATTGCGTTATTGTTTAAAACCGACTTTTTATTTAAATAATTAGTTATTTTATTTAAATTTATTTTCAGTAAAAATAGATAAATAATACCAATATTTGTTCAATGTAATTCATTAGAGTCATTTTATAATAATATTAGATATATAAAATTTTATTGAACTTTTTATCGTCTTTTACCCACCTTCTAGGCGCATTTGCAAATTTGCATAAAACGTAATTTTACTGTTTCTATGAATTGAATTTAAAAAATCTGAGAAACATGGTAGGTATCAGTAAGTAAAATTTGGTTCAATGAGATAAAAATAATTTTTGGTGAATTGTAACTTTTGACTTTTATTTACCACGGTTAAAAGTAAATTGAGTAATTAAAGGTAAAAAATGATATTATAATTACACTAACACATGTACTAATTCTATTGGCTAAATTAATTTCAACAAAAATCAACCTTAGGAATTAAATATGATCCTTTTGGTGCACTTTTATTAGATTATGAAATTTATTATTATTTTATTTAAAGAAGAGTTAAAACTGTTAAATTCAAATTTTAATAACTAAAAAATTTTTAATATAGGGTTATACATAAGATAAATTCAACTATAAATATTCATTAGGGAGATAAAACAATTTCCCATATATTGTTATTTTATTTATAATTTTTTTACATTAAATAATTAAATTTATTTATCACACAATGATGATGTTGTAATTAACTTATTAATGAAAGGTTAAAATAATTGATATTATAAATATCCAAATAAATGTAAATCGAGACTTTTGATGGATTCCACTAATTTTATAGGTTAATATGACATGTTAGGGTTGATTAAATAAATTTTGTTCGAAGTGATAAAGTATTTATGACTTTCACAAAAACGAAATACCAAATAGTGTCAAAATTGACATAAATGAGTTTTTAAAAAAATACAATATTATTAATTGATATAATATTTCTAAAAATATAAGGTTTGTCCAAAGGATTTATATAAGGTTAGAAATATCAATAATGAACCACTTTGGGTTCTCATGTATTTTTATATTATGTTAATTAACCATTTACTATAATAATATAAGAATACATGGTAAAAGTTAAACTATTTAACTATGAGTTAAATATAAAGGATAAGGATAATATGGTGACCTAAACCTATATAAAACCTATGGTTGATATTTTTTAATCCCATACCCACCTTATCCTAGAAATAAATTCTTTTTTAGCCATTATAAACTGATTATGATTGTATAATAAAATAATATTTCAAGATTTTCCTAAAGTGACCCTCACCTCTCTTATAAAAGGGTACTTCCCATTCTCTTAATTTCACACCTCCAAAGACCTTTGGCTTGGAAAAACCCTGATAAAATATCCAACCAACTACCCTCAATTCTACCTATAGTACTTACTTTGATCATAAATCCAACCTAAGGAGACCTTTTGATCAACTCAAAAGAAAGCACCCGAAGAAGAGGTGATAATTTCATCACATCTTTCAAAGTTCTTTTCTTCTTCCACTTACACTTTATTTGTTGTTTCCATACCAAAATAATAAATCTTGTACCATCTACATACTGTGATTTTATTATAAATATGTTACAACCATATTCCTTATTCTATCCATCCTATGAATGACAATGTCACCATAGGTGTGAGCATACGGCTTACCGTCTCCACGTCATGGTGTTGTTTGTTATTCAACACTTCATTATTTGGATGGGTATAATAATGAGTATAATTGATTTAAATAATAAATATAACATATTAATTGTTCTTTATATATTATATACCATCCAATTACATACAATTTCACTATCAATAGAATGATATTGTCACTCGTGCGTACGTACGGATTACCGTCTCCACGAATGCAATGAGATTCATTCCCCATTGTAATCATTCAAGAATAATTTTCATCTTATGATTAAAAATATTGTTTAAGAACTTAATATAACTCTATATATGAGTCATATAAATTTTATCCATAACAAACACGACTTACGTAAAAAAACATATAAAGGAAAACAAATCAGTTAACACCTGAAACAACGATACTTCTGAAATATTATTATCAGTGAAATATTAGAAGATCATATATGACATCATAATTATTTATGTGGTTAGTTTATAATTTAATATAAATTATTTAACTATTATACAACATTTTAATGTACCCTCTATCAAGGAAAAGTACAAGGTATGGGTTAATTCTATAATCTCTTCCTTATCTGAGGTTGTTTATACGTGAGTATCTACTGGGACCTCTTTATCATCCACATTCGTGTCTCTTAAAAATGTATTTAAAAACATTTTTACTATTTAATAGACTATGGGTTAAATTAATTTATACCCTTGTTTGAATTTTTATAAAATTTTTATAAAGGAACCATTTTTTCATTTTCTAAACAAGGTCCTTTATGACCTTTTCGACAAAATTAAGGAAAGAATGTTTTTTTAACTTATACGGCGGGTGCAACTATTTTCTGCTATTATAACACCTTCAAATATTCCCTTACAAGCTTATAAGAATATTTTCAAAATAATTGTATTGTTTTATAATTATTTAATTTTTAAATGATTTCAAAATAAATAGATATTTCTCTCAAATAGTTTTGATTTCATCATGTCAACATCCTTTGATGGATTTTACACTTGTTTGAAGTTGATTTATTATGATACAATCTTACATATTGTATTGAAGGTTTTGTGATATGTTGTACTATGGATGTGTTATTTTTATACCATTCATAATTTATGGTTAAAGTATTAACATTTCGTATTCTAGTTTTAATACGAATATTTATATTATGTCCCAAACCTTTCATATGAGGAATGCATTGGACTTAGTAAGTGATGGGTGGAGCTTGCTATAGCTCCTCAATGCATCGGAAGGTCTCATGAGACAAACTAGTGTCTTTGAAGAAGGCCTTGAAAAAATATTATTTGTATTCTTGGCACGAGGTCTTGACTATGTGGTTATGATGTACGGGATTATGCATTCCATCATTATGAAATTGGATATTGATATTAGATGTGATTATTGGACGAGTAGAATATCCATGTGAATAATTAAATGACATTATTTGATTTATCTTTGTCATATTATGATGAATTTTAAGTTTAAAAGGCTTGTGTTTTAGACTTATACATTTCCTTAAATTTTTTATGCTTATTTATGATAGTATGCGTTATATTGTTATCCTTACTGAACACCCGATCTCACCCCTTTCTATGTTTAATTTTTCCCAGGAGGCGAAAAAGAATATTATGACTAACCTGCAGGGATAGTATAAGGGAGATTAATGTGTTAAAAAGAAGACACAATAGTTTTGTTTTTTCATTTCATAATGTAATGTAAAACTTATGTTTGTATCTAGTAATTCCAAGGCTACTAAATTGATCAGTCTTTCGGGATTTGATCCCTTGTGATCATGCTGATTTTATGTAATAATACACTTACTCTGGGTAACTAGGGTCGGAGCGTTACAGCTAGAATCAGAGGAAGTTTTGTACAAACCTTGGAAGCTAGATTTAGAAAAACTCTGATTAGAGAACATTACCCTAAGATAGACTTTCAGGATTAGTATAGAAAAACTTCCTAAAATTTTGGTAATGTTGAGATTTTGTGTATTTTCCAATAAATACATACTTGTCTGGATATGAGAAGGTAGAGGTAGCTTTGGGACTGATCTACCTAGGAGTAGAACCTCTAACAAGGAGTTTTGGGCTTGACTCGGGGTATCCTGGTACATGACAATGAGATTTGTTGCACTCTTGGTTATGACACTCCCAAGGGATATGCTTAGGATAATTCACATTTTCTTTATAAAACATTATGAAGGATTTATGAGTATAAAGATTCTCAAATAAAACATTTTTATGATTATGGATTATATCCATAAACTGTTCAATTTATGTTAAGTGTTTTACAAGTTTGGAATTATGTATTGTGATTCATAAACTAATCTAGTGTATTCCATTATTTAAAAATAGCGCCTAGTGTAAGGAATGGAAACCATATCAATGCATGTAATGTAGGGATTTCTCTCCTACTCAAGATAATTATAGTGGAGCTTGTGACGAAACCAGTGTTGGACATCATATAACCATACTAGGAAAACTCACTCAAGTTATGAATAATAACCTTATCAGTATGGAGCACCCTGATCCACAACACGGAGGATAAATGTTATACCGCTTCATGTGGAAACAACCACCAACAATCATTGGGAGTACAAATCCATTTTTAGTTGATCAATGGATAAGTTTCTTAGAAAAATATTTCATTCTTTGGGGAGTAGTGAAAAGGAAAAGGTTTTCATGGCAGTTTATAGCCTCACTAGAGATGCAGATCAATGGTGGTCATTAATTAAAACACAAAGGAGAATGAAGAAGTTTCAAATATGGAATGTAATGATTTTAAATAATTTTTATTAGAAAAATACTTTCCACCTCACCATCGAGTGGATATGGAAAGACAATTTCTGAGTCTGAGGAAAAAGAAGGATGAGAATGTCGCAAAGTATGAGGCTAACTTTACAGGGTTAGCAAGGCATGCAGTAGATTATATACATAACCCAAGGAGTAAGATTTATCAATTCTTAAATGGTTCAAAACCATTTCTCTATCGAGAATTAGTCTCATAATCCTTCTCACCGTATGAAGATATTGTCTCATGTGCTATAAAGACCAAAAAGGAATTCTCTAAGTCTTAAGACATTAAAGAAAAGAAAGAGAAGAAGATATCTACTGAACACACTAGAAATAGAAATAAGGGGAAGAAGAGAAATTTTTAATTTCCATCCTGATGTAAATGTGGGAAGAAACACCCTGGTACTTGCCAGAAGGGAATGGGAGTCTGTTACAAGTGTGGTGAAAAAGGCCACCAAGCTCATGATTGCAAGGGAAATAAATAGGTTATCAATATTGAATACCACAATTGTAGAGAAAAGGGTAATTATACAAATGAATGTCTTAAGCGCCAAGGAAACTTATCTCAGAAAAGGTCAATGGATCATGGACAAACTTATGAGATCACTACTACTATGGTTGAATCTCCGAATGACATGGTGGCGGGTAATTTAATGGTTTCCTCAAGTTTTTTCAATGCTTTATTTGATTCTGTATCATTGCATTGTTTCATATCTTCCCAGTTTTCTAAGAAAATTAGTTATTTACAATTTTATTTAACAAGGAAGTTGTCAGTAAAAACTCCTAAGGGAAGTATCATTTCAAGAAAGTTTAGTAAATCAATCCCCATTAGGGCATATAAACGTGATTTATTTGCAGATCTCATCGTCATACCCAAGATTGAATTTGATATAATCCTCAATATGGATTGTCTTTCGGACCATGATGTGAAAATTTATTGTAAGAAGAAGGAGGTTACAATTTTTGATGATGATAAGGAGTACCTTATCTTTAGAGCATAAACGTCGCCACCTGATTCTAATCTAGATCCACCCCCATTAGCTCTACTAAATTCAATTATTGGGGAGGAAGAGAATGAAATAACTATGTGTAAGGAAAAGAATGTTCAAATAGATGATGTACCTATTGTGCTAGAATATGTTCATGTGTTTCCATAGGATTTACCTGGACATCCTCCAGAACGAGAAATTGAGCTTTCCATTGATTTAATTACTGGTTCAAGGCCCATATCAAAGACCCCTTATAGAATGGTCACTATTGAATTAGTGGAACTAAATAAATAAATAGAGGAATTGAGTAATAAAGGGTTTATTCACCCTAGTGTTTCTCCATGGGGAGCCCCTGTTCTATTTGTTAAAAAGAAAGATTGATCTATGAGGTTGTTCTTTGACTACAGGGAGATAAATGCTATAACAATGAAGAACAAGTATCCCCAACCTCGTATTGATGATTTATTCGACCAACTTCTTGGAGATCAATATTTTTTAAAGATTTAACTTCGATCTGGATATCATAAGTTGTGTGTGAAGAAGGACGACATTCTAAAAACAGTATTTCGAACCAAGTACGGGCATTATGAGTTTACAGTAATTCCATTTGGACTAACTAATGCACCCTATGTTTTCATGGATATAATGAATAAAGTTTTCATGGAATATCTTGATGACTTTATAGTGGTATTTATTGATGATATCTTAGTATAATCAAAAATCTAAGAAGATCATGAAAATCACTTGCGCATTATTCTGAAAACCCTCAGAAGAAATGAATTATATGGGAAGTTTTGAAGGTGTGAATTCTGGATTTAGGAAATTTATTTTCTTGTCCATATTGTCTCTAAGGATGGAATCTATGTCGATCTTTCAATGACCAAGGAAATCCAAGAATGTCCATCACCAACAAGTATAACTAAGGTACACAGTTTTATTGGTTTAGAAGGTTATTATAGGCATTTTGTCGAGAATTTTGCCCGATTGGTAAACCCATTAACCAAGATCACACGTAAAAGGGTTAAATTTTTTGGACAAAAGAGTGTGAATAATGTTTTAAAAGAACTGAAGAGAAGATTTTTCAATGCTCCTATCTTTACTCTACCGATGGGGAATGATGGTTTTGTTATTTGTAGTGATGCTTCAAAGAAAGGACTTGGTTGTATCCTTATACAGAATGATAGATTTATTTCTGATGCATCATGACAGCTAAAAATTCATGAAAAAAACTATCCCACTCATGATATTGAGTTAGAAGCTATAATCTTTGCTTTAAATATATCGAGACATTATCTCTATGGTGAAAAATGTGAGATATATAACGATCACAAGTGTTTGAAGTATATTTTCTCACAAAAAGAACTTAACATGATGCAAATGTGATGGCTTAAACTACTCAAAGATTATGATTTCACTATACACTACCACCCGAAGAAGGAAAATAAGGTGGAAGATGCTTTGAATAGAAAGGATAATGGATTTTTTAACAAGATGAGAGTTGAAAGGGATCATATGTTCATGGATATAGTAAAGATGGATATGGGAATAATCATGAAAGGTGAAACATTAATACTTTTTCAAATGGTTTCAAACCATCTTTAGTAGAAAGCATAAAAATTTCTCAAACTGATGATGGAGAGTTTAAAAAGAAAATTCAAGATGTAAATGATGGGATATTGACTGACTTCGTATATGAAGATGGAATTTTGAAATTTGAGAAGAGACTTTGTGTTCTTGATATACCTGATCTAAAAACAGAATTTTTGGATGATGCTCATAGTTCCAATTTCTCTATACACCCTGGTAGCACTAAGATGTATATATATTTGAAGGAACATTTTTGGTGGGACAACATGAAGAGGGAGATTGTATATTATGTGTCATGATATATGGTTTTTCAACAGGTTAAGGCTGGAAGAAAAAATCCTAGAGGAGTCATGCAACCTCTTCCCATACCTGAGTGGAAATGGGATGATATTACGATGGAATTTGTCATGGGGCTACAAAATACTTATAGAATGAATGATACAATATGGGTCATTGTTGATCGTCTTACCAAGTCAGCACATTTTCTTGCTATAAGAGAAGATTTACCACTTGAACGTTTAGAAAGATTATATATTAATGAAGTTGTAAGACTTCATGGATTACCCCTATCAATTGTTTCTAATCATGATCCCCATTTTACATCAAGATTCTGGAAAAGTATTCAGAAGTCCCTTGATACTAAACTTCGTTTGAGCACTTTCTACCACCCTCAAACTGATGAACAATCATAATGGACTATTAAAACCTTAGAAGAAATGTTGAGATCTTTCTCACTTGACTTTCAAGGTATGTGGGATCAGTATTTACCTATGGTAGAATTTTACTATAATTATAGCTTCCATTAAATTATTCAGATGGCACCACATGAAGCGTTACATGGAAAGAGATATCGCACACCAACTTGTTGGGATGATAAAAGAAAACTCGTAGGCCCAGAACTTGTTAAGGAAACAATGGAAAAGGTTAATATTATCCAAACCCACATCAAAGCAATTAAAATTATGCAAAAGATATATGTCGATAACCGAAGGAAAGATTTGTAATTTCAAGTAGGAGATCATGTTTTCTTAAAGGTATCTCCATGGAAGGATGTTTTACGATTTGGTAAGAAGGGTAAATTGAGTCTCAGGTATATCAGACCTTTCGAAATTATAGAATGGATTAGAGTTATAGCTTACCATTTGGGAATTCCTCCAAGTCTCCCCAAAGTTCATAATGTGTTCCACATATCACTGTTGAGAAAATACATGCCTAACCCAACGCATGTACTCACCTTTGAATAAATAAAACTGGAACTCGATCTGACTTATTGTGAAGATCCTATCAAGATTATTGATACCAGATAACAAGTGTTGAGAAACTGGACGACTCATCTGGTAATAGTTCTATGGAGAAACCATAAGATGGAAGAGGCAACGTGGTAACCCGAGGAATATATGATGAAGAACCACCCGAATCTTTTTATGTAGTATTATTCTATAAATTTTGAGGATGAAATTACTTTAAGGAGGGAAGAATGTAACACCCCAATCTTCCACAGTACGTTTCTCTTTGAATAATGCAATAGCATGCGTTATAAGCAACTTTGAGTTTTAACACACCACGACCAATCAAACAAGTTGTTATGAATAGTAATACCCACTTTTTAAAATTATATATATTTTTATTTTTTAAAATGGACTTAATTTTTGGATTTGTAATATCAAAATTATCTTAGGGTGAATTTTTGGTGTTTTTCTGAAAACTTTAAATTTATGATGAATAGTGAAAAATGCTACGTTATTGTTTAAAAATGACTTTTTATGTAGTAGAATTCTATAAATTTCTAGGTCCATTTCCAAATTTTCATAAAACGTAATTTTACCACTTCTGTGAATTGAATTTCAAAAATATGAGAGACACCATTGACAATGGTAAGTAAAATGTGGTTCAATAAGATGAAAATGATTTTTGTTGAATAGTAACTTTTGACTTTTATTTACCACGATTAAAATTAAATAGAGTAATTAAAGGTAAAAAATGATATTATAATTACCCTAACACATGTACTAATTCTATTAGAGAAGTGAATTTCGACAAAAATCAAGCTTAGGAATAAAATATGATCATTTTGGTCCACTTGGATTAGATTAGGAAATTTATTATTATTTTATTAAATGAAGAGTAAAAAGTGTTAAATTCAAATTTTAATTACTAAAACATTTTTAAGATAGGGATATAAATAATATAAATTCGACTATAAATATTCATTAGAGAGATAAAAAGATTTCCTACATATTGGTATTTTATTTATAATTTTTATACATTAAATAATTAAATTAACTTATGACACAATGATGATGAAGTAATTACCTTATTAATGAAAGATTAAAATAATTGATATTATAAATATCCAAATAAATGAAAATTGATAATTTTTATTAATTAAAATAATTTTATAGGTTAATATTACATGTTAGGGTTTATTAAATATTTTTTTCTAAGTGATGAATATCTTATGACTTTCAAAAAAACAAAATACCAAATAGTGTCAAAATTTACATAAATGAGTTTTGAAAAAAAATACTATATTATTAATTGATATAATATTCCTAAAAAACTAAGGTTCGGCTAAAGGACTTATATAAGGTTAGATATATCAATAATTAACCACTTGAGGTTCTATGGGCTTTTAATAGTAAGTTTACAAACTATTTATTATAATAATACAAGAATGCACGGTAAAAGTTAAACTATTTAACTAAGAGTTAAATCTAAAAGATAAGGTTAATATGGTTACCTAAACATATCTAAAACCTATTGGTTGAGATTTTTTCGACCCAGATCCACCTTATCCTCAAAATAAATCCTTTTGGATCCATTATAAACCGAATATTGTTGTATAATAAAATAATATTTCAATCTTTTCCTAAAGTGACCATCACCTCTATTATAAAAGGGTACTTCCCTTTATCCGAATTTCACACATCCAAATCCATTTGTCTCGGCCAAACCCTGATAAAATATCCTTCCAAAAACCCTCAATTCTACCTAGAGGCCTTAGTTTGATCATAAATCCAACCAAATGATCTTTTTTGATCAACTGAAAAGGAAGCACCTGAAGAAGAGGTAATAATTCATCACCTCTTTCAAAGTTCTTTTCTTCTTCCAATTCTTCTTTCTTTGTTGTTTCCATACCAAAATAATAACTCTAGTACCTTATACATAATTTTATTTTATTATAAATATTGTACAACCATATTCATTATTCTATCCATCCTATGAATGACAAATTCACCATACGTGTGTACGTACGGCTTCCCGTCTCCACGTCGTGGTGTAGTTTTTTATTCAACACTTCATTATTTTGATGGGTATAATAAGGAGTATAATTTATGTAAATAATAAATATAAAATGTTAATTATTATTTATATATTATAGACAATCAAATTACAAATTATTTCACCATCAATAGAATGATATTGTCGCTCGTGCTTACGTACAGATTACCGTCTCCACGAACACGATGAGATTCATTCCCCATCGTAATCATTAAACAATAATTTTTGTCTTATGATTAAAAATAATGTTTAATAACTTAATATCATTCTGGATATTAATCAAATACATCCTATCCATAACAAATAGGACTTACATAACAAAACATATAAAGGAAAACGAATCTGTTAACACCCAAAACAATGATACTAATGAAATATTATTAACAAAGAAATATTAGAAGGTCATATATGATATCTTATTTATGTACGTGGTTCCTATGTAATTTAAAAACAACTTTTTAAGTATTATACAGGAGGTCAACATACCCTCGATCAAGGAAAAGTACAAGGTAAGGGTTAATTCTACAGTCTCTTCATTATCCGAGATTGTTTATATGTGAGTATCTACTGGGACATCTTTATCATCCACATCCGTGTTTCCTAAAAATGTATTTCAAAACATTCTTACTATTTCCTATACTAGAGGTTAAAGTAATTTATACCCTTATTTTAATTTTTATAAAAATTTTATAAAGGAACCTTTCTGTCATTTTCCAAACAAGGTCATTTACAGCCTTTTCGACAAAATTAAGGAAATAATGTTTTTTAAAATTTATAGGGTGGTTGAAGCTATTTTCCACCATTATAACACCTTAAAAGCTTCCCTTACAATATTTTAAAAATATTTTCAAAATAAATGTTTTCTTTTATAATTATGTAACTTTTAAATAATTTGAAAATAAAGAGATATTTCTATCAAATAGTTTTGATTTCATCTATGTCAACAACCTTTGATGGATTTTACACTTCTTTGAAGTTGATTTATTATGATACAATATTCCATATTGTATTGAAGGTTTTGTGATATGTTTGACTATAGATGTGTTATTTTTATACCCTTCATGGTTTATGTTTAAAGTATTAACATTTAGTATGGTAGTTTTAATATGAAAGTTTATGTTATGTTCCAACCTTTTCATATGATGACTGAATTGGACTTAGTAAGTGATGGGTGGAGCCCACTATATCTCCTTGATGCATCGATATCTCTCATGAGACAAACTAGGGTCTTCGAACAAGGCCTTGAAAAAATCTTATTTATAGTCTTGGCACGATGACTTGACTATGTGGTTATGATGTCCGATATTATGCATTCCATTATTATGAAATTGGTTATTGATATTACATGTGATTATTCGGCAAGTAGAATATCCATGTGAATAATTAAATGGTATTATTTGATTTAGATTTTCCATATTATGCTGAAGTATAAATTTAAAAGGCTTTTTTTAGTCTTATACATTGCCTTAAATGTTTATGCTTATTTATGAAAGTTTCAGCTATATTGTTTTACTTATTGAGAACCTGAGCTCACCCCTTTCTATATTTTCTTTTTTCTAGGATGCGAAGAATTATATTATGACTGACCTGCAGGGATAGTCTAAGGGAGATCAATCTGTTAAAAAGGAGACACAATGTTGTTGTTTTTTTATTTCATAATGTAATGTAAAACTTGTGTTTGTATCTAGTACTTCCAAGGCTACTAAACTAATCGGTCTTTCGAGATTTGATCCCTTGTGATCATTCCAATGTTATGTAATAATACACTGACTCTATGTAACTATGGTTGGGGAATTACAGGATTTATTTTGATAAGTACTGACTACCTTGGATCTAATTATTGACTTGTCAACAAGTGGCCTATACTATCAAAAATGGAGTTTACAACACTTTTGAATTTATGGAATATATCCAATAACATGAAAGTTACTTAAGGAATACAAAATAATGCATATTTACAATATGGTTTTATGGTAATTTGAGTTATTACCATTTTTCAAGAGGAAACATTATGAAATTATTCACATGTTTGGAATGTGAAAATTTAGAGCTGCTTCACGTTGATTAAGGGTTGATGATAAGTTCACCTAGGAAATTCAGAGACCTTATTTCTAAAGTGTTAAATCATTTTGAAAAGTTTAACAATTTATTAATTGTTTAATTTGATCATTATATGATATTTTATAGGGCAATGAATTACTTCACCACATGGTGACGAAGTATAGATAGTTCAAGGAGAAATCAAAGGATAAGATTTTGTTTAGGAAATAGAAATGTATATTTATACTCTTATAGAGTGGAATAAATACAGAACTCTAGGAAAAGAGTCTCAAAAAATAATTTTGTCCTATTATCATTTTTTTTATAACTATAGTTTATGGTTTTTTGGTAATAAAATTTCATTTGAGCATGTTCTCTATAAATTTTTATCAGGACATGATGGTTTGATTATTCTCCCATGACCATGTTATCCAATTAGAATGTGTAGTTTTGTATTAACTGATGAATTTCCCTTTCCCTCTTAGTAAGAGTATATTTTAACCATATGTGGGTGTCCCACTAGGGAATTTTCAAGTATCAACCACTAACTTTCAAAATTCAATTTTAAAATTTCAAGGACAAAATTTTTGTAAGGATTTGATAATGTAACACACCAAGGATTTAAAAATAAATTTAATATTGAATTCATAAAATAGTAAGTCTCTAAAAAACAACACTTTGTTATAACTGATCCAATAAACTTAATTTTTCTACTTTTGTGATTGGAATTTTGAAAATCTGACATACACGGTTGCATTCAGGCAGATTTTTTGAGTCTAATAGAACAAACTTAACTTTTAGTAAAGAGTAACCTACCATTATGAACAGTAACTTACCCTTTTTAATGGTAATGAATAGTAATATAACATTATGAATATTAACCGCACCCATGGATTTATAAATAAAATTTAGGAATATTATAAATGAAATATAAAATTTTATAAATTATTGATTATGTATTGGTATTTTTGTGAGTGATAAATGTTTAATTATTGTTTTAAATAAATAAATGGATTTAAAATTTATTTTCATAAAATATGTTCCTAAATAAATATTTTTTTTTCAATTATTTTGGTATAATTTTTTGAGATCATAGTTAATTTTTTAAAGTATTACCAAATCGGTTTTAATTATAAAATATGTATATTTCAACTAAATAATAATTTTATTTAAAAATTAAATTTCACATATTTAGAAAATTATTTTGATAAAATGGAATTCATTTTTTGAATCTACACATTGAAAAATGTTTCTGGTTAATGTTTTATATTTTTCTAAAATACTTCTATTTTAGGTTAATAGTAAAATATGATAATTTATGATAAATGCTAAATACATGGATTATTGAGTCATAGGTGATGTAAGGAAGATGTAAGGCCAATTGGTTAGAACTCAAATGCACATATTACTATTCTGGTTCATAATAATCATTACCATTTCTGGTCTATAGAAAAATAATAAAATAATGATTAAGTTATTCAAAAATTACTCCTCTCCTCCACTATAAAAACCACCCACACTCCCCTCTTCTCTTCACTCCTCTCAAGCCCAGTGTCGTGTCTAAATTCTGATAAAATATCCTCCCAATCTCCTCCCCCACTTACATCATCACTTTTTCTAATAAAATGACCAAATCATCTCCTCTTAAGAGGCTCTCAAGGAAGGTTAATTCAAGAGGTAAAATTCCTCTTTTTTTCTTTCATTTTCATGTTCCTTTATTATCTTTTCATTACTGACCTCTCCTCATCAAAATAGTATGATAATTCTAGTACCATGCATTTACTTGATTTTTTTAGGATAATGGGATAATTCATCTTCATATATCCTTTCCCCATCTTTTATTCTAAAAATTACACATCGTCTGAGATGTGTTGATTTTTCACATTCAAGGACGACGATGCTTTCAATTTGATTTACCTTCTTCAACTATGGTCATGAAACCATTTTTATAGTTGAACCATAATATTATAAATGTATTTTATCTTATTTAATTTTTATAATCCTTATGTACTCATGATGTAAAATAATAGTACAAAATAAGGTAATTGTGAGAAAAATTGCCAAATTAATCCAAGAATTTATCATTAATGTTTTATATAATGAATCACCTTCACTAAAAATAACCAAATGAATTTTATAACCATTTAATCTTATAAATTTTAATTAATAATATATAAAATAAATTCTTTACTTCAACTCCCATATTACATGAACTACCAAACTCTTTTATAATTGAGTAGATCATGAATATTATGAAAACAAATACTCACGAATAATGAAATTGAATCCCTTAACACATCCAAAAGGCCATGAATAAACTTAATAAAACCATAATAAACCAAATAAATGTGTAAAGGGTTCTAGGATTGTTAATTAATGAACCTAATTTGGTTATTCATTTCATTAATATCTAGCGAAGAACACCCTTGGATTTAAGTTAATGATCCTCTCTCTCACTTTTATTCAAGAATCCCCCTATGTTGTGTCCTTTTATTTTTAATTACTAATTATGGGGTATGTTTTTTTACCTCCCCCATACTTATATTTTTATTTTAAAGGGATGGGGTACCCTTATACCTCTCATTAATCCCCCACAAGAACACTCATTACCAAGCCTAAATGTTTGTAAGGGTTTTCTACCAGAATCTTCATTTCCTTTCGGGTTACTCTTATTCTCTACATACCTCAATAAGATTATAAATTATTATTATTTACTCACAATAAATTATGTTTTAATTTTATATATAATTTTATGAACCATAATCCTTATTTATTTTATGGGGGTTACATGTTTTAAAAGTATCTTTCAAGAATTATTCCCGAAATTAAAGCCCGATTCAAGGAACTTCTTGAATTATTACCAATGTTGAAGTTCACTCTATAATTTTTTTAAGCCATATTTATCTTTCTAAAATCACAAATTTTAACATTAAAAATCTATTTTGGTTTATTTCTGGTTTTATGAAAGAAAACATGTCTTTTAAATTTAAAATATCTTTAATGAATTCCTTAAACCACACTAAAATTTTTTAATTCTAAAGATTTTTTAAAAACACTTTTTACATGATTTCAGTTAATTGGGACTACATTTATGAGTTGAATATAATTTCAATGTCCTGACCTTTTCTTTTTTGGGATATACATGTTTACAATCTGACTTCATGATGAATACAAATTATTTTCCAAAAGAACTTTTCTTTCCAAAGTAAAAAAGGATTTTTCTCATCTCACTTTAACATTTATGCGATATATGCCATGTTCAACACTTATTTATTTCTTATGTTGAATGTACTGCCCTTTGTTATATCATATCAAGAGTCTCCTTATTCTAATTCTATTCTAATCTATTATTATTTGAATGTTTCAGGATGGTATGGGACACTTTGGAATGTTTAAGTATTATTTCCTCAAGAATTTTTCAATGGTCTCATATAAAAGTATCTTAATTTATGTCAAAATACTTTGATAAATCTTGTATTTAAAATATATATATCTTCTATTATATCATCTACAAAAAATATTATTTAATTTTTTCAAATTAGTTTGAATTTGGATGTTCTATCTTGATATCCTTCACCATATTACTCTAAATGGTTAGTGTTTATGTTTAATGACTGGGGAAAGACATCTACATTTCATATGTTAGTTATAATATGAATGTATATGTTGTTTATGTATATCCCCATTAATAATAAGAATTCATTGGACAAATTATGTGATGGTTGGGGTCCTCTATATCCCCTCAATGCATCAGTAGGTCTCATGAGACTAAATATGGTCTTGGAACGATGCCTTGAAAAAATGGATATTTATGATCTTGGAATGAGGCCTCGACAGCATGGTTATGATGTCTGGAATATGCATTTCCATCATTATGAAACTAGTAATTTAAAGTTATTATGGTTATTAAAATATTAGAATACCCATGATTATACTTTATCATGGAATTATTTATTCATCTCTTATTCCTAAAATAATGTGTTTGTGTTTATTTCTAAAGAAATGTGTTTTAGTTATTCACAATGCCTAATGTTTATGTTTATGATATGTTCTGATGTGTTTCTTTCCCTTACTGAGCATCTGATCTCACCCCTTTCTGGTGTTTTATTTTCTCAGGACATGAATAAGTTTATTATGATCAACTTTTAGGGATAAACTTAGAGTTATGGATGTTCCTAATAAAAATTATATGTTGTATTTAATTTCAAGTTGTAATGTTGAACCTATGTATGTATCTAGTTTTCCAAAACTACAAAACTACTCAATCCTTTAGGATACGAATTTCTTGTAAGAATTATAATGTAATGTAATAATGCAACAAATCTGGGCTTCTTGGGTCGGGGCATTACAATTTATATGGGTTTTTAGTGATTCCATTGATCAATATTGAAATAAAATGGATGATCATTATTGATTCTAATGACTCTTTCCTTTGATAAATCTTTATTCCATGTTTTATGATTTGTGTTCCATGTATTGATGGTTACGAATATTCCTATATTATTCTCATGTACTTTGGTTATGTCATCACAACCTTATTATCTTCTTATGATCACTAGTGATATTCAATTGTTAATTATTAGGTTAACCTTTAATGATAATTTGAGATCACCCTTCTTATGTTTCAATTTCCCTAGGTTATGAGGAATGATAATTAAATGATTTTTGTCTATAATGGTTTCTAACATAATTATTTTTTTGGGAGATATTTAAGAATTAATTTTGTAAAATGAAAATACAGTTATAGTGGGAAAAATACTTCCACGAATTCATGAGTATAGTTTATTAAAGATTTTGTCCTAATTATTTAAAACTCTAAACTTAAATGGTCCTTGGGTATGTAAGTGATCTGATACTTCCTTTTTATGTTTTTAATTTTGGAGGGTTAAAATTGGGTCACCATCATCAGAATCAAATCCTGAAATGTAACATTTATTTTTTATAACATGATTGAAGAGTGTATATTTGGGTATGCCATAGTTGGTATCAGAGAAATTTTTAGATAAATTTAGAGATTATGATGTTTTCATGTCAAGTTATATTAAGATTTATTGATACCATTATAGTTATATATTATTAAGGTTGATCATAATTTCAAATTCTTAAATACACTTTTTGAGGTTTTTAGTGGTGATATCTTAAAGTGATTAAAGGAATTTTGGGAGATATTTTATTAGGTTTAGTATGTGTAACACATTGGTTTAACTTGAATAATTCCTTTATATTTTGTGTAAATATGTTATAAGGTATTGATAAACTTTAGGGTTTATATAATCTTGTATATTTATGTAATAATGAGCACACATTTTTTATCATATAGATGACCATGGGATTGAAAAGTGATTTGGTGACTAATTGATTAATGTTATTTCAGAAGAATATAGCTACATTTTAGGTCTTGAAAGATGAAATTTATGATATAACCTAAGGATAAAATACTCCTTAAATTTATGTTTATTGAGGTTATTTGGGATATAGGTTCATTTATATATGGAATGATTTATTTTAAACTTTTGGTCTTACAATTGAATTTTGGATATTAAGGTTTATTCATTTTGGGAGTCATCTTACATTATGATAACCATTTTGGTTTTGGTTAATTTCTAAAGATTAGAGTAAAATCTTATTATCCATTTTATGGTTATATAATCCTTAAAAAGTTTATTTTATTGACGATCGGATGAAAAAATAAACTTGCATACTCATCATTTGGAGAAAATGGTGAGATTGTAGTGGAAATTTATTCAAAGATGAAATTTAACCTACGAAGTAAGTATATTTCATTATGTTTTATGTCTAGATGGTAAATAATTACTCAAATATCAGAAAAGGATCCTGAAAATGAAAATATTATACTATTATGTTCATATCTAATGAAATGGTGGTCTTTTACATGCCTCTTTGGTTTATGGTTTTGTAGATGTTGAATTTCTCATGGATAATAAATTTATTATAATCAATGATCTTATTTACTCTCTATCATTATTTAAGCATTACTTTTTCTACCATTCCCATATCTTCACTTCAAACTAATTTTTTCCTACTTGGAAACCTAGTTATGTGTTATTATAAATGATCATCGTATTTCCCTATATATATTTTCATGTGTAAGTTTTATTAACCATTTTTATGATGTGGGTTTCCAAAAAAGTTATTTTCAAATATCCAACCTTTGATTACTAAGAAAAAATTAAAACTGTGAGGATGAAATTTATTAAAGTGAGGGAGAATGTAACACCTTGAGATTTTAAAATGGGGAATTTATGCTTGATATCATACAAAACATGCAATATTGATCTTAAATGAACCATGAAATAATATTATTTTTGTGACATATTATTACATTCTTTCAGGTATTTATTAAATGTCATTTTATTTCCCTCTTTGTTTGGGTGATTTTTGGGCATTTAAAGTATGGGGATTCTTTTCTAGGTAAAATGACTTAAATTTTAGGGATGTAGGTTTGTTATAATTAATACAGACTAAGTAAAAATTTGATATAGATTTAAGAGGATTTCCTTTAGGTTCAGAGTTTACTTGGGGGGTTTTCTAAAGGTTTCTACAGAATATGTATGCTGAGAAATTTCACGTCGTGAACCTGTTACATGATGTGAAACCTTTTTAAATATAATTATATAAAATTATACAAGTCCTAAAAAATTTACACACCAAGAAACTATTTCATGCGATGAAAATTTATATCGATGTTTTTTAAGACGACGTGGAACCTTTTTCAGCATATATGGGTTTCATGGATTTCACATCACAAACCTGGGATTTACGTCATAAAATGTGCTTGGACTATAGGTTTTTATGAACTGCATGTATAATTCTTTTTCATTCAACATCCAGGATCCTCTCTCAAAACCTAGGATCTCTCCCTAGTGATTTTGGGGATCTTTTTTCCTTCCAGATCAATTTATTCGGTGATTGATTTTCATTTTGGTTGCATTGCATCTCTCTCGGTAAGTGGTATTCTTACTTATTTGTTGTCATTATTCATATTAGCATTGTTGTTATATGTTTTCAAATATGTTGGTCTTATAGTTTTGATTATTCTTTATCCCTTCTAGATCCATTATATAATCTTCCTCTTGAGGCTGACATTTCTATTGGTTGTGGCGTGGTGTGTGAGTTCTATGATATATGTGTTGTTTTATCTTATCCACCAACCATTTTCATTATTGAATTAACTCTGAGATGTAAGGATTGATTCTAGGGCATTCTTTGTTATCTTTGAATTCTTCCATGTTGGTGTGTCCTGTTTTAAGATTTTGTGGCCCTAGTTTGAGGTAGGTGATTCCATCTCTAGCTTATGTTAAATGAACCTTGATTTAATCAGGTTTTATAAATTGTTTTATAAATAAAATGGAATGATTGGTTTGTTGATTTTTGTGAGTGGAAACAGTTTTTTGTGAAAATATGGTTTTCCCCTAGTTATGGTAAAAGGAAATGGTGTTTCTAGAGCATTATGAAATGATTTTTTGAAATAGTTTTCAAATCATGGTTTTTCATGAAATGTTTTGGAAAATGCAGCACATGGTTAGTCTTGAGTGCTTATGTGGAAGGTTTATCTTAATTTCATCATCTATTAACTATTGGGGTTTCACTTTTTGGCATGTTCCTATTGTCCTTTAGTATATATTAATGGTATCTAAGAACATGTATGATGTTGGGGGTCCCACTTTCTAGGGTGTTCTGTTCTAGGAGTGAAGACGCTTTGGCTACTGGGATCTATAGTGCATACTAGTCTACTAGTATTCTACTAGCCTACCCAGATGTGAACATTGTAATGTTTATCATCTATGATTTTGGTATTTACTGACTTGAGGAAATGATATGATATGTGATACATACCTTGGTTTTTGATAAAATGTATCATCTTTTAAGAAATAACTATTTTACCCTACTTTGTTTTAAAATTGTGGAAAATGGGGAATATTTTACCCTGCTTTTGATATAAAAAAAATATTTAACCAATTATCATGCATTATTTTCTTTAAATTTGAGAATGTATTGATTTTTATATAGATACTTGTTGTGGAACACAGAGGTGGGATCCTACTGATAATGTTTATCTCACACCCTGCATACCCATTCAGTAGTGCATAGAACTTGTTAATTCTTTCGATGTAGGGTCATATGAGGCACCATAGTGAAGCGGTAAGGTTTATTTTATATTTTTTAGGGTAATTGGTGGTGAGATGGTGGTATTTTTCCACACTATCACATGGAGTGTCTATTTTAGTTTTTGTGGTCCTTTTTGTTAGACTTGTACCTTTGATATTTTTTAGCTACATTTGAGTAGTATAATTTCTGTTGTCTTATTTACGTTATGGAATATATATTTATTCTTGTTTTATCTTACAATATTTCTCTATATTATATATATGTCCCATATTTTCTACTTTAGTTTGGGATAAATTGTTACACCTGGTCTTTTTATGCCCGAGTTCTAGTCATCAGCCCATGTGGATTGAGAATGCCCTTTAGGTATGTGATAGTTCCGGTCAGGTATCAGTTTTGTAGAGACTCGGGTTTTTGGCCCTGTCAGACTTTGGAATATTTCTATTAATAATTACAGAGCTAGGCGCGAAGACGGCATGCGATTCCGAGGCCCGGTGTGCCCGGAATTAATTTTATAAAAATATTAAGTATTTTTATACTATGCAACTGGAAGGGGTGTGATATCACCTAAATGGTAGCTCAGAACGGGAATCTGAGGGCACGGTTACGTACGGAACATGTCGTTTACCCTAGGCGGGGTGTAAAATTTGCGAGCGCGAGTCTGTGGTGAGAAACGCCACCAGGGGCGTTTTCGTAAATAAATGGAGAAGTTAGTGTGTGAGCGTCAGCTCAAATAACTTCTTAACGGAGTCTCAGATGGAAAATCTGAGTCTGTCGTTGCATTCAGAACGGCGCGTTTACCCTAGGGGTGACCTTACCTTTGTTCGCATCGGGCGTCGGGTCCAAGGCGGGTTTGGCGCAGGCGGGCGGCAGATATAAATATCAGCACCCCCCCCCCCCCTTTAATTCCACTTGACGTTCTTCGTCGTTCTTCACCGTCGATCTGCCGAATCGAGCAAACGAAGCTCCCAAGAGCTCAGAATTCGAAGGTGGACATTCCAGGAGCATGCAGAAGAAGCTCCGAAGCACGGATCTAAGGCAGAACGTCGGCATTTTCGCCCGCGAGGTAGGTGGATTTGAGTATCAACCCCCGATCCCGTTTGTGCTGCATTTTCCTGTAAATTGAAGCCGTAGTAGTGTAGATCGGGTCCAGAGGGTCGTGTAGAGGCCTCCGGATCGCAAAACGGACTGCCGAAGGAAGATCCACCGGCGTCGGGGGCCTGTGGAGGCCGGCCGCCCAGCGCGGCGGCGTGCCGGGGAGAGCGGCGGCGCTGCGCGCCGCACGGCGGAAATCCGCCGGCCAAGGCGGGCCGGCGGTGGTGGCCAGTCCGGCCTCTTTTTATCATACGGGGGTCTTTAAACCCCTGTATCTTGTAATCTGGGAGTCGGATTCATGTGTCATTTGCTACGACAAGACCCTGATGATGAGGCGAACCCTCCACTGTGGGTTCGAGGGTTTAAAGGTTCGGGATTGTGGCACAGGAGTTTGAAACGTCGTATAAAATAATATTATTTTATGACTTCAGGCCGTTGTAACTTCCACCCGGAGCGTCTGAATGACGTGCCGTCAGTGGCGTTGATCCCCTTATGGTACGGAGGACTTTTTGATATGGTTTTTGGGTGTTGGGACTGTGAACGGGGTGCGGGCCCCACGAGGCCAGGTTTTTGGCGTTTTCAGAGGAACTCAACTTTCGCACCAGGAGTCCGTTTTTGGCGGATGATTAGTCGATCCTGTGTGTTTTTCCAAGAGGATCTCAATGCTGCGATCCGTTCGATGAGTTTCGAAATCTAGGCGTGGGCCCCACCCGAGCTGGCTTCGGTGAATAGTACATTTTCACCGGTTTTCCGTTTCGAACGAGCGAGTAGTCGATTCCGCTTGTTTTTCTGAGGGGATCATCGTGGTATGATCCGATCGAGGGGTTTCGGGATATTTGTGTGGGCCCCGCACGAGCCACCTATGGTGAATAGTGCATTTTTCATCGATGCTCCGTTTCGGGCAAGTAAGCAGCCTATCCTGCATGTTTTCCACGTAGATCGCGATGGTGACCTCGGTATTGGCCTTGGAGGTGCGCAGTGTGGAGTTGTTGCGGGTCGCTCAGGTTAGCGACATTTTGGACCAGCAGTGGTTGAGGGTACTCCCTTGGTTCGTTCCCATGAGGGTTCATGTGGCATCACAACCTTCATATAGGTTTTTGATCCTCTCGATGGGATGTTTAAATTGTTAGAGTTGTGGCATCCCTCTGGTGGGCCTGAAGCAGGATCCTCTAGCATCTTTTCCCTAGATTGGGTTCTGGGTATCGCTGTGACCACGTATTCACAGGCGGTGATCCCCTATCTAGCAGGTTAACCCCGTAGGGTTTGTGTCATCATCGAGATTATGATCCCCTACGCGGTGGGCCATGCTCAGTAGGGTTGTGGCATCATCGAGTATATGATCCCCTACTCAGCATGAGGTGTATAGTAGGGTTGTGGTATCGTTGGTTTTGCGATCCCCTACTCAGCGCGTGGTTTCTGTAGGGTTGTGGCATCGTCGGTTCAATCCCCTACATCGCGAGTTATACCAGATAGGGTTCTAGTATCATCATGACCACCTTGGTATGGGCGATGATCCTCTATCTGAGTGTCGTGCTTCTGTCGAGTGCTAGGTCGGGTTATGGTATCCTTCAGCGGGTCCTTGGTGTGATCCCCTATTTGTGAGAACTACGTATGTCATATCAGGTCGTGGTATCCCCCATCGGACCCTGGGAGTGATCCCCTATCTGTGATCTTTGTATACTGGAGTGGGTTCTGGTATCCCCTAGCAGACCCTAGGAGTGATCCCCTATCTGAGGAATTTGGTGGTTCTGTTGTTTCAGCGAGGTTTCCTCAGTGATGGAATCCAACGAGCGTGTTCTCTTAGGTGAGCGTCTGAGATGTTTTCTTGGGACCTGATGGAGTGTGTATCTTGGGCACATGTCATCTGGGATGATAGTGATCGTGGAGTGTGCTCTCCTGGTTTTGAACTGTTGCTAGTGATGAGGTCGGTACCTCTTGTGGATTGGTGCGTGAGCTGGGTATATCTGATTTGTTCAAGGTGTGTGTATGGGAATACACCTAAGCTGAGCTGACTAGTTGTGTTTAGACGAGGATGGTAGCGAGATGGAGTTTCTCTCTTGTCTGGGTTCCCTCTGGCTGGGATGAGTAGACTGTTGCCTTTCAGTTTCTCTCTTTTGTTTTGGGTTTTTGGAGTGCCTACTGAGTATGTTTATACTCACCCCTGCACGGGCTTTGCCCGCACATGTTTGTGTCTTGTGCAGACCACAGGCCTTTCGATGGAGTCCCAGGAGGACCCAGAGTAGGCGGAGCTGAGTGAGTGAGACTGACCGTGGTGTTTGCTGGTGCGGTGCCGAAGGAGCTTTCTGGGGGGTGTTTTTGGCAGCGTTCCCCTTCTTTAGAGTACGTTGGATGCACTTTTGTAGTTTACTTTTGGTGGGCCATGTTTTTTCCCTTTTGTACTTTTGCTGTTACACTCTGGTTTGGGATAGATTGAATGAATGCATTTACTTTTACATTTTCTATATCTCTTCATTGTTGCATGGAGGTGTTTCTGGATGCGTGTGTACTGGTACCTTAGGATAATGCCTCCCATGTGTGTGATAGCCTACTCGGCGTTGTACGCCAGCCCCTGGCCTATTGGAGGCGGGCTTGGGGAGTCGCGGCCCAAGCCCCGTTGGGTCGGGTCGTGATAGAGTGGTATCAGAGGAGGTTCCACCTTTGGGATCTCAGAGCGTAGCTGGTCTAGCTGTGAGCTAGGTTTGGGTTGCATAGCGGAAGTGTTAGGATGTTTCGAGTTCAGATTTCAGGTCAGGGACTCTAGTGTTGGTGCGGCGGCCAACATATCCATACACTAGGACCCTGATAACCTGCCTTTCGACTTGGTACATTCATACATTGGTCGCAGGGACATAATGGTACATGTATCATATAGGACTGGGTTTTTGGGTTTTCCTTGTCCTTCTTGATTCATCTCTCTAGATATACTCTTTGACTATGGTGTGTATTGAATGTATTTCAGGGTGCCTCCACGACAACAGCTAGCGAGGGTTCCGCGGCAGGATTGTGGTGACGACCCGCCCCGTGCAGAGGCTATGGACCAGGGCGTAGGTTCTGAGGTTGCACCTCTAGGTGGTCTGCCAGTTGAGTCGCCACCTGTCGAGCAGCTGGTTGTGTCGGCAGTGAAGGATGAGGTTGCGTACAGGCTGAGTGTGCTGCACGAGTTCCAGAGGCAGCAACCTCTGAGGTTCCAGGGTGACCCAGACCCCCAGGTAGCTGATGATTGTCTTGTGGCAGTCACCCGAGTTTTCCTCCTGGTGAGGAAACCCCCATATCAGATGGTGGTCCTAGCGGCAAGCCTTCTGCATGGTTCGGCCGGGCAATGGTGGAGTTTGGTGATGCAGTCCCAAGAGGAGGAGACGCTCATGTGGGCAGAGTTTGGGCGGCTCTTCAGGCAGGAGTTCTATCCCGTGACGCTGAGGTCATTGCGGATTCAGGAGATTCTGCAGCTTTGACGGGAGGGCATGAACATGTCGGAGTACTCAGCGAGGTTTACGGACCTGTCATGCTACTCCCTGGATATGGTTCGAGACCTGTTCTTTAGGGCTCAGACCTTCAAGAAGGGCTTACGCAGGGACATCCGGGCAGGTGTGGTTTCTTTGTGCCTTCCCACCTATGCTGGAGTGCTAGAGTGAGCATTGGTGGTGGAGATCTTTCTGGCTGAGCAGATTCCCCCTGTTAGTGCTGGGAAAGTGAGAGCTGAGACTTCTTCAGTCGAATCGGAATCTGGTAGCCGACGACAGACTCAGGGGTCTAGACGTGGCCAACGTTTCAGGAGGTGACCCCAGGATGGATGATCTGAGGCTCAGGGATTGCAGGCCAGTTTTGGTCAGCCACAAGAGAGGCGGTGTTACGCTTGCGATGGTCAGGGACATATTGCTAGATATTGTCCGACCCAACGTGCTGCTGAGAGGGATCCGGTCAATGGACCGCCCTGGCAGAGGCAGCGTCTCGAGCAGGGAGGTCCACAGGGCGGCGGATGTGGTGGCGGAGCAGGTGCAGCAGGAGGATGTGGTAGGCGGTACCAGTTGCCACCACCCCCACCCCCAGGTGGTCCATGCCAAGCTTAGGGAGCTGGTGGTCGTGGGTGAGGACAGCTGCATACCCTGGAGGTTGTTGACCCAGAGGCTCCACGGATGGATAGAGGTACACCTTGTGTCCTTTTTACTTTCTGCAGTAGTTTGTTAGACACTATTTAGCGGTACTCTTTCCTTTCCTTTGCTTGATCAAGTTTTTCTCAGGGTGTTGGTAAGACCATGTGTGGGTGTTGTTCGGCGTGCTTCGAATGCATGAGGAAGAGGGATCCTTCCCCCACTGAGATGTGTTTTTGTGATGCGATTAAAACCGTGCGGGCGAGTCAGTGACGCCCAAATCAAATAGCGTTGAGGTGTAGTGGATGAGTCCCTCTGACATATGTGTTCGGGCATGGGTGTTGGTTGGTGAACTCGCTAGCGTGGGAGACCCAGTTGAGAGTCCAGTCGCTTCCCTTGTGCTTAGGGATTTTCGAGGACGAAAAGTTCTAAGGGGGGGTAGGATGTAGCAACTTGGGTTTTTGGCCCTGTCAGACTTTGGAATATTTCTATGAATAATTCCAGAGCTAGGCGTGAAGACGGTGTGCGATTCCGAGGCCCAGTGTGCCTGGAATTAATTTTCTAAAAATATTAAGTATTTTTATACTATGCACGTGGAGGGGGTGTGATATCTCATAAACGGTAGCTCAGAACGGGAACCTGAGGGCACGGTTGCGTCCGAAACGTGTCTTTTACCCTAGGTTGGGTGTAAACTTTGTGGGCGCGGATCTACGGGGAGAACCACCACCAGGGGCGTTTTCGTAAATAAATGGAAAAGTTAGTGTGCGAGTGTCGGCTCAAATAACTTCTGAACGGAGTCTCGGATGGAAAATATGAGTCCACTGTTGCATTCATAATAGTGCTTTTACCCTAGGGGTGACCTTATCTTTGTTCGCATCCAGCGTCGGGTCCGAGGGGGGTTTGGCGCCGGCGGTCGGCAGATATAAATATCATCACCCCCCCCCCCCCCCTTTTTAATTCCTCTTGACGTTCTTCGTCGTTCTTCGCCGCCGATCCGCCGAATCGAGCAAACGAAGCACCCACGAGCTCAGAATTCGACGTAGGACATTCCAGGAGCGTGCAGCGGAAGCTCTGGAGCACGGATCTAAGGCATAACGTCAGTGTTTCTCCCGAGAGGTAGGAGGATTTGAGTTTTAACCACCGATCTCGTCTTTGCTGCGTTTTCCTGTAAATTGAAGTCGTAGAAGTGTATATCGGGACCCGAGGGTCCTCTAGACACCTCTGGATCGCAAAACGGACCATCGGGGCGCCCCCGGCGGTCCTCGGAAGATCCGTCGGCGTGGCACCGGCGCGGCGGCGCCGGCGCCGTCGGAGCGCGGCGGAAAGCCGCCGGCCGGTCGAGGCCGGTCCGGCCTCTTGTTATCATACGGGGGTCTTTAAACCCCCGTATCTTTAAATCCAGGGAGTCAGATTCACGTTCCATTTGCAGCGACGCGACCCTAACGACGAGGCGAACCCTCCGGTGTGGGTTTGAGAGTTTAAAGGTTCGGGATCGTGGCCCAGGAGTTAGAAACGTCGTATAAAATAATATTATTTTATTATTTTACGACTTTGGGTCGTTGTAACTTCCACCCAAAGCGTCCGAATGACGTTCTGTCAGTGGCGTTGATACCCTGATGGTATGGAGAACTTTTTGAGATTTTTCCTGGTTTTTGGGACTGTGAATAGGGTGCAGGCCCCACAAGGCTGTGTTTTTGGCGTTTTCGGAAGAACACAAGTTTCGCACCAAGAGTCCGTTTTTGGTGGATGATTAGTCGATCCTGTGTTTTTTTTCGAGAGTATTGCAATGGTTCGATCTGTTTGATGAGTTTCAGAATCGAGGCGTGGGCCCCAACTGAGCTGGCTTCTGTGAATAGTACCTTTTTCAGCGGGTGTCTGTTTCGGACGAGCGAGTAGTCGATTCCATTTGTTTTTTCGAGGGGATCGTCGTGGTATGATCCGCTCGATGGGTTTCAGGATCGTTGTGTGCACCCCGCACGATCCAGCTACGATGAATAGTTCCTTTTCACCGGTGCTCTGTTTTGGGCGAGTAAGCAGCCTATCCTGTGTGTTTTTCTGCATAGATCGCGATGGTGGCCTCGGTATTGGCCTTGGAGGTGTGCAGTGTGGTGTTGTTGTGGGTTGCTCGAGTTAGAGATGTTTTGGACCAGTAGTGGTTGAGGGTTCTCCCTTGGTTCGTTCCCATGAGGGTTCGTGTGCCATCATAACCTTCGTATAGGTTTGTGATCCTCTCGATGGGATGTTTAAAGTATTAGAGTTGTGGAATCCCTCTGGTGGGCCCGAAGTAGGATCATCTAGAATCTTTTCCCTAGATCGGGTTCTTGGTATCGCTGTGACCACTTATTCACGGGCGGCGATCCCCTATCTAGCAGGTTAACCCTGTAGGGTTTGTGGCATCATCGAGATTATGATCCCCAACGCGGTGGGCCGTGCTCAGTAGGGTTGTGGCAGCATCGGGTATACGATCCCCTACTCAGCATGAGGTGTATAGTAGGGTTGTTGTATCATTGGTTATGTGATCCCCTACTCAGTGCGTGGTTTCTGTAGGGTTTCAGCATCGTCGGTTCGATCCCCTATATCACAAGTTATACTAGATAGGGTTCCGGTATCATCGTGACCACCTTGGTATGGGCGATGATCCTCTATCTGAGTGCCATGCTTCTGTCGAGCGCCACGTCAAGTTATGGTATCCCCCAGTGGGTCCTGGGTGTGATCCCCTATCTATGAGAACTACGTATGTCAGATCGGGTCATGGTATCCCCCAATGGACCCTGGGAGTGATGCCCTATCTGTGAGCTTCATATAACAGAGTGGGTTCTGGTATCCCCTAGCATACCCTAGGAGCGATCCCCTATCCGAGGAATTTTGTTGTTCTGTTGTTTCAGCGAGGTTTCCTCAGTGATGGAATCCGATGAGCGTGGTCTCTTAGGTGAGCATCTAAGATGTTTTCTTGGGACCCGATGGAGTGTATCTCTCAGGAACGTGTCATCTGGGATGATAGTGATCGTGGAGTGTGCTCTCCTGGTTGTGAACCGTTGCTTGTGATGAGGTTGGTACCTCTTGTGGCTTGGTGCGTGAGCTGGGTATATCTGATTTGTTCAAGGTGTATGTATGGGCATAAACCTGAGCTGATCTGACTAGTTGTGTTTAGCCGAGGATGGTCGCGAGATAGAGTTTTTCTCTCATCTGGGTTCCCTCTGGCTGGGATGAGCAGATTGTTTCCTTTCAGTTGCTCTCTTTTGTTTTCGGTTTTTGGTGTGCCTACTGAGTATGTTTATACTCACCCATTCATGGGCTTTTCCCGCACATGTTTGTGTCTTGTGCAGACCACAGGCCTTTCGACGGAGTCCCAGGAGGTCCCAGAGTAGGCGGAGCTAAGTAAGCGAGACTGACCAGGGTGTTTGTCAGTGCGGTGCCGAGGGAGGTTTCCGGCGGGTGTTTGTGGCAGTGTTCCCCTTCTTCAGAGTAGGTTGGACGCGCTTTTGTAGTTAACTTTTGGTGGGCCCTGTTTTTCCTTTTTGTACTTTTGCTGTTGCACTCTGATTTGGGATATATTGTATGCATGCATTTACTTTTTAGTTTTCTATATCTCTGCACTATTGCATGGAGGTGTTTGTGGGTGTATGTGTACAGGTACCATAGGCTAATGCCTCCCATGTGTTTGATAGCCTACTCGACGCTGGACACCAGCCCCTGGCCTATTGGATGCGGTCTTGGGGAGTCGCGGCCCGAGCCCCGTTGGGTCGGGTCGTGACAAGTTTGGAGGACATTTGGGATGGGTTTTTATAGTTTAGTATTAGAGGGATGTTTTTTCTCAGTTTTGGGAAGTTCTTAGATTGGAGATATAATTTTTAGGACTTCATAGGTGGGTTTCATTGAGTTTCTGGGAAGATCTTATCATTTAGAGACTCAAGTTTCAATAGGATATTGGGTTGTGTGTCTCTTGTCTTGAGTTATTGATCTTTACCTTAGTTTTTTCTTATGGTTTTCTGGTTTTAACTGATATTATCTTGTAATTTTATCACTCCTTTTATATTAGTGTGCAATAGTATGCCTCTCAGACATATTCTGTGGGTTCCTCAGGAGGGTGAAGTGGATGATTCTCAAAAGAATCCACGACTAGATCCAAATATTATAAAGGATATCATTCATACATTTCAAGTTGTAGATAGGAACATAATGGTAGAGATAAATATGATAGGTAAGATTGTCTATTCTAAAACTTCTCTACCACCCATTGGAACCTTCAGTAGTGTGTGGATGAAGGAGAGAAAGTGACACAATCATCACAAGAGTGGTAAAGTTTGTTCTCAGTAGTAGGCCCCCTCTGCACCGTCTACAATAACTAATAGTATGACCCCAACTTTATATCAGTGAGGTGGCGTAGTTAATACTCTACGTACTTGTACCACACCTATCCTGTTTTTCAATTCTTATGGAAATTGATTACATTTACAGAGATTTAATCAGGATATATCTATGCCTTGTTTTGGTCTGGGGTCATTGGATCCAGATAATACTAAGACACAGCTAGAGGCTTCAAACTCTACAAGGATCTGACCACAAGCCTTAGAAGTGAATCACCTTCACATAGTGGATCATTTTTCGGTGTAGGTAGATGTGGGTCTAGAAATAGTGAGAGGTACCATCATTATTGAATCTTCAGTAGTGACTAGTTTATTTGGTACAGGTGACTCTCACTCATTTATATATTCCCATTTTTTGGATATTCTTGAACTCCCAATGGAACTCATGTACTTTTTTATGGATTTAGTGATACCTCTTGGAAAGAGGAAGGAGTAGAGGTTTTTATTCCCTCCTTGCTCACTACTGATAGTCGATGAAGATTTGGTATGGAATTTCCTCATTCTTGATCTAGATCTATTTAATTTCATCATTGAGATTGATTGGATTATAGATCATTGCAATGAGGTTTATTATTAACATCAGTGTGTCTCATTATTTACAAATGGTGGGATCTCTCGGGTTTTTCAAGGAGAGTGAGATATGAGGTTAGGTCATGGATCTTCTTCCTGCCCAGATCTCAGGAGTCTATTGTCTGTTATTGTAGTTGATCCCAATAAATTTTCTTTTGTGGGTAATCTTCCCTTGATTGTCAAGGATTTTCATTATTTTTTCCTAGATGAAATATCCAGTCTCCCTCCAGAGTGTGAGGTGGAGTTTATGATTGATATGGTTCCAAGTATCAAACCAATTTTGATACTTTATTCGGATTTTTTTACCCTGGTGTTTTGACTTGGGGATTCCCAATGCTCTTTTTCAATAATTCAAATGATTCACTTTGATTTTGTGTGGACTATTGGATGTTGAACTGGTTAACAGTTAAGAATAAGTATCATTTTCTCCATGTGGATGATTTTTTTGAATAGTTAAGGGTGGAAAGTGGTTTTCAAAGATCAATCTTTGGTCGGGTTATCACCATCTCATATTTAAAGAGTTTTATATATATAAGACATCTTTCAGGAGAAGGTATGTCCATTATCAATATATTATAATGTTTTTTTTCTGAATAGTGTACCTATTATTTTTATGGAATTGATGAATTAGATATTCCATGAGTATCTAAACACTTTTGTGGTAGTGTTCATGGATGATATTTTTGTATGTTTGAGATCTGAGTGTGAGAATGAGCACCATTTGATTTTGGTTTTGTAAATCCTGAGGAGTCACTGTTTTTATAAAAAACTTTTGAAATATATTTTTTGGGTCCAAGAAGTAATGTTCTTGAGGGCCATGATTTCTGAGCATGGATTATCAGTTGTTCTTCAAAAGGTGAAGTTTGTCTTTCCATATGAAGAGTTGTGGAATGTCTGAGATTTGGAGCTTCCTTGGTCTTACTGGATACTAATGATGATTTGAAAAGGATTTCTTGAAGTTGGAATCACCATTAACTACTCTTACTGGGAAAGGGGTGAAATTAGTAGTGGATGTGAAATGTTAATATTCTTTTGATGAGTTGAAATAGATTATGACATTGGATCCTATTAGGATATTACCTGAGACTGGAAAGGGATATGTGGTGTACTATGATTCTTCTAGTGCTAGTTTGGGTTGTGTGCTTATAAAAGACAATCATGCGGTGGATTATAGCTCTTTATAGTTTTACTTCATGAAAAAATTACCCCAATCATGATTTAGATCTTTTCAAAGTTATGAATGTGATTAAATGTTGGAGACACTATCTTTTTTGGGAGAGGTTATCAATCTTTTCTAACCATAAGAGTCTAAGATATATCTTTTCTCAGAATAAATTCAATCTTAAAAAGAGGTCATGGGTGAAAAACCATTAGACATTTGACTCTGAGATAACCTGTACCCTTGGGAAATGGAATTTCATTAAAGATTATCTCAATATAAAAGTACCATAAAAGGGTATTATGTAATCAAAGGAGGAGTGGAACCTTTGGGATCTCTTCACTCGATTGCACCTAGATGATAAGGATGATGATTCAAGTATGGTTTTGATCAGTTTTTAGTTATCATCATCTCTCTATGAGTCTATTATATAGTATCATTAGTATAATAATGAATTTATAGTAATTCAAGAATCCCTATATGGTGGGGAGACCGTTTCGGGTTGGTCTCTCTTTCATATTGTATTATCTCTTTTGGGGATTGGTTTGTCATCCAATAATCTATGAGGACATTATTAGTGTATGAATGTAATAGTTTTTTAGGAGACATTCATATAAGAACTCTGAATATATATTATGACGTGATATGGAAATTATGGTGACCAGGTATGAAGCATGAAATTGCATATTATGTGTCCTCCTGTAACACCTACCAATAGATAAAGGCAGAAATTTTGAAACCTTCTAGCTTTCACTAACCTCTTATAGTTCCAGGACAGCACTAAAGTTGAGTAATTTGGGAAGTTTTATGTGAATGAGGTCATGAGGTTACATGGGGTTCCTTTTACCATTTTTTCAGATAGGTATCCTAGGTTTACCTCATGTTTCTATAAGAGTAACTAAGAGGTGATGGGAACTTAGGTTCAGTTGATTACACCTTACCATCCATAGAAAATTAGTCAAATGGATAGTGTTATTCTGATCCTAGAGGATATTTTTCATGCATGGATATTATATTTTTTTGGATCATGTGATATCCATCTGCTACCATATGAGTTTTCTTATAACAATTGTTATCATTCATCGGTCAGAATGGATCCCTTCGATTATTTATATGGTCTCCCATAAATTTCATCGCTTTGTTGGGAATAGGTGGGTAAGGCCTCTTTGGTAAGACTAAGTCTCATTGAGTAGATTTCAGGGAGGATTCAGGATATATATTGGTGTATGGTTATAACTCATATTTGGTAGAAATCATATTCGGATGAACAGTGTCATCCTTTGGGTTTTTTCATCAGTGACAAGTTTCCCCTTATTTGGGTCACTATCGGCTTTGAAAACATAGAAAGTTGAATATGAGATAGGTTGGACAATTTTAGGTCACTAAGAAACTTGGGAAATTTATTCATTGGTTGGTATTTTCAGTTAATTTGATAGGAATTCATGATGTTTTCTACATATCTCATCTCGGGAAGTACCATCCTGATACCTCTCATATTCTGAGTTCAGAAGAATTCGAGTTGGAGTAAGAAGTAGTGGATATTTTTTACTCTTAGGTGAAAATATTTCATGGTAATTTGATTCTATTGTCCATATTATTATTGAAACATGGACCATATTCTCATGAGACTTGGGAGAGTGATTCATTGATGAGGTAGTAGTGCCTCAACTTTTTTAATACACCATTCTTCCACATGACTTCTCGGTGATGGAATGTCTTGTGGTGAGGAGTTTCCAACATCTTGATACCTTCTTTCAGGTATTTTTAATCTCTCTTTTCATTTCCCTATTTATATGGGTGCATTTTGGGCCTTCTAAGGATGGAGATCATTTTCTGTGGAAAATGACCCAATGTTCAAGGATGTATGTTTCTTTGAATTATTAAAGACCAAGTATAAATGTGAAATTGGATTAAGAGTATTTCCATTGAAGTCCAAGTTGACCTCAGGGTTTTTTCTAAATATTTCTATAGAATCTTACATTTGGGAATTTTCACATCATGAACTTGTTATACGACATGAAACCTTTTTCAGGATGATGTTATGAACTAATACAAGGCATAAAAATTTTACACATTGTAAAAACTGTTCACATCATGAAAAGATTTATCATTTTTTTTAATAGAGGAAACACCTTTTTCAGAAAATGTGGATTTTATGGATTTTAGGGATTTTATGTCATGAACTCCGAATTCATGTCATGAAATATGTGTGTTCTATAGGTTTTCTTACACTGAACATTTGATTCATTTTCATTTAATATACAGGACCCTCTCTCAAAACCAAAGAGATCTCCCATGTGATTTTTGGGATCTCTATTCATTATTAGTCATTTTCTTCAGTGATTTATATTCATTATGGTTACTTTGTGTCTCTCTAGGAAAGTTTTATTTCTAATTCTTATTTTTCATTAGTCATAGCAGTACCATCATGCTACATTTTTAGACCTATTAGTCTTATAATGTTGATTATTCTTGATCCCTTCTAGATCCATTGTGTGACATTCCTTAAGAGGCTAACCTTTATGTTGGTTATAGTGTTTCATATGAGTTCCTTGATGTATGTGTTGTTTTATCTTATCCTCTAACCATTTTTCTTATTGAATTGATTTTTATATGTAATGATTGATTATAGGTCCTCTGTTATTATCTTGGAGTTATTCTATGTTGGTGGATCCCATTACGGGAATGTGAAAATCGATTTTGAGGTAGGTGGTTTCATATATAGAATGTATTGGATGAACCTTGATTTGATCGAGTTTTATAAAATTGTTTTATAAATAAAATGGCATGATTGGTTTATTGTATTGTGTGTGTGGAAATAGCTTTTTTCTGAAAATATGGTTTTCCTCTTATTTTGGTAAAAGGAAAAGGTGTTTTCAATGAATTTTGAAATAGATTTATGAGATAATTTTCAAATCGTGGTTTTGATGAAATGGTTTGGAAAATGCAGTTCATGGGTAGCCTTAGGTACTTAGGTGAAAGGTGTGTCTTGGGGCCATCATCCATTTACTATTAGAGGTTCACTTTCTGTGGTGTTACTCTTTTCATAGAGTGTATATTCATGGGATATAGAAACATGTATGATGTTGGGGGTTTCATTTTCTATGGTGTTCCTCTATTCTTAGAGTGTATATTCATGGGATACAAGGACCTATAGTGCGCACTAGTCATATGGTGTGGTACGAATAGTCTTTTATCTTTCCTTAATGTGATACTGATTTTTTTTATACTCTTTTATTTTGGTTTATGCTAACTTTAATAAATTATATGATATGTGATACATGATTTTGTTTTGATGAAATGTGAATTCCTTGATTAAAGAACTATTTTACCCTACTTTGTTTTGAAACTATGGAAAAAGGAGTAATTGTTTTACTATTATTTAGATATAAAAATTTTTTTATCTAATTATCATACCTTGTTTTTTTTAAATGATAGTGTTTGGATTGTTATACAAATACTTGTTACTGAAAAACTAAGTGGGATCCTGCTGATCCTGTTTGGAATACACCCTGCATACCTTTTTGGTCATGTGTAGACCATGTTATCTCTTTTAATGCGAGGAAATGAAATGTCCTAGAGTTAGGAAATGTGTTTTTTGTTTGTTGTGTATGGTAGTTGGTGGTGATATGGTGGGATTCTTCTAATGATATCATATGTAGTAACTATTTATATTTTTTATCCTTTTCTTTTGGAATTTTATAATGGATATTGTTTAGCTTCTTTTCAATTGTATCATTTCCACTGTCTTCTTTCAGTTGTGGCATATATATTAATTCCTATTTTTGCTTTCATTATTCCTCTATGATAGGTATATATATTCCATGTTGTTTGATTTTGGTTGGGGAAAATCATTCACTCTTGTTTTTTCTAAATTTTAGGGTTCTAGTCAGCAGCTTGTGCATATCGGTAATTCCCTACAAATATGTGATGTTTCAGGTCAAGTATCGGTTTGTAAGGGTATCTCGGTTGGGTTTGTTGTAATTTTAAATATGATTTTTATAGTCTGGTAATTATTTAAATGGGTATGAATAGGGTTAAATACATTATCAAATATATATATATACATATATATATATATATCCTACAAAATATAAATTCATTTCCAAATTTATAGTAACAAATAAATCAATTTTAGTAAATCAATTTTATTCATCAAAGATGTGTTTTCTTTAAATTGATTTTTATTTTATTTTGTGAGAAAATATTATAATTAAAATTTAGAACCTTTAGAAACTGTATTTTATAAAATTAAATTCATTTTTTAAATCCACATATCAAAATTATCTTAGGATAAAAATTTGGGATTTTTTGGATAATGTTGGTTATTCTCTGAATAATGAAAAATGCTGATTTTTGTAAAACTATCATTTATTTTCAATAAATTAGGTAATTTAAAAGTATCATTACGTTTTTAATATTATTTCAATTAATATAACTATTATTTTCTTATATTTAATCTACTTAATTACTTTTGAATCAATATTATATTGGATTTTCGTATAAGTATATTTTTGGGTTTCAAAATGGGATTTTTCTGAAAACTATTTTAAAGTTCATAATGTTTCCCTATTAAAATTAAAAAATTACCTAATGACTAATAAGATAAATGAAATTTATAGATTATATATCTATTTATATTAATTTAAATTCATATAATGATTATTAATTGTCATGGAGTTAAAATAAAATCAATTTTTCTTGAAAAATACACTTCTTGAAAACCCCCCTTTTTCATCGCAATTGTGGGTTAAATTTTAAATTAAATTCAGCCACTTATTTCAAGTTAATTTCATAAAATGGATTTAATTTCTATAATCAGTATTATTTAAATTATCTAATAATTTAAATTTAATTTTTTGTCACAATGAATAGTGAAAAAGTCAAAATATATTAAAGTTGTTCAGGTAAAGACGGTTTTATCGGGGGACTAATCTGAAAATATAAGGTTAAAATGACCTAAAAACTTGTCTAAAATCAATTTTTTATCCATATTTCAACCTTATTATGTATAACTTCATATAATGGTTCATTTTGGATCCTTTTATAATCTACAAAATATGGTTATCACTTTTTATTTTCAAAAATTACAAGTGTACCACTCACCTCACTTATAAAAGGCCACCCAATATCCTCTCATATTCACTCCTTCAAACTATTTTGTTTTATCTAAGACCTTCCCAATCACCTTCCTTACTTCCCTCCCAATGACCTAGAGTCCTTTGTTTGACATAAAGTCATCCTAATAATTCTTTTGGTGATAAACTAATGAAATAATATTTTATTTATCATATGATGGTCATTATAAAAAGATAAAATATTACTTACCCTATTTCTATAATGATCATTGAAAAATGGAAACATTACTCACGCGTGCATACAGCCTACCATATCAATGATTGTAATGTGGATCATTTTTAATATACATATTTCATTCTTAGTTTTAAAACTATAATTTATTAAAAAATTTGATAACTATGTCATGGTTTTTATCCAATATATGTTGAAATTATAGCCTCTCTCACCACATTAAACACACCAGATCTATTTTGAAACAATAAACTAAACGTCCTCAAAACACACAATGTGGACTTAACTGATTAAGTATTTAAATAACCCATTAAAAATAAAAATAAAATATTTAAGTATGTGGAATTAAACCTATAAAAGTTTATTAAGCTATAAATAATTTATATAAACTTATTCTACATGAGTTAAAGGGAATACATGGAATGGTTGGACTCGAGGTAATGGATTTTCATCTCACTTTTATTTCTATGATACATATACCATATTCACAACTTATTTTATTGTGTTTCATATATACTAACCATGAATGTATTTTATGATTCTATTCATTAAAAAAATATTATTTACAAATCTATATGAGTTTCTCCCTTTCATGAGTTTTTGATCTAGAGATTACCAAAGCAGTTAGGGAATTCATCTCAATTTTACTTCATTGAGGAATATTTTAATGTTATGCACCTGATTTATTTTATATGCTGTATATAATTCCCATTTTACATGTAATATCATTAATTTCATTCATCCAATTATTTTAAGTTTAAATTTGAATTATTTCATCAAAGGGGATTTAATTTTAAAGTTACCAAATGGTAAATAATTTCATGAATCAATTTTTTCATTGGGTGATATTTATTCTTCATTGTATTTTATATTCTATGATTATGTGTGTAATTTGTTTTTATCATATTATGTTTTATTTCCATTTTTCAGTGTCTATTTATATTTATTACACGTGATATCTTCATTTATTAACTCTCAATTTAGTGAAATGATCTTTATAAGGTTTAATCATCTCAAATTATTTTCATTGGGGTATGTGTTTATGATATGAACTTATATTCTTTTATGAGGTTTATATACTACCGTTTTTACATCTTTAATTATTAATGTCTTTATTTTCATGATATTTAATGTTTCATTTGAAGCTATTATTTTATGTGGCTTATGATTGAAGAGTTACCAAAGTGGAAAAGGATTTATGTTATCCCATTTCTTTTGGGACTAATTATGTTCAAGATTTACTTAGAGAAAATTATATGATCTTAATTTCAAGAAACAAATATATTTATTATCTAATGGTTATTAATTTTTTTAACATGTTTTATTTCCATTTCTTAACTTATTTATTAAAGAAACATCAATAATTGTTTTAGGTGATTCTATTCTTTTATTTTTCTTTTAAATCCACTATCTTTCTCTTCTATGTACATGTTTTCTAAAATGTTTTCAAAAATTTTATTTCAAAAAAATAAATTATTTCCTAAATCTATTTTACATGGTCTTTGACCTAATTTTAAAAGGTATTGAAAGGGAATTTATTAACATTTTACAAATGGGTCACTTTTGAATCTCTTTAAAAAATGTTTGAAAATAGTGTTTATTTATAGCAATAACATCATGAATAGATTTTACCATCATCATGGCCATTATTTGTTTTTAATATTAACTTATAAGTTTCCAAGGTTATTTTCAATGAAAGTATTATCATAATATTTTTTGAATTTTTAGTTTTTGAAAGAGTTTTTTAAAATGAAAATTCTATTTTCCTCAAAAATGTTTTTAATAGAATTTTAATGGTATTTACATTCATAAATGACAAAAAAACCTTGATGTTACATAAAATAAACTGGGTTTATACTGTATTAATACCATCCTTGTTCTTTCACTATATGGATTATGATATTTATATAGAATCTATTTCTTTTACACTGGTGAATCAAGCAGTGAAAAAACAATGATTATTGTTATGTGGATAAGTGAGAGATTCTAAATGATTTATAAACGAATGGTTCTTTAACATTTTTTATGATAATGGGTGATCCTGATATAGATTATATAATTGGTGAACTCAGATAGAGATCCAATGCATTGGGTATTGTTCCTCATCTTTAAAGGAATTAATGATGAAGTTACTGATAGTTTTCTCTTTTAGATTTAAATGGGATCTAATTATATTTTACATGAGTTTATAATGGGTAATGAAGATAATGTTCCAAATATACCAGCACGTTTTCTTTATGCTTTCTATTTGTTTTTAATGATTCCTTTGATCAAGATTGAAATCACATGGCTCGTGATTATTGATTCTTATTAATCTTTTCTTTTTATAAAACTTTATTCCTTGTTTCATTATTTATAATCTAGCTATTTATGGGTATGAAAATTCTTATGTTATAATCATGCACTTTGATTATGACATCATACCCTTATTCTCTTCTTATTATCACCAATTATATTCAAATTTTAATTCTTATGTTTACCCTTACTAAGAATTTTATATAACTCATATTATTCTTCCATTTCCCTGGTTATGAATAATGATGATCAATTTATTTGTGTCTAAAAGGGTTTATAACATTATGAATTTTTTGGGATATGTTGAAGACTTGAATATGGAATATGAAAATCTTGTTATAGTTGGAAATATACTCCCTTGAATTCATGGGTATTATTTATGTAATAGGTTTTCCTAATTATCTATAACTATAAACCTAAAAGTTCCTTGGGTATATAATTGATCTAATATTTCCTTTTTAGGTTGTAATTTTTGGATGGATAAAATCGGATCACCTTCATCGATATCCAAGAAAGAAATGTAATGTCTATGTTTTTAAAACCAGATCTAGGAGTGTCGGTTTGGGATATTATAATAGTACTTTTACAAAATATTAAAACTTGATTGCCTTTCATTATATATATTCATAATATATAAATATTAATTTGACATCTTTTTTCATAAGAAACTCATATCTCTTGGAATCCTTTCAAATCCTAATAGAACTTTGAGGTTTTTATAAAACATGAGTCATTTTTGTTTCTATAGACCTGTATATAACCAAGTAAATTTATATCTCATGAAAAATTCTTATTTATTAGTCTTTAACTTCTCTAATTATATATTTACTCTAATTAACACCATGATAATTATAATCCTTAAGGAAAATAAAATTTTGGGATACAAAAAAAATAATAGGATTGTACAAATAATGTCCCTTTACTTCCATAGAATAAAAAAATAACTAATCACTTTAATGATTTGTCGTTAACTTTAAAAAATAAAAAATAAAAATCAGGATTCAAAATCCCAAATACTTCTAAAATAAAAAATAGTACACCTTATAAGTCATATCTTATATGATGTATTTATGAAATAATTAGATAAGATGTGGTTAAGTAGAAATGTAGAAATTACTCAAGAGTATCCCCATAATGTAATAATAAGGACACATTGAATCATCAATTATTAAACCATGTATAAAAAGGTATGATTACTCCTCTCAAACATACAATTCCATTGCGGTGTATAGGGAGGAGGGAGTTGTGAAACAATTCCACAGTATTACTAGTGATCTAAAAATTATTATCTTTAGTATTCATTGCCCTTATATGATTAGAGAATTTAAATACTTCTTCCAAGTTGATTTTATAACTAATTTATAAAATAATTGATCTTTTTAAAGGTTTGAAACTTTTATCTCATATGAAAAACATAACTATATTGACTGAAGTTGTCAGAAAAGATTATGAAGTACATATACCCACCACTCAATTGAGTACTTAGTGGTCTATATACATCACTATGTTCTATATACAATATTCCAATATCCCTTTCATATTTTCCAATAAATGGTAATTTATTATTTTTTATAACAAATAGGATTTTCATTCATTATGTTATTCAAAATTTAATGATTCCAACAATCCATCTTTATAGAGTCTTTAGATTTATTTCTCATTTATATCCCCAAGGCAACATTTCAAAAGATAAATGGTGTTAGAATCAACCTTGAACTTTTTATCTTGAATATTATAGACCAGTTTATATATATCTATAATCTATATACCCTTAATATTTATAATTTCATAAAACAATTTCATCTATTTATATTGAAAAACTATTATTCTTAATCATTAATTAAAATCCATTCTTGTCCAAAAAAATTAGAGAAATAAAATTTCTAATTATGGAATGATAATAGTAATAGTTATCCAATTCCTTGATTAATCTACTGGGTATACTAAGATTATAATTTTTTACCTCTAAAGTGAAAAATCTTTCCCATTTCCCAATAAATTGAACATATTCTACTTTTATCAATTATATCTTATTTTGAGTCTTTGTATAGCTTCTTAAATATGTAATACATACCCAGTATCCAATATCCATGATTCGAAATTAGAGAGATTGATTTATATAACATTTACATCCATATGCATAGAATGATTCACGTTGAGAACACTTATTAACCTTATTTACCAATTTATTAAGTCATTGCCCCAAAATATGAGATATCACAAAATGATGTTCATGATGGTAACACCCCGACCCAAACCATCGGTTCCAAACTAGAAAGTTTCATGACCTCATGCATACCTCCTCATACATAAGAGGTTTTCGACAATCAGCAAGGGATAAGTCCTATAGTGGGGAGACTATACCCTCCATCCCAATCACCCTCTAGCTCCACACTCATCAGCTTAGCAGTCCACCACTAGGTCCCTTCCCTTTGCTAGATCCCTCTTGAAATCTAAAAGTACATAGAAATACCCAAGTAGGGTTTGAGTACAAGACTCGGTAGAACACCACCAATTTTTCTATAACCAGGTGTTCTCAAGTATAATAGTTTATTCCATAATAATAAAAAATTCTTAACAATAATAAATATACAACTAAAACTGAGAAGTTGTGCACTAACCAAGCCGCCACAAACCCCCATCCATACCTACTTCGTTCCAAGTTGGAAAATATATAATATGTCAGTAAGAGTCCAAATCTTGCCATAAGGTTATTTGTGTGTCACTCGGAATCCACAATGTATCAAGTGAGTAACCTACCTGAAATCTATAAGGTATCAGGTAATACTCGAAATCCAAAAATTCATCTAGTATCTTCCACCTACTAAGAATACAAAAGATATCAAGTAACACTCAGAATCCGCAAGGCATTGAGTGTAGACCATCTACTCAAAATACATAAGGCATCGAGTAGAGACCATGTTACAAGGCTATCATGAACCACTTTTCTCATCATCACACTCCATGTGCACAACCCTCAACGGGAGATCAAACCACAATGGACACCTATCACGTATACAACATAAAAATCCTCCAAGTGAGGAAATTATAAGGAATAGCATGATGATATTCATAAAAAACATCATAAGAAAATATATCATCATCATATTTCCAACATGTTAATCAAATATCATCATGGAATCTGGCTATTTTAACAATTCTCATAGAAGCAATTCATATGGTGTCATGGGATACACACACCCACATACGATTACAATTTGAGCATGAGTATCAAATATTCCAACATAATTATCATACCAAGGAAACATCTATAATGAGAGACCAAGAAGGTAAGGAACTTCTTACCTTATGTGAAATGATGTTCTAATTAAAAGGGATGATAACCAAGTCCAGTTGAACCACTAAGAAACGTTTCGAAGTGAATAAATATTTTATTATAATTATCATTATCTTTAATAATTAAAATTCTAAAAAGGTTATTAAATTAAATATGAAAAAATTACAACACTGCCTTTGAAAATAAATTTAGGATTTAATTTCAAATCATTGATACGACCCAAATGACACTGACGATTCATCAATCTGATCAGCATTGTATGAGGTAACTAAAAGATAAGTTTTATGATTATAATAAAAATATATATATAAGATTGGTGGAGTAAGAGAGAGGCAAGATATACTTGAGGGAGAGAGATAAGCATGAGATCCATATTTTTTTCACACTCCCACTCCCTTTTATATTTTTTTCCTCACATTATTTCAATATTTTTTATTATTATACTTAATAATTTTTCTTTCCTCTCCCATATTATAGTCACGTGACACCCTATATATCTATTTTATGTTTTTTCTTTAAATTCATATTTTAAAATATATTAAATCATCCACTAATATATATTAAAAATTCATATATATATATATATATTACTTATACACATTATATATATACAAACACAACCACATATATATATAACCCATTCATATTTATATATTTTAATTTTATAATGCCCAAAAATTATTTTTGAATTTTAATAATAATAATAATAATCATCATTATTATTATTACTATTATTATTAAATATCTCTCATCATTACCACCATTAACATTTCAAATATAACTTCCATTAAATGTTGATACGATTTAATAGTTTTTTATTGACCACACAATTGTATTTATTTAGGAAAAGTAATAATATCACTATTATTACATTGATCACTAATAATTATTCACCCAACCAATATTCAGTACGAGATACTTTTTGACTTTTCCATCCAAGTACGAGAAGAATGTTTTTTTAACTTATACGGCATGAATGGATTTTTATGATTTCATATAACATTATTTCAATGAATATTCCTTTACAAGTTTTCAAGTTTATTTTTAATCAACTTCTTTTAGTTTACAATTGTATGACATGTGAAGGAAGGAAAAAAATTGAAGTAGAAAGTATATTTTCCTAAATAATGGAGTTCAAGTGTTTTATCAAAATTATTTTCCATCTAAGATAATATAGGTTTCTATTTATATCCCTATTTTTACATTTAATTGATTATGTTGTGATTTAATTATTTTTATGATGTCCTTTTATGGATTATGTTATTATGACATGATGTTTAAGAATCCCATTTTTATTACGTGGGTTATGTTATGATGTATGATTTATGATTTTGTGGAACAAATAAGAATGGTTTCATTATGAGATGGGTGGGACCTATATATCTCTCCAATGCATTGGTTAAATATTTATATCTCATGAGATAGACATGGCTGGAACGACAAGTTAATCTAGTTCAGTGATTCAAGACTGGAACGAGGAGTGAACTCGGTTCAGTAATGGACTTTGTCCGCTATGATGGTCTTGGCAATGAGACTTGACTAATATGAAATGATTTTCTATGATTATGTGTGTATGCCATAAAGTTTCATGTTTTAAGTTATGATTATTGGGATTACATTTCACCACTATGATTTATCCCATGTTATGATATTATGATATCTTTTGCAGGTTAAGATATTCAAAATGTTATGTTCTTATGAATATGAAATGATTGATATTTTTTTTGTTTTCCCTTATTGAGCATTTTAGCTCACCCTTTTGTATGTTTTATTTTCCCCAGGTCAGGAAGAAGGGTATTAAGTTGGATATGCCAAAAAGGGACTCTAGATATGATGAAATAAGTGGAAGACAACGTAGATGATTTATGAACCAGTTGTTTATGTTTCCCAGTTTCTAAAGACACTATACCTATACGTTCCTTTCATGGTTTTGTTATATGTTGTAATAAGTATGCTTAAATTTTGAAATAATAACAATGTTTGTAGAGTATGGTTTTTTATAGTTGGTATCAGAGGAAAGGCATAGTCAACCTTTGGAAACTAGGATGTGAAATCCTTAGTAAGAACTCTAAGGATATGTCTAGGCATAGAACACAATATTAGTGTTTTATAAATGGCTATGCATAACCTATGATAAAACCTAAAGTGTGAAATTTTATTACTGATTATGATGTATTCTTGTTATAATTAGTGTTTCTCACACTATTCTTCTTAGTTTTAGTCAATGGTTGGAACCCGAAGAAACCGTGTTAATGCGGAATGCGATGGGCACTGAAATGATTGTCCCCCTGAGAAACCAAACATTATGGGAGATGGAATACAAAATCTTGTACCCATGGTCACACAACTTTCTCAAGATATAAACCATGCAGGACTTCCAAACGAGCAAAGGAAGGAGAAACATTCTGTTGAATCCTTCATGAGGCAGCGTCCACTTTCATTCAGCGGGTATTCCGATCCATTAGTGGCTGAACAATGGATTAGTACCACTGAAAAGATATTTTCAGTTATACAATGTTTTGAACATGAAAAAGTCATCTTAGCAGTGTATTGTTTGGAAGAATATGCTGATCAATGGTGGAATATTATCAAGAATTTGAGGCAAAGAGATGAAATTGAGTCCATGGAATGGGATGAGTTCAAGAACTTATTTTTCAATAAGTACTTCCCTCGTATTCTTCGAAAAAATATGGAGAAGGAGTTTCTTGAACTGAAGCAAAAGGATGATGAATCTGTTGGTACCTAAGAAGAAAATTTTACAAGACTTCCAAGGTACGCTTCCCGAATTATTATCCCAGCTAAGTGTAAAATCGATCGATTCTTTAGTGGATTAAAACGAAGTCTTAGAAGGGCGTTAGCCATAAGGGACTTCAATATCTACGAGGAAATTGTTGGATGTGCTCTCAAGGTTGAGATGGAGATTGGAGTAACCCATCATTCATATGGGTTTGATGAGAAGAGGAAAATGGAATTCAAAGGAAAATCTAAAGACCACACTGAAAAGAAGATAAGTTTTCCTTTATGCTCAAATTGTGGAAAGAAACATGGAGGTAATTGTCTTAAAGGGACAGGAAAATATTTTAAGTGTGGAAAAGAAAGTCATCGGGCAGTTGAATGTCAAAATAATGGGAAGAAGATGTCTAATGATGCGAACAAAGAAAGTGATACACAGAATTCACCTCCTACACTTCAATGTTTCAAGTGCAAGGAGATGGGGCATTATGCCGATCAATGTCCAAATCCAGGGGTTGTTGATGATGATCTTCTTCAACAAACTCTTAAGTCCAAAGACAAAGTAAAGTCACATGCAATTACTATCGGTGATGTGGAGTACGATAACGAAGTGGTGAAAGGTACACTTACCATCCACTCTAAAGTAGAAAATGTTTTATTTAATTCTGGATCCACCCACTCTTTTATTTCTGAAGAATTTTCTAAGGGTATCACCATATTACCTCAACAATTAGATGTTTAGTTAGCTATGACAACTCCTGGTGGCACAACGGTCGCATCAAAAGTTTACAATTCTTCTCCGATTGAAGTTTGTGGGAAAGTGCTTCCTGCAAATCTTGTGATCCTTCCTATAGTTGGATTTGATGTGATTCTTGGCATGGATTGGATTTCTTTATATGGATCTCATATCAATTTCCAAAGAAGGGAAATCACATTTAATATTCCCGATCAATCTACTATCATCTATCGATGTAAGGATGAATATAACCTTCCAGTGGAAATTTCTTCCATCTTATGGGTCTTGATTCCAATAAATGAAGGTTATTTATCAAAAATGGTTGGAGAGAAACTCGCGATTAAGAATATGCCCATTGTACAGGATTTTGATGGTGTCTTTTTGGAGGAATTTCCAGGTCTTCCACCAAATCATGAAGTTGAGTTTTCAATAGAAATTATACCAGGTGTTATACCTATTTCAAAGACACCTTATAGAATGGCCCCAATTGAGTTAAAAGAATTGAAGAAGCAACTCCAAGAGAATCTTGATAAGGGATTCATACTCCCTAGTGTGTCACCTTGGGGAGCACCTGTTCTGTTTGTTAAGAAGAAAGATGGATCAATGCGACTCTACATTGATTATCGATAACATAAAAAGATCACTATCAAAAACAAATATCCTCTCCCATGCATTGATGACTTATTTGACCAACTACGTGGAACTCAATACTTTTCCAAGATTGATCTTTGTTTAGGGTACCATCAATTAAGGTTCAAAAGGGGGGATATACCAAAGATGGTGTTCCGTACAAGGTATGGACACTATGAATTCATAGTGATTCCATTTGGTCTTACTAATGCCCCTGTTATCTTCATGGATCTGATGAATAGAGTCTTTAGAGACTATCTTGATTAGTTTGTGGTAGTCTTTATAGACGATATTATTTTCTATTCAAAGTGCAAGGAAGAACATGAAGATCACTTGAAAATTATATTGAAGACCCTGCAAAAGGATAATATTTATGCCAAATTTACCAAGTGTGAATTTTGGCTTCAAAAAGTTGTATTTTTGGTTCACATAATCTCAAAATAGGGGATATTTGTGGATCCAGCAACAACAGAGGTTATCAAAAGATGGTCGAGACCAACAAAAATAACTGAGATCCGAATTTTTCTTGGTTTGGCTGGATATTATCGAAGTCTGGTGAGAGATTTTTCACGATTATCTAATCCACTCACTAGGTTGACTCGAAAAGGATTTAAGTTCGTGTGGATGGAGGACTGTGAAGAGAATTTCAATGAGTTGAAAAGAAGGTTATCCAGTGCACCTGTGCTCACACTACCTTGTAGTGGAGAAAGGTTTGTGATCTACAGGGATGCATCCAAGAAGGGATCGGGGTGTGTTCTCATGCAAAACGATATGGTGATAGCTTATGCCTCACGACAATTAAAAACCCATGAGTAAAATTACCCAACTCATGATTTCGAGTTAGCTGCGGTAATCTTTTCATTAAAGATTTAGAGGAATTATCTTTATGGGGAAAGGTGTGATATTTATACTGATTATAAAAGTTTAAAGTATATTTTCACACAAAAGGAGCTAAATATGTGCCAAAGAATATGGTTGGAACTGATTAAGGATTACGATGCTCAATTAATTATCACCCTGGGAAAGAAAACAAGGTGGAAAATGAATTAAGTCGACAAGACCGTGCGAGCTTATCCATGATGAGGATCACAAAATATCCAATATTTATGGATTTAAAAAGGATGGATATTGGAATTATAATGGAAGGGGAAAATATTATCTTTCTCAAATGAATGTTCGACCATCTATGCATGTGAAGATTAAAGAGGCACAAAAAGAAGATGTAGAGTTACAAAAGAAAGTGAGAAATGTTCCTAAATTCAACCTTGATTGTGATGGAATAATAAGGTTAAGGAATCGGGTTTGTGTTCCTCCCATACCATAATTAAAGAAGGAGCTACTGGATGAGGCTCATGGTTCTTCATTCTATATTCATCCTAGAAGCACGAATATGTATAGGGACCTGAAAGAGTACTTCTGGTGGGATGGTATGAAAAGAGATGTTGTTGGATATGTCTCTCGATGCTTGGTTTTTCAGTAAGTTAAAGCTGAGAGACAGAAGTCTAAGGGGATGTTACAACTATTACCCATACCAGAATGGAAATGGGAAAACATCACTATGTACTTTGTCATCGGACTTCCTAAAACATCCAAAGGCAATAAGGCTATCTGGGTCATAGCTGATCGTCTTACGAAGTCGGCACACTTCATTACTATTAGGGAAGATTTCTCTCTGGATCAGCTTTCCAGGATATATATAAAGAAAGTGGTAAGATTGCATAGAGTACCACTTTCTATTATATCTGATCGGGATCCGAGGTTTACCTCGAAGTTCTTGAGAAGTCTTCAGCATACTCTAGATACAGAGTTCAGTTTCAGCACTGTTTCTCATCCTCAGACAGACGGTCAGTCTGAGAGAACAATTCAAACTCTAGAAGATATGTTAAGAGATTTCTCTATGGATTTCAAGGTGGTTGGATCAACACCTACCTTTGGTGGAATTTTCTTATAATAATATCTTTCACTCCAGTATTCAGATGGCTCCTTATGAATCCCTCTATGGAAAGAAATGTAGAACTCCAACTTGCTGGGATGAAGTTAGGGAAAGAAAGCTATTAGTACCTGATCTTGTTGATGAGATGGTAGAAAAGGTATGATCTATTCAACAACACTTAAGAGCAGCTCAGAGTCGACAAAAATTTATGCCGACAACTGAAGAAAAGACCTAGAGTTTGAAGTGGGTGATAAAGTGTTCTTAGGAATATCTCCATGGAAGAGAGTAATGAGATTTGGGAAGAAGGGAAAGTGGATCCCTAGTTATATCGGTCCTTTCGAAATACTGGATCTTGTTGGGAAGGTAGTTTACCGATTGTTGATTCCACCGAATCTCTCTCAAGTTCATGATGTGTTCCATGTGTCTCTTCTGATAATGTACATTCCCGATCCTTCACATGTTCTAATCCCAGAAGTTGTACCACTGGAGCAAGATCTTTCTTATGAAGAACAGCCGATAGAGATTCTAGATCGTAGCAAAAAAGTTCTAGGGAACAAGACCACTCGCTTGCTGAAAGTTTTATGGAGGAACCACCAATTAGAAGAAGCTACATGGGAGCTTGAGGATATGATGAGGGAGAGGTATCCTCATCTGTTTGTTACGAAGTGATGATCTTCGAGGGCGAAATTCATTTTAAGGGGGGTAGAATGTAACACCCTGATATTTTATGAGTAGTATATTTTTTTATGACTTATGTTATATGAAACATCAAAGGAATCTTTCACTTCACACAACACTAGCTTGGCTTGCGTTACACGCAATCACGACATTCCTCGATAGCGTGTGTAGTACGAAATACCGAGTTTCACTAAACAACGATATATTATTATAATATTATAAACTAGCCGTTATGAAAAGTATTAACTTAATTTTAAATTTTATAACATTATTATTCATATTACATATTTTCTAGAACATGGTATGAAAACAAAATAAATTTTTCGGGTAAAATAAGTATTTTTCAAAAAATGCAGATTTGCCGCATTTTGATGGCGCACCCACTTTAAATATAGTTTTTGACATTTTTATAAGTTAAATTTGACAAAATAAAATTCTTATTTAGAATCAATATATAAAAATTTACTTTGGATAAATTTTTCATATTATTCTGATAACTTTCATATTTTAATGAATAGTAAAAACATGATATATTTTAATTAAAAACAACTTTTTTCATCGCAATAATTTATATGGTTAAATGATAATATTGAATGGTTTTAAATTATAAATAGAATATATTTTTACCATTTAATATAATGTATATCATTAACATTAATTTTACATTGAATTCGTAGACAGAAACATTTCAATCTTTGGCAATGTTTTAACTTTTAAAACTTGTTTGCTTAACAACGGGATTAATTTTAAATTAATTACTGCAACTTCAGTGTTTTGAATTTTGAAAAATTGATTCCATATTTGGATTCAATGGGTCCAAATTATGTTAATAGGTTACTTTTATTTTTTTTGATATTATGAATAGTAACTACGGTAATTTTTATTTACTGCAGTTAAAGGTAAATTGGGTAATTAAGGGTAAAAATAAGATTATAAAATTACCCTAAAACCTGCCAAAATTCTATTGTATGACTAAAAGTAGACCCTTCTAACCTAAGGGTCGGAATAAATTCATTTTATGGACTTTTTACCACTAAAAAAATTTAATTATTATTAAAACCAAAGAAAGTGACAACATGTCACTCTCTTAAATCTTATAAGTATAATAATTTTAATTTAGTGGTAAGCTTCATGAAACTTCGAACATGAATAGTCTCCAGAAATATAATAAAATTATCTACATCATATGAATTTATTTATAATTTTTAGGTATTAAATAATTATCAATAAATATGACACAATAGTGATGTTGAAATTATTTAATTGATTAAAATATCAAATAAATGATTTTAAAAGTATTAAAATAAATATTATATTAATTATTTAATGTGATCCACTAATTTTATAGATAAAAATGACATGTTATGAATCTATTAAAAATTTTAGTTCGAACATATCTTCTGTATATATTTTATTTAAACTCAAATAAATGAATAGTGTCAAAATTGACACTATTGTTAATTTATAGAAATTACATATTATAAAAAAATTTAAAAATCACAAAAATATTTAAAAATTGTAAATTAAAATTTATATGGTCGACAATGTAATAAATTATACAAATATGGACAATTCACAACATATAAGTAAATATTTATAATGATTTAAAATTTAGAATATTATTACCACAAATAAAATTAAATAAATTATATAAGGATAAATCAAGTTGATAATGTTTAAAATAAATTCCCAACTTGTCTAAATTTAATTGGATAATGAGATTAAAACCCTATCTCATCTAATATTCTGATTTGATTCATTTTTTGAGGTTTTTAAGTGGGTTTGGAATTTATTATAAAGTAATATTTCTTATAATTCCAAAGGTGCCCCTCTCCTCCCTTATAAAAGGGAACCTCCTCCCTCTCCTCCTCACACCACTTTGAGCCTTCAATATCGGAAAAACCCTAAAAATTTATCTTTTCAACTTCCCTAGAAACATCCTAGAGGTCCTGGTCTTCTTCAAAGACCAATCTTAATGCCCTAAGAGGAGGTTTCAAATAGGCGTGTCGAAGAAGAGGTAATATCTATTACCAATTCTCTCAAATTTATTTCTTCTTCTACTTTTTCTTCTTTAGTTTTTTCATTATAAAGTAATAACATTAGTATCACTCATATACGTATATGTTATTATAAATATGAAATAACTTTATTTCACCTTCTATCCATCCTACGGAAAATGAAATCACTGCGCGTGTGTACATACGGAATATCGTCTCCACGCTGTGGTGTAATCTGTTTTCCACCACCACCTTACTTGATGGGTATAATGGTGTAAAGAATAAATATATATGATTATTTTAAAGTGATATTGATTCTGAAATAGTATACATACAATTAAATACAATTCCACGATCATGGGAATGATATCATCGCTCGTGCGTACGTACGGCCTACCATCTCCACGATGTGATGCGACTCGTTCTACATGATATTTATTGAATAATGATTATATAAATGAATTGAATGATTAAATATGATATATATTACACTAATACCATTCTGTAAGTGAGGTATCTATAACCTAAAAAGAATAATAAGAATTTATTCGACAAAACACACATAAGAACATAAAGCAATAAACACCCGAATAACAAGTAGCAATGAAATATTACTAATAAGAAGCTAATAATACAACCATATATGATATCATAACAATTAGTATGATTCTGTAATAAGTTAATGACATTATTTAAATCATTATACAGGAGGTTTGGACACGTAAAAAGCATATTTGACCAAAGGTAAGGGAGAATCTCGCAATCTCAATTTTTATCTGAGATTGTTTATACTTCGGTAATTACTGGAGAATATTTATCATCCGCATCCATGTTTCCTCAATATGTAATATTATTTCTATCCTCCAACAATTTTTTAAATCCAATTTTACCTATTGGTGAATTTTTAGTAAAATATATGAAAGGAATCTTTTTTTGTTTTTAGTACGAGATACTTTTTGACTTTTCCAGCCAAGTATGAGAAGAATGTTTTTTTAACTTATATGGAATGAATGGATTTTTATGATTTCATAGAACATTATTTAAATGAATCTTTCTTTACAATTTTTCAAGTTTATTTTTAATCAACTACATTTAGTTTACAATTTTATGACATGTTAAGAAAGGAAAAATGTTTTTGAAGTAGAAAGGATATTTTCCTCAAGAATGGAGTTCATGTGTTTTATAAAAATTATTTTCCATCTAAGAAAATGAAGAGTTTTGTTTATATCCCTATTTTTACATTGAATTGATTATGTTGTGATGGAATTATTTTTATGATGTCCTTTTATGGATTATGTTATGATGACATGATGTTTAAGAATCCCATTTTTATTACATGGGTTATGATATGATGTATGATTTATGATTTTGTAGCACACATAAGAATGGTTTTATTATGAGATGGGTGGGACCTATATCTCCATCCAATGTATTGCTTAAATATTTATATCTCATGAGATAGACAAGGCTGGAACGACACGTTAATCTAGTTCAGTGATACAGGACTAGAACGAGGAGTGAACTCGGTTCAGTAATGGACTTTGTCCGCTATGATAGTCTTGGAAATAAGCCGTGACTAATATTAAATGATTTTCTATGATTATGTTTGTATTCCACAAAGTTTAATATTTTAAGTTATGATTATTGGGATTAAATTTCACCACTATGATTTATCTCATGTTATGATATTATGATCTCTTTTGCAGGTTAAGATATTCAAAATGTTATGTTCTTATGAATATGATAAGATTGATATTTCTTTTGTTTACCCTTACTAATTATTTGAGATCACCCTTTTGTATGTTTTCTTTTCCCCAGGTCAGGAAGAAGGGTATTAAGTACGATATGCCAAAAAGTGAATCTAGATATGATGAAATAAGTGGGAGACAATGTAGATGATTTATGAACCATTTGTTCATGTTCCCCAGTATCTAAAGACACTATACCTATACGGTCCTTTCATGGTTTTGTTATATGTTGTAATAAGTATGCTTCAATTTTAAAGTAATAACAATGTAAGTAGAGTATGGGTCGTTATAGATGTTCACAAAGGTAATGCCATGCCAAGGGTAAATACTACGTCTAAGACCTAATGGAGGTATTAGATTTCTCATTAGACACATAATTTGGGTGATATTCTATTATTTTAGAAAACTCAGGCACACATGATATAATATATTTAATATTTTTATTCTATCATCATTCAGGCTCTACTAACCCTAGAATCCTGTGTTAAATCGGCACCTAACTCCATAAATATTACATAAAATATTTCAAGGTGAAAACTAGGTTTTTACCCTTATACAAAGCCTTTAAATTATTTATTAAGTTATTTATATTGAAAAATTACATTTTCACATAAAAATACTCATAAATTATTACGAAATAGCTTTTAAATTATCATTAAAAAATGATTATATTACAATGATTCATCCCATTTTCTTCAAAAATACTTATATTAATGTGACTATTTTATTTTATATCATTTAATAAGGACTTTAATCGAATATACTCCCTCTAAAAATGATGATCCTGTACACTATATCCATTTAGTGAGCCAACATCCATATTTCACTATGTATTGAGTCACTTTGTAAATTCTCCCAACATTTAGTTATTTAGGTAGTCTGTTATACAAATAAAATCACATATGACTCCAGTAAAGTTAGGGGATATCTCCTTGCCTAATTCATCTTATTAATTTTCCTAAATTTATCCTTATAGGTAACTAATCCTATTAGGATCACCCAACTAAGTGCATAAAAAATATTACAATTGAATATCGGTACCTAATATAATTCAGATCACCAATTTCTAGCATTCATTAAATATGATAATCACTTAGCACTGGGATTTGGAATGAAATACCCATTTGGATGATTGAGGTCTTAAAATGTTCTCACTTTGGAAGGAATATCACACTTAGTATATTCAAGGATTTTATATTAGCCTCTCCAATTTCATATGAATCATATGCATATCATCCATAATTATTCAATCCCATGCAATATTTACATTTCATTATCTACTTATATGAATTTAGACTTCTAGAAATTTAATTTTTGAATCTTATTCCTTCAAAAAAATTAATATGTTTCAAAAATATTAATATATAAGATCTAATAAAGCTCATGATTTGTCTTATTTACCCAAAAATAATGTAAAATTATATTTACACATATCCAAATGTATCCTATGTAAGAGGAATATTAAACCCTTTCATGTAAAGGCTTAGTATCATATGAAACCAAAATCCTCACAAGATCAAGTGTGGTATGATAGTTAGTGAACCGCTAATTTTATAAGAAAAGGATTAATCCCCCTGGAAAATGAGAAATCCAATCTAAACTCCCACTTTTTGTGGATCAATGCTTAAGGGAGGCCCTAATTACCATACTAATCTAACTCCTAAAATGAATAAATCATAACCAACCATTATTATTGAATTTATAACAGAAATAAAAAATCATAGTCATGGTTGAATGAAATTTAAATATTTTATATCATATAGAGAATGTATCCATTATATGTGTGGCATGAAGATTTTATAAAGTCGTTTAAACATGTAAAATTAAATTATACAGCATTAATAATATAAATAATTTATACTTGTAACAACCCAGGTAATTTTCATATAAAACATTTTCATGTATTAATTAGTTATATATTATAAATTTATATTCATTATATCAATATTAAGTAATATTTCAATTAAAATAAAACAATTACTGTTTCTAACCAAAATGAGTTTTCATGAATTATATGTTTTTATTTAAAATGTTGATTTCAAAATTATAGAATTTTACATTGATAAAATGAACTTCAATTTTTAATTCAGGATGTCAAAATTATCTTAGGATGAATTTTTAATAATTTTCTAAAAAGATTTATTTTTCAATGAATAGTGAAAAATGCTAATTTTAAATTAAAAATTGTATTTTATTTTAAATTATTTATACATTAATATTCTATTTTGGGTTAGTTTTAAAATTTAATGTGTTCCTTTTATTTTAATTTATCCAATTATTATTTTTTTAAAATTAATATAATAGTTGAATTTAGTATAAAAACAATTATATTTAAAAAATATATTTTTCTAAAAAACCATTTTTTGTAGCATTTTGTTGCTTTAATTTTAAATTAATTTCTACCACTTAAATATTTTGAATTTTAAAAAATTGATTCCAAATTTTGAATTAATGTTCTAAATTTGGTAAATAGATCCCTTTTATTTTTTGGTCAATATTAATAGTGACCTTAGTAATTTTTGTTATCACGATATAGGGTAAATCGATTAATTAAAGTTACAAATAAAATGATAAGGAATATCAAATGACTCTAACACTTGCCATGATTTTATTATATGATTCCATTTCATATATATCTAATATTCAATTATTTAGATTTTTTCTATTTGCATGTGAATATAACCTTTATAATATTTTATTTAAAGAAAATTAAAAAATGTCACACTCTAATTTTTAATAACTATAATATTTAAAACATAGGGATAACCATAGGATATATTTGGTTATAAATATTATTTTAAAATATAAAAAATTTATCTTCATCGCGGAAATTTTTTTAAATTTTTATTAAAAAATAATCACCTTAAATGCTTGCATAATGCTAACGCGGTAATTATAAAATTAATGGAAAAATGAAATAAATAATATTAAAAATATTAATATGGTATAATTTGAAATAACTAATATAACCCACTAATTTTCTAGATAACAATAACATGTTATGGATATGGGAATTTATTATATTCTAATTCCTTGGTTTTCTTGATGTTATAAAAAATAAAGGTAAAAAAATTGTTCAAAAATTACATTGTTGATATTTTATGAAAATAATATTTTATTAAATTATATAAAATTCATAAAAAATTATATTTATAAAAATTAATTGGATATGATTAATTAAATAACTCAGGGTTTATTTATGAGTAGTTTTTCATTTTATTGTAAGATTTTTAACCCTTAAATTATATAAATTTTTTATCCATACTCATCCTATATTTGAAATAAATTAGTATGGATTCATTTTAAAATAAAAAATAATTTATATTAATTTAATATTTTGATAAATTTAAAGAGTGTTTGTCTCCCCTCTTATAAAAGGTAATATCTTCTTCCCTTTACTTCACACTTAAAAACCCATTTTTTCAAGAAATACCAACCCAAATCCAATTATAGAATACATCCCCTCATTATAGAGGTTTTTTTAAGAATAATACCAACCTTATAGAGCTTAAGGTGTTAAGAAAAAGAGATTTTCCGAATAAGAGGTATAGTTTTTAACAGTATATTTATGTTCTATTTATTCTTCCAACTCATTAAAATATTCCTTAACAATTATTATATAATAACCCCATTATCTTATATATACTAATATTTTTTTATGTTATTGTCACAACCTATATTCATCTCCACTTACATCAAATATCAAATTAAACTATCATTCATGTGTACAGCGGACTACCCCCTCGTGAACTGATGTAATTCATTTTCCATCACCATCCCTCACTACTGGTTATAATGATGGAATTAATATATATATATATAATATTAATGACATATTTATTATTCTAAAAATTAATATATCATTTAATTTCTTATCTTTCCATTCATTGAAAATGATAATGTCTTTTGTGTGTACGTGTCGACTACTACCTTCACGTAGAGATGTGATTCTTTTTTCATCACCACATCACATGGATGATATATATAAATAAAATTAAAGAAATAATATTATATTTATTATATGATGATCATTATTATAAGATAAAATTATACATACCTTTTTTCATAATGAATATTAAAAATGAAAATTTTACTCGTGCGTACGCACGGCTTGTCGTATCCATGACTATAATGTTGTTCATTTTTCATAACCATCTTTCATGATTGGTTTTAAAATTATAATTAATTTATAAAAATGATTATTATTTCATTATTATTATTCTATATATGATGGCATAATTCCCTTTTAATCATAAACTACTTACCAAATCCATTTTGGACTTATGAAACGAAAATCGTCAAAATGTCCAACATGAATTTAATTAAATAAATAATTAAATGTAGCATAGTAAGATATAAAATAATGTGAATAATAAAAATGAATAATGTTATTAATAAATTAAATAATTAACCAAATTTTATTATTTATGAATATAAATAACATACATGACGATTCAGAATCAAAGTGAGGGGATTTCTTTTTAAAAATACAATTTTAAATTTTCGCTTAAAACTATCTTTTTCTTCTATATCCATATTTTTAAAATTATTTTGAAGATATATTAATATGTATATAATTGAATAATAAAGGTAACTTTATTTTTCTTTTAAAATTCTTTCAAATTTTTTAAAATTTAATAATTAAGATAATATTTTAAAGTGCTTTTAAAAAAGATTAAAATGAGTGTTCTATTTTAACATATACACTGACAATGACTTTTCTCACCACCATAACTATTATTTGATTTTTTTAATCCTTTACAAGATTCCATTTTTTATTAAAAGAAATAAAAACCTCCCCTAAGTTCTATTTATTTTCAAAAATAGAATAGATATATCAATATCAAAAAATGTTTTCTTAAGGGTTCAAATACTTTTTTATGATGCAAGATTTTATATGTTATGATTATGTTATAGTTCTTAGAGATTTTTTATGATGACGGTTGGTTCTATTATAAACCAAGGGAGGTTTATCCTGTTATATCTCTTCAATTCATTGGGTAAAGGGATAGAGTTAACTGATTAGGTTTCTCCTAATAGATTATGGGAATATACTTTGATGATTATTATAATTGTAACTGTGATGGTAATTTTATGTGTAACTATGATGGTTATTATTAGTATAAAAAGGGAGACTGTATCATTTTTTAGAGTTACATGAAATTTATTTTCCAAGTTACCTACATGATTTATCTATGCTCGTTATGTGTTTTTATGGAAATATTATGATTTCAAAAGGTAAAGGAAAGTATAAGCTACTTTGAAAGGTTAAAAAGTATAACTTTGTGAAAATTTTATTATTAGTTGTTAATGATTTCAAAGAAACCTTTATGAGTTTTTTTTCCTTTAAGATTTCTTATGAGATTTTTTTGTGAAAATCTTTAGGAAGAGAAGTTGACTTATTGGGTAAGAAAATATTTATTTTTGGCCTAACAATTATTTTGAAAAAAGAAAATTAAAGTATTCATGGACTAGCAGTTTCTTTCTTTATTTTTATGTCCCTTACTGAGCCTTTTGTGCTAATACCACATTTGAAAAAAAAATCATAGGGTTTAATAATGGTTAAGGGTACATAATTAGTCAAGTTTAAAGTCGTGAATATTTTTCATGCAAATAAATCATGTTTTAATTTAAAAGTTTTATATTTTGAAAAAGTGGATACTGAGTAGAAGTGTACTCTTTGTAATGTAGTAGATTATTATATAAGATTTATGACCTCACTATTTAATACTATAAACTTAAAATATATTTGGGAATTAATGAAAATAAAATATCGTCTAAAGACACTAAATTAAGTAATATTTAATTTCAGGTCCTTATAGTTGGTATCATATAAAGGTATAGATAAATTTAGAGGTTGGGATAAGGTTAATAGAATACCCTTAAAATATTTTTCTTTATGGTTAATCATAAATGATATATAATTTTAATATTACCATATTACTTCATCTAAACTATGTCTATTCATAATGGTTTTACATAGAGGGAATAGGTAAGGGGAAGTAGTAGGGCACCAAGGGGACGATATCCTTCTGAATCAACAACCTAGAATGGTTGGAATTGGAATAAAACATTTTATTTTTATGATGGATTAGTTAAAACAGAATATAAATGGTGGTGGTATCCATTCTACAGATCATCCAAATCTAATACAAAGGAATATGTTAATATTGTAACATTTTGTGAGGAAACAACCTCATGTATTCAATGGAACTTTTTACCCAACGGTAGCTGAAGGATTTATTAAATACGTCAAAAATATATTCAACATCATTGTATGTGTATATCATAAAAAGTTAAGTCTTTCTATTTATCATTTTGAAGGTAAATCCGATCAATGGTGGAAAATGGTTAATAATACTAAATAAATTGAAGAGATTGATAGCTTATAATAGAATAATTTTAAGAATATCTTGATTTAGAAATATTTTCCTAAATTTATTTTACTTAGGATAGAAAATAAATTCTTGTAATTAAAAAAAAGGGGAATATTTAGTGGTTGTGTATGAATAAAACTTCACTTGATCGTCAAGGTACATATAAAATTTTATTTTTGATATTGAGAGAAAGATTAATCAGCTTTACAAAGGATTTAATTTAAGATATCAAAGGGAATTGGATTCCTATAAATTAAAAAGTTACGAGTATCTTATACATTATTCTAAGAAGGTATAAATGGATTTTGTTGATGATCATGTGTACTTTTAAAGCTATCATAAAAAATAGGTTTGGGTGGAAGGAAAAGGGGAAGAATGAATCAAAGAAATATAATAGTAAGAAAATTAAAATTTTAATTTGTGATATTTGTGGTAAAAATAAAACTGGTTAATGCCTTATGAATTCTAGTAAGTTCTTATGATGTGGTAATATTGGGAATATGGATTCTAATTTCAATGAAAAATATCAAGTTAGTGGTAAGACTAATTCTAATAAACATGTAGTAAAATGTTTTAAATGCAATGAGATGGGTCATTATGCACATGAGTGTTCTAAGAAGAACCCAAATTAAGGTAATAAAACATAATATTAGTATAATGGTATATATAAATACTTTTTATACACTTTAAAATATATTGGTCCATCAAATGATGTGGCATCAGGTACATTGCTTGTTTATTCATATTATGCTAATGTCTTGTTTGATTTGGGGTCGAAAAATTATTTCATTTTTGAGAAATTTTATATAATATTGGGAATTACACATCAAGTTATAAATCCATAAATTATGGTAAAAACTCCTTGGTAGAGTACTAAGGAAAAAATAAATTATCACAATCTTTCGATCATTTTCTGTGGAAATATATTACCACAAAACCTTGTATTCTTTGCCTTAGTGGAGTTTGATGTTATTCTAGGTATGGATTTTCTCTCTATGTACCATGATATGGTAGATTTTAGACCTAAATAAGTTTTTTTAGGATGAATTTCGGTTTTTCTATAAGAATAAACCCCTATATTTGATAACATATCAAGAATCTAGGAAAATCTTAAAATATGGAAATGAAAGTTATCTTTCACATATTGTCGAGAATAATGGAATTGTACAGATTAATGATGTGTCGGTAGAAAAAAGTACCTAGATATTTTCACGATGAGCTCCTAGTGTCATACCTGATTAGGAAGTTTAATTTTCTATTGCCTTATCCCTTGATGCTAATACTGTTTCAAAACTCTCTTATAAAAAGGATCGAGTAGATCTTTAGGAATTGAAAATGAAGTCTGAGGAGTTTCTTGATAAAGTTTTCATTCTTCTGAGCACTTCACCATGGGTTTATCCTGTTTTATTTTTTAAACATAAATATGGATCTATGAGGATTTTCATTAATTATAGATATTTTAATAACATTAATATTAAGAATAAGTATATGTTACCTGATATTGATGATTTGTTTGATCATATCCAGAGAGATCGATATTTTTTGAAGTTTAACCTAAGTACTAGGTACAATCAGTTGAAGGTAAAGGAGGATGACATTCCAAAAAATATAATTTTAGACTAGATATAATAATTATGTGTTTTTGGTTATTCCATTTGAGTTAAAAAATACCCCTAGTGTATTTATGGATCTTATGAATAGAGTCTTCCATGAATATTTGGATAGTTTTGTGGTTGTTCTTATTGATTATATCTTTATTTATTCAAAAAAATATGACGATCATGAAAAACATCTAAGGATTTTTCTAAAAACCCTAAAATAACAGAATTTATATAGAAAATTTAGAAAATGTGGTTTTTTGTTATAACATATTTCATTCCTTGGATACATCATAAAAAAATATGGCATAATTGTTGATCCCACTAAAACAAAAGTGGTTAGTGAATGTAAAATTCCTTAAAATATTACTAAGATTCATAGTTTTCTTGGATTATTATCATATTATTGGTAGTTTTTAGAAACCTATTCATGTTTATCTAGCCCAGTGACTAAGTTCACTTGAAAATGAGTTAAATTCATCAGGACAAAAGAATTTGAAAAATGTTTTCCATAACTAAAAAGAATATTGGTGATTGCTCCAATTTTAACCCTATCCTCTAGAAATGGTGCATTTTTCATATATAGGTATTCTTTATTAAAATTAATTAGTTGTGTCCTGATATAGAATTATTAGGTAATTTCTTATGCTTTATAGAAACTTAAACATATTGAGTTATGTTATCCAACACATGATCTGAAATTAACTATTGTGGTTTTTAATTTAAAATTTTGGGTACATCATTTATATACATCAAAGTGTGAAATATATATTTGTTATGAAATTTTTAAGTATATATTCACTCAAAAAGAGTTGAACATGAGACATAGGAGATTAATGGAATTAATAAAGTATTATTTCTTCACAATTCATTACCATCCTAGAGAAGAAGACAAAGTAGTTGATTCTTTGAGTCAGAAAAATAATGCTTTATTAACTGTGTTATGTTTAGAATATGACCCTTTGGTTAATAATTTGATGAATTTTGCATCAAAATTGTGGATATAGGAACTTGGTTTTTTTGGGTTTCAGTACAATCATCTCTATTAGAAAGAATTAGGAAATCTCATAAGGAAGACAATGAGCTATAGGAAAAGGTATAATTGGTTAATTATGGTAAGTTTATTGAATTTATCATTGATAAAGTTTGTTTTTTGAGATTTGGAAACTGATTATGCGTTCCTTTTGATTTACATTTGAAATGATAATTGTTGAGTAATGCTCGTAGTTCCTTATTTTCAATTTATCTAGGAAGTATTAAGATGTATAGAGACCTTCAGGAGTATTACAGTTTGATGGAATGAAAAGAGATATTGCTAACTTTACCATGAAATGTTTGACTTCTCAATAGGTTAAAGTAGAGTGACAATTACCAAATCGAATTATTCAGACTTTTCCAGTCCCATAGTTTAAATGGTAAAATACATCAATGTATTTCATTATGGTATTACCAAAAACTACTCGAGTTAATAATGTGATTTAGGTTATAATTAATTTATTAACAAAATATATGCATTACCTTTCCACTAGAGATACTCTGTATTTAGATCAACTTTATCAATTGTATATTACAGAGATATTCGGGTTATATGGAGTTCTTCTATCTATTGTATCTGATTGTGATCCAATGTTCACTTCAATTTTTTGGAAAGGACATCAGAATTCATTTTTTTACTGAATTAAATTTCATTGTGTCATTTTATCCTCAGTCTGATGGAAAATACAAGCAAAAATTTTAAACCTTCGAATACAATATTTGTTCTTATTTAATGGATTACTGTGGAATTTAAGATCATAATAAAAGTTTTAATTCTAGTACGCAAATGGTGCCTTTTTATGCATTATATAGAAAGCAATGTCATACTCCTACTTTTTGGGGTGTATTAGGTGAAAGGAATTTTTTGGGACGATAATTAGAATAGAAAATCATTGATAAGGTAAATATAATTTAACATCATATGAGGACAGCTCAGAGTAAGCATAAAAGTCACTTGGATAACCAAATAAAAGATCTTTCTTTTGAGGTATATGATAATGTTTTTCTTAAACTATCTCTATGGAAAATTGTTAAGCATTTTGGTAGAAATGGAATGTGAGTTGATGGTTCATTGTAACTTATGAAATCCTAAATAAAGTTGGATAATTTTCATATTGACTATTCTTTCCTTCAATTTTATCCCAAGTACACAATGTTTTTAATGTTTTGATGTTAATAAAGTATGTTCCTGATTCATCTCTTGTTTTGAGCCCTGAGCAAGTTCTATTAGAAGATAAAAAAATATTATGAGGAATATCATGTTCATATTCTTAACCACAGATTGAAATTATTGAGGAAAAGTTAATTCACTAAGTTAATCTATTTTGGTAAAACCATATGGTTGAAGAAGCAACATGGTAGTCTAGAACGCTATTAGGGAAAGGTATCCCCGCATATTTAAAAAGGGAATAAAATTAAAAGGGTGAAATTTAAAAAGGGGGAAGAATGTAACAACCTATCTAATTTTTATATAACAAAATTTCATATATTCGTTAGTTATGTACTGTATAGTTATATTCATTATAATAATATTAATTAATTTTTCAGTCAAAATAAAAATAAAATCATTATTTATAACTAAAATGAGTTTTCATGAATTATATAGTTTTATCTAAAATGATGAATTAAAAATTATAAAATCTTCAAATGAAAAGATTAACTTATTTTTTGAATTCTTCATGTAAAAAATATATTATTATTAATTTTTGATAATTTTCTGAAAAGAATTATTTTTCAATGAAAAGTAAAAACTACTAATTTTTAATTGAAAAATGTATTTAATTTAAAAAATTTATAAAGTAAAACTCTATTTTTGGATTAGTTTTAAAATTTAATTTGTTCCTTTTTATTTAAAATGATATAATTATGGTTTTTTAAATGAATTTTATAATTTAATTTAGTATAAAAATGTTTTATATTTAAAACGTACATTTTTCTGAAAAACCATTTTTCGTTGCATTTTTTTGATATAATTTTAAATTAAATTATGCCAATTTTGTGTTTTTAAATCTTTAAAATGGGATTAAATATTTTAAATCATTAGGTATAAATTTCATAAATATTCCCCTTTTATTTTTTGTTCAATAAGAATAGTAACCTTACTAAAATGTGTTATCATGGTAAAGGGTAAATCCGGTAGTTAAAGTTAAAAATAAAATGATATGGACTATAAATTGGAACTAATACTTGCCTAAATTTTATTTTATGAGTAATTTTCATCTATAATCATCCGATATTTGGTTATATGTCCTTTTATTTCCATTTTTATATTATTATACCCTTTATAATACTTTATTAAATGAAAAGTCAAAAATGTCACGCTCTTGTTTCTAAAAACAATAATATTTTTAAAATAGGTATAAATAGAATATATTTTTGTTATAAATATTATTTCAAAATATAAATAATTTATATTCATCATGATAATTTATTTTTTATTTTTAGTGAAGAAATAATTTCCTTAAATGTTTACACAAGGCTAACACAATAATTGTTCAATTAATGGAAAAATGAAATAAATGTTATTAAAAATATTAGAAGTAGTATAATTTATATTAATTATGGTTTACCATGAATTTTATAGAAAACTATAAAATTTTAGGGATCTTTTATTTTATAATATTCTAATTCTTTGGTTGTATTGGTGTTATGAAAAATCAAAGTAAATGAATAGTTTTAAAATTGATTTTATTGATGTTTTATGAAAAGAATAAGTTATCAAATGATATATAGTATCTAAAATATTATATATAGAAAAATTAATGTTATATTATTAATTAAATTAATAGTTTTCTATTTATGGGACTTTTTTTATTTTATAGTAACATAATAAGCCCTTAATGTATAGAAAATTTTAATATTACGGTAATTGTCAAAATGATTAATGAAAGATTAAAACCAAAATATAATAGTAAAAACATAGGGAAAACCTATATAATTTTTAATTTATGAGATTATATAGATTCATATTCATCCAATATTATAAATACTATAGTTTTATCCATTTTTAATTTAAAATTAATTTATACGAATTTCATATTTTGAGAACTTACATGAGTGTCCATCCCCTCTCTAAAAAAGGGCATATCTTCTTCCCTTAACTTCACAATCCAAACCCCTTTTTTAAGAAAATACATACATAAATACCTTCCTATTATACCTCCTTTGATTTTATAGGTTATATTTCATTCTTAATACAAACTTTATAGGGCTTAAGGTGTTAAGAAAATGATATTTATCAAAGAAGATGTATAGTTTTCCACCATTTGTTTTTGTTTTATTTCTTCTTCCACATCCTTCAAATATTACTAAACCATGATAATATAATAAAAAAATTATATTACATTTAATTATGTGTTTTTATGTTAATTTCAAAACCTATATCCATCTCGTATTTCATTAAATGAGAAATGAAACCATTATTCATGTGTATGGCGGACCACCGCCTCACTAACCGATGTGATTTATTTTTCATCACCATATCTCATGGATGGTTATAATGATGTAATTAATGTTTATATATAATATTCATTAAATATTTATAATTCTTAAAATATAATATATGATTTACTTTCTTTCCATTCAATTCACTGAAAAATGATAATGTTTTTCGTGCGTACGTGTGGACTACCACCTCCACAAAGCCATGTGATTAATTTTTCATCACCATGTCACATGGATGATATATATATATATATATATATAATTAAAAAAAGTATTATATTTATGATAATATAATATTTATGTAAAGATAAAATTATACTTACCATCTTTTCATAAGGATTATTGAAAAACGTTAATGTTACATATGCACACATATGGCCTACCGTTTCAATGATTATAACGTGGTACATTTTTCATAACCAACATTCATGAGTTATTTTTAAATTATAATTTGAATATAAAAATTATAATTATGTAATTATTATTATTCTTTATATTATCTTAAAATTAACACTTTGACCATGGTCTAATTATCGAATCCATTTTGGAATTATGAAACGAATATCATCAAAATGTCCGACATGAATTCAATTAATTAAATAATTAAATATAACATGGAAAGAGATAAAATAACGGTAATAATAAACCTAAAAAATGTATATTAAGAAATTAATAATTAAACTAGGTTTATTATTCTGAAATATAAATAATGTACGTAATGATTCGGACTCAAGGTAAGAGACTTTATTTTTAAAAATCCCCTTTTAAAGTTTCCCTTTAAACTCTCTTTTTCTTCCATGTCCATATTTCAAAAATTATATAACTAGTGTATTTATATGTATGTAAGTTAATTATAAAATACAATTTAGGTTTATTTTGAATTTATTTCAAATGTTTTCAAAAGTAATCTTTTATGGAATGTTACTTTACAAAAAAAATAATGTTAAATTTTAACATATAGGGTGACAATGAATTTTCCTACTGCCATAACCATTATTTTATTTTTGTATTCCTATATAATGTTTCATGTTTTATTAAAAGAAAAAAAACTCATACATTAAGTTCTGGTTATTTTCAAAAAGGGTTTTAAAATGGAATGGATTTATCAATATCTGAAAGTGTTTTCTTATAGGTGGAAAGAACATTTTTATGATGCAAGATTTTATATGTTATGATTTTGTTATAGTAATTTGGAATTGTTTTTTATGATGGGTTTCTCTATTATAAACCAAGGGAAATTTATCCTATTATAGATATCCAATTCATAGGGTAAATGTAAAGAGTTAACCAACTAGGTTTCTCCTAAGAGATTATGGGAATTTAATGTGATGGTTATTCTAGTTCTAATTGTGATGCTTATTTTATGTGAAACCGTGATGGTTATTCTAAGTGTAGACATGAAGGTTATAAAAATTTTAATACTGATATGAAAATTATTCCCCAATTTACCTACATGAATTTTATGTTTTCTTTATGTTATTTTATTGAAATATTATGATTTCACAAGATAAAGGAAAGTATAAGCTACTTTGTAAGGTTGAAAAATATATCTATGTGAAAAAGTTATTTTGAGTTTTTCATGATTTAAAAGAAACCTTTATGAGTTTTATTTTTCCTATAAAATTTATTATGAAATTTTTTATGAAACTATTTTGGGTACAGAAGCTGACTTATTGGGTAATAAACTGTTTGTTTTGAGCCAAACATTTATTTTAAAAAAGGAAAAATTATATGAGTATTCATTGACAAACAATTTATTTCTTTATTTTTATGTCCATTACTAAAATTTTTATACTCATCCCACATTTTAAAAAAAAAAATCATAGTTTTATGGATGGGTAAGGTACAGGAAGAATTAAACCATTAATTTTTTTAATAAACCATGAAATGGTTTTATAACATTGTTCATGGTTTTGAAAAAAAACAGTAACCTATTTTCATATTTATTGAATTTCACCTCATTGATTCTTCACTGGTAATGGATCTACTACCACTAAAGGGTTTTTTGGAAAATAATTTTCCTATTAGTAGTGTAGGAAAACAAAAAATCATACATAAGATCTACTGTGATATGAATAAATAATAATAAATAAAAACACTCTAAAATTAGTTTAGCTCACTACCCATGCCAAATTGTCACCATTAGTGACTTTGATTGAGTTACTTCAAAAAAATGAATGGATTTCTACCACCAAAGAAATCCATTGTCCACTAGAATCGTTGAACACTGTGGTAGAACCATTTCTCGTTCAAAGGTGTGCTAGTACCTCCTCCTCTAAGGAAAATGAAGATAAATAAATTGGGAGAGATTTAGTTTTGTAAATAACTACTAGTATAATTGAATGTGTTCTATGAAATTCAATTGATATAAAACCTTCAATGAATAAAGGATCCTATAGTATTATAAGATTTCATATATTATAAAATGGTCGATATTAGGATTTCAACTATTATAACTCTTACAATATCCACCTCATTAATGATGTGATTGTTAAACTACATTAATAATCAGTAATTTATCTATACATAATAATATGATGTGTCAATAATTTAATTAGCATGATAATAGTCATAATAAATTCATCTAAATGATGTCTCATATCTTTCCTAATGTACACTATGATGTGGTTTCAAGAACCAAGATTATACATAATCTATTATGTGGTGACACTCGGCACACTGTGGTTTATGATTTTTTGCATAAATATAATAAAGTAAACACATGAAACTATATTGAGATATAATATCATCCTTTTTAATTTGGAAACTGAAATCAATTTAATCCCTTAAATGATCTTATCCTCACCTCTAAAGACCAATAATATATCTTTACTTATTCTTAAACACTCAAGGATAATCATGAAAACAATATAGTTACTCTCACTAAGATTGCATTGGTATCTAATTATTATGCTTGAAGAATATGAGAAAATATACTGAGTACTCAACATGAAATACATGATAGATCCTATAGTAGATGCATGAGAAATTTTATCCATATTTCTACTTTCAAAATTCATATAAGTACATTCATAATTTTTAAGGCTCATTCCATGTGACATTGGTAAAAACCCCATATTTTTTTGTTATACTAAACCTCTTTATCACTTTACCAATATATTTATTTTGACTAAATCCAAACAACCACTTCAATCAATCACTATATATCTTCATGTGTGGTATATATTCTATTTTACTCATGTATTTCATCAGGAATTATTTTACTAACCATGAATATACCAAAGATAAAGTTAGGACATCATTTTTATAAGTTATATTTCATCCACAAACAACACCAAAATTAACATAACACAGCCACAAACCCACTAGTATTCACATTAATTATCCATGTTCTTGATGAAACCAAAACTATATTATTACACCATCAAACTGGATGTTCCAACTCTAAGAATCTTTCTTCAATACATAAAACGATTATTGAAAATTATAAACCTTTATAGTAGTGTTTGACACTTTAAAAGGTTGTATTATATACATTTAGTCAACTAAATTACCACTAAGTAAATTGGTTTTAACATCCATTGGATATATATCACAATCATAATGATTTAAAATTTTAAGTAGTATTTTAATGGAATTTATCATTAAAACTAGTGAAAAATGTTATCTTCATAGTTTATACAATGAATTTATTCATAAAAATTTTCCAAGTGAGAATTACATGTAAACCTACCATCCATGTTAGTTTTCAAGAAAAAAAATTCCACCCTATGGACCTTACACCTTTATGTATATCCACCAAGTTCCAAACTTGGTTAGTGTACAAGAATTCCATCTCAGATATCATAGCCTCTAACCATTTATTAGAATCATAATTCTCAATTCACTCTTAGTAAGTAAAAGGTTTATCATCTATGAAAATTTATTTAATATTTTTTTCCATAATAAAACCATATCTCTTGGGGTACTAGAGAATCTATCTATAACTTCAAGGTTCTTTTATAACATATGTTGGTTCTATTTCCACAAACCCTTATCAAATTATCTTATTTTTCATCTTAAGAGCAATTCTTTTTTATTCATTTTGAACTTCTCTAATTTCATATTCATTCCCTCTAACACCAAGATCAATGTTATCCTTCTCAAGGAAAACATTATATCTGGATACAAACACTTTGTGTTGGGTAGAATTATAAAATTAATATCACATAGTATTTTTGGGATAACCAACAAAAAGGAATTTCTCATATTTAAGGACAATTTTTTCAAAATCCAAACATCATATGTATTATTAATAACCATAAATCCTCATAAAATAAAAATAGATATGTATCCCATTCCATATCTCATATGGTGTATTTATGAATGGATTATTTGGATTATGGTTTAGTATAAAAGATATTTCTTCTAAATAATATCCCTAGAATGGTAGTAAGTTCACACTATCTCATCATCGATCAAACTATACCCAACAAGCTACAATTCCCCATCTCATACACATGATCCCATTTTGTTGTTTCATGAAGAGTGAGTTATGAAACAATTCAAAAATACCTTATATGATTAATGAATTCATGTCTAGTTTATTCACCATCCTGATCTGATCAGATAATCTTAATACTTTTTCTTGGTTTATTTTATTATTTGTTTTTAAACTCTTTAAAATTTTGAAAGGTTTAAAACTTTTGTCTCATAATAAGAACATTTATTAGTTTTAGTGGATTTATTAATGATCTAAGCTATACAAGAAACACATTACAATACCCATTTTATCATTAAAAAAGTAAACAAGTGTATGAATAACATAAAATGAAGGCATGCCTTTACTACCAAAATATTCATGTTTTATTCTTCAATGTAATACACTTGATAAGGATCACTAAGTCATATCCAAAATATTCATTCCTATGAGTTAATTACACAAAATATATATCCTCATTCATTATAAGAGGATCCATATTCTTCAAAGGTGTGTTTTCACCTTCCTCAATAAATATAAATGAAGATCCTGAGAATAATATATCTCCAATAATGGGAATTTAATGTCACGTGTCTCACCAATAAGGGTATCTTGTCTCTTTATACAAACTCCCTTTATTAAATAAATATATTGTATTGTTGAATAACATCTAAACTATTATACTATGCAAATACATCCATCATTTTTTAATCATATAGAAGGATCTTAAATTGACAAAATTGACTATACCCCACTCTCCTGTATCCCAACGCTCCCTCCACCTTTTCATCTTATCTTCCCTATAGGGTTTCCCTGTCCATCGCAATGGTGCTCCTTAACTCGTTTGCTTCTTTATAATGGTCGTATCTCTTCCCTCTTTTTTAATAGAGCTATGGCTAGTACAGATTTCGTTCTCCTCTCACCGCCCCTCTTGTTGAATAACCCATGTGCATCAGACCCCCACTTGGATCTATGTGATGGTGCTTCAGACAGCTTGGGTCGGTGTCGGTGGTGGTGTAGGGTAATCTTATTCTCCTCTTCCCTTGATGGACAACCCATCGGACTCGACCCCACTTTGTTCGTCCTTGATGCGGCTCTTAGGTCCTCTTGTGATGGTGTTGGATGGGGGCTGGTAGCAGTCTCGGTCATGATCTTCTTCAGCATCAGATTCCTTCCCTCCTTGGCTTGGTTATTTCATTTATTCTTATTTGGATTTGCTTTCTGATGATGGGTTTCAGTCTCTATTTGGTTGTTTGTTCATTTTTTATGCTAATGTTCATATTTCTTAATTTGAGGAATGTTTTTATTTGGATATGTATTTGTTGGAATTGTTCAAGGAAAAATTATTGACTCTCTATAGAGGATTAGTCCACTCAACTCTTCCCTCGGCTAAAGTCCCAACTCTCCTCCCTCGTTTGGTTTGGTTTGGTAGTTCTTTGGAGATATTGGAATTGGTGTTTAGGTGGCAAATAGTTTTCCATGAGATGATATTTTCAATTGGATGTTTGGTGTGATGGTGGATGGCAGTTCTGATGAAGACTTTCAGTTTTTTGGTCCCAAAAGTTTATGATGTTTGTGTTCATGATTGTATGTGTTTTTGGATTATGGGACAATTATAGAGGAAATATTTGTGAAAGGTTAAAAATTTTATTCTCTGATATATAATTTGGTTTATGATTTTAGTTTCTTCATTGTGGATGTGTAACGGAATCGATCGGCTCTGGTGTATAAAAATATTCAGTGTACCAGTGTGGTGATGATCGGAAATAACAATAGCGATGTTAGGTTGCCGATGATAACTAGGGTGACTCAAGATGATGATGATATATTTAGCCTTATCTTTGGATGAAGTGGGTCGTCATGGATCGATGCTCCTTGGGTTTGGTGATTTGATGTGTTTTTGAATTTTTAAGTTGGAATAGTTGATTTGTATATTGCGCGTCTTGTATTGGTTACTTCTCATCCTCAAAGTGGTTTTTTGAAAATCCAAAAAAAATATTTTTGGAGGGGGTATGAAAATATAGTCATAAAATAATCATTATCATTGATTCATAACAAATAAAAATAATCAAAAATATATTTATTAATACATGCATGTGATATCAAATGTCCATCATACACTGAGATAGAATCCAATTACAATTGAGGAATTCATATGCACATATCAATACCTATAACTCAGGGATGTCATGAAATAATAAATCCCTACTTTTAGTGAATTTCAAATAATCAACCACTTAAACTAAAATCCCATCATTTTAAAAACTACCCAATTAATTATAAATGGATCCAAACTCTTTTAGATATGGTTTATTAAAATATATTTATTTTAGTACAAACAAATTATTTAAAACTTAATCCTTATCCTAAGTCCTAACTATGTGAAACTATAGGAAATTTTAGCATTTAAAACAAATATGAAATATTTATGAAAAGAGTAGCCTCTTGCAAAGCATCACCATTACTCAAGCAATAAAGGGGTCTGGTGTGATCTCAATCAAACATACCCATATCTCTATATGACATTTTACACCATAATATATATCATATAAATTATATATATACCTATATAATCCCTTTTTCCATGACATAAAGAGACCACTAGATATGGAACATTTCAATATAGTATAGTCTATCTCATGTATTCATGATTACCTAAAAATCACTAACCAAGTTGATTAATACATCACATGTCATTCATTTAGAAAATGAGAACATCATAAGTCCCTTTTCCAAGTATATGACCACAAGAATGGATATGAATTTCTTCAATATAATTCAGTCAAGGGATATTTGTATTTTCTCATCATATGAGTGGAGAAATCCCATCTTGGTTGAGCTTTAACCGATGATATTATCAAAAACATACCCAAAAACTCTTATTAGATAAGACTCAAGGATTATAAAAAATATATAAAAGTATAAATATTTTCATTATAGGTATCTCTCCACCATAGGTAAAAGGATTCATAATAATATACACCCATAAGTGTATCGATGATAATATAACATTCCATTAGATATACTATAGAGGGTCTGTTAAAATAATAAGTCTCCACTTATTGACTCATGAGTCCACTACTAATTATAATCTTAACATATCAGCACAACCCATAATACTTAGTGATGATCATCAATTAGGGACATCTAAAAATCATACATTTAGGGGATATTTTGATTTTATTGTTCATGTATTATAAATTAAAACACACTTGAATTAATGATAGATAGATATTTCCATTATTGTAAAATCATGATACAATTTACAACTGTTACATCCATAATATCATGTTTCTTTTATAAAGTGATTAAACATAACCCCCATGCTTATAATATGGTAATGGTTTCATTAATGGATCTAATATATTTTCCTATATATCCACCCAAAAAATTGTTATCTTTCCCATCTCAATGATCTCTTATATAATATGTTATTTTCAAAGGGTGTGTTTGTTCCTTTGGTGAGATTAGGGTTCATCTAACACCCTGGTCTGAGTGCCACACACCAGTGCCACGATCTGGTTGGTCATATGACCACAAGTACGCCTCCACATATTTTAGAGGCTTCCGACTAGAAGCAAGGATCAAATATCGATCATGGGGAGACTATACCCTCTTTATCTAAGTAATTACATAGAGAAAACAAAATAGAATAACCAAAAGATATAACCACTAACTAGAAAAACACAAGTATCACAAGATAACCAAAACTATAAATACAATATTAAAAATTAATAGTATACATGACATGCTAATGTATGTTCCTAGTGTCAAAATAAAATCCCAAAAGAAAAAACATCGTCAACTCTCAAGCGGGTCTCGAACCACGTCGAGTTTCCTCATCCTTTCTCTATCCCAAATCAACAATCTAATGTAGGGACTTTTCCCATATTTTTTCCAGAAAACATAAATTCTATTTAGGTACCAATCAGTAAGCCCAACTATGGTGTGAGTACAACTCAGTAGGCCACCACAAATAGTGTCTAAAATAAGTCCAGTTAATAATAATGTATGCAATTGTATAGACAATGAAATACAAGAAATAAATTAAACAGTTTACATTTATTCAATTATCCTGTATTTAACTACATTAATCCTCTAGGTTCCTAAGGACACCTAAACCAAAATACTTGATTCATCCCATTCCGAAATCTGAACCACGTCACATATTTAATTCATAATTCATTGTAACAAATGGTATTTCATTATCCATTTCATTTCAACTTATAATACAGCTAATTGGAACCATGGTTTAATGCCAACATTTTTGGGTCAAGGTCATCATGCTGAGGACACCATGGGATTTTGATGTAGTAGGTTGTTTCCCACACTCATTAATCAAGAAATCACACAAGTTGTATTTTGATGTAGTATACCATATCCCGCATTCATTTATAAATTCTTCACTATAGGATTTCGATGTAGTGGGCCTCATCCCACACATGAATATCAATTTATCACTATGGTATTTTGACTAAAAATACTTTTCCCATATATAAATATCACAATAACTACATGCATCATAATTACAAATATATCACTTCAATCATGGTTAATCAAAATTACCCTTCTCATCACATTATGTGATCACAGAATCTATTAATTAATTAAAAAATTACTTAAACCAAATTACACAAATGCATATTCATGTTATTACATTAATTAATTCAACAATTAATTAATAAAAAAATTATATTAATTAATTAATCAATTAATTAATACAATTCAACAATCTCAATATTTCATAATTAATTCAAAAAATAATTATTCCAATCCATAATTCAATATTATGATAATTAACTCAATAATTAATTATCTCCAAATCCCACAATTTCAATATTTCAATAATTAACTCAACAATTAATTACCCCTAAATCCAACAATTTCAATATTCTGATAATTAACTCAATAATTAATTTTCCCCAATTCCACAATCCCTTAATTAATTAATTTACCAAATTGATTAATTAAACTAGGAAATCCATCTGCTAAACAAATCTATAAATTCTACAATTACATGGACATAATTGAAATATTGACAATGGGATTTGAATAATAGACCACCTACCTCAATTTGAAGATAAATGCTCACCAATATAAATCCCTAATTTGAATGGAATAGTGGAAAAGAACAGGATCTAGAATGGAAACATAAATAAAAAAATATCGAATTAAGATCCAACAACCCAAGATCTAGATCCAAAAAAAACTATATCTAGAACCTAAAAAATATATGATAAAATCTCTTAAAATGAGAGAAGAGAGGGGGAATAATTGGAAACCAACTAGGATTAGGATATCTTACCAGGAGAATTGTGGATCTTCAATCTGATCCATGAATCCCCAAGAATGGAGGTTGGGAGCCTTAAGAAATCATCCAGGATACTCCAAAATTGAGGGAAACATTAGGGGTCGAGTGGGGCTCGATTTTGGGTTAATATGGGGGTTTTGGTAATTTTAAAACTAATTTATGGATTAATTAAAACCAAGCACATGTTTTTCTGGGAAGGGGAATGCCTTTTTCCAAACTATTCTCTTTAAGCTTTCACCTCTTATAGGGGGTGCTTGATTTTTTCTTTTAGGGTGCATGGTTTGATAACCTCTGTTCCAGTCGTACAAACCCTCTCTTTATAGGGTTTCACAATTTACTGTCCTTGGGCACACAGTTACAAAAAACCATGCGCCAACCCAACACTACCCTCTTTCCTCATCAAATTCTCAAATTTCAACCAAAAACTCCCCAAGAAATAGCCCAAAAAAGTAATCAAATCCAGGAAAAAGAGTACCTATTAATAAGACCAAGAAATATCCAAAAAAGGTTGAGTTATTATAATCTACCCACCTTATAATAGTCCATACTCAAGCTATAGTACCAAGAATATTTAAGATTCCAAGTCAAAAAGATCGTGCCACTGAACAATCATATCATCGTCTCTATCCCATGTTTCCTTCTAAACACGGCCAAGTTTCTATAATAAATGAACTATTGGTATGTACATTCCATGAAACACTTTTTCACTATGATCTAACTCATATATCAGATACTCCTCAAAGGAAGCATCTGTCTCAAGCTCAACGTCATTCACATCAATCACATGAGAAGGGTCAGTATGATACTACCAAAGTTGCGACACATGAAACATCATGAATGGAATTATACCTATATGGAAGAACCAATTGGTATGCCACAAGCCAAATTCTCTCCATAACCTCAAATATTCCAATGAACCTGCGCAACAACTTTCCTTTTCTTTGTATCCTCTGGTGACCCAATCTAGAAAACACCCAAAGGAATACACGATCACCCTCTATAAACTCAAGGGGTTGATGAAATCTATCAACATACAAATTCTATCTACTCTGAGTCATATCCATACACTTCCAAATCAACCAAACCTACTCTGACATCTTCTGTATGAGACTCGATCCCAACAACTCTGACTCACCTATCTCTATACAGCATAGAGGCCATCCGTTTGTTTAACCACAAAGTTCCTCATATGGTTCCATATGAATAGAGTCTTAATAATTGTTTTATAGGAAAACACCACCAATGTTAGGTGTTTCTCCCAAGACCCACTAAAGTATAGGACAAATGGTCGTAGTATATCCTCCAGTACTGGTATAGTGTGCTATGAATGCCCATCAATCTATGGGTGGAATGTTTTACTTAGTAAAACTTGTGTACGAAGAACCCTTTATAATCCCTACCAAAAGAACGAAGTAAAACATGACTCTTAGTCTGAAACTATATTCTATGGAACCCCTTGTAGATGGACTATATCCTGAACATGCAGTTATCTAAGATACTCCACTGAGAAATTCCCTCGCACCAACAAGAAATATTCTACCTTTTTCAAACAACCCACAACAACCCAAATAACATAATTCTTATGAGGCATCACCGAGATACCCACCATAATGTCCATATTAACATTGTCCAACTTCCATTATAGAATGGTAAATGGTTTTATCAAACCTATAGGTCATTGATACTAGGCCTTCACCTATTGACAGGTGTATCATCGTGCCATGAACCCTACTATCCCATTTTTCATTCCTAGCCACCAAAACTATCATCATAGGTCATGGTACTTTTTAGTCACACCTGGATGCACTGACCACTTTGTTTCATGAAATTCATGCATTAGATCCACCTGCTTGCTCATAGGCACAATAACCCAATTCATGAAATAGATTATCTCATCCTCATCTATCATCTAGTTTGAAGGTGTCTCCCCACCATCAAGGATTTCCATCAAGTACAAACATCCTAGATCCTCATACTATGTGTCTGTGATCCATCTCAAAAGCTTATAATCCATTGAAACTAATATGATATTCATCTACTCCTAACTCTCTTGAACCATAACATGCATCTCAATTAGTAAATTCGTCATCTTCTACTCAGTACTTGACTCTTGAACTACCTGAGTCTGAGTTTTCCTATTCAAAGAGTCAATAACACTATTTCCTTTCTTAGACGTATACGATAGATCAAAATCAAAGAAGTACATATACTCAACACACCTCTGCTGTCAGGGATTCAAATATTATTGCAAAAATATATACTTCAAGCTCTAGTGATATGTATACATCATAAACATTTCACCCAACAGATAATACCACCAACACTTAAAATCATAAACAAATGCAACTTAATAAAGGTCATGCATAGGGTATTTATATTCATGTGACCTCAACAATTGAGACCCATATGCCACAAATTGATCTCCATTCACCAACACTACTCCAAGTCCAATTCCTGAAGTGTTACAATACACAGTATACTCTTCACCTGGCTCAGGTAGGATCAAGATCAGTACTGATGTCAAATGCTTATTCAGCTCCTAGAAGGCATTCTCACATTCTTCCATCAATTAAAACTTTATCCCCTTTTTGTAAAACCTGAAATTGGTGATGAAAAATGGAAAAATTCATGTATAAACCTTTGATAATATCCTAAAAACCCCATAAATATATGGATATAAAATAGGTTCTTGGGATGCTCCCAATATACAACTTCCTGAAACTTCTCTAGGTCCACTAACACAACTTCCTCTGAGATGATGTAAACCAAAATAGTGTACCTAATCAATCCAAAACTGGAAGTTATATAGATTGGTGTATATCCTATTGTCTCTTAGTTTACTCAGGATGATGTCAAGATGTTGGTAATGATCGTCATGAGTCTGGGAGTACACAAAGATTTCATCCAAAAATACTACAACAAAATAATCCAGGTGCGGATGGAACATTATGTTAATCAAGGAAATAAACACTTATATTGTGTCAATTAACCAAAATAGTATTATGATGAACTCATATAGGCCATACCATATTTTGAAAGTTGTCCTCAGTACATCATATGGTCGAACTCTCAACTAATGATACACTGATCTCAAGTCTTTCTTCAAGAAAAAAAAATCTCCCCTCACTTTTTCAAAGGATAATCGATACATAAAAGAGGATATTGGTTATTCATAGTTATCCAGTTCAACTTTTGATAATCAACACACAAGCATAGAGTCCCATTGTCCTTCTTAGCAAAAAAAACCAGAGAACCCCAAGGCTATGTACTTGTAAAAATAAATCCCTTATCCTCCAACTCCTATAGATTATTCTTAAGCTTAGGAAGCTCTAATGGTTCAAATATGTACTGTGGAATAAAAACTAACTCAACCCCTGGCATGAGCTCAATAGTAAACTCCACATCTCTCTCAAGTGGTAACCCTAAGAATTCTTCAGGAAACAACTCCTAAAATCGATCCACTACTTGCAGAAAGACATCATGCTTTACACACCCTTCATCCAGAAATAGAATTGAAACATGGGTGATTATCTCCCCCAATTACTAGAGAACTAGACCTACATGGTCCGCCTTAACATCCTACTCTCCATGGTGAACATAGTTGTTACCCTCAGTAAATGTAAAAGTAACTCACCTCTGGTAACAATATATGTGGGCTTGGTAAACTATTAACCAGTCTATACCCAAAATTAGGTCAAAGTTTGACATATCTAGAATGTAAATATCCCTAAAAAATGATACTCCCCAACCTCAAGAGAACACCCCTTGCATATACAGATATCTCTGGACTGTACTCCCAAAGGTGTATCCATCATTAACACCCCACTCACAAACTCCACCGCCATGATAAAAATATTCACAAGTTGTGGAGAAATAAAGGAATGAGAGGTACTGGTATCAAATAAGGCACTAGACAGTGTAAAATATACAATAATAGTACCTCTCATTATGGATGGTTCAACCATTCTATCCACAAGTGTAGGGTGAATGTCATATAACTATCTTTCCCCATTCCCTATAATGAAGTCTGAGCTCCCTGAGCTATACTACTCTACTGATATGGGCTCCCTTTCCTGGAATCACCTCATACACTGCCTCTACCTCCACATCTAGCAGAACTCTAGCTTCCAGACTCATACGGTGTAGAGTATCCCCTTTCTACACTCTTGTTTTTTCTAGTTCTACCATCACTAACCCTTCATCATGGGTTCCTATAAAATTCCTATATATGTCCCATATTTTTACAGGATTGACACACTTTTAGTGGTAGGGAACAATGTCTACAATAGTGGACTGGCCTACTGCACTTGTGAATGATAACTCTAAAAAGTCCTTTTGTAACCAACCCCTCTGTCTGGCCACTCTACATTCCAATACCCTGACTAACATTATCGTAATGAAACTTCCTGATCTCAAAAGACAAACCTACTATTCATACCGGAGAAACCATTTGTCCTGCATCGGAATCCTCCTTTCGGTTCCCCTCAGCAATGAGAGATTTATTTACTTCGAATGGCCCGAAGGCCTTCTTTTTTTATTTTATTATATATAATCCCCATTTTAAGGGTTGAAGGGGAACTCGTACCCAAGTGGTAGGGGCTCCTTCATGGCATCCAAGAGTCCCAGGTTCAAAACCAGGTGGAGGCGAATTTCCAGGTACTGTAGAAGTTACTGTAGCAGTTACTGTAGCAGGTATTGTATGTACTGTGCAGCCGGAACTATTCACCCAATTTGGGCCTTCAGGCCACCGGTTTGGGCCTACGGGTCTCATGGGCCTTCGGGCCATCAAAGGTCTTTGGGCCATAGGGCCTTCGGGCCATTGATGACCATGAAGTAGCCCAAGTCACACAAAGAAGGCCCCAGAAGAGGATTAGAGCAATAGTAGCAGTCACCAGAAGCAGAGCTAACCGGATTGGAAGAATTAGAGGGTATGGTAACCGCCATCGGGACCAGGCACCGTGCAGCTTTGTATTGGGAAATGCTAGCCATTCAGCAATGCAGGTGGGGAGATAAAGGTGATAAATGATGTAGAAGCTGGGGAGGCATAGTTCTAGTGGGTTGGGCTTACAGGTCATGTGTGGGGAGAGCTTGATTTACCACTTCATAAAACTTATTTAACAGAAAGAGGTTAACTTTGGACTTAATCTCACATTTCAAATCATCCTGGAAAAGATTTTTCATAGTTCTCTAGTCATATTCTAGTATTGGAGAAAATCACTAAAAGTCTATAAAGTGACCAGCATAGTCCATCATGGAATGCTCCCCAGAGTCAACCACATGAAATTAGCTAATATCTCCTGTCTCAGTGTCAGTGTTCCAGGAACATCTCCAAAAATTCCTTCCAATCCATCCCATTTACATTCCCTGTTTGATCCTGAACATCCCACCTGTGATTCACTGATCCTCGTAACATATTATCATCAAACTTGACCATTTTCTCAATAGGATTTTTCAAATGGTCAATTATGGTCTAGATAGACTCAATCCAGAACATAGGTCCTTCAGGTCCACCATCTCTAGTGAAATATGGAGGGTGATATAATTGAAACTCCCATTTCAAGTCTGACATTCTTTTCACATAATTTCATGGGTATCTTTCCATAAACTACATTAAGCGAGTGAATTTCTCTCAGAACTACTCTCCTGCTTCCGTAACTAGCACTATCGGTGCCATAGGTTCGACTACTAGAGGAATATATCTAGCCATGTCCTCAAGTCATCCTCTAAACAAGAGTCATCATAGAGAAATATCTCTAAAATTCCAAACATATATATCATGACACATAACACCAATTTATGAAAGTTAAAAAAATAGTATTCACATAAGTTATATCAATTCATTCCCCTTTTTCCTACCACACTATCAAATCTGTGGAATTATCATTACCCGTAACCATCATATATCTAGTTCATGGTTAATAAAGAGTAAAATCATTCTCGTTTCCATTTTCTCATTAGAAACAAATTTATTCAAATATTAAGTCATTTTAAAATTTTCAAATTTCACAATAGGAACCTTTTTCAATTCAAATTCAAAATCAATTAAAGACACTTTCAAGTTAAACAACTTACCCAAACCTGTTTTCCCATGCATGCCTAAAATGATGCATGTCACAAAATAATTTTGAGTGCCTGAAGTGATGTATGAATACTCAAATTTCATTCCATTATGAACCATGATTCAAACCACATAAAAATATAAAAAAAATAATCACATCACACAACAAGTGCATCAAACAAGGTGAAATAACATCCAAATATAATAGAAAAATACCCATAACAACAGGCCACCATGGTTACTTGGGTTTTCCCACAAGCATGGGGTAGCTACTGTCATGAATGATCTCATGTCCAAGGACCGACTCTTCCTAGTATCATGCCTATCATTTCCTAAATATAAAGATAAATAAAATAAAATAAAATCCATCTGATACCACTTTGTAACATCCCGACCCGTGTACCACACATAGGTGCCCCGAGACAATCGGTCACTTGACCTCAAGCATGCCTCCTCATATGCCAGAGGTTTTTGACTAGAATCTAGGGTATAATGTCAATCATGGGGAGACTATAACCTCTTTTTCAGAGTAATACCATAGCGGAAACAAAATAAAACAACCAACATATATAATTAATAACCAGAAAAATACCAGTATCAAAAGATGCCTAATACGAGAAATACAATATCAAAACTTCATTATAGACATGCCATGATAAAGTACGAGCCAAGTGTCAAAATGAAAACCAAAAAGAAAATACATGGTCAACTCCCAAGAGGGTCCTGAACCATGTCTGGTTCCCTCTTCCTTACTTAATTGCAAATCAGCAATCTAATACAGGTCATTTTCCCTAATCCTATCTTACAAACTTGAAGTATATTCTGGTACCGATCAAACACCCCGAGTAGGGTGTGAGTATAACTTAGTAGGCTACCACCAACAGCATCTAAAACAAGCCCAGTCAATAGTAGTGTATGTAGTTGTATAAAGAATGAAATATATGTAATAAAGTAAATAGTTTACATTTATTCAATTATCGTTTATTTAACCACATAAATCCTTTGGGCTCCTGAGGTCATCCAAACCACAATACCTACTTTAGCCCATTCCATATTCTGGAAAACATCACATATTTAATTCACAACTCATTATTACAAGTTTTATTTCATTACCCATTTCATTTCAATTTATAATATGGCTAATTGGTACCATGGTCAAATGCCAACATTTTGGGTCTAGGTCACCATTCTTAGGACCCCGTGGGATTTTTTGTAGTAGACCATGTCCCAAACTCATTAATCAAGAAATTCCACACGTGGTATTCTAATACGGCAGACCATGTCCCACACTCATTAATAGAAACATCATTATGGGCTTTTGACACAGCCGGCCTTATCCCACACACGAATATCAATTTATCACTATGGTAATTGGATGCATCATGCCTTATCCCACACACGAATATCACAATAATTACATGCATCACTATTACACATATATTTCTTTAACCAAGGTTGATCAATATTAGCCTTCTCATCATATTCCACAACCACAACATCTATTAATTAATTCAAAAATTAATTAATCCAATCGCACAAATGCATATTCACAACATTCGATTAATTAGTTAAAAAATCAATTAATCACATAAATTATATTAATTAATTCAATAATTAATTAAAAAAATCAAAAATATCAATATTCTATAATTAATTCATCAATTAATTATTCCAATCCACAATTCAATATTCTGATAATTAACTCAGTAATTAATTATCCCGAAATCCCACAATTTCAATATTATGATAATTAAATCAATAATTAATTATCCCAAAATCCCATAATTTCAATATTCTGATAACTAACGCAACAATGAATTATCTCCAATTCCACAATCCCTTAATTAATTAATTTACCAAATTAATTAATTTAACTAGAAAATAGAATTTTTAAACAGCTTTATCAATTCTACAATTACATACACATAATTGAAATTGTGACAATGGGATTTAAATAATAGAGCACCTACCTCAATTTGATGATAAATTCTTTCCAAAAGAAATCCCCAATTTTAAAGGAATAATGAGGAAGAATGAGATCTAGAATGAAAACCAAAATGCAAAAATTAAATAATCAAGATCCAACAATCCTAGATCTAGATCCAATAAAACTAGATATATATCCAAAAAAATAGAGAATATCATCCCTTAAAAGATGATAAATTAAAAGGGTAAGAGCGGTAAACCAACCAACATTAGGATATATTACTAGAAGAGGTGAGGATATTCAATCTGAGCTTTGAATTGCCAAGAATAGAGGTCAGGAACCTTAGGAAATTGTACAGGAGCCTCCAAAATTGATATAAAATATTAGTGGTCGAGTGGGGGTTGATTTTGGGTTAATATGGGGGTTTCAATAATTTTAAAACTAATTTCTGAATTAATTAAAACTACGTCCACAGTTTACTGGGAAGGGGCACCTAGTTTTCCAAATTATGCACCATTACTATGTGCCTCTCCTATGGGGTGAATGGTTTCTCCTTTTAGGGTTCATGGTTTGAAAAATTATGTGCCAATCCTACAAACCCTCTCTATCCAGGAATTCATAGTTTGCTGGGCCAAGGTGCACGGTTTGGGAAAATTGTGTTCCAATCGTTCACTTCCCTCTTTCCTCTTTAAATTATCAAATTTCACCCAAAAACTCCCCATGAAATGAACCAAACAAAACTTACTCAAAAAAATGAAAAAGAGTACCTATTAAAAATCCATAGATATCTCTAGAAATGGTTGGGTTCTAACAGTTCCTTATCTTGAGTAATAGATTCATTGTTGTTATATTAAATATTGATTTCTCCCTCGATGTTAGGAACCACCCAAAGATTATAAATGAACTTCTTGACCCAAACATCTTCATTAACAATGTGACAACCGGCCCCCGGTGACAGCACAACCACCCCGCCTTAACATGGTCATCGGGGCCTGGCCTACCAGGTACCACCAGTTGCCCCGCAGACACGTGGGGCCCACCCCAGGGTCCACCCACGTGCCCGAACGGGTCATATGACTAATGACATTCCCCACAGGCCAACACATGTTAGAAATGGTTGGGTTCTAACAGTTCCTTATCTTGAGTAATAGATTCATTGTTGTTATATTAAATATTGATTTCTCCCTCGATGTTAGGAACCACCCAAAGATCATAAATGAACTTCTTGACCCAAACATCTTCATTCACAATGTGACAACCGGCCCCCGGTGACAGCACAACCACCCCGCCTTAACATGGTCATCGGGGCCTGGCCTACCAGGTACCACCAGTTGCCCCGCAGACATGTGGGGCCCACCCCATGGTCCACCCACGTGCCCGAACGGGTCATATGACTAATGACATTCCCCACAGGCCAACACATGTCCTTTCCAGTGTGCTTTGTCCTCACTCACACACACTCTGAGAAACTTTCCAGGGGGTCACCCATCCTAATCACTACTCCAAGCCAAGCACGCTTAACTGTGGAGTTCTAATCAGACAGGATCCCGAAAAGGAAGGTGCACCTTGTTGACATGAGTAATATCATTTATTCATTTAACCCTTTATCATTTGGGGATGTTACAATCACCCCCCCTTTAGGTCACAACGCCCTCGTTGTGGGCCCTACATCTCAACCCAGGCAGTGCACCCTACTTAAGGCTGGGTTCCTCCTCTAATACCAAATGTGACAACCGGCCCCCGGTGACAGCACAACCACCCCGCCTTAACATGGTCGTCGGGGCCTGGCCTACCAGGTACCACCAGTTGCCCCGCAGACATGTGGGGCCCACCCCAGGGTCCACCCACGTGCCCGAACGGGTCATATGACTAATGACATTCCCCACAGGCCAACACATGTCCTTTCTAGTGTGCTTTGTCCTCACTCACACACACCCTGAGAAACTTCCCAGAGGGTCACCCATCCTAATCACTACTCCAAGCCAAGCACACTTAACTGCAGAGTTCTAATCAGACAAACTCCCGAAAAGGAAGGTGCACCTTGTTGATATGAGTCATATCATTTAGTCATTTAACCCTTTATCATTTGGGGATGTTACAGACAACATCTGATTTAGATATGTACTCTACCTCTATTGTTGATTCCTCTATGGTGGATTGATTGGAACTCTTAAAACTAATATCTCTATAGTTTAGGGAAAACATGAAACAAAATTGAGATATTATTACACCTTTATAAAATTGGAAACTAGAATCAGTGTAAACCTTTACATAGATATCATCCTATTATAAAAAAACAAAGAACATATACATAATTATTCTTAAGTATTTAAGGATATTCTTTATAGAAATCCAATGAAGCTCGCTAGGATTGGATTAGTATCTACATGTAATGATCAAAGAATAAGTGATGTCAGCTCAAGTACCCAATATGGATTACATGATAGATCCTATAAAGGATACACAATAAATTCTATCTATCCTTTATAACTCTTTAGAAGGGTATTGAATATTCCTAATATTCATTCCATGTAACACTGATAAAGACCCTTTTTTGAGTTATCCAAACTAAGAATATTTTGTACTTTACTAATTTATGTGTTCTGACTTAGTTCAAGAAACCTCGTAGGTTTATCTCTATATTTCTTCATACCCAATATGGTGGTTTCCTCGCCCATGTATTTTATCAAGAATCATTTTCCCAACCACATATTTACAAAGTGTGAAGTCAATACATCATTTCATATAAGTATTTAATCCACATACAATGCCAATAATACTACCACACTCCTACTAATACTACTTTATACATAAGAATCATCCACATTATTGATGAAAATAAACTATTTGATTGAATCATAAAAATATATATTCTAACTTTGAGATGATTTCTTCAATCCATAAACTTATTTTTTAAACTTTCACACCTTACAAACTCATTTGGTACTTACAAACTTTCAGGATGTATCATATATACATCCTAGACTAAATTGTTATTATGGAAAGTGGTTTTAACATCCATTTTATATATATCATAATCAATATGAGATAATATGTAAAGTATATAAGAATAGACTTTATAATCATAATAGGTGAAAATGTCTTTTTATAATCAATAACATGAATATTTTGTAACCCATTACCACAATGAGAGATTTATAGGTAGATTATCTTCAATACATGTAGGTTTTCTTTTGGAAGACATAATTTCTCTCTACAGATCTCACCCCTACAACTACATGCACCAATTTCCAAATAGGTTTAATATACATGGAGTCCATTTCAGATTCCATTGATTTTAATCATCACATGGAATTAAAAATCTCAATGTCCTCTCTGTAGGAAGTAGGCTCATAATCTATGAACATTATATCATCATTATTCACCATAATAAATCCATATTTTTTTAGGCTCCTAATGAATCCAACTAGACCTTATAGGTTCTTGTTTAACCTAATTTGGTTCTTCTTCCACAACACTTTGTGGAACTATCTCAACTTACATCTTAAGAAAACTTTCTATTAGTTGGTCACTAAATTGTCCAATTTCAACTTTCCTCCTATTAACTCCTAGATTTATATATTCCTTCTCAAGGAATAAATTAAATCGAGTCACAAACAATTTTTTCTCGATAGGATTATAGAAATAATATCCATTAGTTTCCAGGGGATAACCAATAAATAAGAACTTTTTATACTAAGGTTAAATCTTATTAGAATCCAATCATTGTATGAATACTTTAAAACATCAAATATTCATGAATTTCACTTTTAGATGCTTCCCATACCATATCCCATATATTGTATTCAAGAATACTTTATATGGAACTTGGTTATGTAGATATGATAAAAATTCTATATCATATAAAAAAATAAAATAGAGAGGTCACACTAAATCATGATCACCCAGACCATATCCAATAGGGGATGATACCTCCTCTTAGATACACCATTCCACTATGTTGTTCCATGAAGAGTGAGTTATGAAAAAATTCCACAATATCTCATATGATTAGTGAATTCTATTCTCAAGTATTCACAAACCTAATTCAATCAGTGAATATTAATGCTTTTTTCAGTTGATTTTTTAATTCATTCTTAAACTCTTTTAAATTTTCAAATGTTTTATACTTATTTATCATTAGAAACACATAAACATACCGACTAAGTATTCAGTAAAAGTAAATAATTTCCTAAACCCGGTACTTTCTTGAGTACTCATTGGTATACATACATCACTATATATGAGATCCAATAGTCCACTAACCCTTTTTCATTTTCCACTAAATGGTATATTGTTCATTTTACCTAATAAATTATATTCATGATTATAAAACATTTCATAATTGAATGGTTGAAAAAAATCATCTCTATGGAGTATTTAGATTTTTTTTCATTTATATTTTTAATGATAAAATCTCAATGGTAGATGAGATAATAATCAACTTTAACCTTATTATTATTAATTTTACAGATAGGATTATCCATATCTAAACTGTATAAATTATTTACCATATTCCAAATTCCATAAATCATTTCATTCATATATATCAAACAATTTTTGTTCTTAATAATGAATGAAAATACAATATTGTTCAAACAATATATAGAAATAAAATTTTTATTTATATCAGGAGAATAATAATTGTTCTTTAATTCTATTACTAATCCAATTGGTAAACTTAAATCGTAAGTTTCAACCTCCAATGTAGAAACTCTTAATATATTACCAACATATAGATCTAATTCACCATTTCTAATTAACTCCTACATTTGAGACCATATCTATCTGTATAGATGAGTTATTTTCACCCATTATCCAAAACTCATGAGTTATAGTTATATAAATTTATCTTTATGACATTCACATTTAATTGATCAAAATGATTCTCTTTTAGAACACTTCTCAAGCTTAGATGCCAATTTAGAATTGTTTTATAGTTCATTCATATAAGAGATATCAAAATAAAATATATTATGAATTTCATAATCTTCAAAAAAGACATATATATGGGTTATTATCATGTTTTATATCTTTTCAATAAAGAACTTTTAATGAAAGTAATACTACTAAAAATGATGACACCAAACATTATATATATTTAGTGATCGAAAATCCTTATTTTAAAATAAAATTATCCTACTTTGGAATGAAACTCATCACTTTATTTATTTAGGTACTCCATGTGACATCCTGATTTTTTGAAAAGTAAATACTATATTTAATAGCATACATGATACACCACATCGAGCTTAAACGAACAACTAAATATTATTATTTAAATGTTACCGTTAAAACCTAGGTGTTAAAATAGTGGGAATGAATAGTATTAACTGAATTATGAAAATATGGTTTACAAATGTATATATAAAAAACTAATTAGACAATAATTAATTATAAATGAAAATAAAACCATTTTTAAAATAAAAAGTTATGTTTTTCAAAAATACTATTTAAATGCATACAAGTGTGTTTTATACTAAAAAATAAAAAATCACACTTATTGGATTATATTAATAAAATATATATGTATATATATATATAATATATTCAATACAATGTTTAATATTAATCTTATATGTTTTATAGATATGATATAAGAACAAATCCAATTTTACGGATAAAAGAATTATTTTTCTAAAAAATAAAATTTTACAGCCTTTTGATGGAGCACTAGTTTTAAATATATTTTTTTGACACTTTTATAAATTATATTTGAAAAAATAAACTTCTTATTTTAAATATTAATATAAAAAAATTTGGTTGAATATCTGTTATTTTTCTGATAAGTTTCATATTTTTATGAATAGTGAAAAAATATTACATTTTAATTAAAAACAGCTTTTTCATCTAAATAATTTATAGTGTTAAATTATTTTTTTTGATTGGTTTTAATGTAAATTAGATAAATTTTATAATATTTAATATATTTTATGTCATTTTAATCAATTTTACATTTAAATTCGATATAAAAACATTGTGATCTTTTAAACATTTCTACTTTAAAAACAAATTTTCTTGATCTGTCAACAAGATTAATTTCAAATTAATGTTATCCACTTATTTTCTTTTTATTTTGAAAAATGGATTCCATATATGGAATCATAAGGTTAAAATTTATCAAATAGGTCCCTTTTATTTTTTTGACAAAATATGAATAGTAACTTTGGTAATTTTCATTACCACGGTTAAAGGAAAATCAGGTAATTAAGGGTAAAACGAATATTACAAATATTATAAAATTACCTTAACACTTTTAAAAAAAATAATGGATGAGTTATTTCCAACAAAAACCATCCTTGGGTTATTTTTTTGAGCTCTTGCATCCACTTGGATGACTTTAATCCATTTATAGCATTTTATTCAAAGAATAGTCAATTTTGTCATACTTTTATTTTTAACAAGTGAAATATTTTTATATGGGGTTATACAAGGGATATCCTTGAATATAAATATTATTTATAAATATAAAATATTTATATATATCGTGATAATTTATTTTTAATTTTTAGGTAATAAATATTTAAATTAAAGAATTTCACAATGATGATGGATTAAATGTTTAATTAAAGGAAATATCAAATAAATGATATTAAAAATATTGAAATAAATATATTTTGAGATTATTTATGTTATAAAATATTTTTTTAGATTAATTTGACATGTTAGTGATGTTTTAGAAGTCTTAGTTTGAATTTATCAGGTTTTTTTGATTTTTTTAAAAGACAAAATAGTGAATAATTTCAAAATTGAAATTAATAATATTTTAAAATAAAAGGTATTTTATTAAATGATATAAATTTTATAAAAATATAAATTTCATAAAATTATTTATTTAAGTCCTAAAATACCATCAATTACTCATTTATTGGTCATTTAGAATTTTATTATAATTATATTAACCCTCAAAGTGTAAATTACATGGTAACACAGTAAGAGTTAAAGGGGTTAAATAAGGGTTAAAACAAAAAATAAGGAACAAATACATATATAACTTGTATAATTTTTATTTGATGAATTTATTTCGACCAATCCTCATCATATATTATAGATAAATCACTTTGGAATCATTTTTAAAAGATAATTAATTTATCTTAATTTAATATTTTGAAAAAATCTAAGAGTGCCCCTCTCTTCTCTTATAAAAGTTAACCTCTATTTATCTTTTATTCACAAATAAAACCCTATTTTTTCAGCCAATATCTTTCCAAATTCCATCCTATAATCCCTACCCACCTTCTATATGCCTTATTTTAGTAATAATACCCTCCTTATAGGTGTTAAGGTTTTAATCAAAGGAGATCGTCTGAAGAAGAGGTATTGTTTTCAATTAAGTGTTTCAATTTTATTTATTCTTCCACTTCATTCAAATATTCTTCAACCATGATGAAATAATACCTACATTATCGAAAATATATTTAGACATTGTTTTGTTAATATCATCACCAAAATACATATCCACTTCCATCAAATGGGAAAATAATTAATTGTTCATGTGTACGGTAGACTACCACCTCGCGAACTGATATATTTCGTTTTTCATCACCGTCTATCATGACTGGTTATAATGATGGAATTAATATTTATAAATTAGATTAATGAAATATTTATTTTTATTAAATAATAATATATCACTTAATTTCTTACCTTTCCAGGCACATAAAAAATATATCATCGTTCGTGCATAGGTGTGAACTATCACCACCACGAAGAGATGTGATTCTTCTTTCATCACCACATCACATGGATGATATATATATATAAGTATATATAAATGATTAAAACTATATTAATGATATTTTATCACTCTTTAAACATAAAATAAATATTATCTTCTTTCCACAATGATCATTGAAAAATGGAAATGTTTCTCATGCGTACGTACATCCTACCATCTCCATGATTATAACTTAGTTCATTTTTCATAACCATACATAATGGTTTTATTTAAAATTATAATTTATGTATAAAATTTATTATTTTTTCATGACTATTTTTTTGGAGATGATGGACTAATTCCACAGTGAATATTGACATCTTACCAAATTCATTTTGGGACTCAAGTACAAAATATCGTCAAAATGTCCAACATTAACTTAAATAATTAAGTAGATTTTATAACATGATAATAAGTTATATAAAAGGAATAAAAATATTTAAAAAGGTTCTAAAAAATATAACTATCCTAATATTATTATTTAGGAATATAAATATTTTACGTGATGAGTCGAACTCAACGTAAGGGACTTTCTTTTAAGAACCAATTTTAAAGTTACTCTTTCAACTTTTTTTAAAAAAGACAAAAGGAATGTTTTTTAACATATAATTCATGAATTTAATTTATAAATTTCATTTCCATTCAATCTTTTTATGTTTCTATTAATATTTTACAATTTTATTTTCAAATAAATTTTTTGATTAATGAGTTCGCAGCTTTGTAAAAAATGAAAAGTTATTTCAAAGAGGAAAAGTTATTTTTATTTTATGTATGATTTATATTTTATATTTATGTTATGGTTATTGAGAATTTTTTTTTGATTAAGGTTGTTTCCATTATAAACTGAAGGTAGTTTATCCTTTTATAGCTCTCCAATTAATTTGATAATGAGACAGATTTAACTGGTAGGGTTTCTCCTAATATATTAAGGGAATATAATGCAGTGGGTATTCCAAATGTAACCATGAAGGTTACTCCCTATGTATCCATGATATCTACACTAAATGTAATAGTGATATGGAATTGTATAAAAAATTTACCTTTATGACTTATGTTCTCTATGTAGTTTTACAAGGAACTTATGATTTCATAATGTAAGATAAAAATATTATTTTTTATGGGTGAAAAGTATAACTTTGTGAAAAAAATTCATGGGATATTAAGTATTCATGGTCTAAAAGTTTCTTTATTTATTTTTATGTCCCTTAATAAGATTTTTATACTCAAACCAAGTTTTAAAATATTTTTCTCATGCTATAAGGATGGGTAAGAGAAAGAAGGAGATCATGTTATAAGTTATAGAGCTTTTTCATGAAAAAGAATTCATGGTTTATTTTAAAAAGTTTTATTTTGTGATAAAAATGGATATTGGGTAGGTGTGGATACTTTGTAATACTTGAGTTTTTATGTATGATTTATGGCCTAATTCTCTAAAACTCTAAACCTGAAAATATCCTCAAATGATAATTCTAGTTCAATAACACTAGAATATGTAATGTTTAAGGTCAGGTCTTGACAGTTGGTTTCAAAGGATGGTTTAGATAACATTAGAGGATAGGATTCTATTTAATCAAAGCTAAAAGTTGTATATAACCACAATGGTTAGAATTGAAGGAAGATTCATAGTTATTTTAGATAAATTAAATTAATTTTATATAACATGAATAAATATATTTTAGTTTTTATCATCCTCATCAGATGGTATATAATTATTTTATTTCTCATACTAACCTTTTATTATTAAATGGATGGATCCAGTAGACACCAAAGTAACAATGTATGTGAAGTAAAATGTGGTGGTTATCTAAATAAGAAACCAAATGAAATGTTAGCTACAATGATAACTCTTTTGGTTATTATAAACCAACTATCAAGGGTAATTATTAACCACTTTAACCTTGGTAAGTCTTCTAATTCATAATATATGTTAGAAATGAATCCTTGTGAATGTTTAGGAAATAATGATCATAAAGGTAAATATATTCAATGACATATGTGTCAAGGATGTGGAAAAAAACACCTAAGAAAATTTCTTAAATGGGTAAGAGTATTTTTTTTAATGTGGTAAAGGAGGTAATAAAGCAATAATTTGTCTAGAAAAAAGGAAGAATTCGGTTAACTAAATGATAGGGAAATAAGTTCTTCCTAAGTTATCAATAGAATGTTTTAAATTTAGGGAGTATATTCATTATGAAAATATATTTTTTAGGAAGAAGTCTCATGAGTGGGATAAACATTAATGTATAGATATATTTTTAGGAATACCTAATTCCATTAAAATTGAAGATGAGGAAACTACAAATGATATATGAAAGGTATCTATTATTTCTCGTTCCATGTTTTAACATTATTAAATATTAGTATATGATTAATGTTTTTGTTTGTAGGAAATAAGTATTAAGAAATAATGTGTAAAATCACAGTTAAGTTGTTATAAATAATTCTGAATGATTAAGATGTCTAAATTTAAGACATTCGATAGTTATGTTAGATCTATCAATGATTAAATGTTTAAAAGTATTAATACTATTTTGAAGATGAGAGTACTTTTGAAGACCTTTTATATTTTGTATTATATATAACCCTTATGTTATTTATGTGAAAATATTTTTTGAGGAAGAATTATATTTTATTTTTTGTACATAATTATAAAGGTATGGATAACCTTTAGGGTTTTTATGGTCTTTGATTTTGATATAATTATGGTTTATTACGTTTTAGGATGCAAAATGAAAGGTATGAGATAACCTTTGAGGTTAAAAAATGTTATGGTTATTTTGGAGGACTTTTTCATATTTTTGGTATCTTAAAAGATCTATACTGTTTTAGAAAAAAAGAAAACCCAGAGGTTGGGTGGAAACTCATCGCGTCTGACAAAGCTATGGGAATCAAACCCAAAACTGAAGGGCGATAAGAGTGCATCACCTACCACTGGCCTACGTGAATTCCATGTTAGTTTTAATTTTCTTTTTAGTTAAAAATTTGATTAATTAAGAATAATTTTTTTTGGAACATATGTTTTATCTAATAGAAAAACATTATATTGGATAATGACTTGGTAATTAAGTGATTAATGTTATTTTGGGAGACGTTTACTATTTAGGGAATCCTATAAGATTAAGGTAAATATAATACTATGGGATTTTTATTTTATGAGTAAAGGTTGAATTATATTTTAGAATAATATATTATTTTATTTTGGATTTATGATAATTATGTTTATTTATGGAAATGGTTAGCATATCATTGAGATTATGTTAGTTAAGAAAAAAAAAATTTATAAGACATTAAGATTAATTGATGTTATTTGGAGGTAAATGTTAAAACTTACCTTGGAAGTCTATGTGATCAAATCCTTTTGAATTTTTTTTTTCAACCTTATTCTATAATATTTTTTCGGAATTTTAAGTATAGTTGTTTTTGGAAGGATCTAAGTTAAACTTTGGTTTTCATTATTGAATTTGGGAGACTAAAGTAGTTTTTCATTATTTAGAGGCTTACACTTTTTGGGAAATTGTCTTATCTTCTCCTAACCATTTTGGTTTTTATTAATTTTTAAATATAGGAAAAATAGAATATTTTATAGATTATGTGAGTCTCTAGAATATTATTCTAGTTCTTTAAGTTTAAAAAATTCATCTTAAATACTCATCATTTTAAGGAAATTATGAGTTTGTAGTGGAAATTGATTAAATGATGGAACTTTATTTTGTCAAGTATATTTCCTTATATTTTTAGTCAAGGTAGTAAAATAATCCATCAACTCTATGAAATGGATATTTAAACAAAAATGTAATTTTTTTACTTTTCTTACTAAGAAATCAATGACTTTTTAACCCATCACAAACTTATGGTTTTGTGATGGTTAACATTAAAATGAAAATGTTCTATATCACTCTCCATAAGAGCTTGATAGTTAGTTTTCCCTTCCATATCTAGGTTATTTTATATAGAAACCCAATGTTTTTTATCTCATGTGACCTTCATACTTCCCTTTATTTCTTTAAAAGTGGAAGTTTTATTGACCCTTGTTACGATGTGGGATTTCAATAAATCTATTTTGAAAAGTCAAACCTTATTTACCAAGATATAATTCAAAATTGTGAGGAAAAATTCCAAATGGGGGGAGAATGTAACAACTTGAGTTTTTAAAAAAGAAACACTATATTTGATAGCATACGTGATATGCCACAATGAGCTTAAACAAACTAAAAATTATTATTTAAATGTTACTGTTAAAACCTCATCGTTGAAATGGTGGGAATGAATAGTATTAATTGAATTATAAAAATATGGTTTACACACGTATATATAATTAATTATTTAGTGACCAATTAATTATAAATTAAAATAAAATCCTTTTAAAATTAAAAGGATATGTTTTTCAGAAAAACTATTTAAATCAACACAAGTGTGTTTTAAACTAATAAATAAAAAAATCACACTTGTTGGACAATGTTAATAATATATATATATATATATATAATTTAAGATATAATTTTTTAAATTTATATTATGTGTTTTATAGAAAAAATATAAGAACAAATCCAATTTTATGGATAAAAAGTGTATATTTCTAAAAGATATAGTTTTCACGCCTTTTGATGGTGTACTTGTTTTAGATCTAGTTTTTGAAAATTTTATGAATTATATTTTAAAAAATAAACTTCTTATTTTAAATGGGAATATAAAAATATAATTTTGTTTAATTTTTGGTACTTTTGAAATAAGTTTCATGTTTTAATTAATTGTTAAAAAATATTGCATTTTAATTGAAAATTACTTTTTCATCTAAATAATTTATAGTGTAAAATTATATTTATGATTAGTTTTAAAGTATAATTAGATAAATTTTATATCATTTAATCCAATTTAGGTAAATTTAATCAATTTCACATTGAGATTGGATATAAAAACATTGTGGCCTTTTGAATGTTTCTACTTTAAAATTTTGTTTTCTCGATCCGTCAATGAGATTAATATTAAATTAATTTTAGACACTTATGTATTTTGAATTTTGAAAAATGGATTCCATATTTTTAATAATAAGATAAAAAATTAGTAAATATTCCCCTTTTATTTTTGGACAAAATATGAATAGTAACTTTGGTGATATTTATTATCCTAGTTAAGGTAAAATCATGTAGTTGAGGGTAAAATTAATATTATAAATAAACGAAAATTACCCGAAAAATTTTCATAATTTTATTGGAAGAGTTATTTTTTAAAAAAATTATCATTGGTCCAATTTTGATAGCCCCTGGAGCCACATGGATGACTTTTATCCATTTACAGTATTTTATTCAAAAAAAAGTCAATTTTGTCATACTTTTGTTTTTAACAAGTGAAATTTTTTTATATAGGGTAATATAGAAGATATTTTTAAATATTAATATTATTATGAAATCTAAAATGTTTAAATTTATCATGATAATTTATTTTTTATTTTTTTAGGAATAAATAATTAAATTAAATTCATCCATAATAATGATGAAAAAAAACTTTAATTAAAGAAAATATCAAATAAATGACATTAAAAATATTAAAATAAACATAATTTGAGATGATGAATGTCATTAAAGAATTTTTAGAGAAATTTTACAATTTAGTGATGTTGTATAAGTATTTTTTTGAATTCACCATGTTGTTTTTATTTTTTTAAACTAAAAAGTAATGAACAGTGTCAAAATTGACATTACTAATATTTTAAAATAAATAATATTTTATTAAATGATATAAAATTTCTAAAAACTCAATTTTTAAAAACTCATTGAGAAGTATTAAAATTTCATAAATGAATCATTTATTGTTCATTTTTAATTTTATAGTAACTATATTAACCCTTAAAGTGTAAATTACATGGTATCACGGTAAGAGTTAAAGGGGTTAAATAAGGATTAAAAGAAAATGATAAGGAAAAAAATATATATAACATGTCTAATTTATATTATATAAATTTATTTACACCAATCCTCCTCTTATTTTCTAAATTAATCACTTTGGACTCATTTTGAAAAGAAAATTAATTTATATTAATTTAATATTTTGAAGAATTCCAGGAGTGCATGTCCCCTCTCTTATAAAAGGGAACCTCTCCTTCTCTTTAATTCACACTTCAAAACGTATTTATTTTAGAAAATATCTACCCAAATTCCTTATTATAATCCACCTTCCCACATTCTAGAGGCATTTTTTTTTGGAATAAAACCCTCTTTATATGTGTTAAGGTGTTAATTAAAGGAGATCATCCGAAGAAGATGTATCATTTTTAATTAAGTGTTTATATTTTATTTATTCTTCCGCATCATTCAAATATTATTTAACCATAATAAAATAATAACTCCAATATACTCAATATAATAAGATTTTATTATGTTAATATCATCACCAAAATCCATCTCTACTTTCATCAAATCGTAAAATAATTAATCGTTTGTATGTACATCGGACTACCACCTCGCGAACCGATATAATTCATTTTTCACCAGTGTATATCAAGACTGGTTATCATGGTGGAATTAATGTTTATATTTAATATTCATGATATATTTATCATTATTAAAAAATAACATATCATTTGATTTCTTACCTTTCCATGTATATAAAAATTATAGTGTCGTTCGTGCGTACGTGTGAACTATCACCTCCACGAAGTGATGTGACTCATTTTTCCTCACCACATCACATGGATGATATATATAAGTATATTTAAAATATTAATATGATATTAATGATATTATTATCATTATATAAATATAAAATAATAATTACCTTCTTTCCAAAATTATCTTTAAAAAATGGAAATGTTACTCATGCGTATGTTCGGTCTATTGTCTCCATTATTATAACATAGTTCATCGTTCATAGCCATATATAACAGTTTGATTTAAAATTATAATATATATATAAAAGTGATTATTATTTCATGAATAATATTCTAGATATTATTAAATAATTCTAATTTGACTATTGACATCTTACCAAATTCATTTTAGGACTCAAGTACCAAATATCATCAAAATGTCTGACATGAACTTAAATAATTAATTGATTATTATAACATGATAATAAGTGATATAAAAGGATAAAACATTAAAAAGGTTCTCAAAAAATTAAATAATTAACCTAATTTTATTATTTTGGAAGATAAATATTGTATGTTAAGTGTCGGACTCAAGGTAAGGGACTTCCTTTTAAAACCTACTTTTGAAGTTACTATTTCAACAATTTTTACAAAAGACAAAAGGAATGTTTTTCCCTTAACATATAATTCATGAAAATAATCTCTCTAATTCATGTCGATTTAAGTTTTTTATATTGACTTTATGATTTTATGATTTTATTTTCAAATAAAGTGTTTTAATTTATGATTGTACGGATTTATAAAAAATTAAAATTGATTTCAAAGAAGAGAAGTTATTTATCTTTTATGCATGATTTATGTGTTATGTTTATGTTATGTGTAATGCCCCGACCCTAGTTACCCAGAGTCGGTGCATTATTACATAACATTGGCATGATCACAAAAGATCAAGTCTCGAAAGACCGATTAGTTTAGTCTCCTTGGAAACACTAGATGCATTCATAAGTCTTACATTACATCATAAAGTGAAAAACTAGAACAACATAGTCTCCATAGTTCACACTCATATCCCATCAGACTATTCCTGAAGGTCAGTCATAAAATAATTCTTCACATCCTGGAAAAAATAAAACATAGAAATCGGTGAGCTCAGATTCTCAGTAAGGATAATAATATAGAGGAAACTTTCATAAATAAGAATAAACATTTAAGGAAATGTATAACTAAAAAAAATCCTTTTAAACTTTAACTTCATCATAATATGGAAAAAATAGAATGAAATAATTCCATTTAATTATTCACAAGGATATTCTACTAGTCGAATAATCACATGCAATACCAATAACCACTTTCATAATGATGGAATGCATAATGTCATACTATCATAACCACATAGTCAAGGCCTTGTGCCAAGACTACAAATAAGATTTTTTCAAGGCCTTGTGACAAGACACTAGTTTGTCTCATGAGACCTACCGATGCATCGAGGAGCTATAGTGGGCTCCACCCGTCACTTACTAATTCCAAGGCATTCCTCATATGTACAGGTTTAAACATAACATAAACATTCGTATTAAAACAATCATACGAAATGTCAATAATTAATCCTCAAACCATGAATGGTATAAAAATAACACATCCACAGTCAAAAATATCACAAAACTTTCAATACAATATGAAAGTTTTGTATCATAATAAATCAACTTCAAATACGCTTAAAATCCATCAAAGGATGTTAACATAGATAAAATCAAAACTATTTGAGAGAAATATATTTTTTTTTTTAAATCATTTAAAAGTGACATAATTATAAAAGAAAACATTTAATTTGAAAATATTCTTATAAGCTTATAAGGGAATCTTCGACAATTTTATAACGGCGAAAATAGCTGCACCCACCGTATAAGTTAAAAAACATTCTTACCTTAATTTTGTCGAAAAGGTTAAAAAGGAACTTGTTTGGAAAACGATGGAAATATTCCTTTATAAACATCTTATAAAAAGTCAAACAAGGGTATAAATGACTTTAAACCATAGTCTATAAAATAGTAAGAACGTTTTGAAAAAAATTTTTAAGAAACATGGATGTGGATGATAAAGAGGTCCCAATAGATAATTAAGTATAAACAACCTCAGATAATGAAGAGATTGTGAAATAAAGCATTACCTTGTACTTTTCATTGTTCTAGGGTAGGTTAAACTCCTGTATAATGTTGAAATAATTGTTATTAATTTATACAATAATCATATACATTAATATGATATCATATATGATCTTTTAACATTGTTTTGTTAATAATATCTTAGTATAATCATCATTTCGGGTGTTAACGGATTTGTTTTCCTTTATATTCTTTATTATGTGAGTCATATTTATTATGTATTGGATGTATATTATTCATATCTACAATTATATAAATCCTTTAAACAATATTTTTAATCATCTAATGAAAATTAGTCTTGAATGGATATGATGGGGAATGAATCTCATCGCGTTCGTGGAGACGGTAATCCGTACGTACGCACGAGCGACAATATCATTATTTTGATATTAAAATAATATATAATTGGATGTTATATCATATATACAGAATCATTATCATGTTATATTTCTTATTTTCATGAATTACACATCATTATTATACCCATCCAAATAATAATGTATTGAATAACAATTACACCACGACGTGGAGACGGTAATCCGTACGTTCGCACGTATGGTGACATGTCATTCAAAGTATGGATAGAATAATGAATATGGTTGTACCATATTCATAATAACATCACAGTATATAGAATATACTGGAATTATTATTTTATAATTGAAACAACAAATAAAGAGGAAGTGGAAGAAGAAAGAAACTTGAAAGAGGTGATGAAATATTTACCTCTTCTTCGGGTTCTTCCTTTTGATTTGATCAAAAGGACTCCTTAGGTAGGCTTTCTGACTAAATGAAGGCCTCTAGAAGGAAGTGAGGACAGTTTATAGGGTATTTGGGAAGAGGTTTTTTATAAAGACTAATACTTTTCATTCATTTTTATTACTTCAAAATTGAAGAAAACTTATTACAACATATAACAAAACCATGAAAGGACCGTATAGGTATAGTGTCTTTAGAAACTGGGAAACATAAACAACTAGTTCATAAATCATCTATGTTTTCTCCCATTTATTTCATCATATCTAGAGTCCCTTTTTGGAATATCCTACTTAATACCCTTCTTCCTGACCTGGGGAAAAGCAAACATACAAAAGGGTGAGCTCAAATGCTCAGTAAGGGTAAACAAAAGAAATATCAATCATATCATATTCATAAGAACAAAACATTTTGAATATCTTAACCTGCACAAGAGATCATAATATCATAACATGGGATAAATAATAGTGGTGAAATGTAATCCCAATAATCATAACTTAGAACATGAAACTTTGCGGAATACACACATAATCATAGAAAATCATTTCATTTTAGTCAGGACTCATTGCCAAGACTATCATAGCGGACAAAGTCCATTACTGAACCGAGTTCACTCCTTGTTCCAGTCCTGTATCATTGAACCGGATTAACTTTCCATTCCATCCATGTCTATCTAATGAGATATAAATCTTTACCCAATGCATTGGAGATAGATATTGGTCCCACCCATCTCATAATGAAACCATTATTATGTGTGCCACAAAATCATAAATCATACATCATAGCATAACCCATGTAATAAAAATGGGATTCATAAACACCATGCCATCATAACATAATCCATAAAAGGACTTCATAAAAATAATTCCATCATAACATAATGAAATCAATGTAAGAATAGGGATAGAAACAGAACCCTATATTATCTTAGATGGAAAATAATTTTGATAAAACACTTGAACTTCATTCTTGGGGAAAATATCCTTTCTATTTAAAAAACATTTTTCCTTTCTTAACATGTCATACAATCTTAAACTAAAAGAAGTTGATTAAAAATAAACTTGAATACTTGTAAAGGTAGATTCATGGAAATATTGTTTTATTAAATCATAAATATCCATTCATGCCGTATAAGTTAAAAAAACATTCTTCTCGTACTTTGGCCGGAAAAGCCAAAAAGTACCTCGTACTAAAAATGACAAAATATTCCTTTCATATCTTTTACTAAAAACTCACCAAAGGGTAAAATTGGATTTAAACAATTGTAGGAGGATAGAAATAATATTACATATTTAGGAAACATGGATGTGGATGATAAATGTTCCCCAGTAAATTCTGAAGTATAAACAATCTCGGCTAAAAATGAGATTGCGAGATTTTCCCTTACCTTAGGTCTGATATGCTTTGTACGTGTCCGAAACTCCTGTATAATGATTTAAATAATGTCACTGACTTATTCCAGAATCATACTCACTGTTATGATATCATATATGATCATATTCTTAGCTTCTTATTAGTAATATTTCATTGCTACTTGTTATTCGTGTGTTTATTGCTTTATGTTCTTATGTGTGTTTTGTCGAATAAATTATTATTATTATTTTTAGGTTATAGATACCTCATTTATAGAATGTTATTAGTGTAATATATATCTTATTTACTCATTCAATTCATTTATATAATCATTATTCAATGAAAATCATGTAGAACGAGTCGCATCACATCGTGGAGACGGTAAGCCGTACGTACGCATGAGCGATGATATCATTCCCATGATCGTGGAATTCTATTGAAGTGTATGTATACTATTTCAGAATTAATATCATTTTAAAATAATCAAATATAGTTATTATTTACACCATTATACCCATCCAAGTAAGGTGGTGGTGGAAAACAGATTACACCACGGTGTGGAGACGATATTTCGTACGTACGCACGCGCGGTGATTTCGTTTTCCATAGGATGGATAGAAGGAGAAATAGGGTTGTTTCATATTTATAATAACATATCAGTATATTATTTATACTTATGTTATTACTTCATAATGAAACAACTAAAGAAGAGAATGTAGAATAAGAAATAAATTTGAAAGAATCGGTAACGGATATTACCTTTTCTTCGACACGCCTCTTTGAAACCTCTTCTTAGGGAACTAAAATTGGTCTTTAAAGAAGAAAAAGACCTCTAGTATGTTGATAGGGAAGTTGAGAAGGTAAATTTTTAGGTTTTTTCTGAGCTCCAAGGCTCAAAATGGTGTGAGGATGAGAGGGAGGAGGTGACCTTTTATAAGGGAGGAGAGGGGCACCTTTGGAATTATAAGAAATATTAATTTATAATAAATTCAAAACCCACTTAAAAACCCCCAAAAATGACTCAAATCTAAATCTTAGATGATATAGGGTTGTAATATCATCAACCAATAAAAATTAGACAAGTTGGGAATTTATTTTAAACATTATCAACATGATTTATCCTTATATAATCAATTTAATTTTATTTGTGGTAATAATATTCTAAATTTTAAATCATTATAAATAATTACTTATATGTTTTTAATTTTCCATAATTGTATACTTTATTACATTTTAGACCATATAAATTTTAATTTATAATTTTTAAATATTTTCGTGATTTTTAAACAATTTTATAATATGTAATTTTTATAAAATAACAATAGTGTCAATTTTGACACTATTCATTTATTTGAATTTAAATAAAATATACACATAATATATGTTCGAAATAAAATATTTAATAGATTAATAACATGTCATATTTATCTAAAAAATTAGTGGAGCACATTAAATAGTTCATATAATATTTATTTTAATACTTTTAAAATCATTTATTTGATAATTCCATCAATAAAATAATTTCAACATCACTATTGTGTCATAATTAATGATAATTATTTAATTCCTAAAAATCATAAATAAATTCATGTGACGTATATAATTTTATTATATTTTTGGGGACTATTTATATCCGAATTTTTATGATGTTTATCACTTAATTAAAATTATTACACCTATAAGATTTAAGAGAGTGACATGTTGTCACTTTCTTTGGTTTTAATAATAATTATAGTATTTCATGGTCAAAAGTCCATGAAATGAATCTATTCTAACCCTTAGGTGATATGGGTCTACTTTTATTCATCCAATATCATTTTTTCAAGTGTTAGGATAATTTTATAATCTTATATTTACCCTCAATTACCTGATTTACCTTTAACTGCATTAAATAAAAACTATTGTAGTTGCTATTTATAATATCAAAAAAAATAAAAATAACCTATTAACATAATTTGGACACACTGAATCCAAATATGGAATCAATTTTTCAAAATTCAAAACAACTAAGTTACAGTAATTAATTTAAAATTAATCTCGTTGTTTAGCAAACGGGTTTTAAAAGTTAAAACAGTGCCAAAGATTGAAATGTTTTTACCAATGAATTAAATGTTAAATTAATGATAATGACATACATTATATTAAATGGTAAAAATATATTCTATTTATACTTTAAAACCATTCAATATTTTAATATAACCATATATATTATTGCGATGAAAAAAGTTGTTTTTAATTAAAATATAGTGTGTTTTTACTATTCATCAAAATATGAAAGTTACCCGAATAATATGAAAATTTTATCCAAAGTAAATTTTTATATCCTGATTCTGAAGAAAAATTTTTATTTTTTCAAATTGAACTTATAAACTTTTCAAAAACTAGATTTAAAGTTGGTGTGCCATCAAAATGCGGCAAAACTGCATTTTTTGAAAAAAACTTATTTTACCCGAAAAATATATTTTGTTCTCATAACATGTTCTAGAAAATATGTAAGATGAATAATAATGTTATAAAATTCAAAATTCAGTTAATACTATTCATAACGGCTAGTTTATAATATTATAATAATATATCGTTGTTTAGTGAAACTCGGTATTGCGTACTACACAGGCTATCAAGGAAGGTCGCGATTGCGTGTAACGCAAGCCAAGATAGTATTGTGTGCAGTGAAAAATTCCTTTTATGTTTCATATAAAATAAGTCACAAAAAGAATACTTCTCACAAAATATCAGGGTGTTACATTCTACCCCCTTAAAATGAATTTCGCCCTCGAAATTCGTCACTTCGGAACAAACAGATGAGGATACCTCTCCCTCATCATATCCTCAAGCTCCCATGTAACTTCTTCTAATTGGTGGTTCCTCCATAAAACTTTCACCAAGAGAGTGGTCTTGTTCTGTAGAACTTTTTCGCTATGATCCAGAATCTCTATCGGTTGTTCTTCATAAGAAAGATCTTGCTCCAGCGGTACAGCTTCTGTGCTGAGTACATGTGAAGGATCGGGTATGTACTTTCTCAGGAGAGATACATGGAACACATCGTGAACTTGAGATAGATTTAGTGGAAGCGCCAATCGGTAAGATACCTTCCCAACATGATCTAGTATTTTGAAAGGACCAATATAACTAGGGATCAACTTTCCCTTCTTTCCAAATCTCATTACTCTCTTCCAAGGAGATATTCGTAAGAACACTTTATCGCCAACTTTAAACTCCGGGTCTTTTATTCGGTTGTCGGAATAACTTTTTTGTCAACTTTGAGCTTCTCTTATGTGTTGTTGAATAGATCAGACCTTTTCTTCCATCTCATAAACAAGATCAGGTCCTAATAGCTTTCTTTCCCCAACTTCATCCCAGCAAGTTAGAGTCCTTCATTTCTTTCCATAGATAGCTTTATAAGGAGCCATCTGAATACTGGAGAGAAAGCTATTATTATAAGAAAATTCCACCAAAGGTAGGTGTTGATCCCAACCACCTTTGAAATCCATCGAGCAAGCTCATAACATGTCTTCTAGAGTTTGAATTGTTCTCTCAGACTGACCGTCTGTGCTCTAATCCTCAAAGTCTATCTTAGGGTAATGTGCTCTAATCAGAGTTTATCTAAATATAGTTTCCAAGGTTTTTACTAAACTTCCTATGATACCAACTATAACTCCCCAACCCTAGTTACCCAAAGTTGGTGCATTATTACATAAAATTGGCATGATCACAAAAGATCAAGTCTCTAAAGACCGATTAGCTTAGTAGCCTTGGAAACACTAGATACATTCATAAGTATTACATTACATCATAAAGTGAAAAACTACAACAACATAGTCTCTATAGTCCACACTCATATCCTCTCATACTATCCCTGCAGTTCAGTCATAAAATACTTCTTCGCATCCTAGGAAAAGTAAAACATAGAAAGGGGTGATCTCAGATGCTCAGTAAGGATAACAGTATAGCGGAAACTTTCATAAATAATAAAAAACATTTAAGGCAATGTATAACTAAAACAAAAGCCTTTAAAACTTGAGCTTCAGCATAATATGGAAAAATAGAATAAAATAATTCCATTTACTAATTCACATGGATATTATACTAGTCGAATAATCATGTGCAATATCAATAACCACTTTCATAATAATGGAATGTCTAATGCCAGACTATCATAACCACATAGTCAAGGCCTTGTGCCAAGACTGCAAATAAGATTTTGTCAAGGACTTGTGCCAAGATACTAGTTTGTCTCATGAGACCTACCGATGCATCGAGGAGCTATAGTCGGCTCCACCCATCACTTACTAAGTCCAATACATTCCTCATATGAACAGTATTAAACATAACATAAACATTCGTATTAAAACTAGTATACGAAATGTAAATACTTAATCTGTGAACCATGAATGGTATAAAAATAACATTTCCACCGTCAAACATATCACAAAACATTCAATACAATATGGAAGTTTGGTATCAAAATAAATCAACTTCAAATAAGATTAAAATCCACCAAAGGATGTTGACATAGATAAAATCAAAACTATTTGAGATAAATATCTTTTTTAGAAATCATTTAAAAGTAACATAATTATAAAAGAAATAATTTGTTTTGAAAATATTCTTATAAACTTGTAAGGGAATCTTTGACGATTTTATAATGGCAGAAATAGCCACACCCTCCGTATAAGTTAAAAAACATTTTTACCTTAATTTTTTCGAAAAGGTTAAAAAGGACCTTGTTTGGAAAACGATGGAAATATTACTTTATAAATATCTTATAAAAATTCAAAAAAGGGTATAAATTAATTTAACCCATAGTCTATAAAATATTAAGAATGTTTTGAAATATATTTTTAAGAAACATGGATGTGGATAATAAACAGGTCCTAGTAGATAATTACGTATAAAAAACCTCGGATACTGAAGAGATTGTGAAATAAACCCTTAACATATACTTTTCCTTGGTTGAGGGTAGGTTAAACTCCAGTATAATGTTTAAATAATTGTTATTAAATTATACAAGAATCATATACTTTAATATGATATCATATATGATCTTTTAACATTGTTTTGTTAATAATATCTTAGTATTATCGTCGTTTTGGGTGTTAACGGATTCGTTTTCCTTTATATTATTTGTTATGTGAGTCATATTTGTTATGTATGGGATGTATCTTATTCATATCCAGAATTATATCAAGTATTTAAAAATTATTTTTAATCATATAATGAAAATTAGTCTTTAATGGATATGAGGGGGAATGAATCTTATCGCGTTCGTGGAGACGGTAATCCGTACGTACGCACGAGCGACAATATCATTCTTTTGATATTAAAATAATATATAATTGGATGTTATATCATATATAAAGAATCATTGTCATGTTATATTTATTATTTAAATGAATTACACATCATTATTATACTCATCCAAATAATAATGTATTGAATAACAATTACACCACGATGTGGAGACGGTAATCTGTACCTACGAACGTATGGTTACATGTCCTTCAAAGGATGGATAGAATAATGAATACAGTTGTACCATATTCATAATAATATCACAGTATGTAGAAGATACTGGAGTTATTATTTTATAATGGAAACAACAAAGAAAGATGAAGTGGAAGAAGAAAGAAACTTGAAAGAGGTGATGAAATATTTACCTCTTCTTCAGGTTCTTCCTTTTGATTTGATCAAAATGGATCCTTAAATTGGATTTCTGACTAAAGGAATGACTCTAGTATAAATTGTTGATAGTTGAGAGGGTATTTGGGTAGAGTTTGGCTGATAAAAATGGCTTTTAACGTGTTAATTAGAGAGAATGGGGATTGCCCTCTTATAAGAGGGGTGAGGGGTACCTTAGGAAAAGCTAGATATATTATTTAATAATAAAATAATTTTCGGTTTTAATGGCTCCAAAAAGGATTATTTAAATGATAAGGTGGGGATGGTTCGAAAACCACTCAACCAATAGGTTTTAGATAGGTTTGGGTCACTATATTAACCTTAACTTTTAGATTTAACTCTTAGTTAAATAGTTTGACATTTACCATGTCTCTTTGTATTTTTATATTATATGGTTAATAAACTTACTATATACTTTCAAGAGAACCCCAAGTGGTTCATTAATGATACACCTATCATTATATAAGTCCTTTGGCCAAACCTTATATTTTTAATATAGCATCCCACCTTTTATAACATAACTTTTCATTACATTTTACAAAACTGAGGATCTTTAAGGTCTAGTGTCTTGGAAACCAGGAACTTAAAACATAAAAAATTCTTCTTAAACACTTGAAAGGATTCTCCTTATGTTCATCCTAGGTTCATTACTGCATCTCATAACCTGGGGACATACATCAAAAGAAAGGGTGAGTAGAAGGCCTAGTAAGGGAAACAAGGGGGAACATTTAACATGTGAACTTGAGATACATCAACAATGTCAAGAAAAATAACTTTAAGGCATGAGAAAGAAATAATGATGCATATCATAATAAAAATAATGTATTTCATAACTTGAATATTTGGATACAACATTTAATATTGACAATCATTTCTGTTTCACCAAGGTCCATCCCCAAGGTGTCATTAAAAATTATCAAGGTTATTCACCAAGGCGTCGTTAAAAATAGTCATCTCTAGAGATTAAGTATTTACCCAATGCATTGGAGCGCTATCAGGGCGCACCCTTGACATGTCTTTATTATCATGTGATACACATATATCATCATCAATAATTTCATAAACAACCCATATATCATAAAAGAAATGGGTTTCATTTCATAATCATAACGTTTCAAAACTGCTTTAAAGACATGATCTTTATGTCACTTTAAACCCACGGAAAAGGAAAGCGGTTCTCATGTATGTAAATCCCAGAATTTAAAATAGAAAAACTTGGTATATATGTTAGTACCCCTATAGAATATATAGCCTTTAGTATTCACTTAATAAAATAAAAGAACTTTAGAAAAAGAGAGAGACATTTTGAGACGGAAATTCTGCAGCATAACGGCTATGTTTCGGGGTTTAGAAAACATTGAAAAGAGAGGGGACATGGGTCAAACATTCATAAATGACCCATAAAAAAGTATAGGGACAGAATATGAAGGATATATGAACATGCTAATGAAATTTTAAAGACATACCATATGAAATGAAAAACATGGAAGGAAGATAAAAATAAGATTTCTCTTATGAAAATTCGACAGCCTAACGACGTCACTTAAAACTTCAAAAAGAGAATTGATGAGATCAAAATAGGGTCTCTCATCATATTAACATAAAATATCAGTATAATAGATATATATATCATACCCCAACATAATAAAAAGTAACTTTAAATACTTGAAATGAAAGTAGAACTTTGAAAAATGAGAAAGGTGAAAGAATCCCTTAAAAATTCGGCAGCCTAACGGTGCCACTTAAACTTCAACAAAAAATGAATTGACAAGATCAAAATAGGGTCTCTTATCATATGAACAAAAAATATAAGTATGATATATATAGAGATCATACCCCAACATGATAAAAAGGAACTTTAAATACTTAACATGAAAGTATAACTTTGAAAAATATGAGAAAGGTGAAAGAATCCCTTAAAAATTCGGCAGCCTAACGGCGCCACTTAAACTTTCAAAAAAAATGAATTGACGAGATCAAAATAAGTTCTCTCATCATATGAACATAAAATATCAGTATGATATATATAGAGATCATACCCCAACATAATAAAAAGGAACTTTAAAGACTTGACATGAAAGTAGAACTTTGAAAAAAAATGAGAAAGGTGAAAGAATCCCTTAAAAATTCGGCAGCCTAACGGCGCCACTTAAACTTTATTAAATCAAATTGATGAGAGAAAGAGTGGGTCTCTCGTCATATGAAAATAAAAAGGGTAGTAAGAGGAACATAAAATAACATCCTCCAACATAAGATCATGGAGTGTAAAAGAAATGACATAAAAGAGATTACTTGAAAGAAAGAGAGGGGTAGGATCCCTTACCTTAAAATGTAACTCTTAAAACTCAAAGGTTGGGACCTTGAGGGCTTGGGGGCACCTTGGGAGGACTCCTTGTGAGGTAATGAGACCACATCTTCATTGGGGGGGGGGATTTGTTAGTGTAATGGATGAGAGGATGGCTTGGTATTTATAGGGAAAGTGAGGGGACAAGGCATTAATGGCCAAGGGACACCTCATTGGTGGTATTGGAAAAACAATGGCCTTGCCCATGGTATTTAACCATATTCACCATAAATTTCACAAGATAACCCATATAAACACCACTTTAGTGTGAAACTAATTGGTTATATGATCAGTGTATTAACATGTATTTTATTTATAAGGAATATCACACTTCATATTTAAGGGGTTTTATTTTAAATTATCCCAAATTTAATTTACATCACATGTATACTAAATCCATGATGATTTCATCTCATGAAAAATTTATTATTTTAATTTTTATAACTTTACATATGCATGCTTCTACAAATTTATTTTTGTAATACCTAATCCAATAACCAAATTAATATATTCATATTATATTAATGTGTAACTCTTTATATAATCCACATCTTATTTTACTCACCTAAAAATAAAATCAAAACATACTCAAACATATCTAAATGCATCTTGTGAATAAGGTATATAAACTTTTAATTTAAAGGTTTATAATTATATGATATTTTTAATCTCCATATGAGTAATGCTGGAGGCATAGATAGTCAACCCCCACCTTTTTAAAATAAGGAACAGGCCTCAAAATGAGTGGGAAGCTTGACCTAAATCCCCTCTATATATACAAACTTTACTCATAAGAAAATCCAATTCATAATAACTCTAAAACCAAATATGTATAAACTATATTTAACAACTAAATTCATGCATATAACTTTAATTACAGATCAAGCCCAAGGTATCTAAAAACAAAATCTTATATTATCATGCCTAGCATGGAATGGAAGGCATTAAATTTTATATAAAGTAATTTATCACATAAATTAAATAATACATAATATCCACATTTCATAAACATTTTATAAATATGAATATTATAAATGAATAAAAAATGAACATTTTTTCCAAACATGAGATATAAATATGAAAATTTCATAATTTATTTATATATTAAAATCTACTATTTACAATGCTTAACATGTATCTTATATAAAAAAATTTATAAAATATAATAAATTATAGCCAAGATATATAATTTTTTACATTTTAAGTTGTATCATATTTTATGATTGATAGGAGAAATCATCAATCATAATCTATGGTGCCAATGATAATCATTATCAAACAAATGAAAAAAACCTTACACATTATGTAATGTTTTTTCATACATAAGTTTTTTGGAAAAAAACATTACGCTTTTCATAATATTTTTCATATGTAACTTTTTTCAAAAAGGAAAACTTGTTACACATGGTCAATTTTCATACACATCAAAAAACTTTTTTTGGATCTTATGTATTCATTTGTATTTAACTATATACATTATATAGTATTTACTACATGATAATATGCTTTTTTCACCGTAATTTCAGCCATATCTGATGATATCACCTATATCATATCCTAAAGCACATAAAAAACCTAAAGGTTTAATTTTATCATACTTTATGATATATCCCTATTATACTCAATAGCTATGAAAAGATAGAATTATTATATCTTATATCACACATCCAAGTGATCCAATGCCAAACCTTCATCCACACCATATCATATACTATAATATGGCTTAGGAATATTATGATATACATGTTCTCCATAAAATTAATAAAATAACATGCTTATTATATAATGAATGTAGATTTTATAGCACTAATGGGTTTTAAAAGATCATATCAAGATCTTAGAAGAAAAATAATCCCATTAAGCTACATAAAAAAGACCCATAACTATGAGGCAATTATGGACGACCAGGTAAGAAGATATCTTTAGATATGGAATGAGTATATAATAAGTATTATCAATAGGGGTATCATGTGATGGCCCAGACTTTCTTGGTCCTTCCCTTTTCCAAAATCTGGGTCGCGTCTCGGTGAGGCCGATCGGCGCGTGGCTGATCGGCGTCAGTAGCACTCCTTTGCGCAAATAGGGTTTTAAACCCTATTCTGACTCGTTTAAGCGTGTTTTTAAGACCCGTAACGTGCATAAGAGCTTCAATTAAATACTTAATCAATTCATGAGTAAGATTAAACCACCCGACCCCCTTTTTAATGACGAGTGGAGCTGCATGGTCAACCCACGACCCCAGCGCCTTACGCGGTTTCGCGTTTTCACCTCAACCGTCCCCGGCTCTTATAAAATAAGGGTTAGCCATGGTTTCTCCTTTCCTCGATCGTGGCTTTTCACGAACAGCTTCTGGTGCATCGGGCGCATCTTTATCCATAAAGTTCCGCGCCCCCGGCCTAAACGCCGATTATCTATCAACAAGTAGAGAATTTCTCCTTCGTCTCTCTCTTTTGTGTATCATGCGGGGTGGGCGTGCTTTTGATTCTGTAGAATTGGGTAAACCAGACCGAAATAAAGATAATTAAAGAATTCTATAAAGAAAGAGGGGGGGTTGTAATTGTTGATGTTGTTTTATATTTTGATGTTGTTTCTTATATGACCATCTTGTTGAGTTGTGATGGCTTATGCCTCCTGAAAATCGAGGTCGTTGGTGGTCGTTGTTTGTGCACTAATGAACCCTGCTAATGTTGTAAATGGCTTGTTTGTGGTTGTAAATTCCTGCTGTGAAAAGTGAATTGGTTAATCACGTATATCCGGATGAATAAATTGAAAGCACCAGGATCAACCCTTCTGTGATAACTCCCAATTATAACACACAGAATTTGAATCATGGAGTGTGTTAAGTCGTTTAAATCTGAAAATACCGGCAATCCCTGACTTGTGTTGGTGGTTGTAGTTGGTTGTTTTCCTTTCGGGCCGATTGCTGGAGATGTGGGAGGGGATGGGATCCCCTGTTCTTTTATACCCTCGGTGGTCATGTGAATTGGGGATGGGATCTCCTGTTGGTATGGATTCGGTGGTTGTGAGTTTTAAATCTGGGTGGTTACTTGTTTATATCACGAATTAGGGTGGAATCCTCTGTTGTTGAGAACCAGGTGTGGGAGTTTTGGATGATGTTTGGCTGTTTACTTTCCTGGACTTATTACTAAGCCTACTAGTTTCCCAGTATTGCTTAAACATAAACATTATTACTGAACGTGAAATAAGAAAGGGGACATATGGTTTGTTAGCATGAGTCGTGACTCGGACTTGAGTGCTGTTGTGATCTGTAGGTTGTCTGAAGAAAAACCTAGTTTGGGTGAGTGCTTGTTACCTATATATATATAATTGTAGCTTTATGTTTCTTATTCGTGCCCCACCCAAGTTGAAAACTTAGTGCCGAACACCCCCATTTCATGGGGGAGGGTGTTTTTCCCAACACTATTCATAGTGTTTGGTTATTAGATCCTTTTCTGCTCCCTTTCCCGAATAGCCCAAGTATCTTCGGGTAGGCTGTGATGGCCTGAGGTCCATTATTAGCCCAAGAACCTTCGGGCGGGGTAGTGTGGTGGTTGGCCAGGTGTGTGCGGCAGGTGGTTTCCCAAGCGTCTTCGGGATGAGGCCCAGGTGTCTTCGGGTGTGGCAGTGAATCCTTTAGCCCAGATGTCTTCGGGCGTGATGGTGGTTGTTCTGGCCTAGGTTTTTGCAGGCATGGTTACATGTGGCAGTTGTGGACCAGGTGTGTGTGGGCGGGTTTCAGCAGTGGGACTGCGTGTGGTTGTGGCCCAGGTGTATGCGGGCGAGTGTGGCAGTGGGACTGCGGTGAGAATGGCGGGATTGGTCCGATGCATAGGATGTCTCAATAACCAGTGGGAAAGTGGCGCGGGGTACCCAAACATCGATGTGCTCTTAATTTATATATTACTTGACTTGCGTTATTTGGGGAGTGAGCCTTGGTGAGGCCTGGGGTGGATAGTTTGCCTTGTTAGGTGTTTGGTTTACTCTTTTTCTCACGGGGCTTTAGTACGTCCCCCCACTTATGCACGAGAGTCTTGGTTTCCCCTACTGAGTGTACTTGTATGCTCACCCTATGTATATAAAACTGCTTTCAGGTTTCCAGGAGGACTTCGGGGATCACGCAGGACCTTACTAGCTCGGACCTTTGGAGCAGTTGTAGTTGTTGTTTTTCTTTTCCCTTTGGTACTTACCTTGTAGTCACCTTTTTCACTTTATGGCTTTTACTTTTGAAACATGCATGTCGGAATGGTTTACTTTTGGCTTTACTTTTCTTTATACCTTGGTTTTGTTGGGTTTTCTTCTCCTTATCTCTTGACCTTATAAAATAAAAAGGGTAATTCCTTCCATTTGTGATAAATTTCTATACCCTTGGTGCTAGTCGCTACTCCAGGACCTATTGAAGGTTGGTTTCGGGGGTCATTATCTTTCCTTCAACTTAAAGAAGGAAGGGCCTGGCAATCTGCTGACCCTTCCCTCCTTTTGGTGAAGGCGGGTCGTGACAGAATGGTATCAGAGGCTGATGGTTGAGAGATAGGATGGGGTCTGGAGTTAGGCACAGTTAGGATTTCATAGGATGGTAAGGCAACGGTGTTGGGTGACCTTGGAGCGTGAATTAGGCCAGGGAAGACCGGCTAGGAAACGGGATTTTAGGGCCCCCCGTGATCCGATGAAAGGACTCTGGACCTACCGAACGACCAAGTGAGGCCACACTGATTGCAGGGTAGAGACCCTAGGAAAGGTACATGCATCATAATGACTTGTGTTCTTGTGTTTATGGGATTTCTTGGGAATTAAGAATAAATTAAATTTTAAGAAGTTTTAAGAACGATATTCTGCACTACTTGGGCTTAGGCATTCCTTGTTTACCTTGCAGCTATGGCACCTGGAAGGCGACCATGTGTGATACAGGCAATATAGGTCCCAGAGACTACTTTGGCCGATCAGAAGAGAGCTGATCGAGAGGAAGAGGACGACCAGTGGCAGAATACTCTTCGATCCTTCCAACGACAGGCCCTCAAGAAGTATGAGGGCAGCACCTCAGATATGAAGACGGAAGGCTGGCTAGAGGAGCTTGTTATAGCCTTCGGCCTGATTCGGGCCCCGACCAAGTACTGGGTTCCTCTGGCCGTTATCCAGATACGGGGAGCATCACGTCAGTGGTGGATGCTTTACCTAGGGGAGAGGAGAGAGTCTAAGGTGCTTGGGTGGATTTCGAGAAGGAGTTCCAGGCGAAATTCCTCTCCTTGACGATGATGGCAGAAAAGAGGCAGGAACTATTCTCCCTCTAGCAGGGGAGTATGTCTATGAGGGACCTAGGGATCAAGTTCAAGGACCTCATATGTTTTGCTCCAGACCTCTTTCCCGACGAGGAGTCTCAGGCAAGACGTTTGGAGGAGGCACTCCGACCCTCCCTCCAGTATGTTGTTACCCCCTTTACCCTGTCGACGTACTTGGAGGTCTAGAAGAAGGCCGAAGTGGTGGAGCGGATGCATGCTCTAGGGGGAGTGTCGCGAGAGGGGATCCTGCTGGGACCATCGAAGGGGAAGGCCGTCAGCACCCGACCTCCAACGTCAGGACCCTCTAGGTTCCGACCAGCAGGGAGAAGGCTGCAGTAGTTTCAGTTTTGATCCCCCGGCCCTCGCCCTTTTCCTATGGGCCCGGGACCATGGTGCTTCATCTGTGGGAGCCCTAGGAATCTCCGGAGTTAGTTCCCCAACCGGGTGCAGTACAGCAGTGGCAGTCATCTCCGGCACCCGCCCCAGTAGAAGCTTCCAGCCATACCTTTCCAGCAGCAGCAGCAGGGACAGCGAGCTCCCGCTCCTCCGAGGTCAGACGTAGGATGAGGAGGCTGACCTCAGGGTGCTCCACAGGGACCTCGACCAGGGCGTGGTCGGGGAGGTGGCCGACAGCCGAGGGGCAGGGGAGCTGGGCGTGGACAGTTGCACGCTACAGAGGCAGCAGTTCCAGCAGGGCCAGAGGTTGTTCGAGGTACGATCAGTCTGTTTAGCACTCTTTCTTATGCTTTGTTCGATACTGAAGCTTCGCACTCCTTTGTTGCACCCAGTCTAGCCCGTGACTTGGGTCTAGATGCCGAGAGACTTCCAGTGCCCCTGGTGTTGAGCACACCAGTTGGAGGTCAGACCGACTTGTTGTTCGCTTTTTGGGGATGTAGACTGATTTTAGGACCACATCAGTCGGTTAGGGATCTTCTCCTGCTACAGATTCAGCCATACGATATCATCCTAGGCATCGACTGGCTATTTTCTGTGTGCGCCTTCATCAACTATTTTCAAAGAAGGGTGGTGTTCTCAGACTTGGACAGCCAGCGTGTTACCTTCACCGGCGAGCGGAGCAGTCCAAAGGGAAACCGGAGAGAGGAACCTCTCCTCTCCTTGTTGACCGAGATGACAGTAGAATCAGTAGATACTGAAATGGTGGAAGTTCCAGAGATCATCCGTGAGTTTATGGACTTATTTCCTGAGGAGGTGACGACTCTACCCCCTCGACGTGATATCGAGTTCGGGATAGACCTGCAGCCCGGTGCTCGTCCAGTCTCGATGGCTCCTTACCGGATGGCACCTTCGGAGCTACAGGAGTTGCGGATACAGATTGCCGATCTGATGAAGAGGGGTTATGTTCTCCCGAGTGCGTCACCGTGGGGTGCTCCGGTCTTGTTTTCAAAGAAGCCAGATGGTGGTCTTAGGTTGTGCATAGACTACAGGAGGTTGAATTAGGTGACGATCAAGAATTGCTACCCTCTTCCAAGGATAGATGATCTTTTTGACCAGCTGAAAGGGGCAGGATGGTTCTCGAAGATCGACCTGCGGTCTAGGTACCACCAGATAAGGGTGAAAGAGAGAGACATCCCAAAGATAGCATTCAGGTGCAGGTATAGACACTTCAAATTTGTAGCCATTCCCTTCGGTGTTACGAACGCCCCAGCTGTGTTCATGGGGATTATGAACTCCATCTTCCGGGAGTACCTGGATCGGTTTGTGGTTGTGTTCATCGATGACATCCTGGTCTACTCAAGATCAGAGGAGGACCATGCAGAGCACCTGAGGACAGTTTTGGAGGTCCTCTGACAAAACCAGCTCTATAGGAAGTTGTCAAAATGCAAGTTCTGGACACGAGAAGTGCACTTCCTCGGGCACGTAGTGTCTGAGCAGGGGGTAGAGGTCGACCCATCAAAGGTTGAGGAAGTTGTTTCTTGGGAAGCACCCAATAATGTGGCAGAAGTCTGAAGTTTCCTCGGGCTGGAGGGTTACTACCGGAGATTCATACCCAACTTCTCCCGAGTAGCAGCCCCTTTGATGGCTCTGACCAAGAAGGACCAGGCTTTCGTATGGAGTGACCAGTGCCTGTCATCCTTTAGCTATATGAAGGAGAAGTTGGTCAGTGCCCCAGTGCTGAGATTACCAGAAGAAGGGGCGTCTTATGAGGTGTTCTGTGATGCTTCGGGACATGGAATGGGATGCGTGTTGATGTAGCGACAAGGGGTGGTCTCTTATGGGTCCAGGCAGCTGTGTTCCCAGGAGCGTAATTACGCCACCCACGACCTGGAGCTTGCAGCGGTCGTTTTTGCGCTAAGGTTATGGCGGCACTACCTCATCAGGGAATGCTTTGTGGTCTTCACGGATCACAAAAGCTTGAGGTATATCTTCTCCCAGCGGGACTTAAACTCGCGACAGCGGAGATGGGTGGATTTCCTCCAGGATTATGACTTCGAGATATCTTATACTGAGGGCAAGGGGAATGTGGTGGCCGATGCCTTGAGCAGGAGGACGCAGAAGGATGCGGTCCGAGAGTCGGCAGACGCCTGGAAGGTAATGGAAGAGTTGGATGCCTTACACCTGGATGCAAAGATGGATAGCGGCAAAGGCTGCCTATATCAGATGACAGTGCAGTCATCCCTGTTTCAGCAAGTGGAGGAGTCTCATTGGGGAGACCTAGAGTTTGAAGTGATGTGTGACCAATTTGACCAGGGCAATGCTCCAGAAGGATGGACAGAGGATGGTCAGAACCGGATGCTTTTCCAGAAAAGGTTGTTTGTCCTGGAGGCGATGCGCGGCAAGGTTCTCAGTGAGTTCCACAACTCACCCCTGGCGGTACACCCAGGAGTTTCCAAGATATACCAGGGTTTGAAGAGGCAGTTTTGGTGGCCCGGAGTTAAGCGAGCGGTGGCAGAGTTTGTGGCCAAGTGCCTAGTGTGTCAGCAAGTGAAGGCTGAACACCGAGTTCCAGGCGGCCTACTACAGCCCCTAGATGTCCCCGAGTGGAAGTGGGATGACATCTCAATGGACTTTGTCACGGGACTACCCAAGGCCCAAGGAGGGTATGACGCCATCTGGGTGGTAGTGGACAGGTTGACGAAATCGTCTCACTTTCTGGCGATCAGGGAGTCGAGTGTTGTGGATGCTTTGGCACGAAAGTACGTGGATGAGGTGGTGAGGTTGCATGGAGTTCTGAGGTCTATAGTCTCAAATAGGGATGCACAGTTTACCTTGCGAGTCTGGAGAGGATTTCAGCATGCGTTTGGCACCCAGTTACGCCTTAGCACTGCTTTCCATCCCCAGACAGATAGACAAACAGAGCGCACCATCCAGACCTTGGAGGATATGCTGCGAGCATGTGTTCTGGACTCAGGAGGATCATGGGTGCAATACTTGCCTCTAGTAGAGTTTTCCTACAACAATAGCTACCACTCTACCATTGGAATGGACCCGTTTGAAGCTTTGTACGGGAGGCCATGCCATTCGCCTGTGTGTTGGACCGAAGTAGGAGAGGCAGGCATCCTTGGTCCGGAGGTGGTGCAGAACACGACAGAGAAGGTTCAGCTCATACGGGAAAGGATGAAGGTGGCCCAGGACCGACAGAAGACGTTTGTTGATACCAGGAGGAGGCCCTTGGAGTTTGAGGTTGGGGACCACGTGTTCTTAAAGGTCTCCCCTCGGCGTGGGCAGCGGAGGTTCAGCAAAGGGAGTAAGATTTCTCCCAGATTCATCGGACCCTTCCAAGTGTTGCGGCGGGTCGGCAAAGTGGCTTACCAGCTAGCATTGCCACCGCCGCTACTAAGGATACATGATGTCTTTCATGTGTCCCAGCTCTGTCGGTATCTGCACGACGATTCACACATCCTTGATTGGGGTGATCTGGACATCGAGGACGACGTAACCTTTGTGGAGAGACCAGTGGTGATCGAGGATCGCAAGGAAAAGGTGCTTCGCGGGCGAACCATTCCCTTGGTTCGCGTGTTGTGGAGACATGGTGGGCTTGAGGAGAGTACGTGGGAGAGGGAAGCACAAATGCGTACCCAGTACCCAGAGCTCTTTAAGTTTTGTTCCTTGTTGTACCTGTTGTGATAGAACGTTTTTCCTTTTAGCTATGAAATGTACTGGTTTTCCTCCTCTGCTTGTGTGTAAAAAGCCCCAGCTATGGGGAAGGAGAGAACCCGACCCCTAATCAATACGCATTAAGGTGGATGCGATTAAACCCATGCGGGCGAGTCAGTGCCGCCCAAAGCGGATAATATCTTGACATGGGGGAGGAGACTCCCCAACCCACGTGCTCGGGAATTTTGGCATGGTATGTTGCTTGGTTCGTGGAAGGAAGGTGTTCTTAGTTAGCGACGAGGTTCACTCTTGAGAGGTATCTTTTGGGGTGGTTGTTCGGACCCGCCCTTTCCTTCTAGGTTATTTAAATTCTCGGGGACGAGAATAGTTTGAGAGGTATCTAATGTGATGACCCAGACTTTCTTGGTCCTTCCCTTTGCCAAAATCTGGGTCATGTCTCGGTGAGACCGATCGGCGAGACCGATCGGCAAGACCGATCGGAGAGACCGATCGGCGAGACCGATCGGCACGACCGATCGGCGCAACCGATCGGCGTCATTAGCGCTTCTTTGTGCAAATAGGGTTTTAAACCCTATTTTGACTCGTTTAAGTGTGTTTTTAAGACCCGTAAAGCACATAAGAGCTTTAATTAAATACTTAATCAATTCATGAGTCAGATTAAACCACCCAACCCCCTTTTTAATGACAAGTGGAGTCGCGTGGTCAACCCACGACCCCCGCGCCTTACGCGGTTTCGCGTTTTCACCTCAACCGTCCCCGGATCTTATAAAATAAGGGTTAGCCGTGGTTTCTCCTTTCCTCGATCTTGGCTTTTCACGAATATCTTTTGGTGCATCGGGCGCATCGTTATCCGTAAAGTTCCGCGCCCCCGGCCTAAACGCCGATTATCTATCAACAAGTAGGGAATTTCTCCTTCGTCTCTCTCTTTTGTGTATCATGCGGGGTGGGCGTGATTTTAATTCTGTAGAATTGGGTAAACCAGACCTAAATAAAGATAATGAACGAATTCTATAAAGAAAGAGGGGGGGCTGTGATTGTTGATGTTATTTTATATTTTGATGTTGTTTCTTCTATGACCATATTTTTGAGTTTTGCTAGATTATGCCTCCTGAAAATCGAGGCCGTTGGTGGTCGTTGTTTGTGCACTAATGAACACTACTGATGTTTTAAATGGCTTGTTTGTGGTTGTAAATTCCTGCTGTGAAAAGTGAATTGGTTAATCACGTATATCCAGCTGAATAAATTGAAAGCATTAGGATCAACCCTTCTGTGATAACTCCCAGTTATAACACACGGAATTTGAATCATGGAGTGTGTTAAGTCGTTTAAATCTGAAAATATCGGCAATCCTTGACTTGTGTTGGTGGTGGTAGTTGGTTTTTTTCCTTTCGGGCCGATTGCTGGAGATGTGGGAGGGGATGGGATCCCCTGTTCTTTTATACCCTCAGTGGTCGTTTGAATTGGGTATGGGATCTCCTGTGGGTATGTATTCGGTGGTTGTGAGTTTTAAATTCGGGTGGTTACTTGTTTATATCACGAATTGGGGCGGAATCCTCTGTTGTTGAGAACCAGGTGTGGGCGTTTTGGCTGATGTTTGGCTTTTTACTTTCCTGGACTTATGCCTATGCCTACTAGTTGCCTAGTAGTGCTTAAACATAAACATTATTACTGAATGTGACATAAGAAAGGGGACATATGGGTTGTTATCAAGAGTCGTGACTCGGACTTGAGTGTTGTTGTGATCTGTAGGTTGTCTGAAGAAAAACCTAGTTTGGGTGAGTGCTTGTTACCTATATATATATATAATTTTAGCTTTTTGTTTCTTATTCGCACCCCACCCAAGTTGAGCACTTAGTGCCGAACACCCCCATTTCATGGGGGAGGGTGTTTTTCCCAACACTATTCATAGTGGCTAGTTATTAGCTCCTTTTCTGCTCCCTTTACCGGATATCCCAAGTATCTTCGGGCAGGGTGCGATGGCCTGAGGTCCATTATTAGCCCAAGAACCTTTGGGCAGGGTAGTGTGGTGGTTTTCCAGGTGTGTGCGGCAGGTGGTTTCCCAAGCGTCTTCGGGATGAGGCCCAGGTGTCTTCGGGCGTGGCAGTGAATCCTTTAGCCCAGGTGTCTTCGGGCGTGGTGGTGGTTGTTCTGGCCTAGGTGTTTGCAGGCATGGTTACATGTGGCATTTGTGGCCCAGGTGTGTGTGGGAAGGTTTCAGCAGTGGGACTGCGTGTGGTTGTGGCCCAGGTGTGTGCGGGCGGGTGTGGAAGTGGGACTGCGGTGAGAATGGCAGGATTGGTCCGATGCATAGGATGTCTCAATAACCAGTGGGAAAGTGGCACGGGGTACCCAAACATTGATGTGATCTTAATTTGTATATTACTTGACTTGAATTATTTGGGGAGTGAGCCTTAGTGAGGCCTGGGGTGGATAGTTTTCCATGTTAGGTGTTTGGTTTACTCTTTTTCTCACGGGGCTTTAGTACGTCCCCCCACTTGTGCACGAGAGTCTTGGTTTCCCCTACTGAGTGTACTTGTATGCTCACCCTATGTATATAAAACTCCTTTCAGGTTTCCAGGAGGACTTCGGGGATCACGCAGGACCTTACTAGCTCGGACCTTTGGAGCAGTTGCAGTTTTTGTTTTTCTTTTCCCTTTGGTACTTACCTTATAGTCACCTTTTGCACTTTATGGATTTTACTTTTGAAACATGCATGTGGGAATGGTTTACTTTTGGCTTTACTTTTCTTTCTACCTTGGTGTTGTTGGGTTTTCTTCTCCTTATCTCTTGACCCTATAAAATAAAAAGGGTAATGCCTTCCATTTGTGAGAAATTTCTATACCCTTAGTTCTAGTCACCACTCTGGGACCTATTGAAGGCGGGTTTCGGGGGTCATTATCTCTCATTCAACTTAAAGAAGGAAGGGTCTGGCAATCTGCTGACCCTTCCCTCCTTTTGGTGAAGGTGGGTCGTGACATATCATCCATTTATACAAACTCTATTTATTAAATAAAGAGAGTGGGTCACTGGTTTCTATCTCATTCCAATCAACATGCATTATGATAATGCACAAACTGCTGGGTTTTTTATATTCACTGAACACTAAAATATTTATATTATGAGTGTATATCCATAAATGAATCAATATCATTGATTCATAACCAAGAAAAACAAATAGGGAGATTTGGTAGAATTCTTGAATGTGATATCGTATATTGCACATCCATCATATGCAATGATGGAATCTAATAGTCGGCTATGATTGAGGTATCCATATTCTCATATCATTGCCTATGACTTAAGGATGTCATAAAAGATGATATCTCTACTTTTAGATCATTTTATGACACACATAACCATACTTAATAAATCCATCCTTAAAGGCTAGGAATTATTTACAAACACCACTTCTGTGAGTACTCATTGGTCCAAACACATCATTATGTATTAGATCAAATAGTTCACTAGACCTTTCACATTTTTCAATAAAGGAACTTTGGTCATTTTACCTAATAAAAAATATTATCATTTACAAAATTATTTATAATTAAATTACTCCAAAAATCCATCTCTATAGATTCTTTGGGTGTGTTTCTCATTTATATTCCCAGGGTGACCATTCTAGAGATAAGTGGTATTAGAATTAAGTGGTGTTAAAATCAATCTTGAACTTTTAATCTTGAATTTTATAAACTATATTATCTATATCCAAAATGTATAAATCATTCAATATATTCCCAGTGCCATAAAATATTTCATTTGGTTATATAGAAAAACTTTTATTATAAATAATGAATGAAAATAATTTCTTCTCCAAACAATATATTGAAATAAAATATCTATTTATGGTTGGAACATAGTAACCATTTTTTAATTCCAAAAGTTATCCACTGGGTAGATTTAGATGATAAGTATTGAATTAAAATGTAGAAATGTCTTCCCCATTTTCAGTTAAATAGATGTATTTCTATATTCATCAATTATATCCCATTTCTACATTTGCATACATCTATAAAGATGTGTGATGCACACCCAGTATCTAATTTCGATAACTAAAAAATTATGGAAATTGATTTATAGAACATTCACATCCATATGTTAAAAATTATTCTCTATCAGAACACTTCTCATCCATAGATACCTATCTATTAAGCTATAGGTCTAACCAATAAGAAGTATCAAGATGATGTGCATGATATATGACATTATCTACAATATTACATATATTTAGGTGAGTATCATGTTTTATATCATTTCAATAAGGACATTTATTGATTTTACTCACATTAAAAATGAAGATTTCATATATCATATCCATTAATTTTTCCAAGAAAAAAATTTCATTATGTATTAACCCAAAAAATATTATAACATATATCACGGTCATATTTGGTAAACAATCATGTAAATTGTTTCGTATATTAATTTTACAATGTTCAGTGGACAAATCATTTCCTAATTCATCATATGAACTATACTAACCTTATTCTTTTAGGAAACTACCAGTCAGGGTCACCTAATTAAACATTACCCAAAGTACTAATCAAAAAAAATTACCTAATGGTTAGGGTTACCTATAATTATTTTCCTTTAAAGAAGATAAATCATGGAAACCTAATGGTTAGGGTCACACATACTGAATGATAGAGGTCTTCAAAATTATTAACTTTATGAGGAATATTACATTTAGTATTTCAACGGGTTTTCTTAGTCTCGCTATTTTCATATGCATTATATTCATATCATTTGTAACGATTATATCACATGAAATCTTTACATCTCATGTGACCCATATATGTATTAATGATTCATATTATATAGTTTTTGAATCATATTACTTCAACAAAATTAATATGTTCCAAGAATATTAATGTATAATAACTTTATACAACTCATGATTTTTATTACTCAAAAAAAATTAAATCCAATTATATCTTCAAATATCCAAATTCTTTCCATGTGTAAGGTAAATGAAAAAATTTCATGTATAGAAATATAATAATATGAAACTAATATCCTCATAAGAGAAATCATGGTGTGAAAGGTGGATAACTCCCGCTTTTATTAAACAGTGCCAAAGCCCACATGCTAGTGAGAATTCCAACTCAAAGTCTCAGTATCCATGGATCAATACTCAAGAGTGACCTAAATTTCAATAAAACTATAACACTTAATATTTATAAATCATAACCAACCCTTATTATAGAATTTATAACTTCAATAAAAAATCACAATCTTGTTCAAACAAAAACTAAATCTTCTATTCCATACCTGACACATAGCTTGTTTGTACTTGGAATGAAAATTCTAAGAAGTTTTTAGAACAGTTTAAACTAAAGAATGAAACATTCATAATATAAAACAAATTATATTTTTGAATATTAAATAGAGATTTTATAAAAAAAATAACAATGTGAATATTTAACATTAGATATCATAACATTATAAAAATATTAATTTTATCAAAATCACTTTTGATATGGTTTAGGCCATACAGATTGGCCTATTCTGATGAAGGTTTTATAGAAAAATGATTTTTATTTTTATTTTCTGAAAAACATGGATAAGAACCATGGTGAGGTTTCTTTTCCTACATTATTTTAGACAAAGAATAGGATGAAGGACCTACCTTGAATAATGAAATAGTATCTAAGAAAAATCTATTTTTGTTCTGTGGTCATACCATATTCAAAAACCGTAGAAATTCACTAAATCTTTTTTTTCCTCATGAAAATACCTTTTCTATAATCCATGATTATTTTTCATAAAACCAATATGCAGTAAGATTATAATTGATGCAATATTTTATTATAAGAAAATCAGGGTGTTTTTCTAAAAAAACATCTCTCTTTTTCTGAAAATTTCTATAACAAATAATATAATTTTATAAGCCAATATATGTTAAAAATATATATAAACCTAAATAGGTTTTATAACCATTTTAAGGCTTAGAAGAAATGGAAAAAAAATTCAATTTTCATCTTTTCAACCCTTCATCGATATTTGATCTGATGTCACTGAAGGGTTTTGTGGGCATATTTATAACCATAAGTAGTGAAAGTAATGAACAAAACCCAAAAATAGGATCTAAAAGGAGAAAAATCAATAATACTAAATAAAAAATAAAAAATATAGTATAACTAACTATGCATGTTAAATTTTTTCTAACAGTCGGTTTAATTGAGATGTATCATCTATCCAAGACCACTCAAAAGTGTCTCGGTCAAGGATCTCACGTGATCTTAGTCATGAATCTATATATACCAAATACTTCTAAATATAAGTGTGGGTATAAGGTGTTATCATATAGATCATATACCCCCATATCATAGTAAAACAATGCAAAAAATAACTAGTCAACTTCCATACCAATAATCAGAGTACAGAGAATCAATAAACATATCCATTCCTTCAAAAAATGTAAATGTTGTAATGTAAGAACACACCTAGACTAATCACCCATAGGGATGGTCACACATACAAAAAAAATAAAAGGAATAAAATATAAGGAGGCTCTACTACCATCTTTTGGAATCATTATATCAGATTCACCAAATCCCTATCGAGATGCTTCAGGATGATCACATGATATTGAGCCTCTGCCTTAACTAAACTAATGAACATATGGTCTTATTAGGTAATAAAGTGTCTAGGATTCCCAAGAAGGGTGTGAGTAAAACTTTCTAGGACACCGCCATTAGTGTCTCTAAAAAACTAGTTAAGAAGTCTATTCACATGTGATATGTCCAGTATAAATAAATAAAATGCTAAAAATAGAATAAAATAACCATCATCGAATCATAGGGTTCTAAGGTTACACCTAGGATTGACCATACTTGATTCATCTAGAGTCATATTTCTCTGAGAATAAATCATACCCATAAGGGGGCACACATGACCTTCCACAAAATTAGTATTCTCATATCGTCATGCACCCAAGAACATGCCCATACCCACCCTAGAAATATATATTTTGTAATTAAGAAACCATGGGAAGACTCTCCACACCATTAAATCCTATAACATATCATTAGGAACCCAGGGGAAGACTCCCCCCCCCCCAAAATCATATAACATGTCATCAGGAACCCGAGGAAAACTCTCCCCACCATGGAATAACATATCACATTGCATAATTTAGAACTTGATTTCATATATGATCCCCTCCTTGAAAACATATTACATCATTTAAAACATAGGTTATACATACTACTCACCCAGGAAACAAAAATCATATCATCTGGAATTTGGAGGCATATATACTCCTCAGCCATGAAACATAAATCATATTATAGATTTATATCTCCATCCTTAATTCATACACCACATATTACTTGAATGGGTTAACCACTCATTGAAACCCATCCCACATCTCCTAGGTTGGCCTCTTAAGCATACAACATAGAATTACTACTCGAGGTCTATCCTACTCCTCAAAGCACATGACCACTTCCATACAAACTCACAAACTAATCCTTTAAAGATAGTCCCAATATCATAATCTCATCATTTTAAACTCATTATCATCATAATATCACTAACTTGGGTATCCACTAGGTTCCTTTAGACCCATTCCATTCTCTTCTCACCAGAGCATAGCCATAACCAATAGCTTATTGTGTTCCCTTGGCTTGTAGTACCTTTACAAAATCTAGACTCAATAGGTAGTCTTAATCCCCATCAAAATCTCAAATCACAACTTATTCCTACTCACCAGGTATTTTATATAGCTAACTCACACCAAGGACCTTAGCAACCCAATAGAAATTCATTTAATAGTTCCCATGACCCTCACTGGGGGTCATATAACATATCCTTTATGAGACCTCTCAAGCACATTTTCCAAAGGAAAATTCACTCTATCACACCAATTATAGTCCTATATAACTCTTACTTCTCATATAACTCTCCAATTCCCTACTCGGCCCTCGTGAGGGTGTTCCTCATCATGAGTGATCAATAGGGTCGTCCCATGTATTTCACTAGGCCAAAACCTCTCATGTCTGACCAACTAGCCTTAGTAAACTACCTTGGGCTAGGAACGTTTCATATAAAGCATAGGGACCCACGTAGGGTCTCTCTTTACCTCAACTATCATCTTCTCCCTCTTAGTGAAATAGTCACCAGGAAACTTTATTCCTCCAAATATCATTAGATCCCCTACTTCAATCCTAGAGCTTAAAACCAACCTATCTCTTGGTCTACTGATTTCATTAATTTAATCTATGCCCATTTAGGGTTTATATACCAAAATTAAAAAATTAGGTATCAAGACCAAGTCCATTGGTGATCATGGTATCAAGATAGTGTTCAAGGGTAAATCATGTCCCTTGACAGTTATATTCTATCCATAGGTATTATGGAAAAATTTATTTAAGTAAAGGTAAATTTACTATACATGGAGAGACTACACATCAAATGTTATATACCAAAAAGCATAATATTGAGAGAAGTTCATAAGAACCACCTACCTTACACATGGAGTTACTCCATTTAAGTAATATCATCCATAAATTTCCAAGAATTTCCAAGACTTATCCAAGTTTATATCAATACCCAAGATCCTATCTCAAGCCATCACATCCAAAATAATTAATGATAACCAACTATAATTGATTATTTAATTTATTCGAAAAATTCATAATTTCATAAAACTTCCAAGAAATATTTCTGTACAAAAACCATGGCCAACCATGCCCAAAAAATCCATAAAATACTCTTGAAACCACCTCAAGAAAAAAATCACTTTCAATCAGTTCCCGGATAATTTCAAATTTTAATCTGATTCCTCAAAACCGTAGAAAAATAATAAAGAGATGTAGATCCAATAAAATAATGATAAAATACATGTGGAAGTCCTCCTAGGAACTCCACTATACAATCCATGAAAATTTCCCATTATTTCCACCCAATTATATTATGATTTAGTGGTATTTGTGCCAAATACCTATTCTGAAATCACACATATTGGAGGAAATAAAATGGAATAAGAACAAAAGAATGTGTAGTGGAAAAAATATCTTGAATCACCACAAAAATCACCACCAAGAAAATCCCTCCTAAATTGGGATTGATAGAAGGTAGAAATAGGGGAGAGTCAACATAAATAGATCTCCCTACATAGTTGTTTGACAAAAAACCCAAGGGGAAACCTAAAAATTATAGGTATACCCCTATAAAAAAAATAGGGAAACAAATTGGTCATGGTATGACCATTAGGATCATATAGGGACACTCCTTCATGAGAATAATTCATAGTGTATCCCATATGGGTCACAGCTTGACCACCCCAAGAAGAGAGGCCCTCCCTTAGCTAAAAACCATCACAATGCAGTCCCCATGGGCCACAATGAAACCACCCCAGGTAGAAATCCCATCCCCATACATAAAATTTTCATAGTGTGACCCATAAGGGTTTCATCACAACACCCCTTTCCTAAGTGAGGTACATTACCTTAGATAAATACTCCCCTCTCTCATGGAGTAGTTCCTCATGCTCTCTACCATGACACAACCCACATGGAATGCCATCACAGTGTGCCCTAAGGGGTGCAGTGTAACCGTCTTCTTGCATCCAAAACTATCCAAGGTTTCACAGAATACTTCTTCAAAATTCACCCAAGCACCACCTATCATGCATCAATCCACATCCATAAACATTCCATTGAGATGTTCCAACCATTAGAACTCTAAACTGAATCCTAATTCTTGAAACATCCCCTGCTCTAAGACCAAAAATTCAAATCCCATATGAATTTAACGACTCATAAAAACAAAAAAAATTACAACCTATTCACCATATAACTTCTCATTCTCAAGAACTATTAATGATATTTAACCATTAATTTTGAACTACCTTTTTCATTAAATCACAATTAACTTTTGTATCATGCCTCAGAGTGCCAAACTAGCTTCTATTACACAACTCCCAACATCAAGCAACACTATTCATCAATAGTTGAGCTACCCACTCATCACCCTCATCAATATGAGATGTATCTCAACTAAACCTATCTATATTAAAATTCCAAAGTGTCATAAACTGATTTATCCTTGATCTTTTGGTTCTCCCCACTATAAGCATCTGCTCACAAAGGATGATTTCAACTCATGGTTCTCCACACCATAGAAAACACTTACTAAAATTCATTTATAGCGGTCCAACATAACACTTGATGTTTTTTTCCAACACAAAACATCCAATTTTATGTAAAAAAAATCATACATTATCTTTCCAACCTTTCCTAAAAATGTTTAACTACACCCTCTAATATGTCATCACATCACACGATCATGATTCTTTAGTCCACATAGGCATCAGGTGATCATCTAAACACCCACCCCAAATTATAATCCCAACACTCTATATAATTCCATGGTTGGTTCAATAAAACCCCATACAAACAATTTTACTCGTACCATGAGAATCAGTGCATCTATGATCTAGATCTCCCTAGAATCATATCAATTTTATCCCAATCCTGATTCTGAAATGGACTCCATCCAATACAACATCTAAATCCCATTCCTAGTATCTACCAAGGGAATAGGTAAAACTGAATCCACCTATAAACTAATAACTTTGTCTCATCTCAATATTACATTTATAAATATTACTATATACCTAACCCTATTAATATAAGGTTCATACCTCCATGATTTATTTGATGCTCCCCACCCCAAGAGTATTTTGATTTTTAGTCACTAAACCCAAATGTTGATCTGTACAACCCAAAATCCATCTATTACCACATTTAATGACTGGATTTGGTTGTACCACTCACACCTGAGTGCTAATGAAAAACATAAATCACTTATCATTCTTGGATAATAAGAAACATTATCCTAATAATCCATTTAAATTACATTTGCAACAAGAGTAAACCCCTAAAACAGATAATGGTTCACTCCATCATTGTAGGTGTGTCACTCCTCCTGGGCCATGCTCAGCCCTCCCAGGCAACCCATGTCATGGTATAAACTTGGATTGACTATACCATAGTACCTCAATCAATCCATTATTTCACCATCATTATAGATTAAAAACCTTCCATTATCAATGAAACTTTAGGTTTCCACAGCCACAAATACCTCATAAAATCCATCTATTCCCAACTCAAACATAGTCATTCATCAATCTAAATACCAAATAGGAACCATGCATGAATAGAACCCACTTTAACTTATCTATGAATCCTTTTAAAAAATCATTCTAACACTCACTCTCCTCATCCCAAGAAAATTTTACCTCTAAGAAGCTTACTTTCAAGTTCTTGTCCATTATTCACTGAAATATCATCTGAATGCAATAGGGGTATGGTCCCATATCACCTAAACACAACTTGACTTATGATCCACTGATTTTCACATCGTCAAGACAAGGATCACATGCCTAATAAAATATTTGACTATGCCTCTCGTGTATTTCATACCCATCATAACACACGCACTTCTCCTGATTAAACCTTTACACAAAGCATCTACTCAAGCTTTCCATCTCTAAGAGCACTCACAAACCCTTGTAAACCCCTTCATTGGGTTAACCTCACACATCAAATCTCATAGGGAAAAATCTTTGGTTCCATATCAAATATAAAAAGTAAAATCATTTTCCAACACACCCACTATAGGGTTATTTCATATACATATTAGGAATCACATGATAAGTCATCCACCCACTCTCAGGCTCCCATCCTCATTGGGCATCCACATTCTAGACTACCCCCTCAAGGACCAAGTTACATCCTTGTGTATATAACAGTATCATCCTATGATTATTAATATCATGTAAAACCATAGACACATGGTTCGGTTAAGTAAATTTCTACCATAAAGTTATTTGAGAAAACACCATATAGGGTGTTATTGGAACTTTAATTAAATGGACCTATTTCCTTTCCAGAACTAGTAGAAAGACATCTCGGGTCCAAACTAACCTAATAGGGTTCCATCACCTAGGAATCCAATTCATGTACTTACCCACTCAGATTCATTATATTTCTCTTTTATAGAGAGAGTGTATAACCATCATCAGAGAATATCCCACAAGGAGGTCCACATGACCTATCATCTGAAGAAAATATTATGGTTTAGCTGAGTAGAATGACACTAAAAGATATATGGAAAATAACTATATAATTTATTATCAAACTTTCAAAAAATAAACACCTTATAAATAATTAATCAATCACATATAAATATATATATTTTATGTGAATCCTGTATGCCAAGAATGATGCATGTACATGCACATCTTGCGACTACGGTCTAGGATACAAGACCACAAATAAAAATATCAAACACACACATAATGTATAAATAAATATCTCAAATATAACAGAAAAAACCTATAAAAATATTATAATTACACAGATTTAAAAAACCTTCCCTCATTTTTTCCAAGTCTTGGAAAAGTTTAGAGGTAATTTGGGGCCCTTTCATTTGAAAATTTTTACTTTTTTCTCAAGGTCACTTGACTAACCATGCATCACTTATTCCTTTGTGTGGTCAATTGGTTTATTCATGCAATTAGTTGGTTTCTTTATATGGTTAATTGGTTCCATCATGTGTCCAATTTATTCCTTAATAAAGTTGGTTGGTTCCATCATACGGTCATTTGGTTCCTTTATGCGGTTGGTTGGTTCCTTTATGTCTTTGGTTTGTTCCATAATATGGTCATTTGGTTCCTTCATGTGGTTGGTTGGTTCCTTTATGTCTTTGGTTGGTTCCTTCATGTGTTTGGTTGTTTCTTGCATATAGTTGGTTGGTTCTATCTTGTGGTCAATTGTTCCTTCAATCATCCAGTTGTTTCCTTCATGTTATCACTTATTCCTTCATGTATTAATTTGATAACTCATGTGATATCTTGGTTTGGTCACATGGTCAGTCCAACTATTTGAAAATTTTCTAGTTTTTCAAAATACCCAGATTTTTTTCTAGAATTTCATAAAAATTATTTAAACGTGAAATATGGGTTTAAAATATTAAATAGATGTTTTTAAAAACTAATTTTTGGGGATTAAATATAGTTTTATATTCCTTAAAGACCATGGTTATAAATTGGTCATTTCACATGCTTCAAAAAAGAATAAATAAATGAAAATTGAAAAGGAAGGTTTACTATGTTAACCTTTGGGAATCTATATCTATAATATTAAAGTATAGAATTTCCACTCATTCAAGTGTTATTTTTTCTTTTATTTCAGACAATATTGAATCCTTATTCTAGAGCCTTTGATTTATTTGTCTTTGACCTAAATTCTTAATGCTTGGGATTCCAGGCAAGTTTAACAGTCTTTTCCTTCTTATTTTTTCTGTACTAGTGTGATACGTTTAAGGTATATACATCATCTTCTTTTCATCCTATTTTTTGTGAAGTAAATTTCAGAATTTTCTTTCTATGTATTGGATCCATGTTTTCTCTTGTTTTCAAGAATCATTGAAATTAGCATGATTTTGTTTTCCATTGGGTGGGAAATATGGATTAATTATTGAAGATAATTAAATGGATTAAATTTAGTTGAAGGGTTTGGATATTTTTTCATGTGGTTACTAATTTTTTCATTATTTTATTTTTTGTTTCTTGTCTTGTACTTGATTATCTTTTTCATGACCATGTTGTAACTACTATGGATTTATAACCACTTTTGTGGATTTTTGTCTAAAGCCACCAGTCATAAAAGGCTAAGTACTTATAAATGATTAATGAATCTATTGCCTGTGTAAATATAGAACGATGTGAGAATACTGACACACGAGATGATGAATAATGATAAAACTCCCTTAAAATGAATTTCATAATTTTATGTGAACTAGAATCTATTATTGTGTTATGTTGGTATATTTGATGTTTCCTTGTGGTTGTGTGGGTTTTATGGGGTTTTATAGTGATGGTGGTGATCATTTTGGATGTGGGATATTTTGGTGGATGCTTGTAGTGGTTGGGTTATGTTATCACATGTTGGTAGGTTTGTTTTTGTTATTGAGAGAAGTTTGTCTTGTGGTGTTTCCTTTGGTAGGAGATGTGTGGTTGTAGAATTAAGATAAATGGGTTGTTGTATGGTTCCTTATCGTAGTATCCAACTAGCGATGTATTTTGAGGCTGTAATGATGAAAGGGTAATGTTGTAGTCTGGATTTTGATATAAAAAATTAATTTTCATGTGACAGGTTTTTTAAAATATTGAATAATTATGAATAGGTTGTACTTAAATGTAAATTAAATACGGATATTGGTTATAGAGGGTTGTTAATAAATATTAAGATAAATGGATTAATTAATGAACTATGGATGGTAATATAATAATATGGAAAATGGTTGGATCTTTAATTTGAAAGAAATTAAAGTGGGTTTTGAGTGGCGTTTTGGTGTAATGGATTTGTATCTAGTGGTGGAAGCATGTGGTAATAGTAGTATGGTATTGATGGTTGCAGGAGTTGATAAATTATTGATGTTAAACCTTTAGGTTGGGATTTCAGGTTGCCTATGTATGTATATATATACACTTGTATCTTCATATTAATTTTATACATACCCCCACCGATATCAGGTACTATATATCGACACCCAAATGTTTTGGGGGTGTTTTCCCAATAACTATATGGTGAGGTTGGATAGCTGATTACCCCCTCTTCCCCAACCATCCATCGACGGTAATATCGAGTAGCAGCACAGTTGGTGGTGAAGACTAGAACTTGATAAAGGCATAATTAGTAGTTATTATTGGTGATGAGAGGATTTTATATATAGTGGTGGTTATTCCTAGTGGGAGGAGGTAATGAGGTTGATTTCCTTCACTTTCACGATACCCTATTACTCTGGTTTTGAGGATGCTATTGGATGTGTGATAGTGCGGATGATGATTAGATAGTGTCATGAGAGATGTGGATGATGAAATTGATTACAACATAGGATGTAGGGACCTAGGGGTTGGGTAGGTAGGTTTGTGACCCAATCCACATCAAAGATGGAGGGATATGTAGAGATGAGTTGGCATATAAGGTATGGGAGCACATGATGTTTAACGTTGGGGTGTGAGAGTGAAAACTCGGTATGGTAAGTGGATGTGGGGTTTCTTTACCTATATTATCTTGATATTATTTTTTTATACTTTCTTGTATTATTTGGTGGGAGATCCTTGGTGAGTTCGAGATGGTTAATTGACCTATTTAGGTGATTTTGGTTCTACTGCTTATTCACTGGTTTATATGTATGATATCTTCACATGTTCATGGGAGACCTTAGGTGTGATCCTATTGAGTATTCATGTTATTCATACCCTAAGTATATATAAACTACTATATGGGTTTATAGGGAGGTTTTGAAGAACAATTGAGACATTAATATCTGGGATTTTTGAGTTTTTGCGGTGTTGTTGATGTGGGTTTTTTTTTGTATTTCTTTGGAGAATTTTTTAGGGAATTGTTCATACATTGTGGGATGGATTAGTTTCTTCTATCTTATATGATGTAGTTGATTGTTGGTTGTTCATATGATCACCCAATTCTATTTATATTATTTATTTTAATTATTTCTATATGTGTGACTTCTATACCCTCAGTGTTATTCTTCAACCAAGGTCCTATTGAAGGTAGGATTCAGGAGTCACGATCTCTCTTCCTTCATTTTTAGTTGAGGAGCGGTGCCTTTGGAGGGAGGAATTCCTGAAATAGTAAAATATCAAAAAATTTGGTTGAGTGATAGGATGAGTTTGGAGTTAATAACTGGTGAATCTTGGTTGGGAATGGTATGGTGGAAGTGTTATTGGGATTTAGTGTGTGATGTGGACATTGAGACCAGCTAGGACACAGGAATATAGGGACCCTTGTGATCTGACACATGGAACTTAATCCTACCAAACATTCTAGGGAGAGACTTGGGAGAGTAAAATGTATCCCGATTGTGTTTTTTTTTGTGAATGGATGACATGTTTTCAGGAAACAAAATGAATTTTATTAATTAATCTAAATAAGTTCAATGATACTATGATTAGGATCAATTCCCTTGTATTTTTACAGATATGGATTCAGTTCTTCATCTATATATAATTCTAGAGTTATAGGTTTGATAGGCTAATCTAGTGAAACATCATATAATCAATCCAATAGATAAGGATGGGACATGTTATAGTGTGTTTCAAGCTTTCCAACATGCGGTTCAAGAAAATTATGAGGGGATCATATCTGATCAAGAGATAGAGCATTGGATAAAGGAGATTTATTTTTCCTTTAGTCTGATTCAAGCCTGCACTGAGTACTAGATATCATTGGTAGTCAGTTAGATGTGGGGAGTGGTTCCCTAGTGGTAGAAATTTTATCTTGGATAGAAAAGGATGGGGTGTTTCTTGGGATAACTCTCAGAAGGAGTTTCGTCTCAGGTTTTTTTCATTTATGGTGAAGGAAAAGAAGAGGAATTAGTTTCTATCCCTTCATAAGGGGATCCTTAGTGTGTGAGATCCTGGGATTAATATTAAGGACCTCCTGTGTTTTTCTCTCAATCTCTTTATGAATAGAGCCTAGAGGATAGAGTATTGAGGAGGTGTTGCAGCCAGTGATAAGATATATAGTCATCCCATTTACACTTCCTACATATCTAGAGGTTCATAAGAAAGTGAAAGTGATCGAGAGGTTACACTCGTAGAAGAGGGAGGTCATTAGAGCTTATCTAAGATCATAGCTTAAATATGGGATCATGGATACCAAGGTAAAAAAATTATAATAAGTAAGAATTCAATCACAATAGTTACCTTTATGATTTTGGGGGTTGGAATTTCCCTAGAATCTATTAGGGGATTCCTTTTTGAATTAATCTAGGGGAGGTTATAGTCATTGTTATACTCTATTACCAAAAACTTAGGGAGGTAGGTTTGGTTTTGGTGGTGAGACCCCTCTCTAGCTATAGCAGTAGCAAGGGCTGCAATATTTCCTCAGCAGTTGAGAGGAGATAGAGTGGGTAGAGTTCATCCCCATGATATTCCACATATTCAAGTACCTAGGCCAGAGTGTATCCATGGAGGTCATCACTATTGATGTGGAGGGTTTAAACATGGGTAGGTTCATGCTATGGAGGCACCAATGCTAGAGGGAATGGAGATTGTTCGGGGTATGATCAGTTTATCATCTACCTTAGTTGCAAATTTGTTTTATTTAGGAGCTTCACACTTCTTTTTCACCCTCCATGGTCTGTGCATTAGGACTGGAGGTGGAGATTCTTCCAGTACAATTGGTATTATCCAAGCTAGTTGGAGGCCAAGATTTATTATTTAAAGTGTGTTGACATGTTTATTGGTGATAGGTAATCATGAATTAGTGGGAAACTTCTTATTATTACAAATACATTCATATGATATAATCATTAGTATAGTTTGTATGTACTCTTTACATGTAATTTTTGACTATTTATAGAAGATTTTTGTGTCTTATCATGTGGAGGGATAGAAAGTGGTGTTTTCTGGTGAGTAGAGTTATCAAATGGGTGGTATGTCTGAAGAGGCTCTTCTATCTTAGTTATAGGAGTTTTCAATGGAGATTCTGGTCATGGATGATCCCATAATTATTGGGGGAGTTCCTTGATGTCTTTATAGATGAGGTTATGAAACTACCCCCATCTAAATGATGTTGAGTTTCGAATATAGTTATATACAGGTGTTTCTCTAGTTTTTATGGCACCTTATCAGATGTCACCCATGGATTTATGTGAGCTGGGGATACATATCAATGATTTGTAGTAAAAAATCTTTATATATCCCATTGTATATCCTTGGGGTTACCTAGTGTTGTTCTCCAAGAAAGTGGATGGTAGTATGAGGTTTTCTATAGACTACCAGAGGTTGAACCAGGTCATAGTCAAGAATTGTTGCCTCTTTCTAAGAATATAGTATTTTTTACCATTTAAAGGGGTCCAATTGGTATTCAAAAATAAATATATGGTATGGATATCACAAAATGAGTGTGAAGGAGGAGGATATCCTAAAAAACACATTATATTGTAAATATGGGCACTTTGAGTCTACGGTGATGTTGTTCGGTGTCACAAATGCACCAACTATGTTTAGGGGACTTATAAACTCCATGTTCATTGAGTTCCTATACTAGTTTATAGTCGTGTTCTAAACGGGGTGGAGGTCGTCATAGCCCTCAAAATTACATTTATTACTCCTATACTAGTATAGTTGTGCAGGTTCGATCCACAGAGAAGGCAGATGAGTGATTTCTAAGGTTTTTGAATTTCAAACCCCCACTGTTGTCATCAATGGGGAAAACATCTTCTTAATTTCTATATTTTTTTTATTTTATTGATGAAATGAAATAGGATGAGGAAACGCTAATTTTTTTAATAAAGAAACTAAAGTTTATACTAAGTATTGCAAAGAAACTAGAGAAAATACAGTATTAAAACTAAGCATCAAGACAAAGAAGCGAGATCAACAAAGTACTCAGGAATTCTAAACTACTGGTATGAATGGATGTTCTCTCCACAGCTTACAATCGAATCACACTTCAAGAAAGACAGAAGAATTTCCCTCGCCAGGAAACTCAACAGGCAGATGATTAAGTCTTGGATTTCGCCACACCAAACTTAATATAACTGCAAGAAGTTTTAAGATAACAATTGGAAAAGAACTCTCCATAATTTTCCAAATTTTATGCTATTAAAGTTTTTGAAAAATGCATTCAAGATCAACCTCGCTAGTCGATATTGAAGTTTGAAATTTTAAACATTGAAGTGTGAACGATCAAAATATTAGAAACAGGATCAGTCTCTCCAACTGATTCTAATTTCGTAAAAAGATAAGCAGAAGAAGATTTAAAGATCAGAACCAGAAGGTTTTAAAACTCTCGAGCTAAGAAAGTTCAACCTATGATCGCATTGATTAAGGTAGTGAAAACAACCAACAAAAGAGTACAAAGAATCATGGATAGAGGGAAGAAGAACTCCCCTAGCACAACTCTGCTTCCAGACTCCTTCATCTCTTGCTCTGCTATTTCCCGGGAGTCTCCGCTCTCCAAAAATGGTGTTCGTGGAATGAATGAGCGTCTCGAATCGCTCTCGTCTGATGTGATCGTGAAAATGAATGAGAGTCATCGCTCTAAAATTCTGTTGCTACTCTATTTTTATGTCCTCCGTCATCTGCTTCTTTTCACCAACCAATCCAACTGACTTCAGAAGTCCCTCAGTTGTGCACCGCACACGTGCGTTCTTTCGCGACAGGCACGTCGCACTAGTATTTCCCTCGTAAATAACTCCCGGTGAGTTAGTTAGATGAATATGGAGGTTTTTTAGTCCCTTGAATGAACCTGCACAAGAAACACGAACAAAACAATAAATAATTATTCATAATTAAAGACATTAGTTTATTGAAAGTCGTAAAAGATTTAATAATGTAATTATTAATTATGTTATTCATTTTAATTTATTACTTGTTAATTATAAAAAAAAATTAAGAAAATTAAATCATTTACTATTTTTAGTTAATTATATTAGCTTATTTAAGTTCATAATAAATTATTAAGTATTTAATTCTAAAAAATAATTATTTAGTATGGCACATTAAATTAATTTATATTTAATTAAGAAATTCTAATTTATTAGTTAAGCTTAGTTAAAGTTTTATTAAAGTCAATTAAATTATTAATCCTGCTTTATAAGTTAATTATTTTATATTGGTTCTTTATTTATAATTGGTATTGTTCTATATTTTAATTTAGTTATTTTTAATTTAGGGTTTTTTTTAATTTTAGTTTTTTTAAATTAGTTTTTAGTTTTTTTTATTCATTAACTCCTCCCCACAAATCGCCACAACAGGGGGGAGGGTTTCTTCTCCAAATCTTCTCCAGGATTACAACGCGGCCCGTGGAACTCCTCAACACCAGCTCGGACGATCTCCTGCAGGCGGCATCAGATTCAGCTGCAGCGGCGGCGGCTTCGGTTTCTCCAGATCCAGAAACCGACGACACCTCCTCAGGCGATGGAGCGGCGTGTTAGATCACGGCCTCCAGCACACGCCATGGTTTGCTCCCCTTGTTTCAATTTCCATCACCGGATCAGTTTCAACAGACATCCACAACGATCTTGGCAGGGTCAGTCTTGTTGCTCCACAGCTTCATCTTCTTCGAGAACTAAGCTCGGCATCGGCCATCAGCTCAAACGGATAGCGGACTTTGATTTAGAAATGAGGAATGGTGAATCCGATTTCTTCCACAGCAGTTGATGGTTTTAGATTTATGAGTCAGGAGTCTTGTTTTGTAGTGGTATTTAAGCATGGATCTGGTTAAACTTATTTGCCATCGGTGTCTCGCTATTGCTGGTAGAAGCTTAGGTTTTGGTTCAATAAGTTGAATTTTCTGGCGACAAAATGAAATAGGAGAAAAAAAAATGGTGGCTGAAGGGAGATGCAGATGATGACCGCTCGGGTGAGACCGTGAAGAGAAAGGATTTGTGGTGGCTGGAACTTGTGGTCTTGATAAAATTATTTAAATTAGTTACTTTAACAAATTTAGTTAATTTAAAGTAGACAAATAATTATTATATTATTAAACCATTCTGTTAATTAATGAAATATAATTTAAGGAGACTTACTAAAACTAAAATAAGTTTATAATCTTATATTATAATTAATGAATTGTTAAAAGATGACTAAAACATTATGTTACTTAAAATTAATTAATATTTAATACATGCAATGTTAGATTAAGACTTCATTATCTTAGTGCAAATGCAGAATTAATTAATTAGCTAATTAATGTCAAATTATTAACTAAGCAGAACAAAAACAAAAATCTAAATAAAAAGTTATTAGTCTACAAAATTAAAGTAGAAATAAAATAAATATTTTAAAGCTTATAATACTAAATTTATTATAAAAATTAATTAATAAATTAATTAAAAATAAAAATAAAAAAGAGCCACTATTTATTAAAGTGTTAAAATAAGTAATTAAATTGATAAAAATTAATTAAAAAGATGTGGTAAAACATGTGTTTTTAAGGCCACATCATGTTCATCAATGAAATAATTATATACTCCAAGTCAAAGGAGGAGTATTTCTAAGAATCTCATAGTCATCATGATGGTTCTTTGACACCTTAACTCTATATAAATATATCAAAGTTCCGTATATAGACATACGAGGTGAATTTCCTTGAACATGTGGTGTCTCGACAGGGTGTTTTCATGGACCCATCAAAGATCAAGGCATTTGTTTCTTGGGAAGTACTCAAAATCATTGTATAGGTTCATAGCTTCCTAGGTCTTGCAGGCTACTACCTGAGGTTTTTGTCTAACTTATCTCATTTTATAAAGACCCGTATTTTTCATGTAATTTTTTTAAATTATATAAAATTATTATGAGTCTGTGAAAATTAACGACGCGTGATTCCGAGGCCCGGTGTGCCCGAAATGAATTTCTGAACTTTTTTTAGGTACGTTCAATAAACGTGCGATCGGGAAATCCTAACTTTTGAACCGGTGCTCGAAATTAAAATATGAGGGCACCATTGAACTCTTAGTGTCGGGATTCGCTTAAGGGAGTCTTAACCTCGACCGCAGTGGGTTGAGAGAGGAATTTGGTTTTTGCGGTTTTCATGGAGGATTAATAAAATAAATATAATTTGTTTTAAATATCCTCCACCTTCTTTTAGGTTTTGGTGGTAGGGACCACAAGGGGTGGTCGAGCATTTCATGCAGAACATTAAATTTCCGGTTACACAAAAATGTTTAACCATTCTACATGCAATTAAGGAGGTTCATTAATTGCACCAATTAATGAACCTCTCTTAATTATGTGTTTTGAATATAACTCTCATTTCCTCTCTCTCTTTTGAGTTTTTTTGCTGGAAAAGGATATGAGGATTTGGGAGGAGCCCCTTGACGAAGAACGGATCCATCAAGCAAGAACCGAAGAATGACGTTTGAGCGGCATCGTTGGAGGCTTGCATCGGGATCGAAGAACATCTACCCATCTTCAAATGCGGGACACTCTCCAATGACTCTCGAGGTAGGGTTTTTGTCTTGCTTAATTTTCAAGAGTTGTTGAATCATATATCTCTTCCCCCTTGATAAGATACTAATGTGGAGGGCACGGGCCAAACGAATAAGGCCCGGTCCTTCCACCTCTTGTTTATCATTGCGTTCTTCACGGGTGAATTTTAGAGTTGGACAAAACCTGAATCTAAGGGTCAAGAAGTGAAGGAGATGACCCAGGAAACCCGTAGGTGTGATCGGATGGAAAAACAGACCACCGGAGCTCACCTGTTGCCTCGTGGAAGACCATTGGTGTGGCACCGACGTGGCGAAACCGGCGACCGACGCTGGCAGGAGATGGCGGCGGCTGGCACCGGTCGTCCGCGGAGGAGGCGGCTGTCACCGGCCGTCCGTGGAGGAGGCAGCACGCTGTCGCGTGCCGCAGGAGGAGGAGCTTGTGGCTTTTCATCCTGGGTGGTCGAGCAGGGTGGTCGGCACCATCTGGCCTCAGAGGCGGAATGGCACGTCGTCGCGCGCCGCTGGAGGTGGCTACGGCTCGAAGCCGCAGCGGAGGAGGGACCTGCTTCCTGCGGGTCTCGTGATGACCAGGCGGCGCCACGCAGCGCCACGCGGCGCCGCCGCTCAAATTCCCGAACAACTTTTCCGTTCGGGAGAAGGGGGGAGCGTTACCCCCCCACCCCATGCCAACTAGGGCGGGGCCCGCGCCCTCTAGGCTTTTGGCCTTGCTTAATTTTCAAGAGTTTTTGAATCATATATCTCTTCCCCCTTGATAAGATACTAACACAGAGGGCGCATGCCAAACGAACAATCTCTGGTCCTTCCACCTCTTGTTTATCATTGAGTTCTTCGCTGGTGAATTTTGGGGTTGGACGGAACCAAAATATGAGGGTCAAGAAGCGAAAGAGAGGATCCAGGAAACCCGTAGGTGCGATCAGATGGGAAAATGGACCACCAGAGCTCACTCAGTGGCCTGTGGAAGACCGCTGGCGTGGCACTGGTGTGGTGGCACCGGCAACTGGTGCTGGCAGGAGAAGGAGGCGGCTATCACTGGTTGTCCTTAGAGGAGGCGGCATGCCGTCGCATGCCATAGGAGGAGGTCGCGGCACTAGGCCACGGCGGTCAGCAGAGCGGCCGACATTGGCCGACCGAGGAGGTGGTGCGGCGCGCCATCGCACGTCGTAGGAGGAGGAGGCTGTGGCTTTTCTTCAATGGTGGTCAAGCAGGGCGGCAGTCCCCAGCCGACCTCGGTGGTGGAGCAGCGTGCCGTCGCGCACTGCTGGAGGTGGCCACAACTCGAAGCTGCGACGAAGGAGGGACCCGCTCCCTGCGGGTCTCGCGGCGACCAGGCGGTGCCACGTGGCGCCGCTGCTCAAATTCCTGAACATCATAGCCATTTAGGAGAAGGGGGGGAGCATTACCCCCCTCCCCAGGACAACAAGGGAGGGGCATGTGCCCTCTATCAGGCCGATCCCCCCCCCCCCACACACCCTGCTGGTTGGGGTGCGCCCTCCTGCGGGTTGGGCTGCCCCTCCTGCGGGTCAGGTCGCCCCCCCCCCCCCCCTGTGGGCCAAGCTATGCCACCCTTGTGGGTTGGGTCGTGCCTCCCTGCGGGCCGAGTCGGGCCCCCCTGTAGGCCGGGCTGCGCCCCCTGCGGGCTGGGTCGCGCCTCTTGCGTGCTAGGCCAGACCGCGGCCCTACGGACCTAGCCCGCCGCGGTCCGGCCGAACCGGACCAGCCCAAGCCGGTTCGGGCCAGGCCAAGTCAGAACCAGGATGGGTTGGGTCAACCCAAACTAGGTTGGGTCGACCCATACCAGGTCGGGCTGGATCGGACCGGACCTGGACCCATCCTGGCCTAGTTTCTCTTAAAATGCCATAACTTGAAATCTAGACGTCTGTTTGACGAACCGTCTGTGGAGTTCGGATCCTTGGAGAGAGACAGACCTTTTGGTATACTCCACTCAGATTTTAGATGAAGTTGGAGTATGTCCAGGTTGGATCGAACCCGGATCCAACCGGGCCCTCGGTACTAAAACGCTTATAACTCACAGATTGGGCGTCTGATTGACATGTCGTCTGTCGCGTTGGAACTATTACAACATGCTGTTCCTTTGGGTTACTCATTTTTAGAGCTTGGTGGTGGTCAAGGTATGACTGATGTGTCGAGGAGAAGATTCTACGGAACTCAAGCACACTAGGTGTGAGGAATCTTATGGCTAGTTGTCTTGGAAGTAGCGACCCTATTTGAATCAACATCATAGAAACCCTATGTGGATCAGCATTGTAGATACCCAATGAGGTCCAGTTTTAGGGAGGCCCATCGAGGATCAAAAACTAGCGAACTTGTGTGGATCAGCATCGAGCGACCCTATATGGATCAGCATTCCAGCAACCTTGTGTGGATCAGCATTCCAGCGACCCTGTGTGGATCAGCATCCTAGCGACCCTGTATAGATCTGGAGTAGTGTGACCTGATAAGGACCATCCATATAGTGGCCCATCATGGAATAATGACTTAAATACAAGATTGGACTGATAATAGAACAACTTCTCCATGGACCAGTTGTGGAACTTCTAAATGGAATAAGATGATACAGCTTAAGACTAATCATTTATATTTCTAATCTCTGAGTTGTATACCTGGTGTGAGCTTCGTGATTTGTGAATGAGGTCTTTCTTTGTGTTTTTTCCTTTTTGGAACTCTGGGAGACCTTCGGGGGGTCTTGGGGTCCCTACTGAGTATTGTTATACTCACCCATGCATGAGCTTCGCCCGCACCATATTGTGTCTTGTGCAGACGATAGACAGCTTTGACTGAGGTTTGGGAGCCAAGACTGGACGGTGCTCGGAGGTGGACCTTTAGTCGTGAAATGCCAATGTGATGACTGACCGTGAGTTGTACCTACCCTCAAGGTACGAACCTTGGTGGATGATTCCGAGAGCTGTTTTTTTTTGTTTCTATTGTAATTTTCATTTGGGCTTGTATTCTGAAACCTTTACTTACAGTACTCACCCCATTTTACTTTCAATAAACTTCTTTTTTACTACTGTAGTTTTACTATGTGGGTTGTGTCTGTTGTATTCTTAGACTGTGTGTTTGCAGGTTTAGAGGCAATGTGTTCCCGTTTTTCTGGGATACACCTTTCGGTGCTAGTCGCCAACCTCTAGCCTGTGGAAGGCGGGCTTGGGATAGTCACGGCACGGACCCAGGGCGAAATTTTGTGACAAAGTGGTATCAAAGGAGTGGGTTCTACCAAAGAACTAGGAATCTTATCTTTTAATAGATCAATATTGTTAAGTGTTTTGAGTGTGGTTTTCAGTTCGGGGAGTCCAGTGTTGGGGCGGCGGCCGACATATCTATACACCAGGACCCTGAATTCTGATTTCTAACTCGATGCATGAAAACACTGATTACCTGTGTTTTGTAAATGTTTTTGCTTTGATCTCTTTTGAGTCATCTCACCAGGTATAACTTTTAATCTTGGAGAACCTGTTTCATTTCAAGATGTCGCTGCGTAGACAGCCATGTAGGATTCTAGTGATATTTTGCGATGATGGCCCACCGAGCGATGAGGCTTCGGTGCAGGGCCCTCTTATGGCAATAGTACCATCGGGTGGTGTACCCGCAGCACCACTACCCATTGAGAAGCCATTACCACTAGCACCACCAGCAGACAGTGCACGCCAAATGAGCATGTTGCACGAGTTTCAGCAGCAGAGGCCTCTGAGGTTCCAAGGCAAGATGGATCTATAGGCAGTTGAGGACTGGCTAAAGGCTGTGGCCATAGTTTTTTTCCTAGTTGGGATACCAGCCGACCAGATGGTGATCCTAGATGCCAGACTTTTCTAGGGAGGATCAGAGAGATAGTGGAGCCTGACTCTCTAGATATACAACAAGGCAACCCTCACCTGGGTAGATTTTGAGGGCCTCTTCAAGGCAGAGTCTGTTTCACTGACTCTATGCTCTATGTGTATACAGGAGCTGCTACACTTATAGTAGGGTAGCCTGGCCATGGCCCAGTACTCTGTGAGGTTCACCGACCTCTTGTGTTACTCTACTAAAACGTGGTGGGACCCTTTCTTTAGGGCTCAGACCTTCAATCGGGAACTCCGACGGGAGATCAGAGCTTCGATGGTATCTATCAGCATTTCGACGCATGTCGGAGTGCTGGAGAGATCACTCTTGGTTGAGAGTTTCCTTGCTGAGCAGACACTGACTGTGAGACCCACCACCAGGTGACACATAAAAGAGTCATCTGTGGCTGGTAGTAGGTATATGACACAGAGGTCCAAGAGGACCAAACCTTCTGGTGGATGACCCTGGGACGTAGGGTCGGAGGTGCGAGTCTCACGAGGTAGAGAAGGCATGCAGAGGAGCGGATTGTGCTTCACGTGGGGCGGGCAGGGTCACATGGCTCGCAACTAACTGACCAGCTGCACTGACGACCATTAGATGGTTGAGGGACCACTGAGGCAGAGGTAGGGATTCAAGCAGGGAGGTCCGCAGGCAGCAGGCAGACATGATAGAGGATCTGGCCGTGCAGGAGGCGGTGGGCGGCGATTCGAGGTTCTACCGCCACCACCTCCAGGTGGTCCACCCCGACCTCAGGGAGCAGATGGACAGGGATGAGCTCAGCTCCAGTAAGCTGAGACCTACGACCACGGCGCTCCAGATATGATTCAAGGTATGATCTATGTCTACTCCACCTTAGCTGCAGTACTTATAGACAGAGGTTTTAGTCACTCTTTCACTGCCATGGCCCTCGTTCGGAGCTTGGAGATTCCATTTGAGACGTTGGCTCGATCCTTATAGATATAGACTCCTACGGGAGGGGATTTGATGATTACACACTGGTTCTAGTAATTTGATCTTACATTAGGAGGTGAGAGGTTTGGTTGGGATCTTCTAGTAGCGGCGTCGAGGCCTTACGACATAATTTTGGGTATGGACTGGTTATCTATAATCCATGCTCAGATTTACTTCATTAGGTGCAAAGTAAGGTGTTTTCATGAGGATGGGACCAGGTTTTCCTTCAATGGAGAGAAGGCAACCTTTAAAACACAGGATGGACTTACTCAGAGGAGGGTGCAGCCGATCACACATCAGTTGGATAGCCTTACCCTCGGAGCAGTTGATGTTGAGAGTTCGAGCTATCTGGTAGTGGTGGTTCAGTATGTTAATTTCTTCCCTGATTATGTTCTATGACTACCTCCTCATAGAGATGTGTCCTTCTATATCGAAATGTACACAGGGATGGCATCGAAATCTACACCAATATATCAGATGGCTCCCGTGGAGCTTCGTGAGTTACAGGTACAAATGGAGGACTTGCATTGGAAGGGGTTTATAAGGCTGTGTGTTTCTCCATGAGCAGCCCCAATTTTGTTATCCAAGAAGGAAGATGGGAGTTTGAGGCTCTGTATAGATTATCGGCGCCTAAACCAGGTGACCGTGAAGAACAAGTATCCACTTTCGAGGATTGATGATCTCTTTGATCAGCTGAAGGGAGATCGTTGGTTTTCAAATATAGACCTCAGATCAGTCTATTGTCAACTCAGGGTACGATACAAGGATATGTAGAAGATGTCCTTCATATGTCTCTATGGCCACTATGAGTTCTTGGTTATTCCATTCGGAGTTACCAACTCCCCTACAGTGTTCATGGGACTCATGAACAGGATTTTTCATCCATACCTCGATCGCTTTGTGGAGGTTTTCATCGATGACATCTTGATATACTCAGCGTCGGAGAAGGAGCATGACAATCATCTGCAGGTAGTTCTGGATACACTTTGAGATCACCATATTTATGTTAATCTCTTGAAGTGCCAGTTCTGGATACGAGAGGTCCACTTTCTGGGACACGTTATCTCATAGGCTGGATTTGCATTGGATCCGGAGAAGATAGAGGCTCTTCTTGCTTGGGAGCCACCCAGGAGTGTGACCGATGTGTGGAGTTTCCTGGGGTTGGCTAGGTACTACTGGAGAGTCGTACCTGACTTTTATAGAGTTTTGGAACCCTTGTCAGCTTTGATGAAGAAGGGACATCCCTTCGTATGGACGGATAGATGCTAGCTGAGTTTTCAGAAGCAAAGGCACAGACTGAGGAGTGCCCCCATCTTGAGGCTACCAGAAGAAGGCATTGGGTATATAGTTTACTGCGACTCATAAGGGACCAGACTTGGATGTTTCCTAATATAGGAGAAATCCATGATCTCTTATGGTTAATGAAAGCTAAGAAAGCATGTGAAGAACTATGCTACCCATGACCTGAAGTAAGCAGGAGTGGTCTTCGCCTCAAAAATGTGGAAACACTACTTGATGGGCAAACGTTTTACAGTCTACTCTAATCACAATAGTCTCAAATATATATTCTCACAGAAGGAACTGAACCTAAGACTGTGGTGATGGATAGAGTTCCTCCAAGACTATAGATTTGAGATGGTATATACTCTTGGGAAGGGGAACATGGTAGCAGATGCACTCAGTAAGAAGTCTGGTCTATAGTTTCCAAGTGCGGTGACAGAGCAGCTAGCCGCATTGAAGATATCGTTCATAGATAGAGATGGAGCAGCTTACCTCCAGTCTATGATAGTCACTCCCCCACTCCTTCAGCGAGTCAGGGAGGTGCAGCTTGGGGACATTGACTGCGAGGCTCGACGTGCTCAGTTATCCTCAGGACAGGCACCTGATGGATTTTTTGAAGGTGGGGAGCACGTCATTCTCTTCAGAGGATGCATCATGGTACTAGTGGAACTACGGGAGGAAGTGTTGAGGGAGTTCCATATGTCCCCTTTGGCGGTACATCCTGGTGTGGCGAAGATGTACCAGGACCTCCGGCATCAGCACTAGTGGCCAAGGATGAAGAAAGTCTTAGCAGAGTATGTTTCACAATGTCTCACTTGTTAGCAAGTGAAGGCTAAACATCAGGTTCCAGCATGCTTATCACATCCACTAGAGGTATCGGAATGGAAGTGGGATGGTATCTCCATAGAATTTGTGATAGGGCTACCATGGACGTCCAAGGGACATGATTCCATGTGGGTGATTATTGACCGACTCACCAAGTCGGACCACTTCCTACCCATCCGAGAGCAGGGATCAGTAGAGGGCTTGAGATGCCTCTACATACAGAAGATTTTACGGCTTAATGGTATGACATCGACGATCGTCTCTGACCATGACACGCATTTTACATCCCGGTTGTGGAAGGGATTACAAGAGGCATTCGGGACTCAACTACGTTTGAGCACTGCCTTTCATCTGCAGAAGGATGGTCAGACGGAGTGGACCATTCAAACACCGGAGGACATTCTTTGTGCCTGCATCCTAGAGTTTGGCCATTTTTGGGAGGATCACTTTCCCTTGGTGGAGTTCGCGTACAACAACAGTTATCACTCCACCATCGGTATGGCACCATATGAGGCCTTGTATGGTAAACCATGCAGATCACCTCTATGTTGGATAGACCTAGGAAAGTGAGAACTTATGGGTCCAGAGTTGGTACGAGCAACCAATGAGAAGGTGCAGATCATCCAGGAGCGGATGAAGACTGCAAAGAGAAGACATAAGTCTTATGATGATAGGAGATGGAGACCTTTGGAGTTTGAGGAGAGAAACTATGTATCCTTATGGGTATCACCTCGATGAGGTTTGCAGATATTTGGCCGGGGCAGAAAGTTATCTCCAAGGTTCATAGGACCCTTTCAGGTTCTCAACAGAGTTAGAGAGGTGGAGAATCATCTATCTCTTCCCTCATAGATTCATCGGGGGAATGACATTTTCCATGTGTCGTAGCTAAGGAAGTGCGTGCATGATCCATCACACATTATTGACTAGGGCAAGCGGAACATTGATGATGGGGAGAAATTTACGGAGGTTCCAATGGAGATTTAGGATCAATAAGAGTGGGTCCTTCGTGGATGGTCGATACCTCTGGTGCGCGTCCACTGACAGCACATGGGCCTCTAGGAGAGCACATGGGAGTGGGAGGCTCAGATTTGTGCTCAGTACCACCATCTATTTCCTTAGTCCATGTTGTGTATTTTAGGGGAAAAAAGTCATAAGGTGGGGAGAATGTAAAGACCCAGACTATCCATGTAATTTTTTTAATTATATAGAATTATTACGAGTCTGCGAAAATTGACAGTGCATGATTCCGAGGCCCGGGGTGCTTGGAATGAATTTATGAACTTATTTTTAGGTATGTTCAGTAAACGTGAAAGTGGGAAATCCTAACTATTGAACCGGTGCTTGGAATTGAAATCTGAGGGAACCATTGAACTCGTAGTGTCGGGATTCTCTTAAGGGAGCCTTAACCTCGGTCGTAGTGTGTTGAGAGAAGAAGTTGGTTTTTGTGGTTTTCTTGGAGGATTAATAAAATAAATCTAATTTATTTTAAATATCCCCTACCTCCTTTTAGGTTTTGGTGGTGGGGACCACAAGGTGTGGTCGGGCATTTAATGTAGGTCATTAAATGCCCAGTTACACAATAATGTGTAACCATTCTACATGCAACTAAGAAGGTTCATTAATTGCACCAATTAATGAACCTCTATTAATTATGTGTTGTGAATATAACTCCCCTCTCCTCTCTCTCTTTTGAGTTTTTTGTTCATTGGAAAAGGAGAGGAGGATTTTGGATGATCCCCTTGATGAAGAATAGATCCACCAAGCAAAAACCAAAGAACATCGTTTGAGCGGCATCGTGGGAGGCTTGCTTTGGGATCCATGAACATTGACCCATCTTCAAACACGGGACACTCTCCAATGACTCTTGAGGTAGGGTTTTTTCCTTGCTTAATTTTAAAGAGTTGTTGAATCATATATCTCTTCCCCCTTGATAAGATGCTAACGCAGAGGGCATGGGCCAAATGAACAAGACTCGGTCCCTCCGCCTCTTGTTTATCGTTGCGTTCTTCATGGGTCATTTTTAGGGTGGACAAAACCCAAATCTGAGGCTCAAGAAACAAAAAAGATGACCCAGGAAGCCCGTAGGTGCAATCGGATGAAAAAACAGACCACCAGAGCTCACCTGGTGGCCCATGGAAGACCACTGGTGCGGTACCGGCGCGGCAGCCGACAACGGCCGACCGCGGAGGAGGCGGCGTGTTGTCACGTGCCGCAGGAGGAGTCCATGGTGGTTAGCAGAGCGACTGAAATAGGAAGGACACAGAGGTGGTGCGGCTCGCTGTGGCGTGCCGCATGAGGAGGAGGCCACGTATTTTCAGCTGGAGCAGTCGACCAGGGCAGCTGGCACTGGTCAGATGCATAGGGAGAGTGGTGCGCCGTCGCGCACTGCTGGAGGTGGTCGTGGCTCAAAGCCGCAGTGGAAGAGGGACCCGCTCCCTGCAGGTCCCACAGTGATTAGGCGGCACCACGTGGCGCCGCTGCTCAAATTCCTGAATGGATTAGCTATTCAGGAGAAAGGGTGGGAACGTTACCCCCCCATGGCAGTTAGGGAGGGCCCCGCGCCCTCCAGCGGGCTAAGCCCCCCCTCGGGGTTGGGTAGCGCCCTCCTGTGGGCAAGGCTACCACTCCTGCGGGCTGGGCCGCACCCCCCTTGCGGGCCGGGATGCACCCCCACTGCGGGTCGTGTCGTGCCTCCCTACGGGCCTAGGTTACGCCCCCTTCGGGCTGGGCCGCGCCCCCTACAGGCCGGGCCGGGCCAGACCGCAGCCCAACGGGCAAAGCTCACCGCAGCCCCACCCAACCGGGTCGGCCGAGGCTGGTTCGATCTGGTCTGGCTCAGACCCAAGCCGGGGCGGGTCAACCAGAACCGATTCGGGTCAGGCCGGGTCGGTCCCATCGGGTCGGACCGGACCCGGACCCATCCATACCCAGTTTCACTTAAAATGTCATAACTTGAAATCTAAACGTATATTTGTAATATAGTATATGGTGCTAGGATCCTTGGAGAAAGACATTCCTTTTGGTATACTTTACTAGGATTTTGGAGAAATTTGGAGTATGGCCGGGTTGGATCAAACCTGAATCCAACAGGGCCCTTGATACTAAAATTCTTATAACTCACAAACCATGTGTCTGATTGACATGCCATCTATCGCGTTGGAACCCTTACGACATGACAATACATTGGGTTACTCATTTTTAGAGCTTAGTGGAGGTCAAGGTATGACTAATATCTCAAGGAGAAGATTCTTCAAAACTCAAACGCACCAGGTGCGTGGAATCCTATGGCCGACTATCTTGGAAGTAGTGACCCTGTGTGGATCAACATCATAGAGACCCTCTGTGAATCAGCATCGTAGCTACCCAACAAGAACCAGTTTTAGAGCGGCCTGTCGAGGATCATTAACTAGAAACCCTGAATGGATTAGCATTGAGCAACCCTATGTGGATCCGCATTCCAGCAACCCTGTGTGGATCAGCATTCCAGTGACCCTGTGTGGATCAACATCCTAGCGACCCTATGTGGATCAGCAGTAGCATGACCCGATGAGGACCTGCCTTATAGTGGACCATCGTGGAACAATGTCTTACATCCAAGATTGGACCGATAATAGAACAAATTCTTCCTACACCAGTTGTGGAACATCTAAATGGAATAAGATGATATAGCTTAATACTAATCATTTATGTTCCTAATCTCTGAGTTGTATACCTGGTGTGAGCTTAATATTGATTCATGCTTTGTGAATGAGGTCTTAATATGTGGTTTTTCCTTTGTGCAACTCCAGGAGACCTTCAGGGGGTCTTGGGGTCCCTACTGAGTATTGTTATACTCACCCCTGCACGGGCTTCTCACGTACCTTATTGTGTCTTGTGCAGACAACGAATAGATTTGACCAAGGTTTGGGAACCAGGACTAGAAGGTTCTTAGAGGTGGACCTTTAGACGTGACGTGTCTCTGTGACGACCGACTGTGATCAATACCTATCCTTCAGGTAGGAACCTTGTCGGATGATTCCAGGAGCTGTTTTTCTGTTGTTGTTGTACTTTTCATTTGGGCTAGTATTCCAGCCCCCTTACTTATAGTACTCACCCCATTTTACTTTCAGTACACATCTTTTTTACTACTACAGTTTTAATATGTGGGTTTTGTCCATTGTATTCTTAGACTATGTGTTTGGAGGTTTAAAGGCAATGCCTTCCCATTTTTCAAGGATATGCCTTTAGGTGCTAGTCGTCAACCCCTGACCTATGGAAGGAAGGCTTGGGGTAGTCACGGTACGGACCCAGGGGGACAGGTCGTGACACATTTTACATCCTAATTGATGTATTTTACAAGTAAGTACTAGGATTTTATTTAGACTGATTAGTGTCATGAAACTTTTAACTAACTGAAAGAGAGGTTGATAAGTTCCCTTGTGCTTTTATTTTCACAGGAAGGGGTGATGTTCGAGGTATTCTATGACACTTACCAAATAGTATTGGGATGAGTCTTGATTTAGTAAAGGTATTTGATCACTTATGGTCCTAGGTAGTTTATTCCCCATTAGCATAACAATACCACTCATGACCTAAATATGGAAGCAATTGTGTTTTCCCTAAAGATGTGGTAACATTACCTAATCAGTGAGCACCGTATGGTCGTCATAGACCATGAAATACTTGGGTATGTTTTATATAAATGGGATATAAACTTATATTAGTGGAACTAGATAGATATTTTCTAGGATTATTATTTTGAGATCTTATACATCCTAGAAAAGGGGAATGCGGTCACTCGCATACTAAGTTAGAATTCTCATGGAGATGTTTTTAGAGAGTCTAGGGATGTCTGGAAAGGGATGGAAGAGCATGTTGTGATGCATATCAATGTATAGAAAGTTAGTGTAAGATTTTTTCTCTATGATATCACAATTGAATCATCTCTTATATGAAAGTTGGAGGAGTCTCAGTGGGGAGACTCAATGGTGTTGGTGATGCAAGACCATGTCATTCAAAGTGATATGCTAAAGGGGTGGTCTGAGGATGGTTATGGATTGGATGTTATTTTAGGGGAGACTATAAATTCAATTTTACAGGCATGAGGGTGTTTGTAAAGAGTTTAATATCTCACACTTGGTGCTGCATCTGAGGGTGTCCAAGATGTACCATGGTTTGAGGAGGAATATTTTGTGGCCTAGGATGAAGTGGTTGGTGGTGGAGTCCATGGAATGGTCACTAGCTTATTAGTAGGTGAAAGAAAAATAACATGTTCCTAGAAGTATTTTTCATCCCTTGGATTTCCCCTAGTGAAGGTGGGATGACATCTCGATGTATTTCATTACTAGGTTAATAAAGGAACAATGAGGTTGTGATGTTGTTTGGGTGATTGTGGACAAATAGATGAGGTCATCCCATTTTTCAATGATCAAGGAGTCAATTTATGTGGATTAACTAGAAAGGTGGTATATAGATTAGGTTTTATGACTACATGGGGTAACTAAGAATATTATATCTAACCAGGGAACTCATTTTATCTTATAAGTTTTGAGGGTATTGTAGTATTCTTTTGTCTCTCAGATGTGCCTTAGCACTGCTTTCCATGCCCATACAAACAAACAGACTGAACAAATCATCCCAACACCAGAGGTTATGATTTAATATTGCATATTAGACTTTGTAATATCATGGGTGAAACACCTATTGACGGTTTAGTTTTCCTAAAAAAATATTTATCACTCATCTAACTATATATATTTATTTGATACATTGTATGGGTGGTTGTGTTGTTCTCCACTATGTTGGGATAAGGTTGGGGAGTCGGAATTACTTGGTCCTGATGTGGTGTAGAGAACAATAGAGAATATTTAGGTGGCTTGAGTGCAGATAAAGGTATTATAGGACCATAAAAAGTTATATTTATATCATAGGAGGAGGCCCTAGAGTTTGAGGTTGGGGACCATGGGTTCTTAAAGGCTTCCCATCATCAGGGGTAGTAGACGTTTGATCAAGGGAGTATGCTTTATCTTATGTTAATCGGGTATTTCGAGGTGTCGGATCACATTAGTGAGGTAGTGTATCGATTGGAGCTTCTACCATGTATTGACAAGGTTCAAAATGTTTTTCACTACTTCTAACTCTATCAGTAACTTTGCAATTAATCCCATGTTATTGGTTGGGGGAGTTATATATTGATGATGATGCAATATTTTTTGAGTGACTAGTTGATATCTAGTATCATCCACAGAAGGTTTTTCATGGGAAATTTTTCCCTTGTATCTTTTGTTGTGGAGCCATATTGTCTTGTAATATATCACTTGGGAAAGGGAGTCGTGGATGCATGATCAATAACATGAGTTGTTTGATGGTTTATCATTTTGGTTTTACTTATTTTATTGTTTACTTTGGTTTATATGATGTGTATAACATTATGGTTTATATGAGTTTTACTCTCTCCCTTGGTTGATAATGTCTCCTAATTATGTATTTTTTTTCTCTAATGTGCGGTTGTGTTTTTGTAAGAGCAAGATCCTCTAGAGGTATCTCATGGGTGATTGTCCAGACCCCCTTTCCATTTTCATCACAAGTTCTGTTTTGATTCTTAGGGATTAGAATTGTTTAATAGGAATCCGATGTAATTCCTTATTGTTCTAAAACCTTCCCTTATCTTTCCTAATACCAGTAGGTGTTAGGATGGTGTTTAGGTCCTTTTTACTATGAAATTTCCCAGTTTTTTCTCTTGTTCAGGTGACTAAACATAAATTAACTTATTTCATTATGTGTTAGGTTGGTTTTTCATGCGGTCAGTTGGTTCCTTCATGCAGTTGATTGGTTCCTTTATGTGGTCAGTTGGTTCCTTCATGTGATTAGTTGGTTCCTTTGTGTGGTCAGTCAATTCCTTCACATGTTTGGTAAGTTTCTTCTTTTGGTTAAATGGTTCCATTATGTTGTTCGTTGTTCCTTCTTGTGGCTAGTTGGTTACTTAATGTGGTTTTTTATTACTTCATGTGGCATATTGGTTCCTCATGAGTTTTCTTAGTTTTGTCATGTTGTCAGCCCAATAGTTTTCAAAATTTCTAGTTTTTAAAAATAACCATATTTTTCTAAAATATCCAAAAAAATACATTTAATATTAAATATATGATTTAAATATTAAATAAATGTTTTTTAAAAAATGGGATTAGATATTGTATTTTAACTCCTTAAATATCATGGTTTTAAATGGGGTATTTCACATGTTTTAAAAGAAAATAAATTAAATTATAATTAAAAAGGAAGTTATACCTAGTTAATATTTGGGAAATTATATTTAGTATCTTAAAATATGGGATTTCATTCCATTTCAGTCTTTTTATTTCCTTTAAGTCTAGAAAATCTTGAAGCCTTATTCTTGATCCTTAGAGTTATATACCTTTGAACCAATTTCTTCTTTTTTATGATTCTAGTTTTGTTAAAAAAATATTTTACTTCATCTATTTTTCACAGTAGTGTGATGTGTTTGAGACAGCGACATCATTTTCTTTTCCCCCTATTTTTGGTGCAGTGCATTTCATAATTTATTTTCTGGGTAGGGGATCCTTATTTTCTCTAATTTTTATGCATTTGTTAAATTAAAATGATTTTTTCTATTAGTTGGGTGGTGTATATCAATTAATTAATATAATGGATTATATTAAATTGAGTTTAAGGGGTTGGGTGTTTTCACATGTGGTTAATATTTTTTTTTTATTATTGTATTTTTTGTTCCATGTCTTGAACTTGATTATCATTATTATTCCCTTATTGTAACTATTATGAATTGATAACCTCTATTTTTAATTGTTGTTTAAATCCACCATTAATAAAGGGATAAGTAATTATATATAGATAATGAATTGGTTGCCTGTGTAAATTTGAAACTATATGAGAATACCCACACATGAGATAATAAATTAAAGAGAACCCCCACCCCAAATGAACAGTGGGAATTTAATGTAAATTGAATCTATTTTTTGTGACACTATAATGTTTTTTGTTAACTTTCAGTTGTGTGGGATGTGTGGGTTTATACAGTGATAGTGGTTACCAGTTAAGATGTGGTATATTCTTGGGGTCTTCCTATAGTTTTTGGGTTATGTTAATGTGTTATGGTTGTTTTATAATAGTTATTTTGAGAAAGTTGTCTTGTTTTGTTGGATTTGGAAGGAGATGCATTGGTTTTAGTAGCAAGGTGAATGTGTTGTTTCATGGTGCCTTATTTTAGTATCCTAAGAATGATGGATTATGAGGTTGGTAATAATGAAAGGGTAATGGTGTGGGATGGATTTTAATAAAAATAATAATAGAATTTTCATGTTGTGGATGGTTTAAAAATCAATAATTATGAATACGTTGTAATTAAATGGAAATTAAATATAGATGTTGGTTATGGAGGTTTGTTATTAAATATGAGTTTAAATGGATTAATTAATGAACTATATATGGTAATGTAATAATATATAAAATGGTTGGATCTATAATTTAAAAGAAAGGAAAGTTAGTTGTGAGTGGCTATTTGGTGAAGTGGAGTTTCATTTTATAGTGGAAACATGTGGTAACAGTAGTACGGTGTTGATGATAAATTGAGTTGATGAGTATTGTTGTGAAATGTTTAAACTGATCTTGTGTATTATCTATGTGTTTTTGAATATATATATATATATATATATATATATATGTTACTTATATACACATACCACCTGCATCAGGTACTATGTACCGACAACCATATGTTTTTTTAGGGGGGTGTTTTACCCAACATCAAGATGGTGAGGGATGAATGGATGATTAACCCTTCTTCCTCACCCTTCCTTCAACGATAGTATCTTTCAGAGATTTATTTAGTGTAAAATCCTATCCCTTGATGATGGTATGGTTGGTATTGATGCCTGGTGATTATAGAATTTTATATATAGTGGAGGTCAAACATGGTGGTAGGAGGGTATGAGATTGATTTTCTTCATGTTCATGATACCCTACTTCCATGGTTATGAGAATTTAGTCAGATGTGTGATGATGTGGATGATGATGTAGAAATTTCATGAGAGATATGGATGATGTAATTAATGATTTAATAGGATTTCAATTCCTCTATGAGTCTAGGGTCGGTAGGGTTGTAACCCAACCCACGTCATAGATGAACAGATATGTGGTGATGAGTTGGCATGGAAGGGATAGAAGTACAAGACAGTTGAAATTGGTGTGTGAGAGTGGTAACTTAGTGGGGGAGTGGATATTGGGACCCTTCACCCATTTTATCTCAATAATATTTTATTAATATTGCTTTTTTTATTTAGTGAGTGAGCCTTGGTTAGGTCTTGATGGTTAGTTGACATGTTTAGGTACTTTTTGGTTATGTTGCTTGTTCACCAGTTCATTGGTATGCTCTTTTCACATTTTCATGGGAGAAATTGGGTGTGATATTATTGAGTATACATGTTATGGCCACCCTACATATATATAAACTATTTTTTGGGTTTCCATGTAGGTTTCAAAGACTAATATAAACATTACTATCTTGGAGGTTGGAGATACTATGGGGTTATTGTTGATGTCTTCTTTTTTTGTTTTACTTTAGAGACTTTTGTTTCAAAATTTTCATGAATTTTGGGATGGCATAGTTTCTTTTATATTATGCGATGGATTTTTTTTAGTATTTTTTTCATCTTATCTCCTGATCCTTTTTCTATTATTGAGGGAAATACCTTCCATATGTGTGACTTTTACACCCTCGGTGTTATTCACTAACTCGGGACCTACTAAAGGAGGGATTAAGAGGTTATTATCAATTTCCCATTATTTTAGACCTAGGATAGGTAACTCTTCAAGGAGGGGTCAGGAAAAATAGTCCCTTACCCTTGTTAACCTAGACTTCCCACTAGAAAATGCTGTATGTGATGAACCAATCCAAGGTTCAGCACAAGCTCCGACATATCCCTAATATTTTTCTACCATATCACAAATAGTAAGATAAGAACAAGAAACTTTGATACCACTTTGTGATGTTCCTCTATTCCAATACCACTCACTAATGTTTGGGATAAGGAACTCAAATGACATCAGGCACACCTCCCCATAAACTAGAGGATAACAACTAGCTGTGAGGGTATAAGGTGTTACCATGGGGAGACTATACCCTCATATCAAAGTAAAACAATGGAATAAATAACTAAAAAGCATATATAATAATAAATAGAGTATGTATAATAAATGATTATATTCATTCCATAAAAAAAATTAAATCTTATCAAGAAAACACACATCCTAACTAATCATCCACTGAGTTGATATCATATAAAAAATAAATGAAAGGAATAAAATATAAGGATGCTCTACCACCATGCTTAAGACTCATCAAATCCCAATCTCAAAATCTATTTCAAGTTGATTAAATACAATCATGTTACACTAGGACTCTTCCCTAACTGAACCTACAAACATGAAGTCTTCTTGGGTATCAAAATTTTAAGTCTTCCCAAGAATGGTGTGAGTAAAACTCAGTAGGTCACCACTGTAAAGACCCATAAAATTCAAGGGAATTTTTTTTTTAATTTTATTTGGGATTTTACAAGAACGCAGTTTCAGACGGCACTTGATTCCGAGGCCCGGAGTGCCCAGAATTTCTATCTGAAGTTTAGCTCGGGTACATTTAGTGAACGAACGTGCGTGAATTTCTAACTTTTGAACCGGTGCTCGGAATCGAATTCTGAGGGCACCGATGGAACCGTAGCGCCGGTAATTTCTTAGGAACGCCTTTTCTGGAGTTGTGTTTGCTCGTTATGAATTGTTTAAATTTGTGGATTAAGTGTTAGTGAAATAAAATTTTCGTTAAGAATTTTATTTCCCTTTCCATGAGTTTGAAACTAAGTGTAGGAGTTAGGGTGGGACCCACTGTTTGTTAGTTTTTCTTGAGTGGATTAAAGGTGAGGTGGGGCCCACACGAGCCCCCACCTTTTCAAATCCCTTAACTCCCTAACTCCTCTTAACCCCCCACTTAAGTTGTGTAACTCTTATAACTTTTAAACTTCCCATTAATTGGGTGACTTTACCTCTCCTATCATTAAGTATGCCAACACCCAATTCAATTATTTAATTTAAGTTTTGAATTTTTGAATTGTAGCTTGAGTTAATAAAATAAGGATGCGCCTTATTTTATTTGGGTTGGTTGTTTTGTGTGGACATTGGAGGAGAGAACTCTTGGGTGTTTTCATCTTCATCACGAAGAACCCCAAGACACGACGAAGAACACCAAGACTTCGACGAAGAACGCCGTCACCTTAGAAGAGATTGACGTGCCTTCTCTTCTCCTATTCGCAGCCGGTGTGTGACCCCTTTTTCCGAGGATCGACGATGCACCCTCTTTCGATCTTCTTCCCGTGTCAAAGAAAAGGAGACGCTACTTCCTCCGCGGACGTTCACCGTCAACATACGGAGCTTCACCTCGCGACGTCGTTTTCCACGGCAAACCCCCATTCTAGCTACGCTCAAGGTAGGGGTTTAATTTATTTAATTATCTTCATTCGTGAATTCTACTTTGTCGTCCTTTGTCAATTTATGACCAGTTTCTATCGATTAACGAGAGGGGTCCGGACCGCACAAACACGGTCGACCCTCCTCCAATTTGAACGTTGTTTCTAATATGGTTGGGACGGAATGGCGTGGTGCCTTCACACCATGCGGGATCGTACGACAAGTAATGTGCGGCGCCGTCGCGCCGCGCCATGAAGTTGAACAAGGGCGCGACTTCGTCGTGCCGCATCGAAGAAAACCGAAGACGCCGTGGCCGGAGCGGGGCCGCGGCGGAGGGGCGCGGTGCCGTCGCACCACGCCGGATGAACCAGGCCGTGGCCGGTTCTGGGCCGCGGCAGAGCAGGGTGACCGACGACCGGTTCCGGGCCGCCGGTGTCGGCGAAGGAGGAAGGACCGGCCGTCGCCGGTCCTTGTTGGCAGAACCGTCCAGCCGGTGCGGGCCGGCCGGACAGAGGAAAACCGGGGGAATTAATTCCCCCAGCTAGCCAGCACAAAACGACCCCCATTTAATTGGGGGTCCGCGGTTACACCCGGGGGGCAGGCGCCCCCCCCCCCCTGCCAAACGGCTCGGACGGTTGGCCGAGCGCCTGGCCAGCGCGTTGGGCGCACTGTGCCTAGGCCGGGCCGAGCCGTGCCCAAGCGGGCCAGACCCGGACCCGGTTCGGGTCGACCCCGGGGGTATCGAGCCGGGTCGGACCGGGCCCGAACCCCTTAATACCAAACGTTTTTCAGTCGAACGCCCATAACTTGTACTACAGGTCTCTGATCAACGCACTGTCAATTGCGATGCGATCCTTGGATCGAGACGGTCGTTTCAGTATATCGCACTCAAGGTTTTGGAATACTTTGAGTTAGGCCGGGTTGATTCGTACACGAAACCAACCGGGCCCTCGGAGCGGAAACGCTGATATCTTAAGCTCCAGACGTCCGTTTGATGTGCTGTAGACTTTGATGGATTCCTCTAAGTCAGAAGAATCTTTTGGCTTACTCTGCCCGAGGTTTGGACGCAGGTGGAGTACGGTCGGTTTGGTTTTGCCTCAAAAGCCAACCGGGCCCCTGGGACGAAAAAGCCAATAACTCTCAGACCGGGCGTCCGATTGACGCGCCGTCTGCGACGTTGAGTTCCTATTGACGATACGGGATTTTTGGAAACATCAACTCTGGACTATGTGTCAGTTGATGTATCATCCTCTCGGCTCGTGGAGCAGACCATCCCGAACGAGCTTGCTGTGTGCAGGAACCCTAGAGCTGGCTGCGACTGCTACTGCTACTTCGACGACTGTACAGAGATCCTCAGTGGATTCGACGGCGACGACTACAGCACTCAGCGATCCTATGTGGATCAGTGCTACCGATCCTGTGTGGGTCCGATCCTGTGTGGGTCAGCGCTCAGCGGTTCTGTGTGAGCCAGCGCCTATAGATCTTGTGTGGGTCCGATCCTGTGTGGGTCTTGCGGGGGTTAGTTTCCTATCGATCCTTTGTGGGTCATTGCGGGGGTTAGTACCTATCGATCCTTTGTGGGTCCGATGACTTAGATGGATCAGTGATCATCTCTATCGTCTTTCGAAGAAGTATATCTGTGTGAGTTGAATCCTGTTTTTCTTTCCTATGTGGATTGTGTTGAGCTATCCTGTGTGGATTTACGTTTTGCTTTCCTGTGTGGACTGGGTTATACTTGGGCTCGGATGTTGGAGCCGAATGAGAATTTATGACTTAGGTATATGTATGGGCATATACCTAAGCCGTGTCGGATGTTACTTTGTGATTGTATCTTTCCTTTGTGGATTATCCTTTGTGGATTCTGGGAGACCTTCGGGGGTCTCGGGGTCCCTACTGAGTAGCTTATACTCACCCTTGCACGGGCTATGCCCGCACTATGTTGTGTTGGTTGCAGACGACGGACAACGTTGATCGTGAGGCTTGCGGAGCAGGACGGTACCTGGAGGTGGACCACTAGGTGGGACGTACTCGGAGCGGTCGGCTGGACCCGAGGAGCAGTGGAGGCTATTTGTACCCACCCTTCAGGTGGGACTTCCAGTGGACGGATCGACGTTACGACTTTACTTTTCAGTTGTTGTTTTCCCTTTCGAGTAGTACTTTACTTTCAGTTTGGGTTTGTATTATGGCCCGCTTACTTTCTGCACTTACTGTTGTACCAGCTTTTACTAAGTGTTTGCTTCTTCTTCTTACTTTCTATGTGGTGTTTGTTTACTTTACAAAGGCAATGCCTTCCCTTTTATTCGGGAATTTATGCCTTGGTACTAGTCTCCAGCCCCTATCCTATGGAAGGCGGGCTTGGGGTAGTCATGGCACGGGCCCCGAGGACGGGTCGTGACAGGTCGTGACAAATTGGTATCAAAGGAGTTCGGTTCTACCGCAGAACATGGACTCTGATCTTTTTCTATGTGAAGCAATAATGTTAAGCGTATTGAGTGTGGTTATCAGTCCAGGGAGTCTAGTGTTGGTGTGGTGGCCGACGTATCCGTACACCAGTACCCTGACTTCTGATTTCTGACTTAATGCACGAAAACATTGATTGCATGTGTGTTTCAAGTTTTTTTTGTGATTACTTTGTATCAGCTCACCAGGTATACTGTTCTGACTGTGGCGCACCTGTTCCCTTTTCAGGATGGCCCCACGATGACAGCCAGCTAGGGTTCCGAGAGTCGAGCGTGACGACAGCCCACCGAGCGACGAGGCCTCAGTGCAGGGCCCTTTGTTAGCAGTGGCACCGATGGTAGCTCTACCCGCCGAGCCACCGATGCTTCCAACACCAGCCGCTGACGATGCACGTCGCCTCAGTGCACTGCATGAGTTCCAGCACTAGTGACCGCCCAGGTTCCATGGGGAGACAGACCCCCAGGCAGTCGAGGACTGGCTGGAGGCAGTGGTGAGAGTTTTCAGGTTAGTGAGGACACCAGCAGACCTCATGGTGATCCTCGCAGCGAGCCTACTGCACGCAGCAGCAGGCCGATGGTGGAGCTTGATGCTCCAGGTGCAAGATGAGGCATCTCTTCTCTGGATGGACTTTGAGAGCCTCTTCCGCTCAGAGTTCGTCCCAGCCACCCTCCGTGCAGTGCGCATCCAGGAGCTTCTTCACCTGCGGCAGGGTAGCATGACAGTCGCCCAGTACTCGGCGAGATTTACCGATCTCTCGCGCTACTCTACAGACATGGTACGAGACTCATTCTTCTGGGCCTGGAACTTTGAGCAGGGATTGAGACACGAGATCAGGGCATCGCTAATCTCCCTCAGCATTCCGACTCAGACAGGAGTACTAGAGTGAACCCTTTTGATGGAGATCTTTCTTGCTGAGTCTACACCAGCGCCGAGACCCACCGCAGAGCGGCACGTAGCAGAGTCTTCTGCAGCAGGCAGTTGACGGATGACTCATGGGTCCAGGCAGACAAGACCCTCAGGCAGACGACCTCAAGACACTAGCTCAGCAGTGCGGGGCACACAGCGCGGATCCAGTCTTTTGAGAGGCAGGCAGTGCTACTCATGCGGCGGGCAGGGCCACATGGCTCGTGATTGCCCGACCTGCCGTGCCGAGGAGCAGAAAACGGTTGAGGGACCACCGAGGCAGAGGCAGAGGGTCGACCGTGGTGATCCGCAGGGAGAAGGCGGATGAGACAGAGGAGCTGGCCGAGCAGCAGGTGGTGGGCAACGCTTTGAGACCCTACCACCACCACCACCAGGAGGTCCACCCCGACCACAGGGAGCTGGCAGGCAGAGACAGGCACCGGTCCAGGCAGCAGAGACCTACGACCACGGCACGCCCGAGATTATTCGAGGTACTATCTATGTCTATTCTACCCTTGCTGCAGTTCTTATAGACACAGGAGCGATTCATTCTTTCATAGTCGCTGCCCTTGTTCAGAGCTCGGAGATTCTGATAGAGCCGTTGGCTCGATCCTTATGGCTAGAGACTCCTACAGGAGCAGACTCGACGATTACGCACTGGTGCCGGTAGTGTGAGCTTACTCTAGGAGGCGAGAGCTTCGGCTGGGATCTTCTTGTAGCGGCGTTGAGGCCTTACAACGTCATCTTGGGCATGGATTGGTTATCTACATTTCATGCACAGATTGACTGTATTAGGCGAAAGGTGCGATGTGTACGCACCGACGGGAGCAGGTTCACCTTCACCGGCGATAAGGGAGCCTTCGAAGCACAGGATGGACTTCCGCAGAGGAGAGGACAACCCATCACCCATCAGTTGGCTAGCCTCATCCTAGGAGCAGTTGACGTGCGGAGTCCTAGTTTTCCTGCAGTGGTGGATCAGTATGCAGATGTCTTTCCCGATGACGTTCCAGGGCTACCTTCTCACAGAGAGGTAGACTTTTATATTGACCTATACCCCGGGACAGCCCCGATATTGACCCCAGCATATCGGATGGCCCCCGCCGAGCTTCAAGAGCTGCGGGTACAGTTGGAGGACTTGCAGGGAAAGGGGTTCATTCGACCCAGTGTTTCACCCTGGGCTTCCCCGATTTTGTTCTCTAAGAAGGTGGACGGGAGCTTGTGAATTTGTGTCGACTATCATCGCCTGAACCAGGTGACAGTGAGGAACAAGTATCCTCTATCGAGGATTGATGACTTCTTCGATCAGCTCAAGGGAGAACGGTGGTTCTCGAAGATAGACCTCAGGTCAGGCTATCATCAGCTCAGAGTTCGAGACGAGGATGTGCAGAAGACGGCCTTCAGATGTCGGTATGGCCACTATGAGTTCTTGGTTATTCCATTCGGCATAACCAATGCTCCAGCAGTGTTCATGGCCCTCATGAACAGGATCTTTCAGCCATATCTCGATAGATTTGTCGTGGTCTTCATCGACGACATTTTGGTTTACTCGACGACTGAGGAGAAGCACGCCTACCACTTACGGGTTGTACTAGACACACTCTGAGATCACCGGATTTATGGTAAGCTCTCGAAGTGCCAGTTATGGATACGTGAGGTCCACTTCTTGGGACACGTCATCTCTGAGGTGGGAGTTGCGGTGGATCCTGCGAAGATCGAGGAAGTTCTAGCTTGGGAGCCACCCAGGAGCGTGACAGAGGTGCGGTGTTTCTTGGGACTAGCTGGATACTGTCAGAGATTTGTGCTAGACTTCTCCAAAGTTGCGGCACCACTCTCATCTTTGACAAAGAAGGAGAAACCCTTTGTGTGGTTAGACAGATGTCAGTAGAGCTTCCAGGAGTTGAGACACAGATTGACCAGTGCACCTATCTTGAGGTTGCCTGAGGAAGGAGTTGGGTACGTAGTCTACTGCGATGCATCAGGGACCGGACTTGGATGTGTCCTGATGCAAGAGCGGTCCGTGATCGCCTATAGATCACATCAGTTAAGTCCTCATGAGCATAACTATGCTACCCATGACCTGGAGTTAGCAGCAGTGGTCTTCGCTCTAAAGACATGGGGACACTATCTGATGGGAGATCGCTTTACAGTCTTTTCTGACCATCAGAGTCTCAGGTACATCTTTTCTCAAAAGGACCTGAACTTGAGACAGCGGTGATGGCTCGATTTCCTCCAGGACTATGACTTTGAGATAGTCTATACTCCTGGTAAGGGGAACGTGGTAGCCGATGCTCTCAGCAGGAGGACAGGCATTCAGCTACTGGAGGAGGCGACAGAGCAGCTGGCCGCCTTGCAGATATCCTTCGTGGATAGAGATGGAGCATCCTTCCTTCAGTCTCTCATAGTCACTCCTCCACTACTACAGTGGGTCAGAGAGGCACAGTGTGGGGACGTTGACTATAAGACGCGGCGTGCACAGATATCCTCTGGACAGGCACCTGATGGTTTTTCCTTTGGAGCAGAGAACGACGTCCTTTTCAGAGGACGTAACTTGGTAACAGTTGCTTTACAGGAGGAGGTGCTGAGAGATTTTCACACTTCCCCTTTGGCGGTACATCCTGGAGTGGAGAAGATGTACCAGGATCTCAGACGACAGCACTGGTGGTCGGGCATGAAGAAGGTTGTGGCAGAGTTCGTTTCTCGATGCCTCACCTACCAACAGGTGAAGGCTGAGCATCAGGTACCAGTAGGCTTGGTCCATCCCTTAGAGGTCCCGGAGTGGAAGTGGGACGGGATATCTATGGACTTTGTGACTGGACTTCCATGCACTTCCAGAGGTCACGACTCCATCTGGGTGATTGTCGACTGACTCACCAATTCGACGCACTTTCTACCCATCAGAGAGCAGGGCTCAGTGGAGATCTTGGGACGTCTCTATGTTCAAGAGATTGTACGGCTACGCAGTGTGCCATCATTTATCTTCTCCGATCGAGATGCTCGCTTTACTTCCCGGCTTTGGAAGGGGTTGTAGGAGGCGTTCGGGACGCATCTACGTCTGAGCACCGCCTTTCACCCTCAGATGGATGGTCAGACGGAGAGGACCATTCAGACTCTCGAGGACATGCTCCGCGCATGTGTCCTCGACTTTGGTCGTAGTTGGGAGGACCACCTACCCTTGGTGGAGTTTGCGTACAACAACAGCTACCAATCCACCATCGGGATGGCACCATACGAGGCATTGTACGACAGACCTTGTAGATATTTTTTGTGCTGGACAGACCCTGGGGAGTCAGCACATGTGGGACCAGAGATGGTCTGGGCCACGACAGAGAAGGTCCAGGTCATCCAAGAGTGGATGAGGAAAGCTCAGATCCGGCAGAAGTCTTATGATGACAGGAGGCGGAGGCCACTAGAGTTCAAGGATGGCGACCACGTCTTCTTGCGTGTCTCACCTCGACGTGGATTATGGAGATTTGGCCGAGGCGGCAAGTTGTCTCCACGCTTCATCAGACCCTTCCAGGTCCTCAACAGGATTGGTGAGGTGGCTTATCGCCTGGCTTTATCACCTCAGTTGCACCGGGTGCACGACGTCTTCCATGTATCTCAGCTGAGGAGATACGTGCACGACCCGAAGCATATCATTGACCATGGGGAACTTGACGCTGATGATGGGGAGACTTTTATGGAGATTCCAGTGGAGATCGAGGATCGACAGGAGCAGGTCCTAAGAGGACAGTCGATTCCTCTAGTGCGCATCAGATGGCAGCACGGGAACCTCCAAGAGAGCACTTGGGAGCGGGAGGCTCAGATGCATGCTCAGTACCCAAATTTGTTTCCCTAGCTTATGATGTATCTTTACAGGGATGTAAAGCCCGGAGGTGGGAGTAATGTAAAGACACATAAAATTCAAGGGAAATTCTTTTTTAATTTTATTTGGGATTTTACAAGAACGCAGTTTCAGACGGCACTTGATTTTGAGGCCTGGTGTGCCCAGAATTTCTATCCGAAGTTTAGCTCGGGTACGTTCAGTGAACGAACGAGCGTGAATTTCTAACTTTTGAACCGGTGCTCGGAATCGAATTCCGAGGGCACTGATGGAACCGTAGCGCCGGTAATTGCTTAGGAACGCCTTTTATGGAGTTGCGTTTGCTCGTTATGAATTGTTTAAATTTGTGGATTAAGTGTTAGTGAAATAAAATTTTCGTTAAGAATTTTATTTCCCTTTCCATGAGTTTGAACCTTAGTGTAGGAGTTAGGGTGGGACCCATTGTTTGTTAGTTTTTCTTGAGTGGATTAAAGGTGAGGTGGGGCCCACACGAGCCCCCACCTTTTCAAATCCCTTAACTCCCTAACTCCTCTTAACCCCCCCACTTAAGTTGTGTAACTCTTATAACTTTTAAACTTCCCATTAATTGGGTGACTTTACCTCTCCTCTCATTAAGTATGCCAACACCCAATTCAATTATTTAATTTAAGTTTTGAATTTTTGAATTGTGGCTTGAGTTAATAAAATAAGGATGAGCCTTATTTTATTTGGGTTGGTTGTTGTGTGTGGACATTGGAGGAGAGAACTCTTGGGTGTTTTCATCTTCATCACGAAGAACACCAAGACATGACGAAGAACACCAAGACTTCGACGAAGAACGCCGTCACCTTAGAAGAGATTGACGTGTCGTCTCTTCTCCTCTCCGCAGTTGGTGTGTGACCCCTTTTTCCAAGGATCGACGATGCACCCTCTTTCGACCTTCTTCCCGTGTCAAAGAAAAGGAGACGCCACTTCCTCCTCGGACGTTCACCGTCAACATACGGAGCTTCACCTCGTGACATCGTTTTTCACGGCGAACCCCCGTTCTAGCTACGCTCAAGGTAGGGGTTTAATTTTTTTAATTATCTTCATTCGTGAATTCTACTTTTTCATCCTTCGTGAATTTACGACCAGTTGCTATCGATTAACGAGAGGGGGCCGGACCGCACAAACACGGCCGACCCTCCTCCAATTTGAAAGTTGTTTCTAATATGGTTGGGATGGAATGGCGTGGTGTCGTCGCACCACGCGGGATCGTATGGCAAGTAATGCGCGGCGCCGTCGCGCCGCGCCGTGAAGTTGAACAAGGACGCGACGCTGTCGCACCGCGTCGAAGAAAACCGAAGACGCTGTGGCCGGAGCGGGGCCGCGGCGGAGAGGCGCGGTGCCGTCGCACCGTGCTGGATGAACCAGGTCGTGGCCGGTTCCGGGCCACGGCGGAGCAGGGTGACCGGCGGCCGGTTCCGGGCCGCCGGTGTCAGCGAAGGAGGAAGGACTGGCCGTCGCCGATCCTTGTTGGCAGAACCGGCCGGCCGGTGTGGGTCGTCCGGACAAAGGGAAACCGGGGGAATTAATTCCCCCGGCCGGCCAGCACAAAACGACCCCCATTTAATTGGGGGGCCGCGGTTACACCAGGGGGGCAGGCGCCCCCGCCCCCCCTTGCCAAATTGCACGGCCGGTTGGCCGAACGCCTGGCCAGCGCGCTGGGCATGCTGTGCCTAGGCCGGGCCGGGCCGCGCCCAAGAGGGCCGGACCCGGACCCGGTTCGGGTCGACCCCGGGGGTATCGGGCCAGGTCGGACCGGGCCCAAACCCCTTAATACCGAACCTTTTTCGGTCGGACACCCATAACTTGTGCTACGGGTCTCCGATCGACGCACCGTCAATTGCGATGCGATCCTTGGATTGAGACGGTCGTTTCGGTATATCGCACTCAAGGTTTCAGAATACTTTGAGTTAGGCCGGGTTGATTCGTACACGAAACCAACCGGGCCCTCGGAGTGGAAACGCCGATATCTTAAGATCCAAACGTCCGTTTGACGTGTCGTCAACTTTGTTGGATTCCTCTAAGTGAGACGGATCTTTTGGCTTACTCCGCCCGAGGTTTTGATGCAGGTGGAGTACGGTCGGGTTGGTTTTGCCTTAAAAACCAACCGGGCCCCTGGGACAAAAAAACCAATAACTCTCAGACCGGGCGTCCGATTGACGCGCCGTCTGCGACGTTGAGTTCCTGTTGACGATACGGAACTTTTGAATACATCAAATCTGGACTATGTGTCAGTTGATGTATCATCCTCTCGGCTCGTGGAGCAGACCCTCCCGAACGAGCTTTCTGTGTGCGGGTACCCTAGAGCTGGCTGCGACTGCTACTGCTACTTCGACGACAGTACAGAGATCCTTAGTGGATTCGACGGCGACGACTACAGCACTCAACGATCCTATGTGGATCAGTGCTGCCGATCCTGTGTGGGTCCGATCCTGTGTGGGTCAGCGGTCAGCAGTTCTGTGTGAGCCAGCGCATACAGATCATGTGTGGGTCTGATCCTGTGTGGGTCTTGCGGGGGTTAGTTTTCTATCGATCCTTTGTGGGTCATTGCGGGGGTTAGTACCTATCGATCCTTTATGGGTCCGACGACTTAGATGGATCAGTGATCATCTCTATCGTCTTTTGAAGAAGTATGCCTATGTGAGTTGAATCCTGTTTTGCTTTCCTATGTGGATTGTGTTGAGCTATCCTGTGTGGATTTACGTTTTGATTTCCTGTGTGGACTGGGTTGTCCTTGGGCTCGGATGTTGGAGCCGAACGAGAATTGATGACTTAGGTATATGTATGGGCATATACCTAAGCCGTGTCGGATGTTACTTCGTGATTGTATCTTTCCTTTGTGGATTATCCTTTGTGGATTCTGGGAGACCTTCGGGGGTCTCGGGGTCCCTACTGAGTAGCTTATACTCACCCTTGCACGGGCTATGCCCACACTACGTTGTGTTGGTTGCAGACGACGGACAACGCTGATCGTGGTTAGGCTTGAGGAGCAGGATTGTACCTGGAGGTGGACCACTAGGTGGGACGTACTCAGAGTGGTCGGCTGGACCGGAGGAGCAGTGGAGGCAATCTGTACCCACCCTTCATGTGGGACTTCCAGTGGACGGCTGGACCCGAGGAGCAGTGGAGGCTATCTGTACCCACCCTTCATGTGGGACTTCCAGCGGACGGCTCGACGTTGCGGCTTTACTTTTCAGTTGTTGTTTTCCCTTTCGAGTTGTACTTTACTTTCAGTTTGGGTTTGTATTCTGGCCCGCTTACTTTCCACACCTACTGTTGTACCATCTTTTACTAAGTGTTTGCTTCTTCTGCTTACTTGCTCTGTGGTGTTTGTTTACTTTACAAAGGCAATGCCTTCCCTTTTATTCGGGAATTTACGCCTTGGTGCTATTCGTCAGCCCCTGGCCTATGGAAGGCGGGCTTGGGGTAGTCACGGCATGGGGCCTGAGGACGGGTCATGACGGGTCGTGACAACCACCAATGGTGTCCCTAACAGTACTAGTAAAATTGAATATGCACATGTGATATACCCAATATAAATAAAAAATGTGGTAACATAATAAAATAACCATAATAATACTAGAGTTTTAAGGTGACACGCAAGATAAACCATACCTGCTTTATCCAGTTTCAGATGTCTCTCGTAAAGTATACCCATCGAGGGACACATGTCCGGCCCCATAATTCAAGGTCTCATATCAACATTCACCCAAGGTAATGTATTCCCCCACAATATAAACATATATTATATCATTTGGTTCCCAAATAATAGACTCTATCTATATTATAATACCATAATCTATCACTATAAACCCTAGGGAAGACTCTCTCCACCATGAAATCACATAACATATCATCAAGACCCTAAGAGAAATATCTCCTCACCCTAGAATCATGTAACATATCATCAATAACCCATGGAATACTCTGTCCACCCTGAAATTTCATATCACATTGCATCATTAGGAACCTTAGGGTATCCCCTCTCCCTTCCTTGAAAACATATCACATCATCTAGAAACCAAGGAATACATACTCTCCACCCAAGAAACACAAAACATATCATTTAGAACCTATGGGAATACACACTCCCAACAAGATAAAAATAAATCATATCATCTAGAACCTAGGGGTATACACACTCCTCAACCATAAAATAAATTTCATATTATGGATTTACTACCCCATGCCTGAACCATAAATCACGAAATCCTCACATAGGTTATACACTCAACCAAACTCATTCTACATCTCCTAGACTGGACTCTTAAGTATGAAAGCTAAATTGACCACTAAGGACCAATATCATGACTTGAAACATGACTCTGCATCTATCCATCCTCATAGGTCGATCCCCTAAATATCATCTCAGTCACACAATATCATAACATCAAACTCATCGACATCCTCATCTCGCCTACTTGGGTGCCCATTAGGGTCCTTCAAACCCATTTCAGTCTCTCTTTGCTATCATTGATCCATAAAAAATCTTTATAGTGTTCCCCCATATTCTAGTCCCTTTCTTAACTCTATCCACAAGTTTATAGTTTTAATCCTCCTTTAAATATTGCTTCAAAACTCATTCCCTCTCACTAAGGACCATCCCTAGCTAACTCACACCAAGGCCCTTGGAAACCTGAGGAAAATTCCTTTAACATTTCCCTTAACCCTCAATAGGGTTTATCTTGCTTATCCCATGGGATGGATCTCAAGATCATTATCCAAAAAAACCCTCTCCATTACACCACATCTAGTCCTAATGATCTCATCCCACTCATGGAACATTCTAAGTCCCCACTCCACCCTCACTAGGGTGTTCCTCGTCATGAGTAATTCATATAGTTGTCTCACCTATCACACCTGGCCTATGCCTCTCATGCATGTAAAACTTGACTTAGGAAAATACCCTAAGATATACACATATAAAATCAAGCCCAAGGATCCATCTTGGGTCTCTTATTGTAACACCTGAAGTTTTTATGAATTTTTTGTTGAATAATTTAACTTCTCTAATATCTTGTGTTACAAGAAACACCAAGTATAAATGAAACACAACATACTATCAAAATATTATTATTTAATATGATGGTTATGGTCTATCCATTGGAATGGTGGGTATAAATATGATAAACTAAATTATGAAAATATATATTTAAAACACATATAAAATTAATACTATGTTTACCACTTAATTATAAATTAAAATAAAACCATTTGAAAATAAATAGAATCTTTTTCTGAAAAAAAAAATTTACGCACAAAAATGTGTTTTATATAAATAAATTAAAAAAATAACTTTTATTGAATGATTTTAATGAAATTTTTAAATAATATATTCAGTTAAATGTTTCAACATTGATCTAATGTGTTTTCTAGATATGATATAATAATAAATCCAATTTTATTTGTAAAACTAAATTTTACTAAAAAGTAGTTTTGTCACATTTTGTGCACTTATTTTAAAATAAATTTTTTCCAATTTTAGAAAATTTATTTGAAGAAAAATAACTTATTTTTTAAAATAATCATGTCAAAATTATCTTATAGTAAATTTTTTATAATTTACTAAAAAGATAGATATTTCAATGAATAGTGAAAAATACTGGTTTTTATTAAGAATTATATTTTCATTTAAAGCATTTAAAAGCTTAAAAATTGTATTAATATTGTTTTAAAAGAAAAATTAGTTAAATTATATTATTTTTAATCCAATTTAGATCTTATTAATCAATTTTATGTTGAATTTTGATATAAATTTTTTTTAAACTTGTGATAACTTTTTCGTTGGAAACCTGTTTTTCATCGCTTCAACAGGTTTAATTTTAAATTATTTTAATGGAATTTTAAACAATGTATTTTATATTTTTAATAATAATAATTAATATTATATAATAATTTTAACTTAATTCTCGGTTAAAATTAACAGTAAAAACATTAAAAATTAATTACCATGGTTAAGGTTAAAATGAGTTTATTGAGGGGTTAAACTAAAAATATAAGGGTGGTTATTTCAATAAAACTTATTTAAATCCTATATTGTGGACATATTTAAACCTTATAATATCCAAAGTTATAATCTATAATCATTTTGAATCATTTTTCTTTGTAATTACTTTATCATTTTGGATTCTTTTGGGAAATTTCGTTGTAGTTTCCATGTGGGTTTCTTTCCCCACTTATAAAAGGAAACCCACTCTCATTTCCTCCTAACACTTAAAAAACCATTTGGTATGGAAAATAACTATCCAAATACAATCCTTAATTCCCTTAACACATCTTATTGTCCTTATTTTTATTAGTAAACCCTCCTGTGAAATATTTATGTGTAAACCTAAAGGGGTTCTATAAAGAAGAGGTATAATCCTTAACCTTGTGTTTTCATATTATTTATTCCTATAAATCCTTAAAATATTATTTAAACATTATTATATAATAAAATAATTATATATCGTATAATTATATTTTTTATGTTAATGTAACTTCCTACATCTATATCCTCTTCCATCAAGTGGGAAATGAAACTGTCGATCGTGTGTATGGCAGACTACCGCCTCATGAACCAATGTAATTATTTTTCTATCACCACCTCTCATGGATGGATATAATGATGGATTTAACATATTTATATGATATTTATTACATAATAATACTTATGTAATTATAATATCACATACACAATATTATTTTACATCCTGTGGGAATACGATAGCATTGCTCATGTGTAGAGCGAACTACCACATCACGAAACGATGGGATTCATTCTTCACTTACGCTTTAAATAAAAGGTAATGAGGATATTTATAATAAATATATGTTATATATATGAAATAAATATTATTATATTATGTTAATATATTATTTAAATTTCTTTAATTTCATCCTTCAAAATAATGAAAACAACATCCATGCATACGTATGACCTACTGTCTCAATGAATTGTGTAATTCATTTTCTATCTCTAAATTTTATGGATTAATCTAAATGAATATATAATATACTTATATCATGATTAAAATTATTGAGATTTTGGAACCATGATAAAAATATAAGGTCTGAATATACCAAACCAAAATATACATGAAAAATGAAGCAGTTGTTACCCAAAACGTGACTGAAATAAGGAATTATTAATAAACTAATAATATATAGTATTAAGTAAATCATGAATGGTATTATTATTATTATTATGTTTCTTTAATATATTTATAATAAAATTATATTTATTATATTTGAGGTTTGAACATGTACAAATTAAGTCGATACTTAAGGTATGGTATTTTTATCTCACTTTTATTTATGTGGGACACGTGCCTTATACACCACTTGTTTCATTTGTGTGGTGTATATAATACCTATGAATGTATTTTATAATACTTGTAATAATAATTATTTTGAATACATATCCATATAATGTAATTTATTTCATGGTGACTATGATTCAAAATATACCAAAGTGTTAGATTTTTTATGTTACAATCTCATTGTTTATCAGGTTTGTTTATGATTATGCTTTAAATGATAATATATTATGATCTACTACCTATAAATAAACTAATTAATTTTAATATCCTATGTATATTTATTTAACATAATTTTCTTCATTTCATTTTCCTATCTTTATGTACTTAATATTCCAAAATATTGATTTTAAGGAAAAAATGAATTTATTTCTCACTTCATTAGAAAACCCTTTTTCTTCAATGTACATGTTTTCTAAAAATGTTTTAATAAAATATTTTTCAATTATATAATGATTTTTTAAATTCATTTTTACCCATGTTTTACTTTTTACAAAATGTTTTTAAATTAATATTCATGTCATTTTCCAAACAAGACCCTTTTTGTTTTTACAGAAAATGTGAAAGGAATCTTTGTTTTAACATGTATGGAATGAACGGAATTTCCCACCATCATAACCACCCAATTTTTAAAGACTAATTTATAAGTTTCAGATCTTATTTTCAAATAAAATTATTTTTGAAATGTTTTATGAAATTTTAGTTTTAGGAACGTAATTTTTAAAGTGAAAAGGTTATTTTCCTCAAGAAATGTTCCAAGTGATCCTTCAAAATTATTTTCCATCTAAGATGACATCCTTGGATGTTACTTAAGATTTACTAGGGATATGATCCAGTGGTACCATACCTATTATTTATTTAGATGTTTTATGTTTATTATTATGTTAAATATATGTTTATGAAACTCATTCCTTTTCCATGGGTTATGCTATAATGAATTGAAGAGATGATTAAAAGTCTCATTTCCTTTATATGGATTATGCTATGATGAAATTTTTATGAAACCATTTTATTTTCATGGGAAATGATCTGATGAATGTTTTATGATCTTGTGTCGCCCTTATGAATGGATTTTAGTATGTGGTGTTGGTTGCATTATAACCAAGTAAGGTGGTTCCATTATAACCAATGAAGGGTTGAACCTATATCTCCCTACAATAAATTGGGTAAATTTTTATATCTCATGATATAATGATGAGAAACAAGACATTGTACTTGATACTCTATGGGAAATAGATCGATGTTCTTAATCCACAATAAGAAATATGTGATGATACTTGATTCGTTATGAAATAGAAAATAGGTGTTGATTCTTGGCCCATTATCATTTTATGTTATTGGATTTTAACCTTGATATATGAAATTGTTTTTATACTTATGATAAAGTCATGCTTATATGAAATAAACTTATATTTCATGATTGATTTATAATGATTTCATACTCTTATGAATCATGTCATTTAGAAGGGTAATTCTTTATTCCATGACTCATGTTTATGATCTATGACAGGTTGGGTATGAACTTTATAAGTTATGTTCAAGATCTCATACCCTTAAGCATTTATTATTCTTTAATATTATTATAGAATGATAACTCTCATGCTTACCATTTTTCAGCATCTAAGCTCACCCTTTCTTATGATTCATTTCCCCATATTATAAATAATGATTTTAAGTAGGGTATGTTTATAAAGAGTAAAAATAGGGAATTTCTTTATATGATATGTGGAAGATCATTTATTAAATAATAATATTATGTAACTGGTCTCTAAACACACTAAACCATTATGGTCCTCGGGTGTGTATTTATGATTTTTTTTTAATATTCATCTAAAAATATGTCATATTTTTGTATGAAAATATTGGGTCACTATAGTTTGTATCAAATCATGGTTTATTTAACCTTTTGAAACTAGTAAAAGAAAAAATTATTGAGAAACCATATGATAACCTTAAGTATAGGAGAACTTCCTAAGTTATGGTAAAGAAAGGAGTGTGGTTTCCTAGAAAAACATACCTTTCTTAATACTATAAGTGGATATAGATCTAGAATAGTTTTAATTAGGGGAGATAACTCTAAAAAGGGTAAATTTAGATGGATACACATGATACTAGGCCCAATTGGTGAGTTATCTTTAAGTGCATACACAAGACCCAGGTTCAAAACCAGGTAGAGGCATATTTCCAAGTATTTTAGCAAGACTGTAGTAGGTACTATAGCATTACTGTAGCAGACTATACATTGTGCGGTACTGTAGTAGAACTGTACACTGTACAGGTACTGTAGTAGAACTGTACACTGTACAGGTACTATAGTAGAAATGTACACTGTGCGGGTACTGTAGCAGGTACTATAGTAGGCATTGTTCGGTACTGTAGCATCTAGAACTATTCACATTGGGCCAACGGTTTGGGCTTCGATTCCTTAAGGCTTTTAGGCCACCCAGGCCTTCGGGTCAGTAGGGCTTTCGGGCCACCTAAAGGCCTTCGGGCCACTTGCAGTTTCCCTAGACACACTATAAAAAAGGTGTATCCCCAGAAAAGGATTCAGAGCAGGTGCACTCACCAGAGCAGAGCCAAATTTATTTGTCAAAAATGAGAGGGTATGGATATTCCATCGAGACCAGCCTGTGCTTACACGGGAAGCCTAGGCCATGCGAAGGTGGAGAGCTACTATCATGATGCAGATGCTGGGGAGGGGTAGTTCCTTATAGATAGTCAGGTTGAATTACCTAAGACTTTCAGGTCATGTAATCTCCTAAGCCTAAGGGCCATATAATCTCTGAGCCTACGGGCCTTGTAAGGGTTCCCCCTCATCCCTTGAAAGGGGGTTATCAAAAATCAATAAAAATGAAGGCCTTCGGGCCATTCGTGGGGGGTACATTTAGATGGACTCTATCATCACCCAGTGCATGAAAATAGGCCTTGTTGCACACCTGGTTTGAAACTTCCAGGGGATATGCTTTAGAAATTAACAAACTCTTTGTAAACCATATAGAATGATTTTAATAGATAATCCCCATTAATGACCTATTTTAAAAATAATTATTCATATATTGAAAATATGTTTTCATTATTTAGACATCCTATAAATTATTTTTATCGATTATGTGGTTTCCCAGTATGAATATTGTTGCTTACAGATTTCTTTTTTGTTTTAGTCAATGGTGAAAACCGAAAGTAATGGGGTTAACATTGAATGTGATAGACAATGTTTTGATGTGAAATCGAATGGTTTGATGACTGGGGTAAAGGATACATTGATTATTCCTAATCATTTATAATGATATATGAATAAAAACATTCACCTTAACCAACTCTCAGACTCACCAGAGAAGTGAAGGATGGAGTTCACTGAGAGATCAGGAGGTGGAGACCATGGAAAAAAGAAAACTCAGTTTTCTATGTGTCGAGAATTTTGGAAGAATCGCTCAAGTGAATTTATCAAAGTGATAAGAAATTTTTTTATTTATGGATAAGTAGGGAACATAGTAAGTAATTCATAAAGAAAAATGAAAAGTTCGGTTATCAGAATAGATGGGAATAATATAATCCCAAATTCATCATCAATGGTTGAATGTTTTAAATGTGTAAAGTGTAGTAATTACCCAAATTGATGTTCTAGGGGGAAATATAAATAATAAGAACATAAATATTTCATGAGTAATGTTTTTTCTATTGATGATTAATAGACCATAAATTATATATGAAATGGAGTAGGAATTAAAGAATAAGATGGTGAAACCTGGTTAATTATTTAAGAATAAAGTGGGGTGATTGAAGTGTTTATGTATTGAAATTCAATAATTATGTTATATTAATCATTAAATATTTAAATATAAATAAGTATTTGTTCTATAGAAGTTTTTCATTAAGGATTTCCAAGAATAAGTAACATGGTATTGATGACCGAGAAAGGTGACTTAATGGAAAGTTGATATTTTATAGAAAGTGCATGATTAAGGGAAAGATAACCCTTAATATATTCTTGATGTTGAGATAATGGTGTTTATTTGGATAAATAAATGATTGATATGGATAAATTACATTGTATAATATTTATGAACTTGGAACTGATTAATGATTTTATGAAAAAAGTGGTTTATGTTATCATTTGTGGAGTTTACAGTATTTTTGGATTTAAGGAATATATTCAATTTTTTTGTGGTTTTATTTAAGAAATTAGGAATCATGTATGTCTTCATTGATATTTTATGGTAATTATGGTTATTTCCATGTTTTAGGAGAATATATGACCAAGGTATTTATATATTTGGTATGTGACAATTAAGAGATGATTTATGATATTTGGGGGATTAATGTTAAGTTGATTTTGGGAAATTTAGACACCATCTTTATAATTTTTTTAATTCTTAAATGGTTTTAAGTTTAACCATTTATGCAATGGTTTAAGATGAACTTTGGATGAGGTTTTAGAGATTAATGTATTATTTAACCATATGAAGATTTATGCATATTAGATAACATGTGATAACAATTTTGGTTTTAATGATAATAAGAGATAGAAGGAAGGAATTATCATTATTTTATGGATCTTATGATCCATTAGTTCTTCAGGCATGAAAAAAAAATCATTATTATTTCTTGGAAAGATAGATAAAGTGGAAATTTATTGAAGCACAACTAAATGATGAAATTGTGCATATGAAATGAAAATAAATAAAGTAAGAATATTTTCCCATTTTCTCTATCTTGATGGTAAAAATTCCTCCAAAAATAGTAAAAAAATCTTGAGAAAAAAAAATATCCAATTAGTTTAATTTATGTTAAATCAATGATGTTTTATCCTATCATAGACTTATGGTTTTGTGGTGGTTAACTATCTCATGACCACATTCTCTACCACTCTCTATTAATCTGTCATTGTTAGTATTCTCTTCCATGAACATTTTTTTATTTCCCACTATTGTTTTCCCATTTGGAAACATAGTTATGTGTTATTGAAGATGACCTATATATTTTCCCTTTCCCTATTTTTAAGGGAATGTTTTATCAACCCTTTTAGGATGTGGGTATTCCTTAATGTAATTTTTAAATTCCAAATCCTTGATTACTGAGTTCAAGTTCAAATAGTGAGGAAAAATTTATTTAAGGGGGTATAATGTGACACCATGAGTTTTTAAGAAATATTATTTTTTTAATTTAATTTCTTTTATAGCTTGTGTTATACACAGCATTGAGTTTAAACAAAACATGACATGCTATCAAAATATTATCATTTAATGTGATAGTTACCATCAAGACATTGAAATAGAAAGTGTGAATAGGATTAACTAAATTATGAAAATATATGGTTTAAACATATATATATAATTAATTATTTAGTTACCAATTAACTATAAATTAAAATACAAACCATTTCAAAATAAAGTAAATTTTTTTCTAAAAAAATTATTTTTTATGCGCACAAACACGTTTTATCGCAATAAATTAAATAAATAATTTTTGGTGAATGAATTTTAATGAAATTTATATATTATTTATTTAATAATATCTTTTAACATTCATATTATATGTTTTCTAGGTATTAAATAATAATAAAACTAATTTTACACCTAAAATTTTATTTTTCTAAGAAACAGTTTTGTTGCATTTTGCGCACTTATTTTAAAATTAATTTTTTAGAATTTTAGAAAATTTATTTGAAAAAATGATATCAATTTTTTAAATAATCATTTCAAAATTATATTAGAGTTTATTTTTGATAATTTTATGAAAATATAAATTTTCAGAGAATAGTGGAAAATACAGATTTTTATTGAGAATAATCTTTTATTTAAAGTATTTTAAAACATAAAAGTTATTTTAAGAAGGTTTTAAAATAAAAATTAGTTATATTATATTATTATTAATAAAATTTAGATCATTTGAAACAATTTCATATATATTTAATTTTGATATACAATTTTTAAAAACTTATGAGAAATTTTTCTTTGGAAAATTGTTTTTTCATCGCGTCTGTAGGTTTGGTTTTAAATTAAAATTATCCAATTTAATGAATTAAATTTATAAAAATTTATTAAATATTTTTAATAATAATAACTAATATTATATAATAATTTTGACTTAATTTTTTGGTCAAATGAATAATAAAAACAATAAAACATAATTGTTGTGGTTAAGGTAAAAATGGGTTTACTGAGGGGTTAAACTAAAAAGATAAGGGTAATTTTACCAATACGACTTGTTTAATACTATTTTATACCATATTTAAACCTTATAATACCCCAAGTTATAATATATGGTCATTTAGAAATATTTTTATTGGAAATAAACTTATCATTTTGGATTATTTTGGAAAATTTCTATGTAGGTTCTTTTCCCCGCTTATAAAAGAGAACACCATGTCCTCTTCACTTAACACTTCCAAAACCATTTTTCTTGGCCAAGACCTACCCAAATTAATTCCTTAATTCCCTATCCACATCCATGATTCCTTAGTTTCATTATCAACCCCTCCTATTAATTCTTTAGGTATAAAGCTAAAGTGGTTCTCTGAAGAAGATGTATAGTCCTTAACCATGCATGTTCATTTATTTCTTCATCTAACTCATTAAAATATTATTAAACCATGATAATATAATAAAATAATTATATACCATGTATTTATATTATTATGTTAATTTAATGAACTATATCTATATCTTCTTACGTCAAGTTGGAAATGAAACTATTGATCGTGTGTACAGCGGACTACTGCCTCACGAACCAATGTAATTCATTTTCCATTACCACCTATAATATATAGATATAATGATTTATTTAACATATTTATATGATATTTATTACATGAATATATTTTTGGAATTATAGTATCACATACACCTTCTTAATTTCCATTTTATGGGAATACGATAATGTTGCTCATGTGTACGGTGGACTATCGCCTCGCAAAATGATGTGATTCGTTCTTCAATTATGATTTACATGGAAATAAATAACTATATTTTTAATGAAAATATGTGATTTATATTACATATAAATTATTATATAGGTTTGATATATTGTTTACCTTTTTTTATTTCATCTATCAAAAAAATAGAAACAATGTTCATTCATACATATAACCTACCGTCTCCATAAATGGTGTAGTTCATTTTCTATCTCTAACTTTTATGGATTAAAATAAATAAATATATAATGAATATATAATATATTTATATAATTTTTAACATTCTGAATATGATGGAATCGTGATCAAAATATAAGTACCGAAAATACCAAACCACAACAAACATGAAAAACAAAGCAGTTATTACACAAAACATGATTTTAACAAATAATTTTTAATAAATGGGTAATCAAAGGTCATAAGTAAATAATATATGGTATTATAAATATTATTATTATACTATAATGTAATTATAATGAGCATATATTTATTATACAAGAGGTTCTAACATGTATGAAGGAAGTCAATGATTAAGGTAACGGATTTTAATCTAACTTTTATTTTTGTGGGATAGATTCCTTATAAACCACTTGTTTGTGTGGTGTATACACTACCTAGGAATTTATTTTATAATCCTTATAATGATAATTATGGGATATAAATATCAATGTATTTTTCTTTCTTTCATGGGGATTATAATTCAAAAGATACCAAAGTCGTAAAGGTTTTATGTTACAATCTCATTGTTTATCAAGATTGTTTATGATTATATTTCCAATGATGAGATATTATTATCTAAATTTCAATAAAATAATTAATTTTAATATAATATGGATATTTATTTAAATTACATGTTTTTCCCTTATTTCCCTCTCTTTATGTACTCAATATTCCAGAAAAAATAGGAAAAACTGAATTTATTTCTCTCTTTGGTCGAAAACCATTTTTCTTTCATGTATATTTTTTATAAAAAAATAAATAAATCCTTTAAAATTATCCAATTATTTTTTAAAGTCACGTTTATCCATGTTTTGCTTTTCAAAAAAATGGTTTTAAATGAATCTTCATGTTGTTTTCCAAATAAGAACCTTTTGAATTTTACCAAAAATGTGAAAGGAATCTTTGTTTTAACATATACATCATGAATAGAATTTCCTAACATAATGAAAAACAAATTTTTTAAAGAATAATTTATAATTTTCAAAGGTTATTTTCAAATGAAATTATTTTCACAATATTTTTTAACATTTAGTTTTGAAAAGATAATTTTCAAAGTGAAAATTTAATTTTTCTCAAGAAATATTATATGTGATCTTTCAAAATCATTTTTCATATAAGATTATATCCTTTTATGTTAACTAATATTTAGTAGGGATATGATCTAATGGTACCATCACTATTATTTTTTCAAGTAACGACCCCAACCCCGGTAGCCCAGAGCTGATGCCTTTCTTTATTACTTTGGCATAGATACAAGTGTCAAATCCCAAATAAATGATTAGTTTAGTAGTCTGAGAAAATATATTACATAGATAAACTTTACATTATAATTAAAAACAAAAAATACAACATAGATAATCCCTTGAAACATCATGATTCTCCAAGATTACCTTTAATATCAGTCATAATATATACCTTCACATCTTGGGAAAAAATTAAACAAAAGAAAAGGGTGAGCTCAGATGCTCAGTAAGGGTAAATAATACAGTGGAAGATATCATAAATAATCATAAAATCTTAAGGCAAGGTATATAATTAAAACACAATCCTTTCAAACATAATCTTGAGCATAATATGGCAAGAATAAATCAAATGATGTCTTATAAACATTCACATAGATATTCTACTTGTAGAAAAACCACATGTATTATCAATAACTAATCTTATAATGAGGTAATTCATAATGTGAGACATTATAACCATACTGTCAAGGCCTCATGATAATACCATACATATGCGGGTAAGAGGTTAGTCAAAAACCCAAATTTGTTTGTCTCATTAGAACTATAGATGCATCAAGGGGCTTTCATTAACCAGTCCCCAACCCATAGGGATTTCATTAAATGGTCCTCAACTAATCTCTTACTAATTCCAACCCACTCATTATATTAAAAGGGATAAACATAACAAACATAAATATTCTTATTAAAACTAACATTCAAATTGTTAATGCATTAACCACAAACCATGAATGGTATCAAAATATCACATCCACAGTCAAACATATTATAAAATCTTCAGTAAAATATGGTATTTGTATCAAAATAAATAAAAATAAATTAATTATAAAATCCAACAAAGGATGTTTACATAAATGAAAATAATCTAATAAAATCATTAAAAATTTCTTGACTGAAATACCCCTTTTTTTATTTAAAATCATTTAAAAGTCATGAAATTTTAAAATAAAATGTTTCTTTTAAAAATAACCTTGTAATATTGTAAGAAAATCCTTAAAATTTTAAGGTTTCATGATGGTGTAAAAATCCACTCGTGCTGCATAAGTTAAAAAACATTCATTTTGTCAAAAAATCCATAAAGTACCTCGTACAGAAAACGATAGAAAGATTCTTTTCAAAAAAAATTATAAAAATTCAAACTTGGGTAAAAATGAGTTTAAAATTTTTTATAAAAATATTAATAATTTTTTTTAAACATTTTTAAGAAACATTGACATGAATGATAAATATTCCCCATTATATACTTACGTATAAACAATCTTGGATAATAATGAGATTGTGAAATAACCCTTACCATGTAATTTCATTTAGTTTATGGTGCATTAACCTCATTTATAATGGTTAAATCATTCTATTAAATTATAATAGAATCATATCCATATTTATGATATCATATATGATCCTATTATATTGTTTTGTTAATAAAATTTCAATATTACCATTATTTCGGGTGTAAACTACTTCATTTTCCTATGCATGTTTTTTCATGTAAGTCGTGTTTCTTATTCATGTGATAGATTTTATTCATATAAAAAATTATATTAAGATCATAAATATTATATTTATTTATAATATAAATTTTATAATCATTCTTGAATTGTTAACATGGAGAATGAATCCCATCACGTCGTGCAGACGATAGGTCGTACATTTGCATGACTGGCGGTATCATTCCCATAATGGTTAAATGATATAGAATTGGATGGTATATTAATTATACATAATTATTACCATGTCATATTAATTATTTACATCCATTATTTTCATCACTATACCCATCCAAATAAAGTAGTGATGAAAAACAAATTACACCGCTATGTGGAGATGGTAAGTCGTACGTATGTACGCATGGTGATATTATTTTTCGTAAGATGGATAAAAAGAAGAATGTGGTTGTATCATAATCATAATAACATCTAATTATATATATGATTCCTTATTTAATACTTTATTATGGAAACAACATAGAAATAGGAAGTGGGGTGAGAAAAGAAATTGAATTTAATTGGTAAAACAATTACCTCTTCTTCGGTAGACTTCCTTTGGATCTCTTCTTAGGGACACTAGGGATGGCCTTTATGGATGAATAGTACCTCCAGAAGTTAACTAAGAATTTTTATAGGATAAATGTATAGGTTTTGGTCAATCTAGAAGGCTCAAGGAGGTGTGAGGAAATGAGAAACGATGTTCCCTTTTATAAGAGAGGGGGAACTCTTTGAATCCTTTAAAATATTAAATTAATATAATTTGATTTTAAATTTCAAATAGCTCAAAAGTGAGTTATTTTGAGGATAATATGAGGATGGGTTTAAATCCTATCAACTAATTATTTTTCGATATGTTTAGGTCACAATATTAACCTTATATTTTTCCTTTAACCCTTAATTAATCTATTTAATTTTAATTGTGGTAATAACATTTTAAATATTAAAAGGATATAAATTTTTACTTATATGGTTTAAATTGTATATAAATGGAAATTTTATGACATTTTAGACAATATAATAATCATTTTGTATTTTTTAATTATTTTTATGATTTTAAAATAATTTAATAAATTATTATTTTTATAAAATATCAATAGTATCAATTTTGACACTATTCATTACTTTGATGTTCAATAAAATACAAACATAAATATAACTTCAAACCAAACCACTTAATAAACCCCTAAAATTTCAATTTCACCTATAAAATTTGTGTAAAACCTAAATTAATTCAAATTATATTTATTTTAATAATTTTAATATTATTTATTTGATATTTCTATTAATAAAATAATTACTACTTCACTATTGTGTCATCATTTATGGTAATTATTTAGTCTTTAAAATTTATAAATAAATTATAATAATGTATTTAATTATTTTATATTTCCATATAATATTCATTATTGAAGTTATCTTTAGGTTATACCTATATTAAAATTATTATACTTATAGTAAATAAGAGTGTCGAATTTGGTCACATTCTTTGATTTTAATAATATTTATGTCATTTCCATGAAAAATTGTCCATTAAATGATTAAATTTAAAACCTTAGGCGATAACCGATGAATTTTATTCATTCAAAAAAAAATTTACAATTTTTTATTATTATTTTAATCTTTATCTATTTGTTTTAACCCTTATTTAACCCCTTTTACTATTACTATGATATCATAAAATTTATACATTATGGGTTAATATAATTAATATAAATTTCCAAACAACCACTAAATGAGTCATTGATAATGTTTCAATAATTTTAAAATTATTTGAATTAATTTTAGTTTTTTATATATCTTATATCATTTAATAAAATATTATTTATTTTAAAATATCTTAAATGTCAATTTTGACAATATTCACTATTTTGTCTTATAAAAAAATCAATCTAACAAGATAAATTCAAAAAAAGACTTCTAAAACATTAATAATATGTCCAATTCATTAATAAAAATATTTTATAACATTAACTCACTCAAATTATATTTTTATTAACATTTTTAATATCATTTATTTGATTCATCTATTATTTAAACAATTACCACGTCGTCATTGTATCACACTTTAAGTTAATTATTTTATCATTAAAAATTATAAATAAATTATTAGGATGTATATAAACATTTTATATTTCAAATTAATATTTATAGTCAGGTTTATCCTTTTTATAACCATATAATAAAAATGGTATACTTATTAAAAATGTGAGTATGACATTTTTAACTTATCTTTAAATAAAATATTATAAATGTCATATTCTTACCCAAGTAGCTTAAAAATGTCATAATTTCATCCTAAGGTTTATTTTTTTCAAAACCCACTCATCCAATAAAATTAGGAAAAGTGTTAGGATAACTTTATAGTATTTATAATTTTATTTTTACCCTTAATTAATTGATTTACATTTAACCATGGTAAAAAAAATACTAAAGTTACTATTCAGGAAAAAAAAATAAGTTGATCCTATAAGACCAAAAATTTCATACTAATTACAACCATATATTTATTTTTTTCCAAATTCAATTCACATAAGTGACTATATTAAATTTAACACTAATTTTTCAAATGTGGCGAGAAGGCGGGTAAAAGAGACGTTCAAAAGTTCATTAAGTTTTAATATCTAATTTTAATATAAAAATGAATCCTAAGACCTATATTGGATTAAAATATGAATTATTTATATATTGTGACTTTAAAGTAAATTTAAAATATAATAATTATTTAAATTAAAAGAAATTTTTTAACTACAATGCAGTATTTTTCGTTATTCATCAAAAAAATGAAACTTCTCCTAAAAATATCAAAAACTCACCTAAAGATCATTTATATATTCCTAATTAAATTAGGAAATTTATTTTTTCAAATAACATATATAAAATTTTCAAAATGGGATTTGAAATAGGTTCTTCACTAAAAGGCCGAAAAACTTGATCTTGCATGTAACGCAAGCTAACTCAGTATTGTGTGTAATGGAAGAAAAAATTTGTGTATAAAGCATTCTAACAACAAAATTAAATTTATTATATGAGGAAAATATTGTGAATTATTTTGGTGTTAAATTCTCCCCTCCTTTCATAAATTTCACCCTCACAATTTTTGAATTCTGGTTCGATCACTAAGGTTTGACTATTCAAAATTCCTTTTTTGGAATCCCACATCGAAACAAGGGTTGATAAAACTTATAATTTAAAATAAAGAAAGGGAACTATGAAGGTTACCATAGATAACAAATACAATAGTTACATATAGGAAAAAATTAACATGTAATAGAAATTTAACCATCGTGTTCTGATGGACGGTGATAGAGAACATGATTACAAGGAAGTTAACAATCACAAAGCTATAAATATACAATGATATATGGGACCATTTGATTCATTGAAAAATAAGGCACTAAGATAAATTTTTTGGTTTCATGATCCTTTAACTAGAGTTCAAGAATTTATTTACTTCATAGACTAAGAATATAAGGAAAAATAGTTACTTGAAAAGTATAGTTTCACCCTTTAATCAATTTCTACCACAAACTCATCTTTCTCTCCAAAAGATAATAAAAATAAAAAATATTTGATTTATCTTAATCGTATAGGGTTCCAAAAATGAACTTATACTTCATCTATCATACTGTTTAAATAAATAAAACTATTTTATACTAACTAGGACATCACGCGGGTCAGTGGTAGTTAATTCACCCTCGTCGCACTTCGGTGGCGGGTTCAAGTCTTACGGCCTTTCTGGACGAGACGGGTTGTCGCCCAACCTATGGGTTGTCATTTTTTCATAAAACTATATTATTAAAAAATTATAGAAATAACCTGAATATATTCAAAATTAATGAAATTTTTTAACCTCACACAAAAATATCTAATGTTAAACTTAATCCATTCCAACCTTAAGACTCTTAGAAAATGCATATGTCCAAGATCACAGTCCAAAAATTTATAAGGAAAGTCCCTAAATTTAAAAAAATAAACTTTACATCAAATTTTCCCCAAAAAATATAATGAAAATTTTTTTGTCACATACCAAATATATGAATACCGTGATCACCACAATACCCTAATGACAACATGCATGTTTCCAAATACTTAAAGAAAAAGTATAGTAGTACAATCATTATTTATTTCCATAATTCATATAACCAGTAAATAATTGATAAAATACTCAAATGACATAATTATTCAATCCCAACATAAGCACATTAATAATTCCCCTTCTTCCTTGGTAGTATCATAATCTTGACATCGAGCTATTGGCCTTTTGGGGTATATTCCTTTGATGCATAAGAAATTGATTTGTGTAGTGTCTCATATCTTTACAATTGTAACATTGAATATAGATATCTTCTTTCTTTCCCTTGAAATCATGAGAATGATGGACTTTCTCACCACACTTGAAGTAAACTCATTTTCCATTTAAAAAGGAACTGAGGTATTTCCTTCCAAAATTGTCACATGTGGGAAAATACTTATTTCCATTCTTCCCTTTATAAATATTTTGACCTTCCATCCTCTTCTTTTCTTTATTTTCTTTTAATCCATGGGACTTTTAGAATTATTTACCCATTTCATTATCACAATATATTATGTCCTCATGTGATGATAATTATTATGAGACAATTTCCCTTCCAAATATTGGATTAAGAACATGAAAGATATTATCCTTATTACTCTTTGAGGTTCACATTCCTTATACTAGGAACCATTTCGAAATGATTACATACACTAGGTTACATAATATCATAATATATAATTTAAAAACTAGAAAAATACTTAACATAAATTTAAAATTTTATGTGTATCGAGTCTCATAATCATAAACATAGTTTCTTTGGGGATATAATTATGTTCAAATCCTACATAATGGTTTGTAAATAAAATGTGAATTATCCTAAGAATATCCCCCATGAGTGTCAAACCAGGTGCGCAGTAAGACCCATTATCATGTACCAGGATACCCTGAGTCAGGCCTAGGATACCTTGTCGAGGTTGTCACCCCTAGGTACATCTGTGCTAGAACCATATCCACTTTTAGTATCCATACAGGGATGTATTTATAGGAATACCCACATAATTTATACCTTTCCAAAATTATTGGATGTTATTCTATGTTTATCCTCAAAATCTATCTTAGGGTTATGCACCCTAATCTAAGTTTTCTAAACCAAATTTCCAAGGTTGTTGCTAAACTTGCTTTGATACCAACTGTAACGACCCCGACCCCAGTAGCCTAGAGTCAGTGCCTTTATTTGTTACTTTGGCATAGATAAAAGTGTTGAATCCCAAAGGACCAATCAGTTTAGAAGGCTTGGAAAATTTATTACATACATTAATTTTACATTACAATTCATAAAAAAAATACAACATAGAGAATCCTTTGTAATATCATAATTCTACTATCTTAACCATGCATATTAGTCATAATATACATCTTCACATCTTGGAAAAAATGAAATATAAGAAAGGGGTGATCTCAGATTCTCAGTAAGGGAAAATAATACAATATAATCTATCATAAATAAGAATAAAATCTTAAGGTGGGGTATATAACTGAAACACAAGCCATTTAAACATAATATTGAGCATAATATAGAAAAAACAAATTAAATAATTCCCTATAAACATTCACATAGATATTATACTAGTCAAATAATCACGTGTATTATTAATAACTAATATCATAATGAGGTAATTCATAATTTTGGACATCATAACCATACCGTCAAGGCCTCGTGCCAATACCATACATATGCGGGTAAGACATTAGTCAAAAAATCAATCTAGTTTGTCTTACGAGAACTTTTGATGCATCGAGGGGCTTTCAAAAACCAATCCCCAACCCAAAGGACTTTCATTAAATGATGCTCAACCCATATCTTACTAATTCCAATGCATTCCTTATATAAAAAGTGCAAAACATAACAAACATAAACATTCGTGTTAAAACTAGCATAGGAAATTTTAATACATTAACCATAAACCGTGAATGGTATAAAAATAGAACATCCATATTCAAACATATAATAAACCCTTTAATACAATATGGTAGATTATATCATAATAAATCAACCTCAATTAATTATAAAATCCAACAAAGGATATTGACACAGATGAAAATAATCTAATAAAATCATTAAAAATTTATTGAGAGAAAAACATCTTTTTTACTTTAAAATAATTTAAAAGCTACACAATTTTAAAAAAAATTTTTGAAAATAACCCTATAATATTTTAAGAAAATACTTAAAATGTTAAGGTATCATGGCATTGGAAAAATCTACTCACACTGTATGAGTTAAAAAAACATCCATTTCATCAAAAAATCCATAAAGTACCTCGTTTGGAAAATGATAGAAAGATTTATTTCAAAATATTTTATAAAAAGTAAAACATGGGTAAAAATAACTTTAAAAAATTATAGAGAAATAGTAAAAAAAATTGAAAAACATTTTTAAGAAACATGGACATGGATGATAAATATGCCCCAGTAGATACTTACATATAAACAATCTCGAATAATAATGAGATTATGAAATAACTCTTAACTTGTACTTTACTTTATTTAAGGGTGAATGAACCTTATATATAATGGTAAAATAATTATATTAAATTATAATATAACAATATCCATATTCATGATATCATATATGATCCTCTTATATAATTTTTCTAATAATATTTCAATATTACCATTATTTTGGGTGTCAACAACTTTGTTTTCCTATGCATTTTTTATCATTTAAGTCATGTTTCCTATGCATAGGATATATTTTATTCATATAAATAATAATATTAAGTTCATAAATATAATATTTACTCATCATATAAATTTTATAATAATTTTTGAATGTTTAACATGTAGAATGAATCTCATCACATCGTGGAGATGGTAGGTCGTACGGACGCAGGAGTAACGGTATCATTCCCTTAATGATAAAATGATATGGAATTGGATGGTATATAAATTATAAATAATTATTATCATTTTATATTCATTATTAATATCCATTATATTCATCATTATACCCATCCAAATAAAGTAGTGATGAAAAAAAAATTACACCACGGTGTGGAGATGGTAAGTCATACGTACGCACGCATGGTAATATTATTTTTCATAAGATGGATAAAAAGAAAAATATGGTTGTACCATAATCATAATAACATATCATCATATATATGATACTGGATTTATTACTTTAGTATGGAAACAACATATAAAGATGAATTATAAGAATAAAAGAAATTGAATTGAATTGGTAAAACAATTACCTCTTCTTCCATGGACTTACTTTGGATATCCTATTAGGGACACTAGGGATGGTATTTTTTTAAGAAAATGACCTCTAGAAGTTAACTAAGAATGTTTATAGGATAATTGGGAAGGTTTTGGTCAAGTTATAAGGATCTTGGTGATGTGAGGAAGTGAGGAAGTAGGATCCCTTTTATAAGAGAACGGAGGGTCACTCTTGGAATCCTTTGAAATATTAAATTAATATTATTTTATTTTTGATTTAAAATAGCTCCAAAGTGAGTTATTTCTAAAATAAGATGAGGATTTATAAAAATCCTCTAAATAATTTATTTTTATACACTTTTAGTTTACAATATTAACCTTATATTTTTGTTTTAACCCTTAATTAATCTATTTAATTTTAATTGTGGTAGTAACATTTTAAATATTAAAAGGTTATAAATTTTTACTTATATGGTGTAAATTGTCCATAAATATAAATTTTAGAACATTTTAGACCATATAATAATCATTTTTTATTTTTTATTTATTTTTTATGATATTTAAATAATTTAATAAATTATTATTTTTATAAAATATCAATAGTGTCAATTTTGACATTATTCATTACTTTGAATTTGAATAAAATCTGAACAGAAAAATAACTTTGAAAAAAACCATTTAATAAACTCATAACATGTCATATTCACCTATAAAATTCATTTATAACCTTAATTAATTAAAATTATATTTCTTTTAATATGTTTAAAATCATTTATTTGATATTTCTATTAATAAAATAATTAATGTTTCACTATTATGTCATCATTTATGGTAATTATTTAGTCTCTAAAAATTATAAATAAATCTCTATTATGTATATAACTATTTTATGTTTCTAGAGACTATTCATGATCAAAGTTATCTCCTGGTTATATTTATATTAAACTTATTATACTTATAAGAAATGAGAGTGTGACATTTTGTCACATTAATTGATTTTAATAATATCTATGTAATTTTCATGGAAAAGTGTCCATTAAATGATTAATTTTCAAATATTTGGTGATACGAGTCAAATTTTTATTCATACAATAATTTTTTGAAGATTTTTTTTTCTTTTTTTAATCCTTATCTATTTGTTTTAACCCTTATTTAATCCCATTAACTATTACTTTGATATCATATAATTTATATATTATGGGTTAATATAATTAATATAAAATTCTAAATGACCACTAAATGATTCATTGATGAAACTTTAACCCTTATTAAAATTATTTGGATTAGATTTAGTTTTCTACATATTTTATATCATTTAATAAAATATTATTTATTTTAAAATATCTTAAATGTCAATTTTAACACAATTCACTATTTTATCTTATACAAAAAATCAATACAACAAGATAAATTCAGTAAAATACTTCTAAAACATTACTAACATGTCAAATTAATCACTAAAAATTGTGTATGACATTAACTCCCTCAAATTATATTTATATTAATATTTTTAATATCATTTATTTGATTCTTTCATTATTTAAACAACTACTGCATCATCATTGTGTCACAATTTAAGTTAATTATTTTATCAATAAAATTTATAAATAAATTATCATGATTTAGATAAATGTTTTATCTTTCAAATTACTATTTATAGTCAAGTTTACCTTTTTTATAACCCTATAATAAAAATGGTATATTTAGTAAAAATTTGAGTATGACATTTTTAACTTATCTTTAAATAAAATATTATAAATGTCATATTCTTACCCAAGTGGATTAAAAATTTCATAATTTTATCCTAAGGTTTATTTTTGTCGAAACACACTCATCCAATGAAATTAGGAAAAGTGTTATGGTAACTTTATAATGATTAAAATATTATTTTTACCCTTAATTACTCGATTTAACTTTAACTATGGTAAAAAAATAAAAAATTTATTATTCATAAAAAAATTAATTTAATCCTATTAGACCAAAAACTTCATACTAATTACAACCACTTATGTACATTTTTTTCAAATTCAACTCACAAAAGTGACTAAATTAAGTTAAACACTAATCCTACAGATGCAGTGAGAAGGCGGGTAAAAGAGAGGTTCAAAAGTTCATTAAGTTTTTATATCTAATTTTAATATAAAAAATTCTCCAATGAAATAAATTGGATTATTATATGTATTATTCATCTATTTTTACTTTAAAAAAATTTAAAATATAATAATTATTTAAATGAAAAGGTGGCTTTTAACTACAATGGAGTATTTTTCACTATTCCTCAAAAAAATGAAACTTCTCACAAAAAACCAAAAACTCACTCTGAGATAATTTCGATATTATGAATTTAATAAGGAAAATTATTTTGTAAGATGACATGTATAAATGTGTCAAAATGGTATATGAAATAATTTCTCCCTTAAAAGGCAGTAAAACTTGATCTTGCGTGTAACGCAAACTAACTCAGTGTTGTGTGTAGTCTAAGATTAACTTTTTTTATAAATCATGCTAATAAAAAAATTAATTTTATTCTATAAGGAAAATATTGTGAAGCCTTGGGGTGTTACTCCTCGGATGGTTTATTTTTATGATTATGATAAAGATATATTTTTATGAAACTCATTCCTTTTCTACAGCTTATGCTATGATGAATTGATGAGATAATTATGAGACTTATTTCCTTTATATGGGTTGTTCTATGATGAAATATTTATGAACCCCTTTTATTTTTATGGTTTATGATATGATGAATGTTTTATTATATTATGTTAAACTTTTTTATTGTTTTTATTATGTGACATTGGTTATGTTATAACCAAGGAAGGTGGTTATATTATAACCAAGGATGGGTGGAACCTATATCTCCCTCTAATTCATTCAGTAAAGTTTTATATCTCATGAGATAATAATGGGAAACAAGATGATGTGAGTAATCCACTATGGGAAATAGACCATTTTTCTTAATCAACTATAGAAAATGGGTGATGATGACTTATCCAATACGAAATGGGAAAACATGTGTTGACACCTGATGTTTCATGATTTGATGGTCTTGTATATTAACCTTGACATGAAAAATGGTTTCTATACTTATCATGGTGCCACATTTATATGACATGTACTTATGGTTTGTAAAGACCCAAAGATTTACATATATGGACGTTATATTACTTTTGCAGAATACTTTATACAAATAGACACCAAAAGATCATAATAGTTTAGTGTCTTGGGAAACTGGGAAATATAAAAAAACTGGTTCAGAAAACATCTACATCATCTACTGCATTTTCCTTCATAACTAGAACCCCTTTTTGACATATCCTACTTACTACCCCTCCTCATATCCCGGGGAAAACATAAAAAGGGGTGATCTAAAATGCTCAGTAAGGGTAAACATGGAAAATATCAAACAAAACATAAACATAAGAATGTAAAAACATGAACATAACTTTAGAAAAATCATACCATGTATAAAAAATATCAAAATCTTTAGTTGTGAAATAAATCTTGGTATTTCATAAGGCATAAATCATAAAGGAATAATATCCATGATAAAACATCATTGTCATAAAATATGGAATTTTGGAAAACACATAAGCATAGAAAATCATTTCCATATTTTCCAAGGATCATTTATAAGACCGTCATAGTGGAAATATTCCATTACTAAACTGGGTTTACTTTCCATTCCAGCCCTGTATTATTTAACCGGATTTACTTTCCATTCTAGCCCTGTATTACTGAACATGATTTATTTGTCGTTCCAGCCCTATATTACTAAACCAGATTTACTTGTCATTACAATCGTGTCTATCTCATGAGATATAAATCTTTACCCAATGAATTGGAGTGATATATATGTCTCACCCATCACATAATGAAAAACATACATATGTGTGCCACAAATACATAAATCATTCATCACAACATAACCTAGGGAATAAAATGGGTTTCTTAAACATCATTCCATAATTACATAATCCATGTAAATGGATTTCATAAATATCATTCCATCATAAACATAATCAACCCTAGGGATATTATACTTGAAAAATATCATTAATCTTAGATGGAAAATAATTTTGATAAAACACTTGAAATTAATTCTTGAGTAAAATATCCTTTCTTACTCAAAAAAATATTTTCTTAAAACATCGAGTAATTTTAAAATAAAATAATTTCTTTAAAAATAACCTTGAAAACTTGTAAGAGTATATTCATGGAAATAACTCATTATTAAAGCCTAAAAATCCATTCATATTTTATAAGTTAAAAAAACATTCATCTCGTACTTTTTCTGGAAAAGTCAAAAAGTACCTCGTATGAAAAACTAAAGAAATATTCCTTCCTAACCTTGTAGTAAAAGAAAAAAAATGGTTAAAATTTAATTTAAACATACATAATATAATAGGAAATATTTTATGAAAACATTTTTAAAAAACATGGACATGGATGATAAATATACCCCAGTAAATAATTGTGTATAATCAATCTTGAATAATAATGAGATTTCGAAATTATCCCTTACTAATTTATAATCAGTCGAATAGTATGCCTCGTAAAATAATATTATATGCATATGTAAATACCGTAAACTTCATAATAAGAATCATACAAACATTCATGGGAAACATAAACACCACATAAAATAAATAGGCGGTGTATAAGGCATATGTCCCACATAAATAAAAGTGAGACAAAATAATCTCTTACCTTTGGTCTGATATCCTTTGTTTATATTTAAACCACCTGTATAATGATTTAAATGATGTCATTGAATTATTCCAGAATCATAGTCATTTTTATGATATCATATATGATCGTATTATCATCTATTTTGTTATAATATTTAATTATTACTCGTTATTCGGGTATTAACTGCTTCATTTTATTATGCATGTTTTGTCAAATAAGTTTTTTTTCTACTATTATTTCATAGTTATATCATTAAAAAAATATATTAAAATAATATATATCATATATTTTCATTCTATACATTTATATAGTCATGTTTTAATGGATATCATATAGAATGAATCACATCACTTCTTGGAGATGGTAAGTCGTGCGTACGCACGAGCGATGATATCATTCCTTTAATTATGAAATAGTATGGAATTGGATGGTATATATGTTGTTTCATAATATATATCATGTTGTAATAATCATATATAGTTATTATTTCCATCTTTTTATCCATCCAAGAAAGATGGTGGTGAAAAAAAATTACACCATGACGTGGAGACGGTAAACGGTACGTACGTACGTGTGGTGGTTTCATTTTTCATAGAATGGATAAAAGGTGTAATATGGTAGTTTTATAACTGTAATAATATCTCATCATATAACTGATACTGGATATATTAATTTAGTATGGAAACAACTCATGATAAGGAATTATAATAATAAATAATTTCAAAGAATCAGTAGAGGAAATTACCTCTTCTTCGATGAGATCCCTCTAGATCTCATCTTAAAGGCACTAGAGTTGGTATTTTGATAATACAAACACCTAAATAATGTGACTAAGGAAGTTGGTATGGGAAATGGGCAGGGGATAGCTGAGATTGAAGGTTCAATGTGACTTGAAATTGTGTGTAACACAAGCCATGGATAGTGTTGAGTATATCGTAAGCTAACCAGTGTTGTCTATAGAATAAGCTTATCTTGGTGTAGTATAAAACAAAAGATATCAAGGAAATTAAAATATATATATCTCATAAAAATATCGGGTTGTTACATAGTTCGTGATTGATTTATGATGATTTCATACTCTTATGAATCGTGTCTTTTGGAATGATAATTCTTTATGTCGTGACTCATGTTTATGATCTATGATAGGTTGGATATGAACTTTATAAGTTATATTCATGATATAATACCCTTATTTTTATCTTATTATTTCATAATATCATAGAATTATATCTCTTATGATTACCCTTAATGAGAATCTAAGATCACCCTTTCTTATGTTTTATTTCCCTGGGTTATGAAGAATGGTTTTAAGTAGGGTATGTTTATGAAGAGTACAGAAGGGGAAGATATTTATGGGAGATTTTAAAGATCCTTTATTAAATAAGAAGATTGTGTACCTATTCTACAAAGACACTAAACCATTACGGTCCTCAATAATGTATTTGCGAAGTGTATTAAATTTTCATCTAAAAAGATGTGATGTTTTTTAGGAAAATCCTAGGTCTTTATACTTGTGAACTCAACCAGCATCTCCGCATTCTCCTCCCTTAATGACATAGTCACCAAGAGACTATGTTCCTCAAAAGATCACTAGAGAACCTACTCTGAACCTATGGATCAAATCCACCCTATCTTTAGGTATATTGAGTTTATTTATAACCCTTTAGGGTTTATATGTCATAAGGCACACATTTAAGAATAATCCCTCGACCATCGAGGTGTAGGGAACTAATCTAGTGTTCATGGGTCATAGTCATTGACAATTTTTTTCTATCCATAGGAATTAATGGGAAAAAATAATTAAAGTTAAATCACCTATATGTGGTGAGACCACACATATAATGTTATATAAAAACATGCATTAACTTTAGGGAAATGTATAGGGACCATCTACCTTGTGTATGGAGTTACTACCTTTGATCAAGGTCATTAATTACTCCCCAAGATCATCCAAGCATCATCCAAGTTTATATCAACACCCAAGATCCTATCTCAAGCTATAACATCCAAAATAATTAATCATAACCAATTGTAATTAATTATTCAACTTAATCCAAATAGTCATAATTTCTTTAAAAAATCCATAAGTAATCTAACCAAACAAAAACTGTGACAAATTTCACTTAGAAGATCTATGGATTACTCACAAAAACATCCTTAGAAAAATCCCAATCAACTGGTGCCCAATCAATTTTCAATCTCATCCAATTCATAAAAAACCTTATAAATATTTATAATGTGATGAACCTCCAATCAAAAAAGTAAGAAATGGTATGATATCAACCTATTAATATATCCTCTATCCAAAAGACATAAAATCCCTATCCTTTATTCCTAATTATACCATGATTTAGTGGAATCGAATCTAAAACTCTAGTCTAAAATTTCACAAATCAGAGGTGATGAAAGGGAACAAGAATGTAGAAAAACTAAGGGGGGAAATAACTCAAATACCCAAAAACAATTACCACTAAGAACTCCCCTCCTAAATGGGGATAGATATAAGGTAAAAATGGAGGGAGAGTCAGCTGAAATGGATCTCTCCATGTGACTATTAGAACAAAAACCCAAGGGGTTGACCTAAAAATTATAGTTCTTACCCTTCTAAAAAAATACCTGATGGATAAGTCATGGTGTGACCATGAGGATCACACCATAGTGATTCTTCACCCATATATAAAATGATCCAAACCACATGTTTCATAGTGTGACCACCCCAAGTTGAGTTCCCCCCCATCTTAAAACCATTGTAGTGTGGCCCCCCATGGGTTTCAATATGAACACCCCAAATAGAAGGTCCATCTCTCTGCCTAGCATCATTGTAGTATGACCCTTATGGTTCATGGAACGATGCACATTTACTAATATAAGATGAGGCCCTTGGGAGTGGACTCCCCTATCTCATGACATGGTGCCTCACACTCCCTACCAAGACACAACCCTCATGACAGGTCATCGTAGTGTGACCTAAGGTTCACTGTGTGACCGACCACTTGTGGAAAAAACCTGTTGAGTGGTCTACCTGACCCAAATATGATGTTCACTTGAACACTTGATACACTTCTTGGGATTCAGTAAGTATCCAAAAACATCTCCTTGATATGTTACAACCCTCATAATTCTAATTCAAATCCTATTTCTTGATATGTCCCCTACTCCGAGACTAAAAATTCAAATTCCTTATAAATTTTAAAACTCATGAAAATATGGGACATTATAAGTTTCCTCAACAGTGACCAAGAGGTTCCTGCCATAAAATATATAAATAGACCCATGGAATCACTAGAAACTTTAGTATGGCCATTTCTTCTCCAAATTTTTTCTAGTACCTCCTCATATAAAGAAAAAATAATTGAAAATAATTTAGAGATATATGGCTATATTAATAATCACTAATTTAATTGAATGAGGTTCAAAAACTTTAATGAATAGTCCCCCTTCATTAAATAAGGAGCCTACTTGAGTTTAAAATTTCATACACTTGAAATACCCCAGAACATCCTGAGAGGGGAGTAGTGAATCAGGGTGTCAAATTTTTCTTCAAAAGTGATGAATCTTGTTCCCACCTTAATAGGAACCAATTAAACTTGTATGAAGGGAATGTGGAAATTCAAACAACCACATGCAAGGAGATCACATAGAAATTTTAATTGGTTCACCACTAAGGTAAAGTCTAAGGATCATATGCTAAGAGTGTGGAAGTCATACCTAAATCCACTAATCTTTACTAATTAAGGAAAACAAGATTTAATATGTATTCACTCTGTACCAGGCACACTACCTTTACAATATTTTAGGGATAGTATATTGATTTCCTCGGAAAAATTCTTTTGATTACCCTTAGCTCACTACTTTGAGAGAAGTCTAACTCAGTTTATCGACTTGAAGGTCGCTTCAATGGATTGACATTAAATTATTTTTACTTGTCTATCACAAGACTCTACTTGCACCATAAACCTAAGTTGATGCAGTCTAAAATCACTAGTCACTAGAAAACTGATGTTTAAAATCACCTTTCACAAAGCTCAACCCTTCACACAGTTAACTGCCTTTACAGAACAAACTGTCTTCACAAAGATAACTGAGTCAATGTGGAATACCCCATCATCACGAATCACCCTTTACATAGAAGCATTCGGATCAATCAAGACTAAACTAGTCTTTTCACGATGCTTAATCTCACATAAAAAACCAAATTCATGGAACTCCCATAGCTTCATGAAATCATAGAAATTCTAGATTTTCCATGAATAATTTCATTGAAATGAAGTGGGGGTAGCATCATATTTATAAGCTCACCCATTTTCGATGCTCCACCACCTTTAACAGATTTCCTAGATCATCAAAAATATTTTCACAGCGCTCCTCCATCCATAATACTCCATAAAGATTTTTCATTGTCGTGAAAATTTCTGTCAAACCATCACGCACTCACGATGCTCCAATTTTCTAGATCATCAAAAATATTTTCACAACACTCCTCCATTCATGATACTCCATAAATATTTTTCATTGTCGCTAAGATTTCTGTCAAACCATCACGCACTCATAATGCTCCAATTCTCATAATCACGGAGAACATCGACATTGTTCATGATTCTCCACGTCTTCATGAATATCAACCCAACCTTTGAAAACCCCATTACTTTACCATTTTCATGAAGAGTTGATTCCAGAAAACATTCTTTCATGATGCTAGCCTCTTCCTCCATATTTTTTACCCTAAAAATTTGGCAAACACTGGTAAATGGAGCCACGTTCAATACTGTAGTCAACTTTAACTATAAGATCCCTTCCCTTGAAAAATAACTAATATTACATGTGAGGATTAAAAATAAACACAAACCATACTATATTTATAGAAAATAATAGTCTTGGTTCCAACAACCTCCCCCTTTGGGTTTATTGGCAATCTACAGATAAATTCAATTAGTACCAGTCGCTATCAAAACCTGATATGAGATAATAAAATCATCCAACACTATAAGTATACATGAGAAAATATTCGTTTATAAATAAATAGATGAAGAATTAATTGGGTTCTCGGGTTTTTGAATTCTTAATTATGTCCAAGTTAAGCTCTGATCATGTCACAAAAGCATTACATGGTTTTTCAAAGGCCTATAACTACTTTCTCCATTCACCATTATCCTACAACCAGAAAACCATAAAACTTTCATTCTCCTCCTTTTTACCATTGAATTTATTTTCTTTATTCTACCCCATTGGAAAAAAACCCAAACAACCCAATTTTTACTTGTATACCTCAAAAACACACTCCCCCTGGATTGTATCTCCCGCATAAACCTGCATCACATCCACAAACAAATTAAAATGGTTAACACAACTAGGGAGAGGGGAATATTTATAACCTCCTCATGTAATAGTTGGTGGATTACCACTAAGGTTCAATTGATGTTTCAAGAAAACATATGATGTCAATGGATTCTTCAGAATGTCATCCACTTGGTCATCAATTCCAACATGATCCATTTTAATCATTCTTTGTTCAACTCTTTCCTTGATGAAGTGATATTTGATTTCAATATGTTTCGTATGATAATGATGAATAGTATTCTTCATAAGATCGATCACTCTATTTTTATCATGGTGAATTACCATTGGTTCTTTCACCTCATCACCAATATTAATCAGTTTCTACTTCATCTAGAATAGTTTAGTGTAAGCCTTTGTAGTAGAAATATACTCTTCTCCAGCAGTACTAAGAGAAGTAATTTCCAATTTCTTACCCAACTATCCCACACATTTCATTCCAATAAAGAATGCTCCACCAATTTTGGACTTTCTATCTACCACATCTCTGTCCCATTCAGCATCAAAAAATATTGATTGTTCATTATCTCTTCCTACAACAAATTATAATTCATAATTGTGAGTACCTTGAATGTACCTCATGATTCTTTTAACTACTACCATATGTTCTTCCTTTGAATTAATTTGAAATAAGGACACTAAGCATGTTCTAAAGATGATATCTAGAAATGTTTCAATCAAGTATAATAATCTTCTAATGATTATCTTGTATATGGTGGGATCCATAGAAGTTTCATCCTCATGCTTTCCAAGTTTTTTCCCAACTTCAATTGGAGTCGACATTGGTTTGGAATCATGCATGTTAAATTTATTTAGTACCTCTCTAACATAATTTTCCTGATAAATGATAGTTTAATCCCTCTTATTAATCACATGTAACCCCAAAAAATATGTGATTTCACCAATCATAGACATTTAAAATTCTTATTTCAGGTGATTAGAAAATTATTCCACTAATCTCTGCCTGCTTCTGCCAAAAATAATATCCTCCACATATACCAGCATCATAAATTGATCTTCCTTTGAATTATTCACATAAATATTATGGTTGAAACCTTCTATTTTAAATTCATGCTTCTTCATATACGAATCTAAAAGAGAATACCATGCTCGTGGTGCTTACTTTAGACTATAAAGATCCTTTTTTCAATCAACAAACATTCATTTCATCATTACCAATTATAAAACCCACTGGTTGTTCAATGTATACTTATTCTTCAAGAACACCATTTAATAATACTATTTTGACATCCATAAGATAAACTTTGTATCCTATTTGGATTTCCATAGGAAGGAAAAGCCTAATCAACTCCAGTCTCACCACTGGAGGAAATATTTCATTGACATCAATTCCTTCAATCTGTGCATAGCCTTTACACACTAGGAATGCCTTGTTTTTTATCACATTTCCATGATTATAAAATTTGTTTTTAAAGATCCATTTTTTTATAATAACATTATTTTTTTTAGGTCTGTTAACAAGATCCCATGTTTGGTTCTTTTCAATCTGATCGATTTCTTCATTCATGGCTTTAACCCATGATTCATCTTTCACAGCTTCTTCAAATAATGTTGGTTTCAAAATTTATAGGAAGGAAGAATATGAATTATTCTTCATTCTCCCTGTCTATGAGGGTGTCTTCTAATCCTAAATGATGTTGGGTTGATCAATTTCTACTCTTCTATATCTCCTATGAGGTTCAGATGACGATTTTTCAGCCATTTTTTCTTCTTATGATTCTTCTTCTAAATCGTAATAATTTTGTGACCTATGAATGTTTTTCATGCCTTCCACTACTTCTGAATTTTAATTTGTTCCATGTCAAATTTCTTCTTCATATTCTATCATATCAGTATAAGATATCCTTGAGGTATTTGTGGTCTTATCTTCAATGACCTTAACATCACTTCTTTCCAAAATTATTCCAAGGTGATTATTTAAACATTTGTAGGCTCCGATCTGCATTGAATATCAAAGGAATATTCCTTCATCTACAACATCACCATACTTCCCTTGATTTCCTTCTTTGTTTCAGATAAAACATTTACTTCTAAAGACATTAAAATACTCCCAAGAGGGATTCCTTCCATGCCAAAACTCAAATGGGGTCTTCTTTTATCCCATATAAATCCCTATTCAATTTTGAGTATACCCAACATCTTGAATAGCCTCTTTGTAGTAATGTATAGAGATATTATTCTCAATCAGCATAGGTATGGTCATACTGTTCACTTGTCGGTTCCTATGCTCAACAATTCCATTTTTATATAGAGTTGTCACAGAAGCCACCTCATGTTGTATTCCATGTTTCTTGGGGTAATTTTCAAATTCAATGGATGTGTATTCCCCTCCGTTTTCAAACCGCAAAACTTTTATTATCTTTCCAGTATCATTCTCATCTATTTAGAGATAAGTTTTCATGTAATCAAGAACTTTTCATTTCCTGCATATAAACATCACACATTCCATTCTACTATAATCATAAATGAAAAGAAAGAATTACCTTTCTTTATATGTTCCAGAAACATTTATTGGAACACATAAGTCTGTATAGATGAGATCAATAATATTTTTTTCCCTTTTCTTATTTGTATGATATGAAATGCAGACCAACTTCCCTCATATACAAGCATCACAGGCCTTTTCCTGTTCATGATTTAGATTAGGTATATCCATGAATATATTCAACTTAGATATCTTTTCCATGTCTTGTTGATTAATGTTACCCAAACTTCAGTGCCAAAAGCAATTTTATTCTTCTATAGTTAAGTATCAAATATTCTCTCTACTATCAACCTGGTATAAGTTGTCATCTGTTCTACAACCATTCATGAGAGAATTCCATGTATTTCCTTTTATAGTGCAACCTTTTTTATTTAAATTCACTGTAAGTCCTGATTCATAGAGTTAACTCACACTCAAGAGATTCTGATGCAAACCATTCACATAAAGAACTTCAATTTTCTTAAGCTTGTCACTTTCCAGTTTTGTGCTCCCACTGAATTTGATCTTCAAAGCACCATCATTATCGAACCATACTATACCATCTAACCTTTTCTTTACATTATTAAATAAATATTCATTTAACATCATATGGGATGAGCATCCTCTATCAAGAATCTAGGTCCTACTATTATTTCTAGCTTTGAGAGAGACTTCTGCAAGATTGGATTTCTCAACTTTATTATGTTCCTTCCAGGAAATATTTGATTAATTGGAAGATAAATATGGACTTTACAATCTCTTTTCCATTTATATTAGTTCATCATACTCATATTGTTCTTAGAGAGCAGAAAACCTATTTTAATAGCAACACTGTCTGGTTGGCGAGTATTGACTTGTCTCTTAGTTCTGTATGTATTGATCCCGCCTTTCCTCTATCTATAATAAATATATTTATTTACAAAGTTATAACAATGAAAATAGTATCCATATAAACTATTTATTCTATAAGATGAAGGATACTAATTATTTTTCCTTTGTTGACTTCTAAGTTCTTCCCCCATTCAAATAGCTCATATCCTCTTCACAGCATGACATGGTATGTCCCAAATAGTCACAAAATTTACAATTCATCAGAGGAAATGTATTCTCATCTCTATTCCTCCTCATGTACCCTTCATTAGGAAAATAATTTAATTGTTGATCATTTTTGGAATCTTGAGGATAGTTTTCAATTATCCTTTTAGAATTATTTGAGTATTTATTTATTAGGACTTTAAGTGACTTTGCGATATGTACAAATTTAAACTTGCCTTTATTTTGGACCATTTTATTTCCAGCAATTGATTTCTGGGCATCACAAACAATTATACTATTTTCCATGCATGTGTATATTTGATCATTCAAAACCTCTTCTGATCTATCAAAATCTTAGCTCTCTCTAGCATCTCAACATTTGAGAATATTCTAAACTGTATTTTCCACTTTGTTTATTTTGAGTTTGATTCACCTTCAAGTTTAAACCTAAGAGTAACAACTTATTCTTTAATTACCTCAAAAATATTGGACTTATCCTCCATTCTAGATGTAAGGTCATTGATGAACTTTTCATGTTCTTAAATTCTGATCTTAAGTTCTACTATATCTTATGATCTTTAAAAATATGTTTAATGTTCTTTTACTACTTCTTCCAGTCGATTAATTTGAGCTTCCAGTCGATCAAGATATTCTGATGACTCTTACACAACTTCTCTCCACTTTTTTCAGATATTTTATTCTCAAGCTCACCAAGAGAATCCTCAAGTTTAATCATGAGATCGGTATCAAAAATAAACTGATTATCTCTAGATTTATCTTTTGACAGTTCTAACTTTTCAAATATAGCCATCATAGATGCTTGGGTTCTAGATTTAAACTCTGTTTTTTCTTCCTCAAAAAATTCATTGTCATATTATTATTCTTTATATAAAAAACCCTTTCTCTGTAATTTCTTTCCAGATTTGAAGTGTCCCTTTTGAGAAAACTTTTTCTGAGGCTTCTACGAGTTTCTTGCATCACTTTCTTCATCATCAAACTTCCTTGAGCACCAAGAGGAAATGTTCCCAACTCTACCACAATTAAAACATGACATTGGTATCTTTCCTTCAAATATACCTTTTCCTCTCTTCAATTTCTTGGAAAAGAGAGAAAGGATTTTATCTTCCTCATTGCCTTCATTAACATTATCTCCTAAAATCACAAGTTTTTACACGTATTTGAATGTCATCTCCTTGATAATATGACTTTTTGCATCCTTTGATTTGAATCTAATTTCATATGATACTAGAATTCTCAACATATCATCCAAATAATATTTTGAAAGCTCCCTTTCCTCAAGGGATAAAAATTTTGGATTATAAATAGGTGGAAGTCTTCTCAATAATTTCTTTGCAATGTCAGTGTCTTTAATTTATTCACCGAGCCCTCAAATTTCTCTTATAACTTTAGTAATTTAAGTGAAAAAGGTATCTGCATTTTCATTAGGATGTATCTTCATATCATCAAACATATTGTGAAAAAACTTAAAGTTTGGCCTCCTTTACTTTGTTATCACCTTCATATATATTTTCCATCTTTTTTCACATAGAATTTTCAGAATTGAAACTAAATTAATTTAGATATATTTGATCATACAATGATTTAGTAATGGAATTTTGTGATTTGGAATCTACATCAAGTATTTTCCTGCATGTTTCAATCATAGAAAGTCATATTTCATCAATTACATGAATACCTTGTGCAGTAGCAAAGAGTACTTCCATTCTAAGAGATCTTAGATGATATATCATCCAGTTATTCAAAATATATAAGTTTCTTCCATAAAATAGGGGGACTCCCCTAACATTTACTGATTTCTCCATGATAGAAAATAAAGACAAATTTAACATCAGCAACCTATAGGCTTTGATACCACTTGAAGGACCCTGGAACACCCTGAGAGGGGAGGGGTGAATTAGGGTGTCAATTTTTTTCTTAAAAAGTGATGGATCTTGTTCCCATATTTGTAGGAACCAATTAAACCTATCTAAAGGGAATGTGTAGAATTCAAACAACCACATGTAAAGATATCACACGTCAATTTTACTTGGTTCACCACTAAGGGAAAGTCTAAGGATCATATGCCGATAGTGTTTTGTTCATATCTAAATCCACTAATATTTACTAGTTTTGGAAAATAAGAGTTCGGACATAGTCACTTTATGGCAGGCACACTACCTTTGCAAAATTTTAGGGATAGCACATTACATCCCTTAGAACACTTTTGTCGACTCCCCCTATCTCATTGCTTTGAGATAAGTTTAACTTGGTTTATTGACTTGAAGGTCGCTTCAATGGATTGGAATTAAAGTGTTTGTCTCTGTATAGAACAAGAATCTACTTGCACCATAGACCTAATTTTATGCACTTTGGAAGCATTGGTCACTGAAAAAATGATGTTCAAAACCACCTTTCACGAATTTCCTTCGTAAATCTCCACCCTTCACAAAGCTAAATGCCTTCATGGAAAAAACTGCCTTTGTAAAGATCTCTGAGTCAATGTGGAATAGCCCATCATCACAAAGCACCCTTTACTTAGAATCATTGGTATCAGTCAATAATAAACTAGTTTTTTTTAATTCTCAAGCTCACGTAGAAACCCAAATTCGAGGAGCTCCCCTAGCTTCATGAAATAAAAGAGATTCCATATTTTATTTGAAAAAATTAATTGAAATGGATTCTGGTTAGTCTCATATTTATAGGCTTGACAATTCACAATGTTACATCACCTATAGTTCTTTTTCCGGACCATCAAAAATATCTTTTTGATGATCCTCCATTTGTGATGCTCCATCGATATTTGTCGTTATCATGAAGATTTCCATCAAACCATTGCATACTCATGATGCTCTAATTCTTATAATCACAGAGAAAAACATCACCATTTGCAATGCTCCAAATATTTGTGAATATCGTCCCAGACTTTGTAAAACCCATGCCTTTACCATTTTCATGATGAGTTGATTCCAGAAAACAACCTTTCACAATTCTAGCCTCTTCCTCCATATTTTTTACCCCAAAATTTTTGAAAAAACTGTGAAACAACACCACCTTTAATTTTGTAGTCAGCTTGAACTATAAGATCCCTTACCTTGAAAACTCCCTCATCTTCAATGTGAGTATTGACAAAAAACACAAACCATACTCCATTTATAGAAAATAAAATCTCGTATCCAACAACACTATGAAGTGGATAAATTTTTTTTCCACCATTCTAAATCTTAAAATATTCACCTCATAGATTATGGGATTTCTAAATACCTTTAACGATTAATAATCTATCTATAAATCATCACATGATATGTCAATAATCATGATAATCATCATAGAAATGTTGTATTAATGATTCCCTATATTATTCTAGTATGAATATTATGGCTTGTTTTCCAAAACCATGAGAAGTCACAAACCATGGTTTTTTAACCCTCACCACATAATATTTTATGTTTTAATATATATTTCCAACACCTATAAGTTTAAAAACAATAAACAATAATAGGTTGAGTACATAGGTATACCCAGTAAGTTCCTCCTCTAATATCTCTTGTGTCGAGTAAATAAGAATAATAAATCCTATATGAATAACTATTGGAAACCCAACAAGTTTTTTTGTATTTTTTTACAAGATGTGGTTTTTTGCAAAAGGATTTTCCAATAAGAATTAATGGTGGAATTAAGTTTTATTTGTTGAAAATGGGTGGATTTTTGAAAAAAACGGTATTGAAGGTGGTTCTTTGTGTTGAGGTTTCGCAACACGGTAAATACTACACCATGGTTAGTGGGAATGGTGAAGATGAAGAAGAATGAATGTGCAACCACACCATGTATTATGGTCATGCTAGATAAGGAGATTACCAACACAAAAAAGATGGAACTGACCACACTATAGTGGTCCTTGTGGTGGGACTCAAGAGAACTTGTGCAACATAGTGAAGCCCAAATGTGGTGGTAAGAAATTTCAGTTGTCATGACATTCATAATAAGACCTGGTAGACCAACAAGGTCATCTAAAGATTGATTATTTCATGGCACATGTCATGGTGAGTGTAACACAGACAATGTTTTTGTGCCACGCCATAAAGTAGTTGTTGTGGTTAAGTATTTATAGCACAATAAAGATCTAAAGTGGTCAAGACATCTAAAGGAGATGGACTATGTCATAATGTTGGGAATGGTGTCTTAAGAGTCTACTTATTAGAAAAGGGGAGGACTGTTACAATCGTGGTGATGGTCATGATTATATGGGTTTCTATGATGACATAAATTAATATTCATGTTTATATATAAGAAGTAAAAATTGAGAAAAATCCATGGATCTGGGTGTTTTAGCCTGATGATACAAATACTACACTGTAGTGTTTGAAGGAAATCCATATTGGTGAGAATATCAATAGGTGATTCACCAAAGTACATAGGATTTGACTCTAAATATTCTTAAACTAATCATCAATGATTCATATATCATGGGACTCAATTTCAGGCCATGATTATATAAGGTATCAGAGTTGGATGTCAGTGGTTCATAAGGTGAATTAAATAGGAATTATTCCATGTTCCAAAGGAGAGAGAAATGGACCACAAGAAAGTTATGGTGAACTGTGGTTATGGAATCTTGGAGGAGTTATGGGTAGTTTTAATAGCTCTTCATGATAATTAAAGGTGGTGATTTAATTCAAATATGATCTATCATATTATAAGAAGATATCATCTTTTACATGATAGTATAAATTGAGAGGAAATTTCTATATCTGATTTTCAAGAAAAAAATAGGAAGCATTCTAGATGAGGGGACGGAAAGTGTAGGAAGTCTTCAAAACCAATAAAAATATTTCCAAAGAAGAAGTTGTTTCATAAGTATAAGTTCATATATTTTCTATGAGGAAGTATTGAAAGGATATCGATAGAGAATCCATCCATATAAGAGAATACATTAGCCTCAAAATTACTGAATAAGGGACTTATAAGTCCATAAACTATGTGAATTTCCTACCCCATAGTAGTGAGTAAAGGAGGTGGAAGGAGTAGTGATCTCATAGTTCCCTACCCCAAATTAGTAAGTGAAGGAGGAGGAGAGGCATTTCACCTTAGGAGATAAGTGACCTTGTCCCTAAACCTTATAAGGGAAGTGATTCCAAATAGGAGTAACCAATCTTAAACCCAACCATTGGTCGGTGTGGTTAGTGGATTTTGGTGTACGACACAACATCATTGCAGGATCCTTGTAGTAACCAAGTGTGGGTGAACCAAGTAAAAATCACTATATCCAATTTATTTTATGCATGCACAGCAACCAGTAAAAAGGGTAAATAAATATAAATAACATCTGATAAAGGTCTATTTAATGGATTAAAATGATTTTCCCTCAAGTTTTATAGGTCAATATCCAAATAGGATAGTGATAGGTTGATTTTAAGTGTTTCAATTGGATAATAATTCCATACCATGAATCACCCCCCAAGGTATATCTCACTCTAAGACCCTATTTTTTGACCTAAAAGTGGTATCAATGGGAAGTTTTATTTTTCAGTGGATTTATTTTCTCTGACTTGACTTAATTTTTTGTTTATGTTGAAGTATCATCCTAATCTTATAATTCTGGTTGCAATGGAAAATGGAAAGTATTTAAAGAATAATCATAAATATTTTAGAATTCCATATTTTCAAACTATCTATAGAAAGAGAGAGACTATTTTTAAGGTGACTTGAATCCCACAAATAGAAGTTATGAATAAATCATATAATGAATTTATTTTTTCATTCAATATCCCAAGGAGGTTGAAGGTAGAAGTTATCCAAATTTCATAAAAATTGGCCCAAAATATAATGAAAGAAAATTTGGGACTTAAAGAAAAAAATAAATCTCAAGGAATTTGGATCAAAGTGCTAGAAACTAAAGTGGACAAATTGAGAATCCTAGACAAAAGGATTATTTAAGTTACAAATGACCTCAAGGATTAGAATGATTATCAAGAAGAATAGTTGAATACGATATCCACAAATATGGAAAATCTCAAAGTGGATTCAAAAGAAAATGGTTTTAACTCAAAATAATTATAGAATCTAAATTCCAAGAAGGATTAACTGGATGGACACATGTTTGAAGTTGTAGGGGAGAATAAAAGGATTTAATAAGAAAAGATAATCCTTAAAGACTCTATTTCTCAAATGAATTATGAAATTAAGTAGCAAAGTGACATGCTGGAAAATATCTCTCATGTATTGGAAGATGAGATCTCCATTTTAAAGACACCAAAAAAATATGGATTCTAGTCTTGAGTAAATGAGTAATATAATTCAGCATCTTAAAAGGGAGATGCTCTCGAGCAAGAATGAGTAGTATAATGATACAGTCATGGAGGTTCCTAAGAGAAGGTAAATTTTTTTAAATACTAAATATATATATATATATATATATATAATTGGTCCTAAAATAGGTAAAAACAACTAGATAAGGACTTAGGAAAGGTATAGTAACATGTGTTACTTTCATGGGATGCATGGACACAATTCCAGTTTTTGTATTGAGGTTTGGGAATATATCAAATGTTGTAAAGCTAAAGGAAAACATAAAATTCTATGTCATTAAGAATAGAAAAATAGGTATGGGTATTTTCCCAATAATCATTATTATTTTAACCATATCCTAAATGTAAATTCCAGGGGTGTTTCAAATAGAATGAATGGGAGAAACCATCCAGTATCTAAAACTAAATCTATCCCCTTGAGGAATAAATTTTAGGGGTTGGTTGAGGAAAATTTCCATGATGATATAAGCTGAAGAAAAGATCCTAAATTATATTTATAAATAAGAACCTATTGGAAATAAAGAAGTAAAACCTTGAGTAAAAAATGAGAATAAACTTTCCCATTAATGGAAGTGGACTAGGGTTCCTCAGTTTTGGAAAACAAGAATAATCCACCCATGAAAAATTCTGAGATAGCACAAATGGCCATCAAGGAGGTTATCCAAAAAGGATACCTAATTTTTTCTAAAAAACTAATATATATAAATAAAAGAAACTTGGTGGAAGTGTTATCCAATGTATAAAGAAAACTAGTGGAAGATTCCATGGCAAGGGAAAAAATAAAGAAAAGTGAACAAGTGGGTCCCCTCCCATAATAGAGAAAAATCCTAATCCAAGAAATAAAAGTATTTCCACATATAATTGTTAATATGAGATATAATTTAATGAGATAATGATATTCCTCTCTCTTAGAATAAAAATGGAGAAGGAAAGGTGTAAATAAAAGGGTTGGTAAAATTTGGCCATCCCCACCTCTACTTGAGTAAATTTGAGGTACCCCTATCCCCATATGCTTTATTATTTCAAAGTATTGTTTGATAAGTGTATGTGTAAGGGGGAGATATGATCCATGGGGTGATTGTGATAGAAAATCATAGGTTATAAATTTTAAATAAAATATGATAAATCTACTCCATGTGGTATCATACCACTAAATAAAAAGATCAAGTGGCAAGCAGTGGCATGAATTTCATATTCATATTTTTTTTATCTAACAAGTGGTTTTTGTATTTTGTATCATCTAAAGAATTTTTTAATATAGAAATGATTCTAAAATGAAGTATTTATTCCCACAAGTGGTTCCCCAAAATTAATCTACAATAATTTGGTATCGAGTGATGAAGACGTAGGGGGGGGTTGTGATGAACTTTAAAGGCTATTAAGCCATATTAGAGATTTTTAATCCCTATAAAATGATGAAGAATATTGGAGTTGAATTGGTATCATTTATCCAATTTTAAAAAAATAATATCAAATGAATCTTCAAGTGGTATGATACTCACAACCAAGTTATTATTTTTACACTAATGGTTTGGTGTAAAAGTTTTATAGAGATCACAGGTTGTGTATTGAGAGATGGAAAATTCAAAGATACAATGGGTTTTCATTGATATTCATGAGTGACACAGATATCTTTGAGGAAATATTCAAAGACTCTTATTTCCTATACTGAGATAAGGCTTATTATTCTTAGAGGGTTTATTTATGACCAAAATTCTATTTAGAGTCTCACTAAATGAATATTTAGAGAAAATGTAGTAGGGATGGAGATTTTATTATGGGATTTTTTTGGATTTGGGAATCCTAACAAGAAATTTTTTCATTTGGTTATAGATCATTTATCTAATCAACATATGGTTTATTCAAAAGGATGAATGTGAATTTAAATATGTTATATGAGATAATATGAGTAATTCCTCCCTATCCCCATAGGGTAGTTTAATTCCATGAGGAATACCTATTGGAAGTTGAATAAAGAGGGGGAGATGATATTTATTGGAGTTTCTTCCCACAAATCAAGGGAAAAATTTTTTGAAGTTAAAATGAGATGAACCCATTTAGAGGGGTGGTTTGAGATCAAAAATAATATCCCTATCCATGAAGGGGGATCAATTACAAGTTCACCCAAATGTGGAGAGAAAATAGAAATAAAATCTACTTGGATTTGTCCCTTTGAATTTCATTTACAAGAAGGGGGAGAAGAATTGAAATGAAAGTTTGTCTTATCTTGTCAACAAAATACAAAGGGGTAGATTGTTGGAAACCTGATGAGTTGTATTGGATTTATTGAAAATAATTTTTTTTGTCGACAAGACTATTTTTTTATAGGAATTAGTGTGGGAGTAAAGTTATATTTTTTGACAATAAGTGGATTATAGACAAAGGCAGTATTGAAGGTGGTTGTTTGTTTTGAAGTTCCACAACATGGGAAATAACATTCCATAGTCTGTGGGTATGGTGAAGATAAATAATAAGGCAGGTGTGACCACACCATTCCATAGAAAATGGTATTTCTAACACATGAAAGATGTAATGGACCATGTCATGGTGGTCCCCATGGTGGAATTATAGAGCACCTTTGCTACCCAGTGAAGCCCATACATGGTGGAGAAACATAGTCAGTTGAAGGGGGACTATGCTATGGTACATGATCTGGTCAGTGGAACATGATCAAATAAAAATTACCAGACCCTAGATCATTCATCATGCTCAATAAGTTATACTAAATTAAATATTTGAAGTAGTCAGCACAGCCAAAGGTGTCAGACTATGCAATGGTGATGAGGTTAGTGTCCTGAGAGTCAACCTATATTCCATGAGAACGAATATTATAGTCTTGGTGACATCTATGGTTATGGTGTCTGCTCAGACAATGGAAGTGGCGGTTCTTATTTCTATAAAAAAATAAAAATGGACATCAGGTCATGGAGATGGGTGTTTTTAAGGTAATGTTAGCATGAAGATACAATGACCACATTTTAGTATTTAAAGTAAAGTTGTTTTGGTGGGTGTGTCGGTATTATATGCACAAAATATGAAGGATTTGACTTTGAAGATGCTTGAATGGATCCTCAATGATTCATACATCATGGGACTTGATTTTAGTCCATGTTTCTTATAGAGATTAGAGTTGATTTATAGCATTTGATAAGGTGAATTAAATTGGAATTATTACACACTTCAAAGGAGAGAGAAATATAACATGAGGTATTTATAGTGGATTATAGTTATGGAATCATGGAGAATTTTTATGTAGGATTTATGGGAAGTTTTCATATACCATCATAATAATAATAGGTAGAGATTTAATTCACACAAGATATATTATATTATAATAGGAGATCATATTTTTTAGGAGAGTATTAATTGAGAGGAAATTTTTATATCTAATTTTTATAAAAATAAGTGGAAGTGTTATAGATGAGGGGATGGAAATTACATAAAGGCTTGGATCTCACTGAGTATCTTTCCAAAGAATAATTTGATACATGTGGAGCAGTTCATAGATTCTCTATAAAGAAGTTGGAAATGGATATTATCATAGAATACATCCATATAAGAGGATTAATTAATCCTCAATTTTGATGAATAAGGGACGTATAAGTCTATAAATTGTATGAATTTACTACTCCATAGTAGTAAGAAGAGGGAGTGGAAGGAGCAATGATCTTGTGGTGTCCTACCTCGGAGTAGTAAGCAAAGGAGAAGGATAGGTAGGGCGCTTTGAGAGAGGAGTAGCCTCATCCCTAAACCTTGTAAGGGTAGTGAGTCTAGGAAGAAGTGACCTAGCTCAAACCCTATCATTGATCAATGCAGTTTGTGGATTTTTGTGCATGGAACGTCACCATTATATGCTCCTTGGTGTAGCATAGTGCAGGTGAACCAAGTAAAAACCATTGTGTCCTATTTATTTTATGTATGAATACTAACCATTAAAAAGTGTAAATAAATATAAATAAAAACGAGTAAAAGGATATTTAATGGATAAAAATGAGTGACCCTCAAGTTTTAGAGGTCAAGATATAAGTAGGGCAGTGAGAAGAAAATGATAAGTGTTTCAATTGGATAATACTTGCATACCCATCCCCCACCCCCTTATTAGGGTATATCTAACTCTAAGACCCTATTGAGGGATCAAAAATAATATATATAAATATTAATTAATTAATCACAAAAAATCAATATAATACCATTAAAATATACTACACCCCAGATCATCCCCTACACTATCCACATCACCACATATGTGTCATTATAACCCTATCACATCAACTGCCACATCTCACTATCCACACATATAAAGATTGAATATTTATAATTAAAACTACATCTAGTGGGAATATCACATCCCTCTATCACATATGAATCAAGGAATACCACAAATCTCCATTGTGTCAACATTATAGGATACCACATCCCTCAAACATTTTCATTATCATCAAATCAAATAGCATTAACATAATTTATATCATAAATATCAAATGTATAAACTATTATATAAATTAAATCACCACATCAAGAATAATAAATAACCACATCCCAAAAAACAATAATAATGATAACATATCCCCTTATCTTCTTTGAAATCCATATTTTCCTAGGTAATCTAACTCAAATATTTACTATGAAACCACAGACCCCATTTAGTACAGCATTACCTCACATCTATATAGCCCCCTTTTTATAATTTAGGGCATACCCAAGTGATAAAGACTCCTTGAAATATTGCATGAAACCCAGGTTTAAAATCATGTTGGATAGAATTTCCAAATATATTGTAGTTGTACTGTATCGCCATAGAAGTGTGGGAACAACAGTAGGTACTGTAGTGGGGTACTATATTAGTTTTTTATTCACACAAATTGGTATTCCATGCTATTTATTGGGCCTCCAGGATACTAGGCCTCTAGTCCATTGAAGTAGAGTGGTTCAACTATACTAAAGCAGCCTTGAGAAGATGCATCTAAGGGGTAAAAGTCACTAGGTTGAGCTAACCATTTGTGGATAGGGAGGGTTTAAAGACCCATTTTTAACCTTTTAATACATTTATATATTTTTAAATATATTTATAGAGTTAGGTATTGATATGGTGTGCGATTATGAGGCCTAGTGTGCTCAGAATTATTTTTTTAAAAATATTAAATTTATTTTATATTGTGTGTGTGGTCAATTAAATAAAATGGGATAACTCTCAAATGGTTGATCAGATTTAAAATCCAAGACCATGGTTGGTTCTGTAACATGGTGTTTACCCTAGGAGTGACATAAAATAAGTCAGTGTTGGATGTTCGAACCTCTCGCACATCGGCAATGTGTTTAAGTGAATTAATTAATTAATTAATTACCTTTTGACCTAATAAAAAGTTTATAAAAAGGTCATTATAAGGATTTTTCCAGGTTTGGCCTCATAATTCCTATAATTCATCAGCAAAAGCATCTTATTCCTTTGAATAATTCCTTCGAAGAACAACGAACCTCTGATTTAAGGCGGATCGAAGCGGATCAAATGCAATGGATCCTCCTCCCCTGTTAGAGAACAGGTTCTTCACCAGTGATTGATCCAAAAAAAAGGTAGGACTCTTCAATTTGTGTTTCTCCCTTTTGATTAAATTCTTGAGTAGATCAAACGTCATTCTTTGATCTGTTCCCCTATTTTCAAACCTTTGAATGAGCCTCGGTATTGAATCTTTATTTCACTAGTTGTTTTATAAACTGAATTGCATGTTCTTGAGAGTTGTCCAAGAATTATTGGACAATGATTGTAAAAACCTTTATTCGTGTGCATTTTTTCCCTCATTTTTCATTTTCTTCACTTATGTAATCTTGTGATTCTTGGTTTGATAGTTGTTGGGTGACTCGAGCTCGATCGGGTTCCAAGATTCGCAGCGGATCGACAAAATGATAGTGAAATGTTGAACCGAGCATATATCCAACAAAATTTGGGATGGGGATGAAAAAATCGATGGTTTGAGGCCAAATCATCAAGGGTGGAAGCTGCAGTAGTGAGCAGAATGGATGAGGGTTTACCAAATCTTCACTGGATCTGTTTTTCAGCGAATAGAGGCCAGTGAACATGTATCATGGCCAGATCTGCAAGATACGGGATGAAATGATATCATATCTATGGTGGTTTGAACATATTTAAAGCGTAAGTCTGAATCGTTAAACCTAGGGTTTCTAGAAAAATCCCGACTATACACTATGTAGGATGAAGAACACACGTCATGTATCCCCCTCAGTAGTGGTGCTAGGGTTTTGAAGAATTTTAAGGGTAACATGGAATGTATTACTCCCTTACATGTTGTGTACCGCTTCCCCGGTTGGACAATCCGTGTGATGGGTCACATGGACAGGGATTCCATGTAGAAGTACACAGACAAGGGTTGGCCACATGGATAGTATTCCATGTGGACCTATACACCATGTACAAAAGTACACGGACACAGGGTCCGAGTACACAGACATGTCCAATAAACATAGCCCAGTCCCCAAATAGGTGGGACATGTTGTGTTGTCCACCTACACGGCGTGTACCCCTACACGGACAGGACCCTTGTACCAACCAGATACATGACTAGGTAGTGAAGAGGGGCCACACATCATGTGGGTCCCCTCACATGTTGTGTACTACTTGATCTCATCTGAGTGATCTTTTAACATTTGTATCTCCTTCGTTTAAACTCGGTTTTTTTCCCATAAGATTCCTATCCTAAGTGTTTTTTCACATAGAACATGATGGTTCCCTCGGAAGAAAATTTTGAGTTACGATGTGAAATATTTTGGGTTTGGCACACGCTAAGGCAACACCCGATGACGGGAGTGATCATACAGAATCATCTGAGTAGTAATGGGATTACCCACTAGCTAGGCTAGTAAGTGGGATTTCCTGATGATAGTTTCAGGCTTACCCTTCAGCTGGGCTGGGCTGTGGAGTTCCCCGATGATCTTTCCTAGTTACCCTCTAGTAGGACTAGGCAGTGGAGTTCCTCAACGTCCTAGGTTTACCCTCTAGCTGGGCTGGGTAGTGTCATTCCCCGATGACATCTTCCAGGGGTAACCCTCCAACCAGGCTAGGAAGTGGCATTTCCCTGACGACTCACCAGGCTTACCCTCCAGTAGGACAAGGTAGTGGCGTTCCCCGGTGACCTTCCCAAGTGGTACCCTCCATCTGGGCTGGGTAATGTCATTCCTCAGTGACTACCAGAGTAGTACCCTACTATCGTACCAAGGCATGGGTTCATTTCCTAAAATTGGTAACCCCTTGATTGAGCGGTATAGTGACAAGATGTGGCTTGACATACCTTTGGGATCATGATAAAGAGGGATGCTTTCCCCATTGAGACGCATTCTTATGATGTGACCTAAAACAGTGCGGGCGAGTAAGTGACACCCAAAGTAGATAGTATCAAGGTATTATTATTTAGTCCCTTAGACTTTTATGTCCGTTTGGGTTGTATTTTGTCCCCTTTTACTTACTGTACTCACTCTATTTACTATTCAGTTTACTCGTGTTCATATCCTGTTGTGTGCTTGGTTGCGTGTGTTTACAGGTTATAAAGGCAATGTCTTCCCGGTTTTAGGGAATATGCCTTTCGATGCTAGTCGCCATCCCCTGGCCTATAGAAGGCGGGCTTGGGGTAGTCACAGCACGGGCCCCAGGGGATGGGTCCTGACAGGATTCCATATAGCTAGAGCTGGTAGTGGGTGCAATAGGTCTGATTCATCTACAGCAGCAGGCAGGTGCAAGATATCTCGGAAGAGGAGTCCCTTCCATGAACAGGCTCAGGGACGTGGTCATACAGTGCAAGGGAAACGCAGAGCACTAGGGAATCCTAGGAAGGGTCGGTGCTATAATTGTGATGGGAGAGGTCACATGTTAGGAGAATGTCTAACCAGATGTGTTGATAATACCAGGAAGGTAGTTGATGGACTACCACGGCAGAGACAACGCCATGATCAGGGTTCTCCCAAGCGTGGACAGGGTGGTCCCTAGGGAGGCGGAGGTGGTAGAGGGGCGGGAGGAGCTGCATGTGGGGGAAAACTCTATGAGGTCCTCCCACCACCAACACCAGGCGGCCCACGCTGAGATCAGGGAGCTAGAGGCCAGGGTCGCAGACATCTACAAGCTTTGGACGTTTATGATCCAGCGGTGCATGAGATGATTCAAGGTATGATTTTTGTTTATTCTTTTCACACCTGTACTCTATAATTTATTTTTATTTTATTAATCCTTGGCCATAGGTTCTTGCATCAAGGTCTGGGTTGGGTCCAAAATTAAAATCTTCATAGTTTAATATTTCTACTTGGTTTTGGACCCATGCGCGGTCACCGCGTAGTTGGCGGTAGCCACGCAACCGGCCCTAGTTTCGTGAAATTGCTCAATATTATTATTGTTGTTGTTTAGGTTATTGTAAATATAATTCTTAATCTTTATATTATTATTATTATTGTGTTATTATTATTATTATAACATTAAATGAAAAAAAACCTAATATCCAAATATCATCGCCCCCCCCCCCCCCTTCCCCTTCACCCCCCTGCGCAGCGGCGCTCCCTTTACCCCGCAACCCGCCTCCGGGATCATCCCACCCCTCGCCTTCCCGCCCTGCAACGCGACCCACCACCCCGAGCCACCTCTGTGCTCTCCTCGCCCCTCCTTCCTGACCTCCACTAGTGCGACCCCTCACCAAAGCACACCACTCAGCCACACGACTCCCTCCTCCAGTCGTCCCTTCCGACGCGGATCCTCTGGAATGCACGTCCCTCCTCTGGCCACTCTCTCTCTAGCGCGGCTACACCAAAACACCTCTCCTACGGTGCTGACCTTCCTTCTTCCCCCTATGGTACTCTCTTCTTCTTTATCTTCTAGTTTTAGGGTTCTTCAGTTGGGATTCCAATGTTACAGTTCATTCCAAAAAAAATTGAGTTTTTTGTTCATGATTAGGGTTTGTTATTGACCCACAAAGGTGCGGTTGAGGTGCGAACGAAGCTTTGCACCAGTTTCAGGAGGTTTTCAACAACTGAGGTAGGTTTCCCATTTCGCATTCCCATTAAGTATAATATTCATCTGTTTCTTGATTGTTTCACCTCCTTTAGTTGATACTTATATATACATGGTCCTTAGATTCATTTTTTATGGCGTGCAAAAAAAAAATTAGTTATCCTTTGTGATAACTAGAAGTGCTTTGTTAAAAGTTTGTATCCTACATGCTTCATAGATTGTATTATTAGCTTTATCATGTAGTATTCATTATTTCGGACATGGTTCAATAGCTTGAACGTGTGTATACCTTGGTAGGTATTAATAAAAAGATTGTTCTGTTAATTGGTTCATGCCTGGTGTTTTTATAAAATGCCTTGTTGACCCTTGCGTGTGGTTTGAGTTTTTTGGGTGTCAGTTCTTGAATTTTTTGAATGTATTCCTAATGCTTTTGTTTTTTTATGTGACGTTTAGTAATATGAATGAGTGTTTTTAAGTTGTAAACTATTATGACTTATTTTTCAATGTTTTATTAAGTGTTTATTAAATGCCCGATTAGCTATTATAAATGTATTCTGAATTTAAAGTGGTGGTTATTTTTCCTTAAATGGGTACCATATGGACTTTTGTCTTGAAGTTGGTTTTTCTAAAAAGAAATGAGTTGGATTTTAAGTTTTTTCCTTTATTATAATTCTTGAATTTCTTTTATAAATTATGTATGTGATTTTATAACATATATGAATGGTGTGAAATGTGTTCTAATTGGTTTTGTTGTGCGTTGGATTTAAGAGAGGGTTTTGAGTGGGTTTTGTGTGTGTAAAGTCGTGTGTTGGTTTTAAAAAAATTGTCTTATGAATATTTAAATGGTTTGTTAAATATTATGAATGGTGCGAATTATGTTTTGGAAATATTTTAAGGTGCGTTAAAGATTTCGCACCAGTTTTGGTCCACCGTCGTCGATTTGAGGTAAGGTTTTGTAACACCCCAAGCTTCTACGGTACGCTTCTCTTTGAATAATGTGATAGCGTGTGTTGTACGCAACACCGAGTTCTAACACACCATAACCAATCAAACTAGCCGTTATGAATAGTAATACCTACTTTTTGAAATTATATATATTTTATATTTCAAAATGGACTTCATTTTTGGATTCGGAATATCGAATTTAGCCTAAGGTGAAATTTCGGTACTTTTCGGATAACTTTAATATTTTGATGAATAGTGAAAATTACTAAATTTTAATTAAAAACAACTTTTTTAATCAAAATAATTAATAGTGATAAATTATGAATTTTAGTGGTTTTAAAGTATATTTAGAATATATTTTTACCATTTAATATAATGTTGGTCATTGGACATAATTTTACAATTAAACCGAACATAAACAAGTGTCAATCTTTTGATAGTTATTTGCTCTTAAAAACACGCTTTTTGTTTTGACAGCAGGAATTAATTTTAAATTAATTTCTACCACTTCTGTGTTTTGAATTTAGAAAAATGGATTCCATATTTTGAATCAGGATGTCCAAATTTTGTAAATAGGTAACTTTTATTTTTAGACATTTTGAATAATTACTGCGGTAAATATTTTATTTACCATGGTTAAGGGTAAATCCGGTAAATAAGGGTTAAAAAATAATATTATAATAATACTAAATTACCCTGAAACGTGTTCTAGCCTTATTGGTTGATAACTTTTCGACCATAGGCATCTTTGGGTCGATTTTGGGACCCCATGGTGCCACTTTTAGGTGATAGGGACATTTTATTTTAATTAAGTTAAAATGAATACAAAAATGACACAAGCATATATCTTTTAGAGAAACAATTTTTACATAGGGTTATATATGTTTTATTTTAGATTATAAATATTCATTAGAAATATAAAAAGATTTAATACATAATGATATTTTATTTATAATTTTTAGACATTAGATAATTTAATTTATTTATGACACAATGATGATGTAGTAATTACTATAATAGTGAAAAATTAAAATAATTGATATTATAAATACCTAAATAAATATAATATGAAACTTTTAATGAATTAAACTAATTTTATAGGATAATATGATATATTAGGATTGATTTAATTGACTTTTTTCGAAGTAATCAATCTGTTATGAGTTTCAAAAAAATCAACTATTGAATAGTGTCAAAATTGACATAAAAGAGTTCTTAAAACAAATATTATATTATTAATTGATATTAAATTCCTAAAAATCTAATGTTCGGCCAAGAGACTTATATCATGATAGGTTCATCATTAATGGACCACTTGGGGGTATCTTGGATGTATATAGTAAGTTTATTAACCATATTATATAAAAATACAAAGAGACATTGTAAAAGTGAAACTAATTAACTTAGAGTTAATACTTAAAGATAAGGTTAATATAAGTACCCAAACCTGTCTAAATTCTATTGGTTGAGTTGTTTTCGACCCATCCCCACCTTAAAATTTAAATAATCAACTTTTGAGCCTTTATAAACCGAATATGAATTTATTATAAATTAATATTTCTAGCTTTTCCAAAGGTGCCCCTCACCCCTCTTATAAAAGGGCACTCCTCCTTCTCTTTTCTTCACACCTTCAAAACCTTTTGGTTCGGCCAAACTCTGCCCAAATACTCTCCCAACTTACCTAAATACAACCTAGAGGCCTTAGTTTGATCATAAAGCCAACCTAAGGAGCCCTTTTGATCAAAGCAAAAGGAAGAACCCGAAGAAGAGGTAATGTTTTCACCACCCCTTTTCAAGTTCCTTTCTTCTTCCACTTCTTCTTCCTTTGTTGTTACCATTCTAAAATAATAAATCCAGTATCATATATATACTGTGATGTTATTATAAATATGGTACAACCATATTCATTATTCTATCCACCCTTTGAATAACATGTCACCATACGTGCGTACGTACGGCTTACCGTCTCCACGTCGTGGTGTAATTGTTATTCAATATATTATTATTTGGATGGGTATAATAATGATGTGTAACTCATGTAAATAATAAATATAACATGTTAATGATTCTGTATATATTATATACCATCCATTTATATATTATTTTAATTTCAAAAGAATGATATTGTCGCTCGTGCGTACGTACGGACTACCGTCTCCACGAACGCGATGAGATTCATTCTCCATCGTATCCATTCAAGTATAATTATCATTTGATGATTTAAAAATGATGTTTAAGGACTTGATATCATTCTGTATATGAAAAATATACAACCTATCCATGACAAACATGGCTTATGTAACAAAACATATAAAAGAAAACGAGTAAGTTAACACCCGAAACGACGATAATTCAAAGATATTATTAACAAATCAATGTTAAAAGATCATATATGATATCATATTAATATATATGATTCTTGTATAATTTAATAACAATTATTTCACCATTATACAGGAGGTTCACCTACCCCAACCAAGGAAAAGTACAAGGTAAGGGTTATTTCACAATCTCTTCATTATCCGAGGTTGTTTATACGTAATAATCTACTGGGATCTCTTTATCATCCACATCCATGTTTCTTAAAAATGTATTTCAAAACATCTTTAATATTCACAAGAATATGGGTTAAAGTCATTTATACCCTTTTTTGACTTTTTATAAGAGGTTTATAAAGGAATCTTTCCGTCGTTTTCCAAACAAGCTGCTTTTTAACCTTTTCGACAAAATTAAGGTAAGAATGTTTTTTTAACTTATACGGCGGGTGTAGCTATTTTCCGCCGTTATAAAATAGTCGAAGCTTACCTTACAAGATATAAGAATATTTTCAAAGAAAATTTTTTATTTTATTTGGATCTTAAATGATTTCAAAATAAAATAGATATTTCTCTAAAAAGAGTTTTGATTTCATCTATGTCAACATCCTTTGTTGGATTTTACACTTATGTGAAGTTTATTTATTATGATACAAAACTTCTATGTTGTATTGAAGGTTTTTTGATATGTTTGACTATGGATGTGCTATTTTTATACCATTCATGGTTTATGGTAAAAGTATTGACATTTCGTATGCTAGTTTTAATACGAATGTTTATGTTATGTTTAAACCTTTTCATATGGGAATGCATTGGACTTAATATGTGACGGGTGGAGCCCACTATAGCTCCTAGATGCATCGGTAGGTCTCATGAGACAAAATAGTGTCTTGGCACAAGGCCTTGGCAAAATCTTATTTATAGTCTTGGCACGAGTCCTGGGCTATGTGGCTATGATAGTCTGGCATTATGCATTCCATCATTATGAAAGTGGTTATTGTTTTTTCATGTGATTATTCGATTAGTAGAATATACATGTAAATAAGTAAATGGAATTATTTCATTTTATTTATGCCATACTATGTTGAAAGTTCAAATTTGAAAGGCTTTTGTTTTAGTATACATTTCCTTAAATGTTTATTCTTATTTATGAAAGTTTCCGCTATATTGTTATCCTTACTGGGCATTTGAGCTCACCCCTTTTCTATGTTTCATTTTTCCCAGGATGTGAAGAAGTAAGTTATGAATGACCTGCAGGGATATTATGAGGGGATAATTGTGTGGACTGTGGAGACATTATGTTGTTGTAGTAGTTTTTCATTTTATGATGTAATGTAAAACTTATGAATATATCTAGTGTTTCCAAGGCTATTAAACCAATCGGTCTTTCGAGATTTGATCTTTCTTGTGATCATGCCAATGTTATGTAATAATGCACCGACTCTGGGTAACTGGGGTAGGGGCATTATAGGTTTTATATCACTATATTGTTTCGCACCCTTTATTTAGGGTCTTTGTTTGTTTTAATACTCTGGTAATTAATTTTGAATTCTTGGTATTTTATTGTAAGTGTAATAATCTTGTCATGGTGTTTCTGAGTCTCTGATTTTTATTGCAATGGGTTTTGAACGTCTTTAGGGTGCGCACGCATATGGTTAGGTACATATATATATATATATATATATATCCTCTATGTATGTATTCCCTCATGGCGCGGGGAATATGTGCATTGGATTAAGGATATATATATATATATATATATATGAAATTATGTTCATGAAAGCGGGTAGTAGTATCTTCTGGTTAGAAAGCATCAAGAGGTGGAATGTTCAGCTTAGTTATCCTTTGAGGTAGGTCCCTTATGCCTATGCCTTTAATTTAAATTTCATAATTTCTTGCTTGTTTTAAAAATATGTTTTACATTTATGTTATATACACATGCTATGAAATTTGGTTGTGGTTTCTTGAAATGATTATGCCTTTGTTTTGGAAATTGAAATGTATTTCTAATGCCATTGGTCTTAAGTGACATTTCTTGAAAACTGACTCTCAAGTGGTTTTGAATTGGTAATGAGTATTTCCAAAGGTGTTTGTACTTTTGGTCGGTTAATTGTAAAAAGTGTTCCATTTATGTAATTAAGCTCATTTGGAATCTTAATAATGTTTTATGAAAAAGAAAAATCTCTCTTCAGGCACACCCCCTTGGTTTTAGAAAATTATTTTTATGTTGAAGGTGTTATTATGTGCCTAATTTGATTCTTATGCATTGTGTGATGTGAAAGAGGGGGAAAGCACTTAAGGAGGGATAGTGGCGGTGAGAGGTTTATTGGGTTTAAGAAAGTGATATGTACATATATATTCGCTTGATAAATAAAACTCGCCACCACTTGAAATAGAGCACAATGGGAAACATGGGTATCTAGGTGGGTGACTAAGACTAGTACGCTAGATGACATGGTAGGGGTTCGTCCCGGTTCATCTAGAAGGATTGAGGAAACAACACTAACTAAACATATGAATTATTGTGGTTTGTGGTCTTCTAAGAAATGTTTTCTGAGGGTTGTGGTCTTCTAAGCCACGTTTTTCTGAGGTTCGTGGTTTCTAAGTCACATTTTACCGAGGTAAGAGGTCTCTAGGGCCTCACTTGTGCTAGCTACCTATAGGGATTACCCATGGTGCTCATTTGCGACATAATGCTTGTGATGTAATTTTCATTTCAGTTTTTTCATACTTGATGTCTTATTTTTAAAAACCATATTTTAATCCAAACTGGTTTCTTTTCTTTTTGGAACATTAATGCATGCTTGGAACCTATTTTGAAAATGTAGTGGGAGTGAAATGCTTTACTTGAAAATGAAAACTCATTACTTGAATTTGAAAAGAATAGAAAACATTATTTTATTATATCTTATTTTCAAATTAGCATGATTGGATTTATTACTAAATGCAGGGGCATAGGACGTGGTTATATTTTGGCATCCCTACAGAGCATCTCAGTGCTCACGCCTACTTTACTTTTCATTTGAAGGTTTCATTCTTGGATCGCTTTTGTGAGAGAGTGTAGTTTACGTTCCATGGTGACCCATGGGGTCACCTGAGGTATGTCGCGTTGCTTCATTTATTCCTTTTTCCACTGCCAAGTTGTTCGATTTATTTATTTATTTATTTATTTATTTATTTATTTATTTATTTATTTATTTATTTACTATTTATATGTTTGTTTAGTTTATGATTATTTATCTTTTTTATGGGGCAAATCATTCCCAAATGGTTTATTTTGATGCTCGGCACTAGTTGCCAACCCATGGGGATCGGGAACGCCCTTCGGGCCATGTCGCGAACCGGCTCGGGTGACCGGTTCAGGGTCGACCCGGGTTGGTTTGTGACAAAATTTAATTCATGCTTGGAACCTATTTTGAAAATTTAGTGGGAGTGAAATGATTTAATTGAAAATTCGAACTCGTTACTTGAATTTAAAAAGAAGGAAAAAAATTATTTTATTATATCTTATTTTCAAACTGGCGTGATTGGATTTCTTACTAAAGGCAGGGGCATAGGACGTGGTTATATTTTTGCATCTCTACTGAGCATCTCGGTGCTCATGCCTACATTACTTTTCAGTTGTAGGTTTCAGTCTTGGATCGCTTTTGGGAGCGAGTGTAGTTTACATTCCGTGGTGACCCACAGGGTCACCTGAGGTATGTCACATTGCTTCATTTATTCTTTTTTCTACTGTCAAGCTGTTTGATTTATTTATTTATTTATTTCCCTATTTATCTATTTGTTCAGTTTATGATTATTTATCTTTTTTATAGGCCAAATCCTTCCCAACAGGTTTATTTTGATGCTTAACACTAGTTTCTAGCCCATGGGGATCAGGAATGCCCTTCAAGCCATGTCGCGAACCGACTCAGGTGACCGGTTCAGGATCGGCCCGAGTTGGTTTGTGACAAAATGGTATCAAATGAGGTTCTTTTTATTTGGGGTGTCTGGTATATGGAGATTAGGACTTTCAAGACTTTAGAGGTAGGTACGGGAAGGTCATCCTGAACCCTTTCCTGTTCTGAACCTCAAGTCGCCAGGGGTAGCCCGGGATTTGAGTCCTTGTCTCGTTCTGATTTTTTTTGGATTGAGGTATGACAACGAAGGCAAGCCGATGTTACGTCATGACCTCACATGGAGTAGTGACCCACGTGGAGTTTGACTGGACGATTGAGCTTCTCCTAGTTGTTTACACTTTCTTGGGGTGTGTCTCACTACCATGTCACCAAGTTAAGTGTAACTGCTAGTTCCTCTTCCTGGTGGTTTGTTGAAAGTTGGGTTTTGTTTTTGTTTTGATTTATGTAAGCATGTTTTGAAAATAAAAAAGGGAAATTATTTTTGGAAAATTGAATTTGGTTTGAAAAGTGGGATTGGTATTTGGAAAGTGTCCTTGAAAGAAGGTGGTTTTGAAATGTAAAATGGAAAAGGGAATTTTGTGTTGTGTTTGTATTTGTTTGGTTTTTGAATTGGCCATTTTGATGATGGTTATTTCAATGATGTTGTTTTGTATTGATATTGGTTATGGATTTGTGTTTTATATGTTTTCCAGAAAATGACGCCCAAAAAGGTCCCCATGGTTTTTGATAAGTCATGCCCAGTTTTTGGTCCTTCTCAGAAATTGCCTATCCTTCATAGTGAACGAGGTCCTTTAGAATCATTAGAGTGGCTTGAAGAGGTTGAACGTGTCTTCAGGGTATTGGGAACTCCCGAAGTTGTCAGAGTGCGTGCTATTTTGGGTCTGTTTGAAGGTCCAGTTTTGGACGAATGGGAGTTGGTCTCCCCTCCATCAATGCAAGTTGGGATGATATGGGATGTCTTTAAATCTGTATTCATCCGATGGTTTATACCTGAAGAGGTGAAGATGAAAAAAAGGGAAGATCTCATGCGTATTCAAAAAGGCCAACGGACAGTGAAGAGATATGTTGATCATTTAAAGGAGATTGTGTCCTTTTCCCCAGAGGGAGCGTCATAGGAATTGATAAAGACTTCCCTCTTCATTGGGGTCTTCGTCCAGAGATCAAGGAGTGAGTCATCCCTTCTAGGGACCATCGTTTTGAGAAGTTTGTGGATGATTCATTCTTAGCTGAATTGGTCTCCAGAGCACAGGTTCTTGACAATACAGCATATCTAGTTACTCATGAAGGCTCCCCCTCTGTCAGGAAGGGTGTGCTAGAGGGGCCTATTTCTAAAGAGTCATATGCAGTGCTTCTAGTTTCCAGTTCATCAGACCGTTCAGTAGTGTGCCACCAGTTTGGTCGGTTCAGGCATGCGAAACAGTCATGTCGCATCCCTCCAAAGACGTGTCATCGTTGCGGGTGACTGGGTCCTCTAGAGATGTTTTGCAGGAAGTGTCGCCTGAAAAAGACGCTTTGACCGAGGGATTGCAGTGCCTGAATGTGAGGTAGGATATGTTTCATCCATCAGAGCCTCAGCCACAGGTCTTGGGGTGAAGCTCGCGCGCAGTTAGGAGTTGTCGGGGTGTGAAGCCTCAGTTTGGGTTTTGTGTTCCGTGTTGGCGATGGAACATTTAAAGTCTTTTCGTTCTTGTTTTTATATTGGTTAAATTTTTGACATTGTTGTGATTTCACTGTTTCATTGTGAAGTTATGATGGATTTTTTCTATTTTAATCCAAACAGTTTCGTTTATCTGATTATGGTTTTTTGAATCGTGCGTTTTTCTTAAAAGTGTGTTTGGACCTTGTTTGGGTTAATCTCAGCTTGGTTGTGTTCGTTTGGAGTTGTAAGTGTCTGTGGAGGAATCGATGTTTAAGGTTATGCTTGGATTCACTGTTTGGGTTAAGTTTTTCTCGGAGATTTTTATCCAGTATTCGTAGTTTTGGTTTGGGTCAAGAGTTCCAAGTTTCAGCTGAGGTGTTGTCCGCCCGTGCTATAAAAGTTGGTTTGGATCAGTTGGGAGTTCCCGCGTCACCACCCTTCTCGGGGTGGTATATTTGGGTGTTAATTTTCTGCATCAGTAGAGTTCTGGGGGTGGGGAGAACCCTCTCGTGTCCTCCCACTCTCTTTTTTGTGGTTTCTGTAAGTTTCAATCGGGCATGGATTCTTGCTTTGTCTATGGTTCGGTTGGGTGACATTTTGGGGGCATAAAGTGTCTGTGGTGGGTAGAATTGTCACACCCAGACTCTTTAATTTATTTTTATTTTATTAATCCTTGGCCCCAGGTTCTCGCGCCAAGGTCTAGGCTCAGTCCTGGAATAAAATCTTCATCGTTAAATATTTTTACTTGGTTTTAGACTCGTGCCCGGTCGCCACACAGTTGGAGGTAGTCGCGCAACCGACCCTAGTGTCGTGAAATTGTTCGATATTATTATTATTATTATTATTTCTATTATTATTAGTTTATTATTATTATTATTGTTTAGGTTATTGTAAATATAATTGTTAATCTTTATATTATTATTATTGTTGTATTATTATTATTATTATTATTATTGTTGTTGTTGTTGTTGTTGTTGTTGTTGTTTTATTATTATTATTATTATTATTATAAAATTAAATGAAAAAAAACATAATACCCAAATCTCGTCGCCCCCCCTTCCCTTTCACCCCCTTGCGCAGCGGCGCTCCCCTTACCCCGCAACCCGCCTCCGTGATCGCCCCGCCCCTCACCTTCCCGGCCTGCAACGCGACCCTCCACCCCAAGCCACCTTCATGCTCTCCTCACCCCTCCGTTCCAACCTCCACCAGTGCGACCCCTCACCGGAACAGACCACTCAGCTGCACGTCGTCCCTTCCAACACCACTCCTTCAGCGTGCGTGGCCCTCCTCTGACCACTCTCTCTCCGGCACGGCTACACCAAAACCCCTCTCCTACTGTGCTGACCTTCCTTCTTCCCCCTATGGTACTCTCTTCTTCTTTCTCTTCTAGTTTTAGGGTTCTTCGGTTGGGATTCCAATGTTACGGTTCATTCCAAAAAAAATTGAGTTTTTTGTTCATGATTAGGGTTTGTTATTGACCCGCAAAGGTGCGGTTAAAATGCGAACGAAGCTTCGCACCGGTTTCGGGAGGTTTTTCAACAATTGAGGTAGGTTTCTCATTTCACATTCCAATTGAGTATAATATTCATCTGTTTCTTGATTGTTTCACCTCCTTTAGTTAATACTTATATATACGTGATCCTTAGATTCAGTTTTTATGGCGTGAAAATGTTTTTTTTAGTTCTGCTTTGTGATAACTGGAAGTGCTTTGTTAAAAGTATGTACCTTGAATGCTTCATAGATTGCACTGTTATCTTTCTAAAGCAATATTCATTATTTAGGACATGGTTCAATAGATTGAACATGTGTATACCTTGTTAGGTATTAAGAAAAAAATTGTTCTGTTAATTATTTCATGCCTGGTGTTTTCATAAAATTCCCTGTTGACCTTTGCGTGTGGTTTGAGTTTTTTGGGTGTCAGGTCTTGAATTTTGTGAATGTTTTCGTAATGCTTTTGATTTTTTTATGTGACGTTTATGTAATAGGAATGAGTTTTTTTAATGTGTAAACTCTTATGACGTGTTTTGCAATGTTTTATTAAGTGTTTATTAAATGATCGATTAGCTATTATAAATGTATTTTGAATTTAAAGTGGTGGTTAGTTTTCCTTAAATGGGTTCCATATGGAATTTTGGCTTGAAGTTTGTTTTTCTAAAAAGAAATGAGTTGGATTTTATGTTTTTTCCTTTATTATACTTCTTGAATTTATTTTATAAATTGTGTATGTGATTTTATAAAATGTATGAATAGTGTGAAATGTGTTCTAATTGGTTTTGTTGTGCCTTGGATTTAATAGAGGGTTTTGAGTGGGTTTTGTGTGTGTAAATTTTTGTGTTAGTTTAAAAAAAAATCTTATGAATATTTAAATGGTTTGTTAAATATTATGAATGGTGCGAATTATGTTTTGGAAATATTTTAAGGTGTGTTAGAGATTTCGCACCAGTTTTGGTCCACCTTCATCGATTTGAGGTAAGGTTTTATATCACTATATTGTTTTACACCCTTTATTTAGGGTCTTTGTTTGTTTTAATACTCCGGTAATTAATTTTTAGTTCCTGGTATTTTATTGTAAGTGCGGTAATCTTGTCGCGGTGTTTCTGAGTCTCTGATTTTTATTGCAGCGGGTTTTGAACGTCTTTAGGGAACGCACGGATATGCTTAGGTACGTATATATATATATCTATATTATATATATATATATATGTCATCTATGTGTGTATTCCCTCATGGAACGGGGAATACATGCATTGCATTAAGGATATGTGTGTGTGTGTGTGTGTTTGTGTGTGAAAGTATATACGTGCAAGCGGTTAGCAGCATCTTCTGGTAAGAAAGCGTCAAGAGCTAGAATGTTCATCTTGGTTATCCTTCGAGGTATTTCCCCTATGCCTATGAATTTAATTTGAATTTCTTAATTGCTTGCTTGTTTTAAAAATATGTTTTACATTTATGCTATATACACATGCTATGAAATTTGGTTGTGGTTGCTTGAAATGATTATGCCTTTGTTTTGGAAATTGAAATTTATTTCTAACGCCATTGGTCTAAATTGACCTTTCTTGAAAACTAACTCCCAAGTGGTTTTGAATGGGTAATGAGTATTTCCAAAGGTGTTTGGCCTTTTGGTCAGTTAATTGTAAAAAGTGTTCCCTTTATGTAATTAAATTTGTTTGGCATCTTAAGAATGTTTTATGAAAAAGAAAAACCTCTCTTGAGGCACGACCCCTTGGTTTTAGAAAATTATTTTTATGTTGAAGTTGTTATTATGTGCCTAATTTGATTCTTATGCATTGTGTGATGTGAAAGAGGGGGAAATCACTTAAGGAGGGAGAGCGGCGGCGAGAGGTTGATTGGGTTTAAGAAAGTTCTATGTACATATATGTTCGCTTGATAAAGAAAACTCACCACCACTTGAAATAGAGCACAATGGGAAACCTGGGTATCTAGGTGGGTGACTAGGACTAGTACGTTAGATGACATGGTAGGGGTTCATCCCAGTTCGTCTAGAAGGATTGACGTAACAACACTAACTAAACATATGAATTACTGAGGGTCGTGGTCTTCTAAGCCATGCTTCACCGAGGTATAAGGTCTCTAGGGCCCCACTTATGCTATCTACCTATAGGGATTACCCATGGTGCTCATTTGTGACATGCTGCTTGTGATGTAATTTTCATTTCAGTTGTTTCATACTTGATGTCTTATTTGTGAAAACCATATTTTAATCCAAACTGGTTTCTTTTCATTTTGAAACGTTAATGCATGCTTGGAACCTATTTTGAAAATGTAGTGGGTGTGAAATTCTTTACTTGAAAATGAAAACTCATTACTTTAATTTGAAAATAAGGAAAAACATTATTTTATTATATCTTATTTTCAAACTGGAATGATTGGATTTCTTACTAAAGGTAGGGGCAGAGGATGTGGTTATATTTTGGCATCCCTATTGAGAATCTCGATGCTCGCGCCTACTTTACTTTTCAGTTGCATGTTTTAGTCTTGGATCTCTTTTGGGAGTGATTGTAGTTTACGTTCCATGGTGACCCACAGGGTCACCTGAGGAATGTTGTGTTGCTTCATTTATTCCTTTTTCCAATGCCAAGTTGTTCGATTTATTTATTTATTTATTTATTTATTTTCCCTATTTATCTGGTTTTTTTTGGTTTATGATTATTTGTCTTTGTTATGGGTCAAATAATTCCCAACTAGTTTATTTTGATGCCCGGCACTAGTTTCCAGCTTGTGGGGATTGGGAACACCCTTTAGGCCATGTCGCGGACCGGCTCGGGTGACCAGTTCAGGGTCAACCCGGGTTGTTTTGTAACAATTCTAATCTTTCCTCGATATTATTAGACACGAGTTTTATCCATTCTTTTATCTCTCGACTCTTTGTGTGGGAGTTGGAGACCCTAGTATAGATGCTAGCACAGCAACTTTGTCTTGAGGTTCCTATAGTGAACGTTTCTTCTATGTCTTTCATCCATCGGTGGTGTGAGCTGTCGTTTAGAGGAGAGAGGTTCATGTGGGACCTTTTGGTAATCAAAATGGAACCCTATGATTTCATCTTGGGCATGGATTATATTTCTATGGTTCAATCCTAGATCGACTATCACCGTAGACTAGTCAGATGCTTATGAAATGATGGGACGATGTTCTCCTTTTTTGGTGAGAGAGATATCATAGCAGGACAAGCGGGTGTTGTGAGAAAGAGGTTGCGGCCTATTACCCATAAATTATCAAGCATAACCATTGGTACAGTAAAATCTTAAGGCTTCTGGGTTCCTTCAGTTGTGGAGGACTATATGGACCTCTTCCCCAAAGATGTTTCGAGACTACCTATGAGGCGGGAGATGAATTTTTTCATAGACTTGCATCCAAGGACTACCTAGATATATTATGTGGAATATTGGATGGAACCTATCAAGATCTGGTAGCTATAGTTTCAGATAGAGGACCTTCATGAGAAAGGTTTCATTAGACCCAGTGTGTCCCCTTGGGTAGCTCCAGTTTTGTTTGTGAAGAAGGAAAATGGGAGCTTGCAACTTTGCGTAGATTATTATTGCATGAATCAGACCACTATAAAGAAAAAGTACCCCTTTCTGAGGATTGATGACCTCTTTGATCATTTTTGATGTGCGATATGGTTCTCCAAGATCAATCTCAGGTTCATCTACCATCATTTGTGGGTTAACAAGGCTGATATTCCAAAGTTGGTCTTCCGATGTCGCTACAGACACTATGAGTTCCTAGTAATTCCCTTTGGTGTGAAAAAATCCCTTGCCATATTTATGGATTTGATGAACTAGATCATCCATCCATACTTGGACTAGTTTTGTTGTTTTCTTCATTGACTACATACTTGTTTACTCTACAACAGAGGATGAGCATGCAAATCACTTGAGTATGGTTCTTGATTTTCTTCAAGAGCACCATATTTAAGTAAAGATCTCAAAATGTCAGTTTTGGATACAAGAGGTTCACTTTCTAGGGAATTTCATTTCTAAACAAGTTTTATCCATGGATCTGGCAAAGATCAAATAATTTCATGCTTGGGATCCACCCAAGAATGTGTTAGAGGTGCGGAGCTTTCATGGTTTGGCAAGGTACTATAGAATATTTGTGGTGGACTTCTCCAAAATTGAATCCCCTTTGACCACCCTAACATGGAAGGGACAATTGTTTACCTAGTCAGAGCAGTGACAGAGGGTCTTTGAGGAGTTAAGGGATAGGCTAACAAGCGCTTCGATGTTGAGGCTACCAGAGGAAGGTTTTGAGTTCTTAGTGTATTATGATGCCTCAAGAGATGGGATCGGTTTTCTGTTGATGCAAAGATAGGCATTCATCTCATATGGGTCATGGTAGTTGAGACCCCCTGAGAATAACTATGCAACTCATGACCTAGAGATGATAGCGGTAGTCTTCACTGTGAGGATATAGAGACACTACCATCTAGGAGAATGCTTTGTGGTATACTTAAACCACTAGAGTCTTAGGTACATCTTCAATCAAAGGGACTTGAACTTGAGATGGAAAAACTAGTTGGACTTCCTTCAGGACTATGACTTCGAGATAGTATATACTCTAGGAAAGGGAAATTTGGTAGTATATTCCCTTAGCAGGAATTCTTAGGCTCTCTTAGTGTATATTGATTTAGAGAAGTTAGCTTCCCAATAACCAACCCTGGTAGAGAAGGGGTATGGATTTTCTTTTGTTTATGGTGTTGAATCCTTCACTCCTTGAGCATGTGAGAGAGTCCCAGTTGGGAGACATTGACTACGAGGTTCATCAGGATCATATATCTACAAGCGATGCACCAAATGGATATTCTAAAGGAGGTAATCACGTGATCTTATTCAGTGGTTTTAGTCATGATGCGGGAAGAGGTGATGCAGGAGTTCCACACTTCTCCCTTAGTTGTACATCTTGGTGTGGGGAAGATATATAGAGACCTTCAGCGGACGTTTTGGTGGTCCAACATGATACGAAGTGTATATGAGTTCATCTCATGGTGTCTCACCTATCATAAGGTGAAGGATGGGCACCAAGTTCCTAGAGGTTTGTTGCAACCCCTTAAGATCCCATAGTGGAAATGGGATGATATATCTATGGACTTCGTCATAGGGATTCTATGCACAGCGAAGGGCCATGACACTATCTGGGTGATAGTATACCGACTCACAAAGTCGGCACACTTCCTTACTATTAGGGAGCAGATTTTGATGGAGATTTTGGAGAAACTGTCTGTACGATAGATCTTCCTCCTTCACTGGGTACCTTTCAATGATTATCTTTGATTGTAATGAGTGATTTACATCATGATTGTGGAGAGGCCTGCATGAGGAATTCGGGACATAGTTTTGGATGATTACTACTTTTCACCCCCATATCAATGGGAATATAGAGTGTGTTATCCAGGTGCTAGAGGATATTATGAGGGCTTGCGTGTTAGATTTCGGCCAGAGCTTGGAGGATCACCTACCCTTGGTAGAGTTTCCGTATAAAAACACTTACGACTCAACCATCAGCATGGAACCTTTTGAGGCCCTATAAAGGAGACCCAAAAGGTCACCCTTGTGTTGTTCAGAGATTAGAGAGATATATCTTATAGTCCCAGAGTCGGTGTTGGCAACAATGGAGAAAGTGCAAGTTATTTATGAACGGATAAAGAAAGCCTAGAACAAATATAAATCCTATGTAGATCATCATTATAGGCCCTTGGAGTTCGATCAAGGAGACCATGTTTTCTTGTGAGCCTCCCCACAATGTGGAATGTGAAGGTTAGACCAAGGAGTCAAGTTATCCCTAAGGTTCATCGGGCAATTCGAGATCATGCAGCGGGTTGGTAAGGTTGCTAATCACCTCACCTTACCCCCACAGTTGGAGCGGGTGCACGATGTCTTCTATGTGTCACAACTGAGGAAATACGTGCATGACCCTATGTACATCATTGATTGGGGCGAGCTGGAAACTGGGGATAGAGCCACTAGAGCAGTTGGTGGTGACCGAGGACTGATAGGACTGGACCTTGCGAGGATGGACCATCCCTTGGGTTCTTGTGTTATGGCAGCACAGAAATGTGCAAGAGAGTTCCTCAGAGTAGGAGAGCTAGATGCGGGCTCAATATCCCAATTTTTTTTCTTAGTTTTACTTTTTAGGGATGAAAATATTGGAGAAAATGATGTAGAGAACCAGTTTTTACCTTATAAGACTTTTAAATATTTTTAAATATATTTCCAAAGTTATGCACTGATACGGCACACATTTTTGAGGCCCGGTGTTCCCAGAATTAATTTTATAAAAATATTAAATATATTTTATATTACACATGTGCAGTTAATTATAGAAAATGGGGTAACTTTCAAGCTGTTGATTGTATCTGAAATTCAAGACCATGGTTTGGTTTGGAACGTACTATTTACCCCATACGCGACATAAAATGAGTTGGCACGGGATGTTCGGACCCCTCACTCATCGATGGTGCATTTAAGTGAATTAATTAATTAATTAATTACATTTTAACCTAATTAAAAGTTTATAAATAGGTCATTAGTGGGATTTGGACAAGGCTGGCCTCATAATTCCTGGAACTCACCAGTGAGATAATCTTCCTCCTTTGGTGAATTCCTTCTAAGAACGAAGAACCCCTGATTCAAGGCGGATCGAAGCGAATCGAATGCAACGGATCCTACTCCCTTGTTAGAAAACATTTTTTTCACTAGAGATCAATCCAAATAAGAGGTAGGACTCATCAATTAGTTTTTTCACCCTTTTGATTAAATGTTTGAGCAGATCAAACGTCATTCTTTGATTTTCACCCCTATTTTCAAACCTTTGCATGAGCCTGAGTATTGAAACATTATTTCAGAATCTGTTTTATAACCTGAATTGCATGTTCTTGAGTGTTGTCCAAGAACACTTGGACAAAGATTGTAAAAACCTTTGTTCTTGTGCATTTCTTCCTCCGTTCTTCGCATTCTTCATTGATGGAACCCCATGGTTCCTAGTTCGAAAGTTTTCAAGCGACTCGAGCTCAATCAGGTGCCTGGATTCATGGTGGATCGATGAAACAATATTAGAATGTTGAATTGAGTATAGATTTGAGAATCTTGTGGTATGGGGATGAACAAATTGATTGTTTGAGGTCGGATCATCAAGGGTGGAAGCCACAGCGGTGAGCGGAATGAACAAGGGTTTGCCAAATCTTCACCATATCCATTTTCTGTAAAACAACAGTTGACGAGCATGAATCGTATTTAGATCCATGAGATACGGGAGGAAATAATCCAAGATCTACGATGGTTTGAACATATTTGAAGTGTGAATTCCAGATCAAGAAACTTAGGGTTTCTGTAAAAATCCTGACTACATGTCGTGTAAGATGAAGAACACATGGTGTGTATCCCCCTCAGCAGTAGTGTTAGGGTTTTGAAGAATTTAAGGGAAACACGGCATGTAGCACTCCCTTACACGCCATGTACCCCTTCCTTAGTTGGAAAATCCGTGTGATGGGTCACATGGATGGGGAGTCCGTGTGTAAGTACACAGACACATGTTGGCCACACGAATAGTATTTCATGTGGGCCTACACATCATGTACAAAAGTACACAGACATGGGGTTTGAGTACATGGGCATGGGTTCCGAGTACACAGACATGGCCAGTAGACACGGCCCAGTCCCCCGATAGGTGGGACACACCATATAGTCCACCTACACGACATGTACCTCTACATGGATGGAACATGTGTACCAACTAGAGACACAACTAGGCAGTGGAGAGGGGCCACTCACCATGTGGGTCCCCTCACACACTGTTTACTACTTGAGCTCTTCAGAGTGATCTTTTAACATCTGTATCTCCTTCTTTTGAACTCAGATTTTGACCCATGAGATTCCTATCCTTAGTTTTTATTCACGTAGAATGTGATGGTTCCCTCAGGAGAAGATTTTTGAGTTACGATGTGAAATATTTTGGGTTTGGAACATGTTGAGGCAATACCTGATGACAGTAGTGATCATATAGAATCACCTAAGAAATACTGGTCTCACCCTCCATATGAGTTGGATAGTGGCATTCCCTAATGAAAGTTCTGAGATTACCCTCTAACTGGGCTAGGTAGTGGAATTCCCCGATGATCTTTCCGAGTTACCCTCTAGTAGGACTGTGCAATGGAGTTTCTCAATGTTCTAGGATTACCCTCTAGCTAGGTTGGGTAGTGGAATTCCCCGATGACATCTTCCAGGCATAACCCTCTAATCAGGATAGGTAGTGTCGTTTCCTTGACGACTCACCGAGCTTACCCTTTAGTAGGACTGGGAAGTTCCATTCCCCAGTGACCTTCTCGAGTGGTACCCTCCAACTGGGTCGGGCAATGGTGTTCCTCAGTGACTACCAGAGTAGGACCGTCCTATCATACCAGGGCATGGGATCCTTTCCTAAAACTAGTAACCCATCAACTGTGTGGCACAGTGATGATATGTAGTTTGATGTACCTTTGGGCTCATGAGAAGGAAAGACGATTTCCCCATCGATACACATTCTTGTGATACGACCTAAAACTATGTCAGTGATTCAGTGCCTCCTAGAGTGGATAGTATCAAGGTGTGATGATTGAGGCCCATAGACTTGTGTGTCCTGGGAAGATGCATGAGGTATTGGGCATCATAAATGGACTTACCTTGGAACTCTTCGTGACTCTTCTTCTTTAGATGATCTTTGAGATGGAGATCCCATTACTCTCTCATTAGGGATTCTTTGACTGATCATATATATATCCTCCTTTATCACTCACTCCTTGGGTTTTGGTTGCTCTCATTCCAGGAGAGTCGAAGATGTGCGAGGTATGCCACATGCTTACTGTGTCTAGATTCTCATGGTTAGACGAGTCTACTCTCCTAATATAGGTAGAAAAGACTCATTGAGAAGTTCATCTTATTACTATTTTGATCTACTTTTGTTTGGATGAGTTTACTTTCACTCTCTTTTTGGGTTGATTTGTACTCTTTTTACCATACCTTGTTATATTTTCTACTTTCCTCTTCAGTTGTATCTCTTACTACTCCCCCCTCCCTTTTCAAGGAGTTAAAATGGGTATGTATATACTCACCCCAGTATGGGCTTTTCCCAATATGTGTCATGTACTTTACAGATGGTGGATAGGTCAATCGTGACTTCGGAGGAGCTTAGAGATATGGACTACTTAGACCACATATGGTGGTCATAGCTTGGGATATAGGAGATGAGATCCCAAATGTTTACTCTTTTCTAGTTTTTTCAAGTTGGGGAAACTTTTCTGGAGGGGCGTGTATTTTTTCCTTTTTTCCTTTCAATTTACACTACCATACTTTATACTATTTAGAGGTCCATGCATATTTGGTTTATTTATAGTAGTATTGCATCTTTTATTTCATTCCCTGTACATTTTTACATTGAGTTAGATATTTTTGTGTGATGGGTTTCTAGGAAAAGGCCTCCCCAAGTTAGTTATGCCTTTAACGCTCATTTCCACCCCTTGGCATATGGAGGCGGGCTTGGGGTAGTCTTAGCTCGAGCCCTGGCTTGGGTCGGGTCATGACAGAGGGACATTGTGGAAATGTCATTGGGTTTAGGCCCTGCATAGCTTTGTGTGGGGAAATTACAATACAATCGTATTGTCAGGTGGTGATTTAGGTGTAGACATTGAAGAGGTGATAGGGAGGGGTTGTTTAGTGTATTCGAAACAATGAAAAAAAATGTAAAAATGCGTTTGTGACTCTAGACCCTCAAGATATGTAATCGGTAATTATAGGTCATGTAAGAGTTCCCTCTCAAGCTAGTTAAAAAGAGGATATCTAATGAATAAAAATTAAAGGCCTTAGAGCCAGGGAGAATATAACCCCTTCCACATCACAATTTACATCATTTTATTACACAACATTTATCAAAGTTCTCAAAATCAACCAATAACACAAGAAAAAATGTCTCATATAAAATCACCTATTAAATAATCACATCAAGTAGTTATTTCCATTTATTCTCCATTATTTCAAAAAAACTCATATTTTCCTCTCATCACATCATCATATCATACCAATTAATTTATTAACACATTTACCATATTCCATATTTAATTAATTATTTCATTACAATTAAATTTCCACTATTAAATTCACATATATCATCAATTATGTTTATATATTATCAATTCCATGTGATCTAAGAATTTACCCATCACTGCATCAAGAAAACTATATAAATTCACTAAGCATTCATAAAATAAAAATTAGAATCCATGCCTCATCAAAGTTTGATCCATTTGATGAGAATTCACCAAAATTGTTATTCAAACCTATAAGTCCCCATATATCACAAAAAACTCCAAAACTCATCCATACACACCCAATCCCATAGGAAATGGGAAAAAGGGAAGATTTTACCAATCCATCACAAGAAATAGATCATGAATTCTACCTATCCTCAATCCAATATTTGAAATGATCACACCTATAAATAAATCCATTAAAATATGACCAAAATCATTAAATAATATCTCCCAAGTTTCACTTTAGAATATTTCAAGTTTGTAAATAGGTTTCAAGATCAAACAATGTGGTATAAAATAATTTCCAATAATTTTCATTTATTTGTCAAAAACTATGTTGTGTCACCCTAAAACATGTTGTGTTTTCACCTACCATTTACCAAATTAAATCACATATATCTAATCATAAATATTATTTTTTAAAATAAAACATGGTGTGTTTATATGATTCTCCCCAAAACTATGACATGTATCATTCTCCATGTTGACCAACTGAATCCTCAATATCTTTTCAGAATCCAATATAACATGTTTTGAACTAGTATGTTTTTTCACCTAGTTTTCTAGAAGCTTCACTTCAAAATATACTTAAGAACCATATTTTTTCTATACAAACCATGATAAGATCACATAAACCACATACAATTTCCCAAAAAAATTGCCTAGTGACATTATTAGTCATCGTATCCTCTACCCCATAAAAACATTTTTGTAATCATCTAATATTAGAACTAACTATGGAATGTTATACATACAAAAAGGCATGTTTTTATGTCACATTTAATTTATCTCCAAATTCAACTTTTCTATCTTACTTTTTCTCTTCCAATACCCATGAAACACACGAAGTTGAAAAAACATTACATACCTCTATAGTATTTTAGTAAGATTATATCCCAAGTCAACTAATGTTTCCCTACCAAAAATTCACACCAATGAAATGATTAAATCAATATAAACTAAAATTACATGAAAATAGATAAAACCAATGATCTATGAAGTCTCTCTTCCCTATGTTCCAATCCTGAAACTAATATAGGATTGGTTACGGAATGGGAAGCATAAATATCTATCAATATAGAATCATAACAAAAATAAAGTAAGATGATACCTTAGACAACATATGGTCTCTTAAGGGTAACTAACACCATCAAATGATGTTTCCCACATCCAAATCCTCCACCTCATCACTCAGTATGTCTACCACCATATATTTATCACTTTTCTCAAGGTTCTTGAGGATGAGAAATATCCCTCAGATCACCACCTCATACACCACCCAAAATCGGTCATATTAATGATCATTATTAAAATTAGTATAGACATATTAAAGGGGTAATTATCACTAAGGTGATATATGAAACTATTTTGGTTTATCTACTCCCTCACAGTCTAACCCTTTATGACAACCAAGATATGAAGGGAATAAGAACTATCAATTTCAATAGACACCACATAGATAATATATGATATCTGAATTCCTAATAAATATTTTAGAACTTATAACTATAAAGAAATTGGATAAGGATAGTTCTTTTCATCCATGCATACATCACAAACTTGACTTCCCAAAAAACAGAGAGCTTATCTCTACACTTTCACTCTATATAAAACTCCAATGGATTCCCTCCTGAGCTAAATATGTTCTTGCTAAGGTTTTATTGATGACTTTATCCATAAATATCATCTCTAAATAATCCTTTAGTGTAAAAAATAGTTAACCTAATATTGTATATATGGGTGTAAGGATTTCACAAAATGATGCATACTCAAATCTTCATTTACTAGAAATTCAAAAGAGTATCATAGAAAATTAATTAACCCGACTCTAAATTATTATATGATATAAATTCATTTCCTTGTAGTTAATAACTCTTTATAATTAATCCTTGATAGTTGAAGATAGATTTTCCTTCCTGGACTATCCTAGAAACTAATTCAATAATACTTCAGACACATCATGATCAGAAAGGTAAAGAATATACCACTACCTAACTACTCCCTAAAATAATAATAAAAACAATGGTATATGATTCCTTTTGTTCACACAAATAAATTGGAAGGTGATATCTACATCCTATAACTAATGCTATGTCTCCTAATTAGAAACAGATCCATCATACTTTGATAGATTCTTCCACTAGAATCCATGCAATTTCATCATATAAATCTCACTAGTTTTTGGATCGATCCTTTGATAAACCAGATCAAGTGCCCATTTCTCCTCTTCTAATAGAACCACACATGGATGGAATGTAAATAAAATATCTACAATCAAGAAAAAGAAACCCTAATAACGAGAATATGGAAAAAAAATCGATACTAATAAATTCATCTTTTACAATAGTTAAAAATTCAACATATAGAATCATCATGACCTAGTACTACATGGTGAATGAAACACATACCAATAAAAACACCCTACAATCAATACACTTCCCTCCAGTAAGGATTTGTAAGAAATTGGAGTACTATGTTAAAACCGTAAGGTTTCTCTATATCTATGGTAGGTTCCCCTGACCTACTTCACTCACTAAGTTCATAATATTATTTTCTTACCTTTTAATGAAATCTTCACTAGTGCCTACTATAAACTCTACACTGAATATCACTTTTATGTTATTCTATCATGAACCTACCTTGACAAGTCTCCTCTAGGATCAGTGATGAGATCAAGAGTAACCATCAAATCCTATCACCAATTGTTTATGGGGTGTATAAAGATGAATTTATGGGAAGTGTTACTCTTTGAGAATCCACACACTAATAGATAATAAAAATTCCCAACACCATAATACGACTATATGAAAACATCACTAACTAAATACATGCATGATATGATAGATGACCAATAAAATAAATCACCCCATATATAAAAACAACTCCATGTTAACAAATCCCAACATGTTCAATATAAAAATAGAATGAAAATGAAAACTCTTAAAGCTCTAACTAACCTCCCCAAACTTAAAATTTGTAAGTCCCAACACCACATCCAACACATTCCAATAAATCTAAAAATGATAGACAAACATTGGGGTGATTTTAGACTATGCTCAGTATTTTCCTCCTCAAGAACTCTCATGTGTCAATGTGGATAGAGAATGATAAAGACTATATTGATGAAATATAAAAAATAAGATAATTCAAATTATCCCAAAGGTAATTCAACATCCCCCATGTCTCACCAAAATCACAATAAGGGATCCCGCAACTTTCTCCCTACCAAATTCATTTCCATTAGTCCATTGTATATCATAATAGGGGAATAGAACATTCCTAAGGGAATAAACCATCCCATATATAGTAATAAAACATCATGAGGGGGGAAATTGGTTGTCTATACAATACAAAATATGTGTTGGGTTATACCTTGAATTTAATACAACATGGATTTCAGAATATTCTTCATCTAACTCAAGTGGTGGTCGTGTAGAAAATGGTGAATACTACATTATCCATCACTCAAATAAAAAAATATAAAATGATATACTCACAAAATCCATAACCTGGTGTCTCATCTCTTTACTTCCATAAAAAATATAATCCATTTCTATTAATATGTTTTCATTCAACTCATTATGTTCATCACAAAATTTCAAAGAGATACACTAATTCCATAATATGATTTCCATATCCAAGGCAAATGATTACTATAATTGTGTCATAAATTTCTATCATAACTTCTATACTATACATAGTCATTACCTTATTTGAAATATCATAACCATATAATTATATCATATCATAAATTTCCATCTTCCAATAATGTTTCATCCAACCATCATCTTAGGAATACGACATATGATCATGCCATATTTAAAATAATGAATCCATTTTGTTATCCCGAAATACTACATCTGAATAATCCCCTTTCAATTCCTACCTTTAATAATTTACCTATAGAATACCACATTCTTGCCTCCATATCATATTACCACATTCAATTAGTCTCTTCTAAATGTTATATATAATTAATTCCATCAAAATAAAACATCTAATAAATCATTTTTACCAATCTATACATTTTTCAAATAAATAATTCATTACATATAAAATTCATTTGATTCACTATCACACACCCTTAAATGAATAATTTCATCATCTTAACTAGATAAAAAAATAATACATCCATATATGAGCATTAAAATATACTAAATCCACATAAAGAAAATAATAGAATATGAGTTTCAAGTCACCTACCTCAATTATCCATTAAGTATTAATTTCAATAAAATCATGACTCGCCGCCCCAAATTTTTGTGTCTGTATAATCAAAATCAATGAAATAATCCTCTCAAATATATAATTAATCTCATATATAAATTTTTAATAACACATAATTATATATATATAATCCATTGGGAATTGGATTTTTAGGAAATAGAATGGAGAGAGATTAATGATAAATATATTTGTAAACCTTACTTTCAAACTAGTGATGATCTGGTCATCCAATATCAAGATTTCATTAATACTTCAAATAGAACTCCAATATTCACTCCCAAGGAATCCTAAAATTTTATAGGTGTTTAGAATTGATTGTAAATGTTAAATTAGGGTTTTAAGACAAATAAAAGTCAGTTTTTGTTACTTAATGTCGCATGAATGGTCTCCCTAACTATGAAATTGACTATGCAATATAGTCTACATTAAAAAAATGCATGTCTAGTATTCATGGTCTCCCAAATCATGCAACTAATCATGAATCTTTCCAAAACCTATCCATCTTTCAACTGATAACCAAAATTTCCACTAAAATTATACCCAAAGGTAAATGCCCCATTTCAGACCCTATGGTACACTTAAAATTAACTTCTAAGATCATTAAGGAAACCATTCCACTCTTTTAATTCCCGTGTCCATTGAAACACCACTTAAAATCATAAATGCATGAATAAAATTTCTTGATCTATATGTTACATACCATTTAAAATATTTTCATCCTTAAAAATTCAAAATGTAACACCTCAAGCTTCCACGGTACGCTTCTCTTTGAATAATACAGTAGCGTGTGTTGTACGCAACTTCGAGTTCTAACACACACCACAACCAATCAAACTAGCCGTTATGAATAGTAATACCCACTTTTTGAAATTTTATAAATTTTATCTTTCAAAATGGACTTCATTTTTGGATTCGGAATATCGAAATTAGCTTAGGGTAAATTTTTGGTATTTTTCTGAAAACTTTCAATTTTTGATGAATAGTGAAAAATGCTGAGTTATAGTTTAAAACCGAATTTTTATTTAAATAATTATTTATTTTATTTAAATTTAATTAAGGTAAAAATAGATACATAATACCTATATAAGTTCAATGTAATTCATTGTAGTTAGTTTAGAATGATTTTAAATATATAAAAAATTTATTGAACTTTTCACCGTCTTTTACCCACCTCCTAGGAAAATTTGCAAATTCACATAAAACTTAATTTTACCGCTTCTGTGAGTGGAATTTCAAAAATCCGAGAGATACAGTTAATATCAAGGAGTAAAATGTGATTCAATAAGATAAAAATAATTTTTGGTGAATAGTAACTTTTTACTTTTATTTATCACGGTTAAAAGTAAATAGGGTAATTAAGGGTAAAAATGATATTAATATTAGCCTAACACATGTCCTAATTCTATTGGACAAGTGTATCTCGACCAAAAACAACCTTAGGAAGAAAATATTATCATTTAGGTCCACTTGGATTAGATTAGGACATTTATTATTATTTAATTCAAATAAGAGTTAAAAGAGTTAAAATCAATGTTTAATAACTAAAACAATTTTAATATAGGATTATACATAAGATAAATTCGATTATAAATATTCATTAGAAATATAAAAAGATTTCCTACATAACAGTATTTTATTTATAATTTTTAGACATTAAATAATTTAATTTATTTATGACACAATGATGATGCAGTAATTACCGTATTAATGAAATATTAAGATAATTAATATTATAAATACCAAAATAAATATAATTTGAGACTTTTTATGAATTAAAATAATTTTCTAGGTCAATATGACATATTATTATTGGTTATATTAATTGTTTTTGAAATAATAAGGCTGTTATAAATTTAGAAAAAAACAAAATACCAAATAGTGTCAAAATTGACATAAAAGAGTTTTTAAAACGAATATTATATTATTAATTGATATTCAATTCCTAAAAATATAAGGTTTGGCCAAGAGACTTATATAATGATATTTCTATCATTAATGAACCACTTTGGGTTATCTTGGATGTATATAGTAAGTTTATTAACCATATAATATAAAAATACAAAGAGACATGGTAAATGTCAAACTAATTAACTAAGAGTTAGAACTAAAAGATAAGGTTAATAAAGTGACCCAAACCTGTCTAAAACATATTGGTTGAGTGGATTTCGACCCATACCCACCTTAGCCTCGAAATAAATCAATTTTTATTTATTATAAACCGAATATGAATTTATTATAAAATAATATTTTAAGTTTTTTCTAAAGTGTCCCTCACCCCTCTTATAAAAGGGCACTCCCCCTTCTCTCAATTTCACACCTTCAAAGCCATTTGGATCGGACAAACCCTGCCCAAATATCCTCCCAACTTCCCTAAATTAAACCTAGAGCCTTAGTTTTATCAGAAAGCCAACCTAAGAAGCCCTTTTGATCAAATCAAAAGGAAGAACCCGAATAAGAGGTAATGTTTTCACCACCCTCTTTCAAGTTCTTTTCTTCTTCCACTTCTTCTTTATTTGTTATTTAAATTATAAAATAATAAATCCAGTATCTTATATATACTATGATGTTATTATAAATATGTTACAAGCATATTCAGTATTATATTCATCCTTTAAATGACATGTCACCATACGTGCGTACGTACGGCTTACTGTCTCCACGTCGTGGTGTAATTGTTATTCAAAACATTATTATTTGGATGGGTATGATAATGATGTTTAATTGAAATAAATAATAAATATAACATTATAATGATTCTTTATATATGATATATCATTCAATTATATACGATTTTAATATCAAAATAATGGTATTGTCGCTCGTGCATACGTACGGACTACCGTCTCCACGAACGCGATGAGATTCATTCTTCATCGTATCCATTCAAGACTAATTCTTATTTGATGATTAAAAATAATGTTTAAGGACTTGATATCATTATGAATATTAATAATATACAACATATGGATAACAAACACGGCTTATGTAACAAAACATATAAAAGAAAACGAGTAAGTGAACACCCAAAATGACGATAATACTAAAATATTACTAACAAAGAAATATTAAAAGATCATATATGATATCATATTTATGTATATGATTCTTGTATAATTTAATAACAATGATTTAACTATTATATAGGAGGTTAACCTACCCTCAACCAAGGAAAATTACAAGGTAAGTGTTATTTCACAATCTATTCATTATCTGAGGTTGTTTATACGTAATTATCTACTAGAACCTCTTTATCATCCACAACCATGTTTCTTAAAAATGTATTTCAAAAAATTATTAATATTTTACAGAATATGGGTTAAAGTCATTTATACCCTTGTTTGACTTTTTATACGAATTTTATAAATAAATCTTTCCGTCGTTTTCCAAACAAGGTCCTTTTTAACCTTTTCGACAGAATTAAGGTAAGAATGCCTTTTTTTAACTTATACGGTGGGTGCGGCTATTTTCCGCCATTATAAAATTGTCTAAACTTATCTTACAAGCTTATAAGAATATTTTTAAAGTAAATGTTTTATTTTATAATTATGTGACTTTTAAATGATTTCAAAAAAAGAGATATTTATCTCAAATAGTTTTGATTTCATCTATGTCAACATCCTTTGATGGATTTTAAGCTTATTTGAAGTTGATTTATTATGATACAAACCTTTCATATAGTATTGAAGGTTTTGCGATATGTTTGACTGTGGATGTGTTATTTTTATACCATTTATGGTTTATAGAGAAATTATTAACATTTCATATGCTAGTTTTAATACGAATGTTTATGTTATGTTTAAACCTGTTCATATAAGGAATGCATTGGACTTAGTAAGTGACGGGTGGAGCTCGCTATAACTCCTCAATGCACCGGTAGGTCTCATGAGACAAACTAGTGTCTTGGCACAAGGCCTTGACAAAATCTTATTTTAGTCTTGGCACAAGGCCTTGACTATGTGGTTATGATAGTCTGGCATTATGCATTCCATCATTATGAAAGTGGTTATTGATATTGCATGTGATTATTCGACTAGTAGAATATCCATGTGAACAAATAAATGGAATTATTTCATTTTATTTCTACCATATTATGTTGAAATTAAAGTTTAAAAGACTTTTGTTTTAGTTATACATTGCCTTAAATGTTTAAGATTATTTATGAAATTTTCCGCTATATTGTTATCCTTACTGAGCATTTGAGCTCACCCCTTTCTATGTTTTATTTTTCCCAGGATGTGAAGAATTATTTTATGACTGACCTGTAGGGATAGTCTGAGGGGATATGAGTGTGGACTATGGAGACTATGTTGTTGTAGTTTTTCACTTTATGATGTAATGTAAGACTTATGAATGTATCTAGTGTTTCCAAGGCTACTAAACTAATCAGTCTTTAGAGACTTGATCTTTTGTGGCCATGCCAATGTTATGTAACAATGCACCGACTCTGGGTAACTATGGTCAGGGCGTTACAGTTGGTATTAGAAGAAGTTTAGTATAAACCTTGGAAACTAGATTTAGATAAACTCTAATTAGAGCACATAGCCCTTATATAGATTTTAAGGATTATTATAGAAGAACTTCCTAGAATTTTGGTATTGTAGAGATTTTGTGAGTTTTCTAAGAAATACATCCCTGTCTCGATACGAGCAGGTAGAGGCGGCTCTGGCACAGATGTACCTAGGGGTAAAACTCAAAAACACCACTTTGATCTAGACTTGAACGGGAACCGGTGCACGAAATCGGGTCTTACTGCACTCTTGGTTACGACACTCCCTAGGGATATGCTTAGGATAATTCTCATTTTCTTTACAAACCATTATGAAGGGTTTATGAGTATATACTTCCTCAAAGAAAACATTTTTATGATTATGGATTATATCCATAAACTGTTCAATTTACGTTTGGTATTTTACAAGTTTGGAATTATTCATTGCAATTCATAAACTGACCTAGTGTATGGCATTGTATATAAATTGTGCCCAGTAGAAGGAATGTGAACTCCAGCAATACATATGATCCAAAGAGTAAGAAGGATCATATCTTCAACAGAATTAAGCCAACATTTAGAAGGGAAATAGTCTCTCGTGTTTTCTCAACATATGAAGAAATAGTATCATGTGTTAATAAGATAAGTAAAGAATTATCTGAGTCCTATGGCTTTGAAGGGAAGCAATAGAAGAAAATGATGTAAGAGAGAAAGATGGATAATGGGAAGAGGGAAAAGAAGAATTTTCACATATGTGATAACTGTGGGAAGAAACACCCTGGAACTTGCCTGAAGGGAATGGGAGTTTATTATAAGTGTGGAGAAAAAGGACACCAAGTACATGACTGCAAGGGTAAGAAAAAGGTTTCAAATGTACAATGATTCATCTGTAAGGAGTTGGGACACTACGCGAACCAATGTCCAAATCATCAGAGTATGCCCCAAATGATGCTATTGGATAATAATCAAGTTATGATAATACCACATATGAATAAGAATGATTGGTGTTCTTATGTTGTTATTATAGGATTATTTCATTTGAGTGTTGTATCAACAATATACTAGTTATATGAATTATGGAGATAAATAAGGATTGTACTGCAGTACTATTTTATTGAGGATTTGAGATTATATGGTTCTAAGAAAAGTAACTTAATAGTGATCTACACTTTTGGTAAAATACATGGTTGAAGGAAAGGTAATCCTTAATATGGTCCCGATAATGAGGTAGTGATTTTGGAATAAGAGATAGTTGATTTGAATAAATTATATTGAATATTCTTGACTACCTTGAAACTGATTAATGATTTGTCATCATTGGAGATTACAACATTTTTGGATAGAAGTAATATATCCATTATTATATAAGGAATAAGGGATCATGAATGTAATCAATAAGGATTTATGGTAATTCAGGATGTTCTAGTGTTTTAAAATAATACATGATGAAGGTGTTCACAAGTTACTATACGGAAAAAAGGATCTTCATTGTGTTTACCTTCCTTATAAATTTTGGACTGTGAGTTTGGACAGAAGTATTTTGGATAATTCTAGTTTGATATTATTTTTGGATTGCCATAAAAGGACAACCCGGAGGTCGGGTGGCAACCCGTCGCGTACGGCAAGGCCGCGAGACTTGAACCCGCAACCGAAGGGCGACAAGGGTGTATCACCTACCACTGGCCCACGTGATGTCCTGGATTGAATAATATAGTTTTTTTTAAAAGGTCTGGTAGATGAATTAGAAATTCATTTTTTTTTGAACCCTATACGAATAGGATAAATGGATTTTTTTTAAGTTCTATTATCTTTTAGAGTGAAAGATGAGTTTGTGGTAGAAATTAGTGAAAGGATGGAACTATACTTGTCAAGTATATATATATATATATATATTTTTCTTTTATTATATGAATAAATTAATTCTTAAACATTAGATAAGGGATCTTAAAACCAAAAATGTGTTATCCTAATAACTTATGTTTTGTTGAACCGATGATATTTTAAATAATCATAGATTGATGGCTTTGAGGCCCTCAATTATACAATTGTTTGTGACTGATGACCTCAATCACTCCCTATAAATATTTAAGTTTTTTCTCCAATTATGTGTCTCTAATTGCCACCAATGTTCTCCAAATCTAGATCATAATTTTGTGGTGACCCTTTCATTTCTCTTTTCCTCTTATTAAGACTAAATTTTGTTAACCCAATTTCTAATGTGGGTTTTCCCACAAATATATTTTCTATTTTCAACATTTTATTTTCGAAGAACAATTTCAAATTGAGAGGATGCAATTTATTGAAGGATGGGAGAATGTAACACCCCAAGCTTCCATGGCACACTTCTCTTTGAATAATACAGTAGCGTGTGTTGTACGCAACTTCGAGTTCTAACACACACCACAACCAATCAAACTAGCCGTTATGAATAGTAATACCCACTTTTTGAAATTTTATAAATTTTTTCTTTCAAAATGGACTTCATTTTTGGATTTGGAATATCGAAATTAGCTTAGGGTGAATTTTTGGTATTTTTCTGAAAACATTCATTTTTTGATGAATAGTGAGAAACACTAAGTTATAGTTTAAAACCGAATTTTTATTTAAATAATTATTTATTTTATTTAAATTTAATTAAGGTCAAAATAGATACATAATACCTATATAATTTCAATGTAATTCATTGGAGTTAGTTTAGAATAATTTTAAATATATAAAAATTTTATTGAACTTTTCACCGTCTTTTACCCACCTCCTATGAGAATTTGAAAATTCACATAAAACTTAATTTTACCGCTTCTGTGAGTGGAATTTCAAAAATCTGATAGATATGGTTAATATCAAAGAGTAAAATGTGGTTCAATAAGATAAAAATAATTTTTGGTGAATAGTAACTTTTTACTTTTATTTACCATGGTTAAAAGTAAATATGGTAATTAAGGGTAAAAATGATATTAATATTATCCTAACACATGTCCTAATTCTATTGAAAAAGTGTATCTCGACCAAAAACAACCTTAGGAAGAAAATATTATCATTTAGGTCCACTTGGATTAGATTAGGACATTTATTATTATTTAATTCAAAGAAGAGTTAAAAGAGTTAAAATCCATATTTAATAACTAAAACATTTTTAATATAGGGTTATACATAATATAAATTTGATTATAAATATTTATTAGAAATATAAAAATATTTCCTACATAATAATATTTTATTTATAATTTTTAGACATTAAATAATTTAATTTATTTATGACACAATGATGATGCGGTGATTACCGTATTAATGAAAGATTAAGATAATTGATATTATAAATACCCAAATAAATGTAATTTGAGACTTTTTATGAATTAAAATAATTTTCTAGGTTAATATTACATATTAGGATTGGTTATATGAATTTTTTTCTAAGTAATAACATTGTTATAAATTTAGCAAAAACAAAATACCAAATAGTGTCAAAATTGACATAAAAGAGTTTTTAAAACGAATATTATATTATTAATTGATATTCAATTCCTAAAAATATAAGGTTTGGATAAAAGACTTATATAATGATATTTGTATCATTAATGAACCACTTGGGGTTCTCTTGGATGTATATAGTAAGTTTATTAACCATATAATATAAAAATACAAAGAGACATGGTAAATGTCAAACTAATTAACTAAGAGTTAAAACTAAAAGATAAGGTTAATAATGTGGCACAAACCTATCTAAAACATATTGGTTGAGTGTATTTCGACCCATCCCCACATTATCATATAAATAAATCAATTTTGATCCATTATAAACCAAATATTAATTTATTATAAAATAATATTTTAAGTTTTTTCTAAAGTGCCCATCACCCCTCTTATAAAAGGGCACTCCCCCTTCTCTCAATTTTACACCTTCAAAGCCATTTGGCTCGGGAAACCTCTACCCAAATATCCTCCAAACTTCCCACAATTAAACCTAGAGGTCTTAGTTTGATCAGAAAGCCAACTTAAGGAGCCATTTTGATCAAATCAAAAGGAAGATCCCGAAGAAGGAGTAATGTTTTCACCACCCTCTTTCAAGTTCCTTTCTTCTTCCACTTCTTCTTTATTTGTTATTTAAATTATAAAATAATAACTCCAGTATCTTCTATATACTATGATGTTATTATAAATATGGTACAAGCATATTCGGTATTTTATCCATCCTTTGAATGACATGTCACCATACGTGCGTACGTACGGCTTACCGTCTCCACATCGTGGTGTATTTGTTATTAAAAACATTATTATTTGGATGGGTATGATAATGATGTGTAATTGAAATAAATAATAAATATAACATTATAATGATTTTGTATATATTATATACCATCCAATTATATACGATTTTAATATCAAAAGAATGATATTGTCGCTCGTGCGTACGTACAGACTACCGTCTCCACGAACGCGATGAGATTCATTCCTCATCGTATCCATTCAAGACTAATTCTCATTTGATGATTAAAAATAATGTTTAAAGACTTGATATAATTCTGGATATGAATAATATACAACATATGGATAATAATCATGGCTTATGTAACAAAACATACAAAAGAAAACGAGTAAGTGAACACCCGAAACGACGATAATACTAAAATATTATTAACAAAGCAATATTAAAAGATCATATATGATATCATATTTATGTATATGATTATTGTTTAATTTAATAACAATGATTTAACTATTATACAAGAGGTTAACCTACCCTCTACCAAGTAAAAGTACAAGGTAAGGGTTATTTCACAATCTCTTCATTATCCTAGGCTGTTTATACATAATTATATACTGGGACCTCTTTATCATCCACATCCATGTTTCTTAAAAATGTATTTCAAAACATTCTTACTATTTTATAGAATATGGGTTAAATTCATTTATACCCTTGTTTGACTTTTTATAAGAAGTTTATAAATAAATCTTTCCGTCGTTTTCCAAACAATGTCCTTTTTAACCTTTTCGACAGAATTAAGGTAAGAATGTCTTTTTTTTAACTTATACGGCGGGTGCGGATATTTTCCGCCGTTATAAAATCATCAAAACTTCCATTATAATCTTATAAGAATATTTTTATAGTAAATGTTTTATTTTATAATTATGTGACTTTTAAATGATTTCAAAAAAAGAGATATTTATCTCAAATAGTTTTGATTTCATCTATGTCAGCATCCTTTGATGGATTTTAAGCTTATTTGAAGTTGATTTATTATGATACAAACCTTCAATATAGTATTGAAGGTTTTGTAATATGTTTGACTCTGGATGTTTTATTTTTATACCATTCATGGTTTATGGATAAAGTATTGACATTTCGTATGCTAGTTTTAATACGAATGTTTATGTTATGTTTAAACTTGTTCATATGAGGAATACATTGGACTTAGTAAGTGACGGGTGGAGCCCGCTATAGCTCCTCGATGCATCGGTAGGTCTCAGGAGACAAACTAGTGTCTTGGCACAAGACCTTGATGAAATCTTATTTGTATTCTTAGCACAAGGCATTGACTATGTGGTTATGATAGTCTGGCCTTATGCATTCCATCATTATGAAAGTGGTTATTGATATTGCATGTGATTATTCGACTAGTAGAATATCCATGTGAATAAGTAAATGGAATTATTTCATTTTATTTCTGCCATATTATGTTGAAGTTAAAGTTTAAAAGGCTTTTGTTTTAGTTATACATTTCCTTAAATGTTTAAGATTATTTATGAAATTTTCCGCTATATTGTTATCCTTACTGAGTATCTGAGCTCACCCCTTTCTATGTTTTATTTTTCCTAGGATGTGAAGAAGTATTTTATGACTGACCTACAGGGATAGTCTGAGGGGATATGAGTGTGGACGATGGAGACTATGTTGTTGTAGTTTTTCACTTTATGATGTAATGTAAGACTTATGAATGTATCTAGTGTTTCCAAGGCTACTAAACTAATCGGTCTTTAGAGACTTGATCTTTTGTGATCATTCCAATGTTATGTAAGAATGCACCAACTCTGGGTAACTATAGTCAGGAGTTATAGTTGGTATCAGAGAAAGTTTAGTATAAACCTTGGAAGCTAAATTTAGATAAACTCTGATTAGAGCACATATCCCTAAGATAGACTTTGAGGATTAGTATAGAAGAACTTCCTAGAATTTTGGTATTGTATAGATTTTGTGAGTTTTCTGAGAAATACATCTATGTCTAGATATGAGCAGGTAGAGGCGGCTCTGGCACAGATGTACCTAGGGGTAAAACCCAAAAAAACCGCTTTGAGATAGACTCGAACTGGAACTGGTGCACGACAATGGGCCTTGTGGAACTCTTGGTTACGACACTCCCTGGGGATATGCTTAGGATAATTCTCATTTTCTTTACAAACCATTATGAAGGGTTTATGAGTATATACTTCCTCAAGGAAAAAATTTTTATGATTATGTATTATATCCATAAACTGTTCAATTTACGTTAGGTATTTTACAAGTTTGGAATTATTCATTGCAATTCATAAACTGACCTAGTGTATGTCATTGTATAGAAATGGTGCCCAGTAGAAGGAATGTGAACTCTATCAATACATATGATCCAAAGAGTAAGAAGGATCATATCTTCAACGGTATTAAGCCAACATTTAAAATGGAAATAGTCTCTCCTATTTTCTCAACATATGAAGAAATAGTATCATGTGTTAATAAGATAAGTAAATAATTCTCTGAGTTATATGGCTTTGAAGGGAAGCAAGAGAAGAAAAGGATGGAAGAGAGAAAGAGGGATAAAGGGAAGAGGGAAAAGAAGAATTTTTCCATATGTGATAACTGTGGGAAGAAGCACCCTGGAACTTGCCTGAAGGGAATGAGAGTTTTTTATAATTATGGAGAAAAAGGAAACCAAGTACGTGACTGCAAGGGTAAGAAAAAGGTTTCAAATGTACAATGCTTCATTTGTAAGGAGTTGGGACACTACGCGAACCAATGTCCAAATCATCAGAGTATGCCCCAAATGATGCTATTAGATAATAATCAAGTTATGATAATACCTCAGATGAAGAAGAATAACTAGTGTTCTTATGTTGTTATTATAGGATTATTTCATTTGAGTGTTGTATCAACAATATACTAGTCATATGAATTATGGAGATAAATAAGGATTGTACTGCAGTACTATTTTATTGAGGATTTGAGATTATATGGTTCTAAGAAAAGTGACTTAATAGTGAGCTACACTTTTGATAAAATATATGGTTGAAGGAAAGTTAATCCTTAATATGGTCCCGATAATGAGGTAGTGATTTTGAAATAAGAGATGGTTGATTTGAATAAATTATATTGGATATTCTTGACTACCTTGAAACTGATTAATGATTTGTCATCGTTGGAGTTTACAACATTTTTGGATAGAAGTAGTATATCCAGTATTCTATAAGAAATAAGGGATCATGAATGTAATAAATAAGGTTTTATGGTAATTCGGGATGTTGCAGTGTTTTAAAAGAATACATGATGAAGGTGTTCACATGTTATTACGCGGTAAAAAGGATCTTCATTGTGTTTACCTTCCTTATAAATTTTGGACTGTGAGTTTGGACAGAAGTATTTTGGATAATTCTAGTTTGAGATTATTTTTAGATTGCCATAAAAGGACAACCCGGAGGTCGGGCGGCAACCCGTCGCGTCCGGCAAGTCCGTGAGACTTGAACCTGCAACCGAAGGGCGAAAAGGGTATATCACCTACCACTGGCCCATGTGATGTCCTGGATTGAATAATGTAGTTTTTTTTAAAAATTTCTGGTAGATGAATTAGAAATTCATTTTTTTAGAACCCTATATGAATAGGATAAATGGATTTTTTTAAGTTCTATTATCTTTTAGAGTGAAAGATGAGTTTGTGGTAGAAATTAGTGAAAGGATGGAACTATACTTGTCAAGTATATATATATATATATATATATATATATTCTTCTCTTTTTCTATGAAGAAATTAATTCTTAAACATTAGGTAAGGGATCTTAAAACCAAAAATGTGTTATCCTAATACCTTATGTTTTGTTGAACTGATGATATTTTGAATCATCGAAGATTGATGGCTTTGAGGCCCTCAATTCTACAATTGTTTGTGACTGATGACCTCAATCACTCCCTATAAATATTTACGTTTTTCCTCCAATTATGTGACTCTAATTTCCACCAATGTTCTCCAAATCGATATCATAATTTGGTGGTGACCCTTTCATTTCTCTTTTCCTCTAATTAAGACTAAATTTTATTAACTCAATTTCCGATGTGGGTTTTCCCACAAAGATATTTTCTATTTTCAACCTTTTATTTTCGAAGAACAATTTCAAATTGTGAGGACGCAATTTATTGAAGGAGAGGAGAATATAATACCCCAAGCTTCCACGGTACTCTTCTCTTTGAATAATATAGTAGCGTGTGTTGTACGCAACTTCGAGTTCTAACACACACCACAACCAATCAAACTAGTCGTTATGAATAGTAATACCCACTTTTTGAAATTTTATAAAATTTATCTTTCAAAATGGACTTCATTTTAGAATTTGGAATATCGAAATTAGATTAGGGTGAATTTTTGGTATTTTTCTGAAAACTTTCAATTTTTGATGAATAGTGAAAAACACTGAGTTATAGTTTAAAACCGAATTTTTATTTAAATAGTTATTTATTTTATTTAAATTTAATTAAGGTCAAAATAGATACATAATACCTATATAAGTTAAATTTAATTCATTGGAGTTAGTTTAGAATAATTTTAAATATATAAAAATTTTATTGAACTTTTCACCGTCTTTTACCCACCTCTTAGGAGAATTTGAAAATTCACATAAAACTTAATTTTACCGCTTCTGTGAGTGGAATTTCGAAAATCTGAGAGACATGGTTAATATCAAGGTGTAAAATCTGGTTCAATAAGATAAAAATAATTTTTGGTGAATAGTAACTTTTTACTTTTATTTACCACGGTTAAAAGTAAATAGGGTAATTAAGGGTAAAAATGATATTAATATTACCCTAACACATGTCCTAATTCTATGGGACAAGTGTATCTCGACTAAAAACAACCTTAAGAAGAAAATATTATCATTTAGGTCCACTTGGATTAGATTAGGACATTTATTATTATTTAATTCAAAGAAGAGTTAAAAGAGTTAAAATCAATGTTTAATAACTAAAACATTTTTTATATAGGGTTATACATGAGATAAATTCAATTATAAATATTCTTTAGAAGGATAAAAATATTTCTTACATAATATTATTTTATTTATAATTTTTAGACATTAAATAATTTAATTTATTTATGACACAATGATGATGCAATAATTACCATATTAATGAAAGATTAAGATAATTGATATTATAAATACCCAAATAAATGTAATTTGAGACTTTTTATGAATTACTTTAGGATAATATGACATATTAGGATTGGTTATATGAATTTTTTTCGAAGTAATAATGTTGTTATGAATTTAGCAAAAACAAAATACCAAATAGTGTCAAAATTGACATAAAAGAGTTTTTAAAACGAATATTATATTATTAATTGATATTCAATTCTTAAAAATCTAAGGTTCGGCCAAGAGACTTATATAATTATAGTTCTATCATTAATGAACCACTTGGGGTTCGCTTGGATGTATATAGTAAGTTTATTAACCATAAAATATAAAAAAACAAAGAGACACAGTAAATGTCAAACTAATTAACTAAGAGTTAAAACTAAAAGATAAGGTTAATAAAGTGACCCAAACCTGTCTAAAACATATTGGTTGAGTGGATTTAGACCCATCCCTACCTTATCCTCGAAATAAATCAATTTTGATCCATTATAAACCGAATATGAATTTATTATAAAATAATATTTTATGTTTTTGCTAAAGTGCCTCTCACCCCTCTTATAAAAGGGCACTCCCCCTTCTCTCAATTCCAAACCCTCAAAGCCATTTGGATCATCCAACCCCTTTCCAAATATCCTCCCAACTTCCCTAACTTCAACCTAGAGGCCTTAGTTTGATCAGAAATCCAACATAAGAATCCCTTTTGATCAAATCAAAAGGAAGAACCCGAAGAAGATGTAATGTTTTTACCACCCTCTTTCAAGTTCCTTTCTTCTTCCACTTCTTCTTTCTTTGTTATTTCAATTCTAAAATAATAACTCCAGTATATTCTATATACTATGATGTTATTATAAATATGGTACAAGCATATTCAGTATTCTATCCATCCTTTTAATGACATGTCACCATACGTGCGTACGTACGACTTACCGTTTCCACGTCGTGGTGTAATTGTTATTCAAAACATTATTATTGGGATGAGTATGATAATGATGTGTAATTGAAATAAATAATAAATATAACATTATAATGATTCTGTGTATATGATATACCATCCAATTATATACGATTTTAATATCAAAAGAATGATATTGTCACGTGTGCGTACGTACGGACTACCGTCTCCACGAACGCGATGAGATTCATTCCCCATCGTATCCATTCAAGAATAATTCTCATTTGATGATTAAAAATAATGTTTAAGTACTTGATATCATTCTGGATATGAATAATATATAATATATGGATAACAAACACGGCTTATGTAACAAAACATATAAAAGAAAAGGAGTAAGTGAACACCTGAAACGACGATAATACTAAAATATTATTAACAAAGAAATATTAAAAGATCATATATGATATCATATTTATGTATATGATTCTTGTATAATTTAATAACAATGATTTAACTATTATACCAGAGGTTAACCTACCCTCGACCAAGGAAAATTACAAGGTAAGGGTTATTTCACAATCTCTTCATTATCCGAGGTTGTTTATACATAATTATCTACTAGGACCTCTTTATCATCCACATCCATGTTTCTTAAAAATGTATTTCAAAACATTCTTACTATTTTATATAATATGGGTTAAATTCATTTATACCTTTTTTTGACTTGTTATAAGAATTTTATAAAGAAATTTTTCCGTCGTTTTCCAAACAAGGTCATTTTTAACCTTTTCGACAGAATTAATGTAAGAATGTCTTTTTTTAACTGATACGGAGGGTGCGGCTATTTTCCACCGTTATAAAATTGTCAAAACTTCCCTTATAAGATTATAAGAATATTTTGATAGTAAATGTTTTATTTTATAATTATGTGACTTTTAAATGATTTCAAAAAAGAGATATTTATCTCAAATAGTTTTGATTCCATCTATGTCAACATCCTTTGATGGATTTTAAGATTATTTGAAGTTGATTTATTATGATACAAACCTTCCATATATTATTGAAGGTTTTGTGATATGTTTAACTCTAGATGTGTTATTTTTATACCATTCATGGTTTATGGAGAAACTATTGACATTTCGTATGCTATTTTTAATACGAATGTTTATGTTATGTTTAAACCTGTTCATATGAGGAATGCATTGGACTTAGTAAGTGATGGGTGGAGCCCGCTATAGCTCCTCGATGCATCGGTAGGTCTCATGAGACAAACTAGTGTCTTGGCACAAGGCCTTGAAAAAATCTTATTTGTAGTCTTGGCACAAGGTCTTGACTATGTGGTTATGATAGTCTGGCGTTATGCATTCCATCATTATGAAAGTGGTTATTGATATTGCATGTGATTATTAGACTAGTAGAATATCCATGTGAATAAGTAAATGGCATTATTTCATTTTATTTCTGCCATATTATGTTGAAGTTAAAGTTTAAAAGGCTTTTATTTTAGTTATATATTGCCTTAAATGTTTAATATTATTTATGAAATTTTCCGCTATATTGTTATCCTTACTGAGCATCTGAGCTCACCCCTTTCTATGTTTTATTTTTTCCAGGATGTGAAGAAGTATTTTATGAATGACCTGCAGGGATAGTCTGAGGGGATATGAGTGTGGACTATGGAGACTATGTTGTAGTAGTTTTTCATTTTATGATGTAATGTAAGACTTATGAATGTATCTAGTGTTTCCAAGGCTACTAAACTAATCGGTCTTTAGAGGCTTGATCTTTTGTGATCATGCCAATGTTATGTAATAATGTACCGACTCTGGGTAACTATGGTTGGGGCGTTACACAAAACATATAACTTTAAAAATGAATAAATCCAACACCCAAAACTTAGGACATCACATTTTCTTCAATTTTTTTATTTTAATAGTCATCCAGATTGTTGAAAATTTTTGGGATTGTTATGGGAAACTTGTGATAGAGTCATTATTTTATCCTTTTGGTGTTATTCAATGTTTTTGTAATAGGCTTGTCTTTTTACTACTAAAATTTTTTAAATAATGGTTAAATTTTTGAATTTCAACATTAAAATATGTAACTCCATTGTTGAAATATGGAAATTAAGTTTTAAAATCCAAAAATGAAGTGTTAAATTATGAAACTCTAGTGTTAACCAAATTTTGAATATGATTATCCATTCAATTATTTTTATGGGTGTCATGGGGGTTGTGGGGTAAGTTTAACTTGCTTCCCCCATTATGGTATTTCTTGTTTTGGATGTAATTTTCTTTTATCTTTGTTGTAGGAGTTTTTTCAAATGTCTATTAAGATTTAAAAGTGAAGTGTTAAAATGTGGAACTAGATTATTAAATTTTGGAACTCGACTTTTAAAAAAATCATTGATTGTTTACATGACCAATCATTCATGATTGTTTGGGATTTCCTTGGGGTTCTATGGAAGAGTCTTCCCACTACTCTCTTGGGATCACTTGTTGTGAAGTTTCATAAGAAGGGAGTGAATCATGATGCTAACTCTTCAAAAATGTTTCTTCCTTTTTCAAATTAAAATTATTTATTCACTGGATTTTGATCTCATGTGAGTATGAACATGTTCATTAGATCTATAGAGTTAATTTGAGACAAGAAACAAGCACAAGTCTTTTAAATAAGAATCCAATTACATGGGATGTGGATTAAATTCTTTTAACATCCTTTGAGTATTTCATAAAAAAAATAGTGTCCACTACACTTTTTCACACAATCATTGCGCACTCTTTATACTCATCGATATTTTTTCATTAGTCACCTTCCTCCACAACTTCTCTCTATATTCACACCAATAAAAATAGGTATGTATGTTGATTTACATTCTTTCGTCTAAATTTTTTTCAATATCATCTTTGCATATTTATACGAAGAGATAGATACACCTTCTTCCTTTTTAGTTACCTATAATCCCAGGAAAACTATTTTTGGAACTGAAAAAATGTATCCAATAATGGACCTAATTCTGGAAATTTTGATCCAAGAGTTTAGTTCATTTCATAGGCTTCGATTTGATTAGTTATTGACCCCAAATGGATTTATGGATCAAAAGTTATGTATGTCCGAAGTTAAACTTCTGAAAAATGGCCTGCAAGGGCGATTCTAGAACAAAGCATAGAATTTCAAGAAAATCCAAAATTTTCCAAATTCAGAACTTTCATGAAGCTTAATGTTTCATAGAACTCAAACTTCTGTGAAAAATAGTAACTTTCATGCAACAGAACTCCAGTTCACAGAAGTCATCCGACCACGCAGAGCTGGCGGCGGTAACCTTCGCACAATGTTTCTCTCACCTCGAACTCAAACTTTCACAAAGATGAAAATTATTTTTGAAACTCAATATTTCGTGCATGATGGTAACTTCCATGAAACATAACTTCTGACTGCCCCATATCCTATAAATACCCCCCTGTCGTCATTTGGGAGGAGGTGACGCCAAGTTGTGACATCACGCTCCTCCAAGAGTTTTGTGATTTCACATAACTTGTTACCCCATAGGTAATCTTTTGTGAATTCCCCCACACGATCCCTTCCATATATAGGTTAGTATTTGAGGATGTTTCGTGAAACTTCTATCCATGAAGAACACTGTTCTATGTGTAAGCACCACATCATCCCTCATTGATGCTCCTTCCGCGACCTGGGAATCCTTACCGCATGACGCTAAACTGCATGGACCGGTCATGTCACACGGCCTTAAACTTTGGCATCAAACTACATGAGATTTGATTCATGTCTCTTAAAGAGGGTAAGTATGACACCTCCCTGAGATTCAATCCCAACACCCCAACATCACCACCAAACCTCCAAATGTGAAATATCCCCCCCTGGGGACACACTTGACTAAATCCCAAGTGTGAAAATCTCTCCCCCTGAAAACACACTTAACCAACTCATCTATACCTACAAGACGTTAAACATGCGACCCATCTATCCCGACAAGACGTTAAATATGTGACCCAAGATGTTAAACATGTGACCCAAGATGTTAAACATGCGACCCATCTGCCCCGACAAGACGTTAAACATGTGACCTATCTGTCCCGGCAAGACGTTAAACGTGCGACCCATTTGTCCCCGCAAGACGTTAAACCTGCGACCCAATCCTGAATCTCTACCCCATACAATAAACATGGAATGTTTGAACTAAAAAGCTTTGGAAGATTTATGCCTCTGGTATCAACTTCATAGTGGCCGACACAGGATATCTTAGGTTTTGCGCCTAAGACACCTCACACATGAGGTGCCTCCGACTTCAAAAGGAGATGACTTTACAAGTGCCCAACAAACCCAACATCCAGAAATGCCCAATGTTACTATCTCCTATGACCGAAGGTTACTGCCCTATCGAGATAGAAGCAGCGTAATTAACCGGCGTCTACCTTGAGATGGCATCGAGAATGAATTTCACGAACATGACTCAAATCTATGAAGGAGACTCGAACTAGACGACAAGCTCCAAGGAGGAATTCATAGGAGGAATCAACATCTCATCATCTTGTTTCGATCAAGGAGTCAACATCACCAACCTTGGTGGTGGAAGTCGTCCGCCTTGAGAAAGTGGGAATGCAGGGCAAGAAATACGTGTCGCCAAGATGATACGCACCCCAGTGGAAAGCGTCGGAAACAACTATCAATTCACCCATCAGTTACATTTCAAACTTCTTTTGCGTTAAACTTGAAAATTGTTCGCAATCTTTAAATTTTGAACCATAAAAATTAGTGTCATCAACATATATTAGAACCATCATTTTATTTTACGTAGTTTTTCTTTATGTATAGATTGTGGTCCACCACACCCCTGATAAATTTTAGTTGTTTCATAAAAGAGACCAATATCGAGTGCCGCGCCATGTTTACTTTTATCATGCAATGTACTCTTTAATACTTTGTCACTGTCTTCATCAATATGAAAGTCGTCCAGTTAAGCAATGCATACATCTTCTTGCAATACTGTATTAAAAAATGACGAGTTCACATCCATTTAAAACATTTTGAATTTCCTATTGACAACCATAGCGAGAAATAATCAAATAAATTTTAACAATATTGTTGGTGTAAATGTGTCATCGGTGGAAATAAGTATTTTATACATTTAACTATGGTTTACGCTAAATAGAAGATTTTGTGTTAATTTGAATTTTTCCTGACATGTTCGGCTCTTTTTATAAATTTGTTGAATTAAAATATTTTTTTAATATTATTGAAACGTTGTCAACTTTTGTCCTTGTTTTCTATTATGTGATTTTAATTGCTGGTTTTTGAATTTTTTTCATAGGATCAAAATAACCACTAAAAACCGTTGTTTTAGTTTTATTTTTCCTACATACATGAAAATAATGAAAGAAATAATAATAGTAGTAGTAAACAACATGCACATATATACATATAATATGTGTGTATAACATAAATGTTTATATATATATATATATATAGAATGTAATGTGTATATGCATAAATATTTATTATATATTATGAGTGCGCGCACACACTTATGTGTAATAAATTTTTATACATGATAAATAAATATTTATGCACACATATAATAATATATTTGTATATATACATATATAATATATACATAATAAATATTTATATATACATATGCAATGAATAGATTATATTTATATATATGTGCGTGTGAAATTTATCTACACGCAGTAAATAATATTTATGTGTATATTAGGTAATAATATATATATGTATGTATGTATGTATGTATGTATGTAAAGAATGGGGTAGGGTCCGTAAATAAGAGTGATATAAATATAATAAACAATAAATAATTAAAATAAAAATGATTAATTTCAATTATCGGCCCCTTCTGGTTTGTAAGGGGTAACATGGACATCAAAATAAAAGTGACGGTCCGTTTATGGTCCCGAATGTAATTTTGGAAAAAGTTGAAATCTTTAGTTGGGAGGTTTAGATGGCAGGGGATATGGTGGGCCGCCCCCGTTGCTTTTCATGATGTTGCGGTTGACTGGGGACACCAACGCACCACCCAAAATAATTGAAGTACTTATTTATATAATTTTATTCATAAAATATTAATAATGGGACCCATATGATTGATGAGGTGTGCAAAATAGACGCTACTATAAACCACACATTTATCAACCATTTTTTTAATGGGGATAAAGATTACTTTTATTACATTTTTTTAAATGGTCGTAAAGGATGGTTTTATCGTCCTTGTTTTAGCACCCACATATATTTCATAACAAAAATTACATATCATTAAAAATCGTATATTAATAAATAAATATATTGATATTGATATAAATATAATTTATTTATTTAAATGTGATTTATATAATACTAAATATGCATCTACACTTAATATATAAGATATTTAGTAAAAATGCCTTAAAAATAATTAAAAATTAATATTAATTATTAATTTGCTAATTTTTATTACGTAATATTCATTTAATAACAATTAGATGATATAAAAAAATCATTCAATAGTCATTTTATAATCTAGTGTTGTTTATAATTAAATATATACATATTTGCGTATATTTACATGTAATAAAACAATTGTACAGATAAATATTTAAACATATTTACATAAAAATTTCATTTTTAAAGTTATAAACTATATGGAAATAAATATTTAGCATTCATTTTATTTAAAATAAAAAATTGTTCATTTTATTTACCTTATAAAAATGCATTAATATGTATATATACACACCTATACAAATAATGTTTATATATAGATATGTTTGCGTCAATAAACAAATATATATTTATGTGTAACTAATATAGGTAAATAAATACATATATGTAAATATTTGTGTGTATTTGAGAAATAAAAACGCGTACGTGTATCAATATTGTGCAAATATATCATATATAAATGTATTTTTATAAATATATCATTGTCATTAAATATAGTATATAAACGTATTTACAATAAATATTTATAAATACGATATAAAAATTGTATATCTAAATACACAATTACATGTAAATATTTATAAATATATATGTAAAGATATGTATATATGTATATATGTAAATATGTATAAAATTTATATATAAATATACAATACACATTTTTAAAAATGTATTTAAAAATAATTATTTAAATCATATGGAAATAATTATTATCCATTTTATTCAAAACAAGATCTAACCATTTTTTTACATTATAAAAATTTATGAATATATATATATATATACATATATATAGAGAGAGAGAGAGACATACAAACATATACAAATGTATATATAATGTTATATATACATATGTGTATTAATAAACAGATTTCTATTTATATTTATGATTTAATATATGTAAATGAATATTGATATATAATATATTTAAATAAATACAAGTGTATATATATATACACACCACACACACATAAATATGTATAAACACACACACAAACATATATTTTATAAATGTATTTGAATATAGTTATATAAATACATATAAAAACATGGATAAAGGGATGTATGTTAATATATATAAATAAATAGAAATATCATAAAATATATAAGAAAACAAGATAGAGCATTGATAAAGGGGTTCGCTTTCGCAAGATTGAGTCAAAGTGTGCTCAAGGGTGAGCAGGTAGTGTGGCTACACTATAGTGTTGACAAACAGGGGGTCGCGAGCGCTGAAAAAAGGGGGTGTTGGCGGCATCGCATGTGAGCTAGTTGTTCGAGAGCGCTGACAAAATGGGGGTCAAGCGCTGACAATGGGGGGGGTGCACCGGGAGGAAGGGGGCGTGGGCGGGAGAAAAAAATTTCTAATTTTATCAACACTAAAAAAAAGCTCTCATAAAGGTTGTATTTATCAACGTTTTTTTAGTACTGATAAATGTGGTCTTTGTCAGTGTTTTTTTAGCACTGATAAATGTTGTAAACTTTTAAGGACGCTTAGCTTGTCCGCACTTTTTAGTGCTGACAAAACTGTCACGGTCCTGTCCGGGTACCCTGGTAACCCGATAACTGAGCCGATCCTAACATAGCCCGAAGGGCGTTCCTGATCCCCACAAATAGGCGGGTAGCACCTAACATCATACAAAATGAAAGTGGGGATGATTTTGCCACTAACAATGCGAAAGTAAAGAAATGAGACAATATGCATATCAAAAGATTCTCTAATGAGAGTAATGAACTTGAAGTCTAACAAACATAAACAAGCTCAAAGTACTACAACAAAAGTACCAAAATAGGAAAACTGCCCAAGCCCCAAAGGACGCAACTCACCAAGTCCACGAATCAACAGCTAGAACCACATCAAAAATGTCTTTTTCCCTTGCTTGATCCTGGAAGGAGGTAATGTACAAACACCTGAAGGCACAAGTAGGGTATGAGCCAAACCCCAGTAGGATTTCACCCAAAGGTTCCATTAAAAGATGTCAATATCAAATTAACCAAATAAATGCTTTCAATTTTAGAAAAAACAGATTTGACATTTCAAAAGCATAATTAAAACAATCCATGTTTTACTTTTCAAAAGATGGAAATACTTTAGCCACTCAAGCTTCACATTTCAAATGACGGAAAACACTTTTAAACAAAAGCTTCACAAATACAATTGATGAAATATTTCTAAAATAATGACACTTTTCACAAGTGGCTTAAATAAAAACTTTTATTTAAAACAATTTATATAAATTCACAAGGCATGTAAAACAGTTGACAACAATGACATATATACATTTCAAATACCAGTTTACAACAATGACATATACACATTTCAAATACAAACAAGCGAGCAACATGGTCATATGCCTAATAAGGTATGATAGTTCCGGGCTATTGGGTCCTGACACTGTGAACCGAAAAATAGGTATATATGCCCCTTTGGGCCTAAGGCAAGGGGGACTCATCACCATTGCCTAAGGGATGTGATGTGCTGATATGAAGTTTTAGAACGTTGTAAGTCATAAAGTGGTGTCCAAATAACACACTAACTACCTAAGGCTTGCATGTGCTCTAGTACAAAACAACGATGAACAATTTATTTTAAGATTGCTTAAAATATAATTAAATCTCATTCTCTATTTCAAATATGCTAATTTTCTCTTTAAAAACCTTAATGAGTTTTTAATCAAAAACATGTCTTTTTCATGATAAAATCACTGGGTTTCTATCAAAACCATTTTAATACATTTTCAAAAATATAGATTTGAAATCAATTCACAATCCAATTTCTCAAATCAATTCTACAAATTAAATTCAAAAATTTAATTTAAACAATTTCCATCAAAACCAGAATTTAAATTAAACAATTTAAATTTCCACAAACTTCCAGAAACACACCCCAATTCAATGGAATTGGGGGTTTTCTAATTTCATGCCAAATCCCCCTTTTTTAAAACCCTGATTCAATGGAATTGAGTTTTTCCAACAAACCAATAGAAATCCATTTAACCAAAATCAAACAATAGAATTTAATTCAAACAATTGAAATTAAACAAAGCAATTTATGGTTGATATAAATTGGGTATCATAACGGAACCACCTACCTCATAATCCAACGTATCTCGAAACATCAAACCCTAATCGGAATTTCTCCACGAAGAACGACAATCACGAAAACCGAGAGACAAGAATCAAACCTAAGTTTATAAACCCAAAATGGTGGGTATTAGACCCACAAAACAAAATGGGAACCCATGGAACCCTAGAGAGAAGAAGAGAGACAATGGGAGATTAGGAACGGGAGGAGGAAACTAATCACGAGAAGATCGTAGGGAATTCCTCTAGCTTCAGATCACTTCCCGGGGGATCTAAGGGGCCAAAAACTCTTATTGGGAGCTCTAAGTAAGGGGAAAATGGTTTGGGTCGAAGGAGGTTCGTCGAGACCTAAATGGAGGGTTCGAGAATTTTTAATAAAAAATCAGATTAAGGAGAAACCTGTCTGCACTGTTTCTTGGGCAGAGACGCATGGTTTAGTTAAACCATGCACAAACCGTGCACCTGTTATAAATGGGTTGCATGGTTTGGTAAACCGTGTGCAGACCGTGCGAAGCCCACTGTCCAATTTGCACAATTTGGCTTGAGAGGGCGTACAATTTGGGAAATCATGTGCTACCCATGTGCCAACCGTGGACTAGCCCAGAAATTTCTAAAAACTTTAAAAAATCACCCAAAGAAACCCCAAAGAGAACCCAACCAAGAAAGATTGAAAAGAGGGGTTTAGGAACACCTGAAAACAGTAACATGATGATACAACCTCCCCACCATAGAAACTTTTTGTCCCCAAAAAACCTATGACGAAGCTTCCATGCCAAAAGATAAAGCCATTTCTCTCTCATCATTGTCTCTCTCTCCCACATCTCATGATTATTATAACTGTGTTTCCATAGAACACGAACCAAAGGTATCGTCCTCCCATGAAGTACCTTGGTTTCAGAATCAACTATCCTGGTTGGCCATTCGGTCACGGATAAATCAGGTTCAACCTCAAGATCACTCCAACTCAGAACATGAAATGGATCAGATAGATAATTTCTTAGTTGTGATACATGGAACACGTTATGTATCGATGTCAACTGTGGTGTAAGTGATAAACAATAAGCAACTTTCCCCACCTGCTCAATAACCTCAAAAGGTTCCTCAAAATGAGGAGCAAGCTTCCCTTACCTCCCAAGTCGTCGATGACCCAACCGAGGTGAAACCTTCAAGAACACCTGGTCACCAATTGAGAATTCCAAAGGTTTATGATGATGATCAACATAAGACTTATATCATCTATGTGATGTCACTATTCTCTGACAAATCAACTGAATCTTTGTTGTCGTCTCTTGGACCAAGCTCGGTCCAATTAAGGAACTTTCACCAATCTCTAACCAACACAATGGATATTTTCAAGGTCGGCCATATAAGGCCTAAAAAAGGATCCATTTTGATCATGAACTGATAATTGTAGTTATAATAAAACTCAACCATCCCCAAGTGATCATCCCAAGCCCCACCAAAGTCAGGTATACAAGCATGAAACATATCCTCAAGAATTTCTATAGCTCTTTCTGTCTGGTCATCCGACTGTGGATGGTATGTCGTACTCAAATGGATGTGAGATCTCAGTGCCTCCTAAAGGACTCTCCAAAAGTGATAAGTGAATTGAGGATCCCTATCAAAAACTATAGTAGAAGTAAATCCGTGAAAATTAACGACATTTTTCATATAGAGATTTCCCAACTCCTCACCTTTGGTTATAGCACGAATGGGTATAAAGTGAGCTGGTTTTATCAGCCTATCGATCACAACCCATATCACATTCTTCTTTCTCTGGGTATGTAGCAACCCAGCCACAAAGTCTATAGATATCTCATCCCACTTCCAAGTGGGGATTGGAAGTGGCTGAAGAAAACCCAAAGGTTTCTGGTGCTCGGCCTTCACCTGTTGGCATATATAACAATGAGAGACAAACTCAACAATACCTCATATCATACCTGGCCACTAGAACTATCACCGCATGTCATAGAACATCTTTGTGATTCCTGGGTGCACAAACCACTGAGAATTATATCAATCATCCACCACGGATTTCCTTACCGAATATGGTACCACAAAATGGTTATGAAATCATAGAATTCCCTCTTTGGATAATGACCAATCTGCAATGGTCTCCCCACCATTAAGAGAGTATCTAATGATATGGAACTCATCGTCAAGCTGTTGTTTCTGAAGAATCGATTCAAGAAAATAATATGTCAACTGAACACTATTCAAGGAAACCTCGACCCTTGATTCTTGGACTCCAATGTGAAACTATGAAAATAGAGCCATCAAGTTCCACTCTTCTAATGATTATTTCACTACCTCTGTCATAAGTTTCCTTCTCAAAGCATCTGCAATGGCATTCATTTTCCTTGGGGTATAGGCGATGTCGAAATCAAAATACTACAGGTATTTCACCCAATGCTTTTGGCAGAGATTCAAATATTTTTTAGAGAAGATATAACTTAAGATATTGTGGTCTGAAAACATGATAAACTTTTCTTTTAAAATGTAATGCTTCTAACTCTTAAGCATGTGCATCACAACTGCAAGTTCTAGGTTGTGGGTCAGATAATTCTTCATGTGTGTCCTAAGCTGATGAGAGTCATAAGCAACAACATGATTACCCTGTATAAGAACGCAACCCAAGCCTGAACCCGATGCATCAAAAAATACCACATAGCCCTACTTGACCTTTGGAAGAGTCAACATTGATGCAGCAGTCAAAAGACATTTCAGATCAACAAAAGAATTCTAACATCTTTCATCCCAAATAAACTTTACTCCCTTCTGAGTCGGAGCATTCATCGGAGAAGCCAACTTCGAGAAGTCCTTTACAAACCAACAATAATATTCGGCTAAGCCCAAGAAGATCTGAATCTTGAAGACATTTCATGGTTTCCCCCCAAGTTATAACAGCCCTCACCTTCTCAGGATCAACTGATATTCCTTGTTCTGACACCACATATCCCGGGAACTTCACTTCCCAGATCAGAAAATTACATTTCAAAAGCTTGACATAAAGTCGATGGTTTATCAGCAAACTCAAAATTGTTCTCAGATGATGCGCATAATCCTTCTCAGACTTAGAGTAAATGGGGATTTCATCCAAAAATACAACCACAAAAGTATCTAGATACTCATGGAAAATCCTATTCATTAAAGACATGAAAAATGTAGGAGAATTTTTTAGACCAAAGGTTATGACAAGGTACTCATAATGACCATACCTGCTCTGAAAGGTGGTTTTCTGAATGTCAGATTCTTTTATCCTCAAGTGACCATAACCATATTGAAGGTTGGTCTTTGAGAACCACTTTTTCCCTTTCAAATGATCAAAAAGATCATCAATCTATGGAAAAAAATACTTGTTATTTACTGTAACTTTATTGAGCTTATGATAATCAATGCATAGGCGAAGTGAACCATCAACCTTCTTAGCAAAGAGAACATGCACCACTTAAGGAGACAAACTCGGGCATATGAATCCTTTCTCTAAAAGATCATACAACTGGGACTTCATCTCTTTCATTTCATCTAGAACCATGCGGTAAGAGGGAATAGAAATTGGTTGAGTACCAGGCATTAAGTCAATAGAAAGATCAACCTCTCATACCAAGGGAAAACCAGAGAAATCTAATGGAAACACATCGAGAAACTCAATGATGACTGGAGGGAGATCACTACTCAAGGATTCCTACTCCAGATCAAAAGAAAACACCGATATCACTTTCCCCAACTCTGAATAAGAATGCCCAATTCTAATCGACCTTGGGTCCCATTCTTATTGAAAGACATGGCACACACCATTGGGTGTAGTAAAGGAAACCCATTGAAGATAACAATCAATATGGGATTTATTGAAAATGATCCAATCTATCCCAAAAATGACATCAATAGATTTCATGTCGAGAACCAGAAAAGTCTAAGAAATCTCAACATCCGATAAAGAGAAAACAAAATAGAGACTATAGAGACCATACTCTCTCTTCATACCAAGGGGTGTAGTAATATCCTATGCACAAGATAAAATCTTTATAGTAACACTAAGCATATTAAAAACACGGGTTGAAATAAATGAATGAGATGAAACCATATCAAATAGAGAAGTCACCAATGACTAAGTTATAGTAATGGTTCCTCTCACGGTCATTGGACCCGTATCCGCTTCCTTTGGAGACTCTTCTACAGCGTGAAGAAGCATCATTCCAGATACCTGTGGCTGGAACCCTTTTGCACATGAAACATCCGATTGCGCCACAGTTCTAAAAGGTTTAGATGATCTCATGCCACTACGTAGAGTGGAATAAACATGGTAGAACCTCTTCAAGTGACCTAAGAATCTGCAGGAGCCATAATTATTGGGTTCCTTGGTGCAAACCCTATTTTAATGCCTTGAATTTCCACATTGGTAACAAACTAAAGTACCTCTTCCAGTCACTACAGAAGGTTTATAAAAACCCTATCATTGATAACCACCATGAGATTCATCATGCTTCCTCTTTCCCTTAGAGGAATGCACACTGCCATTGGGAGAGAAAGAAACTCCTGATAACCCTGACTTTCTAGCCATATCCATCTCGACCATCAATGCTCTATCTAGCACATCATCATAAGAAGGCATTTTCAGCAAGAAAACTTGAGAATGAATATCTTGATGAAGTCCCAACTTGAACCTTTAAGACTCCATCTTCTCATTCAATACTATCTCAAATGTGAAGTGCACAAGATCAACAAAATGGTTTTCATACTCTCTCGTGGTCTGGTCAACCTTCTCAAGTTTGAAAAACTCAGTGGAATTGGCTAAAAACATCAAATATGGATAGAATTGGTTGTTGAAAAAGAACTTAAAAGTCTTTCCACTCTAATCCCTCATATTTCTTCATCGTTACCATCATGTCCCACCATCTCCTGCTCAGTACTTCTAGCATGAATGTGGCACACTTCACTTTGATTTCACCAGGTGTGTCTAAAAAACCCAAACAAACACTCCATTATGCTCAACCACTCCTCATCCTCTTGAGGATCATTTGATCCTTTGAACGATTCTGTCTTTTGGAGAAGGAAATCCCGAGAACTTCCCTATGAGGTTCCACAGTTGGATCATGGATGGGAACTGGAGGTGATGCCTATCCTAAAGCTTGGACAACGCACACAATCACCTCAACCAGGTTATGGTCCACAAGAGGATTCACTTGTTAAGGTTCATTAGAAGCTCCCTCAGGGATCCGATTCACACGTATTCCCAAAGGAATGATTCTACACAACATCAACAGAAAACAAGGAAGACAATAGATTATCACTCAAACAGAGAAATAAGGGAATTAATCCCACCAAATATAACATTCAAGATTTGGATTTCAATATATCCAAATCAAAACATGGAAAAGACTATAAATAATACACAAGGCATCTTTCCCTAACCACACCTGGCGACTTAAGGTTCATTATGGTGAGAGCTGTTCAGACACTCAATCACAACTACCTCCTAAGTCCTAATAAGATTTCACAAATGCATACTGACTTTAAGACAAGAAGCTCAACCTGGAGATCTGATACTAATTTTTCATAATCCTATCTGGGTACCCTATTAACCAAATAACCAAGCCAGTCTACACTACTGGAAAAACGTCCTATACCCACGGTTCAAAACCGTGGGTATAGCTCCCAAAACCGTGGATATAGCCTATACCCACGGTTTTGGGAACCGTGGGCTGGAACGACGTAGGTATAGGTCCCCAGCCTATACCCATAGTTCTCCAAAACCATGGGTATAGCTGTTCTGCCACCGTGTCAATGAAACATACCCAATTTCCATGGTTTCAAAGTCTTTTACCCACGGTTTCAAAACCGTGGGTATAAATCCTAAAATAATGCAGGTTGTGGGTTTCGATCCCGCTACCTCTTCGCTGCAAACACTGCGTCTAACCACTAACCTAACATCACCTATGTGTGTGTGTGTGTGTGTGTGTGTGTGTATATAGTTAAATATATTTATATAAACCATGGGTATTATAAGGCCCAAGCCTTAAACATTACTTAATCTTGAGTTATTACAAGATTACACCTTGAGGATCTTTTCAGGTTTAGAGTTTTAGAGAGTTAGATCATAAAACATGCATTAAATTCCACATATAAACAAAGTGGTTACATAAAGATAGTATTCATTTTTCCCATCAATGGAAACACATTTGAAATAAAACATGGATTCATTATTGACACTTCCTTGACACTATCATCATATCATGTACCTTTCCCTTGACCTGTGAAAAACATTTCAAAAAAACTTGGGATGAGCATAAAAAGCTCAGTATGGGTTATAAAAACATGGAAAAGAAACATGGGTACATATATACATAAGAATGAAATCCTACTTTACCCATAAAACATAAGAACTTTAACATACCTCATCAAATCGTGAATAAATCATAGAAATCATAAGACATAAAGGTAACTTGAGGCATTCATAACATTCTTATGTAGGGAGTAACCCTCTTGGTTACGTTTGGAATTCCCATCACAGTATATTCCCTAGATCTCTTCAGAGAAACCTTAACGTTTCACTCCTTCGCGTTACCCAATGCATTGGAGAGCTATATCGGGCTCACCCGCCCTTAGTTTATCACGGAACCACCTGTCTTCATAATAATGCCCAAGAACCTCAACATAATCGTATCACATAAAACATGCATAAAAGAAACATAACATTTCCACCTTTCAATCACAAGATATCAATACAACACATTGATTTAAAAACATTATGAAAACCATTTTCAATACCAAGATAAAAGAAAAGTAAAACATGGTATTTATTTTTCTTTTAAAAAGAAGGTATGGCTTGTAGAGGAAGCCGAAACTCAAATAATGGTCACGGCGGCGGAGAAGTCGTTGTCGCCGCATACGTACGACAAAAACATTCCCTTTTGTCGTTTTGTAAAACGCTTCGTATAAAAAATGTTTCTTTTGGATAAACGTAAAATTCAAAGGGGTTTATACACCGTATAAAATAAAGTTGTGTATAAAATAAAATATGCCTCAAAGAAAGGAGATTGAGACGAAGTCCCATACCTCGGGTCCGACTTGACTCGATCGTTCTTTAATGTCCTGAATAATAAACTTGAGTTAATTTATACTTTCTTAAGAACCTTTTTCAAGTTCATTATTACTTTTATATCACTTATTGCCATGTCATGAACACTATGTAATTATTTAAGTTAATAACGGTCGTTTTAACAATCATTGGTACTTGAGTCAAAATAAACCCTTTATAATTACAAGTTGTTCATGTATCCATTATATCCAGAATTATAATCATGATGTATATATCATATATATCATATATATCCAGTATATACGTGCATTTATAATATTACATAATCATTTAGAGGTAAGAAATGAAATGCACCGTTCATGGAGACGGTAAGCCGTACGTACGCATGAACGCTACTTTCATTTCTATTTCGTATTTTTTTATGGAATGGAATCATAATTATATAAAGAAATTTTATAATTCCAGTATAATATCATATATAATACCATTAATTAAATCCTTTATACGTCCCACATATGGCATTAACGAATCAAATCACTTTGAGGGGGCGGTAGTCCGCACTTCCTTAAATGAAGATATCGCATTTACCCATAATGGAAACCATAAAGGTATGCCCAAAATGAAAAATACAGAAGCTTAAGGAAAACATAAACATATTATATATCATATATAAATATAGTAACATCTTAATGGACACCTTTGAAGGTGTTAAAAGAATGTTGAACAATCATCATTTCGGGAGGCATAAATTCACCATCCACGGAAACAGTATGTTCTTTAACCATTAGATGTAGGTGTGTATAAGTGTAGCTCTAATACTTCTTATAACAACATTTTATTATATTTAAGATACTGTAGTTGTTACAAAATAAATGAATAAAAAGATTTTAGGGGGTTGGAGAAGCAAAATAAAACAAAAGGACTCAAGTGAAGACATTACCTTAAAATCGGGTAACTCCCTTTGGTTTGAGCTCAAAGGCTTCCTTGGGAAGACTTCTGCCCAAAGTGAGGATTCAAGGAGTAAGAGACGGAAGTGGAGAGAAAAAATGAGCAGGGGTTGTCCGAGCAAAAGTCTTTGGGAGTGTGGGTAAGGAGGTAGAGGTGGGGGCCTTTTATAAGAGGAGAGGAGGGACACTCTTGGAAAGTAAAGAAATATTACTTTATTTGAAAATGAGTTTCGGATTTAAAAGGTCCCACATTGATATAATTCGAGGCTAAGGTGATAAGTGTTCAAAATATACCCACCCAATAGGTTTTGGACATGTGTAGGTCATAGAATTTACATTATCTTTTTATTTTATTTAAATCCTTTATTAATGAGGTAATCGCTACATCATTATGATGTCATAAATAATTTTATTTATTTAATGTCTAAAAATTATAAAAAAAATACTATGATGTAGGAAATCTTTTTATCTTTTCAATGAATATTTATAGTCAAAAATATGACTTGTATAACCCCATTTAAAAATTGTTTTCGTAAAACATATTATGTTTGTGTCATTTTTACTTTTACATTAAATAAAAAGTTATTTATGTCATTTCCCAACCAAAGTGGATCCATGGGGTCCCCAAGTTGACCCATGGATTTTCTTGGTCGGACATGACACATCCAATAAGGTTAGTACATGTGTCTAGGTAATTTCATATTATTAAAACATTATTTTTACCTTAAACTACACTAATTACCACTAATCGCGATTAAAAACTTAATAAGTTACTATTCACCAAAAATTTATTTTAATCCCATTGAACCACATTTTACTTCTTAATGACAACCATGTATGTCGGATTTTTTAAATTCAAAACACAAAGGTGGAAAAATTTCATTTAAATGGAAAATCAGTTTTTATAAGTACCACTTAGTGGTTTCATTATTCATCAAAAATTGAAGTTTTTCAGAAAAATACCAAAACTTCACCCTAAGCTATATTTTATATTCTGAATTCAAAAATGTTTTCTATTTTACAAAATTCAAAACATATAAGTTGCATTAATTAATTTAATAATTAATTCCCGCTGTCAGAGCAAATAGCGTGTTTTTATGAAACAATAAGTATCAAAAGATTGACACTAGTTTAAGTCCAATTTCAAAGTGAAATTAATTCCAATGACCACTATTGGATTAAATGGTAAAAATATATTATAATTTCACTTTAAAACCAATTAAAAATATAATCTAATCATATAAATAAATTAGATTAAAAAGCAGTTTTGATGTAAAATGCAGTATTTTTCACTATTCATAAAAAAATGAATATTGTCAGAAAAATACCAAAAATTCACACAAAGTAAATTTTGATGTCTCAATCATAAAGAATAAGTTTATTTTGACAAACATAGCTTATAAATTTGTCAAAATATATATTTAAAAATGGTTGTCCATCAAATGGCAGTAAAACAATCTTTTAAAAATATTAGTGTATTCCATGCTTAAGATTGGATTTATTCTCATTTTAAGCCTCTAAAACACTATCTAATTCATTAATAGACATAGATAAAAATATTTATTATTCATTACTCACTTGGGATGTTATAGATATAAAGGTAAGAACCGTGGGTATAGGACTCCCGCCAAAAAAAATCCTTCCTATAGGAAAAAAAAATTTCCCACGCACACACGGGAAACCTATACCCACAGTTTTACATAACCATGGGTATACATATTTTAGCCTAGACCTATCCCCACGGTTTTCCCCAAAACCATGGGGATAGGCACCCTTATACCCATGGTTTTTGAAAACCGTGGGTATAGGTCACTTTTCAGGACCTATCCCCATGGTTTTGGAAAACTGTGGGGATAGACCCCCCTACACCCACGGTTTTGGAAAACCGTGGGTATAGGTCACTTTTTAGGACCTATACCCACGGTTTTCCAAAACCGTGGGTATAGGGGTGCCTATCCCCATGGTTTTGGGGAAAACTGTGGGGATAGATCCATTTTCCAGTAGTGCTAGACATAGCCCTAAGGTCATTCTCGTTCCCCACGTGTTAGTGACTAGCACCTGGAATCATACAAAATGAAAGTGGGAACAATCTTTTCACTAAAAATGTGAAAGTAGAGAAATAAGAAAGTATGCATATCAAAAGAAACTCCACTGGGAGTAATGTACCAGAATTCAAACAGGCATAAAAAACCCAAAGTACTACAACAAAAGTACCAAAACAGGAAAACTGCCTAAGACCCAAAGGATGAAACTCACCAAGTCCACGAATCAATAGCTAGAACCATCTCCAAAAGGTCTATTTCCCTTTCTCTATCCTGGAATGAGGTAATCTAAAAACACCCAAAGGTAGAAGTAGGGTGTGAGCCCAATCCCAATAGGATTTTACCCAAAGGTTCCATAACAAGATGCCAATATCAAATTAACCAAATAAATGATTTTAATTTTATAACAAACAGGTTTGGCATTTAAAAATCATAATTAAAAAAATTCATGCTTTACTTTTCAAAAGATATAAATACTTTATCCACTCATGCTTCACATTTCAAATGATGGAAAATACTTTTAAACAAAAGCTTCACAATACAATTGATGGAATATTTCTAAAACAATGGCTCTTTTTACAGGTGAATTAAATATTTTTTTTATATAAAACAGTTTATATAAATTCATAATGCATGTAAAACAGTTTACAATAATTTCATATATACATTTCAAATACAAACAAGCGAGAAACATGTTCATATGCCTAATAAGGTACAATAGTTCTGAGCTATAGGGACTGCCACTATGAAACGAAAAATATGTGCATACGCCCATTTGGGCCTAAGGAAAAGGGGGGTCATCACTATCAACTAAGGGATGTGATGTGCTTATATGATGTTTTAGAACATTTTAAGACATAAAGTGGTGTCTAAATAACACACTAACTACCTAAGGCTTGCATGTTCTCTAGTACAAAACAACACAGGGAAATTTCTTTTAAGATTTCTTAAAATACAATTAAATCCCATTCTCCATTTCAAATATGTCAATTTTCTCTTTAAAAATCATAATGAGGTTTTAATCAAAAACATGTCTTTTCCATGATAAAACCACTGGGTTTCTATCAAAACCATTTTAAATCCATTTTCAAAAATGGGTATTTGAAATCAATTCACAATCCAATTTCTCAAATCAATTCCACAAATTAAATTCAACAATTTAATTAAAAAAATTCCATCAAAACCAGAATTTAAATTAAACAATTTAAATTTTCACAAACTTCCATAAAGACACCCCAATTCAATGGAATTGGGGGTTTTCCATTTTTAATCCAAAACCCCTTTTTTAACCCCAATTCAATGGAATTGTTTTTTTTTCAACAAACCAATTTAAATCCATTTAATAAAAAAAATCATTTAATTCAAACAATTGAAATTAAACAAATCAATTTAGGGTTAACATAAATTGGGAATCATAACGGAAACACCTACCTCAGAATCCAATGGATCTTGAAAGGTCAAACCCTAATAGGAATTTTTCCATGAAGAATGATGATCATGGAAATTGGGATACAAGGATCAAACCTAGGTTTATAAAACCAAAACATTGGGTATTAGATCCACAAAACAAAACATGAACCCATGGAACCTTAGGGAGAAGAAGAGTGATAGTGGGAGATTAGAAATGGGAGGAAGAAATTAACCACCAAAATATCAGAGGGTATTCCTCTGGCTTTGGATCTATTCTAGGAGGTATCTGAGGAGATAAAAACTATTCTTGGGAGCTACAAGAAAGGGAGAAAATATTTTGGGTTTAAGGAGGTCTGTCAGATACCTAAATAGAGGGTTCAAGAATTTTTAATAAAAATTCAAATTAAGGACAAACCCCTCCGCACAGTTTCCTGGGAAGAGGCGCACAATTTAGTTAAACTGTGTGCAAGTCGTGAACCTATTATAAATGGGAAACATGGTTTCTTCATAGGGGGCACATAGTTTGGTAAACCATTCACAAGTAGTGTGAATACCACCCTCCAATTTTCACAATTTGGCTTGAGAGGGCGCACGGTTTGGGAAATCATGTGCTACCCCTGCACCAACCGTTCACTTGACCAAAAATTTCCAAAAACTCTAAAAATTCACCTGAAACAACTCCAAATGAAACCCAACCAAGAAAGATTGAAAAGGGGGTTTAAGAATACCTAAAAATAGTAACAGGATGTTACAAAACCCATTTTGATCACTAACTATAACTCGATCTGTAGTAGTGAGATTGGATAGAATGATTAGACATGTATTAAACTTGATAAATATGGCACATGCAATCAAGGAATGATGTGTGGAGGTGGTATAATTTGAGACATTTTAGAATCTATTATGTAAGATCCTAACCTTTCATGGATGTACGTCCTTGTTTAAATTTTGGTTAAACTCCCTTTATTTTGGGTAATAAAATGGTTATTGGGTGTATGAGAAGTTTTGAGGGTGTTACAGGGGTTCAGGGTAGGGTAAAAGAGGAAAAGAGGCCAATATGTGTTGAGAGCATGGTTGATGCATAGTTAGTACTAACCGTGCACCTTAACCATGCGGCCTATAGAAGGGGGTGCATGTTTAAGGAAATCGTACTGGGTACCTTCAAGATATTGTGTGGCCTAGTGCCCTCGGGATAGTGGTGAGTGCACAACCACCACATGGGTTTTTAAACCATGCAGATGGCTATCCAAACCATGTGGTCCAGTTCCCTCTTGGATAGAGGGAGATGCATGGTTAGCGCACGGTTTGGCCAACCATACGTCCAAACCCTGCGCCACTTAATAAGTGGGAATTTCTCATTTTTCCCTCTCGGGATTAAATGTTTCTTCCCTGGTTTTCCCTCTCATTCGACCCCCTCCATCTTGGGAGATGAACCAGTAGCCACCTCCTCCTCCATGGGTGATTCTCATTCAATTATTGGGCATTTGGAGTGCCACTTAGTGAAAATAAAAGCTTCAGGTAATTCTTTGACTTCGTTTCCTTACATTTTTTAGAAGAGGCTTAGTGTGTGGTTTCCTCTCATTCTGAAGCTCTAAACCCTTATTTTTTATGGTGTTCTTATCCATGGTGTTTGAGTCCATCCTCATTTGAATCAAGGCTTTCTTTTGGACGAGCTTTTTTCTATGAACATGAGGTAGGTGGTCTTAAAGATTTTTCCCAGTCTCGATGTTTTATATGTGCATGTGGTTGTGCCAATGTACTTATTTGTTGTATTTTTGTGTATTTGGCTAAGGAAAGTAAATTAGTCCTTTGTGTGAGGTACGAAACCCCTTATGATCCCCATTAGGTCCATTAATGATTTGAGATGGGACTTAGGACCACCCATGGGGTATGTTAAACCCTTGGGATTGGTGGAATGAATTGGTAAATGTTGAGATGGGGTAACTATGAAAGTGAATGAACTATGAATAGTAAATTGGTAGGTGGGATTGGTTAAAGGGATAATAAAATTGATTATATATTGAATTTTGTGAAATTTCTAAGATAATTTTGAATTGGGTTGAATGATGTGTTTTGGATTTTGATCCAGTTATGATTTTAAGTGAAGAATATGATGTTTTGGAAGTGGGAAATGTTTTAAAAGGAGGTGTTGTCCTCAAGGTGATTTAGAAAGTGGTTTTATTTATAGATTTCAAATTATGATTTGAAACAAGGGTGTGGTTCCCTTTTTTTAAAATGATTTAATTGTTCTTTCTAAAAGGGAATTCTCATGTGTGGTCTTTTCGAACCCTAAACACATGGTCACCCCTTCCCCCACGAAGGGGTCACTGCCCAAAGGTAGAGCCCCATCCGGGGAAGGAGCTGTTGCCAGCCGAGATGGCAGAGCGTCCTGGAGGGTAACGGTCTGGTTGGCGATGGTTCGTCAAAGCAATCCACCAACACAGTGGACCGCGCCTCATTTTGCCCGCCCAGTTGAGACCGGGCGACCCAATAAGACAGATGGATCCCAGGGGAGTGGCTCTCCCTGAAAGCGGACTCCTAGGATTTGAACCCTAAACCTCCCAAAGAATGATGTGTTTAGGCCACTCACCTTCACCACCACGCCACCACCGAAGTGGCTTGAAAATAATTTAATGATCATTTGGAATGGTTGGAAATAGAAATGGAAGCCTTGGGGCATGGTTTAGTTTTTCAAAGAGGAAGACTCATGTTTTGAAGGGGTGGATTCAATATGATTTTAAATGAGTATTTTGACTTTTGTGTTATCATGAATTGTGAAATGAAATTGATGTTAATCATTTTCTAGTTTTTAATAGGGAATAAGGGGGCATTTGGTATAATGTGAACATGTTAGATGAGTTATGGTTTGTAAATGGTATATGTGTTGAAGTTGGTTGAGGCATGTAAATGGTAAATATGAAAATGGTTAAAGAAGTATGTGCACATGGCTTAGTGGTAAGTCATATGAGTGGGGTATTGGACTGAGGCTCTACTCCCACGGGTTCGGCCAGACTGATTCTCTAGGCCCTGCCAATGTATTGTTTGAGTTAGGATGTCGGACTAAGGAGCTATGCTTCTAACTTATAGACTGAGGTTCCTTATTTGGGTTGGGTCAGACTGATGCTCTAGGCCCACAAATGTCTTGTTTGAGTTAGGATGTCAGACTGGAGCTTTATGATTCTAAATTATAGACTAAGGTTCCATGTTTTGGTTGGACCAGATTGATTCTCTATGCCCCACTGATGTATTGGTTGACTTGGTTGTCAGACTGATGCTCCGAGGTAAGTTGATGAATTTTTTGATTAGCGAATTCCCATTATGATTAAAAGTATGCAACCCCTTATGCTATGGATTAGGCTCTCGGTACGAACAGATCTAGTTTATTTGTTTTGTTGACCCTAGAGAACTTAAAGGATAAAGTTGTTATTTGATAATTTTTTATATGTGAGACATACTCTTTTTTGTTGACCTATTTATTTATTTCTCTTTGATTCCTGCATACACTATTGTACAAATTGGTTATTGCTTTAGACAACGTTGGTGGTGGCCTAATGAGTTTTACTCACACCCTTCTTGGGTCACCATGGCACTTGGGTACCCGAGAAGATGCTACTTGTTTTCTAGTATAGGTATAAGTCATGGACCTGGTATTTAGTCATGTATCATATTCATCGAGTACCTAGAAAGATCGGTATGCCTCAATGAATACTTAGATACTGACATGTCGTCCTTCCGGAGTTGTAGAAGCTCTTGGGAACGCATAGCCCATAGCTTCTAAGGTGAGAACCCCTTCCCTGAAAAAGGTTCTCAAAATCTATCCACGGAAGAGACACCTCATCGTAAGATCAGGTAATCTAAACCCCACCATTACCCTACCGATCCACATAGCAGGCTCACCACCAGGACCACCATTTGATCTTCTGGTGCCATGACTAGACAGAAAACTTGGTCACCATCTTAAGCCAGTCCTCAGCCACCTGAGAGTTGGGATCGCCTCAGAACCTGAGGGGTCTCTGTCACTGAAACTCATGAAGTGTGCTCAACATGCGCATCTCATCTGCTGGTATTACGGGTACCATGTGCTAATCTACAGGTGGTGGTATAGATGGTACAACATCTGAAGGTGTTGTCTCTGGTGCAAATCTATGTACTGATATCTCATCACCCCGCTTATCATCCTTGTGATCACGTGGTGGAATCCTGGAGGGCTATCTATGTGGAAGCATCTTGAAGTAAAATAAGATGTACCATGATCAATAGATTATACCTGGTGAGCTGACTCAAGAAGGACATGGAAAATACAACTCATTCCTATATGATGCATGAACCATCATTTTTTCCCTAAAACTAGTGTTTTCATGTACCGAGTCGAAAAGAACAATTCAGGGTCCTGGTGTATGGATACGTTGGCCACCACACCAACACTGGATTCCCTAGACTGAAAGTCGAACTCGAAACATTTAACACTGTTACCCCAAACCAAAACTCACAGACACTTGGTCCTTAAGATAGAACCGACCTATTCTGATATCACTTTATCACAACCCGTCCCAGAGGGGCCCACGTCGTGACTACCCCAAGCCTACCTCCCATAGACCAGGGGCTAGAGACTAGCACCAAGTAGGCATATCCCACAAATGGGAGGCAGTTTCCTAAGTACCTATAAACATGCACGCGTCTCCAAGCGAAAGTGCTGAAACTGAAAATACTAAGTAAAAAAACAGTCATACCACTAAGATACCAACATAGAGTACAATATTAGAAAACTGAAAGTAAATATGGCCATAATAAAAGCCCAATGAAAAGGAAAAGTAAAATGGTACAAGTCCCTGGAACTCCTCCGCAGAAAACCCTACCTGAATGGTAGGTACAGAAAAGTTGTCTGAAGCCGCAAAAGCACACCTCATCTTGTAATGTCTTGGAAATCCCATGTAATTTTTTTTAATTATTATATGGAATTATTTCGAGACCAAGCATTGAGATAGGGTGCGATTCTGAGACCCGGAGTGCCCGGAATGATCCGTCAAAAAATGTTAAGCTTTAAATAGCGTGTATGAGCGATTTTCTTAAAAAAGTTGAATAACTCTTAAATGGGTGCCCGGATCAGAAATCTGAGGGCACCGTTGCGTTCAGGATAGTGGGTTTTCCCTAGGCACGACTTAAGTTTAGCCGGCGCAGGCCTCCGGTGAGAAAACCCAAAAATGGCATAACCGTAAATAAAATTATTTTATTTTTCAAATGCTTATAACTCACGAACGGTGACTCAGATTAAAAATATGAGACCACTGCTGAGCTCGTGAGGCTATGATTTCTTTAGGAAGATCCTAACATTGGTCGGCGTAGGCCAATAGTGGAAGTTAGTTTTTGGTCGTAAATAAAATAATTAAGTAACAATTATTTTATTGTCAAATCCTTATAACTCCTAAACAGTAATTAGGATTGAAAATCTAAGAGTATCGTTGAGCTTCTAAGGGCGTTTTCTCTTTAGGAGAATCCTAACCTCGACCGACGCGGGTCGAGGGTGAAAGTTAATTTTTGAACAAATTTTAAGGTTCATTTAAATGAACGTACGAGTGAGTTTTTCTAACTTTTAAATCGGTGCACGGATCAAAAATACAAGGGCATCGTTGAATTCAAAACGGTGGGATTCGCCTAGAATGGACCTAACCTCGACCGGCGCTTGTTGAGGAAAAAATTTATTTCTTCAGACTTTTTAAATAAAAAGTTAAAAATAAAATAAACTTGTTTTGTTTTATTTTTCTAAATTTTCAAATCATTGCAGCTCAACGGTTTTCCAACCAAACAAAACTGAATACGTTGTTTCATTAAATGAAACAGCGTAACGACTTCGTAATAGAAACGTAACCAAAATGTTGATTCGTGTTTCGTCCTTTAATGGCCAAGCAGACAACGTAGGATTGTTGGCACAATCCTAGTTCTACTCTGGAGCTCTGAGGGGTGACAACGACAAGCGACAATGACCGCCAAACATCGGATTGTGGAGCGACGAACAATGGGCATGTTCTTCTTCCACCCTTCAAACGGATCGTCACCAACGACGAACGACCAACGAACATAAACAGAGGATCGCATAACAACGAATGCAACGACAATGTTCATCACCAATGAACGATCCGACCCAGGTAGGGGTTTAATTATTTTAAGTTTTCCTCGTTCTTATTCTAAAACAACGAATGTTGATCAACTCACCAACAGGTTGATCCGTGGATCGCGTGTTCTTGCGAGAGGGTGTTTACCTTGGAGTTTTTGCACCGGGATTGATGATTATCCGATAGAACTATGATCTCAAGCCTCCCCTATTTTTAAACTTCTAACGCGGAGGGCGCGGGCCAACACGGATAAGGCCTGAGCCCCTCCGCTTGTGCGTTCTTCGTGGTTGGATCCTCAAAATGGCGGTAAGGTGGATCTGAGGTCGTGGAAATGATGACGGTGACCCGAGAGGCCCGAGGGCGCAAGCAGATTTGAGATCGGACCACCGGAGCGGACTCGGTGGCCCGCGGAAGGTGCAGCCGGCGCGGCACCCCCGACGCGGCGGCGGCCGCAGGCAGGAGGTCGCGCCAACCGGCGCTGTGTGCGGGATGAAGCGGTCGGTCCTCGCTGGCTGCGCTGGCGGAGGCGGCACGCCCAGTGCGCACTGCGGTGGAGGAGGGATGCAGCGCCAGCGTGGCGCCGCGTAGGAGGAGCGGCCCGGGTGGCGGTCGGCTGAACGGTCTGCCCATCGGGCCGAGCCGCCCGATTCCTCTTTAGCGGACCGAGATGACGGGATAAAGTCGGGGCGCGCGGCGGCCCGAGCTAGGAAAAGAGATCAGCCTGCCAGTGCGGGTCGGGCCGGATAAATTCGGGTCACTAGGTGACCAAGCGGACTGGACCCACGACCAACCTCGACCTAGTCTGGTGAGGCTCGATGGGCTAGACAGACAGGATTAGGTCACGCGGGACCCCAGATCAAGTTGGTCGGGTTGGTTAACCAGTCGGACCGGGCCCGGACGCAACTGGGCCTTGTTTACAAAAAGGGACGTATCTCCCAGACTGTGCGTCTGATTGACGCGTCGTCTGCGGAGTTGGGACCCACGTGACGGGGCAATCCTTATGAAATCCTCTAAGTAATATTTCATGAACGTTGACCTAGCGAGACTTCGTGACTCAGCTACCGAGCGAGACTCTGTGACTCAGCTATCAACAATACTTTGTGACTCAGCTACCCAATGAGACTTTGTGACTCAGCTATCAGCGAGACTACGTGGATCGCCTACCCAGCGAGACTTCGTGACTCAACTATCAGTGAGGCTCTCTGACTCAGCTACCCGGCGAGGCTTTGTGACTCGGCTACTGAATAGGTCTAGGTGACCTAGCTAGCCTAAAGGACTCATGGGGGACGAGTGCCTTTGTAGTGATTGTTGTTCAGTGTTTGCAACCATTGGTTTTGCTATCAACACTTTAAGTTATACCTGTGTTGAACTGACTCTAGTGACTCTAATCTTTTTGCATTCTTTTTTGATTTCCTTTGTGGATTTCTGTGATACTCGAGTTGGTTTCAGGGTCCCTACTGAGTATTTCGTTACTCACCCCTGCACGGGCTTCGCCCGCACGTGTTGTGTCTGGTGCAAACGACCGACGACTTGGCGGAAGACTTGGTGGCCCAGGACCAAGCGGTGCCTAGTGAGGTCAGGCTGGCGAGCCGTGCTTCTACGACTTCCAACAACTACTCTATACTTACCCATCAGGTGGGGTTTCCAACAGACGACTATCAAAGTTTCCTAGTATTTTTCTTTTTTCAGTTAGTCCTTTGTTGGGTTTGTATTCTGGCCTATTTGACCTATAGTTTGTACTTTTACTCAGTGGTTGTTTAGTGGCATGCGTGTTTACTTTTCCAGCTTTGGGGTGTGGTTGTGTGTGCGTGCCTACTGGTACTCAGGCAAATGTCTCCCAATTGCATGTTGACGCATTCAACGCTAGTCGTCATCCTATGGCCTTCGGGAGGTGGGCTTGAGGCATGTCACGACACGGGCCTTGGGGGACGTGTCGTGACACGTCTGTCGGGTCTCTCTAAGCACCACCTAGTCCTGATCCACTAAGGATTTTGTCAAAGCGTTGATCGTCTGCACAAGACATGACACGTGCGAGCAAAGCCTGTGCAAGGGTGAGTAAAACAATACTCAGTAGGACACCTCGAAACACGAAGTAAAAGACCACAAAGGAAACATCACTAAAAGGATACAGTCAGCTCAACGCAGGTATATATCTACAACGCGTATAACAAGAATATTCAGGTATACTCGTAAAGGATTCCAAGACTCGAGGTCTCCTCCACTGCCAGCCATATGGTTCTGCTCATAGCACGCTCGTTCTGGGAGATCTCACTCCTAGAGTAAGCATGTAGAACAGGTCTACCAAAAGTATCCGAAAGAACACCTGGTCTCGATACGTCATGAAGTTCCCTGAGACATCTGGTCTCTCTACGACACGGAGTCTCAAAATCACAATCAATCATTAGTCACGGGATTCTGCTCGAGGCACGCTCATTTCGAGTGAACGTACTCTTTGTGTTATAATGTCATCGAAGATTCTCGTAAAGAGGTCCCGCTAATTTGGGCCCCACCAAAGAGAAATACACTGGTCAAGGTCATGATATACAGAGAGGGGATTATTCTTAGAGAATACCAACAACCCAATTTGTATTAGTTCGCAACGTAGGGGATTCTTCTTAGACAATACCGACAACTCTACCGATGCGACTCGTAACGTAGGGGATTCTCCACTGAGAATACAGAAAACTCTATCGTTACGGCCCACAAGATGGAGGATTAATGCCCTGCACTCGGAGGTCACGTCAATTCCCAAAAAACCCCATCAGGGGTGATAGAGGATTTCTCCATTCCCAAGGAGGGATGCCACAACTCTATCTGGGACTTGGCCTTTAGAGGGGATTGTTGTCCAGAGATGTGGACACACTTCTGCATTAAACCCTCGAGGAAAGAACCAAGGGAAACTATGCACCTACATTGGTCCATACTAAAAACCCACCAAGTCATCTCAAAAGGATCGCCTCGTCGCAAGGGTCCCAACGCCGCGAACGACTCGTCAAACGGACCTTCCATTTAAAAGTTACGAACAAAATAGTGAACAGGTATGGCCCAACCCGGGTCCGACCCAACCTGACCCGGTCTGGGTCGGCCCGAACCGGCCCTGCCAGCTGGGTCGCGGTCCATTGGAGCGGCCCGGTCCACCCAGCCTAGCCCGCATGAGCGAGCTCGCCCTTCACTCGCGTTGCCCGGTCGGCGCGGACGCCACCGCCACGGGGTCCACCCGGCTGGCCGCCACCGCGGGCCCTCCTCCGACACAGTCCCGCTGGACCGCACCTCGTCACCGTCGTCGGTGGCCTTGCCTGATGTTGTGGCCTCCACTGCCGTGGGCCGTCTCACCGCTGCAGTCCTGCCTAGACCGTAGGTTGTCGTCGTCGTCATCGCCTGCCCTGTCGGCGGCCTGTCTTGTCGGGTCCGCCGAGCCCGGCCTCCCTACCGAGCCAGTGCCGCCTCCGCCGCCGGCCACCCCACCGGTGTCCTCGCCCCGTCGCCCTCCACTTGAAACGGCTGGAGTCGTCGCCTCCGGCCACCGCCTCGCGCTGTCGCCGCCTTACGTCGTCGTGGTTTCTGATCGCCATCTTGGATTGTAAAACACGAGGAACGAAGAACCGGGGAGAGACAAGCACATGAACGCCCGAAATGGATGGATCTTGGCCTTGTTTGTGTCGACCTCAATCCGTCCATGTTAGATGAAGAATGAAGGAGAAGAATAAAAAATTTATAACATGAATCAACCTGAATCAATCCCTACAACAGAATAAACCCATCCTGCAAGAATGATCGACCCGCGAATCAACCTGTTTGTGGGTTTGTCCGCTTTCGTCATTGGAAAGTAAGAACGGGAAAGAAATCACACAGAATTAACCCCCTACCTGGAGTTTGGATCGATCGATGAAGAACATTCCTTGTCTCCGACGATCTGTCCACGCGCGATCTCGATCCGTCGTCTCACCGTCGTTCGGCGTTCGCCAACGAGAGGTTTCACCAATGCTTTTCTTCTCCAGAGATTTCAGGGAATTTCTCCAGGATTGTGAGTCGAATCCTGCATCCCTGCCAAGCTATTAAATGAAGAAAACGCGTTTCAGCGTCGCCGCGTCGCTGTGTTGCAGCGTCGCCATGTTGTTTCATTTATGAAAAAAACGGGATGCCCCGTCGTGGCATCACAACGTCGCTGCATTGCTGTGAAACGTCAAAAAGAAATAAAATAAACTTTGTAAGTTTAGTTTGTTCTCCTTTAAAACGTTCAAAAATTAACTTTCATGGTCGACCCGTGCAAGTCGATGTTAGGTCTCGCTTAAGGTAAACACCACCTTACGAACTCAACGGTGGTCTCAGATTTCCAATCCGAGTTACCGTTTATGAGTTATTAGGACTTCAAACTAAAATAATTTGTATTTATTTATTTTATTTACGGTTACGCCCCTGATGATTTTTTCTACAGATGACTCGCGCCAACCAATGTTAAGTCGCGCCTAGGGTAAAGTCGGTACACCGAGCTCAACGGTGCCTTCAGATTTCTGATCTGGACACTCATTTAAGAGTTATTTCACTTTTTCAGAAAAGTCGTGTGCGCTATTAAAATGCTAACATTTTTCGCTGAACCATTTCGGGCACACCGAACCTCGGAATCACACATCGTCTCAGTGTCTTGTCTTGGAATTTTCCCAGAAATTTTCTAAAAATAAAATCATGAAAATCCGAGTCATTACAACACCCATGGGCCTCCTCCTCAGGTGTAAGCCCCAATCATATCCCTCGACCCATCAGTGGGTCGAGATGCCCTCATGACCCAACATGAGGAAGAAAGAATGGGTTGCTCAATGTATAAGCCTCACACACAATGTCCTCACACATAACGTTAAACTATGGTCTTACCCTATGCAACAGACATGGGATGCCCTATGCAATAATCGCAGGATGCCTCGTGCGATGAGAACGAGATGCCTCATGTTATAAGTATGAGAGGATCCTAGCAACACCCGAGAAGCTCCAAATGCATAAGCCCCTTTCACACCATCGTTGCTCCTAGCAGCACCCGAGCAGTTTCCACACATAAGCTTCAATCATGTCATCACTGCCACCTAGCATCACATGGGCAGCTTCCATGTGGAAGCCTCAACCACATCATCGCTGCTCCTAGAAGTGTATGGGCAGTTTCCACGCATAAGCCCCAACCATATCATCGCTGCTCATAGCTACACCCAGGCAGCTTCCACGCGTAAGCCCCAATCATACCCAACGTCAGAGCCGCATGACATAAAATTGTCTTGCTCCACGTCCTAGTCGTATGACGTTAAACTACACAAAAACAACCTCAACACGTGATGTTAGACTATAGCTTTTCTTGTGTGATGAACATAGGATGCCCCATGTATGATCTTCTTGGGATGTCACTCCTCTCCTGTGAGATGTCACTCTACACCCAGCACCTATGAACAACTTCTACACGTAAAAACCACATCATCCCTTGTTGGCACTCCTTCCGCGACACGAGCATACTTACCGCATGACGCTAAACTACATGGACTGGTCTTGTCACATAGCCTTAAACTTTGATATCGAACTAAGTGGGTTTTGATTCATGTCTCTTAAACAGGGTATGTGGGACACCTCCCCGAGGCTCAATCCTGACACCCTAACATCACCACTAAACCTCCAAATGTGAAATATTTTCCTTTGGGGACACACTTAACCAAATCCCAAGTGTGAAATCACTCCCACTCATTTATCCCTGCAAGATATCAAACTTGGGACCCATATGTCCCTGCAAGATGTTAAACATGCGACCCAAACCTGAATCTCTACCCCATACAATAAACATGGGATGTCTGAGCTAAAAAACCTCGGAAGACTTACGCCCCTCGTATCAACTACCTCATGGCCGACACAAGGTGTCTTAGGTTCTGTGCCTAAGACACCCCGTATATGAGCTGCCTCCGACTTCAAAAGAAGATGACTTTACAGGTGCCCAACAAACCCGACGTCCAAAAAATCCTAAACTTGCCAACATTACAATCTCCTCTGACCGAATGTTGCGGCTATGTCGAGACAGAAACATTATAATTAACTAGCATCCACCTCGAGATGACACCGAGAATGATTTTCACAAACATGACTCAAATTTATGAGGGAGACCCGAACTAGGCGACGAACTCCAAGGAGGAATCCATAGAATTATGAACCAACATCTCATCACCCCGTTTTGATCAAATAGTCAACATCACCAACTACGGTGACGGAGGTCGCCCGCCTTTGGAAAGCGGTAATGCGGGGCTTACCATGCTCTTGATAAATTTTAGTCGTTTCATAAAAGAGACCCATCTTGAGTGCCTAGTCATGTTTACCTTTTTACTATGCAATGTATTCTTTGATACTTTTTTACTATCTTCATCAATATGAAAGCCGTCAAGTTAAGCAATGTATACATCTTCTTGGAATAATGTATTCAAAAATGATGATTTTACATCTATTTAAAACATTTTGAATTTCGTGTTGACAACGATAGCGATAAATAATCAAATAACTTTTAACCATATTGTTGGTATAAATATGTCATTGGTGGAAATAAGTATTTTATACATTGAACTATGGTTTACGCTAAATATAAGATTTTGTGTTAATTTGGATTTTTCGTGACATATTCCAGTCTTTTTATAAATTTGTTGAATTAAACATTTTTTTTAGTATTATTGAAACACGTGAAATGACTTTTGAACTTGTTTAATATTATTTGATTTTAATTTCTAGCTTTTGAATTTTTTCATAGGATCAAAATAACCACTAAAAACCGTTGTTTTTTCATTTATATATGAAATAAATGAAATAAATAATAATAGTAGTAAACAACATGCACATATATACATATAATATGTATGTAAAATAAATGTTTATATATATATATATATATATATATATATATAATGTGATGTGTACATGCATAAATATTTATTATATATTATGTGTGTGTGCGCACACGTGCATATAATAAATTTTTATATATGATAAATAAATATTTATATATACATATGCAATGAACAGATTATGTGTGTGTGAAATTTATATACACGAAATATTTATATATACACGTGTGATGAATAGATTATATATGTGTGAAATTTATATACATGCATTAAATAATATTTATGTGTATATTAGGTAATAATATATATATATATATGTGTGTAAAGATTGAGTTAGGGTTAGGCATAAATACGGGTGATATAAATATAATAAATAATAAATAATGAAAATAAAAATGATTGATTTCAATTATCGCCCCCTCCCGGTTTGTAAGGGGTAACATGGACATCAAAATAAATAAAAGTGACGGTCCTTTTTATGGTCCCGAATGTAATTTTGGAAAAGGTTTATACCTTTAGTTGGGCGGTTTGGATGGCAGGGGATATGGTGGGCCGCCCCCGTTGCTTTTCATGGTGTTGCGGTTGATTGGGGACACCAACGCACCACCCAAAATAATTGATGTACTTATTGCTATAATTTTATTCATAAAATATTAATAGTGGGACCCATATGATTGATGAGGTGTGCAGAATAGACACTACTATAAACCACACATTTATCAATCATTTTTTAATGGGGATAAAGATTACTTTTATTACATTTTTTTAAATGGTCATAAAGGGTGATTTTATCGTCCTTTTAGCACCCACATATATTTCATAACAAAAATTACATACCATTAAAAATCATATATTAATAAATAAATATATTGATATTGATATAAATATAATATATTTATTTAAATGTGATTTATATAATACTAAATATGCCTCTACACTTAATATATAAGATATTTAGTAAAAAATGCCTTAAAAAATAATTAAAAATTAATATTAATTATTAATTTGCTAATTGTTATTGCGTAATATTCATTTAATAACAATTAGATGATATAAAAAAATCATTCAATAGTCGTTTTATAATCTAGTGTTGTTTATAATTAAATATATACATATTTGCGTATATTTACATGTAATAAAACAATTGTACAGATAAATATTTAAACATATTTACATAAAAAATTGATTTTTAAAGTTATAAACTATATGGAAATAAATATTTAGCATTCATTTTATTTAAAATAAAAAATTGTTCATTTTATTTACCTTATAAAAATGCATTAATATGTATATATACACACCTATACAAATAATGTTTATATATAGATATGTTTGCGTCAATAAATAAATATATATTTATGTGTAACTAATATATGTAAATAAATACATATATGTAAATATTTGTGTGTATTTGAGAAATAAAAAGGCGTACGTGTATCAATATTGTGCAAATATATCATATATAAATGTATTTTTATAAATATATCATTGTCATTAAATATAGTATATAAACGTATTTATAATAAATATTTATAAATATGATATAAAAATTGTATATCTAAATACACAATTACATGTAAATATTTATAAATATATATGTAAATATTATAAAATTTATATCTAAATATACAATATATAGACATATTTTTTAAAATGTACTTAAAATTAATTATATAAATCATATGGAAATAATTATTATCCATTTTATTCACAACAATATCTTACCATTTTTTTACATTATAAAAATGTATGAATATATATATATATATATATATATATATATATAACTATACAAATGTATATATATTGTTATATTATTGTAGTTGAGCTTTGACTTAGTGGTAAGCATCCTGTAATCCTGCATGAAAAATGGGGGTTCAAAACCCATTGGGCGCAGTGAGTGTAGCAGCGGATGCACTGTAGCGACAGCGAGCACTGTAACTGTAGCAGCGACAGTACTGTAGCGGGTATTGTAGCGGCTGAGATTTTCGTAGCAGTACTATTTATCGAATGAGTCTTTGGCCAAACTTTCGGGCCTTTGGGTCATATATATATATATATGTGTATGTATGTATAATGTTATATATACATATGTGTGTATTAATAAACAGATATATATTTATATTTATGATTTAATATATGTAAATGAATATTGATATATAATATATTTAAATAAATATAAGTATTTATATATATATATATATATATCATACACACACACACAAATATATATAAATACACTCACACAAACATATATTTTATAAATGTATTTAAATATAATTATATAAATACATATAAATACATAGATAAAAGGATCACTACCACAGACCGGCGCAAGGACAATGCCAGCTTTTATCAGCACTAAAAAAACGCGCTGATAGAAGTTTTTAATAAAAAAAATATATTAATTTATATAAAATTATTATATTTATATTAAAAAATAATGTTCCTTTATATACAATAAATAAAAAAAACACATGTTTATAATTTTTATATATTTTTCAATAATTCAAAAATATATATAATGTTTAAAAAAAAATATTTATAGGATTATAATTAAATAAATATATATTTAAATAATTATAAGATTATAATAACTTTTATTAAATTATAAATATATTTATTATATTTATAATTATATATACATACTTTTAATATATATATATATATATTTATTTATATTTATTTATATTTATTTATAATTATAAATATAAATAAATAAATATATGTTTCCGATGAATCTGATCAAATAATATATTGACGCGTGAGTTTAATTGACGTGCATATGTTATGTATTCATCATGAATATTCATTCATACATTACACCCTTATTATTATTCATGTTGTCCATATACGTGATGACTCGTTTTTTATGATCTATATATATTAGGTGGTTGAGGGTACAATTACATTCAAACACGCACACACAACACACACAGGTCGGAAATGCGAACCATAGCACCTTCAAGGAGATAACTCACTCATTAAGTCTTATTTATTTAATACATGACTCATAGTCCCAGGGGGGCATGAAGCCCAAACATGGCCCCAAATCCCAATGCACCATCATAGCTTCATCATCCTGTCTGCGTCACCAGCTCCATAGTACTGTAATAGTACTTGCGCCCACCCAGATTTGAATTTGGGTCTAATGCAGAATTACGAGGACCCTTTACCACTTGGGTAAACCTCCAATTGCTTTTACGATCCATACTTTACCAGGTATATGATTCATTCATGTTATACCAATGAATCAATATTATGTTCTCATAAATACTTATAAAATTACAATAAATATATTTAAATAATAAATATATTTAATATATCTATAATTATAAATTTTTAATTATATATAAATACCTTTTAAATGTATTTATTTATAATTATAATTATAACTATATATATATATATATACATGGTAGGTCCGGGGGGAGGGGAACAAAGAAAAGAAAATCTGCAGACGCGGAGGCTCAAAACCAGGACCTCCTCAATGCACCGCCACATGTACAACAGGGGCAGAACCACTGAACTGCACCCTATAGGGCACTAGACACACACACACACACACACAAATATTTACAAATATATTTATATAAAGGAGAGTCTGAGTACAGGTTGACAAACAAACTCATACCCACAAATTTATTAAAAAAACGGGAAATACAACATAGAGGATGATAATAAATATATCTACAATTACAATTATATATATATATATATATGTAAATAATTATAAAATTATAATAAATATATTTATTATACTTATAAAGTTATAAATAGATATAATTAAATAAATATATTTATAATTATATACAAATATTTATAATTCTAATTCCAAATAAATATAGATATATTAAAAATAATTATAAAATTATAATAAATATATTAATTATATGTATTTATAAAATTATAAATATAATAATTATATTTGCTATAATTTAATAATTATTTAAATAAATAAATAAATATTTATTTATAGTTATAATTGTAGTGGATACTGCAGCAGGCGGGGTACTGTAGCAGTACTATTCACATAATGGGGCTTAAGCCAAAATTTCGGGCCTGCGGGCAATATAATGAGCTTCATGCCCACTGTGATTGTGGGCCAAAATATATATAATGTAATAAAGCGACTAATTGGGTGAGTTATCCCTTAGAGGCAATGACCTGCCTTTGAGGCCTGTATGTGTGCGGTGTGTGTTTAATGTAATTGTACCCCTAAACATTTAATATAATTATATTAATAAAATTATAAATATAATAAATATATTTCTCATAATTTTATAATTATTTAAATAAATAAATATATATTTATTATAATTTTTTAATTACAAATAAATATATATATATATATATATATATATATATATTTATACTTATATATATATATGGTGTTTGAGAGTACACTTACATTCAAACACACACACAAGAGCCTTTACCACATGGGTACAGGCTCGTTGACAAATTATTTATACTTATAATTATATATATATATATATATATATATATATATATATAATTATAATAAATATATTTAGTATACTTATAATGTTATAAATATATATAATTAAATAAATATATACAAATATCTATAAATAAATACAAATATTTATAATTATAATTTTAAATAAATATAAATACATTAATTATATATATTTATAAAATTATAAGTATAATAATACACTTATTATAATTTTGTAATTATTTAAATAAATAAATAAATTGCAGTTGGGGACTTACCCGAGTGGTAAAGGCTCTCGCAATTTTGCATTAGACTCGGGTTCAAATACAGGCGGGCGTAGGTACTATTAGAGTACTATGCAGATGGTGACGCAGACGATGACGCTGGTAGACGGTGACGCATACATGATGTAGGCAGGCGGACGGTGATGCAGACATGACATAGGTCTGGTGACGTAGGCAGGATGATGCATGCATGACGTTGCACTGGACTTTCAGACCATATTATGGGCTTCATGCCCATTGGGCCTACGAGCCATGTGCTAAATAAATAAGGTTTGATGAGTGGATTATCCCTTGGGGGGGGGGGGCTATGGCCTGCCTTTTCGGCCTGTATGTGTGGCGTGTGTGTGTTTGAATGTAATTGTACCACAAACACATAATATAAATAAATAAATAAATATTTCTTTATTTACATTTATAATTATATATATATATATATATTTAAATAATTATAAAATTATAATAAATATATTTATTATATTTATAATCTTATAAATATATATAATTAATATATTAATTATAAATATAAGAAATACAATTATTATAATTTTATAATTATTTAAATATAGATATATATATATATAAATTTATAGGTATAAATATAAATAAATATATATTTATTGATAGTTATAATTATAAATAGAAATATATTTATTTAAATAATTATAAAATTATAATAAATATATTAAATATAAGAAATACAATTATTATATTATTATAATTATATATATATATATATAAAAATTTATAGTTATAAACATAAATAAATAAATATTTATAATTATTTATAATAAATATATTAATTATATATATTTATTATACATAATTATAAATATAATAAATATATTAATTATAATTTTATAATTAATATATTAATTATAGATATTTATAAGATTATATATATAAGGCTTGATGGGCGGGTTATCCCCTTGGGGGGGGGCTATGGCCTGTCTTTCCGATCCGTGTGTGTGGTGTGTGTTTAAATGTAATTGTACACCCAAACACCTAATATATATATATATATATATATATATATTTATAATTTTATAATTATATATATATATAATTATAAATATAAATAAATAAATAATTATTTATAGTTACAACTATAAATAAAAATATATTTATTTAAATAATTATAAAATTATAATAAATATATTAAATATAAGAAATACAATTATTATAATTTTATAATTATTTAAATAAATATATATGAATTTACAGTTATAAATATAAATAAATATATATTTATAATTATTTATAATAAATATAATAATTATATATAATTATAAATATAATAAATACATTTATTATAATTTTATAATTATAAATAAATATTTATTTATTTATAATTTTTATAAATATTAGGTGCTTGAGGGTACAATTACATTAAACACACACCACACACAAAGACCGAAAAGACAGACCATAGCCCCCCCAAGGGATCACCCGCCCATCAAGTCTTATTTATTCAGTACATGGCCCGAAGGCCCAGTGGGCATGAAGCCCATTACATGGCCCAACAACCCGCAGACTGGCCTGAAGGCCCAGTGTACCGTCATGCCTGCATCATGCTTGCATCACCGTCTACCTACGTCATGCATGCGTCACCACCTGCCAGCGTAAATTCACTCCCACCCGGATTTAAACCGAGGTCTCATGCAGGATTACGAAGAACCTTTACCACTCGGGCAAACCCCCAACTGCTTTATAATATTTATAATTTTAAAAAATATATAATTGTATAAATATATTTATTATATATATAATTTTACAAACATATATAATAATATAAATAAATTATTAACATTATATCTTTATCAACGCTTTTTTTAGCGTTGATAAGATACTCCTTTATTAGCGCTAAAAAAACACCGATAAACTCTGTCTCTATAAGCGTTTTTTTAAAAGTGCTAATAAAAGTCTTTCCCCGATGTTATAAAAATAACCTTATCAGTCTCCTTCCATCGCACCTTCAATGTTTTCGTGGAACTGTCTACCTACCCCCTCGTTGTCTCTCCTTGCTCCGCCGCCATCTCCCCATACCACGCCTTCTCCCTTTCCCTTGCCATCGCCATCGCCGTTGCTCCCTACCTTACCGCCGTCTCTCCCGCCGCTATCGCTCCCCGCACTGCCGCCATCCCTCCCTGCCGTCGTCGCTCCCTGTCGTCGTCGCTCCTTGAAAGGTAAGCCCCTTTGAGATCTTATCACTCACTATCACCATAATTTTATGTTGTTTTCAGTTCAATTTGGTTAGGTTTTCTTGATGATTTCCACCAGATCATAGAGGAAATCATCACAGTCAATGGGGATTTTTCTCAACTTGTGTAAAGGAGGACCTATGATGGCGTATGCATGCTGTTGCATGTTGTTTCGAAGAAGTTATGTTGTTGTTTGTTTTCAAGTCTTTTATCCTGAATTAAATTAAATTTATGATCAAATCGTTGTTGGTTGTTAGGTCTTCTGCCTAAAATGGTGCTGGGAGTGTGTCTTAGACCTCCTATGAGTGTTTGGTTGTGGTTTTGATGTGCTGGGGGCGACTGATAATTTTTCAGAATTAGGCATGTTTGGATTAATTATGAAATTAATTAATATTGAAATTATAAAATGATGAGATGTTATGGTTTATGTCCGTGAAGCGGCACCCCCATTCTCTAATGCCCCGACCCCAGAAGCCCAAAGTCGGTGCATTATTTTAATACATTGACATGATTACAAGGAATCAAGTCCCGAAGGACCGATCAGTTTAGCATTCTTGGAAAATAGATTACATACAAGAACGTTACATTATACTTTCTAACATACAACACATCATAAATAATCCTTTGAGAATTCCATTGTTCCCTTAGCTTAACCCTACATTTCAATAATAAAACACTTCTTGGGATCCTGGGAAAATAAAACATAAGAAAGGGGTGAGCTCAGATTCTCAATAAGGGTAAATAATTTAGCAGAAGCTATAAACTTTTAAGGTAAGATGTGTAATAAAAACAACAGCCTTTTAAACATAAACTTGAACATAATATGGAAAAAATAAATCAAACATTACCATATAAACATGCACATGAATATTCTACTAGTTGAATAATCACATGTAATAAATAATTTCATAATGAAGGAATGCATAATGCCGGACATTCTGAAACATCTTGTCAAAGCCTCGACCAAGACGTCTAAAAATGATTTAGGCCTCGGCCAAAACCATATGTCAAATTGGGAAAGACCTCAGCCAATTCCACGTCTAATTGTCTCATGAGACCTACCGATGCATCGAAGAGCTATAGCGGGCTCTATCCGTCACTTACTAAGTCCAATGCATTCCTCAAATGAAAAGGTTTAAACATAACATAAACATTCGTATTAAAACTAGCATACGAAATGTCAAGACTTTATCCATAAATCACGAACGGTATAAAAATAACACATCCACAATCAAATATATCATAACTCATTCAATACAATATTGAAGATTGTATTTATAATAAATCAACCTTAATCAAAATAATATCCAATAAAGGATGTTGACATAGTTGAAAATGATTAGTAAAACTCTTTGAGAGAAATATCCCTTTTTGTGAAATCATTTAAAAGTCACACATTTATAAAGGAAGTCATTTAAAAGAGATTTTTGAATCAAAATGTCCCATACCACTTTGAAACTTTTGAAAGGAATTAAGATTTTAAAACAATCATGTCCATATAAATAAATCCTTAAATCCATTTTGAAACCATGAACATTAATGAGAAAGATTTAGAAGAATAAATATTTAAAACATTTAAAATGATGTTATAGTTAAATAGTAACTTAAAAGAATCACTTTGAAATGTCTTTTATAAAACATGGACATGGATAATAAATATGTCCCAGAAAATACTTACACATAAATAATCTCGGATAATAATGAGATTGAGGAATTAACCCTTACCTTGCACTTTCCTTTGGTCGAAGGTACGTTTAACCCCTGTATAAAGACCACAGTATGTTATTAAATTATACGAGAACCATATTCATATTTATTATTTCATACTTGATTTATTTATGACTTTATACTACTTATTGAATATTAATATCCATGTTAAATTAACATTTCGGGTAATAATTGCTTTCTTTATCGTACGTGTTTTAACTTATTATTCTTGTTCATGTCATTTAGATCATGATTTAAATAATTCCAGAATATAAAACATGATTTATATATCATATATATATATATATATAGAATATAAATATGTATAATGTAAGAACTCAGTTCTTATTCTTGAGGTACGAGTTTCTTTCTTTCCCTTTTCCTTAAGTGTTTTTGAGAAAATAAAGAAAATGCGGAAAAAACCCAAAATTTCTGACTACACGTGGTGTACTTTTCCACACGCAGTGTACTTAGGCCATGTGGGATGAGTACACAGGGCATGTAGGCTTGTCGGCAAGGAAGGGTGTAAAAACTGACTACACGCCGTGTATAGGGTATTTACACGCCGTGTATTCAGTCGGCAGGTGAACAGTAAGGCAGTGGAGGCAGCCACCAGCGGAGCGATAGTACACGCCATGTAATCGGGAATACACGCCGTGTACTCATGTCGACAGATGAATAGTGCTGCAGTGGAAAGAAGCCTCTAGAGGAACAGTTTAAAAAAATGGAAAGTACACGTCATGTACTTGGGAGTACATGCCGTGTAGTTTGTTTTTTTCGCTTAAAACGAGCAGTAGCCTCCTCTGTTCATAGAGGAAGCTTAGAACGTCATTGGAGCTTGGGAGGACGACTGAAGCTTCGAAGATCAGCTGACCGTGCACCGGGAATCCGTTTCTGCTTCTACCGATCACGTTGGAACCGCACGGGTGAGTTCTCCCTTCTCCTTGCACTGTTCTTACCAATTATTCCTCTAAGAGAAGTTGTTTACGTTTGAACATGAATTATTTTATCCCAGATCTACGTCGTTCTCGGACGATTCGGGAGGCGTCATTCACGTATACCGATCAGTGACGATCGAGGTGGGTGGTCTGGTGTTTAAATTCCAACTGCTTGGATCCAGGACCACCTCGGGGGCGCGTACCTCTGTTTAGCCGTTTGGCCAGGATACCCGAGGGTATTCCATGATTATATTGTTCTTGCATTTGCCTTGTGAGGATTTGTATATAAATTGCTTGCTATGTGTTGGGCTCGGCCCAGTTACTTGTTTCTATTTCACCTGAGGGCAATGCCTAAGGGCAAGATTCTATTCCGCCTGAGGGCAAGGCCTGAGGGAAAGTTTCTGTTTCGCCTGAGGGATAAGCCTGAGGGAAAGGTACTATACCGCCTGAGGGCAAGATTCTATTCCGCCTGAGGGCAAGGTTCTGAATGGCCTGAGGGCAAGTTTCTGTTTAGCCTGTGGGCATGGTACTATTTAGCCTGAGGGCAAGATGCATTTTATTATAATTCAATTTTATCGAATTGATAAGTAATAATTAAAATGGAAATGAAACTGGTAATAATAGTTACTTTTGAGTACTTACTAGTATACTACATTTACTTTGGCACACCGTTGTTGCACATTCTCACTGACAGTTGGGCACGAGCCTTTCGTGAGTGCCTACTAGGATTTATTTCTCACACCCTGTTTGGGTCATGTTTTCAGCCCAAAGAGATTACATTTCTGTAGGTGTGGATAAGGGCAACAGTCCCTATACAGGTACCTGATTGTAGTAGAGGAGTGGGAGAGCATGGGACCGAGCTTAGGCTTGCGATGCTACTGCGTTCTATTTACTCTGCTTTGTTTGTTTGGTTGTGCCTTGTATTTTGAGTTGTATTGTATTGTATTGCAGTGTACCCTGTTCTGGCTGCTTCTATAGAATTAGTGACATGCTGCATCTTTATATATATAGCTGCTCATTCTCTTCTGTTTTAGTTTTCCATTTCAGTTGTATATTGTTTACTTCTTCCGTTGTTGTATGTCTGTATATTTTATTCCGCTGCGCTACACTTTGACAAATGAGGGCATAGTTTCCCCACTATCAGACCTGGGCCCTCGCTGCTAGTCGGAAGCCTCTGGCGTTTGGGGAAATGCGCTTGAGGTCATGTGACCAACCGGGTTCGGGGTACTCGTTGAGTGGCACCTGGATCCGGGATGTTACAAAGTGGTATCAGAGGGTTTCTTTTCTTTGACTTACTGTTTGGAGCCTTAGTCAGGGATAGGACGGAAATGGTAGTTGGTAATAAGTTGTGCCCGGGAGTAGCTAACCCGTGTATAGGGAAAATCCAGTCTACCTCAGTTGTTGCACTTTTTCTGATGTTGCGGTTTTACGGTTGATTCGATTTTCACCGTTGGGTGATGCACTTGTGGTGTGCTATTATATTTATATTTGGGTTCTATTTAGTTGTAACCCGATGAGATGAGGGTATGAAATCTCATGCATCATTAGGGCACATGTTAGAATCACGTGACATGCATAGTTCCATGCCATGTAGGTGCATTAGAAATTGCATGTTGTTGTGATAGTTGTTATGCTAGAAAAGCATGCTGTTGTGATAACTGCTTTGATAAATACCTGCTATTTGATAGGGTATTGTTGTATGAGGTTTGTGATAGAATGAACACCAAACTTTGGTTCTTTAGGAGTATGGGCCCTCATTAACCGGAATTTAGTGGATCATCAACTTGTTATAACATGCATAAGATGCCAAAGTTTGATTCGCAGAGAGTATGGGACCTCATAGATCGGAATTTGGCACTTCGGTGTTGGTTTCAGTGTTTTCTAGGCTCTAGAGAAGTTTCTGAGGCTTACTGTCTGGAAAACCCAGTATAAACATCGTGTAGTTCCATGGACACACGCCGTGTGTTCTTCTGTTCGGGAAGAAATGAAAACTTTTTAAGTACATGCCGTGTACCCTCAGTACACGCCGTGTAGTATCTTCCCGTGTCATAGACCGTGTGGGCGGGGACATGGGGTAGAAAATGTCTTGGAAAACACGCCGTGTACTAGTTGTACACGCCATGTAGTGTGGAACCGGTGTCCGCCCGTTTAACTAACAACACGGACAGAGGAAACCTTAAGACATACACGCCGTGTCATTGATGAACACGCTGTGTAGTGTAAACCTGGGGACCCGACCATGTAGCTAACAAACACGGGACAATGTTACCTCTTCGTAAACACGCCGTGTACCTGTGGGACACGCCGTGTAGTCATGACCGGGGAAAGACTGTGTGGACTTGGCCGTGTGGCTAGGAAGACAGAGTTGTGTACACGCCATGTGCGGGTGTAACGTGCCGTGTAGTGTCAGCCGAGTAGCCGGACGTGTCACTAACGACACGAGCAATTGGAATTTAAATTGCACACGCCGTGTAGATCTTATACACGCCGTGTAGTTTCGTTTAAAGGATAACCGTGTGGCTAAGCCGTGTAGAGGGACTCAGGCAGGGAGGAAAATCCAAGTACACGCCGTGTGTGTGGACAACATGCCGTGTGTTTGGGGTGTTACATGACCAGTTTTGGAAGAGTACACGCCCATGTGAAAGACTTGGGGAAACACACCGTGTAGTTATTATACACGCCGTGTAGTCTTGTTTTGTAAAACTTGAAAGTCTTCTTTTCCCTGTCCCCTTCTTACACTCCTTGTTTTCAGTCCTTGATAAATCATGATCTAAGGTGTGCATTTGACCTTGTAGAGTCATGCCACCGATACGACCTCGATTTGTTCGCCAGGAGAGTAGAAATGAGTATACACCAGAGGTGGTAGGCCATGAGCTACCAATGGATCCTCCTGCAAAGCCAGATGCGGCGCCAACCATTATACTGGATGCAGGTGCAGATGCACAGTTCCGTGAAGGCTTCATGCGGTTCATGCAGACCTTTCAGGGAGCATCGCAGGCCACCACATCTATGTCAGAGATGACGCGTATTTTCCAACAGCAGCATCCACCTACGTTTTCAGGGGATAGCGGACCACAGGCTACGAAGTCTTGGTTGGATTCAATGCAGACTATTTTCGAGCATCTTGAGACGCCTCCAGGGCGGAGGGTCAAGCTCGCTACATATATGCTGCGTGATTCCGCCAAGAGGTGGTGGGATGTTACCACCCAGTCCGAGCATCACATAGACATGGCGTGGGAAGATTTTCAGGCAGTCTTCTACGACTTCTTCTTTCCTGAGACGCTATGAATAGATCGAGCTCGAGAGTTCATGAATCTGCAGCAGGGCGCCATGTCGACGATGGACTATTCTACCCACTTCACCGAGCTTCAGCGTTTTGCACCTATTTTGGTGGGAGATGAGACGATGAGGGATTGATGCTTTGAGGATGGTCTTCGGTATGACATTCGAGCAGTGGTGAATGTTTTCAGGTTGCCTATAGTACATGCTATTGTGAACCAGACCCTGATTACTGAGAGGAACTTGCAGGAAGCTAGTGGTGCAGACCAGGGCGGTTCAGCACCAGTTTCTGGTACTATTTCTACTGGTAAGAGGAAGAGGTAGATGGATTTCTCTCACGGTGGCAGTACCAGCCAGAGGAATTCTTCAGGTGGCCCGATAATGTGCTACCGGTGTGGTAGAGAGGGGCACAAAAGACCACAGTGTCTATGTGACCCAGTGGAGTGCCGAGCTTGTAGTAAGACGGGTCATCTGTAACACTTTTGCAGGGCGTTCTTACCAGTGGCTAGTGAGAGGGGTTCTGTGCAGACTTCGCGTGAGGGAGCAAGGCCAACAGCTTCTTACCAGTCAGGAAATTGGGATGCGTCAGGATGTACAAGCAGGTGTTGTGGTCGTGGCCGTGGAAGCCAGACACCAGGATCTCAGAGACAACAGGGCGGGTCAGCTCAGGGTAGCCAGGCTGTGTTGCAGGGCCGCGACACTGGGCAGACATATGCAGTGAAACAGACTCAGCAGGAGCAGGATTTCGAACCTTCTACTGTCATAGGTACTATTCTAGTTGATTCTGTTTTATCATCTGTACTTTTTGATACAGGTGCTACACATAGCTTTATATCTGTGCCCCGTTGTGGAGAGCCTTGGGATCTGTGTTTCTTCTTATTTTGATGTTATGATGCTAGACACTCCGTTGGGGACTAGAACGACTGGTGTGCGTCAGTTCAGGGAGTTCCCCCTAGAGGTTGGTGGGTGTCACTTTCTATGGGACCTCTATGTCTTAGAGATGACGATCTATGACGTCATTCTAGGGATGGACTGGTTGGTACCCTTCTAAGCCTTTGTAGATTGCTATCGTCGCAGGGTGAGTTTCACGTCACCAGAGGGTGGAGAGTTTCTATACAAGGGTGAGTGGGATGTCCAGGCGAGCTGACCCGGACCTGAGCATCATGGGCGTGGTGGTGTGACAGCCCAGATTACGAGTTTATATCTGGATGATCAGGGGACTTATTAGAAATATTTCCCTCTAGTGGTTGATCGTTTTAGGGATGTCTTCCCATACGACTTTTCAGGTCTACCTTCAGAGCGAGAGGTGGATTTTTCTATTGATCTTGTGCCAGGAGCAGCACTTGTTTCCATTCCTCCTTATAGGATGACTACACCAGAGTTGTAGGAGGTCAAGAGGCAGTTATGACCCAGTACTTCTCCTTGGGGTTCTCCTGTCCTTTTTGCGAAGAAGGCGGATGATACCATCAGACTTTGTGTGGATTATCGGAAGCTGAACCAGTTGACGGTTAAGAACCGATATCCCTTGCCAAGGATTGATGATCTTTTTGATCAACTTCGAGGAGCACGAGTGTTCTCAAAGATTGAATTGAGATCCAGATATCATCAGTTACACGTTAGACCATCAGATATACCGCTCATAGCTTTTCAGAGCAGATATGGTCTATACGAGTACTTGGTTATGCCGTTTGGACTCACGAATGCACCAGCAGTTTTCATGGCTCTGATGAATCGTGTGTTACACCCTTATCTGGAATCTTTTTTTGTAGTCTTCGTGGATGAAATCTTGGTGTACTCTCACACTCGACACGACCATGCCACCCATCTTGAGATTGTTTTGAGTACACTGAGAGAGCATCATCTATATGCTAAGCTCTCAAAGTGACACTTTTGGATGGACCAGATACACTTCCTGGGTCATATCATCTCAGAGGTAGGAGTTACGGTAGACCCAGAGAAAGTGAGAGCAGTAGTTTCCTGGGAGCAGCCTAAGAATGTGTTTGAGATACAGAGTTTCCTAGGGCTAGCTGGTTACTAGAGACATTTTATATAGGACTTCTCCTGCTTAGCAGTGCCGTTGACAGGTTTGACTAAGAAGGGTGTGAAGTTCGTTTGGTCAGAAGCTTGCGAGACAGCCTTTCAGGACTTGAAAGGAAGGTTGACATCAACACTAGTCCTGATACTTCCAGAGCAAGGGAAGAGATATACAGTTTACTGTGATGCATCAGGTATTGGACTGGGAGTAGTGTTGATGTAGGGCGATCGATTTGTTGCGTACGGTTCTCGGTAGTTGAAGCCACATGAGAGGAATTACCCGATGCATGATCTCGAGTTGGATGCAGTTGTTCATGCGTTGCGCTGTTGGAGACATTATCTCTTGGGAGAACATTTTGTGGTTTTCACCGACCAAAAAATCCTCAAATATATCTTTACTCAGCGTGAATTTAACTTGAGACAACGAAGGTGGGTTGAATACCTTCAGTCCTTCGACTTTGAGCTTGCCTATACACCTGGTAAAGGTAATGCAGTAGCTAATGCACTGCGTAGGAGGACTCAGATACAGGCTGTACAGGAGGCCAGTGGTGAGTGGCAGCTTATGGCTTTGTTCTCTGAGATGCATTTGGAGGTGCATGACTGTCAGGGGCAGACCTATATTTCTTCCTTAGTTGTGACTTCTACCCTCCTGGATAGAGTGAGGACGAGACAACTATCTGACTCAGAAGGCCTAGTTCTACGGGAGTCGGTGGCCAGTGAGGACCCTCCTCCTGGATGGACGATAGGCGATGATGAGGTACTGCGTGTCCATGGATGAGTGTGGGTTCCAGGGGACATACGTGAGGAGATGATGTGGGAGTTTTATGCTTCAGCTTGGGCTGTACATCCCGGGGTTACCAAAATGTACCATGACTTAAGACGTCAGTATTGGTGGCTGGGTATGAAGAGAGATGTGGCTGGTTTTTTTACGAGATGTTCCACCTGTCAGTAGGTGAAGGCGGAGCATCAAAGGCCAACCAGACTATTACAGCAGTTGCCCATCCCAGAGTGGAAATGTGATGATGTCGCGATGGATTTCATGACTGGGTTACCGAGGTCACCTCGAGGAAATGATGCCGTATGGGTTGTTGTGGACAGACTCACAAAGGTGGCTCACTTCTTTCCGATCAAGAAGACCTTCAGTGTTGACAAGATCGAGAATCTGTATATCCGAGAGGTCGTACGTCTTCATGGGGTTCCTCATTCTATTGTTTCAGATAGGGACGCCTGCTTTACGTCTCATTTCTAGCAGAGTTTTTAGAGGGCACTGGGTACACAGGTGCTTCTGAGCACAACTTACCACCCTCAGACCAATGGCCAGTCAGAGCATACGATTCAAGTGCTTGAGGACATGTTACGTGCATGTGTCCTAGACTTTGGGAGATCTTGGGAGAAACATATACCCCTAGTCGAGTTTTCCCATAATAACAGTTTTCAGGAAACTATTTAGATGACACCTTATGAGGCTTTATATGGTAGGCCATGCCGATCATCCTTATGCTGGTTAGAGGCAAGTGAGATAACTTTGCTGGGACCATGACTTGTGCAGGAGACTTCAGGGAAGGTCCAATTGATTCGAAAGCGGATGACTACCGCACAGTCTCGTCAGAAATCTTATGCTGATCGCTGCAGATGACCCTTAGAGTTCGTGGTCGGGGATCAGGTTTTCTTGCATGTTTCACCGAGGTTGGGACACAGGCGGATCAGGAGACGAGGTAAACTTTCACCGAGGTATGTGGGGCTGTTTGAGATCCTAGAGAGATTCGGGCTAGTTGCCTATCAGTTGTATCTACCACAGAGGTACCGGTCTATGCACGACGTCTTCCATGTATCTCAGCTGCGCCGTTATCATTCAGACCCATCTCACGTCTTTCAGCTCGAGGAGGTTGAGTTACAAAGCGATACATCCTTTGAGGAGAATCTGATTCGTATCGTTGATAGGAGCACAAAGGTTCTCCAAGGCTGGTCAGTTCCTCTCGTATGGGTGCTATGACAGCATGGCTGAGTGCAGGATGAAACCTGAGAGCAGGAGACCGACATACATGCTTAGTGGCCAGAGTTATTCTGAGATTTATATTCACCACCCTTGGAAGGGAAATTTGGGGACAAATTGCTTTAAGGGGGGAAGTTTGTAAGAAACCAGTTCTTATTCTTGAGGTACGAGTTTCTTCCTTTCCCTTTTCCTTAAGTGTTTTTGAGAAAATAAGGAAAATGGGGAAAAATCCCAAAATTTCTGACCACACGCCATGTACTTTTCCACACGCCATGTACTTATGCCATGTGGGATGAGTACACTGGGCGTGTAGGCCTGTCGACAAGGAAGGGTGTAAAAACTGACTACACGCTGTGTATAGGGTATTTACACGCTGTGTATTCAGTCAGCAGGTGAACAGTAAGGCGGTGGAGGTAGCTGCCAGCGGAGCGACAGTACACGTCGTGTAATCGGGAATACAAGCCGTGTACTCATGTTGACAGATGAACAGTACCATAGTGGAAAGAAGCCGCCATAGGAACAGTTTAAAAAAATGAAAAATACACGCCGTGTACTTGGGAGTACACGCCGTGTAGTTTGTTATTTTCGCTTAAAATGGGCAGTACCCTCCTCTGTTCACAGAGGAAGCTTATAACGTCATTGGAGCTTGGGAGGATAGCCAGAGCTTCAGAGATCAGATGTCCACGCACCGGGAATCCATTTCCTCTTCTGCCGATCACGTTGGAACCGCACGGGTGAGTTCTCCCTTCTCCTTGTGCTGTTCTTACCAATTCTTCCTCTAAGGGAATTTGTTTACGTTTGAACGGGAATCATTTTATCCCATATCTACGTCGTTCTCAGATGATTCGGAAAGCGTCGTTCACGTATACCAATCAGTGATGATAGAGGTAGGTGGTCTGGTGTTTAAATTCCAAATACTATGTGTTTTGTGTACCATTGTGCTACGCTCCCATGTTGGGGGTGTCGTATGGATGAGGCCTTGTTTAATTAAATACCTAAAATTACATAGGTAGTTTAATGAATATGTATAACCGTTGTTTAAGATCACTTCTTGGATCCAGGACCACACCAGAGGTGCGTTCCTCTTTTTATCCGTTTGGACAGGATACCCGAGGGTATTCCATGATTATATTGTGCTTGCATTTGCCTTGTGGGGATTTGTATATAAATTTCTTGCTATGTGTTGGGCTTGACCCAATTACTTGTTTCTATTTATCCTGAGGGCAAGGCCTGGGGGCAAGATTCTATTCCACCTGAGGGCAAGTTTCTGTTTCTCCTGAGGGTTAGGCCTATGGGAAAGGTACTATACCGCCTGAGGGAAAGATTCTATTCTTCCTGAGGGCAAGGCCTCAGGGAAAGGTTCTGAATGGACTGAGGGAAAGTTTCTGTTTAGCCTAAGGGCATGATACTATTTATCCTGAGGGCAAGGCACATTTTATTATAATTCAATTATATTGAATTGATAAGTAATAATTAAAATGGAAATGAAACTGGTAATAAATATTAATTTTGAGTACTTACTAGTTTACTGCATTTACTTTGGCACAATTTTGTTGCACATTCTCACTGACAGTTGGGCACAGACCTTTGGTGGGTGCCTACTGGGATTTATTCTCACACCCTGTTTGGTTCATGTCTTCGGCCCAAACAGATTACATTTCTGCAGGTGTGGATAAGGGAAAGGGTCCCTATACAGGTACCTGATTATAACAGAGGAGTGAGAGAGCATGGAACCAATATTAGGTTTGCAATGCTGCTATGTTCTATTTACTTTGCTTTGTTTGTTTGGCTATACCTTTTATTTTGAGTTGTATTGTATTGTATTGTAGTGTACCCTGTTCTGGTTGCTTCCATAGAATTAGTGACATGCTGCATATTTATATATATAACTAATGGTTCTCTTCTGTTTCAGTTGTCCATTTCAGTTGTATATTGTTTACTACTTCTGCTGTTGTATGTCTTTATATTTTATTCCGCTGCGCTACACTTTGACAAATGAAAGCATAGTTTCCCCACTATCAGACCTGGGCCCTCGCTGCTAGTCGGCAGCCTCTGGCGTTTGGGGAAATGCGCTTGAGGTCATGTGACCAACCGGGTTAGGGGCACCCATTGAGTGACACCCGGATCCGGGATGTTACATATAATATATATATATATATGAAATGGAAAACACCGTTTATGGAGACGGTAGGCCGTACGTACGCACAAACATTGTTTCCGTTTTCATATCGTATTGAATGGAAGTAAGTGAATAAGATATATGTAAGTACGTAAATATATATATATATATCTCTAGTAGCATTATTATCTCATATATTATATACTTATTAATAATATATATTTTTATTATCATCGTTGAATGGTGAACGTGGAAATGAATCTCATCGCGTTCGTGGAGACGATAATCCATACGTACGCACGAGCGACAATATCATTATATTGATGATGAAATCATATATAATTGGATGATATATCATTTATACAGAATCATTAAAATATTATATTTATTATTTACATCAGTTATACTCATTATTATACCCATCCAAATAATAATTTATTGAATAACAACTATACCACGACGTGGAGACGGTAAGCCGTACGTACGCACATATGGCGACTTTGACATTTATAGGATGGATAGAATAATGAATATGGTTATACCATATTTATAATAACATCACATTATGTAAGAGGTACTGGAGTTATTATTTTGGTATGGAAACAACAAATAAAGAGTAAGTGGAAGAAGAAAAGAACTTGAAAGAGGTGATGAAATATTTACCTCTTCATCAAGTTCTTCATTTTGATTTGATCAAAATGGCTCTTTAGGTTGGATTTCTGATCAAAATATGGCATCTAGGTTTAAGGGAGGATAGTTGGGAGGATATTTGGTTAGGTTTTTCCTGATCCAAAAGGCTTTGGAGGTGTGAAATTAAGAGAAGGGGAAGTGCGCTTTTATAAGAGGGGTGAGGGTCACTTTAGGAAAAGATTAAAGTATTAATTTATTATACAATCATATTCATCTTATAATGGCTCAAAATGAATTTATTTCTAGCCTTAGGTGGTTATGGGTCGAAATAATCTCAACCAATAGGTTTTAGACAAGTTTATGTTACCATTTTAACCTTATATTTTAGATTTAACTCTTAGTTAAATAGTTTAACTTTTACCGTGTCTTCTTGTATTCTTACACTATATGGTTAATAAAATTACTCTAAACTTCCAATATAACCTCAAGTGGTTCATTAATGACATATATAATATTATTTAAGCCATTTGGATGAACCATATATTTTTAGGAATATTATATCAACCAATAATATAGTATTTGTTTTAAAAATTAATTTATGTCAATTTTGACACTATTTGGTATTTTGTTTTTGTGAAAGTCATAACAACCTTATCACTTTGAATTTTTTTTATCTAATCAACCTTAACATATAATATTAACCTATAAAATAAGTTTAATTCATCAAAAGTCTCAAATTATATTTATTTGGATATTTATAACATCTATTATTTTAACCTTTCATTAAAAATGTAATTACTGCATCATCATTGTGTCATAAATAAATTTAATTATTGAATGTCTAAAAATTATAAATAAAATATCATTATGTAAGAAATATTTTTATCTTTTTAATGAATATTTATAGTCGAATTTATCTTATGTATAAACCTATATTAAAAGTGGTTTAGTTAATAAACTTTGAATTTAACACTTTTAACTCTTCTTTAAATAAAATAATAATAAATTTCCTAATCTAATCCAAGTGGACCTAAAGGATCATATTTTATTCCTAAGGTTTTTTTGGTCTAATTACACTTATCCAATTGAATTAGGATATGTGTTAGGGTAATTATAATATCATTTTTACCCTTAATTACCCTATTTACTTTTAACCGTGGTAAATAAAAGTCAAAAGTTACTATTTACCAAAAATTATTTTCATCTTATTGAACCACATTTTACTTACTGATGTTAACCGTATCTCTCGGATTTTTGAAATTCAACTCATAGAAGCAGTAAAATTAATTTTTACACAAATTTTCAAATGCTCCTAGAAGGTGGGTAAAAGACGGTAAAAAGTTCAATAAAATTTTATATATCTAAACTTATTATAAAATGAATCCAATGAATTACATTGAACATATATAGGTATTATGTGCCACTTAGGTGGTGGAGTGGTGGTGAAGGTGAGTGGCCTAAACACGTCGTTCTTTGGAAGGTTCAGGGTTCGAATCCCGGGAGTCCGCTTTCGGGGTGAGCCTCTCCCCCGGGATCCATTCGTCTTGCTGGGTCACCCGGTCTCAACTAGGCGGAAAAAATGAGGCGTGGTCCACTGTGCTGACATATTTCTTTGACGAACCATCTCTGACCAAACTGTTACCTTCCGGGACGCTCTGCCATCTCGGCTGGCAACAACTCCTTCCCTGGCTGGGGCTCTACCTCCGAGCAGTGACCCCTTCGTGGGGGAGGGGGGTGACCATGTGTGGAGGGTTCGAAAAGGCCACACATGAGAATTAACTTTTTAAAGAAAATATATATAGGTATTATGTATCTATTTTGACCTAAAATACATTAAAATAAAATAACTAATTACTTAAATAAAAGCTCGGTTTTAAACAATAACGCAGTGTTTTTCACTATTCATCAAAAATTGAAAGTTTTCAGAAAAATAAAAAAAATTCACCCTAAGCTAATTTTTATATTCTAAATTCAAAAATGAAGTCTATTTTACCAAATTAAAAACATAGAAGTTGCATTTATTAATTTAAAATTAATTCCCATTGTCAAAACCAAAAATTGGGTTTTTAAAAAGTAAAAACTATCAAAAGATTGACATGTGTTTATGTCAAATTTAAATGTGAAATTACTTATAATGACCAAAATTGTATTAAATGATAAAAAAATAATCTAATTATACTTCCAAACCATTCAAATGTATAATTTAACACTATAAATTATTTTGATGAAAAAAGTTGTTTTCAATTAAAATTTAGTATTTTTCACTATTTACCAAAATATGAAAGTTATTAGAAAAGCACAAAAAATTTATCGAAACTAAATTTTTATGTTCTGATTCTAAAGAAGAATTTTATTTTGTAAAATTGAATGAATATATAAAATTGTTAAATATTGGATCTAAAAGGGTTCGCTATTAAAAGGCAGTAAAATTGCATTTTATGAAAAATAGTTCCTTTATCTGAAAAAAAAAGAATTTATTCTTATATTATGTCTAAGAAACACATAATATGGATGTTAAAATTATATGGAATATATAAAATTCAAAATTCAGTTAATACTCTTCATAACCTCTTTTTGAACGGCTAGTTTGGTAAGTTGTGGTGCGCTCGAACTCAGTGTTGCGTGTTGCACAAGATATTGAATTACTTTAATGAGATAATGTACTATGAAATCTTGGGGTGTTACATTATACCCTCCTTCAATAAATTGTGTCCTCACAATTTGAAATTGTTTTTCTAAAAATAAAAGGTTAAAAATAGAAAAATACCTTTGTGGAAAACCCACATCGTAAATTGGGTTAATAAAATTTAGTCTTAATAAGAGGGAAAGAGAAATGAAAAAGTCACCACCAAATTATGATCTCGATTAGAAGAACATTGGTGGAAATTAGAGACACATAATTAGAGGAAAAATGTAAATATTTATAGGAAGTGATTGAGGTTATCAATCATAAACAAGTGTAAAATTGAGGGCCTCAAAGCCATCAATCTATGATGATTTAAAATATCGTCGGTTCAACAAAACATAAGGTATTAGGATAACACATTTTTGGTTTTAATATACCTTCCCTAAAGTTTAAGAATTAATTTATTCATATAATAAGATGTAAAAAATATAATTGATAAGTAGATTTTCATCCTTCAACTAATTCCTACCACAAACTCATCTTTCACTCCAAAAGATAATATAATTCAAAAATATTCTATTTATCCTAATCGTGTAAGGTTCCAAAAATAATTTATTTATAATTCATTTGTTAAACTATTTAAAAAAAGCTATATTATACAAACAAGTACATAACATATTCCAGTGATAGGTGATCCACCCTTGTCGCCCTTCGGTTGCGGGTTCAAGTCTCGCGGCCTTGTCGGACGCGATAGGTTATCGCCCGACCTTCGGGTCATCCCTTTTATAACAATCCAAAAATAATATTAAGAAATTATTTAACCTTAACAATAGTATCCAATGTCAATATTAATCTATTCCAACCTTTAGACTTATCCAAAATACTTCTTTCCAAACTCACAGTCCAAAATTTATAAGGAAGGTAAACACAATGAAGATCTTTTTTTTCCATGTAATAACATGTGAATACCTTCATCATGTATTATTTTAAAACATGGTAACACCCTGAATTACCATAAAACCATATTGATTACATTAATTCTCCCTTATTCCTTATAGAATACTGGATATACTCCTTATATCCAAAAATGTTTCAAACTCCAACAATGATGGAATAAACAAACAATTATTCAGTTACAAGGATGTCAATAATATCCAATATAATTTATCTAAATCAATCATCTCTTATTCCAAAATCAATACCTCAGTATCAGAACCATATTAAATTTTTATCTTTCCTTCAACCATGTATTTTCCAAAAAGTTTAACTTCCTATTGAGTCACTTTTCTTGGTACTGCACAATCTCAAATCCTTAATGAAATAACACTGCAGAACAATCCTTATATACTCCATAATTATTATCACCAGTACATCGTTGATACAATACTCAAATGACATAATTATTTAATAACAACATAATAAATCTAATCATTCCTCTTTATCTTCAGTAGTATCATAACTTGATTATTATCCAATATCAGCATTTGGGGGTATACTCTGATGATTTGGACATTGATTCGCGTAGTGTCCCAACTCTTTGCAGACGAAACATTGTACATTTGAAACCTTTTTCTTACCCATGCAATCACGTACTTGGTGTATTTTTTCTCCACACTTATAACAAACTCACATTCCCTTCAAGCATTCACTAAGGTGATTCTTTACACAGTTATCACATATGGGAAAATCCTTCTTTCCCCTCTTCCCTTTATCCATCTTTCTCTCTTCCATCCTTTTCTTCTCTTTCTTTTCTTCAAATCTATATGACTCAGAGAATTATTTACTTATCTTATTAACACACGATATTATTTCTTCATATGATGAGAATACGTGGGAGACTATTTCCCTTTTAAATGTTGGCTTAATACCATGAAAGATATGATCCTTCTTACTATTTGGATCATGCGTATTGCTGGAGTTCTCATTCCATCTACTGGGCGCCATTTCAAAACAATGGCATACACTAGGTTTGTTTTATGAATCACAATGAATAATTATAAACTTGTAAAATAATTAAAGTAAATTGAAAATAGTATGCATATAATCTATAATCATAAAAAAATAGTTTCTTTGAGGAAATATTTACTCCTAAATCCTTCATAATGGATTGTAAAAAAAATGTGAATTATCCTAAGCATATTACCCGGGAGTGTTGTAACCAAGAGTGCAGCAAGGCCCGTTGTCGTGTACCAGGATACCCTGGGTCAAGCCCAAAACTCCTTGTCGGAGTTTTCACTCCTAGGTACATCTGTTCCAGAGCCACCTCTACCTACTCGTATCCAGACAGAGATGTATTTCTTGGAAAATATACAAAATCTCTACATTACCAAAATTCTAGGAAGTTCTTCTATACTAATCCTCAAATCCTATCTTAGGGTAATGTTCTATAATCAGAGTTTATCTAAATCTATTTCCAAGGCTGTTACTAAATTTATTCTGATAAAAACTGTAACGCCCCGACCCCAGAATCCTAGAGTCGGTGTATTATTTTAATACATTGGCATGATTACAAGGAATCAAGTCCCGAAGGACCAATCAGTTTAGCATTCTTGGAAAATAGATTACATAAAAGAACGTTACATTATACTTTCTAAAATACAACACATCATAAATAATCCTTTGAGAATTCCATTGTTCCCTTAGCTTAACCCTACATCTCAATAATAAAACACTTCTTGGGATCTTGGGAAAATAAAACATAAGAAAGGGGTGAGCTCAGATTCTCAATAAGGGTAAATAATTTAGCAGAAGCTATAAACTTTTAAGGCAAGATGTGTAATAAAAACAAAAACCTTTTAAACATGAACTTGAACATAATATGAAAAAAAATAAATCAAAAATTACCATATAAAAATGCACATGGATATTCTACTAGTCGAATAATTACATGTAATAACTAATTTAATAATGAGGGAATGCATAATGCCGGACATTATGAAACATCTTGTCAAGGCCTCGACCAAGACGTCTAAAAATGATTTAGGCCTCGGCCAAAACCATATATCAAATTGGGAAAGGCCTCAGCCAATTCCACATCTAATTGTCTCATGAGACATACCGATGCATCGAGGAACTATAGAGGGCTCCACCCGTTACTTACTAAGTCCAATGCATTCCTCAAATGAAAAGGTTTAAACATAACATAAACATTCTTATTAAAACTAGCATATGAAATGTCAACAATTTATCCATAAATCATGAATGGTATAAAAATAACACATCCATATTCAAATATATCATAACTCATTCAATACAATATTGAAGATTGTATTTATAATAAATCAACCTTAATCAAAATAATATCCAATAAAGGATGTTGACATAGTTGAAAATGACCAGTAAAACTCTTTTAGAGAAATATCCCTTTTTGTGAAATCATTTAAAAGTCACACATTTATAAAGGAAGTCATTTAAAATAGATTTTTGAATCAAAGTGTCCCATACCACTTTGAAAATTTTGAAAGGAATTAATATTTTAAAATAATCACGTCCATATAAATAAATCCTTAAAACCATTTTGAAAACATGGACATTAATGAGAAAAATTTAGAAGAATAAATATTTAAAACATTTAAAATGATGTTTTAGTTAAAGAGTAACTTAAAAGAATCATTTTGAAATGTATTTTATAAAACATGGGCATGTATAATAAATATGTCCTAGAAAATACTTACACATAAACAATCTCAGATAATAATGAGATTGAGGAATTAACCCTTACCTTGCACTTTCCTTTGGTCGAGGGTATGTTTAACCTCCTGTATAAATACCATAGTATGTTATTAAATTATACTAAAACCATATTCATATTTATTATTTCATACATTATTTATTTATGACTTTATACTACTTATTGAATAATAATATCCTTGTTAAATTAATATTTCGGGTAATAATTGCTTTCTTTATCGTATGCGTTTTAACTTATTATTCTTGTTCGTGTCATTTAGATCATGATTTAAATAATTCCATAATATAAAAAATGATTTATATATCATATATATATAGAATATAAATATTTATAATATATAGATATATGAAATGGAAAACACCGTTTATGGTGACGGTAGGCTGTACGTATGCATAAACGTTATTTCTGTTTTCACATCGTATTGAACGGAAGTAAGTGAATAAGATATATTTAAGTACGTATATATATATATATCTAGTAGCATTATTATGTCATATATTACATACTTATTAATAATATATATTTTTATAATCATCGTTGAATGGTGAACGTGGAAATGAATCTCATCGCGTTCGTGGAGATGGTAATCCGTATGTACACACGAGTGATAATATCATTATATTGATGATGAAATCATATGTAATTGGATGGTATATCATTTATACAGAATCATAAACATGTTATATTGATTATTTACATCAGTTATACTCATTATTATACCCATCCAAATAATAATGTATTGAATAACAACTACACCACGACATGGAGACGGTAAGCCGTACGTACGCACGTATGGTGACTTTGAAATATATAGGATGGATAGAATAAAGAATATGGTTGTACCATATTTATAATAAAATAACAATATATATAAGGTACTGGAGTTATTATTTTGGTATGAAAACAATAAATAAAGAGGAAGTGGAAGAAGAAAAGAACTTGAAAGAGGTGATGAAATATTTACCTCTTCTTCGGGTTCTTCCTTTTGATTTGATCAAAAGGGCTCCTTAGGTTGGATTTATGATCAAACTAAGGTCTATAGGTTTAATGGAGGATATTTGGGAGGATATTTGGTCAGGTGTTTCCCAAGACAAAAGGCTCTGGTGGTGTGAAATTAAGATAAGGGGAAGTTCCCTTTTATAAGAGGGGTGAGGGTCACTTTAGGAAAAGATTAAAGTATTAATTTATTATACAATAATATTTGGTTTATAATGGATAAAAATGAATTTATTTCAAGACTTAGGTGGTTATGGGTCGAAATACTTTCAAAAAATATGTTTTAGACAAGTTTATGTTACCATTTTAACCTTATCTTTTAGATTTAACTCTTAGTTAAATAGTTTAACTTTTACCATGTCTTCTTATATTCTTACACTATATGGTTAATAAAATTACTCTAAACTTCCAAGATAACCTAAAGTGGTTCATTAATGACATATATAATATTATTAAATCCATTTGGATGAACCTTATATTTTTAGGAATATTATATCAACGAATAATATAGTATTTGTTTTAAAAATTAATTTATGTCAATTTTGACACTATTTGGTATTTTGTTTTTGTGAAAGTCATAACAGCCTTATCACTTCGAAAAAAATTTATCTAATCAACCCTAACATATCATATTAACCTATAAAATAAGTTGAATTCATCAAAAGTCTCAAATTACATTTATTTGGATATTTATAACATCAATTATTTTAACCTTTCATTAAAAAGTTAATTACTGCGTCATCATTGTGTCATAAATAAAATTAATTATTTAATATCTAAAAATTATAAATAAAATATCATTATGTATTAAATCTTTTTATCTTTATAATAAATATTTATAGTCGAATTTATCTTATGTATAAACCTATATTAAAAATGGGTTAGTTAATAAACTTTGAATTTAACACTTTTTACTTTTCTTTAAATAAAATAATAATAAATTTCCTAATCTAATCCAAGTGGACCTAAAGGATCATATTTTATTCCTAAGGTTTTTTTGGGTCTAATTACACTTATCCAATAGAATTAGGACATGTGTTATGGTAATTATAATATCATTTTTCCTTTAATTACCCTATTTACTTTTAACCGTGGTAAATAAAAGTCAAAAGTTACTATTCACCAAAAATTATTTTCATCTTATTGAACCAAATTTTACTTACTAATGTTAACCATGTCTCTCGGATTTTTGAAATTCTACTTAGAGAAGCGGTAAAATTAAGTTTTACACAAATTTTCAAATGCTCCTAGAAAGTGGGTAAAAGACGGTAAAAAGTTCAATAAAATTTTATATATCTAAAATTATTATAAAATAACTCCAATTAATTACATTGAACATATATAGGTATTATGTATCTATTTTTAACTAAAATAAATTAAAATAAAATAACTAATTACTTATATAAAAGGTCGGTTTTAAACAATAACGCAATATTTTTCACTATTCATCAAAAATTGAAAGTTTTTAGAAAAATACCAAAAATTCCCCCTAAGTTAATTTTGATATTCTGAATTCAAAAATGAAGTCTATTTTAACAAATTCAAAACATATAAGTTTCATTTATTAATTTAAAATTAATTCCCATTGTCAAAACCAAAAAGTGGGTTTTTAAAAAGTAAAAACTATCAAAAGATTGACATGTGTTTATGTCAATTTTAAATGTGAAATTACTTATAATGAACAACATTGTATTAAATGATAAAAATATAATCTAATTATACTTCCAAACCATTCAAATTTATAATTTAACATAATAAATTATTTTGATCAAAAAAGTTGTTTTCAATTAAAATTTAGTATTTTTCACTATTCACCCAAATACGAAAGTTATCAGAAAAACACCAAAAAATTATCGAAACTAAATTTTTATGTCCCAATTATAAATAAGATGTTTATTTTTTTCAAATTGAATATATAAAAGTGTTAAATATTGGATTTAAAAAGGGTTCTCCATTAAAAGGTGGTAAAATTGCATTTTTTGAAAAATAGTTCCTTTATCTGAAAAAAAGAATTTGTTCTTATATTATGTATAAGAAACACATAACATGGCTATTAAAATTATATGGAATATATAAAATTCAAAATTCAGTTAATACTATTCATAACCTCTTTTTGAATGGCTAGTTTGGTAAGTTGTGGTGCGTTCGAACTCGGTGTTGCGTGTAGCGCAAGATATTGAATTAATTTAATGAGATAATGTACTATAAAATCTTGGGGTGTTACAAATTCCCATTCCCACAATTTCTAGAATGATAATATCAAAGGGAATGATTAATTTCCCTACATAGACCAAGACATATTCCTAAATTCCAATGACATACTCGATGGAATGGTCTTATAGTTAAAGAATAACATCTATTGTATTTGGATTAATTTTCTTGAAAATATTTAGTGTCAAAGGCCAGATAACCCCTATAAATCAAAAAGGGAATTCTAGAAAGTTTAATTACTAATATTCCATGGAATAGAAAATCTACATTGATCTTGAAGTTTTAGTGGAAGATTTCATTGAACAATAACTAAGAAATCCCCTCTTAGAAAAATCACTCTGATATCTTCTAATTTATTTTTATTATAAATGATTTCTTTAAGGAACTTAGCACATGATGAAATTTTTGAGATTTCAATGGAGAATGATATGTTGATGTAATGTTTCTTGAACATTTCCATTAACTTTTTATATTACTCTCAATTCATTCCATGGATCATCCTCTTTATAAAGGGATTATGTTTCATTTACGAATATACTTTGCTTAGATTTGATGTGTCCTTCTCATTCCTTGCTACATCATCTTTTTTACTAGCTTTCTTATATACCATGTTCCTTTTATTTTTCCTTCTCCTTACATATTTTCTTTATCTTTAAATGATTTTTGTTTTTAAAGTGTTTCATTATAACACTTATTCCTATATGAGTGACCGTGAGGGATTAATGGTGTTTTCAAAGTGGTTTTATCCCTTTTTATGAAATGATATTTGATGAAAAGTGTTTGAAAAAATGCCTAAATTGATTTTTTAAAAGAATTATTTTGGTTTTAAAATCAGTGGTAATCACTGAATTGATGTTTTAAAAATTATTCTTGTGTTAATTGGATTTCAAACCAAGAGTTTGGGTGATTTGAAAGTGTTAAAAATGTTGGAAAATGTTTTTTTATTTTTAAAGTGGTGAGTTAACCCTCGTGATCTATATTTAAAACCACTTTTTTTTATCCTTGGTTAATTTTTATATCAACTTTTTGGGGTGTTTAATGTTTTAAGATTTCCAAATGAGATGGATTATTTCAAAAGGGTGTTTTTTCCCTTGCGGATTGGATTTTGAATCTTATTGTGTCTTTGAATGCGTAGGACCAGTATGTTAATCCTAGTAAGGCCATGTTCAATAGATACATCGGAATCATCACTTGGAAATGCATACCGATTGATGTAGATTTGTGGCACTATGTTTTTCCCATGCTTAATACACTCATTTGAGAATAGATTACGGTAAATTATGATATCATTTCTTTATTTCACTAACAAAATAAAATAACAAAACATTGACTTACTCTTCACCATCCCTTGCAGAGTGAATTTATAGTTGATGACTCCCACAAGAAATATGTATTAATACTTTCTGGAAGGATTAATAGTGGCTTTTGTAGAATTCTAATGAGATATCATCTTAAATATGTTGAATGGAAAATAAACCCACACCCACCGCTTATCTATGCACACCTAATAACTCAAGAAGTGTGGGATGCATTTATTGGCCATTGTGCGGATGTGTCTTTTCAAGTACATTGTGCCTAGTAATATGTTGTTTGACAATACATACATTCATCACTTTGATTGAAAATTTTTTATTTACAAAACAGTAGTTGAATGATGAAAATAAGGTACGGGCAACAAAACCAACGTACCCCTATCATAAAACAAGGGTGAGGTATGCTTCACTTGAAAAAAATTGGTACGTATATTAAATAAACCGTAATACTTTTATGTGACATGAAACAACAACATAATTATGTTCCTCTATTTATATGTAGAATGATGAATCCAAATCCAAATCCACTTCCACCCCACACCATGTGCTATAGAAAGAGGCATGTTTAAATAAATATGGGATACTAATAGATGAAAACACACAAAAGTGTGGGAAACATGTGTAATTACAACATAATAAAAATTTATTTTTCTTTAAGTCTCTATTACATAACAATGATTACTTGTTTTCCTATATTTTATATCTTACTTAGTCACATGAATCATCAACACTTGTACTGGATGAGCACCTACTATCGGTGGCCTTGAAGCGACCTAAACAATATAGCCGTGTTAGTGGTGCGAGTTTTGGGGTGACATCCCAAACATATTTTGAGAAAAAAACAATAGGGGGATAAAGATAAAGAAATGAAACCGATGAATGAAAGGCTATCTACCCTTGAAGAACAATTCCAATGAAAGAGGGAGTTTTTAACAACTTTTATGGAGGGATAAAAAAGAGAAGAAATAACTCATGAACAACCATTACGTGAAGATCTCTCCCCACCCCCACCAGCTTTGAGGTGAGCCATTCCCCTCAAAGAGCTGTCTTAGTTGTGGTAATCAATATTCTAATAATTGTTTCTATGAAATGTGAAGCAGATAGACACTGATACATTTCATGTACTAATATTCTACAAGGTGAAATGACTATGATTTATATCAATCAACACCCACCCATCACCTTTTAGTGAGGGCTATGGTGTTCAATATCCAAGATTACATTCTACATAACAGACCACTTCCAACAATTCATGTGAGAGTGGTGATTAACACAACTTATGAGCCGAGTCCTGAGCCACCTGTTCCACTTGATTATGTCGATATTCATACAGTCGACCAATCTATTGGAACATTCATTGCATGACTATCATATCTTGTAAAAAAATATGTTGATAAGGAGGTATTCATGTCCAATTTATTTTTCAAGCTAAATCTTTAACAATTAATGAAAAAGGTCTGAATCGATGAATTTTATTACAAACAGACAAAGGGAAGGGGGTGAAATGTAAGACCGACTCAAAACCATCTAAAGGATCGACCAATTGATCAAAAAGATCTTCCGAAAGCACCTTTACCTCACCCGTTTCATATATGCATTTATTAGCATTGAAGTTTCATATAGATATAAACTTAAAAAATGGAAGTAGTCACATAATTTATTTTGAAGAAAATATATACGGAGAGGAAGGTGAATACTACATTAGTATTGAGAATGTAAATGAAATCCTTGACTATTATTGTTTAGGCGCCTTAGTTGTAAATGTATACATGAGGTATGTTTTCATGATTTTATTTTCCAAAATCTAATATACTATGTTAATTGTGACTAAATACATTTTATATTTTTGGAAGACGTATATATCAAAAACAATTGAAGAGATTTCCCCATGAAAAAAATTGAGCTCATTATTCCTCACACCAACTATACAAACACACAAAAATAAAATCCAAAAAAAGGATGAAATAGTGGAAGACATGGTCAAATCATTTGAAAGCAAACTTTTAGATGACATACTCTTCTTAATACCAACATTGTAGGGGTAAAACTCTAAAATTTAATAATATTAAATATATTTTCATTTCTTTCATTTCTTATTCCTTTTTGTGTTTTTAGGTAGTATTGGATGCTCATTGTGGTCAATTTGGATAATCCAAAGATTTATTTCCTAGATTCACTCCATGGATACCCAACAAACTAACCACAAATAATGGCATTTTTAATTTTTTAACACATTACATCCAACATTTTAGAACTAAACTTTAAGTTATATAATTTATATTATCTTTTAATTAGGATCCTGTTATGATAGGGTGGTGTATCAATATTGTGAAAAACAAGGAATAAGCCAGGGGATAAGCACAAGGACCCTGAAAAGTACTACAACTGGACCAGTAATAGGGTATATATAATAATATTTTACTATCCAAACACATGTCAAAACAAATTACTTTTTCTCCTTAATGTTTCTGCAGTGTCCAAAAAAATGGAAAATATTGTGCTTATTATGTTTGAAAATTTATGAGAGAGATCATATTTCATGAAAAAACTAGCATCACCGAAGAGGTATTTTCAAATATAATTACTATTTCATTTAAAATATTTATTAATCCTTTGTGTATTTATATTTTTCTAGTACTACTATGACTATAAAAAAGACTCATATTCACAAGACAATATAGATATTATTATAAACAAATGGGAAACATACCTTATGGAAGAATATACACAAATATCATGAATATGTGACTTCTATATAAGTAATGGACTGTTTTAGTATTATTCACATAAGAATTGTTTTCTTATATAGGTGGATTCCATTATTGAAGTTGGGGTGGTTTAATATAAGCTTCTCATGCTCATGATAGATTGGGATTCAAGGCTGCAATTGAGATAACAATAAAAAATAAATGGGTCAAGGATGTATACAACCATCATGAAAAGGTGAATTCCTACTATTTATTTAAAATTGACATTAATTTTAGTAAAAAGAACAAGTAACATTATAAAAACTAATAAAACACATTCATATTGTTTTGATACTTTAGGAAAATTATCCATAAGTCATTTTTGATGTGTATGAATCAAACACACCTCAATCATATGCATGGTGTAACCGCTATAACTCTAAGCATGTTTATTTATTTAAAATTGACATTAATTTTAGTAAAAAGAACATGTGACATACTAAAAACTGAGAAAACACATTCATATTATTTTGACAATTTAAGAAAATGATACATAAGTCATTTGTGACATGTAGGAATCAACTACACCTCAATATGATGCACAGTGTGACCAGTGTAATTCAATGTTTGTATTTTTATTTAAAATTGACATTAATTTTAGTAAAAAGAATAAGTGAAATATTGAAACATTATAAAACACATTAATATTGTTTTGAAAATTTAGGAAACAAATCCATAAGTCATTTTTGATGTGTAGGAAGCAAACTCATCTCAATACGATGCACGATGTGACTGCTATAACTCTAAGTGTGTCTTTTTATTTAAAATAGAAATTAATTTTAGTAAAAAAGAAAAAGCGACATACTGAAAATTGAGAAAATTCATTTTTATTGTTTTGATACTTTTTTAAAATGATCTATAAGTTATTTTTGATGTGCAGGAATCAAATTAACCTCAATATGATGCACGGCGTGTCCAGTATAACTCAAAGTGTCTCTTTTTATTTAAAAATGACATTAATTTTAGTAAAAATAAAAAGTTACATATTGAAAACCAAGCAAACACATTCATATTGTTTTTATAATCTAGGAAAATTATACATGAGTAATTTTTGATGTGTAAGAGTTAACCTCACCTCAATATGATGCACGGTGTGACCGCTATGACTCCAAGTGTGTCTTTTTTACTTAAAATTGAAATTAATTTAAGTAAAAAGAACAAGTGACATACTGAAAACTAACTAAACATATTTTTATTATTTTGATACTTTAGTAAAATTATCCATGATTCATTTTTGATGTGTAGGAATCAATAACACCTCAATCTGACAAATGGTGTGACTGATACGACTAAAAGTGTTTGTTATCAATTTAAAATTGACATTTTAGTTCAAAACATGTCTCTCAATGAAAACCAAGAAAATTTGCTCTGATTGTCTTTATAATTTAGGAAAATAATTCATAAGTCATTTTTTTTTGTATTAAGCATTCTCAAGTCAAACCAATGCAAGATGCGACTTGTATGACTCAAAATCCATGTTTCCAGTTTGAAATGACATTTTTGTAAAAAAACACAACTGACATACTGAAAACTAATCAAATGCATTAATATTGTTCTGATAATTTATTAAAATGATCTATATGTAATTTTTTATGTTTAGGAATCAACCGAACCTCAATATGATGCATGGTGTGGCTGGTATAACTCAAAGTGTCTCTTTTTATTTAAAAATGACATTAATTTTAGTAAAAAGAACAAGTGACATACTAAAAACTGATAAAACACATTAATATTATTTTTATAATTTATTACAATGATCCATGAGTCATTTTTGATGTTTATGAGTCAACATCACCTCAATATAACACACAATGTGACCGCTAGAACTGCAAGTGTGCCTTTTTTAATTTAAAATTGACATTAATTTAAATAAAAAGAACAAGTGACATATTGAAAACTAACCAAACACATTCATATTGTTTTGATAATTTAGGAAAAATATCCAAGATTCATTTTTTATTTTTAGGAATCAACCAAACCTCAATCCAATGCATGGTGTGATTAGTATGACTATAAGTGTTCGTTATCAGTTAAAATTGACATTTTAGTTTGAAACATGTCACTCACTAAAAACCAAGAAAACACACTCTGATTATCATGATAATTTAGGAAAATTATTAGTAAGTCATTTTTACTTGTATAAAGTAGTATCAAATAAAATCTACGCATGATGCGATCGGTATGACTCAAAATGTGTCTTCCAATTTGAAATGACATTTTAGTAAAAAAACACAACTGGCATACTGAAAATCAAGAAAACACATTCAAATTATTTTGATACTTAATGAAAATTATATATAAGTAATTTGTGATGTTTAAGAATCAACCACACCTCAATAAGATGCACAATGTGGCCAGTATAACTCAAAATGTCTCTTTTTATTTGAAAATGACATTAATTTTAGTAAAAAGAACAAGTGAGATACTAAAAATAGATAAAACACATTCTTATTGTTTTGATAATTTAGGAAAATGATCCATGAGTCATTTTTGATGGGTAGGAGTCAACTACACCTTAATATGATGCACGATGTGACCTCCATGACTCTAATTGTGTATTTTTTATGTAAAATTGACAATAATTTAAGTAAAAAGAACAAGTGACATACTGAAAACCAACCAAATGCATTTGGATTATTTTTACACTTCAGTAAAATAATAAATGATTCATTTTTTATATATAGGAATCAAACACACCTCAATCCGATGCTCTATGTGACTGGTATGACTAAAAGTGTCCGTTATAAGTTTAAAATTGACATTTTAGTTCAAAACATGTCACTCACCAAAAACCAAGAAAATACACTCCGATTATCTTGATAATCTATGAAAGTGATTCATAAGTCATTTGTGATGTGTATGAAGTGGTCTCACATAAAAATGATGCACGATGTGACCGAAATGACTCAAAATTCTTGTTTCCAATTTGAAATTACATTTTAGTAAAAAAACACAACTGTCTCTTTTTATTAAAAATGACATTAATTTTAGTATAAAGAATAAGTGACATATTGAAAACTAAGAAAAAACATTTTTATTGTGTTGATAATTTAGTTAAACTATCCATGAGTCATTTGTGATGTGTAGAAGTCAACCACACCTCAATCTGACACACGATGTGACCACCATGGCTCCAGGTATGTATTTTTATTTGAAATTGACATTCATTTAAGTAAAAAGAACAAGTTACATAATGAAAACCAAAAAAACACATTTGTATTATTTTTATACTTTATGAAAATTATCCATGAGTCATTTGTGACATGTAGGAATAAACAAAACCTCAATATGATGCACGATGTGATCGGTATAACTAAAAGTTTCTGTTATCATTTTAAAATTGACATTTTAGTTCAAAACGTGTCACTCTTTGAAAACCAAGAAAACACACTCTGATTTTCTTGATAATATAGGACAATTATTCATAAGTCATTTGTGACATGTATGAAGCAAAATCACATCAAATAGACTGATGATGCGACCGATATGACTCAAAATGCGTGTTTCTAGTTTGAAATGAAATTTTAGTAAAAAACACAACTTACATACTGAAAACCGAGAAAATGCATTCAGATTATTTTAATACTTTAGGAAAACAATATATAAGTCATTTGTGAAATGTAGAAATCAACTAAATCTCAATATGATGTACAATGTGACCGATATCACTCCAAATGTGTCATTATTTTAAATTGACATTAATTTTAGTAAAAGAACAAGTGACATACTCAAAACTGAGCAAATACATTTAGATTGTTTTGATATTTTAGGTAAACAATCCATAACTCATTTGTGACATTTAAGAATAGACCCCAACTCAATATGACACACGATGTGACCAGTATAACTCCAAACATGTCTTTTTTTATTAAAAATTGACATTTTATTAATTTATTCTTTCATATTAATGTTTAATTTATTTATTTATATTATTACTAACATAATATTTGTTTTCTTATATAGGCAGAATCTTTTGCTCAGTTTGAGATTATTTTTTTGGCAACTGATACCATGGGTGTACATTTTTAAAATGGAATCACAGGTATCAAAAGATGAAACATTAATGTTTTTAATTTTTTTGGATAATTATAAATGTAATTATATAAAATATTGTTTGAAATGTATATAGAAGTGATTTTTCTTTTGTATTCATGATGTAAAATTTATTTCAATTAAATTATATATTTTTTGTTGACAGGTTATAGGTTTTTTCTGGGTGTGCTATTATATTAACAATACATTGTAGAAAGTTAAGCCTTTATCAATGCTATTTCGAACGCTGATAAAGGGACTGCACCTTTATTATCGCTAAGATTAACAGTGTTTTTTTAGTGATATTAAAATCCCTTTTGAACACTATAAAAAGGTATATCTATAATAGTATATGTATGTAAATATAAATAAATAAATATAATTATCATAAAATATAGAAGAAAAAAAGATATAATAGTGATAAAGGGGTTTTATTTTGAAAGATTGTATCCTAGTGCGCTCAATGATGAGTAGGTAGTGTGGCTGAACTCTATCATTGACAATGGGAGGTCATGAGTACTGAAAAAAGGGGGTGTTGGCGGCATCGCACGTGAGATGACTTTCTGAGAGAACTGTAAAAATGGGGGTCAAGTGCTGATAATGGGGTGGGGGGGCACTGGGATGGAGGGCGATGTGGGTGGGAGAAAAACAAAATATTTTTTCTAATTTTATCAATGCTGAAAAAAAAGATCTAATTAAGTTTATTTTTATCAATTATTTTTTAGGGATTATAAAGGTGTTCTTTATTAGTTGTTTTTTAGCACTGATAAATTCCATAAGCTTTTAAGGATGCTTAACTTGTCCACACTTTTTAGTGCTGGAAAAACCCATTTTGAGTGCTGACTGTAACTCAATCTGTAGTAGTGAGATTATATGGAATGATGAGACATGTCTTAAACTCAATACACATGGTGCCTATGATAAATTCATGATGTGTGGAGGTGGTATAATTTGAGACATTTGGGGTTCTATTGCGTAAGATCCCAAACATTCATAGAAGTACATCCTTTTTTATTTTTTTTGTTAAACTCCCTTTTTTTGGGCAATGAAATGGTCCTTGGGTGTATGGGAAGTTTTAGGGGTGTTTTGGGGGTTTTAGGCACACTAAAGGAGCAAAATAGGCCAATCTATATTGAGAGCATGGTTGATGCATGGTTAGTAGTAACCGTGTGCCTTAACCATGCGGCCTATGGAAGGGGGTGCACAGTTAAGAAAATAATGTGGGATACCTCCAAGAGACTGTGTGGCCTAGTACCCCCTGGATAGTGGCTAGCGCACGACCACCACATGGTTTTTCAAAATATGTGGATAGCCAGCCAAACCATGCAACCTTGTTCCCTGTCGAATAGAGGGAGACACATGGTTGGCGTATGGTTTGGCCAACTATGCGACCAAACCACATGAAACTTAAAAAGTGGGAATTTTCCATTTTTTCTTCTCAAACTTAAATGTTTCTTCCCTAAATTTTCCTCCCATCAAACTCCCTCTAGTTTTAGTGACGAACCAGTAACCCCCCCTCCTCCTCTATGGTTTATTATCATTCGATTCTTGGCTATTTGAAGTGCCGCTTAGTGCGAATAAAAGCTTCAGGTACGTATTCAACTTTGTTTCCTTCCATTCTTTGGAAGAGTATTGGTGTGTGTTTTCCTCTCCTTCTGAATCCCTAAACCATTGTTTTATAGTGTGTTCTTCTCCATGGTGTTTGAGGTCTCCTTAGTTCAAATCAAGGGTTTCTTTTGGATGATCGGTTTTCTATGAACATGAGGTATGTGGTATTAAATTTTTTCCCCATAGTCTCAATGTTTTATATGTGTATATGGTTGTTCCAATGTACTAATTTGTTAAGTTTTTTATGTCTTTTTCTAAGGAAAGTAAATTGGGCCTTTGTGTGAGGTGTGAAACCCCTTACGGTCCCCATTAGGTCCATTGATGATTTGATATGGTACTTAGGGAGACCCATGGGGTATTCCAAACCCTTGATATTGGTGGAATGAATTGGTAAATGTCGTGATAAGGTAACTATAAAAGTGAATGGGATATGAATAGTAAATTTGTAGGTGGTCTTCATTAAAGAGATAATCGAATTGGTTATGCGTTAATTTTTTTTTGAAATTCCTAAGAGAATTTTGAATTGGGTTGAATAATGTGTTTTGGATTTTGATCCATTCATGTTTTTAAGTAAATAATTTGATGTTTTGAAAGTGATAATTGTTTTAAAAAGAGTCATTGGCCTCAAGGTGATTTAGAAAGTGGTTTTCTTTATAGATTTCAAATAATGATTTGAAATGAGGGTGTGGTTCCCCTTTTTGTGAAAATGATTTAATAATTATTTGAAATGGTTGAAAATGGAAATGGAAGCCTTAGGGCATGGTTTATTTTTTCAAAGAGGAAGACCAGTGTTTTAAAGGGACGATTTCAAGATGATTTTAAATGAGTATTCCAAATTGTGTGTTATCATGAATTATTAAATGAAATTGATGTTAATCATTTTCTAGTTGTTAATAGGACATAAGGGGGTGTTTGGTGTAATGTTAACATGTCATATGAGTTATGGTTTATAAATGGTGTATGTGTTGAAGTTGTTTAAGTCATGTAAATGGTAAATATATAAATGGTTAAAAAATCATGTGCACATGGATTAGTGCTAAGTTATATGAGTGGGGTATTGGACCGAGGCTCTACTCCCACTGTTTGGGCCAAAATGATGCTCTAGGTCCCACTAATATATTTTTTGACTTAGGATATCGGACTAAGGCTCTATGCTCTTAACTTATGTATTGATGTTCCTTGTTTGGGTTGGGTCTGACTAATGCTCTAGGCCCGCCGATGTCTTGTTTGAGTTAGGATGTTGGATTGAGGATCAATGCTCTTAACTTATGGATTGAGGTTCCTTGTTTGGGTTGTGCCTGTAATGGATCAGACCTCTACGGTCCATTACTTTGTCAAAATCTAGTGTTTGAGGTATTCTGGGAGGTAACAATGGCTCATTTCAAGATTTTTCTAGTTCTTCCATCAATGACTCAGGGCGTCGGTGTCGGTGAGTCAGGTTGTTGGTGTCAGCAAGTCAGGGTGTTGGTGTTGGTGAGTCAAGGTGTTGATGTTTATGACTCATGGCGTCAGTGTCAGTGAGTCAGGGCGTCAATGTTGGTGTGTTAGGGAGTTGGTGTCAGTGAGTTAGGGCATCAGTGTCAGTGAGTTAGGGTGTCAATGTCGGTGAGTCAGTGTGTCAGTGTCGGTGAGTCAGGGCATCGGTGAGTCAGGTGTCAGTAGGTCATGTCAGTGGATTAGCGTCAATGGCTCAGCGTCGGTCGCTCAACATCAATGACTCGCTGTCGGTGATGCGTTGTCGGTGACTCACCCATCAGCGACTCATTCCAGTTTTTCCCAGTTTTTCCAGTTTCACCCCTTACCTTTTATTTGAAATAAATCAAGTTTAAAGCCTTGTTTGAGAATTTATAAAGGAATTTAAAAGGATATTAATTATACCATTAATATACTAATGCTCATAGGACCTTAAAATAGTCGAACCGCTTAATCTTGACCCTGATACCATGTTAATAACTTTGAAACCATTTCCCATTCCATTGATATAGGACCTGGCTTTTATAAGATGAGACATTATCTTCTCAGTGTGTTTATGTTCCCCCTTGGTTCACCTAGAGGCTTCCCTTCCCATGGAGTCGAGTGTTGTTCCGTAGCCATCGATCCTGTTCTCCTTGAAGTTTTCCTACTACTCGTGCACCCCCTATTTTGGCACAAGGAGGAGTTTTGGTCGCCTGTTGTTCCAGGTAGGGATTTACTTCATCTCCATTTTATTTTTGTATAATGTGGGGTGGGTATAATGATTATTCCTTGTGAGAATGGAGGAATACAAATTTAAAGAAGATAAATAGGAAGGAATAAATGGGGATGGAAAAGATATTGACGATCACTTGCTTTGATCTGTTATCTTTGATCTGTAATGTGGACTGTATGGGTTGTATCCCTATGAAAATCATGGCTGTTGGTGGTCTTTGCCTACGCACTGTGATTCTTCATGCTTATTTTTGATTCTATTAAACATGAAATATGATTAATTATGTATACATGGTTAAATAAATGGATTCTATAGGATTGAATCTATTTCGTGATCACCCATGTTTTATCAAGAGGAATTAAAGAACAAGTGCCACTAAATCTGAATAAACTTGACCTTATTGGTGTGGCTATAAGCTATGTGTGGTCATGTTCAACCTTTCATCTATGCTGGTAGTGTGGTGCTAGGGTTGGGGGTGTGATTATGTGTAAGGGGTGGTACTGTATGTGTTATAGTATCTTAGTTCGAGAGATTGATTGAATGTGGAATGAATGGACTTATCATGCAGTGAGACTGCATCTGGGCGATGGATGGGAAGCGGGGCTACAGGACTAGAATTCATCATGATTTCATGTTATAGGTGTACTGGGTCTGGTGTTTTTGTGTGCAGTGGGGCTACAAGGTTTGGTTGTGAGAGGATGGAATGGGTGGGATAACTTTGAATAAGGTTGTTGACGGTTTCTTCCTTGTTTAACTTAGCAGTGGTTGGTATGGTTGCTTCACCTTATAATGTTTGTAGTGTTCGTTAGTTGCCCAGGTAGGGATGGATGTAAATAAATAAATGAAATTATGATGCAGAATGAAAACTGGTTGAATGAAAGGGATGGGTTGATGTTTTGGTTGTGGCTATTGTATAGAAGTGCATGTAGGGTTAGCAACGAGGGCATTTTTTATGTGTATAATGGTTGTTTTTTGGAAACCCATAGGTTGGACTGTGTGTTTTTTTACCTATATGTATAAAATTTTAGTTTCTTATGTTTTTTATATTCACCCCACCTGTGTTGAGAACTATGTTCCAAACACCCCCATTGTTATGGGGGAGGGTGTCTTCCCAAAATCCCAGTGGGAGGATGGATGGCTGGTTACTGACGTTACCTTGCTCCCTCTTATAGGAATTTATCACCCAAAACTTTTTGGGTAGGATGTAATGGCTTGAGTTTTAATACTAGATTTATGGTATTGGCTATGTGAGAGGTGGTTTGTTTCCCAGGTGTCTTCGGTTTGAGGCCCAAGGGTTTTCGGGCGAGACGTGTGGTTGTTGTGGCCCAGGTGTCTGTAGGTAGGATGTGATGTGGTTTTGGCCTAGGTGTGTGCGGGAAGGTTGTGACAATGGGGCTTATGGAAGAGTGTGGTAGTTTGAGGACGTTCACCATTAAGGATGAGTAGTTAACCAATGGGAAGTGGTGTGGGGTACCCAAATATTGATGTGATTATACTTTAATTTACTTGACTTATGTAATTTGGTGAGTATTCCTTATTGAGGTTGGGGTGGATAGTGTACCTTGTTAGGTGATTTTGAGTTTCAGTTGTTTTCTCACAGGGGCATTATTATGCTTCTCCCACTTGTGCATGAGTGACCTTGGTTTTTCTCTATTGTGTATACTTGTATTCTCACCCTACCTATATAAAACTATTTTTAGGCTTCTGGGGATATTACACTGACCATGATGGACCTTACTAGTTCAGATGTTGGGAACAATTTCTATGTCGCTACTTAGTTTTATTTTGGTACTTACTTTGTATTTTTCTTTGTATTTATAGCAGTTTTACTTTAAAACATGCATGTGGGTTGGATTTTGGTTATATATATATATATGTGTGTGTGTGTGTGTGTGTGTGTGTGTGTGTCTTGTAGTTGTTTGGGGTTGATACATCTTATATCCCAATATTGGTTACTATAAAAAGGGTAATGCCTCCCATTTTTGTGAGATTTCTATACCCTTCGTACTGGTCACCACCTCAGGGCCTATTGGAGGCAGGACTCCGGGGTCATTATCTCTCCTTTATCTTGAAGAACGAGGTTCATGAAAAAATGATATCAAAGGTGATGATTGAGATATAGGATGGGGTTTGGAGTTAGGAACGGTAAGGATTGCATGGGTTGGTTGGGAAATAGTGTTAGATGATATTGGTATGTGACATAGGCCATGGAAGACCGGTTAAGACACGAAAATTTATCCCCCCCGTGATCCAATGCAAGGACTCTGAGCTTACCGAATGATCATGTGAGGCTACACTATTTTTGGGGTAGAGACCCTAAGAAAGGTACATGCATCATGATGACTTGTGTTCTTGTTTGTTTTGGGAATTTTTGGGAAATTAAAATAAATAAAGAGTTGAAATGAATCTTAAAATAAAAATTTTGTACTAACTGAGCTTAGGAGTCCCTTGTTTTCCTTTCAGCTATGGTGCCCAAACATCATCCACAGGTGGATCGGGAAGTCGAGGCCCAACATACTGACATGGTTGATTAGTGAAGGTTTGATCGAGAGGAGGAAAATGGCTTGTGGTGGAAGACCCTTCGTGATTTCTAGTAGAAGACCCTGGGGAAGTACGAGGTCAACATTTCGAACATAGAGATAGGGAGTTGACTTGAGGATATGGTGATCACTTTTATCTTGATCTAGGATCCGATAGAGTATTAAGTTCCCCTGGTAGTGAGCCAGATGAGGGAAGCAGCAAGTCAGTGGTGGACGCTTTACCTTAGGGAGAGGAAGGAGACCTATGTTTCATGGGATGACTTTGAGAAGGATTTCTGGGAGGAATTCATTTATTCCATGATGAAAGATGATAAGAGGAAGGATATAATCTCCCTCCAATAGGGGAGTATGTCGGTGAGGGAATTGGGGATCAAGTTCAGGGACCTAATACATTTTTGTTAGGATCTATTTCCGGATGAGGTGTCTTGGGAAAGATTATTAGAGAAGGCATTCCATCCTTCTCTTCAGTATGTGGTCACTCCCTTCACCCTACCAACATACTTAGAGGTTCAGAATAAGGATGAGGTAGTGGAAAGGATTCACTTGCGAGGAGGTATTCCATGGAAGGTAAGTCACTCAAGCTCTTCAAAGGGGAAGGCCATCGGTAGTAATCCTACGGCGTCAGGGCCTTCCAGGTTTCGACCAGTGGGGAACTGACCCCATCAGTTTTAATTTAGACTCTCTAGTCCTTTCCGTTTTTCCACAGTCTTGGGGCCAAGGTGTTTTTCTTACAGAGGCCATGGATATCTCCAGGGGCAGTGCCCGATTCGAGCTCAATATTGCAGAGGTGGGTAGGTTCAGCGCTCGCCTTAGCAGTAGTTTCCAGCCAGGCCTTTCCAGTAGCAGGGACAACAGGCCCCTACTCCACCAAGGACAGATAGTGCAGGAGGAGGCTGATATTAGGGTTCTCCTTAGGGACCTCAACCAGGGAATGATTGGGGAGGCGGCTGATAGCCAAGGTGAAGATGATTTGGGTGTGGGAAGTTTCACACCATAGAGGAAACTGTTCCAGAAGGGCTGGAGATCGTTCAAGGTATAATCAGATTATTTAGTATGCTTGCTTGCACCTTGTTTGATTCTAGAACTTCACACTCATTTGTAGAACCCAAACTATCCCATGCTCTAGGATTGGACATAGAGAGTCTTTTTGTTCCCCTGGTGTTGAGTACACCATTCAGAGGTCAGACCAACTTATTTGATGTTTTCCAGGGATGTAGACTAACATTGGGGTCACATCAGTCTAGTGGGGATCTATTTCTTCTAAAAATGTACCCTTACAATGTCATACTTGGCATCAAATGGTTGTTTTTAGTGCATGCGGTTATCGAATGCTTCCATAGAAGATTCATGTTTTTAGATGAGAAAGGCCAACATGTATCTTTCATTGGAAAGCAGAGCTGTCAGGTGGGAAGACGACGTATTGAGCCTCTTCTTTCCTTGCTAGCTTAAGTGTTAGTAGGATTGATGGATGCTGAGATGGTGGAGGTTCCGGGAGTTGTCGGATAATTTATGGACGTTTTCCCCAAGGATCTTGCGACTCTACCCCCTTGACATGACATTCAGTTTGGAATAGACTTATAACCCGATGCTAGTCCGATTTTGATGGATCCTTATTGGATGGTTCCTTCTGAGTTGTGGGAGTTGCGAATTTAGATTGACGATCTGATAAAGAAGGGTTTCATTCAACCCAATGTGTCATAGCGGGGTGCTCTGGTCTTGTTTGTGAAGAAGGCAGACGATGGTTTGAGGCTCTGCATAGACTACTGGAGACTGAATCAGGTAACGATCAAGAACCGTTACTCACTCCTGAGGATAGATGATCCTTTCGACCAGATGAGGGGAGCGAGTTGATTTTAAAAGATTTATCTATGATCTAGATATCACCAATTTAGGTTAAAGGAGGGTGACATCCTGAAGACTGCTTTCAGGTGCAGGTAAGGGCACTTCGAGTTCATGGTTATACCGTTCGGTGTTATGAACACACCATCCGTGTTCATTGGGCTGATGAACTCCATATTTCACGAGTTCCTAGTCTGGTTAGTCATCGTATTCATTGATGACATCCTAATCTAATTTAAGTCATAGGATGAGCATACCGAGCATCTCAAGACTGTCCTAGAGGTCCTTCGGCACCACCAGCTCTACAGAAAGCTGTCCAAGTGAAAGTCTTGGACATGAGTGGTTCACTTACTTGGGCATGTGGTGTATTAATAGGGTGTAGTAGTAGACCCATTGAAGGTCTAGGAAGTTGTTTCTTGGTCATCAACCAAGAATGTGGTAAAGGTTTGCAGTTTTCTTTGTATGGTAGGCTACTACCATAGATCGTACCAGATTTCTCTTGAGTAGAATATCCATTGACAGCTCTGACCAAAAAGGGCCAAGATTTTGTGTGGAGTAATTAGTTCCAGACAAAATTTTTCTATATGAAGGGGAAGTTGGTCAGTGCTCCGGTGCTCAGGCTTCTAGAGGAAGGGGTGATGTTCGAGGTGTTTTGTGACGCTTCCTGTTTAGGCTTGGAGTGTGTGCTGATGTAGAAACAAGGAGTGATCTATTATGGGTCTTGGAAATTAAGTCTCCATGAACATAACTATTCCACCCATGATCTGTAACAATTAGCGATCATGTTCTCTCTAAAGCTATTGCAACGTTACCTCATTGGGGAGCACTTTGTGGTCTTCACAGATCACAAGAGATTGAGGTATATATTTTCCCAGTAATATATAAACTTATGGCAGTGGAGGTGGATGGATTTTCTCCATGATTACAATTTTGAGATCTATTACACCTCATGGAAGGGAAATATTGTGGCTGATTCATTGAGCAGAAAGTCACAAAAGGAGGTAGTTCGGGAATCTGCGGACGCTTGGAGAGAAATGGAAGAGTTAGATGCCTTGCGCTTAGATTCATGGATGGATGGAAATAGTGGATGTCTATTTCAGATGACGGTACAATCATCTATGAGCCAGAAGGCGGATTAGTCTTAGTGGGGAGACTCAGAAGCGAAGCTAATGCATGATCACTTTGAATAGGGTGATGCTCCAGAGGATGGTCATAGGATGGACAGAATTAGATATTGTTCTTTGAGAAGCTATTTTTTCTAGTGGAAATGCATGAGGAAGTTCTTCGTGAGTTCCATATCTCACCCCTAGCGGTACACCTAGGAATTTACAATATGTACCGGGGTTTGAGGGAATAGTTATGGTGGATTGACATGAATTGGGAGGTGGTAGAGTTTGTGGAAAAGTGCTTAGTGTGCCAGTAAGTGAAGGCTGAGCACCATGTTTCCGGTGATTTTTTTGCATCCCCTATATGTTCCAAATTGGAAGTGGGATGAAATATTAATGGATTTCATCACTGGATTATCTAGGTCCTAGGGAGTATGTGATGCTATCTGGGTAGTAGTGGATCACTTGACGAAATCATCTCACTTATTAGCGATCAAGGAGTTGAGCGGAGTGGATTCCTTAACATGGAGGTATGTGGATGAGGTGGTGTGACTGCATGGAGTTCCGAGATCCATCATCTTAGATAGGGATACATGTTTTACGTCACAATTCTAGAGGGGATTTTAACATGCTTTTGGCACTTAGTTACTTCTTAACATTGCCTTCCACCCTCATACGAATAAACAAATAGAGCGAATCATCCAGACATTGGAGGACACACTACGGTCATGTGTTCTGGACTTTAGTGGGTCTTGGGTGTAAAAATTGACCTTGGTAGAGTTTTATTACAATAATAGCTATCACTCTTCCATTGGTATGGCTCCATTTGAAGCTATCTATGAGAGGTTGTTTCGTTCACCCTTGTGATGGGTAAAAGTTGGGGAGGCAGCTATTCTTAGTCCAAACATGGTGCAGAGTACGACAGAAAAGGTGAAACTTATCCATGATAGGATGAAGGCTGTAAAATACCAAAAAAAGTCATATGCCAATCACAAGAGAAGTCCCTTGAAGTTTTTGGTTTGGGACCATGTATTCTTGAAGGTTTCCCCTCAACATGGGCAACATAGGTTCGGTAAAGAGAGTAAGATTTCCCCCAGATTCATTAGACCTTTCGAGGTGTTGGGAAGAATTTGTGAAGTGGCATATTAACTGGCATTGCCACCATAGTTGGGGAGGGTCCACAATGTCTTTTATATACCCCATCTTTGTTAGTATCTTCACGATGACTCCCATGTCATTGATTGGGGAGAGTTGGATATCGAGGATAACACAATGTTCATAGAGTAACCAGTGGAGATCCAAGATCATTGAGAGAAGGTGTGGAGTGGACAGACCATTCCCTTGGTTTGTGTGTTGTGGAGGCATGGCGGCCTTAAGGAAATTACTTGGTAAATGGGAGTGCAGATGCATTCCTAGCACCTGGAGTTGTTTTGAGTTTTTCTATTGTGCTTGCTTGTAATGTAATGCTTGAACCTTATTTTCTATGATATGATTTGTTTCCTTATTATGTGATGCATGATAAAGTCCTAATGTGTGATGAGGGGAGGACCTGATCCCTAATCAAAATGCATTAATGCAAATGCGATTAAACCCATGTGGGAGAGTCAGTGCCTCCCAAAGTGGATAGTATCTTGACATGGGGGAAGAAATCCCCTGATTCATATGTTCGGGTGGTGTGACATCTGGTTCTTGTGTGGTATGTCTTTTGATTTTTTGGGTTAGAAATATTGTAAGTGTTCTTAGATGTTGAGGTTTCACTCCAACGAGGTGGTTTATCCTTGAGAGGTATCTCATGGGGTGGTTGTTCAAACCCGTCTTTCTTCAGGGTTTGGTTTTGAATTCTCGAGGGCGAGAATAGTTTGATAGGTATATGATGTAATGGCCTAGACCTCTATGGTCCATTAATTTATAAAAATACATTGTTTGGGGTGTTCTGGGAGGTAACAGTGGCTCATTTCAAGAGTTTTTCTAGTTTTTCCATTGGTGACTCAGGGCGTTAGTGTCGGTGACTCAGGGCATTATCTTTGGTGACTCAGGGCATCGGTGTCGGTGACTCAGGGAATCAGTGCCGGTGAGTCAGGGCATCGATATCGGTGAGTCTGGGCATCAGTGTTGGTGAGTCAAGGCATCAGTGTTGGTGAGTTAGGGCATCGATGTCAGTGATTCAGGGTGTCGGTGAGTCAGGGCATCAGTGTCAGTGAGTCAGGGCGTCAGTTTCGGTGAGTCAAGGCATCCGTGTCAGTGAGTCTGGGCATCGACGTCAGTGAGTCAGGGTGTCAGTGAGTCAGAACCTCGATGATTCAGACATCAGTAGGTCACGTCAGTGGCTCTGCATCGGTAGATCAGCATCGATGACTCACTATAGATGACTCACCCATCAAAGACTCATTCTAGTTTTTCCCAGTTTTTCTAGTTTCTCCCCTCTTACATTTTATTTGAAAAAATAACATTTAAAGAATTTTTTTAGTGTTTCTAAAGGTGTTTCAAAGGATATTAATTATATCTTTAATATCCTAGTTCTCCTGGTACTTTGAAATAGTTGAACCATGTAATCTTTACCATGATCCCATATTAATGACTTTGAAACCATTTCCCATTCCATTGATATAGGATCCGACTTTTCTAAGATGAGACCTTCTCTTCCCAGTGTGTTTCAATTCCTCCTTGGTGTGGCTAGATCCTTCCCTTCCCATGGAGTTGAGTGTTGTACCATATCCATTGATCTAGTTCTCCTTGGAGTTTTCCTGCTACTCGCACACCCCCCTATTTTGGCGTAAGGAGGAGTTTTGGTCACCTATTGTTCTAGGCAGAGATTTACTCCATCTCCATTTTATTTGTGTATCATGCGAGGTGGGTATAATGATGATTCATTATGATAACAACTTAATCCAAATTTAAAAAAGATAAATCGGAATGAATAAATGGGGATGGGGAAGATATTGATGATCACTTTCTTTTATCTATTATCTTTGATCTGTAATGTAGACTGTATGGGTTGTATCCCTCTAAAAATCATGGCCATTGGTGGTCTTTTCTTGCACACCATGATGATTCATGCTTATTATTGATTATCTTAAACATGAAATTTTTGATTAATTATGTATACACAGTTAAATAAATGGATTCCCAAGTATTTAATTTGTTTCATGATAACCCCTATTTTATCAAGAGGAATTAAAGAATGAGTGCTGCTAAATATGAATAAACTTGTCCTTATTGGTGTGGCCATGATTTGTGTATGGTTATGCTCAGCCTTGTGTTTATGTCAGTAGTATGGTGCTATAGTTGGGGGTGTGATTGTGTGTAAGGGTTAATACTGGTGGTGTGATGGTATCTCAGTTCAAGATATTGATTGATTATGGAATGGATGGAATTTTCATGCAGTGAGACTACATCTGGGTGGTGGTTGGGTGTCAGGGTTGTAGGACTAGAATGTGTCATGATTTCATGTTATGGGTGTGCTGGGTGTGGTGTTGTTGTGTGCAGCGGGGCTGTAGGGTTTGGTTGTGAGAGGATGGAATGGGCAAGATAACTTTGAAGAAGGTTGTTGGCGGTTTCTTCCTTGTTTGACTTGGCAGTGGTTGGTATGGTTGCTTCACCTTTTAATGTTTATAGTGTTCAATAGTTTCCCAAGTAGGTATGGAAGTAAATAAATAGATGAAATTATGATGTAGAATGATAACTGGTTAAATGAAAGGGGATGGGTTGATGTTTTGGTTGTGGCTGTTGTGTGGCAGTTCATGCAGGGTTAGCAACGGGGGAAATTTTTATGTGTGGGCTGGTTGTGTGTTTGAAAACCCATAGGTTAGGTAAAGTGTTTTTTTACTTATATGTATAAACTTGTAGTTCCTTATGTTTTCTATACATACCCTACTCATGTTGAGAACTATGTGCTGAACCCCCCCATTGTTTTGGGGGAGAGTGTCTTACCAACATCCCAGTGGGAGGATGAATGAATGGTTACTAACTTTACCCTACTCTCTCTTCTATGAATTTATCACCCAAGACTTTTCAGGAAAGCTATAATGGCTCAAGGCTTAATACCAGATTTATGGTATTGGATGTGTGAGAGGTGGTTTGTTTCCCAGGTGTCTTCGGGAGGAGGCCTAGGTGTTTTCAGGCAATATGTGTGGTGGTTGTGTCTCAGGTGTCTACGAGAAGGATTTGATGTGGTTGTGACCCAGGTGTGTGCAGGTAGGCTGTGATAGTGGGGCTTGTGGAAGAGTGTGGTAGCATTAGGATGTTCACTATTAGGGATGAGCAGTTAACCAGTGGGAAGTGGTGCGGGGTACCCAAATATTGATGTGCTTATACTTTACTTTAATTGACTTGTGTTATTTGGTGAGCGTTCCTTGGTGAGGTTGGGGTGAATAGTATATCTTGTTAGGTGCTTTTGAGTTTTGGTTGTTTTATCATAGGGGAATTAGTATGCTTCTCCCACTTGTGCACGAGTGACTTTGGTTTTTTCCTAATGATTATACTTATATGATCACCCTACATATATAAAACTATTTTTAGGCTTCGAGGAAGATTATGTGGACCGTGCTGGAATTTACTAGTTTGTACATTGGGAGAAATTTCTGTGTCATTGCTTAGTTTTATTTTGGTACTTTGAAGTTTGTTTTGTATTTCTAGTAGTTTTACTTTAAGACATGCATGTGGGTTGGTTTTTTATTTTTTTATATATATCTGTATTGGAGTTTTTGGGGTTTAATACATCTTATCTCCCGGTCTTGGTTACTATAAAAAGGGTAACACCTCCCATTTTTGTGAGGTTTCTATACCCTTGGTGCTGGTCTCCACCCCAGGGCCTATTGGAGCTGGGACTTGGGGGTCATTATCTCTACTTCATCTTGAAGAAGGTGGGTCATGATAGGGCTGAACTAATTCTCTAAGCTGATGTACTGGTTGACATCATTGTAAGACTAATGATCTGAGGTAAGTTAATGAATTGTTTGATTAGTGAATGCCCCTTGTGATTAAAAGTATGCAAATCCTTATGCTATGGTTTAAGCTCCCGGTGCGACCGAATCTAGTTTAATTGGTTAGTTGACCCTAGAGAACTTAAAGGTTAAAGTGGTTATTTGATAATTATCTAAATGTGAGACATACTCTTTTTTGCTGACCTGTTTATTTATTTCTCTTTGATTCCAGTATACACTGTTTTATAGAATGACTATTGCTTGAGACATTGTTTTTGGTGGCCTAATAAGTTATAATCACACCCTACTTAGGCCGCTATGACACTTGGGTACTCGAGTATATGCTACTTGTTTTCCGGTATAGGTATAGGAAATGGACCTCATATCTGGTTTGTGCACATGAAAATGGGTCGGAGCATGGGCTGTTAGGAATAGGTTAGGATTCGGGTCCGTGTTTGGGAATTTTTATGGTTTTAGTATTGAATTATTTATTTGTATAACTACATGACATGTAGTATATCCTTCATTTATTTAATTATATATAATTTTTTATTTGTTGGATCTTGTTATATGATGTCCCTTTTTTGTTCGTGCTATTTTTTATCTATTGGTATTATTTCTATTATGGTTTTGTAACATCTTGTCCCTCCTCATTGGCTTGAGTCAAGGCAGAAGTGTTACTTGTCCTTAAGCGACAATCCCAAGGCACCAAAGGCTAGAAATAAATGACGAGGGCTTCATGAAAAGTGGGGGATGATTTTATCATTGAAATGAAAACAACCAACAAAATGAGACAATAACCAATAACCACTCCATGATTCATGTCAACAATATATTGAAATTCAACGTTATCCAAAGAACAACAAAACCAAAACCATCACAATACCATTATCAGAGTACCAAGTGGAAGACTAAAAAAAACCCAAAGAAGACATGACACAACTCCACATCTCCACACAAATCAAAATGATCCAAGAACCATGAGACTACCCAAGCATCACGATGAACCACTAAGTAAATGAGATAATTTACCTTTACCTGTGTCTTGGAATACAACATACAAAAAACCACCAAAGTGCCAAAGTAGGGGGTGAGTAATAATATTTAGCAGGATTTTCCCAAATGAAATACCTGCACATGCCACTAGGATATACCTGGTTATCATAATTATATAAAATTTTTAAATAAAACTTTGAAACAAGGAAATAATTTCCAACAAGACAAACACACGCTTACCAAACCATTTTACCCAAATCAAAACAATACCAATAAAAGCAACAAAAAACGCCATTAACCATTTCCCAACACATATTAGCACATCCCCATTCACCTTGTGTGCCCACATGCATATTCCAATCACATTCATAAGTTCCATACACCCAAGATCGGTGTACCCATGATAGTGGAGATTCACATCCAAGCCCGTCCACCCCTATTCCTTTATAGTGGTACTTCACACCCACTTATCCTTGATGGTGGTCCTTCATGTCCATTATCCATCCTTTTTTTATAGTGGTCCTTCACGCCCACTATCCATCCGTTCTCACCCATGCTTACCCTGAAATCCAACAACCTTACTAACAACATTTAACAAAATCACAACATTCCAATCAACAATTACCAAGATTATATCAACCACCACATTCCAATCCATACTACCCAAAAATTTTCAAACTAAACAATCCCTTAAGAAAATAAAAAATTCTAACAACATACCAAAACCCCTTAAATAAATCACCCATTTATTGAAAACAACCTTAATCCATTATCCATGCCAAACCACATTTCAATAAAATAACATTTTTATTGAAAACCACTTTTCATAAACCATTTTCCATAAATAAACCAAGACACCAATTTTAAAATCATCATTTTAAAATCCAACAACAAATAACATTTCACAAAAATAATCCATTTCCCCTAAAATCCAAAAATCATCACACAACGGGTTTCAATCATGCTTCACACCTCACATTCACGATCAATTTCAAGAAAAAACAATTAATTGAAATTAATCCTTTTAGTTCTATCAAAATGGAGTAAAGAGTGAATCCACCTACCTTTGGGTTTGCTGAAATCAACCCACCACACAACTGCATACCAAATATGGGTGAAACTTCCAGAAAATTGCCTTAGATACCTTCCCTAACACCAACAAGCCCAAGTCTTACCATTATAGGCAACAAAAACCCTAGATTTACATGCAAAGGAAGTATATATAGGAAGCTGAGAGATAGAGGAGTGTAGAGAGAGCCAAATGGTTTGGAAAACTGTGATCAAACCATGCACTCTAACAATGTTCTAACCCATACCCCACTTCCTCCTTATGCATAGTTTTCTAGATAAGCTGCACGGTTTCCACAAACCATGATTAAACCATTCACACTTAGAAAAGTCTCAAAACCCTTCTAAACTATCCCAAAAATTACCCAACTACTTTATACACATAAAAAGACATAAATAACGGTAACATACCTCAAACTAGGGGTGCTACATTCTCCCCACCATTGGTCTTTATATCCTTAGAAATTTGAAAACCATCACTTCTCAAAAAAGTTTAGGCCATTGCTCAATGATCTCTTTCTCTCTCTCCTAAGTCTCCTCCTAAATCTGACCATGTTTCCATAAAACCCAAAATAGACCATTGATTTTACCATGTAAGACTTTCTCTTTCATATACACAATCCACACTGACATGTGAACCAACGAAGAATCCATCTCTAGCTCAACATGATCCCATCGAATCATATAGTCAAGATCTGGCTGGTAGTTTTTCAACTAAGAAACATGAAACACATTGTGCACCACACTGAACTATGGTGGAAAATCCAATCGATATGCCACCTCTCTAATCAATTCAAGTAACTCAAAAGGCCCAATGTACCTTGGAGATAACTTACCATACTTTCCAAAACGACGATGTATCATCCTAGGAGAGATTCTCAAGAACACATGATCACTCAACTCAAATGAAAACAGCCATCTACAAAGATTTTCATATGATTTATAATGACTCTGAGCCATATACATTCTCTTCCTGATCAACTTAATATTCTCTGCAGTCTCTTGGACAATGATCGGACCAACCATCAAAGTCTCACCTATTTCCACCAAACATAGTGGATAACGACATGGACACCCATAAAATGATTCAAACACAGACATATGTATCGAGGCCTGATAACTATTATTATATGAGAACTCCACCAATGACAAGTGATCCTCCCATGAGCCACCAAAATCCATGACACAAGACCGAAACATATCTTTCAATGTTTTATCATCCTTTCGGATTTCCCATCCTTCTGAGGATGATATTATGTACTCATCATCAACTGAGTCCCAAGAGGTTTCTATAAGGATTTCCAAAAACAAGAGGCGAACTTTAGATCTCTATCTGATATAATCAAAACTGGAACACATTTCTTCTTTACCACTTCACGGATATAGATTTTGGACAGATCCTCCACCACATGAGATTCACGAATAGAGATGAAATGAACTGACTTTGTGAGCCGACACACAATCACCCATATGGTATCGTGTTCCCTAACCGTTCTTGGGAGACCTGTAATAAAATCCATCGCCATATATTCCCACTTCCACATAGGGATGAGTAAAGACTGCAAAATATATGCCGACTACTGATGCTCTGCCTTGACTTGCTGACAAGTCAAGAATCTTGAAAACCCCCAGCCACTTTCATTTTCATACCAGCCCACCAAAAATGCACTTTCAACACCTTATACATTTTCTAAATTCTAGAATGGACAGCCCATTTGGAATGATGATAAGCATTGAAAAGTTGATTATGAAAATCTATCGATACAACCATATGATTCTAAAATCAAAACACTAAATTCCCCTCTAGTTTCCAGCCCTCAATGGTCTCATCACCATTTAGTTTCAACCTCATAGACACACACTCTGAATCAGACATCTGCACCTCTTTAACCAAACCAACCAAGTCAGGAACCGATGAAACTAGAAATAAAACCGCTACATCACTCTAGTCTTCACATTCCAACCGCATGTCGGCTATAAACGATATCAACTTCCACTAAACCAATTCCTATTTCACCACATGAGCGTATTATTTTCTACTTAATGAATTTTACACTGTATTTATTTTACCCAATGTGTACATAAAGTCAAATTCAAACATCTGGAGATACTTCATCCATATCCTTTTCCTAAAATTAAAATCTATTTATGAGAAAATATGCTTCATACTCTTATGATCAGTGAACACCGTGAATTTATTAGTGAAGATATAATGGTGCCAAGTTTTCAAAGCATGCACCACAACTGCTAATTCCAAATCATGCGTTGGGTAGTTCTTATTATGTGGCCTCAACTACCATGATCTATATGAAAAAACATGATCCCCTTGCATGATAACACACCACAACCCTAATATCAATGTGTCACAATACACCACATACCCTTTCCCTAGTTCTGGAAAAACCAAGATTGGTGATGATGTAAGGTGCCTCTTAATCTCCTCAAAAGGCTTCTAGCATTGATTATTCCATTAAAATGGAATATTATTCCTTTTTAAAGCTATAATGGGTGAATATAATCATGAAAAGTACTAAACAAAGCATTGGTAATACTGAGCTAGGCCAATGAAGCTCCGTATCTCAAAGACATTCTTTGGCAGTTTTCATGGGATAATAACTGCTATCTTCTTTGGATCCACTGAAACACATTTCTCAAAAATAACATGGAAAAGGAAATGTACCTATTGTATCCAAAAATTAAACTTTGATAATTTGGAATACAACTGATGATATCTCAATATCCCCAACATTGTCACCAAGTGTTTCTCATGCTCAACCCTTGTTCGGGAATACACCAATATATCATCAAAAAACACCACCACAAAAGAATCATGATATATCTGAAATATATGATTCATCAATGGAATAAAGACCATTGGTTCATTCGTTTTACGTAAGGTAATAACCACATACTCATAATGTCCATATATACTATTGAAATATTTTTTTGGAATATCGTCTTTCCACACCCGCAACTGATGGTATCCTGGCAGCAAGTCAATTTTGAAGAACCACTGAGTTCCCCTCAACTAATCAAACAAATAATCAATGTGCGGGGGTGGATATTTATTCTTTATCATAAATTGGTTAAGATTATGATAATACATATAGAACCGGAGAGTTCCATATTCATTTTTAACAAACAAAACTAGTGTTTCCCACAGATATGCACTAGGCCAGATGAACCCCTTGTTTTCCAAATCCTATAACTTCACATTAAATTCCCTCAATTATTCTATTTCTATCTAGTAAGATGGAAGTGAGATAGTACTGTTCCCCAGAAGGAGATCAATTGTAAACTCTACTTCTCTTACAGGTGTTATCCCTAAGAAATCTATAGGAAAGACATCCAGAAACAAATCAACAACCACCAGAAAATCGCTCTTCTTGATTTCTTTGATTGATGCCAATGAAAATGCCACCAATTTATATGAGATCATCCCAACTATTGGTTACAATAATCTTGGTGAACCCCCTTTCACTCCTCTCTACTATAAAGAGATACTCAACACCATCACCCATCATAAAACTAACTGTTAATGCATAAAAGTTGATGTGGGCCTTAAACATCATCAACCAATCCATACCCAGGATTATATCATAAAAATAAATCTCAATCCCTAATAAGTCCCACATCAAATCAACCCTATAAACAGTTATGCAACATGTTCTACACAAAAAGGATCAACACTCTCTTTTACCTAGAGGAGTTTGATGTTTCAAAACTGAAGACATAATTTCCAAATTTAAACCCAACAAATAAATGACACGGGAAGAAATGAATAAACGATACAAACCCATAGAAAACAAAGATTTCATAAATGTAGAATTAAAAATAACTATACCTAGCGCCATGGATGGTCCTGACTAATCATCCACCACAACATGCTCGGATCCAAACACCTGTTTGGTGGCAACACTTTGCTCATTACTCCCTTATTGTAATTTCCCTTTCTGAGGAGTCATGGTATTCCTAGAGTCCCCATGTCTAAATCTGCTATGCTAATGAGGGGTATGCTTTTACCTCTATCTCGTTAATGAATAGAATGCCTATGACCCCTGAGGAGTGTCACAAACACCCAACCTTGGAACATTATGACAATAACATTGAAGATACCCCATCTGCTTTCATTTATGACATGCTTGAGGTTGTGCCACACAATCCTACTTTATGTGGTATGTAGAGCCACACTGGAAACATCCTATATTACTCTGAGGATTTAAAGGAAGATTCACTGATCCTACCATCGAATTCTGATCCATACTCCCACCTTGGAAATAAGTATCCCTCTTATGCTTTCTCCCCACATTAGAGTTCCCACCATTTCCCATATGTACCAACATGATTCTCCCACCCGTAGCCCCCAAGATATCCCTTTCATACACCATTTATCTATTTACCATCTCTGTATAATATTTTATACATTTCACTGCAATTTTCAAATGGATTTCCTGCCTCAACCCTAATTCAAAGATATACGCCTTCAATGATGCACTAGCCACCACCTCGGGTAAAAACTAGACTAAATTCATGAACTTATCCAAATACTACACCAATAAGAGGTTCTCATACTACAAGCTAGATAAATCTGTTGTTCGCTGAATTTTGAACATGTGAGAATAGAATTTTTTATTGAATAATTACTCAAAATCCTCCCATTCCATACCTTGGTCCCCTTTATCCTGGACCACTAACTCCCACCATTAACATGCCAGATATTCCAACATATATACAACTAAATTGACCTTCAAATATACTGGTGCGTCTAGGAAATTGAAGTTTTGATTAATCCTATTCAACCACACTTCCTCCCTTTCCGGTTCTAAATCACCCCTAAAGATGGGTGGACTCTACTTCTGAAACTGAACCGAGTGATCCGCATGCTTCATCTCATCCATTCTATTTCCACTTTACATGGCTTGGAAAGCTTTCAATATGCTCTGAAATATATTCTGGTTACCTGGGGCTCAGGTGCAACCAAATTTTCAGCAACATCCTCTGGTTGGTCTCTACGACACTTACTTAGTGCCATTTCTATCAAGACATCACAAACACCATAAATCCCAATCTCTAGCAACTAAAGGATTACAATTTGAAATTTTATCACATTTCACTATCGCAACCATGCTTTCCAAAATTTCAATTTTTCCATGATTAATCATTTTTGAAAAATCTACCATGTTTGAAAATAAACCCATTTTCAAAATTCCACAACCATTCTCTTTTCAAAACCGAACATTTGAAATCAATTTCTAGATTTTTCAAAAAAATCAACACATTCATACCACAACATAAATAATTATTCCCAATGAAATATGAAATCCTAGGGGGAATTCATTTCTCCCATGCATTCCATGATCCTCTCATTGGCTACACCCACAACAATGAGATCACACTCCTATAGTTGTCTCTAAAATACTTATGTACCAAAATACTTGGTAACTTTAAGTTCATAAAAAAGGGTTAGCTACGTCCTTTTATGCTATACATTTCAAGTTCTGAAAATCCTACTCCTTGCTACCATCTAAACTCAAGGAATAACCAAGAATGAGTGCCAACTCCAAGACCGACAACCGATGCCAAATGATTGAACAATACTGATTTCACTTGTAATTCAAGGAATGAAAAAGCTGATACCACTTTTAACATTCCACCCCTCCTCATTGGCTTTAGTCAAGGTGTAAGTGTTACTTGGACTTAAGCAACATCCCCAAGGTGCCAACGGATGGAAAAATATGTCAAGGGATTCATGACAAGTGGGGGATGGTTTTCCCTTTGAAATGAAAATAACCAACCAAATGATCCAATAACTAATAACCACTCCATGATGCATGTCAGCAATGTATTACAATTCAACATTATCCAAAAAGCCACAAAACCAAAACCATCACAATACCATAATCATAGTACCAAGTAGAATATTAAACAACAAAACCCAAAGAATCCATGAAACAACTCCACAACTCCACACCAAGATCCATGCTATAAGCACCACAAGACCACCCAAGAATCACGATGAACCACTAAGGAAATGAAATGCTTTACCTTTACCTATTTATCAGAATACAACATCTGTAAAAGAACCAAAGTGCCAAAGCAGGGGGTGAGTAATAATACTCAGTAATATTTCCCCAAATGACTTCCCCCTAAACACACCACTAGGATAGACCTAGTTATCACATTTATATAAACAATTTAAATAAAACCATGAAAAAAGGAAAAAATTTACAGAAATCCAAACACACCCTTACCAAACCATTTTACACAAATCAACACAATACCAAGGAAATCAACCAAACACATCATTAACTATTTCCCAATTCATATTATCACATACCCATTCACCTTGCATGGTTTAATGCATATTAAAATCATATTCATAATTTCTATACACACAAACATGGTGTACCCAAGATGGTTGAGCTTCACGTCCAAGCTCGTCCACCCCTCTTCCTTTATAGTGTTACATCATGCCCACTTATCCTTGATGGTGGTCCTTCACATCCACTATCCATACCCTTTTTATAGTGGTTCTTCATGCCCACTATCCATTCATTCTCATCCATGCTTACCTCAAAAGGCACCAACCTTACCAACGACATATAACAAAATTAAAAAAACATTCCAATAAACAATTACCAAGATTACATCAACCACCACATGCCAATCCATACTACCCAAAAATTTCCAAACCAAACAATCCCTTAAGAAAATCAACAATTCCGAAAACATGCTAAAAACCCTTCAATAAATAACCCATTTATTAAAAACACCCTTAATCCATTATCCACGCCAAACCACATTTCAATAAAATAACATTTTTATTGAAAACCACTTTTCACAAACCATTTTCCATAAATCAACCAAGCCACCGATTTTAAAATCAAAATTTTAAAATCCAACAACAAATAACATTTCACAACAATAACCCATTTCACCCAAAATCCAAAAATCATCACACAATTGGTTACAATCAATATTTGAACAAAACATTCACAATCAATTTCAAGAAAAATCAATTAATTAAAATTAAGCCTTCTAGTTCTATTAAAATGGAGTCAAGGGTGAAGCCACCTACCTTAAGGTTTGTTAAAATCAACCCACCACACAACTGCACATCAAATCTAGGTGAAAATTACACAAAATCATCTTATATACCTTCCATAACACTAATAAGCCCAAATATTACCATTATAGGGAACAATAACCTTTGATCTACATGAAATGAAAGTAAATCTAGGAAATCTAGAAATAGAGGAGATTAGATCTAAGAAAAACTAAAAAACTACCAAGATAAGAGACTTAACAAGGGAGAATTTCCTTCAAAGAACCTTGAAAACCATTTAAATCACTTCTAAAATGAGTGGGAGAGCCTCCCTAAATTTGGAGAAGAAGGAATCCCGAGTTAGGTTTGAGTGGGAGGATAAATGAGTGTTTTAGGGAAAATACCATTCCCCCGTTTTTTTTAAAACCCCACTTTTTAAACCATGAACTGTTTGGAAACTGTGTACTAACCATGCACCTACTACTTACTCAAGAGGGACCCTATAAGTTTGTGCCATATGTTTAGACAAACCGTGTGCCAACCATGCAGAAGAACACTGCCTCAAGATGTACAGTTTACCTAGGTGGACATACGGTTTGGAAAACTGTACTAAAACCATGCACCCTAAACATGCACCAACCCATATCCCACTTCCTCATTGTGAACAATTTCCTAGAGAAGCTACATGGTTTCCACAAACTGTGCTTAAACCGCGCACCCTTATAAAATCCTCAAAACCTTCCCAAAGCCCTTCCAAACTCTCCCAAACATCACCCAACCACTTTATACACATAGAAAGGAATAAATAAGGGTTACATACCTTAAACCGAGAGTGCTAGAAGTTTACTCTAATAAACAGATATAGTCTCCCAATTGTACCTCCATAGACCCATGCTTCTAATCGACAGTCTATGACATATGAGGAGGAATTCCTGAGGTCATGTGGTAACCCGGCTTGAGGCACTGTATAGAGTGGCTATTGGACTGGGGATGTTACAAAATGTTTTTAGATCCGATAACCATCTGAAAGTATAGAGTCACTTCCTGGGTTTGAGGCTTGGGGTCCAAAAATAGGGCATTGTGATTTAAAGGGGTAGTGAGTGTAACACCACTAGAAAATTGAGGCTTAAAATGGATAAATATTACTACCCATGTCAACAAGGTGAACCTTTCTTTTTTGGGATCCTACATGATTAGAAATCTATATTTAAGCATGATTGGATTGAAGTAGTGATCAAGATGGGTGACCTTCTGGAAAGTTTCCCAGGGTATGTGTGAGTGAGTAAAAAACATACTAAAAGATGTGTTAGCCTATGGGGACAACCATTATCCTAATAAGTGACCTCAATGGGTAATATCCTAAGGTCTTCTTATAAGGAAACCATGGTATTAAAAGAGGCCCGTGGGGTTAGGTGACCAGGTTTATGGTCCGGGGAAGGATAGTCCATGAAAAATGATATCAAAGTGGTGTCTTTTGTATTACTATTTAGGCATGGTAGACATGAGACTGAGATATTGTCGGGTCTTGGAAATGAACTTGTGCCTGGGAGCCTGTAGACCCATGCACGGAGGAAAACCCAAGTTTCCAAGTGTGGGAATTAATGTTTTGTTTTGTTATTTTTTGTTTGGTTGATACTTACACCTCAATTGGTGCACTTTGATGTGATGTTATTGATTTATGAGGTTTTATCTCTTGGCCCGATGTGGCAAGATAGGGTGTGCGTGTTCATGAATCATGCGAGGAACATAGGATTAATAGGTTGTTCATATGTTTCCTATGATTGATAGTCCCCTGGATTCATATGTTAGTGGTGTAATTTTATATGCGTGGTTTTTTCCTATTGAACTACCCTTGAAATGTTTTTAATGAAAATGTTTTGAGATAGAAAACTGAAAAAATCGATAGATTTTTGAAATGTGGGTTAATAAAAAGGTCTTGAAAGTGTAAATCCATGGGTTTCAAGAATGAAATGTTTTGAAATGAGAATCCTCAATTTTTAAAATGGTAAAGTTAAGTTAATAAGGGAAATTGGAAAATGATGGAACCTGTAGGGATACCAGGAGCGGGTATCCCTAGTGTTGTGATCAGACCCTATGAATGGGTGCTTTGGGAAGTGAGAGTTCTCTATTTTGAGGCCATGGTTGTGGTTTATAAGGATTTTTTGGGTTTTTATGTGTGGTTAAAGATATTTTTCTTATTGTATATTCAGTTAGGTTGTGAACTTAAGGATGTAAAAGATTTTTGTTAATATGGATATGGTATCCCTTGTGGGTTTTGGTCGTAAAAGTTATTATTGGGATTTAAGAATAGAAGTATTGGTTGTGAGGTCGTTGGTGGTGGTTGTGGTGTTATGGGTGTAGTGAACCTTATGGGTTGTGGACTTATGAGTTGTATTTTAGTCTCTGGAATGGGTGTTTGGATTGTAGTGATGATGTATGTGTGTGGGTATCCTTGGTGTGAAACCTAGAGTAAATGGTTTCTTGGGTGTGTAAATTTAGTGCATTTTGGAATGGGGGAATGATTTTTTCTCATGAGTGGTGACTTATTTGAGGTTTTATGTGTGTGGATCATAGGGAGAGCCAATGGACTTTGAAGATATAACTCCAGTTTGGGAGTTTTTATTGTATGATCTTCAAGGGAAACTTCTAGGGAGGTTAGCCCAGTGTTGTAGGTGCCAAGGAATTTAATGCACAAGTGGTTGCTTTAGGAGTGGAATTGATGCACAATGGGTGCCATCGAGTTTTGGTAAAAGTGCATGTTTATGCCTTGGTTTCTTTCTCAAGGAGACACTTGAGTGCTTGCAGTTGGTTTTAAGGTGGTTTTTAATGGGAATGATCATTAGGGAACCTAAACTAATGGATTTGATAATGTTTAACAAAGGAATCCGATTATGTTTGAGTGGAAGATATAAGGGAGACCAAAATGTGGATTGACACTTCATTATAGAATTGACACCCGAGGTGAGGGGTGATCATGTGGTTGGGTTTATTATACAAATGGTTAGGCATTGGATTAGAATGTTGATAATTCCTTGATTCAAATGAGGCTGATGAACTAGGAGGCATGGTTAGTTCTATAAGAGGGCATTGGGCCTTGCCCTGGTGATGTATGGCTTGTGTGATTTCAAATCTGGTGTAGTGTGTGGTCATAAGAAAGTGTGAGACCTTGAGGGATCTGATGAGTTCTAGGTGTGGGAACATGCTGGGAAGGGACAATGATATTTGGATTGGGTGAATCAGTGGGTTGGTATATGATCCAGTCATTTTCTGTGAAACCAAAGCAGGAAGTGTGGTTAGGTGATAAACTGTTTGGTTTTTGATCAGTGTGATGGATCGTTGTGTTTCTTTTGTGACTCTCTAGGGTTGTCCTAGAAGGACTCAAGTAGGGTAATGATAGTAATTCCAAAGGGTAATGTTGGGTCATGGATACCTAGAAGAGGGTTGTGAAGCGGTGGTTAATTTTGGTTGGAAATCCCACATGAGCAGTGGTGGTTGAGTGTATATAAGATGATTATGGGTATGGAATCCTGATACTTTTGACAGGACAAGGTTTCCCCATAGTGGGAGGTGACATCAGTGATGGAAAATTTCTGGTGGTGTTCGTCAACGATTTCTAGGCATACTTTGAGCTAGTGATGATTATTTTAAATATCTTAACATCATCCCGGGTATACTGAGAGAGCTTTGGATTTAGAACTAGCTACCTAAAATGTGTTTTGGTTGGATATAGAGACTATTTTAGGACACTCTCATTGTAATATCCTATATCTGGATTCCAAAAAACGGTGCCCCAAGTCTATTTGGCCACATGGCCTCAAGCACATCTCTCCAAACACTAGAGGCTGATGAATATCAGTGAGGGCCTAGGGAATGTCTGTAGGGAGACTATGGTCTCTTACCAGAGTTTAACACATTAGTATCAATCATACAAATCAATTTAGGAAGCAATATAATAATGAATAAATAGAAGCAAGAGACACTATGACCATTAGACCAGTAACTCACCATAGTGGAAGCACAATAATATCCAGACATGAATATATAAATAACACCATAATTAATTTCATAAAAAATTATGAATATGTCATGTGTCTACAAAGAAGACAAAACAAGTATACATTCAATGGTGCAATACATGTATCAAAGTACCAAAAATACCCAAAAGAGCTATCCCAACTAGAATCACGAGCCTCAACTCGGTCTTGTGCTCCCCTACTCATCAACATGGCACAAAGTCAAGTATCGAACTACAAGCTCTTTCCCTAATCCCTAATTACATTCAAATATCCTGTCTAGGTACCCAACGAAAGCCCAAACATGATGTGAGATACAATCCCAGTAGGTCACCACCCAAGGTGTCTATAAAAAATCCTAGATGTGCAGTACAAGCTAAAGTAGAGTGCATAACATAATAAGTATGACAGTAACAGAAGTAAAGTGACAAAGGAAAAAGTAACCAAGCAATTGATCCCATACAACCATACAATGCTCCCTACAAAATAAGTGTCAAACTCTTATAACAAGGAAGTAGTAAAACAAAAGGAAGTAAACATTATGACCATGTTGTATACAAAATATGTCACATCACCCATGACCATGTGGTATAACCTATATCTCATGTCAAACATGACCAAGACGTATAACTATAAGTGTCACATTTACCACGGATGATCTGTATAATCAATCATGTCACATTTACCATGGATATACCATAAAATCATTAATTTTAGACCCTTGAGGGACAGATCCAAGGTGTAGAGAACCAAGAAATCCTCATCATGTCCAGGAGAATCTTGATGGAAATTCTGTTAGACTTGGTTTGGGGTCCAATGATCATTTAAATAGGCCATGACCACTGCATTCCCAAACAAGTCAAATACAAGGGGTAGCAAGGCCCAAGAAATCCCACAGAATCAAGACCCAAGGAGTAATCTCATCCAAGACATCCACTACCATTACCAAGATCCATGGAAGATTCATCCATGGAATCTTATGGAATTAAGATCCAAGGTAAACCCACCAAGGCATCCTCTATCATCTCAATTCATCACATTCATTCATCAATTCATAGTCATTCAATTCCATGAGTTTACCCACTCATATAACATTTAAATTTCAAAAATTAAATAATTAAACATCATGTATCACATATAAAAGGAGGCAGAACATATCCTAATCAATCAATTAAATCCAATTCATTTATAAAAGGGATTTTTCTAACTAGGAAAGCACAAACACACACCCCATGGGTGGAATAACAAATATATTTCTCAAAGGCACACCCCATGGGTGATCTGTGTTGGGGAAACAACCTCTAACAAGTCTCAAAGAACTAGTGGGAATCCCTAACAGGTTCCATTACATTCAATTTAATTATTCAATACATTTTAGGGGTGACTTCAAAAAATTATTGCATGCTGTCACAATGAAAACTAGATCTATAAATAACAAAACAACTTGAGAAAATTATAGAACGCCTACCGTAGGATTGTTGTGGAGTGATTATCTAGTATCAATTCCTGATTTGACTCATATTAGGAGAAAAATGAAGAAAGGACAAAGAAAATGAAAATATGGAATATTATCTTGCACCTAAATAACTTATTGGATCTAAATTTAAATGAATAAAGACACAAAAGGAATGTAGTACCTACCAATGTGAATCCAAAGAGACCAATGATGCTTGATTTTGAGTTCAGATGGAGAATTAGTGGAAAAGCCTACAATTTGGCTTCAAGGAGAGCTCCCAGTGCAAGTTTCTTCCAATGGGAGGAGGAAATTAAAATTAGATTTAGGTTATAACATAAATTAATGGAAAATAGGTCATTTTTCCTCAAAAAACTAGGCTGTAGGGTTTGGCCACATAGTTGGCCTAACCATGCACCCTTCACTACTTAAAGGGGAAACTCACATGGTTAGTGTGCACAATTTGACTAACCGTGCATGCAACCACTATAAAAAAACTACAGAGGCCCTCACATAGGCATGTGCCTCTATCCACATGTGTTGAAAAACCATGCGGGCTTCTTTTAACATCTTCCAACATATCACATGGCTACTCAGACTGTGCGGTATGTACCGCATGGTTTTTACTAACCTTACAACCTATCATATTTTTTCAAAAAGTTTGGATTCGAGCTCTGAATAAGCCCCAAACACCCCATGCACCCTTGATACCCCCATGAACTCAAATGGTGTTCACATTAGGACGTAAAAAAGAATTTAAATTGAAATTAAAGGGATCCTTACCTCATAGGAAAACCATAGATATTACAATATTCCTCCTTAAATAAATTCATCCCTAAATTGCATTCTCAAGGGTGATTAAGATTTTTCAGAGAATAACTTTGGCCACTAAGCACATACGTCGGCCACCCACTCCCAAGTATCTTCCTATAAATGGTCATACTACCATGTCACCCATACTAGAGGAACTGACCAGCCTCAAAGAGCCTTCATGATTCTATAAACAATACAAATAAGATAATACTTAAAGGATGCATTAACCTATAACTCTACCTCCTCAGGATAAAGAATGTGAGATGGGTATGAATGATAATGCTGCAGTTGAGATACATGGAATATTCCCTACATGTCCTGATACCTTTGAGGTATCTACTACCGATAGGCTACCAGCCCGACTCTCTATGGAATCTCAAATGACATGAAATATCATGGTGAAACATTACCCTATCTCATAATTATTTCATGTCCCAACCTCGGTGAGATAAATAAAAATACCAGATCCCTGACCTCAAACTCCAGTGGTCAGCTACAACAATCAGTGTAAGATTTCTATCGTGACTTTTCCGTAGCCATCTGCTTTCAAATCAACTAGACCTACTCAAAAGTCTCTTACATGTGACATGGTCCTAGTAAAACTACCTCACAAGCCTCTAACCAGAATAGGGGTGATTAATATGGACTACCATACAAATCCTCTTAAGGTTCCATCTGTATAGTCATCTGATAGCTATTATTGTAGGCAAACTCAACCAGGGTATATAACTCTCCCAAGAGCCCCCAAAATCATGGGTACATGCTCGCAGTATATCCTCAAGCACCTTTATCATATGATATAACTATCAATATCCATTTCAGCTCCTGAAAGGTTTTATATTCCTTTTCCCCTGAATCAGGACCATCTTTAAAGTCAATTTACCTTTCAGCTCCTAAAAGTATATATCATAGGCATCTTTCCATACAAACTTCACACCCTTCTTTGTTAATCTTGTCAATGACAGTGATAAGCATGCGAAGTCTTGTATGAAATTCATTCAATATCCAACTATCCTTAAGAAACTTATTATTTCAAATAAATTCTTGGGATACTCCCAAGAAACCGCATCTCTCACCTTCTCTAGGTCAACTAATATTCCTGTCTCTGAGATAATATGACCCTGGAAGTGAATCTTATCCATACAAAAGTGTCACTTTGTGAGAATAGAATATAACTAATACTCTCTTAGTGTATCCATAATGATCTCAATATATTTTTCCTGGACATGTCAATTGTGAGAATACACCAAAATATCATCCATGAAAACCACCACAAATGAATCTAGATAAGGATAGAAAACTCAGTTCATCAATGCCATGAAAACTGATGGCATGTTCGTGAGAGAAAATGATATAAATAGATACTCATATAGACCATACCTACTATGAAAATACGTATGAGGTATATTTTTAGGTTGAACACACACATGATGATATTCAAATTTCAAATAAATTTTTGAGAACACCCGATATCCTCAAAGCTAATCAAAAAGAGAATCTATCTATGGAAAAGGATACTAGATCTTAACTATGAACTAGTTCAACTTCTGATAATCCACACATAGAATAAGGGTACTATCCAAAGTTTTTGAAAGGACAATAGAACCCCATAGAGAAGTACTAGGTTGAATAAACCCATTTTCTTCCAAATCCTCTAGATGCCTCTTGAGCTCCCGCAATTCCGTAGTAGCCATCCTGCAAGGAGGAATGGATACTGGTGCAGATCTTGGCACTAGATCGATGGAGAAATAAACCTATCTATTAGGATGTAAACTAGAAAATTAGTCCTAGAAAACATCCTTGAAATGATCAACCATTAGAGGGAAATCTTCCTAACGGACTCCCTAATAATCCAGATAAAAACTAGAAATATTGGCTGTCATTCCTCCTAGCCCACAATGCTCTAGTCTAGATCGGATCGCCTGGACATACCATTCACCCTTGTGAATAAAAAATCCAGAATTTGGTGATGTGGAATTCACTCTCCAATGATAAAAATCAATGAAGGATTGATAAGAAACTATCCAGTACATCCCGAGTATGACATTACAACCAATAATCTCGAGGGAAAAAAGGTTCCATATGAAGTAAACCCACTAAACTGGAGGGGGAAATTCCTACACTAACATACATCCTCTGTTCAGATCCCTAATTAAGTTTCAAGCATCATAAAACCCTCAAAAAACTGAACAACAAGCACAAGGATTTCCACAACAGGTACAAATATGAAACTATACGATGCACCTATGTCAAAAAGGGAAGATAGAAGAATATAGGTTACTAAAACCATACCTCTCACTGTAGATGGACTGAAACTATTATCATAGAGGGTAGTATATACATAATATATCTAGATTGAACCAGGATCCTATGAAACAACATCACTACCTAGAGCAATCCCTCTTCGTTGTCTAGGTACCACGGGTGTCTGACTACCTCAACCATGACCAAATCCTCAACCCGACTGATCAGTACTAATATAGCTCCCATCCTAAAATGGATATATGAAACCTGATCCTGAACATGGTGTCAGATCTGGCCCCCTTACACTAACTTCTGGAGGGATGGTCCTACAGAAACATTGTACATGGCCCATACTTCCACAAGCTTAGCACTCGAATAGGTCATGATCACACTGATTCCTCATGTTTATCTATCTTCACACTGATGATATCAATCATCACTACTATCACTAGAATCCTTTCTGGTACTCATGTCATAGGAAGCATCAAAACAAAACTTCCTACCAATAGAAGTAGAACTATTGGTCCAAGAGGCTACACTGATCTACTATGAGCCTCCAACTTTTCTCAGGTTATGTTATGAAATTAGAACCCAATTCACTATATCTGTAATCATATTCAACCTAAACATGTTAACATAAGATAAAATGGCGATTCAGAGACCTTCCTTGAAGCGTCTATCCCTCGATGCCTCATCATCAAGATATATGAGTGCAAAATGCTGTTTCTCTATAAAGTGTGCTGAATATTCCATAACTGTCATGACGTCCTACTTCAGAATCATGAACTCACTTGATCTATATACTCTCAGAGTCTTGGTAAAAAATCATTCATATAATATAGTTTTAAAATCCCACTAAACCACATCACATAATGCATCATCCTAGTTCAAAACATCCCACCAGTGCATTGCTGTTCCCTGAAGCATATAAGTCACAAGTTTAAATCTCATCTCAGGAGGTGTATCTAGATACTTTAAGATCAATAGATTTATCTCAATTCATATCTCAATAGCCTATAGTCCTCAATACCCTGAATATAGAGGAGGATACTAATACTGGAACTCATGCGTCAGCTCATCCATAGCTGAGGCAGTCTGCGGTGCTCCCTAAAAAGTTTGTATAAAGTGTGTAAAATATTATGGAACTGTGCCTCAACACCCATGTATAATAAAAAATATTGTTCCTAAGCTATAAAAATAATATGATCCAATAGTATCCCATGTCCCACCACCACTAGATCACGGTCATTACCACCCTCTAGGCGTACAATTTGAGGTTGTTATGGTGGGATGTCTCTAAATTTCCAAAAACGCACCTTAGAAAAGATCGATAACCAAAGCTCATGGGTAAAAGTGTACGATAGATCAAAACCTTCCTATAACTAGGTCGTACCACACAAACTTATCCTAAATCCATGACTGGGTGAAAAGAAAAAGTCACAAACGTCTCTAGAGATACTACCTACTGCCCTCTCAAAAGTCGAGTCAAGGTCAAGTTCTCTATTTTATAGTTACAACTTCATTTTAATTCATATTCATTTAACATTTCTCATTTAAATAGTGTAACAAAATGGTGAATCAATTCTGATTTATAAGGTTCCATACTCCTCATGAACCAAAATATATAATCCACTTAATTCATGCCATAACACGTTCCATTCCATGCAACCGATGGTCCATGACTCAACGTTCCATAATTGGCTATTTAGGGTATATGTTGTTGCATAATCAAGAAAACACTACTTAGGTTATGGAATTCACTCTAATTACCAACCATGTTTCTCAATTCCCTATAAAAAACATTTATCCCACAAAAAATATATCACACAAGCACATATCACTATCATGAGAAAAAGCAATGCTCTCTATATGGCATGGCATAATGCATGACATGTGAATCCTATAAAGTGACTATAATTATACATGAGATGGAATACCCTCATCTCATTAGGTTGAATAAAAATAGAACCCATAATCATATCAATGATAACATCACAATTCAATTTTATCAACCAACTATAGAATCAATTCAACTATAATATATTAAATCTATAAAAAAACAATTTCCATTTGAGGAAATTTAGATTTTCCCATATGTGGGATAGATTCTCCCAGAAAAAACTCATTACATTTATTACTAATACCCTTTATATTATATCTAAATAGTAATGTATAAAATAAATATCCTCTGATACCACTTTGTAACATCCCATACCCTGATGTCACTGAACGGTTACTCGAGCCCGGTTGGCCACATGGCCTCAAGCACATATTCCAAAATTCCAGAAGATGCCAACTAGTAGCGAGAGCCTAGGATATGTCTGTGGGGCTTACTAGAGTTTATTTTTTTTAGAAAACATATAGATCAATATCGAAAGAAATATAAAAATGAATAAACAGCAGCAAAAGACACTATGACCACTGGACCTATAACCCGCCAGAGCAGAAACACAATAATATCTACACAAGAATATATAAATAATGAAATATTTCATCTCATAAATAATTATGATAATTTCATGTGTTTAAAAGAATCCAAAATAGCTATCGAGGAAATGGTATAATATGTGTATCAAAAAACTAAAAAGACTAAAAAGATGCATCCCAACTTGCATCACAAGCCTCATCTCGGTCCTACGCTCACCTACTCCTAATAATGGCACAAAGACAAGTATCAAACTATGGGAACTTTCCCCAATACCTACCTATATCCAAATAGTATATTTTGGTAACCAACAGTGTCCTTAATAGGGTTTGAGATATAATCACAGTAGGTCACCACCCAAGGTGTCTATAACAAGTCCTGGATATGCAATACAAGCTAAATCAGAGTGCATAAAATAATAAGTATGATTGTAATAAGAGTAAAGTTCCTAAGGTAAAAGTAACCAAGAAAGTGATCCTATAAAAACATACAAGTCTCCCTAAAAAACAAGTTTCAAGATCCTATAACAAGGTAGCAGTAAAACAAAAGGAAGAAAACAACACAACCATTCCATATACACAATATGTCACATCACCTAAAAACATGCCATATAACCTATATCCCATATCAACTATGGTCGAGATGTATAACCAGAAGTGTCACATTTACCATAGACAAACCGTATAATCAATTATTCCAAATTTACCATGAGCATTCGTTATAATTAGAAATGTAAGACCCCTCAGGGCTTGATCCAAGGCATCCTCATCGAGTCCCAGGAGCATCTAAATAGAAACTCAGTTAGACTTGGTTTGGTGTCCAAGGATAATGTCAATAGGACATGTCTACTATGATTCTAAACAATCTAGATCCAAGGGGTAGCAAGGCCCAAGGCATCCCACAAAATCAATACCCAAGGTAAATCTCATCTAAGGAGTCCACTACCACTATCAAGATCCATAGAATTATCATCCCTGACATCTAATGGAGTTATGATCCAAGGTATACCCACCAAGGTATCCTCTACCATCTCAATTCATCACATTCATTCATTAATTTATAGACATTCAATTCCATGAGTTTACCCACTCATATAGCATTTCACATTTCAAAAATTAAACAATTCAACATCATTTTTCACACGTAAAAAGAGGCATACCATCTTCTAATCAATCAATTAAACACAATTCATTTATAAAAGGGATTAATTTAATTAGTTAATCTCAAAAACACACCCCATGGGTTTTATAAAAAAGGTAAATCTTAAAGGAACACCCCATGGGTAACTTTGGTTGGGAAAAAAACCTCTAACAAGTCTTAAGGAACTAGTGGGAATCCCTAATAAGTTACAATACATTCAATTTAATTATTCAATTAATTTTAGGGGTAACGTTGGAAAATTATGGCATACCAGAACAATGAAAACTAGCTCTATAAAGCACTAAACCACTTGGAAAATTATAGACCACCTACCATAGGTCTGTAGTGGAGTTATTGTCCAGTATCAACTCCTGATTCAACTCATATCAGGAGAAAAATGGAGAGTGGATGAAGAACCTGAAAATATGGAATATCATCTTTCACCCAAATAACTCTGTTGATTCTAAGTTAAATTAAGAATGACATAAAAGGAATGGATTACTCACTAGTTTTAATCCAAAGAGACCAACGATGCTCGATTCTGAGTTCAGATGGAGAATCAGTGGAAAATCCTATAATTTAGCTTCATGGAGGGCTCCCAAAATGAGGTTCTACCAATGGGAGGATAAAATGAAAATTAGATTTAGGTTATAAAATAACTTAATTTAAAATTGGCCATTTTTCCTAAAAAAACTAGGCCACATGGTTTGACAGCAAGGTTGGCCAAATTTTATGCCAAACATGTTACCTTTAATGGTTCAAGGGGTACCTCGTACGATTAGTGTGCATAGTTTGACTAACCATACACAAACCATGCTTGTACCCACTATCAAAAACTGCAAAGGCCCTCACACAGGCATGCACATCTATTGTCATGGTTTTCCAAACCATGTAGGATTCTTTTTCCCTCTGCCTAGTTCTCACACAATTAGTCAGACCGTACAACCTATCCTTCATAGTTTCTACTAACTGCATGACCTATCTGATTTTTCAAAAAAGTTTGGTTCTGGGATATGAACAATCCCCATACACCCTCTATACCCCCATGAACTCAAATGGTATTCACATTATTACATAAAAAATAATTTAAAATTAAATTAAAGGGATCCTTTACTTATAGGAAAACTTGGGATCATACACTCATGGAGTGGTATGTGTGGTTCCATATGGTTGGGAGTACATAATTGACCATTTGTGGGTGAGGTCCTTAGGATTGACCAGATGTTAATGAATATTGTGAGTGCCGTTCTTGGAAGCTAGGAATCGGTAGGGGTGATGATGTTTGTTGTTCAGGGAAAATCTAGGTATAATAAGGATGATATCAAGACAATATATCCCATGTGGTTTATGTATAAAGGGTTGATGTCATTGATAAATAGAAATGCTGTAAAAGGAACAAAAATATCCTTTTCTTTTTGATTTTTTAAAAAAAATCCATTTTCTTTTAAGATCACTTTTAAAATAATTTTCATTAAAAATATATTTGAAAAATTTCCAATGAATCTTCAAAGAAATGACTATGTGTAATTATATACATGTCGTAAAGGTAAAAATAACATTCCATTTGCATAATAAAAAGGTTAGAAAAGTGCCTTTTTAGAAAAGATACAAGAATATTCCTTTGAAAACATTTTTAAAATAAAAAATGGGTAAAAATTCCCTTAATAAATCATTTTTAAAAGGTTAAAAACTTTTTTCAAATCATTTTTATAAAAAATGGTTTTGAGAGAAAGTAGATTTACAACAGAAGAGGGAAATGAAGTCAAGTTTTCTTAAAAAACATTTGATAAATTATTTTGAGTAACAAATAGTGGAAAAATGGTACTATTACCTAAAAAAGATCATGAATAAATAGAGGATAAAAAATGAAATATTTTACTGAATTTATGATCATATAAATTCCTTTAATGGAATTTAAAGAATAATCAATCTTGGTTAGAATGAGATTGTGAAATAAACCCTTAAAATGATCATAATGTTTAGGTGAGAATTAAAAAATGAATTGATCATGTGTATCAATTGTAGATACACATATAAGAATTGTAAATACATTGATAGATATTCAAAATTATTAAACACATAACCATATAATATTTACGACAACGATGAAGTAATATAACCCAATGAAAAGGAATTGAGTTATGAAATTTCTTTACCACTTGGAAACTTTAATTTTAAATAACATTAGATGAAATAATTAAAATTGAAAATCAAAATACCATGAATAATGAATTAATAATGACATTAAATGTCAAAGGTTCATTATATCCACCATATAAAATATACTAGGTGCATACCATTATAATATGTCTCAATGAAATGAAATTAATAAGAAATCCCTTACCACTTGGTAACTTTTGAATTTATACTCCCCATGAAATAAATAAAATAAAATTAAACTTTAAATACAATGAAAGTAAATTTATTCATAATATTAAATAAAATAGGGGCATTATATACATAAAAAAATAAATAATTTGTTAAAATGGTGTATGCTGCACGGAAAGAAAAGTGAGATAAGAATCCTTTCCCACTTGGTAATTTTTGAATTTATAAGACCCATGAAAAAAATAACAACAAATGAAACTTTAAATAACTGTAATATAAATTTATTAATTATATTAAATATAATTGTGTTAGTATATACACCACACAAAATAAATAAATGGTGAAAATGGCATATGCCTCACGGAAAGAAAAGTGAGACAAGAATCCCTTACATTGTGTTTCCTTTTGGGTGAATGTCCTTTAACTTCCTAGTTTTAAGTATTTTATTAACTTATACCAGAACCATAATTATATTTATAATATCATATATTATTCTTTTATAATATCTTATTACCCTTCCATTAACGATCTTTCCTTATTTTCATCATTTCGGGTAATAACTACTTCGTTTTTTGAGTACATTTTTACTTGTTATTTTTTGTTCTTATTATGTTGATAGTGATTTCATAATATAAAGAGTTTAAAACCTTATTTAATTATCATATATATTAATTATATATGTATTTATAGTAATACATAATATTTGGATATAGGAAATTAAATTCACCATTCATGGAGATGGTATGCCGTACGTACGCATGAATACTACATCCATTTTTTCGTCATGTTTAAAATAATAAAAATTAAATGATATATAAATTTATATTATAATTTACAATATAATATTTATTTCATATATTTCACATGGTTTTATTAAAACCATACATTATAAATTCCATGTATAGTGTGAATGAATCACATTTCTTTGAGGAGGCGACAGTCTACACATCCACAAACGACGTTATCACATTCCCACAAAATGGAAAGCATGAAGGAATGTATTATATAAAAAATTAAAGAAGTGTAATGAAATTATAAATACTATATATATCTTATATAAATTATAAACCCATCATTATTCTAACCTTGAAAGGTGGTAAATTGAAGAACGAACGACATCGGTTCATGAGGTGGTAGCCTGCCGTACAGAGGAACGATGATTGCGTATCCCATTTGATGGATATGTGTGAAATTGTAGGCTGAGATATTATCATAAAAAATATTAGTATATTTTTTATGATAAGTTTATTATATAATCATGATATAAAAATAATTTAAGTGGTGGAGAATTAAATTAAACAAAAGTAATCCTTGAAGAATGTTACCTCTTATTCAGGTAACTCCTTTTGGTTTATACCAAAAGACTTCCTTGGATTTATTTATGCTCAATTTGAGGATTCTATGATGAGGGTATGGATTTTTAAATTTTATTTTGGTTTTATTTGGATGATCCTAATGGCTTTAGAGGTGTAAATAAGCGGGAGGGGTGAGAGCCTTTTTATAGTGGAGGATGAGTGGAATTCTTGTAAATATAAAAAATGTAAACACTATTGGGAGGTATACCTTACATAATGTGACTAAAATAATAAAAAAAATTCAATAAAATGGAGGATATGGTGGAAATATTTCCATAAAATATGTTTTTTACATTTTTCTAGGTCATTTTGGTCCTTAAGATTAAGGTTTAGTCCCCTGTTAAGATTAATTTTACCTTAATTACTATAATTAATTTTAATTACTTTCACTAATATTTTTGGTCAAAAACTGAGTTGAACATACTAAGAATTATAAATTATTTTTATTCCAAATAAGGATTCTATTTTGAAAAATTCCAATCACATAATTCGCAAAAATTAATTTAAATTTAATCCCATAGATGAGACAACAAAGCAGGTTTTTAAAGTAAAAATGTTCAAAAGTTTGAAATGTTTTTATATCCAATTTCAATGTGTAATTGATTAAAATGAACTAAATTTTATTAATTAAGGTAAAATTTATCTAATTTTAATTTAAAACCTATTTAAAATATAATAAATAAATTATAAAAAATAACACTTTTCAATTAAAATTCAACATTTTTCACTATCCCTCAAAAATTGAAACTTCTTAGAAAAATACCACAAATTAACTCTAAGATAGTTTTAAAATTTATATTTAAAAATTGAATTTTATTTTTACAAATAAAATTTATAAAAGTGTAAAAATTTGGTTTTAAAACTAGTGCACCATTAAAAGGCAGCAAAATTTCCTTTTTATAAAAATAAAATTTTAAGCGTAAAATTAGATTTATTCTTATATTATTTATTTAAAATGTATTGGATGAATATTAAAAATATTTTATTGAATATATAATATATATATTTCATTAATATAATTCACTAATATTAATTAATTTAATTTATTATTATAAAACACCTTTGGCACATAATAATAGTTTTTATAAAAACATCCCCTTTATATTCAATTGGTTCTTATATTCATTTCTAATTAATTGGATACCAATAAATTTAATAATATATATTAAAATGTTAGTTAATCCTATTCATAACTGATATTTTAATATCTAGGTTATATATTGTAATATTTTAATAATATATTTTTGTTTGGTAAAACTCGATCTGGTGCATGACGTAAGGTATTGAAGAAACTTATCGTTGCGTGCGACGTAAGCAAACTCAGTATTATGTACATTTAAAGCTATATAATGGATTAAATATATTTTAAATAGTAAATATATTTTAATGTCTAGGTATATTATAATCCCTTATGTGCTTGGTGTTTCTTTTCATACACGCTATCAAATACAATATCTTTATTTTAGAATTTCAGGGTGTTACATATACTTTTTATTTCAAGTAATTTCTTTGTAATAAGGCATTTTGATTTCCAATTTTCCCTATTACAATTTTCTTTTACTCATCCATTTATAGATAATATGATTTCCATTTAATGAGATACCACCTTTCACTCTCAATCACCTCTTCTATAAACCATAGTATACACCTGCTATACCGCTGAATGTATCCTATGATATTCAATGCCAAACATTTGAATAGTGAATACCCAACCTCATTTACACTAAAAGGTATTCAACTAGTTGTAACAATCCTTAGTTGATTGGTAACTTCTATATATGTTACCCAAACTCTTTAATCTTGGGTTTAAAAGTGATGAAAGTCATTCTTATGTTGTATGATCTTTATGGCACACTAATGCATGTACGTCATATGAATGTGATGGGAGGGAACATAATTATATTAACATACAATGAATTTGTAAATGTTTTTATCTGATGATATGCCTTGTATGGTTCATGAGATGTTATACTAAGAACATTATTTTATGATGTTTGGGCGGTTAGCCTTGACTTATGCATACAATATCATCTTTTATGTCGATTCCACATTCTCATATTGGCTCGACGTTGTTAACTTTTATCATGATTTAATGAACATTTTTATGATTATCACCCCTTTTATGTCACCTTAATATACCTATTGACTAATATATATTACCCTCATCATGTTATTATTTGATTATTCTCTTACTGGTCTTTATAGATCACCATTTTCTTATGCGTGTCCCTAGGTTATCTCAGGAAATATTATAATATTTATGGAATATAATGGCATGTTTTTTAGTTTTAAAATAATTTTTTTGTACCTTTGTTTCAAGTTAATGTGATAAGTACCTAATTTCCCAAAGAAACTAGGCCTTATGTTCTCCTTGGATTGTATTCTTTGTGTATTTCTATAATAAATCATGAATTAAGGTGTATTAAAGATATGGGTTGTCATAGTTGAAACTAGAGGAAATTTTTTTAAAAGAAAAATGTTTTAAACATTTTTTTCCTCTTTACTTCTAAAGTAACACACTTTTACCATTTTAATTTTATTACCACTATTAATAAGTTTTTTATTTTTTTACTATTCATTATGACAAAAAATTAAGTTGAAATTTTTATATAATATAAATAACTCTTAATAAACATATTGAATCCATTTTAATATATAAAATTCATAGAAGTTTCATTATTTAATTTAAAATAAAACCCTCAAGCTTGATGAAAAAAGGTTTTTTGAAAAATACATTTTCCAATTAGAATATGATCTTATAGTAACTGTATGGATAGAAATAATCATTATATGAATTTAAATTAGAAAATATAGATATATAATCTATATATTTCATTTAAATCATTTCTAATTAGGGGTTACATTAATTAATTAAAATGGAAAAACATTATGAACTTTGAAACAGTTCAAAAAAAGCGCTTTTAAGCCTAATAATAAACTTATACTAAAATATAGTATAAAAATTATTTAAATGTAATTAATTTAATTAAATATAACCAAATAATATTTTTTTTATTTTAAATAAAATTAAAGGAATAGTGGGAATTATTAATTACTTAATTTATTAAAATAAATGACATTTTTACCAAAATTTTTATTTTCTCTATTTGCTGAAAAAATAATACATTAAGAAAAATCACAAAATTTCACGCCAATTCAGTATTGATACATTGATTTAAAAAATTATATTGATTTTATAGAATAAAATTTCAAATATTTCAAAAAATTAATTATAATATTTTCTCACAAATGAAATAAAATTCTTTTTTAAGAAAACATATTTTCATAGAAAAAATGAACTTACTTAAATTTGAGTACTTATTTATTATAAAATAATCAACACATTTAGATTGTAAAAAAACTTTATAGATAATTTTCATAATAGGGTTATTCCTATTCATACCGCCAATTTTAACATATAATTTATAATATTTATGTTTAAATAATAATATTTTAATAATATATTTTGGTTTATTTAATCTTAGTGTTGCATGTTATATATGCTATCAAACATAGTGTTCTTTTAAACTCATAGGGTGTTAAATTCTGACCCCCTAAATAAATTGCATCCTCACAATTTGAACTTATGCTCATTTTGACATTTATAAAAACCAAATTATTCTATAAAAAGTAGGATAATTCCCAAAATAATTATGAATATATTAATCTATAAAATTAAATGATAAAATAAAAGGTTTGACATAGATAATTACTTAAAAAAATAACCCTATTTCCTAAATAAATTCAATAAAGTCAATATGATATAAAGTTTTAACATCAAAGGTTACCCCATACCCTTCAAATTACACCTCAGAAAACATAATAGAAATTTTCCAAAATAATCATTTATGTTAAACCTAACAGTTATATATTTATCTTATCCTAATAAAACATTTCCCAAAATATCATTAATCACTACAAAATCATAAAAATTTAAAAATATTTGGTCGTAAAAATATGTTTCCCAAAATCATCATAATATTTATATTTCAAATCATTTAAGTAAAAAAAATCATACTAACCAGTACATTTCATAGGCTAGTGGCAACCTTTTCACCCTTATATAACTTTGGTTGTAGGTTTAATCCCAATGGACTTACCGAATACGATGAGTTTTCTCCCAGTATGTGGGTTGTCATTTTTATAGAACTATATTAATATGATTTCTATAAAGTTCAAAAAAATATGACAAACGACCTCAAAATAACACTAATCATCAAATCCATTTTTAACCACTAATTAATTCTATCAAATAATCTTTATTGACTATAATCACTTCATCATCAATCACATATCAATGTTTATCCTTTCCCCAATCATTTTCCCCCATAAAATACAACCTTACCATTAGATAACCTTTCATGATCTTTTTTTAAATTTAATATATTCTTGAAAATCATTAACAAAAACTACTATAGAACAATCCTGAGGAGTTTCATGATTCTTATTATCAACATACCATAAAAATAGTTCAATAACATGATTCTCTAGTTCCAACACCAAAAAACTTAAATCATTACACATAAATTATTTTCATAACATAGGCCCTTAGAAAATAATCGCTGTATTACAAAATTGACTCAAATAATGAATAAGTTTCCCATATTTAGTATATTGAAATTTTAGTGGTTCCATAGGTTAAAAATTATTTTCCCATGTCGTGTTAACTAGAATCTTTATTTTTTTCTACAATTATTTGCTTAGTGTCCTTATTTTCCACAAATAAAACATCTTATAATTACTTTATGTCATTTTCCATGGTTCCTCTTCCCATATTCTTTACATGTAGGAAAATGAATCTTAATTTATTTATCATATTTAAAACTTGAGATTCCATTAGATTTCATCCTTATATTCTTTGATGTGTTTGAAAATTTTACTATGTTCTAATTTTTAATCATAATTAGAGATAAATCATTTGGCATGATCACAAAATGTATAACTTCTATTCTAATTAGTTCAAGAATCTTGTTTGGGAAATCATTATATTGCCTTTTATATTGGTTTTTGTAATTCTTTCTTCTATTTTAAGTTATTAAATAAAAATAATAAAAGAAAAATTATGATAATGAATTAACATAAAAAATGGAAACATAAAACCTAGAAGGATTGAATTATAAAAGATAATTATATTGAAACATATGATTTTAAAGGTTTCAATCTTGGATAACTGTGGTAACATTTCATATTAAGTTTTATTTCCTAATAATGTTTTCATGTCTATTTTTATGATTCATAAAGATTTTGTGAGTTTCCAAAACAAATCCCCTAAGTGTTTCAAACTAGGTGTGCAACAAGGACCGTCTTCATGCACCAGGTGATGATAAAGTCTAGATCAATGCACCCATTTCAGGGTTATTACCCCTTGGTATAACTGTGCTAGAGCCAAATCTACTTTTAGTATCTAGACAATGATTTATTTTCTTAGAAACAACTTACTATATATATTTTACCAAAATTTAGGGATGTTTTTCTATATTTAGTCTTACCTCTAAGGATTTCACTAGTGTTTTCTAATCGCAATACCCAAAAATAACAAGATATTTTTTTCAATACAAACTATTGAAAATCCATACTTTTAAAAATATTTTTATATTATTTTTAATATAAACATACATTGAAAAGAACCCAATGATCATAAGATCTGGAATCTTTTAAATTCTAGTTTCATAATACATCGAAGTGAGACTAAAATAAAAATTCATTATTATATTCCCCATAATGAGATCTTAAATACATTATATCTCGTAAAACTTCATGGGGTAACCAAGGGAATACATAGAAGAAATGGGTTATCTAAAAATAACACTAAGGGAATATACATGATTAGGAAAAATAAAATTCGAGTCAAAGGTATAACATGATATAATAAAAGTAAAGGCTCATGAGTAATCACATAGAAGAATAACATAAGGAACTTGGTATCATAATATCATAGCATAAAATTAAAAGTGGAAGAAACATAAACACAACATAACAATAATTTAAGGATAACCACCTGGGCAACATCACATGGTGGACAAAGTCCCATAATAGATTAGGTTCACTCACAAATCCCATACATGAGATCTCACATGACTAAAACATTACGCAATTCATTAAAGGGATATATAATTATGGGAAAACCTATCACATTCATTTAAAATATATAAATATCTTCTAAACATAAGGAAATAAATCATAAGTCACGAACATAAGAATTACCCAAAGAAAGAAAATTGGTTGCATAATCTTTCCTCATATCATAATCAAAAGAGTTTTCTTATAGAATGCATTTGAGAATGATCATAAGGAATGTATTACCCCATAAAAGTAGGGGAGGGAGAGATAGGTACATATATAAGATATATATATACATAATTTATAATATTTACATAATATTAAAGGTTATTTCCATTCATGAATAGAAATAGTTTTAAAAATATTAAAAACAATCTTGCGGAAAAAAACATTTCCAATTCGAAAATAACTTTTGAAAAACTAAAAATTCAAAAAATATTGTGTAAATAATTTTATTTTAAAATAACCTTTTAATATTATAAATTAATAATCATAGAAAATAATGGTCTTTATGGTGGGTAATTCTATGCATTTTTTATAATTTTAAAAATATTCCTTTCACACTTTAGTAAAAAGTCAAAATTACCCCATTCAAAAAACAACAAGAAGATTCATTTTAAATAAAATTTTAAAAATAATAAACTTGATTAAAAATGAATTTAAAAAATCATATAATAATATTAAAACATTTTTTGAAAATGTTTTATGGATAACATGGACAAAGAATATAAATGGTTTTTGATTGAAGTGTGAAATAATGTCAATTTTCCTTAAAAATATTTAATCAATATTTGTAAGTACCAAAGAAAGAAAAATCATAATATTACATGAAAATTTAATGAATAAACATATGGGAATAAAACTTAAAGGTTTTAATATAAAATTATCCTATAATTTCCTTCAATGAAAATTGATTCATAAACAATCATGATTAAAATGAAATTGAAGCATAAACCCTTCTCGCCTTGGTAACTTTTGAATAATAACCCCATAAATGAAGTAATTTAATTTTAACATAAAATATCATAAATTATGAAGGATTAATTATATAATATTTAAATGGGAAGTATGTACACCTTATAAAATAAATTAGGCGGATAAAAGAACACGTGTCTCAAAGAAGGCAGTTTTGAGACAGAAACACTTACCTTGAGTCCAAATTTGTCGTGTATATCGTTTATCTCCCATATAATAAAATTTTATCAATAATTTATTTATTTATAATAATTTTAAGTTTTAATACCATATAAATAAATCAATAAATTCATTAATTTTGATGACATATTTAATTACATAATCAGATATTTCCACGTCGAATGTTTTGAGGTCATTTAGTTCATAATTTTATAACAACAACGATGTATTTTCCATGGTCAGAGTGGTCATTATTCCATAATATATAGAATAATAATAAAGGAATAATTATAATTTTTATACAAAATTTTTTACTTTTAATATCAACCATGAAATATGGTTATGAAAAATGATTTACATTACAATCATGGAGACGATAGGTTATACATATGCATGCGTAAAATTTCCATTTATCAAAAATCACAATTGAAAGAAGGTAATTGTTATTTTATATTTCCATAATGATAATTATATCTTAAATATCATATTATTTCTTTAAATACAATTACATATATCATTCATTTGATGTGGTAATAAAAAATTTATCACATCGCTTGGCAAGGCGGTTGTCCGTCATACACACAAATAATGTTATAAAATTTTAATGGATGTTAAGGTGAGAAGGTATATGGCATGTTATTTTTACATAAAAATTAATATTTCATTAATATAATATATAAAAATTAAATCCATCACCATTAATAGTCATGAGATATGATTATGGAAAATGAATTACATCGGTTTGTGAGAAGGTAGTATTCTGTACACACGAACAATGGTTTCATTTCCCATTTGATGGAAGAGGAGATGGTTGAATATTAAGACATAAAAATAATAAATTATCTGTATATATAAGATAGTGGTGTTATTGTATTTTGATTATTAATAAATATTTAAAGGTGTAAAAATAAGAAGAAAAAAGAAGTAGCTCGGTGAAGATGACTACCTTCGCTTAAAAGAACCTCCTTTGGATCTCTTATTAAGGACCTTAAGGATGATATTTTGGGAAGACCAAAAGCTCTAGAATGTGGATAAGGATGTTGGGGAGATATTTTGGTAGGTTTTGGTGATGAAATACTATTTTGGAGTGTGCTAATTTTTTTATTACTTAGTATAGTATATTAGTTAACCAAGGTAATATACTGAAGAGGAGTATGCACAAAATGGTTTTTCAATTTTTTAATTGTTTAGAAAAATGGTTTGGGTTTAATTTTTAGAACTTGAAAATAAAACTAATTTAAAATGATTTATTTAAAAATAGTTTAGAAATATGGTGGTCATAGAAGGTTTGGATATACTTAGTGTAGCGTTATCTTGGTTTTCAATTAATACCCTTTCTTCTTCTTATTAGTGGTAAGAGGGAGATTTTGTTATCAATTATTTTCGCTCCCATGTCCAAGTAGTGAATGTGATAATATCTATAATGGGAATATCATATTTTTATAATCTACTTCCTATGTTCATGTTGATTTATCATTTCCTTTTGATTAATTAGGGAAATCTCGGATTGGGAATTGTTATTCCCAAACAACCAATAGTTCCTGCCGTAATTCCACGCACATGCTTGTGATCATGGTTCACTCACCACCCAACCCAAATATTTTCCATCATATAAAAATAATAATATGGTGGAGGGAGATATGAATCATTGACCAAAATAATTTAAATTAATATATTCTGAACCTAACATAATCTCATTTGGTATTGAAATATGAAATTTTGAATTGAATCCAAAAAGTATAAGAAAGAATGGATTTTATTTATTCTGGTCCAAAAAATAAAAAAAACAAATAGGTACAACCTCACCATATCATAATCACTCAAAAAGATACCTCTAAATTTATGGTAAATCTATGTTGATTTATTATAGGGGATACATCATAGGAATTCACAGAAAATAATATAATAGAATGAAAGAAAAAGAAATAGCACAACAACAGTCCATCATGCATCGATTCCCCTCACAACTCACTCTCTTTAAATCCAACCTGGCCTCTTATTTATAGGTATATATTATGAATAGGGTTCCTTAAATTATTTCATAAATGGGTCAAAATTTTATTACAGTTTATCTCAAGGGTGCGTGGGTTTTAAATGTGCAACAATAACAGTAAATCTCACCAAAACTTCCATTTTTGGGTCAGTTTTGAGGGTTTCACAACAAGAATAATGTTCATGATTTGTAATGTGTGGGGATGAACTTCTCACAACTTGATTTCATATTCTAAAAGATTTATATGTGTGGCCCACATCTATCACCGCATGACCATATCTGTCACACCCTGACATGTGATTTCATCTTCCATAATGGCTTTTTTTCTTCATGTGTTCACTTCGCATCTTAAATTCCTTCATGTTTCATGTTGTGAATGAAATTAATGACCTGAATTGTGTTTTTCCATAATTTTTCACCCATTTTAATCATATTTATTCATTTATAAGATTCACATTTTTTTCTTGATATGTTGTATGTCCCCGAACATAGTTTGTATCATCAATTCATCACCTTTTTACCCTTTTATGATCATTTACTACATCTTGACACAAATTTTGAAAATGATTAAATACTGAAAATATCAAACAATTAAATTGTAATAAAATTATTTTTTATTAATAAAAACATGAAAAATATTACTCTTTCAATTCCCCCACACAAAGAACTTTCTAGTCCTCAAGAATGTCATATTAAATTAAATAAAGGATGAAAATACGTTACTAATATTCAAATTACAAAGCAATTGAATCAAATTATTAAAAATGGGGGATCAAACTTTCAATGTACAAAATAAACTTCAATTAAACTTCTTACTTTTAAAAGAAACTAATATAACCAAGTATTTTAGTCTTTTTCATTTAAAAATGGCACATTTTCCCCTTTCACTCATTCATATATCATAATTCATTATAATCAAACATGGAATATCTTGATTTACATGACAATGGATTATTTTCCCTCATCACTCATGATATAAATTAATATATAGTTATTATATTATCATGAGTACATGATCCTATTACATAGGCTTTCAAAGGATCTACATCCTCCACTTTATAAAGAAAAAATTCACACAAAATCATGAGTACTTGAAAAGAAGGTTTTGTTGAATCTAAGGCTTATGGTTGGTAGGGATTAATGTCCATAGTATTAAGGCTAAAAAAATATGATTATATCTAAATCATATTGTATTGATGTATAAATTATTAAGGCTCAAAAAGGAGTATTATATCTAAAGCATAATGAATGATTTTTAAGGTAAATTTTAATAAAAACTACCTCTATGAAATAACAACTCCCTCTCGCGAGAACACAAAGTAAATTCATAATCAATGTGTGTATAATGAAAGAATTTCAACTTCTTGAATTTTTATTTATATATTATTTATATATATATATTAAAAAATTATTCTTGTGACAAATATCTTATCCCCCACCTAACCACATATGATTAAAAGACCTTGAGTCTGGAAAAAGTGATTTTTTATTTTACCAAAACACAAAACACAAACCATTTTTTCAATTTTTTTAAGAAGGGAAAATGATAAGTATAATGTATGTAACATGATCATATCCCAATTACCAAAATAAAACCCCCACGTTTTTTCAGTACAAATTATTACATCTCATCCACCAAGATGTCCCACACCCCCATAATTAAACATTAAAATGTTATGCAATATAAAAAGATCAGGGTAGGAAGGATATAAATGGATTGTAATGTGGATTATTCCTAGAAAGTACATCAATTTATTTTATGGGATAAACAAGGATTTATATCATTATAGGTATAAGGATAAGGTATTAACAATAAAAACTTCCTCAATCATTTTGAATTTGGTTTTGAATAGTCATAGCTTCAATAAGTTCCAATTCAAGTTCTATCATGTGCCTACCCTAAGATCACTTAATTTTTTTTATTATGATAATATAGACAGTATTTATTCAAGAAAACCTCTAGGGAATGGAACATATTAATTTATTAAAATCACTCATAACATGAAATAATGAAAAATAAATATATATAAATTTTATAAATTCAAATTTTGAAAATGGTAGGGAAATTTTATTTTCCTGAATCAACTAATTCCATAAAATCATGAGTCACAAATTCAATATATATGTTTCACTATAATTATTAATTTATCGATTTTCTCATTAAATATCATTATCATTTAAATATAAAATATGGAATCATGGGATTTCTAAGAAAATATTATCCCCCAGACCAATCAAGTAAAGAAATAAATCTAATAATGGGCATTCAATTTGCATTAAAAGATTGAAAATAGATTTTCAATAAAAAATAAAGGGAGTTCAAATGATAATGAATGTAAAATAAAAATCCATTTAGAAATTATTATTCAATAGGGTATCATAGGTATTTCTTATTCAATTCTATTTTATAGTACTTTCATGACATGAATATGTTTCAAAACATGAATTTTCATTTCACAAATCTTTTTTTAGCATTTACACATTATGAATTCCATTTACAAAATGAATATTTTTCACGATGTGAATTTTTTATAAAAATTTCCTTAAATTCACATTATTCCATTTATACCTATGTTAATGGGATTATAAATGAGAATTAAATCAAATGGTAGTGTAAGCCTATTGAAAAATGTTTAAATAAGATTTAGGGGAAGAGTGGTCTAAGGCAAAAAAACTTGGGTTGCCTCTCAGACGAACTTTGGTTTTATGTCATTGACTTCACTTAAAAACACATTTTTTAAGGAAATACTAAAATATAAGATTCCAAAACCCACACTTAATTGATAAAGTATCCCCAATTCATTAAAATTGATTATTAAAGTAATTAGACATTAAAATAAATTACCACCTTTAATAAAATATAAAGTAAATAAATAACCTGGCGGGTCTTTAGTGATAACCATAATGATGGTGTGAAATCTCCTCCAATGGTTCTTTACTATTTCCTTATAAAGATATGTTATACCAACACAAATATGTTTTGTGTCTGTCCTTACCATAACACTAGAAAAACCCTTGAATTTTTTCTCTCTATAATAGTTTCGAATTTGTCAAATATTTTTTTTTCTTATGTTTCAATCTGAACCTCACTCTTCTTAAGGGGGTATGGAATTTTGGGAAAAATATTACCTTATCTTATTTTTTAAGATTTACAATTGATTTTATTGACCTACAAGAACATGGTTTTGGTTTTTAACTCTAAAATTTTAAACAAAATTGGTCTATATAAAAATTTACAGAGTGTAGATATACATTGTTATTGTGATCTTTTCCTCTCCTAATTATGAGAAGATACTCCACTTATCACTGTTGGTTTAATAAAGTTTTCTATGATCTTGTTCAACTCATGTTGTATAAAAACCCAATTCTTTAATACAAAATATTTCAGGATTCATTACATAATGGTACAAATTATACAATCCCAAAAGATGATGAAGCCAAAGGTCTTTGGGAAATTAAGTACATAGAATATAAACTTGATATAGGGATATAACAACATTATTAGAAATTTTCTTAAGATGATCCTAAAATTCCATTTCTATTTTGAAACTACAGGGGATAAACTAGAGAAATACATAAGAAAAGGGTAAGATATAAAGCCATGTATGGGAATAAAAAATGAATAGCATAAGGTAAAGTAGTACACGTGATCAAAGAAAAATATAAAGCTATCATAAGGGGATGAGAATCATAATATTAAAAAATAATCCATTTAATAACATGATAACATAAAGGTAACATGGGAATTTGGTGACAATATTAAACATGAAATCATAAAAATAGGCTAAGGATAACCAAAAATACATCATAACATAGTTGAGAATGTCCCATAATGGATTATTATTACTCCTAAATCCCACGCATGACATATCATGAAACTAAGATATTTCTTGATGCATTAGAGTGTTGTACGAGTGCACCCATCATTTTCATATCACGTATATGCATAAGTGTTTCACATGAATTATACAACATAAAGATTCCTTTTATAAATTTTAATCCCATGATCAAGGATTGTGGATTTTATTCATGGAATTCCCCAATAAATTAAGGATATTTACATCTATTTTAATACTCTAGACTAGAAATAAGGTTGGGTATTCACAAAAAAATGTCGGGCATGAAAAAATGAGAGGATAATTTCTGTAGCATTATGGGGGTGTATAAATGTTCATGGTAGGGATTAATAAGAGTTAAAGGGGTATCTCATAACTTGGAAATAATAATGGTAGTAATAGGGTTGTGTTAAATCTTATCTAAACATGAAAAATTGGAAAAATAAAAAAATATAAAGTATTTTCTTCAGTAAAGAGGAGCAAGAGAGAATCCCTTACCTTTATATGGTGTTTCCAAAAGATTGGGAGGAGATTCTTAAGAGTTTAGAGACACTATGGGAGGGATATAGAGATGGAATAACTGAGTAATTTCATTATAAATTCATTTTGAGTGAAGATAAATAGGAGTATGGGTAGGTTTATATAGAAAGGGAGGATGGTTCTTTATTATTTTTCAAACATAGGTTTTGTACTCTATATTATATAGCAATCCAAACCAAAAACATTCTATTGTATTTTATCCATGGATTATAATAAAGTAATTTTTTTTCATTATTTTAAAATTTTAAGAATTTATATCATTAAAATAATACCCTTGGTGATTTGGAAGTGAGTTGGGTTTATAAAGAATTGATTTTAAAACCATGAAATATAATATAGGTTTTGCAGGATTAATTAAGGGTTTATAAAATTAAAGAAATAACCTTATAACCACATTATATTAAATGGAAACATATATTTTTTCATGGATACCTTTTATGGTAAATATTAAATCACTTTTGGGTCATTGTGATGTCTTAATACACATCATATATTTATACTGTATTTAATTTTAACCCAAAAATTATTCAATCACTAAAAATTATGAAAAAATAACCACTTAAAAATGTTTAAATGATTATTTCAAAAAAAATATTTATTTTATCCAAATAAATCTATATGTATGGAAATTTATACTTTTAAATAAAAAACTCCACATTTATTGAACATTCTGGGTTTTTTGACACTAACAATTTTCTGACCCTTATAAAATTTATTTTTGACTTAGTAAAATTATATTATGATTTATATTTAATAAACATTATTTAATAATAATATTTTATTAAAATATAATTTATTTAAAAAATTCTTGAATTTATTTAAATATATTTTATTGATTGAAACTATATATTTCCCTTAAATACATTTTCTATATCATAGTATCAAAATCTAAGTTCTTTCAAACACGTTATATAATAATTTAAAAAAGAAATAATAATAATAATAAAGGTTAAATATAATAATTATTTTATTAAAAAATATTAAAATTTATACTATTATGGTCTAGATATATATATCCCTTTATTACACTATCAAATTTTCTAAGGGTAAGGTGTGTGATGGTGAGATTTTCTTCGGGTTGGTCGACTATAATGTTTGGTCCGTGATCTCGATGGGATTGAACTTCTCTTACGAATTGTTTCTTTCATGATTTGGTTGTTGAATAGTGGCTTGATATTGACCCAGGGAAAATAAAAATAATTCTATCTCTCTCATAATCTTTAATAAATGGGATTCATAGGGTACAATCCTACTAGTCGAAGCCATCACTTCTTCCATCTATTTCAATTGGAATTTAATACAACCCTTTATATATACTAGTTATATAATCACTATTAAATGACTATATTATCAATATTTATGGAGATTAATGGTATTTTAAATTTTAAATACCATATTACTATTTAAAATATATAAATTATTTCATGTGTTTTTAATAACTTCATTTCTTATAAGGAATTTAATCATTTAAAAAGGAAATTCAATTTATAAAATTTTGGCTCATTAAGTTATCCCCCTCTCCAAATATTTCACCCAAAAAATTTTCATTTTATACAATAAAATTGATGAGTTTTGTAACACCTTTTGATTTTGTGAAATATTTTTTTCAAATAAATTATTATTTTTTGATATCTTGGGTTAAACGTAATACTATGTTTAGCATGTGTGACATTCAACACCAAGTTCAAAGAAAACATGACATACTATTAAAACAATATTATTTAATATTATAGTTGTCTCTAATATTTTAGAATAGAGGGTAGTAATGGTATGAACTAAATTATGAAAATATAGGTTTTATAGAATTTTATAAAATTACTTCTATGGTGAGCAATTAATTAGAAATGTAAATAAAAACCATTTGAAAATAAAGAAAATATTTTTCCTTAAAACATATTTTATGCATAAAACTTTTTTTATACCAATAAAATAAATAAATATTACTTGGTTAATTATTTTAATGAAATTTATATATTATAAATTCAATAAAATTCTCAAAATTCATCTTAGGCGTTTTCTCAGTATGAGATAAGAATAATTCCATTTTTATGCTTAAAAATTGTATTTTTCAAAAAAATAGTTTTATTTCCTTTTGTACACTTATATTAAAATTAAAATTTTCTAATTTTAGAAAATTTGTTTGAAAAAATTAAATTTATTTTTTAAATTATCATGTCAAAATTATCTTGGAGTGAATTTCTAAGTATTTTCTAAAAAATAATTTTTTCGAGTAAATAATTTAAAATACTTGTTTTTCTACAAGATTAATTTTAAATTAAATTTTCCACTTATGTGAATTGATTTTGGAAAAATATATTAAAAATTTGGAATCATAATAATTTATATTATATAATAAGTTAAACTTAATTTTTTACCATAAGGAATTGTAAAAATAGAAAAAATTAATAAAAACAGTTAAGGTTGAAACGATTTTATCAGGGGTTAAATTAAAAGTTTAAGGTGTAAACAACATATAAACTTGTAAAAAACCCATTTTATATCCATATTTTGGCCATATTTGATATTATGTTCTAGGATTACCCATTTTGAGCTTTTTTTTTAATGTGAAAAACTCAGCTACACTTTATTCTTTTCAAAAATTTCATGTGTATCCTCTCCCCCACTTATAAAAGGCCTCCTACTCTCCTATCCTATTTATCACTTACAAAACCCTTATGTTTAAAAAATAAATTCTAAATTAACTTCCTTAAATCCATAACTATAACCTAGAGTCCTATTTGAGGTTATAAAGTAATTATAAGAAGGATTTAGGTTAAACCTAAAGAGGTTGTCCAAAGAGGAGGTAAAGGTTTAAACAATACATATTTGTTATAATTATTGTTCTAATTCCTTAAAATATTCTTAAATTATGATGATATAATAACATGAGTTTCTCCCATATATTTATATGTTATTATTTTAATTTAATAAACTAAATACACATCCACTTCTATAAAATGAGATACAAAATCATTATTCAGGTGTATGGCGAACAACCACCTTACAAACTGATTTTATTTGTTTTTCATAACCATATCTTAAAGAAATATAGAATGATTTATTTGATGGTTATATATGGTATTTATGATATTATTATACCCCTTTAATTTTAATATCACATAGATTATCTTACTTTAAAACATGTTGGTAAACTATAACGTCGCTCGTGTGTACGGTGAACTACCGCCTCACTAACCGATGTGATGTATTTTTTGTTTATTTTTTATGTGGATGGTAATAAGTATATATTGAATAAATATATATTATATTTGAAAAATAATTATACTTATGGAATTATGATATCACATATACCTTATTAATTTCCATTTTATGTGGGATATGATATTGTTTTTCGTGTGTACGATGAACTACCACCTAGTGAAGTGATGCAATTTATTTTTCACTAATGCCTTTCATGGAAGTTATTTAGGGTAAATTTAATGAATATATATAATATATATGATTCTTTAAAGGAAAAATATTATTTACCTAACTTTCTTTTCATCTTTCGAGGAAACGAAAACAATGTTCATGCGTATGTACGACCTACCATCTCCATAAACGGTGTATTTCATTTTCTGTCTCTAAATTTTATTGGTTACTATAAATAAATATATAATGAATATATATTATATTTATATCATGTTTAAAATTATTTAAAACATTTAACAATGATAAACATAATAGGACTGAAAATAACAAATCAAAACATACATGAAAAATAAAGCGGCTATTACCCGAAACATGATTTTAATAAGGGATTGTTAAATGAGTAATAAAAAGTAATAAGTAAATCACATATAGTATTATATATATAATTATTATTAATTAATATATTTATATTAGAGTTATATTTTTTATATAGGATTTTTGAATGTGTACAAAGGAAGGAGGACATAAAGTGGGGGATTTTTGTCTCATTTTTATTTTCTATGAGACACATGTCATATTCACCACATATTTCTTTTATGTGGTGTATATAATTTTGATGAATTTATTTTAAAATTATTATCCTTAAATTTATTATCAATTATATATCCGTTTGAGTATCTCTCATTAATGTGTTTATAGTTCAAAATTTACCAAAGAAGTAAGAGATTTTTATCTCAATTTTCCTTATTTGAGAAAAATGTCATGTTATACAACTATATTCTTTTATAAAGTGTATATACTACCCCATGTACATGTTATTTTAGGAATATAATTATATTCATGATAATGAATATTTTATTTTATGTTATTATTTAATGGGTCTTACGATTCAAAAGCTACCAAAGTGGTAAGGATTTGATGTTATAATGTCACAGTTTATGGGGATTGTTTAGGATTATACTTTTGATGATGAAATATTATGATTTATTTCCCAATAAGTTTATATATTTTATTCTAATCTTATAATTCATTGAAAATTCATGTTTTTCTTCATTTTCCTCTCCTTATATACTCACGATTCAAAAATAATGTCTTTAAAGAAAAATGACTTTGTCTCTATTTGGTTGAAAAACCTTTATCTTACATATAAATATTTTCTAAAAATATTTTCAAAAATGTTTTAATGTTACTATATGATTGTTTAAAGTAAATTTCACCCTTTTTTGGGTTTTTATAAAATTTTTTTAATGGAAAATTCATGTCATTTCCAAAAACAAGTCCCATTTTTCTTTTACAAAAAATGTGAAATGAATCATTATTTTAATATGTATGGTATGAACGTAATTTCCTACCATAATGACCATTATTTTCTTTGAATATTAATTTAGAAGTTTCTAAGTTTATTTTGAAAGATTTTTTTTATTTTTTTTTGTTTTTAATATGTTTTTTTCAAAGTGGATAGGATATTTTCTATAAGAAATGTTTTAAGTGATTTTTGAACCTTCCTTTATAAGTTTACAAGGTTCTTTTCAAAGAAAAGGATTTTAAAAGAAATTTATGATTTAAAAATTGTGTCTTTAAAAGTGGAAATGATATTTTCCTCTAGAATTTTTTAAAATATTTTCAAAGCATCCTTTACAGGTTTTTGTGGTTATTTTCAAATAATAGTATTTTGAAAATGTATTATACTTTAAAAAGTTTTTTTTAAAAGTGGAAAGAATATTTTAATCAATAAATGTATTAAATGATTATTAAATATACCTTTATAAGTTTTCAAGGTTATTTTCAACGAAAATCATTTCCACAGTATTTTAGGAATTTTTAATTTTAAATAGGGGGATTTCCAAAGAAAGGATATTTTCATCAAGACATATTCCAAGTCATATTTCGAAACCATTTTCCATCTATGATAAAATCCTTTAATACTAATAAGGATATAATAGGGATAAGATTGAATTATACCATAATTATTAGTGATCTAGATAATTAATCTTTATATTGAAGAAATGTTTGTGAAACCCATTTATTTTTCATGGGTTACTCAATATTGAATTAATTAAATGGTTTTGGAACCGATTTTCTTTTAATAGTTTATCACTACTAAAAAACATAATTTAACACCATTTTTTTCTTAATTACTGAGATTTTAAATCATCACAAATTCATTTACTGATGTTTCTAAAAAACACTTCTTAATGTGGTGTTTCTAATTTGGCATTGTTTATAAATTTCATGAATTTTGAAACTTTTATAAATTTCACCAATTGGAGAAGTTTATAAACATCACCAATTAGCAACACCTCATTTATCGACATTTTTAATAAACTTTGATTTTTCCTGAAATTTACAATTTTTTTATAAAACAAAATTATTTTAACACCACACAACACAACCCCCACCCTGCACACATGATGTGAATGATGGACACCCGAAACCACTATCATTACACCATATTCACATAATATACCTCCCAAAATCCACTATCCTACGCACCACATGATATGGAGAACAATTTGGCTGGGCCACCTCACACCACTCTTGTTTGTAGGTGAGCCACCTCACATAATCCAATCTCCAGCACACCACCCTCCTTGCACGATGGCTTCCCCACACACATCCGAGAGAAGAATTTGGCTCTGTAACAATTAGAGTAAACAACCTGCTGCATTATACCATAATGCAGGTCCAACTCACCAGTAATAATTTTGATTACAAAATTTTATTATGGTATATATATATATAAGTAGATTTCACTATTTAAAAATTTAATATAAATATTTATATAATTTTATATATTAATATACATATATTAAGATATATATATATATGTTTATGTTTTATATTTTATATTTTATATTTTATGCTTATATATATACAAGTTTATATTATATTATATATATATGTTTATATTTTACATATATGTTTATATGTTATATGATATTTATATGCTTGTATTTTAAATATATATTTTTATATTTTATGTTTATATATAGATATATTCTTATATTATATATACGTATATATATGTTTAGATTTTATATTATATATATAAGTTTATATTTTATATATAATACATATATGTTTATATTTTATGTTTATATATATGTTTATATTATATATATATGTTTATACTATATATATACTACATGTTTATATTATATATATATTTATATATATATGTGTGTGTGTGTGTGTTTATATACATATATTTGTGTATGTATATATATATATATGTATATATAACTATACACATTTCACAAAATTGGTAAAAATATCACTAAAATAGCCATGATTTCTTAAAAATGTGACTAAATTAAATATATATATATGTGTGTGTGTTTATAAATATATAAATATACATATTTATATATATATGTTTATATATATGTGTATGTGTTTATATATATTAATATATATATATATATAGATATATATTTACATTGATGTAGGGAAATAAGCTATATAAATATAAGCATATATATATATATATAGTGAAATTTCTAGAAAACGCCTCTAATTTAGGGACATTTTCCAAAAATGTCATTAAATTTTAAAAAATTGAGAAGTTTTTAAGAAATGATGCTAAAAAATGTCGATAAATTCAAGGTTTTTATAGTGTATAATGTCATGATATGATGAATGTTTTATGATATTGTGGCACACACAAGTATGGTTTTTATTATGAGATAGGTGAGAACTATATCTCCCTATAATGAATTGGGTAAAGATATATATCTCATGAGATAACAATGGGAAACATGTCAATGAGTTTGATCCACTATGGGAAACAAGTGAGTCCAGATCCACTATGGGAAACAGATGAGTTCTACTCCACAATTGGAAATTGATACATCCTAATCCACAACGAGAAAAAAGTGATGAGTCCTGACCCACTATTTTTATTTTCATGGTAGTTAAATTTGAAATATGAAATGGTTCTCTATATTTATGATGGATCCACAGTTTTATGACATGTGCTTATGGTTTATGATTGATTTAATATGATTTATCAGTGTTATGTATAATATTTTCTGAAATGATAATGGTTTATTCCATGAGTCATATTTATGATGTATGATAGGTTGGGTATGAACTTAATAAGTTATTTTCATGATCACATACCCTTATTCTTATCTTATGATTTCATATGATCATATATAGACATCTCATATTTTTTACCCTTACTGAGCATCTGAGCTCACCCTTTCTTATGTTTCCTTTCCCAAGATATGAGGAAAGATTTAGTAATGGGATGTGTAATAGGAGTATTATGTGAGAATAGCATTGTGAGAGATATTAAAGATCTTTCATGAAATAATATGATTGTGTAACTAGTATCCAAATACACTAAACCATTACGGTCCTTGGGCATGAATTTGTGATATGTGTTGAATACTATTCTAAAAAGATATAATATTTATGTATGAGAAGTCGGATTTTTTATTATTGGTTTTATAGGAGGGTTTAGTTAACCTTTAGAAACTTGGATGAGAAAAATTTAGTGAGATCCATAGGGTATTTCTAAGTATTTATCTAGGGATATGTCTAAGGACAAGTCTAAGGATGAGTAAAAGTACAGGAAAATGTCCTAGAATTTAGGTAAAGGATTAATAGAGTGGTTTCTAATAAATTAAATACCTTCTAGATACTACAAGTGGATATGGATCTAGCATAGAGGTTCCTAGGGGTAATAACTCCAAAAATGGTGCATTGAGCTGGACTAGATCATCACCTGGTGCATGACAACGGGCCTTAGTGCACACCTTGTTTGACACTCCTAGGGGAATTTCTTTGAAAATTCACAAACTATTTATGAACCATCATGAAGGATTTAAATAGATTATGACCATGAATAACCTAGGTTAAAAGTAAGGTATAATAGATTTAAAAGAAGGCATCACTATTTAGACATCATATAAATTATTTTTCAGGATTATGTGGTTTCCCACTATAATTATTATAGCCCACACTAATATTTTTGGTGTTAGAAAATTATGATAACTAGAAGGAATTGGGTTAAAATTGGATGTGACTGACAATGCATTAATGAAAATCCAAATGGGATGATAAATTGAGTAATTAATATTGTGATTATGTCTATTCATTTATCACGATATATGAATAAAAAATTTCATATTAACCAACTATTTAAATCACTAAAGAAGAGAATGATAGAGTTTGTTGCGAGTTTCTGTGGTGGAGACCATAGTGGAAAAAATATTTAGTTTCATATTTTCCATGAATGTGGGAATAATCACCCAAGTGAATGTCTTAAAGGACTGCGAAGATGTTTAAAGTGTGGAAAAGGACACAAACCATGTAATTTATATGGAAAAATGAAATGTTTTGTTTAAAATATAGATGAGAATAATGGTTTCCCTAAGGCATAATCAATGGTTTAATATTATAAATGTGGAAAGTATTTACATTATACGAATCAATTTTTTAAGATGAAATATCATGAAGGGAATCAACAAGGTGGTATTAGTAATGATTATACTACTCATAATGAAGATACCATGAATTAAATATAAAATATATGGGATTCTCTGACAATACTATTTATATTAAATATAATAAGTGTGATTAAATTGAGGTTGATAAATGTCAATACATGATTCATATTTCATATTATAGGCAAAAGTTAATAAATAATCAGATTATGTAGCCTAGTTAATGGTTTAAGAATGAAGCAGAATGATTGTAATGTTTATATATTGGAATTATAGAATTATTTTATATGAATCATGAAATATTTAAGTGTTGTTCAGTATAATTTTTTGGTTAATGATTTTAATGAATATGTTGAATAATACTGATGATTTAGAAAAATTATTTAATTGGGAGGTGATATTTTATGGAAGACACATGATTAAGGTAAGATAACCCTTAATATGTTCTTAATGTTGAGAAAGTTGTGTTTAGTTAGGGTAAACAGATAATTGATATTGATATAGTAAATCAAATAGTATTGTTGACCTCAAAATTGATTAATGATTTGTAGAAAAAATAGTTTATGTTATCATTGACGGAGTTTACAGCTTTTTGGGGATTTATTTAATATACTAAATAATTTGTGGTTTTATTTATGGAATGAGAACTCATATATGTTTTCATTGAGGTTTTGCGGTAATTTTTGTTATAAACATACTTTAGTTTAATATATGGTAAAGGTATTAACATATTTGGAACGTGACCATTAAGTGATACTTAATGATATTTGGGGGATTAATGTTAAGTTTATTTTGGGAAATTTAGTGAACTTATTTATAAATTTAGAATTTTGGAAGGTTTATAAGGTTATCCATTTATGGAATGGTTTAATTTGAAATTGAATGAGGTTTTAGAGATTAATATATTATTTCACCGTATGAAGATTTATTCATATTAGAAAACCTATGCCAACCATCTTGTTAATAACTAGAGATAGAAGGATTGAATTATCATACTATTATAGATCTTATTATATAATAGTTCATTATTCACGAAATAGTAATCTATTATAGTAATAGATGATGTGAAATTGATCAATGAACAACCAAATTATAAGATTTTCCTTATGAAATGGAATGAAATAAAGTTAGTATATCTTCTTGTGAAAAATTTTAAACATTAGTAAAAAGATCCTGAAATAAAATTTTATATATTTACCTTCATTCTTCATTAATGAATGGTTTTTTTAACCTATCACATATTTTTAGCTTTGTGGTAGTTAAAATTCTCCTAACCCTATTCTCTATCACTCTATATTAGTATTTGGGTGTTAGTTTTCTCTTCCATGTCCATATATTCATTTCCCACCATTTTATCCATCATGGAAACGTAGGTATGTTTTATTCCAGGTGACCTTCATACATCCCTTTCCATTTTCAAGAGGATGTTTTATTAACCCTTTTTACGATGTGGGTTTCCCACTATAACAACCCCAACCCCAGTAACCCAGAGCCAGTGTCTTACATTGGCATAAGAAAAAATGAATCACATCCTAAAAGACTGAATAGTTCAATAGTCCTGGTAAAATAGATATATAGTTGAATACCATATTACATTTGAAAACAAAAATTACAACATAATTTTTATTTTATTTTTGAGAATAACATTATTCTATATAGAATATCCTTACACATCAATCAAAATAAAATTCATGGAATCTTGGGGAAAGGAAACAAAATAAGAGTGAGATCAAATTCTCAGTAAGGGATAAGTATAATAGAAGATATCACGAATCAATAAGTACAATCAACATAGAAGGGTAAATAAATTAACAAATACTCCATTTAAATAACTTGAATATCTTGATAAGATAAGGAAAAACCAATATGGAAAGGTAAATAGCTGAAAACACATGAAATTTAGTTAATAAAATGATAATGAAATGAATCTAAAGATAATAAAATTTTAAAAATGTCATGGATAAAAATAATTACATACAATTAAATTCTTGAATCAATATTTCCCCAATCAATCGCATATCGAATAATAGATTTAATTCTTGAATAAATATTCTATATAATTAAATATATATATTTAATAAAGAATAAAAATTATAAATATTTCCCCAGTCAATCAAATAACATTAAAATTAAAACAGCATATTTTTGGCACAAGAATCTCTCTACTGACCTTGTCCAGGCCAGTGACTAGTTCATTACTATGAGGGTAATACGGGGTGGTATCGCCTTTATCTTCTCCTTCATCTACTGGAGTTGTGACCCCTAACAAATGAAATCCATCTAGAGGGACCTCAACTCCTTTGATCTTGGGAACCAGCCCTGAATCGTTGGGGGGGACTTCAATGTGGTGGATGGGCCGAAGGATAGGAAAGGGAAAGGGCCGTTTCTTAGGAAGGTGAGCATTGAATTCATACATTTTATGGTTGTGAAAGGGATATCTGACCTCGACTTCTCAGGTGATCGGTTCACATGGTGCAACAACCAGAGAGGGAGGCATCAGTCATGGAGTCGCCTGGATGACTACTTAGCCAATATGCAAGCCATTTCTATGTTCTCTGACACTAAGGTATGACATCTGGTTCAGGGTTTATCTGACCCTTCCCCTATCTTGATCTCCCTATCTTCAGGACATAATCAGTGCGAAAGATTTAGATATCATCATCATTGTGACAGCTGGACAGATTTCCATGACCTGGTTAGGGACTCATGGGGTGAGCACACACTGGGCCATTACTGGACATGTATGCACAATAAGCTGAGAAGGCTCAGATCAAGGCTCCAGGCATGGGAAAAGGATACCTCCCCTACTGATAGTGATATTGCGGGTGCCATTCTTGATGTGGAGCGACTGGAGGATAACCTTGAAGATGCCTGGGATGACTGGGTGTTCGAAGAGCTTTCCCCTAAGAAAGGGGATCTGGCCGAAATGCTTCTCAGGAAATAACATCTGATGAGGGACAACTTGAGGATCAAGTGGCTTAGGGAGGGTGACAGGAACACTACCTACTTCCATGCTTGTATCAAAGAAAGTAAATGGACAGTGGAGCCTAATATTCAGATGGACAATGTTACCTACACACAGAATAGAGAAACAGTGGGTGCTCTTGCTATGGACACCCTGAAATACCTCCTTTCAGGCCCCAATCCATGCCTACCTAATGGGTATCCAGGGGAGATCAGGGGGCTCTTCGATGTGATCCCCAACCAGCTCTCATCCCAAGATAATGAGAACCTGGGCGCCATCCCTGATGAAAGGGAGATCATGGAAGCAATGCTGAGCCTCAACCATGAAAGCACCCCAGGCCCCGACAGCTTCCCGGGGTCTTTCTACAAAGACTTGTGGGACGTGGTGAAGATGGATGTCATAGCGGCCATCTAAGAATTCTTTCGCATGGGCCATCTTCCCAGAGTTTCCTGTGCCACGACCATGATTTTCATCCCCAAGGTCAAGAATCCTTCTTCCATAACTCAGTATAGGCTGATGAGTATGTGCAACTTCCCATACAAGATTTTGGAAAGCATCATCAATGCGCGGGTGTCGAATCACATTCCCTGGTGGATATCCATGGAATAACATGGGTTTGTCAAAGGGCGCTCGATTTAGGGGGCCATTTCCTCGGCCCAAGATATGATCAAAGATATAAACTTAAAGGTCCGCAGTTCCAATTTGGTGATTAATATTGACATGAATAAGGCATATGACTGGGTTGAGTAGGGTTTCATCAATAGAGTGCTGGCAGGTATGGTGTTCTCTCTGCAGAACATCGACCTCATCTTCAGGTGCTTCAGTTACTCATTGATGACGGTTACCTTTATGGGGAAAGCGTACGGGTTCTTCAAGACCTATCATGGCTTGAGGCATGGAGATCCACTGTTCCCAAGCATCTTTATCCTATCAGAGGATGTCCTCAGCAGCCTTCTTCATAGGGGTAGAAGTTCCGGAGAGGTGTCGGCCTACCAAAGAAGCAGGAGTGCCCCTATGTTTCCCATCTGATGTTCACGGATGACACCTTCATTTTTTTGATTTCCAGTCTTCAATCCATTAGAGGCTTCAATAGGATCCTGCATGACTACTACCAATAGAGCGGCCAGGTTATCAATAAGGCCAAGAGAAACTTCTTTTTATCCAACCACTGCACCTCTTCCCGGATACCTATTATCCAACACAACCTTGACATGAACAGAGGCTTCTTCCCTATGGAGTACCTGGGCGCTCCCATATCCCCTAAACGGCTTCACATTAGGGAATTTGACACCATTATCGGTAGGATAAAAAACAGGATCCTCAACTAGAAGAACATTTTCCTCTCATTTGGGTGTAGGATAATGTTGGTTAACAATGTTTTGCTTGCTACTCCCATCCATTACCTCTTGTCCATCAAAGTTCCGAAGAGTATCATAAAAAAATAGAGAAGATACTGGAAGGTTTCATTTGGGATTCTCATTCATAAGGTAAGCGGAATTTGGATTCCTTACACAGGGTGGCATGTCATTCTAGGGAAAGCAGAATCAATTTACATAGGCTCGGCGACACCCTTCAATGCATGCATGCGAAGATCACCTGGGAAGTCTTAGAACAACGAATGCTCTGGGGGGCCACCATGCATGATTCCCATCTTGGGGCTACATCCCTAGATGCTAGGCAGACATCCCCATTCTGGTCCATGATTTATCCCCTAATCTTCTCCCTTTAACCTCACTCTTGATGGCTCGTTGGAAGGGGAGAAATTTTCTTTTGGCACCATAACTGGGTTGGAAGCAGCCTTGGGTTCCGTGGTTGTACAGCCACGTCAATGTCTTTCAAGGAGGCCTTCGCCCACTCGACATTCATTAATGCGGTTTTGGAAAAGGAATAACTGGATACTTTCAACCTTATCGAGATCAACCAAGAATCAGAATGGTGCGTCTTCAACCCTTCTCCTTTGGGGATCTTCTGCTCTAGGGACTTCTGGTGTATACTGGCCAGATCTGAACAGAGTGATTCTTGGGATGAGATCCTATGGGCCAAAGGTATTTCCCCTAAATACAACTTTATCACCTGGAGGATTCTCCACAAGGATCTCCCCATGTATGAGAATATCAATCACTATGGCATCGCGTTGGTGTCACGATGCTACTGCTGCTCAGATCATCGGGAGGAGAGCGCATGGCATTTTTTCTTCGAAGGTGAATGGGCGAGGGCAGTGTGGCATTTCTTCGGCGAGTTCACAGTGATTCAGAATATACACATGGTGGGTATGCTGTTTCTAGATTAGTGGTTCCATAGGGCAGGGGAGGGAGGCCCTGAGAAGATGGCTCACACCATGGTCCTCCATGCAGGCTACTGGTATCTCTGGCAGGCGCGGAATAAGGCCAGACACGAGGGAACCACCACCTCCATCCAGGTCGTCATCTCCCACACAAAGATACTCCTCATTGATATGGTACGTTCCCCCAGTATGTGGTAAGAGGCACCTACACTTCAATGACTACTCGCCCGTGCTGGCGCTAATTCTTCGGGAGGTAGTGGTAATAGAGGCCACTAGGTACGCTGGTCTCCACCCACCAGGGGGCTCAAACTCAATACCGATGGGTCTTTCTGCATGGGAATCCTCCATGGCCGATGCGTGGTGAAAAACTCTCTAGGGACAGTCATCATGGATTACTTGGGTCACCTGGGTCACGAATCTTCTCTCTAGGTGGAGGCCAAGGTGATTTTTTATGGCCTCAACCTTTGTCGTCTCAAAGGGATCATTTTATTCGAGGTGGAAACTGACTCCCAAATTCTGCACAATGCCATGCAAGGCGAGGGAACCATTCCATGGTTGATCCAATACATTATAAAGAAATGCAGGGGCATGACTAGAAGAAACACCAAGGTGATCCATACGTTGTGAGAGGGGAACAAGGTCGCTGACCACCTTGCTTCTATTGATGTTTCTGGGCCGGATCCTATCTGCTTGCATAATGTTGTCACCATGAAACCAAAGGGGGTTAACCTGGTGCGAGTGGATGCCCTTGGCCTCCAGTATTTTCAACCTCCGTAGTCCATGTGTACTCTACGACTGTCTTGATCGCTTTTGATTTTTTCTATTTTCCGTAATAAAAATTTTCTTGTTAGTAGTTAATGAAGAAATGCTTAATTATCGGATGCCATGATCTCAGGAATAATGATACCTCTACCATAAATACCTTTCACTAGATGGTTTAAAACTATAGGTAAAAACCTATTTAATGTTATCTTACTTATTCCTCTCATGATACCTACCTATGAATCAAGGGACTATATTATATCGATCCCCACTCATCACTACAAGTCCAAACCATTCATCAAATATCAAATGATTGATTTAATTATTGAATCAATATTCCTTATAATTAAATATATGTATTGGAGAAAGAATACAGATTATCAATATTTCCCCAGTCAATCAGATAACATTCAAATTAAAATTCCATATTTTTAAATGAGTTACATTTTAAGAAATAACCATATAAACGATAAATAATATGGATATTTAGGGGAAATTAAATGTCTAATGATCACATTAAAGTGAATATTTTAAGGAAAAGCTGATGAATACAAAAATAAATCATGAAAGTGAATGTCAATATGTTATTTGGTCAAATAATCATAAATTATACATATAAATAATTGTAACATATCAATACAACATATAACCATTAGAGTAAGAATAAAGTGTTGTTGTCATTCATGAATAGATATACCATAAAAAATATCTTTACAAACATTCTTGAGTAAAGTATCCTTTTAATTTTGAAAATCAATTTTTAAAACTAAAATTTCACAAAACATTTTTAAAATAATTTTCTTTGAAAATAACCTTTGAAAATAATAAAATATTATTTAAAACATTTGAGTGGTAATGACTAATAGAAATTCCATTAATGTTGTATATGTTAAAATGAGGATTCCTTCCACTATTTCGGTAAAATCCAAACATGCATTGTTTAAAAAAAATAATATTCCTTTAAAAACATTTTTAAAAAGTAAAAATTTGTAAAAAATTATTTAATAAATCATTTGTAAAAGGCTTAATTTTTTTTTGAAATCATTTTTAGAAAATAGGGTTTTGGTAAAAAATAAATTCCCGACTGGAGTGAGAAATGAAGTCAGATTTTCGTATAAGAATTTTCATAATTATCTTTAGTACAAAAGAGTAATTTTTTTACTATTTCTCTAAAATATCATAAACAATGAGAGGGATAGAAAATGATATGGTTTTAGTAGATAATTATCAAATAATTTCCTTTAAATGAAATTCAATAATTAAGAATCTCAATGATATTGAGATTGTAAAATAAACCCTTACAATGTCATAATGTTGAAGTAAGAATTATTCATTGAAATAATTATGTGTATAAACTATTAATGTTGGTTGGATTAGAGTACTCAAGAAGGGGGGGGGGTGGGTGAATTTATTTTCTATAAAAATTTCTGTTAAAAAATGTTCTTTGAAAATTTACCCCAATTAAAAAAATATAATCTAAGTATGTTTGTAGTGAATTTATAAGAGTCCTAAATGTTCAATTAATTTCTCAAAATATTTATTTGTTATTAGTTATACTAATATAAATATTAATATAAATTTTGAAACTATCCTACTGGTTCAAAATAGTTATAAACACTTTCTAAACTAACTATCATAGTTTGAATCTATTTTAATGAAATTTGTTATAATACATAGGGAAAGAAAATAAAAATAGACCCAAAATAAATTAAAACAAGTGGTTTGGTCTCAAGCTGAGACTTAGTCCTCTTCACTTGGTGATCACCTACCACCAATCAGTTTAAACTAATAAAAAAGTTTGATCCACACCCTAGATCAGGGTTCACAATAACACACGAGGCTGTCCAGGTCACACTTGACCTCTACCATAGTTCTTCATGGGAAAACAACAAATAGGTCACACTTGAACTCTTCCATAGTTCTACGTGGGATAAGAAAGGATAAATAGAGTGTGGGATTGATTATATCAAGTATCCTCCTATTCTTCACATGATTCAGTGTGTGCGTAACAGATAGATACACACACTGATAAAAAATGTAAATAAATGAACACAACAGAGCTAAAGATATAGAGTAAGGTTTAAAAGTCTCTATGTGTTTTATAGTGTATCTTTGGTCTTGTTTGATGAAGTGGAATCCTTCTAGAAGTATGAGATGTTCATATTCTTGTTTGAAAGATGTTCAGGTCAGCTCAGTAGGTTTAGCTTAACTTCTTGATCTCCCCGTATGTTCTTCCTTTTGAGTTCTTGGGTTTTGGGAGTATGATCAAAAGTTTCAGGAGTTCTTGGGTTTTATTATTTTTGCTACTCTTATGCGCGTCACTGAAAGATCCAGCTTGTTCTCCTTTTATACTTCGAGGTCCAACAAACATAATGATCTCTCCACTTGAACGTACCTCATACTATCCTCTAAATATCATACAGAAAACATTAAATAATGTCAGAAACATTAATTTGTCTAAATATGATCGTTTGATATAAAATTTAATTAATAAAATAAAAATACTTTTTATGAATATTGGTGATACATAAGTACCAGTGAGTCATTAGCATTGGTCTATCAAAATCAGTGCCTCTCTGTATTGGTGATTCCTTTCCATCGGTATCAGTGACTCCGGGCATCCATGAGTCATTTGTTTTATCGGTGAGTTCTTCATCGGTGAGTTTTCATCAATGACTCATTTCGAACTATCAGTGTGTCTCCCATTGGTTAGTCGCCTATTGGTAAGTCGCTTGAACTATTGGAGTGACCGATCATCGGTGACTTGTCCATCGGAGTGTTGTTTGTTCTATCGGTGAGTCCTGTATTTGTGTATTCTTCAATTGGTAAGTCCTCATTGATATATTATTCGATTGGTAAGTCCTCATTGGTGAGTTATCCATCAATGACTCCTTTGAAAAAATTAGTGTAAGGGAATTTGAGAAACATGCAAAGTGTCTGTCTTATACAGAACAATACTAGATTAAGTGAAATTCATAATTACATGTAAATATACATTTATAAATATATTTCAACATAAATATCCATAATCTATAGACTTATTGAAATATATTATACCATGTTACATAAATTATTCATTTATAAATAATCATTGACATGATTAAAATTACTTAAAACATAATATGTGAATTATCATGATTTGTAAATTGGCATGATTTGTGATTATTAAAATAACTATCACACAAAGTGTCCAAAAATCTCCCCCCTTTTGAAAATCACAAATAATGGAATTGAATGAGTTATAAAAGATGTTAAGGAATACAAATTACCTGGGTTAGCATACCGATAGTGAGTGGGAATTCTCAATATAACTATAAGGTATTTTCTTTTAAGCTCCCATCAAGAATTGTTTCCAAGAATATATAGAGGGTTATTACAAGAGTTGTATCAGAGATCTTTCATGATCCCCCTTAGTAAGTTGTTTTAGACCAGAGTGAGTGATTTATATCAAAGCTGGGATATATATAGTCTCTGTTAATTTATTCCATCCATAGATTTCTCCCCCTTTTGGGATTAGCAAAAAGGTGAAAAGAAAGATAATGGATAAAGAAAAAGAACACATAGAAATTAAAAACATAGTGGATTGAAATTGATATTAATTAAGGTACATAGAGTATAAACAACAAAAGAGACTCATAAAAAATACAAGTACATAGCCCTATCAAAGAATGATCCACAACAAAGGCTTGGGATTTTGAGGAGCTTTCCCTTTGTATGAAGGGGAAATAGTAGATTCAGAAGGTGGTGTTGTGGATGTTGGAAGGTATGGAGAATGAAAACACTAGGTAAGGTAATAACTATAGGAATATTAGCTGAAAGTCTTGGTCTCCTATCTAACATAACATGAATTTGAGGCTGCTCTTAGATCACTTGCCTGACCTAAGATAAAGATTGAAAGATAGTCATCTGAGCAGGAGGGTAGGGAACTAGGTTTGATGGAAGTAGCTGTAGGGACTCCTATAGCATCATCATGTACATCCATATAGGGCTTCAAAAACATGATAAAATCATTGATGATTTCACCCCCATATTTCACACCCTTTTCAAAATTCTCCTTGTTTTCTATGAATTTTCCAAAGTGGGTGTAAAATATTTCAACTGGATCACTTACCTCTTGATGGCCTCAGTCACTGGTGGTATATTGAGGTTCTCATCTAATTACTTGAAGTTGTTATTCAGATCATGCTTAGTATAGATTTTAGAAAAATATTTTTCCACTTTTTCTATGATCTCCTTTTGAGCAGCAAATGCCTCTTTTGTACACTATCTCACCATGTTATAAACAAGATCACTATTCTGTTTCACTTTGGAAAGAGTCTCTTTATCATTTTTCATAGACTTGAGATATTCTATTATGAAAGTCCTCAGGGCCTCCATATCAGTAGTAGGCATGGTAACTCTCGATCTAGATGCACTAGAAATAATTTTTCCAGGATCCTCTTTCAATTTATTCAAATATGCACTCATTAGATTTGTAAATAGGTTCCTAAGAACCTCCATAACACCACTAAGTGTGGTTTTGAAATCATTGGACATAGATACCATTTCATGCCTCATTTTTTTAACTTCTTCTCCCAAAACTGTATTATTTCTAATAATAGTCTCGGATGTAGTGATTAGGTTGGGATGTATCTCACAAATAAACATTCTATAAATCCTAGAAGAATCTACCTCTAAAATACTCCCAGATGTAGAAGATTAATTTCTGAATCCAATAGAGGATCTCATAGATTCACTTATATCATACTTGAATTGTTCAAGATAAGCCTTGGTGACATAGTCACCAGGAACTAAAGGTACAATTGGCTCATCAGCATTTGGTAAGATAGGTGAAGTAGGATAAATTAGTTCCACATCATCTTGTAGAGTAGGAGAAGCTACCATCTCCTCATCTGAGTCATAATCCATCCCAAATAAGATATATCTTGGATTTATATTCCACTCACCAGAACAGGTCCAATCTCTAGGATCTATAGTATAAATTATTACTATTCTAACTTAAGTTTCTCCTGATTTTGAGCTTCCCCTTATTCTTCTTCTTGACCTATAGCCAAAAATAACATTTTGAGGCACTGGTGCTATCTGAACTTTAGCTTCTTCTTAAACTCCAGCCACTCAAGCCACTCGAGGCTCTTCCTCATTCTGAGGCACTGGAATAGGATGAGCTTTAGATTATTCCTCTTAACATATGTCCATAATATCATAAAGTTCCTAAATTATTCCTTGAGCATCATGGTTCACGCCCAAATTTACCCAAGAGAAGAAGGGTAGAACGGTCCTTGTAGTGTAGCTTGGGTTGTCGATTCCACAGAGACCTAAGAAGATACCTAAGATACACAACATAAGGGATGTATTTTTGGATATGAAGTGGCCAAATTGGATTGATTTTGGATGGGTTTTAAAGATATCTAATATATTTAAGTGGATTCAATTTAAAAGAATGAGTTGATCCTTGGTTATCGCTCGGGGTGGATTGGATGTATTTTCTTTTTAATGATTTCAATTTCTTAAATTTGAGATGGGTTCATTTAAGGAGATAAAAAAACATCATAACTTACTGGTTTAATGCCTACACCCTCTAATACTAATCACCTATACACTTGAAGGATCAAAGTTTTGAGCACTTCAAGGTAAAGGATCGTATTAGTACTTGAAGTGTGTGGCCTTAAATTCAACAAGGACGATGGAGTTTAAAAATAATCAAATAAAAATACCAATTAAAGAAGTGATTATACATTAATTAGGTGATAAATAACATCCAATCCAGCCCCTTGATACTCCCTTGGATCAACCCATAAGTAGGTTAGCCCTCCATTGATCCCATGGTTTCAATGGAAGCGGAAAGTAGACTCATGAGGGAGGAAATGGAGAAGTAAAGAAAACAACAAAAATAAAATGACCACTCCACCGTTGTGTGAATAATTTCACAAGGGTTGGTGTCAATAAATTCACACCTTGATCCAACGGTATCAAAGTGATATTAAGAAAAACAGAATAAGAGTATAAGAATAACTTTTATTAAGAAACTAAAGTGAATTGAACAACTTATATGTGAAAGACAAAATTGAGGCAACAAAAATGCAGCATAACATTACAATTGAACAAAGAATACAAGATCTTCAACTCCTTCACCACCACTGCCTTAAATAGGCATTTTTGGAGCCTTGGGTAGAGCCTCAAATATTACAAAGCATCTCAATTAATTTTGGTAGGCCATAGGTGGTGGAAAGCTTGTGGAATTTGAACTTTTCCACATTTGACCCGAGGTGGCAGCCAGCTTTCCTTCACCGAACAGACACATTTGTAAGACCTTCTAGAAGGCCGAATCAGAGTGGGCCATAGAAGAATCAAATGGATCTCCGGATGTATTCTAACCTACTGTAAAATTTGGGCCCATTTGGAGTTAGGTATTCCGAGATATGATAAAATTAGTGGACTGTTTTTCTGGGCCGCAGAATCTGGCCCAGAATTGTATCTCTAACTTGGTCCGATTTAATTTCTACCATAGAGGACGAATTAGCATTGGCTCATGAAGAGTTATTTGTTCCTCTGAATGTCTTATAGAATCCCAAAAAATTTGGGATTCATTGGGCCTGTATGTTGGGACCCACAGTCTCATCAGTGGGCTAATGTCCAATCTGCCTTCTCTAGAATTGCTTCCTTTAATCACAAAATATCCCCATCTTCTTCCATGAATTCTCCATTGATCTCTGAATAAAAAATGTTCACATTTAAGTGTAGATAAAGTTACCAAAATATAAAATTGAAAAAATTGGTAATTACATTCCTTAGAATCAGATGACTCATTGGGCCTAAATTGGTGTATATTAGGCATGAAGTGCACAAATGATGAGAATGGATGTTCATAATGAAAATGCACTAACTCAGGCCCATAAGATCAAAAATGAACATTTAATACCATTAAAATGTAATTAAAATATATGTTTTTATTGGATAATCACACCCCCCAACTTGATATTTGGTAGTCCCGAGCAAATAATTCAATGATTTTATTTGAATTCCTTTCTTCGAACACATTATAACAAACAGTGCTCACAATGTAAACTGCACACAAATATATTTTTATAACCTATCAAGATAATTTAAAACAAGATTAATTTAAAAGCAGATCCAAATCCCAAGCCCATTCCTTTGATCAAATCCATCATCATACTTCATCCAACTCAACTATGTGTAATGATGTGTTGTGTATCACAATAGATATGGGGGTTCATTTTCATTCAAGGGGGAAATCATGGAAGCGCTAGGTGGAATCAAATTTAATCCTAATATGAGTATTCTTCATTCTTTTTTTTTTTTTGCAATATTTCCATATTAATTGATATTGCAGTTAATCAAATTAACCCATGTAGAAAGACTTTGCCGATGACTCCCAGACTCAAAGGCCTTAGGGCACCAAGTGAAGCCCACATACTCGGGAATCGTCTCGAGTTAACTTAATAAAAAACAAAGTCATATTACCATAAATATAGACATATTAAAAAACTCAGGGCTAGAAAACTCTGGAGTCACGATCCCCAAGTGCTGAAAGCCTCGCATTTTATCAATCCACTGCTCTACACACAAATTTTTTTATATATATTTTTTTATTTTATTTTTAATAATTTTTTTTAGTTTTTTTTTGAATACTAATATTATTCATAAAAATAAAACCAGACTATGCTCTTTGTTATGGGACCCAAAAAATTCAAATTAGTACCCCACAGTCTAGAGGATGTGCATTGTGACAATTTTTTTATTTGGATGAAAATATAAACGATGAAATATCACATTGGACAGCCACACTTTCCAAAATATATGCTTTTAAACTTAATCATGAATTAAATTAAGAGTCAAGGAAATAATAATTATTTGATATGTAGTTTTTATGTGAGCAAAGATGTTATTATATGAATGATAAAGGAATTTTACTTCTTTTTGTTATCATTGTTTTTTTTAAACAAACATTTTGTTTCCACACCCCCCAACATAGAATGAAACTGTCCCTAGTTTCATAAAAACAAAATTTAGAATGGGGTAGAGGAATAAAAAGGGGAGTTAAATAAGGAAATTGAAATATGAGGATCATGGAATGAAGTCACCTGGTGGTTGAAGTTTGAAGTTCTTGCCGCTCGAATTTATTCTTTTGATATCCATGTCGCTTGCAAAGTTCCCTAGTGGAAAAAGGAAAAACAAAAAAAAACAAACAAAAACAAACAATATATATATATATATTTATATAATAAAGGAATTAAAATATAAGAATATATATAAAAATTATAGAATAAGGAAGCACAAGAAGCTGCAGGTTAGTGGTAAGCGCGCGCCCCTGTCTCCCTTCGGTCCCGGGTTCGAGTCCCCGCGGCTTCTCTGGTTGTGACGGGGTTTTCCCCACGGCCTATGGCATGGAATTTTTATTATTATTATTATTTTATTTTTATTTTTATCTTAACCTATAAAATAATTAAAAAAAAACAAAATAAACTGTTGATACATTGTCTTCTTTTTAAATTTCTGGGTAAGGTATTACTCAAGGATCACACCACGTGACACGGATGAATATGGTGCTCCCCTTTCGTACCCATCCATACTCATTATAGAAAAAAAGGTCAACATTTTATTATTTTTTTTCAAAATATCAAAATGTCTCATTAACCCTATTTAAAATATAAAGTTGATTAAAATAATGAAATTATTGGAAACTTGAAAACCATGGGTTGCCTCCCATTCAGCGCTTTGTTTAACGTCGTTAGCCCGACATGGACCCTAAATCTATTAATTTGTTCCTTGTTCATATGTTGGCTCAGTTAACTCAACCTCTATTTCCTGTTTATTGAATGATTCAATGAATGGTTTTAACCTTTGACCATTGACCTTGAAAATGTAACCACTTGTGGGATCTTGAATCTCTACTGCCCCATGGGGGAATACATGATGCACTATGAAAGGTCCTGACCATCTAGACCTTAACTTTCCCGGATGTAAATGAAATTTTGAACTATACAAGAGCACAAGTTTTCCCGGTTCAAAATGTTTGACCTTGATATTACTAGATTGGTAGGCTTGAACTCTAGCTTTATTGATCCTTGAATTTTCATAAGCCTCCATCCTTAGTTCCTCCAGTTCATTGAGATCTAATTTCCTTTTTCTTCCGGCCAATGAGAGGTCATAATCCATTTTATTAATTTCCCAAAAGGCCTTATGTTCAATCTCCACTGGCAAATGGCATGCTTTACCATAAACCAAACTATATGGGGACATTCCTAAAATGGTTTTATATGCAGTTATATAGGCCCAAAGAGCATCTAAGAGTTTCTCAGACCAATCTTTCCTAGAGGAGTTGACAGTTTTTTGAAGAATTTTTTTAATCTCCTTATTCGCTAACTCATCTTGACCATTGGTTTGAGGATGGTATGCAGTGGAGCAATAGACGGTTGAGGGACTACCCAGGCAGAGGTAGAGGTTCGACTGTGGTGGTCCGCAGGGAGCAAGCAGACGAGGCAGAGGAGCTGGATGGGAAGCAGGTGGTGGGAGACGCTTTGAGGCTCTACCACCACCACCACCAGGAGGTCCACCTCGACCACAGGGAGCTGGCGGACAGAGGCTGGCTCAGATTCAGGTAGTGGAGGCTTACGACCACGGCGCACCTGAGTTGATTCGAGGTACTATCTGTGTCTACTCCACCCTTGATGCAGTTCTTATAGACACAGGAGCGAGTCATTCTTTTATTGCCGCTGCCCTTTTTCGGAGCTTGGAGATTCCTACAGAGCCGTTGGCTCGATCCTTATGGCTAGAGACTCCTAAGGGAGAAGACTTGATGATTACGCACTGGTGCCGGCAGTGTGAGCTTACTCTAGGAGGTGAGACCTTCGGCTGAGATCTTCTTATAGCGGCATCGAGGCCTTACGACATCATCTTGGGCATGGATTGGTTATCTACAGTCCGTGCTCAGATCGACTGTATTTGGTGCAAAGTGCGGTGTGTCCGCATAGATGGGAGCAGGTTCACCTTCATTGGAGAGAAGGGAGCCTTTACAGCATAGGATGGACTCACATAGAGGAGAGGACAACTGATCACCCATCAGTTAGATAATCTCATCCTAGGAGAATTTGATGTGCGAAGTCTGAGTTTTCCTGTTGTGGTGGATCAGTATACGGACGTTTTTTCTGACGATGTTCCAGGACTACCTCCTCGCAGAGAGGTAGACTTATATATTGACCTGTACCCCAAGAAATCCCCGATATCTACTCCAGCATATTGGATGGATCCCACTGAGATTCGTGAGCTGTGGGTACAACTGGAGGACTTTCAGGACAAGGGATTCATCCGACCCAATGTTTAACCCTGGGCTGCTCCGATTTTGTTCTCCAAGAAGGAGGACGGGATCTTGCGACTGTGTGTCGACTACCGTCTCCTGAACGAGGTGACCATGAAGAACAAGTATCCACTTCTGAGGATTGACGACCTCTTTGATCAGCTCAAGGTATCATGGTGGTTCTCGAAGATAGAACTCAGGTCAGGCTATCATCAGCTCGGAGTTTGAGATGAGGATGTGCAGAAGACGACCTTCAAGTGTCGGTTCTAGATTCTAGAGGTCCACTTCTTGGGGCAATCCATCTCTGAGGTGGGAGTTGCAATGGATCCTGCGAAGATCAAGGCAGTACTAGCTTGGGATCCACCTAGGAGCGTGACGGAGGTACGAAGTTTCCTAGGTCTGGCTGGGTACTATTGGAGATTTGTGCCAGACTTCTTCAGAGTTGCAACACTACTTTCATCATTGACGAAGAAGAGGAAACCCTTCGTGTGGTCAGATAGATGTCAGCAGAGCTTCTAGGAGTTGAGACAGAGATTGACCAGTGCACCCATCTTGAGGCTACCGGAGGAGGGTGTGGGGTACATAGTTTACTACGATGCATCAGGGAATGGACTCAAGTGTGTCCTGATGCAGGAGTGGGCAGTGATCTCCTATGGTTCATGAAATTTGAGGCAGCATGAGAAGAACTATGCTGCCCATGACCTGAAGTTAGCAGCAGCGGTCTTCGCCTTGAAGATGTGGCGGTACTATCTATTGGGCGAGCGCTTTACAGTCTACTCTGACCACCAGAGTCTCAGGTACATCTTCTCGCAGAAGGACCTGAACCTGAGATAGTGGCGATGACTCGAGTTCCTCCAGGACTATGACTTTGAGATAGTCTATACTCCTGGGAAGGGGAACGTAGTATCTGATTCTCTAAGCCGGAGGTCAGGCATTCAGCTACTTGGAGAGGCGACATAGAAGTTATCCGATTTGCAGATATCCTTCATGGATAGAGACGGGGAAGCCTTCCTATAGTCCCTCACAGTCACTCCTCCACTTATTTAGTGGGTCAGAGAGGCACAACGTGGGGATGTTGACTGTGAGACGTGACGTACTCAGATTTACACAGGGCAGGCACCTGATGGATTTTCTGAAGGAGCAGATCATATCATCCTCTTCAGGGGACGTACCATGGTACCAGTTGCATTACAGGAGGAGGTTCTGAGGGAGTTTCACACTTCCCCTTTGGCGGTACATCCAGGAGTAGCGAAGATGTACCAGGATCTCAGACGACAACACTGGTGGCCGGGTATGAAGAAGGTTGTGGCAGAGTTCGTTTCACGATGCCTCACCTGCCAGCAGATGAAGGCGGAGCACCAGGTACTGGCAGGCTTGGTGCATCCCTTAGAGGTCCTGGAGTGGAAGTGGGATGGGATATCTGTAACGCCCCGACCCCAGTTGCCCAGAGTCGGTGCATTAATTACATAACATTGGCATGATCACAAGAAAGATCAAATCCCGAAAGACCGATTGGTTTAGTAGCCTTGGAAACACTAGATATAATCATAAAGTTTTACATTACATTTCAAAGTGAATAACTACTACAACAACAAAGTCTTCATATCCACACTATTAACCCCTCATAATATCCCTGCAAGTCATTCATAAATTACTTCTTCACTACCTGGGAAAAATAAAACATAGAAAAGGGGTGAGCTCAAATGCCCAGTAAGGATAACAATAAAGTGGAAACTTTCATAAATAAGAATAAACATTTAAGGCAATGTATAACTAAAACAAAAGCCTTTTAAATACGAACTTTCAACATGGTATGACATAAATAGAATGAAATAATGCCATTTACTTATTCACATGGATATTCTACTAAATGAATAATCACATGCAAAAATCAATAACCACTTTCATAATGTTGGAATGCATAATGCTAAACGTTAATTTCTTTGTCTAGGCCTCATCCCAAGACCTAGGGGTTACTTCTAACCGGAACCCAACCCGGAGTGCCTCTAATAACCGGACACCAACCCGGAGTGCCTCTAATAACCGGACACCAACCCGGAGTGCCTCTAATAACCGGACACCAACCCCGAGGGCATACTTTTACCAGTCCCTAACCTGGAGGGCTTACTTTAACCAGTCCCCAACCTGGAGGGCTTACTTTTACCGGTCCCCAACCCGGAACATACTTGTTTAGCACATTCATCTGAAGAAAAGTTTGAAATATAACATAAACATTCGGATTAAAACTAGCATACGAAATGTCAATAGTTTCACCATAAACTATGAATGGTATAAAATAGCACATCCACAGTCAAACATATCACAAAACCTTCAATACAATATAGAAGTTTTGTATCATAATAAATCAACTTCAAATAATCTTAAAATCCATCAAAGGATGTTGACATAGATGAAATCAAAATTCTTTTTTAAAGAAATATCTCCTTTAATTTTGAAATCATTTAAGATCCATATAAAATAAGACATTTTCTTTGAAAATATTCTTATAAGCTTGTAAGGAAAGCTTCGATGATTTATAACGGCGGAAAATAACCGCACCCGCCGTATAAGTTAAAAAAAACATTCTTACCTCAATTCTGTCGAAAAGGTTAAAAAGGACCTTGTTTTGAAAACGACGGAAAGATTCCTTTATAAACCTCTTATAAAAAGTCAAAAAAGGTATAAATGACTTTAACCCATATTCTTGTAAATAGTAAAAATGTTTTGAAATACATTTTTAAGAAACATGGATGTGGATGATAAAGAGATCCCAGTAGATTATTACATATAAACAACCTCGGATAATGAAGAGATTGTGAAATAACCCTTACCTTGTACTTTTCCTTTGTTGGGGTAGGTTAACCTCCTGTATAATGGTGAAATAATTGTTATTAAATTATACAAGAATCATATATATTAATATGATATCATATATGATCTTTTAATATTGGTATCTTAGTATTATCGTTGTTTCGGGTGTTAACTTACTTGTTTTCTTTCATATGTTTTGTTACGTAAGACATGTTTGTAAAGGATAGTTTGTATATTATTCATATCCAGAATGATATCAAGTCCTTAAACATCATTTTTAAATCATCAAATGATAATTATACTTTAATGGTTACGATGGAGAATGAATCTCATCGCGTTCGTGGAGACGGTAGTCCGTACGTACGCACGAGCGACAATATCATTCTTTTGATATTAAAATAATATATAAATGGATGGTATATCATATATACAGAATCATTAACATGTTATATTTATTATTTACATGAGTTACACATCATTATTATACCCATCCAAATAATAATATATTGAATAACAATTACACCACGACGTGGAGACGGTAAGCCGTACGTACACACGTATGGTGACATGTTATTCAAAGGGTGGATATAATACTGAATATGGTTGTACCATATTTATAATAACATCACAGTATATGTAAGATACTGGAGTTATTATTTTAGAATGGTAAGAACAAAGGAAGAAGAAGTGGAAGAAGAAATGAACTTGGAAAAGGGGTGGTGAAAACATTACCTCTTCTTCGGGTTCTTCCTTTTGATTTGATCAAAAGGGCTCCTTAGGTTGGCTTTCTGATCAAACTAAGGCCCCTAGGTTGTATTGAGGGATGTTGGGAGAGTATTTGGGCAGAGTTTGGCCGAACCAAAAGGCTTTAGAGGTGTGAAGAAAAGAGAAGTAGGAGTGCCCTTTTATAAGAGGGGTGAGGGGCACCTTTGGAAAAGCTAGAAATATTAATTTATAATAAATTCATATTCGGTTTCTAAAGGCTCCAAAGTTGACTATTCAAAGGATGAGGTGGGTATAGGTCGAAAACAACTCATCCAATAGAATTTAGACAGGTTTGGGTACTTATATTAACCTTATCTTTAAGTATTAACTCTAGGTTAATTAGTTTCACTTTTACAATGTCTCTTTGTATTTTTATATAATATGGTTAATAAACTTACTATATACATCCAAGCGACCCCCAAGTGGTCCATTAATGAGGAACCTATAATAATATAAGTCTCTTGGCCGATCCTTAGATTTTTAGGAATTTAATATCAATTAATAATATAATATTTGTTTTAAGAACTCTTTTATGTCAATTTTGACACTATTCAATAGTTGATTTTTGTGAAACTCATAACAGATTGATTACTTCGAACAAAGTCAATTAAATCAATCCTAATATATCATATTATCATATAAAATTAGTTTAATTCATTAAAAGTTTCATATTATATTTATTTGGGTATTTATAATATCAATTATTTTAATTTTTCACTATTATAGTAATTACTGCATCATCATTGTGTCATAAATAAAATAAATTTTTCAATGTCTAAAAATTATAAATAAAATATAATTATGTAGGAAATCTTTTTAGCTTTCTAGTGAATATTTATAATCTAAAATCCAACATATATAACCCTATGTAAAAATTGTTGTTCTAAAAGATATATGCTTGTGTCATTTTTATTTTTATTTTGACTTTATTAATATAATGTGTCATTATCACTTACAAGTGGATCCATGGGGTCCCAAAATAGACCCAAAGATGCCCATGGTCGACCATGTATCAACCAATAGGGTTAAGACACGTTTTAGGGTAACTTAGTATTATTATAATATTATTTTTTAACCCTTATTTACCGGATTTACCCTTAACCATGGTAAATAAAATATTTACCGCAGTAATTATTCAAAATGTCTAAAAATAAAAGTTACCCATTTACACAATTTGAACATCCTGATTCCAAATATGGAATCCATTTTCCTAAATTCAAAACACAGAAGTGGCAGAAATTAATTTAAAATTAATTCCCGCTGTCAAAACAAAAAGCGTGTTTTTAAGAGATAATAACTATCAAAAGATTGACACTTGTTTATGTTCGGTTTAATTGTAAAATTATGTCCAATGACCAACATTATATTAAATGGTAAAAATATATTCCAAATATACTCTAAAACCACTCAAATTCATAATTTATCACTATTAATTATTTTGATTAAAAAAGTTGTTTTTAATTAAAATTTAGTAATTTTCACTATTCATCAAAATATGAAAGTTATCCGAAATGTACCAAAATTTCACCTTAGGCTAAATTCGATATTCCGAATCCAAAAATGAAGTCCATTTTAAAATATAAAATATATATAATTTCAAAAATTAGGTATTACTATTCACAACGGCTAGTTTAATTAGTTGTGGTGTGTGTTAAAACTCAAGGTTGCGTACAACACACGCTACTGTATTATTCAAAGAAAGTGTACCGTGGAAGGTTGGGATGTTTCATTTTAAATTTTTGATGTCCCCATTTAGTCAAAAAGTTTAAAATATTGTATTTAAAAAGGGTTCACTATTAAAGTTGATAAAAGTGCAATACTGAAAATGAATTTGTTCTTGCATTATATCTAAGAAACTCATAATATGGATTCTAAATTATAAGGATTATATAAACATTAAAATTTATCTAATACTATTCATAACCTCTTTTGAACGGCTTGTTTGGTAAGTCATGGTGTGCTTGAACTTGGTGTTGCATGAAGTGAAAGTTATTGAATTATTTTGAAGAAATAACACACTATGAAATCTTGGGGTGTTACATTCTCTCCTCCTTCAATAAATTGCGTCCTCGCAATTTGAAATTGTTCTTCGAAAATAAAAGGTTGAAAATAGAAAATATATTTGTGGGAAAACCCACATCGGAAATTGGGTTACTATAATTTAGTCTTAATATGTGGAAAAGAGAAATGAAAGGGTCACCACCAAATTATGATCTTGATTAGGAGATCATTGGTGGCAATTAGAGACATATAATTGGAGGAAAAAAACGTAAATATTTATAGGTAGTGATTGAGGTCATCAATCACAAACAAGTATAAAATTGAGGTCCTTAAATTCATCAATCTATGATGAATTGAAATACCATCGGTTCAACAAAACATAGGGTATTAGGATAACACATTTTTGACGTTTCAAAATATCCTAGTTGAAATCCCACATCCAAAAATGAATTAATGAGGCCTCTATTTAAAATAAAGAGTCGAAAGTATGAAGATTACCGAAAATAACACATACTAGGGTTCCATGTAGGAAAATATGGATATGGAAGAAAAATCTAACCATCAATTATCTGATGGAGAGTGGTAGAGAACATGGCTATAAAAAGGCCAACAATCCCAAAGCCATAAATTAGTGATGATTTAAGATACCATCTAGGAAAACATTTTTGTTCAAAGCTGCTTTTCTTAATATTGAGGAATTTATTTATGAGATTGGCTAAGATCATAAGGAGATATACTTACTTTATAATTAGAGTTTTATCCATTAATAAATTTCTACCACAAACTCATCTTTCACTCTAAAAGATAATAGAATGTAAAAAAAATTCTATTTACACTATTCGTATAGGGTTCCAAAATAAACAAATTTATAATTCATCTACATGATCTTTTAATAAAAACTACATTATTTAATCCAGGACATCTCATGGTCCAGTGGTAGGTGATACACCCTTGTCGCCCTTCGGTTGCGGGTTCAAGTCTCGCAGCCTTGCCGGACGCGACGGGTTGTCGCCCGACCTCCGGGTTGTCCTTTTATGGAAATCCAAAATAATCCAAACTAGAACTATCCAAAATACTTCTATCCAAACTCACAGTCCAACATTTATAAGGAAGGTAAACATAATATAGATCCTTTTTACCCCGTAATAGCATATGAATACCTTCATCATGTATTACCATATTCCTTATTGATTACATTCATGTTCCCTTATTCCATATAGAATGCTGGATATACTTCATTAATCCAAAAATGTTTTAAACCCCAAGAATGATGGAATATACAAATCATTAATCAGCTTCAAGGTAGTCAATAATATCCAATATAATTTTTCCAAATCAATCATGTATTATTCTAAAATCACCACCTCTGTATCTGAACCATATTATGGTTTATCTTTCTCTCAACCATATATTTCCCAAATATTTAACCTGATACTGAGTCACTTTTCTTTGTTCCACACCATCTCAAGTCCTTAATGAAATAGTACTGCAGTACAATCCTTATATACTCCATAATTATTATAACAAGTACATTGTTGATACAACACTCAATTGATATAATCAACATAATAACTCTAATCATTCCTCTTAATCTGTGGTAGTATCATAACTTGATTATTATCCAATAGCATCATTTGCGGCATAGTCTGATGACTGGGACATAGGTTCGCGTAGTGTCCAAACTCCTTGCAAATGAAGCATTGTACATTTGAAACCATTTTCTTACCCTTGCAGTCATGTACTTTGTGCCCTTTTCCTCCACACTTATAACAAACTCCCATTCCTTTCAGGCAAGTTCCAGGGTGTTTCTTTCCACAATTACCACATATGGGAAAATTCTTCTTTTCCCTCTTCCCTTTATCCATCTTTCTCTCTTCTATCCTTTTCTTCTCTTGCTTCCCTTCAAAGCCATAGGACTCAGTAAACTCTTTACTTATCTTATCAACACATGATATTATTTCTTCATATGATGATAATACATGGGAGACTATTTCTCTTATATATTCTAGCTTAAGACCATGAAAGATATGATCCTCCCTTCTCTTTGGATCATGTGCATTTCTGGAGTTCTCATTCCTTCTACTGGGCGCCATTTCTAAACAATGGAATACACTAGATCAGTTTATGAATCAAAATACATAATCCCATACTTATAAAACACTTAACACAAATTGAACTATTTATGGATATAATCCATAATCATAAAAATGTCTCATTTGAGGATGTAAATACTCATAAACCCTTCATAATGGTTTGTAAAGAAAATGAGAATTATCCTAAGCATATCCCCCGGGAGTGTCGTAACCAAGAGTGCAGCAAGGCCCGTTGTCGTGCACCAGTTCCCGTTCGAGTCTAGCTCAAAGCGGTGTTTTCGGGTTTTACCCCTAGGTACATCTGTGCCAGAGCCGCCTCTACCTGCTCGTATCCAGACAGGGATGTATTGCTCGGAAAACTCACAAAATCTCTACAATACCAAAATTCTAGGAAGTTCTTCTATACTTATCCTCAAAGTTCATCTTAGGTCTACGTGCTCTAATCAGAGTTTATCTAAATCTAGCTTCCAAGGTTTGTACTAAACTTCCTCTGATACCAACTGTAACGCCCCGACCCCAGTTGCCCAGAGTCGGTGCATTAATTACATAACATTGGCATGATCAAAAGAAAGATCAAATCCCGAAAGACCGATTGGTTTAGTAGCCTTGGAAACACTAGATATAATCATAAAGTTTTACATTACATTTCAAAGTGAATAACTACTACAACAACAAAGTCTTCATATCCACACTATTAACCCCTCATAATATCCCTGCAAGTCATTCATAAATTACTTCTTCACTACCTGGGAAAAATAAAACATAGAAAAGGGGTGAGCTCAAATGCCCAGTAAGGATAACAATAAAGTGGAAACTTTCATAAATAAGAATAAACATTTAAGGCAATGTATAACTAAAACAAAAGCCTTTTAAATACGAACTTTCAACATGGTATGGCATAAATAGAATGAAATAATGCCATTTACTTATTCACATGGATATTCTACTAAATGAATAATCACATGCAAAAATCAATAACCACTTTCATAATGTTGGAATGCATAATGCTAAACGTTAATTTCTTTGTCTAGGCCTCATCCCAAGACCTAGGGGTTACTTCTAACCGGAACCCAACCCGGAGTGCCTCTAATAACCGGACACCAACCCGGAGTGCCTCTAATAACCAGACACCAACCCGGAGTGCCTCTAATAACCGGACACCAACCCGGAGGGCATACTTTTACCAGTCCCTAACCTGGAAGGCTTACTTTAACCAGTCCCCAACCTGGAGGGCTTACTTTTACCGGTCCCCAACCCGGAACATACTTGTTTAGCACATTCATCTGAAGAAAAGTTTGAAATATAACATAAACATTCGGATTAAAACTAGCATACGAAATGTCAATAGTTTCACCATAAACTATGAATGGTATAAAATAGCACATCCACAGTCAAACATATCACAAAACCTTCAATACAATATAGAAGTTTTGTATCATAATAAATCAACTTCAAATAATCTTAAAATCAATCAAAGGATGTTGACATAGATGAAATCAAAATTCTTTTTTAAAGAAATATCTCCTTTAATTTTGAAATCATTTAAGATCCATATAAAATAAGACATTTTCTTTGAAAATATTCTTATAAGCTTGTAAGGAAAGCTTCGATGATTTATAACGGCGGAAAATAACCGCACCCGCCGTATAAGTTAAAAAAACATTCTTACCTCAATTCTGTCGAAAAGGTTAAAAAGGACCTTGTTTTGAAAACGACGGAAAGATTCCTTTATAAACCTCTTATAAAAAGTAAAAAAAGGTATAAATGACTTTAACCCATATTCTTGTAAATAGTAAAAATGTTTTGAAATACATTTTTAAGAAACATGGATGTGGATGATAAAGAGATCCCAGTAGATTATTACATATAAACAACCTCGGATAATGAAGAGATTGTGAAATAACCCTTACCTTGTACTTTTCCTTTGTTGGGGTAGGTTAACCTCCTGTATAATGGTGAAATAATTGTTATTAAATTATACAAGAATCATATATATTAATATGATATCATATATGATCTTTTAATATTGGTATCTTAGTATTATCGTTGTTTCGGGTGTTAACTTACTTGTTTTCTTTCATATGTTTTGTTACGTAAGACATGTTTGTAAAGGATAGTTTGTATATTATTCATATCCAGAATGATATCAAGTCCTTAAACATCATTTTTAAATCATCAAATGATAATTATACTTTAATGGTTACGATGGAGAATGAATCTCATCGCGTTCGTGGAGACGGTAGTCCGTACGTACGCACGAGCGACAATATCATTCTTTTGATATTAAAATAATATATAAATGGATGGTATATCATATATAAAGAATCATTAACATGTTATATTTATTATTTACATGAGTTACACATCATTATTATACCCATCCAAATAATAATATATTGAATAACAATTACACCACGACGTGGAGACGGTAAGCCGTACGTACACACGTATGGTGACATGTTATTCAAAGGATGGATATAATACTGAATATGGTTGTACCATATTTATAATAACATCATAGTATATTTAAGATACTGGAGTTATTATTTTAGAATGGTAAGAACAAAGGAAGAAGAAGTGGAAGAAGAAATGAACTTGGAAAAGGGGTGGTGAAAACATTACCTCTTCTTCGGGTTCTTCCTTTTGATTTGATCAAAAGGGCTCCTTAGGTTGGCTTTCTGATCAAACTAAGGCCCCTAGGTTGTAGTGAGGGATGTTGGGAGAGTATTTGGGCAGAGTTTGGCCGAACCAAAAGGCTTTAGAGGTGTGAAGAAAAGAGAAGGAGGAGTGCCCTTTTATAAGAGGGGTGAGGGGCACCTTTGGAAAAGCCTGAAATATTAATTTATAATAAATTCATATTCGGTTTCTAAAGGCTCCAAAGTTGACTATTCAAAGGATGAGGTGGGGATAGGTCGAAAACAACTCATCCAATAGAATTTAGACAGGTTTGGGTACTTATATTAACCTTATCTTTAAGTATTAACTCTAGGTTAATTAGTTTCACTTTTACAATGTCTCTTTGTATTTTTATATAATATGGTTAATAAACTTACTATATACATCCAAGCGACCCCCAAGTGGTCCATTAATGAGGAACCTATAATAATATAAGTCTCTTGGCCGATCCTTAGATTTTTAGGAATTTAATATCAATTAATAATATAATATTTGTTTTAAGAACTCTTTTATGTCAATTTTGACACTATTCAATAGTTGATTTTTGTGAAACTAATAACAGATTGATTACTTCGAACAAAGTCAATTAAATCAATCCTAATATATCATATTATCATATAAAATTAGTTTAATTCATTAAAAGTTTCATATTATATTTATTTGGGTATTTATAATATCAATTATTTTAATTTTTCACTATTATAGTAATTACTGCATCATCATTGTGTCATAAATAAAATAAATTTTTCAATGTCTAAAAATTATAAATAAAATATAATTATGTAGGAAATCTTTTTAGCTTTCTAGTGAATATTTATAATCTAAAATCCAACATATATAACCCTATGTAAAAATTGTTGTTCTAAAAGATATATGCTTGTGTCATTTTTATTTTTATTTTGACTTTATTAATATAATGTGTCATTATCACTTACAAGTGGATCCATGGGGTCCCAAAATAGACCCAAAGATGCCCATGGTCGACCATGTATCAACCAATAGGGTTAAGACACGTTTTAGGGTAACTTAGTATTATTATAATATTATTTTTTAACCCTTATTTACCGGATTTACCCTTAACCATGGTAAATAAAATATTTACCGCAATAATTATTCAAAATGTATAAAAATAAAAGTTACCCATTTACACAATTTGAACATCCTGATTCCAAATATGGAATCCATTTTCCTAAATTCAAAACACATAAGTGGCAGAAATTAATTTAAAATTAATTCCCGCTGTCAAAACAAAAAGCGTGTTTTTAAGAGATAATAACTATCAAAAGATTGACACTTGTTTATGTTCGGTTTAATTGTAAAATTATGTCCAATGACCAACATTATATTAAATGGTAAAAATATATTCCAAATATACTCTAAAACCACTCAAATTCATAATTTATCACTATTAATTATTTTGATTAAAAAAGTTGTTTTTAATTAAAATTTAGTAATTTTCACTATTCATCAAAATATGAAAGTTATCCGAAATGTACCAAAATTTCACCTTAGGCTAAATTCGATATTCCGAATCCAAAAATGAAGTCCATTTTAAAATATAAAATATATATAATTTCAAAAATTAGGTATTACTATTCACAATGGCTAGTTTAATTAGTTGTGGTGTGTGTTAAAACTCAAGGTTGCGTACAACACACGCTACTGTATTATTCAAAGAAAGTGTACCGTGGAAGGTTGGGATGTTTCATTTTAAATTTTTGATGTCCCCATTTAGTCAAAAAGTTTAAAATATTGTATTTAAAAAGGGTTCACTATTAAAGTTGATAAAAGTGCAATACTGAAAATGAATTTGTTCTTGCATTATATCTAAGAAACTCATAATATGGATTCTAAATTATAAGGATTATATAAACATTAAAATTTATCTAATACTATTCATAACCTCTTTTGAACGGCTTGTTTGGTAAGTCATGGTGTGCTTGAACTTGGTGTTGCATGAAGTGAAAGTTATTGAATTATTTTGAAGAAATAACACACTATGAAATCTTGGGGTGTTACAATATCCATGGATTTTGTGACAGGACTTCCACGTACTTCCAGAGGAAATGACTCCATCTGGGTGATTGTAGACCAAATCACCAAGTCGGCCCACTTCCTAATTATCAGAGAGTAGGGATCAGTGGAGAGCTTGGGATGCCTCTACCTTCAGGAGATCGTACATCTTCATGGTGTGACATCTTCTATCATCTCCGATCGAGATGCTCTCTTTACTTCCTGGCTTTGGAAGGGGTTTTAGGAGGAATTTGGGACGCAACAACACCTGAGCACCGCCTTTGATCGTCAGATGGATGTCCAGACGAAGAGGACCATTCAGACACTCGAGGACATGCTCCGTTCATGCATCCTTGACTTTGGTCGTAGCTAGGAGGATCACCTACCCTTAGTGGAGTTTGCGTACAACAACAGCTACCACTATACCATCGGGATGTCACCATATGAGGCACTATATGGATGACCATGCAGATTACCTCTGTGCTGGACAGACCCTGGGGAGTCATCACTTGTAGGACCAGAGATGGTCCAGGCCACGACGAAGAAGGTGCAAATCATCCAGGAGCGGATGAGGACTGCGCAGAGCAGACAGAAGTCCTATGCTGATAGGAGGTGGAGACCACTGGAGTTCGAGGATGGAAACCACATTTTATTACGGGTCTCACCTCGATGTGGATTACGGAGATTTGGCCGGGGCGACAAGTAATCTCCGCGCTTCATCGGACCATTCCAGGTTCTCAGTAGGATAGGTGAGGTGGCTTATCGCCTGACCCTTCCACCTCAGTTGCACCAGGTGCACGACGTCTTCCATGTATCTCAGCTGAGGAGATAAGTGCACGACCCGACACATATCATTGATCACGGGGAGCTGGACATCGATGGCGGGGTGACTTTTGTGGAGGTCCCAGTGGAGATAGAGGATCGACAGGAGGGGGTCCTACGTGGACGGTCGATTCCTCTAGTGTGCATTCGTTGGCAGCACAAGAACCTCCAGGAGAGCACATGGGAGCGAGAGGCTCAGATGCGTGCACAATACCCTCATTTGTTTCCCTAGTTTATGATGTAGCTTTACGGGGACGTAAATCCCTGAGGTGAGAGTAATGTAAAAACCCATAAATTTCAAGGAAATTTTTTTCTTAAATTCTTTGGATTTTACGAGTACGCAGTTTCTGATGACACTTGATTCTGAGGCCCAGTGTACCCGGAATCAATTTATGATGTTTAGCTCTGGTACGTTCAGTGAACTAAGGAGTGAGTTTTTCTATCTTTTGAACCGGTGCTCGGAATTGAAATCCGAGGGCACCGATGAAACCACAACACTGGTAATTGCTTAAGAGGACCTTTACCGAAGATGCGTTTGCTCGGGAGGAGATGTTAAAAAATGTGGATTAAATGAAAAGTGAATAAATTTGTGGTACAAATTTTATTTCCTTTTCTAAGGTGGTTTTATCCTACATGGGGGAGTTAGGATGGGACCCACTAGCATCCTAACTACCCATGTGAGGATAAATGTAAGGTGGGGCCCACACGAGCACCAACCTTTTCACATTCCATAACCCCTTAACCCCCTTGGAATTAAATGTGTAACCCTTCCACCTTCTCTCTCTGTCCCTCTTGACTCTTGCCACACACATTAAACAATTAATTGAACCACTTCAATTAGTTAATGAGTGTCTTGAATTCTTAAATTTTGAAATGCATGGCATAAACAATTAAAATAAGGGGTGACCTTATTTTAATTTCGTTGGCTTGTTGTGTGGGATTTTGGGAAGAGAGCCTTGTGTGAAGGAAGAAGGAAGCTCCTCCATCGTTGAAGAACGTCATCCTCTCCGCGAAGAATGATACCTCTTCAACATAGAGCACTGAATCAATGAAGATCAACGACGCGCAATCCTCTTCTTCAATCCGTGATAAAAAGAGGAGACGCCGCTTCCTCCTTGGGTGCACTTCGACTCACCTTCCGACGACAATGAACGACGCTACCTCTCCGCAGATCACGTCACGAGGTAGGGGTTATTATTGATCAAGTTTTAATCATCGTTCTTCGTTGCTTAAGTATTGTCCTCTTGATATCATCATAATGGGAGGAGATCGAACCGCACAAACACGGCAGATTCTCCTCCCCTTTCCCTTATTGATCATCGTTGATGTTTGAGGCGAAGGCGGTGCGGTGTCGTTGCACCGCGTGGGGACAAAGAGGACCGCGGCTGGAGCGGGCCGCGACGGTGGTGTGCGGCGCCGTGACGTCACACCGGTGAGGTCGAAGAAGGCTGCGATCGAGAGCGGGCCACGGTGGAGGGGCGCGGCGCCGTCGCGCCGCGTTAGTGAGATGAGCCGTGACCTTAGGCCGTGACGGACCAGCAGGGGTGGCCGGCTCAGCCGGCCGCCGGCATCTCCAGGAGGTGGGACCCCATTTTGGTCCCGCGGAGGCTCACAACTGGCCGACCATAAAGGCCGACCGTTACCCAGATTACCGGGGGGGTTTAACCACCCAGACCTGTTGCTAGGGCAGACCCCACTGGGTTCTCCATTTCCGGAAACAGTGGGCCACATCCCCTTAACGTCCCGCTTGGCCAACGGCCGAGCCGCGACCGGCTTCCGAGTCGGGCCGCAGGCCACGCGGGCCGGTCCAACCGCATGCGAGGCGGGCTGGGCCAGCCGCAGGCCACGTAGGCCGGGCCGGCCATGCCCAGCCGGGCCGGGCTGCGCCCTACCGGGCTGGACCCGGACCCGGGTCGGGTCAACCCGGTTTGGGCCGGCCTAGGGGGGTTGGGCCGGGCCCAGACCCCCCACTTCAGACCGTTTTCGGTATTTTTCTCATAACTTGAGATAAGAACCTACGATAAATGCACCTTTAGTTGCGTAGGAATCCTTGGAACGAGACGGTCATTTCGGTATATTACACTCGAGGTTTTTGAAAAGTTTGGGTACGGCCGGGTTGGTTCGAACCCGAAACCAACTGGGCCCTTGTAGCGGAAACACTTATAACTTAAGGACCGGACGTCCGAATGAAGTTCCATCAATTACGTTGAATTCCTCTTAGTGAGACGGTTATTTTGGATTACTATACTTGAGGTTTGGATGTAGCTAGTGTACGGTCGGGTTGGTTTTAGTTTAAAACCAACCGGGCCCCTGGGACGGAAAAGCCAATATCTCTCAGACCGGGCGTTCGATTGACATGCCGTTTGTCACATTGAGTTCCTATTGACGAGATGGAACTTTGTGATACATCAACTCTGGACTTCGTGATAGTTGATGTATCGAACCCCTTGGCTCGTGGAGCGGACCCTCTCAGAATCGAGCTTGCTGTGTGCGGGAACCCTAGAGCTGGCTGCAACTGCGACGACGATGACGACTGTAGTTGGATCCTACGTGGGTTCGGCAGCGAGGACGAATGTAATTGGATCCTACGTGGGTTCGATAATGATGGTTACTATACTGGGATCCTATGTGGGTTTGGCAGCGACGACTTCTGTACTTGGATCCTATGTGGGTTTGGAAGGGGAGATGATTTAGAGGCTACATCTATCATCTCCACCCATCTTCATGAGTAGTATACTTGTGTGAGCTGAGTCTTGAATTTCAATCATTAACATCGATATGATTGACTTGATTTCTTGTGTGGACTGGGTTGTGCTTTCCTGTGTGGACTGGGTTGTATTTGATCTCGTGAGTTGGAGTCGAACTGGAATTGATGACTTAGGTATATGTATGGGAATATACCTAAGTAGAGTTGGTTGATACTTTGTGTTTGTATCTTTCCTTTGTGGTTTATCCTTTGTGGATTCTGGGAGACCTTCGGGGGTCTCGGGGTCCCTACTGAGTATCGTATACTCACCCCTGCACGGGCTATGCCCGCACTACGTTGTGTTGGATGCAAACGACAGATAGAACTGATCGAGGTAGAGTCTTTTGGAGCGGGACGATACCTGGAGGTGGACCACCTGGCGGGATGTACACGGAGTGGACGAACAGACCTGAGGTACCGACGAGACTATCTGTACCCACCCTTTAGGTGGGATTTCCGGAGGATGACTCGGTGGTTGCTGTTTACTTTTCAGTTGTTGTACTTTCTTTTACTGTTGTACTGTACTTTCAGTTGGGTTTGTATACTGGTCTATTTACCTTCCATCACTTACTTTTGTACTCAGTTTACTTAGTGTTTACTTCATCTTGCGTACTCTGTTGTGTTGTTTAATTATATAAAGGAAATTCCTTCCCTTTTATCAGGATTTTTGCCTTTGGTGCTAGTCGCCATCCCCTGGCCTATGGGAGGCGGGCTTGGGGTAGTCACGACATGGGCCCCGAGGATGGGTCGTGACAAGGAATACATCTTGATACTTCAAGGCAGAAAAATCTCCTTTCCTTGGGAAGATTTGGTGTTGGATAAATTCGAAGAGAATTCTGGCCTCTCCATCTAATTATGATGCTATTACTCTCCTTGAATCCTCATTTCCAGTCAATCTTTTCAATGCATTTTCATAAGAAAATAAATCTGAGGATGGTGGAACGTTACCCTGGTAGTCACCATGTATTCCCCCATGAGGCATCTCCAAACATTTGGCCCACTCCTTGGAAGAAAAAGAGATCTCCTTTCCCTTTACCACTGAATTCATCAGAGCATCCTTGGATCCTTCCAAAAACACTTTCAAGTTGAGATAAAATTGGTGTACCAACTTGGGATAGAACGGTCTCTCATTGTCTGCAAACCAGCTGATCCACCCTTGTGATTCCAAAACTCTCAGCAAGAGAGGCTTTCTCAACAAAAACCACTGGGAAAAAACTTTTTTCTCAGGGGTTACTATGTGGATTCCCAACTCTGGATTCACATAACCTATGACAACACTTGATTCTACTTTTTGATTCTTGGATGATGATGATTTCTTTAGTCCTTTCATCACACTTATTTTCCTTTCCATTATGAAGGTTCAGGTTCAAAGGAAATTGAAAGGTCGAAGGTTCAAAGGTAGAGTGAGGGTAGTGAAGGTTCGAAGGGTAGAAGTAGTGTGTATTGAATTAATTTTATCATTTAGGGATTTTAATTTTTAAAAATACAAAATTGAGTAACAGTAAAATAAAAATAAAGAAACTATGTCGTTTTACTTAAAGATAAATAGACAAAAAAATTTACTAAAAATTCCCTATTAGTATCAATTTAATTCTAATTGCATCGGTCTCACCTGATTGATCTCATCTGATCGGTTTCACATGATCAACTTCACCTTATCAGTCTCATTGATCGGTTTCACTAATCAGTTTCACCTGATGGGTTTCACCTGATCAGTTTCACTGATCGGTTTCACTAATCGGTTTCATTGATCAGTTTCACCTGATCGATTTCACCTGATCGGTTTCACCTGATCGGTTTTACCTGATCGATTTCACCTGATCGGTTTCACCTGATCGGTTTCACCTGATCGGTTTCACCTGATCGGTTTCACTTGATCGGTTTCACCTGATCGGTTTCACCTGATCGATTTCACCTGATCAGTTTCACCTAATCAGTTTTACTGAAAACCATATTTTTCTAAGGGGATAAGGTCAGATAGTCTTTATAGATTTATCATTCCTAGTTCAAGTCTGATGTAACTCATTCTCTTAGAGTTTAAGGGTTTGGTAAAAATGTCAGCAAGTTGATGTTCAGTCCTAATAAACTCAAGAGTTATATCACCTTTTTGATATTGGTCTCTCAAAAAGTGATGTCTTACATCAATATGTTTTGTTCTAGAGTGAGAAATTGGTTTATTAGAAATGTTAATATCACTTGTATGGTCACAATTTATAGGGATATGTCTGAATTGAAATCCATAGTATAATAAAGTGTGTTTCATCCAAAAAATTTGTGCACAACTACTACTAGCAGCAATGTACTCTACTTCAGCAGTTGATAATGCAACTGAATTTTTCTTTTTACTATACCATAAAATTAGAGGCTTTCCCAAAAAGTGATATGTTCTAGAGGTGCTCTTTTTATCTAATTTACATCCACTAAAGTCATCATTAGAATAACTAACCATATCAAAAGTCTATCCTCTTGGTTAGAACAATCCTAAATTAGTTGTATATTTGAGGTATTTGAAAACTCTTTTTACAGAATTCTAATGTGACTCTTTTGGGTTTTCTTGAAATATTGCACTCATACACACACTAAACATGATGTCTATCCTACTATTAGTTAAGTAAAACAAACTCCCAATCATTCCTCTATAAGCAGTTTGATCAACAGATTTCCCATTTTCATTAAGATCCAGCTTACATGTATATCTCATAGGTGTTTCATTACACTTAATTCCATAAAAGCCATATATTTTCAAAATATCATTAGTGTATTTACTATTATTTATAATAATATCTTCTTTGTTTTGAAATATTTGAAATCCAAGAAAATATTTAAGTTCACCCATCAAACTCATTTAAAACTCTGTTTTCATCATTTTTTGAAAAATCATTGCATAAAGAATTTTTAGAAGAACAAAAAATAACATCATCTACATATATTTGAGCTATTAAAACATATTTATAAATTCTTTTTATAAATAAAATAGGATTTTCTACTCCTTTTGTAAAAAATTTAGAAATAAGGAAGTTACTTAACGTATCATACCAAGCGCTTGGAGCTTATTTCAAACCATATAAGGCTTTAGATAATTTGAAAACTTGATTTGGAAAAATTGGATTAATAAAACCTGGGGGTTGTTCAACAAAAACATCCCCATTTATATAACCATGTAAGAATTAACTTTTTAAATCCATTTGATAAAGTGGGAAATCCAAGTGTGATGCACAAGAAAGTAAGATTCTAATGGCTTCAAGCCTAGCTATTGGTGTAATGGTTTCCTCATAAGTAATTCCTTCTTCTTGATTATAGCCCTGGGAAACCAATCTCTCTTTGTTTCTAATTATACTTCCATCTTCATCTAGTTTATTCCTAAACACCCATTTAGTTCATGTGGTCAAGGTATCTTTTAGTCTATCAACAAGCTTCCATACTTTATTTCTCCCAAATTGGTTAAGATCTTCTTGCATAGCCATCACCAAAAATTCATCATTGATTGCATCATTGATATTTTTAGGTTCAAGTTGTGACAAGAATTCTTGATGTTCAACCTGATTTCTCAAAGAAGATCGAGTTTGTGATCCTCTGTCTATATCCCCAACTACAACATCTAAGATATAGTTTTTAAGGGTTCTAGTTGGTCTAGTAAAAGTAAGGCTAGTTATTTCAGGTTCATCACTTGGTTCTGGTTCATTATGGCTAGATTCTGGAGAATTTACAGAACTGGAAGTTTTAATATATTCCTTTATCGTATGGTTAGAGGGTTTAACATTAAGGTACAAATTGGAAATATTTTCTTCAAGATTTTCTAATTAGGTCTTAGGTTCATGTGGATCTGTTTCATAAAACTTGACATGTAAAGATTACTCCACACATTTGGTTCTTTTATTAAAGACTCTATATGCTTTGATTGATGTTGAATATATAAGGAATATTCCTTCATCACTTTTAGAGGAAAATTTATCTAGATTATCTTTAGTGTTTAGTATATAAACTTTACATCCAAACACTTTAAAATAATTTACCTTGGGTTTCCTATTGTTCCACAACTCATAAAAAGTTTTCTTAAGGATAGGTCTGATTAAGGATCTATTTATTATATAATAATATATATTGACAGATTTATCCCAAAAATAAATAGGTAGGTTGTATTCATTGAGAATAGTTTGGGAAATTTCCTATAAGGTTCTATTTCTTCTTTCTAATACACCATTCTGTTGAGATGTCCTAGGGGAAGAGAAGTTATGCCTATAGCCATTTTGTGATAAAAAAGTTTCAAAGTATTGATTTTAAAACTCATGACCATGGTCACTTCTTAAAGATTTAATTTTTAGTATAATAAGATTTTCTACAGTCCTAGAATAGTTGGTGAAATGAGAGCAAGCCTCACTCTTATGAGATAGGAAAAAGGTCCAATTATACATAGAGAAGTCATCTACAAGAAAATAAACATAGTAATTCCCACTAAGACTTGAAACTCTAGATAGTCCAATAATTCCATGTGAACTAACTCGAGAGGTTGATAAGTTATAACTTATTTCTTGGATTTGAAAGAGATTTTGTGTTTATTTCCCTTTTTGACAAGGACTACACACTCTATTGCCTGGAAACTCTAGTTTGTGTAGGTATTTAACTAAACCTTTTCTGGTAAACTTATTAAGGGAGTGTAAATTACAATTTTCTAGTCTTCCATTCTAGAGCCAAAACTCTTTGTGAAAGGCACTTAGGCAGGAAACATTCTGTGATGCTAGTGTGTCTAAATTAGAGCATATACATTATCATTTCTAAGAGCAGTAAATACTAAGTTATTTTTGGTAGAAAAAACATGGAATGAATCATTTTTAAATTTGAAATTAAATACATCATCACACAGTTGAGATATTCTTATAAATATATATTTTAATCCATCAACATAGTGTACTTTGGAAATTAGAATAGAGTTAGGGTCACCAATATGGCCCAAGCCGATGATTTTTCCTTTACCATTGTCACAAAATGTGACATGTCCTCCATCAATTTTGATGAGATTATTGAAGATAGAGTAGTATCCTATAATTTTTCTTGAAAAACCACTATCCAAGTACTAAATATTTCTTCAGGAACTCTTTAGGCAGTTTACCTACAAAACAATTCATCAAAGAAAAGATTTTGGTACCCATATTTGTCTGGGTCCAGAAACATTAGTAATAAAGGCTTTAGGAACCCACAATTTTCTTATGGGTTACTCATATGTAGAATGAAAGGTATTTTAAAAATAAACTTTATTTGGTCTAAAAGAAGTTAATGTAGTGAAATAGTTTTCAGAAATAGAACTTGTATCAAAATCTTGATTTTTTGGGCAGAGAATTAGATTTTCCAATTTTAGTTATAAAATGTGTTTTAGATAAATTTCTTTGTCCTAGATGATATCCTATTCTAGTAGTATACCTAGAATCTATATGTTTAACAATTATTTGAGTAAGTTTGTTTTTCATATTAGTAAAATTTTCAAGATCTTTCTTTAGTTACTCATTAGACATTTTTAACTCATTGTTTTCTTTGAGCAGTTGAGCATTATTTTCCTTTTCAGTAGTGAGTTTAGACTTAATAGTTATGGTAAAAACATAATGTTTCTTTAAGGATTTCTATTTGTCCTTTATTTCATTAAAAGTTTCTTCCATTATGTTACAATATTCATATAGTTCATCATTTGTTATATTTTCAGATTCAGATTCATATATGGAATAATAGTTATTAGGTAACGGAGAATTTAAGAGTACCTATGAGGTATTTTTCATAAAGCACATGTTTAACATATATTCTTTCTCATTTTGAGAAGAAGAAGATTCACTGGAGCTGTCCCTGGATGCACTCCAAGTGGTATTCATTGCTTTCTTATATTTAATATCATTATACTCACACATCTTTTTATACTTTAATTTAGGACAGTCAGCTTTGACACGCACTTTCCTTTTTCATTCATAAAAAACCACTTATTATGATTTTTTAGGATTTTTACAATCATTTTTCTAATTTCCTCTACTATAATATTTTCCTTTAAAGTTTTGTTTATTGAATAAATTTTTCTTTCTGTAAAATTTCCTAAATCTCCTGGCCAGTTGGGCTATTTCCTCATTACTGTCAGAAGCCGATTATTCACTACTTGTGCTCTCAACAATAGCATGAACTTTCTCATTGTATTTTCTATTGGACGTGGTAGTATTTAAATCAACCAAATTTCTCTTTGTCTCTTCCTCCTCTTAATTCACCTTTAGTTACTCTTCATACATTATTAATTTTCCAATTAGTTCCTTTTTGGAAGTTTATCAAAGTCGCATGATTCTCTTATGGATACTGATTTCCCTCACCATCTCTCTGGTAAGCATCGTAGAATCCTCATGATTTATTCCTTTGATGTGAAAACTATTCCTAGAGAAATCATAGTGTTCACAATTTCATTGAACCTGAGATACATCTCAGAAATAGATTCATCATAATTCATTCTAAAATTTTCATATTTAATAGTATAAGTATTTAATCTCATCTCCTTAACATTAGTTCTTCCCTCATGGGAAATAGACAAAGTGTCCCAAATCTCATGAGAATTTCTACAGGTAGAAATGAAATTGAATTCTTCATCTCCTAGTGCATATTATAGAGCATTCAAAGCTTTATAGTTATTGTTATAGGCAGTCTTGGTAGTTTTATCCCAAGTTTTTTTAGCAGTTTTAGGGATTGCATATTTACTTTCAATAACAGTCCAAATTTTAAATCCCATGCTTTCTGAATGTATTTTAATTTTAAGATTCCATTGAGCATAATTTGTTCCATTGAAAAAAGGTGGTCTATTTTTAGCATCTCCTTCTAATATATTTTCCATAATATAAATTTGGGAAATATTTCAAAGAGATAAAAATTTAGTATTAATAGAAATTTTAAGATCTTTGAAATACAACTACAATCACAGTTGAAAAAATGTTGAAAAAGCTCTGAAAACTGAAAAATTACAAATCCTTTGATACCAAATATTGGTCGGAGTAGAGTACTCAAGTGGGGGTGAATTGAGTATCTATAAAAATTTCTGTTAAAAAAGGTTCTTTGAACATTTCCTCCAATTAAAAAAATACAATCTAAGTACATTTGTAGAGAATTTATAAGAGTCCTGAATGTTCAATTAATTTCTCAAAATATCGATTAGTTCTCAGCTATACTAATCTGAAGATTAATATAACTTTTGAAACTAACATATTAGTTTGAAATAGTTACAAACACTTTCTAAACTAACTATCAGAGTTTTAATTTATTTGAATGAAATTTTTTATAAAACCTAGTGAAAGAAAATAATAGTACACATAGCGGAAATTAAAACAAGAGATTTAGTCTCAAGATGAGAGTTAGTCCTCTCCACTTGGCGAGTAATTTGTTCTATCGGTGAGTCCTGCATTGGTGAGTCGTCATCGGTGACTCATTTTTAATGATCGGTGTGTCACCCATTTTTGAGTCGCCTATCGGTAAGTCGCTTGAACTATCAGTGTGACCGATCATCAGTGACTTGTCCGTTGGTGTGTTGTTTGTTCTATCAGTGACTCTTACATCGATGTCTCCTTCAATCGTTAAGTCCTCATCAGTGTCTTCTTTGATCGGTAAGTCCTTATCGGTGAGTTAGCCATTAGTGACTCCTTTGAACCAATCAGCGCGAGGGACTTTGAGAATCTTGTAAAGTGATTGTCTTATACATAACAATACCAGATTAAGTGAAATTCATAATTACATGTAAATATACATTTTTAAATATATTGAAACAAAAATATTCATAATTTATCGACTAATTGAAATTTATTATACAATGTTACATAATTTATTAATTTATAAGTATTCATTGGCTTTATTAATATTACTTAAAATATAATATGAGAATTATCCTGATTTGTAAATTGGATTGATTTGTGATTATTAAAACAACTATCTCACAAAGGGCCCAACAGTTAATACATAGAAAAAAGTGGAAATACAATGTAAATTAATAAAAGTAATTACAAACATAATCATAGTATATCAAAGATAATGAAGAAGTAAAATAACCCAATGAAAAGAAATTGAGTTATGAAATTTTTTACCACTTGGTAACTCTTAAGTCAAATATCCCTAGATAGAATAATTTATATTATAACATAAAATACCATGAATTATTAATTAATCATGATATTACATTTCAAAATGGTAGTATATACACCATATAGAATAAATTAGGTTCACAACAGTATAATATGCCTTAATAAATGGAAATTGAGATGAAGTCCCTTACCTCACGCTTCTTTTTGGCTAAACATTCCTTACCCTCCTGTATAGTGATTTTAAACATGTTATTAACTTATTAAATAATAATATTAATATTTATAACATCATATATGATCCTTTTATAACATCTTATCACTCTTTCATTAATAATATTTCATTTTTTCATTGTTTTAGGTGTTAATTACCTTGTTTTCTCATGCATGTTTCATCATGAAAGATCTCATTATTGTGAATAATTTATAGTTATATCATATAAAAAATAATAATAATTAAATAATTATCATATTTTTACATAAATTATACTTTTAAAACCAATCATAGAATATGGTTATGAAAAAAAGACTATGTTATAATTAGGGAGACAGTAGGCCGTATGTACGCATGAGTAACATTTCCGTTTTTGTATGATGATTATGGAAAAGGTGTAAGTAGTATTTTATATTTACAGAAAGATCATAATATCATATAATATATATATATATATATATATATATATATTTTCTATTTGGTGTGGTGATGAAAATATAGTCACATCGCTTCGTGAAGGCGGTAGTCCACACATACACGAACGATGTAATCCTATTTCAATATAAAAAATAATATGATATATTATCATTTTAGAATTATAAATATGTCATTAATATAAAAATAATTTCATTTATATCACATATATTCATTAACTTCATCCTTATTACATTCAATGAAAATCATTAGTAAAGATGAACCACATCGCTTCATGAGGCGGTAGTCCGCTGTATCGACGAACGATGATATGATATCCACTAAAGAATGGAATGTAAAAATATATATATGATATAATGATGAAAAATATATAATTATGTGATAAAAATAATATACATATAATTTATATCCATCATCATACCGAAACTTTAGAGGTTATACTCGAAAATAGAATACATCGGTTCATGAGGAGGTAGTCTGTCGTACACACAAATGATGATTTCGTAACCCATTAAGTGGAAGTGGGGATGGTTGTAGGTACTTCCATTAAAAAAATATTAGTATACGTTATAAATTGAAGTTATTATATCATAATGGTTCAATAATAATTTAATTATGGGTAGGATTAAATAATATGAAAATGCCAATTGAAGAACATTACCTCTTATTTCAGTATCCTTCTTTTCTTTGAACCAAAATCCTTACTAGTTTGGATTTATGAAAAAAATAGATATTTTAATATGAGGGGAGGGAAGTTTTTAAGTATTTTGGTAAGGTTTTTTTTGTACCAAAAGGGATTTTTGGGGTGAATAATAGATGAGAGGGGGTGACCTTTTATAAGTGAGTTGAGTGACACACTTTTAATTTTTGAAATGAAAAATGTTTAAGCACATGTTTCACAAGCCACAATGGTAAAAATAGAGTATTATTGATCATTATACATTATAGGGTCTAAATATAGTCATAAAATAAATTTTATACTGGTTTTCAGGTTATTTTAATCCTTATCCTTTTAGTTTACCCCTAGTAAATCCATTTTTACCATAACTACGGTAATTAATTTTTATTATTTTCACTATTCATTTTGGTAAAAAATTATCTTGGATTTATTATATAACATAAATTATTCTAATTAAAAATATAGAATCCATTTTTTCATATTATATTCACATAAGTGGAAAAATTTAATTTAAAATTAATCCTGCAAACATGATGAGAAAACGACTTTTTAAAGAGAAAATGTTCAAAAGTTTACAATGTTGTTATATAAAAATTAAATATGAAATTGATTATAATAAAATAAATTAGATAAATAGATATATAATTTTACTAAATAAAATTATAAACCAATTCAAAATATAATTTAGCTTTATAAATAATTTAAATGAAAAGGTATTTTTTAATTAAAATTCAGTACTTTTCACTTTTCATTAAAAAATTATACATTTCAGAAAAACCCCAAATAATAAGCGTAATATAATTTTTACATGAAGATTTAAAAAAATAATTTAAAATTTTCAAATAAATTTTCTAATATTGTTAAAAATTAAGTTTAAATTATGTGTGAAAAGCGCGACTAAATCTTCTTTTAGAAAAATATATTTTTTCAAAAGACATTTATTTTTCATTTAAAGGATTTATATTTTATTTCTAATCAATATATTACCAAAATTTTCACAATTTTGGTAGAACTATTCATACCTTTCAATTTAGCGATTAGTTTATAACGTTATACTATATTATGGTTCATTTTGACTTGGGGTTGCGCGTTCCACAATCTATCAAAGAGATTAAACTTAAAGTAATATATTTTATGGGTTGTTTAATCTTGATTTTTCATGTCACATATGATATCAAATACACTGTTCTTATTTTTGAATTTTGAGGTGTTACATTCTTACCACCTTAAATAAATTACATCCTCCCAATTTAAACTTGTTCTCAGTAATGAAGGGTTTTCCATTTGAAAATACCATTGTTGAAAAACCCATATCATAAAATGGATAATAAAATTCTCTATTAACAAGAGATAAAGGGATGTAAAAATTTTATATAGAATAACACAGAACTAGGTTTCTAAGTAGGGGAACATATGTGGTAAATGTAATCATGGACATGGAAGAGAATACTAAATACCATGGATTAATAGAGAGTGTATATGTCATTGATCACAATAAAGTGTGTGATACATAGAATGTTAATGACCTAAAAACTATAAACCAAAGTGGTGTAAAAAATGTTATTAATACCATAAAAAATGATGATAATAAACATCATTTTTTTTCAAGATATTTTTCCTAGAGAGGAGTCATTATTTTAATCACTAAAAATATAATGATATAAACTTACTTGATTTGTTCCCATTTCATAATCATAATTTCATCCTTTGGTTGTTCTTTAATCAATTTAAAATTTATCCCTTACTCCAAGAAATGAATATCCAAAAATGAATTTTTATGCCTCGAGCATTGAATTTAACTATTAAAGGATCACAAGATTCATAAAAGAGTGACAATTTTTTCCATTTACCTATAACAATTTTCCAAAACCAATATAGATATAATAAGTTATAAAATATAATAAAATAATATCTAAACCTAAAAAGTTGCACCATTGGTTTATCATTTATATTTTTTTCAAATCACATAACTAATAATAAATACATATTAATCAAGACATCACGTAGGCCAGTGGTAGGTGCTAAAACCTTATCACCCTTCAGTTATGGGTTCAAGCCCCTTGGACTTGTCAAATGTAATGGGTTTTCACCCAACATATAGTTTTTCAATTTTCTAAAATATGTTAATATAATTTCTATAAAGTTTGCAAAAAATTATCATATACAACCTTGAAATAAAATTAATCATTAAATAACCTTTTTACTAAGGTTTTGAATACAACTTATTTTTTCCCACAAACTATAATAATCTTATTTGAATATTATTAAAATGTAATTTATGATCTTATTAACCCTAACAGTTATAAATACCTTTAAACATATGTTTATAAAATGTAAATCCTTTATTCCTAAATTGTTTCCCTTAAACCATATTATTTCCATAAATATATCCCCAAATTTTCTTAATCTTGGTAACTCCCATCATATAAAACCTAAAATGGGGTGTTTAAAATATTGAACTAATGATCAATATTAATCTCAAAAACTCATGATGGTATCTATAAATATTATGTTAATGAAGACATATATGCTTCTGAAACTTTAAAAAATATTTATATGATTCATAAATCTTATAACCAAAATACTATTGGTAAAAAAAATCTACAATTTTAATTCTAGTAGCCCAATACATAAATACTTAAATCATTTTATTTTTACATAGGTCCTACATTAGTAGAGGGTTTAAACTTTAGAATAGGGACTTGACTTGGATAATTCCTAGGTTCAAAAAATTTAAGATAATGAATTATAAATGGATCCATAGGATGATATTTATTTCCATCCATCATAATCTTTGTTTTTCCTCAATAATTAATTGCTTTATACCCTTTATCTCCAAAAATAAATAATTTTCCCAATCCATTGAGACACTTTCCTAGATGTCTCCTTCCACATTTCTAACATGAATGAAACTGTGCCCTGTTTCTTATATTTTCTCCATCACTCAAGCTCTAATTGAACTCCATACTTATCTTCTTTGGTGAGTTTGAGAGTTGGTAAAGGTATAAGTTTTTAATCATATTTATGGATATCTGATTAAGAATAATCAATATATATTTCACTCCTATCATAAACCCATTTGGTTTCTCATAGTCACCACATTTTTCTTCATGTTCAATGTTAACATGATTCCTTATGCTTCAATAAATTTACTAAAACCAAAAATAATAGTGTGAGAAACAATATACATAGTTGTAAAACCATAAAATCATTTATAATATTTGTAAACTATGACACATTATTTTCAATATAAGACACCTTAGGTTTGACATAGTTTAATCATTCTCATCATCTATTAAAATCCTTTATAATTGTTTGTAAATAAAATGTGAATTACCCTAAGAATATCCCCCAAGAGTGTCAAACTAGGTAAGAAGTAATGGCCAATGTTTTGAACTAGGTGATGTCCATGTCAAGTCCAATGCACCATTTTCAAAGTTATTACCCCTGGGTACATCTGTTCTAGATCCACGTCCACTTGTAGTATCCAGAGAAGGATGCAATTTTTAGTGAAAACCATATAATCTATTATTTACTAAAACATTAAATTGTTCTTTTATACATATAATCAAATAAAATCTTGGGGTTATGGTCCTTAATCTATATTTTCAAAAATATAGTTTCTAATTTTTCTACTAAACATTCTCTAATACCAACTGTAGTGACCCAAACCCTAGAAACCTAGAGACGATGTCTTACTTTATTACATTGGCATAAGATACAAATAATTACATCCCAAAGGGCTGAATATTTTAGTAGTCATGGTAATCTAGATATATACTTGAATACCTTATAAAATTTTAAAAAAATTATAACTTTTTTTCCATTTTCAAGAATAAAATTATTCCCCCTAGAGTATCCTTACGTATAAATCATAGTACATTTCATGGAATCCTGTGGAATAGAAAAAAATAAGGGTGATCTCCAATGCTCAGTAAGGGTTAAGTAATCAGAAGATATCATAAATAAATAAACATAATCAACATGGAAAGTTAAATAATTGAAAACACATAACATTTAAATAACATGACTATAATGATAATATAAGGCATAACCAATATAGAAAACAAAATTATTGAAAACACATTCCATTTAATAAATAAAATGAGAATGAAATTAATCCAAATATAATATCATTGTGAAAATATCATGGATAATGATAACTAAATTCTTAATGAATGGAATGCCTAGTTGTTGGATTCCATGATCTCAGGCATCATGAAACCTCTTCCTTTAAGACCTTTCATAAAGTGGTTTGAAACTACAAATAAAAATAGTTTTATTATAGCTTAATTATTCATATCATGAGACCTACCAATGCATATAGGGGCTATGTTATACTAGGGACCACCCATCACTGTATTTCCAAAGCATTCCTCACATATCAAATGATCAATTTAATTCATGAATTAATATTCCTTTCTATTAAATATCAGTATTAAAGAAAGAATACTGATTATCAATATTTCCCAAATTAATAAAATAACTATCAAAGTAAAAATCCATATTTATAACTGAGATATGATTTAATAAATAATAATATATATGATAAATAACTTGTATATTTAAGGTAAATTTAATATTTAATGATCACAAGAAAGTGAATATATCTAGGGAATGTTAATGACTACAAAAATGAATCAAGAAAGTGAATGTCAATAATTTCCTTGTTCATATGATCATAAAAAATCCATAGAAATAACGAGGATGACATTAATACAACACTTAACCATTTGAGTAAGAATAAAGGTTTTTGGTCTTTGATGAATAAAAATACCATTGGAATATATTTTAATTTTTTTGAGGAAAATATCCTTTTCATTTTAAAAATCACCTTTAAGAAAAATATCAAATTTTTTGAAAGTATGATTCTTTTAAAATTACACTTAAAATTTATAAAATAATATTTAAATCATTTTAGTGGTAATAATGGTTGATAATTCCATTGTTTCCATACTCATTAAAAAGAAGACTCCTTTCACTTTTTTTATAAAATAAAAACAAGCATTATTTTGAAAAAGACCTGAATATTCCATTAGTTTTTTTTGTAAAAATTAAAAATGGGTAAAAATATCTTTAATAAATAATTTTAAAAATGTTTAAAAACGTTTTTCAAAACATTTTTTGAAAATGGGGTTTTGGTAGAAAATAGATTTCAAATTGAAGAGAGAAATGAAGTCGATTTTTATTAAAAGAATTTATCAAATATTTTAAGTTAAAAAGACTATAGAAATGGTAACATTACTTGAAAATATCATTAATAAATATATTAAAGAATTATATCACTTTATTAGTCAACAATCATATAATTTCCTTCAACTGAATTTCAAGAATAAACAATCTTGATGAAAATAAGATTGTGAAATAAACCCTTATAATGATTATAATGTTGACGTGAGAATTATTTGATGAATTGATTATGTGTATCAAATATAAATCCACATAGAACAATTATAAACAAAAAATAAAATAATTAAAATTAATTACACACATAATCTTATAATATCAAAGATTATAAAGAAGTAATATAACCCAATGAACAGAAATTGATTTAGTAAATTCTCTACCACTAGGTATCTCTTTAGTCAAATCCCCTTGGATGAAATAATTAAAATTGAAACTTAAAAAACCATGAATTATTAAATAATAATGATATTACATGTCAAATTGGAAGTATATACACTATATAAAATAAATCAGGTGTATACCATTACAATATGCCATAATGAAGGGAAAATTGAGATGAAGTCCCTTAAGTCACGATTCGTTTTGGTTGAGCAGAATTTAAAATCATGTATAGTGATTTTAAACATGTTATTATATTTTTAAAGAACCATATTAATATTTATAATATCATATATGATCCCTTTTTAATATCTTATCACCCATTATTTAATAATCATTCATTATTTTCATTATTTTGGTTGTTAATTACGTTGTTTTCTCATTCGTGTTTCTTTATGAAAGTTATGGTTCTTGTGCATATTACATAGTTATATCATATACAAAATAATAATAATGGAATTATTATATTATTTATACATAAATTTATCTTTTTAACAAATCATGGAACATGATTACAAAAAATGGACTATGATACAATCATGGAGACAGTAGGTTGTACGTACACATGAGTAACGTTTCCATTTTACGACGATAATTATAAAAAAAGTTTAAGTAATATTTTCTCTTTACATAATGATAATAATATCATATATACCATATTATTTATTAATATATACCTATATATATCATCCTTGTGATTTGATGATGAAAAGAGAGTCACATCGCTTCGTGAAGGTGGTAGTCGACACACACACGAACGATGTTATCATATTTTAGTGTAGAAAAAAGATATATTATCTTTTTAGAATGATAAATAATTCATTAATATCATAATTATATATTTTATATTACAAATATTAATTAATTTATCCTTATTATATTCTTTTTAAAGCTTTAGTGAAAGACGAATCACATCGCTTCGTGAGCCGGTTGTCCGCCAAACACACGAGCGACGCTATCGTATCCTCTATGAAATGGAAATTAAAAAAGTATATATGATATAATGACACCTAAAGTATTATAATGATATAAATATCATATATATATATATATATATATATATACCTTATATACATCATCATACTCAACTGTGAGAGGTAGTAATGGAAAAATGAATAACATCTATTACTGAAAAAATACCCTATACCAACGGTTTGGAACCGTTGGTATAGGCCCTCAAACCGTTGGTATAGGCTATACCAACGGTTTGGAGGACTGTTGGAAAGTAAGCCGTGAAAATAGGTCTATACCGACGGTTTTGGGAAAACCGTTGGTATTGACCTATACCAACTGTTTTGAAAACCGTTGGTATAAGTAATATGAAAACCTATACCAACGGTTCTCAAAACCGTTGGTATATGTATTTCAAAAAAAAAAACATTCGGTGGGATTTGATCCCAGGACCTCTAGTTTATAATTGAATGACTTAACCACTAACCTAACATGACTTTTGTGAACATAATTTCATAAATATGTATATGTATTGTTTTAATAATTTTAAATTTTGATTTATATAATGTTCTCAGTAAGAAGATTCGATTAAAAATGAAAGGATCTATACCAACGGATTTGAGAACCGTTGGTATAGGTCCTTTGATTTTAGGACCTATACCAACGGTTTTGGACAAACCGTTGGTATAGGTCCTATAGGTCCCCCCCAATACCAATGGTTTGTCCAAAACTGTTGGTGTAGGTCCATATAAGTGACCTATACCAACGGTTTTGGCAAAACCGTTGGTATAGGTCCAAATTAATGAACTATACCAACGGTTTGGCCAAAACCGTTGGTAAAATTCATATTTCCAGTAGTGATCGGTTCATATGGCAATGGTCCGCCATACACAAGAATGATTATTTTATAACCCATTTGATGGAAGTGGGGATGGTTGTTGGTAATTAAATTAAAAAAACAACATATAAATATATTTAATATACTGAGGCTACTATATTATCATGTTTCAATCATAATTGAAGGAGGTTGAGGAAGAAATAAAATAAAAATACTTGTTGAAGAATGTTACCTCTTCTTTGGGTATCCTCCTCAGGTTTACACCAAAATATTTCCTAGGTATGCTCTATGTCAAAAATAAGTCTTATAAGATGAGATTATGTAAGTTTTTGAGTGATTTTGTTAGGTTTTGAGTGATCCAAAATGGTTTTAAGGTGTGAAAAAGAGAGGAGAGGGGGTGGATTTTTATTAGTGAGGTGAGTGACACACTTTTAATTTTTGAAAATAAAATGGTGTATCCACATTTTTACATGAAAAAGGGTAAAAATGGAGTATTATGGACTATTAGACATTATATGGTCAAAATAATTCCATAAAAAATATTTTAGAATAGGTTTTTAGTCATTTTAACCCTTATCATTTTAGTATAACCCCTGGAAAATCCATTTTTACCTTAGGAGTGGTAATTAATTTGTTCTGTTTTCACCATTATTTTTTTTTCAAAAAATAAAATGACATTATTAGATAATATAATATTTTATTATTAAAAATTTGTAATCCATTTATCAAAATTAAATTCACATAATTGGAAAATTTTATTTTAAAATTAATCTCACAGATGTGGTGATAAAGATGGGTTTTAAAGATAAATTCTCAAAAGATTACAATGTTTTTATATCAAAACTCAATGTGAAAATGATTCCAATTATGTAAATTGGTTTAATATATATATATATATAATTTGAGTAATTTTAATTTATAGCCAATTAAAAATATATCTTTATAAATAATTTAAATAAAAAATAAGTTTTCAATTAAAATTCAATATTTTTCACTATTCATAAAAAATTGAAACATTTCAGAAAAAAACAAAAAATTCACCCTAAGATAATTTTTATATGATAATTTAAAAAATGAATTTTATTTTTCTAAATAAATATTCTAAAACTGCTAAAAATATATTTTAAATTATGTGTGTAAATCGGGACTCAACCCACTTTTAGAAAAAATACAATTTTTTTAGAAAATATTTATTCTTCATTTAAACGATTCTTATTTTATTTATTGTCAATATATAACTATAATTCTCTTAATTTATTTAGTAATATCAATACTTTCCAATTAAATGGTTAGGTTATAAAGATATACTATATTATGGTTCATTTTGACTTATAGTTGTGTGTTCCGTAAGTTATCAAAGAGTTTAAATTTAAAGAAATATATTTATTACATTGTTTAAGCTTGATGTTTCATGTTACATATTATATTGAACAAAATGTTAATATTTTATTATTTGGAGGTGTTACACTAAAAAAAATATTTTTAAAAGTTAAACTCTTGATTATAAGGAACATATTCAAATTTCAAAGACACAATTTATTTATGTGGGTTAGAATATAACTCCCCATGATTTTCTAAAATATTTTTTTAAAATAATTTTTTTGATATCTTGAGTTACATTCATCACCCAATTTTTCTTGTATTACACATAACATCATGTTTAAATAAAACATGCAATATTATTAAAATATTATTATTTAATTTGATAGTTATCATCTAGCTGTTGAAATGGTAGGTATCAATGGGACTAACTAAATTATGAAAATATAGGCTTTAAACATGTGAATAAAATGAATTATTTGGTGACAAATTAATTATAAATTAAAATAAAAATCATTTTAAAATAATGCAAATCCTTTTCTGAAAAACTATTTTTATATGCACAAACATGTTCTATATCAAGAAATTAAATATATAACACTCAGTGAATGATTTTAATTAAATTTAAATATTATATATTAAATAAAATGTTTTACATTCATATTTTATTTTTTCTAAGTATAACATAAGAATAAATCAAATTATACACTTAAAAATAGCATTTTTATCAGAAGTAGTTTATCACCTTTTGCGCACTTATTTTAAAAATATTTTTCTTACATTTTTAGAAAATTTAATTGAAAAAACGAAAATTATTTTTAAATCAAAATGTAAAAAATATTTTGGTGTAAATTATTTAGAATTTTGTGAAAAGATAAATTTTTTAGTGAATAGTGAAAAATGTTGGTTTTTATTAAAAAACTGCATTTTCATTCAAAGAATTTATAAGAAAATTTTGTATATGGTTTTAGAAGTAAAATTAGTAAAATTAAATATCTATTAATACAATTTATTTCATTTTAATCAATTTAATATTTAATTTTGATATAAAAACATTTTAAAATTTTGAACACTTTCTCTTTGGAAAACTGCTTTCTCATCACTTTTGCGGGATTAATTTTAAATACATGTTTTCCACTTATATGAATAAAATTTTAAAAAATGGATTCTAAATTTACAATTAAAATATTTTATAATAAGTTAAACTTATTTTTTTATCATAATTAACCGTAAAATACTAAATATTAATTACCTCCGTTAAGGTTAAAATGTGATTAATGGGGGTTAAACTAAAATGATAAGGTATAAAATAAAATAGAAACTTGTCTAAAACAAATTTTATGGCCATATTGAAACCTTATAACCTATAATTATTGATAATGATACATTTTTTTATTTTTTTGGAATGTGAAAAATATGGGCACACTTTATTCTTTTCAAAAATTCCTAGGGTGTCATCTCCCCGACCTATAAAAGGCACCCCCATCTCCTCTCCCCTTCACACTTAAAAAACCATTTGGTTTGGTATAGATATTAAAAAATCCATTATTTAAATCCCTCTCCGCATACTTGAAGAATTTATGAGATATGAATGAAAATCTAGGATAGATTTATGTTAATCCTATATAGGATGTCTCAAGAAGAGATAAAGTTAACTATGTATTTTTTAATTAATTCTTCTTCTAACTGCTTAAAAATATTATTCAATTATTATGATATTATATAAATATTATCACCCATAGAATTAAATTTTATTATGTTAATTTAATTACCAAAATCCATCTTCACTTCCATCAAATGGGATATGAAATCATTATTCGTGTGTACAGAGTACTAACACCTCGTGAACTGATGTTATTAGTTTTCCATCACCACCTATCACATAATAATATAATTATGTATTTAATATTTATATATGATATTTATTATATTATTTTACGTCTATAATTTTAATACTAAATCTACCTTCTTTCCTCCTTACCCATTGGAAAATAATAATGTCGCTTGTGTGTACGATGGACTACCGCCTCACGACCGATGTGATGTGTTTCTAATTTCTATTTTATATAAATTGTTATAAGGATCTATTAAATGAATATATATTATGGTTTTAACACAATTATACTTTAATAATTATGATATAACATATAAATTTTTACTTTACATTCCATTTGGGATACGATAATGTTATTCGTGTGTATGGAAATCTACCACCTCACGAAGTGATGTGATTCATTTTTCACTAGCACTTTTCATGGAAGGTAATTATGGTAATTTTAATTAATATATGTGATATATGTGAAAAAAATTATTATTAAAAGGCAATATATTATTTAACTTTATTTCTTTACAGCCACCAAGAAAATGGAAACATCATTCATGCGTTCGTTTGACCTACCTTCTCCAAGAATGGTGTATTCTGTTTTATATATCAAATTTTTATCGATTCATATAAAAAAATATACTTAATATATATTATATTTAAATCATGGTTTATATTATGTAGATTATGGAACCATTATAAAAGTAGGAGGACCAAAAATAACAAATCAAAACATACACAAAAAACAAATACGTTATAATCTGAAACATGATTTTCATAGGAAATTTTCAATAAGAGGGTAATAAAAGGTCATAAGTAAATAATATATATTATTATATATATAATTATTATTTTTTAATATATTTATAATAAACTTATATTTATTATATAATGTGTTTGAATGTGTACAAAGGAAGTCAAGACTTAAGGTAAGTGATTTCCATCTCACTTCTATTTTTTGTGAGGCACGCGCCATATTCAGCATGTGTTTGTTTTATGTGGTGTATATACTGACCATGAATTTATTTTATGATTATTATAATTTAATTTATGAAGATTTATATATCCATTTTTGGATCTCTCGTTCATGGATTTACTATTCAAAAGTTACCAAGGTGGTAAGGTATTTTTGACGCGATTTTTCTTCTTTGAGACATACATCATGTTAGGCCCCTATCTTATTTTAAGAGGTGTATATAATTACCCTTTTAAAAGTTATATAATTAATATTATTATATTAATTATATTAATAGTTTCATTTTATCTTATTATTTAATATCTCGTATTATTTAAAATTTACCAAATTTGCAAGGGTTTGATGTTACAATCTCATTGTTTATCGGGATTGTTTATGATTATTATTTTGATGATAAAATATTGTGATCTATTTCTAAATAATTTCATTAAATTTATTATCATCTATTAAATACATTATAATTAATATTTTTAAATCATTTTCCTCTATTTCTATAATCATGATTTAAAAATAATGTTTTTAAAGAAAACTGAGTTTACCTCTCTCTTCGATTAAAACCCCTTTTTCTTTCATATCCATGTTTTCTAAAAATGTTTTCAAATTTTTTTAATGTTATTATATTACTATTCAAATTATTTTTACCTTTTTGTTTATTTTTATAGAAATATTTAACGGAAACTTTATTTCATTTTAAAAAACAAGGCCCGTTTTACTTTTAACTAAAATGTGAAAAGAATCTTTATTTTAACAAGTATGAGATCTAAAAAATTTACCATTGTCTTGACCATTTATTTATTTTAATATTACTTTATAATTTTCCAATGTTATTTTCAAATAAAAGTATTTTGAAAATATTTTATGCTTTAAAAATTAATTTTCAAATTGGAAAAGACATTTTTCCCAATAAATGTTTTAAATTATTTTTTAGTCTTCCTTTATAAATTTACAAGGTTAATTTCAAAGAAAAGTATTTTGAAAATAATTTATTTTTTAAAAAGTTTTTTTTTTCAAAGTGGAAACAATATTTTCCTCAATAAATGTTTTAACTTATTTTTAAATATTCCTTTATAAGTTTCCAAGGAAATTTTCAAAGAAAATTATTTTGAAAATGTTTATGTTTTAGAAATTGTTTTTCATAGTGGAAAGGATATTATCATCAAGAATTATTTTAATTTTTTTAAATATTCCTTTATAAGTGTGTATGATTATTCTCAAATAAAAGGATTTCCATAATATTTTATAAATTTATAATTTAAAAAAGGGGTATTTTAAAATAACGGTTATTATCCTCAAGAAAGTTTCCATGTGATATTTAAAGATCATTTTCCATCTAACATGACATCCTTTGATGTTACTTATGATTCATTGGGTATATGATTGAATTATAAAATCCTTATTATTTATCTAGATGGTTAATTTTTATGTGGTTCAAACTTTTATGATACCCATTTATTTTTCATGGAGTATGAGATGGTGAATTAATGAAATGGTTCTGAAGCCCATTTTATTTACATGGGTTATGATGTGAAGATATGATGAATGTTTTATGATATTGTGGAACAAAAAATGTATGATTTTCATTATGAGATGGGTTAGACCTATATCTCCATCCAATTCATTGAGTATATCTATATATCTAATGGGATAATAATGGGAAAAATGTTTATGGGATTTATCCAATACAGAAAATAGACGAGACTTGATCCACTATGGAGAACATGTGAGTCTTGATTGACTATGTGAAATAGGTGAATCCTAATCCAAAATGGGAAACATATGATGAGCCTTGATCAAATATGTTAATCGTATTGGCATTTAAACTTGATATATTAAATGGTTTTTTTATTTATAATGGTCCCACACTTTTATGACACGAGCTTATGGTTAGTGATTGGTTTATGATGATTTATAAATCTTATGGACCATGTTTTCTGAAATGATGATATTTTATTCCACACATCATGTTTATGATCTATGAGAGGTTTAGTATAAAATTACTAAGTTATGTTTATTTTCACATAACCTTAAGCTTATCTTATTATTTCATATGATTATATATTAGTATCTCCTATTTTTTACCCTTATTTAGTATCTAAGGTCACCTTTTCTAATATTTATTTCCATAGGATATAAATAATGGTTTATTTAGGGTATTCCTATTAAGAGTAATATATGAGAAGAAACTTTTTGACGATATTGAAGATCTTTCATGATATAAGAAGTTTGTGAACCTAGTCTCCAAATACACTAAACCATTATGGTCTGTTGGTGTGTATTTGTGATTTGTATTAAATATTAATCTAAAAGGTTTTAATATTTTTGTATGATAAGTATGGGTATTTATAAGGGTACTTATACTTCATCACTTCTTATAGTTCCCATTTCAATTCATGAAATTTTTTATTCCACTATAATACTATGACTAGGTGATCTGTCTTATTTTTTATAACTTTGTATCAATGATATAAGATCTTCACCAGCTTCTCCTCATATGAAATATCATTTAACAATGGTACATCCTCTGGATTCATTACATTTTAGGGTTATAGTATGTACATCCTCAAGAGGTATACATTTAACAAATCATGTACATAATATTGGTTAAGTGGGAGTGGTAGTCTGTAGACCACCACTATGATTTGATCAAGGATTTGAGAAGGGCTGATGAATCTGGGAATAAGATTTTCCATCTTCACAAATCCCATGAATTTATTCCATATCAATATAATAAGGAACAATTTATCTATGACCATAGACCCAATAAAACATCAATGATTTTATACAAAGATTTTATATTGAATTTTTATTCATTTCATAAGGTGTTTAATGGTTTGAACCATATATATCATTTCTTGGATAAGATTAGGTCCCATTAGCTTCATCTCATTAATTTCATCCAAGCATGTTGGATTCTGACACCACTTCCCATACAGAGCCTCATATTGTGCCATATAAATGTTAGAATGGAAACTATTGTTATATGAGAACTACCCTAGGGGATGGTGTTGGTCAAAATATATATGGAAATACATTTAACATGATCTCAAAATATCCTCCAAAGTTGGAATGGTCCTCTTAGTCTGACCATCCATGTGAGGGTGATAAACAATGCTGAATATCATTTCTATATCTAATTCTAGTCGAATTCTTCTACAAAACCTTTAGGTAATCCTCAGTTCTTGATCTGATAAAATAGTGAGTGAAACTCCATGTAGTCTTACCACTTTACTTATGTATATATTTGAGAGTTGATCAACATAAAAATATTTCTTAATAGTAAGGAAATGAGCTAACTTTGTGAGGTTATCGACTACAACCTAGATGGAATTATTACCTTTAGGTTTCCTAAGTAATCCTATGATGAATTGAATAGTTATTTTTTCCTATTTCCATACTGGAGGGTTGCATCATACCATTAGACTTTTTTCACCTATTATTAACTTGTTGGCACACTAAGCATTATGATAAAAACTCAACAATCTCCCTCTTCATGTTATACCACCATAAATTTTACTTCAGATATCTACACATCTTGGAGATTCCTAGATTAATAGATAAGGATGAGATATGTGCATCATATTGAAGCTTCCTCTTCAGTTCTAGTTTTCATGGGACACATATCTAGGTTTTAAATCCTTACAACTTTATCTTCATCAAAGTTGAACTCCAAAATATTCACTACCTTCTTATGTAGCAACTCTTCATCTTTATAGGCCTCTTTGATCCTCTCAAGAATTGATGATTGGGAATTTATTTGATAATGGCGGGATGAAGATCCTTTTATTATTCCCATATCCATACTTTTCATGTCCAAGAAGATTGGATCCCTAGAAATCCTCATAATGGATAGAGTTGTATGATACATTATACTTAAATAAACCACCACATTGTTTTCTATCCTAGGATTGTAAATAATTAAAAAATCATAATCCTTTATCATCTCTAACCACCTTCATTATCATATATTGAGTACCTTTTTTGTGAATATATACTTGAGGATTTTATGATCTGTATATATGTGACAAATTTGTTTGAGAGGGTATGACATTAGCTATCAGATCGGGCCTGTGCTTTGACACATGAAACTTGCTTGCCGAACTGTTTTGAAATGGTGGAGAGCTTCATCATGATCATTTTCTTGGGTGAGGAAACTCCTTGTTGTCAGTCTGGTTTCACTCTTTTTGTCCTTCGGATTTGGTTTGTCCATGTCCTTGAAGTTTATTTGGGTTCCTCCCTTCATCCCTTAAAAGGGGGCTTTATCAATATAATAAAAAATTGAAGGCTTTCGGGACGTTGAATGGTATATATGTGACACATCTCTCCGTAGAGGTAATAACACCATGTCATCAATGTGAAGATAACTACAACCAATTCTGGATCACAGTTGGGTAGTTTTGGTAATGGATCTTTAGTGGGTGGGAGACATAGGATATTAATTTTTCATTTTCATTAGTATACAACCCAAAAACTTTTTTGATGAATCATTATATATTAAAAATAATTCCCCATTGGTGGGTAATGTGAGCACAATTGCAGTGATTAACCTCTTCTTCAGCTATTTGAAACCTTCTTTGCATTCATCAATCCATAAAAACTGACTCATTTCTAAGTAAGTTGGTTAGTGGGATTTAATATTTTGATAACTTTTTCAAAAAATAATTATAGTACCCATTTAATCAAGGAAAATTGAAATTTATATCACAAATATTGGCCTTTTCCATCCATAAATTGCCTTAATTTTTGATGGGTCTACAAATATACCTTTACTAGTGATAACATGTACCAATATATTTACCCGTTCCAACAAAAACTCACATTTACTATAGTTTGAATATAAATTTTCATTTTTTAAAGTCTTTAGTAGATAAATAAATTACTCCTCACATTCCTACATGATTTTAGAGTATATAAGAATATCATCTATAAATAATACTACAAATTTGTCAAGGTAATCCATAAAGACTCTATTCATTAGGTATATAATTATTGATAGAGAATTAGTGAGTCCAAATGGAATCACTATTAACTCTTAGTGTGTGTACCTTTTATGAAAATCGGTCTTGGGGATATCCTTCTTCTTCACCTTTACTTGATAGTATCCCTAATGAAGATAAAACTTAGAGGAATACTAGGCTTCACATTTCTGATCAAATAAGTCATCAATCTATGATAGAAGATCCTTTTTATTTATCATGATCTTTCTAATATCATGATAATCAATGCAGAGACACATTGAACCATCCTTCTTCTTGATAAAGAGAACCCATGCATCCCACAATGAAGAAATTTGGATTATGAACCCTTCATTAGGATTTTACGATAGTTGCTTCTTTATCTCTTAACATTTGAAAATATCAATTCTATACAGAGACTTGGATATTGCTAATGCTTGGGGTATTTTCTCGATTGAAATTTAAATCTCTTTTCTAATAGGAATACAAAAAAATTCTTTAAGAAACACATAAACATATTCCATCATAATTGGAATGTCCTCATTGATTATATTTTCTTTAGTATCAATCATTTTATCTAGATATGCTTGATCAAAAAGAAATAATATCCATGATTTATATGTTGGTACCAAATAATATTCATCATCCTCATGAAATTGTATAGAATCAGATGGTGATTCATGATATAGAGGTTGATTTACTTATCTTGGAAATTTAATTTGGCTATATATATGGAAAGCCAATTGTTTCCTAGAATATCCTCAAATTCCATTAAAGGATGTACCTCATGGTTTTTTGGGAAGTTCATCCATCAAATATTGATAGTGGAGGAGTTATATAATTGGGATGCAATAATTTATCCATTTTACATTTTCAAAAATAGCTCTACTTCCATGTTTTTTAGTGGTGTTTGGATAGTTTTACTAAACTTATGAGTTATGAATGAATGCATAGAAACATAATTAAAAAGGGTGTTCACATTCCACGAATAAATAACAAGAATACCTATCTCCACTTAATTTTTTGGACCCACCTTTGTATTTTTGATGGAATAAGATCAATCTTGCTTCTATTATTATTATTATTATCATTTATTATCTCCAAAAAACCTTGGATTAGGGAACTATCTTACATTATTCTCATGTTCCATGAAATTGAAATAATGTACTACTGGATAAGGATTGACTAGAGCATTCCTTTCTTCCATCATGTCGGTTGGTTTTACCCATTGACAATCACTTGCTTGGTTCCCTTACTTCCTACTCCAAAATAATTTCCTTTTCCCACTTAAGTAATTTTTGGGATGCTTCTACTAGTATTTTGAAAAGTGGGATGTTGGGATTTCTTTCCAACATTAGATTTCTCTATCATTACACCAAAATTAAAATACATTTATGATTACTATCCCCATGAAAACTTTGAGATTTACTGATCTAAATTTCAATTTTGAGGCCACATCATACAATTTCCTCGTATATTTTAATGTCTTAAATCTCTAAGGATTTTAGAAGCCTCATATTTAGAAAACCAAACAAGTGGTCAACATTACATTTTAGGGAATTGAAAAAGTTAGAGGTGCACCATGAAAGTATTATGAAGTTTTAATCATACACCCCAATGGTTATTTCATCCTTTTACGTGAGGCTAAGTAAATCACTATCCATTTTGGGTGAGAGTGTGAAAAAAATGTTCGTTTAGAAACTTTTTCCAAAATTTCATCCACTCCATTTCTTTAATCTCCTCCCCAGGCTTCGTATTTTTGAAAAACATCCACCATTGATTGACTTATCCTTCCATAAGATAAATAGAATTAACAACCTTCAATTTCCTAGAGCACTAAAGGATAGAGAAGATATTATCAATGGACTCGACCCATTATTCCATGATTAAGAGATTTGTAGATCAATTGAAAGTCAGAGGCGTTTGTCACACAAAGATATCAATTTCAACATTCACTTTCATAGGGGGATTTGTGATTTTTTAATAATTTTAGTTCATATTCCAAACCCGATTCATTTGAGAAAATATTATCATGATGTTCCCGACTCAAGCTCCCATTAGGTTGGGCATCTTATTTTGGCAGCCGTTATATAACTCATCACATTGGTTATTGAATTGGTGTCTCTTATTTCCCCCCATTGACTAAAATAAAGGGAAAATTAGGCATGGACATTTTTAAACTATTAAAAAAATAAACATGAAACCATTTACATTAAAAAGATAACTCATAAATGACATATTTTCCTCAAGATATTAATTTCTAGGATTTAATCATCGTTTTCCAATATCTATTTCATAACATTAAATCTTATGGGAATTTTTTTTCACTTAATAATAGTCCATACATAGATTTTTATTATACCAAATCATATAACCTGGTAGTTTCAAACCTAATGTGCATCAAGGCCCATATTGTGCACTAGGTAATGATCTATTCTAGCTCAAGGTTCTATTTTTGGGTTTATTACCCCTATCTACATCTATCCTAAAGACACATCAACCTATAATATCCATACAAGGATGCATTTTTTTTGAAATCACATAATCTACACTTTACCAAAATTTAGGGATCTTTTTATATGTTTAGTATTATCCATAAGGATTTTGGTAAAGTTTTATAATCCTAATCCAAAAAATAACTAGAATTTTCTCTTATACCAACTATGATAACCCACTTTAATATACTTTATTTAATTATTTACTATATAAGGGTACATATTATACAATCCAAAAATATTATGAATCATAGTATTATTTAGAAATAAGGTACATAAAACATCAAGTTCATACATGGATATAACAACATTATTGAAAATTTTATTAACATTCTCTAAATATTCCCTTTCTCTTTTAAAAATACATGGGATAATCTGGAGACTTATATAAGAAAGGGGTGAGTTATAATGCCCAATAAGGGAATAAAAAATCACAGAATAAGGTAAATCAGTATATGCAACAAAATAGGAATATCAAGATAACATAAGGGGGATTTGAATCATAATTTTTAATAATAAATCATGATATATCATGATAGAATAAAGGAAACATGGAAATGTCAATACAACATTAAAAATGACATCATAAACATAGGTTAATGATAAAAAAATTCATTAATAACTTATGGAAAAGTAACATAAAGGATTATTTTTAATCCCTTATCCTATACATGATATATCATGAAACTAAAACATTTTCCAATGCTTTGGAGCTCTATCTGGGTGAACCCATTATTTTTATATCATGTATATGGATAAGTGTGCCACATAAATCATAAAAAATCAACATGAAATTAATCAATTATAATACCACTATCAAGGAGTGTGGGTTATATACATGATTTAACGAATCCATGGAGTGAACGTACATAAAGGTGAATACTCTTATGTGGAAATAAGGATGGTTATTCACAACAAAAATGTTTGCCATGAAAAAATTGTAGGATAATTCCAGCAACATAATGGGGGTACATAAAGGTTCATGGGAGGGGTTAATTAGAGTGAAAGAGTTCTCTAATCACATGTAAATCATAAGGTAAGTAAGAGGTATTTGTGAAATAATATCCCAACATGAAAAATTGGAAAAAATAGAATAAAATATAGTTGATTATTGAATAAAGTAGAGATAGAGAGGATCCCTTACCCTAAGTGGGTGTTTCCAAAATCTAGGGATAAGATTCTTAAGAGCCTAGGGAAAACATGGTATGAATATAGAGTGGTAAGGGAAGAGTAATATCCTAATCTAATGGTTTTTAGTGAAAATAAATTGGATACTATATGGGTTTATATAGAAAAGGCGAGGATAAATATTTATTAATTTTAAAAAATAGGGTATTAACTCTTTATGAAAAAGTAATAAAATCCAAAAAATTACCATTTTTTCTTCCAAAAATAAGTAGTTTTAGTTATTTTAGATTTTTAAGATTATATCTCGTTAAAATAATAACCTTGGTTATTTTTAAGTGAGTCATGTTTACAAAGAATTGATTTTGAAACCATAAAATTTAATATTAGTCTTTAAGGATTGATTAAAGGATTATAAAATTAATAAAATAACACTAATAAAACATTATTATATAGTGAAAACATATATTTTGTCATGGATACCATTTTTGGAATATATTACAACACTTTTGGGTCATTATGATGTCAAAATACACACCAAATATTCATACTGTATTTAATTTTGACCCAATAATTTGACCATCTCAAAATTATGAAAAAATAAATGTTTTATAATTTTAATATTATTTTTTTAAAAAAAATATTTATTTTATCCAAATAATTCTATATGTATGATAATTTACACTTTTAAATAAAAAATCCACATTTATAAAAAAACATAGTTTTTTTGACAAAAATAGTTTTATGACAATTAAAAAGGTATTTTTGACTTCAAAAAATTATATAATAATTTATATTTAATAAAAATAATTTATTAGAATATTGTTTATTTCAATTTTTTTAATTCATTGAAATGGAGTGTCCTGATTGAAACTATACATTTCCCCAAAATACAATTTATCTTTCATCATATCAAAAAATAATTTTTATCACTCATTATCTAATAATTTAAAATATTAGTAACAATAATATATATATATATATATATAATAATTATTTTATAAAAAAATATAAAAATTCATACTATTAGAGTCTAGATACATATCCATTTGTTACACCAGTAAATTCCCTAAGGGAAAGGTGTGTGATGGTGAGATTTTATTGGGGTGGTTTAGTGTACATGGTTTGGGTTGTGATCTCGATGATATTGAACTTCACTCGTAAAATATTTCATTTGTGTTTTTGTTAATGAATCTTTTCTTGGGAATAATCAAGGGAAAATTATAATGATAATATCTCTATAATAAGCTTTTATAAATGGGATTCATATGGTACGATCCTACTGGTTGAGGCTATCACTTTTTACATCCATGTCAATTGGACTTTATCACAACACTTTATATATATAAGTAATATGATCACTATTTAATGGATACATTACCAATAGTTTTTATGCTTGATGGTATTTTAAATTTGAAAGACCATAAAACATTTAAAAATATCCAAATTAGTGAATTTATTTTCTATAAAATTATTTATAATAAGGAATTTACTCATTTATTAATGGAATTCCATTTATAATAGTTTGGTTCCTTACAATTTTCATAGTGATACATATGGATTGTGTCTCTGTGAGTTACTCTACCTTTTTAGTAAGTTACTTATGGAGATATGTGATAATATTTTCAGTTTTAACTTATATATTTACTTCTAGATTTCATTATTTAATACTGATTTTGAATCTTCAGCCTCTTTTAATAGACTATCAAAAAATTCATATGTTATCTCTGTATCAATAATAAAATCAGAACTTGCAGAACTTTTGGCATTTACCTATTTTGTGGTATTTTTGATTGATAAAATGATCTTCTTATGTGAAAAATCCCAAAATAATACATAATTATTTAGTTTATTCTTAATATTTTTTATAGGAGTTTATATTTATTGAATTAATTATTAATAGAGGATTCGTGGGGTAAAGTATATTGAAATTCACTCAACTATCTCCAAGCTTCATTGAAAATTTTCCTTCATGCGTGTTAATTATGGTTTTTGTTGTCTTTAATAATAGTTTTCCAAAAATTATAGGTGAGTGTGATGGAATCATATATTCATCCATGTTAAGTATATATATGTCATTTGAAAACAATATGTCTTTTACTTTCACCAGAATATATTTTAGAACGCCTACTAGATAAATGGTGGATCTGTTTTCATGCTGTATAATTAAAATTATGGGATTCAATTTTACAATATGAAAATATATAAATATAGTGTAAGTCATGTTGTTTATTAAAGAAACATTATCACATAAATAATTAGAAAAATTAAAAGTTACAATAGGGTAGGGAATAGATAATGTCCCCAGATCTTAACATTCTTGTGGCATCGACTGTGTGATCACTGTTGAGGCACTTCTTCCTAGGCCGATGCACTCATTTACATCCAATTTCCTTATTTTAGTGCATAGTTACTTCTGATATTTTGTACACTTCAGGATTTTTTTTATTTTCTCTAGAAGCAGAATATTAATTTCCACCTTATGAAAGGTTTTCAGAATCTATTTTTGAATCTTCTCTTCTTCAAACTTGTTCGACTGAAGTAACACAGAAGGGAATGGTACTTGAATTTTATTATTATAGCATTGTTTTTATAAGTTTATTTGTTCTCTATTTACTAAACCTAGTACTTACACATCCTTTCTTATTTTTCTCTTCCCTTAACTGGCTAGGTGGATTCTCAATATTCTGCCTAAAATCATCATTTTGGATTTGATTGGGTAGTTTGAATTATTTTCCACTTTATAATCTAATCATGCTGACATTCAATTTTGGGTTTAGGATAATTTGGGTTGGTAGTTTTCTTATATTATTAGTCATAGAATCCATAAAACATATGAAGATTATGGATAAATCTTTTATGGTTTATCTCAACCGATCAAACTTAGATTGTAGTTTTTGGTTCTCATTTGATAGTTCACCTATTGATGGTAGATCATAAATTTTCTACAGAAAAGGGTAATTGAAAGGTTTTTTATTGTTATTCCTATTTGTTGGAATATTTATATTGTTTCTACTAGAATGGAGGTTGTGGTGGTTATTTATTTTGAAATGGGGGTCTATCTTGGTTATGTTGTAATTGTGTCAATTGAAAGGTGGCTACCCAACTTTTTGTCTCCTGTACTTCAGAACACTGGTTAGTGTAATGATAAGTATAAGATCCTAGACCGTATACCTAATTTGGTCCTTGATGTTCCTTCAATTAGTTCACCTCAGGTTATATTAATAAATATTTTTTTTATTAATTTGGTTTCCAAATAAAGTTTTTGAATCAGATGTGCTTACCACTTGGATTCCCCTCATTGGTATAATAACACAAGGAAGTGGTCCTCTTCCTTTTTTTGATGTGGGAAGCTTGCATAGAGTTACTTGAAGTGTTCATAGTACTCATAGATAGTCTCTCTGGTTTATTTCCATATGAAATAAATATATTTTATGAATATTGTGCTCCTAGATGTGGGTACTAATATTAGCATGAATCATACTTTTAGATCTTACCAATCATTGGTCTCCTCTGGTTGCAGATTGTACAACAATTCCTTAAATTTTTCTTTGAGGGAGAAGGGGAATTCCCTCTATTGAAATTAGTGTTCAGGTGCTCATCTCAGCCTGAAGCTTGACCACACATAACTGAATTCTTAAATACACTGATTTGGAACGTCTTCTACAAGAATATAAAATTTTGGGATCATATGAATCATATTTACACACAATTTGAAATCATTCTAGGAAGCAAGCATTGTAAGTTGGTTTTGAGGATTTATAAATTGGGTTGTTCAAATATATCTAATGGTTTGGTTTGGATTTCCAGGAATTTTCTCAAGTTAATAGTGAAAAATTAGAGTGTCACCTATACATGAAATGGTTATTTTCTCATTTTATTCTTTTAAATTAATTTTCCTTAATTTTTTTACTTTTCATTTAATTTTTGTATGAAATTCAATTAATGGTTAAATTGAACTATACGTCATTAAATGTTAAAATTTTTCGGTTATTAAGTGGAAATTCCTCCCCAGAAATGGTGCCAATTTTTACTCATGCCTATTATGTGTCATGGAAAAATAAATTTTGTTACCTAGTATTATATAGTAGTTAACCAATGTAGTCCTGAAGAGGAGTGTGGAAAAAACAGTTTTCCATTTTTTTAATTGTTTGCGAAAATTGATTCGATTTGTATTTTAGAAATTTGAATTACAAAGAAGTTAAAATTCATTGATTTAAAAATTATTGATAAAGATGGTGATCAGAGAAAATTTGTATAAACATAGTGCAATGATATCATGTTTTTCAATTATAACCCATTCTTCTTCTTAATAATGTTAAAGTGGGATTCCACTATCACTTCGTTTATATCCCTTAGAAAGGTAGTTAATGTTAGAATAAACTTAAATAAAATCTCATATTTTTCTACTCTCTTTACTATGCATGTGTTGATGAAGTGGGTTAGTTTGATTAATTAGGAAAATCCCTAACCATGTATTGCTATTCCCTAACAACCAATAGTTCCTGCCATAATTCCACCCACATGTTGGCGATCACGAAGAACTCACCACTCAAACCTAATGTGTTCCATCATATACTAATGAGAATTTTGTGAAGGGAGATATGAATTATTTTGTATTGAAAAAAATAGATTCTAACCCTAATATAATCACATTTAGAAATTAAATCAAAAATTTATAATTGAAACCATAAATAATAGGAAGGGTTGTATTTTTTATTTAGGCACAAAAACTCAAACACATCGTATATGTTCATCCCAATTAACCAATAAATAAAAAAAACAAAAACCCCACCATAGATGGGGATGTCAAATTGATTTGGGAATGGGGAGACTTCACAGGAATTTAAAGAATATAAAATAAAGAAAAGAAAGAAGGAGAATCAGCACTGTATCAGTCCATCATCTAGATCTTACCCTCACCAATCACTCTCTTTAAATCCCCCCAACCTCATATTTATAGGCATAGATTGAATCGAGGCTGAAATAAATGGAGTTATAAATAAGTCAAAAATGTTATTACGATTGATCTTGGGGGTGAATAGGTCATAAATGAGTGGAGGCAACATTAAATCTCATCAAAACTACCATTTTTGGGTTATTTTTGAGGGTTTTATATAATGAATTATATTTATGATGTGTAATGTGAGGGGATGAACTTCTCACTATATGATTTGACATTATGAAAGAATTTTGTTTGTTAAACATATGTTTCATGGCATGACCATACGTGTCACGCCCTGTCCTGTGATATCATCATCCAGAATAGCTTGTTTTTTTTTCACGTCTTCACATAACATTAAAACTTCCCTCAAGTTTCACATCATAATGGACATTCATGATGTGAATTTTGGTTTTCTAGTAGTTTTTAACTAGTTTCAACTTAGTTCTTCTTTTAATATCTCTATATTCAGTCCTTGACATGTTTTATATCACCATCCATCATTTTTATCATCGAATCATCACCTTTTATCCCCTTTATGATAATTTTATATATCATACCACAAATTATGAAAATGATTCAATACAGAAAATAATATACACTTATAGTGTAAAAATAAATCATTTTATATTAAAATAAAATTTCAATATATTACTCTATGTGTTGTTCGAGCGAAATGGCTAGAGAGTTGTGAAAAAGTGAGGGGTGGGGGGTGCCCTTTTATAATTTTGGAGGAGTGATATTCTTGTAAATACCCAAAAATATTGAATAATGGGAAGTAACTCTAAATTTGAGTTCCTAGGAAATTAGAAAATAAAGGAGTTGATGAGAGCTATGGTTGAACCACACGTCTACCACTAAAATGAAACATGTATTAAACTTGTTATCCTCTTTACCACTAAGGTTACAAAATTTTACCAATTTAATTTTTTACCATGATAACTATTTTCTTACTATTTTTACTATTTTTTATGGTGAAAAATTAACTTGAACTTATATTTAATATTAATTATTCTGATTTGAGAAATGGAATCCATTTTATCAAATTATATTCAAAGAATGGAATAAATTCATTTTTTAAAAAACTTTCAAGCATGACGAAAGTGGGTTTTTGATAAATGCATTTATCAATGAAAAGATGATATTATATTAATAGTATAAATAGAAATCAAAATTATATTAATTTAAATTAAAAAATATTGATATTAAATCTATACATTTAATTTAAATTATTACTTATTTTGGGTTACTTTAATTAATTAAAATGGATAAACATTATGCATTTCAAAATAGTTTTCAGAAAAGAAATGTTTTTACACCCATGAATAAACATATTCTAAAATCTATTATTAATATTATTTAAATGAAATTAAATTGAATAAATCTAAATAAATAATACCTTTTTATAATTTTAAAAAAATTTAAAATAATAATGGGACTTATTGATTAGTTAGTGTATTAAAAGAAATGGTATTTTTATAAAAATCGGCATATTCAATTTTTATCGAAAAATAAAACTTTTCATAAATATCCCAAAATTTCACCCTAAGTTAATATTGACAAGATAATTTCTTAGCGAATATAAATTTTATAAAATAAAAATTTAAAAATTTCAGAAAATTAAATATAATATTTTCTCACAAAATCTATAATAATCATTTTTAAAGAAAACATATTTTTAAAGCATAAAATGAATTTATTGAAATTTGAGTAATTATTTATTATGAATTTATAAATATATGTACATTATATAAAAACATTATAGATAATATTAATAATATGGTTATTCCTATTCATACCACCAATTTTGAGGGCTCAATTATAACATTTATATATGAATAATAATATTTTTATAATTAATTACAGTTCTTTTAATCTCAATGTTTTGTGTTGTATATAGTATCAATCACATAGTTCTTTTGAAATATCAGGGTGTTGCACCATTCCCAATTATCATATACCTTTTCATGGTTTTTCCTTAGTATGGAAATTTTATTTCCATATGCCACAAAATTTTTCTTAACTAACAATGATATAATAATATTTAAAATGATGAAATATTTAATAATAAAAATGATAAAAAATTACTAAAAATAAAACATTTTTCCTAGATGTTTCAATAAACCCTACCATACTTTCAAAAGAGACACCATTTTTTATAAATATTTTGTAATCAAGGGAATGGTTTTATAACCATTTTTGTGGTTCATGGAAAATTGCACAACTAATTTTTATTTTTTATTTTATTGTTATCATTTATTCACCAAAACTAGTTCTCATACCATTTAAGGGTTTAATGGGACATCTCATTATCTAAACATAATGAAATAGAAATAAAAACCTAGATATAAGATTGAATGTGAGTGGAATCGTAAGGATTAAATCAAAAATAATAAAACAATTTGACCTCAGTATCCAATATTTTATTTGTAGCTAGCTGTGAGTTTTATCAAGTTCATTCAATAGAAACCGATATACACTTACCTCTGAAGTTATCTATTAGCCACTAGAATCATAAAATGTTTCAATGGGACCTCTTATCCACAAAATTATGTTAGTACCTATCCTTTTATGGAAAATAGATATAATTAAAATGATAGATATTTATATTTATGAATAATCTCATGTGTACATGAATGAGGTCCGTGAATTACCTAAAATAAAGCTCCATTATCAAATAAATGTGCCTCTTGTAGTTTTGATGATTCTTATGTAATGATACAAGTAAAACCCTATGGATTACACTATTTTATCTATTTATAATATAAACCTTATTAATATATGGTAGTTAACCTATTTTAAAAATTAATAATTTATCAAAAAATCATCACATGATGTTTTAATAAATTGAATTAACATGATAAGTATGACCAGACACAAACCATGGAATTGTGACTCTCACCAAAGAAGGGTCAATGATTTAGTGTATATTTTCTATAAAAAACAACAATACTCCCTGATTTCTAACTATTTTATTTTATTTCCCCTTCCTTTATCAGCCTCGTCTGATATCTAATAGATGTGAAACTCCAAAATTATAAAATAAAGATATTTTATTTGATAGCATGTATGACACACAACCCCAAGCATAGAAGGGAAAATAACATCTCTATACTTTAGAAAATATTTATATTTAGATGAATTAAATCTATCCAATAAAATATATTACACACAATTTTTTTTATCTTTCTCTATAGGTAACACTGATTTTAGCTTGCATTACACGTAACAATGAGTTCATTCGAAAGCTTGCGTTACATGCAAACCAGGTTTTACTGAACAACCATATACTATTAATATTATTATTTAAAATTAAAATGATCTTCTAGCCATTAAATTGGATGTTATGAATATAATTTACTAACTTATTAAAATATATAGTTAAATTCATTGGTTACCAATTAATTAGAAATTAATATAAAAACAAATTGAATATAAAGGAAACGTTTTTATAAAAACTATATTTATATAGAAAATATGTTTTAGAATAATAGATAAAATTATTTACTATTAGCATATAAAATTTATGAAATTTATATATTATATATTAAATAATTTTTTTTAAATTCATCCAATATATTTTATAGGCATAAGATAATAGAAAATAAAATTTTATGCATAAAAAACTATATTTTTCTAGATGCAGCTTTGTTGCCTCTTAATGAAACACTTTTCTTAAAACTAAAATTTGGAACTTTTAAAAATTTTATTTGAAAAAATATAATTCAGTTTTTGAAATTATAAATTAAATATCATCTTGGGGTGAATTTTTGGTATTTTTTTTGAGAAGTTTAATTTTTTGATGAATAGTGAAAAATACAAAATTTTAATTTAAAAATGACGTTTCATCCTAATAATTTTAAAAGTTAAATTATAATTAGAATTGTGTTTGAAGTAAAAATAGTTCAATTATACATTTATTAATCCAATTAATTTAGTTGGAATCATTTTTATATTTAATTTATATATAAAAACATTGTAAAATATTGAACATTTTCACTTTAAAAACTTGCTTTCTCATCCCATCTATGGGATTAATTTTAAATTAATTTGTGCCTATTATATGAATTGAATTTGAAAAAATATATTTCATATTTTAATAAGAATATGGTTTGGGTATCCTATCCATTGATTTATGGGATGATATACCATCAGAACTTACACGAAATAGAAACAAGAACCAGTACCTCCCTAAATGGAAGGACCGATCAGAATCAATGTTCCAAAACATCGAAAGATAATACACACTAAACCACCAGAGTGATTCTAACCTTGAACACACTCAAGAAAGACTCACACACATTCATACAACTCAAACTAAATAATATTAATATAGATATATTACGTGGTTCATCCAATGAGTGAGACATCTATGGGATAAAACTTATATAACATTTAATTTATCAAAATTTACAATTGAATAAAATCACATTAACTATTTATATAGGTAGATATATAATCCTAAAATTGTATTAATCCATGGGTATAATGTTTCTATCCCACCTTAATAGTGGGATACATTTGGTGAATCAGTTGCCCTGATATTTGATCTTCTGGGAAGTCTCCTCACTGAGCATGGTAAACTCTAATTTCTCTATGAATTCAATTCTAACCACTGACCTATGGAGAACAACATAAGTTACTCTTACATATCATCTGATGGCCCTTATGTGTCATTCCATTACCATAAAACCATGATGAGTGACCAATATACAACATCATAAAAATCCCCACTGTAAAACTAGTAATAAATTCGATTGACACATTTTGGAAAACCATATATACATATCATTAAAAATATGATATTTTGAACACCCATTTCTAAAATGTATCATCTATACTACCTACCTCTACTATATTGTTTCTCTTAGAATTATCCCCATCAGGCTGATTTATATCATACATACACATGGTCATTGATATGATCTCATACCTATCACTTATCGGTCACACCATAACCCACAATCTCCCCTAATCAAAACCTCCGGTCCTAGTCCAACTATACAAAATCCCTTATCACTCTTATTTCTTCTACCCAATTATCAGACCAACCTATCATGCTCTATACCCCTTTGAAACATGATTCCATATATCGAACAACTCCCATGACCTACACATGGGTTCCATTTCGCATATCTTAAGGAATATATTTCGATCTTTCACATGGTTAAAACCCTTCTCTATCATAAATCATCTCATACCAAAGAAATCACCCCACTCATAGTTATAATTAAGACTCAACCCACACTTATGAGGGAGTTTCTCATGAATCCTTATCCATATGGATATCTCACCCATTTTTTCACTGGTTTTAATCCTCTCATACATATTAGACAAGACTTAGGTAAATAAACCAAGGATACCCACATCAAGTATCTTATCCATATACCACCCGAAATCTCTTTTCAACTTATACATAACCCTCTTACCATTGTGAGATGGTCACCAGACAATTCTATTTACCTATAGTGCTAAAGAGAACTTATTCCAAGTTTAAGAGGCCCAAAACAATCCTATATATTTATCTATAGTTTTCATAGACCATATTCATCTACAGAGTCCCTTGAAACCTAAATAAAGAAAAGCAATTGTATATAAACAAGTATATTAATTTATATTTTATGGATGACCTACTTAAAAGTGGTGTTAAACTCTTACCATGTTTCGTTAAGCCTCATCCAAGATCATCCACTCTCCCAAATATGTATATCAAGAAACATATGAAGAATCTGTTTTCATAGATAAATCTTAAAAAAAAACAAACAAGAAATGAACAGAACATTAAACCATATAGTAATAAGAGAAAACAAGATGTAAATGGTTTTATCCTATTCAAACATGGGAAATCATGAAAATGTCATGTGAATACTCTGTGCCACAAATGATACATAAAAAAACATCTCTTTCGATATTGGTCCAAGACATGAAAGAGAGCACTAATAATTGCCTGACGATGAACTTTGCTCCTCACCCTCTCTATCTCAATCTCTACATCCTGCTACTGACAACCGCAATACAATTATATAGAAAATTAAATAGTGTTTTATATTTATATTTAAACTTAAAACCAATAATTTTTTTTGAACTAAATGATTTTTAAGTTGTGTGATTTACTTGATCACCACTAGTCATTGATGAAAAATCAGTGAGGATAGATCTGGTCATCTTCTAATATAAATAAACCAACTCTTTCTACAAAGAGGATATATGATCCCCCTATTTCTGATTTATGCTTTTCATAGAAACAAACTCCCTCTGAGTGTTTCGGGGTAGGGAGTGACTGTAACTATAAGTAGATACAACAAAAATCCCTAATGGCCTACTAAAGACCTCATATGGTAATGGTCCCAAACCCATCCCACTTACTCGATCAGGATGCTCCTTCCTAAGGACTTTACTAAATGGGTCATCCTGGGAGACTGAGAATGACTGTATAGGATTGGAATCCCATAATTCTTTAATTTTTACCAATAAATAAAATATCATTCATATTTGAAGAAATATATATTAACATACAGAAAAATGATAATAAGTTATTATAACAAAAAATGAATTCATATGATAACTTATTTTTCAGACTCATTAATATTACTCCCATTAGATTTTTTATGAACATCCAACCACTATTCTGTTCGGGAGACTTGGTGCACTAAATTTTGTGACTACATTATAAAAAGAAAAATAAAAAATTTAATATATAAAATAGATAATATTGTCTTATAAATATTTAAACTAATGAAAAAGGTAAGACACTCCTCTTCCAAATAGCCTTAAAAAATAGAGCCTTCTGGTTGAGCTTTATTTTTCACGTATGATTTAAAATGACCAAGATATCTATGAAATAAAAAAATTGTGTATCTAATGAAGCACCAAGAATTATTTACTTAAGTGAAAACATATAAATAAAGTACCTCTTAATTGGATACATCCATCTATAATGTATAGGGCCTCCTAATTTAGCTTCCTCGACCAAATGCACAGTTAAATGCATCATGATATTAAAAAATGATGGAGGAAAGATTATCTACATTGCACAAAGTGTCAATAAAAATCTCTCCTGAATGTTTTGAAGCTCTAATAGTTGTAGAGTTTTCTCACATAGTTGTCTAAAGAATGTGAAAAATTGGAGTACAACATTAGAAACATTTTTAGGTAATAATGTATGTAATGCCAATGGTATGAACTGTTGTAACAAAATATTTGAATTGTGAATTTTCAATCCATGTAACCTATGATGATTTAAGTCAACACCCCTTGAGATGTTACTTGAATACCTATCAGATACCTTCACATGTTTTAAAATTCTATGAAATGTATATTTATCCCAATATTTCATTTCAAAAATAGCCAGAGCATACTTTCCATTCTCATTTGGTCAGATATCACGATTTATGTTCATTTTTTTATGTTTTTCAAAGAAATGGGATGATCCTTTGATTTTCCATGCTCATTAAGAAATGTGAAGATCAAATTGTCAGAAACATTATTCTCAATATGTGTAAAATCAATATTATGCCGCAAAAAATTAAATTCCAAATATGGAAGTTTGAAGAATAATTTTTTTCTTCTTCCATTGTTGTGTTTCAATTTCACTTGACAATGCACTTAAAACTCGATTCCCACAATCATTCAAATTATGCACTTTCCCAAATTCTGTTTCAACATTTCTAAGTTATTCCAATATTTTGAAACCTATCAAGAAATTTAGAGGTGGTCTACGATTAATAGAAACATTGAATTTTTACTTGTTCAACCAAAATATATGGGATGCATCGAGAAATATTTTATGACCCAAGAAGCACCATTTTTTACTGTGAGGAAGTCATTCAGGTTCAAAATCAAAATTAAAAATAGGACAATCCAAACCTATGTATGTGTTTTAACCAGCTAAATTCCCAAGTTCAGGGAAGTCAATAATGGTCCACATTAGAGGAACTTTCATATTGAACATTTTTATATAAGATGCATCATATGTCTTAACACCCTTTCTCCATAACCAAAGTAATTATTCAATTAATGGTTTCAATTATACATCAATATCATTTCTATGATTTTTTGAGGAATAATCATTGAAATAATAAAATACCTTTGTTTGATACACAACCATGAAGGTATATTTTAAGGGATAAAAACAATCGACTAAATGCTATAACTGGTGCTCAAAGTCCCAAATGGGTTGAATACATTGGTAGCTAATCCCAATCAAACATTTCCAAGATCAGATGATAAATATGGATGTAAAGAATTAAATGTATTCCATGATTTTTAATCTCTTGGATGTCGCATTAACCTATAATTGTTATTATCTATAGAATTCCACTTCATGTGCTTGGAGGTTTTTGATGACATGAATAAACTTTACAATCGAGGCTTTAAAGGAAATTAATAAAAAAACTTTGTAAGTGTGTTCCTTATCTTCTTCTTTATAGAAATATATTGATTCGTACTTCTAACATCACTCATTTATTGCCATCTAGAAGCAGAACATTTTTTTCAATCCTTCCAGCTTGAATCCTCTCCCCAACAAAGCATACAATCATTGGTACATGCATGTATTTTTGTATAATTCAGAACAATCTTGCTAAAAACATTTTTTATATCATAAAAAGACTTAGGGATCTTTGTTTCTGGAAATGAATCATGCAACAATTCAAATATCATCTACATCACCTTATTTGTAATTCCATATAGGTAAATGATATGGTACAACTTCAGAAGAAAAGAAAGGTTTTAATGTTTTAAACATCAACTACAAAATTCTTGATTTCCATCGTTAAATAAACCATGAAATGCATCAGTCTTCTTAGTGAAGTTTTCTATTACATTAGTCTCTATAGAATCAATAGGGGGATCCAATGACATGTTATAATCTTGATCTAGTTTTCCTATTGTCTCAAAATTATGGCTTGTCCTGTTTCTATTTATATAATACTCAACTGGTTTTTTTGATATGTTTTAATGTTGATGTTGGTGTCTTGCAATGTTGAATGCATCGTTTATATGTTTTTGCATTTCATTGTCCATTTTTGATGAAGTTAGGAGCTCATTTTATCGGCTGATGTTAGTGATCAAAGTTTCTATAAGTTTTCATTCTCATTGCCAAATCCAACAAAAATATTGAGCAGGTAATTGCTTCAATATCAAGTGTTTATAAACATTATCTCTCTTTAACCATCTTTTAAATTTACATTCATGATTTGAACATCTTATTCTCCCATCAACGAATCGATTAGAAATTGAAAAATCTAAAAGCTCCACCAAATACTTAGTATACTGAGGTGTGTTCCTTAGTAATGTGATCTAGATTTTATCCACATATATCAAAATTTACCTACACATTATTAAAAAAAATTAAAATACATAACTATTACTAAATAGGAAAAGAGATAAATGGAAGTGAAAAAACCTCAACCCAAGTAGTTATAATAAGAGTCATATCAGAAGAGTTATATAAGTACTATAGAGGATGTCACATAATTCATCACTAGCATTGATAGTGGTGGAGGACCTTATGAAAAGATATCTTAAATTTTCTACTTTAACAACTTAATTTGTGTTAGTGATCATTAAATTTCCTATAGATGTAACTAGATGTTCTTCTACTATATTTTTGTTATTAAATTCTAAAGTTATCATATTATGATAACTTAATAATTAGTAAATTATGCTCTGATTGTATTCCATGCTCTAAAAATTACCCCAATCAATATAACTAGTCCAATATCATTAATGTAGGTTCAATGATTAAATTGAAATATGTATATAAATTTATTCTATAAATTCATGCCTAAACCGATAAGTTTTCTAAATATCCTTAATTAACATCTCCAATATGATTAAGAAGACCTTAAATTTACACGATTTCTAGAAATTACACCAAAAATTACATTACATATATATATGTCCACTATCACTACTAAAAAAAGAACTCAGATGAAAATAATCTTAAACATCACTTTTAGTTTAAGCTACCCACCTATAAAACAAAAAAGATATTTTTAAACCACCATCTAACCAACCATGAATCTAAATCAATATAAAAAAATATTTGTTCTCATAAGTCATTAGAATCTCATATCGCTAAAAAATTATCTCATTGTAGAGTAATATCAATGCCTATAATTTCTTAGTTAATAATGATCTTTATAATAATATTAAAAATGATAAATACCAGTGGTAAATAATAAAACATAATGGATTTTTCTTATACAATGAAAAAAATTAATAAATTGAAGTTTTAACTCATGTACTATAGAAAGAAACATAACATCACTCATATCCATCACCACCCCCAAACTAGCTCATAACATATCAAGAGGAAAATAAATATCAATACTATTTGAGAGAAAATCATGTTATACCTTGATACATGGGTAATATCAAGAATTGAAACTCTAATAGTGCATTATTAATATGAGGTTTCTCACTATTATAGTACATCAAATTCATATAATTGATGGATATGAAATTTCTCATGCTTAGGTCCCTAGATGGTGTCTTTATCCCCTTTAAAATCATCTATGGGTACTCTGATCAACACAAAAATGATAAACCACACCTCTTAAATTACCATTTAAGTTTCCACATGAAAATATGAAAAATTCAATGATAAATTAACAATTTTTTATTTATACGCATTGCCATAAATTTTTTAGATTATATCAGTTATCCATTATATTCCTTATCATAAGTGTACATTTATAAAAATCATGTCCTCACTACTATATGATATTTTCACCCATTAATTTGTATTATGTAACAAATTATTTAACTACTCATGTATATTAATAGAAAACAATGTTTTGGCATAATAATACGTCATCCACTATATGAAATGCTAGTTTTATTACTCAATATATAGAACTATAATACATAAAAATATGTTTAACTAATTTACCAAACCAAAAACCTCACCGGTGGGGGAAGGGGCGATGGTGACAAGAAAGGGTTAGAGAAGAGGGGGTGCCATAGTGGGGAGGTGACCAAGGGGAGCAGTGAAAACACCGGTTTGAGGGAGAGAGGGATCGATGGATTGAGATCGGGATCAGGGGTCTTAGGGAAGAATGGGAACCAATGATGTGGACTTGGATTCATGGGAGTAGGTGGGGAAGGGGGTTAGCAACGATAGATCATCAGAGAATCCCATCAGCAAGGGGATAGGTCTTGGCCGGCTTAAGGGAAGAGGGGGTGGGTGTGTCTGGTTTGAGGGTAGTGTAAACGGGGTGTAGAGAAGAAGTGTATATTTTTTTAAAAATGTAAAATATTTAGTGGTGGTTTTTAAAAAACCACCTATAAATTATTTAAAAAATTTTAATGGCAATTTCTTAAACCACCACTAAAAAACCACCACTAATTGCCAATTTTGGTGTAGTGTACCACCTCACGAAGCGATATGATTCCTTCACTCTTTACATGGAATGTATTAAGGATGGGTTTAATAAAAATATATGATATATATGACATAAATAATTAAACTATAATGATTATATATGTATATATATAGTATTTACTTTTCTTTCTTTCTATATGACAAGAAAATGGAAACAACGTTCATTCGTACAAACGACTTACCATCTCAATGAATGATGAATTTCATTTACAATTAATAAATTTTATGTATTCATATAAATAAATATATATTTAATATATATGATTTTTAAATCATGGTTTAAATTTTATATATTATGAAATCATGATCAAATTAAGAGGAACAAAAATAACAAGTCCAAACAAACTAAAAAAACAAAGGCGTTTTTACCCGAAATGATGAAAATAATGAAATATTTTTAATGAATAGGTACTAATATGTTATAAAAGGTTCATATATGATATAATAAATATTAATATTGTTCTATAATGAGTTAATAACATGTTTAAAACCATTATATAGGAGGTTAAAGCACATTCAACCAAAAGAAATCATAAGGTAAGGGATTTGGTCTCAATTTCACTTCATTGAGACATATTATAGTGCTATGCATTTATCACATTTACATGGTGTATATAATTATTATTTTTACATGTAATATCATGAATACTTCAATATTAATGGTATTTTAAGTTTTAATTTGAATTTTTTAATCTAAGGGGATTTGAACTTAAAGTTACCAAGTGGTAAATAAATTTCATAACTCAATTTATTTCGTTGGGTTACATTAATTCTACATTGTCATAAATATTCTATGATTATGTCTATAATGAATTTAAACTATATATTGTTTTATTTAAACTTTTTATTTGGATTCAAAATTGATACACATAATTGATTCATTTATAAATTCTCACTTCAACGTTATAATCCTTTAAGGGGTTTATTTTACAATATCCTTATAATCCAGATAGTTTATTATCGAATTTACATTAAAAAAATTTATATGATGAATGTTTATTAAAACCTTTCATTTTATTCTCCTCTAGTTATTCATTATATTTTTCAAATTATAGTACCATTTTCCCACTCTTTGGTATTTAAAATTATTGATAAAATGTTTTAATAAAATCCAATATTATATCTCTCTTTAGTGAGAAATTAATTTTTTTCTTATAAAAACAAGTTTTAAAAAAATATTACCAATTTCTTTCTTTAACATTTTAAAAATGACTTATTAAAATACATTTTTACCCACTTTTTCTTGTTACAATTTGTTTTTAATGGAATCTTCTTGTCTCTTTCTGAACAAGGAATAATTCTAAACTTTTTTACAATACAAATTGAATATCATTTTTATCTTATACGACATGTTCCGAATTACCCACCATCATTTCATTAAAGCTTGCTTTGAATGTTCCCAAAGTTCTTCTTAAAGAAAATGTTATTAAGAGAAAAGGGATTTCACTTTTTTTCTAAAATGAAAAGGTTATTTTCATCAAGAATAATTTTAATGGTCCTTTTATGATATTTTCATTGATCAAAAACAAAAACCGTTTGTTATTACTTCATAGGGTATATGTTATATTATGTCAGTGATTATTTTTCTTGAACCGTAAAGCTAATTTTTTTGAAGTACAATATAAATGGATAGTGTAAGGAAAATTACAAAAAGATGGAGAATGATATAATTTATATCGAAGAGAGAATAAAACAAATAAAATATGAGGCCACAATTTATGACTTTAAGGTGGATATTCATCATGAAATTAAGCATACAAATAAGATGGATTCCTTACTCTACATTAAAGAAAAAATAAAATAGGAATATTTCAAAGTTAAATGGTTAGAGGATGAGGATAGAAACAAAAAATTTTATAATTCCCTCAAAATAAATAGGGAGGCTCATATACCACTCACCCTACTGAAAGAAGGTGACATAGTCATTGATAATGAAAAATCCATTGTTGATCATACTGTCTCATATTTTTCAAATAATTTTATTGTTCCTGAGATTAATAAAGACCATATATGATGGAATTATTCTAAACATGGTCAGTAATGAAGATAAAAATTGGATTAATAGCATTCCAATTGACTTTGAGATTGGAGAAGTAGTTTTTAGCCTTAAACCCAATAGTGTACCGAGACTTGATGGTTTTACTAATTACATATTTTAGAATTTTTGGGATGTCATTAAATTGGTTGTCTTCAGATTGGTTAAATATTTATTCTGTAGAGGTGTCTTACTTCATTGTCTTAGTGCAAAATTCCTCACCCTCATTCCAAAGGTTGAAAATGCCTCTGAGATATAACTTTTCATACCTATAGATATCATCAAAAATAGTTATAAAATTATTACCAAACTCCTTTCTCACATACTCACCACAATTGAACGTAAAAATGTCTCTTCGAATCATTTTGTTTTTGTGAAAGGTGGAATGATCCAAGACTACATTATCAAGACCTCAGAATCTTCCGATATTCTCAATAATAAAAATAGAGGTGGTTGTATTTATCTCAATATAGATATCAATTTTTTTTGACACTATATAGTGGAGTTTTATTTTAAAAGTTCTTCACAGATTTTTCTTCAATGAAATTTCCGTGAAATGGGTTAAATAAATTTTTGAGTATTCTTATATTTATGTGCTTATAAATGGTTCTTCAAAGGTGTATTTTAAATGTTCATAGCGAGTTAGACAAGGTGAACCTATTTATTACATTATATTATCCATATCATAAGACAATCTAAGTAGGATTCTAACACTTATGATGGAGCATGGAGAGATTAAACCTCTTCATGAATCAAAAAATCCTTATTTTCATACTCAACTCCAATATGATAATGACATGATCATATTTTTTGAAAGGAGGTAAAATAAATATTCAAAATATAAGGAGGTCCCTATCCCACTATGAGGATGTTTTGGGGCAGAATATCCATTGGAATAAAAATCATATTTATTTTGGGAAGGGCATTCTAGCTACTAGAAGATCTCAACTCTTATTAGAATTTAGAATAAAAAAGGTTACATGACCATTCAATATCATAAAGTTACATTATTATAGGGAATGCCTAAAGTTAGTCACTTTCTCAGGTTGTCGATCAAATCAAGAAACAAATTTCTTCCTAGAAAGTGAAGACTTACTCTATGGTAGGTAGGATCTATCTGTTAAAATTCATTATTGTCTCAAAATTGGTTCATTACTTTATGATCTATAAATGTCCTATATCTTTTCTTAAAATCCTCAATTATTACATCAAGAACTTTTTTTTGTGGTAGTAACCTTGAAAGAAAATTGGTCATTGTTTCTTGGAATAAATGTTGCAAGCCCCTTGATAAAGTTGGGTTGAGAATAAAAAACTTCAATTTTTTTAATGAATATCTACAATCCAGGTTCACTTGGAATATTATCAACATTTACTTGATGGATCTTAGCTTTCTTATAGCCAAATTCATTAACAAACTGAAAATGGGAAGGAATTATTATATTGACTCATCCATTTGGCCAACCATGAAATATTATTTTGCTAATATCACATCTCACTCCAGATGGATTTCTTATAGGGAGTCCTCTCTTAATTGTTTTCTTGAAAATTGAATGGGAATCCCTCTTATCTTTTTAGATGATCCTCAACATCTCCCTCTGGATACTAGTGTATCATACATGACTTATTAGCTCTAACCAATATGGAGATGTCTAGGAACAATATTATCCTATTGAATAACTATGTTTTTTCTTCTAACATGGATACTCTGATCTGGGAGCTTTATTGGAATTGAATTCTTGACACCAAGAATTTTTATAGATTGAAATTTGAATCGGATAGTGATTTTTATTGGATTACATATTTTGTTAATCCTTGGATCAAGCCTTCAAGGATGACCCTGATTTGAAGGATTGACCAAAATATAATTTATAATAATGAAGTCTTGAAATATTATGGAAATATATTATGTTCCAGGTTTAGATTTTGAAAAAAAACAAATAGAGGATTTCACACATTAATTATTGTCTTATTCCACTACTTCAACACTCTAGAAGCTACTACATAATATTTTTGAAATACATCTGCCTAAAATATCTAACATTGATACTATTCTATAACAATTTACTTCTATAAAAACTACTCCCCAAATTGAAAACTTGTTTCTAACAGCTATAGTTGAAACTGTGAACCTTATATAGAGTAGCTGAAATGCCATCACTCAAAGGCATACACACTTCTCCCTTTAGTATTCTCTTTATTGTCTCATCATAAAAAACAAATAGGCCAACACTATACAATCTGACCACTATTATATTTCAGTTCAAAATTTCATGGTTTTTTTAGAAAATAGGAGTGGCAGGTAAGTACAGGTAGAAGGCGGGCCTCTTTGATGTTTTCTGAAAAGTTCCTCTTTAAGGATGGATAAAAATTAATGTCGATGGTGCCTCAAAAGGTAACCTACGACCTGAAGGGCATGGTTCCATTTATCAATATCACAATGGAAGGGCCCTTGGATACTTCTTTAGATATTGTGGCATTTCCTCCTCTTAAGAAGCTTAAATGCTTAGTGTTACTCATTTTGTTCACTTTTCCAGACATAAAGGATGGGATAATCTTTGGCTTGAATGTGACTCTTACACTATTTTCCAATATATACAAAATTTCATGATCCACCAATAATTGAAACTCATTTATAGATGTATGTAATGTCTCAAAATCTTCTTATATTGAAACTACATCATCACCCATGTGTATTGGGAAGCTAATATGGTGGCAGACATGATCGCAAAGAAAGAAATAAACAATGATCTCACTTAGCTATATGAATTACTATCAGATTTGTGTCTCATTTTTGAGAAATATTGTAATAAAATCCCATCTTTTAGAATCATGTATTCACTTTTTATTTTTAATAAATTTATCTTGGACTCTTTTCCAATACATCCCCACTTAGAAAACAGAATTTAAGTAATTTTGTTATTTTTTCATATATGATTCTATGAAATGTAACTAGAGAATGTTTTAGATATGTGACACTAAAACACATATTTATTTAATTTATTTTGGTTTTGGACGTGTTAATAACCATTTTTTATGTTTGGGAAATTATATTAAAATATAAGGGGGGACATATATTGTTCCCAAAATTCTTTGAAATTTATGGGGTTATTCTTTAAATATTTGACAATGAATAAACACATGGAAGATATAATTTTAAGAAATGGTACGGGATAATAAAAAGTTATCTTTTTTAAAATAAATAATTGGCAAGGAAAATAAATTTCAATATGTATAACCCATTTATAAACTATATTTATTGTTGAAATATAAGGTTTATATGAAGATGCGAAGATGTCAATATTTTTTGTAGAACTATGGAAAATATGAGTGACATACTGCCGTCATATATGAAATCTTAATAGCGAGGATACTTATTTATGATCTCAGAAATATATATTTGGGTATTAGAACTAAAATAAGATGATTGTAGTGCTGGTTTTAGGTCAAATAACAACACTACAAGTGTATAAGTATTGTCTTTAATAGATCTGAATATAGAAGAATAAGCTGGAACATTGAGAGATTAAATATATATTATTACATGTGAATAGGTCAGATATGTCTTGGAGAATACATCATTAAATTATTTTCCAAAAAGTTTACTTATTAAAATGTTTTATATCTCATAGACTATGATATTGAAATATTTGGAATAAATTTATAATTGAGAAGGTAGAGGAGTTTATAGAAATATTCTATTTTGAATGTTTAATACGTTAGAATACTTTGAAGAAATCTTATTTGGTTTTTGAATTATTAAAATAAAAACTATTTTTTTCACTATTATAAATTAATTTCTATTGATTTATAACTCCTAGACATGATTTGATAAATGCTTAAATTTTTATTTACGAAGATTGGGAATAACTGGTCTCATGCATGAGTTTTCAAAAATGGATTATTTATTTCTCATACACATAGTTGACTCTATCCAGTTCATATGATATTTGAAATATGAATTAGATGTTTTCTAAATAGAAGAGGATGTTATCCTATGAATATGTGACTTAAGCTACATGATCTTCCCATATGATATTATGTGAATCCTAGATGATATTTTGAGATTATAAAAATTTTAAAAAGGAAAAAAGACCCACCGAATTAGTAATTTTGGTAGATTGTATTATAATTAATCTATGCAATGAATATTTGAGATTTTAAAAAAATAGAAATTCATCTAGGGGAGGCTATTTTCTTCTACATAAAATATTTGAGTGGGAATAAATTTTTTATTGGGAAAATTCAAATAGCGTATGATATTTCAATTGGTTCTATGATATTTTATATTACTTTCAGGATATTTATGTTTTCTAAATTTTGAGAAAATTGAACTCATACAATATTTTTAGAGCCCATAAGATATTTGAAAACCATTAGATATTCATGTCTTATGTTATGTTTTACTTCATAATTTTTATCCATAACCTATAAAGCCTACCTTATAAAAAATTAAGATTTTCTAAATTAAAATTTTAAAGAAGAAATTAAAAATAAGATGATTAGATGTGATATTAAAATATTAAAATATCATGATAAGTAATTGATAATGATCCAAGATGAAAAATAAGTAATACCATCCATGTTGAATGTTGGTTTTTTGAAATGATAACCATGATGTAAGAAGGTGGTCTATAAGGGAACCGAACATGCTTCTATGCACATGGATGTTTTTGAAAGAATTAAAAAGTGTGAATTTTTTGTATAATAAAAAGGAATAAACAATAAAATACTTCATTTATTTAAATATGGATACCATATCATGATTCCAATGATATTATAAATGGATTAAATCATGTGATATTAAGAACATATTTGTGCCATAATTCAAGGTGCGATGAGGAAATATATATTGAGAATTCTAGAAAAAAATAAAGAGACACCAATAATACTTAAACCCTAGTTGTTATTCAATATTTCTCAAATAAAGTTCCACCCATCTAAAAGATTACATGTCTACTCAATAAGATAGAATTCGACACCGGTGTAACCTAAAAGAGAATGAATTCTATAAAAGATGTAAAATAAGTGTGATATAATAATTTTGTTGTTTTCTAGTATCCATGATGATGTGATGTGAAGAAAGAGATACTTTTATAGGGCCCCACCAATATGAAATATTTATCTATAAAATAATAAAAATAAGATGTTTATGATAAGGCACTGACTATGTTGATGTTGTTGAGGATTTTTTTCAAGAACCTTACTAATTAAGAAAGAGGTTGTGTTTATGTTTGCATGATCTCATGCATGGATATATTATACTAAAAATAACTCAAAGATTCTAATGTGCATGCTATAATTGGATGAATATCTAGGTAGTCTAATTACATAAAAATAAGATCGTATTATTAATGTTTTTACATCTAGTTCTTGGATGAATATCTGGATCATTCATGATAGAAGGTGGAAATTTAAGAATAGGTTGTACCCATATAAATAATTCCAGCAACCTTGAGGGAGAATGAAGTAAAACACTTCCCTAATTTTTTTGGAATCACTCTCCCATATTTTAGTGATTATTTTATGTCTTGGAAGATGTACTAAATCTTGAAAGTACTTGGCTCTAACATTGAGACAAAACCTCTTAAACCTATATATGATGATATTATTTCATATTCTGCATTACATACCAAAGTGAGGGTTGAGATTGAATCATTGAAAATGTTTATCTTAACCAGGATAGTGGATTGAATGTAAGAGTATTTAATTAAAAGAAATAAAAGCTCAATAATATTTGGATAAATTGATTCATACCCCCTGGTGTCCTGGTATTACCATTGGGAACCTCATGTGGAATCAGAGCATAGGTTTTCCTTAGATTAAATATTAAATTTTTTATCTTATTAACTATTTTATAAAGCTCTATATGAAGTGTAAATGGAAATAAAATTTTAAAGTGCCTTAGATAAAGAAATCATATTGTAATAACATGAGATTTTAAAATAATAAAATTGATTTCAATTATGCATACGACAAAAAAAAAAACAGAGATTATATGATAATATAACCCCCAAGAATTTATGATATATTTAATTATCAAAAAATTCCATCTCTTCTATAGTTTTTAGAACACGCAACTTTGAGTCTAAATTGAATGTAATAAAATATACCATTATAATATATCTATTAGATTAGTGGGTATGAATAATACTAACTAAATTGTAAAAATTATATTTTTTACACATGTATTAGAAAATTCATTGGTTATCTATTGATTAGAAATAAAATAACAATCATTTGAAATAAAAAGAAATGTTTTCTAAAAAACTATATTTTTCTAAATAGTTGTTTCATCAATCTCTTCACACATATATTAAAATTAATTTTACCACTTTTATCATGATCCTACATTCCCTAGGGTATGATCCTAGTCTTCTAACCCCATGGGTCTCCTATAATAACTTGGTTTCCATCTTAGGACACCCCATTATATTACTCATTGGGGTATCTTATCAAACTAATGACTGTCCCTACAAGCCAAAACATGTTCTTTAAATGTGTTTCTCCTTAACCATACATACCATAAGAAAATTAACATAAGTTCACCCCTCTTGATCACTACTTCATGCCAAGATTTCTTAATTATGGTGTTTTAATTAGATAGGATCCAAAAAAGAAATACGAACCGTATTGAAATTGTTTGTAACATTTAGTACTTTAAGGATAACTTTTCTAGGGGTTTTATAATATCGAATCCTTTGAGTTCCCATTGATATTATTTTTTGTTTTGGAGGTTTTGGGTGACTTTTGGACTTTTGATCATTTTAGGTGCATGGATTAAGGGTAAACCATATGGCTGGTTATGGTTGAGGGCATTTCCAGTTTAATTTCATCTTGCATGGTTTGTCTAGCATGGTTTGGGAATAGTTTGGCCCATATATTTTTAGCCAAAGGAAATACCGTGTAGATCTTGGATGGTGTCTAGGACATGGTTCATAGGTTGCACATGGCTAGGAGAAATTGTGTGACAAGAATGCGGGAGCATCTGCAGTTTTGATAGAGGTGATTTTCCTGGTTGGCCCTTGGTTTCCCAAACCATGCAGAAAACCCATTCTAGTGTCATCCTATTTCAGTAAGGTGCACATGGTTGGCACACGATTTGGAAAACAGTGCGTCCAAACCATGCGACTTTCCTAGGTTCTCTAAAATTTTAAATTCCTTTTACCTCCCTCATTTTAATCCCATTCAAGATTCTATTGCACCATTTTCTATAAGTTTACTGTGGGGATCTCAAATCCCATCCCCCCTTGGCTGCTTCTCCTTAGTTGATTCTCATCTAAGCTTATAAGGTGAGTTTATCTTAGTTTTTGGTCAAAATTCTACACTTATTCTCTTCTCCTTTTGGATATTGGTTCTATATTGTATTGGATCCCATTTGGTCAAACCCCGGGATGAGTATAGGATAATGTTGGTAGATTTATTTGATGTTAGGGTGTGTGGTTTTTCCATTGGTCTTGGTTATTCCCTCTCTTGAAGTTTGTTTTTCATTAAAAAATCGTTTAGGTTGGTTTTTTCATCCATTTCCTTTTTGAGACATTCTAGGTCATGATTGAGTATTTATAATTAGTTTATAAATGTGTTTTTAATGCTTGTGATGTGTTTATTTGATTAATTATGGTGTTTTCATGTTGGTAGTTTGGTGGAAATAGGGTTTAAAATATTTTATTTAATAATTCCCACATCTTTATGTGTAAAAAGTATTTGATGAAAATCTAATTGATCTTTAAAAATAAAATTGAGAAATTTGGGTTATTTTTATCCTTGGTTGTGTTTTAGTAACTTGGTTTGGTTGTGGATTGATTTTTTATATGAGATTTGGCGACCTTTATAGTTTAGTGCATGTTTCGAACCTCATAATTAGTTTTAATACTCTTGTAATTTCTTAAAATTATGGATTTAAACATATGTTCAATTGGATGTGGGTATATCACTATGCACATGGGGTGTACATTGGGATATGAACACACATGATGATAGAATTATATAGAATAAAAATGTTCTTGTTGGACTATATTTCAAAATTCATACTTCCATATTCCTTTACTCTTCCACTCCAAACCCCAAATGGTTCTTCTAAAAACCTCCCATGTTCTTTAGATGGTTTCTTGGTTCCTAAGTGGTTTAAGTTTTGTTTCTAAATTTTTTTCCAAATCATGGACTGTTTTGGAACCTTGAGATGGTACTCGGTAACTAAATTAACTTAAAGGCCTGTTTAGAACCTTACAAGTTAAATAGTGTTTCCGCTTTGGAGTTGTATGGTTTATAAATGAGTTTTTTTGGGAAATGTTATGGCTTGATTGGTATTTTAAGATATTTTGAATTTTATTTAAAACTCATGTGACATGTAGTCCTGGTTTTCACTTTTAGTGATTCTATATGTGATGGGAACCCCAATATTAATCCCTCCAATGAGAGGGACCTCACATAGTTAGTGTAGAGGGTTGGGAAAGGCATGTATGGTGGAATCTATGGGTTATGGGTAATTCCTGGTGTGTGATGACCTCCCCATTTGACCTTGTACTATTATCATGGGATTCCTAAGAATCATCTATATAGTCAAGTGATGGTCGATTACTAATCCTGATTAGATGGATTAGTACTCATGGATAGAGGATTGGATGGGTGTGGTTTTACACTTGTGAGGCTAGTTTAGAGAAAACAATTTGTTATTGACTATGGATTTGCACCATATGCTGACAGGTGATTCCAAACCAAGTACATCCAAGGATTAATTTTAGATACGTTTATAAAATTCCCATGATTGCTGTCTGTATGTTTCTTATTATTCCTATATCATTTTAGTTAATTTATTTTTTTATTTTTACCAGATTGTAACTATACTGTTTATTTTATTCCTGGCGTGTCCCCTTTGACCATATTATTTGGGTTCGTAATTAAAGTTTATTTTAACATATAAAACTATATTTTTGTATGGAAAATTGATTTTAAAATAGTAAATTATTATTTTATTTTAAAAATGGATTTCTTAGAATAACTGTTTTGGTTCCCAAAATGACAAAAACCCTATCATCTTAAATTTATTTCAAAATAGTTTTTGTGAACTGGTTTAGAAAGGAAATGTAAGGATTCTTTTTTGATTACCTACTAAGATGTTTTATGCTCAAAAACAACTTATTCCATTCGACATTAATAGACAAAATATATTTTGTAGGTTCAGGTTTGATTTATGTGGAAAATAGAGCGAGGAGGTTTTATGGATGGAAGTGACCAAGTGATCCCATGGAGATCATGTTAGTTCCGGTTTGGTGTCTTTTTGCTTTTAGTTTTCAGTTTGTTTTGTTGTAGTTGTATCTAGATCTGTTTATATATTTATTTGTGTTTAGTGGATTTATGCTATATTATTTTTTTATTTATCAGTTTAAATTGAGAGAAATAATTCCTAATGTATTATCTTTTATGCCCGACACTAGTTTCCATCTCATGAGGATCGAGAATGCCTCTCGGGCCTTGCCATGGGTCGAGTCCTGTGTTAGGTCGGATAGAAGACTGACCTTTTTCATGATAAATTTTATAAAATTTATTTAATAAAATAAACTTCAGGTTTTAAATATACATGTCAACATTATATTTTTTTTTGAATTTTTGGGATTTTTTTCTTTATAAAATATTGTTTTTTATGAATAGTCAAAAATACCGTTTTTATTGAAGAATACCTTTTTGTTTAAATAAATTAGAAGGTTAAATTATAATTTAAATTTGTTATATTGTAAAATTAGTTAAAATATATTATTATTTTACTAATTTTTGTTAATTGGAATCAATTTCATATTGAATTATGATATAAAAACATTTTAAACTTTTGAACGTTTTTCTTTGAAAAAAATGTTTTTCAACGCGTTTGCGGGGTTAATTATTATTTTGAAAAATTCCAATTATGTGAATTGAATTTGGAAAAATTTATTCCATATTTTGAATCAACATAATTTATATTATCTAATAAGTTCAACGTAATTTTAAACCATAATAAATAAGAAAAACTATAAAAATTAATTACCACTGTTAAAATAAAATTAGGTTTATCAGGGGTTAAACTGAGAAGATAAAGATTAAAAATTACCTAAAACTTGTACAAAATCTATTTAATGGATATATTTTTACCATATTATCTATAAGGTTAGATAATGACCCATTTTTGAGGCTTTTTTATGAGAAAAATGAAGGCATCACTTTATCATTTCAAAAATTTCTTGTGTGCCCTCTCCCCTACAAATAAAAAACCACACCTCTCCTCCCCTATTTATGATTCCAAAACCATTTGATTCATCCAATACCTACCCAAATATATTCTTTAATTACCCCCACAAATTATAGAGGAATTATTTTTATTATGAATCCCTCCTATGAAGGTTTTAAGTACAAACCTAAGGCGTCTCTTCGAAGAAAAATGTAAAATTATTAAAAGTGTGTATTTGTTTTATTTATTCACCCATCTCATTAAAATCATATTTAAATATTCTAATATAATAAAAATAGTATCCATTATATTATAAGATCTTATTATTTTAATGTTGTAACCCAAATCCATTTCAAATTCCATCAAATGGGAAACTAAATCGTCGATCATGTGTATGACAAACTATCGTGTCACGAATCGATGTAATTTGTATTCCATCTCCAATTTTAAAATAAGGATATAATGTTATATTTAAATTATTTATTTGATATTTATAAAATTATTTGAATTTTTAATTATTTTATCACATATACCTTCTTACTTTTCATTTAATGGGAGATACGATACATCATTCGTGTGTACAGCGGACTACTGCCTTAGGGACTGATGTTATTCATTTTTCTCTTAAAATTGACATAAAAGGTAGTAATGTTATAATTAATTAATATATTGATATTTATGGCCTAAAAATACTTCTAAAAATATAATATTATATATATATTCTTACCTTCCAATCTCTTTGGAAACATTAAAATCACTCATTCGTACGTCTAGATTACCTCCTCCATATATTGATGTTAAAAGTTTTTCATTTTATTTTTACATGGATGGTAATAAGGATATATTTTATTAATATAAATTAATTATATGAGATAATAATTATTCTATAATACTGAATTAACATTTATTTTTGTTTCATTCCATCTGTCGAGAAAAAATGGACACAATGTTCATGCGTATGTGCGACATGCCATCTCAAGGAATGATTAAGTACATTTTATATCTATAACTTCTTTAAATTAAAATAATTACATATATAATTAATATATGCAATATTTAAATCATGGAAACAATTATATAGATTATTTATCCATGATTAAAGTAAAAGTACTGAAATTATTGAACCAAAATATATATGAAAAACGATGCAATTATTACCTGAAACAGTGATTTTAACAATGAAATGTTAATGATTGGGTGAAGAAATACTATAATTAAATCATAAATAGTAAAAAATATATTATTATGTTTCTTTAATAGATGTATGGTAATCCTATATTTATTATATATGTGTTTTGAACATGTATGAATGAAATCAGACCTGTGGTAAGGGTTTCTCGTCTTAATTTTACATTCATGAGACATATTCCATATTCACCACTTATTACTTTGTGTGGTGTATATACTTCCCATTTTCTAATTATATATCATTAATATATTTATCTTCATGTTATTTAATGATTCATTTTATTTTATTCCTTTCATGGGGTTTATGATTCAAATGATACCACAATGGTAAGAGAATTATGTTTCAATCTCAATTTAATCGAGATTATTTATACTTCAATTTACAATGAAGGAAGTTATTTTATTATTGTATAATAAACCCCATTAATTTTTTATCATATATTTATTAATTATTTTTCAAGTAATATTACCACATTACTCTCTTCATCACTTAACATGATTGATAAAATGTTTTTAATAAAATCTGACTTCATTTATTTATTCAGTCGAAAATACTTTTTAATCCAAAACCATGATATCTAAAAATGTTTTTAAAAATGTTTTAAAAGTTTTCCAAATGATTTATTTAATGAATTTTTACCCATGTTTTAATTTCTATATTTTTTTAAAGGAATATTCATATCATTTTCCAAACAAGCCTTGTTTGGATTTTAATGAAAATGTGAAATGAATCTTTTTTTAAAGTGTACGACATGTAAAAAATTTCCAACCATCATGAACATTAAATTTTTAAGGACTCATTTACATGTTTAAAATATTATTTTCAAAGTAAATTATTTTCCAAATATTTTGTGAAAATTTAGATTTGATAATTTTTTCAAACTGAAAAGTATATTTTCCTTAAGAATGTTTATAATGAAATATTTATGGTACCTCAATTCCTAAATTAAATAAAAACTATATTATTCTTATTATCCATTGGTAATATGTTGTATTGATACCATTATTATTATTTATCTAGATGTATTATGCTTAATTTTACCTGAGAGTGTATATCCATTCTCTTTCTTGATTAATTTTTGTAATCATTAGCTTTCCCTTGAAAAATTAACTTTCCTATCATCATTGGACATTTAATTTACCCTAAATATCCATATTATTTATCATGTATAGACTTATTAATTTAACTATATATAATTTCTATATATGGTATTTTACTTTTTAAGTTATATGATTGAATGGAAAATTATTATTAATTTTTATTCTTTACTAGATACGAATTTTTTTTTGATAAAGAATATTGTTCATGAAATAAATTGGTTATTTGATATATGAGGAATTCTTTGATCATGAATTGATGGGTGGAGCCTAATTATGGGTATCCCCTTGATGCATCAATAATATAATGATATAAATCAGTTGGATATGCTTATTTATACGATTTTTTCAATTCATACCTACCCATAGTATTAAACTGTATTGTGAATGGTCTTGATTGTAGAGGTATTATGATGCATAAATTCATGATGCTATTTAATTAAGAATTTCCTTCATTGATAATTTAGTTATTATTACTATCCATGATATTTTGTATTAGTAATATCTCTAGAAACTTTTCATTATTAGTTTATTGATTAAATATAACATGTCATCAGTTATTTACATTTCCATATTTGTTAATACTTATCTATTAATGATTCTAAAGTTATTTAAATGGAATATGATTCCAGTTATTTAACTTTCCATGTTTATTATTCTTATTTATTCATGATGTATTCCACTATACTTAACCCTTACTGATCATTTGATCTCACCATTATTTTTTTACTATCCCAATAATCCAATAAGTGTACTAAAAATTAAATGAAAGTATATTACATAGGGAATAATTATATTCTATAAAAAATACGTTGTATTTTTTTTCAAATGTAATTTGGGAATCATTTTTATATCTAGTTTACCTAGACTTATAAACTATTATGTACTTTGGGATGGGATCCCTTATAACTTTTTTCAATGTAATAATGTTACCATTAACTCTAGGATACTAGGGTCACTCTCTTTACACATATTTTATATTTTTTAAAATTGAAGGAGTGGTTTCATCCAAAAAATTAAAAAATAGGAAGAATAAAGAGTTAAAAAGGTTGATGAAATTCTTAAATAATGAAAATCAGGATCAATCACCATTTTAATTTTATTATGTATATAATTTATCACCTCCTAAATATTTTGGTATATATCATTAAGAATAAGAAATATCAAGATATAGAGAGTATGAAGAATATGAGCCTATCAAAACTGTTGAAGACCTTCACTCTCAATTTGAATGTTATGTGAATAATGTTCCAAATTATTTGGCTTTATATATATGTTTTTCTTTCAGTAAATAAATTTATTAAAATGAAAAACTAAAATAAAATTCTTAATAAATGGATGATGTAGTAAGTTGAAAATTCAAAATGTTTAATTATCTCATAGAACTAGTTGAAACAAAGAAACAATCCATGATGATTTGTGATGAAAAAATTTGTATCATTGAATAAAATATTTAGGAGTATTTATTATAGAAAGAAGAAACCATAATTTTCCTTAAATAAGTAATACATTAATTAATGAAATTTCATTAAGCCTTCATGAATGTAAAAGATTATTAAATGAAGGTTAAAGGAAAAAAAGTGTAAGAGAATTGTTTATAAGAATCATGAAAAATACATAAAGATAAAATCATGATGATGAATAATTATTAGGATGAATTATTCAGAATATTTGACAATGAGAAGTACTCTCTTAACCTGAAATGTCTTTATCTTGAGGTAGGACTGAAAAAAATTGGAACAACACAACTTGAAACTTCCCAAACTGTTGAGAAGAAAGTTTCTTCCACCCCAAATGATGGTGAATATCTTGACCCATGAAAATATTATGATAGTGGTAAAAATATATTGAAATCAAATACTAACTATCCCTAAATAATATCTTTGAATAAGGTAACCCAATGATCTAGTAATTCGGTTTTCAATAATGATATCTTATGTGAAAATACAGGTTATAAAAAAATTGAACAATGGGTGGATAAATATTTCATTAAATCTACCAATATATCATATATGGATGTGGGTATATTGAGGAAATTCATTTTCTCAGGAGGATCCAAAAAAGGTGGTGTTACTATCCAAAACATAGTTATGGGAATACGTATAATTTTTTGGACCTCTTTTTGTTAAAGATTATAGAAGAAGTATTAATGACTACTATTGGTGCTGTTAGAGGTCCAGGAATAAAGAATTAAAATGTTTTCACAATGTGTCAACTTATTCAACTAGAAGAAGTCCATAGTTAAGGATGAGAAGAGATAAATAAAAGAGAAATCCTACTAAAAATAATAATACATCACATAATAAGATAAATTTTTCATGAAACAATAGATATGAACACATGGAAAACATAAATGATTTTTTAAACATGTGTAGTCACAATTATGGAAAGTGATGTTATGCTCCCACATAGTGTATATTGTATATTGATATTCAAAGTAGAATACAACAAAAGGTGATAAAAAATCAAAGGAAAATTTATGATAGTATATTGGGTAGAAAAAAAATAAAGTTAATAAAACCACAACCGAGAATCAATAACAAAAGAAAACATCATGATATTTCATACTTGATATGGTAAGATGTTTCTACTATTGTTAGAATGGACAAAATATAGACCATTTGAAACATTTCATGGAAATAAAATCTAAAAGAAGCAATCTGAAATCAATAAAAGAATCAATTAAAGATATATATAGAAGAATTTTTTATTTATTGATACCCATGATGAAGTGAAAGAGTTTTCCAAAGGGTCTAAAATAATAAATTCTAAGAATCCATATGGAGACTTCAAGAAAGGTAAGATTTTTGAGAAGGATTGTCTGATAGTTTTGAAAACATAATTGAAAATGTATTGAGAGATGGAGGAAGTTGAAGTAAGTGTAATGGATAAATTAAATTAGGTTATTATACATGAAGAATTTGAGAGGTTTTCTAAGAAGGATGATACTAAAATTTAATAGAATCTGTGTCAAAGGTGTAGAAAAGCTGTACAAGCTACAAAAAAATGTTTGAATGTTTCCCTTTCTCATGAAGAAATTCTAAAGAAAATTAAAGACAAAGGAAATGAACCATTAGGAGGGTAAAAAATACTTGATAAAGTAGATTAGATCATTATACACAAATGAAATCTTACAGAAGATAATATTTCCTTGATTTTTATATATTGTTGTTAATGGAAAATCAATTGGGATACAAACCTGAAGACATTTTAACACTAAAGAACTTGATGTAAAAGAGTCTATGGCTTGGGATTAAAGTCACATCAATTTTTTCTCTTATTAGAAGGGAATATTAAAACCCCCTCTGTAACATCCCCAACCCAGGATCCACTAAATGGTTCCTTGATTCAGGTCACTGCATGACCTTAAGCGTGCCTCCCTATATGTGAGAGTTTGCTGACTAGTAGCGAGGGTTAAAATAAGTCACCTGGGGAGACTATACCCTCTTTACCAGAGTAAGCCCCAACAAGAAAAAATATAAATTTAGGAAACAATATGAAATAACCAAAGAACATGCATAAGAAACATCCCCCAAAACTAGGTACAAACCATAACCAACAATAAATATGCCATGTCATGCTAAATAGTGCCAAGTGACCAAAAAAATAAATAAAGGAAAACATCAGAACCCCCAAAAATGTCCTCATTACAAGACCAGAACCTCTTCCATGTACATCCCAAGAGTAACTCAACTACCAAACATTGGTCCCTTAACCTTATCCTAACATGAAATCATGAAGTCTGATCAGGTACCCAATGACGGCCTGAGTAGGGTGTGAGTACAACTCACTAGGCCACAACCAAAAGTGACTACAAAATATACAGTGTAAAAAGATAGTTCATGTAAGGACTAAATAAATGAAAAGTAAATAAAATATAGTTTGATGCCATTATTTAACAAGGTTCAGTTAAGTTATTCCTAGTATTATTCCCAATTTCATTACTTCCACTATCTTCATTACATAATTCACTTCCATCACATATTTAATGGAGTAGGAATATTCATCAATCTCAATTCATAAGGGGAGAAAGTCATGTTACCTATCTCTCTAGGGATAAAAACATCATCACATATACAAAAAACTCACCTTGAAGCCTTGGTACAGGTGGTATCATCAAATGAAACCATTTGGGGAATATAACTCTGTCCCCTTCCCTAGCCCATGCATTACAGAGTGGAGTTTAGAGCCTCAGTCTAAGTCGGCCTTTGGGAATAGAACCTCATGTCAATACCCCACACTACCAAGCCATGTACACATGATTTATATATATACAATAATGACATACATATCGCAAACCATTCATAACCAATACACATATCAATCACAATCCTTAATAAATAACAAGGGAATTAATATCATTCCATAAACCATTGAAACATTTACCATTTACTTTACTAAGACCATTTATCCCAAATTACCATTAACACATTTACCATTTACATTACATATCCCAATTATCCCAAATCCTCATTCACATGCCCCAAACTATTTTTCATATTCAATACTTCCATTATTACAATTTATTTAACGTTCTCATCAATTTTCCCTATGGAAACTCGTTCAACACACTTATTATTTCACAAGGCATTACCAATTTAAAATAGTCGACATTTCATATGCACTAACTCTCTTATGTATTTCTAATATATTTCATAAAACATTTAAAATAATATCAATTAACCAATTTAACCCATTTTCATGCCATTCCAAACAACCCCTTAAGCCATCATCAATCCTAGGAACATATATTATTATTTTATTTTTAACTCAAACAACCATATTAAGATGTTCTTAAAGGTCTTTATGTTATCATATGTCAAATATTCACCTAACATTACAAATTTTTTGGTTTCGGAATATCGACACACCCCATGGGTGGCCCTAAATTGGTCAAATAAACCTTAACACATCACATAGGGATCAAAATAGTTTCAATTTTTCACTTAGATGTTCATTTCACCAAAAATCACTAAAGGAACCCAAAGCACAATAAGGGATAACCAAGAACACAACAAAGCATGCACAAATCAACACAATGACTATGGGATATAACTTATAGACCACCTACCTTTAATCCGATGATGAACACAATCTTAATCATCGCCTTAGATCTGGATTTAAACACCCTTTGAAGTATTAACCTAGATTCCACTTGGAAAATAGTGTTTTAGGGCTTTGGAATAAGATCACCCAGGCTAAAAGCCCTAATCCATCAAAGTGAAGTGAGGAGATGATTAGACTTACCTGGAGCTTCGATCCACAACCAACGATTCTCCAAATAGCCTTGAAACGATGAAGATCTATCCTTGGAAATATTGGGTCACTTGAGTTCGTCACTAGGGTTCCATGGAATGAAATAGATAAGAAATTCAGGATAGGGTCTTAAAATCCCAAAATGGAAAAACTATAATTTTTATAACTTTTAAAGGGGTGAACAGTTTACCCATACAGTTTTCCAAATTGTGAAAAAACCATACTCAAGGAACTATCCAAGGGAAGTTGGGTCATAGGGTTACCTAGGGAGACCGCACAATTTAAAAACCATGTTCCAACCAAGCAATATTCCACTGTACGAGGTTGCATAGTTTTTCTGGGAAGGCTGCACAGTTTACTTAACCATTCACCAACCATGATCCTTGCACAAGTTGGACTAGTTTCCCTTTATTTCATGTCTCGAACCCCCAAAACACTCTCTAGGGACACCAAACTCTCGAGAAACATTTCATTAACCAAAAACAAGGGATAAAAAAAAAATTATCTAGATATATGCCTCCATGATGTTTGGGATCTTACAATCTTCCCACCTTATAACATATTTTCCTCAAGCCGTGCTCCCAAGAATCACTACAACTACAAATAAAAGAGATCGGGCCATTGGCCCCATATAATTTATTCCCATTCCCACGTTTCTTCCTGAACATTCCCATGATTAAAAAAAATACGAACTAAGGGAACAAACCTGCCCCATAAGACTTTCTCACTGTGGTTCATGATACGAACCAGATGCTCCTCAAAGGGTGCATCATCCTCAAGATCTAAATCCTCAACATTAGGCACAATAGATGGATCAATGTGATACTGAGAAAGTTGTGAAACATGAAATAAATCTTGCATGCCACTATACCATTTTATAAGATCGAATTAGTAATCCACCAGTATGATCCTCTTCACATTCTCAAACAACCCCATGTACCTAGGTTCCAACATGCCCTATTTTTGAATTCGATGGTGTCCCAACCTTGGTGACACTCGGAGAAACACCCTATCACCCATTATAAACTCAAGGGGTCTATGACGTCAATTTGCATATGGATTTTGACAAATTCGAGCCATTTCCATGCATTTCTGAATCAACTGAAACTTTTCCAACGTCTCCTTCATGAGACTTGGTCTGAACATATCAAACTCTCAAGTTTCTAACCAACATAGTGGAGATCTACACAACCTCCCATAGAGCGCCTCAAAATATTCCCTTTGAATTGTATCTTGGAAACTATTATTGTAGAAAAAAATCAATAAGCGACATGTGTCCTTACCAAAAACCACCAAAGTTCAAAACAAATGATCTCAACATATCCTTTAGAACTTGGATCATGTTATCTGAATGATCATCTATTTATAGGTGAAAATCCATACTCAAAAACACCTGAGTACCAAGTGCCTTCTGTAGTCCCTACTAGAAGAGTGATGTGAAATGCGAATCACAATCCAAAAATATGGTCTATAGTACTCCATGAAACCACACAATTTCCTAAAGATACATATTGTCAAAATGATCAATGGTGAAAGTCTCTTGGATCGGTAAGAAATGAGTAACCTTAGTCAAACGATCTACAACCACCCAGATTGAATCATTCTTCTGAGGTTTCCTCAAAAGGACCACTAAAAAATCCATTGTTACATCATCCAACTTATATTCCAGAATGGGAAATGGCTGTAACAACCCACCTGGGCACTGATGCTCAGCGTTCACTTACTGAGAGGTAAGGCATCACGACAGAAAACCCACATAGTCTTTCTTCATCACCATACACCAATACTACTTATGAAGATCACAATACATTTTAGTCAATCCAGAATGAAAAAACTATCATGATTCATTAGAATCATGCATAAACTCTTCTCACACAAAAAACATTCCATCAATACTAACAACAAAACCAGAAGGGGGCTCCCCACCTTTAAGAATTTTCTACATAGACAAACACTTCGGGTCCTAAAGTTGTCTCTCCTTGACATGACACAAAAGCGCAAACTCAACTACTAGAGATGCAAGGGTAATCTGACCATTCCCACCCTATACCTCTTGGTACATCTTAGTAAATAAGGCCATCATTCCCCACTCAGTGTAGGATTACTGAACCACCTGATTTTGAGTCTTCCAACTTAGAGCATCCACAACACTATTCTTTTTTCCAGGTGTGTAAACCAACTCAAAGTTAAAATAATACATGTATTTAACCCATCTTTACTATAGATGATTCAAATCAAACTGAGAAAAGGTGTAATTAAGAATTTTATGATCGGTAAACACTATGAACCTCTCTACCAACAAGTAATGCCTCCAAAACTTTATGGAATATACCATATTGGATAAGTCAATATCATGAGTAGGATAATTTATTTCTTGAGGCCTCAACTATCTTGACCTGTATTCTACAATCTGATTTTCCTGCATCCACACTACCCAAAGTCCGACACCGGACGTATCAAAGAGAAAGGTATACCCCTTAACTGGATCGAGAAATATTCGGATCAGTGTGGTCGTTAAGCACTTGTTCAACTCTAAAAAATCATTCTCTCATGCCTCAGACCATTAAAACTTAACCCCTTTCTAGTTATTCCCAAAAACGGTGCTTCCAAATGGGATATATCTTTAATGAACCTTCAGTAAGAATATTCCAATATCATAAAACTCCGAACATCAGAAACATTCTTAGGATGCTCCTAAGACACAAAAAATTTCACTTTCTCCAAATCCACTAACACACCTACCTTAGATTTGATGTGACCCAATAAATGGACTTTATCAATCCGTAAATGACATTTAGATAGCTTGGTGTAAAGCCTATGCTCTATTAGTGTACTTAAGATGATGCCAAGTTGTTTGGCTTGACCTTCATGATTTATAGAGTACACCAAGATTTCACAAACAAAGACAACTATGAAATGATCTAGATATGGGTGAAATATTTGGTTTATTAAAGACATGAAAGTATCTAGAGCATTGGTCAACCCAAAAAAGATCACCAAAAACTAATAAAACCATACCTAATCCGAAAGGCATTGCCCAGTATATTAGAAGGACTCACTCTAAGCTAGTGATACCCCAATCTCAAATAGATCATAGAAAAAAATAAATCACTTATAAACTGGTCAAACATATCATAAATTCAGGGAAGAGAGTATCAATTATTAACTATAATCTAATTTAGATTCTTGTAATCGACACAAAACCTCAACGATATCTGCCTTCTTAGAAAACAACACGAGAGACTGCCAAGGTGACATACTAGAATGAATAAAATATTTATTCTCTAATTACTCAAACTGAGATTTATGTTCTTGGATTTCTATTATTGTAATAATATATAGAGGAATGGAAACTGGCTTTGCTCCCAGTAGAAAATCTATCATAAACTCAATGTCTCTCTCAGGTGGAAGATCTGAGAAATCCTCAAGAAACTCATCCTGTAACTGACCCAACAGAGGAGGAAAGACATGTTTCTCAACTCCTCCATCATCTAGCACAATACAAGACACTTGGGTTGTGAGTTCTCCCAACTATTGGAAAACTGGACCACCATGGATCGATCGAATATCCCACTCACCACGATGAAAATATGCGTCTTCCTAAAGAGATGTGAACATTAACCGATGAAGGTAATAGTCGATATGGTCCTGGTACAACACCAGACAATCCATGCCCAAAATCATGTCATAACCCGACATCTAGAGGATGAACAAGTCCCATAGAAAATGGGACCTGTGAACTTATAGAGAACAACCCTTACATTTTCTGATATCCTCATCTCTCACCCCCAATGGAGTATCAATTAACATAACCCCACTGAAAAATTCCATGATTAAGCCCAACAAAACCAAAAACTGAGCAGAAGTAAAATAATGTGCGATTCTTATATCTAATAGAGCACTAGAGAGTGTGGAAGCTAAACGAATCGTAACTCAAACTGTAGATTGCCCAACCTCGCCACCTCTAGGTGTAGACTGAACTATATGAAGCTGACCTACCCCTATTCCCTGGGCTCCAACATGAATTCCTGGAACTGCACTAATCTACTAATATGGATGCTCTCTCCCCAGAATACCATGTACACGTCCTCGACTAGTAAGACTAATCAAGATCCAACTACTTTCCAGTTAGGGGATAACTGACCCCTTCCCATACATGGAACCTATGTCAAACCTTCATCAATCCCCTATTATTGAGGGTTTTTTCAGAACCTCTGTACGTTCCCCATTCTTCTATACGCTCAACAATCAACTGGTGGTTGGGGAAACTGACCGTGCATGTTCCCCAACCTACCACACTAATAATAGAACACCTCATCCCCACCCTTAGAGTTCAACCCTCTCTTCTGACTGAGATGCACACTTACACCCTGTTGGAAACTCCCAAATTGACTCTTCCTACCCTAGGAAGCCACACAAAACACCCATCCACCTGGTACCACTAGTCCACCACCTGAAGCCCCCTCCAGGTTCCCTTCTAAGATAAGGGCCTAATACATTACCTATGAAAACCTTTTCAAATGAAATATGTTTACTTGAGAACTGATCTCATGTCTCATCCCATCCTGGGAAAGTTTCTCCATAACTACCTCGTCTCCTACTAATGCTGGAAAAAAGCATCGAAAATCGAGGTAACAAATAGCACAATCCATCACCGACATTACCCCTTGGGGTAAAAATCTTAAAATTCAAAGACTTATCACACCTCAAGGTCTCTAGAGAGAAATGATCTGGAAAAGTTTTCTAGAAATCCTTCCATAAAATTCCTTCCTCCTGCTTGGTATGTACCATGATATCCCAACCACACTTTTCTTGACCCCTCAATATATAGGCCACCAACTTGACTCGATTATCAGAAGGAGTCTCCAAATGGTCAAGAATAGTCTAGATGGACTCTATCTAGAACTTAGCTACCTATAATCCACCATCTCTAGTAAAAGTCAGTGGGTATTGCAGTTGAAATTCCCTAGTCAGCTCAGACATGCTCAGCACAGCCCACCCTGGGTCCCATTCTATCATTTTCTTAAAGAAATAAAGGTTCTCATAGAACTTCTCATAGGTTCTAGGTATAAACGAAGTGCATGGATGGGCATTCCCAACTTTAATTTTACTATTAACAATGATCAATCCGAGATCCATCATGATGATAAAGCGCCAGATCTTCAGAATATAACAAAGAACGAAAAGGAAAGAGGGATGCCTCGAAACTATAGAGAGGATCATCATATGTTGTTTATAATTAATTTAATTAAAAGAAAATAATTACATCAATGGAATTATATCTTTATTGATGATTTAGGCCACAATCCAATGTGATCCGTCGTTACGCTGTAGAATCCAAGTTTTGGATTCCTCTAGTTGTGATGTACACATGCTCTACGTATCTCTGGACGTCATTGAAGGGATCCCTGAGATCTAGCATGGAAGAACCTTAGATTGTGATTTCCTCATTGATCGCCTTGATATCCTCTTCCAAAGTGCTCTCCTTGATCCGAAGGAGGAGGATCTCTCTCATAACTTGAGAGCGTTTTTGGAAGAAAGGAATTATCACTTGGCTTGAGAGATTTCTCCAGATCCGTTGTACACAACCCAAAAGAATGGATACATCTTAATGAGAATAATTTAATTGGGACTTATAATACTTAAAATAATAAAATAAAATAATCACCCATAGGTATTTATTTCTTTCATTTAATTTTTAGCAAGAAACCATGTCTAATAATAGCATTTGACTATTATTATCAAATGACATGTGACCATCAAATTACACCTAATATAATTTAGTTAAATAAATAATATTATTTCTCAAAAATCCCCAGAAGAACTACACAGTGTGTATATATTAATACACATGGAATGTGCTTTTGTTTTTCCATTTTCTTTATTTCCTCCACCACATTTATTAGACCTTGAATAATGACTATTTATTTCTTAAATAAATATAACTACATTACTCGCTAATAAATTTATTATTTCTGCCACAATATATTCTCTCAAATAACTAGTGTAAAAATAAATGCGATTAGGAATCCTTGAATAATTATTAAACCAAAATCAGGAATAATATTTATTCAACTTGTTAAATTAATATTTAACTAAGATACTTGGATACAATTAGTGTGTGACCCTCTAGGCATCTTTCTCAATGGAATTAAGTGGAGCCTACCTAAAATCCAAGGTTAGAATCTAGAAACATGCCAAGTAACCCATATAAAAAGAAGTTAAGGCCACAATGACGTGTCACCTCCTATGAACACTTATCGTGTAATGTAATCCCTTTGTCTCGATATCTCCAATAAAGTGAGTTTCATGCTAGTTCCATCAACCCATGTGCTCGATTATTTATTTATTTGACTTCCGAGAATTGAAATTTCTCATTACTCACCAAGGAGATGGATTTATTTAGGCTATATAAATTCCATCAAAGGGCGTGATATATCAACTTATATTATGGAACAAAAGGGAAAAATCATTTCTCTCATTATCTATTAATGAATTATTACTTGTGACATACCCAACATATCCTACCTCGCTTAGAATAGTGTGTCATCACAGTTTTTTTTCAATACATCCAAGTGGGAGAGCTGTAATAACCATTAATAATAATATTAAAGTCTAAGGACCAATACACTCGTCCGCATATAAGAACATCCAATAACACAATGAAATGTGGATTTCTTAATAGCGTGTATTGTTCTCAAAATATCCTCATGGATATTACCAAGGGCGCACACCATGAGAAAGTTCCTCAAAATTTTATGAGTCCTTACTCCTAATGGACTGTATTATTTGTGTCCCTCAAATAACATCATCCGGACAAAGAAAATATATTCAAGAACAATGTTATGGCACTTCTGGGTTCTCATCATAATAGGGATCCCCTCTGATCCTTTAGTGCAATAACTATCCTTAGGAAATTATCACATTCATTGTCACACAGAAGAAAAATAAAGATATGATAAGGTATTTATTAATATTCAAATAAAATTTTATCATAAAGTACAAAGTAGTTGGTTCTAGGCCACCAACTCCAACATACTCCCACTTGAACTAGATCCAACTTCTAACAACCTTTAACCCTATAGATCACACATTATATTCATGATTCTGCTGAGATAGGACTTTAATCATGGGGTCCACCACATTCCCTTCCGTGGACACTCTTCTCACTGCAACTTTACCCCTTTGATAGAAATACCTCATGAGGTGATACTTCTGGAGAATGTGATTTGTCCGTTGATGTGACCTTGGTTGTTTTGTAGGAGCCACTGCTGTCGTATTATCACAATAAAATATGATAAGATATTTACTTCTAGGAACCACATCATTCTCTTGGACAAAGTTCCAAATCCAGACAACTTCCTTGGATGCATCAGAAGCCACTATATATTCAGACTCTGCTATAGCATCGGCGAAAACTCACTACTCTGAACTCTTCTATCTCAAAGCTCCTCTGTTGAGACAGTAAACATATTTTTATTGTGAATTTATATCATTATGATATGTTTGAAAACCAAAATTAGCATACCTTCTGATGAGAAGATCATTTTCTCCTCCATACACAAGGAACATATCCTTAGTTATTATTAGATACTTAAAGATAGTCTTAACAGTAGTCCAAGGTTGTCCTCCTACATATGCTTGATATCTGCCTACCATGCTCAGTTCATAGGAAACAATAATCTTGTTACATAACATGGCATACATGATGGATCCTATAGCCGAAGCATATGGGATCTTGCTCGTCCTATCTTTCTCCTGTTGTGTCTGAGGACACATTCTCTTAGAAAGATGTAGGCCATGTGACACTTGAACCAATCCCATCTTACATTGTTCCACATTAAATTTCTTTAGTATCTGGTCATTGTATGTACCCTAACTTAGCCCAAGCAACCTTTTGGATCTATCATGAATGATCTTGATCCCTAGTATGTGGGCTACTTCACCTAATACCTTCATGGAGAAACACTTGTTCAACCAATCCTTAACTGACTGTAAGATTGGTACATCATTTCCAATAAGTAATATTTTGTAAACATATACTACTAGGATAACGACCACATTCCCATTATACCATTTATAAACACATGTCTCAAATTCATTCTTAATGAAACCAAATTCTTTTATGGATTCATCAAATCGAATGGTCCATGACGTGGGTGCTTTTTTTAATCTATAAATGGATTTCTGTAACTTTAAAACCTGTTTGGCTTCACCAGTTGTCAGAAACCATTCCGATTGTGTCATATTGACATCTTTCTAAAGGTTCCCATTAAGGAATTCTATTTTGATATCCATTTTCTAAATCTCATTGTCATGGTAACCTACTGTGGTAGGTATGATTCTTATGGATTTAAACATGGTAATTGTCTATAAGGTTTCATCATAGTCAATTAATTGATGTTGTCTGAATCCTTTAGCCACTAGACTTGATTTATAGGTTCTCAATTGACCTTTCATGTCCAGATTTCTCTTGAATACCCATTTTCACACAACAGTATTTACATCAACTGGCACATCAACCAAAACCCAGACATGGATATGATACATGGAATCTATCTCAGAATTCATAGTTTCTGGCCGTCTTATAGCTTCTAAGATCTCTACTTATTCCTTGTAGGAGAGAGGTTAATCATTGTCTAATAATAATGATTCACCATCCTTGGTGTCTAATAAACCAAATATCTCTGGTTCCCTTACCTCTCTTGAGATCCTACGAAGTACTTGTGTTTCTGGAACCTCTTCCACAGGAACCTATGGAACTTGTTCCTATACCAACTCCTGTGTATATTGAGCATCAACTTCATTGAAGTCAATATTACTCCCACTATCCTTTTTGAGTATGTTATCGCTCTCAAGAAAGACGACTTGTATGGAACTTGTTCCTATACCAACTCCTGCGTATATTGAGCATCAACTTCGTTGAAGTCAATCTTACTCCCACTATCCTTTTTGAGTATGTTATCGCTCTCAAGAAAGACGACTTGTCTGGAATCGGTCACTTTATTGTCTAAAGGTTTATATAGGTAATATCCTTTGTTTCCCTAGGATATCCTATAAAGATACACCTCATTCTTTGGGGTTTTAGTTTGTTTCCTGATAAGGACTTAACAAACACCTCGTATTCCCATACACATGTGTGGGAAAAAATGGGTTTCTTTCCATTCTATAACTCAGAGGGAATTCCATTTTCCACCGTAGTTGGTACTCAATTTAATGTGCATGATGCAATTTGTAATGAATATCTCCAAAAGGATAATAGAAGAATTTTATGACTCATCATCGACCTCACCATATCCAACAAGGTGTTGTTCCTCCTTTCACTAGTACCATTCCACTATGGTGTATAAGGAGGTGTGAGTTGAGATACAATCCCATACTACTATAAAATCTTGATGAACTCTTTGTTCAAATATTTTACACCTCAATCTGATAAAATATTCTTTATCTTTTTACCAGGCTAATTCTCTACTTCATTCTTGAATTCCTTAAATTTCTCTAAGAAATATGACTTATACCCCATTAAGTAGATATAGACATATATACTCAAATCATCAATAAAAGTAATGAAGTAAGAATATCCACCTCTAGATTTTACTAGAAATTGTCCACACACATCCATGCGTACCAATCCTAGAAGCTCTATGGCCCTTTGACCCTGTCCACCGAAAGGAGGCTGGGTTATTTTCCCTTGTGAACAAGTGTGACATCTATCAAGTGGTTTTAGCTTTGTAGAGTGTAAATAACCATCTTGGTAGAGCTTTTTCATGCACTTCTCATTTACATGACTAAGATGGTGATGCCACAACTGGGTGTTGTATGTGTCATGCGAGTTTGTTTCATTATAGATTGCCAATACTTGGTTTTCATAATTTAATACATACAATATCTTATTTAAATGCTTCATACCATAACATACATTATTATTATAAAAGAGAAAAACCTTATTTACATGAAAATAAATCCATATATATCCAAATATGATACATAAATTATGTTTTTGGTAGCAATAGGTACATAATAATAGTTATTTAAAACCAAAAGCATTCTAGTTGGCAATGAGAGATGGTAATTGCCAATGGACAACACAGTCAGAATTGAACCATTGGCATCTTGAAGATCCAACTATCCTTTGGAAATATTTCTAAATCTACTTGGTTCCTTTATTTGAATTTAGATGTGATCCCCACAAGCTATATCTAATACTCAATGTGTAGAAACAGAAAGATTACACTCGATAACGAACACACCTTTAGCGTCCCCACACTTCTGGGTGTAGTTCTTCTTCCAATGTCCTAGCTTGACACATGAAAAACATACCACCTCCCATTCCTTTCCCAACCCATGGATATTACCATTCTTGGAGGGATGATTCTTGGGGGCTTCAAACTATTTATAAATACTTTCTCCCATTTCCTTGTCCTTCATCTTCTTATTCACCATAAGGACTGTGGGTTTGTCATGCCCCATGTCCTTATCTATCTGGAGAATCAAGGCCAGAATTTTTGATAGAATCTTCTCATTATTTCTCATGTTTTATTTGATAATAATGCTGGAGAAGGTCTTGTACTATGATTATAGGGTAATATATATAGGAAAATCATATGGGAACTGAATCCCTAAGATTTCCTAGAATTCATTATGGCCAATAAGCTTGAATACATGAGGCCCAACTAGTGCAGACTCTCAAAGATTAGTTGTGAGAAAAGTTTTGGAGATCTCATATCTTTCCTGTATCACCTTCTCTTGATAGAGATCCTTAAGAAGATACATCATGCTATACAGGTCTATGTTTTCATGTTTCTTCAAGTCCTCATTATACATGAACAATAACATGAAACATTGGACATATATAGCATCAACAAAATGTTTCATATTGAGAGATATTTCATTATCATTGGCCTCATTTCTAGGAATTACAGAATAGGCTCCTCCAACACATATAATTTCCTCTCGTGACGAAGGATGACCCGTAAATTCCTATTCCACTCTTGGAAATTGGTGCTAGTGAGAAGGTTTTCCTTCTTGAGTATGGTTCATAATGATATGTTTGATGTTATTTGTTTTCCATTTCTACAAATTAAGAATAGAAAATATTTATTGCTTTATCATGATAAAACTGAGAAAAATAAATAAATTAATACTTATTAGTATACCACTATTTTATCAAAATCCAATAGCCCTGACCATTGACTTCAGAATATTCTGTTTCCTGAATATTGTAATGGAAAGGATCAATATTTCCCATTTCATTACCCCAAATAGGGTTGTTCAAGAAACTTGAAAGGTTTTATGTAGGAATTCTAAATTACAACTACATTAACTCGCAGATCCTTGTTCCTCCGAGTGGACTCCCCAATCTTGAAATCCTTTTATTTTGGATTTCCTCAACCTTTGCCTCTTGGTCACACCAAGTCTTGCTGTGGTAGTCAACCCTTGATGTGAACAAAGTCAAGTTAACCCAAAACCTCAAATTAAAATTCACTGATAATTGAAAGCACCCCAACTAGGGTTGGTCAAGCACTTTGAACTATGGTTCGATTCTAACCAAGATTATGCAAGGCTATACTGACTTAATATTTCTTTGAGGGATTTTATCCTTATATGTAAATTAATATTTTATTATCTTTCTTACATTCTTATTAATATTATGTGGGATATATTTAAGTGATTAACCATGTCTAAGATAATATTTACGCATAATTCTGTCTTATTTTAGTTCCATCTTGCATGCTTATTTAATTCATGAATTGTGTGATTGCAGCAAAAAACCCACAATAAATAAACCATACAACTGATAGAAATAAAATAAATGGCATGATCATGAGATTTTTCTATTGGTTAGTTTATCTAGTGGTTGATAAACTAACCCAAGACCTAGGGGGGAAAACACCTTGAACCTTTGGGTTTGTGTTTACAGCTTTCCACCTATCCACCTTTGTATCTACTTGGGTTGGTTTCACCTCGACTCCTAACTTGAACCGCCTCCACTATCTTGAGAGCTCCATCCATTACATATGCTTTTATCTCACACACAGTTGAAGGGTAAATTGAGATTTTAAATAAAATATACCTTGGGAACGCAGGAGCTACATATTAATGAGGAGAAGGCTCACAGGACAAAAAATTTAATTTAAATAAATAAATTAAAAGAAACCATACACCTAAAAAAAATCCCTGACCTAGATCATGATCATCCACACATGTAATGATATTTACGCATAAATAAAACTAGCATTCAATTCTTTAATAATTATTGTTTAAGATAAATCATGCTCGAATCAATTAATAATCATCTTTAACTAAACAATCCTTTTATATTAAACCATTTTATGAATTTCCTTGAGATTCTCATCCATAATAATTTTAAACAAATAAATTCATTTAAAATTATCTTTGTATGTAACTTGTACCTTGGAGGCAACCAAGTGAATTCTCATTCATAACTACCCAATGAGTAGAAATGAACATTACGTAGATGTTAAATTAAACACACATATATAAAACACCTATTACATGTTGTGCCCTAGCTTTACACCTGGAACATGGTACATGTCTCAAGGGTTTGTATAATATAATAATAGATTTTAATAAATCTATCCAATTTGGATGATTACATAGCATATAGTTCTTATTACACGGCATATTCTATCATTCACCATCCATCCGAAGTACATGCCCGAGGATACAATGTGTATATGTACTTCGGAAATCTTTAGATTATACGACGTATCCAGTGGGCCACCCACCGTGTAGTATCCACGTTACACAGTCTCCAACCGATAAAGCCGTGTATGGGGTACACGGTCTAACCCAAACTTGAAGGGACTACATGCCATGTACAGTGGGCAACATGATGTGTAATTTGGAAACCGTGTTCCACCTATTCCTAGTCAACTCATGAAGTTATACGTGCTTAGATAAACTCCAACACATGGATTTGTTTGGAGGACCTGTCCTTATGCATTGAACCTTGACTAAATGACATGTACTACTGAATACATGCCTTTTGTTCTGATGTTGTACAGGTTGGAACCTTTGTAAATTCTGATGAGATCTTCTGTTTTATTTTAATCAAAATTAAAAGAAATGATTATTTCTGTAAGGTGAATGAGAAACAAAATAGGAGGAACAAATATCTAGATTCAGATTTACATAATAATTAAATTTAATTAAAACAACTAAATTATTAATGTGTAAATAATTAATGAAAACTAAATAATTATAATCAATGGTATGACCTCTCCAATACCACTTGTAGGTTCAAAGCACAGAGGAAGCGCGTGGATGGGTGTACCCAAATTTAATTTTACCGTTAACAACGATCAATCCAAGATCCGTCATGAAGATAAAACACCAGATCTTTGGAATAGAATGAAGAATGAAAAGGAAAGAGGGAAGTCCCAGAAGAATAAAGAGGATCATCATATGTTGGTTATAATTAATTTAGTTAAAAGACAAGAATTACCTTAATGGAATTCTCTCTCCGTTGATGTTTCTGATCATGATCCAATGTGATCCATCGTTGCATCATAGAAACCAAGTGTAGGATTCATCTAGTAGTGATCTACACATACTATACATATCTCTAGATGTTGCTAGAGGGATATTTGAGTGATAGTGTAGAAGTGCCTTTTCTTGCAATGTCCTCCTTTGATAGTCTTGAGAGTCACTTCCAAAGTGCTCTCCTTTATCTGGTAGTGGAGGATCTCTCTCGTAACTTGAGTGTGTTTTTGTAGGAAATGAATTATCTCTTGTCTTGAGAGCTTTCTCTAGATCTATTGTGCACAACCATAGAGAATGGATAGATCTTAATGAGAAGAATGTAATTGGGATTTATAATACTTAGAACAATGAAATAAAATAATTACCCCTAGGTGTTTATTTATTTCATTTAATTCTTAGTAAGACACAATGTCTAATAATAGCGTTTGAATATTATTGACACTTGACATGCGTCTAGTGAATTGAACTGAATATTATTTAATTAAATAAATAATATTATTTCTCAAAAATACCTAGAAAAACTACACGATGTGTATATATTAAAACACATGACATTTAATTTTGTTTTTCTATTTTCTTTATTTCTTCCACCACATTTATTAGACCTTGAATAATGACTATTTATGTCCTAAATAAATATCACTGCATTACTCTAATAAATATATTATTTCACCCACAATATATTCTGTCGAATAACTAGTGTCGAAATAAATACGATCAATCATCATTGAAAAATTATTAAACCATAATCAGGAATAATCTTTATTCAAATTATTAAAAGAATATTTAACTAAGATACTTGGATACACTTAGTGTGTGACCCTCTAGGTCTCTTTCTTAGTGGAATTAGGCAAAGCTTGCCTAAAATCCAAGGTTAGAATCCAGCAACATGCCAAGGTACCCATAGAGAAAGAAGTTAACGCCACAATGACATGTCACCTCCTACAAACGCTTACTGTGTAATGTAATATCTTGGTCTCGATATATCTAATAAAGTGTGTTTCATGATAGTGCCATCAAGCCATGCACTTATTTATTTATTTATTTGAATTCCCAGAATTGAACATTCCCATTCTTGAACATAGCCAAGGATTTATTTAGGCTATACCAATTCCATCAAAGGGCCTAAGATATTAACTTCTGTAATAGAACAAAAGGGATATTTCCTTTCTCGCATTATCTATTAATGCAGTATTACTCATGATGCACCCAACAAATCCTACCTCGCTGCAAAGAGTGTGTCATCACAATTTTTTGTCAATACATCTAGGTGTGTGAGTTTTAATACCCATTAATAATAATATTAAAATTTAAGAACCAATAAACACTTCTGGAGATAGGAACATCCAATGACACTATGAAATGTGGATTTCCTACTGGCGGGTCTTGTTCTCAAAATATCCTCCTGCATATTACCAAGGGCGCACACCCTGAGAAGGTGCCTCAATGCTTTATGAGTACTCACCCCTAATGGTCTATATCATTTGTGTCCCTAAAATAACATCCTTATTCCATATAATATATATTCAAGAATAGTTTTATGGCACTTACAAGTTCTCATCATAGCAGGGATCTGCTATGATCCTTAAGTGAAACTGCTATCCTCAGGAAATTATCACTTTCATTGTCACATGAAGAAAAATCAAGATGTGATAAGGTATTTATCAATATTCAAATACAAGTTTATCATAAATTAAAAATTAGTTGGTTCTAGGCCATCAAATCCAACACTTCTCTTATATATTATCTTGGATTACCAAATTCTATTGCTCCACTATTGAAGGATAATTTTTAGAAACATTCTCTTCGCCCAACAGAAACACATTTTTGTGGCATAATTTTTCTAAAACTCCAAACACAAGCTTTATAACACATAACATAAAGATCTCACGGTTCATATAAAATAAGGATCTCTTCTATCCATAAACAACACATTCACATACACTATCCCACGGGTTATCAAACACATTCCAAACACTACCCTTGACCATCCCTTCTATGGGTCCTAGATAGCATGGGGTAAACTAACTTAAAAGGTTACAAGTTTTACATTAGACACCATTTTATAACTATTTTCACACTTAAAACATAAACCTTTCCTCTTGGTACATTTCCCATATCATAACTTGTCATAGACAATATTTTTAACTCACTTGAACCATTTGTTTAGCACAATTCTTTAACCATTATTTAACAATTTTCCCTTTTCCTCATTTTATCAGACATCATTTTCTTCAAATTTCTAAGTAAAATGCATCCTACATTTTATACCCTACACATCTATAACATGCATGACTATGATGATTCATGTCACTATATACCCAGGTTCCTAAAACTATACATGACTGCACAATTTCATGCCGTTACATCCATGAGAAAATTATTATAAAATAGATGAATTGTACAACATGTGCATCACCTAATGGTAAAATATCATCAAATGTAACAATGCACATTAAGAACAACAATTACCTCCCTAGGAACTTCGGTTTTCCCTCATACATGGGTTGGATACTCCCAAGAATGAGGCCATTTCCATGGCATGACACATTCTAATTTCTCTTACACCATCCCAAATAGCACGTTCATAGAAAATAACTGATCTGATACAACTTGGAAATGCCCCCATCCCAGGATCCACTAAACGGTTCCCTGAGTCGGGTTGCTAAATGACCTCAAGAGCACCTCCCCATAAGATAGAGGTTGCTGACTAGCATATAGGGTCTAAATAATTCATGTGGGGAGACTATAACCTATTTACCAGAGTAATCCACGACATAAAATTATATAAATATTGAAAACAAAATGAAAAACCAAAGAACATGCATAAGAAACATCCCCCAAAACATGGTATAAACCATAACCAATAATAAATATTTTATGTCATTCTAAATGGAGACATGTGACCAAAACCCAAAATGAAGACAAATAGAGAAATCCCCAAAATTTTCATGGATCCAAGTCCAAAACCTCATCCATGTACATCGCAAGTCCGAATCAACTCCCAAGAATAAGGCCCTTGCCTTTATGCTGACCTGCAATAATGAATTTTGCTCAGGTACCCAATGATGGCTCGAGTAGGGTGTGACTAAAACTCACTAGGCCACCACTAATGGTGTCTAAAAAATATCCAGTCAAAATAGATAGTGCATGAAAAGATTAAATTAATGAAAAGTACATAAAAGAAAATTCAATGCTATTAGTTAAAAAGGTTCAATTTAGTCATTCCTAGCATTATTCCGAGTTTCATTACTTCTACCATCTTAATTAATTAATTCAGTTTAATTACATGTTTAATGGAGTTGGAATATTCATCAATATCAATGCATAAGGGGGGTGATTCAAGTTCCCTATCTCACTAGGGATAAACACATCATCACATATACAACACACTCACCTTAAAGCCTCAGTCCAGGTGGTCTCATAGAATGAAACCATTAGGGGAATATAACTCTATACTCTTCCCTAACACATGAATTATGGGGGGGGGGGGTGGAGATTAGAGACTTAGTCTAACTCGAACCGTGGGTATAGAACCTCATTTCAATACCCCACACTACCAAGCCATGTGCACATGTTTTTTATATATATTCAATAACCACAAACCATTCACAACCAATACACATATCAATAAAAATAATTAACAAACAAAATCTGAATTAATATCATCCCATAACCCATTGACACATTTAACATTTACTTTACTCAGCCCATTTAGCCCAAATTTGCATTAACACATTTACTATTTCCATTATGTAGCCTAATTAGCCCAAATCCTCATTATCATTCCCCAAACAATTTGGCATATTCAATAATTCCCTTATTACAATCCATTTAACATACTATTCAATTTTTCCCTATAGAAACTCATTCAACACACCTCTTATTTCACAAGCTATTACCAAGTTAACATAGTCAACATTTTATATGCATTAACTCTCTTAGGCATTTCTGACATATTTCATATACCATTTGACACAATCTTAATTAACCAAATTAACCCATTTTTATGCCATTCTAAGAAACCCCCTAATACATCATCAATCCTAGCCACATATTTCATTATTCCATTTTCTACTCAACCAACTATATTAACATGTTCTTCAAGGGATCTATGTTATCACAAGTCAACTCTACACTTAATATTACCAATTTATAGTTTATGGAATATCAGCACACCCTTTGGGTGGAAATAAATTGGATAAATCATCCTCAACACATGACATAGGGATTGAGATAGGTTCAATTCGTCACTTATATTCTCATTTCACCAAAACTAAACACAGGAACGAGAAGCACAATAAGGGATAACCAAGAACACTACCAAGAATACACAAATCAACACAATGACTATGGGAAATAAGTTATAGACCACCTAAATTTAATTAGATGATGAATGTACTCTTAATCATTGCCTTATATCTATATTCAAACACCCTTTAAAGCCTTAACCTAGTTTCCAATGGAAAAGAGGGTTTTAGGGCTTTGAAAGAAGATATCCAAAGCTAAAAGCCCTAATCCAGAAAAGAGAAGAGAGGAAAATATTAGAATTACATGGAGCTTATATATTAAACGAAAAATGATTAAAATGGCCTATAAACTAGGGAGATTGATCATTGGGAATATTGGGTCACTTGAGTTCATCACCAGGGTTGCAAGTGAGGAAATAGACAAGAAATTTGGGTGAGGATCTTAAAATTCCAATGTGTTAAAACTGTAATTTTTCCAACTTTTATAAGGGCATATAGTTTACCCACATGGTTTTCCTAATCATTCACCAAACATGCGATATAATAGTGTCCAAGTTTGCACATTTTTCCTAGGAAGGCTGCACAATTTACTTACCATGCGCCAACCGCATGCCTTGCACAAGTTGGCCCAATTTCTCTTCCTTTCATGTCCTGAACCCCCAAAATAGACTTGAGGCCCACCAAAATCCAATGAAACATTTCATTAACCCAAAACAAGAGATCCAAACTAAAAATTATATAGAGATATACATCCAAAAATCCTAGGATCTTACAATATCCTAATTCCGTTTTATTTTATATATACTAACATGAATAGAATTAAAGGAATCAAACATTGAGATAGATGGATTTACCTTTGAAAACTAGATAGAAAGAGAATCTATCCATCAAATAACATGGTTAGAGACAAGATCAAGAGAAAGTGGGTGCATCACTCATGGTGGAGAAAATTATTGAGAGATGATTTCTTGATATCAATCTATACCAAATCTAGAAATCTAGATATCCTACCAAAATATGATGGTTTTGTTACTCCAATGACACATTATATCCTAATTTTTATTATAAAAATAATATTTACAAAGGGGAGCGGTGATTTTTGTGTTTATATGGAGAAAGGGGTAGTAATATTTTTTATAAATGAATAATATGAAGGAATTTTACATCCTGAGTATTGGATTTGTATTTCTTAGTAAATCTATTTTACAAAATTTTTATTGAGATACTTGGAAGTGGTATCACATGATGGCATTTTCATGGACTCTCTTGATGTGTTGGTTAATTATCTATTGTTTTCAATACTAGGTTCTCCGATATAGACTTAGAGTGGAAAAAATAATTTCTCTTTGCTAAGTTGTGTGTGGTTAAGATATTATCTCACAACACTATTGGGATACCATTAAGATTTAAAGAGGGTGGGGAATATGTTATGAAAAAACCCTTTCTCAAGGGTTATATGGGATCATTTTTTACATGCATCTCCTTTATTACTTTTAATTTATTGTCAAAAATGAGGAGAAGGAAAACATACTATATTTCCATGTATGTTTAATAGAATTTTAGAAAAATTAAAAGGTGGATATTTTATAGCCCATGATTGGATTTCATTTATTTTCAATGAAGAAGATTGGAATGATGATAGGGATCTATCAATATGTGTTGCTGAAGTGTGAAAGATATGGGTGAGTTTATTCCGTTATATATGGATATTTAAGCATGAGGCTGCTGCTTTAAGTGCTTGGTTTTACATATTCAAGTAGAAGTACCAATATCTAAAGATATGGTTTCTATGTTAAAGGTATGTAATACAAGTGTGAATATATAATATAAAATAGATATTAATGTTGAAGAAAAAAATTAGAACTTAAAAATATTAAAGATCCATTATTCAATGTGAAGAAGCGAGTTATTTTTGTAGAATACCTCATCCAATGATCGAGCATGATGAATAGTGTTTACAATGTATTGTATATCATAGATGATGATTTATAAATGTCTAGAATAATGTTAGAATTGATAAGGTAGGGTATTTTATGTAAATACTCTATTTTGAGTTTTTAATATGCTATAATACTTTGGAGAGAGATTATTTGTTCTTAGAATTATCAAAATAATACATGATGTTATTTTTCATTATTCTAAATAAATTTGATTTGATTGAGAAGTACTAAATATGGTTTATTGATTCTTGTATCTCATTTCATTTAGATCAAGAAGTAAAATTCCCAAGATAGAGTTTTGAAAAATGGAAAAGTTATTTTTGTTATGCATAAGTAATTATATCTTATTTGAATGATAATTGATATATTCGTAGGAAGTTTGAAAATTTTCAAAGGAAATTATCCTATATTCATGTTAATTAAGCTATTTGAGCCACTCATATAATATTATGTAAATCCCATATGATATTTTCAGATTGACAATATATTACCAAGGAAAAATTCATATAGCATAATTGATTTGGGATGTTCATAATATTTTTTTCTACACTATGGATAGTTAAGATATGAAAAATTAAATGCTCATACAAGGTAGGAGATTTGATTCGATGTATAATATTTAAGGGGTTTTAAATTTCAAATGGATAAGTCATATAACATATAAAATTTCAAGAGATCATATTATATTTTATTGGCTCATACAATAATATATTTTTCACATTTTTATAAATTTCAGCGCGTACAAAATTTTTAAAGCATATAAGATATTTGAATCCTATAGAATTTTTTTATATTGTATTCTATTTTACATAGAAGAGTTTTGGGAAATATCTTATAGATCCTAACTTGTGAATTTATTTTTCGAAAATTATATTTTTTAAGAGGAAAAAATTAATACATTTCTTTGACCCAATATTTGTAACGTCCCAACCTGAATCACCCCTGAACCGATGGACGGAATGGTCACTACATGACCTCAAGCGCATCTCCTCGTATTCCAAAGGCTATTGACTAGTAGTGAGGATGTAAGGATGTTCAGTGGGGAGAAAATAACCTATTATCAGAGTAAAATAGTGGACAATAGTAGTAAATAGTGGAAGTAGTGAAAATAAACGATAAAGAAAAGGAAACATAATTGTATAAAACTTGAATAAAAAAAATGGAAAATTCCAGTTATACAACATATGAATCCATGAAATGTAGAGATACATATTCAAAAGTAGGAGATATAATAACATGCTTTACAATATAATACAAATAAATAAAAGAACTAATAAGTCCTAAGGCAAACTCCACGAGCATCCCGAGCTCCTGCTCGGTCCTCTACGCCTAACTCCAAAGTGTATGCAAACAACACAATTCTAGAACCAAATAGAATCTACTTGGTTACCCTAGTGCAATGGAGGCCCGAGTAGGGTCTGAGATATAAATCTCAGTAGTCCAAAACCACCAGTGTCTACCTCAAATATAGACATTCAACATATAATTTAAACAGTGTGAAAGAATTCATAAATAAGGTAAGCTGTACAATATAACTAAATACCCAAGTACCTTCTTCATCCCTCAGCTGGTGTCTGAAATTGCACCATACATTCCTCATTTATACACAAAAATTGTCACACATTCCTTCCATGTTAATTAACAATTTAATCACACTAAATTATGCTAGTATCAGGATCTAGTATAAGCCCCGCATTCCCTATGTGGGTAGGCACACATAGGTCTCCAGGGACCATATAAGAAAGAAAAGTAATAACTGAATCCACGCTTGTGATCTCGCTTGGAAGATGCATCACTTTCAAAAAATTAATAATAAACAACCATCTAGGGATCTCTCACAGTCAATCCTCCTTGGGTCAAACATGCCATTCATTAAATATAAATTACCACTTGGGTAGCTCTCACATTCAATCCCCCTTCGACCAAACATCTACATGAGGATCCCACGGTCCTATGTAAATAGACATGGAAACCCCCATAGTTTTCCTGGTCCATGGATCTCACAGTCTATTGGAAATCAACATGGAATACAACATTCATTACAGGCTCTACTTGAAATCCAAACTATTATATGGATCAAATTTAATCAAATCACTTCATGTAATCAAAACTATTACATGGCATAAAAAATTATCAAGCACCTTATGTAATCTAAACTATTACATGGAATAAAAAATTATCAAAGAACCTCATGTAATCTAAACTATTACATGGCATGTAAATTTTTTCAACAACTCCATCCTAAGATCAATAAGGCATGGAAAATAAACACACCTCATAAGCATCCTTGGACAATAGTCATAACAATCAATCAAGAGAAACACACCCATTGGGTGTCCCATAAATAAAAAAACAACCTTAATCATCATCAATTCATAATCTTAAATTTAATGCATGCTAATTAATTAATTAAACAATTAATTAATAAATTATATCTCCTTAACCAATTCATCAATTGATTAACCATTTATAATTTAACATGTAAAAATTAATCCATCCATTAATTATTACCTGTTTCCAATTTATCTTCCGAACATGTCAAATAATTATTCAATATTCTCAATATTTAATTAATGCCACAATTTTCCAATTCATATCTTGATAATTAATTCTTTAATTAATTACCCTATTACACATCCAACCCCATTCAATCATTTAATTCACCAACTGATACATAGTTGATTGCATAATTTACATTCCATGAGATGGGATAAAAAGGCACAACTAAGGGTGTCAAAGTCCAATTCCATTTAAGACTCATTTACAAAGAATATCCATGGGGCGCTTCCTCCTTAACCATTTAATGTACGTGGTATAATCTCAACATATTCACTCGGTAGTAAATAAATAACCAGTAGTTTATCTTAAATCAACATTTGAAGAAAACTTAGAAATTCCATAATCAAGGAAACCCACATTCTCAATTTATTTAAAGAATAAAATTGGAATTCTTAAATAAAGAGATAAAGATTTGGGACCCCACCTTGGGGTGGAACCAGATTAAATATTCAGCACTTTGATATACATCGACAACTAATCCACAGCTGGTCAGCAGTCTCACACGTGCACACCTTCACACACACACACACACACACACACACACACACACATATATATATATATGTGTGCACATTTTCAACATTGATCAACAAAATTCAATATATTAAAGAGGTACCCAGAATCAATGCAGAAATGACCAACACACCTCTAACTAGTTACCAGGAACTCATATACATTATCAAACCCTTAATTGAATGATTCAAAACACAAAAAACGGTGTATAAGACTTACCTAAAAAAATGGTGGTGAAACATTATGAGTTTATCCAACTCGTCCTTGGCGGTGGATGCTGGATTATAGAACAAAGGACCTCAAAACACCATTTTCACACCTTAATGAAGGAAGAACATCAAAACAAGGTATTTTTTTCAAACCCTAAAATCATCCAAATAAAATTAGGTACTGAAAAGGCATTGAATCACCAAAGAGGTGAATAAGAACATCATATAAGATCATAATTTTAATAATCAGACTAAAACCATTGAATAATCAGAATAAAACACCATGTACAGAGGAACCGGGAAGGGGGAGGTCGTGCGCTACAACAGTTTTCCTTGAGGTCGAAGTGCACTATTGTGGGGGGTCGTCCGGGAGGTCACGCGCTACTGTGAACCACGACCAGAGGAGGACACACCATGGGAAGTGGAGAAAGCATGCCATGGAGGTAGAAGGGAGGAGCTGTGAAAGAGGGATCTGCATAGAGGAGGCCTGCACCTGTGCATCGCGCCTTAAAGGGTGGTCACCTGCGCGTAGCGCCTCTTGAGGGAGAAGGAGAAGAGGGGATTTCACCCTTTATTTTTCTAACCTAAAACCTATAATAAAACCCATAATTAATTTGTGTTTAATTTATTCAATTGCATTTAAGATAATTATAATAGTTATAAAATCCCAATTTAATTGTAATAAAAATAGTCAAAAAAATTTATAATAATAAAAATCATAGTCATAACTTTATTATTATTACCTTCCTTAAATTTATTCATATCTGACCAAAACCCACAAAATCCATTATTATTATTCTTTATAATAATAACTACCATAATTAATAATAATTATTATACTCATAAAACCATAATAATAATAATTTCATTATTATTATTTTTTAAACCTTTGATAAAACACAAAATATCATTTAATAAAAATGCTTCTTCATTAAATTAAAATCTCTTTGACTTCATATTAATCAAGAAATTTATTTCCCATAATTAATTAAATTATCTTTCCCTTGAATTTAATTAATTAACATAATATAAACAATAATAACATCCTTATATTATTATTATTAAAACTTTAATTTATTTAAAGTAAATAGATAAAACATTTTCTTAAAAACCGGGTAACCGAACGACTTGACCCACTTGGTTTGACTAACCATGCACAACCCATATGTTTTCTAACGGATACCTGAGGAATCCTACATAAATGACTCACACGGTTTGAGTAACTGTGTGCAACCCATGCATTCGGTAATGGATACCTGATGTATCTTGCATCGCTAACTCACATGGTTTGACTAACTGTGAACAACATGACATTAAAGCTTTAAAGTGGTCCACGTGAAAAACTTTATTCTAGTTCTAGGTCTTAAAATCTATTTATCCATTAATTACTAAATTTTTTAAATTCCCTCAGATTTTCGTCCTGTTCAAAATAAGATTTCTTACAAACTACACAACTTAAAAACTTCTCGTCCCCGAGAATACATCAGGAACCACTACAAAAAACAACCAACCTACCAAGGCCATTTAATCTCGTTAGAAATGACACGTTGTGTTCCCAACGCCAAACGCATATTCAACCATTTCACAAGCCTAACGGCTTAAGATTTTAAAACCCGAAACAAAGCTCACTTTATCACTTAAACACCGAAACAAATCTTACATTCAAGGCCATTAAAAGGACCTCATCAATGAAAATGGTTGAATCTAGATCAACCTGATAGAACAAGTTGTGCATGATTTTATTTAAAGACATCGCAAACCCAATACCAACACTCATACTATAACTAATGGAGTGACTTTAAAACTATTCCAAAACCATCTACATTCACACCAAAGTCCTTACCCAACCTCCGGTAAAATTCCCAAATCAAGACATCACAAGGATATTTTAAAAACAACAATTCCCCAACACGAATAAAATCAAAACCCCAAGAAACCATGCATCCCATGTACCGCCCATAAGGAGATTACAAAACAGACCCAAAAATTTTAATCTTTTTCACAGCGTATTACCAACGCTATCTTAGTGCCTCTAGAATGAGTTCAAGATTGGGGACATGCTCATCACATTTAGGAGAGAGCACTAATAGAAACCAAGGTTCCCAAGAAGATCAGTCGGAATACTACCAGTAGACTCTGTTCAAAAATCTCGACATCACCTACTGACGCGTCATCAACCAAACCTTGATTCCTATATAACCAAAGGCATTTGTGTTCTTTCAAAAACTACTATTGAAACTCTTTCAAACTAAGAAGTTTCTAAAGGGGTGCTCACACTATCAACCTCATCAAAGTTGTGTTTCTAAACAAGCACTGACACATTTACGGGAACCAATGTGACACAACCCACCTTAGGATTTTCCATTTCATCATAAGAAAAGATCAACCGCTCATCAGTGATCTATTTCAGAACACCTTAAAAGCACATGTGTCATCCCTCAAACCATGATCACCACATCAAAACATCTTTCATGGAAGCAGTAATTTAAAATATTAGCATGTCAAATACCTAACTCATAAAACTCACCCCAAGCAGTGGGATGAAACTGATTCTTTAACACTCAGGTCACTCTACTATAGAGATGACTTGGAACCATACTCAATAGCACAAAAAGATTTATATCAAAGTCGTGTTTCCTCACACGATGATTATCCTAGATGATGCCATAACTAGTCATCCATTTAATAAGAAAAAGGGTCAAGTGACCAACCAAGTACTTGACCATGCCCTAGGCATGTCTATCCCACTGAACCAAGCATTCCTCAATGCTCATTCACAAAATAGAAGTCAAGGTACAACAACCACCCATCCGAAATAGGATGTATCTTTAAAACTGAAAAGTCCTGCAGGGGACAATACCACCCAAATGGAACCAATGTTAAAGTTTACAAAGGAAACAAGGAAATTTAGCATCTAAATTCTTTTTAACAAAAGGGAGACTTCCGAGGGTCCCACTTATTCAATTTTGGGTTTTTCAAAAGAAACCCCACAATAGTTTATTTCAAATAATACGTAGCAGTTTTACATTTATAACCATTTTCAAATACACATGGTTATACAAGTATTATTCACAAGGGTGGGCACCTACTAATCAATAAGGTACCCATACACCTGATTGCTGGCATTTGGACCCCATTTAATAAAAATCAGTTCACCTTATGATTTACCTTAGCAACCTATTATATAAGTTTGAATACATAGGTTACCCCTTTTCCTTTTTATAAGGTTCCCATACACCTTAAAACTGAAAACATGTTCCATCATAATCACAACCAATAAAATTTATCCAAAACAATCAATCATTTATCAGTAATCTAACATGCCACTTCAAGTAGATTGAATAGAGTAACATGTTGAAACCACTAAAACATGACATAACACAAAATCATGGCACATAAGCAAGATAGGTAGCTTGGAATATTATCACTGAAGCATGTTAATTTTATCACCAAAACATGCTATCTAAAAGGCATGCTAAATAAGTACAAGACGTGGAATATATTCAAGGAACACAATGTATATTTGAAAGCATACTACTAATGAAACTATATGGCATGACATATATGCATGGCATGTGAATTTCCAAGTGCCTAATATGATGCATGTATTGAAAATTCCTTTTCATATAAGGCCAAGGAAAATTTTCAAAAATTCCAAAACCAATAAGCATTGGAAAATACACCACTCACTCAAGGTGAAATTATATCAACTGTAACCTCAAACAGTATAAACAACAATTCTCATCCCTGACCACTTGGTCATTTCCCATACATGGGGTGATCAGTCTCAAGCATGGCTATTAACCCAAGCACTGAAACATTCTGAGTCTACCATCTACCAAGCCCAAAACAGTAAGACAAAGGAAAAGAACCCCTCTGATACCACTTTGTAACGTCCCGATCCGGCTCACCCCTGAACCGGTGTTCGGACCGGTCACCACATGACCTAAAGTGCATCTCCCCATAATCCAAAGGCTGCTGACTAGAAGAGAGGATGTAAGGATAGTTAGTGGGGAGAATATACCCTCTTATCAGAGTAAAACTATGGAAAGTATTAGTAAATAGAGGAAGTAGTGAAAATAAACTATAAAATAGTGGAAACATAATTGTATAACACTTGAATAAAACAAAAAGGAAAACTCCAGTTATACAACAGATGAATGAATTAAATGTAGAGTTACATATTCGAAAGTAGAAAATAGAATAACATTCTTTGCAATACAATAAAAATAAAGAAAAAATTAAAAAGTTCTAGGAAAACTCCATGAGCATCCCGAGCTCCTGCTCGGTCCTCTGCTCCTAACTCTAAAGTGTATGAAAACAACACAATCCTGCATCCAAAAAAAATCTACTTGGGTACCACAGTGAAATGGCAGCTCGAGTAGGGTGTGAGATATAAATCTCAGTAGCCCTGAACCACCAGTGTCTACCTCAAGTCCAGACATTCAATATATAATTTAAATAGTGTGAAATAATGCATAAATATGGTAAGTAGTAAAATTTAAGTAAATACCCAAGTACCTGCTTCATCCCTTAGCTGGTGTCTGAACCCACACCATACATTCCTCATGCAGACACAAAAATTGTCACACACTCATTCCATGTTCATTAACAATTCAATCACAAAGATTTATTCTAGTATTAGGATCCATCCTAAGCTCAACATTCTCTGTGTGGGTAAGCATATAGAGGTTTCAGGAGACCATCTAAATAAGAAAAGTAAGGACCGAATCCAAGCTTGTTCTCTGGCTTGGTAGATGCATCACATTCATATAATTTATCATAAATGACCACCTGGAGAGCTCTCACGGTCAATCCTCAAATATTCCATTCATTAAATATAAATGAACAATTGGGTATTTCTCATGGTCAATCCCCCTTGGGTCAAATATCTACACAAGACTTTCATGGTTCTGTGTAAATAGACATGGAAACCCCCACAGTTTTCCTGGTCGAAGGATCTCACCGTCCATTAGAAATCAACATGGCATCAAACATTCATTAAAGGCTTTACATGAAATTTAAACTATTGCATGGATCAACTTTAATCAAAGCACTTTATGTAATCTAAACTATTACATGGAATAAAAAATTGTCAAGCACCTTATGTAATCTAAACTATTACATGGAATAAATAATTATCAAATAACCTTATGTAGTCTAAAATTTATGTAGCTTTAAAAATTTATAAACAACTTGATCCTAAGCTAAAAAAGGCATGGAAGACAAACATTCCTCATAAGCATCCTAGGACAACAGTCATAACAATCAATCAAGGGAAACAAACCCATGGGGTGTGCCATAAACAAGGCGAACTACCTTAAGCATTGTCAATTCACAATCTTAAATTTAATGCATCCTAATTAATTAATTAAAAAATTAATTAATTAATCATATCTCTAAAACCAATTCATCCATTGATTAACCATTTACCATTTAACATGTAATAATTAATCCATCCATTAAATATTACCAGTTTCCAATTTATCTTCCGAACAAGTCAAATAATTATTCAATATTCTCAATATTCAATAAATTCCACAATTTTAGAATTCATATATTTATAATTAATTCTTCAATTAATTACCATATTACAAATCCTACCCCATTCAATAATTTAATCCTGCAACTGATACATAGTCGATTGCGTAATTAACATTCTGTGACATGGGATAAAAAGGCACACCTAAGGGTGTCCAAGTCCAATTCAATTTAAGTCTCATTTATAAGGAATATCCTTGGGGTGATTCCTCCTTAACCATTTAATGTACATGGCATAAGCTCAACATATTCACTTGGTAGTAAATAAATAACTAGTAGTTTATCTTAAATCAACATTTTAAGAAAACTTAGCAATTCCATAATCAGGGAAACTCACACTCTCAATTTATTTAAAGAAGAAAATAGGAATTCTTAAATAAGGATATAAAGATTTGGGACCCTACCTTGGGGTGGAACCAGATTAAATATTTAGAACCTTGATATACGTTGACAACCAATCCACAACTGGCCAGCAGTCGCACACGCGCACACCTTCACACACACACACAAAAACAAACACACACACACATATATCTCTCTATGTGTGTGTACATTGTCTAAACTGATCAAAAAAAAATCAATATATTAAACAGGTACCCATAATCAATGCATAAATGACCAACACACCTCTAACTAGTCACAATGAACTCGTATACATTATCAAACCCTTAATTGAATGATTTGAAACACAACAACAGTGCATAAGACTTACGGAAAAATGGTGGTGAAACAATCCAAGTTCATCCACCTCGCCCTTGGTAGAGAATGATGTATTATGGAACAAGGGACCCCAAAACACCATTTTCACACCTTTATGAAGGAAGAACATCAAAACAGGGTATTTCCGTCAAACCCTAAAATTGGCCAAACCAAATCGTGTACCAAAAACACAAAAAATCACCAAAGTGATGAAGAAGAATGTCATATAATAAACTTCCTTGAATAATCAAACTAAAACCCTAGTAGAATCAGAAGAAAATTCCACGCACAGTGGACCTGTGAAGGGGGAGGTCGTGTATTACAATGGTTCCGCCCAGGGTCGAAGCGCGCTGCTGTGAGGGGTCTTCTGGGGGGTTGTACACTGCTGTGAGCTGTAGTCGGGAGGATGAACCACCGTGGGAAGAGAAGAAAGCATGACATAGAGGTAGAAGGGAGGATCCATGGAATAAGGAGCCACGTGGAGGAGGCCTGTGCCTATGCGTCGTGATTCAAAGGGGGTGGGGGGGGGGGGGGTCACCTATGCGTAGTGCCTCTTGAGGGAGAAGAAGAAAAACTGTTTGACTAACTGTGCACAACCCATGCAATTTCTAATGGATACCCGGGGTATCTTACATCCCTAACTCACACGGTTTGACTAACTATGCACCACCCAACTTTAAAGCTTTAAAGTGCTCCACGCGTGGAAGTTTATTCCGACGCTAGGTCTTAAAATCCATTTATCCATTAATTACTAAAAATTTTAAATTCCGTCATATTTTCATTCGGTTCAAAATATAGGTTCTTACAATATTCATAAAAATATAACATCATGGTCAAGTAAATGATCATGATAGGAGATGAGAAAGAAGGATGACAGGACATGGTGAATGCTGGTGACTTGAAATGAGAACAACAATACAAGTAGGAGGTCCATGTGGAAACCAAAAATGATCCTATATACATGGATTATTTTAAAATAATTAAAAATAATGTATTTTTTAGATAATAAAAATAAGAAAACACTTTAATCATTTGGTGATTACAATAACCTGACTGGGAAAATATTTTTTTTGATCTTTTAAAAGGGTAAAATCATGGGATATCAAGAAGATATTTGTGTCAATATTTAAGGTTCTAGGAGGAAATATATATTGAGATTTATTAGAAAAAATGAGAACCCTGATATGAATGAAATCCTAGAGATTATTTTCCGTGTATAGAAGGATGTCCAACGCATCTCAGAGACAAACTACATGTTGAAGAATAGATCCTTTAATAAAAATGAAATCTAGAAGAGAATGAATTATATTGAATAACTAGATTAATATTGGACTGATAATGGTATTAATTTTTCATAACAAAGAATAGGTACTAAGATAAAAGGGAGCCTTTGATGGTTTCCTTATGAAAAGAAAGCTTTATCTATAAAAGAAATAAATTAATATGTTTATAATAAGAGACAAACTATGTTTATATTGTTAAATATAATATTTCTATTACCCTTACTGAGGAGGAAAGGGTTGTGTTCATATATGCATGCTATATTTCATGAATATATCTTCATAAAAATCTAGAGAGGAGTCTAATGTGCCTGATATAATTTGAATAATATCAAGGTGGGTGAAATTACTCAGAAAAAGATATCATTCTCAGTGTTTTGATGTCTAGGGTGTGAATGAAGATCTGGTTCATTAAAAATAAAAGGTGGATCTTTTATTAATAGTTGGTCCATGGATAAATTACCCTATCATAGAAATGAGAGGTTAATAAACTTGAGGGAGGTAGTTACTTCCACAATTCTCAAGGAAGAACACTTCCCTTAGCTTGCATAACCCATGTGTAATATAGTGTAGAAAGTATCATAGGATTTGAGAAATAAAACCACCCCATTCTATTTAAATTACTCTCCCATATTTTATAGAACAGTCTATGACTCTAAAATCAACCCAAAATTTAAAAGGATTAGGCTAGCAAATTGAGGCTACACCTTGACAATATCTTTGTACTACTATTCTTTCTTATTTTTTATTGTATAATAGGGTGAGGGTTGATATTGAATCATTATATACTTTTCTATTAATTGTGATATAAGTTTTAGTGTAAGATGGTTTAATTAAAATATTGGAAAACTCTATAAAAATTGTGTACTCTAATTCATCCCACCACCTTAGTGTCCTGAAACAATCACTGGGAACTTCATAATTAATTATTAAAGGGTAAATGAATCAATTATATAGATCAAATTATTGATTTTATTATTTGAGTTCATGAAATACTACTCATTTATTTCCCTTATATCAAAGGATGGTAATAGTAAACATTCCCAAGACTCATACCATATAGAAATGGCATAAACCCCATTTTAGACTTCTCCATATTAAGCCTCAGTAGAAAATTTACAATTTAGATAATTTTACTCAAACGAAGAAACCTCTTATATCTATATCTATAAATATACTTACCTTGTTAATAACCTTATTCTCCCATTTCTTTTATTAAGGATTATTTTCACAGACAAACCTTTATAATTATTAAATGAGGGATATTATTTAAGATAATTGGTATATGTTCCACATAAAATACCCAAAATGAAATAGTTCTCAAATTTTTTTATAATATAAAAAGGAAAATTATCCATTTTTTTTGAATTGAAACTCATTGATTTTATAATGAAAATTGATATTCTAGTTTTTAGTTGCTTGATTTAACCTATATAGGGATCATTGTAAATTTTATACCATACTAATAAAATTTGAATCATAAAATCCCTTGGGTTATATTATATAGAAATCCTAAAATATATTTATTTTTATAGCCTAGGATATTATGAAATATTTTTTCAAAATAAATTTATTTTTTTCGATAGCTTTTGTTACACTCAACATTGAGTTTACCTTGTGGTACACAGAACACAAAGTTTAAACAAAACACTATATAGTTTAAAAATATAATTATTTAATATCATATTTATCACCTAGTCATTTTAATGGGGGGTCTAAATTGAAGTTACTAAATTATGAAAATATAATTTTTAGACATTTTTATAAAATTAATTCATTAGTGATCAATTATTTGGAAATAAAAATATTTTTTTTTGAAAATAGAGGACATATTTTTCTATAAAACAATATTAATTCACACAAACATGTTTTATGTCAAAAAATTAAATAAATAAAACATGGTGAATTATTTTAATGAAATTTATAAATTATATATTCAATAAAATGTTTAACATTCTACTGATGAGTTTTATAAGTATGAGATAAAAATAAATCCAATTTTATGTTTAAAAACAATATTTTTCTAATAAAAAGGTTTTCCACCTGTTTCACACTTATTAAATTTTTTTTTTTTACAATTTTAGAATTTTAAAAAAAATGAAATTAATTTTTTAAATAAAAATTTCATTATTATCTTGGTTTGAAATTTTGATATTTTTTTTGAAAAGATAATTTCTTTTGTGTATTAAAAAATAGTGGAGTTTTTTTAAAAAAACATTTTCATTCAAAGCATTTACAATATAATTTTTTTAATATGGTTTTAAAAGTAAAATTATATCTATTTTACATATATTAATACAATTTAGGACATTGCAATCAATTTAATTTTGAATATTGTTGTAAAAAACTTTTTAAACTTTTGAACTTTTTTCTTTGGAAAGTGGATTTCACATCGTCTCCGTGGGATTAATTTTAAACAAACATTTTCCACTTCTATGATTTGTTTTTATAAAAATAGATTTCATATTTAAAATTTAAATTATTTATATTTTATAATATGGTGAATTGAATTTTTTACCATAATGAATTGTAAAAACATTAAAAATCTGTTACCATGGTTAAGGTTAAAATAGGTTTATCAGAGAGTTAAACTAAAACAATAAGTTGTAAAATTACCTAGAAGATTATACAGAACCAATGTTTTAGACATATTTAGTCCTTATAACCTCTAGGGTTTTAGAATGCCCCATTTTTTGATATTTTTCAGGTAATTTTTTTGTTATAGTTTATTATTTTTAAAAACTACATTTGTGTCATATACCCCACTTATAAAAGGCCACCCACTCTCATATCCACTTCACACTTAAAAAATCATTTGGCTCAAAAAATACCTACCCAAATCCATTATTTTAAAGTCTACCCACATCCTAGAGTCATTTTTGATATCACAGAGCCTATATAGGATGTCTTTAGGTTAAACCTAAAAAGGGTTTCTCGAATAGAGATATGATTTTTAACTTTTCATTTTTGTTTTAATTATTCTTCTAACACCTTCAAATATTCTTCAATTATAATGATATAAAAAAGTGTCTTTAATATAATGATATATTAATATGTTAATTTAATATACTAAATACATCTCCACTTCCTTTAAATGGGATAAGAAATCATCATTTGTGTGTATGGTGGGATATCTCCTCGCAAATTGATGTTATACGATTTCCATAACCACATATCATGACTATATATAATGATGGATTTAATATTTATATATAATGTTGTATAGTGGAATACCACCACATGAACTGATGTGAATTGTTTTTCATTTCTCTTTTACATGGATGGTAATAAGTATAAATTAAATTAATATATATAATATATTTAATATAATTATACTTCTGTAATTATGATATCACATATACTTTATTACTTTCCATTTTTCGGGGGACATGATAGCATCATTATTGTGTGTGATGGAGTACTGCCTCAAAAAGTTATGGGATTATTTTTCCACTAATGTTTTTCATTGAAGGTTATTAGGGTAAATTTAATGAATATATGTGATATATATAAAATAAAAATGATTATTTATAGGTAATATATTATTTACGTTACTTTCTTTCCAGCCATCAAGAAAAGGGAAACACCAGTTGAAAAGGGAGATATACCGATGGACCTATGCCAATGGTTTTTGAAAACTATTGGTAGTGGTACTTTTATACCAATGTTTTATAATAACCATTGGTATACGATGATTTAATGAAGGATATTCCAATATTTTTATAAAGCCATTGGTATAGGTTGAATTATATAAGGAAATACCAATGGTTTTTTTAAAATGCCGGGATACATTTTCTATACCAATAGTGTTAAAAAACCATTGGTATAAAATTCCCCCCAAATTCTAGTCCTGGCCTGTACCTCCTAAGATCTGAATACCATCGACATTGATCCCTATGTGCACATTCCATCATCTACCCCATCTTCGGTGATCCATCCTCAATCTCTATTTTCATTCAATTATTATTCAACATCAAATTTGTGATATCCAAATCAGTAATTTATTCTTCCATGAATCATTGTTCTTTTTTATCAGCCATTTTTTTATGTATTATGTAATTTTTTAGTTTAATACTTGATAATTTTAGTTTACTCTAGCTATTATTGTTTATATATTTTATCTGTTTATGTGGGGGAGTTTTTTTATTATTTTATTAGATATCTATGTTTCCTTTTATTTTCATTCCTTTATTTTTATTTTCTTTGTTTAATCTGATTTCCATTGTATTTATTCTTTTTGATCATAAAAAAATGTGGATAGTTATATAGATATATTTAGAGAGAAGTTTGGGTTTTTTAATTATCAAAAAGGGGATAATGATAGAAACATTCATTTTTATTATGTTTTAATACTTAATTTATACCAATTTTATCCTTTTTATTTGTTTATATTATTTTTTAGTGATAAAATTATACTATTGAGAATTATCTGGATGATTTACTATGATTAAAATGGTTACTTAAGTTACACCGTGAGTATGTTCTATTTAAAGCTCATACTATTAAGTGCTGTGAAGAGTATACACGAGAAGCTAATTTATAGGATTTTTTGTAAAGGATATTTTTAGAGTTGTATTTAGAAAAGAAAGTATATATTAAATTAATATGAATCCTAAGTAAACTGACATACTAGAGAAATATTGGCAGTGATCAAACTCACTCTATGTTGCATATTTAACTCATAAAAGTTATCATGGAAGATCATCCAGGAAATGAAAATTTTATTTTATGGGAAACATCATTTTATAAAATTTGTATTTCTGAATCCTAGTTTTGACATTATAAACCTTACATGTAGTATGAAATATGAAAATTTAATTATATGAGAAGATTCATTTTATGATATCAGGTTTACAGAAGCTACCAAATTCAAAAATATGAAATATGACTTTTAGTTTTTAAGGATTTTGATATTGAGTATATGAAGCTATGACTTAAGCTCAGTAATATGTTTTTAGTAAAATAAATTATTCGTCTTGTTTTTATATTCCATCAACCATTGATTACATTTTCATGATATAAATCAAGGTTACATGAATAATAATTCTGTATCCAGTATAAACGAATGTGTAATGAAACCGTGTTATGGTGAATCAATTAGATGATACAGGGTTATGCCAACATAATTTTCATCATGATACTCTATTTTATGAGATTTTTGATATTTTTATCTAGTATTTTTTTATCTTCTTTATTCATTATAATTTATCATTTTTTAATTACACATAAATTTTTACAACACCATTTGATGTTCTTTCAATGATTTTGATGTAGGATTGAATGAGTTATTGTTTTGAAGTCACATATAATATTATTGGGAAGGTTAATACAATATTCAAACAACATACTAATAAGTGTTTAAATAAGTATACAACATCATGGAAATGAAAAATTGAAATACACTGGGAGATGCTATTATGAAGATAATTTATTATTATTGACTATTGTCTTGGGTTATATTGCATTTCTAAACCCTTTGTAAAGATGACCCAAATGGATATTTCATGGAAGAATGTACTGTTATGTTCTATTTTGAGGTTAGATTTCCTAAAAATAATTTGTTATGTTTTAAAAAGAAGATAAAATATCGAGGAAGTTTATTAGAGTCAAAGAATGTGGTAATTTAAATATTAGAATATTCCTGATGTTTAAAAAATAGATAACAACTTTTTTTTATAAGATTATATTATTCTAATTGATAGAGGATGTAAAAATATTTACCAAAACATCAAGGAGAATTTTTTTAAATATTTTGAAGATGATACTATCTATTTTAGTTTATTTATAAATAAGGGTTTAAGAAATAAAGTTGTGATATATGATATGAAATGAATTAATAAAAATGTTTGTAAAGTGCTAAAAATTTGAGAATCCATATTGTTTTGAACACTTTTATTATATTTTTATGTTGTTTTTGGTTTACGTGAAGTTGAGTTGTTCCATTAATTCTATGAATGGATGAGGATATGATTTTATAAACTAGAAACATATTCTATAAACCCTTCATTGGTGAAATTAATTTATTCTAATTATATTAATATTTCTTTTTCAAATTCAGGAAATGAAAAACATTGAAGAGGTATGAAAGAAGAGGATGTCAGAAAATAATTACCGCATGAGATATATGATAATTCTCAATCTAGTTCATGTTGTGATAATTTTATTTCACACACACACAAACACACACACACACACATCAATGATATATAATTTAATGTTATTAATTTTTTTGTTAACTTGTAATTTGTATCCCCCACCCAGGAGGCAATTATTCCTTGAGTAACCTAGTAGAATCATTTCTTAACTAAATGATGTAAGGGGGTGGTACTAGAGCTACTCACGCCACTCTTCATACCTGATCATTACCTTTCCCTTCATATGATATTCCATCTAGAACACTTTATTATCACACATCATTATAGGCACCTAGGGTATTTAGGGAACCTATATTTTTTACACCATTTATATATGATCCTATTCATTTTTATTTCCCTCATATGATGAGGGTTCCTACTCCCCATTCGTATTATACTTTTTCATAGAGGTATATACTAGATTCTTTTACTTATTATTTCTTCTCCCCAAGCTTCTACATTCATTATCCTTAGAATTATACTCTAACACATTATAATCCTCATGAGAAAACTTTAGATCCGACTACTACTGTACATGTTGATAATCCTTAAAAACCCAAGGATCAAGTGGTATCCACTGATAATCTTGGATCTTGTATATTTATAGAACCTTAGTAATTTTTTTAACAATAATCTATTTTTATTATAATATGTATTAATATAATATTTATTTTTCTTTCTTTCATAGATTGATCTACCACTAGGAGTCTTAGGTCTACACACATGCATGATGTGTGAAACAACTACACCCAAGTGATGGTTGAGTACAATGAGGATAATAAAATGATTTGAAAAACATGGTGAGAGTATAGGATTTTTATGGGGATGCTTTCCAAATACTCTAACATCATTTCTGTGAGGCCACTCTCATAAAGACACATTCAAAATGAAGTAAAGGATAGTTCTTCAGTACAAATATGTGTAAAACATCCCTGGATTTAATGTTATATTATTATTGTATTCATATGAATTAATATTTTGTTACTAGATTCATTATTGTTTTCCTGATGGTGAGGCTATAAGGACTACACAACTCATGGAATTATGTGAGATGTGGATATTATATTAGCATGTGTTTTATAGTGGATAGGTTCCTAGAGTTGGTAAAAATTTACAGGCCATTACTATTATGAATTACTGTCCATTAGCACATTATCAGGAAATGATTGTTCATTCTAAGATTACCAAGTTTAATGTATTAATTAAATTTGAGTTTTTGAATTAAATTACAATTATTTTCATAAATATGATTTTTTTTGTTATTTCAAATTATTTTTTAGGAAAAATTAGAATGAAATAAAAAAACAAGGATTCTACGAAATACCTCCATGCTTTGGGGAAAAGTACGATGCTGGAATATGAGTGGAATAAGGTATGAAACTTATTTATAATATTTATATTTAAATAAAATATGGAAATAAAATTTGTTGAATTTTAAATTATAGGATGAAATTCCTTACTTTTTATAATTTAAATTTCATAAATTTCTATATTAAATCCTTATTTAAATCAATTCTTATTCCCATTTAATAACCCACTATCTACCCCAAAACTCACACATGATTTAGTTACCTATACCACTTTTAATATCATGTTTTAATTAAATTAAAATAGCACTCAGAAGTTATTAAACCCATAAAAAAAGTATATAATGTAAAACACATTTTACATGTAAACGTGACACATGATGATTTAAAAAAATCATTATAGATCATTAATAATCCCTCACCACACAAAAAATACAATTAAAACAAAATCATGTTTCTATAGAAGATTTAGCATGTTATTATAGTGATACCAATATAAAGAACATATTTCTTTAGAATTTACATGATGAAGAACCATTTGAGAGTATCAAATTATTTTTAAATGTAAATCTCAAAGGAAAGGTTTTCATTTTTTGAAATATTCTATATCATGTTAACACACTTCAAATTAGTTTAGATGCATTTCTAAATTTTCCTTCTTATTATGAAGACAAACTAATTTACTGAAACCACTTGAATATATTTAAGTCAGAATCTGATTAATAATTTTAGGAAATGTGTTTTCGACTACAATTTTACTAAAGTCTTTAATATCAAAAACCTCATTGCAAATTGTAATAATGTTGAGGAATTGTGAGTTAACACATTCTAGAAGAAACTTTGTAGAGATTAATTACCTAATATATTGAAAGATATCTTTATGAATAATCACCCAATAATGTAAGGAAAAATTGTTGGTGAAACTATATGGTATATTTGAACTATTCAAATTCATTGAGAAAATATCATGTTGAACCTCATCTTGATAAATGCATTTTGGGAGATAACATAAAAAAGATATCAAACATTTCACATTGGATTCTTATAAAAAATAAAATAAAATAATTATTTCCTTTGTATAAAATAGAGAAATAAAGACATTTTATAGTTAGAAAGGAAACACCAACCACAAAAATCCAAATCCAAGAACCTTATAACTAGTACTTTCTCCTCAAGAAACATCATTTCAAAAATAATTATCCCTTTGAAATAATCCTTAAACCATTTAAAATCCTTTATGTTTCATGAAAAAAAACCTTGAATTTTTTTTGGATTACTACTTAATAATTTCATGATGGGGATAACTCATTAAATTTAATACAAGTCAACAAACACACACACCTCGATTTTCCAATAGGATTTTAAAAATATCTTAAAAAACACGTCAGTGTATTTTATAGAAAGGTGTAGGGTTTCCAACCTATGACAAAACTCAATTCCCAAACCATAGATAACCAATGATAAAAAACTAAGAGACATAAAAATCCTTAGAACATTCATATTAATGATTTTATATTGATTAATTTGGAAAAATATACAAATAACATGAATTAAGACACCTCAAATGAATTAAATCCTATAATGAACCAACCCTAAATACCATCTAAATTGATACCAAAGAAGATTCTGCACTTACCTGAAGAGCATTCCCAATCTCCACAGACTAGTAAAAATCACATGGGAATCAATAAGACACAATTGGGAACAATTTAAAGCACAAAATATTACAATAACAGAGTAAAATATGGAAATATCATTTGATACATATATCAATATAAGAAAAATGTATATTAAGAGACAATACAATCATGTAAATAAAATAAAAAATGCCAAAAAACTGTCCCCTAGTGGTCCTCCGCCACCCACCATGTCCCAAGTCACCCACCCTTAGTCACCCTAACTCAAACCCCCAATGTTATATTAAATCACAAACACCTTCTATAAAATCATAAAGGGATGAAAAAACCAAAAGGTTCAAGAAGGGTGTGATCTAAAGAGACCAATACGATTCTAACAAATATTCAATACAGTTTCATCATAAGGTAATTCAAATATGTCAAAAGAGGAGTAAAATAATAGTATGAATATTAGTTTAAAAATATAGTTTTAAACATTTGAAAATCATTTATCAATCTAAACGTGAAAAAAAATTCCATTTCACTATTTGGAAACCTAATATTTTCCTAAAAGTATTTGAAAATAATTTCAAAAGATAAAGTCATATATAAAATATAAGATAATAATTTTAACCTGATTTAAAAATATGAATAAAAGTTAATACAATAGATTCAAGGCACATAATAATAACAAACAATTGAAACATGGAATACAAATCGGGTGTCGAGTGGTGAAAACTAATGCTATCATGTATATAGCATCAAGTATATGAATTTCTTGGGTACAACCTAGGTATGATAGTGAGTAAACCTTAGAATATCTGATCAAATTACAATATCACTAATTATCTAGATTACATTTAGTCTCACAGGTTTCAAGAAAACTAATTCTATGCACACCCACTTTCCTAGATGAACATCCACAACATGAACCTTTCATGTTCTATATGGATCCACAAGATAGGGTGTGAGTATACTAATGAAGCATATATCTTGGTCATCCCATATAACTATCCCAGTTCCCATGACTATTCAAAAGAGGTGAGTGAGATAATCACATTACTAGGATCACATGATGATCCTTATCATATCAATCATGGGATCAATCCCTTAAATCACATGTCACACTCACCACCAAACTCCCTCAATGTAAATATATCCATTTTCGACACCAAACCGTGGGAATTATAAGAGTCAAATAAGTTAAAATAAGGGATTATTACATGAGATAATTATCATAAAGTTACAACCATTCCATTAATAATAATTAATTTCAATTCAAAACCTTTTATAAAATTCAATATTCTAAAGGGTAATCATAACCACTTACTTTCCCAAATCGTCATAATGACGCTAAATGGTCCATTAAAACAATCATTTATTCCAAAACAACCTTAATGAATTTAATGGATGTATTAATATTTTAAAAGTTTTGAATATATTTCAAAATACAGTTTTACACCCTCTTTCCAATTGAATAAATCATTTATTTCAAATAACCCAGAAACACCCATTAAAGAAAGGTAAAATCAATAAAATAGGGTCTATGGTCATTTAAAAAATTCAGGCATTTAAAACAGTTTATAAAACATAAAATGGTTCAACTCATTTCCTTCAAATCATGGTATTTCTTTTTAGGAATACAAACCTTGGTCAAATCCCTCAATTTTATCAAAACATACATTAAAATTTCCTTGAAAATAAATCCAAAAAAACTTAGAATTTAAAAATTCATAAAATTTTGTGAGATGTCAATATCACAGACATTTAAATCAGACCATGTTCAATTCAAATATATTAGGGTCAAAGAATCTTTCATAAGGAATTTCAAGAACATATTTCATTTAAAACATATTATAAATTAAGAAATACATATCTATAAACTCTCAAGAAACAATTAGTTAAAATAAAAAGGAAAATCATAGAAACACCTACTTGGAATATTTGGAAGCAAAGAATAATGAATCCAGGATGATTCACCTTCGATGGTGATCACTAGATATGAGAAGATAGATCTTGATAGAAAATAGAAGAGACCCTAGGTCCCCAAATTTACATCAATCCACAAAAATCCAATGAATGAAATGGATTCCATAGTGTATAAGAAGAAAGAGTCAAGAGAATATGAGAGATCAAACACCAAGAGAATAAGAACATATCAAAAGTGAAGATCTTCTCTTTGATTAGATCTTTAATCCAACAAGAGATGTGGTTTGGAGGGTAAAAATGGCTATAGAGGGTTCCCAAAATCCAAAGGACTGATTTAGGTCTGATTTGGAGGATTTTAGGGTATTTAGGGGGTTTCATATTTTAATTATAATTTTCTTATCATAAATTACTATGTGCATAGTTTCTTAGGCTAGGTCGCATGGTTAGTACTAACCATGCACCTAACCATGTGCCCAAAATAGAGCCTCTGAAAGATCTTCACACATAGGATATACACTTAGTTTAACTGATCTCAAACTGTGCGACCCCCTTTGGTATAGGTTGAACACATTGTCTAACTATGTTAAAATGGTACGGAAACTATGTAACCCCTTCCTAGGCTACTTTAAATGTTTCCAGTTTGGATTCATGGTTTTTCAAACTGTGCGCCAACCATGAACATGCAAACAAACCTTTAAAAAACCAAGAAAAAACATAGGAAATAACCCAAAAATATATTAAATCATTAGATATTTAAATAAATGGGTCAAAACACATAAAATAGGTAACATGATATTAAAATCTCCACATCATAGGTTATTTTTTCCCATAAATCTTCCAGTCTAAAAGATAGAACAAGATGACACAAGAAGAACCCCCTCTATCATTGTGTGAGGTGGATGGTCCACAGTCTAGAAGAGAGACTCACCAAAAAATATAACAACATACACACATATCTAATATCCATACACCAATTTCATCACACGTCTCTAAACCATAGATATACTAGAGACCTAACATATGTCTCCCCACAATTTAAAGATTCATCAAAATGGTGTAATAAGAATAAAATGTCCCTTCGACCCAAAGAATAGAATTGAACCACTCACCACGGAGAATCATTTAAGACCAAACATACGTAATAAAGGTAAATAATTAACAAGTATTTTAACCTCGGGTAAGTAATCTATGGTAACATATGATTTTCAAAACTGAGCCTCACCCCTAAACGAGTTCATCAAATCAAATGCTATCACCACTGGGTTCCTGGTCTAGAAAAAATCCAAAACATCCTAGTCATCTGAGTAAATTATCATGGTCTATCCATGTCCAACCGGAAGGAGCTCACACATATTGGTCAGTACACAATAGGGAACTAGACTCTAAGGAGGTAGATCATCCATTACATCATAATTGAGCTCTAACTATAAAGTCGAAACAAAAGGATAAAAATGAAAAATAATCCCCAAACATCTCAAGGATTATCAACATAAGATTCTGCTCTATCACTAGAGAAAAAAGAATGTCAAGGAATATTTTTTTCCAAAATGTAAGGATTAGAATTCAAGTGCGCACATCGACAAGGCACAACCATATAGATCTTCAAGAAAAGGAAACCATTCTCACTTAATCAATCCAAAAATGACCCAAACTAAGTTCCACAAGATATCATGACAATGATCCCAAAAGAAAAAGGGGTTTCCAAAAATATAAAATCCACAAAAAGTAAAACCTCAAGCATTTCATACTCTAATGTAAAAAACAACAAACCAGATAAACATCAATGACATTTAAAAACCAGTAACTGACATCCAATTTCTCATATATTGCATGAAAATATTCACTATGAGGCCTATGGTTAGAGACCCATTATAATTAAGCATATATTTTCCCATAGATAGGAATTGTTATGCCTAACTAAGACATCCATTTTTGATATGACAAATGACAAAACCTCTTATTGTTACCCAAATTACCCCAATGTTTACAAACTCTTGATGATTTGGAACACAAACTCTTAGAATTATCTAGTTCTCCACAATGTTATCAGAAAACATACATCCTATTTCTATGAGATTACTTTCCTTTATCAACCATGAATGATCCATTCTTACATTCATGTTGTTTTTCTAGCTCTGATTCTGCTGAAAAATCTCTATTGAGCATCTCCTGATAAGAAATCAACCTGGATATAGGCATGGAAGATAAAATGTATGGGTGAAGAGATTTTCTAAAATATAAAACATTACTAAATTCATCACAAAAAATCTCTAGTATGAAACATACCAAATGTAATAATTGTTTATCATAGTATGTAACTGATGTCTCATCTTAACCAAAACACATGAACTAAGAAACTTTCTCCTTATTCACTTAATTTGGATACTTCCACATAATAAAGTCTAACTTAAAGAATTCCCAAGACACTACTTCATATATACAAGATAGAATAAAAAATTCCCCTGATATTGGCTAGGTCCCTGAAATAATGAGTTGATATACTTGACCTTCAATGCATCAAGAGTCTTGAGAGTATTGATGATCCCATCAACTTCTTCACACCACATTACTACCTCAAGAAAAACTTATTAAACTTTATAATATTGAGTATTAGATTCAAAAATTAAAGTATCGGTTCAATGGATAGAGACTCCCTAGCTCCACCACTAGATATAGAGTCTTGGTAGAGTCGTCGACAAGAGATTATATTTCTATAAAACAAAAAGGACCACTCTAAAAACTGGATTGATGATTGTACATCCTATATTTCATAAAAAAATCCTAGTGTATATTTATTTACAAAACAAAATACAATCATATCAACTTTGGCATCAAAGAACACTCAAACAGAGTACAATTTTTTTTAAATAAAGTCACAACACAATTTTATCAAAGAATCATTTATTTCAAAACACAATAAGATTTAAACATTTATGAAACATTATTATTTCCATTAAAAATGATAAATCATGTTTTAAATCTATCACAGTTTTCAAAAATCCTTTACCAACTAAGGTAAATCCATCCATGGTATTAGAAACATTAATCCCATTTTCCAATTATTGAAACCATTATAATTTTAAATCCACTAAAAACCAAAATTACTTCTTAAAAAATTCTTTAGCACATCACATAAGAGTCTTTGAAAATAATTTTTTCGAAGTAATCATTTCATAAAACTCATATTTTTGTAATTGAAAAAACTTTTCAAAGAACACAACAATGCTTGTTTTAAGAAAAAAATTTGGTTTTCAAAAATGATTTAAATTCATAAACAAGGTATTAAAGTTAAAACAACCACATGAGAAAATGAAACATACCATATCCATAATTCTCATAACTAACCTCACTCAAGTGAAGTCGTCTAGAAGATAATAAACATGTTTTAAAATTTGGGTTAGATTAGAACTATTCATGGATTGGTAGCATGGGATGGTAAACCATATGACAATATCACAATAGTTTTGGGATTGACTTCCAAACTATTCACACCAATACCTCATAGTTTACCACACTGTTAAGGTTCAGTGAAACTGTGGTCAAAACACATAAAAACAGGTAACATGATATTAAAATCTCCACTTCATAGGCCATTTTATCCCCATAAATATTCCAATCCAAAATATAGAATAAGAAGACACAAGAACTCCCTAAATCATCATGTAAGGTGGATGATCCAATGTTTAGAAGAGAGACTCACCCAAAGGACAACAACATACACACATATCCAAGATTAATACACCAATATCATTACATGTCTCTATACTAGAGAAATACTAGATGCCTATTATGGGTCTCCCCACCATTTAAAGATTCCTCAAAATTTTGTAATAAGAATAAAATGTCCCTTTGAACCAAAGAAGATAATTCATCCAATCACTACAAAGAATCATTTATGATCAAACATCCACAATAAAGGTAAATAATTGACAAGGATTTAAACCTCGGGTAAGTAATCGATGGTAACATATGATTTTCAAAAACAAGAATCACCCCTTGATGAGCTCATCAAATCAAATTCCAACACCACAGGGTGCCCATTATACCATAAATCCTGATTTTCCTAGTTACCTAAGTACATTACCATGGTCTATCCATGTTTAACCAGAAAGATCTCACAAATATAGGTTATCACACAATAGGGCACTATACTCTGAGGAGGCAGATCATCCTTTACATCAAAATTGAGATCTAACTATAACTTCAAAAGAAAAGGATACAAAGTAACAATAATCCCCAAACATCTCAAGGATTCTAATCATAATATTCTACTCCATCACCAAGAGAACAAAGAACATAAAGTAACTAAATTTGTTCCAAAAAGTAAGGATAAGAATTCAAGTGTGCACATTGATAAGGAAAAAACATAGATATCTTCAAGAAAAGGAAACCATTCTCACATCATAAATCCAAAAATGGACAAAACCAATTACACAAGATATCATCACAAATATCTCAAAACTAAAAGGGGTTTCAAAAAATAGAAAATCCAAAGGAAGGAAAAACTTGAATAGTTTCTACTCTGATGTCAAAAAAAAGACAAGACTGATCAACATTAATGAAATTCGGCCACCTGTAGCTGATAGCCAATGGATCATCCATTACATGAAAATATACACTATGAGGATTATGGTTGGATACCTATTATTATGAAGCATAAATTTCCCCATGGATATAAGCTATTATGCCCAACTAAGATTTCCCTTTTTGATATAACAAATGACAGAACCTTTTAAGGTGACACAAATGGCCATAATGTTTTCAAACTCTTAGAGATTTGGAACACAACCTCTAAGAATGAACAGGTTCTCCATAATGGAATCACACAACATGCCTCCTATTTCCATGATATGACTTTCCTTTCTCAACCATTAATGAATCATTATTAAATTCTTGTTGTTTCACTAGCTCCGATTCTATTGAAAAATCCATATCGAGTATCTCCTAATATGAAATCAACCTGGATATATTCATTGTGGTTAAAAGGTATAAATAAATAGAATTTATAAAATAGATAGAATTACTAAAATTATCACCAACAATCCCCAATATGAAATATACCTAATGTGATAATTATTTAGCATAGTCTTCTAATAATATCTGATCTTGACCAAAACACATGAACTGAGAAAATTTCTACTTCTTCACTTCCTTTGGATACTTACACTTAATAAATACTAACTTGAAGAATTCCCAAAAAACTAGTTCATAAAAAAAATATAGAATAAAAAATTCCCACCACTCCAAGCTAGGTCCGTCAAATAATGAGTTGATATACTTGACCTTCAATGCATCAAGAGTCTTGTGAGAATCGAAGATCCCATCAACATCTTCACACCAATTTACAACCTATAGAGAACCTTGTTCAACTTTATAAAAAGGTGGATTAGAATAAACAAATTAAAGGATGGGTTTCAATGGATAGAGAGTCCCTGGCTCCACCATTTGATATGGATTTTGGGTCGGGTCATAGACAATAGATTCTATTTCTAGAAAACATAAAAGGAACACTATGAAAACTAGATCAATGATTGTACATTCTATATGTCATGGAAAACTTCTTATAGAAAATTTTTTTACGTCACAAAATATAATAATATCAACTCAGAAATCAAATAACACTCAAATAGAGCACAAAATCTCTTAAATAAAGTCACAACCCACTTTTATCAAAGCATCATTGATTCCAAAACAAAAAAGATTTCAACATTTATGAAACATTACTTTTTCTATTCCAAATAATCAATTATGTTATAAATCCATCACAGTTTTTAGAAATCCTTTACCAACTTAGGGAAATCCATCCATGGTTTTAGAAACATTAATCCCATTTTCTAATTATCAAAACCATTACCATTTTATATCCACTACAGACCAAAATTAATTCTTAAAAAATTGATTTGTGCATCACACAAGAGTCTTTGAAAATCAGTTTTCCAAACTAATCATTTCATAAAACTCACATTATTTTAATTGAAAAAACATTTAAAGAACACAACATAATTTTTTTAAGCAACAAATTTGGTTTGCACAAAGGATTTAAATTCATAAATAAGGGATTAAAGATGAAACAATGACAAGAGAGCATGAAACATACCATATCCATAATTCTCTTAACTAACCTCACTCAAGTAAAGTCACCAAGAAGATAATAGAAATGTTTTCAAATTTGGGTTAGAGTAGAACTATCCATGGATCGATAACATGGGATGGTAACACACACACCAATCTCACAATAGTTTTGGGATTGACTTCCAAACTAGTCACACCAATACCTCACAATTTACTAGACTGTTAAGGTGTAGTGAAACTATGGTTATCTTTCCATTCCAACCAAAAACTCATATGATATTCCAAAAATAAAATAGAATATCATCAAGAATATAAATATCATTTCCATCAAATTTTTTTTTACTGAAAACAAAGGCTCAAGTCCCAAATTTCCATTGTAACACAAGTCTCTTAGTGAGGAGGTGGTGATAAAGCAACCTACTTATGGACCACCTCTTGAGTCCCATTACATTATTATTCCACTTTCTTCCATGACTCACCCCAAATAACATAAGTGATTTCAAACTCAAGTACTTCCCTTTAAGAAAAAACCTCATTTGATACTATCTGTAACAAACCAACATGGAATACCATCTAAATTGATAGTCGGGCCAATTCTCCACTGACAAGAAGAGAGTTTATGATCCACATGAGCTAATGAAAAGAAATTAGGAATTAATAAAACACTATTGGGAATGAGTTTGACCACAAAATATTATAATAATATATTAAAATGTGGAAACATCAATAGACACATACATCAATATAATCATATCATATACAAGGAGACAATACAATGTTGGAAATAGAAAAAAACTACAAAACTACAAAAAACCCATCTTCTGGTGGTCCATGACCACCCACTATGTCCCAGGTCACCCACCCTTAGTCACCCAAACTCAAAATAAAAATAATAATAAAAGATAATGGACACTTGATATAATATCATAAAGGTATGAAAACACCAGATGTTACAAGAAGGGTGTAAACTAAAGAGCCCAATAGGATTCCACTAAATATTCTATGCAGTTACTTTATATGGTAAGTCAAATATGATAAAATAGTAGTATTATAAAGAATATAGAAAGATTAGTTTAAAAATTGAGTTTTAAACATTTAAAAATCAGTTATAAATATGAACATATAAAAACATTCCATTTAACCATTTTAAAATAAATCATTTCCCCAAAAATAATTGAAATTAATTTCAAAATCTAATGTCATATAAGAAAGAAATGATTATAATATGAACCTCATTATAAAAGAGTCAATGTGATAATTAAATTAAAGGTGTATAATAACCAAAATTATTTTAATCAAGAAAGAAAACTCTGGTGCTATGTGGGGATAATGAACACAATCATGTATTGAGTATAAAATATACAGATTTCATGGGTACAAACTAGTTATTATTGGGAGTCAAATTTAGAATAGATAATCAAATTACAACATGGATAATTTAGAGGATTACATATAGTATCATTGGTCTAAATCAGTGAAGTTCCATGAAAACTCTCTTTCCTGGACACATGTCCATATCTTAAACCATTTCTGTTCTCTGTGGATCCACTAGGTAGGGTGTGAGACCACTAATGAATCATATATGTCATCCATCCAATCTAAATATCTATGTTCCTAGGTCAAGTCAAATTATATGAGTGAGATAATCAAGTTATAAGGATTGCATAGGGACCCTGATCATAACAATCATGGGACCAAGCCCTCAAATCACATATGACTCTCACCACCAAACTCTCTCAAAGTTAATAATTAATTTCTTAACTCCCAAAAATGGTATTTATAAGAATCAAACGAGTTAAAATAAGTGATTATTAAAAGAGAGAATTATCATATAGTGGAAATCAGAGTGTCAAGCATCATCAATTAAAATTTAAAACCTTTTATACATTTCAACATTCAAAAGGGTAATTATATCGAATTCCTTTAACAAATCATCATAATAATTCCAAATAGGCCTTTAAAATATTAATTTATTTCAAAAAAACCCTAAGACATTTAAAGGAATTATTATAATTTTAAAAGGTTTGAATATATTTCAAAACATGTCTTTAAACCATCTTTTCATGTGAATAAATAATTTATTTCAATTAACCCAAGAATAACCATTTCAAAAAATGTAAATAAATCAATGATATTTCTTGGTCATTTAAAAAATTCATGATTTTGAATCTATTTAGAAAACATCAAATGGTTCAACCCATTTTATTCAAATCACAACATTTAATTTTAGGAATAAAAACCTAGGCCAAAACCCTCATTTTCATCAAAAAATACTTTAAATTTTCCTTGAATATAAATCCAAAAAATAGGGTATTTGATAAATTCATAAAATGTTGTGATATGTCAATATAATATCCATATAAATCATAACATGTTTAATTCAAAGATATTTGGGCCATAGAATTTTTCATAAGAAATTTCAAGAAGAATTTTCATAGAATATGAATTAGAAATTAATAAATACATATATATGAATTCTCAAGAAACTATGAATTAAAACAAGAATGTAAATCAGAGTGACAACTACTTTGAATATTTGGAATCCAACCACAATGAATCTGAGATATGTTTCCTTCAATGGCGATTATCAGATCTAAGAAGATTGATCTTGGTAAGAGGGAGAAGATATCCTAGATCCATAATTTTACATCAATTAACCATGATATGAAGAATAAAAAGATTTACATAGCCTATAGGAAGAATTAAAAAAGATAATTGAAGAGATCAAACTCTGAGAGAATAAAAACACATCGAAATTGTTGATATCCGATCCGATTGGCACGTCGATCTTCCAAGAGATGAGATTTGGGGAGCCAAAATTGATCTAGAGGGATCCCAAAATCCAAAGTATCAATTTAGTTTTGAGTGGGAGGATTTTAGGGTTAATTGGGGGGGTGGGGGTTGGTATTTTAATTAAATTTTTTATAAAATTAATTAAAATTAACACAATTTCTTGGGTTATGTTTCATGGTTAATACTAACCATGCACCTAATCAGGATCCCAAAACCGAGCCTCTAGAAAAGTCGCACACTTTGGTTGCACACTTAGTTTAACATTTCAAAAACCATGAAACTTCCTTCTATCCAGGTTTTAAAATTTGTCTAACCATGCGAAAACTGTGTGACCCCTACCTAGGATACTCAAAATGATGCATGGTTTTTCAAACCATGCGAAAACTGTGTACTATACTACAAACCTTTAAAAAAATACAAAAAAAAAACTCCAAAAAACCCACAAATATGGCCAATTATTGGATATTAAAATCAATGGGTCAAAAGACATAAAAATAGGTAAGAGGGTGTTGAAAATATAGGGCTCAAATCCACACGCTAACTCTATATGATGTCTACGCACCATGCTTCTATGGGAAGTGAGATTCACAACCAAATGCATCTATTTAAATCATAGGATGCCTTCTTTAACCTTTTCACACTATCAACCATCCTTGAAGTGAAAATATAATCCTTCTCAAATATATAATAGAAATCAACCAATGCACCTTATCCAAGTGGTAGTGTTTCATCATCCACCATCTTCATACTATTTCCATTGAAACCAATGAGGTTAGCACATATGTCATGAACTATATCAAAAAATTAAAAAGATTACATAATACAAGGGAATAAATTCTTTAACTATACCTATATTTCAAATGTAACCCAACAATATCCACCAAAAATACTTTAATTATAGATCAATCCATACCTTTCATGAAATCCAAAATCTGGTTTCAATTCAAAATCTTGAAAATGACTCCTTATTCATGAATATATAGAATAAAATTAATAACAATAGAAACAAAAAATATCAATAAATGAACAAAAAAGATTCAACCAGTGCATGAAATATTAATGTAAACTAGGTCTAAACATATTTAAACACTATTATTAATTATATAAATATCAATTAGTTAGAAAAAATTAACTATTAATTAAAAAAATAACTTGTAAATAAGCCGCCATTAGTTAACTGCTACCTTATTCTAATATCTTTTTCAAAAAATGGTATTAATCATTTAAATATTATATTTCATTTCATTCCATACTTTTGTAATTTCCACAATATACCCTTTTATTGGAAAGCTATTATTATTTTAAAGTATGTAGAATGTTAAATTAAATAGCTAAATCCTACAAGATTATAGCTTAAAGGTGACATTTTTAGTGTCCTATATACTAATATTTCCCTCCAAAAAAATTTAAAATTCATATTTCTATAATTAGTGATTGGTTTACCATTCCAAAAAACATATATATTCTTATTTTATTAATAGAAATTTATATATTTTTCCTTATAATTTTTGAAACCCACCAACCATATACTTATACCGTGCCTATGTAGAACTTACCTCATGGTATGTTACCATTACTGAAAAGGATTAGAAGTCTAATTACCACTCTAATCCCTAAATATCAAGAATACACTATAAAATAAAGGAAACACAATAATTAAAACATTAAATAAACTAAACCACCTTTCCCTTTACCTAAATCATACAAATAAACAATATACACAAAATCACATTTTCAACACAACAAATAGATTATCTATCTTCCTAGAATATAAAATTTGAATTTTACATACTCTCAGGATAACTAAACATTAAGATTATTTAACCAAACAAATAATAGATCCTATTATTTCTTATGTATTTTTAACAAAAACAAACACGAATACCTTTTATCATTTTCTGAAAACAATAATTAAATATTTGATCATCAAAATGAAATATTAACACAAACCACAGTTCCCATTATACCTTTTTATACACAATAAAAAAAATTATATACAAATAATTTTCATTTTATTTATTCCAATTCCCATTTAAACATGCTTCAAACATCCATTAATCACCTAAATTTTAAAAATAATCATTAACATACTATTTTTTGAACAAAAAATGGAATTCAATTTCAACCAACTCAAAATACACACATAAAATAAATATTGACTATACTCTTTCATCAATATCCATCAATGAAAAACTTACCTTACTCTTCCATATTTTAACAACTTTTAAATTAAATCATAAAAATATAGAAACAATCTAATAGGAACACATCTAGTATACATTTCACCTTCCCATTTTACCAAAATATACATGTATTTAATCTGGAATAGATTTTTTCAATTAAGATATTCCATTTAAATTATTCTATAATTACATTTCCCTTATATTTAAGGAAATTATTTATACAAATAAGAATCCTTAAATTCCACTTTAAATTAATTTATCGTACCATTATTTAACCATATTCTCAACTTTAATAAATTTATTATATAAAATATCTTTTGTTAACAAACTCATATCATACTATCACAAAGTAATAAATAATTATAACATATTATATTAAATCATCGAGTATATCCATTTCATTTTAGTTATGAAATTCATTTTTAATACCCTATTATATAAAATAGTTTTTTTACTTTCAATTTAATTGAAGTTGGTAGTTTTGAATATTGAAGGATATGTGTCTCGACCAAAACTATTTTTCTTGAGCATAAAGAAGAATGTTGGGAGCATGGTAAAAAAATATACACAATAACATATTTTAAGTTTTTCTTCATTGATTTCAAAATTTAATTTCTATTTTGTAACTCAACAGATCATTTATATTTTTAATAACGTGCTTGGAGGCCCTTTATGTACATGAATCTATAAAATTTTGGCCAAAATATCATTTAAACCAGGTATTAGGATATGAGAACCACAAAAGAGTACATTGTCAACCAGGGAAGAGCATTGTACCCACTAGATATTATCCCACTTCAAGTGATAGTTCTGGTAGCACCAAGTTGAAAATAGATCATGCAAAGGAAATACATGATCATTCCAAGATAGAAGAGGTGAGAGAATGGTCATGTAAGAGCGTGAAAGGAATCAAAAGGCTGATGATGAATGTGATAGTGTCCCAACGATAGCTGTTGCCTTAAAGGATCATAGAGGATCCCTGCTATGATGAGAACTCAGAAGTGACATGACATTGTTCTTGAATATTTTTTCTATGGCCAGATGATGTTATTTGAGTGACACAAATAATATAGACCATTAGGGGTAAGGACTCATAAAACTTTGAGCCACCTTCTAATGGTGTGCGCCCTTGGTAATATCTAGGAGGATATTATGAGAACGAGACCAACCGGTAGGAAATACACATTTCATAGTTTTATTGGATGTTCCTATATATGGACGTGTGTATTGGTCCTTAGACTTTAATATTATTATCAATGGGTATTAAAACTTTCACACTTATATGTATTTATGAAAACTGTGACGACACACTGTTAGAAGCGAGGGTGCGCCATGAGTAATACTGCATTAATAGATAATGTGAGGATGGATATGTCCCTTCTATTCCATAATAGAAGTAGATGTCTCAGACCCTTTGATGGAATTGATATAGCATAAGTAAATCCATGTCCATGGTAAGGAATGGTCAAGTTCAATTTTGGAAAGTCAAAGAAAGAACAATCGAGCACATGGGTTGATGGCACTAGCATGCAACCTGCTTGATTCGAGATATCATAACAAAGGGATTATATTACATGGTAAGCATTCGTATGAGGTGACACATCAATGCGGCATCAACTTCTCTCTACTGGGTGCCTTGACCCATTTCTAGACAGTAATCTTGGACTTTAAGCAATCCCACCTAATGCCAATGAGAAAGAGGCCTAGAGGGTCACACACTAAGTTTATCCAAGTATCTCAAGTAGAATAAAGATTATTTCCATATGTGGTTTAATAATTATTCAAGGAAGCCTAAATAGTTTTAATTTTTGAGGAAGAATAAAATGGAAAACAAGATATACACGCTGTGTACATTGAATGTACATGCCGTGTAGTTTTCATTTTGGAAAGAAAATGAAAAAACGAGTACACACCATGTATTAATGATTACATGCCATGTAGTTTTTCCAGTCGGGATTTTGAGGAAATAATATTGTTTTATTAAATGATATTTATTATAATCAACGTGGGTACATGTCAAGGAATTAATGATTTGACATGGGGGTTTTCAATAAGAGTTAATGAAATAAATAAAATGCGTAATACGTTTATTTATTGTCATAACTCTATAACCTCAAACCGAATTATAAGTATCCTCAAAACCCAAACACTTTTCCTTAATCGTTGTGCATAACAATTCTAGAGAATTATCTCAAGGTCTAAAGAACTCCTTTCTCCAAGAATGATCTCAAGACCGAGAGAGATCCTCCTCCACCGGATCAGGGTGATCGAAGGAGGACATCGCAAGAAAAGGCTCTTCCGCACTGGCACCTGGAAATCCCTTTGGCGATGTCCGGATATTCATGGAGCACATGTGGATCACTGCTAGAGGAGTCCTATACTTGGATTCTACGATGCAATGACGGATCACATCAGATCATGACCGGAGACATCAACGAGGAAAGAATTCCATCAAGGTAATTCTTGTCAATTAATAAAATTAATTATAACCAACATATGATGATCCCGTCTTTATGGTTTCAGGACTCCCTCTTTGTTTTTCATTCTTCATTCTATTTCGAAGATCTGGCATTTTATTGTCATGATGGATCTCGGATTGATCATTGTTAATGATAAAATTAATGTTGGGCACACCCACCAAAGTGCTTCCACTGCGCCTGAAACCTACAAGTGTTATCAGAGCGGTCATATCTTTGATTATAATTATTTAGTTTTTTGTTTGTGATTTACGCATTTAATAATTTAGTTGTTTCAATTCAAGTTAATATTTCTTTGAAATCTGAATCTCGAGATCTGTTCCTCCTCTGTCGTTTCTCTTTCACCCTACTGAAACGAATTTTTCATTTAATTTTGATTAAAATAAAATAGAGGATCTGATACAGAGGTTCCAAATGTTCCTGTCCGTATAACACCATAATACACAACATGTATTCAGAAGTACACGCGTGTAGTCTAGGTTCAATGAATTGGACTGCTCTGCCAAATCAGACCATGTAAATGGATCCTACCTAAGTCATAAATGAAACTGTGTGTTGACCCGAAACAGGTGGCACACAGTTTCCGGATTACACGCCTTGTGGCCCATGGAACACAACGTGTAGTCCCTTCGGGATGGGGTTGGACCGCGTACCCCGTACATGGCTTGCTCGGCTGGAAACCGTGTAATGCAGATACTACACAGTGTGTGTCCAACTGAACATGTCGTGTACTCAGAAAATGTCCAAAGTACATCTACATGCCATTTCCCCGGGTGTGTACTTCGGATGGACGGTGAACAAAAGTACACGGCGTGTAGTCGAAACTACACACTTTGTACTCATCCAAATTATGAAAATCTATTAAAATTTATTATTATATTATACAAACCCTTGAGACGTGTACCATAGTGTATGCGTAAAGTTGAGGCATAACACGTGATAGGTGTTTTATATATATGTGTTTAATTTAAGAATCTACGTAATGTTCATTTCTACTCATTAGGTAGTTATGAAAGGGAATTCACCGGGTTGCCTCTAAGGTACAAGTTACGTACAAAGATAATTTTAAATGAATTTATTTGTTTAAAATTTTGATGGATGAGAATCTTAAGAAAATTCAGAAAAGGGTTTGAGATAAAAGGATTGATTAATTAAAGATAATTAATTGATTCAAGCGTGATTTATCTTAAACAAGAATTATTAAAAAATTGAATGCTAGTTTTATTTATGCGTAAATATCATTGCATGTGTAGATGATCATGAGCTTGACCAAGACCTTTGTATGTGAAAGGTTTCTTTTTAATTTATTTATTTAAATTAAATTTGTTGGCCTACGAGCCTTCTCCTCATTAATATGTAGGGCCTGCGCTCCCAAGGTTTCTTTTATGTAAAATCGCCCTTTTACCCCTCACCTACGTGTGAGATAAATGCATATGTAATGTATGGAGCTCCCAAGCTAGTGGAGGTGGCTCAAGTCAGAAGCCAAGGTGAAACCAATCCAAGGAGACACAAAGGTGGACAGGTGGAAAGCTGTAAACACGAACCTGAAAGGTTCAAGGTGGTTTATCCCCTAGGTCATGGGTTAGTTTGTCAACCACTAGATAAACTTACCAATAGAACAAGCTCATGATCATACCATTTATTTTATTTCTGTCAGTTGTATGGTTTATTTATTGTGGGTGTGTTTTCACGATCACATGATTAATGAATTAAACAAGCATGCAATATAGAACTAAAATAAGGCTGGCTTATGCGTAAATATTATCTTAGACATGGTTAATCACTTAAGTATTTACCAATTAACATTAACAAGAATTAAAGGGTCGTAGAAGATCCCTACTATGATGAGAACCCAGGAGTTCCACGACACTGTTCTTGAATATATGTTTTATGGCCGAATGATGTTATTTAAGGGATACAAATAATACAGGACATTAGGGGTGAGGAATCATAAAACATTGAGGCACCTTCTAATGGTGTGCACCCTTGGTAATATCCAGGAGGATATTATGAGAACAAGACCTGGCAGTAGAATATCCACATTTCAAAGATTCATTGGATGTTCCAATCTGCGTACGTGTGTAATGGTCCTTAGACTTTAAGATTATTGTCAATGGGTATTAAAAATCGCGCACTTAGATATATTGATGAAAAATGTGATGACACACTGTTTGCAGCGAGACATGATACGTTGGGTGCGTCACGAGTAATACTGCATCAATAGATAATGCGAGAATGGATTTGTCCCTTCTGTTACATAAAAAAAGTAGATATCTCAGGCCCTTTGATGTAATTGATATAACCTAATTAAATCCATGGCCATGGTAAGGAATGGGCAAGTTAAATTTCGAAAAGTCAAAGAAAGAATAATTGAGAACTTGGGTTAATGGAACTAGCTTGTAACCCGCTTGATTCGAGCTATCGTGAAAAAGGGATTATATTACATAGTAAGAATTCATATGAGGTGACACATCAATATGGCTTCAAATTATTTCTATTGGGTTCCTTGAACCGTTTCTAGATAGTAAACTTGGACTTTTGGGAAGCACGCCTAATGCCAATGAGAAAGAGGCCTAGAGAGTCACAGAGTAAGTGTATGCAAGTATATCAAGCAGAATAAAGATTATTCCTATATGTGGTTTAATAATTATTCAAGAAAGACTAAATAGTTTTAATGTTGGAGGGAGAATATAATGAAAAACCAGATATACTTTCCCTGTACATTGAATGTACACGCCATGCAATTTTCATTTTGGAAACGAAATAAAAAAACAAGTACACGCCGTGTAATAATGATTACACTATGTGTGGTTTTTCCAGTTGGGATTTTGAGAAAATAATATTGTTTTATTAAATAATATTTATTGTAATTAGCGTGGGCGCTTGTCAAGGAATTAATGATTCAACATGGGGGTTTTTAATAAGATTTGATGAAATAAATAAAACACTTAACATGTTTATTTATTGTCATAACTCTATAACCTAAAACCCAATTATAAATATCCTCACAACCCCAAAAATTTTCCTTAATCGTTGTGGACAACAATTATAGAGAATCTTATCAAGGTCGAAAGAAGTCCTTCCTCCTTGAACGCTCTCAAGACCGAGAGAGATCCTCCTCCATTGGATCAAGGCGATCGAAGGTGGATATCTCAAGTGAAGGATCTTCCACGCTAGCACCCGAAAATCCCTTCGGCAAAATCTAGAGATACTTGGAGCACGTGTGGATCACTGATAGAGTATTCCTACACTTGGATTCTATGACACAACGACGGATCACATCAGATTATTATTGGAGACATCAATGAACAAATAATTCCATCAAGGTAATTCTTGTCAATTAATTAAATTAATTATAACCAATATATATTGATCCTGTCTTTATGGTTCCAGGACTCCCTCTATCTTTTTTGTTCTTCGTTCTATTATGAAGATCTGGTGTTTTATTATCATGATGGATCTCAGATTGATCGTTGTTATCACTAAAATTAAAGTTGGGTGCACCCACCAATGCACTTCCACTATGCCTGGAACCTATAGTTCTTGTAGCACCAAGTTTAAAATAGATCATGCAAAGGAAACACAAGATCATTAAGAGATAGAAGAGGTGAAAAAATGGTCATGTAAGAGCGTGAAAGGAATAAAAAGGCCGATGATTAATTTAAAAATTTATGGTATTCTTATATCCATTACTTCCACCAAATACCAACATGTATTTTTGTACATTTATATTGATGATGCGTGTGTTTTATAATGAACTGGGTGATAGTCCTAGTGGTGATTTGGATGATGAAGTCCCTAATGATGGAAATGGTAAGGATGACGACGAGGATGATGGTGAGGATGTTGGTGAGGATGTTGTTGAGAATGATGACGATGATGAAGATAGTGATGGTGATCAGAGGGAGAATGATCCTTTACATTTTGACTAACATTTATGGCACTTTCTATTTGATGATCAAATGTGAATTAATATATGTGAAGTTTTAAATGTGTGTTATGATAGGTTGAATGAATTAATTAGTTTCTTATGTTATCACTATTTATATATAGGTTGGTGATGTTTTTAGAATTTTTTTGGAGATTTTTACTGGTAATTGGCCAAGGTAGGCATGCTTCTTTTTTGGAAGGTATAGCTGGTCTATACCAATGGTTTTCAAACTGTTAGAATAGACATATAATAATTCTTTTATAAAAATTTTTTTATAAATTTTATCCAAGAAATCCTATTCAAATGGTTTATAGACCCTTGGTATAGGGATTTATCAAGGTTTTCTTAAAGTGTTATTAATGACCTCTAATAATAGTTTTATGAGAATCATTGGTAAAGTGAAACTCCTAGAGGCCTATACCAATAGTTTACTATAAACCATTTGTATAGGACTATACCCATGGTATAATGAACTATATTTTTGAAAATAATTGGTGTAGGATATACCAATGGTTTTCTATACTATACCAATGATTTTGAACCATCGGTATAGCCAAATTTTCTAACTGTGAAACTGCGTTCATGCGTACGTACGACCTACCGTCTCAGTGAATAGTTTATGTCATTTTATATATATAAATATTATTGATTAATTTAAATAAATACATAATGCATATATATTATATTTATACCATGGTTAATATTCTAGATATTATGGACCAATGATCAAAGTAAGAGGATAAAAAAAATAAAAAATCAAAACATACACAAAAAACAATGTATTTATAACTCAAAATGTAATTTTAACAAGTAATTGTTAATAAATAGGTAATAAATTGTAATAATTAAATAATATATGGAATTATATATATAAATATGGATATTTAATATATGTATAATAAACCTATATTCAATATATAGGATATTCAAATGTGTACATAGGAAAATGAGACTTAATGTAATGGATTTATGCCTCACTTCTATTTTGTGAGAGACACATGCCATATTGACCACATGTTTCTTTCATGTGGTGTATATACTAACCATGAATTTATTTTTTGATTATTATCTTTAAATGTTCGTGGATTTAAATTTCCATTTTATTATATCTCTTTCATGGGTTTACGATTAAATATTTACTAAAGTGGTAATTGATTTTTGTCTCAATTTTCCTTCTTTGAGGCATGAGTCATGTTAAGAACCAATATTATTTTATAATTCTTATATACTACCCCTTTTACATGTTATATCGATAATATAATTCTATTAATTATATTTTATTATTCATTTGACGTTATTCTTTAATGGGTATTATGATTTAAAGGACACCAACATGGTAAATGTTTTATGATACAATCTTAGCGTTTGTCACGATTGTTTATGATTATGCTTTTGATGATGAAATATTATGATATATTTCTCAATAACATAATATATTTTCTTATCCTCTAGTTATTCCTTGAGAATACATGTTTTTACATCATTTTACTCTCATTATGTACTCAGGATTTAAAAAGAATGTCTTTAAAGAAAACCAACTTCATCACTCTCTTTTGCTGAAAACCCCTTTTTATCCATATCCATGTTTTATAAAAATTTTACGAATTTTTTTAATGATCCAATATGCTTTTTAAAATTCAATTTTCCACTTTTTTAATTTTTACAATTTTTTAAATAAATCTCCAATTCATTTTGAATAATAAGACCCTTTTAGTTTTTATAAGAAATGTGAAATAAATATTTTTTTTAAGGTGTATGGAAAGAACAAAATTTTCACCATAATGACCACTAAATGTTTTAAAAATTATTTTAAAATTTTCAATGATTATTTTTTAAGAAAAGTATTTATAAAATATTTTAAGTATATTTATTTTTTCAAAAGTGTTTTTTAAAGTAGAAAGGCTATCTTACTCAAGAAATGTTCCAAGTGATATTTTGAAAATCTTTTTCCAACTAAGATGATATTATTTTATGTTACATATACTTTAATAGGGATATTAATTAATTATACCATACTTATTTTTTCTCCAGATGGTTAATGATTAGATTGATGAAAGGTTTATAAAACCCATTTATTTTTCATGGGATATGCGATGAACAATTGATGAAATGGTTATAAAAACCATTTTATTTATATGGTCTATGATGTGATAATATGATGAATGTTTTATGATATTGTGGAAGACATAAGTATAGTTTCTATTACAAGATATGTAAGACCTATATCTCAATCTAATACATTTAATAAATCTTTATATATCAGGAGATAACATTGGGAAACAATTTGATGGGATTGATCCATTATGGGAAGCATATGAGTCCTGATCCACTATGGAAAAAATGCGAGTCCTGACCCACTATGTGAAACAAGTTAATCCTAATATATAATGGGAAACATGTGATGACTCATTATCCACTAGGTTTATTATTATATTTTTTAACCTTGACATATGAAATGGTTTTCTATATTTATGATGATGCCAAACTTTTATGACACGAGCTTATGGTTTCTGATTGATTTATAATATTTTCTATCTCTTGTGGCCTATGTTTTCTAAAATGATAATTTTTTTTCCAACACTCAAGTTTATGATATATGATAGGTTGAGTATGAACATAAAAAGTTATGATTATGATCACCTGCCCTTATGCTTATCTTACACTTTTATATGATCATAGATTGATATATCTTATTTTTTACACTTCCTAAGTATCTGAGATCACTATTTCTTATATTTCCTTCCACCGATTATAATGAAAGGTTTAGGTTGGGTATTTTTAATAGGAGTAATACGTGAGAATATATTTTTGGGAGATGTTGGGGATCTTTTAATATATAAGAATATTGTGAACCTAGTCTCCAAAGACACTAAACCATTATGGTTCTTGGGCATATATTTGTGATATGTATTGAATATTCATATGAAAAGCTTTAATATTTATGTATGATAATTTTGGGTCTTTTAATTTATATTAAGGAAAGAAGTTTTTAAATCCATTCGGTAAATCTTATAATTACAATAATTTTCTATGAAATTATGAATCATAATGGAATTTTTGAAATCCATTGGTGATGAGTATTATTCATAGTCAATACCATTATATCATTTGTTACATTTCTCCACAAATAAACCCTTATAGATAATCAATATACTATCCATGTTAGTTTTATTTTTAAAACATGATATATAACCTATGTGTCATACCGATTTTGGTGGATTAATCAATTTCCAAACCTGATATTATTTATTTAGAGATCATTTTAGATTTCATGGATACTATGCACTTCTCAAAATTATAAATATTAAAATATTCTTGGTAAGAAGTAGGTTTATCTTATATGATATAAAATTCACCAAAATTTACATTAAGATATCCATATCTCTTAGCCTCAAATACAATTCTACCAAACCAATTAGGTTTTTATGATATCTAAGGCAATTAATTTTCCATAAATTCCTATAGCACTATCTCATATTTCATATTAGGAAATATTCTTGTTTATTGGTCTTGAATTTAATTATTTTTTAATGTTTTAAAACAATTTTCTCAATAAATTTATTATTTTTGAAGAAAAAGTTAATGAAACATTATAAAAAGTTTGGGTTCTAATGAATTATAAATGTCATAACACCTTGATTATTTGTGATTTTTAAAAAAATAGGCAAGTTTAAAATTGAAGACCAATATGATTTAAAACATTATGACTCAAGTATTATTTAAAACCATAAATTTTAAATAAAGTTAAATTGAAATGTTTCCAAGAAAAAATATAATGTTTTTTATTTTTGATGACATTATATGAAATTCGATGACGTAGGAAAATATTTATTTTGAATAAATAAGCCAAGAAATATATATAATTTTTATATTAAATAATCATTGATTGAACGTTGTATAATAAAACATTATTGATTGTTTTATATAAACCAATCCATTATGGAGTACCTATATGACTGAGTTATGAAACAATTTCATAATTAAAAATGAACAATAAATTTATGGCATAAGTATTACCCACCCCAATATGGTCAATTTTATTTTATTTTTTACAAGTTTATTTTGTTACATGTTTTATAACACCTTATACATTTCAAAAGTTTTAGAATTATTGTCTATAAGAAAAATATAACCATAAAATGTTTAACCATCAATAAATGTTACAAATTATTTATAACCACCACTTTCTTGTATAAAAATTATCCCACATGAATAACTATGAATTAATTCTAATGAACCACCTACTCTTTAATCCACACACATACGAATCCCTCACTAGCGAACCCTAGCCCACATCCATGCTCGTTCGCTAATTTTTTCATCGGAAGATCATCAGAGGTACCTGTTTCTGGCCTTAAAGACAACACAGTTCTGGATATGGAAGTTAATCCAAAGTATTTTCGACACCGCGGGCAGCCTGTGATTTCTTTTTTAGATTTGGAGGTGAGTTCTCTTGCCTTAGATTTACACCTTGTTTTGGTTGGTAAATTTCCTGTTCGTAGACCTTCTCTAAGTTTCCTTAGAAGAGCATTAGAAGGGATTGGGTTTTTAGATTTCAACATCGGTTTGGTTAGCTCATGCATAACTATCTTCCAATTTGCTACTGGAGATGACTACTATAAAATTTGGTCTAGAAAATCTTGGGTTTTTAGTGGATACCCCATGAAAGTACTGAAATGGACCCCGGATTTTGACCCATTCAAGGAATCCCCAAATGTTCCCCTCTGGGTTGGTCTTCCAGGCCTACCCCTGCACTTGTTCAAACAACCTGCCCTCTTCCCAATTTCCAATCTCATTGGATCCACATTAAAGATGAACTTGGACACTTGGAATATCTCAAGGCCTTAAGTTGCACAAATCTGTATTGAGACTGATGTTTCTACGGAGTTTCCTTCTCAAATATGGATCCAGAATGGTGAAACCGGTTTTTTTCAGGATGTTGTTTATGAAAATTCACCTTCTTGCTGCCAATGTTGCCTTAGACTAGGACATGGCTCAAAGGAATGTGGAATCAAAGATGCTTGTCATCAAACTAAAATGAATATTTGGATTGAGAAATGCAAGATAAATCAAACACTTCCTTTAACATCTACACCTAGAAGATTGCAAGTTGGGGCTCAGACCTCCCCCAAGGAGGTTCCACCTCCGGTTGTGGAATCAAATAACCATTACAGTTCTCCCCCACCTCTTGAGGATGTTCCGACAGTGAAAATATAAGATGATACTTAGGAGGATGAAAATGAAAGGTGTAAACCATCTGAAATTAGTGATTTACCTCACAAGGAAGAAGATAAAACTACTCATATTGAGGAAGATTATTTATGAACAATGGCCAGGAAGGGGAAAAACCAATAGTTTATGCTGATGGGTTCATCACACCTAACCCCAGAAAAACAAGGAAACACAAAGACTACTCTGAACTTGAAAGAAGCATAATCACACATTCATTGGACATCTCAAGACAGGAATTCTCTGCCACTGACACAACTCAGCATGTATATGCCCAACAACATGCTAAAGGGGACAATTCGCATAATGTAACTTGTTGTGAAGATCCTAAATCTACATAGAAGCTTCGAGATGAAATCCTATGTCAATATTTTAGAAGAGGAGAGATTTCAAAGGATACTTACTTAGCCATCAAGTCAGATATATTCAGTGAAAGAATGAAGGAGTTTCAAAAAAATCCCTAACTCATATTATTGGTCGGGTGGAAGCTAGAATACCTTGATTATGGGAGTCGATTACTGTCTTACTCTGGTATGATCTTCGGTAATTTTTTTGGAGATGATCTTGCTGTTTTTTATCTGGAAACTGTGGATTTCTGCTTCTTTGTTTGGAATCTGTCTGGCTGGAACCTGTTCATGCTGTACCAATTCAAGTGGTCTAGTTCCAGCTCTGTTTTTTGTTGATCTGCTTGATTCTGATACTTTGCTGCTTGATCATTGCACCATCTCTTCGGTTTCAGCTCTGCCTTGCTGAGGAGCTATCCTGGAAGCGCATAAAGAATGGAATTTTTTCTCTTCCATACTGATCTGAAATTTGAGTAGGCTGGACTTTTGAGGCTCTTCTCTCCTTAACAGAATGAAGAGGATATCACTCATCTTGAGGTCTAGGATTATGAAGTTTCATCTGTAGAATTACAAAAGAGATTGTCATGTTGGTCCAGTTCTTGGTTTGGCACAAGGAATTTAGGAATACACTTGCCAGTGTTTTTTCGTTTTTTCATGCTATCGTTATATCTGTTTTTCTGTGATGAGCAGGCATTTTCATGAAAAGACTAGAAGGATCATCACCCCTTTTGATGAATTTACAATCAGCATTGCCATCTTTTTGTTTTGTGGATCTTCAAGGAAAATAGGCGGGGATTTTTTTCTACATTGTGCTCAAAAATTGGAGCTGTGGCGTGGGTGAGTTCTGATTGGCAAGGTGCGCTGCTGGGTGGATGCTCTGGTGAGTCTTGACTCTATCATATTGTGCTCTCTCCCTCACAGGGATGATCCAGAGGTGCTAGTATCTTTTCTTTTCATTGATTTTCTTGCTGGTACAAGCCCATTGTACCTTGTGTATTCATCTAACATTTAATTTTATTTAATAAATTTTGGGGAGCATGGGTTTACTCATGCTCCGAGCCTTTTGAAAAAAAACCACCTACTCTTAAATTTTTTCTATTAAAATTATCTTTGGTCACAAAATATATTAGAAAAGTTCCACATGTTTCAAATTATTTATAATAAAAGGACTCTTATAATTAATACTTACGAAGAATTTGGATGTGCTTCTCAATTATATGTCTAATATGACTATTCTATGGGTAAGTGCTGTTTAAATCATTAACATTCACCTTCTTATTTTCTATGCTATATACTTGATTATCTATTTCAAGAGTTTATAAACCATTATCCATACTATAAATTCCATAAAACCTTTCATTCATGTATATACAAAAAAAAATTATTCTTATTATTGAAAAATAATCCTTTCTTGTCTAAATGATATACATAAATAAAATTTATTCTAATGGGAAAAATATGGTAATGTTTTTATAATTATAGAATTAATTAGCTGAGTAGAAGAAAATAACATTCACATAATTATAACAAAGAACCCCTTAGATCATTTACAATACCTATATATACTTCTCCCTTAGCTTATTTTCTTATATTTTTAGGACTTTCTACATTATCACAAATATATGATGCATAGTTAGTATCTAATACCCATGAATCAGAATTCGAAAATTGATTATTATGAAATTCCATTATTTATGATCAAGATGTTTCTATTTATAATTTATAATTATTCTCTACTTATAATACCAATATATTGGGCTCCAAAAAAACCTTTTATAGGTCTCAAAATAATTTTTTTATTTAAATTTATTTTCATTTGAAATAAATTATATTTATTATGTAAGTATCATGTTTTAAAAAATTATCTCGCAATAAATATGAGTGAATATTATCATATTATAATGATGACCTGATGCATCATATCTGTAACACCCATATATTTTTTGAAATATTTTTTAAATTAATTCAATGTTTTTGATATTTTTTGTTGCATGTAACGATGATTTTAAATGAAACGTACCATACTCTTAAAATACTATTATTTTATATGATAGTTATCACCAAGATGTTGGAATGGTGGTAATGATTTTTATTCACTAAATTATTGAAATATATGGTTGACATATGTATATTAAATTAATTATTTGGTGACCAATTAGTTATAAATTAAAATAAATTCTATATGAAAATAAAAACAATTTGAAAATAAAGGAAATATTTTTCTAATAAAACTATTTTTTATGAAAACTAATTTTTTTTACATAAATAAATTAAAATTTTTTTTTGGTGAATTATTTTAATGAAATTTATATATTATATATTCATGAAAATTTTTAACATTAATCTTATTTGTTTTCTATACAATTTATATAAATAAATCTAATTTTACGCTTAAAAACTGTATTTTTCTAAAAATTATTTTTTTCATATTTTTGCGCAATTATTTTAAAAATATTTTTTAAAGATTTTAAAAAATTTATTTTTAAAAATAATGTTCATTTTTGAATTAATCCTGAAAAAATTATCTTAGGGTGAATTTCTAAAAATTTTCCGACAATATAAATTTTTTAATTAATAGTGGAAAATACTGGTTTTTATTAAACATTTTCATTTATTTTAAATATTTTAAAAACATAAAAATTGTTTTAATATGGTTTTAAATGAAAAACTAGTTGAATTATATATCTATTAATTAAATTTAAGTTATTATAATCAATTTCATATTGAATTTTGATATAAAAACTTCTTAAAATTTTAAACATTTTCTATTTGGAAAATCACTTTATTTTTATGTCTATGAGATTAATTTTAATTTACATTTTTTTCACTACTTTGAATTGAATTTTTAAAATTAATTCTGTATTTTCAATAACAATAATTTCTATTATACAGTAATGTAAATTAATTTTTTACCATAATGACTAGTAAAAATTGTAAAAATTATTTTCCACGGTTACTTTTAAAATGGGTTTACCGAGAGATTAAAATAAAAAGATCGTCATTAGAAATAGAAAAAATGTAATAAATTGATTTTATAGAAATATTTAGACTTTATATATTCTAAATTGTTTTATAGACCATTTTTGTTCCTTATGTCATGTGAAATATGTGCATACACCTTTTTATTTTCAAAATTTACATGTGTACCACTCACCTCAATTAAAAAATTCCACCCAATATCATATACTATTCAAACATAAAAAAACTTTGTTTTAACCAATAATATCCAAAAATAACTTCTTTAATTTCCTACTCTCATCATATATTCCTTATTTTTTTTCATAAATCTAACCAAATAAGCCTTTTGGAGAAAATCGAAAGAAGTTTTCTGAAGAAGTGGTAGATTACCTAATCTAGTATTTTGTTTTATTTCTTCCAAAAACTCATTGAATTTTTATTAAAACTTGATTATAAAATAAAAATAGTATCTTAAATATACTAATATGTTATTATCTTAATGAAATAATAAAAATCTATCTCCTCTTCAATCAAATCGGTTATGAAATTGTTATTAGTGGGTACAACAGACTATCTCCTCGTGAACCGATGCTATTCATTTTACATCATCACTTTTAAATACTAGATATAATGAGGGATTTATTTTTATATATGATATTTATAATATTATTATAGTTCTAAAATCATGATATCACATGTTCCATCTTACTTTCAATTATGTGGGAATACGATAATGTCGTTCGTGTGTACGACAGACTACTGCCTCATTAAGCGACTCCATGCTTTAAATGGATGGTAATAAGGATGGGATTAATAAACATATGAGATATATATAAAATAATGAATATTATTTAATGTTAATATATTATTTACCTTTATTTATTTCTTTATTTAGGGAAAATGGAATCAACCCTCATACGCATGTATAACCTACCATCTCCATGAATTGTGTATTTTAATTTCTATGTATAACTATTATTGATCACTATAAATAAATGTATAATCAATATATGTGATCTTTATATTAGGGTTAAATTTTGAATCTAATAGAACCATGATCAAAATAAGAGGACTAAAAATAAAAAATCAAAACATTCATTAAAAACAAAGTAGTTATTGCCAGAAATGTGACTTTAACCTGGAATTGTTAATAAATGGGTAATAAAGGTCCTAATTAAATCATATATGGTATGATATAAATATTTATATGTATATTATTATTTAATATATCTATAGTAAACTTATATTTTTTATACATGATGTTATAATGTTTACTGAGGATGTTGTGCACTACTACAAAAATGGGAAAGAAAAGCGCCACCTTTATCAGAGCTAATCCAAAAGCATTGATAGAGGATAATATTTATCAGCGCTATTTAAAAGCACTGATAAAGTGAAGATTTATCAGCGCTTTTCTAGCGCTGAAAAAGGAAAGTTTTTAACAATGCTAGAAAAGCGCTGATAAAGCCACCCTTTATCAGTGCTAAAATTTTAGCGCTGATAAAGGGTGGCTATATCAGCACTTTCTCTAGGGATGTTAAAACCTGTATCCGATTTTATTAAAAGGAGGCAGACAGTCTCCTCTTTTTTATAGTGCCCCAAGCTATCACGGTACTGTACCCTTGCGACTGCTTCCCTCCCCATGATCTTCCCTTTTCCGGACCTCCGCTGTACTCTTTCTCCTTATCCTCGACCCTCTTCTGTGGATCTTCCTCCCTTCTGAACCCTACTCCTCCTCTTCAACGGTTGGCGGCTCCTCCCGTGCACCCCCACTCCGGTGGTCGCGTCTTCCAGGCAGCGCAGAAGGCTCCCTCACCTTGAGTTTTCCTTGGAATTCCGATTTCTTCACCCAAGGTCAGTGGATGTCCTAAATATTGTTTTGTAGTGTAGGTTGATCTTTTGGTTTTTCATGCGGTTGTCATTTATTGGCATTTCTTGTTCACAGTGAGTTGGAAAACCTTATTTGAGGTTTGGAATTCCTTCAATTCTCACTTTTTTGTTTCATGCAGGAGGGGTTTACTCTTGTCTATTTTTGGGGATGGTTTTCACTAGCCTAATTAAGATAAATTAATAAGTTAATTTAAATTCAAGGGGAAGGGTTAATGATTCTTGTACTTTTACAGCTTTGATATTATTGTGATGTTGTGTTTGTACGAACTGAATACCCTGCTAAAAATCATGGATATTGGGTGCCATTTCTTTCACTGTATTTGTTGTCACGTGGAAGCCTTTTTTCATGTTGTTGTGATATCACCCCAAAATGGAAATTGGATAACCACTTATATTTGGCTAATGAAATTCTTTCCCCTAGATTTATGGAATGTTTGATAACACTCTTAAAGTAAAGTGAAATGTGCTAAAAGTCCCTTTGTTAAATCTATAAAATGTTCTTTGATGTGTTGTGATGTGTGGTCATGCTAGTGGGGGTCACGATAATTGGTTTTGATGTGGTGTGGGATGATGTATGGTTTGTTTTTCCATGATTTTGGTTTGGAGAGGTGATGGTTTATTTTTCCATGCTTTTTGGGTAGTGAGGGGATGATTCATTTGGTTTTTCTTTTTGGGTGGCAAGGTGATGGATTGTTTGGCCATGCTTTTGGGGTGGTGAGGTAATGATTTGTTTGTTCATTCTTTTGGGGCGGTGAGGCAATGATTCGATGGAAATGATGAGCTACGTTTTATGTATGGTTTCTTTGTGCTAGAAGCCTAGGTAGTGAAGTAATAATTATTTAATAATTATAGAAATGGTTGGATTTTGGTTTGGATAATGGGATTTGTTGGAAATTATAAATGTGTCTTGTGGATTTAACCCCTTTCCACGATCCACCAAGACTCATCCATAATCAAGAATATGACTTTATATTATAGGGAACATATATCTTAAACATGGATTTAACCCCTTTCCAAGATCCACCAAGACTCATCCAAGATGTTTAATGTTTATTATGAATGAGGTGACTAGTAGGAGTGGTTAAAAGGATGTTTAATGTTTTGTTACAGGGTGGTGGGTGCTAGAACTATTGGTAAGGGGGTTGGAAAGTGTGTTCATTTTGATGGGGGTTTATCCTGGTTCTGTTGATTTCCAAATCTTTATTGAAAATTGTTAGGCTATATTAGTATCTATTTTTATAAGGAAGTGGTTCTCTGCTACTTTGTATTTGGAAGTCCTGTTTTGTGTATTTGAATCATAAATAATAATATTTATGATTCAAATAGGATGGATATGAATAAAGATTGGATGGATGATAATTGTTTGACAATAGAGTATGAGAACGGAGTGAAAGAGTTCATCAAGTTTACAAAGTATCATGTAAAGGATCCTTCTCAAATCCTTTGTTCGTGTTTACGTTGTTGTTATTCTATAGTAATTACTCCATAGGAGTTGGAAGAACATTTGATATGTCACGGAATAGATCAAAGTTATAAATGTTGGAATAAACATGGGGAAAAAGAGAATGTAGCTACTGGATGGAATAAAACTGTATTTTATGCACCATCATATATGATTACAAATATGGACAATAAAGAAGACCATATAGAGGATGTGATTACAGATGTCAATGATGATGAATATTGTATTGAGGAAATGACAAGGACAGTTGAACATGAACTCCGTGATTGACCAAAATTGTTTCAGAAGCTAAAGAGTTGTGCAAAGACGCCATTGTATGCTGGTTGCACTAAATATATTGCATTGTCAGCTGTACTGAAGTTTTATAAATTGAAAGCAGGCAACTGATGGAGTGATGTCAGTTTCATGGAACTAATTGCTCTTTTGAATGACATGCTTCCCGAAGATAATGAGCTCCCAATCCGGACATATGAAGCTAAACAAATGCTACGCTCGATGGGTATGATTTCTGAAAGAATACATGCCTGCCTGAAAGAATGTATATTGTTTCTCAAGGAGAACAAATCACTTATAGAATTCCCAAAGTGTGGTGCTTCTCGATACAAGAAAGATGAACGCAGTCCTACGAAAGTTGTATGGTACTTTCCAATCATTCCAAGGTTTAGGCGTCTATATGGAAGTGAAGAAACTGCAAGATAATTTTCGTGGTATGCAGATAAAATAAATAAAGATGGAAAATTACGTCACCCGGACGAATCTCCTCAATGGAAGAGAATTGACCATGAGTATCCTGAATTTGGAAATGAGCCGAGAAACCTGCGTCTTGCGTTATCTACCGATGGAGTGAATCCTTTTGGTTTTCAAACCAGCACTCATAGTACTTGGACTGTTATGTTGGTAAATTATAACTTTCCACCCTGGTTATGCATGAAATGGAAATTCATTATGTTATCTTTGCTTATATCAGGACCAAAACAACAAGGTAACGATACTGATGTATATTTGGCTCCCTTGTTCGAGGATTTGAAGTTAATATGGGATTCAGGTGTTATGTTGTATGATTCTTATGAAAAAGAATACTTCACGTTGAGAGTGATGTTGTATGGGACGATAAATGATTTCCCTGCTTATGGAAATTTTTCAGGCTATAGCATTAAATGAACTCAAGGTTGTCCTGTGTGCGAAGAAGATACATAATCAATTAGGTTGAAACATTCATCGAAATATGTGTTTCTAGGACATCGTAGATTTCTACCCCATTGACATAAGTACCGATCTTGGACGACATCATTCAATGTAAGTTTAGAACAACACAAAACACCGTCTCCACTAACAGGTGATCATCTGTTTGAGAAAGTAAAAGACGTGAACACAGATTTTGGTAAACCATTTTCGAAAAACCTTACGAAAATCGGTTGAAAAAAGAGATCATTTTTTTTGAATTACCATACTGGAAATGTCTGTACGTCAGAAATTTTCTTGATTTGATGCATGTGGAAAAAAAATGTATGTGACCGTGTTATCGGAACATTGCTAAATGCGCCTGAAAAAACAAAGGATGGAATTAAGGCAAGGTTGGACATGGTTGACATGGGAATAAGAGAAGAGTTGGCTCCCATGAAGGGTGAAAATCGAACGTTTCTTCCTCCAGCTATGTACACTCTTTCCAGGGATGAGGGATATCAGTTTTGCAACTTCTTCAATGATGTAAAGGTTCCAGTGGGGTATTCATCAAATATCAAAAACATTGTGTCAATGAATGATTTGAAGTTAAAATGTTTGAAATCACATGATTGCCATGTTTTGATGCAAGATTTAATTCCTATATCTTTACGTTGCATTTTTCCCAAGAATGTTCGTAATACGTTAACCAAACTTTGTTTCTTGTTCAAAGCTATATGCAACAAAGTTTTAGACCCGACGAAATTTCCAGCTATGGAAAGAGAAATTGTCGTCATATTATGTGAATTAGAAATGTTCTTCCCGCCAACATTCTTTGATATGATGATTCATTTGATGGTTCATTTGGTGAGAGAGGTTTGACTTTGTGGTCCTGTGCACTATAGATGGATGTACCCCATTTAACGGTATATGAAGATTTTTAAAGGGTATGTCAAAAATCGAAGTTGGCCAGAGGGTTGTATTGTGGAGAGATATATTGTTGAGGAAGCCATTGAATTCTGTACCGAATACCTATCTGAGGTGGAAAGAATTGGTCTGCTGAAATCTCATCACACTGGACGCATTGAGGGTGAGGGAATTTCTGGAAGAGATGTTGTGACAATCAATATTACAGATCGGGAGCAGCCCCACCTTTATGTTTTGCATAACAGTTGGGAGTTTGCTCCATATATTGAAACCCACAAAGAAATTTTGAGATAGTTGAGTCCATCAAGGGCTGAAAAATGGATATCAAATACACATAATCACCAGTTTATAGGATGGTTTCGAGACCATATTTTTAAGGAGTTAGATGAAAATAAAAATTTAATTTCAGAACGACTTCGATGGATAGCTGCCGGACCAAGCGTGTATGTATTATCTTACAATGGTTATGTAATTAATGGTTATACATTCTATACAGATAAACATGATGAAGATAGTACCATTCAAAATAGTGGAGTAACACTTGTGGCTGAAGTGATGCATGTTTCTGGTAGTAAGGATAGAAATCCAATTTATGCGAAAATGTCATACTTTGGCATTATCAAAAGAAAATAGGAGTTGGATTATACGACATTCCAATTGCCGATTTTTCAATGAAACTAGGTTGATAACAATAGTGGTGTTAAAATAGATGAATTGGGATTTGTGAAAGTTTATTTCAGTAAAGAAGGGTACAAAGACGAACAATTTATAATGGCATCACAAGAGGTACAAGTATTTTATATGCCAGACCCCGCAAACCAAAAGTGGTCGATTGTTCTGTTATCGTCCAAAACTACTGAAGTGTCCGATGAAAATTAAATTGAGGATGATCCTTTCAGTGGGACGTCGAAATCATTTCGCAGCGGTCCCAATGAAGATGACGTTTTTTATGTTAGAGGAGACCACAATTAAGGGATTTGGATTATCGATAGAGGTGTCAAATCCCTTCAGCCTTTGAAAAAAGAGAGTTCAATAAACAGGTTATATTTTATTTGTAATATAGAACTTGTTATCTCATGTTATTATCTTATAATTATTGCATTTATGTAATCCAACTTAATATTTAAAACTTTTTTTTTTCAGATAATGACTTCTGGACATTCTGGTGCTCCTAACCTCAAGGCTGAACAAGCCTCTCAAGCTGCTGCTGCTGCTTCTGCTGATGCTGCTTCTGAACAAGCCTCTCAAGCCTCTCAAGCCTCTCAACCTCAACCTATTGTTGTTGGTGCTGCTGCTGTTGCTATTGGTGCTCCTCTTGTTGAGGTCCAACAACCATATGAACATTCTAATGCTAGCATTTTAGATGAAAACATTGATGATGCTGATATAGACAAAATGGTCGGGGATAAAGGAGCGGCATCGCAGAAAAAACAGGTGCATCGTAGTTTAACAGTGTTGGCTAACGTTCTGAAGGCAAAGAGAAAAGGAATCAAATTTGATGTTGGGTGGAATGCACGGGGCCAATATGTTAACCCCAACAAGGAAATTTTTAGCAGTTACATTGGAATTGTCACTCGGCAATGCGTGCTGATTGACATAGCTTCATGGAACCATGTTAAGTCCGGCCTGAAGGCTGTGATGTGGGAAGAAATTACGGTAACATTTTGATTTTATTTCTTTAATTTACTAGCAAATAAAATAATGAAACAGTGTCTTACTCTTCACAATACATTGCACAGTGCATTTATAGTAGATGATTCACACAAGAATTATGTACTAAGGCTTGCGGGAAGGTGTCATAGAGGTTTTCACACTCTTCTTACAAAATATCATCTGAAAGATTCCAAGGTTAAAATAAACCCACACCCACCCATTGTCCACACTCACTTGATATCCCAAGAATCATGGGATTCATTTGTTGGTCATCGTGGGGATCAAAAGTTTCAGTTACATTATGACTGATTATATGTTGTTTGAGGATATAAATGTATTCACCACTTTGATTGTCAATATTTCATTTATGAAATAGAAACTCAGTACTGAAAACAAGGAACACGCATCAAAACCGACATACCCCTATCATAAAGCAAGGATGGTGTACGCCTCACTAAAAAAGAAAATGGTGCGTATTTTAAATTTACAGTGATATTGTTATGTGTGAAGAAACAACTTTATAAAAACCTTTCTCTATTTATATGTAGATTGATGCCTCTGAAACCAAACAGACATCCATCCCTCGTCATGTGCTATGAAAGGAGGCATGTGTGGATAAGGAAGGGAATATAGTTGATGAAAACACACAAAAAGTGTGGGAAATATGTGTATGTATGACACGATAACATGTTTTGTTTTAAATTTCTATTACATAATAATAATTACTTATATTCCTTTATCCAACAGTCACAGGAGTCAGGTACTCCTGCAGCTGGTGCAGACATATTAGCGACAACTTTGAAGCGACCAGAACAATATGGTCGCATCAGAGCTAGGGGGTTTGGGGCGATACCCTGAGTATATTATGAGAAAAAAAACAAGAGTATGAAAGAAATGAAGAAATGAAAGCAATGAAAAATAGAATATCAACTCTTGAAGAATAGTTTCAATGGCAGAGGAGTTGCTAGCAACTTTAATGGGTGGTAAGCCAAGAGAAGAGAAAACTCAGCAACAACCAGCGCATGAAGATCCTGCCCCGCACCCCACCAGCTTTGAGGCGAGCCATTCCCCTCAAAGGGCTGTCTTAATTGTTCTGATGATATGTGAATCAGGAAAACACTGATTTCTTCCTATACTGATCTTCTGTAGGGTGATAATGATTGTGATTTATATCTTTCAACACCCACCTATTGCCATGTAGCAAGGGCTACAATATTCAACATCTCAGAAGACACGCTGCACAATAGACCACTTCCAAAAGATCATCTGAAAGTGACGATTACGGTAGCTCATGAGCCAACAGCACAACTACCTGTTCCACTTGATGATGATGATATTTGTACTGTCGAACAGGCTATTGGGACATTCATTGCATGGCCATCACAACTTGTGAGACTACATGCCGAAAAAGAGGTATTTATTTATAGTTTTTTAAGCCAAACCTTTAACAAAAAAAAGGTCTGAACCAATGAATTTTATTGTAGACGAAGAAAGGGGATGAGGTGAAAGGAAACTTGGGAGCATCGAAAGGATCGACCAGCCAATCTAAAAGATCTACTGAAAGAAAAATTACACCGCCTATTCTATATCCACATTTAATTTCATTGAAGACTTATGTGGATATGAAGTTGAGAAATGGTAGTAGCCATGTAGTTTTTTTTGAAGAGAATATGTATGGAGAGGAAATACAAGATTTTGTTGCTGCTGAGAATGTAAATGAGATCCTTGAGTAGGGGTGGCTCGGCGTCACAAGTATAAATGTGTATATGAGGTATGTTTTCAACCCCGTCGCTTTTCCAAAAACTAATATATTGTTCTAATTATGATTAAATACCTTTTATATTATTGGCAGACGTATATATGAAAAGCAGTTGAAGGGTTTTCCTCATGAGCCAAAATTTGGACTCGTCAGTCCTCATATCACATCAGCACAAGAAATACAATTATCAGAATCAAAAAATAAGGAAAGAGCGACTGCTTTGCTAAAAGCATTTGAAAACAAGATAATGGATGACAAAATCTTTCTCATACCAACCATGCAGGGGTAAAACTCTACGATTAAAGAATATAAATTATATTTTCATTTCTTTCATTACTTATTCCTTTTTGTGTATTTAGGCAACATTGGCTACTAATTGCAGTGAATTTGAATACTCCCAAGATTTATTTTCTGGATTCAAAGCACGGATATCCAACAAACCGAACGCATGTGATGCAGTTTGTCAATCTGTAAGACACTACATCCTATGTTTTAGGTCTTAACATCATGTTATATAATATATATTATCTTTTACTAAGGATTCTGTTATGATAGGGCGGTGTACCAATATTGTCTAAATCATGGTATGAGGACAGGGGTTAAGCATAAGGAGACGATCAAGTACTACGTCTGGACAAATATCAGAGTATATATAATAAAATTTCACTATCCAAACATATATCAAAACAAATTACTTACTCGCCTCATGATCAATGTTTCTGTAGTGTCCAAAACAAACAAACGACAAAGATTGCTGTTATTATGTTTGTAGATTCACGAGAGAGATCATTTTCAATGGACAAACTAGCATCCCTAAAGAGGTATTTTCAAAAACAAGTACTATTTCATTTAAATTATTTATTATTTATTTATTTATATATTTTTTAGTACTATTATGAATGCCAAAAAGTGTCATATTCACAAGACGATGTAGATATTTTCAGAAACGAGTGGTACGCATACCTGATGCAAGATTTTTTAGAAATAGCATGAAGATATGACTTTTATTGCAAGAGTTTCAGATGCGTATAATTGGCAAAAATTTTTGAGAGGGGTTCATGGGGATAAAAAGATGAAACATTTTTGTATGTAAATGTTTGTAGAAAAATTGTAATTATTATGGAATAAAACATTCTTTCTCCAATGGATCATTTTTCCATTTTGACTCGTACATGTCACACATGAGTCATGGATCATTGTGAAAAAGTATCAACACAATCAGAAGCCGTTAGATCGGTTTGGCGTATGTACGTAAAATATTTCCCATTTTGAACAAAATACATACACTTGGAGTGATACCGGTCACACCGCACCTCAAATAGAGGCAGGAATGACTCGTACACATCACATTTGACCCATGGATCATTTTCCTTAAGTTTCAACAGAATTCAAATGCGTTTGGTCAGTTTTCTGTATGTCAGTTGTTGATTTCACTTAAAATTAAGTCCATTTTTAACAAAACAGTGACACTGTGAGTGGTTCCAGCCACACTGGGCCTCAGATTGATGCGGGGTTCACTCGTACACGTCACACACGAGTCATGGATCGTTTTGAAAAAGTATCAACACAATCAGAAGCTGTTAGATCGGTTTGGCATATTAACGTAAAATATTGTCCATTTTAAACAAAATACATACACTTGGAGTGATACCGGTCACACCGCGCCTCGTATTGAGGCGGTGTTGACTCATACACATCACATATGACCCATGAATCGTTGTCCTAAAGTGTCAACACAATCCGAAGGCGTTTGTTTGGTTTCCCGTATGTCAGTTGTTGATTTCTCACTTAAAAATAAGTCCATTTTGAACAAAAAAGAGGCACTTGGAGTGGTGTCAGCCACACCAGGTCTCATATTGAGGTGGGGTTGACTCGTAAACATCACATTTGAAGGTGAGTATGCATACACAATAGTTGACCTTCTTAGAGAAGAGTTTCTGGAAGAGTATAAGAGACATGAAGCAACGAAGATCATTAGAGTGTTGGAGCAAATGTGGTTGCTACAAACAATGTGGGAATCGGCTTGTGCAAGGAGGCCTAAGTTACAACTTGCAGGTATTGTACTTTATTTTTTTCTGGAGAGTTTCAGTTTAAATGCATTTTGGAATGATCATTGCTAGCCATTGTCTTTTAGGTTTTTTTGATAGCTGAGGGGAAAGGGTGGGGTCTGCAGACATTGGAGGATATGTCGAAGGGTGATTTTGTGTCTGAATATGTTGGAGAATTGTTAACTCACACAGTTCTGAAAAGATTCACTATTTAAAAGAAAGTCACAAGTTTAGATACATCTCAAGATGGTTAGTTTAAAGACATTTTGAGAGACAATACTAAAGACATGATCAAATATGCACACATCCTCCACGTTTAGATCGTTGTCTACTACAATGATCTTCCAACCAAGATATGTATTAGAACGCTCATGATACATAGAGAAATTCACTGCCCACCTTCGAGAATGATCTGAAGCCCAAACCATGACATAATTATGTTTTTCCTTGAAAATTCTTTTGGCGAACTGGAATGGAAATAGCTGCACACATGAAGAGACAAGTAGAGATGCAAAATCACAAGAGTGAGTTGCCATTCTAGTTCGCCAAGAGAATTTTCAAGGAAAAACATAATGTTGTCATGGTTTGGGCTTCAGATCATTCTCGAAGGTGGGAAGTCAATTTCTCTATGTATCATGATCATTCTAATGCATATCTTGGCTAGAAGATCATTGTAGTAGACAACGATCTAAAAGTGGGGGATGTGTGCATATTTGAGCATGTATTTAGTAGTGTCCCTCAAAATGTCTTTAAACTGACCATCTTGAGATGTATCTAAACTTGCGACTTTCTTTTAAACAGTGACTCTTTTCAGAACTGCATGAGTTAACATTTCTCCAACATATTCACACACAAAATCACCCTTCGACATATCCTCCAATGTCTGCAGACCCCACCCTTTCCCCTCAGCAGTCAAAAAAACCTAAAAGACAATGGTTAGCAATGATCATTCCAAAATGCATTTAAACTGAAACCCACAAAAAAAAAATAAAGTACAATACCTGCAAGTTGTAACTTAGGCCGCCTTTTATAAGCCGATTGCCACATTGTTTGTAGCAACCACATTTGCTCCAACACTCTAATGATCTTCATTGCTTCATGTCTCTTATACTCTTCCAGAAACTCTTCTCTAATAAGGTAAACTATCATGTATGCATACTCACCTTCAAATGTGATGTGTACGAGTCAACCCCGCCTCAATCTGAGGCCTGGTGTGGCTGACACCACTCCAAGTGCCTCTGTTTTGTTCAAAATGGACTTATTTTTAAGTGAGAAATAAACAACTGACATACGGGAAACTGACCAAACGCCTTCAGATTGTATTGAAACTTTAGGAAAATGATACATGGGTCATATGGGATGTGTACGAGTCAACCCCGCCTCAATCCGAGGCGCGGTGTGATCGGTATCACTCCAAGTGTATGTATTTTGTTTAAAATGGACAATATTTTATGTACATACGCCAAACTGATCTAATGTATTCTGATTGTTTTGATACTTTTGAAAAATGATCCATGAATCATGTGTAACGTTTACTTGTCAACCCCACATCAATCCGAGGCCCGGTGTGGCCGGTACCACTCATAGTGTCACTATTTTGTTAAAAATGGACTTAATTTTAAGTGAAATCAACAACTGAAAGACGAAAAACCGACCAAATGCATTTTTATTCTGTTGAAACTTAAGGAAAACGATACATGGGTCAAATGTTATGTGTAAGAGTCAACCCCGCCTCAATCCGAGGCGTGGTGTGACCGGTATCACTCCAAGTGTATGTATTTTGTTCAAAATGGACAATATTTTACGTACATACGCCAAACTGATCTAACAAAATCTGATTGTGTTGATACTTTTCCACAATAATCCATGAATCATGTGTGACATGTACAAGTCAACCCTGCATCAATACGAGGCCCAGTGTGGCCGAAACCACTCACAGTATATCTGTTTTGTTAAAAATAGACTTAATTTTAAGTGAAATCAACAACTGACATACGGAAAACCGACCAAACGCATTCGGATTCTGTTGAAACTTAAGGAAACTAATCCATGGGTCAAATTTGATGTGTAAGAGTCAACCCCAACTCAATCCGAGGCCCGGTGTGGCTGACACCACTCAAAGTGCCTCTATTTTGTTCAAAATGGATTTATTTTTAAGTGAAATCAACAACTGACATACAGGAAACCCACAAAACGCCTTCATATTGTGTTGAAACTTTAGGAAAATGATTCATGGGTCATATGTGATGTGTACGAGTCAAACCTGCCTCAATCCGAGGTGCGGTGTGGCCGGTATCACTCCAAGTATATGTATTTTGTTTAAAATGGACAATATTTTACATACATATGCCAAACCGACCAAACACATTCAGTTTCTGTTGAAACTTAAATAAAACGATCCATGAGTCAAATTTGACGTGTACGAGTCAACCCCGACTCAATCTGAGGCACGGTGTGGCCGAAACCACTCAAAGTGCCTCTGTTTTTGTTAAAAATGGACTTTATTTTAAGTGAAATCAACAACTGACATATGAAAAACCGACCAAACGCATTCGGATTCTGTTGAAAAATTAGGGAAACGATCCATGGGTCAAATGTGATGTGTAAAAGTAAACCTCACCTCAATCCGAGGCCCAGTGTGGCTGACCCCACTCAAAGTGCCTCTATTTTGTTCAAAATGGACTTATTTTTAAGTGAAATCAACAACTGACGTACCGGAAACCGACCAAACGCATTTGGATTCTGTTGAAACTTAAGGAAAATGATCCATTAATCAAATGTGATGTGTACGAGTAAACCTTGCCTCAATATGAGGCCTGGTGTGGCTGACACCACTCCAAGTGCCTCTCTGTTGTTCAAAATGGATTTATTTTTAAGTGAGAAATCAACAACTGACATACGGGAAACTGACCAAACGCCTTCAGATTGTGTTGATACTTTAGAACAATGATCCATGGGTCATATGTGACATGTACGAGTCAACCCTACCTCAATACGAGGCACAGTGTGGCCGGTATATCTCCAAGTGTATGTATTTTGTTTAAAATGGACAATATTTTACATACATATGCCAAACTGACCAAACACATTCAGTTTCTGTTGAAACTTAAGGAAAATGATCCATGAGTCAAATTTAACGTGTACAAGTCAACCTCACCTCAATCAGAGGCCTTGTGTGGCCTAAACCACTCAAATTGCCTCTATTTTGTTCAAAATGGACTTATTTTTAAGTGAGAAATCAACAACTGACATACGGGAAACTGACCAAACGCATTCGGATTCTGTTGAAACTTAAGGAAAATGATACATGGGTCAAATTTTATGTGTACGAGTCAACCTAAACTCAATACGAGGCCCGGTGTGGCCGAAACCACTCAAAGTGCCTCTGTTTTGTTCAAAATGGACTTATTTTGAAGTGAAATCAATAATTGACATACGGGAAACCGACCAAACGCCTTTGGATTGTGTTGACACTTTAGGACAACGATTCATGGGTCATATGTGACGTGTATGAGTCAACCCCGCCTCAACTATCGTGTATGAATACTCAGCTTCAAATTCATGGGTGCAAGTACAAGACACAGATGAAGATAAACAATTTCCAAAACAAGTTGACCAACATGCATCATCCTCGATGGAAGTAAGATAGAAATTCACATGGACATTCTTAAAGATATGATTTTGATGTATATAGTGAAAGGGTGGTGGATTTTCATTGTTGATGTTCGTCTACGGGACTTTCACCTTCTCTTCTCCTCTCGCTATGTTTGAACATCATGCAATAGCCTTATATCATGTGGGGTTCTAGTGGTTCTTTCCCGATGATGGAGGTGTTAAACATCAGATGGTGGTGTTTGTGAGCTAAAGCGTATAGTGGGGATCACCATAGAAATTAATTGGCCGGTTGATGACATGATCGATGTTTTGAATTAGATAGTCTTGGGTAAAATCCATCTTAAGAGTTTAGATCGGTTGAGTACACTGAGGTGAAGGTTGTGGTTGTGGTTGGGTTGTGTTATGGGTGTTTGGGGCAATGTAAGTATTTAATGGTTGGGTTGTGATCGGTTTATGACATGTTTGTGTTTGATACACGGGTTTTTCTGCAGGTCTATTCGGCTGGCTGTACTGATGTATTGCAGTAGGCTGGGATTTAACAATGCTAAAAAAGCGATGTTAAACGACACCTTTAACAGCGCTAAATAAGCGCTGTTAAAGTCCTGGATTTAACAAAGCTTTTTTAGCGCTGTTAAAGGAGACCTTTAACAGCGCTGTTAAAGGTTACATTTAACAGCGCTTTTTTAGCACTGTTAAAGGCCCCCCTTTATCAGCGCTGAGCTTTATAGCGCTGTTAAAGCCCGATTTTAGCGCTGATATTGCCCGTTTTTGTAGTAGTGGTGACTTACAGTATGTGATTCCCATCGCACTTTTCACTTATGTGAGACACATTCCATATTCAACACCTTTTTTTATCCAGTATATATACTAACCATTAATTAATTTTTTTATATTTAACCTAAAAATGATTCATATTTACATATCCATTTGAGGGTAATTCTTTCCTAGGGTTTGTGGTAAAAAAGTTATCAAAGTGGTAATGGGTTTATGATGCAATCTCATCATTTATCGGGATTGTTTATGTTTATGTTTCTCATGATAAAATATTATGATCCATATTTTAAGAAACATAATAAATTTGTTATCCTATAGTTTTTCATGATAATACATAGTTTCCCTTCATTTTTCCCTCTTTATACACTCAGTAGTTCAAAATAATTTTTTTAAAGAAAACTAACGTTATTTCTATCTTCGACACAGAATTCATTTTTTTCCCAAATAATGTTTTTTAAAATGTGTTAGAAAATGTTTTTAAATCCAAAGAATGTTTTATTAAAGACCTTTTTACCCATTTTTTTTTACCTTTTTACATTTTTTTGAAAAAAATCTTCATGACTCTTTGCATACAATTGTTATTTGTATTTTACAAAAATATATAAAGAATAATTGTTTTAATTTGTACAAAATGAATGGTATTTTCCACCATCATGAGAAAATTATTCTTTGAATTACTACTTTATAATATTAAGAGTTTATTTTTAAAAGGTTTTTTGAATTTTTAGTTTTAAAAATTGAATTTAAAAGTGGGAGAAGTTTGAAATGATTTTTAAAAATTCCTTTATAAGTTTCCAAGGATGATTTGAAAGAAATGTATTTTGAAAAAATTTTATGTTTTAAAAAGGTTTTTTAATGTGGAAAGTCTATATTCATCAATAAATGTTCCTAGTGATATTTCAAAACCATATTCTATCTATGATGACATCATTTTATGTCACTTATTCTTTATTGGGGATAATATTGTATTATATCATCATTATTATTTCTCCAGATGTTAAATGTTTATGATGATTAATTTTTTGTGAAATCCATTTATTTTTCATGGGTTATTCCATGGTGAATTGATGAATTGTTTGTGAAACCTGTTTTCTTTACATGGATTATGATGTGATGATAGATGAATGTTTTATGATGTTGTGGAACACAAAAGTATGGGTTTAAATATGATATGGGAGAGACCTATATCTACTTCTAATTAATTGGGTAATTCTTTATATATCATAGGATAAAAATGGGAAAGAAGTCAATGTGCTTGATCCGTTATGGGAAAGAGGTGCGTCCTGATCTAGTATGGGAAATGGGTGTATTCTGATTCACAATGGGAAAAAATTAAGAATTACTGATCTACTATGTTGATGGTATTGGGATTTAAACGTGAAATATAGAATGGTTTTATATATTTATGATGGTTCCACACTTTTATAAAATGACCTTATGGTTAATGATTTATTTATAATTATTTCTCACCCTTATGGGATTTTGTTTTCTAAAATGATGAAGTTTTATGCCACGGATCTTGTTTATGATATGTGAAAGGTTGTGTATGAACTAACTACATTAGTTTCACGATCACATACCCTTATTATTATATTATGATTTCATAGGATCATATATTGATACATCTTATGTCTACTCTTACTGAGAAACTGATCTTATGTCACCACCTGACCTGATGGGGCTCTAGTTGCAACTCCCTAGACCTCCTCCAATAGGCTAGTGGCTGGACACTGTCGTCAAGTAAGCATATCACAAAGATGAAAAGAAATTTCCAAAAGTACCTATATGAACAAACCCACAAACACATCAATGCAACAATATAGAGTTATAAAAATCTATAAATAAAAAGGTGTGCATAAATCTATCCCAAACCAGAGTACAATAGCAGTATTAAAAATGTAAAAAGGGGAAAAAACCACCAAAAACTATAAAAGTGTACAACCTAATCATAAGGAGGATATCTCTATTAAATGAATCTACTGTAAAAATCCTCAGCCCAACTCTGGTAAACACGTTGGTCAGTCTAGCTCTCTAACCTCTGCCTACCTTGGGACCTCCATGGACCCCGTTGATAGGATTTTGGTCTATAAAAGACACAACATGTGAGAAGAAATAACATGCATGGGTGGGTATAAGAATACTCTATAGGCTCCCAAAAAATGAAAAAGAAAAGGGAAAACCGAAAGGAAACAATCTTCTCAATTTAGCCAGAGGGAACCTAATTGAGAAAGAAACTCCATCTTGAACCACCCTTCACTGTATATGAGCAGTTAGTTCAGTCCACACAGGGTGTCAACTAAGACACATGTAAAAACCACAAGGAATCCTAGAACATCCAAATATACTCATCTAAGACTTCAAGTTTCAAGAGGTTCAGAACTCATATCCAGCGACAAGACTCTACTCGAAGGCTTGAAGGTAACATACAACTAGGAGAACACACTTCATGAGATCTATCATCCTAGATAGAACACGTCCAAGAGATACATTCCATTGGGAAAAAATCACTTTTTACAACTATTGTTCCTATCAGCATAGGTCCAACCCTTGCTAACCTGTTCCCATCTCAACTTCATAAAAACCCCAGTGAAGAGGCCCTCCCCTCACCACTGCACACAGTTAAGGGATAACTTCTTCAAACTATGCACCATGGGAATCCTCTCAAATGAGAGAGAATGGAGGGACCCAAACCTTTCCACTGCTCTATAGTTGAGGAAGTACTAGCTCCTAACGGACCCGTGAAATCTCTGTTGCTCCTGTATGGAGTGGCCCACACCTTAGTCCATTGAGGGAGCACTAACTCTTAACTATGTATTGCACATAACTTGTGGAGGGTCCCGATCCTCGTAACTATACTTAATAGACATGGGATAACAATATCCTATAAAGGACGCACACCTCACTGCTACTCATATATGGGGGAGTACTGTTCCATGGGTGAGGACCCACACCCTAATAATACATGGGAGTACCACTCTTCTAGCCCAATTACTGTGGGGGACCTGTACCCGAACACAATAGGGGAGTACAGACCCCAGGTTAGAGGACCCAATCCATGGTATGATAAGGGAGTACCAATTCTTCTGGAGCAACATATAGGGAAGACTTACACCTTTGTATGATAGGGGACTTCCTACTCTAATGATAGAAGTCCCACACTATAACATGATAGGTGAGTATCAACACTATCTATACATCACATCTAGAGGACCCACACCCTGACATAGTTGAGGAGCACCAACTGCATGGAAAGAGGACCCACACCCTGGTCTAACAGGGTAGTAACTACTCTATCTAGCCAACGAGTATGGAGGTCCAACACCTTGGCTCAATAGGGGAGTGCTGTCCTACTATATGAATGATTCGTGGAACCTGGGCCCTAATACATCAAGGGAGTACAAAACCTAGAATAACTACCCAAAGATATTTGACCTATACCCACAATGTGGGGAGTCCCATCTATACCAAAGTAGAAAGATAAGGGAAAAAGACGCCCCAATGCCATAGAGGAGTACCAGTCCCAGCGTCTCTCTTTCCAAATAACCCCAATCTACAACATCATTTAAGCACTGTTGAAAGGAGAATCAAACTTACCACACCTTCTATAACAAAACTTCCATGGGTTGGGGACCCACACCCTACTAAAATAAGGGAGCACCACTCTACAGGCCTAAAGAGTCTAGGGGACCCACATCTTAAAGTGAAAGGGATGTGGACCGTCCCCGACGTCAACCTTGTGATCCACACCAATGAAACCCAAGGTTAAACACTGATAAAAATTATTATTACTCAAACAAGACACATCATATCACATAGGCTGAAATAGAGTCCATAATCATTTTCTATTGAAAAAAATACTCAAGATAAGCTACTCACAAATCTGCATCCGAGTTCCATAGATGGAGATCGACAAGGGGGAAGATCTTAATAAAATTCTCAAAAGGTACACGGTGTGCGCTGGAGCCTAGAAGGTGTGTGTACTTTCCTGTACATGTGGTCATGTCTTCCGTTCACACGACTTGGTTTGTCTATGTAGGTCTATATGTCGTGTATGAACCCTACAATGTGTGTACTGTCTCACCTAGACCTTGGCCGTCTTCCTGTTTCACATGACCTGACAAGTTGTGTCCCTTACACACCATGAATCCAATACTACACTACGTGTTTGGGATAAATGACCACTTGGACATGTGGTTTTCCCAATCCAATGTCCAAAAGCCAGTGTTCATATACTTTGGCTATGTACTTTTACACAGCCATGTATGATCACACAGCTTCCCAGGACATGTCCTTTTGCCACATGACATGGGGTCACTACATGGCTTGTAACACTGGAACATGGAATTTAGTCCAAATATATCTTATTTTCTGAATAAGAAGATCTACACGACATGTTTCATTGAACTACATGCCACAAAGACTATAATTCCAAAGGGTAATTACCTTGAGATTTACCCTTTTCGCCTCAGTTCACCCTAAAACCTACAAATCAACCTAAGAAGGATATTAGAAATTCATAAGAGGGATTTACAACCTTAGAACAATGAAAAAAAAAATAGATCTATACAAAAACTCAAATCCACCCACCTGAAGGGAAAAACATCGAAGCTTCGGGGGAAGAATAATGCCTGGATTGTGCTATTCCTCAATTTAATAATGATCTATGTCAAGAATGGAGATCAACAACTCTTCTTTTCTTTGATCCTAGATCTTTTTTTCCATCAGCCATAGAGGGAGAGGAGAGGAGTGACTCTCATTTTTTTCATGTTCCCAACGTGATAGGGGGAGGTATGTATAATGTTATATTGTTTATTAATTAATAATTTAATTAAATATCCCATCACATAATGCCCCACCAAATCACCTCTGACCAAACTCATGTAACATATAACTTTATGTCTCTCCTAAGGTAAACATGATGTTATGAACTCAAATAAAGTATCAAAATTACAATACAAGACTTCTCCTTGGAGTTATTCTAAATTTCAAAAAAAAAAATTGTGCACACATGAAAAAATATATTTGATATTTTTAAAATTACCACGCTGAGGATCTCTGGGCATTGGAATCCCGCTTCCGCTCAGCAAGTGGAATCAAAAATACCATAAGAAATATTCCAAATAATTTTCAGTCAAACCCAAGTCACTATATTCTCCCCACCCAAGGTCTTTTTGTCCCTAAAAATCAATATCCTAGGAATAAGGGAAAGAAATTGAGTTCTGTACTGGAAATCCCATACCAATGAGCTCACCAGGGGTTCCCGTGCTCCCTCCCCACATACACTCAGGGGAACCACCAAGGCCACACCACACTTATGTAGATCTCCAACCATGGTCAACATCATGAAAAATTGTGGAACATGTCTCCTCAAGTATGACTGGTTTAAAACCATAAAGCACCATAATCAATCTAAAACAATAGGTTGGAGTGGTACACCACCTCACTAACCTGACACATATAAAAACAAAACCCTACTACAAACACACAAGTTAAAGGAACTCATCCACCACACCTAAATACTGTCGACATTGGGCAGCCCTATCTCACCGACACCGTTTTTTATCGCATCTTATTGGGGAATGAATCCCTAATTCTTGTGAGTATGAAGTCACTTCAAACTATTCCACACCCTCCCAAATAATCTCACATACAAGATGATGCTGAATACTTTAGGTTACTAATGAACCAATAGGGCTACCCAAGTGCACACACTCAGTCTTATCGGGCCCCTTGAAAAATATTTGAACATAAAACCCCTCCCCAAACATAAAATTCTAAGGGAATCGTCCACCACACCTTGAAACTCTCCACTTTGGGTGGAACTGAATCACCCTCATAATTTTACTCACATAAAAAAAATGTGTCTCTTTGGGGGAAGGATACATGTTCCTCATGTATTGGAAGCTACATTGAACAACACTTGCACATGGTCTTACCAATGCACTGTGTCACCCTAAACAAACATTGAAAAGGAAGCCGCAAGAAAATAGTACCTCACAAAAGTGTATATAAATTCTAATTAAAAAAGTATAAATGAAATAGAGAGTACCCCTATCTATCCTTAGAGAATATAGGACAAAGGACTCTATAGCCTCTAGCTATCCTCACCCCAACCTCAGGCTCATTGAGCCCGACGTGGACCACCTGTGGGTGGTGGTGGAAACTCATACCATCTGCCACCTCCTACTGCTCCACTCCATCCTCCTCCATGTATGCTACACTTTGGACCACCATGATCGAAAAACTACCTCTACCAAGGAGGTCCGTTGACTGGATCCCTCTGAGCAGCATGGTGGGTTAGAAATCTCTAGCATGATATCCTCGACCATCACAAGAGTAACACCACCTCTCTTATAGGTGACCAAAAATGGACTAGAATCCCCAAGCCTCAGATGCACCATCCCAAGATAATATGAAAAAGTGTCTCATATTCCCTGATCTCTATGCCTTCCATCGGCTACTAGCTACTAAACTAGCTGCTGAGGTCTCAGCTCTCGCTTGACCAACACTAGCGGTCAAAATCCGCCCTTCTAGAAATCTCTACACCACCAAGGCCCACTTTAGAACTCTAGAGTAGTTGGGAATTCAATAAGACACAATTGAAAGCTTAATCTATCAGTTAAATCCCTACTCTGAGGCATGTTCTCTATGGAATAGATCTCGAACCATATTAAGGGAGTATTGTTACTGGTCTATGAACCTCACAAAGAACTCTTCCATTGTCATGCTATCCTACCGAAGATGTAGAATCTCTGGGATAAAAACTGATCTCAATATGGGAAGATAAAAATCCTCCCTAAAGAGATTCTAAAAGTATGTCTAAGTGAGAATCAACTCATCATGGGTCCATGTTATAAGACTCCACCATCGCTCGGATGAACCCTATAGAAAGATCACCGCATGGACAAACATCTGATTGGGAGGTGTCCTCATAAGAAGGAAAACATATGTGACAACCTCAATCTAGTCTTTAGCTTCTTGGGGATCTGGATCACCTTGAAACCTCAGAGGTTGATACCTTTTGAACCTGTGTAGCACACTCAGCCAACACACATCCTCATCTTGCACTACTGACACAACCTGCTACTCGACGATTGGTGACTCAATAGTAGGACCACTTCGAGTTCCAGCCTCAAAACCAATTCCATACATTGAAGACATATATTAGTGTATATCATCACCAAAATCCCACCATAGAACCCCACCTTTCTTTTATCATGTAGGAATCCTGAAATAAAATCAATACTCACCACTATCAAAGAGTATATCTGGGAAAATGACTCAAGAAGGACAAGAAAAACCCAAAACCCAGTCCTATATGTTGCATGTATCATTTATTTACTTGAGACCATTTTCCTAATGTACTGAGTCAAAAATTTGGTTATTAGAGTCTTGGTGAATGGATACATCATCCTCCACACCAACAGAGGAGTCTCTAGACTAAAATCCATATGTGAAACACCCTAACACTGTCACTATGTGACCAGAACACAATTCATGAAACTATAGTCCCAAAGTGCAACCCACTTTGATACCACACTATCACAACCCGACCCAACAGGGCCTAATCCCTTACTTTCCTAGAATACCTCCAATAGTCTAGGGGTTGGCGACTAGTTCTGAGTATGCATGTCATATAGATGAGAGGTTTTTCCTAAAGTATTTGTATGGATGCACCCATAAAAACCTTGATGAAACAATGCATATATATAAAAAGTTAGAACTAAAAATGAGTGAACAAATATATCCCAAACCAGAGTATAGTATAAGTACTGAAAGAGTAAAAAGGTAAGAACACACTTCCACCAAAAAATATAAAATCATCCAACCTACTCATAAGGATGAGATTGCTATCAAATTAAATTTCCAAAAAACTCCTTGACCCAGCTCTAGTAAACACATAGATCAGTCTAGTTCACTAAGTTCCACCTGCCTTAGGTCCCCTAGGGACTCATTTGAAAGGCCTGTGGTCAGAATAAGACACATCATGTGAGGGTAAAGACCGTGCATGGGTGAGTATAAGAATACTCAGTTGGCACCCCTAAAATCCAAAAATAAAATGGAGAAGCTAAAAGGAAAAAGTCTAATTGACCTAGCCAAAGTGAACCCATTAAATAGAGAAAATACATCTCGAACCATCCTCATCTGTAAATGAATAGTTAGCTCATTCCAAAATGGGTGTCAACTAAGACCCTTTTCAACACTGTAAGGGCTTTGAGAACACCCAAATATTATCATCTCAAACTCAAAGTCTCATGTGGTTATAACCTCATAGCCAGTGATTTGACTATACTCGAAGGCTCAAAGGTAACAAACAACTAGGAGAACACACTGCACAAGATCATCCATCATAGATAGCACCCATCTAATAGATAAACTCCATCAGGAAAAAATCACTAGGTCTAGCTCTAGTGCCCAGCACCAGAGATCATTCATTGATAAACTATGCCCAATGCAAGTTCATAAGAACCCAAGTGGAGAGGCCCAACCCTCACCACTGCACAAAGTTGAGAGAGAACTACTCCAAATAATGAAAAACATGAATCTTCTATAAAAAGAGAGCAAAGAGGGACCCACACCTTACCACTATCATGTAGTTGAGGGAGTACTAGATCCTAACTAATATGTGAAACCTATGCCTATCTTGTTTTGAGTGACCTATACCTCAATCTATTGTGGGAGAACTAAATCCTAAATAGAAAGAAGTGGATGGTCCCACTCCTCGTAATTGTACTCAAAAGATGAACAATCACTAACTCCAATAGAATACCCTCTCCCCACTACTACTCGGTGATAGTGGATTACTACATCATAGGTGAGGAACCTCACCTAAGTCCAATAGGGGATTACTACTTTGTGGATGGAGGATCCTCAACATAGTTTGACAAGAGAGTACCAATCTACCAGCCTGATTATTATCGGGGACCCTCACCGTAACACAAAAGTGGATTATTGACCCTAGGATGGAGGACCCACTCCCTGGTTTGATTGGGGAGTACCAATTCTACTAGAACAACATGTAGGGAGGACCCATACCCTGGTTCAATAGTGGAGTTCTGAATCCAAGGGTAGAGGACCCACACCCTGAATTGGTAGGGGAGCGTTGTCTAACCATACAAAAGATACGTAGAACCTATAACCTAATACATCAGGGGAGTATCAACCCTAGAAGAACTAACCAAGGATATAAAACCTGCACCCATGATGTGGGGAGTCCTATTACTACCAAATCTGAGAGGTAAGGGAAACCCACACCATGATTCCATAGGGGAGTACTGGTACCAACATCTCTCTTTACAAACCACACTGATCTAAAACATTGGTCTAGATCTTCTGAAAGGAGCATCATGTTTATCACACCTCATGTCCCAAAAATTCCATAGGTAGAGGACCTGCACCCTGATATAATAGGTGAGCATCGGTCTACCAACATATATAGTCTAGGGGACCCACATCCTTAATCAAAAGGGAAGGGTACCGACCTTGATGTCAACCCAGTGATCCTACTTGACGACACCCAAGGATAAACACCTCTACAAAAGAATCTTGCTCTAAATATTCCACCTAATATATCATAGGGGAAAACAGATGCCACCATCACATTCTACAATGAAAAATGCTTAGGATAGCCTACTTAAAAACCTAAATCTAAGTTCTAGAGAAAGATATACACAAGGTGGAATATCTCTAGAAGATCCTCAAAAGGTATATGACATGCACTAGAGACCACACAGTGTGTGGAATCACCCATGCACCTGTATGTGTCTCCTATTCACATTGGATGGTTTTTCTATGTAGGGGTACATAGCTTGTTATACCCCTGCACGATGTGTTCTGCCTCACCAAGCCACTGGTCGTGTTCCTCTTCTACACAACCTGGATAGCCGTGTCCCTTACACACCATGCATCCTATACTACATGGCATTTTTGGGATAAATAGACACTTTTCCATGTGGTCTTCTAATGCTCATGTTTGGAACCCTATGTTCATGTACTTCAGTCATGTACTTTTACATGGCCTTGTAAAATCACACGGATTCCTAGGCCATATCCTTTGGCCACATGAAATTGGGTCACTACATGATGTGTAACCTCAGTACACACCATGTTGTCCAAAAAATTCTTCCTCACAAAATAAGAAGAGATATATGGCATGTCTCACTGGACTAAACATCATGGGGATGGTAATTATATATGGTAATTACCTTGGTATTCATATGATTTTCCTCGGTTTACCGTGAAACCTATAGATCGACCCTGGAAGATTCTCTAGAATTCATAATATGGTTCTAAATATTTAAAAAATGAAAAATGAAGGGGATACAAAACAAAACTCAAAACAACCTTCCTCAAGGGATAAACTTCTAGGATTATGGTGTAGAATGAAACCCAGTTCATGTCGATACTCGATCTAATAATGATCGATGTCAATAATGGATATAAATAAAACTTCATTATTTTGATTCTAGCTTGTTTTCATCCATCATCCAAAGATATAGAGGATACGAGTTTGTCTCCTTTGTTTTATGCAACCAACATGAGAGGGGGATGGAGGTATTAGGTTAGATTATTAATTATATTATCATTTCATTATTAATTCCACCACATAATGCCTCACCAACTCTCCTCCAACCAAACTCATGGTGCAAACAACTTTTTGTCATTCCTAGGGTAAATAAGACATTCTGAACTCAATCGAGGTAATAGAATTCTGATCTAATACTCTTCTCGAGAGTTATTCCACATTTCAAGAGAAACTAAGTGCGTGTGACAAAATATATTTTATTTTTTGAAAATCACCACAATGGGGTTCTCTAGGCTCTATAATCCCACAAAGCATCAGCTCCTGCCTTATGAAATATTTTCATAAATATTCCAAAGTCATTCAGGTAAAACTCAAGTCACTAAATCTCACCCTTTCTTATGATTCCTTCCCTAGGTTTTGAAAAAATGATTAGTTTATAAATTCCTAAGAGGAGTGCTATGTGAGAAGATCTTTGTGGGAGATTCTGATGATATTTTATGAAATAATAAGATTTTGTTTGTAGTCTCTAAATACACTAAACTCTTAAGGTCCTTGGGCTTGTGTTTATAAAATGTATTGAATTTTCATTTAAAAATATGTGATATTTATGTATAAAAGATTGGATCTCTATAGTTGGTATCAGAGGAATGTTTTAGTTAACCTTTGGAAACTAAGGTAAAAAACATTAGCTAAATAACTTGGGATATTTCTAAGGATATGTTAAGGGATGTTCCTAAGGATAAGTCTAACGATTAGTGAATGTATTGGAAAATATCCTGAATTTGGTTAAAGGATAGACCATGTTATTTCTAGCCAATTACATCCATGTATGGATATTATAATTGTATGTGGCTCTAGCATAGATATTCATTGGGGAAATAACTCTAAAAATGGTGCATTGAGTAGGACCCGATCATCACATGGTTCATGAAAATAAGCTTCGATACACACCACATTACACACTCCTAAGGGACATGATTTGGAAATTCATAAACTCTTTATGAACCATCATTAAGGATTTAAATAATAACCCTAAGTAACCTAGGATAAATATAAAGTGTCATATATTTAAAATAATATTCCATGATTTAGACGTAATATAATTGGTTTTTCATTATTATGTGGTTTCCAACTATGAATATTGTTACTCATAATATGTTTTTTTGGTTTTAGTCAATGGTGTGAACCAAAAGAAATTAGATTAATGATTATTGTGATAGAATTTTTTTGATGGGAAACCAAATGGATTGATGAATGAGGTAAAGGATATTGCAATTATTACTAAAGTTATCATGACATATGATTAAGAAATTTCACCTTAACCAACTCTCAGAATCACTAATGAATAAAATTATAGAGGTTTTGGAGACTCAGGGTGGTCAAGACCTTGGAGTAAAGAAGATTATGTTTCTAATATGTTGAGAATGTGGGAAGAAGGACCCAGGTGGATGTATAAGAGGAACATAAAGTTTTTTTGATTGTAGAAAAGGTCCAAAAGTAATTAATTATAGATGTTGAATGATTTTTTTAATGCAACAGATACAGATAATAGTCTCCCTAATATATCATCGACGATTGAATGATTCAAATGTTTAAAGTTTGGGAATTATGAAAATCGATGTCCTAATCGAAAATATTAGGAAAATAATTAGAAAGCTGGTAAAAGTAATGGTTATAATTTTTATGATGAGGAGACTGCAAATTTAATATGAATGGTATGAGATATTATAACAGAATTTTGAATGTTAAACATGAAAAGAATGGTTAAATTGAAGTTAATGAATGCTAAGACATGATTTAGATTTCAAATTATGGGAAATTGGTATTGAGGAATAAGATTATGAAGCCTAGTTAATGGTTTGAGAACGAAGTGGGATGATTGAAATGTTTATCTATTGGAATTCAAGAATTATGTTATATGAATCATGAAATGTATAAGGTTTTTTTATCATATTTTTATTATTATGGATATTCAAAAATTTATTCAATAGTGATAACAAACTAGAAATGTGATTTAATGGATATTTGATATGTTGATTATTGTAAGAAAACCCATAATATATTCCTGATGTTGAAAAAATGGTGTTTAGTTTAGACAAAGAGATAAATGATATGAATAAAATAAATTGGATAGTATTTGTGATCTTGGAACTGATTAAAGATTTATTGAAAAATTGGTTTATGATATCACTGATGGAGTTTTCCACACCATTGGATTTATTGAAAAAATTCATTAATATATGATTTTATTCAAGTAATGAAGAAGTATTTATGTTTTTATTAAGTTTTTTTTAATTCCGGTTATTAAAAAAATTTATGAAAATATATTATTAAGGTATTCACATGTTTTGTATGTGACAATAAATAGATAATTTATTATATTTAGGGAATTAATGTTAAGTCGATTTTGAGAAATTAAGTGACCTTATTTATAAATTTTTTTAAGTGTTATAAGGATAAAAAATTATAGAATAGTTTATGTTGAATTTTCGATTAGGTTTTAGAGATTAAATTATTATTTCATCATATGAAGATTTATTTATAACTTATGATAACCATTTTTTTAAATAACTAGAGAAATATGGAATGAATTATCATTATTTAATGGATATAATGATCCAACAGTGATTTAGGAATAAAAAATGATAATCTTCATTTATTGGAGTGGGATATAAAGTGGAAATTGATTGAAGCACAACCAAATGATGAGATTGTTATTAAGAAATGGATTTAAATTAAGTAATCTTATCTTCTGGTGAAAAATTCCCTAACTTAAGAAACTGATATTGTAACACCCCTCCCCTTCCCAATGGCTTGAGAGGGTTCTGAGATGCTACATGTACTTAGGTGACATTCTTAGAGCGCAAAAGGCCAGAAATAAATTTCTTGGGATTCAAGAATGATTGGGTAATGATTTTATCTTTGAAATAAAAACAACCTACCAAACGTGCCATTACCCAAAATAACAATATGATGCATGTTATTAATGTTTCACAATTCAACAAAACGAGAAGACCAATACAACCAAACCACAATAAACCAAAGTCAGAGTACCAAGAGGAAGATTGTAAAACAAAACCTAAGGTCATTGTGACATAAATCCATAACTCCACACCAAGCTCAATGATTTAACCACCACATGATTTCCCAAGCATCCCGAAGTGCCACAAAAGGAAGGAGATGTTTTACCTTTACCTGTGTCCTAGAATACAACATCTGCAAAAGAACCCAAGTCCCAAAGCATGGGGTGGTTAATAATACTCAATAGGTTCTCCCCAAATGACTTCCATACACTTTCCACTAGGATATAAATGTTAATAAAATTATATAAAACAATTTATATAAACCATTAAATAGTTCAAAAATTAACAACAAACCAAATGCATCCTTTTCCAAGAAATTCACCCAAATCAACAAAATTCCAAGGAAGGAAACCAAAACAGTCATTACCCATTTCAAATTGTTTTAAATTATCCAACTAGCATGTCCACACACCTATTCCAACCACATGCCCAAGTTTTACACTCACACCCAACCACACACACACACACATGAGTTTGGTGTTACTATTGATGGTGAACCTTCACATCCAAAGTTGTACACTTTTATAGTGGTACTTCATACCCACTTAACTTTGATGGTGGTTCTTCACTTCCACTATACATGTCTCATAACCCATGCTTAACCACTTAAGCCAATAAACAATCCAAAGCAGTTATCCAAACCACTATAACAATTAGTCAAAAACTTCCAACACAAACCACAACCATTTCAATAAAATCCACATTTATTGAAAATTCCCTAAAACCATATCCATTCCAAATACAATTTCAATAAAACAACCCTTTTTACTGAAAACCATTTTCACTAACTATTTCCCAAAAATCTACCATGCCAATTATTTTAAAACTCTCCTCTTTAAAATACAACATCAAGAACATTGCACAAAAATAACCCATTTTCACCGAAAATCTACAAAAAATCACAAAATGTGTGTCAAAAAAGATTCTCATATAAAAAAAATCATCAATTTCAAGTATAAAACATTAATTTGAAATTAAATACTTTTAGTTCTATCAAAATAGAGATGATAGTGAAGCCGCATATTTTAGGGTATGGAGAAATCGATCCACCACACAACCTTACACCGAATCCAGGTGAAACCTCCACAAAATCACCTTATATTACTTTACATAACATCAAAAAGACCAAATATCTCAATTTTAGGAAAAAAATTCATTTATCTACATGATATGGGTGTAGATCTAGAAAACTGAGAGAGAGGGAGGAATAGATCTAAGGAATAAGAAGAACAAACCAAGTGAGAAGAATTACTGGAGTAGAATCTTCTTCAAACCACCAATAAAACCATTAAATTTTACTCTAAAATGAGTCGTAGAGGTTATATAAACATTTAAGAGAGGAAATACTGAGTGTGTCTCAAGTGGGAGTAGGTTTGGGGTGATTTAGGTTAAATCTTTAGTGACACATTTTTAAAAATACCTTTTTTAAATCTATGAATTTGTAGCTTGCACTGTTAGAAAAACTGTGTGTTAAACGTGCTCATACTACAATCCCAAAGGGAACCCTGTATGGTTTCCTCACACTGTTTGAAAAACCATGCACAAACCATGTGAATCCCCCAATCTCCACCAACCACTTTAGACATAAACAAAGGTTACAAAGCTCAAACTGGGGGTACTAAATTCTCACCACCATTTGACTTTCTGCCCTCGGAAAGTAGAGAACCATTTCTTTGCTAAAAGAGTTCAAGAGATTTCTCAGCCATCTCTTTCTCCCTCTCCCAAGTCTCCTCATGGATCTGACTATGTTTCTACAATACCCAAACTAGAGAAATTATTTTAGCATGCAATACTTTATCTTTCCTATCCACAATTTTCTTTGGCACATACACTAAAGAAGCATCTAGCTATAGTTCAACGTTATCCCAATGAATCTCATGGTCATGATCTGAATGATAATTTTACAATTATGATACATGAAACAAATCATTCACCACACTAAATCATGGTGTAAAATCCAACTGATATTCCACCTCTCCAACCCACTCAAGTATTTCAAAAGGCCCAATATACCTCCGATATAACTAGACCTTATTTACAAACTAACGATGTTCGAACCTCAGAGAGATTATAAAGAACACATGATTACCCACATCGAACAAAAATGGTCATTGATGATGTTTCACATTTGATTTCTAATGACTCTAATCCATATCTATTCTTTTCCTAATAAAATCAATCTTTTCTTTCATCTCTTTGACAAGGATCATCCCAACCATCTAAGTCTCACATGTTTCCCCACAAAAAAGTGGAGAATGACATAAATTCCCATACAATTCTTAAAATGGGACCGTATTTATAGAGTCCTAATAACTATTATTGTAGGATAAATCGACCAATAGAAAGTGCTCCTTCCATGAGCCACCAAAATCCATCATAAAATCCAGCAACATATCCTCTAACATTTGTATAGTCCTATCGAATTTCCCATTCATATGAGAGTGATATGTCGTGCTCATCATAAACTGAGTCCCAATAGATTGTTTCAAGTATTTATAGAAATGAGATGAAAACCTCAGATCTCTATTTGATATAATCGAAACTGGAACACCATGTATATTTACGACTTCATGGATATAGATTTTGGACAGATCCTCAAACTAATGAGATTCATGAATAGGGATGAAATGGGACAACTTTGTGAGCCTATCCACTATTAACCATATTGAATCATGTTTCCTAACTAGTATTGTGAGACCTATAACAAAATACATCTCTATATACTCACATTTACACACTGAGATAGGTAAATAATCCAACATGCCTGCCTGCCACTTATGCTTTTCCTTGACTTGTTGACAAGTCAAACATCTCGATAAAAACTCAACTACTTTTCTTTTCATACTAGCCCACCAAAACTATACCTTTAATGCTTTATACATTTTCTAAATTTCAGGATTGATAACCCATATAGAATGATGATAATCACTGAGAATTTGTTCCTAACAATCCACCAGTACAACCATCTAATTCTAAAATCACAATAGTGAATTCCCATTCAGTTTCCATCCCTGAATAGTCTCCCCACCATTGAGTTTTGATCTCATATCCACACACTATTAATCAGAAATCTGCACCTCTTTAACCAAACCTACCAACTCAGGAACCAATTAAATGGGAAATAAAAAAATTAAATCACCTCGGTCTTCATATTCAATATGCATGTTAGTTATAACGAACATCAACTACTACTAATCCGATGCCTGTTTCACCACCTGAGCATATGAATTTTTACATTATGCATCTGCCACAAAATTTCCCTTACCGATGTGTACATTAAGTCAAAATAAAAAATTTATAGATACTCCATCCAAATACTTGGCCTAAAATTCAAATATCTTTTTGAGAAAATATGCTTTAAGATCCTCTGATCGGTATACACCATGAATTTTTCAATTAAGAGATAGTGACACCACATTTTCAAATCATGCACCATAACTACCAATTCCAAATCATGTGTTGGGTAGTTCTTATCATGAAAACTCAACTACCATGATCCCTACACAACAAAATGATTCACTTTCACGAGAACAAACCCCAACCCTAATCCCAATACATCACAATACACCACCTTAACTTTCTCTAGTTCTAGTATAATCAAGATTCGTGATGATGTAAGACAAACCTTAAGCTCTTCAAAATATTTCTGACATTGCTCATTCCATTAAAATGGAACATTCTTTCTTATAAAAGCTATCATCAATGAAGATAATCATGAGAAGTTATGAAAAAAGTGTCGATAATACCTAGCTAGACCAAGGAAGATTCATATCTCTGAAACATTCTTTGGTGGTTGCCACAAAATAACAACCTCTATCTTCTATGGATCCACTGAAACACCCCTCTCAGAAATCGTTTGGCCAATAAAATATTCCTCCTATATCCAAAATTCAATATTTGAAAATTTGGAAAACAATCGATGATATTTCAAGGTTACCAACACCACTTCCAAGTGTTTCTCATGCTCCACCGTCATCCTTGAATACACTAGTATATAATCTAAGAATACTACCATGAAAAAATCCATATATCTGTGAAATATCTGATTCAACAATTCCATGATCACAACTCATGAATTCATAAGACCAAAGGTCATAACCACATAATCATAATTTTCATATCTACTTCTAAAATCTATTTTGGGAATGTCCTCCTTCCGCACCTGCAACTGATGATATCCTGATCGCAGGTCAATCTTGGAGAACCACTGTGATCTCCTCAACTAATCTAATAGGTCATCAAAGTGAATAAGTGTATATTTATTCTTTATCATAAATTGGTTAAGCTTACAATAATCAATACATAGTCAAATGGTTCCATCCATCTTTTTAACAAAAAAATTGTTGCTGCCCACAAAGATGTGCTAGTATGGATGAAGCCTTTTTTTCAACTCTTCTAACTACACATTCAATTCCCTCAATTATTCTAGTGCCATTTGATAATATTGAAGTGATATTAGACTGGTCCCTTGGAGGATATCAACCATAAACTCCACTTATTTCATGGGTGGAAATCCAGAGAAGTCTTTTGAAAAGACATCTAGAAACTGATCAACCACTTCCTAGAAACTACTTCTCCAAACCTCTTCCATTGATTCCAATGAAAAATATTCCAACTTATATGATATTGTCCCAACTTTTAGTACCAACAAACCATTTTCACCCACCATCACATCTTTCTACCATCTAAAGAGATGTGTTATGTAGTTACCTTTCATAAAACTAATTGTTCAATCATAACAGTTGATATGGGACTTAACCATCATCAACCAATCCATACATTGTATTAAATAATATGAATCCATCTCAAGAACTGATAAGTACCATATCAAGTCAACTTCATCGAAAAATATGCAATATTCTGTACACAGGAAGTCTTGACACTCTCTTTGACCCCAAAGAGTTTGATATCTTAAAACAAAAGGCATAATTTCCATATTTAATCCTAGAAAATCAACTATATGAGAATAAATGAAAGAATTAGAGGAACCCATATCAAACAACACTTTCAGAAAGGTATAATTCAAAATAATCATACCTCATACCATGGATAGTCTCGACTGATCATCCACCACAACCTGATCAGCTCCAGATAACAACTTGCTTGTGAAACTCTACTCTTTGTTACCCTATTGGAAGTTCCCCTATTGAGGAGTCATGGTATTCCAATAATCACCATGAGTAACTTATCTCTTCTAATAAGGATCATTCTATTGAACCTGTCTCATTGAGGCCTAAGATGGCTGCGACCACTAATGAGTGTCATGGACACCCGACCTTGGAGCATTATGACAATAACATTGAAGATTCCCCATATATTTTTAGTTATGACATGATCAAGTTTTTTATGTACAATCCCTCTTGAATTGTCCTATGTAACAACACTAAAAACATATCATCTTATTTTGAGGCTTCAGATGAATATTTACAGATCATGTCGTCAGATTCTAAGACATACACCCACCCTAGAAATAAGTGTCCATCTTTCGCTTCATCCCCATGTTAGAATTCCCATTACTCCCCTTGGGTATCAACATGCTTCCCCCTCATGTATCCCCCAAGATATCCCTTTTGTCCACTGATTCTCTATTCACCATTTTTTATAATATCTTATACATAGAACTGCTATCTTAGAATGAATTTCATACCTTAAGCCCGATTCAAAGATCCACACCTTTAAGGATTCATTGGACACCACCTCGGGTGAAAACCACACTATGTTCATAAAATTAGCTACAAATTCCGTCATTGACATATTCTCCTACTTTAAAATCATGAAATAAATTGTACATCGAATTTTTAACGTATGAGGGTATAATTTTTTGTTAAAAAATTCCTCAAAACCCTCTCATGTCATACCTTGGTCCGTTCTAGCTTGGACCAGAAACTCCCACCACTGACGTGAAAGATCATCCAACATGTACATCACTAACTTCACCTTTAACTCTGATGGTGTTCCCAGAAAATTGAATATTTGATTCATTCTATTTAACCTTGCTTATGCCCTTTTTGGATTCGAATCACCCCGAAAAATGGGTGGATTCGTATTTTGAAACTTAACCGAGTGATCCCCATGCCTCGGCCCATATCTTCTGTTACAACTTTCCACAGCCTGGAAATATTGCACTATAATATTCATGAGGTGCTAGTTCACATGGGGCTCAGGTGAAACCACATTTTCCATATCTTCCCTGGTTGGTCTCAACGATGTCTACCCGATACCATTTCTATCAATTCAACACAAGTACCACCATAAGTCCCACTCCCAATAAACTGAAGGCTTATAATTTATAATTGAAATTCATTCCAACTGTCATAATGGTTCTTTACATATTCCAATTTTAACATGTTAAACCACATTTAAAAAATCCACAATGTTTTGAAAATCGTTCCATTTTCAAAATACAATGATCGTTCTCTTTAAAAAATCCGCACATATGAAAAAATTTCCAAATTTTTCAGGAATCAAAATATTCATTATCATAGCAATAATAATTATACCCAATGAAATATGCATCATAGTGGGAATTCATTTCCACCATGCATTCCATGGTCATCTCATTGGCTATACCCACAACAATGAGACCGCGTTCCTATAAGTGTCTCCAAAAAACTTACATACCCAACTCCTTGGTAACTTTAAGTTCAACAAAAAGGGTTAACTACATCCTTTTATTCTATAAATTTTATGTTATAACAACATTATGCCTTGCTACTATCCCAACTCAATCAATTAAACAAGAATGAATGCTAACTCTAAGACCGACAACTGATGTCATGAAACCGAACAAACTGCTTTCACTTGAAAATCAAGGACCGCAAATACTGATACCACTTATAACACCCCACCCCTTCCCATTTGATTGAGAGGGTGGAGAGATGATACTTAGACATAATTGATGTTACTAGGGTTCCAAAGGATGGAAATAAATGCTGAGGGATTCAAGAATGATTGGGGAACAATTTTCCCTTTGAAATAAAAACAACCGACCAAACATGTCCATACCCAAAGTAACTATATGATGCATGTTATCAATGTTTCAAAAATCACAATACCAGAAGACCAATACAACCAAACAATAATAAACCAAAGTCATAGTACCAAGTAGAAGGCTAGACAACAAAACCCAAGGATTCTATGAAATGACTCCGTAGCTCCACACTAAGATCCATGCTCCAACCACTATAAGATTTCCCAAGCATCACAAAGTTCCACAAAAGGAAGGAGATTGGTTACCTTTACCTGTGTCTCAGAATACAACATCTTCAAAATAACCCAAGTGCCAAAGTAGTAATTCATTAATAATACTACTAAGTTCTTCCCAAATTAATTCCCTACACATGCCACTAGGATATATCTATTAGAACAATTTTATAAAAAAAATTATATAAACAATTAAATAGTTCAACAATTACCAATTAGAAAAACACATCCCTACCTAAGAAATTTACCAAAATTAGCACAATTCCAAGGAAAGCAACCAAACAAGTCATTACTCTTTTAAAATTTTTATAAACCAATCCAACTAGCTTGTCTGCACACCTATTCCAACCATATTTCCAAGTTTTACACTCACACCCAACCACACTCACACATTTTCTCAGTGTTACTATTGATAGTTGAAACTCACATTCAAACCCATCCACTTTTGTAGTGGTACTTCCCGCCCACTTCCCTTTGATGGTGTTTCCTCACAACCACTATACCTAACTCAATACCCTTTATTAACCACTTATGCCAATAAACAAGATAAAGAATTTATCCAAACCAGTACAATAAGCAATCAATAATTTCGAACAAAAACCATAACCATTTCAATAAAATACACATTTATTGAAAATGACCTAAAACCACATCCATACCAAATATCATTACAATAAAACAACTATTTTTTATTGAAAACCATTTTCTAAAACTATTTTTAAAAAATACGCCATGGTAATTATTTTAAAACTCTCAATTTAAAATCCAACCTCAAGCACATTGCACAACAATAACCCATTTCCCCCAAATCCATAAAGCATCACAAAATGCTTTTCAAACAAGATTTTCACATCACAAAAGTCATATATTTCAAGAATAAACCATTAATTTGAAATTAAAACCTTCTATTTATATCAAAATGGAGATGAGAGTGAAGCCACATACCTTAGGGTTTGGTGAAATCAACCCACCACACAACTGCACATTGAATCTGGGTAAAACCTCTATAAAATTTCATTAGATTCCTTTCCCAAACATCAACAAGACCAAATCTCACCATTTTAGGAAAAAATAATCCTATATATACATGATAAGGTTGTAGATATAGAAAAACAAGAGAGGGGGAGGACTAGATATAAGGGATAATAAGAAATAACCAAGATAGAAGACTTACCAAAGAAGAATCATCTTCAAAAGACTAAGTAAACCCTTATACTTGCTTCCAAAATGAGTGGGAGAGGTCCCCTAACCCTTGAGGAGTGGAAATAATGGGTGATTCTTGAGTGGTAGGAAGTCTGAGGTGTTTTAGATTAAATTATGAGTGACCTGTTTTTAAAAATCCCATTTTTGAAAGCCTCACACGGCTAACTCATACGGTTAGACAATCCATGCAATAAATACACTCTTACTACTATCTCATAGGGCACTAGACATGGTTTCCTCATATGGTTAGACAAACCATGTGAGAACCATATGAAGCATACTACATCCACAAACACGATTTTCTAGAGATCCTGCTTTGTTTCCCATAACCATGCTCAAACTATGCTCTCTTAGAAAAGCCACAAAACTATTCCTAAATCCTTCTAAACTCTCCCAAACATTACCCAACCACTTATAAGAATAAATATAGATAAAAAAAGATTACATACAACAAACTAGGGGTACTAAAAATGTTGAAATAAATATTTTTCCTATTGCAATCATTCCTGATGATATTAATGACCTTTTTTACACATCTTTGGTTTATGGTTTTTTGTTTTTTGATTTTTTTATGATCATTCAATTTATTATGATAAATGATGTTTTCACTATCCATCATCATTTGGATATTAGGATTTTCTCCCAGTTATGAATCTTCACTTCCCACATATGTTCTAATATTTGGAAACCTGGAATATATTATTCCAAATGACCTTTGTTCACCACTTCTCTCTTCTCAATTGGATGTTTTACTAACCCATTTTACGATGTGGGTTTCCCATAATGGGATTTTAAATTGTTAAACCCTTTATTACTGAGAATAAGTTCAAATAGTTAGGATGAAATTTATTTAATGGAGTTAGAATGTTACACCATGAGATTTTGTGAAATATTATTTTTAAAATGAATTTAATATTTTTCATATTTGTCATTACATGATACACCGAGTGTAGCTTTCATTACATGCAATATAGAGTTTAAACGAAAGGTGACATACTATTAAAATATTATTATTTAATATGATAGTTACAACTAAGTAATTGGAATAGAGGGTAAGTTTATGATTAAATATATTATGAAAATATATAGTTTACACATGTATATAAAATTAATTATTTGGTGACCAATTAATTATAAATGAAAATAAAAACTTTTTGAAAATAAAGGAAACCTTTTTTTGAAAATTATTTTAATAAAAAAAGCACATTTTGCATCAATAAATAAAAAAATAACTTTTTACGAATTATTTTAAAGAAATTTATATATTATATATTTGATGAAATGTTTAAAATTTTTCTGATGTTTTTTTATAGACAAGAGATAAGAATAAATACAATTTTAAGCTTAAAAAACTATATTTTTATAAAAAAAATTTAACACATTTTGCAGAGTTATTTTAAAAAATAAATATTGTAAATTTTAGAAAATTTATTTGGAAAAAATAAAGGTAATTTTGAAATATTCATGTCTAAACATTCTAAGGCTTATTTTTTTAAAATTTTCTAAGATAAATTTTAAGATGAATAGTGAAAAATATTAGTGTTTATTAAGAATTTTCCTTTATTTGAAATATTTAAAATAAATAAAAATTATTTTAATAAGTTTTTAAAAGAAAAATTAGTTCCATTATATTTATATTAATAAAATTTAGTTAATTGTAATCAATTTAATATTTAATTTTGATAAAAAGTTTTTTAATCTATGAAAAATTTTACTTTGGAAAACCACTTTCGCATCATGTTTGTGAGATTAATTTTAAAATAAATTTTACCACTTATTTGAATCAAATTTGGAAAAATAGATTCCGTATTTAGAATCATAAAAATTTATAATATCTTGTGAGGTTAACTTAATTTTTTTCCACAATGAATTGTAAGAACATTAAAAATTATTTACCATGGTTAAGGTAAAAATGGGTTTACTAGAGGGTTAAAATAAAATGATAAGGATTGAAAATGGTATAAAAAATGTAAAAAATCTATTTTATAACCATATTTAGACCATATATCTTCTATTTAATATAATTACCTATTTTGGATCTTGTTTCATGTAAGAAAAATGGGTGCATATTTTGATTTTTAAAAATTACAAGTATTCCACTCGTCTCACTTATAAAAGGTCACCCCTCTGCTATCCTATCTTTAAGTCCCTAAACTTTTCATTGAAGTATTATTTTGATTATAAATCTAACTTATTAAACCTTTTGGTGAAAACCAAAATAAGTTGTCTGAAGAAGAGGTAAGATCCCTAATCAAACATTTTATGTTATTTCTCCCAAAACCCACTTAAATTCTGGTTAAGACATGATTATATAAAAAACATTGTATATTCCAAATATTTTTATGTTATTATGTTAATGTAATAATCTAAATCCATCTCCTCTTCCATCAAATGGGTTACAAAGTCATCATCCGTGTGTACGGCAGACTACCACCTCACGAACTGATGTTTTTATTTTTCCATAACCACCTCTCATGGATAGATATAATGAAGGATTTATTGTTTATATATGATATTTGTGATATTATTATGCTTTTGGAATCATGATGTCACATTTTACCACTTAATTTTCATTTGGTGAGAATATGATAATATCGTTCTTGTGTACGACTGACTACCACCTCATGAAACGACGTGGTTCTTTCATGCTTTACATAAAAGTTAATAAGGATTGTTTTAATGAAAATATGTTATCTATATGAAATAATAATGATTTTTTAATGATAATATATTATTTAACTTTTTTCTTTCTTCTTAATGGAAAATGGAAAGAAAATTCACGCATACATTCGACTTACCATCTTCAATAACGATGTATTCCATTTTCTATCTCTAACTCTTATGGATAAATATAAATAAATTTATAATTAATATATAAAATATTTATATCATGATTAAAAATATTTATATGATGTAACCTTGATCAAATTAATGGGGCGAAAAATAGACAATCAAAACTGTAATGAAAAACAAAGCACTTATTGCTGAAACACGACATTAACATGGAATTATTAATAAACGGGTATTAAAAGGTCATATGTATATAATATATTGTTTAATATATATGCGTACGGTTCTATTTTATATTTATAATAAACTAATATTTATTATATAGTATGTTTTAATGCGTACAAAGTAATTCAAGACTTATGCTAAGTGATTCTCGTCTCATGTTTTACTTCTTTGAGACACATGCCATATTCACCACCTATTCATTTTACGTGGTATATATACTACCCATTAATAGATTTTATGATTAATAAACTAAAAATTATTGTTATTTACAAATACATTTTTGTGTCTCTCTTTAATGGTGTTTATGGTATAAAAGTTCCCAATGTGGTAAGGGTCTTATGATACAATGTCATAATTTATTGGGATTGTTTATGTTTATGCTACCGAGGATAAAATATTATGATCCATCTATCAAGAAACTAATTAAAATTATTATAATATATTTATTTAATGGGAATAAATGGTTTCAATTTATTTTCATATCTTAATGTACTCAGGATGTCAAAGAAATGTTTTTTTAAAGAGAACAGACTTTATTTCTCTCTTCGACAGAAAATAATTTTCCATCACAAATCTTGTTTTCAAAAAATATCTTTAGAAATGTTTTTCAAATACTAAAAATGATTTATTAAAGTATTTTTTACCCCTGTTTTAAATTTTTTAAAAATGTTTTTAAAATAATATTAAGTTCAACTTCTAAACAATTCCCATTTTTATTTTACCTAAAATGTGAAAATAATATTTTTCTAAATGTGTACGAAATGAAAGGTATTTTTCACTGTCATGAAAAATTTTCTATTTTAAAGATTCACTTACAAGTTTCAATATTCAACTTAAATGGAAATAATTTAAAAAACATTTTATGATTTTTTAGTTTTAAAAATTTATTTTCAAAATGTAAAGGATATTTTTCTCCAGAAATGTTATAATGCCTCAACCCTAGATGCGAGTATTCGGTGCCTTATTTTATTACATTGGCATGATCACATGGAAGAAAATCCCGAAAGATCGATCAGTTTAGCAGTCTAGATAAACAAATTTACATACATGATACCCATATTACTTGGGAAACAAAAAATAAAATATGACCCAAAATAAAATGAAATAAACATCATCCTTGAAATATTATTAAATGATCTGTTCTTCATATATTGGGGAAAGGAGGCTAAAATAAGGGTGAGATCAAATTCCTAGTAATGGTAAATACAACAGAAGTAATTATTAATCAATGATCATAATCGACACGGAATGTTAAATAACTAAGAGCACATAGAATTTAAATAATCGGATAAGGAAAATTCAACATGGCTTGGAAAATAATGGAAACACATGCCATTTAATCAATACAATGAGAATGAAATACATCCAGAGACAATGTCAAAGAAATAATCTCATTGATAAATAGTAAATGAATCTAAATGAGGTAAATTATTAATTATTGGATTCCATGTTTCCTAAGTACTTGGTACCTTTACCATCAAGACCATTCAAAAGACATTTTATAACATATTTTGTGAAAACCCATCTGATTTTTCCAAATTATTCATCTCATAAGACTACTGATGCATCAAGGGATATCTATAACAAGGTCAATCCCATTTTCTATAAAACCCCAAAGATTTACAAATAAATTTAATATAAAATTCCTAAAATATTGAGTCTCTATGAAACAACACTATGTTATTATTTAAATAAGACAGTTATAACCTATCCATTAAACATAATTTTTCCACTCATGTGATTTGAATTTTGAAAAACTGACATACACAGTTACGTTAAGTAATATATTTAGATTTTGATTGGATCAAATTACTTTTTTGGTGAACATTAACTTGACACTTAGGAATATTAATGTTACCCTTATGAATAGTATCCTCACCCATGAAATTATAAATAAAATTTATGCACATTATAAATGAAATAAAATAATTTAAAAATTAATTAAGTGTTGGTATTTTTACGAGTAATAAATATTTAATTATAATTAATGAATTTATTTAAAATAAAATTCATGTTGATAAAATGTATTCCTAAATGAATATTTCTTCCTTTGATTTTAGGATAATTTAATGAGACTTTAGCTAATTTTCAGGGTGTTATAAAATTAGTTTTAAATTTAAAATCTATATTTTTCAAGTAAATAATGATTTTATTTAAAAATTAAATTTCATGTATTTAGAAAACTATTTTGATAAAATGGAGTCCATTTTTTAATTCTACACAACAAAAAATGGTTATGGTGTTTTTTTGGTATTTTTCTAAAATACTTGAATTTTTGGTGGATAGTAAAATATGGTAAATCTTGGTATAAATAAATTATAATTCTTATTTATTTTAGGGGGATTTAAGTGTTTTAAAAGTATCTTTCTCAAGTTCTTCCCGGTATACAAGCCCGATTCAAGGGAACTTCTCGAATTCTTACCTATTTTCAAGGGAACTCTATAATCTATTTTAAGGAAACATTATTTTTATAAAATCACTCATTTTATTATGAAAAATAGTCTTATTTACCTTCTTGTTTTATACAAATATTTTTACAAAATATCTATTCTTATCAAAGTAAAATAGTATTTCTCTTAAGAATTACTTGGTGATTTTTATAAGAGTAATTTCATCTATTTGAAGACTATTTTTTTGATTCTTATGTTTAATTGGGAATAATATGTTATGATGTCAACTACAATATTTTATTGAATGGTTTTTGATTAGTTTAACTGTAGATGTGTTATCCTTATACCATTCACCATAATACTCATAATGGTTAGTGGTTATGTTTATATATTGGGGAAAGTTATTTACATTTCATTTGTTAGTTTCAATATGAATGTATATATTGATTATGTTTAACCCCTTTTATATGAGGAATGCAGTGGAATTAGTATGGGTTTGGTGGGGCCTTATATTACCCCTTGATTCATCGGTAGGTCTCATGAGACAAAACATATATGGTCTTGGCTAAGGTCTTTCCAATTTTCAAATATGGTTTTGGCTGTAGCCTTAATCATTTTTCAAATGTCTTGGGAAAGGCCTTGATGATATATTTCGGAATGTATGACATATGTATTCCCTTGTTATGAAAATAGTAATTTATAGTCCATGGGATTATTCTACTAGTAGAATATCCATGGAAATATTTTATTATGGAGTTATTCATTCAGTTTTTATTCCTGCTACATTATGCTCAATTATATGTTTAAAGGCATGTGTTTTTAGTTTCTCACCATGCCTAGTGTTTATGTTTATGATTAATTCCACTATATTACTTACACTTACTGAGCATCTAAGATCACCCCTTTATTATGTTTTATTTCCCCTAGGTTGCAACGATGAATATTATAAATGACTTGGGTGAATAATCTAGGAATTGTGGATGTTCAAAAGTAATTTATTTATTATATTTCTTTTGAATTTGTAATGTTGAACTTATATATGTATATGGTTTTCCAAAACTACTAAAATATTCATTCCTTCAGGATATGAATTTCTTGTTATCATGACAATGTAATAAAATAATGCACTTTCTATGGCAACTACGTTTGGGGAATTATAGTTGGTATTAGAATAAGTTTAATAGAAAACTTGGAAACTAGATTTAGAAAATGTTGATTAGGGAAAAGCCATAATATAATCTTTTTGGATAAGAATACATGAAAATCCTCGAGTTTTGGTAAGGAATAGATTATGTGAATATTCGTAGGAAATGCATCCTTGTTTTCATACTATAGGTGGATGTGGTTCTGGAACATATGTACAAAAGAGTAACAACTCTAACAAGGTGTTCTGTGCCTGACTCGGGGTAATAGGGTACATGAAAACAATCCTTACTATGTACCTTGTTTGACACTCCTGGGGTATATGAATAAGATAATTCACATTTTCTTTACAATCCGTTATTAAGAATTTAAAAGTAAATTTTTTCTTAAAGAAACAATGTTATGATATTATCTATGCATAGGATTTCAATTTATGTTAGTTATTTTTCTAGTTGATATTATACATTACAATTCACAACCTAATCTAGTGTGTACCATTATTTAGAAATGGTACCTAGTGGAAGGAATGGAAACAAAATGAATGCATGTATTCCATATAGGGATTGAACTCCTATGAAAGATAATGATATTTGTACTAGAGCTACAACTGGTGCTGGGTAACTTATAACTATACTGGGATAGATTAATCAGGTTATGAAAAATAACAATACCCGTATGGAGCATTCTGATCTACAATGTGGAAGTGAAATGTTAGATTGCTTTATGCAACAAAATCCTCCATCATTGAGTGAGACTATAAACCAATCCGTATCAGAGAAAGAGATAAGTTATTTAGAGAAGATATTTCTCACTTTGGGATGTAACAAAAGAGATAAGGTTGTCGTGGTAGTTTATCGTCTATCAGGATATATGGATTAGTGGTGGTCATTGACTCAAAACCCAAAGGCTGAAGAAGATATTGAAAATATGGAGTAGAGGTATTTTAAGGAAAAATTCCTAGATAAATATTTTCCCAATGAACAATGAGAGGATATGAAGAGGAAATTCATGAATCTCAGAAAGAAATAGGATGAAAATGTTACAAAGTATGAATCCAACTTTATAACATTAACAAGGCATGCCGTGAACTACATACATAATCCGAGGAGCAAGATGGATTGATTATTTGATGGATTAAAACCATTCCTATGAAGGCAACTGGTCTACCAAAGTTTCTAATAATACAAAGATACCGTCTCATGTGATATTAAGATAAATATATAATTCTATAATTCTTATGACTTTAAGGAAAAAACAAGAGAAGAAGATGGTGTTGGAGGATAGAATGGATAAAGGTAAGAATAAAAAGGGGAATTTTCCAACATGCGATACTTGTGGAAGGAAACACCATAGTGATTTCTTAAAAGGAAAGGAGTTTTCTAAAAGTGTGGATAGAAATTCCATCATATTGGTGATTGTAAGGGAAAGAAAGAAGTAATTAATGTTCAATTCTATAATTTTAGGGATATGAGACACTATGCTAATTATTTTACAAAGCATCAAGGAAACATGCCTCAAAAAAGGAAAAGGGAGCAAGACTAAGCTATTGTGGTCACAACTTCTAAGGTTGAAGTTCCTAAAAATTTGGTGGTTGGTACTTTAATCATTTCCTCGAACTTAGGAAATTATTTATTTGATTCCAGATCATTGTATTCTTTTCTATCTTCCCAGTTTCCTGAGAAAATTAGATATTTCCAATTTTATTTAATAAATAATTTGTCTGTAAAAATTCATAAGGGAAGTATAATTGCAATAAAGATGTGTCTACCAACACCCATATGTCACATAAATGTTCTTTAGTGTTATATGTTATCATCATACCCATTATTGACTTTTATTTAATTCTTAGTTTGAATTGGATTTCAAATTATTATGAAAATATATATTATAATAAGAAGGAAGTTAAAATTTTTGTGAGCCATGTAGAGTCCCTTATCATTAGAGAAGAAACATCATAATGTGATTCTTATCTTTATCCAACCCTAGTAGCTCTACTAAATTAGATTCTTAGAGAGGAATATGGAACAATATCTATAGGTGAGGAAAGAAATGTTCAAATCAAATATGTAACTACTATGAAAGAAAATATTGATTTTTTTCCAAAGGATTTACCAGGGAATCCTCCAGAGCACAAAGTTGAGTTATCTATTGATTTAATTCCTATTTCAAGACATATATCAAAGTTTCCTTATAGGATGGACATAGTGGATACAGTAGAGCAGAAAAAAAACTAGAGGAATTGAGTGATAAAAGATTTATTCTCCCTAGTGTTTCTCTATGGGGATCCCATGTTCTTTTTGTTGTGAAGAAAAATGGATATATGAGGCTTTGTATTGACTACAGGGGGATCAATTCTATTAAGATAAAGAAAAAGTATCCTCTTCCTCACATTGATGATTTGTTTTATCAACTTCATGGAGCCTAATATTTTTCGAATATTTACCTTTGATTCATCAGTTTCATGTGGGGAAGGAAGATATTACAAAGATAGTATTTCAAACTAAGTATGGGTATCACGAGTTTATAGTAATGCCTTTTGGACTAACTAGGGACTCCTTTATTTTCATGAATTTAATGAACAGAGTTTTCAAGGAATATCTTTATGACTTCATTATAGTATTTATTAATGATATCCTGGTATACTCTAAAATCTATGAAGATCATGAGAATCAATTGTGTGTTATTCTGAAGTCTCTTAGAAGAAAGGAGTTATATGGGAAGTTTAGAAAATGTGAATTCTAGATTAAACAAGTTTCCTTTATTGGCCATATTGTCTATAAGGTTGGAATATTTTTTGATCCTACAAAGACAAAGGCAGTTCAGGAATGGCCTACACCAATGGACATAACCAAGGTACATAGTTTAATTTTTTTATTAGGTTATTAGTAGTGTTTTGTTCATAAATTCACCTGATTATCCAACCTGTTAACCATGATTACTCATCAAGGGATTATGTTTATATAGACAAAATAATGCGACAAATGTTTTAAAGAATTGAAGAGGAGATTAGTGATTTCCCCGATCTTGAATCTATTATCGGAAAGTGGTGGATTTGTGATTTATAGTGATGCATAAAAGAATGGACTTAGCCATGTCCTTATAAAGAATTATAGAGTTATACCCTATGCATTAAGGAAGTTAAAAACTTATGAACAGAACTATCCAACTCATGATCTTGAGTCGGAAGTTGTAATATTTTCCCTAAAGATATATGGACATTATCTCCATGGAGAAACATGTGAGATATATACAGACCATAAGTGTTTGATATATATCTTCACATAGAAAGAAATCAACATGAGGAAAAGGATATGGCTATATTTTCTTAATTATTATAATTTTTCCATACACTACCTACTAGAGAAGACATATAAGGTGGTAGATGCATTAAGTTGAAAGGATCATGGAGTTCTCAAAAAATTAAGGGTTAAAAAGGATCTAGGGTTCATGCATCTTGTAAATATGGATATGGAAATTATCAAAGAATGTGAATCATAATTACATTTTTAGTTGGTTTACCAACCATATTTATTAGATAGGATTAAAAGTTCCCAGCCTGATGATGAGAATCTTCAAAAGAAAATTAATGTTTTGAATGATGGGAAGTTGGAAGAAATCGTGTGTGAGGATGGAAATATAAAATTTGGGAAGAGGATTTGTGTTCCTCCTGTACCACATCTATAAAGGTAGTTATTGGATGATTCCCATAGTTTAAATTTCTCTATACATCCTAGTATCACTAAGATATATGGAGATTTGAAAGAATATTTCTAATCAGATAACATGAAGAGGGATATTGCTGATTATGTAATAAGATATTTATTCTGTCAATAAGTAAAGGCTGAAAGAACACATCCAAGAGTATTAATGCAACCTATACACATTCCTACATGGAAATGGGATGACATCACTATGGATTGTTTTTTCAGATTACCCAAAAATCCAAGAAGGAATGATACAATATGGGCAATTGTTGATCGACTTGTGAAATCTATACATTTCCTCATTATAGGGGAAGATTTTTCACAGGAGTGCCTTGCACGACTATATATCAATGAAGTTTTAAGACCTCATGGAGAACCTCTTTCAATATTATATGATCATGATCCAAGATTTACATCAAAATTTTGAAAGATTATTCTGAAATCTTTAGATACTGAGCTTCTATTGAGTACTGTTTATCACCCTCAAAATGATTGAAAATAAGAAAGGACGATCCAAAACTTAAAAGATATTGTGAGATCATGTTCACTTGACTTTAAAAGTATGTTGGATTTGTATTTACCTTTGGTGGTGTTTTCCTACAATATCACTTTCCATTTTAGTATTCAAATGATACCATATGAAGCATTGTAGGGAAAGAGATGTCATACACCAACTTGTTGGGATGAAGTTGGATAAAGGAAGCTTATGGGGCTAGATCTTGTAGAGGAAACAACATATAAGGTAAATACAATTCAAACCCATATCAAAACATCTTAAAGAAGGAAAAACATTTATGCTGATAATCGAAAGAATGATTTGGAATTTCAAGAGGGAGATAAAGTTTTCTTGAAAGTATCTCCACGGAAGGGTGTTATAGGATTTGGGAATAAAGGAAAACTAAGACCTATGTATATTGGTCCTTTTGAATTTTTGGAGAGAGTGTGAGCTGTGGCTTATCATTTGGTCATTAAAACTATTATTTCTGAAGTACACAATGTGTTCCAAGTCTCATTGGTAAGAAAGTACTTGCTAGACCCAAAGCATGTACTCACTGTAGAAGGAATAGAATTGGAACATGAATTATCTTACTATGAAGATCCTATCTAGATTCTAGACACTCAGGAACATGTGTTGAGGAATCAGACGACTTAGCTGGTAAAGGTACATTGAAAAAATCATAAAATTGAAGAGGCGACATGGGAGCCGGAGGAACTTATGATGAAGAACTACCCAAATCTTTTTATGATGTAACATTCTAGAGTTTCAAGTATGTAATTTTTGTAAGGGGGAAGAATGTAACACCCCAAGGATTTATACATAAACAGTCTCATTTCATAAGATATTTAGAGTCTGATAGGATTAACTTACTTTTCTAGTGAATAGTAACTTGAACCTTATGAATAGTAATATTAACATTATGAATAGTAATGTTACCCTTATGAATATTAATTTTACACTTATAAATAGTAACCTCACCCATGAAATTATAGATAAAAGTTTGTAACATTATAAATGAAAAAATATATTTAAAGAGTTAATTAAGTATTGGTATTTTTATGAGTAAAAAATATTTAATTATAGTTAATGAATTTATTTAAAATAAAATTCATTTTCCTAAAATGTATTCCTAAATCAATATTTTGTTGTCTTATGATTTTTGGATAATTTTATGAGACCTTAGATAATTTTTAGGGTGTTATAAAATCAGTTTTAAATATAAAGTCTATTTTTCAAGTAAAAATTTATTTTATTTAAAAATTAAATGTCACATATTTAGAGAACTATTTTGATAAAATGTATTACATTTTTTAATTTTATAAGTCTAAAAATGATTATGGTGAATTTTTGGGATTTTTCTAAAATACTTGAATTTTTACTAAATAGTAAAATACAGTAATTTACGGTATGAATATATTATAAGCTAAATACGCTATTACTATAGTCATTGATAATGTAAGAAAACTTGGTTCAAAATTGAAATTTAATTATTACTGTTTTTGATCACAATAATCAAACACTATTTCTTGTCTTGAGAAAATTAGTAAATTAATGAATAAGATATTAAAAAATCACCCCTCTCCTCACTATAAAACCACCCCACACTCCATCTTCTTCTCACTTCTCTAAGCCTTGAATATTGTTAATGTACTACCAAAATCAACTTCCCTAGTACATCCCAACTTCTAGGAGCTATTTTTCTTTTGAAAAGACTAAAACCCCTTCCCTTAAGGAGATTATCAAGGAGGTGTATTGAAGAGGTAAAATCCACTTCATTTTTCTTTTAATTTCATTTCAAGTTCCTTTTTTATCCTCTCCTAAACTCCTCTATCCAAATGATCATGATAAATATAGTACCATATATGTACTATAATTATATATTATTAATGGAATAACCACCATTAACATAATATATCTCTCTCTCTATATATATCTTTTATTTTAAAAATGAAATCATCATCCGGGAGGTGCTGATTTACAACCTTTGTGGACGAAAAAATTTCATTCTTAAATTTATTTCTCAATTATGGTCATGGAACCATTTTTATGGCTGAACTAGATTTTAAAATATGTATTATATTTTATGTGATGATTTGATGACCATAATTTTTTAGGATACTAAATAATACAACAAAACTAGTTTGTTGTTATCAAAAAACTGCCATCATAATCTAATTGTTTATCACTAATGTTTTATCTAATAATTTATCCTCATAAAATTTAACCAAATTATTTATATAATCATTTAAAATTATGTATATTTTTAATTAACAATATATAAATTCAATTCCATAAAACTATATCTATTCAACTTGAACTTCCATACTCATATACAAGTATACAGATCGTGAAAACCAGGGAAACAGACACTCATGAGCAATAAAATTGTATCTTATAACTCATACAAATGGATATAAATGAACATTATAAAATTAAAATAATTAAAAAATGTATATAAGGGTATGAATCAATTTATTAATGTATTTAATTTTTTTTATCAAGGATTTTAAGGTCAGGTGAAAAATACTTTCGGACATAAGGTAAGGGTATTCTACCCAAACCTCTATTTTCATTCGGGTTACTCCTATTCTCTAATTACCTCAATGAAATTATCATTTATTCTTATATAATCCTTATAAATTACGTTTTAATATTCTATATATATGTACCAATCAGAATCTTTCTTTCTTTTATGAGGATTTACATCTTTTAAAAGGATATTTTTCAAAATCTTCCTGATAAACAAGCCTCATTCAAGGGAACTTCATGAATTCTTACCTATTTTCAGGGGCACTCTATAATATATTTTAATCCACCATTATTTTTATAAAAACAAAAATTTTATTATGAAAAATATCTAATTTTACTTCTGGTTTTATACAATGATTTTTCCAAAAGAACTCTTCTTGTCAAAGTAAAATAGTATTTTTCTCAAGAATTACTCGATGAATTTTATAAGTGTAATTTCATCTATTTTAAAACCATTTGTTGAATATTATGTTTAATTGGGACTAATATTTTATGATATAATCTATCATATTTTATTGAATGGTTTATGATTAGTTTGAATATGGATGTGATATCTTGATATCATTGATCACACTACTGAGAATGGTTAGTGATTATATTTATAAATTGGGGAGAGTTATTTATATTTCATCTGTTAGTTTCAATATAAATGTATATATTGACTATGTTTCACACCTTTAATATGTGGAATGAATTTGAATTAGTTTGTGATTGGTGGGGCCTGCTATATCCCCTTGATTCATCGGTTGGTCCCATTAGAAAAAATAGAAATGGACTTGGGTGAGGACTTAACCATTTTCAGATATGGTTTTGGCTGAGGCCTTAATCATTTTTCAGATGTCTTGGCTGAGTTATTGACGGTATGTTTCAGAATGTCCGATATATGCATTCCCACAATGTGAAACTAGTTTTTGATAGTCCATGTAATTATTCAACTAGTAGAATATCCATGGTTATGTTTTATTGTGGAATTATTAATTCAGCTTTTATTCCTACCATATTATGCTCAAGTATATGTTCAAATGCATTTGTTTTTTATTTTCTCACCATGACAAGTGTTTATTTTTATGATTACTTCCACTGTATTACTTACACTAACTAAGAATTTGGGCTCACCCCTTTATTATGTTTTATTTCCTCCAGGTTGTGAAGTTGAATATTATGAACGACTTGTAGGAATAATTTAAGTGTTACAGATGTTCTAAAATAATTTATATTAATTATTTCTTTTCAATTTGTAATGTTGAAATTATGTATGTATTTGGTGTTCAAAAACTATAAAACTCTTCGTTCCTTTAGGACATGACTTTCTTTTATTAATAACAATATAATAAAATTTTGCACTGGCTCCAAGAAACTTGGTTTGGGGCATTAAAATTTCATACCTTTCCAAATCATTCTTGATATATCTAATAATCAATTTAATTAATTAATAATGTTCCTCATCAAATATCCACATTGAATAAAAGATACCAATTTATCAATAATTCCCTAGTTAATTGAATAACTATCAAACTGAATACCGTATGTGAAAATGGTATATGGTTTAGAAAATAATAATATAAATTTCATGAAAATATTTAAATTTAAGAAAAAATCATCATAATGAAGTTTTTATTTCAAGAGAAGGTTAACAATCAAAGAAGAAAGTGATATTGGAAAAATAACTTTTACCCCTTAGTAATCTTCAAGTGAAAACCACTTGAATGAGATAATTCAAAGTAAAACTTTAAATAAAATAAAGATAAACGGATTAATTATATAATATATCAAAATGGGTATTATATACACCACAAAATAGAATAGAGTGGCGAATATGATATTTATCTAAGAGATGTAAAAATTTAGATGAAAATACATTACCTTAACTTTCCTTTTTATTGTATGGTATTTAAACTTATTTATAGTGGTTTATAATTTATTATAATTTATAATAGAACCATAATAAAATTTATGATATCATATATGATATTATTATAATATATTATCACCCATTTGTTAGTAATCTTTCATTATTTTCACTATTTTGGGTGTTAATTGCCCAGTTTCTTGAGTATGTTTTGACTTGTTATTTTTTGTTCGTATTACTTTGATCATTATTTAATCATTTAAAAAATATGAAAAAATTATTTAAATATCATATATTTTTGATATATATATTTATAATAATTCATAAAATTTGGATATATGAAATCAAAGGCACTGTTCATGGAGATAATAGGTCATATGTATGCATTAATGCTACATTCATTTTTTCATCATATTAAAATAATGAAAAGTTAATGATATATATAAATATTATAATTCAAATATAATATCAATTTAATATATAATGCATATTTTTATTAAAACCTCTTTTATACATTCCATGTATATTCTGAATGAATCACATCATTTTGAGGAGGCGAGAGTCCACACGTCCACAAACAATGTTACATTATTTACAAAAAATGTAAAGTATAAGAGTATGTGTAATATAAAAATTAAATTATAATAAATTCATTATAAATATAACATATATCATATATTAATATCTTTCCCATCAAAATTCCCACCATGAGAGGTGGTAAATGAAGAACGAATTATCATCATTTCGAGAGGTGGTAGTTCATCGTACACACAAACAATATGTTTGTTACCCATTACATATAAGTGTGTGAATATTTAGGTTGAAACATTAATATAAAAACATATAATTATAATGAGTATACTTAGTTTATTATATAATCATTTAATAAGAATATTTTTGTACGGGGGGGGGGGGAGGGGTGGGGAAATGAAAATAAAACAAAAGAGCTTGAGGATCACTTCTTTGGGAACCCCATTTGGTATGCACCAAAGTGCTTCCTTGGATGGATTTATACCCAAAGAGGGGATTATAAGATGAGGGGAGGTAATTTGGTAGCTTAATTTAGATTTTGGGTGAGAGAAAATGATTTATATGTGTGAATAAGTGGGAGGGTGAGTTTCTTTTTATAGTGGAGGAGGAGTTCCATTCTTGTAAATATAAAACGAAAAACACTATTGAGAGGTATCCCTTACATCATGTTCCTCCAATAATGGTCCCTATTCTAGAAAATGTAGTTTATGTTATAAATATGTCCATAAAATTTCTTTTGGAAAATTTTCTAGGTCATTTTGGGCATTGAGTTCAAGGTTTAGTTCTTTATTATGATAATTTCCCTCTTAATCGCTGTAATTAATTTTAATCACTTTCACTAATATTTTTGGTTAAAAACTAAGTTGAAATTATTATAAATTATATATTTTTAATATTCCAAATAAGGAATAAATTTTTCCAAATTAAAATCATATAATTGTGAGAAATTAATTTAAATTTAATCCTACAGGAGAGGCGACAATTCATGCTTTATTAAAGTAGAAACATTCAAAAGTTTGCTAAGTTTTTATATCCAATTTAAAAGTGAAATTGATTCCAATGAATTAAATTTGGTTAAGAGGTATAAAATTTATCAAATTAATATTTAAAACCAGAAAAAATATAATTTTTCTCTATAAATAAATTAGATGAAAAAGTTGTTTTGAATTAAAATTCAGTATTTTTCACCATTCATAAAAAATGACGCATTTCATAAAAATAAATAAATTATCCTAACCTAATTTTGATAATTTTTTTTCAAAAATCAAGTTTATTTTTTCATATTTATTTAAAAGAGTTTCAAAATTTAGATTTAAGATAGGTGCTCCATTAAAAGGTGGTAAAATTTCTTTTATGACAATATAGGGTTTTTTCTGTAAAATTGAGTTTTTTTCTATATTATGATAATAAAATATATTTGATGAATGTAAAAACATTTAATTGGATATTATATATATATATATTCATAATTTATTTAATCCTATTCAAAACTACAAATTTAACGGATAAGATATATCTTAATATTGTAATATTTTAATATATTTTTTCTCAGTAAAACTCAGTCTTGCGTATAACGCAAGATAACTAAGTGTTGCATTCATTGAAATCTATATAAGAAAATTATATTTATTATAAAATAAAGATATGGTAATGGCTTGGGGTTCTACATTATCCCCTCCAATATAAAATTTGTTCTCAAAATTTTAGGGGTATTACATTCTAAAAAGATGTGGGTAGTTATCCTTCATAGAATCCTATAGTTCCCATGTTGATTCTTATGCTTTTTTGACTTATATATAGTACCTTTAGCAAACGATTTATTTGATTACTCAATAAATTATCCATTGTATCAAGAATCTTGATGGGTTATTTAGAGTATAAATGGTCAGGTTCCAAATCTATTTCACCAGAGGTGATCACATGCATTGGGTAATGCATGTAATTCCATAGTAGAGATATATGGAATACAACATGTAATTTTTATAAATTAGGAATAATTAAAAAATGAAAAGAAATAAATCTAAATATAAGAATTTTAAAGGGTTCGATGTACTTGAGGCTCAATTTCCCATTCTTACCAATCCTTATTCACCCTTCTAAGGAGATACTTTCAAGAAAACATGATCTCCAACTTGACAATCTAATTATTTATTCTAGTTATCCAAATAAATATTTTTCCTACTTTGAGCTACCTTAATATGATCCTGAATATCCTTTTCCTTTGTCTTCAACTCTTTAATAGGTTCTGTTCCTACAAGTTTCCTGTTCCAACTTGATCTGAACAAGTTGGAGTATGACACCTCTTTACATATAATGATTCATATGGCACAATTTGAATACTTGAATGGAAACTATTATCATAGTAAAACTCAACCAAAGGTAACAAATTAACCAACATACCTTGAATATCTAGTGATCATGACCTAAACATTTCCTTCATTTTTTGAATTTTTCTTTCAAACTGTCCATCAGTTTTATGATAGTAGGCAGTGCTCAAATGAATCTGAGTATCAAGAGCCTTCTGATGATTCTTCTATAATTTCAATGTATTGTGGGATTCTATATAAAAAAATGATTACTGTTCACTATAAAGTCTTAAAAATTCATTAATATAGATCCTTGTGAGGTACTCAAGAGGTAGGTCTTCTGTTATTGGAAGGAAATGTTCAGATTTGGTAAGGCGATCAACGATAACTCATATAGTATGCTAAGAGTATTTGGTATTCCCATGACAAAGTGAATAGAAATTTCATCCCATTTCCACATATAAGAAGAGGTTGTGTGACTACTTTTGGATGTTTCCTCATTGATTTCATTGGTTGAAAAACCAAACATATGGACACATAATCATCAATTTCACACTTCATATTATCCCACCAAAAATGTTCCTTTAAGTCCCTAAACATATTTATAATTATAGGGTGTGAATAGAAATTTGAGGTATGGGCATAATCCAACAATTCCATTTTTAGCTCAGGTATATATGAAACACATAGTCTCTTTCCAAATTTTATAACACCATCTTTACAAACAAAGTCTACTAATTTTTCTTTATTCATTGCTTTATTTTATTCTGAAAGTTCTCATCATTAGATTGAGAATTATTTATCTTATCAAATAAAGAATGTTTTTCAATAATTTGAAAAATTATTTATGTCCTTCCTTCCTTTGAAATTACCATATCCATATTTAATATATCCATGAACATTAGATTCTTCCAAATCCTTATTTGGGTTAGAAATCCATGAATCTTATGGATTAATTCATCTGATACCTTATTTTCTTTCCCTAGGTGGTATTGTATAGAGAAATTATAATACTTGAGTTACTATATCCATTTCCTTTGTCTCATGTTAAGCTATTTATGTGATAATATGTTTTTTTAGGGTTTTATGATCTGTTCATATATCACATATTTCCCTATAGATATAATGTCTCCATATTTTCAAAGAAAATATTATAGACACTAACTCAAAATAATGGGTTTGATAGTTCTATTTAGGTGTCTTCAATTTCCTTGATGCATATGTAATAAAATTATCATTTTTAATTAGGACAAAACCAACTCCCTTATTCAATGCATCACTATATATAACAAACCCATCACTTCTAGATGGTAGAGTCAAAATCAAAGCATTGAAAAATATTCTCTTTAGTTCATCAGAGAATTATTTACATTCCTTCATCCAAACAAACATAAACCCTTTAAATGTTAGCTGGGTTAATGTTTTATCCAATCGAGAAAAATTCTAAACGAATCATTGATAATAACTTGCCAAACGAAGGAAACTATGTACCTCTATTATGATTTTTAGTGTAGGCCATTCTCTGACTTTCTTTTTTTAGGATCAAATAATATTCCATCCTTATAGAAAATATGTCCAATAAAAGAGTATTTTTGAAGCCATAAATCAAACTTACTAAATTTACCATATAAATATTCTATTCTAAGAGTTTTAAGAATGATTCGAAATTGATTTTCATGGTTGACATATATTTTATTGTGCACCATAATATCATAGATGAATTAAAAACAAAATCATCAAGATACTACTTGAATACGATGTTCATTAGGTCCATAGAAATAGAGGGAGAATTATTCAATCCAAATGGAATTAATCTAAACCTGTAATGTACATACCTCATCTGGAAAGATATATTTTTAATTTCTTCCTTATTTACTCACAATTAGTGATAATCAGATTGAAGATAAATATTTTTAAAATATTGGTCTCCATGAAGTTTATTAAACAAGTAATCAATGAAAGGTATATGATACTTGTTCATTATTATTATAACATTGATTTTTATTTATTCAATGCACAACCTAATGTTTCCATCTTTCTTATTAACAAAGATAAATGGGCTCCCCATAGTGAAACATTAGAGATAATAAATACCTTTTTATCGAAATACTATAGTTGTTTCTTCAACTCTAATAATTCTATAGTTTCCATTCTCTAGGGAGTTGTTGATATTGTACATTCATTGGTGATAAAATAAATAGATAATTCAACTTCAGTCTTGGGGGGATGTCCAGGTAATTCCTCAGGAAATACATCAATGTATTCCTGTGTAATAAGTACATTCTCAATTTGATGACTACTATCTTTATAAAATGGTGTTGTTTTCTCTTCTCCACCAACAATTTCATTCATTACAGCTACTGAGGGTTGATCTAGATAAGAATCATATGAGGAATCTTATTCTCAAAAGATAAGGAATTATACATCTTTGTCACAAATCGTAGGTTCCTTCTTCTTTTAATAACTTTTTAAATTTTATTTTGAGATCTAGTATATACCGAGGATTATATCAAGATCAACCATAGGTATGATAACATTGTATATAAGAAAATAACATTTATGTGACATAATTGGTACTTATTGATGTATCAATATTGCAATGAGACTTCCCTTAAGAGTTTTGAATGAAAACTTTCTTATTAAATAAAAAGGAAATTGTCTAATATTCTTATCAAATTGGGTAGATATAAAATATTGAAATGATCCAGAATCAAATAAGGCATTGGCTAAATTTGATGGCAGGATTAATGTTCCTACCTCCACGTCATTGGGTACTTCTACCTCTGCTGTCATGATTGAATATCTTGGAAATCTCCCCAATTCCCTTTTTGTGTTAGATTCCCTTGACACTTAGGGCATTCACTTGAATAGTACCTATTCTTTTTGTAGCTGTAACACTAAATATCCATTTTTTTCTTCTTCACCATACACTATTTTACATTATGATGAATTTCTACACATTTATAACAAACTACCATTATCTTGGGAATTTCCCAAGTTGATTATTTACATATTTTTCAAAGGATGGGAATTGTTTTCATCTTAAACTTCTTGTTGGAAAATTTTCATTTATCTTAGTTCTCATTAAACCTTTTATTCCATGGGTTTCCCTTTTACATGTATGACCTAGATAATTCCTTCTCCATTTTTATGGAAGATAAAACTATCTCTCTATATGATGAAAAATTTTGGGAGGCCAATGAACTTTAGAGACTTGTATTAATACATTCAAAAAACTGATCAACCTTGAACTCTATGTTGCATATATAATCTGTAAAATACCTGGTTAACCTTATAAAGGTAGCTTCACACTTTACAAAACTTCATTATTCCTTTTTCTTTAAGCTAAGTAACTTTATCTTCATCTCAATTTGTTGATCATGAGGGAATAATTTTTCAAATAATGTTTCCTTAAAATTTATACATTCTATGAGTTATATTTCTTATTCCTCCCTAGTATTCTAGATAAAAGACCACCATTGATCAACATCACTTCTGAGAAAATATACTTCAAGTGTAACCTTTTCCATTTCACTATATCCCAAGGCAATAAATATCTTCTTAAGATACTTAATACACTCCAAAACTACAATTGGATTTGTAGTCCCACTAAACAATGAGGACTTTTGTCACGTAAAGTGATCCATAATAGGATATTCTCTCTATGGATAAGGTTTTTCCATTTGGGAAATGTTATTTTTCATAACCTTATTAAGTTTCCTTAATATTTATATAATTTTTTCCATTCAAATACCAATTGTATTTGTTTCTTCAGCAATGAAATCTATAAATTTTCCACATGTATTGATACGATTTTTCCTTCATGGTGAAATTTATAAACAATGGAATATACTATATTAGATTATAAACTCATAATGTATAATTCCAAATATGGTATATCACTTGACATAAATTTATGAATCATAAATCATAAAATCATAAACATTTGTTTTTTGGGGACATCCTTACTTTTTAATACTTTATAATGGTTGGTAAAGAGTACGTGAATTATCCTAAGTGTATCTACATGGAGTTTCAAAATAGGTGTGAAATAAGGTCCATCTTCATATACAAGGTTATGCTTGAGTGAGGCCTGATGCACCTTTTCAGAGTTGTTACCCCTAGGTATATTTGTGCCAAATCCACATCCACTTGTAGTGTCCAGAAATGGATGTATTGCTATGAATACCCACATAATCTATAACTTACAAAAAATTCAAGGATATTATTTTATTATTATCCTCAAAGTATCTCTTAGGGTTATGTTACCTAATATAAGTTTTCTAAATCTAGTTTCCAAGGTTGCTACTAAACCTGCTCTAATACCAACAGTAATTCCCCGACCCCAGAATCCTGGAGCTGGTGTATTATTTTGTTAAATTTTCATGATTATAAGGAATAAAATCCTAAAGCACTGATCAGTTTAATAATATTGGTAATCTATATTAAATTCATGATACCCATATTACATTGGGAAATATAAAATTAAACCTGAAACATAATAAAATGAAATGAACTAAATCCTTGAAAACTTATTCAAATATTTATTCTTCATAGCCAATGTAAAGGAGAAAAAAATATGGGTGATCTCAAATTATCAATAAGGAAAAGTACATCAGAAGAAATAATTAATCAATGATCATTATAAATATGGAAAGTTAAGTATCTTATAATACATTCATTTCAAATAACTGGATAAGGAAAAATCAATATGGCAATGTAAATAACTGAAACACATGCCATTTAATTAATAAAATGAGAATGAAATACATCTATAGATAATGTAAAATAAATAATATCACGGATAAATAATAATTTAATCTTAATTAGGTAAATTCTTAATTATTAGATTCCATGTTTCCTTGGTACATGATTCCTTTATTATCGAGACCTTTCACAAGATGGTTTATAACATATTGGTTAAAAAACCATTTGATTTGACCAACTGATTCATATCACGAGACTACCAATGGATCAATGGGATATCTATAACTTTTCCCCACCCATGTAATAACTATGAAAAATAATTCCTCTTATATTTAATAATAAATTTAATTCATGAACAATGTGACTTATCAATATCTATATTAAATAAAAGATACAAATTTATCAATAATTCCCCAGTTAATCGAAGAACTGTCAAAGTGAACACCGTATGTAAAAATGGTATAAAGTTTAAGAAATAAAAATATACATTTCATTATAATATGTAAATTTAGGTTAAAATTATCATAAAGAAGTGATTATTTAAAGATAATGTGAGCAATCACAAAAGAAAGTGATATTGAAAAGATAATTTTACCACTTGGAAATTTTCAAGTCAAAAAACCTTCGGTGAGATAATTCAAAGTAAAAAATTAAATACCATGGATATAAAATTATTCATGATATAATATATCAAAATGGTCAGTATATATTATCTTATTATAATATCTTATGACCTAATTGTTTGTAATCTTTCATTATTTTCTCTGTTTTTGGTGTTAATCACCTAGTTTCTCAAGTATGTTTTGACTTGTTATTTTTTCTTCCTATTAAATATACAATGATTTCATAATCTATAGAGTTTAAATCATTATGTAAATAACATATATATTCAATAATCCATAAAATTTTGAGATATGAAATGATATTCATAATTTATGGAGACTGTATGGCCGTATGTATGCATGAACGCTGCATTCATTTACTTTCTATATTAACAGAATAAAATGTAAATGTTATATATTTATATTATAATTCCATTATAATATATATATATATATATCATATATGTCACATATTTTTATTAAAAACATACTTTATATGTTCCATTTATAGTGCGAATGAATCACATCATTTTGAGGAGGCGATAGTCCACTCGTCCACAAATGATGTTACCATCTTTACACAAAATGGAAATCATAAGGATATATGTTATATAAAAATTAAATAAGTAAAATTTCATTATAAATATCATATATATCATATATAAACAACATTTACATCATAATACCCAAACTGAGAGGTGGTAATGGAAGAATTTACAATCATTGTTTTGCGAGGTGGTAGTCCGCCGTACCCACAAACGACAAGTTTATTCCCCTTTAGATGGAAGTGTGTGTAAGTATAGGTCAAAAAATTAATATAAATTCATATAATTTTATTTATTATTCTAATTTATTTATGTAAATATGTATTAATATTATTTTAAGGGATATATAATTGAAAAAAAACAAAAGAGTTTGAGGAAGGATGTTACCTCTTATTTGGGTAACTTCTTTTGGATTAAACCAAAGGGCCTCTTTTGATGGATTTTTTCCCAATGTAATGATTATAGGATGAGGGGAGGGAAGTTTTGAGATTATTTGGTAAGATTTTGGATGAGACAAAGGTCTTGATAGGTGTGAATTAGTGGGAGGGTTAAGTGCCTTTTTATGGTGGAGGAGTGCCATTCTTGTATTATGAAAAGGTTAACACTATTGAGAGGTATTACTTAAATAATGTGCCTAAAATAATGGTTTTTATTATATTAAATTGAATTTTTGGTCGAAATATGTCCATACTATTAATTTTGGATAGGTTTCTAGTTTATTTTGGGTATTAGGTTTAAGGTTTTGTTACTTTTTAATCTAATTTTCCTATTAATCGCTTTTATTAATTTTAATCACTTTCAATATTCTATTTGGTAAAAAATAGAGTTGAACTAATTATACATTATAAATTATTCTAATTCCAAATATTGAATCTACTTTGCAAAATTTATTTCCTATAGGTTGTATAAATTAATTTAAATTTAATCCTGCAGACGGGATGACAATGCGGGTTTTTTAAAGTAAAAACATTAAAAAGCTTGTTAAGTTTTTAAATCCAATTTCAAAGTGAAATTGATTCCAAGGACCTAAATTGCATAAATAGGTATAAACTTTATCTAATTATGGTCTAAATAGAGTAAAAACATAATTTATCCATATTAATAAATTAGATGAAAATGTATTTTTGAATTAAAATTCAATATTTTAACTATTCATTAAAAAATGTTGTATTTCAGAAAAATAAAAAAAATTCACCATAACCTAATTTTGATGTTTTTATTTCAAAAATTTTGTTTATTTTCTCATATTTAATTTATAAAAGTATTGAAATTCATATTTAAAATAGGTTCACCATTAAAAGGTGGTAAAATTTCTTTTATAAAAATATAGTTTTTATGTGTAAAATTGGGTTTTGTTCCAATATTTTGTTTGAAAAATATATTGTTTGAATGTAAAAAGATTTGACTAAATATATTATATATATAATTTCATAATTTGTTTAATCCTATTAATAACCTACAATTTAATGGATAGTTTATATCTTATTATAATACTATTTTAATACGTTGTTACTCAATAAAACTCATTCTTACATACAACGCAAGATAACTAAGTGTTTTGAGCATTGGAAGCTATATAAATAAAATAAAATTTATTCTAAATATAAAATATGGTAATTTCTTGGATTTTTAAAAATGTTTTCAATAATTTATAATGTTTTATTGATATATTTCCTAGGTTATTTTTAAGGAAAAGGATTTTGAAATTTTTTTATATTTTAATAAGAGTTTTTAAAGTAGAAATTCTATATTCCTAAAAAAACATTCCAAGAGAGCTTTCAAAATTAGTTTCCTTCTAATATGACATCCTTTTATGTTACTTATGCATTATGGGGTATAAGACTGAATCGTACCGTCCATATTCTTCATCTGGATGGTTAATGTTTATATTGATGACATTATTATGAAACCCATTTATTTTTAAAGGGTTGTGCAATAGTGAATTGATGAAATGTTTATGAACCACAATTTTTTTACACAGGTTTTGATGTGATGATATGATGAATGTTTTATCATGTTTTGGAAAACATAATTATGGTTTTCATTATGATATGGGTTGGACCTATACCTACCTCCAATTTATTGGATAAATATTTATATTTCATGAGATAATAATGGGAAACAGGTTGATGGGCTTGATCCACTATTGGAAATATGGGCGTCTTAATCCACTTTGAGAAATAAGTGTGTTCTGATCCAGAATGGGAAATAGGTGATATGTCCTGATCCTCTATATTGATGGTATTTGTAATTAACCTTGACATATGAAATGATATTTATATATTTATGATGGTGTAAAACTTTTATAAAATAAGCTTATATTTAATTATTTATTTATGTGTATTTCTCACCCTTATGGGCCATATATTTTGAAATGATAAGTTTTTATGCCATGCCTCATTTTTATGATATACGAATGGTTGGGTATGAACATACTAAGTCATGTTCATGATAAAATTCCCTTATTCTTGTATTATAATTTAATATGATCATATATTGATATACCCTATGTTTACCTCTTCAAACAACTGACCTCACCATTTTTTATGTTTCCTTCCCCTTGTTATAAAGAAAGGTTTAGGTAGGGTATTTCTAAGAAGATTAATATTTTCGATGATAATTGTGGGAAATGTTAATGATCTTTCATGAAATAAGAAGATTGTGTTTCTTGTACGAAAAGACACTAAACTGTTAATGTCTTTAATCACATGTTTCTAAAATTTATTGAATATTCATCTAATATGATGTGATATTTATATATAAAATAATGGATCTCTATAATACAATTAGTTATCCAAAATATATATATATATTTATATTTCAAGTCAAATTTATTTTTTATCTAAAAATATAGACATTTACATTGGAAATCATATCAATTATATCATATATAACTCTTGGATTACTAATCTAGTGATCCATTTTTCTCTTTGGATCATTTAAATATTTTTATTAAATATTATTAAAGTGGTATGATGTTTGGTTCTTTTTTAAAGCATCATGGTCCCTTAAAAATATTTATTATTTCTAGGAACAATATTCGTTAGAATACCCATTCAAAAGATTTTTCATCTTTGATATCTCTTAAATATATCTCTAGTTAAAAAATCTATCAGAAAAGTTCAACCAGGTACCTAGGGTTTTCTAATGTTATTTAAAAGTTTACTTAGGGTTTTAGGCTGCAGATCGAACCTCTCTTAGGTACTTAAAAAAATTAAATAGTTGGATAAAACTAAGAATCTATAAATAATCCATTAATTCTCATTAATTTGGGTTATCCTCTAAATATAGCACCAACCTAAGGGAAAATTTAATGTGGAAACTCATCTTCATTAAGGATAAGATGGCATTGGATTATGGGTCACGGTCTGATTTTGAAAGTTCAGTGAATCTATAGAAAGGTAGGATTTTTTTTTAATTTTCTCTATTAATCAAAAAAAATTTCTTTTAATTATCATTATTTAAATTTCTTTTTATATAAATCCTCAAAAGAAAGTTATCTTAATATTTTAATATTTGAATTTTTGATATTCTTACATTTATCCTTGGAGAACAAGGATTTAAATTAAGAACATGTGTCAGAATGATTTGATAACCACAATTTCCCCATCTCCCCTAATTTAAAAAACATTATCATGGATTTATGATTCTAGTATAATCTATAAATAGTTTATATGAGGGTCTACAGACTGCTCTAAAAGTTAATAATCTTGTTCCTCTCTCCATTTCTCTCTTTCATTTCCCGCCTACACCTCTCATTTCCCTCTCCCCTTTCTATCTCTATCTATCCCTACATATATATCCCTCCCTCCCTCTACCTCCCCAATCCCCCTATCTCTTTCCCTATCCCACCCTCACCCCCACAAGGATTTAATCACAATTTTCCTTCATAGTGGTTGTCAGTTTGATGAAGAAACCTCCGAATGATGACCATGCATTGTGATGTTTGGGTAATAACAAGTATGAGAATGATAATAGTAAAGTGTGTAAGAAAATAAAGACTGGATATGACATAGAAAATAATGATTTATGATATACCATGAATTATTTTGGGGAAAGGAATGGTCATATGATTTAACTACGTGGTTTGATCTTATAGGAAAATAATGATGGTTGGTGTTCAAATAAGTCAATGATGTTACAGTGATATTGATATTTGAAAGACTAAGGAAAAAATATGATTTTTTAGTAGATAAAAATATCACATGATGTGTATTTCTTGAATACATGTCATGTTTAGTAAATTATGTTACCTAATATATACAATATTTCATGCCTAAAAGAACCAATTTATAGACACTGTGTTTAAATAGTAGGAAGACTCCATGACCAATGAACTATATGACACAATGAGAAATAAGGTGAATACCCTAGCTACCCTTTTTGTTATACATTTCATGCAACAAGTTAGAAAATTCAATGACATATACATGACATTTCTGGGATATGTGTACATTCCCAAAAAAACATTGATTCTCAAATTATGTTCCTATTATAATTAAATTTTATGTATCTCAACATTAAAAAATGAGGCCATAATAGTAAAGGATATATTGATTTCCCCGGATACAAATTTTTTGTTGAGAAAAGTACATGCCTTTTAATTTTCGTTTTCTCGTATCGCTCACATATTATCACCAATGTATCTTAATCAAAAAAGCGTATAATCCATTCAAATTAGTTTTCCATATATATAATGATGTTTGAATCTAATTCTCTATCAAATTCAATTTGTGAAGTGTTTTCAGAATTATGGTTATCTTATCTTTATAAAGATGATGACAGAGTTTAGGAAAGGTGTTTGGAGAAAACATAGGTTTAGTAATCCGTTTTTAGCATACATATGATGGGAATTTTCCCCTATAAGATCAATGGAGTTATGGTACTTCCCCATGTTTCATAATGTTTTCCTCTATCCATAGAATTGGTAATCTCTTGCGTGTTATAGAATGTCCTGACATTATGAACATGGGGTTTGAGATAAAGTTCAGGTACCCCACCATGTGTTGGGGAATGATCCTTTATCCCAAGGGGTTGATACACAATCAATCATTATAAATTTCCCTTAACAAGTTTTAAGTCCCCCAAAAAAGGTTTAGAGAGGTGTCATATAAGGTATGTATGTGATTTAATTTGGATAAAATGAGTTATACAACTTAAAAAGTACCTTATGATACCTATGGAACATGATCATGGTAAAATCTAGGCTAGGATAATTTGAATTCATTCATACCTTAACTATATCAGTTATTTAATAATATCAAGGTTGTTGTTGTCTTTACCATGTCTTTGAGTTTTTGTTAAATAATCTTGTAATCCCCCTTCAGTTTTTGGGGAATCTTACAAGGTATATTTATACTCACCCTTATATGGGTATTCTATCCATATATGTTGTATCTTATTCAAGCATTAGATAGTTTGGGGAAATTATAGAGGATATAGTGTTAAGGGAGTTAGTTCTTAGTAGTGCATGACTATGACCACTATAGTTATTGATCATGGTGGGACCTCATAATGAAGCATCCCTTTTTGATTATTCTAGATATTTATTCACATTAAAATATTAGAATATTGTATTTTACTTTATTTTCTTATGTTTATTTTCTTATATTTTATGTATATTACCATTTTTACATGAATAATATCCTATATTTGGTTATTATATATTGTTTTTATTGTTTTTTTTGTATTGGACAGATGTTGGTTTTTATATATTTGTTAGACCAGGTCCTCCAACATGTCTAATATTTCTTCTTATTACTAGTCACTACCCCGGGTGTAAAATCACAGGTTCCAACCCAAGATAACAATGCATTTTTTTAATTTTAAAAATGTTACATTTTCATTGAATTCATTAATATTCATTATAAGAAAATAATGTACTATAATATCTTTATTGATCACCACAGGAAGTTTTAAGAAAAATTGTTAATTTTTTCTTAAAATGGAAAAATATTAATTCTATCCTTAATATTGGGTCATATTAAGAAAAATATTTTTCCAATGAGTCTATAATGGGGTGTTCCCCTAAAGAAATTATTTTGATAATTTTCATAAGTTTAATTATCCAAGATGAGAATTTTTTATGTAAAAATAATATTTGTTAAAATACGATTTTGACCTAACTCCCCCTATGTATTCATATTTTAAATAGTTTATTAGTAGTATATGGTTTAAAGGATTCCCTTTCTATGGAGTCTCCATGCGTGGTGATATTAATGATGATGATTCTTCCAAGATGTGCCAGTGGGTCGCTACTATCTAATCCATTGATTGAATGATAAGAAAGTGTCCATGTATGAACTAGTTGATGTGGTTAGTGTGGGTGGTTGAATATATTGGAAATATTTGATTGAAATGTCATAATATTATAATAATGAACATATGGTCATGTGTTGGTTTGATGTAGATTTTATACTACTTGAAACCCAATAATTCCATCAGTAGATTATGAAATTTCCAAGTAATAGTGTGACGTTTTAGTGAAGATTTATCTTGTACATTCAAAAATTGATGAAACGACCTCATAAACTATACAAATGAAATTATATTAATATGAAAATCAATTTACTTTTCCATATGATTGAGTTATTGGATGTATGTGTAATTACAACATGGGTAGAGGTGTATAGGTGGATGGGATTGCATGTTTGGGCATACTGGGATTTTATGTAGCACCCTTCTCCCAATTTTTTAGATCATATATCCACATGTTGGGGAATTTTTCTTATCCATTTTTGACACTAAAATTTATTTTGGACTCATCTCAATATCTTATAACTATTAAAATCAAGTTTATGTGATTTTGAAAATTTATAATGGATTAATTATAGTAATTATTATTAAATAAATATGACATTTTTTTTTATTAAATTGTAATAATTGATCCTACCAAGTTCCTTTTTATTAGTTATGTGGTAAGGTAAATGATTGTTTTTGGTCACTTATAATGAACATAACAATATGAATGAACATGATATAAATTAAACCACAAAAGTGGGATAATAAATTCACTAATTCTATAATCTACTACTAATTAGTAATAATGATATTCTTATAATGAGATATTATGGGTGTAAACTAGGTACATTGACTAATTATAATGATGAATTATATATTAAATAAATAGTGGGATCAATTTCACTCTAGAGATTTATATATTATGATAAATAACAAAATATAAATAATAGTTGTAGAAATAAATCATTAATAGATTATCAATGATTATCCTGGTGATTATTTCCAACATTAAAAGAAATTATGAAATTCCTTTTGAATAAATGAATTTTAGAAAATTGTTTATAAAAATTATTATGAGGAATTTGATGATCTAAAAGTAATATAATCATGTTATGATTAATTATAGGAAATAGGGATATCATAATATTGGATAAATTGTTATTATATTAAACCAATTACTTAAATGAAAGTAATGTCAAAGAGAACTAGTGATTACTCAAATATATTTTTAGGGATAAAACTCAAAATATTTTAATAGATGATATAAATGTATTATTTTATATTTTTGATATGAAAGTTATTGAATCCAATAAAATTTGTAAAAGATGTTAAAATATAAATACTTGAAATAGTGACTAATGTTTCATGTAGATGAAGGAAATGAAATAATGATCACATCTCTAATAAATAATTACTCTTAAAATGATAAGATTCTACCATGAAATTATTTTATGTACTTAATGAATGTTATATAATTCTTATAAAAGTATCAAGGAATGATGGGATGAACTTAAATGTATATGTGTAATAATTCTAATAAATATTTTGTTATGTTATAAAAATGATTACAAAATATAGTGGAAGTATATTTGGAATGTTTTGATAATAGGTATGTAATTTATAATTTTGGAAGTGATATCAACCATGTTACGATGTGTCTTGATCATAAAATATATTAAATATCACTATTATTGAATTTTAATATACTTCCACTATATTTTGTGATGATAATAACCATAAATTTCTCACCTAATGATCTAGGTAATGAAAAGTGATTAAATTTAGATGTATGAGTTCTTACAAATTTATAGTTTCAGGTTGTAATGGATAAGATATTATCTAAAATATAGAGAGAGATGAGAAATTCCTCTAGTAACTCTGGTACAATTTAATTTTATAAGGTTATTTCCTCTAGTATTGTCGATATAAGAAGGAGATAAATGAAAATTAACTTGTTTTTTTACACTCTTTCTCTCCCATGTATTTCAATCAAGGTGGAAAATGATCCACATGACATTAATTTTACTTCTATCAATAATAATTGAAATTCAGAGGAAGAGATTTATATATGGGTCGACAAAGATGTTTCATTCCTCTTATAAACTAACATACATCTATATCCCCAAATATGTGTATTTACTCAAGAATATGAAGTGGTATATGGCTTCTGACATGGGGGATGTATATTTATTCTAATATTTTATAGATTAATGGGGAAAAATATTTACTCTATAACCTCATAGATATGTGAATCCATGGTGAATTATTAGGTCTTAAATATATTTGGAGACGTGGGATAATATTAATATTTTATAATATCATTTTTAATTTTTAAAGAAAAAATGTTTCTTGGTGTAACATCTCAACTCAGGTGCCACACACTGGTGCCCTGATCCAGACCACTACATAACATCAACTGAGCCTCCCTGTATGCCATAGGTTACTGACTAGTATCGAGGGACTAATATCGATTATGGGGAGACTATAACCTCTTTATTAGAGTAATACTATAGAAAAAAATATAGTAGAATAACCAAATAATATAACCATGACTAGAACGATACCAAAATCACATGATGACCAAAACAAGAATAAAATACTCAAAAATAAATTAGTAGATATATCATGCCAAGTACGTGCCATGTTTCAATATGAAAAACCCAAAATAAATAGACACTAATAACTCCCTAGTGGGACTCAAACCATGTCTATTTTCCTCATCCAAGATCCATCCCAACTTAACCATCTAACATTGGTCCCTTGACCTTAACCTATCACGAATCCTTGAAATCTATTTGGGTACTGATCATGTAACCTAAGTAGGTGTTGAGTATATCTCAGTAAGCCACCACCAACAGAATATAAAACACTATACAGTCAAAATAGTCTATGATTTTTTATAAAGAATGAGTAAAATTAATAAAGTAAACAATTTACATTTATTCAATTACTGTTTATTTAACCACATAAACCACCAAGTTCTTGAGCATACTTGAACTGTGAATACCTACTTCAGACCATGCCAAATTCTAAACCATATCATATTATAAATTCAAAATTAATTATAGCATATAGTCTTTCATTATCCCTTTCATTTTTATTTTTTATATAGCTAATTGGAACCATGGTCTAATGCCAACATTTTGGGTCTAGGTCACCACACCTAGGAACCTTTGGGATTTCGGAGTAACAGTCCATGTCCCACATTTATTTATTAATCAAATTGTTACTATGGAATTTGGAATCAGTAGACCATACCACACACATGTTTACCAATCAATTTATCAATGTGTGCTTTGGAAGTAGCAGACCATGCCCCACACACAAATATCAATCAATTAATCACTCTGGTCTTTGGAAGTAGCATTCCATGAACACACAAATATCACGTATATAACAATATCAAAATTTCACATGTATCGCAATATCACATGTACCACTACATCCCATTAATTAATTTACAAAATAATTAACCCAATTAAAAAATTGAATATTCACATTATTCCATTTATTAATTCAAAAATTAATTAATCACATCAATTCCATTAATGAATTCCACAATTAATTAATCATACCAACTTACATTATTTAATTAATCAATTAATTAATTCAATTCAATAATTATTAATCATGAAATTATATATTAATTACTTAAATAATTAATTAATCCAACTTCACAATCTCATCATCCCCATAATTAATTCAAAAATTAATTATTCCAATTCAATCAATCCAATATCCCTAATTTCACAATCCCTCAATTAATTAATTTACAATATTAACTAATTCAATTTAAGAAACTCAATTTCTAATCATCCTAAAGAAATTATACAATTATATACTTGGAATTGAAATCAGGACTTTTTTATTTGAATAATAGACCACCTACCTCTAATGTTATGACGAATGGTCGCTAAAAGATATTCCCAATTTGAAGTGGAAAAACCAAAATCATGACGAAGAACATGATCTAGATATGAAACCTAGATCTAATATAAAACAAATCAAGTTCTAAAAAACCTAGATCTAGATCTAGATCTTGATATAATTCCAATTGCTGATAAAGATCTCTATTTTATCTAAGAAGAGGAGTGGGAGAGAGAGATAGATCTAAACGGGAAGATGACACATGCAAGGGGAGGTGTATATCTTTAATCCATACATTTATTTTACAATAACAGAGGTAAATATCCATAGGAATGAATTTGGGTGCCTCTAAAAATGATAAAATTTGATTTAGGCTAAGTTGGGGTTAATTTGGGGTTATGTGTGGGTTCTGGTAATTTTAAAACCAAATTTCAGGATAATTAAAACCACATGCTCAATTTCCTAGGTAGAGGCACATGGTTTTCAAAAGGATGTTCCACTTATTGGGGAGGTTCATGGTTTCTCCTAATAGGGTGAATGGTTAGACAAATTTTGTGCAAATTGTGAAATCTACCACTGTTTTGGGTTTCAAGGTTTGCTGATCCATGGCGCACAGCTTGGGAAAATTATGTACCGATCATGCACTACCCTTATTCCTTTCAATTTTCCACAATTTTTACAAAAAAATAAACAAAGTAAATCCAAAATAATTATATTCAAAAAAATGAAAAAGAATAAATAAAAATAAGAACGATACATTTCTGGAAAAGTTAAAGATCTTACAATATCCCAACCTTGTAACAACTCATCCTCGAGCTATACTACCAAGAATATATAAGAATCCAAGTCAAATATATTTAGCCACAAATCCGGCGTAGCTTTTTCTCTCTTCCAACCTTCTCCTACACATGCCCATGTTACCACAACACATAAACAATTAGTACAATCTTTCCCCACAATACTTTCTCATTATGATCGAACACACATATTGGATTCTCCTCAAAGGATGAATATATCTCATGCTCAACATCATCCACATAGATCATGTGAGAAAATATGGGTTTATACCTAAAAGGTTGTGACACATGAAAAATTTCTTACATAGTAATGTATCTTTGTGTAAGAGCCAATCAATACACTGTCGGCTTGATTCTCTCCATAACCTTAAACAGTCCAACAAACCTAGGTTTCAAATTACCCTATATCCGTATACTATGGTGACATAATCTTGGAGAAACCATAAATAATACATGATCACCCTCTACAATATCTAGGGGTATTATTCTTCTATTAGCGTATGAATTCTTTCTACTCAGAGCCATAGAAATCCACTTCTAAACCAGATATACTTTCTCTAAATACTCTTGTATGAGACTCAGTCCTAAAAAATTTAACTCACCTTCCTCCATCCAACATAGAGGTGAACTGCATGGGCTATTATAAAGAGCCTCATATGATTCCATCTATATATATTCCTGATTACCATTCTTATATAAAAACTCCACCAAATCTCGGTGATTCTCCCAAAACCCACCAAATTCAAGAACACATGCTCATAACATATCCTCAAGCACCTATATAGTATGCTCTAACTGAACATATGTCTATGGGTAAAATGCAGTAACCAGTAAAAATTGTGTACCTAAGGCCTTATAAAGACCGTTCTAGAAGAGAAAACTAAATCATGAGTCAAGTTATGAAGCAATAATCCATAGAGGTCCATATAGATGAACTATCCCCCAAACATACATGTCTCCGAACTAATCCACTGAAAATGTATCCCGCATCAGTAAGGAATTTTCTAACTTTGTCAAACAGTAAAAAATCACCAAAATAAAATCATTATTCAATGGAATCTTTAGGAGACCAACCTAACAATCTATAGTAACATTTCCCCACTTCAATTACAGAATGGGAAATGATAATAGAAAACCACAAGGTCCTTGATGCTCGACCTTTACCTCTTGTAGGTGTAACATTATGTCATAAACCCTGCTATCTCCTTTTCCATTCCCATCCACCAAAACTATCTTCATAGGTCATGGTTTATTTTGGTTACACCAAGATGAACTGCCCACTTTGAGGCATGACATTTTAGTATCACCTCCTCCCACATGCTCATTGGCATAACAAATTAGTTCTTGACATATATGATCTCATCCTCATCTATTTTATAATCTGAAGTTGAATCCACAGCTTCAAGTCTTTCCCTCAATCCTAAATATTCCATATCCTCATACTGCCTATCCCTAATTCACATGAAAATTATAGAATACATTGAAACCGATACAAGATTCCTCTACTCCTTGGCCCCTGGAATCCCAATATGCATATCAACCAATAAAGCCATTATCTTTCACTCAGAACTAGACTACTAAATTGACTGGGTATGAGTTTTCCTACTTAGAGCATCTGTAACACCATTTCCATTCCTGAGCATATATACTTACTCCAAATTAAAAGATTGAATATACTCCACCCATCTCTGCTAGTAGAGATTAAAATATCACTACGAGAATATGTACTTTAAGATCTTGTGATAAATATATACCTTAAAATTTTCACCCAAAAGAAAATGCTTCTAACACTTCAAAGAATAAACAACTTCCACTAACTCAAGATTTTTATTAGGGTAGTTCCATTCATGTGGATTTAACTCTAAAGACCCATACACCAAAACCCGATCTCCCTACATCAACACCACTCCAATCCCAATCCTAGAATCATCAAAAAACACGGTGTACTCCTCACCCGAATTAGGTTGGATCAAGATTGGTGCTGTATTCAAATGCTTCATTAGCTCTTGGAAGGAATTTTCACATGATCCCGATCATTCAAACTTTACCCCCTTCTTGGTCAAGCCTGAAATTGGTGCTACTAATTGGGAAAATCCATGGATGAACCTATGATAATATCCCACTAACCCTAAAAAACTAAGGATGTCGAAAACATTATTTGGATGTTCCCAAGAAACAATTTCCTGGACCTCCTCTCGATCGACGGACGCACCTTCCTCGAAAATGAAATGACCCAAGAATTGTACCTGATTAATCTAGAACTAACACTTAGATTGGTTTTATTACCAATGATTCTCCCTCAGTGTACTCAAGATGATGTCAAGATGTTGGACATGATCATCATGAGTCTTGGAGTATATGAAGATGTAATCCACCCACTGTAACACAAATTGATCAAGGTACAGATGAAATATTCTGTCTATCGAGGACATAAACACTGTTGGAGTGTTCATCAAACTGAACGACATCACAACAAACTCATAAATTCCATACCTACTTTTAAATACAATCCTTGGTATATGATAAGGTCAAAATATCAACTGATGATACCTTGATATGAAGTTGATGTTAGAGAAAACACAAGCTCCCCTCAACTTTTTAAAAAGATCATCGATACACAAAAGAGGATACCTATAATGTATCGGATTTTATGTGTATTATTTTTAAATATTATATGTATTGGTTTTAATAATAGGTTTTGATAAGGTGTGTGATTTTGAGGCCTGATGTGCCCGAAATAAATTTTTGATATATATTAAATATATTAAATAGCATGAGTATGAATTTTTCCTAAAAACATGGAATAAATTCCAAAATGATACTCAGATCATAAATCTGACAGAATCATTGAGTTTAGAATGTAGGTTTTACCATAGCCACGACTTAAGAATAGTCAGTGCCGACCATTTGTGGAAAATTCATCGTAGGCGTAGAAATGAATAATTAATTGAATAAATTATTTCATTACATTTTTATTAGCATAGTTGATTGAAAATATTTTTATAAATTATTTTTTTTTCAGAATTCTAGGGTTATCCATAGAACTATAAAACCTATGGAGAACTATGGGAGAGATATTTTAGGATTATCTCTCAAAAGAATGATGAAAAATCATAGATCGACGATCGAAGCACCTAGGAACCAACAGATCTCACCAACGAACGCGATGAAACTTTTTTTTCATCAGTGATCAAACCGAATCAAATTAGGGTTTGTGTTTTGAATTTTTTTAATTCCCCATTCTTGAATTCTATGACGAACGAAAATTAACCAATGAATAGATTGATCCGTGGTTCTATCATCTTGTGGGATGGAATTATTTTGCATGGATATTACTTTGGGAGTAGTTTATTTGTTTATTTCTTCTTTCTTCATTCTAATGACAATGAATTGAGGATAAAAAAACATGGCCATGGTTTCTTCCTATTTTTTCATGTTTTGTGGGTTTATCCCATCTTTATCCACATAAATTATTTGTTTGGCATTCGGTTCAACACTTTACAAATGAATTTATCATTGTAAACATGTTTCTCGGTTCAATGATCCAAGATTGTAGATCTAGAATCAAAATGATGAAACAAAGCGGCAACAATGTTAAAGGAGAATGAATCGAAATGGTTTGGAAATCCACAATTTTGAGAGGGATGCATGGATGATGATCAAGAAGAAAATAATACATTATCCAAATAGATTTGATGGTAGGAATCTAGAAAATGACCATGGAAAGGTTCATCCAGAGAAGATCCATGAATTTTGGTCTGATTGGAGTTGGTTTTTTAGGCTGTGACGGCGTGGTCATGAGCAGGAGGAAGAAGAAGTTTTTTTGAAAAAACCTGCTACACATAGCATGTAGTTATTGACCACCTTGTGTGTAGTACCACCTAGATGACTTGGTGTGTACTTCCTATAGTACACAAACATGGGGTGGAGTACACGGGATGCCTACACAACATGTACTCCCCCTTACAAGACAACTCAGAACAGTTACATAGACTAAGTTGTGTATTGGTACTCGTGCGGACGTACATGGACTGGAGTCGGGTATTGATATATCGGTAGACTACACATGCAGCCTACATGCTGTGTAGTACTATAGAGACATGGTTTGAGATATGGGACATTTATATGGGAATGACCTGGGATCGAGGGACACAACATGTCACTCATAGTACACGTCTTGTACTCTTTTATGAATGGATTGAATCTGTTTTACTATTTATAATTGGAAAGCTTTATTAGGGTCTATTCCCCTTATTATTTCCTTAAAGGATAGTATGGAATCATTTACTACTCTTAGGAGTACAATCTCGTCAACATGAATTCTTGGATAGAGTCATTGTAATCCCTCAGAGAGTCTTAGAGTGAGATAATCTATTCATCTTCATGCCCTAGGTGGAGTTCATGGTATAGATGTGACTAATAAAACATGAACTCCTATCCTCTACTTAGTGGGTTAATGTAGATTGAGTTTTTGGTATCACCCCATAGACCTAGTAGTGATCGTCATTTGTGTATCATATTATCTTAGGAATATTGGCATGTATTTTTCTCATGATGAGACCAAATGAGAAGTACCACTCGTATGTACATCACAAGTGCTATCATACTCCCAAGTGTGTTATATCAGATGAGTACTTTATGGGATTTTTGAGATGAAATCCTATACTGGTATACTATGGTTGTGACTTACCTCTAGACTATGTGTCTAGGTTGATTTTATTCAGATATTCTTGTTATATGTGATGTGGACATATACCTTTGTAGAGATGACTGTATTTCCTTTATTGTATTATTTGTGGTTTTAGAGTGTCCTACTGAGTATCATTATACACACCCTTGCACGTGATTTGACTGCACGTGTCATGTCTTATGCAAATGATCAAACTTTTGACAGATTTATAGTCAGAACAGGACAAGACGGTTCTTTATGAGACTGGATAGACCGAGGTGTGTTCTTGCTGCTTTCAAAAAGCAGTCCCAGTATGTTTAATTTCAGGCTGGACTTGTGTTAAAAACTCTTTGTGGTGGGATTGTATTTGGAATTATTTACTCTCCTTTACTTCCTACCATACTTTGGTTGTGGGATATAGATGTATGCATGCATTGGTTGTTCAATTGTGTTTATATTTCATCAGTTTTTGGGCTTAGAGATGTGTGCCTGTGTACAAGTACTTAGACAATGGCTCCCATATTAGTGATATTGCTACTCGATTCTAGTCACCAGCCCCTGGCCTATTGGAGTAAGACTTGGGGAGTTGCAGAACTGTCCCCACTAGGATGGGTTATGACAAAGTATTATTAGATAAGGTCAGTTATAATTTAAGAATTGAAGTCTATGATATTGGTTTGGGACAATAGTGTTAAGTGTTGTGATTTTATCTTTTAGAATAGAGAATCTAGTGTTGGTGTAATGAACAACATATCCATACCTTAGGACTCCAATCACCGGCTTTTGAACTCAGTACATGAGAACATTGGTTGTACGAAAAATAATATTACATGAATAATAGAGGAATGTGTTGTGGTTTCTATGTATTTCTTGAGTAAGATCTATAGATATACTCATTGACTATAGTACAATTTTTTTACATTCAGGATGCCTCTAGAACATATAACAACTGGGATTCAGCATGATATCATGAGGATGATCTCCTCAGTGATGAGGTGTCAATTCACAGACCAATTCTCGAGATGTTACCACGAGGTGGTGCACCTGCCATACCACCACCTGTAGAGTATCACATGGTACCTGCAGTACCATCAGATGTGGTGCATTGGATGATCTCACTTCATGAGTTTCATAGATAGAGACCCCTCAGGTTCGGAGGTGAGCCTGGCCCACAAGAGGCTAATGACAGACTTGAGGTGATGACCAGATTTTTCCATCTAGTCAGGACACTGATAGATCAGATGGTGGTCTTGGAAGTGGGCCTTCTTCATGGCTCAATATGATGATGGTGGAGTTTAGTTACCCAATATTACGATGAGGTGAATCGTTCATGGATTAAGTTTTACCACATTTTCATATGGGATTTATCACCATCTTTGTTGAGGGTTGTATGTATCTAGGAGATTCTATAGCTCTAGCAGGGCATCATGACTATGGATGACTATTCATTAAGGTTTACCAACAACTCCAGGTACTTGATGGATATGGTTTGACATTTTTTTTAGGGTTAAAACCTTTAAGATAAGTCTTTATTGATACATATTCACCATTTTTATCCCTCTATGAATTACTACCTTTATTGGGGCGCTAGATCGATCTTTTGTGGTTGATGAATTCTTGTCTAAGAAGATACAACCGGTTGTCATTAGTAGTGTGAAAACAGAAGCATAGAACTCCATGGTACTGATTGTAAATCATTCCTAGGGACCTGGACATGAGATACATTTAAATAGGAGGTCCTAATACAGAGGATATATAGTTCATGGGTCACAGGGTGGGTCCAGTCATCCCAAAGAGAGGCGGTGCTACTCATGTGATGGTCAGGGACATCTCCCCCGAGATTGTCTGACCCACCATAAATATGATAGAGAAACCATAGATGGGCCAATGAGGAAGAGGTAATGGAAGTAGAAGGTAGGTCCATAGTATGGATAACATGGTAGAAGGTCTAGGAGAGAATTAAGAGGTGGTAAAAGTTTTGACATGTTACTACCACCACCCCCAGGTGGTCCTTGCTAGGCTTAGGGAGTTGGAGGACATGGGAGGGAAAAACTGTAGGCAGTCGAAGAATTCGACCGAGAGTCTTCAAGAATGATCTGAGGTATGATCTATGTCTTTTATACTTTAGCTTTAGTACTGTTAGGAACATGTACTAATGATTCCTTTCGCACCACATATCTTGTTCGATACTTATAGATTCTGGTTGAACCGTTGACTCGACCCTTTCACTTGGAGAATCCTACTGGAGAAGACTCAGTGATCACACATTTGTGTCGAAAGTGTGACAAGACTCTTAGAGGAGGGAGTTTTGGTTAGGTTCTCTTGGTTTTAGATTCGAGGCCATATGACATCATTCTTGGTATTGATTGGTTATATATAATGCATGCCTAGATTGACTATTTTAGGAAAAGGGTATGGTGTTCCCATAGTGATAGAACCATGTTTTCTTTTATGAGTGAAAAGGAAACCAATGCAGCACATGATGGACTTGTGAATAAGAGGGTGCAAGTAATTGTTCATTAGTTGGCTAGCCTAACCCTTAGGGTAGTAGATGTTATGAGTTTCTAGTTTTCTTATAGTAGTGGTGGAGTATGAGGACATCTTTCTCAAAGATGTTTAATGTTTAACACCTCATCGAGAGACAGGCTTATGTATTGATCTAAACCCCATCATGAATCTGATATTTTCTTTAGTATATCGGATGGATCCTACAGAGATTCACGAGTTGGCGATACAGTTGTAGGACTTTCAAAGGAAGATCTTTTTTCGACCTGATGTTTCACCCTGGGAATCCCTAGTTTTGTTTTCCATGAAGGAAGATGAGATCTTGAGGTTTTGTGTGGACTAACAGTGCTTGAATCAAGTGAATGTAAAGAAAAAATATCCAATACTAAGGATTTATGGCCTATTTGATCAATTGATTGGTGCATAATGGTTCTTAAAGGTTTACCTCAGATTAGGTTATCACCATCTATGAGTATGGGACATGTATATCCTGAAGACGATGTTCAAATGTCACTACTGTCACTATGAGTACTTGGTGATTCCATTTGGCATGATGAGAATTATATCAGTGTTCATGGGACTCTTGAATTGGATCTTTCCACCTTACATAGAAAAATTCATGGTAGTATTCATCAGTGATATCCTTGTTTACTTAGCATATGAGGAGGAGCACATGAGACACTTAAGGATAGTTCGGGACATACTCTGAGATCACTATATTTACAAAATTCGTTCGAAGTTATAGTAATGGATATAGGCGGTCCTCTTTTTGGGACATGTTATCTCAGTAGATGGAGTGGTAGTGGACCCAGACAAGGTTGAGGAAGTGTTATCTTAAGATCCACCCAATAGTGTGATGGAGGTTCAAAGATTCTTTGGGTTGGAAGGATATTATCAAATATTGATACCTAATTTCCCCAAGATACCCGCACCCTTGACCAATTTTAATCAAAAGGGTCAACCTTTCATGTGAAAAAATAAGTTCCATCAGGATTTTCAGTAGTTGAGGAAATGCTTGACGAGCGCGCCCATATCGATATTTCTGGAGGAGGGTGTTGAGTATGTAGTATTCAACCATGTATCAGGTACCAGGATTGGTTGTGTTCTGATGTAGAGGAAATCAGTGATTTCCAAAGGTTCACATTCGTAGATACCACATGAGAAGAACTACGTGGCCCATGATCTTGAGCTAGCAGTGATAGTCTTCACTTTGACGATGTGGTGAAACTAACTGATGGGAAAGAAATTTATTTTCGACTCTAGTCACAAGAGTTTCAAGTCTATCTTCTCTTAAAAGGATCTCAAATTTAGATAGAGGTGATGGCTAGAGTTTCTCGAGGATTATTATTTCAAAATTATCTATACTTATAGGAAGGGGAACATGGTAAAATATATTCTCTGTAGAATATCTTATTCCTTATTGCTAAATGAGTAGTCAAAGAAGTTGTACTCACTGCAGTTATCCTTAGTGGATAGAGATTAAACAGTTTACCTCCAGTCAATGGTCATCCCCCATTCCCTCCCAAAATGAGTTAGGGAGTCACAACTTGGGGATAATAACTGTTAGATACTACACACTCAAATATCCATCAGGAATTCTCTTATTCTAAATCTGGGGATCATGTTGTTATTTTCAGAGGGCACACGATGGAACCAATAATGTTACTGCAAGAGTTTTTGAGAGAGTTTCATGCGTATCCATTGGTGGTACATCCAGGTCTGGTAAATATGTACCAGGACCCCTGACACCGGTTTTTATGGAAAGGGATTAAGAAAAGAGTTTCATAGTTTGTCTCTCTATGGCTTACTTATCAGCAAGTGAAGGGTGAGCACCAAGTTCTAGCAGGTTTGGATTAACCCCTTGAGGTGACAAAATGGATGTGGTATGGGATATCAATTAACTTCATGACGGGATTACAATGTATGTACATGGAAAACAATTCTATCTCTGTGATTGTAAACTAGATCACCATGTCAACCTACTTCTTAGATATATGAGAGCAGAGTTCAGTAGATAGCTTGGGATTCCTCTACATCCAAGAGATAGTTTGACTCCATGGATTTACATCAACAATTTTTTATGGTCATGATTCTCTCTTTAGATCCCAATTTTGGGAGGGATTATAGGAGGCATTTAGGACTCAATTACACTTGAGCACAACATTTCACCCCCAAACTAATGGCCAGACTGAGCAGACCATTCAGGTTCCGGAGGACATGCTTCGAGATTTAATGTTGGACTTTGTACATAGTTGGGAGGATCAACTACCATAGGTGGAGTTTACAGACAAAAATAGATACCATTCCACCATCAATATGGAACCATTCAAGACCTTGTACAGGCATCCCTACATGTCACCACTTTGATGGATTGAACCAATAGAGTTAGAACTAATTGGCCCCAAGTTAGTGTGAGCTACAACAGAGAAGGTTTAAATCATCTAAGAGTTGATGAAGACTACACAGGTCCATTAGAAATCTTATACTGACAGGCAAAATGGGCCATTGTATTTAGATGAAAGAGGCCACGTGTTCTTATTGGTTTCACCTCGACATGTATTACATAGATTTATCCAGGGTGGCATGTTATCTCTGAGGTTCATCAGTGTAACATCCTAGGTAAATAAAGAGTAATACATTTTCATATTTATTAATATTTGTGAATTAAATATTAATTTTACTTTAAAGAGGATTCTATGTTCGATGGCATACCCGATAATCAACAATTAGTTTCTTTGAAATCTTACGTTGCACACAACATTGAGTTATACCAAAAAATAATATTATAATATTATAATTTTAAGTGGTAGTTAACTCATAGCTGTTGTATTGGCGGGAATGAAGAGAAATAATTAAAATATGATTATACATGTTAGTTAAATGTTTTTACATTTATCCAATAAAATTTCGAAGATTAAAATGTGAATGAATCCAATTTTAAGCATAAACACTCTAATATTCTTTAAAAAGTCGATTTACCGCCTTTTGAGGGAGAACCCTTTTTAAATATAGTTTTTGTCACTTTTATATGTTCTATATGACAAAATAATATTCTTATTTAGAATTGTGACATCAAAATTTACTTTGGATGAAATTTTTGTATTTTTCTGATAATGTTCATTTTTTAATGAATAGTGAAAAATACAGCATTTTAATTCAAAACTACATTTTAATCTAATTTATTTATATAGTTAGATATTTATTTTAATAGGTTTGAAAGTGTATTTGGATTCTATTTTTACCTTTTAATATAATTTTTGTCATTGGAAGTAACTTCACTCTTAATTTGGACAAAAAAAGGTAAGTCTTTTGATAGTTATTATTTTTTAAAAACATGTTTTTTGTTTTAACAACGAGAATTAATTTTAAATTAATTTATGCCACTTTTGTGTTTTTATTTTGGAAAAATGGATTACATATTTGGAATTAGGAGGTCCAAATTTTGTTAATAGGTAACTTTTATTTTTAGACATTATAAATATTTACTTCAGTAAATATTTTATTTACCATGGTTAAAGGGTAAATCTGGTAAATAATGGTGCAAAATAATAATATAATAATATTAAATCACCCATAAACTTTTCATAAACCTATTATATGATACATGTACGACCATGTGAATCCTTGGGTGGATTTTGGGACCCCATGGAGCCACTTGGGAGTGATAATGACATTTTATATTAATTAATTTAAAGTAAGGATGGAAATAACATAAACGTTAATATTTTTACTAAAATAATTTTTATATGGGGTTATATAAGTGATCTCTTCGACTATATATATTATTTGTAAATATGTTAAAATTTACTACATCATGGTAGTTTATTTATAATTTTTATATATTAGATAAAAAAATTTAATTATGACACAATGGTGATGCAATAATTGCTTCATTAATAAAGGATTAAAATAAATGATATTATAAATGTTAAAATAAATTTATTTTGAACCTTTTTATAACATAAAATAATTTTGTAGATTAGTATGAATTGTTATATTTTAATTAATTAATAGTTTTTGAAATAATCAAGTTGGGGTGTATTTTTTGAAAAGTCATGATAAGAATAATATTAAAATTGACATAAAAGAGTTTATAATAAATCAATATTTTATTAAATGATAAAATAGTCCTAAAAATATAATAATCGTCCAAATGACATATATGTTATTAAAAATGTCATTAATGATCCATTTTGTATTTCTTGGAATTTTATTGTAAATATATTAACCATATAGTATGAATATATAAGAGGACATGGTAAAATTTAAATAAGGTAACAAAGGGATAAATAAAAAATATAAAGATTAAAAAATATCCAAAACCTTTCCAATTCCTATTGTATGATTTTATTTATACTTATATACAACTTATATTCTAATTAAATATGTTTTGGACCGTTAGAAACTGAAAATTATTAAATAATAAAATAATATTTTCAAAATTTCCTAAAGAGTTCCTCCTTCCCCTTATACAAAGCCATCACCTACAACCCTTACTCACACGTCTCAAGCCTCCTTGTATCTTCCAAAATATGTCCAAATAATCTCCCAAGATCCCTATATTCCTCCTAGAATCCTTACCTTAGGAAGAAGTAACTTCAAGAAAGCCTTTTGGTTCAAACCGAAGGAGTTTTCCGATTTAAAGGTAACATTTTCCCTCAAGTTATCTTTTTTATTTTACTTATTCACTCCCTATGAAATTATTATTATTTATTCACATAAAAACACCGTTATTATCAATAAAATATGTTGTTTCTATGAGAAGTATTCAAACTACACTTACACACACCTCCATCTAATGGATACAAACATACTGTTTCTGTGTACGGAGAACTACTGCCTCACAGAATGATGATTGTTCAATTATCTCCTACCACCTATAATGGTGTCCATTATGATTGAAAAGTATCTATTTGTGATATATATTATTTTTATATTTTCTCTATTCTTTTGTATTTTTCATTTATATCATATCTTTATGGTTTCCATAATGGGTAAATATGATAATTTCATATGAGGAAGTGCAGACTTCCGCCTCTCAAAGTGATATGACTCGTTCATGCCACAGGTGGAACATATAAAGTGTGGAGTTACTAAAATTATATATGATATTATACTGGAATTATAATATACCTATGTATCATTAATTTTTCATTCCATTAAATGTGAAATAGAAATGAAATTAGCGTTCATGCGTATGTACGACTTACCGTCTCTATGAACAGTGCATTTCATTTCTTATATCTAAATGTTATTTTCTATTATAAATACATATATATACTGGTTATAAATGATATATATGATATCTAAATCATGAATATTATTCTTTAGATAATGGAATTTGGACTACATGGACAACTTTTAATTATAAGAAGTTCATTTTTGACTCAAGTACCAAATATCGACAAAATGAATGTTATTAACTTAAATGATTATGTAATGTTATAATGTGGTAATAATTAATATAAAATGAATAATAAACTTGAAAAATGTTATTCATCAAGTAGAAATTAGCATTAGTTTATTATTATGGATATTAAGGAATGAACGGGTCAAGTCGGACACGTGGTAAGGGAACTTCTTAACCCAATTTCCATTATTTGGATAAATATTCTACTTCTTGATTATGTTTTTCTATGAATATGTGTGAACGACCTTTGATTGTTTTACACTTAATACCCACTTATATTGGGTTTATTTATATTTGTCACACATAATTATGTCATTGATTTATCTGTAATCTAATGATGCAATCTCTGTAAGGGACTTCATCTCAATCTCCTTTCAGTGAGACATATTTTTATTTATACATGACTTTATTTTATACGGTGTATAACAAATTTGAAATTTCATTTCATTCAAAGGGAATATTTTTCTATGAATCGTATTACTAAACAAAAAAATTTGAATGTTTCTTTTTAACGTACGTGGTGTCAACGACCTTTCTGCTGCCGCGAGCGTTATTCGATATTTGGATTCCTTAAAAAGACATAATGTTTTTAAAAGGAAAATAAATACCATATACTCATTTACAAATTTTAGTATTGAAAATGGTTTTGATAATGGATTGGTTATTTCAATATCTTGAAAGATATATTGTGATTAAAATGAAAAAATGTTATCTTTATTTTATATTTGTTTTATGTGTTATGAATATGTTATGGTTCTTGGGAATTGTTTTTGAATACGGGTGGTTCCCTATTAAACCTAGGGAGGGTGAACCTGAGATAGTTATCCAATTCATTGGGAAACATGATAGAGGTAAACGTTAATGTTTCTCCTAAGAGATTTAGGGAATATACTATGATGGGTATTCCAAATGTAACTCTCTACGTAGCTGTGAAAGATATAACGTAAGTATGTTATGGATGCCACAAGTTACCTTTATGATTTATGATTTCAACTTGTTATTCATAAATATTATGATCTAGTGTGGTATGTTAAAGATTGAAAAGTATGATTTCATTAACTTGTATGTATTTATGGACTGATGTTTTTTTATTTATTTTATAATCCTTACTGATCTTTTTATACTCTTCCTAAGTTTTTTTTGAAATGTTTTTCACATTAATTAAAGATGAATAGGGTCAAGGATGGGATCATGGAAAAGTCATGCTATCTATAATATGAAACTTTACATGACTCTTTTTTTCAAGAGTTTTTATTTTAAGAAAAAAATGGATACTGAGTAGAAGTGTCTGCTTTGTAATATTTGAGATGTAATGTAATAGTTATGGCCTAATTCTCTAAAAATATAAACATGAAAAGATCCTAAATGTGAATTATTAACTTAATTCAAGATTACATGATGTTTAAGGCCCAATCCATATAGTTGGTACCAGAGTTTGGTTTAGATAACTTTAAGAGTTAGGGTATTGTTAAATTAATATCTATAAATTAATTTATGTTAATATTAAAATTATATAGCAATTATAGATTACCATGTTGCTTAACCTAAGATATATTTTTTTGTTGAGAATGATTTTCCTTAGAGGAAATAGTTCAATTGTGTTGGGAAGGATTACAGAGGGAAATTCCCTTCCAAATCAAAAATCTGGGAGGGTCAGAATTGGAACTGAACAATTTGATGCAGTGATGACTCAGTTGACTCAGGTGATAAATGGTGGTTGTGTTTATTGATGATATTTTTGTATATTATAAAGGCTAATAGGTGCATGAAATTCATTTAAGTGTTGTCTTGAAAACCTTAAAATAAAAGAAACTGTATGGGAAATTCAGAAAGTGTGAGTTTTGGTTACACCAAATTTCTTTCTTTGGTCACATTATTTCAAAAAAATGGCATAACTATTGGGCCTCCTAAAACAAAATTTGTTGACGAATGGCCAAGAACCACAAATATTATCGAGATCCGTAGTTTTCTTGGTTTAGTAGGATATTACTGGAGGTTAGTTGAAACATTTTACAGTTATCTATTCCAATGACTAAGTTAACTTGAAAAGGTTTTAATTTAATTTGGAAAGAAGAATGTGATGATTGTTTTTATGAATTGAAAGGAAGATTGGTGAATGATCCAGTTTTGGAACTGCCTTGTAGAAATGGTGAATTTTTTATCTACAGTGATGCTTCATTGAAAGGAATTGGTTGTGTCCTATTGCAGAATGATCAGGTAATTGCTTATGATTTACGTTAGTAGAAACCTCATGAGTAAAATTACCCTACACATGATTTGGAATTAGTTGTTTTTTTGTTTTTGTTTTAAAAATTTGGAGGAATCATTTATAAGGAGAAAAATGTGAAATATATAATAACCACAAAAGTTTGAAGTATATATTTACTCAGAAATAATTGAACATGAGACAGAGGATATGTCTTGAATTAATCTAGGATTATGATTTCACGATCCATTACCATTCAAGAAGGGAAAATAAAGTGGATTAGGCTTTGAGTCATAAAAGCAATGCTACATTAACCATGTTATGTTTAGAACAAGATCCTTTGATTAACGATTTGATGATCTTCGTCATAGAAGTTGTTGGTGAAGGAAATTCCTCTATTTTGTTTCACGTGTCAGTGAAATCATCTCTATCAGACAGAATTAAGAAAGAATTGAAGGAAGACAGTGAGTTCCAAAAAATGGTTGAATTGGTTCAGAAGGGTAATTTACTGGAATTTAACACCGATAATGATTATGTTTTGAGGTTTGGGAAGATATTATGCGTTCCCTTTGAATCAAAGTTGAAGAAAGAGTTATTATGTGAATATCATAGTTCTATTTTTTCAGTTCATCCTAGAAGTACTAAGATGTACAGAGATATTTGGGATTATTACTGGTGGGATGGAATGAAAAGAGATGTTTTTGACTTTACTGTGATGTGTTTGACTTTTCAACAGGTTAAAGTAGAGCATTAGTTACCAAAAGGGATGATTCATCCTTTACCAGTGGCAGAGTGGGAATGATAAAATATATCTCTGGACTTCATTGTAGGATTACCAAAAACATCTCAAGGTAACAATGCAATTTGGGTTTTTGTTGATCAATTGACTAAATATTCTCATTTCCTTCCTATTCAAGATACTTTGTCTCTATATCAACTTTCTCAATTGTATGTTAAAGAGATAGTCAGGTTGCATGAAATTCCCCTCTACATAGTATCTGATCAAAATCCCAAGTTTACTTATAACTTTTGTAAAGGAATTTATAATTCATTGGGTACTGAATTAAAATTTAGTATATCTTTTCATCCTCAATCAGATGGGTAGTTAGAACGAACAATTCAGACATTGGAAGATATGCTACATTCTTTCTCAATAAATTACCAGGGAAGTTTGGACCAATATCTTTCTTTGGTTGAATTTTTTTATAATAAAAATTTCAATTCCAATGTACATATGGAACCATTTGAAGCATTGTATGGAAAGAGATGTCGATCTCTATATTTTTTGGGATGAAGTAGGTGAAAGGAGACAGATGGGACCAGAATTGGTAGAAGAGATGGCAGAAAAAGTTCAGTTAATTCAGAAGCACATGAGAATAGCTCAGATCAGGTAGAAAATTTATGAGGATAACCGGAGGAAGGATATTTCTTTTGAGGAATGTGATCATGTCTTTCCCAAAGTTTCTCTATGGAAAAGTGTGATTCGTTTTGGCAAGAAGGTAAAGTTGAGTCTGAGGTTCATTTGGCCCTATGAAATCCTGGAGAAAGATGGATCAGTTGCCTATAGAGTGGCTTTATGTCCAAGTTTATTCTATGTACACAATGTTTTTCATGTTTCAATGTTGAGAAAGTATATTATAGATCCATCTCATGTTTTGATTCCAGAGGTAGTTTAGTTGGGAGAAAATCTATTTTATGAGGAACAACTAGTCCAAATTCTTGACCAAAGAGAGAAAGTGTTGTGGAATAAAGTAATTCGTTAGGTAAAGTTTTTTTTGGAAAACCCATATTATTGAAGAGGTTATGTGGGAATCTGAAAATTCTATGAGGGATAAATAACCTCATTTATGTGATAAGTGAATAAAATAGAGAGGACACAATTTCTAAAAGGGGAAGGATGTAACATCCCATGTAAATAAAGAGTAAGAAATTTTCATATTTATTAATATTTGTGAATTAAATATTAATTTTACTTTATAGGGGATTATATGTTTTATGGAATACCCAATACACAACAAAAGGTTTCTTTGAAATCTTACAATGCACACAACATTGAGTTATATCGAAAAGTATCATAATAATATTATTATTTTAAATGGTAGTTAACTCATAACTGTTTAATTAGTGGGAATGAATAGAACTAACTAAAATATGATTATACATGTTTTTTAAATGTTTTTACGTTTATCATATAAAATTTAGCAGCTTAAAATGTGAATGAATCCAATTTTAAGCATAAACACTCTAATATTCCGTAAAAGGTCGATTTACTATCTTTTGATAGAGAACCCTTTTTAAATATAGACTTTTTCACTTTTATATGTTCTATTTGACAAAATAATAATATTATTTATAATTGGGACATCAAAATTTACTTCGGATGAAATTTTGGTATTTTTCTGATAATGTTCATTTTTTAATGAATAGTGAAAAATACTCAATTTTAATTCGAAACTTCCTTTCAATCTAATCTATTTATATAGTTAGATTATTTTTTTAATTGGTTTCAAAGTGTAATTGGATTATATTTTTTCCATTTAATCCAATTTTTGTCATTGGAAGTAATTTCACTCTTAATTTGGACATAAAGAAATGTAAATCTTTTGATAGTTATTATTTCTTAGAAACACGCTTTTTGTTTTGACAACAGGAATTAATTTTAAATTAATTTATTCCACTTATGTTTTTTTAATTAGGAAATATGAATTAAAAATTTGGAATCATAAGATACAAATTGTGCAAATAGGTAACTTTTATTTTTAGACATTATGAATATTTACTTCAGAAAATATTTTATTTACCGTGGTAAAAGGGTAAATATGGTAAATAAGGGTGAAAAATATTATTATAATAATTTTAAATTACCCTTAAACTTGTCTTAACCCTATTTTTTGATACATGTCCGACCATGTAAATCCTTGGATCGATTTTGGGACCCCATGGAGCCACTTGGGAGTGATAATGACACTTTATATTAATTAATTTAAACTGAGGAGAAAGATAACATAAACATGAATCTTTTTAATAAAACAATTTTCATATGGGGTTATATAAGTGATCTATTAAACTATAAAAATTATTTATAAATATAAAAATATTTCCTATATCATGATATTTTATTTATAATTTTTATTCATTAAATAAACAAATTTAATTATGACACAATGGTGATGTAGTAATTGCTTCATTAATAAATGATTCAAATAAATGATATTATAAATATTAAAATAAATTTATTTTAATCTTTTTATGCCATCCAATAAATTTATAGATTAGTATGACTTTTTATCATTGAATTAATGAAGATTTTTCTAAATAATCATGTTGGTTTGGATTTTAAAAAATGTAATGATATGAATAGTATTAAAAATGACATAAAAGAGTTTTTAAATCAATCAACATTTTATTAAATGATAAAATATACCTACAAATTTATTATTCGGCCAAATGACATATATGATATTAAAAATTTCATTAATGATCCATTTTGGGTCGGTTGGAATTTTATAGTAAATATATTAACCATATAGTATGAATATATAAGAGGACATGGTAAAAGTTACATAAGTTAACAAAGAGTTAAATAAAAAATATAAGGATTAAAGAAATCCAAAACCTATCCAATTTTTATTGGATGATTTTATTTCGAATTATATACACCTTATTTTCTAATTAAATAATTTTTTGACCTTTATAAACCAAAAATCATTATATAATAAAGTAACATTTTCAAACTTTCCTAAAGAGCCCCTCCTTCCCCTTATAAAAATCCATCACCTCTAACCCTTACTCACACCTATCAACCCCCATTGGATCACCCAAACTCTACCCAAATAATCTTCCAATATCCCTATCTTCTTCCAAGAAGCCTTACCTTAGGCATATGTGACTTTAAGGAAGACTTTTGTTTCAAACCAATGGGAGTTACCCGATTTAAATGTAACATCTTCCCTCAAGTTATCTTCTTTTATTTTACTTCACTACATATGCTCTTATTATTATTTATTTAAATAAAAACAAAATTATCCTCCATATACTAGATTTTTGTTATGATAATGATTCAAACTAAACTTACACACATCTCCATGTAATGGATACGAACATACTGTTTCTGTGTGCGGTGAACTGCTGCCTCACGAAACAATGATTTTTCGATTATATACTACCACCTCTCATGTTGGAAATTATAATGGAACTCTCTTTATATATTGATATATATTATGTTTATATTGTCTCTATTCTTCTGTATTTTTCATTTAGATCATACCTTTATGGTTTCCATAATGGGTAAATACGATAATTTCATTTGAGGATGTGCGAACTACCACCCCTCAAAGTTATATGAATTGTTATTTCCATACGTGGAAGGTATAAAGGATGGAGTTACTGAAATTATATATGATATTATATTAGAATTATAATGTACCTATTTATCATTAAGTTTTCATTCCATTAAATAAGAAATAGAAATGAAAGTTGTGTTCAAGCGTATGTACGACTTTCCGTCTCTATGAACGTTGCATTTCATTTCTTATCTCCAAATGTTATGTACTATTATAAATACATATATATACTGATTATATATGATATATATGATATATAAATCATGAATATCATTTTGGAGATAATGTACTTTGGACCACATGGACAAATTTTAATTACATGAAGTTCATTTTTGACTTAAGTTCCAAATATCGACAAAACGACCGTTATTAACTTAAATGATTATGTAATGTTTATAACATGGTTATAAGTAATATAAAAGGAATAATAAACTTTTAAAAGGTTCTTAAGATTGTAAAAAGTATCATTATTTTATTATTCAGGAGATTAAAGAACGAACGAGTCAAGTCGGACACGAGGTAGGGGAACTTCTTAACCCAATTTCCATTCTTTGGGTAAATCTTCTACTTATTGATTATGTTGTGATATTAATATGTTTTAATGAACTATGATTATTTTAATCTCATTATCTACTTATATTGGGTGTATTTATATTTGTCACATATAATTATGTCATTGATTTATCCTTAATCTAATGATACAATCCTTGTAAGGGACTTAGTCTGAATCTCCTTTCATTGAGGCATATTTTTGTTTATACACAACTTTCTTTCATATGGTATATAAACACCATTGAATTTTCATTTCATTCAAAGGGAAACTTTTTCTACTAATAATTTTACAAAATGACAAAAAGGTAATGTTTCTTTTTAACATACGCGGTGACAATGACCTTTCCACCGCATCGAGCGTTATTTGATATTCAGATTCCTTAACAAGCCATAATGTTTTTAAAAGGAAAATAAATACCATATAATCTTTTATGTGTTTTGGTATTGAATTTTTTTTTGATAATGGATTGGTTATTTCAATATCTTGAATGATATATTGTGATTGAAATGTGGAAATCTTATCTTTCCTTTATGTTCATTTTATATGTTATGAATTTTTTATGGTTCTTGGGAATTTTTTACGAATACGGGTGGTTCCGTGATAAAAATTGGGAGAGTGAGCCCAAGATAGCTCTCCAATGCATTGGGTATCATGACAGAGGTAGACGTTAATGTTTCTCCTAATAGATTTAGGGAATATACTGTGATGAGTATTCCCAATGTAACTTCCTACATAGCTTTGAAAGATAAAACGTAAGTATGTTATGGATTCCACAAGTTAACTTTATGACTTATGATTTCCATTTTTTATTCATAAATCTTATGATCTAGTGTTGTATGTTAAATATTCAAAAGTGTGATTTCATTGACATGAATGTATTGATGGACTAATGTTATCTTTCTTTATTTTATAATCCTTACTAATATTTTTATGCCCATCCCACATTTTTTTGAAATGTTTTTCACAGGAATTAAAGATGAATAGGGTCAAGGATGGGATCATGGAAAAGTCATGCTGTCTAAAATATGAAACTAGACATGACTCTTTTTTCAAGAGTTTTTATTTTGTGGAAAAAATCGATACTGAGTAGAAGTGTCTAATTTTTAATATTTTAGATGTAATGTAATATTTATGGAATAATTCTATAAAACTATAAAACTATAAAACTGAAAATATCCTCAATGTGAATTATTAACTTAATTAAAGATTACATAATGTTTAAGGCGGGGTCCTTATAGTTGGTACCAGAGGTCAGTTTAGACAACTTTTAGAATTAGGGTATTTTTAAATTAATATCCATAAATTAACTTATGTTAATATTGAAATGATACATCATTTATATATTACCATGTTTCTTTGCCTAAGATATTTCTATGTTCATAATGGTTTTCCATAGAGGAAACCATGCAGTTGTGCTGGGAATGAATATAGAGGGAAATTCCCTTCCAAATCAAAATCCCGAGAGTGTCGGAATCAGAACTGAACAGTTTGATACAGTGATGACTCAGTTGACTCAGGTGATAAATGGTGGTTGTGTTTATAGATGATATTTTAGTATATTATGAAATCCAAGAGGATCATGAAACTCATTTAAGGGTTATCTTTCAAACCTTAAAAGAAAATAAACTGTATGGGAAATTCATAAAGTGTGAGTTTTGGTTATAAAAAATTTCTTTCCTTGGTCACATTGATTCAAAAAATGGCATAGATTTTGATCCTGATAAAACAAAAGTTTTTGAAGAATGTCCAAGACCCACAAATATTAATGAGATCCGTAGTTTTCTTGGTTTAGTAGGATATTACTAGAGGTTTGTTGATTTTTTTTACTATTATCTAGTCTAATGACTAAGTTAACTCAAAAATGTTTTAAGTTCATTTGGACAAAAGAATGTGATGATTATTTTCAGGAATTGAAAAGAAGATTAGTGAATGATCCAGTTTGGGCATTGCCTTCCAGAAATGGTGAATTTATTATCTACAGTGATGCTTCATTGAAATTACTTGATTGTTTCCTAATGCAGAATGATCCGGTAATTTATTATGCTTTATGTCAGTTGAAACCTCATGAGTTAAACCAGCCTACACATGATTTGGAATTAGCTGTTGTTGTTTTTTCTTTAAAAATTTGGAGGCATCATCTGTATGGAGTAAAATGTGAAATATATACTGACCAAAAAATAATGAAGTATATATTTACTTAGAATGAATTGAACATGTGACAGAGGAGATGACTTGAATTAATCAAGTATTATAATTTTACCATCCATTACCATTCGGGAAAGGAAAATAAAGTGGTTGATGCTTTGAGTCAGAAAAGTAATGCTACATTTACAATGTTACATTTGGAATAAGATCCTTTGATTAATGATTTGATGAACTTTGTCAAAGAATTTTATGGTGCAGGAAATTACTCTGTTTGGTTTCAGGAGTTAGTGAAATCATCTCTATCAGACAGAATTAAGCAGACATAGAAGGAAGACAGTGAGTTGCAGAAAAAGTTATAGTTTATTCAAAAGGGTAAGTTACCTGAATTTAACATTGATAATGATTGTTTTTTGAGGTTTGGGAAGAGATAATGTGTTCCTTGTGAATCACAGTTGAAGAAAGATTTTTTATATGAATTTCATAGTTCTCGGTTTTCAGTTCATCCTGGAAGTACTAAGATGTACAGAGATCTTTGGGTGTATTACTAGTGGGATGGAATGAAAAGTGATATTTTTGACTTTCCTGTGAAGTGTTTGACTTTTCAATAGGTTAAAGTAAAGAGACAACTACCGAAAGGGATGCTTCAGCCTTTACTAGTGTCAGAGTGGAAATGGGAAACTATATCCATGGAATTCATTGTGGGATTACTGAAAACATCTCGAGGTAACTATGCAATCTAGGTTATTGTTGATCGATTGACTAAATATTCTCATTTCCTTCCTATTCGATATACTTTGTCTCTAGATAAACTTTGTCGGTTGTATGTTAAAGAGATAGTTAGGTTTCATGGAGTTCCCCTCTCCATTCTATCTGATCGTGATCCCAGGTTTACTTATAACTTTTGGAAAGGACTTTAGAAGTCATTGGGTGCTGAATTAAATTTTAGTGCAAATTTTCATCCTCAATTAGATGGGAAGTAAAAAAGAACAATCCAGACATTGGAAGACATGCTATGTGCTTGATCTTTGGATTACCAGAGAATTTGGGACCAACAACATTATTTGGTTGAATTTTCTTATAATAATAGTTTACATTCCAATGTAAAGATGGCACCATTTTAGGAATTGTATATAAAGAGATCTCGAACTCCAAATTTTTGTGATGAAGTAGGTGAAAGGAAAATGATTGGACCATAATTTGAAGAAGAGATGGAATAAAAATTTCAGTCAATTCAGAAGCACATGAGAACGTATCAGATTAGGAAGAAAAGTTTTACGGATAACTGGTGAAAAGATATTTCTTTTGAGGTAGGTGATCATGTCTTTCTCAAAGTTTCTCCATGTAAAAGTGTGATTTGTTTTGGAAAGAATGGAAAGTTGAGTCTGAGGTTCATTGGACCCGGTGAAGTCCTAGAGAAAGTTGGATCAATTGCCTACAGAGTGGATTTACCTCCAATTTTATCCCAGGTACACAACGTTTTTCCTATTTCAATGTTGAGAAAGTATATTCTGGATCCATCTCATATTTATAGTCCAGAGGTTGTTTAGTTGGGAGAAAATATTTCTTATAAGGAACAACTAGTCCAGATTCTTGACGGAAGCGAGAAAGTGTTGCGGAATAAGGTAATTCATCAGGTAATGGTTTTGTGAAAAAACCATATGGTTGAATAGGCAATGTGGGAATCTGAAAATTCTATGAGGTATAAATACCCCCATTTATTTTATAAGTGAATAAAATTGCAAGGACGCAATTTCCAAAAGGGGGGAAGGATGTAACATCCCCGGTAAATAAAGAGTAAGACATTTTCATATTTATTAATATTTTTGAATTAAATATTAATTTAACTTTATCGGGGTTGCTATGTTCGATGGCATACCCAATATGAAACAACAGGTTTCTTTGAAATCTTACGTTTCGCACACCATAGAGTTATACCGAAAAATAATATAATAATAATATTATTTTAAATGGTAGTTAACTCGTAGCCATTTTATTGAATGGAATGAACAAAACTAACTATAATATGATAATACATGTTTTTTTTACATTCTTTTACATTTATAAAATAAAAGTTAGAAGCTAAAAATGTGAATGAATCCAATTTTAAGCATAACCACTCTAATATTCTTTAAAGGGTTGATTTACCGGCTTTTGATAGAGAACCCTTTTTAAATATATTTTTTGTCACTTTTATATGTTCTATTTGACAAAATAATATTATTCTTTAGAATCGGGACATCAAAATTTACTTTGGATGAAATTTTGGTATTTTTTTGACAATGTTCATTTTTAATGAATAGTGAAAAATGATGCATTTTAATTCAAAACTGCCTTTTAATCTAATTTATTTATATAGTTATATTTTTCTTTTAATTGGTTATAAAGTATAATTGGATTATATTTTTATCATTTCATCTAATGTTGTTTATTGTTAGTAATTTCACTCTTAATTTGGACATAAACAACAATAAATCTTTTGATAGTTATTATTTCTTAAAAACACGTATTTTGTTTTAACAACGGGAATTAATTTTAAATTAATTTCTGCCAATTCTGTGCTTTGAATTTGGAAAAATTGAGTCCATATTTGGAATCATAAGGCAAAATTTTGTAAATAGCTAGCTTTTATTTTTACACATTATGAATATTTACTTCAGTAAATATTTTATTTACCATGGTTAAAAGGTAAATCTGGTAAATAAGGGTGAAAAATAATATTATAATAATATTTAATTACCCTTCCACTTGTCCTAACCATATTTTCTGATACATTTCCGACCATGGGAATCCTTGGGTCTATTTTGGGACCCCATGGAGCCACTTGGGAGTAATAATGACACTTTATATTAATTAATTTAAAGTGAGGACAAAAATAACATAAACATGAATCTTTTTACTAAAACAATTTTTATATGGGGTTATATAAGTAATATCTTAGACAATAAATATTATTTAGAAATATAAAAATATTTCCTACATCATGGTATTTTATTTATACTTATTAGACATTAAAGAAACAAATTTAATTATGACACAATGGTGATGTAGTAATTTATTCATTAATAAAGGATTCAAATAAATGATATTATAAATATTAAAATAAATTTATTTTGTACCTTTTTATGCCATAAAATAATTTTATAGATTATTATGACTTATTATATTTTAATTAATGAAGGTTTTTTGAAAGAATCAAGTTGGTTTGTATTTTTTATAAAATCATGATATGAATAGTATTAAAGTTGACATAAAAGAATTTTTAAATCAATCAATATTTTATTAAATGATAAAATAGTCCTAAAAATATAATATTTGTCAAAATGAAATATATTATGTTAAAAAGGTCATTAATGATCCATTTGTGGTCTCTTGTAATTTTATAGTAAATATATTAACCATATAGTACAAATATATAATAGGACATAGTAAAAGTTAAATAAGTTAACAAAGGGTTAAATAAAAAATATAAGGAGTAAAAAATATCTAAAAACTTTCCAATTATTATTTTATTATTTTATTTAGACTTATATACACCTTATATTAGAATTAAATATGTTTTGGACCTTTATAAACCTAAAATAATTATATAATAAAATAATTTTTTCAAAATTTCCTAATGAGCCCCTCCTTCCCCTTATAAAAAGCCCTCACCTCTTACCCTTCCTCACACCACTCAAGTGCCCTAGTCTCATCTAAACTCTTCCCAAATCACCTCCCAATATACCTATCTTTATCCTAGAATCCTTAACTTAGGAATATGGCACTTCAAGGAAGCTGTTTGGTTCATGCCAAAGAGAGTTACCCCATTTAAATGTAACGTCTTCCCTCAAGTTATCTTCATTTATTTTACTTCTTCACTCCCTATGATCTTAATTTCTTTATTTACATAACAACACCAGTATCCTCAATATACTAGGTTGTTGTAATGATAAGTATTCAAACTAAACTTACACACACCTCCATCGAATTGATACGAACATACTGTTTCTGTGTATGAGGAACTACTGGCTCATGAAACTATGATTGTTCGATTATCTCCTACCATTTCTCAGGGTGTCCATTATTATGGAACTATATTTATATGTGATATATATTATTTTTATATTGTCTCTATGATTCTGTATTTTTCATTTATTTCATTCCTTTATGGTTTCCATAATGGGTAAATCGGATAATTTCATTTGAGGAAGTGCGGACTACCGCCCCCTCAAAGTGATATGACTCGTTCATTCCATACATGGAACATATAAAGGATGAAGATAATGAAATTATATATGATATTATACTGGAATTATAATATACCTTTGTATCATTATGTTTTCATTCCATTAAATACTAAATAGAAATGAAAGTAGCGTTCCTGAGTACGTACGGCTTACGATCTCCATGAACGGTGCATTTCATTTATTATCTAAAAATGTTATGTACTATTATAAAAACATATATATACTGGTTATATATGATATATATGATATCTAAATCATGAATATCATTCTAGTGATAATGTACTTTTGACCACATGGGCAAATTTTAATAATATGAAGTTTATTTTTGACTTAAGTACCAAATATCGACAAAATGATCATTACTAACTTAAATGATTATGTAATGTTTATAACGTGGTAATAAGTAACATAAAAGGAATAAAAAACTTGAAAAAGTTTGCTAATAAAGTATAAATTAACTTTAGTGTACTATTCAGAAGATTAAAGAATGAACGAGTCAAGTCAGACACGAGGTAAGAGAACTTCTTAACCAAATTTATATTCTTTGGGTAAATCTTATACTTTTTGATTATGTTGTGATATGAATATGTGTGAATGAACTATGATTGTTTTACACATAATATAAACTTATATTGGACATATTTATATTTTTCACACATAATTATGTCATTTATTTTTCCTTAATCTAATGACAAAATCATTGTAAGGGACTTCGTCTCAATCTCCTTTCATTGATGCATATTTTTATTTATAAAAGAATTTATTTTATACGGTGTATAAACACCTTTTAATTTTCATTTATTTTAAAGGGAATATTTTTCAAGAAGTATTTTACTAAACAAAAAACGGAATGTTTCTTTATAATGTACGTGGTGACAACGGCCTTTTCGCCGCCGCAAGCGTTATTTGATATTTGGATTCCTTAATAAGCCATAATGCTTTTAAAAGGAAAATAAATACCATTTAATATTTTACGCATTTTGGTATTGAAAATGGTTTAGATAATGGATTGGTTATTTCAATATCATGAATGATATATTGTGATTGAAATATGGAAATTTTATCTTTCCTTTTTGTTTGTTTTATGTGTTATGAATACGTTATAGTTCTTGGGAATTGTTTACGAATACGGGTGGTTCCCTGATAAACCTAGGGCGGGTGAGCCGGAGATAGCTCCCCAATGCATTGGGTAAGGTGACAGAGGTAAATGTTAATGTTTATCCTAAGAGATTTAGGGAAAACACTATGAGGCGTATTCCAAATGTAACTCCCTATGTAGCTGTGAAAGATACAATGCAAGTATGTTATGGATGCCACACGTTACCTTTATGATTTATTATTTCCATTTGTTATTCATAAATCTTATGATATAGTGTGGTATGTTAAGGATTGAGAAGTATGATTTTATCAACTTGTATGTATTGATGGACTAATATTTTCTTTCTTTATTTTATAATCCTTACTGAGATTTTTTTACTCATCACATGTTTTTTTGAAATTTTTTTCATAGGACTTAAAGATGAATAGGGCCAAGGATGGGATTTTGGAAAAGTCACACTGTCTAAAATATGGAACTAGACATGACTCTTTTTTTCAAGAGTTTTTATTTTATGAAAAAAATATATACTGAGTAAAAGTGTTTACTTTGTAATATTTGAGATGTAATATAATAGTTATGGCCTAATTCTCTAAAAATATAAACCTGAAAAGATCCTCAATGTGAATTATTAACTTAATTCAAGATTACGTATTGTTTAAGGCAGGGTCCTTATAATCATCCCTTTTAAGATAATGTGAAGAGTTGGATAGGTATCATGCTGCTTAACTCTACCTCTGATGTTAGACCAGGTATGTGACTTCTTCCACATGTCACAATTGAGGAGTTATGTACATGAATCATCGTATATTATCAAATCGAGTGAGCTGGGCATCGAGATTAGAGTGACCTTTACTGAGTACCTGGTAGAGATAGAGTATTGGAAGGAGAGGATCCTTCATGGGAGATCAATTTATTTAGTCAATATCTGATGGAAACGTAAGAATCTTTTAGAGAGAACATAGGTTGAGGAGGCACAAATTCGTTCTTAGTACCCACATCTTTTTGTGTAACCTTTGTTTTGAATTTTCAGGACATTAATCCCAAGGTGAGGAGAATGTAATTTATATGATTTTACATCAATTATTTTTAAATATTATATGGATTATTTTCAATACCAGGAAGTGAGACGACGTGTGATTTTGATACCCAGTGTACCTGAAATAAATGTTTGAAATATATTAAAAAACATGTGCATGCACTTTTTTTAAAAAATTGGAATAAATTTTAATTGGGTTCCTAGATTAGAAATCTGAGAGAAGATTTCAATTTAGAATATGAATTTTACCCTAGGAATGACTTAGAAATATTCAGCGTGATCTTTTTTTTGGAAAAGTCAACCTGGGCATAGAAATGAATGAAATAATTGAATAAATTATTTTACTACATTTACGTTGGTGAAGTGGATTTAAAATATTTAAATAGATTGCTATTTCATAATTCTTGGGTTACCCGTATAAACCTATAACCACTGGATAATCATTAGAGAGAGAATATAGGATTATCTATCAAATGAACAATAACAGATCATGGATCGACGATTGACACACCTCAAATCTGACAGATCTCACCAACGAACATGACACATATTTGTTATTCATCAGAGATCAAACCAAATCAAAGTAGGGCGTGTGATTTGATTTGTTTAATTCCCCGTTCTTGAGTTCTATAAAAAACATGAATCAGTCAACTAACAGATTGATCCATGGTTAGATTTTTTTGTGGGATGGGATTATTTTTCCGGGATATTAATTTAGGAGTTGTTTATTTATTTGTTTCTTCATTCATCATTATAATGTAAAAGAATCAAGGCTAACTAAATAGGACCAAGGTTTATTCATATTTTTGTGTGTTTTGTGGCTTTATCCAATATTTTTCCTTTCATCATTGGTGTTATGTTAATTCCCCATTCTTGTGTGTTTTGTGGATTTATCTAATATTATAAATATAGGGATGTGATGATGATCTGAGATCAATATCGTAGATGTTAGGTTATTTAATAGCTCTAGATGAAGAATTTTGAGAGACCCAAGCTCTGATAACTGGTATCCTCACATTATAGTGGTATTTATTCCTAGAATTATGCATAATATTTCATTGATGTATTTAAAATTTCACTCTTTTTTCCTATGAATTTATTGAAACATTTTATTCATTCGTTCAAGAAATTTGAGACTCTATAAACCTTTTGTGAACTTGAGACTTATTCCATTGATTTTTCCCTGATTAGTACCTTAAAAGAAGGTATTTTTTTTAACATGGTAGATATTTAATATTAAATTATCAAAACAAAAGTTTAGTGGATGTTGGGAGATTTTTTGTAGTGATATATCTACTTTTGAGGATCATTGTATAATGGAATATTATACAGTTTATAGATATGTGTGATTCACTAAAAGGGAAGAAAATTGTGTATTTATTCCTAGTTTCTATTTGGGGAGATTCCACATTGAGATGTACTAAAATACTTATCATTCAAGATGAAAATTTATATTGATTTGGGGTCTTTGAAGTTATTGGGAATATAGTATACTAATTATTGAAAGTATCATAATAAAATGAGTGGTACATATTTTAATACAATCATCAATGAAACTCTTATTATTTTAGCATTATTTTTGGTGCCTGAATTTGACTTATTATGGTCATATTTATGTGTAAAGAACCATTGATTTCATATGTTGTGATATGGGTTTTGTTGAATTTTAAACCATTTTATTTAATGGATGGGAGAATTAGAGTTTGGATATGTGGCCTCATTTATAATTTCTTCCAAAAAAGAGTGATGATGAACTAGATTAATATTTCACTTAGTATTTTGGAAAACCTGACTCACCAATGATGTTAGAAATAAATTTTATAGGAAACTAGAATGGATAATGTTGTAGTAAGGTTGTTTACATAGAGTGATTGTGTGATGAATACAAAAAAGAAGTTTGTTTGGTAATTTTTCTTTAATGTAAATTTTGAGGTTTTGTATAATAACATCATCTAGTGGATGTATATATATGGGTAACTAAAATTATGACTTTATAATATTAAGAAATTAATGTTTGTTATGTCCTAGAGTTGTTATGAGAAAGTAGAAGTAATTTCCCTAAAGGTGAAAATACTAGTGTGATGAGATTATTTAACATAGTTATTTTATGTATCATGAATATGATATAAAGCTTAGTATATGTTTTCATTGTCTTAAATAGTTAGACATTTTATAAGAAGTACTTAATATTAAGTAAATAGGTAGTAAAAAAATTGATGAGGTGACTATCTATGACTATATTATTTATCATATTCATCTAGAATTGAATTATTTGGTCATTTTTATTCCTTTGTTCATTGACTCTTTATTGAGTTATATTATATCCATTTTTTATTCTAGAGTCCACCCTTGGAGTGTAATTTTAAAGAAGGACAAAGGTTTAATGTAATATTTTTAATGAAAACCAGTATAACAATACTTATTTGTGATATCTTGTTCAATTTTAGTTGGAGTTCATCTCAACCAAAAAAGGATGCATTTTTATACGGTATTTTCAGGCTTTCTATTAATTTTCATGGGTTTTATATTATATGGATACGTTGATAGGGTACTCATGATTATTGATGATATTATAGTTCTATTGTATAGTCATGGGAAGTGGTTAATTAGAATATTTTCCCTAAATAGATATATATTTTATATAAACCATGATATATTTTTTAAAGCATGGGAGCATGATATTATTTCTAAGTTTAGATAGTAAATATTAGAGATATAAAAAAATGATGTTTTGAGAATTCCCCACACATTTGATCAGTTATATACCAAATATTTTAATTTTTTCATGATTTATAAATTATGTTTGTAGATAATTTTAGTCAGTTATGTGAGAGTATAAACGTTTTTAAGTGTTGTGATAGATATGGGATTTTATTACTATGGATTTTACGATTATTATTATCAACTCTAGTTAGTTGGGAAACTAATTTTGTATTACAAAGAATAATTTTATTGGTTATTTCTATGAATGGAGATTTCTATTTTTATATGCTCTCCAAATATTGTAGAATATCACATGGTAACTTCAGCTTTGTCCCAAATTTATTATTATTTTAAATTTATTAGTTAATAATAGTATAAAGGGTTCTTCCTATTAAAGTGAAATTTTATTGAATTGTTGGGTTGATTTTTCTTTAAAAAATAGTTTCTTTTCAAGGGTAAATTTTTTATAGCTATGGAAAATATAATTGTACAAGAACCCACCTAGGAACCCACCTAGGAATGACTTTTCCATTTCTCAAAATGTGAAACTTTTATTTTATTTTATCTGATTTTTTTATCAATAATTGTAATTATATTGTGTGATTTAGTGGCTTAATATATCACCATGGGATGTTTTAAGAATAAATATTAATTTTTTCTTAAAATGTTATAATAGTAAATTCTTATATAATATAATATTGGATTGAAAATGGAATTTAAAAATGTGTTGAGAATGGGGTGAATCCTTTAAGATAATATTTTGACTATCTTTTGATTTGGTTAAGATGTTTTTCTTTCAATGGTGATCATTTTTTTAAGAAAAACAATATTTATTAAAACAATGTTTTCATCTAACTTCTAATTATAAATAAATATTTTAATGGATTTAGAGAGAGTATTAGGTTTGAAGGAATCAATTTCCAAAGAGGCTACGATTGAAGGTAGGGTCAATACTAAGAAATGATGAATTTTTGGTGATAAGGTATGGTCTCAAGATTTTGGTAAGTTGTTTTAATAATTTATGTGCCTTTAGACCTCTATATTCTTGATCATTGTCTTAGTCAATGAATCCAATTAATAAGTTTGAAAATGTTACATAGGTGTTTGAAATAATTTTTCTTTATTTGGGATAGATAATATAACACTTGAATATTTTAGTTTAAAAATAATACCATGTTCATTTACGTGTACCACAAAAATTATCCATCTTAAAACAAACTGCAATATACTATTAAATTATTATTTTTTAAAATATAAAAATTATAAACTATCCTTTAGATTAGAAGGTACTAATAAGAGTGACCACATTATGAAATATATGTAGGAAAGTTTTCTTAAAATAAATGTAAGGATTATTTCCTAGGAAATAGGAACTAAATTTTCAATAAAATTTTAGAAGATTAAATGGGATATTGTGAGAAATTTTTTTATGTTAATATTGTTTTTTATCAAAATAAATTAACATAATATTTATACATTAATTATTTTAAATAAATTTATAGGTTATATGTTTAATAAAATAATGTAACATTCAAATAATGGTGTCTATTAGATAAGGATTGAGTATAAATTCATTTTATACTTCCAAAATACTTTTTACTGCATTTTATGTACATATATATTAAATTTTTCCACTTTTATAAATTTTATTTGATAAAATGGGGATAATTATTGAAATATACATTTCAATATTATATTAGAGTGATTATTTTATTATTTTTATGAAAATATTGATTTCTAAATTAATATAGAAAAATATTAATTTTCAAAAAATTATAACTTGACATTTTAAGTCAATAAATTTAAAATAACCATTATATTTAGTATTTGGTTTTAATGTTATATACCCCTTTAATTAAATATGGTTGATTTAATTATTTGGAATTATATTTAAATTTGATTTTGTAATAAGTCCCTTTTTATGATTAAAATAATTTTTTTCTAAAAATTATTTTTCGTTTCATTTTGCGCACTTATATTCAAATTATTTTATTCAAATTCTACAATTTTAATCTTGAAATATGGATTAAATGGTTTTAATCATGAGATTAATATTTACCAATGAGTTCAAATTTCTTTTTGTACATAATGACTAATAACCCTTCTAAATCATTAGCACCGCAATAAAGGTTAATACTAGTTAATTAATGTAAAAATTTTGAGATAAGGTCAAAAAATCTCATTTACACCTTATTGAATAAGGGGATTTTGACCATTAGGGCCACATATTTGAAAATGAATTTTTTAATTCCAGTTGACATTGATGATGAGATTTATGATATTTAAATGTCAAGAATAATTACAAGGGTTCCAATACCCACACATAAAAAAAGGAACCACCTCTCGTCACTTGTCCAAAAACTCTGATCACTATATATTCTAAATACAATCCAAAATACCTTATTAACTCTCCTATCGATGTCTTGGAAGTTCTGGTCTCTCCGAAAGACCATCTAAGAAGGATTAATTTATAATTCAAAGGAGGTTTTCCAAATAATAGGTATAACTCTTTCCTGAGTTCTTTCATTTTAGTTCTTTTTCAACCTCCTTCAAGAATATCATTACCCTGATTATATAATATTGTCATTATATCCAATATATAGAAATTTTATTATTATATTGGTATAATCCTTTTCCATATCTTTTTTGAGGTGACCCAAACATTACATACATAAATATTACTTTATTTTAGATGAATAATCAGTAAATATCATAACAAAATATACACCCAAACTATAAAGGTTTAGTGTCAATAGAGGCCGGAAAAAAATAAAATTATATTTGGAAATATCTTAAATATCCCCTACACAGTTATTCTCACATGACACACTTCTTAGACATACCCTACTAAAAACCTTTCTTCATAACCTAGGGAAATGAAACATAAGAAAGGGTAAGAATAGATGCCCAGTAAGGGTAAACAGAAGAGATATCAATATACAATTACAAGTCTGTATAAGATAATAATAATGGTATGAGAACTGAATCATTACTTAAAATATTCTTACCCAAAGTGTCAAAATCAATAATCATGAGTCATGGCCTAAGTATTTTTTATAACAAAATATATAATTCATAAGAGTGCGGAATAATCAATAGTATTTTAGGATCCATGAAAACATATCATAATCATAAGGCATAATATTTTGGCACACACATAGGTATATAAAATAATTTACATAGTCAAGGATCACTACCAACACTATAATAGTATTTAGATTCCCATAGTGGATTGGGTTCACTCCTCATTTGATTATTTCCTTAGTCAAGGTTCACTCCCAAGACTATCATAGCAGATAATGTCCCTTACTGAACTAGATTCAATCCACATTCCACTCCATGATATCTCATGAGATATTATTATTTACCTAATTAATTAGAGGGATATATAATTATGGTACCATCTGTCACATAATGAAAATCGTAAATATGTGTGACACAAGATCATAAATACTTTCATCATTTCACTATAGCATAACCCATGTAAAAGAAACAGGATTCATAAACATATCCTTAAAACACCATCATCATAATATAACCATAGAAATTTATTGGAAAGTATCCAATTATCACATTACTAATAAATAATTACAATCCTAAAAGGATGTTTACCTAGATGAAAAATATATTTAAAATAGAATTTGAAAATTTATTTTAAATTAGAGAAAATATTATTTTTTTGGTATCCTTAAAAATTAAATAATATTAGGATATTGAGAAAAATATTTAAATTTGAAATATACATAGAATATATTAAATTAATCTTCTCAAAAAATAACAATCACGACGACTATAAAATTCATTCATGTTGTATATGTTAAAAGGGAACATTATTTTCACACATTTTTTTCCACTCCAAATTAATTTTTTTCCATTTTCAAAAGGTCGCTTTTAGGGTTAGCGGGAAAACCTTCATTTCAAAAGTTCAAAAGCTACACTAGTCCACAAATTGAAATTTAAAAAAACAACTTTCAAGAAAAAAACCATACCCCATCTGAATCTCGAGTCCCACGCCTGCCTCGATTCGCACACCTATCTCCTCTAACATCATGTCCTTCTGGATCCCCCAACATCACCACGCGGGAGAGACCTACTGGAAGCCCCATCACCATCATCTTCATCTTCACCAATATCTTAGAGTTCTGCATTATCATGGTCACTATCATTTACACCAAACCAGTTCCACTGTCATCATCAAAACCACATTAGTGAACCAGAGAACGTTGTAGATCATTGATCTATCGTGAAACATTGAGGCTGGCCTAAATCCCTCATCACTAAACCACATATACCAGAAGTGCGACATCGTCATGAACATCACTAACGACCACCCAAGAGAACTAAAAACATCATCGAAAGTGAAATCCGAAACAACATTGTAACTATAGAAATCCACCATATGTCGTTCCACCTGGGACCTCTTACCGCTCCTCAGACAAATCCCAAAACTCCTTTTGTATATGGTGCACCTGACCGACCTAGAAGAAAGAAAAGGACTAGGAAGCAAGAGCAGGTATGAGCGGCAAATAAGGGGAAAGGAAAAACAAAAACCAACAAGTAACCAGGTATATAAACACTGGGATTAAAACCCTAAGGAAAAATAGAAATTGATACCAATAACCGGAAGAAACAGGATCGAAGAAGGGTGAATTGGTATTGAAACCCTAATAAGAAAACAATATTGACACCCTAATGATGAACGCCAAAAAAATCAACAGAAAATGAGGAAGAATACATCAAATCGGAGGATACTACGTTACCCTTACTTCCACTGTGACAGTTCCAAATTGATCTTAAAAACCAACACACCCAACCAACATGGGGTTGTATGTGCCGGAACAGATCGACATAGTAGGGATGGAAGAGGGGAAAATAGGACACCTCCATGGAACTCGAAGAAAACAAAACTCAGAGGATGAAGCCCGAAGTAGCTGGAGGAGAAAGGACCCATCACCACGAAGGAGACGGTCGAAAGATGAAGAAGTTGACAGAGGAGGAGAGGTACATCACTTCGGGGAGAACCACAAGACTAAGTGGAAGAGAATGAACCCGAGAGCAGAAGCTGGAGCCGAGAGCGGAGTTGGGTGAGTGAGGCGCCATCTGGGGGATGTGTTTTCACATGTTTTTTAATAATTCAAAAGCGAGTCATATGTAAAACATTTTAAAGTATTACTTTTAAAAATTTATTATGAAATTTAAATATTTTAAAAAATATTTATAAAACATTTATTTGTTGATAAAAATAATAACTAAATATTTGTATGAATAAAGAAATGAAATAAAAAGTTAATCGACTAAAGAGGTAATATGATCATATTTTCTTGAAAAACATTTTTTCCTGATCAATTTTAGTGAAAATGAAAGGAAAATAGTACTAATACATAAATTTATGAGACTAACCAAGCTTAATAAAATATAAGGTGTTTAAAGGATAAAAATCACATAATTTCAATAAATATAAATTTAACATAAACAATCTTAAAAAAATGAGATTGAAATATAAACTCCTACGTCAAGGAAAATATTGCTTCATAGACCTCATTTATATTAAATATAGATTTATCAAAAATCTATTAAAGATTCATATTCATTAATAACACACTATGTACCATTACTTTATAACTTCAATTTATCCATTTGTTAACAATTCTTCATTAAAAAGAACATTTTTATAAAAACTACTATGTGTTCTATGCATGTTTCAATTCAATGGTTCTAGGTATTGCACCTTTTTCATTATTTCATCATATCCTGAATCATAATAAGGTCATAAGTACCATTTTAGTTCATTATATACAAATTTATATTGACTAATATAAATTAGTTATGAAAAAATGAATTACATCACTTCCTCGAGATAATAGTACATCAATACACACATGTGATCCTTTCACTTTTCAATGGATGGGAAAAAGAAAGGTAAATAATAATTCCACTATACTGAATCATAATCATATCATAAATATCATATATATTAATTAAATATATCCTTATTAACATCCATGTAAATAAATGAAAAACATATCACTTTACTTCATTGAGGTGGTAGTCCACACTTACACACAAGCGATGTTATCATTTTAGAATGGATGCGGAGGAGAATGAAAATGGATATAACATTAACATAAAAATATATCAGTGTATAAAATGTAATAATTTAAACATCTAAATATGGTTATATAATATCTTTAGTAGGTTTAAGAATAATAAAACTTGAAAAATATCCGTAAGAATATATACCACTTCCTCAAGTATCCTCCTTTGAAAAGAACATTTAGGATTCTGGCATTGATATTTTAGGAAGAATATAACCACAATTTATTGGATAAGTATGTTTAGAGAGTATACTTCTAGATATTGGTATTGATAAATTTATAAACTGGTGTGTGGAATAGTGTAGAAGAGGAACCCTTTTATAGTTGTTTGTAGTGGTACTCTTGTAAATACTTAAAACATTAGGGTATTATAAGGTCACATTTAAGTGAAATTAGATCCAGAAAACCCAAAATTAGAAGATAATATATTTTTGGATAAAAATAATCTTAGAATTTTGGTTTTATAAATATTTTTAGGTTATTTTAACCCCTATCTATTTAGTTTGACCCTATATTAACCATTTTTAAATTAATAGTAATAATAATTTTTTTCTCAGTTACTATTCATAGTGACCAAAAATAAAATTTACCTCAACAATAAATTTACAAATTATGATTCCAAATATAGAAATATTTATTTCTAATTTAATTTCAATAAGTGGTATAAATTAATATTAAAAAAACTGTGCAAACTATAATTGAAATCGTTTTTTGAAAAAGAAATGCATTTCTAAGAATAAAATGTAATTTATTATTTTTTCCTTAGTAAAAACCATTATATTAATGTTAAAATATTTTATTGAATATATTATATAAAAAATTCATTAAAGGTATTCATAAATAGTTGTTAATTAAAAAATTTAATATAAAAATATATTTCATGAAGAATTGTTTTTGAGAACACCTTCTTTTTTCTTTCAAATGATTTTATTTTCACTTATAACCAATTATAAATCAATTATTTTTTTTCTCAAATTTGAAAAAAAATAATTTTTAGTAATTTAATTAGTCTTATTGATATCCGTCAATTCAACAGTTAAGAGATAACCATCACATATAAAATAATATTTTAATAGTATTTTATTATTCACTTAGACATGATGTTTTGTGTAAATGAAGATGTTAATGAAAAAATATTTTAAGAGAAATATATCATAAAAACTTGGGTTTCTACAATTTTGATATTATGGAAAATAAATACATAGATCGTGCGTACATGTGGACAACCACCTTCACCATTTGATGTATATTTTTTCATCACCACCTCACGAGAAGAGTTATAATGATGTGATTAATTCATGTATAATATATTTATGAAAATATTATGATTATATAAAGATAATATATTATATTACATCTTTCTATTCCTTTCATTGAAAAATAATAATGTCTCACATGTGTATGTATAGATTAACACCTCTAAGAAGTGATGCTATTCATTATTAATTACCACCACTCATAGGTAGTCATAAGGATAATAATAATGAATAAATTTAAAATTTAGGAAATATTTATGAAACTAAAAAAGTAAAATATTATCTAATTTGTTTTATTTCCACCTACTTGAAAAATGAAAATTTCATTCATGTGTACGTATGGACTACCATCTCCATGAAACTATGTGCTTCATTTTTTATGGTCACCTATCATGGAAGGTAATATAATTTTATTTATAAAATAAATATGATAATTATTTCTTGATTAATATTTTTGTGATTATGGAATAATGGATACACTGACCATGGTCAACCTTCTAATGCTGTTTTTAGATTATGAACCAAAAATCCTCAAAAAATTTGATACGAACTTAACTTATTTAGTAACTATATAATACATAGTAAAAAATAAAATAATAGGTATTATAAAAAGTTAATAAACATTAAAAAGTTTCTCAAACATGTAAATGATTAATATATTTTTATTATATAGGATTTAAAGAAGATACATGGGGTGTCAGACTTGAGGTAAGGGATTTCTTATTTCAATTTCCATTCTTTGAGACTCATTGTCATTTTCACTACATGTTTAATTTTGTGTGGTGTATATACTACCATATGGATTTATTTTCTCATTAATTTAATAATATTCATGTGTTTTATAAATTATTTTCATTTTCAATATTTCACTGTTCATTTTATTCAAAAGTTACTAATGTCGTAAGAGACTTTTTTTAAAATATTATTTTAATGTTTTCCTTCAGACTCATTTTCATCCATGTAGATATTACTTTAAATGTTTCAATAATATTATTCTCTATAGTACAATTATTTTTTAATGAATTATAAAACTATACTTATATTTTAACAAGCGTTTTAAAATTAAATCTTTTCAATGTTTTACATATGGTTTTCTTGACTCATTATAAAGGTGCATAAATAAATATATTTTTATCATATATGGTTTGGATATATTTTCCTACCATCATAGAAATTATTAATTATCATGGTTCCTATAAATTTTTTCATGGATTTTGGAGGAATATATTATTCTAATTCTTTTAGAAATTTTTTCATTTTTTAAAATAAAGGTATGTTTCTCAGATTTTTTATGTAGAAATAGAAGGTGTTTTCAGATGATTTCAAATGAGTTATTCAAAGGGTTTTATAATGAAATAATTAAATTTTATGAATTTTTTTTTGTATAATATGGTAATTTATCATTATAGATGATAAAGATTGATCCAGATATATCTCATTATGATCGGTGATCATGATATCTCCCACCAATACATTAGGTAATGATTTAGTCCTTAAAAGTGAAAATGAGGGATGTAACAATATAGGTTAATCCTATATAATTAATTTTTATTCATTTATTCAGACATAGGTGAAAAATGAGCTATCATGGGTAGTGAATATGAAGCTTCAAATTAACCGATTTCTTACATGTTGAGGTTTTATATTGATATCTTTTGATTTTATTAGGAAATAAAACTTTGGGAACTTACAATGGTTAAAGATTTATTTTTAAAGGTTTTTTTCATTGTTTATTATGTTCCTCAATATTATTTCAGGTTTTTCCTATTATAACTGTTGGGTTTCAAAGGGTTTCTTTGATAATTTGTTTTTTATCACATATTTAATTGTTATATTTATATGATTGATGTTTTATTTAGAAAATAGGTTAACACTTTCAGGAGTTTCCTTGTTTTTCATTGAACTAAGGGGTTCCCTTGATTTTTTATCCCTTATTGGATTTTTTTTACTCATATCACATTTGAAAATATTTTTCATGGGATATAAGGATTATTAAGAAGTATATAAAGGTAAAAATTTCCACTTTGGACTCATTTTAATAGAAAAAAAGTGTCTTAAATGAAATAGTGGTGTAAATTTGAAGACATATTTTTATGGAAAACATGTACATTGTGTGGAAGTGTCCACTATATTATATATATTTTTTTTCATAATTATCTAAAAATAAAATCCAAAAAGATAATGGGAATGTAAGATTGGGTAATCCTTGCCGTCAAACCCATAATTATGGGTTTCTAAAGGATCATTTCATTATAGTTGGTATCATAGAAATATTTTACATAACTTTATAGGTTTGGATTTTATTTGGGCTTTAGTTATAAATATTATTTAAACTTAAAGTTTAGTATGTTAATGATATATATGATTATTTTTTGTAATTAAAGACTGAACTGATAGAGTTGAACAAAATATGACATGCTCAATGATATATTTTTATTTATCATCTTCAAAATAAGATTTGTTATGATTTTATTTCCAACTGAAATGATTTATTTTAGTAAATAAATGGAATGTTTAGGAACCTTGTTAACGATGGATGTGAAGTATAATGAAGTGGTTATAAAAAAGTGTAACTAAATTGGATTGGATTTTAAGTGAGAACTTTTATGGTTATGGTAAATTTTAAATCTCATGTTTTGATTAACAACATGAACCTAGTTGAGTTTCCTGACAAACAAAATAAGAGAAAAATAGTGTTATATGGAAATTTAAGTGATAAATATCATGAATTTAAAAATATTAAATATCATTTATGTCTATAATGTGGAAATTATAACCCATTTAAATGTATCAAAAGAAAAAGAATATGATTAAATGTTGTAAAGGAGGGAATAGATAAACAAACTATTAAGGAATAATGAAATGTTTAGTTTATAAAATGGAGGGAAATAATGCTCACCTTAAGGTATCAATTTAATATTTTAAATATACTGAGTGTGGTAATTTTGGAAATTTATTCCCTAGGGGAAAACCTCAAGAAGGGGATTAAAAATATTCCGTGAATAAAGATTTATCAAGATCATATACTAAAGATGAATAAATATATTATTAAAATTTAAAAGGTATATAATATTATAATAGTTTTACTAATGTTTAAATTATTTAACATGATGAGACCAAAGTAGATAAATCATAGAACTTGATTCATATTTGAATTATATGAAGAAAGTTATAATGAATATGATGAAAGATTCTAGTTAAAGGATTATAAAGGGAGTATAAATATTTAAGTGTATACATTGATAGTTTTAAGAGAAGATGTAATGATGTTTTATTTAATGATTGATAATATTTAAGGATGATCATAAGTTGAAATGTATATATAATCATCTGAGTACTTATGTGATTTTATTTAAAGACGAATAATGAAATTATGGGTGATATTTATTGGGTTTTATGAATTATACATAATTCAAGTTTAAATAAATAGTTAGATTGATATGATCATTGATGTTGAGGTAAATATAGTTAATCAGGAAAAAGGATTAATGAATTTTGTCGGAATGTGTTTTGTCATATAGATAACCATGGTATTGAAAAGTGATTTCATAATTATATGATTAAAGAAATTTTTAAATAATATCACTATATTGTAAAGAATATATGAATAATTTAAGGAAAAAATGTTTAGCTAGTATGAGATTTCATGTAATAGTGGTTGATATTAATCAAGGAATAAATACAAGGTTTTATTCTAGAATCATATCTAAATTTTTATGGATTTATGACAACTTTTTAAATATATTCAAATGATTAGCATATTTTATTGAGTATATGTGATTAAGTCATAAAAATATTTTTTATGTGGCTTTATGAGTGACAAATTTTATTGGAGAAAAATATTAAGTTTATCTTAGAAGAATATATGTGTGAAGACCAGGAATTCCCATGTATTTTTTATAAATATATAGGAATTTTACGATTCTGCAAAAATTGACGGTGTGTGATTCTGAGGCCCGAAGTGCCTGAAATGGATTTCTGATCTTTTTTTCTGGTACGTTCAGTAAACGTTCAAGCGGGTTTTTGTAACTTTTGAACCAGTGCTCAGAATTGAAATCCGACGACACCGTTGAAATCGCAGCGCCAATATTCGTTTAAGGAGACTTTCATCTCGACGGGAGTTAGTTGAGGGTGGAAGTTAGTATTTGGGTTTTTTTGTGGGAATAGAAAGAAAATAAAATAAAAAATTATTTTATTTTTGTTGAAACCTCCCATTTGGATGTTTCACAGGTGTTGACCACCTAAACTAAAACCTCCAACATGGTTTATGGTGGTTGGGACCACCTGAACTAACCTCCTAATTTTGAATTTAACTGTGGGGACCACCCGAACCTCTTGAATTCCCCTTAAATGGGAGAAACCCTTAAACTCCCTCTTTAATGTGAAGAAGCCTCTTGAACTTCTTCCTCATTAATTATTCCAACACCTCTTGAATTATGGTTCCAATTAAAATTAAATTAAAATCCTAATTTAATTCAAAATGGATATTCTTTTGTTGGGAGAAGTGTCAGAAAAGGAGAAGGGGAGAGATTTTGGGAGGATTACACTTCTTCCCCGAAGAACGCTCCTCCAACGAAGAATTCTCCTCTAACAAAGAAATCCGACACATGACTTCGAATTCTTTCTCGGGACATCCTCCAATGTGGGACATCTTCAATCAACGACCGTCCTTCCCTCCTCATTGACGTCAATGAACGAACATGGTAGGGATTTAATTGTGTACGATTATATTTCCCATGTTCTTCCCTTCTAAAACCTAGAACGTGGATCAACTCTCTGATTAGTTGATCCTTGGATGATTTCTTTTGCGGGTTTGTGAATAAATCATTGTGGGAGGTTGTAGAGTTTGACATTCTTCATTCAAGCTTCTGTTGACCCGCTTACTACTGCTCTAACATGGAGGGTGCGAGCCAAACAAACATGTCCTCACCCCCTTTCCATTTCTCTTGAATGATGTGTTCTTCGTGATGGAAGAAGGTGGCTTTGTGCCATGGTGACGAACGAATACGGTGGCCGACACACTGCCGGCTGCGACGAAGGAGTAGTGAGGAGGGCGGCCGGTCAAGTTGGCCCCCAGCGAAGGCACGACACTCCGCCGCTTGTAGCCTCCATGCCCCGCTGTGCTCCGTTGTCCCTTGGATCCGCCGCCTGCGGCCCTGTGCCATACGCGGCCTCGCGAGCTCCTCAGCCCCACCACCATCGCGGCCCCACGACCTTTCCACCCTCACGGCCGCCACTCCCTCGCCCCCCACCCGTGTGACATCGGCAGCCCCCGTGCCGCACCACAGGCCGCCACCCAGTCTGGGTTGCCTAGCGTGGGTGGGGCCGGACCCAGCAGGTCAGGCCGGGTTGACCCACAGGCGGCTGAGGATTGGATGAAGGCTGTAGTGAGTGTCTTCTGACTATTAGGGACACTAGACGATCTCATGGTGATCTTTACTGCCAAACTTCTATAGGAAACAACAGGTAGATGGTGGATCTTGGTGATCCAAGTTCATGATGAGGTGGCACTTCTCTGGGCAGACTTCGAGAGCCTATTTTGGGCAGAGTTTGTCCCAGCGACTCTTCGCGTAGTGAGAATACTAGAGCTACTTCATCTATAGTAAGGAAGTATGACTGTGACTCTGTACTCAGTGAGGTTCACTGACTACTCATTCTACTCCACTAATATGGTGTATGACCCATTCTTCATGGCCCAGACCTTTGAGTAGGAGCTCCAGCGAGAGATTAGGGCATCAATGATTTCTCTCAGCATCCCAACGAAGGAAGGTGTGTTATAGAGATCCCTCTTAGTGGAGAGTTTTCTTTCTAAGCAGTCACCAGTAGCGAGACCCACCATCAGTCACCACGTAGCGGTGTCTTCTGTAGCTAGCACCAGGCAGATGTCATAGAGGTCTAAGAGTACCAGACCTACAAGTCGAAAACTGCATGATTCAGGGTCGATTGTGTGGGACACCTGAGACAAAGCTAATCATTCCAGGAGTAGGCAGTGTTACGCATGTGGCAGGCAGGGTCACAAGGCTCGTGACTATCCGACCCTCCATACGGATGATCAGTAGATGGTCGAAGGACCGCCCAGGTAGAGAAAAAGGTTCGACAGAGGAGGTCCGCAAGGAGTAGGCGGACATGGAAGAGGAGCTGGCTGTGCAGCTGGCAGTGGGTGACGATTTGAGATTTTACTGCCACCACCACCAGGTGGTCCACCCCGACCACAATGAGCAGGTGGAAAGGGGTGAGATCAGCTCCAGGCAGCTAAGGACTATGAACATGGTGCTCTAGAGATTATACGAGGTACGATCTGTGTCTACTCCACCATAGGTACAATACTTATAGACATAGGTGAAAGTCATTATTTTATTTCCACTACCCTCGTTTGGAGCTCAGAGATTCTGATGGAGTCGTTGGCTCGATCCTTACAGCTCGATACTCCTACGGGAGAAGATTCGATGATTACACACTGGTGTCAGTAGTGTGAGCTTACTCTAGGAGGTGAGAGATTTGGTTGTGATCTCCTAGTACCGGCGTCAAGGCCTTACGACATCATCTTTGGTATGGACTGGTTATCTATAGTCCATGCTCAGATTGACTGTATTAGGGGAAAAGTGCAGTGTGTCCACAAGGATGGGACTAGGTTTACCTTCACCTTTAGAGAAGGGAGCCTTTGTAGTACCATATGGACTTACCCAGAGGAGAGTGTAGCTGATCACTCATCAGTTGACTGGACTTACCCTCGGAGCAGTTGATGTGGAGAGTCTGATTTATCCTGTAGTGGTGGACTAGTACACATATGTCTTCCCTAATGATGTTCTGGGTCTACCTCTTCACCGAGAGGGGGAATTTTACATTGATTTTTACCCCGAGACAACACTGATATCTACACCAGTATATTTGATGGATCATGCGGAGCTTCGTGAGATACGGGTATAGCTAGAGGACTTGTAGTGGAAGAGATTCATTTGGACCAATGTTTCACCATGGGCAGGCCCGATTTTGTTCACCAAGAAGGAGGGCAGTAACTTGAGACTTTGTGTCGACTATCGGTGACTGAACCAGGTGACTGTGAAGAACAAATACCCGCTTCCATTGATTGATGACCTCTTTGATCAGATAAAGGGAACACAGTGGTTCTCGAAGATAGACGTCAAATCAGGCTATCACCAGCTCAGAGTGTGAGATGAGGATGTGTAGAAGATGGATTTCAGATTTCGGTAAGGAAATTATGAGTTCTTGGTTATGCCATTCAGTGTGACCAACACTCCAGAAGTGTTCATGGGACTCATGAACAAGATCTTTCACCCATACCTTGATCGCTTTGTAGTAGTCTTCATCGACGACATTCTGATCTACTCGACTAATGAGGAGGAGCATGCCTATCATTTACAGATAGTTTTGGAAACACTCCGAGAGCACCAGCTTTATGGTCAGCTCTCGAAGTGCCAGTTCTGGATCTAGGAGGTTCACTTTCTGGGACATGTCATCTCAGAGGTTGGAGTTGCAGTGGATCCAGCGAAGATTGAGGTGGTACTTTCTTGGGAGACACCCAGGAGTGTGATGAAGGTATTGAGTTTCCTGGGTTTCGCTGGATATTACTAGAGGTTTGTGCCAGATTTCTCTAGAGTTATAGCACCACTATCAGTGTTGATGAAGAAGGGGAAACCATTGGTGTGGTTGAAGAGATTCCAGCAGAGTTTTTAGGAGCTGAGGCAGAGACTGACTAGTACCCCCATCTTGAGGCTTCTAGAGGAGGGCGTAGGGTATGTAGTCTACTGCGACACATCAGGGACCCAGCTTAGATGTGACCTGATGCATGAGCGATCTGTGATCTCATATGTTTCTTGACAGCTAAGACAACACGAGAAAAACTACGTTACCCATGACCAGGAGTTAGCAGCAGTGGTCTTCGCCTTGAAGATGTGGTGACATTACTTGATGGGTGAGCATTTTACAGTCTACTTGGATCAGAAGAGTCTCAGGTATATCTTCTCTTAGAAGGACCTGAACTTGAGACATCGACATTGGATTGAGTTCCTCAAGGACTATGAATTTGAGATAGTCTATACTCCTGGGAAGGGGAACATTGTAGCAGATGCACTTAGCTGAAGATCTGGTATACAACTGCAAGGCGAGGTGATGAAGCATCTATCTACTTTGTAGATATCCTTTGTGTAATGAGATGGAGTAGCTTTTCATCAGTCTCTTATAGTCACTCCCCCACTTCTTCAGTGTGTCAGGGAGGCGCGGCATGAGGATGATGACTGCGATCCTCGACGTGCTCAGATATCCACATGATAGGCACCTGATGGATTTTCTGAAGGTGGGGAGCATGTCATCCTCTTCAGAGTATGTACCATGGTACCAGTGTCACTGTAGGAGGAAGTGTTGATGGATTTCCACACTTCCCCTCTAGAGGTACATCTAGGAGTGGAAAAAATGTACTAGGTTCTCCGACGATAATACTGTTGTCTGGGAATTAAGAAATCAGTAGTAGAGTTTGTCTCTCGGTGCCTCACTTGACAGCATGTGAAGGCGGAGCATCAGGTACCAGAAGGCTTGGTTCATCTTTTAGAGGTCCCAGGGTCAAAGTGGGATGGGATATCAATGGACTTCGTGACAGGACTTCCACGTACATCTAGAGGTCATGACTCAATTTGGGTGATCATAGACCGACTCACCACGTCGACCCACATCCTACCGATCAGAGAGCATAGTTCAGTAGAGAGCTTGGGACGCCTCTATGTGTAGGTGATTTTGAGGATACATGGATTAACCTCGATGATTTTCTCCGATCGTGATACACGTTTTACTTCCCAGCTATGGAAGGGGTTGCAAGAAGCTTTCTGGACGCAACTTCGTTTGAGCACCACCTTCCACCCTCAACGGATGACCAGACTGAGTGGACCATTCAGACCCTCGAGGAAATACTGTGTGCTTGAATCCTTGAATTTGGTTGTATCTGGGAGGATCACTTTCCTTTTCTGGAGTTTTCATTCAACAAAAGCTATCACACCACCATTGGGATGACACCTTTTGACGTGTTGTACGGGTGAACTTACAGATCCCCTTTGTGATAGACTGACCCAAGGGGGGTCAGCTCTCATGGGACCAGAGATGATATGGGCTACCATAGTGAATGTTCAGATCATCCATGAGCGAATGAAGACTACCAAAGCAGGCAGAAGTCTAAGTCCGACAGGAGACAGAGACCTCTGGAGTTCGAGTATGGAAACCACATCTTTCTACGGGCCTTACCTCGATGAGGTTTGCAGAGACTTAACTGAGGTGACAAGTTATCTCTGAGGTTCATCGGACCCTTCTAGGTACTTAGTAGAGTTGGAGAGGTGGATTACCACTAAGCTATTCCACCTCAGTTGCACCAGGTGCATGCCATCTTCCACGTATCCTAGCTGAGAAGATACGTGCATGACCCTTCCCACGTCATCGACCACGGAGAGCTGGACATCGACAATGGGGTGAATTTCATGGAGGTTTCAGTTGAGATTGATGATCGACATGAGCGAGTCATTCATTGGCAGTGGATACCTCTAGTGTACGTTCGCTGGTAGCATGAGAACCTGTAGGAGAGAACATGGGAGCGGGAGGCTCATATATGTGCTCAGTACCCCCAATTTTTTTCCTAGTTTTGTGATGTGGATTATGGGGATGTAAAACCCTGATGTGGGGAGAATGTAAAGACCCAAAATTTCAATGTAATTTTTTTTAAATATATGGAAATATTAGGAGTTTGTGAAAATTAACAGCACATGATTCCGAGGCCCAGAGTGCCCGAAATAAATTTTTGAACTTTTTTTGGGTACGTTCAGTAAATGTGCGAGCATGTTTTTGGAAATTTTGAATCAGTGCTCAGAATTGAAATCCTAGGACACCGTTGAACTCGCATCACTAGTATTCGCTTAAGGAGACTTTCACCTCGATGGTAGTTGGTCGAGGGTGAAAGTTAGTATTTGTGTTTTTCATGGGAATAGAAATAAAATAAAATAAACTTTTATTTTATTTTTGTTGAAACCTCCCCTGTGGATGTTTCACAGGTGGGGACCACCTGAACTAAAACATCCAACATGGGTTATGGTGGTGGGGACCACCTGAACTAACCTCCCAATTTTGAAATTAAGGGTGGGGACCACCCGAACCTTTTGAACTCCCCTTTAATGGGAGAAACCCTTAAACCCCCTCTTTAATGTGGAGAAATCTCTTGAACTTCCTCCACATTAATTATACCAACACCTCTTTATTAATGGTTCCAATTCAAATTAAATTAAAGACCTAATTTATTTTATATTGGATATTCTTTTTTTGGGAGACGTGTTGGAAAAAGTGAAGGGGAGAGCTTTTGGGAGGATTAAACTTCTTCCACGAAGAATGCTCCTCCAACGAAGAACGCTCCTCCAATAAAGAACGCCGACGCAGGACTTCGACCTTCTTCCTCGGGACATCCTCCAACATGGGACGTCTTCAATCTATGACCGTCCTTCCCTCCTCATCGACATCAATCAACGAATAAGGAAGGGGTTTAATTGTGTATGATTATATTCCCATGTTATTCCCATCGAAAATAAATAACGCGGATCGAATCTTCGATTAGTTGATCCGTGAATGATTTCTTTTGCGGGTTTGGGAATAAATCTTTGCCGGAGGTTATAGATTTTGATGTTCTACATTCAAGATTTTGTTGAGCTTCTTTCTACCAATCTAACGCGGAGGGTGGTCTTCCAACAAACATGGCCCGACCCCCAGCCCTTATTCTTGAATGATGTGTTCTTCCCGATGGAAGAAGGTGGCTTTGTGCCACAGTGACGAACGGATACGACGACCGACACACCGCCAGCTGCGACGAAGGCGATGAGAGATGGGCGACCGGTCAAGCCAGCCACCGACGAAGGCATGACACTCTGCCGCCCATGGCCTCCGCGCCGCGCAGCACTCCGCCGTCCCGTGGCTCCACTGCCCGTGGCTTCCGCGCCCCGTGGATCTGCCGCCCCGCGGCCTCCGCAGTGCCCTGTGCCATTCGCAGCCTCCGCGCCCCAAGGCGCTCCGCCGTCCTACGGCTCCACCACCTCACGGACTTCATGGAGCCCCGCCGCCCACGGCCTCCGTTTCCCCTCACCGACCTTGCGGCCCCCGTGGCCTCACTGCCCTCATGACCCCCTGCGGCCATGCAGCCCCCCGCGGCCTCACGCCGCCCTCCCTCCCCCTCCCCCTCCACCCCCCCACGGCCTCCGTGGCCCCGCGGCACTTGCGACACACTGTGGGCCGGGCCGGGTCGACCCGATCCAGGTTAACCCAGGCTGGGTGGGGATGGGTTGGGCCGACCGGGTGGGACCTATCCCAGACCAGTTTCGACACTAAATTCTCTTTGGGCCATAACTTTGGCATCGGGTGTCCGTTTGACGAACCGTTAGAGGCGCTAGAAACCTTGGAGCGAGACAGTCCCTTTGAGTATAGCCCACTAGAGATTTGAATTAATATTAGGTATGGTTGGGTTGGATCGAGTGTGAATCCAACCGGGCCCTCAGGACTAAAAGGATAATAACTTAGAGACCAGGTGTTCTATTGACGCACCGTCTATTGCGTTGAGACCCTTATGATGTGGAGGTCCTTCGAGATACTTCTTTGTGAGACTATATAGAAGTTGGAGTATCGAACAGTGGATTGAGGAACAGACTCTCCTGGAGACGAGAAAGCTTAGTGCGGGAACGCAGTAGCTGGATGTGACGTGAAGAATGAATAGCGATCCTATGTGGGTCAGCACCCATCGATCCTGTGTGGGTCATCACCTCGAGATCCTATCTGGGTCCACACCGAGCGATCCTGTGTGGGTTAGCCTCGAGAGATCCTGTGTGGGTCAGCACCGAGCGATACTGTGTGGGTCAGCACCAAGAGATCCTATGTGGGTCTGATGATGATTTGGGATCCTCTGTGGGTCTGCCTCTTAACAGAGTAAGATGATTCAGTAGATACATCTAATGATCTCTACTACTTTACCTGAGTTATACCTGGTGTGAGCTGAGTCCGTACTTTTGTGGTACTGTCCTTCTTGGTAATTCCTAGGTGGTATTCTTATGTGTGTCGTACCTTTAAAGACTCGGAATTTACATGGAAATGTTTTTTATAAATACATGGGAATTTTACGAGTCTGCAAAAATTGGTGGCGCGTTATTCTGAGGCCGGATGTACTCGAAATCAATTTCAGAAGTTTTGTTTGAGTACGTTCAGTAAACGTACAAGCGGGTTTTTATAACTTTGGAACTCGAGCTTAGAATTGAAATCCAAGGGCACCGTTGAACTCACAACACCAATATTCGCTTAAGAAGACTTTCACCTCGACGACAGATGGTCAGGAATAAAAGATAGATTTTGGATTTTACGTGGGAATAATAAAATAGAATAAACACATGTCTTATTTTATTTTATTTGTTATAACCACTGTGTGGAAGTTGGAGGTGGGGACCCCCACACATTAACCTCCCATGAGAGGTTATGGTGTTGTGTCCCACCCAAACCTAACCTCCTCTACATGTTTGTTGTGGTGGGGACTACACGAGATTTAAACCCCCTTGAAACTCCCCATTAATGGAGAAACCCTCAAACTTCCATTAAGTGTAGGGGAGTCTCTTCAACTCCCCTAACACTTAATGTGCCTTATCCTGCTCGTTAATTAATCAAGACAACACTGTCAATTAATTAATTAAACCATTTGAATATTATGCCAACAATTTAATAGGATATCATAATCTATTACTTTTGTCTTGGAATTTTTTAACTTGGTGGAACATTGGAGAGGAGAGAGCTCGGGGAGAAAATCTCTTGCCAAGGAATAATGAAGAATTAATTATTCCAATGAAGAATTCTGGTGAGGAGCATCTTCGACTTCCTTCCTCAGACCCTCCATCGACGTTGGACGTGTTCGTATACAACAAATCGATGTCCGCATTCCCCATGACTTCGTCGATGAACAATGAACAAGGTAGGGGTGTGTTTGTTTTGATCAATTTTATTATTTTTCCACTCATGTTGATTTATCCTTCATGATCTGCTTGCTATCCAACTAATGCGGAGGGACTAGGCTAAACTAACACGACCCTATTTCTCCGTTGTACTTCTTGTGGTGTGTTCTTCACGTTCTTCATGGGTGATGAACAATGGATCATTGCGGGTTTGTTGTGGGATGAAACAATCCCAAAATGAATTTCCAACATAACAACTAACTACCAGAGGTGTGATGATGATAGCGGGCGATTGAATGGACCGAATCGATAAATTTCGTTCTTCAACCGTTCTTCATATAGGTGGATCAAAACATGTTTCTGGAGCCGATCGGAGGCCCAAAAATAGCGGAGATGAATTCAGTACTTCGGGGTGAACTAGAGTATGCAGTTTCATGTCGATTAGAACATCAGAACAAAGAACGGGCATCACGGGAGGCGTGCTAGTAAGAGTTGCCATTTCTGGAAAATTCCAGAATACACGATGTGTACTTATGAAGGACACGCCGTGTAGTACAAGCGTTCTGTGGATAGGGTTTCAGACTTCTGAAGGGTATCACACGGTGTGTGACCCCCTATCACACGTCGTGTACTCTATATACAGCATGGCAGAGGTGGATACCTGAGACTCGGTGTTTATTCTAGGAAATACATGGTCACAGGAAGAGTCACATGGCCTCACGACACAGCCTGTACTCTCTACGTAGAATGGCATAGGTGGCTTCACAAGACTCGGCGTATATCCCGGGGATACACGGATATGGGGTGGAGTATACGGGCATGTACTCCACCACACGTCTAGAAAAGGCTAGTGACACGGGCTACCCCGCGTATCAGTTACACTGGTTGGCGAACACGGGTTGAGGCCGTGTACTGGCATATGGACAGCGTACACGGAGCCGACCCCAATTTCATACGCACAGTGTGTAACCATACCACACGCCGTTTACTTGATTTTCTACATGACTACCCTTTCTACATGGTTCATTGTACACGATAAGTACCCGAGGTCTGAAGACATGACGTGTGCCTTATTCCAACACGTCGTGTAATTTTTTGGAAAATGGCTTGGTCATCTCGTCTCTTTGTCTTGGACATGTATTTCTTGGTTTTTCCCCTTATGACATGGAGGACCTTTGGATACTTCTTCATCGAACTTCATGGAAGTTGATGTATCGACAATTTTCTTGATGAGAGGACCCTGCCGGAATCAAGTGTGATTTGTGCCAGAACCCTGTGGCTAGATGATTTGTGATAAAGGGATGGGTTAGAAAACTTCGACTACTATTCCAAAATCCTATGTGGGTTCAAAAGCTCCGAATACTATTCTAGGATCCTATGTGGGTTCAGAAACTCTGATTACGGTTCCAGGAGCCTACATGGGTTTGACAGCTCTGATTACTGTACCAGGATCCTACTTGGGTTTGACAGAAAAGATGATTCTATGGCTACATCTAATCATCTCTATCTCTCTACATAAGTTGTATAATTGTGTGAGCTAAGTTAGTAACTTTTGTGCTACCTCATTATTGAGATGGATTATTTGATAACTCAGGTATATATATGGGAATATACCTAAGTGGGGTTATCTGTTGATTTCATACTTTTTGGTTTATCCTTATTGGATTTTGTGAGACCTTGAGGTTCTCGAGGTCCCTACTGAGTATCGTTATACTCACCCCAGCACAGGATATGCCCGCACCTCGTTCTATTCGATGCAGACGAAGGACAACGTTGACAGAAGTTGAGAGTACCAGGACTAGACGATACCCGAAGGTGGACCTTACGTCATGTCGGTATACGAAGGAGACAGACGGACGTGGAGTGATGAGGAGGAAATCAGTACCTACCCTTTAGGTAGGAACCCCGGAGGATGACCCATCTTCTATTTTTCCCTTTTCCTCAGTTGTACTTGTACTTTCAGTTTCTTGTACTTTCCAGTAGGGCTTGTTTTCTAGCCCCTTTTTACTTAATATACTCACTTGTTGGTTATACAGTTTACACGTGTTCATATCTGCTATTTGTGTTACAGGTTATAAAAGAAATCCCTTCCCAGTTTTAGGGAATTATGCCTTTGGTGCTAGTCGCCAGCCCCAGGCCTATGGAAGGCGGACTTGGGGTAGTCACGGCATGAGCCCCAGGGGACAGGTCGTGACAAATTGGTATTATAGGAGTTGGTTCTACAACCGAAATTAGGACTCTGATCTTTTTTGTGAAGCAATAGAGATAAAGGTACTGAGTGAGGTTTTCTGTTTAGGGAGTCCCATGTTGGTGTCGCGGCTGATGTATCCATACACCAAGACCCTGACTCCTGATTTTTTACTCAATGAATGGAAACACTGATTGCGTGTGTGTTTTCAAATGTTTTCTTTGAGTTAGCTCACCAGATATAACTTATTGACCATGGAAGACCTGTTTCTTTTTAGGATGGCCCCACACAGATAGCCAGCCAGGGTTCCAAGCTTTGTACGAGATGGCTTCCCACCGAGCGATGAGGCCTTGGTGCAAGGTCCTATCATAGTGGAGGCACCAATGGCACCACTACCCACTGGGCCACCAATGCCACTAGCACCAGCAGCATAGAGTGCATGCCACCCGAGCACATTGCACAAGTTCCAGCATGAGAGGCCGCCCATGTTCAGGGGTGAAACGGACCTGCAGGCAGCTAAGGATTGGCTGTAGGCTGTAGTGAGAGTCTTCATACTGGTAGGGACACCAAACGACCTTGTGGTAATACTTGACGTGAGTACCCTTCAGGCAGCAGCAGGTAGGTGGTGGAGCCTAATGCTCTTGGTTCATGATGAGGTGAAACTTCTCTAGGCAGACTTCGAGAGCCTATTTCAGGTGGAGTTTGTCCCAGCCACCCTACATGCAGTACAGATACAGGATCTACTTAATCTGTACAAGGGTAGAATGACAGTGGCACAATACTCAACGAGGTTCACCAACCTCTCGCGCTACTCCATAGATATTGTGCAGGACCCATTCTTCCGGGCCTGGACCGTCGAGAAGGGGCTTAGGCAAGAGATCAGGGCTTCGATGATCTCCCTCAGCATCCCGATGTAGGCATGGGTGTTAGAGAGAGCCCACCTAGTGGATAGTTTCCTTGTTTTGCAGACTCCAGCAGTGCGATCCACCACCAGTCTACACGTAGTGGATTCTTCTGCAGCTGGAAGAAAACAAATGTCCCAAGGGTCCAAGAGGTCCAGGGCATTCAGTGGACGAGCTCAGGATACAGGTTCAGTGGTGCGGGGAATACAAGACAGAGCCAGTCATACGAGGAGCAGACAATGCTATGCATGAGACGAGATGGGTCACATGGCTCAAGACTATCCGACTCGCCGTGAAGATGATAAGCAGACAGTTGATGGAACTCGTAGGTAGAGGTAGAGGTTTGATCGTGGTGGTCTGCAGGGAGTAGGCGGACCTGGTAGAGGAGCTAGCCATGCAGTTGGCGGTGGACATCTTTTTGAGGTGTTACCACCACCACCACCACCAGGAGGTCCACCCCGACCGCAGGGAGCAGGTGGACATGCGAGAGCTCAGCTCTAGGCAGCTGAAGCTTATAAACATGGTGCTCCGGAGATGATTTGAGGTACGATCTGTGTCTACTCAACCTTAGTTGTAGTTCTTATAGACATAGGTGCCAGTCACTCTTTCATGTCCACTTCCCTCGTTCAGAGTTCGAAGATTCTGACAGAACTATTGGCTCGATCCTCATGGATAGAGACTTCTATGGGAGTATACTCAATGATTATGCACTAGTTCTGACAGTGTGAGCTTACTCTAGGAGGCGAGAACTTCGGCTTGGATCTCCTCATAGCGGCATCGAGGCCTTACGACGTCATCTTGTTTATGGACTGGTTATCTATAGTACATGCTCAGATTCACTATATTAGGTGAAAAAGTGATGTGTTTCCACACAGATGGGACCAGGTTTACCTTCACCGGTGAGAAAGGAGCCTTCACAACACATGACGAACTTACTCGGAGGAGGGTACAGTCGATCACTAATCAGTTGGCCTACCTTACCCTTGGAGCAGTTGATGTGGAGAGTCCGAGCTATCCTGTAGTGGTGGACCAGTACGTGGATGTTTTCCCTGATGATGTCCCAGGTCTACATCCTGGCATAGATGTGAACTTTTGCATTGAACTGTACCCCGAGATGATGCTAATATCTACACCAGAAAATCGGATGGCTCCTGCAAAGCTTCTCGAGATGTGGGTATAGCTAGAGAAGTTATAGGGTAAGGTATTCATCTGGCCTAGTGTTTCTCCCTGGGCAGCTCTAATTCTATTTGCCAAGAAGGTGGATGGGAGCTTGAGGCTTTGTACTGACTACCAGCACCTGAATCAGGTGACTGTGAAGAACATGTACCCACTCCCGAGGATTGACGACCTCTTTGATCATCTGAAGGGAGCACAATGGTTCTCGAAAATAGACCTCAGATCAGGCTATCACCAGCTCAGAGTTTGAGATGAGGATGTGCAGAAGACATCATTCATATGTCGGTATGACCACTATGAGTTCTTGGTTATGCCATTCGGCGTAACCAATGCTCCAGCAGTGTTCATGGGACTCATGAATAGGATTTTCTAGCCTTACCTCGATCGCTTTGTCGTAGTCTTCATCGATGACATTATGATCTACTGGACTACTGAGGAGGAGCATGCCTACCATTTGTAGGTAGTACTGGACACACTCTGAGAGCACCAACTTTATGGTAATCTCTCGAAGTGATAGTTTTGGATCTGAGCAGTTCACTTTTTGGGATATTTCATCTCGGAGGATGGAGTTGTAGTGGATCCAGTGATGATTGAGGTAGTACTTTCTTGGGAGCCATCTAGGAGTGTGATATTGGTATGAAGTTTCTTGGGTTTGGCTAGTTACTACTAGAGGTTCGTTCCAGAATTCTCCAGAGTTGCAGCACCACAATCAGCCTCGACGAAGAAGGGGAAACGCTTTGTGTGGTCGGAGAGATGGCAACAGAGATTTCAAGAGCTGAGGCAGAGGTTGACTAGTGCCACCATCTTGAGACTTCCAGAGGAAGGCGAAGGGTACATAGTCTACTGCGACACATCAGGGACCAGGCTCGTATGTGTCTTGATGCATAAGTGAGCAATGATCACATATGGTTCTTGACAGATGAGACAACATGAGAATAACTATGCTACCCATGTCCTAGATTTAGCAGCAGTGGTCTTCACCTTGAAGATGTGGTGACACTATCTGATGGGTGAACATTTTACCGTGTACTCTGATCACAAGAGTCTCAGGTATATCTTCGCCCAGAAGGACCTGAACCTGAAACAACGACTCTGGCTTGAGTTCCTCCAGGACTATGAATTCAAGATAGTCTATACTCCTGGGAAGGGGAACGTTGTTGCAGATGCACTCAGTAGGAGGTTTGGTATACAGGTACTAGGAGAGGCGACAGAGCAACTGGTAGCTTTAAAGATATCTTTCGTGGATAGAGATGGACCAACCTTCCTTATGTATCTTACGGTCACTCCCCAACTTCTTCAGCAAGTTAGGGAAGCCCAGCATGGGGACGCTAACTGCGAGACATGATGTGCTCAGATATCCACCGGGCATACACTTGATGGATTTTCTGAAGGTGGGGGGGCAAGTCATTCTCTTCAGAGGACGTAATATGTTACCAATGTCACTTCAGGAGGAAGTGTTGAGGGATTTTCACACATCCACTCTAGCGGTACATCCAGGAGCAGAAAAGATATACCAGGACCTTCGACGAAAGCACTGGTGGCCAGGTATGAAGAAGGAAGTAGCGAAGTTTGTCTCTCGATGCCTCACTTGTCAGCAAGTGAAGGTGGAGCATCAGGTACCGATTGGCTTGGTTCAGCCATTAGAGGTCCCAGAGTGGAAGTGGGATGGGATATACGTGGACTTTGTGATAGGACTTCCACATACATCTAGGGGTCATGACTCGATTTGGGTGATCGTTAACCGACTTACCATGTCGGACCACTTCCTACCGATAATAGAGCAGGGTTCAGTAGAGAGCTTGTGGTGCCGCTATGTACAGAAGATTGTGCGGCTACATGAAGTACGTTATAATATTGTCTTTGATCATGAAGAACGTTTTACTTCTCGGCTATGGAAGGGGTTTCTGGAAGCTTTCGAGATGCAGCTTCGTTTGTGCACCGCTTTCCATCCTCAGACGGATGGTCAGACCGAGTGGACCATTCAGACCCTCGAGGACATGCTGTGTGATTATGTCGTCGACTTAGGTCACAACTAGGAAGATCACTTACCTTTGGTAGAGTTTTCATACAACAAAAACTATCACTCCACCATCGGGATGATACATTTTGAGGCCTTGTATGGTCGACCTTGGAGATCGCCACTATTTTGGACAGACCCAGGGGAGTCAGCACTAGTGGGACCAGAGATGGTACGCGCAACCATGGAGAATGTGCAGATCATCCAGGAGTGGATGTAGACTGCACAGAGTAGACAGAAGTCGTATGCCGACAGGAGACAGAGACCTCTAGAGTTTGAGGATGGCGACCACATCTTTCTACGGGTCTCACCTCGATGAGGTTTATGGAGATTTGGCCCAGGCAGCAAGTTATCTCTGCGTTTCATCGGACCTTTTCAGGTCCTCGGTAGAGTTTCCATGGTGGTATACTACTTAGCTCTTCCACCTCAGTTACACCGGGTGCATGACGTCTTCCATGTATCCCAACTGAGGAGATACGTGCAAGACCCTTCTAAAATCATCGACCATGGAGAGCTGGACATCGACGATGGGGAGACTTTTATGGAGGTTCTAGTGGAGACTGAGGATCGATAGGAGCAGACCCTACGTGTATGGTCAATACCTCTGGTGCATGTTTGCAGGCAGCATGGGAACCTCTATGAGAGAACATGGGAGCGAGAGGCTCAGATGCATGCTCCGTACCCACACTTGTTCCCTTAGTTATGAGTTGTGGCTTATGGGGACGTAGAGACCTAAGGTGGGGATAATGTAAATACCTGGAATTTCCATGAAATTTTTTTCTTTAATACATGGGAATTTTACGAGTCTGGAAAAATTGATGGCGCACGATTCTGAGGCCCGGTGTGCCCGAAATCATTATCTGAAGTTTTGTTCGGGTGCATTCAGTAAACGTACGAGCAGGTTTTTATAACTATTGAACCGGTGGTCAGAATTAAAATCTGAGGGCACAATTGAACTCGAAGCGCTGATATTCGCTTAAGAAGACTTTGACCTCGACGACAGATGGTCGGGTATAAAAGATAGATTTTGGGTTTGACGTGGGAATAATAAAATAGAATAAACGCATGTCTTATTTTATTTTATTTGTTATAACCACCAAGTGGAATTCGGAGGTTGGGACCACCACAACTTAACCTCCCATGAGAGGTTATGGTGGTAGGGCCCACCCGAACCTTACCTCCTCTTCATGTTTATTGTGGTGGGGACCACCTGAGATTTAATCCCCCTTAAAACTCCCCATTAACAGAGAAACCCTCAAACTTCCATTAAGTGTAGGGGAGCCTCTTCAACTCCCCTAAAACATAATGTGCCTTATCCTCCTTGTTAATTAATTGAGCCAACACTTTTAATTAATTAATTAAACCATTTGAATATTATGCTAACAATTTAATAGGATATCATAATCTATCATTTTTGGCTTGGTATTTTTCAACTTCGTGGAACTTTGGAGAGGAGAGAGCTTGGGGAGAAAAGCTCCTGCCAACAAAGAACGAAGAATGTGTTATTCCAAATAAGAATGCTGGTGAGAAGCATCTTCGACTTCCTTCCTCGGAACCTCCATCGACGTAGGACATGTTCGTCTACAATGAATCAACGCCCGCCTTCCCCGCGACTTCATCGACGAACAATGAACAAGGTAGCGGTGTTTTTGTTTTGATCAATGTTATTATTTTTCCTCTCATGTTGATTTATCCCTCATGATCCTCTTGCTATCAAACAAATGTGGAGCGACTGGACCAAACTAACATGGCCCGATTTTTCCACCATACTTCTTTTGGTATGTTCTTCACGTTCTTCATGGGTGATGAGAAATGGATTGTTGCAGATTTATTGTGTGAAAAAACGATCCAAAAATGAAGAATCAACATCACGATGACCTAACATAAGTGCGGCGACGATAGAGGGTGACAGAACGGACCGAATTGAGAAATATTTTTCTTCGACCGTTCTTCATACGGGTGGATCAAAACTTGTTTCCGGAGCTGATTGGAGGCCCGAAAGCACCAACGATGACTTTAGAACATTGGGGTGACCTATAGTATCTAGTTTCCTAGTGATCGGACCATCAAAACAAAGAACGGGCATCACGAGAGGTACGCTGGTGAGAGGCGCCATTTGTGGAAAATTTTAGAATACACGGCGTGTACTTTTGAAGCACACTCCTTGTAGTATGGGCATTCTGCGGTTAGGGTTTCAGACTTTTGATGGGTAACACACGACGTGTGAACCCCTGTCACATGATGTGTACTCTCTACGCAGCATGGAAGAGGAGGCTACCTGAGACTCAGCATGTATTCTGGGAAATACACAGACACGGGAAGAGTCACATAGTCTAACGACACGACGTGTACTCTCTACGCAGAATGGAAGAGGCACCTTCACAAGACTTGGCATGTATCTCGAGAATACACGGACACATGGTGGAGTACACAGTCCTGTACTCCACCACAAAACCGGGCAAGGCCAGTGATACGGGCTACCCCGTGTATCTATACACAGGTTGTCGAACACATGTTGATGCCTTGTACGGGCACATGGCCAGCATACATGGAGCCAAGCCCAATTTTGTAGACATGGCGTGCAACTATACCACATGCCATGTACTTTCTTTTCTACACGACCAACCTTTCAACACGGTCCGTTGTACATGGGCAGGTATGAAGTCACGGGGTGTTCCTTATTCTAACACACCGTTTAATTTTTGGAAAATGGCTTGGTCATCTCATCTCTCTGTCTTGGACACGTATTGCTTGGTTTTTCTCCCTATAATGTGGTGGAACTTTGGATACTTCTTCATGGGAGTTTGTGGCATTTGATGTATCGACCCTTGGCTTGAGGAGTGGACCCTCCCGTATTAAAGTGTGCTATGTGCGGGAACCCTGTGGTTGGTTGATTTGTGATAAAGGGATCCTATGTGGGTTCAACAGCTCTGAATACTATTCTAGGATCCTATGTGGATTTGAAAGCTTTGATTACTGTTCCAGGATCCTACGTGGGTTCGATAGCTCTAATTACTGTACCAGGATCCTACGTGGGTTTGACAGAGAAGATGATTCAATGGCTACATCTAATCATCTCTATCTCTCTAAATATGTTGTATACCTGTGTGAGTTGAGTTGGTAACTTTTGTGTTACCTCATGATTGATATGGATTACTTGAAAACTTAGGTATTTGTTTGGGAATATACCTAAGTGGGGTTATCAGTTGATTTCATACTTTGTGGTTTATCCTTGTTGGATTTTTTGAGACCTTGAGGGTCTCAAGGTCCCTATTTAGTATCGTTATACTCACCCCTACACGGGATATGCCCGCACCTCGTTGTGTTGGATGCAGACAACGGACAACGTTGACAGAGGCTGAGAGTACCAGGACAGGATGGTACCCAGAGGTGGACCTTACGGCCTGTTGGTATACGGAGGGGACATACAGACGTGGAGTACTGAGGAGGTGATCAGTACCTACCCTTCAGGTAGGAACCTCAGAGGACGAACCATCATCTGTTTTTTCTTTTTCCTCAGTTGTACTTGTACTTTCTGTTTCTTGTATCTTCCAGTTGGGCTTGTATTCTGGCCCCTTTTTACTTTCTGTACTCTATTGCTGGTTATATAGTTTACTCATGTTCGTATCTACTGTGTGTGTTACTGGTTTTAAAGGCAATTCCTTCCATGTTTTAGGGAATTACACCATTGGTGCCAGTCGCCAGCCCATGGCCTATGGAAGGCGGGCTTTGGGTAGTCATGGCATGGGCCCTGAGGGATGGGTCGTGACAGTACCTATGTGGTACTTAACTTCGTGATATTTTTTCCTTTGTGGAACAGTTGAGATTTGGGCTTTTGGATTGGACTATGTGTTTCCGTCATGATTGAGATGGGTTTACTTGATAACTTAGGTATATGTATGGTCATATACCTAAGTAGGGTTGATAGTTGTTCTGATACTTTAAGGTTTATCCTTTGGGGATTTTGTGAGACCTTGGGGGTCTCGAGGTCCCTACTGAGTATCGCTATACTCACCCCTGCATAGGCTATGCCCGCACCTCGTTGTGTTTAGTGTAGAAGACTGAAAGAACTGACTGAGGACGAGGGTACCAGGACTGGAGGTAGTTCGGAGGTGGACCTAAACAAGTCCTACTGAAGAGAAGACCATTCGAGAGCTATATGTACCCTTCAGGTAGGATCCTTGGCGGGTGTTCATAGGAGCTGTTCTGGTTTTCTTGTTCTTTCAGTTTCTTGTACTTTCCAGTTGGGCTTGTATTCTAGCCCCCTTTACTTACTGTACTCACTCTGTTTACTATTCAGTTGACTTGAGTTCATATCTTGCTATGTGCTTGGTTGTGTGTGTTTCAGGTTATAAAGGAAATGCCTTCCCAGTTTTAGGGAATGCGCCTTTGGTGCTAGTCACTAGCCCCTGGCCTATGGAAGGTGGGTTTGGGGAAGTCATGGAACATGCCCTCGGGGACGGTTCGTGACAATATGATCCAATCTTTCTGATCATTGGGTTTCAGTTTTGGTCTCACATATTTTAAAGTGCTTTATGGTTAGTTATTTATGGAATGATTTTAATTTATAAATGGTTTTTATAATTGTTGTTTGGGAGATTCAATTATTATTTCTTGATATACCAGTTTATTCATACTAGTCATAACCATTTTGGTTTTGGGAAGTAGATAAAAACTTGAGGAATAACTAGTATTCATTTAGTAGGTATTATAGTCTATTAAACGGTAATTTTGCTGATTCAGGCATAAAAAATTAATAATTATTTTTTTTCATTTAGAATATGAGATGATGAAAAGGTGAAAAAATTGTCAAATCATAACTAAAGAGTGAAATTGAGTTTATAGATTTTGAATAAATCTAATAAGTATATTTTTTTGTGTTCTCTATCTTGATTGAAAAATAAGTCCTCAATTCTCTCTAGAATGATCTTTAAATGAAAATGTTTTCCATTTAAATCATTTAAAATCAATTTATGTCTTATTCCATATTTAGAGAAAAATGTTATTTTAATTAAAATATTATATCTTAATGAACTTCCTTTTCTAAATATTATAGCATTTTTTATAATAATTCCAATATATTCTCTTTCATATTTGAATTTTCAAGGTGACCTTCATATTATTTGGGAACACAATTATGTGTTATTAAAAGTGACCTCCAAGTTTTATTTTACACTTTTAAAAAGGATGTTTTATAATCCATATTTATTATTGGGGTTTTAAATAGATGCATTTTTAATGTTAATTTTTTTCCTTTCATGAACGTATGCTTTATCTTAAACTCCAGGGAATTAATTATAAAAATGTTTTAAAACCCTTTCTATAAAACATGATATAAAATTTCAAGGATGAAATTTTCTTATGGGGGAGTAATGTAACACCTCAATATTTTAGTTTAAAAAGTGTTTTATGTTCGTTTTTATACACCATACAAAATACCAAGTTTAAATAAATTGTGATATACCATTAAAATATTATTATTTTAAAATAACCATTATAACATAGTCATTATATGGGAAAATATTAATTTTTGTATCTAATTTATGAAATATATGTATAATTTTTTTTTCTATTACAAATTTATTGATTAATTATTTATATACAAGAACTCAATTTAAAATAAAATCATAAAATATTTAAGGATATATTGTCCAAAAATATGTTTTTTATGATCGATGCATTTTTATCAAAGTAAATTAAGTTAATAAAAATAAATGAGTGTTTTTAATGCATTTTATTATAAATATATATTATATTAAATTAATAGTTATTTTAATAGTGTTACAAAATAATTATTTAGTGTAAATTCATTTAATATTTCAAAAATAAAAATAATTTTTTTCAAAAATTGTTTTTATTTCATTTAGTGGGAATATATTATGATTAATTTTAGAAACATTTAGAAATTTCATTTTATAAAATCGAATTAAATTTGTAAATCAAAAATTCAAAATAATATTAGAGTGAATTATTGGGTTTTTTTATGAAAATACTGATTTTTAATTAAATAATGAAAAATATCGATTTTTACAAAAACATCATTTATTTTATTTAAATTAATTAATTTAAAAGTAATATTATATTCTGGATTTTATTTTAATATAACCTAATATCCCATTTATAAAAAATAATCGAATTAAGTCCATAAAAATTAGCATTTTTTTATATTTTAGTATATGTTTATTTTTGGGCTTAAAAAGCATTTTTAAGAAATACATTTCATTATATTTAGTATACTTATATAAAAATGTATTTCTGAAACTAAAACAAAATGATACTTGAATAATGAATTTCATAGAAGGAATCAATAGTTTCAAATTTATTAATGGTGTAAATTTCATTTTTGGTCATAATGGATAGTAACCACGGTAAATTATTATTACCATGGTAAAGGGTAACAGGGGATAAATAAGTATAAAACTTTTAGATAAGGTCCCAAAATATCTTCATAATTGTTATTGGTAAATGATATTTAAACCTTATCAAATTAGCCTCTAAATTGGATTTTTTTGTTCCACTTGAACTTGAGTAAGACATTTATAATATTTAAAAGTTATGAATAATTACAAGAGTGTCACTCCCCTAACATATAAAAGGGAATCATATCTCATCACTTATTAAAAAACTATGAGAACCCTGGATTATAAAATACCCACCCAAACACATTCCCAAATATCCTCCCTATTTTCTTGAAGTTCTAGTCTCTCTAAAATACTAATTTAGAATTATTAAGGTGTAATCCAAAATAGGATTTCCAAAGGAGAGGTATAACTCTTAATCAGGTTCTTTGATGTTTGATTCTTCTTCTTCCTCCAAAAAAATATCATAAATATGATGATATAATATCATCATTGCCTCTAAAATACTTAAATTCAATTATGTTTATGGTAAAACACTTTCTCATCTCATTTTCTATCTCTTCTGAAATGAAATCATCGCTTGTTCATATGTGTGGACTACCACTTCCATGAAGATATGTATTTTGTTTTTAATAACTACCAAAAATGACTAGTTGTAAATATATAATTAATGAAAACATATCATTTTTATTAAATTATTATTATTCTATAAGGATATGATATTATTTATCTTCTTACTCCTCTATCTGTTAAAAAATGTTAATGTTGCATGTACATATGCATGGACTACCACATGCGCAAAGTAATGAAATTAATTTTTCTTTACCACCTCTCATGGATAGTCATAAATATAAAAATAATGAATAAATATGAGATAAAAAACATATTTATGATTCCATAAAACTAAAATATTATCTATATTATTTATTTTCCACCAAGTAGAAAAATGAAAATGCCATTCATTTGCATAAAAATACTACAATGTCCATGAAATAATGTATTTTATTTTTTCATGAATGCCTTTAATATAGGTTTATAAAATTTTATTTAATGTATAAACATGATGATATTTTATTACTAATATTCTATATATGAAGGAATAATTACCCCTTTGAACATGGTTAACTTCTCAATGTTGTTTTGGAATTATGAGTTGAACGTCCTCAAAACATCTGATATAAACTTTACCAATTTACTAAATATATAAAAAATTATAATTAATAGATGAAAATGGATTATTATAAGAGAATTAAACTGAAAAATGTCCATAAAAAAGTAAATAATTAATATTTTTTTATTTTATGAGGATTAAATAACATATGTGGTGAGTCATATTTGAGGTAAGGTATTCATTATCTCAATTTCCTTTTACTAAGACTTATGAAATTTGCACCACATGTTTTATTTTGTGTGTTATATATACTTAAATATAAAGGAATTTTTATCATTAATCTACATAAATTCAATATTTTTACAAATAATTTTAATTTATTTCATTCAATTTTATTTTGATTCAAACATTATTATAGTCGTAAGGTATATTCCATCAAAAATATTTTAAAAAACATTTTATTACCAAATATATTTCTTAAGCCCGAATGGCCTGAAGGCCTTTATTTTTATTTATTTTTGATAACTGCCCTTTCAAGGGATGAGGGAGAACCCTTTCAAGGCCCGTAGGCTTAGAGATTACATGGACCACAGGCTTAGGAGACATTACAATACCCGAAGGTCTTAGGGAATTTAACCAGACTATAACTACAAGGAACTACCCCTCCCCAACATCTGTATCATGATGGTAGATCTCCACCTTTGTATAGTCATCCAGATAAACTTCCCGTAAAAGCACAGGCTGGTCCTGATGGCGTAGCCATACCCTATCATTCTTCCAAATCCATTGGTTCTGCTCTGGTGAGTGCACCTGATCTGAACCCTCCTCTATGGATTCTCTTTTTTGTAGAGTCTGTCTTGGGAAAGTACACTGATCTTACTACCCTAAGGCCTTGAGGTGGCCCGAAGGCCTTAAATGTGGATCAAAAGCCTTACTGACCTGAAGTCCTACATGGCCCAAAGGCCTTAAGGACTCCATGCCCAAACAGGTGGCCCAAGGTGAATAGTTCCAGCTACTATAGTACCGAACAATACCTGCTACAATGCCTGCATAGTACTGCTATTGTACCTACTATAATGCCTACTATAGTGCTTCTATATTACTGCTATAGTACTATTATGGTACCCAAAATTATGCCCTGTACTGGTTTCAAACCTGGGTCTCGTGGATGTACTTATAGAGACCTCACCAACTGGACTGAGAATATTCTTCTCTATACTCTAACTATTGTTTCAATACTTCTTCAACTATCCTTTAATTTTTACAAAGTTTCTAAAATATAATCCTTTCAATGTTTTGTGTAATATATTTTTTACTTTTTACAAAGGTGAATTTTTTTCAACCAAATACGGATTGACCACCTTTTCCCACAATCATAGTAATTAATCATTATGAAAATTACAATATAATTTTTAATATTCTTCAAATAAGATCTTATTAACATTATTTCGAGAAATTTTCAATTTTATAAGTTTTTAAAAGAAATAGATATTTCTCTAAATTTTTATACCAAAATGTAAAGTGTTTTGAATATGATTTCAAAGGAGTTTTTCAATGGTTTTATGAAAAATAATTAAATATTAAAAAAAATTGTTCATTATATTTTACTTGGGATTTATATATGATTAAGGGTGTGCCCAATATATCTCAATGAAATTTTTGAGAACAACATATATCCTCAATTAATTGTTAAATGATTTAGTCTTTGAAGGAAAAAATGTGGGAGATAAGTTACTCCTGTAGAATTAGATTGGATTCTATTACTCAGACCTGGGTATAATGTGAGTGAACATGGGTTATGAATATGGGGCTCTAATATACTTATTTCATGCAAGCAGAGGGTTTATATAGAAATATTTTTATTTCATTAGGAAAGAAATTTTTTTGAACTTATAAAGGAAAAATGTTTATCTTTCAAAGAAAGTTCTCCAGAGTTATTATGTTCCTTAGGATGAAATCATAATTTTACTATGCTTGATAATGTGTTTCAAAGGTTTTATTTGAAAAATAATGTGTATTCACAAAATAAAATGCTTTTTCTAGGTTTTCAAAGTCTTATTATAGATAAAGGTGAAAATTTTATTGAGTTTAAATGTTTTTCCACTAGACTAAATTATGGTTTCCTCTATTTTTATATCCCTTGCTGAGATTTTTGTGCACATTAAAAAATTTCAAATGTTTTTAATATGATCTAATTATGATTCAAAGATTTATGAAGGTCAATATTTCCACTTTGGAATCATTTTAAATGAATAAAAAGTTTCTTCAATAAAAAATTATCATAAACTTATTAATCTATTTTTTTTGGAAATAACGTACACTATTTAGAAGTTCTTAATTTATATTGTAATATTTTTATTAATTATTGAAAACTCAAAATCTAAAAAAACATAGGAATTTATGAATGTGAAATCCTTTCTCTTAAACTCATAGTTATTGGTTGTTAAAGGTACATGTCGATATATTAAATTCTTACAAATAGATTTTTAGTATATATAGATAAAATTTTAAATTCCAAAAACATATCCCTAGAGTTCATATTAAAAAAACATAAATTCATAGATCATGTCACACATATATTTTCTCTATATCTGATTGAATCAAAAAACATTAATTTTATTTTCCAAATTATCCTTGAATTATTTCCGATTTCATAAATATAAAATTCTCATCCATTTTTAAAAATTTAAAAATTTATTAAAGTATATTAAATAATAATCAAGAAATTCATTTATCATTATATTTATATTGATAAAATCAATGTAACCGGGCTGACTTAGAATTAACTTTATGAATAGATTGGAAATTATTTTAGAGATATGTTTTCTATATTTTAACCTTATTTATAAAATTGGAGTCACATAATGATTAATTCATTAGATAATTATTATGTTTCATTGATCCCCATGATAAGATAATATAAGGACCCAACCTTAAAAAATTACATAATATTTATTTAAATCAATAATATCACTTTATTTCACATTGAAGATATTTTAAGGTTTATTTATAAAGATAATTATAACATAAAACATACATTACATCACACATTTATACATGGTGAATACTAATAAAATATTATCCATTTATTACAAAATATAATTTTTTTAAAATAAAACCTTATTCCTTTAAAAAATATTCAGATGATTCAATATGGCGTCCTTCTTTCTCTTACCCATCCTTATACCATGTTAAAACAATTTAAACTTGTGATGAGAATAATAATCTAAGTAAGGGACATATAGAAATAAAATTGTTAGGCAATTGAAAACATAAAAACCCATTAAAATCCATTTTCTTGAAAAATCATAAGCATGAAAAGAAAAAATCATATAGTAGACTTGAAAAATCATTACATAGAATTATGACATTCACACTTAAAAATAGAATAACCTTACGATCAAATTCCATTTCTGTATTACCCAATACATTAGAGATCTATAATTTGGCTCACCCGTCATATCTTAAGCTATAATGGGGCTCAACCCATCATATATTGAGATCTAATCGGGATCAACGCATCTTATCTTGATCTATGATGGGTTCAACCCATAATAAAAAATTTACAAGGACTATATAATGAATAAAACCCTTGATAACTCATTTAAACCCATGAGGAAAACACATTCATATATAAAAAATACAATTTTCTCGTAATTTTTTTAAAACATAAAAAGAGCACACATAATAATGAAATGTAATTGTTTAAAAATAAATACAAAAACATATAAATGAAAATTTTTAGTAATAAATCATCATGAAAGTGGGATAAACCGATCACACCATAAAAAAAGGACAATCTTTTTGAATTTCAGAAAAGAAACATTTAAAAGGATTTTAAAAGGAAAGTCCCTTACCTCAGGTTTGAAATCCGTAAAACATGTTCAAAGCTCATTTATATTTTTTTGAATTTCCAACAAGCTCGTACCCAAGTGGTAAGGGATCCTGCTTGGCATCCAAGATACCCAGGTTCAAAATCAGGTGGAGGTGAATTTCTAGGGTACTATAGTAGTACTGTATCAGGAACTATAGCGGTACTATAGGAGGTACTGTTCGGTACTGTAGTAGCTGGAACTATTAAAAGGGGGATTATCTATAATAAAATAAATAAAGAAGGCCTTTGGGCCATTCAGAGTGTAATGGTTTGAATACCGTTACTAATTTTTTATAGAACTAATATCATGTTTATAATACCTTACATGATCTTATTAGAACATTTTCCACTAATTTAGTAATAATATTTTGTTATTTTGATTGTCTTGTGTGCGTTCTTTTCATTATTTTCAAGGTCGTTTTAGTATTGAATTCATTTTAAAAAATAAATTATACTCCCAAAGTGATAAAATATATATATTTAGTTCATTTTAAATAAATAAAAGTGATTTAAAACTTTCCATGATTGTAGTAAAGGAAAATGAAAAATCATTATCCACAAACACTACTACAAAAAACGGGCATGAGAAGCGCCCCCTTATATCAGTGCTAAGTAAAAACAACTGATAAAGAACCCCTGTATCAGTGCTAAAATTTTAGCACCGATACAAGGAATCTTTATCAGTGCTAGAATTTTAGCACTGATACAGGGATTCATTATCAGCGATAGAAAAGTGCGGATAAAGATTCCCTATATCAGTTCTGAAGTTGTAGTGTTGATACATGGTAACCTTTATTAGCGCTAAAAAAGTGCTGATAAAGAGACCCTTTATCAGCGCTAGAAAAGTGTTTATAAAGATACCCTGTATTAGTGCTAAAATTTTAGCGCTGATACAGGAAGGATTTATCAGCGCTAATATTTTAGCGCTGATAAAACCGTAGTCCCATATTTTATAAAATCGGTCATAGAGTGTCCTCAGTTTATCGTACCCTAAAGATCTCGCGGTACTGTAACCCTGCGACTCCCCTCCACCGCCCCCGATATTCGCATTTCCGGACCTCCGCCACCCCCGATCTTCAAGTTGTCAGACCTCCACCGCTAGCCCTTCTCCTAATCCTCCCCCTCGAACCCCTTCTGTGGATCCTACTCCCTGAAAAACCTACTTCTCTTCCTCTTTGCTCGACCCTACAACCTATGAACCCTACTTCTCCATTTCTCTTCTGTTGGTGGCTCCTCCTGTGCACCTCCACCTCTAGCCGTCATGCCTTCCCCTCCCAATGTAGCGCAGAAGGTTCCCTACTTCTCCTCCTCTAAGGTGAATTTGTTTTCTATTGTTATTGATTGTCTTATTGAACTTTCTTCTTAAGAAGGATGTCACAACAATGTTGATTTGGTTTTTGTGTTTTTCTGTTATGGTTTTAATGGTTAATGGTCATGCATAGGACTTTTAGTGTGAATTTATTATATGTTTTCCCTTTCATGCTACTATGTTTGGGGTATTTATCACTATGATTATAAGGGTGATGGTTGATTGATGTGGTTGGATATGACATGGTAGGTAAGATATATGATTTTTGGGACATAACTAGTAGGTTATGAGTGAGTGTCTGAATAGCTATTATTGTGTTGATCATTAAGTTACCATGGGTGGTTGAAAAAGGTGTCTTTGGGGAATTAATTAATCTAATTCTAGAATTTTCCTAAATCCTAATATGAGGTTTGTGTTCCCCAGTTGAGTTCTAATTGATATAGTTGATGTTCTTGTGTCTCTTGACTAATGTTTCCTTGTTTTATGTTAATATTTTATAGTACCATGCCCCTAATAAGACTTATAATCAAGCTTTATGAGGGATCTTCTAGTGAACCAAAAAAAGAGAATCCTCCTATCAACTAGAACCTTGTAGAGGAAGTAGTGCACATAGTCGGAGCTATGGTATAGGGATCCTCACCTAACCCCATTTCGGCTAAAGTGGTGGCACCTCAAAGAGAAAATGTTTGAGATCAGGACTAGGATTTTATTCATCAGTAATAAACATCCTTCTAAGGAACAGATGATCCTCAGGAAGAAGAGTATTGGTTGTGAATTATTTAAAGGCTATTTGAGTTTTTTGGAGAGGTCATATTCCACTAATGTAAGGGGTTCCATATTCAATCTTGGGGGGTTTAGAAGGATATGATGGGATTATATAGTTATAGCTAAGATAAATGAGGTCTTAGATTGAAAATACTTCAAGAAATATTTTATGGAGGAATTATATCTAGATTCCATGGTATCAGGTAAGTCCATGGAGTTTCTCAACCTCATCTAAGGTTATTAGACATTGACTCAATATACTAATAGTTTTTCTAAACTTGCTCAGTTTTCACTTGAAGTGGTGTCAAAAAAGAATCTTAAGTCCCATAGGTTTTATATGGGTCTTCGATCAGATATCCAATATCAAGTATTTATGCTAAAGTTTACCTAAAATTTTGATGATCTAGATATGGATGTGATGGAAGAAATTGGAATGACTTTTATGTCATGGTTAAATAGAGTTACTTATATTCCCAGTGGTAGTTTTAGTGGTTCCTATAAGTGGAATAGAAAGTAGAGTGAGCCTCATAGTGAAAATAGTGGTGGTGGTATTTTATAGAAAACTTCCTACAGATCATCTGTAGTGTCTAGTAAAGGCCAAATGAATTTTTCCAATGTGGAAATATTGATCACTCAAAGCATTATTTCATGGAAGGATTGAAGATTTACATCTTGTACAGACATTAAACCCACTTGAAGAGGGGTTTACATGTTTTTACTACCCTGTGTAGTGGAATGGAATCATAAATATTGCGAGGTATCAAATCATAGTAATATTATTCAATAACAATGGGATCCTAGAAACATGTATTAGGAATGAAAACAGTTCATGCAGTGGATTAATCTCTAGTAGGAATTGATGTGGGTCATGTGATAGGGAGAGGCAACATTTCTATTTCTTTTTCATTGGTGTATGTTTTATTTGATATTGGTTCCCATCATTATTTCACATCAAACCTCAATATAGAACTATTGAAACTTATAATAGAGCTGATGGCTTATGTGATATAGATTGTAACATCTCTCTAGATAAAGTGGGAGTAAGGTCTCTGATTCCTCTCGCATGCTTTCTCTTTTTCTGAGATTTAGATCATATGATATTTTTTGGTTCTTAAAATGATCCCCCTACATGTTATTCTCAGAATGGACTGGCTAGTTTCTAATAAATATTGGATTTACTATTATCATCGGTGGGTGTCCTTCACTACCCCCAATGGGGAATTCCATGTTTTCCATATAGAATCAGACCTGAGGTCTAGTCGAGCTAGACCTCTTCTTCCAGGGTTGAGTGGGGTGATATCCTTTTTTTCTATTGAACTGGAGTAGGAAGCCTATTATAGTGAACTTCCCCGAGTAGATATTGAATTTCTAAAAATGTGTCCTTTAGTATTTTTTGGTATACCACTAGTGGGGGAGGTGGAGTTCTCTATCAACCTGGTGATGGGTACAAAACCAATATCTATTCTATCTTACAATATAGAACTAGTTAAATTGGAGGAACTAAATAATCAGTGGGATGAATTGGTTTCCATATTCTTTAGTTAACCTAGTGTGTTGCCTTGGGAAGAACTAGTACTTTTCACCAAGAGGGTCATTGGAACCCTTCACTTGTGTGTTGATTACCAGAATCTCAATCGGGTTTGTCAGATTATTATCACCAGTTTGAGATTTATGTGTTACTATATAATTATTATATTTTCTTATTATTTCTCACACACCACCACTTGAGTTGAGTAACCTAATTGAAATCCATATGGGTACTTTGGTTCTGATGTGGATATGGTTTTTTATGTGTTTTTGACATTTGTATGTGTGGATATATGGGTATTTAGGCATGATGATGCTGAATGTAGGGAAAAGACCTAGGAGTGGTAGATGTATCATTCTCGATTATTCTTGTGTTTAGACTGGGGTGATTTGAGGAAACTACAATGAATCTAAAGTAATTATATTTAATGAATTCCATATTGTACAGATTATGAGAATCCTTTCTTTACTTATAGAGTTGGCTATTGGTTTTCATCCATATGTATTTTTGGTTGGTGAGATATAAAAGGATGGACTAGTTGACCCTAGAAGGGTTGACCTGATAGAGGATGATGAGCCATAGAGGATGATGCCATGTGATTTTTACTATCTATGAAACAAGTGATTATCCCTGTGACCCCTTTGTGATTGGAAACTGTGTTGATTTTGATGGGGGGTCTATCCTGGTTCTATTTATTTCCAAATATTTATTAGAAATGGTTAGGCTCTATTAATCCCTATTTTTATAAGGATGTGGTTCTCTTCTACTGTATTTGGAAGTCTTGTTTTGTGTACTTGAACCATAAATACTAATATTTGAGATTCAAATAGGATGGAGATGAATAAAGATTGGATGGATGCTAATCCTTTGGAAATATAGTAGGAGAACATAGTGAAAGAGTTCATCAGGTTTTCAAAGGATCACGCAAAGGATCCTTCTCAGATCCCTTGTCTGTGTTTAGGTTATTGTTGTTATAAACTACTTAATCTAGAGGAGTTGGATGAACATTTGATATGTCACGGAATAGACCAGAGTTATAAATGTTGGAATAAACACGGATGAAAAGAGAATATATCTACTGGCTGGGATAAAATTTCCTTTTAGGGATCATCATATATGAATAAAAATATAGATAATAAAGAAGACCTTATGGAGGATTGATTACAGATTTCAATGATGATGATGATGAATATCATATTGAAGAAATGACAAAGACAATTTAAGATGAACTCTGTGATTGCCCAAAATTGTTTGAGAAGTTAAAGAATTGTGCAAAGACGCCATTGTATGCTGATTCCACTAAATATATAGCATTGTCAACTGTACTGAAGTTGTATAAATTGAAAGTAGGCAAGGGATAAAGTTATGTTAGTTTTACGGAACTACTTGATCTCTTGAATGACATGCTCCCAGAAGATAATGAGCTCCCAAGCCAGACATATGTTTCTAAATGAACACTACGCTCAATGGGTATAATTTCTGAAATAATACATGCCTTCCCGAAAGACTGTATATTGTTTCGAAAAGAGAAAAAATCACTTACAGAATTCCCAAAGTATGGTGCTTCTTGATACAAGAAAGATGAATCCACTCCTATGAAATTTGTATGGTACTTTCCAATCATTCCAAGGTTTAGGAGTCTATATGAAAGTGAAGAAACTGGAAGACAATTATTGTGGCATATAGATAAAGAAATAAATATGGGAAATTATGTCATCCATGCGACTCTCCTCAATAGAAAAAAATTGATCCTGAGTATCCTGAATTTGGAAAAGTGCAGAGAAAACTCTGTCTTGCGTTATTTATAGATGGAGTGAATTCTTTTGGTTTTCAAACCAGCACTCACAGTACATTTCCTGTTAAGTTGGTAAATTATAACTTGCCACCCTAGTTATGCATGAGGTGGAAATTCATCATGTCATCTATGCTTATATCAGGACCAAGACAACCAGGCAATGATATTGATGTTTATCTGGCTCCTTTGATCATGTATTTGAAGTTATTATGGGATTTAGGTGTTATGTTGTATGATGCTTATAAATATGAATATTTCACGTTGAGAGCGATGTTATATGGGACAATAAATGATGTCCCTGCTTATTGAAATTTTTCAGGCTATAGAATTAAAGGAAATCAAGGGTGTCCCATGTTCGAAGAAGATACATAATCAATTAGGTTGAAACATTCATTGAAATCCTTGTTTATAGGACATCACAGATTTCTACCTCGTTGGAACAAGTACCGACCTTGGATGACATTATTCAATGGAAGTTCAGAACAACACACATCACCGTCTCCACTAATAGGTGATCAGCTGTTTGAGAGAGTAAAAAATGAGAGCACTATTTTTGGTAAACATTTTCGAAAAACCTTACAAAAATCGGTTGGAAGAAGAGATCTGTTTTTTTGAATTACCATACTAGAATTGTTTGTACGTCAGACATTTTCTTAAGGTGATGCATGTGGAAAAAAATGTATTTGACATTGTTATTAGAATGTTGCTAAATGCCCCTGGAAAAACAAAGGATGGAATTAAGGAAAGGATGGACATGGTTGACATGGGAATATGAGAAGAGTTGGCTCCCGTGAAGGGTGAAAATCGAATGTTTCCTCCTCTAGCTACTTATACTCTTTCTAGGGAGGAGATATATCAGTTTTGAAACTTCTTCAATGATATAAAGGTTCTATAGGGGTATTAATCAAATATCAAGAACATTGTGTCAATGAATTATTTGAAGTTAAAAGGTTTTAAATCACATGACTGCCATATTTTAAAGAAAGATCTAATTCCTATTGATTTACATTGCATTTTTTCCAAGAATGTTCGTCATACGTTTACCAAAATTTGTTTCTTTTTCAAAGTTATATGTAGAAATGTTTTAGACCTGGAAAAATTTCCAGCTATGGAAAAGGAAATTGTCATCATATTATGTGAATTAGAAATGTTCTTCCCGCCAACATTCTTTGATATGATGGTTCATTTGATGATTCACTTGGTGAGAGAGATTCGAATTTGTGGTCCTATGCACTATAGATGGATGTACCCCATTGAAGGGTATATGAAGATTTTGAAAGGGTATGTCAAAAATCAAAGTTGGCCAGAGGGTTGTATAGTGGAGCGATATATTGTTGAGGAAGCCATTCAATTTTGTACCGAATACCTATCTGACGTGGAAAGCATTGGTCTCCCGAAATCTTGTCACACTGGATGCATTGAGGGTGAAGGAATTTCTAGAAGAGATTTTGTGACAATCAATATTACAGATTGGGAGCAGGACCACCTTTATGTTTTGCATAATAGTTGGTAGGTTTCTCCATATATTGAATCTCACAATAAAATTCTTAGGCAGTTGAATCCATTAAGCTCTAAAAAATGGTTATAAAATACACATAATCACCAGTTTATAGGATGGTTTCAGTACCATATTTTTAAGCAGTTGGATGAAAATCCGAATTCAATTTCATAATGACTTCGATGGATAGCCGCCGGACCAAGTGTGTATGTATTATCTTACAATGGTTATGTAATTAATGGTTATACATTATATACAGATGAACATGATGAAGATAGTACCATGAAAAATAGTGGAGTTACACTAGTGGCTGAAGCGATGCATGTTTCTGGTAGTAAGGACAGAAATCCAATTAATGAAAATAATTCATACTTTGGCATTATCAAACAAATATGGGAGTTGGATTATAATACATTACAATTGCTTATTTTTCAATTCAAATTAGTTGATAACAACAACGGTGTTAAAATAGATGAATGGGGATTTGTGAAAGTTGATTTCTGTAAATAATGGTACAAAGATGAACAATTTATAATGGAATCACAAGTGGTACAAGTTTTTTATGTTCCAGATCCTGCAAACTGAAAGAGGTCAATTGTTCTGTTATATTCTAAAACTACTAAAGGGTCCGATGAAAATCCAGTTGAGGATGATCCTTTCAGTGGTACGTCGCAATCATTTCACAGTGGTCCCAATGTAGATGATGTTTTGTATGTTAGAGGAGACCACAATGAAGGGATTTTGATAATCAATAGAGGTGTCAAATCCCTTAATCATTTGAAAAAAAGAAAGAGAGTTCAATAAACAGGTTATATATTTTTTGTAATATAGATCTTTTTATCTCATGTTATTATCTTATCATTAATGAATTTATGTAATCTTAATTAACTGTTAAACCACTTTTGCAGATAATGACTTCTTCAAGTTCTGGTGGTCCTAACATTGAGGCTGAACAAGTCTCTTAAGCTGCTGCTGCTGTGGCTGCTGCTGCGGCTGCTCACAGTGCAGAGCAACAAAAAGTTTCTAATCATGTTGTTGCTTCTAGTGTTGAGGTCCAACAACCATCATCACATGACATTGCTACCATTTCAGATGAACATATAGATGATGTTGATATCGATGAAATGGTCGGGAATGAAGGACCGACGTTGCAGAAAACATAGGTGCGTCATAGTTTGACGGTGTTAGCCAGAGTTCTTAAGGAAAAAAGAAAAGGCATAAAATTTGATGTAGGATGGAATGCACATGGCCAAAATGTAAATCCCAACAAGGCTATGTTTAGTAGTTACATCAGAGTTGTCACTCGGAAACACATGATGATTGACATAGATTCATGGCACCATGTTGTGTCCAGGCTGAAGGCTGTGATCTGGGAAGAAATTATCGTAACATTATGATATTATTTCTTTAATTTACTAGCAAATAAAATAATGAAACAATGTCTTACTCTTATCAATCTCTTACAGAGTACATTTATAGTAGACGATTCACACAAGGATTATGTACTAAGGCTTACAGGAAGGATTCATCGAGGTTTTCACACTATTTTAACAAGATGTCACCTGAAAGATTCCAAAGGTAAAATAAACCCGCACCTACCCATTGTATACGCTCACATGATATCCCAAGAAGCATGGGATGCATTTATTGGCCGCTGTGGAGATTAGAAGTTTCAGGTACATTGTGGGTGATAATATGTTGTTTGAAGATACGTGTATTCATCCCTTTGATTGTCAATATTTCATTTATGAAATAGAAACTTTGTACTGAAAATAAGGAACGTGCATCAAAACCAACATACCCCTATCCTAAAGCAAGGATGGGATACACTTCACTAGAAAAGAAAATGGTACGTATATTAAATTTACAGTAATGTTGTTAGTTTCTAATAAACAACATCATAATTATCATTCTATGTTTATATGTATATTGATGAGTCTAAAACCAAAGACACTTCCATCCCATGTCATGTTCTATAGAATGATGCATGTGTGAATAAGGATGGGAAGCTAGTAGATGAGAACACACAAAAAGTGTGGTAAATATGTGTAAGTATGACATGAAGATAAAAATATTTGTTTTAAATTGATATTACATAAAAATAATTAGTTATTTTCCTATATCTGACAGTCATAGGAATCAATTACTCCTGTAGTAGATGCAGACCTATTATCGACAACTTTGAAGCAGCTAGAACAATACAGTGATGTCAGAGGTGCCGGGTTTTGGGTGACACCCTGAGTATATTTTGAGAATAAAAAAAAGGATGATAATGATGAAAAATTGAAAAAAATGAGCGAAAGACTAACAACCCTTGAAGAATAATTACAATGGAAAGGAGATTTTCTAGCAACTTTTATAGGTGGGAAGAAAGGAGAAGACACAACTCAAGAACAACCAGCGCATGAGGATCCCACCGTACCCCCCGCCAGCTTTGAGGTGAGCCATTCCCCTTAAGGAGATGTCTTAACCTTGGTAATCAATATTCTAATAATTGTTCCCATGAAATGTGAATCAGACAAACACTGATTGTTTTTCTGTACTGATCTTCTACAGGTTGATAATGATTGCGATTTATATCTGTCAACACCCATCTATCATCTTGTAGTGAGGGATATAGTTTTCAACATCCCAAATGAAACGCTTCATAATAGACCACTTCTGAAAGATCATCTGAATGTGATGATTATTGTTGCTCATGAGCCAAATGCAGTGCTACCTATTCCACTTGATGACGATGATATTCATACGGTCAAAAATTCTATTTGGAAATTCATTGCATGACTGTCACACCTTTTAAGAGTACATGCGGACAAAGAGGTATTTATTTCTTTTTTTAAGCTAAACCTTTAACAATTCATGAAAAAAGGATCTGAACCAATGAATGTTATTATAGACGGAGAAAGGGAAGGGGGTGATAAACGTGAGCTCTAAACCATCTAAAGGATCAACCTACCAATCCCAAGAAGCTACTGAAGGAACAATAACACAACCAGTTCTCTATCCACATTTACTAGCATTGAATACTCATGTAGATATGAAGCTAAGAGGTGGTAGTAGTGATATAGTGGTTTTCGAAAAGAATATATACAGAGAGGAAAGTCAAGATTTCGTTGCTGCTGAAAATGTAAATGAGATCCTTGAAAATGGTTGGATATGCGTCATAGTTGTAAATATATATATGAGCTATGTTTTCATGAATTTACTTTCTAAAAGCTGATCTAATGTGAAAATTATGACTAAATGAATTTTATATTTTTGACAGACGTGTATATGAAAAACAGTTGAAGGAATTTTCCCATGAGCCAAAATTCAAACTCGTTAGTACTCATAACACATCAACACATCTAACAAAATTAGAGCCATAAAAAAATGAAATAGTGAATTTCTTGTTGAAAACATTTGAAATCAAGATTACAGATGACAATATCTTCCTAATACCAATCATACAGGGGTAAAACTCTAACATTAAAGAATATCAATTATATTTTCACTTCTTCTATTACTTATTCCTTTTTGTGTTTTTAGGAAACATTGGATGCTAATTGCGGTGAACTTGGATACTCCAAAGATTTATTTTCTGGATTCAAAGTAAGGATATCCATCAAACCGACCACACATGATGGAGTTTGTGAATCTGTAAGACACTACATCCTACGTTTTAGGTCTAAAAATCAAGTAATATAATTTATATTATCTTTTACTAAGGATTCTGTTATGATAGGGTGGTGTATCATTATCGTCTAAAAAGAGAAATGAGTACAGGGGCTAAGCATAAGGAGGCGAGCAAGTACTACACCTGGAAAAATATCAGGGTATATATAATAAAATTTCATTATCCAAACACATCTCAACACAAGTTACTTATTCTCCTATTGATCATTTTTTTTGCAGTGTCCAAAACAAACAAACGATAATGATTGCAGTTATTATGTTTGTAAATTTATGAAAGAGATTGTTTTTCATCAACAAACTAGCATCCCTAAAGAGGTATTTAAAAAAAACTACTATTTCATTTAATTTATTTTTTAATTATTATTTTTTATATTTTTTAGTTCTACTCTGACTGCCAAAAAGCCTCAAACTCACAAGACGATATAGATTTGTTCAGAAATGAGTGGGGCTGCATTCCTGATGGTAGATTGTATACAAATAACATAAAGATCTGACTTGGGGATGTGTACAATTAGCGGTCATTTTTGAGAGGGGTTAAGGGGATCAAAAGATGAAACATTGTTGTATGTAAATGTTTATAAAAAAATTGTAATTTTTATTAAATAAAACATACTTTCTCTAATTAGTCATTTTCCCATTTTAATAGATGATATGCACCAGCAACATGTAAGAATGATGAAACACTGAAAGTGTTTCTCTTTTGTTTAAAATGGGCAGATTTTTAAATGAAAACAACAACCGACATACGGAAATCTGACCAAACGCATTCAGATTGTGTTGATCCTTTAGGAGAATGATCCATGGGTGCATTGGGAATGTGTAAGAGTCAACCCCACCTGAATACGAGGCACGGTGTGGCTAGTATCACCCAAAGCATCTCTATTTTGTTTAAAATGAACACAATTTCAAGTGAAAACCACAAATAACATACAGAAATATGACCAAAAGCATTAGGATTGTGTTTATCCTTTAGGAGAACGATACATGGGACTTTTTTGACGTGTAAAAGTCAACCCCGCCTCAATCCAAGGCACGGTGTGGTCGGTATCACTCAAAATGTCTCTCTTTTGTTTAAAATGGACACTTTTTTAAGTAAAAACAACAACTGACCTAGGAAGATCCAACCAAACACATTCAAGATTATATTGATACTTTAAGAGAACAATCCATGGGTCTTTTTTGACATGTACGAGTCAACCTTGCCTCTATCCGAGGCACGGTGTGGCCTGTATCACTCAAAGTGTCTCTCTTTTGTTTAAAATGGACACAATTTTAAGTGAAAACAAAAACTGACCTACGAAAATCCAAACAAACACATTCGGATTGTGTTGATACTTTAGGAGAACGATTAATGGGTCTTTTTTCACATATATGAGTGAACCCCGCCTCAATCCGAGGTATGGTGTGGCCGGTATCAGTCAAAGTGTCTCTCTTTTGTTTAGAATGGACACAATTTTAAGTGAAAACAAAAACTGACCTACAGAAATCCAACCAAACGCATTTGGATTGTGTTTATCCTTTAGTAGAATGATCCATGGGTCCTTTTTTATGTTTAAGAGTCAACCCTGCCTCAATCTGAGGCACGGTGTGGCTGGTATCACTCAAAGTGTCTCTCTTTTGTTTAAAATGGACACAATTTTAAGTTAGAACAACAACTGACCTACAAAAATCTAACCAAACGCATTCAGAATGTTTTTATCCTTTAGGAGAAAAATATATGGGTATTTTTTGATATGTAAGTGTCAACTACACCTAAATCCTAGGCATGGTGTGGCCGGTATCACTAAAAGTTTCTCTCTTTTGTTTAAAATGTACACAATTTTAAGTCAGAACAACAACTGACCTATGAAAATCGAACAAAACACATCCAAATTGTATATATCCTTTAGTAGAACGATACATGGGTCCTTTTTGATGTTTAAGAGTCAACCCCGCCTCAATCCGAGGAACACTGTGGCCGATATCACTGAAAGTGTCTCTCTTTTGTTTAAAATGGACACAATTTTAAGTCATTACAAAAACTGACCTATGAAAATATGACCAAACGCATTTTGACTGTGTTAATCATTTAGGAGAATGATAAATGGGTCTTTTGTGATGTTTATGAGTCAACCTCGCCTCAATCTGAGGCATTGTGTGGCCAGTATCACTCAAAGTGTCTCCCATTTGTTTAAAATGGGCACAACAATTTTAAGTCAGAACAATAAATGACCTACGAAAATCTGACCAAACGCATTCAGATTGTGTTGATCCTTTAGTAGAAATATTCATGGGTACTTTGTGATGTGTAAAAGTCAACCCTTCCTCAATCTGAAGCACAATGGGGGCGGTATCACTCAAAGTGTCTTTCTTTTGTTTAAAATGGACACAATTTTAAGTGAAAACAACAACTGACCTACGGAAATCTGACCAAAAGTATTCAAATTGTGTTGATACTTTAGGAGAAAGATCCATGGGTCTTTTTTGATGTGTAAGAGTCATCCCCGCATCAATACGAGGCATGGTGTGGCCGATATCACTCAAAGTGTCTCTCTTTTATTTAAAATGGACACAATTTTAATTCAGAACAACAACTGACCTATGAAAATCTGACAAAAATCCTTCAGATTGTGTTGATCCTTTAGTATAACTATCCATGGGTCCTTGTGACATGTGATAGTCAACCCCGCCTCAATATGAGACACGTTGTGGGTGGTATCACTCTAAGTGTCTCTCTTTTGTTTAAAATGGACACAATTTTAAGTGAAAAGAAAAACTGACCTATGCAAATCCGACCAATGAGTTAGGATTGGGTTTATCCTTTAGGAAAAAAATACATGGGTCTTTTTTGATTGGTAAGAGCCAAACCCTCATCAATATGAGGCATGGTTTGGAAGTTATCACTGAAAAGGTCTCTCTTTTGTTTAGAATGGATACAATTTTAAGTGAAAACAAAAAATTACCTTCGAAAATCAGACCAAATGCATTAGGATTGTGATTATCAGTTAGGAGAATTATACATGGGTATTTTTCGACATGTAGGAGTCAAACCCGCATCAATATAAGACATGGTGTGGCCGATATCACTCAAAAGGTCTCTCTTTTGTTTAAAATAGACACATTTTTAAGTGAAAACAACAACTATCCTTTGAAAATACAATCAAACACATTCTGATTGTGTTGATACTTTAGGATAACGATCCATGGGTCATTTTTGATGTTTCCGAGTCAACCCCGCCTCAATATGAGACACGATGTGGCCGGTATCACTCAATGTTTCTGTCTTTTGTTTAGAATGGACAAAATTTTAATTGAAAACAACAACTAACCTACGGAAATCTGACCAACCCATTCAGATTTTATTTATCCTTTAGGAGAACAATAAATAGGTCCTTCTTGACATGTATGAGTCAACCTTGCCTCAATACAAGGCACGGTGTGGCCGATATCACTCAAAGAATCTCTCTTTTTTTTAAAATGGACACAATTTTAAGTTAAAACAACAACTGACATACAAAAATCTAACCAAACGCATTTTGATTGTGTTGATAATTTAGGATAATGATTCATGGGTCTTTTTTGACGTGTATGAGTCAACCCCACATCAATCCGAGGCACGGCTTGGCCGATATCAATCAAAGCATCTCTCTTTTGTTTAAAATGGACACAATTTTAAGTGAAAACAACAACTGACCTACGAAAGTCTGACCAAACACATTAGGATTGGGTTTATCCTTTAGGAGAACAATAAAATGGTATTTTTCTATGTGTACGAGTTAACCCTGCCTCAATCCGAGGCAAGGTATGGTCGGTATCACTCAAAGTGTCTCTCTTTTGTTTAGAATGGACACAAATTTAAGTGAAAACAACAATTGATCTCCGGAAATCCGACCAAAAGCATTAGGATTGTGTTGATCCTTTAGGAGAACAAGCCATGTGTCCTTTGTGATGTGTAAAACTCAACCCATCCTCAATCCGAGGCACAGTGTGGCTGGTATCACTCAAAGTGTCTCTCTTTTGTTTAGAATAGACACAATTTTTAGTGAAAAAAACAACTGACCTGTGGAAATACAAACAAATGAATTTGGATTGTATTGATCCTTTAGGAGAAAAATCTATGGGTCCTTTTTGACATGTAAGAGTAAACCTCACCACAAGTCGAGGCACGGCATGGCTGGTATCACTCAAAGTGTCTCTCTTTTGTTTAAAATGGACACAATTTTAAATGAAAACAATAACTGACCTACGAAAATCTAACCAAATGAATTTTTATTATGTTGATTATTTAGTAGAATGATCCATGGGTATTTGGTGACATGTAAGATTTAACCTCGCCTCAATCTGCAGCACAGTGTGGCTGGTATCACTTGGAGTGTTTCTCTTTTGTTTAGAATGGACACAATTTTAAGTGAAAACAAAAACTGACCTACGGAAATCTGACCAAACACATTGATATTGTATTGATCCATTAGGATAATGATTCATGGGTCCTTTGTGAAGTGTATGAGTCAACCTCGCCTCAATCTGTGGCACGGTGTGGCCGGTATCCCTCAAAGTTTCTTTTTTTAAATGGACTCAATTTAAAGTGAAAACAACAACTGGCCTATGAAAATCTGACCAATCGCATTCGGATTGTGTTGATCCTTTAGGATAATGATCCATGGGTCATTTGTGATGTGTATGAGTCAACCCCGCCTCAATCCAGGGCATGGTGTGGCTGGTATCACCCAAAGTGTCTCTCTTTTGTTTAGAATGGACTCAATTTTAAGTGAAAACAATAACTAACCTACGGAAATCTGACCAAACGCATTCGAATTGTGTTGATCCTTTAGGAGAGCAATCCATGGCTCCTTTGTGACATGTAAGAGTCAAACCCGCCTCAATCCGAGGCACGGTGTGGCCGATATCTTTCAAAGTGTCTCTCTTTTGTTTAGAATGGACACAATTTTAAGTGAAAACAATAACTAACCAACGAAAATCTGACCAAATGCATTCAGATTGTGTTAATCCTTTAGAAGAATAATCCATTAGTCCTTTTTGATGTGTAAAAGTCAACCCTAGCTCAATCTGATGCATGGTGTGACCGGTACAACTCAAAGGGTCTCTCTTTTGTTTAAAATGGACACATTTTTATGTGAAAAAAACAACTGATGCACACAAATCTGACCAAACACATTCAGATTGTGTTGATCCTTGAGGAGAGATCCATGGGTCCTTTGTGACATGTATGAGTCAAACCCTCCTTAATTCGAGGCACGGTGTGGCCGGTATCACTCACAGTGTCTGTCTTTTGTTTAAAATGTACAGAATTTTAAGTGAAAGAAACAACTGACCTACGAAAATCTGACCAAATGCATTTAGATTGTCTTAATCCTTTAGGAGAACGATCCATGAGTCCTTTTTGAGGTGTACGAGTCAACCCCACCTCAATTCGAGGCACGGTGTTGCCGATATCACTCAAATAGTCTATCTTTTGTTTAAAATGGACACAATTATAAGTGAAAACAACAACTATCCTACGAACCCCCTAGTCTTCCCCACCCCACGGGAACCCCCATCCCACCCTCCTGGACACCACCCCACCCCCTTGGATAGCCCCACCAACCCCCTGGACCGCCCCCAACCCCCAGACACCCCCACCCCCAAAAAATCCCCCCGAAACCCTCGACACCAGTCCACCCCCATGGACACCCCATAGACAACCCCCCACCTGGACACCCCCTCCTCGGACACCACCCCACCCCCTTGGACATCCACCCAACCTCCTGGAATTCCCCTCACCACCCGAGACCCCCCACCCCTCTGGAAACCCCTATCCCCCAGACACCCCCATCCCACCCTCCTGGACACCACCCCACCCCCCTTGGACAGACCCACCAACCCCCTGAACTGCCCCCACCCCTGGACACCTCTCCACCCCCTAGAAATCCCCCCGACACCCTGGACACCAGACCACCCCCCTGGATACCCCATAGACAGCCCCCCCCCCCACCTGGACACCCCCCTCCTTGGACACCACCCCACCCCCCTTTGATAGCCCCCGACCTCCTGGACTGCCCCCACCCCCTGGACACCCCCACCCCCTAGACACCCATATCCCCCTAGACACCCCCGTCCCACCCTCCTAGACACCACCCCACCCCCCTTGGACAACCCCACCAACCCCCTGGACCACCCAACCCCCCAGACACCCCCACCCCCGAGAAAGCCCCCACGACACCCTGGACACCAGCCTACCCCCTGGACACCCCTTAGACAACACCCCCACTTGGACACCCCCCTTCTTGGACACCACCCAACCCCCTTGTACAACCCCCCATCCTCCTAGAAATCCCCCACCCCCTGGACACCCCCATCCCCTGCACATATCTATCCCCTCGGACACCCCCATCTCACCCTCTTGGACACCACCCCACCCCTCTTGGATATCCCCACCAACCCCCTGGACCGCCCCACCCCCCGGACACCCCACCTCTTGAAAGCCCCCCCCCCCGACACCCTGGACACCAGCACACCCCCTAGACACCCCATAGACATCCCCCCACTTGGATAACCCCCTCCTTGGACACCACCCTACCCCCTTGGACAACCCCCCAACCTACTAGACCACCCCCACCCCCTGGACAGCCCCATCCCACCCTCTTGGACACCACCCCACCCCACTTGGACAACCCCATCAACCCCCTGGACGACCCCCCACCCCCTAGACACCCCCCCGACACCCTGGACACCACCCCACTGAACACCCCCATGGACAACCCCCCTTCACCTGGACACCCCCCCTCAGAGACACCACCCCACCACCTAGACACCCCCACCCCCTAGACACCCCCACCCTCCTTGGACATCCCCCAACCTCCTATCCACCCCCACCCCCTTGGACACCCCTATCCCCCTGAAAACCTCCATCCCCCCCCACCCCCTGAACACCCCCTACCCCCTTGGACAACCACCCCAAAACCCTGAACAACCCCCTGAATTCTAAATTTAATTCTTTATGTATTTAATTAACTTATGAATTATGTGTTAATGGTGTATGTGTATACTTGTTGTATGGGTATACTTGGTGTATGTATCTTATGATTTTTTGTTAATTTTTATGGGTATACTTGTTGAGATGCTGAATTTTTTGCAGGTGTTGTTTGGGTGTGCTGTTGCTGAATTTTTTGTTGTATTAGACATGGAATTAATCAGCGTGTTTTTAGCACTGATAAAGGATGTCTTTATCAGCGCTGATAAAATCTAACTTTATTAGTGCTAAAAAGGTGCCGATAAAGGAGCCCTTAATTAGTGATAAAAGAGCGCTGATAGAAACACAGTTATCAGTGCTTTTTTAGCACTAATAAATGGTTCCTTTATCAGTGCCTTTTTAGCACTGATAAAGTCTCCCTTTATCAGTGTTTCTTTAGCACTGATAAAGGTTTCATTTATCAGCACCTTTTTAGCGCTGATAAAGGTAGCATTTATCAGCGCTTATTGAGCGCTGATAAAGGGGACGCCCCTTATCAGCGCCCATCTTTACAACACTTTTTAGCGCTGATAAAGACAGTTTTGATCACTAATAAATCCCATTTTTTTAGTAGTGAAAGGTGGTGAATTAACACACCACAGGCGATGATTTCGTTATTTAAGAATAAAAGAATAAGAAAAAATATTTTATGATAAATATACCATAAACAAAACAAAATTAGTATCTATATATGATACTATATTTTTCATGAAGCATTTTATAGGAGGTGATGATTAGGTAGAGGTGGAAAATAATTTAAAAGAAAAAATGTATGAAGCTTACCTCTTGAAAATTTCTCTTTGAGAACCTCTTTAAAGATCTTGTAAGTTGTCTTTTTGTGAGACAAGAAGCTCTATAATGTGTCAATGGATGTGGAGGATGGAATATTGTAAAATATTTTTGAGAAATAAGGCTCTTGGTGGTGAATATTTGTGAAGGATGGAGTCTCCTTTTATAATTGAGGTGAGGGGTAACTTAGGAATTACTCAAATTATTAAAGTATAATAAATCTATTATAGGGCTTAAGGCTTCCAAAAAAGCCTAAAAATTAATGTGTATTACATTGTAGACACAATATGATCCCATTTACCAATGTTAATTTCTTTTATATTTTTAAATAATTTAATTAAATATTTTATTCATGAAAAAATATTTTTTTCAAAATAAAACCTATTCATAACTGTGAATTTAAAAACATCAAAAAAATCTAGGAAATTAGAATAAAGTTTTTTATGTCATATACATATCATTTTAATCTAGGTAATTCATTAATTATCTTAAAAATATTAAAGTATACTCATTTTATTATTTTTAACATCATTAATTTGATTTATTCATCAATTAAATAATTACTACATCATAATTTTTCAAGCCATTAAGTATTTATTTATTACCCAAAAAATAAAAATAATATTTCATGAAGTTGGAAAATTTCTTATAATTCAATACACTCTTTATCTCTAAAAATCTCTACTATAAGACCATGCATTAAAATATTATACTTATAAAAAACTACAATGTGACAACTTGACTTCCTTTTTTAATAAAATATTATAAAGGCCTTAAAGTGATTCATGTGGGTAAAAAATGTCCCAAAATAGAATGAAAAAGATATATGTGATGAAACATAAAAATAAAATTAAATTTTTACAATTTATGTATCAATTAATCATTCTTATAAATTTAATTAAAAATTTTTATTTATTTTTCTTATGCTTGCACAAGTACTGCATCAGTATTGCATAGGAATTAAAGATTATTATGTCATTTTTAAAAATTAAAAATAAATTCCTATATTAAAAGATAAAATAAATTAGGTTCAAAATAATCATTTATATTCTCTCATTATGAATATATAATCATATACATAAAAAGAAAACTTAAATTTGTTATTTTTTCTTTTATTTCCCTATACAAACATTGCACAAGAATTTGGATAAGATTAATACCATATAAATATAAAATTCTAAATTAATATCCAAAAACATCAATAATATATAATAATTAATAAAATATTATTGAAGATAATTTTTATCACTCAATTATTATTTATAAAGAACTAAATTTGACAATGTCAATGGTGTGTAGGCACTACACCAACAATGATAATAATTTTTATTTTTATCATGAATAGAATATAATTTTCATATTATAAATTGTTTATGTAAAATATCCCTCTTATAATATAATTATTAAATTATTCAATAAATTTAATAAATTTTATATCACAATTATGTCTTCATAGCGTCAAAAAAATTGTATTTTATAAAAGACTTTATTTTTACTATTCACAAAAAATTAAACTTTTTCATAATATTATGAAAAATTCATACTTAGATAACTTCAAAATGATTAATTAATAAATGAAATTAGTTTTTCAAATAAATTTATATAATTGGAAAATTATTGTTTTAAATAAATAACCATTTAAATAATTATTTATTTTAATAACTACTTTTCATTATGAATATAACTATTTAATTCAAGAATGCAAATAAATATGAAAAAAATTATTCTATTTTACCTGGGATGTTATAGATAAAGTAGCTGTTAAAATTTTTAGATAAATGGATATAGTAACTCTTAAGGTTTTTTCCACTCATTATGGTGTAACGACATCATGTGTGATGATTTTGGAAAGTGGTTCTCATAAATGTGGTCAGTTTTTTCCATGGATTAAATGACAAAAATATAGTCACATCATCCAAAGATGATGTGGGGGAAATTTATAGTTTGAAGTCATATAAGTGATCAATAAAAATGATCAAATGATCACTATGTTTCTATGTGGTGGGAGGATGCAGGCCATGATCAACTTGAATCAGAATGACCTAATTACCATATTGAATGTTTTCTAGGAAATGTGGTTACTTCGAGACATGAATTTATCCTATTAATTTAGACAAATGATATAATGGACTTAGTATATCCATACATGGAACATCCAATACATATGCAGCTGGGTCAAGGGTCATCTAATAGAGTTATCAAATGACTAATTGATACCAATATAGGATTCATGTATTGAAATGAGTTATTATGGTTCTTGAATTTCTTAGAGTTTGAATTTTGGGATTTGGGTCTCCGAATGGGAGTTTTGGTCCGGTTTTATATGGTTTTTAAATTTATATGGTGATTTTAGTCTAGTGGATGAGCATCTAGAGTGAGTCCTAGGGTGGTTGAGAACTACCGCTATCTGTGTTCCATGAAATTTCCACTAGGAAATCCAATTTTGTGGTTAAGAGATGGGATTTGACATAAAGTAATAGTTGTTGTTTCGTTATAGAGCTTCCCTGGGATGCATGACTTATGGTTCAGCACAAGAGACACACCACAAGGGTGTTAAGGAGCAGATCAACCACTCTACCTCTTGGGAGGCACTTCAACCATGGTCCATGGAATACATAGTAGTAAACCTTGATTAGGAATCTAATTGGACTATGAGGCATGTGGTTCAAAATGCAAGGGGGGAGTCCAAGTCATTACTCTTCCACTATTAAATATTTTAAGGGATTTTAGGTAATTCTCAAGGATCTATTTTTGGAACGGCCTCGATAATAACTTGTTCCATTTTAATATAATGTAGTGGGATATCACTCTTTATCTTTCTCATCCGTTTCCTTTCCTATCCTTTAACTATGGTATTTTAGAGTGGTTTCATCATGTCGATCCTTGGTAATCATTCCTCATCTCATATTCCCTATTATTATCTCTGGTTTCTTTTCTAATATTGGTTATTTGAAGAGGGTTTTAGGTAGTTGATTCTAAAATGGATTGGTGGAATCATTCCTCTCCATGTGGATTTTTGTGGCTTCTTGTAGAGGGTGTCCCAAAAGGGTATGTTCATTCTATAATTTGTCTTTTTTATTTTGATTTATGTATTTTAATAAATTTATTTTGGGGTTTTAGGTATTTTGAGAGAAATTACCCATCAACATGAATGTAATAATTGGGTATTTTTCATGGCTTAGGCTCGAGGGTGTGTTGGTAGTTCACTTCACCTTGTGTCTCGTTGTTTCAATGTCATTACTTTGTTAGGATACTTTATCTCTGATTATGACATGGTGTGTGTTTTGTTTATCTTTTTGGTTTATTAATTTATTGATACATAGGGTTGGTTTAGTTTCTTATGGACCTATAAGATTTCTCTATAATATCAATATCATATCATGGATTCTTAGATGATTTAGGTGGATCCATACACAACTCTTTAAACTTAAAGCATTAATTACATGCCTATTTTAATCCATTATTTGAACTTATTAAATGAAAATAATGTATTTTACCCATAGTCATGTGATTAATATTTCATATGGATTTTATATCAAATGAAATTGATAACTATAAAGTTAATTTGCTTTTAAATTTCATTTAGAGGAGAAAACTCATGTCTGTAAAGAAATGATTTATAAGCTTGGAAAAGGTAAATTTTTTCTAAAGTTATCTTAGGCTCCAATAATTATTTTCTATTTTTGTTTATATTTCATTGATATTTTCAATTAAGTGTGGTTGGGTGATTTTTATGTAATGGTTTAGTGTTATTAAGGATTTATAAATAATTGTTTCATGGTTAGGTTATTTATGAGATGAAATTATAAATCTTTCTTCATATTAAGTTTTTATAAAAGTCATCATGGAACTTTATAAAGAGGGTATTTGTGATATAAGTATTTCCTTGAAGAAATATTATTTGAGTTATGTGCCTAAAATGAAAATTATTTTGATATTATGTTGATTGATTTTGTTATCCAAATTATGGGATTTTAGGCATATCTGTTTTTCTTAATGAGAAAGGGTTTACTTTTGTAAATGGTGTTTGAAGGTGAAGGAGTTTATGATTCATTGTTATATGTTTTTAGTTGTCATTATTATTTAATGTTATAGACATAATGTTTCATATTACTCACCTTCTATAAGATGATCAAGGGAACCTATGGTACTTAGGTAAGGACATAAGAAAATTACTGCCGCACATTGATTACATTCTTCCAATTATTTGGACTATAGAAGAATAATAACTAGACAAGACTATGATATGTATTTGATTAAAACAATAATTTGACATAGTTCTCCCCAATATACCATGCATAAAATAGGATGTGGTCAGGTATGATTGGTTTTATCACTGAGATTATAAGGGGATCCAACAACACCTGATGTTAGTTCTATAAGGAAATCTTAGGATGATCATTTACTTTTCTTTTATTGTTTCTAACAGACGATTCTTCTCTTTAGATTCTAATAATTATTCTCTATCTGTGTACTTATACTTCATCATAAATTCAACTATTTACCTTCTTTTATAGAGGGATACTATTTCAACTTATACATTATTTCATATAGTTTTGTAGTGTCACTAATTTATATTCAGTTTCCAATTGTTCTGGGGATATTGCGATAATATCCATTTATTTTGATATTTTTTTATTTAAATATACCACTCCAATGTTTCTTTTCATAACACTGAAATGGTTTTTTTAATGTGGGTTACTTTCAATTATTTTTAAATGGTGATTATTTTACAAAATCATGACTTGAAACTATATCTCCTCAATTTATAACCATCCATTTTTATAAAATTTTCGGGTTGATTATGTTTAAAAGTGAAAAATCATTACTTTATAAAAAATAGTGTTAAAAATACCTTTATGAGACATATTTTGAATTAAAATGGAAATATTACATTCATATTACTATTTTCAAACTAACCTATGATGGATTTTAATTTAAACGTTATGTGTGGGTGTGTGGAGTTTACCTACTATGATTTTTGTTGATGCCTATATATATATATATATATATTATTTTTTGTACATGAATTACTAGGGGTAGTTGGTGGTCTCAGGTTTACATTCAAATATGATAATATTTTTTAGAAAAGGAACTTGTCATGACATGAAGTGATGAGACTTTAGGGTATTTATTTTGTTCTATTTTTTTTTCATCATGTATATTATTCCATGTAATTTTTTGCATTTTTTTACCTTTCTTTGTCTTCCACATTGAAATATATTTATGATTTTGAGTAATTTTATATATGATTATGATTTGTTTTTTTTGTGTGGTTATTATTAGAAATTACTGATTTGGTATACATGATCATCTAATATATGGAGTGGTCATGCCAAGATTCATGGAGGGATTAAAGTGTTATACATGTTTATTTGGGAAAAAACATTCACAAGAGTGCTTCTTTGATTTATAGGAACTTGTACCCTACCTATGGGGACAAATATCCCCTATAGTCAATGTAATATGTTAGATCAGGTGTTCATATATGGGGTAGTCCCGGTTGGTTCTAGAAAAAATAGTATCAGAGTGAGGTTTTGTTTTATGATATCCGTGGAGTAATTTTAGATGTCAGATAACACTATTGTAACTTAAGAGGTATGTTATGAGTAGTTATCTTATCACCACCTTTGATGTAGAACCTTTATTTATAAAGGGAAGTTGGGAATGTGTAATTCTAATTATGATTTTTCATTATACATATTTATGGGTACAATCCTATATTTGAAGGAAATTATAATTGGAACCAATGATAAATGTTAGTAGGTTTTATGGGTTGTAAACTGTGCACATGGACCATATATCTTGGAGGTATGTGGTTCTGTGATTCATCTCCCTTTTTTACATCCATTCCATGAGTTGTATGCTATTTATGTCAATGGTGTTTATATGATTTTAGGTAACTTTTATCTTGGTCTGTTCTAAGTTTGATATTAATTGAGATAATTCTATTAAGGTACTATAGTTTTTTGAAAAATTTGTGTTTCATTTCATGTTTTATGGATTTTGGTGACTTATTTTTACACTGGACATCTTTGAAATGATTTTAAAAGAAATAGGATGGGTTTGTTCTTTTTATATGAACTAATTTTTGAATATTTTATTCATTTTCTATAAATGAACGATTATTATTTTATATTATGTTTGATTTTAAAAAATTATTGTGTCCCTTGGATTTTTTTAATAATTTATTTAAAGGGGAATTTCAATTGGAAAGATTAAAGTATAGTAAAATTATAAATTTTAGATTGTGATATGGTGATGTTTTGAATGATGAAAATTTTTAAAGTAGTGTAAAAGGTTTTTAGTAATCCAGAAAAGTATTTTCAAATATGTTTTTTTACTAAATGAATTTAGATTTACATTAATCATTATTATTTAAAAACAAAATTTCTTTTTATATTGGATTTATATGCTCATTATTGGTGGTAATAATCCATAAAATAGAGTTGGAATTTTTTCAATTTAATCATCACCAAATAAGTTTTATAGCCAAATATAAATATCTTATTTTACTAGAAACCGAATTGGAAAGCTTTAATGGTTCATTTTCTAGATGACTATGTCTTTGAAAATAAATATGTTTTTATTAACTGTTGTGTGTATTTATAAAGTTATAACTTATTTTTCATCATTATACCCATGTGTTTATCTATAGTCACAAATTTCATAAATATTTTTTGGATAATGGATTTGTCTAAGCTAGTTATAAACAACCATTTTAATTAAAATAACTAATTTTTGATTCCCATTTGAAATAAAATAATTTTTGAGTAATTAAAGAGGGCTTTATGTTTGTCATGAAAAATTTTAAATTTGGTTTTTATGGTAAAAATTGTATATTATGGTTTTGAAGTGGTGTTTTGTGAGTTGTTCTATGTTTGGGTTAAATATGAGTAAACTGATGAATTTTATAGGAAATTATATTAATTTTATGGGGTTTTTGTTCTTATTTTTAGTACTTTATATATTAAATATGATTTATATTTTCAAGAGAAGATATTTTATTTTATGTTCCAGGATTATGAGTATTGGGTTATTTAAATTGGCTCCTTTAATGGTGGATTCTCTTATTGGTTAGTTTCCGGTGACTTGGTATTCTTTTTGAATTTTTTTTATTTTCTTCTTTGGTTTTGTATTTAGTTTAGATTATACTTGATTTTAGAGTGAGGTAAATTCCTTTACTTTCCGGAGAAACCCACCCGTTTATGGTGTTTCGATGATGGTTTTTTCATATATCCTCTAGTGGTGGGTGTTTAAAAGACATTTTGGGGACCACAAGTTTTTATAGTGGAGAGAATATAATCAAATGGGTCATCATGACAGGTTGAATTATTAGAAAATTTTACTTTTTTGAATTCAGGTCTTAGAATGGGAGTTTTTATAGTGTTTTAATGGGGTTTATAAAGTTTTGGGGACCTTAGTTAGGTGGAAGAGAACCTTGAGTGAGTCCCAGGGTGGTTGAAAATTTATATTTGTAGGGATCCATGGTGTGTACTTTGCACACTACACCATGGTTTTCTCGAGCTAGGATGTCTCCGTGTACATGAGTATTGGTTTTACTATAGAGCTTCCCATGGTCTTGGCCCTGTAGTGTAGCAGAGGATCCACACTACAAGGGTGACCTATAGTGATACCCACCCTTTTAACTCATGGGAGTCACTTTCACCATTGTCGGTGGACCACACTATAATGTTCAAGGGTTAGGGTGTAACCTAGGATTTCGAGGAGGGGGGTCACAACACAAGGGGGGGGGGGGTCACATCGAGGCCCATGTTCTGTGGTGTTTTTAAGAGATATCAAAAAATTATTAGGGGTATCTATTTCGAACCACCTTTATTATCCCTTATTCTATTAAAATAAAAGAAATGGGGACGTAACTTTGGAACTCTGATCTATTCCATTTGTCTGCAATCAATTTATTTGAATTTATTAAAAAACACTTTTTAGATAAGTCGGAACCGAACAAAGGACCCAAAATTCATACATAGTTCCTGAATAACCCCCATAACTCCATCCACACGACACACCTCATTCAAAATTCAATATTTAAATATTCAATATTCAAAACCAAAATTAAGAAATACCACTAAAATCAATCTTCAAACCACAAGATACACACTTTGATCCACATCATGGGTGACCTTGAAACCCACCACACCACCATCATCTTAACGATCACATCACCTTAGATTTAAAAAATGAATCCCAGTCATTAAATCCAATGAGATCCTGATCGGAACGTTAGGGAAAATATTATCGCTAGATTCAAATGGGGTTTTTTTGGTGTGGTTTCATTATTTAAATCCTTTTAAAACTTTCCCTATTCGTTTCCCTATTTTCCCCTTATTTTATTTTCTAATTTTGTTTTTAGATGGGGTTTTATATAAGTGATTTAAAAAAGGTGTGGTTTAATTGTTCCTCATCACGGGAATTCCAATTGTATCTTTTTGAGGTGGACACAGAAATGGATGTTCATTGCATTTGTTTGTTCATTTTTAGGTAAGCCTTACCATGAATTTATTTTAGGGTTTTGTGATTTGGGGTGAAAATTTCCACAGATGTGGGTGTAATAATGAGGACTTTATCATGGATTAGTCTTGTGTTTATATTGGGAGTTGACACCACCCTATGGATTACTTATTTAGTGTTGTTATGCTATCCAGTGAGTTTGGATCCAATTATACCATTATGGGATTTTGGATTTAGATATTAATTATATTAACTAATGGGTGTTTATAGTTGATTTTGGTGATTGGAGACCCGAAGGAGGTCTCTATGAGCTCAATATCATCCTGTTGGTCATTGGTTATAGTATATAGATCCACAAATAAATTTTAAAATTTAATTCTTTGATTTTACACCTATTTTGATTCATCATTTGAACTTATTAATGAATAACTATGTATTTTACACCTAATAATATTATTAAAATATATTATGGCCTTTTCTTCTAAGAAAATTGGTAATAAAAAAATCTATTTGGTTTGAAATGGATTTGAAAAGAGAAAATTCATGTTTTTAATAATTATATTTTAATATATGTAATGGTACTAATTTTCTCAATTTATATTGTTCTTCAATAATTTCTTAAGACGTTTATTGATATTTCCAAGATATTTGGACATAAATTTGGTTGGGTGATTTTTAGGGGAGGATTTAGTGTTTTAAATATTTCTTCAAAGAATTGTTTAATAAATTGGGTTTTCAAGATACAAAATATTAAATCATGTTTTATAAATATTGGTTTTAAAGAAATAATTTATACTTTATAAATTGATAATTATTGATATAAGTATTTAATTGCAGAATCTCAATTGATTTATTTGATTAAAATAAAAATGATGTTATGTTATGTGGATTAATGGGATTATCCCACAAATGGGATGTGATTATTATATTATATTCTTGATAAAAAAGGGATATCTCCATTGCATGGTTTTTGGAGGGGAGGTAGTGTATTTTTTGGTTATATTTTTTAAATATTCCATTATGACTTTATGTTCTAAACTTCGTGAGAAACAATTCTCACCTCCTTCTATTTTATCATGGAAAACATGGGGTTTTAGGTAGGAACCTATGAAAAGTACTAATGAACATTGGTTATGATCTCTCAAGCCTTTGGACTATGCTAAAATACTAAATAAATAATTTTATGACCAGGATGTGAGTACCCTTATGACTTGACATAATTTTTCCCAGTATCTCATTCATCATAATGTAATGGTCATTTATGGTTGGATACAATTGGTTTAGTCATTGAGATTAAATAAGGATCCTAGATCACTTGACTTTAGTTTCATAGGGAAATACCTAGATGATGGTTTTTTTGCTTTCTTCCATTTAAGATACTCTTCTATGGTTTAAATTTTATTACTTTTTTCTATATACATGTTATATTATTTCTTCTTATATTTAATTAATTATCTTACTTTATATAGGTTTATTATTTCTGCTAATTCTATATTTAATATAGTGTTTTATTTCCACAATTATATATTTAGTTTCCATTTTTGGATTATAAGGATAATATTCATTTATCCTAGGTTTTATTTAATATTCAACGATTAATTTTTTGTCTCATATTTTTCCCAGTTGAATATCAAAAGAAGTATTTAAAAGCTGGTAATATTAATTTATTTTTGAAATGAAATTATTTTTCCAAAGCATTAAAATGAAACCATTTATTTTCCTTTTATACTAATCCATTTTTAATTTTTTTAGTCCTGATTATATTTAAAAGGGTTAATTTTTTTTACTTTAGAATGAAAATGATTATGGAAATAGATTAATATGACTTTTCTTTAAATTAAAATGGAAAGAAAAAATTTATATTCTTATTTTAAATACAGCATGGAATTTATTTTATATAAAAGTTTATTTGTGGGGTGTGAGGAGGTCAACTACATGGATTTATTCTCACACCTATATATATTTCAGGTTTTTTAAAAAATTCATTGGGTGTATTTGTTTATTTCATGTTTTTTGGAGTGTGGTGGCAGTTCCAAGTAAAGGATCTCTGCTTGAAATGAGGTGCTAGGAATTTAAGGCCTTTATTTTATTCTGGTATTTTATTTATTTCATATATTGTTCCATGTTGGTTTTTATAATTATTCTTCTCCTATTCTTTCATATTAGATAAATTTTAAGATTTATGATTTATTTTATATATTATCATTTTTTTTATTTTGGGACTATTGTTGGATACAATTTAGTTCATATGTGTGATCATCTAAAATAAAATGTGTTCTTATCGGACTATAGGGTGAAAGTCTCATTATATTCATGTTTATTTGGGAAAAATCATTCCTAAAAGTATTTCCTTGATTCCCATACACCAGGTTCCATCCAATAGTGATCCCCAATGCCCTTAGATCCGTGTCATAGGCAGAATTATGTGATCGGATAAGGGGTACCCCATGTTTGGTTGGGACACAATTACCCAAAGTTGAAAAGGGACACACTTCCGAGAACTTGGGGATTTCACATGTAATGAACCAATTATCTAGATGACACGTTCGTGCATGAGTTACATGACCTTACCCACCATAACCCCACTCTGGCATGAATTAATTTCAGTGTTCCAACCTAATCTAGACTCCAATAATGAAAGGGTTTTTTATAATAAACAATAAATCATATCACACATATTAGATTCCATAAACTAAGAAATTATAAATATACACATACTATGCTGACTATCTATATAACAATGTAATCTATAGATAAATCAATGAATCATCTACAATTCACCAAGCATGTGATAGTAATGAATAAAACCGAAGGATATCATGTACTAAAATCTTGTAATGAAGGAAATTTATAGAACCAAAAATCCAAAGATAATGAAAAACCTCGAACAATTTCATAAGGGGAACTCCACATCATTTCAAAACGAACTTGAGCACCACAAACAATGAGCACCACCAAGATCAAATAGGAACTAGCTCTACCGACTCTACATCATATAAGACAACCACAAACTATACATATTATTCCCATACCAAACAAGTATGGGCATGAGGAATGTGCATGGGTGAGTATAAATATACAAAGTTAGACACCCTAAAATAAAGTGAGGAAAATAAGAAAAAATTCCATCTTAACACCCCACATATGATTTTAAGGTTTAATATTTCCAAATTCATCAAGGTTAATGACCATTATTACTCAAATCAATTTTTAAACAATTATTACATTTAATGTGAATTACCTGGAGATATATGGAAGTAAATGAAACTAAAACATCTCTCATATATCACCTCTGAATTGTACTTTAGTAGTAACAGTAATGGGGGAATCATGCCTCACTAAGAGAGTTTTCAAGTCGAGAATTTTATCGACCACTATAGAGGAACCATGACTCGACATGTATTGTTTATATTGATCGAGGGGGTAAAATACTATTTCAGAAAATAACTTGTTCCCAATAATTATGTTTTTCAACTAATCCACTAAATATATAAAGTTACTATACCCCAGAGACAACATAATTCTCAGAGGGTTACCGAACCTATGGATACTCTAATCATCTCCTCAAATAGGTTATAATCTCTATGAAGATATGAAAATCAAACCACTTTGATTTATCTAAAGAAAACCCTAGAGGAAAATTGAATACAAACCATCATGTTCTATATGAAAAAACAATAATAATTTAATACTCATATGTCTAGAATAAACTTGGGTGAGAGGACATTATGAACACTAAAAACTGGCCTAACATATGGAATGTCTCGGTAGAGTACATGGCATGTAAATAATTTAGGTATGGATAGTCAGGTAGTTCTATCACCCAATCCATTTAATATTAATATACCTAACTTTTCTAGTGCATAAAATGGAATGTAGAGCTAGTTGGACTTGATGGATTTTATTTTGGTTTCACTTAAAGTCACCTCACCAACTGTATATGGGGTGTCTATGGAATATATATCATATATTATGTAGAACAAAATGACCCGATTTGATGTGTCTACCTAATATGTTTGTAGAGTAAAGTATGAGGAAGATATACATATAATATGTTTCATGTTTCATAGAGTATAACAACATATAACCTTCACTCATAGATAGAGTACTAAAGAAATCATTATAATTACGTCTTTGATACTGAAAAATGTGACCTGATTTTAGCCATAAAAAACATATGACATCAAACAGAAATAAAGTATCACTTATATACTCAAAAAACATTTAATTTGTGAGTTTCTGGGAATTAGTAAAAACTCATATATAATAATACCCATGTATTTATGTAAAAATTGTCGCACTATTTTAGTATTTGTTTATTCCATGTTATGTATTAATTATCACCCTCATATAACCCATCTAGAATAATCTAACCTAACATATTTATTTATAAAATAGGGGAAAAACATATAATGGTTGAGATAAAATTCCCAGTAATGGTAAACAATTTCATTAAAAATGATATATATCCATCTTGATGAAGATAATAATAAGGTAATGAGAACATATTCAAAGTTCTTGAGCATTAAATATGAGAAGTAATACACATCAGAACTTAGATTGTTAAACATGTGACATGGATTGAATATTTAATAAAGGAAAAAATAATATTATTCAATAATTAAAATCCACATGATATTCATCATTATCAATGTAACCATTAACAACTCATAGAAAGAATAGGGAAAACATGTTGGTATCATGGAGCATTACCTCCATCACCCTTGTGCACTCACGTCAGAAATAACTATATCTTTCTTAAATCCATGGAAACAACCTCCTTAGTTAACTCAAACCTTCTATTCCATATATACAAGTAATATGACCCAATAAATTGGAGAGTTATAGTGGGCACATACATGCTATAATCTATATTGGTATTACCCATCATCATGAGCTATATTGAGGTAACCAATCATTATAAATAATATTTGGCTACCTTTAATGAATATACCACTTGAAATATTTCATTTTTCATCATAATTTTAAAAAAAACTCTCATTACCTTATTGCATGATTTACTTATGGAAAAGAAACAAGTTTCCTAGAAATATTTTTAAAATGAAATCATTATCCATATAGAGAAAGAAGATGGATTATATCATAATATCTTATTACTAGTAAAGTATAGAAATAATTAATGTATATTTACATATATTAAAATACATTTAAAATAAAATTTCAAGATTTCTATTAAAAATAGGGGAAATACCCTTTTAATTTATTACCGTTAAAAACTGAAAAATTTAGAAAGTGCTGAGAAATTTATTTTCTTTAAAGATATACAAGGAAAGTTTTAAAGGAATATTAAATTCATTGAATTTTTATAACTTTGGGAAACCCATTCACGTGGTATATGTTAAATAATATTTCATTCACAACATTCTTAAAAATTATGTTATTCAAAAAATGAAAAGAACATTTTTTTTAAAACATTATATAGAAAGTAAAAAATGGGTAAAAATGAATTTCATCAATAATTATAGAATATTAAAAACTTTATTGAAAACAATTTAAATCATATATATACTTTTAATAAATATTTCTTTAAAAAAAGAAGAATTATAGTAGGTTTTTCATAAAAACAATTTCTCAGTAATTTTACGTACCAAATAGAGAAAAGTAAAATGAAATCTTGTAAAATGTAGAAAGAAAGATAAATTAATATATATATATATATATGTAGTTCATGGAATTTATATCATACAATTTCCCCCAATGTAAACTTGAACATAAACATTCGTGAAAATAAATGAGTTTTTAACATAAAGCCTTTACCACTTTGGAATGTTTCAAATAAAAAGTCATAGAAAGTAAGAATATGTTTTAGATTTAAATCCCCTTAATTATTTGTATTAATATGTAAAAATTCATTCATGTTTTAGTAATTATCTTATATAAATAAATAACGACCCATGATGTGAAACATGTCTTAAGAAAATGATATTGGGATGAATAATCATTACAAATATAATATCATTAATATTGTAATTAATCAATGAAGTGACTATGTGTAAAAATTTCAATACCAAAAAAACTTTCCAAATTAAATATAATATAATCAGAGTTTATTTCATACATTATCTTTTCATAACATAGTCATTAAATTTGAAGTATAACTTAGTAAATGGAAATTGAGTTAATTAACCCCATTATATTGAGTCCATAAATATTATTTAATTTCTTTATCTCATGTCTAATAGTCTTATATTAATTATTTACATCTTTAATAACCATTTATATATTTATTATATTATCATAAATTCATTTATTTCATTTACTTATGTTACATATTTAATTTCTTAATCTGTTAATTCTACATTAGTTGTTTTGAGGACGTTTGATTCAAAATTTTAAAATGAATTTGGTTGGTTGATTGTGGTCAATGTGGTCATTGTTATATCATATCTAAAATATTAATAATTTTATAATTATCATTTTATACATTAAAAACAATTTTATGACCTTCCATGAATGGTGTACTTCAAAAAATAATCAAATAGCTTTGTTGAGGTGTTAATGAAAATGTATGCATGAAAGACATTACCATTTTACCAAAAATGGATGGGTAAGGAAATAGATGATATACTGTATTCATAGAGTGATATTTATTTCATCGTTATAATATATATATACCTTAAAATTAAACACATCACTTCATGGAGGTTCTAGTCCTATCTTATGTAATAATGATATTTTTGTTCCCTATGAGATAGAAACGAGATGAAAAAATAGTTCTAGAATAGTAATAATAGCCTTTCTATATAGTGGATATACTATTGTTATTATATCATAATGATTTAAGAATATTTTATGGAATTAGAAGAAGAAGTAAAATGAAAATGCTCAGTTAAGAGTTATACCTCATCAGAAAACCACTTTTTGAAAACATATTAAGCCTTATAGGTTAGTATTTTGATGATAACAATGCCTCTAGTTAAATATCCTAGGACCTTCACTCCCAGATCCTATACTAAAATCCATAATTTAAATTTTTTGATTTTATGATGATAATTATGACCCAATTATTTTGCATAAAACCTTATAACTTCAAAAGGAAAACTTGGATCACTTTCATTCTGGAGAACCTTGTTGGTTTATAGTTTTAGAGGGTTTCAATAAACTCTTACATAAATAATACACAAGTCATCAAATGTAAATTTATCACATTTAACCTAACTTTACTTATATCATAATAGGTTATCAACATCATCATTGTGAAATTTTTTATAGACATTAATCATTCAAAATCATTATTTATTACATGGGGAAAAGGAAACATAGTAAGGGTGTGCTCAAACACTAAGCAGGGGTAAATATAAGAATTTGTAATTTATGTTCATCAATGAGCATAAGAAGTACACAAGGGTATGAAAACATAATCAGAGTGATTGAGTGAATCGTAAAATAAATCATACACATAAATACCTAGATCATCAAATTTGAAAACCTAAAAAGTCAACAGTTTTTAGAATCAATAATCATGATCCTTGTGATATCTATATCAATCACTAGAAACATTATAAACCCATAGATAGAATAAGTAAAACATGTATGTAACTTTGGACATCATATTGAATTTGATAATACAATCACTCTTAAAGTCACTCTTACAAATAGAATAACCATATGAACATCTTACATAACCAATGAATTGGAGGGATTTCACGGAAGTAACCATCCTTGGTTTATTATGGAACCAATTTTCATTGTTTTATTATGGAACCACCAGTAATTAGTTTATTACGTAACCAACAATCAATTTCTAAGTACCATTACATAATCAAAAATCATGAAAGCTTGAATTTCATCATAAAATAAGGGGAAAACCATTATCCCTTTCATAACTTGATTTAACCATGGAAAATAATCATGTTCTATAAAGACTCTTAAAATCATTTTTAACTTATGGAAAATAAATGGGTTCCATAACACTCTCTTTAAAACAATCTTTATCCATCCAGTAAAGAATGGGGATGTTATGAATAATAAATATCCATGATGGAGGATAAGTAACAAAATGTTTAGTTTATATTTAGGAATGAAAATTACATTAAATTATCATTAAAAACATACATGAGGAAAATATCCTTTTTATTTTGAAAATCACTTTTAAAACATAAAATAGTTCGAAAATCAATTTATTTACAAAAAATCCTTGTAAGAATATAACAAAGTTATAAAAACCATTTAAAAAACTTTATAAAATATTAAAAAATTTTTTAAAATCCTTCACTTTGAAAATTATCTTAATATATTTTTTAAAAATATTTTGAAAACATTTTTAGAAAACGTTGTTTTCAAAGAACACATATTTCTAACTGAAGAGAGAAATAAAGTCAGATTTTATTAAAAAAATTACCTATTATTTTAAGTATAAAATAGATTAAATGGATATATTACAAAAAAATATCATAAATTGCAAGATTATAATATAATTAATGATAATTATAATATTTCAACATCATATACATAATCACACACAATTTCGATAAATGATTAGATTGTGAAAAAGACTCTTAACACTTTGGTAACATTGAATCATAAAACCCATTAAGGAATTTAAAAGAAACTTAAAATATCATGATACTAAAAAAATTTATGATATTACATGCCATTTCGAATTTATATAGTCCTCATAGAAGAAGATAGTTTTATAACATGACATAAGTCTCAAAAAAGGAAAATAGTAAGAAAAATTTATTATGTCTTTGGTAGCATTGAAATCATAAACTACAAGTAAGACATATCATGAAATTGATATGTAAATACCCATAAATATATGTATAATAATCATAAAATACACACATGGGTATTATAAACACCACATAACAAAAATAAGGGGTGAATATGATATATATCTAATAGAAATAAAATTGAGATGAGAAACACCCTTACCTTGTTTCTGATTCATTATAATTATCCTCTATCTTACCAAATAATAAACTTATATTAATTATTTAATTTCTCTAGAACCTTTTAAATCTTTATTGTTAAATTTATTTTACTTATAAATATTTTATAGAAAATTACTTAATCAATAATTTTTAAGTCCAATGTTTTGACCATATTTGGATTATGTGTCAAAACTAAATTTTATAGGTCGAATAAGGTCATTGAGGTCTTTATTTAAACATCTAATGAATAATCATCATGAAATATTTTTCATATTTATATGTCAATTAAACTTTTAAAATGAATCATAAAATATGGTTATGAAAAATGAAGAAATATTATGATCATGGAGACAGTAGGTCGTACGTTCATATGAGTAACATCTCCATTTTGAATGACCATTATGGGAAGATGATAAGTAATATTTTATATTTCAATAATTATAATTATATAATACAAAAAAATTTATTTAATTAAATATAAAGACTCACACACACACACACATATATATCATTCCTGTGATTTAAAAGAAATCACATTACTTCAAGGAGGCGGTAGTCCACACTTCCGACGTTATCACATTTGCGGTGTGAGAAATGGTAAGAATAAAATGATATATTATATATTCACAAAGATAATTATATCATTAATAAAATATATATGTATTTTATATCATATATATTTATTAAACCCGTACTTAATACATTCAATGTAATGCTTGAATAAATTACATTTCTTTGAGTAGGCGTGCCCACATCAAAAAATGATGCTATCATATTCCCAAAAACTATAAATCATGGAGATATGTATTATATAATTATTAATTTAAAATAAATACATCATAAAGATAAAAAATATCATATAAAAAAGTATTTCCTTCATTATTCAAAACAACTATATGTGGTAATGTAGGAACGAACGACATCGGTTCTCGAGGCTGCAGTCCTCTGTACACATGAACAATGATTGAATATCCCATTTGATGGAAGTTTTTGAAGTAGTAGGTCATAAAATTAACAGAAAAAAATTATTATATTTTATATATTGAAGTTATTATATAGTCATGATATAAAAATAATTTATGGGGTTTGAGAAAGAAAGAAAACAAAAGTGCTCATTGATGAACATTATATCTTTTCAGGTAACTCTGTTTGATTTGAACCAAAGTAATTCCTTAGGAATTACTTTTGGAAGAGTTTTGGGTGTGAAAAAAGGATTTATATTTGTTAAAAACTAGGTATAGTGAGTTCCTTTATATAGTGGAGGAGGTGTGACATTCTTTTAAATTCCCAAAAACAAACACTATTCGGAGGTATCCCTTGCATCATGTGCCTCCAATAATGAAATATATTAGATAAAAAGGGGGATATGGAATAAATATGTATATATAATAGATGTTGGAAAATTAAATAAGTTATATGGCCTTTTAAGATTAATCTTTGACCACTAAGTAAAATTTGTTTTACCTTAATAGCTATAATTAATTTTAATTGCTTTTACTTATTGTTTTTGTCAAAAACTAAGTTGAACTTGTTATAGATTATAAATTATGATAATTCAAAAGATGGAATCCATAATTTAAAAAAAAAAATAAAAAATTCAAATAATTTATTTTAAAACTAATCCTATAGACGAAACGAGAAAGTGGATTTTTAATGTGAAAATGCCAAAAAGTGTACTTTGTTTTTATATCCAAATTCAATATAAAAACGATTTTAAAGATCTAAATTGGATTAATATATGAATAATTGAACTATTTTGAAATTAAAATAAATTTTAAACATAATTTGACCTTAAAATTTATTTATATGAAAATTTAGTTTTCATTTAAATTCTGTATTTTTAACTATCCATCCAAAAAATGATACTTCTCAGAAAAATACAAAAAATTCACTGTGAGATAATTTTGGAATTTTTCTTTCAAATAAAAATTTTATTTTAGAAAAATATTAAAATTTCAAATTTCAGTTTTAAAATAGGACTTCCATTAAATGGTGGAAAAACTTCCTTTTAGAAAAATACTGTTTTGTCATGCATAAAATTGGATTTATTTTTATTTTATGCCTATAAAACATATTTGATGAAATTAAAGAAATTTTATTGAATATGTAAAATATAAATTTCATTGAGATAATTCAATAAAAGTGATTTATTTAATATATTTATATTAAATTCCGTTTTGGGAATAAACATAGTTTTTCATAAAAACATATTGTTAATATTCAATTAGGTTTTATTTTCTGTTCTAATTAATTTGTCAGCAAAGAATTCATTATATATATACATTTTAAAATAATATTTTCCTAACTTTCTTAATTATATTCATTCCCACCATTCCAATGGTTAGGTGATAACTATCATTATATTAATAGTATACTTTTTTATGGTAAGATATGGTTATACGTGTAACACAAGTTATCGAAGAAACTCAATGTTATTTGTAACACACGAAAAAATTAGGTTTTTGTATAATAAAAGATAAAATATGAATAGTTTATAACACAAGATACGAAATAATTTAAATGAATTAGAAAGAATAAATTTCATTACATATTGAGATGTTACACTAGATCCTAGGGAGGAGATTGGGAAGGGACTTTTTATGGTATTTTTTTGAACATGTGTTCTCAAAATGTATGAGGAATATAACAGAGGATGTAACCTATAATATGTGAGGGATAGGCCACACATGGAGTCTTTCAAAATATTAAAATGAACTAATAAATTACTAAATCCATATGGCTAAAAAATGACTCATAATTAAATGATGAATGATATACGGTTGAAAAATTACCATTTAGTAGAATTTGGATAAGTTTTTATGTCACTATAACCATTATCATTTTATTTTTAACACTTTTATCTTATTTTAACTCTTACCATTGTAACTAATTTTTACTAATGTTATTTTTCATAATGAACAATAATTAAAGTTTCCTCATTAAATAATTTATATATTAAGATTATGAATGTGGATTCCATTTTATCAAATTCAATTTCTATAAGTAGCAGAATTCTTTTTAAAATTAATCCAAAAATATTGATGAAAAATGGTATTCCATAGAAATGAATATTAAAATATAAAAATTTATTTATACCAAAATTAATAATGATGTTTATTTCAATGAAATTAATTGGATTATCAACAAAAATTTATGTAATTAAATTTTAAAATAAATTAAAGATAAATTGAAACTTTGTAAATACTTGAAAAAAGGTAGGTTTCAATAAAATAAGTATTTACACCATTAAGAGAAGAATTATCATTTTCAAAAAATATCTAAATTAAATCCTAAGATAATTTTTATATGATTATTTATAAAATTATATACTTTTTATAAAATACATTATATAAAATTGGTATAAATTAATTATCATATTCTCTCACATAAGAAACAAAAACTATTTTTTGAATAAAACATATTTTTGAATCATAAAATGTTTTCATTCTCAACCCTTTTATAATAAAAATAATTAAATTAATGTTAATTAATTAAATTGAATTAATATTCAAATTATTTAATTAGAGTCATTTATCAATAGTGATTTATTTAACCTATTAAGAAAAAAACTAAATTCTATAGATAAAAATAGTTTTTTTGAAAAAATATTTTTCTTATCTTAAAATGATTGTTCCTTATTTCCAACCAATCGAATTAATATATAACTATCACAGATATATTTAATGACTATAAATATAAAATGGATATGTTTCCAATGAAAATATATATAATAATAATATTATATTAAAAAATATATCCTTACCTGCTTCACTAAACTTTTTTAATTTACTTATCTCTCATCATGTCTATTGTATTCATAATTATTTTCATTGTTTTCGTAGTTGGAGTTTGATTAAAAATATTATTAGAGAACCATGAGGATAAAGATGTAATTTTTTATTTATATATATGTTCATTTACTTAACGTGCAATTTTTTTCATGTTTTTTTGTAATTCAACAACATAATGAATTATTGTTTATCTTTAATTGTAATATTTTATTTCAATAAATGTATGAAATTTATCTTTAGTTTGATATTGTGTGTATCACAAGATTTACAACATAATATCAATTTAATTGATAAATTCATATCAAAATATCACGGTGTCACATTCTCTCTCTCTTCAATAAATTGTTTCCTATCAATTTTTTCTGTAGCTTGTGAATCAATGGGTTACCATTTGAAAATACATTTTTCTAAAAATTCATATTCTATAAATATTTAATAAAACATTCTTTTGAAAAGTGGGAAATATTAACAGGAATGTCATCTATAATTACAAATAACTAGGATTATATATTATAAAACATTAGTGGGAAGTGGAAATATTTTCAGAGAGGAAAAAAATGATGTCTGAATAATGATGGTGAATGATAGAGAACATTGATCATAAGAAATTTAATAATCCGGTGAAATTTACGGACCAAAAAATAATTAATATAAAAAAAATTAAAATTACCATCAATTCTTTAAAAATGATGGTAATTTGAAAACATATTCATTTCAAGATCCTTTTCCTTGATTTTATGAATTCCATTAACATCTATACTAAGAACATAAGGAAATATACATGATTTAAAAAAAATACCTAATTTAAATTTCATCATTTGGTTGTATGTTTCAATTAATTTCATCTCTTATCACATTTTATACTGAAAATGGTTATTATGAATATTTAATACCTGAAGCACTATAATCAACTTCTGATTAATAGTGAGGTGTTTAAAAGGATTCAAAGATATTCTTCCTATCTTTAATTAATCCAAAATGATTAGAAAAAGTTAACATAACACCCAAATAATACTTTATATAATTATATAAAACACTAATCTCCAAAACATTAGTAATAACACCAAATGATTTACTGAGATCATTATATAAATACCCAAACCATAAAACACTTCAAAATATGTTTTTTTCAAAATAAAATGAATAACTATAGAACCATATAGTGTAGTGAACTCTACCAAAATAACAAGAATAAACATTAGATACTTACATGAAAGGTAATCCTATTTTAATCATAAATATCTTAAAAAATTAAGATGTAACAAAAAAAATTTTCAACCATGATTTTTATCCTAGTATCCAATAGGTCATAATGAATTTAATGGATTAACCTTACTAAAACCCAGTAAAAGGTTCAAATAAAATTATTGTATAATCAGTTATAACATTAAAAGTTGAATTTCCTATATTTAAAATATGATTAACCATAAACATTTAAATCCACGAATCTATCCATAAATCTTAATTTAATTTCACCTGAAAACATCCTAATCTCTAATGTTATATATACCTTGATCTCATACAACCTATAACTTCCCTAAAACCACACTCCAATATCTAGTGTAATAAAAAAAATATTTACATTTTTTGTTTCATTACCAAAAAACATAAACTGGTTTTTTTTTGTCTAAAACAAAACACATCATATATAAATGTTATAACCCTTTCACACCCAAATACCTTTTAGGTTTAGTGTTTTCAAGAACTATAAAAAACATTTACACATCATTACCCATGTATTTATGTGGCCATTTTTCCAAATATACCTAGGCTTTTTTATTAATCCTTATGCATTCATTATTACCCAAATAAAACCCTTATAGATTTATGTCACTTAAAATATTTATTTATAACATGGGGAAAATAAACATAAGAAGGGGGAGATAAAAATCACATTACGGGTAAACATGGGAATTAATAATTGAATATCTTTGGTACGAACAAGATGATAACAACGATATGAGGAAAAATTCAAAGTGATTGAGAATTACCCAAAAGAATTAATACCCACCAAAATTTGAATAGTTAAATATGTGAAAAGGAATAAATCTTAAATAAAGGAAATAATCCTAATAGTCAATAATAATTATCCACGTGATGTAAATAGTTATCAAAGTAAACATTAAAAACACATAATCTACATAGAGAAAACTTTTTTGTATTTTGGAACATTTTCTTAATCACCCATGTTCAATCATGTCAGAAATAAATAGAGCCCATTTAAATCCTTAGGATAAACCTTTCTGGTTAACACCTTAATTAATTCCTCTAAAGAAAAGGAGCATTACAAAATAAATTATAGAGATATATCAGGATCATGTATCTTATAATCTACATTTAGACCACCAATCATCATAAATAATTTCCAACTACCATACATGAATATAATACATGTCTTCTTTCATTTTCATCACAAAAATTTAAAATAAACTTATATTCCTTTATAGTTTTATTTTCTAATGGAAATGGAAGGTGTTTCATGATATTATATTTAAAAAATAGCATAATACATCTAGAGAATAAAATTTATGTGGTTTCATAAGATCATATTCCCCATGAAGTAGAGTAATTATCAAAGGATGTTAACATAGACTAAAAGACCATTAAAACATTTATATTAAACCATGGAAAATTATAATTACCTTTTTGTATCTTTATAAACTAAAAATTTATAAAATATTTATAAAATTATTTTCTTTGAATATAAAAATGTAAAATTTTAAAGGAAGATTCAATTTTAGGAATAATTATGATTTTATGAGATTTTGTTCTTTCAGTATATGTTAAAACATTGATTTTGTTCATTCAGTATATGTTAAAACATTGATTTCGTTCATACCTTTTTTAAATAGAATACCATTTAGAAAATGATAAGAATATTTATTTTAAATATTTATATATAAATCCAAAAAATAATTAAAATGAATAATAAATCATTGGTGAATATAAAAAATAATTTTTTAAATCATTTTAATGAAAACATAGACATATAAGAAAAAATTCATCGAATAAAGATAAAATAAGGTAGGGTTTATTAAAAATATTCTATGCCATTTTAAGTACCAAACTGAGGAAAATAAAATGAAATAATGTAAACTTATGAAATTACTAGATTATAATAATTGATATTTTTTCCATAAAATTAATATAATAAATTTTCCTCCAAATGAACCTTGTAGAGATACAATCTTGAAAATAAAAATAATTTTAACATAAAGACTTTACCGTTTTTGTGACATTTGAATACAAAGTAATTGAAAGTAAGAATATTGATTTTATAATTAAATTTCAAGAATTTAATTAAATAATATTTAAAAATTATTTAAAGTAGATCCATATACACCATTCAAAAAAAATGTTGCATGACCTGAAAAATATCCCAAGAAAATGATATTGAGTTGATTAATCCTTACCAAAATAATATCATTGTTATTTAAATTATTGAATGAGGTGATTTTGTGTATCAATTTTTTTAAAAAAAATTTAATTAAAACACAATTCAATTATTGGAAATTCCACACATAATCATGGAAAAACATAATCAATGTACTATAAGTATAACCTAATGAATCGAAATTGGGTTAAGGAACTCCGTACCTTGAGTCCAAAATTTAGGTAATTTAACACATGAATAATTAAAATATACCAACTATTTAATTATTTAAGAGCTATGTGAAATTTTATTAACTTTTCATTAAAAAATTTATTTCACTGAAGTATTTAATTACTTATTCTGTTAATTTTATGTTAGGTATTCTGAGGGAGTTTAGTTCATAATTGTAAAATGACTTTTGTTGGTTGACCATAGTGAAAAGTGTAATTATTACATAATATAAAAATAATAATCATGAAATAATTACAATTTTATACATTAAATATAAATTTAAAAACATTTAAGAAAGGTGTACATGAAAACTGGATCGTATCACTTTATGAAGGTGATAATCCGCACGTGCGCAAGAACGACATTATCATTTTCCAATTCATGGGAGGGTAAAGAAATAAATGACATATTTTCTTTAAATAATTGAAATTAATCCATAAATATCAAATATATATAGCTAATTCATCATTGTAAACATCTATGAGAGGTTTTTATAGAAAATGAAACACATAACTTCACGAGGGTGGTTGTCAACACACACGCAAATGATGTTTTCATTCCCCTTAGGATGGAAAAGGAGAAGAAAAGGGGTTATAAAACAGTTATAATAAAATTAAATTTTTGTTAATATAATTATTCTTTTATATAATCATGGTTTAATAATATTTTATGGGTGTATAATAATAATTAAAATGATAACTCTCAATTAAGGGTTATAACTCTTCTTTGGATAACCACCATTGGATTACACCAGAAGCCTTCTAGAATGGTCCTTTTATGATACTATAGCCTCTAGGTCTTGATTAAGAAGGATTGGAATGAATTTGGGTAAGGTATTTATGAGATATATTTCACAAATGTTTTAATGAAAAGAGGATATGAGGTATCCTTTATTAAGTGAGGGAGATGACACACATTGAATTTTTCAAATGATTAAAATGTATTAATGTCTTGGTCAAGGAAAAGAGATCCAAAATAACTCATATTGAAATAATATATGAGATATGGTCTAAATATAACCATACCATATTATTTATAAAAGATTTTAGGTCCTTTTAACCCTTATAATTTTACTTTTAACCATTTTTATGTGTGTGCAAACCCAAAGTTTAGCAATTTTTCTAATTCCTACTTCAATTGTCGTTGTTTTTGGTTCTATATTTAATTTTGAAACTTAAATGTTTGTGTATATATATATTAATATTTTAAAAAATATATATATTTAATTTTAAAAAAATATGTGATTATATATATATGAATGTGTGTCTGTATGTATGTTTATATCTATGTATATATAAATTTGATTTGTATATTGGGTTAATTTTCTTTTCATAATATATTTGATGTATTTATATTAATTAGGAATTATATATATATAATATGGTTTTTAATATATTTATTTAAATAAATATATATTTAGATATATGTATACTAACATGTGAATAGATATATATTTATAAATAATTTATAAAAACAAGCAAAGTTTTTGATATATATAGACACACACACACATATGTAGACTTAAAAAAAAAGTATATGGTTATGATATATATATATATGTATGTATGTATGTATGTATTGATCTGTTATGCATATTTGATTAATAAATCATATAAAAATATATTAGATTTAGAAATCTTGATATATATAAATAAATAAATAAATAAATATATATATATTAACATCTTAATATATATATATATATATATAATGTTGCTAAAAAAACATGTAAGGTTTACTATATATATATGTTTAGATAGATTTGATCTGAATATTTTTTTTTTAAAAAGTGTCAGAATATATTTGATTTATTTATATTAATTAAAAAATTATTATATACACAAATATATTAATTATTAAAAATATAATAACAACTTAAATAATTAATAATAATCATTACATAATTTAAATAAACTAATAATTATTTATTCAACATTTTAAATAAATATTAAATAGTAATTTCAATTACAAAATATTATTAATAATTTGAAAATTTGAGGAAATTATAATGTTTAGTAAGGACTTGTAAAATAAAAAGTATGAAATACTAGTAATTGTTAAAGACTATTAATATTTATTATTAATTCATTTATAAATAATAAATAATTAATATTAACTAAAAAATAATTATATCAACTGGTAAACAATTCAAAAATAGTTTTAATAAATATAATTTTTTTTCAAACCTCGAAAAAAAATAAAAAATAATAACAATTATAAGTTCACAATAATGCATATAAATGGTATATTAATTAAAATATTTTGTATTAATAATTATTTATAAATGTTATAATATATATAAATATAAATATTTATTTATAATATTAATAAATGATTAAAATCTATACACTCACGTGGGATGTTACGAAACACCCAACACACAAATATTATGTCGCGCCAAGGGTAAACCCCACATCCAGACCTATCAGTGGTCTCCGATTTTCATACGATACATAGTTTGAGATATCCATTAATACATTATAAGAAATTATAATTAAAAAATAAAATGAATTACCCTTGTGTGCAATGTATCCAAACACCCGATACACACAAATGTTTTATCTCGCCTAGGGTAAAACCAACATCCCTGATCTAACGTGGTCGCATATTTTTGAGATGATACAATATCACTGAGATTCTTCAATTTTTTGTAAAAAAATATAATAAGAATATTGAATGAATTACCCTCAAGTTCAGTGTAACCAAATACCCAAAACACACACACGTTATGTCACGCCAAGGGAAACCCAAAATCCACAATCTAATAGAAGTATTATATTTCAAACACAATATACAGTTTTGGAGAAACTTCATTTTTTTGTAAAAAAATCTAATAAAAATATTAAATTGAATTACCATCATTCATGATGTTACAAAAATATTGATGAAAAAAAAATTATGACCTGTATAGGGTAAACACCACATCTCATGCCTAATAATGGTCTCAGATTCTCCATATGAGACACTGATTAAGAGATATACTATTATTTTCAAAAAGTTTCATGTGTCTGAAATAATATATATAATATTTTTATTTTATCTCTGTTGAGCCTCCACGTGCCCTAGAAACTAGTGAAAATCTAGTGTGTCACTATAATGATATTCCATAAAATATTTCATGGTGTTAAAATATAATAATAATTAGAAATTTTTCAAAATGATAAGTAATAATTATTCATATTTATATTATTTTTTGAGATAACTATGGACTCAAGAAGTAGACACCAGTTTCTATTACTTGATCATGGTTTGATAAATCATCACAAAAATCCCAATTGATCTGGTATAAATATTGTGTACATTTAATGTGTTAAAACATTTATATCATTTTCACTATCAAGTTATAATTTTCTTTTCAAAGGAACAATTAAATTTTCGCATCAAAAATGTGATCTTAGGAGATTCAAACCATTTGAAAATGTTGGAATTCATCCATTGGGTTATAGTGGTCAAAAAGATTATATATTTTTTTATAAACATGGTGAACATGATTTAGTAGAAAATAATAATTTTTTTTGGATCCATAATTTTAGAATTTAGTACATGAGGTTGCTCGTCCTTCTATTTAGAAAATAACAACTCATAATGATATTCCATATCCTGAATAAGACCCTTCATAGTTTTAAATTTTGTTGAAATCTACTGAGGTGGCCTTATATATGCGATGTTAGATAAGAAAACTTGAAGAGATTACAAAATTTATTCCTATTAAATCCAAATTTGGAATGAAAAATAATTATTTTGAATAGATATTATTATTATTTAAATCTTTTTTACCTGATTGAAATACATTACCTGTAAGTTTCTATGAAAGTAAAAGGTTGGTCCATAATTTGGGTCTTAATTATTAAAAGCTTCATTCATGTTCCCAAGTCTACATATTATATTATAGTGATTATGAATTCTGGGTTAATTGTTAAACAAGTGTATAAGTAAGGTATAAATATGAACAATATGGAAATTCCATATTTCCTATAAAATAGTTGAGGTACGTTCAAATTATTTCTCATTTATAGCATTTTAATGTCTTGAAACATAGGTGCATTGATTATATGGAATAAATATAATATTTACATTAGTAAAATCATAAATCATCCATGTTTTGGTGATTCATGGGAAAACATTTATGAGATGCAAGTTTTTTTCTTCAGAACATCATTACATTTGGTTGTGTCTTTCTATTGATGTTTTTTCCATTTGCCTCTTACGAGAGTCAATAATCTCAATGCCCTATTTTAATTAATCCATAAAACATACCACATTAGGTTTTGATGATGGAATAATATATATTTTTGGCTATTCTAATTCCAGGACATCCAAATAAGAAAATTTATATTTATTTGAAGTCACTAATTTATTATTTAATTTCATTATTGAACAACTTTGTGAATTATTAAAAATTGTTGTAGATCAAAATTTTACATAGAATGTTTCATTAATATGGATGATCATTAACTTTAAAGTGTATGATATATTATCTACATGGAATTAAAATGGTATAAAATCTTGTGTGTGATTCATGGATGAGAAAAAAAGCATTTATGCTTGGTAATGGGAGAATGTCCAGTTTTTTGACTGCCATTGGATATTCCATCCTATGGATCTCCTTTTTCGAAGGAACCTAAATAATCATAAAAAAGTTTAAATTGAAAAAGATAAACCTCCAGGATTTATCTTAGGTATTTAAGTAAAATCTATCATATTTTAATTACCTTATGTTACTTTTGGTCCAACCACAAATGAATAAAAAAATGGTTTTTGGAATGATCATAATTGGATAAGGAGAAGTATTTTTTGGGACCTTCCCTATCAGTCTGATTTGATGGTTTGTAAAATGGTAGAAGTAATGTATATTAATAATATTCTTTTTGATAAAATATTTTATACCAAGTTGGACACACCTAGTATGACAATAGATAATGTAAAGGCATAGTTATATCTTTCCCAGATTTGTTGATGTCATATGCATGAATTATTTAAAGATAAAAGGTCATACAATTTAATGAATCCAAAAGAATATTAAACACTTTCTAAATAAATTAATTTATTATTTTTTCAATGGTTTCAAGATTTTATGTTACCATATGGTTATTCTTCTAATTTGTCTCACTTCTTCAGAAATGGGCATATTACCATTTTAAAAAGTTATAACGACCATGTCATAATGGAAAGATTACATAATTTTGGTCTTATAGGGATATTTAATTCATTAAATTTGGATATTGAATGAAATATCTTATTTTTTCAAAGATATTTTTTTCTAAATATCAGATAATGATTCATTGATTATGATATAAAAGGATGTTGTTTTAATTATATGTAAATTTGAGAAAATATTTTCTCTTGACTTCTTTGACTCAATGAAACATTTAATATTGCATATTTTTATGAAGCTAAATATGGATGATGAGTAAAATTAATATTGATGTGACCATTTGAAATATGTACGAAAAAAGTTAAATAAGAAAGTATATAAAAAATAATCGGTTGAAGGTTCCATTTCAAAAGCGTACTTGAAATTGAAAATTTCAAATTTATCCTCTTATTATTTTCATTCAAAATATCATTAAAAAACAATCAGATGAGTCACAATGAGGAAAATGTTGACGATGTCATAGACTATCAATTATCAGTATTTAACTAACCTTATCTTGGTTTTGGTGGTTATCATAAATGATGAATAATTGTTTATTATTTATTTAAATATATATAAAGCACAACATTATTTGAATTAATTTTCTATAAACTATATGATGACCAAATCAAAAGAATTTATACAAATTACATCTGTTGTTGTTGACTAACGTCGTCAACAAAAAGTTTTATATTGGTTTCAAAGACCGGTAGGTTAAGTTTATTTCAATGTAAAAATAAGTCAATTTTTCAATGATATATATTATTAATAATTTTTATTGTTTTTAGGAAATACAACATGAAAAAAAAATTGATTGTCTATTTTGTGTGAAACAAACCCTATATCGAAATTTGTAAAATAATATAATGGGAACGTGGTTAATGAATTTTGATTCCCTACATTTATATATGGTGACTCAAAGAAATCAATAAATAATAGTGTTTGTTTAAAAGGATATCATAATAAAGAAGGTGAAGTTGATTTTATGTTATGCTGGATGAAATAATTGAGTTATATTATACGGGGCCAAATTATGTAACAATGTTTAAATGTAATTGGATTGATACTGACTGAGGGTTGTGAGTTCATCCATGACATAGACTCATTGAGAGTAAATATAATTGTATTACTACATAAAATAAACCATCTATGTTGTCTTATCAATCACATCATGTTTATTATAAAATTTTTTCTGATGTTTTGATATATTTGAATGACTGGTGGAGTGTGATATAAATGAAATCACATGGCGTTTATTTTATTGAAAATTAAAATGTTCTTGTGGAAGTGAATCATAAATAATTTTTTCAAGAAACTTCCAAAAATATATCTCTCACTCTATTAGATATAAATATTAGTGATGAAACCCCCTAGTTAAGGGCCGATGATATAGATAATGTGTATTAAGTAATAAGGGATGATAAAACTGAAATGCATATGGAAGTTGATGATTTTGAAGACGATGATAAATATATTATTCTTGATAAAAATAATGAATATGATGATGATTGATGTATAATATTCATGTATTTATTAGTTTTTTATTTTTTAATATTTGTATTAGAAATTATTATAAATTTATATTATTATTTTTAGATGAATAGACACGATGATATATTCTTTTCATTCTCTTATTCTAGTAATTTTTTTTAATATTTGATATCCATATTAAAATTTATTGATAGGTAAGAATATTATAATCTATATTATATCAATTATTTTTTTATATTTGATATCTATATTATGAAATATTTGTTGGTTAAATTATTTTTTTATATTTATTTATAAGTAACTATAATATTATGATATTTATTAGTTTTTAATTTTTTTTAATTGTATTAAAAATTACTTATAGGTAAGATTTTTATATTATGGTATTTTTCAGTTTTTTATTTTTTATATTTTCATTAAAAATTTCTTACAGGTAAGAATAGTTGTTTTTGATTACTAGAGACAGTCCTGACAATCTATTTTGTTCCCCCACTAATGTGAGGATTCTAATTGATGAACCTGATTCATCTTGGATATTGTGCCTATTAAAAGGCGGTGCAGTCTTATTCAATCCATAATTCAGAATCATTTTCGAAATATATGACCATCTATTGATTTAGATCATTTTTTATGGAGGTATGTTTAATTTTTTATGATATTTAATTTATATTAACTTTTTTTAATAATTTGGTTAATAATTTTATGATTATTATTTTTTCATAGTTTTCAAATTCATCCATTGGGAGTTCTAGTGTGATATTATGTAATTATGTTTCTGGGAAATGGGTGTCATGGGACCTGGTTCCCATCACCGTGCATCACCAGATGTTTAACCATGAGATTTCACATTACTAAATAATATATACAATTGTAAATTTATTTTATTTATAATTTTTTTTTCTAATTGTATTATAGAATTTATTTTCTATGATTCATGATACCATAAGAGATCCTATCCGAGAGGCAAGGGATATTTTTAAACATGAGTGGTTTCATCAGTTTCTACATGACCGCAGAAAGCGAGTTGTGGATAAAGCTTTTGCTAATTGTTTTAACCGGTCTTTCATAAACCTGAGTATATATCAAATATTTTATGGGATATATTATTCTCATTATAGTTTGGAGAGACTTTTATAAGGAGGTAATCATCTGTAAGTCAAATTCGTGGGAGGTAGGAGGTCATATATTAGGTCTGAACTTGAACGTTTGTCATTCATTGATGATATGTGGTCAGTGATATTATTTACTAATATATGTATACTTTAATTTTAAAATGTTTGTTATATTATATAGGCTGAAACTGACCCATATATTATTGAGTTTAAAGTTTATAAGAAGGTGTATTCTAATCCTCATATATAAGAAGTTGTAGGTGATCTAAAGCTCCATATTATGGATTGTATTTTTTTTTAAAAAAATTCATAATTGTTAATTTTATTATCTTTTAGAATTTGTAATTATGTTTTAAGGAAAAGTATGAGGTTGTGACTTCTCATTAATTTGGGATTCAATCAAAGAGAATACAATATGCCACTAGCAATTCGAGATTCGATGGGTGGGGGGGGGGTGGATACAATCGAATTTTCACAGTGATGAGAATGGATGGGTGCTTGGTATTGGTTCAAATGACACCTATAAGTTATTATGGAACTTCTTTGTTGTCATTGGGGAGCTCAAAATGAGTTCATGGAGAGATTTCGTCGATACCGTCATCCAATGCACAATTTGAGAAGAGGTTGAAGGCTCAGGATGAGTTGATACAACAGATGCAGAGTGTAAGGGAGGAGGATCATGAGAAATAGTGTTGAAGACATGAGTAAATATTGGAGTATATTTGATGGATTGTGTGTGGCATTGATATAAAGTTTTCTCCCCCTGATACTTCGATTGATCCTCCTCCACCTGACGTCAGTTTATGATTTGTGATGTCTTATTACTATTTTATAATTTGGGGTCAAAATATTATGTCTAAAATTATGTATTACTCTTATGTTTTTCTAATTATTTCATTTTTTAATTTTTTTAATTTTTTTAGTTATTTGTTATTTTTATAAATTGTGTTTAATTATTTAAAATTATTTTTCATTATTTTATTATTTTTATTTTTTTTAAATAATAGAAATTGCGACAGGTGAAATGTTTATCGTAAATAATATCAATTAAAACAGACCATTAAAATTGAACTTTGAAAAAAATTAAAATCAACTGTGATAGATTATTTATTCATCAAAATTAATTTATATTTACGACGGTTGATCACACATAATTTCATTTTCGACACCATGTTTTGCAATGACACAATAACAGCATGCCCCCATCACAAATGAACTTTTTCGATATTCATCTATCACAAATGAAATTTTGGGATAGAAGTCCATCAAAAAAGTTCCTTAGAAAATAAAAAATATCTAGTAGGTGTTTTATGTGATTTCTAGACAAGAGATAAGAATAAATATTATTTTATTCATAAAAATATAAATTTTTTCTAAAAGGTAGTTATACCGCCTTTTAATGGAATACTTATTTTAAATCTAAATTTGAAATTTTTATAAATTATATTTAAAAAAAACTTTATGTTTTAAAGAGTAAATTCAAAATTATTATAGGGGGGATTTTTTGGTTTTTTCATAAAAGATGCACTTTTTTATAAATAGTGAAAAATACTGAATTTTAATGGAAAACTACTTTCTTGTTCAAATTATTTATAAAGATAAATCATATTTTAAATTAGTTTTAAACTATATTTAGTTCAAAAATAAATATATGAATCCAATTTAGGTCATTTTAATCAATTTTTCAATGTTATTGGATATAAAAACATTTGATACAGTTGAAAATTTTTCACATTAAAAACCAATTGTTTCGTCCCATATACAGGATGGATATTAAATTAATTTCTGACACATATGTGAATTGAATTTATAAAAATGGATTCCATAATTGGAATAAACATAATTTATATTTTATTATAGGGCCAAACTAATTTTTGACTATAATTAAGAGTGAAAACATTTAAAATTAATCACGATGTTTAACAAAAAAGTAGTTTACTAAGGGAATAAACATTAAAATTTATGGAAAAATGACCAAGAAACTTGTTCAAAACCCATTTTATGGACATATTTCGAATGTATCCCCTATTTTTTATAAAACGGTTTATTATTGGAGGCACAATATGTAAGGTAGAACTCCTAATATTGTTTAAAATTTGGTGTTTACAAGAATATCACTCCTCCACTATAAAAGGGCACTCACCCCCACACTTATTCACACCTCTCAAGACATTTGGATAATCCAACCCAAACCAAATAAAATACCCAATGATATAACCTCAACCTATAATCCTTACTTTTGTGTGAAATACAATCAATTAATTCCTTCGGTGCAATCAAAAAGGAGATACTCGAAGAAGAGGTAACGTTAATCAATGAACGTTTTCGGTTTATTTCTTCCTCAAAACACTTCTATTATTTTTATATCATGATCATATAACAAAATTAGAATCTTTAAAATAATTATACGTTGTTATGTTATGTTTTCTTCCTAAAATCACACATAATTCAATCAAATGCGTTACAAAATCATCGTTCGCCTGTATAGCTGACTACCACCTCGTGAACCGAAGTCATTCGTTTTTCAATTACCAAATTTCAAGGTTAGAAAGCATTTAGAATTTAGAATTTATATTTTTTATGGTTTTATATGATTTTGTTATGAATCTAAAATTTTTATACAACACATAACATCATGATTTCCATTTTGCGGGAACATGATAACTTTGTTTTTGTGTACGATGGACCACTCCCTCACGAGGTGACCTGATTCATTAACCCTTTACATGGAATGAATTGAGGAAGTTTTTAATAAAAATATGTGATATATATGACATAAAAATGATTATTAAATGATAATATATCATATAATTTAATTTCTTTTAATCCTCTAAGAAATTGAAAACAACGTTCATGCGTACGTACGACTTACCGTCTCCATGAATGAGAAATATCATAACCTATTTATGTCTTTTATATATTATTATAAATACATATATAATGAATATATATATATATATATATGATATTTTTGTTATTGTTATCATTGTGTTGATTATGGAATCATGATCTTTTTAAGGGGATAAAGAATAAAATTTCAAACCTTGTATCAAAAAGGCAGTTTTTACCCGAAATGTAACTTTAATAAGGAATTGTTAATAAATGGGTAATATAAAGTAATATGTACATAATATATGATATTATATACATAAATATAGTTTTATTAAAGATTTATAACATACATATATTTTTTATTCATGAGTATTGAATGAGTATGATGTGAGATAATATTTAAGGAAAGTGATTTCCGTCTCACTTTTTACTTCCTTGAGATAAATGTCATAATCACCACCTGTTTATTTTTTGTGTGTATATAATTACCATGAATTAATTGTGTTATGATTACAAATAAAATTATTTTTTTTAGATGTCTATCTTAGGATATCTCTTCTATAGGTTTTATGGTTCAAAAGATGCCCAATCTGTAAAGGATGTTTCTCACAACTTACCTTCTTTGAGACGTATGTTATGATATAAACATATTATTTAATGAGGTGTATATACAACCCATTTGAAAAGTAATATGTTGATTTTTTCATCGTCAATATATTTTAAGTTTCATTTTATGTTATTCCATCGTGGGCTTTATGATTCAATGTTTCCAAAGTGTTAAGAGTTTATTGCTGCAATCTAATGATTTTTTAAGATTATTTTTGATTATGCTTCCATTGAAGGAATCATATAATCCATCTCTCAATAATTATCATTAATTTTATTCTCATATATTTATTCATGATATTTTCATGTAATGGTACCATTTTTATACTCTTTTTTACTTAATATAATTAAGAAAATGTTGTTATGAAAATTTTACTTCATCTCTCTCTTGAGTAGGAAATCTATTTTCATAAAAAACCATGATTTATAAAAATGTTTTAAAATATTCTATACTATTATACTATGATTTAAAAAAAATATTTTTTAACCATGTTTTATCATTTTACATAATGATTTTAAAAGGAATCTTATTTCCATTTCTAATGAAGTATCATTTGACTTATATCGAATATATGAAAAGAAGATTTGTTTATACATATAAGTTATGTACAGAATTCACCGCCATCATCAACACTCAAATCATTATATATTTCTTTATTTCTTTAAAATATTTTTTTTTCATAAATATTTTGGGAAGATTTGTATTTTGAATTTATTTTACAAGAATGTAATTTTCAAAATGTTTTATGTTTCAAAGAGTATTCAAAATAATTATCACGGATTCCTTTATATGTTTTGAAGGATATTTTCACTGAAAAAGGTTTTTAAAATGTTTTATACTTTAAAAATTAATTTTCAAATAAGAAGAGATATTTTTCTCAATAATTTTTTGAAATTATTTTTAAATATTAATTCATAAGTTTTCAAAAGTGATTTTCAAAGAAAATGATTTTAATTTTTTTAAGTATTAAATATTGATTTTGAATAATTTTTATTTTCCTTAAAAATATATCCATGTGATATTTAAAAATCCTTCACCATATAGGATGAAATACATTGATATTGTTTATGATTTACTTGGTATTTTATCAAAGGAAACCATTCAAATTCATTCTTTGAATTTTTTTTATTTAGGATTACATGTTTTTATGAAACCTGTTTATTTAATGCTAGTTATATCATGATAATATGTGTATGAAACATTCTTATTTTCAAGATCCATTATATAATTAAATGATTGTGAAACCTATCTCTTTTATATAGGTTATTATATGATATAATGTTTATGATACCCATTTCATTTAATTGGTTATGATATGATGTTTATGAAAACCATAAATTTTTATGGTTCATGATATGATGAATGTTTTGTTATCTTATAGAACACATATTTATGATTTCATTATGTGATGGATAGGACATATATATCCCTATAATGAAATTGGAACAGATTTATATCTCAAGATATAGATATAAATCCATTGGGGATTGAACTTGATTTAGTAATAAATTGTTGGAATGAGGAGTGAACTCAGTTCATTAATATAGGTCCATAATGAGGAGTGAAATCAATTCATTAATATAGGGATGAAAAGGGAAGTTAATTTGTTTTAGTAAAACTAGGATATAATGGGGACTGAACCCGGTTCAGTAAAGGGAATTTTCAATTATGATGGTCTTGGAAGTGAGCCTTGAATAATATGGAAATAATTTTTTATACTTATGTGTATACCAATAATTCAAAGTATTATGCCAATTTAATTCTTTGATGAATAATGTTATTTGATTCCCTTATGATTCATGTCTTATGATCTTCCCATATCTAGGCCATTAATCATTTGTATGATCTTTGATATGCGGTGTATGATCTTCAAATGTTATGTTAATGTTATCATACCCTTATGTTCATGTTATGATTATGTATATCCTTTATTTACCCTTACTGAGTATCTGATCTCACACTTTTTTATGTTTCCTTTCCATGAGTTAAAATGATATGTTTAAGTAGGATTAATAAAGGGGAAATTGGTGTATGATAATGGGTGTGGCTCTGGAACAAACATACCTAGGGGTAACAACCTAGAAAAAACCTTATTGAGCTAGACTCGATCAGAAATTGGTGTATGATAATGGGCCTTGCTTCAAAACTAGTTTGACACTCTCGTGTGATATTCTTTGAAAATTAAAAACTCTATATGAACCATCATGAAGGATTTAAATAGATTAGGATTAGGAATAACCTAGTATAAACTTGGGGTTTCATATATTAAAAGGGAAGTGTCTTGATTTATATATCTCCTGGGTGATTTTCATGATTATGTTGTCTTCCACTATGATTAGAATTGATCACACTATGCTTTATGGTTTTAGAAAATATAGGGAATTATATAGAATTGTTCTTAACTTGAAAGTGTTGGATGATTTTCCGATGGGAATCTAATTAGGATTATTACTGGAGTAAAGGATATTATGACTATTTCAAATAAGTTTCAATATAACCTGATTGAAAAAATATATCTAAACCTACTATTGGAATTACCAAATAAGATAAGGAAAGAGTTCACTAAGTGTTCAGTCAGTGGATACCATAGAGGATAGAATAATTAGTTTTCTATATGTTAAGAATTTGGGAAGAAGAAATCAAGGAAATGTCTAAAAGGAATTAAGAGATGTATTATGCATCGTGAAGAAGGCCATAGAGTAAGTAAATTTAAAGTAAAAATTAAGAGTTTAATTAATGAAATGGATGGGAATATTGGTCTCCCTATGGTATTATAAATAGTTTAATGATTTAAGTGTGGGAATTATGGGCATATCATGACGAGAATCAGAAAGGTGGTATGAGAAATGGTCATACTATTAACAGTGAAGGTACTACGATTAAAATATAAAAGGAAATAAGTATTAAGGAAGAAGATTAGGAATCCTAGTTAATGGATAAAGGTTGATGTGAAATAATTGAAGTGTTCTTGTATTTGGATTCAAGAATTTTGTTATATGAATTGTGATATATATAATGAAAATTTAGTATAATTTTTTCATTATGGACTCGAAATATTATGGTTAATAGTATTGATTTAAAAGAAATATTTTATTTAATAAAAAAAATTATTAAAGGAAGGTAACCCTTAATATGTTCCTAATTTTTAGAAAATGGTGACTATTTTGGATAAGGAGATGGTGGATAAGAATAAATTAAATTGGATAGTACTGATTACCTTAGACAACCTTAACGAGTTATTGAAAAAGTGGTTTATGCTATCATGTATGGAGTTTACAACATTATTTAATTTATGGAATATATTTATATATAGATTAATTCATGGAATAAGGAATCATGTATTCTTTCAATAAGGTTTTATTGTAATTTTCGTAATTATCATGTTTCAAGGGAATACATGATGGAGGTATTCACATGTTTGATATACCATAATCAATATAAACTCTATTATATATGGTGGATCAATTTTATGCTCATTTTGAGAAATTTTTTCACCTTTTGTTATCATATTAGGTATTTTTAATCTTTTGAAAGGGTCATATGGAAAACCATTGATGAAATGGTTTATGTTGAAATATGAATATGGTTTTAGAGATTAGCATATTATTTCACAATATTATGATTTATGCATAATGATAACATGTGATAATAATTTTTTTATGATGTTATTTAAAGATAGATGCCATGAATTATCCTTCTATTTATTGATCATATGATCTTTTAGTTCGTCTTGCCTAAAACATTTGCCTTCATTTCATAAAGTTGGAGATGAAGTGGAATTTGATCAAGGCACAACTAAATGGTGAGATTAGGCTTATTAAATGAAATCATGTAATTATATATTCTCATAAAAATTCTTCATTTATAGGAAAAGTGTATTGAGATAAAATTTTATCTTATTATCTTCATTTTTTTGATATTAATGACTTCATTATTGTATCGTTTGTTTTTGGTTCTGTGATCGTTAACTTTCTCTAGATCACATTCTTTCTTATGGTTAGTGATATTTATCACTCTATATGATTATTTAGACTTTTATTATATGACCAAATATTCACTTATCACTTATGTTCTCCTATGTGGAAACCTATTTATGATTTTCTTTGGGTAATTGTTATGTTACAAATTTACTCTTTTTAAATGATGTTTTATCATTCATTTCTGTGTTGTAGATTCCTTTGAAATGAAATTTATAGTATTAAAGTATTGATGACCCACATTAATTTCAAGGGTAAAAAATTATAATGGGGGTAGAATGTAACACCCTGAGTTTTTATGGATTATTATTTTTTCAAATAAATTAAAATTGTTTTATGGATTTCATTGCATGCTACACTTAGTTAAGGTTTCATTATATGAATCACCATGTTAATATTTCACTACATGGAACACTGAGTTTGGTTTATGTTACACGCAATACCATTTTTATATTTAATGAGACATAATACTTATATTATATTTTGTTACACACAACTCTGAGCTTATATTTCATTATATGCAACATCGATATTAGCTTGCATTACACACGATAGTGAGTTTAAACAAAACATTAACATATTATTAAAATTTTATTATTTTATATGATAGTTCTCACCAATCCACTGTAATGTTGGTTATTAATAATATTATCTACATTATGAAAATATGTTTTACCCATGTATATAAAATAAACTCTTTAATGACTAATTATTGATAAATTAAAATAAAACCCTTTTTAAAATAAGAGGAGATATTTTTTCTAAAAACTCTTTTATGCACACAAGTTTGTTTTGTATTAATAAATTATAATATTATTTTTCATTAACTATTTTAATGAAATTTATATATATTATACATTAAATTAAATGTTTAATATTAATTTATTTTTTTTATAGACAGGGGAAAAGAATAAACCTAATTTTATGTATAAAATGATGTCTTTTTCTAAAAGGTAGTTTTATAGTGTTTTAATAGAACACATATTTTAAATATAAATTTTCACAATTTTATAAATTATATATTAAAAATTGACTTCATTTTCTATGTACTAATGTAAAAATTATCTTAGGGTGAATTTTTATGATTTTTACCAAAAGATTCATTTTTATGGATAGTGAAAAATACTGAATTGAAATTGAAAACTTAATTTTTTTAAATTATTTATATAGTTAAATTATATTTTAAATTGGGTTTAAATTTTATTTAGTACAATAGTACATCTATTTATCTAATTTATTTCATTGAAATCAATTTTAGAATGGAATTGGATATAAATAATTTTCAAACATCTGAACATTTTTCACATTAAAAACCTGTTGTTTCTTCTTATCTGCGTGATTAATTTTAAATTAATTTCTACCACTTATATAAAGTTATTTTGAAAAAATTGATTGAATATTTAAAATCATAAGAATTTATATTTTCTAATAAGGCCTAATTATTTTTTGACTAAAATGATTAGTGAAAATAATTAAAATTAATGACGATGATTAATAGAGAAATAAGTTTACAAAGGGACTAAAATTTAATATTAAGAGAGAAAAAGAACTATAAACTTTTCAAAATCCCATTGGCATGACCTACCTTGACTATATACCCAATTTAATCTAAATTATTTCATTGTTTGAGTCACATGATGAAGGGTAGACCTCCCAATTGTGTTTACTTTTAGGTATTTACAAGAATGTCATTCCTCTTCCACTATAAAAGGGCCCTCACACCCTTCGCTTGTTCACACATATAATCCATTAGACACATAAAACACCTTCATAGATAAAATTGAAAATTCACTTCATTCATCCTATACACATTACATTTGGAATAAATCCAACCAAGGAAGTTATTCAGTAAAAACAAAATAGAGATATTTGGAGATGAAGTAACGTTAATTAATGAATATTTTTGTTTAATTTATTTGACAAAACATTTCATTTTTTTATATAATTATTGTATAATATCCTCAGAATATTAAATATAAAAGTATGTTTTTTATAAGGTTTATACCAACAAACACACACACTTCTATAAAATGGGTTTGGAATTCATCGTTCTTGTGTACAACGGACTACTGCCTCACGAACTAATGTCATTAATTCTTCCATTACAACATTTCATTTTTTGGAATAATTATGTATTTATAGTTTATATATTGTATTAATTATTTTTATGATGTTATTAATATTTTTTAATTTTTATATAAAACATAACATCTTGCTTTCCATTTTGTGGGAATATGATTACGACGTTTGTGTGTATGGTGGACTACCGCTTTGCGAAGCGATGTGATTCATTCAAGATTTACATGGAATGTATTTAGGATAGTTTTAACAAAAATATGTGATATATATGACATAAAAATGATTCTATAATGAAAATATTTCCTATAAGTTTATTTATTTTAATCCAATAAGAAAATTAAAATGGTGTTCATGCGTACCTACGGGAAACCGTCTCTATGAACGATGTGTCTCATTTCCCATTTTATTATTTCATAGTTAATTATAAATAAGTATATGATGAATATATAAATATATATATGATATATATATATAATTATTATCAATCTGGGGATGATGAAATCATGATCTAAGTAAGAGAACTGAGAACAAAAAGTCAAAACATGTATGAATAACATAGCGGTTATTAATCGAAACATAACTTTAACAAGGAATTGATAATAGATGACTAATATAAAGTCATAAGTAAATCATATATAGTATTATATATAGAAATATGGTTCATTTATAGATTTATAATAAACTTATATTTATTATACATGAGGTTTGAATGATTATGATGAGAGACAATACTTAAGGTAATAATACTACAAATACGGGAAAGGGAAGCGCCCCCTTATATCAGCGCTAAGCAAAACCGCTGATAAAGGTTACCCTGTATCAGCACTAAAATTTTAGCACTGATATAGGGTGTCTTTAGCAGCACTTTTCTAGCACTGATAGATGATATCTTTATCAGCGCTCGAAAAGTGCTGATAAATAACTCCTGTATCAACGCTAAAGAAGCGCTGATAAAACGATCCTTTATCAGTGCTAGAAAAGCACTGATAAAGGCACTCTGTATCAGCGCGAAAATTTTAGCGCTGATACAAGAATGATTTATTAGTGCTCTTTTTTAGTCTGTTTTTTTATAAAGTCGGTTGCACAGTGCCCTTGTTTTGTCGCGACCTAAAGCTCTCGCGGTAGTGGAACCCAGCGACTCCCCTCTTCCACCCGCGCTTCTCTTGCTGGACATCCGCTGCCCTCGCTCCTCTTTGCCGGACCTCCACCGCCCGCAATGCCCCTTCGGTTTGCCATAACTCTGCCGCCCGCAACACCCCTTCGGTTTTCCAAACCTCCGCCGCCCGCAACACCTGACTTCTTGTTGCCGGACCTGCGCCGCCCTCGCTTCGCTTTGCCGGACCTCCGCCGCCCACAACGCCCTCTTCTGTTTGCCGGACCTCCACCGCCCTCAACGCCCTCTTTGGTTTTCCGGACCTCCCAAGGCATGTTTTGCAAATATTTTTTCAATATTGTTCTTTCTGTTAGTTGAACCATTTATTTGGGTTAAATATTTATGTTTTTGGTGTTTAATTGCATCCTTAGGGCCTTTCCTTAGTTCAGTTGGTGGTTTCATTCTGGTTTTGTGAATATATCAAGAAATAGGTAGGTTTTTACATTATTCTACATTGTTTTAGGTGTTTAATATGATTTATTTGGTTCTAAAATGGTTTTATAAATTTTCTGGGTTGTGGGAAACATGTTTTCCAATTTTTTTGTTGTGCATAAGGGTTTGATAATGACTTGACTATTGTAAATGGTTGTCTGTCATGTGTGTTTCTATTATTGGAAGACTGATTATATAAAATAGATATAATTTTTTTATAGGGGTTGGAATTGAGCACAATGGAATCCTAGTGATGGAGAATAACCCGACCCCATAAACTCATTTATACCTAGAATACATTAATTCAAACAATAATACATCACCAAAATTTAGTAAAACTTCCCAAACAAATTCTCTCCACCCTTAGGAGTAGCGTTACACACCTAATTTAAGAAGAAAAACAAGTAATTAGAATGTAATTAAATGAATGCAGATAATAGGATGTTACATTGACTATATGAATGGTGTTACAAATAATGTTTATAAAAAGGGGATAATTATAATGAATATGTCATTAATAGACCATATTATACTATTATAAATCGAAACATCATCATTGAAAAAACAATTTGTCAAAACATGATACATTATAATATTATAAAATTGTGGAATCATCTACCAAAATATATTTTATTCCATAAATTGTAAGACATTGAGTTACTATCTTTATCATATTGGGGAACTCCAACAATATGATTTTAATCTACACTAGGGTACACTAGTCAGTGTAGTCGTCTAATCTAGTTTATCATATAACATGATGTCTCACATAGTTACCTATGTTTCCATTACCATCAATTATATAGAGATAATAAAAAAGTGTGTCACTAAAAAACTATAGTTATTATTAATAAAACATAACAAATAAATCTCAAATAACATCCAAAACCATCCTAATAAATAATCAATTTCTCCTATACATCCATGCCTCACACAGAAATTAAATTCATCCCATTAATGGGTACAAGTCAATATATGACATAGTTATTCCAAGGATCTACAGTTAAGGATTTCAGAAGCATAATTTGAAAATAATTGATAAAAATTCCAAAAAGGAATTTGACAAAACAGTGGAATTTTTATTATTTACCATCCTTTGAGAAATAATATTTGAAATCATTCCTTTTGAAATATTTTTAAATCACATATTCCTTATCAAGAAATCTAATATATTCTTTTCAAATTATGAAAATCGTACCATAAAAAGAGTTGAAAATAATAAAAACATTTTTACTTTGAATGATTTATTCATGTAATTATTTAATAATTTGGAAAAATCATAAAACTCATATTTAGATCTCCAATTAGATTTTAGGAGAACAACTAAATTCAAAATTTTATTTATTATTGAATCAAAAAACATGAAAAATACTGTAATATCATTGTTTCATGTTTGGATATAATTTAAATAAAATTATAAAACCCTTCATGAATATCAAACATTGGAATATTTTGATAAGTTATAAATTTTAGAAACTCTTACACTCCCCAATAGTCAATGAAATGAATTTGAGTAAATTTTTTAACTCAATATTTGTTGAAACCACATTAAATAAATGTTGAAAGACAAATTAATAAAAATTATATCCCATAAAATCACTAGACGAACAAATAACCTATAATGAACTAGTCAAAACACATGTTTTTACTGCCATAGTTGTTAGGGTTTAGTGGGAAAAAGAAAACCAAGGTTCCCTTGGTGTTGATGGTGGATATATGTGCTAGTAGTTCCCCTTTTGGTGACTGTTATTGGTTTTGGAATGGGGATGTTGACCCTCATGTTTAATGGAGGCTTGGTTGTATTATTGGTTCCCTTACCTTTTTTTGTTATTTTGGTTTTGGTTGAAATTGTTAAATTCTTATCCCCTATTGCAGTGTTATCTTTTGGTCTATTATATTGTGAAATTTGTTTATGATATGATGTTTGATTATTATGTAATATTTATTGTTTTCACATGAAAAAACCATTTCCAAGGGTGTTACTCAATGACTAGGGACTAGTTATAACCCATGAGGATTGGTAATTCCCTTTGGAACTTCCCACGAGTTGGGTCAGGTGTCAAGTGCGATGGAAACCTAGCCTAGTTCATGATAAGAAGTCTACACCATAGTATGGTTGTCTAAATCTTTTTTGTACCGTGTCCATGGGAGGTTGCAACGTGTTATCTTTTTTTATTGAATCTAATATTCTTTGTTATGAATCTTGATTATAGGTTAGAAAACTTGATCTCCTTATAAGGAAGTGGTTCTCTCCAACTATATTTGGAAGTCTTGTTTTGTGTACTTGAACCATAAATACTAATATTTGAGATTCTAATATGATGATGATGAATAAAGATTTGATGGATGCTAATCATTTAACAATAGAGTATGAGAACAGAGTGAAAGAGTTCATCAAGTTTGCAAAGGATCACGCAAAGGATCCTTCTCAAATCCTTTGTCCATGTTTATGTTGTTGTTATTCTAGACTAGTTACTCCAGAGGAGTTGGATGAACATTTGATATGTCACAGAATAGATCGGAGTTATAAATGTTGGAATAAACACAGAGAAAAAGAAAATGTAGCTACTGGCTGGGATAAAACTACGTTTTATGGATCATCAGATATGAATACAAATATGGATAATGAAGAAGACCATATGGAGGACGTGAGTACAGATGTCAATGATGATGAAGATTGTATTGAGTAAATGACAATGAAAATTCAAGATGAACTCCGTGATTGCCCAAAATTGTTTGAGAAGTTAAAGAGTTGTGAAAAGATGCCATTGTATGCTGCTTGCACTAAGTATACAACATTTTCAGTTGTATGGAAGTTGTATAAATTGAAAGCAGTAAATGGATGGAGTGATGTCAGTTTTATGGAACTACTTTCTCTCTTGAATGACATGCTCCTGGAAGATAATGAGCTCCCAAGACAGACATATAAAGCTAGAAGAATGATACGCTCGATGGGAATGATTTATGTAAGAATACATGCCTGCCCGAAAGACTATATATTGTTTATCAAAGAGAACAAATCACTTATATAATTCCCAAAGTGTGGTGCTTCTTTATACAAGAAAGATAAATCCAATCCTATGAAAGTTGTATGGTACTTTCCAATAATTCCAAGGTTTAGGCGTCTATATGGAAGTGAAGAAACTGCAAGACAATTGTCGTGGGATGAAGATAAAAGAAATAAAGATGGGTTATTACGTCCTCAGGCCGACTCTCCTTAATGGAAGAAAATTGATCTTGAGTATCCTGAATTTGGAAAAGAGCCGAGAAACCTTCGTCTTTTGTTATCTATAGATGGAGTGAATCCTTTTGGTTTTCAAACCAGCACTCATAGTACATGGCCTGTTATGTTGGTAAATTATAACTTGCCACCCTAGTTATTCATGAAGTGGAAATTCATCATGTTATCTATGCTTATATCAGGACCAAACCAACCAGGTAACGATATTGATGTTTATATGGCTCCTTTGGTCGAGGATTTGAAGTTATTGTGGGACTCATGTGTAATGTTGTATGATGCTTATAAAAGTGAATAATTCACGTTGAGAGTGATGTTGTTTGGGACAATAATTGATTTCCCTGCTTATGGAAATTTTTCAGGCTATAGCATTAAAAGAACTCAAGGGTGTCCCATGTGCGAAGAAGATACAGAATCAATTAGGTTGAAACATTCATCGAAATCTGTGTTTCTAGGACATCGTAGATTTCTAACTCACCGGCATAAGTATCGATCTTGGATGACATCATTCAATGGAAGTTCAGAAAAATGCGCAACACCATCTCCACTAGCAGGTGATCCTCTTTTTGAGAAATTAAAAGATCTGAACACTATTTTTGGTAAACCATTTTTGAAAAACCTTACGAAAATCGGTTGGAAAAAGAGATCAGTTTTTTTTTGAATTACCATACTTGAATTGTTTGTACATCAGCATTTTCTTGATGTGATGCATGTGGAAAAAATGTATGTGATAGTGTCATCAGAACATTTCTAAATTCCTCTGGAAAAACAAAATATGGAATTAAGGCAAGCTTGGACATGGTTGACATGGGAATATGAGAAGAGTCGGCCTCTGTGAAGGGTGAAAATCGAATGTTTCTTCCTCCAACTGCTTATACTCTTTCTAGGGCTGAGAGATATCAGTTTTGCAACTTCTTTGATGATGTAAAGGTTCCAGTGGGGTACTCATAAAATATTAAGAACATTATGTCAATGAATGATTTGAAGTTAAAAGGTTTGAAATCACATGATTTCCATGTTTTGATGCAAGATCTAATTCCTATAGCTTTATGTTGCATTTTGCCCATGAATTTTCATCATACGTTAACCAAACTTTGTTTCTTTTCCAAAGATATATGTAGCAAAGTTTTAGACCCGTGGAAATTGTCAGCTATGGAAAAAGAAATTTTCATTATATTATGTGAATTAGAAATGTTCTTCCCGCCGACATTCTTTGATATGATGGTTCATTTGATGATTCACTTGGTGGGAGAGATTTGACTTTGTGGTCCTGTTCACTATAGATGGATGTATCCTTTTGAACGGTATATGCAGATTTTGAAAGGGTATGTCAAAAATCGAAGTCGGCCAGTGGGTTGTATGGTGGAGCGATATATTGTTGAGGAAGCCATTGAATTTTGTACTGAATATCTATCTGATGTGGAAAGCATTGGTCTCCCGAAATCTCGTCACACTGGACGCATTGAGGGTGAGGGAATTTCTGGAAGAGAAGTTGTGACAATCAGTATTATAGATCTGGAGAAGGCTCATCTTTATGTTTTGCATAATAGTTTGGATTTTGCTCCATATGTTGAAACTCAAAAATAAATTCTTAGGCAGTTGAATCCATCAAGGGATGAAAAATGGTTATCAGATGCACATAATCACTAGTTTATAGGATGGTTTTAGGACCATATTTTTAAGCAGTTGGATGAAAATTTGAATTCAATTTCAGAACGTCTTCGATCGATAGCCATTGGACCAAGTGTGTATGTATTATCTTACAGTGGTTTTGTAATTAATGGTTATAAATTCTATATAGATGAAAATGATGAAGATAGTACCATGAAAAATAGTGGAGTTACACTAGTGGCTAAAGTGATGCATGGTTCTGGTAGTAAGGACAAAAATGCAATATATGCAAATTTGTCATACTTTGGCATTATCAAACTAATATGGGAGTTGGATTATACGATATTCCAATTGCCGATTTTTTATTTCAAATGGATTTATAACAATAGTGGTGTTAAAATAGATGAATGGGGATTTGTGAAAGTTGATTTTAGTAAAGAAGGGTAGAAAGACAAACTGTTTATAATGGCATCACAAGCTCTACACGTTTTTTATGTTTCAGATCCCGCAAACCGAAAGTGGTCGATTGTTCTGTTATCATCCAAAACTACTGACAGTTTCGATGAAAATTCAGTTGAGGACGATCCATTTAGTGGTACGTCGCAATCATTTCAGAGAATTCCCAATGCAGATGATGTTTTGTATGTTAGAGGAGACCACAATGATGGGATTTGGATAGTCAATAGAGGTGTCAAATCCCATCAACCTTTGAAAAAAAGAGAGTTCAGTAAACAGGGTATATTTTGAATGTAATATAGATATTGTTATCTCATGTTATTGTATTATCATTACTGAATTTATGTAATCTGAATTAACTGTTCAACCACTTTTGCAGATACTGACTTTTGCACATTCTGGTGCTCCTAACCTTGAGGCTGAACAGGTCTCTCAAGCAGCTACTGCTGCGGCTACTTCTGCTCCTGCAGCTCATGCTGCTGCGGTTGCTGCTGCTGCTGCTAGTCCTGCAGATCATGCTGCTGCTGCTGCTGTTTCTCCTTCTGCTGTTGCTGTTGCTTCTGCAGCTCCTGCTGCGGCTCCTGGTGCTCCTGCTACTCCCCCTGCTGCGGATCCTGCTGCTGCGGCTCCTCCTGCTGCTCCTGCTGCTGCGGATCCTGCTGCTCTTAGTGTTGAGGTCCAACAACCATCAGCACATGCCGTTGATACCATTCTATATGAACATATATATGATTTTGATATCGATGAAATGGTCAGGAATGAAGGACCAATGTCACAGAAATCAGAGGTGCGTCTTAGTTTGACGGTGTTAGCCAAAATTCTTAAGGCAAAAAACAAAGGCATAAAATTTGTAGTCGGATAGAATGCACGAGGCCAACATGTGAATCCCAACAAGGCTATGTTTAGAAGCTACATTGGAGTTGTCACTCAGCAACGCGTGCCGATTGACATAGATTCATGGCACCATGTTGTGTCTGAGTTAAAGGCTGTGATGTGGGAAGAAATTACGGTAACATTATGAATTTATTTCTTTAATTTACTAGAAAATAATATAATGAAACAATGTCTTACTCTTATCAATCTCTTGGAGAGTACATTTATAGTAGATGATTCACACAAGGATTATGTACTAAGGCTTGCAGGAAAGATTCATCGAGGTTTTCACACTATTTTAACAAGATGTCACCTCAAAGATACAAAAGGTAAAATAAACCCACACCCACCCATTGTCTACGCTCACCTGATATGCCAAGAAGCATGGGATGCATTTATTGGTCATCATGGGGATGAGAAGTTTCAGGTACAGTGTGAGTGATAATACGTTGTTTGAGGATACCTATATTCATCACTTTGATTGTCAATATTTCATTTATGAAACAGAAACTCTGTACTGAAAATAAGGAAGGTGCTTCAAAACCAACATACCCCTATCGTAAAGCAAGGATGGGGTATGCTTTATTAGAAAAGAAAATGGTACATATTTTAAATTTATAATAATATTGTTAGGTTCCAATAAACAACATCATAATTATTTTTCTATGTTTATATGTATATTGATGAGTCTGAATCTAAATGCACTTCCATCCCACATCATGTGCTATGGAAGGAGGCACGTGTGAACAAAGAAGGGACATTAGTTGATGAGAACACATAGGAAGTGTAGGAAATATGTTTAAGTATGACACGATGATACAATAATTTGTTTAAAATTGCTATTACATAAAACTAATTAGTTATTTTCCTATATCCGACAGTCACAGAAATCAGCTACTCCTGTAGGTGATACATACCTATTATTGATGGCTTTGAAGCAGCCAGAAAAATACGGTCGTGTCATAGGTGCAGGGTTTGGGGTGACACCTCGAGAATATTTTGAGAAGAAGAAGAAAATGGATGATATAGATGAAAAATTGGAACAAATGAGTGAAAAAATAACAACCCTTGAAGAATAATTGCAATGGTAGGGAGAGTTTCTAGAAACTTTTATGGGTGGAAAGTAAAGAGAAGACACAACTCAAGAACAACCGCCACATGAACATCCCGCCCCATCCCCCACCAGCTTTGAGGCAAGACATTCACCTCAAAGAACTGTCTTAGCCATGGTAATCAATATTCAAATAATTGTTGCAATGAAATATGAATCAGACAAACACTGATAATTTTTCTGTACTCATCTTCTACAGGGTGATAATGATTGTGATTTATATCTATCAACACCCACCCATCACCTTGTAGCGAGGGATACAGTGTTAAATATCCTAGATTCCACACTGCATAATACACCACTTCCGAAAGATCATATGAAAGTGACGATTACTGTAGCTCATGAGCCAAAGGCAGAGCAACCTATTCCACTTGATGACGATGATATTCATACGGTCAAAAAGGATATTGGGACATTCATTGCATGTCCGTCACAACTTGTAAGATTATATGCGGACAAAGAGGTATTTATTTCATTTTATTTTCAAGCTAAACCCTTAATAATTAATGAAAAAAGGGTCTAAACCAATGATTGTTGTTATAGATGGAGAAAGGGAAGGTGATGAAAAACGTCGGCTCAAAACCATCTAAAGGATTGACCAACCGATCCCAAGGAGCTACTGAAATCACAATAACACCACCTATTCTCTATCCACATTTACTAGCATTGAAGACTCATGTGGATATGAAGCTAAAAGATGGTAATAGTCATATAGTGGTTTTCAAAGAGAATATATATAGAGAGGAAAGTCAATATTTCATTGCTGCTGAAAATGTAAATGAAATCCTTGAAAACGGTTGGCTAGGCGTCATAGTTGTAAATGTATATATGAGGTATGTTTCCATGAATTGATTTTCCAAATACTGATCTAATGTGAAAATTATGACTAAATGCATTTTATATTGTTGACAGACGCATTTATGAAAAACAGTTGAAGGAATTTTCCCACGAGCCAAGATTTGGACTGGTTAGTCCTCATATCACATCAACACACCTAACAAAAATAGAGCCATCAAAAAGGGATGCAATAGTGAATGTCTTGCTGAAAACATTTGAACGCAAGACTATAGATGACAGACTTTTCCTAATACCAAACATGTAGGGGTAATACTCTACAATTAAATCATATCAATTATATTTTTACTTATTTTATTACTTATTCCTTTTTGTGTTTTTTGGAAACATTGGTTGCTAATTGCGGTGAACTTGGATACTCCGAAGATTTATTTTCTGGATTCAAAGCAAGGATATCCATCAAACCAACCACACATGATCAAGTTTGTGAATCTGTAAGACACTACATCTTATATTTTAGGTCTAAACATCAAGTAATATAATTTATATTATCTTTTACTGAGGATTCTGTTATGATAGGGAGATGTATGATTATCGTCTAAAAAAAGGAATGAGGACAGGGGCTAAGCATAGGGAGGCGAGCAAGTACTACGTCTGGACAAATATCAGGGTATATATAATAAAATTTCACTATCCAAACACATCTCCACATAAGTTAATTATTCTCCTAATGATCAATTTTTTTGTTGTGTCCAAAACAAACAAACGATAATGATTGCGGTTTTTATGTTTGTAAATTTACAAAAGAGATCGTTTTTCATTAGCAAACTAGCATCCCTAAAGAGGTATTTTTAAAAACAACTACTAGTTCGTTTAAGTTATTTATTAATTATTTATTTTTTTATTTTGCAGTACTAATCTAACTGCCAAAAATCCTCATAATCACAAGACGATATATATCTGTTCAGAAACAAGTGGTCCGCATACCTGATGGAAGATTGTACACAAATAAAATGATGATCTGACTTGGGGACATGTACAATTTGTGGTCATTTTTGAGAGGGGTTAAGGGGATCAAAAGATGAAACATTGTTGTATGTAAATGTTTGTAGGAAAATTTTAATTTTTATTAAATAAAAAAGCCTTTATCCAATGATCAATTTTCCCATTTTAACAGATGATATGCACCAGCAACATGTAAGAATGCTGAACCACTCAAAGGGTCTCTATTTTGTTTAAAATGGACACAATTTTTAGTGAAAACAACAACTGACCTACGGAAATCCGACCAAAAGCATTCGTATTGCATTGATATTTTATAATAATTATCCAAGGATCCTTGGTGACATGTACGAGTCAACCCCGCCTCAATCCGAGGCACAATGTGGATGCTAGCACTCAAAGGGTCTCTCTTGTTTTAAATGGACACGATTTTTTGTGAAAACAACAAATGAACTACAGAAATCTGACCTAATGCATTTTGATTGCATCGATATTTTATGAGAACGATCCAAGGGTCCTTGGTGATGTGTAAGAGTCAACCCCGCCTCAATACGAGGCACGGTGTGGCCGTTATCACTCAAAGGGTCTCTATTTTGTTTAAAATGGACACAATTTTAAGTGAAAACAACAACTGACCTACAGAAATATGAAAAAAGCATTCTTATTGCAGTGATATTTTATAATAAATATACAAGGGTCCTTGGTGATGTGTACGAGTCTACCTCGACTCAATCTGAGGCACAGTGTGGCCGCTACCACTCAAAGGGTCTCTATTGTTTAAAATGGATCCGGTTTTAATTGAAAACAAAAACTGACCTATGGAAATCGCACCAAACACATTCAGATTGCATTGATCATTTATCAGAATGATCCAATGGACCTTGGTGACATGTAAGAGTCAACCCCGCCTCAATATGAGGCATGATGTGGCCACTATCACTCAAAGGGTCTTTGTTTTGTTTAAAATGGACACGATTTTAAGTGAAAACAACAACTAACCTACGGAAATCTGAACAAACGCATTCAAATTGCATTGATATTTTATAAGAATGATTCGAGGGTCCTTGGTGACATGTAAGAGTCAACCCTACCTCAATCCGAGGCACGGTGTGGATGCTAGCACTCAAAGGGTCTCTCTTGTTTAAAATGGACGCAATTTTAATTGAAAACAACAACTGACCTACGAAAATCCAACCAAACACATTAGGATTGCATAATCATTTATAAGAAAGATCCAAGGGTCCTTGGTGATATGGAAAAGTCAACCCCGCCTCAATCCGAGGCACGGTGTGGCCTCTAGCACTCAAAGGGTCTCTATTTTGTTTAAAATGGACACGATTTTAAGTGAAAACAACAACTGACCTACAAAAATCCAACCAAACACATTCGTATTGAATTTATCTTTTATAAGAATGATCCAACTGTACTTGGTGATGTGTAAAAGTTAACCCCAACTCAATATGAGGCACGGTGTGGCAGCTAGAACTCAAAGGGTCTCTCTTCTTTAAAATGGACATGATTTTAATTGAAAACAACAACTGACCTACGGAAATCCGACCAAAAAAATTAGGATTGTATTGATATTTTATAAGAACGACACAAGGGTCCTTGGTGATGTGTACAAGTCAACCCCGCCTCAATCCGAGGCACGGTGTGGCCGGTATCACTCAAAGGGTCTCTATTTTGTTTAAAACGGACACAATTTTAAGTGAAAACAACAACTGAACTACGGAAATCCAACCAAACGCATTCAGATTGCATTGATCTTTTATAAGAATTATCCAAGGGTACTTGGTGACGTGTACAAGTCATCCCCGCCTTAATCTGAGGCATGGTGTGGCCGCTAGCACTCAAAGGGTCTCTATTTTGTTTAAAATAGACATGATTTTAAGTGAAAACAACAACTGACTTATGGAAATATGACCAAAGACATTCCTATTACATTGATCTTTTATAAGAACGATCCAAGGGTCCTTGGTGATGTGTAAGAGTCAACCTCGCCTCAATTCGAGGCACGGTGTGGCCGCTAGCACTCAAAGCGCCTCTCTTGTTTAAAATGGACACGATTTTAATTGAAAACAACAACTGACCTACATAAATCTGAAAAAACGCATTCTGATTGCAGTGATCATTTATAAGAACGATCCAAGGGTCCTTGGTGATGTGTATGAGTCAACCCTGCCTCAATCTAAGGCACGGTGTGACCGATATCACTCAAAGGGTCTCTATTTTGTTTTAAATGGACACGATTTTAAGTGAAAACAACAACTGACCTACGGAAATCCATCCAAATGCATTCAGATTGCATTGATATTTTATAAGAACGATCCAAGGGTCCTTGGTGACATGAAAGAGTCAACCTTGCCTCAATCCGAGGCACGGTGTGGCCGATATCACTCAAAGGGTCTCTTTTGTTTAAAATGGATGCGATTATAATTGAAAACAACAACTGACCTACGTAAATCCAACCAAATGAATTCGGATTGCATTGATATTTTATAATAAAGATACAAGGGTCCTTGATGACGTGTAAGAGTCATCCCTACCTCAATACGAGGCATGGTGTGGCCGCTAGCACTCAAAGGGTCTCTATTTTGTGTAAAATGGACACAATTTTAAGTGAAAACAACAACTGACCTACGGAAATCCGACCGAACGCATTCGGATTGCATTGATCTTTTGTAAGAAAGATCCAAGGGTCCTTGGTGACATGTAAAATTCAACCCTGCCTCAATATGAGGCATGGTGTAGCACCTAGCACTCAAAGGGTCTCTCTTGTTTAAAATGGACACGATTTTAATTGAAAACAACAACTCAACTACAGAAATCCGAACAAATGTATTCGGATTGCATTGAAATTTTATAAGAACGATCCAAGTGTCCTTGGTGATGTGTAAGAGTCAACCCTGCCTCAACCTGTGGTGCGGTACGACCGTTATCACTCAAAAGGTCTCTATTTTGTTTAAAATGGACACAAATTTAAGTGAAAACAACAAATAACCTACGAAAATCTAACCAAACACATTTTAATTGAATTGATATTTTATAATAATGATCCAAGTGTCCTGGGTGATGTTTACGAGTCAACCCTGCCTCAATCCGAGGCATGGTGTGGCCGCTAGCACTCAAAGGGTCTCTATTTTGTTAAACATTTACACGATTTTAAGTGAAAACAACAACTAACCTACAGAAATCTGACCAAAACCATTCAGATTGCATTTATCTTTTATAAGAACGATACAAGGGTCCTTGGTGACATGTACGAGTCAACCCTGCATCAATCCAAGGCACAGTGTGGCCGCTAGAACTCAAAGGGTCTCTCTTGTTTAAAATAGACACGATTTTAATTGAAAACAACAACTAACCTACGTAAATCCAACAAAACGCATTCAGATTGCATTGAAAATTTATAATAATGATACAAGGGTCTTTGGTGATGTGTACGAGTCAACCCCGCCTCAATATGAGCCATTGTGTGGCCTCTAACACTCAAAGGGTCTCTATTTTTTTTTTAAAATGGACACGATTTTAAGCGAAAACAACAACAGACCTACATAAATCCAACCAAATGCAATAGGATTGCATTGAGATTTTATAAGAAAAATCCAAGGGTCCTTGGTGATGTGTATAAGTCAACCCTGCCTCAATCCGAGGCACGGTGTGGCCGCTAGCACTCAAAGGGTCTCTCTTGTTTAAAATGGACACGATTTTAATTGAAAACAACAACTGACCTACGGAAATCTGACCAAACGCATTCAGATTACATAGATCTTTTATAATAACGATCCAAGGGTCCTTGGTTATGTGTACGAGTCAACCCTGCCTCAATCCGAGGCACGGTGTGGCCACTATCACTCAAAGGGTCTCTATTTTGTTTAAAATGGACACGATTTTAAATGAAAACAAAAATTGACCTACCCAAATACAACCAAACGCATTTGGATTGCACCAATATTTTATAAGAACGATACGAGGGTCCTTGGTGAAGTTTAAGAGTCAACCCCTCCTCAATCCGTGACACGGTGTGGCTGCTACCTCTCAAAGGGTCTCTATTTTGTTTAAAATGGACACGATTTTAAGTGAAAACAACAACTGACCTATGGAAATCCAACCAAATGCATTTGGATTGCATTGATATTTTATAAGAACGATCCAGGGGTCCTTGGTGATGTTTACGAGTCAACCCCGCCTCAGTCCGAGGTACGGTGTGGCTGCTAGCACTCAAAGGGTCTCTGTTTTGTTTAAAATGGACACGATTTTAAGTGAAGACAACAACTGACCTACATAAATCCTAACAAATGCATTCGGATTGCATTGAGATTTTATAAGAACAATCCAAGGGTCCTTTTTGACGTGTAAAAGTAAACACCGCATCAATCCGAGGCACAGTGTGGCCACTATCACTCAAAGGGTCTTTATTTTGTTTAAAATGGACACGATTTTAGGTGAAAACAACGACTGACCTACGGAAATCTGACCAAATGCATTTAGATGGCATTGATCTTTTATAATAACGATCCAAGGGTCCTTGGTGACGTGTATGAGTCAACCCCTCATCAATACGAGGCACGGTGTGACCGCTAGCACTCAAAGGGTCTCTCTTGTTTAAAATGGACACGATTTTAATTGAAAACAATAACTGACCTAGGGAAATCCGACCAAACACATTCGGATTGAATTGATATTTTCTAATAAAGATACAAGGGTCCTTGGTGATGTGTATGAGTCAACCCCGCCTCAATCCGAGGCACAGTGTGAACGCTAGAAATCAAAGGGTCTCTATTTTGTTTAAAATGGACACAATTTTAAGTGAAAACAACAACTAACCTACTGAAATCCATAAAAATGCATTTGGATTGCATTGAGATTTGATAATAACAATACAAGGGTCCTTGGTGACGTGTAAAAATCAACCCCGCCTCAATCTGAGGCACGGTGTGGCCGCTAGCACTCAAAGGGTCTCTCTTATTTAAAATGAACGCGATTTTAATTGAAAACAACAACTGACCTATGGAAATATGACCAAACGCATTCGGATTGCCTTAATCTTTTATAATAACGATCCATGGGTCCTTGGTGATGTGTAAAAGTCAATATTGCCTCAATCCGAGGCACAATGTGGCCGGTATCACTCAAAGGGTCTCTATTTTGTTTAAAATGGACACGATTTTATGTGAAAACAACAACTGACCTACCGAAATACAACCAAATGCATTATGATTGCACTTACCTTTTATAAGGACGATCCAAGGGTCCTTGGTGAAGTTTAAAAGTGAACCCCACCTCAATCGGAGGTAGGGTGTGGCCGCTAGCACTCAAAGGGTCTCTATTTTGTTTAAAATGGACACGATTTTAAGTGAAAACAACAACTGACCTATGGAAATCCAACCAAACGCATTCAGATTACATTGATATTTTATAAGAATGATCCAAGGGTCCTTGGTGACATGTAAAAGTCAAACCCGCCTTAATTCGAGGCATTGTGTGGCCGCTAGCACTGAAAGGGTCTCTCTTGTTTAAAATGGATATGATTTTAATTGAAAACAACAACTAACCTACGTAAATATGACCAAATGCATTTGTATTGCACATATCTCTTTTAAGAACGATCAAACGGTCCTTGGTGACATGTAAAAGTCAACCTCGCATCAATCCGAGGCACGGTGTGGCTGCTATCACTCAAAGGGTCTCTATTTTGTATAAAATGGACATGATTTTAAGTTAAAACAACAACTGACCTACGGAAATCCAACCAAACGCATTCGGATTGCATTGAGCTTTTATAAGAATGATATAAGGGTCCTTGGTGACGTTTATGAGTCAACCCCTCTTCAATCCGAGGTACAGTGTGGCCGCTAGCACTGAAAGGGTATTTCTTTTTTAAAATGGACACGATTTTAATTGAAAACAACAACTGACCTACGGAAATCCGACCAAACGCATTCATATTGCATCGATCTTTTATAATAAAGATAAAAGGGTCCTTGGAGATGTGTACGAGTCAACCCCGCCTATATCCGAGGCACGGTGTGGCCGCTAGAACTCAAATGGGTCTCTCTTGTTTAAAATGGACGCGATTTCTATTGAAAACAACAAATGACCTACAGAAATCCAACCAAACGCATTTTTATTGCATTGATCATTTATAAGAATGATCCAAGAGTCCTTGGTTATGTGTACGAGTAATCCTCGCCTCAATCCGAGGCACGGTGTGGCCGCTATCACTAAAATGGTCTTTATTTTGTTTAAAATGGACACGATTTTAAGTGAAAGCAAGAACTGACCTACAGAAATCTGACTAAACGCATTCGGATTGAAATGATATTTTATAAGAACAATACAAGGGTCCTTGGTGACGTGTACGAGTCAACCCCGCCTCAATCCGAGGCACAATGTAGCCTCTAGCACTCAAAGGGTCTCTCTTGTTTAAAATGGACGTGATTTTAATTGAAAACAACAACTGACCTATGGAAACCCAACCAAACGCATTCAGATTGCATTGATATTTTATAATAACAATCCAAGAATCCTTAGTGATGTGTACAAGTCAACCCTGCCTCAATCCAAGGCACAGTGTGGCCGCTAGCACTCAAAGGGTCTCTATTTTCTTTAAAATGGACACAATTTTAAGTGAAAACAAATACTGACCTACGGAAATCCGACCAAATGCATTCAGATTTCATTGATCTTTTATTATAATGATCAAACGTTCCTTGTTGGCGTGTACAAGTAAACCCCGCCTCAATCAGAGGCACTTTGTGGCCGCTAGCACTCAAAGGGTATCTCTTGTTTAAAATGGACACGATTTTAATTGAAAACAACAACTGACCTATGGTAATCTGACCAAACGCATCTTTATTGTATTGATCTTTTATAAGAATGATCCAAGGGTCCTTGGTGACGTTTCGGAGTCAACCTCGCCTCAATATGAGGCACAGTGTGGCCATTATCACTCAAAGGGTCTCTATTTTGTTTAAAATGAACACGATTTTAAGTGAAAACAAAAACTAACCTATAGAAATCCAACCAAATGCATTCGGTTTGCATTGATATTTTATAATAATGATCCAAGGATAATTGGTGATGTTTACGAGTCAACACTGCCTCAATCCGAGGCATGGTGTGGCCGCTATCACTCAAAGGGTGTCTATTTTGTTTAAAATGGACATGATTTTAAGTGAAAACAAAAACTGACCTACAGAAATCTGACCAAAAGGATTCGGATTGCATTGATCTTTTATAATAACTATCCAAGGGTCCTTGGTGACATGTATGAGTCAACACTGCCTCAATATGAGGCACAGTGTGGCCGCTAGCACTGAAAGGGTCTCTCTTGTTTAAAATGGACATGTTTTTAATTGAAAACAACAAATGACCTACGTAAATCCAACCAAACGCATTCGGATTGCATTGAACTTTTATAATAATGATACAAGGGTCCTTGGTGACGTGTATGAGTCAACCCCGTCTCAGTCTGAGGCATGGTGTGACCGCTATCACTCAAAGGGTCTCTATTTTGTTTAAAATGGACACGATTTTAAGTGAAAACAACAACTGACCTTCAGAAATCCAACTAAAGGCATTCAGATTGAATTTATATTTTATAATAAAGATCCAAGGGTCCTTGGTGACGTTTAAGAGTCAACCCCACCTCAATATAAGGCACGATGTGGCCGCTAGCACTCAAAGGGCCTCTCTTGTTTAAAATGGAAAAAATTTTAATTGAAAACAACAACTGACCCATGGAAATAAGACCAAACGCATTCAGATTGCATTGATCTTTTATAAGAACTATCCAAGGGTCCTTGGTGATGTGTAAGAGTCAAACCCGCCTCAATATGAGGCACGGTGTGGCCGCTAGCACTCAAAGGGTCTCTCTTGTTTAAAATGGACGCGATTTTAATTGAAAACAACAACTGACCTACGGAAATCTGTCCAAACGCATTCAGAATGCATTGATATTTTATAAGAACTATCCAAGGGTACTTGGTGACGTGTACGAGTCAACCCCACCTCAATCCGAGGCACAATGTGGCCTCTATCACTCAATAGGTCTTTATTTTGTTTAAAATGGACACGATTTTAAGTGAAAACAACAACTGACCTACGAAAATTTGACAAAACGCATTTATATTGTATCGATATTTTATAAGAATCATCCAAGGGTCCTTGGTGACATGTAAGAGTAAACCCTACCTCAATCCGAGGCATAGTGTGGCCGCTAGCACTCAAAGGGTCTCTCTTGTTTAAAATGGACGTGATTTTAATTGAAAACAACAACTGACCTATCGAAATCTGATCAAACGCATTCGGATTGCATTGATTCTTTATGAGAATGATCCTAGGGTCATTGGTGATGTGTAAGAGTTAACCCCGCCTCAATCCGTGGCACGGTGTGGAGGCTATCACTCAAAGGGTCTCTATTTTGTTTAAAATGGACACAATTTTAAGTGAAAACAACAACTGACCTACAGAAATCTGACCAAACACATTATGATTGAATTGATCTTTTATAAGAACGATCCAAGGGTCCTTGGTGACGTTTAAAAGTCAAACCTACCTCAATCCGAGGCATGGTGTGGCCGCTAGCACTCAAAGGGTCTCTCTTGTTTAAAATGGACACAATTTTAATTGAAAACAACAACTGACCTACGGAAATCAGACCAAACACATTAGGATTGCACTGATCTTTTATAAGAACGATCCAAGGTCCTTGGTGACGGGTATAAGTCAATCCCACCTCAATATGAGGCACGGTGTGGCCACTATCACTCAAAGGGTATCTATTTTGTTTAAAATGGACATGATTTTAAGTGAAAACAACAACTGACCTACAGAAATCCAACCAAACACATTCATATTACATTGATATTTTATAAGAAAAATACAAGGGTCCTTGGTGATGTTTAAGATTCAACTCTACCTCAATCCAAGGCACAATGTGTCCTCTAGCACTGAAAGGGTCTCTATTTTGTTTAAAATGGACACGATTTTAAGTGAAAATAACAACTAACCTACAGAAATCTGACCAAACGCATTCAGATTGCATTGATGTCTTATAAGAACAATTCAAGGGTACTTGGTGACGTGTACGAGTCAACCCCGCCTCAATCCGAGGCATGGTGTGGCTGCTATCACTCAATGGTTCTCTCTTGTTTAAAATGGACACGATTTTAATTGAAAACAACAACTGACCTACGTAAATCCGACCAAACACATTCAGATTGCATTGATCATTTATAAAAACGATCCAAGGGTCCTTGGTGACATGTATGAGTCAACCCCGCCTCAATCCAAGGAAAATTTTGTCCGCTATCACTCAAAGGGTCTCTATTTTGTTTAAAATGGACATGATTTTAATTGAAAACAACAACTGACCTATGGAAATCCAACCAAACGCATTCAGATTTCATTGATATTTTAAATGGGGGTTCATGGAATGTGATCTATTAGGGGCCTCATATATATCAAGTCATGGTTGGCCTTGTCTACTAGGGTGATCATGTTTTTGGGTCTATGATACTTATGGGCTTATATCTGGATAAAAATACTCCTACAATGAGGATCAATGATGATTTTTTATTAGTTTTATTCCAGTTATTTCTCAACTAGGTTGTGCATATGGCCTGATCATGCACTTACAATATCCTATAGTAGGATTAATATTGGGGGTTTATTAATGAGATTCATCCCCCCCCAAGTATGTTCACCTCAGTGTGTGTACAAACCTTATAACTTCTTTGTGGTTGAGAACATGACGTATAATGGATAGAGAAAAGTACAAAGATTTATGTATTGATAAAACACACCCATGTGGAGCCTTATGATTGAACTGGAAAGCCTCTCAGACACCCCTACCCCCCTTGGACTGCCACACCAAACACTTGAACAGCCCCCAAACCCCCTGAATTCTGAATTGATTTCTTGAAGTACTTAATTAACTTATAAATTATGTGTTAATGGTGTACGAGTATAATTTTTGTATGGGTATACTTGGTCTAATTTGCTTATGATTTATGAGTTAATTTTGTATGGGTATACTTGCTTTAATTGTCTTATTGAGAAGCTGTTTTTTTTTGCAGGTGTTTGGGTGCGTTGTTGCAGATTTATCGGAGCAGCAGAGAGAGCATTTATCATCACTCTTTTAGCGCTGATAAATCTTGCTTTTATCAGCGCTAAAAAAGCACTGATAAACTACACCTTTATGAGTGCTAAATAAGCGTTGATAAAAGATAAGTTTATCAGTGCTAAAGGAGCGCTAATAAAACACTCATTTATCAGTGCTCTTTTAGCGCTTATAAAGGGTTGTTTTATCAGTGCTCTCTTAGCACTGATAAAGTCTAACTTTATCAGTGCTTGTTTAGCGCTGATAAAGGGTTGTTTTATCTGCACTTTTTAGCACTGATAAAGGAACCCTTTATCAACTCTGAGCTTTACAGCGCTTTTTAGCGCTGTTAAAGCCCGTTTTTAGCGCTGTTAATGCCCGTATTTGTAGTAGTGTAAGGGATTTTGGTCTCACTTTTTATTTTTGTGAGATGCTTTTCTTTTTCATCACCTATTTAGTTTATGTGGTGTATTTAATTCCCATTAATTTATAATTTGATGATTCCATATAAAATTATTTTTATTCACATATCCATTTTAAGATATATCTTTCATGGTGTTTACAGTTCAAAAGTTTCCAACTAAGTAAAGGATTTTTGTCACAATTTTCCTTCTTTGAGACGTATTTTGTGATATGAACCTATATAATTTCGTGAGGTTTTTATGAAACCAATTTGATATGTAATATCATGAATATTTTCAGGCTAATTATATTTTAAGATTCGTTTTATGTAATTACTTCATTGGTTTTATGATTCAAAGTTACCAAAGCAGTAAGCACTTATTACTATAAGCTCATCATTTATTGGGATTGTTTATGATTATGATTCCATTGATGAAATTTTATTATCCATATCTCAGGAATTATCATGATTTTTTGGAATATATTTATTCATTATATATTCAAGTAATATTACCAATTTTCCACTATTTAGTACTTAAGATAATTATGAAAATATATTTATGAAAATCTGACTTTATCTCCCTTTTCTATCTGAAATCAGTTTTCATTCAAAACCATGTTCTCTAAAAAAAGTTCCAAAAAATTTATACTATTATCCTATTATTTTAAAAATGTATTTTACCCATGTTTTAACTTTTTACAAAATTGTTTAAAAGGAATCTATAGGTCATTTTTGAACCAGGGTCTTTTGAATTCTACCGATAATATGAAATGAATATTTTTTTAGGTATACATTATATACAGAATTACATGCCTTTGTGAACACTACATCAATTGAAGCTTCCATTATAAATTTTAAATAATATTTTTAAATGAAATTATTTCTTAAGTATAATGGCCCATACTTTTCATATAGAGATATTACATAAATATAGAAGAATATTCATTACATAACATAAAAAATCCACCACAGAACCATATAGGATTAGTTTATTTGGAAACTTGGAAACCTAAAAAACTGATTCGTAAAACATCTACATCATCTCTAACCTATTCATTAATTACTAGAACAATTTTTGACATATCTTACTTAATGAATTTATAAATAGAAGGGGGAAACATAATAAATTATGAGCATAGAAGCTCAATAAGGGTAACAAGTGGGATATCCATTATATCATAGTCATAAAACATAAGAACAAAAAAAACATTTGAAAATGATATCCTTCATATCAATGATCATGATATCATTCCATGGGCTAAATCATATAAGTTCATAAGGAATTAATGAACATATTCCTTGAGATCATAAGAAAATATTTTGAATTATAGCATACACATAATCATATAAAATCCTTTACATAATGGAAAAGGATAATTTCTAATACCATCATAGTGGAAAAAGTCTTTTACTAAATTGGGTTTACTCCCCATTCCAGCCCTATATTTCTTTGCCTAGTTCACTCCTTATTCCAGTACTGTCTATCTCATGGGATATTAATAATTATCCAATGCATTGGAGGGTGATAAAGGTCCCACCTGTCACATAATAAACAACATACATATGTGTTCTATAAGAACATAATTCATTCATCATATTATAACCCATAAAAAGATATGGTTTTCATAAACATAATTCTATTATAACATAACCCATGTAAAATAAATGGGTTTCATAAATGTCATTCCATCATAAATATAAACATACTTATAAAGAATAGGTAGAATATCCTTGAAAAGTATCCTGAAAAAGTATAAGTAAAATAAAATAATTTTATCATAAATGGAAAATAATTTTGAGAGATCACTTGAAAATATTTTTTGAGAAATATATCTTTTCTTCTTTGAAAATGAATTCTTTTATTAAAATTCCACAAAATTTTAAAAGAAATCATATCCTTTGAAAATAACATTTTAAGCACGTAAGAGAGGCTTCAAGGAATTTAAGAGTCATGAAAGTGTAAAAAATAATTTATTCTGTATAAGTTGTAAAAACATTCTTTTGAATAATTTTTCTAAAAATGTCACAAAGTACCTTATTTGGAAGGCTATAAAAATATTAGTTTCAAAACATTTAGTAAAAATTCAAAAATTGATAAAAATTAATTTAAAAATTATAGAATAACAATAAAAATATTTTGGAAAACATTTTTAAGATACATGGACATGAAATATAATTATTAGCCATTATATACTTATTTATAAACAATCCCAAATAATAATGAAATTTTGAAATTAACCCTTACCTTAGGTATGATTTCCCTCATACGTATCCAAATATCATGTATAATGGTTTAATAAATTTTATTAATTTATAAAAAAACCATATTTATATTTATTATATCATATATTTTCCCATTGTATCATCTTATCACCCATTTGTTAATAATATTTCATTATTAGCATTAGTTTGGGTGTTAACTGCTTCATTTTCCTATGCATTTTTTTTCATATAATCCCAGTTCTTATACATAGGATATAGTCACATCATCTAAATAATGATATTTATATAATATATATCATATTAATTTAATTTATGAATTTATATAATCATTATTTAATGGTGAAATGGAAAATGAATCACATCTTATTGTGGAGACGATAGGTCGTACGTACGCAAGAGCAGTGATATCATTCCATTAATGGTGAAATGTTAAGGAAAATATGGTATATAAATTTAAAAAATCAATATAATGTTATAATTTATATATATATATATATATATTATTTCCATCTTTATAACCATCCAAATAAAGTGGTGATGAAAAACAGATTACACCATGATGTAGAGACGGTAAGTTTTACGTACACACTTGTGGTGCTTTTTCTTTCCATAGTATTTTTGTTCCATAATCATAATAAAATCTCATAATATAGGTTATACTATATTTATTACTTTATAATGCAATAAACAAATTTATAAGATGTTGAAGAAGAAATAATCTTGAAAGAGTTGGTAAAGATAATTACCTCTTCCTCATTGAACTCCCTTTAGATCTCTTCTTAGGGAAACTAGGGTTGGTATTTTGAGAATAAAATAATATCTAGAATAGGTCTAGGTTATTATAGAAGATAAATTGGAAGGTTATGGTTGATATTTAATCCTTCAAGTGATGTGAATTTGTAGAATCAAAATGACGATGTAGATGCTCAATATATAAGAGGGTGGGGGGGGGTGAATTATATACTTTAAAAAATTCTTTTGGAACTTTTAAAGATGGTAATGTTTAACAAAGTTAAACAAGGTAAATTCACAAAACCTCTTAGTTCTACAAACTTTCTTGATTCCAGGAATGTGGTTCTGGAAATGAAACTTAAGAAAAGTTTAGAAAGATAAAGATTCTACCTTAAAGCGTATATAATCTTACTCATCAGAGTACAAGTATGAGAACATATATGATTGTTATACTTTCCTCAAAAAACAAAATGAAGTGGAAAACTTGAAACAACACAAGTAAAAGTAGTAAATCTTTTAACCCAAAGAGAAGGGTATCTAACAACCTTGGATAAAGGTCCCTTGATTTATACTTTCAAGAAAGTCTGTCTTACCCTCACCCGGGTAAGCCCTTGATACGAATATCGGAGTTTGTTTTGCAAGATCCGCAAGCCCTCGAACTTCAAGGAAGTTGGAAACTCTATCTTCCTATCCCCGGAATCCATCATATGTACTCCGAAAAATTCGAAGTCGGATGAAGAAATTCTGAACAAGATTTTAAGAACGCACAAAGAAATAATGTTTCTCTCTCTAGAAATCACTTTAGCAGCATGTAATCTCTAGATTGATCAACCTAAGTTAAAAGTTGCCATGAGATCTTTAAAATGAGATCCTATTTATAGGAAAAAATTCAACGGTCGACTCCCTCCTCCAAAGGTCATATTTTTCCTTCAATTTTGGAGGGACCTGTACAGATGTCACTCAAACAACGGTTGGTTAGAAACAGAAAGCTCGACATTTTTTTAAACTATAACAAGAGTAAGAAAAAATATGGTCGCCTAAAAAAAATTCAATTTTCTAAGTTTAAGAAAAAAAATAAAAGTTTTGTGTCTAAGAAAAAACCATTCGGTGTCTATAATACATGAATATTCAGATTCTTTCATCAAAATAATCCGAAACCGAAATTCTGTAGAATTCTAGAGTCTGAATTTCAAGGAAATTCAGAGTCTGAATTCATTGAATTCAGAGTCTAAACATAGAATGTTTGAAGTATAAATTCTGAAGAATTTGGAGTCTGAACTTAGAAATTTCAGAGTCTGAATTCATAAGAATTCAAAGTTTGAACCTAGAAAGTTCAGAGTCTGAATTCATAAGAATTGTGAGTTTGAACTTAGATAGTTCAGAACCTGAATTCATAGAATTCAGAGTCTGAACATGGATCCTGAAAACAGAATGCTCTATATCTAAGTATTTATAAGATTCTGAGGTTTTAGATACGAAACCGAATTTTATACTTAGACAAAAAAATATTTAGACTAAAATATGAACAATGAAAAACATGGTAAGGATAAATTTCTTTGGGGAAGGAAAATTTTCCTATTTAAGATAAAACAAATGTGAAAAGTAATTTTCCTTAAGATAGATTTTTTTTGATGATAAAAACTTGAAGGATTGGAAAAGTCATAAGGAGACCTTATTGGCTCAATAGAATATGTGAGGGAGGAGGTTCCCTTTTATAATTGAGGTGAGGGTCACTTTTGTAATTTCTTAAAATATTAATTTATAATAAATTCAATATCTATCCAAATACCTCAAACATTACATGGATTAAAATATAAGATTATATAATGATGTAATATTAACATCATATATATTTTAGAAATTTTTTGGTATTATTTTAAACCTTATAATTTTAATTAACCCTTAGTTAACCTATTTTACTTTTATCTAAGGTGACAAATTTTTCAACATTAAAAGGATTTATTTTTTACTTTTGTGTTTCCAATTAGACAAAAAATGAACAATTTATAACATTTTAGACCACATTATAATTATTTTTTTTAAATATGTTTTATTATTTTTAAATAATTTAATAATATATTATTTTGATAAGATATCATTGGTGTAAATTTCGACACTATTCATTACGTGGATTTTTAAAAAATGCAATATAATAATTTAACAGAAAAAATATATTTTATTATATCCATAATAGGTCAAGGTAAAATATAGAATTCGTTTATAACAATAATTTTTTCAAATTATGTTTATTTTAATATTTTTAATAACATTTATTTGATATTTTCATTAAACAAATAACCAATGTAACAACATTGTGAAATTAATTTATATACATATTTCTTCAATAAAAACTAAAAATAAAATACCATGATGAGTATAAGTCTTCTATATTTCAGAATAATAATTATAGTCTAATATATATTTTGGTTAACCATATATTAAAATGTTATATTTTTTAAAACATGAACCTGATATTTTTAAATTATTATTAAATAAAATATTATAAATATTGTATTCTTATTTTAGTGGAACAAAAATAAAAAAATAAATTTATATCATCAAAATAAGATTATTATATTAAAATTTTTTATTTATATTCATTCATATCTTACCTTTGTCCCCACGTAGATATATTATTTATATTTAAGACAAAAAAAGTGACATTTAATGAAATTATTTAATTTAAATATTATATTAGTCATTTTTATGGTAAGTGTCTATTAGAAAAATTAATTTCTATTCATGGGTGTAAATTACATAATTATATTGATACGATAAAATTTGGACATGTGTGAGCGTCATTTTATAGTCTTTTTCATTTTATTTTTAACCTAAATTACGAAATTTACCATTTATCGTGATAACAAAATTTACCAAAGTTGCTATTAAAATTTTACAAAAATAAAATGGTCATATTAACAAAATTTATACCCTATGAATATAAATTTTCTATCCATTTTTTAAAATTTAAGTTACAGAATTTTCAAATTTTAATTTAAAACAAAATCCCCAAAATTCCATGAAAGACAGTTTTTCAGAAAAATATCTTTTTTAAAACATAAAATGTTTTTTATAATAAATTCATGTCTAAAACACTTTTCAAATACTATAAAATAATTATTTTGAACTAATTAAAATTTAAAAATAATAAAAAACATATTTTTACCTTGTAAGTACTTTAAAAGAGAACATAATTTTCAATAAATATCAGTATTTTCACAATGCCTTAAAAAATAAATGTTTTTAGAAAGAAAATAATTTTAACATAATTTTGACATTATCAATTTAAAAATAAAATCATTTTTTTCAAATCCATTTTATATATATTTTAAAATTTATATTTATTAATAAAAGAATGAATAATAGATTTTTGAACAAAAGATTTTTTTGGAGAACAAAGTGATTTTACTAAAATTCTGTGATTATTTTCTAAGAACTTAATGATATATTCATATTAAGTTTGAACTGTATTTTTTTTTCATAAATAATTTATTCATATTTACTCCCTCCAATTTAATGCCCATATTATAAGTTCATTTTACACTAATAGTGTTTTGTGGTTTGTTTAAACTCATAGCTGTCAAGCAATTGAATAATTAAAACTATTCGAAGAGAAATATTTATTAAAATATTATAGTGTTACATTATAACCCCCTTAAAATGAATTTAAACCTCTGAATTCTTTTCTTGGATATAAATAAATGAGGTTACCTCTACCTCATCACATCCTCAGGTTCTCATATAGCTTCTTCATGTTGGCGGTTTCACCATAAAACCGTTACCAAGAAAGTTGTATTGTTTCATAGATCTTTTTATCTATGGTCAAGAATCTCTATCAATTTTTCTTCATAAGAAATATCTTGATCCAACGTTATGACTTCTGAGTTTAGTACATGTGAATAATCATGTATGTACTTTCTTAGGAGAGATTCATTGAACACATAATGAAATTGACATAGATTCAATGGAATCACCCATCAATAAGATACCTATATAACTATGGATTAGATTTAAATGTTATCCAAATCCCATCACTCTCTTCTCTTGTGATATTCGTTGAAATACCTTATCAACCTCTTAAAAATCTAGGTCTTTCCATCGATATTCAACATAAGGTTTTTATCAACAATGAGATTATCTTGTGTGTTGTTGAATAGATCTATCCTTCCATACCATTTCCTCAACTATATCAGGACCTAATAGATTTCTTTCCCCAAATTCATTCCACCATGATGGATTTCTATACTTCTTAACTTATAGGGAATCATAAGGATCCATCTGAATACTGGTGTGAAGGTTATTGTTGTAAACAATTATACCAAATGTTGGTGTTGATCCCAATTACCTTTGAAATCCACAGTGCATTATCTCAATTGGCCTTCTAGAGTTTGAATTGTCCTATAAGACTGACCATCTATCTAAGGATGATAATAAATATTGAAACTTAACTCTGTATTCATTCCTATTAGAGACTTCTTGAGAAATTTGAGGCAAACCTTAGATTCCTATTAAATATAATGGAAAGTGGTAATCCTTGAAATCCCAAAACATATTTAATATATATTCTGGAAAGATGATCTAGAGAGATATATTTTTTGATAGTAATAAAGTGTGATTAATTTGTAAGGAGATAAATTATAACTTATATAGCATTATGGTTTATAGATGTTTTTGGAAGTCTGATGACAAAATCAATGGTGATGTTTTACCATTTCTATTATTATATGTTAATGTTTGTTAAATCCCATTATACTTATATCACTCAGAATTAAATGGTTTACAAAATAGGCACTAAGAAACATATTCTATAATATCTCTCTTCTTTAAATCCCACAAAAAATACTTTTTATGTCCATTTTCATCTTTTTTTCTTGTATGATGAATACATAATGATGAATTATGATCCTCATCCAATATATTCTACATTAATTATGTTATGGGAGGGATAAAACATTGTTCTTGAGCCTTATTATTCTATCATAATCAATGTTTAACTTTGTAACATTTCTCACCTTCTTTGAAATATCAATATCTTCCTTCTGTTCCTCCTTTATCTTCACATATATAGATTGTTGAAAATTCATTTGAGAAAGATAATATTTCCCCCATGATTTCTGATATTCAGATCCATCCTTTTAAAATATATAAATATTTGATCTTTTTTGATCCTCATCATAAATAGTCTAGTGTGGTCCTTTCCACTCAAAGAATATGCCACCTTTTTCACTTTCCCATGGTGGTAATATATTAAGTAGTTTTAATCATTAATAAACTACAAAAATTTTGTGTAGTGTATATTCAAATACTTTTAAGTGAAAATAATCATGAAACTTTTATGATTAGTATATATGTCACACCTTTCTCCATAAAGATAATTCATTTATATCTTTAATTCATAAATTAATGAAACTAAGTGAAAATCAGCATTTGGTTAATTATGCTCATGGATTATCTATTTTCATGAGGTATAACCTATCAAAATATCATTTTTCATGAGAACACATCCTAATGACTTTGTGTATGAATCATTATAGATCAGAAAACTTTCTCTACTACAGGGTATTGTGAGCACAGGTTCACATGCTAACCTTCTTTTTAACTCAATGAAATTCTCTTCACATTCCTCCATCCATATGAACTTAACTCCTTTAATAGTAAACTTGGTGAGTGGATTAGATAATTAGGGGAAATATTTCACAAAACATCAATAAAATTAATCCAAACTAAGAAAAAATTGGATATCATTCTCCATTGTGGGTCTAGGACAGCAATCATTAACATATGTCATGGATGGATCAATAGATATCCCATCTCTAGAGATTATGTGACCCAAAAATGATACTTTATAATGCCAAAATTCACAATTGGTAAATTTTTCCTAAAGATTATTCTTTCTCATGGTTTTCAGTGAAATCCTCAAGAGATCTTCATGTTCTTCCTTACTCTTTGTATATACAAGAATATCGTCTTTAAAGAGTACAAAAAACTGATCCATATAGTATCCAAAGACTATATTCATTAAATCTATGAATATAGTGGGGTCATTAGTATGACAAAAAGGAATGATTATAAATTCAAAGTGACCATAACTTGTATAGAGTACCATATTAGATATATCCTCCTTATTAACCCCTAATTATCGATATCTATAATGAAGATCAGTATTAGAAAAGTATTGAGCTCCGTGAAGTTGATCAAGTATTCCATAGATATGGGGGGGGGTATTTTTTATTTATATTGATCTCGTCATATTATCCATAATCAATGTAGAGTCTCATTGATCTATCTTTCATCTTAAAAAATAGAATAGGTTCACCCTAAGGTGATATATTAGGGAATATGAATCCCTTTCCAAGATTCTATTGGAGTTTCTTCTTTAATTCCTATAACTCAATTGAGTTAATTCTATAAAGAGTCATTGAAATAGTAATAGAACCTGGTATGAGTTCTATTAAAAACTAAACTTCAAAATTTTGTGGAAGATTGGGACATTATTCCAGAAAAGCACCAACATAATCCCACAAAGTAGGTGTATTCTTAGTGGTGAGTTTATCCCCTATAATCTAAGATAAATAACCTACATTTATAGGAATGAGGACACATAAGATATAATTTATTTCCATTGGAAGTTCATATTTTTCTTTGGATCAATATAAGATTATAGATTTATTCAGAATATGAAATGTGGCTTATCTTCCTTAGTAATTAATATGTCCTCCATATAGAGAAATCCAATTTATTATAATAATCACATTAAATTCATCTTAAAGAAGGATCACAAGAATTCCATGAAGTACTTTACCAAAATCTTCAATCAAAGAAGAATTATAAACATGTGTCATGATGTTGTACCATTAGGAGTTTTCATAGATAACTCAACATTTAATTATTAAGGTTATATAATGACACCCTTTGAAAATTCTATAAAAATAATAGAGTGGGTGGATCCAGAATCAAATAAAACCTTACCTACATTATAGTGGATGAAAAATGTAACTTTTAAAAATTAATTTTCTTAATCCACATCACCAATAACGATGACATGAAATTTTAATTTTTTTGGCCTTTATAGGCTGCTAGAATTGATCATTATAGATGACCATCATATTTGTTCCTTGGTTCGCATAATGCCCATTTTTCTTACACTTGAAGAACTGATGTGTAAGAGGTACATTAATTACAACCTTTTATCTATTCATATAATTAGATGTATTTTTACCATTACATTAGTGGTAAATTTCCCAATGAAATTTTTCCCACACTTAAAATATTTACTAGTCCCATTAAGATTGTTTCCTACATGTTTATTTTAACACTTTGAGAATAACGGAAATCTCATCTTCTTTCTACTATGGATTTTATATTTTCCATAGATTTACATTTTTCTATTATTATTGAACCCTTAATATTGATGGGTAACCACAATCTCTATTTCATACTAAAGGGAACATAGAATGATTCAATCATAGTTAATTAAGTCCCTTATGGATAATTCACTTCAGACACTTTGATTTATGTAACATAAGAATCAATCAACCTAACTTTCATGTTAGAAGATAATTCAAAACTGTACCATGAAATTCTTTTAAAATTTTCTTAATTGGTACCAAAAGAGTCATTATACTTTTTTAAATAATTTTATTTTAGTAACATAAGAATCAATCAACCAAATATTAAGGTTGGACAATAATATAGAAGTGTACTAAAAATGTTTTGTAAAATTTTCTTCATAGATACCAAAAGACTCATCATCCTTTTGATTATGCTCATGTAACTCCTTCTCCATCATCATATGAAGAATATAAAGAAAGTAATTATTGAAAAATAAGTTCTTGAACTCATCCCATTCCATGGAGTCAATTTAATCTAACTAAATTGTATTTTTGACGAGTTTCCACCATGGATCTGATTCTCCTTACAAACCATAAACTTTCAAAATTAATTTCTAATGTTCTGAACATTGAAGAGACAAACATAACTTTTTAGTGGAATTGATCCATTATTTAGCCACTAGTCGACCAGAAGAACCACTAAAAAATGGTGTATATTTCCTCATAAAGGAATCAAGAAAATTTCGTTCCCTCCATTTATTATTTGGAAGTACTCCATGATTCATATATTGAGAAATTTGTGTGAGAATAGAAACAATATTTTTCATTACAGTTCCCATAACATTCTATTGAGAAAGAGGATAATTATTTCATTTCCTATGATATTATATATTAATGAATCTCTTTCAGGATCCATCCATCAACCAAAACCATAAATCATTATCTGAGAAACACTAATCTTAGTGAGAAAACCACATAACCAAGTGAAATTACTTATAAAAATTGAATTTAGAACACCTTAGTTTTTATAATATATTTTTTATTATCCTCACCAAAACTCTAGAATTGTATCCTATAGTTGTATTTATCCTAAAGGTTCTTAATAATGTTCCTCATTGTAGTTTAAAATGGTTAAGTAAACCATTTCTCTGATATCAAATATAAGGGCCCATACTTTTCATACATAGATATTACATCTAAATATAAGAGTATTATTTAAAAAACAAAAAAAAAACATAAGAACGATGTAGGTTTAGTTTTTTTGGAAGCATGGAAACATAAACAACTGATTCATAAGATATCTATATCTTCTCCCACGTATTCCTTCATTACTAAAACCCTTTTTGACACATCTTATTTAATACCTTTCTTCATATTCTGGGGAAAATAAATATAAGAAAGGGTGAGATCTAATTCTTAGTAAGGGTAAAGAAGGGAGATAAAAATCATATCATAATCATAAACCATAAGAATATAAACAAAACATTTGAAAATTATATCATTCATATCAAAGATCTTGATATCATGTCATGGGATAAATCATAGAAGTTCATAAAGAAGAAATGGATATATTACCTGAGATAATAACATAAGATAAGGTAATTTTTCATACAAAAAATCACAGAAAATAATTTCCATATTAGATAACTCTCATTTCCAGGAGTATCATAGTGGAAAAAGTCCTTTACTAAACCGAATTCACTCCCTGTTCCAGCCTTGTATTTCATAACTGAGTTAACTCCTTATTCCAATCTTGTTTATCTCCTAGAATATTAATCTTTACCCTATGAATTTGAGAGAGATATAGGAACCACCAATCAAAAAATTCAATCTACACATATTTGTGTCATAAGAATATAATTCATTCATCATATAAAAACCCATAAAAATAAATGGATTTCATAAACATCATTCGATCATAACATAACCCATGTAAAAAATGGGTCTCATAAACATCATTCCTTCCTAATAATAACCAAAATAGAAATAATAGGGATAATCAAATTGAAAAAATATCACAAATAAAGAATATTTAATATCAAATAATGATATTATAAATGGGAAATAATTTTTATAGATCAGTTGAAAACAATTCTTGAGGAAAATATCCTTTTTACTTTGAAAACTATTTCTTTTCTTAAAATGCCGCAAAATTTTAAGAGAATTTTTTTTATTTTAAAATAAACTTGTAATATTATAAAAGAATCATAAAGTAATTTAGGCATAATTAATCTGTAAAAATATGTTCATGATGTATAAGTTAAAAGAATATTCATTTCACACTTTTTCTAGAAAAGTCACAAAGTACCTCATTTGGAAAATGACAAAAATATTCATTTCAAAACATTTAGTAAAAATTAAAACATGGGTAAAAATGAATTTAAATAATTTTATAAGAATAGTACAAATATTTTGGATTTTGTTTCAAGAAACTTGGACATGGAAGATAAATATCCCCAGTATTTATTTATGCATAAACAATCCTAAAAAATAATGAGATTGTTAAATTAACCCTTACTTTATGTCTCATTTCTTTTATAGGTATCCAAAACTCTTATATAATGCTTAAAATAATGTTATTAATTTATACTAGAACCATATTTATAATTATTATATCATACATGATCTAATTATATCATCTTATCACTCGTTTATTAATAATATATCATTATTATCCTTCTTTTGGGTGTTAACTTCTTTATTTATCTATGCACGTTTTGTCATCTAAGTAGTAGTTCTTGTGAATAGGATATATTTAAATAATATAAAAAATATTATTGAGGTAATATATATAATATTTATTAATTTTAAACATTTATATAATCATTATTGAATGGTGAACATGAAAAATGAATCACATTGTGTTATGGAGGTTGTAGGATATACATAAGCTCAAGTGACGGTATCACTACATAGATAGTGAAATGGTATGGAATATGATGGAATATTAATTTCCATAATCAATATAATTTTCTAATTATTATATATATATATTAATTCCATCATTATACCTTTTAAAATAAAGTTGCGATGAAAGATATATTACACCACGACGTGAAGAAAATAAGTCATACGTACACACGTACAATGTTTCATTTTCGTAGAACGAATGAAAGGTGGAATATAGTTGTCACATATTCATAATAAAATATAATACTATATTTTAAACTATATTTATTTCCTTTTAATTTAATCAAAAAATCAATAGGAATTAGAAGAAGAAATAATTTTATAAGGTAAAATTTATAGGGATGGTCGAGCTTGAAGGCTCAATGTGATGTAAAGAAGTAAGGGAGGATGTTCCCTTTTATAATTTTGGTGATGGGTGCTTTTGAAATTTCTAAAAATATTAATTTAAAATAAATTCAATATCAATCCAAATACTACCGAAATAAAATTTATTTGATGATAATATGGGATAATTATTTAATATCAATATCCAATAGATTTTAGAAAAGTTTTTATATTATTTTAAATCTTATCATTTTAATTAACCCTTAGTGAGCATATTTTAATTTTAACTAAGGTATCAAATTTTTTAAAACTAAAAGGTAGTAATTTTTACTTAGATGGTGTAAATTTTACCAAACATGAATGAATTATAATATTTTAGATGTAATTATAATTATTTTAAATTTTCAAAGATGTTTTTTATTTTTAAAAATATTAATAATATATTATTTTGATAAAATATCATTAGTGTCAATTTTGACACTATTCATTACCTATATTTTTAAATATATAAGGACAAAAAATTAACATGAAGAAAAATATTTTATTATACCCCTATGAGGTCAAGGTAATCTATAAAATTCTATTATTACATTAATTAGTTCGAATTTTATTTATTTTAATATTTTTAATAACATTTATTTGACATTTGCATTAATAAAATAATTTCTACATCATCATTGTGTTATTATTTAATGTACTTAGTTCTTCACTAAAAAATAAAAATAAAACACCATTATGAACACAATTTTTCTATAATTTTTAATAATATTTATATTGAGTAACCCTATATTAAAATGATATAATATTTAAATTATTAATGTGACATCATTATATTTTTATGAAATAAAATATAATAAATATCATAATCTTATCTAAGTGTCCCAAAAAGTCAAATATAAAATTTTATCATGAAAAATATGTTTATTAAGTGAAAAATTTACATTTATATTTATTCATAGCATACCTTTTCCATTGTGGCGGCGTAAGGTTTATTTAGGATAAAAAACTGACATTTTGTGACTTCTCTTGATTTAAATATTATATAAGTCATTTTCATGGACACATGTCCATTAAACAAACTAATTTCAATAATTTGGTGTTAAAATCTAAAATAAATTCATCCAATAAAATTTAAGAATGTGTAAGTGTCATTTTTATTGTTTCTATCATTTTATTTTTAACCTAAATTACTCAATTTACCCTCTACCGTGATAAAATAATTCACCAAGGTTACTGTTCACATTTTCAATCAATAAAAAGGAACTATTCAATAAATTCAGTGATTATTAATATATATTTGGTATCCAATTTCCAAAATTAAAAATACATATGTTTCAAAATTCAGCTTAAAATAAAACAGCTAAAATTCCATGAAAACAATTTTGCAAAAAAATGCCCTTTTTAAAACATAAAATGTTTTTATAATAATTTTTTTATAAAATAATTTTCACAAACATTAATTGTATTATTTTGAAGTAATTAAAACTCTAAATTAATTAATAACATAATTTTACCCTATAAATACTTTAAAATAATATATTATTTTCAATAAAATCTGTATTTTCACTATTCCTTAAATAAATAAAAGTTTTTCTAAAAAATAACTTCAAGCTAATATTGAAATTATGAATTAAATAATGATATTTATTTTTTAAAATCCATTTTCTAGAAATTATAAAAATTATTATTCATTCATAAAAATAATAAAAACACATTTTTAAGTATACATATTTTTTACAAATAATGTGATTTTACTAAAATGATGTGATTAGTTTATAAAAACATACCAATACATTAATTTTGAGTTATAAATTTATTTTTAATTCAAAAATTAGTTATCCATAGTTATTCCCTCTAATTTAACTAATATTTTATAATAATCATGTTATAATAATAGTGTCTCCCTATTTCTTTAAACTCACAGTTACATTTAATACAATCTATTGAAGAATTAAAATTATTTAAAGGAAAATATTTTTTAAGATATAATAGGGTTACATTAAATATTTTTGAAATATTTTTATTTTGAATTTACTTTCAAATAAAGTAATTGTTAAAATGATATATGTTTTGAAAATTATATAAAATTGGTTTCAAAGATTCATTTATAATTTTTCATGGTTATTTTCAATGAAAAATGTTTTCTTAATGATTTTTGATATAATTTTTTTCCAAATAAGAAATGATATTTACTAATGAAATGTTTTAAATTATTTTTTTAAATATTACATCATAAGTTTTCAAAGTGATTTTCAAATAAAAGGAATTTGAAAATGTTTTCTGTCTTAAAAATTGTTTTTTAAAAGAGTTTTATTTTCCTTAAGAAATTATCTAAGTGATCGTTCAAAATAATACTCCATATAAGAAGAAATCCTTTGATATAGTTTATTATTTACTGGGAATATGATCCAAGGAGACCATTCTTATTTATTCTTGAATGGTTTATGTTTATTATGGAAGTGTTGTATATGAAACTCGTTTCTCTCCTACAGGATATACCATGATAAAACATGTATGAAACCCACTTCTTTTCATGAGTCATTATACAAATTAAGGATTATTATAACTACCTATGTCTTAAAAGATATGATATGATGAGATTTTAATGATACACATTTTATTTCTTGGGTTGTGATATGATGTATGTGAAAACCATTTCTTTTTATGGATCATGATATGAGGAATGTTTTACTATCTTGTGGAAAAGATATTTATGATTTCATTATGTGATGGGTGAGACCTATATATATCTCAAATTCATTGGGCAAGGATTTATATCTAATGATATAGACAATACTAGAAAGGTAAGTGAACCTCATTCAGTAATAAAGGGGAAAAAAGTGGTGAACTTGGTTCCGTAATATTGGACTAGAATGTGGAGTGAACTTGGTTAAGTAATATAGGGACAGAATGGTAATTGAATGAGGTTCAGTAATATAGGGCTGAAACGGGGAGTGAATGCAATTCAATAAAGGGATATCTGCATTATGATGGTATTAGTAGTGATCCTAGATTGATATGGAAATTATTTTTTTATTCATACGAGTATTTTATAAATTCCTTGTATTATGACAATATTATTCTCCCATAACTCCTGTCCTTAGATTCCCTTATGATTAATGTATTTTGATCTGCACATCTTTATGCCATGACTAATGTGTATAATCCTTGATATGCATGGTATGATATTAAAATTTTATTCTCTTATTCTCATACTGTTATGTTAATGTTATATTTATATATCTCCTTTGTTTACCTTTACAGATCATCTGAGCTAAACCTTTATTTTGTTTCCTTTCCCTAGGTTATGAAGAAATGTTTTAATTAGGAGTATTAAAGGTGGAGATAATTTTAGGAAATATTGATGATATTTCACTAGACTAGAAGATTATTTTCCATGTTCATAAAGGCACTAAAATATTATAGTCCTTGTTCAAGTGTTTGTGTAATGTAATGAATATTAATCTAAAAATATGTAATATCCATGTATATTAAACCTGGGTTGCTATAACTGGAGGGATATATTCAAAATATGAAGGCTTTCCCTTTCAATTTTGGATGATCGATAGACATGGAATTTGCTAGAGAGGGTGGATCTAGGAACGATGTGTATATTCTATTGTGTATGTGAAAAACTGAAGTTCACTTCATATAGTCAGAGGAAAACATGTTTTATACATCATTTTCCATGGTATCTATGGTTTCTAGCTGAGTTAAGGATCACACACAGTGTTCCCAGGACCGCACACCATGTGACACTCCCTAGGTTTCCATGTTGTGTTATAGAAATAACATAACAAATACCCTATGTGGGATGACATAATTTGTACCTTGGGTGTAAAAGTGCATGGTTTGGAACCTAGGATTGACCAGGTACACAACCAAGTACACGATAACGACCTGACATACATGAACACATCCATGAGGACATGATCATTCTCGAGTGATTGAGACATGATGTGCATGACATATAAAAACAATGTAAGATGAAATAATATCTAAGACATGTCCAGAGGTTAACAGGGATTGGCGATGAGGTGGGGTCACACATTGTGTGGAACCACATACATGTCATGCATTCTCTCCTTTGACTTCTTCCTCTCATATCTCTTTCGTTTGGACTTAGATTTTGTCCCATGATTAGCCTACCCTAAATGACCTCCTACATAGAACATGGTGGTGTTCTTTGTTATGGAATATGAGATATGATATAGGATGTTACAAGTGGGAAACTTATTTAAGTGACACTTAATGATGAAAGTTATTAGGGAAGGATCATTGATGAAATTCCAGGGTCCATACACCCTTATTAGATATGGGCATGGGTTAACCATACTCTCTATAAAGGTAGAGTTGGAACTCCCCTACAATAGGCACTAGTACTTTATCTAAAGTGTGACACTACTCAATCTTCGAGCTCAGGTGGTATGTGGGTCCCCCATGATAGTTGTGTCTCCCTTGGATGTGGACCACTATAGTTAGTAATAGGACCTTCTAATCTTATTCTATTGAGGTTGTGTTTGTTGTTGGGAATTAATGATGTATTTACAGGGATATAGGATTACTTATTGACTTGAGTTAGGATTTAAGATGTAAGGACCCAAAATTAAACATTACATATTATAGTTATTTGAAAACTAGAAATCACATTTATTTCCCAAATATATTTTAGGTTTAGAGTTTTAGAGAGTTGGGAAGAACTATTGAAAAGAAAAACTATAAATTTCAATTTTACTATTATATTTAATATCCATTTTACACCAACTGAAACCCTTTTAAAATAAAATATGTTTTCATTTAATTAAAAATGTTCAAAATTTTCATCTTGTATAAATCATTACCCCAAATCATCCATTACCCTTTGAAAAAAAATTTAGAAACTGTGGATGAGCACAATATCTTAGTTAGGGACATAAAAGAAGGGAAACCATAGTCCAGTAAAATACATGAAAACAAATTTAATATTTACCATTATCTAAAACTTCATTAGGATATTGAAATAAATAATTTTATCAAGAAAACACACCAAAATTTAGCTCATATAAAATCATTAAAACCCATATAATGAAAAAGAAAACCCTTTTTATAAACTTAGACCATAACATTCATGAGTTCTAATAGTGTTCAATCCTTCGTTTAATTAGAGTAACTAGTATGGCTAACGAACAACTCTAGAGTACCCAATGCATTGAAGGTTAGGACAAAACCACTCATCCTTGTTTTATGAAGGAACAACCTATCATTGGTTTATCACGTAACCACCCATAATTGGTTTATCAGGTAACTACCCATCATTTTAAAAATTCCCTAGAGCTACATCAAAATAATAAATCACAAATACTTTCTTTATATAAATGTTCATAAGGAAATAACCCTTTCATTTTAAAAGAACATAATTTTAGAAAAACTATGAATGTAAAAAAGAATAAATTTTATTTGAAGACAACCATAAAATATTTTAATGTTTTATTCAAATAATTATGGAATCATGATGGTTATAAAATACACTAATTCCATATAATTAAAGAAATATTCCTTTTGTATTTTGGTTCGAAAATTCATAAAGGATCAATTTTAGAAAAAAAATAGTACATTATAAATATTATGAAAAAAGTATAAAGTGAGATGAAACGTATTAAAAATATAATTTTATAATAAAAAATGAAAATAAGTTAATAAAAAAAGGTTATGGAATAAAAAATTATTTAGGATAAGAAATTTTTTACCTCCTGTTAAACATTCTTAAATATGTTTAAAACTCAGGTATAATAGTTAAAATAATGTCATTAAAAATTTAAAAAACTGTATTAATATTTTTAATTCATTTTTGATGATTTTGTAACATTTTATTACACATTAATTAAAAATATTTCATTTTTTTCATGGTTTTGGGTGTATTTTTTTCATGGTTTCATGATCGGTTCATTTGTGTATAATTATGGATGTTCTTGAAAATGGGATAAAAACTCTAGAATTGGAATGGAATAGTATTAATGAACTTCTATATGTATTAATGGCCTCGTATATCATTTTATTATTTCTTACATGAGGATGATTCATTAAATAAAACATTAATGATAAATGTTTAGTTTATTTTGGTGGTTTATATGAACATCATAAACTAATTTCATTTTATTTATTATTATATGTATTTATTAGTTACAGAAAATGAAATAAGTTATAATATACCTATTTAAACATTATTTAACTATAATGATAGTTATATAGCCAGCTATGAAGGTGATAATAGAAAATGAACATAATCATTATTCAAAGAGGTGATTAATTGACATAACATAGGAATTAGTTTTGTTTCTTTTAATAAGAGGATATGAGAAATGAAATAGATATTGGATATTCAAATTTAAAGATAAAAAATATATTATATACATGATTATTTAGTTATCATATATTTTATAGATGAAGGGGGTAGTGTGAAAGTAGAAAAAGAAAATAAATTAAGAGAGGTACTTTGAGAAAATTTCCTATTGAATATCACTTACTTGAGAGACCTTTGAGGACCTTGGAAATGGTATTTCAGTAATAATTGTAGAAAATTTATGTAGGGAGGGTGATTTAGGGATGGTTTGTTATATATTTTAAGATCTTAAATTATTTTTTATTTGAAATGTGTTGGTGATGTGTGGTATTTGTTCTTGAGGAGAGATGGTTTAAGAGACTAAAATAAAAATTATTTTATATTTAAAGACAACCACATTGAGTTGGAATTAATTTCAATAGATTATATGGTTGATTAATGTTTGTGAGTTAGTTTAGGTTTTATAAATACCTAAACCAACCATAAAATGTGGTAAATTTTAGGTACGTTAAGCTTGTACCTTTGAACTTTAAGCATTATCACTATTTTAGTAATACTATGGTAAATAATTTTTTTACCATGGTTAAATTTTTAAACCTAGAAATGAAATTGAACTTACTAATAAATTTGAACTTTATGATTATAAATATGGAATTAATTTATTTAATTAAATTTCCATAATTAAAAAAATTGTATTTAAAAATAATCTGACACAAACATTGAAAAATATGGCTTTTCAAGTTAAAAGTTAAAAACATTGAAAAGTTTTTATATCCAATTTCAATGTGAATTTGATTCCAATTACCTAAATTTGTTTTATTTATGTATAATTGAACTAATTATACATTCAAACCAAATTATAATATAATTTAGATATATTAATAAATTATATGAAAAAACATTTTCAAATAAAATGTAGTATTTTTTTACTATTTATCAAAAAATAAAACTCTTCAGAAAAATACGAAAAACTCACGCTATGGTATTTTTTAAATCCCTATTTAAAATATGAATTTTATTTTGTAAAAATAAATTTATAAAAGTGAAAATAATTACATTTAAAATAGGGTTTCTATCAAAAGGCAATAAAATTGCCTTTAATAAAAATATTTCTTTTTATGCTTTAAAGGGATTTATTGTTATCCTAAGCCTATAAAAATTATTAGATAAATTTAAAAACATTGTATTTAATATATAAAATATAAATATAATTAATATATTTATTAATATTATAAAATTTATTTTATTAAGAAAAAATTTCATTATGGGCATAAAAAACGTTTTTTTATAAAAACACATCTTTTATATTCAATTGGTTTTTATTTTCATTTGTAATTAATCAGAAACCAGAAAATTGATATAATAAAAAAATTTGAAATATATTTTTATAATTTAGTAAATTTTATTTATTTCCTATATTCCAACGACTAGATGATAGCTATCACATTTAAATAATAATATCATATCATTTATTTTAATCATGATTTGGCGTATCTTGTACTCTATCAAACATAGTATTTTATTTAAAAAAATTGGGATTTCACAGTCCCCCATTTAAATAAATTGTATTCTTGCAATTTGAACTCAGTTATGGAAACCTGGGTTAAAGTATTCATATTTAATTTATTGAAATCCCATATTAGAAAAAGGATTAATAAAACCTTCAATTTAAAAGAAAAAAGGGTAGTATTTAGGTCACCTAAGATAACACAGACCAAGATTTCATGCAGGAAAACATAGACATGGAAGAGAAAAATGACTATCATTTTCTAATGCAGTGTTATAGAGAACATGAACATGAGAAAGGTAACCATCATAAAACCCTAAACCAGTGATGCATTAAAAGATCATTGATTTAGTAGTAAGAAATGTAATCATATAACATTTTTTTTCAAGGTTGTTTTCATAGATTTGATGTATTATTTTACTACCATTACTATGAACATAAGGAAATATACTTACTTGAAAATTAAAATTTCACACTTTAATCTATTTCAACCACAAACTCATCTTTTTCTCTAAATGATGAGTATTTAAAATGAATTGTTTCATATATAAAGAATTATAATCTCATATTAAACAAAATACTAAATATATATTCCTCCGATATTTATATGTAAAACAATACCAAACCAGGTTTTATAAGATAATATAATTCCACAAAAATAATAAACCCTTATACGATTAAAAACTACATTAATCTCCAAAATTCAACATTAATACCCAATGTTTAGCATAAAGAATTAAACAAATGGATACCCTTAAAATTACAAAAAAATATTTTAGACTATCATTAAAATAATAAACTAAGAAGGATTTGATCACATATACCTCTTTGATAATATTAAAATTTATCAAAATATAACACAAATAACTCTTAATATCTCATACCGAAAATGTAATTTCCTAAATCAAAAAATCTCTAAGTATGATATCCATTTACATAAATATATTGAATAACAATAAAATATTATTTTACTCTAAAATATAATTAAACATTTATTTATCCAATAAAATACCACAATATTCAATTTTCCTTAATCATATAAAGATCCCAAAATAGACAGCTTCTTCTTAAATAACATTAATCACTTAATCACCAAATCAATTTTCAATACCAAGGTTATCTATTTGATAAAAAATATTCTCTAACAATCAAATTATTTTTATCCATAAAATTATTTAACTAAGAGTAAAAATTCATACTAACTGGGCCTTTATATAGTCTAGTGGTAGGTGATGTACCCTTGTCTCCCTTTGGGGGTGTGTTCGATTTCCACGATCATTTCAGATATGATGGGTTGTCACCCATCAAGCATTTTTTACTTTTTCTACAACTATAAAATTATTATAACACTCCCAAAATATGATAAATTAATTAAAAATAACCATGATATACTTTAAAATCAATTTTTATCTCATACCTTTCATTTTTCATCTTAAAAAAGTAATAACCCATAATATCCTAAAAAATAAATGTCTTAAAAAATATTTTTATTCACCAAAATATTTCAATAGTTAAAGCCTCAAAAGGGTTTCTAAGAAACTACATGTATGATCAATCTTAAAATTAAAATCTCATTATGATAACAATAAATCTTAAGAATATATCTTAATCTATAAAGTTGTCTAAACCCCACTCTATACCAACAAAAAGGATCTGACCACAAACATTACATATTATAGTTATTTTAAAACTATAAATAACATTAATTTCCCAAAGATTTTTTTGGTTTAGAGTGGTATAGAATTAGGGAAAAATCTTAAAAGTTAAAAATATAAATTACAAGTGGAATCTTGTACTCCATATCATTTTTTTTCAATAAGGAAAACCCTTTTAAAATAAATCATGTTTTATTTAAATGAAAAATCTTCACAATTTTCATCCTGTGCTCACCCTCTTCCCGACTGATCCTTTTCCTTGTGATTTTTTTTAAACATGGGATAAAAAAAATCTCAATAAGTAATATAAAATAATGTAAAATGTTAGTCTAATGAAAAATATGAAAACACAAGTAATATTTACCTTTATCTAAAAGTTAATTTGGCTATTTAAATATATTGTTTTATAAAAAAATAGGCAATTTTAACTCATATAAAACCATTAAAACCCATATAACAAAAAAGAAAACATTTTTTTGGAAATATAGAGCATAATATTCATAAAACCCTTCCAAAACCATTTTAAAATGGAATAACCATACGATTGAATTCAAATATAATCACAACACAATGTAATAGAGAGATATAATTGTGATAAACCTTATTATAAGCTTTATCAGGATCACTTGTGAGCTACAATGGGGATCAACCCTTTGTATATGCTATATTGGGCTCACCCATGAGCTATAATGGTCCTCAACCCTATATTTAAATAGAGTAACCTATATGGAAAACCTAAAACTTCGGAGTACCCATTGAATTGGAGGTTGTCATGTAACCACCCATCCTTGGTTTATCACGGAACCGTCTGTCATTGGTTTTTCATGTAACCAACATTAATTGGTTTATCAAATAAATACCCATCATCGTAAATAATTTCCAATAACTGTATCACTATCATAAAACATGAATACTTGCATTATATAATTTTTCATAAGTAAAATTACCCTTTCATTTTAATATATCATAATTTTAGAAAAAAAACACGTGTGAAGGAAAACATTATATTTAAAATAAATTTATAATATTTTAAGGAATTATTAAAATAATTAAGTCATCATGATGGTGGAAAAAATCTCTCATTCCATAAAAGTAAATAAAAAAATTCCTTTTGTATTTTTCTCAGAAAATTCACAAAGAAAAACTTTAGTTAAACGAAAAAAACAATACATTAAAATCAATTTTTTAAAATTTAAATTTTTTTATCAATATATTTAAAAAATAATTGGAAAATATTAAAACCCTTTTTGTAAATAATTCATGAAAATATGGATGTGGAAGAAAAAGGGAGTCTAATGGGTACCTTTAAAAGATACATTTTAAAAGAATATACCTTATAATTATCATATCTTTTAAGTAAAAATTAATAAAATTAATAAAGAATGTGTAGCCACTATAAATCCACATAAAATAAGTGGAAATATATTATAATATATTAAAATTAATTTCACACATAAAAAGAGAATTACATAATCAATAAGTTGAAGTTTAAACCAAATAATAGAAATTTGGTTAAGAAATACATTACCTGACGTTTGACTTCCTTTAAATGTGTTAAAAATGTATAATGGTTTGAAGAATGCTATTAAATATTTATTGAACTATATTAATTTTTATAATACCATATTATATTATTTTATAACATTTTATTACAAACTAATTAATAATATTTCATTTTTTTCATGGTTTTGGGTGTGTTTGTTTCGTGGTTTCATGATCTTTTCATTTGTATCTAATTAAGAATGTTCTTAAAAATGGGATAAAAATTATATAATAGAAATATAACAGTATTAATTGAATTAAATAATCATTAATAGTCACATATATTGTTTTTATTTCCTATATGAGGAATATTTATTACATAATATCTTAATGATAATTTTTTAGTTTATTTTGTCGTATTTTCCGAACATCAAAGTCTACTTTTATTTTATTTAATATTTTGTGTATATATAAGTTATAGATCATGAAATAGGTTATAATATATGTATTAAAAAATTATTTTACCATAATTATACTCTTATGACCATAAATGAATGTAGTAATGGGGAACAAAAAAATTTATTATTCATTGAGGCGATTAACTGACATAAGTTGGACAATAGTTTTATTTATTTTGATAAGAGTATATGAGAAATGAAATGGATATTATATATTATATTATAAACATGAACTCTATTATATAAATTATTATGTATTTACCTTGAATTTTATGGGGGATGTAGGAGAGTAAAAGTAGTAAAATAAAATAAATTATGAGAGGCACTTTAAGAAAATTACCATGTGAATATCACCTCCTTGAGATACACTTGAAGACCTGGGAAATAGTTTTTTGGTGATACCAGTAGAAATTGGATTTGGTGGTATTTATTAGGAGAGGTTTGGTTATATATTTTAGTACATTAAAATCTTTTTGAGTCGAAATGGGGTGGTGTGGGAAGGTATTTATTTATGAGGGGAGGTGGGTTTATATGATTAAAATAATCAATATTTTATATTTTAATCCAACTAATTTGAGGTGGAATTAATTTAAATAAATTATTTTGATAATTAATGTTGTTTATATGGTTAAGGGTCTATAAATACTTCAACCAACCATTAATGTTTTTAATTTTGAGGTATGATAAGATTTTACCTTTTAACTTTAACCCTTCTCACTATTTTACTTATACTACAACAAATAATTTTTTTTACCATGTTATATTTTTTATACATAAAATTGTAATTGAACATAAAATTTAATTTTTATGTTATTATGAGAAATTTTGTATCCCTTTTACCTAATTAAATACATATAATTTAAAAAATTATATTTAAAATTAATATCATAGAAACAACAAAAAAAGGGTTTTATATTGAAAAGTTCAAAATATTGAAGTGATTTATGTATAATTTAATTATGAAATTTATTCCAATGATCTAAATTTTATATAATGATTTATAATTTAACATATTATACTTTGAATACAATTTAAAATTTTATTTATCTATATAAATAAATTAGATGAAAAATCAGTTTTGAAATGAAATGCAACATTTTTCGTTATTTATCAAAAAATGAAAATTATTATAAAAATACTAAAAAATCACCCTTAGGTAATTTTTATATATTAATATAAAAAAATTATGTTTATTTTTTCAAAGTAAAATTTTTTAAGTAAAAAAATTAATATTTAAAATAGTTTCTCCATCAAAAGGACAAAAAATTCCCTTTTCTAAATATAACTTTGTATGCTTAAAAAGGATTTATTGTTATATTAAGAGTATAAAAAATATTGGATGAAGTTAAATTCATTTAATTGAATATATAAAATATAAATATCATTAAAAACTCTTAATAACAGTTTTTAACATCATTTATTAAGATAAAATGTCATTATAGGCATAAAAATAGATTTCTTTTGAAAAACTCATCCTTTATATAAATTTGGTATTTATTTTAATTTAAAATTAATTGTTAAACAATTAATTCATTTTATAAACATATGTAAACCATATTTTCATAATTTAGATAATATCATTCATTTCCTCCATTCCAACCTCTAGATGATATCTATCACATTTAAATAATAATGTTTAGTTGTTCGTTTTAAGCTCTATGTGGCATATCATGTACGCTATCGAACATGGTCATTATTTTTAAAAACTCATGATGTTACATTCTCACCCCTTTTATAAATTTCATCCTCATAATTTGAACTTTTGCATAGTAACTAGAGTTCAACTATTCATATTTCCATTATTGAAATCATACATCAGAAAAAGTAATGAGAAAAGGGTAGTATGGTGGTCACCTAAGATAACAAATAATGAGATTCCATCTAGGAAACATGAAAATGGAAGATAAAACTATCAATTAAGTTCCACTGGAGAGGGATAGATGACATAGTAACGAGAAAGTTAACTGTTACAGAACTATAAATCTATGATGGGCTGAAAGGTCATGGAATTATTAGTTCAAGAGTAAATGGATATCATATTTTTACAAGATTCTTTTTATATATTTGAGGATTTATTTTTCTACCTAAACTAATGACATAAAGAAATATTCTTAATTTATTTTTACAATTTCACCCTTTAATATATTTCCACTACCAAATCATATTTTACTCTAAATGATGAGTATTTAAGATGAATTTTTTCATTACCTAAGAATTAGAATCATATAATACACAATAGATTAACACTATATTCGTCCTAAATTTATAAATCATCCAATACCATAATGGTTAAGATAATATAATATAATTCCCAAAAAAATAAACATTGATATAATGAAAAACTATATTAATCTCCAAAATTCAAATGTAATACCAAAATTCCAACATAGACAATTCAACAAATAATTATCCTCAAAATTTCTAAAAAAGATTATAAACTATCATTAAAACTCAAAAATCAGATGGATTTTATCACATTGACTTCCATAATAGTTTAAAATTTATCACCATATTACATAAATCACTATTAATATCTCATACCAAAAATGTAATTTCCTAAATCACACAATCTCTAAGTATACTATCCATTTCCATAAATAACATTAACAACCATAAAATATTATTTTCCTCTCAAATATAATTCAAAATTTATTTATCCAATAAAATACCAAAAACAAATTTTTTATAATAATCATATAAAGTTCCCAAAATAGAGAACATATTTCAAAATAACATTAATAACTTAATCAAAAAATCATTTTCCTATGCCAAGGTTATCTAATTATATAAAACATATGTCCCAAAAAAAACATAATCTTCCTCCATTAGATCGTTTAACCTAAAATAAAAATTCATACTAATCCAGACTTTACGTAGGCTAGTTGTAGGCGAGCACCCATATCTCCCTTCAATTGTGTGCTTGATTCCCGTGGCATTTCCAGATGTGATGTGTTTTCATCCATCCTATGGATTTTCCTTTTTATAAAAGTATATAATTCCTATAACACTCCCAAAATATGATAATATCCTTAAAAATAACAATAAAATTGTTTGACCTCAAATATTATCTCATACCTTTTATTTTTCATACTCAAAATGTAATAACCCATAATTACCTCAAAAATAAATGTCCCCAAAAATACTGTTAGTCACCAGAAAATTTCATAACCTAAAGACTTAAATTAATTTCTAATAAAATGAACTTATTACCAATATTACAATTATAAACCCATGATAATATCCATAACTCTTAAAAAACATTCTAATATCCAAAGTTGTTAAAACCCTACTCTGATACCAATTATAAGTACCCAAACATAAACATTACATATTATAGTCATTTTAAAACTATAAATAAATTTCATTTCCCAAATATCTTTTAGGCTTAGAGTTTTAAATAATCAGTAAAAACTATAAAAAAGTAAAACTATAGATTATAAGAGGAATCTTGTACTCAATATCCATTTTTTCAACCAGAGAAATTTTTTTTAAAATAAAACATGTTTTATTTTCATGAAAAATATTCACAATTTTAATCTTTTACTCATCCTCATCCCTACTCATCCTTTACCTAGTGATTTTTTAAAATACATCGGATGAGGACAAAAGCTCAGTAAGGGACATACGCGACGAAAAAATGTTAGTCTAGTCGGAAATAGGAAAACCCATGTAATATTTATCTTTATCTCAAAGTTTATTGGGATATTGAAGTAATTTATTTTCTCAAGAAAATAAAAATACATTTAGATAATTTAAAATCATTAAAATACTTAGAAAAAAAAAGAATTTTTTTTAAATGTAGAGAATAACATTCATAAAACCCTTTCAAAAACATTTTAAATGGAATAAACATATGGTTTACATCGAATATAATTAGAAAAAATTGTAATAAAGAGCTATAATGGGGATAACCCTTCTTATAAGCTATATCGGGATCACCCGAGAGATATAATGGTGCTAAAACCTTCATATAAGCTATATCGGGCTCACCTATGAGCTATAATGGGCCTCGACACTTCATTTAAATTGAGTAACCTATATGTACAAACTCTAACTCCGGAGTACTCACTACATAGGAGGTTGTCATGTAACCATAAATCCTTGGTTTATTAAGGAACCATATGTCATTGGTTTATCCCATAACCACCCATCACTAGTTTATCATGTAACCACCGATCATTAAAAAAATTCCTAAGAACCATATCACAATCACAAAACATTAATACTTTTATTATACAAATATTCATAAGAAATGTAACCCTTTTATTTTAAAATCTCATAATTTAAGAAAAACTATGTTTGTATAAAGTAAAAAAATTTATTTTAAAGCAAACTAGTTTAATGTAAAGTAAGATTCAAATAATTTAGGCATCATGATGGTTGGAATTTCCTCTCATGCAGCAAAAGAAAAAAAATATTCCTTTCATATTTTTTCTTCTTCAGAAAAGTCACAAAGAACCACTTTGACTAAATAAAAAAATGAATACATCATTTTTTTCATTAAAAGTACAAAATGATTAGAAATGAATTTAAAAAATTATATGAGAAAAGTAAAAAAAGTAGAAATAATTTAAGAAAACATATATGTGGAAGAAAAAGAGAGTTTAATGGGTAACTTTAAATGATAGTTTTTAAAATAAATTCCCTTATAATTATCATATAGTTGTGTTGGGAATTATTAGAATTAATAAAATATAAGTTTCCTATGTAAATAAAGAAGAAAAAAGTGTAAATACAACATTATGTATTAAAAGTTCATTTCACACATAATCTTAACATGGCATAATCAAGAAGTATAAGTTTAACCCAAAGAATGAAAATTAGGTTAATAAATCTCTTACCACACATTTGACATCAATAAAATGTGTTCAAAACTCATGTATAATTTTATGAATATTGTTATTAACTCTTTAAATAACTATATTAATATTTATAACACTGTATATGATGATTTTGATATAATTTATGATAAATTAATTAATAAAATTTCAATATTTTCGTGGTCTTGGGTGCGTTTGTTTAATGGTTTCAGGATCGATTCATTTGTGTATAATTATATATGTTCTTGTAAAATGAGATAAAAACTCCAGAATTGGAATGGAATAGTATTAATAAACATATAGAAGTATTAATGATCCTATATATCATTTTTATTTGTTACATGAGGATGATTAATTAGATAAAATGTTAATGATAAATGTTTAGTTCATTTTATAATTTTTTCCAAACCTCAAAACTAATTTAGTTTTACTTAAAATTATGTGTATATATTAGTTCTAGAACATGAAATAAGATTTAATATAACTGTTAAAATATTATTTAACTAGAATTATAGTTTTATGAATAGCCATGAAGTTGGTAATGGGAAACGAACAAAATCGTTATTCGTGGGGATGATTAACCTACTTAACTTGAACACTAGTTTTGTTTATTTTAAAAAGAGGATATGAGGAATGAAATGGATATGGGAAATTAAATTTGTAAAAAAAAACTATAGTATTTACATAAATCTGGAGTTATCATGAATTTTATGTATGAAAATTACCTCTTGAATATAAACTTCTTGAGAGACACTTGAGGACCTTAGAAATGGTATTTTGGTGAGAAAATTAGAAATTTTAAGCGGGGAATGTGATAATTACAGGATTGGGAATAAAATTTAGGGGCTTCAGGGCTTTGTTATTTGAAATGGGGTGGTACTTAAACTTGAGGAGAGGTGGTTTTAAGTGATTGAAATAATGGTTATTTTATATATAATGCAAACCACAATGAGGTGGAATTAATTTTAACGAATTAGACTGTTAATTAATTTTTGGATGGATAGTTAGGATTGATATATACCTAAAAAACCATAATTTTTTTTTAATTTTTGTTTAAATTAATATCTTACCTTTTAACTTGAACCCTTTTAAATATTCTACTAATATTACTTTAAATAAATTTTTTACCTTCATAAATTTTTTATATATAAAAATAAAATTGACCTTAGAACCTAATTCACACCTTATTATTTGAAACATGTAATCAATTTTACCTAATTAAATTCATATAATTGGAAAAATTAAATTTAACATGAATCTCGTAGACACAATAAACACTAGTGTTTAAAATTTAAAATTTAAAATGTTTAAAATGTTTTTATATAAATTGTTAATGTGAATTTGATTAAATATAATAAATTGGTTTTAATGATTCATAATTGGACTAAATATAATATAAAACCTATTTAAAATATAATTTAAATATATAAACAGTTTAGATGAAAATTTAGTTTAAAAAAAAGCAGTATTTTTAACTATTCATAAAAAATGAAACAAATCAAAAAAATACCAAAAAATAACCCTAAGGTAATTTTGAAATCCCAAATTCAAAAAATAATTCAATATTTTTTAAAATAAATTTGTATAAGTTACGTAATTTATATTTATAACTGGCGTGTAGTCAAAAGGATGTAAAATTTCCTTTTAGAAAAATATATATTTTTATACTTAAAATGCATTTATTGTTATGTTAATATTATCAAAATAGTTGGATTAATTTAAAAACATTTTATTGAATATATACCATATAAATATAATTAATGTCTTTTATTAATAGTGTTTTATTTATTTTATTAATATAAAATTCTACTATGGGCATAAAAATAGATTTTTTATAAAAACGCATCCTCTATATTCAATTGGTTTTTATTTCTATTTATAATAAATTGGTATCAAAAGAATTAATTTAATAAAAATGTGTAAACCATATTTTCATAATTTATTAATATCATCTATTTCTTCTTTTCCAATGACTATATTATAACTATCATATTTGAATAATAATATTTATTTGTTCATTTTAAGCTCGATGTGGCGTATCATTTACTCTATTTTAAAGGGTGTTTCCTTTTAAAAACATGGGATGTTACATGAGATAGATATACCTATTATATCTCTTATAGGATTATTTATGAGCATATATATATGTATCAGTTTGGTTCTCACTTCCTTTTTTAGGGTTAAGCTGGTTACTTTTTCTGTATCTCTCTATCCTTCCATCATCAGTTTTTGGGGTCTCTTAATCGGTATGTATATACTCACCCTTGCATAGGCTATTACTAGACTTTTTGTGCCTTATATAGATGAATGTAAAATAAATAGTGACTTTGGTGGAGCTTAGGGATAGTTGGGTGCATTAATCTTATATAGTGGTTGAGGCTTGGATATATGGATCTAAGCTCTCTTAGATTTATTTATTATTTACTTTATTCATCTTGGGACTGCCTTTCAATTTTGGTGTGTATTTTTACCCATTAAACTTTGTTTTTATTTTATCATACTATGATGTATTCCCAAGAGGTTATTGTATGCCTATTTACTATAGATCTTACTCTCCATTATTATTCCTCAACATTGTTTCATGAAGGTGGATCGGTGTGTGCATACATATACATTAGGAAATATAATCTCATTATATATTATTATTTATTGATGTTTTTTTTCACCACACTCCGACCTTCTGGAGGTGGAATGGGGTTGTGTTGGGACATCCTTCCACTAGCCAGGTGGTACCGAGTGTGTTGGGTTGTTACAGAGTGGTGTCAGAATAGTTCATTGTTTGGGATAGTGTTTGGAGGTATATCCTTATGAGAAATTGGTTGGGACTTATGGAAAAGGTGTTAAAGTGTCTTGAGTGTTGTTTTCAATCTAGAGAAGTGAGTGTTTTTGTGGAGGCTGATATATCCATTAATCTAGACTCTGACTACTTTCTTGTTGACTCAAGATACTGAGGCGTTGGTTATAGGAAAAAATGGTATATGTATCATATATTATTGATTCCTTTGACTATATTATTGAGTCAGATATCCATATATATATATATACACTAATTTGAATGTTTTATTTCATGATAAAACTTAGAAAACCTCCATGAATATAGCCATCCATGTTAATGATTTAGGATCATCATAGTGATATGATGAGTGATGATGCCTCTATTCGAGGAATATATTTTGAGGTGTTTCATCCAGGATGTAAGGGGGCATCACTCCTACCTTTAAACTAGTATTTAGCACTATGAACTTATGCTGATAGTGTGTACAATATTTATACACTCCTCGAGGTTCGGTATCAGATACCGCTGAGGTTACACAGTGAATTTGATCCCCAAGAAATGGAGGTTTGGATTTATTTGGTGATTTGAGTCTTCAATCTCATGAAGACCCCAACTGATCATATTGTTTCCCTAAAATCTAGTCAGTTACATGGATAAGTTGGGAAATAGTAATGTCTTATCATGAAGACCCATAAAGAGATGATGATCTCATGGTCTTACTTCTAACAAATATTTTGTGAGGAATACTACCACTCTTACTAATTCCCATTTCAGACCTAAGAGCTTATTAAGCTACAGAAGAGTAGTATGATGACTTCAGGGTACACCATAAAGTTTAATTAACTCACATGACCCTCCCTTGATATTCTGTGATACGAACTCTTCCAATTAAGGAAGTTTAAAAAAGGTCTCTATAGTGGAGGCATTCTCATTCTCAGACTCAGATGGATGGAATTGTGGCTTAGGGATTACATATAGTATCCATCCAAAAAAAGAAGGGTGATTCTATTCTTGCAATGGGAGAGGTCACTTTTCTTCTGAATTCCCATCTTGTCATGATGAGTAAAATAGGTAGATATTAGTTGGACCACCATGACAAAGGAAGCATCATGATCAGGGATCTCCCTTACGTGGCCTACATGGCCCTCAGGTAGTCCATGCTGAAAAAGGAGTAGGAACCTATTATGATGGAGGATTATTTTGTCGAGGAAGACTCTATGAACTTATACCACCATGACCTGCACCAGGTGGCCCATTTCAAGCTATTGAAGTTGGAATATGAGGTCATGGGTAGTTGAATGCAATGGAGGGCTATGTCTGGGATACACATGAGATGATCTATGGTATAATCAATGTTTGTTATACTATTCAATTAGTTTTAGTATACACATATGTGAGTTATTCTTTCGTATCCTTATTAATTGTGAGAGAGATAAAGCTTATAGTTTATGCTTTATCCCAATAGTTAGGCCTAGAGGTTCAAAACGGGATGGATTCTTCCTTATCACTTATATAACTACAGTGAATACATCAAATTGTTGGAGAGAGTTTCTCATCGGAACTCTTGGCCATTATGATGAGACATTATGAACTCATCTTGGGTATAGAATGGTTTTCTATGGTTCGATCCCAGATTGACAGTCATCACAAAAGTGTCAGATTCCTTTATACAATCTAGATGATATTATACCTTATGGGTCAAAGATATATCATTGAATAATGAGATCGTATTATGGGTAGGAATATGAAACCCACACCCATCAGTTGGTGAGTATAACCCTTGGTGTAGTGGGATCATTTTTCAGAAGGATTCCTTCCATAGTGAATGACTCTATGGATGTCATCCCTAAGGTTGTTTTGGTACTACATAGACAACATGAGATGGGATTATGCATTGACTTTCACCCCAGTACTACAAAATATCTTTAGTGGAATATCAAAACTAGTGTGTTCCCTTTGGTAGCTCAAGTATTGTTCATGAAAAAGGACGATGGGATCTTGAGACATTGTGTTTGTTAACATCACCTGAATCGGGTAATGGTAAATAAAAAGTACCCCTTATCGAGTGTTGTTGAAGTATTTGAATAGTTGAAAGGTTAATGTTTTTCTGGAAGATCGATCTATGGTCAAGCTACCACAGGTTGAGGGTTCATGAGGCTACTGATACAAATTCAACATTCTGATCTCACAACAAACACTCTATGTTCATGGCGATGTCTTTTAGTGAGATGAATACCCCCTCTATGTTTATGTATTTTATGAACTAGATCATTCACTCATACTTGGAAGGAGTTTTGTTTTTCTTAATTTATGGAATACTCATTTACATTGCACTAGATTAGGCACGTCTAGAGATCTTGTGCACGGTCCTAAACATACTCCAGGAGCACTAGGTTTATTATAAGATCTTAAAGTACTATTTTTGGATTCATGAGTTTCAATTTTTGGGTCATGTTATTTATTAGAATGTTTTTGTTTTGGACCTAGTGAATTTTGGTATAGTTCTTAATTATGTGCCACCTAAGAACCTATATGAGGTACAAAATCTATTATCTTATTAGGGTACTTAGGAGGTTAATGCTTGCATTTTCAAGAGTAGAATCCCTTTTGAAAAACATAAATTATTAAGGTAATCCTATTACTTATTACAAGAAATATCAGGGAGACTCCAACCAGTTGAGGCTAAGGATAATGAGTGCTCATGTATTGAGACTACCAGAGGAGGTTATGGAGTACATAGTGTTAGTAAATTTATATAAAGAGAGTCTTGGGTTCATGTTGATATAGAGGTAGTTAGTGACCACATATGGGTTGAGGGTTTTTAGACTCCATGATCATAACTATTTGATTCACATCCTGGAGTTGGTTATAGAAGTAATCTATCTAAAGATATGGAGGCCCTATATTCCTAGTGAGAATTTTTATATTTACTTAGATCAGTAGAGTCTCATTTACTTATTCACTTAGAGAGATTCTAACTGGATATATTATCACTATTTGTAGTTCCTAATATACCATGACTTTGATATAGTCTACACTCTTGGAAAGGTAAATGTTGAAGAAGAATCCCTTATTAGGAAGTCTTATTCTCGTTAGGTGGATGAGGTGACTGTGTAGTTAAATTCATTGAAATTGAACCTGGAGGAGGAGAGAGGTTTGGATTTTTTTTTCAGTTAATGGTTACAAATCCTCCACATCATTATCATCTGAGAGAGGCCTAGTTTGGATACATCAACTATGAGTTTCTTTGTGACCAGACATCCTTAGGTTATTCACTAGATGGATTCTCCAAAATAGAGGATCACTGGATGGACAATGGTTCTGGTCCTGATGTGAGAGGAGGTGGTTAGGGAGTTTCATAATTATCCTTTAGTTATACATTATGTAGTAGAAAATATGTAATAGGATCTTGACTGATAGTTTTTTGTAAGATGGAATAAGGTAGAACATAGACAAGTACATCTCTCAATTTCTCACATATTAGTGTGTGAAGGCTGAGCACTGGGTTCCAGTTGGTTTGATGCCACCTCTTGAGATCCAAGAGTTAAAATGGGATAACATATCCCTGATATTTTTGACTGGGCTTCCATAGATAGAGTAAGGCCATGATTCTATCTGGGTGATAGTTGAATGACTTACCATGTTGATACACTTCCTTTCTATCATAGAGTAGAGTTTAGTTGAAAATTTGGGGCAAAAGTTTGTTTGGGAGATCATCCAACTTTATGGGGTTCCCTCAATGATTTTCTATGACTGTTATGGGAAGTTTATTCCATAGTTTTGGAGAGGCCTGTTAGAGGCATTTTGGACCCAGTTAAGGATGAGTACTACATTTCATGACCAAAATAATGGGAAGACTGAGTAAACTATCTATGTATTGAATGATATGTCGAGGAATTATGTTTTAGACATTTATTATATATGTCAGGATCACTTTTCATATGAATAGTTGACTAATAATAATATATATCACTCTATAATCAGTATGGTTCCTTTTGAGACATTGTATGGGAGGCCCTGTAGGTCACCCTACCACTAGACTAAAATTTTCAAGGCATATCTTATTGGATCAGAGATGGTTAAACTGATGATGGAGAAGGTTCACGTGATATATGAGTGGATGTGGACAAAACTGAGATGATTTTTTTACATAGATCATCATTATAGGCCTTTAGAGTTCAAGTAGTGGGACTATTTTTTCTTGAGAGAATCCCTACAGTAAGTATTGTTGACGTTTTTCTAGGGGAAATGTTATACCTAATGTTCATCATGTCATTCTAGATCTTTCTGGGGGTTGGTGAGGTTTTTTTTCAACATATCCTTACCCCCAATGTTGGAGCTGGTTCATGATGTCTTCCATGTGTCACAAGTGAGGAGATACATTCATGATCTGACACAACATAGTGACTGGGTTGAGCTGGACCCCGAGGATGGAGACTCCTTTGTGGAGTATCTACTATCAATTATTGACCTAAAAGAGGGGATCCTAGAAGGAAAAAACTTTCCCTTGGTTTTTGGTTGTGGAAGCACTAGAGTTTGTAGGAGAGATCCTATGAGTGAGAGATCTATATGTAGGCTCAATGTATCTACATTCTTTATTATATTATTCTTTTCATTATGAAATTACATAAATGAGAGGAGAATATAGAGAATCATTTTTTAATTATATGGATTTTAAATATATTAATAAATAATTTCAGATATAAGGTACTGAGACGACATGAAATTTAGAGGTCTAGTATACTCAGGATTGAAATTATGAAAATATTAAACATATTAATATCATGTGAATATATATTTTTTGAAACAATGCAGTAATATCCAAAGGGAAACTTGGATAAAAAATATGAGACCACGGTTCAATTTGGAAAGTTGGATTAATACTAGGCATGGCCTAAAGTTTTTTGGCACTGGATGTTTTGATGAGGCAGCCTTTGGTGTCTAAGTTAAGTGGATTAATAAGTAAATTAATTAAAATAATTAATTTTATAAACAAAAAACCATATTTCCACATTAAATATAATGTTATGTTAATTCTCCATGGTTTTTTTCATAACTATTTGAGATTAAGGAGTAGGCAGAAAAACATTCTTATTTTGAGGATCACATCAGAGGATAATGTGTGACCAAATCGAGAGACAGTGAATGTAGTGAGAATTCTCCTTTATTGGAAAATTCATTCTTTTCTAATGATTGATCCCAATTTAGGTAGGAATTATCAATTTTGGATTTCAAATTTCTGATAAAAATGTTGATTATGGATATTTTATCTTCTTTTGGTCAACATTTATCCACACTTTGCATGATCCCATTTAATTTGTTTATATCAGTTATTCTTCATATACCATGATTTTTCACCATGGATTCCCTAATTTATGATCATTTCCCAAGATATAATGTACAATTTTTCCATCATTTTTTTTCCACTCACTCTTTCTTAATTTTATTCACCATGGGACCATGGGGTCATGGTTCGACATTGCAGGGGTGGGTTAATGAATTATTGAACCCTCAGATTCATGGTAGTTTGTATAAAGATGATTGGAATGTTTTTTTATAGATAGGGATGGATGGATATTAGGTAGTTATTTGTGGATATGGTATTCATGAGAAGTTATGGGAGAAAAAACATGCATGGGATGGAAAACATATATTTAAGAGGGTGACCATAATCCTATTTCTGTCCATAAGAGTGTCAGAATCGATGGACAAAGAGTTTCCCATTCAGTTTTGGGTGATCAATTGGTGTGGAATATAGTGGTGAGAATAGAACTATAAACCATGTGAATATTGGGATGTTTCTGTAAAGACCCATAGCTTATGTCATGTATTTTTCAAGAAAACAATATGTATAATTATTTTTTATATTTTGGATATATTTTTTAGCCGAGTTTAGGATCACACAGTTTGTGGTTAGGCATACATGTTGTGTGACTATCCCTAAGAGGACAGTCCATGTTCCAGCTAGCACATGACCATGATCCCTTGTTGGAATACATGTCATGTATTATGAGAGTACATAGAAATGGGTTAGAACCTAGGCAGGAATAGGTATACATGCACAACCCAACTTATGTTGACACGATGAAGAGGACATTATAAATCCATGAGTGGCCGGGAGGTCCCGTGTATGGCCAATACATAGTGTGTATAATGATAGTACCTTTTAATCCTTATTTTAAGGAGAATAGGTCTAGGTGATGAGGTGGAGTCACACACTATATGGACGCCTAAAATCATATTGTATTTCCTCCTTTGACTTTTTCCTCTCATATCACTTTAATTTGGACTCAGAATTTGTCCTGTGTGTGTCCTATTCTGAGTGTTTTTTAGTTGGAATATGGTAGTGGATTTCATTTTGTAATACGAGATATGATGCATGGTGTTCCGTGTAGTATTATTCTTCAGATGACACTTAGTAATGGTGGTCATCAAGGTAGGATCATCATATGGTTTCTAGGGTTAGTACTCCCCTGTATCTCCAAGGTTTTGGTTCACCATAATCTTTTTTAATGGAGATTCAGAACTACCCCACACTAAGAAAAGGTCCTCTATCTATAGAGGGGAACTTACCAATCTTCGAGATCTAGTATTATGTAGGTCCTCCTAGGGAGTGGTGTCTCCCTTTACTGTGGATTTCATTATCCAGGAGTAGGCCCATCCAAATATATTTTGGCGAGGTTGTTCTTAGTGATGGGAAATGATGATGAAATTTTGGAGTTACAGACTTACTCATCAACTTCTACTGGGATGTGAGATTTATATTCCATCCCTCTTTCATATGGTTTTCTTTATGAGTATTTATATGCATGTATGGATTAGTTTTTTTTGTTATATCTTATTTCTTTGGGTTGACATGGTTACTTTTTTTTCTCTACCACTCCCTCTATGGTTTTTGGGGCATCCTAATCATTATGTGTAAATCCACCCTTAAATGGATATGCCTTTAAATGTAATTTATTAGGTAGATTATGGATAGAATGATGGCTAATTCAGAGGATCTTAGGGATACTTGGGTGAATGGACCACATAATGTGGTCCGAGCTTAGAGATTTGGAGCTGGGCTCTCTCAGCTTTCTTCTTTTTCTAATTTTGTCAGGTTGGTCCCTCCTTTCTGGTTGTGAATATATTTTTCACATTTTCTTTTTTGTTTTGTTATCTCATATACTGATTTATTCCTTATCAGTTGTTACATTCAATTTTACTCTAGATTTTTTTTCATTTATCATTCCTCTTCACTATTGCGTAGAGAAATATGGGTGTGTGTGTACAGTTAAATTAGGAAAATTCCTCCCATTTTATATTATTCCTTTACATTTATTATCTCCATCACCTTGAATATTGATTTCAAGATTTGGGTTGTGGCGGCCTGGCCTTCAGTCGACTATGAAGGTGCTAGTTGGTCGGGTCATTGTAGAGTGTTATCAAAGTAGTTCGTTTCTTGGGATGGTGTTATGAGTTTTCCAATTTTAAATAATTGGTTAGTACTCAGGGAGATGATTTTAGAATATCTTGAGGGTGTATTTCAGGCTAGGGAACCTAATATTGGTGTGGTGGTTGATGTGTCAATTCACCCAAACTCTAACTACCTGTTTGTCGACCTTCCATACCAAGGCCTTGGCTGCATGAAAATAATGATACATGAATCATATTGGATTGAGTACTTTAATTTTTTTTATTGAGTCACATCCCCATATATATATATGTGATAATTATACTATGGTAAGTATTTATCACTTTTAGGATGCCCCCACAAAGACATCCAACCATATTAACAATTTCGGATTGTCACGATGATCTGATTAGGGAAAATCCCACAATTCAGGGGTCATATCATGAGGTGTTTCATCTAAGAAGTTGGTGATTCACACCAATGCCTATTGAGTAGCAGTTAGTACTAGAAGTTTAGGATGATGATACATATATTATTATCACACTCTATGAGTTCCAACATCAGATACCACTAAGGTTCAATAGTGAGCCAGATCCCTATGTCTTAGATGATATGATAAGTCAGTTATCAAAGTGTTCTAGATCATAAAGTACCTGAATAGTTAAATAATTTCACTAAAATTTATTATTTTCAATAGATTTTTCGATCCATACAAGAGTGTGGTCATACATACCCATGATGTGATAATTTTCTCATGGTTTGACTTCTAACACCTATTTTAGGAGGAGAATTACCCCTCTTTTTAATGATCAGTTCAAATCCAAGAGCTTCTTCAGATGTAGTAGGGTAGTATGATGTTTGTGGAATATGTTTTAATATACAGTTAAATCACTCGATTTTCCATTGATTTGGTAAAATTGATATTTTTCTGTGTGAAGAAGTTTGAGAAAGGTTTCAATAGAGGAGGAATTATCATTTTCGTATTGAAACACATAGATATTGGGATAAAGGACCGCATGTCGGATCCAACCATTATATAGAGGGGAGATTCTATGCCTGTGTGGGGAAAGGTCACATAGAACATGATTTACAGAACCTTCATGATAATAAAGATAGAGATACAATGGATGGACATCCATGGAAGAGGCATTTCCATTATTAGGTATTTTCCTGACATAGCTAGGGTGGCCCTTAGAGTGGTGGTGCTGGTAGAGGAGCATGATCTGGTCAAGATTTAGGAGTATTTAGTAGAGGATAAATCAAAAACCTCCCACCACCACCACTCATAGTTTTCCCATGTCTAGATTAAGGAGATGGTAGTTAGGGTCATGGGTAGTTTCAGACCTTAGAAGGATATGACTAGGCTACACATGTGATTATTTGAGGTACGAACTATGTTTACTATTCTCCTACCTTATTATTTGTAGACATAGGTGTTTTTAATTATTTAATCTCATTATTCTATGTGAGATAGATAGAGATTATAGTTGAGACTTTATCCAAATAGTTACAACTATAGTTCTTATAGTGAGTGATTCTTCTATATCACGTATCTACCGACATAATGAGATTTTTCTTAGCAGAGAGAGTTCTATGTGGGAACTCTTGGTTGTCACAATGATACATTTTGATTCCATCATGGGTATGGAATATTTTTTCTTAGTATAAACCTAGATTTTAATATCATCAAAGATGCATTATATGCCTTTGCAAATATGGAATGCTATTCTCTTTTGTTGCTGAGAGAGATCTTATGGTGAAATGAGTGAGTTTTGTAAGTAGGAATATCCAAACTATCACCCATAATTTGGAGAGTTTATACCTTTTCATAGAGGTCTAATTAGGCATTTAAGTTCCTTTAGTAGTGGGGGACTATATGGAATTCTTTCTTAAGGTTGTTCTAGGACAACTTCCATGTCAGGTGATTGATATATATATTGACTTTCACCTTAGGACTAGGATTATATATTCTGTGTCATATCAGATTGTAAGATCCCGTCTTTGTAGAGGTATTTTTTTCTCTATGTTTTTAATTGATCTTTGTTGGAAAAGTCTTTTTCAGAGATGGAGATCCTTTATTTGAGAAAATTTCCTAATGTTTATGGATGTATGCTTGTTTGAATTATTGGAGTCTAACAATAAAATGGGTTGAGTGTTTCATGGGTTCTTGGTAAGCTGAGAAGCTCTAAATGGGGTTTGAGTTATTTAAAAGGAAAATGGGATAAAAAATAAAATGTTGATAATTGAAACATCACATAAAGGGATTATATGTTGTGTAATTGTTTGTAGGCTTCAATAAAATAAATCCTAAGCAATGATATGTTTAGTGAATTCCATTAAAAACATTTGCATGATGTGTAACCACATTACACACCATGTAAATGCCCTAATTGATATTTTAAACATGCTATGATGATGAAATTCATTATATTATAATACATAACAACTCCTCTTGAACCATGGAAATTATCTAGGTGATTTTGGAGTTCCAACATCCCTTATGGATATTCCGTTTACATCTTCAATCCTTGGTAAGTTCATTTGGTCGATTTTATTCTTTCTTCGCTTTGGTTCTCAAATCGTTGGACCGAAATAATTTCTCCAATTTCCTTGTTGCTGTTTATCTTGGATTAGTTTTTATTTAGTAACATATTCTCAATAATCCATGGTTTTTTCTACATGGTTTTTGGCCATTGGAAGCATTTTTGGATCATTGGTTAAAGGTAGGGGGTCTAAATATTAACCTTATGGTTTGATAATTTCCATGTTTATGAAATATTGTGATTTTTCCATAGTTTTGTGCCCCAAAATTTATTTAATAATTGAATGGAATTATTCCTAAAGTCTATCGTATTCAATTAGATTCAGACCTATATTACGACTATCCATGAGGAAAGATAACCATGATTATAATTGAATTTAATTATAGTTAAAATATCTTTAGCATGACATGCGACCTATGGTGACTTGTTAGTATAGAATCAATTTTTATAACTTATTTTTTATTGATATAATTTTCAATCAATTGTGAATTTAATTTCAAGTGGCATATGAAAAAAGAATGGTAATTTTCATAATTAACCATTGATAATTGTGATGTGATATTATGATATCCATGTTTCCTGACATGGACTATGTTCCATGATATAATGAATATATATTGGGATCAGCCCTATAAATTTCACACTTATATTTTGTAATGCTGATATTGAGTGGGCTCATTCCTATCCCATACTATAATTCTTATAGAGAGTGGGCTATTCCCTTTCCCATGCTTTAATGCTTATATGGATTTGACCTGAAAAGATGTAATGATTATAGGGATTTGTACAAGATCCTGTAATGCTTATAGGGAATTGAAATGAATTGTTGAGACTATACCATGGTTATATGGTTGTTGTTGTCATGGTTTTAAGACATACTCATTGATATTTTGGCACGATGAAGAAGAAAGTTATTTTACCTTAGTTATATTGTTGTTTTTGGAATATTTACAAGACATGGTCAAGGATATTCCATTATAGAAGTGAAGTAGGTTATTTTACCTTGGTTATATGGTCATGGTCGAAATGGTTGTAAGGAATGTTCAAAGATATTTTGGCATGGATTCGAAGTAGTTTTTTTTATTTTATTAATTGTTGAGTTCAATAATACACATATTTATCATTTTATTTCATAGAATTATTATCGGACTTCTTTTGTCTTGAAATCATTGTGTCAAACTAATGAGTTATACTCACACCCTATTCAGGACACTATATGGAACACAATAATAATTCTTAGATGCATGTTTCAATACGGGAAAATAACCTTCTATTGATCACTTTCTTGTCGTTGGGCCGGAGTTTGGAGATGGGATCGATGTGGGGTTTGGGACATTGGACCTTGAGTATTTTACAGGAGTTTTCTATAATTTTCTTGTATTTTTCTAGAATGACATTTAGTTACATTCTAACATGTCATCACATTATTATTTACCAATTTATTGTATTAATTATTTGGATTTTATTATTGTCTTTTAAAATGTCTTTACTCTGATTGTTTCCATTTATTTATGAATTTTTTATACTTATGACACTTCATACCAGGGGGTATATTATTCCCACTATACTATTCACAGACCCATCACTGGTAGTCATGACTTGGTAGTGAATTTCTTTTAGGGAAAAGTTATAAAGGAGATTTGGATATGTCAAGACTTGGTAGTGAGCTTGTGCATGGGAGTAGTTAACCCATGCATGGGAGAACATTCCAGTTCCCATGGATGGAATTACTCTTTGTGATGTGTTATTTTTATATTTGGTTTTATTTCAAATTTGGTGATTCACGTGTTTTATGAGGTTATTTTCTTACGATGTTATTGTTTCTTGAAATTTGTACTCATGCCCCAGTATGCCACGATATGAGAATACATGCATAATAATTGGCATATATTGATATATAGATATGTATTTTTCATTATAGGGGAATATATATTGTTTCTTGTGATATACACTTTCTTATTGAACTATAATATGAGATATTTTTTTCACTAAAAAAATGAAATGAGTTGACATGTAATGCTTAAATACTTATAATCCATGTATGGATATACCAAGAGTTAGTGGTTCTATGTTAAAGTCACCTTTTGGGTTGACCTTTTTTCTAGCCAGTTCTCTAAGGTGTGCCTTTGTTTTGTAGAGATAATGGCTCATTTTTGTATTCAATTTCAGCTTCATGAGATTAAAAATCAGCATGCTCCGAGCCTATAGTTTTTGGGGAACAAATGTATATTCAGCTTCACGATAGCTTCCTAAGGATCATGTAATCCATGGAAAGGGAGAATTATCATATCATTCCTTCAATGTCTAGGATGAAAATAGAGTTTCAGCTTCAATATTTTCTTGTGTTTACTAGGTAAGGGGGACCCTAGGAAGCTATGTTCTGGATCAAGTCAATCCATAAAATATTCAAGAATCTAATGAAACCCATTGATAAGAGGGTAAAAATTCATATTCATATGCTTGGTGGAATTTCCAAGCATTGGTTCCATATTCTAGATGAATATGGGTATCAGAATGAGCTATCAAGGAAGGAATTAGGAGTGATTTTCCAGAGCCATTTATATTAAGAAACCTCAAGGGATGAAAAAGCTCTTGGTTTATGCATATAACACAAGTGGGATTGTTAGTTTCAGACTATGTTGGATGTTTTACCGACCTATAGTTCATTGCACCATCATTGGAATCTAATAAGATTTCCAGGGTGAGACATTATTAGGACTTTCTTAGTTATGAGATCGGATCATAGGTAAATGTTTTTCATTTAAATATCTTTGAAGATGTGATAAATCAGACACTCATCACGGAAGGGAATTTGAGAGAGGACTTGAGAAGAAGCCAAGCTATTTTATTAGGGTGATCTGGAAATTGACATTTCATTAATAATGAGAACCATCTTGAGATTTTCAACTAAATAAGTTTTATAGCCAAATATAAATATCTTATTTTACTAGAAACTGAATTTGAAAGTTTTTATAGGTTCATTTTATATATGACTATATTTTAGAAAATAAATACGTTTTTATTAACTTTTGTGTGTATTTATAAAGTTATAACTCCATTTTCCTCATCATACCCATGTGTTTATCTATAGTCATAAATTTTATAAATGTTTTTTAGATAATGGATTTGGCTAAGATAGTTATAAACAACCATTTGAATCAAAATAACTAATTTTTTATTCCCATTTGAAATAGAATAATTTTTGAGTATTTAAAGAGGGGTTTATGCTTTTCATTAAAAATTTCAAATTTGGTTTTTTATGGTAAATATTTTATATTATGGTTTTGAAGTGGTGTTTTCTGGGTTGTTCTATGTTTGGGTTTAATATGAGTAAAATCATTAATTTTATAGGAAATTATATTAATTTTATGGGTTTCTAGTTCTTATTTTTAATGCTTTATATATTAAATATGATTTATATTTTCAAGGGATTATATTTCATTTTATGTTCTTGGATTATGAGTATTGGGTTATTTAAATTGGTTCCTTTAATACTGTATTCTCTTATTGGTCAGTTTCTAGTGACTTGGTATTATTTTTGAGAAGTTTTTTATTTTATTATTTGGTTTTGGATTTTGTTTAGATTATACTTGATTTTACAGTGAGGTAAATTCTTTTACTGTCCAGAGAACCCCACCCCTATATGGTGTTCCGGTGATAGTTTTTTCATCTTTCCTCTAGTGGTGGGTGTTTAAAAAACATTTTGGGGACCACGAGTTTTTCTAGTGGAGAGAATGTAATGAAATGGGTCCTCATGACTGGATAAATTCTTAGAAAATTTTTCTTTTTTGGATTCAGGTCTTAGAATGGGAGTTTTTATAATGTTTTAATGGGGTTTGGAATGTTTTGGGGACCTTAGTTAGGTGGAAGAGATCCTTGAGTGTGTCCCAGGGTGGTTGAAAATTTCTATTTGTAGGGATCCATGGTGGGTACTTTACACACTACACCATGGTTGTGTTTAGCTAGGATGTCTCACTGTACATGAGTATTGGTTTAACTATAGAGCTTTACATGGTCTAGGCCCTATAGTGTGGTAGAGGATCCACACTTCAAGGGTGACCTAGGGTGAGATCCATCCCTTTAACTCTTGGGAGTCACTTTCACCATTGTTGGTGGACCACAATATAACATTAAATTATTAGAGTGTAACCTAGGATTTTGGGGAGGGGGGTCACAACACAAGGGGAGGTCACATCGAGGCCCAAGTTCTGTGGAGTTTTAAGAGATTTTAAGAAATTATTAGTGGTATTTATTTAGAATGACCTCTAGTATCCCTTGTTATATTCAAATAAAAGAAATGGGGACGTAAATTTGGAACTATGATCCATTCAATTTTTCTGCAATCCATTTATTTGAATTTATTAAAAAACAATTTGTGCATAAGTTGGAACTGATCAAAAGATCCTCAATTCATACATAGTTCCCACATAACCCCCATAACCATTCTACATGACACACCTCGTTCAAAATTCAATATTTAAATATTCAAAATTCAAAACCAAAATTCAGAAATACCACCAAAATCAATATTTTATCCATGAGATACAAACCTTTATCCACATCATGGGGGAACTTGAAAGTCACCACACTACCATCATCTTAATGATCACATCACCTTATATTTAAAAAATGAATCCCAGCCATGAAATCCAATGAGATCTTGATTAGCACGTTAGGGAAAATCTTATCACCAGCTTCAAATAGGGGTTTTTATGTAGTTTCATTATTTAAATCCTTTTTAAACTTCTCCTATTCTTTTCCCTATTTTCTCCTTATTTTATTTTCTAATTTTGTTTTTAGATAGGGTTTTATATAGATGATTTCAGCAAGGTGTGGTTTAATTGTTCCTCATCATGAGAATTTCAATTGCATCTTGTTGAGGTGGACACATAAATGGATGTTCATGCCATTTGTTTGTTCATTTTTAGGTAAGTATTCCCATGAATTTATTTTAGGGTTTGGTTATTTGGGGTGAAAATTTCCACGGATTTGGGTGTAAGAATGAGGACTTTATCATGGATTAGTCCTGTGGTTATTTTGGGAGTTGACACCACCCTATGGCTTACTGATTTAGTGTTGTTATGCTATCCAGTGAGTTTAGATCCCATTATACCATTATGGGATTTTGGTTTAAGATATTAATTATATTTACTAATGGGTGTTTATTGTTGAGTTAGGTGATTGTAGGCCTGAAGGAGGTCTCTATGAGGTCAATATCATCTTGTTGGTCATTGGTTATTGTAGGTGGATCCACAAATAACTTTTAAAATTTAATTCCTTGATTTTCCACCTATTTTGATACATCATTTGAACTTATTAATGAAAAATTATGTATTTTACACCTATAAGTAATATTGAAATACATTATGGACTTTGATTCTAAGAAAATTGGTAATAAAAAAAGTTATTTGGTTTGGAATCGATTTTAATGGAGAAAATTCATGTTTTTAATAATGTGATTTTAATATATGTAAGGGTACTAATTTTCTAAATTTATGTTTTTCTTCAATAATTTATTAATATGTTTATTGATATTTCTAAGATATTTGGACATAAATTTGTTTGGGTTATTTTTAGGGGAGGATGTAGTTTTTTAAATATTTCATCAAAGAATTGTTTAATTATTTGGGTTTTCAAGATACAAAATATTAAATCAAGTTTTCTAAAAATTGGTTTTAAAGGAATAATTTGTACATTATAAATTGATAATTATTGATATAAGTATTTAATTTAAGAATCTCAATAGATTTATTTTATTAAAATCAATATGATGTTTTTTTTATGTGGATTAATGGGATTATCCCACAAATGGGATGTGAATATTTTATTTTATTCTTGATAAAAAGGGATATATCCATTGCATTGTTTTTAAAGGGTAGGTAGTGTATTTTTTTGGTTATATTTTTCATATATTACATTATGACTTTATGTTATAAACTTTGTGACAAATATTTGTCACCTCCTTCTAGTTGATCCTACAAACCTTGGGTTTTTAGGTAGGGACCTATGGAAAGTACTAAAAAGTATTGATTATGTTCTCTCAATCCTTTGGACTATGCTAAAATACTAATTAAATAATTTTATGACCTGGATGTGGGTACCTCTATGACTTGACATAATTTTTCCCAGTATCTCATTCATTATAATGGAATGGTCGTTTATGGTTGGATATGATTTGTTCAGTCAGTGAGATTATATAAGGATCCCTGATCACATGCCCTTAGTTTTCTAGGGAAATACCTTGATGATAGTTTTTTTGTTTTCTTCCATTTAAGATACTCTTATATTGTTTAAATTTTATTACTTTTTTCTTTATACATGTTATATTATTTATTCTTATATTTAATTACTTCTCTTACTTCATATAGGTTTATTATTTCTACTAATGCTATATTTAATATAGTATTTTATTTCCACAATTATAAGTCTGTTTTCCATTTTTTTGGATTATTAGGATAACAGTCATTTATCCTGGGTTTTATTTAATATTCAATGATTGAATTTATGACTCCTATTTTTCTTAGTTGAACATCAAAAGAAGTATTTGAAAGTTGGTAATAGTAATTTATTTTTGAAATGAAATTATTTTTCCAAAGCATTAAATTGATACTATTTCTTTTCCTTTTATACTAATCAATTTTAAATTTTTTTTAGTATTGATTATATTTAAAAGGGTAAATTTATTTACTTTATAAAGAAAATGATTATAGAAATAGCTTAATATGACATTTTTTAAATTAAAATGGAAATATAAAATTTATATTCTTATTTTTAATATAGCATGGAATTTATTTTCTATGAAAGTTTATGTGTGGGGTGTGAGGAGGTCACCTACTTGGATTTATTCTCACACTTATATATATTTCAGGTTTTTTAATGGATTCATTGGGTATATTTGGTCGTTTGAGGTTTTTTGGAGTGTGGTGGCAGTTCCAAGTAAAGGATCTCTGCTTGAAATTAGGTGCTGGGAATTTAAGGCCTTTATTTTATTCTAGTATTTTATTTATTTCATGTATTATTCCATGTCAGTTTTTATAATTATTCTTCTCTTATTCTTTCACATTACATAATTTTTAAGATTTAGGATTTATGTTATATATTCTTATTTTTTATTTTGGGCCTATTATTGGAAATAATTTATTTTATATGTGTGATCATCTAACATAAAATGTGTTCTTCTCGGACTATAGGGTGTGAGTCTCATTATATTCATGTTTATTTGGGAAAAATATTTCTTAAAAATATTTCATTGATTCCTATACATGAGTTTCCATCCAATAGTGATCCCCAATGCCCTTAGATCCATGTGACATGCTGAATTATGTGATCGAATAAGGGGTACCCCATGTTTGGTTGTAACATAGTTACCAAAAATTTAAAAGGGAAACACTTCTGAGAACATGGGGATTTCACATGTAAAGAACCAATTATCTAGATGACTTGTTTATGCATAGGTTACACGAACATACCCACCATAACCCCACTCTGGCCTGAATTAATTTGAGTGTACCACCCTAATATAGACTCTAATAATCAAAAGGTTTTTTATAAGAAACAATAAATAATATCACACATATGAGATGCCATAAACTAAGAAATTATAAATATACACATACTATGAGGTCTATCTATATAACAATGTAATCCACTGATAAATCAATTAATCATATACAATTCACCAAGCATGTTACAGTAACAAATATAACCAAAGGATATCATGTACTGAAATCATGTAATGAAGGAAAGTTATAGAACCAAAAATTCAAAGATAATGAAAAACCTCGAACAATTTCATAAGGGGAACTTCACATCATTTCAAAACAAACATCAGCAACATCAACAATGAGAACCACCAAGATCTTATGTGCACTAGCTCTACCTACTCTACATCATATAAGATGACCATGAACTGTACATATTATTGCCATACCAAAAAAGTATGGGCTTGTGGAATGTGCATGGGTGAGTATAAATACACAAAGTTGGACACCCTAAAATAAAGTGAGGAAAATAAGAAAAAATTCCATCTTAACACCCCACATATGATTTTAAGGTATTATATTACCAAATTCCTCAATGTTAAAGATCATGATTACTAAAATCAATTTATAAACAACATTTAAATTTAATATGAAGTACCTAGAGATATATATAAGTAAATTAAACTAAAATATCTCTCATATATCACCTATGAATTATCCTTTAATAGTAACAGTAATGGGGGAATCATGCCTCACTAATAGAGTATTCAAGTCGAGAATTTTATCGACCACTATATAGGAACCATGACTCGACATGTATTGTGTGTATTGATCAAGGGGGTATAATACTATTTAATAAAATAACTTGTTCCCAATACTTATGGTTTGGTTACCTAATCCACTAAATACATGAAGTTACCATACCCCAGAGACAACCTAATTATTCGAGGTTTACCAAACCTATGGATACTCTAATCATCTTCTCAAATAGATTATAATATCTATGAAGCTATGAAAATATAACCACTTTGATTTATCTAAAGAAAACCCTGGAGGAAAATTAAATACAAAAATCATGTTCTATTTGAAAAAACACTAATAATTTAATACTCATATGTCTAGATTAAAGATTGGTGAGAGGACACGATGAACACTAAAGAGTGACCTAACATATCGAATGTCTCAGTACAGTACATGGCATGTAGATTATTTAGGTATGTCTAGTCAGGTAGTTATATCACCCAATCCATGTAATATTAATCTAACTAACATTTGCAGTGCATAAAATGGAATTTAGAGCTAGTTGGACTTGATGGATTTTATTTTGGATGCACTCAAAGTCACCTCACCAACTGTATATAGGGTGTCTATGGAATATATATAATATGTTATGTGGAACAAAATGTTTGGGTTTGATGTGTCTACCTAATATTTATGTAGTGTAATGTATGAGGAAGATATCCATATAATACATTTAATTTTTCACGGAGTATAACAACATAAAACCATCACTCAGAGATAGAGTACTAAAAAAATCATTATAATTACGTCTTTGTTACTGAAAAATGTGACCTGGTTTTAGCCATAAAAACATATGACATCAAACAGAAATAAAGGATTACTTTTATACTCAAAAAATTTTAAGTTTAGAGTTTTTGGGAATTAGGAAAAACTCATATATAATAATACTCATGTATTTATTTATGAATTTTCCTACTATTTTAGGATTTTCTTATTCCATGTTATGTATTCATTATCACCCTCATAAAACCATTATGGAATAATCTAACCTAACATATTAGTTTATAAAATGGGGTAAAAACATATAATGGGTGAGATAAAATTCTCAGAAATGGTAAACATATGCATTAAAAATTAAATATATCCATTGGAAAGAAGTTAATAATAAGGGAATGAGAACATATTCAAAGTTCTTGAGAATTACATATGAGAAGTTGTACACATCAAAAAATAGATTGTAAAACATGTGACATGGAATAAATATTTAATAAAGGAAAAAATTATTCAATTCAATAACTAAAATCCATATGATGTTCATCTATATCAAAGTAACCATTAACAACTCATAGAAATCATAGAGAAAACGTGTTGGTATAATAGAGAATTAACTCTATCACCCATGTACACTCACATCATAAATAACTATATCATACTTAAATCCAAGTAACAAACCTATTCAGTTAACTCAAACCTTATTTTCCATATATACAAGTAATATTACCCAATGAATTGGAGAGTTATAGTTGGCTCATACATAATATAATCTATATTGGTATTACCCATCATCATGAGGTATATCGAGCTAACCCATCATTATAAATAATATTTGGCTACCTTTAATGAATATAACACTTGAAATATTTCATTTTTTCATCAAACTTTTAAAAACAACTCTCATTTCCTTATTGCATGATTTACTTATGGAAAAGAAACAAGTTTCCTAGTAATATTTTTAAGATGTCATCATTATCCATATAGAGAAAGAATATGGATTATATCATAATATCATATTACCAGTAAATTATTGGAATAATTAATGCATATTTACATAGATTAAAATACATTTAAAAGAAAATTTCATGATTTTCATTGAAAATAGAAGAAATACCCTCTTAATTAATTACCTTTAAAAAAAGAAAAATTTAAAGTGTTGAGAAATTTATTTTCTTTAAATATAAACAAGGAATGTTATAAAAGAATCTTAAATTCATTGAATTTTTATAACTTTGGGAAATCCATTCATGTGGTATATGTTAAAAAAAATATTTTTCTCACAACATTTTTAAAAATTATGTTATTCAAAAAAATGGAAAGAAAATATATTTTAAAACATTATATAGAAAGTAAAAAATGGGTAAAAATGAATTTCATAAATAATTAGATAAAATTAAAAACATTATTGAAAACAATTTAAATAATATATGGACTTTCAATAAATATTTCTTTAAATAAAGAAGAAGTATAGTAGGGTTTTCCAAAAAAGAAATTCCTCAGTAATTTTAAGTATCAAATAGAGGAAAGTGAAACGAAATATTGTAAAACATAGAAAAAAATTGAAAATAAGACAGATATATATATATATATGTAGTTCATGGAATTTATATCATACTATTTCCCGCAATGGAAACATAAACATAAAAATTCTCTAAAATAAATGAGTTTTTAATATAAAGCCTTTACCACATTGGAAAGTTTCAAAAAAAGTTATTGAAAATAAAAATATAATTTAGATTTAAATCCCCATAATTACTTGAATTAATATGAAAAAATTCATTCATGGTTTAGTAATTATGTTATATAAAAAAATAATGACCCATGATGTGAAACATGTGTTATGAAAATGATATTGGAATGGATAGTCATTACAAATATAGTATCATTGATATTATAGTTAATCAATGACATGATTATGTATAAAAATTTAAATACCATAAAAAGGTTTCAAATTAAATATAATATAATCAGAGTTTATTTCACAAATTATCTTATCATAACATAGTCATTAAAGTTGAAGTATAACTTAATGAATGAAAATTGAGTTAATAAACCCCTTATATCGAGTCCATAAATATTATTTAAGTCCTTTATCTCATGTCTAATAGACTCATATTAATTATGTACATCTTTAAGAACCATTAATATATTTATTACATTATCATAAATTCATTTTTTTCATTTACTTCAGTCAAATATTTAATTCCGTAATCTTTTAATTCTACATCAGTTGTTTTGAGGACGTTTGATTCAAAATTTTAAAATTTATTTGGTAAGTTTATTGTGGTCAAAGTGGTCATTGTTATATCATATATATAATTTTAATCGTTATATAATTATCATTTTTATACATTAAAAAAGATTTTATAACCTTCTATGAATGGTGTACTTGAAAAAAAGATCAAATAGCTTTGTTGAGGTGTTACTGAAAATGTATGCACGAAAGACATTACCATTTTATAAAAAATGGGAGGGTAAGGAAATAGATGATATACAGTATTTATAGAGTGATAATTATTTGATCATTATAATATATATACCTTAAAATGAAACACATCACTTCATGGAGGTGCTAGTCCTATCTTATGCAAGAACGATATTTTTGTTCCCCAAGAGATAGAAAAGAGATTAAAAATGGTTTTAGCATAGTCATAATAGCCTTTCTATATTTTGGATATACTATTGTTTTTATATCATCATGATTTAAGAATATTTCATGGAAGTAGAAGAATAAGTAAAATGAAAATGCTCAGTTAAGAGTTATACCTCATTAGAAAACCACCTTTTGAATACATATTAAGCCTTATAGGTTAGTATTTTGATGATAACAACACCTCTGGTTAAACAACCTAGGACCCACACTCCTAGATCCTGTAGTAAAATCCATAATTTACATTTTCGGATTTTATGATGATAATTATGACCCAATAATTTTCTATAAAACCTTATAACTTCAAAAAGAAAACTTAGATCCCTTACATTCTAGAGAACCTTGTAGGTTTATAGTTTTAGCGGGTTTGGATAAACTCCTACATAAACAATACAAAAGTCAGAGAATGAAAATTTATCTCATTTAACCAAAATTTCCTTATATCATAATATGTTATCAATATCATCATTGTGAAATTTTTTATAGACATAAATCATTCAAACTCATTCTTTATTACATGGGGAAAAGGAAACATAGTAAGGGTCTACTCAAACATAGGGTGGGGGTAAACATAAGAATTTGTAATTTATTTTCATCAATGAGAATAATAAGTACATAAGGTTATGAAAGAATAATCTGTGTGATTGAGTGAATCATAAAATAACCCACACACATAAATACTTAGATAATCAAATTCCAAAACCTAAGAAAGTCAGAAGTCATTAGAAAAATAATCATGATCAATGTGATATCTATCACAATAATTAGAAACATTATAAACCCATAGAAAGCATAAATAAAACATGTACGTAACTTGGGACATCATATTGAATTTGATAATACAATCACTCTTACGGTCACTCTTACAAATATAATAACCAAACGATCATCTTACATACCCAATGAATTGGAGGGATTTAACACAAGTAACCATCATTGGTCTATCATGGAACCAATAGTCATTGTTTTATTATGAATCATTGGTCATTGGTTTATTAGGTAACGACCAATCAATTTCTAAGTACCATTATATAATAATAAATCATGAAATCTTGAATTTCATCATAAAATCATGGGAAAACCCATTATCCCTTTCATAACTAGATTAAACCATTGAAAAAAACATGTTCTATAAAGCCTATTGAAATCATTATTAACTTATGGAAAATAAATGGGTTCCATAACTCTCTCTTTAAAACAATCTTTATCCATCAAGTAAATAATGGGGATGTAATGAATACAAAATATCCCTGATGGAGGATATGTAGAGACAATTTTATTTTATATTCATGAATGTAAATTCCATTAAATTGTTATTAAAAACATAAATGAGGAAAATATTCTTTTTTATTTTGAAAATCACTTTTTAAAACATAAAACGGTTTGAAAATGAATTTATTTACAAAAAAACTTGTAAGAATATAAAAAAGTGGTAAAAACCATTTAAAAAACTTTTTAAAATAATAAACAATTTTTAAAAATCATTTACCATGAAAATTATCTTAAAATATTCGTTCAAAGCATTTTTAAAACATTTTTAGTAAACAATGTTTTCAAAGAACACATATTTCTAACTGAAGAGAGAAATAAAGTCATATTATCTTAAAAGAAGTACCTACTATTTTAAGTATAAAACAGAGTAAATGGAGATATAACAATAAAATATCATAAATTTAATTATTATAATATAATTAGTGAGAATTATAATATTTCAGCATCATATACATAATCACACACAATTCCGATAAATGATTAGATTGTGAAAAAGACTCTTAACACTTTAGTAACATTGAATCATAAAACCCCTGAATAAATTTAAAATAAACATAAAAACTCATGATACTAAAAAAATTATGATATTAAATCTAAATGGGAATGAATATAGTCCTCATAGAAGAAGATATTTGTATAACATGACATAAGTCTGAAAAAAGGAAAATTGTTACAAAAATCTATTATGTCTTTGGTAACATTGAAATAATAAACCACAAGTAAGACATATCATGAAATAGATATATAAATACCCATAAATTTATATATAATAATCATAAAATACAATCAGGGGTATTATAAACACCACAAAACAAAAATAAGTGGTGAATATTACATATATCTCATAGAAATAAAAGTGAGATGAGAAAAACCCTTACCCTGTGTCTGATTCATCATGATTATCCTCTATCTTACCAAATAATAAACTTATATTAATTATTTAATTTCTTTATAACCTTTTAAATATTTATTGTTAATTTTATTTTACCTTAAAACATTTTATATACAATTACATAATCAATAATGTTTAAGTCCGATGTTTTGACCATATTCGGATTATGTGTCAAAACTAAATTTTATAGGCCGACTGAGGTCATTGAGGTCATTATTTAAACATCTAAAGAATAATAATCATGAAATATTTTTCATATTTAAATATCAATTATACTTTGAAAATGAATCATAAAATATGGTTATGAAAAATGAACAAACGTTATGATCATAGAGACAGTAGGTCGTACGTTCAGATGAGTAACATCTCCATTTTTCAATGATCATTATGGAAAGAAGGTAAGTAATATTGTATATTTCAGTAATGATAATTATATATTAAATAAAATTTTATTTAATTAAATATAAACACACACGCACAGATATATATATATATATATATCATTCTTGTGATTTAAAAGGAATCACATCTCTTCAAGGAGACGGTAATCCACACTTCCGATGTTATCAAATTTGCGGTGTGAGAAATGGTAAGAATAAAATGATATATTATATTTTCACAAAGATAATTATAACATTAATAAAATATATATGTATTTTATATCATATATATTTATTAAACCCGTCCTTAATACATTCAATGTAATTCTTGATTGAATCACATTACTTTGAGTAGGCGTGCACACATCAAAAAATGATGCTATCATATTCCCACAAACTATAAAGCAAGGATATATGTATTGTATAATTATTAAATTAAAATAAATAATTCATAAAGATCATAAATATCATATAAAAACAGTATTTCCATCATTATTCAAAACAATTATATGTGGTAATGGAGGAAAAAACAGCATCGGTTCTCGAGGCGGCAGTCGTCTGTAAACATGAACAATGATCGAATATCCAATTTGATGGAAGTTTGTGAAGTCTTAGTTCATAAAAATAACATAAAAAAATTAGTATATTTTATATATTGAGGTTATTATATAGTCTTGATATAAAAATAATTGATGGGGTTTGAGAAAGAAGGAAAACAAAAGTGTTCATTGATAAATGTTATCTCTTCCTCAAGTAACTCTATTTGATTTGAACCAAAGGAATTACTTAGGAATTAATTTAGGAAGAGTTTTGGTTGAGACAAAAGGCTTTATATTTGCGAATAAATAGGGATAGTGAGTGCCTTTATATAGGGGAGGAGGCGTGACATTCTTTTAAATTCCCAAAAGCAAACACTATTCAGAGGCATCCCTTACGTCACGTGCCTCTAATAATGAAATATATTAGATAAAAAGGGTGATATGGAATAAATATGTATATATAATATATTTTTTAAAATTTTATAGGTTATATGGCCCTTTAAGATTAATCTTTAACCACTAAGTAAAATTGGTTTTTCCTTAATTAAAATAATTAATTTTAATTTCTTTTACTAATTTTTTTGGTCAAAAACTAATTTGAACTTATTAGAAATTATAAATTATGATAATTACAAATATTTAATCCATTATTTCAAATTAAAAAAACATAATTTGAATAATTTATTTTAAAACTAATCCTATAGATGAAACGAGAAAGTGGATTTTTAATGTAAAAATGCCAAATATTTTACTTTCTTTTTATATCCAAATTCAATATAAAAACGATTTTAAAGACATAAATTGGATTAATATGAATAATTGAACTATTTTGACATTAAACTAATTTTAAAACATAATTTAACATTAAAATTTATTTATCCGAAAATTTATTTTTCATTTAAATTATGTATTTTTAACTATTCATTCAAAAAATGTTACTTCTCAGAAAAATACAAAAAACTCACCGTGAGATAATTTGGGAATTTTTCTTTCAAATAAAAATATTCTTTTAAAAAAATTATTAATTTTTCAAATTTTAGTTATAAAATAGGAATTCCATTAAATGGTGGAAAAACTGTCTTTTAGAAAAATACTGTTTTGTTTTGCATAAAATTCGATTTATTTTTATTTTATGCCAATAAAACATATTGGATGAAATTAAAGACATGTTATTGAATATGTAAAATATAAATTTCATTGAGATAATTCAATAATAGTGATTGATTTAATTTATTAATATGAAATTCTTTTTTGAACAAAAAAATAGTTTTTCATAAAAACATATTATTTATATTCAATTAGGTTTTATTTTCATTTCTAATTAATTGCTCAACAAAGAATTCATTATATATATACATGTTAAAATCATATTTTACTAATTTAGTTTATCCTATTTCTTCCCACCACTCCAATGGCTAGGTGATAACTATCATTATATTAATAGAATAGTTTTTTCTGGTAAGGCATGACCTTACGTGTAACACAAGTTATTGAAGAAACTCAATTTTTATGTGTAACACAATAAAAAATTAGTTTTTTGTATAATGAAAGATAAAATATGTACAGTTTATAACACAAGATAATAAATAAATAAAATTAATTGGAAGGAATAAATTTAATAATATATTGGGATATTACACTAGATTTTAGAGAGGATATTGGGAAGGGAATTTTTTAAGTATTTTTCTGAACATGTGTTCTCAAAATGTATGAGGAATATAAGAGAGGATGTAACCTACAATATGTGAGGGATAGGAAAGACATGGAATCTTTATTAAGATTAAAATGATCTAATAAATTACAAAATCCATATAGCTCAAAACTTACTCTTATTTAAACAATGAATGATATACGGTTGAAAATTTACCATTTAGCAGAATTTGGAGAAGTGTTTAGGTCACTATAACCCTTATCATTTTAGTTTTAACACTTTTGTCTCATTTTAAGTCTTACCATTGTAACCAATTTTTACCAATGTAATTTCTCATAATGAAGAATAATTAAAGTTTCCTCATTAAATAATTTATATATTAAGATTATGAATATGGATTCCATTTTATCAAATTCAATTTCTATAAGTAGCATATTTTTTTAAAATTATTCCAAAAAAATTGATTAGAAATGGTATTCCATAAAAATGAATATTAAAATATAAAAATGTATTTATACCAAAATAAATAATTATGTTTATTTCAATGAAATTAATTTGATTATGTATACAAATGAAACAAATTAAATTTTAAAATAAATGAAAAATAAAGTGAAAAGTTGTAAATACATGAAAAAGGTAGGTTTCAATAAAATAAGTAATTACACCATTGATAGAAAAATTATCATTCTAAAAAAATATCAAAATTTAATCCCAACATAATTTTTATATGATTATTTATAAAATTATATCCACTTTATAAAATACATTATATAAAATTGGTAGAAATTAATTATCATATTCTCTCACATAAGAAACAAAAACTATTTTCGAATAAAACATTTTTTTGAACCATAAAATGTGTTCATTCTCAGCCATTTTCTAATAAAAATAACTAAATTAATGACAATTAATTAAATTGAATGAATATTCAAATTATTTAATTAGATTCATCTATCAATAGTGATTTATTTAACCTATTAAGATAAAAAATAAATTCTATAGATAAAAATAGTTTTTTTAAACATTTTTTTATCTTAAATTGATTGTTTCTTATTTCATTCCAATATAATTATCATATAACTATTAGAGATATATTTAATGACTATAAATATAAAATGGATATGTGTCCAATGAAAATATATATAAAAATATTATTATATTAAAAAATATACCCTTACATGGTTCACTAAATTTTTTTCATTTACTTATCTCTCATTATGTCTATTGTATTCCTAATTATTTTCGTTATTTACAAAGTTATAGTTTGAGTAAAAATATTAACGGGGAACCATGAGGATAAAGATGTAATTTTTTATTTATATATATGTTCATTTACTTAACATGCAATTTTTTCATGTTTTTTTGTAATTCAAGAACATAATGAATTATTTTTTATCTTTAATTATAATATTTTATTTCAATAAATGTATCAAATTTATCTTTAGTTTGATGTTGTGTGTATCACAAGATATAAAAAATATTTTTAATTTAAATGATAAATTCATATCAAAATATCATGGTGTCACATTCTCCCTCTCTTTAATAAATTATATCCTCTCAATTTTATCTTCAGCTCATGAATCGAGGGGTTACCATTAGAAAATACATTTTTCAAAGAAGTCATATTCTATAAATGGTTAATAAAACATTATTTGCAAAAGTGGGAAATAAAAATATGAATGTCATCTAAAATTACAACTAATTAGGATTCCATATTATAGGAAATTAGTGGGAAGTAAAAATATTTGCAGAGAGGAAAAAATTGATGTCTGAATAATGATGGGGAGTGATAGAGAACATTGATCATAAGAAATTTAATAATCCAGAGAAAGTTAATGAACAAAAAATAATTAATATAAAAAAATTAAAAATACCATTAATTAATTGAAAATGATGGTAATTTGAAAACATAGTTATTTCAAGATCATTTTCATAGATTTTATGAATTCCATTACCATATATACTCAGAACATAAGGAAATATACATGATTTTAAAAAATACCTAATTTAAATTTCATCATTTGGTTTTATATTTCAATTAGTTTCATATATTATCACATTTTATACTCAAAATGGTTTGTATGAATATTTAATTCTTGAAGCACTATAATCAACTTTTAATTAACAGTGAGGTGTTTAAAAGGATGAAAAGATATTATTCCTATCATTAATTAAACCAAAATTGATAGAAAAAGTTAAGATAGTACCCTAATAATACGTTATATAATTATATAAAACATTAATCTCCAAAAAATTAATAATAACACCAAATGATTTTCATATATGATTCTGTAAATAACCGAACCATAAAACACTTCAAAATATGTTTTTTTCCAAAGTAACATGAATCACTATAGAACCATATAGTGTAGTGAACTTTACCAAAATAACAAGAATAAACATTAGATACTTACATGAAAGGTAATACTTATCTTAATCATAAATATTTTCAAAAAGTAATATGTAACAAAAAAAATTCAACCATGATGTTTATCCCAATTTCCAATAAGACATAATTAATGTAATGGATTAGCCTTACTAAAACCCAGTAAAAGGTTTATATCAAATTATTGTATAATCAGTTATAACCTTAAAAGTTGAATTTCCTATATTTAAAATATGATCAACCATAAACATTTAAATCCATGAGTCTATCCAAAAATAATAATTTAATTTCACCTAAAAACATCCTAATCTCTAATGTTATATATACCTTGATCTCATACAACCTATAAATTCTTTGAACCCACACTCTAATATCTGGGGTAATAAACAAATGTTTACATTTTGGGTTTCAATACCAAAAAACATAAACTAGTTTTTTCTATCTAAAACCAAACAAATCAAATATAAATGTTAGAACCCTTTCAAACCCAAATACCTTTTAGGTTTAGAGTTTTAGAGAAATATAAAAACGGTTTACATATCATTACCCATGTATTTATGTGGCCATTTTTCCAAATATGTCAAGGCTTTCAAATTAAGAATTATGCATTCATTATCACCCACATGAAAACCATCTATATTTATCTCACTTAAAATATTTATTTACAACATGGGGAAAATAAACAAAATAAGGGTGAGATAAAAATAACATAAGGGTAAACATGGGAATAAATAATTGAATATATTTGGTATGAATAGGATGATAAAACAATATGAGGAAAAATTCAAAGTGATTGAGAATTACCTAAAATAATTCATTCCCTCCAAAATTTGAATAATTAAATACGTGAAAAGGAATAAACCTTAAACAAAGGAAATAATCCTAAGAATCTATAATAATCAGCCATGTAATGTCAATATTGATCAAAGTGACCATTAAAAACACATAGTCTGCATAGATAAAACTTTTTTGTATTTTGGAACATTTTCTTAATCACCCATGTTCACTCATGTTAGAGATAAATAGATCCCCTTTAAATCCTCAGGAGAAATATTCCTAGTTAACTCATTAATTATTTCATCTAAAGAAAAGGAAAATTACAAAATAAATTATAGAGATATTTCGGGATCATGTGTCTTATAATCTATATTTAGACCACCAATCATCATAAATAATTTCCAACTACTATACATGAATATAATACATGTATTCTTAAATTTTCATCATAAAAATTTAAAATAAACTTATATTACTTTATAGTTTTATTTTCTAATGGAAATGGAAGGGGTTTCATGATATTATATTTAAAAAATATCATAATACATCTAGAGAATAAAATTTATATGGTATCATAAGATCATAGTCCCAATGAAGTAGAGGAATTATGAGAGGATGTTAACAAAGACTAAAACACCTTTAAAATATTTATATGAAAACATAGAAAATTATAATTTCCTTTTTGTATCATTACAAACTAAAAATTTATAAAATATTTAGAAAATTATTTTATTTTAATATAAAAATGAAATATTTTAAAGGAAGATTCAATGTTAGGAACAATTATTATTTTAAGAGATGTTGTTCTTTAAGTATATGATAAAATATTGATTTTGTTCATACCTTTTTTAAATAGAATCTCATTTTGAAAATGAAAAGAATATTTGTTTTAAATATTTTTATATAAAGTCAAAAATTAATAAAAATGACTAATATATCATTGGTGAATATAAAAAATAATTTATTAAATCATTTTAATGAAAACATATGCGTATAAAAAAAATTCATCGAATAAAGATGAAATAAGGTTGGGTTTCTTAAAAATATTCTATGCCATTTTAAGTACCAAAGTGAGGAAAATGAAATGAAACAATGTAAACATCATAAATAACTAGATTATAATAATATATATTTTTTCCATGAAATTAATATAATACATCTTCCAGCAAATGATCCTTGAAAAGAAACAATCCTGAAAAGAAAAATAATTTTAACATAAAGCCTTTACCGTTTTGTTGAAATTTGAATCCAAAGTAATTTAAAGTAAGAATATTGATTTTATAATTAAATTTCATGAATTTAATTAAATAATATTTAAAAATTATTTAAATTGGATGTATATACACCATAAAAAAAATAATGGTGCATAACATGAAAAATATCCCAGGAAAATGATATTGAGTTGATTAATCCTTACCAAAATCATATCATTGTTATTAAAAATATTTAATGCGGTGATTGTGTGTATCAATTGTAAAAAACAAAATTTTTTATTAAAAAACAATACAATTATTATCCATTCCACACATAATAATGGAAAAACATAGTCAATGTACTAGAAGTATGACCTAATAAATCAAAATTGGGTTAAGAAACTCTATACCTTGAGTCCAAAATCAAGGTAATTTAACACATGAATAATAAAAATATATCAAATATTTAATTATTTAAGAACTAAGTGAAATTTTATTAACTTTTCATTAAAGAATTTATTTCACTGAAGTATTTAATTACTTATTCAGTTAATTTCATGTTAGGTCTTCTGAGGGAGTTCAGTTCATAATTGTAAAATGACTTTGGTTGGTTGACCATAGTGAAATGTGTAATTATTACATAATATAAAAATAATAATAATGAAATAATTATAATTCTATAAATTAAATATAAATTTATAAACATTTCTGAAAGGTGTACATGAAAACTAGATCATATAACTTTATGGAGGTGGTAATCCGCACGCACACAAGAACGCCATTATCATTTTCCAATTCATGGGAGGGTAAAGAAATAAATGAAATATTGTATTTAAATATTTTAAATAAATCAATAAATATCAAATATATACATCTAATCCATCATTATAAACATCCATGAGAGGTTCTGATAGAAAATGAAACACATAACTTCATGGAGGTGGTTGTCAATACACACAAATGATGTTTTCGTTCCCCTTGGGATAAAAAAGTAGAAGAAAAATAGTTATAAAAAAGTTATAATAAAATTAAATTATAGTTAATATAATTATTATTTTATATAATCATGGTTTAATAAGATTTTATGGGCGAATAATAATAATTAAAATGATAACTCTCAATTAAGAGTTACAACTCTTCTTCGGATGACCACCTTTGGATTACACCATAAGCCTTCTAGAATTGTCCTTTTATGATACTATAGCCTCTAGGTCTTGATTAATATGGATTGTAATTAATTTGGGTAAGGTATTTATGAGATATATTACACAAATGGTTTAATGAAAAGAGGATATGAGGTACCCTTTATTAAGTGAGGGAGATGACACACTTTGAATTTTTCAAATGATTAAAATGTATTAATGTCTTAGTCTAGGAGAAGGGATACAAAATGACTCATATTGAAATAATATATGATATATGGTCTAAATATAACCATCCAATATATTTATAATAGTTTTTAGGTCATTTTAATCCTTATAATTTTACTTTTTACCATTTTGTATGTGTGTGCAAACCCAAAGTTTAGCAATTTTTCTAATTCCGACTTTGATTGTCGTTGTTTATAGTTCTCTATTTAATTTTGAAATTTATATGTGTGTGTATATATATATTTAATTTAAAAAAATGTGATTATATATATGTATGTATGTCTGTATGTATGTTTATATCTATGTACATATAAATTTGATTTTTATATTTGTTTAATTTGATTTTCATAATATATTTGATGTATTTATATTAATTAGGACTTTTTTTAATATAAATATATATATGGTTTTTAATATGTTTATATATATATATATAGATATATGTATACTAACATGTGAATAGATATATATTTATAAATAATTTAAAAAAATAAGCAAAGTTTTTGATACACACAAACACACACATATGAAGACATAAAAAAATGTAAATGGTTTTGATATATATATATATATATGTATGTATTTTTGTATTGATCTGTTATATATATTTGATTAAGGAAGCATGTAAAAATATATTTGATTTAGAAATCATGCTATATATAAATATAAATATATATATATATATATTAACATCTTAATATGTATATATAATGATTTTAAAAAGATATATAAGGTTTACTATATATATGTTTACATTGATTTGATCTGTATATTTATTTAAAAAAGTGTCAGAATATATTTGATGAATTTATATTAATTATAAAATTATGATATACAAATATATAGTAATTATTAAAAATATAATAAAAAAATAAATAATTAATTATAATCATTACATAATTTATAAAAACTAATAATTATTTAGTCAACATTTTAAATAAATATTATATATTAATGTCAATTACAAAATATTGTTAATAATTTGAAAATTTGAGGAAATTATGATGTTTTGTAAAATCATGTAAAATAAAAAGTATGAAATACTACTAATTGATAAATACTAGTAATATTTATTATTAATTCATTTATAAATAATAAATAATTAATATTAACTAAAAAATAATTATATCAACTAGTAAACAATTTAAAAAAAGTTTTAATAAATATAATTTTTTTCAAACCTTGAAAATAAAAAAAAAATAATAACAATTATAAATTCACAATAATTCATGTAAATGCTTTATTAATTTAAATAATATGTATTAATAATTTTTTATAAATGTTAAAAAATATATAAATATAAATATTTATTTATAATATTTATAAATGATTATAATCTATACCCTCATGTGGGATGTTGTGAAACACCCGACACACACAAATATTATATCGAGCCAAGGGTAAACCCCACATCCAGACCTCTCGGTGGTCTATGATTTTCATAGGATACATAGTTTGAGAGATCCATTAATTTATTATAAAATTTATAATTAAAAAATAAAATGAATTACCCTTGTGTGTAATGTAACCAAACACCTAATACACACAAATGTTTTATCGCGCCTTGGGTAAATTCAGCATCCCAGACCTAATAGAGTTCTAAAATTTACCATACGATATATAGTTTGAGTGATACTTACATTTTTATAAAAAATATAATAAAAAAATGAAAGGAATTACCATTATGGTTGATTTTTTCAAACTATCGAAGCGTATAATTGTTATGTAAAATCTAGGGAAAACCTGACATCTGGGACATAAGGGTTGTCTCTTGTTTTTCATTTGATACACATTTTGAGAGACAATTAAAGTTTTTAGAATAAAATTATAATGAAAATACTTAATGAATTATAGTCACGTGAAATGTAACCAAACACCCAATGAACACAAATGTTATGTCGTGTCTAGGGTAAAACCAACATCCCTGATCTAACGTGGTCGCATATTTTTGAGACGATACGTTGTCACTGAGATTCTTCAATTTTTTGTAAAAAAATATAATAAGAATATTGAATGAATTACCCTCAAGTGCAGTGTAACCAAACACCCAAAACACAAACATGTTATGTCGTGCCTAGATAAACCCAAAATCCACAATCTAATAGTAGTCTTATATTTCGAACACAATATACCGTTTTGGAGAAACTTCATTTTTTTGTACAAAATTCTATTAAAAATATTAAATTGAAATACCATCATGCATGATGTTACTAAAATCTTGATGAAAACAAATTTTATGTTCCGTATAGGGTAAAAACCACATCTCGTGCCTAATAATGGTCTCATATTCTCCATATGAGACACTGATTAAGAGATATACTATTATTTTCAAAACGTTTCATGTGTGTGATATAATATATATAATATTTTTATATTATCTATACTGAGCCTCTATGTACCCTAGAAACTAGTGAAAACCAAGTGCCTCACTCTGATGATATTCCATAAAATATTTCCAGGTGTTAAAATATAATAATAATTAGAAATTTTTCAAAATGACCAGTAATAATTATTCATATTTATATTATTCTTTGAGATAACTGTGGACTCAGGAAGTTGACACGAGTTTCTATTACCTGATCATGGTTTGATAAATCATCACAAAAATCCCAACGGATGTGGTATAAATATTGTCTACATTGAAGGTGTTGAAACATTTATATCATTTTCAACCTCAAATTATGATTTTCTTTTCAAAGGAATAATTAAATTTTTGTATAAAAAATGTGATCTTAGGAGATTCAAAACATTTGACAATGTTGAAATTCATCTATTGGGTTATAGTTTTCAAAAAGATTATATTTTTTTGTATAAACATGGTGAACATAATTTAGTATAAAATAAAGAAAATATTTTTAGATCAATCATTTTAGAATGTAGTACATGAGGTTGCCGGTCCTTTTATTTAGTAAAGAACAACTCTTAATGGTATTCCAAATGCTGAATCACAACCTTCTTAGTTTTAAATTTTGTTAAAATCTACTGAGGTGGTCTTATATCTGCGATGGAAGATGAGAAAACTTGAAGCTATTGCAAAATTTATTACTATTAAATCCAAATTTGGAATTAAAAATAATTATTTGGATTAGATATTATTAATATTTAAAACTTTTTAACCTAATGGAAATAAATTACATGTAAGTTTCTAGTAAAGTAAAATGTTGGTCTATAATTTGGGTCTTAATTATTAAAAGATTCATGCATGTTGCAAAGTCTACATATTATATTATAGTGATTATGAATTATTGGTTAATTTTTAAACTTTTGTATAAGTAAGATATAAATAGGAACAAAAGGTAAAGTCCATATTTCCTATAAAACAGTTGAGGTATGTTCTAATTATTGCTCATTTATAGAATTTTTTATGTCTTGAAACATAAGTGCATTGATTATGTGGAATAAATATAATATTTCCATTAGTAAAAGCATAAATCACCTATGTTCTGGTAATTCATGGAAACATGTTGATGAGATGCATGTTTTTTTGTTCAGAACCTCCTAACATTTGGTTATGTCTTTATATTGATGTTTTTTGTCCAATTGACTCTTACGAGAGTCAATATTCTCGACGCCCTATTTTAATTACTCCATACAACTTACCACAATAGGTGATAATTAAGGAATCATATATATTATTATCTCTTATAATTCCAGGACAAAAAAATAAGAATATTGATATTTATTTGAAGTCACTAATTTATGATTTAATTTCATTATTGAACAGTGGTGTGAATATATTTAAAATTGTTATAGATCAGAATTTTACATAGAATGTTTCATTAATATGGATGATCAGTAACTTTAAAGTGTATGATAAATTATATTCATGGAAGAAAAATCGTATAAAATAATGTGTGTAATTCATGGATGAGAAAAAAAAGATTTTATGCTTGGTAATGGGAAAAAGTCTAGTTTTTTTACTGTCGTTGGATATTTCATCCTATGAATCTCCCTTTTCGAAGGAACATAAATAATCATAAAAATTTTCAAATTGAAAAAGACAAATCTCTAGCAGTTCTCTCAGATATTCAGGTAAAATATATCATATTTTAATTGCCTTATGTTACTTTTGGACCAACCATAAATGAACAAAAAAATGGTTTTTTGAAATATCATAATTGGATAAAGAAAAGTATTTTTTGGTACCATCCCTTTCAGTCTCATTTTATTGTTCGTAAAATGTTATAAGTAATTATATTAATAAGATTATTTCTGATAACATATTTTATACCGTGTTGGACACACCTAGTAAGACAAAATATAATGTAAAGGCATAGTTTGATCTTTCCCAGATTTTCTGATGTCCTAAGCATGAATTATTTGATGATAAAAGGTTATACAATTTAATGAATCCAAAAGAATATTAAACACTTTTTAAAAAATTCATTTATAATTTTTTCAATGGTTTCAAGATTTTAGGTTACCATATGGTTATTCTTCTAATTTGCCTCACTTCTACAAAAATGGGCATATTACCGGTTTAAAAAATTATGACGACCATGTCATAATGGAAGGATTACATAATTTTGGTCTTATAGGGATATTTAATTCTTTAAATTTGGATGTATTGAACGAAATATCATATTTTTTCTAAGATATTTTTATAGAAACATAGGATTATGATTCACTGAGTATGATATAAAAGGATGTTGTTTTAATTATATGTAAATTTGAAAAAATATTTTCTCCAGGATTCTTTGAATCAATGAAACATTTAATATTTAATTTTTTGTATGAAGATAAATGTGGAGGATGAGTAAAATTACGATTGATGTACCCATTTGAAATATGTATTAAAAAGTTAAAAAAGAAAGTATATAAAAAATAATCGGTTGAAGGTCCATTTCAAAAGCATACTTGCAATTTAAAATTTAAGATTTCTCCTCTTATTATTTTGATTCAGAATATCATTAAAAAAATAATCAGACGAGTCACAATGAGGAAAATGTTGATGATGTCACAGACTATCAATTATCAATATTTAACTAACCTTATCATGGTTTTGGTGGTTATCATAAATGATGAATTTTAGATGAGTAACTCTAGAGAGATCATACATATGTTCTCCTGAATTGTGAAGAGATGACATGATTTTTACAGTAAGTATAATTTTTTATTATTTATTTAAATATTTATAAAATACACCATTATTTGAATTAATTTTCTATATACTATCTGATGACCAAATCCATCATGAACAAAATTTTTCATATTAGTTTCAAAGACAGGTAGGTTAAGTTTATTTTAATGAAAAAATAAGTCAAATTTTCAAGGATATCTGTTATTAATAGTTTTTATTGTTTTTAGGAAATACAAAATGAAAATAAAATTGATTTTCTATTATGTGTGAAAAAAAAACCTATATCAAAATTTGTAAAATAATATAATTAGAACCTGGTTAATGAATTTTGATTCCCTAAATGCATATATGGTGACTCAAAGAAATCAATAAATAGTAGTGTTTGTTTAAAAGGATATCATAAGAAATAATGTGAAGTTGAATTTTATGTTATGTTGGATGAAATAATTGAGTTATATTATATGGGGCCAAATTATGTAACAATGTTTAAATGTAATTGGATTGATACTGAGTGAGGGTTGTCAGTTCATCCATGACATAGACTCATTATCAGTAAATATAATTGTTTTCCTACATCAAATGAACCATTTATGTTGTCTCATCAATCAAATCATGTTTATTATAAAAATTAATGTGATGTTTTGAGATATTTGAATGACTGGTGAAGTGTGATAAAAATTAAATCACATGGAATTCATTTTATTGAAAATGAAAATGTTCATATGGAAGTGGAACATAAATAATTTTTTCAAGAAACATCTAAAAATATATCTCTCACCTGATTAGATATAAATATCAGTGATGAAACCCCCTAGTTAATGGCTAATGATATAGATAATGTGTATTAAGTGATAAGGGATGATAAAACTGAAATGCATATGGAAGTTGATGATTATGAAGATGATGATAAATATATTATTCTCCATAAATATAATGAATATTATGATCATTGATGTATTATATTCATGTATTTATTAGTTTTTTATTTTTTAATATTTGTATTAGAAATTATTATAAGTATAGATTATTTTTTAGATAAATAGACCCGATGATATATTCTTTTCATTCTCTTATTCTAGTAATTATTAGTTTTTTAATATTTTATATTCATATTAACATTTATTGATAGGTAAGAATATTATATTCTATATTATATTAATTTGTTTTTTATATTTGATATCTATATTAAGAAATATTTGTTGTTTAAATGGTTTTTTTGTGATATTTATTTATAAGTAACTATAATATTATGATATTTATTATTTTTTTAATTTTTTTAATTGTATTAAAAATTACTTATAGGTAAGATTATTATATTATGGTATTTGTCAGTTTTTTATTTTTGATATTTTTATTAAAAATTTCATATATGTAACAATATTTGTTTTTCATTACCAGAGACATTTGAGGCAATCTATTTTTCCCCCCACTAATGTGAGGTTTCCAATTGATGAACCTGATTCATCTTGGATCTTGTTCCTTTTAAAATGGGTGTAGTTTTATTCAATCGATAATTCAGAATGATGTTCATGAGAGATAACCATCTATTGATTTTTATCATTCTTTAGGGAGGTATGTTTAATTTTTTAAGATATTTAATTTATATTAACTTTTTGTAATAATTTTTTTAATAATTCTATGATTATTTTTTTTCACATTTTTTCACATTAATCTATTTCGAATGCTAGTATGATTCTATGTAATTATTTTTCTGGGAAATGGGTGTCATTGGACCTGGTTTCCATCACCATGCATCACCAGATGTTTAACTAAGGGATTGCATATTACTAAATAATATATACATTTTAAAATTTATTTAATTTATAAAAAATTGTTTCTAATTGTATTATAGAATTTATTTTCTATGATTCATGATAGAATAAGCGATCCTATCTGAGATTCAAGTGAGATTTGTATACATGATTGGTTTCTTCAGTTTCTACTTGAATGCAGAAAGCGAGTTCTGGATAAATCTTCTGCTAATTATTTTGACCAGTCATTCTTGTACCGTAAAACTGAGTATATATCAACTCTTGTATGGGATATATTATTCTCATAATATCTTAGAGAGACTTTTTTAAGGAGTTCATCATCTGTAAGTCAAATTCATGGGAGGTAGGAGGTTACATATTAGGTCTGAACTTGAACGTTTGTCATACATTGATGATATGTGGTGAGTGATATTATTTAAAAATATATGTATACTTTAATTTAAAAATGTTTGTTATATTATACAATCAAAAACTGACCAATCTATTACGGAGTCTAATGTTTATAAGAAGATTTATACTAATCTCCATACATAAGAAGTTTTAGGTGATCTAAAGCTCCATATTATGAATTTTATTTTTTTTAAAAATCATGATTGTTAATTTTATTATCATTTTAATTTTTAATTATGTTTTAAGTAAAATTATGAGGTTGTGACTTCTCATTCATGGGTGAGTTGATCCAAGAGAATACAAGATGCCACTAGCGATTTGAGATTCGATGGGGGGAGGGGGTGGATAAAATCAGATTTCCATAGTGATAAGAATGGATGGGTGATTGGTATTGGTTCCCAACTGACACATATAAGTTATTATGGAACTTCTTTGAGGTCATTGGGGAGCTCAAAGGGAGTTCATGGAGAGATGTCGTCAATACCGTCATCCACTGCACAGTATGAGAAGAGGTTGAATGCTCAGGAAAAGATGATACAACAGATGCAGAGTGTAAGGGAGGAGGAGTGTGAGAAACAGTATTGAAGAGATGAGTAGATATTGGAGTATATGTGATGGCTTGTGCATGGCAATGATATGAAGTTTCCTACCCCTGATACTTCGATTGATCCTCCTCCACCTAACATCAATTGATGATTTGTGATATTTTATTACTATTTTATAATTTGTGGTGAAAATATTATATCTAAAAGAATATATTACACTTATGTTTTTTTAATTATTTTATTTTTTAAATTTTTTTAATCATTTTCAATTATTTTTTATTTTTATAACTTATGTTTAATTATTTAAAATTAATTTTCATTATTTTATTTTTTTTATTTTTTTAATATTAGAAATTGTGACATATGAAATGTTCATCGTAAATAATATCAATTGAAACAGACCTCTGCAATTGAACATTGAAAAAAATTAAAATAAATTGTGATAAATGCTTTATTCATCACAATTAATTTATATTTGCGATGTTTGATCACACATAATTATGTTTTTGACACCATGTTTTGCAACGAGACAATAGCGACAGACCCCCATCACATATGAACTTTTGTGATAAACATTTGTCACAAATGATATTTTGCGATATAAGTCCATCAAAAAAGTTCCATCACAAATAAAAAAATATATATTACTTGTGTTAAGTGATTTCTAGATAAGAGATAAGAATAGATCTAATTTTATTCATAAAAACATATTTTTTTTTCTAAAAGGTAGTTTTACTTCCTTTTAATGGAACACTTATTTTAAATCTAAATTTATAAACTTTTTTAAATTATATTTAAATAAAATAAACTTTATGTTTTAAATAGGAAAGTAAAAATTATTATAGGTGGATTTTTTTGGTTTTTTCATAAAAGATACACCTTTTTATAAATAGTGAAAAATACAGGATTTTAATTGAAAATTGCTTTTTAATTTGAATTATTTATAAAGATAAATTTTATTTAAAATTATTTTTAAACTATATTTAGTTCAATAATACATATATGAATCCAATTTAGGTCATTTTAATCAATTTTACTATGATATGGGATATAAAATCATTTCAAACAGTTGAATATTTTTCACTTTAAAAACCTGTTGTTTCGTCCCATCTACATGATTGATATTAAATTAATTTCTGACACATATGTGAATTGAATTTAGAAAAATGGATTCCATAATTGGAATAAACATAATTTATAATTTATAACAGTGCCAACCAAATTTTTGACTATAATTAATAGTGAAAACATTTAAAATTAATCATGATGTTTAACAAAAAAGTAGTTTACAAAGGGACTAAAAAATAAACTTAAGGAAAAAATAACCAAGACACTTGTTCAAAACCCATTTTATGGATATATTTCGGCATTATCCCCTCTTGTTTTCTAAAATGGTTCATTATTGGGGGAACAATATGTAAGGGAGACCTCATAATATTGTTTAACTTTTGGTATTTACAAGAATATCACTCCTCCACTATAAAAGGGCACTCACCCCACACTTATTCTCACCTCTCAAGAAATTTGGATAATCCAAACCCAAACCATATAAAATCCCAAATTACATAACCTCAACCTGGAATCCTTACTTTTGGGGTGAAATACAACCAATTTCTTCCTTCGGTGAAAACAAAAAGAAGATACTCAAAGAATAGGTAATGTTAATCAGTGAACGTTTTTTATTTATTTCTTCCTCAAAACACTTCAATTATTTTTATATCAAGCTAATATAACAAAATTAGTATATTTAAAATAATTATACGTTTTTATGTTATTTTTTATACCTAAAATCACACAAAATTCAATCAAATGTGTTACAAAATCATCGTTCGCCTGTACAACTGACTACCACCTTGCAAACTGATGTCATTCGTTCTTCAATTACCACCTTTCAAGGTTAAAAAACATGTAGCATTTATATTTTATATTTTTTTCTTATTTATATGATTTTATTATTAATCTAAAATTTTTATACAACACATAACATCATGATTTCCATTTTGTGAGAACACGATAACGTTGTTTGTGTGTACGATGGACCACTGCCTCAAGAAGTGACCTGATGGTTATAATTATTTAGATTATGAAATAATGATATTTGTAAGGGGATAAAGAATAAAATTTCAAACCATGCATCAAAAAGGCGTTTTTTACCCGAAACGTAACTTTAATGAGGAATTTTTAATAAATGGGTAATATAAAGTAATAAGTACATAATATATGGTATTCTGTACATAAATATGGTTATATAAAATATTTATAACATATATATATATATTTATTATACATGAGTATTGAACAAGTATGATGCGAGATAATATTTAAGGTAAGGGATTTCGGTCTCGCTTTTCACTTCTTTGAGATACATGTCATAATCACCACCTTTTTATTTTATGTGGTGTATATAATTCCCATGAATTCATTTTTTATGATTATAATTAACATTATTTGTTTTTTACATGTCTATCTTAGGATCTCTCTTCTATAGGTTTTGCGGTTCAAAAGATGCCCAATCTGTAAAGGATTTTTGTCACAATTTTCTTTCTTTGAGATGTATGTTATGATATACACATATTATTTAATGAGGTTTATATAATACCCATTTTAAAAGAAATATGTTGATTTTTTTCATCCTAATGATATTTTAAGTTTCATTTTATGTTATTCAATCGTGGGGTTTATGATTTGATGTTTCCAAATTGGTAAGAGTTTATTATTGCAGTCTAATGATTTATTAAGATTATTTTTTATTATGCTTCCATTGAAGGGATAATATAATAAATCTCTCAATAATTATCATTAATTTTATTCTCATATATTTATTCATGATATCTTCATGTAATGGTACCATTTTTCTACTCTTTTTTACTTAATATAATTAAGAAAATGTTATTTTGAAAATTTTAATTTATCTCTCTCTTGAGTCAGAAATATATTTTCATAAAAAACCATACATTATAAAAACGTTTTACAATATTATATACTATTATACAATGATTTAAAAAACAATTTTTTAACCATTTTTTATCATTTTACGTAATTATTTTAAAAGGAATCTTCTTGCCATTTCTAATGTGGTCTCTTTTGACTTATATCAAATATATGAAAGAAAGATTTGTTTTTTACATATAAGTTATGTACGGAATTCACCGCCATCAAGACCACTCCAATCAGTATAGATTTATTTATAATTTTTAAATAAATTTTTAAATGAATTTCTTTTCATAAATATTTTGGGAAGATTTGTATTTTGAATTTATTTTCCAAGAATGTAATTTTAAAAATGATCTATGTTTTAAAGAGTATTCAAAATGGTTATCATGGATTCCATTAGAAGTTTTGAAGGGTATTTTCAAATAAAAATGTTTTTAAAATGTTTTATATTTTAAAAATAATTTTTCAAAGAATAAAAGATATTTTTCTCAAGATATTTTTGAAGTTATTTTTAAATATTAATTTATATGTTTTCAAAAGTGGTTTTCCAAGAAAAGGATTTTGAAAAATTTTTAAGTCTTAAAAAGTAATTATAAAGATTCTTTATTTTCCTTAATAAATGATCCATGTGATCTTTCAAAATCCTTCACCATATAAGATTAAATCCATAGATATTTTTTATGATTTACTAGGTATTTTATCCAAGGAAACCATTCAAATTCATTTTTTGAATTGTTTTTATTTAGGATTACATGTTTTTATGAAACCCATTTCTTTAATGCTGGCTATATCATGATAATATGTGTATGAAACCTTTTTATTTTCAAGATCCATTATATTATTAAATTATTATGAAACTGATCTCTTTTATATAGGTTATGATATGATATAATGTGTATGATACCCATTTCATCCAATTGGTTATGATATGATGTTTATGAAAACCATCTATTTTTATGGTTCATGATATGATTAATGTTTTGTTATCTTCTAGAACACATATGTATGATTTCATTATGTTATGGATAAGACATATATATCCCTCCAATGAAATGGGTAGAGATTTATATCTCAAGATATAGATATGAATCCATTGGGGATTAAACCTGATTCAGTAATAAATTCTTGGAATGATGAGTGAACCGAGTTCATTAATATAGGTCTATAATGAGGAGTGAAATAAATTCAGTAATATAGGGATGAAAAGGGAATTTAATTTGGTTTAGTAATACCAGGCTAGAATGGGGACTAAACCTGGTTCGGTAAAGGGATTTTTCAATTATGATGGTCCCGGCAGTGAGCCTTGAATAATATGGAAAAGATTTTTTATACTTATGTGTATGCCAATAACTCAAAGTGTTATGCCAATTTCATTATTTTATGAATAATGTTATTTTAATCCCTTATGATTCATGTTTTATGATCTTCACATATCTTGGCCATTAATCATTTGTATGATCTTTGATATGCGGTGTATTATCTTTAAATGTTATGTTAATGTTATCATACCCTTATGTTCATGTTATGATTAGGTATATCATTTATTTACCCTTACTGAGTATCTGACCTCACCCTTTATTATGTTTCCTTTCCACAGGTTATAATGATATGTTTAAGTAGGATTACTAAAGGGGAATATCATTGTGGGAAACATTTATGATCTCTCACCAGACTAGAATATTATATTCCATGTTACCAAAGAAACTAAACTATTATAGGCCTCATAGACGTTTTTGTGTAATGAAATTATTTTTCATCTAAAAATACATAATATCCATGTAGGTTAATCCTGGGTCAGTTTAGTTGGTATTAAAGGAAAGTTTTAGTCAACCTTTGGAGATAAGGATAAGAAAACTTTAGTAACATCCATAGGTATAATTATAAGGATGTGTCTAGGGATATCTATAAGGATAATTATAAGGATATGTAAAATTATAAGAATATGTACTTGATTTTTGGTAAATTATAGATTGATAAATTTTATAATAACACATCCATGTACAAACAATATACGTGGATGTGGCTCCGGAACAAACATACCTTGGGGTAACAACCCTGAAAAAACTTTATTGAGCTCGAATCGATCAGAAATTAGTGAATTATAATGGGCCTTGCTTCAAAACTAGTTTGAAACTCTCGTGTGATATTATTTGAAAATTCAAAAATCTATATGAACCATAATAAAGGATTGAAATAGATTAGTATTATTAATAACCTAGTATAAACCCGAGGTTTCATATATTAAAAAGGAAGTGTCTTGATTTTGACCTCCCCTGAGTGATTTTCATAATTATATCGTCTTCCACTATGATTAACATTTCTCACACTAGGATTTATAGTTATAGACAATAGAAATAAGTATATGGAATTGTTCTTACCATTAAAGTTATGGATGATTTTCTGATGGGAATCTAATTGGGATGATCACCAGAGTAAAGGATATTATGACTATTTCAAATAAGTTTCCAGAGAACGTGATTTAAATCATATAACTTAACCTAATATTGGAATTACCAAATAAGATAAGGAAATATTTCAATAAGAGTTCATTTAGTGGATACCATAGATGATATAATAATTAGTTTTCTATATGTTAAGAATGTGGGAAGAAGAAATCAAGGAAATGTCTCAATGGAATTAAGAGATGTCTTATGTGTGGTGAAGAAGGCCATAGAGTAAGTAATTTTAAAGTGAAAATGAAGAGTTTAACTAATGAAATGGATGGGAATATTTTTTTCCCTATGGTCTTATCAATAGTTTAATGATTTAAGTGTGGGAATTATTAGCATTATACAAATCAATTTCCAAAAGGGAAATCTCATGAAGAGAATCAGAAAAGCACTATGAGAAAAGGTTATACTATAGATAGTGAAGATACTACAATTGGAATATAAAAGGAAATAAGTATTTAGGAATATTATGAGAAATTATAGTTAATGGATAGAGGTTAATGTGAAATAATTGAAGTGTTCTTGTATTTGGATTCAGGAAATTTGTTATATGAATTGTGAAATATATTATGACAATTTAGTATAATTTTTTCATTATAGACTTGAACAATTATGGTTAATAGTATTGATTTAAATGAAATATTTTATTTAATGTAAAACACATGGTTAGAGGAAGGTAACCCTTAATATGTTCCAAATTTTGAGAAAATGATGGCTATTTTGGTTAAAGAGATAGTGGATAAGAATAAATTAAATTGGATATTACTGACTACCTTAGATAACCTCAATGAGTTATTAATAAAGTGTTTTATGCTATCATGTATGGAGTTTACAACATTATTTGATTTTTGTAATATATTTATATGTGGATTAATTCATGGAATAAGGAATCAGGTATTCTTTCAATAATGTTTTATTGTAATTTTGGTAATTATCATGTTTCAAGGGAAAACATGATTGTGGTATTCACACGTTTGATATACGATAATAAATATATACTTTATTATATATGGTGGTTCATGTTAATCTCATTTTGAGAAATTTTGTCACCTTTTTTTATCATCTTACGGATTTTTAATCTTTCTAATGTGTCATATGGAAAACCATTTATGAAATTGATTATGTTTAAATATGAATATGATTTTAGAGATTAACGTATTATTTCACCATATTATGATTTATGCATTATGATAACATGTGATAATAATTTTTTTTATGATGTTACCTAAAGATATATGCAATGAATTATCCTTCTATTTATTGATCATATGATCTGTTAGTTTGTATTGCCTAAAAAAATCACCTTCATTTCATGAAGTAAGAGATGAAGTGAAATTTGATCAAGGCACAACTGAATGGTGAGATTGTTCTTATCAAATGAAATCATGTAATTATATATTCTCATAAAAATTATTCATTTTAGGAAAAGTGTATTGAAAAAAATATCTTATTATCATCATTTTATGATATTAATGAATTCTTTCTTATATCGTTGGTTTTTGTTTCTGTGATCGTTAACTTTCTCTAGATCACCCGCTTTCTTGTGGTCAGTGATATTTATCACTCTTTATTATTATTTAAACATTTCTTATATGAAGAAATCTCCACTTATCACTTATGTTCTCATATGTAGAAACCTAGTTATGATTTACTTTAGGGTAACTATTTTGTTTCCAATTTTATATTTTTAAATGAAGTTTTAGCATTCATTTCTATGTTGTAAATTCCTTTGAAGTGAAATTTCAAGTATTAAAGTATTGATGAACCACATGAATTTCAAGGGTGAAAAAATTATAATGGGGGTAGAATGTAACACCCTGAGTTTTTATGAATTATTATTTTTGAAAATAAATTAAAATTGTTTTATAGCTTTTATTTCATGCTACACTTAGTTAAGGTTTCTTTATATGAATCAACATGTTAAGATTTGACTACATGAAACACTAAGTTTGGTTTATGTTACATGCAATACCATTTTTATATTTAATGTGACACAATACTTATATTATATTTTGTTACATACAACTCTAAGATTATATTTCATTACATGCAACATCGATATTCACTTGTGCTACACACGACAGTGAGTTTAAACAAAACATTAACATATTATTAAAATTTTATTATTTAATTTGATAGTTGTCACCAATCCAATGGAATGGGGGTTATGAACAATATTATCTAAATTATGAAAATATTTTTTACCCATGTATATAAAATAAACACTTTAGTGATTAATTATTGATAAATGAAAATAAAACCCTTTTTAGAATAAGAGGAGATATTTTTCCTAAAAACTATTTTATACGCACAAGTTTGTTTTATATTAATAAATTAATAAAATTACTTTTCATTAATTATTTTAATGAAATTTATATATATTATACATTAAATTAAATGTTTAATATTCATTTATTTTTTTTCTAGACAAGGGAAAAGAATAAATCTATTTTTATCCATAAAATGATGTCTTTTTCTAACAGGTATTTTTATAGTGTTTTAATAGAACACATATTTTACATATATATTTTCACACTTTTATAAATATATTTTAAAAAATGACTTCTTTTTCTAATTCCAAACGTAAAAATTATCTTAGGGTGAATTTTTTGGATTTTTCAGAAAAGATTCATTTTTATGGATAGTGAAAAATACTGAATTAAAATTGAAAACTTAATTTTTTTTAATTATTTATGTAGTTAAATTATATTTTAAAATGGTTTTAAATTTTATTTAGTACAAAAATACATATATTTATCAAATTTATTTCATTGAAATAATTTTTTGAAAGAAATTTGATATAAAAAAACTTCAAACATATGAACATTTTTCACCTTATAAACCCGTTGTTTCTTCTTGTCCGCGGGATTAATTTTAAATTAATTTCTACCACTTATATAAATTTAATTTGAAAGTTTTGATTGAATATTTAAAATCATAAGAAATTATATTTTCTAATTATGCATAATTATTTTTTGACTAAAATGATTAGTGAAAATAGTTAAAATTAATCATGATGATTAATAGAGAAATAAGTTTACAAAGGGACTAAAATTTAATATTAAGAGAGAAAATGAACTATAAACTTATTGAAAACCCATTGTCTAGACATTTCTCGAGCATTTACCCCATATAATCTTAATTGTTTCATTTTTTGAGTCAAATGTTGAAGGGGAGACCTCCCAATTGTGTTTACTTTTAGGTATTTACAAGAATGTCATTCCACTTCCACTATAAAAGGTCCCTCACACCCTTCACTTGTTCACAAATATACATCCATTAGACACATAAAAAACATGCACAGATAAAATCCAAAATTCCCTTCACTCATCCTATACACATTACTTTTGGAATAAATCCAACCAAGGAAGTTATTCAGTGCAAACAAAATAGAGATACTTGGAGACGAAGTAACGTTAATCAATGAACGGTTTTGTTTAATTTCTTTGAAAAAACCATTTATTTTTTTATATAATTATTATATACTATCCTCAGTATATTAAATATTCTAATATGTTGTTTTTATAAGTTTTATATCTATAAACACACACACTTCCTAAAAATGGGTTTGGAAATCATTGTTCGTGTGTACAACGGACTACCGCCTCACGAACTAATGTCGTTCGTTCTTCCATTACCACATTTAATTTTTTGGAATAATTATGGATTTATAGTTTATATATTGACTTTATTATTTTTATTATGTTATTAATATTTTTTAATTTTTTATATAAACCATAACATCTTTGTTTCCATTTTGTGGGAATATGATAAAAACGTTCGTGTGTACGGGGGACTACCGCCTTACGAAGTGATGTGATTCATTCAAGCTTTACATGGAATGTATTTAGGATGGTTTTAACAAAAATATGTGATATAAATGACACAAAAATGACTCTATAATGAAAATATGTCATATAAGGTTATTTATATTAATCCAACAAGAAAATCAAAATGGTGTTCATGCGTACCTACGGGATACCGTCTCTATGAATGATGTATCTCATTTACCATTTAATTATTTCATAGTTAATTATAAATATGTATATGATGAATATATATATATATGATATATATAATTCTTATAATTATGGGGATGATGAAATAATTATCTAAGTAAGAAAACCAAGAACAACAAGTCAAAACATGTATGAAAAACAAAGTGGTTTTTACCCGAAACGTAAATTTAACATAGAATTGATAATACATGAATAATATAAAGTCATAAGTAAGTCATATCTAGTATTATATATAAAAATAAGGTTCATTTATAGATTTATAATAAACTTATATTTATTATACATGAGGCTTTAATGATTATGATGAGAGATAATACTTAAGGTACGAGATTTCAGTCTCACTTTTTATTTTTTCAATACACTTTTCTTATTCATCACCTATTTATTTTATGTGGTGTATTTAATTCCAATTAATTTATTTTATTAAGCTTCAATATAAAATTATTTTTATTTACATATCCATTTTATGATATATCTTTCATGGTGTTTATAGTTCAAAAGTTTCCAAATTAGTAAAGTATTTTTGTCCCAATTTTCCTTCTTTGAGACATATGTTGTGATATGCACCTATATAATTTCTTGCAGTTTTTATAAAACCAATTTGATATGTAATATCTTGATTTTTTCATCCTAATTATATTTTAATATTCATTTTATTTTATTAATTCATTGGTTTTATTATTCAATGTTACCAAAGTAGTAAGTGTTTATTACTATAAGCTCATCATTTATTGGGATTGTTTATGATTATGATTCCATTGATAAAATTTAAATATCCATATCTCAAGAATTATCATGATTTTTTAGAATATATTTATTCATTATATATTCAAGTAATATTACCAATTTTCCACTATTTAGTACTTAAGATTATTATGAAAATATATTTATGAAAATACAACTTTATCTCCTTTTTCTATCTGAAATTAGTTTTCATTCAAAACCATGTTCTCTAAAACAAATTCCAAAAATTTTATACTATTATCCTATTATTTTAGAAATAAATTTTTACCCATGTTTTAGCTTTTTACAAAACTATTTAAAAGGAATCTACAAGTCATTTTCTGAACCATGTTCTTTTGGATTCTACTGATAATATGAAATGAATATATGTTTTTCTATTTACATTATATACAGAATTACTTTCCCTTATGAAAAATCCATCCATTTAAGCTTCCATTATAAAATTTAAATATTATTTTTAAATGAAATTATTTCTTAAGTATAATGGCCCATACTTTTCATATATAAATATTACATCAAAATAGAAGAATATTCATTACATAACATAAAAAATCCATGATAGAACCATATAGGAAAAACATCTTTGGAAACTTGGAAACTTAAACAACTGATTCATAAAACATCTATATCATCTCCAACTTATTCATTAATTACTAGAATCGTTTTTGACATATATTATTTAATGAATTTATACATAGAAGGGGTAAAACATAATAAATGATGAGCTTAGATGCTCAATAAGGGAAAACAAGTGGGATATCCATTATATCATAGTCATAAAACATAAGAACAAAAAAATTGAAAATGATATCCTTCATATCAATGATCATGATATCATGTCATGGGATAAATCATAGAAGTTCATAAAGAATTAATGAACATATTCAATGAGATCATAACTTAAGATTTGGAGTTATAGAATACACATAAGCATATAAAATCCTTTACATAATGGAAAAGAATAATATCTAATAACCTCATAGTATAAAAAGTCTTTTACTAAACTGGGTTTACTCTCCATTGCGTCCCTATATTTCTTAGGCTAGTTCACTCCTCATTCTAGTACTGTTTATCTCATAGGATATTAATCATTATCCAATACATTGAAGGGAAATAAAGGTCCCACCTATCACATAATGAAAACCATACATATGTGTTCTATTAGAATATAATTCATTCATCATATCAAAACCCATAAAAAGATATGGTTTTCATAAACTTCATTCCATCATAAAATAACCCTTATAAAAGAAATGGGTTTCATAGATATCATTCTATCGTAAACATAACCATCCTTAAAAATAATAGGTATAACATCCTTGAAAAGTATCCCTGAAAAATTAAAAGTAAAATAAAGTAACATTATCATAAATGGAAAATTATTTTTGAGAGATCACATGAAAATAATTTTTGAGCAATATATCTTTTCTTCTTTGAAAATGATTTCTTTTATTAAAATTCCACAAAATTTTAAAAGAAATTATATCCTTTGAAAATATAATTTTAAGCATGCAAGAGAGGCTTCAAGGCATTTAGGAGTCATGAAAGTGTAAAAATTAATTTATTCCATATAAGTTATAAAAAAATTCATTTTAATAATTTTTCTGAAATAGTCACAAAGTACCTTATTTGGAATGCTATAAAAACAATAGTTTCAAAAAATTTAGTAAAAATTCCAACATTGGTAAAAATTAATTTAAAAATTGTATAATAAAAATAAAAATATTTTGGAAAACATTTTTAAGAAACATGGACAAGGAAGATAATTATTACGTATTAGATACTTATGTATAAACAGTCCCAAATAATAATGAGATTTTTAAATTAACCCTTACTTTAGGTATGATTTCCTTCATACGTATCCAAAAATCATTTATAATGGTATAATAAATGTTATTAATTTACACCAAAACCATATTTATATTTATTATATCATATATTTTCTTATTGTATCATCTTATCACTCATTTATTAATAATATTTCATTATTAGCATTCGTTTGGGTGTTAACTGCTTCATTTTCCTATGCATGTTTTGTCGTATAAGCCCAGTTATTGTATATAGAATATAGTTACATCATCTAAATAATGATATTTATTTAATATATATCATATTAATTTAATTGATGAATTTATATAATCATTATTTAATGGTGAAATAGAAAATGAATCACATCATATTGTGGAGATGATAGGTCGTACGTTTGCAGGAGCGGTGATATCATTCCATTAATTGTGAAATGTTAAGGAAAAAATGGTATATTAATTTAAAAAATCAATATAATGTTATAATTTTCACATATATATATATATATATTATTTCCATCTTTATAACCATCCAAATAAAGTGGTGATGAAAAATAGATTACACCACGGCATGGAGACGGTAAGTTCTATGTACACACATGTGGTGCTTCTATTTTCCGTAGTATTTTTGTTCCATAATCATAATAAAATCTTAGAAAATATGTTATACTATATTCATTACTTTATAAATTAAGAAACAAATTTATAAGATGTACAAGAATAAATAATCTTGAAAGAGTTGGTTAAGATGATTATCTCTTTTTCATTGAACTCCCTTTAGATCTATTCTTATGGAAACTAGGGTGGTATTTTGAGAAGAAAAGAATATCTAGAATATTTCTAGGTTATTTAAAAGATAAATTGGAAGGTTATGGTTGATATTTAAGCCTTCAATTGATGTGAATATGTAGGATTGAAATGATGATTTAGATGCTCAATATATAAGAGGGGGGTGGTGAATTGTATACTCTAAAAAATTCCTTTAGAACTTTTAAAGATGGTAATGTTTAACAAAGTTAAAAAAGGTAAATTCACAAGACCTTTTAGTTCTAAAAACTTTCTTGATTCCGGAAATTTGGTTCCAGAAATGAAACATAAGAAAAGTTTACAAAGACAAAGACTCTACTTTAAAGCGTATATAATCTTACTAATCAGAGTACAAGTATAAGAAAGTGTAAGATAGTTATACTTTCCTCAACAACCATAATGATGAGGAAAACTTGAAAAAATAAAAGTAACATGTAGTAAATCTTTTAACCCAAAGAGAATGGTATCCAACAACCTTGGATGATGGCCCCTTGAATAATACTTTCAAGAAAGTCTGTCTTACCCACACCAGGGTAAGCCCTCGATATGAATATCAGAGTATCTCTTGTTATCCCCACAAGCCCTTGAACTTCAAGTTAGTCGTCACCTCTGTCTTCCTATCCCCGGAAGCTCTCGAATATACTTCGAAACATTAAAAGTTGCATGAATAAATTATGAACAAGATGTTCAGTATGCAAAAAGAAATAAAGTTTCTCTCTCTAGAAATTACTTTAGCACCATGTAATCTCTAGATTGATCAACCTCAGCTAAAATTTGTTGTGAGCTCTTTCAAATGAGCTCCTATTTATAGGCACAGATTAATTAGTCGACTCCCTCCTCCAACGGTCATATTTTTCCTTGAATTTCGTAGGGACCTGTACACGTGTCACTCAATCAACGGTTGGTTAGAAACAGAAAGCATGACATCATTTTACAACTATAACAAGAGTAAGCAAAAATATGGTTTCCTAACCAAATTCACTTTTCGGAGTATAAGGAAAAAATAAATGTTTGAAGTCTAAACAAAAACTATTTAGTGTCTATAATACATGAATATTTGGATTCTATCTTCAAATGAATTTAGAACCTGAATTCTATAGAATTCCAGAGTCTGAATTTCAAGTAAATTCGGAGTCTTAATTTATAAGAATTCGGAGTCTGTATTCATAATAATTTGGAGTCTGAATTCATATAATTTGGAGTTTGAACTCAAAAATTTCGGAGTCTGAATTTAGTAGAATTCGGAGTCTGAACATAGAATGTTCGGAGTCTAAATTTAGAAGAATTTGGAGTTTGAACTTAGAAAGTTTGGATTTTGAATTCAGAATAATTCGGAGTTTGAACTTAGAATGTTCAGAAACTGAATTCAGAGAATTCGAAGTCTAAAATCAGATCCTGAAAGCAAAATGCTCTATATCTAAGTATTTATAAGATTCCATGTTTTTAGATATGAAACCAAATTTTATAGTTAGACATAAAATGATTTAGACTAAAATATGAACAATGAAAAACCTGGTAAGGATAATTTTCCTTGGGGAAGGAAATTTTTTCTTATTAAGACAAAACAAAGGTGAAAATAAATTTTCCTAAAGATAGAGTGTTTGTGATTTTCAAAACATGAATGAATGGAAAATTCATAATGAATCCTTATTGACTCAACAGAATAAGTGAGGGAGGTGGTTCCCTTTTATAATTAAGGTGAGGGGTACTTTTTGGAATTTCATAAAATATTAATTTATTATAAATTAAATAACTATTGAAATACCTCCGAAATTACATGTATTAAAATATAAGATTATATAAGGATGTAATATTATCATCCAATATATTTGAAAAAATCGTTGGTATTATTTTAAACCTTATCATTTTAATTAACCCTTAGCCAACCTATTTTAATTTTATCTAAGGTGAAAACTTTTTCAACCTTAAAAGGATATATTTTTTACTTATATGTTGTCAATTTGAAAAAAATGAACAATTTATAACATTTTAGACCACATTATAATTATTTTTTATTTTTAAATATGTTTTATTATTTTTAGAAAATTTAATAATATATTATTTTGATAAAATATCATTGGTGTCAATTTCGACACTATTCATTACGTGGATTTTTTAAAATGTAAATATAATAAGTAAAAAAAACAAATATTTTATTATATCCATAATAGGTCAAGGTAATATATATTGTTTGTTTATAACAATAATTTTTTCAAATTATATTTATTTTAATATTTTTAATAACATTTATTTGATATTTCCATTAATAAAATAATCAATGTACCAACGTTGTGTAATTAATTTATATACATATTTCTTCAATAAAAACTAAAAATAAAATACCATGATAAATATAAATATTCTATATTTCAGAATAATAGTTATAGTCTAATATATATTTTGGGTAACCCTATATAAAAATGATATATTTTTTAAAAAATCAACGTGATATTTTTAAATTGTTATTAAATAAATTATTATAAATCTTGTATTCTTATTTTAGTGGCCCAAAAATTAAAAAATAAATTTATATCGTGAAAATATACTCATTATATTAAACATGTATATTTATATTCATTCATATCATACCTTTGTCCCCATGTGGACATATAATGTATATATAAGACAAGGAAAGTGACATTTTATGACATTCTTTAATTTAAATCCATTTTTTCAAATCCATTTTCTATATCGTATAAAATTAATATTCATTAATAAAAGGAAGAATAACACATTTTTGAAGAAAATATATTTTTGAAGAATAAAGTGATTTTACTAACATTGTGTGATTATTTTTTAAGAACTTAACGATATATTCATATTATGTTGGACCTTTATTTGTATTTCATAAATAATTTAATCATATTTACTCCCTCCAATTTAATAGCTCAGTTATAAGTTCATTTTATACTAATAGTGTTTCGTGGTTTGTTTAAACTCATAGCTATCAAGTTATTGAATAATTAAAACTATTTGAAGAGAAATTTTTATTAAAATGTTAGGGTGCCACATTCTACCCCCTTAAAATGAATTTAAACCTCTTAATTATTTAGTTGGATAAAAATAGATGAGGATACCTCTGCCTCATCACATCCTTAGATTCTCATGTTGCTTTTTCATGTTGGTGGTTTCACCATAAAACATTTACCAAGAAAGTTGTATTGTTTCATAGAACATTTTCTCTATGATGAATAATATCTATTAATTTTTCTTCATAAGAAATATATTTCTCCAACGTTATGCCTTCTGAGTTTAGTACTTGTGAATAATCAGGTATGTACTTTTTTAGGAGAGATTCATTGACCACATTATGAAATTGATAGAGATTCAATGGAATCACCAATCAATAAGATACCTATATAACTATGGATTATCTTTCAATTTTTTCTAAATCACATCACTCTCTTCCCTGGTGATATTCGTAGAAATAACTTATCAACCTTTTAAAAATCTATGTCTTTTCATCGATTTTCAACAAAACTTTTTATCAACTCTGAGATTATCTTGTGTGTTGTTGAATAGATCTATCATTCCATACCATTTCCTCAACTATATCAAGTATTAATAGATTTTATTCACTGAAGTCATTCCACCATGATGGATTTCTATACTTCTTAACTTATAGGTATTCATAAGGATCCATCTGAATATTGGTGTGAAGGTTACTATTTTAAACAATTATACCAAATGTAGGTGTTGATCCCAATTACCATTGAAATCCACAGTGCAAGCTCTCAATTGGTCTTCTAGAGTTTTAATTGTCCTATAATACTAACCATCTATCTGAGGATGATAATAAATACTGAAACTTTACTCTGTATTGAGATCCTATTAAAGACTTCCCCATAACTTTGAGGTAAACCTTAGATTCCTATTAAATATGATGGAAAGTGGTAATCCATGAAATCTCACCACTTTCTTAATATATATTCTGGAAGGAAGATCTAGAGAGATATCATTTTTGATAGTAATGAAGTGTGATTAATTTTTAAAGAGATAGATTATAACTTATATAGAATTATGGTTTTTAGATGTTTTTGGAGGTCTGATGACTAAATCAATGGTGATGTTTTCCCATTTATATTATTATATGGTAATGGTTTTTAAATCCCCTTATACTTATGTCTCTCCGCATTAACTGGTTTAAAAAACAGGCACTAAGAAATATATTCTATAATAACTCTCTTCTTTACATCGCACCAAAATACTTTTTAGGTCCATTTTCATCTTTTTTTCTTGTATGATGAATACATAATAATGAGTTATGGGCCTCATCCAATATATTCTACTTTAATTATGGTATTGGAGGGTTAAAAACATTGTTATTTATCCTTATTATTTCAACATAATCAATGTTTATCTTTGTAACATTTCTCACCTTCTTTGAAATATCAACATCTTCCTTTTGTTCCTCCTTAATCTTCACATATATAGATTGTTGAAAATTCAATTGAGAAAGATAATATTTCCCCCATCCTTTCTGATATTCAGATCCATCCTTTTAAAATCTATAAATGTTTGATCATTGGTGATCCTCATCATATATATTCTAGAATGGTCCTTTACACTCAAATAACATGCCACCTTGTTCACTTTACCATGGTCGTAATATATTAAGTAGTTTTAATCATTAATCAACTACAACCATTTTGTATAGTGCATATTCAACTCCTTTTAAGTGTAAATAATCATTAAAATTTTATGATTAGTATATATGTCACACCTTTCTCCATAAAGATAATTCCTTCATATCAATAATTCATAAATTAATGAAATTAATTGAATATTGTGATTTGGTTAATTTTGCTCATGGATTTTCTATTTTCATGAGGTATAAGATATCACAATATCATTTCTCATGGGAACACATCCCAATACCTTATTGTATGAATCACTATAGATCATAAACCTTTCTCCAATATGGGGTATTGTGAACACAGGTTCACATGCTAACCTTCTTTTTAACTCAATTAAATTCTCTTCACATTCCTCCATCCATATGAACATAACTCCATTACTAGTCAACTTGGTGAGTGGATTAGATAACCATGAGAAATATTTCACAAAACATCAATAAAATCCATCCAAACTAAGAAAACATTGGATATCATTCACCATTGTTGGTCTAGGACAACAATCATTAACATCCATCTTTGATGGATTCATAGATATCCCATCTCTAGATATTATGTGACCCAAAAATGAAACTTTATAATGAAAAAATTCAAAATTGGTAAAATTTTCATAATGCTTATTCTTGCTCATGGGTTTCAATACAATCCTCAAGAGATCATCATGTTCTTACTTTCTCTTTGTATATTCAAGAATATTGTCAATAAAGAGTACAAAAAACTGAGCAATATAGTATCTAAAGACTCTATTCATTAAATCTATGATTATATTGGGGCCATTATTATGAACAAAAATAATGACTATAAATTCAAAGTGACCATACCATGTATAGAGTACCATTTTAGATATATCCTATTTCGTAACCCCTAATTTTCGATATCAATAATGAAGATCAATATTAGAAAAGTATTGAGCTCCATGAAGTTGATCAAATATTCCATCGATATGGGGGGATATTTCTTATTTATAGTGATATTGTGATGTTATCCATAATCAATGTAGAGTCTCATTGATCCATCTTTCATCTTAAAAACAGAATAGGTTCTTCGTAAAGGTGATATATTAGGGCTTATGAATCCCTTGACAAGATAATATTGGAGTTTCTTATTCAATTCCTATAACTCAATTGAGTTAATTCTATAAAGAGTCATAGAACCTAGTATGAGTTCTATTGAAAACTAAACTTCACAATTTGGTGGAACATTGGGAAATTATTCAAGAAAAGCACTAACAAAATCCCACAAAGTATGTGTATTTTTAATGGTGAGTTTATCCCCTATAATATGAGAGAAATGACCTTCATTTATAGGAATTAGGATCCATAAGATGTAATTTATTTCCACTGGAAGTTAATATTTATCCTTGAATCAATATAAGATTAGATATTTATTAAAATATGAAACGTGGCTTACCTTACTTAGTAATTAATATGTTCTCCATATAGAGAAATCCAATCTATGCTAAGAATCACATTGAATTCAACTTAAGAAAGGATCACAAAAATTCCCTAAAGTACATTACCAAAATCTTCAATCAGAGAAGAATTATAAACATATGTCATGATGTTGTACCATTAGCAGTTTTCATAGATAACTCAACATCTAATTATTGAGGCAATACAATGAAACCATTTAAGAATTCTATAAAAATAAAAGAGTGGGTGGATACATAATCAAATAAAACATTAACAACATTAAAATGGAGAAAAATTTGACTTTTGACAATTAATTTTCTTAATCCACATCACCAATAATGATCACATGAAATTTTACAATTTTTACTTAAGAGGATGCTAAAATTGATCATTATAGATGACCATCATATTTGGGCCTTGGTTAGCATAATGCCCATTTTTCTTACACTTGAATAACTAATGTGTGGGAGGTGAATTCATTAAAACCTTTTATCTATTCACATAATTAGATGTCTTTTTTCCCATCACATTAGTGGTAAATTTCAAAATGAAATTTTTCCCACACTTAAAATATTTACTATTCCCCATAATATTGTTTCCTACATGTTTATTTTGACACTTTGAGAATAATGGAAATATAATCTTCTTTATTCTATGGATTTTAAATTTTTTCGGATTTACATTTTTCTATTATTATTGAACCCTTAATATTGTTGTTTAACCACAATCACTATTTCATCCCGGAGAGAACATAGAATGATTCAATCATAGTTAATTAAGTCCATTATGGGTAATTCCCTTCGGAGACTTTGTTTTATGTAATATAAGAATCAATCAACCTAACTTTCATGTTGGATGATAATTCAAAACTGTACCATGAAATTATTTTAATATTTTCTTCATTAGTACCAACAGATTCATCATCCTTTTAAAGATACTTTGTTTTTAGTAACATAAGAATCAATGAACCTAATATTAAGGTTGGGTAATAATTTAGAAGTGGACTATGAAAGTTTTGTAAAATTTTCTTCATAGGTACCAACAGATTCATCATCCTTTTGATTGTGATCAAGGAACTCCTTCTCCATCATCATATAAAGAATATAAGAAAAGTACTTATTGAAAAATAAGTTCCTGAACTCATCTCATTCCATGGATTCAATTTAATCTAACTAAATTGTATTATTGATGATGTTCCCCCATAGATCTGATTCAACTTACAAACCTTAAACTTTAAAAATTAATTTCAAATGTTCTGAACATTGAAAAACCAAAAATAAATTTTTAGTGGTACTAATCCATTATTTATACACTAGTCGATCAGAAGACCCACTAAAAGATGGTGGTTGTTTCTTCATAAAGGACTCAACAAAATTTTGTTCCCTCCTTTTCTTATTTGGAAGTACTCCATGATTCATATATTGAGAAATGTCTGTGAGAATAGAAAAAATATTTTTCATTTGAGATCCCATAACATTCAGTTGAGAAAGAGGATAATTATTTCATTTCCTATCATATTCTGTATTAATGCAGCTCCTTCAGGATCCATCCATTGACGAAAACCATAAATCATTGTGTGAGAAACACTAGTCATAATGAGAGAACCACATAACCAAGTGAAATTACTAATAAAATTTCAATTCAGAATACCTTAGGTTTTATACTATATTTGTTGTTATCCTCACAAAAACTCTAGGACTATTTCCTATAATTGTAATTATCCTTAGGGTTCTTACTAAGATTTCTTATCCTAGTTTCCAATGGTTAACTAAACCATTTCTATGATATCAAATATAAGGGCACACACTTTTCATACATAGATATTACATCTAAATAGAATAGTGTTAATTAAATAAAAAAAAACCCATAAGAACTATGTAGGTTTAGTTTTTCTGGAAACATGGTAACATAAACAACTGATTCATAAGATATCTATATATTCTCCCACATATTCCTTCATTACTAAAACCCTTTTTGGAATATCTTATTTAATAACTTTCTTCATATTCTGGGGAATATAAATAAAATAAAGGGTGAGATCTAATTCTTAGTAAGGGTAAACAAGGGAGATACCCGTCATATCATAATCATAAACCATAAGAATATAGACAAAACATTTGAAAATTATATCATACATATCAAAGATCTTGATATCATGTCATGGGATAAATCATAGAAGTTTATAAAGAATCAATAGATATATTCCCTGAGAGAATAACATAAGATAAGGAATTTTTTCATACAAAATATCATAGAAAATAATTTACATATTAGAAAAGTCTCATTTCCAAGACTGTCATAGTGGAAAAATTCTTTTACCAAACCAAACTCACTCCCTGTTCTAGCCCTGTATTTCTGAACTGAGTTAACTCCCTATTCCAATCTTGTTTATCTCATGGGATATTAATCTTTACCCTTTGAATTTGAGAGAGATATAGGTCCCACCAATCAAAAAATTAAATCTACACATATTTGTGTCATAAGAATATATTTCATTTATCATATCAAAACCCACCAAAAGAAATGGATTATCATAAACATCATTTGATCGTAACATAACCCATGTAAAAAATGGGTCTCATAAACATCATTCCATCATAATCATAACAGAAAAATAGAAATAATAGTGATAATATAATTGAAAAAATATCACAAATAAAAAATATTTAACATAAAATAATGATATCATAAATGGAAAATAATTTTCATAGATTAGTTGAAAATAATTTTTGAGGGAAATATCCTTTCTACTTTGAAAACTATTTCCTTTCTTAAAATACTGCACAATTTTAAGAGAAAAATTTTTATTTGGAAATAAACTTGTAATATTATAAGGTAATCATAAATGAATTTAAGAATCATTAATATTTAAAAATATGTTCATAATATATAAGTTAACAAATATTCATTTATCACTTTTTCTAGAAAGGTCACAAAGTGCCTCATTTGGAAAATGACAAAAATATTCATTTCAAAACATTTAGTAAAAATTAAAATATGGGTAAAAATGAATTTAAATAATTTTATAAGGATAATTAAAATATTTTGTATTTTGTTTTAAGAAACATGGACATGGAAGATAAATATCCCCAGTATCTACTTATGCATAAACAATCCTGAATAATAATGAGATTGTGAAATTAACCCTTGCCTTATGTCTCATTTCTTTATAGGTATCCAAAACTCTTATATAATGATTAAAATAATGTTATTAATTTTTACCAGAACCATATTTATAATTATTATATCATACATGATCCTATTATATCATCTTATCACTCGTTTGTTAATAATATTTCATTATTATCCGTCTTTTGTGTGTTAACTTCTTTATTTTCCTCTGCATGTTTTGTCATATAAGTCTTATTTTTTTTGAGTAGAATATATTTAAATAATATAAAGAATAATATTTTGGTAATATATGTCATATTTATTAATTTTATAAATTTATATAATCATTATTGAATGGTGAACATGCAAAATGAATCACATCGCGTTATGGAGACTTTAGGTTGTACATATGCACAAGTGATGGTATCATTACATAAATAGTGAAATGGTATGGAATATAATGGAATATTAATTTTCATATTCAATATAATTTTCCAATTATTATATATATATAATTTCCATCATTATACCTTTCAAAATAAATTTGCGATGAAAGATATTTTACACCACTGTGTGAAGATAATAAGTCATATGTACACACGTATGATGTTTCATTTTCGTAGAATGGATAAGAGGTGTAATATAGTTGTTACATAATCATAATAAAATATAATACTATAGTTTAAACTATATTTATTTATTTTTAATTGAAACAAAACATGAATAGGAAGTTGAAGAAGAAATAATTTTGAAAAAGTCGGTAAATACGATTACCTCTTCTTGGCGAACTCCCTTTAGATCTCCTCTTATGGACACTAGGGTTGGTATTTTTAGAAGCAAATAACATCTAGAATGTGTATAAAGAATTTTATAAAGTAAAATTTATAGGTATGGTCGAGATTGAAGGCTCAATGTGATGTAAATAAGTGAGGGAGGATGTTCCCTTTTATAATTTTGGTGAGGGTGCTTTTGAAATTTCTAAAAATATTAATTTAAAATAAATTAATTATCAATCCAAATACTTCCAAAATGAAATTTATTCAAAGATAATATGGGATAAGTATTTAATCCCATTATCCAATATATTTTAGACAATTTTTGATATTATTTTAAATCTTATCATTTTAATTAACCCTTAGTGAGCATATTTTAATTTTAACTAAGGTATCAAATTTTTCAAAACTAAAAGGTTGAAATTTTTAATTAAGTGATGTAAATTTTTCCACAAATTAAATAATTAGAATATTTTAGATGTAATTATAATTATTTTAAATTTTCAAAGTTTTATTGTATTTTTAAATAATTTAATAATATATTATTTTGATAAAATATCATTAGTGTCAATTTTGACACTATTCATTACAAGGATTTTTAAATATATAAGGATAAAAAATTAACTTAAAAATAAATATTTTATTATACCCCTATGAGGTCAAGGTTATCTATAAAATTCTATTATTATACAAATTAGTTTAAATTTTATTTATTTTAATATTTCTAATAACATTTATTTGAAATTTCCATTAATAAAATAATTTCTACATCAACAGTGTGTTATTATTTAATGTACTTTGTTCTTCACTAAAAATTAAAAATAAAACACCATTATGAAAAAAAGATTCTATAATTCTTAATAATATTTATATTTAGTAAACCTGTATTAAAATGTTATAATATTTAAAATATTAATGTGACATCATTATATTTTTATGAAATAAAATATTATAAATATCAGAATCTTTCCTAAGTGTCCCAAAAAGTCAAATATAAAATTTTATCATGAAAATATTTTTATTAAGTGAAAAATTTACACTTATATTTATTCATAGCATACCTTTTCCGTTGCAGAAACGTAAGATTTATTTAGGATAAAAAGGTAACGTTTTGTAATTTTTTTGGTTTAAATATTATATAAGTCATTTTCTTAGAAAAGTGTCCATTAAACAAACTAATTTCTATAATTTGGTATTAAATGGTGAATTAAATTCATACAATAAAATTTAGAAATCTTTAAGTGTCATTTTTATAGTTTCAATCATTTTACGTTTAACCTAAATTAATCAATTTACCCTCTACCGTGATAACAAAATTTACCAAGGTTACCATTCACATTTTCAAAAAATAAAAGGGATATATTCAAAAAATTCAGTTCTTATTAATATAAATTTGGTATCTTATTTTCAAAATTAAAAACACATATGTTTCATAATTTAACTTAAAATAAAACGGCTAAAATTCCATGAAAACAATTTTTCATAAAAATGCCCTTTTTGAAACAGAAAATGTTTTTAAAATATTTTTTTATATAAATTCATTTTCAAAAACATTAATTTTATTATTTTGAACTAATTAAAACTGTAAATTAATTAGTAACATAATTTTAACCTATAAATACTTTTAAATAAAATACTATTTTCAATAAAATTTGTATTTTCACTATTCTTTAAATTAATAAATTTTTTTAAAAAATAATTTAAAGATGATATTGAAATTATGAATTAAGTAATGAAATAATTTTTGTAAAATCCATTTTCAAGAACCTATAAAAATTATTATTCATTCATAAAAATTATAAAAACATATTTTTGAAGAATACATATTTTTTACAAATAAAGGGATTTTACTAAAATTATGTGATTATTTTATAAAAACATACCAATACATTCATATTGAGTTAGAACTTTATTTTTAATTCAAAAATTATTTATCCATATTTATTCCCTCTAATTTAAATACAATTTTGTAATAATCATGTTATATTAATAGTGTCTCCCCATTTTTTTAAACTCACAGTTGCATTCAATGGAAGCTATAGAAGAATTAAAATTATTTAAAGACAGACATTTTTTAATATATAAGGGGGTTACATTAAATATTTTTTAAATATTTTTATTCTGAATTTAATTTCAAATAACATAATTTTGAAACTGATATATGTTCTTAAAATGCTATAAAATGGTTTTCAAAGATTCCTTTATAATTTTTCGTGGCTATTTTCAATGAAAAATGATTTCTTAATGTTTTTTTGAGTTATTTTATTCCAAATAAGAAATGATATTTTACTAATGAAATGTTTTTAATTATTTATTTAAATATTACATCATAAGTTTTCAAAGTTATTTTCAAAGAAAAGGATTTTGAAAATTCTTTATGTCTTAAAAGTGTTTTTTAAATGAATTTTATTTTCCTTAAGAAATTATCTAAGTTATCATTCAAAATAATTCTCCATATAAGAAGAAATTATTTGATATAGTTTATTATTTACTAGGAATAGGATCCAAGTAGATCATTCTTATTTATTCTTTGAATGGTTTATATTTATGATGAAGTGTTTTATATGAAACTTGTTTCTCTCATACAGGATATACCATGATAAAACATGTATGAAACCCACTTCTTTTCATGAGTCATTATACAAATTAAGGATTATGAAAACTACCTATGTTTTACAAGATATGATATAATGAGATATTAATGATACCAATTTTATTTCATGTGTTGTGATATGATTTATATGAAAACCATTCCTTTTTTTGGTTCATGATATGAGGAATGTTTTATTATCTTGTGGAATAAATATGTATGATTTAATTATCTGATGGGTGAGAGCTATATATATCTCCAATTAATTGGGTAATGATTTATATCTGATGAGATAGATAGTACAAGAAAGTAAAGTGAACCTCATTCAGTAATACAGGGTTAAAAATGGGGTGAAATTGGTTCAGTAATATAGGAGTAGAATGTGGAGTGAACTCGGTTAAGTAATATAGGTCCAGAATGGTAAGTGAACCGAGTTCAGTAATATAGGGCTGAAACGGGTAGTGAACCCAATTCAATAAAGGGATCTCTCTGTTATGATGGTCTTGGTAGTGATCCTTGATTGATATGGGAATTAGTTTTTATTAATATGGGTATTCCTTAAAATTCCATGTATTAGGACAATATTAATCTCTTATGACTCTTGTTCTTTGATTCCCTTATGATTTATGTCTTCTAATCTGCACTTCTTTATTCCATGACTTATGTGTATGATATTTTATATTCATGGTATGATTTTAAAATTTTATTCTCTTATTCTCATACCGTTATGTTCATTTTATTTTTATATATCTCATTTATTTACCTTTACTGAGCATCTGAGCTCAATTTTTATTTTGTTTCTTTTCCCTAGGTTATGAATAAATGTTTTAAGTAGGAGTAATAAAGGTGAAGATCATTTTTGGAAATATTTATGATATTTTACTAGACAAGAATATTATTTTCCATGTTTATAAAGGCAATAAACTCTTATTGTCTTCATTCATGTGTTTGTGCCATGTAATGAATATTCATCTAAAAAGATGTAATATCCATGTATGCTAAACCAGGGTAGCTATAACCGGAGGGATAAATTCAATGACCAGAGGCTTTCCATTTCAATTTTGGATGCTCAATAGACATGGAATGTGATAGTAAGGGTGGATCTAGAAACCATGTGAATATTCTATTGTGTCTGTGAAAAAATGAAGTTCAATTCATGTAGTGAGAGGAAAACATGTTTTTTACCTCTTTTCCATGGTGTCTATGGTTTCCAGCTGAGTTAAGGATCACAACCAGTATGCCCAAGCCCACATACCATGTGACACTCCCCAGGTTTCCATGTTGGGTCATAGAAAGAACATTCCCAAGACCCCATGTGGGATGACACACTTTGTACCTTGGGTGTAAAAGAGCAGGGTTTGGAACCAAGGCTTGACCAGGTACCCAACCAAGTACACAAGAATGACTTGACATACATGAACACATCCATGAGGACATGATCATTCTCGAGTGATTTAGACATTATGTGTAAGACCTATAAAAACAATGTAAGATTAAATGGTTTCTAAGACATGTCTAGAGGATAATAGGGATTGGTGATGAGGTGGGGTCACACATTATGTGTAACCACATACATGTCGTGCATTCTCTCCTTTGACTTCTTCCTCTCATATCTCTTTCGTTTGGACTCATATTTTGGCCCTTGATTAGCCTATCCGGAATGACCTCCTATATAGAACATGGTGGTGTTATTTGTTATGTAATCTGAGATATGATATAGGATGTTACAAGTGGGAAACTTATTTAAGAGATGCTTAATAATGAACGTGATTAGGTAAGTATCATTGAAGAAATTATAGGGTCCATACACCCCTATTAAATAAGGGAATGGGTTAACCATACTCCCTATAAAGATAGAATTGGAACTCCCCTACAATAGGAATTAGTACTCTATCTACAGTGTGACAATCCTCAATCTTCGAGCTTAGGTGGTATGTGGGTCCTCCATGAGAGTTGTGTCTCCCTAGTTTGTGGACCACTATAGTGAGGAGTGGGCCCTTCCAATATTATTCTGTTGAGTTTGTGTTTGTTGTTGGGAATTGAAGATGTATTTCTAGGGCGGTTTGACTACTGATTGACTTGAGTTAGGATTTAATATGTAAGGACCCAAAATTAAACATTACATAATATAGTTATTTTAAAACTATAAATCAAATTTATTTCCCAAAGATATTTTAGGATTAGAGTTTTAGATAATTTGTAAGAACTCTTGAAAAGTAAAACTATAAATTTCAAGTTTACTCTTATACTTTATATCCATTTTCCACCAAGGGGAACCCTTTTAGAATAAAACATGTTTTCATTTAATTACAAATCTTCAAAATTTTCATCTTGTCTAAAACCTTCTCCCAAATCATCCATTAACCTATGAAAAATTTTTAAAAACTGGGGATGGGCACAAAATCTCAGTAAGGGACATAAAATAAGGGAAACCTTAGTCCATTAAAAAACATAAAAACACATTTAATATTTAACATTATCTAAAATTTCATTAGGATATTAAAATAAATAATTTTATCAAGAAAACACACAGAAATTTAGCTCATATAAAATCATTAAAATCCATATAAATAAAAAGGAAACCCTTTTTATAAACTTAGACGATAACATTAATAAAACCCTTTCAAAAAAAATTTAACTGGAATAACCATGTGGTTTACTTAGAATATAATCACTAAAAAATGTAATAGAGAACTATATTTGGGATAAACCTTTATTATAAGATGTATCAGGCTCAACCATGAGCTATAATGGTGTTCAATCCTTCGTTTAAATGGAGTAACCAGTATGGATAACCAACAACTCTAGAGTACCCAATGCATTGGAGGTTATGACAGAACCACTCTTCCTTGTTTTATAAAGGAACCACCCATCCTTGGTTTATCACATAAACACCCATAATTGGTTTATTATGAAACTACCCATCATTTTAAAAATACCCTAGAGCCACATCAAAATAATAAATAAAAAATACTTGCTTTATATAAATGTTCATAAGGAAAATAACCCTTTCATTTTAAAAGAACATAATTTTAGAAAAACTATGATTGTAGAAAAGGATAAATTTTATTTGAAAACAACCACAAAATATTTTAATGTTTTCTTCAAATAATTATGGAATCATGATGGTTATAAAACACACTAATTCCACATAATTAATGAAATATTCCTTTCGTATTTTGGTCTGAAAATTCATAAAGGATTAATTTTATTAAAAAAAATAATACAATAGAAATATTATGTTAAAAGTAAAAATTGAGAAGAAATTAATTAAAAAAATAATATTATAATATAAAATTTTTTAAATAAGTTAAGAAAAAAAGGTCAAGGAATAAAAATGGATTAAGGGTAACTTTTAAAGATACTTTTTTTAAATGAAGACACTTATAATTATCATATAGTTGAGGTGGGAATTAATCAAATGAATTGAATATGTGTATCTACTATAAATACACATAAAAAAGTGGAAATATAACATATAATATTCAAAAGTAATTTCATAAATAATCTTATCACGACATAATCTAGAAGTATAAGTTTTACCCAAAGAATGGAAATTTGGTTAAGAAATTCCTTACCTCACGTTAACCATTCTTTAATGTGTTCAAACCTCATGTATAATGGTTAAAATTATGGTATTAAATATTTAATGAACAATATTAATATTTTTAATTCCTTATCTGATTATTTTGTAACATTTTATGACACATTCATTGATAATATTTCATTATTTTCATAGTTTTGGGTTCATTTTTTTCATGTTTTCATAATCGGTTCATTTGTGTATAATTATGGATGTTCTTAAAAATGTGATAAAAACTGTATAATTGGAATGGAATAGTATTAATGAACTTATATATGTATTAATGGCCTCATATATCATTTTATTTTTTCTTAAATGAGGATGATTCATTAAATAAAATGTTAATGTTAATGTTTTAGTTTATTTTGGCAGTTTATATGTACATCATAAACTAATTTCATTTTATTTATTATTATATGTATTTATTAGTTACAGAAAATGAAATAAGTTATAATATACCTATTATAATATTATTTAACTACAATTATAGTTTTATGACTAGCTATGAAGGTGATATTAGAAATTGGACATAATCATTATTCACAGAGGTGATTAATTGACATAACTTAGGAAATAGTTTTTTTCTTGTAATAAGAGGATATGAGAAATAAAATAGATATTGGATATTAAAATTTAAATATAAAAAATATATTATATACATGATTATTTAGTTATCATATATCATATGAATGAAGGGGGTGAGGTGAAAGTAGAAATGGAAAAGAAATTAAGAGAGGTACTTTGAGAAAATTACCTATTGAATATCAATTACTTGAGTGACCCTTAAGGACCATGGAAATGGTATTTTATTAACACTTGTAGACAATGGATGTAGGGAGGGTAATTTAGGTAGGGTTGGGTATGTATTTTAAGAGCTTAAATTATTTTTTAGTTGAAATTGGTTGGTGATGTGTGGTATTTCTTCTTGAGGAGAGCTGGTGTAAGTGACTAATATAAAAATTATTTTATATTTAAAGACAACCACATTGAGTTGGAATTAATTTAAATAAATTTTATTGTTAAATAATGTTTGTGAGTCTATTTAGGTTTTATAAATACCTAAACCAAGCATAAATTGTTTTAATTTCTAGGTATGTTAAGCGTGTACCTTTTAAATTTAATCATTATCACTATTTTACCTATACTACGGTAAATAATTTTTTTACCATGGTTATCTTTTTATAACTAGAAATTAAATTGACATTAATAATTAATTTTAACTTCATGATTATTAATATTGAATCCATTTTCTTAATTAAATTTCCATAATTGAAAAAATTATATATAAAAATAATCCCACACACATATGAGAAATCGGGGTTTTTCAAGTGAAACGTTCAAAGGATTAAAAAGTTTTTATATCCAATTTCAATGTGAATTTGATTCCAATTTATTAAATTTGTTTTATTTATGTATAATTGAAATAATTATACATTAAATCCATATTAAAATATAATTTATATATATAAATAAAATATATGAAAAAATAGTTTCAAATAAAATGTAGTATTTTTTACTCTTTATGAATATATGAAACTTTTCAGAAAAATACCAAAAAATCACCCTAAGGTAGTTTTTATATCCCTTTTTAAAAAATGAATTTTATTTTGTAAAAATAAATTTATAAAAGTGAAAAACTTATATTTAAAATATGGTTTCTATCAAGAGGTGATAAAATTGCCTTTTATAAAAATATTTCTTTTTTATGCTTTAAAAGGATTTATTGTTATCCTAAGCCTATAAAAAATATTAGATAAATTTAAAAACATTTTATTTAATATATAAAATATAAATATAATTAATATATTTACTAATATTTTGAAATTTATTTTTTTAAGATAAAATTTCATTATGGGTATAAAAAACATTTTTTATAAAAACACATCCATTATATTCAATTGGTTTTTATTTTCATTTGTAATTAATCGGTAACTAGTAAATTAATATGATAAAAATTATTAAAACATATTTTTATAATTTATTTAATATTACTCATTTCCTATATTCCAACGGCTAGATGATAACTATCACATTTAAATAATAATAATAATAATAATCATTTGTTTTATGCTCGATGTGGCGTTTCTTGTACTTTATCAAACATGTTATTTTATTTAAAAAACAAGGATTTAATAATCCCCCCTTTAAATAAATTGAATCCTTTTAATTTGAACTCAGGTATGGAAACTTGGGTTAAACTATTCATATTGCATTTAATGAAATCCCACATTAGAAAAAGGATTAATAATACTTCTAATTTAAAAGAAAGAAAGGGTAGTATTGAGGTCACCTAAGATAACACAAAATAAAGATTTAATATAGCAAAACATGGACATGGAAGAGAAAACTAACTATCATTTTCTGATGGAGAGTGATATAGAACATGATAATGACAAAGTTAACCATCATAAAACCATAAACTAATGATCCGTTAAAAGGTCATTGAGTTATTAGTAAAAAATGTGATAATATTTTTTTTTTCAAGGTTGTTTTCATAGATCTGATTTATTATTTTACTAAAATTACTATGAACATAAGAAAATAAACTTACTTGAAAATTAAAATTTCACCCTTTAATCTATTTCAACCATAAACTCATCCTTTTCTCTAAATGATGAGTATTTAAAATGAATTGTTTCATACATAAAGAATTAGAATTTCATATTAAACAAAATATTAAATATATATTCCTCCAATATTTATACGTAAACCAATACCAAAATGGTTTTTATAATATAAAATAATTCCATAAAAATAATAAACCCTTATACGATTAAAAACTACATTAATCTCCAAAATTCACAATTTTGTGAAAGTTTGGGAAATTATTCCAGAAAAGCACCAACATAATCCCACAAAGTAGGTGTATTCTTAGTGGTGAGTTTATCCCCTATAATCTGAGATAAATAACCTTCATTTACAGGAATGAGGACCCATAAGATATAATTTATTTCCATTGGAAGTTCATATTTATCTTTGAATCAATATAAGATTATAGATTTATTCAGAATACAAAATTTGGAATATCTTCCTTAGTAATTAATATTTCCTCCATATAGAGAAATCCAATTTATGATATGAATCACATTAAATTCATCTTAAAGAAGGATCACAAGAATTCCATGAAGTACTTTACCAAAATCTTCAATCAAAGAATAATTATAAAAATTTGTCATGACGTTGTACCATTAGGCGTTTTCATAGATAAATCAACATCTAATTATTGAGGTTATACAATGACACCCTTTGAAAATTATATAAAAATAAAAGAGTGGGTGGATCCAGAATCAAATAAAACATTACCTATGTTATAGTGGATGAAAAATGAAAATTTTGACAATTAATTTTATTAATCCACATCACCAATAATGAGGATATTAAATTTTACATTTTTGGGATTAATAGGCTACTAAAATTGATCATTATAGATGACCATCATATTTGTGCCTTAGTTAGCATAATGCCCATTTTTCTTACACTTGAAGAACTGACGTGTAAGAGGTGTATTCATTACAACCTTTTATCTATTTATATAATTAGATGTCTTTTTTCCCATTACATTAGTGGTAAATTTCCCAATGAAATTTTTTCCCACACTTAAAATATTTACTAGTCCCATGAAGATTGTTTCCAACATGTTTATTTTGACACTTTGAGAATAAAGGAAATCTCATCTTCTTTCTACTATGGATTTTATATTTTCCCTAGATTTACATTTTTCTATTATTATTGAACCCTGGATATTGATGGGTAACCACGATATCTATTTCATACTAGAGAGAACATATAATGATTCAATCATAGTTAATTAATTCCCTTAATGATAATCCGCTTCAGATACTTAGTTTTATGTAACATAAGAATCAATAAACCAAACTTTCATGTTGGATGATAATTCAAAACTGTACCATGAAAGTATTTTAAAATTTTCTTCATTAGTACCCACATATTCATTATCATTTTTCAAATACTTTTATTTTAGAAACATAAGAATCAATCAAACAAATATTAAGGTTGGATAATAATATAGAAGTGTACTACGAATGTTTTGTAAAATTTTCTTCATAGATACCAACAGATTCACCATCCTTTTGATTATGCTCAAGTAACTCCTTCTCCATCATCATATGAAGAATATAAGGAAAGTAATTATTGAAAAATAAGTTCTTGAACTCATCTGATTCCATGGAGTCAATTTAATCTAACTACATTGTATTCTTGATGAGTTTCCACCATGGATCTGATTCTCCTTACAAAACTTAAACTTTCAAAATTAATTTCTATTGTTCTGAACATTAAAAGACAAACATAACTTTTTAGTGGTAGAGATCCATTATTTAGCCACTAGTCGATCAGAAGAACCACTAAAAAATGGTGGATGTTTCCTCATAAAGGAATCAACAAAAATTTTTTCCCTCTATTTCTTATTTGGAATTACTCCATGATTCATATATTGATAAATTTGTGTGAGAATAGAAAAAATATTTTTCATTCTAGTTCTCATAACATTCAGTTGAGAAAGAGGATAATTATTTCATTTCCTATGATATTCTATAATAATGAATCTCCTTCAAGATCCATCCATCGACCAAAACCGTAAATCATTGTGTGAGAAACACTAATCTTAGTGAGAAAACCACATAACCAAGTGAAATTACTTATAAAATTTGAATTTAGAATACCTTAGGTTTTATACTATATTTGTTATTATCTCAACAAAACTCTATAATTGTATCATATAGTTTTATTTATCCTAAAGGTTCTTAATAATGAATCTCATCGTAGTTTCAAATGGTTAACTAAACCATTTCTCTGATATCTAATATAAGGTACCATAATTTTCTTACATAGATAATAAATCTAAATAAAAGAGTATTATTTAAATAACAAAAAAACATAAGAACCATGTAGGTTTAGTTTTTCTGGAAACATGGAAACACAAACAACTGATTTATAAGATATCTATATCTTCTCCCACATATTCCTTCATTACTAAAACCCTTTTTGACACATCTTATTTAATACCTTCCTTCATATTCTGGGGAAAATAAATATAAGAAAGGGTGAGATATAATTCTTAGTAAGGGTAAACATGGGAGATAACAATCATATTATAATCATAAACCATAAGAATATAAACAAAACATTTGAAAATTATATCATACATTTCAAAGATCGTGATATCATGTCATGGGATAAATCATAGAAGTTCATAAAGAAGAAATGGATATATTCCCTGAGAGAATAACATAAGATAAGGAAATTTTTCATACAAAAATCATAGAAAATAATTTCCATATTAGATAACTCTCATTTACAGGAGTATCATAGTGGAAAAAGTCCTTTACTATACCGAATTCAGTCCCTATTCCATCCTTGTATTTCGTAACTGAGTTAACTCCTTATTCCAATCTTGTTTATCTCATGGAATATTAATCTTTACCCTATGAATTTGAGAGAGATATAGGTCCCAACAATCAAAAAATTAAATCTACACATATGTGTGTCATAAGAATATAATTCATTCATCATATAAAAACTCATAAAAATAAATGGATTTCATAAACATCATTTGATCGTAACATAACCCATGTAAAAAATGGGTCTCATAAACATCATTCCTTTCTAATAATAACCAAAATAGAAATAATAGGGATAATATAATTGAAAAAAATATCCCAAATAAAGAATATTTAATATCAAATAATGATATTATAAATGGAAAATAATTTTGATAGATCAGTTGAAAACAATTCTTGAGGAAAATATCCTTTCTACTTTGAAAACTATTTCTTTTCTTAAAATGCTGCACAAATTTAAGAGAAAATTTTTTATTTTAAAATAAACTTGTAATATTATATGGAAATCATAAAGTAATTTAGGCATAATTAATCTATAAAAATATGTTCATGATGTATAAATTAAAAAAATATTTATTTCGCACTTTTTCTAGAAAATTCACAAAGTACCATATTTGGAAAATGACAAAAATATTCATTTCAAAACATTTAGTAAAAATTCAAACATGGGTAAAAATGAATTTAAATAATTTTATAACAATAGTACAAATATTTTGGATTTTGTTTCAAGAAACATGGACATGGAAGATAAATATCCCCAGTATGTACTTATGCATAAACAATCCCGAATAATAATGAGATTGTCAAATTAACCCTTACCTTATGTCTTATTTCTTTTATAGGTATCCAAAACTCTTATATAATGCTTAAAATAATGTTATTAATTTATACTAGAACCATATTTATAATTATTATATCATACATGATCCTATTATATCATCTTATCACTCGTTTGTTAATAATATATCATTATTATCCTTCTTTTGGGTGTTAACTTCTTTATTTCTCTATGCATGTTTTGTCTTATAAGTAGTAGTTCTTGTGAATATGATATATTTAAATAATATAAAAAATATTATTGAGGTAATATATATAATATTTATCAATTTTAAACATTTATATAATCATTATTGAATGGTGAACATGCAAAATGAATCACATCACGTTATGGAGGTTGTAGGATGTACATAATCTCAAGTGACGGTATCACTACATAGATAGAGAAATGGTATGGAATATTAATTTCCATAATAAATATAATTTTCAAATTATTATATATATATATTATTTCCATCCTTATAACTTTTAAAATAACGTTGCGATGAAAGATATATTACACCACGGCGTGAAGACAATAAGTCGTACATACACTCGTACAATGTTTCGTTTTCATAGAATGGACAAAAGGTGGAATATAGTTGTTACATAATCATAATAAAATATAATACTATATTTTAAACCATATTTATTTCTTTTTATTTGAATAAAAAAATCAACAGGAAGTAGAAGAAGAAATAATTTTATAGGGTAAAATTTATAGGGATAGTCGAGCTTGAAGGCTCAATGTGATGTAAAGAAGTGAGGGAGGATGTTCCCTATTATAATTTTGGTGAGGGTGCTTTTGAAAGTTCTAAATATATTAATTTAAAATAAATTCAATATCAATCCAAATACTACCGAAATAAAATTTATTTGAAGATAATATGGGATAAGTATTTAATCTCATTATCCAATAGATTTTAGAAAAGTTTTTATATTATTTTAAATCTTATCATTTTAATTAACCCTTAGTGAGCATATTTTAATTTTAACTAAGGTATCAAATTTTTTAAAACTAAAAGGTTTTAATTTTTTCTTAAGTGGTGTACATTTTACCATAAATGATTGAATTATAAGATTTTAGATGTAATTATAATTATTTTAAATTTTAAAAGATGTTTTTTATTTTAAAAAATTTTAATAATATATTATTTTGATAAAATATCATTAGTGTCAATTTTGACACTATTCATTACCTGTATTTTTAAATATATAAGGACAAAAATTAATATAAAGAAAAATATTTTATTCTACCCCTATGAGGTCAAGGTAATTTATAAAATTCTATTATTACATTAATTAGTTCAAATTTTATTTATTTTAATATTTCTAATAACATTTATTTGACATTTCCATCAATAAAATAATTTCTACATCATCATTGTGTTATTATTTAATATACTTAGTCCTTCACTAAAAAATAAAAATAAAACATCATTATGAACACAATTTTTCTATTATTCTTAATAATATTTATATTGAGTAACCTTATATTAAAATGATATAATATTTAAAATACTAATGTGACATCATTATATTTTTATGAAATAAAATATAATAAATATCATAATCTTATCTAAGTGTCCCAAAATGTCAAATATAAAATTTTATCATGAAAAATATGTTTATTAAGTGAAAAATTTACATTTATGTTTATTCATAGCATACATTTTCTGTTGTGTAGGCATACGGTTTATTTAGGATAAAAAACTGACATTTTGTGACTTTTTTTGATTTAAATATTATATAATTCATTTTCATGGACACATGTCCATTAAACAAACTAATTTCTATAATTTGGTGTTAAAAGATGAAATAAATTAATTCAATAAAATTTAGGAATGTGTAAGTGTCATTTTTATTGTTTCTATCATTTTATTTTAAACCTAAATTACTCAATTTACCCTCTACCATGATAACAAAATTTATCAACGTTACTGTTCACATTTTCAATAAATAAAAGGGAACTATTCATTAAATTCAGTTCATATTAATATATATTTGGTATCCACATTCCGAAATTAAAATTACATATGTTCCACAATTCAACTTAAAATAAAATGGCTAAAATTCCATGAAAACAATTTTTCAAAAAAATGCCCTTTTTAAAACATAAAATGTTTTTATAATAATTTTTTTCATAAAATCATTTTCAAAAACCTTAATTGTATTATTTTGAAGTAATTAAAACTATAAATTAATTAATAACATAATTTTACACTATAAATACTTTAAAATAAAATATTATTTTCAATAAAATCAGTATTTTCACGATTCCTTAAATAAATAAAAGTTTTTTAAAAAAATAACCTTAAGATAATATTGAAATTATGAATTAAATAATGAAATTTATTTTGTAAAATCCATTTTCTAGAACTTATAAAATTTATTATTCATTCATAAAAATAATAAAACTCATTTTTTAAGAATACATATTTTTTACAAATAATGTGATTTTACTAAAATGATGTGATTATTTTATAAAAACATACCAATAAATTCATTTTGAGTTAAAAATTTATTTTTAATTCAAAAATTAGTTATCCATATTTATTCCCTCTAATTTAACTAATATTTTATAATAATCATGTTATACTAATAGTGTCTCCCTGTTTCTTTAAACTCACAGTTTCATTCAATACAATCTATTGAAGAATTAAAATTATTTAAAGGAAAACATTTTTTAAGATATAAGGGGGTTACATTAAATATTTTTGAAATATTTTTATTTTTAATTTACTTTCAAATAAAGTAATTTTTAAAATGATATATGTTATGAAAATTCTATAAAATGGTTTTCAAAGATTCCTTTATAACTTTTCATGGTTATTTTCAGTGAAAAATGTTTTCTTAATGTTTTTTGATATAATTTTTTTCCAAAGAAGAAATGACATTTTACTAATGAAATGTTTTAATTTATTTTTTTTAAATATTATATCATATGTTTTCAAAGTGATTTTCAAAGAAAAGGATTTTGAAAATGTTTTATGTCTTAATATTGTTTTTGAAAAGAATTTTATTTTCCTTAAGAAATTATCTAAGTGATCGTTCAAAATAATTCTCCATATAAGAAGAAATCCTTTGATATTGTTTATTATTTACTGGGAATATGATCCAAGGAGAACATTCTTATTTATTCTTGAATGGTTTATGTTTATGATGGAAGTGTTGTATATGAAACTCATTTCTCTCCTACGGGATATACCATGATAAAACATGTATGAAACCCACTTCTTTTCATGAGTCATTATACAAATTAAGGATTATGAAAACTACCTAGGTTTTACAAGATATGATATGATGAGATGTTAGTGATACACATTTTATTTCATGGGTTGTGATATGATGTATATGAAAACCATTTCTTTTTATAGTTCATGATATGAAGAATGTTTTATTATCTTGTGGAAATGATATTTATGATTTCATTATGTGATGGGTGAGACCTATATATATCTCAAATTCATTGGGAAATGATTTATATCTAATGAGATAGAAAATACTAGAAAGGTAAGTGAACCTCATTCAGTAATACTGGGAAAAAAAAGGGGTGAACTTGGTTCAGTAATATATTACTAGAATGTGAAGTGAACTCGGTTAAGTGATATAGGGCCAAAATGGTAAGTGAGCCAGGTTCAGTAATATAGGGCTGAAACAGGGAGTGAACACAATTAAATAAAGGGCTCTCTCCATTATGATGGTATTGGTAGTGATCCTTTATTGATTTGGAAATGATTTTTTTATTCATATGGGTATTTTATAAATTCCATATATTATGACAATATTATTCTCTCATAACTCATGTTCTTAGATTCCATTATGATTAATGTCTTCTGATTTGCACATATTTATGCCATGACTGATGTGTATGATCTTTGATATGGATGGTATGATATTAAAATTTTATTCTCTTATTCTCATACTATTATGTTAATGTTATGTTTATATATCTCTTTTATTTACCTTTACAGATCATCTGAACTAAACCTTTATTTTGTTTCCTTTCCCTAGGTTATGAAGAAATGTTTTAATTAGGAGTACTAAAGTTGGAGATTATTTTCATAAATATTGATGATATTTCATTAGACTAGAAGATTATTTTCCATGTTCATAAAGGCACTAAAATATTATGGTCCTCATTCATGTTTTTGTGTAATTTAATGAATATTCATCTAAAAAGATGTAATATCCATGTATATTAAAACTGGGTTGCTATAACCGGAGGGATAAATTCAAAAAACAAAGGCTTTCCCTTTCAATTTTGGATGATTGATAGACATGGAATTTGATAGAGAGGGTGGATATAGAAACCATGTGTATATTCTATTATGTCTGTGAAAAACTGAAGTTCACTTCATGTAGTCAGAGGAAAACATGTTTTATACCTCCTTTTCCATGGTATCTATGGTTTCTAGCTGAGTTAAGGATCACACCCAGTGTGCCCAGGCCCACACACCATGTGACACTCCACAGGTTTCCATGTTGTGTTATATAAAGAACATTCCAAATAACCCAAGTGGGATTACATAATTTGTACCTTGGGTGTAAAAGAACATGGTTTGGAACCTAGGATTGACCAAGTACACAACCAAGTACACGATAATGACCTGACATACATGAACACATCCATGAGGACATGATCATTCTCGAGTGATTGAGACAAGATGTGCATGACCTATAAAAACAATGTAAGATGAAATAGTATCTAAGACATGTCTAATGGTTAACAGGGATTGGCGATGAGGTGGGCTCACACATTGTGTGGAACCACATGCATGTCATGCATTCTCTACTTGAATTCTTCCTCTCATATCTCTTTCGTTTGGACTTAGATTTTGGCCCATGATTAGCCTATCCTAAATAACCTCCTATATAGAACATGGTGGTGTTCTTTGTTATGTAATATGAGATATGATATAGGATGTTACAAGTGGGAGACTTATTTAAGTGACACTTAATGATGAAAGTTATTATGGAAGGATCATTGAAGAAATTCCAGGGTCCATACACCCTTATTAGATATGGGCATGGGTTAACCATACTCTTTATAAAGGTAGAGTTGGAACTCCCCTACAATAGGCACTAGTACTTTATCTAAAGTGTGACACTACTCAATCTTAGAGCTCAGGTGGTATGTGGCTCCCCCATGATAGTTGTGTCTCCCTTGGCTGTGGACCACTATAGTGAGGAGTGGGCCCTTCTAATCTTATTATATTGAGTCTGTTTTTGTTGTTGGGAATTAATTATTTATTTACAGGGCTGTAGGATTACTTATTGGCTTGAGTTAGGATTTAAAATATAAGGACCCAAAATTAAACATTACATATTATAGTTATTCAAAAACTAGAAATCACATTTATTTCCCAAATATATTTTAGGTTTAGTGTTCTAGAGAGTTGGGAAGAACTATTGAAAAGTAAAACTATAAATTTCAAGTTTACTATTATATTTAATATCTATTTCCACCAATAGAAACCCTTTTAAAATAATTTTTTTCATTTAATTAAAAATCTTCAAAATTTTCATCTTGTCTAAATCCTTATCCCAAATCATCCATTACCCTATGAAAAAACATTTTAGAAACTAGGGATGAGCACAAAATCTCTGTTAGGGACATAAAAGAAGGGAAACCTTAGTCCAGTAAAATACATGAAAACAAATTTAATATTTACCTTTATGTAAAATTTCATTAGGATATTGAAATAAATAATTTTATCAAAAAAACACACCAAAATTTAGCTCATATAAAATCATTAAAACCCATATAATGAAAAAGAAAATCATTTTTATAAACTTAGACCATAACATTCATAAAACCCTTTCAAACCAAATTCTAAATGGAATAACCATATTGTTGACTTCGAATATAATCACCAAAAAATTTAATAGAGAACTATATTTGGGATAAACTATTATTATAAGCTGTATCAGGCTCAACCATGTGCTATAATAGTGTTCAATCCTTCGTTTAAATGGAGTAACCAGTATGGCTAACGAACAACTCTAGAGTACCCAATGCATTGAAGGTTAGGACAAAACCACTCATCCTTGTATTATGAACGAACAACCTATCGTTGTTTTATCACGTAACCACCCATAATTGGTTTATCGGGTTACTACCCATCATTTTAAAAATTACATAGAGCTATATCAAAATAATAAATCACAAATACTTTCTTTATATAAATGTTCATAAGGAAATAACCCTTTCATTTTAAAAGAACAAAATCTTAGAAAAACTATGAATGTAAAAAAGAATAAATTTTATTTGAAAATAACCATAAAATATCGTAATGTTTTATTCAAATAATTATGTATTCATGATGGTTATAAAATACACTCATTCCATATAACTAAAGAAATATTCCTTTTGTATTTTGGTCCGAAAATTCATAAAGGATCAATTTTAGAAAAACAATAATACATTATAAATATTATTCTAAAAGTAAAAGTGAGATGAAACGTATTAAAAAGATAATTTTATAATAAAAAATGGAAATAATATAAGAAAACAAGGTCATGGAATAAAAATGGATTAAGGATAACTTTTAAAAATACTTTTTAAAATGAAGTCCCTAATAATTATCATATAGTTGAAGTGGGAATTAATCAAATGAATTCAATATGTGTATCCACTATAAATCCATATAAAAAAGTTTAAATATAAAATATAATATTTAAAAGTAATTTCATAAATAATCTTAGCACGAAATAATCTAGAAGTATAAGTTTAACATAAATAATGGAAATTAGGTTAAGAAATTCCTTAACTCATGTTAAACATTCTTAAATATGTTAAAAACTCATGTATAATAGTTAAAATAATGTCATTAAATATTTAAAAAACTATATTAATATTTTTAATTCCTTATCTGATGATTTTGTAACATTTTATTACACATTAATTTAAAATATTTCATTTTTTTCATGGTTTTGGATGTATTTTTTCATGGTTTCATGATCTGTTCATTTGTGTATAATTATGGATGTTCTTAAAAATGGGATAAAAACTCTAGAATTGGAATGGAATAGTATTAATGAAATTTTATATGTATTAATGGCCTCATATATCCTTTTATTATTTCTTACATGAGGATGATTCATTAAATAAAATGTTAATGATAAATGTTTAGTTTATTTTGGTGGTTTATATGAACATCATAAACAAATTTCATTTCATTTATTATTATATGTATTTATTAGTTACAGAAAATGAAATAAGTTATAATATACCTATTTAATAATTATTTAACTATAATTATAGTTTTATGGCCAGCAATGAAGGTGATAATGGAAAATGAACATAATCATTATTCAAAGAGGTGATTAATTGACATAAATTAGGAAATAGTTTTGTTTCTTTTAATAAGAGGATATGAGAAATGAAATAGATATTGTATATTAAAATTTAAATATAAAATATATATTATATACATGATTATTTAGATATAATATATTTTATAGATGAAGGGGGTGGGGTGAAAGTAGAAAAAGAAAAGAAATTAAGAGAGGTACTTTGAGAAAATTTCCTATTGAATATCACTTACTTGAGAGACCTTTGAGGACCTTGGAAATGGTATTTCGGTAATACTTGTAGAAAATATATGTGGGGAGGGTGATTTAAGGATGGTTTGTTATATATTTTAAGGGCTTAAATTATTTTTTAGTGGAAATGTGTTGGTGATGTGTGGTATTTGTTCTTGAGGAGAGCTGGTTTAAGAGAATAAAATAAAAATTATTTTATATTTAAAGACAACCACATTGAGTTGGAATTAATTTCAATAAATTATATGGTTGATTAATGTTTGTGAGTCTGTTTAGGTTTTATAAATACCTAAACCAACCATAAAATGTTGTAAATTTTAGGTATGTTAAGCTTGTACCTTTTAACTTTAAGCATTATCATTATTTTACTAGTACTACGGTAGATAATTTTTTTACCATGGTTAACTTTTTAAACCTATAAATGAAATTGACCTTATTAATTAATTTTAACTTTATGGTTATAAATATGGAATTCATTTATTTAATTTTATTTCCATAATTGAAAAAATTATATTTAAAAATAATCTGACACAACCATTGAAAAATCTGGCTTTTCAAGCTAAAAGTTAAAAACATTGAAAAGTTTTTATATACAATTTCAATGTGAATTTGATTCCAATTACCTAAATTTGTTTTATTTATGTATAATTTAACTAATTATACATTAAAACCAAATTAAAATATAATTTAGATATATAAATAAATTATATGAAAACACATTTTAAAATAAAATGTAGTATTTTTTACTATTTATCAAAAAATAAAACTATTCAGAAAAATACGAAAAACTCACCCTAAGGTATTTTTTAAATCCCTATTTAAAAAATGAATTTGATTTTTTAAAACTAAATTTATAAAATTGAAAAAATTTATATTTAAAATAGGGTTTCTACCAAAAGGCGATAAAATTGCCTTTAATAAAAATATTTATTTTTACGATTTAAAGGGATTTATTGTTATCATAAGCCTATAAAAATTATTAGATAAATTTAAAAACATTTTATTTAATATATAAAATATAAATATAATTAAAATATTTATTAATATTATGAAATTTATTTTATTAATATAAAATTTTATTATGGGCATAAAAAACGTTTTTTTACAAAAACACATCTTTTATATTCAATTGGTTTTTATTTTCATTTGTAATTAATCAGAAACCAGAAAATTAATATGTTAAAAAAATTTAAATATATTTTTATAATTTAGTAAATACTACCCATTTCCTATATTCCAACAACTAGATGATAACTATCACATTTAAATTTTAATTTTAATCATTTATTTTAATCTTGATGTGGAATATCATGTACTCTATCAAACATAGTATTTTATTTAAAAAAATTGGGATTTCACAATCCCCCATTTAAATAAATTTAATTCTTTCAATTTGAACTCATTTATGGAAACCTGGGTTAAAGTATTCATATTTCATTTATTGAAATCCCATATTAGAAAAAGTATTAATAAAACTTCCAATTTAAAAAGAAATAAAGGGTAGTATTTAGGTCACAAAAGATAACACAAACCAAGATTTCATGTAGGAAAACATAGACATGGAAGAGAAAACTGACTATCATTTTCTGATGCAGAGTTATAGAGAACATGAACATGAGAAAAGTAACCATCATAAAACCCTAAACCCATAATGCGTTAAAAGGTCATTGATTTATTAGTAAGAAATGTGATCATATAATTTTTTTTCATGGTTGTTTTCATAGATTTGATGTATTATTTTACTACCATTACTATGAATATAAGAAAATATACTTACTTGAAAATTAAAATTTCACCCTTTAATCTATTTAAACCACAAAATCATATTTTTCTCTTAATGATGAGTATTTAAAATGAATTGTTTCATACATAAAGAATTATAATCTCATATTAAACAAAATATTAAATATATATTCCTCCTATATTTATACATAAACCAATACCAAAATGGGTTTTATAAGATAATATAATTCCACAAATATAATAAACCCTTATACAATTAAAAACTACATTAATCTCTAAAATTCAACATTAATACAAAAATTTTAACATATAGAATTAAACAAATGGATACCCTTAAAATTCCAAAAAAATATTTCAGACAATCATTAAAATAAAAAACTGAGAAGGATTTGATCACATATACCTTTTTGATAATATTAAAATTTATCAACATATAACACAAATAACTCTTAATATCTCATACCAAAAATGTAATTTCCTAAATCAAATAATCTCTAAGTATGATGTCCATTTCCATAAATATCTTGAATAACAATAAAATATTATTTTACTCTAAAATATAATTTAATATTTATTTATCCAATAAAATACCACAATATTCTATTTTCCTTAATCATATAAAGATCCCAAAATAGATAGCTTCTTCTGAAATAACATTAATCACTTAATCACCAAATAAATTTTCAATACCAAGGTTATCTATTTGTTAAAAAATATTCTCTAACAGTAAAATTATTTTTATCCATAAAATTATTTAACTAAGAGTAAAAATTCATACTAACTGGGCCTTCATATATTCCAGTGGTAGGTGACGTACCCTTATCTCCCTTTGGGGGTGTGTTCGATTTCCACGATCATTTTAGATATGACTGGTTGTCACCCATAAAGCATTTTTTACTTTTTCTACAACTATATAATTATTATAACACTTCCAAAATATGATAAAATAATTAAAAATAACCATGATATACTTTAACATCAATTTTTATCTCATACCTTTCATTTTTTATCTTAAAAAAGTAATAACCCATAATATCCTAAAAAATAAATGTCTTCAAAAATATTGTTAGTCAACAAAATATTTCAATACTTAAAGCCTCAAAAGGGTTTCTAAGAAACTACATTTATGATCAATCTTCAAATTAAAATCTCATTATGATAACAATAAATCTTAAGAATATATCTTAATCTATAAAGTTGTCTAAACCCCACTCTATAAAAACAAAAATGAACTGAACACAAACATTTGATATTATAGTTATTTTAAAACTAGAAATAACTTTAATTTCCCAAATATTTTTCGGTTTAGAGTGGTATATAATTAGGGAAAACTCTTAAAAATTAAAAATATAAATTACAAGTGGAATCTTGTACTCAATATACATTTTTTCCAGCAACGAAAACCCTTTTAAAATAAATCATGTTTTATTTAAATGAAAAATATTCACAATTTTCATCCTATACTCACCCTCTTCCCGACTGATCCTTTTCCTTGTGATTTTTTTTAAAACATGGGATGACAAAAAAATCTCCATAAGTAATATAAAATAATGGAAAATGTTAATCTAATGAAAAATATGAAAACACAAGTAATATTTACCTTTTTCTCAAAGTTAATTAGGCTATTTAAATAAATAGTTTCATTAGAAAAATAGGAAATTTTAACTCATATAAAATCATTAAAACCCATATAACAAAAAAGAAAACCTTTTTTTGGAAATATAGAGCATAATATTCATAAAAACCTTTCCAAAATCATTTTAAAATGGAATAACCATACGATTGACTTTAAATATAATCACAACAGAATGTAATAGAGATATATAATTGCGATAAACCTTCTTATAAGCTTTATCAGGCTCACGTGTGAGCTATAATGGGGATCAATCCTTTGTATATACTATATCAGGTGAACCCTTGAGATATAATGGTGCTCAAATCTACGTTTAAATGGAGTAACCTATATGGAGAACCTCCAACTTTATACTACCCATTACATTGGAGGTTATCATGTAACCACCCATTATTGGTTTATCACGGAACCGACCATCATTGGTTTTCATGTAACCACCACTAATTGGTTTATTAAATAAACACCCATCATCGCAAATAATTTCTAATAATTGTATCACTATCATAAAACATTAATACTTTCATTATATAATTATTCATATTTAAAATTACCCATTCAATTTACAATATCATAATTTTAGAAAAAATAAAAATGTATAATGAAAAACATTATATTTTAAAATAAATTTATAATATTTTAAGGAATTATTAAAAAAATTAATTCATCATAATGGTGGAAAAAATATATCATTACATATAAGTAAATTAAAAACTTTCCTTTCATATTTTTCTGAGAAAATTCACAAAGAAAAACTTTAGTTAAATGAAAAAAATAATACATTAAAATCAATTTTTCAAATTTAAAAATTAGTATCAATATATTTAAAAAATAATTGGACAATAGTAAAACTATTTTTGGAAACAATTTATGAAAACATGGATGTGGAAGAAAAAGGGAGTTTAATGTGTACCTTTAGAAAATACATTTTAAAAGAATATACCATATAATTATCATATATTTGAAGTGAAAATTAATAAAATTAATAAAGAATGTGTATCCTCTATAAATCCACATAAAACAATTTTAAATAAATTATAATATATTAAATTTAATTTGACAAAAGAAAAATAATTACCTAATCAAGAAGATGAGGTTTAAACCAAGGAAGGGAAATTTGGTTAAGAAATACATTACCTCACATTTGACTTCCTTAAAATGTGTTAAAAAATGCATAATGGTTTGAATAATGTTATTAACTCTTTATTGAACTATATTAATTTTTATAATACCATATTATATGATTTTATAACATTTTATTACATATTAATTAATAATATTTCACTATTTTCATGGTTTTGTGTGTGTTTGTTTCATGGTTTCATGATCAGTTCAATTGTATCTAATAATGGAAGTTCTTAAAAAATGGGATAAAAACTACATAATAGGAATATAATAGTATTAATTGAATTAAATAATCATTATTGGTAACATATATCATTTTTATTTCCTACATGAGGAAGATTCATTACACAAAATGTTAATGATAATTGTATAGTTTATTTAGTCAGATTTTCCGAACATCACAGTCTAATTTCATTTTATTTAATATTTTTTGTATATATTAGTTATAAATCATTAAATAGGTTATAATATATGTATTAAAAAATTATTTTACCATAATTATACTCTTATTACCATCCATGAATGTAGTAATGGGAAACAAAAAAATTATTATACATTTAGGCGATTAACTGATATGAGTTGAACAATAGTTTTTTTTATTTTAATAAGAGTATATGTGAAATTAAATGGATATTATATATTAAATTTTAAACATAAAACTCTATTATATAAATTATTATGTAGTTATCTTGAATTTTATGGGTGATATAGGAGAGTAAAAGTAGTAAAAGAAAATAAATTAGGAGAGGCACTTTGAGAAAATTACCACATGAATATCACCTCCTTGAGATACACTTGAGGACCTAGGAAATAGTTTTTTGGTGATACCAGTAGAAATTGGATGTGGTGGTATTAATTAAAAGAGGTTGGGGTATATATTTTAGGACATTAAACTCTTTTTGAGTCGAAATGGGGTGGTGTGGGAAGGTATTTATATATTAGGGGAGGTGGGTTTATGTGATTAAAATAATGATTATTTTATATTTTAATCCAACTACATTGAGGTTGAATTAATTTGAATAAATTATATAGATAATTAATGTTGTTTATATGTTTAAGGGTCTATAAATACCTCAACCAACCAAAAAATTTGTGATTTTTAGTTATGTTAATATTTTACCTTTTAACTTTAACCCGTGTCACTATTTTACTTATACTACGGTAAATAATTTTTTTTACCATGGTTTTTTTTACACATAAAATTGAAAATTAAAATAAAATATAATTTTTATTTTATTATTAAAAATTTGGATTCCATTTTACCTAATTAAATACATATAATTTAAAAAATTATATTTAAAATTAATCTCGTAGAAACAACAAAAAACATGTTTTTGAAGTGAAAAGTTCAAAAGATTGAAATGTTCTATGTATAATTTAATGATGAAATTTATTCCAATAATCTGAATTGGATATAATGTTTTATAATTTAACTAATTATACTTTAAAACCAATTTAAAATATTATTTAACTATATAAATATATTAGATGAAAAATTAGTTTTGAAATGAAATGCAACATTTTTCGTTATTCATCAAAAATGAAACTTATTAGAAAAATTCTAAAAACTCACACTTAGGTAATTTTTATATATTAATATCAAAAATTAAGTTTATTTTGTCAAAATAAAAAATTTTAAGTAACAAAATATATATTTAAAATAGTTTCTCCATCAAAAGGATAAAAAAATTCCCTTTCTATAAATATAACTTTTTATACTTAAAAAGGATTTGTTGTTATATTAAGACTATAAAACCTATTGGATGAAGTTAAATTCATTTAATTAAATAGGTAAAATATAAATATCATTAAAAACTCTTAATAATAGTTATTAACTTAATTTATTAAGATAAAATGTAATTATAGGCATAAAAATAGGTTTCTTTAGAAAAACTCATCCTTTATATACAATTGGTTTTTATTTTAATTTATAATTAATTGGTTACCAATGAATTAATTTTATAAACATGTGTAAACCATATTTTCATAATTTAACTAATATCATTCATTTTTTCAATTCCAACATCTAGATTATATCTGTCATATTTATATAATAATGTTTAGTTGTTTGTTTTAAGCTCGATGTGGCGTATCATGTACACTATCGAACAAAGTCATAATTTTTAAAAACTCAGGATGTTACATTCTCAACCCTTTTATAAATTTCATCCTTATAATTTGAAAATTGTAATTGTAATTGGAGTTCAACTATTCATATTTCCATTATTGAAATCATACATCAGAAAAAGGACTGACAAAAAATCCACTTTAAAAGATTGATAGGGTAGTATGATGGTCACCTAAGATAAAACATACTGGGATTCCATCTAGGAAACATGAAAATGGAAGAGAAAACTATCAATTAAGTTCCGCTGGAGAGGGATAGATGACATAGTCAGGAGAAAGTTAACTGTTACAAAACCATAAATCTATGATGGGTTGAAAGGTCATTGAATTCTTAATATGAAAAGTAAATGGATGCCATATTTTTGAAAGATTCTTTTTATAGATTTGAGGATTTATTTTTCTACCTGGACTAATAAAATAAAAAAAATTCTTAATTTATTTTTATAATTTCATCCTTTAATATATTTCCACTACAAAGGCTTAGTTTAATCCAAATGATGAGTATTTAAGATGAATTGTTTCATTACATAAGCATTAGAATCATATAATACACAAAATATTAACTATTTAATCCACTTATAGTTAGAAATCATCCAATACCATAATGGTTATGAATATATATTATAATTCCCAAAAAAATAATAAACCTTGATATAATGAAAAACTATATTAATCTTCAAAATTCAAATGTTATACCAAAATTCCGACATAAACAATTCAACGGAGAATTATCCTCCAAATTTCTAAAAAATATTCTAGATTATCATTAAAACCCAAAAACCAGATGGATTTTATCACATAGACTTCCATAATTGTTTAAAAATTTTCACCAAATTATAAAAATCACTATTAATGTTTCATACCAAAAATGTAATTTCCAAAATCACACAATCTCTAAGTATGCTATCCATTTCCATAAATAATATTAATAACCATAAAATATTATTTTCCTATAAAATATAATTCTACTTTTATTTATCCAATAAAATCGCAAAATATTCTTTTTATATTAATCATATAAAGTTCCCAAAATAGAAAACATCTTCCAAAATAACATTAATTACTTACTCAAAAAATATTTTTCCAATCCCAAGGTTATCTAATTATATAAAACATATGTCCCAAATATCAACTTAATATTCCTCCATCAGATCATTTAACCTAAAATAAAAATTCATACTAATCCAGACTTTACGTAGGCTAGTGGTAGGCGGGAACCCTTATCTCCCTTCAGTTGTGTGCCTGATTCCCCTGGAATTTCCATATGTGATTTTTTGTCACCCATCCTATGGGTTTTCCTTTTTATAAAAGTATATAATTATTATAACACTCCCAAAATATGATAAAAATCCTTAAAAATAACCACAATATGCTTTAACCTCAAATATTATCTCATACCTTTCATTTTGAAAACTCAAAATGTAATAACCCATAAAGACCTCAAAAATAAATGTCTCTAAAAATACAGTTAGTCACCAAAAAAAGTTCATAACCTAGAGACTTAAATGAATTTTTAATATAATGAACTTATTACCAATCTTAAAATTATAAACCCATGATAATATCTATAACTCCTAAAAAACATACTAATATCCAATGTTGTTAAAACCCTACTATGATACAAATTATAAGTACCTAAACATTAACTTTACATATTATAGTCATTTTAAAACTATAAATAAATTTCATTTCCCAAAAATCTTATAGGCTTAAGGTTTTATATAATTAGTAAAAACTAAAAAAAGTAAAACAATATATTATAAGAGGAATCTTGTACTCAATATCAATTTTTTCCACCAAAGAAAAAAAAATTAAAATAAAACATGTTTTATTTTTATGAAAAATCTTCACAATTTTAATGTTTTACTCATCCTAATCCCTACTCATCCTTTACCTAGTGATTTTTTGAAATACGTCGGATGAGAACAAAAGCTCAGTAAAGAACATAAGAGATGAAAAAATGTTAATCTAGGGGGAAACATAAAAACCCATGTAATATTTAACTTTATCTCAAAGTTTATTGGGATATTGAAATAATTTATTTTCTCAAGAAAATAAAAAATACATTTAGATAATTTAAAATCATTAAAATACTTAGAAAAATAGAAAAAACTTTTTTGAAACGTTGAGAATCACATTCATAAAACGCTTTCAAAAACATTTTTAAATGGAATAACCATATGATTTACATCGAATATAATTAGAAAAAATTGTAATAAAGAGCTATAATAGGGATAACCCTTCCTATAAGATGTATCGGGCTCACCCGAGGGATATAATGGGGCTCAACCCTTTATATAAGCTATATTGGGCTCACCTGTGAGCTATACCAGGCCTCACCACATCATTTAAATAGAGTAACCAATATGGACAAACTCTAACTCCAGAGTACTCACTGCATTGGAGGTTATCATGTAACCATACATCCTTGGTTTATCATGGAACCTTCTGTCATTGGTTTTTCAATAACCACCAATCACTGATTTATTATGTAACCACCTATCATTAAAAAAATTCCCAACAATAATATCACAATCACAAAACAAGAATACTCTTATTATATAAATATTCATAAGAAAAGTAACCCTTTCATTTTAAAATATCATAATTTTAGAAAAACTATGCATGTATAAAGATAACTATTATTTAAAAATAACTCTGTATTTTTGTAAAGTAATATTCAAATAATTTAGACATCATGATGGTGGGAAATTCCTCACATACATCAAAAGTAAAAAAACATGTCTTTCGTATTTTTTTCTTTAGAAAATTCACAAAGAACCACTTTGGCTAAATAACAAAATGAATACATTATTTTTTTTATTAAAAGTAAAAAATGATTAGAAATGAATTCAAAAAATCATCTGAAAAAGTAAAAAAAAATAGAAATAATTTAAGAAAACATGGATGTGGAAGAAAAAGAGTGTTTAAAGGGTAACTTTAAAAGATATTTTTTAAAACAAATGCCCTTATAATTATCATATCGTTGTATTGGGAATTAATATAATTAATAAAATATATGTCTCCTATGTTAATAAAGAATAAAAAAGTGTAAATACAACATTATATATTAAAATTTTATTTCGCACATAATCCTAACATGACATAATCAAGAAGTATAAGTTTAACCTAAAGAATGAAAATTGGGTTAAGAAATATGTTACCTCACATTTAAAATTGATAAAATGTGATCAAAACTCATGTATAATTTTCTGAATATTTTTATTAACTCTTTAAATTACTATATTAATATTTATAATGTTGTATATGATGATTTTGATATATTTTATGATACATTAATTAATAAAATTTCAATATTTTCATGGTCTTAGGTGCGTTTGTTTCATATTTTCAGGATCGGTTAATTTGTGTATAATTACGAATGTTCTTGTAAAATGAGATAAAAACTCCATAATTTGAGTGAAATATTATTAATAAACTTATAGAAGTATTAATGATCCTTTATATCATTTTTATTTGTTACATGAGGATGATTCATTAGACAAAATGTTAATGATAAATATTGAGTTTATTTTGGAATTTTTTCCAAAAATCATAAACTAATTTACTTTTATTTAATATTATGTGTATATATTAGTTCTATAACATGAAATAGGATATAATATAACTATTAAAATATTATTTAACAAGAATTATAGTTTTATGAATATCCATGATGTTGATAATGGGAAACAAACAAAATCATTATTCGTGGGGATGATTAACCTACTTAACTTGAACACTAGTTTTGTTTCTTTTAATAAGAGGATATGAGGAATGAAATGGATACGGGAAATTACATTTGAAAAAAAAACTACAGTATATACATAAATTTGGAGTTATCATGAATTTTATTGATGAAAATTACTTCTAGAATATCAACTTCTTGAGAGACACATGAGGACCTTAGAAATTGTATTTTGTTGAGAAAAGTAGAAATTTTAAAAAGGGAAAGTGATGATGAGGGGATTGGAAATAAATTTTAGGGGATTCAAGGCCATTTTATTCGAAATGGGGTGGTACTTAAACTTGAGGATAGGTGGTTTTAAGTGATTGAAATAATAATTATTTTATATATAATTTCAACCACAATGGGGTGGAATTAATTTAAACGAATTATACTGTTAATTAATTTTTTTGGTGGATATTTAGGATCAATATATACCTAAACAACCCATAAAATTTTGTAATTTTTATTTAAATTAATATCTTACCATTTAACTTTAACCCTTGTCAATATTCTACTAATATTTCATTAAATAAATTTTTTACCATCATAATTTTTTTATATATAAAAATAAAATTGGCCATAGAACCTAATTTAGACCTTATTATTTGAAACATGTAATCAATTTTACCTAATGAAATTAATATAATTGGAAAAATTATATTTAAAATTAATCCCAGAGACACAATAAAAATTAGGGTTTTAAATTGAAGAGTTCAATAGTTTGAAATGTTTTTATTTACAATTTTAATGTAAAATTGAGTAAAATATAATAAATATGTTTCAATGATTTATAATTGGAATAAATATAATATAAAACCAATTTAAAATATAATTTAAATATATAAATAATTTAGATGAAAAATTAGTTTTAAACAAAATGCAGAATTTTTTATTATTCATAAAAAATGAAACATATGAGAAAAATACCAAAAAATAACCCTAAGGTAATTTTGATATCCCAAATTCAAAAAATAATTTAATATTTTTTAAAATAAATTTTTATAAGTTACATACTTTATATTTATAGCTGGCGTGTAATCAAAAGGCTGTAAAATTTCCTTTTAAAAAAAATATATATATTTATGCTTAAAATGGAATTGTTGTTATCTTAATACTATCAAAGTAAATGGATGAATTTAAAAACAATTTATTGAATATATAACAAGTAAATATGATTAATATCATTTATTAATAGTGATATATTTATTTTATTAATATAAAATTCTACTATGGGCATAAAAATAAGTTTTTTTTTAAAAACACATCCTTTATATTCAATTGGTTTTTATTTTTATTTATATTCAATTGGTATAAAATGAATTAATTTGATAAAAATGTGTAAACCATATTTTCATAATTTATTAATATCATTCATTTTTCTTTTCCAACGACTATATTATAACTATCATATTTGAATAATAATATTTTTTTGTTCATTTTAAGCTCGATGTGGCATATCATGTACTCTATTTGAAAGGGTGTTTCCTTTTAAAAACATGGTATGTTACATGAGATAGATATCCCTAATATATATCTTATGGGATTATTTAAGAGCATATATATATATGTATCAGTTTGGTTCTCATTTCCTTTTTCTAGGTTAAGATGGTTACTTTTTCTGTATCTCTCTATCGTCCCATCATCAATTTTTGGGCCAATTAATCAGTATGTATAAACTCACACATGCATAGGCTATTACTAGACTTTTTGTGTCTTATGTAGATTACTGTCAAATAAATAGTGAATTTGGTGGAGCTTAGGGATATTTGGGTGCACTAATCGCATATAGTGGTTGAGGCTTGGATATATGGATCTAAGCACTCTTAGATTTATTTATTATATACTTTCTTCATATTGGGACCTCCTTTCAAGTTTTGTGTGTATTTTTACCCATTATGCTTTGGTTTTATTTTATCATGATATGATGTATTCCCTAGAGGTTTTTGTATGCCTAGTTACTCTAAATCTTACTCTCCTTTATTGTTCCTCAACACTGTTTCATGAAGGTGGATGGGTGCGTGCATACATGTGAATTAGGAAATATACACTAATTATATATTGTTATTTATTGATGTTTTTTTCCACCACACCCCGACCTTTTTGAGGTGGAATGGGGTTGGGTTGGGACAGCCTTCCACTAGTCAGGTGGTACCCAGTGTGTTGGGTTGTTACATAGTGGTGTCAGAATAGTTCATTGTTTTGGGATAGTGTTTGGAGGTATCCCCTTATGAGGAATTGGTTAGGACTTATGGAAAAGGTGTCAAAGTGTCTGGAGTATTGGTTTCAAGCTAGAGAATTGAGTGTTGTTGTGGAGGCTGACATATCCATTAATCAAGACTCTCACTACTTTCTTGTTGACTCAAGATACCGTGGCATTGGTTACAGTGAAAAAATGGTAGATGTATCATATATGATTGATTCCTTTGACTATATTATTGAGTCAGATACCCATATATATATATATATAGACACTCATTTGAATTTTTTATTTCATTATAACACTTAGAAAACCTCCTTGAAGATAGCCATCAATGTTAATGATTTAGGATCGTGATAGTGATATTATGAGTGATGATGCCTCAGTTCAAGGAATATATTTTGAGGTGCTTCGTCCAAGATGTAAGGGGGTATCACTCATACCTTTAAACTAGTATTTAGCACTAAGAACTTATGTTGATGGTGTGTACAATATTTATACACTCCTCAAGGTCCAGTATCGGATACCGTTGAGGTTCCAAGGTCAATTAGATCCCCAAGAAATGGAGGTTTGGATTTGTTTGGTGATTTGAGTCTTCTAGCTCATGAAGACCCCAACTGATCAGATTGTTTCCGTAAAATCTAGTCATTTACATGGATAAGTTGTGAAATAGTAAAGTTTAGTAATTAAGACCCATAAAGAGATGATGATTTCATGGTCTTAATTCTAACAACTATTTTGTGAGGAATACTACCACTCTTACTTATGCTTATTTCAGACCCAGGAGCTTATTAAGCCACAGAAGAGTAGTATGATGACTTTAGAGTTCCCCATAAAGTTTAATAAACTCACATGATACTCCCTTGATATTCTGTGATACGAACTCTTCCGATCAATGAAGTTTAAAAAAGGACTCTATAGGGTAGGAATTCTCATTCTCGGACTCAGATGCATGGAATTGTGGCTCGGGGATTACACAGAGTATCCATCCAGACAAAGAAGGGTGATTCTATTATTGAAATGGGAGAGGTCACTTTTCTTCTGATTTCCCATCTTATCATGCTGAGTAGAATAGGTAGAGAGTAGTTGGACCACCATGACCAAGGAAGCATCATGATCAGGGATCTCCCTTACGTGGCCTGTATGGCCCCCTGGTAGGCCATTCTGAAAAAGGAGTAGGAACCTATTATGATGGAGGATTAATTTTTTGAGGAAGACTCTATGAATTTATGCCACCATGACTAGCACCAGGTGGCCCATTTCAGGCTCATGAAGTCGGAATATGAGTTCGTGAGTAGTTGAATGCAATGGAGGGCTATGACTGGGATACACATGAGATGATCTAAGGTATAATCAATATTTATTATACTCTTCAAGTAGTTTTAGTATACACATATGTGAGTTATTGTTTCATATCCTTATTAATTGTGAGAGAGATAAAGATTATAGTTTATGCTTTATCCCAAGAGTTAGGGCTAGAGGTTCCAACCGGGAGATATTCTTCCTTATCACTTATCTTCCTATAGTAAAGACATAAAATTGGTGGAGAGAGTTTCTCATCAGAACTCTTGGCCATTATGATGAGACATGATGGAATCATCTTGGGTATGGACTTGTTTTCTATGATTCGATTCCAGATTGACAGTCATCACAAAAGTGTCAGATTCATTTATATAATCTGGATGTTATTCTACCAATGGGTCAGAGATATATCATTGAATAATGAGCTTGTATTATGGGTAGGAATATGAAACCCACACCCATCAGTTGGTGAGTATATCCCCTGGTGTAGTGGGATATTTTTTTAGCTGGATTCCTTCCATAGTAAATGACTATATGGATGTCATCCCTAAGGTTTTTTTGGTAATACATAGACAACAGGAGATGGGATTATGCATTTACTTTCACCCTAGTACCACACAAATATCTTTAGTGGCATATCAAAACTAGTGTGTCCCCTTTTGTATCTCCAGTATTATTCATGAAAAAGGACAATGGGAGCTTGAGACATTGTGTTTGTTAATATCACCTGAATCGGGTAATGATAAAGAACAAGTACCCCTTATCAAGGATTGTTGAACTATTTGAAAAGTTGAAAGGTTAATGTTTTTCTGGAAGATCTATCTATGGTCCAACTACCACAAGTTGAGGGTTCAGGAGGCTACCATTACAAATTCAACTTTCTGATGTCACAACAAACACTCTATGTTCATGGGGATGTCTTTCAGTGTGATGAATACTCGCTCTAGGTTTATGGATTTTATGAAATAGATCATCCACTCATACTTGGACCAATTTTTGGTTTTCTTAATTTATGGAATACTCATTTACTATTTGCTAGAGTAGGAGTGTATAGAGCACTTTTTCACGGTCTTAAACTTACTCCAAGAGCACCAACTTTATTATAAGATATTAAAGTACTAGTTCTGGATTCATGAGTTTCAATTTTTGGGTCATGTTATTTCTTAGAATGGTTTTGTTTTGGACCTAGTGAATTTTGTTCTAGTTCTTAATTTTGAGCCACCGCTTTATCAGCGCTAAAGAAAAAGCACTGATAAAGGGGGTGCCTTTATCAGTGCTCAAAAAAGCGCTGATAAATGCCCCCCCCTTTATCAGTGCTTGTTTAGTAGTGCTGATAAAGGGTCGACTTCAGAAAAAAAAAATTTAAAAAAAAATTAATATATAAATATAGTTATATAGTTATATAGTTATATTGATATAAATATAATATATAATTTTTAAATACATTTTAGATAAGTATAAATGGACATTTACACTTATTATACTTAATATATAAGATATTTAGTGAAAATGGATTCTTAAAAAATTTAAAAAATATTTTTAATTAATAATTTGATAATTATTATGGAGTAATAGTCATTTAATAACAATTTGATGACTAAAAAAATTAAAAAAATATCCAAAATATGTTAAAAACACAACTCAAACTTCAAACAGCCATAACTTTTGATCTGGGTGTCCGTTTGAGCTCTACCACATATCAAATCGAAGCCTGCGATGAGATCTACGTCGCTATCACCAGGGGGACCCCTATCAAGAGTATTTCGAGGCCAAAAGAGTCCAAGAAGGCCTCCAAAACTGAGTTTTTTGTCGGGGTACCTATATTTTTTAACATTTTGTGGATTTTCAGCCTCGTTTAAGGGGGTATTATTGGATTTTCTGGTGGTGACTGAATTTATTCCAAGGTATTACATTCATATTGATATTATGTCTTTGAAATTTATCCTTTTTTATATTGCAATACTATTTATAATCAAATATATAACTATATGTACATATTTTTAATATATTCGCACCTAAAAAAATTAAATAAATAATTAAACATATTTACATATAAAATATATTAGCTTTATCTAAATAATAACTAATATCCATTTTATTTAAAATACCAATATATGAATATTTATATAACTAATATATATTAATATAACTATACATATATTAATATAACTATACATATATTAATAAAACTATATGTATATATTAATAAAACTATATATATATATTAATATAACTATATATATATTAATATAATTATATATATTAAAATAAATATATATTACTATACGAATAAATATAACTATATATATATATAAATAAATAGATATATCATGAATAAGAGAATAAATCAATATAGGGTAGTGGCAAAGGCTTTAGGTGCTTAGGGGGGAGGTCTCGAGATCAAATCTGGGTGGAGGCACGAGTGCGCGCACAAGGTTGATTTAAAGGTCTAGAGTTGATAAAGGGTGTAGGCGGTGCTTGCGGGAGATGAATTTGTGGGAAAGTGCTGATAAAGGGGGGCTCAAGCGCTGTAAAAAGCCCCCCCCCCCAAGATTGGCAGTATTTTTTAATTTTTTTATTTTATCAGTGCTAAAGAAAAGTGCACATAAACGGGTCTTTTATCAGTGCTAAAAAGAAAGCACTGATAAAAGACCCCTTTATCAGTGCTTCGTTTTAGCGCTGATAAAAGACCCCTTTTATCAGCGCTTTTTTTAGCGCTGATAAAGGGGACCCCCCCCCCCCCCCCCTTTATCTTCGCCGGCTTTATCAGCACTTTTCTAGCGCTGATAAAGGCCATTTTTAGAGCTGATAAAAGCCATATTTGTAGTAGTGACCTAAGAACCTATTCAAGGTACAAAATTCTATTATCATATTAGGTTACTTAGGAAGTTCATGACTGCCTTTTCAATAGTATAATACCTTTTCCTAACCTAAATTGGTAAGGAAATCCTTTTACCTATTACAAGAAATATCAGGGAGACTTCAACTAGTTGAGGTTGAGGCTGACGAGTGCTCTTGTATTGAGACTACCAGAGGAGGTTATGGAGTACATAGTGTTAGTAAATTTATATAAATCCAGTCTTGGGTTCATTTTTATATAGAGGTAGTTAGTTACCACATATCAGTTGAGGGTTTTTAGACTCCATGATCATAACTACATGATTCACACCCTAGAGTGGGTTATAGTAGTATTCTCTCTAAAGATATGGAGTCTCTATATTCATGGTGCATGAGAGAGGTTTGGATTTTATTTATTCAATGGTTTAAAATCCTCCACTTCATTATCATTTAAGAGAGGCCTAGTTGGGAGACATCAACTATGAGTTTCTTTGTGACCAGACATCCTTAGGTGATTCACTAGATAGATTCTCCAAAATAGAGGATCACTAGATGGACAATGGTTTTGGTCATGATGTGAGAGGAGGTGATGAGGTAGTTTCAAAATTAACCATTAGTTATACATTATGGAGTGTAAAATATGTAAAAGGATCTTAATAGAATGTTTTTTGTAATATGGAATAAGGTGGAACATAGAAAAGTACATCTCTCAGTTTCACACAGATTAGTGTGTGAAGTCTGAGCACTGGGTTCCAGTTGGTTTTATGCCACCACTTGAGATCCCAGAGTTTAAATGGGATAACATATCCCTGATATTTTTTACTGGGCTTCCATAGATAGAGTAAGGCCATGATTCTATCTGGGTGATAGTTGAATGAATTTCCATGTTGATACACTTCCTTTCTATCATGGAGTAGATTTTAGTGGAAAATTTGGGGCAAAAGTTTGTTTGGGAGATCATCCAACTATTTGGGGTTCCCTTGATGATTTTCTCTGACTGTTATGTGAAGATTATTCCATAATTTTGGAGAGGCCTGCTGGAGGAATTTTGGACCCAGTTATGGATGAGTACAACATTTCATGACCAAACTAATGGGAAGACTGAGTAAACTATATATATGTTGAAGGATATGTCGAGGAATTATTTTTTAGACATTTATTATATATGTAAGGATCACTTTCCATTGGAAGAGTTCACTTATAATAATATATATCACTCTAAAATTGGTATGGTGCCTTTTGAGACATAGTATGGGAGGCCCTGTAGGTCACCCTACCACTGCACTAAAATTTTTAAGGCATGTCTTATTGGACTATAGATGGTGCAACGGATGATGGAGAAGGTTCGGGTGATATATGAGTGGATTTAGACAAAACTGAGATAATATTTTTTACATAGATCATCATCATAGGCCTTTAGAGTTAAAGTTGTGGGACGATTTTTTCTTGAGAGAATCCCTACAGTAAGTATTGTTGAGTATTTTCTAGGGGGTAATGTTATACCCAATGTTCATCATTTAATTCTAGATCTTTCAGAGGGTTGGTGAGGTTTTGTACAACATTTCCTTACCCCCAATGTTGGAGATGGTTCATGAGGTCTTCCATGTGTCACAAGTGAAGAGATGCATTCATGATTCAACACAAATTATTGACTGGGGTGAGATGGACACCGAGGATGGAGACACCTTTGTGGAGTATCTACTAGCTATTTTTGACCAAAAAGAGGGGATCCTACAAGGACAAACCTTTCCCTTGGTTTGTGTGTTGTGGAAGCACAAGAGTGTGTAGGAGAGATCATGTGAGTGAGAGATCTAGATGCGGGCTCAATGTATCCACATTTTTTATTATATTATTATTTTCATTGTGAAATTACATGAATGAGAGGAGAATATAGAGAATCATTTTTTCATTATATGGCTTTTAAATATATTAATAAATAATTTCAGAGCTAAGGTATTGAGACGACATGAAATTTAGAGGTTTAGTGTACTCAGGATTGAAATTATTAAAATTTTAAACATATTAATATCATGTGAACATATATTTATTGAAATTGTGTAGTAATATCCAAAGGTAAACTTGGATAAAAAAATATTAGACAATGGTTCAATTTGGAAAGTGGGATTAATCCAAGGCAGGACCTAAAGTTGGTTGGCACTGGATGTTTGGATTAGGTAGCCTTTAGTATGTAATTTAAGTGTATTAATATGTAAATTAATTAAATTAATTAATTTTATAAACAAAAAACAATATTTCCACATTAAATATAATTTTATAGTAATTATACAGGGTTTTTTGCATAACATTTTGAGATTAAGGAGTAGGAGGAACAACATTCTTCTTTTGTGGATCACATCAGAGGATAAAATGTTATCGGATCGAGAGGATTTGAATGTAGTGAGACTTCTCCTTTATTGGAAAGTTCATTCTTTTCTAATGATCGATCCCGATTTAGGTAGGAATCATCAATTATGGATTTCAAATTTCTGATAAAAATATTGATTATGGATATTTTATCTTCTTTTGGTCGATATTTATCCACACTTTTCATGATCCCATTTAATTTTTTTATATCAGTTATTCTTGATATACCGTGATTTTTCACCATGGTTTCTATAATTTATGATCTTTTCCCAAGATATATTGTAAAATTATGTTTTTTCCATCATTCTTATGATTTCACTCACTTGTTCTTAATTTTATTCACCATGGGACAGTGGGGTCATGGTTCGACATTGCTGGGGTGGGTTAACGCATGATTGAACCCTCAGATTCATGGAAGTTTGGATAATGATGAATGGAACGATTTTTGTATTGATATGTATGGGGATATTAGGTAGTTATTTGTGGATCTGGGATTCATGATAAGTGATGGAGACAAAACATGCATGATATGGAAAACATGTATTAAGAGGTTGACCATAATCCTATTTATGTCCATAAGAGTGTCAAAATCGATGGTCAAAAGGTTTCCCATTTAGTTTTGGGTGATCAATGGGTGTGTAATTTGGTGGTGATAATATATCTATAAACCATGTTAAGATTGGGATGTTTCTGCAAAGACCTATAGCATACATCATGTATTTTTGAAGAAAAAAATAAGTATAATTATATTTTCTATTGTGGATATAGTTTTTAGTTGAGTTAAGGACCACACACTTTGTGGTTAGTTATACATGTTGTGTGACTATCCCTAGGTTTCCAGGCCATGTTCCAGCTAGCACATGACCATGACCCCTTGTGGGAACACATGTCATGTATTCTGAGTGTACATAGAAATGGGTTGGAACCTGGGAATGAACAGGTATACAGGCACAACCCAACTTACATTGGCACGATGAAGATGACATGAGAAATCCATGATTGGTTGGGAGGTTCGGTGTATGACCTATACATATTGTGTATAATGATAGAACTTTTTAATCCTTGTTTGAAAGAGAACATGTCTAAGTGATGATGTCGAGTCACACACTATATTGATTCCTAAAATCATAATATATTTCCTACTTTGACTTGTTCCTCTCATATCACCTTCATTTGGACTCATATTTTCTCTTGTGAGTGTCATATTCTGAGTGGTTTTTTGTTGGAATATGGTGGTGGACTTCATTTTGTAATACGAGATATGATGCATGATGTTCTGCGTAGTTTTATTCTTCAGATGACACTTATTAGTGGGTATCATCAAGGTTGGATCATCATAGGGATTCCAGGGTTAGTACTCCTCTGAATCTACAGGGTTTGGGTTCACCATAATCTTTATAAATGGAGATTCAGAACTACCCTACACTAAGAAAAAGTCCTCTATCTATGGAGGGGAACTTCCCAGTTTTGAGCTCTAGTAGTATGTAGGATCTCCATAGGAGTGGTGTCTCCCTCTACTGTGGAGTTCATTATCAAGGAGTAGGCCCATCCAAATATATTTTGGTGAGGTTGTTCTTAGTGATGGGAAATGTTGATGAAATTTTGGAGTTACAGACTTACTCATCAACTCTACTGGGATATGAGTTTTATATTCCATTCCTCTTTCATATGAGTTTCATTATGAGTATTTATATACATGTTTGTATTAGTTTTATTTATTATATCCCCTTTATTTGGGTTGACCTGACTAATTTTTTTTATTTTTCCACCACTCCCTCTTTGGTTTTTGGGGCATCCTAATCAGTATGTGTAAACTCACCCCTACGTGGGATATGCCATTACATGTCATTTATTAGGTAGATGATGGATAGAATGATGGCTAATTCAGAGGATCTTAGGGATACTTGGGTGAATGGACCACATAATGTGGTCCAGGTTTAGAGATTTGGAGCTGGTCTCTCTCAGCTTTATTCTTTTTCTAATTTTTTCATGTTGGGCCCTATTTTCTGGTTGTGAATAAATTTTTCACATTTTCCTTTTGGTTTTATTATCTCAGATACTAATGTATTCTTTATCAGTTATTGCATTAATCTTTTACTCTAGATGTTTTTTCATTTACCATTCCTCAACACTTTTGCGTAGAGAAATATGGGTGCTTGTGTACAGTTAAATTTGGAAAATGCCTCCCATTTTATATTATTCCTTTTAAGTTATTATCTCCATCACCTTGCATATTGATTTCAGGATTTGGGTTATGGCGGCCTGACCTTCAGTCAGCTAGGCGAGTATTGGTTGGTAGGTTCATTATAGAGTGGTATCAAAGTAGTTCGTTTCTTGGGATGGTGTTTTGAGTTTTCCCATTATAAATAATTTGTTAGTACTTAGGGAAATGCTTTTATAGTATCTTGAGTGTGGATTTTAGGCTAGGGAACCCAATATTGGTGTGGTGTTTGATGTATCAATTCACCCAGACTCTAACTACCTGTTTTTCGACCTGTCATACCAAGGCCTTGGTTGCAAGAAAAAAATGATACATGAATCATATGGTATTGAGTCCTTTAATTGTTTTTATCGAGTCATATCCCCATATATATAAGATAATTTTACTATAGTAAGTCTTTATCACTTTTAGGATTCCCCCATAAAGATATCCTGTAACACCCCAGGTAAATAAAGAATATGACATTTTAACATTTATCCATATTTTTGAATAAAATATTAATATAACTTTAAAGGGGATTCTATGCTCGATGTCGTACCCAATATGCAACAACTAGTTTCTTGGGAATCTTACGTTGCACTCTAATAATAAAATAATATTATTTTAAATTGTAGTTAATGCCTAGCCGTTGTAATGGAGGGAATGAACAGAACTAACTAAAAAATGATTATATATGTTTGTCAAATATTTTTACTTTTTACAAAAAATGTTAGAGGATTAAAAATGTGAATGAATCTAATTTTAAGCCTAAACTTTCTAATATAATTTAAAAGGTCGATTAACCTCCTTTTGATGATGAACCTCTTTTAAATCCACTTTTTGAAAATTTTATGTTTTATATTTGACAAAATAAAATTATTCTTTAGAATTGGGACATAAAAATTTACTTTGTGTAAATTTTTGGTATTTTTCCGATAAAGTTCATTTTAGAATGAATAGTGAAAAATGTTGTATTTTAATTCAAAAACTCTTTTTAATATAATTTATTTATATGATTAGATTATCTTTTGAATTGGTTTTAAAGTGAAATTAGAATATATTTTTACCATTTAATCCAATAGTGGTCGTTGGAATTAATTTAATCTTGAAATTGGACGTAAACTAGTGCCAATCATTTGATACTTATTGTTTCATAAAAACACTCTATTTTCTCTAAAAGAGGGAATTAATTTTTAAATTAATTAATGTAACTTATATGTTTTGAATTTTGTAAAATAGATATCATTTTTTAATTCACAATATCGAATATATCTTATGGGGAATTTTTGGTATTTTTCTGAAAAACTTCAACTTTAGATGAATAGTGAAACCACTAAGTGGTAGTAAAAGAAACTGATTTTTTATTTAAATGAAACTTTGCCACTTATGTGATTTGATTTTAAAAAATCTGACATACATGGTTGTCATTAAGAAGTAAAATTTGGTTCAATTAGATTAAAATAATTTTTGGTGAATGGTAACTTTTAAGTTTTATTAATCGCGATTAAAGGTAATTAGTGTAATTTAAGGTAAAAATAATGTTTTAATAATATGAAATGACCTAGAAACATGTAATACCATCATTGGATGTGTCACAGACGACTAGGAAAATTGATGTGTCAACTTGGGGACCCCATGGAGCCACTTTGGTAGGAAAATGACATAAATAACTTTTTATTTAAAGTTAAAATAAAAATGTCACAAACATGAGTTATTTTACTAAAACAATTTTTAAATGGGGTTATGTAAGTCATATTTTTGACTATAATTATTAATTAGAAATACAAAAAGATTTCATACATCATTATATTTTTTTTTATAATTTTTAGACATTAAATAAATTAATTTATTTATGACACCGTGATGATGCAGTGATTACCTCATAAATGAACGATTTAAATAAAATGAGAAGATAGGGTGAAATATAAGTCTTACACTTGTCACAAACCTATTTTATGGGTGGATTTAAAAACCTTGTCACCTTTTCCTCGAAATATGTCCTTTTGGGATATTTTAAATCCGAAAAATATTTTATAATAAAGTAATATTTTATAACTTTCCAAGAGTGCCCCTCCTCTACTTTTATAAAAGGCCCCCACCTCTACCACCTTACACACACCTCTCAAGCCTCTGGCTCGGCCAAAACCCACCCATTTCCTCTCTAAAAATCCCTCTATTCATAATTGAAGCCTCAATTTTGGCAGAATACTTTCCAAGGAAGCCTTTGTGCTCAAATCAAAGAGAGTTACCCGATTTAAAGGTAATGTCTTCCCAAGTGCTCTTTTGTCTTATTTTGATTCTCCAAACCCCTAAACTCTTTTCATTACTTTTTTTGTAACAACACCATTATCTTAAATATACTAGGATGTTGTTATAAGAAGGATTCGAGCTACACTTTCACACACCTTCATCTAATAGTTAAAGAACATACTGTTTCTGTGGATGGCGAACTTACTGACTCACGAAACGATGATTGTTCAATATTCTTTTAACACCTTCAAAGGTGTCCATTAAGATGTAACTATATTTATATATGATATATAATATGTTTATGTTTTCCTTAATCTTATGTATTTTTCATTTATGGCATACCTTTATGGTTTCCATTATGGGTAAACGCGATATCTTCATTTTAGGAAGTACAGACTACCGCCCCCTCAAAGTGATTTGATTCGTTAATGCCATATGTGGGACGTATAAAGGATGGAATTAATTTTATTACATATGATATCCTACTGAAATTATAATATACCTTTATATAATTATTATTTCATTCCATTTAATACAAAAAAAATAAATGAAAGTAGCGTTCATGCGTACGTACGGCTTACCGTCTCCATGAACGGTACATTTCATTTCTTGTCTCCAAATGTTATTTACTATTATAAGTACATATATATAATGTATATATATGTAATATATTACATCTAAATGATATATATCATTCTGTAATTATAATATATATATATCTCATTTTGTTTTAATTCCATTAATATGACAAAAAATGAAAGTAGCGTTCATGCGTACGTACGACCTACCGTCTCCTTGAACGGTGCTTTTAATTTTTTTTACAAATTCTATGGAATAGTATAAAATGAATATATACTGGATAAGTATTATATTTAAAACATCAATACTATTCTGGATATGTTGTACCTATAACTACATGGAAAATTCTTTTCCAACAAGTTCAATTTTTACTCATGTACCGAAAATCGACAAAAACATCTGATATGAACTCACTTTATTAACCAATTATTATAAAATTATAATATGTGATATGAACTGAAAAATAATATTTAAAGGAGGTCCTTAAGAAATTATAAATTGACCAAATTTTATTATTCAGGAGATTAAAGAACGATCGAGTCACGTCGGACATGAGGTAAGGGATCCAACCTCTCTCTTTCTTTTTAAGTACTCTCTTTTATGTCATTTATTTTAAGCTCATATTTCTTATGTTTGGGGATGTTATTTTATATTCCTAATACTGTAATTTTTATGTTCATATTATGAGATACCCTATTTGATCTCATAAATCCATTTTTGGTAGTTTTAAGTGGCGTCGTTATGCTGTCGAGTTTTCGTAAGGGATTTATCATCTCACTTTTATTCCCGTGACATTTATGCTACGTTTTCCACTATTTCCATTGAGTGGTGTATGTACTGCCCATTATTATACACTTTTTGAAATATAATTTCATTTATGGGTATTTACATCTCCATTGTATGACCCTTGTTCCATGGGGTGTACGTTTCGAAAGTTACACAACTCGGTAAGGGGACCTTTCACCCTCCTCTTTTTAAAAGACTTCTTTTGTTATGTCTTTTAATTTACATCTTATTATGCTGGGATATGTTTTTCGATATCCTTATTGATTTAAAATTTATGTCCAAGTGTTGAGATACCATTCACTCTCTCATCGACTAATTTTCTTAATTTTGAAGTGACGCCGTTAGGCTGTCGAATTTTTACAAGGGAACATCTTAACCCAATTTTGATTTCTTTGGGTTCAACTTGTACTTCATGAACATGTCATCCTATGAATATGTGTGAATTAACTCTGATTGTTTCACACATAATATCCACTTATATTGGGTGTATTTATATTTCTCACACATAATTATGTGATAGATTTATCCTTAATTTAAGGATACCATCTTTATAATGGATTCCATCTCAATTTAGATTTCCATTGAGACGTCATTTTTGTTATGCACCAATTCACTCTTATATGGTGTGTATACTATCTTTTGACATAATATATCATTAATCCCTTTATTTTCATGATATTATAAAGTTCTTATTAAATGTTATTCCGCAATTATTTGTATTCAAGAGTCTCTCATTTTGTTAAAAACTCTAACAAAAATATCGTTTCAAATATTTTAAAGATTCATTATTCTAAATCATTATCTTTAATGTCCATGTTTTCAAAATGGTTTTCAGTATTTATTCATATGGACATTAATGTTATAATTCCATTAAAATATTTAAATTGGTATGAGACACTTTGATTCAAAAATCTCTTTTAAATGATTTTTGGAAAAGGATTGATTAATTCAATATATTGGAATTACTTATTGTGATTGGAAATGAAATGTTGTTATTGAAATGTTTATATTTTCAATATTTTATGTGTAATGATGGTTTTTGGGCATTTTACGGGTGGTTACATGATAAACCATATGACGGGTGGTGCCGTGAATACCAGGACGGGTGGTTACATTATAACCTCAAATGCATTGGGTATGGAAGTTGGTCGTATGGCTATTCCATTAAGTATGAGTGGAAGTTGACCATATGGTTATTCCATTTAAGTATGTTTATGTCCCAAGTTACCTTTATATGTTATGTGTTCTTTATATGGGTTTTATGGTAATATTTTGGTTACAAAAGGGTAAGTAATGGTATTTTATTCCATGAATAGTTTTTACTACTTCATAAAGGTGAAAAGTATTACTTTGGTAAAGTATTCATGGTTTACCTATTGTTTTGAAAAAACTAACAGTTTTCCTTCTTTGTGTATCCTTTACTGGGATTTTTATGCTCATCCCAAGTTTTTTAAATGTTTTCCATAGGACTTAAAGATGAATAGTGTCAAGGATGGGTTCAAGGAAAGACATGTTATCTAAAACATGGAACTAGACATGTTTCTTTTTAAGAGTTTTTTTATTATTTTATGGAAACTTAGTAGAAGTGTCTACTATTTAATCTTTTGATATGTAATGGTTATGACCTAATTCTATAAAACTCTAAACCTGAAAAGATCCTCTAAGTGAATTATTAATTTAATTCATGATTAAGTAAGGTTTAAGGTCGGATCCTTATAGTTTGTATCAGAGGTCAGTTTAGATAACTTTAGAGGTTTGGTTATCCTCTAAGCATAAGTGACATTACCATAATGGTTAGGATTTCATAAAGAGTCCTAGTTTTCATAAAGTGAATGAGTAAGTATATCTTAGTGTTTATCTTACTCATTAGTACATGATGGTCTTCTGGATATACTCACACTGACATTTCTGTTTTTAGTGAATGGATGGATCTAGCAGGCACCAAAGTGACAATAGGCTTGAAGGAAACTATGGTGGTTCTCTGATTATGAGATGGGATGAAATGGGGGATTCAATGAGGAAAGTCGTGGTTATTCTAAACCAACTATCAAGGAGTCATGATCAACCACTTGTACCTTGGTATGTTCTGTAATGCATCATGTACGAGATGACCAATCAATGTGGAAGTTCAGGTAATAATTATAAAGGTAACCATTAGGGTTTATATGATCCTTACTTTTGAGGTAATTATGGGTTATTATATGTTATGATGGAAAATGAAAGGCATGAGGTAAACTTGAGGTTAAAATATGTTATGATTTTATTTGAAGATTTTATCTCATTTTGGGGAATTTTTTAAGAATTATGTAGTTTTGGAAAAAGGACAACACGCAGACTGTGTGACAACCCATCGCGTCAGACAAAGTGGTGGGAATCGAACCCACAACCGAAGTGAAACTGGTATTTATCGCCTACCACTAGAAAATGTGAAGTCCCTGGTTAGTTTGACTAATTCTTTTTAGTTAGATGATTTTAGGATTCAAGAGAATGTTTATTTAGTGTTATCTATGTAAATTATTAACCTATCATGGAGGATGTGTGATTAGGTTAATTACTTTTCAATATGAGACTTTAAGAGAAACTGATGTTATTTGGAGATAAATGTTAATTTATACCTTGGAAGACTACGTCATTAAATCCTTCAAATATTTGGGTTTCAATCTTAGTTTGGTTTAATTTGAATAATTTTATGGACACGTTGTTTATCTAACGGTCTTCGTTGAACATTGGGTTTGTTGGACAAATTTTGGAGATTAAGAATAGATTTTCTTTTTTATAAAGGATTATTCATTTGTGGATCTTGTTCTAACAATTTTTGGTTTAGGATTTTTTCTATAGACATGGGAAATATATAGTTCTATTTTGAGGATTAGGTGATTATCAAGAAGTTGATTATAGTACTCATAATGTGAACAATTCGTCCTAAATACTCGTCTTTTGGAGAAAATATGAGTTTGATTAAAGAAATCTAGTAAAAGTTGAAAGTCTACATTACAAGTAAGTATGTTTCATTATGATTTAGTTAAGCTCAAAAATAAATTCCTCAATGAAGGGTAACTTAAAAGAAAAATGTTGTCTGTTAACTTTTCCTACTGGGGAATCGAATACCGTATAACCCATCACAAGTTTGTGATTTTCTTATGGTTAACTTTCTCCTAGACATGCTTACTATCACTCTCCATCAGAACATGACCCTTTTTTTCCTCCATATCCATGAATTCCTACATGGAATCCTAGTATGAGTTAACTCGGGTGACCTCTGTACTTCTCTTTCTTTATTTTAAAGTGATTATTTTACTGACTCTTGTTCCGATGTGGGATTTTCAATGATGTTTCCAAGCCCAATTTTAAAATTGTGAGGACGCAATTCCCAAAAGGGGGGAAGGATGTAACACCCCAGGTAAATAAAGAATATGAAATTTTCACATTTATCCATATTTGTGAATAAAATATTAATATAACTTTAAAGGGGACGCTATGCTCGATGGCGTACCCAATACGCAACAACGAGTTTCTTGGGAATCTTACGTTGCACTCTAATAATAAAATAATATTATTTTAAATTGTAGTTAACTCCTAGCCATTGTAATGGCGGGAATGAACAACACTAACTACAAAATGATTATATATGTTTGTCAAATATTTTTACTTTTTACAATAAATGTTAGAGGATTAAAAATGTGAATGAATCCAATTTTAAGAGTAAACATTCTAATATTCTTTAAAAGGTCGATTAACCGCCTTTTGATGACGAACCTCTTTTAAATCCACTTTTTTACAATTTTATGTTGTATATTTGACAAAATAAAATTCTTCTTTAGAATCGGGACATCAAAATTTACTTTGTGTAAATTTTTGGTATTTTTCCTATAAAGTTCATTTTTAATGAATAGTGAAAAGTGTTGTATTTTAATTCAAAACCCCTTTTTAATCAAATTTATTTATATGATTAGTTTATATTTTTAATTGGTTTTATGTGAAATTAGAATATATTTTTACCATTTAATCCAATAGTGGTCGTTGGAATTAATTTCATCTTGAAATTGGACTTAAACTAGTTTCAATCTTTTGATACTTATTGTTTCATAAAAACACTCTATTTGCTCTGAAAGCGGGAATTAATTATTAAATTAATTAATGTAACTTATATGTTTTGAATTTTTTAAAATAGACATCATTTTTGAATTCGGAATCTCAAATATAGCTTAGGGGGAATTTTTGGTATTTTTCTGAAAAACTTCAATTTTAGATGAATAGTGAAACCACTAAGTGGTAGTTAAAGAAACCGATTTTTCATTTAAATGAAACATTGCCACTTCTGTGATTTGATTTTAAAATATCCTACATACATGGTTGTAATTAAGAAGTAAAATTTGGTTCAATGAGATTAAAATAATTTTTAGTGAATGGTAACTTTTAAGTTTTATTAATCGCAATTAAAGGTAATTAGTGTAATTTAAGGTAAAAATAATGTTTTAATAATATGAAATGACATAGAAACATGTCCTACCCTCATTTTATGTGTCATGGACGACCAATAAAATCCATGGGTCAACATGGGGACCCCATGGAGCCACTTTTTTAGGAAAATGACATAAATAACGTTTTATTTAATGTTAAAATAAAAATGTCACAAACATGAGTTGTTTTACTAAAACTATTTTTAAATGGGGTTATAAAAGTCATATTTTTTACTATAATTATTAATTATAAATTCAAAAATATTTCCAACATAATGATATTTTTTTTATAATTTTTAGACATTAAATAAATTAATTTATTTATGACACCGTGATGATGCAGTGATTACCTCATAAATGAACGATTTAAATAAAATGAGAAGATTGGGTGAAATATAAGTCTTACACTTGTCACAAACCTATTTTATGGGTGGATTTCTAAAATTTATCACCTTATACTCTAAATATATCCTTTTGGGACCTTTTAAATCCGAAAAAAATTATAATAAAGTAATATTTTATAACTTTCCAAGAGTGCCCCTCCTCTCCTCTTATAAAAGGCCCCCAACTCTACCACATTACACACACCTCTCAAGCCTTTGGCTCGGACAAAACCTGCCCATTTCATCTCTACACATCCCTCTCTTCATCATTGAAGCCTCAATTTGGGCATAATCCTTTCCAATGAAGCTTTTGAGCTCAAATCAAAGAGAGTTACCCGATTTAAAGGTAATGTCTTCCCTAGTGTTCTTTTGTTTTATTTTCCTTCTCCAAACCCCTAAAATCTTTTTATTACTTTTTTTTTGTAACAACACCAGCCTCTTAAATATACTAGGATGTTGTTATAAGAAGGATTATATCTACACTTTCACACACCTTCATATAATAGTTAATGAATATATTGTTTCTGTGGATGATGAACTTACTGCCTCACGAAACGATGATTGTTCAATATTCTTTTAACACCTTAAAAGGTGTCCATTAAGATGTCACAATATTTATATATGATATATAATATGTTTATTTTTTCCTTAATCTTCTGTATTATTTCTTTATGTCATACCTTTATGGTTTCCATTATGGGTAAACGCGATATCTTCATTTTAGGAAGTGCGGACTACTGCCCCCTCAAAGTGATGTGATACGTTAATTCCATATGTGGGATGTATAAATGATATAATTAGTGGTATTACATATTATATCCTACTGGAATTATACTATACCTTTATATCATTATTATTTCATTCCATTGAATACAAAAAAGAAGAAATGAAAGTAGTGTTCATGCGTACGTACGGCTTACCGTCTCCATGAATGGTACATTTCATTTCTTATCTCCAAATGTTATGTACTATTATAAGTACATATATATAATGGATATATATGTAATATATTACATATAAATGATAGATATAGTTCTGGAATTATAATATATATCTCTCTCATTTTGTTTTAATTCCATTAATATGACAAAAAATGAAAGTAGCGTTCATGCGTACGTACGGCCTACCGTCTCCATGAACGGTGCTTTTAATTTTTTTTCATAATGATATGGAATAGTATAAAATTAATATATACTGTATAAGTATGATATTTAAGACATCAATACTATTCTGGATATTATGTACCTATAACTACATGGAAAATTCTTTTCCAATAAGTTCAATTTTTACTCATGTACCGAACATCGACAAAAACGTCTGATATGTACTCACTTTATTAACCAATTATTATAACATTATAATATGTGATATGAAATAAATAATAATATTTAAAGGAGGTCCTTAAGAAATTATAAATTGACCAAATTTTATTATTCAGGAGATTAAAGAACGATCGAGTCATGTCGAAAATGAGGTAAGGGATCCAACCTCTCTCTTTCTTTTTAAGTACTCTCTTTTATGTCATTTATTTTAAGCTCATATTTCTTATGTTTGGGGATGTTATTTTATATTCCTAATACTGTAATTTTTATGTTCATATTATGAGAGACCATATTTGATCTCATAAATCCATTTTTGGAAGTTTTAAGTGGCGCCGTTAGGCTGTTGAGTTTTCGTGAGGGATTTTTCATCTCACTTTTATTCCCGTGACATTTATGCTACGTTTTCCACTATTTACTTTGGGTGGTGTATGTACTGACCATTATTATACACTTTTTGTAGTATAATTTCATTTATGAGTATTTACATCTTCATTGTATGACCCTTCTTCCATGGGGTGTACGTTTCGAAAGTTACCCAACTCGGTAAGGGGACCTTTCACCCTACTCTTTTTAAAAGACTTATTTTGTTATGTCTTTTAATTTACATATTATTATGCTGGGATATGTTCTTATATATCATTATTGATGTAAAATTTATGTCCAAGTGATGATATACCATTCACTCTCTCATCGACTAATTTTCTTAATTTTGAAGTGACGCCGTTAGGCTGCCGAATTTTTACTAGGGAACGTCTTAACCCAATTTTGATTTCTTTGGGTTCAACATGTATTTCTTGAACATGTCATCATATGAATATGTGTGAATGACCTCTGATTGTTTCACACATAATATCCACTTATATTGGGTGTATTTATATTTCTCACACATATTTATGTGATAGATTTATCCTTAATTTAAGGATGCTATCTTTATAATGGATTCCATCTCAATTTGCATTTCCATTGAGACTTAATTGTTGTTATGAACCAATTCACTATTATATGGTGTGTATAATGTCCTTTGAAATAATATATCATGAATCCCTTTATTTTAATGATATTATAATGTTCGGATTAAATTTTATTCCTTAATTATTTGTATTTAAGAGTCTCTCATTTTGTTAAAAACTCTTTAACAAAAATATCGTTTAATTGTTTTAAAGATTCATTATTATAAATATTTATCTTTAATGTCCATGTTTTAAAAATGGTTTTTAGTGTTTATTTATATGTTCATTAATCTTATAATTCCATTAAAATCTTTAAAGTGGTATGGGACACTTTGATTCAAAAATCTATTTTAAATGATTTTTGTAAATGGATTGATTAATTCAATATATTGGAATTACTTAATGTGTTTGAAAATGAAATGTTGTTATTGAAATGTTTATATTTTCAATATTTTATGTGTAATGATGGTACTTGGACATTTTATGGTTGTTTACGTGATAAACCATTTGACAGGTGGTTCCGTGAATACCAGGACAGGTGGTTACGTTATAACCTCCAATGCATTGGGTATGGAAGTTGGCCGTATGGCTATTCCATTAAGTATGTGTGGAAGTCGATCGTATGGTTATTCCATTTAAGTATGTTTATGTCCCAAGTTACCTTTATATGTTATGTGTTCTTTATATGGGTTTTATGGTAATCTTTTGGTTACAAAAGGGTAAGTATTGGTCTTTTATTCCATGAATATTTTTTACTACTTCATAAAGGTGGAAAAGTATTACTTTGATAAAGTATTCATGGTTTACCTATTGTTTTTAAAAAACTATTATTTTTCCTTCTTTTTGTACCCTTTACTGGGATTTTTATGCTCATCCCAAGTTTTTGAAATGTTTTCCACTGGACTTAAAGATGAATAGGGTCAAGGATGGGTTTAAGGAAAGACATGCTATCTAAAACATGGAACTAAACGTGTTTCTTTTTAAGAGTTTTTTTAATTATTTTATGGAAACTTAATAGAAGTGTCTACTATGTAATCTTTTGAGATGTAATGGTTATGACCTAATTATTTAAAACTATAAACCTGAAAAGATACTCTATGTGAATTATTCATTTAATTCATGATTAAGTAAGGTTTAAGGCCGAGGCCTTATATATCCAACCATATTAAAGATTCAGGATTCTAATGATGATCCAATTAGGGAAAATGCCTCAATTCAGGGGGTCATATCTTGATGTTTTTCATCTAGGAATTTGGTGATCCACACCTATGCCTATCGAGTAGCAATTAGTACTAGAAGTTTATGATGATGATACATATAATATGATCACACTCTATGAGTTCCAACATTAGATACCACTTAGGTTCCATGGTGAGCCAGATCCCTAGGCAGTAGATGATATGATTAAGTCAGTTACCAAAGTGTTATGGATCATAAAGCACCTGACTAGTTAAATAATTTCACTAAAATTTATTATTTTCCATTGAGTTTCTGATTCATACTAGATTATATTCATATATACCCATGATATGATAATTTTCTCATGCTTTGACTTCCAAAACCTATTTTATGAGGAGAATTACCCCTCTTTTTAATGATCAGTTCAAATCCAAGAGCTTCATGAGATGTAATAGGGTAGTATGATGTCAGTGGAGTATGTTTTAATTTTCAGTGAACTCACTCGATTTTCCATTGATTTGGTAAAATTGATATTCTTCTAGGCGAATAAGTTCGAGAAAGGTTTCAATAGAAGAGACATTATCATTTTTGGACTGAGACACATAGATATTGGGATCATGGATCGCATCTCAGATCCAACCATAATGTAGAGGGGAGATTCTATGCCTATGTGGGGAAAGGTCACATAGAACATGATTTAATGAACCTTCATGATAATAAATATAGAAATTCAATTGATTTATATCCATGAAAGAGGCATTTCCATGATTAGGGATCTTCCTGACATAGGTAGGGTGGCCCTCCGAGTAGTGGTGCTAGTAGAGGAGAATGATCTGGTCGAGATTTAGGAGTAGTTAGTAAAGGATAAAGCCACAACCTCCCACAACCACCACTCCTAGGTTTACTATGTCTAGATTAGGGAGATTGTAGTTAGGTTCGTGTGTAGTTTCAGGCCTTAAAAGTATATGACTAGGCTGCATATGAGAGGATTTGAGGTATGAACTATGTTTATTATTCTCCTACCATATTATTAGTAGAAATAGGTGTTTTTAATTATTTAATCTCATTATTCCATGTGAGATGTATAGAGATTCTAGTTAAGACTTTATCAGAACAGTTACAACTATTGTTTCTTATAGTGAGTGATTCTTCTATATCGCTTACCTACCGACAGAATGGGATTTTTCTTAGCAGAGAGAGTTCTATGTGGGAACTCTTGGTTGTAACAATGATTCATTTAGATTCCATCCTGGGTATGGAATAATTTTTTCATGGTTTAAACCTAAATTTTAATATCATCAATGATACATTATATTCCTTTGAAAATATGGAATGTTATTCTCTTTTGTTGATGAGAGAGATCTTATGGTGAAATGTGTGAGTTTTATGAGTAGGAAGATCCAAACTATCATCCATAATTTAGAGAGTTTATACCTTTTAATAGAGGTCTAATTAGGAATTTAGATTCCTTTAGTAGTGGGGGACAATGTGGAATTCTTCCCTAAGGTTGTTCTAGTACAACTTCCATGTCGGGAGAATGACATATATATTGACTTTCACCTTAGGACTAGGATGATATCTTCAGTGTCATATCATATTGTAAGATCCCATATTTGTAGAGTTATATTTTTCTCTATGTTTTTCAATTGATCCTTAGTGGAAAAGTATTATTCAGAGATAAAGATCCTTTATTTGAGAAAATTTCCTAATGTTTAGGGATGTATGCTTGTTTAAATTAATGGAGTCTGAGAATAAAATGGGTTGAGTGTTTAATGGGTTCTTGGTAATTTGAGTAGCTTTAAATGGGGTTTGAGTTATTTAAAAGGAAAATGGGATAAAAAATAAACTGTATATAATTTACACATCACATAAATGGATTATACATTATGTAATTGTTTGTAGGTTTAAATAAAATAAATCATAGGCAATGATTTTTTTGGTGAATTCCATTAAAAGCATTTACATGATGTGTAAGCACATTACACACCTTGAAAATTCCCAAATTGATATTTAAAACATGCTATGAGGATGAAATTAATTCTATTCTAATACATAACCTCTCCTCTTGAACCTTGGGAATTATCTAGGTGATTTTGGAGTTCCAACATCCCTTATGGATGTTCCATTTACATCTTCAATCCCTGGTAAGTTCCTTTGGTTAAGTTTATTTTTTCTTCCCTTTGGTTCTCCAATCGTTGTAGTGAAATCATTTCTCCAATTTCCTTATTGGTGTTTATCTTGATTAGTTTTTATTTAGCAACCTCTTCTCAATAATCCATGGTTTTTTCCTCATGGGTGTTGGCCATTAGAAGCATTGTTGGATCATTGGTTAAAGTTAGGGGGTCTAAATCTTAACCCTATGGTTTTATAATTGCCATGTTTATGAAATATTGTGATTGTTCCATAGTTTTGTGCACAAAAATTAATTAAATAAATGAAAGGAATTATTCCTTAAAGTCCATTGTTTTCAATTGGATTCGGACCTAGCTTAAGGCTACCCATGGGGAAAGATAATCATGATTATAATTGCATTGAAATATAGTTAAAATATTTTTAGCATGACATGCAACCTATAGTGACTTGTTATTATAGAATCAAATTTTTTTGACTTATTTATTATGGATATAATTTTTAATCAATTGTGAATTGAATTTCAAGTGGCATATGAAAGAAGAATGGTAATTTTAATAATTAACCATTGATAATTGTGATGTGATATTATGATATCCATGTTGCATGACATGGACTGTGTTCGGTGATATAATGAATATATACTGGGATCAGCCCTATAAATTACACACTTATATGTTGTAATGCTGATGTTGAGCAGGCTCAGTCCTTTCCCATACTATAATGCTTATAAAGAGTGGGTTATGCCCTTTACTAAGTGATAATGCTTATATGGATTTGACTTGAAAAGATGTAATGATTATAGGGATTTGTACCAGATTTTGTAATGATTAAAGAGAATTGAAATGAATTTTTGTGACTATACCATGGTTATATGGTTGTGGTTGGCATGGTTTTAAAATATACTCATAGATATTCTGGAACGACGGAGAATCAGGTTATTTTACCTTGGTTATATAGTTGTGGTTGGCATATGTGCAAGACATGTTCAAAGATATTCCATCATAGAGGCGAAGGAGGTTATTTTACCTTGGTTATTTTGTCATTGTCTAATTGGTTGTAAGACATGTTCAAAGATATTCTGGCATGTATCCGAAGTAGTTTTTCATTTTATTTTAATAATTGTTGAATTAAATAATACAAATGTTTATCATTTTATTTCATACAATTATTATCACACTTCTTTTTTCTAGACATAATTGTGTCAAAATAATGAGTTATACTCACACCCTATTCAAGACACTGTATGGAAATCAATAATATTTCTTATATGCAAGTTTTGATAAGGGAAAATAACCTTCTATTGATCACATTTTTGTATTTGGGCGGGAGTTTGGATATGGGATCGATGAGGGGTTTGGGACATGGGACCCTGAGTCTTTTACTGGATTTTTCTAGTATTTTCATTTATTTTTCTAGAATGACATTTAGTTACATTCTAACATGTCATTACATTATTATTTATCAATTTATTGTATTATTTAGTTGGATTTTATTACTGTCTTCTGAAATGTCTTTACTCTGATTATTTCCATTTATTTATGAATTTTTAATACTCATATGACACTTCATACCAGGGGGTATAGTATCCCCACTATACTATTCACACACCCATGGCTAGTTGGTAGCCTCTAGAGTATAGGGAGGTGTTCATGAGGTCTCTTAACCAACCCTTTCTGGACATGTTTGAGTGTGATCGATTGAGGGAAGAGACAAAGTGGTTTGGAAGGATCAAGTTTTATTTTCTTATGAATTTATATTAGGGGAAAGGTATAAAGGAGATTTGGATATGTGAGGACTTGGTAGTGAACTTGTGCATGCGAGTAGATAACCCAAGAATGAGGGAAAATTCCATTTCCCATGGATGGAATTACTATTTGTGATGTGTTCTTTTTATATTTGGTTTTATTTCACATTTGGTGATTCACGTGTTGTATAAGGTTATTGTCTTACGATGTAATTGTTTCTTGAAATTTATAATCATGCCCCATTCTTCCACGATATGAGAATAAATGCATCATAATATGCATATATTGATACATTGATATGCATTTTTCATGATAGGGGAATATATATTTTTTCTTGTGATATATACTTTCCTATTGAACTGTAGTATGAGATATTTTTTTCACTATAAAAATGAAATGAGTTGAAATGTAATGCTTAAATACTTATAATTCATGTCTATATATACCAAGAGTTATTGGTTCTATGTTGTAGTCACTTGTTGGGTTGACCTTTTTGCTAGTTGTTTCTCTAAGGTGTGACTTTGTTTTGTAGATAAAATGGCTCTTTGTTGTATTCAATTTCAGATTCAGAAGATTAAAAATCAGCATGCTCCAAACGAATCTATAAAATAACTTCTTATAGTTCTTGGGGAACAAATGTATATTCAGATTCAAGAAAACTTCCTAAGGATCATGTAATCCATGGAAAGGGAGACTGCTCATATCATTCCTTCAATGACTAATATGAAAAGAGAGTTTTAGATTCAGTATTTTCTTGTGTTCACTAGGGAAGCGGGACCCAATGAAGTTGAGTTCTGGATCAATTCAATCCATAAAATCTTCAATAATCTCATGAAACCCATTGATAGGAGGGTAAAAATTCCTATTCATATGCTTTATGGAATTTCCAAGCATTGGTGAAATATTCTAGAGGAAGATGGGCATCAGAATGAGCTATCAAGGAAGTAATTAGAGGTGATGTTCCAGATCCATTTATATTAAGAAAACTCATGGGATGAAAAAGCTCTTGGGTTCATGCATCTAACATAGGTGGGTTTGTTAGTGAAACACTATGTTGGCTGTTTTTACCGACCTACAGTTCTTTGCACCATCTTTGGAAGCTAATAAGATGTCCAGGGTGAGACATTACTCGGACTTTCATAGTTATGAGATCAAGTCATAGGTAAATGTTTTCCATTTAAATATCTTTGAAGATGTGATAAATCAGGCACTCATCACGGAAGGGAATCTGATATAAGACTAGAGAAGCGACCAAGCTATTTTATTAAGGTGATCTAGAAGTTGATATTTCATTTTTAATGAGAACCATCATGAAAGTTTCCACCAAATTAATTGTGGGAAGAGCAGTTAGGGTAGTGGAATACTATCTCAATATCATGTTTTTTTCCATTAAAACTAGTATAGCATGTTTGGTCAAAAACGACTATAGTATGCATAACAAGGAGTAGAGTGTTGTATCTATGGAATACTAGGCCGTTTTTAGAGGTTATGTGTTATTTTTTTATATCAAACTAGTAGAAAAGGATCAGGATAAGCACCTAATTCGGGAAGGGGCTCAGATACCCCTTAACTGATTGGTAGCTAGAGTTCCACAGGCCGTTTAGGCAGACGTAGGGAACATAGTACCCCAGTTCATGAGAAATAGTACCAAGCAAGAATATAGATTAGGGAAGTTAGACTAGATCCCAAGATAAAGGGACAAGTCTGTTGCATGTTATAGAGACTACTCCGACTAACATAGATACATGATCGTATATCGTTAGAGGTATGATTCTTGTTTCATCTACCTTAGATTATGTTTTGTTTGATATAAGAGCATCACATTATTTTCTATCTTATCTTTTAAAAAGTAGTTTGGGTTTTAATGTGGAAAGAATATATGTTTTTTTAACCATTGACACACCATTGGGATTACAATCAGAGAATATCAATCTTTAGAAGGCGTGTTCTCTAGATATTGGTGGTTACCATTTCTTTTGGAAACTATTTATTCTAGAATTGATAGTCTTAAACTTCATTCTAAGTAAGGATTGGTTAGTTATATATCATTATCATATCCACTATTTTAGGAGTAGAGTTGCCCTTCCATTTCTAAAAGGAAGTAGTTATTCTCACGAGGGTGTGTGGGATCTTCAGGCTGGTCATGCAGGACCAATTCAGTGCATATTGGATTTTATCATAGATCAAATCACTGGTCTTACTCTAGATATAGGTGAAATGCAGTAGTATTATTTTTCTCCGATGGTAGAAAATTTTGGGGATTTTTTTCTTGATAAGTTCAATGGCTTACCCTCTGAATAATTGGTCATGTTCACGATTGAGTTGGTCATGAAAAGAGATCTAATTTCTATATCGACTTACCTAATGACACCATAAGAGATTCAGAAGATGAATTTTTAGTTGCAAGATCTAGAATCTAAAGGGTTTCTATGGCCTAGTACATCTCCTTGGGGTTCTCCAGTTCTCTTTTCCAAATGTCTTGTGGATATTTTCTATTATGTGTGGATTATCAGAGGTTGAACAAGATGACAGTTAAGAATTGATATACTCTTCCTTGTATTGATGATATTTTTGACCTGTTGAGAGGTACTAAGATCTTATCCAAGATTTTCTTGATCAGGATATCATCAGTTAAGGGTGAGACCATTAGATATACCTATGATTTCTTTTAGGAGCAGGAATGGATTGTATGAATTCAAAGGGATGCCGATTGGGTTAACTAATGCGCTTATGGTATTCATAGCCTTAATGAAATAGTTGAAAGGGTTGGTCTAGTGGTGTACTATTTATCCATTCCATAAGGATACAGTTCCATGCACAATGTTTTCCACATGTCATAACTATAAAGATATCATCCAGACCTTCACATGTGAAAGAAATAGAAAACATAGAGATTTTTTTGATGTTTTCTTTGAGGATCATTTGATATGGGTTTTGGTTCATAGTGAGAAATATCTTCGGGGTTAGACTATACCATTATTTTGATTGCAATGGAAGTATGGATGAGTTAAAGATGATACCTTCGAGAGGGAGTCTGATATGTGAACACAGTGGAAATCCTTATTCACTAAGACCTCATAGTGATGCTCAGAGCAGATCATGGATGATCTTTTATCAGGTGGGGAGTTTGTAAGGTCCCATATTTTTCCATGTACGTTTCTCTCTAAGTTTTTTTCTTGAGTCATTGTGGATGAGTCTTGTTTAGATATGGAGAGGATTTGTTGGAGAAAATTAACTAATATTAGGGGATTCATTCTTATTTCAAATAATGGTTTTCGAGAATTATATGGGTTAAGTTTTTCATGGGATCTTGGAAAGTTGAGAAGATTTAGAGGGGGTTTGGGTTGGTTAGAAAGAATATGGGATGAAAAAATAACTTCATAACATTTACGCACTATGAAAATTGATTACACATCAAGTAATTTTTCATGGGTTTTAAAAATATAAATCCGAGGTGATGGGTTTTTCATAGAATTATATTAAAAAATTTACACATAATGTAACCACATTATATGCCATATAAATACCCAACCTGTTTTTTAAACAATCTATGTGTATAAACTTATTTCTATATTACTATAGAACCTATCCTATAAAACCTAGGGAATTATCTCCATGATTTTGGAGTGCCAACCTCCCTTTCGTACATTCTGTTTTCATCTTTAAACCCTAGTAAGTTCCTTTGGTTTGGTTTCTTATTTTTTCCCTTTGGTTAAACTATTACGGTGAAATAATTTCGTTGATTACATTGTTGGTTTTGATCTTGAAAAATTTTGATTTAGGAACCCTATTTCAATCATCCTCACCTCCTTCCTCATGGGGGTTGTCCATTTGAAGAATTTCTTGATCATCGGTCAATGGTAGGGGGTCTAAATCTTAACCCTGTGGTTTGAAAATTTCCGTGTTTGTGAAATATTGGGATTGTTCCATCATCGTGTGTACCCAAATTAATTAAGTAAATGAATGTAATTATTCCTATAAGTCCTTTTCTAAAATGAATTCTGACCAAGATTATGGCAACCCATGGGGAAAGCTTACCCTGATTATAATTTAGCTGGAAAACAGATTAATGTATGTTTAGAATGACATTTTACGTAGAATTATTTACTATTATATAATCCCTAAGGTGTTTTTAATTTCATATTTGTATAATTTTTAACTAATTTTGAATTGAATTTAAAGTGTAATATGAAGTAAAAAAATAAATTCACATAATTATCCATCGATAATTCTCATGTGATGTGATGTTGTTATATCCATGTCGTATGATAGGGATTTTGTTCCATGGTTTAATGCTTATATATTAGGATCATCCCCAGAACTTTCACACTTATATGTTGTAATGATGATATTGAGAGGAATCGGACAAGTCCCATGCTATTATTCATATAGATAGAGGGATGTGACTAGTCCCATGTAGTAATTCTTATAGGTTTTTAACCTGGAATGATGTAATGATTATAAGGATTTATCCCAGATGTTTTAATGATTATAGGGGTTTGACCCAGATTGTAGTCATTATACCATGGTTATATGGTTGTCATAGGAATTTTTGTAAGAAATGATAAAATATATTTTGATATGGGACCAAAGTATGTTATTTTAAAATGTTATACAGTTGTGGTTTGAATTGTTGTTAGAATTCCTTATAGATATTTTGGTAAAACACTGAAGCTGGTTATTTTACCTTGGTCATATGGTCATGTTTTTCATGGTTATAATACATGCTCAAATATATTCTGGAATGGAGTCAAAGTAGGTTGTTATTTTATATTACTAATTAGTGAATTAATTAATATAGATATTTATCACTTTATTTCATACACTTCTTATGAGACTGGTTATGATACGACATGGTGGTGTCGACCTACATAGTTACACTCCCACCCTATTCAGGTCACCGTTTGGCACCCGAGTAGATTTATTTGATATGTTTTGGATAATTTAAAAGGATATTTTTATTGATATTTTAATATTGGATTGGAGTTTGGAGATGGGACCGACGTTCGGTTCGGGGCCCAATACATTGAGTCTTTTATTTTAGTTATCTAGTTTTTTCATGTATTGTTTGAGAATGATATTTAGTTACATTCCATCACATCATTTTATTATTGCTTATCTACTTATTAGACTATTTGTTTTGATTTTATAATTTTCTTCTGAAATTTCTTTACTCTTAATATTAATGTTTTTTATGATTTTTTAAGATGATGTGACACTTCATACTGGGGGTATAGTCTCCCTTCTATACTATTCACACCCCCACTACTAGTCGATAGCCTTTGGTATACGAGGTGGTATGCTTAACTTCTCATAACAAACCCTTTCTGGCTACGTGAGGGAGTTTCATATTGGGTGACATTTCACGGATGGCCCCTAGTATTCTCCAGGAGTTGAGAGTGTTGTTGGAGGACCTCTGAGAAAAGGGATTTATCAGACTCAGTGTGTCCCCCTTGGAAGCTCAATTGTTGTTCATGAAAAAGGTAAACATGATATTAAGGCTCTATGTTGATTGTTATTTTATGAATCTTGTAATGGTAAAGATAAATTACCCCTTTACAAATATGTATGACATATTTGTCCAATTGCGAGGTGCGAGTTGGTTCTATAAGATAAATATTTGGTCTGGCTACCAACAGTAGAGGTTTCCTAATGCTGGTATTTTGAGGATGACATTACAATGCTGATATGGAAACTATGAGTACTGGGAGATGCCTTTCAGCATGAGGAATTCCATGATGTGTTTACGGATTTTATGAAATAGATATTACAACCATATTTGGACTTATTTGTGGGTATCTTTATTGATTACACACTAATTTACTCTGGATCATGGGGGATCATGTATAGAATTCGGGCATGGTATTAGAAATACTTTGAGAGCACCAGCTTTATGGTAAGCTCTCTAGGTGCCAATTTTGGATCTGTGAGCTTAAATTTTTGAGGAATTTAGTTTATGAGAATAGTTTATCTCTAGAATCAATGGAGAATGATCTAGTGATTTCTTGAGATCCAGCCAAGAATGTTTCAAAGGTGTAGTGTTTTCATAGAATATCGAGGTACTATAGGAGATTCATGCCTAATGTATCCATAGTTTAATCCCTTTTCACCAACCTGACCTGGAAAGGGAAGTTGTTTACCTTGATGGAGAAGTTTTAGGGAGCCTTCATGCATTTGAGTTTGAGGTTGGACAATTCACCTATGAGGAGACCACTTGAGGAGGGTGTGGAGTATGTAGTGTCTTGTTATGCCTCAAGAGAAGGGCTAAACTATGTGTTGATGTAGTTGTTGGCACTAATCATATATGGTTTGAGGATACTGATACTCCATGATAAGAACTACATGGCTCAAAAAAATGACGTCCATTTTATCAATTTCAAATTCTAAAATTGATAAATTTTCCTTTTAAAAGAAAAAAAATAATATAATGAAAAAAATAATTTTATAGAAAAAATAAATCTTTTAATCTGTAAGAGTTTTTAGCATTATATTATATTAACTAAAAATGAGAATTAAATTATTTCTCTAAAGATTGAATATTAATAATTTATTTATGTTTAAATTTCATATTAATAACTTATTACTCTGTTTTTAGTGTTTCATATATCATATTCTATTTGACAATATATTTACTTAAAGTAATGAAAAAGAAATTCCCAAGGTATTACATTCTCACCACTAAAATATCTTACATGCTTAAAAAAAATGTTATCTCATGTTTTATGGATAATATTTTAAAATATTTTCAAATTAATGTTTATATAGTTGAAAATTAGTTTAGAAACCATTAATTTAAATAGATCCTTAATAATAGAACATAAAACAATGAAAAAGTGAAAGAATGTGAATTAGAAGATAAATATATGAAAGTAGAAGGAAATAAAATTTATTAAAAAATTGTTAAATTTCATTTTGAGAATGAAATTAATATCTATGTTAAGACTATGAGACTTAATGTTTCCAAAATATTTCATAAACCTTGAAATTAGCCATTTTAGAATCATACATGTGAATTGGTTTCAAAAAATAATACCTTGATAACTATGTGATACTTCCCATGTAATTATTAATAAATTTATCTTTCTATTTCGTTATTTGAGGTATTATTTTATAACCATGATATAGAATATGAAAAAATATACTTACAATGTTTATTTTTTCCATAATAATAATTTCAACTTTTGATTATATTTAAAGAAGTTTTTTATCTTCAATTTACCTCATATTCTAAATTAAAAATAACCATGATTATTTTTTAATTACTAAAGACTGAAATTAAATTTTAATTAATCATATAATATATAAAAGGATAAAAATTTATTACTACTATTTTTATAAAAAAATGAAAACCAAAATTTTTAGCACACACTGAGATAATAGCCAAAATGAACAGACCTTCATATGAAGAAAAAATATATCAATCTTCAAAATCATCACAATAACACCCAAAGTTCAACTTAAATGATTTAATAAATAATTAAACTTAAATATATTTAAAATATTCAATACAAAATTTAAAACCCAAAGATTATAATCATTTGATCTATAATTCATAAGAAAATCAATATAACATTTATCCCAAAAATTATCAATCACTCATAAAGTCATATAAAAAATGTGTATTCCCAAGTCATATGATCTTCGAAATAATATAATATTTTTCATAAAAACATCGAAAAACCATAAAGGCACATAAAAATCATATATTATTATAAAATATTACCCAATATTCTTTCCTTAATTAATATCAAACTCCTTGACATAAAATCTCATACTGATAAAAAAATTCCTGATTTACCTTGATTCTAACAATCATCCCAAAACATTATAGTGAACTCCTTCCAAAATAACATTAACCACAAAATCACCAAATTAATTTTTAGTCCTATGGTTTTCTATATGATAAAACATAAGATCCAAAAAATATAATTACCATCTATCCCAATTTTTGACAATTACCACAACATCAAAGATCATATTAACCCTAAAAGTTTATATTTACATTACAACATCAAAATTCATCCCAAATAAAATTCATAGTAAATAAAATGATAAACTTAAGGGTTTCATATAAACAAATCATCTATTAAAACACAATAAAAACTCCAAAATATAATTAATCACATGAAAAGACATAATAACTCAAAATGAAATCTATAAAGTTAATCTTATAACCATTCATAATGGCTATAAATTCTTTAAAAAATAAAACTACATAATAAATCTTGAATCCCTACATGTAGTAACTTTAATCATTTAACTTCATTCATAATACTTAAACCAAGATTTTTCATCTTATTTCATAATACCTATTTTCTAAAAAAAATATGAATCATGTCCTATGATTAATCAATGAAAATTAAATCTTGGTTTTCACTTCAAGAATATTCCCAAATGTTTAAATAATTATTTCCTTCTTTATGTTATTCATAGATTATTCATCTTCAGAGCATGACATTGATAAAAATTTATTCATATGATCATGTTGATCCTCTTTACAATATTTACATCTAGGGAATTTATTTTCATATTTAACATACTATATTTATTTATAAAATTCAATTGATTGATATAGAAGAACATTATTCCCCTCCATTGTATTAATTTAAGTCTTCATTTTTTCCTCAATAATTTATTACCCTATTCCATCATTTAGAACATATAAATTATCTTAACGTTCCATTCAAAAATTTTGCAGGGTGCTTCTTCCCACATTATTAACACATATGTTGTTGAATATTTTTCCCATAATGATATTTATCACATAAACATCCATGAAACCCCATTTTTTTCTAATTTGGTGTGTTCATAAACTAACCTAGGTTCATGTTGTCAATCATAAATCGATATATTAGGTTAGCAATAACCACTATATTTTTCACTATAGTTTCTATACCATTTGGTTTCTCTTTCAAACAACAACGGAAGTGTATTTCACATCCATTTTTAATTTTATTTCTATTGGTAAAATCCATTTCCTAAAACAAAAATGGTTTGAGGTAGTACACAAAATAAAATAATAACAAACCATCTCATGAGGAGTATAAATATAACTATATCCTAAAACATATCCTATTTTTTCAACTCTTTTTACTCACCCTAAAATTTCCATAATTCTTCATGACATACTATCTTTTTGTTTATAGAATAATTTTGACATATGATTCCAAACCTTATACTTATTTATATAAGTTGATATCTAAAATTATTAAATTATCCTCATTTGATAACATCCTAACCTCTAATGTTATTGAAACCCTACAATACAAGCTTTAACACCCAAAACCTATACACTCGGATCTGGTGGTGAAAATATATTATTGACATAAAAGATTTGTAACACCCCATTATTTTGTTTAATATTTTATTTTATAATTAATTTAAATTAGTATATGTCTTATGTTATACAAAAGAACAAGTTTCTTTGAAAGAGTGCATGAAACATAGCATCAAGCTACAATAAACCATGAAATCATACTATTTTACACACGACTTTTATAACATAGATGTTAAATAGGCATGTATGAATAGTATTCACCCATTTATAAAATATACATTTAAATTTAATACCCAATATAATTTAATTTATAAATTCTTTGTAAATAATCCATTAATTTTTTGGTAAAGTAATTATATTCATTGAAAATATGTTTTCTTCAAAAATGATTTTTATTTATTTTTATGAGAAAAAATTTTAATTAATTTTTTGGTATTTTAGAAAGTTTTTTTGGTAAAATGGGATTAAGTTTTTTGGTCAACATATTGAAAAATTTGGATGGTGATATTTCTGGGATTTTTATGAAAATAATGATTTTTTAGTGAATATTAAAAAATATTGATTTTTGTTAAATTATCATTTATTTTAAATTAATTTGGAAATTAAAAAGGATCCATTATGTTTTAAAGTTACATAATTTATATTTATTATTTTAAAATACACGTAATTAATTTTTAATCAACTTTATACTATATTTTAGTATATTTTTTTGTCTGGGGTTTAAAAGAGGGTTTTTTATGAAATTTTTTTAAAGTGCATAATGTTTCTCAATTTTAGTTAATTAAAATAATCCCAAATAAGGAATGTTTTAAATGAATTATTTTTATTATATATATATAAATTTCAATTATTATTAAAATAGTGAAAATTATCAGATATAGAGATAATATAAAACCATCTTGTGCTTAAAAAATACACTTCTTGAAAACCCTCTTTTTCGTTGTGCCAGCATATTTTATTTTAAATTTAATTTTACAACCATTAGAAAATTTACTTGGAAAGATTACCTTTCTTATTGAAATAATAATTTCAATATTATATAATGTTGAATTTTGGATAATTTTCCAAAGAGAATAATTTTTTGATGAATCCTGAAAAAATGATGCGTTTTAATTGTAAATTTCCTTTTTCATAAAATTTATTTATAAATTTAAATTAAATTTAAATTTTTTCTATAAAGTAAAATTATTTAAATTATACATTAATTATCATAATTTATTTAATTTTATTAAATTTAATATTAAATTTACATATAAATCTTTATATGCTTTTGAAACTATTCTCTATAAAAATTCACATTCTCATCGCATCTGTGTGATTAATTTTAAATTAAAATTTTCCAATTCAATAAATGTAACATGGAAACTTGGATTATATATTTTTAATGATAATAATGTTTATTATTTAATAATTTAATGTTAATTTTTTACCAAAATTAGTAGTAAAAATGTTAAAAGTTATTTACCATAGTTAAGGCAAAAATTGTTTTACCGATGGGGGGGTTACAATAAAAAGATAAGGGTAAAAAATGAAACAAAAAATGTCGATTTTTTTGTCATAATTATACCTTATACATTATTAAATTAATAGTGGTTCATTATTGGAACCTTGTGACATGAAAAAAAAAATTAGTTGAATTCATTCTTTTAAAGAATTACAAGTGTGGCACCCACTCTACTCTCCTATTAATAGTTTGAAAACCTTTTGGTTCCAAAAATATCAACACAAATAGAATCCCAAATTATCCCCTCAATTTCTATAAACTTTTTTTTTCATAAAACCAACCTAGGAAGTCTTTTGGTGCAATCATAAGGAGGATACTCAATGAAGATGTAACATTCATCAATGAGTGTTTTTGTATTATTTATTTTTTCGATAATTTAATTATTATTATACTATTATGATATAACAACAACTATATATTATATACATGGTGATGTTTTTATTTTAAGATAATTTATAATAACCATCTCCACTTCCATCAAATGGGCTATGAAATCATCTTTCTTGTGTGCGATGGACTATCGCCTTGCAAACCAATGTCATTTGATTTACCATTACCACGTCTCAAGGATGGAAATAATGATGGATTTATTGTTTATATATGATATCTGTTTTTTTATTATTCTTTTGTAAATTTTTTAACACAAATAACCACATGATTTCAAGTTTATGGGAATACGATAATGTCGTTCGTGTGTACGACAAACTACCGACTTGTGAAGTAATGTGATTCACTCACGCTTTACATGGAAGGTATTAAGGATGAATAAAATATATTAATTTAATATATATTAAATAAAAGATATTTTATAATGATAATATATCATTTAATTTTCTTTATTTCAATCTGAAAATAAAATAAAAAAGTATTCATGTATATATACAACCTACTGTCTACAAGAAAGGTGTATTTCATTTTCGACCACAAAATTTTAAAGATTAATCTCGATAAAAATATATATAATATATATTATATTTATATTATGTTTTACATTATAGATATTATCCACCTTTTTCTAAGAAAGAGGACCACAAATAAAAAGTCAAATGATACCTGAAAAACAAATCATTTATTTCCTGAAATGTGACTTGAACATAGAATTGTTAATAAATGTGTAATATAGGGTCATATGAAAATAATATATGATATGATATATATAAATGAGGTTATTTTATATATTTATAAAAAACATATTTATATTATAAATGAGTATTGATCGTGTGAAAAAGATGTCAAGACTTAAAGTATGGGATTTCTGTCCTACTTATTACTTCTGTGAGACACATTCCATACACACTACCTATTTATATTATGTTTTGTATATACAGATAATAAATGTATTTTATAATTATTCTACTTAATATTATTTTTATTTACATATCCATTTTAATATCTCCCAATCATGGGTTTTAAAGTTTAAAAGATACAAACTGGTAAGTGATTTTTGTCCCAATTTTCCTTCTCTGAGACTCACATTATACTATAAACCTATATTTTTTCACGAGGTGTTTATAAAGACCATTTGACATGTAAAATCAGGAATATATTTATCCTTATGATATTTCATCTTCAATTGTATGTTATTGTTTCATGGGTCTTGTAATTCAAACTTACTACTCTGGTAAAGTATTCATGTTACAATCTCGCCGTTTATCAAATTGTTTATCATTATGTGTATAATGATAATATATTATGATCCATATATCAAGAAACTCACCATTTTTTTATAATATATTTATTCATGGTATTTTCAAGTAATAGAACCATTTTCCACTCCTTGGTACATAAAATAACTGAGAGAATGTTTTTAAGAAAATATGACTTTATTTCTCTCTTCTGTCAAAAATCCATTTTCTTCCAAAACCATATTTTCAAAAATTTGTTTAAAATATCATATATTATTAACATATTATTTTTAAATGAAATTTTAACCCATTTTTTAATTTAAAAAAAATGTTTTTAAGGGAATATTTATGTTGTTTTAAAAAATAGTGATCATTTGACTTTTATCAAAAATGTAAAAGGTTTATTTGTTTTAACATGTATGACATGAACAAAAATACCAATGACCATGAAATTTATTTTAATTTTATATTTCATTATATTTTTTGACATTATTTTAGTGTAAAAGGATTTTAAAAATGCTTTATATTTTAAAAAATTGTTTTTCAAACAGGAAATATATTTTCTTTATGAAATTTTTCCAATTATTTTTAAAGATTACAATATATTTTTTAATGTTTATTTTAAAAATAACATTTCCACAATATTTTATAATTTTTAGTTTAAAAAATTTAATTTCAAAGAATGGTTATTTTCCTCAATAAACATTCCATGTGATTTTTTTTGAAAATAATTTTCCATAAAAGATAAAATCCTTTGATGTTACATATGTTTTATTGGGTATATGATCCAAGGATACCATTTTTATTATTCATATGAATATTTTATTTTTATGATTTAAATATGTTTATGAAACTCATTTATATTCCATGGGTAATACCATGAAAAAAATACTTATGATACTTGATTCTTTTTCCATGGGTAATGATTTGATGAAATGGTGAAATGATTATGAAACTTGTTGATTTTTCATAGGTTATGTAATAATGAAATGTTTATAAATCCCATTTCATTTATTTATTAATGAAATTATGGATGTTTTACAGATATATATGGTTTTCATTCGTAGATTGTGGTTACATTATAACCATGGATAGTGGTTATGTTATAACCAAGGATGGTGGTTATGTTGGAAATAAGGATAATGGTCAAGTTATAACCAAATAATTGGTGTGACCTATATATATCTACAATTTATTTAAAAATTAATTATATATCATGATATTTATATGACTATAATGGGGATTTAAGTTGATTTAGTAAGGTACATTTTCCACTATGATAATCTTGAGAGTGAACCTTAACCACTATAACTGTTTTATAAGTGAATTCATTACACTACGAGGAAAGGACTACCATTGGGGATGGAAGTGTGTGCAACCCAAGTGTTTTATACACTAATAGAGTTCCCTAAAAAGTTTTGTAAATGATCCTTGAATATTATGGAAATTAATTCCTACGTATATGTGTATGATGAAAATCTATGACTTATTTCAATGTCATTCTCTCATGGATCATGTTCTCTAACTCACATATGATTAATGTCTTATAAACTACCAATATTTTTTCCACGACTCAATATTATTATCATTGAAATAAAGGGTTTGTTTTTATGGTTTTATAATCATTTTTTCATACCATTGTGTTCATGTTATTATTACATATCATAAATGTTTACCCTTTAATATAATATGATCTCACCCTTTATTTTTTTCCCTTTCCCTAGGATATGAAGATAGGTTTTAGTGGGCTATTATAGTGAAGAGTACTATAAGGGAAGATCCTTTTAGGCCAAATTTGATAACTTCCAAAAATTTAAGAAGATTATGTTACATGTTTCCAAAGAAAATAAACTATTATGGTTCTTAGGAATGTTGTTTTAAGGCATTGAATATTCATCTAAAAATATGTAACATCCATGTATGAAAATATTGGGTTTCTTTAGTTGGTATCAGAGTAAATGATTTGTTAACCTATGAAAAATAAGATAATAAAACATTAGATAAGTCTATAGGTATATTTATAAGGATATGTCAAGTGATGAATCTAAGGATAATTATAAGGAGTCAATGTTAAGGAAAATTTCATTGAATTTTGGAAAGGATATAGAAAGTGGTTCCCAAGAAATTAAATCCCTAATTGGATACTAAAAGAGGATGTGTCTCTTTCAAAAAGGTACCTAGTGGTAATAACTCTGAAAATGATTAATTGATCTGGATTTTATCATCACTTGGTGCATGATAACGATCTGTCTTCCACACCTACTTTGAAACTCTCAGGGGATATGCTTTGAAAATCCAAAAAATCATTAAAAAGAATCATGAAGAAATATATTGACGATGAATATAAATGGTATAGGATAAAAAAAGGTTCCATATATTAAAAATAAGGTTTCAATATTTATACATCATATAAGTGATTTTCATGATTATTTGGTTTCCTATTATGATTAACAATACTCACACTATGATTTTTGGTTTTAGAAAATTGAAGGAACTTGAAGGAACTCGGTAAAAATTTAATATGATTCAAAATTTTATGATGATAATAAAAATGGGATAATGACTCGAATGAAGGATATTATGATGATTCAAAAATTTTATCATAGAACAGGATTAACAACATTCAACTTAACTAACTCTTAGACTCACTAAAGAAGAGAAGGATATTGTTCGGTGAGAGTTTGGGTAGTGATGGACATGGAGGAAAGAAGATTAGGTTTTATATATGTCAATAATGAGTAAAGAAAAACCCAATTGGATGTATTAGAGAAACAATAATACGTTTTGAGTGTTTAATTAGAGGACAAAAAATACGTTCCTATAGAGGAAAAAAATTAATGATTGAAAACAAAAATCAATATTGTTCTCCCTAAGGTATCATTGACTACTGAATATTTCAAAAGTTTAATCTATGGGAATTATGAAAATCGATGTCCTAAAGGTAAATATCATTATTAGAATCATTATGGTTGTACAAGTAATGGTTTTTTCTATTGATGATGAAGATACTATGAATGACATATGAAAGGAAAGAGGAATTAAGGAATAAGAAGATAAAGCTTAGTTAATAGTCTGAGAAGGAATTAGAAAGATTGAAGTGTTTTTGTATTAGAATTAAATAATCATGTTATATGAATCATGAAATATATAAGGATTTTCAATAATTATTTTTTTAAGGATTGAGAAAATATGTTGAATGGGGATGATGAAATAGAAAAGTGATTTAATTGCAAGGATATATTTTATTGGAATACATGATTAAGGGAAATATAACCCTTAATATGTTTATGATATTGAAATAATTATTTTGGGATAAATATATTATTGATATGGATAAATTAAAATTGATATTATTAGTTAAATTATAACCGATTAATTTTCTGTTAACATAGTGGTTTATGAAATCAATGATTAAGTTTACAGATGGTTTTTGATTTGAGGAATATAGCCAATAATATATGTTTTATGAAATGAATGAAAAATCATGTATGTTTTCAACATGGTCTATTGTTAATTTAGTTTATTACTAATTATTAAGAGAATATATGAGGAAGATATTCACATGATTCATATGTGAAAATTGAGATATCCTTCATGTTGTTGGGGGATTAATGAAAATATCATTTATGAAATTTGGTGGACTTATTTATAATTTTTTGTATTTTAATGTTTTGTAATGTTGATATGGCTAACCACTTTTGAAATGGTATAGTATTAACTTCAGTAGAGGATTTAGATATTTATACATTACTTAACCATTTTAATATTTATGCATATCAAATAACCTATGGAAACCATTTTGTTGTGATGATAACTAACGATAGACATTATTACTTATCATTTTATTTATGTATCATATGATTTGTTAGTGATTTAGGAATGAAAAATTCACCTTTATTTATTGGATTAGATATAATGTGGAAATTGATGAAGGAAAAACCAATGGATGAGATTTCATTATGAAATGGAATGAAATCAAATAATTATACCTTCTAATGAAAATTATTTAACATTGGGAAAAGGATATTGAAATAAAATTTTGTCCTTTTATCTTCATTTTTGATGATATTAATGACCTCTTTCAAACTTATTTGGTTTTTGGGTTTTTTCATTAACTTTTTTCTAACCATGTTCTCTATCACTTTCCATCAGTATTTGGATGATAATTTTATCCTATATGTCCATGTTTCCACTTCCCATTGATGTTATCTTATATAGAATCCTTGTGTGTGTTATTCTAGATGAATATAGAGCATACCTTTCTCTTTTTAAATACGATGTTTTATTAACCACTTTTATGATATGGGTTTCTTGGAAGGAATTTTCAAATGTTAATTCTTTGATGGTTGATAAAACATTCAAGGGAAAAATTCATGTTAAGTGGAGTAAAATGTAACACCCAAGGATTTTTTTTTTGAAATATGCCTTTTCAGAATTAATTTAAATTTTTAGATAATTTCTATTACTCACAACAACAATATTATTTTATAGCATTCATGACATGTAGCACTAAACATCAGCGAACTGTGAAATGATATTATTTTTAATATAACAATTTTGATCTAGCCATCAAATAGGCATGTACGAATAATATTAATCACTTTATGAAATATATATACATATTTTCTGCTCTATATAAGTTTATTTATAAATTCATAACAAATAATCAATCAATATGTGTTAATGTAATTATATTCATGAAAAATATGCTTCCTTCAAAAATGATTTTTATTCCTTTTCACAAGAAAATATTTTAATTTATTTATTTAGATTTTATAAAATTAATTTTATAAAACGAAATTAATTTTTTGAATCATCATACAGAAATTAAGTTATGATGTTTTTTTGGGATTTTTTAGAAAATATTGATTTTTATGTCAATAGTGAACAATATTTATTTTTTAAACTATGATTTATTTTCAATAAATTATGTAATTTAAATTAAAAATTATGTTTTTAAGTAACATAATTATTCTTTTGTAATATAAATTCCACTTAATTAATTTTTAATCAAGTTATATTTGATTTTAGTATATATTTATATTTCAGGTTAAAAGGACAGTTTTTTGAAAACTTTTTTAAAATGCATGATGTTTCTCTAAATTAATAAATTAAAATAATATGTAATGAGGAATTTTTAAATTTGTAATATATTTATTATATATCAATAAATGTTTATTAATATTCACAAAATAATAATTATAAGACATAAGTTAATATAAAATCATATTGTTCTTAAAAAAATACGGTTCTCAAAAACCTACTTTTTGGTCGCATGTGCATGATTTTTATTAAATTTTATTTTTTCACACTTATAAAATATATTTTACAAAATAAAATTAATTTTCGAAATAATATCATATAAATTTTATAATGGTGAATTTTTAATAATCCTGGGAAACAGTTTATTTTTTAATAAATAGTGAAAATACTGAATTTTAATTAAAAGCTGCATTTTCATTTCATCTATTTTTAAAGTTAAATTATTTTTCAAATAGGTTTTAAATTAAAAATAGTTATATTATACATATATTAATACAATTTAGGTCATTAAAATAATCATCATGTTTAATTTCGATATAGAAACTTTATAAACAGAAGAACATTTTTCTTTAAAAAAATATGTCGTATCATCGTGTATTCGAGATTAATTATAAATTATATTTTCTTCATATATGAATGGAATTTGAAAAAATTTATCCAATATTTTGAATAAAAATAATTTATATTATCTAATAAGTTTAACTTAATTTTTCCATAAAATGAAAAGTAATAATAGTAAAATTTATTTACCGCAGTTAAGGTAAAAATTATTTTACTGGGGGGTAAACTAAAAAGAAAGATGTAAAAAATGATCCAAAACTCTTTTAAAAGACATTTTTAGCCATATTTAAATATTAGATCTTCTAGGACGGAGAATTTTTCATTATTAAAGTATTGTGACATGAAAAAATGTCGGTTTAATTCTTTCTTTAAGAAAATTACATGTGTGCAACTCACCTCACTTATAAGAGGAAACCCCTTATCCTCTCTTCTTAAAATCTTAAAACCATTTTTATTTATCAGATCAATACCCAAATAACTTCAAAACTTCACTCCTATCACCATGTTATCCTTATTTTGGGCATAAATACAACCTTTTAAATGTTTTTTGATGAAAACTTAAGGAGGATACTCGAAAAAGAGGTAACATTTATCAACGATCATTTTTGTTTTGTTTCATAATACACCCATTAAAATTATTATTATACAATTATGATATAATATCTATAGTATATTAAATATACTCAGTTTTTTATGTTAATGGAATTACCTATAACCTTCTCCACTTCCATCAAATGGGTTACGTAACCATCATTTTTGTGAATGATAGACTAGATCCTCACGAACCGATGTCATTATTTTTTCTGTTACCACCTCAAAAAGATGGAAATAATGATGGATTTATTTTTTAAATATGATACTTATGATATTACTATTCTTATTTAATTATTTTCTCACATATACCTTCATGATATCTATTTTGTGAGAATATGATAAGGTCACCTGTGTGTACAATGGACTACCTCATTACAAATCTATGTGATTCATTCAATAATTAAATGGATGATATAATGGTTTATTTAAGGAAAAAATGTGATATATATGAAATAGAGATGATTAATTAATGATAAAATATCAATTTCCATTCTTTATTTCTATTCGATAAGAAAATCAAAACTGTGTTCACATATACATATGAATTATGGTCCCCAGGAATGGTGTATTTCATTTTATATGACAAAATTTTATGGATTACTCAGGTAACACCCCAAGATTTTCATATACCAGTTAAACCAATATAGTTCATTGGAAACAATTTATCATAAAATAGACATAAAAAGTTATCAAACTTTTGGATGGTTTTTCTTTAACCCATTTTGTCGTCCTTTCTATGAGATTAACATTAAACTTAATGTTTCCAGTTATGTAGATTAAAATTTTAAAAACAAACATACACAATTGCAATTAGTAGGAAATCTGTATTTTAATATGATCAGCGTAGTATTTGACCAAAAATATTAGTAAAAGTTATTAAAATTAATTACAATGGTAAAGGGTAAATCAGATATTAAGGGTAAAAATAATATTATAAGAATTATAAAATTACCCTACACTTGTCCTAATTTTATTGGATGAGTGAGTTGAGACTGAAATCACCCTTGTTATAATTTTTTGGCCTCTTGGATACACTTAGTTTACTTTATGGATTTCATTGTATTTTATTCTAAAGAAAGTTCAATATGTCAAACTATCGTTTTTAATAATTATTTCATTTTTATATATGGTTATTCAGAAGATATATTTTACAATAAATATTCATTTTAAAAATAAAGTTTTGATATTTATCAACATAATTTATTTTTAGTTTTTAGGGATGAAATTACTAAATTAAAGGATTTCACTATGATGAAGCAGTAATTGTATAATTAATAGAAGAATATAATAAATGATATTAAAAATATTAAAAAAATAATTCATATAATTAACATCATCCAATAATTTTATAGATTACTTTTACATATTATTGATGATTCAAAAGAGTTTTTTTGAAGATACCATGTTGTTATGATATTTTAAAAAAGTCAAGTAATGAATTGTTTTGAAATTACCACTAATGATATTTTAAAATAAATAATATATTATTAAATGAAACGAAATTCATAAAATTATAATTTTTATCCCATTAATTGGTATAATGTTAAATATTTCATAAATGGTCCATTTATATATCCTTTTTCATTTTATAGTGACTATATTAACGCTTAATGAATAAAAACAGATGTTGTCACCGTAAGAGTTAAATAGGTTAAATAAGGGTTAAAGAAAAATCATATGGGTAATAATGTGAAATAAACTTGTCTAAAATTTATTGGATGAAGAGGTTTCGTCCCTTATCACCTTAATATGGAATTGTAGTTGTTTAATGGACACTTTCACATGATAATTTATATATCATTTAAATCAAAGATAGTTACAAAATGTCACTCTCTTTGTATTTAATATATTTTATGTGTTCACATAGAGAAAAAATGAAGATATGAACGAAAATAAATGTATATTTTGATATTAATTAAATTATTTTCATTAAATTATTTTATTTTTATTTTTAATAAATTTTATAATTACCATAAATTCTTTCTCAATGCTAAAAGAGTATTTATTTAATTTATAGAAAAATAAAATAATTGATTTTAAAAGTATTAATTTTAATATATTTGTGATGAGTTAATGTGTATAATGAAAATTATAGACCTATATGATTTTATAGAGATGTGTGAAATGAGTATTTTTGAATTCTCACTTTGTCTCGATGTAATTAATGTGAAATTTAAATAATAGTTTCAAATTTGAAAATAATGTTATTTTATTAAATTAATATATTAATAAAATATATAAAAATCAAAAAAATGTTAACTAATAAAAATTAGTGTAATATATGATCTAAAAAGTATTATAATATTCATTTATAGGAAATTTTGATGTATCTGTCTCCAGAATTACTTTATTATATTCTAACATTTCGAGGATTTCTGAAAGTTCCCCTCACCTAAATTATAAATCGGTACCTCGTCCCTCACTTCCTCACACCAATTTGAGCCATATATCTCAACCAATATCTTAAAATTTATATCCCTAACAATATTAGATAAGTTATTGAGTTTATGTTCTTTCCAAAAGACTAACTCTATATCCCTTTAGAAGAGATCTAATGGAAGTCCTCAAAACAAGAGGTAATCATTTTTACTAACTCATTCTAGTTAATTTCTTATTCTACTTCCTCTATATGTGTTTTTTTATTATAAAGTAATATATTATGTATAATATATATTATGAGATATTATAATTATTGCGTTACAACCATATTCCATGATTTATCCATCTTATAAAAAATTAAAACACCACACCTGCATACGTGCGACTTACCCTCTCCACACTGTGGTGTAATATGTTTTTCATTACCACTTTTGGATGGGTAAAATTATAGAAGTTATGAATATATATGATAATTATAACCATATATTTATTCTATAAAAAATAATCTACCATCCAATTCTTTACTCTTTCACTAGTAAGGGAATGACACCGTCCCTCGGGCATACGTATGACCTACCATCTCCACGCTGTAATGTGATTCATTTATCATGTTAATCATTCATGAATGATTAATATATATATATATAGATAAAATATAATATATATTAACTTATTATAATTTTATATATGAAAGATATATATCCTCTTTATAAGAAACATGACTCATATGACAAAACATGCATAGGAAAATGGTGCAGTTAACACCCGAAACAAGCGTAATAATGAAATATTATTACAAAACGATATAAGAAGATCATATATGATATTATAAAAATGGATATGGTTTTGTTATAAATTAATACCCTTTTTTAAACCATTATACATGAAGATAACTCACATTAAACTAAAGTAAATAGTATGGTAAAGGTTAATTTCACAATCCCATTATTATTTAGGATTGTTTATACGTAAGTATTTGCTGAGGAAAAATTATCATCCATGGAAATGTTTCTTAAAAATATTTTCCAAAATATTTTTAAAATTATGTTATAAATTATTTTATTATTTTAATCATTTATTAATTTTTATAAAATGGTTTTAATGGAATCTTTCTGTTATTTTCAAAATGATGTACTTTATTACTTTTTTGACAAAAATAAGAAAAAAAAATTATTTTTACCTTAAATTAAATGTTTACAAATTTCATTTTAAATAAAATATTTTCTTTTATAAATGCCTGACTTTTAAATAAATTATATCCACAAAAAATGATATTTTTCTCATGATATTTCTAATGATTTTATTAGAACATTTTCATCTATGTTAACATATTTTTTATAATATTATCTTTGATTGAGGTTTATTTCTTATGGTAAAATATAACCTATTTAATTGAAGTGTTTATGATATGTTTGACTATAGATGTACTATTTTGATATCATTAATTGTTTATGGTAAAAGCATTCACATTTTGTATGCTAGTTTTTCAATATTATTGTTTATGTAGATTATGTTTCATATGAGGAATGAATTGGACGTAGTATGTGATGGGAAGAGCCCACTATATCCCCTCAATGCATTGGTAGGTCTAGTGAAATGAAACCAGTTGATGAAAAACCCTTTATGTTTTTTTTCAAGAGATTTTAAGTTGTTAGGAGGATAGATTATGACATAAATCAGATGTGTTTATACCCACATACTTAAACTGTCATGATGATAGATATCTATAGTAACTATCTCGAGGATAGATCTTGATAGTGTAGAAATCCAATATTTTTCATTATGTCATTATTATTATTCCATGAGATTATTTTAATTGTTATAATATATGTGGTTATGTTTCCTAGATCATGTGATTTTTTTAAATGGAATTTTTATTAGTTATTTACCTTGAAATATTGTTTTTTCCATATCTACTCATCGATTCCACTATATTATTACCCTTAATAATCATATTATATCATCCATTTCTTATTTTTTTAGGATTTCATGATTTTAATTATGACTATTGTGAATGGTTACACTAAGTGGATTAATGGAATGCTCAACGAAAATTTATTTTATATTTTATATTTCAAAATGTAATACGGTTTTCAGGTATATATCCAGTTTACGAAAAATACTAAACTATTAGACCCTTCAGTATTTGATTCCTTGTAATCATGCCAATTTAATAAATTAAGGCACCAGATCTGGGATTCTCGTCTTGGGTGTTAGAGTTTTTATCATATGAAGTTTAGTATAAACTTTGGAAACTAGATTTTGGAAATCATGGGTTATAAAACTCAACCCTATGAATGAATTTGAGGATAATGCTAAGTATATGGTATCATATTATTGATATGGTAATGAAAATGGATAAACTAGGTTAAACTTATAGAGTCATAGATTCAAAAAAAATATGTCATGATTTAGACATCCTATAAACTATCCTTCATGACTATATCACTATGATTAGTGTTTCTCACTTTATGGCTTGGGTTTTGGTCAATGGTTAGGATCATCAAGGTTATAGAAGTATTTGTTATTATGATGATGGTAAATAGAATACAAAAGAAAAATAAAAGGAAGGATGTATTTAGGAATAAGATGATGAAGCATTATTAATGGTTTAAAAAAGCGATAAAATGATTAAATTTATTTTGTATTTGGATTCCAGAATTATTTCATAAATGGTTCTCTAATTATAAGAATCATGATATGTATATAAGATCATAATTTAATACTTATTATTTAATGATTTCGAATTAAGAAAATTTTCCTTATGTTTTTTTATGGTTACCAAATATTTGGTATGTGACAATAAGAGCTACATTACATGGTTTGGGGAATCTGATGTTAAGAATGATTTTGGAAATTTAGAGACATTTTTTGAAACTGAATTTTGATAGATGTATTTTGGTTGATTCTTAATGTTGGAATGGATTAAGATGAATATTGGATATTAATGTATGAGGTAAAAGTGTGATTTATTGGATAAACTATAATAACCATTTTGGTTTTCATAATATTTAATGGTCAAAGGAACCACTTATGGATATTTTAATAAAAATTATTCAGGAATAAAATTCATATTGAATATCAATTTTTGGTTTGAGAAATGAAGTAGAAGTAGATCTATGTACAATCAAGTAATCAAGTAAGTTTGTTTTCTTAAGTTATTTATCAAGATAGTAAAACAATCCCTCAACTTTATGAATTGAAGTTGGAATGAAAAATGATATTCATTTAATTTTCTTACTAATAAATTAGTGGCCTCTTTAATCCATCACATAATTACAGTTTTGTGATGGTAGAATTTCTAATGATAATGTTCTCGATCACTCTCTATCAGAACATTCTTTTTCGATTTATCTTCTATGTCATGGTTTCCACATATCACAAATTGTTTCCCTATTATAAATCACAAATTTTTAGTGACCTTTACACTTCCATTTCCCTTTTATTTAGAGGATGTTTTATTAATCAAATTTCGAATGTGGGTTTCCCATAAAGGAATTTTGAAGTATCAAACTTTCATTTTCAAAGTGCAATTTCAAATTATTATGATGCAATTTATTGACGGATGAGAGAATGTAAAACCCCAAGACTTTATGATTTTTCTCCTTTTAAATAAATTTAGTTTCTTTGATATATTACATTGCACATAACACCCGACTTAAATGAACCATGATATACTATTTAATATTATTATTTAAACACTAGCTGTTATGTTTGAAGGATTTAATAGTGTTCACAAAATTATGAAATTTACATATTAGATATTTAATAATTTTTTTCATTCATCCAAATGATTTTATTGTAATAATATAACTATGAATATTATTTTATGCATTAAAATAATAAATTTTTCTAAAGATAGTTTTAACACATATTTATTACGAACCTATTTTAAATCCAATTTTATAACTTTTATGTTATTTATTTGAAAAAAATAAGATTCTTATTTTGAAATGTAATATAAAAATTACTTTGGTTGAATTTTTTGTATTTTTCGAAGGAGTTTAATTTATTGATGAATTTGAAAAATACTGCATTTTACTTCAATATTCTTTCCTTAATATTCTTTCCTTAATTAATATCAAACACCTTGACATAAAATCTCACACTGATAAAAAAATTATGGATTTACCTTGATTCCAACAATCATCCCAAAAAATTATAGTGAACTTCTTCCAAAATAACTTTAACCACTTAATCACCAAATTAATTTTTAGTCCTATGGTTTTCTATATGATAAAACTTAAGTTCCAAAAAATATAATTACCATCTATCCCAATTTTAGTCAATTACCAGAACATCAACGATCATATAAACCCTAAAAGTTTATATTTACATTAAAAAATCAAAATTCATCCCAAATAAAATTCATAGTAAATCAAATGATAAAATTAAGTGTTTCATATAAATAAATAATCTATTTAAACACAATAAAAACTCCAAAATATAATTAATCACATGAAAAGACATAATAACTCAAAATGAAATCTATAAATTTAATCTTATAACTATTCATAATGGCTATTAATTCTTAAATAAAATAAAACTACATAATAAATATTGAATCCCTACATGTAGTAACTTTAATCATTTAACTTCGTTCATAATACTTGAACCAGGATTTTTCATCTTATTTCATAATACCTATTTTATACAAAAAATATGAATCATGTCCAATGATTAATCAATGAAAATGAAATCTTGGTTTTTACTTCAAGCATATGCCCAAATGTTTAAATAATTATTTCTTTCTTTATGTTATTCATAGATTATTCATCTTCAGCGCATGAAATTGGTAAAAGTTTATTCATATGATCATGTTCATCCCCTTCACAATATTTCCATCTAGGGAATTTATTTTCATAATTTACATACTATATTTATTTATAAAATTCAATTGATTGATATAGAAGAACATTATTCCCCTCCATTGTATTAATTTAACTCTTCATTTTTTCCTTAATAATTTATTATCCTATTCCATCATTTAGAACATTTAAAATATCTTACTATTCCATTCAGAAATTTTGTAGGGTTCTTCTTCCCACATTATTGACACATATGTTGTTGAATATTTTTCCCATAATGATATTTATCACATAAACATCCATGAAACCCCATTTTTTTCTAATTTTTGTGTTCATAAACTTACCTTGGTTCATGTTTTTAATCATAACTCGACATATTAGGTTAGCAATAACCACTATATTTTTCACTATAGTTTCTATACCATTTGGTTTCTCTTTCAAATAACAACAGAAGTGTATTTCACATCCATTTTTAATTTGATTCCTATTGGTAATATCCATTTCCTAAAAAAATGGTTTTAGGTAGTACATAAAATAAAATAATAACAAACCATCTCATGAGGAGTATAAATATAACTATATCCTAAAACATATCCTATTTTTTCAACTCTATTGATTCACCCTAAAATTTCCATAATAATTCATAACATACTATCTTTTTTGTTTATAGAATAATTTTAACATATAATTCCAAACCTTATACTTATTGATATAAGTTTATATATAAAATTATTAAATTATCCTCATTTGATAACATCCTAACCTCTAATGTTATTGAAACCCTACAATACAAACTTTAACACCCAAAACTTATACACTCAGATCTGGTGGTGAAAATATATTATTGACATAAAAGATTTGTAACACCCCATTATTTTGTGAAATAATATATTTTATAATTAATTTAAATTAGTATATGTCTTGTGTTATACACAACAATAATTTTCTTTTAAAGAGTCCATGAAACACATCATCTAGATACAATAAACCATGAAATCATATTATTTTGCATACAACTGTTATAACATAGATGTTAAATAGGCATGTATGAATAGTATTCACCCATTTATAAAATATAAATTAAAATTTAATACCCAATATAATTTAATTTATAAATTCTTAGTAAATTATCAATTAATTTTTTGGTAAAGTAATTATATTCATTGAAAATATGTTTTCTTCAAAAATGATTTTATTTCTTTTTATGAGAAAAAATTTATAATTATTTTTTAGGTATTTAAGATAGTTTTTTTGGTGAAATGGGATTAATGTTTTTGGTCAAAATATAGAAAAATTCTTATGGTGATATTTTTGGGATTTTTATGAAAATAATGATTTTTTAGTGAATATTAAAAAATACCGATTTTAGTTAAATTATCATTTATTTTAAATAAATTTGGAAATTAAGAAGGATCCGTTATGTTTTAATGTTAGATAATTTTTATTTATTATTTTAAAATACACTTAATTAATTTTTAATCAACTTTATACTAGATTTTAGTATATTTTTATGTCTGGGGTTTAAAAGAGGGTTTTTTCTGAAATTTTTTTAAAGTGCATAATGTTTCTCAATTTTAGTTAATTAAAATAATACCAAATAAGGAATGTTTTAAATGAATTATTTATATTATATATATATATATATATATAAATTTCAATTATTATTAAAATAGTGAAAATTATTAGATATAGAGATAATATAAAACCATCTTGTGCTTAAAAAATACACTTCTTGAAAACCCTCTTTTTCGTTGTGCCTGCATGTTTTGTTTTAAATTTAATTTTACCACCATTAGAAAATTTACTTGGAAAGATTACCTTTTTTGATGAAATAATCATTTCAATATTATATTATGTTGAATTTTGGATAATTTTCTAAAGAGAATAATTTTTTAATGAATCATGAAAAAATGATGCATTTTAATTGTAAATTTCCTTTTTCATAAAATTTATTTATAAATTTAAATTAAATTTAAATTTTTTTTAAAGTAAAATTATTTAAATGATACATTAATTATCTCATTTTATTTAATTTTATTCAATTTAATATTAAATTTACATATAAATCTTTATATGCTTTTGAAACTTTTCTATTTAAAAATTCACATTCTCATCGCATCTGTGTGATTAATTTTAAATTAAAATTTTCCAAGTCAATAAATGTAACATGGAAACTTGGATCATATATTTTTAATGATAATAATTTTTATTATTTAATAATTTAATCTTAATTTTTTACCAAAATCGGTAGTAAAAATGGTAAAATTTATTTACCATAGTTAAGGTAAAAATTATTTTATCGGGGGGGGGGGGGGTTACACTAAAAAGATGTGGGTAAAAAATGAAACAAAAAATGTCGATTTTTTTCCACAATTATACCTTATACATTATTAAATTAATAATGGTTCATTATTGGAACCTTGTGACATGAAAAAAAAATAGTTGAATTCATTCTTTCGAAGAATTACAAGTGTGGCACCCACTCTACTCTCCTATTAATAGTTTGAAAACCTTTTGGTTTAGAAAATATCAACACAAATAGAATCCCAAATTATCCCCTCAAATTCTATAAACTTTGTTTTCATAAAACCAACCTAGGAAGTCTTTTAGTGGAATCATAAGGAGGATACTCAATGAAGATGTAACATTCATCAATGAGTGTTTTTGTATTATTTATTTTTTCGATAATTTAATTATTATTATACAGTTATGATATAATAAAATCTATATCTTATATACACAGTGATGTTTTTAATTTAAGATAATGTACAACAACCATCTCCACTTCCATCAAATGGGCTATGAAATCGTCTTTCTTGTGTGCGATGGACTATCGTCTTGCAAACCAATGTCATTTGTTTTACCATTACCACGTCTCAAGGATGGAAATAATGAAGGATTTATTGTTTATATATGATATTTGTTTTTTATTATTCTTTTGTAAATTTTTTAACACAAATAACCACATGATTTCAAGTTTATGGGAAATCGATAATGTCGTTCGTGTGTATGACAAACTACCGACTTACGAAGCAATATGATTCACTCACGCTTTACATGGAAGGTATTAAGGATGAATTAAATAAAATAATTTAATATATATTAAATAAAATATATTTTATAATGATAATATATCATTTAATTTTCTTTATTTTAATCTGAAAATAAAATAAAAATAGTATTCATGCATATATACAACCTACTGTCTTCAAGAAAGGTGTATTTCATTTTCTACCACAAAATTTTATAGATTAATCTTGATAAAAATATATATAATATATATGATATTTATATTATGTTTTACATTCTAGATATTATCCATCTTTTTCTTAGAAAGAGGACCACAAATAAAAAGTCAAAAGATTCCTGAAAAACAAATCATTTATTTCCTAAAATGTGACTTGAACATAGAATTGTTAGTAAATTAGTAATATAGGGTCATAAGAAAATAATATATGATATGATATATATAAATATGGTTATTTTATATATTTATAAAAAAATATTTATATTATAAATGAGTATTGATCATGTGAAAATGTTGTCAAGACTTAAAGTATGGGATTTTTGTCCTACTTTTTACTTCTGTGAGACACATTCCATACACACTACCTATTTATATTATGTTTTTTATATACAGATAATAAATTTATTTTATGATTATTCTAATTAATATTATTTTAATTTACATATCCATTTTATTATCTCCCAATCATGGGTTTTAAGGTTTAAAAGTTACAAACGGGAAAGTGATTTTTGTCCCAATTTTCCTTCTCTGAGACTCACATTATACTATAAACCTATATTTTTACACAAGGTGTTTATAAATACCATTTGACATGTAAAATCATTAATATATTTATCCTTATGATATTTCAACTTCAATTTTATGTTATTTTTTCATGGGTCTTATAATTCAAACTTACGACTCTAGTAAAGTTGCCATGTTACAATCTCGCCGTTTATCAAATTGTTTACCATTATGTGTACGATTATAATATATTATGATCCATATATCAAGAAACTCTCCATTTTTTTATAATATATTTATTCATGGTATTTTCAAGTAATAGAACCATTTTCCACTCCTTGGTACATAAAATAACAAAGAGAATGTTTTTAAGAAAATATGACTTTATTTCTCTCTTCTGTCAAAAATCCATTTTCTTCCAAAACCATATTTTCAAAAATTAGTTTATAAAATGATATATTATTAACATATTATTTTTAAATGAAATTTTAACCCAAATTTTAATTTAAAAAAATGTTTTTAAGGGAATATTCATGTTGTTTTAAAAAATAGTGCTCATTTTACTTTTATCAAAAATGTAAAAGGATTATTTTTTTAACATGTATGACATGAACCAAAATACCAATCACCATGAAATTTATTTTAATTTTATATTTAATTGTATTTTTTTAACATTATTTTAATGTAAAAGGATTTTAAAAACTCTTTATATTTTAAAAAATTGTTTTTCAAACAGGAAAGGATATTTTCTTTAGGGAATGTTTCCAATTATTTTTAAAGATTACAATATATGTTTTAAAGTTTATTTTAAAAATAAAATTTGCAAAATATTTTATAATGTTTAGTTTAAAAAACTTTATTTCAAAGAATGGTTATTTTCCTCAATAAACATTCCAGTGATTTTTTTTAAAATACTTTTTCATCAAAGATAAAATCCTTTGATGTTACATAAGTTTTATTGGGTATATGGTCCAAGGATACCATTTTTATTATTCATATGAATATTTTATTTTTCTAATTTAAATATGTTTATGAAACTCATTTATATTCCATGGGTAATACAATGAAAAAAATACTTATGATACTTGATTCTTTTTCCATGGGTAATGATTTGATGAAATGGTGAAATGATTATGAAACTTGTTGATTTTTCATAGGTTATGTCATAATGAAATGTTTATAAATCCCATTTCATTTATTTATTAATGATATTATGGATTTTTTATAGATATATATGGTTTCCATTCTTAGATTGTGGTTACGTTACCACCAAGGATAGTGGTTATGTTATAACCAAGGATGGTGGTTATGTTGGAAACAAGGATAATTGTTATGTTATAACCATATAATTGGTGTGACCTATATATATCTACAATTTATTTCGTAATTAATTATATATCATGATATTGATAGGAATATAATGGGGTTTTAAGTTGATTTAGTAAGGTAATTTGTCCACTATGATAATCTTGAGAGTGAACCTTAACCACTACAACTGTTTTAGGAGTGAGATCATTACACTATGAGGAAAGGACTACCATTAGGGATGGAAGTGTGTGCAACCCAAGTGTTTTATACACTAATGGAGTGCCCTAAAAAGTTTTTTAAATGATCCTTGAATATTATGGAAATTATTTTCTACGTATATGTGTATGATGAAAATCTATGACTTATTTCAATGTCATTCTCTTATGGTTCATGTTCTCTAATTCGCATATGATTTATGTCTTATAAACTACCAATCTTTTTTCCACGACTCAATATTATTATCATTGACATAAAGTGTTTGTTTTTATGGTTTTATACTCATTTTCTCATACCATTGTTTTCATGTTATTATTACATATCATCCATGTTTACCCTTTAATAGAATATGATCTCACCCTTTCTTTTTTTCCCTTTCCCTATGATATGAAGAAATGTTTTAGTGGGCTATTATTGTGAAGAGTACTATAAGGGAAGATCCTTTTAGGCCAAATTTGATAACTTCCAAAAATTTAATAAGATTATGTTACATGTTTCCAATGGAAATAAACTGTTATGGTCCTTAGGAATGTTTTTTGTAAGGCATTGAATATTCACCTAAAAATATGTAACATCCATGTATGAAAATCTTGGGTTTATTAAGTTGGTATCAGAGTAAATGATTTTTTAACCTATGAAAAATAAGATAATAAAACATTAGATAAATCCATAGGTATATTTATAAGGATATGTCAAGTGATGAAGTTGCACTCAATTTATTATTATCCATGAGATCGTTTTCATTGATATTATACATGAATCTAAGGATAATTATAAGGAGGAGTTAATGTTATGGAAAATTTCATTGAATTTTGGTAAAGGATATAGAAAGTGGTTCCCAAGAAATTACATCCCTAATTGGATACTACAAGAGGATGTGTCTCTTTCAAAAAGGTACCTAGTGGTAATAAATCTAAAAAGGAATAATTGATCTGGATTTTATCATCACTTGGTGCATGAAAACGATCCGTCTTCCACACCTACTTTGAAACTCTCTGGGGATATTCTTTGAAAATCCAAAAAATCATTAAAAATAATCATGAAGAAATATATTGATGATGAATGTAAATGGTATAGGATAAACCAAAGGTTCCATATATTAAAAATAAGGTGTCAATATTTATACATAATATAAGTAATTTTCATGATTATTTGGTTTCTTATTATGATTAACAATACTCACACTGTGATTTTTGGTTTTATAAAATGGAAGGAACTTGAAGGAACACAGTAAAAATTTAATATGATTTAAAATTTGATGATGATAATACAAATTGGATAATGAATCGAATGAAGGATATTATGATTATTCAAAAAAAATTATCATAGAACACGATTAACAACATTAAACTTAACTAACTCTTAGACTCACCAAAGAATAGAAGGATATTGTTCGGTGAGAGTTTGGGTAGTGATGGAGATGGAGGAAAGAAGATTAGGTTTTATATATTCCAATAATGAGTAAATAAGAACACAAATTGGATATATTAGAGAAACAATAATATGTTTTGATTGTTTAATTATAGGACAAAAAATACATAACTATAGAGGAAAAAAATTAAAGATTGAAAAAAAAATTCAATATTGTTCTCCCTAAGGTATCATTGACTACTGAATATTTCAAAAGTTTAATCTATGGGAATTATGAAAATCGATGTCCTAAACTTAAATCTCATTATTAGAATCATCATGGTTGTATAAGTAATGGTTTTTTTATTGATGATGAAGATAATATGAATGAAATATGAAAGGAAAGAGGAATTAAGGAATAAGAAGATAAATATTAGTTAATAGTCTGAGAAGGAATTAGGAATATTGAAGTGTTTTTGTATTATAATTAAATAATCATGTTATATGAAACAAGAAATATATAAGGATTTTCAATAATTATTTTTTTAAGGATTGAAAAAATATGTTGAATGGGGATGATGACATAGAAAAGTGATTTAATTGCAAGGTTATATTTTATGGGAACACATGATTAAGGGAAATATAACCCTTCATATTTTTATGATGTTGAGATAATTATTTTGAGATAAATATATTATTGATATGGATAAATTTAAATTGATTTTTTTAGTGAACTTAGAGACGATAAATTTTCTGTTAACATAGTGGTTTATAAAATCAATGACCATGTTTACAGATTTTTTTTTGATTTGAGGAATATAGCCAATAATATATGTTTTATGAAATGAATGAAAAATAATGTATGATTTAAACATGGTCTATTGTTAATTTAGTTTATTACTAATTATTAAAAGAATATATGAGGAAGATATTCACATGATTCATATGTGAAAATTGAGATATCCTTCATGTTGTTGGGGGATTAATGAAAAGATCATTTATGAAATTTGGTGAACTTATTTATAATGTTTTTTATTTTAATTTTTTGTAAGGTTGTTATGGCTAACCACTTTTGAAATGGTATAGTATTAACTTCAGTAGAGGATTTATATATTTATACATTACTTGTCCACCTGAATATTTATGCATATCAAATAACCTATGGAAACCATTTTGTTGTGATGATAACTAATGATAGACGGAATTACTTATCATTTTTTTATGGATCATATGATTTGTTAGTGATTTAGGCATGACAAATTCCCCTTTATTTATTGGATTAGATATAATGTGGAAATTGATCAAGGAAAAACCAGTTGATGAGATTTCGTTATGAAATGGAATGAAATCAAATAAGTATACCTTCTAATGAAAATTATTTAACTTTGGGAAAAGGATATTGAAATAAAATTTTGTCCTTTTATCATCATTTTTGATGATATTAATGACCTATTTCAAACCTATTTGGTTTGTGGGTTTTTTCATTAACTTTTTTCTAACCATGTTCTCTATCACTCTCCATCAGTATTTGGATGACAATTTTATCCTATATGTCCATGTTTCCACTTCCCATTGATGTTATCTTATATAGAATCATTGTGTTTAATATTCTAGATGAATATAGAGCATACCTTTCTCTTTTTAAATACGATGTTTTATTAACCACTTTTATGATATGGGTTTCTTGGAAAGAATTTTCAAATGCTAATTCTTTGATGGTTGATAAAACATTGAAGGGAAAAATTCATATTAAGTGGAGTAAAATGTAACACCCCAAGATTTTTTTTGAAATATGCCTTTTCAAAATTAATTTAAATTTTTAGATAATTTCTATTACTCGCAACAACAAGATTCTTTTATAGCATTCATGACATGTAGCACTGAACATCAGCGAACTGTGAAATGATATTATTTTTAATACAACAATTTTGATCTAGCCATCAAATAGGCAGGTACGAATAATATTAATCACTTTATGAAATATATATATAGATTTTCTGCTCTATATAAGTTTATTTATAAATTCTTAACAAATAATCAATCAATATTTGTTAATGTAATTATATTCATGAAAAATATGCTTCCTTCAAAAAGGATTTTTATTCCTTTTTACAAGAAAATATTGTAATTTATTTATCTAGATTTTATAAAATTAATTTTATAAAACGAAATTAATTTTTTGAATCATCATAAAGAAATTAAGTTATGATGATTTTTTGGGATTTTTTATAAAATATTGATTTTTCTGTCAATAGTAAACAATATTTATTTTTTAAACTATAATTTACTTTCAATAAATTATGTAATTTAAATTACAAATTATGTTTTGAAGTAACATAATTATTATTTTCTAATGTGAAATCCACTTAATTAATTTTTAATCAAGTTATATTTGATTTTAGTATATGTTTATATTTCGGGTTAAAAGGAGGGTTTTTTGAAAACTATTTTAAAATGCATGATGTTCTCTATATTAATAAATTAAAATAATCTATAATGAGGAATTTTTTAAATTAAATATGTTTAATATATATCAATAAATGTAAATTAATATTCACAAAATAATTATTATAATACATAAGTTAATATAAAATCATCTTATTCTAAGAAAATACAATTCTCAAAAACCTACTTTTTGGTCTCGTGTGCATGATTTTTATCAAATTTTATTTTTTCACACTTATAAAATATATTTTACAAAATAAAATTAATTTTTTAAATAATATCACATAAATTTTATAATGGTGAATTTTTTATAATTCTGGGAAACAGTTAATTTTTTAATAAATAGTGAAAATACAAAATTGTAATTAAAAACTGCATTTTCATGTCATCTATTTTTAAAGTTAAATTATTTCTCAAATTGGTTTTAAATTAAAATTATTTAGATTATACATATATTAATACAATTTAGGTCATTAAAATAAATATCATGTTGAATTTCGATATAGAAACTTTATAAAAATAAGAACATTTTTTTTAAAAAAAATATGCCTTATCTTCGCGTATTCGAGATTAATTATATATTATAGTTTCTTCATATATGAATGGAATTTGATAAAATTTATAAAATATTTTGAATAAAAATAATTTATATTATCCAATAAGTTTAACTTAATTTTTCCCTAAAATGAAAAGTAATAATAGTAAAAGTTATTTACCGCAGTTAAGGTAAAAATTATTTTACTGGGGGGTAAACTAAAAAGAAAGATGTAAAAAATGATCCAAAACACTTTTAAAACACATTTTTAGCCATATTTCAATATTAGATCTTCTAGGATGGAGAATTTTTCATTATTGGAGTATTGTGACATGAAAAAATGTCGGTGTAATTGTTTCTTTAAGAAAATTACATGTGTGCAACTCACCTCACTTATAAGAGGAAACCCCTTATCATCTCTTCTTAAAATCATAAAACCATTTTTTTATCAGATCACTACCCAAATAACTTAAAAAATTCACTCTTATAACCGTGTTAGCCTTATGCTGTGCATAAATACAACCTTTTAAATGTTTTTTGATGCAAACCTAAGGAGGATACACGAAGAAGAGGTAACATTCATCAACAATCATTTTTGTTTTGTTTCTTAATACACCCATTAAAATTATTATTATACAATTATGATATAATAACTATAGTATATTAAATATACTCAGTTTTTTATTTTAATGGAATTACCTATAACCTTCTCCACTTCCATCAAATGGGTTATGTAACCATCATTTATGTGAACGATAGACTAGATCCTCACGAACCAATGTCATTATTTTTTCTGTTACCACCACAAAAAGATGGAAATAATGATGGATTTATTTTTTAAATATGATACTTATGATATTATTATTCTTATTTAATTATTTTATCACATATGCCTTCATGATCTCTATTTTGTGAGAATATGATAATGTCACTTGTGTATAGAATGGACTAACTCATTGAAAATCTACGTGATTCATTCATTAATTAAATGGATGATATTAAGGTTTATTTTAAAGAAAAAATGTGATATATATGAAATAGAGATGATTAATTAATGATAAAATATCAATTTCCATTCTTTGTTTCTATTTGATAAGGAAATCAAAACTGTTTTCACAGATACATATGACTTATGGTCCCCAGGAATGGTTTATTTCATTTTATATCACAAACTTTTTTGGATTACTCATGTAACACCCCAAGTTTTTCTTATACTAGTTAAACCAATATAGTTTATTAGAAACAATTTCTCATAAAATATATACATAAAAAGTTATAAAACTTTTTGATGGTTTTTCTTTAACCCATTTTGTCGTCCTTTCTACAAGATTAACATTAAACTTAATGTTTCCAGTTATGTAGATTAAAATTTAAAAAAAACATACACAATTGAAATTAGTAGGAAATCTGTATTTCAATATGATCAGCATAATATTTGACCAAAAATATCAGTAAAAGTAATTAAAATTAATTACAATGGAAAAGGGTAAATCAGACATTAAGGGTAAAAATAATATTATAAGAATTATAAAATTACCCTACACTTGTCCTAATTTTATTAGATGAGTGAGTTGAGACTGAAATCACTCTTGTTCTAATTTTCTGGCCTCTTGGATCCACTTACTTGACTTTATGGATTTCATTGTATTTTATTCTAAAGAAAGTCCAATATGTCAAACAATTGTTTTTAATAATTATTTCATTTTTATATATGGTTATTCAAAAGATATATTTTACAATAAATAGTCATTTTAAAAAAAAAGTGTTGATATTTATCAATATAATTTATTTTTAGTTTTTAGGGAAGAAATTACTAAATTAAAGGCTTTCCCAACGATGAAGCAGTAATTGTATAATTAATGGAAGAATCTAATAAATGATATTAAAAATATTAAAAATATTAAAAAAATAATTAATATAATTAACATCATCCAATAATTTTATATATTACTTTTACATATTATTGATGGTTCAAAATAGTTTTTTTGAAGATACCATGTTGTTATGATATTTTTAAAAAGTCATGTAATGAATTGTTTCGAAATTACCACTAATGATATTTTAAAATAAATAATATATTATTAAATGAAACTAAATTCATAAAAATATAAATTTCATCCCATTAATTGGTATAATGTTAAATATTTCATAAATGGTCCATTTATATATATTTTTACATTTTATAGTGACTATATTAACCCTTAATGAATAAAAACACATGTTGTCACCATAAGAGTTAAATAGGTTAAATAAGGGTTAAAGAAAAATGATTTGGGTAACAATGTGAAATAAACTTGTCTAAAAATTATTGGATGAATAGGTTTCATCCCTTATCACCATAATATGGAATTGGAGTTGTTTAATGGACACTTTTACATGATAATTTATATATCATTTAAATCAAAGATAGTTACAAAATGTCACTCTCTTTGAATTTAATATATTTTATGTGTTCACATAGAGAAAAAATGATTATATGAACGAAAATAAATGTATATTTTGTTATTAATTAAATTATTTTCATTAAACAATTTTATTTTTAATTTTAATAAATTTTATAATTACCCTAAATTCTTTCTCAATGCTAAAAGCATATTTATTTAATTTATAGAAAAATAAAATAATTGATTTTAAAAGTATTAATTTTAATATATTTGTGATGAGTTAATGTGTATAATGAAATTTAAAGAGCTATAGGATTTTATAGAGATGTGTGAAAAGTGTATTTTTGAATTCTCACTTTGTCTCGATGAAATTAATGTGAAATTTAAATAATAGTTTCAAATTTGAAAATAATGTTATTTTATTGAATTAATATATTAATAAAATATTAAAAAATAAAAAAAATGTTAACTAATAAAAAATAGTATAATATATGCTCTAAAAAGTATTATAATATTCATTTATAGGAAATTTTGATGTATCTGTATCCAGAATTACTTTATTATATTCTAATATTTTGAGGATTTCTGAAAGTGCCCCTCACCTAAATTATAAAACGGTACCTCGTCCCTCACTTCCTCACACCAATTTGAGCCATCTATCACAACCAATCTCTTAAAATTTGTATCCCTAAAAATATTATATTAGTTATTGAGTTTTTGTTCCTTTTAAAAGACTAACTCTATATCCCTTTAGAAGAGATCTAATGGAAGTCCTCAAAACAAGAGGTAATCATTTCCAGTTCATTTCTTATTCTACTTCCTCTATATGTGTTTTTTTCATTATAAAGTAATAAATTAAGTATAATATATATTATGAAATATTATTATTATTGTGTTACAACCATATTCCATGATTTATCCATCCTATAAAAAATTAAAACACCACACCTGCGTACGTACGACTTACCCTCTCCACACTGTGGTGTAATATGTTTTTCATTACCACTTTTGGATGGGTAAAATTATCGAAGTTATGAATATATATGATAATTATAACCAGATATTTATTCTATAAAAATAATCTACCATCCAATTGTTTACTCTTTCACTAGTAAGGGAATGAAACCGTCCCTCGGGCATACGTATGACCTACCATCTCCACGCTGCAATGTGATTCATTTATCATGTTAACCATTCATGAATGATTAATATATATATATATATATATGTAATGATAAAATATAATATATATTAACTTATTATAATTGTATATATGAAAAATATATATCCTATTTATAAGAAACATGACTCATATGACAAAACATGCATAGGAAAATGGTGCAGTTAACACCAGAAACAGGGGTAATAATGAAATATTATTACAAAATGATGTAAGAAGATCATATATGATATCATAAAAATGGATATGGTTTTTTTATAAATTAATACCTTTTTTTAAACCATTATACATGATGATAACGCACATTAAAATAAAGGAAATAATAAGGTAAAGGTTAATTTCACAATCTCATTGTTATTCAGGATTGTTTATATGTAAGTATTTGCTGAGGAATATTTATCATACATGGAAATGTTTCTTAAAAATATTTTCCAATATATTTTTAAAATTATGCTATAAATTATTTTAGTATTTTAATCATTTATTAATTTTTATAAAATGGTTTTAATGGAATCTTGCTGTTATTTTCCAAATGATGTACTTTATTAATTTTTTGAAAAAAATTAGAAAAAAAGGTTTATTTTTACCTTAAATTAAATTTTTACAAATTTCATTTTAAATAAAATATTTTCTTTTATAAATTCCTGACTTTTAAATAAATTATTTCCACAAAAAATGATATTTTTCTAATGATATTTCTAATGATTTTATTAGAACATTTTCATCTATGTTAACATATTTTTTATAATATTATCTTTGATTGAGGTTTATTTATTATGGAAAAATAAAACCTATTTAATTGAAGTGTTTATGATAAGTTTTACTATAGATGTACTATTTTGATATCATTAATTGTTTATAGTAAAAGCATTCACATTTTGTGTGCTAGGTTTTCAATATGAATGTTTATGTAGATTATGTTTCATATGAGGAATGAATTGGACGTAGTTTGTGATGGGAAGGGACCACTATATCCCCTTGATGCATTGGTAGGTCTAGTGAGATGAAACCAGTTGGTGAAAAACCCTTCATGTTTTTTTTCAAGAGATTTTAAGTTGTTAGGAGGATAGATAATGACATAAATCATATGAGTTTATACCCACATACTTAAACTGTCTTGAGGATAGATATCTATAGTAACTATCTCGAGGATAGATCTTGATAGTGTAGAAATCCAATATTTTTCATTATGTCATTATTCTTATTCCATGACATTATTTTAATAGTTATAATATATGTGGTTATGTTTCCTAGATCATGTGATTTTTTAAATGGAATTTTTATCAGTTATTTACCTTGAAATATTGTTTTTTCCATATCTACTCATCGATTCCACTACATTCTTACCCTTACTAAGCATATTATCTCATCCATTTCTTATGTTTTTTTTCAGGATTCCATGATTTTTATTATGACTATTTTGAATGGTTACACTAAGGGGATTAATGGAATGCTCAAAGAAAACAAATTGTATATTTTATATTTCAAAATGTAATACGGTTTTCAAGTATATATCCAGTTTACAAACAATACTAAACTATTAGACCCTTCGGTATTTGATTCCCTGTAATCATGCCAAATTAATAAATTAAGGCACCAGATCTGGGCTTCTCGTCTAGGGCGTTAGAGTTTTTATCATATGAAGTTTAGTATAAACTTTGGAAACTAGATTTTGGAAATCATGGGTTATAAAACTCAACCCTATGAATGAATTTGAGGATAATGCTAAGTATATGGTATTATATTATTGATATGGTAATGAAAATGGATAAACTAGGTTAAACCTATAGAGTCATATATTGAAAAAATATATTTCATGATTTAGACATCCTATAAACTATCCTTCATGACTATATCACTATGATTCGTGTTTCTCACTTTATGGATTGGGTTTTGGTCAATGGTTAGGATCATCAAGGTTATAAAAGTATTGGTTATTATGATTATGGTAAATATAATACAGATGAAAAATAAAATAAAGGAAGTATTTAGCAATAAGATGATGAAGCATTTTTAATGGTTTAAAAAAGAGATAAAATGATTAAATTTATTTTGTATTTGGATTCAAGAATTATTTCATAAATGGTTCTCTAATTATAATAATCATGATATTTATATAAGATCATACTGTAGAACTTCTTATTTAATGATTTGTAATTAAGAAAATTTTCATTATGTTTTTTATGGTTACCAAATATTTGGTATGTGACAATAAGAGCTACATTACATGTTTTGGGGAATCTGATGTAAGATTAATTTTGGAAATTTAGAGACATTTTTGGAAACTGAATTTTGATAGATGTATTTTGGTTGATTCTTAATGTTAGAATCAATTAAGATAAAGATTGGATATTAATATATTAGGTTAAAGTGTGATTTATTGGATAAACCATAATAACCATTTTGGTTTTCATAATATTTAATGGTCAAAGGAACCACTTATGGATATTTTAATAAAAATTCTTCAGGAATAAAATTCATATTGAATATCAATTTTTGGTTTGAGAAATGAAGTGGAAGTAGATCTATGTAAAATCAAGTAATCAAGTAAGTTTGTTTTCTTATGTTATTTATCAAGATAGTAAAACAATCCCTCAACTTTATGAATTGATGTTTGAATGAAAAATGAAATTCATTTAATTTTCTTACTAATAAATCAATGGCCTCTTTAATCCATCACATAATTAGAGTTTTTTGATGGTATAATTTCTAATGATAATGTTCTCGATCACTCTCTATCAGAATATTCTTTTTCGATTTATCTTCTATGCCATGGTTTCTGCATATCACAAATTGTTTCCCTATTATAAATCAAAAAGTTTTAGTGACCTTTACATTTCCATTTCCCTTTTATATAGAGGATGTTTTATTAATCAAATTTCGAATGTGGGTTTCCCATAAATTAATTTTCAAGTATCAAACCTTCATTTTTAAAGTGCAAATTCAAATTATTATGATGCAATTTATTGACAGATGAGAGAATATAAAACCCCAAGACTTTATGATTTTTCTCCTTTTAAATAAATTTACTTTCTTTGATATATTACATTGCACATAACACCCGACTTAAATGAACCATGATATACTATTTAATATTATTATTTAAACACTAGCTGTTATGTTCGAAGGATTGAATAGTGTTCACAAAATTATGAAATTTACATATTATTTATTTAATAATTTTTTCCATTCATCCAAATGATTTTATTGTCATAATATAACTATGAATCTTATTTTATGCATTAAAAACATTTATTTTTAAAAAGATAGTTTTAACAAATATTTATTACGAACCTATTTTAAATCCAATTTTATAACTTTTATGTTATTTATTTGAAAAAAATAAGATTCTTATTTCAAAATGTAATATAAAAATTTACTTTGGTTGAATTTTTTGTATTTTTATAAGGAGTTTAATTTATTTATGAATTGTGAAAAATAATTCATTTTACTTCAGTATTATTTCCTTAATATTCTTTCCTTAATTAATATCAAACACCTTGACATAAAATCTCATACTGATAAAAAAATTCCTGATTTACCTTGATTCCAACAATCATCCCAAAAAATTATAGTGAACTTCTTCCAAAATTACTTTAACCACCTAATCACCAAATTAATTTTTAGTCGTATGGATTTCTATATGATAAAACTTAAGTTCCGAAAAATATAATTACCATTTATCCCAATTTTAGACAGTTGCCACAACATCAAAGATCATATCAACCCTAAAAGTTTATATTTACATTACGAAATCAAAATTCATCCCAAATAAAATTCATAGTAAATCAAATGATAAAATTAAGGGTTTCATATAAATAAATAAACTATTAAGACACAATAAAAACTCCAAAATATAATTAATCACATGAAAAGACATAATAACTCAAAATGAAATCTATAAATTTAATCTTATAACTATTCATAATGGCTATTAATTCTTAAATAAAATAAAACTACATAATAAATCTTGAATCCCTACATGTAGTAACTTTAATAATTTAACTTCATTCATAATACTTGAACCATGATTTTTCATCTTATTTCGTAATACCTATTTTCTAAAAAAAAATATGAATTATGTCCTTTTATTAAACAATGAAAATGAAATCTTGGTTTTCACATCAAGCTTATGCCCAAATGTTTAAATAATTATATCCTTCTTTATGTTTTTCATAGATTATTCATCTTCAGCGCATGAAATTGATAAAAATTTATTCATATTATCATGTTGATCCCCTTCACAATATTTCCATCTAGGGAATTTATTTTCATACTTAACATACTATATTTATTTATAAAATTCAATTGATTGATATAGAAGAACATTATTCCCCTCCATTGTATTAATTTAACTATTCATTTTTTCCTCAAATATTTATTACACTATTCCTTCATTTAGAACATCTAAAATATCTTACCTTTCCATTCAGAAATTTTGCAGGGTGCTTCTTCCCACATTATTGACACATATGTTGTTGAATATTTTTCCCATAATGATATTTATCACATAAAAATCCATGAAAACCCATTTTTTTCTAATTTGATATGTTCATAAACTATCCTAGGTTCATGTTGTTAATCATAACTCGAGATATTAGGTTAGCAATAACCACTATATTTTTCACTATAGCTTCTATACCGTTTGGTTTCTCTTTCAAACAACAACGGAAGGGTATTTCACATCCATTTTTAATTTGATTCATATTGGTAATATCCATTTCCTAAAACAAAAATGGTTTGAGGTAGTACATAAAATAAAATAATAACAAACAATCTCATGAGGAGTATAAATATAACTATATCCTAAAACATATCCTATTTTTTCAACTCTTTTGATTCACCCTAAAGTTTCCATAATTCTTCATAACATACTATCTTTTTTGTTTATAGAATAATTTTAACATATGATTCCAAAAATTATACTTATTGATATAAGTAGATATCTAAAATTATTAAATTATCCCCAATTGATAACATCCTAACCTCTAATGTTATTGAAACCCTACAATACAAACTTTAACACCCAAAACCTATACACTCAGATCTGGTGGTGAAAATATATTATTGACATAAAAGATTTGTAAAACCCCATTATTTTGTGAAATATTATATTTTATAATTAATTTAAATTATTATATGTCTTGTGTTATACACAATAACAAGTTTCTTTGAAAGAGTGCATGAAACACAGCATCGAGCTAAAATAAACCATGAAATCATTTTATTTTACATACAACTGTTATAACATAGATGTTAAATAGGCATGTATGAATAGTATTCACCCATTTATAAAATATACATTTAAATTTAATACCCAAAATAATTTAATTTATAAATTCTTAGTAAGTAATCAATTAATTTTTTGGTAAAGTAATTATATTCATTGAAAATATGTTTTCTTCAAAAATGATTTTCATTTCTTTTTATGAGAAAAATTTATAATTAATTTTTAGGTATTTTAGAAAGTTTTTTTGGTAAAACGGGCTTAATTTTTTTGGTCAACATATTAAAAAATTCTTATGGTGATATTTCTGGGATTTTTATGAAAATAATGATTTTTTAGTGAATATTAAAAAATACTGATTTTTGTTAAATTATTATTTATTTTAAATAAATTTGGAAATTAAAAAGGATCCATTATGTTTTAAAGTTACATAATTTTTATTTATTATTTTAAAATACACTTAATTAATTTTTAATGAACTTTATACTAGATTTTAGTATATTTTTATGCCTGGGGTTTAAAGGAGGATTTTTTTCTTAAATTTTTTTAAAGTGTATAATGGTTCTCAATTTTAGTTAATTAAAATAATCCCAAATAAGGAATGTTTTAAATGAATTATTTATATTATATATATATAAATTTTAATTATTATTAAAATAGTGAAAATTATCAGATATATAGATAATATAAAACCATCTTGGGCTTAAAAAATACACTTCTTGAAAACCCTCTTTTTCGTTGTGCCTGCATGTTTTGTTTTAAATTTAATTTTACCACCATTAGAAAATTTATTTGGAAATATTACCTTTGTTATTGAAATAATCATTTCAATATTATATTATGTTGAATTTTGGATAAATTTCTAAAGAGAATAATTTTTTGATGAATCGTGAAAAAATGATGCGTTTTAATTGTAAATTTCCTTTTTCATAAAATTTATTTATAAATTTAAATTAAATTTAAAAAATTTTTGTAAAGTAAAATTATTTAAATTATAGATTAATTATCATAATTTATTTAATTTTATTCAATTTAATATTAAATTTACATATAAATCTTTATATGCTTTTGAAATTGTTCTCTTTAAAAATTCGCATTCTCATCGCATCTGTGTGATTAATTTTAAATTAAAATTTTCCAATTCAATAAATTTAACATGGAAACCTGGATTATATATTTTTAATGACAATAAGTTTTATTATTTAATAATTTAATCTTAATTTTTGACCAAAATGAGTAGTAAAAATGGTAAAAGTTATTTACCATAGTTAAGGTAAAAATTGTTTTACCGATGGGGGGGGTTACACTAAAAAGATAAGGGTAAAAAATGAAACAAAAAATGTCGATTTTTTTCCATAATTATACCTCATACATTATTAAATTAATAATGGTTCATTATTGGAACCTTGTGACATGAAAAAAATTAGTTGAATTCATTCTTTCAAAGAATTACAAGTGTGGAACCCACTCTACTCTCCTATTAATTGTTTGAAAACCTTTTGGTTCAGAAAATATCAACACAAATAGAATCCCAAATTATCCCCTCAAAGTCTATAAACTTTTTTTTTCATAAAACCAACCTAGCAAGTCTTTTGGTGCAATCATAAGGAGGATACTCAATAAAGATGTAACATTCATCAATGAGTGTTTTTGTATTATTTATTTTTTCGATAATTTAATTATTATTATACTGTTATGATATAATAACAACTATATATTATATGCACGGTGATGTTTTTATTTTAAGAGAATGTACAATAACCATATCCACTTCCATCAAATGGGCTGTGAAATCGTCTTTCTTGTGTGCGATGGACTATCGCCTTACAAACCAATGTCATTTGTTTTACCATTACCACGTCTCAAGGATGGAAATAATGATGGATTTATTGTTTATATATGATATTTGTTTTTTTATTATTCTTTTGTAAATTTTTTAACACAAATAACCACATGATTTCAAGTTTATGGGAATACGATAATGTCGTTCGTGTGTACGACAAACTACCGACTTGCAAAGCAATGTGATTCACTCACGCTTCACATGGAAGGTATTAAGGATGTATTAAATAAAATAATTTAATATATATTAAATAAAAGATATTTTATAATGATAATATATCATTTAATTTTCTTTATTTCAATCTGAAAATAAAATAAAAAAAGTATTCATGCATATATACAACCTACTGTCTACAAGAAAGGTGTATTTCATTTTCTACCAAAAAATTTTATAGATTAATCTCGATAAAAATATATATAATATTATAAAGACCTGGAAATTTGATGGAAAATTTTTTCTTAATTTTATTTGGAATTTTACAAGAACTCATTTTCTGACGGCGCCTGATTTCGAGTCCCGGTGTGCCCGGAATCATTTTCCGAAATTTAGCTCGGGTACGTTCAGTGAACCAATGAGCGGGTTTTTCTAACTTTTCAACCAGTGCTCGAAATTGAAATCTGAGGGCACTGATGAACTCGCAATGCCGGTAATTTCTACTAGGGGGTTTTTTTATAAATTGTATATGTGAATTATACCCTCGTGCATGCGTATTTTAATTGCAGGGTGTTTATATAATTTATCTTGAATAATTTAAACCCTTGTCGTTGATGAGTTATGTATTGAGCTTCTAATGTGAAGTGCACGGGATTACGAACAAGCCCAGACCCTCCGCTGGTTGTTCTTTTGTGCGCGGGATGACGGGAGAAGAAGAAACGGGCCGCAACGGCAATTTGAAGCCGTCGTAGTAAAGTGCAGGTCCCGGGAGAGACGCGGGCACAGACGGTAGGTGAATCGGACCACCGAAGTGCGTTCGGTGGTCCGCAGAAAGTGATGCCGACGTGCCATGCCAGGACGAAGGATGTCCGAAGGTGACATATTTCTAGTGGAGGAAACAGCCCGCGGGTTTGGAGGAGAAGAAAGCGTGAGAGTTTGGGAACAAAGAATGAAGATTGGAGAGAGAAGGAGATAAGAGAAATAAATTAAAAGAAGACATAAGAAATCAATAGAAAGTAATGGGGCGTGAAGGTATGGAGTAAAGGGAGGCACAACTTTTGGGTGGTGTGTGGATTTGAGGGTGTGGGATTTAAGGAATTAAATCAAAATAAAAATAATAATAATATAAAAATGTTATTATTATTTTTGTTGGGAAAACTGTATTTTGACAGTATCTTCCTCGTGCGACCTCGGTTTCACGAACCATCAGCAGTAGTGTGACCCAGACTCTGAGACGGAATTTATGATTCCAATAATGGATGTCTTTTTTGGGTTTTTGGATTGGGGACCCGAAGCGCTCGGAAAATAATAGATTTAATAATATTATTAAATCTTCGACCTGTTATAACTCATGCGTGCGACATCCGATTGGCTTGCCCTCAGCGGCGACGTGACCCTGTCTTTAAGACGGTCGATTCAAGTCTAATTTTCGGTACTAAATTATGGTTTGTGGATCGTGTCCACGAAACACCCAATTATAATAATAATATTATTATTATGGGATCTTGTATTGGACATATCTCTCTCATACGGTGTCGGAATGACGAACCGTATGTGACGTTGCGACCCTGGAATAAAGACAGAACTTTTGGAATACTTCAGCTGAGTTTTGGTTTCAGTTGGATAGTGGCCGGATTGGATTGTACCGGAAATCCAACCGGGCCCCTAGAACGAAAAAGCTGATAACTTTCAGACTGGACGTCCGTTTGAAGAACCATCATCGGCGTTGGTGATCACATTGAGAAACGGTCCCTATGAGCATACCCTATGAGAGTTCGGGGTACAGTCGAGATACGGCCGGGTTGGTTCACACACGAAACCAACCGGGGCCTTGGGATGAAAAGGCTAATAACTCACAGACCAGGCGTCCGATTGACGTGTCGTCTGTTGCGTTGAGACCCCTATGATGAGGAGGTCCTTTGAGATACTTCTTCGTGGGACATTGAGATACATGGAGTATCGACCTGTAGCTCGTGGAGCGGATCCTCCTAGAGACGTGCATTCGGAGTACGGAGACCGTGTAGCTGGCTGAGACTTGACGACTGCTTGACTGACTCGACTTGGAGTGAGTCGACTAGCCCAGTGGACAGAGCACTACTTTGTTGGGTACAGAACCATGGCGGATGGAGCACTACCTATGTGACAGTGCAGACCTACGGTACTCGTCCGGAGAGTATATCTGTAGGCTATTAGGGGGTGTGAACTACTCTGTTTGGGTGGAATACCCCGGCGGGAAGCACTACTGTGTTTGGGTGGCTGGCCCACGGTACTCGACAGGAGGAGTACCTCAGCAGTCTTAGATTAGTGAGCAGTACCTCGGAGTCGTGACAAGACCACTGTACACTCCAGAGATGGGGCTCTTCAGCAGTTACGGTTTCGATAATGAAAATCTTGGTTTGAGCTGAGTCTTTGAACTTTGTGTTTACCTAATGATTGAGATGGGTCACTTGATAACTTAGGTATATGTATGGGATCTTCTTTGTGGTTATCCTTTTTGGTTTTAGTGAGACCTTGAGGGTCTCGGGGTCCCAACTGAGTATCGTTATACTCACCCCTGCACGGGCTATGCCCGCACCTCGTTGTGTTGGTTGCAGATGACGGGCAGAGCTGACGGAGGCCGAGTGTTCGAGGACTAGACGGTACCCGGAGGTGGACCACACGACGAGTCAGTATCCGGAGGTGGACTTCACAGCGAGACGACACTTGGAGGGGGTTGACGGGCGAGATCATTGAGGAGTTATGCTATTTGTACCTACGCTTCAGGTAGGATCTGTGGTGGATGATCCAGGAGTTGTGCGATCTATACCTACCCTTCAGGTAGGATCCGAGGAGGACGACCCAGGAGGTGCTTCCTTTCTTCCAGCTATTTGTCTTTTTCTTTTGTACTTTCATTCAGTTGTAGATGTACTTTCAGTTGGGTTTGTATTCTGACCCATTTACTTTTCAGCACTTTCTTTTGTACTTAGTGTTTTACTTCCACTTGTACTCTGTGGTGTTTTGTTTACTTTTATAAAGGCAATACCTTCCTAGTTATCGGGATTTATTCCTTTGGTGCTAGTCGCCAGCCCCTGGCCTATGGAAGGAGGTCTTGGGGTAGTCACGGCACGGGCCCCGAGGATGGGTCGTGACAAATTGGTATTACAGGAGTCGGTTCTACCGCAGAACTTATAACTCTGATATTTTCTTTCTTTGAAGTAATAGTGTTAAGGGTACCGAGTGTGGTCTTCAGTTCAGGGAGTCCAGTGTTGGTGCGGGCGGCCGACGTATCCATACACGAGGACCCTGACAACTGAATTCCGACTTTGTGCATGAAAACACTGATTGCGTATGTGTTTCCAGAAGTTTTATTTAAATATCAGCTCAAACCAGGTCAGCTCACCAGGTATAATCGTTTGACCATGTCACGATGTTTCTTTCAGGATGCCTTTTCACAGACGACTAGCTACAGCCCAGAGGGATGTGTGTACTGACAGCCTGTCGAGTGACGAGTCTTCGGTATAGGGCCCTCTTGCAGTTGAGGCACCAGCGGAGGCACCAGCGGTACTACCATACGTTGGGCCACCGATGCCACCATCCCCAGCAGTAGGCGATGCACGCCACTTGAGCGCGCTGCACGAGTTCGAGTGCCTGAGGCCACCCAGGTTCCGGGGAGAGACGGACCCGTAGGCGGCTGAGGTTTGGATGGAGGCTATGGTGAGAGTCTTCAGGCTAGTGGGGACACCTGCAGACTTCATGGTGATCTTTGCTGCCATCCTTCTTCAGGAAGAAATGGGCAGGTGGTGGAGCCACTTGTTCCAGTTTTTCGACAGGATGACCTTCGCATGGGAAGACTTTGAGACCTCCTTCAGGGTGGAGTTTGTGCCAGTAGCTCTACACCCCGAGCTTGTTCAGAAGCTTCTTCCTTTGTCGCGTGTTTTTCGATCAGTAGTTGAGTCATCTGTGGGTAGTAGACAGATGATGCAGAGGTCCAGGAGGACCAGACCAGTAGTTGGGTGATCTCAGGTTTTAGGATCGGTGGTGCGGGGCACTCGGGGTGGGGACAGAGCTAAGAGTGCCAGAAACAGACAGTGTTACTCATGCGGCGGAAAGGGTCACCTGGCACGTGACTGTCCGACTCCTCGTATAGTTGATCCGCAGGCTTTCAAGGAGCCACCGAGGCAGAAGCAGCGGCGGGTGCTTGAGCAACAGTCGAGCAGTGGACAAGGCAGTAGAGCTCCGGGAGCAGGTAGACAGGATTGGAACTAGTGGATATGTCCCTTGTACTTCTAGTTCCATGTTGCTGTTGTATTTGTGTCTTTGTACTATGAGCTGCAATAAAAAAAAGACACTTATCTTTTTTTTCTATCCTGTCCTTTTGTTTGGTTGATACTGAGTGGTCCCGGTTAAAACTGTTGACTTGACCCTCACTTTCGAGATTTCTACTGGAGGAGACCCAGTGACCTCATACTGATGCCGACAGTGTGACTTGACCCTTGGAGGCGAGAGTGATAGTTGGATCTCTTAGTAGTTACGTCGAGGCCTTACGACGTCATCCATGGCATGAATGCATCATTCATGTCAGGATTGACTGTATTAGGAAATGGGCGTGGTTCATCCAGGGTATGAGACCGAGTTTCTCTTTTCAGCAAAGGAGAAATTTTAGTAGCTCTTTCAGATCATATGCAAAGAAGGTACAGATCTTCCAGGAGCGGATGAAGACTGCACAGTGCAGTAAGAAACAGGAAACCGGCTCTAGTCATAGAGACTCGAGCGTGATAAATGTTTAAAGAAGAGGAATCTTTAAGGAGTGATGAGTCTGCAGAGCAGCAAATGTGGAGGCAGAGCTAGGAGAGCAGCATGAGGTGGTGTACATCTTAACATGCTACAACCACCCACCTTAGTTATCCCCACCAGGCTCAGGGAGCTGGAGGGCGGAGGAAGAATGTGGTTGCATGCGGTCAAGGAGTGTGACCCAATGGCTCTAAAAATTATTCAAGGGACAGTCTGTATCCACTACTAGCTGTTGTAGTAACAGGCGTCGATATGAACCATTCCTTGCTTTCACAAATGTTATTCCAGACCTAGAGTTTCTGGAAGCCGTGGACTTGACCCTCACGTCTGGAGATACCATGGGAGGAGACTCGATAATCACACTTATGCTGACGGTGTGGTCAGACCCTCGAGGAGAGAGTTTCGGTTGGAATCTCTTGGTGGCAACGTCAAGGCCTTATGACGTTAGTTTGAGTATGGAATGGGAAATAACTGTTCATACTCAAATTGACGGTTTTAGGCAAACGTCGGGATGGGTTTTCCTTGGTCAACGAAAAGGAAACCCCAGGCAGCACAGGATAAACTCTTTTACAGGAGGGTGTGACTAATCACTCTTGAGTCGGTCAACCATACCCTCGTGGCAGCAGTCGTTTGAGTTTCAATTCTAACAGGAATTGGAGACCTCTAGAGTACAAGGATAATGATCACGTCCTTATATGGGTATCACCTCGACGAGGTTTACGGGGATGTGACCAAAGCGGCAAGTTATCTCCAAGGTTCAATGGACCTTTCTAGGTCCTCAGCTAGGTAGGCGAGGTGGTTTACCGCTTGACCCATCCACCTCAGTTGCACCAGGTGCACGAAGTTTTCTAGGTATCTCAACTGAGGAGATACTCGCTCGACCCTTCGCATATCATCGAACATGAGGAGCAGGACGATGGCGATGGGGTTACTTCCACGGAGGTTCCAGTAGGGATCGAGGATCGACATGAGCGGATCCTACGAGGATGGTATATTTCTTGGGTGCGCTTTCTTTTGCAGTATGGAATCTCCAGGTAAGCACATGGGAGGGGAAGGCTCAGGTGCGTGCTCAATACCTCTTTTGTGACCCTAGTTTGTGTTGAAGATTTACGGGGACATAAAGCCCTGAGGTGGGAGTAATGAAAAGACCCAGAAATTTTAAGGAAAAGTTTTTCTTAATTTTCTATGGAATTTTACAAGAACGCAGTTTCTGAAGGCACCTGATTCCGAGGCCCAGTGTGCCCGGAATCATTTTCCAAAATTTAGCTCGGGTACGTTCAGTGAACCAACGAGCGGGTTTTTCTAACTTTTGAACCGGTGCTCGGAATTGAAATCTGAGGCCACCAATGAACTCCCAACGCCGGTAATTTCTACTAGGGGATTTTTGTATAAAGTGTATATGTGAATTATACCATCGTGCATGCGTATTTTAATTGCAGGGTGTTGTATAATTTATCTTGAATAATTTAAACCCTTGTCGTTGATGAGTTATGTATTGAGCATATAATGTGGAGGGCACGGGTTTACGAACAAGCCTGGACCCTCCGCTGGTTGTTCTTTTGTGCGCGGGATGACGGGCGATGAAGAAATGGGCTGCAACGGCAATTTGAATCCGTCGCAGTAAAGATCAGGTCCTGGGAGAGACGCGGGCGCAGACGGTAGGCGAATCGGACCACCAAAGAGCGTTCGGTGGTCCGCGGAAAGTGTTGCCAACGTGCCATGTCGGGACGACGGATGTCCGAAGGAGACATATTTCTAGCGAAGGAAGTAGCCCGCGGGTTTTGAGGAGAAGAAAGCGTGAGAGTTTGGGAATGTAGAATAAAGATTGGAGATAGAAGGAGATAAGAGAAATAAATTAAAAGAAGACATAAGAAATCAATAGGAAGTGATGGGGCGTGAAGGTATGGAGTAAAGGGAGGCGCAACTTTTGGGTGGTGCGTGGATTTGAGGGTGTGGGATTTAAGGAATTAAATCAAAATAAAAAAAAAATATAATAATGTTATTATTATTTTTGTTGGGAAAACTGTATTTTGACGCTATCTTCCTAGTGCGAACTCGGTTTCACGAACCGTCAGCAGCAGTGTGACCCTGACTCCAAGATGGAATTTATGAGTCCAATATTGGATGTCTTTTTTGGGTTTTTGGATCAGGTACCCGAAGAGCTCGGAAAATAATAGATTTAATAATATTATTAAATCTTTGACCTTCTATAACTCATGCGTGCGACGTCCGATTGGCTTGCCGTCAGCGGTGACGTGGCCCTATCTTTAAGACGGTCGATTCAAGTCTAATGTTCGATACTAAATTCTGGTTCATGGATCGTGTCCACGAAACACCCAATGATAATAATATTATTATTATTATGGGATCTTGTATCGGACATATCTCTCTCATACGGTGTCGGAATGACGAACTATCTGCAACATTGCGACCCTGGAATAAAGAAGGACCTTTTGGAATAATTCGGCTGAGTTTTGGTTGCAGTTGGATAGTGGCCGGGTTGGATTGTACCCGAAATCCAACCGGGGCACTGGAATGAAAAAGATGATAACTTTCAGAGTGGACGTCCGTTTGACGAACCGTCAGCAGCGTTGGTGATCACAGTGAGAAACGGTCCCTATGAGCATACCCTATGAGAGTTAGGGGTACAGTCAAGATACGTCTGGGTTGGTTCGCACACGAAACCAACCGGGCCCCTGGGACGAAAAGGCTAATAACTCACAGACCAGGCGTCCGATTGACGTGTCGTCTGTTGCGTTGAGACCCCTATGACGAGGCGGTCCATTGAGATACTTCTTCGTGGGACTTTGAGATACATGGAGTATCGCCCTGTAGCTCGTGGAGCAGATCCTCCTGGAGACGAGCGTTTGGAGTATGGAGACCGTGTAGCCGGCTGAGACTTGACGACTGCTTGACCGAATCGACTTGGACTGAGTCGACTAGCCCAGTGGACGGAGCACTACTTTGTTGGGTGCAGACCCATGGCGGACGGATCACTACCTGTGTGACAGTGCAGACCCGCGGTACTCGTCCGGAGAGTACCTCTGCAGGCTATTAGGGGGTGTGCACTACTATGTTTGGGTGAAATTCCCCGATGGGAAGCACTACTTTGTTTGGGTGGATGGCTCACGGTACTCGTCAGGAGGAGTACCTCAGTAGTCTTAGGTTAGTGAGCAGTACCTCGGAGTCATGACATGACCACTGTACACTCCAGAGACAAGGCTCTTCAGCAGTTATGGTTTCGATAATGAAAATCCTGGTTTGAGTTGAGTCTTTGACCTTTGTTTTTACCTCATGATTGACATGGGTCACTTGATAACTTAGGTATATGTATGGGAATATACCTGGGTGGTGGTTATCCGTTGATTTCTTAATCCTTGTGTTCCTCATGATTGAAATGAGTTACTTGATAACTTAGGTATATGTATGGGCATATACCTAAGTAGAGGTTATCTGTTGAGATCTTATTTGTGGTTATCCTTGTTGGTTTTAGTGAGACCTTGAGGGACTCGGGGTCCCTACTGAGTATCGTTATACTCACCCATGCATGGGCTATGCCTGCACCTCATTGTGTTGGATGCAGACGACGGGCAGAGCTGACGGAGGCCGAGTGTTCGAGGACTAGACGGTACCTGGAGGTGGACCACACGACGAGTCAGTATCCGTAGGTGGACTTCACGGCGAGACGACACTCGGAGAGGGTTGACGGGCGAGATCATTGAGGAGCTGCGCTATCTGTACCTACCCTTCAGGTAGGATCCATGGTGGACCATCCAGGAGCTGCGCTATCTGTACCTACCCTTCAGGTAGGATCCGAGGAGGACGACCCAAGAGCTGCTTCTTTTCTTCCAGCTGTTTGTCTTTTTCTGTTGTACTTTCGTTCAGTTGTAGCTGTACTTTCAGTTGGGTTTGTATTCTGGCCCATTTACTTTTCATCACTTTCTTTTGTACTTAGTGTTTTACTTCCTCTTGTACTCTGTGGTGATTTTCTTACTTTTATAAAGGCAATTCCTTCCCAGTTATCAGGATTTACGCCTTTGGTGCGAGTCTCCAGCCCCTGGCCTATGGAAGGCGGGCTTGGGGTAGTCACAGTACGGGCCCCGAGGACGGGTCGTGACAAATATTTATGATATTTATAATATGTTTTACATTCTAGATATTATCCATCTTTTTCTTAGAAAGCGGACCACAAATAAAAAGTCAAAAAATACCTAAAAAATAAATTATTTATTTCCTGAAATGTGACTTGAACATATAATTGTTAATAAATGGGTAATAGAGGGTCATAAGAAAATAATATATGATATGATATATATAAATATGGTTATTTTATATATTTATAAAAAAAATATTTATATTATAAATGAGTATTGATCATGTGAAAAAGATGTCAAGACTTAAAGTATGGGATTTATGTCCTACTTTTTAATTTTTTGAGACACATTCCATACACACTACCTATTTATATTATGTTTTGTATATACAGATAATAAATTTATTTTATGATTATTCTACTTAGAATTATTTTTATTTACATATCCATTTTAATATCTCCCAATCAGGGGTTTTAAGGTTTAAAAGTTACAAACTGGTAAGTGATTTTTGTCCCAATTTTCCTTCTCTGAGACTCACATTATACTATAAACCTATATTTTTTCACGAGGTGTTTATAAATAACATTTGACATGTAAAATCATGAATATATTTATCCTTATGATATTTCATCTTCAATTATATGTTATTTTTTCATGGGTCTTATAATTCAAACTTACGACTCTGGTAAAGTTTTCATGTTACAATCTCGCCGTTTATCAAATTGTTTATCAATATGTGTATGATGAAAATATATTATGATCCATATATCAAGAAACTCACCATTTTTTATAATATATTTATTCATGGTATTTTCAAGTAATAGAACCATTTTCCACTCCTTGGTATATAAAATAACTGAGAGAATGTTTTTAAGAAAATATGACTTTATTTCTCTCTTCTATCAAAAATCCATTTTCTTCCAAAACCATATTTTCATAAATTAGTTTAAAAAATGATATATTATTTACATATTATTTTTAAATTAAAATTTAACCCATTTTTTAATTTAAAAAAATGTTTTTAAGGGAATATTCATGTTGTTTTAAAAAATTGTGCTCATTTGACTTTTATCAAAAATGTAAAAGGATTATTTGTTTTAACATGTATGACATGAACAAAAATACCAATCACCATTAAATTTATTTTAATTTTATATTTCATTATATTTTTTTATCATTATTTTAATGTAAAAGGATTTAAAAAACGCTTTATATTTTAAAAAATTGTTTTTCAAACAGGAAAGGATATTTTCTTAATGAAATGTTTCCAATTATTTTTAAAGATTACAATATATGTTTTAAAGTTTATTTTAAAAATAACATTTCCACAATATTTTATAATGTTTAGTTTAAAAAAATTAATTTCAGAGAATGGTTATTTCCCTCAATAAACATTCCAGGTGATTTTTTTTAAAATACTTTTTCATCAAAGATAAAATCCTTTGATGTTACATAAGTTTTATTGAGTATATGGTCCAAGGTTACCGTTTTTATTATTTATATGAATATTTTATTTTTCTGATTTAAATATTTTTATAAAACTCATTTATATTCCATGGGTAATACCATGAAAAAAATACTTATGATAATTGATTTGTTTTCTATGGGTAATGATTTGATGAAATGATGAAATGATTATGAAACTTGTTGATTTTTCATAGGTTATGTAAAAATGAAATGTTTATAAATCCCATTTCATTTATTTATTAATGATATTATGGATGTTTTACAGATATATATGGTTTTCATTCTTAGATTTTGGTTACGTTATAACCAAGGATAGTTGTTATGTTATAACCAAGTATGGTGGTTATGTTGGAAACAAGGATAATGGTTATGTAATAACCAAATAATTGGTGTGACCTATATATATCTACAATTTATTTCGAAATTAATTATATATCATGATATTGATAGGTCTATAATGGGGATTTAAGTTGATTTAGTAAGGTACTTTGTCCACTATGATAATCTTGAGAGTGAACCTTAACCACTACAACTGTTTTAGGAGTGAACTCATTACACTATGAGGAAAGGACTACCATTGGGGATGGAAGTGTGTGAAACCCAAGTGTTTTATACACTAATGGAGTGCCCTAAAAAGTTTTGTAAATGATCCTTGAATATTATAGATATTATTTTCTACGTATATGTGTATGATGAAAATCTATGACTTATTTCAATGTTATTCTCTCATGGATCATGTTCTCTAATTCGCATATGATTTATGTCTTATGAACTACCAATCTTTTTTCCACGACTCAATATTATTATCATTGACATAAAGGGTTTGTTTTTATTGTTTTATACTCATTTTCTCATACCATTGTGTTCATGTTATTATTACATATCATCCATGTTTACCCTTTAATAGAATATGATATCACCCTTTCTTTTTTCCCTTTCCCTAGGATATGAAGAAAGGTTTTAGTGGGCTATTATTGTGAAGAGTACTACAAGGGAAGATCCTTTTAGGACAAATTTGATAACTTCCAAAAATTTAAGAAGATTATGTTACATGTTTCCAAAGGAAATAAACTATTATGGTCCTTAGGAATGTTTTTTGTAAGGCATTGAATATTCATCTAAAAATATATAACATCGATGTATGAAAATCTTGGGGTTCTTTAGTTGGTATCAGAGTAAATGATTTTTTATCCTATGAAAAATAAGATAATAAAACATTAGATAAATCCATAGGTATATTTATAAGGATATGTCAAGTGATGAAGTTGCACTCAATTTATTATTATCCATGAGATTATTTTCATTGATATTATACATGGATGCAGTTGCACTCAATTTATTAATTAAATGTCATGTTTGTTTAGTTACTTAACTGTTCATATTTATTGTGCCTGATCAAATCATGATATTCAAATTATTTATTAAATGGAACTTGTCTTCGATTATTTACCTTTCCATATTGATTATGCCTTATTGATTCATGATACATTTCACTATATGTATCCCTTACTAAGCATTTGATCTCACCCTTGTTTTTTTCCTTCCACTAGGATATGAAGAATAATTATTTAAATGAGTTCAGAGATGTCAAAAATTTTCCATTACAATGTTTTGTATTTTATACCCAATGTAAAATGTGTATCATATATGGATTTATCTCTCCAATACTACTAAATTGATTGGAACTTTTTGGTTTTACCCCTTTTAAGTATACCAATTTAATAATGTATACATCGACTCTAGGTTATTAATTATACCAATTTAAGAAATTAGTCAACGGCTTTGGGTTACTAGAGTTCAGGTCTTTAAAATTGGTATTAGAGAAATTTTAATAGAAACCTTGGGAACTAGATTAACAAAAACAAATATTAGGTAACATAACCAAATGGTAGACTTTTACAATAAGCATAATATTACATCCTAAAGTTCTAGTAAGGAATATATTATGTTATTTTTCTTAGAATACATCCTTGTATGAATACTACAAGTGGATGTAGATTTTCATTTTTTTTAACTATGGGTAATAACTCTGAAAATGGAACATTAAAATTTGATTTGATCATCACCTGGTGCACAACAATGGGCCTTACAACAAACCTAGTTTGAAACTACTTGGTGATATTCTTAGGATAATTCACATTATATTTATAAACCATTATGATGTATTTTAAAGTGAATATATCCCTAAAGAAGCCCTGTTTATGATTCCAAGATTATCAATTCATAAATTTTCAATTTATGTTAAGTGTCACACCATATTTAGAATTATACATTATGATTTAATATTTATAATATTACAATCAAATTCAGTATATTATATTCTTTATAAATATTTCCTAGGATGAATAAGGGAGTCAATACTCCTATAAAGGTTAGATATTTCCCTACTGAGTAATCTTATATAGCTTGTATTGGATCTGAGTAGATCATAGAGATATTAGGGAAACTCAATAAGGTTATGATAAATAACCTTACCCAAATGGAGTGACCTACTTCATCACAATAGGATTATCATTTCATGGATCACTTCATGTGATAAAATCCACCATCATTCAGTGGAACTATTAATATATAGGTAGATAAGTAATGGATTAAGTCCCTTAAAAATATATTTCTCGCCTTTAGATGTGATGAAAAGGAGAAGTTTATACTAGTAGTATACTATCTCAAGATAGATGATAATAAATGTTCATCCAGAATACTATGGAGGAAGAATAAATAGAAGACATGGAATAGAGATATTTTAAGGATACAATCTCTGATAAATATTTCACCTTGTGATCAGTAGATTGAAATGAAGAGAATGTTCCTTATCTTAAAGAAAAAGGAAAAGGTAAGTGTTGCAAAGTATGAGACTACCTTTACAAGACTATCCACACATGCTACTGATTATATATTCAAAAAAAATTAATGATTGACCATTTCTTTGAAGGTTTTAAGCCATGCCTCCTAATGTCTCTAGTTTCTCAAACTTTTTCATCATATGATGAAATAGTTTTACGCATAGTCAAAATAGAGAAGGAATTATATATATCCTATATATTCATGGGGAATCAAGATGATAATAAGTCATCAAAACACAAAGAAAAGGGGAATGTGTCAAAGATGAAGGTAAAGATAAATAAATTTCCATCATGTGAAAATTAAAAAATAAACACCCTAGAAAGGGTTTTAAGGTCATGGGAGTTTGTTAAAAGTGTAGTGGAAAGGGTCATTTGGCTCATGAATTTAATGGAAATAAAGAGACATGTCCTGACCCCCTCCCTCCAAAGATACCCTCCCGGGCTGGCAATGAATAAAGGGAGATAATGACATCTGAGTCCTGCCTCTAAAAGGCCCTGGGTTGGCGACTAGCACCAAGGGTGTACAAATCCCACAATATGGGTGGCATTTCCCTTTATAAGAAACAAAATCAAGAGATAATATGAACCATACACCACCACCCCAAAACATATAGGAAAAAGAAACCCAAACCACACCACATTCATGTATAAATAGAACTGGTACAAATATAATAAGGTATTTAAATTAGAAACCTAAAAGTAAAGCTAAAGGAATGATACAGAAACTGTCAAGATCTGAGCTAGTAAGGTCTATCACAGTCTCCGAAGTCCCCCTAGAATCCTGGAAATATTTTTATATACATAGGGTGAGCATAAAAATACACTAAGTAGTAAAAAAAAGTCTCTCATGCATATGTGAAAGAATCGTACTAATTCCCCTGTGAGAAAACAATAGAACCAGACGACACCTATATAGGTATACTAACCAACCCCAAACTTACCAGGAATGATCCCTAAGTAATTAAAGTCAAGTAATATAATATAAATTACATCTATGATCGGGTACATCACACCACATTCCCACTTGTATGTCTCTCTCGCCCATTATCGTACGTCCAGGGGCTCCCATCCCTTCTGTATACCATATCACATCCAACCCACAAACCCCTAGACCACACAATAGATCCTTCCCACACACACCTAGGCCTCATTACACATACCACCCAAACACACCTGATCCTCAAACAACATCACAACAAATCTCATCCATAATACACCTAAGAAAAACATTGCAACTCATTCCAAAAACACCTAGGAAACAAACCACCTCACCCTCAAACACCTGGGCATCGCGTCTCACCCAAAGACACCTGGGCCTCACAAACGACCTCACCCACAAACACCTGGGCTATCAGAACCACCATGTAAAAAACTAAAAACCTCTGGTCATCATAGCATGTTCCATACCCAGCTCTCCTGGAAGAAAGAATGGAAAAGTGTGGGTACCCATCCATCTGTACTCCTCACCAGATGTTTGGGAAAGACTTCCTACCTCATGACTATGGGGGTGTTCGACACATAGTTCAAAAATATGGTGGGTGTGTATAGTAATGACAAGGAAATACAAGTTTATATGTATATAATACCAAACACTCAAACCCAACCTATGGGTTATCAGACAAACAACTAACTCACAAAACTTTCACCTTTGTTGCTACCTCTAAATGCACAACACGACACATCAAACCACAAACCCCATTTCACAATTACAAAAAATTCATTTAACCAATTCCATTCCATCAACCAAACCAACCCAATCAATTAAAAACATTATTAAATATATATTTATTCATTCCATCACTACCATAGAAACTATCATTCACGACACATATAAAGTGACACATAATCATTCATTCAGGAGGTGAAGAGCCATGGAGAATTAACCCACTTCACATTGAATACACATCATACCATGACTTATCGATACAGGGATAAGAATTTGAGGTGTTATTAATGAAAATCATCTCATAAAATACCCATAATAATTACTATTTTCCTTCTTCAAACTCTTCCACATAGAATACCACATTAACAAAACTAACCCCCAACTCACAAAAACATCTAGTAACATATTACAGCGCAACCAGTTTCACAATCCCAATACATAATCATACCACACCCATCACAACCCCATTGTATGACCAAAATTCACCCACCTCACCCCCAAATACACAAGACACATAAATTCACACACATCAAATCACTGTGTTTACCAAGGAAAATTATATATTAATATTTAATAAGGAAACCCTTATTTAATTCCACTTGTTAATATAGGGGTTATCATTAAAACAATATAATCTTGGGCAATCCATTTATTAGCCGAATATATGTGGATAACCAACTTATATATATAATCATCCAATGGAACAAAAAAACATGCATGATATAAACCATTCTATGTAAAACTTTGGTCCCTAAATGGAAACAATTCTCAGAAGGTAGTTATCCCATAAAAATCACAATATTCATAATAACAAACATACAACAAGATCATGTGTCACTTTCCCCCAGCCCCTATAAATTGATTCTAAAACCAATTTTATTATCTTAGTTAGTTTGGAATAAACTATATTTACAATGGAAAAATCTATATACCCATCCCACATGATGTACAATTACAAAATATGAAGGAAAAACTACTTGGAATAAGGATGGTCGACACTTCATTATTTCTCTAAAAACAGGAGCACGTGTACAACAGGTGAATCTTCATGGAATCATGAACCAATTGTTATAGCCTGGCCACATGACTCCCATGGGAAGAGGGATTTAGCATAACTCATAGCAAGAGAAAAAAGTAGGAATGATCAAAGGGGAATGATATTTCATCTTAGGAAGATCTGATATGAGTCATAGATTAGATATAGTTTTAATTTGTCATTCAAGGTGGATCTGACCAAGACCACATGGTTTGACCATTTCAAATCCCCCTAACTCTTATAAAATTAAATATATAAATAAAACTTTCTGAAACAACTACAAAATTCATCAATTTATTCATTAATACCAATTCTAAACATAAAAGTCATAAAACTTTGAAAACTCAACACTGGTATCAGAAATGGAAAACTGTTGATAAAGAGGCAAAATTGTCTATGAGGAACCATCAAGATGAACCTCCTTCCACCACCAGTGAGACAACATCGGGTGAGACACTTCTGGGTGAGACACCTCTTGAAAAGGAACTACCAAACAAGACACCACCAGGGTGACCTACCACCAAGCATGAGGAACCACCATTGAGAAACCACCGAATGAGGCACCACTAGCAAGACCCCATTAGGTGACGCACCTCCAGAAGAGGCACCAATGGTGATACACCACCATTGAGTGACCCCTAGTGATCCACTACTCAGGTGAGACACCGACAAGGTGACTTACCACATGGGTGAGATCCTTCTAGGCGAGAAACCATTGGCGTGAGACACTGTTGGTGCAAGACACCGCCAACGCGAGACACCATTGGGATAAGATGTCATTTGGAAACAAGGAAAACTAGGAATTTTTCAAAGTTTTGAAATAACCCACCTTGACCTCCAATGACACCTTAAACACTAGATTTCCTAAAAATTAATGGACTTTAAAGTTCAAGCCCATTACATCAGATACCTCTCAAACTATTCTTGCCCTTGAAAATCCAAAACCATCCTAGAAGGAAATAGAGGAAGGGTCCGAAAAAAACATCCCCCGAGATACATCTCAGAGATCTCTTCACACTTGAAACACCACCACCAATTAAACACATCAAATTTCAATGGTGAACTTTCTTATGTTGTTTAAAAGTAGGAGTCGAAACCTGTACACCTAAGAACACCTCCTCTGACAGCTGCCAACCAAGCCTTACCATCATGGATATTGACACAGTAACCCAAATAACCACAAAACACACCTACCCAAGTGAGGGAATTCCATCCTCCATATCAAGATACTATCCCCTATGGGTGACACTAACTCACCTGCACAAGTTTAATCGCATAACAGTTAATGCATCTCTATTAGAAATTAGTCCCTCCCCCTTTCATAAGTGATAAATTTATCAGACATCACACCAAACACATTAAAAGCAAGGAAAACATATCATTTCATAAAACAGGGTTCAAATATCTCATTACAAAGGAAAACAGAGAAAATAAAAACGAAAAAACAACTATCGGTACTGGGAACGCATCTATGTCTCTCGCTCATAAGTACTCTCCTTCAGGCCACCATACCTTCACAACATAATAACAAAAGGAATGGTTCTCCCATGAAACACCCTATCTTGATGATCCTAGATCTATATTGGTCATTCCACAAACATCGTATCATCCTTGATATCTAACTCTCCTCAGTCAATGAAATGGGATTCATTGTGGATATACAGTCATAGTTGAGAGAGGTGAAAGACATTGTGGATACTCTCTAACCATGGTGGAAACACAAACCGATACACCACCTATACAACTTTCCAAAACACCTAAAAGGGTCTAAAAAACCTAGGAGAAAGCTTACTACCTTTTCCAAATATCTGTTTCCCACATCGAGGGGAAACCTTCAGAAAAAAATCGTCCCCAAACCTAAACTCCAAGGGCCTTTTTCTACGATTAGAATATGACAAGTTATGGTCATATATTGATTTTATCCTCTCACTAATGAGATAAACTTTGTCTTTCATAATCTACTCCATATCGTGACCAAGAAAACTTGTCTCCCCAACCTCTATCCAACACAACAGAGAACGACACAGTCTTCCATAAAAATTCTTAAACATATCCATTCCAATGGAAGAGTGCTAGATATTATTATAGAAAAACTCTACCAAAGGAAATGTTCATACCCAAGATCCACAAATGTCCAATACACATTCTCGTGACATATATTGCAACATTTGGATAGTCTATTCTGTCTACCCATTTATCTGGGGGTGGAAAGCAGTGCTGAGGTGTAATTGAGTGCCAAAGGCATGCTGCAATCCCCTCCAGAATCATTATGTAAACCAAGTGCCCTAATTAGAGACAATGTATCTCATAACCCTTTTGAAGATATACCACTTCATCCATGTACTTCTTATCCAAAACATACACTGCACCCGACTCCTTGATCACTAAGAAGTGGGATGATTACGTCATCCAATACACTATCACCCAGATAACATCACAACCTCCCAGAGCTATGGGTAACACTATGATTAAATCCATCAATATTTAATCCCATTTACACTTGGGAAAATAAAAAGGCTGAAACATACCACCAGGAACACGATGCTCAGCCTTTAGCTACTGGAAAACTAAGAACATTGCCACAAACTCTGCCACTTCCTGTTTCATCCCAATCCAACAAAACTACATTCTTAAGCCATGGTTCACCTAATAAATTCGTGGGTGTATCATTAAATGTGATCTATGAAAATCATGAATATCTCCATCATGCATTACCATGGGAACAAAAAACCTTCCATGAAACAACACCTAGTTCTGACCATCCTCCGACCGTCCCTACAGAGCATCACTATGGAAAACACAATTGTGCATCACCTCTAATTCTGATTCTCCGCACAGAGACTCATCCACATACTAAATTAGATAATATTACATCTTCATCTAAAACAAACATCCTTTACCACCATCCACTCTTGCATCTAAGTGCAACACTGCCAACTCCTCCATCGCTCTCCAAGCAACCACAGATTTCTATAAAACATCCTTCTGTGAATTTCATATCAAAGAATCAACCATGAAATTACCCTTTATTGAGGTATAGGACATCTCTAAATCATAGTCCTAAAGAAAATATATCTACCTCAACTATCTAAATTTCAGATCATGCTGAGAAAATATATACATCAAATGCTTGTGATCTATGAAGGATATGAAGTTCTCCCCAATGAGGTAATATAACCACCACTTTAGTGATAATACAACAGCTACTAACTGCAGATCATGGTTGGTGGAGTTATATTCATGGGGATGTAAATTATTATACCCATAAGAGATCACCACTCACAGCTAAATCATCAAAAATCCCAAAACCACATCAGAAGCATCACAAAACACCACAAAAATCACCCCTTCCTCGGGAAACCATAGTGATGGGGGCACTGACCAACTTCCACTTCAAGAAACCGAACGCTACCCAGAACTGATCATTCCATGAAAAGTCTTGGACATTACTAGTCAAATCTATCAACTGGTCTATAACTTGATATAATTTGGGTAAAAACCTCTTATAATAGCTCATGAGACCAAGGAAACTATGAACCTCTGCCACATTCTTGGGTGCTTCCCAAAAAAAATTGCTTCAACCTTCGATATGTCTATTGTCACACCTTAGTGAGACACCACATTCCCAAGGAAATGAACCTCTCATGTTCAAAACTTACACTTGGATAACTTTCCATATAGATGGTGGTGTCAAAGAACATGTAGGATAGTTATAATAAGATTAGCATGCACCTCCTATAACTTTAAGTAGATTAAGATATCATTGATGAATACAATGAATAACTATTACAATAACTCATGAAACATAGAGTTCTTATTCCCCATAAACATGTCTAGATTGTTCGTAACACCGAATGACATGACTACAAACTCAAAGTTCCTATACTTTCATCTGAAGGTCGTATCTGGGATATCTCCCTCCTTCACCCTCAACTAGTGATATCCAAACCATAGATCGATCTTAGAAAACTAACTCACCCCTATCAGCTAGTTTAAAAGAACATTTATCCTTGGAAGAGGGAAATGGTTTTTTACCATCACCTGATTCAACCTCTGGTAGTCTATACATAACATAAGAATATAGTCTCCCTTATTTGTGAACAACACTGAAGCACCCCACAACAACATAATGGGTCGGATAAAACCCTTTTACATAAGATCATTTATCCGAATCCTCAAATCTTAAAACTAATAAGTTTCAATCTGATAAGGATCCACTAAAATTGAAGAACCATCGGGATTCGAGTCTATCATGAACTCAACATCATGTTAAGGGGGTAGCGTCACAACCTCATTAGGGAAAAAATCTAGGAACTCCCTAATGATCCTGGGAAATTCTACCATCTCAGTGCCCACTGACTCCACTAAAAACTAAGAAAAAAAGGAAATAAGGGGATCCACATGCTGACTTACCACTTAATAACCCCGATCACCAACAAAAACCACACACTGGCCATCTACATCTAACAATATAAATCTTCACTAGAATCAGTTCATAACAGCACACTTGGAATAAAACCAGTTGATGTCGAGGATGTCATCGTATGATGGATCTATAGTAAGAAGAGATTCCCATGGTACTGATGTGGTCCCATCATGAGTCTAAATCCCTATAACACATCAAAAAATCTGTCCTGGTCTCCAACTTGTGTACTCAACACTAGGGGCTTGGGAAGCCTCTCTACGTCTAGTCCCAAAGCATTAGGTAGAGTGGGTGAAATAAAGGAGTTCGAATCTCTTGAATCAATCAAGGTAAAAAACAAGGGTACTAAACAAACACTACCACAAAAACGGGTTTATCCTTCCCTAGGGATTTAACATCACTAGTTCAAAATGCTGTTAAAGACCCCCATTGTCAGTGCTAACAAATTACTATTACGGGGGGCATTTATCAGTGATTTTTTACAAGCACTGATAAAGGCCGACCCTTTATCAAATCATTTAAAAAATCATTGATAAATGGGGTATTTTATCAATGCTTGTAAAAAATCATTGACAAGGGGGGGTTATCAGTGCTTTTTTCAAAGTGCTAATAAAAGACCCCTGTTTATCATCACTTTTTTACAAGCGTTGATTAAAGTATACTTCAAAAAAAATTATATTTCATTAAAAATAGTATTTCAATATATAAATATATTTAAATTGATAAAAAATATAATATATATATTTCAAAATATGGTTTAGATAAGGTAAATTGGAATTTACCCAGAATATATAAGATATTTAGTGGAAGTAAATTATAAAATATTTTAAAAAATATTTTAAATTATTAATTTTTTTATTATTACAAAGTAATAGTCATTTAATATCAATTTTAACATAAAAAATCAAAAAATTAATAAAAGATCTAAAATAAGTTGAAAATGTAACTCAAACTTCAAATGGCCATAACTTTTGATCCAGGTGTCTGTTTGGGCTATACCACATATCAAATCGAATCATACAAAGAGATCTAAACCCTTAGGGACATAAGTTAACCTCTATCACATTTATCAAGGCCAAAAAAGTCCCATGAGGCCTCTAAAACTGAGTTTTTAGTCACTATACCCCAATTTTTTAACATTAAATGAATTTTCAGGCTCGTTTATGGGAGTCTTTTTTCCATTTTTGGCGAGGGATGAATTTATTCCCAAGTATTACATTCATATTGATATTATAGTTTTCAAATTTTATCATTTTTCACAATTTTATATTATTTATAATCAAATATATAACAACATATACAAATTTTTTATATATTCACATGTATAAATTTAATTTTATAAATAAAATAATAAACATATTTAAATGTAAAATAGATTTATTAATATATAAACAAATATATAAACACATATATAAACACATATATATATATATATATTGATAAAAATGTAAAGAAATATATATAAATATATAGATATATCAAAAAATGTGAAACAAAATAGTATAGGGGAGTGTAAAAGGCATTGATGTATATACTAGAGTTATAGGGTTCGAAACTCACTAGAGGCGAGGGCACATGCGAGATTGTGAGATTATCTAAAGCATTGATAAAGGGGTGAAAGAAGCACTGATAAAGGGGTGGGGGTGGGAAGTGCTGATGAAGGGAGCTATTTGGGGTGTGGGAAAAAAATTTATATACCCTTTATCAATGAGGCCTTTATCAGTTATTTTTAGTGCTGTTAAAGGAAACAATTAGTATCTCTAAAAAACATATAAAAGGGTCCATTAATAGTGCTAAAAAAGTGCTATTAAAGGACTCATTTAACATTGCTAAAAAAGAGTTGATAAAAGGTTCAGGAAATTAACTATGCTCAAATTATCAGTTATTTTTTAGTGATGATAAAGGCCTATTCTAGTGCGGTTAAATGCCATTTTTGTAGTAGTGAATTTGGTCGTACCTCTGATGTTCTTCAGCCCCGCTGGAACTGTTGTCTCCTCTGCATGTAATAAACCATGCCTAGCTCCTCTACCACTCTGCTAAAGACCACCTCCATGGACACTCTTAGGTCATGGCCCCTAAACACAAGAAACATATTTAGGTCAACCTCTACATCCTCCATCACCGCTTGGCAGGACAAGAACCCATTATCCCATTTAAAATGGAAATTACTGGAAACTATTGATGAGGATGATACTGAGCCTATCCACCTCCACCAAACTGAGTTTGGGGGGATACTGGGCATTAGATCCGGCGATGGCCATGAACCCCACAACTAAAACACACTGGCACAAAGCTCCTTATAAATGAACAAAACCCACTAGCACCAGAAGTCCATAAATGAATCTGATAAGTTCAACTCCCTATTGGTCAAAACCTTGATGGCCCTAGTGCAAGATAACTACCAATGACAACTTTTCCTCTAGTAGAACGTGTCTAACTCCCCTCTCATGGTAAACCTCTTCATGAGTGAATCTTTTTTATCACCTATACCTTCTTATAAACCTAAAAAAATGTCTGTAATGAAAAAGAAGTAACAACATACTGGATAGAAGGATGGAGTGCCTTCTTAAGATGTCTCTCACAAGAATCATCATCTGAAAAAAAGGTCTATGGAAGAACACAGATGGTCCTTGAACATGATTCCTGGCTCCTGCATAAACATACTCACCTGCTAATGGAAGAGTAGATCTTGCCTCTTCTTAGACATCATTTTAGATGAATGGGACTCTTCCTAGAACTCTTTATAGATTTCAACCCACAAAATGTCTGCTTCTTTCCTATCTCCTATATGAAACATCCATAATTGATGTGGAGCTTCTCACATCTGATCGACTGTCAAAGGGACCCATCACCCCATTTGGGCCTGGATCAAACTAAAGGCAATATTGATCTCCTATAGACACCTCTCTATCTCCAAAAATGAAACACTACCCTCATACTTCCTCAAATCCTACCACTTGAAATCACGCAATGTCTTCTTACAATGATCATCGTCCTCAACCAAATCAACCCTATGATGATCAACCCAATTACCCTACTGAACCTCTACTACCTGATCAGCATGCGGATGGTGATAAAGATCCATAACTGAAAGGTAAAAAAATATTTCCTAAGCCTGAGTAGGGTGGAATTTTATTAAGGTTTGTTTTAACTCATTTAATTAATTTTTTATCCATTTAAAACATCCCAAAACACCACAATTCAACTTGAAAACAAGTCATTATGATGCATGCAAATTTCCAAGGTATCGACTTTATTTGTAGTTCCATCTCACTTGGTCATTCAATAAGCTCAGAGTCCATTAACGGGATCATGAGGTCCCCTAAAATCTCATTTCCTAGCTAGTCTCCCTGGCCTTTATCATGCACCAAGTTCAATTGGAACTATTTCCATACCAATCCCTAAAATCATCACTATGCCTAACTCTGAAATCCATCCTATCTCTCAACCATCAGCTCTAATACCACTCTGTCACAACCCCCTCCCTCTAAAAATACTCCTCTTAGGATGAAAATGAATAAAGGGAGATAATGACCCCCGACTCCAACCTCCTGTAGGCCTCAGGTTGGAAACTTTCAGTACGGGTGTACAACTCTCACAATATGGTAGGAATTATCCTTTATAAGAAACACGATCATGAGGTAAAATGAACCATCCACAAAAAATACAAAACATATATGAAAGAGAAACCCAGGCCATCCCGCATGCATGTATAAATAAAACTTGTACATATACAATAAGGTCAATAAAGTAAATACCCAAAAGTAATGCTAAACCAGTGGCACAACAGTTGTCAAGATCCAAGCTAGTATGGTTTATCATGGTCCGCGAAGTCCTTCTAGAAACCTGAAAATAAATTTTTATACGTAGGGTGAGCATACAAGTTTACTCAATAGAAAAACAAAATTCTCTCATGCACATGTGAAAGAAACATACTAATGCCCCTATGAGAAAACAACATAACAACCTGGAAACTATACAGGTATACTAACCAACCCTAGCCTCACTGAGGAATGTTCACCAAGTAATTCAAGTCAAGTAATGTAATATGAATCCCATAGATGATAGGGTACCCCACACAACTTTCCCACTAGTATGTCGTTATATCCTAATGGCGTACATCCTGGTTCTCCCATCCCTTCCATATACCACATCACACCCTACCCACACACACATAGGCCTCAAAAGACATCATACCTACACACACCTAGGCCTAACAACACATCCCGCCCAAAAACACCTGGGCCTCACACCACACCACATCACATCTTATCCTGAAGACACCTGGTAAATCACATTGCAACTCATCCTGAAAACACCAGGGAAACAAACCACCTTGCCTACAAACATATGGGCTATCACATCTCACCTGAAGAAACCTGAGCCTCAAAAACCACCACACCTGCAAACACTTGGGCTATCAAAAACACCATCTAACACACTAACAGTCCTCCAAAAGTCACATACAATTCTGAACCAAGATCTCCTGGAAGAAATATTGGAAAATTGTAGGTACCCAACCATTTGTACTCCTCACCAGATGTTTAGTAAAGACACACACCCCCATTGGATGGGGGTTTTTGGAACATAGTGTTCAACTAGGATGGGTTGTGTATAGTAATAAAAAAGGAATAAAAGTATATATGTATATAATACCAAACACTTAATCCCAACCTACGGGTTCTCAAACAACCATCCAACTCAAAAACCATCCCCTTTACTGCTACCTCTAAATACACAACACCACACATCAAGCCACAAACCCCATTTCACATTTCCAAGAAATTAATTTAACTAATTCCATTCCATCAACCAAACCAACCCAAGCTATTATAGTCTTTATTAAATAGTAAATAATTTATTACATCACTACTTGGAAAATTATTAGGCACAACACATATTAAGAGACACAGTAACAACCATCTAGGAGGTGAAGATCCATGGTAAATTAACGCACTTCACATTAAATTCACACAATACCATGACTTATTGATATGGGGTGAAGCTTTCTGGATGATATTAACAAAAACAATCTCGAAAATACCCATATAAATCACTAATTGCCTTCTTAAAACTCATCCGCCCAGAATACCACATTAGTAGAACAAACCCCCAACTCATAACCAAATATAGCAACACATTACAAAACCACCAGTTTTTCTACCCCATGACATAATCCTACCACACCCATCATAACCCCACTATATAACCATATTTCATCCACCTCCCCCCACATACACAAACCATAACAATTCCCACACATAAAATCACTATACATACCAAGGCAAAAAAAAATTCAAATTTAATAAGGAATCCCTTATTTGATTCCACATGTTAATTCATGGGTTATCATAGAAATTGTATGACCCTAGGGAATCCATTTATTATGTGAATATACGTGGTTAACCAAATTTTGTATATAAGTGTCCAATAGAACCAGAGAACATGAATGATAAAAACCATTCTATGTAAAAACAAGGACCTCCAATGCCCATGATTTTCAGTGGGAAGTTATCCTATACAAATCACAATATCAATAATAAAAAACATACAACAAGATCATGCATGATGTTCATCTAGCCCTTGTATGTTGATTATTAAACCAATTTGATTATATTAATTAATCTAGAATCAACTTTATTTACAAGTAGAAACATATATTTAGTCATATCGTATGATACAGCATTATGAAAGATGAAATAAAAGCAACTAAGAAGAAGTAATATCAACACTTCCTGGTTTTTCCAAAAACAGGGGCACACGTATAGAAAGTGACTCTCCAGAAAATCATAATACTATTTCTAGATCCTGGAAAAATGACTCTTAAGAGAAGAGGGATTCATAATGTCTTATAGCAAGACAAAGCAATATGGAATGATCAAGGGGAAATGTATTTGGGATTTAGCAATATCTGATTTAAGTTACGTATTAGATACAATATTAATTTTCCATTAAAGGAAGATATGACCAAGACCATGTGGTTTGACCATTTCATATCCTCCCAACTCTTATGGAATTAAATACATATTTATAATATTTTTAATCAACTCTAAAATCCATCAATATATTCATTAAGACTAATTACTTTCATAAAAGTTGTAAAATTGGGAAAACTCAACACAAGTAGAAAAAATGAAAACTATTAGAAGAGAGGCACTGTTAGAAGTGAGGCACCATTAGGATGAACCACCTACCACCATTAGTGAGACACTATTGGGAGAGACACCACTATGAAAGACACCACCATACAATGAACCTCCATATGAGGCACCACCAGGGAGACCTACTGCCAGGCATTAGACACTGCCAGTGAGACACTGTTGGACAAGACACCATCAGCAAGACACCACCATATGAGGAACCTCCAGAAGAGGCACCAATAGTGAGCCATTTCCAGTGATCCACCACCAACTATCCACTACTATGTTGATACACCATCAAGGTCTGTTACCTCTAGGGTGAGACACTGCCAGGGTGGGCTACCGTCAAGATGAGACACTGTTGGCGCGAGACACCATTGTCATGAGACACCAGTAGTGTGAGACACCATTTATGTGAGACACCAATATTGTGATACACCATGGGGATGATATACCATTGTAAAACTTGGAAAACTATGAATTTTCTCAAAGTGTTGAAATGAGCCACTTTAACCTCCCAGGACACCACAAACACCATATTTCCCATAAAGTGATGAACTGTAAAGGTCCAGGTCGTTTCAAGATCACTATTATCTACTGTATAAAATAAAATAGAAATGGGAATTATTAAAACCAATGCCCCTTGTTTCAAGGTAATATACTACTGAAGAGTCCAAGGGGATATGGTCATGCTTTTTCTATCACTATAGATGAGGTGGAAGTACCCAATGATTTGTTGGAAGGTACTTTAATCATAGCCTAGAATTTATCCAATGATTTATTTAATTATGGATCCTCAAACTCTTTTATATATTCCATTTTTTCTAATAAAATTAGATACATACCTAGAACCTTAAGAAGAGAGTTTTTAGTAAAAACCAAAAGTGTAAATCTCAATAAAAAAGGGATGTGTCATACATGCCCCATTATGACACATAAACATGCTCTATTTGCCGGATTTACTATCATGATAATGGTTGATTTCGATATAATCCTTTTTTTGGACTAGATTTAAAAATATGATGTAAAAATTATTTCAAGTAGATGAAAATTATGGTTCATGATGCTCTTATGGGATCTATTATCTTTAGAGTAGATATTTCATTATCTAATCCATTTCTAGGCCCACGCCAAGTAGAAATTTTGAAAGAAGTTCTTGGCAAAGAAGAGGTAACATAATTGGTGGATGGAGATGATAATATTAAAATTGAGGATGTACCTATTTTATAGGAATACATTAATGTATTTTTGTATTAATTATGTGGAAATAAACCAAAGCATTAATTTAAGTTTTTGATTGATTTAATCTCTGATACAAGACCCATATAAAATACTTCTTATAGAATGGCCATTGTATAATTATAGAAATTAAAAAATAAACTATAGGAGTTATGTGATAAGGGATTTATTCACCCAATTACTTAAACATATGGATCTCCTATTATTTTTATTAATAATAAATATGGATCCATGAGGCTATGCATTGATTGTAGGGAAATAAATTTGATTATAGTAAATAACAAGTACCATATTCCTCTCATTGATGACTTATTCTATCAACTTCATGGATAATTTTTTTAAAAGATTGAACTTTTTTATCGGTATCATCAATCTCATGTAAATATGGGAGAAATTATGAATATAGTATTCTGATTGAGGTACAAACATTATGAGTATACAAAAATTTAATTTGGATTGACTAATGCACCATCTATTTTTATGGATCTCATAAACAGGGTATTCAAGGAATATCATGATGATTTTTTTGTGGTATTAAAATTATGATATCTTGTTATAATCTAAAATATATTATGACTACGAAATTCACTTATAGATATTTTTTAATACCCTTAAAAGAAAAGAGTTATATGGGAAATTTACTATGTGTGATTTCTAGCTTCAAGAAGTTTCTTTTCATGGAAATATTGTCTCCATAGATAGATTCTCAGTTGATCATATGAAGTAAAAGTTACTCATTGAATGGCCTATACCAACAAACATAACTGAGTTATGTAGTTTCATTAGTTTGGAAGGTTGAAATCATTGATTCATTCAGAATTCTTCCTGACTTCCTAACCTATTAACCAAGCTTACACATATAGGGGTTAAGGTCATATGAAAAAAAGAATGTGAGAAGTGTTTTGAATAGTTTAATTAGAGATCGTTCAATGCTCTGATTTTTACTCTAATATTAGGAAATGATGGATTTTTTATATATAGTGATTCATCAAAAAGGGAATTGGTTGTGTCCATATAAAAAAGGATAAAGTTAATTAATATGAATCAAGGTAGTTAAAGACTCATTAATAGAACTCTCCAACCCCTGATATTGAGTTATAAGGTGTAATATTTTCTTTGAAGATATGGAGAAAATATCTTTATGGTGAAGGATTTGAGATATAAATAGACCATAAGATCCTAAAATACATAATTTCTATGAAATATCCCAACATAATTTAAATTATAAGGATTAAGTAACTTGAGGATTATTATTTTTCAATACACTACCATGCATGGAAGGAAACTAAGGTAGTGGATGCGTTAAGAAGGAATGGTCACAGAGTTTTAAACCAAATGAATTTTGAGAGGGATACTATGTTTATGGATCTAGTAATGATAGATATGGGAATTATTAAAGAATGAGGAGATATCAATACTTTTTAAAATTAATGTGAAAACATATTTATTTTAAAAGATAAAAATCTCTCAATGTGATGATGAGAATTTTCAAAAGAAAATTAAAGTTTCTAATGATGGGAAGTTGACAAAATTTAACTATAAAAATGGAATTATAAAGTTTGGAAGGAGATTATGAGTTCCATATATACCTGATCTAAAAATAGAATTTTTGGGTGATGCAATTAGCTTTAATTTCTCTATACACTCTAGTAGCATCGAGATTTATTAGAATTTGAGGGTACATTTTTGGTGGGATAACATGAGGCAGGAAATTGCAGATTGTGTGTCTAGATGTTTAGTTTTTCAAAAAGTGAAGGCTAGTATACAATATCCTTTAGGATTAATGAAACCTATTCATTTTATTTTTTGGAAATGGGATAAAATTACTATAGACTTTATCCCAGTACTTCTAAATACCCCTAGAAATAATGGTGAAATATGAGTTATTTTTTACCACTTCACAAAATCTAAACATTTTCTATGATATCAGAAAACATTTACCTCTAAAAAACCATTCACAAATCTATATTAGTCATCTTGTATTATTTCCAGGAACACTTATTTAAATTTTATATGATCATGATCCTCCTTTTACATCTATATTTTAGAATATTATTTAGAAGGCTATTGATACTTAGCTTTATTTGAGCACCGCCTATCATCCTCAAACTGATAGAAAATATGAAAGGACTATTAAAACATTAGAAGTAAAGTTAAGGTCAAGCTCATTTGACTTTCTGGGTATATGGGATCAGTATTTAACTTTTTTTTATAGTTTTACTATAATAATATATTCCATTAATGTATTAAAATAGTGTCATATGAAGAATTATATGGAAAGATATGTGATACTCTAACTTGTCGGGATGAAGTTAGTGAAAGAAAAATGGTAGGTCTAGAGCTTGTTGATGAGATAATGATAAATGTAAGGACTATTTAGGCTTGTATTAAACTATTCAAAGAAGGAAAAAAATGGTCAGACAGATAACCATAAAAAATTTTGAATTTAAAGAGAAAGACCGTGTTTTTTTAAATTTATCTCCTTGGAAGGGTGTCATAAGGTTTAGTGATAAGGGAAAATAGAGCCCTAGGTACATTGGACCATTGGAGATTTTGGAATGGAATGGATCTATGCCTTATCAATTGTAAATTCCACCAAGCTTCTCAAAAGTACACGATGTGTTCCATATATAATTATTATGGAATTACATGCTAGACCCAACCCATATTCTCACCTGTGATGAAATAGAATTGGAACCAAATCTATCTTATTATGAAAATCTTATCTTGATTCTTGATATAGGAGAGAAAGTATTAAGGAATTGGATGACTTAGTTGGTAATGATAATTTGTAGAAATCATAAAATGGAGGAAGTAACATGGAAGCTAAAGGATTTTATGAATAAGAACCACCATCATTTGTTTATAAGGTAATATCCATTAAAATTTCAAGTATGAAATTTTTATAGGAGGGAAGAATGTAACACTCCAGATTCAAATATAGTAAGTGAAAATTAAATTTTAATAAAAATATAATACAATGAACATTTTAATATTTCATGGATAAAAATTCTAATTATATAGGATGAATATTTATTTGGAACTTACTTAGTCAAAATAATCCTAGAATGAATTCTTAAAATTTCCCCTTAGAAATAAGCCTTTATGAATAATTAGATATATAGTGTTTAACCTTTACCACTTTTATTTATAATAATGTGTAATAATATTTATAATTAATTATTTATTAATTAGAAATTTTATGAAAATAATGTTATGTTTATTTAGAGGTAAAAAATAAATATTTTTTTAGCAAAACTATTTATTTTTCAGAAAACTTTTTTTGTTTAAAAAGGCATAATGACTGCCCATTTCAATTAATTTAAATTATCATTAATTATAGATTATTTAAATAAAATTAATTGATTATATATATAACTATATGAATTTAAATCCATATAGTTATTCTTACTTTTCATATATTTAATATAAGATAATCTTATTCTTGAAAAATGAATTCCTTAAAAATTATTTTTTTTATTAGGTTTTGTGGGTTTATTTTAAGTTAAATTTTAAAAATCATGTAAGTTTAATTTTTTAAAATGGATTCCATATTTTAAATAATAGAAATTTATATTAGTTAATATGTTCATCTTAATCTTTGGTTATAATGAACATTCAAAATAGTAAAAATCATTTACCCATGTGGGTTTATCAAGGGTCAAACAAAAAGATAAGTATAAATTTTTCAATTAAACTTTTCAAAATTCTATTTTATGGCCATATTTAAACCATATCCTATACCAAAATATAATATTATTTCATTTAGAATAATTTTTAATGGGAAATATTTTGTCATTTTTTACTCTTTTTGAAAATTTGCAAGTAACTTCCAAGGAGGCCCCCCTTCCTCACTTATAAAAGGGCCCCCCTAACATCACTTCCTCACACCTCAAAAGCAATATATCCCAATAAAACATTACCAAAATAACTCCCCAACATACATATACACATTATATATTTGTTTTTATTTCCAAAATACTAACCTTGGGGTCTTTAAGAAAAGATCTAATGGAGATTTCTCTTAGAGAAGGTAATCATCTTAATGAAACTCTTTCTATTTCTTTCTTCTTTTACGACCATTAAATATATATTAACACTTAAAATATAATAAAACAATTATATCTCATATAAATACATGTTATTATATTTATTTAATAATATTTATCATTCTCCGTCTTCATCCAATGGGAAACAAATCCATCACTCGTGTGTACAGAGGACTACTGCCTCATGAAACGATATAATTTGGTTTCCATCAATGATAGATGTCGAAAATAATAATGATTAAAAAATGAATATATATAATAATTTTAACATGATATTTATTATTTAAAATTAATATATCATCCACTTTATTACCCATTCAAACATTAAGGTAATGATATCATTGTTCGTGTGTATGTACAACCTACCATCTCCACAAAGCAGTGTGATTAATTTTCCATGCCTAACTTTAAAGAGTAGTCCTAAAATATATCTAATGATTAAATATAATATTTATTAAATTAATATAATTCTTTATATGATGTAATTATATCCTATACACAATATCAAGAACATTTATGAAAAAACTCGCATGAGAAAACAAGGCAATTAACACCCAAAAAAATATTGTTAACAAATGGGTAGTAAGATGTTATAAGAGGATCATATATGATATTATCAATATTAATATGGTTCTGCTATAAATTAATATCCAGATTAAAATCATTATATAGAATATTAAATCAATATTAACTAAAATTAAGCATGATGTAATATATTTCATCTCAATTTTCTTTCCATTGAAACATATTTGTTGCTATGAACAAATTCACTTTTATGGGGTGTATATACTGAACCTTTAATGTATTTTACAATAATAACTATTTATTGATAATTATTAATGTTTCAATTCAATTTTATTCTTTCAAGGGGTTATAATTTAAAAGATTCCGAACAGGTAAGAATTTATTTTACAATCTCACTTTCTTTAGGGATTACTTTTACTTCGATTAAAAGAATATTATCATTCATCCTTCACAATATCCCATTATTTTCTTATACACTGGATATTTAAGTAGTTTCTATATTTTATTCCATATTTTAGTATCTATAGAGCTTGATTCAAGAAAATAAGTGTTTAAAAATTCAATTTCATTTCTCTTTAAATCTGATATATTTTTCTTCCATGTCCATGTTTTTTAAAATTATTTTAAAAATGTACTATTATTTACTCAAATGATTTATTAAGGAAATTTTAAGTTATAATTTCTTTTTAAATTTTTTTTAAATTAATCATTATATTGTTTTTCAAAAGTTACTTTTTTTTACAGAAACTCAATAAGGAATGTTTTTTAATGTATATGATGATAACGACCTTACCTACAATCATAATAATTTTATGAATTATATATTCTTAAAAATGTTTTAAATGTTTTTACAAGAAAAAATATTTTTTGAAATATTTTTTTAATATTTCACTTTCATTCCCTTTATTTTTTTCAAATAACATGATTTTATTTCAAAAGCCTATATTCATGATGAATCGATGGCCACCTCTCATCTCTTGATTACTTTTTTTGGTTTTACCTATCTATTGATAAAATCATGTTCTTATGATCATTAATAATTTTAAATTTTATTTAATTTAAATATCCATATTCTTTGTATCATAGATATGATTATTTCCAAAACTATATACCATGTATACATATGGTGTTTACTTTGAATGTTATTTGATTAACTGGGAAAATATTGATAAATCAATATTATTTACTCAATACTAATATATATTGATAAGGAATATTTTTCATGAATTCAATTCATAATTCGATATATATGAGTAATGATTTGGAAATGTAGTGATGGGTGGGTTCCAGAATTATATATCCCCTTGATGCATCAGTGGGTCTCATGAGGAAAATCAGTTGGATAGATTAAATGGGTTTTTAACCAAAGTTTAAACTATATTATGAAAGGTATTTATAGTATATATATCATTATTTAAGAGATAATTACATCCAAAATTAAGTATATCATTCATTGTAAATTTAATTATTATTATACATGTGATTATTTGAATTGAAATTATCCACGAATGCATTTTATGTTTATGTTATTTGTTAAACAAAATATTTATTCAGTTTTATAGCTTTCCATGTTGATTATGTATTATAAAATCATGATAATAAAGTTATAAATTAAATGTTCTATGTTTTCAGTTATTTACCTTGAAATATTAATTAAATGTTCCAAATGTTTTACATTACTATGTTTTATATTTTACCCCAATGTAAAATGGGTATCATGTATGTATCTGGCTCTCCAAGACTGCTTAATTGATCGGTCCTTTAGGACCTCATCCCTTTTATTTATACTAATTTAATAAAGTAGACAATGGATATAGGTTACTGGATTCATGGTTATTATAATGTATATGATATTAATATCATAAATAACATTTTATATATTATGGAACCATGGTCAATTTATATGAACTAGAAATACAGAACTGAAACTATCCTGAAAAAATAAACAGTTAACACACAAAAATAATGATTTTAATGAGGAATTACGAATAAATAGTTATTTAAATGTCATAAGTGGAACATATTCTATATTATAAGTATGTACATGATTTTGGTATGTAATGTTTATAAATTTAAATTTATTATACATGAGTTTACGGTGCTTTCAAAGCAAGCCGAACTTGAGGTAAGGGTTTCTTGTCTCACTTTTATTTTTGTGATATATATTCCATATTCACAACTTTTTTCTTTCATGTGGTGTATATACTACCCATGAATGAATTGTATGATTATTTTCAGGAAAATTATTTTAATTTACAAATCTATATAATTTTCACTTTTTCATGATGTTTTGATTTGGAGATTACCGAAGCGGTAAGGTTCCTTTTTCTCAATATTATTTCATTGAGAAATGTTTTATATTTTGAACTTATTTGTGTTTATAAGAAGTATATATTTCCACTTTTATATGTTATGTCATGATTATCTCTATTTTCATGATATTTAATGTTTCATTTGATGTTATTATTTCATGTGGTTTATGATTCAAAAGTTATCAAAGTGGTAAGGTATTTCTGTTTCAATCTCATTTTATTTGGGATTTTTTATTCTTGAATTTACATTGAAAGAAAATTATATGATCCTTTTCTAATTTACCCCCATTAATTTTTTTCAACACTAATTTTCCATGAAATTTTCAAGGAATTATACTAATTCCCTCTCTTTAAATCTTAAAATGATCAGGGAAATGTTTTTATGAAAAAAAACATTATTTCTTATTTGGAGAGAAATATTTTTCTTCAATGTCCATGATTGATTTAAAATTATTTTAATTTTTTTTATATTATAATTTTATTTTTTAATTAATTTTTACCCATGTTTTACTTTCTATAAAAAATAAAATTAATCTTCTTATTGTTTTCCAAACGAGATACTTTTGACTTTTTACCAAAAATGTGAAAGGAAATTTTATTTTAACATACAAGACATGAATGGAATTTCCCACCATTTGGAATGCTTATGGATTTAAATATTCCTTTATATGTTTAGATTTTATTTTCAAAAAAATGGTGTCCTTAATATTCTGGAAATTTTTAGATTATATATAAGTGATGTCATGATGAAAAGGTTTTCCTCCTCAAGAAATGTTATAGTGATCTTTTAATGACATTTTTTATCTATGATAATATCCTTTGATGATAATTATACTTTACCTGGGATGTAATCCAATTATACCATCCTTATTATTTATTTTTATTGTTTATGATTGTGATGTTGAGATATTTATTAAAGTTGATTATTTTCTATAGGTTAATTTTTGATGGAATGATAAATGTTTTCATGATCCCATGTAATACATATGAATGGATTATGATTATATGATGGGTAGGACAAGAATATATATCCCATTAATTATTTTGGTAAAGATTAATTTTATATGAGATAATAGGGTAGATGGGAGGTTATACCAAGTCCTAAAGTAGATACATGAGAGGTTATCCCAAGCTTGAAGAAGGTACATGAGAAGTTAGCCAAATCCTAACTTGTTTTTAATATATTGGTGGGTATTCTTGACATAATATTCTCAGATTATGACTATTTCACACTATATTCCACTCTTTTATGACATTATCTTATGCTAATGTTATGTTATCAGGGCTTATGTTCTTTTATTCAATTATGATACAATTTTTATGAACTGCAATGATTTATTCTATGAATGATGTTTATGATATAAGAATTATTGTGTTCGGTTTTAAAAGGGGATTATAATGTTCTAATACACTTATGATAATAATATGTTTGAATTATAACTGGTAACTCCCATGTTTTCTTTTACTGGGCATTTGATCTCACCCTTTATCATGTTTTATTTTCCTAGGGTATGAAGAAAGGTTTTAATTGTGATGTGTCTAAGAAGGGTTCAAATTGTGATGTACTAAGTGGGAGATGATGTAGATCACTTATATAGATGTTTTTTATGCATCCAAGTTTCTATAAACACTAAACATTTATTGTCCTAGTTATGTATTATTTTGAAATTTATTAAATATTCATCTAAAAAGATGTAATATATATATATATATAAAAGTATGGATTTTTATAGTTGGTATCAAAGGTGGGTTTATTTATTTTTCGAAACTTGAATGAGAAACTTTTAGTGAGAACCATTATGATAATATTAAGTATATGCGAATATCCTAAACTATGGAAAAGAAATAATTTTTTTTTTCCTTTCAAATTCATCTTTATCTAGATACTAGAAGGTTGGTGTGGTTGTGGAATAGATACACCTAGGGGTAAGAACTCTGAATTGGGTGTTTTGGGTATAAACTCAATCGTCACTAGTGCATGATGATTGGGACTAAAACTGCATAACTTTACAGACATTCTTGATTGATATGTGTTGGTTATTTAAAATTTTATTTATGAATAATTATAATGGATTTGAATAGATAATGACTATATATAACTTTGGAATGGTTCCGCATTCCCTCGGATTTGTTATCCCGCTCTCTCTAACTATCTCTTCTCACGGTCTAAGGGTTTCCTCCTGAAACATTCTATTCTCATGGCTTCTTCGCACCCCTATATCCTCCCTTCTCATTTATATTTCATGGATCCTCCCCGGGTTCTTCCTATCTCCCCTTCGCAGATGGTCTGCTCCTACTTTTCCTATCATCCCTGCTTCAGAGTTTCTGTTCTAGTTCTTCCTTATCTCATTGCTTCCATACTATAACCTTGGGTTCCACCATTCCTCTGTCAGACAGATATGGATTGATGGAATCTATAAGGTTTTCAGTTAGAGGCTTGGTGATCATGGATCTTATTTGTGTATGAATCTTCTTACCTTTTGTATTTCATTCCCCTATTTCCATTCTCTTTCAAGGTCATGGCTTCTCGTAGGTTTTTATCCCTGGGTAATTATGGTTTTCCACATATATTACTTTTTATTGTTTCATTTTGGGTTTCTTCCCCTCTTTGGGGTTCCCATTTTACGTTGTTTCCTTGAGAGTGGTTTACAGTTTCGTTTTGGGTGTTTTGGGGGTTGGTTTTAATTATGTGGTTGGTCGCGTGGTGGGAAGTCTTGAGGATGAGATATATTGGACTCCATCCTACTATCTTCTCTACAATGGGTCCAAGAATCCACTTCCCTTTATAGTTTTTTTTTTGCGATGTGGTCTTCCAGGTGCTTTGGGATGTGTGTTCGGGTGGCCGGTGGCTTGTGGTGGTTTTAACATCATTGGCTCTGGGTGTTTATCAGTGATGGATTCATGGATGAAGCTCTTCAACCAGTGTAATTTCTGTGTTGTTTGTGTTTCTTGGTAGAAGTTGGTGGCTATGGTGTCGATATCTTCAGGCATCTCACTTTTCTTAGGTCATTTATCAACAGAGTCATTGGATTTCAATGGATGTTCGATTTTGCAAGTGATTTTGTGGTTAAGGATGATGGGAAGGTACATCAAGGTGTGTTTCCTGTGTAACTATCTATCTGAATTTCATGATGTCCATCCTTGATGGCATGATGACTATGTCACAAAAACGAAAATGATGATTTTTTTTGGCGGTGACAGTGATGGGTTCTCTTTTTCATCATTGGTTTCCTTGGTTAATGTTGTATTGTTTTATGTTTTGACATCTTGGAATCTCTATGTTCAAGATGATGGACTCTAGTGGAGGCTTGTGGATGATATGGTTGGATTTTTTTATGGGACTATGATGTGATTGGTGCATGACTCAATGTGGGTGTGAATCGATGGTTATGTGACATGAGGTGGTAGTTAGATCAAAGAATAATGATGACATCGATGGAATGTGGTATGAGGATAGTTGTTTTTTTGAAATTTCAATTTGAAAGTTTTATTGATGGTGCTCATTTTTAGATATTGTGAAGGTGGGTAGTGATGTTTTTTTTTATCTGGTTGGATACCTGGTAAGGTTCACACATATCCTTTAAAAATGTTATTTAAAAATAAAAAAATGGATTGTGATGGTGACTATATATAACCTTGGGTTTTATATTGTGAAACTAAGGTACCGTGATTTTGAAATCCTATGATTAATTTTGCATGATTTTTAACTATGGTTATTATTGCTCACACTATAATTTTTAGTTTGATTCAATGGATAGAACCAGAAAGAATTTATTAAATGTTGAATATGATAGATAATGGAATGATTTCCCTCATATTTTTCAGGATTTTTAACTATGATTATTATTTCTCACACTATGATTATTGATTTGATACAATGGATAGAACTTAGAGGAATTTTTTTAATACTGAATGTGATGGACAATAGAATGATTTTCCTCAGGAATAACTAAGTAAAATATGATATGTAATGCAAAACTTTGTGATTATTCTTAACCATATAAATTTTTATATAATTAAAAATATCAATTATTTTAAGTTTCCTAAAACACATAATTAGAGATAAATTTAGATTCATGAAGAACATAGAGAGAATAAGATTGATATTCCAACTTGTTGATAAAGTGAGAAGAACCACATGGGGAAAATTATAAAAGGAATGGAAATATATTTAGGCTATAGAAAATAAGGACATAGAGTAAGTAATTTACAAGGAAAAATGAAGAGTTTTATGGAGGGATATGAATTTCCTTATAAGGTATCATTTATAGTTCAATTTATTATATATGGGGAACACGACCATCATCAGAGTCAACGCCCTACTCAAAGAGATAAATCTTAAACCAAGGAAGGTATTATGTAATGATGATTGTTTAAGTGGAATGATTTAAGTGTTTTTATGTATTGGTATTCAAGAATTTTGATATTATGGTAATAAAAATCATGAAATATATAAGGTTTGTTCTGTAGAAGTTTTTATTTAAGGATTCTTAAGAATAATTTGAAGGATACTAATAACTTATAAAAGTGATTTAAAGGTAAGGTGATATGTTTTTGGAAAACACACGATTTAAGGATAGATAAACCTCAATATATGTATGATTTTAAGATAATAGTGTTTATTTTGGATAAATAGATGATTGATATGGATAAAGTAAATTAGATAGTATTGGTGAACTTGAAAATTATCAGTGATTTGATAAAATAGTTATTTATGTAGTATTTGATGAAGTTTATTGCATTTTTGTATTTAAGGAATATATTAGATAATCATTTATTTTATTTAAGGAATAATAAGACTGTTAATTTTTGGAATCATGTATGTTTTCATTGAGGTTTTATAGTGATTCATTTTATTACCATGTTTTAGGTGAATATATGATCAAGGTATCTACATATTTGGTATGTGACATTAAAAGCTATATTATATTTTTTGAGGGATTAAATATAACATCATTTTAAAAATTTAGTGAGATATTTCTAATTTTTTTTATTTTAAATTTGGACAAACATATTTTTGAATGGATTTAAGGTTAACTACTTATGTAATAGTTTAAGTTGAACTTTGGGTATTATTTTTAGAATAAATTATGATTTATCCATATTGTGTAGCATGTGATAATAACTTTGATTTTAATAAATATCTAGAGATAATATGAATGAATTTTAATTATTTTATAGATCTTATGATCTATTAAAATTTAATTTTAGTTCTTTGGGCATGAAAAGATCATCATGAATTTTCATTTCATAGAGTAAGAGATGAAGTGGAAATTGATCAAAGCACAACCAAAGTATGAAATTTTGTTTAAGAAATATAGAGATATAAAGTAAGTGTATTTGTATATGTTTCTTATCTTTATAATAAAATATTAATTCAACTTCAGTAAAAGGATCTTTAAATAAAAATGTTATTATTTTAACATAATTTCTGATGAATAGACGGTCTTTTTACCCATTATTAATTTAGTGTTTTTTGGTTATTAACTTTCTCATTACCATGTTATATATATATATATTCATCATTAGATATTAGTTTTATATTATATATATATATTTTAATTTCCCACCAATGTTATAATTAAATTGGAACCCAATAATGGGTTGTTTTAGGAAACCTTTATGTTTCCCTCTTCTCTTTTTGAAAGGAAATTTTATTATCCCACTGTAAGATGTGGGTTTTCAGTAAAGGAATTTTCAAAAATAAAACTTTTGATGACCGAGATAAAACTATGATGGAAAATTTAATTTTAAGGGGGAATAATGTAACATTGTAAAATGTTATTTTAAAATAATTATAATCTCGATAGCTTTCTTAACATGCAACATCGAGCATTAAGAAAATTAAGCTATATTATAAAAATATTACTATTTAAATTTGACTAGCCTGGCCATTGAAATGGAAGGTATGAATATGAGTAGATGTATTATGAAACAAATATATATTTTACATACTCAATAAAACATTATTGATCAATTTTTAATATATAAGAACTCTTTTTTTAGTGAAGTAACGTTTTTGCTTCGAAAATTCATTTTCTTGAAAAGTGGCTTTTATTGAATTTTGTGTGTGGAAATTATAAATAATTTAAATTAATTTTAGAAATTTAATTTTATAAAATGAAAATAATTTTTGAAATAATAATATAAAAATTAACTTATTGTGAAATTTTGGTATTTTTCTAAAATGATGGATTTTTCAGTGAATAGTAAAAAATAGAAATTTTTGAAATAACGTCATTTATTATAATTAAATAAAGTAATTTAAAATTCCCACTGCATTTATGATTCAGTATTAAAGTGACACATGATACATTTTATTTATAATAATATAATTAATTCCATTTTTATCTTTAATTTTCTGGATTTTGATATAAGTTAATTTTTAAGCTTAAAACCCCATTTTTTAAAATCTTTTTTTCGTCGGGTTTTATGAATTTATATTAAAATTATTTTCATAAACTTATAGAGATTTAATATTGAATAATTTATAACATATTTTTAATCAGGTGGTTCAAATTTTGTTAATATTTCCTTTTTATTGTTGGTTGTTATGATTAGAATCCGTGCTAAATATTTGTGACCCTGATAAGGGTAAAATTAGTGGAACAAGGTTAATACTATGAGATAAATTCTCAAACTCATCTCAAATCATTCATATAATTCATTATATGGATATAATTCATCCATTATCATCCAAAATTAGAAATTTATCTTTTTTCTATTTAGATTTGATTATTACCTATATAATATTTTAAGTAAATAAAAAATAAAAAATTCCACTCTCTTGATTTTAAATATATATTATATGTTCACATATGGAAAAAATATTTTGTTCATTAATTTTGAAGAATATTTTTATAATAATAAAATTATCTTCATGATGATAATTTATTTATTATTTTTAGTGATTATATAATTACCTTAAACGTTTGTAAAATGCTAACATAGTGCTTATGCAAGCAGTAGAAAAAACAAAGTAAATGATTTTAAAAACATAAAAAGTAATATTTTTTTGTTGAAATATTGGGAAACATGAATTTTATGGTTAATAATAATGTTTATTTTATGGTTAAATAATTCATTTTTTAATTATTTTCTTATATTTATTCCTTTAAAGTTAAATTATATTATAAAAAGTGAAATTACTGATATTTTATGAAAAAATATGTTATTAAATTGTTGAAATATCATAAAAATATTTCATGAGGACAATTAGTATGATAAATGGTTTTAAAGGTCATAACATGGGAATTTATGATACAGTTTTTTCCTTATAAGTAAAATTATGACAATTTAAAATGGAAACGGTTTTTACCATGGTTAAGGTTAAAAATACATAACTAAGGGGTTAAAACAAAAGATAATGTTTAAAATAAAACTTAAACCTCCAAAAAGTTTATTTTTGAATACGTTTAAACTATATCATATCTTATATTCTAAATTATATCCACTCTATACAACTTTCACATGGAAATGAATTTATTATATTTAAATATTTTTATTAATTCCATGTCTCTCCTCTTCCCCTCTTATAAAAGGACACCCCTCATTTATCTTCTTTAAACCACTTTCAACCATCTAGATAGACAGAAATATAAAAAAAATTCTGTTCAAAATTACCTATATAATAATTAATGGTGTTTTTATTCCTAAAAGACCATTCCAATGGTACTTAAAAAGGGATCTGAAGGAGGCCTACCAAAGGAGAGTTAATCATCCTAATCGACCTCTTTGAAACTATTTCTTCTTCTACCTAATCTAAATATATGGTATTAATAATAAAATAATCAGTTAAGTAACTTAAATATATTTATATCGTATTCTAATTATGTTACCACCATTATCCACCCACTTTTCCATTAAATGGGAACTGAAAATACTATTTGTGCTTACGTGTGGACTAACGCCTCAATGTAGTGATACAATTCATTTTACAACAAATTTTTTCATGAATGGTTATAATTATGGGTTTAAATTTTATATATGATTTTTATGAAATAATTATTATTATAAAATTATAATATCAAATCTACCTACTTACATTCCAATCTGTGGGAAAATGATAACACCACTCATGTGTACGGGGGGACTACTACCTCCACGGAGGGATGTGATTTTTTTTTCATTTTGTTTTCATACTGGGGGATAAGTGTAACAGCCCGAGATTTTATGAAAAAATATTCTTTTTAATTTCATTAATGTCTTGTGTTGTACGCTACACCAAAAGGATCTTGCACAACACGCATCCTTGACTTGCCTTTCATTACACACAATCGTGACCTTCCTCTATAGTGTGTGTAGTATGCAATAACGAGTTTTACTAAACAACAATATGCTATTAAAATATTATTAAAACTAGCCGTTATGAATAGTAATAACCACTTTTTGAAATTTTGTAAATTTTATTTTTCAAAATGGTCTTCATTTTTTGGATTCGGAATATCGAAATTATCTTAGGGTGAAATTTTGGTACTTTTCGGATAACTTTTATATTCTGATGAATAGTGAAAATTAATAAATTTTAATTAAAAACAACTTTTCTAATCGAAATAATTAATAGTGATAAATTATTAATTTGAGTGGTTTTAAAGTATATTTAGAATATATTTTTACAATTTAATACAATGTTGGTCATTAGATGTAATTTCACATTTAAACTAGTTATAAACAAGTGTCAATCTTTTGATAGTTATTATCTCTTAAAAACACGCTATTTGTTTTGACGACGGGAATTAATTTTTAAATTAGTTAATGTAGCTGATATGTTTTGAATTTGATAAAATAGACATCATTTTTGAATTCAAAATATCAAATATAGCTTAGATCTAATTTTTGGTATTTTTCTAGAAACTTTCATTTTTTGATGAATAGTGAAACCACTAAGTGGTAGTTAAAAAACTAATTTTTTCATAAAACTTAATTTTACCGCTTCTGTGAGTGAAATTTCGAAAATCCGAGAGACACGGTTGATGTCAGTAAGTAAAATGTGCTTCAATGAGATGAAAATAATTTTTTGGTGAATAGTAACTTTTTACTTTTATTTACCACGGTTAAAAGTAAATAGGGTAATTAAGGGTAAAAATGATATTATTATTACCCTAACACATGTCCTATTTCTATTGGACAAGTGTAATTCGACCAAATACAACCTTAGTAATAAAATATGACCATTTAGGCCCACTTGGATTAGATTAGGACATTTATTATTAATTTATTTAAAGAAGGCTTAAAATAGTTAAAATGAAAGTTTAATAAGTAAAACATTTTTAATATGGGGTTATACATAAGATAAATTCGACTATAAATATTTATTAGAAAGATAAAAAGATTTCCTAAATAATGGTATTTTATTTGTAATTTTTAGACATTAAATAATTTAATTTATTTATGACACAACGATGATGCAGTAATTATCTTATTAATGAAATATTGACATAATTGATGTTATAAATACCCAAATAAATTTAATTTGAGACTTTTTATGAATTAAACTAATTTTATAGGTTACTATGACATGTTATTATTTATTTAATTAACTTTGGTCGAAGTAATCATTCTTATATGAGTTTCAAAAAAATGAACTATTGAATAGTGTCAAAATTGACATAAAATAGTTTTTAAAAAAAATATTATATTATTAATTGTTATTTTATTCCTAAAAATCTAAGGTTAGGAAAAATGACTTAGATAAGGTTATATATATTAATAAAACACAACTTGGGGGGTCTCTTGGATTTATATGGTAAGTTTATTAACTATATAATATAAAAATTCAAAGTGACATGGTAAATGTCAATCTAATTAACTAAGAGTTAAAACTAAAAGATAAGGTTAATATAATGACCTAAACTTGTCTAAATTCTATTGGATGAGAGGATTTAGACCCATACCCACCTTATCTTAGAAATAACTCAATTTGGATCTATTTAAAACCGAACTTGACTTTATAATAAAATAATATATTTAGTTATTCCAAAGGTGCCCCTCTCCTCCCTTATAAAAGGGAACCTCCTTCCCCTCTTCCTCACACCACTTTGAGCCTTCAAGCTTGGACAACCCCTGCCAATTTCTACTCTCCACTTCCCTAGAAACATCCTAGAGGTTTTGGTCTTCCTCAAAGACCAATTTTAGTGCTCTAAAAGGAGATCTCAAAGAGGCGCTTCAAAGAAGAGGTAATGTCCGTTACCGATTCTTTCATCTTTATTTCTTCTTCCACTTCTTCTTCTTAGGTTGTTTCATTATGAAGTAATAACATCAGTATCACTTATATACTGATATGTTATTATAATTATGAAACAACCTTATTTCACCATCTATCCATCCTACGGAAAATGAAATCACCGCGCGTGCGTACGTACGGAATACCATCTCCACACCGTGGTGTAATCTATTTTCCATCACCACCTTACTTGGATGGGTATAATAGTGTAAATAATGACTATATATGACTATTAAAAAGTGATATTGATTCTGAAATAGTATAAATACACTCCAATACAATTCCACGATCATGGGAATGATATCATCGCTCGTGCTTACGTACGGAATATCGTCTCCACGATGTGATGTGATTCGTTCTACATGATCTTCATTGCATAATGATTATATAAATGAATTGAATGAATGAATATGATATATATTAAAATAATAACATTCTGTAAATAAGGTATCTATAACCTAAAGATAAGAATAAGAATTTATTCGACAAACACGCATAAGAACAAAAAAGTAATAAACACCCGAATAACAAGTAGTAATGAAATATTACTAATAATAAGATAAGAATATGACCATATATGATATCATAACAATAAGTATGATTCTGTAATAAGTCAATAACATTATTTAAATCATTATAAAGTAGGTTCGGACACTTATGAAGCAAAATGGACTTAAGGTAAGGGAAAATATCACAATCTCATTTTATCCGAGATTGTTTATACTTTGGTATTTACTGGGGTGTATTTTATCATCCACATCCATGTTTCCTCAATATGTAATATTATTTCCGTCCACCTAAAATTTTTTAAATCCAATTTTACCCTTCAGTGAGTTTTTAGTAAAAGATATGAAAGGAATCTTTTGTCATTTTTTGTACGAGGTACTTTTTGACTTTTTCGACAAAAGTATGAAGAATGTTTTTTTAACTTATATGGCATGAATGTATTTTTAAAACAAAATTTCCAAGAATCTTCCTTTACAATTTTTCAAGTTTATTTTTAATCAACATCTTTTAGTTTAAATTGAATGACATGTTAAGAAAGGAAAAATGTTTTTGAAGTTGAAAGGATATTTCCCTCAAGAATGGAGTTCAAGTGTTTTATCAAAATTATTTTCCATCTAAGATAATAAAGGGTTCTGTTTTCATCCCTATTATTACATTTATTTTATTATGTTGTGATGGAATTATTTTTATGAATTTCTTTATCTTATATGAATTGTTTTATGATGTCATGATGTTTAAGATTCCCATTTTTTTACATGGGTTATGCTATGATGTATAGTTTATGATTTTGTGTCACACATAAGAATGGTATCATTATGAGATTGGTGGGACCTATATCTCCCTCCAATTCATTGGGTGAAGATTTTATATCTCATGAGATAGACATGGCTGGAATGGTTGGTTATACTGGTTCAGTGAAACGGGACTGAAACGAGGAGTGAACTCGGTTCAGAAAGGGTCTTTGTCCACTAAGATAGTCTTGGCAATGATTCTTGACTAATAAGAAATGATTCTCTATGATTATGTGTGTATGCCACAAAGTTTCATGATTTAAGTTATGATTATTGGGATTACATTTCACTACTATGATTTACCCCATGTTATGAATTTATGATCTCTTTTGCAGGTTAAGATTTCCAAAAGTTATGTTCTTATGAATATGATGTGATTGATATTTCTTTTGTTTACCCTTACTGAGAATTTTAGATCACCCTTTTATGTTTTCTTTTCCCCAGGATATAAAGAAATGTTTTTGGTAAGAAAAAAAAGGGAAGATATTTATGGGAGATGTTGAAGATCTTTCACCATTATTAGAAGATTACGTTCCGAGTTTCCAAAGACACTAAACTATTACGGTCCTTGTGTGTGTGTTTTTGTTATGTACTAAGTATTCCGCAAAAGTAATTTAATGTCCATGTACGTCAGGCTTCGGGTCTCTACAGTTGGTATCAGAGGAAAGGTTTAGTCAACCTTTGGAAACTAGGATGCGAAAACGTTAGTGAGATCCCTAGAGATATTTCTAAGGTATGTCTAGGTATGTCCCTAATGATAAGTATACATATAGTATACAGTTCTAGAACTATGGTAACGATCATAGAATTTAACCTAAGATGTTAGATATTGAGGGTGCTCCCCCTTTAGTATGTTTTTTTCCCTAGCATGATTTTGGCCTCTCACGCTATTATTTTTGGGTTTTAGACGATGGCTGGAACTCAAAGGAACCGTGTTGATCAATGCAATGGACAATGCAATGATTGTCCTCATGAACAAACAAATGTTATGGGAGATGGAGTGAAAAATCTTATTGCTATACTTACACAAGCTATGAATCATTCTGGACTTCCAAATGAGTATAGAAGGGAACAATATTCTATTGATTCCTTCATGAGGCAACGTCCACCTTCTTTTAGTGGGTCTTCTGATCCACTTGTTAAAAGAACAATGGATCAGTACCACTGAAAAGATATTTTCAGTTCTTCAATGTTTTGAACATGATAAAGTTATCTTAGCAGTATATCGTTTGGAAGGTGAAGCTGAACAATGGAGGAATCTTATCAAGAATACGAGGCAAAAAGATGAAATTGAGTCCATGGAATGGGACGAGTTCAAGAACTTATTTTTCAATAAGTACTTCCCTCGTATTCTTCGAACAAAGATGGAGAAGGAGTTTCTTGAACTAAAGAAAAAGGATGATGAATATGTTGGTATATATAAATCAAATTTTAAAAGGCTTGCAAGGTATTCATCTGGATTTATCATCCAACCTAAAAGTAAAGTTTATCAATTCTTCAGTGGCTTAAAACCAAATCTTCGAAGGGCATTAGCTATAAAAGACTTTAGTAGCTATGAAGAAATTGTGTGTTGTGCTATCAAGGTAGAAATGGAAGTTAGTATTACTTATCCATCTCATAGTTTTGACAAGAAACGAAATATGGAGTTCATGGAGAAATCTCAGAATAATGGTGAAAAGAAGATGAATGTTTCCTTATTCTCAAAGTGTGGAAAGAAGCATGGTGGAGATTGTCTTAAAGGGACAAGTAAATGTTTCAAATGTGGAAAGGAAGTTCATCGGGCATTTGAATGACGCAATGATGGGAAGAATATTTCTAATGATGAAAACAAAGTAAGGGATACACAGAATGAACCTACTACACTTCAATGATTCAAGTGCAAGTAAATGGGTCATTATGCTAATAAATGCCCTAATCCAAGGGTTAGTGATGATCGACATGAGCAACCACTTAAGGCAAAGGACAAAGGGAAGTCACATGCGATCACCATTGGCGATGTTGAATATGACAACGATGTGGTGTAATGATTAAGTGTTTATGTAATGGGATTCCAGAATAATGTTGTATATAGTATCTTGGAATATTAGAATATTTATGTTTTGGTCTATTGTGGTTTTCAATAATTTTATGGCATCGGTAACCATGAAAAGTTATTGAAATATTTTTGGAAAGCAGATCATATGCACATAATTAAGGGATAAAGAGAATCTAATATGTTTGATAGTATTCATGAACTCATGATTGATATAAGGACTAAGTGATATCATGGTTTGAGGATATAGAATTTTGAGGATTTTGGTATGTGGAAAGTGTTAACTTCTAACTGCATTCATGTTTTCACTAAGGTTCAATGGGTATTCAAGAGAATACATGATTAAGGCCTTTGAATGTTTGGAATGTGACCAAAAAGACATATATTATGATATATGGGGATCAACGTTGGTATTAAATCTCTGGTAATCATTTTCACTGTATTATGAGAGTGGACTGCAGTATTATGGATAAGCCTAAAGATTAGAATGGATTATGTTGAACATAAGTTAGTATTGTTTAAGGATAGAATTTTTTCGATATTATTGATGGGATGTTATAGTAATATAGTTTTAGAAAAAGGACAACCTGCAGGATGGGCGACAACCCATCGCATCGGACAAGAACGTGGGAATCGAACCCACAACTGAAGTGCGACTGGCCTTTATCGCCTACCACTGGCCTACAGGAAGTCCCTGTTTAGGAGAAACTAGTTTTATTAAGCAGTATGATATATGAAGTATAAGTCCATTTTAAGAACCATATATCATTAATCTCACTATAGATGGACTTATGTATTTTTTGATAACTTTTCTAACCTTTTGTTTGAGACAGATGGAATGACCCATCATTCTATCACATGATCTATTAACACATCAAGAATGAAAAATTCAACTTCATTTCTTTAAGAGATGAAGTGGAAATTGTCCAAAGAACGACCAACAGTGAGACTATACCGAAATCACGAAAGTATTTCTTCTAATTCCAGTTTCATCAACTTTAGGGAAACGATCTTCAAAACCAAAAATGTTGTCCTAATGCTCTTATATATAATGAATCAGACGGTACCTTAGATCGTCACAAATTTATGGCTTTGTGATTGCTGGCTTTTCCATAGCCATGTTCTCTACCACTCTCCATCAGAACATGATGGTTAGATTTCTCTTCCATATCCATATTTCTTTCCTTCTTTTCTTTAGAAAATGAAAACAATATTCATGCGTATATATGACATGTTGTCTCCATAAATAGTGTAAAATATTTTTAATCCTATACCTGTTATATATGACTATAAATACATATATAATTAATATATATTATGTTTATATCATAAATAAGATTTTTATATGATAATAACATATTAAAATTACAAGGAATAGAACTATAGAACTGAAACATTCATGAAAAATGAAATAGTTAACACCTAGATACGAAACTTTTAATAAAAAATTATTAATAAATGGGTGTTTAAATGTTTCAAGTTGATCATATATGATTTTATAAGTATTTAAATGATTATTTTATATAATTATAATAAATTTAAATTTATTATACATGATGTTAGATCTCTTTCAATGAAAATCTAACTTGAGGTAAGGGTTTCTAATATCATTTTTATTTATATGAGACATATGTCATATTCACCACCTATTTCCATTATGTGGTGTATAATATACCAATGAAGTTCATTAAAATTATTGGTATTTAAAAATATATATAATTTTCTCTATTTCATGATGTTTTTGTTCAAATATTTTCAAATCAGTAAGGGTTGTTCATCTCAATATTGTTTTATTAAGACATGTTTGATATTATACACCTGTTTATGTCCATGACAGGTATATACTATACATTTTACATGTTATATCATGATTATTATTATGTATATGACATTTAATGTTTAATTTTATGTTTTTATTTCATAGAGCTTATGATTTTAAAGATACCATTGGGGTAATGGATTTATGTTTCAATCTCATTTTAATCAATATTCTTTATGATTTAATTTTAATTAAATAAAAATATATGATTATTTTTTATAAACCCCTTTAATTTTATTATCCCCTGATTATGTAAGAAATTATCAATAATTAGTTCCATTTTTATCACCTCAGTACTTTAAATGATTTGCAAATAATGTTTTTTATGTCCTTATATTATTGTTTAAATAATTTTTATCCATGTTTTAATTTGTATAAAAATGTTTCAAATGAATGTTTTTTTCGTCTTCTAAACATGGTACTTTTAACTTTTTAACTAAAAATGTGAAAGGAAACTTTGTTTTACAATACATGGAATTAATGGAATTCCCCACCATCATTATCATTCAATGATTTTAAGGTTCCTCTACAAGATACCATGTTTATATTTAAATAAAAAAAATTCCTTAATATTCTTGAAATATTTAGATTATAAATAAGTTATTTTAAGATGAAAATGGTATTTTCTTTGAGAAATTTTTTAGTGATCTTTTAATGATTTCTTTCATCAAGGATAATAACCATTGATATTGACTTTTCTTTACTAATGATATTATCCAATTATGCCATCTTTTTTATTTATATGAATGGTTTATGATTATCATGATGAAATATTTCTGAAACCCAATTATTTTCCATGCGTTAAGATATGAAAGAATGATAAAAGATTCATGACTATGTGGAATACATATGAATGTATTATGATTATGTGATGGGTGGGTATAAAATTATATATTTAGATCAATTAATTAGGTAAATATTAATTTTTTTATGAGCTCAAAGGGTAGATGGAAGGTTATCCAACCCTCTTAAAAGGGTACGTGGGATGTTATCCAAAGTCTAAAAGAGGGTACATGGGAGTTTATCCCAATATCTAAGCAGGAACATGAGTGGTGAGACGAAGCCTAAAATGTTATGAATATCTTCATGGGTAGAATTAACATATTATTCTATGATTATGATTATGCCACAATTTATTCCAAATATTTATGACATGATCTTATATCAATGTAACATTTTCATGCCTCATAATATTTCATTTATTTATGATTAATGTCTTATAAACAACCAATATTTATTCCATGAATCATATTTATAATATAAGAATTGTTGGGTATGTTTTTAAAGGGTTAATATCATGTTATCATATTTGTATTATCATGTTATACTTAAATGATCATTGATAATTACCTTATTTACCCTTACTGAGAATCTAAGATCACCCTTTATTATGTTTTCATTTTCAAGTATGATGTTTCTATAAAGGGCTATAATAGATAAGTTCTAAGTTGGAGATGATGTAGAACACTTATATACCAGTTTTTTATGTTTCTAATTTTCAAAAAAAAACTAAATATTTATGGTCCTTGGGCATGTATTATTATGAAATTTATTGAATATTCATATAAAAAGATGAAATATTTATATATGAAAAGTATGGTTCATAGAATCTATTAACATGGATGAGATATTCAACCATGAAATTTGACCATAAAATCTAAAAAGTACCCGACAATTTGAGTTCTTTATTTTATTTATTTATTTTGGGAATTTTAAACTTTATATATTTTTCATTTATTTAATATTTCATTTATATAAGAGTTTATACATCTTGTTTTTAATATTTTATTTGTTTGTATATTAATTATAAATTATATAAAATTTTGAAACTTTATTTTATAATTTTGAAAATAGTACTAGTGTTATTTTAATTCATGTTCTTTATATTTTTATAAATACATAGCATTTTCCTTGTACACTTGAATATAATTATTATTGCAATATTTATTGTTTTTAATTATTGTAGAATAAATTTTAAATATATAAAAACATTTTTAAATTATTTTTAATGACTTAAAATTATATTTACATTGTTCCCATATTTGATTCATTAATTTAGAAAGTAATTTTTACAAATTCAATACGATTATGATTTCTTTGACTGGGTTTTATGGATATAGTTTCAACATTTGGGTTTAAATTTGATTGACTTGCTTAAAATTTTTAAAATTACCGATTTTAGTTAGTTTTAATTCCATTGATATTTCCAAAATCTATTTTATCTCGACAAAATTTTATGTTGACTCAATTTATATTATTTCAAATTGTTCTGAAAGTTTAATCAAGTGTGTAGAAAAAACCATTTTCTTTATAAAGGACTTGAGGATTCATAGAATATATATGATGATAGGCACATTTGATACCAATTTATAGTTCATAAAAGGATAACCTTCTAGGGTAATACGTGGGGAGAGCGAAGGTTCTTGGCTTCAGCTTGTGATGGTGATGGATTTCACATTAGTCCCTCCCCCTCCGATGGGGGAGGGAACTTCGCCGCCCTTTGAAGAAGCCTCATCTAGATATTTTTCCACTCTTTCCAATCTCGATTTTATTCCTTCTTTCCATCAAATTTCTCTATTCCAAAAGGTACCAGATCTCTTTAGTGGTTTTCCCCAACTGTTGATTTCTTCTTCGAAGTTCACCGAGGCTTCAACACTTCTTCATTTTATGTTGGTTTCTCGTTTAAACAATTCCACCCTTCTGTGGATGCCTTGGATTGATCGATCCTCAGGAATTCGGGTTTGCAGGAGCAAGATTCGTGCAATCTCCTTGATAATAGAAATATGATGATTCGTTTTTATTTTTAGAATGTCCTAATTAGGGTATGGTCTAGTGCCCCTTGCAGCTACAACGACATTCACTTCTATCTATTTCAGTGGTCTTTTGACTTTCACTTGAAATGGCAATACCCATTTTCATCGATCTGGGTAAGTTTATCTGAACTTCCCTTACTGTTTCAAAACCCTTCCATCTTGCATATGTTAGGGAATTTAGTGGGAAGGTACTTTCGATTGGGAAGTAGAACACATTTAGTTTTTCATCCAGTGGCTCCTCGAATATTCATGGAAGTTGATGTCTCAAAATTTCTAACAAAGTATGTGTGGATCTGCATTGGGGAAGAGTTTCATTGGAAACAGTTCTTGGAGTTTAATACTTGGTTCTATTTATACTATTCTTGTAAGACTATTGGTCATTCATTGGAATATTTTAGACATGGATCCAGGCAACGTGATGGCCAGGAAGCAGCCACTTTTGAAGATAGAGGTAAGAGACAAGGGATTGTAGAAGGTCTGATTGGGAATATCCATTTGGATGTTGGTTCTGACACAGCTTCGGCAAAGTTTGCTAAAAAAGATTCTATAGAGAGTAATATATTGGTTTTTTAAGTTTTCTACCACTTGAGGAGTGACATAAGAATTCTCACACCTATAGTGCAAGGTCCTTTGGGACAAGTGGAATCTGGTCCGGCAAATATTATTGCTGCAGATGTTCTGGACCCTGCTAATGGTACTTATAGGGCTGGGGAAATTCAAAATGTTGTAGAGGAAGGTTCAAAGTCCCTCATGGCTTCTTATTAGGTGGAGGACACGCTTATAGGGCTTGATAACACTGGATGTATGGGGGATGAGCCAATTCCAGTGATCTGTCCAAGCACAAGAAGTGAGTTTCCAGCTATTAAATAGAGTAACTGCTTTTAGTGATTGGAGAATGAAGGGTATTCCTAAGAGGTAGAATGGACAGAAATATTCAATGGGAAGTAAGGTATTCTGAGGGGTGAGTTTGGTGATGATTCATCTAGTCAGTTTTCAGGAAACAATGATCAAGATTTTCATGGCAGCGACATCTGCAGTCCGAGGAGGAGGAAGGGCTGGCAAGGCTGTAAGAAAGGATGAATGGATTATTCATATCTGCCTTCACCAATGGAGACATGATCTTACAGGAAGTTGAAGGCCCAAGTGATGGAAGGTGTTCTTAATATTAATGGAAATTCTATTTGAGCAGAGGCTGGGGACTATGGGGATGATCCCATTAGGAATTTCCATCAGAAGACATACATGGATGTTGTGCAACCATTGGTGCTACTACTGAATTCTGGAGAAGTAATGGAGGAGGAATCCATTGTGATTAATGTGTTAACTGAATATGGTGATTAAATTATGTAAAGGACAATCTAGGTGGACACCAATAAATTATAGAGTGATTGCATTTACAAGAATAATATCATCTTGGTAAGAGGTTTTAATGCGGGGAAAACCAAGGAAGAGGAGTACATGAAATCTTGGGACAGACTGGCGTGTCGATTTGAAGACCTTATAAAAGATGATTAAGAAACTTCGGTGACTTATTTCTCTAGGGAAATTCTTAAGGATAAGCAGGTATATAGGCTTCAGTTTCCTTTTAATAACTATGTCTTCTCCTAGGGTTTATCACTTTTTATTTAAAAGTGCTTTTTGGATAATAAAAAATAAAATAATGGGGGTATAGTTAATAAAAGGTCAATGGTCTAGAGTAGGGGTGAATTGTAAAAATCCCAACTCCAGCACCCTAGATTCAATGGATATTTTATTACATTAGTATATAGATAAAAATATAGAGGATTAAATAGTATAGTATACTTAAAAAACTATATACATAAATGATTTTTACAATTCATTGACACAAAAAATAAATCATATGAATACATGAAAACATTATTATTCACCTTAAAATACATTTTTCATATATATTACTCCCCTTAGATTTCTAGGGAAAAGGAAAACAATATAAAGGGATGAGATCTCTCACTCGGTAAGGGGATAAAATACAATGAAATATACTATAAATAAAAAACTACGGCATGAATAAATAAAATGAGTTATTTCATATCAAATGAAACTGATAGTTTAAATAAATTAATGTATAACATAAAAATGAATAGATTCAAAGATATCAATAACTGGGGGAATAAGTAAATCCATGGCCAAAATAACAATGGATAGAATTCAGAATATTAATAACTGGTCATATAGTGATTGAATTTCTAAAACATTATAACAAAAATAAATAAACTGGATTATTACATAACAAATGAAACTGAGAGCATAAGAAATTCATGTCCAACATAATAATGAATTAATTCAAGGAAATCAATAATTTAACTAGTAGTGAATGGATTACATAATTCTGAACATCATAAGCATACCATCAATGCCTCATTCCAAGACATCTTAAACATACCATCATGGTCTTGTTCCAAGACATATTATATAAAAGTTATCGATTCTCCCATTACCTTATCTTACTTGTCTCATGAGACATACCAGTGCACTAAGGGGATATATAATTATTGGGACTGCCCATCACATAAAATTCCAACACCATACTTTACATATTGAATAATTTCATGTTGTAGTGTTCAATGAATGAAAAACAAAAATACTTAACATAATTTCTCAATGAGGAATATCATATAGTATTTTTTTATATAAAATAAGAGTTTACATAGTAAAAGAATATTTTACCCAATCAAGAACCAATATGATATATATGTGAAATCCCTTAATTTATAACTATGTATTTCACAATGAAAAAATAAACACCATTAAAAAGTGAAGGATATGGGATTTTAGTCATTGGGTGTTCGCAATGACTAAGTTTTCAAGGTATATAGGTATCTGGATACATGTACTTTCAAAGGTAGTATACTGATTCAATGATAAATAAATCCTTCTAAATGGTTTTATAAATAGGATGTAAAACATCCAAAGTATATCTCCTTGGAGTGTCAAACCAGGTGTGCAACAAGGCTCATCGTCATGCGCCAGGCGAAGATCAAGTCAAATCTTTATACACCATTTTTAGGGTTATCACCCATAGGTAAAAAAAATTTAGATCCATGTTGAATTATAGTATCCAAATAGTGATTTCATTTCTTGGAAAATCACACACTTTTTACTTCACAAAAATTATAGAATGGTTTTATGGCTACAGGATAGTCTGAGTATTATGAAGGCATAAAAAGGCTATAATGAGAGGGAATAAATAAGATATAATTAAAAACATATCAAATGGAAGGTAATACCTAAGAATGAAAAGAATGTAAATATATTAAAATGAAATTTAAAAATATAGTATAAAAAAGTTATTGATCTTGAAAATGAAAGAGGAGGATCAAAGAACATTACCTTAGGAGGATTCTTCTTAAATCTAGATAGGGTATCACAGAACCATAAAACAAACATGGAGAGACTCTTAAAAGGGATATTCAGATATATTCTTGAACAATTTATTTTTTGTGCAGAGTTAGAAGGTAATTTGGGGTATTTATACTTGAGGAGGGGTGGTTTAAGGGATAGTATAATGATTATATTGAATTTAAGCCTAACCACTTTATAGTTGAATAAATTTCAATGAATTTGGTAGATAATTAAATTTGAAAAGTTTGTTTAAGGTTTTTACAAAACTCAAACATCCATTTAACGAGGTCATTTTTTGTTTGTTTATTTATTTAATGTTTAATTTTAACCTTATACATTATTTTACCTATACTAAGATAAATCTTTTTTTCCATCAAAACATTTTTGTTCCCTAGAAATGAAAATGTCCATATTACCTAATTTTAATCCTATAATTAAAAATATTTAATACATTTTATATTATTAAATTTATAAAAGTGATAAAATATAATTCAAATATGATACACGTATAACTCATAAAAATAGTTTTTTTGAAAGATAAAAACATGGTTTTCAAAATGTTACGCTTATATTTATAAATGAATTTAATTATTTAAAATTTTATTCCTTAAATAAATTATAATAAATTATAAGTATTACTAAATTTGAAATCATGATTATATTATAAGAGTTATGGTATTTCATAATGAAATAGTATTTTCACTTTTTACCCAAAAAATCAACATTTTTAGAAAATTACCAAAAATTCACAATAAGATAAATTCAATGATTTGAATATAATTTTTTTTATTTTACAAAAATAATAATCAAAATATTATAATTTTATCTTTTAAATAAAAATCATTATTTTTTGAAAATTAACAGTTTTTATGGTATAATAAACTGTCTAATGGTTATAAAAATTACTTAGGACGTTGTTACTTTATATTATCTGTTAAGAGTGTTTTATCAAATAATTTCATAAAAAATCACTTACATTTATCATAAAACATAATTTTAATGGAAATTAAATATTGTTACTGTTTCCAAAAATAAAATCATAAAATAAACCCAATAGTCACTTAATTGTGCCAAAAGTTATAATGATCATCCATATTATTGATTAATGGTTAAAAGGACTATTGTCCATATTAGACAATGTTCCTAATAAAAACATGAAACATTTCCTTATAAATACACTATAATTCTAAATTAATCATTCATTAAATTTTTTTATAAATGTTCTTATATATCTTTTGATAATTTCAATCATTTTCCTAACGTTTCTCTTTCATCTCATAATAATTATGGAAGAACGATCTTTTTGGGCGAATTTAAGCCTATAGAGTTCATTTTAGTGAATATACTATTCTTCCAAGTGTAAGTACTGTTAGTTTTACTAGTTATACTAGTCAATATTTATTTGTTATATGTATTGTTCTTATTTAACATTCTTTCTTTTGTAATGTTGTGTATTTTATTGGGTATTATTGTAACATTCTCAAATAATGAAATAAAGTGTTGTTTTCCTCTAGTATGTGTCATATTATACTAAATTATTAATAACTTCACAATAATATATATTTTTAGAAGAAATAATTTTATGATTCATTACATTATTTCCCCTTAAAAAATTACAACCTCACAATTTTGTAATTTTTGATTGATATCTTTTAATGTATACACTTTATTAAAATAATTAGTGTCCTCATTAATATAAGGGATATTTCCTTAATCATTTAGTATGAAGTCCCTAACTCTAATATAGAAATGGTCAACTCCTTTTTTGTGTCTCTATTTCCTAAAGAGATGATAGAATTTATATTTTGAAATCAAATTGAAAATACACCATGATCCATAGAAATTTTGGAGAAATGATATTGTGTTAGATAGATCAAATATTTTCTTATAGGAGAGTAAAATATGATAAAAACATTCCAAATCATTTGAACTAGATTTTGTAATAATATTGATGAATGGTCTTTGATCTATTAAAATGAAAAGTTTAAAACATGAAATTAGTTATATTTAACTAAATTATTACATGTTTAATATCTACTATTTGAATCCATTGTCTAAAAAAACATAAATAAAAATATGGATATTTTAATAATAATTAAGATAATAAATTACAATAGAGTGTTTAATCTCCATGTTTTTATAGCATAATACTTTTAGGATCATATAAATTAATTTTTAATTCTTTTTTAAGGAACCCTTTCGATATATCCTTTCATTATAGTTCATAAAAATATATGATAACCACATAATATCCCCCTTAATGAAATTTCATTCTCAAATTTTTTGTTATTACTTATAATAACAATACCTAGGGGTATCTAAATGGTTATTAGGACTCAAAATATCACATTTAAAGATATTAAAACCTTATAATCTTAAGGTATACTATGTAACATATCTTTCTCCTCATAAAAGGAATATAATGAAATTTTCATCCATTTATTCCAAATATTATTCCTTATATTATTATGAGTCAAATAAGTTTATATAAGTATACCCTTTTTAAATAAAGATCATCAGGTACTCTAATTTTATTATTTTTTTGGAGGTTTAATGGTAGATTAAGTCTTGTACATCAGTTGAAATAGTGCATCATATGTATTTTGAATTCTCTAAATTATTATGCCTAAGAAAAAAAGGTGACATACTTGTTTAAAATAGTGTGATAATTAATAAATATTTTCATGTATTCATGTATCTTCAACATATTTTTTTGAAATGTCATTCCAAACTTTCCCTCCATAAAAAATTCAGACATGATCTGAGAGAAATGGTTGAAAACATGGTTGGTTGTCGAAATATATAAAACATCATTTAATTTTTAAAATAATATAGATATATGTTTTTTGGATATCATCCTACATAATGAAATTATAAAAGATGGTACGACCTCTTTTTGTTTGTGACATTGTAAATTATCGATAAAGTCCCTTATAGTAGTCCACAAATTGAGTAATATGAAAAAATTTTGTCATTAAAATATGGTTAAAGTATTTCTAAGTCCCATCATAATAATTAAGAATTGGGGGAGAGTAGGATATTTTTTAAAATTAACTAGAAATTGAGCTAAATTCGAGAGAATGTGGCAAGATCACTTAAACTATAATTTTCTATTATGATTGTAATTAAACAATCAAGGAGGTATTGGAGAGTCTTGAAAGATTTAATTTCATCCATATTGATAAAATATCATTTATATGTTGAAAAAAATAATTAATACACGAAATGAACAACCAAACACATAATTTTAATTTAATTATCTACCTCTTATTTTCAATTTTCAAGTAAAACATAAATAATTCACCATGAGTGATCAAAAATAGCTAAAGAGAATAAAAGTATAAAATTTTGAATGATTTATATTATTAATTTCTATGGTACCCAAATTTTGGACTAGTATTTTTGGTTCAACTAATATCACTCTTGGATAAATCTAGTTTTTTTAGGTGGGGTTTTTTTATACTCTTAGAATAATTCCTTAAATAATGATCCCAAAATTATCATGAACTTTCCCAAAAATAATTAAGATATATTCTCTTAAAATTTTAAAAAAAAAATTATCCATGAAAGAGAATACAATATATTCCATAAATTAGGAACCCCTATGTTATAATCTAAGTTATCCATGGTCATGTTCATATTAGGTTCTAATTATGTTCTTATAAATCTATTTCCAAGAAAATAAATTAATATTTCCTTTGATACCAACTATAGAAACCCCAAATATAGATCCTTATAAATTGTGTTTATTTTATTACATTGGTATATAGATCACAATATAGAGGAACTAACAGTTTAGTATCCTTAGGAAACCAGATACATATATGAGTTTTATAATACATTGAAACTAAAATTACATCATATGAATACATGAAAACATAATTATTCTTCTTAAGATCCATTCTTCATAAAAATTTATACTCTTGGATTCCTAGGGAAAAAGAATCTATTATAAATAAAACATTAAGGAATGAATAAATAAACTGATTTATGGCATATAAAATGAAATTGAGAGAATAAAAATATACATGGAAAACTTAACAATAAAATTATTCAAGAATCATACATAAAAGGTAAGGGTAAAACCATTACGTTATCTTAGTTGTATCATGAGATATACCAGTGAAGTGAGGGTCTATATAATTCAAATACCAACCCGTCATATAAAATTACAATGTATTCCCTCATAAATTTAATAATTTCATGGCATAATGTTAAAGGAGTATAAAACATAAATTTGTAGCACAGTTAATCAATGAGTAATATATTATAATATTTCACCATATAAAATAATGAATTATATGGTATAAAAATATTTTCCCCAATAAAGAACCAATAATTAAATCTAGGTGAAATCCCTTAAGGAATAACTATGTATTTCACATTGTGAAAATAAACACCCTTAGCAAGTGAAGGATATGGGATTGTAGTCATTGGGTCGTTATAATGACAAAGTTTTCAAGGTATCTAGATAAATATATACATTTATTTTCAAGGTTATGATACCAATTAAATTATAAATAAATATTTCATAATGGTTTTGTAAAGATCGTTAAAATTATTCAATGCATATCCCCTAAAAGTGGAAAACCAGGTGTGCAACAAGGCCTGTTGTTGTGCAACATGTGATGATCAATTAAAATTATAATACACATTTTTTTGGGTTAATACCCTGAAGGAAAAAAATTTCTAGATCCTTATCCACTTTTAGTATGCCTATATGGATTTTATTTATTTTAAAATCACACATTTTTTACTTTACTAAAATTTTTGGATGGTTTTATGGCTATAATATAGTTCGAGTGTTATAAAAAATTGGCAAGGTATATAATGAGAGGGAATAAATAAACTCCCATTTAAAAAATATCAAATGGAAGATAATACCATAGAATAAAAAGAATAAAAGTATATGAAAATGAAATTTGAAACAACAATATAAAAATGTAATGAACTTGAAAAGGAAAGAGGAGGATTGGGGACCCTTACCTTAGGAGGATGCTTCTTATAGAGAGAGTGGGACTTATTAAAACCATAGAACCACCTTGTAGAGACTCTTCAGAGTGCTATTAATATATAATTAATGATAAATGTATTTGGTGTGGAGATTGGGGAGGTAATGGGGGTATTTATACTTGATAAGGGGTTGTTTTAAGGGATAATATTATTATTTTTTTGTTTTTAAGTCTAAACACTTTTGGGTAGAATTAATTTCAAATAATTTGGTTGATAATTAATTGTTTTTTTTGTTTAAGGACGTTCCAATACTCAAAACCCCATTTAATTTTTTCATTTTTTGTTTTCCTATGTCTTTAACTTTTAATTTTAACCTTTAACGTGATTTTACCTATACTGCGGTAACCCTTTTTATTACTATTATCACTTTTTTGGGCCCTAAAAATGAGAATAACCTTATTAAATAATTTTAAACATCTAATTCCAAATATGTAATCCATTTTACTAGATTCAATTTATTAAATTGATAAATTTTATTTCTAATATGATACATATATTACTCATAAAAGTAGTTTTTTTAAAAAAGATACAACCATGGTTTTTAAAATGTTAAGAATGTGTTTATAAATGTAATACATTATGTGTAATGTTATTACATAAATAATTTTTTATCAAGAATAATTAATAATAAATTTTAAATCATTATCATATCATTACTATGTAATAAGAGTTTTGGAATTTTTTAATAAACGTTGTTTTCACTTTTTAACAAAAAAATAAACATTTTTAGAAAATTAACACAAATTCACCCTAAGATAATTTAATTGTACTGAATCCAAAAATGTTTTTTTTATAAAAATAATATTCTAAATTATTTAATTTTATCTTTTAAATAAAAAGGCTTATTTTAAAAAAAAATAGTTTTTATGTCATAGTAAACTATCTAACCATTAAAAAAATTACACCAGAAATTGTTAATTTATATTATTAGGTAAAAGTTTTTTATAACTAATTTTATAAAAAAATAAAAATTCATTAAAAATGATTTTAATGGAATATTAATATTTTTTTAGTTTTTAAAACTATAGTCATAAAATAATCCCAAGAGTCACTTAATTGCAAAAATAATAATAATGTCCAATCATATTATTGATATATGGTCATATATCCCATCATCCGTATTGGAAAATAATATTAATTCCAAAAGGAAACATTTCTATATAAATACACCATCATTCTCCCTTTATTATTTACTACATCAAAAACAATGTTTTTTACATGTCCTTTAATAATATCAATTGTTTTTCTAATTCTTATCTTTAATTTTTTAGTAATTATGGTAGGAAAAATATTTTTGGGGGAATTAAGGACTGTAGAGATCCTTTTAGTGAATGTAGTATTCTACCAAGTGTATATCTCTTTACTATTCCTAGTTTTAGTTTTCTATATTTATGCATGATGTGTATTTTTCTTACATCAGTCATTCTTTTATAATTCTGGGTGACACATACAAATTTCATGCATATTTTTATAATGTTTTCAAGGGTTTTATAATGGGTTTTAATGTAAAACCCCATTAATTTTAATGTTTTAATGAATTGTGGGTTTTTTGAAATGTGGAATTAAAATTTTATAAAAAGAATAAATTTATTTCAATTGGAAATTGGGAATTTATTTTCTACATTCTACTTAAAACATATTTATGTGTTTATATTTTTAGGTTAAAAATGTGGACCAAGTGTAGAAGGCCATCAACCATTGACCCAAAACCACTTATCCCACCCCATGAAGGGGTGGGACGTCCATGCAGGCTATAGGGAGTTCCTGAATGGGTTGGAAGAAGCCGTAAAGGGGGAATCAGGCTCGTGGGTGGCCCGTTGGGATGAAATATATGGGAAATATATAGTTGGGCTGAAACTGAGGAACGCCGACCCATTGTGGTGAACCCCATGGAGCAATGGGAGGAAGGCCTCACTAGTATGTAGTAGTGCACGACAACAGTAAGGGGTAATATGGACCCCACTTGACTTCATTGTTGTGGGATAGTTGTGCCTTTTTATTTAAACTAGTGAACATGCACACCCTATTTCTATGTGGGATGAATTCATATGGTCACTATTCACATTTAACAAAATTGATGCCACTTCACACCACTCCATCTTAGCCGATGTTAGACACCTCATGCCATTATTCCCCTCCACTACTTCCACCTTCTTCTTCAGTTTTACTCTGCTTCTATCAATGAAGACTACCATTACTAACACTCTAAAGCTTAGAATCGATCCATCTTCCAATAACGAAGAACCCTACCTCCATGGGTCATCTGATGCACCCTCAAAACCCTCCATGAGACAATTAAAGGATCATCCAACCACTATTAAGGACAACAGAGAAGGATGAGCCTCCACTACCCCGTTGCCTCTCTTTAACCACCATACCAATAGGATAATTCCACTACTCAACTATACTAATTTCACCAGAGCCACCACTTCTAACCAATCTAATGGTTCCTTGCAATCAACTGTTGAATCCAATAGTAACCTGTGAGCCACCATTGATCCAATGGTTCCTTGTGATCCCCTTTTGAGTTGATCGTGACTCAGGATCCACCATTGGATCCAACGGCGACTCATGAGACACTATTGTAGCCGACGGTGACTCATGAGATACTACTACCACACTAGCGACTCATGAGTCACCACTAAGGATTTGTCACAGCCGGCCACACCATCTTCCTCCATGCCAAAAAACCACCATAAAACCAACATGGAAGCCACCGAGGGAGATTGATTCAAGCTCACATCCGACCACTAGATTCTCATCTTCTACCACTATTTATTAATAGGGGATCATCTTCTATGAATACATTCATCCCTACTTGAATTTATCAAATCATCCAGCCACTATGAAGGTGATATGAGGTCTGATGACCAATTCCACATCCTTCATTCACTCCCACATTTCTACTTCCACATCTCTAAGCCTATAACTCCACTTCCATGACATTTTCGCAATCCATACACACCATGAACTTTTTAGGGATATTCTCATACCAAATCCCACATCCACTGGGGGATTTTAAAACAACCAAGCAATTCGATTGTTTCTAAGTTGACACCTCATGTCTCCAGAATCCTAAATATTCTAAATTTAATATAAGATATTCCAGTAAATAGGGATATCGAGTGGATACTTGAAAAGAATCAAAGTTAGTCCTCACTTACTATCAAAGGTGGAGGTATCCCACTGATAAAAGGATAGGGTTGTCCTTGATGGATAAAATACTCACTACTACTCCTAGAGAATTTGTTTTTAAATTTTTCATTTCTTTATTCTTAAATTGTGTAATTTTTCTCATCTATAACTATTATATCCATTTTAATGGAGGGGTAGACACTTTTTGTGAATGGGAGAAGCGGATTTGACCTGTTATATTTTTGGAGTCTTAGTTCTATAAAATTTTTCTATCTCTTTTGGTTTATTAAAAGATTTTCAATTAATGAATTCATAGTTTTAATAGGATTCTATTATATTTTGTTTCAAATAAAAACACTCTAAAATTATATTGATTAAATAATATTATTCTACTTCTTCTTAGTATTGGACACCAATGATTTGGTGATCCGGTGTTAGGGAGAGAAGTTCTTAGTGATTGTTAAACACTTGGGGAAGACATAGTGGGCTAATCTAAGCACTTGGGTTACTCAATTCCTCATTTTTAATTTCCTAGGTGATCCAGGGGATATCCACTATTCCTTTCAAAATTGGAAGTAAAATAGTCCAACCAAGGAAATTAATTGGATTATTCTCACTATCAATCAATTTTTAATTGAAGGTGGAAAAGGGTAAATGATTTTTAATCTATTAATTAAAATAATTAATCCAAACAAAAGAATCATTTAAAAAGTTCCATGATGGTATTAAAAGTGGGAATCCAAACCTAAAACCCTATCACTTTCCTCTAAATTGATCTTCATAAAAAATTTCCCTTACTTCCTAGTTATTCAAATTCTTGTTTATCAATTTAGTTTTTCATTTGTGACATCTTGATTTATAACAACACTCTTAGGATGAGACTTACATCATACCTGCTACTACTCCCTTGGGGGGGAACAATTAGCCTTTTCCACACCCATGACTAGGTGGTCTCAAAACATGGATCCACTACCGGGGAGTATGTGTTAAATCAAACCCCTAAAACTTGCATGACTAGGACCTCCAATAAGGAAATTTTAGATCTCAACACCCAAGAATAATAGGACTATTCTTGGAATGATTAGGGATCTTAACCTTGAGAACCACTTTGAATAAATCATGTTAGAAGACTCAATTTAAACATCAAGTGCTCACTATAAGCCAATAGATATGGAAATTAACCCACAATAGACCCTAAGGAACCTTAGTGCCCCACAATTTTCCAATAAAAATATTCAATTTACCATTCCTGTATAAAAAAATGATTTTGAATTATGAGTCAATACAATTCCTATGTTACCCAAGTTTAATGTCCTTTGGGGATACTACACAATATAGAACATCAAGGAGTTCAGCTACGTCAGTTTGAGATTCAAGAAAAGAGGAGTGGCAGAGGAACAAGTCAATGGGAGGGAATTTTCCTTTTCACTAGAAGGAGATTCTAAAGAATGTTTTTATAGCCTAAAACCTAGAGAAATCCATGATTGGGATGATCTCCAAATAATCTTCATGTAGATATTATTCCTAGACACTGTAAGAACCATAATAAGAAAGCATATTTATGCCATCATACAAGCTAATGAAGAGACCCTCTACTCTAAATGGCTCAATGAACCTCTATTTTTCTTTATTTTTTATAATCCCCCTTTTAATGGTTGAATGATAACCCATACATGAAGATCCCCTATATGAATATTGGTAAAGATTCAAAAAGTTGTGTGTAAGTTTTCCTCACCAAGCTATGTAAGATCATCACTTCCTAGTATTCTTCTACCATGGACTACTGGAAAATGATGGAATCCTCCTGGATACATCATCTAGAGGATATTGGATAAATAAATCAACAGTGTAATCTAGGATCATAATTGAGAATATTTCCCATAATTCCCAACAATTTGGAACAGGTTGTATAAGCACCACAGGCATCTATGAGGTAAAAACTTCTAACTCGTCCCCATTGCTTGAAAACAAACAGGAATAATTAACAAGCCTTGTAATGTTAATGGATATAAAACAAGTAAATGAAAAACCATATCCATCATAGGTATGTGTTCTATGTTCATCACCCTGTCACTTCGGTGATCAGTGTGTAGAGTTACATGGTATGGAGAGATGTGCATCTACATTACAACCAATTCAGTTTCAATAGAACCAACCATGGAGGGAAGGGTATGACTAACGGGGATATAGAGGTTAACAAAGTCACATTATACCCTGTTTCCAATAGCAATTCCAGAATCCACCACCTTTCCAAAAACCATTATAGCAGTGGTACCAACAAAAATCTTACCAACCACCTCCTTTTTAATAAAAATCCTATTGAAATCCCTTATCTAGTGCACCACCAATGGAATGAAGTCAACGAACAGAGATGGAGAAGCTATAAATATAGTACAGGATTTGTTAAATAAATTTAAAAAACTAATTGACATGTTTTCCTAAAACCCAAGAAAACTCTCACACCAGACAATCCACAACCCATAGTAATGTATGATAATGATCATCACAAGGGGTAGAAAGGATATACATGCACCAGAACCAAATTAACCCCAAGTTAATCTAGAATAAGGTGAATTTGGATATCTTAGATAGATTATTAAAAAGAAAACCACTCTAACTACACAAGATTATAATATCGAAGAGGAAGAACATAATAGAAGATTTATGAAGGAACGACCAAAAACTCAATTGAAAAAACAAAAAAGGGAGAAGAAATACATCCACTTTCCATTCCATTACATATTTATAGAATCTAAGAATACTGAGGAAGGGAAAATTTAAAAATAAATCTATAAAACATTTCAAAAGGTTATAATTAATATTCCCTTCTTAAAAGCCACAAGTAAAATTACCAAATATTCCAAATTCCTTATATGTATTTTCACCAAGAGAAATTGGTTGGATGGGAATGAAAGAATAAAATTTCAGAGAAGTGTTTCGACCATAATCACACCACCATTACCTAAAACATTTCATGATCCAAGGAAACTTTATTCCCTGCACTGTTGGTTATTTAAAAATATTTGATTCCTTGGGTGATCTTGTATATTCTATTAATTTCATGTCAAAATTTATATTTTCATCCATAAAATAGGTAAAATTAATCCCATAAGAGTGTTTGTCCAACTAGAAAACAAATACACTATCTTTCTAGCTATACTTTTGCAGGATGCACTGGTGGGAGTGGAAGGACTAGTTTTTAATATGATTTCTATGTGATGACAATGGAAGAAGATAAAGAACAAGGGAATTCATCCATAATTTTGTGAAGACCTTTCCTGAAGACAACCAATAATATCATTTATTTACATGAAGAAACCCTCACAATAGAGTTGGGAGATATCAAGGTGTACTTTAATGTTTTTGATTCCAAGAGGAACCCTTGAAAAAATTAGTCACTCATTTAAATTATACATAAAGAAGGTATAAATCCCATGGATGACTCGGGAATACTTAGATAATTTTTATTCTTAGGAGATAACTTTTCTGCTGAAAACACCAAGAAACGAGTAAAAACCATAAAATCTAAAATTTCTATACAAGAAGAAATAACATTTATATTCTTTTTTGTAATTTTTTAGAGGAACCTGATATGATACCCTTTTTATATGAAATTCAATATTTTAAAGTATTAAATTTGAATTACATATCATCTCTAGAACAAAACCTAATCCTTGAACTAAAAACTATCCATTGTGACTTATAATATATGTATCTTTTTAAAGGAGGAAAATTTATAGTCATCACAGATAACAAAATATCCTAAGACCAAGAGAAAATTTAATTAACCTTTTGAAAGGAAACATTGAATCAATATGATAAAGCATTGGATACATCCCTATAATTAACCCCAAGGTATATTACCATATGATTTTTCTAGATGTAAACTCTAGACCTGTTAGGAAACCCTAAAGGAGACTAAACACCACCATTATGTAAGTTTCTAAAAAATAGATTGGAAAATTCCCGGAAGCCAGCATAATATACCCAATTTTCAACTCACAATGGGTCATCCCCATTCATGTAGTTCCCAAGAAGTCTGGTTTTGATATTTTTAAAAATTATAACAATGAATTAATCCTCGTGAGAGTATAAAATAGTTGGAGGGTATGCATTGAAAAAATAAAACGGAATCAGGTCGCCTAAATAAATCCCTTTCCCTTCCCATTCATACATAAAATTCAAGAATGTTTGGTAAGTAGGATACATTATTATTTCATGGATGGATTATCTAGTTATTTCTAGGTTCCCATTTCCTTAGAATACCAAGGGAATACAACATTCACTAGCCCTTTTGGGACATTTTCTTACAATATGATGGCTTTCAGATTACACAATGCTCAAGGTACATTCCAGCAGTGTATGGTAAGTATTTTCTTAGATCACATGGAGGACTTCCTTGAGTTATTCTTGGATTAATTTACTATTTTTAGAAAAACATATCATGTATTAGGGAACCTAAAAAAATTAAAACATGAAAAGAGGAAAAATTTATTTTGAAATTTGAGAAGTGTCAATTTTTTATTGAAAAAGGGATATTGTTGGGTCATATTATTTCACAAAAAAGTAATTGAGGTGGATATGTCTAAAGTTTATGTGATAAGTTATTTACCACATTCCACTTATGTTAGACATATTAGATAGTTTTTTGGCCAGGTGGGGTTTTATAGAAGATTCATCCAGAAAATTTATAATATTTTTCTACCCATGTCTATGTTACATTTAAAAGAATCTGACTTTGTTTTTAATGATGATTGTATAAATTCATTTTATGAGCTGAATGAATAGTTGGTTACCCCATCAATTATGCAACTACCAGACTGGGACTACCCATTTGATTTGTTGTGTGATGCATAAAACCAAGTGTAGGGGCATTCCTCTTGTATATAACTGAAGGAAGACCACATTTCATAACATATTATTTGAGAACATTGGATGTGACACATCTCAATTAAATTACTAGTGAAAAATAATTCATTGTCTTAGTATTTGCGTCGGACAAATTTAGATCATTTTTTTGGAATCAAAGTGATTTTATTTTTGGATTATGTATCTCGTAGGTACTTGTTTAAGAAGGATGATTCCAAACCAATGATAGTTAATGGATACTACTATTGCAATAATTCAACCTAGAGATCCTGGAAAATAAGGGAGCTAGAAAAAAAGTTGAAGATCACCTCAATGGACTCAGGAACACTTCTCAAATGTAAATTCTTGAATTGAACCCGATCAATGATCACATACTAAGAGATAAAATTTACATAGTATAATTTGAAGTACCATGGTATGCTAATTTATTGAATTATTTTTTCCACCTCTCAAGTTCCTTCCCAATGTAACTATCATTAAAAAAATAAATTTAAAGATGAATCCAAGTTTTATATTTATAAGTATCATTTTATATGGAAAATCTACAATGATTAAGTCATAAAGAGGTTCTTACCATCAAGTGAAATAGAATATGTGTTATAATTGTTTTCATAAACTTTCTTATGGATGCCACTTTGGGGCTCATAGAGCATGAAAAAAAGTGTTGTAATCTGGAATTTATTGGACAAACATATTTAAATATTCTAATGAATTTTGTAAAATATATCATTCCACCATGGATGCCACTCACCGGTGCCCTGATACGGTTGGACACAAGATATCAATCGTTCCTAGCTGAATGCCAAAGGTTTTCGAATAGTAGCGGGGGATAAGTGTGTGTCTATGGAGATTCTATTACCTCATAGATCAGAGTACCGCATAGAAGTTTATATGTAATAATAAATTTTAGAAACGAATAAGGCTAATACATAGTAGAGAAAATATATAACAAGATTAGATGGCAGTGGATGAATAAAAATAAAACATGAAATCAAATAGATGATAAGCGAAAGATGAAAGGTAATAAGATAAAATATTATGACCATTTCAAGTTATGTACTATACAAAAGAGTATGCAAGAGAAGATGATATAATCATATACAATATGCTGTATAAATTTATAAAAAGTGAAAAAAAACTACTAAGACTAACGTCTGGAGCATAGTCCCGCTCCTCTGCTCCCAACTCCATCCTATTAATCCATGTCAATCAAGCATTGGAAGTCAGATGCTTCTACTTTTAAAAACCTACTACCAATAAGTCTACTCATGTACCATAGGTATCTGAGAAAGGTGTGAGATACAATCTGAGTAGGCTGGCACCCACAATGTCTATGCCGTTCCATTTTATGAAATATTAAATAAGCATTGTGCCTCAATAATTTAAATGAAAATAGATATAAATAACTAAAATCATTGTAATGGGTTCTACTTGGACACCCATCTAATTTACCTTCTTTGGCCTAAGCCGGTGAGTATGAACCATAGGAATCTATAATGGAAAAATGGGTGAGTTAATTTTTAAGTGGGTGGACTATCCTGAAGCTTGTGATTAGTCTTGGAAGACACATCCATACATTTTTAATACCAAATGATCATTTTTATTTTGGAAACCACTCATTTACATTTTCTTTAATTCAATTTTAAAACCACTTTAGAATAATATAGTGAGAAACTTTGATCCCATCCATTAAAATCCTGAGAGACATGTAAACTATCGCTCTAAGGGATCATCTTATAACCAATGTTAAGGAGTCAATCCTTGGTGACCCAAGGATGAAGTCCCACATGTCACTACAAACATGTTTTGAAAAGTAAAGTATTATCAAACCATTAATTTTATACCTAGTATTTCATTTAGGATTCTTAGTCTCTCATGTGGCATTATATAGAAAATTGTTCCATCGAACCCATCAAAGGGGCCTCCCCTAGGTAACTGGCATCACTCCTTTAGAGATAAAATAGAAATAACACTTAGTAAACCCATATTGAGCATATATGATATCACCCTTGATGTTTTTACTTTTTTTTAAGGTTGGGGCTGAAGCCTCAATTTATTATTTAAAAAAAAACCTCTTTAAGACTGGGTAGAGGGAGACCCATTACATAGCCTAAAGGCCCGAGGCCATGTGGCCCGAATACAAGGCTTGAAAGCTCATTGTTTAGACCAAAGGACCCCTCGGTTAAAAGTACTGCTATAGTACCCACCTTGAAACAGTACCTGCTATAGTACCGCTGCCGATACAGTACCTGCTACAGTGCCTCCACCGCTACAGTGTAGTCATTTCTATAGTTCTGTCGCTGCTACCGTACTGCTACAGTACCCCCAAAAAAATTTCCCTACCCGTTTTTGATCCTGGGTCTTTTGGATGCCAAGCAGAAGCCTATACCACTTGGGTACAGGCTCATTGGCTCCCTTGATGTGTTTACAAACATTAACAATTCTAACAGAAAGGCACAAGTGTCTATCTAAGGGTTACTTAAGTCGTAACCCCTAGTTTCACCCTCTTTACTAAGGTAAAATAGCTGATCAAAAAATTCATATATATAACATACCTAGAAAAAAGACCATTTCATCCATTCAAATATTTACATCACTATAAGCACATTGGTCAGGGCATGTCATTGAGAAAAACCATATATCGATCAAAGGTAATAGACATAAGCATTTGACCAACTCAAATAGATCATCTGTTTCATTTATGGAATGAGGTAAGGGGTCTAAATCATGGTTCACCCTTGAATTCATCTATAATTATATTCTCAAGGAATTAATTATGTAACACACCTCATGGGGGTGTTGGTCCATTTTAGTGAAAAGTGGAATTATGCCACTAAGGTGTGTCTGAACCATTGGGGTGGTAAAAAATCAAGTCAATCGACCCAAAGGCTTAATTCACCACTAATACGGGTCAAAAAATAAAAAATAAAGCTACCAATTTAATTTAAGTAAACATTTAGAGGTGAAATCGGAAGGTTCCATGCCACAGAATGATGACATATCTTATAGAATGAAATGAAATGAAGGGAAAGTGACAAGACTTCCTACCTTATCATCTTAGAGCTTCCCTCATCTAGTTTTAACCTTTGATTTGATCTAGGTTAGAAGAAATCAGAGAAATCATCAAATACCCTAAAGAAAGAGAAAATGATATTTTTTCGAGATAGCATAATAGATGGGATGAAAAAATTGAAATAGTTTAGAGAGGATTAAATATCAGACCTCTATCTTTCCACTGGATCTAATGAAGAACAAATCATATTTTGGAATGATGATTTGTCTCAAAACCTAAGAGAGGAGGAGGATATGACTTCATACATGATAGTAGAAGAAGAGATTCTAGAGAAAAAGTGGGGGATGGGAAGAAGATTGTTGAAAATCATCTAAGAGGGTAAAAAAGGTAATATCCCCCTAAAAACAAACATGTGTAGTTTGGAATCATGGTTAGATAAACCATGTGAAAGCTCTACGCCATGCCACTACTATAAGGGGGAACCTTACACGGTTTTCAACACAGTTTGTGTAACCATGATCAAAAAATGAAAATCCACTCTATCAAGAATTTTAGATGGCTCACACAGTTGTGTACCTTGGGTTTCATTTTTGTAGACAAACTGTGTGGCCCCTAGGTTCCCACTATATGAAGTTACACGGTTTAGGGAAACCATGCGGGCTGAGGTTCATGGTTTCTTGTAACTGTGAGGGATAATATTTTCACCCCATTTCAAATCTCTAGGCTCCAAATGAGCCTCCAAAACACTCAATACCTCCTTTAACCTTTTAGGAATAATTATACGGTCCATTCTAAGGAATTTAATTAAAAATTAATTGTCCAAACATTTGGGAAAATATAGGATGTTACAACCTCCTCTCATTAAGACAATTCATCCCCGAGTTACCCTTTCAGTAGAACACCATCAGGGGAGAGTCCTAAACACTATGCATGAATGTTGAACTCATGATCCTAGGTCTTTTCCTCTATGAATTTGTGAAGCTATAGCACTCAGTCAGATTAACTGACCTACCTCAGAGATCCTTCATGCTTTTATTGATGATAGGTATCGAATTCTCCTAAAAATATTCATCCACCTCCATCTCTATATCCTCGTGATCAAATGAATGAGATGAGTCGGTATAATACTATTAACTATGAGATACAAGGAATATGTCATGCACGACATGATACCTCTAAGGTAAAAACAACTGATAATCTAACAATCTGACTCTCTTTAATATCTTGAAAGGACCAACATATCGAGGCGATAACTTTCCCTATCTTCTAATTTTTCTATAACCCAATCTAGGTGATACATGTAGAAATACCTGATTTCCCACCTAAAAGTATAGAGGTATACAATGATGATTGTTATATGAATTCAACCTACACTATTCTATATATGTAATCTTATGAATTAGTTGGACTTAGATGAAGTCTCCTGAACAAGACAAGGACCTAGTAGAGTTGCCTCAACTGCCTCTAACTAGAATAGGTGAATGGCATGGTCTTCCATAGAAGGCATCATATGTAGTAATATGAATTGTTTTCGGAAAGTTTTTTTTGTTGGAAAACTCAAATAGAGGTATATTATTTTCATAAGAACCTCTAAAATCAAGGATCCATTCCCACAACATATCCTATAGTACTTTTATGGTCTGCTCGGACTTCCTATCAGTCTAAGGGTGATATTCCATGATCAAGAGAACCTGTTAACCAAGTAATTTTTTCATCCCTTTCCATAATCATGAAGTTAATCACGTGTGTCTATCTAAAATGATAGAAAGGGGAACCCCATGAATTTGTACTATCTCTCATATGTAAATCATTTCTAGATCATCAACTGATAAGGTTTCCCTGATCTGAAGGAAGTGAAAAACCATAGTAAACTTGTAGATGATCAACCATACCTTATCGTTGCCTATAGGGGATATCGACAAGCCTATCACGAAGTCCATTGTGACATCATTTCATTTCCACTTAGTAATAGAGAGAGAATTTATAAGTCTTTTATATCACCAGTTCTCTTCCTTTACCTACTGACAGGTTGAGCACCAAGTAATGAATCCCACTATCTGCCTCTTCATACCTAGCCACCATTAATGACAACGTATGTCTCGGTAGATCTTGGTAAGACCAGGATGAACTTCCCAATCAGATACATGAGACTCCTTCAAAATATCATCCCATATATCTAAAGAAACACATACATGGACATGGAAGAGAAAGTTCTCACTACCATCAACAGCCTAACCAGGAGGTGGGTTCTCCCCTATGATGCTCTCCCTCAAAATGAGTCCCATGGAATTGTAAAACTACCTCATCCGGACCCACTCTAAGAGAGAGGATGTCACTTTCATAGCTTCTAGAACCAGCTTCTCATGTCGTTCTTGAACCTCTTGTTGTATCTTAGAAAACAAATCAATCAATTTCCACTCATCGGTGACCTCTTTGATGGCTTATGTTAGAGTCTTCTAGCTCAAGGAATTATCTTTGACATTTCCCTTTCTGGGTGTGTATGAAACCTCAAAGTCAAATGAATTCTAGTATTCAATCCACCTACACAGCATAAGATTCATCTCTCATTGTGTGGATATTTATTTGAGTCTTTTATGGTCAGTATAAATGATGAACCACTCACCCAACAGGTAGTGAATTCAACAATGTAGATCATGAACCACAACTACTATCTTAAGGTCGTGTGTAGGGTAATTTCACATGTGAGGCCTCAACTAGTGGGACCCATAAGGGATGAATGAATCAACATTCATCAGAACTGAACCCAGACTAATCTATTAAGAATCACTATAAACAACATAACTTCTAACTAACTTAGTTTGAATCAGAATCAAAGATGAAGTGATTCTCCCCTTTAAATACTAAAAAGATGTCTCATAACCTTCAGTCATGTATAATTTTACACCCTTCTTGGTCATTCCTATAAGAGGTGCTACTAGGTGTGAGAAGTCTCGGATGAATTTCCACTAGTAACAATCCAGACATAAGAAGCTTCATATATCGAATACATTCTTGCGATGCTCCTAGGAAACCATGGTGATTACTTTCTCTGGGTCAAGTGATATGCCTACTTAATAATATGATTTGACCTAATAAGTGCATTTTTTTATCCAAAAGTGGTATTTACTGAGCTTTTTATAAATTTTATACTCTATTAATGTATTCAACATGATCTCAAGGAGATTATTATGGTCTTTTCTAGTTCATTAATACACTAATATGTCATCTATGAATACTACCACAAAGGAATCAAGATGTGGGTGGAAAAATCTATTCATGAGATCTATAAAGACTATCAATTCATTTTTCAAACCGAACTGCATAACCAGATACTCATAAAAGTCATACCTTCTTTGGAATTTTGTACATTTTATGTCAAATTTCAGCACTTGCACTTGATGATAGCCTAACCTCAAATTGATCTTAGATAAAAAAGCCTCTCCTCAAAGATGGTCGAATGGGTCATCTATTTTAGGTAGTGGGTATTTCTTTTTCACCATAAGCTGGTTCAGTTGGCGGTAATCCATGAAAATCTAAGAGCACCTTCCTCCTTATTGGTGAAGATGATTGGAGAAACCCCATTGAAATGTGATGGTTCGGATAAAACCAATATCCCCTAGGTCTTCAAGATACTTATTGAGTCCCCGGATCTCTATAGGTGTTATCTTATATGGAGGAACGTACACTAGTGTTGCACCTAGAACAAGATCAATGGTCAACTCAATATCTCTCTCTTTGTGGAGGTAATCTAGAGATATCTTTAGGGAAGAAATCCGTAAAACAATCCACAAAAGGAGGTAAATCCATAAGCTAAATTCCATGGTCTCTCATAAAGAGACTAGCCATCTGAGTTGTCGCTCTACCTTGCCCAATATTCTTGAGTCTATCTCAACTTTCCTGAAGATCCCGTTTACTCTTATGGATATATGTATTTCCATCAGTGTATGTAAATGATACCCAACATTGGTAGAAATCGACCTGGGCTCAACAAGGCACAATCCAGTCAATACCAAGAATGATTTCAAACCAGGTCATCTTGAGGATGAAGAAACTCCATAGAAAATAGTACCAAACTATCTCAAGTGGTCACTACCTACACTAGAATATACCCTCTGATTGAACTCCTAAAGGAGTTTCAAGGGTCATAACACCATTATGTCATTCTATCACTAAGCTGAGACTTCTCATAATTGCAGTAGATAGAAAGGAGTGTAACGCACCTACATCAAATAAGGTAGATACAAGTGTAGAGGATACTAGAATAGTACCTCAACTTATAGATTTCCCTATACTCTTCTCCCCAAGTGTAGGCTGAAAAACATAGATAGGCATAAATTGCAGCCCTCAGATACAGCCTGGGTAGCCTGAGTAGGTCCAAACTACTAATGATGGAACTCTAAAGCCTAAATACCTTTTGCACGACCACATTCTCAGCCTGAAAAATCTATAAAAGACCAAATTCTCTCCTAATGATGTGTTTTTATCCTACGCCTTATGGAATTTCAATCCTTAAACCCCATTCAATTGGAACTAGATAAAAGGATTAACATAAATTCTAGAGGTGGACCATCCTACTGCATGCCAGACACTTGATCAGGTTCGCATAAACTGGGGATTTTTATGACCTGGCCTCTTACACTGGTGACACACTACTTTGGTGTTTGTTCATTCCACCTATTTGGAAGTATGACTTTGTGTAACCTCAAATTATTGCTTCAAGCTAAGGGATAAACCACTTCACTTTTTAGAAGCTGAACTACGCAGCTTCATGTCGCCTAATTACCTAAGGTTCCTCCCAGTTATGATGGACTAATTAACTATTTACAAAATAATGGTAAGAGGAAAGAGGTTAACCTAAGAGTGAATGGAATAAGAAATCCCATCATCAAATCACCTTATAGTATTCAGCTCATAATCAGTCAGGTTTTTTGCAAAACACTTCAATTTGGTGAAGCTAGTTGATTATTCCATCATGGACATGTCACCTTCCTCAAGGTGCATAAATTCACAAACATGATCTATTATCATGGTATGAAGAAAGAAATAGTCAAATAAGGCTATCTAAAAATTTTCACAGACCATACCTGAATGTCAAACAACCTGAGTCAGAATGTCCCACCAATTCTTGGTGGAATCACATAGCAGATAGGTTATGATCTTGATTCTCTACTCTGGTGGTAACTCTATATGCTCGAATATTGATACCATAGCCTATAAACAAGATTCAGAAGCCTGAGGTCCACCATCCTTCAAGAAAATGGGATGATACTGCTGCTGGAACATTCAAGTCAACTCTGTCGTATAAAAGGTTGGTCTGGGTTCACCTTGAACTGATTGCATGAAGCATAGGAAACTATCATGGAACTCGGAATCAACACCCATTGGAGGATCTAATATAGGTTCCTTAGGTGGAACTATAGGAGGCACCACGAGTGGATATGGTCTCACCACCTATGGAGTATTCACATCACCACTCTCCAGAAATAAAACACGAGTTCATCGTAGAAGAATATCTCTACAAATGCTGATTGCATTCCTCAAATAGGACTTAATAGATAGGTAAAGAAAGAATAAAATTACAGGTGAAAATCTTACCTATAAGAATCCTACAAACCTTAGCCTCCTCCCAGAGCCAGGTGTAGGTGATCAAATCAAGTCATATAATAATAAAAGGAGACATGGCCTACAACCCACTACAAAGTTCAGGACGGGCTAAGGTTTCACGTTTCAATATATAAAGGTCTATTTAATTTTAAATATCATGTTAATTTTAATTTATTTATGCATTTAAATTTACTTTAAGTGGTTGAATTGGATAAATAGACCTCTCCAATTTATAATGGATTATACACCTTATAAATTGGATAGTTTTTTCTATTTAATCCTCAACACAACATGTTCTAGTTCATGTGAATGACGGTCCATGGATCAACGTTCCACAATTGGATACTTAAGGTATTTTCATGTACCAATGTAGGAAAAAATTGTTAGGTTAAGGGAGGTTATTTAAGTTCCAATTGTATTTTTCTCAGTTCTGTATGAAATGTTAGCACATTTTTATATATAACAATCCAATCACTATAAGGGATTAAAATTAAGGCACAAATAACAATCACATGTAAAATAGGCAATGTGTGCAAAACGTATATATGGAATGACATAATGAATGAAATTTTATGTCTTATGATGCCTAGTATGATGAATTCTTTGTCATTATCTTATATCATCGAGCTAATATAATATATATCCCATAAATAGAATAATAATTCAAAGTAAGTGCATCACCTGATGGTGAAATCTAGTGAAATGATAACAATAAAAAGTAATAATAGAGTTTTACCAACTCAAGTAATTTGTTTTTCCCCTGTATATGGGGTAGCTACTCACAGGCATAGTCACATAACCAAATTCATGTTTCCGATTCAACTGTCTAAAGCAAAATTGTAAGAAAAAAGGAAAATATATCTGATACCACTTCATAGCATCCTGCCCCAGATTCCAATCATTGGTACCCTAAGATTTTTTACCACAAGACCTCAAGCGTGCCTCCCTAAATGTCAGAGGCTTAAAACTAGTAGTGAGGGACTAGGGTGTGTCTATGGGGAGACTATAACTTTATTGATCAAATTACCATGAATATTTTATATATAATAATGAACAATATAAATGGATATTACCAATACATAGAAGCGGAAATATAATATAAGAACAGATAGAAACATAAGAATATAAATAAAACATGTAATATAATAGATGATAAGAATAATCTAGTAGGTAATAAGATACAATATGATGATCATGTCAGGGTATGTAATATATAAAATATTATGCAATGGGATAGGATACTAGAATATACAACATTATAGAAAAATGTACAAAATGGAAAAAAAATCTAGGACTAGCATCTAGAGCATTGGTTCAGACCTATGCACCCAAATCCATCCTATTAATGAAAGTAAATCAAACATTTGGAGCTAGATTATAACCTATTTTAAAACCTATAACCATAAAGTCTACTTGCGTACCAAAGGTTCATGAATAGGGTGTGAGATATAATTTTAGTATGCCAGCACCCATTGTGTCTAGGATGTTCAATTTCATGCAATATTAAAAATTTAGTGTGCCTTAATAATTTAAATGAAAACATAAAAAAAAATAACTAAAATAATTAACTAGTAAAATGTATTTTTCATGTCATCTTTTTAATTTTGGTTATTTATAACCACCTTGAAAAATCCATCCATATAGATTTTTCACATCAATTCTCTAATAACTGACATCAAAAAGAAAGTACCATACTTCTTCACATTGGTTATTATATAACTGTTTAGAAAAAGATGGTATCCTACTTTATCATGTCAGTTATTTATAACTGATATGATAAATTTTAATAACCATGTTGGTTATACAATAACTGAAATGATAAATAATTGATATTTTCTTTATCATGCCAATTATTTTTTAACCAACATGTAAAAAAGAAATTTTTATATCGGTTATTGTATAACCAATGTGAAAAATCCACAAAACATAATTAACCATACCGATTATATAATAACTGATGTGGAAAAACTTTTAAAATTTTATGAATTTGTTATTCGATTGATTTTTGTGTTATTCGATCACGTGAAAGAAAAATCATCTCTCTCGCATGCAAAAACCCTAATCTTTTTTTTATCTAGTGGACTAAAATATCAATTTTACTTCATTATACATCCTCACATTTCATCGGGTCATTGTATGAATTCAATCTTCTCATCTCTAAACTCTCAAGTAGGTTTCAAACTTCGATTATCGCTCCTATCACTTTTTTTCATTATGTTTACTCAAATATCACATTACTACTTAGGTTTCATCAGCCTCATCATTGCATATTCCTATGTAGATATTCTCATCACTAATCTTAGATTACCAAATTCAAATACCATAGTTATACATTGATTTAAGTGGAAAGGTGTGCATTTCATTACATGTTAATATTATATGTTAGAACATAAATTTAGGCCTTATATCTTAATCTTCTGGTGTTTCTATGTATTGAAGATTTTCTGCAATGAATAGTTTGACAAATGTTTATTGAAATTTGATGTATTATTAAATCAAACTTTCATATAGTAAACCTTGTTTATGATTTAGTGTAATGTAAATTCTTTTCAATCCCTTATCTAATTATATTAATTTTCATTTTGAATTTTTATTGTGAAGAAATATTAAAAATACCTTTTATTGGTTGCCTTATATAACTGTGACTAACATGGTTTAAAATATACTATTGTATGTATTTTTATTTATATGTTACAAATAGACGAAATGATTTTCCTCAAAAAATAGTATCATATAAATGTAAGTCTTGATTATGTATTATATAATGATAAATTTGTCCTATTAAGCATCTTACTTGTGGACTAATAGACAACATAGAACCACTTAGGGAAAATATTAATGAAAAATCATACATCATATATTTAGTGGAACATTTGGTTATCTAAATTCATTTTTTATAATTACTATTAAAATTGAATTTCCATGAATTATTAAATAACAAATAATTAAGTATTCATAATTGTATAAAAGTCTTATTATATGTTATATAATTGATTAGAGCCACTCTAATATTTTTCTATTATTTTATTAGTTGTTTGCAACCTATTTATCAATTATATTTAAACTTATATTTGATTATTTTCTGAAATTTATAATTATACTTTTCAAATATGAATATAAATATATATATATATATATATATCAAATTTTTGTTTCTTTCAAATGATGAAATCTCTGATATAAAATAAACCTGGTTTGACTTGATTAATTTATTCTCACTTTTATCACCATTATATTATTTTGAAAAGATATTTCTTTTATATTTGTTTTAGATAATAATGAGTCGATTTTGGATTACAACACATCGAATAAGTAATGAATATAAGGCAGTTGTAGACACCTTTTTGGAATATTTTGAACAAAATGTTCCGAACAATGAAATGTATTTCTATCCATGATTGAAATGATTAAATATGAAGAAGTTTAAAAGTAGAGAGATTAAAGATCATTTAATTTTTCTTGGTTTTAATCTGAGTTATAGTCATTGGATTCAGAATGGTAAAACTAGGAAGAATTTTAGATCTAATAATAAGGATGTTTTGTAAGATAATAAATTAGATGAAATTAGAGAAATGATTTGTGATATTGAAGCAAAGGAAATTGAGAAATAACCAAAAATTAAGCATCAATATGGTGATGATGAAAACCCATTATATCTAGGTTTTACAGAATTTAGGGTATTATCATTGGTGTTAAGATTGCTTAACTTGAAGGAGAAACATGGTTGAGGTGACAAGAGTTTTACTAATTTGTGGAAATTATTGATATATATTCGTCCTAAAGATAATGATATTTCTAATTCATATTATAAAGAAAATAAAATACTATGTATAACAGGATTAGAGTATAAAAATATACATGCATGCATGAATGAATGTGTGCTATATAGGAATTAATATGAGTTTCTATAGGAGTGTCCTAAATGTGGGACATCACGATATAAGTTGAAAGAAAAATCATGGGCTAATTGAGATATTAGAGAGACGCATGCCAAGGAATTTTGGTATCTTCTTAGAATTCCTTGTTTGAAACATTTATTTTCTAATTCACATGATGCAAAAAAGTTATGATGGAATATTGATGAGCAGATATGTGATAGAAAAATATGTCATCTAGTTGATTTTCCACATTATAATAAAATTGATAACCAATTTCCTACATTTAGAAATGAAGTTAGAAAACTCATATTTGGACTGTACATGGGTGGAATGAATCTATATTGAATCCTTAGTAACACACATAGCTTATGGAATATTTTATTAGTAACTTACAACAAATCTCATGAATTTTGTATGAATTGAAAATATTTCATGTTGATTTTAATGATATCTAGACCAAAACAACCCAAAAATTATATTGATGTTTTCTTGTCACCATTAATTGATTATTTGAAACTTTTATGGGAGGATGGTATTAGGTTGTATGATTCTTATAAAATGTAATATTTTCAACTACAAGAAATAATTATGTTAACTATAAATGACTTCCACTCTCTGGAATTTTTTTTGATATAGTGTTAAGTGGAATAAAGTGTTTTCAATTTACAAATAACAGACTTCATATTATCAAATGCATAATTTGATCAAAATAGTATACATGGTTCATAAAAAGTTTTTTTTCTATGGATCACTCTTATAGAAAATTAAAAAATGAATTCAATGTCTTTCCATAATCTGATATTTCTCCAAAAACTATATCCACTGGTCAGTATTTTGAGAGGGTGAAAAACCATGATGTGACATTTTGAAAGACACATAAATATGGTAATGATAGAAATATTTTGAAGAAATGGCCAATATTTTTTGAGCTTCCATATTGGAGATATCATGAGGTGAAACATAATATTGATATCATGCACGTGGAGAAGAATATATGTGACAGCTTCATTGGAACATTATTATATATAAAATGAAACATTAAATATGGGTTGAATGCAATATTGGACTTACTGTTAGTGGTAATATGTTTGAAGTTAGCTCCCACTCCGGATGGAAGGTGAACATTTCTTCCTCTATCTTGTCATACATTATCCTAGAGGTAGGAAAATATCTTTTATCAATGTCTTCATTATATCATAGTTCTGTAAGATTATCTTTCAAATGTAAAATTTTTTGTGACTTTACATGATTTGATGTTGGTAGGTATGAAATATCGTGATTTTCACAGCATAATGAAACAACTTCTACATATTTCATTGTGTATAATATTTCCCATCTATGTCAGAAATACTATCATGAAAGTGTGTTATTTTTTCAATTCAATTTTTAATAATGTAATTGATCTGAATGCTTTGAAAATTTTGAAAAACAAATCAATTTATATACGTTGTCAACTGAAAATGTATTTTCCTCCATAATTTTTTTATATAATAGTGCATTTAATGGTTCATTTGGTTCAAAAAATAATCCTTTATGGACTTGTATATCTATGTTGGATGTGTCCTTTTAAAAGGTATATGAATATACTGCAGGGTTATGTTAAGAATCCATATTAACTTGAAGACTCCATTTTTAAAAATTATATTTCCTACGAGGTTGTGGAGTTTTTTACAAGATACTTGTCTATGGTGGAGCACATTGGTTTGCCTCTATCTCGTCATGAATGAGTTAATTATGGGGGAAATGGTATTCATGGCTTTAAAGTCAATCCTTGTCAGGTGAACAGATAAATAAGGTACATTTATACATATTTAATAACATATAAGATACTCCTCCATATATAAAATTTCATATTAATTTGTTGAAATAATACCATCCAAAGAAGAACGATATGTGGATTTCGAATGAGCATAACAAAAGTTTTTTTCCATGGTTTAAAAAGACCATACTTAGTAGATCAGATGCAGCAGAAGAATTAAGATGGTTAGTGGGTGGTCTAATTTTAAATGTGATAACATGGTCTGGGTATGACATTGATGGCTATACAATTCATAAAAAAAGATTAGGAAAACAGAAGTGCAGTTCAGAATAGTAGTGTATGGGTGTTTGCGGAAGCAATGCATTTTTCGAGTTCTAAAGACAAAACCCAAATTTATGCACCAAGTTCATATTATAGATTCATTGAAAAAATATATGAGGTTGGTTAAATTAAATTTAAATTTCCAATGATTAACTAAAAATGCTTTATCGGAAACAACAATATCAGACATGATGAATTTGGAATGAAAATCTTTAATCTGAATAGATTAGAACACACAATTAATCCTTGTATAATGGAAACACATGTAAAAACAAATTTTTTTCTTGATCAACCCAATATTTAATGGTCTATTTTTTTACAATGAAAAAAAAATTTGTTAATGATGTTCAACTTGATGAAGATGCTGATTTATGTGAGATCCATGCTTCTATGGAAATATCAATAGATAATAAAGATACACACGTCATAGATATGGTTTTTTCTATAAGGAACAAACATGAAGAAATAATTTGGGAAAAAATTCCTTTAGTACATTCCTAATATTACAAGTAACATATGTTTATTTCTCATTTAGTTTTATAAATTTTATAAAATGTTAGATATGTTTATTTTATTTTCCTTATTAAAACACGTATTAAAACTAATAAGTTAAAATGTTCATTTATATAGGTTTTGTTTTGTTTTGTTTACCATTTTTACCATTACTTATCTTATCTATTTATTGATTTTGTTGAAAGAAAATTATTTTAAATATAAAATTTTAAATAAAAACAAAAATTATTTATAAAATTATATTGAAAAACATTCATTTTTTGTGTAAAAATAATAAATTATGTTGGACCATTTTTAATATTCATACATAATTTTTGGATTTTTTCATTCATTTACATAACATTTCATATCATTATTTTATTTATTATTTTAGTAAACTATAAAAATATAAATAATAATATGTTAAGTTTTAGTTTACTTTTTTGTTTCATGATTTTTCATTTTTATTTACATTAGTATTGTAATAGTTGAATTGGTATATTTGTGTTTTAATTGTTTGTTACTTTGATTTTAAGGATAGAGATAGGTCAATCAACTGATCAAACACATACTTATGGAGATAATCATACTCATACCTATGGGGAGGAACATGCAGATACTCCTCTTAATGATCTTTATCCTTCTTTACAAGAGTCATATACTCCCACAAAACCAAAGAAGATTTTGAGGGTCGGTAAACATTACAGCACATGTTTATCAAAATTATCAGTTGCTTGTATTCAGGACTAGAGGATAGTGGTATACTTTTATGATAATGATGTTCTAAGAGGTTCTAATGAAAAAAAATCAAGATTTTTGTATCATTTCAGGGTAAAATCAAATTCATTATTTTAATTAATTTTTGAGAAATGTTGAAAAAGTAACACTATCTCAGTTGTGGGAGACCATTTTGATAAGCTTATTTGTTATTGTTTTCCTAATCATGAAGTGTTTATAGTAATATATGTTTCTCCCCTTTTTATCAGATTAAATATGATATACCCAACACTATAGGAGTCTATAAAAAAATTTAATCATTGGATGCTAGGAGATATAGGGATTTAAAATCAACCCTCAAATATGATTTCATTTTTGGGTATAAGAAATATCATAATCCATGTTATATGTATCCTTTTAAAGATGAAGACACATGGAAACAATTTATTGAAAGTATAATGCAAGAATCATTTTTTGTAAGTGCAATGTAAACTTTTTAATGTTATATTATATTAATAATCTCATTAATAATTTCTTATTCTTAATTTATAGGAATCGAGGTGATCTCTTCAGGAGATTCAATCTAGAAATGTATACCATCATACTTTATCTCAGGGAGGGTATAATTTATTGGAATAATAAATATTGGATGAAAATTTTCAAAAACTAAGAGATGTGTCTTCAATCTCTGGAGAGGTTTCCCCTCCATCCCCCAAGCTAGACCTGAAAATGGAAGAGGGGTCAGATAAGAAAAAAATGGAAATATCATATGGAAGAATCGAGGGTTATAGCTGATGGGATTGTAAGATGATTATTTAATTTATTTATTTATTTAAGTTAATTTAATTCCTTATATATTTTGAATCATTATAGAATTTTTCAAATAATTCATACAGGATTCTCTTGAGGAGTACAGAACACATGCTGTCTTTGTAGTTGAGGGGAGGCGGGATATTTTATCTATAGTATTGGGAAAGTCAAAACACTCAGGTCGTATGTGAGGATACCTGATAGGTGTATCGGTGAGAAAAGTGTTACCACTTTCCTTTTCTTCTTCAATGGAGGGTATTTATAAAATATATATAATCTTTGGTGGATGAAGTTCATAATATTAATGTAATGATAGAGGATAAGATGAGAGCATTAGTACAATCCATGTTTGAAGATATGCAAAGACAACTTTAGACTGCATCTCCCACACCTCCACCTCTTCCAGAAGCTCCCACTCCTCCACATCTTCCTATAGACCCCACCTTTTATCCTAATCATACCCCCTCCTTTATAGATTATCAGTTGTTGAGAGTAGTATGTTAATGGTCCTTAGTATCATATTGTTGCATATGGGATGATATATTATATTGGATATAACATTCATCATGAACAGTTAGAGATAAATCATAATAGAGTCACTATACATGATATTATAGATATATCAACTAGAGTATCATTACCTATAGATGAGGTGAAGACAGATGTAAAAACTATCATCCAGTTTTTAGTTTGACCATCTAGAATTCTATGACATATTACCATAGCGGTATGTGTATATTTTAACTTTTATTTAATTTTTGTATTAAATTTATTTTAACATTTTAGAGTTAATATATTTATCTATTTATTTATAGGAATACTTTAAATTTAATGAAATACTGTATTTCCAATAAAAATACAAAGGGATATGACTTCATATATAGATTCTAGTAGTGTTGATAGATTGTCAAGATATTCATATTTATTATCAGGTGTATATGAGATTCCAATGGAATCTAATGTGTGTGAGCATGAAATGACTGTGGGTATTTTGAAAAATGATATCATGGAGCTTGTAACTATAGATAAGTTGGGCATCAACATGATGAAATTTTTTTCCATGTACGTCTTAACATAAATCATTCCCTACATTAATTTTATTGAAAATTTCTACATATGTGTATTTTTAATTAGGTGTATTTATAAAATGTGTGAGAAGAATGACTAGATGGGTGTATATTAATTTATGGACCTTCAGTTCATTTTACCTGAAGCATGAATAATGACTGAAGAAGAAAGAATAGTTTATATTGATGAAATAATTTAAGAGAATATATTTACTCAGTGCAAGATGTTTCCTTATCTTGAGAGGTATAAAAAATATATCTCACAAAGTGCTATTTATATTTTAACATAATAACCACTAATATCAAATTTTCCTTTATATCAGTGACCATTGGATGTTAGGTGGTTTTTTAGGGGAGAAGACACTTTGCTCGATATGCTCTATCCATAGCGATATGTGAGGAAATTTTATAAATTTATTGAAACTATAAGTTTTAATTTATTAGTAGTTTTTTATATTATAATGAATTTTAAATTTATTTCATTCATATTATTTTCTAAGCGGGGATGGAATTTTTTTCAAAACACTAAAAAGAAAACGAGTTCCAAGATCAAATATGTAAAAGTAAAGGTGAATTTTCATTTATAATTAGTGAATTTTGGATATATTACTTAAAATGTTATTTTCAATTGAAAAACTCATTTACACATAACTGACATAAATAAAAAGGTGTAAAATAATATAGATAATATGTGTTAAGATTTATGTGAGAGATAATTACAACTGGAATAGTTATGAAGTTCAATCAGGTTAAATTTTTTTATAAACTATTACTTAATATTTCATTTGTTTTATTCATCATACATATTAAATACTTTCCTTTTTATTTTTATCTATTTTATGACTCTTTCCCTTATAGTGAAAAAGAGATCACACAATTATAAGTGTAATTGGAAAATCATGTTATAGGATTGGTTGCATTTTAGTTGTATTTTAGTTAATATTTTAATTTTGAATGTTGTAATTTTAAATGTGTGTTTTATATTTTTTCAGTTGGATTTTAGTTTTTTTAGTTAATATTGTAATTTTGAATGTTATAATTGTTAATGATTGTTTTCTAGTTTTTAATTCTATTTATGTTTCTTCTTTTTTCTATTTGTTTTTTTACGTCAGTATTGGAGAGGAATGTTTAAATGAATTTTTTAAAAAACAAATTCCATGTTCATTATTTTGTAATAGACATTAAAATCCTATATGATGTTTTTTCACATTGGTTTCTAAATAAAAGATGTGGAAAATGGTTTTTTAATTCAGTTATAAAATAACCGATGTAAAAAAACCCTTCATCTCAAATATTTTCCACATTGGTTATGTAGGAAACACTATGGAAGAGGATTTTTTTACATTGGTTATTTAATAACTGATGTAAAAAACCCTTCATGTAAAATTTTTTCCATGTCAGTTATGTAGAAAATGACATGGAAGATACTTTATTTACATCAGTTTTTAAATAACTGATGTTAAAACCAGTTCCTTGATAAATTTATAATATTTATTTTTTACCCGATGTTAAAGACATATTTACAACCTCACCTTTAATAAGGTGGATAATAATAGACATAATAAAGCAAAAAAATTGACATTAAAAATAATTTCTGCAAAAGTTATTGGTCTTGATTCTACTTGGACAGTCATCCAATTTACCTACTTTGGCCTAAGTAGTTGAGTCTGAACCAGAAGAATCTACAATGGTAAAACGGGTGAGTTAACTTTTAAGAGGGTGGACTACCCACAAGCTTTTGATTGGGATTAGAGGACATTTACCATTTTTTTCAGTACCAAAAGATCATTTATCATTTTGAAATCATTAATTTACCATTTGATTAATTCAACTTGAAAATCACTTTAGAAAAAAAATATCAAGACATCTGAAGCCCATCCATATCAATCTAGATAGACTTAGCAAGTATCACTCGAGGGTATCGATTTATAACCAATTCCACGGCGTATGTCGACAGTGAACCAAGGATAAATTCCCACATGTCACTCCAAGAATAGTGTGAAAATTCAAGTACTAGAAAACCTCCAAGTCCATACCTATTATCAAACATAAGGGCCTGAGTCTCTCTTGTGGCATGGTACAACCAATCATACCAATGATCCCATCCAAGGGGTCTCCCTTAGGGAATTGGTGTCACTCATCTAGAGGACAAAAAGAAATAACACTCAATTAGCCCATATCATGCATAACTTATATCACCCCTAGCGTGTTTATAAACAATAAAAAATATAATAGAAAGGCATGAGAGTCCATCTGAAGGGTAATTAATTCGGAACCCCTTGTTTCACCTTCAGCACTAAGGTGAAAAAACTGATCAAGAAATACATATATATAACATTTCTAGAAAAATACTTCATTAGTTCAAGAAATTATATCACCATAGGCATGTTTGTTAAGGCATGTCATTCCGGAAAAAAAATATAGATCAACGGTAATAGGCATAGGCATTTGACAAACTCACTTTTCTCATCCATTTAATTTATGGAATGAGTATATGGTCCAACTCATGGTTCGCCCTTGAATTCAAATAAAATTATAGTCTCATGTAATTAATTATGTAACAACACACCTCATGGGGGTGTTATGAAATTTTAGTGTAAAGGCGAATTATGCCTATAATGTGTACCTCACCCATTGGGGTGGTATGAAATCATGGAAATCAACTCATGCGGTTTATTTTCCCCTAATAAGGGTCACAAAATACATTAGAAAGTTATTAATTTAATTTAATTAAACATTTAGTGGTGAAACTTGATGGGTCTGGGTTGTGTCATAATGGTACATCTAATGGAACATAACTAAATGAAGGTAAATGTCATTGACCACATACCTTAGCCTCATAGAGCTCCCCCCATCTAGCGTCAACCTTGGATTTGAGCTAGGTTGGAAGAAATCAAAGAAATCATTCAATTCACTGAAGATAATGAAAATGATCTTTCACATAGATAACATAATATATTTGACAAATAACTTGAAATATATTATAAAGGATCGAATATCGTACCTCTATATTTTTATTGGATCCAACGAAGAATGAATTGGAGTCCATATTGTGTAGTTGTCTCAAAAAAATATTTGGAGATGAATTTTTACGTGAGAGGATAAGAAGAGACACTAGGGGAAAAGAGGAGGAGAAGGAGAAGATTTTTTAAAATAATTTAAGGGGGAGGGAATTTCTCCCTAAAAAACAACTAGCCATGTTTGGAAAAACCATCACCAACCATTCACCAACCCACAACTATAAGTGGTCACCTTACACTATTTTCCATGTGGTTTGTCAAACCATGTGCAAACCATTAAAAACAATTATATCAAAAATTGAATATGGATCACAAGTTCATTATCCTTGGGTTATAAAGTTAAAAAAACCTATGTGGCCCTTAGGTTCCCACTATCTAAAGCTACACGATTTAGGGAAACTACGTGGGTTGGGTGACATAGTTTCTCCATACCGTGAAAGCTTGTATTTTATTCTAATTTCATAGCTCTATGCTCTAAACGAGCCATGGACACAACTAAAATCTTCTTAAACTTTTTAGGAATCACTTTAAGGTCCATTATAAATAATTTAAACAAAAAATTCACAGCTCATGCCTTTGGAAAAATTTAGGACGATACATAAAAAATGTGAGAAGTGTCAATATTTTGTAAACATTTATAAAAGATAAGAGATGCCTCAAAACCAATAATTTTTTTGTGAAATATTTAAATTATGGGGAATTTATTTTATGGGACCCTTTCCCATGTATTTTGGGAATTCTTAAAATTTTCTTATTGTGTATTATGTATCTAAATGGGTGGAATCCAAGACCAAAAAAACTAATGATGGTAAGGTTTTTTGTGATTTTTTCAGGACGAACATATTTTGTATGTTTGGAGTTCCAAGGTCCATCATCAGTGACCAAGGGACTCATTTTCTCAATTAAAAATGAACACTATACTAAAAATTATATGGTGCACCACAAAACAGCTACACCTTATCATCCTCAAACAAATGGCCAATCTAAAGTTTCAAACTAAGAGAGAATAGGTATTTTGGAGAAAACAGTTAAACCTAACCAAAAGGATTAGAGACAAAGTATGTAAGACACCTTATGGTCATACTAGATAGATTATGAGACACATATAGGTATGATCCCCTATAGAATGGTTTATAGTAAAAGTTTACATTTTCTAGTGAAATTGGATCACCAAATCTATTGGGTTGTAAAATAGATAAATTTGGATTTGATGAGTGATGGAAAAGATAGAAATATATAGATGAAAAAATGGAGGAAATAATAAGATATTCTTTCAAATAATCAAAAATTTACAAGGAGATAACCAAAGTGTCATATGAAAAACTAATCCAGGAAAAGACCATCCAAATTCAAGACCAAGTCCTACTCTAAAATTCCAAATGGATGTTAATGACATGTAATATTCATTCTAGAATGGAATATCCTTTTTTGTTTACTAATTTCTATACCATTGGTTAAATTAAAATTAATAAATAAGATGAAGGAAACCCATTACCCACAAATGGTAATATGATAAAAAAGTTCCATGGGAAAATAACTGTAGAAGTGGTAGAGGAGATTAGGATTCTCTAAACCATCTAATGATTTATTCCCATGTGGTTAAGTCGAGCCAACTATATTAAGCAAAGGCGCATTCAAGAGTAAAACCTAGTTTTTATAATTTTATATTATTTAGGATCTGGTCACCTCATCCATTCTTCCCTTGATATTTAATAGAATGGTTCTTACACAACTATGAGTTTCTTTATAGGACCACAATAAAGGAAGTAAAAATGGTAACCCCATGAGCTCATAATGAAGTAGAGAAAAAAACTCATGAAAAAAGGGAGATTATTTATCAGGATTTATGTTTTTAACTTCCTCCATGTTTTTGAGAATCTATTATGAACTCTAAATTTAAGTAGCTTTCTTAAACTAGAAATTTCATGCCCACACTTGAATTAATGATTTACTTAACTTATCTTGCAGACATGATTTTTCTATAAATCTTGTGATTCCATGTTTTATATTTCTATGTTAATGAGATTGAATGAGTAAAATGAATAATTGGAATATTAATGTGATGTATAGATATTAAACTGAAGACCTATGATTTGAGTGAATTATTTGATTCATGAAAATGAAATTTCCTAACAATTTATAACAATCTAAATTTGTAAAATTAATTTGAATTGATTTTTTATTATTAATCAGGAATTGAGTTATTTCCAAATATCAAATATCCCATTATGAAGAGGATTTCTAGACCAAGTACTTTTAATTTAATCTTGAGTATATTTCTTGAGTGATAATGAGAAATTTCACCTACTAGAAATTTTGTTTAATCTTTTAAAATCTATAATTGTGCAAAAAACATTTAAAATTATTGAGGCATATTTTTAAAATCCATTATCCTTGAAAACCACCTTTAAATTAATCCATGTTTACCATATATATACTATGAATGGCCTTGTTTTGAATGATCCATGTTTGAAGTCATTTTTATCCACTTCTACCCTACTCTTAGTATTTACATGATATTTTAAAGTTGAAGTGTAGGAGTGAAGAGAATCATGAAGAAAATTATTATTTACATTTTAAGTTAGAAATTTGGGGGTGATACATTTTGGGAATTGAAAACGTTTTATATTAATTTTACATTTTATTTTTTTCCTCTTGAAAAAAATGTTAATATTAAAAAAAAGAGACAAAAAATGAAAAAAATGTGTTGTGATATGGGAAAACAAAAAAACACTATTACAAGACCTATGTTTTTTATCATAGGTGGTTTTGTTTTGGATGTGAGTTTTTTTTAAATATAAATTTCCAAAAATAAAAAAAATAAAAAAAAATCTTTGAAAAAGAAAAAAAGTTATAAAAGTAGAAAAAAATAAAGAGGGTGCACAAATCATTATTATGCTTTTTTTTACCATGACCTTTACTTTGAGTTTGAGTAAATTGGTAGTTTTTAATTTGAAGGGAAGAATATCATATTATTTTCACTTATGGTATCATGAATTACTATTAAGGGATAAACCTCATCCTTGAGCCTTAACTTTAAATTATGAATTCCTACATACCTTAATCCTCAAATTCATTTGAACCTTTATTGCAAGTCTTTATGATTTTATGTGCCTTTATTATTTATAAACTAGTGATAATAGTTCCTTTACAAGCCTATGGATAAGAATATTGTATTGATGATGTGAGCAATACTCTATTTGAATTTATATCATGAGTGGTGAGTGAAAATATTAAAATGTGTGGTAGATCATAATTTGGCATGTTTAATAATGAAAAGCCAAGGAACTTGAATGAATGATTAGAAAATTTCCATTATTTTTCAAATGGGAACAAGTAAAATTCTTGATTTCATTGTTTCTTTAGAAATTGAGAATTTAAATTGATACATTATATTGAATTTGAAAATTTAATTTAGCATTGATAATTGTTTTATTTTATTTATTTTTAATTTGAATATTTATGAAATTTTTACTCTCTAAATTCCAGGTTGAGATTTAATGCTTCAGGAAAATCATTATTTAAATTTGGGGATACTTGACACATACAAATTTCATGCATAACTTTAAAAGAATTTTAATGGTTTTATAAGGGTTTTTAATATAAAAGACCACGAATTTAAATGTTTTAATAAATTATGGGTAATTTGAAATGTGTAATTAAAATGTTATAAAAAGAATGAATTGGCTTGGATTTGAAATTGGGAATTTATTTTCTACATTATGCTCAAAACATATCTAAGTATTTATATTTTTTAGATAAAAATGTTGTCAAATCCTAGAAGTCCCTAAACTATTGACTCACAGCCACTTATCACAACCCATTAAGGGGTGGGCTAGACAAGAAGGTTGTTGAGAGAGACTTCATGGGATGCAAGAAACCACATGGGGGAATCAGGTTTATGGGTGGCCCTCAGGGATTAACTCTATGGGAAATACATAGCTGGGCTGAAGCCCAGGAGTGCCAAAACATGGTGTCGAAACCCACATAGTGAATGGAGGAAGGCCTCACCAGTATTGGGTGATGCATGGGGTTGACGGAGGTCCTCCTACACCCAAGTGACTTCATTGTTTTGGAAGATCCACAAATTGTTATTTAAATCATCATGGCTCCTCATATCAATTCTATGTGAGATGAATTCACATGTTCACTGTTCACATTTGACATAAACGACATCGTTTCATTCCAATCTATATCAGCCTACATGAGAAACCTCACCCCCACCGCCCTCTTATGCCATTTCCACCTTATTCATCAGTCCACCTATGTTTCCATCATTATAGACCACCATTATCGACACCCAGAATCTCAAGATCAATCCATTGGCCAATACCGAAGAACCCTTCCACAGTGGGTTATATCCTACACCCTCAGTGACATCCATGAGCCATTTTAAGGCTCATTCGACCATTGTTAAGGATAGATGAGAAGGATAATCCTCCGCTACACTGATGTTTCTTTTCAATCGTTATACTATCAAGAAGCATAATGTCACTTGACTCTACTAAGTCCACCAGGGCCACCATATTCAGCGAATCCAATGGTGACTCGTGTGCCACTGATGAATCCAATAGTGGCTCATGATCCACCATTTAGCCAGAAGTGAATCATGAGACACCATTAGACCAATGGTGAATCATGAGATACCATTCAGATGAAAATGAATCTTAATCCACTGTTGGAGCCAACAATGACTCATGATCCAATGTTGGAGTTAACAGTGAATTTTGAGAAATCATTGATACAATGGTGAATCATGTCCCACTATTGAGCGGTTTCCACTACTAACCATAGTATCAGATTCCACACCTAGAAACCAATAAAAACCCACCATGGAATCCAATATAGGAGCTCTATTTGAGCTTACCTTATACCATAAGAGGACCATATACCACCTCTTCTTCTGAATAGGGGATCATCTTCTCCAATATTTTGTATCTCTACGTGAAGTTCTTGACACATTCAGACACTATGAAGGTTGGATGAGGTTTGATGATTTCTTCCACGTCCTTTAAGTATTTACAGCTTTCCACCACCATGTCACCAAGCCTGACAGTCCACTACCATAATATATTAACCCTCAATTCATGCCATTCACACTCTAGGTAGATAACCATGACAAATCTAACATCCACTGGGGGATTTTAAAACATCCAAACAATTTGGGTGTTTCTATGTTGACACCCTAAGTCTCACAGGTCCTAATGATTCAAAATATAAAAGATAATATGCCAGTATTTAATACAATTAGGGGGATATTTGAAGAGAACCCCAGCTAGTCCTTGAGGTCTATAAAAAGTTGAAGTATCCTAATTATGAAAGGAGAGGGGAGGCCCTAAATTGGAAAACACCCACTACTGATACTACAAATTGTATTTTCACAAATTTATTTGATCTACTTTAATTATATTTTTTCTCATCTAATCCCTCCATCCCATTTTTAATGAAGGAATAGACCCTTTCTGTGATTTGGATAAGGGGATTCGAACCATTGTAATGGTGAATCATTAGTTCTATAGAATTATTTGGACTCTTTTGGTTTATTAAATTGTTTTCAATTTATGAATTCATAGATTTAATAGGATTTGATTGTGTTTTTTCAAAATATTAACATTATAAAATTTCTTTGATTAAATAATATTATTCTCCCTCTTATTGGTATTAGATCACCTTGATTAGGTGATCTAGTGTTAGGTAGATTAGTTCTTAGTGATTGTTAAACACTTTTCTAAGACATAGTGGGATAATAATAGCACTTGAGGTACTCAATTATTGATTTGGAATTTCCTAGAATATCCAGGGGAGATCTATTATGCCTTTCAAAATTTGAAAGAGAATAGTCTAACCATGGAAATTGGGAGGAATAATCCCTCTATCAATAAATTTTTAATCAAAAGTGGACAAGGATAATGATTGTTAAACCATTCAACTAATTAATAAAAAAAGATTCATTTGAAAATGTGTATGATAGCATTACAAGTGGGTAGCATAAACTAAAACCTAATCACTTTTATCTAAATTAATCTTCAAAAACCAAAGTACCTTGCTTCCAAGTCATTAAAATTATTTTTCATTAATTTAGTTTTCCATTTGTGACATCTTGATTTAAAAACCAATATTGGGAGATGAATTAGGTCATACCTACTAATACATCCTTAGGGGGAAACAATTAGCTTTTTCCACACACCATGACTAGGTGGTGTCACAAGGTATTTTATCATGTATTATTATATTGTTCTCAAATAATAAAATAATGTGTTTTTGTCCACTAGTATGTGTATTATTTTATACTAAATTACTAATAATGAAACCAATATATATATATATATATGAAATGAATATCTAGTTCGTTACATGAATATACCTTATAAAAATTTTATCATGATAAATAAGTGGAAATTTATGAAGACTAAGATAATTAACAAGATAATGAAAAATGAATATGCGTAATGTGTGAAGAGTTTATGTAAAAATATAAAGGATATGAGAAAATATAATTTTATAGTAACTAAATAAAAAATAATCATAGTACACTTTTCACACCCCAAATTATGGAGTATGAAAATCACTATGAGAGAGAGAGAGACTTTTACAATTGGAGCAATATAAACCCAGAATTTTACAATGAGATGAATCCCTACCTAGGACATTGGGATGGGAGAACCCAAACCAAAATATCCTTTTGCGAGAGAAAAAAATGGGTTTTATTTTAAGGATAATCTCTAACGTATGTGTAATATATTTTTGGTTAGGTGAGCATAACCAAAAAAATTACCTTTTGATAAGGTAAAAACACTATTTTGGTCAGGTGGTAGAATTAAAGGAACTGTATTTTTTTCAAGTTAGCATAACCAACAAAATACCTTTTATAGGTAGTATATCCTGGAATACTTTGATCCAAGTACCATGATTTCAAAATGGGTAAATATGAGACAGTACACCAAATGTTTCACTAGTTCACTTGAATAGTGAATGGAATGACTACACTTGGAGAAAGTTTAGAGAACCTAGTACTTTTTGAAAGATTCCTAAGAGAACTCCTAATTAGATTTCATGAAAATAAGGTTTTTATTGATGAAAATAGTAACTTTAATAGTGCACAATGGATAAAATCATTGGATCTCTAATCCAATAATAACTTCGGTTCAGAAATATTTCTGAATATGAGTCTACAAAGAAGAAAGGTATCAATTTAAAATATTATATAATTTTTTATTCTAACTCTTTTGAATCTGTATCATAAGAATGTGGTGCAAGTTAAATATTTAACATAACCAAATGAATTTATAAAATAATGGTGAGAAAGAGATAGTGTAGGAATATACCTAGTAAATTTCAGTGGAATGATTGAAAATGAAAGAAGGTGCCATGTATGTTCCAAAAGTAACCTAATATAAATGTAAGAAAAAGGGACATATAAATCTTGATTTTTCAATGTTGAAACAAAAAGAGAGATATAATAAATAAAAAATGATATCAAATTTTATTATCATGTTGGATGTCGTTTCACAAAATAATCTGATTCTAGCATAGAATATAAGAGTGAAAATGAAATTGTTAACCTATCCTTGATTGATAAATGTACTTCATTAATACATATTTTCCATGGTATAATAAATCCAGCTACAATTTTTTCCCCAATCATATAAATGAGGTGATTCCTGAGTACTTGTAGGAATAATAGTTTCTTTGTTTCTTTTTAATCCCCCTCCCCCAAAATGTTGTAATATGCGAATAAAATAAGAATCTTAAAAATAATGTTTTATGATTTACTAATTTGTATAAAGTTTTGATATATGAAAATAATATTTTGATTAAGTAAAGTAAGAAATTTATTCAATAGAATAATATTATTAATTTAGAAAAGAAAAATATAATTTTTGAAGATGAATGATTGAGGAACACTATCCCTGAGTTTGATAAAGAAAAAGGGAAAATGAATATTTTGGATAATAACCTATCTAATCTAGAAAAAGAGAATCATAGTTTGAGATATTATGTTTCACGTACAAAAATAAATTATGTAATGATCTTGAGTTTTTTTTAAAAGAGAATGTTAATATAAATAAGGAAGTTGTTAAATTGAAAGAAACAATTTGTACCCTTGTTTAAGGAAAAGAGAAATATGATAATATGGTAGATATTATGAAAAAAACAAAGATAAGACTTGCTTTGGTTTTAATCATCAGATTCATAAGATGTAAAAGAATTAATTTTGATAATATTTCTACAGGGAATTTTTCAAAAGTTACATGCTTGAAATGTCACTTTCAAGAAAATTATGCTAATAAATGTTCTCTCAGGTTCCCTCAATCTATCAGTATCACTAGATTTTATTTATCTAACAATTCATCTTTTCATATGCATTAAAATTAATGTTTTAAATCTACTTGTGTACTACAAAATTCAATTACTAGCCTAATTATAACCAAAATAATATGGGTCCCAAAAGGTTGTTGTGTTTTATTTTTACAAGACTCTGATACATGTACTTCAATGTTTAATCAGTTTGTGTGTGGTCTAAAAATAATGTTTCATTTCTTGAAGTAATAAATGTTTAATTTAGGAGGTATTTAAATTTTTTATATCCTTTTAATAATTTATACAGGTAGATATTCCTTTTGAGGAAAATAATAAATTTAGGGGGATGTCTTATTATGTCTACTATTTTATTCTTTTAATGGGGAACTTTACCATTTTAAATTAAGTTTTAAATTTTGTTTCATATTTTATCTTATAATATTATTTGGGTTAGTTTTTTTATTTAATGTTTCTATCATATTAAAATACATAAGGTTCATAATTAGTTTTTGTGTTATAATCTATTAGTTGTTATCTTTTAGCTTACATAAAAAAATTGGGATAATTTTTTGGTTTTAGATTTTTGGAATTCAAATAAAAATTGTAGAGATAATAGTGTTCATGTTTTACTTTCTTGCAATTACCTCAAAAGTGTTCTAAGTTCTTGAATGTAATTTATTTTCATTACATGAATTGATAATATACTTAATGTTTTTATTATGTGTTTTATTGTACATGTTCTTTAATTAGTTTAATTTTTGTGTTTATTATGTTTTATTTTTTTATAATATGTGTAAATATTAATGTATTATATAGTTTATAAACTCAAATATATATGTTTTATATCCCATGTTATATATATAAATTTATTTATTTAAATATATTTTTTCAAATATATCATACCATATGTGTGTGTGTTGTATGTTGCATCAAATGGAACCTCTTTTTACACCTGCTTCATGGATTCACACTTTTAACATCCTGAATCTCACTTTTTGGTACTTACATTCCTTTATTTTGACTATCTTTTATTTAGGTCTTCGCATAGGGTGTTTTTAGTGCCTTTGTCATGTTTGTAGATGTCTCTAGGCCTTTTTAATTTTTTTCATGGTTTGTAACAACTCTATTTTCACCTTGTAATACTTTTGAATATTTCAAGAAATATTTTCAAATCCATGCACTGAGTTGGTGCAGGATTCCAGGGCCTGGACAGCCTTGGTGCAGTGATATTAAAAAATATTAAATATATTATATCATGTGAGCATTGTTTTTCCTATATAATAGAATATATCCTAAATAGACTCTAAGATTTGAAATATGAGACCACAATTGAATCTATAATGTGGGGTTTAAACAATTATTGACCTAAGGTTGGTCATTATCAAACTTTTTGTAGGATGAGACCATTGGTCGGTGCGTTTAATAAAATAAATAAATAATTTATTTATTTTTATTAAATGAACAAAAACATAAAAACCCCAGGTAAATACCATGTTATGGAAAAACCTTATACTTAGTCTCATAACCTTGGGAGATTATTGATGAGGGGTGTAAGAGTTTTGTTGGTTGTAGAAACCCGAGAATGTGGATCGATAATGGAAGTTGAGGAAAATCACATGATAGATGACGAACACAACAGGATATTCAATGACATCACTAAAGAGAATGTTATTAACCAATGATAGGTATATTCTCTAGGTAGGTAACTGTTTTTATGGTTTATTTCCATATTTAATTATCTCATGATGAATGTGAATCAATTCCATTAATGGATTGATTCGTGGGTCGATCATTCTTGTAGGTAGGGATTGTTATTTTGATTTTGATGATCCTTCATTGATAAATTAAAGAATTAGGTTCATATATTTAAAAATCCTGGGTGTTTTTAAATATATTTTTTCAAAAAAAATTAATCTTTTCAATATTTTATGTTACACACAACACCAATTTTAGTTTTCATTACATGAAACACTGAGTTTAAATGAAACATGAAATACTATTAAAATATTATTATTTAATATAATAGTTATCACCTATAAATTAGAATTGAGGGTATGAATAAGATTAACTAAATTATAAAAATATATGGTCTACACATGTATATAATATGAATTATTTTGTGACTAATTAATTATAAATAAAAATAAAAACTATTTTAAAATAAATAAATTCTTTTTTTGAAAAATTATTTTTATGAACACAAATGTGTTTTACATAAATAAATTTACCAAATAAATTTTTTTGTATTAATTTAAGGAAATTTAAATATTATATATTCAATCAAGTTTTTAACATTCATCTTATGTGTTTTATAGATAATATATAACCATAAAACAAATTTTATGCTTAAAAGATATATTTTTCTCAAAAGTGGTTTTGTCGCTTTTTCCTGAATTATAATAAAATTAATTTTTGAAAATTTTTGAAAATTAATATGATAAAATAAAATTATTTTTTAAAATCATCATTCAAAAAATATCTTAGGGTGAATTTTTTATATTTTTCTAAAAAGATAAAATTTTCAATGAATAGTTAAAAATACTAGTTTTTATAGAAAAACTGCCTTTTTCTGTAAAGAATTTATACACATAATTTTTTTTAAAATGGTTTAAAAAGTAATTTTTTTCAAAAAAATATATATTAATACAATTTTTTCATTTGAATCAATTTACAATTTAATTTTGATATAAAAACTATGTAACTTTTGATTATTTTCTCTTTGAAAACGCATTTTCTCACCGCATATGTGAGATTAATTTTAAAATAAACTTTTTCACTTATGTTAATTGAATTTTGAAAAATGAATTAAATTTTTTGAATAATATTTATTTATATAATATAATAAGTTCAAATTAATCTTTTCCATAATTAAAAGTAAAAACAATAAAAATGAGTTTACCAAGGGTTAAACAAAAATGATATGGGTTAAAAATGACACCAAACTTGTAAAAAACAAATTTTATGGAAATATTTAGAACTTATATCTTATAGGTTCTATAATGACCCATTTTTTAACCTTATTTAATGTGAAAAAATTGGGTACACCTTTTTATTTTTAGAAATTAAAAATGTGCCACTCACCTCACTTATAAAAGGTAACCCCCTCTCCTATCCTCTTCACACTTCCCATAGTATTAGTTTCAGCAAATACCAAGCCAAATAACTTAATTAATTACATTATATCATCTTATAAGACTTATTTTGGTCATAAATTCAACCTAATAATCCTTTTGGTGCAAACCAAATGAAGTTTTCCAAAAAAGAGGTAACGTCCATAATCAGGAATTTTATTTTATTTCTTCCTCTAACACCTTCAATTATTATTACACCATGATGATATAAAAACCAAATTATCTTAAATATAATTATATGTTATTTTTTAAATTTCATAACTTAAATAATTCTCCTCTTATATCAAATTGGTTATGAAATCATCATTCGTGTGTACGACAGACTATAACCTTGCAAATCGAAGTTATCTGTTTTCCATCGCCACTTATAACAATTGGATATAATGGAGAATTTATTATTTTTATATTATATTTTTATATTATTATATTTCTATAATTATTGTATCACATATACCTTCATACTTTCTATTCTATGGGAATACGATAGCGTCGTTTGTGTGTATAGTGAACTACCACCTCACGAAGTAATGCGATTCACTCATGATTTACATAGAAGGTAATAAGTATGGTTTTAATGAACATGTGTAATATATATTAAATAAAAATTATTCTATAATGGTGATATATTATTTTCCTTTCTTTCAATCCATCGTGAAAATTGAAACAACATTAATGTGTACTTACGTCATATCGTCTCCATGAACGGTGTATTTCATTTTCTATCTCTAAATATTATGGGTCACTATAAATACATGTATAATGACTATTTATAACATTTATATAATGGTTAATATTATATATATTATTTAAACATGATAAAATTAATAATACCAAAAATAAAAAATCAAAATATACATGAAAAACAAAGAAGTTATTGCTCGAAACGTGAATTTAACATGGAATTTGTTAATAAAAGAGTAATAAGAGGTCATATGTAAATAATATATGGTATGATATATATAATTATGTTTCTATAATAGATTTAAAATAAAAAATATATATATTATACAGGATTTTATAACATTTTTAAAGGAATTTGAGACTTATGGTAAAGGGTTTTCGTCTCACTTTTATTTTTCTATGAGACACATGCCATATTCATCACATGTTTCTTTTATATGGTGTATATAATTTCCATAAATTTATTGTACAGTTATTCTCTTGAAAATTATTTTTATTTATATATTCATTTTATGATCTCTATTTTTTAGGTTTATGGTTCAAGAATTTCCAAAGTGGTAAGGGATTTTTTGTCTCAAATTTCCTTCTTTGGGACATAAGTTATGTTATGCATTTATCCTCTTATATGTGGTGTATATAATTCCTCTATGACATGTTATATCATGAATATAATTATTTAATAATATAATAAGTTTCATTTAATTTTATTCTATCATGGTTATTATGGTTTAAAGTTACCAAAGTATTGAGAGTTTTATGTTACAATCCCATCATTTATCGAGATTGTTTATGATTACGCTTCCAATAATGAAATCTTATGATGTATCTATCAAGAAACTGATTATTTTTATTATTATATGGTTATTCCTAGATAATAAATTTTCTTTATCCATTTTCCTCTCTATAGGTACTCAAAATACTAAAATAAGTTTTTAATAAAAAATATCTTAATTTCTCTCTTCAGTCAAAAACATTTTTTCTTCCAAAACCATATTTTTTAAAAATGTTCTCAAAATGTCTTTATAATTACCCAAATTATTTTTTAAATAAATTTTACCAACTTTTTTACTTTTTACAAAAAAAAATTAAAGTGATATTCATTTTTTTCCAAATAATTCCTATTTCAAATTTATCAAAAATGGGGAAGGAATATTTGTTTTAACATGTATGATATGAACAGAATTTCCAATAATCATGAACATTATTTTCTTTAAATATTAATTTGCAATATTTCAAGGTTATTTTCAATGAAAATTTTGCTTAAAATGTTTTTTAATTATTTTTTTTAAATTGGAAAGGTTATCTTCCTCAAGAAAATTTTTAAATTATCTTTAAATATTCCTTTATAAGTTTCGAAGTTTATTTTCAAAGAAAAGAATTTCCAAAATTTTTTATGAATTTTTAATTTTAAAATTTTACTTTTAATGAAAATTTATTTTACATATGAAATTTTCTAAACAATATTTAAAGTTTTATTTATAAGTTTAAAATTTCATTTTCAAATAAAAATATTTCAATATTGTTTTACGAAATTTAAATTTTTAAAAATGATTTTCCATGAAAAGTTATTTTCCTAAATAAATGATTTAAATGAACTTTGAAAATAATTTTCCATATAATATGAAATCTATTGATGTTTCCAATGCCTTAGTTGGTATATGATCCAAGGATTCCAATATTATTCTTTCTTAGAATGGATTTTTTTATTTATGATGGAATGGTGTTTACGGAAACTATTTTTCTTCCACATGTTACACCGTGATAAAATTTTTGTGAAACCTGATTATTTTCATGGGTTATTCTATGATGAAATGATGAAATGATTATGAAACCTTTATATTTTCCATAGGTTATGATATGATGAAATTTTTATGAAACCCATTTCATTTCTTGGGTTATGATATGATGAATATTTTGTGATCTTGTGTCACACATACGTATGATTTTCACTATGTTATGTGTGGGACCAATATATCCCTCTAATGAATTGGGTAATGGTTAATATTATATTATCTTAAATGATATGTGGTAGGTTATCTCAATCCCAAAATAGGGTACACGAGAGGTTATCTCAAGCCCAAAAGAGGGTACATTAGTGTTTATCCCGAGCCCTAAAGAGGGTACACTGTAGATTATCGCAAACCTGAAATAGGGTACAGGGAAGGTTATCCCAAGACCAAAAGTGGGTACACTAGAGTTTTTTCTAAGATTGATGTAGGTATATATGTGGTTATCCAAAGCCTAACATGTTATGAATATCTTTGTGGGTATCCTTGACATCATATTTTCTATGATTATGTATATGACAATATTCCAGGTCTTATGTCAATATTATTCTCTCTTGTCTCATGTTCTTTTATTTACTTATGATTCATGTCTTATGAAATGATAATATTTATTTCATGACTCATTATTTTGATCTTTGATATGTAGGTAATGGTTTTCATATGTTGTGTTCATGTTCTCATACCCCTATTGTCATGTTATATTTACATATTTTCCATTTTTTTACCCTTTATAAACATTTGAGCTCACCCTTTCTTATGTTTCATTTCCCCAAGTCATAAATAATGGTTTTAAATAGGGTATTATTATGAAGAGAACAAATGGGAAATATATTTATGAGATATGTTGAATATATTTCCCTAAATAAGAAAAATGTGTACCTAGTCTCCAAAGGAACTAAACCATTACGGTCCTCAAGCATGTGTTTGTGTAATGTAATGAATATTCCTTGAAAAGATGTAGTATCTATATATGAAAAGACTAGGTATCTATAGTTGGTATCATAGGAAAATTTTATTTTACCATTGGAAACTAGGATGAGAAAACATTAGTGAGATCCCTAAGGATATTTCCAAGGATATGTCTAGGGATACTTTTAAAGATAATTGTAAAGATGATTAAAAGTATAGTAAAATGCCCTATAATTTTGGGAAAGGATATAGTGTGTGGTTTCTAAGAAATTACATCCATCTATGGATAATATAAGTAGATGTGGCTCTAGAATAGAGGTGACTAGGGGTAATAACTCATAAAATGGCACTTTGAGATGGACTTAGTTGTCACTTAGTGCATGACAATGGGTCTGGATGTACACTTAGTTTTAAACTCCTAGGTTATATGAATTAGAAATTTAAAAACTATTTATGAACCATCATTAAGGATTTAAAAATATAAATAATATGAATGACATATATTTTTCCTATGTTTTCATATATTTAAAAGAAGGTGTCACAATTTTGACATCTTATAAGTAACTTTTCATGATTATCTGGTTTCCCATTAGGAATTTTTTTTATCACTCTATTATTTTTGGTTTTATTTAATTGTATAAACCAGATGGAATTGGATCAATGTTTAATGTGATATAAAATGTGTTGATGAGAAATCAAATGGGATGATAAAAAGATTAAAGGATATTGTGATTATGACTAATCATTTATCATGATATATAATAAACATATTTCACCATAAACAACTCTCAAGATCACCAAATAATATAATGATAGAGTTTATTTATTATTTGAATGGTGACTACTATAGAGGAAAGAAGATTCATTTTCCTATATGTTAATAATATGGTAAAATCACTCAATAGAATGTCCCAAAAAATGAGAAGATATTTTAAGTGTGGAAAATAAGGACACAAAGAAAGTAAATATTGAGGGAAAATTAAAATTTTAGTGAACACGATAGATGGGAATATTAGACTCCCTAAAATTTTATCAATGGAATAATATTTTAAATGTGGAAAGTATGGTAATTATGAAAATCAATGTCCAAGGGGGGATCTCATAAAAATAATCAGCAAGGTGGTATGAGTAATGGTTATGCTATGGATGATGTAGAGACCACAAACGATATATGGAATGTATGGGATGTTTTTATAGAAATGTTTATGTTAAACATGATAAGCATGATTAAATTGAGGTTGACTGAAGTTAATAAAAGACTCATATTTCATATTTTAGGAAATAGGTATTATGGAATAATATGATGATGTTAGGTTAATGGTTTAAGAATGAAGTGGGATGATTAATGTTTTTATATATTTTAATTTAATAATTATGTTATATGAATCATTATATATATGTGGATTTTTTAGAATAAGTTTTTCATTAAGGATTTTTAATAATATGTTTAATGGTACTAATGAACTAAAAAATAAATTTTATGTAATGTTTATATTTTATGGAAAACATATGATTTTGGGAAGGTAGCCCTTAGTATATCCCTGATGCTGATAAAATGGTTTTTAGTTTGGATAAATAGATGATTGTTATGGATAATGTAAATTGGGTAGTATTAATGACCTTGGAAATTTTTAATGATTTGGGAACAAATTAGTTATGTTATTATTAATGGAGTTTATATAATTTTGGATTTAAGGAATATATTCTATAATCAATTATTTAATTCAAGTAATGAGGAATCATGGCTTTTTTTAATAAGTTTTTTTGGTAATTCAGGTTATAACCATGTTTAAATAGAATACATGATGATGGTATTCAAATGTTTGGTATGTGACAATTAAGAGTTACTTCATGCTCTTTAGGGGGTTAATGATAAGTTAATTTTGGAAAATTAGTAACCTTCTTTCTAAAGTATTGGATTTTAATATTTTGGAAGATTCATAATGTTAACCATTTATAAAATGGTTTAAGTTAAACATTGGATAATGTTTTATAGATTAATGTATTACTTTACCATGTGAAGATTTATGCATAGTCGATAACTTGTGACAACCATTTTTTTAAGATGATAACTAGAGATAGAAGGAATGACTTATAATTATATTATGGATCTTGTGATCTGTATGTGCTTCAGGCATAAAAACCCATCTTTATTTCTTAGAGTAAGAGATGAAGTGGAAATTGATAAAATCACAACCAGAGGATGAAATTATGCTTACTTTTGGAAGAAAAAGCTAAAACCTAGGTATATTAGTCCCTTTGAAATAATTGATTGTATCAAGATGGTATCCAATCGATTGGACCTTCCACTGAACCTTTCTCATGTATAATATGTGTTATATGTATCTCTCTAATGTAAGTACATACCTAATCCTTCACATGTATAGAACTCAGAGTTTATACCACTATAGAATGATATTTATTATGAGAAATGACCAGTGGAGATTTTGGATCAATGAAAATTATATGAAACAAGACCACTCACCTAGTCAATTTTTTTTTGAGAACCCCCCAACATGTGGAAGTTATGCAGGAACATGTGGATGAAATGAATCAGATGTATCCTCAGTTGTTGGTAAAAAAAGTGATGAATTTTTAAGGAAAAATCATTTTAAGGGGGTAGAATGTAACACCCAAAGATTTTTTGAAATAGTTTTTTTGAATAAATTTAATCTTTTTGATATTTTTAATTACATGAAACACCGATTTTATCTTTCATTACATGCAACACTGAGTTTAAATAAAACCTAACAAACAATTAAACATTATTATTTAATATGATATTTATCACCTGGAAATTGGAATAACGAGTCCATATAGGATTAACTAAATTTTGAAAATATATGGTCTACACATGTATATAAAATTAATTCTTTAGTAACCAATTAATTATAAATGATAAAAAAACTATTTGAAAATGAATGATATCATTTTCTAAAAAACAATTATGCACAAATGTGATTTACATAAATAAATTAACCAAATCACTTTTGGGGTCATGACCCGTCCCAAAGGGTCCAATGTCGTGACTACCCCAAGCTTGCCTCGAGTAGGACAGGGGATGATGACTAGGTTTGAGTAGGCATATCCCAAAAATGGGATGTATTATCCTAATTATTTGTGCACACGCACACAACTCCAAGCCCAAAATGATGAAATGTTAAAACACTGACTAATAATTCATGAATACAATAATATACCAACGACATAGTATGATAGTAGGAAACTGGAATGTAAACAGGGCCAGAATACAAGCCTTCCAAAATAAATAGTATGTAAAAGTGAATACACAAGTTCCTAAAACTCAACTACAGAAAACCCTACCTAAAGGGAAAGGCACTAGACAACTATTTGAATCTGTAGAGACACACCTTGAATGTCTTGTCTCTCTAAGAACCACCAAGTCCTAGTCCACCTGGGACTCCATCAAAGTGTTGAACATCTACACAAGACACAAAACATGTGGGAAAATCCCATACAGAGGTGAGTAAAACAATACTCAGTAGGACACACTGAGACCAAAACGGAATACCACTAAGAAATAATCGATGTATACCATGAAGAAATATACAAATTATACCACTAAGAAATAGATGAAGTATACCAGAAACGAATACATGAAGTATAACACTAAGAACAACATGAAGTATAACACAAATAAATACATGAAGTATACCACTAAAAAACACATGAAGTATACTACAATGGAATAAAAGAAGTATACCACTAAAAAATACATGAAGTATACCAAAAATAAGATACATAGTTATCTCCCATAGGTATAAGTTTATAGTATTAATAATTCAATTATCAGTATTTTTCATAAGACACATAGTCTCAAAAAGACACATAGTCTCGGTAAGAAACACAGTCTCCAGAAGACACATAGTCTCTATAAGACACATAGTCTCGATATGACACACAGTCTCAATAATTCATAGAGTCTCGATAAGACACACAATCTTGATAATACACCTAGTCCTAAGGTCATAGAAAACCATAGGATTCCACTCATAGAGCACTCGTTCTGGGAGAACCTACTCCTCCAGCCATTATTTTTTATGAACACTTCCACAAAAACTCACTTAGAGTATCTCAAAATGATCATCCTATCCCAAGGGTCACAATTCCCAAACGGATTTTCAAAAAGACACATGTTTTGAATGTTATGGTTGTTTTTGTAAAAATGTTTGACCCAGGTCTAGTGCGGGTCTGATCTGACCCACCAGCCAACCCGGCCGGACACGGTCTAGCCTAGTCTTGCCTGAATCATCCCACATCACTGCGTTGTTTGGTCATGACCACGGGGCCTCTGGAGTGGGTTGTCTCTCCTGGTCTGACCTGCGGCATACAGGCCGGCTTCCTCTACCACACATGGTCAACCCCGACCTGGTGCCCCACCTGGTGTCATGGTGTCGCCGCATCCCATGTGGTCAGCCCGCCGCCTCCATGTGTTCCCCATATGCACTGCCTGCCCGCAGCCTCACCACCGCTGAGGCTGCGGTGCTGAAAATAAATTTATTGATTATAAAGTTAAAAATTTCATCCCATTGTTGTAAATATATTTATTTATAAAATATTTGGGATTAGATCATTCATTTGAAAATTTGATGAAAATTCCAGTTTTACCCATTAAAAATTAACTTTATTATTTCGAACATAAATAATTTTATTTGAATTATTTTAACTTTATATTTTTTAAATGTATTCATGAGTTACTTTTATACAAATTTTATATAGGACATCTGATCTAAATCATGCATTTGGTAGTAGAAAATTGTCCTTGAAATCGAAGTGGGGATGGACTCGCTGGATGGGACATTAGTTTTGTATTTGGGCCATAACTTCTACACCCAGGACTAGATTGAGCACAAATTTGGAGAGGATCTTGAGAAAAAATTTATCACAAATTATTATTCTATAAGGACATCTGGTTCATGGGTTTTGAAGGTTAAATAGGTGGTGAAACTCGAAATAAAACATTTGGCCGAATTTCTACATTCACAGTTGAAACCACTTGAAACCTAGCCTCTCCTCCACTCTATAAATTGGTGTTATAATCATTTGTAGGGGTTGGTACATGAAATAAGATATTGGGAACATCATAGAAGTGATTCTATACCATTTTAATTCACAATTGGAGGAGGGAATCTACCAAGCTAAGATCTCCTCCCAAATACTCTTCTTTTCCTCTTCTTTGTTGTAATGTTGTTGTAATTTCAATAAACTCTTAGTTTCTCTTTAATTTATTCTATTATTTTAAATTTTCTTATTCTATTATTATTCCTCCTTGGTATTAAATAAAATATTATAAACTACATTGGGTTATACCATTTCTAAATCTTTTCAAATGTAATTCGTTTCTACTATGACTACACCGCCCATGGAAGAGTAGTTTTCTTAGTAATCGATCGACCTCTTACGTTATTAATTTATTTATTTTGAATAATTATTCTATTTTAATTCAGAAAATATGATCCGTGAATTGAGTTTTAAAATTATAACAATCTAATTAATAAATTGAACAGTTGTCACAAATACATGTGAGGTTGAGAATTGTGTAAATTCTGAGAGCGCAAAATTAATCGGTAAAACCAAAACACATGAGATAAATTTGTAGAGTTAAAATATAATCCCTAAACACAATTAATCCTCATTTTACCTATGTTAGATTTTACCTAATTTACAACTGACCATAATCTCTACTTAGAACATCAATCAAAGCAGAGTGCTACGATTGCATGTTCTAAAGCTGGCCTAGGGTTTAACTTTTTTCATCTTTGTGGTAATGTTAACTCTCATAGGGTTAGAGGGTTAAAAATTAGGGGATAAAAATTAAGTTTATATTAATTTAAATGATAATTATTAATAATTATGTAAAGAGGTATAGTTATATCAATTATTCCTTTTAAAATAGTTTCTAAAAAAATCTTCTTGTTGTGTTTTATTAATCAAATTTCATTCCAAAAACAAAAATAAAAAAATATAATCTGCTTCCATCATGTTTCTTCTTATTATTTTATAAACATTTACCCCCCCCCCCATAATTATAATTTGTTTATTTTATTTTATTTTACTTTCAAAATGCCTTTTATATATTGTTTTAAATTACTTCCTCCATTGAGAGATGACCTTCATCAGCCACTCGGGTACACCTAAATAACCTAAAACTGAATATCATTTGAGAGTGCTATGATAGTTCCGTTAAAATTGGAATTATTTCCATGGATTCAAGTATTTTATTCAACTAATTAGATCTATTTTTTCACTTTTATTTTATACTTTTGTTATATCTTCATTCTTCCTTCTTCTTTCCCCTTTCTTAATTTTTTTTTGTTTTTCTCTCTCTCTTTCTTATTACCCTCTCTTTTATTCTATATTAGACCATCAATTGAAACTTATTCTCATTATATTATGGTATAATTTTCTCAATTTTTATGATTTATTACATGATCCCATCCTGTGGATCTCTTTGATCTAGACCCTGAGATTGAACCCAACCTTAGGGCTCAAATCAGACAATCTCGGTCTACAGGAAGTGTCAAAATTCCCCCAACTGGGGAATTCTTACACTCTAAGAACATTGAAATTGGAAAAACTTATGAATCCAGTATAAAACAATAACCAATGGTTGAAAACAATTATAATGAAATCAATGGAACCATTTGAGAGTTGGTTGTACCTGCCATTAACTTTTAACTAAATTGTATTGCATATCCAATCCTTGAATCAGACTTTGAATTGAAATCTGTGTTAATAAAACTACTTCTAGAATTTAAGGGATTATTTGGTGAGGATCCAAAAAACATTTAAAATAATTTAATGTGGTTTTCTCAACCCTTAAACCAATAAATGTATCTTAAGATCAAATAAAACTATGAGCATTCCCATTATCACATGATAGAGCTACAAAAGGTTGGATGTATTATTTACAACCTGAAGACGTAACATATTGGAGTTATTTGAAACATCTTTTCTTGTAGAGATTTTTTATAGAATTGAGGACCACTTCCATTCAAAAGGAGATATCAGGGATCAAGAAAGCATAAGTGGAGTCAATGTATGAGTACTCGAAGTGATTCAAGAAGTTGCGTGTAAGCTTCCCGCATCACCAAATTAGTGAGAAACTCCTCATCCAGTAATTTTATGAATGCATCATGCCTACAGAGAGAAGCATGGTGGATGCTTCAGTTGGAGGATCATTGGTTTAAAAAACACCTGTAGTTGGACGTGCATTGATCGACAAGATAGCACAAAACTGCCAACAATTTGGCAATTGAGGTACACCGCATGTTAGGGGAGTACATAAAGTAAGTCCATCTTATCTTGAGATTCATTTGATTGATACTAAGTTGGAACAATTTACCTCTCTGGTGAGGTAGATTTCTTTGTCTCAAAATACTTCCCAACTCACTCATTTGAGAACCAATGGAATTTTCACTGAAATAGACCATCCAATTGATTGTTTCCCCCAATTAAAAGAGACAGAGGACTGCGTGATAGTATTTCATAGTTGACCATATCAGTAGAAACAACAGCCACATCACCAAATAATTATGATTCCTTTTCAATAACATACAACCAAGGGTGGAAGGATCAATCAAACATGAGGTATGGCTCAGGATAACAACAAATTTCCCCTTTTCTAAAAAAATTCCAACAACCCCAAAGGATATTTCAATCCCAAGCATCAAAAGACAACAATAAGGGAATTCCTCACCCAAGGTAGATTCTAATACTAATGATCATTTGAAACAAATTGATCTTAATCAACAGAATGAGCTGAAGATTCAAGGTTCGGAGTTGAGGTAGTTGAAGACTCAAATGTGCCAGATTTCCACCACCCTCCATGAACTGGTAAGTAAGAATTCTAGAAATCAACCTTCCCAACCTACTTAAAATACTGAGGTGAATTTCAGTGTCATCACATTGAGAAGTGGGAAGGAAAAACTGATACATTTTCACCTGTCGTTCCATCGGGATTCACCTCAACTCTAGATAAGCCCCATTCCATTCCAACTGAAGAGAAACCAAAGGAGAAAGAAAAATGTAAGAAAAATATTGATGAAGTTCCTCCTAAAACCCTTCTATTTCCCAAAAGAGTTGTAAAAACAAAGAATATGACTGAGGAGGCGATGAAAAAAAGAGGTTTTGGACACATTAAATCATGTGGAGATAAACATCCCCCTTATTGAATGCATTAATCAAATCCCAAGGTATGCCAAATTCTTAAACTAATATTTTACCAATCGAAGAGCGCTCAATGGAAATTAAAGGATCAATCTTGGAATGAATGTGTGAGCACTAATTACACTAACTCTAGCAATTCCAACAAAGTGCAAGTATCTAGGGACATTCACCATACCATTCACCATATGGGAGTTAAACTTTTATGATGATCTATATGATTTAGGATCTTCCATAAATGTGATGCCTAACTATGTATTCTCTTCATTACAGGTTAATGAGTTGAAGTCGATGAGATTAGTGGTGCAGTTGGATAATAGAGATACAACATACCCAACGGGAGTCCATGATGATATACTTGTCCAGTTAAGATACCTGATCTTTCTAGCATATTTTTATGTTCTTAACATGTAGGATTACTGGGTAAGTTCTCATGGTCCTATTATTTTATGTATTCCCTTACTAAAACCTAAAAAAACCATCATAAATGTCCATGAGGGTACACTTTTGATGGATTTTATAGATGAAGTTGTGGTATTTAATGTTATGGACTCCATGAAGTACCCATAATAGGATCACTCTTCTTTTGTTATCTCCCATTTTTAACCATAAAATAGAAATCCCGTGGAATTTTATTGTCCTATGATTAGGGATATTATGAGTATTGGTTCTAGTTTGATGTATAAGATCACTTACACAACTATTTCTAATGCACAAAACACTCTTAGATTTTATTTTGAAATGGATTAATATTCTGATTTTGATCATGATCACTCTGATTAGGGCATGAAGGTTGAGTATCCTGATGGTTTTGATGCATTATTCTTTGATTCTGATGACGATTATTCTACTACTAATGTTCATTGTGCACTTATTTTAGTTCCTTCAAAGTCTATATCTATACTGCACCCCCTTCATTGGAACTCAATTAATTTCCACCTAATATCAAATACTCATACTTGTTAAGTGGTGGGAAATTACTTGATATCATTGCTAATAATATACCTTTTGAACATGAAGAAAAAACTTTTAAATATTTTGAGGGATAACATCATGGAAATCGGGTGGAGCTTGGATGACATATCAGGTATTAGCCCCTCCACTTCCATGCATAGTATTCTTTTAGAGGATGGGGCTAAACTAATTAGGAAACAACAAAGGATACTCAATCCAACCCTTCTAGAAGTTGTTTAAAAATACGTTGAAAAATTTCTCGAGGAAGGTATAATTTAGCCTATTTCAGATTCACAGTGGGTATGTCCTATTCAATTTGTGCCTAATAAAAGTGGTTTTATTGTTGTTAAAAATGATAAATATGAGTTAGTTCCAATGAGGGTACAAAATAGTTGGCATGTATGTATTGATTATAGGAAAGTAAATTAGTCCACTCATGAGGACCATTTTCCCCTCCCATTTTTTGATCAAATGCTTGAGAAACTAGCTGAAAAAACACACTATTTTTTATTGGATGGATTTTATGGATATTTTTAGGTTTTTATAGCTCTGGAGGATCAGGAGAAGAAAATATTTACTTTTCCATTCGGTACATTTTCCTACCGAGGGATGCTATTTAGACTTTGTAATTCCCCAGGTACCTTCCAGAGATGCATGGTGAGTATTTCTTATGATTTTATTGAGACCTGCATAGAGGTATTTATGGATGATTTTATAGTGTATGGGTTTTTATTTAATGATTGTATCTATAGGTTAGGAATGTTTTTATAACACTGCATTGAAAATAATTTGCCCTTAGACATTGAAAAGTTTCATTTCATTGTAGATAATGGAATTTTCTTAGGGTATGTAGTGTCAAAACATGGGATAGAGGTTGATAGATCTAAGGTAGATATTATTATATCCTTACCCTATCCTTTATGTTTTTGTTATGTTATATCATTCCGAGGACTTGCAGGATTTTATAAACGCTTCATCAAATATTTTAGTGAGATTGCTCCCTATGTCACGATTACTTCAAAAGGATTCTGATTTTGTATTTGATGATTCTTGCAAGACTTCCTTTGATGAGATAAATAATTCTCTGAACACTCCACCATTCATACATCCCCCGTAGTCGGATCTTCCTTTTGTGCTTATCTGTGATGCCTCCAACTTTGCGGTCAGAGATATCATATCTCAAAGGTTGGAGGAACACTCACATGTGATTACCTATGAATTGTGGACATTGAATTTAGGCCAAAAAAACTAAAAAATCATGTAAAAGGAGTTTCTTATAATTATATTTTCATTAGATAAACTCCTTTCATATTTATTGTGCTCTAAAGTAGTTTTTTTCTAACCATACAGCTCTGAGGTACCTCTTGAAGAAGGCAAATGCAAATCCCAGGCTTATCCAATGGATTCTTCTTATTCAATATTCTATATCGATATAAAGGATAAGAAGGGTTTAGAAAACCTCATGGAGGACCACATGAGTAGTCTTACTCACACACTAGAGAATGACACCTTGGACAGGTACCACTTCGGGACACTTTCCCCAATGAGCAACTTCATGCCATCTTAGGTATGCATCCTTGGTATGATTATTTAGTTAACTACCTTGTTGCCTCTGAAATCCCTGAAATTTTAAAAAAACATAAAGTCCAAAAGTTAAAGAGTGAGTCAAGATTTTATGTTTGGGATGATCCATACCTCTGGCGCATGTGTAGTGACCATGTTATTAGGAAGTGTTTTCCTAATAATGAGTTTGAGTCTATTTTACATTTTTGTCAAACATTTACTTGTGGTGGAAATTTTAGACCCCAACAAATAGCTAGGAAAGTATTATACTATGGATTATATTGTCCTAGATTATTCCATGATTCCATTGTGTTTTGTATGTCATGCTCTCATTCCCAACACACGAGGAACATTTCTAGGAGACACGAGATACCCCAACAACCCATATTATTCAATGAATTTTTTGATGTTTGGGGAATTGATTTTATGGGTCCTTTTCCAAGTTCATTTGGTTTTTTTTACTTTTTTTATGATTATTTTATTAAATGGGTGGATTAAAAGGCCACTAGGAATAATTATTCTCATTTTGTAGTGGAAATTATCAAGACACAGATTTTTTTGTAGGTTTTGAGTACCAAAGGCTATCATCATTGATCAGGGGAGACACTTTTGCAATTAAAATTCGGCTTACCTCCTTCAGAGGTATGGGGTGACACAAAAAACATAAACACCATACCACCCCCCAAAAAATTTTCTGGCTGAGGTTTCAAATCATGATTTGAAACAAATTTTGGAAAAAAACCGTCCAGTCGAATATGAAGGATTAGATAAAGTGCTTGGATGATGCGCTATGATCTTATAGGCTAGAAAACAAGGCACCCATTAGTAGTCCCCCATTTGAGATTGTTTTTGGGAAATCATGTCATCCCCATGGAAGTCGAGCATTAGGCTTATTAGGCTATAAATAAATGTAATATGGATTTGGCCTAAGTTGGAATCCAAAGGAAGCTACAAATTCAAGAGAATGAGGATATTTGATTGTCATCATATGACAAATCAATTCTCTACAAGGAAATATTAAAAGAATAACATGATAGAATGATCCAAGAAAGGTAGTTTCATGTTGGAGAGAAAGTTCTTCCCTATAGTTCGTGACTGAAGTTGATTCTTGATAAGTTGCATTCCAGATAGTTAGGTCCTTATATTGTATCTAATGTTTTTCATTACGGTGCAGTGGAGATCACACAAGAGTACCCTGGAAGAATCTTTATAGTCAATGGGAAATGTTTGATGTAATACATTGAGGTAATTTATACTGATGCAGTGGATTTAATCTCACTTCATTACCCCATAATCAATTGAGAATATCAGGATCTTCCTAAACCTTTCACTTTTATATTATTTTTCCTATTTAAGATTATACATTTCATATGCACATATCATCTCATGGGTTCACATTGAGGACAATGAAATATTTTAAGTGTGGGGGAGGGTACAAAATTTTTGTGTAGATATTTAGGATTTTCATTTGTGTGTTCTATTTGTATTTTCATTTAATTTTTTTGTTAAACTATTCAAAAAACAAAAAATAAATAAATAAATAAAAACAAAGATATCATGTAACATTCTCATGACGAAAATATGGAAAATTCATGTTTTCAAAATTAAATGGTATAATTATAAGCATGATCAAGATTTAATCTTCAAGGTTTGATTTTTATAAAAATTGATGTTGTCAATGATATGATTGGTTGTGTCATTATAAAACCTTTTAGATTTTGACATCATTATTTGAGATATTTTTTAATGGTAAATTGTGTCATTGATTTCTCCACACAAATTTTCACTCAACCATGACTTGTGAATTTTTTCCTACTCAATTGAAGGTATATTCAAGTTAGGTAAATAATTCATTGGTTGATCCATATATTCATTTATCTTTTGATCGGTATCATTACTATAACGAATTGACCTATTCATGTGTACCTATTATCCGATGGTTGTATGCTCTAAAAAAATCATAAATTTGGATTATGTCTTTGGAAGGTCAAAAACCACTCTTCATCAACCTTTGATCTTGTTATAACTATTACATTTAGTTTCGTGATAAGATCAGACATGGGTTGAGAGTTGAGTGTGAGATTTTTTCCAAGTGCAACTAAAAAATAATAATAAATGAGGGGAGTGAAGAAATGTACAACATATGGGGAAATCTAAGTCGGGAGCTTAAGGTTTGAATTTCGGGAATGCTTAAGTGAGTGGGTCTTGAAATTCAATTGAAAAGGATTGTACAAAAGTATTAGTGAATTAAACTAGGAAAGAAGAATGTTTTTACTTGATATGAATATACTGAATAACGGGTGGAGATATGAGTTTGAAATGGCTGTCACACACACACGTGGAGAATTAGTGGCATGTTAACCCATGACTTTTTTTTCTTTGATTGGTGTTATGAATCTCACTATATTTTTTTTTGACATAATTTAGGAGACAATGACTTTAAAATTTATTAATATGGACTCTTGATGGGATTCTTACTTTTCCTATATTTCCACTATGGATTTAGAGATATGAACATGCATGACTTATCACAATTTTTTTGAATACATGATATGAGGTTTTTTCCCATGAGTGAAAAAGGGTAAGTGTGGGTGAGTTGATAAAACAAAATTTTTATTGAATATTTATTTTTTAATAAATGAAAAAAAATCCCACACATTTTTTTAAATATGTTAATTTATAAAATATTTGGGATTAGATCATTCATTTAAAAATTTGATGAAAATTCTAGTTTTACCCTTTAAAATTTCACAGTAGTATTTAGAATGTAAATAATTTTATTTGAACTATTTGAACATAAAATTTTGTAAATATCTCAATTACTTAATTGGATACAACTTTTATTCAGGATATCTGAGCTAAATAGTTCATTTGGCTGGGGAAAATAGTCCATGAAGTCAAAGTTGGGCTAGACTCACGAGATAGGACATCAATTCTATATTTAGGCCATAAATTCTACATTCCTGATTGTATTGATCCCACATTTGTAGGGGATCTCGAGAACTAAATTTCTCACAAATCATTCTTCTGGAGGGACGGATGGTTCACATGTTTTGAAGGCTAAACAGGCAGTGAAACATGGAATTAAATATTTTTCCGAATTTCCCCATTCACACTTGAAACCCAGCCTCTCCTCCACTCTATAAATTGGGTTTTTAATAATTTTTAGGGTTTGGGATTTTAACTAGGATATTTATAGAATATTAGAAGTGGTTACATACCATTTAAATTCACAATTGGAAGAGGTAAGCTACAAATCTAGGATATCCTCCAAAATGCTCTTATTTTCCTCTTCTTTGTTGTAATGTTGTTGTACTTTCAACAAAATCTTAGTTTATCTTCCATTTATTCTATTATTTTAAATTTTATTATTCTCTTAATATTACTCTTTGTTTGTGAAATAAAATAGTATAAATGAGATTCGGTTATACCCTTTCTAAATCTTTTCAAATGCAATTTGATTCTATGATGACTACACCGCCCATGGAAGAGTAGTTTTCTTAGTAATTGATCCACCTATTACCTTATTATTATTATTTTTGGAATAATTAATCTAAATTAATTAAAAAAACATGATCAATTAATTGATTTTTAAAATTATAAGAAACTAAGAAAGCAATTGGACAATCAGCACAAAAACACGTGAGGTCATGATTTGTGTAAATTGTGAGAGTGCAAACTTAATCGGTAAATCCAAACCACACAGGATGAATTTTTAGTGTTAAAATATAATTCCTAAAATAAATCATCTTATTTTTTTATAATGGTTCTGTTTCCTAATTTACCACTTACCATAATCTAGACTTAGAATGTCAATCAAAGTAGGGTGCTGCAATTTCATGTTTTGAAGCTAGCCTAGGGTTTAACTTTTTTAATCTTTGTGGTAATGTTAACTCCCATAGTGTTTGAGGGTTAAAATATTAGGGAATTATAATTAAGTGGATATTAATTTAAATTATAATTATTAATAATTAATATAAGAGTTATAGTTAGATCAATTGTGGAATTTAAAATATTTTCCAAAAAACATCTTCTTGTTGTGTTTTATTAATCAATTTTCATTCCAAAAAACCATCTTCTAGTATGCTTCGAATTCTTATTTTATAAACATTGAAAACCTCCAATCCATTTAATTTGTTTATTTTATGTTTTTTTACTTTCAAAATACCTTTGATATGTTGTTTTAAATTACTTCCTTCTTTCAGAGACGACCTTGGTCAGCCACTCTGCTACACCTAAATCACCCGAAACCGAATATCATTTGAGAGTTCCCCTGATAGCGTCTTTAAAATTGGTGTTGTTTCCCGGGAGGAAATTATTTTATTCAACTAATTTGTGGTATTTGTTCACATTTATTTTATCCGTTTTTTTACTTCATTCTTCCTTCTTCTTTCCCCTTTCTCAATTTTTGTTTGTTTTTCTCTCTCTTTCTTCTTACTCTCTCTTTTCTTCTCAATTAGAACATAAATTGAAACTTATTATCATGATATTATGGTCTAATTTTCTCAATTTCTATGATTTATGACATGATCCCATTCTGAGGATCACATTGATCTAGACCCTGAGATTGAACGCAGACTTAAGGCTCGAATCAGACAATCTTAGTCTACAAGAAGTGTCGACATTTAACCAACAGGGGAATTACTACACTCTAAGAACATTGAAATTGGAACCACTTATGAATCCAAAATAAAACAAGAACCAACGAATGAAAACAATAAAAATGAAATCAATATGACCATTCGATAGTTGGTTGCACCTAACATTAACTATCAACCAAATTGTATTTCATATTCAAACCTTGAATAAGACTTCGAATTGAAATCTGGGTTAATTCAACTACTTCAAAAAATTTAACATATTATTTGGTGAGGATACAAACAAACATTTAAAATAATTTAATGTGGTTTTATCAACCCTTAAACCAAGAAATGTCTCTGGAGATCAAATAAAACTAAGAGCATTACCATTCTCACATGATGGAGCTGCAAAAGACTGGATGTATTATTTACAGCCTGAAGATGAAACATGTTGGAATGATTTGAAACATATTTTCTTGCAGAGATTTTTTCCATCATTGAGGACCACTTCCATTCTAAAGGAGATATCAAGGATCAAGAGAGCACATGGCGAGTTAATGTATGAGTTTTGGGAGTGATTAAAGAAGTTGTATGTAAGCTACTAGCATCACTAAATTAGTGAGAAACACCTCATACAGTACTTCTAAAATGGCCTCACACTATGGAGAGAAGCATGGTGGATGCTGCAGTTGGTGGAGAATTGGTGGAAAAAACACTTGTACTTTCATGTGAATTGATTGAAAAGATGGCACAAAACTCCCAACAATTTGGCGATCTAGGTACACCACATGTTAGGGGAGTACATCATGTAGGTCCATATTATTTTGAGAGTAATTTAATTGATACTAAGTTGGAATAATTGACCACTATGGTGAGGAATATTTCTTTGTCTCGAAAGACTTCCCAACTCACTCATGTGAGACCTTGTGGAATTTTCACTAAAACAGACCACCCGACTGATTTTTTCCCCCAATTATAAGAGACGGAGGATTTCACATTGGTATTTCATGGGAGACCAAATCAGTCAAAACAACATCCACATCCCCAAAATATGTATGATTCTTTTTTACCAACATATAACCAAGGGTGTAAGGATCAATCAGACATTAGGTATGGCTCTGGACAACAAAAAATTCCACCTTTTCAACAAAATTTTGTACAACCCCAAAGGATATTCCAAGCCCAGGTATCAACAAGAAAAAAATATGAGAATCCCTCACCCAAGGTAGATTCTATTACTGATGGTTTTTCGAAAAAAAAATCGTTCTTAATCAATAGAATGAGATGAAGACTCATGGTTCAAAGATGAGATAGTTGAAGACTAAAATGAGATAGATTTCCACTACCCTCCATGAACTGGTAAGTAAGAATTCCAGAAATCTAACTTCCAAACCTACTCCAAATACCAAGGAGAATGTTAGTGCCATCACATTGAGAAAGGGGAAGCAAACAACTGATACATCTGCACCTATTTTTCCATCGTGATTCACCTAAACTCCAAAGAAGCTCCATTCCATACTAACTGAAGAGAAACCAAAGGAGAAATTAAAAGGTAAGAAAAATTTTCGTGAAGTTCCTCCTAAATCCTGACCATTTCTGAACAGATTTGTAAAAATGATGAATATGTCTAAGGAGGTTATGAAAAAAGAGGTTTTAGAAACAATCAAGCATGTAGAGATAAAAATCCATGTTGGTGCCAACATATGTGTAGAGGGAAAGGATGCAAAGAGGAAACCAATTCCAAAGGTTCTTCCTCATGAATCCCATTATCAGATCCCCTCAACACTGTGGAATTCATGGAGCCCATCAATACTATGGCTAGTAAAAATTTTCAGCCCCATCTATGGTCGCCGCATAATAAAAGAGGCAGGAGGCTTCACATTTACGACGCAATTGACCCGGAGCTTCGTGTCATGGAGGGAACTGGATCAACCTTTGTGCTCACTTGGAACATGATAGAATCCTCCATAAGCTTTGTAGAGAGAACCAAGGAGATATTTGTGCCAAGGATGGGATGATGGTTGAATCCTCAGTTATAGAAAACATGATGCAATCCACGACCGATCGTGGAGTGCCAAGTGGCTTCTCACAGAGTTTTCCCTTCTTCACGCAACCCCTCTCCTATAAAAATTGGGCCCCCCTTGAGCCCAACGGATGGACACTCCGACCTTTCTCCTTCTCAGCTCTCAAATCACGAAGCACCTTTTTCTCTGTGAAACCTTGATAAAAATTACCTCTTCCTGGTACTTGATCATTGCGAAGTACCCTTCCCTTATCTCAAATACAACCTCTCTTCAAGCAGGGATTCCCTTCGCGGAGCCCACATGCCATCTCAATGTAAGGAGATCCCTCAGGGTACTCAGGTCTTCACAAAGCACTCATGATTTGTGAGGTACCTTACATGCACATGTGAACCACATGCTAAAGGAGGGTCATTGTGCTTCACAAAGAACATTTATTTGTAGTACTATTCTTCTCAAGGTACCCTTGGTTCGCGAAGTCGTACTCTGTAGAAGCATTTATACTTCACAAAGAACCCTTTATATGCACTGATACCCTATTCCCAAACTAGTCCACTTCACTTCGTGAATCATACCCATTCGCAAAGTCCCGCCCCTATGTGGAGCACTAGAGCCTCCCAAGGTCCTATCATGTGAACCCATTTTCTTCGCAAACCATTCTCTCGTATGACCCTCTTGGTACGTACGAAGTGATTTCAAGGTCCCTTGGGTGGTTCTTCATGTTATGTTGCTCATACTTATGCTTCTTTGCATAGGAACACTAATTTATATTGCTTCTTCTCATAGACACACTAACATGGTCCCCTCAGTGGATCACTCCACAACACCCCCTCACCACGACATTGCTGATGCCTTCCATTCCCCAAGGGTGGGTGGGTATCAATTATGTTTGTCCTGGGGGTGTGGAGTGAACCCTCCTCTTCCAAGTTATAGGATGTTAAAATTCCAATCACCGTCATCCTCATAACATGACATTAAACTATGGCCTTGACATGTGCATTATACACAGGGTGCCCCACCTCAGACATTCTCCACACCTGCTCATCTATATGGGAATGAGATCTTATTCCCATGGAATGATATCCTCTTTTTGGAGTTTCATCTGTCCGCAGAAAATGGAAACCATCCTGGTGTAAGCCCCTAGACTTTCTTGTGTGAGGTAGCATCCTTGCTCCTCTCTTCTTCTATGCCAAAGATGAGAGGAGATATGGGAACCAGCTCCTTCATTACCCCATCCCTCTCCCTCGGGTCTTTGTTTCCATCATGCCTCTATCCTGGAGTAAGTCCCAGTCTCCATATCCCTAGCCCACTAACCACGCATAATCCATGTTTCCTATTTGGGCCTCTAACCACGTGTAATCCCCACTCCACTTCCAACTTATGCACCTTTCATGATGTAATCATTAGGTCTTTGCTGCCTCTTGTTTCTCACACTGATAATGACTCACTTGGGATTAGAGTAATCATTAACCATGGCTTCCTTCCTGGGCTTCCTTAGCGTGTAAGCCCCAAACCATACTGAACCGCATGGACTTTGATCATTTCCCTTTCCGAGAAAGGTACATATAAATCCTCACTGAGGTTCAATCCCAACACCTACTTGTCCCAAACCCTTCACATTAGTTCACCTTCGTCCTGCATGATGTTAAACTATATCCCTCATCCTGAAACTCTGTAGACGTTGATCCTTGTCTTCTAGGAAAGGTAGGTAGGAATCCTTCCTAAGGTTCAAGCCCAACACCTATCAATCCCAACCCCTTTGTGTCAGTTCACCTTCCTCCCACATGATGTTAAACTGTATGCTTCTTAAGAACATGGGATTTGATCCTTGTCTCCTATGTAGGGTACATAGGAATCCTCCATGAGGTTCAACCCCAACCAGTGATAACCTGTTGTAGTCCCCAACCAGTGGTAAGCCGTTGTAGTCCCCAACCAGCGGTAACCTATTGTAGTCCCAAACAAACGGTAAGCCATAGTAATCCCCTTTGCTGGGATGCACATCTCTGGTCTGACCACATGGCATCACACCCACTCTTGGGCCGCTAACCACACATAATCCCTAGAATGTCTCTGGGTCATTTCCCTCTGCGTACACAACGATCCCATGTCTCACTCATTCATATTACGTGGGTTTTGATCCCAAATTCCTAGTCATGGTACATAGGAATGATCCTTGAGGTTCAACACCAAAAACTAGTAAACTTCAGTGTCCCCCCTGTTGTGACCCACATCTTTGCTCCTTCCCAGTGGCGTCAGACAAACTTGGGCTGCTAACCACACGTAATCCCCAGAATATCATCGGGTTGTTGTCATATGTGTACACCCTGATTCTATTCCCCCAATCCCAAACTATGTGGACATTGATTCCCTGCCACGGGGATACGTAGTAAGCCTCCCTAAGGTTCAATCCCATCAGTCATGTCCCATCATGGTCTCTCCCTCGAGCTTATGTGTTTTGGGAAGGTCATGCCCCACCCCGAAGGTTCTACTTCCTCATGTTCCCATCCATGTGTCCATTCCCACGGTCCACTTCCTCAGGTGTTCCATTTCCCCATCGAACTACGTAGACTTTGATTCCTTCTCATAGGGATACATAGGCGGTCTCTACAAAGATAAATCCCAACATCACCATCTCCCTCATTTCAGTTCCATCTCTTTATCCATCCACTCTCAACCATCCATATCCATCTTAATTCTTACTCGAGCTGCCACATCTTGGGGAGATCATGTCACCCACTTTCTCACTGCTCCTAGAAGCAATTGGGTAACTAACCATGTGTTATCCCCAGTATCAGTGTTCCCTCCTAGGGTTGCACCCATCTAATCCACCCTTATCAGTGTTCTAATCAGTCTGATCTGTCTCCTCCAGACGTCAAACTCACGGCATACCCTGTGTTAAACATGGGAAACTAAGGAAAACCTCAAAGACGTGCCTATAGAATATAATTCGCCACACTCAATGTGGGATTTCTCAGGCTTCTGTTCCCTCAAGAAGCCCTATCACTAGGGGAATAAACCTATACGTATCATTGTTCCAGCATCTATAAATGCTAGTGATGTCCAACGTGACTACTCCCCTAATCGAAGGTCGATACTCTGACTCGACCCCTTGGAATGTCCTAACAGAAGCAGTGTACTTAACTGGAATCCATGAAGACATGGCACTAGTAAGAGTTTCACGAACAATGTCTTAAGTCTATGAGGGAGACCTTGACCAGGTGACGAGTTCCGAGGAGGAATCCATGGAAGGAGGAACCTACATCCCATCATTCCGTTTCAATCAAGGAGAAAACATCCTTGAATAAGTGATGAATGTTTTCCTCCTTTGGAAATCGGGAATGCAGGGACACAGTCAGTATGTCCTTGACATACGGATTTGCGCCCTGAAAAAAATTTCATAAACAGAAATGGTGAAGCTAAGGTGAAATTATTCTCCTCAATGTGGAGATTATTAGCATTCAAGACATCAATGGATTAGCGTGTCACTGGATCCATTTATCCAGCACTAGGTCTCGCCAAGAAAATAGTGGGCCTAGCATGAAACTGACCAAAAATTGTGGCATTTGGATGTTGGACATCCCGATCTGGGACGTTGTCAGCATGGATCCTTCTTACCAAACATGGAATATGTAATGGTGATGGGGCACTGGACGTCGCGTTCCTTACTTACAGCACTAATGTTTAAATCTCCCTAATTTGTAGGACCCAAGCTGCTATGATAGGAAAATAATAAACACCCACTCACCAATGCAGGGGTCAGGGAAATGTCAATGCAGAAATCTCAGATGGCCTCATCTCTTCCACGGAGGACTCCACATATACGGTTTATGGGTTCCCATTCCTCATCTCACCATATGAAATCATTTAGAGGAGGGTTATTAACAACTTCGTTCAATTATACGGGGAGGAGGGGTTTATCCAAACCAGGGATATGGCCCGACAAGACTTAGACTCTTCTGTACCTAACCATCACTACCACCCCCAAGGGCCGCGTAGGGAGCCACTTCTCCCCACTTCAACCCATAATCATTTCGGGACCCTCTCCCCGTAATTCTTTGATGACTCCCTCCCCAATGCCAATGAGGTGAGGGATGTCTGGACCAGGCCAGTTGTAGTTCCATCATAGGGGCCACCAAGGAGGTTTCCCACCAGGCCATGTCAATGCCGCCAACCGGCACCATAGGTTAAGGAGCAGGTGATTTATGTACCTTCACCATCAGCCCCACTATAGTTAACCTGACGCCAGCGTCAGGTGCAAGCTGAGGAGGATGCACACCAAGGGGCGTTATCATCATCAATAGCTAATGTGGCATGTGCCACCACCGACTCATACTTCCAACACCTTGTTCATGCTGAGTAGGGACATCTATATACTCGGCCCAGATCGAGGCCCCAACCGCCCCATCGGTAGGTTGGGACAACTCTCCTAGTCTATGACATGGGTGGCATCTATTGCGGGCCGACCTACGACATTGTCATCCATTATGGAGGTCCTCCTCATGCCACCACCAATGAGAGCGTAGGTCCATCCCTCTCCCAATCTCAACATGGAGGTTCTCCTCATGCCATCATCAATCTGATTGAAGGTCCTCCTCACTACATTGACACCTAGCATGGAAGCCTCTTCCACACCCATGACCTCAGGTATGGAGCCATTCCTCCTATCATAGGTCACCAATGTGAAGATACTACCCGTCTAGTCAACTATCACCATGGGGGTCTTCCCCATGTTCTTACAGTAACCAAAGAAGGTCCTCCTCATCCCAGAAATCATAGAAGCAGAGGTCTGCCTCACTTTATTGGCAGCCAACACGGAGGTACTATCCATGTTCATCTTTACCAGTACAAGGACCCCCCTCATATAGACATTTCCAAAGAATACAGGCATGGAGGACCTGCCCATACTCCTACCAACTTCAGTAGAGGTCCTACCCACTCCATCACTTCCCACATAAATTCCCTATGCACATCATCTAGTGGACATGGAGGTCCTCCCCATGTTCCCTTTGACATTTTTTCAGGTGCTCCTCTCACCCCATATCACCTAGGAGGAATTCCTCTCTACCCCAGAATTAGTTCGGATGAAGGTCCTCTTCGAATAAAAAATCTACCTTGTCCCAAAGAACAATCTCAGGGCATGAGTGTAGGTCGCCGATGCCATAAGAAGAATACCGAGATGTCTCAGACTATGATTAATCTCGTCTACTTCTCATATTCTGAGGTAGAATGATATTTGGCAATGGAACCCTCACCTTGATCCTCTGTGTCAAGGGTTGGGGCAGGAATGAGGAATATCAGCCTCATCCTTCCAGAATGTGAGGTTTACTAGATCCCCACCTCCCTCTGTAGATTCATCTAGGAGAAGGAAGATCTAGGCTCTTTCTAGGGCATGGCTAGGAAATCCTCTATATCTTCAACAGGGTCGTTATCTACCTCTACTAGGGATCACTGAGAGTTATTATGTGGACTGATAGAGGATGAATTGTCGCCTGACTCACCATCAGTAACTGTAGCCCTTATACCGGAAACTGTGGTCACTAACCTGTCTTGCCAGGATGTGGTGGCCAAATCATTGCATTCATCATTGGAAAACCCAAGATGCAGCATCTTGTCAGCTTATTCGTCGTATTCTCCATCGGCAAGTTTATCGTCTCATCGGCCTGCTTTAGTGCTGTTACCAGTCCTGAAGCTGCCCCCATTTGATGAGTGGGAAAACCAAGGGTCAGATCTGGAGTCTGAGCTGATTATCTTGTTGGATATCCTTACAGCGGACCATTTCCTAGAGATGTTCTGGCCAATTGCGACCACAAACTTCAGTGCACTGGAATCTCTTACTCAAGAGGAAGTTACATGTTTTCACCAAACCCTCTGGGCGATGCACTTTTGTCTCCATTATCAGCTAATGGATAACCCCAAGAGTCAGCCGCACATTGAATATATGGACCAGCAATGATGTATGGTTGACTTGGTTGCGCTTCCTATGGCCTAAATCCCTGAGTCACCTAGTCGCTATCGGACCCTCCAACAATGATGAATCTAGAGATTTAAAGTGCTCCCTAGAATTATCAAGGATTCTCCCCCCCCCCCCCCTCCACATTCAAGTCTGTGGTTGGGGGGCAGTATGATGCCCTTCATTTCAGTTCTATCAGGCTCCAGCCTAACTACCCTGGCGATATTGTGGATATTCCCCCAGGTAGAGTCACGGTTAATATGGATGACCTATCAGAGGGAGAGAAAGATCTAGATCTCCTTGACAATAACATAACCCCTGGGGGAGTTCCACACCTATTGGATCCACTGGGAAAGGGTTATTAACCAGTAGAGAAATCTATTGGGTCTTCTCATGCACACCAAGTCATTAGTCCTCAGTCGGGATCCCAATAAGGGAAAAGAGCATCTTGCGGCCTTAAAACCCTCTGACCTGTATCAATCAGTTCAAAAGATGGAAGATGATATCTAAAAGATCGCATTGTGTCAACATATCATGGATCATAAGAAGATGTTCGATGACCTCCTTGGGAAGCATGCTGCTGAGCAGAAGCTATACTATGGTGATCATCAGTCAGGGTGGTAGGGGCAGGTAAAACTTTCCCCCAACGAGTTTCATCTGGGTAAACCTGATTATACTTACCACATAGATATGATATAGGATAGAGCTTATGGAAATAGGGAATGGTATGTAACACCAAATCCACCTAAGTGGCATGATAACCTTCAGGACCCAGCTCAGGCTCCCCAAGCTGCTCCACAGGTCTATCCCCCAACAGCCCCATAGGTCATTCCACCAGCTGCTCTACGAGCCACCAAACCTTATTATCATTTTGAATAACCTTCCAACGTACTAGTGGTCAGGGATCCACATCAATATAGTAATCCTTTCCTAGATGATCCAATGGATGTGCTCATCGCCCACCTTGAGGCTTTGGAAACACGATAGGTGATAATTCCACCTGACGGCAAGCCATATATGGCTTGGGTGGATGATATGCCCACACCCCCTAGTTTCAAAAACTCTACCTTTACCCCCTTTAATGGGATGGGTGTCCTTATGAAGCATCTAGCCCACTTCATCTCAATTTGAGGACCCATGATGGGAACTCCAGTGCAGTAGGAGGCTGCCAAACTCCGTTGTTTTGTACATACATCGGAAGGTCTTGAGTTTGTCTGGTACAACCAGCTAACCATTAAGTTGGTCTCCAGCTGGTAAGATATCTTTAGATAGTTCCTTTACCAGTTAAACTCTACCACCAGTAAGATGATAATTTCAAACCTCTTCAAGTGAAAACATAGGCCTGATGAGCGCATCGCAGACTTCATCACCCGGTTGAAAAGCCTTACCTATTCCCTGGACATGCCACTGACTCAGGAACGGCTTCTGACAATGTGTGTGTGGATTTTCAAAACCGAAATATTCCCCTCTCTCATTACTCATAATTACCTTAGGGGATTCCATGATTTCTCTGATAAGGCCTAGAATCTAGAAGAATCTTGCGGCATGCCAAGAAGACACGTCTGTTACCTCCTGCAATTCTCGCGAGAAGAGCCGCTAAGGCCGAGCCCGCCACAGTGGAAAAAATAGAGGCCCCCAGTCAACTAGAGTTATTACTAGTGGAGCCACCTCCACATCCTTGTATAGTCCCACCACCTCAGGCATAGCCTCCGACCCGGCAGTGCCCACCTCAGAATCAGCAGGCACCCTCGTGTAACGTGTTGCTACTACCTAGGTCAGATAACCAGGTTCCACCTCCTCGAAAGTATCCTGCAACCCCTCATCAGGGCCATGCTCCTAGATCTCCCTTCCTAGACAAGAGAAAATAGACCTAATAATTAAATGAGGCTCAGGTCCCCAGTTATTTCAGAGGTTCCTTGGAATAGGGAATTCTACTGTTTCCCGAATGCAGGAGGCCCGAAGAGGCGGATCTCACCGATCGCCTCAACTATTGTCCCTATCACCAGATCCTAGGGTACACCCTCAAACAGTACTATGTGTATAAAGGATATATTCAAGACCAGTTTGATAACAACATAATCAGGTTAGGTCCATCTCCGACACAGGTGGCATGTGTATTGGTGAATCCAGACAGCGGCAGTGACAGCGATGGTGAGTGGCATCAGGTTCCTAGCCGTGGTTCTAAAAAATATGATGAAAGGATGGCTCGTAAGGTAGACTCTCATGCCCATGGTATTATCTTTGCACATCTGAATCAACCAGATCTTTTAGAATACACTACATCACCGAAATCCAGTACTTCTGCGTCAACAGCTCAGCCTTCCTCTTCCTAGAAGAGAAACTTTTAGAGACGCAAGGGAAAACAAAGTCCCCCACTAATGCCATTGTCATCCCATACTTTTTATGACTTCATGAACCTAGATATGTCGATTACCCCCAGAATCCATCTAGTGGTAGAGGATTCTTCATGTGACAATAAAGGGTATTCTTCGGTTAACACTTTGGAGCTGTTAAACCCCTACATGATCCCCGATGACGAGGAGCGCCAGGTGGATCCTCCCAACGTCCCCAACTATCGCCAGCTTCAATGGAGCCTTGGTTATATGATTCATCCAAATTCCTTTATCAGTTCTTCCATCCAGGCTGTGCATGCCACCAAAACTAGAAAAAAGTCCCAGCATAGAGCTCAGCACGCGCAGCCTTCTCATCTGGTATCATCTGGTCTGCCTTCTCCAATGGTTGTGCTACTTGATCAGGCTGAGCTGCTAAGATCGTTCTATGATAAGACATATTCTGCTATGGACAAGATTCATTCATCTTTCTCTCATCCAGTAGTCACTCCATGAGTTTCAACCATTGAGTAGCAGGATATTCCTAGCACCAGTCAGCCACCGGTTCATCCAGTTGGGCCTGCCATACTTCCTGCTACATAGTGACCTCTTGTCTTCATAAGTTCACTCTCAGAACTAAAGTATGATATCCTTAAGAATCTTTCCAAAATTTATATATGTCTCTCTATCCTTTAGGCTCTTCTCCTGTCAACATATACACATAAATCCCTTGCTAAAACTTTAAGACGACCCCTCCAGTTTGAGATGGAGGTAGCAACTGCAGAAGCCTTCCATGTTGAGGCACTCAAGCATGCTGAATTTCAGGACATTATCTCTTTCTATGGAGAAGATGAAGGTTATACCATATAGGGTCACATACGCCCATTGTACATAACCAACCACTTCAATGGTTTGGAGGTTCGTCATTGTCTTGTCGACATAGGCTCTAGGATTAACCTAATCCCAACACTGACACTCCACCAGATGGGGCTATCTAACGATGATCTAAGTCCCTCCGACCTAAAATTTCAAGGTTATGATAGGATGTAACAAAAAATGGTTGGAAAGATCTACCTAAAGACCCAGTTTGGTGGTTTGGTAGCCAGCACCAAGTTCATAGTTGTCTCACAGGACACTTCTTACAACGCATTGATGGGTAGGTCATGGCTTCACCTGCATGAAGCAGTCCCTTCATCATATCACCAATGCCTTAAGTACTCCCTTAATGGTCGAGTGGGCATACTCCAAGGTGATGCATCTCAATTTTCCTCTTGTGAATCCCACTACCTGGATATCAAAAATTACAAGAGAAAAGACAAGAAGATTTAGGCTAGCGAGGTTGAACCCGCTACGGTTGCGACAGACCTGTGGACAGACCTGGATGATGACTACATTTTTCCATTCCACTGATTGGAGGCTATGTCACTAGAGTTGGGGAAATTATTTTTTGTTTCTAGAATGAGGGGGAAGAACATTCCTAAGTCTAAGGGATGCCGGAATATCACCTCGTATTCCTAGAAAAATCAGGCTCTGGTGATCCCAGAGCCCCCTACTTTTATAAGGTATCGGGATGTATGCCCCATGGAAATGGAAATACGTCATACATGATTGTTTCCCCAAGCTAGGATAAACTGAATCAGGTCGATATTCCACTATTAATTTATATCATCAATCATGACCCCTTGGGCCGAAGATCATATGGGATCGGGTTGATAGCATTCATCGCTATGGTTTCGGTAGCACAGGAGCCCCCCGATGCGGTGTCCACCACCGCTCAGGCAGACACCATCTTCCCATCAGGATCTGTCGATTCAAAGGAATCTCCACTCATAGAGGATCCCTCCTCCATGAATTAAGAATATGATTTGGAGGACGCTCCTCCTTCTTTCGAAGAAGGTGTCTCAACCACGGTCGATGAATTGGTATAGGTAAATATCGGTAGCAAGATGGATCTGAAACCCACATTGATTAGTGCCTCTATGCCTACTAAAGAGAAGAAGCAGTACATGGACTTCCTGAAACAGCATTGTGATATGTTTTCTTGGAGTTATAAAAAATTCCAGGACTAGATCCTCAGGTCTCCATCCATCACCTCGATCTTCCAACGAATCATCATGGGTTCAAACAGCCTCCCAAAAAAATAAACCGGTCTCATAGGGACATGGTAGAGGCTGAGTTTTGTAATCTCATCAGATCCAACTTCATCATGGAGGTTTATTACCACCAATGGTTAGCTAACATTATGCTAATCAGGAAAAAGAATGGATAGATCAGAGTCTGCATCAGCTTTTGAGATATCAACTGTCACTATCCGAAGGATGATTTTCCCCTTCCTGTGACAAAATTGTTGATTTAATGCCACTACTATATTTAAGGCTCTCTCCTTCGTAGATGTTTTTTTTGGGAATAACCAAAATTGAATGTCCCCTAAGTAAGAAGATTCTACATCATTCAGGGAAACACATGATACTTTCTGCTACCAAGTAATTCCATTCACTCTAAAGAATGCTTGTGCCACCTATCAGCATTTCATGCATCACATATTTAATCCAATCCTCGGGACATTGGTGGAATGATTCATGGATGATATGGTGGTCAAATTTCTCCAACGCTAGGATCATATCAATGACCTTGAGAAACTATTTGTCTTCCTCCATTCTCTCCTTATAAAGATGAACCCATTGAATTTTGCCTTTGGGTCACCTATGGAAAGTTTCTCAGCTTCATCGTCAGATATATAGACATCGAGATTGATTCAGAGAAGATTAAGTCCATCAGTCAGATGTCTCCTCTAAGCCACATTCGGGAGCTTCAAGGCTTTTAAGGCTACTTGGCCTACATACGCCGATTAATTGCAAATTTGTCCAACAAGTGTATGACCTTTTCTAATCTCATGAAGAAAGGAACTGTCTATCAGTAGGATGAGGAATGTAATACTACTTTCAATTAAATCAGGCAGTACCTATCACGGCCTCCGGTCCTGATGCCACCCATTTTCGGAAATCCCCTGGTCTATTATGTGACTGCCCTAGAATTAGCTCTCAGCGCCCTTATCACCCAAAAGAATAATGAGGGAACAGAGAAAAAAATCTATTATCTCAGCTACATGATCCTCAATACATAGATGAGATATTCCTCTATTTAGAAGAGCTGCCTCACACTGGTATCTACAGTGAAAAACTATGACACTATTTGCATCATAATGAGATACAACTAGTGTCCCATGTGGGTCCACTGAAGTTCATCCTGAACCACCCCATGTTGACAGGCCATTTAGCTTGATGGGCAGTGATCCTACAGTAGTTCAACATCAGGTTATTTCCCAAAATGCCATTAAGGGACAGGCATTGGAAGACTTTAATACCGCCCATCCAGCTCCCGCAGACCATTATCTAGATCTTGATTTTCCCGATAAAGAAATACTCTTGGTAAACTACGCAGTTCTATCTTGGAAAATTCACTTCGATTGTGCTTCCCGAAGAATTACCGGTAGAAGACTCAATGACCCCAAACTCAACAGAGTGGGTTTGGGTATCATCTTCATCATTCCATAAATAGTCATTCTACCATATTCATTGCTATTTTCAGAAGGTTGTATGAACAATGAGGCAGAGTATCAAGCTCTCATTACTAGTGTCGAGATGGCCATCGAGATTGATGTTCCCCACTTTCATGTGAAAGGGGACTCTGAACTAGTCATAAAACATATCAATAGTGACTACATCATCATAAAGTCGGAGCTCGTTCCACTGTTGGAATGCACCCTCTAGCTAATGTCTCAGTTCCAGTCTCAGCCAGAAGTCACCCATGTCCCTCGATCCCAGAATGGTCGATCTGATGCCTTGGCCATCCTGGCTACATGTCTTGCAGATCCTGATTAGGATGATTTGATTATCCATGTGGAACAGTGGAGATTCATTTCCCCCTAACTCTGGACGACAATGATATCCCATAGGTAAGACTCCTTACCATTGGTGCCTCCGAGTTAGGACCTCCAGGTCCCCCTATCGTAGTGCTAGAGGTGAATCTCGACTGGAGGACCCCCTTTATCAAGTAACTCCATCATGGTGGTCTCCTGGTATACCAAGTCAAGCATGAGTGAATCTGGTGCTGCGCATTGTAGTTTATCCTCTAAAGTGAACCCATTCTTGATCAGATCCTCTAAAAATGTGGGTTTGATGGATTCCTCCTACATTTCATTCAAGGAGGTGATATTTCTCAGGTCATGCAGGAGGTTCATGCTGGTTCCTGTGGGGCACATCAGACTAGGCCGAAACTATCTCACTAAATTTGAATACTGGGGTATTTTTTCCCTCCATGATCTATGACTGTATTGTGTTTTCCACGAGGTGTCATGCATGCCAAATCCATGATAATTTTGTGCATCATCTGACAGATCCTATCCACACTACCAAGTATTGTTGGCCCTTTGCGGTCTGGAGACTCGATTTCATGGGACTGTATCCACCGGAAACAGCTCGCCAATGCAGGTTCATCCTGACCGCTATAAATTTATTTTCCTAATGGGAAGAGGCAGTTCTTCTCAAGGAGTTTAAGTCATGTTCTATCATTTAATTTTTGGGCTCCAACATCATCTAGATATTCAGAGTCCCTCACACCATCCTCACTGATAATGGATCCAACTTCTAGGAAGCCGAGTTAAATAGGTTATATGCCAAGTACAAAATCTGTTCTAACCATACCTCCCACTATCACGTGCAAGAAAAAGGGAAGATTGAGGCATTCAACAAAACCCACTCTAACATCCTGAAAAAAATGGTTGGTTAGAGAAAGAGAAGTTGGTTGGACAAGATCCCCAATACACTATGGGCTTATCGGACAATGACTCGCAATTCCACACATGTGACCCCATATTCCCTGTTGTATGGGACAGAGGTCATCCTGCCCATCGAGATTCAGTTTCTTTCATTACGCACAACTACCTATGATCAGGAAACACTAGATAAGGAAACTAAAATCCATCTGGCTGAACTGGAATTTCTCGATGAGAATAGGCTTTGTGCCCTGCACAATCTTGAAACGCATCAGAACAAGATAGCCAAATCTTTCAACAAGAAAGTTTTCCTCTGCTCTTTCTTGCAATGTGACATGGTGTCGGCTCTGAGAATGCTGATGATACTCGGTAGGAAACCACTCAAACTGGAGCCCAAATGGGAAGCACCTTACATCATTCACAAGGTTTACCCCAATGGTGTGCACTCCTTGGTTACCATGGATGGTGAGCGTATAACTCCTCCCACCAATGAAAAATTCATCAAGATATACTTTTCCTAAGTAAATGGTCCTACATGACCTTAAACTATTTTTTCTTCACCACGACATTAAACTGAGTGATACGTCCAAGATAAAGGATGTAAAACTACTCATCGCCCATCCCGCATTCCATTAACCTACGAGTAGAAGATAAACTAAAAAATGGTCCGTGCTCGATGACCATAAACTAAGATCTATCATGTCCTTTATTCACAGTGTTAAACTACACAGTATTTTAAGAACTATTTATGGCTTGATTCCCATCCTCATGGGATACATAGGAACGCTCAGATGCTTTGTCTTAGAGTCCAACCCCCAAACTCTTCTCTTTGACCACCCCATGGGTGTGGTTTCCTTAGAGAATCCCAGACGGTTCCCCACTCATGTCAGGATTTTGATGATAACTCCATGTGACACTCCATGTTCTTCTATACTCCCATGTCCTCAAATCACGATGTTAAACTGCATGGCCATTTTATAACTATGTGTGGCTTGATTCTCATCCTCATAGGATATGTAGGAACGCCCGAACATTTAGTCTGTAGGTCGAGCCCCAAACTTTAAGTTCTCCCCTTGGTTCAAAACACATGGTGTGGTGCAGGATTTTTCATTCATTTAAGTCGAGTTCACCATGATCACACCATGTATCCCTCTCTTCGGATATGTCCACCGCATTCATCATCCCGCATGACATTAAAATGCACGAGCATATTCATGCTTCACGCATCCCCTTTATTTGGGTCTTTATTATCTTTCACATCCAAAAGGACCCCTAAATGGCAAGGATACTGGGCCTTAGGGCTCTCCTACCATTTTGGGCCAATGTCCTCGAGGACCTTGAATGAGACTTCGATGCAAGTCTGGCATTTCGACTATGAAGAGTAGTCGATGCTCATTTTTTGTTATCATTTCAGGTCACACGATGTGGATGTCACATTTCAAAAGTGGTAAACAGCCATCCTCCAACATCATCACCACCCCCGTATGTCCTGAATATTGGGTGGAGTGGTTCATTTTGTCCAATTATCCCTTCAAACATCTGTCTGACTCGGGCAGGAGTGTTGATCTGGTCAAGATTGACCCTACTCGATCTTTTTCCCTCATTTTTGTACCCTTATATGTTGGGCAGAGCCTGATCTCATTCCTTGTTTCCCACACCGAGCATTTCTCACATGGGCTTAGGAGATTTCTTAAGGAAATTCTTGCCTAAAGGGTCATGTATCTAGGGTTTGAGCCCTGTAACCTTAAACTAAGATCATTCATTGTCCTCACCAGAGGACGTTAAAATGCAAGCTAGTTGGGACTTTCCATCTGCGGCCTAGCCTCAGGTCCCTCAACCTTTTTGGCCCCACCCCAAGTTCTCATTTAGTATTGTGCGGTGTGGTGTAGACTCCATGTCCTCATCCACTTCAGGCTATTTTCTCCATGCCACACATATCCCCTTGAGACATCCCTCTTTCTTCCATCGTCCTTTCCACAAGACGTTAAACTGCATAGGTCCCACCATGATTCGTGTGTCCCATAATTAGGGTTTCCTTCATCATTCACATAAAAAAGGACCCCTGAATGACAGGGAAGCTAATCCCTAAGGATCTCTAACCATTTCGGGCCAACGTCCCAAAGGATCCTGGATGACAATTTGATATAGGTCCCATGTTGCGAATATGGTCAACGGTCGAAGCTCAATTACTTTCCCCCATCCATGGTCACACATTACGGATATTGTGTTACAAACATGGTCAATAGTTATCCCTGATCATTTTTTCCATTTTTTGGCCTCCCACATAGCAGGCTTCATGATTCACCATTTCCACTCATCAGTCCCATGCACATGACATTAAACTGGGAATATATGGTCTGAGCTCTATGACCATAAACTAAGATCTATAACGTCCTTTCTGTATGATGATAAACTGTATGGAACTTCCAGTACTATATTTTCCTTGATTCCCATCCTTATGGGATATGTAGGAAAACCCATACATTTTGTCTTCGAGTCTAGTCCAGGTTCATCTCCCCTTTCTCTTGGTCACCTAGTCTGAATTCTCTCCATGAATTATGAATGGTATGGTGTATATGGGCCTATTTCCTCATTCATGTCAGGTTACTCTAAATGTTGTACACATTCCTCATTACGTCCTTACCACATGAAGTAAAACTTCCCCACATCCTCTAGAACTACGTGTGGCTTGATTCCCATCATCATGGGAAACCTAGTACTACCCATACATTTAGTCTTTGGGTCCATCCTTTTTTATTAGAAACCACCTCATCTTCCTGGCCCCCTAGCCTGAGTTCCTTAGGAATAGTTATATGGTGTGGTATGGACTACATGTCCTCATTCACACCGGGTTTGTAAAATCCATGCCACATACCTCTCCATCCTGAGATCTCTTCTTTCCCCTGTTCTACACTCATCTTTTCGAGTCGGCTACTCTTGAATTGGGCCCCATGACCCTCTTTGACAGTTCACCAATGTTCCCAGGAGCACTCTGGTTCAGGACATAGAGTTTTAGATTTTACATAGACATGTTATCACCCATGTTTAGGCTTCATGTTCCCCTTCATTTGGACTTTCATCATCTTTCACATCAAAAATAACCCAAGAATGGAATGGATTATAGGACCTAGGTCTCTCTTACAATTTTGGGCTGACGTCCTGGAGGATCTTGAATGAAAAATCGGTACAAGTTCCACATTGAAAATATGGTCAGTGGTTGACTCTCATTTTTTTCTACCATTTCAGGTCACACAATGTGGATGTTGTGTTTCAAACGCGATTAACAGCCATCCTCCATCATCGCGCCAAGCCCCATCAATATCTAAATATTGGTTGCATGATTTTCATCCTTTTCTACTCCATCATGTCTAAGTAGAATTTTGACACTCTTCGTGCTATCCCTCAGTGCGTGTTTGTGCGTTAGGAGGAAAAATCAACGGTTTGGTTTCATTTAGGGCTCCGTACCATTTTCCCCTTTTTTCTGTATTCCACATGTTGCAAAGACCTTCTACAACCTTGTTTCCCACATCAAGAATAGCTCATGTGGGCTTAGGGATTTGGTTGAGGTTTGCACCCATTTGGAAGAGTCTCGCTTCACTATGGTCTGAGCTTTATGACCTTAAACTGAGATCTATCTACATCCTTTCTGCAAGGCATAAAAACTGCATCTCCTAGAACTACATACATCTTGATTAATATCCTCATGGGATACGTAGGAACACATGGGTATCTCGTCTTCGTGTCCATCTCATGTTCCACTAATTATCTCTTCAGTACGGCCCTGTTGTCCCAAAATCTCATAGGATTGTGTGGTGTGGTGTGGTGTGTTTGGTCTTATGTCCTCATTCACATCGAGTTTGCAATATTCACACCACGTACTCACTTCTAGGAGCTAGTCCCTCCTTCCACTTGTCTCGCATGACGTTAAACTACACTCTTAGAACTACGTATGGCTTGATTCCCATCCTCATGGGATAAGTAGGGACACCAATATGTTTCATCCTTGGGTCCAGCCCCAAATTCTCTAACCTTTTCTGGCCCCTTTTCTTGAGGTTTCTTCCCAAGAATGGTGTGTGGTGTGGTGTGGACCTCATCCTCATTCATGTCAGGTATGATTTATGACACCATGAACATTCCCCACTAAAACATCATTTCTTCTGTATGTTTCCAAGCCATATGACATTAAACTAGGATTCCTAGTACCAAATGACTTTAAACTATTTTGTTTTTACTACACAACTTTAAAATGAAGGGGTTGGTCCTATCACAAGACCCTAAACTATGACATTATCATCATGGCCGCATGACAAAACACGACACCACATTGTTGTGTCTTCACTCGAGGGTAAATCATGTTTGGTATTGGTTTTCCACCATACCATTTGTCAATTCCAACATATGGCTTGATTCTTGTAGTGACGCCTTGATTCTCCATCCTAGGTTTGTCTCTTCACAAAAAAAACAAAACACATCCATCTTAAATAACAAACAAGATCTATCAAATGCCGCTTGTTTTGGTAAGTGGTCCAGACCCACACAATAGTATTTTCCCTGGCATTGGAAACCTATCATGCCATTCTAGAACTATGTATGGATTGATCCCCATCATCATGGGTTATGTTGTAATGCCCACACACTTTTCCTCAGGCCCAACCTAACTTTCATTTTCAGTCCCTTGACCTAAAACCTTCCCAGGGAGCACATGGTGATATGGACTCCTACTATCCTCTTTCACGTCGGGTTTGGTAATTACCACACCACATTTATTCCTCCATCCTTTCCATCTATGGTCCGATCTCTAAGGCCTTAAAAATAAGATCTCTCCATGTCTTTGTTGCAAGACTTAAAAATGCATGACATTTCTGAGCACTACGTGCAGCTTGATTCCAATCCTCATGGGATATGTAGGAATGCCTAGACATTTTGTATGCGGGTCCAGCCCCAGAAATCTTACATCTCCCCTCCCCCCTTTTCCCCTTAGCCTGAACTCTTTTGGGAGCGTGTAGCGAGGAGATTACCTCTTGGGTTCTCATTCATGTTATGTTTTGCAACAATTTCACCATCTGTCACCCTTACCTCTTCCCAGTACGTTTTGAGTTCTACGACCATAAACTAGGATTTTCCCGTAGAAATCATGCATCGAGTTTGGCTACTTTTCTACCCTACATGCATTCCATTAAATCAGGTCCCTCTTAATGGTCCGCTCTACAACCTTAAGTTAAGAGCATGCAACACTAGGACCCTTGTCCTTGGAAAGGGATTCAACCTCCTCTATCTGACATGTCTTATTGGCGTACTCATATGTGTTGTGGAAAATATCCCAAAGTGTGGATTTTTCACATGGAAATTCCATCGTTTTGTGTCACACTTCATGATCCCTTTATTTGGATCATCATCCTCTTACACGTCTGAAGAGACCCCCTCTATGGTATGGTCTCATGCCGCATTGTCTTACCTACCGTCTTGGGCCAACACCTCAGAAGACCCCAAACAACATTTTGAGATAGGTCTCATGTTTCGAACATGGTCATCAGTCGACCCTCATTTGTCTATCCCCATGCTAGGCTAACACGAAATGGATTTTGTGCTTCAAACATGGTCATCAGATATCCTTTCTTGTCATTACACCATCATTGTGATCTAGATCTTGAGTTCCATGATTCACATCTTTCAACTCCCTTATATTCAAGTGAAATTCCAACACACTCGGTTTTATACCCCTGCTCATTAAGGAAAGTCCCACCACTACTCTTTGTTTCCCACATCATGCACAACTCACGTGGGATTAGTGGTTTTGGAAGGATGTGTAATAATACAACTGAAACACACATGCCTTTCATCCCACTTGACGTAAAACTGCACTCTCAGAACTATGTATGGCTTGATTCCTATCATAATGGGGTACGTAGAAACTCCTAAACACTTCTCTTTGGGTATAGCTCCCAAGTTAGGCCACCTATAGTCTATGGACTAAAGAATCCCATCAGGAACATGTGGTATGGTATGGACTCCTACTATCCTCATCCACATCGGGATATGTACCACTCCGCGCGTTTCTTTTCTGAGTAACAATGTCCTCAATGTATGACTTTAAACAGTGGTTCTACCCTGAACAAGTTCAGGATGCCCCATGATAACTATAGGATGTTTCAGTTTCCTCATAAGAAAGGATTTCCCCACCAACGTTGGTCTCTGACCACACTATGCTAAAGAACTATGTATGGATTGATTCTTATCATTATGAGATACCTAATGATGCTCGGGCATTTCTCCTTGGGCCCAACCCTAGGAAAATTGACTTTTCTGGTTCTTTTCCCCTATTCACAGTCCAAACTCTATGACTTTAAACTAATATCCTACATTCCATGCAACATGAATTTAAATTTTTAGCCTCCGTCTAGGAAGTATGACCTTAAAATAATGGGAAATTCCCTAATCATATGGCGTTAAAATATTATGTACATCTTCCTTACCATACGACGTTAAACTACGTGTCTATCATCCTCATTAGCATTATGTAAAACAGTGTGTCATTATAGGTCTTCACCAGAGAGGTCCTATATAGAAGTAGGTATGATCCCTGATCAAACTGATGCACTCACCTAATGTGTTTCCACCACAGTGGTGTAATTTAAAGTGTGTTGAAATACATTTGAACAACTCATCACTCCACTCTTCATGCTTCACGTTCCCTTTATTTGGACCCTCATCCTCTTTAATACCTGAGGGAACCCCATAAAAGTATGTATGCTCATACTATACCTCACCTACTATCCTAATCTAATGTTTTGGAAGACTAAAGGATGAAATTTTGAGTCGGTCCCCATGTTTCAAACATGGTCAGTAGTCGGCCCTCATTTGTTTTCCCCGTATTAGGCTAACGTGATAGGGATACTGTGTTTCAAACATGGTCAACAGTTATCCTTATTCATCATTCCATTCCTACAGTGTTCCAAATTTTTTGTATCGTGATTCAATCTTTCCACTCTATTCTATTTGGATTGATCCTAACACCCCTAGTGTTACCCCACTCGTGCACGAGAGCAAGTTGAGAAAATAGTTATTTGACTGTTTTGAGAGCTTCATTCTCTAGTCTGGCCTCCCTCTTTTTTACCAAAAATTTTGATTGGTTGTTCAAACCCTGGAAGACCAAAGATTGGTTCACAATTTCATAATCGTATGGAATAACTAGGAATTCATCCCTTGTTTGTCACATTGGTCCAAACCCACGTGTGCTTAGGGGTTGATCGCTGGATATTTCACGAATGTAATGGACATGTAGTAAACCAAAACAAAGAATGGAACTCATGCATGAAGCCAGCATAAACAAGCATGAAAGTACATTTTTGAGTTTACACACATTATAGTATCCAAGGATTGGACCCTCACATGGATGGGTTGACCTATTTGATAGAGCGTTCCAGCTCCGCCACCCTGTGGCTTGTGGCGTCCAGGATCTGATGTCACCTGTTTAGCTCATGCTCCTCCTCGTTGATGATGGGGTGTAGTTCATCAGCTGTGATCTGGGCCCACTCCTCGTCGGTTCGAATAGTAGCCATCTCTTCATAGGATCACTTCATCTGTTCTTAGGCCTCTTCCAGTTGGTCCTTCAAGTGCGATACGATCCCCAATTACATGTCGAGGAAAGTAGGGTACTCGTCCTCCCATGCCCGCAACCGTTGAATCTCATTTTTTGCCTCCGGGAGCCTCTTGATGTTCACTAATTTTTTCCGCTGCCAGCGCACTCCAACGCCACATTCATGCTCCTAAATCTTCTCTCCCATGAAGTCTTGGATAATCATATGAGGACATTGGGTATCCAATCCTCCAGTACATAGTTCACGTATCCAGAAACAAAGCCCCCCCCCCCATCTGGTCTATCCATTATGCTTGATGGTTCTCCCCGATTAAGAACTTGATCAGCTTCCATGACCGGCAAAAGACGATTTTTATATCCTCTTTATTAGAAGTCATATCGTCTCAGTTTGTGGGGTTAGCGGGTTCATATGTAGGGAACGCCTCCAAGAACTCATCAGCAGGATCTTAGTCTAGTGTATGGTTTGGTATGTCAGGACCCATGTCATCTGATTGATCCTCATCATCGGATTCCACCTAAATGATTTCAGGATCGGTCCTATAGACGTTCCCACCTGTGATCAGGAGCACTGTAGTTTGGTTAGCTTGAGCGTTTGCTTCCACAAACATCATTATTCCCCTGGGAAAGGAATCCCCAGGAGCTCAAACCAACCTTGCAAAGCCGGCCCATTCCATTTGAAGTAAAATGCATATTAAAAGTACACAGATATCTGTTAACCTAATCAATGAAGGATGGTTACAAATTCTATAAAGAAGAATTACAGAGGTTGAATAGTCGGTCTCGCTCCTGAGGTTTTTCCATTGGGACCCTGAGGCATGGTCCCCCATATATGGTTAGGAAGTCTGAAGGCTCCAGGAGGACCACCCAGGGTGTTGAGACCCTACTGGGTATGATAATCACTGTAGCCGTAGGTGCAGATCCTGAGGTTCCCACAGCTACACCTACTATTGAGCGGGAGTGGGTTTCTGTGTATGAGACCCTCCTGTATAGGTCATGTGTTACTTGAGAAGTCCTAGATATCCTTCATGAGGACTGTGGGAAAGTGTTTTAGGGATTACCTCAAGGGCCTCTACAAACTCTTCCAGCTCTAGGTCTGAATTGTCGACCTCACCTTCCTCCAGAGGGATCCCTCCATTGGCCTGCTCACACCGGGAGGGCTCATCTGATTCTTCCGATATAGGGAAAGGCTCTCTTAATTGGGCTGCCAACAGCTATGGAGGGGCCATTCAATCAACCAGTACCTTCACTCGATCTTTCATTAGATGTGAAGCACTCCGAGAGTGTACAAATTCTTCCATCTTGGCAAGGTACTTCTCCCCCTCCACCTGGGATACCGCAAAGCTGGCCCTGACAGGACCGATCCAAATAAAATCCATCCCGAGATGATTCATATGTTCCCACATCTTGGACGGGTTGAGGAATTGTCTTTTGACATCCTAGATGTCCCGATCCTCCAGGAAGACAGCATTCTCATACATGTCTATGTGATGTAGCCGCTTCCTTGGAGCCTGGGTGGGTATCCTACTGATCCCCCTAGGTGGCCTCCCCTCAGGATATCTTTGTTCCCTTTGGACCATCGGGTCCTCCTTTTCCACCTACATCTCGGTTGGTATGGATCTCTCCACTAATGCATCCCCACCACCATGAGATGTCATTTATTCCTTCCATCCCCGACCTTGAGGTTGATGGGGGACCCCGTCACTAGCACAGATGGTCTACTGCTTCAGCATCTCCCCCGGGTAAGCTACCTCCCAAATTTTGGAATACTCCTTCACCAGCCCATAGACAGATATTGTTGGAGGCAACTCATTATGAATCTTCCCATCCTCTCGTGTGAACATGAGCCACATCTGCCTCATCACACATGGATGGTCCTCATGGCGTACTCCCAAATAGACCTGTAGGGTCAGCCTCCAAATGCACTAAAACTTCCTCGCGAAGCGGTGTGGGGTATAAAGGTCAAAGAGAGGCTCTCAGTCAACCTGTGCCACCAGGGCTCCACCCTGAAAGGCTAGGAGGTAAGAATGATGCTCCTCCGTTCCCTATCCTTCATCAGTGAACACAGATGTTGGCAATGGGAATAGATAAAAGATGAACTCGTCCACCTTCCAGACCTAGTTCAAAACTAGCATCAGGTTTATCTTGGTCAAGAAACTCCCCACCGCATTTACAATGGACGGTCGGAAGTCTGACCCTGGAGGGGAAATGGGGTTCGGGTATTCATAGACACCCCTGATATATGTCGTTATCCACCCATACATAATATAGAATGACCCGTATAACCTGTATGACTTCTTCCCTGCACTGATATGCCACAACACCTTATATATCTTGGTGATAATAATAATCCCCTGGTTGACCCGCTCCCATGTCGCCAACGCAGACACCATGATGAACGTGCTCGGTCACATGCCCTTGTTCGTCTCTCTTACGGGCAGAATCTAGCAGCAGATAAGCGCTGAGATGAATTCAACCAACCTAACCACCGGTTGTTGTTCGGTACCAATACTAAACCCCAAGTCTTCCACTAGTTTTATTCCCATAGTCACTAGTAGGAGTGCTCCTTGATTCACTGAACCACCTTTAGGTAGGTTGGAGGCCTCACGGGAAACTTTCCACTTCCAGGGGAATTCAGGAACTAACTGAACCACTTCTTAAAATGGACATCCCTCACTGACTGCTTATCCTCCCCCGACACTAGTTCCATCAATGCCTTTGCCACTAGCGACATTTTCTCTGGGTCCTCCCAAGTATTCGGGGTAGGGAGGAACTCATCATACATCACCCCCAGTATCGGGACCCCCAAGATTTTTTGTAGGTCCCATAGGCTAATGCCAACCAACCACTATTGTGCAAATGGAAGGTGTTGGTCCTCGAAAACCACATGCTCAGAAACTCGGTTATCATCTTCTTTGGATGGTAGATATGGAATTTGGAGGCCCATGTAGCCTCGTATCATACCACTCGCCTTAGATCTACCCCAAACTCTTCATAGGAGGCACATACTCAGTAGGCCCATACCCATTCATCTTTGATGTTTCCGCCCAAGATAAAATCCCACTCATCAGTCCACCCCTTCTCCAAGTTACCCAAGGCCACCTTCAAAATGGTATCATATAGTGGGGGGATACCTCTGGATGTAATGCCTTCCCGTCAACATTTTTCACATTGTAATATAAGTGTTTAGCATCGATGAGTGTACGATCCTCCCAAGTATTGCTGTCAGATGCCTTAAACCACTAGCATTGTCCTGGTGTACTCCTAAACCAATAAGATGGATAATATATGCTTTCTTTAGGAATGAAAACAGTATCCCTCAGACCAAAGACATATAAATGAATCCTTTTTCACAGTGGGTAGTTATTTTGACTCTCTAACAACAGCTCCACTAGAGACTTGTGGTCTGAATGGATCCGTATATATTCTCTGTTACCCAGGTTATTCACCATTTCTTCCCTTTGGGAAGTTTCCGTGAGGACCCCCTAGTAGCTTCTTAGTGAGCCATTCAGTCTTCAATGTTTTTGATTTTTTGTTCTGGTTCACTGAGCATGTTCACATAGCTCGTTCACGGAGCTCGTTCGTAGAGCGTAATCATAGAGCTCGGTCACATCAACAGGTCGCGGAGCCTAGCCACATACCTCCTATACAAAATCCATGGATCACACACTAGCATAGTAGAAAGACTCATTGTGCACCGAGATCAGAAATACTCGATTCGTAAATATCAATCGCAGAGCGCGCGGAGCTTCACAAATCGATAGCAAAATCTCCAAAAGCATGGAAATGAGTAAGAGAAAAAGCGGGGTCAGCCTCCCTTATTTATAGGAGATGAACCCCTTGGCTTTGCGGCATGCCTGGCCGCAGCAATCTTTGCAGCGATCTAAACCCACGAGTTGCCTCTCTGCATCGTGACCCTGCTTCACGATCTTTCTTTGTGATTCAACTATAAATTTTGGTGATGTACCCTCATAATTTGAGCCTCATTTTCTCCTTGGATCTAAGTATGAGGGGGGAAATTTTTTGGTGCCAAAATATGTACAGTGGGAAAGGACATAAAGAGGAAACCAATTTGAAATGGATTGCCTCATGAAGCCCATTCGCGGATCCCTTGAGAATCGTGGAATTCACGAAGCCCCTAAAAACCATGATTGGCGTGAAGCCAAATCCCCCTTTGTGGTCTCCATGGAGTAAAAGAGGAAAGAGGATTGATGGTTATGACATAATTGACTGGTATCTTCATGCTTCAGAGGGAACTGGATCGACCTTTGTACTCACTTAGAACTTGACAGAAGCCTCTGCGAGCGCTGTGGAGGGAACCAAGGAGAGATCCACACTGAGGAGAGGATGACGGTCAAATCCACGGTTATGAAAGACTTGACACAATCCGTGGTCAATCGTGTAGTGCCATGTGGCATCGCACGGATCCTTCCCTACTTCACACCACCCCTTACCTATAAATACTCGGCTCCCCTTGAGCCCAACAAATGGATACTCTGACATTTCTCCTTCTCATCTCTCAAATCATGAAGAACCTTTTTCTCTGCGAAACCTTGAGAAAAATGATCTCTTTAAGGTACTTAATCATTGAAAATTACTCTTCCCTTAGCTCAAATACAACCCCTATTCAAGTTGGGATACCCTTTGCGGAGTCCACAGGGTCATCAAAACAGAAGGACATCCCTCAGGGGACTCGGGTCTTTGCAAAGCACTCATGCTTCGTGAAGTACCTTCCATGAACATGTGAACCACATGCTAAGGTAGGGTCACTGTGCTTCATGAAACACATTACTTCATAGTATTATGCTTTGCAAGGTACCCTTTCTTCTCGAAGTCCTACTATTCTAAATCCTTTCTACTTCGTGAAGCACCCTTCATATGCACCTATACACTATTCCCAAGCTAGGATACTCCACTTCGCAAAGCATACCCCTTTCCAAAGTTCGGCCCCGACATGGAGCACCTGAGTTTCACAAGGACATTTCATGTGAACCCATTTAATTCTCAAACCCTTCTCCTACATGACCCTCCAGGTTCGTATGAAGTGATTTCGAGGTCCCTTGGGTGGTGTTTCAAGTTGCGTTTATTAGTCTCATGCTTCTCCTCATAGGCACACTAACAGTTATTTCTTCTTCGCATAGTCATGCTAGCATGGGCCCCTCAATGGATCACTCCACTACACCCCCTCACCACGGCATTGCTGATGCCTTCTCTTCTCTAAGGGTGGGTGGGTATCAATTATATAAGTCCTAGGGGTGCGGAGTGAACTCGCCTCGTCTGAGCTGTAGGACATTAAATAGACAATAACCATCATGCTCAACACATGATGTTAAACTCTGTCTTCTCCCCATGCATTATACACAGGGTTCCCCACCTCAAAAATTCTAAATTCCCTCTCATCTACAAAAGAGTGAGATCTTCCTCACGTGTAATGTGATCCTCTTTGTTGGAGTAGTTTCTGTCTACGGGGATGGGAAACCATCCTGGTGTAAGCCCCTAGCCTTTCTTTCGGGAGGTAGCATCCATGCTCCTCCTCTCTTCTTCTGTGACAAATACTAGAGGAGAGATGGGCATTAGGAACTTCGTTACCCCATCCCTCTCCCTCTGGGATTATTTCCCATCAGACCTCTATCCTGGAGTAAGTCCCTATCTCCATATCTCTGGGCTGCTAACCACTCATAATCCCATGTTTCCTCATTGGGCCACTAACCACATGTAATTACCACTCTACTTCCCATGTACACACCTTTTGCGACATGATCATCAGGTATTTTTTGCCTCTTATTTCTCACACTAAGAAAGAATCACGTGGGATTAGAGTAAGCATTGATCATGGAATCCTTCATGGGCCACCTTTTTATGTAATACCCAAACCATACCTAACTACATGGACTTTGATTCTTTCCATTTCTCAGCAAGGTACTTAGGAAGCCTCTATGAGGTTCAAGACCAACACCTACTTGTGTCGAGCCCTTCACATTGGTTTACCTTCATTCTGCATGATGTTAAACTGTATCCCTCATTCCAAACTACATGGACTTTGACCCTTGTCTCTTAGCCAAGGTACGTAAGAAGCCTCCCTAAGGTTCAATCCCAACACCTACCTATTCCAACCCCTTCAGGTCGGTTCACCTTTGTCCTGCATGACATTAAAATGTATGCTTCCAAACTACATGGGCTTTGATCCTTGTCTCCTGGGTAGGGTACATAGGAATCCTCCATGAGGTTCAACCCCAACCAGCGGTAAGCCATTGTAGTCCCCAACCAGCGGTAAGCTATTGTAGTCCCCAACCAGTGGAAATATATTGTAGTACCTAACCAACAGTAATCCATAGTAGTCCCCTTTGCTGGGACCCACATATCTGGTCTGCTCTCATGGCGTCAGACCCACTCTCAGGCTTCTAACCACGCATAATCCCCAGCATGTCTTCGGGTCGTTTTCCTCTGCGTACACCCTTATCCCATGTCTCACCCATTAGAACTATGTGGGTTTTGATCCCTATTTCTTAGGGAGGGTATGTAGGAATCCTTATTGAGGTTCAACCCCAAAAACTGGTAAACTTCACTGTTCCCCCTGTTGGGACCCATATATTTTGTCCATCCCAGTGGGGTCAGACCAACCTGGGCTGCTAACCACACCTAATCCCCATTATATTGTCACTTTTTTTGCCATATGTGTACACCTCAATTCTATTCCCCCCATCTTGAACAATGTGGACTTCGATTCCCTCCCACGGGGATACGTAGGAAGACTCCTTGAGGTTCAAGTCCATCACTCATGTCCCATTCTGGTCTCTCTCTCGAGCCTATGTGTTTTGGGAAGGTCATGCCCCACCCTAGAGGTTCTACTTCCTTCGAATCCCATCCATGAATCCATTCCCATGGGCCGCCTCCTCAGGTGTCCCATTTCCCCTACCGAACTACGTGGACTTTGATTCCCTTCCATGGGGATACGTAGGAGGTCTCTTTGAGGCTCAAGCCCAACATCACCATCATCCTCATGTTGGTTCTATCTCATTCTCCATCCACTCTCAACAATCCATATAAATTCTAATTCTTACCCAGGCCTCCACATCCTAGTGAGATCATGTCACCCACTTTCTCACTGCTTCTAGTAGCAATCAGGCAACTAACCACACATTAGCCATAGCACCAATGTTCCCTCCTGGGGTTTCACCCATATGATCCACCCTTATTAGTGTTCTGATCAGTCTGATCCATATCTGCCAGACATTAAACTCATGGCATACACTGTGCTAAATATGGGAAGCTGAGGAAAACTTGAGAGACATACCTATGGAATATAATTCTCCACACTCGATGTGAGATGCCTCAGGCTTCCTTGACCTCAAGAATCCCAATCATAAAAGGAAGAAACTCAGACGCATCAGTGTTCCTATGTCCAGAAATGCTACCGATGTCAAACGTGACTACTCCCTAGATCAAAGGTTGCTACCCTGACTCGGCCCCTTGGAATGCACTGAAAGAAGAAACATAATTAAACAGAATCCATGAACACATGGCACTGGGAAGAGTTTCATGAACAGTTTCTTAAGTCTATGAGGGATACCTAGACTAGGTGATGAGTTCTGAGGAGGAATCCACGAAAGGAGGAACTGACATCACATCATCTCATTTCAATCAAGTAGCAAACATCCCTAAATAAGCAACGGATGTCGGCCGCATTTGGAAAGCGGGAATTTGGGGAAACAATCATCGTGTCCTCGTCATACAGATGTGCACCCCGGTGCAAGTTTCAAAAACAAACCCCCTTATTGAATCCACTAATAAAATCCCAAGGTATGCAAAATTCTTAAAAGAACTTTTTACCAATCGAAGATGGATCCATTGAAATGAAAGTATAAATCTTAGAATGAATGTGTCAGAATTCATTACACCAACTCTATAAATTCCAACAAAGTGAAAGGATATGCGGACATTCACCATACCATGCATCATAGTGGAGTTACATTTTTTTGATACTCTATGTGATTTAGGATCATCCATAAATATAAGACCTCACTCTGTATTCCCTTATTTACAGGTTGGTGAGTTGAAGCTAATGAGAGTAGTGGTGTAGTTGGAGAATAGAGCTATGACATACCCAGCGGGAGTCCTTGAAGATGTACTTGTTTGGTTAATAGACATGATCTTTCCCATAGATTTTTATGTGATTAGCATGGAGGATGATCAAGAAATTTCTCATGATACCATTATATTAGGTATTCCCTTCCTCAAAACTAAAAAACAATCATAAGTGTCCATGGTGGTACACTTTAGATGGAGTTTGGAGATGAATTTGTGATATTTAATGTTATAGACTCCATGAAGTACCCCTCAGAGGACCACTCTGCTTTTTTTATCTCCCATTTTTAACCACCAAATAAAAACCTCATGGAATTTGATTTTCCTATGTTTAGGTAGATTATGAGTATTGGTTCTAGTTTAATGTCTAAGAGAACTTACAAACCTGTTTATAATGAACAAAATCCTCTTAGATTTGATTTTGAAATGGATTCATATTCTGATTTTGATCATGAATACTCATATTATGGAATGGAGGTTGAGTATGCTAATGGTTTTGATGCATTATTCTCTGATTTTGATGATGATTATTCTGGTAAAAATGTTCATTGTGCACATATTTCATTTCCTTAAATGTCTATATCCATAATGCACCCCCCCCCCCCTTCATTGGAACTCAATCAATTTTTACCTAATCTCAAATACTCATACTTGTTAAGGGGTGATAAATTACCTTTTATCATTTCTAATAATCTCCCTTTTGAATATTAAGAAAAAGAATTAAATCTTTTGAGGGAGAACATCAAGGAAGTCAGGTAGATCTTAGCTGACACATCAAGTATTATACCCTCCATTTTCATGCATAGTACTATTTTGGAGGATGGGGATAAACAAGTTAGGAAGCCACAAAGGATACTCAATCTAACCCTTCGGGAAGTTGTTAAAAAACTGGATGAAAATTTGCTCGAGGTAGGTATAATTTATCCCATTTCATATTCACTGTGGGTATGTCCTATTCATGTTGTGCTTAAGAAAATTGGTGTTATTATTGTTAAAAAATATAAAGAGGAGTTAGTTCCAATAAGGGTACAAAATAGTTGGTGTGTGTGTATTGATTATAGGAAACTAAATCAGTCCACTCGCAAGAACTATTTCCCCCTCCCATTTATTGATCAAATGATTGAGAGACTAGATGGAAAAACACACTATTATTTCTTGGATGGATTTTATGGATATTTTTAGGTTTCTATATCCCCGGAGGATCATTATAAGACAATATTCACTTTTCTATTTGGTACGTTGGTCTACTGAGGGATGCCATTTGGACTTTGCAATGCCCTAGTTACCTTCCATAGATGCATGGGGAGTATTTTTTCTGATTTTATTGATACCTAAATGGAGGTATTTAAGGATTATTTTACAGTATATGGGTTTCTAATTGATTATTGTATCTTTAGTTTGTGAAATGTTTTTGAATCATTGTATTGAAAATAATCTGGTCTTAAACTTTGAAAAGTGTCATTTCATGGTAGACAATGGAATTTTCTTAGGGCATGAAGTGTAAAAACATAGGATAGAGGTTGATAGATCTAAGGTAGATATTATTTCATCCCTACCATATCCATCATGTGTGATTGATGTTAGATCTTTCCTAGGGAATGCAGGATTTTATCGACGCTTCATCAAATATTTTACTAAGATTGCTCTTCATATGTCACGATTGGATCAAAAGGATTCTAATTTTATGTTGGATGATTATTGAAATACTTTCTTTAATGATATAAAGAAGTTTATGACCACTCCACCAATCATACATACCCCATTTTGGGATCTTCCTTTTGAGCTTATGTGTGACACCTCCAACTTCACGGTCGGAGCTGTCTTATCTCAGAGGTTGGAGGGATGCTCGCATGTGATTGCCTATGAATCGAGGACATTGGATTCAACCCAATAAAACTACACAACCATGTAAAAGGAGTTTCATTCCATCATTTTGTCTTTAGATAAATTCTGTTCATATTTTTTGGGCTCTAAAGTTATAGTTTTTTCTGACCATGAAGCTCTGAGGTACCTCTTGAAGACCCCAGATGCAAAGCCCATGCTTATCTGATGGATGATTCTTATTCAAGAATTCGATATCAAGATAAAGGATAAGAAGGATTTAGAAAACCTTGTGGTGGAACACATGAGTAGGCTTACTCACACACTAGAGGATGACACCTTGGACCAAGTACCGCTTCAGGACACATTCTCCAATGAGCATCTTTATGGCATCTTTATGGCATCTTAGGCATGCTTCCTTAGTATGATGATTTAGTTAACTACCTTTTTGCCTATGAAATTATTGAAAATTTAAGGAAAAATCATGTCCAAAAGTTAAATACTATGTCATGATTTTATGTTTGGGATGATCCATACCTCTGGCGCATGTGTAGTGACCAAGTTATCAGGAGGTGTGTTCATGAACCTAAGTTTGAGTCTATTTTACATTTTTCTCATAAAATTTATTTTTGTGGACACTTTGGACCCCAATGAATAGCTAGGAAAGTCTTAGACTCTAGATTTTATTGTCCTATATTATTCCAAGATTACCATGTGTTTTCTAAGTCATGCTCTTCTTTCCAATTCACTGGGAACATTTCTAGGAGACATGAGATTCCCTAAAAACCCATATTATTCTGTGAGATTTTTTATGTTTAGGGAATTTATTTTATGGGTCCTTTTCCTAGTTCATTGGTTTTTTTGTATATTTTTTTGTTGATTATGTTATGAAATTGGAGGAGGATAAGGCCACTAGGACTGATGATTCTCATGTTTTAGTAAACATTATCTAGATAAATATGTTTTGTAGGTTTGGAGTACTAAAGGAAGTCATCAGTGATTAGAGGACACACTTTTTCAATAAAAAATTTGATTCCATCCTTCGGAAGTATGATGTGACACAAAAAAACAAAAACATCATACCACCACCAAACAAATGGCCAGGATGAGGTTTCAAACTATGAGTTGGAACAAATTTTGGAAAAAATACTACAACTGAATATGAAGGATTGGAGAAAGTGCTTGGATGATGTGCTATGGGCTTATAAGCCAGCATACAAGACACCCATTGGTATGTACCCATTTGATATTTTTTTTGGGAAAGCATGTCATCTCCCCATGGAAGTCAATCATCGGGTTTATTGGGATATAAATAAATGCAACATTGATTTGGCCAAAGTTGGAATCCCAAGGAAGCTAAAAACTCAAGAGCTTGAGGATATTCAATTATCATCATATGATAACTCAAGGCACTATAAAGAAATATCAAAATCATCTCAAGATATAATGATCCAACAAAGGGAGTTTCATGTTTGACAGAAAGTCCTTCTTTACAGTTCATGACTAAAGATGATGCCTAGTATGTTACGTTCTATATGGTTATGTCCTTATATTTTATCAAATGTTTTTTCCTTATGGTGGAATGGATATCACACCAGAGGACACTGGAAGAATATTTAAATTCAATGGGAAACATTTTAAGTGATATATTGAGGTAATTTCTACTGATGCAGTTGATTTCATCACACTGCATGACCCCATCATCACTTGAGAATATCATACTATTCCTAACCCATTCACTTTTATATTATTTTTCCTATTTAAAAATATGAATTTCTTGTGCACATATCATCTCAAGTGTTCATATTGTGGAAAATGCAATATTTTAAGTGTGGGGGAGGGGACAACATTTTGGGGTAGATGTTCAGGATTTTCATTTTTTGTTTTGTGTGTATTTGATATTAAGTTTTTTGTTAAAATTTTTTAAATAAACAAAGATATCATGTTAAATTATCATGTGGAAAATATGGAAAATTCATGTTTTCAAAATTAATTGGTAGAATTATAGGCATGGGTAATATTTAATCATCAAAGGTTTATTTTAAAAAAATGAAGTTTTCAATTATATGAGTGGTTGTGTCATTATAAAACATTTTATATTTTGACATTATTATTTGTGATATTTTATTATGGTAAATTGTGTCATTGATTTCTCCTCAAAAAATTTCACTCAACCATGACTTTTGAAATTTTTTCTACTCAATTAAATATATAGTCAAGTTAAGAGAAAAATTCATTGGTTGATCCATATGTTCATTTCTGATCTGATAGGTTTCATTACTGTATGGAATTGACCTAGGTGTGTTTACCTATTATCTAACTATTGTACGCCATCAAAAACAAAAATAAAAAAAATATTGGTTATGTCTTGGGCAGGTCAAAAACCACTCTTCCTTGACCTTTGATATTGTTATAACTATTACAATTAGTGTCGTGAGGATATTAAACCTGGGTTGAGAGTTGAGTGTGAGATTTTTTCTAAGGGAAACTTAAAAAAACAAAAATAATAAATGAAGGTAGTGATGAAATGTACAACATATGGGGATATTTAGGTTGGGAGCTTAAGGTTTAACTTTTAAGAATTTTTAAGTGAGTGGGTCTTGAAATTCTATTACAAAGAAATGTAGAACAAGATCAGTAAATTAAACTAGGTAAGTAGAATTGTTTTACTTGATTTGAATATACCAAATAAAGGGTGGATATGTGACCTTGAAATGGTTTTCACACACACACTTGTGAAGAATTAGTGGCTTGGTATACCCATGACATGTTTCTCTGTGATTAGTGCTATGAATCTCACTAGATTTTTTATTCACACAATTTATGAGACAATTAATATAAAATTTATTAATATTGACTCTTTATAGGATTCTTATATTTTTTATATTTCCACTATGGATTGAGAAATATGAACATGCGTATCTTGTGACAATTTTTTCAAATAAATCATATAAGGTTTTTCCTAGGAGTGCAAAAGGTTAAGTGTGGGGGAGTTGATAAAACACAGTTTTTTTGAATATTTTATGTATAATAAATGAAAAAATATCTTAAAATTGTGTTAAATATGTTTATTTATAAAATATTTGGGATTAGAACATTCATTTGAAAATTTGATGAAAATTTCAGTTTTACCCATTAAAAATTCACTGAAGTATTTAAAATATAAATAATTATATTGGAATTATTTGACCTTAATATTTTGAAAATGTTTTCATGATTTAATTTTCTAAAACTTTTATTCAGGACATCTGATATAAATCATGTATTTGGTTGGAGAAAATGGTCCATTAAGTTAAAGTTGGGATGGAATCGCTAGATTGGACATTAGTTCTGTATTTGGGCCATAACATTACATCCTTGCTTGTATTGAGCCCAAATTTATATAGGAGCTCAAGAAAAAAAAAATTAACAAATAATCCTTCTAGAAGGATTGTTCATTCATGTGTTTTGAAGGTTAAAGAGGTGGTGCGACTTGGAATAAAATATTTGTCCGAATTTCCCCATTCACACTTGAAACCATTTGAAACCCAGCCTCTCTTCTACTATATAAATTGGTGTTTTCATCATTTGGATGGGTTGGGACATGAACTAGAATACTAGGAGAAAAGGATAAGTGTTTCCATACTATTTCAATTCAAAATTATTGGAGGTAAGCTAACAAGCTAGGATCTCCTCCAAAATGCTCTTCTTTCCTCTTCTTTCTTGTAATATTGTTGTAATTTCAATAAACTCTCAGTTTATCTTCCATTTATTCTATTATTTTAAATTTTATTATTTTCTTAATCTTCCACTTTGTCTTGGAGATCAAATAGTAGAAACTATATTTTTTTATACCCTTTCTAAATCTTTCCAAATGCAATTCGTTTCTAGGATGACTACGCTACCCATGGAAGAGTTTTTTTCTTAGTAATTAATTGACCTCTTACCTTATTAATTTATTTATTTTGAATCATTAAGATACTTTAATTAAAAAAATATGATCCATGAATGGATTTATAAAATTATAATAAACTAAGAAAGAAATTGAACAGTTGACACAAAAACATGTGAGTTCGATATTTTTTGTAAATTGTGAGAGAGAAAACATAATTGATAAAACCACACCACACATGATAAATTTGTATAGTTAAAATATAATCCTTAAAAACAATTCATCCTCATTTTTTCGGAATGTATATATTCCCTAATTTCCCACTTACCATAATCTAGACTTAGAACATCAATCAAAGCAGGGTGCTGCGATTGCATGTTCTGAAGCCGGCCTAGGGTTTAATTTTTATCATCTTTGTGGTAATGGTAACTCACATAGGGTTCGAGGGTTAAAAATTAAGGGATCATAATTAAGTGGATATTAATTTAAATGATAATGATTAATAAGTAATTTAATATTTATAGTTATATCGGTTATGACTTTTATAATATTTTCTAAAAAACATCTTCTCATTGTGTTTTATTAATCAAATTTCATTCCAAAAAACAAAAACAAAAAAATATAATATTCTTCCTGCATGATTTTTATTCTTATTTTATAAACATTGAACAACCCCCCCCCCACCACCACCACCATTCTAAGTTATTTAATTTATTTTATTTTAATTTCAAAATAACATTGATATGTTGTTTTAAATTACTTCATCCTTTGAGAGATGACATTGGTCATCCACTCTACTACACCTAAATAACCTAAAATTGAATATCACTTGAGAGCACCCATGACAACGCCTTTCACTGTACCACCATGCCAGAACCATGCCATCGGTCCCTTCCAAGGACCACCAGGCCACCTTCAATGACTAGACTTCGGAACAGTTGAAGATTCATGTTTTCAGGTCCTGATATTCACTAATATGGCTTCTAATAAAAATTCTCCTTAGAATCGGGGGTTTGATCATACTCAGAGCCACTCAAAAATGTTGAACCGTGTCCACGTGGGTCCAATAGTGAAAGTTTGAAGAACGGAGAAGAGGAAAAAATACAAGAATTCATGAATAATTAATCTTGAACCTTTTTTGTATCAGCTTCTATTCTTCTTTATTAGAAGGATAAAATGAGAAAGAATAATCACAAAGATTTATCCCCAATTAAAAACCCCACTAATCAAGACCATCCCACAAGAATGATCAAAATGTGGGGTCAACCTATTCCATGGTTGATCCACATTCATCATTGAATTATATGAATGGGGAAATAAATAACTTCAAACATAACACCCTACCTAGAGTTGGAACAACCATTGATGAAGAGTGAAGTTACATTATCTTCATTCATCGATCCTTGATCCACCGAGTTCGAGGTTGTCTCGATCCATCGATCTTCAATCAAAGTTCTGATTGTTGTTCATTGGATGGATCCTCCAAAGTATCTCTCTCTCCAGAATCTCATAAGAATTCCAGGGTTATGGTGATAACCCTGGAATCCTGACAAGAAATTTAAGAAGAGAAATTATTTCATTGAATAAACATATTTTTATTAAAATATTTTTATTCTCGTTACTTCCAAAATCTACTTTTCATAGCTGAACTATACTGACCAGTGTTAGGTCATGCCTAGGGTAAACCCACTACTCTGAATGTAATGATTCCCTCAGAATTCTGATCCACACACCTATTTAGAATTTATTCCACTTTTTCAAGAAAACCACTTACACATACTATTAAAACTGAACATTTTTCAACAAATTGTTATGGGCACACCATGCCTAAGAATCACACGTTGTCCCATCACCTTGTCTCTAAATTTTTCCAATTAATTTATCAAAATTAAACCAGAGAAATAAAATTCATTAAATATTCCCCAACTTAGGGATTTATGTCCTTGAAATCCAACAAAAAGGGATACTAAACAAAAAGATGAGGGTATTGACCACCAATCTGGGCCTCCCGCTCTAACGTTCTCTCCTATAGATTCCTAAACTACCTCTAGATGTGCGCCAGAGGAATCAACCACCCACGAAGGATCCTCTCATGTTGATCCTCAATCTCCATTGGGTACTCTTCAAAAGTCACCGCATCGTCAATTTCTAACTCGCCCCAGTCAATGACGTGCAATGGGCCATGCACGTACCTCCTAAGTTGGGACACATAGAATATTTCATGAACCCGATCTAACTATGGAGGTATAGATAATAGTTACACCCCCTCACCAACTCTATATAGTATATGTAATGTTCCAATGAACCTCGGAGATAGCTTGTCTCCCCATCCAAATCTGTATATCCCGCATTGAGGAGAGACCTGAAGGAATACATGGTCTCCCTCCCCGAACTACAAAAGCCTCCATCACCGTTTAGTATAAGATTTCTGATGGATTTGTACAGTCTTCATCCACTCCTATATGACATGCACTTCTCTATAGTCATCTTTACTAACTCTGGGCCCATGAGTGATGACTCTCCTAGGTTTGTCTAGCAAAGCGGTGACCTACAGGGTCACCAGTACAAGGCCTCAAACGGTGCCATACTGATTGTTGAATTATAGAGGCTTTTGTAAAAAAAATACACCAGGGGTAGGTAATACTACCAACTATGGCCAAAATATATGATCCAATAATGTATCATGTCTTCCGAAACCCTAATGGTCTATTTAGTCTCGTCATCCGTCTGTGGGTGAAAAGTAGTACTCAAATGAAAATGAGTCCCAAACACCTCCTACAATCCCTTAAATAACCTGGATGTAAAGTGAGAGTCATGATCTGATACTATCATCGATGGAACTCCATGGAGTTAAACTATCTCATGCACATAGAGGAATCCCAATATCTCTACTAAACTCTGCTCCTGAATCGCTAGGAAGTGGACCGACTTGGTGATTCATTCAATGATAACCCAAATGGTATTGTGCCCATAGACGTAAATGGTCACCCTACCATTAATTCTATCGATATCCCATACCACTTCCACTCTTGAACCTCAAGGGGTTGATTCAAACCCGTGGGGACCTGGTTCTCAACCTTCACTTGCTAATAAGTGAGGCATTTATAAATAAACTCTAACACTTCCTTCTTCATCCTCAGCCACTAGAACTGGTGTTGGAGGTCCTGGTACATCTTTCCCACACTAGGAAGTTCCACGAAAGGGGATGTATGTAACTCCCTTAAGAAATACAACCATAATTCCATTAGAAATAATTATGGACTTCTGAAAAGAATGATGTGCTCCCCACCTTTCGAATATCCCTCAAGGGAATGCCCTGTGGACATCTGAGCATGTAAAGTCTCACAGTTTGTGTCTCCGAGCTATGCCTCCCTAACTCACAGTAAGAGTGTAGGGGTGAAAACCATCAACTAGGGGTAATTTTCTCAATCTCCATCCACAATGGATATCTACAACGATGCCAACTGGTCTGATGCCTTGTTCAGTAGCTACGAACTCGATCCCATGCTGAGAGCATCTTGCACCATGTTCCCATTCCCATGATTATAGATAATATCAAATTCATATTCATTTCGGAACTCTAGACTTCACCTCTATCTCATTTTCATATCCTTCTGAGATAATATATACGTTAGAATCTTGTGGTCATAGTACATAATAAATTGCTTTCCCATCAGGAAGTGTCACCACATCTTCAATGCAAAGACTACCCCTGCAAACTCAAGATAATGGGTCATGTAGTTCTACCTATGTGGACAAAATTGGAGTGAACCATAGACAATAAAAACTTTTCCATGCATCAAGAAACAACTAATCCTAGTTCCCAATGCATCGCAGAATACTACATACATGACACCCTCCACTAGAAATCTCAAGATAGGAGTGCTCTTTAATATCTACCTCAACTGTTGAAAACTCTCATGTCACTTCTCTATCAACATGAAAGGATACTCCTTTAATGTCAAATCTATTGAGGGTTCTGCTACTCTGGATAAGTTGGTTACAAACCTCTGATAGTACCCATCTAAACCATGGTAACTCTGCACCTCAATAACACTCTTGGGTGGCTCCCAAGCAAGCACTGCCTCTATCAGCACTGGTTCAACTATAACTCCATCCTCTGAAATTATGTGTCCAAGAAAATGGACCTCTCAAATCTTGATCTTACACATTTGAGATATTCCCATAATGTTTGTGATCTCTGAGTGTGTCTAGAACCATCCTCAAGTTTATCATGTGCTCCTCCTCAGATATCGAGTACAATAGGATTTCATCAATGAAGATCACCACAAACCGGTCTAAGGCAGAAAGATCCTATTCATGAGTCCTATGAAAACTGATGGGGCACTCATTATTCCAAATGAAATCACCAAGTAATCATGGTGGTCGTATAAAATTTTTAAATCCATCTCTATTATATACTCATCCTGTACTCAAAGTTGGTGATAGCTAGATCTAATGACTATTTTCAAGAACCACCATGCCCCTTTCAACTGATTGAAGAGTTCATCGACCCTCGTTAGTGTATGCATGTTCTTCATGGTCACTAGGTTTAGGTTCATAATTCCAGACATAACCTTAAACTCTTGTATGTATTCTTGGAAAATAAAATTGGTGCTACCTAGGGTGAAACACTAGGTCTCACGAATCCCTTCCTCTACAAGTCCGCCAACTGTACCCTCAACTCACAAATATCTATGGGATTTATCTGACATAAAGTTGTATATATCGTTATGTCTTGGGATACAGATTAATGTATAGTTCTACCTCACTATTTGTAGGTAATCTGGGAACATCCTTAGGAAATACGTCCTCATACTCCGCCACCACGGCTGGAAACTGGGGACTCATATCATCCACTACACTAAGGGTGAGGGTATCCAAATAATGAGTGATCAGATGCACCATCCTATGTGTGAGTCCATTATATGCTACTTGGGTTTCCTTTTCACTGATAAAGGAAAACATGGTCCCAACACTATGGACACACCACACACTATTCCTAAAACAGTCAATCTGGGAATGAACTATGGATAACTAGTCTATACTAATAATGTCGTTAGAATGCCTCAATGATGCTACCAAGAGATCCCAAATTAAATTCTCACCTCAAATAGTAAGGATACACTATTAGAACCAGTGTGAAATAATCGAATACCCTCCCATAGGAGTCTCTAAGAATAAGGGTCGAGTCAAGGTTCAACTGGAATCTATGAGCCCCATACAAGGTCTGTGGAAAGAAAGGAATGATTAGAACCTGTGTCTATAAAAACTACGGCTAGGGTGCAAAAGATACATATCATAACTATAATCATCCCTGGAGTCCTAGGGTCATAAGCCTCCATAACCTGGATTTTTCCTCTTCCCTGTCCACCAGCTCCCTGAGCCGGTCATGGACCACCTGGGGGTGGTGGTGGTAATACATCGAACCTCGGCCCACCTCCTACTGCTCTACCAGCTCATTTTCCACATTATATACCCTACAAAACACCCTTCCCTTTCCTCTAACTATGTTTTGGCATTCCCTCAACAATCTCTTGGTCAGTTGTACGACAAGTCAGGAAATCTCAAGCCAGATGTGCCCATCTACCGCATGAGTAATACAACATGTACTTCTGCTGACTCGCTCTACACTTGGAGCCCCGCATATCTGATCCTATCTGTTGGGGTCATCCCCTGGAGTTCTTATCCCACTTTGGTCCCTAAGACTGCTGTCATATACCTACCTCCAAGGACTCAGCTACTTGGTTCCCTATGGTAGCTCCCATTGTCAGTGTCTGCTCCGCTAGAAAGATCTCCACTAGTAGATATCGCTCTAGTATCCCATCATATGTTGCAATTCTAAGTGATATCATGGATTCCATGATCTCTTGTTGTAATTCCTACATGAAGGTCTGAGACCTGAATAATGGGTCTTGTACCACATTTGTGGAGTAGTGAGAAAGCTCAATAAATCTCACTAAGTACTCCACTACCATCTAGCCTCCCTGTTGTAGATGCAGAAACTCTCGTATACACACTGACCATAATGTAATAAGAAATAAATCCTATCTAAAGATATACTAAAAGTATTATTAAGAGAGAATCTTATCATCATGTGTTTGGGTCACTAATCTCCACCATCACCCCGCTGAGCCCTGAAGTAGACTCGTGGCTAGTACTGTAATCTAGTCGGAAGGAGTCCTCACAAGGAGGAATACATGTGTACCTACCTCCAGCTAATCCTCATCTACCTGGGGGTCTGTCTCACCCTAAAATCTAGAAGGTCACTACCTTTGGAACTCATGCAATGCACTCAACCTGAATGCATCCTCAACCAGTAACACTAGTAGTAATTGTTGCTCGACGAGTGGTGGTATCACTGGAAAACCACCCATAGGTGCTATCTCTGGTATAGGCCCCAATAATAATGCCTCATCTCTAGGAGGATCATCATCATGATCATGAAATGGAATCCTAGTCTTCTATCTATGTGGAGGAATCTTGAAATAGAACAAGATATACCACAGTCAATAGATTATACCTAGTTAGCTGACTCAGGAAGGACATGATGACACACCCCAATCCTATATTTTTCATATACCATTGTTTTCCCAATAACCAGTGTTTTCATAAACCAAGTAAAAAAGTACAATTCAGAGTCTTGGAATATGGAAATTTCAGAAGCCGCACCAACATTAGATTCCCTGTCCTGAAAGTTGAACTCAAAACTCTTAACACTATTGTCCCAAACTGACCTCACAGACTCTCAGACCTTATATAGAACTGACCCCCTCAGATACCACTCTATCATGACCCATCCCAGAGGGGCCCATGTCGTGACTACCCCAAGACTGCCTCCAATATCCCAGGGGATGGTGGCTAGTACCTAGTGAGTGTATCGTATAAATGGGAGGAATTTTTCTAAGTACTTGTACACACGCACAAATCTCCAAACCCAAAATTATTAAATTTAAAAAAACTAAGTAACAATGTAAGGATACAGTAAGATACCAACCACATAGTATGAAACTAGGAAACTGGAAAGTAAACAGGGCCAGAATACAAGTCTGTCTAAAGAAAGAGTCTGTAAAAGTGAATGAACAAGTTCTTGAAACTCAACCACAGAAAACCCTACTTGAAGGGAAAGGTTTTGGATGACTATCTGAAGCCATGGGGGAAAACCTTTACTATCTAGTCTCTCTAAGAACTACCTGGTCCTGGTCCACCTTGGACTCTGTCAAAGTGCAGATCATTTTCACAAGACAAGACACATGCAGGAAAAGCCCATGCAGGGGTGAGTAAAAAAATACTCAGTAGGACACGTTTAGACCACAAAGTAATACCACTACAAAATACACAAAGAAATAAATTAAGTGTACCACTAATAAATACATGAAACTATACCACAAAGGAATACATGAAGTATACCAATAAGAAATACATTAAGTATACCACAAATAAATATATGAAGTATAACACTAAGAAATAAACAAATTATACCAAAAGGGAATACACGAAGTATGCTACTATGAAATACACGAAGTATACCAAAAAGAAGATACATAGTTAATTCACTTAGGTATAAGTCTATAGTACAAATAATATTATTATCAATCATTTTTCATACAACACATATTCTTGAAAAGACACTCAGTCTTGGTAAGACACACAGCCTCCATAAGACACATATTATTGATAAGACACCCAGTCTCAATAGACACATAGTCTCAATAAGACACACAGCATCGATAATACACTTAGTCTCAAGGTCACATCCATCCACATGATTTCACTTGTAGCCTGCTCATTCCTATAGAACATACTCCTCAAGATATTAGGGTGTATGTAAACATCCAAAAAACTCACTTTGATAATATCAAAAGGAACTTCTCATCACAAGGGTCCTAACGCCGCATATGGCTCATCAAACAGACACACGGTTTGAAAGTTATGGATGTTTTCATAAAAAGGTTTTCCCTGGTTCTGTTCCAAGTCTAATACGACCCGTCAGCCAACCCAACCTGGTCCAGCCAACCTGGCCTGGCTCTCCTGGTCCAGCCCGTGATATGTGGTCCAGCTTCCTCCACTGCATGCAGTTCACCCTGACCGTATATACCACTTGGTGTTGTAGTGTTGCCGTGTCCCGTATGGTCAGCTCACTACCTCTGTGTGCGCCCCACATGCTCTGCCTGCCTGAGGCCTCGCTGCCTCATGGGGCTCCACTCCAGCCTCTGCTTCCCCACCGATCAGGTCACCAACGCAGCCTCCAAACACATTTGGTTTCTGTCACCTCTATCTACCTCTCTATGACACAACATGTTTCCACCATACATCACACCACCACCGCTTTTCCTCATCAGATTGTCGCACCAAACTCGCGTCCGCGGTCCCTTCTGCAGACCATCGGGCCACCTCTGTTTCTTTTATTTCTAAATGGTTGAAGATACATGTTTTTTTGGGTCCTGATCTTCACCAATATAGCTTCTAATATCTATTTTCCTCAGGTCCTGGGGTCCAATCATACTCAGATCCACCCAACAACATCGCATTGTGACCACGGGGGTCCAACAGTGAAAGCGCGAAAAATTAGGAGGAGGAAAAAAACACCAAGAAGGTTTGAAGAATGAATCTTGGTATTTTTTCATGTCATCCTAGATTCATCCTTGTTATAAAGATAAATGTATAATGAATAATTACAAATATTTATCCCCCATTAAAAACACCACAAAACAATCCCATCCCATAAGAATGAATGAACCGCACAGTCAAACTGTTCGTTGGTTGATCCACATTCGTCATTGAATTATAAGAACTCAGAAAAAAATAACATAAAACATAATTACCTACCTCGAGTTAGAATGATAATTTATGAAGAGTAAATTTATGCCGTCATCATCCGTCGATCCTTTAACCATCGAGTTCTAGATTGCGTCGATCATTGATCTTAGTTTCTATTGTCATTCGTCGGATGGATATTCTATAGGTTCTCTCACTCTAGTGTCTTAGAGGAATTCCATGGTCATGGTGATGACCCTGTAATCCAAACAAGACATTAAAAAATATAACTCACTCCATTGAATAAAAATATTTCTTTCTAAAAATATTTTTATTCTTATTACATCCAAAAACAACTTTGCATAGCTGACCTGTGTCGGCCAATGTTAGGTCACACCTAGGATAAACCAGCTGCTCTGAAGGCAATAGTGCCCTCTGATTTCTAATCTAAGAACCCATTTAGAATTTATTACATATTTTTAGGAAAAAAAACTTTCACATGATATTAAAACTAAACACTTTTCAATGAATTGTTTCGGGCACACCGGGCCTCAGAATCACACACAATCTCAGTGCTTGGTCTCAGAATTTTCCCAATTAATTTATTAAAAGAAAACTGGAGAAATAAGTGTCATTAAATTTGGTGAATTAATTTAAATAAATTTAAATATTATATATTTAATCAAAGTTTCAACATTTATCTTATGTATTTTATAGACTAGTTATAAGAATAAAACCAATCTTTTTCTTAAAAACTATATTTTTATGAAAACTAGTTTTATCATGTTTTGAACACTTATAATAAATTTAATGTTTTAAAATATTATAAAATTAATATGATAAAATAAAATTCATATATTAAATCAAAATTTAAAAATTATCTTAGGGTAAATTTTTTGTATTTTTATAAAAAGATTAATTCTTCAATGAAAAGTAATAAAAACAGTTATTATTTAAAAACTATCTTTTGGTTTGAAGAATTTATAAGAATAATTTAGTTTTAAAAGTATTTTAAAAGTAAAATTAGTTCAATTATATATCTATTAAGAAACTTTAGTGCATTTTAATCAATTTTATATTGAATTTTGATATAAAAACATTACAAACTTTTGAACATTTTCTCTTTAAAAACTTGATTTATCTTCTTGTCTATAGGATTAATTTTAAATTGAATTTTTTCACTTATGTTAATGTAATTTGGAAAAATAGATTACATATTTGGAATAAGTATTATTTCTTATTATATAATAAGTTAAATTTAATTTTTTACTATAATTATTAGTAAAAATAGTAATAATTATTTATTACGGTTAAGGTAAAAAAATGCTTTATCCGGGGATTAAAAAAAATATAAGGGTTAAAAATGACTCAAATTTTTACAACATGTATTTTAGGGAAATATTTAGACCCTATATCTTATATTATTGAGAATGGTCCATTTCGTATCCTTATGTCATGTGGAAAATGTGGGTACACCTTTTTCATTTAGAAAATTACAAGTGTGAAACTCACCTCACTTATAAAAGGCCACCCCCTATCCTATCCTATTCACACTTAAAAAATCATTTAGTTAGACACTACCTTCCCAAATTACTTACTTAATTACCTCCACTCATCATATAATCTTTATTTTGTTTTTAAATCCAACCTAATAATCTTTTTGGTGCAAACCAAAATTAGTTTTCCAGAGAAGAGGTAACGTCCCTAATCAAGAGTTTTATTTTATTTCTTCCTCCACCTCCATAAAATTATTATTACACCATGATGATATAATAGAATCAGTATATTTCATATACTTATATGTTATTATATTAATTTAATAACCGAAATCCTTTTTAAATTCAATAAAATGGGTTACGAAATCATCATTTGTGTTAATAGTGGATTACCGCCTCACGAACCGATGTTATTCATTTTCCACCACCACCTCTCATGGATACATATAATGATATATTTATTGTAAATATATGATATTTATAATATTATTATACTTATTTAATTATTATATCACATATAACTTTGTAATTTCCATTTTTTGGGAATATGATAATGTCACTTGTTTGTACGGCTTACTATCTCTTAGCGAAGTGATGTGATTATTTCATAATTTACATGGAAAGTAATAAGTTTTGATTTAATGAAAATATGTGATATATAAGAAATAGAAATTATTATTTAATGGTAATACATTATTAACTTTCTTTCTTTCAATGCATTGAGAAAATGGAAACATGATTCATGTGTACGTGCGGCATACCGTCTTAATGAACGACATGTTTAATTTTTTATCACTAAATATTGCAGAACAATATAAATAAATAAATATATATAATTGGTCAGAGTAGATTACTCAAGTGGGGGTAAATTGAGTATCTATAAAAAAATTTATAAAATTTGTACTTTGAAAACTTCCCCCAATTTAAAAAGAATACAGCCCAGTTAATCAAGGTAATAAGGTTACAATAGTTTGACTATTCAAATAAATTCTCAGAAGAATGATTAATTCTCAATAATATCAATGTGAGTTATTGATATAACTTTTGAAGATATTATAATAATGTAAAATAGTTATAACTTCTATCCAAGACTAACTATCAAAGTGAAATCTAGTATTTTATAAAATATATAGTAAAGAATAGAAAAACTAAATTAAAAGACATAGCGGATAAAACAAGTGGTTCCGTCTAAAGAACAGACCCAATACACTCCACTTGGTGATCACATTCTACCAAGAATTTTATATTAATAAACTTGATCCACACCCTAGATTGGGGTAAACTATAGTACACAGGGCTGTCCAGGTCACATGACATATTCCACTATTCTTCATGGTTATAAACTACCAGGTCACACAAAGACCTCTTCCACACTTATCTATGGGAGTAAACAGATGTAAGAAGTGATGAGAAGAAGGATATCTTGTGTCCTTCAGTTTAATATAGGAGACAGTGTGTGATTTAATATAGACACACGCAAACTACTCGAAAGCTAAAAATAGTACACAATAGAGAAAGGATGATGAGAAAGTGTTAGAATTTCTCTAAGTGTTATTCTATGTACCTATGGACTTCTAAGATGAAGCAGATTCATGTATCTAGTTCTCTTGTGAAAAATAGAGTATCGCAAGTCTAGTGCTCTGGTTTCGACCTCAAGGGTATAAGCTGACTAGATTGTGTTCCTCTTAGAGTTGGTACTGTGAAGATGTTTTTGGATGTGATCTATGGTAGTACAACCTTCAGTAATCGAGAATGATTCATGTTTTCTTCATTTGTTTCTTGTTTCTTGAATCAGTTAATTTTTCAAATTCTCACTCTACTGTGCATGTTGTTCTAGTTCCAAGCTCTCCTTTTTGTTATGGAGTTCATGTGTTGAACCCGATAGGATGCATGCATTCTACACCTCATACCCCGTACTTCTAAGATACATGTATACAAAGAAACATTAACTATGTTAGTCCCTTTAAATGACTCAAATATGACCATTATAAATTAAATTGAAAATGACAAAACCAATTAATGAACAGTGTCAGCATCTATTTTGAAAATATATCATTTGGGAATGGTGTCACCATGAAACAGTGTCTTATTCTTTTCCTTTGATTGGTGAGGCAGTCATGGTTCTATATTTTCATTGATCTCAGTAACTGGTAGCACATATGTGGTGTTAGGATCACAGTGTTTGGTCTTTTTCCAAACATTAAACGGTGTCTTGGTCACAGTGTCTGGGTCACTATTTCTAGGTCACGAAGTATGGGTCACGGTGTCTGGGTTATGGTGTCTGGGTTATGGTATCTGGGTTACGGTGTCTGGGTCATAGTTTATGGGTTACGGTATCTAGGTCATGGTGTCTGGGTTCTTTGCCAAAAAACCAGAACCAGTGGCAGACTCAATGTTTCTTAGACTTAGCCAAATATCTTTAAACAGTCTTAAGTAGTAATATTCATAGAATAAATTAGACTTAATAATTCATATAAGAAATCATTATAGAACCAAATTAAATATATTTTATAATAATACAACATGATTTATAGGAATTAGGATCTAGTGGATGTTTATTTAAATCATAAAGGAACCAACCATATCTACACATGATTTGAGATAGAGTAAACAGGGTTTGCAGGATTTGTGATCATTAAAACATGATTAACACATGAGGAGTCCAAAAATATCACCATTTTTTCATCACAAATCATAGGATTCAGATTTATGTTCTTAATTTTCTTTCTCCCCCTTTTGGGATTATCAAAAATATTAAAGGAAAAACAAATAAAAAAGAAGGACATTAAAGAATAGAATAGAAAACAACAGTGCAAATTACATAGAAATATATGTGTCATGACAAGAAGTATGAAAAAGTACAAAACATCCCTATCAAGATACAAGTTTCACTTTTCTTCAGCACTATCTACCTTTTCTTTTCCCATGGAAATAGTATCATAAAGAGCCACAGGAGCAGAAGTAGAGGTTGAAGAAGGGAGTGAGCCAACTGTCAGAGAAGGAAGAGGCAGCCCTTAAAAAACAGAAGGTTCCAAAGTGGGTTTGGTGGAAGACTGAGGAAAGTTTTGGTCAAGGATAACAAGTCTGATCTGGATCAGATCCTAAGATATAGACATTGAGGCAGATGCAAAATCATTGGATGAGGAAGAAGTTAAACCAGGTTGAAGAGGTCCAGATGTAGGAGCCACAATAGCAGTGCTTTGTACATGAAGATAATGCTTCAACAACTGAATGAAATTAGTATTGATCTCATCACCATAATGAATTACTTTCTCGAAATCATATTTTTTCTCCATGAACTTGTCCAATAGAGGAGTGAAATATTTCAGCTTTTGGACTTGAGTCTTGAAGTCTTGAGTGATAAGAGGATTTTTCAGGTTCTCTACAAGATATTTGAAATGATTAATCATATCATGCTTAGAGAAAATCCTACTAAAGTATAAATAAACTTTCTTAGTAATTTCTTCCTGAGTATCATTTTCAATATTTGAATGAATCCACACTAATTCAAGGACTTTTTCACTATTATTGACAATTGTAGATAAACTTTCCTTTTCAAAACCACTGAACACTGATTGTAGTTCTTATTTAACAATAGCTCCAAGAAGATCATTGTCAATGGGTTGAGATGTCTCTCTAGATTCAGTAGAGGTAGTAACAGCTATAGTGAGGGACTTGTGTTGGAGTTGGTGGTCTAAAACCAACTAATTTTTACTTTATTCATTTAAATAAAATCCTTATCACATCTTGATTGTTCTTCTGCGTGACATGTCATGTGATAATGTCCTAAGGACATCTGTTGCATTAAAGGGTCGTAGTGGATCCCTGCTATGATGAGAACCCGTAAGTGTCATAACACTATTCTTGAATGTATGTTCTATGGCCGGATGATATTATTTTAGGGACACAAAAAATACAGGTCATTAGGGGTGAGGACTCATAAAACATTGAGGCACCTTCTCATGGTGTGCGCCCTTGGTAATATCCAGGAGGATATTATGAGAATAAGACCCACCAGTAGGAAATCCACATTTCATAGTGCCATTGGATGTTCCTATCTGCGGACATGTGTATTGGTCCTTATACTTTAAGATTATTATTAATGGGTATTACAACTCGCGCACTTAGATGTATTGACAAAAAGTATGATGACACACTGTTCGTAGTGAGGTAGGATACATTGGGTGCATCACGAGTAATACCGCATTAATAGATAATGTGGGAAAGGATTTTCCCTTCCGTTCCATAAAAGAAGTAGATATCTCAGGCCCTTTGATAGAATTGATATAGCCTAAATAAATCCATGTCCATGGTAAGGTATGGGAAAGTTTAATTTCGGGAAGTTAAAGAAAGAATAGTCAAGCACATGGGTTGATGGAACTAGCATGCAACCCGCTTGATTGGAGATATCGAGACAAACGGATTATATTACACAGTAAGCGTTCGTAGGAGGTGACACGTTATTTCGGCGATAACTTCTTTCTCTATGGGTTCCTTGGCGTGTTTCTAGATGCTAACCTTGGAATTTAGGCAGGCTCATCCTAATGCCACTGAGAAAGAGGCCTAGAGGGTCACACACTAAGTGTGTCTATGTATCTCAGTTAAATATTAATTTAACAAGTTAAATAAATATTACTTCCGACTGTGGTTTAATAATTATTTAAGGATGTCTGATCATATTTATTTTGACACTAGTTCTTCTAGATAATATATCGTGGAAGAAATAATATATTTATTAGAGAGTAATGCAGTTACATTTATTTAAGAAATAAATAGTCATTACTCAAGGTCTAATAAATGTGGTGGAGAAAAATGGAAAATAAAAGTACACACCATGTATATTAAATATACACTCCGTGTAGTTTTATGGAAAACAGGTACACGCCATGTATTAATTATTACACGCCGTGTAGTGTTTCTAGTTGGGATTTTGAGGATTTAATATTGTTTTATTAAATGATATTTATTATAATCAGTGTGGGTGCATGTCAAGGAATTAATAATTCGACAAGGGGGTTTTCAATAAGAGTTAATGAAATAAATAAAACGCCTAACGTGTTTATTTATTGTCATAACTCTATTAACCTCAATCCCAATTATGAATATCTTCGCAACCCCAACATTTTAAGAGCCATTGTTGTGCAAAACAGATTTGGAAATACTCTCAAGCCAAGAGAGAATTCCCTTTCCACCAAGAACGCCCTCAAGTTACGAGAGCAAGATCCTCCACCGGATTAAGGCGATCAAAGGAGGACATCGCAAGCGAAGGTTCTTTCGCGCTAGCACCCGGAGATCCCTTTGGCGACGTCCGTAGATACATGACACACGTGTGGATCACCGCTAGAGGAATCCTACACATGGATTCTACGACGCAACAACGGATCACCGAATCGTGACCGGACACATCAATGAAGAAAGAATTAGAACAAGGTAATTCTTATGAATTAATTAAATTAAGTATAATCAACATATGATGATCCTCCTAAAGGGTTCTGGGACTCTTCTTTTCTTTTCGTTCATAGTTCTATTCTGAAGATTCGGCGTTTTATATCGTGAAGGATATCGGATTGAACGTTGTTTAACATTAAAATTAAAGTTGGGCAAACCCACCAATGCGCTTCCGCTGTGCCCGGAACCTATAAGTGGTATCATAGGGGGTCATATCATTGATTATAATTATTTAGTTTTTCGTTGGTAATTTACGCATTTAATAATTTAGTTATTTCAATTCAAGTTTAATCGTTCTGGAAATCTGAATATCGAGATCTATTCCTCCTCCCTCGTTTCTTGTTCACCTCATAGAAATGGATTTTTATTTTAATTTTGATTAAAATAAAATAGAGGAACTCATACGGAGGAGCCAAACATTTCTAGCCATATAACTCCAGAATACACGGCGTGTATTCGGAAGTACACGTCGTGTAGTCTAGGTTCAATGCATTGACTGATCCGCCAAATCATGCCATGTATTGGATTCTTTCTAAGAATTTATGACACCGTGTGTCTACCAGAAACAGGTGGCACACGGTTTCTGGAATACACGCCATGTGGTCTAATGAACACGGCGTGTAGTCCCTTAGGGTTAGGTTTGGGTCGTGTACTCCGTACATGGCATGCCCGGCTGGAAGCCGTGTAACGCGGAAACTACACGGCGTGTGTCCCACTGTACATGCCATGTACTCCGAAAATTTCTGAAGTACATTAACATGCCTTGTCCTGGGGCGTGTACTTCGGATGGACGGTGAAGAAAAGTACACACCATGTAGTCAGAACTACACGCCGTATACTCACCCAAATTACACAGATTTATTGAAATTTATTATTATATTATACAAACCCTTGAGACGTGTACCATGGTGCAGGCGTAAATCTGAGGCACAACATGTGACAGGTGTTTTATATATATGTGTTTAATTTAACATCTGCATAATAAATGAGAATTCACCGGGTTGCCTCCAAGGTACATGTTACGTACAAGGATAATTTTAAATGAATTTATTTATTTAAAATTATGATGGATGAGAATCTCAAGGAAATTCAAAAAAGGGATTTAAGATAAAAGGATCGATTAATTAAAGATAATTAATTGATTCGAGCGTGATTTATCTTAAACAAGAATAATTAAAGAATTGAATGCTAGTTTTATTTATGCGTAAATATCGTTGCATGTATGGATGATCATGAGCTAGACCGAGACCTTTGTATGTGAATGGTTTCTTTTAATTTATTTATTTAAATTAAATTTGTTGGCCTGCGATCCATCTCCTCATTAATATGTAGGGCCTGTGCGCCCAAGGATTCTTTTATGTAAAAACTCCTTTTACCCCTCACCTGCGTGTGGGATAAATGCATATGTAATGGATGGAGCTCCCAAGCTAGTGGAGGCGGCTCAAGTCAGGAGCCAAAGTGAAACCAATCCAAGGAGATACAAAGGTGGACAGGTGGAAAGCTGTAAACACGAACCCGAAAGGTTAAAGGTTTTTCTCCCCTAGGTCTTGGGTTAGTTTATCAACCGCTAGATAAACTAACCAATAGAAAAGCTCATGATCATGCCATTTATTTTATTTTTTTCAGTTTCATGGTTTATTTATTGTGGGTGTGTTGTCATGATCACGCAATTAATGAATTAAAAGAGCATGCAAGATGGAACTAAAGTAAAACCAGCTTATACGTAAATATTATCCTAGACATGGTTAATCACTTAAGTATATCCCACTTAATATTAACAATCATGTAATCAAAGATAATAAAATGGAAATTTACGTATAAGGATAAAATCCCTCAAAATAAACATTAAGTCGGCATAGCCTTCCATAATCTTGGTTAGAATCGAACCATAGTTCAAAGTGCTTGACCAACCCTAGTTGGGGTGCTTTCAATTATCGGGGAATTATAATTCAAGGTTTTGGGTTGACTTCACTTTGTTTGCATCAAGGGTTGACTGTCACAATAGGACTTGGTGTGACCAAGAGGCAAAGGTTGAGAAAATCCAAAAAGGATTTTAGTATTGGGGAGTCCACTCAGCAGATCAAGGAGCTGCGATTTAATGTAGTTGGAATTTGGAATGCCTACCTAAAACCCTTAAAGTTGCTTGACCAACCATATTTGGGGTAATGCGAAGGGAAATATGGATCCTTTCCACTAGAATATTCACGCAAAAGAATATTCCGAAGTCAATGGTGAGGGCTATTGGATTTTGATAAAATAGTGGGAGACTAATAAGTATTAATTTATTTATTTGTCTCAATTTTTGTAATAAAGTACTAAACCTTTGCTCATCTTAATTTGTAGAAATGTCAAGAAAATGACTTCAAACATATCATTGCGCACCATACTCGAAAAAGAAAACCTTCTCACCGGCACCAATTTCCAAGAGTGGTGGAGGCGTTTATGCGTCGTCCTTCACAACGAAAGGAAATTATATTTGCTGGAAGAGACTATTCTAGTTGCGCCTGGGAAAGAGGCTAGTGATGAGGAATTATCTCTCTACATGAAACACATTGATGATGCCACAGATGTCTAGTGTTTCATGCTATCAGCCACTTCTAATGAGCTCTTGAAGCAACATGAAAACATGGACGCGTATAGCATGATGTCTCACCTTAAAGATCTCTACCAAGAGAAGGCGAGACATGAGAGGTTTGAGATCTCCAATGCTTTGTTTACCACAAATCTTGTAGAGTCTGCACCAGATGGGCCTCATGTAGTCAATATTATTGGCTACATTGAACGCCTGGACATCTTAGGGATTAAATTCCCGGATGAGTTGCGTACAGATCTCATCCTATCATCACTGCCCAAGACCTTATCTAGCTTCATTGTCAACTATAACATGAGCGGCAATGAGAAGATTCTATCGGAGCTTCTGACCATGATTCTCTAGGTAGATAAGGACATAGGGAATAACAAACCCGTGGTCCTTATGGAGAACAAGAAAAGGAAGGACAAGGCAAAGGGACCAAAGACTTATAAACGGTCTGAAACCCCCGAGCACCGTCCCTCCAAGAAGGGGAAGATCCAGAGGCAGGGCAAGGAATGGGAGGCAGTGTGGTTTGCATGTGGAAAGCAGGGCCATTGGAAGAGTAACTGCACCCAGAAGCATGGGTACGCTAAAGGTGCATTTGTTATCGAGTGCAATCTTTCTATTTCTACACATTGGGTATTAGATATAGATTTTGGGGCTCACGTCTGTATTCAAATGTAGGAACAAAGTATATTTAGAAAGATCACCAGAAGAGAGGTGGATCTTCGAGCTACCAATGGCGCAAGGCTAGCTGCATTGGCTATTGGAGACTACCACCTCTCATTGCCGACTGGGATGATTTTTGTTTTACATAACTGTTATTATGTGCCTAGTGTTACCAAGAACATAATTTATGTATCTTGTTTGGATATGGATGGATTTGTTTTCAAATTTGGAAATAAGGGTTGTCTCTTTTATAAGAACAACGTATGTTATGGTATGGCACATTTAAATAATGGTTTGTATGTATTGAATTATGAAAACCAAGTGTTGTCAATCGATAACGAAACAAACTCACATGACTCATACATCACCCAGTTATGGCATCACCGCCTTGGTCATGTGAACAAGAAGCGTTTGACAAAGCTATGCCAAGATGGCAATTTAGACTCTACTGAGCTAAAACCACTTGATATATGTCACGCTTGTTTACAAGGAAAAATGACCAAGCCGCATTTTGGTGGACAAGGTGAAAGGGCCACAGAGCTTCTAGGATTGGTACACACGGATGTGTGTGGACCATTTCGAGTAGAAGCTAGAGGTGGATATTCTTACTTCATTACTTTTACTGATGATTTGAGTAGATATGGATATGTCTACTTAATGAGGTATAAGTCAGAGTCCTTAGAGAAATTTAAGGAATTCAAGAATGAAGTAGAGAATCAGCTTGGTAATAAGATAAAGAAGCTTCGATCGGATCGAGGTGGAGAATATCTGAAACAAGAGTTCATCAATCTTCTACGGGAGTCTGGGATTCTATCTCAGCTCACTCCTCCTTATACACCACAGTGGAATGGTGTTATTGAAAGGAGTAACTGCACCTTGTTGGACATGGTGAGGTCGATGATGATTCATGCGGATCTTCCATTATCCTTTTGGGTATATGCATTACAAACTGAAGCATACACATTAAACTGAGTACCAACTAAGGAGGAAAATGGAATTACATCCGAGTTATGGAATGGAAGGAAACCCACGTTGTCACACACACGTGTATGGGGATGTGAGGCGTTTGTTAAGGCCTTCTCAGGAAAAAAACTAGAACCCCGGGGCACGAAGTGTATCTTTATAGGATATACTAAGGAAACAAAAGGATATTACCTATATAACCCTCAAGATAAGAAAGTGATTGTCGCCAGACAATCCATCTTTCTTGATAGGGAGCACATCCTCAAGAAGGATAGTGGGAGAAAGATTGACTTCGATGAAGTTGATGCTCAAGATACACAGGATTTGGTACAGGAACAAGTTCCACAGGTCCCCATGGAAGAGGTTCCAGAAACACAAGTACTGCATAGGAGATCAAGAGAGGTAAGGGAACCAGAGAGATTTGGTTTCCTAGTCACTGAGGATGGTGAATCATTATTGTTGGACAATGATGAACCTCTCTCCTACAAGGAAGCAGTATAAAGCTCAAAAGCTGCAAGATTTCTAGAAGCTATGAATTCTAAGATGGATTCCATGTATCAAAACCAAGTTTGGGTTCTGGTCGATGAGCCAGTTGATGTAAAGCATGTTGGATGAAAATGGGTATTCAAAAGAAAGATGGACATGGAAGGTCAAGTTAGCACCTATAAAGCAAGGCTAGTGGCTAAAGGATTCAGACAGCGTCAAGGAATTGACTATGATGAAACCTTCTCTCCAGTTGCCATGTTTAAATCTATAAGAATCATAATTTCCATAGCAGCTTACCATGACTACAAGATTTGGAATATGGATGTCAAAACTGCATTCCTTAATGGAAACCTTATGGAAGATGTCTATATGACACAACCAGAAGGGTTTGTGACACCAGGTGAAGCCAAATGGGTTTTCAAGTTACAAAAATCCATTTATGGATTGAAGCAAGCATCCAGGTCATGGAACATTCGATTTGATGAAGCCATAAAGGAATTTGGTTTCATTAAGAATGAATGTGAGCCATGTATTTATAAGTGGTTTAATGGGAATGTGGTCTTCATCCTAGTGGTATATATTGATGACATATTGCTTATTGGAAATGACGTACCAGCCTTACAGTCAGTTAAGGACTGGTTGAACAAGTGTTTCTCCATGAAGGACTTAGGAGAAGCAGCCTACATTCTAGGGATCAAGATCATTCGTGACAAATCCAAGAGGCTGCTTGGACTAAGTTAGGGTACATACATTGACCAGATACTAAAGAGATTTAGTATGGAAAAATCCAAGAGGGGATTGGTTCCAGTGTCACATGGCTTACATCTTTCTAAGAAAATGTGTCCCCAGACACAACAGGAGAAATATAGGATGAGCAAGATCCCATATGCTTTGGCTATAGGATCCATCGTGTATGACATTTTATGTACCAGTCTTGATGTTGCCTATGCACTGAGCATGGTAGGCATATATCAAGAAAATCCAGGAGAATAGCATTGGACTGCTGTTAAGACTATCCTTAAGTATCTGAGAAGAACTAAGGATATGTTCATGGTGTATGGAGGAGACGAGGAGCTTTTAATCAGAGGGTATGATGATGCTGGTTTTCAAACAGATCAGAATGATATGAAGTCGCAATCTGGATATGTTTTCTATCTCAATGGAGGAGCTGTGAGCTGGAAGAGTTCAAATCAGCCAGTTGTCGCTGATTCTACAGCGGAGTCCGAGTATATAGCATCTTTTGATGCAGCCAAGGAAGATGTCTGGATTCGGAACTTTGTCCAGGAGCTTGATGTGGTGCCTAGCAGTAAAGATACCATTACATTGTATTGTGATAATACTACAGCGGTGGCTCTTGCAAAAGAACCAAGGTCACATCAACGGACAAAGCACATACTCCGGAAGTATCACCTCTTGAGGGATTTCTATCAAAGGGGTGAAGTTGCAGTGAGCAGAGTATCCACGGAAGAGAACATGGCGGACCCCATGACTAAAGGCCTATCTCAGCAGAAGCATGAATATCATGTGAGAGCTAGCGGGTTAAAGGTTGTTAGAAGTTGGCTCTAGTACAAGTGGGACTCTTTTGGAGTTGGTGGTCTAGAACCAACTAATTTGTACTTTATTCATTTAAATAAAAGCCTTATCACATCTTGATTGTTCTTCTGCGTGACATGTCATGTGATAATGTCCTAAGGACAGTTGTTGCATTAAAGGGTCGTAGCGGATCCCTACTATGATGAGAACCCAGAAGTGCCATAACACTGTTCTTGAATGTATGTTCTATGGTCGGATGATATTATTTGAGGGACACAAATAATACAGGTCATTAGGGGTGAGGACTCATAAAACATTGAGGCACCGTATCATGGTGTGCGCCCTTGGTAATATCCAGGAGGATATTATGAGAACGAAACCTGCCAGTAAGAAATCCACATTTCATAGTGTCATTGGATGTTCCTATCTGTGGATGTGTGTATTAGTCCTTAGACTTTAAGATTATTATTAATGGGTATTACAAATCATGCACTTATATGTATTAACGAAAACTGTGACGACACACTGTTCGCAGCGAGGTAGGATACGTTGGGTGCATCAAGAGTAATACTGCATTAATAGATAATGCGAGAAAGGATTTTTCCCTTCCGTTCCATAACGGAAGTAGATATCTCAGGCCCTTTGATGGAATTGATATAGCCTAAATAAATCCATGACCTTGGTAAGGTATGGGAAAGTTCAATTCCAGGAATTCAAAGAAAGAGTAATCAAGCACATGGGTTAATGGCACTAGCATACAACCCACTTGATTGAAGATATCGAGACAAAGGGATTATATTACACGGTAAGAGTTCGTAGGAGGTGACACGTCATTGCGGCATTAACTTATTTCTCTTTGGGTGCCTTGGCGTTTTGCTAGATGTTAACCTTGGACTTTAGGCAGGCTCACCCTAATGCCACTGAGAAAGAGGCCTAGAGGGTCACACACTAAGTGTGTCCATGTATCTCAGTTAAATATTAATTTAACAAGTTAAATAAATATTATTCCCGACTGTGGTTTAATAATTATTTAAGGATGTCTGATCGCATTTATTTTGACACTAGTTATTCGAGAGAATATATTGTGGACGAAATAATATATTTATTAGTGAGTAATGTAGTTACACTTATTTAAGAAATAAATAGTCATTACTCAAGGTCTAATAAATGTGGTGGAGAAAAATGGAAAATAAAAGTACACGCCGTGAAGTTTTATGGAAAACAAGTACACGCCGTGTTTTTATTATTACACGCCGTGTAGTTTTTCCAGTTGGGATTTTGAGGATTTAATATTTTTTTATTAAATGATATTTATTATAATCAGCGTGGGCGCATTTCAAGGAATTAATAATTCGACATGGGGGTTTTCAATAAGAGTTAATAAAATAAATAAAACGCATAACGCGTTTATTTATTGTCATAACTCTATTAACCTCAAACCTGATTATAAATATCCTCGCAACCCCAACATTTTAAGAGCCATTGTTGTGCACAACAGATTTGGAAATACTCTCAAGCCAATAGAGAATTCCCTTTCCACTAAGAACGCCCTCAAGTTACGAGAGCAAGATCCTCCACCGGATCAAGGCGGTCGAAGGCGGACATCGCAAGCGAAGGTTCTTCCGTGCTAGCACCCGAAGATCCCTTCGGCGACATCCGGAGATACGTGACACACGTGTGGATCGCCGCTAGAGGAATACTACACTTGGATTCTAAGACGCAACGATGGATCACTGAATCGTGATCGGACACATCAATGAAGAACGAATTCCAATGAGGAAATTCTTATGAATTAATTAAATTAATTATAAACAACATATGATGATTCTCCTCAAGGGTTCTGGGACTCTTCTTTTCTTTTCGTTCTTTGTTCTATTCCAAATATTAGGCATTTTATATCGTGAAGGATCTCGGATTGAATGTTATTTAACGTTAAAATTTAAGTTGGGCAAACCCACCAACACGCTTCCGCTGCGCCCGAAACCTACAACTTGATCTGACTGAGAACTTTATTTAGACATCCCTTATACTCATCAGTCAGTTTATTGAGACCAAAAATAAGATCACGTATCTCATTGACTATATGGATGTTTCTCTCAACCACTTTTTCATATATTGAAGTCAAGTTAGGTTGAATCAGAGAGGAAACTTTCTGTGGAATCTGACCACTAACAACCTCAACAGAATGAGAAATATGAGCTTGTCCTGATTTCACCACTTTTTGCGTATCTTCAACCACAGCTCGAAGAGACTTCACCTCATTACTCAACTACTTGTTTTCAATTAGAACATCTTTTATTTCATGAATCATCTTTGGTTAAATATTCCATATGATTTTATCTAAAAGAATGGAAGCACCACTTTCACTAAAATTTGTCACAGGAGTAGGTTGTGTATTCATGATCTTTTCAAATCGAGCTAATAAAGTAGATCCAAAGGCTTTCAAACCACTATGAATCATAGAAGCAGAAGGTTATTGAGAAGGTTCAGGATCAAGAGCTGAGACAGGCTCAGGTTCCTTTGTAGATATTACTTCTAGAGGAGAAATTGGTTTTAATTGAAACACAGTAGACTGGTTTATGCCTTTAAGTGAGGCCCCTTGGGAATTATCCACATCAAATTAGTTAGGAAACTTATACCAGGTATCCATGGTGATTTGATAAATAGTATTATGAACTTCAATATTTTCTAGACTGGGGTGGTGCTCCCCCTCAACAAGTGTATCTTTTAAAGGACTAAGAGATTCAGTCCCTTAAACTATTTCTAAAATTTCATCTCTAATAACCTCATCCATTTCTTCTTTTTCCAGTTGGAAGGATTTTTCCATTCTTTCCTCATTAGATAGGATAGTTTCAGGATCATTTTTTCCCTTTAAATGTTCCTCAACAGCAGCCTCTTTCTCAATACAAAGTTCTTCTTCTAGATGCTCCTCAGGTACAAAATTTTATTTTACACTAATAGTAGATTCTTTTCTAGAATCAGGTTCTTCTTCTAAATCGGAATTTTCTTTAGTAACAAGTACTTCCTTCTCATCCATATTTTTTGGAATAGTTAGACCACTTACTTCTTTGACAAAGATAGTTTCTTCCATAGGTGCAACAAATTTCTCTTCTTCTTCAATATGATAGTCAACAATTTCATATAGTTCCAAACCAGGATCAGATATGTTATTAGGTCTTGAAGGATGCTTAACTGGATTAAAATTTTCATACATCCTTTCATTGTCATCCACCCCAATCCTTTTATCAAGTATTCCAACCTTTTTTTCATCCTTTTGACTATAACCTTTGAGATACATAACTCATAGTATTTGATGACTTCTTCATTCGGTCCAACCACTTCTTTAGAATATAGCATTTCATAGTTAACCTTGAATAGAAAAAATAGGTAGACTTTGAAGTTTTATTAATCAAATCACACATGTGAAGTATAATATACTTATACAAGTTAATCTTGTGCCCATTTTTTATAATATGTATCAAGAATACACCTTGATACTTCAGGGTAGAAAAATTTCCTTTTTTTGGACTAATCAAATTCTAGATAAAATTAAATAACAATCATGATTCACCATCCAACTTTAGAGTAATTGCTCTTATTTTATTTTTATTTCCATTAAAGCTTTCCAAGGATTCTTCTAAGATAAAAACATCACTAGGAGGGGGAGGACCTCTCTGGTAATCCTAAAAAATTCATTCAAGAGGTATCCCTAGGAATCCATCCCATAACCTCGAAGAAAAGGTACATCTTTTACCATTAATCCAACTTCTTACAACAAAACCATCTTCAGTATAGAATGAAAACTGGAAAAACTGATAAAACTGGGAAACACGTTTTGGATAAATTGGCCTAATCTATTTTGTGAACCAGTTCAGTTGTCCCTGATCTTCTATTATTTTCAAAACTAAATACTTACTTTTCAGCAGCCACTTAGGATAGATTTCCTTTACTGGTACTATTATTCTCTCAACAAGATTTGGGTTCAACGGTCCTTTAGGTGCTACCTGCAGTTCTCTTTTTACTTTCTTCTGAGATCTATGATTCTCAGGAGTTGATGAAGATAGGCACTTCATTTTTTTTATTCAATGAGGGTTCAAGAGAGAGATGAAGGGTTGAATGAGGACTTATGGTTTGAAAAAGAGAGAGGTTTTGGTTTTGAGAGAAAAGATCTTGAGTAAAGAAAATAGTGAAAGATATTTTGTTTTTATCATTTAGGGATTTCAAGCATCCCAAATTTAAAATCATGGGATAAAAAAATAATCAACACAAAGATACAGGTAATAAAATATAAATAAAAAGAAAAAGTGTCATTATGGTGAGACTGGAACAGATTTTCATGGTGAGACTGGAACATATTGTCATAGTGAGACTGGAACATATTTTCACGGTGAGACTGAAACATATTTTCACAGTGTCATCTTTATAGTGTGTCTCCAAATGGTGCGACATCATCATTTGAAATAGTAAGTGGAAGACAGTAACCAAGAGATAGTAACTACGAGACCGTAAACATGAAACTGTAGCTTCAAGATAGTAACCTGTAGAACTATGAGAGTGGGAGAGTAATTCTAAGAGAGTGACTTTTGAAACAGTAAGTTTTTGAAAACAGTACATTTTCTACTTGAGATTTATCATTAATAATTCATGTATAATGTAATCTAACCTTTCAGAATTAAATGTTTTGGTGAATATATCATCAAGCTGATATTCAGTTCCTATGAATTCTAAAGTGATATCACCTTTTTGATAATGTTCTCTCAAAAAGTGGTGTCTTACATCAATACATTTTGTCCTAGAGTGTGAAACCTGATTTTTTGAAATGTTAATATCACTTGTAATGTCACAATTTATGAGTACATGCATGAATTGGTATCGATAATCTAGTATTATGTTTTTCATCCACAAAATTTGGGCACAAAAACTACCAATAACTATGTATTCAGTTTCAGCAGTAGACAATGCAACAGAGCTTTGTTTCTTACTACACCGTGATACTTGAGACTTGCCTAAAAAAGTGACATGTTCCAGACATGCTTTTTCTATCTAAATTAAAACCAAAAAAATCAGTATTAGAATATCTAACTAACTCAAATGATTGTCCTCTAGGATAGAACAGTCCTAGATTGTGTGTATGTTTAAGGTATTTGAAAATCCTTTTAACAGCATTTAAATGAGATTCCTTAGGGTTTTCTTGAAAACGAGCACACATACATACACTAAACATAATGTCATGTCAGCTAGTAGTTAAGTATAGTAAGCTTCCAATAATTCCTCTTTAAGTTTTTTGATCAATAAATTTTCCATCTTCATCAAGATCCAACTTAGAAGTAGTACTCATTGGAGTATCACTACTTTTAGTGTTATCCAATCCAAAAAAAATTTAGATGATATTTAGTATATTTTATTTGATTTAAAATAATACCATCTTTATTTTGAAAGATTTGAAATCCAAGAAATAATTTTAGTTCACCCATTAAACTCATTTCAAATTCATTTTGCATCATTTTAGAAAACTCAACACATAACTTTTTTGAAGATCCAAAAATAATATCATATTCATAAATTTGAACTACTAAAAAATCATTTTAAATTTATTTTATAAAAAGAGTAGGATCATCTATACCTTCTGTAAAACCTTTGGAAATAATAAAAGTACATAATCTATCATACCAAGCTCTGGGAGCTTGTTTTAAACCATAAAAAGCTTTTGATAATTTTAAAAAATGATATGGAATGTAAGGATTTGTGAAACGGGGGTGTGTTGTTCAAAAAATACATCATCGGCTATATACCCATTTTGGAATGCACTCTTGACATCCATTTGATATAGTTTGAAATTCAGATGTGTAGCATAAGAAAGTAGGATTATGATGGCTTCAAGTCTAGAAATAGGTACAAAGTTCTCCTCATATTTAATTCATTCTTCTTATCTATAGCCTTGTGCAACCAATCTAGCCTTATTTCTAACTATATTACCAGCTTCATCTACCATATTTCTAAACACCCACATAGTGCCTATGGTAAATATGTATTTGGATATATCAACAAGTTTCCAAACTGATTAAGTTCTTCTTGCATAGCCATCACCCAAAATTCATCATTGATAGGATCATTAATGTTTTTAAGTTTCAAGTTGTGACAAGAAAACTTGATGTTCAACCTTCTTTTTAAGAGAAGCTCTAGTTTGAGTTCATTTATCTAAATCTCTTACAAAATCATCGAAAGGATGGTTCATAAGGGTTCTAATAGCTCTAGAAAAAGAGGGGATTGTGATTTCAGGTTCTTTAATGGGTTCAGGTTCATTATGACTTGAATACGGAGAATTTTCTGAACTGGAAGTTTTTATAGATTCCTTTACAAGATATTTGGTGGGTTTAGCATTGATGTCCAGATTTGAAATATCATCCTCAAGATTCTCTAGATAGGTCTTAGGATCATGTGGATCTATCTCATAAAACATGACATGGAAAAATTCTTCTACACATTTAGTTATTTTGTTAAATAATCAATAGACTTTACTAGATATTGAGTATCCTATAAAGATTCCGTCATCACTCTTGGATGCAAACTTGTCAAGATTGTCCTTAGTATTAAGGATATGAACTTTGCAACCAAAGACTGTGAAGTAGCTTACTTTGGTTTTTCTATTATTCCATAACTTATATGGAGTTCTTTTAAGAATAGGCCTAATCAACACTCTATTAATAATATAGCATGTTGTATTTACAGCTTCAGCCTAGAAATAAATAGGTAAGTCATATTCACTGAGTATAGTTCTATCAATTTCTTGCAAGGTCCTATTTCTTCTTTCTACAGTTCCATTTTGTTTAGGTGTTATAGGGGTAGAGAAATTATGACCATAGAAATTTTGTGATAAAATATATTCAAACTCTTGATTTTCAAACTCACGGCCATGATCACTTCTTAAATATTTAATTCTAAGTCCACTAATATTTTCTATAGTTTTAGCATATTTGGTTAAATGAGATCAGGATTCACTTTTGTGAGCCAAAAAGAAGGTCTAAGTATATCTAGAAAATTCATCTACAAGAACATAAACATATTTCTTCCCATTTAAACTAGAAACTCTAGATGGTCCAAACAAATCCATATGAACCAACATGAGATGTTGAGAAGTTGAAACTTATTTCTTTGGTTTGAAAGAAATTTTGTGTTGCTTTCCCTTCTGAAAAGGATTACACACTTTTTCATTTGGAAACTCAAGTTTGGGTAGATATTTGAATAAATGTTTTCTAGTTAACTTTATAATAGAGTGAATATTACAGTTTCCTATTCTTCTATGCCAAATCCAAGACTCTGCAAAATACACTTAAACATGAAGCATTTTGAGAAACTAAAGAATCTAAGTTAACATAATATACATTTTCATTTCTTAATGTATAAAATACTAATTCATGTTTAGAATTAAAAACATTTCAAGCATCATTTTCAAATTTAACATGAAATCCATCATCATAGAGTTGTGAAATACTAAGTAGATTATATTTCATTCCATTAACAAAGAGTACTTTGGAAATTAAAACTGAGTTAGAGTTAGCGATTTGTCCAAGGCCAATGATTTTTCCTTTGGCATTGTCACCAAAGGTGACATGTCCACCAAAAAAATTTATTAAGTTATTGAAGAAGGAATATTATCTTGTCATGTGTCTTGAACACACATTGTCCAAGTACCATAAGATTTTACAGGAGCTCTTTAAACAATTTTCCTACAAAATAGTCAAATAAAAATAGACTTTGGTACCCATATTTTTTTGTGTCTAGTAATATTAGTAACTAGTGCTTTAGGAACTCACATATTCCTCATAGGTTTCCTCTAAGAATTATGAAAAGTATTTGAGAAATAAACTCTATTTGGTCCTGATAAAACTCAAAATATTAGAGTGTATCATAATTTGAACTAGCAGAATGTTTTCCTAAACTAGGAGTAAAGTTGTATGTTCACGATTTAGAAAAAAATTGGTTTTTCTAAAATTTCTTTTACTAGGTTGATAGCCAATACTATTAGTATATTTAGGGGAAATCTGTTTAACTAGAATTTGAACCAAGGTATATTTACCATTAGTAAACCTTTCAAGTTCCTTTTTCAATTTCTCATTAGATAGCTTTAATTCATTGTTTTCTTTGAGTTGTTGAACATTTTTCTCTATTTCTATAGTAAGTTCATATTTAACAGTTGAGTTAAGAGCATAATATTTCTTTAAATACTTTTATTTATCTTTTAGTACATTAAATGTCTCTTGAAACATATTACAATACTCAAACATTTATTTTTTAGACATATTTTCATAATCACTTTCATCTCCAGAATAATAGGAATTTTGTATAAAAGATTCTAGGGTTACCTCAGATGTGTTTGTCATAAAACACATATTGGATTTATTATCTTTTTCATTATATAAAGACTTTAAGTCACTTGAACTTACCTCAGAATCACTCCAAGATTCTTTAATCGCCTGTTTATACTTTCTATCTTTGTCCTCATATTTATTTTTATATTTGAGCTTGGGAGAGTCTGCCATTACATGTCCCTTTCGCTTACATTCATAACATACTATCTTATCAGACTTGTCATTTCTTTTCCAATATTTCTTCCAACATCCCTTTTGATCATATATTTCTTTGAAGTTAGACTTTATGAAAAATTTCTTCCTTTTGTAAAATTTCTTAAACCTTTTGGCTAATTGGGCCATCTCCTCATCACTGTTAGGTGAAGATTTTCATTACTAGAACTTTCTACATAATCTTGAAGTTTCTCCTTTTCTTTGAATTTAGAGGTAGTGGTCTTGAATGCCACGTATTTTTATTTGGGTTCATCCTCCTCTACCTTATTGACTTTTATATCCTATTAATACATCATTAGTTTCCTAATGAGTTCTTTTACAGGTAATTTTCGTATATGACATGACTCTCTGATTGAGATAGAGGTTCATCTCCATCTATTAGGTAGGCATCTAAGAATCCTCATAATTTGTTCTTTGGTTATAACTTCTCTTCCAAGAGAGACCCTTGTGTTGAAAATTTCATTGAACATAATATAAATTTTAGAAATAAGATCATTAGGCTTCATTTTAAAGTTATCATATTTTATAGTATAACTATTGAGTCTCATTTATTTCACACTAGAAGTTCCTTCATGTGAAATAGAAAAAGTATCCAAAATTTCATGGGCAGTTTTACATGCAGATATTCTGTTAAATTCTATATGTCCAAAAGATCAATATAATGCATTCATGCCTTTGAAATTATTGTTATAAGCAATCTTGGTTGGGTCATCCCAAGTAATTATATCAGTAGAATGAATCTTATACTCATCTACAATTGAAGGCCAAATTTCAAAACTCATACGTTCTAAATGCATTTTCATTTTAATTTTCCATTTGGTATAATTAGTTCCATTAAATAATGGTGGTATGTTTATTACAGCACCTTCGAGTCTATTATCCATAATAAATAAATACTTTTAAAGAGATATAAATTTAGAATTAATAGAAATTTAAAGATCTTTAAAGTACAACTAAAATCATAGTTTAACAGATTTAAAAATAGATTCTTAATAAGAATAAAATCCTTTGATAACAAATGTTTGTCAGAGTAGATTAATCAAGAGGGGGTTAATTGAGTATCTATAAAAAAATTTGTTACAAAATTGGTTCTTTTAAAACTTCCCCTAATTTAAAAAGAATACAAACCAGTTAATCAAGGTAATAAGGTTATAATAGTTTTACTTTTCAAATAACTTCTCAGAAGATTGATTAATTATTAGTAATATAAATTTGAGTTATTGATATAACTTTTGAAGTTATTCTAATAAGGTAAAATAGTTATAACGTTTATCCAAGACTAACTATCAAAGTAAAATCTAGTATTTTCTGAAATATATAGTCAAGCATAGAGAAACTAATTTAAAAGGAATAGTGGATAAAACAAGTGGTTCAGTCTCATGTCAAGACCTAATCCACTCCACTTGGTGATTACCTTCCATCAAGGAGTTTATATTAATAAACTTGATCCACACCCTGGATCGGGGTAAACAATAGTACATAGGATTGTCTAGTTCACATGACCTCTTCCACTATTCTTCGTGGGTATAAACTACCAAGTCACACAAGGAACTCTTCCACAATTATCCATGGGAGTAAACATATGTAAGAAGTGATGAGAGGAAGGATATATTGAATCCTTTAGTTTAATATAGGAGACAGTGTGTGTTTTAATACAGACACACGCACTCTTCTTGAAAGCTAAAAACAATAAAAAATAGACAAAGGATGATTATAAAGGGTTATAAGTGATATAAGTGTTATTTTATGAATATCTATACTTGTAGGATGAAGCAGATGCAAGTATCTATTCCTATTGGGAAAAATAGAGTATCACAAGTCTGGTGCTCTGGTTTCCAGCTCGATGGTATAAGTTGTCTAGCTCGTGTTCTTCTTTGATTTGGTACTGAGAATATGTTTTGGGATCTGATCAAAAGTAGTGAAACCTATAGTAATTGAGAATAATTCATGTATTCTTTGGTTGTTTCTTATTTCATGTATCATTTCACTTTTCAAATGCTCACTCTACTGTGCTTATTGTTTCAGTGCCAAGATCACCTTTTTGTTACGGAGTGCATGTGTTGATGCCAACATGATGGATGTATTTTGCACCTCTTACCTCATACTGTTAGGAGAAATGTATAAAAAGAAACATTAACTATGTCAGTTCCTTTAAATGACTCAAATATGACCGTTAGAAATTAAATTGAAAACGACAAAATAGATTAAAAATTGGCGTCACAGTCTGTCTTGAAACAGTATCACTTGGGAACGGTGTCACCACAAAATGGTGTCTTCTTATTTTCCTTTGAGCGGTGCGACAGTCATGATGCTACTGTTTCATTGAGCTTAGTAACCAGTAGCACATATGTGTTATTTGGATCATGGTTTCTAGTCCTTTTCCAAACATTGAACGGTGTCTTGGTCACGGTGTCTGGGTCACGGTGTCTGGGTCACAGTGTCTGGGTTACAGTGTCTGGGTTATGGTGTATGGGTTATAGTGTCTGGGTTACAGTGTCTAGGTTACGGTGTGTGGATCATGGTTTCTGGGTTCATTTCAAGAAAACCAGAACCGGTGGCAGACACACGGTTTCTACGACCTAGCCAAATATATGTAAATAGTCTTATGCAGTAATATTCACAGAATGAATTATAATTAATCATTCATATACGAAATCATTATAGAACAAAATTAGATATAGTTTACAATAATCAAACATGATTTATATGAATCTGGATATATTTTAAGTTTGATTAAAGCATAAAGAACCCAACCATCTCTACACATGATTTGAGATAGAGTAAATAGGGTCAACAGGATTTGTGATCATTAAAAGATGATTAACACATGAGGAGTCCAATATATATATATATATATATATATATATATATAATGAATATATATTATATCTATATCATGTTTAAAATTATGGATATTATGGAACCATGACAAATGTATAATGACCAAAAATAAAAAAATTAAACATACATAAGAAACAAAGCAGTTATTGCCTGAAACAAGACTTTAACATAGAATTGTTAATAAATTTGGAATAAAATTTCATAAGTAAATCATATATGGTATGATATAAATAATTATTATTCTTTAATATATTTATAATAAACATATTTTTATTATATAGTAGGTTCAAACATGTATAAATAAATTCAAGACTTGTGTTATAGGATTTCTATCTCACTTTTACTTTTCAATGAGACACATTCCATATTCACCATGTGTTTCATTTATATGGTGTATATACTAACCATGAATTTATTTTATGGTTATTATCCTAAAAATTATTAGGATTTACATATGTATTGGAGTATCTCTCTTTCATGAGGTTTACAATTCAAAAGTTACCAAAGCGGTAAGGGATTTTTGTCTCAAATTTCCTTCTTTGCAACATAAGTTATGTTATACACCTATCTTATTCTATGAGGTGTATATACTACCAATTTTACATGTTATGTAATAAATACCCTTCTTTTAATGATATTATAAGTTTTATTTAATTTTATTCTTTCATGGCGATTACAATTCAATGTTACCAAAGAGGTAAGAGTTTTATCTTACAATATCATTATTTATCTAGATTGTTTATGATTATGCTTCCAATGATGAAATATTATGATATATATCTCAAGAAAATTATGACAATTATTATATTCTATTTATTCATATAGAATGCATATTTCCTTCATTTTCCTCTTTTTATGTACTCAAGATACCAAAATAATGTTTTTAAGAAAATCCATTTTTATTTCATTCTTTAGTCGAAAACTTTTTTTCTTCAAAAACTATATTTCGAAAAATGTTTTCAAAAATATTTTTAACATTATCAAAATGATTTATTAAATACATTTTTATCCATGTTTTATATTTTAAAAAAAAATTGAAAGTAATCTTCATTTCATTTTCCAAACAATTCCCGTTTGGTTTTTATCAAGAATGTGAAATAAATCCATGTTTTAATGTGTACGACATGAATATAATTTTCCTCCATCATGAACACTATTCTATTTTAAACTTACTTTATAATTTTCAAAGTTATTTTAAAAGAAAATTATTTTTAAAATGTTTTATCTTTTTAAAAATATTTCTCAAATAGGAAAGGATGTTTTCCTCAATAAATGTTTTAAATTATTTTTAATTATTTATTTTTAAGTTTCAATGTTTATTTTAAAATAAAATGATTTAAAATTTTATTATGAATTTTTAGTTTTAAAAAATTATTTTCAAGTAAATTTTATTTTCCTCATGAAATTTTTTAATTTTTTTTTAATATTCCTATATAGGTTTTAATGTTTATTTTTAAAGAAAATGATTTAAAAAATGTTTTATGATTATTAAGTTTTAAAAATTGATTTAAAATAAAATTTATTTTCCTAAATAAATGTTTAAATGAGCCTTTAAAATCATTTTCCACATATGATTTCATCTGTTGATGTTACTTATCCCATACTAGGAATATGATCCAAGTTTACTATTCTTATTCTTTCTTTTAATGGTTTTTTTGTTTATGATGTCATGATGTTTATGAAACCTATTTATCTTACACCGGAAAAACCATGAGGAAATTCTTATGAAACCTAATCTTTACATGGGCTTTTCTATAATTAAATGTTGAAATTATTATGAAACTAGTCTCTTTTCCTCATGTTATGCTATGATGAAATGTTTACGAAACCCTCCTTATTTCATGGGTTATGATATAATGAATGTATTATGATCTTATAGCACACCTATGTATTATTTTCATTTTGTGATGGGTGGGACCTATATCTCCCTCCAATGTATTAGGTAACGATTAATGTTATCTGAGCTTAAAGGGTACATAAGAGGTTATCCCAATCCTAGAAGAGTGTACATGGGAGGTTATCCCAAGCCCTAAATAGGGTACATGGGAGGCTATCCGAAGACAAAAATAGGTAAATGGAAGGTTATCCCAATCTTGAAATAGGTTATAAGGGAGGTTCTCCAAAGCCTGAAATAGGGTACACAAGAGGTTATCCCAAGCACGAGGTAGGAACATAGGTGGTTGGACAAATCCTAACATGTTATGAAAGTCTTAGTGGGTAAACTTTGCATTAGATTTTTTATGATTATGTATATGCTAACATTTCATGTCCTATGTTAATGTTATGCTCACATGGTTCATTTTCTTTGATTTTCTTATTATACATGTTTTATGAACTACCAATATTTATTCCATGACTCAAGATTTTAAACATTGATATGTAGGGTATGGTTTTAATATGTTATTTTCATGTTCTCATACACTTTTTTCATGTTATGTTTATTTATTTTCCCTTGTTTACCCTTACTGAGTATCTGAGAAAAACCATTTCTTATGTTTCCTTTCCCCAAGCTATGAAAAAAGGTTTTAAGTAGGGTATGTTTATGGATAGTACAAAAGAAAAAGATATTTATGGGATAGATTGAAGATATCTCACTAAATAATATGTACCTAGTCTCAAAAGGCACTAAACCATTATGATCCTCAGGCGTATGTTTGTGCAATATAATGAATATTCATCTATAAGATGTAATTTCTATGTATGAAAATCCTAGGTCACTATAGTAAAATTGAATATCCATTCTTGGTTGAAAAAACTAGGTTTATTCTTGATAACTATTTTTTTAGGATTCTGATTATTCTTATTTTTTATTAATCTCCAATTGCATATATTCGAATAAAGGACCTATATAAATTAATTTTAGAATAGAATATTTTATTTTTAAAAAATTGTTTATTCTAAGTGTGTATTATTTATCAAGGTTCATTAATTAATAATTCTTGAAAATATTATATTTCAATATCTCCTCTCCCCCTCATATACACCTACTAGAATGACCGTAAAAGGCTTTTGTTGAGGGTCGACCAATAGTGATAGCGTGGCAGGCCACATGCTAGTGATTGGTGATGGAGGGTCATGGTGTCTGGTGGTGATGAGGGGAGGAGGCCGAACTAGACATGGTAGGGCCATTACATCATATCAGGTATGACAGTGTCATATGGTGGTGGTTTCAGTTATGTGGTATTCAATCTCGAAAATCTCAGGTGAGGGTAGTGCTCTGTGGTGAGATACAATAGTTGATGGGATAGGGTGGTCATCGTATATCAACATGGTAGGTAGGATTACAGTAGATTATTCATGTGAAATAAGTGCATTGATGAGGATTCTACATGTGAATGGTGATTATTCATATGAATTGATATACTACACATGAATGGTAGAGCCACGTTATGGGGATTTAGGGTTTCAAGCAAGTTATTGGTGGGGGAGGAAACCTCATTTAGTTTTTCATAAAATAAATAATTATGAGATATTGAAGATGGGGAGTGGTGCATGATAGGGGGATTGGGAGTCCCCTAAGCACATGGGAGAGATGAGTAATGTGTGGCCCCACCCAAATATATTAATATATATATTATATTAATAATAATGATATTATTATTAATATTTCATGATTCAATGGTATCTTCTTCATACGATGTCTAATTGGAAAACTATATTCGGCATTGAGATCCTAACATTGATATAGTTGATTCAAGATTAATTTTGGGTACCTAATCTTAACCTATGGATCATACCCAAGAAATATTTTTCATGCATGTTATGATGATACTTGTTTTCTCTTCACCGGGTGTCTATTTTGGGAAAATAAATAGCCTATCCTGCATGTTTTTTTGTGGGGATCACAATGGTGTTATCCATTTTTCTATTCATAGTTGTTTTCAATGAAAAATTGGAGGATTTATGTTTTATCCTGACAGATCGATTATGAACCTTGTAAATTCATTATCCTTTTTCTAGATTCATATTTTAGCTCATGATGAACCTATCCTAGGTAGTTTTCTACATAGAACAGTATGGTGGAATTAATTTTGGCATTATAGGTATGATGAAATGTGTTGCAATCATGATTATTCTTTCAGCGATGTTTGACTGATGGTAATGATTAGGTATGATCAGGGAGATATTAGGGTTGGTACTCCCCTATCTCACTAGGGTTTGGGTCCCCCATACTCTTTACATGGGTTGTGTCAGTACTCCCTTATACTACATTGGGGGAGGTTACACTATCTATAGAGTGGTAATACTCCATATTGCACCTCTAGTGATTATTGGTTCCTTCACTAGAGTTGTGGATCCCTCAGCTTTGGATCAAAATGGTGAGGTACAGGCCCCTGCACAAAGATTTTGGTGAGGTTGCATAGGAAACTTAACTGGAGTTGTGGCTCCCTCAACTATGGAGTGTAGCAGCAAGGTTTGGGCCCCTCCACATATATTTTTTTTTATAGTTTTTCATGGTTTTTGTTTATCAGAGATGGACCTTTGGAGTTTATGGTAGACTAATCATTCTTAGATTCATTGTGGAAGTAGAGATCCCCTTTCTCTCTATATTTGGGATTCTAATTGAGGATATATGGGTTTTTATTGTTATGTATATTGTATCATGTCCTAACTAAAATGAATTCATTATGATGAGATAACTACTCTATCTTGATTATTCATGTTTGGTGATTTTAGGGTGTCCAACTGGGTATGTTTATACTCACCCCTGCATGGGATTTTATCATACATGTCATGTCTTATGCAGATGAAAGGTGGTTAGTAGTGACTATGGAGGAAATAGTATCAGTGTAGATTAACAGTACATAGTGGCATTTATCATGTTTAGTGGTCAGACTCTGGTATTTGGAGTCGGTATATCCCCTACTCTACTCCTTATAGTTGATATCAAATTGGGTTTCTACCTTTTATTTCTATTTGGGTGTGTATTTTGACCCTTTTATCATTTTCATTATAATTTTCTACTTTAATTTATTATTCTTTATAGGTTATTAAATTCATGGTTATTATTTAGATATTGTAATCTACTATTATTCATTTTCAATTTTACATGGAGACATTTGTGTGCATGCATACATGTACATTAGGTTAAGGCATCCCATTTCAGTTTATTCTAACTCAATAATAGTCTCTAGCCTCGGGCTTATTGGAGGATATATTGAGGATATCATAGTCAACTTAACATCATCCAGGAGGGCCCTGGTTGAGTCGGGTTATGAAAGAGTTTTATCAACGCAGTTTATCCTTGGTTTGTGTTAGAGTGTGAACCATGGTGAGGTTTTTTTAGAATCTTGGGAAATGATTTTAATGTTTCTCAAGTTCAAATTTCAGTCCAAAGAATCTAGTTTTGGTGTGGTGGATCACATATCTATTCACTAGTACTCTAACTACCTTCTTATCAACTAGGTATATCAATACATCAATTACCAAGAACTATTAGTGCATGCATCATATAGGATTGAGTCATTTGATTATCCTTATTGAGTCACCTCCATAGATATTTTCTTTGACCATGGTATTTCTTGAAAAATTTCAAGATGTCTTCATGAAGATGTCCATCTAGGATTTTGAGGCAATGCATTGAAAATGATCAGTTAAGCAATTAGGCCTTAGTTTAGGGAACCATTCAGGTGGTATTTCCTCTAAGAAGTTATCATTTTGTGCTTCTTGCTATTGAGTAATGCATGGACCCCCCTCCAGTGGTCAAGGTGAATGATCACTTGCACGTTGAGCTGTATATGTCTACAATAGAATAAGTTAATGGAACGTGTTGGTTTAGCACGTTACATAAGTTCCAACAATATGGACCTTTGAGGTTTTTAGGTGACCCAAACACTTATACAATAGAGGATTGGCATGAGGTATCAGTCTGAGTTTTTTGGATTGTACGGACCCCAGCTGAATAGATAGATGTGCTCACAGCCAGTCTTCCTGGTAGAGAAATAGTTGGTTCCAATGGTACTGGTAAATGATACACTCATGTTTTGTGTGCTTCATTAGTTATATATATAAAGATATCCTAGGAATCATGGTGATCTAGACCCCCATATTAGGTGTTAGAAGATTGGAATGAGTGTTTGGTACGTGTGTCCCACTGGGTTAAGACCCTTCTTAATGGTGGTCCTGGTGGAAAGACTTATCCAAGGTGATGTATGGAGTCTATAGATCCATGTTTTTATGTTTTCGATGTGTATTTGGACATGTAAAAAATAGGGACACTTCCCCCACCAAGACGTGTTCCTGTGTCACAATCTAAAACTATGTGGTCATGTTATTGCCACCCAAATTAGATAATGTTGAGGCGTGGTGAATGAGTTCCTTTGAAATATATATTCAAGGTTTTTTGGTGTGATAAGGTGTCAGAGAAATCCTTGGATGGGGTGAAAAGGTGGGAAAATGGAAGGATTCCTTCCGGAAATAGGAACTTATTTCCCGGAGGCTTTAGGTGTGGTTCAAGGTAAGAAAGGTATATTCTCTTCTCCATATATTTTTTTAGTACATAGTTGAAATACAAATTTCCTTAAACATATCTCCTATTCAAGACCTAATGATACAAGTGAATCCCTTTTTTATTGACCCTTGCGATACAGTCTCCTATATGGTGGATTAGGGATCATGAACTTCTATAACAGTGTGACCTCACTATGGGAGGAGGGAGAGAGAGCCTCACATGGAATCTTTCCGTAGTGGATGTGAGACCCTATGATTTTTTCATTATTATTCATTGGTTTCCTACCATACATGTCAATTTTTACTCTTATTAGGGATGTTTGACGTGTTTACAAGCTAGTGGGATAGATTTTTTTCTTTTTTGGTGAGAAGGGATCCCAGGGAGAGAAGGATGATCTCATTAATAGGAGGATACGACTATTTTCTTATCAGATGCATATTATAACTCTTAATGTAGAAAATTCAGTGAGATTTTAGTTACCTATAGTGTCATAGGAGTATATTGGAACCTTCCCTGAGGGTTTTCCATGCTCACAACCCCCATAGAAAATTTTTTCAGAATAGATATGCACCTAGGTACAACCTGATATTATCACTAGTATATTGAATGACCTCATAGATCTTTGAGATAGAAAGGTGAATTTAGAGGATCTGCATAGGAGGGACTTAGTAAGACCCGATGCATTTTCTTGGGTATCCTAGTGTTTTCATAAAAGGTGGGAATGATAGATTCAGGTTATGTGTGGATTTATGTTACTTGAACCAGATAACTATTAGGGAGGAGTATCTACCCATGATAATTGATGATTTCTTTGAACAGTGGTTAGGGAAGAATTTGTTCTCATAGCTTATCCTCATGAGGGGTTATCACCATATCCGGGTTCATGAGGAGGTTAAACCAAATGAGTCTTTCCAAATCCATTTTGGTTTCTTTGAGTTCATAGTTATATCCTTCGGTGTGTTGAATCCCACAACAGAGTTTATGAGATCTTGTATGATCAAATATCCACTGGATATGTTCCTAGTGGATTTTATATAGGTGGGGACCACGTTATAGTTTTTTTAAGATGTATGAGGAAACCATTCATGAAGAAATATAAGGTGATGAGGAGGTTTTTCCCCCTTGACAGTGCATCCAGGTTGAGGTGATGATGTATTGAAGATCCCATGGCATTGGGTTTGGTGTCCATGGATATTGTATCTCATTTCTAAGTTTAACACTTGTTGTCTAACTAGTCTATAGGTGGAGCTCGAGGTGCCTAGATGGAAGTTAAAATGGGATGGTGTCTTTATGGTTTTTATGATGGGATCTTCCACAACCAACAAGGAGCCACAACACTATCTGAGTGATCATGAACTGGATTATCAATTTTTTATACTTCCTAACCATCCAAGAGTAGAGATTGGTGGAGAGTTTGAGATGCTTTTACATGCAGGAGGTAGTTTGGATTCATGGAATTCCCTTGATGATCATTTCTGACTATGATTATTACTTCATGGCATGATTATAGAGAGTTTATAGGAGGTATTCGAGACTTGGTTTTAGTTTTTAATAGTTTTTATACCCCTGATAGATGGATTGGTAAAATTGACCATTCTGGTTTTGGTGCGCATGCTTTGGGTTTTCATGTTGGTTTTGGTTCATGGATAGAATGATCATCTTCCATTAGTAGAGTTTGAGTATAACTAAAGTTTATGATCCACCATTAATGTTACAACAATTAAGGTCCTGTATGAGAGACCCTATGGGCCACCGATGAACAGGTTAGAGCCAATGGGAAACACCACTTGTGGGACTAGGGTTGGTGCTAGTGATGGTTACGAAAGTTGTAGTTCATCTAGAAGTGGATGAGAACTTCTAAGATCCAAAAGGAGTCCTTTGTGGACTGACGATGATAGTAGACATTTGGAATTTTTTGAGGAGATTATTTCTCTGAGATCACTCCTCATCAAGGATCACAGAGATTTATCTGAGACAGTAGGACATATTTGGGGATCGTAGACCCTTTTTCTAGTTATTTCAATGGGTTAGAAAGGTGGTTTACTACATGAAACTATGTATGAATTTAGTTAGACTATTTTCTTGGGGTTTTCCATGCATCGCAAATAAGGAGGAACATTCATGGATCATTGCATGATGTTGACCAGGATGAGATTGACATTGAGGGTAGACTTACTTCTCTTGAGGAGTTTGAGGTGCTTGGTGTTTTTTGAGAATAGATAAGAGATAATACTTCATAAGTTAGTGTTTACATTAGGTTATTGGTTGTTATAGACAGTAAAAACCCCTAGAGAACTCTTCAGAGTGATGGATCTAGATGAGAGCTCGGTATCTTCACCTATCTATCTATTTTTTTACTTTTTGGGATGAAAATATTGGAAGGTGTAGAGAATGAAAAAACTCCTTTTTTTCTTTCTAACTCTTCATAATATTTCAATGAATATTTTTAGATTCAAACATAGATTCGAAATGGGATTCTGGGACCTAGAGAGCCTCAATGCGGTGATATTAAAAATATTAAAAATATTATATCATATGCACAATTTTTAAGAAATAATGAAATATATCCTAAATGGAGTCTTGTATCAGAAATATGATACCACTATTGAATCCATAATGTTGTTTTTAAACTAGGAATAACCCTTGGTCAGTATTGGATGTTCCATGGGAGGTGACCTTTGGATAGTGGTTTTAATAAAATAAAAAATAATTTATTTATTTATATTAAAAACATTAAAACTATTCTCCCTATTTAAATACCATGTTAGGGAAAAACTCTAAGGTAAGTCATATAACCCCAGTAGATTAAATAGGAGGAGGATGAGAGCTCTATTGGTAGGGTAAAACTGGGAATGTGGATAAATAATGGAAATCATGGAAAATCACAAATGGATGAAGAATACAGCAGGATCTTCAATGACATCACTAACTAGTGTGTTATTCACCAATGATCAACATTTTTGTGTTGTTTTATTTCCCTGTTTAATTATCCCATGAAGTACATGAATCAATTCAATTAATGGATTGATTCACGAGTTGATCATGCTTGTGGGAAAGGATTATTATATTTATTTTTATGATATGTACTTTATAAATTTATGATTTAGGTTCATGAAACTGGATCTCTGTTCTTTATTGATAAACTAATGTTGATTTTTGATTACTATTTTTTTAGTTGCTGATTATTCTTTCTTCTATTGTTAATTTCCAATTTTATCCATTTTATCAAAGTCCCTTCACAAGTTAATTTTAGAATAAAATAATTTATTTTAAATTTTTTTTATTGTGAGTGTGTATTATTAATCATAGTTTGTTAATAGATTATACTTTAAAATAATCTATTTCTCCATATCCTCTCCCATTCCTCTAACCCTAATGGAATGATTGTTAGATTCCATTGTTGATGGTTTACTTATAGTGATATCATGGAAGGTCACATGCCTATGGGTGATTATGGATGGTCATGGTGTCTAGTAGTGATGAGGGGAGGATGATGAATCGTCTATTGAAATGGAAGTTCACCATAGTAGGCACAACATCGATATATAGTGGTGAAAGAGATGGTTATACAATATTTGATCATGATAAGACAAGGCGAGGGAAGTGATTGATGGTGAGTAATGACAGTTACTGATTTGGGGTGGTCATCATAGGTCAACATTGTGGTTATGATTTCATCTGATTATCCATGTGAAATAAGTGCAGTGGAAAGTCTAATACATATGAATTGTGATGTTTTACATTAATGGAGATGTTGTTCATGAATGGTGGTGTCACATTATGGGGAAGGTTAGGGTTTTAGGTGAGATTTTGGTGGTTAAGGAACCCGCATTTAGTTTTTTATAAAATAAATAATTATAAGAGATTGAAGGTGGGTCGGGGTGCATGAGATCCCAGATTGGGAATCCATTGTGTGCATGGGAGAGGAAAGGCATGTGTGACCCCTCAAAAATATGTTAATATATATATTATATTAATAATTATTATATTATTATTATTATTATTCCATGATTTGGTAGTATCTTCTTCATATGATGTCTGATTAATTAACCATATATGGAATTATGATCCTAACATTAAGATGCCTATTCAAGACCAACTTTGGGTACCTAATTATGACTCATGGTTTGGGCCCATGAAACGTCATTGATTCATGTTATGAAGAAATTCATTTTTTATAGGGTGCCCATTATGGAGAAATAAATAGAATATCCTATGTTTTATTCACTAAGGAACAAACAGCATGATCCATTTAGCTATTTATATTCATTTTTGGTAACTTTCTGGTGAATTTATGTTTTAACCAGATGAACTAATAATGGGCCTCATATGTTCATTAGGATATTTTCAGAAATGGATTTTAGCCCATGAGTATCCTATCACAATTACTTTTCCATTTAGAGAATGACGGTGGCCTTCCTTTTGGATTTAGAGGTATGATACAAAGTGTAATGGTCTTGAAACATCTTTCAGTGATGCTTGGTAGATGGACGTGATCAGGTTTGATCAGAGAGATGTTGAGGTAAGTAATCCCCTATCACACTAGGTTTTGGGACCCCATATTCTTTACATAGGTAGAGTCAATACTCCCTTTTACTAAATTGGGTACATGTCCTTTAGCTATGGAGTGGTACTCCCCCATATTCAATATTTGGGAGGGAGTAGGTCCTCTATTGGAGTTGTGGCTCCCTTGTCTACAGAGTGCATCAACAAGGTGTGGGGCCCTCCACAAAAATTATAGTAAGGTTGTGCAACATTCATGACTAGAGTTATATCTCCCTAGACTATAGAGTGTATTAGTGAGGTTTGGGACCCTTTAAATGGATTCTTATTGGTTTCGCATGATGGTGGGAATTAGAGATGGAATTTTAGAGCTCCAGGAAGACTCATCGTTCTTAGCTACACTGTGGATATGGAGATACTATTTCTCGATTCATTTATGATTCTTGTTGATCATATATGGTTTTTTATGATTATGGTTATTTTCTCATATCCTAATTTAAATTCATTTATTTTATTGATATTACTACTGTATCTTGATGCTTAGTGTTAGGTTATTTTGAGGGGTCCAACTGGGTATGATTATACTCACCCCTTCCTAGGATTTTCCCTCACATGTCATGTCTTTTTTAGATGATGGGTAGTTAGTAGTGACTATGATGTACCTAGTATCAATGAAGAATACCAGTACATGGTGGAACTGACTGTGTTTGGTGATCAGACTCTTGGATCTAGAATTGATCTCTCCCCTGCTCTACTCTTTACATTTGATGTCGGTTTGGTTTTCACCTTCGTATTTCTGGTAGGGCATGTATTTTTTCCCTTTTATTATTTGTACTATATTGTTTTACACTGATACATGTATTCTCTGGTTGTTATTACATACATGTCTATACTCTAGATATTTTATTCTTTTATTATTCATATGTACTTTTTAATTGAGATGGTTGTGTGCATGTTTATAGGTGAATCAGGTTAAGGCCACCCATTTCAGTTTATACCCACTCGGTGCTAGTTTCCATCCCTTGGACTATTAGAAGTTGGATTGGGTTTGTCACATTGTACATACAACTATCTAGGTAGGATTTGGTTGGGTTGGGTCATGACATGGTTAGGCCAAACCATGCGGGTCCTCCTAGGAAACCTTACAGTTTGATTTGGAGTTCTAGAGGAGGGTGTAGGGTTAGGCGTACAGTTATTACAAAACATATATCCTTTCCTCCAAACCATGTGACATGATAGAGATTAGTTTTTCACATTTGGTTTGTGTTTTTTAAAACTTTTGGCCAAAATTTTTGGCTTCTCTAATGGACCAAAAAGGGGCACAAAGTTTCCTAAACCATACATCCAAACTATGAAAAATGAATTAATTAATATTAATTTCTTTTTAATGACATAAAACTCATCTGTTTTCCCTCATTATTCTTCCACTAGAATAAGTTCTAAACCAAGTAGACTTATCTTGGATATTTTTGAGATTACTTACCTCTTGATGATCATTTTTTTTTGAATATTTGGTTCTCGAATCTAGATTTTGAGAGGTTTTTTCCTATTTCTCATATCTCTTCATTGTTATCTTATATTTAACTTTCTATTGTTGAATGTAATCTTAGATCAGAGTTATTGATTCTATATATAAGGATTGTGACATGATTCAATTGGGTTTCTTTTAGGCCTTGTTGTGGTTTTGGGATTCGTTGTCTGAATCTCCAATGCTCATTGCATGTTCTTTAGTAATCATCAAAGTTAGTGTATTCACTCTCTTATAGTGTTCTAAATATAATTAATTAGAGATTATTATTCATGATTTTTATTTCTAGGATTCTCTCTATGATTTTTTATCCCTTTTTTGGTGTTTTACAATAACATGTTTGAGGTAGGTGGTTTTGTAAGGTGATTCCTATCAATTGAAACCATTTTTTCTTATTTGATTTGAAATAGATTTCCAAATAATGATTTGATACTTTTGATAAATGTTTTCAAAATTTAATTTTGTGTTTGTATTGAGATATCTTTAAAAAATTATTTTGAAATAAATAATTTATTTTTATAAAATGATTTTGAATTTAAATGTATGATTTGAAGAATGAAGTTGATGATGATTCTTGAGTAAAGAAGGCATGAAATGTTTTTATGGTTTTAAAATGAAATTAATTGTTTTAAAATGCATGAGTTTTGATGAAAACCATTTTATATTGGTTTTTTAATTGAAATGGAATTTTTTGAAACTTGAAAATGGTTCTATTTAAAATTATTTATTGAAATTATTTGAGAATGATAAAAATGAATGATATCTCCTTGTATGATTGGTTTTCTTCAATAATATGGGAGTATAGGTAGTTATGTGGGTAGTCCATGGAAAACACACTAGGCATGTATTAGATTTACCTTGTCATGAATTGATGATGATAATGATACTAAGCATGATGAGGGTATAGAATACATTCATTGGGGTGGACTCATATTCCCCATGTGCCTGAGATATAGGGAAGTGTACACACCTGGATCTGTATACCACTATGATGTGTGAAGATCCTTTAGCCTTTATCTAACTAACCACAAGAATTTTAACCATGGTCATATAATTGAAAATGATTTATACATGCCAATTTTTATGAAATTATTTATTTATTCCATTTTTTATATCGATGCTCATTCATGCATGTTTTTCTTGAAATAAACTTTTTTACCTATTTTATACTTACCATTTAAGTTAATTAAAAGGTATTTTTAGGATGTATTGTGAAATTATTACTATTCCATGTTTAATTTAAAATTATCAATATTTTTTTATTTTATATGGATTGATTGTGGAATTATTTGTGATATCCTACTAGGTAATTTTTATTCACAACATGCTTTTTCCTTTAGGAATTTGTACAGTTTCTTATTTTTGGTCAAGGAAAATATACAACACCGCACTGAGGTGGTGGGTGTTCTTGATAGAAGGATCATGGTAGTTGGAAGTGACAAGTATAGTATGGTATCCACTTGTTATGAGGATATTCTTCAATGATTTCATCTTTGGGGTTTGTGGTGTTTATGGATTTTTATCAACTTATGGCACTTTTCTCTTAATGAGTGTTTTGGAATGTTGATTATTTATGGACTCATTCCAGTATTTTCATTTGTTTGTTTATTATTGTGGAGCAATAATTCCCTATTTATTATTTTTGATGTTCGGGTGCTAGTCACCAACCCATAGGGATCGAGAACACCCTTCAGGCCATGTTAGGATTGATTTAGGTACATTTTTATTGGGAAAACTGTGTTTGTTCATAAAAAATTGGTATTATAGGTGAGGTTGAGTCTCTTCTTTAATGTTGGTATAAATTTTATTATGTCCTATTAAATAGTATATATGATTAGAAAGACTTAAAGGGTAATTTATAAGTGAGTGACTATCCATATTTCATCATAATGAGCCTTAAGTTACCATGGGTGGTTGGGAAAAACTGTATTTGAGGATTTTTTTAATCTGATTCTTGTCTTTTCCCAAACATTGATATGATATTTGTATTCCCAAGTTGAATTTTGATTAATAGAGTTTATATTATTTGGTATCTTGATTGATTATTCCTTGTTATATATTGATGTTGTGTAGTATCATTCCTCCAATAATATGTATGATCAAAATTTAGGAGGGAACTGCTAATGAACTGTAATAGTGAACACTCTAGTTGACCAAAACCTCATATAGGTTGTAGTGTGTGTATTCCAATATATGGTTCAAGGGGTTTCACCTTCACCAATTCAAGTTACATAGTTTTTAACTTGGATGGATGACAAAAGAGACCATTTCTAATAGTTTATTTGTCAAAAATATAACGACCCATACATTACATACATTGTTATTACTTCAGAATTGAATCACACTTCTTACAACATACAATAAAACAATGAAAGGTCCGTATAGGTATAGTGTCTTTAGAAACTGGGAAACATAAACAAATGGTTCATAAAGCGTCTACATTGTCTCTCATTTATTTTATCATATCTATAGTCCCTTTTGGCATATCTTACTTAATAACCTTCTTCCTAAACTGGGGAAAGAAAACATACAAAAGGGTGAGATCAAATGATCAGTAAGGGTAAACAAAAGAAATATCAATCACACCATATTCATAAGAACATAACATTTTTATATATCATACCCTGCAAAAGAGATCATAATTTCATAACATGGGATAAATCATGGAAGTGAAATATAATCACAATAATCATAACTTAAAACATGAAGATTTGTGGAATACACACATAATCATAGAGAATCATTTCTTATTAGTCAAGGCTCATTTCCAAGACTATCTTAGTGGACAAAGTCCATTTTTGAACCGAGTTCATTCCTCGTTTCAGCCCTGTTTCACTGAACCGGTTTAACCTGCCACTCTAGCCATGTCTATCTCATGAGATATAAAATCTTTACCCAATGAATTGGAGGGAGATATAGGTCCCACCCATATCATAATTATACCATTCTTACGTGTGCTACAAAATCAAAAATCATACATCATTGCATATCCCATGTAATAAAAATGGGATTCTTAAACATCATGACATCAAAAAACAATTCATATAAGATAAAGGAATTCATAAAAATAATTCCATCACAACATAATCAAATAAATGTAATAATATGGATAGAAACAGAACCCTATATTATCTTAGATGGAAAATAATTTTGATAAAACACTTGAACTCCATTCTTGAGGAAAATATCCTTTCTACTTCAAAAACACTTTTCCTTTCTTAACATGTCATACAATTCTAAAATAAAAGAATTTGATTAAAAATAAACTTGAAAACTTTTAAAGTAAGATTCTTGGAAATAATGTTTTAAAAATCCATTCATGTCGTATAAGTTAAAAAAACATTCTTCTCATACTTTTGTCAGAAAAGTCAAAAAGTACCTCGTATAAAAAACGAAAAAAGATTCCTTTCATATCTTTTACTAAAAACTCACCGAAGGGTAAAATTGGATTTAAACAATTGTAGGTTGATGGAAATAATATTACATAATAAGGAAACATGGATGTGGATGATAAAATACACCCCAGTAAATGCCAAAGTATAAACAATCTCGGATAAAAATGAGATTGTGATATTTTCCTTACCTTAGGTCCGATTTGCTTCGTAAGTGTCTGAACCTCCTGTATAATGATTTAAATAATGTCATTGACTTATTCCAGAATCATACTCATTGTTATGATATCATATATGGTCATATTCTTAACTTATTATTAGTAATATTTCATTGCAACTTGTTATTCGGGTGTTTATTACTTTTTGTTCTTATGCATGTTTTGTCGAATAAATTCTTATTCTTCTTTTTAGGTTATAAATACCTCATTTCCAGAATTTTATTAGTGTAATATATATCATATTTATTCACTCAATTCATTTATGTAATCAGTATTCAATGAAAATCATGTAGAAAGAGTCGCATCACATCGTGGAGACGGTATTCCGTACGTACGCACGAGCGATGATATCATTCCCATGATCGTGGAATTGTATTGGAGTGTATGTATACTATTTCATAATCAATATAACTTTAAAATAATCATATATATTCATTCTTTACACCATTATACCCATCCAAGTAAGGACAATTGATTACACCATGGCGTGGAGACGGTATTCCGTACGTATGCACGCGCGATGATTTTGTTTTCTGTAGGATGGATAGATGGTGAAATAGGGTTTTTTCATAATTATAATAACATATCATTATATGAGTGATACTTATGTTTTTAATTCATAATGAAAAAACAAAATAAGAAGAAGTTGAAGAAGAAATATAGTTGAAAGAATCGGTAACGGACATTACATCTTCTTTGAAGCACTTCTTTGAGACCTCCTTTTAGGGCACTAAAATTGGTCTTTGAAGAAGACCAGGACCTCTAAGAAGTTTCTAGGGAACTGTAGAGGAGAAATTGGCAGGGTTTTCCGAGATTGAAGGCTCAAAGTGGTGTGAGGAAGAGAGGGAGGAGGTTCCCTTTTATAAGGGAGGAGAGGGGCTCCTTTGGAAAAACTAAAAATATTATTTTATTATAAAGCCATATTCGGTTTTAAATAGCTCCAAATTGATTTATTTCTAATCTAAGGTGGGTATGGGTCGAAATACTCTCATCCAATAGAATTTGGACGAGTTTAGCTTACTATGTTAACCTTATCATTTAGATTTAACTTTAAGTTAGATAATTTTACTTTTACCGTGTCTTTTTGTGTTCTTACACTATAAGGTTAATAAACTTACTATAACAAGCCCAAATAACCCCAAGTTGTTTATTATTAATATATATAACCTTAACTAAGTCATGTTTCCGAAACTTAGATTTTTAAAAATAAAATAACAATTAATAATATAATATTTTTTAAAAAACTATTTTATGTCAATTTTGACACTATTTAGTAATTGATTTTTTTGAAAATCATAACAGAATTATTAATTCTAAAAAAGTTAATTAAATCAATAATAACATGTCATAGTAACCTATAAAATTAGTGGAATTCATAAAAAGTCTCAAATTACATTTATTTGGGTATTTATAACATCAATTATGTCAATATTTCATTAATAAGAAAATTACTGCATCATCTTTGTGTCATAAATAAATTAAATTATTTAATGTCTAAAAATTAAAAATAAAATATCATTATGTAGGAACTATTTTTATCTTTCTAATGAATATTTATAGTCGAATTTATCTCATGTATAACCCTATATTAAAAATTATATACTTATTAAACTTTGATTTTATCTATTTTAACCCTTCTTTAAATAAATTAATAATAAATGTCCTAATCTAATCCAAGTGGGCCTAAATGGTCATATTGTATTCCTAAGGTTTTTTTTGGTCGAATTACACTTATCCAATAGAATTAGAACATGTTTTAGGGTAATAATAATATCATTTTTACTCTTAATTACCCTATTTACTTTTAACCGTGGTAAATAAAAGTAAAAAGTTACTATTCGCCAAAAATTATTTTCATCTCATTGAACCACATTTTACTTACTAACATCAACCGTGTCTCTCGGATTTTTGAAATTCCACTCACAGAAGTGGTAAAATTAAGTTTTATGTAAATTTTCAAATTCTTCTAGGAGGTGGGTAAAAAACGGTGAAAAGTTCAATAAAATTTTTATATATCTAAAATTATTATAAAATTACTCCAATGAATTAAATTGAACTTATATAGGTATTATGTATCAATTTATACCTAAATTAAATTTAAATAAAATAAATAATTATTTAAATAAAAAGTCGGTTTTTTAATAGTAACCCAGTGTTTTCACTATTCATCAAAAATTGAAAGTGTCCAGAAAAATACCAAAATTTCACCCTAGGCTAATTTCGATATTCCGAATCCAAAAATGAAGTCCATTTTGAAAAATAAAATTTACAAAATTTAAAAAAGTGGTTATTACTATTCTTAACGGCAAGTTTTAATAATATTTTAATAGTATATCGTTGTTTAGTGAAACTCGGTATTGCGTACGACACAAGCTATCAAGGAAGGTCATGATTGCGTGTAAATAAAGCCAAGCTAGTGTTGTGTAGTAAAAGATTACTTTGATGATTTATATAAAATAAAAACAAAATATTTCTTATAAAAGTCTCGGGTGTTACATTCTACCCCCCTTAAAAAGAATTTCGCCCTCGAAATTTGTTACTTGTAACAAACAGATGAGGATACCTCTCCCTCATCATATCCTCAAGCTCCCATGTAGCTTCTTCTAATTGGTGGTTCCTCCATAATACTTTCACCAAGTGAGTGGTCTTGTTCCGTAGGACTTTTTCACTACGATCAAGAATCTCTATCGGCTGTTCTTCATAAGAAAGATCTTGTTCCAGCGGTACAAATTCTAAGATGAGTACATGTGAAGGATCAGGTATGTACTTTCTCAGGAAAGATACATGGAAAACATCATGAACTTAAGAGAGATTCGGTGGAAGCGCCAATCGGTAAGCTACCTTCCCAACACGATCCAGTATTTCGAAAGAACCGATATACCTAGGGCTCAGCTTTCCCTTCTTTCCAAATCTCATTACTCTCTTCCAAGGAGATATTCGTAAGAACACTTTATCACCCACGTCAAACTCTAAGTCTTTTCTTCGGCTGTCAGCATAACTTTTTTGTCGACTCTGAGCTTCTCTTATGTGTTGTTTAATAGATCGGACCTTTTCTGCCATCTCATCAACAAGATCAGGTCCTAATAGCTTTCTTTCCCCAACTTCATCCCAGCAAGTTGGAGTCCTGCATTTCTTTCCATAGAGAGCTTCATAAGGAGCCATCTGAATACTGGAGTGAAAGCTATTATTATAAGAAAATTCCACCAAAGGTAGGTGTTGATCCCAACCATCTTTTAAATCCATAGAGAAAGCTCTCAACATATCTTCTAGAGTTTGAAATGTCCTCTCAGACTGACCGTCTGTCTGAGGATGATAAGTAGTGCTAAAACTCAACTCTGTATCCAGAGTATGCTGAATACTTCGCCAGAACATTGAGGTAAACCTCGGATCTCGATCAGATATAATAGAAAGTGGTACTCCATGTAATCTTACCACTTCCTCTACATATATCCTGGCAAGCTGATCCAGAGAGAAATCCTCTCTAATAGCAATGAAGTGTGCAGACTTTGTAAGACGGTCAACTATGACCCAGATAGCATTATTGCCTTTGGATGTTTTAGGAAGTCCTATGACAAAGTCCATAGTGATGTTTTCCCATTTCCATTCGGGTATGGGTAATGGATGTAACATCCCCTTAGACTTCTGTCTCTCAGCTTTAACTTGCTGACAAACCAAGCATCGAGAGACATATTCAGGAACATCTCTTTTCATTCCATCCCACCAGAAGTACTCTTTCAGGTCCCTATACATCTTCATGCTTCCAGGATGAATAGAGAATGAAGAACTATGAGCCTCATCCAACAGCTCCTTTAATTCGGGGATGGGAGGAACACAAACCCGATTCCTGAACTTTATTATCCCATCACAATCAAGGTTGAATTCAGGAACATTTCTCACCTTCTTTTGTAACTCTACATCTTCTTTCTGTGCCTCTTTAATCTTAACATGTATAGATGGTTGAACACTCATTTGAGAAAGATACGATTTTTCCCCTTTCATTATAATTCCAAGATCCATCCTTTGTAAATCCATAAATATTGGATCTTTTGTGATCCTCATCATGGATAAACTGGCATGGTCTTGTCGACTTAATGCATCTGCCACCTTGTTTGCTTTCCCAGGGTGGTAATGAATTGAGCAGTTGTAATCCTTAATCATCTAAAACCATCTTCTTTGGAGCATATTCAGCTCCTTGTGTGTGAAAATATACTTTAAACTTTTATGATCAGTATAAATGTCACACCTTTCTCCATAAAGATAATGCCTCCAAATCTTTAATGCAATGATTACCGCAGCTAACTCCAAATCATGAGTTGGGTAATTTGTCTCATGGATTTTCACCTGTCGTGAGGCATAAGCTATCACCATATCATTTTGCATAAGAACACACCCCAATCCCTTCTTGGATGCATCACTGTAGATCACAAACCTTTCTCCACTACAAGGCAGTGTGAGCATAGGTCCACTGGATAACCTTCTTTTCAACTCCTTAAAATTCTCTTTACATTCCTCCATCCAAACAAACTTAACTCCTTTCCGAGTCAACCTGGTGAGTGGATTAGATAATCGTGAAAACTCTTTCACAAAACATCGATAATATCCAGCCAAACCAAGAAAACTTTGGATCACAGTTACTGTTGTTGGTCTCGACCATCTTTCGATAACCTCTGTTTTTGCTGGATCCACAGATATCCCCTCTTTTGAGATTATGTGACCCAAAAATGAAACTTTTTGAAGCCAAAACTCACACTTGGTAAATTTTTCATAAAGCTTCTCCTTTCTCAGGGTCTTCAATATAATTCTCAAGTGATCTTCATGTTCTTCCTTTCTATTTGAATATACAAGAATATCGTCTATAAAGACTACCACAAACTGATCAAGATAGTCTCTAAAGACTCTATTCATCAGATCCATGAAGATAGCAGGGGTATTAGTAAGACCAAATGGAATCACTATAAATTCATAGTGTCCATACCTTATACGGAAAGCCATCTTTGGTATATCCTCCCTTTTGACCCTTAATTGATGATACCCTGAACAAAGATCAATCTTGGAAAAGTATTGAGCTCCACGTAGTTGGTCAAATAAGTCATCAATGCACGGGAGATGATATTTGTTCTTGATAGTGATCTTGTTAAGTTATCGATAATCAATGCAGAGTCTCATTGATCCATCTTTCTTCTTAAAAAACAAAACATGTTCTCCCCAAGGTGACGCACTAGGGCGTATGAACCCCTTATCAAGATTCTCTTGGAGTTGCTTCTTCAATTCCTGCAACTCAATTGGGGCCATTCTATAAGGTGTCTTTGAAATAGGTAAAGCACCTGGTATGAGTTCTATTGAAAACTCAACTTCACGATTAGGTGGAAGACCCGGAAATTCCTCTGGAAATACATCATCAAATTCCCGTACAATGGGCATATTCTTAATTGTGAGTTTCTCACCAACCATTTGAGATAAATAACCTTCATTTAGTGGAATCAAGACCCATAAGATGGAAGAAATTTCCACTGAAAGGTTATGTTCATCCTTGCATCGATAGACGATCAAAGATTGATCTGGAATATGAAATGTGACTTCCCTTCTTTGGAAATTGATATGAGATCCATATAGAGAAAGCCAATCTATGCCAAGAATCACATCAAATTCCACTATAGGAAGGATCATAAGATTTGCAGGAAGCACTTTCCCACAAACTTCAATCGGAGAAGAATTATAAACTTTGGGTGCAACTGTTGTGCCATTAGGGGTTGTCACAGCTAACTCAACATCTAATTGTTTAGGTAATACAGTGATACCCTTAGAAAATTCTTCAGAAATAAAGTAGTGGGTGGATCCAGAATCAAATAAAACATTTGCTACTTTAGAGTGGATGGTAAGTGTACCTTTCACCACTTCATTATCGTACTCCATATCGCTGATAGAAATTGCATGTGACTTTAATTTTTCATTAGCCTTAAGAGTTTGTTGACGTCGATCATCATCAATAATCCTTGGATTAGGGAATTGATTGGCATAATGCCCCATTTCCTTGCACTTGTAACATTGAATTGTAGGAGGTTCACTCTGTTTAGCCTTTTCATTGTTCGCATCACTAGACATCTTCTTCCCATCATTGTGGCATTAAAATTCCCGATGACCTTCCTTTCCATATTTGAAACATTTACTTGTCCCTTTAAGACAACTCCCTCCATGTTTCTATCCACACTTTGAGCATAAGGGAAAACTCATCTTCTTTTTAGTGTGTTCTTTAGAATTTCCTTTTAATTCCATTTTCCTCTTCTTATCAAACCCATATGACTGATGGGTTACTCCAATCTCCATCTCAACTTTGAGAGCACATCGAACGATTTCCTCATAGCTATTGAAGTCCCTTATGGTTAACACCCTTAGAAGACTTGGTTTTAAGCCACTAAAGAATCGATCGATCTTACTCTCAGGTTGGATAATAATACTAGAAGCTTACCTTGAAAGTCTTGTAAAATGTTCTTCATAGGTACCAACAGATTCATCATCCTTTTGCTTTAGTTCAAGAAACTCCTTCTCCATATTTGTTCAGAGAATACGAGGGAAGTACTTATTGAAAAATAAGTTCTTGAACTCGTCCCATTCCATGGACTCAATTTCATCTCTTGGCCTCGTATTCTTGATAAGATTCCACCATTGATTAGCATCACCTTCCAAACTATACACTTCTAAGATGACTTTATCATGTTCAGAACATTGAAGAACTGAAAATATCTTTTCAGTAGTACTGATCCATTGTTCAACAACTAATGGATTAGTAGACCCGCTGAATGAAGGTGGACGTTGTCTCATGAAGGATTCAACATAATGTTGCTCCTTCCTTTGCTCGTTTGGAAGTCCTGCATGATTCATAGCTTGAGAAAGTTGTGTAAGCATGGCTACAAGATTTTCCATTCCATCTCCCATAACTTTTTGTTGCTCAGGGGGACAATCATTGCATTGCCCGTCGCATTCCGCATTAACACGGTTCCTTCGGGTTCTAGCCATTGACTAAAACCAAGAAGAATAGTGTGAGAAACACTAATTAGAATAGTAAAACCACATAATCAAGAATAAAATTTCAAACTTAAGGTATTATCATAGGTTATTCATGGCCATTTATAAAACACTAATATTGTGTTCTATACTTAGACTTATCCTTAGGGTTCTTACTAAGGCTTTCACATCATAGTTTCCAAAGGTTGACTATACCTTTCCTCTGATACCAACTATAACGGTCTGGAATTACTTCCAGTGGACTATAATTGATACCTATCAGGGCACTCCATGGGCGGCTATACCCCCAAGGCGGGACACACCACCATCCCCAGTGGCAGCCATTTCCCCATGAAGCCCATACATTACAAAAATTGTTATTACTTAAGAATTGAAGCACACTTCTTATAACATATAATAAAACCATGAAAGTACCGTATAGGTATAGTGTCTTTAGAAACTGGGAAACATAAACAACTGGTTCGTAAAGCGTCTACACTGTCTCTCATTTATTTCATCATATCTATAGTCCCTTTTGGCATATCTTACTTAATAACCTTCTTCCTGACCTGGGGAAAGAAAACATACAAAAGGGTGAGCTCAAATGCTCATTAAGGGTAAACAAAAGAAATATCAATCACATCATATTCATAAGAACATAACATTTTGGAAATCTTACCCTGCAAAAGAGAACATAATTTCATAACATGGTATAAATCATGGCAGTGAAATGTAATCACAATAATCATAACTTAAAACATGAAGCTTTGTGGCATACACACATAATAATAGAGAATCATTTCTTATTAGTCAAGGATCATTTCTAATACTATCTTAGTGGAAAAAGTCCATTTCTGAACCGAGTTCATTCCTCGTTTTAGTCCTGTTTCACTGAACCAGTTTAACATGCCATTCCAGCCATGTCTGTCTCATGAGATATAAAATCTTTACCCAATGCATTGGAGGGAGATATAGGTCCCACCCATCTCATAATGATATCATTCTTATGTGTGCCACAAAATCAAAAATCATACATCATTGTATATCCCATGTAATAAAAATGGGATTCTTAAACATCATGACATCATAAAACAATTCATATAAGATAAAGGAATTCATAAAAATAATTCCATCACAATATAATCAAATAAATGTAATAATAGGGATATAAACAGAACCCTATATTATCTTAGATGGAAAATAATTTTGATAAAACACTTGAACTCCATTCTTGAAGAAAATATCCTTTCTACTTCGAAAACACTTTTCCTTTATTAACATGTCATACAATTCTAAACTAAAAGAAGTTGATTAAAAATAAACTTGAAAACTTGTAAAGGAAGCTTCTTGGAAATAATGTTTTAAAAATCCATTCATGCCGTATAAGTTAAAAAAACATTCTTCTCGTACTTTTGTCGGAAAATTCAAAAAGTACCTCGTACGAAAAACGACAAAAGATTCCTTTCATATCATTTACTAAAAACTCACCGAAGGGTAAAATTGGATTTAAAAAATTGTAGGTGGATGGAAATAATATTACATATTGAGGAAACATGGATGTGTATGATAAAATACACCCCAGTAAATTCCAAAGTATAAACAATCTCAGATAAAAATGAGATTGTGATATTTTCCTTACCTTAGGTCCGATTTTCTTCGTAAGTGTCTGAACCTCCTGTATAATGATTTAAATAATGTAATTGACTTATTAAAGAATCATACTCATTGTTATGATATCATATATGGTCATATTCTTAGCTTATTATTAATAATATTTCATTGATACTTGTTATTCGGGTGTTTATTACTTTTTGTTCTTATGCGTGTTTTGTCGAATAAATTCTTATTCTTATTTTTAGGTTATAGATACCTCCTTTACAGAATGGTATTAGTGTAATATATATCATATTTATTCACTCAATTCATTTATGTAATCATTATGCAATTAAAATCATGTAGAACGAGTCACATCACATCATGGAGACGGTATTCCGTACGTACGCACGAGCGATGATATCGTTCCCATGATCATGGAATTGTATTGGAGTGTATGTATACTATTTCAGAATCAATATCACTTTAAAATAATCATATATATTCATTCTTTACACAATTATACCCATCAAAGAAAGGAAAATAGATTACACCACGGCATGGAGACGGTATTCCGTACGTACGCACACGCGGTGATTTCGTTTTCCGTAGGATGGATAGATGGTGAAATAGGGTTGTTCATACTTATAATAACATATCAGTATATGAGTGATACTGATGTTATTAATTCATAATGAAACAAGTAAAGAATAATAAGTGGAAGAAGAAATAAAGTTGAAATAATCGGTAATGGACATTACCTCTTCTTTGAAGCACTTCTTTGAGACCTCCTTTTAGGGCACTAAAATTGGTCTTTGAAGAAGACCAGGACCTCTAGGATGTTTCTAGAGAAGTGGAGAGGATAAATTGGCAGGGTTTGGCCGATCTTGAAGGCTCAACGTGGTGTGAGGAAGAGAGGGAAGAGGTGCCCTTTTATAAGGGAGGAGAGGGGCTCCTTTGGAAAAACTAAAAATATTATTTTATTATAAATCCATATTCGGTTTTAAATAGCTCCAAATTGATTTATTTCGAAACTAAGGTAGGGATGGGTCGAAATCCTCTCATCCAATAGAATTTGGACGAGTTTAGTTTACTATTTTAACCTTATCATTTAGATTTAACTTTAAGTTAGATAATTTTACTTTTACTGTGTCTTTTTGTGTTCTTACCCTATAAGTTTAATAAACTTACTATAACAAGCCAAAAGAACCCCAATTTGTTTATTATTAATATATATAACCTTATCTAAGTCATTTGGAAGAACCTTAGATTTTTAGGAATAAAATAACAATTAATAATATAATATTTGTTTTAAAAACTATTTTATGTCAATTTTGACACTATTTAGTAATTAATTTTTTTGAAAATCATAAAAGAATGATTAATTCGAAAACAGTTAATTAAATAAATACTAACATGTCATATTTACCTATAAAATTAGTGTAATTCATAAAAAGTCTCAAATTACATTTATTTGGGTATTTATAACATCAATTATGTCAATATTTCATTAATAAAATAATTATTGCATCATCATTGTGTCATAAATAAATTAAATTATTTAATGTCTAAAAATTCCAAATAAAATACCATTATGTATAAAATATCTTTATATTTCTAATTAATATTTATAGTCGAATTTATCTCATGTATAACCCTATATTAAAAATTATTTACTTATTAAACTTTGATTTTAACTATTCTAACCCTTCTTTAAATAAATTAATAATAAATGTCCTAATCTAATCCAAGTGGACCTAAATGGTCATATTTTATTTTTAAGGTTGTTTTTGGTCGAATTACACTTATCCAAAAGAATTAGGACAAGTGTTATGGTAATAATAATATCATTTTTACTCTTAATTACCCTATTTACTTTTAACCGTGGTAAATAAAAGTAAAACTTTACTATTCACCAAAAATTATTTTCATCTCATTGAACCACATTTTACTTACTGACATAAACCATGTCTCTCAGATTTTTGTAATTCCACTCACAGAAGCGGTAAAATTAAGTTTTATGTAAATTTGCAAATTCTCCTAGGAGGTGGGTAAAAGACGGTGAAAAGTTCAATAAAATTTTTATATATCTAAAATTATTATAAAATTACTCCAATGAATTACATTGAAATTATATAGGTATTTTGTATCAATTTTGACCTAAAATAAATTTAAATAAAATAAATAATTATTTAAATAAAAAGTCGGTTTTTAAATAGTAACCTAGTGTTTTCACTATTCATCAAAAATTGAATGTTTCTAGAAAAATACCAAAATTTCACCCTAGGATAATTTTGATATTCCGAATCCAAAAATGAAGTCCATTTTGAAAAATAAAATTTACAAAATTTCAAAAAGTGGTTATTACTATTCATAACGGCTAGTTTTAATAATATTTTAATAGTATATCGTTGTTTAGTGAAACTCGGTATTGCGTACGACGCAAGATATCAAGGAAGGTCGCGATTGCATGTAAATCAAGACAAGATAGTGTTGTGTGTAGTGAAAGATTACTTTGATGATTTATATAAAATAAAAACAAAATATTTCTTATAAAAGTCTCGGGTGTTACAAAAAACCACCATATTTCTATGGTACAAATGATCCTCAGGTGGTAGTGGATTGGTTGAGAAATATTGAGTGAATCTTTAATTTATTGGAGATTATATATTATATTAAGGTGAAATGTGATGTCTTAAATATTAAGGGACCTAGAAGTATTTGTTGGGATGCTATAGTTAGGAAAAATTGTAATGATAACATAGTATAGAAAGGTATCAGGACTCTTTTCACAGAGATATTCTATCTATATTTTATGGTATTAGCTAAGTCAATGGAGTTTTTAAACCTTCATTAGGGTGATTTTTTAGTGAATTAGTATTCCAACTGTTTTTTAAACCTTTTTAGCTCTCTCATGAGGTAATGTCAAATAATAATCCTAGGGCTAAGGGTTTAACTTGGGACTTGTAATAGATTTTAGGTCTTAGGTCTTCATGATAAATCTTACCACTTATTCTAATGTTATGAATGGGGATCTGTTGGATAAACTTTACATGGATAGTAAGTTATGGTTTATGGGAGTTCTTCCTACTCATAGTGTCAGTTTTAGTTATTCTTTTAAAGTAAAGATAATGTGCAATGAGTCTCATGGTGGAAACAGTAGTGGAGACCCTCAACATCCGACTTTCTCTAAATCATATTCAATATCTTTTAAAGTACCACCTACTCGTTTATAATGTGGAATGATAGGGAACTCAAAGTTTTTTTTCATGGAGGAATTGAAAATTTATACCTCATTTGGCCATTTAGGCCTTATTCATAGTTTTTTTCATGTTTTTATTGATCTATATAGTGTTATGGGATTGCCAGTATTGAGAGGATCTCTAGTGTGGTCAAATGATTTAAGAATAATGGGGTTCCAACCATATGAATCAGGAATGAACCTATTTCACATAGTGGATAAGTTTCTAGATGGAACTAATGTGGGCTCTGTGACAGTGATATGTACCATTACCATTGTTTTAACTTTAGTTGTATATTTATTTGATATTGGATCCTTTTATTCATTCATATCAACATGTAATATGTACTTTTTGAGTCTTCCTATAGATCAGATTCATTTTGTGATAGAAATTACTTTTCCTCTTATTATGAAGAGGTATCGGGGAGTTTTATGCCTCTATTACATCTTCTATTTATCATAGATCGATATACTTTGTTAATATTTTGTTATTTAGATTAATCCTCTGGATTTCATTCTTGTAAATGACTAATTTTTTTCTCAAAAATCTTGGATTGATTGTTATCATTGATGGGTTTCCATTACTACCCCCGATGGAGAGTCTTATGTTTTTCAAATATAATGGGACCCAAGGATTATATAATCTAGACCTCCACTTCTATATTTTGGTGGGTTGATATTCATGTGCTTTTGAACTAGAGAAATAATCATCATGTGGTGAACTTTCTCTAGTATCAGATGAGTTTATGGATGTTTTCTCTATTGGACTTTTCTAGCATACCACCGAAGAGGGAGGTAGTGTTCTCAATTGATTTGGTATCAGGTACTCAACCCATATCTATCTCATCCTACCATATGGAACCAACTGAACTAAGGGAATTGAATAATTTGTGGGATAACTTAATTTCTAAAGGCTTTATTCAACCCAATGTGTTGCCTTGGGTAGCACCAGTACTTCTCAACAAGAAGGTTGGTGGTACCCTTCACTAGTGTGTTGATTATAGAAATCTCAATTGGTTTATGGTCAAGAAAAATAATCCATTTCCATGAATTGAAAATTTATTTAATCAGCTAAAATTGGATAAGTGGTTCTCTGATATTGATCTTTAGTCCAGTTATCATCATCTTATGATCAAGGAGTTTGATATCCTGAAGACCACTTTCAGGAGAAGGTACAAACACAATGAGTATCTTTTTACTTTATTTGGCATGTTCGGTGCTATTTATTTGTTTATGGTGTTGATTAATATGATATTACACCGGTATCTTGATTATTTCATTGTAGCATTCATGGATGATATCTTTGTTCACTATAAAATAGAGTAGGATCATTTTCATAATTTGAGATAAGTTTTAGATATCTTGAGGAATCACTGACTTTATGCCAAACTGTAAAAGTGTCAATTATTGATTCAGGAAGTGAAGTTGTTCAGGAATGTGGTCTCATAACCTGACATCTTAGTTGATCCTGATATGGTAAAAAATTTAACTTAGTGGTGTTACTACATATTATCTTTTAGATTCATAGATTTTTGGGTTTTCTAGGTTATTACCACTGGTCATAAAAGATTTCTCAAATATATATCACTATTGACTTCTCACACTCAGAATAGAGGGAAGTTCATTAGGGATTTTAAATTTCAGGATTTCATTTATGAGTTTAAGTTTCATTTGACTTGATCTCATGTTTTCAGTCTTCTAGAGGCTAGGCATGACTATGTGGTCTTTTCTAATGCATTAGGAAAATCCTTGGGTTGAGTTCTCATATAGGGTGATCACATAGGGGCTTATGGTCCTAATAAATTTTGGAATTATAAGAAGAAATATCCCACAAATTATCTAGGACTCATAGATATTATGAATTCATTTAATTTTTGTTAGTGATACCATTTTAGAGAAAGATTTTCCATTTACTCTGAACACAAAATCCTAAGTTGTATCTTCTCTCAAAAATATTTTAATCTTCATCAGAGGAGATGGGTGGATTACCTACAATATTTTGACTTTGAAATTGAATACACCTAGAAAATGGGAACTTTTTTGTTGATTATTTGATTAGGAAACTACCATCCCATTCCATTAAAGATTATTTAGTGGAGTGGAAGCTCATAGATCTCTTTACTTACATGCATTTGGGAGTCTACAGGGATGGTTCCAAGGTTTTTTTGGTTAGCACCCAGTTTCCATTCTCTCTTATCGAGAATATCCTCTATGAGAAACATCTTTATGATGAGTTATGAGGTATTATGGATTATTTATATAATGTGTATACCATTGGTGAATGGAACCTATCTTCATAGGGTGTCTTTTTCTTCAGGAACTATTTTTTTGTCTTTCCTACAACTAGGAAGAATATTTTGGTGGATTGTCTTAATTCATAGTAGGTGGTTCACCTAGGCATGATGATGATTTTTTTATATAAGGCATCAATTTTAGTGGATAGGTTTGAAAAATAACATCATTTATTTCTTCCCCATTGTTATAACTATCAACAGATCAATGTTGAGCATTAGAAGCCTTCATGTTTACTTAAATCCCTTCATGTGCTAACTTGGAAATGAAATGATATTTTGATCGAATTTATTACAGGGACTTCTATTTGGGGATAGTTGAGTTTTACTATGATAATATATACTAGTTTTCTATTAAAATGAAACCCTTTGAGGTCTTATATGTCCAAACTTGAATATATTCACTCTCTTGGTTAAAGATTTTTGAATCTTCTCTTATGGGACCTAGTTTAGTTAGGAGATGATGGAGAAGATCCAGATGATTCTATAGAGTTTAGTGATGGATCAAAACTGGTATAAATATTATGAAAATAATAATTGACATCCTTTATATTTATTAGTTGGTTGTGGGGTGTTCTTGAGAGCATCACCTTAGTCAGGTCACTGACGCCTTTCAAAATAGGTGATGTTGGCACCAAGATCCCTGAGACTATTTGATGTTGTTGAGCGGATTGGGAAATTGGATTCCTATTTAGATTCTCCACCACATATGATTGTAATAAATGATATATTTCATGTGTCAAAAATCATGAAATACCATTTAGACCCATATAATTTCTTGTTTTGGAAGGACCTTGATGTGGAACCTAAAATGACTGTAATTGAGTAGCTAGTTAAAGTTGTTGATTTTAATGTAATGGTTCTCTGTGGAAATAATATACCTCTTGTTTAGGTTCTTTAGTAGATAGTTTTTTATTCTCACAATATGTAATAGAATCAGAAGATTATGAGAGATTATTGTCCTCTTCTCTTTGTGGATCAGTCTTCTTAACAAGGTTTTTATGAAGAATAAAGCATTAGGGTGGGGAGGTTTGTAACATCATAACTCTTGATTTCAGGTACTTACATTCCTTTTTTTATGATGTTTTATTTGGTTATTTTCATGGTTTGTTTTAGTTATCTTTTTGAAGTTTTTATTTGTTTCTAGTACTATTCACGGTTTTTACACAGATAGGGAAAACTATGATGGTCATATAGAGAAACTGTGCAACTTGAATTAGAGTTCCAGAGGAGGGAGAACAGATTGGTGCACGGTCAGTAAAAAATGTGTAAACTTCCCCTAAACATTGTAACTCAATATAGATATTTTTTTCATGGTAGAAACATTGTTTTTCAAACCATATGGCTAAATCTTGTCTCTTCTCTGGTAGTCTAGAAAGGGGTATATGATTAGAAAATAGTTTCTCAAACCATGCGATGCTAATTAATTAATCCAAATTTTTTAAGACCTAAAACTCATCAATTTCCCACATTCTTCTTCTAGAGGAATAGGAATGTGACTAAGAAGACTCCTCTTGGAGATTTTGGATATTTCTTACCTCCCGGTAATAATTTTCAATGCATCTTTGGCTGTTGGATCATGATTTTCAAAGGTATGTGTTTGTTTCTTGTGCACTTAATTGTTCTTATAGATCCACCATTTTCTTCTTGAAAAAAACCTTATATTAGGGCTGTGGGTGTTAGATATAATTTTTCTGAAATTTTATAACTTATTTTCTTATATATCCATCATGTTTTTTAGATTAATTTTCTGGATATCTATTGTTCATTGTGTGTTCTTTAGGAATCATTGAGTTAAGTGTTTTTTTGTCTCTCTCTCTATCTCTATTATTGTTATAGAGATGATTAATTGGAGATTATTATTTGATATTTTTGTTTATGGGATTCTTCCTCCAATTATTTATCCATTTTTGGGTGTTTTAAGATATTGTGTTTGAGGTAGGAGGATTCGTAAAGAAATTCATATCGATTGAAATTGTTGTTTCTTGATTGATTTGAAAAGGATTTTCAATTAATTTTCAAAGTGTGATTTGATACTTTTGAAAAATGATTTAAAAATAGAATAGTGTGTGTGTTCAAATCTATTTGAAAATGGATTTTGAAATAGTGTTTTGATTTTTGGAAAATGAAATTGAAGTAAAATGAATGATTTACAAAATGATTTTGATGACGCTTCTTGAGTAAAAAAGGCATGAAATGTTTTTATGGTTTTGAAACGAAATAAATTATTTTGAAAGGAATTATGGTTAATGAATTCATTTGATTTTGGTTTTTAAAACAAATATAAATTTTTGAAACTTGAACTTTGGGTAATTTGAATTGAATGATTGAAATTTTTTGATACTGAATAAAATGAATGATACCCCCTTGTATGATTGATTTACTTGAAGCACATGGGAGCCTGGTTAGTTAGGTGGGTAGTCCATGACAATCATGGTAGGCATGTATTATCTCTACATAGACATTAATTAATTTTTAAAATGATATTTAACTTGATGTGGGTAGGTATTTAATTCCCTGGAGTAGACTTATATTCCCCCTAGGCCTGAGATTTAGGGAAGTGTACACACCTGGATTCATATTTTACTAAGATGTGTGAGGATCCTAGATCCTTAATCTAACTAACCTTAGGATTTTTAACTACAGAGCTATGATTGAAAAATATTTATATATTCCAATTTTTATGAAATGATTTATTCATTCTTGTTTTGATATATATGCTTATTCTTGCATGTTTAGATGGAAATTTACTTTTATACCAATTTTATACTCTCCTTTAAAATTATTTTAAGGGAATATTTTATCATGTATTTTGAAAATATTACCATGCCATATTTTATTTAAAATTAATCATATTTTCTTTATTTGATATATATTTCTTATGTAATTCTTGGTGGTATCCTTCTGGTCTACTGTTTCTCACACCCTACTTTTTCCTTTGGGGATTTATAGATTTTTTATGCCAAGTCTAGGAAAAGTGAAAGAACCACTTATAGGTGGTGGGTTTTGTTTATAGAATGACATTATGAGTTAGTGATAACATGTGGAGTATGTGATCAACTTTCTACGAGGAGAATACATATTGATTTCATATTTTAGTTTTGTAATTTCTATGGATTTTTTTCTAATATTGGCACTTTTGACTTGATGAATTTTTTGGTATATTGATAGTTTATGGATTATTTATACTATTTTCATTTGTTTGGTTATTCTTGTGGTGAAATAATTCCTACTTGATTGTTTTTTATTCCCAGGCACTAGTCAGCAGCCCATGAGGATTGGGAATACAGTTCAATCCATGACAAGATTTATCCATGTACCATTTTGGTTTATGATAACCCTCCTTCTATCGTTCCCATGTTTTAACTTCACAGTATAAGATCACTCATTACATGGTTTAGTATAAGAATCATCTTCCCAGACACTCTATCACATGTTATAATATCTCTTTGACTTTGTACAGCTCCAATCATGATCATAGTAGCATATACATCATCTATTTTGCACAGAAGATCCTCTCCATTTTGATAGAATACTCAAGCTCAACATCAGAGGCCTAATAGCACATGATAGGTTCTTAGCCACAAAATCACTCTCCTCTATGATAAACAGTCACAGTAGTACACATCCAAATCTCTCCACATGGTAGAAGGTCTTCTCACATCAAATCACATAGCCCAACCATCTTTTCATGGTACATCTCCTCCATGGAATCAAAATTATTCAACCATTAATAGCACTTCATAATATCACTTCGCCTTTATGGTAGTGTCTCAACTCACATGACACCATCTTCTTCACGGTAGAGTAGGAGTGTCTATGGAATACCTTTAATGTTTTCATGATATCATGGGTTCATGAGATAATGTACTACCAAGTGTTATAATCTACAACCATGAGTTATAGTCTATGACTGTAGAGGATTTATACAGTTTTGAATGAGATCTGTGATACTAAACTCTCACTAAGAAATTTGAATGGTACCAAAAAAATATAGTTTCTTTCTTTTATTTATTTATTTTAGAAATTTAAAATTTCTCTATTTTTCATTTATTCAGTATTTTATTTTTTAAAGAGTTTATACATCATGATTTTAATATTTCATTGGTTTCTATATTCATTATAAATTATGTTGAACCTATGTGAATATATTTTATAATGTTTTAAATATTATTAGCCTTTTTAAATTTTCTATTCTTCATCCACGTATGAATACATAGTATGTTCCCTATATACTTGAATATATTTATTACTGCATGATTTTTTGATTTTCATTATTTTATAATTAATGTTAAATTTATATAAAAAGGTTAAAAGTATTTTTAATTTCAAAAAATAAAATTAACATTGTTTCCATATTTATCACATGAATTTTGAAAGTATTTTTTACACAGTCAGTATGCTTGTGATTTCTTTAATTGGGTTTTATGGAGAAAGTTTGAACATATGAATTTAAATTTTATTTGACACGTTTAAATTTGTTTAAATGATATATTTAAATTATTCTGAATTCTTTTGATATTTCTAGAATATATTTTATCTCTGTAAGTTTTAATTTTGACTCAGATTCTATTATTTTGAATTGTTTAAATGGTTTAATCAAGTTTGTAGAATAAATATTTTTCCTTATAAAGGAGTTGAAGATATTTTGAAAAGATGTGATGATACACACCTTTGATACAGAGTGAAAAAAATTGTTTACACTCTTATGAGAACTAAGTGGTCCTTTAAAAAACTATTTCATCTATTGATGAGCTCTCAAGGTAGGAAAAATAATATTCAACTTCATTCACCTTGATGTGATAAACTATACCAATGCTGGAAATCATGGAGTACACTGTTGAAAACATTAAGAAGAGAATGTAATAACTATTCTAAACCAACACATATTTCTATAGAAATATAATAGTTTTCAATGTATTTTATTTCTTGTTGTTCTCGGTAGTTTCCTACACTTGTATCTTTCCTCACATGGGTTATACTTTCTATAAAAGTTATTCATTTGGATATGTTTACCTAATTAAAAGATAGCTTCTTCATTTCTGCTACTTGACCAAAAAGTAGTGTTCCTACTACCTTTTCAAAAGTCAGTTTTATGGTTATGATTACCTGACTAAAAAGAATTACACATATGTTGAGGTTTCTCCTTGTTGAAAATTCCGGGTTCTATCTGCTCCCACAAAAGGATAGGTAGTTTTGGGGATGTTAATCACAAAATTCTAGGTTGGGATTCATCATGTTATAGAAGTCTAGGTTTATATTTCTCCAGTTGTGAAAGTCTCTATCTCTCACTATATCTCTCTCTCATAGTGAGTGTCATACTCCATAAGTTAGGGTGTGATGAGTAGATTAGGTCTAATTTGGACTGAACCACTATAAAATTCCTTATTCTCATCTCTTTTATATATATGTATACACTCTTTACACATTATACTTAATCATTTTTTCTTATCTAATTAATTATCTTAGTCCACTGAATTTACACTTCTTTATAACTCTAAACTTTTTATAAGGTATATTCACCCCCTCAAGAGAATATTTCAACCCCTCTAGCCTAATAATAAATTAATTATAAATTTTATGTGAAATACCCCCTCTTATTGATTTTGGGGTTTTATTCATCCAATTTTGAGGATAAATTAGAAGAAATTGATGAAAACCCATGGTTGGGTATGGGCACAACACACTTACATTATGCCTTAGAACCTTCAAGTGGTATCACGTTAATTTTTAATTATTTATCAATCCTTTATCAATTTATGTATTTGACTGTTATTTTTCCATTTCTAGTTGTTCATTCATTAATTAGGCAGTCGATATATCACTATTGTTCACTTTCATATGAATACGAACATGCCAATAACATATACAAAATTCTCTATGTTCCAATCTGGAGGTTCCACAGATTCTCTATGGATAAAATAGATACAAGGAATATAATTAAAAATTACATGCCATGCTCCCATGTTCATTGCATCAGGATGAGTTGTGAAATATATGGAACATCTTGTGGGAGAATAGTACGTGACATCATTACACACTATTTATTGACCAGACCAGATGGAACATGTATTGGAGGGTTACATTATGTGTATATGAAGTAAACACCATGTAACTCATATTGTTTTCCTCTCAGGAATACCAAAATTCATGTCATCAAGGTATGCAACATGTATTAATTAAACATCACATATTGACCAAAAACCGAATAGCATGGACTAGAAGAGATTACACAATGTGTAAGTCGCATGAACATATTGTAAATTATAAGTATTCATATGAAATAAATTCCAAGTCCATAAGTGTGTGATGGGATGTCCAAATAATGAAGTACATGGTGTGTAGTTGTTTATACATGTTTTGTAACTCATACCCATTCATGGGAAGTGCATTCCAAGCTAGGTTATACCACATGAATTAATTATAAGGAATAAATATTAATATATAACTAAAAATAAGATACATGGTGTGTATCTAGTGTAAACACCATTCGATGGGTTTTTTAAAATTAAATGCTAAAAATAATTAGTGTTTTACATTATTTTGGAACCACACTATGTGTATAGTCACCGTACACACCATGTACTTTATGGGATTTTCAACAGTACATGTCAAGTATATTAATGGCATGTCTTGTGGTCATAAATTTCATATTTACTACTCATATTTAATTATAATACTATGCATCATGTAATATCATTATATATCATGTACACTGCATTCCATGTAAGTATACGGTACATGATAATGACCATATAGAGTGGGTCCCACATCATGAAATCAACGGTATATGTTGTGTAGACTAAATAAGTATATTCCAAGTTACCTCTATTACATAATGTGTTAAATTTGAGATAAAGTTTAATACTAACTAGAAGAGTACACACCATGTCCCGGGTCCATACATTCCTTGTATGTATATTTTTAAATTAATTTAATTTTTTTAATTTTTTTCAAATTACATTGGATGAGAATCTTAAGGATTGTTTGGGTATATAATTAAGGTAAATGAAATAATTAATTTGTAAGATAATTAATTTATTAATACAATTGGGTTTTCTTAATAAATAATGAATAGAAATGAATGCTACCAAGTTTATTAAATGAGTATTTATTGCATATTTGGATTAACATGTGCTTGAACAACTTATATATGTATTGGGTTATTTTAATTTATTTATTGAATGGGTTTTTGTGATAATTATTATTAAATTATAATGATGATTTTTGAATTATCCACACTTGATTATGTACAGGTATGTATGTCCATAGTTTATTTTATGTAACCATATACCCACGGTTCCCCTCACCTATGTGTGAGTAAAAATATGTAAAGTAAGGATCACCCATGAGAATTGAGAAAGTTCAAGATAGAGCCATAGTGAAACCATTCAAGGAGATACATATGTAAATAGGTGGAATGCTACAACTTGAACCAAACTCAATTCCAAGAGTTATTCCCCTAGGTTCAAGGGTTATTTTGTCATCCTCTCGATAAAAAAATAGTATAAAATATTATGATCATTCCATATATATATATATATATTATTTCTATTCAATGAATGGTTAATTATTTATGTGTATTAGATATTGAACATTATCCCATAAAGTTAAAGAATTAAAAATCATGTAATATGGAATAAAATAAATATATTAAGTATAAATTATTTTATTAAGATATGGTTAATTAATTATGTAAAATATATATAATATTAACAAGCATATAAAATGTTAAAATAAATAATAGTTACATATAAAGATAAAATACCTCACATTTAATATTAAGTCACTAAAGTCTTCCATTACTTGAGTTAAAATACAACCATGGTTCAAAGTGCTTGCCTTTCCCAAGTTAGGGTGCTCTCAATTATCAAGTATTTTTTATAAAGTTTTGGGTTAACTTAACCAAGTTAACGTCAAGGGTTAATAGCCCAAGTAGAACATAGTGTAACATGAATGAATGTGTTAAAGAAATCCTTGTTTAGGTTTTCATGATTATAAAGTCCACTTAACGGATCAAGGAACTATGAGTTAATGCAGTTAGTGAGATCACCTACCTAAATACCTTAAAATAATTTTTTAAGCTTAAACCTAGATTATGGAAAGTGAAATATGGATCATTTCCATTAGAATATTCACATGATAAGATATTTTTAATAAAATAGTCAGAGATATTATGATTTGATAAAATAGTGGTAGACTAATAAAATAATTATTGTTATGTCTTATATATATTGGTAATTAAGATAAAGTATTAAAACTTCTTTTATTTTTAATTGTAGAAAATGGAATGTCATGAAATATTGATATTATCACTATGATTCTTACTATATAAATACAATATCTTGAATGATAGTAACTTAAAGGAGTGGTAGAAGAGTTTACAAATTATACTATGCTAAGAATTAAAATCTTACATACTAGAGTCACTAGTTTTTAATAAGCCCTCTAAGGAGGTGAGTGGGGAGAATCTCATTGTTTATTTGATATTCCACGATAATGTGCAATATGTATAGTGTTTGATGTTATCATCCAATTCTAGTGAGATCCAGATCCTACACAAAAACATGGATTCTTACACGATGTTATCCCATATTTATGATATTTATTAGGAGAAGGATAGATAAGAGATATATAAGATCTCCAAGGAACTATTTGTGTTCTATCTTAGAGAATGTTCTCCAGTCAGAGCTCATGTGGTCAAGATGATTGTCTATATTGATTAGACCTATTGGGTTTTAAGCTACATAATTAGTTGAAAACAAATATCATAATATCCTCACTACCTCATATATTTTCTAGTTTAGTTGTGAATTGTAAAATAGACAATATTGATAAGTTTCTCACAACTATTATAAAACTTATTTGCTAAAAATATCAGGACATGTGGCTTTGAAAAATTGGATTCCTTATAATGATAAAAATAAAGGAAAATTAAAAGGATTCTAAGAACCATTTCAAGTCTAAGGCTTCTACACACTACCTTACCATGAACAAGAATATCCAAAGTTAGTCTAAGGAATAATATGTATAATTTTTTTCATGTGGAAAGAAGGGCCACTGGAAAAATAATTTCTCCATAGTAGAGAAGAATGAAAAATATTTAGGTGAAATTGTTACAAAATTTAATCTTTCTATATAGAATAATTAGATATTAGATACATGTTTTAGTGCTAAATATTTATATTCAAATATAGGAACTGAGTAGATTTTGGATGATTTCAATAGGTGAGGTTCATATTCTGGCTTCCAATGAAGTAATTTTGGTTTCACTAGATATTGGATACTCCCACCTTACTTTTCTAACAATATTGATTTTAATATTAAATAATTATTATTATGTTTCTAGTGTTAATAAAAACACTATAACCGTGTTCATTTTATACATGTATTTATTTGTATTCAATTTTAGGAATAAAAGCTAATAATTTTATATAGATAACATCTGTTTCAGTATGACACATCTCAATAATGGGCTTTACATAATAGAATAAAAAATCAAGTGTTGTTAATAAATAATGAATAAAGTCCACATGAATCATTTCACATCATGTTTTGGAATCATCGACTTGGTTACATAAATGAGAATCACATGAAAAAACGATTATAATATGGTTACTTAGATTCATTAGAAATAAAACCCATTGGAGAGATTGACACTTATTTATAAGGTAAGATGACCAAACCTCAATTTGTTGGAAAGGTTGAAAGGGTCATTGATCTTCTTATATTAGTTCATAGAGATGTATATGGACCTTTTATAGTAGAATATAAAGTTGGATACTCATACTTCATTAATTTTCTCCATCATTTTTAATAGATATGGATATGTACACTTAATGAGGTATAAGTCTGGATCCTTTGAGAAATTAAGAAGTTTGAGAATGAATTAGAGAATCATCTTGGTATGAATACAAAGAAACATAGATCAGATTGATTTGTAGAATATCTTAACTAAGAGTTCATAGAATATCTATAGGATATTGGTATTTTATCTCAACTCGCTCCTCCTTAAACACAATAGTGGAATGGTGTTGGTGAATGGAGAAACTATACCTTAATATACATGGTGAGGTTGGTGATGAGTCATACAAATATTTCATTTTACTTTTAGGTATATTAATTATAGAATGTTGTGTACACAATAAACCATGTACCAACTAAGGTGTAAAATGGGATTCCATTTGAGTTCGGGAGTAGAAAGAAACCCATTTTTTGTAAAATTACCATGTATGAGGTTATAGAATGTGGGTTAAGATTATCTCTGTAAATGAAATAACACTATTGATAATAAAGTGTTATATGATATCCTAAGGATATAAGGGGATATTATCTATATAACCCCTCATAATTTCAAATATGCAAATAATCCATGAATTCTGAGATGGACTCCATGTACCAGAATCAAATCTTAGTTCTAGTAGATTATCTACAAGATGTAAATCATTTTGGGTGTAAATATTTATTCAAGAATAAAATGGACAAGGAAGGTAAAATTATTACCTATAATTAATAAATAGTGGTAAATGGGTTTATGAAACATAAATTCATAGACTAATATGGAATTGTTTCACCAGTTTTTATAATAAAATACATTAGAAATATTCTTTCCATATTAGTTTATCATGATTATGATATTTATAAAATGGATTTCAAAACAGATTTACTTAATAGTAACCTTATGGGAGATGTAAATATAACACAACTAGAAGGGTATATAATTCCAAATGAATCCAATAATGTATACAAGTTGTAAATATCCATTTATGGGATGAAGAAATCATCTAGATCAAGGAAAATTCACATTGATGAATCCATAAAGGAATTTTTTTTCATAAATAATTAATTTGATTCATGTTTCTAAAAAATATTTAGTTAGAGTAAAAAAAATCCTATTAGTTTATATTTATGACATATTACTAATGGGAAATGGGATTCCAATCCTATTGTCTATTAAGATGTCATTAAATAAGTGATTCACTATAAAATACCTAGGTGAAGTGGCCCACATTATTGAGATCAAAATCATTCAGGATATATCTAAGATCCTTCTTGGACTAAGTCAAATTATATGCATTTATAAGGTATTATAGACATTCTGTATAGAATAATCCAAGAGGGGATTATTTTTTTTGTCATATTATATACATCTCTATAATAAAATGTGTCCACAAACATAAGAGTAGAGACATAGTATGACTAGTATTCCTTATGAATTGGTGATATTATCATTTGTTTATTCCATACAATATACTAGGATTGATGTTATATACACCTTGATCATGGTAGGAATATATCAAACAGATCATGGTAACCACCATTGTATGGAATTCCAGACTTTCCTAAATTTTATGAGGTGTGGTAAGGATATATTCTTGGTTTATAGAGGAGATAAAGATCTAGTTATCAGAATATATATATATATATATATATATTCTAGTTTCTCTATAGATCATTATGATTATAAATCATATTCAAGATATCTCGTCACACTCAATAGAGGAGTTATAAGATTGAAGAGCTGAAAGAAGTAGGTGGTCACTAATTCTATAATAGATCCTGAGTATATTACATCTTCTGATATATCTAAAGAATAAATTTGAATATAAAAATTCATCCAAGAGATTCATGTGGGGCCTAATAGTAAATATTTTATCAAATTGTATTGTGAAAATACTGTAGTGGAAGATCTCGATAAAGAGATAAGGTCACATCAACCCATGAAGAATCTACTTCAGAATTATCACCAATTGATGTATTTTTATCAATGGGGTAAGGTAATAAAAATAATATTTTCCAAAAAGGATAACATGGTTGAACCATTCACTAAAGATGTATCTCATTTTAATCATGAATATCATGTGGGAGCTACTGGGATAAAAGTCATTAGCAGTTGGCTCTAGTTCAAGTGGGATTCTGTTGAAGTTTGTTCCCAAGAACCAGTTACTTTGTACTTTTAATTACCTTTATTTTAAATATATTTAATATTCATAAATATCATATCATATGATGAGTGTTATTATGTGTAAAATTTATGTGATAATTTCCTTAGAGTATTTATTGCATCAAAATTTTAGAGCAGTTCCTTGCTATGATAACGACCTTAAAGTGCTATGAAAATATTCTTAAATATATTTTTATGGGTGGATTAAATCTACTTGATGAAGATATATGATATAGGATATTAGGTGTAGGGTATTTTCAAACATTTAGACTTCTTTTCATGAATTTTTCACTTGTTAATCTCTATGAGAGGAAATTTTGAGAACAGACCCACCTGTAGGAATTCCAATTGCTATTTTTTTCATTAGATATTACTATCTATGGATGTGTGTATTAGTATTTATAATTGAGATTAATATTATTAATTACATTATAGTTGATTCACAATGATTTATTTACAATAAATGTGATGACATGTTATCATTGTGGGGTAGGATACATTGGGTGTGGAACAATTTATATAATATTATTGAACAAGTAAATAAAGGTTTTTTACCTTATAAATTAACAGATATAAATATATCAGGCCTTTTTATTGGAATATAATTGTATAAATAAGTCCATTTTCATGGTGGTTTCCACAAAAAATTATTTTCAAGAGATTAAAATAAACATATATCATCCATTTAGGTTGATGACACAATTATGAAACCTTCGTGGTGAGATATTGAGATAGAGTGATTATATTTCACATTGAAATTTCATTAGAGGTTGTTTTTATTATGATATTAATGTATTTCTATATAGGTTACATGACATTCTTCAAGATATTTATCATGTAATTTAGTCTTTTTCTCCTAATTCCTTTGAGAAAGAGGACTAGAGTTTCACACTCTAAGGGTATCCAAAATCTCAGTGAAATTCTATATGAATTCAATTTATGATAATAAATATTATTCTAAAGTTTTAAGGAATAATAATTGTTCCTATTATATTGAACACATATGTATTTATTTAAAAAATAATACAGTGGTGTTTATTTATTTAAATAAATTGTTATTATTTGATGTTTTATGAATGTCAAGGATTGAGGGGAATAATTAAGGGTACGGTTGAAATGATATTTTAATATATCCATGAGTTTAGTGTATATTATGAAAATAATATTATTATTATTATTATTCAATGTGGAGTTAACTTAGAATTAATATATTGTTTAAGTTCTTTTATACAATAACCTATTCTATGACCTAAGTTTATAAACCTGATTATATCATTTTTAGGGAAAACATTTTCTGCACACATCATTTATCTATAGAGGAATTATCTGAAGACATGGATATGACTTATTAATAACACTCTCAAGAACATAGATCATAAATTCTCCTCATACCTCTCAAGTCCCCAAGAGACCTTGATAGATTCCTTCCATTCTAGAAGTAATTATAGCTATGATCAATGTGAATGATGTTAGGCGGTCAGTCTTTTCTTTTACCATGAAAATATTAATCCATGACATTTTGATGTTCTTAGAACATGTGTGGAAACTACTATATGTATTATACACTTAGATACTTCATAGAAGTGATAGAATAACTAGATTGGTCAATCGACTTGACAATGAAGAAAAAATCCCAAGACAATGGGTAATTATTATTTATATAAATTAATTATAAATTATATGTGAAAAATCATGTATCATTAATTATAGGGTTTCTATTAATCCATATCTTAGCAGTAATCTGAATAAATAAATGAAACCCCATTATTGGTCATGGACCCAATGCACTTTCATTACACCCTATAACCTTCATTTTTGACATTTTATATGATCATTTAAACATTAAATGGTCATTATGAAGGATGGGACAAACATTTCAAGAAGTTGGAATTCTATAAAACACACACTCAATATATGGTTGAATTTTTTATTCATGGAGACCTATATAAATTTATTCTATTATTATACATTAGTGTCACATTCTATTATGTTGAAATACTAGTTAGATCTATTAAAAGATGATTATCTCTAGCTATCATTTTTCTCTCATATTTAAATAAGGTTCTAGAATATCATGGTGTTGATAGAGAACCTACTTTAGCATCAAGTGATTCCCATGTTCCATTGATACCTCCGAAGGAAGGGTTCCTTCTACTACTTCTCAATGATCCTGCTCAACTACTTTTGAAAATCTTTAAAAGACTGGATTAACTATTGTAATGTGTGCTTCTCTAATTATTCAATTTATTCATTCAAAATACATAGATATATTCTATGATTAATTGTGTTTTGGAGTGTTCTTACATTGTGTTTTAGATGTTAGACATCCCTCCAAATTATAAAAACATCTTTAACCCTATGAAAAAAAATCATTGGACAAGTTTAGTGTGAGTCATACTCAATTATCACATAGATTTCAAACCAATATAAAGATTCACACAATATTTAACCAATCCTCTATAACCTAAAGATAAATATTTCCTCAAAAATATTGAGTTATGACTCTTCAAGCCCTATATAATCCCCATGATATTGTTATGATATTTCCTATCCTTGGTTATAACATTTCATTATATACGTTGACATGATTTTATGGTAGAATATGGTGAGTAACCAACGTTCTCAAAATTATTTCAAATGATAATTACACATTATATCAATGATAATGAGTTCTAAAGTCAGTCTTCATAACAAATAATTAGTTATTAGGGACCAATCTAATCATTTCTTGACAACCTAATTAAAAACTCAAAAAAATAAAAAAAAGCAAGTGTAGAGAATCTTTTCCTACATTCCACTAATGAGGCTTGTACTCACTTATGAATACACTACAAAAACCTTTATATGTACCATGCACTAAAATTATTAGAGATTAGATCCATATAAATAGATTAGAATAGATATTTATTCCCCTTTTTGGACTCTCTATACTATCATATCATACAGAGGTCTCAAACTCTCTATTATCAAACATACTTTTACTCTTGAGAATCACTAACATGTATCCAAACTACCAAAACCAACTACATAGGGAAACAAGTATCTTTTAACACTCTGATATGGCTTGAGGCTCAAAATAATTCCACCTAAATAGTTTCCAGAACCTAGGTGTTCCTCTTTATATCTAACTCTAAATACATCTGAGGTTGATGACTTGTTTTTAGTGTATAAACACAACAAAGGGGTCATTAACCTCATATAAAAATAAAGCAACCCGAGTATTTTTAATAATATATCAGTTTTTTGTTTTATATATATCCATTTTATTAATTTATATTTATTAAAGAAATATTAATTTTAAATTTTTTTATTTTTTAATTTTATATCATAATAGATTATATATGATCAATAAGATAATTATTTTAAATAACAAATTACTATGTTTATTTTATGACATAAAAGATTATTTATTCAAGGTTTTAATATATTTCTTAACATAATTTCTTATTTTTATACATTTAAAGAACTATTAGATTATTAGATATTTTATATTTGAATATTTATCTTCATTTCATGGATTTATATTGATTATAAATAATTAAAGCATGGTATAGAATGATAATGTTGTTTATAATTTAAAAATAAATATATATTATTCTAAAAAATTATTATATTTAATATATTTTGGATTACTATTTAAAAATTTATTATTTAAAATTTATATATTTATTTCAATAAAATGAATTATATATTGTTAATAATTTTGTCAAAATTGGTGAAAATTGATTTATTTAAAATTTATAAGAATAATATGTGATAGTAAGTAATAAATGTGATGTATAATCACACTTTTAATTAAAAATTGTTCTATAAATATTATAAACTATATTTTTATTTTTATTTTTTATATTTATTATAATTAAAGGAATTATTTTTAAATTTAATATTTTAATTCATTGTGGTTATAATGTAAGTGATATATTTGAATTCTAATTCCTTTTAAAAGATAATATTTTCAGTTCAAATTTAATTTTATTACTTATTAATTTATAAATATATAGAATATTTTATAAGAATTGATAAATATATAGAATATATTAGAATATTATAGATATAAAATATTATTATTTAAAGGTTAAGTATTCAAATTTTATGTAATTAGAAGTTGAGTAATACAGTTGGATTCCTTTTAAAAAACAAATAGTTCAAGTTCAAATTGAACTTTACAATCTACTATCAAATATGTGTCTAGAAACTTATATAACACTCATGAAATCTATGGAATGAGTAAAAATACTTAAAATATCTAAAACATCAATTTTTGGATGATATATGAATTCAAAATGGACAGCTTTTGAGAAACACACTTAAACTTCTTCTAAAAAAATAATTTGAAATCTCGTGGAATTCTACTTATTATTATTTTATTGTTATTTAAAATGATATATAGAATTATAGAAACCTATAAAACATGTATTAAATTATATGATAATCAAAATATCTTATAAATTTTTTTCAATTAATATATATTAATTCTTATGTTTAGATCAATATGAAAATACTTATCGATGTTGACACTATGCCTATACAACATGGGAAAAGTCCAAATTGAGGAATTAACTGATAATAATGAGAAGGGGTAAGTGGATTATAAACTTTAAGATTTCAAAATTATGACTAATTTGTAATTTTAATATATATTAATGAATTTTTAAGTTATAAAACAATTTAATTATCCAAATACTTCCCCATCGCTTGTCTATGTTAATAAACATCAACATTATTATCTTAAAAATATTATCATGATATAATGGGAATAAATATTTTTTATTAATAGTTTTAAATGATAAAAATTACTAATAATAAACTATATTTATGTTAATAATTTATTTTTAAAATTAAATAATTTTTTAATTATCCAAAACGCTTACATAGTGTCAAAACAACGCTGTGTGAGCTGGAGAAAAGTCAAAAATAAAGGTTTTAAAATATTTAAAGTGATAAGGTTTAGATGAATTAGGACCATGAATGGTTCATTAGAATAAATTTTATAGGTATTAAATAATTTAAATATTTAAAGTTAAATTCCATAGTCATTTAGAGATTATTAAAATCAATTTAAAGCATTAACCCTAAAATGGATTTAAATGGTTGTTAATGTGAAAAATAACTTATAAATTAATAAAAAAATAAAACCATATATTGAATTAGGAATTGATGATGAATAAAGTGATAAAAATGAAAAATCAATGAATTATATCATTTTTGGATTGTTCCCTAATGATTTTAAGAGAGTTTCTCAATGTGCTAAAGCATAATATATGTGGAAAACCATCATTATTGCTTATGAAGGTGCTAAAAATGTAATAAAATTATGTTAAAATACTAAAAAATTAATGTTTTATAGTTTAAATTTGTATTATAAATAAATTATTACTCAAATTATTAGAATACTCATTAATATACTGAATAATTTGGTTTCTTTGGGAACTAATATCCCAGAATCGGACCAAGCATTGAAAGTTCTTAGAGTTTTATATGGTAGATGAAGTGGAATCTATATTGATATTAGACAATGAACACTATTTAAGGATCTAAAGATGAATAATTTAATTGGAATAATCATAACATATGAATTTTAAATTCAAGCTGAAATGGATTAATGAAAGTTAATCAAAAAGGATAATTATAATTTAAAAGTCATTGCTCAAAGGATAAGAAAAGTTTAAAGAAATATATTCTAACTCATCTGTGTAAGAATGTATTAGTTCGAATTATAATTATTAACTTATAAAAATATAAATAATATTTAACATGTTTTATAAAAGGATAATTCTTTTCAAAAAAACCTTTAATAAATTGAATTGCCCAATGGACCATGAAATCACACTGAGAGGGTGTGGTGAATCAAAATAGACTAGATTTACTGAATTATTTTAACATAAAATTTTACCTCCATTGCCTTATTTGAACCTATATCTTGGTTTAGATTTATGGATATATTTATTCATTCTTAACACACATAATCACGTGAAATTCAGTAAATAAACAAGATATAGTAAAATATGAAATTTTTACAATGTTCGAACTCAATTTGGTATTCTACTTCTTATTGTGTTCAGGTCTAGTTCAATACATGAATTTTTTACTATTATCATAATTGGTTACATTGTGGAAGTTACTATACTAGACCTCGGGCATGCATCACCCATCACCCAATAGTTTTATGTGAAGGAATCACCCTTTACCCTAATGTGTTATGGGAATGAATCACCCTTTAACCAAGACTATCTTAGGATAAGTTCATTATACATGATCCTACCAGTTTTTATCCTATTGACTTGATAGTATGTTATTATATTAGTATCCTCTTGTATTCAATGGCATTTCTCAAATAACTCATAAAAAAGATCTTCTTTCTACTTCATGAGCTCTCTTCATCAACTGTAAGATATTATTCCACAACCAGAGCCTTCAACAGTTAATACATACTCTAATATATTTTCTTGAACATAAATATCTTCAAGTAACCAATATTTTATACCTAATTATGTATTTGGATAAATAGACTTAAATTTTTCTATAAATTATGTTTCAAAACATTTTGTTCTTCAGGTACTTCAACATTGATAACTTCTATAAGTTTTTTCTGAATGAATTTCCTTCTCACTAACTTATAGTTCTTAAACTTCTCAAATCCTATTACTAAAACTTCATAACTTCATGTTTTGGGTATTTAAATTATATGTCCCACATGATAATATGAACTTTTAGGTTATATTATCACTCTATCTGTTCTTAAATTATATACTCTCTTCTTCTTCTCTTTTTAATTGAGCTCTCCTTTTATAGCCACCACAGAATATTGAAACTTCCATGAAATGTGGTTCTTCTTAAATTACATGTTCTATCATCCAATAAATCAGGATTGACCAATACTTATCTATGTTTATTTCCTTGGTCAAACATCTTAACTTCTTCCTAAAATCTAAACACGAGTCACATCATATGACTCTTATATCTAGAATTACACCTCAGTGTCATCACCTTGACTTTGGATTCACATAAATTTTATATGAAATCTCATGGAATATTTTGATTCTTTAACTTCTATATACTCAAGATTATTTTGATATGAACTTTATCCTCTTTACTTTCTTGTTACACCTCTACCATCATATTACTGAATCATCTAAATATTCCTTATCCCTATTTTATTTCTTATTTTGGATATTTTTACTTCTCTATAAATATTATTAAAAATCTTTGAATTGGTATTTTGCCCTTGTTTCTTCCAAATTAATCATTAATTCCTCTTGAGCTTCCATTTTTATTCTTTCATAGATCTATTTCATAATTTAAACTCTACATTACAACATATCACATTATTTTTTAGCTTATGATCTCCCCATCTATTGATCATATAAACTTAAAATCATATCATCTTTATATCATATATAATTATTGATCTCCTTAGCTTCTGCATTACTCTAATTTTAGTTCACTAACTTATAATATTCTTATATTATGTTCATTTTCAGTTTCCAATCTTCTCATATTTCAATAATCTATACTTAGGCATATTTTCATTTTTAAATACCTTCCATACTAAACTCAAACAACTATAACATCATCTTTATCTACCACTTTATCTTCTATTGATCTTCACCAGCCTATACAAATTCAGTTTTTCTCAATTCATATAGATTATTAAATTACACTTTAATTACTATTAAACTTTTGGATTTATATCAACCAATGTAAAAATCATTAGTGAGTACTTCAACTTCTAGTCTTCACCTCCCAGAAACACTCAATATTGGTCTTCTATTACATTTTCCTTTTTTATTTTTTTAAATATTCTAAACTCATTAAGAACCATGAACTATTCTTAAACAATTTTGATGTATGTTACTTTTAACGATCAACACATCATCATATGAATTAACTTCTATATTCACCTTCTATAACTTCTCTAAAAATTCCTCTAATAGATAACCTAAACATATCCCAATGTAAGTTCTAAGGGACTTTTATAAATTATTATTATTAAACTCAAAGTTAATTTTATGTATTCAATGAGCTTCTAATAATTTACAAATTTTCATCTCCAACTTATAATGTGACTCTTAAATAAAAGTAACTTATTTTTTAGGTACTTATCTTTCAGAATCCAACTTCTAGATACATAATATTTTGTATTCAAAACTCATATTAGAGAAGTACATTAGTATATATTTCTAATTTTTATCTTAATTAATATATTATCTTCCAAATTCATTTTATCTCAGAATCCACAACTCACCATGTAACCTTCTTGTAATGCATACGGGTTATCTTAAATTTATGTATATTCTAGAAATAGTAATTTTAGACTTTATTCCTTGATATACCTATATACTTAGTTATTATTTAATATGTATAACTTATAGATAGTTTAACTTCTAGATATAGTTTTCTCTAACGTAACTCCTCAACCTCATCCATGTGAATTTCATCTTTCAAAATCTATTCTCAAACTTTTTAAACACACGTATTGATTCTCACAAATTGAAGAAAATAAACTTGTAATTGATATTTCTTTTATTCTCCTTTAATGATTCTTATTGATCACACTTTATTTTAGATCAAAAATCATCATATATTATTTCTACCTAAAATATCCATTTTCACATAGTAGTAACATCATATTCATTATCAATATTTTCTCAATTTAATTAACAATATAAAAGCATCCTATTCCTCATACAAATTAATTATTCACACTCCCAATCTTTGGAAGTGTTAACTTTTAGAAGTAGATATGGACTCAGTCTATGTTATAGTGTGTTAAATTATAAAATAACTCCTAATGTACTTTCATTTCATCTTAATTCCCTATCTATAAATTTCTTTACTCATTGAATTTTCAAATTATTGAAAAAAATAAAGTACCCATCACCAAAATCCATTGGTTTCATTATAAATTCAAAACATTTAATGAAAATTAAAAAGAAGTGAGGTGATATAAATATAAGAAACTTGGTCATATCAAGCTTGTATGGCCTTGACTAAAATATAATAATAAATATCAAAAGTATTTTCATAAAAAACATACTCTAAGAAGAAAGGTAAAGGATATATAAAGGTTACTTGGAGTGATCTTAAGGATTCTAGTGATGAATTAAACCATAACTCTAAAGATGAAAAAATTAAATCAGAAAAGATAATGTTTTTTTTATGGATTGAGATAAATTAGTATAATCATTCTCCTCAACTAATTCACCATATAAAAATTATGCATTTAATAATCTTTATGAGTATTATTTCATACTTTAAGATAAATTATGTGACTCAAAAATTATATACATAAATATCACATAATTTTATATGAATATTCAATACATCTCATAACAATACATTACCTATAACTGTAAATCTTTAGTTTCTTTGAATATTATATAAATAATAATCTTATTTCATGAAATATCTTCAAAATATCCCACAAATATTTTATCACATAGTACACTTATTATTCATACCCTAATTAAAAACTTTCTTCCTAACCTTGGGAAAGGAAACATAAGAACATGTGAGCTTTGATGCTCAATAAGGGTAAACATAGGATATATTAGTCAAATATCATATGAAATAATTACATGAGAATAAGGGTATTATAATATGATATTATCATTTGAAAATAATATCCATCAATTCATATATCATAATCAAAGTATTCGGAAGATCATAATAGATGAATCGTAAAATATTTAAAGATCACGAGTCATGAGACCATATCATAATCATAGGAAAATTTCATAGATATTGGTATAAAAATTTTGTCATAATCATAATATTATAAATAATATGTTAAGGATACAGACCAAGGCATTCATATCAGGTTAGGTTTGGGTTAACCACCTGTGTACCAGCTTTTGGATTGGGCTAACCACCCGTATACCCTCTTTTGGGCTTGGGCTAACCTCTCATATACCCTTTGATCTTATGAAACATTAATCATTTACAAATTAATTGGAGGGATATTATAGACCTACCCATGTCATAATCATAATCCTTTCATATTTATTCTATAAGATCATTAAAAAATTTATCATTTTTTCATAGCTTGACCCATGGAAAAGAAAATAGGATTCATACATATCTCATCATCATAATCATAAAACATCCATAGAATAAATAAAGATACTATCATTGGATCATATACCTAGTGAATCAAAAGTAACATCAATGTATGTTTTCATAGGTAAAAATACCTTTAAAATATCACTGGAATATATCTTGGGTAAAATACCCTTTTCATTTTTAAATCACTTATTTAAAATATTAAAATTTACATAATATTAGGAATAAAAATTTATTTCAAAAGAAACATTTAAAATTTAAAGTTAATCATTAAATCAATGAGTATTCATGGTGGTGGGAAAATTCATTCCTATGGTATATGTTAAAACCAAGATTTTGTTCACGCCTTTGGTAAAAAGTGCCTCATTCGAAAAAAAAAGAATATTGTTTCTAAAACTTTTTATAGAAATTAAAGGATCAGTAAAAATGAAATTAATAAATAATTTTATAATATTAAAAACATTCATAAAAATATTTTAATTAAATTATGTACATGCAATAAATATATTCTCGACTGAATAGAGAAACAAAGTCTGTTTTTCTTAAAACATTCTTTTAAACTTTTGAGTAACTAGAGAGAGGAAAATTAAAGTAAGACTTGTAATATTTATAAATATATATAGGATGATATAATAAATTATATTTATTATATATAGATCATATAATTTCATCATCAATAATTTAAGCATAAACAATCCTAGTAAATAGTGAGATTGTTTTGTAAAACCCTTACATGTGGTCTGAATTGATTCATAAACAATTTTAAACACAGGTATAATAAATTTAAATTTTTTATAATTATATTCCAGAATCATTTTCATACTTAAAATACCATAAATGGTTTAATTATACCATTTTATCACTCATTCATTTACAATATTTCACTATCATTTTCATTTTAGGTGTTAACTACTTCATTTTTCTTGTATGTTTCGATTCAGTGGTTATAGTCTTTGTATCTTGATCAAGGTGAAATCATATCCAAAATGTTACTAATGATATAAATATCATATATATTCATTATATAAATATTCATAACTATCCATAAATTGTATATATAGAAAAATAAATTACACTGTTCATGGATATAATAGTTTGTATCTACACATCAAATGTCATTTTCATTTTCTAAAGAAAATAAGGATATAAAGTTAAATGATATTTTATCATTAAAAAATCATTATTATATCATAAATATAATATATATTTATTACATTTATCATTATATTCATCAATGTGATGAGATTTTGGAAAATGAATCACAACACTATGTGAAGGTGACAGTCCACACGTACTCATGAGCAATACCTTCATTTTCTGTTTGATAGAAATGTGGAGGAAAATGGATTTCCAATTATCATAATAAAATATATATATATATATATATATATAATGATGATTTATTATTACTTATGTTAGGATAGATATAATATATTTATAGGAAATATATTAATAAATACACTTTTAATGAACTAGGTAATACAATTACCTCTTCTTTGAGAGACCTCATTTGGATTAAAATTTACACCTTCATAGGATGGCCTTAGGGTAAGACCAAGTGATAAATAATGAATGTAAATAATATAGTAATGTTTCTTGGTAGTTTATATCCAAGTTATATGGATCAAATTGTATTAATAATGGGGGATAAGAGGTTCTCTCTTATAAGTGTGGGGAGGGACACACATGGAATTATTTGAAATATATAAATAATATAGTAATTTTCATGTGAAAGTGGAACCAAATGGAAAAGGATTCGAAGTTAATATAATTTAAGTTTGAAATATATTTAACCAATAATATTTAGATATAATTACATGTAATTTTTACCCTTATCACTAATTTGAACCCCCTTTGTTAACTCATTTTAACCCTAATGGGGCTAAAAAATATTAATTTTTTACTATTTAGTATGATAAAAAAATGAAATTTTCATCATTAAAAAATTCCTAAATTATGGTTCCAAAATATGGAATACATTTTATCCAATTCAATTTCTATCATTGGGATAAATTAACTTTAAAATAATTATTCAATATTTAATGAAAATAATTTTTAGAAAAAATTTACTTTTATGCATAAAAATGGATTTACTTTTATTCCTATCATTGTAAAAAATATTACATGAATGTTAAAATATTTCATTGACTATTTACTATATGTATTTCATTATCGCCATTAATCAAAATTGATTTCTTTAATTTATTTATATAAAAAACATTTCACGCATAAAAATAGTTTTCTGAAAAATATCTCTTTTACCCTTAGAATGATTTTATCTTCATTCCTAGCCATTAGATAACTGAGGTATAAATTTTTATTCATATGTTACCAATAAATTTCATTAAAATAAATTTTTAATATTGATATATAAAAATTTTTATATAAAAATTCATAACACTGAGAAAAAATACATTTATTCAGAAAAATTGTTCTTTTAATCATGAAATGGTTTTATTAAAAAAATCAATAATTATTTCATAGGGGTTAATTAATAAATTTGAATTAAGGAAATAATTTATATATATATATATTTCATAATTTTTTTATTCATGTTCATACCTTCCAAACAAATTAATAGATTTTAAATTTTATAATATATCATGGTTCATTGAGACTCGGGGTTGCATGTAAAGAAAGTTATCAAAAACATCAAATTTACTTCAAAGGTATGCATATAAATTCTTGGGATGTTACATTATACCCACCATAAAATGAATTTAACCATTTAAATTTTTTCACATCAATATAAATAAATGATGAAACTTCTACTTCATCATATCCTCAGGTTCCCATGTACCTTCTTGAATTTATAATTCATCCAAAGAACATTAACCGGGTGAGTAGTATTTTTTGTTTAAATTTATATCTATGATACATGATTTCAAATGATTATTTTCTATAAGAAACATCCTACTCTGATGTTACAACCTTTGAGATCAGTATATATAAAGGATTATGTATATACTTCTTCAAAATAAATATGTGGAACACATCATGAACTAAGATAGGTTTAGTGTAAGCGCTAAGAGATAAGATACCATCCTTACTCAGTCAATAATTTTTAAGTGTCTAGTATACCTAGTAGTCAACATTACCTTATTTATGAATCTCATAACTTTCTTCCATGGATAAATTTATAGGAATAACTTTTCTCTAATTTCAATTTCCAGATCTCTTCGATGATTATCAATATTACTCTTCTATCAAATGCAAGCTTCCTTGATGTGTTGATGAATGGATCTAACCTTCTTTATAATTTCCTTAGCTATATTAGGTCCCAATATCTTTTATTCTCCAACTTCATCCAAAATTATTGGAGTTCTACACTTATTTTTATAAAGGTAATCATAAGGATCCATCTTAACACTCGAGTGAAAGTTATTATCATGATATAATTAGACAAGAGTATGGTCTTGACCTCAACCACCTTTGAAATTTAGAGAATAGAATGTTATCATTTCCTCTAGGGTTTTAATGGTTCTATAAGACTGACCATCTATCTAAGGATGATAGGAAGTACTAAAATACAACTCCATCTCCAGAGTGTGTTATTAAATTCTCTATAAATTTAAGGTAAACCTCATATATCGGTCAAATATTATAGAATGTTGTACTCCATGTAACCTTACCACTTCCTTAATATATATCAAGGATATTTGATCAATATATAAATCTTATTTTATATAAATTAAATGTTTTCACTTAATAAGGTTATTGACTATAGCCCAAATATATTTGTTCCATTTAGATTTCTCAGAGGTTCCTATGATGAAATTTGTAGTGATTTTTTTTATTTTCATATAGTTATTAGTGTTTGTTATAACATCCCCACTTAAACTAATTCTACACAGACTTAACTTGTTGGAATACCATGCACTGAGATACATACTCCAAAATATCTCTCTTCATGTTATCCCACTAGAAATTATCTTTAAGGATTATATACATCTTCTTACTTCCAGGATTAATAGAGAATTATGATCTATGATATTCATCCCACATCTCCTTTAATTCTGGTATAATAAGGATGCATATATAGTTTATAAACCTTATTATTCCATCACAATCAATTTGTAACTCAAGAAAATTTCTCCCCTTCTATTTTAGCTCTATATCTTCCTTCACGCCTCTTTAATAACCACAAGGATAGATGGTTGAAAATTCAATTTAGAAATATAATTTTTCTCTCATTCCTTAAATATTTTAAGGTCTATACTTTACAAATCCATAAATAATAGGTCTTTTTTATCCTCATCATAGATAAGGTAGCATGATCTTTTCGACTAATAGTATCATCCAGCTTGTTCGCCTTCTTAAGGTGGTAATGTATTGAGTAGTTGTAATATTTAATAAAATCCAACCATATTCTCTTGAACATATTCAGATCTTTCTAGGTGAATATATACTTTAGAATTTTATGATTTTTATATATGTCACACCTTTCTCCATAATTATAATGTTTATGTATCTTTAACGAAAATATTACTATTGAAAACTCTAAGTCATGGGTTGGGTAATTCTAATCATGAAACTTTAATTCATAAGAGGAATGATCTATCACCATGTCATTTGGAATAAGTAAACATCATAGACCCTTATTTTATGCATCAATAAAAATCAAAAACCCTTCTCCAATGTAGGGTAATGTCGATATAGGTGCATTGACCAACCTTCTCTTCAACTCCTTGAAATTTTTCTTCACATTAAACTTTCCAAAGGATTTTGACTCCCTTCTAGGTTAGCATGGTTAGTATATTATATATCTGGGAGAAATTATTCACAAAGAATCAATAATATCAAACCAATCTATGAATATTATAGATCTTGGTAAGAGTGGTTAGTCTAGGCCAATGTTTAATGAATTTCCTCTTAGAAGGATCTACTGATATTCCCTCTATAGTGATCACATGCCCCAATAATAATACTTTATATAACCATAATTTACACTTTATTAATTTGGAATATAGTTTATCCTTCCTTAGGGTCTTTAGCTCAATTACAAATTGATCTTAATGATCTTACTTTCTCTTGGAGTATATAATAATTTCATCTTTAAATACTATAAAAAATTAATTGAGGTGATCTATAATGACTCTATTCATTAAATCCATGAATATAAAAGGGGAATTAGTAAGTATGAATAGAATCACTATAAATTCATTATATTCATACCTTTTGTGGTTAGGCGTGTATTCAATTTTGAACCATGATTTATAGTATCTAGAATAAAGGTAAATCATTGATAAGTATTGGGATCCTCACATTTGATCCAAAAAATCATCATTGTGGGGTAAAGGATACTTATTATTGATCATGATCTTGTTAAGTTCGTGATAATAAATACAGAGTCAAATTTATCCATCTTTATTTTAAAAAAATAATATGTACACCCCGTGTAGATGCACATGGATGAATGAACCCCTTATCAAGATTATTCTGGATTTTCTTGATTAATTCTTGAAACTCAATCAATGAAATTTTATATGTAGTCTTTGAAATAGGTGTATCACTAGACATAAGATATTTTGAAAACTAAAATTCACAATTCCTAGGAATACAAGGAAACTCTTCCAAAAATACATCAATAAACTATCATAAAATAGGAATATCATTGATGTTGATTTTCTCCCCAACCATATGAGATAAATACCCATTATTTATAGGAATCAAGACCCATAAATGGGAAGTAATTTCCCATGGAAGCTCTTATTCATCCTCAACCTATTAAATGATCATAGTTTTATTTGGAATATGAAATGCGGCTTAAATTACATGAAAATTGATAATGGATATAGATAGAGAGATCCAATACAAGGATAAAATTACATCAAATCCAAGTAGGGGGAGAATAACAAGATTTATAGGAATCATATTCCAAAAAACTTAAATCGAAGAATAATTATAGACTTTAGATTTGATCATTATATGATTAAGAGTTTTCATTACTAATTCAACATATAATTGTTGAGGTGGTAATGTGATACACTTATAAATTTATTAATATATAAAATATTGGGTAGAACCTGCATCAAATAAGATATTAGTTGTTCTAGAGTGGATGGTAAGTACACCATTCACCAATTTTTTCTCATAACCCACACTGAAAAATTTATCACATGAGATGTCCTTTTGTATCATGTATTAATAGGTTGCTGATGTAGGTCAATGTCATTAACCCTCAAATTCATGAACTGGTTATTATAATGCCCATACTTCTTTCATTTGAAACACTAGATTATGGGTGTTGTATTCTATGGATCTTTCTCTCTATTCACAACTTTAACTAAATTATTCTTATTATTTTGAGGTTCTATTTCTTGATGGCCTTTTTATAAACTTAAATAATTAACAAGTCCCCTTAAGAAAATTTCATCCATGTTTCTTTTCACACTTCTAGCATAAAGGAAGTCTTGTCTTCTTCACTACGTGGTTTTAATTATTTTAATTTCCTTTAAATTAAATCTTTATTTTCTTATCAAATCCACGAGATTAATGGGTGAATCTGATCTCTACTTCCAACTTAAGAGAATATTGAATGATTTATTCATAGATACTAAAGTCTTTTATGGATAAAACCCTTTTAAGACTTGGTTTTAAGCCACCAAATAATTGATCAATCTAGATTTTAGGTTGGATGATAATACCAGAATCATACCTTAAAAGACTAGTAAAAGTTTACTCATAAGTTCATATGTATTCATCATACCTTTACTTTAGATCAAGGAATTTCTTCTCCATTATAATATGAATAATATGAGGAAATTACTTATTGAAGAATAACATCCTAAACTAATTATAATTACCCTATCCTTTTGCACATATTATTAAATAATTTTATTCATAATTAACCATTAAATTACAAGCCAAGGATCAGAAATTTTAATGTATTTGGAAGATTAGGTACATAATTAGAAAACATGAAACCAAAATAAAAACATATTTTATTTAATCTCTATAATGAGATTCTAACTTCCATTGGTATCTTAAATCTTCATGGGATAACCTAGGGAATACATGAATTAAGGGATTAGCTAAAAATCCGAGTAAGGTTGTAAATATAGAAATAAAGCATAGAACAAGGGTTAGAAATAATAAAATGATGACATATAAAGGCATGTAACATGAATAAACATAAGGAATACTAACATATATAACATGGGAACATATAATCATGGAATCATAGGAATATTTCAACAACATACAACATGACTTAAGTATGATTCAAGGCGAACATCCAAGACTATAACACATAGTGAACAAAGTCTCGTAAAGGAATCAAGTCCACTCTTTGTCCCAACATGATGTCTCATGAGAATAAATATTAACCAATGAATTGGAGTTCTATATTACTTCACCCTTCATAATATGTTCATGAATATGTGTTCCATGTGAATAAGCAAGCATAAGGGTTACCCATGGAGAGAATTAGGTATCATAATCATGTCATAAGGAATAAAAAAGTGAATATCATAATTATGTACATGAAGGAATGAATTTAAATAATAAATGGACATTAATAAGGTAAAATAGGTATATATAATGATAATTGATTTCAAAATGAAGTGAAAACATGTAAAAATAGTGTTTAAGAATCATTAGAAATGAAACATTTCAGTATGGTTTAAGGAAAATATTAAAGATCATTTAAAGAGGCAAAGAAATTTTTTTTCATAAAACCAAAAATGAACCAAGATAGTTTTTAATGATTAAATGAGTGATTTTATAAAAATAATTTTGGATTAAAATAGATTATGGAGTGCACTTAAAATCAGTTTATAAATCGGAAAGTTCCCTTTGATATAGCTTTCTTACTAAAAAAAAATTGAGAAGAGAACCTTATAAAACATGTATTTCCCCATAAAAAAGAAGATTAGGGATAGGAACATATTTTTGGAACATACACACTGAATTTATGAGGATTTCATATGAATAATTAATAATTTAATTGGGGTAAAGATAGAGAAAGCGTAAGCTGAAGGAAAAATGTAGGTTCAGAAAGAATCTCATACCATATGTATGAAAGTGTTCTGCACTTGATCTTAATGTCCTATATAATAAAATTAAATTTATTAATTAATTACTTAAGAACCTTATCTACATTTTTTTATTTATTATAATTTTATTACATTCAATTATAATCTTTTTTATGAGTTATAAGATTTAATTTCATCGTTCAGGAGTGTTCATTTTCTTGGTTTTCAAGATCGGTTTGCTTGTATATGAGTATAGAAGTTCCTATAAAAATGGAGATAGTTATCCAAAATTGAAGTTATATGTTATTAATGAACTTCCAGGAGAATAATTTTTCGTATATATCTTTTTTTATATGGTATTAGGATGATTCATTAGAAAAAATTTAATAATAATTGTTTAGATTATTTTGCGGTTATTTGATCATCACGAACTAGTTTTATTTTATTAATTAATATAATGTATATATAATGGTTATAAAACATTAAATAGGTTTAAATAAATATATTATAATATATTTTATCCATAAAAATGGTTTTATGACCATCCTTGAATGCGGTAATGGAAATTTAAAACTCATTGTCCTTGAATGTAATAAATTAACACGTCACGGACATTGTTTTCATTTTTATAATAAAAGGAGATAGGAAAAGGAATGATTATGGTTTATTAAATAAAAAATATATTCAAGTATATAAATGATACTAGAGTTATCATGCAACTTGGATAATGGGAGATGAGGATAGAATAATAAAATAAAAAAAATTGATATGAAATTAAACGAAAAAGAATGAGGTCTTTACCTCCTGATCTCTTCTCCTTGAGAACCTCCTTAGGGAAATAGTTTTTGGTCTTTTGTTAAGAATAGAACCTCTTGGGATTGGGGAGGATACTTGGGAAGAATATTTGTTAGAAATTTGATAATCTCCAAGGCTTAATAGGTGTGAGGAGAAAAGGTGGTGAGGGGTGGATTTATAGTGTAGGGGATGGTTGTTCACTCATTATTTTATTCATTAGTTTATTATTTTTCCTCAAGATAATGAATAGATTGATAATTATCACTAAATATATTAAAATAATTAAGGATAGTGGTATATTATTTTCTTACATCAACCATAAATCATCTATGAATTGATAATTCATGTATTTAGCTTTTATCGTAAATTAGCGTATTTTATTATTCATAAAAATTAAAGTATTTTAGAAAAATTCAAAAAAACACTGTAACAATTTTTAAATGTGTAAAATTAAAAAATGAACTAAATTTTATTAAAATAATTTTCTAAATATGAGAAATTTAATTTTTAATTAAAATCAACATTTACTTGTAAAATACTAATTTTAAAATTATAACTATTTTTATAACAATTAGAAAAATAAATTAAGGTATAATAAAATTATCTTATAATCATAAGAAAAGAAAATATTAATTTATGAATATAATTTATGGAAATAAATTTTATTTTAAATCATTATATTTATTATAAAATTGAAAATAAATATTTATGTTTTATAAAAATATAAACACTTAATTTATAATTTCTAAAATATTTATTTACTTCTACTATGATATAATTATATCATATTTCCATTTATAAGATTACTAAATTTTATTTATAATTTCATGGGTTAGGTTTCTATTCTATTGACCAGTTTACTATTTAGAAGGTTCATATTACTATTCCAAAGGTCAAGTTACTATTCCATTGTTATAGGTTCCTTAACTTCTAGAAATACCTCTTATTCCATTAATTATTTATTTATAAAGTTTTTATTGTTTTATTTATGTGATTTTATGTGATTTATAATACATAGTATAATTATAATAAGGGAATTTCCATTGATAGAATTCTAGGTTGTTACATTCTTCCCCCTTATGAAATTTCACTCTTGAAATTTTATTTTACATACTATGGTGAAAAAAAGTGAGGATACATCTCCTTCATCCCCTCCTATGATTCCCATGTCTCCTATTTATACTTATGGTTCCACCATATTACTTTAACCAGGTGAGTAGTCTTGTTGCGTAGAAAATTATATTTATGGTTCAAGATCTACATTGGATGCTCCTTATAAGAGAGATCATTTTACAAATATAACACCTCTGAATTTAATACATGTGAGGGATCTGGTATGTACTTTTTCAAGAGGGATACATGGAATACATCATGTACTTGATACATGGTTAGTATAAGTGTTGGTATATAGGCCACAAATCTAAAAGGATCAAGGGTATTTATGGAGGATGATGTACCTTGGAAATATATTCCTGTATTCCAAAATATCATGATACTTTTCTATGGAGATATGTAGAGGACTACCATGTCTACCACCTTAAACTCAAGGTTTCATCGATGATTATCTATATATTTCTTCTGTTGACTTTGGTATGCCATGATGTTCTTCTGAATGGATTTCACCTTTTCCACCATTTATTTGACCATTTCAGGTCCTAGCATCTTATGTCCACTGACCTCATACCAGAAATCCAATGTTCTGTATCTTTTCCCATAAAGGGCTTCATATTGATCCATTTGGATGCTTGAGTGGAAACTGTTGTTTTAGGACAAACTGAATAGAGGTAGGTATTGGAATCATCCTCCCTTGAAGTCCATGTAACATGCTATCAACATTCCATCTAGTGTCATAATATTATATTCAGATTAGGCATCAGTTTTAGGATGAAAATACATACTGAAGTTCAGCTCCATGTTTAGATAATATATGATACTTTTAAAAAACTTATAGGTGAATCTTGGATCCTGGTCAGATACAAATGATAGTAGTACACCATATAGCCTTACCACCTATCTAATGTATATCCATACAATTTGATCCAGTGATAAGTCCTCTTGAATTGTGATAAATTGAGATGTCTTTGAACTATTATCCACAAAAAACCATATAGAATTGTTTCCTCTAGATTTCTTTGGAAGTCCAGTGACAAATTCCATGTAGATGTTTTTCCATTTTCATGTTTTTATGTGTAATGGTTGCATCATCCCATTATAATTTTTCCTTTCATACTTCTCTTAATGATATACCATGCATTTTTATATATATTCAGTAATCTCATTTTTCATATTATCTCACCAATAGTTCTCTTACAGATCTTGATACATCTTTATGATACCTGGGTTAAAAGAAAAGGTTGAGCTATGTGTGTAATTTAGAAGCTCTTTCCTTATCTCTATATTAGATGGTACACGTAGTCGTGACCCCAATCTCATGACTCCTTTGTCATCAATTTTTAGATCTAAAGTTTTTCCATTTTGGATAGCTTTCTCCTTTTTCTGAATTTAAACCTCATGTCTTTGTGCATCCTTTATTTTCTTCATAAGTGATGGTTGAAAAATCATTTGATAAAGGATTTATGATGTTCCTTCCTTAATGATTCCCATGTCCATCTTTTGTAGGTCTAAGAATATTGGATCCTTCTCAATTATTATCATTGATAAAGATGTTGGATCCTTTCTACTTATAGTGTCTTCCACCTTATTTGTTTTACTATGATGGTAGTGGATTAAGCAATCATAATCTTTGATCATCTCTAAACATCTTATTTGGCCCATATTAATATCCTTCGTGTTAATATATACAATAGTCTTTTATGATTAGTATATATGTCACACTTCTCCCCATAGAGATAATGCCACCAGATTTTCAATGCAAAGATCTCAATCGCTAACTCCAGATCATGCATGGGATATTTGTTTCTTGTGAATTTTCAACTAGCTTATGGATTAGGATATCACTTTATCATTTTTCATAAGTACATATCCTAATACCTTCATTGAATCATCAATGTACACCTCAAAGAGTTCCCCACTTGTCGGTAGTGTGAGCACTAGTGTAGTGATAAGCCTCTTTTTCAACTCTTTGAAGCAATCTTCACATTCACTAGTCCAGAAAAACTTTACTCCCTTCCAAGTCAGCCTGGTTAGTGGGTTATAACATCATGATAATTTCTTCAAAAATCATTGGTATACCTGGCTAGACCAAGGAAACTATATATATTTATTATATATGTTGTCATGGGACACTCCTCAATTGTCTTTGTCTTGGAAGGGTCCATAGATATCCCCCTACTAGTGATAACATTCCCCAAGAATGATAATTACTCCATTCATAACTAAAATTTACTATACTTTACATAAAGTTTCTCCCATTTCAAAGTCTCCAGCATAGTATTCAAATGCTCTTCGTATTCCTCCTTACTCTTGGAGTATATCATAATATCATCAATAAAGACTACCAAAAATTGGTCAAGGTAATCTCTAAATACACTATTCATTAAATACATGAAAACTTATAGAGCATTACTGAGTCTGAAGGATATTACTATGAACTCATAGTGTCTATAACTCATTCAAAAGGCAGTTTTGAGAATATCTTCCTTTCTCACCTTTACTTGGTGATATCCTGATTCAAGTTCCACCTTTTAGAAATACTTGGCCCCATGTAGTTGATCAAACAATTCATCTATCCATGGAAGGGGATACTTGTTCTTTATCATGATTTTATTGAGATCATGATAATCAATACATATTCACATTAAAGAATCCTTATTCCAAATTAAGAGGACTAGCACACCCCATAGTGAAGCACTTTGGAATATAAAACCCTTTCCTAGATTCTTATGTAACTACTTCTTTAGTTCTTCCAAATCAATGGTGGAAATTCTATAAGGTGTCTTTGATATAGGAAAATATCTAGGAATAATTTCAATTTAGAACCAACTTCTTGATAAGGAGGAGGAACAGGTAATTATTTATAGAACACATTAGTGTATTCCCTCACAATGGTCATGTCTTCAAGAATGATTCTCTCCTTTTTCTCAATCATTTGAGCTATATATTCTTTCTCATAAGGCAATAATTTCAAAAAATGATAAGATGGTTCTAATGGAGATTCATCCTCCTCCTTACACTTATACGGAATTGGAGAATATCTTGGGATGTGAAGATTGATCTATCTTTCCAGAAAACTGATGTTGTCTTTGTATAAAGATAGCCAATTCATGCCCAATATAGAATCAAACTCTACCAAAGAGAGTAAGACAATATTTTCTAGGAGATTCAGTCCACAAACATTAACAAGGGAGGAGTTATAAACTTTGTATGAAATAATTCACCCATTTTATATTCTCGTAGATAACTCAAGATCCATATTTGGAGGTGGTTTTTAATAGTTATACTATAAATGTAAGATATAAAAAAATGCATAGAACCCAAATCAAATAGTATGTTCACTATTCTTTAATGAATTATCATCATACTTATCACCACATTATTTTTGGGTTCCACCTCAATAGTAGTGATATAATATACCCTTCCTTGTTTCCTTAAATGTTGTTATTGTTGATTTCCTCCAAAAAGCCTTGGATTAGGGAAATGGATTCTATAATTCTTATGTTCCTTGCAGTTGAAACATTGCACTATAGGTTGAGTGTTGATCTAAACCTTCCCATCTTCTTCTAAATTATTGGGATTCTTCATATTCCTTTAGTAGTTATTAGCTATATTCCCCTTTATTCCACATTTAAAGCATCTCTTGTTTCCCATTAAATAGTTTCCAAGATTCTTCTTATCTCACTTTTGACACATGGGATGTTGGGTCTTCTTTCCATCATGGGATTTATCTGTTGATCCACCCATATTAAACACAATTTTCCTCTTTTTATCTCTAGTCTCATGGGACCACTGAGAGTCTATGATCTCCACTTCAACCTTAAGGGCACAACGAACAATCTCTTCATAGCTATCAAAGTCTTGAATCGCCATCGCCTTTTGTAGACTCAACTTTAGTCCACTAAATAATTAATCCAACATGATTTTTGTGTTCGTGAAAAAGCTGGAGGTGTATCTTGAAATCCTTTTGAAGTTTTCCTCATACACCTTGATAGACTCATATTCCTTCTACTTTAATCTAAGGAATTCCCTTTCCATATTGATATGGAGGGTTTAGGTAAAATGTTTATTGAAATTTTTTTTTCTTGAATTCCTCCCAATATATGGAATCAATTTCTTCTTTGAACTTTGTGTTCTTGATTATTGTCCACTATTGATAAGTTTCCCCATAAAAATGATAGACCACCAGCACAACATTCCCTTGTTTTGAGAACTGTAGGACAGATAATATCTTCTCAATATAGCTAATCCATTTTTCAATAAGGAGGGGATCAAAGGATCCACTAATCAGAGGGATTTGTCACATAAATTATTTGACTACAACTTTCTATTTCTTATGAGGAGGGTGTTCCACATGATTCAAGTTATTATTCATAACTTGATCCAGTTGAGAAAGTATTGTCGTGATATTTTGATTACCATGTCCCGTCATATTTGGCATATCATTAGGGGAATCATCACATTTCCTATCACATTTATTGTCATCATAAGTTCTTCTATTTCTACACATTAACTAAGAAAAAATAGTATAATTAGGGGGATTTAATACTCATCTAATAAGAATATAAAAATGAAAATTTGTTCATAGAAAGATAAACATGTAAATGAAAAGTATATCCTAACTGGTTATTCCTTATGTTTCAATTTAGGTTATCCATTGTGATATAATCATACCTAAGGTTCTTACTGAAGTTTTATAGTCCTAATCACCAAATAAACTAGACCTTACTATGATACCAACTGTATAACTCTATCCTTTTGCACATATTATTAGATAATTTTAAGAATAATTAACCATCAAATTACACGCCAAAGATCGTAAATTCTAGTGTCTTTTGAATATTAGGTACATAATTTGAAAACATGAATCCAAAATAAAAAATATATTTTATTTAATCTCCATAATGAGTTCCTAACTTCCATTCATCTCTTAAATCTACATAGGATGACCTGGGGAATAAATAAATGAAGGGATGATCTAAAAACCCAGTAAAGGTGTAAACATAGAAATAAAGTGTAGAAAAAGTGTTAGAACACATAACATGATGACATAAAAAGTCATAGAACATGAATGAACATAAAAGAGTGGAACATTTATAACATGGGAACATATAATCATGGCATCATATGAATTTGGAAACAACACACAACATGACATAATCGTGAGTCAAGGATAACTGCCAAGACCATTTCACCTGGCGGACAAAGTCCCATAAAGAATCAGGTTCACTCCATGTCCTAACATGATGTATCATGAGACTAAACATTACCCAATGAATTGGATCACTATTTGGTTGCACCCAACATAACATGTTCATGCATATGTGTTCCAAATCAATAGTCAATCATAAGGGTTACCCATGGAAAGAATTGGTTATCATAATCATGTCATAAGGCATAATAAATGGGAATATCGTAATGGTGTAATGAAAGAATGGATTTAAATCACACATAGAAATTCATAAGGTAAAATAATAATAGATCATGATAAGTGATTTCAAACTGAAGTGAAAACTTGTAAAAAAAAGTGCTTAAGATTCATTATAAATGAAACATTTTAGTGTGTTTAAAGGAAAATATTAAAGAGCGTTTAAATAAGAAAATACAAATTTGTTTTTATAAAACCATAAATGAACAAAGATATATTTTCTTGATGAAATTAGTGATTTTATGAAAATAATTTTTAATTAAAATAGATTATGTATTTCACTTTAAAATGGGTGAGAAATTAGGAAGTTCCCTTTAATCGACCTTTCTTATCCGGATGATTTGAGATAAGAACCTTATAAAACATGGATTTCCCCATCAAAGAAAGAAGAATAGGGATAGGATAATATTTTTGGAACATAAAAACTGAATTAATGAGGACTACATAAGAATAATTTTTAATTACATTGGGGTAAATAAAAATAAATCATAACTCGAAGGAAAAAAATGGAGGTTCAGAAAGAATCTCTTACCTTATGTCTGAAAGTGTTCTACACTTGATCCTAATGTCCTAGATAATCAAATTAAATTGATTAATTAATTAATTTAAAAACTTTTATACATTTATTTAATTTATTATAATTTTATTAAATTTATTTATGGCCTTTTTTATGAGTTATAAGATTAAATTTCATCATTCGGTAGTATTCTTTTTCTTAGTTTTCATGATCAGTTCGCTTGTATATGAGTATGGAAGTTCATGTAAAATGGGGATAGTTATACAGAACTGAAGTTACATATTATTAATGAAATTAAAATATTAATTTTTTTTAAATATCATTTTGTTATACAGTATGAGGATGATTCATTAGATAAAAGTTAATGAAAATCCTTTAGAATATTTTGGTGGTTCTTTGATTATCACGAACTAGTTTCATTTTATTAATTAATATCATGAATATATAATGGTTATAGACCATTAAATAAGTTTTAATACATATATTATAATCTTTTTAACCATATAAATGGTTTTATGACCATACTTTAAGGCATTAATGGAAATTTAAAACTCTTAGTCCTTGAATGTGATAAATTAACACATCACGAATGATGTTTTCATTTTTAGAATAAAAGGGGAGGGGAAAATAAATGATTATGGGTTATTCCATAAAAAAATAAACATTAAAGTATATAAAATATACTAGAGTTATCATTTCACCTAAATAAGAGGAGGTGAGGAGAGAATAAGAAAAGAAAATAAATTGAAAAGAAATTAAAAGAAAAATAAAGAGGTTTTTACCTCTTGATTTCTTCTCCTTCGGAACCTCCTTAGGGGAATGGTTTCAGTTTTTTGTTGAGACCAAAATCTCTTGGATGTGAGAAAGAGACTTGGGATGATTATTATGTATAAATTAGACGAGTTTCAAGGCTTAAGAGGTGTTAATATAAGAAGTGGTGATGGGTGGTATTTACAATGGAGGAGAGGGGTGTTTTCTCATTATTTTATTCATTAGTTTATTATTTTTCCACCAGACTATTAATAGTTTAATAAATATCACTAAATATATTAAAATAATGAATGAGAATGTGATATTATAGGCTTACATCATCCATATGTTCATCAATGACCCAATTATTCATGTATTTATCTTTTATCATAAATTATCGCATTTTTCTATTCACCAAAAATTAAAGTATTTAAAAAAATACAAAAAAAATAACCCAGACCATTTTTCAATGTGTATAATTCAAAAATGAACTCTATTTTAGGATCCCAAATCCATGTGGATCGACCCTTTGTATGTTCTTGTGGCTTGAAGAGCTCAGAGGAGGCTCGAAGGAAGTTTGGAGGAGTTCAGTTACTGAATGTTGGGAGCAGGGAACTTCCATGCCATAAAAGTGGGATTCACGTCATGTAATATTTTAGGGTTTGAAAAATTAATAAAATGAATAGCTGGTGGTTTTTTCAGTGGAAACCAAACTCAAGGAATTACACTATGTGAAAGGGGATTACACATCATGTAATCCCCCAATGATGTAATGTTTTAAAACATTAAAGTACCTTAGGTTTTCAAACCCTATGGCTATTGCTTCCCTCCCTCTCATCTCAGGTGACCTAGTAATCCCCTCCTTAGAATTTTGGATATCCCTTAAATGGAAATCGATCTCAGGCTTCCATATTTAATATGTGATGACCCGGATTGATCCAAGGTGTTATTTTGTTTTATTTTATATATTTTTTATGATCCTTTTTCCTCCCATTTCTCTTTTCCATGTGATGGTACTGGATCTCTATGTTCCTAATGGATATTCTTTGGTTGTTGGTTGGTGCGGTTTTGCTACAGCATCCTTAGGTGGATGCAATTGTTGCAGGAGAGGTGATGGGGATCCATTGTGTTGATCTATTATCATGCAAAGAATGTAGGCAACCTTTTTAGGTAGGGTATTTGTTTCTTCTCAATTTTATTTATGTGAAATCGTAGATCTAGCATGATTTACCCCCTTGGATCACAATGAAATTTACCTAATTAAATACTTGAACTGGTTAAAGAATTGGTATCGATCATGCAGTGATGTTGTTTCTTTGTACCGTGAAAATGGTTTGCCTCTTGATTTTCTAGATAGTGTGATATATATGATTTTCTTAGTTTATCATGTTTTCCTTGATGGAAATTGGTAAAGAACATACAGCTAGAATTAATTAATAATTAATTGGATAAAATATTAAAGAGTCATGTTGATGAATCTGGTTGTTGTTGTTTCAATTTGGTGATAAAAAAATTGATGCAGCTATGCATGTTTAATTTAATTAGTTAATGAACCTAAATCATGTTGGTGATTTTGATAAAATAGTTAATGTCATGTTAAATTAATTTTTTGATTACTTTGTGATATTTTGTAATAGCTTGTGATAGCTTTTGATAGCTTGTTTCTTAAGTTCCCCAAAGTTGGAACCTATGAATAATGAATCAGTTAATTCAATATGGAATAAGAAACGGTTGTGTGATAAACGATAATGCCTTTATAGGGACTAATTTTACTATTTTCTTGTAAATGTCAAGTTTCTTATGGTTTGGAACTGTGAGAGATCATTTTGTGAGAAGGTTGAATGCCTTGATTTAGGTCCAAGAGCTCAGTTGATATGCTTTTTTCCCACTGCTTGTGATATGGCTGAGGCTGGAGGGATGTTGTTTTTTGTTGGGGAAGGGAGGCCTAGATGTTATATGAGTTTGGGATGGATTTTCCTGGAGAGTTATTGTGGTACGTGGGGAAGGGAGGCTTGGTTTTTTTGCAGCAGTTGATGCCTGGAGTAAAGAGATGCCTCAGTTTATGCATGTGGGTGTTGGGGAGGACATTGTAGATGATGGAATGAGTTGAAGATGGGCCTACTCATAACTATAAAAGTTTGATTCCTGTTGAATCATTTTATTTTTTATCTATGTTACTTTACCCACTGATTTAGGTATATGGTTTTGGTTACTCTCCTTCAAAGAGATGAAAATATGGATGGGGTACTCTATATTTTTCTGTGTCTAGATTCTCGTGGTTGGATGGGTATATGCTCTTACTATAGGTGGAAAAGAATCGATGGGTATTTCATCTACTCACTGTGTTTATCCCCATGTGTTTTATATATTAGAATATTTTCCTATAATACCTAGAAATATGGAACGTGGTAATGTTGTTAAATAAATTAATAAATGTTTAACCCATGGGGTTGGAGCTTACTGTGATGCAATTATGAGGGTATAATTCTGAGAAGTTGTAGACTCTATTATCTTATTCCTAGAGGGTGTAGATCTATGTTGAGATGATAATGGAATGTAATGTGGAAAATAATGATGGTTAATTAATGGGGATTCTGAGCCCTGGGGGGTGTTTTCCCCAACATCCCAGTGGGAGGATGGATGGATGACTACCCCCTTTAGCCCCACTCTCTTCTCTTGGTAGTTACTTGTGCTGGTATGAACGATGGTTATTTTTCCCCGTATATTTGTTTATAGGTTTGTAATGTCTTCTGGTTATTTCACACACATATATTCCGTATATAATTTCATAAGACGTACTATAGGTACAACATATATGGGTTGTGATGTATTGAGGATCCTTACTCAGTGTATGGGTTGTAATGGAATGTGGTATAATACATGATGTATGATATACATTATTCATGTTGTGGTGGATCTTAGAAACTACCTTGTTACTTTGGTTATGTGGACACTGGTGTGATGCAGGAGGTGCGTGTTGTGGTTCTTCACCTAGGTGTCTATAGGCTAGCCTTTTGGAGAGAGATTCTCAGGATGTGCGATGTTGGGGAATAGTGGAAAACCAGTGGGGAAGTAGTATAAGGGTATCATTGATATTATATTTTATATTATATGATCTTGTATGTGATACTTGGTGAGAGTAGTCATGGTGAGGTTGGGAACTTAGTATACCTATTCATGTGATGAGTTAGTTTTACTTGTTGTTCACTATGATTTAGCATTCTTTATTTAATTTTGAATGAGAGGATTTGGGGAGGATCCTACTGAGTATACTGTTATACTCACATTACATATATATATAAAAAAATTCAGGTCAGTTGGAGTAGGTTGGAGATCAGGCTGGTTACTATTGGCTGGGGGTTTTCAAGAGTTATTTGTACTTCATGGTCGATGTTGTCTTTAATTTATTTTGGTACTTATATTTCCCCTTTCAGTTATAGTAGTTCTTACATGACATTACATTTATGTATTTGGGTTTCTTTTATATTGTAGTCTGATAAGGAGTTTGTTGGTGTCTATCTTATCTCTCTCTCACACATGTGTTCTCTTAGAGGGTAATGCCTTCCATCTGTGTGTTTACTATACCCTCGGTGAAAATCACCAAATCGGGGCCTATTGGAGGTGGGACTCGGGTGTCACTATCTCTATTATCCCATTTTCGGCCCAGGAGGGGTACACCTTGTGGGGAGGGTACATGAAAAAGTGTTATCATAGTTATGGTTGAGGGATAGGTTGGAGTTTAGAGTTAGGCACATGTGAGGCTGCATGGTTTGGTAGGTAAATAGTTTCAGATAAGTTTAGAAAGTGTTTTAAACACAGGATACTGGATGAGAAACGGGTATTTAGGGTCCCCTAGGATCTGATGCACGGACCTTTAAGCTTACACTGGCTACTAAATGAGGTGATGTTGGTTACAGGGTAGATACCTAGGAAAGGATCATGCATCATTTTTCTTTGCTCTTGTGTTTTAATTTGTATACCTTGGGATATTCTAACCTAAAATGAATAAAAGAAAATAATTAATTAATGTTAAGGTATTTCATATTCAAGGTTTATGAGCTCTAACTATTTTTTCTTTTGTAGGTATGGATCCAGGTCGACATCCTCATCAGTTTTTCACAAAAATATGTTTATAATGTTATGAATAAAGATCTTCATAGGGTAACCATTGACGACGAATACACTTGAAGGAGGAAACTCTAATATTTTCAGTACCAGAGTCTGCAGAGGTATGAGGGATCCATTTCAGATTCATTCACAGAATACTGGTTAGAGTAGGTTGAGATAGCCTTTAGTTCGATCTATGCTCGGAAGGATCATTGTGTATCGTTGGTTGTGATTATGTTGTGTGGAGTAGGTATGTAGTGTTGGTTCTTGTTCCTCGAGTATCGGGAGGATTCATCGGTCTCATAGGAGTATTTCTAAGACTTGTTCAGAGTTGAGTTTATTTCATTGATCATGAAGGTGCCCAGTCACCATGAGCTACTTACCCTTTAGCAGGGGAGCTCCAGCGTGTGAGTTTTTTGAATCCCTTTCATGAATCTTTTGTGATATTATTCATACCTCTTACCGGATAAGGAGGCCATAGAGAGGCATTTTAATGAGGCTTTGTGTCCAAAGATCTAGCACCAGTTCACCTTGTTTATGCTAAAGATGTATCTTGAGGTGCTGGCGAGAGAAGAGGTCATCAAGAGTATGTTATCTAGAACTAGGTCATTCTAAGAGAGTATTCTTCGGGATTCCTCATGAACTAGATTTTTGGTCTAGGGTTCCCAATTTTCAGGACAGAAGGCCTTCCAATCAGACGGGGGTAGGTCCCAACCCTCAATATCTTGTTTCTCTGGGGACAATGTCTCGAAGACCTATGATATTGGATCATACTCATGGTTTTATTGTGTAGGATGAGTTCATCAGTGGTGAGAGTGCTCGGCCTTTTTGACTAGTTAGTGTGTGCCATGTGTTCCACTTCAGGTTCCTCCATTGAGGCAGTTCTAGCTGAGGCAGGAGTAGAAAGTTGTGCCAATTTTGGATAGGCTGAGAGCAGATGGAGTGGGAAGAAGAGATCCCCATGACACTTCATGTCCGAAAATATCATAGCACTACCATAGATGTGGTCGTAAACATATTTAGAGAGGCAATGGAGTATGTTGTGTTCATATTCATGCATTAGCGTTGCTAGTTCCATGTGATCCAGATGTCGTTTGAGGTACCCTATGCTTGTTTCCTACTTGGGTGCATACTCTGATTGATCCAGGAGAGACATGCTTCTTCATATCACCTGCCCTTTTCCCTGATTTGGGACTTGATGTAGAGAGACTTCCAGTTCCCTTGATGTTGACTACACTAGTTGGAGGTCAAGTTCACTTGTTTGAATTATATAGAAACTGTGAGCTAGTGATGGGGAAGAACCACTCTTGGGGATATTTCCTATGTTTACGGATACAACCATATTAAATCATCATTGGTATGGATTGTTTGTATTTGGTTCAAGATATTGTGTATTAATTTAGGAGGTAGGATTTGTTCTTTGATTCTTATGGAGATCTAGCAATGTTTTTTGGTGAGTGAGACCCTCGGATAGGTCATAGGCATGTTCTTTCCTTTTTATCCTTGATGGTTGAGCTGATTTTGAGTTCTTCAAAGGTTCAATAGTTGGCATTTCCTAGGGTCAAGGAAGGGTACCCTAATTCCTTTCTAGAAGAGGTTGTAGTATTACCCCCTCGATGAGAGATCGAGTTTGGGATCAAACTATAGCTAGGTGTGTCTCCAATATTAATGTCTCCATATAGGATGGTTCCTTATGAGTTTCGAGAGCTGCATGTATAGCTTGATGGTTTACTATAGTGCATTTTTGTTCAGCCGAGTGTGTCAGCATGGGTTGCACCGGTTTTGTTCGTAAATAAGGATGAAGAAATTTTATGGTTGTGTATCGATTATCGTCATTTGATCCAAGTGAAAATGAAGAACCACTATCCTCTTATAAGTATTGATTATTTATTCAATCAATTGAAGGGTTCAATTTGGTTCTCGAATATCGATATATGATTAGGATATCATTATATGTGAGTGAAGGATGAGGATATTCTGAAGACTGCTTTCTATTGTCTTCATGGTCATTATGAGTTCATTGTGATGTCATTTGGTGTGATGAATTCTCCAGCTATGTTCATGGGGTTAATGAAAATTTTGTTTCATGAGTTCCTAGATAAGTTCATGGTGGTTTTAATCGATGAAATTCTTGTGTACTCCATGTCTGAGGAGGAACATTAAGAGCATCTGCGTTCCATTTTGAGAGTTCTTCATCATCAGCAGCTATTTTGGAATTTGTTGAAGTGATATTTTTGGGATTGAGAATTCCTTTTCTTAGGGAATATCGTATCTCAGCAGGGATTATTTTGGGATCCATCAAAGGTATAAGAAGTTTTGTCTTGGGAATCCCCCAAGTCAATTGAAGGGTGTGAAGTTTACTTAGTATTATAGGTTATTATAGGAGGTTCTTAGTTTCTTTATCTTAGTTTGAAACTCTTTTGACAGTGTTTACTAGAAAGTATTATGAGTTATTTTGGAATAATCAGTGTTAGGCTGCTTTTGAGTATCTGAAAGAGATGTTGGTCAATCCCCCAATTCTTTGTTTTCCAATAAAAGGATTTCAATTTGAGGTTTTCAATGATGATTCACATCTTGGGTTGAGTTTTGTTCTGATTTAGTAGATATAATTCATTTCCAATGGGTCCCATTAGTTATGTCCCCATGAGCATAACTACACCACCCACGATCTTAAATTTGTAGTGGTTTTTTTTTCCTAAAGTTTTGGAGACATTACCTAATCAACAAGCGATTTTTGGTCTTCACTGATCATAAGATACTATGTTATGTTTTCTCCCAGTTTGATTTGAACCTACGTCAGTTCCAGGGGAAGGAGTTTTTATAATATTACAACTTTTATATTTTATATAAGCCTAGGAAGGTAAATTTTGTGGCCAATGCGTTGATCAGGAAGTAACATATTGATGCAGTACATGAATAAGATGATTCCTAGAGAGTAATGGAAGAAGTTTCAGCATTATATCTGGATATGGGAGAATTTTGGGGGTAGAGGTTTTCTTTTCTAGATGAAGTTGCAGTCATATATGGTGTTATAGGTGTAAGAGTCCCAGTTAGGGGGATCTTGAGTTGGATTTCTAGAGAGATTGAGCTATTTCTGTCGAGGTCCTTGATGGTAGGTCTGAGGATGAACAACACTGGTTTTTGTTCTACGGAAGGTTATTCATTCCTTTGGTGAAGCATGAGATGGTTCTCAGAGAGTTCCATATTTCACCCTTAGTGGTATATCTTGGCATGAAAAAGATGTAATAATCTTTGAGGAGTCAGTTTTGGTGACCTAGGTTGAAGCATGAGGTTATAAAGTTTGTGTCTTGATATTTGGTCTGCTAGAAGGTGAAGGTCGAGCACCATGATCTCGGTAGTTTTCTCCAGTTGTTAGATATTCCTTAGTAGAAGTGGGAGGACATCTTGAAGGACTTTGTTACTAGTTTATCTTGGGAATAGGGAGGCTATGATACTATATGAGTGGTAGTGGATCATTTGACAAAATCATCCCACTTTATAGTGATCGAGGAGTCGAGCACATTGGAGTTTCTATCAAGGCAGTATCTGGAGGAGGTGGTGAGGCTCCACGGAGTTCTGAAGATAATCATTTCCAGTCGAGATCCTTATTTTACCTCCAGGGTGTGGAGATGCCTCCAACCTTATTTTTGTTCTCAAATATGCCTTAGAACTACTTTTCATCTATAAACTGATGGTTAGATAGAGAGGACCATCTAGACTATTGAAGACATGTTGCGATCTTGTGTCCTAGATTTTGGAGGTTCATGGATGAGGCACCTACCCTTATTAGAGTTTTCTTAAAATAATAGTTTTCACTCCACCATCGGTATGACGCTGTTTGAAGCCTTGTATGGCTGACCTTTCCATTCTCCATTTTACTGGATTGGGTTCAGATAGTCAGAAATTCTCAGGCTAAAAATAGTACAAAACATGATAGAGATGGTTTAGGTGATTCTTGAGAGGATGAAAGAAGTACAGGATCGTCAAAAATCCTATGTCAATCATAGGAGGAGACTTCTAGAGTTCAACATTGAGGATCAAGTGTTCTTGAAGGTGGTTCCCCATCATGGGAAGTGGATGTTTGGTCATGGGAGTAAGCTTTTTCCTTGGGTTTTTAGGCCTTTTGAGGTGTTGGCACATGTTGTAGTCATGAAATATTAGATAGAACTTCCCCCATAGATGAACCCAGTACATGATGTTTTTCACTGGTCGCAGCTTATTTGTTATTTTCATGATGACTCTCATGTCATCGATTGGGGAGAGATTGATGTTGATAATGATGCAACCTTTGAGGAGTGGCCTGTGGAGATCTAGGAATTCTAGGAGAAGGTGTTTCATGAGAATTATATCCCCTTGGTTCATTTATTGTGGCAGCATGTTTTCATAGGGGAGAGTACCTGGGAACATGAGTCAAAGATACACACTCAGTACCCAGATATTTTTTATGTTTAGTTGTTCTCCTGTAACTCTTTTCGTTTGGTGGTTTAGACCTTTTCTTTTTATGAGATGGATTTCTCTTATTGATTTTTGTTTCTTACACTCTTTTGAGAAGTATCTCATGTGGGAGAGTGTTTAGTAGCTGGGTTTCAAATTGTTCCTTTTATAAATCGGTTGATCTCTTGTAGTGGAGAGAGTTTTGAGAGGTATCTCATGGGGCCGCAATTCAGATGACCCCTTTTCTATTTTCTCTCTTGGTTGGTTTTGGATTCTTGATGATGAGAATTTTTTGTGAGGTATCCGATGTAAGGTCTCAAATCCAAATGGATCGACCCTTTTTGTATTCCTGAGGCTTACAGGTCTCAGAGAAGGCTTAGAGGAAGTCTGGATGAGTTTGGGTACTAAAATCTAGGAGCTGGGAACTTTCATGATGTGAAAGTGGGATTCAAATCATGTAATATTTCTGGGTTTGAAAAATAAATAAAATGAAGAGGAAACTATTTTTTTAGAGGAAATAGGCCTCAAGGAATTACGTGATGTGAAAGGGGATTAGACATAATGTAATCCTATAATGATTTAATGTTTTAAAACATTCCATCCACTCAGGTTTTCATACCTTATGGATACTAATTCCCTCCCTCTCATCCCAGGCGACCTGGTAGTCCCCTCCTTGGCGTTTTGTAGATCCCTTTGATGTGAATCGATCTCAAACTTCCGTCGTAGATCTGTGGTGAGCCATCTTGACCCAAGGTGTAATTTTTCTTCGTTTTCTAGTGGTTTCTCTGATAATTTTTTCTCATTTTTCTCCTTTCCATGTGATGGAACTGGATCTCCATGTTCCTAATGAAGTTTCTTTGGTTTTTGGTTGTTGCGGTTGTGTCACAACATCCTTGAGGGGATGTAGTTGTTGTGGGAGAGGTGATTTGGATTCTTTTTGTTGATATGTTCTCGTGAAAAGAACATCGGTGACCTTTTGTTGTAGGGGATTAATTTCTTCTCAATTTTATTTACATGAAATCATAGATCTATCATGATTTATCTCCTTGCATCACAACGAAATTGAACTAATTAAATATTTGAACTGGATTAAATAATTGGTATTGATTTCATAATGATGTTGTTGCTCTGTACCATGATAACAGTTTACCTATTGATTTTATATATAGTGTGATATCTATGATTTTCTGGGTTTATCTTGTTTTTCTTGATGGAAATTGTAAAGAATTTAAATCGGTAGTCAATTTATAATTAACTAGCTAGAACATTAAAGATGCATTTTGATAAATCTGGTGGTTGTTGTTGTAATTTGGTGATAACCAAATTAATTAATATATGTATGTTTAATTGAATTGGTTAATGAACTTGAATCATGTTGATTCTTGTTGATAAAACAATTAAAGGCATGTTAAATTAATTGTTTAATTAATTTTTGATAGCTTATGATAGCTTGTTGCTTAGGTTTCCCATAGTGGTAACCTATGAATAATAAATCGGTTAATTCAAGATGGAATAAGAACTAGTTATATGATAAAACATAATGCCTTTTTAGGTCCCGAGTTTCCCTTTTTCTTATAAAGGTTGAGTACCTTGTGCTTTGGAGCTGTGAGAGCTTGTTGTGTGAGAAGGTTGAATGCCTTGCTTTAGGTCCAAGATCCCAGTTTCTTTGTTTGTTTATTACTTCTTGTGATATGTCTGATCCTAGAGGTTAGTTGTTGTTTGTGGGGGTAGGGAGGCCTAAATGTGATGTGATCCTAGGATGACTAATTGTGGAGGGATTTCGTGGTACATGGGGTAGGGAGGCCTGGTTGTTATGGTATTAGTTGATTCCTAGAGTGGAAAGATGCATCGGTTTATGCATGTGGGTGTTGGGGAGGAAACTAGAGATGATGGAATGGACTTAAGCTAGGATTACTCATTTCTATGAAAGTTGGATATTTATTATATCAGTTTCTTGTTTATCTACTTTAATTTTCACACTGATTGAGGAATATAGTTTTACTTTCTATCCTTCCAAGAGAGGAAAAGATGTGTGGGGTATGCCACATGCTTTTTGTGTCTATCTTATCATGTTTGGATGGGTGTATGCTCATATTATAGGTGTAAAATACTTGATGGGTAGTTTATCTACTCACCATGTTGATCCCCTTATGTTTGGTAGATTATATTTGTTTCCTAGAATACCTGCAAATATGGAATATGGTAATTTTGATAAATAAATGAATAAATGTTTAACCCATGGGATTGGAGATTACTGGGAAGCAATGCTAAGGTTTTAATTCTAAGAATATGTGGACTCTATTTTTTTATCCCTAGAGGGCATGGATCTTTGTTGAGATGCTAATGGAATTTAATGTGGAAAATTATGATGGTTAATTAATGATTAAAGAATTAATTAATGTAAAGTGAGAATAATAAAATTGGATAAAGTAAATTAATATAGATATTTAAATGGTTGTGTGCTTATAAGATATCTAGTCTTAGTAGTGGCGGTCGAGAGTCCAAGAGACATTAGCTGCAGTTGAGTCTAAGACTAGGTTATGCCTATAGTGTGGTTGTGAGTTATATTATATCATCTACATTTTGTGTTTATATACACTACTCTACCCTTTCGATTAGTGAAACTGACACCCTATGGATCATATGCCCTGGGGGTGTTTTCCCCAACATCCTGGTGGGAGGATGGATGGCTAACTACCCCCTTTGGCCCTGCTCTCTTTTATTGGTAGTTACATGTGTTGGTTTGTATGGTAGTCATTTTTTCCCATATATGTGTATAGAGGGTTTTAATGTCTTATGGTTATTTCACATGCATATATTCTGTATATATCTTCCTAAGGGATACTATAAGTACAATGTGTATGGGTTGTGATGGATTGAGGATCCTTACTTAGTGTATGGGCTATAATGGCTTGAGGTGTAATTCTTGATGTATGATACACATTATATGGGTTTTTTTGGCTCCTAGAAACTACTTGGTTACTTTAGTTTATGTGGAAGTGGTGGTTTTATGAATGAGGTGCATGTTGATGCATGAGTTTCATTTTTTCATTCTTCGCCCAAGTGTCTGCGGGCTAACCTTTTGGAGAGAGATGCTCAGGATGTGTGATGTTGTGGAAAAGCAAAAAAATAGTTTGGAAGTGGTAGCAGGGTACCCTTGATATTATTTATTATATTATATGATCTTGTATGAGATACTTTGTGAGAGTATCCATGGTCATGATAGTAACTTAGTATACCTGTTTAGGGGGTGAGTTATTTTCACTTATCATTCAATGTCTTTTACCATGCTTTCATTACTTTTTCGCAAGAGGTTCTGGGGAGGATCCTACTGAGATACTATTATACTCAACCTATGTATATATAAACTATTTTTCAGTTCATTTAGAGTAGATTGGATATTAGTCTGGTAACTACTAGTTGGGGGTTTTGCAGGAGTTGTTTGGGATTCGTGGTCACTATCGTCTTTACTTTATTTTGGTACTTGTAGTTTTCTTTTCAGTTTTAGTAGTTCTTACATGAAATTACATTTATGTACTTTGGTTTCTTTTTTATTTTAGTTTGAGTATAATTAATTTTGTGTCTATCTTATCTCTCTCTTCTACATGTGTTCTCTTAAAGGGTAATTCCTCTCGTCTGTGTGTTTACTATACCCATGGTGCTAGTCGCCAACCCAGGGCCTACTGGAGGCGGGACTTGGGTGTCACTATCTCTCTTCTCCTATTGCCATCCCCAGATGGGTACACCTTGTGGGGGGAGTTCATAACTCCATTTTTTGATAATAATTTTCTAAATATGATAAATTTAATTTTTAATTAAAATCACAATTTACTTGGAAATTACTGATTTTAAAATTATAACTGATTTTATAACACTTTGAACAATTAATTAAGGTCTCATAAAATTATCTTATAATCATAAGAAAATAAATTATTATTTTATGAATACATTTTATGTAAATATATTTTCTTTTAAATAATTTTATTAATTATAAAATTTAAAATAAACATTTATGTTTTATAAAAATATCAACACTTAATTAATAATTTCTAAAAAATTTATTTACTTATACTACGATATAATTATATCACATTACCATTTATAATATTTTTAAATTTTATTTTTAATTTCAGGGGTTAAGTTACTATTTTATTGGCAAGTTTAGTATTTATAAGGGACATATTACTATTCCAAAGGTCGTGTTACTATTCCATTTGTATGGGTTCCTTAACTTTTAGAAATACCTCTTATTCCATTAATTATTCATTTATAAAGTTTTTATTGTTTTCTCTATGTGATTTTATGTGATTTATACTACATGAAATAATTATAATAATGGAATTTCCATTGATATAATTCTTGTTTGTTTCACTAATCTTACTCCATATAGTTAATTTCATCATATTTCCTTGTGTTCTTGATAATAATCCAATATTTAAATTCTTCTCCTTATAAATGATAAATAACCAAAATAACTTTTTCTCGTTCCAAGCATTGGAGAATTGAAAATATATTTTCAGTGCTACTTATCCATTTCTCATGAATCAGTGGATCATTAGTCTCCCTAAAATAAGGTGAATGTTACCTCATAAAGGACTCAATAATATGTTGTTCTCTACTTTTCTTGTTTTGAAGCTTAGCATGATTTATATCTTGATTAATTTTCATAATAATTTCAATAATATTCTCCATTCCATCACCCATAACATTTGGTTTCTTAGGAGGAAAATAATTTCATTTTCTATCACATTTAGTGTTAATGAAATTCCTCCTATTTCCAACCATTTATTAAAACCAAATGCATTGGTTAGTAAATAATAGTCATAGTGATAAATCATATAATCATGAAAAATCAATGGATTTCTAAATATGGATATCTTCATTTCAACCCATGACACTTTAAGTTCATTTCATATCACTATGGATTATCAAGGTTTTCATAGATTCTATCATCTCATTCATCATAATAATTCATAAAGAAAATATGAATTAACCCAATTATATCCAATAGGAGTGTCTATACATGTGTTTAGTCATAGTATAACTCACCATACATCAGCGAAGATCATGTTAATACCCCTTCTTCCCTTTTTAGTGTTGTTGCACATAGGTTTATATATTCCACAGCTGCATCCACTTTCTAATATCCATACAGTGATGCATTTTCTAGGAAAACCAGAAAATATCTACTTTACTAAATATTTGGTATTTTATCCTATACTTATATTTATACCTTGGGTTTTCAATAAATTTCTCTAATCCTATTCTCTAAAAATAACTAAACTATGCTCCGATACCAATTAAGGTGTCCCAAACACTACATGCATAAATATCACATCATTTTTAAATGAGTATTAAATACATCTCATAACAATACATTCAATAGAATGATAAAGGTTTAATTTATTTTAATACTAGATACATAATCTTATAATTTCATAAAAGATATTCAACATCTCCCATGAAGTTTTTCTCACATAGTCCACTTCTTAGTTATAACCTACTTTAATCCTTTCATCATAACCTAGGGAAAGGAAACATAAGAAAGGGTGAGATCAGATGCTTGGTAAGAGTAAACATAGTATATATCAATCAATTATTATATTAAATCATAACATGAGAATAATATTACGAGAATATAATTATAATATTTGAAAATCATACTCAATAATTCATAGATCAAAATCATGGCATTAGGACTTGGAAGATCCTAATACGTGAATCATATAGGAATCAAAGATAATGAGTAATGAAATCATATCATAACCATAAGAAAATATCATAGAGATTGGCATAAAAATTATGGAATAATCATAATCATAGAAATAATTGTTAATTCTACCCACCAAGACATTCATCGCATGTTTTGCTTGGCCTAACCACCCATGCATCTACTTCATGATTAGGTTAACCACTCGTGCACTCTCTTTTGGATTTGGGATAACCGTCTATGTATCATTTGGTCTCATAAAACATTAACCATTACCCAATTCATGTAATATCTATAATGGAATCTCTTATCTCATAATCATGATCCATTCAAATCTATGTCACAAGATCGTGAAAAAAAATTATCATTTTGTCATAGCTTAACCCATGGAAAAGAAAATAGGTTTCATAAATATCTCATCATAATAATCATAAATCATCCAGAGGTTAAATAAATATGGTATCATTGGATCATATCCCCATTAAATCATAAGTAAAATCAATGGATGTTATTATATATGAAAATACAGTTAAAATATCATTAGGACATTTCTTAATGAAAATACACTTTTCATTTTAAAATCAATTATTTAAAATTTAAAAATTTAAAAAATATTAGGTAAAGGATTTTATTTGAAAATAATCATTGAAATTTTTTGTTTAATCTTCAAATCAAATATTAGTCTTGACAGTAGTAAATGTCATTTGTGTGATATATGTTAGAACAAAGATTCCGTTCACACCTTTGGTAAAAAAACCTCATTTACAAAATGATAAGAAGATTCATTTTAATCCTTTTTATATAAAGTAAAAAATGGCTAAAAATATATTTAAACAATCATTGGATAATATTAAAAACATTTTAAATAAAATATGGACATCAAATAAAAATATTCCTAGACAAATAGAGAAACAAAGTCGATTTTCCTTAAAAACAAACCTAAAATTTAGGTACATAGAGAGAGTAAAATGAAAGGAAAAAATGTAGTCTCTATAAATAAAAATACAATAATAAAATAAATGATGTTTATGAGTGATGGATCGTATAATTCCATCATAAAAAATTTAAACAAAAACAATCCCGGTAAATAATGAGATTGCAATATAAAACCCTTACCTCGTGTCTGGTTTTATTCATAAGTGATTTTAACCTACTATATAAAAATTTTAAATTTATTATAATTATATACATGAATTATATTCATACTTATAATACCATTATTTTATTACTTATAACATCTTATCACTCATTCATCAGCAATATTTTATTATCATCATCATTTCTAGTGTTCAATGCTTCATTTTTCATGTATGTTTCAATTCAAAAGTTAAGTTCCTTGTATCTTGATCATGGTTCCATCATATATAAAATTTTAATAATGATATAAATATCATATATAATAACTATATACATAATCATAACCATCCATAAAATTAAAAGATAAAATAATGAATTACACTATTCATGGATATGGAAGTTTGTATGCATAAACATTATTTCCATTGTCAAAATAAAAGAATGAAAGAAATAAAAATAATATTTTATCAATAAATAATCATTATTATATCATAAATATCCAAAATATTTGGTAAATAATTCATTATATCCATAAATTTTAGGTAGTGATGTAAAATGAATCATATCACTATATGGAGGTAATAGTCCACACATACACACAGGCAGTACATTCATTTCCCATTTAATAGAAAGGAGGTGGAAAATGGTTGTCCCATAATCATAATAACATCTCAATATATTTATGAACCAAAATACATTATGTTAGGATGGATACAATACATTTATAATAAGTAAAATAAGAAATAAACTTTGAAAGAGATGGGTGAGATGATTATCGCTTCTTTGAGAGACCCCTTTGGCTTGCACCTTAATTATGGATAACTAAGCCTTTTACATATATTATTACATGATTCATAAACATAAATATCCATTAATATAATATAATGATTTTAAATTACTATTTTCTTTGGAATTCTTGGTTTCGATTACTTAAAAGGAAACGTAAAAATAAAATCTTTATTTTATTCTCCATAGTGTGATCCTAAAATCGATTTGAGCTCCTAAAACTATATAGGATAACCTAAGGGATACATAAATAAATGGGTGAGATAATAATACTGGTAATATAATAAACATGATAATGAAACATAACATGTGAGTCCAAGGTATAAAATGATATCATAAATGAGAAGGCTCGTGAGTAATTACATGGAGGCGTATCATAAAGAATATGGAAACATAAGACCCTGGAATCATAGAAAATATGAAAAAAACATATAAAATTACATAAACTTTATTCAAGGATAAATTCTGAGAATATATCACATGGAAGAAAAATTCCCATAATGGATTAGGTTTAATACCTAATCCCATACATTACGTTTCATGACTCTAATAAATTATCTAATGTATTGAGTGCTATATGGGAACACCCAAAATAACATGTTCATAATCTGTGTGTTCCATATAAAGGAATCATTCATAAGTCATAACATATAATTACCTGTGGAAAGAAAATGGGTGGTATAATTTTGCTTCATATCATAAACAAAGGCAGTTTCATAATAAAAGAATTTGGTAAATGATAATAAGGTATGTGTTACCCCATCAAAGGAAGGAAGAATAAGATAGGTATATTTGTGATAGATATATATATACAGAATTTAGAATCATTCTATAACATTAATAGATAGATAAAGTGACCTGAGAGAGAAAGTTCATAACTCGAAGGAAATTGTGGTTTAGAGATATCCCTTACCTTGAGACCGATTTTTCACGTACATTCTTTATCTTCCTGACTAATAAACTTAATTTAATTATTTATTTTTACAAGATCCTTTTTGAAGTTTATTATTCATTTTATTTTAATTTTTACTATGTCATATTAAATTATTTAACCCAATAATTCCACATCATGCATTTTAATAATAAATGATCATATGTCCAAAATCACTTTGGTAAGTTGAATAAGGTAAAATATATTACTAATTAATAATATATAGAATGTTAAACATGAAATAATTATCATTTTTATAAATAAATTATAAATTTTAAACCAACCATGAATATGATTTTGGATGTGCCCGTAAGGGGCTCTGCGAACTAGGTTTTCATCTCGTCGCCACAGCTTCCTTCACCTTGGGTTGACACAGCATCCCTCCTGAAACTCGACCATATCACCCACCATTTCTTATTCCCTCATCGCCAGATAGGGTTCCATGATGGCGTGATGATGGTATGCGGCTGAGGGTTTCTTCGTGGCGGGTGTCTTAGTTGGCGGCAACGGGATCTGCAGTGGGGCTACCTTCTGGCGCTTTGTGGATGGTTTTTTGTCTTTGATCTTTGCTGTTATTTTGATTTTGCATGCGGGTTTTTTGTTGTGATGTTGATATCATGATTCTGGCGATGGGATGGTCTGGATCTTGTTGATTCCATGATTGGGTTGAGGATTTGATGTCAGTTGGGACGTGGTTCCTCAGTGATGGTCTTGTACCGATGAATTTGTGTTTATTTGAGTTTTTGATGCCAGTTGGAAGACCAATTCTTCGCGAAGGAGGATTGGCTCTGAAGTGGTTCTGGCAGAGACAGGAGGTTAAATGGTGGAGTTTAAGAGGAGTATGTACTAGGTTTTTCTGATCCAGTGGTTCAAGATGAATTTTTCTATTGAGTTGAGTTGCTGAAGGTACAGTTGAAGAAGGGACCGTAGGTTTGTGAATCCTTTCAATGATGTCGTTGATGTTTCTTGGTTATTCACCAGTGATAGGGTTTGGGAAGACCATGATGGTGACTGGTGTGTAGGGTGCGCTGCTTGAGGGTCTCATAGTGATGGTGCTGATGTGTAATGGTTTGATTTTTTGAATTTTTTTGTGCATGATATGTGCTTTGGTTTGGCACCTCCTACTTTTCGTATGGTGTAATTTGTTTTTTGGATGGTGTAATGTGTTTTTTATGTTCTTGGAATGTTTGAAGTTGAAAGGTTACCACTTACCCAAAAAAATGGTTCTTTATTCTGAAAATGAAAAAAAAAACTATTTGGTGGTATAAAAAAATGATGTCCTGGAAATCCCATGGTTCTTCCTTCTCTCTCGCTCGCTCCGCTTAGGGTTCCATATCCTCACTCACCTCTCCCTGCCTTCTCTTCCTCCGTTAGCATGGCTTCTTCTAGGGTTCTTACCTCTGCTCTCTCTCGTGGTTGGTCCGATCTTGGTTCACTCTCTGGTCCTGTTCTTATTTTTTTCTTCGATGAAGGCAGGATAGTTATTTCCCCGGCTTCCTCAACAGTGCTCTAACCTCGCGTTCCACCACTCCTCTCCCAGTTGGATCTGGAGTTGTGGATACTCTGAGGTTTTGGGCTTGCAGTTCGGTGGTTGTGGGTCCTCTTGGCGTCTCCTTTTTCTTCTTTTCAGGTTTCAGCGCCAGGTTTCTCTATACTTTTTCTTTATTCTAGTTCTATTCAGTTTCATCCCCGGATTCCTTTAGGTTTTATCCCTGATTTCCACTTGTTCCTGATTTTTTTAGGGTTTTATCCCCGATTCTATCTTTCCTCTATAGTTTCTTCTTCTATGGATGCTTTATGGGTCTTTTCTAGGTGTTTTTGCATAGGATTTGGGGATCTAATGTGTTATGGTGTTGGTTGTTTCTTATCTACGATTTCAATGATGTCAGGTGGGTCTTTCCACTGATCCGACCTACCTATGTCCTCTCATTTCTCTACTCCTTCTCTAGAACTCCACCACTCTATCTGAGGCGGATCTGCGTGGTGGTGTCCACGGTTCTTTGGGAAGTGAGTTCGAGCGGTCTGCTCTGGGAGTTTGATGGTGAGGACGCTTCGATTATGTCTGTTATGAAGTGTCTTCTCCAGGTCCATCTTTGGCGGGGCGGTGACCATGACAAAGACGATTACGGTGGGTTTATGTGTGTCAATGATAACGATGATGGATTTCCTCAACGGTGACGATGGACTCTGATTGGTCGACGGTGACGAGCCGTTGATGTCGATGATGGCGGCGATGTGATGATGGTATGATGGTGATAGTGATGGAATGATAAGGTCAGCGATGTGATGATGGCATCCCGGTGATGTGGCATACCTCGATGTAGGGTTTCTCGGGCGGCTCGCTTTTCCCGCTTTTTGAGGTTTTCAATTTTAAAATTTGAATTTTAAAATTTGAATGTGGAATTTGGTTTGAATCGTGTAAGCAGGTGATGTTCAAATTAGGTATATGGTCTTTGTGAGGTTCCCACTTACCCAAAAGTGGTATTTTTAAAATGAAAAAAAAGGATTGAGGAGAAAATGAACCATGTTTCAATCATGGAGATGGTATGTCGTACGTATGCATGAGCAACGTTTCTATTTTTCAAAGATCATGATGGAAGGTAGGTAAGTATTTTTTTATCATTACATAATAATAATTATATCATAATTATCATATTATATCTTTCAATACCCTTACACGTACCATCTATGTTATGTGGGGATAAAAAAAATTAAAAAAAATGAATCACATCGCTTCGTGAGGTGGTAGTCCACCGTACACATGAACTACAATATCATTTTAAATGGATGATAAGGTAAGAAATTATATGATATATTAATTTTCCATAATTTTTAATTTTTAATTATTTTAATATATAAGCATTAAATAAATCCTGATTACCTTCCATGTGAATCGTTAGTGAAGAACAAATCACATCGCTTCGCGAGGGGGTAGTCTGCCATACACAAAAGCGACGTTATTGTATTCTCTACATAATGAAATGTAAGAAGGTATATGTGATATTATAAATATATAATTATAATTATATCATAAATATAATATATAAACATTATATACTTTATTATATTCAGTCTTTAGAAGTTATGACGGAAAGTGAATTACATGGGTTCGCGAGGTGGTAGTCCGACTTACTCATAATAAGCGATTTTGTTTCCCATTTGAGGGAGGAGGAGATGGTGATAGGACATTATATTAACATAAAAACATATTAGTATATTTAATATTCTAAGGTTTTTATATCATAATGTTTCAATAATATTTTAAGGAGGTGGAAGAAGAAATAAAATAAAACGCTCGGTTAAGGATGTTAAATCTTCTCCGGACAACTTCTTTTGGTTTACACTAAAAGTATTCCTATATTGGACTTATGAACAAAAAAGGTTTATAGGATTTTTTTGCGGTGATTTGGGAATTTATTTTTGTATTTATTTTCCAAACCAATGGGTTTTTAAATTTTGTAATGAGGAGGAGAGGGGTGGCCTTTTATATGTGGGGGAGAGGACACACTTGGAATTTTGGAAAATAATGAATTCCAACCAAGATTTTATCATGAAAGAAGAATCCAAAATTGATAATTTTATAAAATCATAAGCTATAAGGTCTAAATATGACCATAAAATGAAAATTATAAAAAATATGGGTCATTTTAACCATTATCCTTTTAGTTTAACCCCTAGTAAACTTATTTTTATCTTAACCGTGATAAATAATTTTCACTATTTTCACTATTATTTATGATAAAAAATTAGTTTTTCTTTATTATATAATATAAAATATTATCGTTAAATATTTAGAATCCATTTTTCAAAATTCAACTCATATAAGTTTCAGAATTTAATTTAAAATTAAGCCTGTAGATGTGTCAAAAAATGATTTTTCAATTAATGTATTTTTAAGGAAAAGATGATATCGTATTAAATATATGAAAACTAATAAAAAATATAAGAATTTAAATTCATATTTATAGATATATAATCTATAAATTTCATTTAAATAATTCCCAATTAGGGGTAATTTAATTATTTAAATCGATGAACATTATACACTTTAAAATAGTTTTCAAAAAAAAGGTATTTTAATTCAGAAAAATAAAATTATAAAAATATCAAGTATAAAGATTATATTAGTTAAATTAATTATATTTAATATAATTAAATAATACTTATTTAAATTTCAAATAAAATTTAAATAATAATGGGACTTAATTTATTAAAATTAAATGATAATTTTATAAAAATATGTATTTTTTACTATTCACTGAAAAATTAATATTTTATGAAGAATACCAAAATTTCACCATAATTTAATATCAATATGATGATTTAAAAAATGATGTAAATTTTTTAAAATACATTTTCTAAAATTGGTAAAAATTAATTTTTAATTATTTTCACAAAGCATGACTAAACCACCTTTTAGAAAAATACAATTTTTCTGAAAACATTTCTTTTTCTTTAAAATGGTTCTAATTTTATTTATAATGAGTATGTGACCATTGAATTTATTTTATACATGTGTAAATCATAAAATTTTCATAATTTAGTTAGTCATATTCATACCCTCTAACTTAACGGCTAGGTTATAATGGTCATGTTTAAATAACAATATTTTAATAGAGTATCATGTTTAATTTAGACCTAGTTTTGTGTACATCACAAGCTATAACATAGATTTAATTTATTTAAAAATAAGGTCTATAGTAAGGTATCATGGTGTTATATTCTTCCCCCATTAAATAATTTCCCCCTTGAAATTTCATAATACATACTAAGATGAAAATGGGTAAGGGTACTTCTTCTTCTTCACCTCTTCTTGTTTCGAAATTTCTTACTTAAACTTGTGGTTTCTCCAAAGAACTTTGACCAGGTGAGTTGTATTGTTTTGTATAACTTTTTCTCTATAATCCAAAATCTTCACCGGATATTCCTCGTATTAAATCACTAGGTTCAGTGGTGCCACTTTTAGATTCAATTCATCTCAGGGGTCTAGTATGTACTCTATATATGAGGATTCATGGAACACATCATGTACTTGAGATATATTATGTGAGATTTAAAGTCAGTAGGAAACTTCTCTAATGCGATCAAGGATCTCAAAGGGAATTATGTATCTAGAATTAATATTTCCCTTCTTCTCAAACCTCATGAATTTATTCCATGGTGAAATATGTAGGAATTCCTTATCTCTAACATCAAACTCCAGGTCTTTTCAATAGTTTTTTGTATATATTGTTTTGTCAAATTTACACAGATTTAATGTGATGTTCAATGGTTTGGACCTTCTCTGTCATCTATTAGCCAAGATCAGGTCCCATAAAATTCTACTCTTCCCAACATATTGGATTCCTATACCGCTTACCATATAGAACCTCATAATGTTCCATTTGAATGCTAGAATGGAAACTATTATTATATGAGAACTCAACTATAGGAAGGTGTTTATCCAAAAATACATGTAAATACATTGAACAATACCTCGTAATATCCTCTATAGTTTATATGGTTATTTTAGACTAACCATCCATATAAGGGTTATAATTCATACTAAAACTGAGTTCTTTATCCAACGCTTGCTAAAGGCTTCTATAGGACCTTGATGTATACCTTAGATCTCAATCAGATACAATAGATAGTGGCACTCCATACAATCTTACCACTTCCATTATATATCTCTTAGTGATTTGGTCGACAGATAAATATTCTTTGATAGAAATGAAATGTGTCAACTTTATAAGGTAATTGACTACCACCCAAATAGATTTATTTCCTTTAGGTGTCTTGGGGGGTCCTATGAAAAAATCAATGGTTATGTTTTAACATTTCTATACTAGTATTGTCAAATGTTGCATTATAAAATTTAGCTTTTATCATTCATCCTTGACTTGTTGTTATACTAAGAATCTTGATATAAACTCTCTAATATCCATATTTATGTTATCCCACCATAAATTTTGGTTTAGAACTCTATACATCATAGAAATTCTTTGATTAATAGAGAATGAAAATCTATATCAATCATTAAAAATATCCCTCTTCAACTCTAGTTTTCATGGGACACGTATTTGGGTTCCAAACCTTATAACCCCTTATTTAGCAAGGTTGATCTCCAAAGTATTCACTATCTATTTTTGTAGAACTTCATCGCTTTCTAGACCTCCTTGAACCTCTTAAGAATGGATGGTTGAGAATTTATTTGATCAAGGTGAGATGAAGATCCCTTTACAATTCCTATATTCATTTTTTGTAAGTATAATAAGATTTGATCCTTCTCAATTCTCTTTATTAATACAATTATATGATCATTTCTACTTATAGAATTTTCCACATTGTTTGATTTCCCAATATGGAAATGGATTTAGCAGTCATAATTCTTGATTATCTCTAACCATATTAATTGGAACATGTTAATCCCCTTTTGTGTGAATATATATTTTTGGCTCTTTTGATCCATTTATATTTCATATTTCTCCCCACATAGATAATGTCGTCAGATCTTCAACACAAAGATTACTGTATCCAACTCCAGGTCATGCATGGGATAGTTATACTCATTAACTTTCAACTTATTTGAGTCATAGGCTATCAATTTATCATTATACATTATTACACATCTCAACCCCTTCTTTGAGGCATCACTATAAACCACAAAAATTTACCCACTTAAGAGAATTGTAGGTACTGGTGTAGTGATAAGATGCTTTTTCAACTCCTTACAGCTCTCTTCACATTCAGTGGTCTATAAAAATTTTAATCACTTCTATTTTAGCTTGGTTAGTGGGTTTTAAAATCATGATTTTTTTTTCAAAAATCATTAGTAATACCTATTTAATACAAGGAAACAATGAATCTCCATTATAGATGCTAGTCTATCCTAGTCTTTGATTACCTTTGTATTAGAAGGGTCCACAGATATACCTTTGTTTCTAACAATATTCCCCATTAATGATACTTCATTCATCCATAAATCACATTTATTGTAATTTTCATATAGTTTATCCTTTATAAAATTCATTAGCATGGTATTTAAATTATCCTTGTGCTCCTACTTTCTTTTTGAGTAAATCAGAATATCATTAATAAATACTACCAAAAATTTGTCATTTTAATCTCTAAAGAATCTATTCATAATATCTATAAATATTTGTGTATAATTGGTGAGCCAAAATGCATCATTATGAACTCATAGTGTCGATAAATTTTTCGAAAGGAAGTTTTGGGAATATCATTCTTCTTCACCCATAATTGGTGATATCCTGACCGAAGTTCCACTTTCGAGAAATATTGAGCTCGACATAGTTGATTGAACAAATCATCTATCTGTGGCAAGGGTTACTTTTCCTTTATCGTGATTTTTTTGAGTTTATAATATTCAATACATAGGATTATTGACTCATCCTTCTTCTTGAAGAAGAGGAATGGTGCACCCCATGGTGAATCACTTAGGAATAAAAACCATTTTTTAGGTTTTCTTGTAACTACCTATTTAGTTATTTCAACTCAGTGGTGGCCATATTATGAATATTTTTAGATATGGGTAGATATCCTGGTATAATTTTGATTTAGAACATAGCCTCTTAGTTTTGGGGAAGACTAAGAAACATTTATGGGAGTATATTAGCATAATTCCTCTTAATGGGAATGTCTTCAAGCATGAATCTCTCCTTTGTCTCAATAATTTGGGCTAGATATGTCTTCTTATAAGGAAATAATATCCATGATTTAATTAAATAATATAGGGGAGATTCGTCCTCCTCCTTACAATTATATAGAATCAGAGGATGACTTGGGATGTGAATAGTGATCTCCCTCACTCGACAGTTGATGTTGAATTTATATAAGGATAGCCAATGCATGCCCAAAATAGAATCCAAATCCACTAAAGTAAGTAAGGTGATATTTTCCTAATGATTAAGTCCACAATAATTTAATGGGGAGGATTTATATACTTGGGATGTAACCATCACTCTATTTTTTATTCTCACAGATAGCCCAACCCCCATGTTTTGAAGTGGTGTTTGAAAAGTTATACTAAACTTGAAAGATAAGAAAGAATTTTTATAATTATAATCAAAATGTATGTTTAATATTCTGGAATGGATATCTAGAATACCTATCGCCACATCATTGTTGGCAACCACCTCAACCTTAGTGATATAATATACCCTTTCATACTTCCTTGGAGGTTGTGGATGATTATTGTCTCCAACAACCCTTGTATTAGGGAATTTTATTGCATAATTCTTGTGTTCCTTAGAGTTAAAACACTATACAAAAATCATAGTGTTTATTTAAACCTTCATTTTTTATTCCTCGATAGTGGGATTATTTATTTCCCTATAGAAATGATTAGCTCGATAACCCTCTTTTCCATACATAAATCATCTTATGGTTCCCCTTAGGTAGTTTTTGGAATGCTTCTTCCCCCAATTTTGACAAGTGATATGTTGGGTTTTCTTTCTTAAATGAGATTTATCTGTTGATACCCCCAAATAGAAATCCATTTTATGTTTTTTTTATCAAGTCAAAATGAGAGTCACTAATCTCCATCTTAAATTTTAGGACACAAGAGACAATATCTTCATAAATATCAAAGTCTCAAATCAACAAATATTTTCATAAATTACAATTTAACCCACTAAATAAATGGTACACCATACATTCAAAGATGATGAAAAATCCATAGTCATACTGTGTAAGCCTTTTGATGCTTTCCATATACACCCTGATAAATTATTCTTCCTTTTTCATCCAACTGAGGAACTCCCCCTCCATTTAAAGATGGAGAGTTTGGTGAAAATATTTATTGAAAAGTATTTTATTGAAGTCTTACCATTCCATGGAATCAATATCCTCTTTGGAAATTGTGTTCTTGATTAGTGTATACATATAATCAGTTTCTCCCTCAATGCGATGAATGGCCAGCACAACTTCCTCTTTCTCTGTGCATTTGAGGATAGAGAATATATTCTCAAGGGAGTTAGTCCATTTTTCAGTGATGAGGGGATAAGAAGTTTCACTAAAGGTAGGGGGCCTTTCTCACACAAAATATTAAACTATAACTTGATACTTATTAGGATTATTATGTAATTATTTTGGATTTATATTATTATTCATAACTTAAGCTAGTTGATCTGGTACTCCCATGAAGTTCTCATCTCCCACACCCTTGAGATTAGGCATATAATTGGGAAAATCATCACATTGTCTATCATATTGGTTTTTGGCATAGTTTCTCCCATTTTCTACCATTTAATAGAAGAAAAAAATTAGAATACATTAACTAATAAACATACATAAGGGAAAATCATAAAAATGGGTGGAATAACTTATAAATGATAAGTACATATTAACGTATGAGTCTCTAGGTTTTAACCTAGATAATCTATAGTAATTTCCCTATTAGGTTTTCTAAATAAATAATTTGTTCAAGACCTTCATAATGATTCATAAACAGTTTGTGAATTTCCAAAACATATCCCTCAAGAGTGTCAAACTTGGTGTTCATTAATGCCTATTTTCGTGTACCATGTAATACTTTAGTCAAGATCGACACACCTTTTTAGAGTTATTCCTCCTATGTAAATATATTCTAGAACCATGACCACTTTTAGTACCATATTGGGGTATAATTTCTCATAAACGACTCTCTTTATACTTCACCAAGATTCTTGGATATTTTTCTATTTTTATTTTATCCTTAGACTTATCCCTGGGGTTCTCACTAAATTTTTATCATACTAGTTCCAAAGGTTAGATAAACATATTCTATGATACCAATTATGGTGACCTACTAATTTTATACATATTATTACATGATTATTAGATATAAATATCCATTATATAATACAAGGATCATAAAGGCATAGTGTCTTTAGAATACTGGGTTCATATTACATAAAAGGAAAATTAAACATGGAATATTTATTTTTTTCTCTGTAGTGAGATCTTAAAATCCATTTAAGATCCTAAAACTACATGGGACAAACTGGGGAATACAAAAATAAAGGGGTGAGCTAAAAATCCAATTAACTGAATAAAAAAGATAGGGAAACATAATATGTGAGTAGAAGTTATAAGATGATATTATAAAAGATATATATCATAAATAATTGCATGGAAGAATATCATAAAGAACATGGTATCATAAGATCGTGGAATCATAGGAAATGTGGAAAAAACATATAACATGACATAAAAATGAGTCTAGGATGACTACCTAGACAATATCACATGGTGTAAAAGTCCCATAATGAATTTTGTTACTCCCTAATCCCATACATGACATATCATGAGACTATAAAATTACCCAATGCATTGGATTTATACCTGGTAACACCCATAAAAACATGTTCATGATATATTTGTTCCCTAAAAATGAATCAATCATAAGAAATGAAATAATAATTACCCATGGAAATAAAATGGATTGCATAATCATGCTTCATATCAAAAACAAAGGAAGTTTCATAATGAAGTAATTTGATAAATGATCATAAGGTATGTGTTACCCTCTCAAAGGAAGGGATAATAAGCTAGGTATATATGTGAGATACATATATATTGAATTTTTAAGCATTCCATAACATTAATTTAGAGATAAATTTAGTTAGTGATAGAAAGTTCATAACCCAAAGGAAAGGGTAGTTTAAAGCGACACCTTACCACAAGTCTGAATTGTCATGTGTGTTCTTTATCTCCAAAAATAAAAAACTTAAGTTAACTATTTACTTACTTAATATACTTTTTAAAGTTAATTATTCCTTTTATATTATTTTTTACCATGTAATATTCTACTACTTAACCCATTAATTCCACATAAAACATTTTAACGATAAATAGCTCATATATCCAAAATCACTTCGGTATGTTCACTAAGGTCAAAGAGATTATTAATCCATCATATCCATAATGTTAACCATGAAATAATTGTCATTTTTATACATAAATTATAATTTTTAAACAAACCATTAAATATGGTTATGAAAAAATGAACTATGTTACAATCATGGAGACAGTAGGCCATACGTACGGATGAGTAACGTTTCCATTATTTGAAGATCATGATGGATGATAGGTAATTATTATTTTATCAATAAATAATTATAATCATATAATAAATATAATATTATTTATATAAATATCCTTTCATAAAACATCCATGTGATGTGGTAATAATCATGTTAAATAATGAATCCCATTGCTTTTTGAGGTGGTAGTCTGTCGTACACACAAACGATGTTATCATTTCCAATGGGAATTAAGGTAATAAATTATATGATATATTAATTTTAAATAATTTTTAATATGTCATGATTATTCTATATAAACATTAAATTAATCCTTATTACCTTCCATGTAAAGCGTAAGTGAATAAATAATCATGTCACTTCATGAGGCGGTAGTCCTCCATACACACGAGCGATGTTATCATATTCTCTAAAGAATGGAATATAAGAAGGTATATATGATATAATAATTTAAAAGGTATAATAATTTCATAAATATAATATATAAACATTATATACTTTATTATATCTAGCTGTGAGATGTGGTGATGGGAAACAAATTACGTCAGTTCACGAGGTGGTAGTCTGCCGTACACATGATAAATAGTTTCATTTCCCTTTTGAGAGAGGATGATATAGTTATAGTTCATTAAATTAACTTCTCAACATCTCAGTATATGTAAAATATGTTTGTTATTATATCAAAATGGTTTAATAATATTTTAAGGAGGTGGAAGAAGAAATAAAATAAAATCCTCGGTTAAGGGTGTTACCTCTTCTTGAGAAAACTTCTTTTAGTTTGAACCAAAAGCATTCCTAGGTTGGTTTTCTTACCAAACCAAGGCTTATAGGATTAGGGGAGGAAAGTAGGGAACTAATTTTGGTAGTTATTGGTAGAATCAATGGGTTTTGTAAGTGTGTAAAGGAGAGGAGAGAGGGTGGTCTTTAATAAGAGTGTGAAAGGACACACTTATATTTTTTGAAAAGAAAGAATTCAACCCACATTTTTATCACGCCATAATGATCTAAAATGGACCATTTTCAAACATTATAAGATATAAGGTATTAATATGACCATAAAATATGAATTAGACAATTTTTGGGTCATTTTTATACCTTTTATTTTTAGTTTAACCCCTAGTAAACTCATTTTAACCTTAACTGTGATAAATAAGTTTTACTCTTTTCACTATTCATTATAATCGAAGTAGTTTTCAGAAAAAAGGTGTTTTAATGCCAAAAAATATACTTAAACTAAAATCTATTATAAGGATTATTTAAATGTAATTAATTGGATTTAATATAACTAAATAATAATTATGTTAATTTTAAATAAAATTAAAATAATCATGGGACTTATTTATTAAAAATAAAAAATAACTTTATAAAAAACTATATTTTTTACTATTCATTAAAAATTAATATTTTCAAAAAAATCCCAAAATTTCACCATAAGTTAAAATCAACATGATGATTTCAAAAATGTTGTTAATTTTTTTTAATAAATTTTATAGAATTTTTAATAATTAATTTTAAATTATGTTCACAAATAATGACTAAACTGCCTTTTAGAATATTAGAGTTTTTCATAAAACACTTCTTTTTCTTTAAAATAGTTCTTATTTTATTTCTAATTATTTTATAACCATTGAATTTATTTTATCCATGTGCAAACCATATAATTTTCATAATTTAGTTACTCTTATTCATACCACTAACCTAACAGCTATGTTATAATGGTCATGTTTAAATAATAATATTTTAATAGCTGATCTATGAGACAAGCATATGACTAGTGGAAGGATCAGCCAGGTAGCATCAACAACCACATCTGCATTGTTTGAGGTATGACTGAGCTGACCACTCAGACCCCAACACAAGACCAAACAGTCTTCCCAAACCGTCAATTCCTTTCAATTAGTTATTCCTTGTACAGGCACAACCTGATCTTTGAGAAAAGCATATGACTAGTGGAAGGATCATCCAGGTAGCATCACCAACCACATCTCATATTTCATTTAAACTAGGGGTTGCGTGTATTTCATATTGTCAAATTGATTGAACTTATTTAATAAAAATATCATAAAGTCTCAGGGTTTTATATTAGTTCTTCTTAGTATGGTTTTAAGGTAATACCGTGATATCAAGAATGAAGTTCTATAAGGTAAGAAGTTTTTTGGGTAGGTATTGGTTAATATTGAAGGATAAAAGTTTGTGTATAATAAAATAGAATTTATTCCCTTTTATAAGTGAGTGGAAGGATACACATGAGATTACTTAAAATATTTAAATAATATAATTTCATTTTCTTGTGAAAGTGGAACAAAATGGTAATGAATTAGAAGTTAAGATATTATAAATTAAAAAAATATTCAACCAATAAGATTTAGACAATTTTAAGTAGCATTTTCACCCTTATCTCTTAGTTTAAGCCCCTTCATTAACTCATTTTAACACTAACTACGGTAAAAAAAATCTGTTTTTACTATTAATTATGACCAAAAATTAAATTTACCTCCTTAAAAATTATTTACATGTTAATTACAAATATAGAATCCATTTTATCAATTTAAATTTCTATAAGTATTATAAATTAACTTTAAAATAATTGTGCAAAACGCAATGAAAATAGTTTTTTGAACAAATATATTTTTTAAAGATTCTCATTCATTCATTTACATATAAAAACTATGAAATATTTTTAAAATATTTTATTGAATATATAATCTACATATTTCATTTTCATCATTAATAAATATTGATTTATTTAATTTATTAAGATAAAAAAATTATGTGCATAAAAATATTTTTCTAAAAACTAACACTTTTTAGATTCAAATTATTTTATCTCCATTCCTTATAGTTAAATAACTAATATATGAATGATTATTCATAAATTACCAATACATTTAATTAAAATAAATTTTAAATAATGATCAATATATTTTTTTATATAAGAATTCAAAACACCTGGAAGAATGTATATCTTCATAAAAATATATCTTTTAATCATGAAGTGAATTTATTAAAAAATTAATAATTATTTATTAGGAATTAATCAAAAACTTTTAATTAAGGACAAAATATATATATAATTATCAAAAAAAATAACCTTATTTATACCTATTAGTCCAATGAATAGGTTTTAAATGTAATAGTATATCATGGTTCATTTAGACTCAGGGTTGCATGTAAAGTAAGATATCAAATACTTTAACATTATTTAAAAGGAATGCATATAAAATCTCAAGGTGTTATAATAAATATGATAATTTAAAAAAAGAAAAAAATATTATCAAATATTATGATTGTGTTGTTAGTGAAAGTAAATATTTTTCTACATATATTTTAGAATTAAATTCTAAGCATGATAAATCTGAATCCTCTTGTGCCTTTCATGATAACAGAATTAATGATTTTTTTTCTAAAGTTTTTTCTTTAAAATTTGATGATAGTATGTTTACTATAGAGTGGGATTACCTTAACCAAATACTCGGTAATAATAAATGAAATAAAGGTAAACTTGGTATTGGAATTAACATCCAAAAGATAAATATTTATAGAAATTTTTTTGTGCCTAGACTTAAAAGAAAATGCGTGAAGAATTTTACTTTATTTCACAATGGTATTATTGGACATTATTCCAATGAATATTTCTTTAAAGTTCCTAAATTTTATTCTGTTAAGCATATATAAATTTTTAATATTTATCTAAATTTAAGGATTAAAATATTCCTTAAACCTTGTATATATGGTTACCTAAATCCCTCATTTCTAACACATCTATACCCAAAATAATATGGTTACCAGAGAAGGATTCACAAGTACATAAATTATAAATATTATTTATATAGTTTATAATCAAGAAACATGAATTGATACATCTTATATTTATGTTCCTTATAAAAATTTGATAGAGGTAATGTCGCTTTTTGTATAATGTTTATTCAATTGATTTCTCTAAAAATGAATGATCTATTTTAAGGATAGATTACATAAATTTAAAGAACCAAGAACTAATTATTTCTATAATTTTGATCTTGATTACTTCTGATTTAATCATCTTTTAATTAGTTTTTATTTTTCTTGATATTTATTTTTTAACTATTATATGTTTTATTCTATCATTATCATATCCAAATGTATTCTATGTATGTCATAAACTTGTAGATTCAAAGACTTTTCATTAATATCTATTTATGATGAATTCATATTTATTCTCTTTTTATCATCACTAATAAATGATAGACTCTTATTTATCTTATTTTTAATGTGTTATTTTTTTCATATAGCCATCATGTGTACCCTTTATAGTTATATTTCCTAGTTTGTGGACATGAACTAATTTTTATGTTGTTATTTTTCTGGTAAACCTATGTTTATTATGTTATTATTTTGTTTTCTAGCATATGTTATACTACTTATATTATCATTTGGTAATTTACTATATAGCGACCTAGAATTAACATACATGGATATTAAATATTTTTATATGAATATTCAATGCATTACATAAACACATACCGGAGGGCCATAATAGTTTAGTGCCTTTGGAAACTTGGAAACATAATATTTTAACTTGGTGAAAGAGCTTCAACATCTCCCATAAAGATCTTACCCTTTAGTAATCTTCACAAGCATACCCTACTTAAAAAAAATTTATAACCTGAGGAAAGGAAACACAAGAAAGGGTGAGGTTAATTCTTAGTAAGGGTAAAAAAGGAAGATTCATAATCATTACATAATCATAAAGGTATGAGAACATGAGAATAAAATTGGAAAACCATACCCTATAAATCAGTGATCATAATCTTGAATCATGGAATAAATATTGGAAGTTCATAAGACATTAATCATATAGAAATAATAAAATCATGAGTCATGAGGTAATAACATGGGAATAAGACATATAATTATGGAATAAACGCTAGCTTATGAAATTGTAAACATGTTTAAATAGAAACAAGTTCACTCATTAAGTTAAGAAAATGAAATTATGACCACGTATAAACTTATTGACATGAAAATATGTCCACACATAACATTGTGAATATTTAATCAGGTTCATGCATAACATTGTGACCATGTAATAAGGTTCTTGCATAGTATTGTAAACCTGTAACCAGTTTCATGAAAAGGTGGCTACATATCCTGGGCAGGACACATCACCATCCTTAATGGAAGAATTGTCTTACTATACCAAGTTCACTCCCCATTCCTTCCATGTATTATTGTATAGAGTTTTTTCCTCAGTTCAGCCCTATATTACTATACCGGGTTAACTCCCCATTCTATCCATGTATTATTCTACTGAGTTCACTCCTCATTTCATTCTTATATTATTGTACTGAGTTCACCCATTATTCCATCCATGTATATCTCCTGAGATATATAAATCATTACCCAATGAATTGGAGGTAGATATTGATCCCACCTGTCACATAAAAATCATACATATTTGTTCCAAAATATCATAAACATTCATCATATAATAACCCATGAAATTAAATGGGTATCATAAACATTTCACATATCATAACCTGTGAAAAATTTACAGGCTTCATAATCATTTTTTCATTTCATAACCTATGAATAGAAGTGGGTTTCACAAGAATGTTATCATAGTATAAACAATGGAAGCGAAATAATTTTCATAAAAACATTTTCATATTAAAAATAAACTATTAATAGAAATAATAATAATATTTTCCTTCAATTATATCCCCAGTAAATCATAAACTATATCAAAAGATGTCATCTTAAATAGAGAGTATTTTTAAAGATCACATGGAAGATTTCATAAGGAAAATAACCTTTCCTTGAAATTCACATTTTAAAACATAAAACAATTTAAAATAATTTTCATTGAAAAACACTTTTAAAATTTAAAAATTAATCTTTAAAATCCATTTAAATAATTTATTGAGGAAAATAAAATTTTCTCTTTGAAAAAAAATTCTTTTTAAAACATAAAACGTTTTGAAAACCATTTTGTTTGAAAATAACTATGGAAACTTACAAAGGAATCTTTAAAAGCCATTTTAAACACTTTTTAAAACTTGAAACATTTCTAAAATCATTTTCCTTTAAAATTGGATTAAAATATAATTTTAAAAAATTAAAAACATTTTTAGAAAATATTGTTTTTGAATAAAAATAGATTTTCAAATGAAGAGATAAATAAGATCGTATTTTATTAAAAACACTTTATTAATTATATTAATTAAAAAAGATTTAAAAATGATACCATTAATTGAATATATCATGAATAAATATAGGATAAAAATTCATGATAATTCTTAATAGATATATCTTTGTATTTTATCATAAAAATTATAATCATAAATAATCTTGATAAACGATGAGATTGTAACATAAAATATTTACCACTTCGGTAGCATTGAATCCTAAGATCCATGAATAAATAACATGAAATGAAACTTAAAATATCATAAGTATGAATTAATTCATGATATTACATGTCAAAGGTGTTTTATAAACACCTTGTAAACAATTATAGGTTCACATTATAATATACATATCAAAGAAAGAAAATTGAGACAAAAACCCTTACCACTTTGGTAACTTTGAAACTATAACCCCATGAAATATGTATCCTTAAATGGATACTAAAAAAATTAATTATGATAACCGAAAATTAAATTAATGGTGATTATATACACCATATAGAATAAATAGGTGGCGAATATAGCTTGTGTCTCACAAAAGTAAAAATTGAGATGTAAATCCCTTACCTTAAGTCTTGACTTCCTTCGTACATGTTTAAACATCCTAGATAATAAATATAATTTTATTATACATCCCTTAAAGAACCATATTTATATATATCATATCATATATGGTTTATTACCTTTTATTACCCGTTTATTAACCATACTAAGTTAAATTCATGTTTCGGGTAATAACTGCTTTGTCTTTCGTATAAGTTTTAATTTATTATATTTCTTTTATCATACATTAATAATTATTTAATCATATATATAATGATAAAAATGATATAAATATCATATATATTCAGTATATATTAATGTATAATAATCTATAAAATATAGAGATAGGAAATGAAATACATTGTTCCTACAGACGGTAGGTAGTACATACGCATGAATGTTGTTTTCATTTTCCTGTCGGATTAAAAGAAATAAAATTGTATGAAATATTTTCATTTTAAATTAATTTTTATTTGATATATAACACAAATTTTTATTAAAATAATCCTTAATTAATTCCATGTATAGCGTGAAGGAATCACATTGCTTCGCAAGGCGGTAGTCCGTTGTACACACGAACGATGTTTTCATTTTCCCAGAAAATGAAAAGCATGGAGGTATGTGTGATATAAAAATTCCATAATCATAGTAAAATAATAAATATAATATATATATATATCATATATAAACATTATTTCCATAATTATTCCTAACTTTAATAGGTTCTAATAGAAAAATTAATGACATTGGTTTGTTGGGCGGTAGTCCGTCGTACACACGAACGATGATTTCATATATCATTTTATATAATTGTGTGTTATTGTACATCATAACCTAAAAATTAAAACATATAATTATGTGTAATATATTTATTTTATTATATAATCATTATATAAAAATAATTTAATAGTTTTGAGGAAGAAATAAAACAAAAACGTTCTTTGATAAACATTACCTCTTCTTCGGGTATCTCCTTTTGCTTTACACCAAAGGACTTCAAGAGTTATTTATGCCCAAATTAGTGCTTCTAGTATGAGAGTAGGAAATTTTTTATGTTATTTTTTTAGGGTTTGTTTGAGCCAAATGAATTGAGAGGTGTGAATAAGTAGGGAGAGTGAATTCCCTTTTATAAGGGGGGGAGTGGCATTCTTGTAAATACCCAAAAGTATTCACTATTGGGAGGTCTCCCTTACCTCATGTGTCTCCAAAATAAAACAAAAAAATGTATTTGAAGGATTAAATGGTCAATTAAAACCTCTAACACAAAAACTAAAAACATTTTTATTAATTTATTCCTTATTCTATAAGTTTACTCAATTTTATCTTTATAGTTTTTACCGAAGTAACTTGTACCTTATTAATTACCTATGTAACCTATCCTTAAAGAATAAAATTTAAAATAATTTTATTAAATAATTTATATCCACTAATTCAAAATATGAAATAAAATTCATTATGGGTGTGTAAAATTAATTTTAATACAAACACATATATTGTGCCAAACCTCGTTTTAACTATAATCATGTTAACAAATTTTAACTGTTTTCACTAATAATTATAGGGAAAAATTAATTTAACCATATTAGAAAATATAAATTATAATTATTAAAAATATGGAATCCATCTTTCCAAATTTTATTCAAATAAGTTTCAGAATTTCATTTAAAATTAATTCAATAGATGTGACGAGAGAGCTAGTTTTTAAATTGCAAATGTTCAAAAGTTTACAATGTTTTTATATCCAATTTAAATATGAAATTTATTCCAATTAAATAAATTGGATTAATATATTTACAATTTATATAATTATAAATTTAAACTAATTTAAACTATGATTTAACAGTATAAATAATTCGAACAAAAAGGTATTATTCAATTAAAATTTAGTATTTTTTATTATTAATTAAAAAATGAATATTTTTAGAAAAATTCAAAAAAAATCACCCTAATATAATTTGGTTGTTATGATTTCAAACATGAACTTTATTTTTTCAAAAAAAAATTGAAAATTACAAAAAAACTATTTTTAAAATGAGTGTGTGATTAAAAGGCGGCAAAACAACCTTATAGAAAAATACGTCTTTTATGCATAAAATTTGATTTATTCTTACATATTTTCTAGAAAACACATAATATGAAGTAAAAATAGTTGATTGAATATATAATATATATATATATATATATATATATATTTCATTAAAATAATTCATCAAATGTGTTTTTTTCAAATTTATTTAGGTGAAATGTGTTTTTTCATTGAAAAAAATGTTTTTCAGAAAAGGGATTTATTTATTTTCAAATAATTATTAATTTCACTTCTAATTAACTGGTCATAAAAGAATTAATTTAAACATTTCTAAATCATATTTTCATAATTTATTTAATCATATTCATTCCTTCTATTCCAACGGCTAGGTGATAACTATAATAAAATTTTAATAATATTTCACCTTTTTTTATCTCAGTGTTACATGTAACCAAGATAAGCTTAGTGTTGTGTGTAATGGAATATAAACGTAGTATTGCATATAACACAATTCAAACTAAATTTTGTGTGTACTGAAAGATAAACTTAGTGTTTCATGTAGTGTAAGATTAAATTTTTTCATTTAAATCAAGCTTAACTTAGTGTAGCGTGCAATTCAAACCATCAATGAATTTTAATTTATATGAAAAAAAAATTATTCATAAAAACTCAGGGCGTTACATTGTACCCCCTTTAAAATAAAATTTTCCCTAAAAATCATCTATTTCATCAAACGTTTAATACTTGAAATTTTCTTTCATATAAATACACATCATAAAAATGAATAATAAGTATTCCTTTAAAAAGGAATGTTGGAAACATACAAGATACCCAAAGTAACTCATAACTAGGTTTCCACATGGGAGAACATATATGGGAAGTGAAGATTTAGACATGGAAGAAACACGTGAATAATTATAGAGAGTGATAAATATCACTGATCACAAGAAATTGGGTGATATTAATAAAGTTAATGACCAAAAAACCATAACCCAAATAGGCATTAAAATGTTATTAACATCATAAAAATGATGATAATTAGAAAAAAATTATTTCAAGATCCTTTTCATAAAGTTAATTAATTTTCACAATAACATATACTTACTTAATTTCATTCCATTTAATATTCACAATCTGAAACTTTTTTTGTGACTTGATCAATTTCCATATCATCTCTTACTCCATAAAATGAAATTTAATTCATCATTCATGAATCACTTATAGATCATGAGATCCATAAAAAGGATGATAAGTCATTTTATCTTTATTTAGTTATCATCACAGCAAAATGGTTATCACAAGTTATCCAATATGCTATATATCCTTGTATGGTGAGATAATAATTTAATCTCTAAAACCTCATTAAAAGTATAACTTAAACCATTCCATAAATGGTTAACCATATAACCCTTTTTAATGATGAAAATCTAAAACTTTATAAAGAAGGTAAATAATTTTCTCAAAATATGCTTAACATTGATCCCCCATGTATCATAAAGTAGATCTTGGTTATCGCATACCAAAAATGTGAATACATTCATCATGTATTCTATTAAAATAGGGTAATAACCTGAATTACTATAAATCCTTATTGAAAACATGCATTCTTCCTTATTCCAAGTACTATTGGACATATTCCTTAAATCCAAAAATTTTGCAAAATCCATCTATGATAGCATAAACTACTTTGTTAACAAATCATTAATCTATTTCCAAGGTAACTAGTATTATCCAATTTACTTTATTCTTATCCAACATCTCTTTATCCATACAAAATTCCATTTTCTTAACATTAAGAACATATTAGGGGTTATGTTCCCTTAATCATGTATTTTATATAAAATATAACCATGTCATTAAATCACATTTCTAGGTTATCATTACCATTCAACATACTCTTTAAAATCCTTAACAAAAAAATTATATTGAACAATCCTTATACATTTCATAATTTATATAATATAATCTTTTATTTCCAATACATAAATACTTAAATCATCTTGCTTCCTTCTCAAAAAATTAACTAACATTCATCATCTTATTCTTTAGCACTTATTTCCTTTTTCATTTCATTTATAGTCTTTTTATCATCAGGAATATAACCACTACTCATACCTCATTGTTGATTCCCATCAAAAGTATCCCCTTTAGGACATTGAATTGCATAATGTCTATAATTTACACATTTAAAGAATTCAATAGTCAATGATATATTAGGGAGTTTAATATTCTCATCCATTTAATTAACTAAAAAATTCATTTTTTCCTTATTGTTACTTTCTTTGTGTCCTTATTTTCCACGGTCAAAACATATTACTATTTTTATGTGACATTCATTTAGGTGTTTCCTCTAGTATTCTCAATGCATCAGAAACTAAATCTTCTTTTCTCTATGGTCTCCGCTTCCTGAACTCTTTAAAAACTATTTCTTTCCCTTATTTGGTGAGTCTAAGAGTTCGTTAAGGTATACATTATCAATCTTGTTTCATGAAAACTGATTAGGGATAATCAAAATGTACTTAAATATAGTCATTTTCCCATTTGACTATTAATCATCAAATTTTCCATCACATTCAACATTAACCCAGTTCCTTCTGGTTCCCACCATTGACTAAAACCAGAAAGCATAGTGTGTGAAACACTTATTATAGAAAAAAACCACATAATCATGAAAAATCACTTATAGGATTTCTAAATCATGAAACCTTCTTTTAAATATATTACACCATAGGCTTAACATAGGTTATTTGTAGCCATATTCTTTTTAAATCCATCATGATGGTTCATAAAGAGTTTGTGAATTTCTAAATCATTTCCCATGAAAGTGTCAAACCAGGTGTGCAGTAAGGCCCGTTATCATTTACGAGTTCCCAATTGAGTCTAGATCAATACATTGTTTTGGGGGTTATTACCCCTAGTTACATCTATGTCAGATCCACATCCACTAGTAGTATCCAAATGAGGATGTATTTTTAGGAAACCACTCCCTCTATCCTTTACCAAAATTTTAGGACATTTTCATATACTTTGACTCATGCTTAGACTTATCCTTAGAGTCCTCCTAGGAAATATCCTTGGAAATATCCCTAGGGATATCACTAAAGCTTTCTCATCCTAGTTTCCAAAGGATGACTAAACCTTTCCTTTGATACCAACATCAGAAACTCAAGATTAACATACATGGATATTACATCTTTCTATATGAATATTGAATACATTACACAAACACATGCCCACTGGCCATAATATTTTAGTGCCTTTGGAAACTTTGAAACATAATATTATAACTTGGTGAAAAATCTTCAACATCTCCCATAAATATCTTCCCATTTAGTACTCTTCATAATCATACCCTACTTAAAACATTTCTTCATAACCTAGGGAAATAGAAAATAAGGAAGGGTGAGCCCAAATGCTTAGTAAGGGTAAATAAGGAAGATACTTAAGCATGACATAAGCATAATGGTATGATAAAGTGATAATAAAATTGGAAAATCATACGCTATATATCAAAATCATAAAAATGAATTATGGAATAAATATTGGCAGTTTATAAGACATTAATCATAAGGAAATTAAAAAATCATGAGTTATGAGAGGAGAACATGGGAATAAGACGTAGACGTGTTCCATACACATCATCTTATAACACTTTGAACATGTTTAAATAGAAATTAGTACACTCATTAAGTAAAATACATGAAATTAGGACCATGCATAAACTTATGGACATGAAAACGGGTCCATGTATAATATTTTGTACATGTAATCAGGTTCACACATAACATTATTAATATGTAATTAGGTTCATGCATAGAATTTTGAACATGTAATGAGGTCCACAAATAGGTGGCTACACCTCCTATGCGGGACACACCACCATCCCTAGTGCTAACTCTGTCTTACTATACTAGGTGCACTCTTTATTCCAGCCATGTATTATTATACCGAGTTCACTCCTCGTTCCAGACTTACATTATTGTACTGAGTTCACTCCTCATTCCATCCATGTATTATTTTACCAAGTTCATTACTCATTTTATCCATGTATTACTATATTATTTTCACTCACACTTCTATTTATGTCTATCTAATGAGATATATAAATCATTTTCCAATGCATTGGAGGGAGATGTAGGTCTAACCCATCACATAATAATCATACATATGTGTTTCAGAAGATCATAAATATTAATCATATCATAACCCATGAAATGAAATGGGAATGATAAAAATTTAATCATATAATAACCTATGAAAAAGATATAGTATTCATAATCATTTCATCACAGCATAACCTGTGAAGAGAACTGGGTTTCATAAGCATTTTATCATGGTATAACCCATGGAAGGCAAACGGGTTTCATAAACAAAATCATATTAAACATAAACCATTAAAATAAATAATAATAATTGTGTCCTTATATTGTATCTCTGGTAAAGCATAAACTATATCAAATGATTCCATCTTATATGGAGATATATTTTGAAATGTCGCTTAGAAGTTTTCATAAGAAAAATAACCATTCTTTTGAAAATAACTTTTTAAAAAGATAAAACAATTTCAAAATACTTTTCACTAAAAATAAAATTGAAATTTTATAAATTAATCATTAAAAATAATTTAAAACATTTCTTTAGGAAAATAACCTTTCTAATTCAAAAAAAATACTTCTTTTTAACATAAAACATTTTGAAAAAAAAATTATTTAAAAATAACCATGAAAAATTATAAAGGAAGTTTGAAAACCATTTTAAACACATTTTCAAAATCATTTTCATTGAAAATTAACTTAAAAATTCATTTAAAAACAACATTGAAAACATTTTTAGAAAAAAAAATTATGAATAAAATATATTCCCAACCAAAGAGAGAGAAATATGGTAGGATTTTCTTAGAAATACATTATTAATTATCTTAAGTACCAAAGAGTAAAAAAAATGGTACAATCACTTGAATATATCATGAATAAAAAGAGGGTAATAAAATTCATGAGAATTATTGGGAGATATATCATAATATTTTATCATCATAAACATAGTCATAAACAATTCTGATAATCGATGTGATTATAACCTGAAATCTTTACCACTTCGTTAACAAGGAATCATAACCCCCATGAAGGAATATCATAAAATGAAACATAAAATATCATTATGATGAATTAATTTAATATATTACATGTCAAATGGATTGTATATACACCTCTTAAAAGATTATAGGTGTATAACATAACATACATCTCAAAGAAGGCAAATTGAGATAAAAATCACCTACCACTTTGGAAACTTTGAAATTTTAACCCCGTGAAAGAGATATTATAAAACAGATGTATAAATACCAAAAAAATTACATATAAGAATAATAAATTAAATTCATGGGTATTATATAAACCACATATAAGAAAGAGGTGGTTAATATAGTATGTGTCTCACAAAAGTAAAAAGTGAGATGTAAATCCCTTACCTTAAGTCTTGATTTCATCCATACACTTTAAAAACTCATGTAAAATAAATATAAGTTTATCATAAATATCTTAAAAAACATATTTATATATATAATACCATATATGGTTTTATTAGGCCCTTTTATTACCTATTTTTTAACAATATCATGTTAAAGTCACGTTTTAGGTAATAACCGCTTTGTCTTTTGTATAAGTTCTAGTTTGTTATATTTTTTGTTATATTACATTAATAATTATTTCATAATCTTTAGAATTATAAAGATTATATAAATATCATATATATTCAGTGTATATATTTATAATAATCTTTAAAGTATATAAATAGGAAATGAAATGCACCGTTCATTGAGACAGTAGGCCAAACGTATGCTTGAACATTGATTTCATTTTATTATCGGATTGAAATAAAGAAAATTATATTATATATTATCATTTAATAATATATATTTTTATTTATATCACATATTTTTATTAATCTCATCATTAATATATTCTATGTATAGAATGAAAGAATCACATCGCTCCGCGAGGTGGTAGTCTGCCGTACGCACAAACAACGTTATCATTTTCCCAAAAAATGGAAAACATAAAGGTATGTGTGATATAAAAATTATAAAATCATAATAACATCATAAATATCATATATATAATATATAAATATCATGTACATCATTATTCCCAACTTTAAGAGGTGGTAATTGAAAAACAAACGATATTGGTTCGTGAGGTGGTAGTCCGTGGTACACACAAATGATGATTTCATAGACCATATGATGGAAGTGTGTGTGATTATATTTTATAAACATAACATAAATACATAAAATATGTAAGATACTTAGGATATTATATAATCATTATATAAAAATAATTGAATAGGTTTGAGGAATAAATAAAACAAAAACATTCGTTGATAAATGTTACCTCTTCTTCGGGTATATTTTTTTGGTTTGCACTAAAGGACTACCTAAGTTGGACTTATTCCCAAATTATGGATTATAGGATGATATTAGGGAAGTTTGGAGGTGATTTTTTTATGTTTTGGTCAATAAAAAATCCTTGAGATGTTTGAATAAGTGGGGAGAGTGAATTCCCTTTTATAATAGAGGAGTGGCATTCTTGTAAATACCCTAAAGTATTCACTATTGGGAGGTCTCCCTTACATCATGTGCCTCCAAAATAGAATAATAATGGATTGTATGGATTAATGTTTTTATACATACTTCCACCACAAAAAATAAATACATTTTTTATCAATTTATTCCTTAGTCTTTAAGTTTACTCAATTTTATCTTTACAATTTTTACCAAGGTAACTTGTATCTTTTTATTTACCTAGGTAATTTATCCTTTAAGAATATAATTAAAAATATATTCATCAGATAATATATACCCAATTATTCTAAATCTGAAATAAAATTCATTAAATAAAAATCATATGGATGTGTAAAATTAATTTTAATACAAATGCATGTAGTGCACAAAACCCTGTTTTAACCTTAATCGCATTAATTAATTTTAACTATTTTCACTAATCATTATGGTAAAAAATAAATTTAAACTTATTAAATAATATAATTATTCTGATTATAAATAATTAATCCATTTTTATAAATTCCATTTAAGAAATTTGTAGAATTTAATTTAAAATTAACTCTGTAGATGTGATAAGAAAGCGGGTTTTTAAAGTGTAAATATTTAAAATTTTACAGTGTTTTTATATCCAATTTAAATATTAAATTGATTAAAATTACCTAAATTGTATTAATATAATTATAATTTATCTATTTATACTTTAAAAATAATTTAAAATATAATTTAACTATATATATAATTCGAATAAAAAATCCTTTTTCAATTAAAATTCAGTATTTTTCATTATTCATCAAAAAATGAATCTTTTAAGAAAAAATCCCAAAAAATCATCCTTAGATAATTTTGATATTTCTATTTCAAAATTGAAGTTTATTTTTTAAAATATAAATTATAAATTTGTCAAAAAATATTTTTACAATAAGTGCGCCATTAAAAGGAGGTAAAACTACCTATTAGAAAAATACATCTTTTTATATGTAAAATTAGATTTATTCTTATCTCTTTTCTAGAAAACAAATAAGATGAATATTTAGGGGTTTATTGAATATATAATATATATATTTCATTAAAATCATACATAATTTTTTTTCTATTTATTTATATAAAACATGTTTGTGCATAGAAAAATAGATTTTTAGAAAATCAATTTCATCATTTTAAAATAGTTCTTACTTTAATTTATAATTTATTGGTTACCAAAAAATAATTTTTATAAACATTTATAAATCATATTTTCATAATTTTTTTAATCCTTTGCATACCCTCCATTCCAATGGATAAGTGGTAACTATAATAATATTTCAATAATGTGTCATGTTTCATTTAAACTCAGTGTTGCATGTAACATATGTTAAGCTTGGTGTTGTGTGTAACACAATCTAAACTTCATATTTCATGTAAAAAAACAAACTCAATTTTTTTGTACCAAGAACTAAACTTAGTATTGCTTGTATCACAATCTTAAATTATTGTTGTGTATAAAGAAATCTTAACTTGGTGTAGCATGTGATACAAGCCATCAAAAAAATTTAATTTATCTGAAAAAATAATTCATTAAAAATTAGGGTGTTACATACTATATTTAATTATCTATCATTTATACATCACTTAGGATAACTTTAGTTATTCTATTATTTATTTTTCATGTGTTATTTTTTACCGTGTATTTTTAGTATACATGACATACACTAATTTTTTTTACATTTAATTCTATAAATATATTTGATATATTTATTTTGAATAGAAAATATTAGTTTAAGTGGGATTTTTCTATAATTTTTAATATTATGTTAACTATTTTATTTTATTTTTTGGTCTATCAGTATGTGATAAACTATTGGCTACTTATTTAATTTATTAAAAATATTTTATCAATTATTTGAATATTTTTAACATGTTTTAAAGTTTCTTGTAGTTAATTTTATTATACATAGGGAGTTCACAAGATAGAAATTCACTATCATATCTTTCAAAAACTGAATCATAGATTAAAGGGGATTATATGTTTCTATTTAATATTCCACAAGAAATATTATTTTTATGCATGATTTTAAGAGGTGTTACTTTATATGTTGAGAATTATATTTTATCTTAGTTTGATATTTAATATATTTATTTTATAATTGGTATTAATTTACTTTTTGAAACTTGTTGTGTTTCTTATTCATGATTGTTTATTGAAATCATGCATTTTATGTACTTTATTATTTAAAAAAAGGGAGAGAATTTTCTATTTCTAATTTTCATTTCCCTATTTATTATGTTATATTATAATGGTTTTGTATTTGATATACTCTATATTGTCTTATCTTTTTTATCCATATAAAAAGGGGGAGAGTGCATTCTGGTTTTTGTAATTTTCAAAAAAATGAATAATGTTAAGTTGATACCTAACATGTTGATTTATATGTTTTTATAATTATTTATTCCCTCAAATTTCAAATTGTTTTATTAGTATTAAAACTATATATTTTATGGTATTTTTATTGAGAATTTTTTATTGAAGAAAGTCTACAACATCTCTGGATGTTCTTTCTTTCAAGATAAAATTGTCAATTATTTCTAATTGATTACTATTTCTGAATATTATATAGATATTCTAGGTAGTTTGATACAAGATATAATATAGTGTAAAATTTATAAATATAAAAAAAAATGTTATAATTCCAAATTACTACATGATTGAAAGAAAGAGAGGAAGAACAGCGATAAAGATAAGTAAGGACAAAAAAGAAGAGAATTTTTTATTGATATATTACCTTGGATATGATGCTAAAGTCTTTTGTGGAGATGAATTTTGAAGACTTATATATTCTCTGGAAGAAGTCTCATCTACTATCAGTTGTTGGAGTTCGCAACTGTGTGTTATTAACTATATTATAATTTATATATCTTTCATTTCTTGTTATAAGTGTACACTTATTACACTATGTGTGGGAAAGTGTTCTTTTAAAAACCTTTTGGGAGAGATGCCTTGTAAAAGCCTTATGTGGGAGATCCCAATAAAATCTATTATATGTAATAATCCGAGATTTTATAAGATATATTCTTTTTAATTTCTTTCATATCTTCTATTGTACGATACACCAAGATGATCTTGCGCTATACGCAACACCGTATTAGCTTGCAGTATACGCAACATTATTCCTAGATTGTGTTACACACAATTTCAAGTTCGTTTGATAATAGTCATTCTACGCAACATTGAGTATATATATATATATATACTCAATGTATAAATGAAAAAAATGGTTGGATTCTTTTATAACGAAACAACAAAGGAGTCTTGCACTATACGCAACCCTGACTTGGCTTGCATTACACGCAATCACGACCTTCTTCGATAGCATGTGTTGTACGCAATACCGGGTTTTACTAAACAATGATATGTTATTATAATATTATTATGAACTAGCTGTTATGAATAGTATTAACTATATTTTGAATTTTATAACATTATTATTCATCTTACACATTTTCTATAATATGGTATAAGAACAAAATAAATTTTTCGGGTAAAATAAGTATTTTTCAAAAAATGCAGTTTTGCCGTCTTTTGATGGAGCATCCACTTTAAATCTAGTTTTTGAAATGTTTATAAGTTAAATTTTACAAAATAAAATTATTCTTTGGAATTAGGATATAAAATTTTACCTCGGATAAATTTTTCATATTATTCTGATAAATTTCATATTTTAATGAATAGTAAAAACACGCTATATTTTAATTAAAAACAACTTTTTTCATCGTAATAACTTATGTGGTTAAATTATAATATTTAATGGTTTTAAAGTATAAATAGAATATATTTTTACCATTTAATATAATTTATGTCATTATCATTGATTTTACCTTGAATTCGTAGGTTAAATCAATTCAATCTTTTGCAATGTTTTAAAGAAAAACCCATTTTCTTTCAACAACGGGATTAATTTTAATTTAATTTCTTCAACTTTTTTGTATTGAATTTGGAAAAATGGATTCCATATTTGGAATAATTAGGTCTAAATTATGTTAATAAGCTACTTTTTATTTTTGAGAATTATGAATAGTAACTACGGTAAATTTTATTTACCATAGTTAAAGGTAAATCGGGTAATTAAGGGTAAATATAATATTATAAAATTACCCTAACACATTCCAAAATTCTATTGGATGGATAAAAGTTGACCCATATCACTTAAGGGTCGGATTAGAATCATTTAATGGACTTTTGTCCATGAAAATAACTTAATTATTATTAAAACCAAAGAAAGTGACAACATGTCACTCTCTTAAATCTTATAAGTATATTAATTTTAATTTAGTGATAAACTTCATGAAACTTGGAACTTGAATAGTCTCCAGAAATATAATTAAATTCTATACATCATATGAATTTATTTATAATTTTTAGGGATTAAATATTTATCATTAATTGTGACACAATAAGTGATGCAGAAATTGTTTATCTAGTGAAAAATCAAGAATATAGTTTTTATTAAACTAATAGTGACCATAAAAGGCACAACACCCAGACCAAAACTTATTGGTCATGTAAAGGTAAACCATAATCATCCAATGGTTGAATATTTGACCATTTTGAGCCTTATAAAAGCGATTATGACACTTATATTATTTTATTTTAAATGATGCCAAAGTTGTCACCTGCATAATTTAATAAATATAACAATTTAAATATTGTGATTTTCAGATGATAAATTCGATTAAATGTATTATTCTGAAAGGTAATAAATTTATCTTCATCATAGGATTTTATTTTTAATTTTTATTCATCAAACATGTATATTAAATAATTATACAAAAATGATGTAGTAATTATTTTATTAAGAGATAAACCAAATAAATGGTTTTAAAAATAATAAAATAAATATTATATGAACTATTTAATGTTCTCCACTACTTTTATAGACACATATGACCTTTTATGAATCTATTAAAGCTTTTAGTTCGAACATATCTTCTGTATATATTTTATTTAAATTCAAACAAATGAATAGTGTCAAAATTGACACTATTGTTATTTTATAAAAATAACATATTATAAAATTGTTTAAAAATCACAAAAATATTTAAAAATTATAAATTTAAATTTATATAGTATAAGATTTTATAAAGTATCCAATTATGGAAAATTCACAACAAATAAGTAAATATTTTTTATAATTGAAAATTTAGAATGTTATTACCACAAATAAAATTAAATTGATTAAATAAGGATAAATAAAGTTGATAATGTTGAAAATAAATTCCTAACATGTCTAAATTTTATTGTTTGATGAGATTACAACCCTATCTCATCTAATATTTGAATATTAGTCATTTTTGGAGGTTTTTAACTGGGTTTAGATTTATTATAAATTAATATTTTTAAGATTTCCAAAGGTGCCCATCTCCTCCCTTATAAAAGGGCACCGCCTCCCTCTCTTCCTCACACCACTTTGAGCCTTTAATCTCAGCCAAACCCTGACCATTTCCCTTCTCAACTTCCCTAGAAACATCCTAGAGGTCCTGGTCTTCTTCAAAGATCAATTTTAGTACCCTAAGAGGAGGATTCAAATAGGTGTGTCAAAGAAGAGGTAATATCCGTTACCGATTCTTTCAATTTTCTTTCTTCTTCAAATTCTTCTTATTTAGTTGTTTCATTATGAAGTAATAACATAATTATCCCTCATATACTGATATGTTATTATAAATATTAAACAACCCTATTTCACCTTTTATCCATCCTATGGAAAAAAAATCACTGCGCGTGCGTACGTACGGAATATCGTCTCCACGCCGTGGTGTAATCTATTTTCCTTACTTGGATGGGTATAATGGTGTAAAGAATGAATATATATGATTATTGTAAATTGATATTGATTCTGAAATAGTATACATACACTCCAATACAATTCCACGATCATGGGAATGATATCATCGCTCATGCGTACGTACGGAATACCGTCTCCACGATGTGATGCGACTCGTTCTACATGATTTTCATTGAATAATGATTACATAAATGAATTGAGTGAATAAATATGATATATATTACACTAATAACATTCTGGAAATGAGGTATATATAACCTAAAAAGAAGAATAATAATTTATTCAACAAAACACGCATAAGAACAAAAAGTAATAAACACCCGAATGACAAGTAGCAATGAAATATTACTAATAATAAGCTAATAATATGACCATATATGATATCATAACAATGAGTATGATTCTGGAATAAGTCAATGGCATTATTAAAATCATTATACAGGAGTTTCGGACACATACGAAGCAAATCGGGCCTAAGGTAAGGGAAATATCACAATCTCATTTTTATCTGAGATTGTTTATACTTTGGAATTTACTGGGGTGTATTTTATCATCCACATCCATGTTTCCTCAATATGTAATTTTATTTCCATCCACCTACAATTTTTTAAATCCAATTTTACCCTTCGGTGAGTTTTTAGTAAAATATATGAAAGGAATCTTTTGTCATTTTTCGTACGAGTTACTTTTTGACTTTTCTGACAAAAGTACGAGAAGTATGTTTTTTTAACTTATACGGCATGAATGGATTTTTAAAACATTATTTCCAAGAATCTTCCTTTACAAGTTTTCAAGTTTATTTTTAATCAACTTCTTTTAGTTTAGAATTGTATGACATGTTAAGAAAGGAAAAGTGTTTTTGAATTAGAAAGGATATTTTCCTCAAGAATGGAGTTCAAGTGTTTTATCAAAATTATTTTCCATCTAAGATAATATAGGTTTCTATTTCTATCCCTATTATTAAATTTATTTGATTATATTGTGATGGAATTATTTTTATGAATTCATTTATCTTATATGAATTGTTTTATTATGTCACGATGTTTAAGAATCCCATTTTTATTACATGGGTTATGCTATGATGTATGGTTTATGATTTTGTGGCACACATAAGAATGGAATAATTATGAGATGGGTGGGAACTATATCTCCCTCAAATTCATTGAGTGAATATTTTATATCTCATGAGATAGACATGGCTAGAATGGCAGGTTAAACCGGTTCAGTGAAACAGGACTGAAATGAGGAATGAACTCGGTTCAGAAATGGACTTTTTCCACTAAGATAGTCTTGGAAATGAGCCTTGAATAATAAGAAATGATTCTCTATGATTATGTCTGTATTCCACAAAGCTTCATGTTTTAAGTTATGATTATTTTGATTACATTTCACTTCCATGATTTATCCCATGTTATGAAATTATGATCTCTTTTGCAGGGTAAGATTTCCAAAATGTTATGTTCTTATGAATATGATGTGATTGATATTTCTTTTGTTAACCCTTACTTAGAATTTGTGCTCACCCTTTTGTATGTTTTCTTTCCCCAAGTCAGGAAGAAGGTTATTAAGTAAGATATTCCAAAAGGGACTATAGATATGATGAAATAAATGGGAAATAGTGTAGATGCTTTATGAACCAGTTGTTTATGTTTCCCAGTTTCTAAAGACACTATACCTATACAGTCCTTTTGTGGTTTTGTTATATGTTGTAATAAGTGTACTTCAATTTTGAAGTACTAATCATGGTGAAAGATCTTAAACATCTCCCAATAAATATCTTCCCTTTTTTTCTTACCTAAAACCTTTCTTTATATCCTGGGGAAAAGAAAACATAAAAGGGGTGATCTCAAATGCCCAGTAAGGGTAAACATAGAGAACATAAATCAATCCACAAACATTTGAATGCAAAAACTTGAACATAAAATCTAAACATCAAAATCTTGAGCAAAGACATGAATCTTGGAAGTACGTAAGGTATATATCATAAGGGAATATCAATCATGATAAAATAGCATGGGAATAAAACATGTAATTGTGGCAACCATTCAGAACTTGTTATGATTTCCATAGTAGCCAAGGCATTTCTTCCAAGACCATCTTAGTGGACAAAGTCCCTTTCTGAATCGAGTTCACTCCTCGTTTCAGTCCTGTAACACTGAACCAGATTAACTTACCGTTCCAGCCAAGTCTATCTCATGAGATATAAATCTTTACCCAATGCATTGGAGGGAGATATAGGTCCCACCCATATCATAATGAAATCATTCTTACTTGTGCCACAAAATAAACATACATTATTCATAATAACCCAACGAATAAAATGGGTTTCATAAACATCATCCCATCATCACATAACCCATATAAATGAAATGGATATCATTTCATAAAAAGAAAAGTGAAACCATGTAAATCATAGAGACATGATACTTGAAACATACACATATGAAATAATGTCATCTTAGATGAAAAATGGTTTTGATAAAACACTTGAAATGAATTCTTGAGGAAAATATCCTTTCTTCTTCAAAATCATTCTCTTTTCACCAAATGTCATGCAATTTTAAAAGAAAAGGATTTTGTTGAAAATATTCATGAAATATTTTCGAGGAAGCTTCATGAAAATAAGGCTTTATAAAACCATAAAAAATCCTTTCATGCCATATAAGTTAAAAAAAACATTCTCCTCATACTTTTGTCGAAAAAGTCAAAAATACCTCGTATGGTAAACAAAAGAAAGATTCCTTCCATATGATGCGGTAAAAGTAAGAAAAGGGTAAAAATGTCTTTAAACATACATGGAAGGAAAGTAAACATTTTATGAAAAAAATTTGAGAACATATGGACATGGATAATAATCATAACCCCAGTAAATACTTATAAATAAACAATCTCGGATAAGAATGAGATTGGAAGAATTATACCTTACCTTAGGTCTGATATGCTTCGTATGTTTCTGAACCTCCTGTATAATAATTTAAATGATGTCATTGACTTATTAAAGAATCATATTCATTGTTATGATATCATATATGGTTCACTTATGACTTTATATTACCCGTTCTTTTGTAAGTTCCATGTTAAAGCAGCGTTTTGGGTTAAATCGTTTTATTTATCGTACATGTTTGGACTTGTTGTTCTTGATATTATTACTTATATCCTTATTTACTTAATTCTATAATGTAAAACATTATTTACATATAATATATATTTTAGTATATACATATATATATATGATAGATCGATTAAATGAAATGAAATACACCGTTCATGGAGACGGTAGGCCGTACGTACGCATGAACGCTGTTTTCGTTTCCTTATTGAATTGAATGAAATTAAGTAGATGACATACATATATATATAAATAAATCCAGTATCATTATTATGTCATATATTTCATGATTACTTATTATATATACTTTATAATCATTCATGAATAGTTAATCATTGAGAATGAATCTCATCGCGTCGTGGAGACGGTATTCCGTACGTACGCACGAGCGATGATATCGTTCCCATGATCGTGGAATTTTATTGGAGTGTATGTATACTATTAAAGAATCAATATCACTTTAAAATAATCATATATAGTTATTATTTACACCATTATACCCATCCAAGTAAGGTGGTGGTGGAAAATAGATTACACCATGGCGTGGAGACGGTATTCCGTACGTACGCACGCGCGGTGATTTCGTTTTCTGTAGGATGGATAGATGGTGAAATAGGGTTTTTTCATACTTATAATAACATATCAGTATATTAGTGATACTGATGTTATTACTTAATAATGAAACAACCTAATAAGAAGTGGAATAAGAAATAAAGTTGAAAGAATCGGTAACGTACATTACCTCTTCTTTGAAGCGCCTCTTTGAGACCTCCTCTTAGGTCACTAAAATTGGTCTTTGAAGAATACCAGGACCTCTAGGATGTTTCTAGGGAAGTTGAGAAGAGAATTTGGTAGGGGTTGGTCGAGCTTGAAGGCTCAAGGTGTTGTGAGGAAGAGAGGGAGGAGGTGCCCTTTTATAAGGGAGGAGAGGGGAACCTTTGGAAATCTTAAAAATATTAATTTATAATAACTTTAACCCCACTTAAAAACCTCCAAAAATGACTCATATTAGAATATTAGATGATATAGGGTTGTAATATCATCAACCAATAAAATCTTGAGCAATTACTTAAAACATGGAAGTACATAAGGGATAGATCATAATGGAACATAAAGCTTCGGGCCTCTATAGTTGGTATCAGAGGCAAAGGAGGTAGGAATGTATCTGATCCTTGGGAACTCTCACATGTGAGCATTGGACGAAGCATGTCTCTCCGCCCAAGGGCTTCATGAGGAAATGGATGCCACTGGGGATGGTGGTGTGTCCCGCCCTGGGGGTGTAGCCACCCATAGAGTGCCCTGATAGGTATCAATTATAGTCCACTGGAAGTAATTCCAGACCATTACAGTTGGTATCAGAGGAAAGGTTTAGTCAACCTTTGGAAACTAGGATGTGAAAACATTAGTGAGATCCCTAGAGATATTTCTAAGGTATGTCTAGGTATATTCCTAAGGATAAGTATACGTATAGGATATAGTCCTAGAACTATGGTAACGATCATAGAATTTAACCTAAGATGTTAGATATTGAGGGTACTCCCCCTTTACTATTTTTTTTTCCCTAGCATAATTTTTCCCTCTCACACTATTCTTTTTGGGTTTTAGAAAATGGCTGGAAACAGGAAGATTCACAATAATGGAGGATATGACGGACAATGGAATGATATTCTTCATGAACAACCAAATGAAATGGGATTTGGAAGTCCAAACATCGTTATTATGCCTAATCAGCAATCTCATAATATGATCAATAATCTCAACTTTGGTAAGTTTCCCGACTCAGATAATAAGAGAAAGATGGAGTTTCATGATGATCATAGAGGAAATAAAGTTTAATTTCCCTCATGTAAATCATGTGGGAAGAGGCATCATGGAGATTGTTTCAAAGGAACTGGAAGATGTTTTGGGTGTGGAAAAGAAGGACACAAAGCCAGTAAGTGCAAAGGAAAAGGTTCAGTTAACATCATGGACAAGGATAATGGTATTTCTACGACATCAACAATGATTAGATGTTTTAAATGTGGAATGTATGGGCATTATGCAAACCAATGCCCTAAGGGAAAATCTCATGAAGAGAATCAGCATGGTCATACGGGTAGTATTTATGTGGATGATGATGAAGAGACTATAAATGAAATTTGAGATGAAATAAATGATGAAGCTCAGCTAGTGGTTTAAGAAGTTAGTGGAATGATTGTATGTTTATAAAGAATAATGTATGGTACTATGGAATAAAGAATCATCTAAGGATTGTTACACTATTGTTTTTCCTAAAGTATATGAAAGTATATGTTGAATGGTACCGGTAACCATGGAAGGTTATTCAGATATTTTTGGAAAGTAGATGATATGTGCATAATAAAGGGATAAGAAGATAATGAGATGTTTTATTGTATTCATGAGCTCATGACTGATATAAGGACTAAGTGATATTATGGTTTGGTTATATAGATTTTTTGGGATTTTGGTATGTGGAAAGAGTTACATATTGACAGTATTCATGTTTTCACTAAGGTTCTATGGTAATTTATGTTTCAAGAGAATATATGACTAAGGTATTCATGTGTTTGGAATGCAAATAATAAGATATATATTATGATATATGTGGGATAAATTCTTGTATTCACATTCTTGGTAGATAACCTTTCTAGTAATTTTTTTCTTTATACTATGAGCTTTGACCAAAGTATTTTAGATAAGACTAAAGATTGGAATGGTTTATGTTGGACATAAGTTAGTATTCTTTAAGGATAGAAATTTTTTTGATATTATTGATGGGATGTTATAGTAATGTAGTTTTAGAAAAAGGACAACCTGCAGGACGGGCGACAGCCCATCACGTCGGACAAGGCTGTGGGAATCGAACCCACAACCGAAGTGTGACTGGACTTTATCGCCTACCACTGGCCTACAGGAAGTCCCTGTTTAGTAGAAAATAGTTTTATTATATTAAGTAGTATGATATATGAAGTATAAGTCCATTTTAGTAACCATATATGATTAATCTCACTATAGATCGACTTATGTATATTTAATAACTTTTTCTAACCTTTTGTTTGAGACAAATGGAATGACCTGTCATTCTATCACATGATCTGCTAACACTTCATGAATAACAAATTAAACTTCATTTCTTTAAGAGATGAAGTGGAAATTGTTCAAGGAACGAACAACATTGAGATTGTACCAAAATAAAGTAAGTATTTATTCTAATTCAAATTCTTCAACTTTAGGGAAATGATCTTGAAAACCAAAAATGTTGTCCTGGTGCCCTTATATCCGATGAATCAGATGGTACCCTAGATCATCACAAATCTATGGCTTTGTGATTGTTGGATTTTTCATAGCCATGTTCTCTACCACTCTTTATCAGAACATGATGGTTATATTTCTCTTCCATATCCATATTTTCACCTATGTTCTCCTATGTGGAAACCCAGTGATTAGTTTATTTGGGTAACCGTTACATTTCATACTTTAGTTTTTAAAGATAAGTTTTGGTATTCCTTTTTACGATGTGGGTTTTAATTAAAGAAACTTTCAAGTAGAAAACCATTTATAACCCCGAAGAATTTCGAGGTCGAAATTCATTTTAAGGGGGTAGAATGTAATATCCCGAGATTTTATAAGATATATTCTTTTTAATTTCTTTCATATCTTCTGTTGTACGATACACCAAGATTATCTTGCACTATACGCAACACCGTATTAGCTTGCAGTATATGCATCGCTATTCTTAGATTGTGTTACACACAATTTCAAGTTCGTTTGATAATAGTCATTCTATGCAACATTGAGTATATATATATATATATATTCAATGAATAAATGAAAAAAAAATGGATTCTATTATAACGAAACAACAAATGAGTCTTTCACTATACGCAACCCTGACTTGGCTTGCATTACACGCAATCACGACCTTCTTTGATAGTGTGTGTTGTACGCAATACCGGGTTTTACTAAACAACGATATGTTATTATAATATTATTATGAACTAGACGTTATGAATAGTATTAAATATATTTTGAATTTTATAACATTATTATTTATCTTACACATTTTCTAGAACATGGTATAAGAACAAAATAAATTTTTTGGGTAAAATAAGTATTTTTCAAAAAATGCAGTTTTGCCGCCTTTTGATGGCGCACCCACTTTAAATCTAGTTTTTGACATGTTTATAAGTTAAATTTTATAAAATAAAATTATTCTTTGGAATCAGGATATAAAATTTTACCTTGGATAAATTTTTCATATTATTCTGATAACTTTCATATTTTAATGTATAGTAAAAACACGCTATATTTTAATTAAAAACAACTTTTTTCATCGTAATAACTTATGTGGTTAAATTATAATATTGAATGGTTTTTAAAATGTAAAAATAATATATTTTTACCATTTAATATAATTTATTTCATTATCATTGATTTGACCTTGAATTCGTAGGTTAAATCAATTCAATCTTTTGCAATGTTTTAAAGAAAAACTCATTTTCTTTCAACAACGGGATTAATTTTAATTTAATTTCTTCAACTTTTGTGTATTTAATTTGGAAAAATGGATTCCATATTTGGAATAAGTGGGTCCAAATTATTTTAATAAGCTACTTTTTATTTTTTGGAATTATGAATAGTAACTACGGTAAATTTTATTTACCATAGTTAAAGGTAAATCGGGTAATTAAGGGTAAATATAATATTATAAAATTACCCTAACACATGACAAAATTATATTGGATGGCTAAAAGTCGACCCATATCACTTAAGGGTATGATTATAATCATTTAATGGACTTTTGTCCATGAAAATAACTTAATTATTATTAAAACGAAAGAAAGTGACAACATGTCACTCTCTTAAATCTTATAAGTATATTAATTTAAATTTAGTGATAAACTTCATGAAACTTCGAACAAAAATAGTATACAGAAATATAATGAAATTATATACATCATATTAATTTATTTATAATTTTTAGGGATTAAATATTTATCATTAATTGTGACACAATAGTGATGCAGAAATTGTTTATCTAGTGAAAAATCAAGAATATAGTTTTTATTAAACTAATAGTGACCATAAAAGGCACAAAACCCTGACAAAAACTTATTTTTCATGTAAATTTAAACCATAATAATCCAATTGTCGAATATTTTACCATTTTGGGCCTTATAAAAGCGATTATGACACTTATATTATTTTATTTTAAATGATGCCAAAGTTGTCACCTTCATAATTTAATAAATATAAAAATTTAAATATTGTGATTTTAAGATGATAAATTCGAGTAAAAATATTATTATGAAAGGTAATATATTAATAGTCATCATAGGATTTTATTTTTAATTTTTATGCAACAAATAAGTATATTAAATAATTATACAAAAATGATGTAGTAATTATTTTATTAAGAGATAAACCAAATAAATGTTTTTAAAAATAATAAAATAAATATTATATGAACTAGTTAATGTGCTCCACTAATTTTATAGATACATATGACATTTTATGAATCTATAAAATCTTTTATTTAGAAAATATATTCTTTATATATTTTATTTAAATTCAAACAAATGAATAGTGTCAAAATTGACACTATTGTTATTTTATAAAGATAACATATTATAAAATTGTTTAAAAATCACAAAAATATTTAAAAATTATAAATTTAAATTTTCATGGTATAAAATGTTATAAAGTATCCAATTATGGAAAATTAACAACAAATAAGTAATTATTTGTTATAATTGAAAATTTAGAATGTTATTACCATAAATAAAATTAAATTGATCAAATAAGGATAAATCAAGTTGATAATGTTGAAAATAAATTCCTAAAATGTCTAAATTTTATTGGTTGATGAGATTAATACCTTATATCATATAATATTATAATATGAGTCATTTTTGGTGGTTTTTAAGTGGGTTTAGATTTATTATAAATTAATATTTTTAAGATTTCCAAAGGTGCCCCTCTCCTCCCTTATAAAAGGGAACCTCCTCCCTCTCTTCCTCACACCAATTTGAGACTTTAACCTCGGCTAGACCCTTACCATTTCCCTTCTCAACATCCCTAGAAACATCCTAGAGCTTCTGGTCTTCTTCAAAGATCAATTTTAGTACCCTAAGAGGAGGATTCAAAGAGGCGTGTCAAAGAAGAGGTAATATTCGTTACTGATTCTTTCAATTTTCTTTCTTCTTCAAATTCTTCTTATTTAGTTGTTTCATTATGAAGTAATAACATCAGTATCCATCATATACCTATATGTTATTATAAATATGAAACAACCCTATTTCACCTTCTATCCATCCTACGGAAAACAAAATCACCGTGCGTGCGTACGTACGGAATACCATCTCCACACCGTGGTGTAATCTATTTTCCTTACTTGGATGGGTATAATGGTGTAAAGAATGAATATATATGATTATTGTAAAGTGATATTGATTCTGAAATAGTATACATACACTCAAATACAATTCCATGATCATGGGAACAATATCATCGCTCATGCGTACGTACGGAATACCGTCTCCACGATGTGATGCGACTCGTTCTACATGATTTTCATTGAATAATGATTACATAATTGAATTGAGTGAATAAATATGATATATATTACACTAATACCATTCTGTAAATGATTTATCTATAACCTAAAAATAAGAATAAGAATTTATTCGACAAAACACGCATAAGAACAAAAAGTAATAAACACCCGAATAACAAGTAGCAATGAAATATTACTAATAATAAGCTAAGAATATGACCATATATGATATCATAAAAATACTTATGATTCTGTAATAAGTAAATTACATTATTTAAATCATTATACAGGAGGTTTGGACACTTACAAAGCAAATCGTACCTAACGTAATGGAAATATCACAATCTCATTTTTATCCGAGATTGTTTATACTTTGGAATTTACTAGGGTGTATTTTATCATCCACATCCATGTTTACTCGAAATGTAATATTATTTACATCCAACTACAATTTTTTAAATCCAATTTTACCCTTCTGTGAGTTTTTATTAAAAGATATGAAAGGAATCTTTTGTCGTTTTTCGTACGAGGTACTTTTTGACTTTTTCGACAAAAGTACGAGAAGAATGTTTTTTTTAACTTATACGGAATGAATGGATTTTTAAAAAATTATTTCCAAGAATCTTACTTTACAAGTTTTCAAGTTTATTTTTAATCAACTTCTTTTAGTTTAGAATTGTATGACATGTTAAGAAAGGAAAAGTGTTTTTGAAGTATAAAGGATATTTTCCTCAAGAATGGAGTTCAAGTGTTTTATAAAAATTATTTTCCATCTAAGATAATATAGGTTTATATTTCTATCCCTATTATTACATTGATTTTATTATGTTGTGATGGAATTATTTTTTTGAATTCATTTATCTTATATGAATTGTTTTATGATGTCACGATGTTTTAAGAATCCCATTTTTATTACATGGGTTATGCTATGACGTATGGTTTATGATTTTGTGGAACACATAAGAATGGAATCATTATGAGATGGGTTGGACCTATATCTCCCTCCAATTAATTGGGTAAAGATTTTATATCTCATGAGATAGACATGGCTAGAATGGTAGGTTAAACCGGTTCAGTGAAACAGGACTGAAACGAGGAATGAACTCGGTTCAGAAATGGACTTTGTCCACTAAGATAGTCTTGGAAATGAGCCTTGACTAATAACAAATGATTCTATATGATTATGTGTGTATTCCACAAAGCTTCATGTTTTAAGTTATTATTATTGTGGTTACATTTCACTGCCACGATTTATCCCATGTTATGAAATTATGATCTCTTTTGCAGGGTAAGATTTCCAAAATGTTATGTTCTTATGAATATGATGTGATATATATTTCTTTTGTTTAACCTTACTGAGAATTTGAGATCACCCTTTTATATTTTTTCTTTCCCCAGGTCAGGAAGAAGGTTATTAAGTAATATATGCCAAAAGGGACTATAGATATGATGAAATAAATGGGAGACAGTGTAGATGATTTATGAACCAGTTGTTTATGTTTCCCAGTTTCTAAAGACACTATACCTATACGGTCCTTTCATGGTTTTGTTATATGTTGTAATAAGTGTACTTAAATTTTTAAGTACTAACATTGTATGTAAAGTATGGGTCGTTATATTATACCTTTTACTAAATTTCATCTTATTACACTCAGTTGTGAGATCCCTAGGAAAAAGATCTAAATAAAAATCAATAATCCTACATTTTTTATTGGTGGAGTGGATTGGGGAAAGTTATTTATATCCCCATACCACTATAAAAACATAATTTTCGCTTCCCTTTATTTTGTTTTAGTTTCCAATGCTTATCTAATTAAAAGAGAAAGGAATAATCTAAACCAACTGATTGAATGGGGTTTGAATTCGGGGAAATATTTTAAAGAACTGAATTCACCCCCCCCCCACCCAATTGAGTATTTTTCATATACATAATGAGGAAAACAAACATATATCCCATTTTATAATTATGACCTATTTTTTACTAAAAAAATTACATTCTTAACCCTTATAGGTTGAATATTTTTGAAAATGTCATTGAATCATGAAGGGGACTCATTATACCCTTTCTAAAACACATCTAAAGTTTAGTTTTCTCTCTATATTATGCCTAAACACCTCTCTAAAATTCTATTTACATGTTCCTAAGGCTATTCTATAGCCAAAAGTACCTTCTCTAAATTCTTTAAGCTCAATCCATGGGATGTGATTCAAAGAGCAGGGTAAGGGTTCCAAACTCAATATTTCTTTCTTATTTAGAATTATTCCTCCTTAAAAAAATTAAAACCTTATCTTATTTTTATTCCATGATTATATTCCTATTTTATTAACTACATTTTTATCCATTACATATGATATATAACTCTTTCCTTATCAATGATCCCTTTGCATAAGTCGTTATTATATTTAAGTATGTATTTTAAAATCCATTGTTTATATTATTCTATTACCCTTTCTATATTATGGGAAATATTTTAAATTAATTTTAAAATAGTCATATAATTATTTACAAATTTCATTATGAAACTCATATATTTACTAGTTTTATCTTATTTTATACACTTCTAGAAAACATCATTCACCTATGGTGGTTTTATGCTACCTAAGTTAACAATGATGTTTTATTTTTTAGTTAATAATTTCATGGATATTTTTAAAAATTGATTTTATAATTAAATATAACATTAATAATCATATTATTCCTTTTTTAAGATTCTATAATGATAAAATTATCATGATATTTATGACATTAAATGTATACATTCAAATTTATTTTTAATCATCTAAAACAAGATTATCAAAGAATATTTTCTAAATTATAACCATCTATTAAGATATTTAACTCCTTTGATTCCATAATGAAATCAAAAATATACCTCGACACTTTTTGAGCTTATGGAACCATTGGAAAAGGATCTTTATGTTTCCCCAGTCAGTGTTACATAATGACTCAAGGGGCTTAATTGAGTTCTTAAAAATTTAACTGTAATTAAAAATTATCCCTCAAACTATCTTTACTCTTTTATCACATAAGAGGGGAAAATAAAAATAGAGAAGAGAAAAGGTGAACATAAAGGAATTATAATGGTTCATGAAATAGGGATCCCTTATTCCACATCGCTAATTCTTTCTCTTCGAGTTTTATTATTTTCACTATGTAATCCTCTTTCTAGGGCCTGGACAGTTGATTGAAAGAAACTACAAGTTATCACAAGAGGTTCCAAGATATTTCAATTGGGATATCAATTTTTAAAAGACCTATCATAATCCTTCATGTAGTAATAAAAATGAGGGTAAAATTTTATAGAAAAGTATAAGTAGAAATATTGCAAGTTTGGCACATAGTTGCAAGCAGCAACTGGGAGTTAAAGAAAAAATCTTCCAAATAAGGAATAAAGGAATTTGAGTAGTTATGAAAGATATTTGTTTTTTTTATATGTAACTATAAAAAACATAACTAAAAAATTATAATCATAGGAATTTTTTGGTCATCATAAGGATTTATCAAAATCTCATAACTTTCTTTCATCGTAATACTTTCCTTCAATCATAAGACTCTAGAGTCTAATCATAAATATTTGATATATACCTTTCTAATCATAAGACTTTCTTGAAAATAAAGATTCATTCCAAACATAATTATTTTGTATATAACTTAATTTTAATTATTCCTTATGGTCATATGTATTTTTTTTGTTCATAAATCTTTAAAGAAATACTTTAACTGATTGTAATACTTGAATGTAAAGCTCGTTCTGATCATAAAACTTCTAGACATATAAAAATTTCCAAAAACTAAAATTTTTCTAAAAATTTAAATGATCATAATTCTTTAGAACTTTATATAATGTGAACATAAGGATTCAACACATAGAAAAAAACTTTAAATCAAAAGTTAATATATTGTGAAAAAAAAATATTTAGAATTTTAAAAAGATTGATCTACAAACTTCAAGAAAAATAATTAAATAAGAAATTGTGGGGTTTTTTGGTTCATTAAAACATAGGATAAAATGGTTCATGTTATAGAGACATTAGTGTGTACAAAAATATCCCCCTTTGATTATCATAAAACAAAAAAAACTTGAAACATAAATTATTATAGATTTGAAAAAAAAACATTTCAAATCAGAATATGTCTAAAAATTAGTGATTAAAAGGTTCAGAATATGATGTGTGAGTAAAATTTATGTTTATTACATTATCATCTCTGTATTTTTATAATATAAAAAATAAGAATAGAGGAATATAGGAAAAATATTCAATATGGAACACTAAATTTTAAAACTATAAGAATAAAGGAATGAAATGAATTAAAATTTGGAATTTAGGGTTAAAACTAATTAAAAAATAATATAAGAAAAAGATAAAGACCATAATTAAATTTATAGAGATGTAATAAAATGATTAATCCACAAAAATGTATTAATAAAACAACATAATTATAAAAGATAAAAAATATACACCATCCATATAAAAAATTCATCAGTACCTTGGCTCAGGATACGTCTAGAATGGTGGTTCAAGATGAGAAGAAGAAGGTTGTGTGCCAAGATAAATAAGTCCATCCTAGATACATGAATATTAGAAGTGAGATGAATTCTTTTAGATATAGTGTCTATAAGTCCGGACTTATCTATTCCCTTAAAATTCTTGAAAAATAAAATCTGATCTATAGTTATTTTGAGCTTCTCCTCATGAACCTATTCAACTTTAGAGTACACGGCTTATGAGGAGGTGGTGTTGATCCATATATTTAAAAAAAAATGGGTCCATATAAAATAAGAATTATGGTATTTATGATAAGGTTAGAAATATAGAGGTCTAAAACACTCTTCAATCCATATTTTCGAAGAAGGATATCTATTGGGAGGAACCTCACCGATAAATTGGCCACCTTGCATTTCAAAAAAGGCTTTTCCAACCATATATATCCATATTATAATTTTATATTTATAATAATATAGATAAATTTTACATATTTTATTCATTATAGAGGTATATTTTTTTCTTTATGTCTAGAAGATCAATTTTTGGGTTAGAGAGATGATTTGTATAGAGCACTCTAAAGAGATGAATGTTTCACTGATTTCAACAATCAAATCAACCAATATCTTAAAGAAGTTAAAAAATTAGTCTGAAGAAACATTTGGAGAAATATTAGATCCATGTTCTTTGAGGGTAGGATAGGAAGGAATTTATGAATCCTCTATATCATCTTTATCCTCTTTACTAACAAACTATTTTTGCAGAAGCACTTTGGATGTTGAGTATTTTTCAGGAATAGGTGTCCCAATCGGTTTTTCATCCCTAATCTCAAATGTCAATTTTCTAAGGTCTTAAATAATTTTCAGTATTTCATAGTCATATTAATTTATAATAATTAGAAATACTTTCCTCATGTAATCCTAAGTAACCAATTTAGGATGATACAATCTCTCAAAAACGTTTTTCTTTAAGACTTCTAACTATGAGTTTGTCAGAACACGTAGAGATATGGAGTGTTAATACTTATAAACTACCAAATATTTTCATTTATATGAGTCTATTTTCACATTTTATCTCTCAATAATAGTCTCATGAAAAATATTTCCACCTATAGGAATCACTATAGTGTCAAGAATCTCCTTAATTTCCTTTATATTTGAGCCTAAAAATATGAAGTTTTTGTTCAAATTTTTTTCTGATAATTTAAATAACATAACTATATTTATATTAATAGAAAATTATTTCTTTATATTAGTAATGATGTAATATGAGAAATTTTATAGGGTATATATAGATATTATATTATATTGAAAATATTAAACCCTTTTATTTGTTAAATTGACATCAGAAGAAACCATCTTCACCTCAGTCCTTAGATTTGTGGTTTCTTGCAAGAATGTAGTTGAGATACCAAATTAAATAGGTGTTATTGGTCTGTATAGGAAATTTTGAACTCTCACAAATCCTTTTAACTCATCAAAATTATATTTGGATATTTGATTTAGTGGAGAATAATAAATCATTTATAGAATTTCAATTGGGAGATCATAGTGCTATTCAGATTATGAAAGTCAGTTTTGGAAATAGAAATCAAATGCATCCCACTTATTCATTCTTAAAAATTATCAAAAATTAACTTTGGAATGAAATTTTCATTTAACTCTGACAATTGACTCTTTAATGATCTGATTTATTCTTAAACATTAGCTGAGACATATATCTTAAATGGTTGAAAATTATCAATTTTACAATATAATCCTTTATCATTCCATTTGGATCTTCTAGATCTAATATAAAGAATAAACCATCTTGAGAATATTTTAACTAAATTTTCAAATATTCAACCTATTCTACTGCTATAAATAAACTACTTACGTGAACATGTTAAAGGTTCTTCAATAATTCAAATTAGGTAGAAAAAATTTCCATCAAGTTAGAGAAATATTTTTAGAAACTAAGTTCTCCTTTAAACCCTACATCTCACCCTTTGAGTATTTAATCTCATTATTGAGCTTATAAATTTCCATATTATCAATTTTAAAATATTTAAATGTTTTGGTAGTAAATTCTTTGTCATGGTATTAGAAATTAGATTCATCTTCATTATAATTTGTTAATTGTGTTTCTTCTTCTTTCTCAGAGCCTAAGGATGGTAAGTTCTCAGTGTTACTAATTTAAAGAAGCTAAACATATAGAGTTTTTATGAAAAGATAAGTAATATTATTATATATAACTTGATTTAATCTTCTGATATGAAACAATTTAGCAATACCACTTATTGATCCCTCCTGGTTTTCTCTATTAATTTCAATAACTTAATCTTTAAGTCTGAGATCATCACCAACTCCATCTTTAGGTGTCTGGTTTTTTTCATCAACAGCAACTAGTTTCTCTTCAATAATAACATCATAGTGATTAATAAATTCAGTAGCTTAAACTTAAATATGGATAGTAGGTTCTTCTTCTATATCCCTAGCAGTATCTCTCTCAATAATAGTTTCATCTTGAGGATTAACTTCACCAACTTTCACCCCCTGAGAAACAGCAAAGGTGCATTATTCAAAATCACATTCCACTTCCTTATCACCCTTCTTCTTAATAACCAATTCATTATTAATAGTATCCTATAAAAATTTCATATTCTTTAGAAAACCCTCATACATGGGGTGATTACTTTGAAACTTGGTCACTTCAGATTCAGTCAAGTCACCATTTTTACTTTTGAATAACTATGTCAAAATTATTTAAAAAGGTTTGAACTTGAGCCTGATCTTATGATAGAAACAATTGTTCATATAGTTAATCAAAAAACTATGGACGATTATTTTTACATCATTGATAAACAATTACAGAAAATTATGTCCTGAAAAATAACTTTCTCAAATTCCCCATATCTTTAAGCTATGTTGGTCTAAATTAATTTTGATAGGACCTATCATCTGGTTTCAAATCCTTTTGAGACTTTTCTCAATTATAGTACATTTTAAAAATGATTCCATTATACCTAAAGGTATGATTTCATAATATGAGATAATATAATTATTTTATAATCATCTTCCTTCATGAGGATAAAGGAAAACTTCACTGATCTCCTCAAATGAAATAAAGAAATATTTTCTATTAACCTTCAGTTGTACGACATCTCCAGTCTAACTGAAGCGAAACTGATCATTCTCATAAAATTATCTTACAAATTTTTCAAACATGATTCCATTATTCTGCATATCAAAAATTTATTCCAACTATTGAAAATGAGAACCCTTTTTTCATGAGATTCATCTGATTTATCCACCTAAGATCTACAACTCGACCAGGAAACAAACTTCAATATTTCCCTCTAGACTTAGTTCTCTTAGAGAATCTTGAGGCTCCATCATCAGTCCTCTTTTACCTTACCATTTTCATGATAGATTTTAGAGTTTTAAAGGGAAAATTTTTAGGGTCTGTATTGGAGTGAGTAGGAGAGATATCTTTAAGGTTTTAGAAGTATGGATTTTGACCCAAAAGACCATTCATCTTCTAAAGTGTTATAGAAAAAATAGAAACCACTACTAAAAATTTGGGTTTATTTAGTGCTATATTTTATCATAACTAGTGAAAATCACTAATAAAGGTTTCCTTTATTAGCGATAAAAAAAAGTGATGATAAAGGGTAACTTTTGTCAGCACTAAAAAAATCACTGATAAAATAACACCTTTATCATCTCTTCTTTTGGCATTGATAAAGTGTTCCCTTTATCATCACTTTTTTTTAGTGCTGATAAAGGGTACACTTTATCAGCAAAATTTCTAGCATTGATAAAGGTATTATTTAACTATACTATTTAAAGCGCAAATAAAACTAATGCATGATCCCCACATCGAATTTGCAGACAGTCGGCTGTTTCTTTTTATATCATTCTATCAAACCAATACACCAGAATACAGTAGCGGGTATGGGCTCTCGTATACACTCTTCACACACCTAAATGGGATCATTACTACACACACGAGCCTCGGTGGACCTTATCCCACCCTTTACTAACTTTGGTCCACTCTCCATGAACCCTTGTAGGCATTAGCCCATCTTATGCTCGTTGGGGTCCATGCTTAGTAGGCCTTGTTGAGGGCTAGCTGTGTCAAGACCCACCTTTACCAAGATGAGGGAAGGGATAGAAGATTGTCAGACCCTTCCTTCTTTAAGTTGAAGAATAGATAATGACCCCTGAGACCCGCCTTCAATAGGTCCCAGAGTGGTGACCAGCACCAAGGGTATATAATTACACACAAAATGGAATGAATTAACCTTTTTATTTTGTAGGTTCAAGAGATAAGATAGTAAATCCTAAAAACACCAAAACTGGAGGTAAAAGTAAATCCAAAAGAAGACCATTCCCATATGCATTCCCAAAAGTAAATTCTACAAAAGTACAAAGAAACCCCAAAGGAAAGAACCAAAGAAAAGAAAAACAGCAACAGCAACTGTCCCAAGGTCCAAACTAGTACAGTCTTTCACGATCCTCAAAGTCCTCCTAGAAACCTGAAAATAGTTTATATACGTAGGGTGAGTATATAGGTATAATCAGTAGTGAAAACCAAAATCTCCCATGCACAAGTGGGGAAGAATTCTAATGTCCCATGAGAAAAGGAGATAACCAGAGCACCTAGCAAGGAAACTATCCAACCCAACCTCACCAAGGCACACTCCCCAAATAACGCAAGTCAAGTAATGTAATAGTAATAACACATTGATATTTTGGGTACCTCACGCCACTTTCTCACTGGTTATTGAAGACATCCTACACATCAGACCTCTCCTGCCATTCTCACCACAGTCTCACTGCCATTTCCCGCCTGCACACCCCTGGGCTACCACAACCACACATCTTTCCCTCAAACACCTGGTCTATCACTACCACATCCCACCTACAAACACCTGGTCCACCACAACCACACATAACCACGCCTACAAACACCTGGGCCAGAACAACCACTTCCACACCTGAAGACACCTGGGCCTCATCCCGAGGACACTTTCGAAACAACCTGCCTACACACACCTGGGCCAACCACCACAGCTACCCTGCCTAAAGAATATTGGGCTATAATGGACCTCGGGCTATCACATCCTCCCTGAAAAATCTTGGGCTACTCGGGAAAGGGAGAAAAAAAAGATCTAATAACCATTCACACATAGGAGTGTTGGGAAAAACACCCTCCCCCATGAATGGGGGTGTTCGGCACGAAGTGCTCAACTTGGGTGGGGTGCGAATAAGAAACATAAGAACTAAATTATAAATATAGGTAAACAATCACTCATCCCAACCTAGGGGTTCCAAAACCATCCCATACACAAACACCCTCGTTACTATTCATTCATATGAACCACCACAGCCACAACCATGTCACAACTCACTCCAGGAAAACAAATCCCCATTGAACCCATCCTTGTTTTCATATTCAAGTGATTCCATTTAAGTAAAAATATGCACTACTGGGAAACTAATAGGCATAGCCACAAGCCAAGGAATGGAAAATAGCCAAATAGTAATTTAATCATTCACACCCAGTTCTCTTGTAAAGTCTCAACAACAAAAGGGATATGTGAAATCCCTTGAAGTACTGGAACCAAACTGAGCCACAATGTATGGCCCCACACGTCCTTATATTCACAAACTAGTGATTTAACCATAGCGGGGATCCCATCCCCGTCTATATCACCCCACAAGAATCAACTAGAATGACCACACATGTCACCAAAACATAGCAAAGAAGTTTTCAAAATTGAATATGCCATTCGTTTAGTTACATTTTTCTGTTTGGTTAACCAGGGTGATCAGACAAGGATTCTTATTCATTGGGCATCCATTTAATCAACTGAGATTATGTGATTAACCAGTTTCCATGTTATAGCCATTCAAACATCACAGAATATAGGGGTTCATTAGTGTGCAAGGAAAAACCACCAACGACCATGATTTTCAGTGGAAATAAGCCCATATAATTCACATCACATAGCCAAGGATAAAGAGTACAACATAAACATAAAACACCCCCCCCTCCCCCTACATTATTTAAAAGTTCATTTCTTATCTTTATTAAGGTTTGGTTTCATCCGTCCCCATAGAAACAATAGCATACCCTCCCTGCATGATACATAGTAAAGAGATATGAAGGAAGAACCCTACCTGGATGATCAATGATCAATGTTTATCTCCTCGCACCAAGAACTAGGGATGTGTGACTTGTAGGGGAGTAACTTTAGGGACTCCAAGGGTGGGCAGAAAAGCTCCAGCACAGTGCACCACTTTCCTCAGGAAGGAGGCTCCAAACACACAAGGAAAGAAAAGGAGAATAGCCTAGAAGAAGAAGGAATTCTCGTGCGATAAAAGGGTGAGATCCTAGAGTTACGAGATATTGAATTTTGAATAGATTTAAATTCATATCATGGTTTCACCACGTGGTTGGGTAGTTACACACGATGGAATTAATTGTTATTTAATAATTTTCATTGGAGAGGTGGCACTAACAGCTGTGAGTTAAATTATTTCATTTAAATGGAGGAAAACGAGTAACAAGGACACACATTCTGGGTTCGTTGAGTGTCTCCCCACTCATCGGGATTTAAAACATTGTTTATAGGTCTAAAAATAGCCTTGAACCACTTTTAAAAGGTTAAAATGGATTAAAAGTGGCGTTACAGGAAAAACTAGGGAAGAAAAACCCGACAAGCCCCTCTGGCACCGATCAGTGACACACTTATCAGTGACACACCGATCATTTCCACACCGATCAGTGTCACACTGATCAGTTTCACTGATGGTTGACACCACGATGACATCCTGTCATCGATACGCCGCCCTTTGGATCTGGACCTGATGGGTCCAGGGCGTGCCAAACACTTGAAATTTGGAAAAGTAATGAACCAGGAGGGTCTGGGACATTACATTAGATACCTCTCAAAATTATTCTCTCCCTTGAGAATACAAGAGTAACACAAACAATCCCTTTAGAAGATACATCTTAGGGATAAACTACCCCAAACAGCCATACAAAACCCAAGGATCACATTGTCCCGACACACGGATCGGGGAGTTCTTTCCTCCATGTCAAGATACTATCGTCTTTGGGTGGCACTGACTCGCCCACATGGGTTTAATCGCGTCTAAATTAATGTGTCTTGATTAGGGATCAGGTACTCCCTTCTCCACATATCAGGTCTTTTCACAACATTCACAAGGTAAGTAAACAAAACATCTCATAAACCAACATGGTCAGCATTACATCACAGTAGGTCACAAAAACAAGAACAACAAGGAAGGCTCAGAACAGCAACTCAAAATAGCTTTGGGTACTGGGGGTTCATTTGAGCTTCTTGCTCCCAAGTACTCTCCTGGAGGCCACCATGCCTCCACAACACACGAACCAAAGGGATGGTTCATCAATGAATAACTTTCTCCTTTCGATCCTTGATCTTCACTGGTCACTCCACAAATGTATCATCATCCCCTATATCCAACTCTCCCCAGTCAATGACATGGGAGTCATCGTGTAGATATCGACGAAGATGGGAGACGTGGAAATCGTAATGGATCCTTTCCAACTGAGGTGGCAATGGATACTGATAATCCACCTCACCGACTTTCCCCAATACTTCGAAAGTCTTGATGAACTTAGGATAGAGCTTTCTCCCCTTGCCGAACCTTCACTGCCCATGTCGAGGGGAAACCTTCAAGAACACATGGTCTCTAACCTCGAACTCCAAGGGTCTCCTCCTATGATCGGCATGTGACTTCTGCCAGTCATGGGATGCCTTCATCCTCTCATGAAAAAGCTTAACCTTCTCTGTTGTGCTCTGCACTACCTCTGGGCCAAGAACACCAGCCTCCCCAACCTCGGTCCAGCACACAGGCAAACGACACGACCTTCCGTACAAGGCTTCAAACGGTGTCATTACAATAGTAGAGTGATAGCTATTTTTGTAAGAAAACTCTACTATTGGAAAGTTTCATTCCCATGATCCCCTGAAGTCCAAAACACATGCTCGTTGAATGTCCTCCAATGTCTGGATGGTTCGCTCTATCTTCCCATTTTTCTAGGGGTGGGAAGAAGTGTTGAGGCATAGCTGGGTGCCAAAAGCATACTGCAATCCCCTCTAGACTCGTGAGGTAAAACATGCATCCCTATTAGATACTATGGGCCTCAGAACTCCATTCAACTACACTACATAATCTATATATCTCCATGTTAAGGCATCCACCACATTCGACTGTTTGATCGCCATAAAGTGAGACGATTTCATCAACCAGTCTACCACTACCCAGATAGTATCACATCCTCCCTAAACCCTGGGTAGTCCTATGAAGAAATCCATTGAGACATCATCCCACTTCCACTCGGGGACATCTAAAGGATATAACAAACCTCCTGGGACACAGTGTTCATCCTTCACCTACTGACACACCAAACACCTTTCCACGTACTCCTCCACTCCTTGTTTCACCCTGGGCCACCAAAACTGTTTCCTCATGCCTTGGTACATCTTGGAAACTTCAGGGTGTACTACTACTAGTGAATTATGGAACTCACAGAGAACTCCATCACACATCATCTTTGGGACAAAAAACTTCCCTCAGAAAAGCATCTAATTTTGAACATCCTCCGACCACCCTTCTAGAGCATCGCCTTGGTTAACCCGATTGTGCATCACTTCACACTCTATGTCTCCCCACTAAGACTCCTCCACCTGCCATAGTAGATATGATTTCACTATCATCTGAAATAGAAAACTTCTACCACTATCCTCCCTTACATCTAGGTGTGCGAAAGCCAACTCCTCCATTACCTTCCAAGCATCCACAGATTCCTGAACAGCTTCCCTCTGTGACTTCCTACTCAAGGAATCAGCCACAACATTCCCCTTACCTTCAGTGTAAGAGATCTCGAAGTTGTAGTCCTGAAGAAGCTCCACCCACCTTCGTTGTCACAAGTTCAGGTCCCGCTGGGTAAAGATGTGCCTTAAACTCTTTTGGTCTGTGAAGACCACAAAGTGTTCCCCGATTAGGTAATGCTGCCACAACTTCAACGCGAACACTACTGCTTCAAGATCTAGGTCATGGGTGGCATAGTTACGCTCAGGGGGACGTAATTTCCTAGACCCATAAGAGATCAATCCCAATTGTTGTATCATCACACACCCCAGTAAAAGTCCAGAAGCATCACAAAATACCTCATACAACACCCCTTCCTCTAGCAACCTGATCACCGGAGCACTGACCAGCCTTTCTTTCAGATAGTTGAAAGCTTCCCGACACTACTCACTCCATACGAAGGCCTAGTCCCTTCTGGTCAAATCTATCAAAGGAGCTGCAACTTGAGAGAAGTCGGGTACGAACCTCAAATAATATCCTTCCAGACCTTGGAAACTAAAAAATTCTGTCACATTCTTGGGTGCTTCCCAATAAACAATTACTTCGACCTTTGACAGATCAACCGCTACCCCTTTCTAAGACACCATGTCTCCAAGGAAATGCACTTCTCGTGTCACGAACTTACACTTGGACAATTTCCCATAGAGTTGGTGATGTCGAAGTATTTCCAAGACCATCCTGAGGTGCTTAGTATTTTCATCCTCTGATCTTGAGTAGATCAAAATGTCATTGATGAACACAATGACGAACTGGTCCAGAAACACAAAAAAACAGAGTTCATGACCCCAATGAACATAGAAGGTGCGTTCATAACACCGAACGGAATGAATAAGAACTCAAAGTGCACATACATGCACCTAAAAGAAGTCTTCGGGATATCATTGTCCTTCACCCTTAACTGGTGATACCCAGACCATAGATTGATCTTAGAGAACCAACCTTCTCCCCTCAGCTGGTCAAAGAGATCGTCTATCCTCGGGAGAGGGTAACGGTTCTTCACCGTTACCTGATTCAGTCTTAGATAGTTTATGCATAGCCTGAGACCACCATCTTTCTTCTTCGCGAACAAGATCGAAGCACCCCATGGCGACACGCTGGGTTGGAAAAAACTCTTCTTCATCAAGTCATCAATCTAAATCCACAACTCCCACAACTCAAAAGGCGTTATCCGATAAAGAGCCATTGAAATTGGATGGGAACCGGGTTGTAAGTCTATCCCAAACTCAACGTCACATCGAGGGGGTAGAGTCATAACCTCCTTGGGAAAAATGTCTAGGAACTCTCTAATAACTCTCGGAACATCCATCATCTCATCGTCCACTAATTCTACCTAAATCTTATCCAACTTAGAAAGAAGAGGCTCCATACACCGTCTCCCCACCTAACAACTCTGTTCAACAAAAAAAAGCCACATGATGGCCATCCTCAGCGAAGAACATGAATCTTATCTAGAAACAGTTGATAACAGCATGCACAGATAACAGACAGTCGATTCCTAGGATGACATCATATGGTTGTATCTGCAATAGTAGAAGATCTATACTAGACTGATGTGGCCCTATCATCAGTCTACACCCTCGACAAACATAAAACAAGTCGGTTTGGCCTCCAATTGGTGTACTCAACACCAGGGGAACTGGAATTCTCTCAGCATCTAAACCCAGAGAACAGGCCAGGATAGGTGCAACAAAGGAGTGAAAAGCTCCTATATCAAAAAAGGCATAGACAAGAGTACTAAATCGGCTGATTGTACCTCGAACGACTTCCGGTCCTGCTAGAACTGCTGCCTCTACGGTGTGCAACTACCCACACCCAGATCCTCTGCCTCTCGGCTGTCGGCTGCCTCCCTGACCACGCCCTGGTTGAGGTCCTTGAGGGGTACCTTAGGGTTGGCCTCCTCCTTCCACGTCTGCTCTCAGATGAGTGGCAGCTCACTGTCCATGCGGCTGCTGCGGAAAGGGCCTGGCTGGAAACTGTTGGTGATGAGGTAGGTGTTGAACTGGCCTACTCCCACTGTATTGAACTCGGTCTAGGAATTGATTCTGAAGGTTCCCATGGCTTCCATAGATGAAGAATCTCGGTCCTAGGCCTAAAATGTAAGGTCGAAGATAGGGAGATCGAAACTGGAATTGTTGGGGCCTTCTCCCTGCTGGTCGGAACCTAGAAGGCCCTGACGCTGGAGTCCTGCTACTGACGACCTTCCCCTCTGACGAGCCCAACTGGATTCCATCTCATGATACACCTCCCAGTGTGTGCATCCTTTCCACTACTTTATCCTTCTTCTGTACCTCCAAGTATGTCGGTAGAGTGAAGGGAGTGACAATGTACTGAAGGGAAGGTCGGAGTTCCTCTTATAAACATCTTCCCCAAGACTCTGCATCCGAAAAGAGTTCCGGAGCAAAGTGAAGGAGATCCTTGAACTTGATCCCCAACTCTCTCACTGACATGCTCCCCTACTGGAGGGAGATCAGCTCTTGCCTCTTCTCAGCCTTCATCATGGAAGAGAGAAATTCTACCCGGAACTCCTTCTCGAAGTTAGTCCACACAACCTCAGCCTACCTCTTCTCCCCAAGGTAGAGCATCCACTACTGACGCGCTACTCCCCACATATAGATTACATCCAGAGGAACCCAGTACTTTGTCAGAGCCCGGATCAAGCTGAAAGCTATCACCAGCTCCTCAAGCCAGCTCTCAGTCTCCATGTACGAGGTGCTGCCCTCGTACTTCTCAAGGGTATGCCATTGAAAGGCACGAAGCATCCTCAACCATTGATCATCCTCCTCCTCTCAGTCAGTCCTCTTCCGATCAGCCAAGCCAACCTCCTGGGCCTCGATCGCCCTCACTACTCATGGTCTTTATCCAGGTGCCATAGCTACAAGGTAAACAAGGAAAGCCTAAGCCTGAGTAGTGTACAAGATTTCTTTTTAATTTTCATAGACTTCTTATTCATTTTAAATCTCCAAAATACCTAATAAACACAAGAACACAAGTCATTATGATGCATGTACCTTTCTTATGGTCTCTACCTTGCAATCAGTGTAGCCTCACTTGGTCGTTCGGTAGGCCCAGAGTCCTTACATCGGATCACAAGAGGCCCTAAAATCCCATGTTCTAACCGGTCTTCCCTGGACTATTTCACGCACTAAGATTTCCTAACACTGTTTCCCTACCATCCCATGCAATCCTCATTATGCCTAACCTCGATCTCTATCCTATCTCTCAACCCTCTCCTCTGATACCATTTTTTCACGACCCACCTTCACCAAGATGAGGGAAGGGACAACAGATTTCCAGACCCTTCCTTCTTCAAGTTGAAGAAGAGATAATGACCCCTGAGACCTTCCTTCAATAGGTTCCGAAGTGGCGACCAGAACCAAGGGTATATAATTACACACAAAATGGAAGGAATTACCCTTTTTATTTCGTAGGTTCGAGAGATAAGATAGTAAATCCCAACAACACCAAAACTGGAGGTAAAAGTAAAGCCAAAAGAAGACCATTCCCATATGACTGGGTGCTTAATTGCAAGAACATTTATCTATCCTTTGGGGGTTGGATCATGCTGTTCAATATCATGCTTCTTGCTACCCCAGTTCACGCATTGTCTGTGATTAGATCCCCAAGAACAGTTGTCAAGAAAATTGACAGGCTTCTAGCCAAGTTTATTTGGGATCCATTTTCTGAGGGAAAAAATCATCGGGTCTCCTGGAACAAGATGGAGAAACCAGTTAGAGAGGGTGGTATCGATGTGTGCAATCTTGCAGATACCCTACACTGCATGCATGCAAATCTCGCCTGGATTATTTTGGAGCAGCGCTCATTGTGGGGGATAACCATGCACACCATTGGCTCAGGACATCATGATACAAGAGAGGACCAATACTAACCACTTATTAAGGTCCTGGGCCCCCTGGTTGATGACCTCCATCCATTGTCCCGTTGGATCATGTGGAGAGGGAACCTATCATTTTGGCATCAGAACTGGTACGGTGAAAGTATTGTCTTCCCGGGGTGCCCTATTCCCACCATTTCATTCCGGGAAGCCAGTAGGTTTCTATCCTTCATCAAAGCAGTGTTGAATAAGGATTAGCATGATTTTTTTGATCTCATTGAACTCACACTGGGCATTGACAGATGTGTGTTCACAACTTCGCCATCAATATTTTTCTCATCTAAAGATTATCGGCGCGCCTCATTTGTTCAGTCCCATGCGAACGATTGGGATGAGATCACCTGGGTTAAGAGCATCCCTACCAAATTCAAATTTATCACTTGGAGGATAAGGAATTCAGCAGTGCCAACTGATGATAATATTAAGATATGTGGTGTTAATCTAGCTCTTAAATGTGTGTGTTGTAAGTCTCACAGTGAAGAGAATTTGAACCATCTGTTTTTTGAAAGAGAATGGGCATGTGAGATATGGTTTTATTTTGGGGAATTCACTGCCTTTTCCTGGAGTAGTGTGGCTGATCACCACTTCCTGGAGAAATGGTACCATGGATCGGGAGGAGCTGGACCAGAGAGGCTGGCCCGAACAACCATACTACAGGCCGGTTGCTGGTGTATGTGGAGGGCGAGTAATAGAATGAGGCACGAAGGGGGAAACTTGTCGGCTGCGGTGATCATCATATGGGTAAGGAATCTATTAGTTGATCTGGTCACGATGATGTGGAACTGGAATTAAGCCCCTTAAATTAGTCGGTTCTGCTTGGGGTATAGGGTTTTCACCCACAGCGAGAGAGGGAACAATTGGGTTCGTTGGCGACCCCCGCAAAACGGCCTGAAGCTCAACATGGACGGGTATTGTGTTCTGGGAAATATACATGGTGGTGGGGTGGTGCACGACACTAGAGGGTCTTTTTTCATGGCGTTTACTTTCAAGCTTGGATACGGCTCTTCGTTGATGGAAGAAGCCATGGAAATGCTTACAGGGTTGAGATTATTCTGACATATGGGCTTGGTTATTACGGAGGTGGAAATAGACTCATTGATTGTTCACAACTCTTTACAAGCCAGTGGCAATCCACCTTGGGAGATTGACTATATCATCAGGAAGTGTAAAAGCATCCTCATTGACAATACTAAAGTTTCACACATGTGGATGGAAGGGAACAATGTAGCGGATCATCTGGCAGCACTGGATTTCACTGGCTCAGAGAATGTGTGGGTTCATACTAGGACCAGCCTGAAGCCCCAAGGAGTGAATTTGATTAGAGGGGATTCCCTTGGCCTCCATTATTTCAGGCCCTCCTGGGAGTGGGTCGGCTTGTCTTGTTTCGCCTTTTTGTCTGTTTTTTCTTCTTCTGTCTCCCCATATTTGAATAAAAAATTACTTTATGATGATGAAGTAATGTAATAGTAATAACACGTCGATGTTTTGGGTACCCCACACTACTTTCCCACTAGTTATTGAAGACATCATATGCATCAGACCTATCCCACCATTCTCACTGTAGTCCCACTACCATTTCCCACCTACACACCCCTGGGATACCACAATAACACATATCGCTCGCAAACACCTGGGATATCACTACCACATCACACCCACAAACACCTAGGCCACCACAACCACATGTAACCACACCCGCAAACACCTGGTCCAGAACAACCACGGCCACACCCAAAGACACCTGGTCCTCATCGTGAGGACACTTGCGAAACAACCTGCCCGCACACACCTGGGCCAACCACCACAGATACCATGCCCGAAGAATATTGGGCTATAATGGACCTCAGGCCATCACAGCCTGCCCGAAGAATCTTGGACTACTCGGGAAAGGGATCAGAAAAGGAGATAATAATCAGCCACTCATTGGAGTGTTGGGAAAGACACCCTCCCCCATGAATGGGGGTGTACGGCATGAAGTGCTCAACTTGGGTGGGGCATGAATAAGAAACATAAGAACTAAATTATACATATAGGTAAACAAGCACTCATCTCAACCTAGGGGTTCCAAAATCAGCCCATACACAAACACCCTCATTATTCATAAGAACCACCACAACCACAACTATGTCGCAACTCACTCCCAGAAAACAAATTCCCATTGAACCCATCCTTGTTTTCATATTCAAGTGATTCCATTTAAGTAAAAATATGCACTACTGGGAAACTAACACACATAGCCAAAATCCATGAAAATAAAAACAGTCAAACAGCAATTTAAGCTTTCACACCCAGATCTCTTGTAAAGTCACAACAACAAAAGGGATCTGTGAGATCCCTTGAAGTACTGGAACCAAACCGAGCCCCAACGTACATCCCCACATGACCTTAAATTCACAAAACAAAAATTTCACCATAGTAGGGATCCCATCCCCGTCCATATCACCCCACAATAATCAAGTATAATGACCACACATGTCACTAAAACAGAGCAAAGGAGTATTCAAAATTTAATATTCCATTCATTTAGTTCCATTTTTCTGTTTGGTTAACTGGGGTGATCACACAAGGATTCTTATTCATTGGGAATCCATTTAATCAACCGAGTTTACGTGATTTACCAGTTTCCATGTTACATCTATTCAAACATCACAGAAGACAGGGGTTCATTAGTGCGCAAGGAAAAACCACCAACGACCATGATTTTCAGTGGACATAAGCCCATATAATTCATATCACATAGACAAGGATAAATAGTACAACAGAAACATCGAACACCCCCCCCCCCTTCATTCTTTAAAAGTCAGTTTATTATCTTTATTAAGGTTTGGTTTCATCCGTCCCCATAGAAACAATAGCATACCCACCCCGCATGATACACAGTAAAGATATATAAAGGAAGAACCCTACCTGGATGATCAACGATCGAAGTTTCTCTCCTTGCGCCAAGAACTGGGGATGTGCGAATTTCAGGGGAGGAACTTCGGGGACTCCAAGGGTGGGAAGAAAAGCTCCAGCATAGCGCACCACTTTCCTCAGGAAGGCGGCTCCAAACGCATGAGGAAAGAAAAGGAGACCATCCAAGAAGAAGAAGAAGAAGGAATTCTTGTGCGATAAAAGGGTGAGATCTTGGAGTTACGGGATATTGAATTTTGAACGGATTTAAAGGAGAATCGTGGTTTCACCACGTGGTTGGGTAGTTACACAATATGGAATTAATTGTTATTTAATAATTTTCATCGGAGAGGTGGCACTAACAATTATGAGTTAAATGATTTCATTTAAACAGAGGAAAACGTGTAATAAGGACACGCAGTCTGGGTCCGTTGGGAGTCACCCCACTCATGGGGATTTAAAACATTGTTTATGGGGATAAAGACGGCCTTAAACCACTTTTAAAAGGTTAAAAGGGATTAAAAGTGGCGTTACGGGGAAAACTGAGGAAGAAAAACCCGATGAGCCCCTCTAGCACCAATCAGTGACCCACCGATCATGACTCATCAATCAGTGCCCCACCGATCGGTGTCACCGATGGTTGACACCGCAATGACGTCCTGTCATCGATATGCTGCCCTTCGGATCCAGACATGATGGGCCATTACACCAGGGCGTGCCAAACACCAGAAATTTGGAAAAGGAATGGACCAGGACGGTCTGGGCCATTACAAGCTGAGTTAGTAATTTTTTTATAATTAAATTATTATTTAATATATTAAAATATATATTGATATATATGAATATATTAAATATTAATATATATATATATATATATATATTAAATTTGTTTGTTTTAAATTTTTATTCGTTTAATATTTTTTAAAATTTATTCATTTTTAATATATATTTATATTTATTCATTTTTTTATAATTATATTCTTATTTCATATATAAAAATATATATTGATATATATTAAATATTGATAAGTTAATATATATATATATATATATTAATATATATTGACATATATTAATAAATAGTATATTAATTATTAAATTATATATATATATAGTTTATTAAATTTAATATATAAATATCATAATAAATAGTGTATTAATTATTTAATTAAAAAAATATTATATATATAATTAAATAAGTAATACACTATTTATAATTAATAAAAATGAATAAATTTATTAAACATTTAATATACTAATTAAATAATTAATATACTATTTATTACTTTATATATATATATATATTAAATTTATTAATTATTATTAATAAATTTTTCATTAATAAATTTTTAAATACTTAATATAATAATTAAATGCATTCATTTAATATAATTTATTCATTAATAAAGTATTTGATATCTTTTTTATAGTTTGTATATTTTAAATATTTATTCATTTAACATTTTTTTTAATTTATTCATTTTTAATAATTTTAATACATAATTATTCATTAATATATTTAATATTTTTCTAATTTTTTCATTTTCAATTTTTTGTTATTCAATATTGGTAATTTTATCACGTTTTTAATATTTATTTATACATATATGTTCATTAACATTTATTATTTTTAATATGGTAGTAATTTATATAATTAACTTGTATTCATTTCCATTTTAACATTTATAAATATTCATTATTAATTTTTTAAAATTATCTATTTAATTAATAATAGTTATTCATTTTTTAAATTTATTCATTCTTATTATTATTAATTTCATTAATAGATGTTACCTGTTGTATAATTCCATTGTTCAATTTAACATATATCAAACACACACACATATATATATATATATTAATTTCATCGACACAAATATTTATGAAATTAATGAAAGCTTATATAGAGACACATACACCTAATATTTATGTAATTTATTCAAATTTTAATATTCATTTTAGAATTTCATTTAGTAACATAATATGTTTAATATATTATGATTTTAATCAATAAATTTTATTTATTTATTTTAAATATTATTTCAGTTAGTATGATTTATTTGTTTTTAATATTTTTTATTTTTTATTTTTTTGGAATTTATTCATTTTATAATATTTATTTATACATATTTATTTATTATGTTTTAATAATTTCAATATTTATTCATCTTCATTTCAATGTATATCTATATTTTATTTTTTTAATTATTTATATAATTAATAAAACTTGTCCATTTTTTAATATTTTTAAAGTCTATTCATTTTTAATTATTAAATTTCACTCATTTTTAACATTCATGCATTTAATATTATATCTTAATTAATAATGTTAAAATTTTATTTTTAATTAATTATTTATAAATAAATTTATTTATAAATTTATTTTTACTATATTTATAAAATTATATATTAATAAATATAAATAAATAAATATGATTTTTTTAAAGAGGTATTTATGTAATTATAAATAAATAATTATATATTTAAATAATTATAAAATTATAATAAATATATTTAAATAATGAATATATTTACTATATTTATATTTATATGTATATACATTTATTATATATATATATAATTATATAAACATATTTATAATTATATGAAAATATTTATAAATATATTTACAGATATATTTAGATTTAATTATAATTATAAATATATATTTGTAATTTATTTATAAATACATATTTAAAATTCTTTTAATATATTTTTAATTATATAAATTTAATTTTTTTATATTAATAATATTTTTAAAATTAATTATATAAGTCTTTATTAATGCTAAAAAAGCACTAGTAAATATTTATTTTATCAATGCTTATTATTTTAGTTTCGATAAAACCCTTCTAAATATTTTAAATAAAACCATAACTGAACTGATTTCTCTCGTCATTTAAGCTCTCGTGAAAGTTTATCTCTTTTGTTGTCTCCCTCAACCTTCTCTCAGATGAATCAACTCTCTCAAATCTATGGTATGTTATTATTTCTCCACCCCTCTCATTTATTAGTGTCGGCGATCACCTCACTTGTGCATACCTGGTCCAAACCATGTTATATTTTCGTGTGATTTATTTCTTGCTTTCTTCCACCTCGCCTCCCCACCATTATTTTCTTCAACCCGAGCCAACCACACATCGTCATGAAGAAGCCCTCTAACAACCACCCATTCCCCATTTTCCACTCCCTCAACTGACTAACATAGTAAGACTTCCCCCCTCTCCCTTCCTGACCACCTCACTGCCATCATTGTCTTAATTTTTTGTTGAATGGCTTGTTTTATAATCCAAGCCAGTAGAATATTGGCTTCAATATTTTGCCATTTCACATTAGGTATTGGATTCAAGATTTTACCATTTAATTTATAATTTTATATAAATTATTGTTATACGATATATAGGTTTTTAAAAAGGGTGATGTACTAAAATGATTATGATCAAAAAATTATAAGAAAATCAATTTATAGATTTGATATGAAGTTTCTATCCAATACTCTTCTTAATGATTTGGGATAGATGTGTGATATATATAAATCCTATTGATTTAATTTCTATTTTATTTAAATATTATTTAATTAATTATATATTAAAGACTCGTAAATTAAATTAAAATTATCTAATTATAATCTATTTATCATCATATAATGGAAGTTATAATTTTCAGTTTAGTGTTGTGTTTATGAGTCAGTTGTTGCAAAACATTAATGAGAATTTTTGTTATTTTAATTAAATTAATGACTATTTTTTTATATTTTTGGGGAGTTTTTTTATATGTATTATTTGAAGTTAGATTTTATACATTTATAAAATCATAGATTTTGGTTATCTAAATTCAAAAATTAGTATAGTTTTTTACTATTTATTTTGAAAAATATGAAGAATGGATTTTTGGGGTTTTGAAATTCAAAAATTATTTGGTAATTAAATTTTACTATTTTATGGGGATTTCTATGAAATGGTTTTGTATTTTTTTTAGTGAATTGGTTTTGAAAATGAATATGAATAGTCAAGGATTTTATAAAATTTATTTCTATAGGGATTACTTCATTAAAAGTGTAAATGGTCAATTTTTGTGAAAATAAACCTTGAATTAAATTTTTTTTGAGTTAAAAATAAGAATATATTTTTTAAAATATAAACACATGTTTTTTATGAAGATTATATATGATTTTAGATACCTATTAAATGGGTTTCTTATAGGTGTTTAGCATGTGATTTATTTTAGGTATTTAGGATATAATCATGTTACTATACATGTTTTGAGGTATAGAATTTCTGATATTATACTATAAGGTTTTTATGATGTTCATATAGAGTTGAAAGGTTATGAGGTTTTCCCATTATGTGAGGACACAAAATCTTTTTTTTATTCAACCTATTTTCACCTTCCATTCAGGTAAATAGTTATATAATGGACCTGTCAATTCCTAAGGATGTTTCATGTGTTTTAGATTATTCTATTTCTTTTTGTATTGGAATAGGACTCCTAGGGTTGAAGGTGGTGTGAGTTTTACTTATTTGATATAGATATTGAGAAAATGATTTTTTAGATTCATTTTCTTATCTAGTTACTTTAAATATGAGGTGTGTATAAGGAAGAATTTAGTCATGGTGTGAGGTATGTGGGTATGTATAAGCTTCATCTTCTTATTTATAACATTATTTATTTTTATTAATCCATGTACCTAATATTATTATTATTTTGATCTATTTTTTATCATTAGGAATGGTTTTAGTGTCACCTATAAAAATCTCTAATTTAAAACACATTTATCTCGGACAAATATAAGATTAAAAGCTAGTGGAAGAATTTTATAAATTTTATTATAATCTCCCCTAACCATACATGTGGTATGGATTTTATTATGAATTACTATACTCTTTTGGATATACCAATGAAGGTTTTAAATACTAGATGTGGGAGATAGATTATAGTGATCTGTGTTATTGTTAGTGGTGGAATCTGAATGTTTTGGATCTCAATGATGTGAAATTCGTGCTAACTAAATTTTTGGAATTTTTATTAATGGAAATTATTTTTGAAATTTTAAGGAAATTTTTATTGTAGGATATGTGAAATATACCTAATATTGAAAACTCTACTATTTTTGAAATAGGGGTTTATCGGTGGGTTATAATATAAATATATTTGATGGTATTCCTATAATACATGGCCTAGAATATCTACAAAAAAGAGAGTAACATGAAATCCAATTTCACTTATGTCATCAATAACAATTTCATCCATTTTTTTCATGAAATTCCATAAGCCTTGACCCTATGTCAAAATTTGGTGACTATATAAACTTTTATGTTCTAAGGAAAGATATGTTTACACAAATTTAGAAAGCCAAGTCATAATTAAATGAAAATGAAGAATAATAATTTCCAAGGGAATTCTACCATCAAATAATAAATAAATTGTTTTTTCTAACATATTTATTACCACTTTTTTTTCTCATGAAACATCAACCTGATAACCTATACCATAAGCCACAATTTTACCCCAGGTTTTTTCTTTTCATGTCACCCTTGTGTAAAATGATAACTTTTTAGGATTCATAACTGATGACATTCAAATATTGGGTCCCCCTTATTAGAATTATCTATAACTTTCTCCTTTGATTATGAATCTATTATGTGTATTTATTTATTTTTTGTACAAAATGAATATTTTATGAACCTAATAAGATGAATATGAATCAAAAATTGATTCACTCAAATCATGTGATAAAAGAGTATAAAGATTTAATTAAAGAGTTTATCAAGTTTTCCATAGATCATGTATATGACCCTTCTCAAATCCTTTGTTCATGTTAACATTGTTGGTATTCAAGACAAATTAGTCCATAAGAGTTGGAAAAACATTTTATTTTTACAGAATAAATAATAGCAATAAATAATGGACTAAATATGGGGGAAAAATTAACATGCACACCAATTGGGATGATATTGTGGTTTATAGATCATTTGATATGAATATCAGTGTAAATTATGATAGAGATCATATGGAAGAAATCATAATGGAAATTGAATATGGCCTTCATGATTATCCAAAGTTTTTTTGAGAAGTTAAATACTTGTCCTAAGAGATTATTTTATACCAGTTGTACTAAATACACAATATTTTCAGCTGTATTGAAGTTGTATAATTTGAAAACTGGAAGCGGATAGAGTGACACCATCTTTACAAAACTACTTGGTCTCGTGAATGATATGATACAAGAATAAAATAAACTTCCTTATCTAACATATGATTTTAAAAAAATGTTATGTTCAATTGGAATTATCTCTAAAATAATCATTCTTTTCTAAATGATTGCATATTGTTCGCAAAGACCATAAATCACTCATAAAATTCCCTAAGTGTGGTGAGAATTGATATAATAAAGATGAATCAAGTACATCAAAAAAATTATGGTGCTTTTATATCATTCCATAGTTTAGAAGACTATGTGGATGTTAAGAAACCATGATACAATTATCATGGAATGCAGATACAAGAATTAAAGATGGAAAACTGCATCATCCAACAGACCCTCCTTAGTGAAAAAAAATGATAATGAGTGTCCTGAACTTGGAAATGAGTCGAGAGGTTCAACTATGTGGTCCTATCCATTACATATAGATGTACCCCATTGAATGGTATATAAATATTTTGAAATTTTATGTCAATAATTAAAGTTTTCTAGAAGGTTGTATTGCATAATGATATATTGTTGAAGAATTTTTTGAATTTTTTATTGATTACCTATCATATATTGATAGCATCAGTCTCCCAAAGTCTTATTACAGTAGAAATATTATGGATGAAGGGATTTCTGAAAGATATGTTGTTAAAATTACCATCACAAAGTAGGATCAATATCATCTTTACATTTTACATAATAGTGAATATGTTGATCCATACATTTAACCCCATAAATCAATTCCTAGACTTTTAAATACATCAAGGGCTGAAGGATGGATATCAAATACACATAATCAATAGTTTATAGGATGGATCCTAGATCGTATATATATAAGGAGTTATCTAAAAACATTAATTTAATTATTGAACAACTTTGATGGATAACTAGGGAAAATTTTCAAATATTATATCTTACACTGGTTTTGTAAATAATATCAATACATTCTACACAAAAGAACATGATAATCATAGTATGATGAAAAAAACTAAAGTTTTTTTTGTGGATAAATTGATTCACATATCTATTTCCAAGGATATAAATATAATTTTGTTAAAATTTCATATTTTGGCATCATTGAGATGATATACATGTTGGATTATTCAACATTTCAAGTGCATATTTTCCATTGCAAATGGGTTGAAAACAAGAGTAAATTGAAATTTAATGAAATGGACTTCATCAAGGTTAATTTCTATATGGAAGGGTATAAGGACGATTTGTTCATAATGGAATAACAATAAGTGTGGGTATTTTATGTCTCAAATCAATTAAACAAGAATTGTTCAATTATCCTACTGGATATTAAAACAACTGTAGGGTTGGATAAAAATTCAATCGATGATGGCCATTTTATTGGTATATCACAATGATTTCATGTTATTTCCAATTTAGACAATTTCTTATATGTTATTGGTAACCACAAAGAGGGAATTTGGATTAACTATGGAGGATATAAATCCCTTCAAACTTTAAAGAAAATAAATAGATTTCAATGAGAAGGTTAAAGTGTATTTTAATATACTATTATTTCCCTCATAATATTATGTTTTTCTACTATATTAACATAATCTAAATTAAATGTTTGACTACTCGTGCAAACAATGACTTATGTATAGGATGATGTTACCAATCTCAGGGAATAATGGACGGTTGATTCTGAAATTGTAGAATTATTAGGGGATCAACAACATGTTGATTAAAAAACAAGAACAATGTAGATTCAATGTTTTGACTAAAATTATTGAGGAAATAATCAAGGGTATAACATTTGAGTTTATATGAAATCAACACGGACAACCTTTTGACTCCAATAAGTCAATGTTCATTAGTTATGTTGGGTTCATAATGAGAGTAAATGTGTGAATTGATATAGATTTTTGGTTCCATGTATAACATGTAATGAAGGAAAACCCTTTGGTAAGATATTAAAGTAATCTTATGGTATACTTTTTCTATTTTACTAAAAAAATTATATAATGAGATGTTGATTTACTTTTCATTATCCCTTACAGAGTTCATTTATTTTAGATGATTTCTATAATAAATATGTCTTAATTTCAACTAGAAAGTACCATAGAGGGTTTCATAAACTTCTTACTATGATTCATCTTAGGGATATTAGGGGGAAAGTAAATCCCTACCCACCAGTTATGTATACACACATTATAAAGCAGAAAACATGGAATTATTTCATCAATCTTCATGATGAGAAATCATTTTAGGTTCATTTTAGTCAATATTATATTATTTTACATTATTTATATAATCTAATTTGATTCAAAATTATTAATTTATTAAATAGAAAAGGAGTTCTAAAAATAAACAATGTGCACAAAAACCAACAAATCCATATTGCAAAGTTAGGATGGGTTACGCTTCACTTGAGAAAAAAATGGTATGTATTTTAAATATATAATAATAATTTTATGTGATAAGAAACAACATATGTTACTTTTTTTATATGTATATTTATGAATCAAAACCTGAAAAAACTTCTATCCCATGTCATGTGCTATATAAGGAGGCTTGTGTAAATAAAGAGGGTAATCTAGTTGATGAAAACACAACATAAGAATGAGAAAAATGTGTAAGTATGATATAATTGTAATTTTTTATGTGTTATAATAGTATTACATAAAAATATATATTTATTTTCATATGTTTTTATATGGTTTACATACAATAATTGGCAGTGACTATAACTAAAAAAACTACTTTCAGTAGCTTTGAAGTAGCTGGAACAATATGGTCATGTTAGAGGTGTAGGTCTTAGAGTTTCACCTCAAAAATATTTCAATAAGACAGAACTTCAAGAAGATACATATCATATGATGAAATTATTTCAGGTGAAAATAGATTCTTTGTAAGATATTATTGTTTGTTCTAGTTTGGCAGACCAATATATGTGAAAGGATCAAATTGAACCATCAGTGGAAAAAATAATAGCACATGGACAGCCAAATGATCCCACTGTCTTTGAGGTTAATCATTCCCCTCAACTATATACCTTACCTAAGTTAATAAACTTTTTTATTACTCTTTATGCTAAATATGAATCAAATAACATATAATAACTTTATAAAACTAAATTCTGAAGGTAAATTTGTATGTGATTTCTATCTATCAACACCCACACACCACTTTTTTTAGGGGTATGATGTATAATATCTTGGGATACATGATACACAATAAATAAATCCCAAAATATTACATGAGAGTGGGGACTAGAGTAGCATAAGGTTAGATAACTGAGTTTCATGTTCCACTTGATGATCCAGATATTACAATGGTTAATGATTCTTTTGAAACTTTTATAGAATGCCCAACTAATCATATAAAGATACATGATGTATGTCCTTAAAAAAATTCAAATGAAATACCTATAATAATTTATTAAAAAATGTCTGATGTGAGTTATGGTATTATAGATGGATAAAACAATGGGAAGACGAAAGGTTGGATCAAGACAATCTAGTGAATCGACCAAGGAAAAAAAGGACCTCTTGGGAGTACCTTCTCCCCTCTAGTTCCACTACATCATATATTAACATTACAACTTCATAAAAACACCACATTAAAATATGTATATGTTTCCTACATTCATTAAGAAGAATAAATATTTGTAATTTTCATTACATACATGGTTGGTCTTAAGAGTATAATTGAAATTCTCATATTAAAATGGTTGAGAGTCATAGTTGTGAATACATACATGAGGTACATTTTCATAATCCATCTATCCAAAAAATAATCTAATATGCTCATTATAGTTAATAACTATTTATATTTTCTATAGGAATTTATATTACTACATATAAAGATAAAACCATGAAAAGTGAGATTTGGATTCATTAACCCTTGTATCATTTCTATGGATGAAAATTTTTTTTTGTTGGAAGAAATTGATAAGAAAAAGTTAATCTAACCAAGGTGTTTAAGAGGAAAGAAATATCTGAAAGACTATTGTTTATTCCAATAATGTGGGAGTAAAACTCTATAATCAAATCATATAAAATATATTTTCATTTATTATTTGTTTTTGTTTTTATAGGAAGAATTTGATGCTTGTCGCAATCAATTTAGATACTCAAAATGTTTATTGTGTGATACAATGCATATATTTCCATCAAAAAAACCACACATGATGTGTATTTTGAATTTTTAATGCACTTTAATTAATATTTTATAGATAAAATTTGAATTATATGTTTCAGTTTCTATTCTAACAAGAATTTTTTTATTATAGGGAAATCTATAAATATAGGCTAAATCATGATATGAGTTTAGATAATGGACATAAGAATCATATAGATTTCTTCAAATGGAAACAGATTAAAGTATATATAGAAAGATTTAACTATAAGAACATATTTGAAAACAATTTACTCATTTTGGTCAATGTTTCTGCAGTTTCTAAAGTAAGATAACAATATTGATTATGGATATTACATTTGAAATTTTATGAAAGATATCATATACCATAAAAATACTAAAATCCCCAAATGTCACGACCCGTCCCCTAGGGCCCATGTCGTGACTACCCCAAGCCCGCCTTCCATAGGGCATGGGTTGGCGACTAGCACCGGAAAGGCATATCCCTAAAAGTGGGAAGGCATTTCCTTTAAACCAGAAAATACACAGACCAAGAACAGGACAAGATGAAACTCATGTAGTAAAACTGCAGTAGTAACAGTGTGTACTAAAAGTAAAGGGGTCGGAATACAAGCCCAACTGAAAGATACAATACAACAGAAAATAGAAAATAACTCCTGGGATCATCCACCAAGGATCCTACTTGAAGGGTAGGTACATCTTATCTTCATAGCTCTCCACATCAACTTGTCACCCCTATGTACCACATGTTCCTAGCTTCTGAAGTCTCAGCCAAGCTACTCGTCGTCTTCACAAGACACAACAAGGTGCAGGTGAAGCTCGTGCATGGGTGAGTTTAAAAATACCTAGTAGGGACCCCGAGACCCCTGTAGGTATCTCAGAATTCCACAAAGTAAATCCAAAAATCATGATCTCAATCAAAAATCACAAAACAAAAGAATCACCTCAAACCAGGTATACAACTCAGAGATCATTAATAAATATGATTGGTCTTTAGCTATATCATTTTATTCCATTAAGAAGTTCCACAACTGAACCATGAATAATTTATTCCATTATCGATCCACATAGGGTCGTATGTCGTTGATCCAGGATGGTCCACTATAAGGCTGGTCCTCATCGGGTCACGCACTGCTGATCCACACTGGGTCTCTAGAATGTTGATCCACACAGGGTTGCTATAATGATGATCCACATAGGGTCATTATAATGTAGATCCACACATGGTTTCTATAATGATGAACCACATTGGGTCACTATAATGTTGATCCACACAGGGTAACTATAATTCTGATCCACATAGGTTCTCTAAAATTATTATCCACACAGTATCGCTATAATGTTGATCCACACATGGTTGCTCTACAATTGACAGTCAGCAAGAGGATTCTTCGCACCCAGTGCGCTTGAGTTTTGTAGTATCTTCTCCTCAAGATATTGGTCATGCCTCATCTTCCATGACGTTCCACAAAGAAGTTTCCCAAAGTACCTCCATGTCATAAGGGTCCCAACGCGATAGATGGCGCATCAATCGGACGCTCGGTCTCTGAGTTATAGGCATTTTAGTGCCAAGGGCCCCGTTGGATTCAGGTTCGATCCAACCCGGCCGTACTCCAATGGTCTCCAAATATCAGTTAGATTATCTCAAAAGGACCGTCTCATTCGAAGGATTCCATCTCTGTAGATGATTGTTCAAATGAACATCTGGTTTTTGGGATAGGGATTTTTAAGCGTATCTGGGCCGAAGAGGGTCCGGGTTCGGTCTGACCTGGTCCGCTCTACCCTAGGCCGACCTGACCTAGTTTGGGTTGACCTGACCCAGTCTGGGTCTAACCCGGGTCCGACTCGGCCTAGCCCGAACTGGCTGGGCTGGACCGAGTGGGATGGGTTGCAGACCAGCTTGGCCCGCTTCAGCTTGACGTGACCCGCCGGGCGACCCAGCCTGTTAGCTGGCACAACACCCAACTGGGTGGCCCGCATAGAGGGGGTCATTCCCCCTTCCTGAATAGCTTTCCAGCCATTCGTTTTTGCAAATGGTGGTGCCACGTGGCACCGCCTCCCTGTCAGTGGGACCCGCAGGGCACGGGTCCCTTCCCCTCCGTCGCGGCTTCGATGTCGCGGCCTCCTCACCATGGCGTGCGGCGGCGTGCTGCAATCCACCAATATGTTCGGCCAAGATCTGGATTCCACTGTTACCACGGTCGGTCGATGCCAGCTACCGCCGGTCGCTAGTGTCGCGCCGACGGATCTTCCTCGGGCCACCGAGTGAGCTCTGGTGGTCCTTTTTCCCTTATGAGCATGCCTACGGGCCTCCCAGGTTGTTGTTGTCATTGTGTGGCTCCCTGATTTGAAATCCCATAGAGTTAAAACTTCTCCCACAAAGAACGCGACAAAATGAAGCGGTGGAGGGTTCAGGCCTTGTTCGTTTGGCTGACACCCTCCGTGTTAACAACATAACAAGCGAGAGTAATTAATACATCACGTAAAATAATGTTAATCCTCATTCAACACTTCTGAGATTCATCAACCTTAAAGAACATGGAAAAGAAACAATTCTCATGTATTTAAACAAAACCCCATCCTCGGAATTGGTGAAGATATCACGGCTTGCGGAAGAAGAATTCACGTTTGATGAAGCTGTCGGCGTTCATCGATTCTGGATTGATTCATCCAACGTTGTTGTCTCCGTTCTTCGTTGTTGGAAGACGTTGCAGTACTTTTCCAGAGGTTCCTCCCTTCCGTCTCATAAACACAAGCTCGAGCCTCACTTAAATAGAGGTGGAAAGGTGATTAATGAAACAAGATATTAATGAAGTTCATTAATGAATGAACCTCTTAATTCCCAATGGTGCAGTTAAAAAATAGTAGATTCAAGCCTTTAAATGTCTTGAAAACTCATCAGCCCCACCACAACAACTCAACCATTGGTAAAATAATAAAATAACAATTTTATATCATTTTATTGTTTTTTAACAAGTCTGAAAACTAAATTTTTCTCCAAAGTTACTATGGTCGAAGTTAAGCCTCCCTTAAGAGAATCCGAACTCTATGGATTCAAAGGTGCGATTGTATTTTTAATTAGATCACCGGTTCGAAAGATAGAAAACGCCACCCGCACGTTTACTGAACTTAAATTTAAAAAAATCAAAAATTAGTCCCAGACACACCGAGCGTCAAAATTAAGCACCATTAATTTTTCCAGACTCATATTAATCCTAAATAATTTAAAAATATATATATGGAATTTTTGGGTCTTTACATTCTCCTCACCTTAGAGCTATTCGTACCTAAAAGCTTCAACAAAACTAGGGGAAATGGGGGTACTGAGAATGTATCTAAGCCTCCCTCTCCCATTTTCTCTCCTAGAGATTCTCGTACTGCCAAAAAATTTGCGCCATAGGAATCGACTACCCACAAAGGACCCGCTCCTGTCAATCCTCTATCTCCACTAGGAACTCCGCAAACGTCAACCCATCGTCGATGTCCAGCTCGCCCCAGTCGATAATGTGTGATAGATCATGCATTTACCTCCTCAACTGTGACACATGGAAAACATCATGAAACCGGTGCATTTGTGGGGGAAGAGCTAGATGGTATGCCACCTCACCTACTCTACTGAGGATATAGAAAGGTCTGATGAACCTTGGAGATATCTTGTTGCCCCGGCCAAACCTCAGTAATCCTAATCGAAGTGAGACCCATAGGAATACATGGTATCCCCCCTCAAACTCTAATGGTCTTCATCTCCTATCGGCATGAGACTTCTGCCAGCTCTATGTGGTCTTTATCCTCTCCTGGATGATCTGCACCTTCTTCGTGGTAGCCTATACCAACTTTGGACCCATAAGTGTTGACTTCCCTAGGTCTTTCCAGCATAGAGGTGATATGCAAGGTTTCCCATACAGGGCCTCAAATGGAGTCATGCCTATGGTGGAGTGATAACTGTTGTTGTATGTGAACTCCACCAGTGGAAGGTGGTCCTCTAAACTATGGCCAAAATCAAGGACACAAGCATGGAGCAAGTCCTTGAGTGTATGAATGGTATACTCTATCTGACCATCTCTTTGAGGATGAAAGGTGGTTCTTAGTCATAGTTGAGTCTCGAACACCTCCTGTAATCACTTCCACAAGTGGGATGTAAAATAAGCATCGTGATCTATGAAGATCGTCGATGGAACCCCGTGAAGTCATATAATCTCCTGTATGTAGAGACGTCCCAGCCTCTCTACTGATCCTTTCTCTCATATGGGTAGTAAGTGGGATAACTTGGTGAGTCAGTCAACGATCAACCAGATGGAATTATGGCCCTTGGACGTACGTCGTAGCCATGTAACGAAATCCATAGATATACCATACCACTTACATTCTGGAACCTCAAGTGGCTACGCTAAGCCTGTTGGAACCTGATGATCGACCTTCACTTGCTAACAAGTGAGGCATCGTGATAATAACTCTACCACCTCTTTCTTCATCCCTGGCCACCAGTACTGACGCCGGAGGTCCTGGTACATCTATGCCACTCCAGGATGTACTACCAAAGGGGATGTATGGAACTCTATCAACACCTCCTCTCATAGCTTCACTGGTACCATAGTGCATCCTATAAAGAGGATGACGTGATCTCCCCCTTCAAAAAATACATCAAGAGCCTTTCCTGAGGATATCTGAGCATGTCGGGCCTCGCAGTCAATGTCCCCAAGTTGTGCCTACTTGACTCGCTGAAGGAGTGGTGGAGTAACTTTCATAAACTGGATGTAATCTTCTCCATCACTATGCACGAAGGATAAATACAACATGGATAGCTGCTCTGTTGCCTCACTCAGCAGATATAGTCTAGACCTCCTACTAAGTGCATCTGATACCACTTTTCCCTTCCCAAGCGTGTAGAATATCTCAAATTCATAGTCTTGGAGTAAATCTATACATCGTCGTTGTCTCAGGTTGAGGTCTTTATATGAGAAGATATACCTGATACTCTTGTGATTAGAGTATATTGTAAAAATTTATCCCATCAGGTAGTGTTGCCACATCTTCAGCGCAAAGACCACTCTTGGTAACTCTTAGTCAGGGGTAGCGTAGTTCTTCTCGTGTTTTCTCAACTGTCGTGATCCATAGGTGGTCACCAATTTCTCATGCATCAAGACACAAACTAATATGTTCCCTGATGTTTCGTAATAGACTACATACCCAACACCCTATTATGGTAGCCTCAAGATGGGGGCACTCGTCAGTCTGTACCTCAGCTCGTAAAAACTCTGATGGAAACTCTACATCCACACAAAGGGTTGTCCCTTCTTTTTCAAAGCTGAAAAGGGTGTCACAACTCTGGAAAAGTATGTTATGAATCTCCAGTAGTACCCAACCGATCCTAGGAAACTCCGCACCTCAGTCACACTCTTGGGTGGCTCCCAAGAAAGCATTGCCTCTATCTTTTCCAGATCCACTGCAACTCCATCCTCCAAGATAATGTGCCCCAGAAAGTGGACTTCCCATATCCAGAACTATCACTTCGAGTGCCTTCCATAATGCTGGTTCTCTCAGAGTGTATTCAAAACTATCTATAGGTGGGTGGCGTGCTCCTCCACTGACACCGAGTATATCAAGATGTCGATAATGAAGACCACCATGAAGTGATCGAGGCAAGGCTGGAAGATCCTTTTCATGAGTCCCATGATCACTTCTGGGGTGTTGTTTATGGTGAATTTCATCACCAAGAACTCATAATGTCCATACTGACATCTGAAGGTTGTCTTTGGTACGTCCTCGTCCCGTACCCTGAGTTGATGATGACCTGATCTGAGGTATATCTTCAAAAACCATTGAGCTCCCTTCAGCTGGTCAAAGAGATCATCAAACCTCGGGAGTGGATACTTGTTCTTCACGATCACCTAGTTCAGGATCTCATAGTCCATGCAAATCCTCAGACTCCCATTTGTCTTCTTGGTGAACAAAATTAGGGATTCCCATTGAGAAACATTGGGCCTTGTGAACCCCTTCCTCTGAAAGTCCTTCAGTTATACCCGCAACTCGCAAATCTCCATGAGAGACATCCGATATGATGGTGCAGATATCGGTGTCATCCTGGGGTACATGTTGATGAATAATTCTACCTCTCTATGAGGAGGTAGTCCCAAAACATCATCAGAAAATATATCAGCATACTAGTCCTCCACTATAGGATAACTCAGACTCTTCACATCAACTACTTAGAGGGTAAGGATATCCAACTGATGTGTGATCAGTTACACCCTCCTCCAAGTAAGTCCATCCTATGCTGCAACGGTTCCCTTCTCACCAGTGAAGGAAAACCTGGTCCCATCCTCACTAACACACCACATTGTGTGCCTAAAATAGTCAATCTGAGTATAGACTGTAGATAACCAGTCCATACCCAAGATGACATTGTAAGGCCTCGACGTTGCTACTAGGAGATCCCAGCCAAATCTATCACCTCCTAGAGTAAGCTCGCATTTACGGAACCAGTTTTTAATCATCGAATCCTCTCTCGTAGGAGTATCTAAATGTAAGGATCAAGCCAATGGCTCTACCGGAATCTCCGAGCTTTGAATGAGATACATGTAAATGAAAGATTGATTGGAACCTGTTTCTATAAGTACTGCATCTAGGGTAGAGTAGACACAAATTGTACCTCAAATCATCTCTGGAGCACCGTGGTCGTAGGCCTCAGCTGCCTGAAACTGAGATCGTCCCTATCCGCCTGCTCCCTAAGGTCGGGGTGGACTACCTGGAGGTGGTGGTGGTAGAACCTCAAATCACTTCCCACTTCCAACCGCATGGATTACTCCTCTACCACGTTCACCACCCTACAGACCTCCTCACTCGAATCTATGACTCTGGATCAGCGGTCCCTCAACCATTTTCTGATCATCGTTATGGTGGGTTGGGAAGTCGCGAGCCATGTGGCCCTACCTTCCACACGTGAAGAACAGTCTTCTCCCTTATTGTCCTGCCCTACCTCGTGAGCTCCGAACCTCCGACCCTACCTCCTGAGGTTGTCCTCCAAAAGTTCTGGCCTGCTTGGACCTCTACTTCATCTTCCTACTGCCTTCTTCAGATTACTCGGCTACTTGTCACCCGGTGGTGGCTCTCACCATTGGTTCCTGCTCAGCTAAGAATCTCTCGACTAATAATGCTTTCTCGAACACTCTAGAATGTGTCGGGATATTGAGTGATATCATCGATGCTCTTATCTCCCACCAGAGACCCTACTCAAAGATTTGGTCCCTGAATAAAGGGTCACATACCATGTCCATGGAGTAGAGAGAGAGGTCATTGAATCTTTCTGAAACTGGGCTACTATCAGGTTTCCCTTCTATAAGTGTAGAAGCTCTTGAATGCGCACAGAGCATAGTATCGTTGGAATGAACTATGCCCTAAAGAGGCTCTCAAATTCCATCCAGGTGAGGATAGCCTCTTCATGTAACTCGAGAATCAGGCTCCACCATCTCCCTATTGATCCCTGGAAGAGAATAGTATCTAGCATCACCATCTGATATGTTGTTGTCCCAACTAGGCAGAAAACTCTAGCCACAGGCTCCAGCCAGTCCTTAGCTACCTAGGGATTTGTATCGACTCGAAACCTCAAAGGCCTCTGCTACTGGAACTCATGAAACGTGGTCAGTTGGCATGCACCGTCTGCTGGTGGGGCTATTGGAAACTACTACCCAATGGGTGGTGGTGCTACTAGTGCACCACCCTAAGGTGTTATCGCTGTAAGTGCACCCTGCACTGAAGCCTCATCGCTCGATGGGTCGGCATCATGAACTCTATCTGGATTCCTGGATGGATGTCTATGTGGAGGCATCCTGAAATGAAACAGGTGTGTCACATTCAATAAATTATACCTGGTGATCTGACTCAAAAGATATTAAAAGTAAAACATTTCTAAAACACACACAATCAGTGTTTTTGTGTACTGAGTTGGAAATCAGAATTTAGGGTCCTGGTGTATGGATATGTCGGCCACCGCACCAACACTGGACTCCCCGAACTGAAAACCACAATCAAAACACTTAACATGATTTCTTCATTATAAATATCATATTCCTAGTTCTTTGGTAGAACTAACTCCTCTAATACCACTTTGTCACAACCCGTCCCATGGGGCTCGTGCCATGACTACCCCAAGATCGTCTTCTATAGGCCAGGGGTCGGCGACTAGCACCGAAAATGCATATACTTAAAAGTGGGAAGGCATTTCCTTTAAACCTGCAAACACACAAACCAAGAACACGACATGTTGCAAACAATGCAGTACTAAAAGTGTGTACTGGATGTAATGGGGCCGGAATACAAGCCCAACTGAAAGATACAATACAACAGAAAATAGAAAACTACTCCTGAGATCTTCCACCAAGGATCCCACCTGAAGGCTAGGTACATCTCATCTCCATAGCTCTCCACATCAACCAATCACCCCCGTGTACCGCCTAATCCTGGCTCTTGAAGTCTCATCCAAGCTGCTCGTCGTCTGCATAAGACACAACAAGGTGCGGGCGAAGCCCGTGCAAGGGTGAGTATAAAAATATCTAGTAGGGACCCTGAGACCCCTATAGGTCTCTCAAAATTCCAAAAATTAATACCAAAAATCATGATCTCAATCACAAAGCACAAATCAAAAGACTCAACTCAAACCAGGTATACAACTTAGAGATCAGGAATAAAGATGATTAGTCTTAAGCAATATCATTTTATTCCACTAGGAAGTTCCACAACTAAACCATGAATAAGTTGTTCCATTGTTGATCCACATAGGGTTGTCTGTCGTTGATCCACAATGGGCCGCTCTAAAGCTAGTCCCCGTCGGGTCGTGCACTACTGATCCACACAGGGTCTCTAGAATGTTGATCCACACAGGGTCGCTATAATGATGATCCACACAGGGTCGCTATAATGATGATCTACATGAGGTCTCTATAATGTTGATCCACACAGGGTCTATATAATTTTGATCCACACATGGTCACTATAATTATGATTCTCATAGGGTCTCTATAATGTTGATCCACATAGGGTCGCTCTACAATTGATAATCAGCCACAGGATTCTCCGCACCCGGTGCGCTTGAGTTCCGTAGTATCTGCTCCTCAAGATATCATTCGTTCCTCATCTGCCATGAAATTCCACAAAGTAGTATCCCAAAGGACGGCAATGTCATAAGGTTCCCAACGCGACAGACAACGCGTCAATCGGATGCCCGGTCTGTGAGTTATAGGCATTTTAGTGTTGAGGGTCCAGTTGGATTCGGGTTCAATCCAACCCGGTTGTACTACAACTTTCTCCAAAACTCAATTGGATTATCTCAAAAGAACCGCCTCATTTCAAGGATTCTAGCTCCAAAAATGGTTCATCAAACAGACTTCTGGTTTGTGAGATACGACATTTTAAACATATCTGGGCCGAAGAGGGTCTGGCTCCGGTCAGACCGGGTCGGACCGACCCGACCTGGTCCAGGTCCGACCCGAGTCTAACCAGGAGTGGCCCGAACTAGCTGGTCTAGAACGAGGGGGCTGGGCCATGGACTCAGCCTGCTGGGCCGCAGGCTCGTCCCGCTAGGCCACGGACCGGCCCGGCCCGCTTCAGATGGGTGCAGCCCACCGGGCGACCTGGCCTGTTAGTTGGCGCGACACCCAACTAGGTTGCCTACGTGTAGGGGGTCTCTCCCCCTTCCCGAATGGCTTTTCACACATTCAGTTTTTTAAACGGAGGTTCCAAATGGTGTCACCTCCCTATCAGTGGGGCCCGCAGGGTGCTGGTCCATTTACCTCCATCGCGGCTTCGATGTCGCGGCCTCCTCACTGCGGTGCGCGACGGCGCAACTCCATCCTCCAACGTGGCAAGTCGAGAGCCGTCTACCCCTACCGCCATGCCTCGATGTCACGACTCCCCTCCACGATGCGCGACAGCACGCCGTCTACTGCCACTGTGACTCGCTGCTGCTGGCCACCACCATCACCCATCAGTGCCCGGTCATTGGTGCCACCTCACTGGTTGTCGGTGCCAGCGTGCCCGTCACTGGTGCCGCACCGACGGATCTTCCGCGGACCACCGGGTGAGCTCCGGTGGTCCGTTTTCCCTTTTGAACGTTCCTACGGGCCTCTAGGGTTGCTTTTGTCACTCTATGGCTCCCAGATTCGAATTGTCATCGAGTTCAACTTCGACCATGAAGAACGTGACAAAACAAAGCGGCAGAGGGTCCGTGCCTTATTCTTTTGGCCTGCACCCTCCGTGTTAGCATCATAACAAGAGGGGGTAATTAATAAATCACATAAAATAATGTTAAACCCCATTAAAAACTTCTGCGATTCATCATGCTTCAAGAATGCAGAAAAGAAATAATTCGCATGTATTTAAACAAAACCCCTACCTCAGAATCAGTGAAGACATCGCAGCTTGAGAAAGAAGAATTCACATCTGATGAAGCTGTCGGCGTTCGTCGATTCCGAATTGATTCCTCCAAAGTTTTTGTCTCCATTATTCATTTTTGGAAGACGTCGCGGTACTTTTTCAGAGGTTCCTCCCTTCCGTCTCAAAAACACAAGCTCGAGCCTCACTTAAATAGAGGGGGAAAGTTGATTAACACATTCAGATATTAATGAGGTTCATTATTTAATGAACCTCTTAATTCCCAATGGTGCGGTTACAAAACAGAAGATTCAATCCATTAAATGTCTTAACAACTAAGTGGTCCCGTCACCACTGCTCAACCATTGGTAGAATAATAAAATAACAATTTTATGTCATTTTATAATTTTTTAAAAAGTCTGAAAACTAACTTTTTCTCTAGACCTAATGCTACCGAAGTTAAGCATCCCTTAAGCGAATCTCAAGGCGCTCGGATTTTTAATCTGAGCATCGGTTCAAAATATAGAAAACATCACCCACACATTTAGTGAACGTACCTTAAAAAAAATTCAAAAATCCTTCTCAGGCACACCGGGCCTCAGAATCTAGCACCGTCAATTTTTGCAGACTCGTATTAATCCCAAATATTTTAAAAAAATTATATGGAATTTTTGGGTCTTTACACCAAACAAGTAATTTTCAAAGGTAATTACAATTTAATTAAAAATATTTCTTAATAGATTATTTTCCAATATTTTCTTAGTACTAACAATATTTCCAACAATCTATATACTCAAAAGATGAAATAAATTTTTTTAGAGATGAGTTGGAGGATTACATGGTGTCAGAATGTTTACTGACATCAAATTGAGGTGATTTCCTGTTATATTTTTGATCTAGTATGGGATATGACCTTAGAGATACACTTGGGATGTGAAGCATTAGTATCATAATTCTTATATATTATTTTTTATCTATTTCTCAAGGATAAGTATAATAGAGGGAATCGATTTTTTTCGAATTGAATGGGTTGAATACATGGTGTCAGAATGTATATGGATATCATGAATAGGTGACTTCCTACTACTTATTTAGTTAATTTTATCATAATTTTTTCTAATTTTTTAGTTTATTTTCATATCATTTTTATCTAATACTTACTTTTTTAAATTTATACATTTTTTCAAAACACACAGCACATGCTCAGAACCAAAAAAAACAAATTCATATTATTTTGATACTTCAGTAAATCAATCCCAAAGTTATTTTTGGTTTGTCGGAATTGATTGCACATCACTCCAATTTATGATATGGTTGGTATGACTCAAAGTACATGTTTTCAGTAAAACAATGTTATTTTAGTTCGAAACACATATCTCATAGCCAAAAACAATAAAATAAGGTCTTATTGTTTTCAAACTTTAGTAAAACAATCAATAATTATTTTGTGACATGTAGGAATCGACCACACATCAATCTGACACCTGATATCGTCGTTATGACTCAAAGTTCATGTTTTCAATACAAAGTGTCATTTTAGTTTAACAAATGCGTCAAATAACCAAAAATAGAGAAAACAATATCATTTTATTTTAAAAATTTAGTAAAATTATTAATAATTCATTTTTGATGCGTAAGAATTGACTACACATCAATTTGAAACCTAATGTGGTCACTATGACTCAGAGTGATTTTTTTCAATATAAAAGTACCATTTATGGATGAAATGATTTTCACATCACCAAAATTGAATTAACAAGATCTTTTTTTTAATATTAAAATAATCCATAATTCATTTAGCATATATAATAATTGACTGTACACCAATCTGATACACGATGTGGTCGTTATGACTTTATGTATGTGTTTTCAATATAAAAGTGTCATTTTAGTTCCAAAGGCATCACGTAGAAAAAACCAAGAAAACAATCTTGGGTTATTTTAAAACTTTATTATAATGATAGATAATTCATTTTTGACCTATTGGAATCGACCAAATGTGAATCTTACACTTGATGTTGTCGGTATGTCTTGAAGTGCATGTTTTCAATATAAAAGTGTCTTTTTTGTTTAAAACATGCATCAAATATCCAAAACTAGGAAAAAGATCTCAAATTTTTTTCAAAATTTATAAAAATGGTAAATAATTTATTTTTTATGTATAGAAATTGACCGCATGTCAATCAGATGCCTGATATGGTCGGTATGACTCGAAGTGTGTGTTTTTAATAAAAAAGTGCCATTTTGGTTCAGAACATATGTCACATAATCAAAACCAAGAAAACAAGATCATATTGTTTTCAAAATTTAGTAAAATGATCAATAATTAATTTTTTATGTGTAAGAGTTAACTACGCACCAATTCGACACACGATGTGATCAGTATGACTCAAAGTGCGTGTTTTCAATATAAAAGTGTCATTTTTTTTAAAAATGAATCAAATATCCCAAACCTAGAAAATGAGCTTAGATTATTTTCAATATTTAGTAAAATGATCCATAATTAATTTTTGACATGTAGGAATTGACCACACATCAATCTGACACCCTATGTGGTCGGTATGACTCAAAGTGCGTGTTTTCAATAAATATTGTCATTTTATTTTAAAACATGCCTCAAATAGAAAAAATCAAGATAATGAGCTTATATTGTTTTAAAACATTATGAAAAATGATTTATAATTCATTTTTTATGTGTAATAATTTAACACGCATCAATCTGACACAAGATATGGTTAGTATGACTCAAAGTGTGTGTTTTCAATACAGAAGAGTCATTTTAGTTTAAAATGCATGTCACATCATCAAAACCAAGAAAACGAGATCATATTGTTTTCAAAAATTAGTAAAATTATCAATAATTCATATTTTATGTTTAAAAATTGATCACACATAAAGCTGACACATGATGTTATCAGTATGACTAGAAATATGTGTTTTCAATATAAAAGTATCATTTTAGTTTAAAACGTGTCTAATAGACAAAACCAAGAAAATTATCATATATTATTTTTTAACATAAGGAAAATAATCCATATTTCATTTTTGAAATGTAGTAATTGACCACACATCAATCGACACCCGATGTGGTCGGTATGACTCAAAGTGCATGTTTTCAAAACAAAAGTGTCATTTTAGTTTAAAACTTGCCTCAAATATCCAAAGCAGGGAAAACGATCTCGAATTGTTTTAAAACTTTAGGAAAATAGTTTATAATTCATTTTTTATGTTTAAGAATTTACCACACATATATCTTACACCTGATGTGGTTAGTATGACTCAAAGTTATTATTTTCAATATAAAAGTTTTATGTTATGGATGAAACATGTATCACATAACCCAAACTAAGAAACCAAGATTCTATTGTTTTCAAACTTTAGTAAAATTATCCATAACTCATTTTTCAAGTGTAGGAATTTAACACACACTGATCTGAAACATGATGTTATCAGTATGACTCAAATTACATGTTTTCAATATAAAAGTGTCTTTTTAGTTTAAAACACATCACATAGCCAAAATGAGATGAAAAACTCATATTGTGTTCAAACTTTAATAAAATGATCCATATTTTATTTTTTACCTATAATAATTAACCACACATCAATATGACACCTGATGCAGTCATTATGACTATAAGTGCGTGTTTTCAATACAAAAGTGTCATTTTAGTTTAAAACATGAATAAAATATCCAAAACTAGTAAAGTGAGCTCAAGTTGTTTTCAAACATTATTAAAATAATAAATAATTAATTTTTAATGTGTAGGAATATACCACACATAAATATGACACCTTATGTGGTTGGTATGACTTGAAGTGCATGTTTCCAATACGAAAGTTCCATTTTAGTTTAAAATAAGTGACACATCACCGAAACTGAGAAAACACGCTCATGTTATTTTCAAAATTTAAGAAAATGATCCATAATTAGTTTTTTGTGTGTAGGAATTGATTGTATGCCTATCTGACACACAATGTGGTTCATATGACTCAAAGTAAGTGTTCTTAATATAAATGTGTAATTTTAGTTTAAAATGCATCACATAAAATAATTGTGTAGCCAAGATCGGTTTTTTAAAACTTTCAGAAAATGGTCCATATTTTATGCTTGATGTGTAGGAATCTACCATACATCAATCTGACACCTGATGTGGTTTGTATGACTCAAAATTCATGTTTTCAACACAAAAGTTTCATTTTAGTTTAAAAATGCATCAAATAGCCAAAATTGAGAAAATGGTCTTGTATTTTTTTCAAAAATTGGTAAAATGATCAATAATTAATTTTTGATGTATAATAATTTACCACGCATCAATATGACACTGGATGTCATCATTATGACTCGAAGTGCATTTTTTCAATATAAAAACACTATTTAGGGATGAAATGTGTGTCACATCACCAAAACTAAGAAACCAAGACTATATTATTTTAAAAAAATTGGAAAATGATCAATAATTCATTTTTCATGTATAGGAATTGACTCCACTCCAATCTGAAATAAGATGTTGTCGGTATGACTCAAAGTACATTTTTTCAATATAAAAGTTTCATTTTAGTTTAAAATGCATCACATAGATAAAACCAAGAAAATGAGGTGGATTGTATTCAAAATTTATTAAAATGATCCATATTTAATTTTTGACCTTTAGGAATTGATTATGCATCAATCTGACACCTGATGTGGTCGGTATGACCTGAAGTGCATGTTTTCAATATAAAAGTGTCACTTTAGTTTAAAACATGCATCAAATAGCCAAAAAGAAGAAAAATATATCTATTTTTTCAAAATATAGGAAAAAATTTGATAATTCATTTGTGATGTGTAGGAATCAACCACATGTTAATCAGACACCTGATGTGGCTAGTGTGACTTAAAGTGTGTGTTTCAATATAAAAGTTTCATTTTAGTTTAAAATGTTTGTCACGTCATCAAAACTGATAAAATTAGATCATATTGTCTTCAAAATTTAGTAAAATAATCCATAATTCATTTTTGACATGTATGAATTGACTTCACATCAATCAAACATATGATGTGGCAAATATGACTCGAAGTGTGTGTTTTCAATATAAAAGTGTCATTTTAGTTTAAAACACACATCAAATAGCCAAAACTAAAAAAATGAGCTCATATTTATTTCAAAATTTAGGAAAAGGGTCCATAATTCATTTGTGATGTGTAATAATTTATCACACATCAATATGACACATGATATGACTGATATGAATCAAAATGTGTTTTTTCAATATAAAGGTGTCATTTTAGTTTAAAACACACATAACTATCCAAAACCGAGAAAATAAGCTTTGATTTTTTTCAATATTTAGGAAAACAATCCATAATTCATTTTTGACATGTAAAAATTGAATGCACATCAATCCAACACACTATGTGTTCATTATGAATTGAAGTGAATGTTTATAATATATAAGTTCCATTTTAGTTTAAAATGTGCACCACATAGTAAAAACTTACCATAACAAGCTCAGATTGTTTTCTCATCATTTTATTTTCTATTACTTAATTAATTTCTTTATTGTTTTTATCTGATACTTATTTAGTTAATTTTAATAAAGATAATACTTGAATAAAAATAAGAAATTGTGTGATAGTTGAATATTTGTTCTCAAGAAGCAAGTTCTCTTGAATTGGATCACACCTGTAGTAATAGTTTTATCACCGTAGATGTGATCCAATTCAAGAGCGAATTCTTTTGAGAACAACAAGAAATGGTGTGACATGTAAGAATCAATGAAAACTCAATATGATATATAGTGTTCCTTATATTACTCAAAGTATATAATTTTAGTTTAAAATTGACACTTTTTGTTCAATTTATTTATTTATAGTATTAATAACATAATAATTTTTTTCTTATAAAAGTGTATCCTTTTTCCCAAACTAGTGTGGTTTGTTCGGAAACTAATAGCATAACTGAAGGTCAAGAGCCAAATGTAAAGGAACATTGGTGTTTTTTAATATCTTTGATAAATTGAACTTACTCATGTAAGTGTACAAACCAATGTTTTAAATGTACATAATATAGTGATTTTTTCATATTTTTTTGTTGTAAATTATTTTTTAGTTAAATTCTTTATTTTGTCACTCTATTTTCTCCTTGTTTTCACTATTGTAGTGTGCTGTAATTTTAATAGAACACTATAGTAGTGTTATGCTTTATCATCACTGATAATAGAACTAATAAAAGGACCCTTTATCAGCCCTATAAAAAGCATTGATAAAGGGATCCTTTTCTAGTGCTAGAAAAAACGCTGATAAAGCCCAAGGGATTTTAAGGGTTCTCAGATTTTCATCACTTTTTTGCACTAATAAATCCCTATTATAGTGTTATTAAAGACCTTATGTGTAGTAGTTTTAACCCCTATTTTCACTTTCAGTGATGTGGAAATAAAGGTACTAAATATAGAAATAATAAAACAAGAATGCTACGGGTTCAATAACTAAAATTGAAATTGAAATAGTAGAAACATCTAGAAAACAGATAAATAGAATTACCTAACTAAATCGGAATAAGTTCAATTAAATTCAAAAATTCCTAATTCGTTTTTAATAAAATAAAATCTATCATCTGGTAAAGGATTTTTGAATATATCTTTAAGCTAATTATCAGTGAAAATAAATTCTAAAGAGATATCACTATTTTGTGAGTGATCCCTTAAGAAATGATGCCTTAAAACAAAATTTTTGTTTCTAAATAGATTATTATATTTTTTTTAAATTTGGATGGTATAATAGTTATCAAATTTTATTAGATCATTATCAAAAATAGATTCTAAATCTATAAGAGTTTTTTTCATCCACAACACTTGTGAATAACAACTAGCAGCTAAAATATACTCAGCTTTATTAGTTGTTAATCAAATAGAGTGTTGTTTCTTTCTAAACCATGACACTAAAGATTTTACAAGAAAGTTATAGGTTGTATATGTACTCTTTCTATCTAACCTACAACATCCAATGTCAACACTGTAATATAAATTATTTTAAAGTTATAATTTTTTGAAAAAATTAAGGATAAATAAATTTTTCCTTTTAAGTACCTTAAAATACTTTTAATAGATGTTAAATGTGACTCTTTTTTGTTTTATTGAAATCTAGAAAAAAACATAATGAAAACATAATTTCTATTCTATGTATAGTTAGATAAATAAATCTCTCAATTATTCCTCTATATGCTTGTTGTCCACTAGTTTCATAACTTTATCCAAATCAAGCTATAAATTGGAACTCATAGGAGTTGAATAATTATTTATTCTTTCAAGTCCAAATATATTAAATAATTAATGTATATATCTACTTTTATTTAAAAAATTCCCAATTTTCTTAGTATATCTAGAAACTAATAATGAAATTTTACTCACTCATCATGCTCATTTCATATTTTTTGCATGATTTTTGATAAATCACTGCATGTGTTTTGGTTTTTTAAACCAAAAATAACATCATAAAAATAAATTTGTACAAGTTAAGTTTCTTTTGAATGGGTCTTCTTAAAAAGAGTGGGATCTTCCAAACCCACAGCAAAACCATTTGATAAATGAAACAAACTCAATAATTTATACCAAGCTCTAACTGCTTGTTTAATACCATACAATACTTTTCTATGTTTGAAAATATAATTTATAGAATGGGAATTTTTAAAAATAGGAGGTTGTTTAATATAAACATCCTCCATTAAAAATCCTTTTAAAAAAGTATATTTTACATCCATCTGAAATAATTTTAAATCCATATAATATGCATATTCTAAGAGGATCCTAAGGGATTATGTCCTTGAATTAGGGGTAAATGATTCTTTATAATCTATTATTTTCTCTTGGTTATAACCTCATGAAACTAATCTAGCCTTATTTCTTGTTATTACACCTTGATCATCCTTCTTGTTTTTAAATACCCATTTAGTTCCTACAACAAGATAATCATTGGTTCTAACAACTAAATATCATACCTTGTTTCTCTTTAACAGTTTTAATTCCTCTTGCATACAAACCACCCAAATCTCATCAATTTAATCTTTTTATGTGGTTTTAGGTTCTAGCTGGGATAGAAAATAATAAAATTAAGTAGGGTTTCCTACACTTGTTATAGTTATAACTCCCTCTTCTCAACTTCCTTTAATTGTTTCTAGGGGATAGTTTTTAAGGATTATAGTTTATCTATTCATCTCACTTTCAATTTCTTTAGATTCAGTAATTTCTAAACTATATTTTTCATGATCATTTTCTATATCATCATCCTTTTTTAATAAAATAAGGGTTCAAGACTCATGTTATCTAAATAATCACTTATGTCATCAAATTTATTTTTTTGTGATAAAAGGGGTCACTTTCATCAAATTTCACATGATTGTATTCTTCAACAATCACCAACATCTTGTTGAAACTTTTTTAGGATTTAAAAGTGTAAAAATAACCTAGTAAGATTCCTCCATCAACCTTTGGATCAAACTTACAAAGATTATCCTTGGTGTGCAATATTCACAATTTCCATACAAAAAAATTCAAGTATCCAACCATTTATTTTCTATTATTCCATAACTCATTGGGTTTTTACATCAAGATAGGCCTTATTATAACTCTATTGATGACAAGGAATGATGTGTTAATAGCTTCAGACCAAAAATGAGTAGACGTGCTTTATTCAGAAAACATTGTTCTTGAAATCAATTGTAAGGTTGTATTCCATATTGCAATAACATCATTTTTCTGAAGAGTCTTTGGGGAAGATAAGGTATTTTTAATTCCATGTTTTGAGAAAAATTAATTTAATTCATGATTCTAAAACTCTCTTTTATTTTCACTTTTTAAAGACACAATTTTTGTATCCTTTCCATTTTTTTACTAACTTTTAGTAGTTTATAAAAACAAAACAAGCATTACTCTTTAGTATTAACAAATAAAAACATGTAAATAAAGAAAAATAATTAACTAAAACACAAAAAAAAAGTATTTTCACCAAGTATTGATGTTATAGAAGGACCAAAAAATCCATATAAATAAGTTATAGTGGTATAGAGGATGTAACTTCTTTGATTGGTTTAAAATATGACTTGTGTTGCCTATCTATTTGATAGAAATCACATAGTTTATTTTTTTCAAATTTAATTTGAAAAAAATTAGAAAACAAATTTTTCTTAGATAATTTTATTAAATAATAAATAATACAATGTCTAGGTATTATTTGAAAAATCAAAGATTCATTTATTTTATTATTCAAATAGTTCACATTCTATTTACACAAAATAAATTAAGATCTATGGTGTAAAAATTTTTAGTTTTTGATTCCTTAAACTTAATAAATTTATCCTTAAATACTAAACAATAATTATTTGAAAAATAAATATAAAAAACACATCAAAATTTTCATAAATACTTATCATTTTGTTCTTTAAACTTTTAACATTAAGTGTTTTATTGATGAGTATTGAATGTTGACCTACAATAGTTATAACTTTAATATCTTTTTCCATTATAATTTTCACCAAATGCGACCTAGAACCCATCATTTTTATATAGTTAGTGGAAGTTAGAAAATTCTCTACTCATATGAATTTAAAAACCACTGTCCATAAATAATTTTTCATTAATACTTTTTTGGTTTTCCCTACAAAAATAAATTAAACATGAAGTTGTTTTCATACCCAAATTTTATTGGGTCCAACATTATTAGCTATAAATGATTTTGGAACCTAAATCTACTTATAATTTCCAAAATTAAAATCAGATAAATTTATAGAAGTGATTTCCTTATTTATTAAATATATTTAAGGATATCATAAATAATTATAATTTTCAAAATGAAAATTTTTTTCATAGTGGAAACAAGTGATACTAGGCATTTTCTATTTTTGGAACAAGGTAAAAAATAAATCTTATACAATTTGGGTCTTTCCACTTCTTATGATATATTTTTCATTATGTTCTTTTTTCTTACTAAGGATTTGGTTGAGATGCTTCTCCACATTATTAAAAATAGTTTCATCAACTTTTAAATATTTGAATTCAGCTATTAATTCTTTTATTTTACTTTTATGGATAGCACAACTAGATTCATATTTTTCTAAAGAATATTTCATTTATGAAATATTTAGTTTTTATTTTTCTCTTGAAAAAACATCATAATATTTTCTAAGACACATATTTTTTATTTAATTATATTTATTTATCTTCTAACATAGAATATTATTAATTCAACTTTTAAAAATAATAGTTTTAATATTCAAATTTAAATTCATAGGAAGGATAATAAATTGGATTTACCTCATTTTTTTGAGTCATGAAGAATATATTGGGATTATTATTAGATACTTCAGCTTTAGAATTATAACTAGAGTCATCACTTAAGTCCTCTGAAGAAATCCATGTAGATTTCATTACTTTATTCTTAGTATTATAGTATAATATATTCTTATACATATTTTCATAATTTTTATTATCCATAAACCAAGTTCAATCAAGTAATGTCCTTCATTATTATGGGTCATGAATTTAGAGGAAATTTGACCATTTCATATGGTAGATGGATCATTTGTTGAACCGAGTTTTGAACTATGATGCATCATGTTTAAAAATATTTAAGAGGTATTTTTACGATTGAAAGGAATCTTTTTAGGTGACTATGATCTTAGGATAAGGTCAGATGTGTGGTTGGGGCCAGCTGGGAAAAAGCAGTAGTAGCAGATAGTCGATGGTCTAGGAAATGGCCTAGGTGCCCTGCTGGGCTCACTAGCTAGCCTATGACCCTCAAGTGGCTAGCTAGTAGGGTGCACTGGAAATATTTTATTGAGGGGTTTTTCTTATTTTTAAACATTGATCCCTACTCATTATTAATCCCCCTTACTCTAATTTTGGGGATCCATTTGGCTAGGCTCTCTTGTTTTCCTCCCTCCATGAGTTTCCCTTGATTCGAGATGGATCTATATACAATCTGTTGGAAAATCTAGGTGATATCATCTATTCTCCATTAATCTTGAATCCCTCTTCCACATGTGGTGGTGGATCATTGTTTCATTCATCATGGATGATTCCTCTTGGTAAGTCTTATGCTTTGCGATCCCATTATGTCTCAATTCTATCTGAATTCTTTATCTCCTTTGTCATCTTGATCAACTATTGATATTTGGATTAATTCTCATTAGATAATTGGCTGATAATTTCACCAAATATTGGAGTAATTGTCCAAAAATGATGTTAATTTTTATATTAATGTCTTGAGGACATCCTGTGATGATGAACGAATGTCATTGATTGGAGTTTCATTAAAGGTGCATCCCTTGGTGTTTCATTCAATAGTTTTTGGAGGAATTGAGTTGAACCGTTCATCATATTATGGATTTCAATTGGGGGTTTTCATGCCTTAGATTTTTTCCTTTTAATCATTATTAAGTGATATGTATTTTTTTAAGAATGATGTCAGAATAATTTTTTAGACCATCCATGGATGGTTGGTCATGGTTCCAGCTATGTGGTAGTACATGGTGAGTCGTTCGGTAAGTGTGAATTTTTTCATTTTATTGAGAGTTTTATTTTAGTCATTTAACTCATTATAATTTATTTATATTTAATTGAACTAGATTGTTTGAGCATGAGTTAAGACCTTGTGATGATTAATGGAGGCTAAATAGACTTATAAGGACTCAGACAAAGCTAATGGGGTTTTCTAGGATGGGAGTTAACTCTATTTTGAGGTAGGTGGTTTTGTGTTATCTACCTTATGGTATTGTGGATGTTTTATTGGAATTTTATGTGAGTATTTTCACCTTGGGAGAATGACCCTTAAATCATAAATGTGATATAAACTACATTTAATTATTAATTAATTAATGATATTTTATTATTAACTTATTAAGAAACCATGCCTAATATAACTGAACAAAGTTCCAATGTCCATGACGGACCCTTGTGCACTAGCTTGATGTTAGACACTGGTGACCGAGGATATTGATCACATGTGTGTTCATGTGTATCTTGTGAGACCCATATTTTATGTTAGCCACATGTGTGTTCTTAAGTATCCCATGAGACCCATGTTTGATGTTGATCACATGTGAGTGTGAGTGTGTGTGTGTGTGTGGTTATTAATATTTTTTCATGACATGGTTTCTTGGTATGGAATGTATCATCCTTTATTTGATGCACCTTATATGTGGTTTTTTCATAGACATGGAATGTTTGATATTCCATGATTGTTCCTTATTATGTCACACTTAATTATGTATCATTCATAACCTATTAAATATTATTTGTAATATTTTTTCCTTGTTATTTCATGCTTACATGTGGATTTTTGCAATGCTGATGGAATCCATTCTTTAGTATTCAGGTTGACATATGGCCCTAACAAACTTAACTAACAACTTAGAGGAGGAGTGTGGACAACATAACTAATTGGTGGTGGATCTGTATAAGATGGTTAGTGCATGATCTTGGAATGAGTTAGCCCATGGGAAATCCAAATGCCTTTGGAAGAGTGTCCATATATGTATTTATGACTAACTAATGGGGAACATCCTTTCTTATGAGAGAGATTCAATTTTTCGGGCATGCCAAGCATGTTTACCATCACTGGTGATTAGAAAACCATGTTCCATTGGTAAGAAATTTCCTTACAGGAGGTCATGGAGTTATTTTTTAAAGGCGTAATGTGAATACTTTGTGCAAAATATTCTTAAGGGTATATTCCATTGTTGAAAATACTTTCTTCATATTCATAACCTTTGGAAGTATTGAAGGAAATATTATGAGTTTCCTTATAACCATGGAGTGAAGATAACCTTGAGCTCTAATACTTGTTAGACAAGGATTAGGTTGAAAGAAAGAATATTTCATGTACCTAACCCTATTATTTCTTAGTGTGACTTTGAATTTGTAGTGAAATCATGATATTATCCTTGTTTTTATAGAGTGATTCTCAAGTAGCAGTTAAATTCATGATGGATCTAAGAATGAATGAGATTCCTGATGTTAAAAATAGCATTGCGGGTGCTTGAGATTAGTGAATATAGAACCTTGCTGAGTGTAGATAGTGGAAGAGTCATGTGAGTCCAGACTCAGAGGTTCATGACTATTGGGAAATAACTCTATTTAAATTAAATAGTGGTTTTATAATGCCTTGATAGGAATCCTTTATGTGTTATCATTCATGTCAATGGTTATATGAAGGTTCAGTTGAATCAATGGAAATGAGTGGTGAGCTGACTATTGAGAATGATTTAGGTTTAGTAGATAAACCTGAAAGAGGTAATAGTGATAGGTCACTAATGAATTCGGTTTAGGGTCACCCCTGGAGTTAACAACTAGCATGAAACTCATGATCTTGACATCCTATAGGTTTATGTTTTTGGAGATGTCTATGTGGATGAAGATGATATCAAAAATGGATCAGGGTGCCATTGTGTGGTCAACCCGAGTTTCTCATTGATGGAGATATAGTGGTTTAGTGTAGCGGCTTCCATGAGGGGATGAGACCCATTTTGTTTAGTGGTTATAACCCATGAATAGTATATTATAGGATGTAACTCACACTAAAAGTGGAATTTCTAATGCAGTAAATGATGTTCTAGGTAATTTTAGTGTGTTTTTTGTGTAGTGTATCGCTTGATAATTAGGTATGAGTGGACGATCACAATTAGTCATTTCATTCGATTATTTACTAGTTAGTTGTTGGGTAGACTATTATTTTCATTGTGAGGTGACAATAATCATACTCATGTGGTGGGGACATTGATCTAGTTGCAAGTGAATAACAGACTCATGGAAAGGTTTATGGTTTTGTGTAAGACTGGCCATTGGATGATCAGGGTGACTCCAAAAGGCCAGTGTGTAATAGACTCAATAGTATATATTTCCATGGAAAATGCTTGATGTATGATTCAGAACTGGTGTGGGGTGGAGACGGGATGTGGCCATCAGAATCTTATTGAATTCGGTATGATGTGAGAGTGAGTCAGATCAATAGTGCATTACCCCATGACTGATAGATTTATGGTCGGTGTTAGTTGTTGGTGAACCAATCCATAAAATTACATAAAATTAATTTAATATTTCAAAAAGGATTCTAGATCAATTAACTATTCCACTAAGTCTTAAGGAATTATGTTTAGAGGATTCATGAAGCGTCAGTTATTGAGGCTAGGTACCTTGTATAAATTCAGTCGAATGGGGAACCAGATTTTGTTTCCATGTGAACCTGATTGCGGTGGGTTGGAACCACATTGATCTCATCATATTGGGTATTAAATAGGAGTTTAAGGATTGAAATGGGCCTCCCAGGAAATTTAAGTGTGTTCATATTATTTTTGGTCAGTAAAGACTCATTGGTTTAGTTTGGAATCAATAATTAGGTATGTGTATTGAATTTCAACTATTTTTTTGCATAAGATTGGGTGTGATGGAAATAAAACGCACTAGGTGTGTTATTGTACTATTGGAATATTACTTTGTATAGTGATTCCTATGTTGGTGAGAATTGAGATGCTCAGGAGGAATCATTTTAAGATGCAGTGGTGTTTCGAGTTAGATAGATGCAAAGATCATGGTCTCGAAGTTTGGTGACAGTGATCATATGGATCGGTTTATTATGGTTTATGCCTAGAATTTTACATGAAGATCATGTTGGGAAATCAGGAATGAGCACATCCTTGAGAAAGTGAGTTGTTTTTTGAGGTTGAAACACAGATAACTTTTTTTATTTAATGATTGATACAGATTGGGCGGCATTATTCACATGCTACCACAAATTATCAAGGATGATAAGAACTGTAGTGGGGAGATTTTAATTACCTATATCATTATAGATCATGAATTTTGGATGAAATTTGAACTTTTTCATCTAGTGGATGGATCATTTGTAGAATTAGGTGTTGATCCAAAATGATTCATTTTGAAACATCTTTAAGAGGTGTTTTTAGGCTTGAAATGAATCGAAGTGATTCAGATCTAGGAATAATGTTAGAGGCATGTTTGGGGTCATCTAGGATATAGAAGCATTATTTAATAACCAGTGGTCTAGGCATTATCCCATGGTATATATTAGTAGGACCATTGGCTACTCGGTGACCCTAGAGTGGCTAGCCAGTGGGGTGCACTAGGCATATTTTAATGAAGTTTTTTTGTCTTTTTGGAAACTGATCCCCCCTCAATATTAACCCCCCTTTCTCAAAATTTAGATATACATTCATCTAATATCTCCTCTTCTCCTCCCTTCACAATTTTCCCCTGGTCTGGGATGGATCTTGGTGAAATATATTGGCAAATTTGGATGAGTTGCTCCATTATTCTTTGATTGTGACTCCCTCTTCCTCGTATGGTGGTGGATCGTTGTTTAATTCTTCATGGATGATCCCCCTTGGTAATTATTAGAAATTTCAATCCCATTATATCTCAATTTTATATTAATCCTTTATCCCTTTGGTAATATTGATCAACTATTGATCTCTGTATTAATTTCTATTAGATAATTGGATTAAAATGCCACCAGATTTTGGTTGAATTTTATGAGAATGGTGGGGATTTTAATTGGAATATCTATAGGATTTCTTTTGATGATGAATGTGTTACATTGATTGTAATTTCATTGAATTTGAATCACTTGGTGTTTCCTTCTTTCATTTTTGGTTGAATTGAGTTAAACCAGCCATCATATCATGGATTTGAATTTGGGATTTTTCATGCCTTATATTTGAGAGTGTGTTTGGAGTTTCCTAAAATCCATTGGATATTGTTGAGACTAAGTTACATCATAGTTTTAATTATTGTATATATCCCAATTTAATTATATTAAATTGGCCCTATTATAGTTGTTGCATGGTATGGATTTTTCCCAAAATAATGTTGGAAGAGTGTTTTAAACCTTACATGGATGGTTTTCCATGGTTCCATCTTTGAGGTGATACTATATGAGTCCTTTTAAAAGTATTCATTTAACCTTTGGTTGTGAGTTTTCTTATAATAATTTAATTAATTATAATTTAGTGATAATTAATTTAAGTGGAATGCTTGGGAATGAGTTAGGACCTCATGGTGATTGATGGAGGTTGAATGGGCATAGAAAAATTTGGAAAAGGTTGTTGGGATTTTATTATATGGGAGTTGACTTTTTTTTGAGGTAGGTGGTTTTGTGTGAACTATCTTATGGTATTATTCATGATTTATTGAAATTTGATATGTGGTTTTATACCTAATAAAAATGAACCTTAATTTATAAATGTAATATAAAATACACATAATTCTTAATTATTTAATGATATTTTGGCCTTAACTAATTAAATAAACTATGCCTAATGTAAATTAACAAAGTACCAAGGTCCGTCATAGACCCTTGTGCATTTCCTTGATGTTGTCTAGTGATAACTGAGGATATTGATCACATGTGTGTGCATGTGTAGCATGTGAGACTCATGTTTTATGTTTATCACATGTGAACCACTCTAATTGAGGGTATAGTCTCCCCATTATTTAACTTTAGACCCTCGTTGCTAGTCGGAAGCCACCGGAATATAGGGAGGCATGCCTAGTGTCATATGGAACTTTGTCTCAGTCCCAGTTATTCTTGTTGGGGTGTTACAAATCATGATTTATATTCCTAATCTTCTTACACTTATAGAAACTTACTTCTTTGTATTTTCACCAAACATCTTTTACTTGTTGAAGGCTGTATGGAATGATCTTATATTATTTCTTGAACTTCTTGGAAAATTGAGCAAGCTCATCGCTTGTAACTAAATTTATTAAAGTCACTTCATTTGATGGGCATAAAAATGATGTCTATTTATTTTTCTTCTCATCTTTTTAAGTGAATTACTTTAATGAATTACTCTCCATTTTTAACATCTTATGATATCCTACCTCGACTTCCATCTCATCCTCATACATTATAAGTGAGACAATGAGATATTTTATCTTAGAATTTTTCAATGTAGTAGAATCCATAATATAAACTAAAATTACCCTCCATTTTGATTGTAGAAATCTAATTACTTTTAGAACTTGATCGAGTTTAATAACACAAGTTACTAAGGAAACTACATTGTTTACAATTTTAGTTATCCTTCTATTCATATGAGTGATTATCTCACCATCAACCATTCTAAATTAATCAAAATTTAATTTGGAAATTTTTTATTTGAGTTGATTTACATTATCAATACCTTTTTAAGAAACAAATATATTTATCCACATTTCATTTCTTATGTCATTTTGTGAAACTTGGTTGAAATCATCAGAACCTAATTCACATATAATAGAATTCATATCCTTGGATTTTAGTCCATATTTTGCTTTCACATTAGTATCCAATTTCTATGGTTCTTTTGTAGGAACTTTATTGGGCTTGAAATCTTTCAAATAAACCTTTAGACCAATATTTTTTTAAATAGATAATAATTTGATCCTTATAACACCCATAGTTCTCTCCATTGAAATAAAGAGGCCTTTTTATATAAATTAACTCATTATTTTTAGTCATTATATCCATTATAAAAATATATTTACAAATTTAACCAATTATATTTGATAATTAGAGAGTCACAAAACCTAATACCAATTTTTCCCCAGTTAGAGTTACATAATGAATCAAGAGGATGGTGAATTTATTTCATAAAATTTTAACCCCAATTAAAAACCATCCCTAAAACTTTCCTTTAATATTTTATTAGATTAGTTGTGTAAATAAAATTATATAATAGAATATAATAACATAAAATATTTATATTGGTTTTGGGAACATGGATCTCCTATTCCACACCATCAATATTCTCTGTTCAAGCTTAGAGATTTTTACTATGCATGTCCTATTCCGAGGGACCTCAATGGTTGAGTCCAAGAAATTGAAACTTGTTACAAATTTTTTTAATAGCTATAAACTATGATATATATTTTTACAAAACCTATCCTAATCATTTACACACTGAGAAAAATGAGTTTAGAAATTTTTAGAAAAGGATAAGTAAAAATATTGTGATTTTGAAACACAGTTACATTCATCAACTGCCAGTTAAAGAAGTACTCTTAAAGAGAAAGAATGAAGGAATTGGAGAAGCTCTGAAAGTTATTTGTTTATTATATATGTAACTAGAAAATCACACAATAGAAAAATTATGAATATAATAATTTACTTTATTATATGAATTTTTTCATCATAAATATCTATCGAAATCTCATAACTTTCTTTGAGTGTAAGACTTTTCTTAGATCATAAGACTTTTCTTCAATCGTAAGACTTTGGAGTCTAATAGTAAGTCTTTAATATATTATTTTCTAGTTTTAGAACTTTCTTGATCATAAAGATTCACTGTGAATCTAATTCTTCATCATAGAACTTCATCCCAAGGTTTATTTCATGACATAAGTCTTTTATTGATTATAAATCATGAACATAAGACTTTAATTAATCATAAGACTTAAACATCATGCTTGGTCTGATTGTAAAAATTTCATACCTAGAAAAAATACCAATAACAAAAATTTATATTATAATTAAAATGAATGTAAATAATGAACATAAAACTTTAATAATTCATATAACTTGAATGTAAGTATTCAGTACTTGGAAAAAAACTTCAAATCGAAAGTTAACAGCTTATTAAAAACATATTTATAACACTAAAAATATTGATGTGCACACTTCTAGAAAAATAAATAGACAAAAAATTGATGGGTTTTTTGATCATTATAACGTAGGATAAAATAGGACATGTTAGAGAAACATTAGTGTGTCCAACACTTTTATTATTACCATTATACTAAAACTGTTTTGGAAATGTGGATTGGATAACCACAAAATGACTAACATAAGTAAAATTAATCTAATAAATGAACAATACATGATAATAAATGAATAATGATAATGTAATGATAATTAATAAGGTTATTAGTTAAGTAAATAATTAATATAATATTATTATTCATGAAATTAGAGGATATATAAAGTAATTCAAGACTCAAGGTAAGGGTTTTTATTTTAAACTTTTACTTAAAATGTTTCGACGTCATTCTCTCAACTCTCCCACCAATGTTTTCTAAGAATTTTTTTATCATCTTCTTATTTATATTTATCAATTATTTATAATTTTATTTTATTTTAATATCAATTCGTAATTGGTTAACCTATTGTTTTTAATTAATTTAATTTTCTTATGTTAAATTTAAATCTTATGCTTATGGGTTGAAATGAAAATTCCTATGTATTTTATTTATGATATGGAACTTTTACATTATAAATAGTGATTGGTTGTACTAATATAGATCTCCTAATGACTTGGGTGATGATTTATTATCTGTATAAAATATATTGGATGTAACTGAATGGGATATTCCACTGTATGGGTGATTGTGATGGAAATTGCTAGTGATATGAATAAAATGTCCTAATAAGCCTTTATAATTTTATATTTCCTTTATTGTTCTTATGATTTTTTTATAGAAATATTTGAGAAAATAATTTGATTTCATCAATGAATATGATTTTATATGAGCTCAAAGTTTTTTATTTAATGGAAAAAACATTTTCATGTGTTTTCTTGTATTTCAATAGTCTAATGAATTTTCTTTCTCTATATTACCTTATTGGGATTTATATATTCATTCCACATTTTAAAATGATTTTTATAGGGTTTAAGGATGATTAGGAATAGTAAAAATTTTAAATTTCTAGTTATGGATATTTGACAAGAAAGATAACATGTATTATTTAAAGAACTTGTTCTTGTAGGAAAAAACATGCACTGAGTAGTGTGGGTTTTTTTTATTTAATGGATTTATTAATCCTATAAAACTCTAAAAATAAAGATATTTGGATTGTAAGTGTTATAATATTTGTTTTGAAATGTGAAATTATGGGGTGGTTATTTTTGGGATATTTCAGTTGGTATCATAGTAGGGCTTAGATAACTTTATTAGTTAGGATGTTGTTGGGTGAGTATAATTTAAAAGATTTAGAAAACTTCATAGATTAATATGTGGTTTTGAGATCATAAAATAGAAGTATTAGATAAACTTAGGGGTTAGTTTGTTAAGGATATTATAGTTATTTTATGGTAATATTAAAAAATTTTGGGAGCATATAAAATTAAGGTTTAGATAATATTTTGGGATTATATTAAGAAAATTAAGTGGTTAAAACATGATAGGTAAAAATCATGTATTATTTTTGGAGAAATATTTTTTATTATTTAATATTTTTTTATTTTATAATTGAATGTGTTATTAATGAATTTTTTTAAGAAATACTTATATTCTAATTTAGTGAGCTTTGAAGAAAAATAAATAAGGATAAAATATATATGATGGAGAATATTGAAAGGAAAATATATATTTATTAAAGGGAAAAAACAGACCATCCCCAGCCTAGAGACCAGTATGGGTCAGCACTAGGTGACTGAGGAGAGAAGTGGACATTGTGAGGGGTGTCACTATGAGAGGAAAATAGTGGATCTATTGAGCAATGTAGATTATCAACTGATTGGAATTCCAAGTGCAACTTTGATATGGGGTTCAATAATATTCAGGACACTATTTAAGTAAAATAACATGCATTTCTATAAATGAAATGACATTTTCAGGTGTCTTCTTATACAACCTAGGGTTTCCTTGCATGAAACACCCATAAAAATTCCTAGATAAATTCCATTGATTTTATGGAAAAAAATCGAGCTCAACCTTATAGGATTCACATGAAGCTGGGAACATCCACCATAGCTCAGCCTGTATGAAGGATACACCTACAACTTTAATGAAAATAAGTATCATTCATAACAATAATATTAATGGATATAAGTGGGCTATATGAGCTTTTCTTTAAATGGATTTGGTAACACTAATCCCTTTGGATTGGTTAAATCGAGTTTCATGAAAAAATAATGACTATAATGATAGAGAAAATGGATAATTCTATGTGCATGTATATGGGTATTCTCAAGAAAACTTTATGGAGTTATAGAATCTATTTGAAATGGCTGAGTAAATGATCACAATGTTGTAGTGTGAATCACTTTTTAGGATGAAAATGGTGAGTTAAACCCTGATGAAAACGCCATAAAAGGATGTAGTGGTGGGGATGGAGTTCATTTTTAGGGATAAATAAGGAAAATTCCTCCATAGGAATGGCATGTAAGGTTTCATTTGGTTGTTTAAGTTTTTTTATTTATCCAAAAAAAGAGTATGATATACCGAGTATATTACTAAAGTATGAAAACATTGAGTAAAATGGTCATGTGAAGAGTGTTTTTAACTCATAGGTAGAATCCAAAAGTAAAACAATTAAGGATTTATCATGGCCTTCAGTGTTTTATTGCATGCATATATGAAGTGAATAATATTGTATGAAGCTACAAGAAATAGCTGAGTGAAATGTCTATGGTGTGTGTGCATACTAGTTTGATATCTATATGAATCTGTCAAATATTTTTTATGATGAAGTATTAGAAGGTTCTTGGTGTGGTTAGGGGAAAAGAGAAAGGTTTATGACTATTAAAATGTTAAATTATTTTTATCCATGATGTGGTATAAGGAAATACAATGTAACGACCCGATCATTTATGAATAAAATTCCCTTTCTTTTAATGTTTTATGTATACAGAAAGCACATACACTTCTTTATTATTATTGGTTTTAAATTAATGTTAAGTATCATTACCATTGATAATATAGCTATTGAAAAGTGATCACATGACTGATATAAATATAAGGTTTTTAAAAAAAATCCTTTCAACACAGACAAAGGAGAGGATGGCCTTATCAAGTAGAATCAGGTCATATGAAGCTCATTTTCTAGAGCTCATAAAGGAGGTAGCATCACTGGTATTCACTCTTGACCAATCCAAAGTCGAGCTTCAACACGTTAAGTTGGAACAGAATTGCTTATGGGAGAATTTCAAGTTAATAGAGATTACCACCCGGGCGATGTTTTTCGAGCCACCCCAAGAGTCTATCACCATCACACACCTTACCCTTAGGTCTTATGTAGTTTTTATACAGGGTTATGTAAAAAGTTATTAGTTACTTATTGTCTAATAAATTTCTATAAATAAAAGTCTCATTCCATCAATTCTTTTATGAGAATAGTCTTTCTTAAAAATGATGAATTTGATAAATTAACTCTTCAGGTAAAAATGGTAATTTTGAGAAATATATACATTATTACATTAAAATAATATTTTTATTAATAATATTATAAAAAAATTCTTATAAATGATAATTATATCAGTTCATTATCTGTAAATGATTAGGTAATCGGTTTGATAAGAGTTATATTTTTTATACGAAAAATAACAAGTGTATTTTTAAAGAATTTATTTTAAGGAATTAATGAATTTTTGAAATAATTAATATTTTAATAAAATATTATTATCAAATTATTTTTATGAATAATAAATGAGTATATAATTTCTTTAAAGTCAAATGTAATTTTTATTAAGGTTTGAAAACTATTTTTGTCAAAACCTGTGAATTTTCAATAAACGTCAGTTTTCATTTTTATAGTGAAAATTCAAATATTTAAAAAATTATTTCAATAAAATTAATATTATTTTTAGAATCGGGATGTTGAAATTATCCAATGGTGAATATTTCATAATTTTCTAAGATAGACGAATTTTTGGGTAAAAATTAAATACTGTATAAATAAAATATGTGTTTTATGACATCATAATGACCCCAAAATGATGTAATAAATACTATAGTGGGTATTATCGGTCTAATACATGTTTTACCATTATAATAATTTTATTTTATATTTTTTTTACTTATTTTATAAATCCTTAGTGAATCCTTCAAAATGTATAATATATTTTATGATTTTAAATTCATTTCTTTAATAATGTGACTCACCTCCACATAAGCAAGGCTAATATTTTAATATGTTCTGCCATTGGCCTTATAAAAAAAATTTCAATACTATTTTGAAAAAACAATTTTCAAAATATATGGGAGGGTTTTTGGTTTTGAATATTTAATTATATAGATTCCAAAACCCAAGTTTGTGAAATATTAAATAATTCCCCTCTCATTTCCTATATAAACTCACCCAAGATCCCACTTCTCTTCACTAAAAATACTTGTAGCATGTTTCTACTTTTTCCTTACCTCTCTAGAATCCTCTGAAGGTACCACAAGCTCTCAATAATTCCATCTTCAATCTTTTGAAGTCAGGCACTCAAGTAAGGGATCCTCACTTTCCTTCCTTTCTCATTTTTATCCAAGTTTCCTTATATTATTACACCCCTTTATTTTCAATTAAAAATTATGGGGTATATTTTTTCACCTCCCGCATACTTCCCTTATTATGTTTTTATGATGTGAGACCCATTTCTCTCTCACTAATCCCTCCTATGTACACCTGTTACCATGCCGAGATTTCATAAGAGTTATTCCATTTCTCCTCTTTCTACAAGTTTCTTTATTATGTTACACCTTATATTTCCAAATTATTTATGTTGTTACATGTATATATATGACCCCATTACTTTAAATTCCATGTATATATGATGAGATACCCATTTCTCTCTCATAAACCATTTTTATGATTTTTTATGTCACGGTGTTAGGCTGTTGAAATTGCACCACGATTTTCCATGCCAAAAATCATCATGTAGTGAATACCATGCCCATTTATCTATCTAGGGTATTCACATTTATTCACATATACTTATTGATTATATACTTTTATGTATGTATTCCATATTCCTTTATCATGGAATAAATGATGATGTTGAATTAACCCATGTTATATGATCCATGTGGGAAACTTAAGCATGAGATTGAAATGATTATAAAGGGCGTTCCATGATAGCACTCCAATGCATTGGGTAATATTTAGTATCATGATATGTCATATTGGGATAGGGTTTTACCTAATTCCTTATAGTACATTTTCCACCATGTTAGGGTAGGGGTTTACCTAATTCATTTATGCTAATGATGCAATGTTTTAAGTTGTTTCCACATTTCCCTGTTATGATGACCATGTTATATCATGCCTTTATATTAATTTTTCTATTATAATCCACTGATATGTCTATTTCCTAACATGTGAAGTATTATTCATGTTATTCCTTGTTTACTCCCTTACTGGGCTTTATATCTCATTCTTTTCTTATGTATGTCCTCAGGTTATCCCATGCAATGCTAAGTATGAAGGAATATTTTTTTCATGTAAAAGAAGTTTTCAATAAAGGTATTGTATTTTATGTCTTAAGTTGTCATTTAATGTTCCTAATCCCCAAATAAACTATAATTATTGATCTTCTGGGTTGTATTAAGTGCATGTTTATGTAATAAATCATATTTAAATTTGTAATAAAGATCAGGGTTGTTATAGTTGGTATCAAAGGATAGGTTTGGTTATTTTTGGGATTAGGATTAGAAAACCATAGTGAAAGCCTTATGGATAAGACTAAGTATAATAAAAACATACCTAAAATTTTGGTGAGTATAGAGTAAGCAGTTTATCAAGAAAATACATCCATGTCTAGATACAAACAAGTAGAGGTGGCTCTGGCACAAATGTATCTAGGGTTGAAACCCAAAAACATCGCTTTGAGAAAGACTCGAATGAGAACTGCTACACAAAAACAAGCCTTACTATACTATTGTTTAGACACTTCTAGGGGATATGCTTTGGTAAATTCATAATCTTAGTATGAACCACTATTAAGTGAATAAAAAAATCCTCCTAAGAATATTTGTTAGGAAATATATCATGGATAACTTAGATCGAAACTTATGAATTCATAAGTTAAGGGAATAAATTTAATTTATAAGTTATCCCTATTGTGTAACATTCCAGGTAAATAAAGAATAAATCATTTTCATATTTATTAATATTTATGAATTAAATATTAATTTTACTTTAAAGGGGTTGCTATGTTTGATAGCGTACCCGATACGCAACAAAGAGTTTCTTTGAAATCTTACGTTGCACACTAGTAGTAAAATAATATTATTTTAAATAGTAGTTAACACGTAGCCATTGTATTGGCAGGAATGAATATAAATAACTAAAATATGATTATATATGTTTTTTAAATGTTTTTACATTTATCCAATAAAAGATAAAGGCTTAAAATAAGAAAAGAATTCAATTTTAGGCATAAATACTCTAACATTCACTAAAGGTCGACTTATCGCCTTTTGATGGCGAACCGTCCATAAATATAGTTTTGGTCACTCTTATAAATTCTATTGGACCAAATAAAATTCTTCTTTATAATCGAGACATCAAATTTTACTTTGTGTAAATTTTTGGTATTTTTCTGATAAAGTTCATTTTTTAATGAATAATGAAAATTGTTGTATTTTTATTCAAAACCTCTATTTAATCTAATTTATTTATATGATTAGATTATATTTTGAATTGGTTTTAAAGTACAATTAGAATATATTTTTACCATTTAATCCAATAGTGGTCATTGGAATTAATTTCACCTTGAAATTGGACTTAAACTGGTGTCAATCTTTTGATACATATTGTTTCATAAAAACACGCTATTTGTTTTGACAGTGGGAATTAATTATTAAATTAATTAATGTAACTTATATGTTTTGAATTTTTTAAAATAGACATCAATTTTGAATTCGGAATATCAAATATAGCTTCGGGTGAAGTTTTGGTATTTTTCTGAAAAACTTCAATTTTTGATGAATAGTGAAACCACTAAGTGGTACTTAAAAAACTGATTTTTCGTTTAAATGAAATTTTACCACCTCTGTGTTTTGAATTTAAAAAATCCAACATACATGGTTATCATTAAGAAGTAAAATGTGGTTCAATGAGATTAAAAAAAATTGGTGAATAGTAACTTTTAAGTTTTTAATCGCGATTAGAGGTAATTAGTGTAATTTAAGGTAAAAATAATGTTTTAATAATATGAAATGACCTAGACACATGTCTTACCCTTATTGGATGTGTCATGGCCGACCAAGAAAATCCATGGGTCAACTTGGGGACCCTATGGAGCCACTTTTATAGGAAAATTACTTTAATAACTTTTTATTTAATGTTAAAATAAAAATGTCACAAACATGAGTTGTTTTACTAAAAAAAATTTTACATAGGGTTATACAAGTCATATTTTTTACTATAAAGAGTCATTAGAAAGCTAAAAATATTTACTACATCATGATATTTTTTTATAATTTTTATAAATTAAATTATTTATGACACCATGTTGATGCAGCGATTACCTCGTTATTTAATGATTTAAATAAAATGAAAATATAATGTAAAATCTAAGACCTAAACTTTTCAAAAACCTATTGAATGGGTGTATTTAGAACCCTTATCACCTTATCCTCTAAATTTATAATTTTGGGACCTTTTTTATCCGAAAATCATTTTATAACAAAGTATATTTTCTTAACTTTCCAATAGTGCCCCTCCTCTCCTCTTATAAAAGGCCCCCACCTCTACCACCTTACCCACACTTCCAAAGCCTTTGGCTTGGAAAACCCCTGCCCATTTTTTCTCTCCACATCCCTCTCTTACTCCTTGAATCCTCACTTTGGGCAGAAGTCTTCCCAAGGAATCCTTTGAGCTCAAATCAAAAAGAGTTACCCGTTTTAAAGGTAGTGTTTTCTCTTGTGTTCTTATGATTTATTTTGCTTCTCCAACCCTCTAAACTCTTTTTATTCCTTTCTTTTGTAACCACACCAGTATCTTAAATATACTAGGATGTTTTTATAATAATTATTCGAGCTACACTTACACACACCTACATCTAATGGTTAAAGAACATACTGTTTCCGTGGATGGTGAATTTCTGCCTCACGAAACGATGATTGTTCAATATTCTTTTAACACCTTCAAAGGTGGCCATTAAGATGTAACTATATTTATATATGGTATATAATATTTTTATGTTTTACTTAATCTTCTGTATTTTTCATGAATGGCATACCTTTATGGTTTCCATTATAGGTAAACGCGATATCTTCATTTTAGGAAGTGCGGACTACCGCTCCCTCAAAGTGATTTGATTCGTTAATGCCATATGTGGGACATATAAAGGATGTAATTAATGATATTATATATGATATTATACTATAATTATAATATACCTTTATATCATTATGATTCCATTCCATAAAATATGAAATAGAAATTAAAGTAGCGTTCATGCGTACGTACGGCTTACCGTCTCCATGAACGGTGCATTTCATTTCTTACCTCTAAATGTTATGTAATATTATAAATGAATGTATATACTGGATATAAATGACATATATGATATCTACATCATGAGTATAACTCTGGATATAATGGATACATGAACAACTTGTAATTATAAAGAGCTTATTTTTGACTCAAGTACCAATAATCGTTAAAACGACCGTTATTAACTTAAATAATTACATAGTGTTAATGACATGGTAATAAGTGATATAAAAGGAATAATGAACTTGAAAAAGGTTCTTAAGAAAGTAGAAATTAACTAGAGTTTATTATTCAAGAGGTTAAAGAATGATCGAGTCAAGTCTGACCCGAGGTATGGGACTTCGTCTCAATCTTCTTTCATTGAGGCATACTTTGTTTTATACACAACATTCTTTTATACGGTGTATAAACCCCTTTGAATTTTACATTTATCCAAAAGGAATATTTTTTATATGAAGCGTTTTACTAAATGACAAAAGGAAATGTTTTTTTCATACGTATACGGCGACAACTACTTCTCCGCCGTCGTGACCATTATTTGAGTTTCGGATTCCTCTACAAGCCATACCTTTTTTTAAATGAAAAATAAATACCATGTTTTACTTTTATTTTATTTTGGTATTGAAAATGGTTTTCATAATGTTTTTATATCAACGTGTTGTATTGATATCTTGTGATTGAAAAGTGTAAATGTTATGTTTCCTTTATGCATGTTTTATGTGATAAGATTATGTTATGGTTCTTGGGAATTATTATGAAGACGGGTGGTTCCGTGATAAACTAAGGGCGGGTGAGCCCGATATAGCTCTCCAATGCATTGGGTAACGTGAAGGGGTTAAACATTGAGTTTTCTCAGAAGAGATTTAGGGAATATATTGTGATGGGTATTCCAAACGTAACCAAGAGGGTTACTCCCTACGTAAGAATGTTATGAATTCCTTAAGTTACCTTTATGTCTTATGATTCCTATGTTTTATTCATGATTTGATGAGGTATGTTAAAGTTATTATGTTTTATGAGTAAAGTATTATTTCATTGATTCTTATGTATACATGTACTCATGTTTTTTGATATTTTTATATCCCTTACTGATCTTTTTATGATAATACCAATTTTTTGAAATTTTTTTCATAGGTCAAGGAAAAGGTACATGATATGATGATAGTGTCAAAGAAGTGTCAAGAAAGAATCCATGTTTTATTTTAAATATGTTTTCATTGATGGGAAAAATGAGTACTATCTTTTATGTAAACACTTTGTTTAAATGTAGAATGTAATGCGTGTTTTATGATCTAGTTCTCTAAAACTATAAACCTGAAAAGATCCTCAATGTGTAGTCTTGAAGTAACTCAAGATTAAGTAATGTTTAAGGTTGGGGCCTTATAGTTGGTATCAGTGGTCGGTTTAGACAACTTTAGGAGTTAGAAAATTGTTAAATTATAAATTATTTTATGGTATGATTGAAATGATATAGCATTTTAAGATTACCATGTTGCTTCTCCCAAGATATTTATTTGTTGGGAATGGTTTTTCATAGAGGAAACAGAACAAATTTTCTAGGAAGGCATATAGAGGGAAATGACCTTTCAAATCAGTATCCTGAGATGGTCAGAATCAGAACTAAACAGTTTGTTACAGTGATGGATCAGTTGACTCAGGTGAAAAATGTTGGTTGTTTTTATTGATTATATTTTGGTGTTTCCTAAAAGTAAAGAGGAGCATGAAAGTCATTTAAGGGTTATTTTTCAAACCTTAAAAGAAAATAAATTGTATGGGAAATTCAGCAAGTGTGAGTTTTGGTTGCAACAAATTTCTTTCCTTGGACACATTGTTTCTAAAGATGGAATAACTGTTGATCCTACTAAAACAAAAGTTGTTGAAGAATGGCCAAGACCCACAAATGTAACCGAGATCTGTAGTTTCCTTGGTTTGGCAGGTTACTACCGAAGGTTTGTTGAAATTTTTTTCACGGTTATCTAGTCCAATGACTAAGCTAACTCGGAAGGGTTTTAAGTTTATCTGGACAAAAGAATGTGATGATTGTTTTCAAGATTTGAAAAGAAGATTGGTGAATGCTCCAGTTTTGGCACTTCCTTCCAGGAATAGTGAGTTTGTTATATACAGTGATGCTTCATTGAAGGGACTTGGTTGTGTCCTTATGCAGAATAATCAGGTAATTGCTTATGCTTCAATTCAGTTGAAAACTCATGAGGTAAATTACCCTACACATGATTTGGAATTAGCTGCTGTTGTTTTTGCTCTAAAAATTTGGAGGCATCATTTGTATGGAGTAAAGTGTGAAATATATACCGATCACAAAAGTTTAGAGTATATATTCACTCAGAAAGAATTGAACATGAGACAGAGGAGATGGCTAGAATTAATCAAGGATTATGATTGTACAATTCATTACCATTTGGGAAAAGAAAATAAAGTGGCTGATGCTTTGAGTCGAAAAATTAATGCTTCATTAACAATTTTTCATTTGGAACGTAATCCTTTGGTTAAGGATTTGATGAAATTTGGCATAAAAGTTGTTGGTGCAGGATGTCCTTATGTTTTGTTTCAGGTATTAGTGAAATCTTCTCTATCAGACAGAATCAAGCAAGCACAGAATCAAGATAGTGAGTTGCAGAAAAAGGTAGAGCTGGTTCAGAAGGGTAAGTTTCCTAAATTCAACATTGATAATGATTGTGTTTTGAGGTTTGGGAAGAGATTATGTGTGCCTTGTGATTCACAGTTGAAAGGTGAGTTGTTATGTGAGGCTCATAGTTCCCCGTTTTCAGTTCATCCTGGAAGAACTAAGATATATAGAGATCTTTGGGAGTATTACTGGTGGGATGGAATGAAAAGAGATATTGCTGATTTTATTGTAAAGTGTTTGACTTGTCAGCAAGTTAAAGCAGAGTGGCAGTTACCGAAAGGGATGCTTTAGCCTTTACCGGTGCCAGAGTGGAAATGGGAAAATGTATCCATGGACTTTGTTGTGGGATTATCGAGGGCATCTCGAGGTAATAATGAAATCTGGGTTATTGTTGATCGCTTGACTAAATATGATCATTTCCTTGCTATACAAGATACGTTTTCCCTAGATCAACATTCTCATTTGTATCTTAAAGAGATAGTCAGGTTACATGGAGTTCCTCTCTCCATTGTATCTGATCATGATCCCAAGTTTACTTATAACTTTTGGAAAGTCCTTCATAAGTCGTTGGGTACTGAATTAAATTTTAGTACAGCTTTTCATCCTCAATCAGATGGGCAGTCAGAACGAACAATTCAGACTTTGGAAGATATGCTACGTGCTTGTTCGATGGATTATTAGGGAAGTTGGGACCAACATCTTTATTTGGTTTAATTTTCATATAATAACAGTTTTCATTCCAGTATACAAATGGCACCATTTGAGGTGTTATATGGGAAGCGGTGTCGAACTCCAGCTTTTTGGGATGGAGTGGGTGAAAGGAAGCTGATGGGACTAGAATTGGTAGAAAAGATGGCAGAAAAAGTTCAGTTGATTCAGAAACACATGAGAACAGCTCAGAGTAGACAGAAAAGTTATGCAGACAACAGGAGGAAGGATCTCTCTTTCGAGGTAGGTGATCATGTTTTTCTCAAAGTCTCACCGTGGAAAAGTGTGATGCGATTTGGTAAGAAAGGAAAGCCGAGTCCAAGGTTCATTGGACCATATGAAATTCTAGAGAGAATTGGATCAGTTTCTTACCGATTGTATTTACCTCCGAGTTTATCTCAGGTACACAGTGTTTTTCATGTTTCGATGTTGAGAAAGTGTATGTCAGATCCATCTCATGTTTTGAGCCCATAGGTAGTTCAGTTGGAAGAGAATCTCTCTTATGAAGAACAACCAGTCCAGATTCTTGACCGAAGAGAGCAAGTGTTGAAGAACAAGGTAATTCACCAGGTAAAGGTTTTATGGAAAACCCATATGGTTGAATAGGCAACATGGAAATCTGAAAATACTATGAGGGATAAATACCCCCACTTATTTTGATAAGTGAATAAAATTGTGAGGACGCAATTCCCAAAAGGGGGAAGGATGTAACATCCCAGGTAAATAAAGAATAAATAATTTTCATATTTATTAATATTTACGAATTAAATATTAATTTTACTTTAAAGGGGTTGCTATGTTCGATAGCATACCCGATACGCAACAAAGAGTTTCTTTGAAATCTTACGTTGTACACTAGTAGTAAAATAATATTATTTTAAATAGTAGTTAACACGTAGCCATTGTATTGGCGGGAATGAATAGAAATAACTAAAATATGATTATATATGTTTTTTTAAATTTTTTTACATTTATCCAATAAAAGATAAAGGCTTAAAATAAGAAAAGAATTCAATTTTAGGCATAAATACTCTAACATTCACTAAAGGTCGACTTATCGCCTTTTGATGGCGAACCATACATAAATATAGTTTTGGTCACTCTCTATTGGACCAAATAAAATTCTTCTTTATAATAGGGACATCAAATTTTACTTTGTGTAAATTTTTGGTATTTTTCCGATAAAGTTCATTTTTTAATGAATAGTGAAAACTGTTGTATTTTAATTCAAAACCTCTTTTTAATCTAATTTATTTATATGATTATATTATCTTTTGAATTGGTTTTAAAGTGAAATTAGAATATATTTTTACCATTTAATCCAATAGTGGTCTTTGTAATTAATTTCACCTTGAAATTGGACTTAAACTAGTGTCAATCTTTTGATACATATTGTTTCATAAACACACGCTATTTGTTTTGACAGTGGGAATTAATTATTAAATTAATTAATGTAACTTATATGTTTTTAATTTTTTAAAATATACATCATTTTTGAATTCTGAATATCAAATATAGCTTCGGGTGAAGTTTTGGTATTTTTTTGAAAAACTTCAATTTTTGATGAATAGTGAAACCACTAAGTGGTACTTAAAAAATTGATTTTTCGTTTAAATGAAATTTTACCACCTCTGTGTTTTGAATTTCAAAAATCCGACATACATGGTTTTCATTAAGAAGTAAAATGTGGTTCAATAAGATTAAAATAATTTTTTGGTGAATAGTAACTTTTATGTTTTTAATCGCGATTAGAGGTAATTAGTGTAATTTAAGGTAAAAATAATGTTTTAATAATATGAAATGACCTAGACACATGTCCTACCCTTATTGGATGTGTCATGGCCGACCAAGAAAATCCATGGGTCAACTTGGGGACCCCATGGAGCCACTTTGATAGGAAAATGACATTAATAACTTTTTATTTAATGTTAAAATAAAAATGTCACAAACATGAGTTGTTTTACTAAAACAATTTTTACATGGGATTATACAAGTCAGATTTTTGACTATAAATAGTCATTAGAAATATAAAAATATTTAATACATCATGATATTTTTTTTATAATTTTTATACATTAAATAAATTAAATTATTTATGACACCATGATGATGCAGCGATTACCTCATTATTTAATGATTTAAATAAAATGAAAATATAATGTAAACTCTAAGACCTAAACTTGTCAAAAACCTATTGGATGGGTGTATTTAGAACCCTTATCACCTTATCCTTTAAATTTATAATTGTGGGACCTTTTTTATCCGAAAATCATTTTATAACAAAGTATATTTTCTTAACTTTCCAAGAGTGCCCCTCCTCTCCTCTTATAAAAGGCCCCCACCTCTACCACATTACCCACACATCCAAAGCCTTTGGCTCGGCCAACCCCTGCCCATTTTTTCTCTCCACATCCCTCTCTTACTCCTTGAAGCCTTAATTTGGGCAGAAGTCTTCCCAAGGAAGCCTTTGAACTCAAATCATAAATAGTTACCCGTTTTAAAGGTAGTGTTTTCTCTTGTGTTCTTATGTTTTATTTTGCTTCTCCAACCCTCTAAACTCTTTTATTCCTTTATTTTGTAACAACACCAGTATCTTCAATATACTAGGATGTTTTTATAAGAATGATTCAAGCTACACTTACACACACCTACATCTAATGGTTAAAGAACATACTATTTTCGTGGATGGCAAATTTCTGCCGCACGAAACGATGATTGTTCAATATTCTTTTAACACATTCAAAGGTGGCCATTAAGATGTCACTATATTTATATATGTTATATAATATGTTTATGTTTTACTTAATCTTCTGTATTTTTCATTCATGTCATACCTTTATGGTTTCCATTATGGGTAAACGCGATATCTTCATTTTAGGAAGTGCGGACTACCGCCCCCTCAAAGTGATTTGATTCGTTAATTCCATATGTGGGACATATAAAGGATGTAATTAATGATATTATATATGATATTATACTGGAATTATAATATACCTTTATATCATTATGATTCCATTCCATAAAATACGAAATAGAAATTAAAGTAGCGTTCATGCGTACGTACGGCTTACCGTCTCCATGAACGGTACATTTCATTTCTTACCTCTAAACATTATGTAATATTATAAATGCATGTATATACTGGATATATATGATATATATGATATCTACATCATGATTATAACTCTGGATATAATGGATACATGAACAACTTGTAATTATAAAGAGCTTATTTTTTACTCAAGTACCAATGATTGTTAAAACGACCGTTATTAACTTAAATAATTACATAGTGTTCATGACATGGTAATAAGTGATATAAAAGGAATATTGAACTTGAAAAAGGTTCTTAATCAATTATAAATTAACTCGATTTTATTATTCAGGAGGTTAAAGAACGATCGAGTCAAGTCGGACCCAAGGTATGGGACTTCGTCTCAATCTTCTTTCATTGAGGCATATTTTGTTTTATACACAACTTTCTTTTATACGGTGTATAAATCCCTTTTACTTTTACATTTATCCAAAAGGAATATTTTTTATATGAAGTGTTTTACTAAACGACAAAAGGGAATGTTTTTGTCGTATGTATGCGGCGACAACGACTTCTCTGTCGCCGTGACCATTATTTGAGTTTCGGCTTCCTCTACAAGCCATACCTTTTTTTTAAATGAAAAATAAATACCATGTTTTACTTTTAATTTATTTTAGTATTGAAAATGGTTTTCATAATGTTTTTATATCAATGTGTTGTATTGATATCTTGTGATTGAAAAGTGGAAATGTTATGTTTCCTTTATGCATGTTTTATGTGATACAATTATGTTATGGTTCTTGGGCATTATTATGAAGACTGGTGGTTCCGTCATAAACTAAGGGCGGGTGAGCCCGATATAGCTCTCCAATGCATTGGGTAACATGAAGGGGTTAAACGTTGAGGTTTCTCTGAAGAGATTTAGGGAATATACTGTGATGGGTATTCCAAACGTAACCAAGAGGGTTACTCCCTACGTAAGAATGTTATGAATGACTCAAGTTACCTTTATGTCTTATGATTCCTATATTTTATTCATGATTTGATGAGGTATGTTAAAGTGATTATGTTTTATGAATAAAGTATGATTTCATTGATTCTTATGTATACATGTACTCATGTTTTTTCATATTTTTATATCCCTTACTGAGCTTTTTATGCTCATCCCAAGTTTTTGAAATGTTTTGCACAGGTCAAGGGAAAGGTACATGATATGATGATAGTTTCAAGGAAGTTTCAAGAAAGAATCCATATTTTATTTTAAATATGTTTCCTTTGATAGGAAAAATTAGTACTATCTTTTATATAACCACTTTGTTTAAATGTAGAATGTAACACATGTTTTATAATCTAATTCTCTAAAACTCTAAACCTGAAAAGATCCTCAATGTGTAGTCTTGAAGTTACTCAAGATTAAGTAATGTTTAAGGTTGGGGCCTTATATATTGTCATTGGATTCATCTTTATTTGTTTAATATTTTAAAATAATTACCCATAATTTTCCTTTTATTCTATCTAATGCCTGGTAACATGAGGATTGGGCTAACAACCAATGTGAATATCAATGTGATGACTATTCTAATGAGATGCCCAATCCGATGGGAGCAGTAATCACAAACATTGTCATGATAATCTCTCAGTTAACTCAATTTTTGAATAGAAATGTGGGTCAAGAGGAACGTCCAACCCCACCCCCCCAAGAAAGAACAATTCGCAATCGATAGCTTCATGAGACAAAGTCCTCCTACTTTCAATGTATCATTTTATCCCTTAATCACCTAAAAATGGATCAACTCCATTGATAATATCATCTCCATCCATCAATGTTTCGAACAAGAGAACGTTCTTATAGAGGCTTATCATATGAAGGTTGAAGCTAATAAATGGTGGATATTGATCAAAAATAAAAATCCTGGGGAATATTTTGAGGTGTTGGAATGGAAGTATTTCCCAAAAATGTTTTTCAATAAATATTTTCCTTGAACCCTCCAACATAAGATGGAAAGTGACTTTCTTTCCCTCAAGAAAAAAGTCAACGAATCCATCGAAGCCTATGAGGAAAAAATCACAAGGCTTGCATGATATGCCTCTGGCATTGTTCTTACCTCTGAATTCAAGGTTGACCACTTATTTGGTGGGCTAAAACCTAGCCTACGGAAAGCCCTTACGATCCGTGACTTCAATAGCTATGAGGAAATTTTCTGATGTTCCCTCAAAGTTGAAATAGAGATCGGTGAATCTCAGGGGTATCATGGGGATAAGAAGTAGAAATTGGAATTTAATTACGGTTGTTTGATGGATAAATCCAACAGTGATAAGAAATTCCAGCACCCCACTTGCCAAAGGTGCGGAAAGAAGAACCTCAGAAATTGCCTGAAGGGGAAGAGGAAATGCTTTAGGTGTGGAAGACAAGGGCACCTGACTGATGATTGACAACAAGAAAAACCCACTGCTGCGATAGATAATATTAATGCTCTATTTTTTCCTCAACACATTGTTCATTGCTACAACTGCAAATAACCAGGGCACTTTGTCAACTAGTTCCCTAATCCAAGGGTTTTTTTAGGCAACCAATAACCTCTAAGACAGTAAGGGCAAGATTCTTCCATCACTATCACCGAATCAAATCCCGATAATGAAGTGGTGAAAGTTACACAAGTTATTCATTCAAGAATAGTGAATTTACTTTTTGATTATGGTTCTATCCATTCTTTTATATCCTAAAAGTTTAGTAGAACAATCCAAACACCACCACAAATCATGGAAGTAGAGATTTCAGTGAGAATGAAAAATGAGGCAATTATTGCATCATGTGAATATAAATCCTCCCCTATCATAATTTGTGGATTTAACTTCCTAGAGAACCTCCTCATACTCCCTCTGGTGTAATTTGATGTAATTCTTAGCATGGATTGGATTTCCCTATACAGAGCCAACATAAATTTCCATGGGAGGGAAATCACTCTCTATATAGTGAATCAACCCCTGATTATATACAAGTGAAAGGAAGAGGATAAATCTTCTTTAGCACCATCATCTCAAGCATGGATATTAATTCCCTATGAGCATGTGTATCTTTCTCAGATGATTGATTCTAAGGAATGAACCATCCTCGAAGACATGCCTTTTTTGAGGGAATTTACTGATCTGTTTCCTAAGGAATTTCCTAATTTTCCTCCTAGAAGAGATGTTGAATTCTTGATTGATCTTATACCAGGGGCATTGAAAATATCCAATACTCTGTATAGAATGGTTGTTTTGGATCTTAAGGAGATAAAGAAACAACTATAGGAGAATCTGGATAAAGGGTTTATATGCCCAAGTGCTTCACCATGGAGTGCCTCATTAATATTCGTCAAGAAGAAGGATGGTTCAATGCCCCTTTTCATTAATTATCATGAGCTAAAAAATCATGATAAAGAACAAGTATCCTTTTCCATGAATTGATGACTTGTTTGATTAGCTATGTGGAGAAAAATACTTCTACAATGTGGATATATGGTTGGGATATTACCAAGTAAGTGTGAAGAAGGAGGATATCCCCAAGACTACTTTTCATACAAGGTACAGGCACTATGAATTCATAGTAATGCCTTTCGGACTCACTAATGATCCAGAAATCTGCATGGACTTTATGAATAGAGTCTTTTGAGATTACCTCGAAAAATTTGTGGTAGTATTTGTAGATGATATTCTAATATACTCCAAAACCAAGGAGGATTATGAGGAGTATCAAATCATTGTACTAGAGACCTTGCAAAAGGAGAAGCTCTATGAAAAGTATAGAAAGTGTGAGTTTTGTTTGAAGGAAGTATCATTCTTAGGGAATATCATCACAAGAAATGGGATATCTTTGGATATCTCCAAGACAAATACAATTGAGGGATGGATAAGGCCAACATCTGTGAGAAATATTTGTACATTCCTTGGGTTAGCTAGATACTATAACTGAATTGTGAGAAATTTCTCATGATTGTCAAACCCTATTACCAAGATAACTCGAAAGGGAGTCAAGTTTTCTTAGAATTATGAATGTGAAGAGATATTCAAGGAGTTAAAAAGGAGGCTTATCACTGTGTATGTGCTCACACTACCCATAAGTGGAGAAATTTTCATGGTATTTAGTGATGATTCAGAGAAGGGAATGGGATGTGTGTTGATGAAAAATGACAAATCCATTGCCTATTCTTCAAGGAAATTTAATGTTCATGAGAAGAACTATCCAACACATGATCTGTAGTTGGATATAGTGATCTTAACTTTGAAAATTCGGTGCAATTACCTCTTTGTAGAAAAGTTTGAAATATATACAGATCAAAAAAGACTCAAGTATATATTAACATGGAAATATTTGAATATACGCCAATGAAGATGGTTAGAGTTGATCAAATACTATGAATTCTCAATTCACTACCATCTGAGGAAAGCGAATAAAGTGGTGGACTCTCTAAGTAGAAAGGATCTAGAAAATTTTTCATTGATTAGAATTGAAAAGGATCCAATCTTCTTAGATTTGATGAAGATAGACATGGGAATCATAAATAAGGTAAAATAATCAATCCTTTCACAAATGATTTCTCAACCATCTCTTTTGTAAAGGTTAAAGGATAGTCAAAATGATGATGTGGGAATTCAGAAGAAAGTATAAACTATCAAAAAAGGGAAATCCTCGGAGTTCAATGTTAATGAATAAAGAATTATGATATTTGGGTCAAGACTGCGTGTTTCATCAAATATGTAGTTAAAGAAATAACTTCTATATGATGCACATAGTTCAAATTTCTCCATTCATCTAGGAAACACAAAGATGTATTGAGATCTATGAGAGCATTATTGGTGGGATAACATGAAGGAGATCACTGAGTATACATCAATGTGCCTGGTATGTCATCAAGTGAAGTTTGAGAGGAATAAGTCATAGGGGATGATGCAACCATTACCCATATCAACATGGAAATAAAAAAATATCACCATGAACTTTTTCACTAGACTTCTGAAGACATCCAAAGGAAACAATTCTATCTAGGTTGTTGAGGAACATCTTATAAAGACTACACATTTCATTGAAATTCATTAGGATTTCCCATTGGATCAACTAGAATGAATATACATCAGAGAAGTGGTAAGGCTGCATGGTCTAAAACTATCGATTGTGTCCAATCGAGATCCAAGATTCACAAATAAGTTCTGCAATAGTCTCCAACATGCTCTGAATACTGAGCTGAACTTTAGTATAGCTTATCATCCTAAAACTGATGGTTAATCTAATCAGACTATCCAAACACTTCAGTACATGTTGAGAGCATGCTCAATGGACTTCAAAGGAGGATGGGATAAACATCTACCTTTGGTTAAGTTCTCTTATAACAACAGTTTCCACTCAAGTATCCAAATGGCTCCTTATGAAGCCCTTTATGGGAAGAGGTGTAGAACACCGGTATGTTGGGATGAAGTTGGGGAGCGAAAACTTCTAGGTCCAGAAATGGTCGAAGAAATGGTCGATATGGTTAGGACCATCCCATTAAATTTACTCAGAGTCAACAAAAGAGATATGATAACAATCGTCGATGAGACCTAGAGATTGTTTTTTGAGACAAGGTATTCCTCCGCATATCACCATGGAAGAGAGTTATGAGATTTGTGAAAAAGGGAAAGCTTAGTTTAAGGTACATCGACTCTTTTGAGATCCTTGATCGCATTGTAGTAGTATCCTATTGACTAGAACTCCCACTAAACCTCTATCAAGTACATGATGTATTCCATGTATCACTCTTCAGTAAGTACATACATGACCCATCGCATGTACTCAATCCAAATGTGGTACCATCAGAGAATGACCTCTCCTATGAAGAGAATTCAGTGAAGATATTATATCGTAGAGAAAAAGTTATATGAAATAAGATAATGCCCCTCATGAAAGTGTTGTGGAGAATCCACAAGTTTGAAGAAGAAACATGGGAACTGGATTAAGTGATGAGGTAGAGTTACCCTCATCTATTTTAGTGTGGGAAAAAGAAATTTTGAGGGTGAAATTTCTTAAGGGGGAATGTTGTAACGACCTGATAATTTATAGATAAAATTTCCTTTCTTTTAATGTCTTATTGATATAGAAAACACATGCACTCTTTTTATTATTATTGGGTTTAAATGACTACTATGTTTCATTACTATTGATAATATAGCTGTTGAACAATGATCACATGACTGATATAAATATAAGGTTTTTAAAAAAAATCCTTTCGACACAGAAAAAGGAGAGGATGGCCTCATCCAGTAGACTCAGGCCATATGAATATCATTTTTCGGAGCTCAAAATATAGGTAGCATCACTAGTCTTCTCTCTTGACCAATCCCAAGCCGATCATCAACACGTTAAGCTTGAATGGAATAGCTTATGGGAGAAATTCAAGTTAATAGAGATTACCACATGGGCGATCCGAGCCGCCCCAAGATTATATCACCATCACACTCCTTACCCTTAGGTATTATGTGGGTGTTATAAGGGGTTATATAACACGTTATTAGTTACTTATTGTGTAATAATATTCTATAAATAAAAGTCTTATTCCATCAATTCTTTTATGAGAATAGTCTTTCTTAAAAAAATGATGAATTTGATAAATTGACTCTTCGGGTAAAAATGGTACTTTTGAGAAATATATACATTATTATATTAAACTATAGTTTTTATTAATAATATTATAAAAAAAATTATTATAAATGATAATTATATCATTTCCTTATCTGTAAATGATTAGGTAATCAGTTTTATAAGAGTTATATTTTGTATACGATAAAATAGAAAGTGTATTTTTAAAGAATTAATTTTAAGAAATTAATGAATTTTTTAAATAATTAATATTTTAATAAAATATTATTATCAAATTATTTTTATGAATAATAAATTACTATATAATTTTTATAAAGTCAAATGTAATTTTTATTAATGTTTGAAAACTGTTTTTGTCAAAACCCATGAATTTTCAATAAATGTCGGTTTTCATTTTAAAAGTGAAAATTAATATATTTATAAAATTATTTAGATAAAATTAATATTATTTTTGGAATCATGACATCGAAATTATCCAACTGTTAATTTTTCATAATTTTCTAAGACAGTCGAATTTTTGGGTAAAAATTAAATACTGTATAAATAAAAAATGTGTTTTATGACATCATAATGGCTCAAAAATTATTTCATAAATACTATAATGGGTATTCTAGGACAAATATATTTTTTCCCATTAAAATAATTTGATTTTATATTTGTTTTACTTATTTTATAAAGCCTTAGTGAATCCTCCAAAATGATTAATATATTTTATGATTTTAAATTCATTTCTTTAATAATGTGACTCACCTCCACATAAGAAAGGATAATATTTTAATATTTTCGGACATTGAAATTATGAAATATTATTTTCTACTCCTCTTTAGAAAAAAATAGTTTCAAAAACCATGGGAATTTTTGTGGTTTTAAATATTTAATTATATAGATTCTAAAACCTAAGTTTGTGAAATATTAAAGAATTCCCCTCTCATTTCCTATATAAACCCACCCAAGATCCCACTTCAATTCACTAAAAATACTTTTATCACGTACCTAATCTATAATCCCCTATCTATAATACTCCCAAGACATCCCAAGCTCTCAAGAATCCCCTATTCTAGCTTTTGAAGTCACACACACTCAAGTAAGGGATCCTCACTTTCCTTCCTTTCTCATTTTTATCCAAGTTTCTTTATATTGTTACACCATTTTATTTTCAATTAAAAATTATGGGGTATGTTTTATCACCAAAAAAATATTTCCCTTATTATTTTTTTATGATGGGAGACCTCTTTTTCTCTCATTAATCTCTCCCATGTACACCTGTTTCCATGCCGAAATTTCGTAAGAGTTATTCCATTTCTCCTCTTTCATCAAATTTATTTATTATATTATTCCTTATATTTACAAATTACTTGTGTTGGTACATATATCTATATGACCCCCTTAATTTATATTTCATTTATATATTATGAGAGACCCATTTATCTCTCATCAACCATTTTTATGAATTTTTATGTCACATCGTTAGGCTGCCGAAATTTCACCACGATTTTCCTTGCCAAAATCATCATGTAGTGAATACCATGCTCATTTATCTATCAAGGGTATTCAACTTTATTCATATATACTTATTGATAATATACTTTCATATATTTATTCCACATTCCTTTATCATAGAATAAATCATGATGTTGAATGAATCCATGTTATATGATCTATGTGGCACACTTAAGCATGAGATTGAAATGATTATGAAGGGTGCGCTCTGATATCACTCCAATGCATTGGGAAATGTTTAGTATAATGATAAGTCATGTTTGGATAGGGTTTTAACTTATTCCTTTATGTTAATGATTCAATTTTTTAATTTTTTTCCACATTTCCATGTTATGATGATCATGTTATATCATGTCTTTATGTTCATGTTTCTATTATGCTCCATTGATATGCCTATTGCCTAAGATATATTTTATTCTTCATTTTATTCCTTGTTTACTCCCTTACTGATCTTTATATCTCACCCTTTTCTTATGTGTGTCCTCAGGTTATCCCATGCAATTCTAAGTATAAAGGAATGTTGTGGTCAAGTAAAAGATGTTTTCAATAAAAATGTTGTATTTTATGTCTTAAGTTGTCATGTAATGTTCCTAAGCCCTAAATACATTATAAGTATTGATCTTTTAGGTTTTATTAAGTGAAATTTTATGTAATAAATCATATTTTAATTTTTAATAAAGACTAGGGTTGTTATATACAAAATATTAGAGTGAATATTATTTGAGATACACTATTTTATATCATGGAGTATAGAAACATGGTCATATCCTAGTATATATTTTCACTAAAACTTAGAGTGTCACAACATATTGAAAAAAAAATATCCATTTTCTCTATTTTCAAAAAAAATGAGTCTACCTCTACCCTATATTTTTTTGGGATTATTTGGTGGCATGTATCTCAAATTTTACTTCCTATATACATGGATATGGGATTGAATATACTGTGGTAAAGTTATAAAATTTATAATAAGATTGATTAATATAAAAAGTGAACTATTTTCTTATAAATTATGGTTGACACTACAAAATTTGGAATCAAGTTTTCTCAAGGAGGTTTACTTTGGGGGCTCGGTTAGAGGTTTGAAGGCTATAACAGCTTTTTAGTTTAGGTTTTTATTTTTCACTTCCTAATTTCTATAATGATGGGTAGTTTTCATATCATGATATTTTAATGAAATGGGATTGATTATATGAAGTGTTTTTTTATTTTAAATGGTAGTTTTTTTGGGTTTCTTCATTTATAATTTTTTTCTATCGCTTCTTCACATTTTAAGCATTTCTGTTATCTATTGAATGACGGGTTGATTTTTAGTGAAATAACTAGTGAATATATTTATTCATGACCATTAGGTGTCTTATTAACTATTTTTAAACATGGTTTTAGGTTACCTACCTCATTTATTAATTAAATTACTTGGACGTTATAAAAGTGAGGTTTTTTTATTAGAGAGCAATAATTAAGGCCATGACGTTGCATAGATCTAATTTTGACAACTACATGACTATCTATTATATCATACATGATTCATTTCTTCATTAAACTATATTTATAAGATCCTAATACATATAATAGTTCATTATTATTTAAATTTAGTTTTATAATTTTCTTTTTGATTTAGTTCATTTTTATTAACTATTGATTTAGATTTTTCCATTATAAGGTACGTTATCTATATGGGTTAGACCTCATACTTAACCACGTATCATGATTTTGTAGTTGTGATTAGTAAATATTAATATATATTTATAAAATTGATAAAATATATGAAATAATGGAACCATGTCAGTCGTCAAAGTTTTTTTCATTCTTTTTAAGGACTTGGGATTTAGTAGGGGACTCTAATTTGATATATTAATATAATTTTTTTATTTTATCATTTTTTTAATTTTATTTTAGGTTACATTTTGTTTTTATATACTTGGTTTTTTGTGTTGTGATGTAAGGTACAAAATTCATCATGATTGAACATGTTCAGCTTTCTATAAAAGTTGTAGATCTTGCACATATAATTTATCATCTCAAGGAGATTATCAAAAAGAAATGAGGATGTGTCTCACAACCATATCCAACTTATGGAGTACTCCACTATTTTCTAGATAATGTTTTCAAAGATGTGCATAATGACCTAGTGATAATATACAAAGTGGATTATGAGTCATAGTAAGTAACCAAGGAGGAAAACAAATTCAATGAAAAACTTGAGGAGAAATATGATAGTGATGTTTAGTTTGAGGTTGAACCTAAGATAATTTATAATGATGAATTTGAATATGTGATAGAACTAAGGGAGTATATCCTCACAATTTCTAAAATAATGGAAGATAAGTACAAAGAATCCATACTAGAAGAATATGAGGAAGAAGAGTATGTGAAGGCTACTGAAATAAAGAAAATTGATGATTTTGAAGATGATCAATGAAAAAAATATAAGAGATGAGAATTATCAGGTTTGGACAAGTTGTGAGTTATTTATCATTCTTATAGACTGTACACATTCTGATATTCTCCTTAACAAAATATCAAGCTAAATTCATTAAGTAAGGGGATAAGTGTCACACTGTATGAGTATAAATTTCATTCATGTTTAAATATGTATTGGGTAAATTTTTTCTATACTACTATTACATGACACACAAGGTAATTTATATCTTAAATACATTAAAAAATCACTTACAGGAGGAAACCTGAATTTTTTTATTGTTTTTAAGGAATTAATTTTTAAAAATTTAATAACTTTATCTTTGGAATTTTTTATAGGATGTAGACTCAAACCCCCTTACTATTTTTGAGGTTTATTAGAATGGATCTTATAATTTCACTCCATCATTTTTATTTTGTAGGTCTGTGATGATGAAGTAAAAAAGATGAAAAGGAAATAAGAGAAGAGAAATGGGAAGAGCTTAATTAGATAGGGGATTATTTCCTTAAATTCAATAACACTTTTAATGTACCTTTATTTTTTCATATGATTTATGATTTTAAATGGAATTATCTTTCCAAACATAGATTTATTTTTTTATTTTTAATTTAGGATAAAAGGGTTAGTTATGAATCCCCTCATGACATGTTTTGGATGTCATTTTTTTATAATATTGAATGAGTAAGATGGGGGTGAGTGAGTAAAGATAAACATGAGAGTATTGATTTGATGAATCATGATTTAGGAGGATTATTTGATTTATAGAGATAAAATTTATATAAAAATTTTATGATTTTATTTTCTAAAGTTTATATTGATTAATTTTTTATTATTATTCATGCTATGGGTGATTGTATGATATTTTATGTTTCTCATTTTTGAGAGGTTTTTAAGACATTTTTTCATATTCTATTGTATAAACTATTTATTGAGAGATACTTGGGAAATTTATACTACTATAAATTTTATTGATATATCATCTAATCTATGATAGATCAAAGTCACATTAATATGATTAAGTCATTTTTCTGATCCCTTAATCCTTGAAGACATACCTTTACATTTAATCTTTATTTTAAGCCTATAAAATCCATGAATTTCCTTGATAGGTAAACTATATTACAAGCCTATTTTATCTTCCATACCTTACTCTTGGTATTTTTCATGATATATAAAGCATTAAGTATGGGGGGAGAGGTTATTCCCTACTGTGAAATAGATGATTTGTATTAAAAAGGTGAAGGATGTGAGGTGTTATCATTTATTTTAGGGAAAAGGTTCATAATTTTATGTTCATTAGGATTTATTTTATACCCTCTAAATAAAAAAATAGAATAAAAGAATCATTTAAGATAAGAATTAAATAATCATTATTAAGAAAATAGAATGAAAAAATGATTTTAAAAATAATTAATCTGAAAAGTGGGTGTATTTCATTATGTTTATTGTTATGATTTTTTATCTTATGATATGGGGAAGATGAGTGTTGTTTGATATCATTTTGGGAGGTGTTTTATTGATATTTTTATTTTTTATCATTCATTATACATTATATTTTAACCACCACTTTGATCCTTTTAGTTTTTTTCACATCAGTTACCTACCAACCCTTAGCCTTAGATTAATTTATTCCTTTTATGAAGGCCCTCATGATTAATTTTTATTTTTATATTTATATGTTTGAGATTAAAATGATTTACAATAATCTGGTTAGGATTCATGTACTCATGGTATGAACATTACTCTAGTTAAATGTACCTTGAGTGATGAGAGAACAATTTCAAGGGAGGTTGATCACAACTGGTATTCATACTAATAATAAGTTTAAATATGTGAATGGAAGTTAAGAAAAGTTTCATTATTTTAATAAGAAGATTAAAATGAATTATTTATATATTTTCATAAAAAATGTGAAGTTGAAGAGATATATCTTGTGTGATGTTGGAAATTTTACTTCTGTATTAATAATTGTTTGATTTTTAGACTATGGAATTTAAACCTTGGAGTAATATTTTTATTATTTAATAGTATTTTTATCCTAATTAAATGTGTTTTTAATGTTTTTAATAAGAAATTATTATATTCCAATTTGGTGAGATTTGTATAAAAATAATGAAAAATAAAATATATATAAAGGAGAAATATTGAATAAAAAAATATAATTATTAAAGGGAAAAAATAAACCATCCCCAACCTAGAGACTATCATAGGTTGAAAATAGGTGGTATAGGAGTGTAGTGGTCATTGTTTTTAGTGTCACCATAGGAGGAAAATAGTTGTTCCATTGATTGTTTTATATTATCAACTGAGCAGCAGTCTAAGCACAAATTTGATGTGGGGTCAGATAATATGTGTGCCACTATTTATGTAAAATAACACACATTACTACAAATTAAATGATATTTTATTTCACATCCTTCTTCTAACTAGGATTTTTGTGCATGAAACACCCACATAAATTCATGTAGAAACTCCATTGATGTAATGGTTGAATCTTGACCTCAACCTTGAGAGAGCTGCATAAAGCTGGAAACAGCTATCATAACTCATCTCGCATGAAGGAGAATCCTACAAAAATAGTGAAATAATGTAGAATTAATTGATATAAAAATGATGTAATAAAGTGTTATCAATTATATTGATCTAAAATAGCATGAATAACATTGATACCTTCAACATGGTTGAACCTAGTTGCATGGTAAAATGGTGAATGTAATGATAGTGGTAATGGATAATGTCATGGTCCAAGCATATGGCCAAGATTGAGGAAGCTTGTTGGAGTTGGAGATGTTTTTTGAAATTCCAAATGAAATTCACATAGTGTTGGGAGTGCATCTCGCTTTAAAGGATGGAAATGATGATTAAAACGTTGAGGAAAACACCATTCAAGGTCATGGTGGTGAAGTTGGAGTGCAGCTATGGGGATAAAAGCCTAAAATTCTTCCTTAAGGATGGTACATGAGTTTTTTTTATCTTTTTAAGTTGTTCTCTTTTTCAAATAATGAGTATGATCCTCCATGTATGTGTTTAAAGGATGGAAACATTGTGTAAAACATTCTTGGAAATAGTGGTTGCAGCTTAAAATTTAAACCTAAAATTAAAACGGTGAGGGATTCAACTTAGCCTTCAATGTTTTGATGCATGAATATAATATGTGAAGGATGGTGGATGAAGCTATATGAAACAATCAAGTGAAAAATACATGGTGAGTGTGCATACCATCTCAATATTGAGATTAACCTTCCTGATATTCTCTATTTCAAGGTCTTAGAAGGTTTTTGGTCTGGTCATGAGAGAAGAGGAAGAGTTAAAAATTTAAAAAACATCAAATTATTTGTATACATGTCATGGTATGATGAGACACAGGATCTTAGAGTGAATATTATTTGAGATACACTATTTTATATCATGAAGTATAGTAACTTGAGCATGGAATAGTGGAAATTTGTACTAAAATGGGGAGTTCCATGGTGTGGTGGAAAATATAAAGTTTTTTTTTTATATTTTAAAAATCATAGAATCCATATCTACCCTATCTTTTTGGGAATTATTCAGTGTCATGTGTAACATCTTGGCCCGACTCACCACTAAGATGGTGGTCAGACTAGTGGGTCACATGGCCTCAAGAGCGCCTCCTCATACACCAAAGGTTTCTGACTAAAAGTGAGGGTCTATTGATGGTACAGTGGGGAGACTATACCCTCTAAATCAGAGTAGCACAATGGTTAATCTGATAATAAATAACAGAAAAAAGTAGAAGTAGTAATAAAAGAATGACAAACAATAGAATAATAATATGATATTTTAATAAAATATGGTCAATGCAAAATTACAACAAGAATATATGACAAATGATGCTGCAAGTATAAGAAGTAACAATTACTATAATCAGTATAATGTAATAAAGAAAAAACTTCCAAAATACAATCTCCACAAGAATCCCTATCTCTATCTTGGTCCTATGCTCCTAACTCTCATGTATAAGAAAACAACACGATAAATAAACCTAGGTCTTCGAAATAGAAGTATTGCTCAGGTACCCCAGTGAAATGGTGGCCTGAGTAGTGTGTGAGACATAAATCTCAGTAGTTCATCACCACCGGTGTCTAGCCCAATCTAGACAGTGTGATATAAATTAAGACATTGGTTCATTTATAGTAATCATAGAGAAATAACAAATAAAATGACCACACCTTGGTATAGGTTCCTAAACAAACCATCATCCCATACCACCTACATCAGCCGAAGTCGGATATTAGAAAGGTGTACCTATGCAAGTCATAATACATAAAACATGTGCCAAGGTAAACAAAGCAACTAAAAAAATAATGCCCCTGATATTGTACAATGGATTTTGGTCTCATATCCTTATCAACACATGAGAAAGAAAAATTATAAACAATAAGTATCAATAAATATCACAACAGACTCATAACGATAATAAAAGATGCATCTCATAAGAGAAAACAATCAATCAGTCAAATCATTCAAAACCAATGGTGGAGTCCCATGCCCATTATGGTGATCTAAAATAATACCATGTATCACAATGGGAACAACTGATAATTAAATACCACCAATTCCATCCAAGGTGATCCAAATGGAGTCCCTTGTATCACTACGAGTCATGGTAACTTCTAAGTATATCCCGGGTATTTCACATAGAGGGTCGAGTATCACCCAAGGCATGGCGTAGCCATCTTACCAAAAGTACCATCCACAGTTTCCACCTTAGGCAACCAATAATAATCCTGAGTATAATAAACCACTTAGGAATCCCTTTCTTGGAAATCCAAATCATTACCCTCGGTGCATCATGGTATAACCACCCGATCAAGGGAGTCATCCATAAATCCTTAATACAGAACCCATGTTTTCTCCTGGCCCATTTCAAAATATCCATATCAAGAAATCCTATATCACAAGGAAATGAATTTATAATATTTCATACCACTAAATAAACATCTCATTCCATCAAGTTCATGGAAATATCCCAAGCTACCAAGATATCCAAATGGCACAATTCAATCCATCAAAATTGTATGAGTAATTTAGCACAAAGCAAGCATGTAACAACTACATGAAATTATTATCATTTTAATATATCAAAAAAACAAGTTTAGAATATATATCAATCCACTAAAATAGGGCATAAGAATTAGGAAATTTTATAAGTAGTGGAATATAAATAGAATCACATGAAATCAACATGCCTCGAACCATAGGTCATCAATGACATTAAATAAAACAATATAACAATCTTGTCTGTTAATATCATTAAATAAATGGGTTTTTCATTCCACCCTTCACATTTTATTCCACTTAGAAATAATTAATTCTAGGAAAATAAACTCATAATAATTAAACCATTTAATCAAATACATTCCATTAAATTCAACTAATCATGGAAATTCATTTTATTATAACAAGGTTATCTCAATTTAAACATTCAAGGAAAGGATTTCCTTCAAGATAATCCATTCCATCAAAAATATGCTACATGCTTTATCAAAACAAGGAAATTGAATTTAAAGTGGAAATAAGGCACTTATAATGTGCTATGTTCAAGAGGGAAATTACCTACTTGGGTAATCCTTGATACAAAGCAAGTATAACACTTAGGAGGTGCTTGGTTTTAATTAGACATTTACCAATTTCCTACATAGAAAAAGTAATTTTAGAAAGAAATCCATCATGATCATTTCCTTTAATTTAATTAATCCATTTGATTAAAAAAACAAGGAAATTTACTTATAGAGGTTCAGGAGACACTTAGAAGTTGTCATTGACACATGTACATTTACCTACTTGGGAAAATCTCATTTATTAAAAAAAGTATTCCATTTATAAACTAGGCCAAATACTTAGAATATTATTGGTTCATTAAACATCAACCATATGGAGAGGAAACCCCCTATTTAAGAAAAATTTAAAGGCAAGGTCCTAAATATGCCATATTTCAAACAAAATGACCATGAACAATCCATTCATATTATTTAAAGAGGGGAATTAATAACTTTTCATAAAACCCGCATCAACAAGAAAGAATATGGAAAACTCATTTTGTAACTAAGCAGGATATAAATAACTATCACTACATTTTGGTTTAGAAGACTTTGCACCTCCATTGGAGGGTTTTTATTATAAAAATGTGACTTTACTTTATAAAAAAATTATTTAATTATATTTAACATTTATTCTAAAATTTATTCATCACTGATCAAAAAAATTAAATTGTGGATTCAAGTAACTAAGGAATTCTAGAATTTACAAATAGGAAAAGGGAATGGGATCCTACCTCAAGAGGTTGGACAAGAAAGATAAGTAAACATAAATTATCATTGTAAGTTTTCAAAAACAGTGCACCTCTGTTGGAGGGGTTTAATTATAAAACCATGAATTTATTTATCAAAAAAATAACTTATCATATTTAAAAATTTATTCTAAAACCAATTAGCAGAAAATAAATATCCAAAGGAAGTTCATAAAGTAAGTAATTAATGCATTCTTGAATTAAAGGGGAAAGGAAAAGGATCCTACCTCAAGCATTATACCAATCTGACACTCGTCACTTGTCAGATTTGGCGGTGACCACTCAAAACTGCCTCACACTCACATGCACATACATTATTATACATACATAAATACATATATATATATATATATATATATATATATATTATTTAATACAAAATACATATTCTCCTCGCCATAATGGAATATGTATGAGAAAGATATATATATATATACACATACATACCTATGTATGTGTGTTTGTGCCTTCAAAGATGTTCAAAACTCACTAAAAATATACACGGGACTCAAAAAACATAAAGATCCTAAAATAGAAGGTGTGAAACCAAGAATTAGAAAAAGAACCTCACCTCGAATGGTGATGACAGACTGAATTGACCCAATCCACTTCGTCTTTGGAAGCTGATGTTGGAATATGACCAAAGGAGCCCCAAGAAGCCTTCTAACAACCTAACATCGAAATAAAAAACCAAAATCGGCATTAGCTTAACCCTAGGGTTTTTAGCTGAATGAGATGGGGTGATGGGAGACCAAAATATTCCAATTGAGTGGGGAAAAGAGATCCATAGACTCTACCTTGATGGATCAGGGGAGTAATTTCAAAGAAAATGGTGGAGAAATCAATTAACAGAGGAGTAAAAGGGGAGGTGGTCGTATATGCCATAAGGGTTAGGCTAAGGGGGTCGTGCAAGTAGGGTGATGGAGAGGGACACCCCTTAGGGGTTCTTAAAATTAATCTTAATAATAATAAATAATAATAAATATAATAATATTATTTTTATTTTTATAATTATTATTATCATTAAAATTTTTCTTTATTATTTCACTTATTTTTCATTTAACTTCATTTAATTCATTTTTATTTCAATTTTAATTTAATTTAATACAATTTTAAAATAGGGTCTCGGTGCTCCCGAAACTCCTCAAGACACCTAGGAAACTTCTTGGACCTTCACCAAAGTCCAAAAACATCAATTTAAAAGGTTACAACTCTCAAAACTTCATCATGAAGCTTTGTTTTAAATTCGGTCTGCACAGTAAATGCAAAAGTTCAAATTATTTTTCATTTTCATCTGTTTCAAGACTCGGATCATTACAACCTTCCCACCTTAGAACTTATCATCCCTGAAAAGCCTTTAGTAACAACATAAACATCACCTGACCTAATAGGGTCATGAAGCATCATTCTAACAGTCACATAGCATTTCCAAACACCCAATGAACCTTCAAGAATCCATTTAATCATACGATGCTTAAGTCATCAACACTTGAGGAAATTATTATATCCCAACTGAAGCACTTAAATGACACTTACCCGAGCCCGTTTAGCTGGATACATGATCACATCATCATCTCATTAAGCACCTAGCCAAAGGTACTTTCCACCTTAGGATTTAACATTGAAGAGGGCCAATTCCAAGTCAAAACATCCCCATAATTGGAATATCCTTTCAAATCATGCCCTTAAGAATTTTGAGGATGCTCCAGGCATGATTTTGAAATGATTGAATAGTAGATTTCCCATCGAACTCAAATCCCAAGTCGGGATAGATTTTCATGAAAAGCCTTGACTGAAACAAACCGAACTTATCTCCACCTGGAAACATGCCAAATATAGTTCTTCACTGATCCTATACTTTGAAATGAGGGGTAACGATTTGATCCACTCTGTCTGTCCATCCTCAAGATGCTCGGATTAGACGGTCGACACATTTTACTAGCAGAACTATGATGCCTCCTCCCAAGGCATATCACATTCACCACGAACACGTCCACAAAATTACATACTCGACTTCCAGTAATGTTCCTAACTAAAATACGAATGAAACCATTCATCCAGCATGTAAAACTAAAAGATAACCACCCAACAAGCTCGTCATATTTTAAAGATTTAGTATGGTGTAAGACTGATGCTCTATTGGTGTATCTAGGATGACGTCAAGATAGGGGACATGATTTTTTCTTAGTAGAGTACACTAATAGAAGAACAAGAATTACTAGAAGATCAGTTGAACCACTACCGGTTGACTTCCTTTGAAAGAATATTAGCTTCACCTACCAACGCACCAACATTTAACTGAACACCTTCCTTTCCTACCCAAGTCATTCTGTGATCGTTTAACTTACCACTGAAGTCTAACCAAGACTGATGGTGGTTACAAAGGGTTTCGTACACCACCAACCACATAAAAGTCATGCTTCCAAGAAATCACAGACACAATTTAAGACTTGAAAGCCTCAAAGGCTTTCAAACAGAACCAAACATCTTTCAATGGTCCTTTTTTGTTATGTTCCTTATACTTGGAAGGGAACATTTATTAGAACTGATGGGATGATCCCTACCTTAGGAGAGTCCTATTTAATGAAAGGAAAAGATACAATAGCCACTCACCTGTGTGCTAGATCAAAACCACCTTAATCGTACATGTTTCGCTCATCTGAGCCACGTTCGCATATGTCAAAGTGTACAAGAGAGCCAAACCAATGAGGCTGGTGTGTCAAAACACCAGAGTATTTAGAAAATCCATCCTAATCATTGGGACGAACTTGATTCCTTAACTCTTAGGTCACTCTTTATGGAGATGACCTGATACCATACTCAACAATATAATAGGTTTATTTCATAGTCGTATTTCCACATAGGACCATTAACCTTGATGGTGACATACTGATTCATCCATCATTGAGGAAAGAAATGGTCAAATGGAAAATGAAGAATCTTACCATGCCCTATCCATGTCTAACCTATTGAACCCAAGCATAAATCATTTCCCATGCTTGTATAAAAGGCCAAAGAAGCCATGACCACTCATCTGAACAAGGGTGTCATTGAAAATCTAGACATCCTACGAGGGACAATGATACCCGAATGACACCAAACATCATAAAAAATGGAACTAGAAAGGAAATCATGTTCTAAGGGAGCTAACTACCACAGGATATCCCCTTATAAAGAACAACCATTGAACCTAACATCGGTTCATGCAAACAGAAGTCACTAGGCTCAAAATACGATCATTTAAGCCATTTATAAAATAAATAATGCCTATGGAAAATGATAATGCTTCCATTCCAAGGAAACTCAAAGAAGATTTAACTATCGTTATGTGAGGGTTTAAATGGAGGACACCACCTAGGGTTCCATTTTAGAGAATTTAAATCAAAACTAATTTAAACCTTTAAACTTTTCAAGTTTAGTTTTAAAGAAAAACCAACACTAGCCACATGGAAAAATATAAATTCCACTTTAAACCATATTTTATGCATTAGCATTTGGTGACATCCTATTACAAATCGTTCATTTTATCATGTAAACTCCTTTTTAATAGAAAAGGAAGCCTATGAAGGTCCCACTGAGCCAACCTAGGTTATCTAGAAAGTAACCCAATAGAAGTTTCTCAAATATAAATGTTTGTAAACACCCAAATTGGTCATCTCATAAGAAACATTCCTCCAACAGACCTACTTGGGTCCAATTGTGCATTTAGGCATTTAACCAATTGATTTCAGATTAAAACTAAATATATTTTATATTTATTACCATTTCACACATAAAATGTTCATTACATTTAATATGGGGTTCCATATCCCAATTCATGAAGTGCTCATACACTCCATAAATTGAAAATTGTCTTTTATTAATCGAAACCAAATACATTTTTCTCATGCCATAAATTACATATTTAAAACAAAGTGAAGCATGTCACTACCAGAAACTAACGTAGAGTAACACATTGTAATCAAAGAAGCACGGCATAATAAATAGGAAAAGCATGTTATGCAGTTAGGAAACATGGCATACAAATAGATAAGCATGTTATTCAATCAAGCATGGTATAACACTCAAGGCACACAATCAAATCAGAAAAAAACCTATAAATTAAACTACATGGCATGGAATATGCATGAAATGTTAATTTTTATATTCCTAGTTTGATGCATGTAATTTTTTATCCTTACCGAGCCAGGCCAAGGGAAAAAATACCATAAACTCTATAAATTGATAAGTAGTGGAAATTACCCCATTCACTTGAGGTGAAATAATATCAACTGTAATATCAAACATTACGAACATCAATCCCAGCCCTAGCCACTTGTTTATTTCCCATATGTGGGGTGATCAGTCCTAGGCACATTTATTAACCAAGAATCAATACATTCCTAATCTACTATCTACAATCTAAAAGAGTAAGAAAAAGAAAAAAAAAATTAGCTCTGATACCACTTTGTAACATCTCGGCCTAGATCACCACTATGACGGTGGTCGGACTGGTGGGTCACATGGCCTTAAGTGCACCTACTCATACTCCAAAGGCTTACGACTACAGTGAGGGTCTATTGATGGCACGGTGGGGAAACTATATCCTCTATATTAGAGTATCATAGCGATTTATCAAATAATAAATAATAAACAAAAGCGGAAGTAGTAATAAAATAAATACAAGCAGTGGAATAATAACAAAATATTTTAATAAAAGATAGACAACACCAAATTACAACAAGCATGTAAGACAGATGATGCTATAAGTATAAGCAGTAACAATTACTATAAGCAGTACAATGTAATGAAGGAAAAACTGTGAAATGACTAGCACTACGAGAATCTCAATCTCCAACTCGATACTGTGCTCCTAAATCATAGGTACAAGAAAAATCACAAGAAATAAACCTAGGTATTGAAAATATAAGGACTACTTGGGTACCCTAGTGTAATGGTGGCCCAAGCATGGTGTGAGACATAAATCTCAGTAGTCCAGCACCATCGATGTCTATCCTAATCTAGACAGTGCAATATAAATTAACATAGTGTGTCATTTATAGTATGCATAGAGAAATAACAAATAAAATAACCACACCTTGGTTAGGGTTCCTAAATAGACCCCCTTCCCATACCACCTTATTAGGACTAATATGGATATCATAAAGGAGATACATGTGAAATTCATAATACATATAACATTTTCCAATGTAAACAAGGTAACTGAAAAAATCATTACCCCAAGCCTATGCTCTGTCTTGGGGTCTCATATCCATTTAAACTCATGAGAAATCAAAATTATAAGCAATAAGTATCAATAAATAGCACAATGGGTTCATAACAATAATAAAAGATGCATCTCATAATAGAAAACAATCAATCATCCAAATCCATCAAAACCAGTGGTGGAGTCCCATGACCATCCAATGCGATATAAAATAATCCCAAGTATCAAAATGGGAACATCCAATAATCCAGTACCACCGAGTCCATCCAAGGTGATCCAAATGGAATCCATTATATCACTATGAGGCATAGTAACTTCTAAGTCTATCCTAGGTATCTCACATAGGGGACCGAGTATCACCCAAGGCATGGCATATCCATATTACCAAAAGGTTTGTCCATGGTTTCTCCCCTAGGGAACTAGTATGACTCAGAAGTATAATAAACCACCTGGGAAGGCCTTCCATGGAAATCCAAAGCATCACCCCTGACACCTCGTGGGTATAACCACCTGAGGATGGGAGTTATACATGAATACTTAATACGAAACCAATATTTTCTCTTAACCCATTTTGAAAGAGTCATATCATGTGAGGTATATATCACAAGGAAATACATTTATAATATAGCATACCACTAAATAAAAATATCATGTCATCAATGGCATGGAAAGATCCCAAGCTACCAAGCTAGCCAAAGGACACAATTCAAGCCATCAAAATGGCATAAGGAATTTAGCACAAAGTAAACATGTAACAATTACATGACATTATTATCATTTTAATATATCAATCTAATAATATAAGAATATAGATCAATCTACTAAAATAGTTCATAATCATTAGGCACTTTCATAAGTAGTGGAATATAAACAGAAGCACATGGCATCAACATGCATCGAACCATAGGTCATCAACGACATTAAATAAAAAAATCTAACAGGATTGATTATGCATGGAATTAAAAAAATGGGATTGTTGTTCCACCCTTAATATTTCATTCCACTTCGAACTACTTAATGTAATAAAAATAAACTCATAATGAATAAATAATTTAATCAAATACATTCCATTAAATTCAACTAAGCATGGAAATTCATTTTATTATAACATGGTTGTATCAATTTAAACATTCAAGGAAAGTATTTCTTTCATGACAATCCATTCCATCCAAAACATGATACTTACTTTATCAAAACAAGGAAATTGGATTTAAAGTGGAAAGAAGGCACTTATAATGTGCTACATTTAAGAGGGAAATTACCAACTTGGGTAATCCCTAATACAAATAAATTCAATCACTTAGGAGGTGTTCGGTTTTAATTATACATTTACCAATTTCCTACATAGGAAAATTCATTTTATAAGGAAATACATCATGAGAATTTCCTTTAATTCAATTAATAAATTTGATAAAACAAACAAGTCAATTTACTTATCGAGGATTAGGAGACACTTAGAAGGTATCATTGATAAATGAGCATTTACCTACTTGGGAAAATCCCATTTATTAATCAAGTTATTCCATTTATAAAACGGGCCAAAAACTTAGAAGATGCTTGGTTTATTAAATATCTACCATATGGAGAGGAAACCCCCTATTTAGTACAAATTGAAAGGAAAGGTCCTAAACATGCCATATTTCAAACAAAATGACCATGACCAATCCATTAATATTATTTAAATGGGGAAATTACTAACTTTCTATAAAACCATCATCAAAAAGAAAAAATATTTAAAATTCAGACCGTAAATAAGCATGATATAAATAACTATCACTGCTTTTTGGTTTATAAGACAACGCACTTTCATTGGAGGGGTTTTATTATAAAAGCATGACTTTGCTTTATCAAAAAATTTATTTAATTATATTTAACATTTATTCTAAAACTCATTCAACACTAATTGAAAGCAAAAAAAGTGAGTAATCAAGTAACTAATGCATACTAGAATTTAAAAAGGGGAAAAGGAATGGGACCCTACCTCAAGAGGTAGGCCAAGAAAGCTAAGTAAACATAAATTATCACTATGATTTTTCAAAGACAATTCATCTTCATTGGAGGGGTTTTATTATAAAACCATGAATTTATTTATCAAACAAATCACTTATCATAATTAAAACATATATTCTAAAACCAATCAGCATCAATCAGTATCCAAAGTAAGTATGGAAAGTAAGTAATTAATTCATTCTTTAATTAAAGGGGTGTGGAAAAGGATCTTACCTCAAGAATTAAACTAATATAACACACAACACTTGTCAGATTTGGATACGATGACTCGAAACCGCTCCACAGTTGCACACACATACATTCTTATAGATATATATATATATATATATATACTTTTATCCAAAATACATATTCCCCTCACCATGAGGGAATATGTATGAAGAAGATATATATATACATACATACCTATGTATATGTGTGTGGACCTTTAAATATGTTCAAAACCTACTACAAAATATACATGGGACTCAAAACACATAAAGACACTAAAATAGAATGTGTACAACCAAGCCGCGAAAAAAGAACCTCACCTCAGATGCCGGTGACAAACTAAATCAACCCAATCCGCTTTTCCTTCAGCAGTAGATGTCGGAATATGACCAAAGGAGTCCCAAGAAGCCTTCATACAACCTAACATTATAAGAAACAACCAAAATCGGCATTATACTAACCCTAGGGTTTCTAACAAATGAGATAGGGCGACAGAAGACCAAAATCAGCCAAGATAGGGGGAGAAGATATCCAGAGACTCTATATTGATTGATCAAAGGAGGAATCGTGAAGAAAACGGTGGAGAATTTGACGAACAGAGGAGCCTAAGGAGAGGGGGTCGTGCATGTCATAAGTGTTCTTCCAAGGGGTCATGCGAGGAGGATAAGGGAGAGGGATACCCCCTTATGGATTCTTAAAAATAATATTAATAAAAAATAATAATAAATATAAATATAATAATAATAAATAAATAAATAAATAATAACAATAGTATAATGATTATTTTAATTAGAATATGTCTTTATTATTTCTTTTATTTTTCATTTAGCCTCATTTAATTAATTTTTATTTCAATTTTAATTTAATTTAATCCAATTTTAAAATAGGGTCTCGGTGCTCCCAAAACTCCTTGAGACACTGAGAAACTTATCAGGTCTTCACCCAAGTCCAAAAACATCAATTTAAAAGGTTGCAACTCTCAGAACTTCATTCCTAAGATCTATTTTAAATTCAACTCGCCCAGTAAATGCAAAATTCCAAATTCATTTTCATTTTTGTCCAATTCAAAACTCGGATCATTACATCATATGGCACATATTTTACTACATGCCTACGTGGAGATTGATTTGAAGATAATGTGGGAAAGATACACAAAGATACAAGGAGATAGATCCTGATAAAAATTAGATAGTTTTTGTAAAATTTAAGGTCAACTTTGTACACTATGGAATCAATGTTTCTCACGGGGGTTTACTATTGGGGCTCGGTTGGAGGTTTGAAAGCTTTTTCTACCAGTTAGTTTAATTTTTTATTTTTCACCCCCTCATGCTTTCCATGAGGTGGTATTTTTCATGGTGTGCTTTTGTAAAGAAAGTAGATTGATTATTTTATGTGTTTTTTGTTTTTTAGTGGTAGTATGTGTGGGGGGTTTTTTGTATTTATTATATTTTTCTATCTCATATTTTCTTCATAAGCATGACCATTATGTTTTGATCGAGGGAGATATTTTCAATGTAATCACTAGTGTGTAGCTTTCTTTATAAACATTGGGTGAGTTATTCACTATGTTTAAATATTATTTTGGGTTACCTACCTCATAGATTAATTGAAGTTCTTGACCATAAGAAAAGGGCGGTTTTGAGTTAGAGAGTAATGGCCATGACCAAGGAATTTCTTAGATCTATTTCTGATAACTACATATTTATCAGTCATATTTTTTTTCTTCAATGCTACATGAACCTAGATTTGAAATATCCTAGTACATATCGCCATTTATTGTTCTTTAAAAGTATTTTTAGTATTCCCTTTTTCATTTTGTTTTTTTATCTTGTCTATTGACTTAGATTTTTCCATCCGGAGGTACTTTCTCTATGTGGGTTTGACCTTGAACATGACCATGTACTACACCTTTATAGTTTTTATTGGGAAAGAGTACTATAAATTTCTACACTTGATATCACTTAGGAAGAAATGACATCATGAGGGCCATCAAAACTTATTATAACCTAGATTTAACCAAAAGAGTCATTATTTGAACTGAAAGAGTCATGGGTTACGATATCCTAGGATTGATTTTTCATAATGGTTTACACTAATTTTATTGGATATTATCTCACAAAAACCATTTTGATTGTAACAAAATATTGTAATACATGATGGATTAATAGTCATAGAATCCTCCATACGATGATAATTTCTATCCTTTAGTGAATCCCCTATTTTATTTATGGTTGAAAATAGATAAACATGGAATAAAAAAATTGTGTTTGTGCTTCAAGAATGAAGAATTCATCTAAATCATTCACAATTTAGAATACGGGTCGAATATGTGGTGGAAACTGATTGAAACATGTAATCAAATGATGAAATTATATTTTTGAAATGAAAAGAAATCAAGTACATATATTTTCCCATATTCTAAATCTCAATGGTAAAATAATTCCACAAACTCAAGAAAAAGGAATATAAATCTATCGAGGCTCATGTGAGAAATATTACCTGACTATTAAGGCACGCCTTTGGAAAATAATTCACAAGTATGAGTCTTATAAGGGAACATACATGGTTTAACAAATACTTAATTTAGAAACAATAAGTTCCCTAGTTTGAACATAAAAATTAAAGTTATTACTAAAATCTACATTTGATATTATGTTTGTTTCAAGATACAATTATTTTGGTAAGAAAAAATTAAAATTGTGAGGATGAAATTTCTTTAAGGAGGGTGAATTTGGAAACCCAAGTATTGTTAATAATATATCAGTTTTATATTTTATTAATATCCATGTTATGAATTTATATTTATTCAAGAAATATTTATTTTAAAAATATATTCTATATTTATTTCATATCACAATAGATGATATATAATAAAATAGATAATAATTATAAATATAAAATTATTATATTTATTTTACGACATAAAAGATGATTTATTCACAGGTTTGATATATTTCTTAACATGATTTCTTATTTTGATATATTTAAACAATTATTTAATTATTATATATTTTACATGTTAATATTTATATTCATTCCATGGATTTATATTGATTTTAGATAATTATGGTATGGTATGAAATAGGAATGTGATTTTTAGTTTAAAAATAAATGTTTGTTGTTCTAAAAAATATTATATTTAATATATTTTGAGCTATTATTTAAAAAAATTATTCTTTAATAGTTATAAATTGATTTTAACAAAATGAAATATATATTTTGAATCATTATGTTAAGAATAAATGAAAATTATTTTATTAAAAATCTATAAGAACAATATATGATAATAAGTAATAAATGTGATGATAATTACTTTATAGATTAAAAATTATGGTAAAAATATTATAAATTATATTTTTGTTTAAAATTATATTTTTTTAATGATTTAAAGGGTTGATTTTTAAATTCAATATTTTAATTATATGTGGTTATATGGTGAGTGATACATTTGTATTTGAATTGTTTTTAGAAAATAAGATTTTGAATTCAAATTGTTTATAAATAAATGGAATATTTTAGAATATTTTAGATATAAAACATTATTATTTAATGGTTCAATTTTGAAATTTTATTTGATTAGAATCATATTAATGAAGTTAAATTCCTTTTAAAAAAGTAAGAGTTCAAGTTAAAATTGAACTTTGCAATCTATTATTAAATATGTGTCAAGAAACTTATGGAACACTCAAGAAATATATGGATCAGGTAAAAATACTTAAATAAATAAGGTATAAATTTCTTTAGTTAGTGGATTTTTTCAAATTGGATAGAGTTTGAGTGACACACTTAAACTCTTTTTAAAATAATAATTTGAGTTCAAGTGGAATTCTACTTCTTAATCTTATATTTTTATCTAAAAATATATAGAATGTTATAGAAAACTATGGAGAGAATATTACATGAAAATATACTCAAAATATCATATAAAAATTATTCAATTAATATAAATTAATTCTTATGTTAAGATAAATATGAAAATACTTATTGATGTTGATGCAATGCTTACATAACATAGGAAATGTCAAAATCGACGACTTAAGTGATAAGAATGAGAAGGGATAAGGGGATTATAGATTTTAATATAAAAAAGGATTACTAATAATCGATTTTGATATATATTCATGAATTTTAAAATTATATAACAAGTTAATTATCCAAATTCTTACCTAATGCTTCCACAGGGTAAGAAAAGTCAAAATTCTTATCTTAAAAATGTTATCATGATATAAAGGGAAATAAATATTTTTGTGAATGATTTTAAATGATATAAAATATTAATAATAATTGTTATTTATGTTAATGATTTATTTTTACAATTAAATAATATGAAAATTATCCAAAATTCTTACACAGTGTCAATGCATCAGTTATGCAAGAAAACTAAAAGTAAAAAAATAGGTATTTTAAAATATTTAAAATGATTAGTTTTATATGAATTATATACTTTCAATGTTTTGAGGATAAATATGATTGGTTTGTAATTATTAAAATATTTAAATTTTAATTTCATAGTTACCTAGAAATTTTTAAAGACAAATTACAATATTAACCTAGAAAATGTATTTAATTGGTATTTAATGTTAGAAATTGTTTATAAATTAATAAAAAAATAATAAAATATTACCTTGATTCAATTTGGGATAATTATTTCCTTATCTATTTATGATCCACTTTACATTTTAAAAATACATTTTTAACCCTTTTTTAATAGGTTGGGGTTGATACCCCTTTATATTATAAAAGAAAGCCCTATTTTAAACAAGGTTGAGAGGTAAACCTACATCACCCAATGGACCAATGGGCCAAATGACCAAAACAAAATGGAATTAAGACTCGGTATCCTAAAGGCCAAAACATTGTCTAAAAGACCAAAGTGAGCAGTCAGCAACATGTCATGTCACCAGTCAAATGTTATGCCACCCCCAATACATTCTTAACCCTTAAAGATTGAATATTTTATTAAATTTAATTGAATACTTTCTATAAATGGGGACTAATTATACCCTTTCCAAAACACATATATAGTTCTATTTTATTTCCATATCATGCCAAAATACATCCCTAAATTTCCACTTTCATGTTACTAAGGCTTTGTTATAGGAAAAAGGTCCCTTATTTTAAGGATTTAAATTCAATCCATGAGAGGAAATTTAAAGGAACACCTGTTGTGGGGTGTGGTAAAAGTAAATTTCTAATGTTTTTCCAATTGCATCACAATAGTTGACTAGGTTTGTATCCCTAGAGGAGATTCTCGTTTTTTACTCACTTATTCTAAATCACATATGTCTACTTGTTTTTGTTTTTTTATTATTTTATGAAAGGAATGGAATTTTTTTGTTTACTTTCTAAGATATTGAAATGACATGTAGAATGACAATTTAAACTTAAACTAACATGAAATTCTAAATAGAATGAAATTATAAAGAAAGAAATTGGTCATGGGTTTGGTTTTAGGTTCCATAGTTATTATATTTTATTTGTTTTATTTTATTTTGATAATCAAAACATGAAATATTATGATTAATTACTATCGTTTTATTTATAAATTGTGAAATCGTGAATTCCTTAAGAAAAATAAATTCTACATACTCCTGTAATCAAAGTTAATGGAACACCTTGGTCAAGGGTGTAACATATTCTAGGAACTATCTCAATCAAATATCGTTTCATCCATTGATTGGCTCAACTAAATCATATGAAGATCTAACCAATTAAGAGAGGGAAAATAGATTAAACAAAAGAATATAAATAATTTTGAGTTTATGGCCTGGGGATAATCGTAACACATGTACATTCCCCTCTCATCTATCAAAAACATAAAATAAACTTTAAGTAATAATTCAAGAATACCTTAAACTCCCCCGAGCCAAGCCTTGAGTTAGCCTCCCATTATCGGGAGTAAAAGATCACTTGGTGGATAGAAAAAAGAGAAGAAAAATAAAATAAAAAGAAAAATGGTGAAAAGAAAAGGTATTATAGAATAAAAAAACATACACATGAAATTAAAAAAATAAAAAGAGAAGAAGAAGAGAGAGAGATAGATAGAGATAATGAGAATAATAAAAATATAAGAGGGGGAATGAGAAAGAATAATAAAATAAAATAAGTAAAGAAAATAAATAAGAAAGAATAAGAAAATTAAATGAAGAAGAAGAGAAAAATAAAAGATAGAGAGGGATGGTGGAAACTCTTAACAAAATAATATGAATTAATTAATTTTAATAAAATAGAATTGAAATTATAATTAAAATAAAACTAAAACAAAATTAAAATAAAAGAAATTAAATAAAAGGAAAAAAATGGCAGTGAGGTAGCCTCATTCAAGTGGATTCCCTCCCTTTGAGTGTATGTAATCTCCCTTGAGGTAGTGGCGATCCCTCCCTTTTATAGGTAGCAAGGGTGTGGGTCTCAGCCTCCTCCTGCTTCAAAGATTCATGGAGACCCAGGATCCTTCATATCTCTTTTTAAATTCTCTCTCGAGACTCGATAATATTCAGATCTAAAACACATGAATTTTTCCAGTGTTTCCCTCTTTTTGTGTGGATTGGGCCTCGACTTGGATCGAGTGTGTATGGTAGTGGGGAATGGTGGGTGTGGAATCAGCAACGGAGAAGGTGGTGCATGGAACTAATAGCGTTAGATCTTTTTAGAGGCTTCTCCTTCAGTTGGCCTTCAAAGTGGCTGGATGAATCTATTACGGAGGTCGTACGAGGTGTTCAAGGACCTCCATAGTGGTATCAATCCTTTCTAGTGTCGATCAAATCGAGTTCGAGCTTAAATGGTGGTGGAACTAGATATTTCTGGTTGAGATCGGTGGTGGTCGGTGATGTCAGGTGGCAGAGCCATGATAGAGCATGGCGACGCAGGCGGTGTGTTATATCCGAGCACAGGAGAGGCGTGACTTAAAAACGTGAATAGTAACCTCATAAAATTGTGTGCCACATTAAAATAATGGGAGGATAGCTGAGAATTCATCATCCAGATCACATATTCACCATCTAAAACTATCTGCAGTGGGGACGAGCTCCTATATGACACTTCACACACACTTTCATGTTGGCTGCACATACATGTGGCCCATGCGAGCTTCCCCCCACCCTTAATCCCCGCAGGATTCACCACCTACGGGCCACCTCTACATAGGACTTATTCCCCCATCCACCCCTACATCTTGATATGGCCTTCCCACTAGTCTATGGTCAGCCGACCCTATGAAGGATTGGTTCTGTGACTTGGTCGGGTCAGTTGAGGGCTAGTCAGTCTGCATTATTTTTTAAAATAAGTAAACACCTGAAATAGTTAGAGAAAATTTAGATCACTTAACAAAATTCATCAAAAATTCATATGTAATATTTCAAATCTAAAATAAATATTCTCTTATTCATTTAAAACCATTTTCATTCTATATTCATAATCTCCCATAATTTAATAAAACATTGTAATTCAAGGGCATTTAGATTAGAAATTTATTTAAAACCGTTGAAATTTATTTAAAAAATATGCACACAAAAATGAGTGTGTAAAATACCCTCATAATTAAACCATGCTTGTCCTCAACAATAAAATCTCAACATTGAAAATCAGAGGTCACAAATTCTACCAATATTAAAATTTCAAAATAGTGAAATTAAATTATTATCAATTTTAAATAAATATTTCAAAATTCACATAAAATATTAATTCAATTTCTCATTTTTCAAAGAAATAATCAATTCAGGCATTTTACTTTTCCTATTTTGAAAAATTATGTAACTTCTCTTTTCATTCATTCAAGTTCCTTAATTAATTATTATTAAACATTCCAAATCATGATTTAACTCTCTTTTGAATCTTTTCTCTCATCACTCATGATATAATTCGGGTAGGGTTATGCTCATATCATGAGTATATTCTCCTTATCAATAAGATTTTAAAGTATATAATTTCTCCACTTCATAAAGACAAAAGACACATAAAATCATAAATTCTTTCATTAAATGTTCAAATGACTATGAGGCTTAAGGTTGGTAGGATTTGATGATTTAAAAATTAAGACTCAAGGAGAAGGTTTATCTCTCAAGTATAAAGAATGATATAAAAATTAAGATCTGAATGAAATTATCCCCTTACAATTGTAACAAATCCCACTTCTCATGCTCAAAGTAAGTTCATAATCAATGTAAAGCATAATGAATTATTTGTGCACCCTCTTGATTTTTTTTCTACTTTTATACTTTGTTTAAAAGAACATTTTCATTCATTTTTTATCTTTTTCAAAATTTGTGTTTAGAATAAACCTCACATCCATCACCTAACCACATAGGATAAAAATCATTAGTCTAGTAATGGTGATTTTTGGTTTTCACAAATCACAACCAATTTTTTCATTTCTTTGTTCTTTTTATCATTTTCTTTTTTTATTCAAGAGGGAAAAACCATAAATAGTACTATGAATTTAGACCATTATCAATCCCCATATGTAGCACCCCCACACTTTTCTCTTACAATGTAAATCATCCCTTTCTTCATGACTCCATTCACCCCCACACTTCAACTTTAAAATATTATATAAATACTAAGAGGATGGTAGGAATGGATAAAAATGGATTGAAATGTGTCTCATTACTAACAAGTTTATTCATGGTTTCTATGGGATAAATAAGGATTAATTTAAAGGTGGTTTTCAAGGATAAGGGATTTTCAAAATATGCCTCAATCATTTTAAATGTTTTTTATGTTCATTCATAGCTTTGACAAGTTAAAATGCATGTTCTGGTTGGTCTCATGCCCCAAGATCACTCAAGAAATATTCTCACTAATAAATAGGAAGTACTTAGTCTAGAAATTCTCTCGAGAATGGGAATATGATATTGGAAAATCACTCAAGGAATGACTAATAATAATAAATTAATTAACATGAATTTTATAATTTCAAAGTATGAAAAATGGTCAGGAAATTTCATTTACATGAATCTACCAGTTCCCTCAAATCATGAGTCCTCATTTTAATATCCATGTTTCACTTTAATCATTAAATTATCTATTTTACTCATTCAATATTATTAACATTGAAATCTAAAACATGGAATCACATGATTCCTAATAAAATAATGTCTCTTATATAAGTCAAGTAAAGTAGTAATTCGAGAATGGACATGAAATTTCTAATTTAAATCTCAAAACATGTTGTTGGAAAAAAATTTAGAAAGTTTAAAATATAAAAAAAGGTGAAATCCCTTTCCCATGAATATTTATTTCTATTCCTATCACTATTTGGGGGGTTCCTTGTTCCATCATGGTCCTAAAAAGTAAATTACTCAATTAGTCATAAGGATCGTGTCGTTTAAGCTAAAAATGATAGAGAGAGTAAGGTTGTATGATGGACTAATCCTAAAAATGAAATTGAGATCTAAATTCCTAGAAAGTATGTAAAAGGGACAAGTCTTATTATGATTCCCCAAGTGGGACCTGAATTTTTACTACCTCCCAAGGGTAGTACTAGCTGTTATCCAAAGTTTGGTGGTGGATAGAGCTTCTTTGAATTGAACCACCACATGTAGCTTTTCCTAACTTGTGTTTATTTGTTAGTGGTGAGGAATGATCCATGGATTGAGTATACCAGATCAATCCCCTTTATAATTAAGTATATATTTCATGGAGGGGTAGGATTAAGTATGGATCATCCTCCTTCTTGGTTACTATTTTTTCAACCTCTTCTTGCTCTTCAAGTGATGGATCAATATGGGATACATGAATTGAATATTTAATGGGAATGTAAGAAGATATTTTTAATTGAATAAAATTTAAATTAGAATAATCATAATTATTCTCCCTTTCATAATAATAAGCCTCTATCATGATTTCCTCAGGCTCAGCTACTTAGACTCCCTCATGGGCTTCCTCGAATGCATGTTCATTGAAATTAGGGAGCATCATGTGTTCCTAAACAAGTGCATGTTCATTTTTCTCATCATCCTCCAGGGTATAATAAGAGTCATTTGATTTTGTAAAATGAAAACAACATTGGGTTATACTCAATTTAGTTTGAATGAAATTAAATGAGTTTGAGTTCAAGAATGTATCACCTACCTAAGTTGGTTCAGATTTAATCTCTTTTTCAGTGGAAAGTGCCACTTTTAGTTGAGTGTAAGTAGATGGAGGCAGGTAGTTAGGCTCATCCATTCGTTCTTCGAATTACACAACTTGGTTGATATCTTCCTCTATTGGTGTTGGCTTTTCTTCTTTACGGAGATCAAGTTTTTCCTCACACTCATTCTAGAAGGCATTCAAATCTTGTTAACCTACCATGTGTATCTTAGGTTCTGGTTTCTTCATCAATGTATGATTTTAGTCAAATTCTCTCTCCATTTTCCCTCTAATTGTTCTATAAATTTTCAATGTTCTTTCAGTTAAGCTTTATCATAACCAATCTCTTCTTCTTGTTGCTCCTGCACCTATGAGTAATTGTTCCATTCACAAAGATATGTCATGTTTTGGATCCCTAGACATAGTGCCAGTTTTGACAGTGTACATGTTGTGGGGTGTGGAAAAAGAAAATTTCTAAATTTTTTCCTAGTGCAGCACAGTGGATGACCATGGTCATCTTACTTGAGGTGCTTCTCATTTTATTCACTCACTTATTCTAAATCACCCAAGTCTACTTGTTTTGTTTTGTTTTTGTTTTTTTATGAAATAAATGGAAAATGTTTTAGTTTTTGTTTATTTTTTAAGATATTGAAATGACATGAGGAATGATAAATTAAACTTAAACTAACATTCAATTCTAAACAGAATTAAATTAGAAAGAATGAACATGGTCTTGAGTTTGGTTTTGGGTTCCATCATTATTCTCCTTTATCTTTTTTATTTTAGTTTGAAAATCCAAACATGAAATCTCATAATGAATTATTATCCATTTATTTAGAAACTGTGAAATCTTGAATGCCTTAAGAAATCTCAATTTCACCTCCTCATGTAATCAAGGTTAATGGAACACCTTGGTTGAGTGTGTGATATCTTCTAGGAACCAGCTCAATCGAATGTTTTTTCATCCATTGATTGACTCAACTCTATCATGTGAAGATATAACCAACTAATAGAGGGAAAATAGATTAAACAAAATAATAGAAATAAATTTGAGTGCATGGCCTGGGGGATATTCCCCACACCCGTGCATGTCACCCTCATCTATCGCAAACATAAAATATACTTTAAACAATAATTAAATAACACCTTGACCTTCCCTGGGACAAGACTCGGGTTAGCCTCCCATTATTAGGAGTAATAGATCACCTAGTTCATAGAAAGAGAAGAAGAAAAATAAAATAAAAATAAGAATGATAAAAAGAAAATGGATTAGAGAAAAATAAAACACGCACATGAAATCACAAAAATAAAAAAGAGCAGAATAAGAAGATATAGGGGAAAGAGAATGAGAATAATAAAAATATAAGTGGGATAATATGAAATAATAATAAAATAAAATAATTAAAGAAAATAAATAATAAATAATAAGAAAATTAAAAGAAGAAGAAGATAAAAATAGAAGATGGAGATAGATGGTGGAAACACTTAACAAAATAATATGCATGAATTAATTTTAATAAAAGAGAATTGAGATTAAAATTAAAATAAAACAAAAACAAAATGAAAATAAAAAAATAAAGAAAAGAAAAAAACTGGCAGTGCATTAGCCTCCTTTGAGTGGATTCCCTCCCTTGGTGTGCGCAGACTCTCCCTTGAGGCAGTGGTGATCTCTTCCTTTTATAGGGTGCAAGGGTGTGGGTCTTGGCCTCCCCCTCCTTCAATGTTTCCTCGAGACCTTGGACCCTTCATATCTCTTTTTAAATTCACCCCTGGGACTCGTTAATATTTATATTTGAAACACCAAAATATTTCAGGTGTTTCTCTCTTCTAGCATGGACCGGGCCTTGACGTGGCTCGAGTGTGCATGGAAGTGGGGCATGGTGGATGTGGCAGCGGTAGTGGAGAAGGTGTTGCATGGAACCAGCAGCGTCGAAGCTACTCGGAGGGTCATCCTTCATCTATCCATCGAAGTGGCCAGATGAAGCCTTCATGGAGGTCGTACGAGGTCTTTGAGGACCTCCATGGTGGTCGTAGGCCTTGCTAGTGTCGATCAGCTCGAGATCGAGATCTAGCTCGAATAGTGGTTGCAATGGAGATTTTTTATTGATATCAGCAGCAGCCGGAGATGTCAAGTGGTGGAGCCATGGTGTATCACGATGGTGTAGACGATGTGTTATATCCGAGCATGGGCGAGGCACGACTTAAAAATGTGAATAGTAACCATATAAAATTGAGTCTGGCATCGAAACGTCGGGAGGATAGCCAGGTGGTTATAATCTAGAGCCCAGATTCACTATCCAAAACCACTTATAGTGGGGAAGGTCTCCCACATGACATTGCACATACACTTACATATAGGACGCACATACACGCGGCCCATATGGGCTTCAGCCCACCCTTACTCCCTACAAGATTCACCACCCATGGGCCATCTGTGCACTGGACTGATTCCCCCATGCACCCCTACAGCTTGAGGTGGCCTTCCCACTAGGCCATGGTCGGTTGACCCTATGGAGAGATGGCTATGTGACTTGGTTTGGTCGGTTGAGGGCTAGCTAGCCTACATTATTTTTTTGAATAAGTAAACACCTAAAATAGTTAGAGAAAATTTAGATCACTTAAGAAAATTCATCAAAAATTCATATGTAAGATTTAAAATAAAAAACATTATTTTATTCATTTAAAACCATTTCCATTTTAAATTCATAATCTCCCATAATTTAATAAAACATTGATATTTAAGGGCATTTAGATCAGAAATTTATTTAAAACCATTGAATTTTTTTTAAAAATATGCACAAAAAAATGAGTTTGTCATGATTCAAAAATCAAGGTACGGGTTCCAAAGTCAATATTTTCTTTATTATTTGAAATTATTCCTCTGTAAAAATATTGTAAACCTCCTATTATTTTTTCCATGATTTTATTACTATGTTATTAACTCTATTTTTATCCACTACTGATGATATATCACTCTTTCCTTCTCAGCAAACCCTTTCCATAAGTTGTTACTATGTTGAAGTAAAAATTTCAAAATCCATGTATTTTATTTTCTATTCTCCTCTTACCCTTTTTATAACATGGGTAGATTTAAAATTAATTTTTAAATAGTAGCGTAATTATTTTAAAATTTATTTATAAAACTCAAATATTTTCTAGTATTTCTTTTCGTTTAGACTCGTTTAGAAAACATCATTCACCTATGGTGGTTTTACACTACATAAGTGAATAATGATGTTTTATTTTTAGTAAATAAATTTAAGGATTTAAAAAAAATATTTTATAATCAATGATTACATGAATACTCATATAATTTCTTGTTTTTTTCCTAAAATGATAAAATAATCATGATAATTATTATATTAAAAGAAAACATTCAAAGTTATTTTTAAGCGTAAAAAAAATATTATCAAGGAATATTTTATAAATTATAAATATCTATTAAGCTACTGAACTCCTTCATTTTTGGAAAGAAATAAAAATATACATTGAAACTTCTGAAGCTTATGGAACCTTTGGACAAGGATCTTTGACTATTACCATTATACCAAAATTGTTTTGGAAGTATGAACTGGACAACCTCAAAATGACCAATGTAAGAAATATTAATCTAATAAATGAACAAAAAATTATAAGAAATGAATAATAATAATGAAATAAGTATGAAAAAGGAATGGAAGTAAGTAAATGATTAATATAATTTGATTGTTTAGTAAGTTAGAGGACATATGAAGTGAGTTAGTAATTGAGGTAATGGGTTTTCTTTTGAAAATTTATTCTAAATGTTTTGAAGTCTTTATCTTGACACTCTCTCTCTCTCTAATGATTTCTAAGAATTTTCTTTATCATCTTATTATTGATCATTATTAATATTCCATGTTTCACTTTCATTTTCCTCTCAACAGGGAATTGGTTAACCCATTCTTTTTAATTCATTTTATTTTCTTAGGTTAACTTTAATGTTTATGTTTATGGGTTGAAATGAAAGCTCCTATGTGTTTTATTCATGATATGGTACTTGGATATTATAGTTGATGATAGGTGAGCCTGGGATATATCCCCCAATGTTTTGGGTAATGATTTATTCTCTAGAGAAAATATATTGTAAGTAACTGAATAGGTTGTTCCATTGTATGGGTGATTGCAAGGGTGATTGCGAGTGATATGAATATAATGTCCTAATATACCATCGTGATGTTCTATTTCCTTTACACTTGGTTATGAGTTTATTTAGTAGAACTCTTTGAGAAAAAAAAAAGATCTCATTAGTGAATATGAGTTTATACAAGCTCAGGGTTTATTATTTAAAGGAAAAACTTTTTCATGAGTTTTTACGTATTTCAATGGCCTAATGGGTTTTCTTTCTTTTTATAACCATTAGTTAGCTTAATATACTCATCCTTCATTTTTAAATGATTTTTACAAGGTTTAAGGATGAGTAGGAATGGTAACAAGGTTAAAGTTCCAGTTATAGAGATTGGTCAGGAAAGAGAAAGTGTATCCTTTAAAGGACTTGTTCTTGTGGGAAAAATGTACATTGAATAGTGTGGGTTTTGTTATGTAACGGATTTCCTGGACCTCTAATATTTTACACCTAAAGGTCCTAGGATTGTAATTGTTGTAATTTGTGTTTTGAAACATGTAATTATTGGGTTGTTATGTTCATGTTGTTTCAAAAATATCGTACAATGCTTAACTAAACAAAGAAATATGCGTGCTAAAATTAAAGTTATGACTGCCATGATAAATTGATTCCATGAAATGAGAGCATACAACTAACCTAAAATGACTTGACATGGCTTGAATGAAATCCCAACTAGTTACATGTGTCCCTAATAATATATAATAGTTACAATATAACATTTTCATTGAATATATATCCTACATCGATCCTTCGTGCAAGTCCCTTTATGAATATTCCCCAAGGAATCTACTTATCTGCCCCACCACCAAGATATCACCCTTTGACACATAGACTGGGAAAAGAGTATGTATGATAAAAAATGTGTAACTACACTGGTGGGAATATATGGGTGAGTAATACTCTCTAGTATGGTTGTCCCAACTATTGAAAAAACTATCTAAATAAGTTAGTGTGTGTAGTGGAAACTGTGAAGTAACAAAAACATCAAATGTCTCACCGCAAAACCAAAACCTAAAAGGTCTAACAATTAAAAGAACCCTAAGTTCACCAAAAGTAATGTTCTCAACATGAAATAACAATTTAAAGTAGTTATAAGAAACCACACTAAAACAAGGTCCAAATGAAGATTTAATCGACCTTAAATGAAGGAAAATGAAGTCACGATGTCCAAGAGCCCTAATCTCTAAAATTTCTTGTAGTTGAAATCTATATTATCATTCCACCCCAAGCTAGTATTGATTAGTGGTACCTAACAATACTACCATTAGGTAGGTCATACTCTACCTTGAGTATGTCCTTCCAGCCTCTACGACTGTATTAGAAGTCACCTGGCATTTATTAGTTAGACAAAGAAAACTTAGGACGTTCGATGGTTCTCACATAAATCCCCCTTTTGTGGAATTCTCCTGAGTTTGGGTGTCCATCTTGTATAAGAACTCCATAACTTGTGAGTTCACCATATTTGGGTGCTCTCACTCATGTGCGCTTTCATGTCCCACTATTCACTCTACCTTGACGTCCAAGTCCACAAAGATAAGTTCCATTCTATTTATTCAAACATGTAAGGTGTCCAAAGTGTTATTTAAATTTGGTTAAGTTGGACGAGTCAGTGCATCATGATGCCTACACAATCATTAATAAGTCTTGAATTAATTCTAATTAACAAACCTTGCTTGAATGACTATCTTGGACCCCCCAAGGGCTACCCTAGGTTCGAACCAACTATATCCATTTCCATAACAGATCACTTAATTATGTTCCAATACATGTATTATGTTCACAACATGAAACATAGTTAAAAGAAATTGAGATAAAAAACAACTCAAAACTCAAACTTCAAAAACCCTTGAAAGGTTTACTTACCTTCCCGTAATAATACACATCTCAAATCATCTTACCACACGCTTGTTCCCCATTTGGAACTAAAAAAAATTAAGTGGGAAAATTAACAACAATGCGACATTTTTTGTCTCAAAAAACATGCATTGCAATCTATATAGAAAAACAATTGAAAATGGTTCCTTCCAGTGCCGCCTTCTTTTCTCCCATCTCAGGTCGGCTCTGGTCCTCTCTTCGGTGTTTCAGATTGGCGCGTTCGCGACGGTTGGTCTCTTCCAGTGGCGGCAACGGCTTCCTCGACGGTGCGTTGTTGGTACAGGGTTCGAGCTTCAGATGTTGCGGTATGGGGTATGTCGCTGCGTATGGTGCCGGCAGTGAGTATGTTGGTAGGATCCGGTCTTCGTGTGCAGCTTTGAAGGCGGCGCTGGGATCTGTGGATGGCTTGCGGCGAGGTATTCTTCCGACGAGTTTTGATTTGGGAGGTTGTCTCTTCGGTGTTGGTTTGTTGATTTCTCTGTTGTCTGCGTTTATGGTTGTGTTGCTTCTTGAGTTTTGGTTTGGGGGATCTGCATTTTTTGTTCGGATTTGCTATTTGCGAGGAATTCTGGCATTTGGGAGCATTTTGGCTTTGAATTTGCTTGAAGTTCGTGGAGGCAGTGAAGGTTTGAAGGTGCGAATCGGTGTTTGGTTCTTGAACCTCTTGAATGCTGGGTTGTTCTACGGGTACCTGCACATGTTGAGGTGCTGTGAAGTATGGGGGGTTTGCAAATTTTGAATGCTTGGAAATGGTGGAGTTGTTGGTTGAATGTGTTGAATCAATGGAATGAAATTTAGGTTTTGTGAGTGATGGTTTGGTGTTTGGCCTTAAACTTTTGTTACATGGTGTTATGTTGGTCGTGGAGTTCAGTATGGTTTCTCACTTTTTCCTCAAAAGTGATTGAATAATAAAAATATAATTTTCAGTCATATGATGCCTAGGCCAACTAACATTGGTCATACAATGGTATCTGTTTTGTTGATTTTGTATTTTTTCTGTTTTTCATTATCTCCCACATGTGATAATTTAGGGGATATATCTGTTTGAACATTTCAATTTTAAAAACAATAAACCTAGATCTACATTTTATTTGAAACTCAACAAATAATAAATTGATATGTTTATATATATATATATGTTTATATATTTATTTTATGTTTCTTATGGTGGAGTTTTATGCTAATTTTAATACGTGGCTGCCTCATAGTGGCACCCGCAGCCATGTTATCCATATCCCCACGAGTCGTCTCACAACATTCATGGACCACAGGTGGGTTCCACTCGCGGAAGACTGTCTCAAAAAATACAAAATCATAAATGTCGACGAAAATGATGTTTCCCCAAAAAAAACCTTATCCAAAAGAAAGAGTTTATATTCATATTAAATCAATGGTGAGAATAAAATAATTTTAATTAAATTAAGATTGTTCGCTGTTTAGTGTGGAATATGTTTAAATAATAAAATTTAATGCATCTGATTAAATATAATACATTGCGATCGATAAATACGGAGACAGGCCGTCGTCGTGCGCCGCAGGCGGGCCGAGAAGCACCGGAGATCCCCTACGGCCGATGGAATGCGAGTGAACCGAAACATGGCTCTGAGGGGAAGGACCGCGACGAAGATCTCATCGATCCTTTCCGGCCTGACCGACAGAATCACTGTTTTCCGGCCTGAATCATGCCCCGCCGGCGCTGCAAATCGGAATCCGGGGGGCCGATGCGGACGATCCGACTTGTTCTCGTCGTTACCGGCGTTGGACGTGAGCCTCGGCTCCGCAGGACCTGGGAGGCTAGGGTTTGACGTTTTGGGGGTGAAGGATTACGAGGACTACAGAAAGTCCCTGTATGGCGAGATCACTCACAAGGCATTGTTGGTGGACGCTGTTGGGACTCTTTTCGTTCCTTCTCAGCCCATGGCTCAGGTTTGCAGAATCTTCATCACGTTAAATCTTTTCCTCCTGCCTCGAAGCCTCCTCTTTCTGAATCCTTCAGAGAATCGCTTGTTTCTTTGTTCTCTGTTTTTTTTTTTGGTTAATCGATCGCCTGTATACTTTTTGTTGTATTGTAGGTTTATAGACAAATCGGGGAGAAATATGGAGTGGAGTACTCTGAAAGCGAGATTCTAAACAGATATCGATGTGCTTACGCGCAACCTTGGGGTGGATCTCGGCTCAGGTATTTTTTTCCTTTCCATCATCGTTGTTTTCCTTGAGAACGGTCTTCATTGTTTTTCCTTACTATTTTTTCTAGTGAATTACTGTAAAACAAGCAATTCGATGTGATCACGTATAATCGTCGTTTCACCTTCTCATACCGCAACCGACCTGATTCTGGTGAAGGATAAACGTTGATAGCAAATACGATGAACAGTGACAGTGTCTGAACTGCCTTCTCAAGCATGCTTTGTTTGTCAATGAAGTGTAGTGTTTGTTACGAAGAACAAATTTACTGCATTACTGTGAAATTTGGTGGGGATTTAAATCGAACCTTTTCTTTTTAGTCCAATTATGGTTTCTTTCTCCCTGGATTGAAGCTCATCCCCTCTGATTCAACTGTTTGGGAGGAGCTAAAACATTGGTAGTTTCGTGTAAATTCAATCCATTTATGTAAATTCAATCCCGTATTAAAAGAATTTTAGAGGAATGACTAACCAACTGGCTGGCCGAATTATAGTCTTGGAGTTGATTGTGTAAAGCGTTCTTTCCCGATTCTTTAGTTATTTTGATAAGGATATCACTTGCTACAAATCTGAACATTTCCTCCATTTTCGTTACTCTGTTACTTTTTTTTCTTCTTCCAGATATGTGAATGATGGGAGGCCATTTTGGAGACATATAGTGAGTTCCTCCACTGGGTGTTCGGATTCCCAGTACTTTGAAGAACTCTACAACTACTATACTACTGACAAGGTTTGCTGCTATATTATCTTTTTCATTGTGCTTTGAATCACAAAAAATTGAGAGCATTTAGTTTGATCTGCCTTCTCAGGCTTGGCATCTATGCGACCCAGAGGCTGAGAAAGTGTTCGAAGCTCTAAAAAATGCTGGAGTGAAAGTTGCTGTTGTCTCGAACTTTGATACCCGATTACGGCCTCTCCTGCGTGCACTGAACTGTGAAAACTGGTTTGATGCTGTGGCTGTCTCAGCAGAAGTATGGTTATGCATTTTATGTGGTTTCCTACTCTCTTTTTCTTCACATTGTTAACCACCCCATTCTATCCTCTTGCAACAGGTTGCAGCTGAGAAGCCGAATCCCACGATATTCCTGAAGGCTTGTGAGTTACTGGGAGTAAAACCTGAAGATGCTGTTCATGTGGGAGATGACCGGAGGAACGATGTGTGGGGTGCGAGAGATGCAGGCTGTGATGCCTGGCTTTGGGGGACCGATGTCCATTCGTTCAAAGAGGCATGTTAGCATTTGATTTTCTAGTTTTTTCATTGGCAATCCTGTCTGATTTCTGAAATGCCAGTTCAACTTCTTGTTTCACTCATTAGGTTTAGTTGATACAGGTTGCAGAAAGCATGGGGGTCAAGGTTTGAGCTGTGGAGGCGATTCCCTTGTACAGTATCCCCCTCTTTCCTTATTTCTTCACTGTAAAATCTCCATTAGAGCTTAGGGGTAGTTGGTGCAGTTAAGTAACCGGAAGCAACCCAAATGCATGCTATGCCGAGCCTCTTCTGTATGAACGAGTTCGTAATTAGCAGTATATGAAATCACTCATATCATAGTATCTCAATCATCATTTTCTGTCAACATTTTGTGTAGAATTCCCATTGTTTATTCTTGAAAAAATGAGCATATATTATGCTGCATGTGTCACATTTTCAATGAAGTATTGATGGATAAAAAACATATAAAATAAATTACGAGCCAATCAATTGTTATGTGCATAAAACCCATATAACAAAACTCACGATGCAATCATTAATAATAGATAGTTCTACCTTTAGTTTTTTGACATAACACTTCAATGTTATGTGCATAAAAGAACACATATTTTGCCTATAATGTCAAACTTTAAAATTAATTTTGCTGCCAAAGAAAAAGCACATAACAAAATTTATGAAAGAAACATTATTCACAAAATATGCCTTCCGTGCTATATGATAGCACCTATTCAACAGCTAGGTGCCTATGATTTATAGCGATGAAAACCATGTAAAAGGCATGCAAGACATGCAATAATAGACATGCATCATACATAAAAATAAAAAACATATAAGCAATTTCATTGCAAATCAATGCAACCACATATTCCCAAGTCTGTACATTTGCAATGAAAATGATTAAACATGATGGTGTTCTTGCAACCTATGTTATTGTATTGAGACTATATTCATCAAACCTAAATAATGTCTAAACTTCAATAATGAAACGACCTTAGTCAAACTATCGACGAAGTTATCAGAAGTGTGTATCTTGTTTATAATAACCTTGCTCTTTATTTGACATTAACATTTGATTTATTATATAAAAGTAAACATAATACAACCTAAAAGATAGAGAATTCTAGTGTCTTTGAGAATTAGGTACATAGCATAACATTTTGAACATAAGATACAACAATATTATTGAAAACTTCCTAAACACGCTTCTAAAACTCTATGGATTTTAAAACTACAAGGGATAGCATGAGGACAATCATAAGAAACGGGTAAACTAAAAGCCCAATAAGAAAATAAACATGACATAATGTGATACATGTTAGATAATAGACATATCAATGAGGCATAAAAAGAGTAGGAATCGTAAATATAAACAACGAGACATGATATAACATGATAATCATAAATGGAAAATGTGATCACGACTTAAAACAGTACATTATAAACATAGGTCAAGCCTAAATCGTCAAGACATCATGTTGAGCAAAGTCCCATAAAGCAATCAGGTTCACTCTCTGTTCCAACATGACGCGTCATGAGACTAAACATCACCAAATGCATTGGAGTGCTATATAATTTCGGGCACACCCATTACTTTCATTTCATTCTCATGCTTAAGTGCACCACATAGATCATACAACATGAATTCCTTCATTATAATTTATTCCACGACCAAGGAGTGTGGAATACATATATGTAAGTCCCCAATCAAAAGTATATGTGCATAAATGTGAACACTCTTGATAGGAAATGAGTATGATATTCACTACACAATTGTTTTGGCATGAAATATCGCGGTGAAATTTCGATAGTATAACAACGTCACTTAAAGATTCTTTAAAATGGGTTGATGAGAGAGAAGAGAGTCTCTCATCACATAGGCATAAAATGGATAGTAATAGGGACATGGAAAAACATATCTTTACATTAGAAATAGGAAATAAAAAACATAAACTAATGATGAAACGCGAATAAAGAAAAGAATCCTAACTATATTTCAGCATGGTAACAGGTGTACATAAAGGATTATGAGAGACTTAATGAGAGTGAAAGGAGACTCTCATCATTCTTACATTAAATTTACATTAAGGAGAATATGAAAGAATATATCCTAAAATGAGCAAATGGAATTTAAGAGACATAACATAAAAAATGTGCTTGAATGGAAATGAGAAGAGATATATCCCTTACCCGAGTGTGTGACTCCAAATGATTGGGAGGAGCTTCTTGAGAGCTTGGAGGTGCCTTGGGAGAACTCTAGAGAGTGGAGGGGAGAATATGAATGTTCTAAAAGGAGTTTGAGTGAAGAGAAATGAGATCTTGAATGAGTTTATATAAGAAAAAAGAGAGATTTCTTTATTATTCAGGTTTTAGACTCTACATAATAAAATAACCAAAATCACAAACCATCCCATGATTTTTGCCCATGGTTTATGCCAAATGGGATTGGTTCTCATTATTTTATAATTCCATGGGTCGAAATTAATAAAAAATACCCTTACTTATGTGGAGGTGAGTCATACTCTTAAATAAATGGTTTCAAAACCTTAAAATATAATAATGGTTTTTGAGGATTCATAAGGGCTTTATAAAATTAATCATATAAACATAAAATCATATTATTTTACTGTTAAAACATAGATTTGGTTGTGGGTACTCTTTATAGTATTTATTACATCACTTTTGGGTCATTATGATGTCATAATACACAAATTATATTCATACGGTATTTAATTTTTACGTAAAAATTTGACTGTATCGGAAAATTATGAAAAATTCACCGTTGGATAATTTCAACATTATGATTCCAAAAATAATATTCATTTTATCTAAATAATTTTCTAAATATGTGAATTTTCACTTTTAAAATAAAATCGACATTTATTAAGAAATGCCGAGTTTTTTTATAAGAACAGTTTTCGAAAAATTATAAAAATTATATTTGGATTCATTAAAATTATATGATAATTTATATTTGTTAAACATTATTTAATAATAATATTTTATTAAAATATTATTTATTTCATAAATCCATTAATTCATCAAAATAAATCCCTTATTTGAATTTGAATATTACCCAAAAAAACTATTTTTGTTTTATTGTATCAAAATAAAAATCATTTATAAAGTAATAATAATCGGATGAAAATATATCCATTATTTTATAAAAAATAATGTACATACTCATATCATTAGTGTCTTGATACATATCCCTTTAATACATTAACAAATTCCCTAAGAGTAATGTGTGCGATAATGAGACTTTCATGGGGTGGTTCGACATATATGGGTTGGGTCGTGATCTCGATGAGCTTGAACTTCTCTTGTAAATAGTTTATGTTATGATTAAGTTGTTGTATCTCAACTTGGGATTGATCAAGGGTAAATCCCAGTGATGTTATCTCCCTCGAACGCTCTGATAAATGAGCTTCATAGGGTATGATCCTACTGGTTGTGGCCATTAATTCTTTTGTCTGTGTCAATTGGATTTGTTAAAACCCTATATTTGTACTAATTATGTGATCACTATTTAATGACTATATTATCAACGGTAATGGTACTTAATGGTATTTTAAATCCAATTGGATATAATAAAAAAAGAAGTGTATATGTTTTATATAACCATATTACATAGTAATACATTTAATTAAATCAAAAGAAGAATTTTATTTATAACAGTTCAGGTCGTTACAATCTTCCCTCCTTGAAATTTTCATTTCCCACACTAAGACAGATGAGAGTGACTCTTCTTAATCACTTCCTCCGATTCCCACATCGCTTCTTCAAACTTGTGGTTTCTCCATAACACTTTGACCATATTCATTGTCTTATTTCATAGAACTTTATCTCTACAATCTAATATCCTCACTGACTGCTCTTCATATGAGCGATCATTCTCCAATGGTATCATCTATGGATTGAGTACATGTGAGGGGTCTGATATGCACTTTTTTAAGAGGGATATATGAAATACATCATGTAGTTGAGATATGTTATATGGGAGTGAAAGTCAGTAGGCTATTACTTCGATGCGATCAAGGATCTCAAAGGGGTCGATATATCTTGGACCAAGATTTCCCTTATTCCCAAATCTCATCACTTTCTTTCATGGATATATCCATAGAAATACAATGTCTCCAACATCAAACTCTAGGTCTCATCGACAATTGTCATCATAGCTCTTCTATCGACTCTGAGCAGCGTTGATGTGCTACTGAATGATCTTAACCTTTCCCACCATTTCCTCGACCATTTCAAGACCTAGTAATTTTCGTTCCCTAACTTTATCCCAGCATGCAGGTGTTCTGCACCTCTTCCCATAAGGGGCTTCATATGGACCCATTTGGATGCTTCAGTGGAAACTAATGTTATAAGAGAACTTGACCATAGGAAGATGTTGGTCCCATCATCCTTTGAACTCAATTGAGCATGCTCTCAACATTTCCTCAAGTGTCTGTATAGTCCATGAATATTGGCCATCAATTTGAGTGTGATAAGTCGTGATGAAATGCAACTCAGTGTTCAAAGTGTTTTGGAGACTCTTCCATAACTTAGAGGCAAATCTCAGATCCCGATCAGATGCAATTGATAGTGATACTCCATGCAGCCTCACCACTTCTCTGATGTATTTCTGTGCAAGTTGATCCAACGAGAAATCTTCTCGAATCACAATGAAATGTGCTGTCTTTGTAAGGCAATCCACTACAACCCATATAGCATTATTTTCTATAGATGTCTTCGGAAGTCCGATAAAAAATTCCATGGTGATGTTTTCCCATATCCATCTAGGTATGGGTAGTGGTTGAATCACCCCCTTAGACTTCTGTCTTTTAGCTTTCACTTGCTGACATACTAGGAACTTTGATGTATATTCAGAGACCTCCTTCTTCATATTTTCCCACCAATAGTTCTCTTGAAGATCTCGATACATCTTTGTACTCTCAAGGTGAATAGAGAAGGTTGATCTATGTACATCATCAAAAAAATCCTTCTTTAACCTCGGATTTGATAGTACACATAGTCTTGACCCAAATCTCACAACTCCTTCATTAACATTGAACTCCAAGGATTTCCTTTTTCTTATAGTTTCCACTTTCTTATGAATTCCCACACCATCTCTTTGAGAATCCTTTAACCTCTCCAGAAGGGGCGTTTGAAAATCATTTGTGAATGGATTGATGATGATCTTTCCTTTATGATTCCAATGCCCATCCTTTTCAAATCTAAGAAGAATGGATCGTTCTCAATTCTCATCAATTATAAAATTGTTGGATCCTTTTTACTTAGAGTGTCCGCCACTTTATTTTATTTCCTAGGATGGTAGTGAATTGAGAATTCACAGTCCTTGATCAGATCAAACCATCTTTGTTGGAGCATATTCAGCTCTTTCTATGTGAATGTATACTTGAGGCTTTTTTGATCTATATATATTTCACACTTATACCAAAGAGGTAATGCCGCCATATTTTTAAAGCGAATATCACTATATCCTACTCCAACTCATTCGTTAGATAGTTCTGTTCGTGAACTTTCAACTGCCTTGAAGCATAGGTTATGACTTTGTCATTCTACATCAACACACAACCCAATCCCTTCTTCGAAGCATCCCTGAATACTATGAAAATTTATCCACTTGTGGGTAGTGTGAGCATAGGGGAAGTGGTAAGTCCTATTTTTAGATCCTTGAAGCTCTCTTCACATTCATCATTCCAAGAAAACTTAACTCCCTTCTGAGTTATATTGGTAAGAAGGTTTGACAATCACAAGAAGTTTCTCACAAATTAGTCATATTACCCAATTAATCCAAGGAAACTATGGATATCTATCACAGATGTTGGCCTCAACCATCCTTTAATTACTTCTATTTTTGAAGGGTCCACAGATATGCCATTTCTTATGATGATATTCCCGAAGAACGATATTTCCTTCAACCCGAACTCACATTTTCTATACTCTGCATAAAACTTCTCCTTTAGTAATGTATTTAGCAGAGTGCTCAGATGCTCCTCATGATTCTCCTTGGTTTTGGAGTATATTTGAATATCATCTATAAAGACTACCACAAATTTTTCAAGGTAATCTCTAAAGACTCTATTCATAAAGTACATGAAGATTTCTGGTGCATTAGTGAGCCCAAAAGGCATCACTATGAACTATAGTGCCCATACCATGTATGAAAAGTATTCTTGAGGATATCCTCCTTCTTCACCCTAACTTGGTAATATCCCGACCACATATCCACCTTGGAGAAGTATTTTACTCCACATAGCTGATAAAAAAATCATCAATTCGTGATAGAGGATACTTGTTCTTTATCATGATCTTGTTGAGATCACGATAATCAATGCAAAAGCGTATTGACCCATAATTTTTCTTGATGAAGAGGACTGGTGCACCCCATGGCGAAGCACTTAGGCATATGAAACCTTTATCTATATTCTCATATAGTTGTTTATTCAGCTCCTCAAGTTCCACAAAATTCATTCTATACGAAGTCTTAGATAATGGAAATGCCCCAGGTATAAGCTCGATTTAAAATTCAACCTCTTGGCTAGGAGGAAGAACAAAAAATTCCTCAGGAAACACATCAATGTATTCCCTCACAACAGGAATGTCTTCGAGGATGGTTCTTTCCTTAGACTCAATCATTTGATCTAGATACACTTTCTCGTAGGGAAATAATATCCATGCCTGTGATGTCGGTACTAAAGAAGATTCATCCTCCTCCTTGTACTTGTACATAATCAGGGGTTGATTCACAATAGAGAGAGTGATTTTATTCTCATGGGAATTTATGTTGCCTCTATATAGGAAAAGCTAATCCATACCCAGAATTGTGTCAAATTCCACCAAAGGGAGTATAACAAGGTTTGTTAGGAAGTTCATCCCACAAATTTTGACATGGGAGGAGTTATATACTTAGGATGCAATAATTCCCCCATTTTTTTCATCAAAAACTCTACTTCCATGATTTTTTGTGGTGTTTGAATTGTTATACTTAACTTTTATGATATGAAATAATACATAGAACCCGAATCAAAAATTACATTCACTATTATTGAATGAATAACTACTGTATTTGTCACCACTTCATTATCAGGATCCACCTCAGTGGTTGTGATATAAAATATCACCCTCAGTGCCTTGGAGGTTGTTGGTTGTCTCTGAAAATCCTTGGCTTAGTGAATTGGTTTACAAAGTGCCATGGTTCCTTGCAGTTGAAGTAGTGAACAATGCACCAGGGGTAGACCAGAGCATTCCTTTCCTCCATCGCATTAATGGGTTTCTTCTATTTGCAATCACTAGCTAGGTGCCCTTCCTTTCCGCACATAAAGTATTTCCTCACCCCCCCTTAGGCAATTTTAGGGGTTCTTATTTCCGCACATTTGACAAGTGGGATGTTGAAATTTCCTAGCACCGTTATATTTCTCCATTGGACCACCAGAATTAAACTCCACATTCCACTTCTTATCCCCATGATACCCTTGAAATTCACCGATCTCTATTTTGACTTTGAGGGCATATCAGACAATTTTATCATAACCATCAAAGTCACGGATCACCAAATATTTTCATAGACTAGGTTTTATCCCACCAAAGAAGTGGTCAACCTTGCATTTGGGGGTAATGACAAAGCCAGAGGTGTATTGTGCAAGTCTTGTAAAGTTTTCCTTGTATGCCTTGATAGATTCATTGTCTTTCTGCTTGAGGGAAAGGAAATCCATTTCCATTTTAAGATGAAGAGTGCGGGGAAATATTTATTGAATTTTTTTTACAGAATTCCTTTCACCCCATCGCTTCAATTTATTCCTCAGGCTTTGTATTCTTGATCAATGTCCACCACTGATCAGCTTCTCCCTTCGTACGATAAACGAACAGTAGAACCTTATCTTTCTTAAAACATTGAAGGATGGATAATATATTATCAATGAAGTTGATCCATTGTTCCGCGATTAAGGGATCAGATGATCCATTGAAATTTGGAGTCCTTTGTCACATAAAGTTCTCAATCATAGCTTATTCTCTCTTAGGGGGATTTGAACTCTCCTCCTGATCTAGGTTTCTATTCAGAACTAGATTTAGTTGAGAGATTATCATAATAAATTTTAAAATTCTTGCTCCCATCGAGTTGGACATCTCATTGGGGTAGTCATCACATTGCCCATCGTATTGATTTTTTACCTGATTCCTCCTATTTTTGGCCATTGGCTAGAATAAAAGGAAAATTAAGGATGAGCATTTTTAAACTATTTAACACATAAATGGGAATTTAATGACATTAAACGGGCAACTTATAACTTACATTTATTTCCTTAACTTATTAATTTCTAAGCTTCAATCTATGTTATCCATGATCTATTTCCTAACATATATTCTTATGGTAATTTTTTATTCCCTTAATAATGATTCGTAATGAGATTATGAATTTAATGAAGCATATCCCCTAGGAGTGTCAAACCAGGTGTGCAGTAAGGACCATTGTCATGTACCAGGTTACACTGAGTTTGGCCCATCACACCTTATTGGATTTATTACCCCTAGGTACATCTATTCCAGAACCATATCCACTTATAGTATGAATACATAGATATATTTTCTTGATAAACCATATACTATATACTTACCAAAATTTCGGGATGTTTTCTTATCATTAGTCTTATCCTTAATGATTTCTCTATAGTTTTATAATCATAATCCAAAAAATAACTAAAATTTTCCTCTGATACCAATTATAACAACCCTACTCTTTATTTCACATTAAAACTTGATTTATTACATAAAATTACACATAATACAACCCAAAAGATCGACAAGTCTAGTGTATTTGGGAATTAGGTACATAACATAACATCTTGAACATTGGATACAACAACATTATTGAAAACTTCCATAACATGCTTCTAAAATTCCATGGCTTTTAAAACTGCAAGGGATAACATGGGGATAAACATAAGGAATAGGAAAGATATAAATCTTAGTAAGGGAATACACATGTTATAAGGTGATACATGTTAGACAATAGGCATATCAAAAGTGCATAAAAAGATTAGGAATCATAAACATGAACAACGAGACATGATATAACATGATAATCATAACATGGGAAATATGACCACAACTTAAAACACTACATCGTAAACATAGGTCAAGGATAAACCACCAAGACATCATAGTGGAAAAATTACCATAAAGGAATCAGGTTCACTCCATGTCCCAACATGATGTCCCATGGGACAAAACATTACCCAATTCATTGGAAAGCTATATAATTTTGGATGCACCTATCACTTTCATTTCATTCTCATGCTTAAGTGTTCCACACAGATCATACAACATGGATTCATCCATCATCATAATTTATTCCACGAACAAGGAGTGTGGAATACATATATGTAAGTCCCCAATAAAAACTATATGTCTATAAATGTGAACACCCTTGATAGGAGATGAGTATGATATTCACTGCACAATTGTTTTTTCATGGAAAATCACAGTGAAATTTCAATAGCATAATGACATCATTCATGTTGGTTCTGAGTGCAGTGAAATTATGAGAGGGGCAGTGAAAAACTTTTATTTTTTCCATTATCAATGATTAATTCGAGATCAAGCGATGATGAACACTATGATCAATGAATTTGAATCAATGAACAAGTAAGGGTTATTAACTTGGAACTAAGAGAGAGGAGATCAACACATGTTGTTTACAATTAATTTAATTAAATAAGAATTACCTCCAAGGTTATTCTTTCTTTGTTGATGCATCCGAGCACAGATCTGTAGTGATCCGTTGTTGTGTTGTAGAATCCAAGTATAGGATTCCTCTAGTGGTGATCCACACGTGTTCCACGTATCTATAGACGTCGTCGAAGGAGTCTATGGGTGCTAGTTCAGAAGATCCTTACGCTTGCGATGTCCACCTTCGATCGCCTTAATAACCTCTTCCAAAGCATTCTCCTTGATCCGATGGAGGAGGATCTCTATCATTCTTAATAGAGTTCTTGGAGAGGAATGAAATCTCTAGGATTGAGAGATTTTCTCCAATTCGTTGTTCACAACTGTTTGCTTGGCTTTCCCTTGGCTAATTAGAGAATAATATAACTGGAAATTTATTTCATTAAAATAATAAAATAATTTGCACAAGTGATTTTAATTATTTCATTAATCATAGAGAAACTCCCATGTCAAATAATAAGAGAAATATTATTATTTCAAAACATGCACTTAACTTGTGAGTTATAATTAAATATTATTTAATCAAATACACCTTAATAAATGATTTATTACATAAAGTCACACATTATTAAATCATAAAAGATTGTGAGGCATTTTTATTTAGGTGATTATATATATAATATAATACATGAAACATGGGTATAATGGAATTATTTAAAAACATAAAAACATGCCATTATATTCCATCCATCTTCTAATACTCTATGGGATAACTTGTGGACATATATAAGAAAAGGGTGGCCTATAAAGCCCAACAGGGGAATAATCAAAGCCTAGCATGATATAAGTAATACATGTTATTCAAGAGGCATATCAAGGTGACACAAAGGGGGTGAGAATCATAAACACAGTCATTTATGAATAACAAAAGATGATAACATCAAGGAAACATAGGAATGTTGAAACATCATGAAACATGACATCATAAGAAAAAGTAAAGGCTTACCACCATGAAATCATAACATAGTGTTCTTAGGATTACCTTAGGTGAAATATACATGGAATATAAAAATATAAGAACATTACCTAATCCATTGGAGGGCTATGTATTTTTTGGCCCACCAGTCACACTTATATCATGAACATTAATTTATGTGTCACATAGATTTTACATTATAAGAAAGCATTTCATCAATTTTAATCATGTGATTAAGGATTGAGGTTTACATGAATGATAGTCACAAATATATGAAGGATATGAACATCTTGGTTATTACCATTGAGTGTAAATGTTGATGGGTATTCACAACACAATATTTTGTCATGGAAAATCAAAGGATATTTTTGGTAGTATAAAAATTGTATATAAAGTTTCATGAAAGGGATTAATGAGAGTGAAATGCATCCTCTCAATACATGGATACCATAAGGATAGTAAACGTATGTGTAGAAAAACATTACATCATGAACAATTGTAAATCAAAAGGTCTTCGTACAATAAATTTAAATCAAATAAAAAGGAAGGGGATAGAGGCCCCTATCTTGAGAGGGAGATTCCAAAATCATGGGAGGAGTTTCCAAAGCACTTGATAACACCTTGGGAGGTATTTTAAGTGGGATTAGGATATAAAATTCACGATCTATGGGTTTTGAGTGAAGATTTGGGAGAGAATGGGTGGTTATTTATAGAAAAAGAGAGGATAATTCTTAATTAATTTCTAAACATAGGTTATAGACTCTATTTGGCACTGTAGCGAGAACTGTAGCAGACAATGTTTGGCACTGTAGCAGCCGAGAATATGCCCCCGTTTGGGCCTTCAGGCCACAGATTTTGTCCCTGAGTCCTGTAAGTCCTTCGGGCCACCCAGGCCTTCGGGTCAGTAAGGCATTTGGGCCACCTCAAGGACTTCGGTCCACCTTAGTGCAGATGCAAACCAGACAAACCTATAAGGAACATGCTCCATAAGGAGGATGAGAAAGGAGATTTCACCATAGAAGAACCTAAATGGATTGCAAGAATGAGAGGGTATGACAACTGCCATCAGGACAAGCCTGTGCATGCACGGGAATGCCTAGCTGAACAGCCATGCGAAGTTGGAGAGCTGATTTCACGATGAAGATGCTGGGGAGGAGCAGTTCCAAGTAGTTAGTCTGGGTTGTATGTAATTTTTGAAGCCTACAGGCAATGAATTCCTCTAAGGCCTACGGGCCATGTAATACTTACACCTACGAGCCTTGTAAGGGTTCCACCTCACCCCTTGAAAGGTGGATTATCAAAATCAATAAAAAAATGAAGGCCTTCGGGCCATTGGAGGAGGTTATAGACTCCATATGATAAAATAATAAAAATCAAAAACCTTTACATGGTTTTTCCCATGGTATCAGTCAAATCAGAGTGTTTGTAAATATTTTATTATGATAATAACTGGAATCCTTAAAATAATATCATTGGTATTGTGTAAGTGAGTCAAGTTCATAAATAAATTATTTTGGAAACTTAAAATAATATAGGTTTTGGAGGATTCATTAAGGGTTTTATAATAAAAATAAAATAACCTAAGAATTCATTATTGAAATGTATAAATATATAAATTTAGTCATTGATTATTTCTATGTTATTTATTAAATAACTTTTAGGAAATTATTATGTTATAATACAGACCGTATATTTATAACGTATTTATTTTTTACCTGAAAAATTGATTATCCATGAAAAATGTGTAAAATTAACTATTAAATAATTTTAATTTGTTAATTTAAAAAATAATATTTATTTTATCAATATAATTTTATAAATATGATAATTTTAACATTTAAACAAAAATCCCTATTTACTGAAAAATACTACTTTTACAACATTTACAAATTTTTTACCCTTATAAAAATTACATTGGACTTCATTGAATTATATTATCAATTAAATAATTATGGTATAATAAGAATATTTTTTTAAAATATTATTTATTTAATTTTTTTTTGAATTTATCAAAAGTGTGTCTTAATTAAAGCTATATATTTCCTAAAAATACAATTTTTATTTCTTTGGTTCAATTTTTTTTATTAAACATGTTATATAATCACTGATAAAGTACAAATGAAAAATGTATTAAAATAATCATTATTTCCTTATGAATGAAATATAACAATTCATACTTCTAGGGTCTATATATATGACCATTTGTTACAATAGTGTACGCAATAATAGTATGTTGTACATTAGTGGTGATTTCTTGGGTTAGTTCGGTGAATGTTGTTCATTCCGTGATATTGATAAGATTGAACATATCTAATAATTGGTTTCACTCAAACTTTAGATGTCGAATATTATCTTGGGATCAGTAAAGGGAAATTCCTAGTGATTTCATTTCCCTCAGAAGCTTCGATAGATGGGATTCATAGTGTATGATTCTACTGGTCGAGGCCATCCCTTATTCCATCTATGTCAGTTAGACTCGATTATAACCCTTATTATATTATAATCTTAGCATTTACTATACAATGGATATATTATTAATGGATAATATGATTAAGTGTCTTTTAAATACAAAAAATTATATCTATCCAAAATAACCAAGGTAGGGAATGTTCCTTTTAAAACTATAATTAACCTACTTAATAAAAAGATAGATTAAATTATTTATGTTTGGGTTATTAAAATTTTATTTCATTTTAGTAAAAATTCATTTTTAAGATTAAAATTCATTTGAAAAAAATAACAATATTTCACTATTTTTTTTCAATTAATATAACAAAATTAATTTATACTAGTTATACAAAATGAATCATGAAAAATGGATTTTTTATTTTGAATCAGGAAGTTAAAATTTAGTAATGAGTTAAATTTCATTTTTGGTCATAATGAATAGTTCCCATTGTAAAAATTAGTTACAATGATAAAGGGTAAAAAAAATTAATTAAAATAAAAAAACTATGTTATAAGGTCACAAAATATTATCTTAATTATTATTATATTAGATTATTTTGAAACACATAACCTTAGCTTCAAAATTGGATTTATTTACCACCGATTTACCATGAGTAATAAATTTATAATATTTAAAAGTTTAGGATATTTATATGTGTTCCACTTCCCTTATAAAAGGGAACCTCCTATCCCAACTTATTCAAAAACATTAAGCACTCTGTTGGTCAGAGTGGATACTCAAGAGGGGGGTGAATTGAGTTCCAATTAAAAATTTCTATTAAAAATATTTCTATTAAAATCCCCCAATTAAAACTAAGTTAAACTGTAGTGAATTTGTAAAACTGTAAGAGTTTGATTAGGTTCTCAAAAGATTGATTAGGTCTCAGTTAATTTAATCAGAATATTAAATTAGCTTTCAAAACTAACCTACTGATTTATAATAGTTACAAACACTTACTAGATTAACTATCAAAGTAACTTTAAAACAATTTTATATTTCAAAGTAATTAGCAGCGGAATATTCAATATAGATTAAAACCAAAATAAGTAAGCACACCAGTTTTAACCAAGAGGTTCAGTCTCAAGCCGAGACTTAGTCCTCTCAAAAAAAAATTATATAAATTGTGATCCACACCCTGGATCGGGGTTAACAATAGTGCAAAGACTGTCCAGGTCCTCAGACCTCTACCACAGTTATTTGTGGGAAAAAAATAACAACATATCACAGGCTGTCTAGGTCACAATTGACCTCTACCACTATCCACAGTGGGATACAAGATAATTAAAGAAGTTTTATGTGAGGATATAGAAATCCTCCAGTTTAGCACAGGAGACAGTGTGTGTCTAAAATACAGAGCACACACACTGTTCAATATGTAAATGAATGAAACACAATATAGCTAGATAGATGTAGATGAGTTTAGAGTGCTCTATGTGTTTTGAGTAAAGCTCTAGAATCCACAGATTGTTGTAGAGGAAGCTTTGAGTCCTCTGGTTTTTGTCAGAAAAACAGAGTGTCGTTTTTGTGCTTGACTTCAGGTCCTAGTTGAACAGCCTGACCAGCTTGAGTGTAGATGAAATCATTGAAGCTCTCTACTCCTTCTTGTTCAGGTTCTACAGATCCAGTATGTAGCATTCCTTCTTCTTTTATGCATGTAAGTCTTTTTTTGTATCACCAGAAGGTTGGTTCGTATATGCATGGAAAATACGGATCCTATAGTTCGTTGTTTTCTTTAGTAGTTCGAGTTTCCCTTTTATACACATTCATCTCTAGTTAACATGAATGATTACCTTTTTATAGGTAAAAGGTACGGTTCCTGAAATGCCAACAATTATCATTAATTAATTGCAGTTGTATCAAAAGCACCAAATATGGCCGTTGCTAAATAAACAAATAGAAATAGAGTTTAGAGATATGATGACTGTTTCCATCAGTAGTTGTTACTCCTTGTAATGTTAGCTCGCTTCAATCGGTCGCTCTATGTAGTGGTAGATCTCTGTGTAGCGGTGAGCTCCTATCGGTAGCTCTTTGTTCTTATAGCAGTAGCTCCTTGTATCAGTAGACTTTGTATTATTGGATGCATTGTATCGGTAGATGTTACTCTGTGTAATAGTAGCTCTATGTAGCGGTGACTTCCTTCTATCGGTAGCATTGGTATATCAGTAGCTTTCTTGTACCAGTAACTACTTCTATCAGTGACTGTCTGTACCGGTGGAATTTGTATCAACAGCTCTGTATCAGTATCCATTCGTCTGTCTGTTTATCGGCAGGTCTGCCCGTATCAGTAGACTTGATCTATCGGTGAAATTTGCTTGTACCAGTAGCTGCTCATATCGGTGACTCTGTTTGTATCGGTAACTATACTTATAGGTAGACTTCATGTTGGTATCTTGTATGCATCGGTAGACTTGCATACAGGTAGACTTATACATACCAGTAGCTCTGTTCTGTACCAAAGACCAAGTGTCTGTTTGTCTGTAATAGTAGCTCATGCATACCAATGGACTTAACACTTATCTGTTCAATGCAACACATAACACTTATCTGTTCTATGAAACACATATTCATATTGAATTATAATTATTTCAAAGTACATATAAACATAGATAAACATTGATTAACATATTTCAATGATTACTTTTATATTTTTGTCAACATGATTTAACAGATATATATATAGGATTATAAACACATATTAAAGCATGATTGGGATTATCAAAACATATTGAAACATAATTGATATTATCAAAACAGGTGAGGTCAACAATCTCTCCCTTTTTGATGATCACAACATATGATATTATAATCCAAAATAATCAGTAATGTATCAGTATAAAATAAAATGGGTCTTAGTTCTCAGTTTGAGTAATGAAATTTTAAAATGTGAGATTTCAAATGTATCAGAAGATATAGCATTAAATCCAATTGTATCAGAGATAATAATAAAAATTATAAAACAAAGTACTAGAATTATAAAACAAATGTGTCAGAGGTAAAATTATAAAACAAATGTATTATGCTCATAACATATTTCTCCATATCAGTTCTCCACTTTTGTATTATTTCTCCCCTGTTATATTAATTATATCCCTTTGTGATTATAAAAAAGAAGGGAAGAAGGGATGAGAGAAGTATAAGAAATTAAGAGAGAGTGAAAACATGGATATATTACTTTCGGCACAAATACATAGAAATATAGAATTGAAAACAAAATACAGGTGATTACTATCAAAGGTCTGAGCTACAAATCAATCAACCTCCTGAATGTCCACGTGGGATTTGGCTTTGGGTTTAGAGGTTGACTCAGACTGTGTGGATGTAGGTGGAGGATTAGGAACACCAGAAATGATCAGAGGAGGCCGAGCTACTGAAACTGTTCCTGGACTGTACTGTGTAGCTCTCTGAGTGATCATAAGAGTAAGGATACAGATGTCTTGGGCTGGTGTCATCTGAGCAGGAGAAGTAATAGAGGCAGAGCCAGGTAAAGATGAAGGTACAATGATAGGAGTACTGTCCACATGCAAGAATGGCATCAACATATTCCTAAAGTCCATTATGATTCCTCCTCCTCTTTCCATAGAAAAAATGAAATCATCCTTCTTCTCCATGAATTTTTCCAAAGATGGAGTCAACTCCCTCAGCTTGCTGACTTGCTCTCTGAAATCTTAAGAGACTGGAGGTAGCTTCATGTTCTCTAACATAAGATTGAAATGGTTGTTGAGCTGATGCTTGGTTTAGAACCTTTGTAAATAGTAATATACCTTGTCTTTCACTTCTTTCTGAGAAGCATAAGCTTCTCTCATATAATCTTGGATGATCTTCATGATATCTCTAGTGGTAGACACCACTTGGGTCATGGAAGATGAGTCAACAGAGCTACTGGTTGAAGCTGAACCAAGCTCCTCCTTCATCAAATCTCTAATCTGATCCAATTCTATTGAAGGTATCAAAGCAAGAGAACAAATAGAGAAAGTCACAGTTTCCTTGAAAATCTTAGTTAGCCCACTAATAAGATTTTTCACTACAGAATCTTGGGTGCTAACATGCTTTGATATAGAATGATTAAACTCCTCAAAAACTGAGACCATTTGGCTGACTAAACTCTTTACATAAGCCAAATCCTTGTCTGCTTGAGATTTAGAACTCATATAGGATTCCAGAGAGACAATTGATCTCTTTAGAACTTCAACATCCTATGGCAAGCTAGAAACCTGATTCTAGAAAGCTGTGATTTCATCCATTATCTCTGCCACAAAGGTTGACACATTACAACCAAGAGATAGTTCAAAAGACTTTTCCATATTTCCCATCTCTTCAACAAAGCGACTCTTTAACTCGGAAACAGAAGCACTCAAAAACTCTTTCATCTTAGCTTTCAAAGATTTTAAGTCATTCCTGGTGACTATATTAGCAGGAACAACAGTAGGTGATCTTTCAAACACAATACTGGCCACTGATTCATTCATAACCGATTGAATGGATGACACTAAGGATGCTTCCATTTTTCTTATTTCTTCCACAAAAGATGTCTTAAGATCAGACTTCAACTGATCTAGATCAGATTTTCTTACCACATTCTCAGGTAATATCTCAGACAGAATATCATAATTAGCTTCTGGTTGACTGAGGGATGTCTCATTGTCAGAATCTGGGTAATCCAATCCACAAACTACAAACCCTAGGTCCTCTGCCGAGTCTTCAATCTCAACAGCCACTGAAACACTTCCAAATCTGGTTGGATGATCCACCTCAAATGGTGAATTCTCCTGTACAACAATAGCACCCTTAGCTTATCGGTCTTCCTCAAAATAATCTTGCACAACCATCTCCATTTCTCCAACAGTAGGAGTCTCCTCAGGAATAGGAGCAGGTCTATCAACTTCAACAAGAACAACATCTAAAGGCACAACAGAACTTCCAATCAGAGGACTCAAACTCAAGGTGGCAGAAGCAGATTCTTCAGTTTCAGATTCTCTTTCTTCTTCCTCATTCTCTGGGGCATCCTCTTCCTGATCTGATCTCTTCTGGTCTTCCTCATCCACATGTGCCTCTTCATTTCTTACACCCAAAACAATTTCTGTACTAGGTGGGTTCAAAGAATCACTTCCCTTTTCTTGTGATACAATTTCAAGAGTTGGGCTAGGAGGAAAGTCCGGATCTCCTCCATCTACTACAAAGGAATCCTCATCTTTTGAATCATCATTATACAATGGCTCCTCCTCATTAGGTCATATACCTGGATCCCTCACATCCTTAGGCCTAGAAGGATGATCCACAGGATTAAACTTATCATATAACTTCTTATCATCAGTAACCCACTCCCCTCTCCATGGGTTCCAGCTTATCTTCATGTACTTACACACTGTTCTTGTGATAAAAAAGTTGTTTCTTACCACCACTATCTCATCTTGAGACTCAGCTACTCCCTTTACTTTAATCATAACCGAAATCAACTTGGAAAAGAATAAAGCATTGGTTTTGATTTTGGTCTGGTCATATCCTCCATTGGAATCATTATCAGCCTGCACAGATTCACCTTCACACCATGTCTCAAGAGATGTAACAGATAGATATCTTGATATCTTAAATTTGCAAAGTCCCCTCTTATTAGACTTAGTACATGTTGCACAAATTTGAACAACAATCTATTTTCTCCATCCATTTCAGCAGCCACCACCTTTCTCTGCTTGACACTACCAGTGAGCTCCTCTAAGGCAATCTCATAATCAAATATGTCACTTGTAGGTGGTACTGTCTTCGATGAATATCCAAAAATTCCTTCATGTGGTACTCTCAGGTACTCAGCCCACTCAACAGATAAAAAGGCTATTTCCTTTCCATTTACCCATGAAACCATTATATTTTCTTCATCAGATTTCTCAAAACTCACTAACTCATAGAACTGTTTTACTAGCTTCGGATAGTAGGGGCCATTGTTATTCGAGAATCATTCTACCCATTTCCGATCTTCCAGCACCTCTATAAATAATGATTTACTAGACATCAGCCATTCCCTGCATAGCTCTTTCTCGATTACAATATCTCTATTTTGTAAATGCGGGTTCACTGGATGCCTCCCTGACCTTGTTCTACCAACACTACTACTTGCTTCAGGCCATGTCTTCTACTTCTTCGCATTCGGCTCATCAAAGTCATCTCTGACAGTCGGAAGTTTGGTTTTTTCCATCTCTGGATTGAAGAAGTTAGGGTTCTCACGAGACTCGGGGATTCAAGGAGTTGGGTTTGAGAGAGGAGAGTTCGGTGGATTGAGGAATAACTAAGACTTAGTTTTATCATTTAGGAATCATAAAATAAATAATTAGAATATAATAAGTAAAGTATAAACGATATAGATTCCGGCGGCTAAAGACATAAGTTTAAAACAGCGCATAATAACGGTAAGGTATACCGATGAGAATTCCTAACAGTGAGGTCCACTATCAGTGAGGTATATCAGTGAGGTTCATACAGGTGAGGTATAATAGTGAGGTTTCATACTAGTGAGGTATAACAGTGAGGTTTCATACCGGTGAGGTATAATAGTGAGGTTTCATACCGGTGAGGTATAACAACGAGGTTTCAATGCTCAGAGTCTATCATTCCTAACTCATGTCTAATGTAACTTAACCTATCTGAATTCAAGGGCTTAGTGAAAATGTCAGCTAATTGATGTTCAGTACCAATAAATTCAAGAGTAATATCACCCTTTTGTAATGATCTCTCAAAAAGTGGGCCTTACATCAATGTGTTTTGTCCTAGAGTGAGAGACAGGGTTCTTTGAGATGTTAGTTGCACTAGTGTTATCACAGTTAATAGAAACATGTTTAAAATCATATCCATAGTCCAAAAAAGTGTGTTTCATCCACAGAATTTGTGCACAGAAACTACTAACAGCTATATACTCTGCTTTAGTAGTAGACAATGAAACTGAATTCTGTTTCTTACTACACCACGATACCAGGGACTTACCTAGAATATGACATTTTCCAAAAGTTCTCTTTCTATCTAACTTTCAACCGGCAAATTCATCATATAAATAACTTATTAAATCAAAAGATTTTTCTTTTGGATAAAACAAACCTAAATTTGAAGTATGTTTAAGATATTTAAAAATTCTCTTAACAACAATCAAATGGGATTATTTGGGATTAGATTGAAATCTTGCACACATACACACACTAAACATAATATCTGGTCGGCTAGTAGTAATGTAAAGTAGACTCCCAATCATACCTCTGTAATTTTTTTGATCAACTAGTTTCCCAGATTCATCAATATCCACCTTACAGGCAGTACTCATAGGTGTGTCACTTTCCTTAATACTGTCCAAACCAAAATGTTTTAAAAGATATTTTTTATATTTACTTTTATTTAAAATAATACCATTTTCATTTTGAAAGACTTGAAATCCAAGACAATATTTGATTTATCCCATTAAACTCATTTCAAATTCATTTTGCATACTCTTTGAAAAATCAATACATAAAGCATTCTTAGAAGATCCAAAAATAATATCATCAACATAGATTTTTACTATCAAAACATCTTTATAAATTCTTTTAATAAAGAGGGTTGGATCGGAAATCCCTTTAGAAAAACCTTTTGAAGTAAGAAAATTACTAAGTCTATCGTACCAAGATCATGAAGCTTGTTTTAAACCATATAAAGCTTTAGAAAGTTTAAAAACTTGATTTGGAAAATGAGGATTAGTAAATCCAGGTGGTTGTTCAACAAAAACATCTTCAATTATAAAACCATTTAAAAAAGCACTTTTAACATCCATTTGATATAACTTGAAATTCAGATGAGCAACATAGGAAAGTAGGATCCCAATGGATTCTAATCTAGCTACAGGTGAAAAGGTCTCTTCATAATCTATTCCTTCCTCTTGAATATACCATTGTGCAACTAGCCTTGCTTTTTTTCTAACTATGTTTCCAGACTCATCAACTTTGTTTCCAAAAACCCATTTAGTGCCTATGGTCAAAGTGTCCTTAGGTCTCTCAAATAATTCCCAAACTTTGTTTCATTCAAATTGATTTAATTATTCTTGCATAGAAATTACCCAAAATTCATCATTGATTGCATCATTGATATTTTTAGGTTCTAACTGTGAAATAAAATCTTGATGTTCAAACTTGTTTCTTAGAGAAGCTCTAGTATGTGTCCCTCTATCAAAATTACCAACAACAACATCTAAAGGATGATTTTTTTAGATTCCTAGTTGATCTAGTAAAGGTAGGACTAGAAATTTCAGGATCTTCTCTATGTTCGGGTTCACCAGAATCAGATTCTGGAATATGTTCAGAACTGTTTGTCTTTACAACAGGTTCATTGGTTTTATCATTATAGTCCAGAATAGACAGATTTTCTTCAAGATTTTCAATGGAAGATTTGGGTTCATGTGGATCAGTTTCATCAAACTTGATGTGAATAGATTCTTCCACACATTTGGTTCTTTTATTGAAAACTCTATAGGATTTATTAGATATTGAGTAACTTAGGAAAATTCCTTCATCACTCTTGGATGCAAACTTGTCAATATTATCCTTTGTATTGAGAATAAAGACTTTGCAACCAAAAAATCTAAAGTAATTAACCTTAGGTTTCCTATGGCTCCACAACTCATAAGGGGTATTTTTGAGAATAGGTCTGATCAAGACTCTATTAATAATATAACAAGCTGTATTCACAGCTTCAACCCAAAAATAAATAGGTAAATCATATTAATTAAGCATAGTTCTCGCAATTTACTGAAGGGTTCTATTTCTTCTTTCTACTACACCATTCTGCTGAGGTGTCCTAGGGGCAGAAAAGTTGTGACTATAGACATTGTGTGAGAAATATGATTCAAACTCATGATTTTAAAACTCACGAACATGGTCACTTCTCAAGGTCTTAATCTTAACTCCACTAAGGTTTTCTACATACTTGGAGTATTTAATAAAGTAAGAACAATATTCACTTTTGTGAGCTAATAAGTATACCAAAGTGTATCTAGAATAGTCATCTACCAGAACATAGACATAGTGATTCCCATTTAAACTAGAAACTCTAGAAGGTCCAAACAAGTCCATGTGAACCAACTCGAGAGGTTGAGAAGTTGAAACTTATTTATTTGATTTAAAAGAAACTTTATGTTTCTTTCCATTTTGACAAGGATTACAAACTTTATTAGCTGGGAATTCAAGTTTTGGTAGGTCTCTAACTAAGTTATTCATAGTCAGTTTTCTAAGTGAATGAATGTTGCAATGTCCTAATCTTCTGTGCCATAGCCATGACTCTTTATGAAAAACATTTAAGCAAGTAATGTTCTGTTTAGCTAAAGAATTCAAATCAACTGCATAAACATTTTCATATCTCAAATTAGAAAATACTAAAATATTTTTTGAATTAAAAACATTACAAGAATCATTTTCAAATTTAACATTGAAACCATCATCACACAACTGATAAATACTTAACAAATTATATTTAAGTCCATCAAAAAATAAAACTTTAGAAATTAAAACTGAATTAGTGTTACCAATCTGGACTAAGCTAATGATTTTTCCTTTTGAATTATCACCAAAGGTGACATGGCCTCAATCAACTTTGATTAAACTCTTGAAACATGAGTAATCTCCAGACACATGCCTTGAACATTCACTGTCCAAGTACCATATCTTCTTATGGGAACTCTTTAAGTAGGTATCCTACAAAACCGTTTTAAATAGAAAATGACTTTGGTACCCAGATTTTCTTGGGTCCAGACAGGTTAGCAAGCAGAGCTTTTGGTACCCAGATTTGTTTAATGGGTCTCATATAATCATTAGATTCAAAATATTTTGAAAAATAAACTTTATTTGATCTATACCCATGTGAATAGCTAGTTGAAGCATATGAATTTCCATAACTAGTCCTCCAAGTAGCATTCTATCCAGATTTAGGAATAAATCTATTTTTAGTAATCTATCTCTGTCTAGGATGATAGCCTATTCCAGTGGTATATTTAGGTGCCACTTGTTTTCCTAGAATTTGAGTTAGAGTATTATTTCTATTTGTGAATTTCTATAAGTTCTTCCTTAATTACTCATTAGACAATTTCAGTTCAGTATTTTCCTTAAGTAATCGATCATTCTTTTCTTTTTCTATATCAAGTGGAGATTTAACAGAGCTGTTCAAAGCATGCTGTTTCTTCAAGGTCTTATACTTTCACTTCAATTCATTAGAGGTTTCTTCTATCATACTACAATATTCAAATAACTCTTCACTGGTCATATTTTCAGATTTAGAATCATAATCAACTCCAGAATAATATTAATTTAAAGTAGGAGTATCCAATGTTATCTCAGATGTGTTTGTCATGAAACACATATTATCCTTTTGAGATTTTTCATCCTGAGAGGAATCAGAATCACTAGAACTATCTTCTGAAGTACTCCAAGTTTCTTTCATATCTTTCTTGTACTTATTTTCCTTGTAGTCATATTTCTTCTTGAATTTTAACTTTGGACAGTCTGCTTTTACATGTCCCTTCCTTTTGAATTCATAGCAGACAATTTCATCACTCCTATCATACTTTTTCCAATCCTTATTCCAATGACCTTTGTTGTCATATTTTCCTTTGTAGTTTAATTTTCTAAAGAATTTCTTCTTCCTGTAGAATTTATTAAATCGTATGGCTATCTGAGCCATCTCTACATCACTGTCAGATGCACTTTCTTTATTAATTTAACTTTCACTTTCACTTTGAAGTTTCCCTTTGTCTTTACTCTTTGAAGCAGATGTCTTGAAGGCTACCGACATATTCCTTGGTTCATCATCTTCTTCTTTGTTAACCTTCAAATCTTCCTCATACATCATCAGTTTTCCAATGAGTTCTTTTACAGGTAACAAGCTGATGTCGCACAACTCTCTAATAGAGATAGAGTTTCCACTCCATCTGTCATGTAGACATCTAAGGATTCTCATGATCTGTTCTTTGGCAGTGACTTCTCTTCCAAGATAAATCATTTTATTGACAATCTCATTGAACCTGAGATACATTTCAGAAATAGGATAATCAGGTTTCATTTTAAAATTATCATATTTTATAGTATAAGTATTAAGCCTCATTTCCTTTACACTAGATGTGCCTTCATGTGAAACAGACAAAGTATCCCAAATTTAATGGGCAGTTTTGCAAGCAGAAATCCTATTAAACTCTTCATCTTCTAAGGAACAGTACAACACATTCATGGCTTTGAAATTGTTATTGTAAGAAAGTTTAGTAGGTTCATCCCATGTTGTTCTATCAGTCATAGGAAGTTTGTATTCATTAATAATAGATGACCAAATTTCAAATATCATACTCTCAATATGCATTTTCATTTTCATTTTCCATTGAGCATAGTTGGTTCCATTAAAGAATGGTGGTATGTTGGTTGCAGCACCTTCCAATATATTATCCATACTAACGTATTACTTTAAAAGAGCTAGAAATTTAGAATTAACAGAAATTTACATATCTTTAAAGTATAACTACAATCACAGTTGAAAAATAGAGTGTTCCGAAATCCTTTAAAACAAAAACAAACAACCTTTGATACCAAATGTTGGTCGGAGTGGATACTCAAGAGGGGGGTGAATTGAGTTCCAATTAAAAATTTCTGTTAAAAATATTTCTATTAAAATACCCCAATTAAAACTAAGTTAAACTGTAGTGAATTTATAAAACTGCAAGGGTTTGATTAGGTTCTGAAAAGATTGATTAGGTCTCAGTTAATTTAATCATAAGATTAAATTAGCTTTTGAAACAAACCTACTAATTTACAATAGTTACAAACACTTGCTAGATTAACTATCAAAGTAACATTAAAACAATTTTATATTTCAAAGTAATTAGGAGCGGAATATTCAATATAGATTAAAACCAAAATAATTAAGCACACCAGTTTTAACCAAGAGGTTCAGTCTCAAGACGAGACTTAGTCCTCTAAAAAAAATTTATATAAATTGTGATCAACACCCTGGATCGGGGTTAAAAACAGTGCAAAGACTGTCCAGGTCCTCAGACCTCTACCACAGTTTTTCATGGGAAAACAAATAACAACATCTCACAGGCTATCCAGGTCACACTTGACCTCTACCACTATCCACAATAGGATACAAGAGAATTAAAGAAGTTTTATGTGAGGATTTAGAAATCCTCCAGTTTAGCACAGGAGATAGTGTGTGTCTAAAATACAGAGCACACAAACTTCTCAATATTTAAATGAATGAAACACAATAGATCTAGATAGATATATATGAGTTTAAAGTTCTCTATGTGTTTTGAGTGAAGCTCTGGACTCCTCAGATTGTTGTAGAGGAATCTTTGAGTCCTTCTATGGTTTTTTTAAGAAAAACAGAGTGTTGTTTTTGTGCTTGACTTCAGGTCCTAGTTGATTATCCTGATCAACTTGAGTGTAGATGAAATCGTTGAATCTCTCTACTCCTTCTTTTTTAGGTACTACAGATTTAGTATGTAGCATTCTTTCTTCTTCTATACATGTAAGTCTTTTTTTGTATCACCAGAAGGTTGGTTCGTATATGCATGGAAAAGACTGATCCTCTTTTTCGTTGTTTTCTTTAGTAGTTCGAGGTTCCCTTTTATACGTATTCATCTCCAGCCAACATGAATGATTAACTTTTTACAAGTACGAGGTACGGTTCCTAAAATGCCAAAAATTATCATTAATAAATTTCAGTTGTATCAAAAGCATCAAATATGGCCTTTTCTAAATAAACAAATAGAAATAGAGTTTAGAGATATGATGACTGGTTTCCATCGGTAGCTATTACTCCTTGTAACATTAGCTCGCTTCAATCGGTCGCTCTATGTCGCGGTAGATCTCTGTGTAGCGGTGAACTCATATCGGTATCTCTTTGTTCTTGTAGTGGTAGCTCCTTGTATCAGTAGACTTTGTATCAGTGGATGCCTTGTATCGATAGCTATTACTCTGTGTAATAGTAGCTCTATGTAGCGGTGAATTCCTTCTATCGGTAGTTTTGGTCTATCGGTAGCTTGGTTGTACCGGTAACTACTTCTATCGGTGACTGTCTGTACCGGTGGACTTTGTATTAGAAGCTCTGTATCGGTAGCCATTCGTCTATCTGTGTATCGGTAAGTCTACCCGTATCGGTAGAATTGATCTATCAGTGACACTTGCTTGTACCAGTAGCTGCTCATATCAGTGACTCTGTTTGTATCGGTAACTATACTTATCAGTAGACTTCATATTGGTAGCTTTTTTGTATCAGTAGAATTGCATACCGGTAGACTTATATATACCAGTAGCTCTATTCTGTACCAAAGACCAAGTGTCTGTTTGTCTGTAACAGTAGCTCGTGCATACCAGTGGACTTAACACTTACCTGTTCAATGCAACACATAACACTTATATGTTCTATGCAACACATATGCAGATTGAATTAGAATTATTTCAAAGTACATATAAACATAGATAAACATTGATTAACATATTTCAATGATTACTTTTATTTTTTTGTCAACATAATTTAACATTAATATATAGGATTATAAACACATATTAAAGCATGATTGAGATTATCAAAACATATTGAAACATAATTGAGATTATCAAAATAGGTGAGGTCAACACACTCTATCTCAGAAATTACTTACCCAAATACTTTAATAACTCATTTCATCTGATCCTAAAGTTCCTAGTCTCACTAAAATTCCATCCTAAGAAGTCTTAAGATGTAATCCAAAGGAGGTTTTCCAAATAAGAGGTATAAATCTTAAAAGAATTCTTCCATGTTTATTTCTTTTTCTACTACCTTCAAAACTACCATAACCATTATAAAATAAGTATATCATCATCTATAATATACTAAAATTTTATTATGTTTATGGTACAACCCTTTTTCGTCTCCTTTTCCCTCCCACGGGAAATGAAAACATCTCTCATGTGTATGTGTGGACAACTACCTCCACAAAGCGATGAGATTAGTTTTCCATCAGGGACTCTAATGGATGGTTATTATGATGTATTTAATGAATATATATGATATTTAATATATAATTGTTATTATTTATATACAATATGTTATATACATTATTTTTTCCTCCTAAAAGATAATTGAAAATATCATTCATGTGTATGTATAGACTACCGTCTCTATGAAACAACATGATTCATTTTTCATTAAATCCAAAATTTTTTGGTTTTAAATTTTTATTTAATGTATAAATATATAAAAAAATTATTTTTTCAATGTAACCAAAGGCCCTCTGACCACAGTCAATGCCCTAATGTTATTTTCAGGTTATAAACTAAACGATCCCAAAACATACAACATGAGATTACTCATATTAGTAACTAAATAAAAAATGATAATAAATGAAATAAAAGGAATAAAGATCATTGAATAAATCTAAAATTTTTTCTTAAGAAATTAAATAATTAAGATAATTTTATTCTTTATGAGTTAGGGAATGTATGAAACTAGACTCGATATAAGGTAACGGGTTTTCTTTAAAAACTTGTTCTAAAAAACTCATTTCTCTTCCATGTCTATGTTCATCAGTATTTTTCCAAAATTTTCTAAATTATACTTTAAATATTTTAAAATTTCATTTTAAAATAATTTTTACTTTATTTATAAATGTTTTTAAAGAAATATTCTTTACATTTTTTACACGAATCATTTGACAGTCTTTATAAAAGTAATAAATGATTATTTTTTAACATTTACTACATGAATGACCATTCCCAACATCGTATTTGTCATTAATTACAAAGAATAATACATAAATAAACATTAATTTTTAAATTAATATCTTATTTATTCTTTTTGGAAAATTTTCATTTTTAAGAGTTTTTAAAAGAAAAGGATATTTACTCACAATTATATGCAAAAATGGAAAGTGATTCCACTTACGGATTCAACTATTTTTTATAAGGGTTTTATGATGAAAAAGTGATATATTATAAATTTTTTTTCCATGATATAGTAATTGTTCATTAAATATTATGTTGGGTGGGACTGACATAGATCATACTGATGGGTGAGCCTAATATGGATCACCAATGTAGTGGGTAATGATTTATTCTTTGAAAGAAAAAACGAGGGAGATAACTGGTTTTTTACTCTTATGAGATTAACTAGGACATAGTTATTCCAATAATGGTATAACATGAGTGATCACTTGTTATTAATTTGATTATCCAAGATACCCGTTTTATTCTTCAAAAGTGTTTTTATGGATTTTTTTTATTTCCTTACGTACATAATTTTTATGAACTTTTAATGGTCAAATGTTTGTTTTCCAAAGAAACATCTTCATGATTTACCAAATTTCTCAGGATGAAATCATGTTTTTACAATACATACTAATGGATTTTAAATTTTTTAATTTAGAAATGTTGGATTTTCATATGTGGAAAATTTTTATTTATGTGCTCAATGTTTTTTTTTGTGAAAATGAAAACATTTTAATTAGTTACCATTTTTTCTAATGGACTAACATGTTTCCATTATTTTTATATACCTTGCAGAGATTTTTATGCATGTATCATATTTTTATATTTTTTCAAAGGATCCAAGGATGAGTAAGAACTACATCAAGGTCCAACATTATTATTTTTTACTTGTCTTAAGAGAAGAAGAAGTGTCTTGAATGAAATATGGGTGTAAAATTAAAGCATTTTTTTTGGGAAAAAGTGTTCAATGTATTGAAGTATCCAATTTTTTATATAATTTTTTTCATAATTCTCTAAAACACTATACCTAAATAGATGATGTGAATCTAAAAAATGAGATATCATTTTCATTAAACTCATATTTATGGATTGTTAAGATAAAAAGTTATTATAGTTTGTATCATAGAAATGATTATATACCTCTAATGGTTAGGAGAATAATAAAATACACTTTTAAGATATTCAAATTTAGGGTTATATTATCATGAGATAGTTTTTAGGATTCCCATGCTACTTCATATAATAAATTTCTTTCTAGAATGGTTTTCCTCAATAGAAATAGAGTAGCTAAAGTAGAATATAATCAATGGGATAACAACATTCTAAGTCATCAACCATGAATGATTAGAACTAAAATGTTTTTAGTGGTATTTTTTATGACAACATCATCTATTAATGGTGGAAACCATGAATGAGGATGACTAAATTCTCTAAAAATGAACATCTATATAGTATAGTATTTAATGAAACAAAACCAAATATATATTTTTGGATATTTTTACCTGAAGAAATATGGATTATGGATAATTTCAATAGAGATAATATTAAATGTTTTGGGACATATGGAATGTAAAAAGGTAATAATTTTTAATTATCATTTCGAAGGTGAAGCCGATTGATGGTGTTTGTTGATTAAGAATACTAATTTAAATAATGCGATAGATTTTATAGAGTGGATTTTGTTTTTAACACCCTGAGATTTTATTATATATTTCTCTTCAAATAAATTTTTTTTTGATAGCACGCGACACATGAAAACCTGAGTCTAAATGAACCATAATATAGTATACCATTAAAAAATATCCATTAAAGTGGAAAAAATTAATTAGAATAACCAAATATTCAATATTATTTTTTATGGTTTTTAATAAATAAAATATATTGATAAATATTTTCTCAATTTTTAGTAAAGTCTCTATATGATTCAAAAATACTTTATTAAAAAAAATGGGATTTATTTATTTTTTGAAAAAATAATATAATTATTTTCTTCCAATTTTGGAAAATTTATATGTAAAATTAAACTCCATTTTAGAAATAATAATTTCAAAATTATCTTATATTGAAATTTTTAGAATTTTATAAAAATATTAATTTTTCAATGAATAGTGAAAAATTGTGATTTTTATTAAAAACCACCATTTCAATTAAATCATCAACAAAGTTACATTTTATAAAAATGGTTTTAAATGTAGTATCATTTCAATTATATTATGAATTATACAATTATTATAATTTTATCCATTTTTACTTTATAATTTGGTTTAAATGTTTTTATACTTAAGAAAACATTTTTCTTGAAAATCTGATTTCCATCATGTTTTGTGGGATTATGTTTTAATTAAATTATTCCACTTCACTGAATTGAATTTGATAAAATTAATTCCATATTTTTAATCATAATTATGAAATTTTTTAATGAGGGAACATTCATTTTTTTTCAAAATGAATAGTAAAAATTGTATAAATTTGACACCATAGTTAAGGTTAAAACGGGTTTACCAGGGTTTAACCCAAGAGTTAAAAGTATTTTTTCAAATAAAAAAATTTCTAAATATATTTTGGGTCATATTTTGACCTCATACTATTCCAAATTTGAGCCTATGGCCATCTTTAATCATTTTTATTGAGTAATAATGTATTATATTTTAATCATTTAAGAAATTCCAAATGTGTTCTATCCCCCACTTATAAAAGGAAACCCCTCATTTATATTATTTAAACCACCTTCAACCATATATCATGACCAAAAACTAAAATCATATCTTATAATTATCCCTATACATAATAAATATTTTCTTTTCTTTTTAAAATTATCTTCTAAGGGTCCATAAGAAAAGATCTAAAAGAGGCCTATCGAAGAAGTGATAATCATCCTACCCGGCCTCATTCAATTTATTTATTCTTGCACGTGCACTAAATCTGTCATATTATTCAAAAAATAATATATTAATCTTCCTTAATATACCTAAATTTTAATATTATCATGAAACCTCCAATATCCACCCTGTATTCCATCAAGTGGGAAGTAAAAGTATCGCTCATACATACATGTGGGCTACCACATCCACACAATGATACAATTTATTTTCTATGACCATAATTCATGAGTGGTTATTATGATGGGTATGAAATTTATATATGATATATTTTACATAATAATAATTATTCAATTATAATATAATATCTTCCTTCTTACACCTCTATATGTTGTAAAATGATAACGTGGCTTGTGTGTACGTGTGGACTACCACCTCCACAAAGCGATGTGATTTTTTACGCTTACTTTTTACAAGGATAATAATAAGGATAAATTTAATAAATATATATGATATATACGATTTAATAATGATTATTTAATTTTTAATTTTTATTTACCTTTCTTTATTTCCATCCTTCTAAAAGAGAAAAAAATGTTCAAGCATACGTACGACCTGCCGTCTCCATGAATGGTGTCATTCATTTTTCTATCTCTACCTTTTCTGGGTGACTCAAAATATATATAATGAATATATATGATATTAATATCTTTATTAACCTTATATATATGATAGAAACGTGATCAAATTACAATCACCAGAACTACTGAAAAATGATTCTAATGAAAAACGAAACAGTTGACACCCATAAATGATGATTTTAGTAAGGAATTATTAATCAATGGGTGTTAAAATGTTATAAATGGATCATATATCATATTATAAGTATGTAAATTATTATATTATTGAGTTATAATAAATTAAATTTATTATAATGTGGTTTTAGTTCTTTTGAATCAATTCAAACTTGAGGTAAAAGATTTATATTACAATATCACTACAATCAGGATTGATTATGATTATATTTCAGATAATTAAATTTCTTGATCTAACTCTTTATAATATCATTAATTTTCTTATTGTATTATTATTTCATGAGAATAAATTTTTTCCTTTAATTTTACTCTCATTAAATACTCAATATATAGAACAATATTTTTAAGGAAAACCAACTTTATATTTCTCTTCAGCTGAAAACCACTTTCCTTCCATATCCATGTTTTCAAAAAAATCAAGATTTTTTTTAATAATCTCCTATAATTGAATAAAGTAATTTTCTATCCACTTTTTAATTTTTTAAAAATGTTTTAAAAAGAACCATATTTCTATTTTCTGAATGAGGTAATTTTGAATTTTTACTGAAAATGGTAAAGGAATCATTTATTTAAAATACATGGAATAAACAAAATTTATCAGCATCCGGACTACTCACTACCTTGAAGGTTCCTTTAAAATATATAAATATTCATTTAATAGAAAATTTTTTCCTTAATATTTATCGGATTTTTAGATTTTAAACACAGTATTTCAAACTGAAAAGGGTATTTTCCTGAATAAATGTTTCACTGATCTTTTAATGTAATTTTTAATATATGATAACATACTTTGATGTAACATATGATTTACTGGGGATATTATATGATGATACCATCCAATTTCATTATTTTCATGTATAATGATGATTATAGTTTAATGAAGATTCTTTGAAATATGTTTAATTACCATTGGTTAATTAAGTTATGATAAAACCCATATGAAAATCGTGATTTTTCATGGGTTACACTATGATAAAATGATGTAATATTTATGAAACCCATTTCCCTTCCATATTTTATGCTATAGGGAATATTTCAGGATCTTATGGAACATGTATGGATAAAGATTCTTATTTTATGGGTGGGATTAAAATTATATATCACTTAAATTCATTGGATGAATATGGATGTCACATGTTATAGTAATAAATATAATGGGGAGTAAACCCAGTTCTGTAATGGAATTTTTCCACTATAATGGTCTTGTGTGTTAATCTTGAATAATTATATGATGGAGCGGGGAGTGAAAAAATACACTATGATGGTCTTGGTAGTGATCCTTTACCAAAGAAAGTATTTTCTATTATTATGTTTATACAAAAAACTTATGTCTTATGAAAATGTTATTCTCTCAGAAATCATGTTCATTGATTATTATATAACACATGTCTTATGAACTTCCATGTTTTATTCCATGAATAATTATTTTTACATATGATATATAGTTTATCATTTTCAAATGTTATAATCATTCAGTCATACCATTATGCTAATTTTATGCTTAATTGATCATTAATACCTCCCTTGTTTACCCTTATTGAGAATATGAGCTCACCCTTTATTATGTTTTCTTTTCCCTAGGTTATACATAAATTTTTTAAGTATGATAAGTCTAATAAGGGTTTTAGTTATAAAGATATTAGTAGGATATGACATATATCTCTTATGAATAAGTTAGGTATGTATCCATGTTTCTAAAAACACTAAACCTATATGATTCCTTCATGGATCATAATGTTATATATTTAATATTCATCAAATAAGGTATAATATATATGTATGTAAAGTATATGTAATTAAATTACTTAAATATCATCTTATTAAGAAGTATTTATCAAACTTTCTTCAAAATAGAATGTAAAGTATATTTCTAGAATTGAAGAAAATAGAGGAAGACCTTATGGACAATTATGAGGAAAATTTTATTAGATTTTTCAGGTATTCACAAAATTTCACTATGGAATATAAAAGTTAAATAGATATAATTTACACATATGAAACTGAGTTTACAAATAGTGTTGACCTCTCATGAATTTAAATGTTTTGAGGACATTTTTTGATGTTTTTAGAGAATTTAGAAGGAGTTTTCTCACACTTACATACATTGTGATAATAGGATTAAGAATTTTTTCATATAGAAAGAAATGGACTAGTTTTCAACTATTAAATCTAGAGTTAAGTCCCCCACAAATAAAAAATATGGTAAAAATAAATTTTAAGGAATGTTTTATAGGATCAAGTTTGTTTTATTGATGTGGTAAGATCAATAATTTGGCTCATTTCTATAAGGAAAAGAGTTCTGATCATACCAGTAATAGGAAAACATATAATCATCCATCATTGAGATTATTTAATTGAAATTATTTGGTTCATTATGTTAACACGTTTCAAAAGTATGCTTCTCTAGGTAGGGATAAAAAATATCAGAAATGGAAAGGTTTATATATGTCTATTTCTAATACAGCGGTATATGTGGGACCTACAAATAAAGTTGTGAAAAGTTAATTAGTTGTTTATTCATATTATAAAAATGTATAGTTTCATTTTTTATCTACTCATTCCATTATATTTGTAAAATTTTCAAGTAAAATGTAACTATAATCTCAGGAAAATAAATTGTAATGCCCCGACCCCAGAATCCCAAAGTCGGTGCATTATTTTAATACATTGGCATGATTATAAGGAATCACATACTGAAAGACTGATCAATTTAGTAGTCTTGGAAAATATATTACATATATAAAAGTTACATTACACATTCAAACATAAAACAAAACATAAATAATCTATTTATAACACCATTATTCCCCTAGATTAACCCTACATATCAAACATAATACACTTCTTGGAATCCTGGGAAGACAAAACATAAGAAAGGGGTGAGATCAGATGCTCAGTAGGGGTAAATAATTTAGTGGAAGCTATACAATTTTAAGGAAATATGTGTAATAAAAAAACCTTTTAAACATAAACATGAACATAATATGGAGAAAATAAATCAGACATTACCATATAAACATCCAAATGGATATTCTACTAGTCGAATAATCACATGTAAATGGAGGAAAAGGGAAATTGGCTTAGTAAAATTTAGTCTTAATAAGAGGGAAAGGGAAATGAAAAGTCACTACCAAATTATGATCTCTATTAAGAGAACATTGGTGGAAATTAGAGACACATAATTGGAGGAAAAACAAAAAAAATTATAGGGAGTGATTGAGTCCATCAATCAAAAATAAGTGTAAAATTGAGGGCCTCAAATCCATCAATCTATGATGATTTAAAATATCATCGGTTCAACAAAACATAAGGTATTAGGATAACAAATTTTTGGTTTTAAGATCCCTTCCCTAAAGTTTAATAATTAATTTATTCATAGAATAAGAGGAAAAAAATATAGTTGAAAAGTATAATTTCATCCTTTAACTAATTCCTACCACAAACTCATCTTTCACTCCAAAATATAATAGATTTTAAAAATATTCATTTTATCCTAATCATAAAGGATTCCAAAAATACTGAATTTATAATTAATTTGTCAGACTATTTAAAAAAACTACATTATACAAACAAGGACATCACGTAGGACAGTGGTAGGTGATGCACCCTTGTCACCCTTTGGTTGTGGGTTCAAGTCTCACGACCTTGACGGACCCGACGTGTTATCGCCCGAACTCTAGGTTGTCCTTTTTATAACAATCCAAAAATAATATTAAGAAATTATTAAACCTTAACAATAGTATCCAATTTAAAACTTAATCCATTAAAACCTTTAGACTTATCCAAAATACTTCTATCTAAACTCACAGTCCAAAATTTATAAGGTAAACACAATGAAGATCTTTTTTTCCACGTAATAACATGTGAATACCTTCATCAGGTATTCTTTTAAAACACGGTAACAACCCGAATTAACAAAAAACCTTATTGTTTAAATTCATGCTCCCTTATTCCTTATATAATACTGGATATACTCCTTATATCAAAAAATGTTTTAAACTCCAACAATAATGGAATAAACAAACAATTAATTAGTTTCAAAGTAATCAAGAATATCGAATATAATTTATCCAAATCAATAATATCTTATTCCAAAATCACTACCTCAATATCAAAACCATATTAAGGTTTATCTTTCCTTAAACCATTTATTTTCCAAAAAGTGTATCTTGCTATTGATTCACTTTTCTTAGAACCAAATAATCTCAAATCCTCAATGAAATAGTACTACAGTGCAATCTTTCTTTATTTACATAATTCATATAACCAGTACATTGTTGATACAATACTCAAATGAAATAATTCTTTAATAAAAACATAAGAACACTAGTCCTTCATTTTCATCTGTGGTAGTATCATAACTTGATTATTATCCAATAGAATCATTTAGGGTATACTCTGATGATTTGGAAATTTATTTACATAGTATCCCAACTCATTGCAGATGAAGCATTGTACATTTGAAACCCTTTTCTTACCCTTGCAATCACGTACTTGGTGTCCTTTTTCTCCAAACTTATAACAAACTCCCATTCCATTCAAGAATTTACCAAGGTGATTCTTTCCACAATTATCGCATATGGGAAAATCCTTCTTTCCCCTATTCCCTTTTTCCATTTTTCTCTCTACCATCATTTTCTTCTCTTGCTTCCCTTCAAATCCATAGGACTCAGATAATTTTTTACTTATCTTATTATTACATGATACTATTTCTTTATATGATGAGAATACATGGGTGACTATTTTCCTTCTAAATGTTAGCTTAATACCATGAAAGATATGATCCTTCTTACTCTTTGGATCATGCATATTGCTGGAGTTCTCATTCCTTTTACTAGGTGCCATTTCTAAATAATGGAATGAACTAGGTTAGTTTATGAATCGCAATGCATAATTCCAAACTTTTAAAATACCAAACATATATTGAAAAGATTATGCATAATCTATAATGATAAAAAAATGTTTTCTTTGAGGAAGTTTTTACTCTTAAATCCTTCATAATGGATTGTAAAGAAAATGTGAATTATCCTAAGCATATCCCCTGGGAGTGTCGTAACCAAGAGTGCAACAATGCCCATTGTCGTGTACCAGGATACCCCAGGTCAAGCCCAAAACTCCTTGTTGGAGTTTTCACCCCTAGGTACATCTCTGCGAGAGATGCCTCAACATGCTTGTATCCATACAAGGATTTATTGCTTGGAAAATACACAAAATCTCTATATTACCAAAATTCTATGAAGTTATTCTATACTAATCCTCAATGTCTATATTAGGTTAATGTTCTCTAATCAGAGTTTTTATAAATCTAGTTTCCAAGGTTTGTACTAAACTTCCTCTGATACCAACTGTAATGCCCTGACCCTAGAAGCCTAGAGCCGATGCATTATTTTAATACATTGGCATGATTAAAAGGAATCAACTCCCAAAGGACCGATCAGTTTAGTAGACTTGGAAAATAGATTACATACACGAATGTTACATTACACATTCAAACATAAAACACAACATAAATAATCTGTTGAGGATACAATTATTCCCCTAGATTAACCCTGCATATCAAACATAATACACTTCTTGGAATCCTGGGAAAACAAAACATAATAAAGGGGTAAGCTCTGATGCTCAGTAAGGGTAAATAATTTAACAGAAGATATAAAATTTTAAGGCAATATGTATAATAAAAACAAAAACCTATTAAACATAAAAATGAACATAATATGGAGAAAATAAATCAAACATTACCATATAAACATGTAAATGGATATTCTACTAGTCGAATAATAACATGTAATAATTAATTTCATATTGAGGGAATGCCTAATGCCGGACATAATTATCACATAGTCAAGGCCTTGTGCCAAGACTAAAAATAAATTTTTTGTCAATGCCTTGTTCCAAGACACTAGTTTGTCTCATGAGAACTACCAATGCATCGAGGGGCTATAAAAGGACCCACCCATCACATAAACATTCCTCATATGAAAATATTGAAATATAACATAAACATTCATATTAAAACTAGCATACAAAATGTCAATAATTAAATCATAAACCATGAAGGGTATAAAAATAGTACATTCACAGTCAAACATATCATAACTCATTCGATACAATATGGAATATTGTATTATAATAAATCAACCTTAATCAAGAATAATATCTAGTAAATAATGTTGACATAGTTGAAAATGACCAGTAAAACTTTTTGAGAGAAATATCATTTTTTGTGAAATCATTTAAAAGTCACACATTTATAAAGGAATTCATTTAAATGATATTTTTGAATAAAATTTTCACATACCACTTTGAAACTTTTGAAATAAATTAAAATTTTAAAACAATCATGTTCATATAAATAAATCCTTAAAACCATTTTGAAAACAATGACATTAATGAGAAAGATTTAGAAGAATAAATATTTAAAAAATTTAAAATGATGTTTTAGTTAAAGAGTACCTTAAAATAATAATTTTGAAATGTATTTTATGAAACATGGACATGGATAATAAATATGTCCCAAAAAATACTTACACAAAAACAATCTCGGATAATAATGAGATTGAAGAATTAACCCTTACATTGCACTTTCCTTTGGCCGAGGGTACGTTTAACCTCCTATATAATAACCATAGTATGTTATTAAATTATACCAAAACCATATTAATATTTATTATATCATAAATTATTCATTTATGACTTTATACTACCAATTTAATAATGATTTCAATGTTAAATTAACATTTCAGGTAATAATCGCTTTCTTTATCGTACGTGTTTTAACTTGTTATTCTTGATCCTATCATTTAGATCATGATTTAAATACTTTGAGAATATAAAAAATGATTTATATATAATATATATTTATAATATAAATATGTATAATAGATAGATATATTAAATGGAAAACACCGTTTATAGAGACAGTATGCCGTACGTACACATAAACACTGTTTCCGTTTTCATATCGTATTGAACAGAAGTAAGTGAATAAGATATATGTAAGTACACACACACACATATATATATATATATATCTTCAGTAGCATTATTATGTCACATATTACATATTTATTAATAATATATATTTTTATAATCATCGTTGAATGGTGAACCAGGAAATGAATCACATCGCGTCGGGGAGACGGTAAGCCATACATACACAAGAGTGACGATATCATTTCCTTAATGATTAAAAGGTGTGGAATTAGATGGTATAATAATTGTACAGAGAAATTACCATGTTATTTTCATTATTTATATACATATTACTCATCATTATATCCATCCAAATAACATAGTTCTGAATAACAAATTACACCACGATGTGGAGATGGTAAGCCGTACGTACGCACACATGGTGACATTATCATTCATAGGATGGATAGAATAATGAGTATGGTTGTACCATATTTAAAATAAAATTACAGTATTTATAAGGTACTGGAGTTATTTTTTTTTTATAGAAATAACAAAGAAATAGAAAGTGGATGAAGAAAATAACTTTTAAAGAGGTGATAAAATAATTACCTCTTCTTTGGGTGTTTCCTTTTGATTTGAATAAAAGGGATCCATAGGTTGGATTTATGCTCAAAGGAAGGCCTCTAGGTTTAATTGAGGGAAGTTGGGAGAATATTTTAGCAGGGTTTGGCCGAGCCAAATGGATTTGGGGGTGTGATTGTGAGATAAGGGGAAGTACCTTTTTATAAGAGAGGTGAGGGTCACTTTAGGAAAAGTTTGAAATATTATTTTATTATAAATTCATTTTCGGTTTATAATATCTCCAAATTGATTTATTTAAAAGATAAGGTGGGTATGGGTCGAAATACTCTCAACCAATAGGTTTTAGACAAGTTTAGGTCACTATATCAACCCTATATTTTAGATTTAACTTTAGTTAAAAAGTTTAACTTTTACCATATCCTCTTGTATTATTATTATAAATGGTTAATAAACTTTCTATAAAAAGACAAGAGAACCCCAAGTGGTTCATTATTATTATATCTAACCTTATCTAAGTAATTTGGCCAAATATTACATTTTTAGAAATATTATATCAATTAATAATACAGTATTTGTTTTAAAAACTCATTTATATCAATTTTGACACTATTTGGTATTTTGTTTTTGTTAAAGTCATAACAACTTTATCACTTCAAAAAAAAAAAAAATCAACCCTAAAATTTCATATTAACCTAGAAAATTCTTGTATGGCATAAAAGCCCCAATTTACATTTATTTTTATATTTATAATATCTATTATTTTAATCTTTCACTGATAAATTAATTACTGCATCATCATTGTGTCATAAATAAATTTTATTATTTAATATCTAAAAATTATAAATAAAATACCATTATGTAGGAAATCTTTTTATATTTCTAATAAATATTTATAGTCGAATTTATCTTATGTATAACCCTATATTAAAAATGGTTTTATTATTAAACTTTGAATTTAACAGTTTTAAATCTTCTTTAAATAAAATAATAATAAATGTCCTTATCTAATCCAAGTGGACCAAAAGGATCATATGTTATTCATAAGGTTTGTTTTTGTTGAAATAAACTTATCTAATAGAATTAGAACATGTGTTAGGGTAATTATAACATCATTTTTACCTTTAATTTTCCTATTTACTTTTAACCGTGGTAAATAAAAGTCAAAGATTACTATTCACAAAAAATTATTTTCATCTTATTGAACAAAATTTTACTTAATTATGTCAAATGTGTCTCTCAAATTTTTTAAATTCAATTCATAGAAGTGGTAAAATTATGTTTTATGGAAATTTTCAAATGTGCTTAGAAGGTGGGTAAAAGACGTTAAAAAGTTCAATTAAATTTTATACATCTAATTTTATTATAAAATGACTCTAATGAATTAAATTTAAATTATATAAGTATTATATATATATTTTTACTTAAAATAAATTTAAATAAAATAACTAATTATTTAAATAAAAAGTCAGTTTTAAACAATAACGTAGTGTTTTTCAATATTCATAAAAAAATGAACGTTTTCAGAAAAATACCAAAAATTCACCCTAAGATAATTTTGATATTATGAATTCAAAAATGAATCCTATTTTACCAAATTGAAAACATATAAGCTGAATTAATTAATTTAAAATTAATTCCCATTGTCAAAACCAAAAAGTGGGTTTTTAAAAAGTAAAAATTATCAAAATATTGACACGTGCTTATGTCAAATTTAAATATGAAATTACTTATAATGACCTGCATTGTATTAAATGATAAAAATATAATATAATTATTCCTCCAAACCATTCAAATGAATAATTTAACACTATAAATTATTTTGATTAAAAAAGTTGTTTTCAATTAAAATTTAGTATTTTTCACTATTCATCAAAATATGAAAGTTATCAGAAAAGTACCAAAAATTTATCCAAAATAAATTTTTATGTACCTCTTATAAAGAAGAATTTAATTTCATTAAATTGAATATATAAAATTTTCAAATATTGGTTTTATAAAGGGTTCTCCATTAAAAGGCGGTAAAATTGCATTTTTTAAAAAATACTTCTTTTATCTGAAAAAAATTAAATTGTTCTTATATTATGTCTAAGAAACACATAATATGGATTCTAAAATTATATGGAGTATATGAAATTCAAAATTCAGTTAATACTATTCATAACCTATTTTTTAACGGCTAGTTTGGTTAGTCGTGGTGCGCTCGAACTCGGTGTTGCATGTGGAACAAGTTATTGAATTACTTTGAAGAGATAACATACTATGAAATCATGGGGTGTTACATAAATCATAAATTTTGGTAAAATCTACTAAGGGTATTATAAGTGAAATAAAAATTTATAGAAATTTTCTTGTTATCATTTGTTGAATGGTTTTTTCAGAAAACATTTTAGTCATTTCCATTATAATGGTTGATGTTGTTCTAGGTAGGGATTGAAATTATGGTAAACAGGAAAAGATATATTATTAATATAAAAAATTATTTTTTAGTATTAGTTTACGTTTCTATATAAGTATGAATTCACACATTAAATAACATATTAAGAAGCTAAAAAGCTAGTGAAATATGGGAGTGAAAGTTATCTTGGAAAAATTATTGAAAAGAATAGACTTGTTTAAATTATTAATGCCCAAGTAGTAAATTAATATCTTGATGTATTTTTAGAGGATTTCTCTAGTGTAATTTCTGATCAAGAGGTTGAATTATTCTCGACTTAGTGTCTGATGCTAATACAATTTCAAAACAACCTTATTGAATGGATCTATTATAATTTTTGGAATTAAAAAATCTATTACAATATTTTCTTGATATGGATTTCATTCATTCAATAATTTCACCTTGGTGTGATACTATTTTTTATTAAAATGAATTATGGTTCTATGAAACTTATCACTGATTATAAAGAACTCAATAACATCATTGTTAAGAATATGTATGCACTGCCTCATATTGATGACTTGTTTGATTAGCTTTAGGGTGCTCAATATTTTTCAAAGAATGATCTCAGTTATGGGTATCACTAGTTGAAAATGAAGGAGGTATTCATTCTAATAATAGTGTTTCATTATATACATGAGCATTATGAGTTTATGTTTATGCCTTTCTGGTTAAATAATGAACCAATTATATTAATGTATCTTATGAATAGATTTTTCCATGAGTTTTCTAATAAATTAGTGGTGGTTTTCATTGATGGAATTCTAGTTTGTTCTAAAAGTTAAGAGGAATGTGAGAAACATCTATGAAATGTTCTTCATAATTAGAAAATAAGTTGTATAGAAAACACAAAAAATGTTAATTTTTTTACAAATGATTCCATTCCTTGGGAATATTATTTCTAAATATGGAATAATTGTTTATCATGCATAAAAAAGTGGCAGAAGAGTGGAAAAGACATAAAAATTTCTTAAATTTTTAATGTTTTCCTATATTAATAGGGTACTAATGATTTATTTTGAAGAACCTTTGTGGTTAAATTGTTTTAAAAAAGTTTTTATATTTATTGAAGACATAGAAGAAGTCAGAAAGATGAATTTGTTGATCAGATACTTTATCATATTTAGGTCCATCGACATGACATTAAAAATATTCAAATTCAAAATAATAGGATAAAGATTGAAGTTGATGAAGAGTTTTGAAATAATGAAGTGAAGTTAGGAGTTAGAAAGTTTTCAAACATTATAAACAAAATCAGACAATTCTTTACTGATCAAGAAGTTCTCACAAATCATGAAAACTATCATGATAACAGCTTTTGAATAAATGGTAGAGAGGTTTGAATAATTTTAAAGTCACAAAATGATATTTCCATTGTAATGGGAATTACATCATAATGAGATGAGAAAGAAAATGATATTGTTGAGCCTAAGGAAGAAACAAATCTTACTAGGAAAATCATACTAAGATTTTCATACACATATTTTCATACTCATATTTTCATACTCATATTTTCGTACTTATATTTTCATACTCATATTTTTTATTGGGATTTTTACACTGGAAAAATCATACTGAGGTTTTTGTATATATATTTTCATACTGGGAAAATCGTACTGAGAATGACATAGATCACAATGATCTGAGAAAGAAAAAGATTATAATGAGCTGAGAAAGAAACAGATCGTAATGAGCTGAGAAAGAAATAGATCATAATGAGATGAGAAATAAATAAATCACAATGAGATGAGAAATAAAAAGATCATAATGATCTGAGAAAGAAACATATCATAATGAAGTTGAGAAAGAAAAAAATCATAATGAGATGACAATGGTATGATGAATTGATGTGGTCAAACTTTAATTCCAATTTTTTTTAAATATTATAAAAATCTAAGGGGTTTTGAAGAAGTCAAAGTTTATGTTTTATGTGTGATAGATTTTCAAATATTTTGAGATTTGAGGAACTGGGGAATGTTTCCAAGATTCCCACCTTTGTTTTTCTAGTTTCCTATAAATAATTTCTCAAATCTTTTTTTAAATCGAGAATTTCACACATGTGAAAAAGGTGGAGCATTGGAGAATTCGATGTGAGACTTCTCATCTGATTGAAGAAGAAAAATATTGAGCATTCTAGAAGAGTTTGAGTTTTGAATATTGAGAGTGAGTTCATCATATTTAGAAAATAGGATCCATCCTTATCGTACTTAGAAAATTAGATCCAATATCCAACATTATTATACTCAGAAAATTAGTTCTAGGATCCAACATTATCATATTTATAGAATTAGATTTAGAATCATCATACTAAGAAAATTGGATCCAAAATCCAACATCATTGTATTAAGAAAATCTGATCCATAATGCATCATCATTGTATTGAGAAAATTAAAATCTAGAATCCACCATCATCATATTGAGAAAATCAGATCCAGCCAAATTAGACTGAGGATTCTAACTGAGCAATTATGGATCATATTCAATAAAGTCTTTATTATTTTATTTGGCTCAATTTTTTTACAAGAAAACATTGAAAAACTGACAGGAGTAATTATAATCATTCCTCTAGGGAGATATAAGGTGTTTAATGGGATTTGGAACAAGTTGTATTCACTTATTCTTAATAATGTATTTCCATAGACCCATGGGAGTGGATATGGAAAGGATGTAGGTTCTCACACGAAGGCCAAACTTTGTAAATATTGTGTACTTTACTTTATTTCCTAATTTTTCATGCAAGATTATTTACTAAAAATTGAATTATTCCTTATCTCCTATCTCTTGGCCTTAAAGTTATTGATGCTACTAATATTGGTTTTCCACCTATTGAGAAAGATTCTCCTCTGACATTTGCTGATAAGATAAATATATAATTTTATGGAAAGTTTATAAATACAATCCTTATGTCCTTATTAGAGAATTCTTATCAAAATGTGATGAGTCTCAAAACTTCAAAAAGTATGTGGGATTAAGGAAGGAAAGATACAAATCTGGTATAGTAAGATGAAGACATCAGAATGAGAGATGAAGAAACAATTAATGAATACTTCACCAAATTAAATGAAATTGTTTGTAACATTAGAGGATTGAAAGATGTCTTTGAAGATTTTAAAATTGTGAATAATCTTATGATAATCTTTCCGGAAATGATTGATTCTAAAATTTCTTGTTTAGAAGATAAATATGATTTATCTCTTGATAAATTGCATAAATTTGTTATGGATTATGAAATGAAGAAATCTCTAATTTTTAAAAAGAATATGAAAGATGAAATGGGTTTATAAGGTATGAGAAAGATGAAAATTAAATATGTTGAAGATGTTGATATGTGTGACTGAAGATAAAGAGGATGATGAGTTGAATGAAAAAATCATGTCTCTTATATCCAAGAACTATCAAAGAGGAAGAGGAAAGTATGGAGGTAAAATTACTCTCAATTTTTTAAGTATGGTGGAATCAAATACTTTTCTATGAATTTCTCCAAGAAAAAAGTTTGAGAATATAGAGATGATTCCAATATAAAACCTCGATGGAAGAAGTGGAAAAAAATGATAAAGAAAAAAATTATTCAAACAGATACAAGAATAAGTTTACTGGAAAAAAAATAAGTACATTGAGTAAGAAAGTTGAATCAGACTCAAATGATAACAATGCTTCTGAATATGAAATTTTAGAAAAATTCAGAACCTTCATTTCAAAATTTGAGAAAACAAAAGATTCCTCAGTGAGTGAATAAGGCGGTGAATAATCTTATAGAGAGTATCAACTCAGAACAGAACTTGTTTCATGTCTTGAGAAAAAAAAACTCCCAATAAATAATGAGAGTTATGAAGAATTATTTTCAATAAGTTGTTGTTGGGAGAAAAATTTTATCAAGAAGGAGGAATAATACATTGAGGAGATTTTAAGTTACAAACATAGAATTTTTGAATAGGGAAAGATGATTGAAGATATTAGTAATAAGATGGAAACTAAGGAAGAATAAGTTAATAAGTTTCAATCAAAACATATTTAGTTTTAAATAACCTTGAAGAATATGAATGAATACTTAAACAAAGCTTTTGAAGTCAAAGATAATACTTCTAAAGTTGTTTAAAATGCTCAATATGAGAATTAGGTGAAATATTCTCTTTCCAAAAATAATGTTTCATTTGATTCTTTTAACATTTAAGGTTCTGGAAAAAGTATTGGGAATATTGGGTGGAAAAAGGATGTGAGAAACCTATCAAATCTATAAAATTAGAAACCTCATTCAAAATAAAATATGGTTCATGTCCTAAGTATGTTAAATCTGAAATAAGTTACCAACCTCAACAAAGTTTCATAAGAGAAAGATCTTATTTCAATAGAAAATAAAGATTTTATGGTTATTGCTGGTGTTGTGGAATCTATGGGAATAGGGCTTATAATTATTGACATAACTTATTCTTACCCAGAAGAAGGTTTGAGAAAAGTGAAAGAAATAGTTAAAGTAGAAAAATAAACTTTCCTAACTTATAGAAAGTTGAAAAAGTGGATTCACAAGATGTTAGAAAATTTACAACAAGAAATCAATTTGAATGTCTCAAAGAGGTTTTTATAATATGTGATCAATCTAGTCATTATTTGTAAAGATTCATGACACTCCATAAAAAACAAGTTTCTTACGATAGACAAGAAATGAAAGCTGTAAAGAAGAAATTTTAGGAAAGATATTTTATTGTTGAAACAAATTTAAAATCAAGTAAAAGGGAAAAACCATGGATACTTGATAGTGGTTTCTCTTCACATATGACAGGTGCTATAAAAATCATGAAACATATTGAAATTCATGATGGAGGAGCATTTAATTTTGGTAATGAAAGTTCCTTAAAAATCAGAGGAATTGAAAAGGCTGAGATTGAAGACAAAAAGTTGAAATCTAAGGAAGTTTTATTTTTTGATGGGATAAAACATAACTTACTTAGTATAAGTAAACTTTGTGATGATGAAAAATAATTTTTTTTAGAAAATATTTTTGTATCATAAAAAGGGTGAAAGATGGAAAATTCAATATACAAGGATAAAGAACCAGTGTGAATCTATTTCAAATAGAAGAATTCAATAACTCATGTTATATAAGTACTGAAGATGAAAAAAATTGTGGCACTAAAGAATTGGCCACCTTGGGTATAAAAACATGAATAAACTTTATAAATTTGAACCTTTTTGAAATTTTCTATAATTGAAAAGAAGATATTAATATGTTTCTATTACTTTCAAGAAAATAAATTTCACTAACAAAAGTCATAAGAGAAATGATATTCAATCTACCATACCCCTTGATCTTATTCATTCCAATTTATGTAGGTTGATGAGACATCAATCAAAAAATGAAGATTTATACTTTATCACTTTTATTTATTATTTCACTTAGATGAAAAACATCATGTTTATGAAGCAAACCTTAGAGACTAGTAAAATTATCATATTCTTAAGAAAGGATGTTAAGAAAGAAATGGGGGGTTTTGTAAAGAATTTGAGAATAGATAATGGTACAGAATTCACAAGAAATACTTTTGAAACTTATCTAAGAAAGAATGTTATCAAACATCAATATAATGCTCCTCATACTCCACAACAAAATAGAGTAGCATAAATAAAGAATATATACTTGGTGGAAATGAGAAGAAGTATGTTAGCTGAGTACAAACTTTCAAAATTATATTGGAGAGAAGTTGTTAGTACTACTATACATGTTCAAAATAGATGCTTGTTGAGACCAGGAAATAACATGACTCTTTATGAAATGTGATATAACAAAAAACCTTCATTGAAATACTTAAAAGTTTTTGGAAGTCTATGTTTTCTCAAAATAAAAAATTTGTATTTTGAAAAGTTTGACGAGAAAGGTGAGGAAGAAAATTTTATGGGTTATTCACCAAATGGAAGAAGTTACAAAATTTAGAACAAATGTTTACAGAAGTTGGTTGAATCATATGATGTGAAGGTAATTTAAAATAAAAGTTCATTAACAAAAGTTGATGAGGATGTTGAGGAGGATAAACCAGAGAATTCCGACAATGGTGAAAGTAATTAAAAAAATCCTTATTAAGACTCAAAATAATTGTGTGATGATGAAATTTCATGTAGAAAAGAAACCTTGAAATTTACTATAATAAATATTTTTTGAATCTGAAAACATTATTGGGAATCAGAATGCTTCGGTTTAGAAAATAAGAAATTTGAGATTAGATAATCATACTTCACTTATCTAAAAAGTTGAAATAGAATCAGTTTCAGAAGCTATTCAACACAAAGAATGGGTGGATGTTATAAATGAATAATTGGAACAGATTAAAGATAATGAAAAATGGGAACATGTTTTATAGAACAAAAAATAAAAATGTTTTCATAACCAAGTAGGTTTGTAGAAACAAATTGAATGAGCATGAATAAGTTGTAAAAAATAAACCAAGAATTGTTTGTAAAGGATATGCATAGGTGAAAGGTGTGGATTTTGATGAAACCTTTTGCCTCATTTAAAGGCTAGAAACTATGAAAATATTTCTTTTAGTGGACTCACATTGGAATTACAAAGTTTATCAGATAGATGTAAAGTCATCTTTCTTAAATGGTGAGATTGAGGAAGAAGTTTACATTGAACAACCTTGTGCGTTTATACTTGATGATTATGAAAAAAAGTTTTTAAATTTAAGAAATATTTGTATGGGATGAAACAACCTCCATGTTCCTAGTATTCTAAACTTAATTTTTTTTTGAGTATATTGAAATTTTATAATGGAAAATTTGATATGAACTTGTATGTGAATGATGTTGACTCTGAAACTCTAATTGGAATTATTTATGTGGATAATATTTTTTATAGGGATAGAGAGGATGTTTCTAAAACATTTTCTGAGAAAATGAATAAGATTTTTAAAATGTCTATGTTAGGAGAATTAACTTTCTTCCTTGGATTACAAGTTCAAAAAAAGGAAAAATACATTTTCTTATGTCAAGAAATGTATTCCAGGGAATTATTAAAAATTTTTGGGATGGTATAATTCAAAGAAGTTTCAACTCCTATTTTAGTGAGAAAAATATTGAGTAAAGATGAATATGAAATAAGTGTGAATCAGAGAGACTTTTGAAAGCTAGTAGGAAGTCTTCTTTACCTTACTGCCTTAAGAATTGATATTATTTACACTATAAATTTGTATTATAGGTATCAAAGTAATCTGAAAGAATCACATATGTTTAAAGAAAAAGGAATACCAAGATATGTAAAAGGAACAACTTCAAATGGATTGTTATACAATAGAAATAGTGAAATTATGTTTCATGGTTATACTGATGCCGATTGGGTTAGAGATTATAATGATAGAAAATCAACCTTATGAGGAACATTTTTCTTGGGTGGATATTGTGTGAGTTGGCATGGTAAGAAACAAATATCAGTAACATTGAGCACAACTGAATCTGAATATGTTACAACCGCTCAAGCTTGTACTCAAATGTTGTGGATGAAGGTTCAGTTGGAATATTTAAAAGTAAAAGTTTCTAAACCATTGAAGATACATTGTGATAATTAGAGTGAAATTAATCTTTATAAGAATCCTATCCATCATTCAAGATCAAATCACATTGATATAAAGTTTCACTTTGTAAAAGAGAAAGTTGCCACTGAAGATGTTTTTCTGGAATACATTTCAACAATGTATCAGATTGCTTATATCATGATAAAAGTCATTCCCAAAGAAAGGTTTTTGGAATTGAGGATAAAACTTCATATTTATCCTCCTACCATGTATTCCTAAACTTAATAAGGATGATCCCCCACCATACTTTGGATTATGTTGAAAAAGGGGGAGAGAGAGTAACAACGTTGTACTTTTTAAGAATTTTTTACTTATATTTTTTTATGAATCTGAATATATGGTTATAATATAATGGGGGAGATAAAAATAAAGTGATAAAGGAAATAATGCTGGAGAGACAAAAAAGTGTGAAAAGAAATGTGAAAAGGAAATCGTGAAAAGAAATGTGAAAATAAAATTGAAGAGAGTTTATCTTTACATGGACACAAATTTTTTTTTCCACCGAGGGATGAAATTACCTCAAAAAAATTAATTTATCAAGTAATGTGGTGTTAGGAAACCCTCTTTGGAGAAAGGATATGTTTTTGATAAAATTAAAAAAGTTGAGTTGTGAAAAAATTCCGAGAGTTTGAAAAGTTATTAACAAGGGTTATCAAAAAATCCAAAGAGGAGATTGAAGAACCTTTGTGGTTAAATTGTTTTAAACAAGGTTTTATTTATTTATTGAAAACTAACCATTTTTTTGAAGAATTCTTTATTTTCCAGGAATCATACCCAATCCATCATAATGAGGTTATTTTTTGGATACAATTTTCCAGACCCAGGTTTTCGTATTGAGATGCACTGTATATAGAAGAATTCAAAAAGATGAAGTTGTTGATCAGATACATTATTGTATTTAGGTCCATAGGTATGACATTAAAAATAATAGAATTCATAATAATCAGAGAAATATTGAAGTTTCTGAAGAGTTTTTAAAGATGAAAGTGAACTTAGGAGTTAAAAAGTTTTCATACATTCTAAATGAAATTTGACTATGATTTCCTCATCAAGAAGTTCTAAAAAATCATGAAAAATTTTCATGATAAAAACTTTTGAAGAAATTGTGGAGGTGTTTAAATAATTTCAAAGTTACAAAATGATATTTCCATCATAATGGGGATTACATCGTTATGAGATGAGAAATAAAAAGATGTTTCTGAGCCTATCGAAGAAATAACTCATTCTGGGAAAATCCTACTGATATTTTTATACTTAGATTTTCATACTCATATTTTCACACTTATATTTTCATACTCATATTTTCATACAAAGATTTTTGTATTGGTATTTTCACACTGGGAAAATTGTACTGAGATTTTTGTACTCATATTTTCATACTAGGAAAATCATACTGAGAAAGAAATAGATGACATTTAGATGAGAAAGAAAAATATCATAATGAGATGATAAAGAAATAGATCATAATGAAATGAGAAATAAACAGATCATAATAAGCTAAGAAAGAAATATATCATAATGAGATGATAAAGAAAAATATCGTAATGAGATGAGAAAGAAATAGATCATAATGAAGCTAAGAAAGAAATAAATTGTAATGAGCTGAGAAAGGTATGATGAATTGAATTGGTGAAACATGAATTTCAATTTTGTGTAAATCTCGGAGAAATATAAGGAGGTTTTAAGAAGTAAAAGTTGATTTTTTTAAATATAAGAGATTTTTAGAGATTTTGAGATTTGAGGAAGTGGGGAATATTTCCAAGTTTCCCTCTTCTTCTTTCCAAGTGTCCTATAAATACTTCCTCAAATCATTTTTCTATTCATAAGTTTCATAAATGCACAGAAGGAGGAGTACTAGAGAATTCAATGTAAAATTTACCATCTAATTGAAGAAGAACTGTATTGAGCATTCTAGTAGAGTTATAGTTTTGTAGATTTTGAGTGAGTTCATCATATTCAGAAAATAGGGTCCAACATTATCATACTCAGAAAATAATATCCTGGATCCAATATTATCGTAATCATAAAATTGGATCTAGGATTCAACATTATCATATTTAGAGAATCTGGTCCAGAATCATTGTACTCAAGAAATTGGATCCAGAATCCAGCATCATTGTATTGAGAAAATGGGATCCAGAATCCAGCCTCATTATATTGAGAAAATCCAATCCAGAATCTAGTATCATCGGATTGAGAAAATCAGATCCATCCAAATCAGACTGAGTATTCGAACTGAGAAATTATGCAGCACATTCAACAAAGACATTATTATTTTGTTTAGCTTAATTTTTTTTATAAGAAATTTTTTTAAACTAATGGGAGTTAGTATAATCATTCTTATCAGGAGATAGAAGGTGTCTAATGAGATTTGGAATAAGTTTTATTAAAATTTTCTTAATAGTGTATTTCTATAAACCCACGAGGGTGGCTATGGAAAGGATGTATGTTCTCACACTGATTCCAAACCTTGTAAATCTTTTTTACTTTACATACCTTCCTAATTTTTCATGCATGAGTATTTACTAAAATTTTATAAGGAAATAAATCTTAATAGGTTTTAGGGGTTAATTTTCTAAATTTTTTAAAACTTATAAAATTTGAGCAACTGATTCACCCCCCTTCTTAGTTGTTATTCGATCCTATGGAAATTTTTATTTTTTTAAAAATATTTCTTGGTTATCTTATCCATAACTGATGTTAACTCTAAAGGGAGATAAATTAATCTAGAAAAAGTAATGTGATGAATGTTTCTGTAATAGAAAAGTGGATTGGTTAATCCTCAAGTGTTTGGATTTCCATAGAGAAATGGTGAGTTTTTTTATTTATAATGACGTTTCATTTAAGGGAACTATTTTTTTTTCTTGATACATGATGACCATTTAATTTTTATGACTCAAATAAATTGAAAATCTATGATAAAAATTATTTTTTGCATGATCTTGATATTGTAAAATTGGGTTTTTATTTAAAATTTTGGTGATTTCATTTATATGTGGTTAAATAGAAAATTTATAATGACCATAAATGTTTAAAGTATATACTCAATAAAAAAGAGTTGATTATGATGAATTGAAGATAGTTGGAACTGATAATGGATTATTATTACTTTATTCATTATCATTTGGGTAAAGAAAACATAGTAGTTGATTAATTTAGTTTAAAGGATATTCCATAATTAACCATGTTACATTTAGAACACTATACTTTGGTTAATTATTTAATAAATTTTTACCTAAAAATTTTGCATGCATGAAATTCCTCTATTTTGGTTTGGGTGTTACTAAAGTCATCTTTGTTAAATAGAATTTAGCATTCTTAGTAGGATGATCCTGGATTTACAAAAATAATAGAGCTTGTTAGGATAGTAATGTTTCCTGAATTTAACATTGACAAGGAAGGTGTTCTAATATTTATAAATGGGTTGTGTGTTCTAAGTGATTCCTTACAGAAGAAGAAATTATTGAGTGAATCTCAAAGTATTCCATCTTCTATTTATCCCAAAAGCACTAAGATGTATAAAGAAATTTGGGAATATTATTAGTTGGATGGAATAACGAATGGTATTTTTGATTTATCATGAAATGTTTTAATTATGAACATGTTAAATCTGAGTCAAAACTACCGAAGGGGATACTTCATTATTTTTCAATGGCTGGATGGAATTGGGGGAATATATCCATTATTTTCATGGAATAACTACTAAATACATCTTGAGGTAAAAATACGATTTGGGTTATTATTGATCGATTGATAATTTTTTTCCATTTTCTTCCAATTCACAATATTATATCATTAGATCATCTTTCTAGACTTCATCTGAAAGAGATTTCTAGACAAAATGGATTCCCTCTCTTTATTATATTTTATCATGATCCCATATATACCATTAATTTTTAGAATGGAATTAAAAATTCATTGGAAACTAAATTTAATTTTAATAGTTCTTTTCATCCTCAATATGATGGATAGTAGAAGAAAAAAATTCAGACTTTGGATGATATGCTTTGAGATTTCTCATTAAATTATCTAGGAACTTAGGATTAGTATATTTTATTGGATGATTTTTCATATAATAACATCATTTTTTATAGCATGTAGATGGTACCTTCGAAGGAATTATATGAAAAGTAGTCTTGAAGTCCAATAAATTAGGATGAAGTCTATGAATTGTTATTATTGGGACTAGAGCTAGTAGAAGAAATGATTTACATTGTAAAGATGATTCAGTATTAGTTGAATGAAACTCATGTATGATTGTATATTTATATAGATAACCATACGAAATACTTTTAATTTGAATTAGTAAATCATTACTTTCTTAAAAATATCTATGAAAATGTTTTATGTGTTTTGGTAAAAAGGGAATTTTATTTTTGTGGTTTTTCAATAATAAAACACTATAGAAAATGTGGGATTTTATTCATACCATGTTTCCTTAAATTTAAATTTTTCTTAGGTACTTTATGTGTTTCATGCATCATTGTTAAGGAAATATGTACTCGATTCCTCTCATATTTTGAGCCTAATGGTGGTACAATTTGATGATAATATTTCCTAAGAAAAAAAGTTTATTTTCATTTTTCATTACAAAGAGAAGGTATAATTAATTATGGAGATTCACTAGGTTATGGTTTTATTTAAGAGTCACATGATTGAGTACCAATATAGAAATCTGAAAAATCTATGAGGAAAAGATTCTCATACATGATTAAGTAATGAATAAAATTGCGAGGAAAAAATTTATTAATGAAATAAAGGATGTTACATCCTAGTTAATCTAAGACATAAATCAATATTTTGATTTATAATTGATAATTTTATGGATTAAAATTCATCATATTTTTATAAATAATTTTTTTTTAAAAATATCGATAAATAAACGAAGTAAATATTATTTTAAATAAATTGAATACATGAATTTTATAGTTTTATATAAAAATTAAATTTATAGATAATGAATTTAATTTTTATAAAAATGAATTTATTTTTTATTTAACATATTGAATATGTATTATGTTTAATTTTTTGTGATTTTTTTGGAAAATATTGGTTTTTGGGAGAATAGTGTAACAAATGTTTTTTTATAAAAACTATCATGTATTTTAATGTATTTTAAAAAATCATTATATTTTGGATTGGTATAAAATTAAAATTATTTTCCTCATAATAAAAATAATACAATTAATTACATCGTGATAGACAATACAATTGATTTTGGATTAATTAATTTATAAGCTTAAAAATACATTAAAACAAACTATTTGTCGTTGCATTTTGTGTTATTATATTAAAATTAATTTATTCCACTTTTAAAAAATTAATCATAATTTTTTTAATATTTTGATATAGGAAGTTCAAAATTTTAAATCAGGCCAATTTTATTTTTGGCTATAATGAATTGATACCATGGAAAAATTTAGTCACCACTATAAATGGTAAAAGATGTTAATTAAAGTAAAAAACTGAATAATAAGGTAACAAAATCATAAATCAATTATTATTGGAAGATATTATATTTAAACTTATCACCTTATATTAAATATTATATTTATTTAGTAGCACTTTACCTTGAGTAATGCATTTATAATATTTAAATGTTAATGATATATAAAAGTGTGTGACTCCCCTCATTTATAAAAGGGAACATTATCTCCTCACTTATTCACAAACTTTGAGCACTATAGATCATAAAATAAATGCCAAAATACCTTAATAGATTCATTCCCCTTATCCTATAGGTATTCTTCCCACAAAAATAAAAACCAATGAAGTCTTAAGGTGTAATCTAAAGGTGATTTTACAAATAAGAGTTATAACACTTAACTGAGTTATTTAATATTTATTTATTATTCCACCTCATTAAAAACCATCATAAAAATTATTATATAATAACATAATTATCCAAAATATACTTAAATATTATAATTTATCTACGAAAACCATTCTTCATCTCCTTTTTCAACCTATGGAAAATGAAAACATTATTTATGCGTACGTGTGCACTGCCATCTCCACGATGCCATACAATTATTTTTCCATCACCACCTCACATGGATAGTTATTATGATATAATAAATGAATATATTTGATCATTATGATATAATTATGATTCAATAAAGGCATATACTATCTGAATTATTTATTTTTATACCTATTATAAAAAAATGTTGTTCTTGGGTACGTAATGACTAAATTCTCCATGAAATGATGTGATTAATTTTTTACACTACCTTACATGATTGGTTTTAAAAGTGAATTTAAGGTATAAATATAATAATTATAACATTTTTTTTATTTATGGGATAATGGAACCAAAACCCTTTTAACCACGTTCAATGGTTATACATTATTTTGTGGTTATAACCCGATCAAAAATAAGACATTCAAAGTAAAGTCAACCATCTTAGTAACTAAATAAATCATGGTAATAAATGAAATAAAGGAATAAATAAAATTGAATTAAAATTAAAAAATTTATTATAAATTTAAATAATTAATATAATTTTATTATTTAGGATTTTTAGAATGTATGAAGCCAGACGATACTTAAGGTAAGGTATTTTTTAAAACTTATTTTAATGTTCTCCTTTTTTTTGCATCTCCATGTTCATAAAAATGTTTCAAGAATGTTATTATTTATAATTAAAATGTTTTTAAGGAAGTCTTTACTACTTTTTTATTTCAATTAAAATTTTTTAAATGGTATATTATGTTTGTTTTTTAAATCAACCATTTTCAATTTCATTAAAAAACTTAAAAAAGAATGTTTTTATTGTTTACTAGGTGACCGAACTCTCCCTCCATCATAAAAGATAACATGGTTTCCCAAATAAGTATGTTTCTTATCTTCTAATTGTTTTTCATTTTGACATTTTTTTAAAATAATTGGATATTTCTCCCCAATTTTATGTGAAAATTGAAAGAACTTTTTCTTACGGATTCTAATGAGTTTTTCAAGGGTTTTATGATGAAAAAGATATTGCTTAATTTTTTTTTCAAGATAAAATTCTTAGAAATAATAAATTAAGATGGGTTAGCCCAATATAACCCATAAAAATGGGTTATATTGATATATATCTTGAATTAATTAGGTAATGATTTCTTATGTGAAGGTAATGTGGGAGATAACAGGGTTGGTTACTCTAATGGGATTATTTGGGATTCAATAATTCTATCACGGGTTAAACATTATGGAAAACTGGTTATGAATATGATTCACTAAGATTGATATGTTATTTAGGAAAAGGTTTTTTTGTAAATTTATATGTTTTATGATGTAACTAAAATTGATAACCTTTTAATAGTGAATGGTTTATTTTTCAAAGAAATTTTTTCATGAGTCCCCACATGCCTCATGATACATTCATAGTTTTATAATGATGACTAATTGGTTTCCAAGGTTTTATCTGAGAAAAATTGATATTTATATGTGGAAATGTATTATTTATATTCTCAATGTTTTATTTTTAAAAATATAAACATTTTAATGGGTTATCATGTTTTCACTAGAATAACATTATTTTATTTTTTATATCATACTGAGATTTTTATTGTTATCCAACATTTTCAAATGTTTTTTCACAATATCTATGGATGAGTAAGAACTATATAAAGTTTAAACATTCCCCATTATAAACTTCTTAAAAGAAGAAAAATTTAATTGAATAAAATAGATGTGTAAATATAAATCCTTGTTTTTGAATAAAAAATTCCCACTATTTGGAAGTGTCCACTCTTTTTTGTATTTTTTTCCTAATTATCTAATAATATACACCTAAAAGATCATGGGAATGTAAAAATGTGAAATAATTACCATTAAAATCATATTTATGGAATATTAAAATAACATTTTGATATTTTTAAAGTATCCTATTATTATAAAACACACATTATATTTACATAAGTAAGTCATTATAAAATTAAAATGGTCACTTACCTAGCATTGTAACAATTATATATAATGATAATAAATTTTTTTTAATAAATGTGTAATTAAATAATAAATTTTATAGAATTATAAGATAGATTTTATGAAATTTATATGATTAAAATGAGTAAAAATAATAATTTTCTATCATATATTAATTATGAAATTATAAAAAATAAAAAATTAATCACTCATAGATAACGAAATACCATTTATTCAAAATAAAAATATTTTTCATGAATTATTTGATTTTACTTAAATTTTGAAATTATAATTACTAGAAAATATTTTCTTAAAATGAAATTTATTTTTAGAATCATCACATTTAAATTATATTTTGTAGAATTTTTATGATTTTTCTAAAAAAGTTTATATTTTGGTGAATATTAAAAAATTCCATTTTTACTAATACTATAATATTTATCACACCATCATGATATAAATATGAATAAATAATTTATAAAACCATTTTCATGAATTAAGATATTTTTATGGAGTAATATAGTTCTTTAAAAAAAATATGTGGAATTTATACACCTATATTTGAAATTTTGAAGCCTAAGTTATATTGTTTTTATAATATATATTTTTTGATTATTTACCATTAATTATGCGTTTCCATGATTCAATTTATTTTTTAATATGTTTTAATATCAAATAAACATCATTTTTTATTCGCAAACCAATAAAATTGGTGTGGTGGATATTATTAATAGTGTTTAGGATAAATGAAAAAAATAATAAATACCTTGTTCTAAAATACCGTTCCCCATAAACTATATAAATACCCCTCCTAAACCCCTTTCTCCTCACATAAAAAATTAAAAATTTTCAATTATCTTACAAAATCCCTCTTCACACTTCCCTACCAACATACCCGTGCCCCAAGTGTGACCAAAATATTATGCTCTCAAGGCTTTAGTATTAATCCATATGCGACCTCTCAAAGAACAAGGTAAGTTTTCTCATTATCCATCCTTCCCTTTATTTTGATATTCTTTTATCATTGTATATTTTAAAAACTCTTCCCATTTAATTTCATCATTATATATATATATATTATTTTCAACATTATGGCCCATTATTGATATGATAATTATAATTTTATCTCATTGATCCTTTTCTATATGTTTTTTCTATGTCAATATTTATCCTATCTTATTTATGCTTATTTTTCCTAACACTCTCTTTAAGCATCCAATTTTATTTCATTATTTATTTTATTGTCACTTTATTATTTTCCTTTTAATCTATCAATTATGATATGTTACCCATTACCACCCAAAGAACTCAGTTTCATAAACCATTACTCTTTCAAAATTCAGGTTTCAAAACACATGTTTTTTATCATTTCAATCCTCATATTAGACATTTAATAAATTAAAGTGATAAAAAAATTAACATTTAAATATAGGTTTTTATATTCTTTAAGGTTTTTATAAAATTATAAAATCAAATAGTTTACCTCTTTTCTTAAGCCCTCTTAAAAACATTGTTTCACTCATGGTAGTTTTACGCAAACTAATGAATGATTATATCTTATTTTTCACTTATTAATTTGATGGATATTCAAAAAAAAATTATTTTATGGTTTAATAATAGATAATAATGAAATTTGATAAATTTTATAATTATTAAATGATAAAACATTCATGGTAATAATGATATTAAATGTAAACAAATATAGTATTTTTTAGTATAAAAAACAATAATACCATACAATATTCATAAAATTTTCAAATATTTAAAAATATATCAATATCAAGTAATTATGGAAAGATATGAGCCACATACCTTGATACATGTTTAGTTTATGGAACCATTTAACCAAGAAAACTTCAAAATAATTGATGCAAACCATAGTAATCTAATAAATGAATTTATATTCAAAATAATAAGTAAATAAATATGAAAAATATTTTGTGTCATATAATTAATGAATACATTTTTTTTTATTTTAGGGTTTAAAATAATGTACAAAACAAGTTGGGTCGCATGGTAAAGGGGTTTACCCTATCTTCATTATTTTTATTATTGTTTCTCTATCCACTATTCTATTTATCAAATTCATGGTCTTTAATGTATACATTATGTGATATATTTTGATTAAGTTTTTTTACATATAAACTTAGTATTAAATTGTATTTTCAATGAATAAATTTTCATTAATTGGTGTATCACATAATGATTGTTTTCTTGAGATGTAATTATTATTATTTGAATATCTTAATAGAATTACCTATTTTGGGATTTAATTAATTAAATTTTATTTAAACTAATTTCAATATAATATAGGAATATATTATTTTTTATTATGGTGGAACATTAATTTAAATTTTATTTTTAAGTTAAGATTTATCATGAATTTAATTATTTTGAAAATAAATGTTCTTTTATTTCAAATATCATCAATTGGAATGTATTTTAATTCAATTTTGAATTTTTTTAATTCTATGTTTCATGGAAATTAATCCTAGATCCAAAAAAATTATAAATTTAAATTAAAATCCAAATGAGGAGCTTCATGAAGCCAAAGAGATTAATGGTAAGCTATAAGAGATAACAAAGTAGAGCTGATGAAGAATGAGTAGAGCTGGGAAGTCATCTAGGTTCATCACACTTTATTATCTAACTAAACTCATGATTAGGTTGTGACTATTGTATGGGGGATGGTTGATTCATGTGTAGGTGATTATAAGTGGTGATAGGCATTCCTTTTTCTATCTAGGGAGGTGAGTTTGAAGTAGCTGACTATGAGATCGAGTTTATGATTTGTGGTGTGAATTGAATTTTAGGGGTGAAACTATTCATTTTTGTAAGGGGAAGAGATATTTAAATAGAAAAGATTAGTGAGAAATCATACCTCAACTCATTAGAGTGATTATACACGAACTAGTTGATAGGGTAGTGGAGTGAGATAGAAGTGGATCTTCATAACAGAGGATATCTATCTTCCTTTCTTTATTCTTCCTATTTTTTAATGTAATCTATTGAAACTATCAATTCATTCATATTTTTTGGATAAAATTATTTGGGCATGGATATTAATGTGGTAACACATTTTATATTATTTTTGTAATTATTTTCTAGATGTTATATTCATTTTCAATTTTTAGGGAGTAAAATTTACCAAAATATCAAGAATTAGTTATATATGATCTTGTATGAATTGATCTATAACTAATAATATTATATTATTCAATATCAAGTGTATCACCCTAATTTAAAATGAATATTTTAACCAAGTGATATCTAATTGAATAATTTTTTTGATTTAGTGAGTTCTGTAATTGTTAAACTATAAGGTTCAAACATTTATTGATTGAATAACTAAAAAAAGTTGGTTAACTTCTTTTATTTTAGTTTCAGTTCTCCTCTAAGTGCATGGCTGAAGAAAAATATTATCTACACCATCCAATCTAGTTCCCCTTCTTCACTAATTTATGATCCTTATATGATTGTGATCTAAATATCTTCCTTGAACTGTAAACCTATTCTTAGTACTTTTCCGTTGACTGATATCATTATAGTTTCCCTTATTTGTCACTAATTATTTAGTATTATTGTTTTTTCCCTTGGTCAGTACACATGTTAACCTTCGTTGAGGAATTAAACCTACCCTTTACTATAATAGTTTTAAGTTAGAAACAAATAAATAATTTCATGAATTTGATGATGAATCGTCAAATTTGGTATCATTTATATGGAAAGAACATATGAACAAGAAATAAAGAAAAAAATATCAAGGAAAATTCAAAATAAAAAAAATAAAAAATAAGTTTTCATAAAAAAACGTGCACAAAATTTTCAAAAAAACTATTCTGTATCAACCATGTTATATTATTGTAAAAAATGTTTTGACGTTGTTAGTGCATCAAAACAAGGTCAAACCTAATAGACATAAATACCTTCCTACTAGAAATAAGAAAAATTTTAAATTATAAAAAAATAATTTTAAAATGGAAGATAATAGGGAGGCTATGGATAAAACCCATAATGAAAACATAAACCCACATCCACCTAGAAACGAGGTGATAATGAGACTCATACATAGAGATTTTGACATGGCTATTTTTTCTAATAATCCATAATCCATTACAAAAACCCCTAGGTATTGAAACTAGGTTGGTAAACGGTACCATTTTTTATGCTAAAATCAAACAATGGATTCCCTAGATATTACTACCTTGACTTAATTGGGGGATTCTATAGTGTATTACAACGGTTACCACTTTTAGGGATGAGTGATAATGAGTTAAAATTGTGGGTTTTCTCATTTTTCATGATGGTAAATTCTATATTCCAATTCTAACATATATTTGAGGAGATTTTTTACATGGGGAACTTGGTTTTTAACTATTTTTTGATAAAATTTTCCCAAGAAGAATGAAAACTAAAATTAGGCATAAAATCACTTGATTTATCTATAATGAGGGTGAGCTATTTCATGAAGCATGAGATTGGTTTTGTGGTTATATTAAGTATTTTTTGAACCATCAATGTCCAATAATGTTAAATTTGGTCACTTATTAAAATAGTGTCAACCCATTCCATGAAACTCGTATAAATCAATCTTCTAGAGGATATTTTTTAAAAAAATATAGAAGAGTTAATGGTAATTTCTAAAACACATTCAAAAATTTCAAAAAACCAGTTTTATTGAAAAGTATATATACATTTGAAATAACGTTTTATTCTAATAAGTTTATGTTTAATATGGTGTTTATTACAATGAGAATAATCAAGATTCACTAGGGGAAAAATCCCAGCATAATGGTATGTTTGGACATTTAAATTCAAATTTTTTCCAACATTGATATCCCTTCTTAGCCCCATTAAAATGTTAGTTTTAAGGTTATGGACCTTATATGAATCCTAGGGATTACACTTTCTAAAAAAATTACAAATAGGGTTATAAAAACCATCCAAAACATTCATTGAAATAAAATGGTGTGTTTAGGGCAGCTACTCCACTTGTTATCTTCAAAATACTAGGAAACAGTATCAAAACCAATAAAGGGATGAAAAATATCATTAAAAAGTGAATTTAGAATAAATAATATAACAAATTATAATTAGAATTGACTCTCATAAGGATAGGAATAATGTTGACAGGGAATAAAAAAATTATACCCTTAAAAATGACATGCACAATTTACCAACTCAAATCACTAAAATGGATATAGAATTTTAAGGTTTATAAAAAGGAAAACTTTTAAGAACTACTAAAGTGAATACTAGAGTATATATTATGTCTATTAAAAATAATACTAATCTATAAACTCATCAGAAAGTTATAATAAACATGAAAAATACACAAAATGGATATCGATATTAAACTAAAAAACGGAATCTATAACCCTTTGATTATATAAATTATGATTAAAAATATAAAAAACATTAAAATGTTTTGTTCCATAGGAAAATCAATGTTATAAAGTCTTCAAAAAATAATAATAAAGAGAATAAAATTAATTAAGATGTGTTTTAAGGGATACCATCTATCTTGAAATTTTTTACCTCAATGATAAACTTTCCTTAAAAAAATAAGAAGAAAAAGAATAAACCAGAATTACTCAAATTCCATGAGATTTTCAATTAACTTAAAATCAATATTATTTTTCTTTAAGCCTTATTTAAAATCCCATAAAATTTTATATCCTAGAATATAATTTCATAAAAAATGTCATGGATGAATTTTGTACTTATAATTAAATAGATGAGTACAATTTTATCATTTAGAATTGGATCCCTTAAAAACTTCAAGATCCAGGAAGCTTTTTCATCCATATTAATATTGGAAATAGTGTTATGTTTTATTGTTTTTGTGACCATCATTAGAGTATAAATATTATAACATTTACATTGTTTATACACCTGAAATTAGTGTTATCAAAATCCACCATAGTTTTCATACTATTGAAAGACTAATCTATCACCAACCCAATTGGAAGGGTGGATGACTTATTTGTGGGGGTGGAAAATTTTTACCTTCAACCTGATTTTATTATTTTAATAATGGAGTGTAAAAATTATTTTACTATAATCCTTGGAAGGCCATTCCTCACCACATGAGTAGCTTACATAATGCGTTTAAGGTTATGTTGATTTTTCATTTGATAAAAAATGAGGAATTTAATGTTTTTAAAAAACAAAAGAAGGAATGAAAAGAAAAATATATTAAAGTGATGACTTTATAGAATTTTAAGAACCTTTTGATGAATAACATGAAGTGTTTTTTGAATGATTTAATAAAATAATAGCAACCTGATCCATCTATAAACATGTACAATAATCTTCCCCAGTCAATAAGCAATAATATTATATGTGTAATTGGGAGAGTTCGTTGAGAAACTATATAACCTTTCTCCAGAAACTATTCTACACCAAGTTATTAATTCTGAACATGAATAATAGTTTTTGGGGACATCATTGATGAAGAAGTGGATTTATACACAAATTTATTTAATATATGGATAGAGAACCAGGGATTTCATTGGCTCAAGTGTCTTCCCAATAATCAAAGAGGATCATTTTTGGATCCCAAACCCCATCTATTACACCATAATTAATCATTTTCGGGAGAAATATCTTCACTAACTCTCAGAATCTCATAAAATACAGAAGAAATTCAAGAGTAGATATTGATAAATATCATAATGAAGTTAAAAAATATTATTGGTTGGACCATAATTGATATTAAGGAAATAATCCCCTTATATTTTATACAAATAATACACATGGATCATAAACCCAAGCCTATAATTGAGCGCTATATAAGACTAAATACCAACATGAACTAGGTGGTTAAAGAGGAAGTGATAAGACTAATATATTATGGAATTATATATTTTATTTTAAAAATACCATGGGTTAGACATGTCTATGTGGTCCCTAAAAAAAGTGGGGTGACTATTTATATAGATGAAAAGAATTAGAAAATTCAAACCGGGGAAATGACCAATTGGGGAGTCTATATTTATTATTGAAAAACTAATTCTTCCAATAGGAAAGATCATTTTACCATGATATTTCTGGACCAAAATCATGAAAGTTTGGATGGTAAATAATTTTTCTTTTTTCTTGATTTCTATTCAAGTTACAATTAGGTTCCAATAGATCATGAAAACCAAGAAAATGCAACCTTCACATGTCCATTTAAAAAATTTACCTACTAGAAAATGAACATTGGATTGTCTCATTCTCAATCCAAAATTTAGAATATTATTATGGACATATTATCAGATATTATTTAATAGATAATTGAGTTTTTAAGGGATTATTTCTTTAAAGTTTAAGAAATTTTAAAAGCTCTATTCCTAATCTGGAAACTATTTTAAAAAGTCTTATAGTGGAAAAACGTATTTCAAACTAGAAAAAATGTCAGTTTTTGGTCACTAAGGAAATATTCCTAGCTCAAAAATTCTTTAGAAGGGGGATATAGGTAGAAAATTCTATGATTTAAGTGATCAAAAAGGTACCACTAACAAAAAATGTTAAATTATTTAGAATCTTCTTAGGGAATGTATGTTTTTATCGGGGCTTCATTGATGATTTCTCTATAATAAATTGGCACCATTGTTATCTTTTAGTAATGGAAAAACTTTTTATGTTTTAATAGAGGTATATAGAATAATTTAATCTTATTAAGTAAATTTTTACCTCAATAATAATTATTACTGCCCCTAACTGGAAATTACCATTTGATTTAATGTACGATATTAGTGATATAGTTGTGGGAGTAGTTTTCAGAAAATGGAAGGTGATGAGGATATATGGGACTTACTATGCTTATAAAAAATAATATAACGAACAAAATAATTTCACCACATCCAAAAAGGAGTTGTGGTTTGTTATGTTTTAACTTAATAAGTTTATATAGTATATTTTATGGTCCAATGTTATAATATTCATTGACCATTCATCTCTCATATATCTCTAGATTGAAAAATAATCCAAACCAAGAAATATGATGAGGGACATTCAGTTACAATTTTTTTAGAAATCATACATATAAAGGGAGATTAAAATGTGGTTGTTAACCACTTGTTTATGTTACCTAGAACCTATATTGATGTACTAAGAGATATAAATACTTTATTTTCAAATTAATATTTGTTTGTTGTTTCAGTGAAACAATGTTCTCGGTTTAAATATTATGCCAATTTTCTAGTTGTATGAGTCATGCCCATATACCTTTCACATAACCAAAGAAATAGATTCATTTTAGAGTTAAATTTCCACTTTTGGGATGACGCCTTACTTTTTAAAAGATGTTTTGATAGAATCCATAGATAATTTGTTCCTAAGGATGTATACTACCCATTATTGTGAATGGTCACTCATCACTATGGGATCGACACCATGAGGATGATAAGACAACCAAAAAATACTTACATGATGTTTCTTTACTAGAATACACTGCTCAAGGATTCTCATTGTCTTATATTAATGTGTTATAAATTTCATATATTATGAAATTTTAGTTAAAAAAAAGTGTCTTAGAAAAAGGGAATTAAAGAGTATTAACTTTTTAATGTTTAAATATTAGTCCTATGGGGACCATTACCATATTATAATGGGAATGAGTAAATTCATATGTTTTTGGATTATGTATTTTATTTAGAAGAACCTATAGAATATATAAGCAACTAAGTCATTAGTGTAGTAAAAATCATTAAAATATATATCTTTTCCATGTTTCGAGTGCCCATAGAATTCATCACTGAAAATGGAACCCATTTTAAGAATTTTAAATTCAAATAATAAATGTCAAATTATGGTTGTCCTCACATAACTAGTATAACCTATCACCAAATGAAAAGTGGACAAGCATACATTTCTAATAAAGTGATTATTAAAATCCTAGATAAAACACTATCTAGTTTTGGGAAATATCGGTCAATTAAATTGGATGAATCTTTGAGGCCTATAGGATTTATTATAAGACCCCAATAGGGATGTATCCTTACAGACATCTATTTGGGAAAATATTTCATGTGTGGATAGAGTTTCATCACATGTCGTATTGGGATGTGATATCACCAAACATTGATTTTAAAACTAATATTTAGAGAATACTATTGGAATTGAGTGAGTTATGTGATATTAAAACATATTTTTATGAAAATTATATCATTTAAAATTAGAGGTAAAAATACTTTAATGACTCTATCCTCAAGTTAAATAACTATAAGGTTGGATAGAGGGTCATAATTTTCAATTCTATACTTAATATTTTTCTAGTAAAACTGGATACCAAATGGTTTGGACCTTTCACCATTTTGAGGGTTCTAGTAAATAGAGATGGAAAATTAGTTGGAGAGGAAAATAGACTATTTCTAGTCAATGTTTATATAATTCAAAAATATTTCAATGGGCATCTTAAGGGATTGTATACTAACTATTTTATTGAAAGAGATTCATTCATGAAGTCTAAATAAGGAATTTAAAATTATTACATCATTGGAGTTAATCCATGGTCCTTCTTGTTGATTTAATTTTATTTAATAATGATAAATACGATTGTTATCTTACTTTTTATAATATTCCATATTGTGGTAGAATGGATTATTTCTTGTAGTATATTAGTTCATTTCTTGCAGTTTATCTAAGAATCATCTAATTTTATTTCTTTTTATCTTTAGTCAATTTAGTCCTTAATTATATTTTCCCATTTGGTCAATTTGGTACTTGGTATATTTTAAATGTGTTATAAATTTCATTCTTGTTCCCAATTGGATTTTTAACTTATGGTCTCATGATATAGTCGATCTTGGGTTATTGGACTGTTCTTTGTGTTTCATTTTTTCATGGTGTGGTTGATCCTAACATAGAATGATCACTTGTTTAGGTAAGTTTTTTTCTCACTTTCACCCTCATGGTTGATTCACCTACCACAATACCCTATATATTCACCTTCCATAATAATTTGTAGTTTTATTATACTATTTATTTTGTATTATTTTTGTGTTTGATTATCATTATTTATAATAATTTTGTTTTCTTATGGTCAACCATGCTTCTTGTAATAGTCAGTTTCCATGGTTGATCCATGTATAGTGCAGTAACTTTTCTTAGATTTTTATTATGTGTAATCAAAGCTCACAATGGTATGCTGATTACTTGAAAATCTAGGGAAACTCAATGCATATTTGATCCCTAAAATAAAATTTCACAAGATTTTCAAGGGCCAATAGGATATCCATCCAATATCATTATAGGTCAAAATCCCTTAAACTAAAAATATAGTTGTACTTTTTTTTAACCTGGAATATCATGTTGTTTTTTTCATTTTGTAGGAGCCATAATATACTAACTAGAGATACTTTTTTTTAAAATAAAATATAAAGGAGGAATACTTTTGAATGAACTTAACTGAAGATACCACTATAATAGTTTATTTTTTTTTTCAATTCTATAAATTTAATTCTGATCAACCATTTTTAAGCTACATATCAATGAGAGAAAAGTGGGGGTGTATTTAAAGTTTATATTTAATTGTGGCTGAACCATTATCTCTTTATTTAGTGTTATTCTTTCCATTATCTAGTTTTTTGAATATAAAAGTGAAATAAATTTGAAACCATTATAAAAAACTTAAAATTCATTTTGATTAAAAATATTTTTTGAATAATCATTGATCCACATACTAATATTTCTAGATTTATTAAAAATATAATCTTCTTTCCTTAAGATAAAAAACATGTGTTTATTTTATTTTTTTTGGAAAATATAGATATTATAGAATTCACGTTATTTTAATTTCACGTGACCCTTAAAAAATTTCTTGAACTACTATATTTTTAAATATATTCTTGAACTCAACCTCTTATAAATGATCCTACACCATAGGATTCACCATTGGGGGAAATGTTTGGATTTAAGTGTTGGGGAGGGGACTTAAATGCGCTTAACAGAAATTCAACATTGTAAACATAAAAAACTATTAAATTATTTCTAAATTGAATGTTCTTGAGCATAAAGTTTCTTACACAGTGGTTTGAAAATTTTTAGATGTGATATTTCTATTATTCCACATTGAAGATCTCAACCTTTTCTATTTTACCATGTATTTAATTGGTTTCGTCATCTGCATTTCTATCATGAATTTTTTTAATTTTGTTCAAACATTGGGTGTTTTATTTATAATATTTATTGATTTTGAAATTTTTTAATGGATATTAAACTATTAAGAATTATATTTTAATGGGATATGAAATGAATTTATAATCCATGAGAACTTTTTATTCATGAAATATAAAACCAGTGGTTGAGTTATTTATCCATTCTATTTATTTATTATTATCACCCATCTAATAGTTTTTTTTTTCTATTTATTCTATGTTAATAATGAGGATCTCATCACTTGGATAAAAATTGTTGTCTTCATGTTTTAGGTAAATGAAAAGTGAATCTTTTTTTTATTTCTTCTCAAAAATTTCTATCTCATTTTTTTAAAACTAAAATAAACTTTTTTCCAAATGAATTTTTTGTAAAGGTAAATAATTTTTTCAATTTAAGAGGGTATATGGGGAAAATTAGTTTGATTTTTTTTATATCACTTAATTTTTTCATTCTTGAGAATTATTTTCTTCTATTGATTTTGTTCAATTGATTTATTGATGATAAGAAATATCTTAAGTGTGGGTGGATTTGATGTGGCCTATTTTCAATAAATTGTTCCACATATAAATTTATAATTAATTTTTATTAGCCATGGTAATTTTTTTTATAATTTTTATATATTTAAATAATCATTTTTATGAGACGAAATTCTTATTTTTTGAATATATTATTGTAAATGTGTGTTTTGGGGATTTAATTTATTAATGATTCTTTGACCTATTTTCCATATATTTTAAAAATATATTATTTTGTAGTATTTTGGTGCTCTAATTGTAATTATATTTTTTTAAAATTTTCTTTGATCTTGATTTTTATTCTTTTGAAAATAAGTTCTCTTTTAATTTCCAATATTATTTGTTATAATATATTTTAACTCCATTTTGATTTTTTTGATTTTTTTTTTGAGAATTAATCATGGAGAACTAAAATTATATATTGGAATTAAAGGAAAATGGAGGAAATCAATGAAGATAAAGAGATATAGGGGAAGCTTTGGGAGATAAGAAAGTGGAGTAGATGAAGAATGAACGGAGTTGGGAACTTATCCAGGTTCATCACAATGTATGATGTAACAAAAAAACAAGAGAATTGTGAATTTTTTGGAGGATCATTTCATGATTCATGTGATGGAGATGATTCAAAGAGAGATGTTCTCCTTGTGGAAGCCATAGGAGATTAGTCTAAAGTAGTATACTGTGAGATCGAGTCTAGGAGCTATGGAAAGAATTGATTTTTAGCGGAGAATCTGGTCATTTGTGTGAGAGGAATAAAGAGTTAAAATGGATGGATCAGGGATAACTAATACCTTATCTACATGGAGTGATTAGGAAAGAAACAAGTGATAGGGTAGTGTCTTGATTTTGAAGTGGATCCCCTCGATAAACAATATTTAATTTTATTTATATTTACACTCTATTTTTGTAATGAAATATTTTGAAATTATCAATTCAATCATGTTGTATAGAAAAACTTCTTGAGGATATGATAATGATTTTTAATTAATTTTACTTTTTTTTATTTTATTTGTGGATGTTACTTCCATTTTAAATTATTAGGTAGTTTAATTTTACAAATCATTAAGAATATATGATAGTTGATCTCAGTTGAACTCATTTTAGCTACTTAATATTATATAATTTAACAATGAGAACAAAAAAGTATGTTGAAATGAAAATTTGAACATAGTCAAAAATAATTGAATCATTTTTTTGATTCTTTGTTTTCTGATGTTGAGGAACTATTTAATTCAAATAGTTATATGTTGGCTAATTAACAAATTTTGTTATCATCCTTTATTTTGATTATAGTTCTCATCTCAATGAATAAATGTATTAATTCATTTTCTATACCAACCAATTGAGTTCCCCTACTTCATTAACTAATGATCTGTACTTTTTTATGATCTTATGTTCTTCCTTGAACTATTTACCTATTATCAATAATCTTCCACTCACTATTATTATAACTATTTATCTCATTCACCACTGAATATTGAGTATTTTTGTATCCCCTTTATCAATTCACACATTCATATTCCCTAAGTAATTGACCATACTCTTCACTATAATAGTTTTTAGAAGAAAATAAATAAATAATTTGATGAGTGCATTGATAATTCACTAATTCCTTACTATTTTACCTTCATTTATGATGAATTTATTATTTCCTTCTTCCCATTTATATTTAAAATTTATACCATAATTTTTCTAAAATAGAGAATTTTTGTTCATTCTGGTTCATGTGATTGTGTTCTCTATCACCCTCTATCTTTGTCTTTACTTTATCATTTTCTTCAATATCTAGTATTTTGATTGTATATCTCATAAACTATTTATATTTTTTCTTTTTCTATTTCACCGTATACTCATTAACCTATATGACATGTACACTCAATGTTTCTTAATCCTAATTGAATGCGGTTTAACAATAATGTTTCTTCATTTATTAACTAGGAAATTATTAATAATCTATATACTTCTCATTTCAATGCAATTAATTATATAAAATGATTAAATGATGATATCATATTTTATTATTTATTCATTACTTTCATATTATGAATTCATTTGACATATTATGTGATGAGTGGGGACTAAAATTATATATCCCCTTAATTCATTGGTATGTCTTATAAGAAAAACTAGTTTATATATTTGGTGTATTCATGTGAATGTATGTACGATATGTTGGTTGAGGCATTAACTATATGATTATGATGTTTTACATTATGCATTCTTTTATTTTGAGGGTTGTTATTATTATATATATGCTCATATAATTCTATTTATTTAGATATGGAATATTTTTTACTTAGTAATATGTAATTTGATGGTTTGTGTATTCCTAGAATATTATGTATTCCATGTTTATTCCATTTTCACTTCCACATTACATTACCCCTTACTAGGTGTTTGAGGTAATCTCTTTTTATTTTCCCCCATTTATCTATGAAGAAAAATAAAATTATATGTGTGAATTGTGGTTAATAAATAGATAAATAATAATGATTTATATATATTTATTATGTAATTTATCCCCTAATTTAATTTAATTATAAAATACATTTTTTCTTCCTGAACCTACTAATATTTTTATTCCAGTTGTTTTAAATAAATTTTTTTCAGATCTAGGTAGATGGAGTCAAGATTTTTCCACAATTTCATCTATGATGTTATTTTATATTACTACTTATGACTCATCTATTTTGTGAATCCATTATTGATGATATCTCACCCTCATGTTTACTTTGATTACTCCTTACTATTTTTTTATGCTCACCCATTAGTTTTGTATGTCCTTTTATTATCCCATGTTGTTGTAGGATCATGATGATGTATATGAGGGTATAATAAATATGGATATTAAATATTATTTTTTTGGTTTCAAAATGTTGTATCTAATCTCCCAAATAAAATAAACCACTTGAATTATTGGATTTTTTTCTTGTATATTTGTAGTAAAAGGATGTAATATTATGTTTATAAGATGCAATAAATTAAACTACTACACATCCTAGGCACAACATCACTTATCTTCATTTCCAAATCCACCTCACATAAAGGTATGGAATTATTAAGAACATCAAACTTATGTCCCCCTCTTTCCATGTACACCACTATAATTCAACCAAATTAATAGAACATCATTACCTCCACCACATCACAACATATAACATCTTTAGTCCATCATATCCCAAACTGCATCTTGATGTGAGGGAGGAGAAGGGGTAATAGTCATCTATCTATATCAACTCCATCTTAAATATTAATGAAAAATCTTGATAAACACATAAATAAATAAGAAGTAAGGTTACCCAACTCATGTGGTGTTTCATATGAAATAATGGAAAATATAATGAATATATAATATCACAAAAACACATCCTAAGGTTCAACTCAGGGACATGAATCCTCTATTACTAATATATTAAAAATTATCTTAATTACTACCATAACTCAACAAAAACATATACAACCTCTAACTACAACACATACCGGCCCAAACATCACCACACAAAAACCACACAACCTACCAATTAACAATTCATTATCACATGACAACTACCAAAAATTCTATATTGATTATGACACATTTAATTTATATAATTAAAATTTAAAAGACACTGATACTTCAAAAATTATATATTTATTTAACCTATATAAATTACCCATTAATTCATTTATTAAATTTAGTACTCTTAATCATAAAATCTCATAACATGCCCATATTTCCATTCCTTTCCTTTTAAAACACATTCCATATTCCAAGAAACTACACCACAAAATCATAAAAACCTCTATGAAATATAAAACCAATATATATAATTCCCAAATATTTTATATTTATTCCTTTTAAACAAATTTTAAGTATTTTTTTGCTTGCTTTACATGCAACCAAGAGTCTAAATTAACCATGATATATTATGTCCTTCAAAACATAATTGCTTGATTAGGGGTATGAATAGGATTAACCAAATTATGAAAAATATATAGAAATGTTTTACTTAATTAAAATTTATTGATTAATTCCTAATATATAATAATTAATTTTTTTTAATAAAATCCTTTTATGATTAAAATACCTATTTTTCTATGTTTTATGATTTTTATATAAATCAATATATTGTCCAATATTAAAACATTTTTTAATGAAATGATTTCTTAATTCATTAATAATCATTCATACCTTAGTTATCTAATGGTTCAAAAGTAATATAAAATCAATTTAGGAAAAATGATTTATTTTCAAATAGTTGTTTTTATGTGCGCATTGATTTTTTATCATAATAAATCAATTAAATAAATATTTATTACTATTAAAATAAAATATATATATTAAATATCTAACAAAATATTTTAAAATTCATATAATCATTTTTACAAAGAAATAAATTTAAGTAAATCTAATTTTATGCTCAAAAATAGTTTTTCTAAAAATTATTTTCATTGCATTTTGTGTGCTTATTTTCAAATTAATTTCAACCAATTGTATAAAATGTATTTAAAAAAATAGATTAAATATTTTTAATCATAATTTAAATAAAAGTTAATGATTCTACTTTAATTTTTGTTAACAATGATTTATAAAAAAAATAAAAAACCATTACCATGGTTAAGGTTGAAATTGGTTAATAAAGGGGGTTTAAATAAGGTATACGTTTAAAAATACCACATATACAAGTGTAAATATTATTTATAAAATAGATTTAGAACTTATATTATCTTTACAACTATGTATTTTCCATTTTTTCTATTTCATATGAAAAATAATTTATATTATATAAATCATTTATGTAATTTCATGTGTTTACCACCCCTTACTTAGAAAAGGAAACCTATTCACCTCCATTATTCACAAACATTGATAATAATAGATTGGAAAATCACCATCAAAACACCTTCCAAAATTCATTTCCTTAATTCTTAAGCTTCTTTCATTCTTTTATTAATATATTATGAAGGCTTTAGGTGTAAGCCAAATGAGGTCTCTCAAATAAGATTTAACTATCTTACCCTACAGTTTCAAAATTTATTTATTATTATAATTCCTCTAAATATTTTGTAGTAATCCTAGTATAATTACAAAGACCTCATAAATATACTTATATTTTAGTATTATTGTGGGAATTTCATTTTTCACCCCCTTTCCATTAAATGTGAAATCGAAGTATCACTCGTGCGTAATTCTAGACTACCGTCTCCGCATAGCGATATGATTCATTTTCTATAACAACCTCAAATTAGTAGATATAATGGTGTATTTAATATATATTTATGATATTTATTATACAATTATTATTGTTTAATAATAAAAAATTATTGATCTTTATTTCATTCTTCTTGTTAGAGAATTAAAACAACATTCATGTGTACTTATAGACCATCATCTCCGTGAATGGTATAATTCATTATTCTATATCAGAATATATAGATATATATAAATATGTATTTAATGAATACATATGAAATTTAAATCATTATTACCATTTTTAAAATATGGAAACATGATCAAGAGGAAATGATCATAATTGCTGAATCGAAACTTACTTGAAATATGAAACAGTTAACAACCAAAATAATGTTGATAATTAATTTTTAGTAATAGAAAAGTTATAATATATTATAAATAAACAAATAATTATTTTATCATTATAAATATTATTATATTATAAAACTTTAATAAATTTGAAATTATTAAATTGGATATTAAAATAACTTATGAAGAAATATGAACCTTAGGTAAAGGTTTAATGTTTCAATCGAAATTATTACCAAGGTTGTTTATGATTAAATTTCTAATGATTATATTGTATTATCTATCACTAAAAAATATTATAAATTTTTGATCCTATTTTTATTTCTATAAATTAAATTTTTTATATAATTTTCACCTATAAAAGTAATCAAAATTATGAAAGATTTTTTTTGGAAAACTGACTTTTATTTTCTATTAGGTTAGGAATATTTTTATAAAATGTATATATTTTCTTTAAATTTCATTAAAGAATGTTTTTTATTTTATTAAATAATTTATTAAAGTCATCCACACAATGTTTTTTATAAAAAAATTGAAACTTCATGTCATTTTATAAATGGATTTATTTTTAAAGAAGATGTGAACTCAATTTTATTTATGTTTACCACATGGAAGAAATTTACCTCTATCATGAGTATTATTAACCTTGATTATTAATTTACATGATTTTATGGTTATTTTAAATAAGTTTTTACTCTAAAATTCTTTAATTTTTTAGATTTTAAATAAGTGATTTCAAAATGAAAAAGGTATTTTGCTTAAGAAATGGTCCATTGATATTTTAAAGGTATTATCATCTATGAAAAAAAACATTGATGTTACTTATTCTCTATTTAGGATATGATCCAATTATAAAATATTTATTCATTCTCTATATGGTTTATGATTATGATGATAAAATATTAATTAAACCTATTTTTTCATGTGTTTTTCTATGATGAAATGATAAATTTTTTCATGATATATTGGCATAAAAAGGAATATATTTTGTTTATGTGAAGGGTTTTTCCATTATAACCCTATAATATATTTGTTTCTAATTAATGTTTTATGATCTCAAAGTGTACACTGGTATTTATCCCAAGCCAAAAATAGGGTACATGGGTAGTTATCATAATCCCAAATAAGGTATATTGGTGGTTATCTCATGCCTAACATGAAATGAATGTCTTGGTGGGTATCCTTGGAAAATATTTCTATGATTATGATTATTCCACACTTTTTATTCCACTATCCATGGAATTCTCTTATTCTTATGATTTGATCTCATGGATCAATATCTTTGATTCCTATATGATTCTTTTCTTAAGATCTTCTGATGCCTTATTCCATGATTCTGATATATAAATTTATGGGTATGATTTAAAAATGTTAATATCACATTATCATAAACTTATTATTATATGATTACTTCATATGATCATTGACTAATATCTACTATTTTTACCCTTATTGAGAATCTAAGATCAATCTTTCTTATGTTCCCTTTCTTTAGGTTATAAATATATTTTTTAAATTATTTCTAACAAGTGTATTATATGAGAAGAAAATTTGGGATATGTTGAATATCATTCAAGAAATAAGATAATTATGTATCTATTCATCAAATAAACTAAAACCTTACAATTTTAGTGATTCTATTACTATGAGATGTATTGAATATTTATCTATAATGATTTAGTCTTTATGTATGTGATTGTTGGGTCACCTCTCTCGATATCATAAAAGTATTTTTTTTGAGATTAGGATAAGAGAATTTTATTGAAGACCAAGTGGATAAGTATAAGTCTAGGATAACATCTTGAATATTTAATAAAGTAGAAACTTAGTAGTATTCCTTGAAATATAATCCCTCTATAGATACTAGAAATTGGATTTGGTTGTGTAATAGATGCACCAAAGGTTAAAAACATTGAATGGGGGTAGATTAGGTTTTAACTCGATTTTCAACGGTGCACGATGATTATTCCTAAGACTGTACTCCTTTCTAGAAACTCTCAGTGGGATATACTTTGGTTAATTCACATTCTCTTTATGAACCATTATGATTAATGAGAATATCGAATCTATAAAATATTAAGATATTATATAGTGATATGAAATAATAATAAAGTTTAATGGGTTAAAATATGGTTCTTCAATTTAAAACCTCATGAGAATGATTTTCATAATCATATGATTTCTTAATATGATTAATGATGTTTTATACTCACACTAATATTTTGGTTTTAGTTAATGGATGGAACTTAGGATTATTATGTTAACGATGAATGTTATGAACACTGAAGTGATTTTTATCATAAGGAAATGAATTCTATTTGATATATAATGTGAAAAAATGGGATTATACATAATCATATATCTCAAATTATGATTAACAACCTAAACATATGTGGGTTTCCTAATAAAACAAAGAAGGGAAAAATGATTTTTAGGAAAGTTCATATGATAAAGATAATGGAGGTAAGATGATCTAGCTTCCTATATGTTATGAATGCAGGAAGAAGAATCACCCTGATAAATGTCTCAAATGAAAGGTAAGATATTATATGTGTGGAAAAAAAATTCCATATAGAAATTATTTTCCAATGAATAATGAATAATTTGATGGAGGAAAATAAATTACATCTTAATGAGAAATTCATAGTTCAATAATTATGTATGGGGAAGTTGGAAATTATCTGGGTCAATGCCCTAATTCATGGGATAACTCCTAGACTAAGTAAGGGAGTATGCTATTACAATAACCGAAGTGGATCATGGTAGTTATGGAACACTTATCATCCAATCTATATTTTAATATTTATTCTTAAATATTGTAATAATTTTCCCCATGAAAATATTATTATTATTCCTTTAGTGGAAGTTAATGTCATTTTAAGCACTGATTAGCTCTCTATACAAAGATCCCATATAAATAAATAGAATAAATAATTTTTTTATATTATAAATCAAACTATGATCATATATAGGTTTGATGATGAACATGGATTTATTATGGAAATTAATTCCATTTTATGTTCCTTGATTCATATTCATAAGGGGAATTTATCTCAAATTATTATGGAGAAACTCATCATTGAAGATATGAATATGTTTGGGAATATTGTGATATATTTTATAAATTATTCCCTAGTATTACTCTAAATTTAGAACATAATTTTTCAATAGAACTCATACCTAGTGATATATCTATTTCAAATAATCCATATACCATGGACCTGAATGGGTTAAAGTAATTGAAGAAATAACTCCAAGAGAATATAGATAAGCGATTCACCCAGATCAGTGTTATGGGGTGGAATTGTTCTTTATTAAAAATAAAGATGGATCAATAATATGATCAATTTATTATTGTAAACATAACAAGATCCTGATCAAGAATATGTATACGTAACTATGTTATGATGATTTTTTTGATAAAAATGTGGATATAAATACATTTACAAGAATGAAATTCATTTTTGATACTATTATTTTAGGGCCAAATACAACTAGACACCCAAGATGCCCTTTTATACAAGGTATAGACACTATGAATTTATATTTATTCCATTTAGACTTACTAATTCCCCCACTATCTTCATGAATTTAACATATATATTATTTAGATATTTCCTTGATCATTTTTTGGTATTACTTGTATATGATATTGTTATATACTCTAACGATAAGTAATATTGTATATATTACTTAGTAATTGGGTTAAAGAAACTAATTAAGGATAAAATATATTCTAAATTAAGCAAGTGAGAATTTTAGTTATAGAAAAATCATTTTTTTGGAAACTTTATCACATGTGTGGGTATATCAGTAGATCCTTCTAAGAAGGAAGTTATTGAAACTTGTCCAAGAGAAACCATGGATACTGAGATCCATATTTTTCTTAGATTAGATTGATGTTGTTTAGGATTTATGAGGAATTTATCATGGATATCTAAACCAGTCACCATGTAACACATAAGGGATTAATTATCCTTTGGACTGATAAATGTGAAAAAAAAATTCAAGGAGTTAAGGAGAAGGTTGGATAATGAACTAATATAAACACTCCCCAATGGTGGATAAGGGATTGTGATATATTATGATATATCTAAGAAGGGACTAGGAAGTGTTCTTATTTATAATTACATGGTGGTATCCTATGCCTCTTGTTAATTAAAGGCTCAAGAGAAAAATTAATTGACACATGAATTAAAGTTAACATCAATTGTTTTTTCATTTTTAATATGGAGGCATTATCTTAATTTAGTAAAGTGTGAAATATATAATGAACATCAATATTTAAAGTATTTATTCAATAAGATATATTTGAATATCCACTAGAGATGATTTTTGGAGATTCCTAAATATTATGAATTCTTAATACATTACCATCGAAGGAAATTGAAGAACGTGGATGATTATTTTAGTTAAAAGGATCAAGAATGTTTATCAATGAAAATGACTACAAAAGATCCAATATTTATGGATTATAAAATGATGGACCTTGAAATATTAAATTAAGTGAATAAATATTACCTTTCTAAAATTATTTTCAAGCATCTATCCATGTAAAGATTAAATAGATGCAAAGGAAGTTGTAGAGCTATGAATAAATGTGAAAAATATCCCTATGTTCAACCTTCATTGTAATTAAATGATAAGGTTTAGTAATATATTATGATTTAATGTTATACCAGAAATAAATGAGGTGTTTTTTGATGATTCTCATGGGTCATCAATGTTTATTCATCTGAGATATATGAAGTTGTATAGTGACTATAAGGAGAATTTTTAATTAGAGTAAATGAAGATAGATATTGGGGAGTATGTATCTCGATTATTGGTATACAAAAAATTCAAGGCTGATTTTTATAATCCTAAGGGGATTTTATAACCATTACCCATACCTGTATGGAAATGGGAAAACATCACTGTGTATTTCATCATAGGACTCCCTAAAATATCTAAAGTGCATAATGATATTTTTGATGTAGTTTATCTCCTTGAAAAGTCAGTACATTTCACTCATATCATGGAATATTTCTCTCTTGATATTATTAATTGGATTTATATTATGTAATTTTTATTTTTATATAGATTAAAACATTCTATTATATCTAATCAAGGTCAAAGGTCTACCTCAAAGTTCCGGAAAAGTCCTTAGAAAGTTCAAGATATAAAGTCAATTTTTTGTAACACATATCATCCCCAGATAGATAGTAAATATGAGAAGACCAGTCAAACCCTGTTGAATACACTAAGATCTCATTTTATGTTTTTCAAAGGTGGTTGGGATCTACGCCTTCCTCTTGTAGAATTTTATTATAACAATAGATTTCATTTGAGTATTCTGATGGAACCATATGAATTCATATATGGAATGAAGTTTATAACTCCAACAAACTGGGATGAAATTAAAGAATGAAAGATATTAGGATAGGAGTTATATATGTAAATTGAAGAGAATGTTATATCCATTCAACAAAACATCAGGGAAACGCATAGTTGACAAAAAATTTATACTACCAATCATTCGCTAGATCTGGATTTTGATGTTGGAGAGAATGTATTCATATTAATTTTTCTATAGATATAGTTAGGATATTTATTAATAAGGTAAATCTAAACCCTAGGTATATTGTCCCCTTCAATATTTTAGACTAAATAGGGATGATAGATTATCACTTGCTACTTCCATGAAACTTCTCCCAGGTTCATGATGTATTTCATGTATCTATTATATGGAAGTACATTCGTGATCCTTTACATGTACTATAATCAAAGGATTTAGCACTAGAGAATTTTCTTTCTTATGAATAATTTTTTTTATAAATCATGGATCTTATAAATAAAGTGTTGTGGAATAATACTACTCATATGGTTAAAGTTTTTTGGATGAAACCAAAACTTAAGAAAGCAACTTTGGAACAAAATGATGTTATAAAGAAGAATTATCCTAAATTTTTTTCATTGGAGTGATGAAATTTCAAGGGTAAAATTCATTTTAATATAGTTATAATTTAACACCCTATGATTTTATTTGTATTCCATTTAAATAAATTTTTAAGTATTCAATATCTTTATTTACACGTAACATTGAGCATAAATGAACTATGATACATTATAGCCTATATAAACATGAAATTGGATTTATAGGTTTGAATAGGATTAGAAAAAATATTAAATTTATTCAAAAAATTACCTTCATTCTATTGTACTGATTAACACCCATGAAATAATCATTAAATTTTAATAAAATCAATTCATGAATAAACAACCAATTTTTTTGAAGAATTAAATTTTTCTATATGTTACGAATTTTTATATAAAAACAATATTGGTCACACTTAAAATTTTATTTTAAAGAAATGTAGTGGTAACTTAGTAATAATAATTCATACATTATTTTTCTAATGAAAATAAATATTGGTAAAATAATTTTAAGGTAAAGAGAGCTCTTTTTCTTAAAACTATTTTTCTGTGTGTAATGTTTTTTAATGAAAATAAATTAAATAATCCACTATATATTAAGTATTATAATGAAATATATATTTTAAATATTAAATAAAACATTTTAATATTCATCCAATAGTTTTTACAGGTCAAGGAAGGGAAGTAAATCACATTTTCTATTCATTTTTTAAAAATGCTTTTCATATTGGTTTGCACAATCATTTTAAAATTAATTTCAACCAATTATAAAAATTGTATTTTATAAAATGGATTCCATATTTGGAATCATAAATTTCCAATTTTTTAATGATTAATTTTTTTTGGAAACAATTTATAATAAAATTAGTAATATTTTTTTACCATGGTTAGGGTGGAAACAGGTTAAGGAATGAGGTTAGACTAACTGATAAGGGTAAAAATGCCACAAAAAATTGTCCAAAAAATATTTTCTAAGAAAAGTTGAAATTATATTATCTTAAAAAATCATTCTATTTAATTTTTACATATTAATATGAAAATGAAATTATATTATTTAAATCTTTTTAGTAATTCCATGTGTGTCCCCTACCCCACTTATAAAATAGTGCCTCTTAGCCTGTCACGACCTGAACCTACCCAGGCTCGAGCCACAACTACCCCAGGCCCGCCTCCATAGGCCAGGGGCTGGAGACCAACGCCAAAGGCACAACAACTCGGGGAGGCCTTTGCCTAAGTACCTGTACACACACACACACACAACACACTCAATGCAAAAGTGTAGAGTAAAAAGAAAAGAAAAGTACCAAATGATATAAATAAACCACAATGTGCATCGACCTCTAAAAGTAAAAAGTAAAAGTTGAAGGTAAACTGAAAAGAAAAGGGAAAAACACGCACCAAACCAAAAAGTGCCACAACCCGACAATAGGTAAACAAAAGAAAAATAGCTGGAAGGGTCCCCCACTTGGAACCCGACTCCAACCACCGCACGTGGTCCAAGATCCCAAACTCCTAAGCTCTGTTGAAGCCATGAACAACCTGTCCATCGTCTGAAAGGGAACACCAAGTGCGGGAAAAGCCAAAGTAGGGGTGAGTATAAAAATACTCAGTAGGATACCCCGAAGGCTCGAGGGAGAAACAAAGGAGGTACTGAAGGGTGAGTAGTAGATCGAACAAGGGAAAGTAAATGAGTACAACCGAGAGTGTAGTAGAGTAATAGTAAAGAGTCCAACTCAACCCAACAAGAGAAAGTAGGTAGACTCGTCCAGACATAAGGAGATGGAAATAGTGAGAAGATGAACTTCTCGTTGAGTTTTAGCTACCTATAGTAGGAGAGTAGACTCATCCAACCACGAGAAGCTAGACACGGAAAGCACGTGGCATACCTCGCGCGTCTTTGCCTCTCTTGGAAGGAGAGTAACCAAAACCCAAGGAGTGGGTACTGGAATAAGGTATATACATATCCATATGCTCAAACAAGAATCCCAAACAAGATCGTAAGGGGATCTCCATACCGTAGCTCAACCCAAGAAAGTGAGTAGCCAATAGTCCAAGAAGTAAACACCATCGATGCCCAGCATCCCGCATGTCTGCCTCGAACTGTAAGTTAAGGGGCTCAAATAAACACACCTTGACACTATCCGCTTTGGGCAGCACTGACTCGCCCGCACGATTTTAGGTTGCATCACAAGGACGCGTCTCGGTGGGGAAAGTGCCCCTCATACTTGAGAGTTATGGGGGAACCTCAAACCACACCTCGTCACTGCCCCGCAGTCGAGAGGTCTCCTCAAAGTCGACAGGCGACCCACTGCTCAGCCCCGCTGGAGGGTAATCCCTGGAAGTCGACGGGTTCCCATGGAGGGAGACCCGACAAGAGTCGACGGGTGCCACACTGCCCAGTCCCGTAAAAAGGGTACTCCACTGGAGGGAGACCCGGCTAAAGTCATCGACAAGTCCCAATGCCCAGTCCTGTAAAAGGGTACTCCACTGGAGGGAGGCTCGGAACCGTCATCGGGGACCACTTTCTGGCCCAGCTGGAGGTAAACCCGGCATCAGGGACCACTTCCCAGCCCAACTGGAGGTAAACCCGGCATCAGGGACCACTTCCCAGCCCTGCTGGAGGTAAAACCGAAACCAATCTATCCATCCCGGCTGGATGGTACTACTCGGTGAACACCGTTGTACTGGCCATCCCTGCTGGATGGTAACCCACTAGCCATCCCTGCTGGATGGTACTGCTCTGGACATCCCTGCTGGATGGTACCCCACTGGCCAGCCCTGCTGGAAACAACCTCCTGGCCAGCCCTGCTGGAAACAACCTCATGGCCAGCCCTACTGGAAACAACCTCACGGATAGAGGATCGGTGCCCACGTAATGTGTTGGTCACACCAAATCCACAAGAACTCTACCAGGGAACACGAAGTAAAGATAGAAACTCCCCGGGCCTCCCGGGGTGATCATGCTCCAATCTGCTGAGTCACTGTTGAAGAGGACCGAGACAACTCATCCCAGAAAGTGGGAAAACACCCACGCTGTACGAGCACACGAAGTCGTAACTAGTGCCGCAATCCAGTGAAAGGGGCATGGTACTGAAACCCCTCACAGTTGAAGAAACAGAAGAACCAAACCATCTCTTCCGGCCATACCATCGAGAACAGAACCAGGGGAAAGCTCCACCCTGCTGGTCAACAAACAAGAACGGAACCAGGGGAAAACTCAACCCTGCTGGTCCACAAACGAGAACAGAACCAGGGGAAAACTCAACCCTTATGGTCAAGAGTACGCGAACCGAGGAACCCTCTACGTCGCGAGAGGTCAAAAGTACCTAAAGCAGAACATGACACACACATGGGGCCCACACAACATGTGACCCCAAGTCAACCCCAAACAAGCGCAAAAACATTCTCAGGTACAAACAACCACATGTACCTCCAAGCGTTCCTGTATACTCCCAGAGTATACCACGTTCCAGCCCAATGTCTATCATGCACACGACACCCAACGTCAACGTGAAGGCGTAACGTAACAACTCCAACTTGCCACCTCATCGGCCCAGTCACGACCAAATACATCTCTTTAAGCATTCACTTCACTCTCCCAAGAGTGAACACGATCACACGCCAATGGTTCTCTGCAAACACTGCAGGAAGAACCAACACCAGTACACCTTTCATATTTCCACATTTAATAAGATCTCGTAAGAGGCTCCGCTCGCCTGAATAGATTAAACCGTTGTAATCCTCGAGAAAAAACATGTGAGATTAACTACTTACTCACCTCCAACGGGTATCTGACAAAAAAGTGGCCAACACCACTTTATGCCCGAACGACGTCCCATGATCCCGAGCCTCGACCCCGAAAACAATCGGGCGCATCGCACCATTGCGATCCCCTTGGAAAATCATGTCAAAAGGACTGCTCATTTGAGTGGAACAGATATCCGACGAAAAAGATGCATTTCGGCGCACTGCACACGAGCAATGCTACGTGGGACCCACATCCCGGTCCCAAAGCACAACGAATGGATTGCACCGTTGCGATCCTCTCGAAAAAGTACACAAGTTTGACTAATCACTTTTCTGAAACGGACACCCGGTGATAATGCTGGAAAAATCCCCGTCAATGCCCAAACGACCCTCGTGGGCCCCGCACAATCATGCATAATTAAAGCGGGAAGATTGAACCAATGCAATTCCCTCGGAAAAACACCCAAAATCAACTGCTCGCATGCCCCGAACGGATGTCCGATGAAAAAGTTACAGAACACTGCTCACAGCTCAACAGACGGGCCGTGGGGCCCACACCTCAACTTCGGCCTCAACACTTGAAACCATACTGGAAAACTTCGTCTTGGCACCAGGGTCCCAATGCCACTGACGGCGCTCAAAATAGACATCGGATGTGTCAACGCCGTCCAAAACAAGAACCCCCGAGAAAACGCTCATCCACTTAAAGGCGTGTTGCGCCACCAAACCCCTCGTCTCGGGAATTAAAAATTCCCGGAGCCATCTCAAAAGCTTTTTCTTGACGCCAGGAAGACACTTCCATAGATGGAATGCAAAACAGACACCCATAATAGAAATTACTGGCATCCGAAGTCGAGGGGGGAAAAGCCCCTTGGGCTGGACCAGCCTGGACCGGCCGGTCCGCCCGGCCTGGGCCGGCCCGCGTCGGCTGGCCCGGCTCGCAGCGCCGGCCCGTGGCTTAGCCGTGCGGGCCGTCTGTGGAATTGCAGTCCATGCGCAAACCATCCATGAGGGCTGGTCGTGCTTGCCGCGTGTAGACCCTCATTCGGCGGGTCTTGTCTCCCCCGTGGGGTCGCGTGCTGGGACCCCAGCCTTCCGTCGCGTCCCGACGAGAGCCGCCTCGCCCGCCTAAGGCCGCCGCGCCAGCCGCCGAAGCCGAAAGCCCCTCCGCCACACCATCCGCCTGATCCAAGGCCGCTGCCTCTTGGAAGACCCGTGCCGCCGCCGCTGGAGCTCGCCGCCGCTGTTGGAGCTCACCGCCGCCGCTGGAGCTTGCAAGACCGCCGGAAAAACCCAAATACCCGCGAACTTCGCTGGACATTTGCGAGCTGCTCGGAACTCGGAATTGAAATCCGTAACAAGAGTTGGAAAGTGCAAAAAATATACTATGCATAAATGTAATTTTATAGAAGAAATAACAACAATTTGACAATATAGTTGGGATTCAAAGGAGGCTTGAGAATTAAAAACGAAAACAACAACCGCTTACCTCGATGGGCTTCGCCCGAAGCTTCGCAAGGGTTCTACGGAGCTGTCGCACCTCGCCGGAGAGGTGGATTAGAGGAGGAGTTCCTCCTTGAGAGAACCTACTGGGGGGGGGGGGGGGGTGGTGAACAAAGGGGGAGAGAGGTGGGGGGGGGGGGTTAAGTGTTTAAATAGAAACACACTTAACCACCCACCCGTCGGCCCGAACCCGAACTTCCGGCGGGGTCGAGATTAAGCCTCCCCTAGAACAAAAACCACCTCCCAAGCACAACGGAGGTCTCAGAATTTTAATATGAGGCCCTGTTCAAATGTTATTAAACTCAACGCCCGAGGCCGCCAAATTACGAAAACGCCCCTGGGGTCATTTTTCACTGACGGCCCGTGCCCGTGAAACTTACACCCCTTCTAGGGTAAAAAACACGCTCCGAACTCAACAGTACCCTCGGTTTTCCAATCCGATCCACCGTTTAAGAGATATTTGAGTTAATCCATTAAACTAATAAATTAATTATTTAATTTATCCGTTCCACGCTCCGATAGCGAGCGAGGGGTCTAAACGTCCCGCGCCGACATGTTTTATGTCATTCCTAGGGTAAAAACCCCATTCCGGACCCATCCGTACACCCAGGTTTCTAATCCGGATCACCGTTTAGGAGTTATCCCATTCATTTGGCGTTATCAATGTGAACGCACTGAAAATTTAATTCTGGCCACTTCGAGGCTTGGAATCGCACGCCGTCTGAAGGCGCTGCTATAGAATAATATCAAGAATATTCCAAAGTCTTTTATAGCAAAAACTGGGTTCTTACATAGCCTCCCTTATTCATAAATTTTATGGAATATAGATTATTCAATCCATGAATTAAAAAACTTAATAGCTAACATACATTAATTATTTAGATTCTGAAATTCTTATAAGAATATCCTTTGATGGATTTAGATGTATGCTGGTGGAAGTCTCTCAAAGAAGTGGTAATCATCATACCCCACTTTTTCAATGTTTATTTTTTCTTATTCCTCCTATAAATATGTTTTATACATCATAAAATTATGAATCCTATATCGTAAATATATTTATATGTTATTAAAATTATTTAACAACCATTTTCTACCCCCATTCAATCAAAATAGAAATGAAAGTATCACACATTTGTATGTGTGGACTAGTTCCTCCATATAAAGATATTATTCATTTTTTATCACCACCTCACATTGATAGATATAATGATGGATTAAATAAATATATATTATATAATTATTATTTTTTAATGATAAAATATTATTTATCTTTCTTTACATTTATTAGGTAGAAAATTAGAATAGTGTTTATATGTACCTACGAACTACCATCTCCATGAACAGTGAAATTCATTTTTTATCTCTACCTTTTATTGAATGTTATAAATGTGTATATAATGAATATATATCATATTTATATCATGATTAAAATTCCATATATTTTGGAACCATGGTCAGTATATATGGATCATAACCATTGAATCAAACCATACATGAAAATTATTGCCATTAACACCTAAAATGATGATGATAAAGAAAGTTTTTTAATGAAAAAAGTGATAAGATGTTATAGGTAAATAATTTATGTTACTATAAGCATGAATATTACTCTTGTATATAAGTAATTTTTTATTTATTTATTATAAATGGGTTTAAAATCAATTACAATGAAAGTATGACTTGAGGAAAGGGTTTTATGTTATAATCAACTTTTTATCGGGTCTATTTAAGATTAAATTTTCAAGGATGAAATTATATGATATACCTATTAAAAATATTTTTTCTTCTTATTTTATGTTTATTTACAAAAATTAAAAGTTTTTTTTCATTTTTATCTCTCTAATTACTCAAAATTCTTAAATAATATTTTTAAGGAAAGTTAACTTTGTTTTTCTATTCGTTCAGGAATATTTTTCTTCCATGTATTTATTTTATTTAAAATTATTTAAAGAATGTTTTAAATGATATATAATGATGGATTTATTTCATTTTTACCATTTTTTAAATTTCATTAAAATGTTTGAAACTGAATCTTCTTATAATTTTTCAATTGAGGTACTTTTTACCAATAGTGTGAACAAAATATTTATTATAACATTTAATGCATGAAGGGATTTTCCTGCTATAATTACTACTATTTTACTTGAATATTACTTTAAAATTTTTAGTGGTTCATTTCATTGAAAATGTTTTTCCAAATATTTAAGATGTTTTTTTTTATTTTAAATAATTTATTTCATAATAAAAAGGCATTTTCCTAAAGAATGGTTTTATTGATCTATTAAAGGTATTATTATCTATGATAAATAATCCATTGATGTGACTTATACTTGAGTGGAGATATTATCCAATGATACCATATTTATTCATTCTCTATATGCCTTATGATTATGGTGAAAAATTATTGATAAAACTCATTTTCTTTTCCATGAGTTAAGTTATGAACAAATGATAAATATTTTCATGATCTTGTCGTATATATAAGAATGTGTTGTGATTATGTAATGGGTGGGTCCTATATCAATCCAAACAATACATTCATAATCATTACATCATTATAGATGAATATTCAATACATTTCATAATAATAAACTCCTTAAGATTGCAATGGATTATTTATATTGAAAACTACATACATAATCATCTTATATTGTGTAAGATCTTAAAAATCTCCCAAAGAAACTTATTACATAGTATACTTCTTAGTCATTCCCTACTTAAAACCTTTCTTCATAACTTGGGGAATGTAAAAGTAAGATATGATGAGATCATATTCTTAGTGAGTGTGAACATTGGAGATATCAGTCAATGATTCTAAGTGGGAATAATATAAGTATAAGAGTATGAGAGAACGATCTTAACATTACAAAATCATACCCAACAATTATAGATCGTAAAAATTAATCATTTAATAAATCTTTGGTTGTTCATAAAAAATAAATAATAAGATAATCAAAGATTATGATCCACGAGAATATAATTTTTTCATAAGAAAATGATGTAAGAGAGTTCCATAAAGTGTGAAAAAAATAATCATAGAAATATTATATAAATTCTAACCACCAAGAAATTCATCACATATATTTCATGGGATAAAAACCCATGTACCTATTTCAGGCTAAAGATAACCTCTAATGTACCCAATTTTGGGCTTTTGAAAACCTCTCATTTAAACTCTTTTGAGAATAGGATAACCGCTTTTATACCCTATTTTGGGATTAAAATAAACTCATGTGTTATTTTTCATCTCAAAAAACCTTAATCTATACCCAATTAATTAGATTAATATAATGGAACTTACCACCATATAATCTTAATCCATTTATATATATACCATGGGATCATGAAAATAGTTATCATTACATCATAACTCAACTCATGGAAAGGAAAATGGGTTTAATCAAAATTTTATCATTATAATCATATATAGTATGGAGAAATAATAAATTTGGTAAAATTATATAATATAACCAATAAAGAATAAGAAACATCAATGGATGTTTTTACAGATCAAAATACCCTTAAAATATCACTTGATCATTTATTAAGGAAAATAACATTTTCATATTGAAATCACATATTTAAAATATAAAAATTTCAAAATTTTTAAATAAAAAAACATTATTTGAAAATAAAAATTGAAACATATAAACTATTCTGTAAATAAAATATAATTTATGATGGTTGGAAAATTCATTCATGCGGTGTACAATAAAAAAATATTCTGTTTAAATTTTTTGTAAAAAGGAAAAAGTACCTCATTCGAAAAAGATAAGAAAGTTCTTTTACTTTTTTTATATAATGTAAAAAAATAGTAAAAATGAATTCATAAAATCATTATTTAATATTAAAATCTTTCTTCAAAAAAATTTAAATAAAATATGGACATTGAAAAAAAAATTCCCAATTGAAGAGAGATATAAAGTATATTTTTATTAAAAACATTCCTTCTATATCATGAGTATATAAAGAGAGAAAAAATAAAGAAAAATTTAATCTCTATAAATAGTAAAATTATTATTATATATATAATATTTTTTCGAGATAGATCATATAATTTGATTATCATAAAATTTAATCATAAAAAATCCCCAAAAAATAGATTGTAATAAAAAACCCTTAACTCTTGTTCCTATTGATTCTTAAGAGATATAAAGTCCTTATAAATAAAAAATTTATTATAATTGTATATAATAATAATATTACTACATGTAATACCATATATGGTCCAATTATAACATTTTATCATCCATTTGTTAATAATTTTTTTATTAAAGTCTTTGTTTCTAGGTGTTAACTGTTTCGTTTTTCATGTAGGTTTCTATTCACGAGTTATGTTCATTTAACATTGATCATGGTTATATCATATCAAGAATATAAACGAATTAATATGTATAATATTTACACATTTTATACAATTTTATAATAATTCATATAAATTAGTGATGAAAATTGAATTACATCGCTTCGTGGAGGCGGTAGTCCATACATATGCACAAGTGATGTTTTCTACTTTTCAATGGATGGGAAAAAGGATGGTGAATAAAAATTGACCTTTATAGAATCATTATTATATCATATATATCACACACACACACACACATATTTAATCTATCATAATAAATATCCATGAAATATGGTGATAGAAGATGAATCATATTAGTACGTGGAGAAAGTATTCCACATGTATGAACAAGCAATACTTTCATTTCCCATTTAATATAGAATTGGTGGGAAATGGTTATGATATAATTATAATAACTTCTATGTATATTTCTTAAACTAGATTAATCTTGTAATTATGTATATAACTAGTTTATAGAAGGTGGAAGAAGAAACAAAATTTAAAGAGCTCAGTTAATATTTATACCACTTCTTTGAGATATATCCTTTAACATACACCTCAATCCTTGAAATATTGGTCTTGAGAGAAGATCATAATCTCTAGGATTAATTGGAAGAATCTAGTTTTTTTTGGAGTAGGTATTTTCTGATATAGAAGGATCAAATTTTGTAAATAAAGGAAGAGAATAGGTTCCCTTTAATGAGTGATGGGACTAACAAAAATGGAATTAACCAAACGATTTCAATAATATAAAGTCAATTTCATGTGAATGTAGCTCTAAATAGACATTAATTAAAAGTTAGGATAAGACAAGGTTTAAATACATTAATTAAATAATAAATTTACAATTTTATGTTCCATTAATATTCTTATCACTTACTTTAACCCCCACGATAAACATGTTTTAACCTTAATTGTGTTAACAAAATTTTACTATTTTTACTATTAATTAAGGAAAAATATTAAGTTGATCTGATTAAATTATATTAATTATGATTGTAAAAAATTTGGAATAAATTTTAATAGATTAAATTTCTATAATGTTAATAATTTAACTGTAAATAAGCATTCAAAACGTAATGAAAACCCGTTTTTAGAACAATGAACTTTATGCAAAAAACTGAATTTAATTACAATATATACGATGTAAAAACCATAAAATTATTGTTAATTTTTTTATTTAATATATAATCTATAAATTATATTAAAATCATTATTAAATGGATATAAATTTAATTTATTAATATAAAAACACATTTCAAGCATAAAAATAGATTTTAGAAAAATATGTTTTTAATACAAAAAATGAGTTTATTTCAAAATCAAGTACAATATTTATTCCAATGTAATTAATTAAGTTTTTTTACAATTAAAGGATACTTATTTTACTTTAAAATAAAATAAAATAAATAATTTTAATTTTAAATTACATGATTTAATGACATGAAATTATAGTTTTACAAAAAATCGGTATATTAAAGTAATCAATAAAAAATATTTTTTTAGAAAAATCCCAAATATCCACCCCAAGATAATATCAAATTTAAAATTCAAAAAATCAGATTCATTCCTTTAAATAAAATTTCTAAAAAATGATATAAATTAATTATAAAATTAAATGAAAACCATTTTTTATGAAAACATATATTTTAAGCATAAAATGACTTTACTAAAAATTGATTACTTATTTATTATTCATTAATCATCACATTTAAATTATTTAAAAAATTTATAAATATATTTCATAATGTGGTTATTTATATTCATATATTCCAATTTATTATCTTAGTTACAAAGGATCACTATATCCTGGTTCATTTATACATTGGGTTGTGTTTAGAGAAAGATATTAAATACCTTAAGTTTATTTTAAAGTAAATGCATATAGAATATTAGGTTGTCACATTACCCCCCATAAAATTAAATTTTATCTTGAATTTTTTTCACTCTCATGTAAAAAATGTGGATATATTTACTCTATCACATCCTTAGGTTCCTTTAACCCAGTGATCAGTCTTATTACATGGAAAGTTATATCTATGATCCAAGATTTCATTTGGTTGTTCTTTTATAAAATAACATGATCTAGATAGATGGTTGAACTCAGTGAAATTTCTCACGTTATTCTATATGTCAACATCCTCCTTTTCTTCCACTTTAATCACTACTTGGATAGATGGTTGGACACTCATTTGATCGTGATAAGACTTGTGCCCTTCCTTTACAATTTCAGGATCTATCCTTTGAAAATCAATAAATATTGTCTCTTTTTTATCCTCATAATAAATAATATTTAATGAACCATTGCACTCAAATAATTGACCACCTTTCTCTCTTTCCAAGGCTGGAATGTATTAAAAAATTATAATCTTTAATAAACTTTAACCATCTTCTCTGGTGAATATTCATCTCTTTCTGGGTGAATGTATAATTTAAACTCATATGATTAGTATACATATCACCAATTTCTTTATAAATATAATTACATCATTTTTAAATGAAAATATTTCCATATCAAACTCCAAATCACGATTTGGGTATATTTTATTGTGAACCTTCAATTGGCGTGAGGTATAACACATCATCATGTCATTTTGTATAAGAGAACATCACAAAATACTCTTTGATGCATCATTAAAAATCACAATCCCTAATCCACTATAGTGTATTGTGTGAACTAGTTCACTAAAAAACATTATCTTCAATTCCTTGAAATTTTATTCACATTCAATATTCAAAATAAACTTGTCTTTTTTCTTGGTTAATAGGGTGAGTGGATTATATATCCATGATAAATTATTCACAAATAATCATAATATCCAAACAATCCAAGAAATATATAGATCTCAATCATAGTTGTTAGAATGGTACAATGATAAATAACCTTTTACTTTTATGGATCCACTGATATACTCTCTTTTAATTTATATGACCCAAAAATGAAACTTCATATAGAAAAAATTCATTCTTGGAAAATTTTCATACTGCTTCTACTTCTTTAGGATATTTAGTACAATCCCCATGTGATATTCATGATCTTTCTTTCTATTTTCATATATATGAGTATCTTCTCTAAGTATTACCATAAACATATCATGGTAATTTTTAAAGAATATATTAATTAAGTCCCTGAAGAAAATGGGGAAATTAGTAAGACCAAATGCATCACTATAAATTCACTATTTCTATACCTTTGAACAGAAGGATGATTTGTGCATGTCATCAATTTTTACTCTCAAATGATAGAATGTAGATCAACGGTCAATATTTGAAACATATTTATCACCTTATAATTGATAAAAAAAATCAATATAGGGCATATGATACTTATTCTTGATCATGATCTTATTATGTTCTCGATAATCATAGAAGATTAAAATAGATCCATATTTATTTTTAACAAAAAATAATAGATGCACCCCAAGGTGATTCATTTGATAGAAATAATACCCAATCCATATTATCCTTTAATTTCTTCTTTAATTACTTCAAATCAATCAACACCATTCTATATAGAGTCTTTGGAACTAGTGTAGTGCCATGTATGAGATCTATTGAAAACTCAAATTCATATTTTAAATGAAGATTTGGAAACTCTTCCATAATTACATCGTCAAACTCTCATAAAATAGGTATATCTTTCATAGTGAGTTTCTCCCAAACCATATGATATAAATAAACCATTTTAATAGGAATCAAGTTCCATAAAATGGATTTAATTCCCATTTGAATTACATACTTTTTGCCGCAACTATAGAAAATCATAGGTTGGTTTGTAATATCAAACATGAATTACCTTACTTAGTAATTAATATGATATTTCTAAAAATAATTCATATTCATTCCCAAAATAACATCTAATTAAACTAGGGGGATAATAACATGTTTTTCTAGAATAACATCAACACAAGCATCAATTAGAGAAAAGTTATATACATGATATGTGATCACATTACCATATGGAGGATTCAATGATAATTCAATATCTAATCATTAAGGTAGTAATGTGGTACCCTTTGAAATTTTTTCTGACAAAAAAGAGTTGGTAGAACTAGAATCAAATAATTTATAAGTAATTATAGAGTGGATTCTAAGTGTACCTTTCACCAATTTTTTATAATACCCTACATCAATAATAATGATCATATTAGATTTTCCATTTTCTCTAGGATTAATAGGTTTCTAACTCTGATCATTGTAATTCACCCTTATATTTGAGCCCTGGTTAGAATAATTTATATACTCTTTGAATTTGAAACACTAGAGTGTGGATTATGCATTCAATATATCATTATCTTTATTTTCCTCATTAGATAACTTGTTCAAATTACATAAACATTCAATTATATATTGAAATTAATTTTGATTCATAATTTTTTTACTTCTCCCCTTAAGAAAATTTACTCCATATTTCTTTATACACATATGGAATAGAGGAATACTCATGTTTTTTCCATCATGGTTTATGTTATTATAATTTCCTTAGAATTACATATTTTTTTCTTATTGAAATAATGAGATTTATTTGTAACTCCAATATCTATTTCTATCATGATATCACATAGACTGATTTGTTCATATCTTCTAAGTTCTCTTATGGGTAACACTATTTGAAGACATATTATTAATACCATAATAATCATTAAATCATAATTTCTAGTTCAATTATTATACCAAAATAATAAAATATAAGTATTATAAAATTTTGATCACAGTTAACAATGCATTCATCATCCTTCAACTTGAGATCAAATAATTCCCTCTCTATTTTCTTCGAGGAATTCGAGGAATGTAATTATTGAACAATAACCTCATAATCTCATCCCATTCCATAGAGTCATTTTATTCTCATTTCTTAATTTTATTGATAAATTTCACCATTGTTCCACTTCTTCTTTTAAATTATACATAGCTAAAATAAAATTTTCAGCTCCAAGAAATGGACAATAGATAATATCTTTTGAGTGGTACTAATCTATTTCTCCTTAATTATTGGATCTATATGACCACTAAAATAAATAGGATATTTCTTCATAAAGGAATCAAAATTATGTTTTTCCCCCTCATCTAATTTTTAATATCCATTTTATATATGGATTATGAAAATTTATTATACATAGTAACCAGATATTGTATTCCACATACCATAATTTTCAATTTTTTAGGCTGAAAATCATTACATTGTCTGTCACAATCATAGTTAACATGATTCCTTCTGGTTCCATCCATTTATATAAAACAAAAACCATATAATGAGAAACAATAATCATAGTGTGAAATAATATAATCATGAAAATCATCATTCACACATTCCTTTAAATTAATGGAAACTTAGGATTTTCCTAGTTCATCCATTTCCATTATCTATTTAAATCCTTTATATGGATCTTAAAGAAAGTGTGAATTATCCCAAGCATATCCCATAGAAGTGTATAAAAATTTGTGTAGTATTAGTCCCTCTCATCATGAAATGGTGATAATAGAGTCAATACAAAATCCTCCCCATTCAGAGTTGTTACACGTAGGTTCATCTATACCATAACCGCATCCACCTTCTAGAATCCAGAAATGAATATTTTTCTCAAAAAATAACACGATATTCTTTATTATAACATAAAATGTTCTCATATACTTAGGATTATCCTAATGGTTCACCCAAATTTTTTATAATACTGATATCCAAAAATAAATAAACCATCCTTTGATACTAACTAAATAAACTCAAACTTTACATATATAAATATTACTTCATTTTAGATTAATATTCAATATATATCACAATAATTCACATTTGAGGATCATAAAGGATTACTGAATATGGATACTAGATAAATAACATCATTATTTCATGAAATATATTCAATATATCCAATAATGTATTCTCACATTTTATACTTAGTAGTCATACCCTATGTAAAACCTTTCTTTATAACACAGGGAAATAAAACATAAGAAGGGGTGAGCTCAGATGCTCAGTAAGTGTAAAAATGGGTGATATCATTCAATGATCCTAAGTTGGTATAAGTTAATAATATGAGTATGTTATCATGATATTAACATTCTAAAATCATACCCAATAATTAATATATCATATACATGAATCATGGAATAATTCTATGGCCGTTCATAATAAATAAATCACAGGAGAATCAAATATCATAATCCATGATAATATGAATATACTATAAGAACATATCTTAGGAGAGTTTCATAAATAGTGGAATAATAATAATAATAATAATAATAATAATTTTATATCATAGATTCCCACAAATACATACATCACATATTAGTCTTGGGCTAACCACTGATGTACCTATTTTGAGCTTTGGATAATCTTCAGTGTACCCTGTTTTAGGCCTGGGATAACCTCCTATGTACACTATTTTAGGCTTCAGAAAAGATATCATATAATATTTGATCTTAAAAAACATTAATATTTAACCAATTAATTTTAGGTATTTAACATACCCACCCATTACATAAACATAATCCATTTATATGTATTCCAAAAGATCATGAAAACACTTATCAATTCATCATAACTTAACCCATTGAAAGGAAAACAAGTTTAATCAATATTTCATCCTCATAATCATAAACCATATATAAAAATAATAAATTTGGTAACATTATACCATAAAATAGTAAATAAAAAAAACATAAAATTATGTAGTTCTAGATGAAAATACTTCTAAAATATCAGTAGAACATTTTTGGGGGTAAACACCCCTTTAATTTTGATATCACTTAATCAAAATTTAAAATTTTACAAAAAATTAAGGAAATATTTTATTTTTAAATAACAATGAAAACATGTAAATGAATCCTCAATTCAAATATATGTCACAAATATGGGAAAAAAACTTCATACATTTTATGTAAAAATAATGATTCCTTTTACACTTTTCGTAAAAGGTCCAAATTACCTTATTCAAAAAATGAAAAGAAGATTCGTTTCAAAAAAAATTATTTAAATTAAAACATGGGTAAAAATGACATAATAATTTCATTATTTAATTTTAAAAACATTCTAAAAAATATGTTAAATAAAATATGTAAATGGAAGAAAAAGAATCCCAACTAAAGAGAGATATAAATGTTGTTTTCCTTAAAAAAAATTATTTCCTTATATTGAGTACCTAAAGAGAAAAAAAATGAAAATAAAAAACAAAATATAAATAAATAACTACAGGATAATAAAATAAATAACATTCTGGAGAGATATATCATATTATTTCATCATTAGAAAATTTAAGCATAAATAATCCTAGTAAAATGATATGGTAACGTAAAACCCCTACCACAAGTTTGTCATGCTTTATATGCACTATAGCCTCCTGTATAATAAATTTAAATATATTATACTTATATAAAATAAGAATATTCATATCTATAATACCATATATTTTCCACTTATAACATTTAAAATATTATTTATTAATAATTATTTATTAAAATATTTATTTTTGGGTCTTAACTATTTTATTTTTCATGTATGTTTCTATTAGGTGATTCTAGTCCTTGCACTTTAATCATGGTTACATAATCTTCATAATATTTTAATTTCATAATTATAATATTTAATATTTTTATACATGTTAATTAATTTTCATATAAATTTATGATGAAAATAAATTACATCAATTCATGGATACAATTGTCCATACATACGCACGAGTGATGTTTTCCACATTTCTATGAATTGAATGAAATAAAGGTAAATAATAATTTAATATTATAGAATAATTATTATATACTAAATATATCACACACACACAAATATATATATATATATACACACACAAATGAAATTCATCATAATAACCAGCCATGAATGATGGTGATGGAAAATGAATCGTATTGCTACATAGCGTCGGTAGTCCACATGTATGCACAAGTGATACATCCATTTCGCATTTGATGGATAAGAGGTGGAAAATTATTATGATATCATAATAATAAATTCTAGGAATATTTTTGATATAATATTAATCATTTTATTATTTATACAATAGGTTCATAGAATGTGGAAGAAGAATCAAAATTGAAAGAGATCAGTTAATATTTATGCCTCTCCTTTGAGAGACCTCCTTTGGCTGACACCTTATAAATTAAATGATTTTTATTTGGATAATACTAGAATATATAAAATTAATATATGGAATATAAAATGGTTTTTTTATTAGTAATTTCTTGATATGTAAATTTAAAATAATTTGAGTAAAGGAATAGAAGAGGTTCCCTTTTATAAGTAAGGAGAGGGACACATGTAGAATTATGTAAAATATTTTAATAATATAAATTCAATTTTATGTAAAATTGGATCTAAATAGCCATGAATTAAATGGTAGGATAATATCATTTTGAAATATTTTCAAAAAATATTAATTTGAAGCGTCTATGTGGAATTTATACCCCTCTCTCTTAGTTTAACCCCAACGGTAAACTAATATTAACCTTAACTTTGGTAAATTTTTAGTTTTTTTACTATTTATTATGATGAATAATTAATTTAACCATATTAAATTTTATTATTTTTTATGATTTAAAATATATAATCCATTTCAATAGATTAAATTTCTATAAGTTTATGAATTTAATTTTAAATAAATCTATAAAACACAACAGAACCCTTTTTATGAAAAAAATGCACTTTAAGACTAAAAATGCATTTTTTCAATTAAATTCCTTATAAAAAAATAAAACGAATGTTAAAATATTTAGTTTAATATATAATATTTTTTTTATTAAAACTATTAATCAATATATATTAATTTAATCAATTAATAAAAAACACACTGTGTGCATAAAAATAGTTTTTAGAAAAAAGCTTCTTTAGCCAAAAAATGATCTTATACCAAAATCAAGTATAATGATGATTCTATGGAAATTAACTATGTTATTATTAATTTAATGATAATTATGTTTCTTTAAGATAAAATACAAAACATAATGGGATTTAAAAATTACATTATTTAATAAAAATAAAAGGGTATTTTTATAAAAATTTATATTTTTCACTATTTACTTAAAATTAAATCATTTTTAAAAAATATAAAAAATCAATCCTTTTATAATATTGAAATTATATTATAAAATATTTTATTGATTCCCAAAAATAAAATTTCTAATAAAAAGGAATAAATTATTTATAATTTCTATGAAAAAATGAAATAAGAACCATATTTGATGAAAACATATTTTTGATGCATAAACATATTTGTTATGATGTAATAAATAAATTTCAATTATTTAAATAAATTATTAATAATTTTCCTAGTTTTTTTATTACTATTTATACTTTTTAATTTGACAAATAGGTTATAAAGAATAACTATATCATAGTTTATATCAACTCGGGGTCACATATAAAGAAAGCTTTCAGATACCTCAAGTTTATTTCAAAGGAATTACATATAAAATCATAGCGTGTTAGAGGTATGTTATAACCCCCAAATAAATTGGTAAATTATTAATATTTGTTTAGCTCAAAGGGTACTTGGGTGGTTACCCAATGTCAAAAAGAGGGTACATGAGTAGTTATCCCAAGCCCAAAGCTAGTACAAGATTGGTTATCCCAAGACTAACATGTAATGAATGTATTGGTGAGTATCTTTGACATGAGATTTATATTATTATTATTATTATGACACACTTTTTAGGATACTATCTATGACATGTTTTTATGATTATGATATGATCTCAAGGTTCATTAACTTTTATTCTTCTTTGATTCATGTCTTATGATCTTCTAATGCCTTATGCCAGGATTATGATATCTGAGTTAGTGGTTCTGATTTTCAAATGATAATCTAATATTATCACACCCTTATGACCATGTTATGCTTATATATTATCATTGAATAATATCTCCCATTTTTTCTCTTACTAAGCATTTGATCTCACCCATTATTGTGTTTACTTTCCCTATGTTATAAATAAATGTTTTAAATAATGTTCGACTAAGAAGTGTATAATGCGTGAATAAATTTTTTAGATATGTTTAAGATATTTCATGAAATAATCTAATTATGTATATAGTCTTAAAAGAAAATAAATATTTATGGTTATAGTGTGTGTATTGTTATGATTAGTATTGAAAATTCATCTAAAATGATGAAATATTTATGTATGTAATGTTTTAATCACATCAATGTGATCTCCCAAAAATATCCTGTTTTATCATAGTGTGTCGAAAAAGTCCCCCAATGTAACCATCATATAAACCCTACAAAAATTGAACACCATAAAAACCAAAAAAATAACATAAAAATAATAAAATAGTATCAATAAATATCAATTATATATTATAATTATTCCTTTCTATTTCTTACTTTTTATTGATTATTAATACCACATGTTTGGAACACCAACATAAATGTAAATCACAGTAACACAATAATTATAATTCAACCAGAAACTAACAATACATGATTCAAAATAATAATAAAAACAATTAAATCATGTTTTATGATATAAAAACTCATTTTTTTTTATCATTTTCCATTTATTATATTCTTTGGATAGTTTCAAATCCTTAACCAAAAATAAATAAAGCATGATAATTTAATAATTAAAAAATAATTAACATTAAAAAAGTTTGAATCCCATACCACAAACTAAAATTTAATGATCATAATATTAAAGGAATAATGAAACAATGATCAAACACCTTGAATATCATAATAATTATCTAGGAATATAAAGATAGAAAATCCCCCATCAAGACCATGAAAAAAACACTAATTCCTTAAACCACCTCATCAATAACCTTATAATGGATAAAAGAATGAAGAGGATAAAGGAAAATATAGATAAAAGGAAAATGACCCACTAGAAGATGAATAAAGATCACCAAAGAAAAACCATAGAGTTATTAGGGCTTGGATAATGTTAGAATAATATAATAGAATCTAAGTAGGAACCCAACATTAAATTAAAAACTCAAATACATAAAATCATTTGTGTGGTGAAGGTAATCACAGTGAAATGAGGGTTTGAATCAATAATCATGGTGTGACCCCCCCAAATCATGATGGTAAAAACCATTTAAAAATTGATATAATCATATAAGATCAAAAAATAATGATAATATCTACACTACACTTCCTAAATCTCAAAAAATAACTTTGTCAAAATATTTACCATTATATTAAACAAGATATCCCCTCATCCTAGAAACATGGTGTAATAGGAATCATCATGACACAATGATATCATGAAATTAAATTCTCATATTTCAATGAAAAAACTCCTTGGTTCAACATATCTCCATCATTATTTAATCTAAATAATCATATATAAATGGGTGATTGATATTAAATAGTATCATACCCAAATTTCATGGCTCATGCTCCCTGATGAAACACATCTGCTAAAAATAAAATCTACCACACCATGGAATAAGAAAGCTAAAACACTTCTCTAACTCTTCCAATATACTGAATCATGGATCCATACCATCCTCTATGGAGTTATCTTTGGTTCTAATATAAATTTTGGCTAAAATTACACCATTTTTCTTCTAAATTCCTTTATATTCCTTTTTTATTCCCTCAACAACCCAAAAATAAAAATTGTAGGACCATGTTATATTCAAATGTCTATAATTTTTTTTTAAAATTGTCACATTTTTATAAGTAATTTTGTTTTTGAGAATATGTATAAACTGATATAATTTATTAAAAATAATAAATAATAACATTTGATAAATGTAACTTATCATTCATTTTTAAATGAATGTTTTGATAAGAAACATGTTTTGGCTAGGTATATTTTATGGTCCCTTCAAATCATATAGAAAAATAAATTTTCCTACACATACAATTATTTGAATTATTTTTATCAATGAATTTTATAAAAAACCATATAGGTATATAATATATATGATTTAATACATTTAAAATTAATCTTTTAACAGTCATATTGCGATGTTTCAATACATTTTAGAAAAAAAATTTAAAATAGATTTTGTGTCATTCATTTTAAAAGGTTTTTGATAGTATTTTAAATACTAAGGCTTGGATAATGTTATATTATAGTTTTTTAATGTTAGTTCTACATAATCTTCTTATTGGACTTGGTGGAATCAATTATTGGAACATCATCTCAAACCAGTGATAGAAGGAGGCTAGGAAAATATGGTGGGGTCCTCCAAAAGGTTTATTTTTTTAATTGGGGTTTACATATATATTATGGGTAACAAATATATGTTTCCATTCCATTAAGTATTATTTTTAGTGATTATGAGCTCATGATAGTGGTGAGAATTTAGAAAAGAACTATTCTTTTAGGATAAAAATCTTTACTCTATCTATAATAAACCTTTTACATGATGAAAATAAATATCTTGGGAAGATTTATATTAAATTAAATTTCTATTAATTTTTAGAAGATTAAATTTTATAATGTTTTTTTAAAATGAATAAAATTAAGGGTGTCTAATTGTTATACACTAGTTAGTGATTAATGTAGAATAATTTGGTTAGTTTGGGTGGATTCATTATTGGAATTTTTTTGTGGGTCAGTAAATGGTTATTTATCATTCTAATGGTGTTTTGTAGGGTGTTAGGGTTCCATTAATTGTTTAGTGGTTTATTTATATGAAATTATTTATTCTTAGTAAAATACATAGGCTGATCATGAGTCGTTAATGCTCCACCAAACAATACATTTTAGTTTAGGGTTTATAGGATGATTTGTTCTTGGTTTTTTGGAATGTGAATCCAAATAATGTATCATTTTAAATATTGCCTCTAATTTTATATTTTAACCTAAAATTGGGAAAAAAATCTAATTTTATTCATTATACTCTGGTTACTCTAGGGAATCCCTTATATAGGAAATTATAGTGGTTAAAACTTATCTAGATCCCATATCTATTTCATTCAAAGTTTTATGAGTTTTAACCCCTTCCTCCTCATTTCCTTTTCATATTAATTCTCTCATAATACAGTGTCTCTAATTTATTATTTAGATTGATGTTTTCATTTAAGAATGGTAAATGTCCCATGATAGATTGGAATTTTCATCACATTTTGTCATAAAAAACCTATATATGGATTATACACATCAGTAGATGAGGTATTGATATTAATTTAACATTTTTTTAGGTTTTTCAAAAACAGTTTTTTTTGGAATTGGGTTCTTTTACCATGTTTGGTATTTTTTTTGGAATTTTAAGGGGAATGGGATGTGTGAGAGTGAGTTTATAAAAGTAATATAATATAGGTGGATCCATTTGATTCCTAATTTATGTTAAACATTAGTTTCTTTCTTAAATTATTATGATAATCCATAAGTTAATATTATTCATGGATTTGAAAATATTATTATTTTTTTAAAAAAATTAAGTAATTTTATTGATATTTTGGTGTTCCCTAAAGTAATTTTGGAAAATGTTTGGTGTGGGTAAAAAACTTTGTTTTAGAATAGTAAGAATTGTTTAGCACTTTAAATCATGAAATGGTTAATGTGGGGGAATCATTTGATAAGTACCATGTATGATTGGATATCTTTCATGGGATACCATATCTAGGTAGTATAGGGGGTTCAATAAACTTCCTCTTTATTTTATCCCACCATTTTATTGATGGGTGGTGGATATTTCTCCCACACTCGATGCGAGAGGTGGTTCATGGTTGTAGAGCTCACACAATACAATGATATTATTATGTCATATAACATAGGAAAAATGGTGGTGTAAGAAACCTATGGGAACATGGAAGATTGGGTGAAATGGATGCATGAAAAAATCAGGTTGGTAGTGGTGGTGGTGGCATCCTGGGATATTTTATGATTATATCCCCACTACAACGATGGACATAGAAACGTATGCAAGGATGATAGAGGCATCTTAATGGGATAATATATGACAATATATCCTTATCTAATATGAATCATGGTGGTCGATGTGGTTATGGATACCTTGAAGGTTCCGGATGTTTGGTAAAACAATGTGTCATGGGCATAAGAAAGGGCCACGAGTATAGGCATGACTTATCCCCTACTATATAGGTCATTATATGGGACCTTCAGGTCTTTTTTGGGAATGTATGTGCCCTGTAATGGTTTCCATCTAAACAAAATTAAAAATGGGGTTATCATAAAAAGTAAATAAAACTAGAATTATAGGGGGGTGGTTGGTATTAGTAAACTATTTTTATTTAAAAATGATTGGTATTAGGTAAATGTTTTGGAAATTTATGGTATGGGTCAATTATTTTTAAGGATAGGGGCGTGTGTGTTCTTAAAATAACTTTATAGGTTCATTATTTAAGCTTAATGGAAGTTAATAATTCTTTTATTATGAGGTAAAATATATTAAATATCTAGTATAATATATCATGGTTTACATGATTGGGTATCCATGGGGATTCATTTGTGAAATATTAACATGAACTATGTTAAATATTTTCACATGTTCATTTATGCATATGAATATGTTTTAATTTTTTATTTCTAGGTAATTGAGTAAATTATAGATTGGAATAGGATTGAACTGTGTTTTATGGAGACTAATGAAGGAACCAATGCTTTTTTTCTCTTTCCATTATTTGTATGATTGATTATATTTGGATTGTTGTATGTATGTGGATGGAAATTTCATTCATGGGTTCAATATATATTTGGTTTACACTTATTCTATTTTCATACATGTGAGATAATATCATCTCCCAAAAGAAATTAATAGAACCTTATTGATATTTTTATAAGCCTTTGACATTCGAGTTGGGTTTCATGGGCCATGACATGTTCAATAATAATGTCATGATCCGTCTTGAGTAAGTGGGTCAAGTTAATGTGTTATATTTTAGGATATTAAATATTAAATAATATAAAATGGAAAATAAATCACCACTCATTGGTTGCTGGTACCATTTCTAATATGTCTATAATTATGATTTCAAGTTATATGATTTTGATATGTCATTTTTGTAAATAGTGTTGACATAATTTTGGATGTGGATTGTTATCAAGATAAATTGTTTACACTGATAAATAAAAATATACATGGGAAATTTACATTTCATGTGATTAGAATTATTCACTTGATTTGTTATTTTTTTCCATGTATTCATTTGAAATTAAAAAACCATGACCCTTCTTTTTGGGAATAAAAATAATTAAAGGTGGGTATGATGAAACGGTCTGAGGTATCATATGGTAAATAAAATATTTAAACTATAAAAAATATGAAATAACATTTTTGGATACACATGATGTGATAGAGGATAAATTCCATGATGGATTATGAAAATCAAGAATTTAATCCATTGATATGGTATCATAGCCATGAAGGGTAACTCAAACCATTAAGAATCCATTTTATGACATGGATTCACAATGTAAATTTGGATAATTCTATCCATATGACCATGCAATGTGTATTATCTCAGGATATATAATATCATTAATTTTTTTGATATTCGTAAGGGTTTATTATTCATATCATAATGGTTTGATAGTGAAATATTTTTTTCCAAGACAACTTGAATTTGATTTCTAATAATCTTAGGGAGACTTTTTTTATATAATTTTTAATGAATTATGGTTTAAAATATACATCTTGAATTAAAAATATAGATTAAAGGACTCCATACTTATAGGGAAAATTTTAACATACTGTAGTTCATTGAGATATGAATTCTAATATACAGTTTATATTGACCATTATCAAGATTCATAAAATAGATAAAATCCAAATATTCATTTAATATTTTGATCTCTTTTATTGATTTTCTCATTTTATAGATCAAGAAATTTATTGACTATGTCACAATTTTGATATCGTGTAAAAGTTTCCAAAATGGATAACAAAACCCATCACATTGGCACAACACTCGCAAATATTTTTATACTAACTTGAAATAATTATGAAACTCTTTGAATTTTCATACCACCTCTTAAAAATCCATGATGAAAGTTGTTCAATTATTGGTCATTATTGGAAATATACCTCAAAGTGTAAAATGTGATGTGTTGAGGGTCACCACACCATTGTTTGTTTTATATCATTGTTCTTGAAACCATGTCATAATGGTCATAGTGAATGGTACCAGATAACGATCATCCAACACTACTATATTTATTATAAAATTTTATTCATATTATGACACACCAAGGAATTATTTGTATATGAATTATTTATTATTGAAGGTGTTTAAAAATCATAAAAATAAATGAAGAACTATTTTAAATGGTATACAGGTGAAAAAAAAATCATTTCCTATTTCATAACATATAAAACATTTGAACTCTCTCAAGACACATTATTTAATGATATTGTTTTATATAATGAGTTTATGGACCATATTTTGGAAAGGTATGCACAATATTAGAGATTAATCTCTAATTGATGATATGTCATGATTTTTACTACATTATATCTATATAGGATGTTTTTTTCACACCTATAAAAGAAAATGGGTCTTACCTATGTCTTTTTTAATTCTATTCTTAACTGGATATCATTGGAGTAAGGGATATTTTGATTTATACTAAAGGATATCAATTAATTTCATTATTTTCAATGATTCAGTGTGGAAAATGAGTTATAAATCAATTTAACTTTTTTATTCTATCTTTTCTATTCCTATCATGGGATTTTTTTAAATAGGTTTTGTGATTTTTACCAATAAATTTAGTTTACATATTTCTCATAAAACCCAAAAATGGTGTTAGATCTAGTTTTTATTAAATAATCAATAAGACGAACATCAAAAAATGATAACCATTTCCCCCCAAAATCACTTCCAAGGTTTATATAACCATATAACGATTCATATATTTTTTCAAAAAAACATGTATTTTTATAAAAGTGACTTGGTTTTTATTATAAAAAACATATCATATTAAAATCTACATTTCCATGTTATGGTTTTGGGAAAAACATTTCTTACATCCTAAAGATAATAATTCCATAAAGAAAAACCAAGAACTTGAAATTGGAAAACATTTTTGGTATAAGGTATGACCATTTAAAAAATAGCTTCTACATGAAAACAACATCATGGTTCAAGGAAGGTCCTTCATGAAATTTTATATCTGAAATGGCATGTGTATAGAAACCATGTCCTCTTTCTTGTTTCTAGTTTTATTAAAAATTAAAAATTTTGTTTTTCATGAAAAATTTTTGTAGGTGTGATCCCTTTGGGTCTAATCTAAATCCAATTGAATTTATATCACAATATAATATATTTTCATTATTAAAATTTTATAATGTTGTTAAATCTCATGTTAAATATTTAAATTATTATTTATTTATGTAATACCTATTTTATATTAATTTATATAAATTTTTCGTAGTATGATTGATATATGTAACACCATAATATTTTTATGAAATACTTATCTTTAAATAATTTTATTTCTTTAATAGATTGTGTCACACAAAAGAACGAGTTTACACATATTACATAACATTATTAAAATATTCTGTGTCTATTATTTCCTAACCATTGTATTGGTGGGTATGAATAGTAATAACTAAATAATGAAAAATGTACATTGTACAAATTTATAAAATTAGTTTGTTAGTCATAAAATAATTATTAATAAAAATAAGAATTATTTGTATATAAAAGTGTTGTTTTTCTAAAGAATTATTTTATGCATGTCACGAACCATCCCTGTGGGGCCCATGCCACAACTCCCAAAGCTCACCTCTAATTGGATAGGGGATGGTGACTAGAACTAAGTAGGAATATCACTAACATGGGAGGCATTTCCTAAGTACTTACACACACACACACATCTCCAAGCCCACAAAATGTTGAAATGTAAAAAAAACTTGAACAAATAGTTCATGAATACATCTATATCACACAAACAGAGTACGACATGAAGTAAATAAAGTAAACAAGGTCAAATAAAATATCACTACAAAGAATTATATAACACATGTTCGACCTGAAAGTAAAGGTACTGGGACTACTATTTGAAATCCACATGAACACAACTTAGCCTCTCTGGTCTTACAAAGCACCATCTGGTCCTAATCCACATAGGACTCCATCCAAAGGTTGATCGTTTGTACAAGATACGACACATACATTCAATTCCCATGGATGGGTGAGTATAAAAATACTTAGTAGGATAACCCAAAAAAACAACAAAGCATATAATAAAGGTAAATATAGTTATCTCTACAAATGTATATATCTAAAACACATATAAAAAGAATATACATATATACTCGATCCAAGACGCACAGTTTAGAGGTAAGACACACCTGTATTATACCATACTCGGATTCTAGCTCAATTATTCCCCAAAGAAGTACTCTAGGATAAGACACTCTTGAGTTTGATAGCCCTGATGACGTCTTTTCAAGAGGTTCTACTCATCGGGTCTCATTATGAGAGAGTGTACATGCAGAAAGATCTTAAGAGAATATGATACATAGATGAGTATTGTATCTAGAGCCATGGGGAGATACCAAAAACTCCATCCGGATTAACCCATAAAGTTGAGGATCAACACCTTGTAGGATTGGTCACACTGATACTCATAACTCTACCTAGTAAACGAATATGAATAGTGGATCCCACTCTAGGCCTCTTAGGGGGGTTCTTTCAACTCTATCTATAATTCCTTCTAAATGAATCATAGTCCCAAGAGTAGGAAATGATTTATACAAACCTTTAGGGAAACTATAAGGGGAACTAACCCTAAATAAGCTTGTCCAAGATACAAAGGATAAGATATCTAGTCCATGTATGAAAGAGTACACCGTGTATAGAGGGGTTATATATTGAGCTCCTTGACCCTGGGTTCTGTCCATGTAAATGGACCATGTCATTCAAACCATGTCCATGTAGAATACAAGAGTACATGACATGTAGAGGGGTTACATGTTGTGTCCCTGTACATCGGGTCCCATCTGTGTAATCGAGCCATATCCCAATACATGGCATCAGAAAATATACCCATGATCATGTATCAGTATATGGGGTAGCCCGTGTACACGATCCATGCCTTACCATGTGAGGGAGTACATTCCAAGTAGGAAACTTGCATACTCCACCCCATAGTCATGCGCTTCTTCAGGTACACGCTGAGTTTCTAGGGAGGGACCGCATGCTGTGGGATAAGTGTCACATGTTCTATGATGTTTAACTTACTCTAAAACCCTAGATGCCACAAAGGGGACCCCGCATGGCATATAGATCATATTTACATGCCCAGTTCTAAGAGATTTTTCAGAATCCTTGGTTCTTACTCCACACACTAGTGACAATCCTCTGGCCTATGATAAGTCGACCGCCATACCATGAAACTCAAGATCATACCTCTTCTAGTCATGAAATACCTGAATAAACAAGATTTGGTCCTTCAATCTACTCTAAAAATTATATCTTCACCATTCATCATTATTCACTAAAGAACATGAAAATTGGGAATCTACATAATTCGATTCATCACTGATTCCATCATTGCACCATTTTCATGTCGTACCTATACCATATCTATGATTTCAAATCATTGCACAAAAAATGGTTGTACAATGATCGATTGATCAAGATTTTTTGAGCCGCATGACAAACTAATAACACCCTTTTTGAATAATTAATGGGGATAGAAAATCACAAATCAATCAAGAGGAAAGGCCTCAATTGATATTTGTGTCAATCTCAATCCATTCCCATTAGAAAAATAAAAAAATAAATTTAATCAAAAAGATAATTCTCCCATAAAAACCACCACAAATAATCCAATCCAGCAAGACAATCAAACTATAGATTAATATATTCATTTTTTTGATTCACGTTAATCATATAATTAAAGAATGGGAAGTAAAAATATTAAGTCACATTACCTACCTCTATTTTCTTTGATCTCTAATGAATAATTTTTTTTGTTCATCATCATTGGAAAGATCCATCAAATATGAGGTGCGTTGATCTTTGATTCTCAAATTCATTGTCATTAACCTGATAAGATTCTCCAAGGATCTCCCTAAAAATTCTCCAAAGTCTCTAGGGTTATACAACTAACCCTAGGATTTATGCATAATATTCTATTTAAAGAATAACAATTCATTTTATCGAACATTTTAAAGAAAATAATTTGTTCAAATTATTCTATTCATTTATGCAGCCTTGACGACTTTTCCACAAACGACACATGTCGACTACTATTATGTTGTGCTTAGGGTAAACCTTGTGTTTTGAGTTCAATAGTTCCATAATATTTCTAATACGAGCACCCATTTATATGTTATTCCACTTTTTTAAGAAAACCATTCACGTGTCCTATTTAATATATTTAGTATATTTCAAACATTTATTCTGGGAACATTGGGCATTGGAATTGCATGTCATATCATCACCCAATATTTAAAATATTCCATATAATATTTAAAAGTAATACATGGAAAATGTGAGACATTATAATCTCCCCACCTTAGGGCTGTTTTTCCCTAAAAAGACAAAACAAGGGCTACTCAAAAAGATGTGGTTACTCAACACAGATCCATGCTTCCCTATCCCAAGTGCTCTCTTGGAGATTCTCATACTGCCATTAGGTACAAACCAAATGAATTGATCACCCATGAAATATCCTCTCATGTCGATACTCGATCTCTACTGGGTACTCAGAAAAGGTCACTCCATCCTCGATGTAGAGTTCACCCCATTCTATAATGTGTGATGGGTCATGCACATACCTTCTTAGATGCGATTCATGGAAGACTTCATGTACCCAGTCTAGCCGAGGAGTTATAGCTAAGAGGTATGCCACCTCCCCAACTCTACATATTATCTTTAAGGGACCTATGAACCTTGGAGATAGCTTTCCTCATCGAGAAAATATTATTAATCCACATAAAGGTGAAACCTATAGGAAAATTTGGTCTCCTTCCTCAAACTCCAAGGTCCTTCATCACCTATCAGCATACAACTACTAATAGCTCTATGTGGTCTTCATTATATCTTGGATGATCTTCACTTTCTCTATTGTAGATCGCACCAACTCCTAGACCATGAGTGCTGACTCTCCTAGGTCAGTCCAACAAAGTGGTAACTTGAAGGGCTACATATACAAATCCACGAATGGTGCCATACCGATGGTGGAATGATGTATTTTGTTGTATGAAAACTCCACCAATGGTAGATGATCCTCCCAACTACAACCAAAATCCAATATGCAAGATCATAACATATCCTCCAGAACCTAAATGGTCTGCTCAATATGGTCATCATTTTGGGGGTGAAAAATTGTGATCAAGCGTAATTGGGTCCCAAAATCCTCCTATAATCCCTTCAATAACTGTGATGTAAAGTGAGCATCATAATAAGAAACAATCGTCGATGGGAATACATGAAGTTGGACTACCTCTATCACGTATTGGTGTCCCAATATCATTATTGAACTATGATATTTTATAGTAAGTAATTGGTCCAACATGGTAATTCAGTATACAATCACCCATATGGAATCATGTCCCCTAGACGTATGTGGTAAGGCCATTATGAAAACCATAGATATCCCACCCACTTCTATTCTAGAACCATAAGGGGATGGGTCAAAAATTCCAGAACTTGGTGTTAGGACTTAACTTGCTAATAAGTAAGGCATCAAGAGACAAATTTTGCAACTTCTTTCTTCATCCATGGCCACCAAAAATGACATTGGAGGTCCTGGTACATATTTTCCACACTTGGATGTACCAACAAAGGAGATTTCTAAAACTCTCTAAAAAATTATTTATGTAAGGTCAATGGGACCATCGTGCATCCTTTGAAAAGAATAATGTTCTCCCCAAATTTTGAAAATCCATCAGGAGTATTCCTTATGGATATATGAGCACATAGGATCTCATAGTCGGTATCCCCAAGTAGTGCATCCCTGACTCACTGTAATATTAGAGGGGAGAAAATCATTGACTTGAGGTAAGCTTCTCCATCCCCATACAAAAAGTGTAATTGTAATGAGGCTAACTGCTCTGATTCCTCATTCAAAAACTACAAACAATATCTCCAACTAAGAACTTATGCTACCACATTCCCCTTCCCAAGAGTATAGAAAATTTCAAATTCATAATCTTGGAGGAACTCTAGACATTACCTCTATCTCCAGATGAGATCCTTTTAAGATAATATATACTTGAGACTCTTGTGATTGGAGTAGATGATAAATAGATCACCCATCAGGTAGTGTCTCCACATCTTCAAACGAAGAATACCACTACCAACTCAAGATTTTGGGTGGCATAGTTTTACCCATGTGGTCTCAACTGGTGTAAACCATAGGCAATCACTAATTTACTCTATATCAGAACACAACAAATCCTAGTTCTTGATGCATGGTAGAACACTACATAATTGACACCATCCTACACAAATATCAAGAGGGGAGTACTCATTAAACTCCTACTCAACTAATGGAAATCCCCCTAGAACCTTTTTCCCACACAAAAGGTTGTCCATTTCAAGTAAAAGTAATCATGGGTGCTGATACTCTAGAGAAATTTGGTAAGAATCTTTGGTAATAGCATGCCAACCCATGGAATCTATTCACCTCCCTCATGTTCTTAGGTGGCTCCCGTTCTATTACTGACTTGACCATTGAAGAGTCCTATTCCACTCCATCCTATTAGACAACATTTCTACTAAAGTGGACCACCTGAATCCATAACTGACACTTCAAGATATTTCCATAAAGATGGTTCTCCCAGAGTACATTCAGAACTATCCTTAACTGTCTTATGTGATCCTACTAATACAAAAAGTTCAAAATGATATCATCGATGAAGACTAAATCGAATAGGTCTAATAAAGGATTAATGATCTGGTTTATGAGTCCCATGAACACTTATAGGGCACTTGTCATGCCAAATGGAATCACCAAGTACTCACAGTGACTACAAAAACATTTGGATGCCATCTTTGATATATCCTCAACCTGTACTAAAAACCGGTGATAATTTGATATGAGGTCATCCTTTGTGAACCTTCAAACCCCTCTCAACATATCAAAGATGTCATTGATCTTTAGTAGTGTATAAATTTTCTTTGTGGTCACCTGGTTCAAGTTCCAATAGTCCACACAAAACCTCAAGCTCCCACATGCCTTCCTAGAATTCAAAACTAGGGTTTCCCAGGATGAAACACTGGGTCTCATGAAGCCCTTATTCTATAAGTTCTATAACTATAACCCTAAACTCCTGAAGCTCTACGAGATCCATTTTATATGATGACACAAATATCAATTCCATCCCAAGGTGTAGATCAATGCAGAAGTCAATCTATCGACAGGGAGGTAAACCTAGAACATATTTAGAAAATACGTCCTCATACTCCTCTACCACTACAAGAAACTAGGAACTCATAATATCCCAAACACCAAGGGTCATGATATCCAACTGATGAGTAATCGGCTGTACCCTCCTATGGATAAGTCCACCCAGTACTATTTGGGTTTTCTTTTCATCGAAAAAGGAAAACTTGGTTGTTTCACTACAAACACACCACACCCTCACCTAAAATAGTAAATCTGGGAATGGACTATAGATAACTAATCCATACCAAGAATGACCTCATAATGCTTCGATGCTACTACCATAAGATCCCAACTGAAACTCTCACTTCTAAGAGTCAGGTCACACAATCAGCCCAAGTGTGTTATCACAGAGTCTTCTCTAGTAGAATTATCCAACCATAAGGGTCAAGTCAATGGTTCAAATGGAATATATAAGTCTTGAAAAAGATATTTGGTGAGAAATGAATGACTAGAACTCATCTCTATCAATACTGTATCTAATGTAGAAAAGACATAGATCATACCTTGAATCATTCATGGATCCCCTGAGTCATAATCCTCAACCACCTGCAGCTATACCCAACCCTTCTTCTAGTTTACTATGCCTGATGTAGACCACATGAGGGTGGTGGTGGTAACATGTAAAAATGTAGAACACATCATTCTACTCTCAAAAATCCTCTCGAAAGAGACACTCAAACTCAATTCATGAAAGAGTCACCTCATCCTAAGACATTGTCACTAAACCCCACCATTGCCCTGCTGATCCAAGAAGAAGGATTACTACCAAGACAACCATTTGATCTCCTGGTTCCCTAAAAGTATGGAAAACTTGGGTCAATACCTCAAGCCAATCCTCAATGACCTGTGGTTTGGGATCACCTCGAAACCTAAGGGGTCTCTATCGCAAATACTCATGAAGCGTGCTCAGCCTATGTTCCTCATCCTCTAGTACTGTGGGTACCATGTGCTGATCTACATGTGGTGGTATGGCTGGTGAAACATGTGTAGGTAACATCTTAGTAATTGGTCCTTGTATCGAATCCTCATCACTGAGGGGATCATCCTCTTGATCATGCTGTTGGATCCCGACTGGCGCATGTCATGGGGGAATTCTAAAACAAACAAGGTGTAATATGGTCAATGAGTATATCTGGAGAGCTGACGCAAAAAGTAAATTGAACAAAAACCCATTCCAATATGATACATGTTCCATTTTTTTTCTCCATGCAACCATTTTTCTCATTCATCGAGTCGAAAAACAGGTTATCAGAGTCCTGGAACATGGATACGTCGGCCGCCACACCAACACTGGAGTCCCTGTCCTGAAAGCCGAACTCGAAACACTTAACACTATTACCCCAAAACAATCTCACAGAATCCTTATATTAATGTAGAACTGAACTACATTTGATACCACTCTGTCATGAACCATCTTAGTGGGTCATGTGCCTTGACTCTCGAATCTGGCCTCCAATAGGGGGCTGTTGACTAGTACCGAGTAGGAATATAATAAACATGAGAGTCATTTCATAAGTACCTGTACACACATATACATCTACAAGCCCAAAAATACTAAAATGTAAAAAAAAAACAATTGAACAATTAATAAATGGATACATCTATATCCCACAACCAGAGTATGATAAGAAGTAAATAAAGTAAACAAGGAAAAATACAAGCCCAACACAAAGAATTCTGTATCACAAGTTCAACCTAAATGTAAAGGTATTGGGACTACTGTATGAAATCCATAAGAACACACCTATTTATTTAAATTCTCACAAATCATCTACTTTTCATGGTCTACCTAGGACACCATAAAAAGGTTGATCATCTTAACAAGACACGACACGTGTGGGAAAATCCTGTGTGAGGGTGAGTATAACAATAATCAATAGGACACCCCAAAAAACCAAAAATCATATAATAATGGTATATAAAATCATCTCTTCATAAGTATATTTATATTTCACATATAACAAGAATACTCAAATATAATAGATCCAAGGAAAATAGTTTATAGGTAAGCCACAACTGTAGTATACCAACCAAGGATTATAGATTAAATATTCCATAAATCACTCATCCGGGAGAACACACACCTGTGTCTGATAGAACTTATGACATCCTTATGAGAAGTATTTATATTTAGGTATCATCATGAGATAGAATATATTCTGAAATATCTAAAGATAATATGATACAAGGATAAGGATCATAGCTAGGTCCATGAGGTGATACCAAAAACACCATCTAGATTAACCCACTAAGTAGAGTATCAACACCTGATAGGACTGGTCATGTTGATACTCAGAAATCTACCCAGGGCACGAAGATGAATAGAGGATCCCACTCTGAGCCTCTCAGGGGGATTCCTTCAACTCTATCCAGGATGCCCTGTTGAAGGGATTATAGTCTTATTATTTGGAAATGATTCATACCAACCTTCAGGAAAAATGATAAGGGGAGATAACCCCAATGAAGATTGTATTAGATATGGATGAAATGTTATCTAAGACTTGTATGAAAGAGTATATGATGTTTAAAGGTGTTACATTTTGTGTCCCTTAACCCCAGGTTCTTCCCGTGTAAATGGACCATGTCATTCAAAACTTTTTAATTTAGTATAGAGGAGTACATGATGTGTAGAGGGGTTACACACCATGTCCATGTACACCGGGTCGTGTCTATGTACTCCATCCCTGTACTAATACCCAACGTCAGACCTTGTACCCTTACACATGTACCAATATATAGGGTAGCCCATGTACATGATCTAGGCCTTGTTGTGTGGGGATTACTTGTTGTGTAGGAAACCCATGTACCCTACCCCATGTCAATGTAATTTTCCAGGTACACACCAAGTTTCTATGTAAGTAACACATGTTGTTTGATAAGGTTCACATGCCGTGTGATGTGTAACTTACCTTGAAACCCTAGATGCAGCCAAGGGGACACCACACATTTTGTAGATCCAATTTACACACCGTGTTCTATGGGATTTTCTAGAATCCCTGGTTCTTCCCCCACACACCTTGATCGATCCTCCGACCTCCGATTCAGTGATCGTCATGTTGTGAAACTCAATATCCATCATCATACATTGATTGAATTATATAATCAACAAGATTATAACCTTTTATTTACTTAGAAAATGATAGCATTTTTGGTCTTCATTGTGCACCAAAGAACATGAAAATCTGGTATCTACATCGTATGATTCATCACTGATTCCATCATCGCACCATCTTCGTTTCATTCTGATCCTGGATCTATTATTTCAGATTGTTGGTCCAAGAAATGGTTGTATAATGATAAATTAATTGATATTTTTCAAGATGTGTTCCAAACGAATAATTCCCATAATAAATGATGAATAAGGGAGAAAATAACAATTCAATCAAGTGGAATAGACCTCAATCAATGTTTGTTTCAATCTCAATCCATTACTGTTAAAAAAATAAATGAATAAATTAAATAAAAAATACAATTCTATCATAAAACCCCACAAATAATCATATCCCACAAGATGATCGAACCAAAGATCAATTTGTTTGTTGATTGATTCGATTTCATCATAGAATTAAAGAACTAGAAATAAAAAAATTAAATCACAAACCAAACCTTGATTTGGTTTGATCACTGAAAAAGAAAAATGAATCGTCATCATCTTTGGAAAGATCCATCAAATAAAAGGTACTTCAATTGTTGATTTGAAACTTCCTCATGGATCTCCTAAGAGGATTATCTAAGGCTCTCTCCAACGATCCTGCAAAGGCTCCTATGTTATGCAGATAACCTTGGGATTTTGGCATAATATTACATTTGAAGACTAACCAATCACTACATCAAAAATTTGAAATAAAATAATTTATTCAAATAATTTTATTCATTTTTTCAATCATTTTTACTTTTCCACAAACGAACTGTTCCAACTAATTTTAAGTCGCGCATTGGGTAAATCTTTTATTCTGAGTTCAACTGTACCCTCATGTTTCTGACATGGGAACCCATTTAGAAGTTATTACACTTTTTTTAGTAAAACCACATATGTGTTAAATTTAATATAGATAATATATTTCAAACATTTATTCCAGGCACAGTGGGCCTCAAAATTATATGTCATCTCTGTGCCTAGTCTCAAAAATAATCTATATAATATTTAAAAATAATACATGAAAAATATGAGACAAGAAAATGTACACAATGTATTTTTATATTAATGAATTAAATTAATTTGTATGGGTTGATAATATTAATTAAATTTATAGATTATATTTATAATAAAATGTTTTAATATTCATATACTATTTTTTAATCTTGGGACAACAATAAATAAAGATTATGCTTAATATTTTTTTAAAAAATAAGTTTTCGTTGTGTGTTGTGTGATGATTTTAAAATTAAAGTCTACCACTTTTAAATATTTAGTCTCATATCATTTATTCCATGCTTGGAATTTGGAGGTTTAAATTTGGTTAATATGTATTTTTTTCAATATGAATAGTAACCGTGGTAAAATTTATTACCTCTATAAAAATTAAATTATATAAATCTGTACTAAAAATAAGTTATATGATATAATTATTCATAATAGTTATTATTGGATGAATCTAATTCAAAAATTATCAACTTAGTTTCTAAATGCAGTTGTTTAAAAAAAATTTCCATGAAAATGACTTATATATTATTTAAATCAAATAAATTTACAAAATTTCACTCTCTTAGTTTTAAAAATCATTTATGTGTAAAAATAGTGAGAAAACTTATTATGAAATAATATTAATATTAATTTTATGAATAATGAAATTATAAACAAGATATTAATTTATTTCTATTATTTATTTATTATATAATTATATTAAATTCTTACACAATTCCAAAATAATATTTATTTAATTAATGAATAAAATAAAATAAATGATTTTGAAAATATAAAATGTGATATAAGTTGAGTATAATACAGTGTTCCATAAATTTTATAGGTTGATATGACATTTTTTTTCTTTTAATATATTATATTTTAATTCAATTTTTTAATTACTTTTTATACAAATTAAATTAATTGTGACAAAATTAACAATAATGATATTATATAAAAATAATATTTTATTAAATTATTAAAGTCATAAAAATAATAAAATAAGATAAGGAGGGTATGATATGGTATATAATTTCATACATTTTCAATTGATCGGATAATTTTTACCTTATTAGTAAAAAACAACATTTAATATTAATAACGTTGTTACCATAGTGAAAATTAATATTGGTTAGCTAAGGGTTAATCAAAATGATAATGATTAAAATAACAGCAAAACATGAATAAATTCTATTGGTTGATGGTATTAAACCCTATAATACCTTATATTGTAATAAAATTATATTTTTAGATATTTGAATTGAAATTTAATTTATTATATTGTAATCTTTTGAGAGATTCCAAAAGTACCCCTCGCCTCAATTATAAAAGGGAACCTCCTACCTTACTAAATTACACCACTTTGAGCCCTATATATTTACAAATATCTTCAATTATTTCTTATAAACTTATGTAGAAACATTCTATGGGTTCTTTTCTTACCAAAAGACCAACCCAAGATCCCTTTATAGGAGATATAAAGGAGTCATTTTAATAAAGAAGTAATCACCATAACTGATCACTTTATTTTATACTATTGATTACCTCTACTAAATCTATTTTATTTATCATTAAATAATAAATTAATTATCCTAATTATGATTATATTTTATTTTTATTATTAAAAAACCATTATAAAACCTCTTTCTTAAAAATGAGGAGTGAAAGTATTGATCGTGCATACATACGACTTACTGTCTCTATATAGAGATACAATCCATTTTTAATCACAATATAATATGGATGGATATTATGATGGGTTTAATATATATATATATATATATATATGAAATTTATGAAGATATTTTATTTTTGGAATGATAATATTAATTATATCTTATTACAATCCATTCCTTTGTGAAATGATAATGTTGTTCATGCGTACATGTGGACTACCACCTTCATGAGGTGATGCGATTCATTTTTAATTTATATTTTACATGGATGGTAATGGGAAACTATTTGGTTAATATATATGAAATATATATATATATATATATTATATTTATATCATGATTAATATCATGGAGATAATGGAACCGTGATAAATTCACTAGGACCGAACCTATTGAACTAAAATAGTCATGATAAATGAAACAATAAAATCCTAAAAAGATGATTGAAATGGGGAATTATTGATAAAATGGGATGTTATAATGTTTAAAGGGATAATATATGATATTATAAGTATTAAAAAAACTCTATTATATAATAATAATAAATTTAAATTTATTATACAAGTAGTTATAATTCTTTCGAGAAAGGTGAACTCGAGGCAAAGGTTTTATGTCACAATCTCATTTTCTATTTGGATTTATTCTAAATATAACTATAATGATGAATTATTATGATATATCTCTCAAAAATATTATTAATTTTATTATCCTATGGTTATTTATTTTGAATAAATGTTTTCTTCTCATTCTCCCCATCTTATGTACTCTGGAGACAAAAAATATGTTTTTATGGAACATGGAATTTATTTCTCTCTTCGATTGAAAAAAATTATCTTCCATATCCATGTTTTATAAAAAAAATTAAAAAAGGTTTTAATATTTATCCATTATTGTTAAAATTCCTTTTTACCCATTTTTTACCTATTTTAAAATGACTTGAAATGAATCTTTTTGTCATTTTCCAAACAAGGTACTTTATGAATTTTCATACTAAATTATTGAAAGACTATTTTTTAACCTATATAGAATGAAATTTGTTCCCCACCATCATGAATAATGTTTTACTTAAATCATACTTTACCTGTGCACAATGTTATTTTCAAATATTTTTTTTATCTTTTCACCTTTTTTAATTAGTTATTTCCAAATTAAAAGATTATTTTCCTCAAAAAATATTCAATGACATTTTAATAGTATTTATATTAATAAATAAAAACAATTCTAGATTTAACTTATACTTTACTAGGGATATAATCAAATGATACCATCCTTATTCATTCTCAAGATGGTTTATATTTATGTTGAAAATATGTCTATGAAACCTATTTCTTCATGGGTTATTCTAGGATTAAATAATTAAATGTTTATGAAACCCAAATATTTTCCCTAGGTTATACTATGATGAAATTTTTATGAAATCCATTCATTTTCATGGGTTTTTATATGATGAATAATTCATGATCTTTTGGAATATATATGTTTATATATATATATGATTTTCATTATGTGATGGGTGGCACTGATATCTTTATTTAATTCATTGGGTAAATATTGATACCTCATGAGATAAATAGAACTGGAATGGGAAGTGAATTAATTTTATTAAGGGACTATGTCCATTATAATATTCATGGGAGTGAACCTTGACTACTATATTGGTTTAGGGAGTGAACCCATTAAACTATGATAGTCTTGGAAAAGAGACTTGAATACTTTTATGATTATTTTTATGAAAAAAAAAATTTACTATACCTATGTTATGTTTTCATGGTTCATGTTCCTAAATTATATTATGATTCATGTCTTATGAATTTTTAAGATTTATTCTATAATTAAGGATTTTTATATTTTTTATAAAGGGTGTTTTTTGGAAATGTCAAGATCATGTTCTTATACCCTTATTATCTTGTTATTATTATTTGATCATTGATATCTCCCCTATTTACACTTAGTGAGAAACATATCTCACCCTTTCTTGTGTTTTATTACCCCTGGTTATGATGAAATTTTTTATGTATAATTTTTATAAGAAGGGTTAAAGTTATTAATATCTAAGTGGGATATGATGTAGAACTACCATGAAGTAGTTATTTATGTTTCCAAGTTTACAAATTCCTTATACCTTTATTATTTAGGCATGAAGATTTATGTTATATAAAACATATTCATCTATTAAGATGTAATATCCATGTTTGAAAAGAATGGGTCACTATAGAGAGTATCAGAGCATGGTTTAGTTAACCAAAGGAAACTAGGATGAGAAAGATTAGTAAGAACTCTAAATATAAGTCAAATTATAGGATAAAATCCTAAAATTTTGGTAATGATCATTAATAACCTAGGTTAAACCTAAGGCACAATAGAAAAAGGTATCAATATTTTCACATCCTATAAATAATTTTTCATGGTTATATAGTTTACCAATTTGATTATTGTTTCTCAGTCTATGATTTTGGTTTTGGACAACGGATGTAACCTGAATGAATCATGTTAACACTGAATGTGATAGATAATGCAATGATTCTCCTCCTGAGCTAGAAAATGGTTTGGGAGTTGGAATAAAAAAATATTTTTCTGTGCTCACACAACTATCTCAAGCTGTCATTTATGTTGAGATTCCAAACTAAAAATGTGGGGAACACCTTTCTATTGAGTCCTTCATGAGGAAACACCCACCTTATTTTAGTGGGTATACTAATCCACTAGTCACTTAGTAATGGATCAATACCATTGAAAACATATATTTCATTATTCAATGTTCAGAATGTGATAATGTTATTCAGGATGTTTATTGTTTGTAAGGTGAATAATATCAGTGGAGGACTCTTATAAAAAACAAGTCTGAACAGGAATAAATTTAATCTATAGAGTGGAATGATTTCATAAGATTATTTTTCAATATTTTAATTCCTCATATTTTTTATAAGAAAATAGATAATGAATTCTTTGAGTTAAAGCACATGGATGGTGAATATATTGGTACTTATGAGAAAAATTTCATAGGACTTGTGAGGTAATATTCTATTATTATCATCTAACCTAAATTTAAGGTTGATATATTCTTCCTTGGCTTAAAACAAAGTCTCTAAATTGCATTATACATATGGGGATTCAGTAGTTATGAATAACAAATTCAATGTTAACTCTCTCAATATGGATATGGAGATTAGAGTTATCCATCAATCACATTATTTTAATAAAAAATAAAAATGGAATTCAAAGTCAATTATAAAAACCACAGATAGAAGAAGATGATAATTTATTTATACTCAATGTGTGTATAACAACATGGGGGAAATTTTCTAAAGTTAACTAGTAGTTATTTAAAATGTTTAAAGGAAGGAAACCATGAAATAAAATGCTGATGTGACAGGATGAAGTTAGATAATGATGTGAATAAAGAAAAAGAACCATAGAATACACCACCCACTACAGTGTTTGAAATGTAATAAGTATGAGAATTATACTAAAAAAATACCCAAATATAATGGTTAATGATGATGATTGACATCAACAACCTCTTAAGCTTATATAAAAAGTTAAATCTCATGAAATCACAATTTATAATTAGGGGTGTAATAATAACATGGTGAAAGGTACACTTACCATCCATTCAAGAACTACTTATGTCTTATATGATTCTAGATCTACCTACTCTTTTATATCTAATTACTTTTCTAAGGGTATCATAGTACCACCTAAAAAATTAGATGTTGTCACATCATTAAAAATCCATAACGGTATGATGATCACATCCCATGTCAATTATTCTCATCTAGTAGAAGTTTTTGGGAATGTGTTTCCTAAAAACATTTCATTCTTAAACTACAAAAATTCAATGTTATTTTGGGGATGGATTGGATTTAATTTCATAAATCCCACATAAAGTTCCAAGGAAGGGAAGCTATGTTTGATATTTTGAACTAACCTATGATATCCTATTAGTGTGATGAAAAAATTAACTTCCAATGAAAATTACATCCATCATATATGTCATTATTCTTAGAAAAATGAATTATTTATCATAGATGGGTTGGGAGAAAGTCAATGTATAGGATATGCCTATTTTGTGTTATTTTCATAATGTATTTCTAGAAGTTTTTTCTTGTCTTCCACAGAACTGTGAAGTTGATTTTTCAATAGATCACATACATAGTTCTACTACTATTTCCAGGACCCCATATTGAATAACTCTAACTGAGATTCATGAATTGAAAAAGAAACTCCTAGAGAATTTGACAAGGGATTCATTCGGTAAATTGTGTCACATTGGGATGAACCAATTTTGTTTGTTAATAAGAAATATATATCAACAAAAATCTTCATTGATTATCAAGAAATTAACAAGATCACTATCAGGAATAAGTATCCTTTACCCTATATTGGTATCTTGTTTGATCAACTACATGGACCTCAATATTTTTCCATTATTTATCTTTATTTTGGATATCATCAATTTAGGGTCAATAAGGAGTATATACCTATGAAAGGATTTTGTATATGGTATAGAGACTGTAAATTGATAGTTATTCCATTTGGTTATATTAATTTTCACACTTTATTCATGTATTTAATGAATAATTCTTTTATATATTACCTTGATCAGTTTTTGGTAGTCTTTATAGATGATATTATTATTATTTTTATGTTTAAGGAAGTGGATGAAGATAATTTGAGAACCGCGTTTAATACTGTCATGACCCGTCCTCGGGACCCATGCCGTGACTACACCAAGCCTGCCTTCCATAGGCCAGGGGATGGAGACTAGCACCGAAGGCATAAATCCTGATAAAAAGGGAAGGCATAGCCTTTATAAAGTAAACAAACACCACATAGTAAGCAAGCTGAAGTAAACACTAAGTAAACTGGGTACAACTGTAAGTGATGGAAAGTAAATGGGAAAGAATACAAACCCAACTGAAGTGAAGTACAACTGAAAAGAAAGTACAGCAACTGAAAGTAAAGCAACAACGCCGAGTCGTCCACTGGAAATCCCACCTAAAGGGTGGGTAGAGATAGCCTCCTCAGCTCCTCAGGTCCAGCCATCCACTCCGTGTACGTCCCGCCCAGTGGTCCACCTCCAGGTACAGACTTGCTCTACAAGCCTCAACCACGATCAGTGCTATCCTTTGTCTGCATCCAACACAATGTAGTGCGGGCATAGCCCATGCAGGGGTGAGTATATGCTACTCAGTAGGGACCCCGAGACTCCCGAAGGTCTCCCTGAATCCACAAAAGATAATCCACAAAGGAAAGATACAATCACGAAGTAACAACCAAATCTACTTAGGTATATGCCCATACATATACCTAAGTCATCAATTCTAGTTCGACTCCAACATCCGAGCCCAAGTTCGATCTAGTCCACACAGGATAGCACAATCCAATCCACACAGGATAACACAACCCAATCCACTTAGGAAAGCAAGTCAATCATATCGAAGGTAATGATTGAAAGTCAAGAATCAGCTCACACAGGTATACTTCTTCGTAATAAAATAGAGATGATCAGATGTAGCCACTGATTCATATAACCTATCGGACCCACGTAGGATACAAGACCAGCTAAGCTGCCAGACCCACAAAGGATACAAGACCAGCTACTCTTCCGGACCCACGTAGGATACAAGTACAGAGTCAAATACTTCCGGACCCACGTAGGATACAAGAACAGTAGTCATGTACGGCCAGACCCACAAAGGATACAAGAACAGTAGTCATCACCGTCTAACCCACAGAGGATTCCAGTACGGTCGTCATTGCTGCCGAACCCAGGTAGGATTTTAGTACAACAGTCATCGTCGTCACAGTCGCAGCCAGCTCTAGGGTTCCTTTACACAGCAAGCTCGATTCTGGGAGGGTCCGCTCCATGAGCCATGGGGGTCGATACATCAACTGACACGTAGTTCGGAGTTGATGTACCCCAAATTTCCGTCTCGTCAAAAGGAACTCAACGTGACCGACGACACGTCAATCGGACACCCGGTCTGAGAGTTATTGGCTTTTCCATCCCAGGGGCCCGGTTGGTTTTTAAGTCAAAACCAACCCGACTGTACTCCAACTTCATCCAAACCTCGATTGGAGTAAGCCAAAAGGTCCTTCTCACTAATAGGAAACCAACAAAGTCGACGACACTTCAATCAGACATCCAGAGCTCAAGTTATAAGCGTTTCCACTCCGAGGGCCCGGTTGGTTTTGTGTTCGAACCAACCCGGCCATATAGAAAGTTCTTTTAAACCTTGAGTGTAATATACCTAAACGACCGTCTCGATCCAAAGATCGCATCTCAACTAACGGTGCATCAATCGGAGGTCCATAGCCCAAGTTATGGGCCTTTGAACAAGGATGTCCGATTTTAGGGGGTTTTGGGCTCGGACCGACCCGGCCCGAGACCCCCTGGGTCGGCCCGAACTGGGTCGACCCGACCCGGGTCCGGGTCAGGCCCATTAGGGCGCGGCCCGGACCGGCGCGGCTGGTCTGGCCTGGGCAGCTCGGCGCTGGCCGAGCAGACGCGGAAGGGGGGGGGGGGAGTGCACGATGCCCCCCTTTTTTTGTAATGGCGGCCCCCATGTGGGGGCCTGCTCCTTTTCCAGCCGGGGGTTATGACCCCCGTATCATTCGAAAAAGACCGGCCAAGTTGGCCGGCTGGTGTGCCACCATGGGACCCCCCGCGGGTCCCGCCTTCCATGCGCCGGCGACCGGTGGTTCCGGCCGCCCCTCCCTGCACCGCCGTGACCTTAAGCCGTGGCCTTGTCCGATCGGCGCGGCGCAACAGCGCTGCACACCTCCGCCATGGCCCGCTCCGGCCGCGGCCCTTTGTGATGCTCCGGCATGGTGCAATGGCGCTGCCCTCCTCCGCCACGGCCTGTCCTTGGCCGTGGCTTCCTAAGGCTTCGCCGGCACGGCGCGACGACACCACGCACTTTCGCCGCGTTCATCCTCGTTTCCGCACGGTGCCGTTGCACCACGCCGCCTCCGTTCCAAACCACGTCGATGATCAACAACAAGGGGAGGAGGGTCGGCCGTGTTCGTGCAGTCCGGACCCCTCCCGTTAATTCGATAACAAGCGGCTAAAGAATTTAACGTTGGATGGAAAAAGAATATTTATGAACACAAAACCAAACCCCTACCTCGAAGAAGTCATCGAAAGAAGATTGCCATGGAAAACAGCGTCGCGAGGGTGGTTCATTGACGGCGTTGGTGATCATCCAAGAAGAGGATGTCGTCTCACACCAGCTGCAGAGAAGGGAGAGATCGGAACGTCGACCCTCCTTGGTGCTCCGACGTTCTTCGCGTTCTTCAACGTGGAAGAAGATGTTCTTCAAGACCGCAAGAGTTCTCTCCTCTTTTCCACACAACGAATCCACCAACAATAAAATAAGACCTTGTATTATTTTATTCACACACACACATTCCAACATTAATTTGAAAATCAAAAGATCTCATTCAATTAATTGACTTAATTGAAGAGCGTTTAACAATCAAATTAATTGCGAGAGTTGACATGTCATTAAATTGGGGGAGTGGGTGAGTTAAAAATTAAATTATGAGAGGGAGGTTAAATGGAAATGAAGGGGTGGGGCTTGTGTGGGACCCACTTCACTAATATCCTACCTAGTGGAGTTAGGATGTAGTGGGTCCCACTCCAACTTCCATGCATAGGTTATAACTACTTAGAATAGAAATAAAAATTGTAGCACATATTTTTATTTCACTAATTAGTTAACCCATTTATTTAATAACCTCACCCGAGAAAACGAAACTCCAGAAAAGGTGTTACTAAGCAATTACCAGCGCTGCGGTTTCATCAGTGCCCTCGGATTTCGATTCCGAGCACCGGTTCAAAAGTTAGGAAAACCTGCTCGTTCGTTCACTGAACGTAACCGAGCTAAACTTTTGAAAATGATTCCGGGCACACCGGGCCTCAGAATCAGGTGCTGTCAGAAACAACGTACTCATAAAATCCCAACGAAATTAAGAAAAAAATTTCCTTGAAATTTACGAGTATTTACATTACTACCACCTCAGGTATTTACGTCCCCGTAAAGATACATCACAACTAGGGGAACAACGAGGGAACTGAGCATGCATCTGAGCCTCCCGCTCCCAAGTGCTCTCCTACAGGTTCCCGTGCTGCCACTTGATGCGAACTAGAGGAATCGACCACCCACGTAGGACCCACTCCTATCGATCCTCAATCTCCACCAGGACCTCTGCAAAAGTCACTCTGTCATCAATGTCCAGCTCCCCATGGTTGATGATATGTGTCGGGTCGTGCACGTATCTCCTCAGCTGAGATACGTGGAAGACGTCGTGCACCCGGTGCAACTGAGGTGGCAGAGACAGGCGATAAGACACCTCACCTATCATGTTGAGAACTTGGAATGGTCCGATGAATCATGGAGATAACTTGCCACCTCGGCCAAATCTATGTAATCCACGTCGAGGTGAGACCCGCAAGAAGACGTGGTCGCCATCCTCAAACTCTAGTGGTCTCCGCCTCCTGTCAGCATAAGACTTCTGTCATCTCTGAGCTGTCCTAATCCGCTTCTGGATGACCTGAACCTTCTCTATCATGGCCTGGACCATCTCCAGTCCCACAAGTGCTGACTCCCCAGGGTCTGTCAAGCACATCAGTGATCAGCAAGGTCGGCCGTACAATGCCTCGTATGGTGCCATCCCGATGGTGGAGTGGTAGATGTTGTTGTATGCAAACTCCACCAAGGGTAGGTGATCCTCCCAGCTGCGACCAAAGTCGAGGACACATGCACGGAGAATGTCCTTGAGAGTCTGAATGGTCCTCTCCATCTGACCATCCGTCTGAGGGTGAAAGGCGGTGCTCAGACGTAGCTGCATCCCGAATGCCTCCTACAACCCCTTCCAAAGATGGGAAGTAAAGCAAGCATCTCTATAGGAGATGATAGATGATGGAACACCATGAAGTAGTAAAATATTCTGTACATAGAGATGTCCCAAGCTCTCTACTGATCCCTGCTCTCTGATGGGTAAGAAGTGGGCCGACTTGGTGAGTCGGTCGACAATCACCCAAATGGAGTCGTGACCTCTGGAAGTACGTGGAAGTTTAGTCATGAAATCCATAGATATCCCATCCCACTTCCACTCTGGGACCTCCAAGGGATGTACCAAGCCTGATGGTACCTGGTGCTCCGCCTTCACCTGCTGGTAGGTGAGGCATCGAGAAACAAACTCTGCTACAGCCTTCTTCATACCCGGCCACCAGTGCTGTCGTCTAAGATCCTAGTACATCTTCGCCACTTCTAGATGTACCGCTAAAGGGGAAGTGTGGAACTCTCTCAGAACCTCCTCTTGTAAAGTATATGGTACCATGGTACGTCCTCTGAAAAGGATGTCGTGCTCTCCTCCCATAGAGAATCCATCATGTGCCTGTACTGAGGATATATGTGCACGCCACGTCTCACAGTCAATGTCCCCATGCTGTGCCTCTCTGACCCGCTGAAGAAGTGGAGGAGTGACTGTGAGTGACTGAAGAAAGGCTGCTCCTTCTCTATCCACGAAGGATATCCATAAAGAAGCTAGATGCTCTGTCGCCTCCCCAAGTAGCCGAATTCCCATCCTCCTGCTGAGAGCATCGGCTACTACGTTCCCCTTTATAGGAGTATAGACTATCTCAAGGTCATAGTCCTGGAGGAACTAGAGCCATCGCCGCTATCTCAGGTTCAGGTCCTTCTACGAGAAGATGTACCTGAGACTCTGGTGGTCAGAATAGAATGTAAAGCGCTCGCCCATCAGATAGTGCCGCCACATCTTCAGAGTGAAGACCACTGCTGCTAACTCCAGGTCATGGGTAGCGTAGTTTTGCTCGTGCTGCCTCAACTGTCATGATCCATAGGCGATCACTGACCACTCCTGCATCATGACACACCCAAGTCCGGTCCCTGATGCATCACAGTAGACTACGTACCCTACTCTCTCCTCTGGTAGCCTCAAGATAGGTGCGCTGGTCAATCTCTATCTCAGCTCCTGGAAGCTCTACTGACATCTATCTGACCACACAAAGGGTTTCCCCTTCTTCTCTAAAGCTGAAAGAGGTTCCGAAACTCTATCGAAGTCTAGCACGAACCTTCGGTAGTATCTATCCATTCCTAGGAAACTCCAAACCTCCATCACGCTCCTGGGTGGCTCCCAAGCTAACACTACCTCGATCTTCGCAGGATCCACCACAACTCCCGCCTCAGAGATGAAGTGTACCAAGAAGTGGACCTCACGTATCTAGAACTGACACTTCGAGAGCATATCATAAAGCTGGTGCTCTCGAAGTGTGTCCAACACAACCCGCATGTGGTAGGCGTGCTCCTCCTCTGTGGTCGAGTAAATCAAAATGTCATCGATGAAGACCATGACAAGTCGATCGAGGTAAGGCTAAAAGATCCTGTTCATGAGACTCATGAACACTGCTAGAGCATTGGTTATGCCGAAAGGCATAACCAAGAACTCATAGTGGCCATACCGACATCTGAAGCCCATCTTCTGCACGTCCTCATCCTGAAATCTGAGTTGATGATAGCCTAACAGTAGGTCTATCTTCGAGAACCACCGTGATCCCTTGAGCTGATCGAAGAGGTCATCAATCCTAGGTATTGGATATTTGTTCCTCATGGTCACCTGGTTCAGGTGACGATAGTCGACACACAGTCGCAAGCTCCCGTACGCCTTCTTGGCGAACAAAATCGGGGAAGCCCAGGGTGAAACACTAGGTCAGATGAATCCCTTGCTCTGCAATTCTTCCAGCTGTACCCATAGCTCTCGAAGCTCAGCGAGAGCCATCCGATATGCTAGAATGGATATCGGGGCTGTCTTGGGGTACATGTCAATATATAAGTCTACCTCTCTGCGAGGAGGTAGTCCTGGAACGTCATCAGAAAAAACGTCCGCATACTGATCCACCACTATAGGAAATCTCGGACTCCGGACGTCAACTGCTCCTAGGATGAGGTTAGCAAACTGATGAGTGATCAGATGTCCTCTCCTCTACGTGAGTCCATCCTATACTGCAAAGGCTCCTTTCTCACCAGTTAAGGTGAACCTACTCCAATCGGTGCAGACACACCGCACCTTGCGCCTAATACAGTCGATCTGATCATGGACTGTAGATAACCAATCAATGCCCAAGATGACATCGTAAGTCCTGGACACCGCTACAAGAAGATCCCAGCCGAAGCTCTCGCCTCCTAGAGTAATCTCACACTACCGGCACTAGTGCGTAATCATCTAGTCTGCTCCCATAGGAGTCTCTAGCTGTAAGGATCGATCCAACGGCTCCGTTGGAATCTCCGAGCTCCGAACAAGGGTAGCGGCAATGACAGAATGACTCGCTCATGTGTCTATAAGAACTGCAGCAAGGGTGGAGTAGACACAGATAGTACCTAGAATCATCTCTGGTGCACCGTGGTCGTAGGCGTCCACTGCCTGAAGCTGAGCCTGCCTCTGCCTGCTAGCTCCCTGTGGTTGGGGTGGACCTCCGGGTGGTGGTGGTGGTAAAGACTCAAAGCGTCCCCCACGACCTGCTGCTCGACCAGCTCCTCTGCCTCGTCCGACTTCTCCCTTCGGACTGCCACGATAGACCCTCTGCCTCTTCCTCAGTGGTCCCTCAACCGTCTGCTGCTCCTCTGCACGGCGGGTCGGGCAGTCACGAGCCATGTGGCCCTGCCCGCCGCATGCGTAGCATTGTCTGCTCCTTGGAAGTCTGGCTCTGCGCCATGTGCCCCACACCTATGAGCCATTGTCCTGAGGTCATCTTCCTGATGGTCTGGTCCGCCTGGACCCCTGTGACATCCGTCGAATTCCAGCTACAGAAGACTCAGCTACGTGCCACCCTACGGTAGGTCTCGCTGCTGGTGTAGGCTCAGCAAGACAGTTCTCTATGAGAAGGGCTCACTCCAGTACTCCTTCCTGTATCAGAATGCTAAGGGAGATCATCGATGCCCTGATCTCATGCCTTAGTCTCTGCTCGAAGGTCCGGGCCCAGAAGAATGGGTATCGTACCATGTCCGTCGAATAGCGTGAGAGATCGGTAAATCTCACCGAGTACTGGCCTACCGTCATGATGCCCTGCCACATCTATAGTAGCTTCTGAATACGCACCGCACAGAGGGTGGATGAGACGAACTCTGAGTGGAAGAGGCTATCAAAGTCCGTTCAAAGGAGAGATGCCTCATCGTGTACCTGGAGCATCAGGCTCCACCGTCTGCCTACTGCCGCATGCAAGAGACTCGCTGCAAGGATCACCATGAGGTCAGATGGTGTCCCCCCTAACCTGAAAACTCTAACAACAGCCTCCAACCAATCCTCGGCTGCCTGAGGGTCCGTCTCCCCGTGGAACCTGGACGGTCTCTGACGTTGAAACTCATGTAGTGAACTAAGACGATGTGCACTCTCAGCTGCTGGGGCTGGTGGCATCGGTGGCTCGGCGAGTAGAGGTACTGCTGGTGCCTCCGCTGAAAAAGGGCCCTGCACCGAGGCGTCTTCGCTCGGTGGGATTTCATCTCGCACAAAGCTCAGAACCCTAGATGGCTACCATCGTTGGGCCATCCTGAAAAGAAACAGGTTCACCATGGTCAATACAGTATACCTGGTGAGCTGACACAAAGTAATCACAAAGAATACTTTTGAAACACACATGCAATCAGTGTTTTCGTGCACTGAGTCAGAAATCAGAAGTCAGGGTCCTGGTGTACGAATACGTCGTCCACTACACCAACACTGGACTCCCTAGACTGATAGGCACACTCAATACCCTTAACACTATTACTTCACATAGATGAAAGATCAGAGTCCTGAGTTCTGCAGTAGAACCGAACTCCTGTGATACCAATTTGTGATGAACCGTCCTTGGGACCCATGCTGTGACTACCCCAAGCCCGCCTTCCATAGGCCAGGGGCTGGAGACTAGCACCAAAGGCGTAAAGCCTGATAAAAAGGGAAGGCATAGCCTTTATAAAGTAAACAAACACCACAGAGTAAGAAAGCTAAAGTAAACACTAAGTAAACTGGGTACAACTGTAAGTGCTGGAAAGTAAATGGGCCAGAATACAAACCCAACTGAAGTAAATTACAACTGAAAAGAAAGTAAAACAAATGAAAGTAAAGAAGCAACATCGAGTCGTCCACTAGAAATACCACTTGAAGGGTGGGTACAGATAGCCTCCTCAGCTCCTTGGGTCCAACCATCCTCTCTGTGTACGTCCCGCCCAGTGGTCCACCTCCAGGTACCAACTTGCTCCACAAGCCTCAACCACGATCAGCGCTGTCCGTCGTCTGCATCCAACACAACGTAGTGCGGGAATAGACCGTGCAGGGGTGAGTATACACTACTCAATAGGGACCCCGAGACCCCCTAAGGTCTCCTTGAATCCACAAAGGATAATCCACAAAGGAAAGATACAATCACGAAGTAACAACCAAATCTACTTACATATATTCCCATACATATACCTAAGTCATCAAATCCAGTTCGGATCCAACATCCGAGCCCAAGTTTGATCTAGTCCACACAGGATAGCACAATCCAATCCACACAGGATAACACAACCCAATCCACTTAGGAAAGAAAGTCAATCATATCGAAGGTAAGGATTGAAAGTCAAGACTCAGCTCACACAGGTATACTTCTTCGTAAGACAATAGAGATGATCAGATGTATCCACTGATTCATATAAGCCGTCGGACCCATGTAGGATACAAGACTAGCTAAGATGTCAGACCCACAAAGGATACAAGACCAGTTACTCTGCCGGACCCACGTAGGATACAAGTACAGAATCAAATACTGCCGGACCCACATAGGATACAAGAACATTAGTCACGTACTACCAGACCCCCAAAGGATATAAGAACAGTAGTCATCATCGTCGAACCCACGGAGGATTCCAGTACGGTCGTCATCGCTGCCGAATCCACGGAGGATTTCAGTATAGTCGTCATCGTCGTCGTAGTCGCAGCCAGCTCTTGGGTTCCCGCACACAGCATGCTCGATTCCAGGAGGGGTCCTGTCCACGAGACAAGGGGGTTGATACATCAAATGAGACTTAGTCCAGAGTTGATGTACCCCAAAGTTCCGTCTCATCAAAAGGAACTCAACGTGACCAACGGCGCGTCAATCGGACGCCCGGTCTGAGATTTATTGGCTTTTCCGTCCCAAGGACTCGGTTGGTTTTTAAGTCAAAACCAACCCGACCGTACTCCAACTAAATCCAAACCTTGAGTGGAGTAATCCAAAAGGTCCGTATCACTAGGAGGAAACCAAAAAAGTCAACGGAACGTCAATCGGACGTCCGGAGCTCAAGTTATAAGCGTTTCCGCTCCGAGGTCCCGGTTGGTTTCGTGTTCGAACCAACTCGCCCATACCCAAAGTTCTCCGAAACCTTGAGTGTAATAAACCAAAACGACCGTCTCAATCCAAGGATCGCATCACAACTAATGGTGCGTAGATTGGAGGTCTGTAGAACATGTTATGAGCCTTTGAACGAGGCTGTCCGATTTTAGGGGGTTTTGGGCCCGGACCGAACCGGTCCGAGACCCCCTGGGTCGGCCCGGGTCCGGGTCGACCCGACCCGGGTCCGGCCCATTAGGGCGCAGCCCGGCCCAGCAGGCGCGGTTGGCCTGGACTAGCGCGGCCAGTCCGACCTGGGTGGCTCGGCGCCGGCCGAGCAGGGCGGCTCGGTGCTGGCCGAGCGGACGCGGAAAGGGGGGGGGGGGGGGGCGCTGCCCCCTTGTTTTGTAATGGAGGCCCCCACGTGGGGGCATGCTCCTTTGCCAGCTGGGGGTTACGACCCCCGGATCTTCTGAAAACGGCCGGCCTAGTTGGCCGGCCGGTGTGCCACTGTGGGACCCCCTGCGGGTCCCGCCTTCCATGCGCCAGCGGTCGGTGGTTCCGGCTGCCCTCCCTGCCCCGTCGTGGCGCGACAGCGCCACGCCCCTCCGCAGTGGCCCACCCCGGCCGCGACCCTTCGTGATTATCCGGCGCGGCGCGATGGCACCACGCTCCTCCGCCACGGCCCGTCCTTGGCCGTGGCTTCCTAAGGCTTCGCCGGCGTGGCGCGACGGCGCCCCACACTTTCGCCGCGTTCATCCTCATTTATGCGTTGTGTCGTTGCACCGCGCCGCCTCCGTTCCAAACCACGTCGATGATCAACAACAAGGGGAGGAGGGTCGGCTGTGTTCGTGCGGTCCGGCCCCCTCCCGTTATTTCGATAACAAGCGGCTAATGAATTTAACGTTGGATGGAAAAAGAATATTCATGAACACAAAACCAAACCCCTACCTTGAAGAAGTCGTCGAAAGAAGATTGTCGCGGAAAACGACATCGAGAGGGTGGTTCATTGATGGCATTGGTGAGCGTCCAAGAATAGGATGTCGTCTCACACTGGCTGTAGAGAAGGGAGAGACCGACACATCGTCTCTCCTTGGTGCTCCGACGTTCTTCACGTTCTTCAACGTGGAAGAAGATGTTCTTCAAGACCACAAGAGTTATCTCCTCTTTTCCACACAACGAATCCACCAAAAATAAAATAATGCATTGTCTTATTTTATTCACACACACACATGCCAACATTAATTTGAAAATCAAAAGATATCATTCAATTAATTGACTTAATTGAAGAGCGTTTAACAATCAAATTAATTGAGAGAGTTGACATGTCATTAAATTGGGGGAGTGGGTGAGTTACAAATTAAATTGTGAGAGGGAGGTTAAATGGAAATGAAGGGGTGGGGCTCGTGTGGGCCCCAATTCACTAATATCCTACCTAGTGGAGTTAGGATGTAGTGGGTCCCACTCCAACTTCCATGCATAGGTTATAACTACTTAGAATAGAAATAAAAATTGTAGCACAAATTTTTATTTCACTCATCAGTTAACCCATTTATTTAATAACCTCACCCGAGCAAATGTAACTCCAGAAAAGGTGTTCCTAAGCAATTACCGGCGCGGCAGTTTTATCGGTGCCATCGGATTTCTATTCCAATCACCAGTTCAAAAGTTAGGAAAACCTACTTGTTCGTTCACTGAACGTACCTGAGCTAAACTTCAGAAAATTATTCTGGGCAGACCGGGCCTCAGAATCAGGTGCCGTCAGAAACAGAGTACTCATAAAATCCCAAATAAATTAAGAAAAAAAATTTCTTGAAATTTACGGGTCTTTAAAAATACCATAATGAAGGATAATATTTTTCGAAGGATTTACCAAGTGTGAATTTTGGATTTATAATGTTTCATTCTTGGGTAATATAATTTCATGTGAGGGTATATCAATAGATAATTCAAAGATATATGTTTTTGAACATGTCCCATACCAACCACTATGAATAAGATCCATAATTTTATTGGTTGGGATATATTATTATCTATTTTTTGTGGATAATTTTTCATATCCATTGAATACACTCACCATGATAACCAAGAAGGGTACCAAGTTCTTTTGGATGGATGAATGTGTGTAGTTATTTTAAGGAACTCAAGAGATATCTAGTCATAAAACCTATGCTTACACTACCCTTTAATAGAGAATGGTATTTAATCTATAGTGATGTGTTAAAGAAGGTACATGGATGTGTCCTTATTAAAAACTACATGGTTATAACTTATTCTTCATAGTAATCGATATTCCATGAGAAAAAATACTCAACTCAAGATAGGGAGTTAGTTGTGGTAATTTTTTATTTAAATATATAGAGTAATTATCTCTATGGAGAAAGGTGTGATATATATAATGATCACAAAAGTTTAATGAATATTTTCACTCAAAAATAGTTAAACAAGTGACAAAGAATATGGATAGAGATGATTAAATATTATGACTGCTCAATACATTACCACCCTGGTATAGAGAACAAGATAGTATATTATCTAAGTTGAAAGGATTGTGATAGATTATATATGATGAGGATAAAAAAAGATCCAATATTTTTGGATTTTCAAAGGATGAAACTACAAATCATAAAGTAAGGGGAGAAATATTATCCTTCTCAAATAAGTATTCAACCATCTCTCAAATTGAATATTAAAAAATAATTTAATGAATATGTAGAGATGAAAAAGATATTGATAAATGTTCCAGAGTTAAACCTTGATTGTGATGGAATAAAAATGTTTAGGAACCATGTATGTGTCCCTTCGTAAACATATTTGAAGAAGGTTATGATGGATGAATCCCATAGTTCATTATTCTCTATTCAACCTGGAAATACAAAGATGTATAGAGATTTGAAATAGTATTTATGGTGGTTTGGAATGAATAGATATATTTTAAATTAAGTTTCTCGGTGCTTGGTATGTTAGCAAGTTAAAGATTATAAAAAGAATTTTAAGTGTGTGTTACAATCATTACCCATACCAAAATGAAAATGGGAAAAAATTACCATGGATTTTGTCTTTGGAATACCCAAAACATCTAAAGGGAATAATGAAATTTTGGTTATATCGGTTCTCCTTATGAAGTTAGAACACTTAATTGAAATCATATAAGATTTATCCCTTGATTAACTTGCATGATTATAGATTAAGGAAGTGGTAAGGTTTCATAGTGGTCCACTATCAATTGTATCTAATCGAGATCTAAGGATGACCACAATGTTTTTGAGAATTCTTCACCGAGCGATGAATATAGATTTATGTATCATCAAATCTTATTATCATTAGATATATGGTTAGTATGAGAGTATAATTAAAACTCTAGATTAAATATTGATATATTTCTCTATTAATTTCAAAGGTTTTTGGGATCAACACATTTCATTGGTAGAATTTTCATACAATAATATCTTTCACTCTAGCTTTAAAATGGTTCCTTCTGAAGACCTCAATGTTATGAAGTGAAAAAATCCAACATGTTGGAATAAAGTTAGAGAAATAAAGTTATTGTAACATAATCTAGATGAGGAAATGGAAGAGAAGGTTAGAACCATTCAAAATCACATAAGAGCATCTCAGTGTTGATAATAAATTTATACTACATGTTGTTGGAAAGATATAGAGATTAAAGTTGGTGAGAAGGTATTCCTATGAATATCTCTATGGAATAGGGTGATGAGAATAAGAAATATGGGAAAGATAATTCATAATTATATCAGTTATTTTTAAATTCATGATTATATTTTCTTGCTAGCTTATCGATTGGAATTTCCATTGAATCTCTCTTAATTTCATGATGTGTTCCATGTATATCTCCTGAGGAAGTAGACAACTTATCTTTCACATGTAACTAACTCACATTTTGTACCACCAAAGAAAGATATTTATTATTATGAAAAACTAGTAGAGAATCTAGATTTTAGATATAATGTGTTGTGAAACAAGATCACTCATTTGATCAATGTTTTGTGGTGAAACCACCAATTTGAGGAAGCTATATGGAAAGATGAGGATATGATATAGAAGAATTATCTTCTTATGTTTATATCAGAGTGATGAATTTTGATGTAAAATTAATTTTAAGGGGGTATAATGTAACACCATGATATTTTTATGAAATAATTCTCTTGAAATAATTTCATTTATTTGATAGCTTGCACTGCATGTAATAGTGAGTCTAGAAAAAACAACTAACATTATTAAAATATTACATTTTAATTATCTCCTAGTCATTATATTGGGGCATATTAACAGTATTAATTAAATTATGTAAAATAGGTATTATAATCATTTATAAAATGAATTTATTATTTATCAAATAATTATAATTAAAAACAAAAAATTATTTGGAAGTAAAAGTGATTTTTTTCTAAAAAATTATTTTTATGCACGCAATGTATTTTCATATTAATAAATTAAATTTATCCCTATTAATAAATTTTTTTAATGAAATTTATAAATTATATATTCAATAAAAAAAATATAATATTCATTTAATATTTTTTAATCACAGGATAATAGTAAATCAGTGTCTATGCTTTAAAATGTATTTTTCTTTTCAAAAATGAAGTTTTATTCTTGTATTGTGAACATATTTTAAATAAAATTATGAAATTTTTAGAAATTTAATTTATTAAAATTTATTTCATATTTTTAATCACATGGTCAAAATTTTTAAAATATATCCTTTTCATTTTGGTCAATAGGAATAGTAACTGTGGTAAAATTTATCACCTTGGTAAAAAGTAAATCGAGTTATTATTGGTTATAAATAAGTGATAAGTCCCTAATTACTCATAATTTTTATTATTGTATAAATTAAATTATACTATTAACATCTTAAGCTTTAAAATTTGTTGTTTAATGGACACTTTTATATGATAATGACTAATATATTATTTAAATCAACGAAAGTTACAAAATGTTACTCTATTAGTTTTAAATATACTTTATCTGATAATATAAGGGAAAAAAATTATTATGAATGAATTATAGTAGTATTTTTTTGGATATTGAAATTATATTAATGGTGGTAATATGTTTATAATTTTTTGGTGTTAAATAATTACTTTAAATTCTGTCACAACAACAAAACTATATTTATTAAATTAATTAAAAAATAAAATAAATGATTTGAATTTTTTTAAAAGAGATACAATTTTAGAATGTTATAATGTTAATTTTTTTATATATCTATATGAAATATTATTTTATTTTTAAAATATTGTATTAATATTCAAACCTTTTCTTTATTTCATTTAATTCAAATTAAGTAAATAGTGTAAAAATTGAAAATAATGATATTTTATCAAAATAATGTTTTATTAAATTTTTTAAAAATCACTAAAATAATGAAATTAGACAGGTTGGATATGATATCTTCTAATAAGTAATTAATTTTCCATTTATGGGCCAATTTTTACCTTATATGTAAAAATTATAGCCTTTAATATCAAAAAGTTATTTCCATAGTTAAAATTAAAATCTGTTAATTATGGTTTAATCAAAGTGATAAGGTTTAAAATTACACCAAATCATATCTAAATTATATTTATTAATGGATTTATAATGGTATACTACCTTATCATATAATCTGTGGCCATATGAAGGCATTTTTATTGAAATGGATTTACTATAATTTTTTATTTTGAGAAATTTCAAAAGTGCGTGCCACCATAATTATAAAATGAAACCTACTCCCTCACATATTTACACCACATTGAGCCTTTAGACTATAAAAATATTTTCCAATTTATTTTATAAATTTTATTATCCACATTATATAGGTTCTGTTATTCTCAACATTCCAAGCCTAAATCCCATTAAAGGAGATCTAATAGTCATTTCAAGGAAGAGGTAATTGACTTAAATGACAACTTTCTTTTATACTCTTCTTTTCCACATCTAAATCAACATTATTTATAATAAAATAACAAAATCAGTATCCTAAACGTGATAAAATTTTATTATTATTATTTATATGCCATTATACACTCTATTTCCATTAAAATGTGAGGTGAATGTATTGCTTGTTCATACATACGACTTATCGCCTCCACGTAGTGATACAATTAATTTTTCATCACCATATTTAATAGATAGGTATTATGATGGGTTTAATATTTATATATGATATTTATGACATAATTATACATTTTTAATGAACATATCATCTTTAACATGTCACCATCTAATCCATTTGGAAATGATAACGTAGTTTGTGCATACGTGTGGACTACCACCTCCACAAAGCAATGTGATTCATTTTTTGTTTATATATTAGATGAACGGTAATGATAAAGAATTTTATGAATATATATTAAATATATATTATATTTATATCATTATTTAAATTATGATGATGATGGAACTAAGAAAAATGTTCAAGGATTGAAAATACATCACTGAAATACTCATGATAAATGAAACAATTAACTCCTAGAAATGACGATTTTAATACAAAATTATTAATAAAATGGGTGTTTAAATGTTATAAAGGGATCATATATGATATTATAATTATGAAAATTAATTTTTATAAAATTATAATAAATTTAAATTTATTACACAAGATTTTATAGTTCTTTCTATGTAAGGTGAACTCGAGGTAAGGGTTTTATGTCATAATCTCATTGTTTACCAGGATTTATTATGAATACACCTTTGATGATGAAATATTGTGATCTAAATCTTAAGAAAATTATAAGTTCTCTTCTCCTGTGGTTATTTTTTTAAAAATAATTTTTTATTTCAATTTTCCTTATCTTATGTACTCAAGAGACAAAAAATATTTTTTTCATAAAAATATATTTCATTACTCACTTCCGTCAAAAAACTATTTTCTTTAAAATCCATGTTCTATAAAAATGATTTAAATAAGGTTTTTACTATTATACTTTGATTATTCAAATTTATTTTTACCCATGTTTTAATTTTTACAAAATGATTTTAATAGAATCTTTTTTTGTTTTTCCAAATGAAGTACTCTGTGACTTTTCCTACAAAATTTTGGAAGCATAGTTTTTTAACTTATAAAAAATGAATGGATTATCTGACCATCATGAATATTTTTTCCTGGAACCTTACATAAAAATTTTATAATTTTCATTTCAATTTTTTTTTTATTTTCAAATTTTTTTTATAATTGATTTCAAAAATGTAAAGGTTATTTTCCTGAAGAATGTTTTAATGTTCTTTTGATGGTATTACAATTCATCAATGAAAAAAACCATGATTTCAATTATAATACAATGGTGATATTATCCAATGATATAATCTTTATTCATTCTATGGATGGTTTATTTTTATGATGAAAATATGCTTATGAGGCATATTTCTCTTCCACGTGTTATACTATGATGAAATAATAAAATGTTTATGAAACCCATTTCTTTTTCTTGGGTTATACTATGATGAAATGTTTATGAAAAACTTTTATTTTTATGGGTTATGATTTCATGAATGATTTATGATATTTTGAAACACATTTGTAAAATTTTCATTATGTGATGGGTGGGACCATTATCTACCACCAATGAATTTGTTAAACATTGATACCTCATGCGATAAAAATGACTGGAATGGGGAGTGAACATAGTTCAGTAAGGGACTATGTCAATTATGATAATCTTGTGAGTGAATATTAACTATTTTTATGGTTTTGAGAGTGAACCCAATACACTATTATAGACTTGGAAAATATCCTTGAATACCAAGGAAACGATTTTCTATGCTTATTTGTATGCCAAAAATCAATGTCTTAAGCCTATGTTAAACTCACACAGTTCATATTCCTTTATTCTCCTATTTTTCATGTTTTATGAACTAGAATTATTTATTCCATTACCTAATATTATGATCTTTGATATTCAGAGTGTGTTTTTAAAATGTTAAGACCATGTAATTATACCTTTATGCTCATGTTATGCTTATATGGTTATTAATAACTCTCTTGTTTACCATTACTAAGCCTCATAGGTTAGACTTTATTATATTTCATTTCCCTAGGTTATGAAGAAATGTTTTATTTATGAAGTATCTAAGAATTGTGATAGTAATGAAGATATATGTGGGAGATTATATAGAACTATTATGAATAGTTATTTATTTTTTCATTTATACAATGTAACTATACCTATATGATCTTAGTGGGGGTCATTTTGTTGTGTAAATAATATTTATATACTTATATTTAATATAAATGTATAAAAATTATTAGTTTCTATAATTTACCTTTAGTATAAATTATTTAAATTACATTGAATAATTTTAATGTCAGGTATATAAGTGATACATTCTAGGTATGGAAGAATGTTTTTTTTTCAAACAAGGAAATGATTTAGTATTTTAATTATGAATTCAATAATAAATGGTTGGTCAAGTTTTTTATTTATTAGGTGTTAGAGTTTTAGAGGAATTGGGGTATCTATTGTGTATTGATATGTGGATAGAATTACGTTGGAATAAACTTTTCACTAGCTTTGGATTTTAAGATTTATCTAAAAAGTGTAATTAAGTTCCTATTACACCATACTTCACCTTAATTATATTTTAGTTTCATATAATTATATGATTTTTCATTACAGGTTTTTATATACCTTACACATCTTATGTATTGGGATATTTATAGGCATAATTAGATTTTATTATTGGGAAACTAACACAATTCATGGGTTTCATAATGTGTTACCAATAAAATATTTGAAACTAGTAATTAGGTTGAAGAAATTGGATTCAAAACTAAATTTATAGAATAATTAATACTTATAAGTATTGCATGAGATGTAAAGATTTCATGGGAATAAAAAATTATGTATGATATGCATAATATCCATTTAAAAATTTTATACTAAAAAAACCCTTAAATTAATAATTTTGAAATTCATTATAAATAAAACACATTTAAAGATATAAATCATTAAGTATGGGTGACTCTAAGAATTAGGTAACCTTGATTTATATTATATAAGGAAATAATATTAATGTTTTTCCTAAAAATTAGGTGTCTTTATATGATTTTGAGCATCTGGTTGAATTTATCTGGGAGGACCAAACCAATAGGTGCTCAATGTAATTGAGTTAGATTAATTCATTGGGTGAATTGAGTATGAAGTTTTCCAACTATCTTTTCAAGAGTGATATATGATATGATATTCATTATTTCCTATCAGATGTAGTCATCAATTAAGCTGTGATATGAGTTGGGTTATGTTTTGATGAAAAGTGAATTTTAACTAACTATATTTTGATCAACCAATTAGGGCCCCAAATGGGCTATTATGCCATGTATTCCATGCCAACCCTAATTTAAATAGGTTAGGGGTTGGTAACTAGCACTGACTAAGAATATCCCATAATATAATAAGCATTAAAATATATCAATCTACAACAAAAAAATATCACCAATGGAAAAAATAACTAGAAAAACTGATAGTTTATATATTTATATATAAATATCTAAAATTTATACAATTTATTCAGGATATATCATGTGGTAAGTACACCATCGCATAATCAAAACACCATAAGAACCATACATCTGAAAAGGTCTCTGAACATGACAAGACATGAGGCATAGGAAAATATCATCTCCATTGCAAGGACTCCATGATCAAACTACATCTATATAATACACCACCACTATCATGAGATACTATGAACCACTATGTGTCATCATGTGTTAATGAGAGTCAACCCCAAATGACCCATACCAACACTATTCCATCCATGGTAGTCTCTAACTTTCACATAATATGCACAAAAAGAAGACATATAGTCATGGTTCCAATGTAGGGGTGAGTATAAAAAACATAGTAAGATACCCTGAAAATTAAAAGGAATGATAAAGAAATAAGTAAATTCAAAATTTTTAATAAAAGGGTTACTAAAAATAAGGAATCAAATCTAGATATTCACTACTAATAGAAGTCGATGGGACATAAGGGAGTCTAGGTAATCTATGCTCAAGTCTATTTATGATTGTCTCTCATGAGAATCAAGGGATGCTCGAAATATAGGAAGAATAAAAATGTATAAAGTCAAAAACCTTGTTCTAGGTTAAAATTTGAAGGAAATAAAGGGGTGAATGAGGTGTATTAAGACCTGGAATATATGTACTATTTATAAATTATATGATACCATTATGAACCATAGTGTGAGACCCGATCCTCATTATTTTACACAAGTTAGTCATGGGATTATTGTACCCATCTTTCTAGAGCTACTGTGTCACTATTTCATATTCCATAATAGAAAAACTCACACTTTTTACAAGAATATTTTTCATTCAAGGGAGTATTTAGTCATGATACCATAACTAACCATCGATTTAGAAAACCACATGCCTCACAAAAAAAGTAATAGGGGGCATGTGCCTCATTGAAGTATACATGTCAGTCATGTGAGTATCAAACCTCAGTCGAGGACCTATACCTATTTGAGTATTGAAAATAAAACATGGGAGTACCTAATTCCATAAATGAAGGATCAACTTCTTGACGGTGTGGGGGAGTACCAAGTTATATAAATTTTGTGAGGGAGCCACACCTTATCAATGAAAAGGGGGAATTAACCCCACACATAATTTGGAGGAACTACACCTAAAATATTAGAGAGACTATTTAAATCTAGAAAGAATATAGGGGACCCACACTCTGTCATCCACATGTCTTAAAGGGTGTAAACAAAACTATGTTTTATCTATTAATCTCACATCAACCTAGCCATAAACTCTACAAATATAAAATCATCAAAAAAAACCAATGATACCTCATAAATAGTCTTTAATGTATAAAAAGATCATACCATCAGTTTCTACGTGGTAATACACTAAATATTGACTATTTACTTCATTTTAATACCAGGGTGAGAATACATAAAAAACTAAATGATACATATTATGTTGTATATAATTTCTTATACACATTGTATAATCCATATTTTCATTTATTTTAGTAATCATGTCATGTGATGTTCAACTACATAGCTTGTACTTCTTCGTACACGATTTTTAGGTTTCATAGATTACCTGAGAATGTACTTGAGTACATAATATGACAAATAGTAAATGGGGTGTACTTACATGAAATGTACTGGTTGGGTGTGTACTCTAGTACAAGGAATGTTGAATAAAAAATAGGATGTATTTGATTCCATGTGATGGCAGGGTGTGTACTCCAGAGACCACCATGTCAAGTGGTCTAGAACCACATGAAATATACTTATAGAATACTTGTTGTGTAGTTTTTAATTATTCTAAATTAAGACCTAAATTCAAAAAATTTCCATACAGGACATGTACTTCTTAGTTAAACATCCTATAATATTTTCCCCCAAATGAAACACTAGCTGCAACATCTAGAAAAGTACACATTTTGTAGTTATAGACAACACACCATTTTAATGTGAGAAAATTATAAAAATCATTATATACTTTGAAATTATTTCCATAATAACCATTTACACCTCAAAATATTCTTTAATAACCAACAATGTCCTCATCTGTAACTCTCACACCTCTAATGACCTATTATTTACCAACATTGGTTGGAAAAAATTAACTGAAAATGGTTCACACCACGTCCCGAACACTCAAAAAACTATTTCACTTAGACACCCTACAATATCATACCTTCTAAAAATTTCAATATCATCCATAAATCATTCCAAATTCATAGATCACTATTTATATACTTTTATCAATCATTAATGGGGTCAAATTGTGACCATTCACCATTATAGACCAATTTCATCAAACCACTATCCATAATGAAAGCTGGAGAAAATACATAAAAAAAAGGGAAACAAGGAAGAACACATATATAGAAAGTTTTTATGACTGTTGAAAGGGTCTATCCACCAATCACTAAGAATGTATTCAACAAAGATGATGAATTTTGGGAAAAACAAAATTTTTATAATATAATCAATGATTAATTTCATGTAGGGAAATACAATTTTATAAGATCATTATAGAACAAAATTTAATACTTATAAATCCTGATAAATGGAGCAGAAGAATCAAAATAATGAGTAATTCCTTAATTTAAGATCATTTTCACTTTTAGAATCAACATTTATTTTAGGTTTAATTAATTATTTAATGATGAATGGTTCATCTTCTCTGGAATTCTAATTTTCTCTCCCAAGATCTCTCTCTATATATCTCCCTAAATTTGTTAGTTTATGGAATATAACCATAATAATAGAGGTTATAGAGTAATAAATATGGGAATTTTAATGATCCATGAGATTAAATTAATTATTTAAAATTTAATTATTTTATGTAATAACAAACCTACAATGGTGTAACACTATGAGATTTAAGGAAAACATTATGTTCGATAGCTTATACGTCATGCAACATCGAGCTTAAACAACCCCTGAAATATATTATTTAAATATGACTATTATTACCTATCCATTAAAATTGGTGGTGTGAATACTAATACAAAATCTTTGAATATTATGTAAAAATATTTTACATGAATAAAATATATTGGTAAATTAGAACATAATTTTTAGTTGTCTTTACATGCTTCAAAAATATGTTTTTCGTCAAAGATGTTTTCATTGATATTTATGAAATAATAGTATGGTTAATTTATTAAAATTTTTGAAATTTTATTTACAACATTAATTTTTTTAAAATCATAATTCCAAAAATAACTTTGGGTGAAATTTCTATATTTTTTTTAAAAAAATAATTTTCCAATGAATAGTAAAAAAACAGTTTTTGTAAAACTGACATTTATTTTCAGTAAATTAAGTGACATAAAAGTCCCATTATGATTTTAATTTTATTTAAAATTATAATAATAATTATTTACTTATATTTAATATAATTAAATATATTTTAATTATATTTTTTCTAGATTTTGAAATATAATTATATCTAGGCATAAAAAGGATTTTTTCTGAAAAATATTTTTATGTTGATTAAGTTTTACCATTTTAATTAATTAAAATAAAATTAATGAATAATTATTTAAATTAAATTTATATATATTTTATATCTATATATATTAATTTAAATTCATACAATGAAGGTTTATGGTCATAAAGTTAATATAAAATCTTCTTTTCATTGAAAAATAAATTTCTTGAAAAATCGTTTTTGGATACCGGATTATGGGTTTATTTTTAAATTAAATTATTATAACACTATTAATTTAATTTTATAATATGGATTCCATATTATTAATCATAATAATTAATATTAGGTAATAAGGTCAACTTAATTTTTTTATGTAATGTATAGTTAAAAAAAATAAAAATTACCTACCACAATTAAGGGTAAAAGAGGTTTACCAGGGGTTAAACTAAAGGGAAAAGAGTTATAATGATCTAAAAGGTTATATATTTTATAATTAATGTAAATATTTCAACCTTATATCATATAATTCATAAATATTTCCCATTTTCAATCTATATTATGACCTTTATAATAATTTAAGTAAAGAAAGAGAAACAATGTCACGCTCTTACTTTTCAAAATCACATATGTGTTCAAATAAGGATAATAAGGAGGTATTTTAATTTATAAATATTAATTTTTAGGTTAATTAATTTTTATTTATCATGGAAATTTATTTATAATTTTTAATAGTGAGATAATTAACTTAAATTCTTATGAAACATTGATGTAGTAATTATTTAATTAAAAGTAAAATCAAATAAATTATTTTAAAAGTATTAAAAGTATTATAATTTTAATTAATTATTGTATTAAAAAAATAGTTATGTATAACATGATATGGAATTTTCAAATAAAACTATTCAAATTTCATCATTGTTTTGGTGTTTTTAAAATTATATTTAATGAATAGTATGAAAATTTACATTAGTGATATTTTGTAACAAATAATTTTTTATTAAATGATTTTAATTTCATAATGATATAATATTCATATATATAGAGATTAAATGGTTTAAAATATCATCAATTTTCCAATTATGTGGTTTTTACTTTTATTGGAACTATCCTTGGACCCTAAAGAGTAAACACTTTATTTATCGATGGTATGGGTAAAGCGTGGTTTTTCATGTTTCATGCACTTGTATTAAAATTAATATTCCAAAAATATAGTATTTTTATATGATAATTTTTATTCTATTTTAATAATCAATGAATCCCAATTATCTAATAAGGAACATTTCATTTTAGTCTTAAAAGATAAATTACCTAGGATAAAAAACTATTTTCTATGGTGAAATATAAAATTGGAAAAGTGAGTAACCTTTGAACGTGTTTATTATTGTTTTTGGAGGTTTGGATCATCCATATATTCCCTAATAACCATTATTTTTCAATGTTGGAGGAAATTGGGTCGATAGTAACTTTCCATTATTGAATAGTTTTGGGTATTTAAAAAAATATCACTCATCCTCAACTATAAAACGGTACCCCATCCCCTCACTTCTTTTCACCTCTCAATCCATATATCATTACCAAACCGTGAAAAAAATATCCAAAAAAATACTTATCCAAATTCTAGAGGTTGTGGTCCTCCCAAAATACAAACCTTGCAATACTTAATAAGATATCTAATGTATATTCTTCAAAGAGAAGGGAATTATCTTCACTAAACTCATTATTTTTTACTTGTTCATTTTCCACCTTCAATTATGTATTAACAAATACAAAATTATAATATACTTAAATAACATATAATAATATTTTATTATATTTATGGAATAATATTTATCCATATCCTTATCCACCAAATAGGAAACACATACATCGCTCGTGTGTACAGGAGACTACCGCCTAAGGAATCGATGTAATTTTTTCCCATCACTTACTCACATGGATAGTCATAATGATTCAAATGAATAAAATATATGAAAATTATGAAATTATATTAATTCTATAAAATTAATATTTCATCCACTTCCTTACCCTTTCACCCACTAAGGGAATTATATCATTTCTTGTGTGTATGTACGACCTACAGTTTCTAAGAAGTGATGTGACACATTTTTCATGTCAAACGTTCAATAATGGTAATAAAAAGTTATATAATGAATAAATGAGACGTTTAAAACATTAATATTATTATTTATATGATTTTTTTATATCATATATATAATAAATGGTACTTCTATAATAAAACATGCATGAGAAAACGAATAAGTTAACAAATAAAACAATGGAAATAATGAAATATTATTGACAAATAGGTTTTAAGATGTTATAGGAGGACCATATATGATGTTATAAATATTAATATAGTTCTGGTAAAAATTAATAGCATCTTTAAAACCATTATACAAGAGTTTAAATAAATTTTCACTTAAGGGAAGAATGAGGTAAAGGACTTCACCCCTATTTACCTTCTTTGAGGAATATTTAAATGTGAAGAACCAGATTTATTTTATATGGTTTATAAAAATCCCTTTTACTTGGAAAATAATTAATAATTAATTATAAATGTTTTTTTACTTTTAAATTTTAATTATTTTACCCAAGGGGATTTGAATTGAAATTTACCAAGTGTTAAAGAATTTCATAAGTCAATTTATTTTAATTGGGTTATATTACTTCTTCTTTGTATTTGATATTATATTATTATGTGCGTAATGTATTTTTATTAATTTATATTTTATTTATGCATGTTTTATGTGGATTTTCATTTGATACACATAATCAATCCATTTAATAATCCTCACTTAAATTGTATGACCAATGTAAGAGATTTTGTCTCAATTTCCATGTTTTCGAGACATATTTGCTATTATGTGCCTATTTATTTTTATGAGGTATATATACTACCTATTTTATATGTTATGTCATGAATCACTTAATATTAATTATATTTATTATTTTATTTTATTTTATATCTTTAATGATGGTTATGATTCAAAATTTACCAAAGTGGTAAGGATTTATGATTCAATCTCATTTTAATAGGGATTGTTTATGCTTAAATTTACATTAAAGGAAATTATTTTATAATTTTTTAATAAACCCATTTTGTTTCATTAAAATATATTTATTAATTAAATTTTCTTGGAATAATATCATTTTCCACTCTTTCATACTTAAAATGACTCTGAAAATGTTTTCAGGAAAATCTAACATTATTTCTCTCTTCGGTCAAAATTCCTTTTTCTTCCAAATACATGCTTTCTAAAAATGTTTTCAAGAATATTTTTAATATTATAATATAAAGTTTTAAATTTATTTTTAACCGTGAGTATATTTTTATAAAATTTTATTAATGTAATCTTCCTATAATTTTCCAAAAAATTACACGTTAATTTTCATACAATGATGTGAAAGGAATCATTATTTTAGCATACTTAACATGGACAAAAATTTCTCCCCATCATGACCAATAATTTATTTTAAGATCCCTTTAAAAGTTTACATTATTATTTTCAGATAAAATGTATTTCTTATTATTATATAAATATAATGTTTTTAGAAGTTATTTCCAACGTGAAATGTGTATTTTCATCAAAAAGGTTTTAACAGTCTTTTTATGGTATTCATATTCATTAACAAAAAAACCAATTTACTCCCCACAGTGGATATTATTTTATGATAGTATCCTTATTATTTATATGGATGGTTTATTAATATTTTTACTAGGGAAATTAATGACATTCACTTTCAAAATTAATTATGTATTCATTAAATTTCCTTTGAAACAATCATTTTCTTGTGAACATTGGAAAATACATTTACCTTGAATATCCATAAATTTATATTGGGTATGATTATTAATTAAACTATATATCAGTTTTATATGATATTTTTACTTTTAAAGACAATTGATTGAATGGGTAAATATTGATAAATCTATATTCATTACTCAATATAGATATTTATTAACAAGGAATGTAGTTTGTGAATTAAATAAATAATTTGATATATGTGGAATGATTTAGACATATAGTGATAGGTGGGGATTATGATTATATAGCACCCTAATGCATTGATAAATCTTATAAGTTAAATCAATAATTTGTAATTAAATGGGATTTTACATGTATTTTTAATCTGTTTTGGTGAAATGTATTTAAGGTATAGATATCATGAAGTCTAATATGATGAAATTCAATATTAAGTTTTTCCTTCATTGAGAATTTAGTTATTATAATGTTTTGGGCTTCAATGTTCACTAAAAAATGGTCACAATTCATTATAGAGGTTCCAAAATCTCTAGAACTCATACCATGCTTGGGATATCTAGATAAAATTCCATCCAGGATAAGGGAACAAACTCAAACTATGGTAAAGTAGCCTCATCATTGTTTTGAGAAAGTAATCTTCTACTATCAACATACTATTTTACATAAAGAAACTCATTAAATAATCATCATCTGGTTTTCTGGTGTCCCATAACCATATGAAATATATGAGTCATTAGTTATAACCAATCCTCTCCTATACATAGATAAGGTTCACCTAAAAATCTAGGATCCCTCTGTTGCTGCAACACATATAACAGAGTTAGCCTATGGGTAGTCTTAATAGGCTTAGTGATAACTAATATTATATCTATATGATTTTTAACTAATAAAAATGATATAGATAATATGAATCTTATTTCAGGGTAAGAATATATCTCAACTGAGTCTTTAATCAACACCTCATCATTTAATAATTTATCAATGAGAGGGCCAAGTCTAAGCACATGCTTTTAACAAAACTACATCTAAATATAATATGGATAACTACATGTGGAATCATTTATTCGATATGATAGAACCATGATTATTAATGTATATATGGATGAGTATACATAGGAGGGAAATGAGTGATCTTGAGTGACTACTGTATGATGCATGTATCGATATACATTTACCCAAAAAATTATTTATTATATATCTAGGTTGACTAATAGGTTATGATATTCATTGAGAAATGATATTTTGGTCATCAAACCTACACTTATATCCTTAGTCTAATTAATAGCCACAAGAAGCCCTTTAAATAACTTGTATAAATCCCAAAACTAGTCCTTAGATGAACAATAACTCCAAACTACATCCATATGATTCAAAACACTTTGATGCCACATTTATAGGACCCAACCCACTGGGGCCCTAACTAGTCTATTATTAAGCTGAGTGTGCCACCCCCACCCCCAATAGACCAAAGTTAGGTGACTAGAACCATGTAATAATATCCAAAAATAAGGGAGGCCTTAGTTAATATCATTCTACAACAAACACATGTCTCCATTATAAATAAACCATCCACACTAGAAATATATTCATATATATATATATAGAAAATTGAATTATATACAATTAATAAATGATATATATCATGAAAATTACATATCTATAAAGGAAAATAACCATAAGAACTAAACATTTGATAAGGTCTCCAAACCCAAAAATCTAAGAGACGTGGTAAAAACTCCTTATTAGTAAAAGGACTATTTGATTGATCTACATTTATTATAGTCATCAACACCATCATGAACCAATAAACACCACAAAAATTCACCTTGTGTTAGTGAGCATCATCCCTGAATGAGTCGCACCAACACTATACCCTCTAAGGTCATCTCCAACCTATGTATCATACACATATACACAACACATATAGGAATTCTTCCTGTATAGGGCTCAGTATAAACATACTCAGTAGGACACCCCAAATCTCTAAGGAAAGAAAAATAAACAACTAATATGAAATTATAAAACAAGATATATACCAAGAAGATGGTAAGAAATATAGATATTCTATACTAATAAAGGTCATTAATACATAGAGTAATCTCCATCATCTCTAATTAACTCTATCAAGTATCATTTGTCTCATGGAATAAGGGTTTCCTGGAATAAAATAAGACTTAAAAATTTTGAATTCAGTAAAAAATATATAAGTTATGACTCAAAGGAAACTAAGGGATGTTTAAGGAATCAAAATACCTGAAAGGTTAGTGTAAATAATCCTTTAATTGATTCTATCCAAAACTATAATGAAGGACCTCCTCATCATTTTAGTATGTCTATAACTTGTGGGACTATCAAACCCTATTCTTCACATATACTACTTCACTGTTCCAAATTATATATTAGGGAAACCATCACATTGGCCAAGAATATTTTTCAATGAATATATTATTAAAACATACTATCATAAAAAACCTGATATGTGGATACCCACATACCTCACAAAAAATAGTGGTGGACCCATGCCTTGCTGAAGTAGATGTGTTTCTTGGGGGAGTTTTCCTGACCCAACCCTCCGAGGCCCACCTATCCAATAATAATAGGAATGTCACTACCCCAAGACAACCTCCAATAAGCTAGGAAATAGTGACCATTTATGAGTGGGAATATCACACTCAAATGATGTACTATCCTAATATACTTATACATAGGCACACATCTCTAAGCCCATACAATGTTATGTAAAAAAAATTTATACTAATACATGTAAAATATATAATCCAACAATTACAATATAAAAAATAAGGGTCAAAAGTGATAAAATGTCCCCATAAAATCTCAACCAAAACTAAAAAGAGTCTAAATTTCTCAGATGGAGGGGACTTCTCCCGATTCAACACTAATATAAACCTCAGACTATCGAGCCCAAAACCATGATTCTGTGCTCCTGATCCTCCAAGGATACTATCAAAATGTCTCACATCTGTATAGGACATGAAATATGTGTGAAAATTCCATTTATGGGCGAGTATATCAATAGCTAATAGGATACTACAAAACCACTAAGGATAAATTATCGATAGTAGTTATCTCAAAACAAGATATGTAAACAATATAAGAGACATAAGCATCAAAATATATATTCATAACATAAAACTATTATCAAGTGGTCTCAACCAATACTTATAACTATAGGATACATGTTTAGGATTTTAGTTAACAATAATTATAATAGAATCTACTCAATGGTCCATGTTATCTCTATTGACACTCATCCAATAGGCCATGATCATTTGGCCCCACCCAAGAAGTGCACATTGGATCACTGAAGAACTAATCATCCAAGTAGGTGATCACAACATGGGACATTGAGGGATAAAAAACCCTAATAGGTCTATATTCTAGAGTGGGGATCAATTCCCTATGCATGGTGGTCACATCCATACCATGAAACCCACCTTGGATTGATAGAGGATCTCACCCTAATCCCATTAGAGGACGCGTCAAACTCTATCCAATACTGAACCCATAAAAGGGGTAACAATCCTATGGTAAGGATGTAATGTAGAATTTTACTCTCATGGTAAAGGACCATGGTATTACATATATTTGAACTTGGTCTATACTGAAGAAAGTAAGGACTATAAACATCCTTATAGGGAGTACACTGCATCTACTTGAGGTACACATTTTGTCTTTCAAACCCTTGGTCTACCCGTGTCTCACCAGCTCAAGTAACTTCTATGTCTCCACATATGTGGCATAACCCATGGTGTGTAGATGTTTGTTGACACCCTAAACAAGACATATATCCATGGCCATGTACGCCTATTTGGGCCCATGTACTGTGGTCATGCCTGTGTACTTAGTTGTGTCCAAGTATCTGGTCAGGCCTATATACTCTACCCATACATATGTGCCTAGACATTTCTATGTCTATGTACTACCAGATTAAACACTAGTTTTCCTACATTGGGTCACATAGTGTATGAAATGTGTCATATTATTTTTCATATTTATCTTCCACAGAAACCGTAGTGTTGTGTCCAAGGTATCCTACATGGTTTTTATCTTTGGATTCCACACCGTGTACGATGAGACTTTCAGAAACCCATGGTTCATTCTCCAAATCCACTCATTCCCCCATAACCTATGGATCCACCATAAAAATCACCTAGAGATCATGAATCTCATCTATCCAAGAATTTCTATTACAATATAACTTATTCCTTCAATCTACCTCGATCAAGAATCCATCCATCACCATAAACCATCACCACACATCAAACCAGTAGAAATGGGAACATCTAGTTTTTTTATATCCACCTATGATCATCCTACACCATCTTCATACCTTGATCGAACCATTGATCATTAAATTCACCAATAATATTGATTTTTTTCACCAAATAATGGTTTTAAAATGATCAAATACCTAGTATCCATTGAACCACATGCCAAAGAAATTTCCTGTGATGAATGCATAAAGAAACAAGGGAGAAAACCATATTCCATAAACACGAGGAATGAACCATGGACATTTTTCATTTTGACTGCGATCCTTTTTTCATAGAATAGACAAATAAATAAGAATAAAAAAAATGAGAAAATAAATAAATATTCAGTGTGGTAATCACTTATTGTTTGTATAATTGACCCATTTTCAACATGGGATAAATAATAAGGATGAATCCAAATAAATCAAACATCCAACCTAAAGTTTGGATACATCACTTATTAGTAATGATCCTACATTTTCATCATTGGAGATATCCACAAACTCTGATGCACACCGATCCTTGGTCCATGATCCATTCATCATTCCTCCAAGAAAAATACTACAACTTCTCCTCTATAGCTATCTAGGGTTATTTAGTTAACATTGATATTTACCCATAATAAATTTTTTATAGGGAGGTATTAGGTCATGGAATTTATAAAGACAAATAAATAAAATTAATTAATTTAATTTAATTTATCCACCCACAACTACGCTCAACCAAAGTGCTAAAAAATCTACAAGGTTATGTTTCCCCTAGTGTAAAAACCATGATTTTAACTCAATTAAAACCTCATATTTACAATCCAATACCCCGTTAATGTGTTATTATAATTTTTTAGTAAAACTGCATGTGCGTGATATTTAAAATTTAATTAAATTAAAATAAGAATTTAGGGTTCACTGGGCCTTGGAATCTCATACCATCTCAGTTTAAATCTCTGAAAATATTACAAGAGTTTTTTGAAGATATATATATATATATATAGAAATAGATACATTACACTCTCCTCACCTTAGGTATTTTCAACTAAAAAAATAATACTCAAAAAGATGTGGGTACTGATCTTTCATCTGGGTCTCCGACACCCAGGCTCTCTCCCTTATATTCCCTTACTACCACCAGGCATGTACCAAAATAATCACTCAACCATGGATGATCTCTTTTGATTGATCCTTGAGCTCTACTAATAACTCTGCAAAGGTTTCTCCATCCTTTAGCTCCATCTCTCCCTAGACGATGATATGTGAGGTGTCATGAACATACCTCTTCATTTATGACGCATGTAAGATGATGTGTACATGATCTAACTATAGTGGTAGATCCAAGAAACACTCCACATCGTCAAATATATGTAGTTTATTTGAAGTGTCTTTTAAATCTTTAAAATACCTTTATTCCTAGAAAACAATATTCATAATATATGTAAAGTTCAGACCATCAAGAACACATGATCTCGCTCCTAGAACTCCAATAGTTTTTTACTATATGAAATTTATCTTTTAGTGTATGCTATGTAGGTCTCCAAGGATACTTGGGCATCTACTCCAGCACACTCCATGTCAAAAAAGACTTGGGGAGTACATACAAGCCATATATTGGTTGGGTGTGTACTCAAGTACATACCATGTTAACCAGTACATGAGGTATAGTCTAGTACATTCTTGAATCTTCACTTCCAAACTCAAATACATCATTCATAGGTATGGATTATGATAATTTAAAAATATAACAAATAATAAATTTCTTACAAGGAACTTAAATTTTATAATATTGTTTAAGAATAAATACCTATGATGATAAATCATGAATAATACCATGGAATAATAAAAATAATGGGTTATACTAAAATTTAGGAATGTTTTTATTGAATATACCTATATGATGGGTTCTGTTAATGATTCCTTGAAGAATTATTCATCTTATTTGATTCTATAATTATCTCTCCCATGATCTCTATCTCTCTCTAATTGAGGGTATATAGAGACTAAACATAATTACAGTAGTTAATGGGGAATAAAAATGGTTCTTTAGGGATTCATGTTATTTAATTAATTATTTAAAAATTATTTTACTCATTTACTAACACAACCATGATATGGAATGATTAGTGACCAAATTTTAAACCAAAAATGGAACTCTCTAGAGGTAAAACTTATATTTTGGACTCAATAGTGATATCATAATTTTAATATGGGGATATTTTTAGAAGGTAAAAATATTTTCACCTATGTTAAATAGATTTAACTAAACAATAAAATTTAAAAGTTCATTAAAATATTCCATGATTGTAAAATAACTAAAACTCAAACCTAGGATAAAAACTACATACCAAGATGAAAAAAACCATTATAAATTTTTTGGGGTTATTTAATTTTGTTAATTTACCATTTTACCCTATTTTTAAGGACTTGGGAATTCATATCATGAAATTCATCCAAGTCTTTAAAGGTTGAAAACTGGTTCTCTACACAAAAAATGCATATGACATACACGATTATAATTTTTAGTGGGATTATGTTTAATAAAATTCCTTAATGAAATTATATAAAACCAGATACTCACCTAATGATATTTCTCATTTTAGATTATGGTAACTAACATGAATATAATTTTGAGATCTATTATAGTTTAAGCCTGTAGTTTTATTAATTTATAACTAAGGTTGAGATGTGTTCTCAAGTATTAGAATCTAAAGCATAAGGATGTGAATGTTAGAGAAATAAATTTCTATAACTCTAACTCCTTGGTATTTTATACAGATTCTACATCACACATTTATATTCATGTTTACACAGTACAAAATATGAGGGATTTGACAAAAGGAGAGGTATATCTAAATGATGCAAATAGAGGAAATGATTTTCTCATTAGAAGTCAAAACATATTATCTATGTCTACCCAGTATATTATTTATTGAATTATAAATTTGTTACTATGTTTTTACCATAAATAAAAATTTGATATATATATATATATTTGGATAGGAATTTATTTTAAATCATGATTAAAAGTAAGATCTATTATATATACATGATTGAAATGTATTTTATAATTTGGAATATATTGAATCATTTATACATTATATATGTGGATAATATAATCTATAATTTTTTTGATAAGAAGGTCAAGGATAATTTTATCACTATTTATCTTGGACATCATTTACTTGGAAATATAAGTGAGTAATAAATTTAAATTTTCTATAGATGTGGGTTTTCAGAATCATTCAATTATGAATAATTTGAAAAATATGAATAATTTTATTAAGAAAAATAACCAAAGAAACTTTTTTTATAAAAAGTGTGATGGATAGTATACTATTGTACCTAATTTATAATGATTTATGTTTGAAAATGGGTGGACAAGAAAGTGGTCTATATAGGAACTTTGTAACCATTACAGATGACTTTAGCAAGCATGACTTAGTGATTTTAATGATACAAAGTTTTAAAGTATTTAAAAGTTAAAGAAATTAAATAAAATATAGAATTAAATAGTTATAAGTATTAATAATCCTTGATCTGGTTGGTGTGGTGAATAAATGGGCCCAGAATATACAGATAATTGGTGTGATTATGGAATTATATCACAAATCATTCCTTCTAGAACATTTTTGTGGAATTTCATTTTTTAAGATAGAAACCTCACATTGTTATACATAGTTCTATCAATGATGAGTTGGTGTGATCATCCTATAACATTATGGAGATATGATTTATAGGATACCTCATTTCTATTTCATTTAATTCATAAAGACACCATATTATATATGGGCTAGGAGATGTCCAAATATTGTTTATGAGGATTTGGGCTTGTGAAGCATATGTATGTCATTTTTTTCCAATTAAACATAACAAAAAATCAGAAAAAATATTATTTTTTTGTTATCCTAATGAAAATAAGGGATTTTACTTAAAATAATTTTATAGAATACAAGTGTATAGAACCATAAATAATATTTTCCTTGTGAATGAATATATCAATTGAGGAGTCGGTGGGAGGAAAATTGATCTTGGAGAAGTTAAAAAATAAAAAAGAATAATTGTTCATGATAAGTAATGTTAGTCAGTTTAATAAGTGGTTATGGAAACACAAATGAATTAGGCCAGTTCAGAACCTTGATGGACTAGTTGGATTCATCACAAACTAAGGAAATTTTAATTTATTATAAAGAATTCAGATGATGTAATTTTCAAAAATGATAAACTGACTACCTACCAAGAGTCCATTAATAGTTATAATTTTGAGAAATGGTTAGATTACATGACATGATAGATTGATTCAATGTATACTAACATGTTTTGAAACTTAATGGATGTACCTGAGGGTGTGAAACCCATAAGATACAAGCATGGTTTCCATAAAAAAATAACTTGTATGGTATAATATCTACGAATAATACTATGTTGGTGGAATATGATTTTAAACTAATTTATTATATTAACTATGAATAGAACTTTTACCAATTCACATGATAATTATATTCATAAATTTATTACCACATAATATTATTTTTTTTAGATAAAAAATTGGTATCAAAACCATTCAAATTAATTGTAAATTAATTAAGGGAATGTATATGATATATCCTGAAAGTTTTTGTGTTTCATATAATCTTACTAAGGTTTGAGTGTTTTATTTTTTTTTATAGATTGATGTAGGATTATCACAGTCCTAATATCTTGTTGATAATTCAATCAAAGAGTTGAGTTTCATTAAGAATGTAAATGATTATTCTATATATAATAAATTTAAAAAGGAGTAATATGGTATTTATTTTCAGAAAAACAATTAATAATAAATTACATGGGTGAATCATCATATATACTATGTATACAAATCTATAGATATTTCTCTAAAAAGATACATATAATGAGTTAGAAAACATATATTAGGGAAGTATTAAAAAATTTATCAAAGAGAAAAACAAAAGGTGGGTTTTTAATTTTTTCATAGAATGAGTATTAAAAACACTCAATTCCATTTTAAATAGGTAAAAATAAAATAGATTGATAGGATTCTATATGAATGCTTTGTAGGATGTGTCATGCATGCCATGTTGGATACTAGGTATGATGTATCTTGTGATTTGGGTATAATAAGGGGACAATATTCAAATATTCTTAAGAGTCACTATATTTCTATGAAATTTATAAAGTACTTGAGAAGAACTAAGGATTTTTCTTTATCTACATAAAGAGTTGTACAAGATCTCATTATAAGAGATTAAACTAGTATTATAATCTAATATGAAAAAGATGATATGAGATATCAATCTAGTTTTTAGTTTTTCCTAAATGGTAGAGTTATAAATTGGATGTATTATATATAACCACATATATCTTGAGGTATGAATGCAATTTAATTATTGTAAAAATTTATATATATTTTTTGGTTATTAAATGTTGTTGGTGTTGGTGGGGGTCTAGAGGTCGGCTTTGAGAAATAGGACATAGTTTCAGGACATTTGTCTTGATTATAGAATCTATTGAGTATCCAATGGTTGGGTAATAGGAAATTTATGGGCCTAGGTAGAGGAAGTATGGGTTTATAAAGGACACTAGGTGGGTGATGCCCATATAACGGGTAAATGGTGGGTACTGGGAACTTCATGGAAGCTGAGCGGGTACCCTGCGGGAACCAATTTTTATTTAAAGTTAACTAAATTATCAGACTAAAAAAAAACATAAGGACCCCCATCCATCCACATTCTACCAGTCATATACTCATATCCCTTTCTCTACATTTTCCTCTATCAAGTGCCAAATTCACCTCCTTCTTTTTCATATTGGAGATCTAGTCATCTTATTTGATCCTTATGGGTAAGGATAATGATTACATCCCCTATATTATTATTTTCCATAATTGTTTCATCATCCCTCTCTATTTATATCTAATTTTATAACTTTCACAAGTTTTTTTTCGAATTTCTCCATTTTAGGCTGAATCAACTAAAAATACGTAATGAGTAGGACCCTAGTAAATGGTATTTAACCATATCATTGGTTTAGACATGATTTTCACATTTAATATAGAATAAAACAAAAACCAACATTGTGAAGGTTACATAAAATAATTTTAATTTTTTTCCTTGACCTTCTATGGTGTTAATGATACCTAATTATTCTTAGAGTGGTCCTTTAGAAGCTATGTTATGAAATCATCATCACTGGTGAACATGTCCCTTATATATTGTGCCATGTAATTTTTATGTACAACCCATTATGGGAATATACACTATTTATTTGTGGACTTAAGAGCTTATAAGAAATCCTAGACTAATCACTATAGTGAGAAGAATTTAGAATGAACTAAACCAAGGTGAGTTTATCATTTTCTGGAGACTTTATGTGAAAAGTGATTAATCATTTACCATAAATAAATTTCTAGAGAACTACCATTATCTTTAATGAATTTATTGATGATATATTAACGATTTTATATTATTTTTTATAGGTTAAGATTCATTAACCTATGATTGTTGAATAGTGACATATCTACAAAATTTATGGATGATTTAGATGTCAATTTTATGGTTAATCATCCATTTTATTCATTACATTTGTGTTATTGTATCCATCTATAATTTTTGAGTTATTTGTGATTTATTATACCTATATTCTTATTGTGGTGGTATATCATCCACTATGAGGTCATGTATTAGTGATATAACATTCACCTATGTATTATTTAGTGGTAATTCATCATTCACCATGTGATACCTCATTTTCCACAATTTTTTTGTTGATGATACATCATTAACTGAGAGTGTTTGAAGGTTGTAAGTCATCCATATAGACTTTTTGTAAATAGTGATATCTTATTAACTGAGTATATATAGTTATGATACATCATTGATCGAGGAAATGTGAAGATGATAACTTATTCACCATAACCTATGTGATAATGGGTGATGGATCATTCACTCCTGAGGCATGTTCATGACATGGGTGAATTGTCTCATTCCAACACATGATAAAGTTTTTTTGGTGTCACTTGGTTTGGATAATGATCAATCCATGATGTGAAAGGGTATTTATTAAAATGAATTATTATCATTTCATACTGAGCATAAACTTGTATTTATTTAATGTTTTTAGGGACACCATTGGTGGTGTACAACTAATTTATTCTCACACACACCTTGGGACACTGATAACCAAGAAGACTTCATGGTCATGGGAATAGATAAGGAAAGTGTCCCTACTTTAATGACCTTGACCATTAAATGTCACATAATTCAAGGGGAACATTGATTTCGAGCTCTGAAGTAGGTGAGTTTTTAGAATTGGGTTTTCGATAAAATCTTCAAGAGTTGGAACACCCCCAGTAGGTGTTATTACATGTGTTTTGAGTTCAACTAGATATTTGGTTAATTAGTTGAGGGTTTTAGGAATGAAAATCATATATAATTAACAAGAATACCAAAAAAGTGCATACTAGAAGTCCATCATGTTCCTGATGAGGCCCCCTAAAGTTAGGAGCTCATAGGGGCCCACTGGGTACCCATTGGCCTCATATAGGGTAATCAATGATTTTATATGTGTTTCTTCTTAAAAAATTAGACTAGATACAATTTAGTTACCATCAAAATATATATCCCCCATCTTAGTTACTCAATCCCATCCACCATATCCCATATTCTCTTATTCTCTCGTCTTTATATTCCCCTTCCAATAGATCCTGTAGGCCTTTCTCATATAAGGTTGGAAATTCATCTGAAGTAGTAGGTATCTAATGGAAATTCAAAGGTATTAACTAGATTCTATCTCACATCATTTCACATTTCATAACTTGTTTTTTTAAAAACCCTGATTTGATCCAGTTTTTTTTTAAATTTTCTATTTCAAGAAAACATAGTTGTATTGATCCAAAATATTTTATTATTTTACTCTTTTTATCTCAAATTAGATGGTTCATTTCATATATCACCATATTTATCATGTTTTAATATGTTGTGTGTGACCGTGCTAAGGTTTAAGGGTTTAAAATCTCTCAAAATTTATTGAGTCAAGGAGTTTGAGATATGGTAGGGTAGATCTTATATGGTATTAATTAATTATTTTTGGAATGGTTTTGTGATGTAGAGGTTTCCAATAGCTATACCACCAAGTTTATAACCTCTATTCGGGTCCAAAAAACTCAATTTTGATCAATAATCCTATAAATTCTGAACAATTTTCTAGTTTGAGGTTGTGAGGTATGGTTTTTCACCTCTTATATGAAAAATAACTTAGGTAGATGTTCTTGTGAGTGAATCACTTCATTTAACAAATGGTAAGTGATTTGGGTGTCTCTTATAGACCCCTAATCCCTTGTTAGGGATTATGTGATGATGTATTGGTTATCTATGGTGTAAAAACACTCTTTTGATAATGGAATGGGGTTTTCAAGGGATTTTTCATAAGGGGAGTGTTAATTATAGTGTGTTTGGTGTAGGTTTATTGAGTGTTAAGCAGGTATAAACATTCAATGAGTTTATGTGTGATATAAGGTGAGGATTCCATATATTTAGACCAGATGGGTGTGAGGTCTAGCTTATGTAGCCTTTGTGAAGTGACTAATTTGAGTATTTTAAATCATGATAGTCCACCTCACCCATATGGGATTAGTGAATGTATTTATGGGAAGTGTCATGAGGTACTAGTATAACTTATAATGGAATTTGATGTGCTAATATTGTGAGTTGGAATAATTATTTTAGTTCCTACTGATCTTAGGGGTTCAGTAATGTATTGGAGGGATGTTTTGAATGGTTATGGATGAGTATGATTAGATATATTAATTATGGTTTGGTTATGTCCTTAGGTCCTTGGAATCCTCAATGAATGTTTTATAGTTGTGGTTATATGAAAAGTGTGAAATAACCTTGACCCCAATAACCCAAAGTCAATGCCTCCTTTATTAAATTATAATTTATATAAGGATTATAATCCTAATGGATAAACCAGTTTAGTAGTAATGGAGATCTAGATATTGAAATGATACACATTTTACAATTGGAATAGAATATAAAACATAAAAAAAAATAAAATTATCAACATCCATGAAACACTTTCAAAGAATTCATCTTCATATATTTGGGAAATGAAACAAAACGAGGGTTAACTAAAATTCTCAATAAGGGTTAATCGTAGTGGATTCTATTATGAGTAAATAAGTAATAACCAATATGATAAGGTAAATAACTGAAAACACATTTCATTTAATCAATAACATAAAAAAACACGCATCCTTGTATAATATCAATTAAATAATATCATGGATAAAATTTATAAAATTATAAATGATGGAAATTTATAAAATTAAACCTCATGATCTCATATATCATGATATCTATACTATAATGATCTTGGGAAAAGCTAGTTTAAAACTATTACACCCACAGTTTCAAGTATGTAACAATTTATTTATGATTTTTAAGTATGTAAAGTATATGGGTGAATTTTGGGAGACTTTGGAGAAATTTTGGAGGGGTTTAGGGATGTTATTATAGGTGGAAAATTGGTGCATAGTTTGGAAAAACATGTGAAAAAACCTACAGGAAACGGTACATAGTGAGACAGAGGCTAAAGGGAAGGTGCACAAGTGATGCACAGTTTTCCCAAACCATGTGTAATCCTAGGATAAATCATTAAAATTGAGATTGTGGTATTTGGAATTTATAACGCACAATTTGGAAACCATGTGAGCCAACTATGTGGGGTTTATCCTTTGAGGTAGTGGCTAGCACATGGTTACCACACAATTTTCCTAACCATGCGACTAAACCATACGTGGTTAAAAACATGATCCTAAAAGAGTGGATCTATGTTGGATTAATGTTTTAATGTATTTCCCCCCTAAAATGTCCCTAACAGAAGATTTTCCCTCTCAAAGGATGGAGAACCTCTCCCCACCAAATTGGAAGTCATCTGGAGTCATTTCTTGTTGCTTTGAAGCTCAATTATCATTGTAAGTCACCATTCTTGGTGTTTTTTGGTGTTTTTACTTAGATCAACTTCTCCATATCTCTTTTTTCTTATATCTACATCCGTTTTGGGTATATATAAGGTTGTGTATGGAAAATATATTTATTTTTTTTTTAATTTTAGGGGATGAGATATAAAAAGGGATTTTGAAGATTCAACCCAGTTTCATTGGTGTTTTTTTGTATTTATTCATTTTCATCATAAAACCCAAGGTAGACAGCTTCACTCTAAGGAAATCTATTTATAACATGAAGGATTAATTTCAAACTGGCTTTTTGGATGATAATTGGTTGTGAAATTGGAGTGAAAATCATGGTAGAAGCATTCTGTAGTGATGGTTGGTGGATTTGTGTGAATTTGTGGAATTTTTTTCCAATTGATTTGATAAAAGATTTTAAATTTTTTATTTTAATATAATTTCTTGGTTTTATTGATGGAGAAATGTTTTCAATAAAAAGGTTTTTTTTTGTTAAAATGGTTATGGCATTGAAATGGACTTGTTATGGGAATGGATTTGGAATGATTTTATTGGTATGGTTATTGGGCATACTTGGTGGTGTGTGTTCTTATCACAATATGAGTCATGGTTGAAATATGAAATTGTGCTTGATTACAAAGGTGTTATGGAACATGGGATTTAATTACAATGTGATGAATTTATTGATTGACGAGAAACTGCTCATGAGTTTGTAACTATCATAAAAGTGCATGCATGTGTAGATGTATGGATTTGTGGATTGGAAAAAGATATTCCAAAAGGAAATATGGAATGGTTTGGAAGAACATGTTCAATTTCATTCCTCATAATTTTTTATTGTTTTGAGAAAAATGTTTTATAGTGTCACACATTTATATTCAGTTATAAAACATTTATATAAATTCTTTTGTAGAAACTATTTTATAAAATGTTATAACTAGTTCTATCCCAGTCGTGTGATAATGGAAGTCATTAGGGAAAATCTATTTAGTTTCATTACTCAACCTACTTTGGAACTTTTCTTATTTTGGTAATGTTGTTTATCAGGACATGGGAAAATGTAAAGTATCACACTTCTCTAGTAGTTCAAAGTGATATTTGGACTGTTTTGTGGATTGGAGCTTGGATGTGGTTGGAGATTTGGAGTTTTATTTGTCTTTGAATTTTGTTGGGTTGTCTTACGATAAATGTCTGGTTGTTTTATAGTCTTCCATTATGGCACTATTAGTGCTGGTTTTGATAAAAATTAAATATTGAGTTGTATTTTATTGATATCATGCATCATATAGTGGGTTATTTGGTTATAACATTTTTGGTTGGTGGTTTTATTCTCAAATGGAAAATCATCCCCCGTGTGTACTGAAGCCCTCCGAAATTCATTTACAGCCTTTGGAATCTTTGGGATGTCACTTAAGGCTAAGTTATGTTACTTATCCTTCTCAAGACAATGATAAAAAGAGGGATTTACAAGTGTTATCATTTTGGTCCTTCCTAATATCTTTTTGGAACAAGTGGAAGTTGTCTTGGTCTTTTACTTGGTATTAGTTACTGGTCTTGGAGTTGAATTCATTCTAGTTTATTCCTTGAGTGGGGATCATAAAAAGGATTAGGATTTTTAGGAAATGAAATGTATCACATAAAAAGATATATCAAACCTTTTTATGTTGAACTTATAGTTACTAGGGAGTTGGGTACAAAAGTGTTTTGGATACACTTATGAGAATTAGAATCTCATTGTCATGGGTTTAGACAATGAGAAAATCATGAAATTCATTATAAGAATGACATCCCACTAGGACTGCATACATAATTTCCATTAATTATTTATGATTTGATGAAAATGTGTTTATTCTTTAAAAGTGCTGTAATTGTTTTCAAATATGAGATTTTGAAAAGGCATAAAAAGGGTATTTAGAAAATGGTTTGATTTTCAAAATAATGGTGGTGTTTTAAAAATGGATGTATATGAAAAAATATTGACTTTTGGAAAGAAATGTTGTGATTGAATGATGAAGTAGAATTTGAAATGATAATACATCAGTTCATAGAGAGTTACACTTATGGATTTTTTTGGGTTTAGAAAATGGAACCTAGTATGCATCATTGAAACCAACTGGAATAGCCTGCTGAGAATTTTGTTTCACCTGAGCCACATGTGAACCAATAATTAGTTCAGAGTATAGTCCAATATTTTCAAGCCATAGATACGACGAACCAGAGGGATGAGCCAAGGAAAGTAAATCATTCTATCTAATTATCAAAGTAGAATACACCCATCCTTCAGGGTTATTTGGAATTAGAAAAGGTATAGGTGTGGCTGAATAGGATGAATTATATCTTCAATTTCATCAGCACACCAATTGAGCTGAAAGTCAAGATGGTGATAAATGTTCTATAATATCTTGTATGCTAGTGGTGGGATTTATATTTTCAAGCTAAATTAGACCAATACTTGGAATGGGTGGATTTTTAATAAATTTTCAACCAAAAATTATATCCTCATACATTCATAATTCAAATAATTATGGACTTCATCAGATTGAATCAGGAAAATATTATATAACAGAGTATGTGACTAAATTAATGAATTTAGGGCACTTTGCACCCAAGGTTGCTACTAGTGCATCCTTGAAATTACACATCTTTGAATCAGGGATGAGGTAGGTGATTCGCTTGAAGATTTTTTTGATCTATGTTACAGACTATACAAAGATATTCAATAGAGAAATGGTAGATGAAAGTGACATATTAGAAGATTTAGGAGGGGGAATCTTGTTGATACCCATGGGAAATGGTGCGAACTCTAATGCTAGGAGCAAGTGGAAGAGGGAAACCAATTTCCAAGGGTGGAGTATGAATCAAAACCAGATAGTCAGATCAGTGAACTATCCTCTGAGACCGATGACTAAAGACAGATTATCCCAATATGGTTTTCTTGACCACATAAAGTGAGAGTTTATGACACCACCGAGGGCATTCCATAATTTAAACAAGATGGGTACACCTTTAGTGATATTATCACAGTGCTCTGAGGTACGGTGTTCGGGACACTTATCAGGTGTCTCATGCATTTTTTTCCTCAATAGGATTAGGTTTGAAGAATCAATCTCATCAATAAAATATAGCTATCCATGGCGATTCCAAGAATACCATGACACCTCTGGCAGTTAAATCTCAATAGGGAAACAAAGAACAAATTACAGTGATGAAACAATTATATAGAGCTGAAGAGGTTACTATGGATGATGAGACCGAACCATAGATAGTGAGAGGTATAATTATTTTGAATTATATCTTTATGAAAGTATTGTTTGATATTTATGCATCACATTCCTTTATTTCTTCTTATGTTTTTTATTTTTTGATTTTAAAAATTGAGATGATTCCTTATGGGATAAAACTTCAAACTTCTATTAGTCAAAGAGAGTTTCGATGCATTTTGTGTAGAACATGTTCAATAACCATTGATGGAGATGAGATGAAATGGGATTTCTCCATTCTTCATATGGATGTCTTTGAGATAATACAATGTATGTATTTGTTGAAAATGTTCAAGTCTTACATTGACTATTATACCCGATGAGTAAGTTTTATGACTGAATATAACATCAAGAATCTCTTTCAAGGAGACAAAAATATAAAGACGAGTTTAATGGGATTGTTGTAACAATAAGTTGGAATGATCTAATAATATTTTGAAGTGTTTTATTTGGAATCATTGGATGAGATCGAGGAGAATTGTTTTCTAGTAGTGCTGTATCAATTTCATGATGTATTTCCCAAAATTTTTGTGGGTTAACAATTATAAGGGAAGTGGAGTTTATGATTGATCTTCTTATAAAGAATACTCCTATTTCCATTCCATCTTATAGAATGGCACCAAATTAATTAAGGGATCTATATGTGAAGTTGGAAGTGTGGGAAAAAAGGGTTCATTCGACCTATCACATCTCCATGGTCAACATCGGTTTTTTTAAAAAGACTAATGGAACTATAAGTTTGCGTGTTGATTATCGTAAGATTAACCAAGTTATGATAATGAATTGGTTTCCACTTCCACAAATTGTTTATTTTTTTGATCAATTGAGTGGATCTTAGTGGTTCTTAAAAATTGACTTTCGATCAGGTTGTCACCAATTGCGCGTGAGAAATGAGGATATTCTGATGAAATTATTCAATAAAATATAAGGAAATTATGAATATGTAGTAATTAATTAAAATATTGAGAATTCACAAATAGTGGTTATGGAATTGATAAATTGGATATTTCAGTGATTTCTGGATTATTTTTTTTGTGGTTTTTGTTGATGAAATATTGGTGTATTCAAGGATAAGGGATGTGCATGAAGAACACTTGGAGAAAGAGTTGGGAATCTTGAAGGATCATTTTATTTATGAAATATTAACTAAGTTTGTTTTTTGGATACAAGAGGTGCGGTTTCATGGCCATGTGATATTTGAAGAAGGTGTTTATATGGATCTAGAAAAGATAGAATATTTTATATCTTAGCAACCACCGAAGAATGTTTTTGGGATACACAGTTTTCTTATATTATCTAGTTATTATCAATTATTTGTTCCAAATTTTTCATAACTAGACTCACCTAGGAAATCTTTGAAAAATATAAATATTCCATTCCAATAGAAATAATTAATGTTATAAGTCCTTTCAAGAAGTTAATTTTCACCTTACATCATCACCGATCTTGATTTTTCAAGAAACATGAAAAGGGTACATGGTTTATTGTGATGATTTGGGATCTAGGTTGGAATGTGTTCTCATGAAAGGAGATAATTTGGTTTCTTATTGATCAAGGAAGTTATGAGTGAATGAGAAGAACTATCCAACACAAAATTTAGAGTTAGCAGTTGTAGCCCATGATTTTTTGACTTGGAATTATTATCTATTTCATGAGAAATTTACTATATTTATGGGTCATAAAATATTGAAGAATATTTTCTCACAACAAGATTTAAATATAAGAAAATTATGATGGATGGAGTACCTCCAACTATTTTACTTTGAATTGATGTATACACCGTGTAAAGGAAATTTGGTGGTAGATGTATTAAGTAGAAAGTCATATTCTCATTTGGAAAAGGGGCCTTAGATTAGTGGCAGTTAATGTCTACGATAGAATATATGAACATGGAATGTGAAGAACGAGGTGATGTTGTAGTTTTATTTCTAGTTTATTTGGTTCCTAATTTGGTAAATATAGTTAAATAGGCACATAATTCTTCTTTAGAATGTGTGGTGATGAGGTCAAAACTCAATTTTGGGGAGACCATTAAGGGCTGGATGCTGGATGAGAGTTTAATTTTATAGGTCATAAATTGGATGGTAGTACCTATGGATTATCAAGAGAAACTTCTTCATGTTTACCACCATTCAACATTGGTTATTTATCCTATAATACACAATATGTATAAGGTATTGAAATCATTGTGATGGTGGAATGATATTAATAGGAAAGTGGTTGAGTTTGTTTCAATATTCTTAACTTGTTAGCAATTTATGGTAGTGTATTAGTGACCAGCAGGTATGTCACAATCTATAACTATTTCTGTTTTGAAGTTGGAGAAGATAACTATTGATTTTTTAACAGGTCTCCCAAGAATGGTTTAGAAACAAGATGTCATATGGGTGATAGTGGATCATCTCATTTTATTCCTATTCATGAAACTGATATGGTAGTGGAATTGTTAAAAATAAATATCCAGGAAGTGCTAAAGAAGAAAGGAATACTAGTTTCGATAATGTCTGATAGATATCTGAGGTTTACATATCCTTTTTGGAAATACTTATAGAAAGACCTTGGAACTTAGTTGACTATGAGTATAGTGTATCACCATTAGATGGATGGGAAATCTGAAAAGATGATATAGATGTTGGAAGACATGTTGCAGGCTCGTGTAATGGATTTTGGTTGTTGATGGGATGAACACATATTGTTAGTGGGGTTATCGTATAAGAATAGTTATCAAGACTCGATAAAAATGGATTTTTTTGAAGAATTGTATGGGAATCCTTTTCATTATACAATTTGATTAGTGGAAACAGGAGATACTTTACTAGTTGGGCCAAGAATTTTCTAAGAGATGCCAAAGAATATTCAGTTGATCAAGAAATAGATGGAGATGTCTTAGAGTCATCAGAAATCATATGTGAATCATCATCTATAGTCTTTTTCATTCAAGGAGAGTGATGATGTGTTCTTAAGGATCTCTCCAAGGCTTGTACATCATCATTTTTTGAAGCATGGAAAGTTATCTCCTTGATACATAGGCCCTTTTGAGATACTATAATGGTTTGGTGAGGTGGAATATCTGTTGGAATTACACCCATGGTTCATTGTGGTGCACATTGTGTCTCATGTATCCCAGTTGAAAAAGTATCAGCATGATCCCGACCATTTGATTTTATGGGATCATGTTGAAAAAGAGTTGGGTGCTTCATTGGTGAACATGTAAGTTCAGGTTGTGGATAGTAAAGAGAATTTATTGTATAGAAAAAATATTAGTCTAGTATGATTTTTTTGGAAACATGGTTAGATTTAAGAAGAGGCTTCAAAACATGAGAAAGAAATGGCTATAAATCTTTTAGTAAGATGATGTTTTTATACTTTCTAGGGATGGAACAACCAATGGTGGGGATAATGTGGTACTCTTGGTTTTATGTAAGTAACCCTTTCTTTATGATTTTAAGTATGTAAAGTATACATGCGAATTTTGTGAGATTTTGGAGAAATTTTGGAGGGTTTTTGGGACTTTCCTACAGGCTCATGGTTGCTGCTTCGTTTATAATAATTGTAAAACAGCTCCAGGAAACCATGAACAATGAAACATAGGCTAAAGGGAAGCTACACATGCATCACATGGTTTTCCAAAACCATACTTAAGCCTAGGAGAAACTATTAAATATGTTATAGTGGGATTTAGTACGAATGGTGCACCGTTTGGAAACCATATGATCCATCTTTGTGAGGTTCATCCTTGAGGAAGTGGCTAGTGCACGGTTATCACACATTTTTTCTAATTATGCATCTAAACTGTACGTGGTTATAAACTACATCATAAAAAAGTGGATCTAGGAAGGTTTAATGTTTGAATGCCACATTTTTTTCTCCAAAATGACCCTAAAATAGTATTTTTCCCTCTAAAAGGTTGGATAACCTCTCCCCACCAAATTTGAATTGATCCAGATGTGTTTCTTGGTGTGTTGAAGATCGATTCTCATGGTAAGTAACCATTATTGGTGGTTTTTGGTGGTTTTTGGTGGCTTTATATAGATTTACTTATCCCCCCACTTGGTTTCTTATATATACATCCATTATGGGTAGATATAATGTTTTTTATGAAAAATATGTTTATATTTGGATTTTTTATTGATAGGGTGAGAGATATAAGGAAAGTTTCTAAAGATTCAACCTAGTTTCATTGAAGTTTTCATGCCGTTCTTCATTTTCATCATAAAACATGAGGTATGTGGCTTCACTCTCGACTCCTCTATTTATAAATTTAATGCTTGATTTCAAGTTTATTTGTTTTTATTGAAATTGGTTCAAAATTTGGTGTGAGAATCATGGTAGAAACCTTATTTAGTGATGGTTTGTGGATTTCTATGAAATTGTGGAATTGTTGTGAAAAGATATTTGATAGATGATTTTAAATGTGTATTTTAAAGGAAATCATTAGTTTTATTTATGAAAAAATATTTCAAATAAAATGTTTGTTTTATTGAGATTGGGTTTTCATTGAAATGGATTTTTTATTAGAATGGATTTGGGATGATTATATTGGAATGGTTTTTGGGCACACATGTTGGTGTGGGATCATATTGAATTATGAGTATTTGTTGAAATATGATGGCGTTCTTAGTTCCAAAGTTGTAATGACACATGGGATTTAATTACCTTGTGATGAATTTGTAGATCGATGAGAAACTGATCATGAATATGAAACTTTCATAACAAATCATGCATGTGTAGATGTGTGGATTTATGGATTAGAATGAAATATTACAAAAGTAAATATAAAATGGTTTTGAGGAACTTGTCTGGTTGATTTACTAGGAATTTGTTATTATTTTGAGAAAATTATTTTACAATGGAACTTATTTTATAATGGCACTTGTTTGGTTTCTTTCCCAGGAATTTGTTAGTATGTATGACCTACCGTTTCTACAAAGTGATGCGATTCATTTTCAAGTGAAAACCAGAGCACTTTTTCATGTTTTTTATCACATAAGTTTCAGTTATTGTGAATAAAATTTATATCCATCATAAACATAATTATATTAATTTTTTAGATATCCAATTTTTCAAAATGTAAAAATTTTATAATAATTATTTAATGATTGAAATGGAAAATGAATCACATCATTTTGTGGAAACAGTAGGTCATACATACTAATGAGAAAAAATATCATTCCCTTAATGGGTAAAAGGGTAAGAAAGTGGATGATATATAATTTTACAGAGCTAATATAATTTCATATGTATCATATGTAATCATTATTTATATCATTTTTACTATCCATGTGAGTTGGTGATGGAAAATAAATTACATTGGTTTACGATACGGTAGTCCACTATACAAATGAGTAATGGCTTTGTTTCCCATTTGATGGAGAATGATATGTAATAATATAATATCATCAACATAATAACATATTAATATATTATATATATTAGAGTTATTATACTATATATTTTAATACATATCTTATAGTGGTAAGTTAATAATTAAAAAAACAAAGAGCTTAGTGAAGACAAATACCTTCACTTAAAAGAACCTCCTTTGGATCTCTTATTCAGGACCCTAGGGTGGGAATTTTGGAAAGAATAGTACCTCTATAATGTAGATAAATATGTTTGGGAAAGATTATGGTATTCTTTACTTATTTTATATAACATGATAGGTGTGCATAACCGAGGGGTGGGTTTCCCTTTTATAATTGAGGTGAGTGACACACTTGTAAGTTTTCAATGTTTTTTAGTAATGTTATGTCACTTTCTTGGAAATATGGTTTAAAAATGAACCATATTATTTGAATACAAGGATTAGGTAGAAATAAAACCATCTAATTTGGTTTCATAAAGTGTTTAGATAATTTTTACCCTTATCATTATATATTAAACCCATAGTAAATACGTTTTTAACTTAACCATGGTAATTAATTTTTACTGTTTCTTCTATTAATTATGAAAAAAATTAAGTTGAACTTATTACCTAATATTAATTATAATTATTCAAAAATATATATTTAATTTTATCAAATTAAATCTATATAAGTATTATAATTTAATTTAAAAACAGGCACACAAATCGTGTTGAAATCAGTTTTTCAAGAAATGCATTTTTAAGCTTAAGATGATCTTATATTAACTATATGACTAGTAATAATCATTGAATTGATTTAAATTAATAAATTTACATATATAATATTTAAATATATTTTAAATTAGTCATCATTAAATATTATTTGTAAATATTTTAAATATGTAGATATTATGACTTTTTAAACAATAAACGTTTTATGAATAAGAAACGAACGTTTTCTAAAAAATACCCCATTTACCTTCAAATGATATTACCTTTATTTATATGAAATTTATAGTAAATAAAATTTTAATTATAAATATAATTTAAAATTATTATAAATAATATTGGTACAGTTTAAATCCTCTAGTTTTTAAATTTCTTCTAAAATTTTATGACTTATCCAAAGAACCATTACTTTTGAGTCATCTGATTCCCCAATAATTTCTCTCTGGTGTCAAGAACCTGGATGGGATATTAATAGTAAGATATATTAGGTTACAAATATATTTCTTCATAGGTTCTAACATGCATCTGGTCTTTGATATACTTCATTAATAATGATATATAAAACACATCATGTACATTAGATAATCTTGGTGGAATTTCTAAATGATAAGATTCAGTTCCAATTCATTAAAAAATTTCAATAGTTCTGTTGTACCTAGGGCTTAGTTTCCCATTATTTTTGAACCTTATAACACCATTCCATAATGATACATTCACAAAAACATGATCTCACACTTTTAATTCCAAATCTTTTATACAGTTATCAGTATAGGTCATTTCCCCTATTTTATCTGATATAATATGTCTCTATATAGTTTTTACCATTTTATTTGTATCAAAAATAGGATTAAAGCCTACAAGATTCATTTCACAAACATATTCCCAACATGTTAGAGTATGGAATCTCTTTCCATGTAATTATTCATATAGTTCCATTTGAATACATGAATGGAAATTGTTGTTAAATAAATACTCTAGAAAATGTAAATAATTATTGCACATACCTTTAAAGTCAAGTGATCATGACCTCAACATATTTTCTATTATTTTAAAAGTCCTTTAAGACTATCTATCAGTTTTTGGTTTGTAGTCAATGCTTAAATAATCAAAGTATCAAGATCCTTTTGAAGACTCTTCCAAAATATTAATGTAAATACAAGATCGCAATAATAGAAATTTTAAAGATGTGATCTATGAATTATTAAAAATTTAATAATATAAATATTTTTGAGGAACTCAAGAGTTAAAAATTTTCTTATAATGCAGAAATATGCATATTTTTTAGGTTATCAATAATGACCGATATAAAACCATTAATTCTAGGAGTCTGTGGTAGTCCTATGAAAAAATCCATAGTAATGACATCCCATTTACATATAGTAATAAGAAGAGGTTATATTAATTCTATAGGTTTTTGTCTCTCCACCTTCACCTATTGAAAATCCAAGAATCTTCATACATAATCAATGATTTCCCTCTTTATGTTATATGACAATAATGTTCCCTCAAATCCATATACCTCTTGGTACTACCAAGGTGTATAGAGAAATTCAAGATATGAGAATCATTTAACAATTCCATTTTTATATTAGATATATATGTAATGTGTATTCTATTTCCAAATTTCATAGCACCATCTTCACAAATTAATTCATCTAATTTCCCATCACTTACATATTTATTTTTATTCTAAAAATTATCATCCTCATTATGAGAAATTTCTATCATTTCCAGTAAAGATGGTCTCAAAATAATTTTAAAAATTATTGATTTGTCAGCATACTTGGTAATTCCCAAATCCATCTTTACTAGATCCGTGAACATAGGATCCTTCCCAATCCTCATTTTTTTCAGGACTCCATGATCTTTACTACTCAAAGAATTTGCTACCCAGTTTACCTTCCCCCATGTGGTACTTTATGAACAATCATAATCCCTGAATATATAGATCCCTAAAATTTTACTTATATTGATATCTTTATATGAAATGTTGTATTTTAGGCTCTTATGGTCTGTGTATATCTCACTTATTTCACCATAGAGATAATTTCTCCATATATTAAAAGAAAAGATTACAACTTACAACATGATATGATGGGTTGGATTGTTCTGTTCATGAGCCTTTAATTGATTTGATACATTTGAAATAACTATATCATTTTTCATAAGAACACAACCATGTCCCTTATTTTTTACATAACTATAACTCATAGGTCAATCATTTCCTTATGGTAGAGTCAAAATCATATCATTTTCTAACCTCATCTTCAATTATTCAAATCATTCTTCACATTCCTTTATCCCCAAGAACTTAATCAATTTACATATATGTTTGGTCAATGAGTTATCCAGTTAGGAAAAATTATGAATGAATTTACAATATTAATATTCCAAACCAATGACACTACATTTCTCTATTATGTTCATAGATGTAGAAAATTCTTTGACATTATTTTTCTTTACAAGATCTCCTGAAAGTCCATCCATAGAGATAATATTTCCAAGATAAGAAACTTCTTGAAGCCGTAATTTGAACATGATAATTTTTCTATATAACTATATTATTCTACGAGTCTTAATAATGATCCATAAGGTATTATCTTGGTCATAATATCTCTTATAATACACTAATATATCATCAATGAACAACATAATGAAATTATAAAGTAATTACTTGAATAATCTATTCATTACATCCATAAAAACTTATGGTAGATTAATCAATCCAAATGGAATTATTGTAAACTTGTAACATCTATTCCTCATTAAGAATGATATCTTCATAATATCTTACTTCTTTACAAAAAATTGATGATAACCAAAATAAATTCCATTCTTTCAAAAATATTGATCTATATGAATCTGATTGAATACTTAATCAATGTGAATTAGTGGATACTTCTTATTTATTATAATGGAAGTTATTTCACTATAATCAACACATATCCTCATTTATCCATATTTCTTCTTAAAAAAATGAATAGGGGTTCCCCAAGGTGAAACACTGGGTAATATAAAACCCATATCACACAACACCTGTAGTTATTTACTCAACTCCACTAACTCCACATTTTTCATTTTATAGAGAGTCTTTGATATATCTCTTTCATTATAGGTTAAATCAATGGAGAAATAAACTTCATGATCTAGTGGAAGTCTAAGAAATTCCTCAAAAAATACATCAATTTATTCCTATACAATAAGTATATCCTAATTTTTAAGGCTACCATTTATAGATTTTTTTCTCTTATTACCTACAAATATCATTCAAAAAAACTATTATTAGTGGATCTAAACACGACCCACATAATGAATTATCTACTCTAAATATATGTAATTCCTCATATTCATCATAAATTGTAATTTTATTCTCCTTGAAAAAATGATTATATTTTTAAATCAATACCATACCAAGAATTATATCATATTAAACCACATGTATAATAATAAATACCACAAATAGACCGTGTTTATATGTCATAGTGGGAACTTCCTTACACATCTTTTTCATAGTGATATTTCAACTATGAGTTTTGACTAACAACTCCATTCTTAAGGTTCTAGGGAAATATCAAATTTTATTATCAATAATGGAAGATATAAAATAGTGTGATGATCTAAAATCAAATAATGAATTGGATAAATTTGAGTCTATGATAAAATTTTCTTCCACCACATCATTTAGAACTTCATCCTCAACCATAGTGACTGCATATTCATGTTCTCCTCCACTCGACCTATTCTTCTCTATATAACCTTGGTACATTGGGTATTAGTGAAAATAATGTTACATTTACATATAGATGAATCACTATACACCATTGATTTGTTTTCTCCCCTTATGTTCAGTATCCATATGTCCCTTATCACTACACTTTTAGGAAACTTTCATTCCCTTCAATCATTTTCTTGGACGTTTCTTCCCATAATTTTAAAATGATGGAAATTGATTTATTTTATTCTTCTTATTTTATGAATTCCATTTTTTTATTATTTTCATTTGACCTATTTATATATTGATTACACATGAATATATAGGATCTAGACAATTCATACTCTATTTTTATGGAGTATAAAAATATTTCATCATATGATGAAAATACTTGTGAAACCAATTACTTTCATAGACTTGGATTAATACCATCAAATGAAATGGATGACAATATATTCCATATTTCATATGTAAGCCATAACATACTTGGATAGTCCTATGATGGTATCCCTATACTCAATGAAACTTTAGTTTTCCCTTTTTCCTTAATTTGGGTAACTTCCACTTTAATTCATTTCACTTCTCCCAAGGGAAATATTTTTCAAAGAATGTTTCTTTCAAATATATTTATTCCAAATGTTTTAATTACAATTACTCCATATTATTTTATATCACTAGAAAACATTTATCAATATATCCCTTGAGATAGTATACTTCAAGTATAACATTTTTCTTTTCATCACAATCCATGGCTAGAAATATATTTATTAGGGACTTAATCCATTGATCATATAGAAAAGGATTTGTAGTCCCACTAAATGACGGGGGATTATAACACATGAAGTTATCCAACCTAAGATACTCATGATATGGAACAATAAAGATATCTATTCAGGCATGGTTAGTTTTCATAACATGACTAAGGTTACCTAATATATCCAAGATTTTCACAGTTCTAATACTAGATGTATTGGCTTTATATGTAGGGAAGTTTTACAATTACTATGAGTTTTTATACCATTATTTATTCCAAGTTCCATTTCAAAATAGTATCATATACTATATTAACTAATGAAATTATGAAATTAAAATCAGAACATATAATTTTGAATCTTTTGTAACACTTAACATAAATCAACAATTTACGCATTGTTAATCTCATAATCATAAAAATAGTTTCTTTGAGAATATATTTAAATCCAAAAAAAAAATTAAAATAATTCATAATGGTTTGTAAATTAAATTTGAATTATACTATGAATAACACCCTAGAAGTTTCAATCTATATGTGAAGTGGGGCCTGTTCTCATGCACAAGGTGATGATCGAGTCAAATCCTGATACACCCCTTTCATAGTTATTACCCCTAGGTAGAATTTTGTCAGAACCACAACCACTAGTATTATCTAGACAAGGATGTATTCATTGGAAAAATATATACCTTTCCAAAATGTTTTGATACTATGAAACAATTTGACATATCCTCAAATTATATCATAGTGCTATGTTACATAATCTATTTTTTTCTAAATCTATTTCCTAATTATTGTACTAAACTTTCTATTATATAAACTGTCACAACCCCAACTCTAGTAACCCAGAATTGATATCTACATTATTAAATTTTAATTAATACAAGGGTTTTTATCCTAAATTATTTATCATTTTAGGAGTCATAGAGAAATCGATACATACATGATACACATTTTACATTAGGAATAGAATGAAAAAATAAAAAAACTAAAATACTTAGAATCCAAGAAAATCATTCAAATAATTCATCTTCATATCCTGGGGAAAGAAAACCAAATTAGGTTGAGATGAAATACTTAGTAAGTGTTACATGAAACTGAATCTGTCGTGTGTAAATATTAAATAATCAACATGTTAAGGTAAATAACATAAAACACATTCAATTTAATCAATAACACGTGTTTAAAATGAATCAATTGATAATATCATTGAAATAATCTCATGGATATTAATAACATAACTATAAATGAAGGAAATTATTAATAGTAGATGTCAGGATTTAAAACATCATGATTTCTATATATTCAATACTTTTCACCAACATAGTTTGATTTATGGGTAAGAACTCATTTAATTTTACCAACATATATGTATAAAGAGACCTACTAATGTATCTATGGGATATAAAATTAGTGGCCAAATATGTCACTTCATTTCCAAATAAATCATCATATATTGAGTGATTGATTAAATTAATAAAAAATATGCCCTATTAATAAATTTCTATATTGAATAAAGAATAAATAATATAAATATTTTCCTAGTTAATCAAATTACATTCAAATTAAAACATCGTATATATAAATGATATTTGGTTTAATAAATAAGCATATATAATATAAATAATATTGATATATATGGGAAATATAATTCCCAATTATCACTTGATAGTGAATGTTTCAATAAGAGACAACCACCAAAATATTAATAATATATAAGAGATAACCATTGATTCACTAGGTATATAGGTTTTGTAATAAAATGGTTTTATTTTGAAGAATAAAGGTAATGCAAGTTAAATATTAAATTGCCTTTCTAAAAATATTTTTCTTGTTAAAATAATTTTAAACATATAATAGAATCTAGATTTAATAATGTAGTTATGGAGTTGTGGAGTTCTCTCATCATTATATATTTTAAAAAACATTCCTTATAACATTTTTTAAAAGAAATTCAAAAACACCCCTTCCATAAAATAATATAAATATTAATTTTAAAACATTTTTAATATTTAAGTATTACCGAAAATTTACATAATTTATCATTTGAGTAAATAAATTTACATTTGTAAAATAATTACAAAAAACATGGACATGGAATAATATTCTATCTGATTAAAGTAGAAATAAAACCAGTTATTCTTTTAAAAATTACTTTACCTAATTCAATTACCAAAGAGAGGAAAATTTAGTAGAAAATATGGAAACTATTTTAATATATAGAGGATAAGAAAATTATTGAATATTTTGAAGGATAAATGATAATATTACATCAATAGAAGTAAAAACAATCCCAAAAGAAAGTGAGACTGTAAAATAGATTATTACCTCTTTGGTAACTTTTAAATTATAATACATGTAAAGAATATAAATGAATTGAGACATTTATCATCATTAATAAATATATAATATTTTCAAATACATAAAATGGTATGCATATACACCACATAAATGTGAATAGGTTCATAATAACATATTTGACTCAATGGAGTGTAAATTGAGATGAAATCCATTACCACACACTTCCCTTTAATTGAATGTTTTTTAAACTAAAATATATTGGTTTTAATAATGTTATTAATTTATTACATAACCATAAAAATATTTATAATATTATATATTATCCTCTTATAAAATATTACTAGCCTTACTTTAACAATATATCATTTTACTATTGTTTCGGGTGTAAACTACAATGTTTACTCATGCATATTTTGTTGTGGAAGTTATGATTATTGTGAATAGGATATAGAACCATCATATAAATAATTATATTAATGTTTTAAATATAATAATTTTTCATTATATACCTCTTTAGAATCATTCTTTAAATTTTTACATGGAAAATGAATCCCATCATTTTGTGCAGATGGTAGGTCATCTGTAAGGAAGAGCGATGATATCATTATCTTAACGGATGAGAGAGTAAATAATTGGATGATATATTAGTTTTAAATAATTAATATAATTTCATATGTATCATATATATTCATTATTTATATCATTATTACTATCCATGTGAGTGAGTGATGGAAGGAAAATTACATCGGTTCGTGATGTGGTAGTCCGCCGTACACACTAGCGGTGGCTTTGTTTCCCATTTCAGGGAGAAGGATTTGGATGAATATTATTAGATAAACATAATAAAATATTATTATATGGTTTATAATGTTTTTATTATATTTTAATAGTAAATACATAATTGAATTTGGTAAAATAATAAGTAAAAAAGAATGTGCTTAGTGAAGAAACTTACCTTCACTTAGAAGAATCTCCTTTGGATCTCTTAATAAGGACACTAGGGTTGGACATTTTGGAATAACAGAACCAATATAATGTGTGTGAGAATTATTTGGATAGATTTTGGAATATTTTTGTCAATATATATGGCTTTATAGATGTGAATAAGTGAGGGAATATTTTCCCTTTAATAATTGAGGCGAGTAGAACACTTGCAATTTTTTAAAGTATTTCAATAATGTTATTCCACTTACATGGAAATATGGATTAAAAATATCCACTATTAGATGTAGAAAAGTATAAGGTATATATAAAACCAACCAATGGGTTTTGAAGATGTTTTTATTTCATTTTTATCCTTATATTTATATATTAACCCCTAGTAAACCTGTTTTTACCTTAACCGTGGTAATTAATTTTTACCGTTTTTACAATTCACTATGACCAAAAAATAAAATCACAATATTAAATAGTATTAATTTTTATTAATTAAAATATGGAATCCATTTATCATGTTATATTCATATAATTTCAAGAATTTAATTTAGAAATAGTCTCGCAAATCGTGTTTAAAAATGTTTTTTCCAGAAATACATTTTTCAAGCATAAGAAGATCATTTATTAACTATATGAAAGGTAATAATAGTTGGATTGATGTAAATGCATATAGTTATATATATAATCTATAAATTTAATTTAATATATTCATCATTAATATTTATTTTAAATAATTAAAATGGATAGTCATTAATTATTTTTAAACAAAAACAATTTTCTAAAAAAAATGGTTTTCTAAAAAACTCACCTTTATAACCAAATGATGTTATAATTATATCTATAAATTTATATTTAGTAAATTATTAAATATACATATCATTACACATTATTATAAACAAAATTGTAAATTTAAATACTAAATTTTTGATTATTCATAAAATATTATTTCTAAAGGAAAATTTCAAAAATTAATTATATGATTATTTGTACCAAGTAAGTTAAAAATTTATATTAATTATATAAAAATATAATTTTTCTTCCATGAAATATTAAATATTAAATTTTATTATATATTTATTAAAATAAAAATTTAACTTACTATAATTGAGGCTCGGGTGTTTCAAATATTTTGAGTATGGAAAGATAGGTCAAGGTGATTGATAATGAGATGTTTTGTGGGGTATCCTCTAGGGTTGAAATAGGTATATATTAGTGTATAGTTTAGGGATAGTAATTTATATATTTTAACATTATTTTTTATAGTTTTTATGTCCTAAACTCGTTCCTTCAGTATATGGTTAGATTTTATATGAGGTCTCCCACTAGGCTTCAGGGTGCTAGAATGGATCAACCTAATTGAGTGTAAATTTGTCCAAGAAGTGTTTATGTGGTCTGTCCCTAGGTGGGAGAATTATATAAGAGGTAACCCTGAATGAGAGTGTGTTTCCATAAGTTGTTTTTATGATGCCCAACCCTGAGTAAGAGGGTATTGGCATTTTTTTGGTACATGATGTTGTTATGAGACCTCACCCTGAGTGTGAGGGCGGTGGTATGTAATATTGGATGCAATATGGTTTGGAGAATCGCCTTATGTGAGAGGGTCAATATATGTGATGATGGATAAGATGAGGTAAAATACATAACCCTAAGTGTGTGGGTGGTGGTATGTGATTAAAAATAAGACATGGAATGATAGATCAATGTGAGTCAGAGGGTGGAAGTATGAGATAAGACTTGAGATCAGAAATTGGTATGAGACCATACCCTTTGTGCTAAGATAGTAATTGAAACTCAGTGGTAGGAAATTACACTAAAATGTGGTACATGGGATAAATTTTATTTTGAGAAATATTCTTCAACCTTTAATGTTACAATATGGTATGTTCATGGGTCATGGTGACCTATTTATCACATGATGAACTCATGCATATCCTTGTGTGTTGTCATATTATTTTTTTGTATACAGACACTATATATTGTGACGTATCTGGGAACCCCATTGGTGGTTCCATACTGAAATTAATTTCTCAAACCCTATATTAGAATCATCATGTTTATGTAGGTATTAAGGTTTCACTATCATTTGAAATGTTGTGCATGATATCTTGCAGGAGTTTCCAAATGGATATTTAGGATACTAGTATGAGGAGTGACCAAATTTTTTAGAGATTGTTATACCATTTTTTTTCAATAGTTGTATTTTATCAACCTAATATGTGACCCTTGTGAGGTTTGTATTTATTCTAATCTTGGATATCATTTATATGATATCATGTTCTTATTATATATAGTTGAATATTGAATATTAGTCATTATTCCTTATATAATCTAATGTTATTTGAGACATTTTTGTTTATTTAATATTTTGGGTGATGGTACAAATATTATAGTCACCCCACAAATTTTTATGAACTCCTATTGCTATTTATTATGATTTAACAAGAGGATAGGCACACCTAATAATTTCTTATGCAACATATTGGGTTTCATTCATGTTATTTTATTATTGATGTTACTATATCATTAGATAGATGAGTAGGTGGAACATGGTTGGAGATAGAATATGAGATCAAGTCAAGATTGAGACCTGTTTTTTCTTTATCCCCATTTATTTTCATACATTAGGATATTTTGTATATGGTTGGCTACATATGACCTTAATTTTTATGTATAATAGTGTGAAATTATAATATATTTTATTTTTAATAGTAAGTATTTTTATTATTCCTTGGTTACATGATAGTTGTAATGTCCATGTTATGTTGTTTAGGTTCTTGACATTACTATTATTTATTATTTTATTTTTGTTTTTATCTAAACATAAGGTTACATTATACCCAAATTTAAAGCATCGAACCTCATAACAAGTCGGAAACCTCTATGATATAAGGAGTCATTAGTAAGGTATATGGAACTAATAGATTATTATGTATTCATGTAGTCTAGGTTGGGATGTTATAGGTCTAAACTACAGACCTCAGAGGACATAAAAATATAGGAAGAGTACCTTGATGAATAAAATGTTGTGATGGAATATGTTTTTATTCAAAAGTTCATCAATAAAAATATTTTTATTCCTAGAATTTTTGGAACCATTTCTCAAGTCAGGGAACCCCAATCTCACTAAAGTACTAAACACATCCATCAAAAATTATATCCCATCAAAGAAATAATTGAGAGAGGAAATGTATGTATTTAGGGGGGATAAATAATAGATTAAATCTATCCCATTGAATAAGAAATAAACAAAAAATAAGTATGTGTTTTATGTAAGATATATAGGTTTTTGATATTTGGGAATCAATATAAAATAATTGTTGTCAATCTAAACATATCATGGTTTTATAATAAAGGATATATTTATTTGTATTTTATTCATGTGTTTTATTTTTTTTACTTGAACAATGGAATGATAAATAATTTTCAATGTATGACATTGAGTTGTCCTTAATAAATTATCATCATGGAGTGTTATGGGTTATGAATATATGTTTATAATGAATTATTATAATCATATATGTGATAAAAGGTAGAATAATTAGATAATAAGTATAGATATATTATTTACATTGGACTCACAATGTATATCCCATATAATGTCATATTTTCATTGATATAATTAGGGGTAATACTTCAGATAAATCCTCATTACTCAAAGATGGAAACATACATAGCAAGTGAACCTTTATACTTCAATATACTTTATACACAATCCTTGATCCTGATCTAATCAAGTGGGATTTGGGTATATTATTGATAATGTAATTAATTTTGTTTAAAAATTATAGTGTTTTTCTTATTTTATGACATATATAACATCCTATACATTGATTGAATTCTACCAATAAAAGTCATTTTCATGCTTACTTGAGTGACATGTGATATGCTCAAAGGTTTGGATAAATGACATGCAATGTATTCATTCAATATAATCAGTTTATTCTAGAGAATCATGAACATATGAAATATCATATACTATATTAAAGTGTTCCATATCTAGTGTCCCCTTTATATATTAGACAAAGAGATTATACAAGAATGTATAGGATGTTTAGAAATATAACTTTTTTGACATGTTCATATAGATAAATGGGTGTATTTAATTGAGATAATTACCAACCACTTTATAGCTTGAGTTATAGTATTTTTTTGATAAAGGTTAGGCATTTCATACAATTATGGATTAGAGAATTCATAATTATTTTAAATTTAAAAAAATCATGTAGGACTGCATAGTTTTTCTGGTATTATGGGTGAAATTTTAGTATAAAATGTCCGCCCAAACTTTTGGAGAGTTTATATTATACTATTAACCAAAATTGTTTGGTTGTATTAATAAAGATTCGTGAAGATCTTAATAATGAATAGGAGGATTTAGTGAAAATGGGATATTATTGAAAATATTCACTTAATCATAGAATATGATGTGGTGAGGGTCACCATGTTGTGGTTTTAGTATTTCATATTTCATAAACCCTCATAATGTTATTAATGGTAAATGAAATTAGATATCATTTTTCCAACCCTCCAAAAATTATTATCATGATTCATTCATATTTTGAAATATAATTTGATTATGTGTAGATGGTTTGTTGACTATTAAACGAGTTTAAAAATCAAAAGAATAAATGAGGAACCATAATACATGTTTCAAAGGTGGATATACAAAGGTTGGAAGTTTCTTAATATATGAATAATCTAGACACTAACAAGAACCATAAATTAATGAAAGAGTTAAATATAGTGAGTGAATGGTCCACATTTGTGAATGATACACATGAAATTAGAGATTCCCCTCAATTTTGAATATCTCTATTACTCTTCTATTCATTTTCCATTGAATAGGAGGTGTTAGAACAATATTAAACAAGAAGGGATCCAACCAAATAGCACATTTATTCTTGTGGTTGGTGGATATCTTTGGAGGTAGGAATATATTTACTTTTAATTAGGGATTTCTATCAAAATCTTTTCCAATTATGTTTCCTCTTATAATGTGAGGTGCAATTTTTTAAAAAAAAAATTCATTTCATTTTATAGTTTCCTATACTATTATATCTTGTAGAAGAATTTTTTATTTTCTTATATTGAATTTGAGTATAGATAAATCACACAAAGACCCTCTATTATGACATGTGATTCCATTTACATCATATTGAACACATGACGAATAAAATTTTGTAGGTTGTTATAAAATATTCCCCAACTAACATATAGGGAATTTATTTTTAGTTTTTTGGAATTCATTACAATATATAAATGGAAGTGATATATTTAATTTTTATTGGTGATATGTGTCACGACCCATCCCAGAGGGCCCCATTCCATGACTACTCCAATCCTTCCGTCAATAGGCCAGGGAATGATGACTAGAACTGAGTAGGTATATCTCACGAATGGGAGGAAATTTCCTATGTACCTAGACACACGCACACACGCACACACACATCTCCAAGCCCAAAATGATGAAATGTAAAATCACTAAGTAAAAAATCCATGTATACCACTATATCCCCACCAATAGAGTACTATAGGAAAGTAAATTGTAGTAAAGTACAAATGGACCCGAATACAATCCCAACAGAAAGAAAGAGTCTATAGCCCAAGGTCCAAAAGTGCGTTTGTAGAAAACCCCACATGAAGGGTAGGTATAGGAACCGTTGTATGAAGCTATAGGAGAACACCTAAAATGTCTGGCCTCTCTCTAAGGACCACTTGGTCCGAGTCCACATTAAACTTCATCAAAATGTAGATGGTCTACGCAATACATGACACATGCAGGAAAAGATCGTTTAGGGTTGAGTAAAACAATACTCAGTAGGACACCCCAAAACAAAAAGTAAAAGACAATAGAGGAAACACACTAAGAAGATAAAGTCATCTCAACATAGGTATATGTATATAGGACATATACAAATATCATCCAGGTATAATCGTAAAGGATTCAAAGACTCAAGGTCTCATCCACTGCTAGATACACAGTTCCACTCGTATCAGGCTCATCCCGGGAGATGTCACTCCTCGAACTATCTAATAAAATAAAATAGAATAGGTCTAATAAAAGTATCCAAGAGAACCCATGGTCTTGATAAGTCATAAATTTTCCATGATACATTTTATCTCTATATGGAATAGTGTTTCGATAATACATGGAGTTCCAGAAACACATATAATGTCGGTAACACATGGAGTGTCAGTAACATATATAGTTTCAGTAAGTCCTGAAGGCCCCAATTCACGTAGTCACCATGTCACAACAAAAAAAAACCACTGGAAACTGCTAGAAGCACACTCGTCAAGTATAGTCATGTAGAAAAAAAGAATTTAATCTTGATACATAGATGGGGGGTCCTCTATGCCCATGGCTCACTTGGGGGGTCTCCTCGCCCAACTAGAAACATCATCCTAGTTTGGGGATAGGTTACCATGTAAATATTGGTCACACCATGTCAAAAGACCCTACCTAAGGTACCATGAAGAGAAGTGAGGACCGACCAGGTCTCTTGGTGCGTTGCATGATCTAACCTGCTGAGTCAACTGTCGAAGCCGGGTTGAGACAACTCACTTCAGCATACAGTTCGTCCTCTATGATTGGAATGGGATACTGCATCAAACCCTCATAGTAAATGACCAAGGTTAGGAACTCAACCTCTAATAATCTTACTAAAAACCCACCAATCCATATCAAAATGACCTCCCTATAACAAGTGTCCCAACACCACAAAACTTTTGTCAAACAAATCTCCGGTTTTTATGATATGGCCAATTTAGTAAAAAGGGTTTGGTATAGGTCCGACCTGACCCGGTCCATATGACCTGATCCAACCCGACCCAGGTGGTCTAGGCTGTCCTAAAACAGCCTGGCCCAATGGGCCACTGGGCTATGCGGTCCAGCCCACTGGGCCACCAGACATGCCTGATTCTCCAGCCCAAACCGCATCATGTGGGTCGGCTTCGCTCTTTCGGATGCGACCCGCTCTGGCAGTGTCCCTCTGATCCATATAGGAGTGGTTAGACAGCTCCCCCAGTCATCAATGTGTCATATCATGTTTCATGTGTCTGTCCCACATTCTTTGCTCAGTCCCACGACCTCACCACCGCCATAGGATCCCACCGATGCGGCTCCGAGCTGTGTCCTGCCACGGCTTCTGGTCACTCCCCGTGGCCTCCGCTACCGTGGGTACTTCCTCCAGAACTATCCATCATGGATCAAGGCTGTGCACCCCATCACCAACCACCCCACCAGCATCCTGTCTATCTAGAACCCCACCGGAACTCGGCCTTCCACATGGCAGCAGGCTGCCCTCGCCACTGACCACCTTTCCGGCTACCCGGTATTCATCGCACCCCCCTCTATAAGCTACCACCTACTAGATTCTCTCCCATAGAAACTCCGTAATACCGTCATGGGTCAAAACTTTTAGTCTAACATCTTTCTACCATGGATCATGGTCGTAATGATTGAGTGTTCATGTAGGGTTTCAAAGGGGAAAAAATGCATGAAGAACGTGATAATTATGGGGGGGGGGAGAGAAGATATTAAGCACATAAACACCTAAATAATGTACATTGGCCTTGTTTGGGTCAAAATTGATTCTTTCATATTATCAAGATCATGAAGAAACAACAACAGATAAATCACCATGATTTAATCCATTTTTTAAACCCACAATAAACATACCTCCCACAAGAACAATCGAATCACAGATCAATATATTCATAGGTTGATCCATGTTATTAATTTGTTACTAATAAGGGAAATTAAATCACAAATATATCAACATCCTACGTCGATTTGTTTCGATCGATGATGAAGAATAGTCTTTTCATCATTGTGGTGGGTGAAGATCCTTCGAATCCAAGGTTCATCGCTGGTCGTCGATCCACGATTCACCATTGTTTATTGAGAGATCTCCATATCCTTGAATTAGAGGAATTATAGGATTATGGTGATAACCTTTAATTCTATGAAAAATGTGTACTAAAAGAAAACACATCACTGTGTCAAGAATACAATAGTTTTATTAAAATATTTTAATGAAGTTCACACCCAAAAACTAGCTTTCACAGTCGGCCTGTGCCGACTAATGTTGGCCTTGCCTAAGGAAAACCCCCCTTAAGAACTCAACGATGGCATCGTATTTCCAATCCTAGTTACCATTTTAGAGTTATTTGGATTTTAAAATAAAATAATTTTATTTAATAATTTTATTTACAGTTACGTCCTTTTTGGTTTTTTCTATAGAAGACCTGTGTTGACTAAATTTAAGTCACACCTATGGTAAAGACACTAGTCTGAGCTCAATGGTACCATCATATTTCTGATATAGGATCCCATTTAAGAGTTATTCCACTTTTTTAGAAAATTCACATGCATACTATTAAAAACTTAAGATTTTTTAGAGAATCATTTTGGGCACACCAGGCCTCAGAATCAGACATCGTCTTAGCACTTGGTCTCATAGTTTTCCCAAATAATTTCTAAAAATAAATTGGGGAAAATAAGAGTCATTATATTCTCCCACCATATGTATTTACATCCCTAAAATCCAAAAAAGGGATACTCATACAACTAAGGGTACTGAGCACAAATCTGAGCCTCCTTCTCCCATGTGCTCTCCTGGAGATTCCAGTGATACCACCGAACATGAACTAGAGTAATAAACCACCCATGAAGGATCCCCTCATGATGATCCTTGATATCCATTGGGTAATCAAAAAAAGTCTCCCCAGTCAATGATGTCAGATGGATCATGCACGTATCTCCTCAGCTGAGATACATGGAAGATGTCCTGTACCTGGTCCAATTGTAGGGGTAGAGCCAATCAGTACGAAACCTTGGAAACTCTACATAGTGTCAGGAAAGGGCCGAGGAACCTCATAGATAGCTTATCATCCCATCCAAATCTCTGTATCCCATGTCAAGGAGAGACCCGAATGAACACATGGTCTCCCTCCTTGAACTCCAAAGGCCTCTGTCGTGTGTTAGTATATGATTTATGATAGATCTGTTTAGTCTTAGTCCAGTCATGGATGACCTGCACCTTCTCTATAGCTACATGCACCAACTCTGGCCCCATGAGTGCCAACTCTCCTAGGTCAGTCCAACAAAGGGGGGACTTGCGGGGTCTCCTATACTAAGGCTTGAATAGTTCCATACCAATGGTGGAGGGGTAGTTTTTGTTGTATGAAAACTCTACTAGAGGTTTTCGAACCTCCAAACTGTGGCCGAAACATAACTTGCAAGCTCGTATCATGTTCTCTAGATCCTGAATGGACCTCTCATTCTGGCTATCCACCTGTGAGTAGAACACCATGATAAAGCATAACTAAGTCCCAAAGGCCTCCTATAATCCCTTTTACCACTGAGATGTGATTCAAGCATCATGATCTAAAACAATAATATATGGAACTCCACTGAGTCGAACTGTCTCTACATGTAGAGGTGTTCCAAGCTCTCTACTAAACTCTGTTCCTAGATAGACAGGAAGTGGGATGACTTGATGAGTCATTCAACGATCACCCAGATGAAATCATTACCCTTGGATGTACATGGTATAACCTCCATGAAGTCTATTGTTATTTCATCCCACTTCCATTCTGTAATCTCAAGGGGTTGAGTCAATCCTGCTGGAACCTGATGATCAGCCTTCATTTCTCAACAAGTAAGGTATAAAGATACAAACTATGCAACTTCCTTATTTATCCCTAGACACCAAACTAATGTTGGAGGTCCTGATACATCATTTCCACACATTTATGTACTGCTAAAGTGGATGCATTAAACTCCCTAAGAACATCCTCTCACAACAACGCTGGTTTCATCGTGCATCCTCTGAAAAGAACAACATTCTCCCCAAATTTTAAAAATCCATCAGGGGCATGCCCTGTGGAAATTTGAGCATGTAAATACTGATAGTCGGTATCCCTAATTTTTTCCTCCCTAACTTTCTGTAAGAGTGGAGGGTGACAACCATTGACTAGAGATAAGCTGCTCCAATTCCATCCACAATTGATATCTACAATGAGGCTAACTTCTCTGATGTATCATTAAACAACTATAAGATAGATATTCTATTGAGATCATCTTATACCACGTTCCCCTTCCCAAGAGTATAGAAAATCTCCATGTCATAGTCTTGGAGGAAATCTATCCATCGCCTCTATCTCAAGTTCCAATCCTTATGAGAGAAATTATACATGGGACTCTTGTGGTTGAAGTAGATGATAAGCCACTCACCCATAAAGTAGTGCCACCACATATTTAATCAAATAATACTATTGCTAACTCAAGATCATGGGTCACATAGTTCTGATCATATGATTTCCACCGGCTTGAACCATAGGAAAACATTACTTGCCTCTGCATCTGGACACAACCAAGCTCGGTTCCTGAAGCATCACAGAACACTACATACTTGACACCCTCCTATGATACCACTCTTTCAGGACCTTTCATATAGGGGACTATGTCATGACTACCCCAATACTTCCTCCAATAGGCTAGGGGGTGATGACTAGCCCCGAGTAGGCATATCCCATAAATGGGAGGCATTTTACTATGCACCTTTATTTTTTCCTACAAATAGTGTTTTCATTTTTTGATTCAAAAAGAAGGTTTCTAGAGTCCTGGTGTATGGATACAACAACCACCTCACCAACACTGGAGTCCCTATCCTAAAATAAAAACTGGAAACACTTAACACTATTTCCCCCAAAAAATCTCATAGACTCCCAATCCTAAAGAAGAGCCACCCTCTTATGATACCACTCTGTCACGAACTGTCCTAGAGGGGCCCATGCCGTGGCTACCCCAATCCTTCCTCCAATAGTCCAAGGACTGGCGACTAATGCCTAGTATTAATATCCCACAAATGAGAGGAAGTTTCCTATATACCTATACACTTTCACACATCTCTATGCCCAAAATACTGAAATGTAAAAACAATATGTAAACAAATTCATACATAGAACTATATCCAATCCAATAGAGTATGATAAGAAATTAAAGTGGAGAAAAGTAAAAATGGGACCAAATACAAGACCACCAAATAGAAAGAGTCTATAACACAAGGTCTTGAATCTCGTCTGTAGAAAACCCTACCTGAAGGGTAGGTACCAGAATCGCTGTCTAAAGCTGCAGAAACACACATCAACTATCTTGTCTATCTATAAGCACCACCTGGTCCTAGTATATCTCATAATATGTTAAAACATAGACGATCTTCATAATATAGGATATGTATGGTCAAAACCTGTGTAGGGGTGAGTAAAACAATACTCATTAGGACACACCAAAAGAAAAAGTAAAAGACAACAGAGGAAATATCACTAAGAAGATGTAGTCAACTCAACATAGGTATATGTTTATAGAACATATAATAAGAACATCTAGATATACTTGTAAAGGATTCCAAGACTTGAGGTATTATCCCCTACCAACTACATGGTTCCGCTCGTAGCATGCTCTTAATAAGAGATCTCACTCCCTAAGCTATCTGATAGAAGCATGTATAACAGGTCTACCAAAAGTATCCAAGAGAACGCATGGTCTCGATAAGTCATGAATTTTCCATGATACATTCTGTCCCACTCAAACATGGAGTTTCTATAACACACAAAGTGTCGGTAAGATACAGAGTGTGGGTAACAGACGAAGTGTTGACAACACATGGACTATCGATAATTCATACACCCACAAGTCATATAGTCATCAAGTCACATACAAATATTAACCACTGAAAACTGCTCAAAGAATACTCATTAGGTCTAGTCATGTAGAATATAAGTAATCTGATCTTGATACACAAATAGGGGGTCCTCCATAACCATGTCTCATTGGGGAACTCCTTGCCCTAATGTTAACATCATCCTAGATAGGGGATAAGTTCTTGTGTAAATATTGGTCATACCTTGTCCACAAACCATATCTAAGGTACCATGAAGAGAAGTGAGGATATAACGGGACTCCCAATGTGATACATGCTTCAACATGTTGAGTCAACTTTCAAAGCTGGGCTAAGACAACTCAATTCAGAATATGGGTCATCCTCTATGACGGGAATGAGATCCTGCGTCGATCCCTCATAGGAAAAGAATAAGGGTACATTATCAACCTATTATGATCTAATTAAAAACCCAAAAATCCATATTAAAAGGATCTACCTATCACAAGGGTCCCAACAACGTAGACGGTTCGTCAAATAGACCTCCCATTTGGAAGATATGGTCAATTTAGTAAAATGGGTCTGGTCTAGTCTGGATTTGACCCAACCTGGTTCAAATGACCTAACCTGACCCGGTCTATTTGGGCCAGCCTGAAAAGGTCTGGCCTGATGGGCTTGGCCCATGAGTCCACTGGGCCACACGGTCTAGCTAGCTGGGCCCACTAAGCGGCCATATTCTCCAGATCAGCCCGCATCATGCATGCCATCTTCACTCTGCCGGACATGGCCTGCCCTGGCCGCATCCCTCTAATCCATGTGGTAACCTAACCATGTGGCCAACCCACTCCCTTGGTCTATGCGGTGACGAACCACATTTCATGTGGTCGGCCCATGTTCTCGTTCTAGTCTCGTGACCTCACAACTGTTGTGGGATCCCACTGACCTAGCTCTGAGCCACGTCCCACCACAGCCACCACAACCTCCTACCACGACCTTTGGTCACCGCCTGTATCCTTCGTTGTTGTGAGAATTAATTCGGATAAGTCCTTAATAGACCAGGGATGTGAACCCCACCACCGAAAACACCACCGACAACCCATCCGTCAAGCACCCCGCCGGAACCCAACCTCTCTCTAGGCCGCATGCTTCCCTCGCCACCGGCCGCCCTGCCAGTGGCTCGCCATTCGTCGTTCCCTCCACCGTAAGTTGCTTCCTATCGGCGGCACTACTATTGTAACTCTGCAATGCCGTCACAAGTCAAAACTTTCAGTCTCAAATTGTTGAACCATGGATCGTGGGTGCAATGATCAAGCTTTCATGTAGGGTTTCAAAGGGGGAAGAATGCATGAAGAACGCAATAGATTGGGGGGGGGGGAGAAGAGATTAAGCACATAAACAACCAAAGAACAGATTTTGGCCTTGTTCATGTTGTCCTTGATCCGTTCATGTTAGCGAGATCATGAAGAAACAACAATAGATAAACCACTAAGATTTAATCCCCTTTTTTAAACCTGTAAAAAACATACCTCCTGCAATAATGATCAAACCATGGATCAAACTGTTTGTGAGTTAGTCCATGTTCATCATTTTATTCTAATAAGGGGAAATGAAATCAAAAAGATATAAACATATTACCTTAATTAGGTTTGATCACTAATAAAGAACAGTCATCATGTTGTTTTCATGGGTGAAGATCCTTCAAATCTGAGGTTTGTCATTGGTTGTCAATCCACGATACACCACCGTTTGTCGAGAGAGATCCGTCTCCTTGAATCAGATGAATTCTATGGTTATGGTGATAACCATAAATTCCTTGAAAAATACTTATTAAAGGAAAACACATCACTGTGTTAAGAATAAAATATTTTTATTAAAATATTTTAATGACCTTTGTTTCCAAAAACCATCTTTCACAACTGGCCCACACCAACCAATGTTAGGACTCGCCTAAGAAAAACACCCCCTTATGAATTCAATGATGTTTTCAGATTTCTAATTCAAGTTATATTCTATGAGTTATTGTGATTTTAAAATAAAATAATTTTATTTATGATTACTTCATTTTTGGGTTTTCCATATAAGACTTGCACCGACTAAAGTTAAGTCGCGCCTTGGGTAAAGCGACTACTTTGAGCTCAAGGGTGCCCTCAAATTTATGATTTGAATACCAATTTAAGAGTTATTAAACTTTTTCAGAGAATTCATGTGCGTGCTATTAAAAACTTAACATTTTTTAGTGAATCGTTCTTGGAAACCTGGGTCTCGGAATAGCACGCCGTCTTAACGACTAGTCTCATAATTTTCCCAAATAATTTATAAAAATGAATTTGATAAAATATGAGTCACTACAATATGAATATGGGAAGAGGGGGTTCAAAATAAAGACTAAATATTTCTATTTATTGGTCGAAAAGACTAAAAATTATATTCCAATATATATCTTTCCCTTTTATGATAGAGATCTATGACAGTACCATATTTTTAATGTATAATGGGAATAACATGATTCTTAGGTTTATTAGCCCTCCAAATCCAAAATAATTTCATATTTTAATGTGATTATTTTTATTTAATCTTGTGTCATATTAAACCTCTTGTGGAGTATAATCCCTTCAAATATAGGGAATCCTGAGAACCAAGTTCATTTCTATATTGAAAATTTTAATATTTTCAAGGATGAGTTCAAATAATTAGGTCAATATTTTTTTTATAATTATTTCAAATTAATTATTTTTTGTCATATCATAAAATTTATATTTATTAAAAATAGTTTTCAATTGATATATTTGATAATTTTTTTAAAGTCCACTTTAAAAATTTAATTTTTTTATTTCCACAACTTTTTCAATATTTATTTTTTTTAAAAAATTATTTTAATTATCAAATAGGAAAACTATTTTATATATTTTTAATATTTTTAATATTATTTTATTTTTATTATATTTTGATAATACTTAAACATTAATTTTAAAATCATTTTAAATATTGTTATTAATATTTTTAATTTATATGATATATAAAAGTTTTTATTTTATAAATTTTTCCCTAAAAAGTTAATATTTTTTATAAATTTTAAAATTATTATTATTATGAAATATAAATTTAGAAATTAATCATTCATATTTAGAGAATTAGTTACTATAAAAATCATTAAATATTTTAAAAATATTAACGTTAATTTTTTTATAAAGTTATATATTGAAATTCATTAAAATTTATATTTATAAAATAAATAATTTTCTCATAATTTTATTGATAAAAAAATTAAATTTCATTTAAAATAACTTTTTATTTTAATCATTACAATAATGGATGGTGTTAGTGTATATTCCCTAGAGTCAATAATGTGATATTGGTGTTTTATTTATTTATGATTTATAAAAAATTAATTTTTTAAATGGGTGTTGGTAAATTATACATATCAAAATGGATAGCAGTTTATGTAAACCTCATTCATGCATGATCATATGTGTGATGCATCTTCATCCATGTTTGATGATCAACCTGTTAAGAATATTGGAAAACCATATGATTTTTAAAAGATAATTCATTTGATTATAATCATAATAATGGTGTAATGGTTAGAAAAATGGATTCAATCTATCATATTTTTAATTGTATCAAGGTCGTGATTGACCATAATGCATTGGGTGTGAGTATAATAATTTATCAATTCTATTTTATTGCAAGGAATATTTACTCTAATGTGTATACTATATAATGTTCAGATAGATTAAAATCTAAACATAATGATCTTTTTAATTTTCCTGATTTGATAATTATCTCCTTGGGATAGGGATTAATCATGTTCTCCTATGTTTTTGATGTTTTAAATTTAGTTCATTCCCTATAGTTCATGTAATATTAATCTTGGTGTTTTATGGCTATAGTAGTGGTCACCTGATTTTTTTCATGATAAAAAAACTTCAAATAATATGGAATAAATTCAATTTTATGATGTTAATTGGTTCTAATAGAATCAAAATATTTTTCCAAATAGTACTCAAGCAATTGTAGTTCCAATTATTTTTTCATAAAATCTCCCTCAATAGTTATTTTGGTTATTTTGGAAGAATTTTAGTTCATTTTAAGCTCTTATGAAAGCTTCTGGATAAAATAATATTGGATAATAATAATACTATGTTTTTTTATTTTAGTGAGGTATGAAAATATTATACATTTTTATTCATTTTCCCAATTTATTTGTCATGATATCACCTCTTGTAACATCTATAAATAATTGATAAGGAATCATAGATCGATAAGAATACTATAGGCTCTTCTAGAAACACTAAAAATCCAACGGGAAGTGCTACTAAGAAAAACGTTATACCAAACAGAGGTGAAGCTAAAATGAATTTTCACTAGTTTTAGTTGGTAATTTATATGATTCTTAAGAGGAAAATTATTTTGGAAATTATAATCATGTTTTCGACTCTATGTATGATAATGAACCCAAAGTTCTTGATCCAAATAATGATTTTTCATTTTTCATACTAAATATTTATCTCATAACTATGGTGGTAATTCTCATGATTCTAGTCATAGAGATATTTATATATATTCATATTTTTTAGCCTCTCATAAGGATCAATCCGTGTATCTTCTTGATAAATAAAATATTAATGGAATTCATGATCATACTATGAAGATTGAGACTAGGGGACCACCACCAACAATTTATAATGACAGTCAAAATGATGGGGAAACCCCATCACTAGATCTCATAGGTAGATATTTATTTACCTTTTGTTTTTTTACTGATATGTTTTGGTTGATATAAACTTGATTCAATATTTATTTATTTTATTTACTTTTATTTAAAATGGATCCTTGATACCTATAATTTTATTTCAATTAATAATGTTCTATCATTATTAAACAAATAAAATAATTAAAATGGCATGATTCAGTGATGTTCGAGAAAGATGTGTAAAAAATATGAAGCTTATCTAAATGGGTTTTAGGAAAATTAAAGTATATTTCAATAAAAAAAATTTAACATAACCCATTTATATAATTAATTTTAAAAAATAAAACTAGAAAATCATGATAATAATGTAGTAATAATATGCCTCATATTTTAATTTTATAAGTATATAAATTATCATTAATTTAAATTTGTTTCATTTTGAAATGAGATATTTTATGATAACAAATATTGAGTAAAATTAATTTCAGTATCAGTAATCATTGATAATTATAAAGAAAAATGGTTTGTGAAGGAATGCTCAAATTTGTGTGAGTATGAACTCATATAGAGATTAACATTTCAACTATAGACATAAGTTAGATAACATAGCTATCCCATTTATCCATTTTGAGTATAGAATAAAGAATTCCACATATATCTATCATTGAATTTACTTGGGGTGCATATTACATGGTTTTAATTAGGCTTATGGTTATCATGCTCCCTTGCATGTAAACTATCATGTTGTGAAATTTATACTAAATCATTCATGTGAATATGTTAAACATAGTATAATTGAGTGTTGTACTAATCATGAAGAGTGATTTTTAAAAAAAAAATACTTTATATTTTTCACTCATATAATTGGTGAAAATATATGTACTCTTAAAAAATTAATGTTGAACAATTTCATGGTCATGAATAAATAAATTATGTGTGATGTGTTCCAATACTTTTGTTAGACTATCTTGGGAATTAACAATTTATGGGTTTACTTATACATATATTTAATGCATCAATTATCAAGGTGATAAATATATTATAGAAAAATATTTTAATTTAGTATTCATGTGGATGATTGGGATCATAATATTCCATTTATAATGTGAAGAACTTTAATGTGTTTCTAGATATCATTCATTGTCTAGTATTGTGAATTGAAAATTAAAATCACTTTCATTTTGACAAGCCCCCATACTCATACAAAAATCTTTTGTAATGAAGATTATGTTTGGGAATTTTTTTTTTTTGAAAATGAATTATGTTGCTTCATATTTTATAAATTATTTAAATATTGTATATTTAAATAAATTCACATATATTATTACACATGAAAATAAGTAAATTATATTTTTACTGGTATCATGTGATGTAGTATATTTATAGTAGTTTAAATACGAGATACCTATATTATATGAGATATTTTAATGATTTCAATATTTTATATTTAAACAATATTAATAAAACTTAACATTAATATAATATATTACTGTAAAAAATATTATTTTTTATTTTTGTTGAATAAATCATCATTTTATGAATATAAGATATTCAATATTACTTGACTAAAATATATTCCATGAGGTGTTTTATTCCACTTTCTATATCCTTAAGTTCTCATGTGACAAGTGTTGTAAATGTTCACTAAAAGGATCCACCAAGACATGGTCGTTTAGACCACGTCATGTATTTTGATAGTATAATCCACAATATAGTGAGGGTCACTTTTTGTGGTGTTTATCACGATAGAATATATGATATATGATATCAAATTATCCCATTTCAGTCTCCTACATCAAGCTATCATACTAAATTTTAGTCACATTTCATGATAATATAGAGTAGTTTCAAAGTTCCAAATAAATGTTTAAATGTTAAAAATTAAAGTTCCATATGTCCCAAAGAGTTATAAAATATGAGAAATTTATGAAATGATCTCTTTAATATGTTCAATGTTTAGTTTCTAAGTACTATATTTGGATGGCCTATATAAATTTTCATTTGGATCTCTATTACTACATTCAAAATCATATAAAAATACTTCAACCAAAACTCTCAAGATCTCATTTTCTTCAAGCCATTAAATCAATGATTATATAATATCATATTTTGAAGTAATCCCTTCCCATGAATTCATAGATTCATCTATCATGGGTATATCCAAGGGGGGAGGATCACATTGGATGCTTCTCAGTGATCACTATCCAGTTCAAGTGGAAGAGCATGGGTAGATTTATATCATTAAAGGAAAGGTATATTTTTATACGTTTAACTTTATTTCAATCCAAATGAATTGATATATTTTATAGTCTTATAGGTTTTGGTTAATGTTTTACAATATGTTTGGATAAGTGTTATCCATTATAAAATCATTATATAGTATCTATGTTGTTTTATTAAATTTTTATGGTTTCTTTTAATGAAAATGGAAACTAAAAATTATAATTCATGATTTTGTAGTGTTTTGAGTCCAAAATGAGAATGGTTGTTAAATATTTTTAAATAATGATGTGTTTTGATGTAGAAAATGGTCAATCTATTACATAAATTTTAATATTACACTATTTCTCATGCAAAATAGCCATATAAATTGTTTTGGGGAAAATTGAGTAACATAAAAACGATTACTCTATGCTATGTTATGATTAATTTTTTTTCATATATGAGCACCACACATAGTCAAGTAAGGATCATAGTATAATCTCATGAGTGAAACTTTTGAATTTTCTACCAAAAATGGATTGGATAAGGAAAGATAGCTTCCTAAAAACATTTAAGGATTATACAGAATATGATTCCATAAGACCACCATGACATATACATTTCCATCAAACTATAGTCTTCACAAAATGGCCTGGTTTCAGAATATTATATAAGAAAATATAATGTAAATATAAAAACAAATAACAACATATATAAGAGTAATTTTCCAACCTTAGTAGTTTCCAAAACCATTGTAATTTCTCAGATTTTCTATATATTATTTTGAAATATTATGTGGAATTATTTTTGAGACCAATCATGGAGACGACACATAATTCTGAGGGCCGGTGATCTCAAAATGGTGGTTTGAACCTTTTCAAGTTATGTGAGTTGGCATGTGTGCAAGGTTTTTTCAGTTTCCCAATGGATGCCTGAATTAAAAATCCAAGGGAACCATTGCGTCTGGAACTATGAATTTACCAAATATTGGGCCTAACCTCAATCGGTGCAGGTCGAGGGAAAAAGTTAATTTTCAGACGTTTTTAATAAAATAATATAAAATAAAATAATTTGAAAATTTTATTTTATTTTATTTGGAACCGTTCACTACAAAACAATGGAAGGGAAACTGTTTTTTTAATTAATGACACAACATAATGACTCTGAAATAGAAATTCTGAATCATTAATGCCACAGCGTAACGAATGCTAAAATGAAATTCCTCCTTTTAATGGGTTAATTGAATATTGGCCATTGGAAGAAAATTGATAGAAACTCTTAGGAATTCTTGGATATTTAGAGATAACTCTAGATAAAAAACTATGCCAATGGAGTTGAAGGATCTCGGTAGCGATGGTAGTGTGATTCCTTCATCAATAATATATCCCTTCTCGAGGTAGGGGTTATGTTTTAAAGTTGTTTTATTCTCTATTCTTTGAATTTAATGATGAACATGGATCAACCCACAAACGGGTTGTCCCATGCATCATCATTCTTACAAGATGGATTTACGAGGTTCTTTACCGGGAATTTATTTTGTCACATTTTGATGTTTTTAAATTAACTCATTTAAACCTTTTAATGGGAGAGAATTAACACCATGAAGAATGATGGTTTGGGATCGTTCCTCCTTATTGACCCATTTCTTCTTCCCTCTTCCCCATATTCTTCACGTTCTTCACGGGGATATGAACAAGGAATTATTGTACGTCAGTTTCTTGGAACAAAGATCCCAAAACATAGATCCGACATCATGATGACCTAGTGGAGGTGTGATGAAGATGGAAGCAGACGAATCAGAGTGGTTCGATAGTTCTCGTTCATCAAGCGTTCTTCATGAAGGTGAATTAGAACGTGTTTTCATGGCCGACCAGAGGCCCAAAACTGACAGAATTGGCTTTGCAATGTTGGGGAAACCTAGAACCTTGAGGTTCATGGCTATCGGATGGCTAGATCGAAGAACAAGTAATCACAGAAGGTGCATCAGTAGAGGAGAATGATTCTATAAATTCACAATAAAAAACGGTGTGTTTTACGAAGAACACATAGTGTAGGACTGGCTCAATGGTGGATGGGGTTCTGTGGTGCAAGAAGTGATTACACAGCATGTTATCCAAATAACACAACATGTGGGTCCTTAGACAGGACTCGACATGTATCTCGACCGATACATGGACATGGGGTGGAGTACATGATCATTTACTCAACCACACGACTAGACCAGGATGGTTATGCGGGTTACCCCATGTACTGGTTACACACCATGGACCACACGGGTTGAATCCATGTATGAGCACACCACCACGCACACAGAGGGAACCTTCTTTACTCAGACATGACGTGTGGTCCATCCTACATGCTGTGTACTTACCTTTCCACACAACATGTTCCCTACGACTCGACCATTACACACGGGCAGTACTCGGAGTCGAGTGACACGACGTGTGACCCCTATACACACCACGTATATCTTGAAACGTGGCTTGATATCCTTGTCCACCATTCCATAGATAGGTTTCATTCGGGTTAGTTTCCATTTTATCATTCCCCTAAAGGTGATTGGCATCATTTCTTATCCACAGGAGTACGACGACCTTCAACAGGACTTTCTCGGTGGAACTGGAGTCCCTCCGAGAGGCCCAGAGCAAGATCCTCTATCCTTCCTTATACCCTAAGTAGAGTTAGGTTATCTGCGTGACCCATCCTACCATATGTTGGTACTCTACTTAGCAGGTGAATTCAGATGAGTCGTGGTATCTCCCCTATGGCCCTGGCGGTGTTCCTCATCTATGTATTGAAATATTTCCCACTCAGGAGTGAGTTCTCCCGTAATGAGTGCATTGTTATCTTCCCGACTCAGGAGTGATTTCTCCAAGAATGAATCCATCCATCTGTTCTCTCTCTCATGAATTTTATTGTTGAACAATCCTTCTTGGATGGATGTCATCAGAGCTATCAAACTCATGGAGTGAGTTTTCCCTGACGAGTACTTCATGGAACCTTCAAACTGAATCCCTATCAGGGGTATGCGGTTTTGTGACTTATCTCTAGACTACGAGTCTTGGTTTTGAGTATATCTAGATGTGTTTCTCTTGATATATGTTCAGTAGACATATACTGTGTAGATATGATTGTAACTTTACTTTTTGTATTTCTTTGTGGTTTTCAGGGTCCTCTACTGAGTATTATTATACTCACCTCTGCACAGGTTTTTCCTGCACGTGTGATGTCTTGTGTAGACGAGCAGTCTTTTGATGGAGTCTAGGGTGGACCAGGACCAGACCAAGATTTCTGAGTTCCCTACCAGCTAAGGTGTTCTTATGGATATGAGTAGCAGTCCTAGTACATCTTTTTGCTTACAGGTTGGACTTTGCAGTTTTCAGAATCTTTTTTATGGGGGGATTGTATTTTGGCTGAGTTTTACTTTCCACACTTTACTTAAATTGTAATCTATTGATTGGGTTCAGTTGTAGAATTAATTTTTATCCCTTAGTGGTTTTTATATTTCATCATTTGTGGTCTTGGAGATGTGTGCATGTGTACATGTAATTAGGAAATTCCTCCCATGTTTTTGATATACCTACTCAGTGCTAGTCACCAGCCCCTGGTCTACTGGAGGCGGGCATGGGGAGTCGCAGCATGGGCCCCACTGGGACGGGTCGTGATAGTGTGGTATCAGAGGTGGTCAGTTCTACCTTTGGACTATGATTATATGAGATTGTTTTAGGGGAAATAGTTTTATGTTTTTCGAGCTCGGCTTTCAGGACAGAAACTCTAGTGTTGGTGTAGGTGACCGATATATGCATACACCAGGACTCTGATAACCTACTTTCAGACTCAGTACATGAAAACACTAGTTATGGGGAAATAAAATAATGGTACATGCATCATATAAGAATGGGTTGTATTTTCCATGTCATTTGTGTCAGCTATCCAGATATACTCGTTAACCATGGTATATCTTGTTTCCTTATAGGATGTTTCTGTGATGCATACCCACTAGAATTTAGCATCTCGATCGCAAGGATGACCCCATCAGTGATGAGGCTTAGATACAGGGAACGGTTCCCCAAGCGTTACCTCCAGGTGGTGCACCTGCTATACCACCACCATTGGAGCAGCCCGTGGTACCTGTAGTACCGAAAGACAAGGGGTGCAGTTTGAACGCACTCCATGAATTCTATAGAAAAATACCCCTCATGTTATGAGGCGAGCCCGAACCTTTAGCAGCTGAGGACAGGCTTGAGGCAGTGACCAGAGTTTTTCGTCTAGTGGGGACACCAGTGGACTAGATAGTGACTCTAGGAGAGAGCCTTCTTCAAGGTTCAGCGGGATGATGGTGGAGTTTGACCACGTAGACTCACGATGAGGAGACTCTTTCATGGAAAGAGTTTGAGAAACTATTTAGGGAGTAGTTCTATCTAGTTATGCTGAGAGTAGTGCATATCCAAGAGATTCTACAGCTCCATCATGGTAGTTTGACGGTGGATGACTATTCATCGAAGTTCACCAACCTCTCCAGGTACTCAATGGATATAGTTTGGGATCAGTACTTCTGAGATCAGACCTTTGAGCGAGGTCTACGACGGGACATCCAAGCTAGTATCATGCCTATATTCATTTAAACTTATTTTAGAGTGCTTGAGCGGGCCTTAGTGATCAAGAGATTCATGGTGGAGAGAAGACTACCGATGACAGTTGGTAGTAGGTAGATAGGTACATAGACCTCAAAAGTAGGGATTCAATGTCAGGCATAGGGACCAGGATATGGGAGAGGTCACAAAAGGACATAGGATAGGGGATCAACATTCCAGGGCTCTAAGGCTGGATCCAGTCAGCTTAGGGAGAGGTGATTCTACTCATGCGAAGGTAAGGGACATCTAACTAGAGACTGTCCAACCCATCAAGCTGCTGACAAAGAAACAGTTGACGGACCACTGAGGAAGAGGCAGAGAGTGGACCGAACAGACCCTAAAGATGGAGGATGTGGAAGAGGAGAAGGGAGAGCTACAGGTGGTGGAAATCTCTTCTATCTACTTCCACCACTCCCCCAGGAGGTCCACACCATGATCAGGGAGCTTGGGGGACAGGAGAGGGGATAGCTGTATGCAGTCAAGGTGTACAAACCAAGGATTCCATGGATGATCTGAGGTATTATCTGTGTCTTATCTACCTTAGCTTCCGTACTTATAGACTCATTTTCTAGTAATTCCTTCCTCACCACATGTCTTTTGAGAAGCATTGAGATTCTGGTAGAACTGATGACACGACCCTTATGCTTGGAGACACCTACAAAAGGAGACTCGATGATCACACACCTTTAAAGACAATGTGATCTTACCCTCAAAGGCTTGAGTTTCAGTTGGAACCTCTTGGTTTCACTGTCGAGGCCTTACAACCTCATTCTCAGTATGGATTGGATATCTTCCGTCCATACCCAGATTGAATGCTTTAGGAAAAGAGTGTTGTGTGTCCACATCGATGGGATGAGGTTTTCCTTTGTCTGTGAAAAGGTGACCCAGACAGCACAGAATGGGATATTGCATAGGAGGGTGTAGCCGATCACTCATGAGTTGGCTAGCCTTAACCTTGGAGAAATAGATGTTGTGGGCTTCCAGTTCCCAGTAGTAGTAGCGGAGTACAAAGACGTCTTTCCCGAAGATGTTCTAGGACTACCTCCCCACTGGGAGATCAAATTATTCATGAACTTACACCTCAGGAGGACATGTATTTCCTCACCATCATATCAGATATCTCCCATAGAGCTTTTTGAGATGAGGGTGCAGTTGGAGAATTTGTAGAGCAAGGGATTCATAATACCTATTGTTTCACCCTGGGAGGCCTCCGTTTTTTTTCCAAGAAGGCATATGGCTGTTTGAGGTTGTTCATGGATTACCGGCACCTGAATCAGGTAACGTTGAAGAACAATTATCCACTACCAAGGATCGATGACCTCTTAGATTATCTTAGGGAGTCACAATGTTTTTTGAAGGTTGACCTTTGGTCAGGTTACCACCAATTACGAGTACGGGATGAGGATATACCAAAGACGACTTCCAGATGCCGCTACGGTCACTATGAGTACTTGATGCATTTCGGCCTGACGAACTCCCCCCGTAGTTTTCATGGTACTTATAAACCAGATCATCCATCCATATTTAGACTTATTCGTAGTGGTCTTAATCAACGACATAATTGTGTACTCAATGTCAGAGGAGGAGCACGTGAGACACCTGCAGATGGTTCTTGACATACCCTGAGAGAACCAGCTTTATGGGAAGCTCTCGAAGTGCCAATTCTAGTTTCAAGAGGTATACTTTTTGGGACATGTCATATCAACAAATGGAGTTTCTAAGGACCCAGCCAAGGTGGAGGCAGTGTTAGCATGTGAGACACCTTGGAGCATGACAGAGGTGTGGAGCTTCCTTGGTTTGGCATGATATTACCAGAGATTCATTCCTAATTTCTCCGGGATATCACCACCAATTAAAGCCTTAACCAAGAAGGGGAAACCCTTCATGTGGGTGGATAAGTGAAAGTAGTCTTTCTATAGATTGATACAGAGTTTGACGAGTGCCCCGATCTTGAGATTTCTGAAGGAGGGTGTCAAGTACATAGTTTTCTGCAACGCATCAGGGACTGATCTTGGATGTGTCCTGATGCAAAGATAGGTAGTGATTACTTGTGGTTCACTCCAACTTAGACCACATGAGTTGAACTATGAAACCCATGATCTCAAGTTGGTATTGGTAGTATTTGAGTAGAAGATGTGGTGAAAATACCTTATGAGCGAGTGGTTTATTGTCTATTTTGACCACAAGAGCCTCAAATACATCTTCTCGTAGAAGGATCTGAATCTGAGGTAGAGGCGATAACTAAAGTTCCTACATGACTACGATTTCGAGATAATATATACTCCTAGGAAGGGGAACAGGGTGGAAGATTCTCTTAGCAGGAGATCGAGATCGCAACTATTGAGTGAGGTGACAGAGAAGTTGGCCTCATTACAGTTATCCTTTGTGGATAGAAAGGGTGCATCTTAACTTCAGTCGATGGTTGTCACCCATTTACTCTTACAATGAGTTAGGGAGGCACATCTAGGAGAAGTATACAATGATAAATTACGTTCTCAGTTATCCATAGGACATGCTCATGATGGATATTCGCAAGGTGGGGAGCACTTTGTCTTTTTCAAAGGGCATACAGTCATGCCAGTGGAGTTTTTGGAGGAGGTTCTAAGGGAGTTTCACACATCCCCCTTAGTGGTACACCCAGGTGTGGAGAAGATGTACCAGGATCTCCAACGATAGTTTTGGTGGTCAGGTATGAAGAAGGTAGTAGTAGATTTCGTTTCTTGATGCCTTACGTGCCAGTAGGTGAAGGCTGAGCACCAGGTCCCAACAGGGTTAGATCACCCCTGTAAGTTCTAGAATTTAAGTGGGTTGGAATATAAATGGATTTTTTAATGAGATTACAATGAACTTCCAAGGGTCATGATTCCATCTGGGTGATCGTTGACTGACACACCAAGTCAGCCAATTTCCTATCTACCAGGGAGAAGAGTTCCCTAGATAGCTTGGGACACCTCTACATTCAGGAGATATTTTGGATTCCTGGCATCCCTTCAATGATAGTCTCAGATTGCGATGCTCGATTCACATACCGGTTCAGGAAGGGACTGCAGGAGGTGTTTGGGACTTAGCTATGCTTGACCCCGGAATTCCATCCCCAGACCAATGGTCAGATGGAGAGGAGCATTCAGGTTCTCGAGGATATGTTATGAGCCTCTATCTTGGACTTTGTTCATGGTTGGGAAGACCACTTACTACAGGAGGAGTTTCCATAGAATAATAGCTACCACTCCACCATTGGCATGGCACTGTTCAAGGATTTAAATTAGTGACCCTACCTATCACCGCTTTGCTAGACCGACCCCAGAGAGTCTGCACTCACGGGTCTAGAGTTGGTGCGAGCTACCACTTAGAAGGTGTAGATCATCCAGGAGTAGATGAAGACTACACAAAGTTGAAAGACGTCTTATGATGATAGGAAACATATACCTTTGGAGTTCGAGGAGGGAGACAATGTCTTCCATCAGGTCTCACCTCGATGAGGGTTGCAGAGATTTGGTCGGGGAGGAAAATTGTCCCCAAGGTTCATCATCCCTTTTCAAATACTGCCCAAAGTTAGTGAGGTGGCGTACCTCTTAGCTCTACCACCACAGTTGCACCAGGTACATTATGTCTTCCATGTGTCTCAGTTCAGGAGGTGCATGCACGACCCATCGCACGTCATTGACTGGGGAGATCTGGACTTCTAGGATGTAGTGAACTTTACTGAGTACCTAGTGGTGATCAAGTATCTACAGGAGAGGATTATTTGTGGGAGATTGATTCCCTTGGTTCGCATCTAGTGGTAGCATGTAAACCATCAGAAGAGAACGTAGGAGTGGGAGGCTCCGATCTATGTCCATTACCCACATCTTTTTGAGTATCCCTTGTTTTCGATTTTTGGGGACGTAAAGCCAAAAAGTGGGGAGAATGTAATTTCTCAAAATTTCCTTGTATTATTTTCAAATATTATATGGAATTATTTCCAGAACAAGTGTAGATATGACACGCCATTATGAGGCCTGGTGAGCCCGGAATGGTGGTTTGAACTTTTTTATGTTAAGTGAGTTGGCATGTGTGCGCGGTTGTGGCAGTTTCCAAACAGATACTCAGATTAAAAATATGAGGGCACCGTTGTGTCTAGAATGACGACTTTACCTAAGAATGGGCCTAACTTCTACTGGCATAGGTCGAGGGAAAAACTTAATTTTTGGGAATTTTTAATAAAATAATATAAAATAAAATAATTTGAAAAGTTTATTTTATTTTATTTGGAAACATTCACTGCAACACAATGATAGGGTAGCTGTTTAGATAATTAATGACACATCATAATGACTCTGAAACAACAATGCTGACTCAGTAATGCCAAAGTGTAACAGAATGCTAAAACACATTCCCTCCTTTTAAGGGGTTAATCGAATGTTGGTTGTTGGTAGAAAATTGGGAGAAACGTTGGGGAATTCTTGGAGCTTTGGAGAGAACTATTGACAATAAACAATGATGAATCAAAGGTTCGAATCATTGTGCCAACTGAGTTGAAGGATCTTAGTGGCATCAACATCGTGATTATTTTATCGACAATCGATCCCTTCTCCAAGTAGGGGTTATGTTTTAAAGTTTTTTTATTCCCCATTCTTTTAATTTAACGATGAACTCAGATCAACCCACAAACTGGTTGAACTGCATATCATCGTTCTTGTGAGAGGGATTTATCAGGTTCTTTCTTGGTATTTTATGGTCATGTTTTTGATGTTTTTAATTTCCCCCATTTAAACCTTATAATGGGATTGGATTAACATCATGACGAATGACGGTGGGGGTTCGTTCCTCCTTATTGACTCATTTCTTCTTCCTTCTTCTCCACGTTTTTCATGTTTTTTGCAAGGATACGAACATGGAATCATTGTGTGCATGTTTCTTGGCGCAACGATCCCAAAATGGAGATCCGACATCGTGATGACCCATTAGAGGTGCGGTGATGATGGTGGTTGAAGAATAGAAATGGTTCGAGAGTTCTTGTTCTTTGAGAATTGTTCATGCAAGTGAATCAGAATGTGTTTTCAGGGACGATCGGAGGCCTGAAACTGATAGAATCATCTTTGTAATGTCGGGGATACCTAGACCCTTGAGTTTCATGGAGATTAGACAACCATATCAAAGAAAGGGGTATCACCGGAGGCACACAGGTAGAGGAGAACAATTATGTAAATTCCTGATCAACTTGGCGTGTTTTCCGAAGAACACTCCGTGTGGGACCGACTCAATGATGACTTGGGTTCTGCAGTGCAGGAAGCGATGAAACAACGTGTTCTCCGAAGAAAATAGTGTGTGGGTCCTTATGCGGGAATTGGAAAGTATCTCAGATTATACACAAAAATTGGGTGGAGTACATGGTTGTGAACTCCACCACACGGCCAAACCAGGCCGGTTACATGGGTTACCCCATGTACCGGTTACAAGAGATGGCCCACACGGGTTGAAGCTGTGTATGGGAACATGGACACATACACATAGGGAACCCTGGTTACTCGAACACGACATGTGGTCCATTCTAAAAAACATGTACTTACCTTTCTACATGGCATGTTCCCTCTGACTCGGGCTGTTACACATGGGAAGTACCTAGAGTTGAGAGACATGGTGTGTGGCCCTTCTACACATCGTGTATATCCTGGAACATGGCTTGATCTCCTTGTCCACTGTTCCTTGGATAGTTTTCATTCAGGTTAGTTCCCCTTTTCTCGTTCCCCTGAAGTTGAGTGGAATCATTTTCTATCCACAGGAGGATGACCCACTTCAACAGGACTTTCTGGGTAGAGATAGAGTCCCTATGAGAGGCCCGGAGCGAGATCCTCTATCCTTCTTTGTACCCTAAGTAGAGTCAGGTTATTGGCGTGACCACTCCTACCATACATCAGTCCTTTACTTATCAGGTGAATGCAAATGAGTAGTGGTATAACCCCCATGGCCCTAGTGCTGTTCCTAATATGTGTATCAAACTCTTTCCCACTCAGAAGTGAGTTTTCCCGGAATGAGTGCATCGTTATATTCCTAACTCAGGAGTGAGTTCTCCTAGTATTAGTTCATCCATCTATTCTATCTCTCATGAATTTTCTTGACGAACAGTCCTTCTCAGATGGACGTCATCATAGATATCAAAATCGTGGAGTGATTTCTCCCAAACAAGTGCTTCATGGAACCTTTGAACTGAATCCCTAGAGGGGGTATAAGGTTGTGTGAATTGTCTCTAGACTACGAGTATGGGTTTTTGTGTATATTTGGATGTGTATCTCTTGTTATATGTTCAGTATACATATACTGTGTAGATATGATTATACCTTTACTTTGTGTATTTCTTTGTGGTTTTTGGGGTCCTCTACTACGTATTCTTATACTCACCCCTACACGGGCTTTGCCCGCATGTATTGTGTCTTATGAAGATGAGCGGCCTTTTGATGGAGTCCAGGGAGGATGAGTATTAGATTAAGATTTCTAAGTTCCCTATATGCCGAGGTGTTTCTACGGCTATGAGAAGAATTCCCAATACCTCATTTTGCATATAGGTTGGACTTTGTAGTTTGCAGACTCTTATTTCTGGTGGGCTTGTATTCTGGCCAAGTTTTACTTTCTGAACGTTACATCTGTTATACTCTGTTGGTTGGGTTTAGTTTTATGCATGAATTTTTGTCCCTGAGTGGTTTTTACATTTCATCATTTGTGGGATTGGATATTTCTTCATGTGCACAGTTACTTAGACAATGCCACCCATATTAGTGATATGCCTACTCAGTGCTAGTCACCGGCCCCTGGCCTATTGGAGGTGGGCTTGGGGAGTCACGGAACGGGCCCCACTGGGACGGGTCATGACAACCATGCCATTTTATATATCTAAAATAGGCATGTTGTCTATAATTTTATAGGAAAATTATTTTCATTAAAATTCTAAAAAAGCATCACTTTCATGGGCCCAAAGGGCTCGTGAAAAATAAAAAGTGGAATTAAATGAAGCTAAAAAAATTGGTAGATTTGATCTAGGTTTAAAGTATATTTACATGTTGAATAATTTATAAAGTGCCTAAAAATTATAAAATATATTGACACAAAAAATTATTTTCAATGGTTTATGAATTGTTCACCAATTAGTGAATAAAATGTTTATATTGAAAGTATATATTTTTTAAAAATATTTGATATTTAGTTTATGTTAAGTGTTTATATAATAAATGAAATATTTATATTCCATATTGTTTTTGAATATAAAATATTTTGAATATGAAATGGTTCATATTAAATTCCATGTAAATTGATAATATGGAAGAGTTCATATTAAAAAAAATATAAATTTTTTATGTTTATTTCATTTCTAGAATTTCAATAAAGAATTTATTAATTGTAATGTGTTTATAATTTATATGATTTATGAATTTTTCATCAATGTTTCTTTCATATATAAATTAATGAATTATTCATTTTTTTACTTTATTCATTACTTTAATCACACACACATTAACACACACACACATATATGTATATATATTTGTGTGTGTGTGTGTTATATTAATAATAGATATATGATGAAGTATAAATTTTTTTAAATAACTTATTTAAATTATCATTCTTCCATTTAAGTATTAACATGATAGGTATGATAATTAATTTAGTTTACTACCACCTTTAATTTTTCATATTTTAGGTTATTTATGAAACCATGGCGATTTAGGCTAGAGAATGATGTTGTGTTTTATTTTTATGTGGTTTTAATGATGATGATTTAAGTGATAAATTATTATGAATAATTATAGTATAAAGAATACTCATTTTTAGGAGTCTACTTTCCTAATATATTTGAATGCTCAAATGAATGATAATTGTTTAGTGTATGTTTTGAGGCTTAGGTGAAGATACAATAAGTATTTGACAGAAAGGGGTACTTTTTTTCATATCACTAACATAACAACATAAGAAGTATGTGTTAGATAGTTTATAAAATACATATGTGGTAGAGAGTGAGTTGGGAGACCATGTATGAATTATGTTTTTAAGTATTTTTTGAATAAGTTGTGGTAATAGTTTTTGAACCGTGAAGGAAGGAGTTACATGAACCAATAGTGGGTTTTAGTTATGGAATTTATCCAAGGATAAATTCTTTCATTTTAGTTCCATAAAGTATCAAAGTATTTATCCAAACCATAATATAGATTTTTCGTGAATGGATTATTTAAGAAACACCATATATTATGGAATTATTCATGGAAATATGGTGGTGTTACTATGTGGGCCATGTAGGAAAATAATCTTCTATAAATGGATCCTATAAACACAAGTTATATGTTGAATATTTTTTTAATGTTATGATAAAAAAATATAGGGGAATTTTCCTATAAATAACCCACTAATCATTTCATTAATGATTTATGAAAGAATAAAATAAGTATAAATGGATTAAATAGAATATCAAAGAAGTCAAAATCATTCACAATGAATTGGAGAGAACAAAGAAAATTATTTCATGTAGTAGCATTGTGAATTAATAAAACTATTTCATGAATTAGTGTTGTATTAAAATTAGGAACTTCTTCATAGGGGAGCTCAATGAAGAAACTCACAAAGGTGAGTTCTGTGAAGTAGTTTTTGAAAGGGATATTTATGAATAAACTCATGAAGGATAGTTATTTGAAGGGGTATAAGTAATTAATTCTATGCAGTGAACACCATACCACACAAAACATACACATCGTTTGTTAGTGATTATTATAGGGATTGTGAAATTTGTTTGAGAATCATATTTGGGATATTAGAAAAAAATCATATAACAAATTTTTAATGATATTAATGTGACCAACATGTTGATAAATGAAGAATACATTTTTCTAAAGTAGTGCACAAAGGATAAGTTGATGTAAGTGTTTCAAAGGAGGTAGTGTGCTATTATTTGATCATAATTGTAAATATAGTGATCTGGATATGAAGTGACCCAGAAAAATAAATAATATCCACAAAAACTAATAAATATTACTATATTATGGAATACAATTTTCATACCCTTATTCGACCCCCTCATGGTGTCTCAGGTACAATATGTTCTATCAAATCTGGGGTTAAAATCATTGAATCTGTTGTTTAGAGCACTTCAAAAGAATAATACGGTAAATGAAAAAATGTGTTATCAACTTCATGGAATAAATAATCAAATCTATAATGAAATAATAAGATAAAACTTTTTATAACTTATTATAGCTATTTTATCAGCTACTATAAATGGGATACTTATTACTGATGCTTTAGGTCTGTCCATGATTGAAGAAGATAAGAAACTTCTAGACGATGATTCAAAAGCTCAAAATAATTTATCTAGAGCACTATTAAATTTTATCTATAGTAATTTAATGAGTTTTACTAGGGATAATGTTATTTGGGATAAAATACATAATATGTATGAAGTTTATATAAATGTGAAAGAACTTAATATTCATTTTCTTCTTAATATGTTTGATTATTTCGCACTGTTTTCAGAAGAAAAAGTTGAATGATTTTTCAACAACATCATCATTGTTATTGGATAAATATGGGAAATTGGTAAAGAGATCAATGATATTCATATTTCAATGAATATAATATTAAGAGTACCACATATTACTAATTCGAGTGTATCAAATCTTTAGGAGATAAACATGGTATAAATTTTAGAGGATGATCTTTAAAGTAGGCTTGTCACATACGAAATGTGTGTTAAGTCAAAAATAATATCATGTCACTAAAATATATATTCATATTTTAATGTTATGAAATATCATAATTCCACAAAATATGGAGATTAAGATTAATATATGGATGATGTATTTTTATCACTAATGGAAAATAAGTTCAAAAGGGGCAATAGAAAATTTTATGGATAGATACGATTAATTTTTTTTTCTATGTGGAAATGAAAGACATGTTAAAGTGAGGTTTCCAAGTAATTTTTATAGTGATGAAGGTGAGATGAAATATATATATAAAATATAACTAGAAATTTTCCCCTAAAAGCGATTTTATGCTAGGAATATCTTCCATAAAGAAGTTTTAGCTAAAGATACTTGTGAGAATGGAAGAGGAAGCTGATGAATACTACATAGAAGACAATAAAGAGACTATAAATATGATACCAAATATTAATTTATTGAAAATATGGAAAATGAAAAAATTGATTGAAATAATGGAAATCAACTTAATGGAATTGAGGAACACAATGTGTAATTGGATGGACCACTTGAAGAGATTGATATTTAAATAATGAAAAACAAGAAAATTTTTTATTTTAAGGAATATTATGAATATATACATATATCATCATGAATATAAGATTGATCGACTATATAAAGAGTAAAAAGATATTTCTCCTAGTCATGAAAACAAAGAATAAAATTATAGATTAAAATCAAGAAGAATAATAGTCCAAAATGATTGATAAACTTAATGCTAGTCTGGTGGAAATATATTAGAGAGTTAAAAATATTGACGAAAAAATTGTTACGATGAGAAGTATGCTTGAATCTAAAATAAAAACTTTGGATACTAAGAATATGATCTGTTTTGGAATGTTATTAGGTGGAAAACTATTAGAAAGAGAAAAATGTGGCTTTTAAGGTTTTTATAAAATTATAAGTTAACAAAGACCCAATTTTATGGGTATGAGTGGCGTATATTGTGATGTTGATAAATAAAATTTTAGAACACTAAATAATTAAAAAAGGAAGAGAAATAGAAGGCTGGTGATTCTGACATCAACACTAAGTAAACATATTCATAGATAATGATTTCTCCAAATAAAGGAAATTAGTGGGTTTGAAATAATCCTCATTATTCATGGGTTAATAATAAACCACGGAGCTATAAAAAGGTTAGTTACATATGGATGAATGATGGTTATAATATATTTCCACTTATAAATTTATGATATTTTTGTATTTATTAGCCACACCATGTCATATTATAAATAGGCGATGAACTATTTGAATGGGGAAACACTTCATAGCCAAAAAAAGATAAGTGATATTATATCCTTTATCATAATGAAGAAATTATTTATATGGATATTATTATAAATATTTTAAAATTGGGTATAAATATATTGCTTAATGGAAAAAACAAATAGTGATTACCACTATGGATTTCAAAGGAAACAAAATAAAAAAAACTTAAAAAGATTTTATTTAAAAAGTGATACACCACATTAGAAGAAAAATATTACTATGATTATACCACTAGTGATAAAGATAAAGAGGATATGCCTTTTTATTTCTCCACTCAACTGTGTGTATCATGAAAGAAATAAAGAAAATATAGAAGTTTAACTTAGCTGATAATTCCCTCAAATATATTAAGAAAATCACCACCTAGATCCTTGAAATTGGATGATCATCACACATGATTAGAAATATTAATCTAATGAAAAATATTTATAGAATATTTTATGGAATAGTGAATTTTTAAAATTGTGCATGTTTAAATATAAAATGAATTTTAAATACTACATTTCTAGGTTATAAGTTGTAAACGGATGAAGTGACCATTGTGGATTACTTAATACATATCTGTTTTTGTTAGAGTTAACTCTGAGGCACTTTAAAATAAGATTAAATTAATCAAAAGGTATTCTTAATCAAATACAGGCCTCAAACTCACTCATGAAAGGATATATAGGAAATGAGAATCTATACTAGGTGAACAATAAAGAAAACACTTGTCTCTTAATTGTATAAGAGGATAATAAATTTGGCATTGGATTCTAGGAAAAATTCAATAATAAAGAACGGACAACCTATTCAATATGAAATTTATATTAGATATTAAAAATCAAAAGTGAGACTATGATAAGACATGTGAAACATGTATGTGAAGAAATATGTACCAAAATTTATATTCAAGGAAGAAGAAAAGGGCATTTGATCACATTTATCTAGTTAAAATAGATGTTTTTGGTCTAATTAATCAACTCATAACACATATAGAATGGTATTTTTTTAATTTATTGATAGTTTAAAAAAACGTGTTTTATATTTATGATGAGAAGAAGAGAATAAATGAAGAGAATCAAGAGGTATAGATAGAAATTAAAGAATGAGACTGTACACACTATCAATATCATATTATTTTATAATGTAATATACTGCACTTACATAGATATAGAAAACAACCTCGAGAAATATTTAATTAAACATGAGGTATACATAGTAAGAAATCCACATCAAAATAGAGTTTTTCGATGAAGAAATCAGGTAGTGAATAATATTTCCAAAATTCTTCTCATTGATAGTTGTGTCTCTTGCAACTACTATAAATAGATACTTCAAGTAGCTCGTTATTCTCATAAATGGGTAGTGTAAAACCTAGGGGTGGAGAGGACACCCTAAGAAATGTTCTCTAGAAGGAAACCTTATCTAAAATATTTTTTAGTATTTGGAGCAGATGTTATATCCATAATAAATAGGGTAATCAATGAATGTAAGGGGATGAATAAGGAAAAAGAGTATTTCTTGTATACTCAATGAATATTAAGGACTATAAATTCATCAAAAAGAATCCTAAGAAAAATAGTAGAGAGTTAATATTTCAATTTTATTGAGTATAAATAAAGAATGAATTATCGGTGTCCAAACTATGATGAAATTTGTAAAGAAGAGGATAAAGTTAATAAGAATATCGTGGTTGTAAAATGTTCCTCAAATGATAAATATTATGAAGCCAAATCAAAGGATGAGACTACTACTGAAGAGATTTTGTAACAAAATGAATTTTAAAAAAATGTTTGATAATGTATATGATACACTATACGAGGCTTAAAATAATCAACAAATAATATTATTTAAATATGAATTTTATAACATAGTAATTAAATTGGTTTTTATTAATATAATTAAATACTTTATGAAATCTATATAAATTCCCTAGCCAATATATATATATACTGATAAAGTCTTAAGAACAAAGTACTCAACTTTTTGTAAAGATATTTTATTCTAAAAAAATATGTTTTAACAAAAAAATATTAAAACATTATTTTAAAAAATTTAATAAATTTTTAAAATAGGAATATCAAAATTAACTTAGGATAAAATTTTGGGGTTTTTCTAAAATGATTTATTTTTCAATGAATCGGGAAAAATACCAATTTTTCAAATACCATCGTTTCTTTTCATTAAATAAATTAATTTAAAAGTAACATTATATTTATGATTTGTTATTAAATATACATAATAAACAATTTATTTATAATTATCTAATTATTTTTATTTTAACTAAAATTTTCATGATTTTAGAATAACATTATTTTTATTATATATAACATGATTTTCTGCAAACTGTTTATAATATGCATAAAGTTTATCTATTTTAATGAATTAAAATAATAAATAGTAATTAAATATTTAGATGAAATTCATATATTTTACATATATTTATATGAATTTAAATTAAAATAATTATTAATTCTAGTCATAGAGTTAATCTAAGATCAACTATTTTTGAAAAATGAATTTCTTGAAAATCCTTTTATTGAAATGTTTTTTGGGTTTAATTTTAATTTTAATTATGAAACTTATATTATATTAATTTATTAAAATTAATTATATATTTCAATTCATCAAAACTAATAATAGGCAATACGATCACCTTAATTTTATCCATAATAAATAGTAACATTAAAAACACTAGTTTCCATGGTGAAAAAATATAACGGTAAAAGTGAGTAACATTAGAGGTAAATAGAATAAAATATTTAAAACATGGTTCTTTTTTGGTTTTGGATATGTGGATAGACCATATATCCTCTTCAATCCATTATTTATCAATTTTTGAGGCACATGCCTTGAGAGTGACTTCTTAATATTGAGTAGTTTTGTGTATTTATAAAAATGTATCTCCATCTCACTTATAAATGGGGACCAAATCTCCCATCCATAAAAAAATATATTTTTTTGGTTAGGTTAATACCTACCCATAATAAATTCTTTAAATCCCTCCCTATATCCTATAAGTCTTAGTTTGATAAAATATCCAATCTATAGAGGCTTTTAGTTAAATCCTAAAGTGTTGGTCTGAAGAAGAGGTACCATTCTTAACTGAGCATCTTTTTATTTATTTATTATTAAACCTCCTTAAAATATTACACAATAATTATGATATAATAATATAAGTATCTTACATATACTTAGATGTTATTATGTCAATGGAATGAACTTTACCACTCCCTTCCATTAAATGGGAATAAAAAACATCACTCATCGGTATATCGTACTACTGCCACACAATCCGATATAATTCGTTTAGCATCCTAACCTATTATGATTGTTCATAATGATGAATTTATTATTTATTTTTGATATTACTGAAATATTTTTCATTTTGGAAATGTAATTTATTAGAATCATTCATACATTACCATCCATAGAAAAATGATAATGTCATTTGTGTGTATGGTAGACTATCTCCTAGTGGAGCGATATGATTTGTTTTTTGTTAATGTGTCACATGGATTGTATTTTTAAGTGTATTTAAAAAAATAATATTATATTTATGATATATTGATAATTATTTAAATATAAATTAATAATTTACTCATTTCAATCATTATCATTACAAAATTGAAATGTTAGTCATGCGTACATACAACCTTCCATCTCCATGATTATAACATAGTTCATTTTTTATAACCACATTTCATGGATAGTTTTAAAAATTATAATTTCTATATAAAAAATATATTATTTTCTGATTATTATTATGTAGATTATGTTATACTGACTTTATTGACTATATTCAACCAATTGAACATTTTAGACACTTGAACTGAATATCATAAAAAAGTATGAAAATAAATTAATTTATTAAGTAAATATATATTAGAAGGTAATAAATAAAATAAAATAAATATTAAAAATGGAAATTTTTATTAAAAATTAAATAAAATAAATTATTTTATTATTCATGAAGATAAAGTTTGTATGTGATTAATCAAACTCAAGATAATAGATTTTATAATTCAATTTATTTAATTGGTTTAAATTACTTCTTCATTGCCTTTGATGTCATAAAATATTTTTTGTAATTACCATTGATTATTTTTAATTTTTTTACCATTTTTTATGTGGAATTAATTTTGACACATATAAAAAAAATTTGATTAATTTTCACTTCATTGATATGAACTTTGTAAGGGATTCCACCTCAATTTCCTTTCATTGAGGATTATTTTAATGTTATGCACCAATTACATTGATATGGTGTATATATGAACCCTTAAAATATTATATCATGAATCCTTAATACTTAATGGTATTTTATGTTGCAATTTATTTACTATATTCTTGGGTTTTATGAATCAAAATTTTCCAAGGTGGTAAGGTTTTATGATTCAATCTCTTTTTTATCGGGATTTTTTATCATTGAATTTTCATTAAAGGAAATTATTCGATCATTGTCTAATAAACACAACTAATTTTACTATCATTTGGTCATTCATCAAATTTTCAAGTAATTTTACAATATTCGTCTCTTTGGTACATAAAATTATTGAGATTTTTTTAATAAATTCCAACTTTATTTCTTTTTTTTTGGGAGAAAATGGATTTTCTTCCATATACATATTTTCCTTAAAATATTTTTAATATTCTGTAAGGATTTATTAAAGGAATTTTTTTACTATATTTCACTTTTTCCAAGATATTTTAAAAGTAATATACTTGTCTCTTTCCAAACGATGAGCTTCTTAACTATTTAAAAATGTGTGAGAGGAATGTTTTTTAACTTGTATAGAATGAACAGAATTTACATCCTTTAAGGCCAATTAATTATTTGAGCCTTTTTTATTTATAATTACAATTGTTTCCATGATATTGTGTAATTTTTCATATTTTGAAGAAGTTATTTTAAATTTAGAAGGGTATCTTCCTTAAGAAATATTCCATGTAATATTTTAAATACATTTTTATCAAAGATAAAAAGAATTGATGTTATGTATTTCTTATAAATTATATATATATATATATATATATATATGTCTCTAACATATATAACTATCTCATTACCACTTACTTTTAATGTGTAATATAGGCCTTATGTTCATATCTCGAATTGCATCACTGAAATTTCATTTGATTATGATACGAGACATCATTATTAAAACCATTTTCTATCCATAAGTATTTAATATACCTTATGGTTAAATTTCATTTTGTGGAACCCATAATCATGACCATGTTATGTTGGGAACACCAAAATATCTATCCAATGCATTCAGTAATTTTTTAGTCTCATGAGAGGTCATGTATGGGATTAGGGAGTATACTTAATCCATTATGAGACTTTGTCTACCATATGATGTTTTCTAGGAAGTTATCCTTTACTCTTGATTATGTCATGTTATATGTTACTACCACAATTCCAATGTTTCCATGATCTTATAATACCGTGTTCTATATGTTATTATCCCATGATATTTTTCATGTTTCTTCACTTTTGATATCATTCTATACATTTTAACTCACATGTTATGTTTCCTTGTCATGTTTATGCCCTAACTTATCATTTTATCTTACCCCTTACTTTATGTATTTCCCCACATTGTCCGATGTAGTTTTAGGAGATATAATGGATTTTGGATATCACTAAATAGAAAAAATAAGTTTTTTATTTTTTAGTTTCCTTTTGATGTATTATGATCCCATCCTTCCAAATACACCAGGCCTTATGATCCTTAGGTTGTAATTAATTTATGTTTATATTAAAAATCATGGAATAATATGTGTAAAGGGAAAAAGTTAATATATAGTTAGAATGAACCTCATATGGGATACCATAAAATATAATTTGATATATCTAATATAATTTGAGTTATATATACATCAACACAAACAAGAAGGATGAGGAGTTTAACTCATGTTTCACTAATTTCAATGGTGGAACCAATATCATTTAGATATGAAAAAATAGTGAGTCATTTATTACATCAATTAATGTGTAAATGCATCAAATCGATAAAAATTAAACTTGGGAACTAGTAAAGAATCCATACCATCATAACCTTACTAGAAAAAACTGGTTATTTAATAATAAATTCAATGATCATGGAAATGTGATATTGAAATAATATGCTTATAGTGTGTAAAGGTTATCCATAAAAATAAAGGTGTTAATGTTGAAGACCAAATTACACTAATATCTCAATGTGATATGATTGGACTCTTAATGGAAATTGTGGTTTGAATAGGATTCAATATTTTCATATGGATGTAAAAAATAGTATTCTTTCACTGTGTACTTCAAGAGGATATTTTTATTTAATATCCATAAGGATTTATAATTTTAAAAGTTGAAAAAGAGGCGAACAACTCAAATATGGCCATGTAATGTCTAATAAAAGAACCATGAGAATGATATTAATTTTTGTATTCATATTTGGAGAAACTATATTTCAAAATGGGATGTGTTAATAACAATTAATATATAAAGATATCTAGTAAAGAATAGTTTATGGTACTATTTTTTTATTGATGATATAATATTTTTTGGGAATAAAAAATGGATTTATGAAGAATATTTCTAATTTAATGAATTCATAATTAAAAATGTATATGATTGGATAACTCAATTATTTTCATTGGCTTCAAGTGTTTTATAAGAATAGATATACTTTTGTCTCTCAATCTAAGTATGTGGGATTAATGCTGATGAAATTTTATATGCATGATTCCAACCTAATGTAAAATATTATTTTTGTTTGAACTATGTTTAGAAATCTAAAGGATGGGTAATATATGTATACTACCTTATAAAAATGTATAGGTAGAATATTTTTATATTTGACTATAGCATGACTAGATATAATTTTTTCAACAGGATTAATCAGTTATTTACAGGGAGATAAACAATAAGAGCATCTTGCAATAGTTAAAAAATCAAGAGGTATGTCTGAGGTAATCTTAGTTTAGGGTTTCTCTTTTATTAAGGAAAGTATCTCGATTTATCTCCATATTATAATAATGAATAGGTTTTTGATTTCTTATTCTAGTAGTCTTTAAGTGGTGGTTCATTCTACACTAGATTTAAATATATAGGGGGATGATTAAAAATTAGTAGAGTAATTCATTGATTATAGAGTTAATAGAATATATCTCAGTGAATAGGGGCATCACTCGACTTATATGGATAAAGAAATAGTTGGAAGATATTGTTTAAGAAGTGAAGCATCCAATGTCAAACTATTCTGAAAAAAAGAGTCTAATTTATCTCATAAAAAATCCTATACATAAATCTCATACAAATAATATTGATATCCGATGTCACTTTATCAAAGAAAAGGTAGAGAAAAGAATGATTAAAGTGGATCATGTTGAAACTTGAAAAAAAAGTGGAAGAAATCATGACCAAGTCAATAGAAACACTGATATTTCAGAAGCATCGGTTAAACAATGGAATTGAACCAACTACCTCTACTTGACGAGGTTCATATTATCCCTTTTCTAAATATATATTTAATGATATATATAGTTTATTTCAGGTTTGGAAGGTTCTTTCTCTTTGGATCTGTTATCAAAGTGGGGAGAAATGTATCTTGGTAAAATCAATCTATAATAATGAAAACTTAATATAATCCCTAAAAATTAGTACAAAGACTAAGGAACTTTACATATATTATTACATGATATTTAGTGTAAACATATATTAATTACAACCCAAATAATGTGAGGCCAAGTGTCTTTGGAAGACAGGGATCATTATACATCAAAGTAAACTAAAACATGGAATCATTATTATTTTTCCTTTGTGAGTCACAATTACATTTGAGTTACTAAAACTATATAGTAGAACCTGGGGAATATATAAATAAATGGGTGAGATAATATACTAGTAAAATAATAAACAAGATAAGTAAACATAATGCGTGATTCAAATATAAATCAAGATATAATAAAAGATAAGGAACATGAGTAATCACAAGGAAGCATAACATAAAGAACATGGTATCATAAGATCATAGAATTATACGATCATAGAGTAATATGATCATGGATTCATAAGAAATTTGGAATTAATATAAATATGAAATAAATATATTTTAAGTATAACTTCCAAGAGAACATCACATGGTGGATAGAGTCCCATATTGGATTAGCTTGACGCCTTAATCCCATACATTATTTCTCATGAGAATAATACAATATAAAATGCATTGAAAGCCATATAATTTCAGGCCTATACATCAAATTAATTTTATGTACATGCATATGTGTTTCACATAACGAAACCAATAATATGTCATAAACATAATAATTACACATGGATAGAAAATGGGTTATATAATCTTTCCACATATCGTAATAAAACAATTCATAAGGAAGGAATTTATAAAATGAGAATAAGGAATGTATTACCCCATTAATGGAATGTATAATGATAATGGTATATATGTTGGAGACATTTATACATATTTTTGAATCATTAAAAAACATTAATGGTTCCTATTTTTGATGAAAATAAATACTTTTAAAAAGATAAAAAAAATCATGAGAAAAATAAACATACCACTTTAAAAATTAAATTTTAAAAAAATCACAAAATATTTTTGGGATAATTTTTCATCAAAAATATCATTTGAAACTTATAAAGGAGTATACAAAGAAAATTAATGTAGGTGATTCCATACATACCTTATAAGTTTAAAAAATCCCTGTCACATTTTTCTAGAAAATAAAAAAGTATATAATTTATAAAATGAGGGGAACATTCCATTTAAACCATTATTTTAAGTAAAAATTCTGATAGAAATAATTTAATCAATCATTATAAAATTTTAAAAACATTCCTTAATTTTTTTTATGAAACATGGATTTAGAAGGAATATGATTTCTAACTGAAGAGAGAAATGATGTCAGATTTTCTTAAAAACATTTTATCAATAAATTTTAGTATAAAAGTGAGGAAAATGGTAATATATCTTGAATATTTCATGAAAAACCAGAATATATGAAAATAAAATGGTTTTATTATACAATGATAATTTTTTTCCAATAATCGAAATTTAAGAATAAATAATCCATATTAAAAGGAGACTGAAACATAAACTCTTAACACTTTGGTAAATTTTGTATCATAACTACTCATGAATGAAGGATATTAATTGTAACATAATATATCATAAATTATTAATGATTCATGATATAGTATGTAAAGGGTTATGATATTCTCCATTTAAAATAAATTAGGTGCATAAAGAAACATGTTTCTCAAAGAAGGAAGTTTGGGATGAAAACCTTACCTCAATCACAAATCATATTTTTTGTTCCATATATTAATGAATAAAAAAATTATGTTATTTATTTAATTTTTGAAGAACCTTTTTAAGGTTATTATTCTATTTATTTTATTTTTTACCATTTTATATTCAATTACTTAACAAATTAATTTCACACCAGACACTTTCACGATAAACAAATCAACTGTCCAATATTAGTTTGGTAAGTTGAATAAGGTAAAATATATTTTTATTTAATAATATATATATTTTAAATAATATCATAATTATCATTTTTATACATTAATAATACTTTCATAACCAATAATTAAATATGGTTATGAAAAATGAAATACGTTAGAATCGTGGAGACGGTAGGTCTTACATATATATGGGTAACATTTCCATTTTTCAAAAATCACGATGGAAAAATTTTATTTTCTATATTATATTTAAATAATAAAAATTATATCTTAAATATAATACTATTTATTTAAATACTATTACACATACCATCTATGTGATGTAGTAATAAAAAAATCACTTCGATTTGCGAGGCGATAGTCTTCCGTACATAGGAACGATGTTATCATTAATTCATTAAATGGTTAGGTAAGAAATAATATAATATATTTCAATTAAATAAGTATCAATATTTTATTATTATTATAAATAAATTAACACTTATTACCTTCCATGTAAACAGTATGTGAGAAACGGAACACATCGCTTTGTGAGGCGGTAGTCCGCCGTACACACGAGCAACGTTATCGTATTCCATACAGAATAAAAGTAAGAAGGTATATTTTATATTATAATTAAATAAGTATAAATAAATAATTAATATCATATATATATAGATTAAAACATTCATTATATCCATCCATGATAAGTGATTATGGAAAATGAATTTCGTCAGTTTGTGAGGCGGTGGTCCGTTATACACACGATCAAGCTTTTGTTTCCTATATAAGGGATGTGATTGTTTTAAGCCATTAAATTCATATAAAAATATCTTTTTATATGTAATATAATGAGTTTATTATGTCATTATTTTTCAATAATATTTTAAGGGGGTGGAATAAGAAATAAAAAACACTCTATTAAGGACATCGCCTCTTCTTCAGACAACTTATTTAAGTTTGCAACAAAATCATTTCTAGGATGAATTCCAGATAAATAATATGATTATAAGATTAGGGGTGAAATTAAGGAAGTTCTTTGGACAAAAAGTGGATAATCCAAAGGTTTTTCTAATTATTTAATGGATATGAGAGGGGGTTTCATTTTAGAAGTGGGCATGGTGCACATTTGGAAATTTTGAAATGAAAAAATTACACCCTTGTTTTTCTCACACAAAAAGGATCCAAAATGGACAATTATATAATATTATACAATTTAATTTCAAAAGATGACCATAAAATATTAATTAGACAAGTTTGGGTAACATTTTTGACTCTTATCTTTTTTGTTTTCCCCCAGCAAACCTGTTTTTACTATTATTTTGGTAAATAAATTTTACTCTCTCCACTATTAATTATGGTCAAAAATTAATTTGAACATTTAAGATAATATAAATTATCATTATTTGAAATAAGGAATTCATTTTTCTCAATTAAACTCACTAAAGTGGAATAATTTAGTAAAAAATTAACCCTGTAGACGTGTTGAAAAAATGAGTTTTCTAGAAAAGAATTTTTTAAAGAAAAGATTATCTCACATTAACTATATGAAAATAAATATAATTAAATTAAATGAAATTAATATTTATAAATATATAATATAAAAATTTCATTTAATTTTTTTCTCGTTTGGGGATATTTTAATTATTTAAAATGGAGAAAAATTAATCAGATTAAAACAGTATTTAGAAAAATGATTTTTAAAGCCTAAAAATGAACATATATTAAAATTCAGTATAAATACTATTTAAATGTAATCAATTGGATTTAATAGAACTAAATAATACATATTTAAATTCATAAATAATATTTAATGAATAATTGGAATTAATTTATTAAAAAATAATGAAAATTTTATGAATATCGATATTTTTCACTTTTCACTTAAAAATTATTTTTTTATTTAAATCCATATATTTCACCCTAAAATAATATCAATTAAATTATATTAAAAATTATTTTCACTTTCTAAGATAACATTTATAAAATTTATGACAAATATTTATAATATATTTAAATAAAAATTATTTTCGAAGGAAATATATATTTTTATTATAATATATTTTTATAAAATTTTAGTGCTTATTTATTAAGAATTTTTAGAAAAATTATATTAAGTATTACCATTATACATATTTCATGAATTAATGAATACTATTCATACCCTCTAATTTTAAATCTTCTCTATATCAGTCACTTTTGAATAAAAATATTTTTATATTATATAATGGTTCGTTTAAACTCAATTTTGTATGTAACTCAAGATATCAATAAAATAATTTTTCTAAAGATAAATATATTATAAATTTTCTCGGTGTTACATTATATCACCCAAAAAAAATGTTTCCTTCTAATTTTGACTTGTGATCATTAATAAAGGTTTTAAAAATTCAAAATTCCCTTTATGGAAGACCCAAATTGTTAAAAGGGTGACTAAAACATCCTATTAAAAGAGGGAATGAGAAATACCAATATCATCATATAAATAAGTTTCCACATAGGAGAAACTGATGGAAATTTAGAATTTAGACAAGGAAGAAAAATATAAATATTTATGGTGAGTGATAGAGATCATTGATCTCATGAAAGTGAATGATCATCAGAAATTTAGGGACCTCAAAACCATAAATCTGTGATGATTTCAAAGACCATTGGTTTATAATATTAAATATAATAAGGTATTTTTTTTCAAGATCATTTTCATCGATTTTAGGGATCCTTTTACTATCTAGTCTAATAACAAAGAAAATAAACTTACTTGATAAGTATAATCTCATCCTTTAATGGATTTCTACCACAATCTCATATTTTTCTCCAAAAGATGAGTATTCAAGATGACATTTTCATTCCATGGGTACAAAGAAAAACTTTTAACCGATCACATAATTGAAAAAGGAATACAAATATATTCCTCCAATATTTACTAAAACTGAAATAATTCAAAAAAGTAACATATTATTGAAAATAAAATAACCTGCATACAAAATTCAAAAATAAAACCAAATATTTAACATATATTGTAACCACATATCCCAAATAAAATCAATAAAATCAATATGAAAAAGATTTTAACCTCAAAATTTAACTCAAACTATTCAACTTACATCTCCACAAAAACATTATACAATTATCTTAAAATAATCCATTATGTTAAACCTATAGATTATATATATTCCAAAACCCAAAAAGTATCATGAAACATTATTATTCACCTCAAAATAAAAATACTAGATCCTATAATATGTTTACCAAAATAAAAATAATAATTAACCTTCAAACCATCTATGTGAAAAAACTATCATACTAACTATGAAATCACATAGGCCAGTGGTAGACATTACATAGTTGTCATCGTTTAGTCATGGGTTCAATTCCTATGGCCTTACTGGATGCAATGGGTTTTCACATAACTTTCTTGTTTTCCATTTTTTTTTCTAAAACTATAGAAATCATTAGGTCATAATCATATTAATAATTTTCCTTGATATTATTATGTTCTCAATAAAATGATGATCATCTTCAAAAAATACATTAGTCATCAAATCACCTTTTTATAACCCCAATGGTTTTCAATACAGCTCAATATTCCTAAAAAAATCAAATAATCTTAATTAAATATTACCACCTTACTATCAATTATATTATAACCCCTAAAGGTTACTAATACCTTTAAACTTATGTCTATAAAGATGAATTAATTATTCCTAAAATAATGTTTTTTACTAAAACCCATACTATACCTAATTTTAATATTACTATAAATGTCTCCCAAAATATTCTTAATCATCATAGACATCCATAACACAAAAAATCAGAAGGGGGGTTTTTTCCCTTATACTTATGAAAGAACTTATACATATCAACCCATGACACATTATGTTTAAAAATTTTCATCCATGATTATTATCTATACATGTTTTTGATAATGGATCGTAAAAAGTTTCTTAATTTGAAAAGAATATCCCTCAAGAGTGTAAAACCAGGTGCATAGTAAGGCCCATTGTCATGTACCCTGAAACTCTTAATTAAAGCCCAAAACACCTTTATCAGATTTAATACCCCTAGGTACATCTATTCCAAAACCACATCTACTTTTAGTATCCAAATAATGACATAATTACTTAGAAACCAATCAATCTATACTTCACTAAGATTCCAATATATATTATTATTATTATTATTATTATTGGACATCTCATTTACTTTTCCCTAAGGTTATCATTAATGTATTCTTATCCTATTTTCCATAGGTTAAATAAACGTTTTCTATGATACCAAATATAGATACCAATGCATTTTACACATATTATTACATGATATTTAACATAAATATCTACTAATTAAAACCCAAATATCATGAGGCCTAGGGTCTTTAGAAGACTCAGATCATAATATATCAAAGGAAACTAAGACATTTCATCATTATTTTTTTATTTTCGTTGTGATCTAATAATTCAATTTAATTTTATAAAACTGTATTGGATAACTTGGAGAATATATAAAAGAAAGGGGTTATCTAAAATCCGGGTAAGGGAATAAACATAATAAGGAAACATAATGTATTAGTTAAATATATAATATGATATCCTAAATGAGAGGACACATGCGTAATCACAAGGAAGTATAATATAATAAACATTGTATCGTTATATAATTTCATCATAATATAATAGAATCATAGGAAATTTGGAATCAATATAAAAAATTATATAAAAATAAGTCAAGACTAACTACCAACACAACATCACATGGTGGACTGAGTCCCATAATGGATTAGGTTCACTCCCTGATCCCATATATGACATATCATGAGACTAAAACATAAAAAAATTCATTAGATGGCTATATAATTTTAGCCTCACCAGTCATATTAATTTCATGTACATTTATATGTGTTCCACATAAGAAAATCAATCATAAGGCATGAACAGAATAATTAAAAATGGAAAGAAAATGGTTTACAAAATCTTCCGTCATATCATAATCAAAGAAAATTTCACAATTAATTCATTTGAGAAATGAGAATAAGGAATATAATGCCTAGTCTATGGATGGGAGAGTGAGAATTTTTTTTATGTAAGATATATATATATATATATATATATTAAAATCATTCCATAACATTCAAGGCTATTGTAGTTCATGAATATAAATAATTTCAAAAACCTTAAAAAGAATTCATGTGGAAAATCACCATGAAAATTTAAAAGTTAATTTTGAAATATTAAAATTCACATAATATTATGGGAATATATTTTTTCAAATTTCCTTGGAATCTTATTAAAGAATCTTCAATGAAATTGGTAGTAAGTATTTTTTTTACATGCTATATATGTATAAAAATATTCCTTTCACCTTTTGTAAGAAAATTCAAAAAGTGTATGGTTTGGAAAATAATGGGAAGATTCATTTTAAAGAATTTTTAATCAATATATGAAAAAAATTATTTAATAGACCATTAGAGAATTCTAAAACCATTATTTTTTTAAACATGTATTTGGAAGGAAATGGATGTTCGACCAAAGAGAGAAATGACGTTGTATTTTCTTAAACACATTTTCTCAATATTTTTGAATAGTAAAGAGTATAAAAATGTAAAAAATCGAGATTTTAAAATATATATTATTTTTAATTTCTTTCATATCTTCTGTTTTATGATACACCAAGATTATCTTGCACTATACGCAATAACGTATTAGCTTGCAGTATACGCAACATTATTCTTGGATCGTGTTACACACAATTTCAAGTTTGTTTGATAGTTGTTATTCTACGCAACATTGAGTGTGTATGAATATATATATATATATATATATATATATATATATATATATTCAATGTATAAATGAAATATGATTTTATTTTGTTATACGAAACAACAAAGAAGTCTTTCACTACACGCAACCCTGATTTGGCTTGCATTACACGCAATGGTGACCTTCCTCGATAGCGTACATTGTACGCAATACCGAGTTTCACTAAACAACGATATATGGTTATAATATTATCTCGAACTAGCCGTTATGAATAGTATTAACTACATTTTGAATTTTATAACATTATTATTCATCTTACACATTTTCTAGAACATGGTATGAGAACAAAATAATTTTTTCGGGTAAAATAATTATTTTTCAAAAAATGTAGTTTTTCCACCTTTTGATAGCGCACCCACATTAAATATAGTTTTTGACATGTTTAAAAGTTCAGTTTTATAAATAAAATTATAATTTTGAATCAAGATATAAAAATTTACATTGGATAAAGTTTTGATATTTTCCTGATAACTTTCATATTTTAATGAATAGTAAAAACACACTATATTTTAATTAAAAACAACTTTTTTCATCCTAATAATTTATATGGTTAAATTATAATATTAAATGGTTTTAAAGTATAAATAGAATATATTTATACCATTTAATATAATGTATGTCATTATCATTTATTTTACATTGAATTCATAGGTTAAATCAATTCAATCTTTTGCAATGTTTTAAACAAAAACCCATTTTCATTCGACAACGGGATTAATTTTAATTTAAATTCTACAAATTTTGTGTATTGAATTTGAAAAAATGGATTCCATATTTGTAATCAGTGGGTACAAATTATTTTAATAGGATAATTCTTATTTTTGGGCATTATGAATAGTAACTACGGTAAATTTTATTTACTATAGTTAAATGTAAATCGGGTAATTAAAGGTAAATATAAGATTATAAAATTATCCTAACACCTGACAAAATCCTATTGGATGACTAAAAGTCGTCCTATATCACCTAAGGGTCTGATTAGATTCATTTAATGGTATTTTTTCCATTACAATAATTTAATTATTATTAAAACCAAAGAAAGTGACAACATGTCACTTTCTTAAATATTATAAGTATAATAATTTTAATTTAGTGATATACTTAATGAAACTTGAAACATGAATAATATCCACAAATATAATAAAATTATCTACATAATATGAATTTATTTAGATTTTTAGGGATTAAATAATTATCATTAAAGGTGACATAATAGTGATGTTGAAATTATTTTATTAAGAGAAATATCAAATAAATGGTTTTAAAAATATTAAAATAAATATTATATGAACTATTTAATGTGCTACAATAATTTTCTAGATACATATGACATTTTATAAATCTATTAAATTTTTTAGTTCAAACATATCTTCTGTATATTGTTTATTTAAATTCAAATAAATGAATAGTGTCAAAATTGACACCATTGTTATTTTATAAAAATAACATATTATAAAATTGTTTAAAAATCACAAAATTTTTTAAAAATTATAAATTTAAACTTTTATGGTCTAAAATGTCATAAAATTTAAAATTATGAAAAATTCACAACACATATGTAATTATTTATAATAATTTAAAATTTAAAATATTATTACCACAAATAAAATTAAATTGATAAATAAGGATAAATCAAGTTGATAATGTTTAAAATAAATTACTAACATGTCTAAATTTTATTGGTTGATGATATTACAACCCTATATCATCTAATATTCGGATATGAGTCATTTTTGAAGTTTTTATGTGGGGTTGGGATTTAATATAAACTAATATTTCTTATATTTCCAAAGGTGCCCCTCTCCTCCCTTATAAAAGGGCACCTCCTCCCTCTCATATTTACACAACTTTGAGCCTTCCAGATCAGCCAAACCCTGACCATTTCCATTCTCAACTTCCTTAGAAATATTATAGAGGTTCTGATCTTCTTCAAAGACCAATTTTAGTGCCCTAAGAGGATGTTTCAAAGAGGCGTGTCGAAGAAGAGGTAATATCCGTTACTAATTCTTTAAAATTTATTTCTTCTTCTACTTCCTCTTATTTAGTTGTTTAATTATGAAGTAATAACATCAGTATCACTCATACACTGATATTTTATTATAAATATGAAACAACCCTATTTCAGCTTCTATGCATCCTACAGGAAATGAAATCACCGCGCGTGCGTACGTACGGAATATGGTCTCCACGCCGTGGTGTAATCTGTTTTCCACCACCACCTTAGTTGGATGGGTATAATGGTGTAAATAAATAAATAAATATTATTATTTTAAAGTTATATTTATTCTTAAATATTATACATACACTTCTATACAACTCCACGATCATGGGAATGATATCATCACTCGTGCGTACGTACAGACTACCGTCTCCACAACCCGATGAGAATCATTCTCCATTTTAACCATTCATGAATGATTATAAAGTATATATAATTAATAATAATGAAATATATGACATAATAATGATACTGGATTTATGTATATATGTATGTCATCTACTTAATTCCATTCAATTCAATAAGGAAACAAAAACAGCATTTATGCGTACGTACGGCCTACCGTCTCCATGAATGGTGTATTTATTTCCATTTATCGATCTATTATATATATGTATATTCTGAATATATTTTATATATAAATCATGTTTTATATTATGGAATTAAGTAATCATGATCTAAGTTATCATATGAATAATTACATGTCAAAACACGAACAACAAATGAAACGATTTTACCCAAAACGCTCTTTAACATAGAATTTACAAAAGAACGGGTAATATAAAGTCATAAGTGAACCATATATGATATCATAACAATGAATATGATTATCTAATAAGTCAATGCCATTATTTAAATCATTATACTGGGGTTCAGATACGTACGAAGCATATCAGACCTAAGGTAAGGGATAATTATTCCAATCTCATTCTTATCCGAGTTTTTTTACTCGTAAGTATTTACTAGGGGTTATGTTTATTTTCCATGTACATATTATCTCAAAATGTTTTTGTAAAATGTTTACTTTCCTTATATGTATGTTGAAGAAATTTTTACCCTTTTCTTACTTTTACCACATCGTATGGAAGGAATCTTTCTTTTGTTTACGTTACGATGTACTTTTTGAATTTTCTGAAAAAAGTATGAGGAGAATGTTTTTTTTAACTTATATGGAATGAAAGGATTTTTAAATTTTTATAAAGCCTTATTTTCATGAATCATCCTCCAAAATATTTCATGACTATTTTCAACAAAATCTATTTCTTTTAAAATTTCATGACGTTTTGTAAAAAGAAATTGATTTTGAAGAAGAAAGGATATTTTCTTCAAGAATTCATTTCAAGTGTTTTATCAAAACCATTTTCCATATAAGATGACATTATTACATATGTGTATGTTTCAAGTATAATGTATCTAATATTTAAATGGTTTCACTTTTCTTATTATTAAATGATATCCATTTCTTTTATATGGATTATGTGATGATGGGATGATGTTTATGAAACCCATTTTATTCGTTGGGTTATTATGAATGATGTATGTTTATTTTTTGCACAAGTAAGAATGATTTAAATATGATATGGGTGGGACCTATATCTCCCTTCAATGCATTGGGTAAAGATTTATATCTCATGAGATAGACATGGCTGGAATGGTAAGTTAATCCGGTTCAGTGTTACAGGACTGAAACGAGGAGTGAACTCGATTCATAAAGGGACTTTGTCCACTAAGAAGGTCTTGGCAGCAATGCCTTGGCTAATATGGAAATCATGACATGTGCTAAATGGTTTCCATAATTACATGTTTTATTCCCATTATATTTTATCATGATTGATGTTCCATTATGATATATGCCTTACGTACTTCCATAATTTATGTCTTTGCTCATGATTTTGATGTTTAAATTTCATTTTCAAGTTTTTGCTTTCAAATGTTTATGGATTGTTTTATGTTCACTATGTTTGCCCTTACTGAGCATTTGAGCTCACCCTTTTTATGTTTTCTTTTTCCCAGGATATAAGGAAAGGTTTTAGGTAAGAAAAAAAGGGAATATCTCTATGGGATATGTTGAGGATCTTTCACCAAGATTAGAAGATTATGTTCCAAGTTTCCAATGGCACTAAACTATTACGGTCCTTTGGTGTCTATTTTTGTTATGTATTAAGTATTCCGCAAAAGTAATGTAATGTCTATGTACGTCAGGCTTTGGGTCTCTATAGTTGGTATTAGAGGACAGGTTTAGTTAACTTTTGGAAACTAGGATGCGAAAACTTTAGTGAGATCCCTAGAGATATTTCTAAGGTATTTCTAGGGATGTTCCTAAGGATAAGTATAAGTATAGGATATATTCCTATAAGTACAGTAAAGATCATAGAATTTAACCTAAGATGTTAGATATTGACGGTAATCCCCCTTTACTATTTTTTTTCCCTAGCATGATCTTTGCCTCTCACACTATTCTTTTTGGGTTTTAGAAAATGGCTGGAAACACGAAGATTCACGATAATGGAGGATATGATGGACAATGGAATGATATTCTTCATGAGCAACCAAATGAAACGGGATTTGGAAGTCCAAACATTGTTATTATGCCTAACCAGAAATCTCATAATATGATCAATAATCTCAACTTTGGTAAGTTTCCTGACTCAGCTAATAAGAGAAAGATGGAGTTTCATGATGATCATAGTGGAAAGAAAGTTCAATTCCCCTCATGTAAATCATGTGGGAAGAGGAATCAAGGAGAATGTTTCAAAGGAACTAGAAGATGCTTTGGGTGTGGAAAAGAAGGACAAAAATCTAGTAAGTGCAAAGGAAAAGGTTCAGTTAACACCATGGATAAGGATAATGGTATTGCTACGACATTAACAATGATTAGATGTTTTAAATGTGGAATGTTTGGGCATTATGAAAACCAATTCCCTAAGGTAAAATCTCATGAAGAGAATTAGCATGGTCATATGGGTAGTATTTATATGGATGATGATGAAAAGACTACAAATGAAATATGAGATGAAAGAAATAATGAAGCTTAGTCAGTGGTTTAAGAAGTTAGTGGAATGATTGTATGTTTATCAAGAATAATGTATGGTACAATGGAATAAATAATCATCTAAGGATTGTTACACTATTGTTTTTCCTAAAGTATTTGAAAGTATATGTTGAATGGTACTGGTAACCATGAAAGGTTATTCAAATATTTTTGGAAAGAAGATGATATGCGCATAATGAAGTGATAAGGAGAAAATAATATGTTTTATAGTATTCATGAGCTCATGGCTAATAAAAGGACAAAGTGATATCATGATTTGAGTATATAGATTTTATTTGGTATTTTGTTATGTGGAAAGAGTTAACTTTTGACAGAATTCATGTTTTCGCTAAGGTTCTATGGTAATTAATGTTTCAAAATAATACATGATTAAGGTATTCACATGTTTTTAATTTGACCAACAAGATATATCTTATGATATATGGGGGATAAATGGTGGCATTCACGTGATTGTTATGTGACATTTCAAGTAATCATTTTCTTTATACTATGAGCTTGGACCAGAGTATTTTAAATAAGCCTAAATATTGGAATGGATTATGTTGGACATAAGTTAGTATTGTATAAGGATATAACTTTTTTCGATATTATTGATGGGATGTTATAGTAATTTAGTTTTAGAAAAAGGACAACCTACAGGACGGGCGACAGCCCATCACGTCGGACAAGGCTGTGGGAATTGAACCCACAACCGAAGTGTGACTAGCCTTTATCGCATACCACTGGCCTACAGGAAGTCCCTGGTTAGTAGAAACTAGTTTTATTTTATTAAGAGGTATGATATATAAAGTATAAGTTCATTTTTGGAATCGTATATGATTAACCTCACCATAAATGGACTTATGTATATTTGATAACTTTTTGTTTGAAATAGATGGAATGACCCATCATTCTACGACATGATCTGCTAATGCTTCACGAATAACAAATTCAACTTCATTTATTTAAGAAATGAAGTATAAATTGTTCAATTCACGAACAATAGTGAGATTGTATCAAAATCATGTAAGTATTTATTTTAATTCATCAACTTTAGGGAAATAATCTTGAAAACCAAAATTTTTTTCATAGTGTTCTTATATCCGATGAATCAGATGGTACCTTATATCATCACAAATTTATGGCTTTGTGATTTTTGGCTTTTTCATATCCATGTCCTCTACCACTCTCCATCAGAACTTGATCGTTATATTTTTCTTCCATATCCATATTTTCACCTATATTCTCCTATGTGGAAACCCAGTGATTAGTTAATTTGGGTAACTGTTACGTTTCATACTTTAGTTTTTAAAGTTAAGTTTTGGTATTTCATTTTACGATGTGGGTTTAAATTAAAGAAACTTCAAGTAGAAAACCATTTATAAACCTGATGAATTTCGAGGGTGAAATTCATTTTAAGGGGGGTAGAATGTAACAACCCGATAATTTATAAGATATATTATTTTTAATTTCTTTCATATATTCTGTTGTATGATACACCAATATTATCTTGCGCTATACGCATCACAGTATTAACTTTCAGTATACACAACATTATTCTTGGATCATGTTACACACAATTTCAAGTTTGTTTGATAATTGTTATTCTACACAACATTGAGTGTGTATGAATATATATATATATATATATATATTCAATGTATAAATGAAATATGGTTTTATTTTGTTATACACAACAACAAAGTAGTCTTCCACTACACGCAACCCTGATTTGGCTTGCATTACATGCAATCGTGACCTTCCTCGATAGCGTGTGTTGTACGCAATACCGAGTTTCACTAAACAACGATATATGGTTATAATATTATCAAGAACTAGCCATTATGAATAGTATTAACTACATTTTGAATTTTATAATATTATTATTCATCTTACACATTTTCTAGAACATGGTATGAGAAAAAAATAAATTTTTCGGGTAAAATAAGTATTTTTCAAAAAATGCAGTTTTGCCGCCTTTTGATAGCGCACCCAATTTAAATCTAGTTTTTGACATGTTTATAAGTTAAATTTTATAAAATAAAATTATAATTTTGAATCAAGATTTAAAAATTTACATTGGATAAAGTTTTGATATTTTTCTGATTACTTTCATATTTTAATGAATAGTAAAAACATGCTATATTTTAATTAAAAACAACTTTTTTCATCGTAATAATTTATATGGTAAAATTATAATATTTAATGGTTTTAAAGTATAAATATAATATATTTTTACAATTTAATATAATTTATGTCATTAGCATTGATTTTACATTGAATTCTTAGGTTAAATCAATTCAATCTTTTGCAATGTTTTAAACAAAAACCCGTTTTCATTCGAGAACGAGATTAATTTTAATTTAATTTCTGAAACTTTTGTGTATTGAATTTCAAAAAATGGATTCCATATTTGGAATAATTGGGTCCAAATTATGTTAATAGGCTACTTTTTATTTTTGGGCATTATGAATAGCAACTACGGTAAATTTTATTTACCGTAGTTAAAGGAAAATCGGGTAATTAAGGGTAAATATAAGATTATAAAATTACCATTACTACTACAACACACGGCCTTTATCAGCGCTAAAAATGGCCTTTATCAGCGCTAAAAAAGTTCTGATAAAGCCAGCGTAGATGTAGTGGGGGTCCCCTTTATCAGCGCTCCGAAAAGCGCTGATATAGGACCCCTTTATCAGCGCTAAAAAAACGCTGATAAAGGGGTCATATATCAGCGCTTTCTTTATCAACACTTTTGTTTTAGCGCTGATAAAGGACCCGTTTATCAGCGCTTTTAAAAAAACGCTGATAAAAGTTAAAAAAAATTAATAAAATTTTAAAAAAATTAAAAAATACTGCCAATCGGGGGGGGGGGGGCTTTTATAGCGCTTGAATCCCCCCCCTTTACAATGCTTTTCGGCCCCTATACAACACCCCACGCACCCCCCTTCACCCTTTAACAGCGCTTTCTCCAATATTCCCCATGCGCGCGCACCCCTGCCTCCACCAGGATTTGAACTCGAGACCTCCCCCCTGCGCGCCTAAGCCCTTACCACTACTCTATTTTGATTTGCTTTCCAATTCATGATATCTCTATATATATATTTATATATTTAGTTATATTTATTCGTATAGTAATATATATTTATATTAATATATATATAGTTATATTATAATATATATAGTTATATTATAATATATATATAGTTATATTATAATATATATAGTTATATTATAATATATATAGTAATATTAATATATATATATATATAGTGGTATTAATATATATCTATATCTATATATATATATATATATATATATTTAGTTATATTTATTCGTATAGTAATATATATTTATATTAATATATATATATAGTTATATTAACATATATATAGTTATATTAACATATATATAGTTATATTAATATATATATATATAGTTATATTAATATATATATATATAGTTATATTAATATATATAGTGATATTAATTTATATATATATAGTTATATTAATATATATAGTGATATTAATATATATATTTATAGTGATATTAATATATATATTTATAGTAATACTAATATATATATATGTAGTTATATTAATATATATATAGTTATTAGATTAATATATATATAGTTAGATTAATATATATATATATAGTTAGATTAATATATATATATATAGTTAGATTAATATATAGGTATATAAATATTCATATATTGGTATTCTAAATAAAATGGATATTAGTTATTATTTAGATAAAGCTAATATATTTTATATGTAAATATGTTTAATTATTTATTTAAAAAATTTAATTTTTAGGTGCGAATATATAAAAAATATGTACATATAGTTATATATTTTATTATAAATAGTAGTTCATTATAAAAAAGGATGAAATTTAAAAGACATAATATCAATATGAATGTAATACCTTGGAATAAATTCAGTCCCCGCCAAGAAAAGCCAATAATACCCCCTTAAACGAGTTTGAAAATCCACAAAATGTTAAAAAATCTGGGTACCCCGACAAAAAACTCAGTTTTGGAGGCCTTCTGGGCCTCTTTTGGCCTCGAAAAATGCTTGATCGGGGTTTCCGCAATCACAACAATGTAGAGCTCGTCGCAGGCTTCGATTTTATATGTGGTAGAGCTCAAACGGACACCCGGATCAAAAGTTTTGGCCGTTTGAAGTTTGAGTTGCGTTTTCAACATATTTTGGATCTTTTTTTAATTTTTTTTAATTTTTTAGTACTCAAATTGTTATTAAATGACTATTACTCCATAATTATTATCAAAATATTAATTAAAAATATTTTTTTAATTTTTTAAGAAGTCATTTTCACTAAATATCTTATATATTAAGTATAATAAGTGTAAATGTACATTTATACTTATCTAAAATATATTTAAAAAGTATATATTATATTTATATAACAATATAACTATATTAATATATTAATATATTAATATATTTTTAATTTTTTTTGAAGTCGACCCTTTATCAGCGCTAAAAAAAGCGCTGATAAAGGCCCCCGTTTATCAGCGCTACTAAACAAGCGCTGATAAAGGGGGGCGCTGCGAAAAACTGTTTTTCTGGTAGTGCCTAACACCTGCCAAAATCCTATTGGATGACTAAAAGTTGACCCATATCACCTAAGGGTCAGATTAGATTTATTTAATGGTCTTTTTTCCATTAAAATAATTTAATTATTAAAACCAAAGAAAGTGACAACATGACACTTTCTTAAATCTTCTAAGTATAATAATTTTAATTTAGTGATAAACAAAATGAAACTTCAAACATAAATAGTCTCAAAAAATATAATAAAATTATATACATCATATGAATTTATTTATAATTTTTAGGGATTAAATAATTATCATTAAAGGTGACATAATAGTGATGTTGAAATTATTTTATTAAGAGAAATATCAAATAAATGGTTTTAAAAATATTAAAATAAATATTATATGAACTATTTAATGTGCTCCACTAATTTTCTATATAAATATGACATGTTATGAATCTATTAAATCTTTTATTTCGAACATATCTTCTGTATATTGTTTATTTAAATTCAAATAAATGAATAGTGTCAAAATTGACACTATTGTTATTTTATAAAAATAACATATTATAAAATTGTTTAAAAATCACAAAAATATTTAAAAATTATAAATTTAAATTTATATGGTCTAAACTGTCATAAAGTGTAAAATTATGGAAAATTCACAACACATATGTAATTATTTATAATAATTTAAAATTTAGAATATTATTACCACAAATAAAATTAAATTGACAAATAAGGATAAATCAAGTTGATAATGTTTAAAATATATTCCTAACATGTATAAATTATATTGGTTGATGGTATTACAAACCTATATCATCTATGCTTTGGATATGAGTCATTTTGGAAGTTTTTAAGTGGGGTTGGGATTTAATATAAACTAATATTTCTTATATTTCCAAAGGTGCCCCTCTCCTCCCTTATAAAATGGAACCTCCTCCCTCTCATATTCACACAACATTGAGCCTTCAAGATCATCCAAACAATGCCAATTTACCTTCTCAACTTCCTTATAAATATTCTAGAGGTCCTGGTCTTCTTCAAAGTCCAATTTTAGTGCCCTAAGAGGATGTTTCAAAGAGGCGCGTCGAAGAAGAGGTAATATCCGTTACTGATTCTTTCAAATTTATTTCTTCTTCTACTTCCTCTTATTTAGTTGTTTAATTATGAAGTAATAACATCAGTATCACTCATATACTTTTATGTTATTATAAATATGAAACAACCCTATTTCACCTTCTATGCATCCTACAGAAAATGAAATCACCGCGCGTGCGTACGTACGGAATACCATCTCCACGCCGTGGTGTAATCTGTTTTCCACCACCACCTTACTTGGATGGGTATAATGGTGTAAATAAATAACTATATATGATTATTGTAAAGTGATATTGATTCTGAAATATTATACATACACTTCTATACAACTCCACGATCATGGGAATGATATCATCGCTCGTGCGTACGTACGGACTACCGTCTCCACGACGCGATGAGATTCATTATCCATGTTAACCATTCATGAATGATTATAAAGTATATATAATGAATAATAATGAAATATATGACATAATAATGATACTGGATTTATGTATATATGTATGTCATCTACTTAATTCCATTCAATTCAATAAGGAAACGAAAACAGCGTTCATGCGTACGTACGGCCTACCGTCTCCATGAATGGTGTATTTCTTTCCATTTATCGATCTATTATATATATATATATATATATTCTGAATATATATTATATATAAATCATGTTTTATAATCTGAAATTAATTAATCATGATCTAAGTAATCATATGAATAATTACAAGTCAAAACACAGATGACAAATGAAACGATTTTACCCAAAATGCTCTTTAACATGGAATTTACAAAAGAACGGGTAATATAAAGTCATAAGTGAACCATATAGGATATCATAACAATGAATATGATTCTGTAATAAGTAAATGGCATTATTTAAATCATTATATAGGAGGTTCGGATACGTACGAAGAATATCGGACCTAAGGTAAGGGATAATTATTCCAATCTCATTCTTATCCGAGATTGTTTACTCGTAAGTATTTACTGGGGGTTATGTTTATTATCCATGTCCATATGATCTCAAAATGTTTTCATAAAATGTTTACTTTCCTTCCTTGTATGTTTAAGAAATTTTTACCCTTTTCTTACTTGTACCACATCGTATGGAAGGGATCTTTCTTTTATTTACGTTACGAGGTACTTTTTTACTTTTCCGACAAAAGTACGAGGAGAATGTTTTTTTAACTTATAAGTCATGAAAGTATTTTTATAGTTTTATAAAGCCTTATTTTCATGAAAATTCCTCCAAAATATTTGATGACTATTTTCAACAAAATCTATTTCTTTTAAAATTGCATGACATTTTGTGAAAATATATTGATTTTGAAGAAGAAATGATATTTTCCTCAAGAATTCATTTCAAGTGTTTTATCAAAACAATTTTCCATCTAAGATGAAATTATTCCATATGTGTATGTTTCAAGTATAATGTATCTAAAATTTACATGTTTTTACTTTTCTTATTATGAAATGATATCCATTTCTTTTATATGGATTATGTGATGATGGGATGATGTTTATGAAACCCATTTTATTCGTTGGGTTATTATGAATGATGTATGTTTATTTTGTGGCACAAGTAATGATGATTTCAATATGAGATGGGTGGGACCTATATCTCCATAAAATGCATTGGGTAAAGATTTATATATAATGAGATAGACATGTCTGGAATGGTAAGTTAATCCGCTTCAGTGTTATAGGACTGAAACGAGGAGTGAACTCGATTCAGAAAGGGACTTTGTCCACTAAGATGGTATTGACAGCAATGCCTTGGCTACTATGGAAATAATGACATGTGCTGAATGGTTGCCACAATTACATGTTTTATTCCCACTATATTTTATCATGATTGATGTTCCATTATGATATATGTCTTACGTACTTCCACGATTTATGTCTTTGCTCAAGATTTTGATGTTTAAATTTCATGTTCAAGTTTTTGCTTTCAAATGTTTATGGATTGTTTTATGTTCACTATGTTTTCCCTTACTGATCATTTGAGCTCACCCTATTTATGTTTTATTTTCCCCAGGATATAAGAAAAGGTTTTAGGTAAGAAAAAAAGGGAAGATCTTTATGGGAGATTTTGAGGATCTTTCACCAAGATTAGAAGATTATGTTCCAAGTTTCCAAAGGCATAAACTATTAGAGTCCTTTGGTGTCTGTTTTTGTTATGTATTAAGTATTCCGCAAAAGTAATGTAATGTCCATGTACATAAAGATTTGGGTCTCTAAAAAAATAGTTCTATAACATAAATATTTCAAGAATAAATATAATAGGATTAAATTAAAGTGTTTTATTATAAAATTATACAATAATTTCCTAAAATGGAAATTTATGCATAAAAAATCCCAATTAAATTAACATTGAAACATAAACTCTTACCACTTTGGTAAAATTTGAATCATAACATACCATTAATGAAGTAGAGAAATTGTAACTTAAAATAACATTAAATATTAATAATTCATGATATAGTATGTAAAGGGGTAGTATATACACCATTTAAAAGAAATTGGGTGCATAAAAGGACATTTGTCTCAAAGAAGAACATTTTTGGAGGAACTCCTTACCTTCAGATCGAATCATCACTTACATTTATTATCTTCTGAAATAATAAGCTTATATAAATTAATTAATTTATTAACAAAAATTTTCAAGGTTATTATTCCTTTTATTTAATTTTTTACCATGTCATATTAAACTACAAAACAAACAAATTTCATATCAGATGTTTTAACGATAAACCGCTCAAATATCCAAAATCACATTAGTATGTTGAATAAGGTCACACATATTACTATTTAATCATATTAAGAATCATACTAATGAAATAATTATAATTTTTATACATAAATTATAATTTTAAAAGCGACCATGTAATATTTTTATGGAAAATGAAATATGTTACATTCATGGTGACATTATGTCGTATGTACACATGAGTAACGTTTCCAATTTTTGATGATATTGATATAAAGAAGGAAAATGTTATTTTATATTTATATAATGATAGTTATATATTATATATAATTCTATTTCCTTAAAAACTGATAAATATACCATCCTTGTTATGTGGTATGATAAACGAGTGATATCTCTTCGCGAGGCGACAACCATCCATACACACGAATGACGTTATAATTTATTCAATGGATTACAAGGTAAGAAAATATATAATATATTTAATTTAAATAAATATCAATATGTCATTATTATCATATTAAAACATAAAATTAATCATTATTTCCTTCCACATAAATAATATATTAAAAAATAATCACATCACTTCGAAAGTCAGTTGTCTATCATACACATGAGTGACATTATCGTATTCCACATGGAATGAAAATTTTGAAGGTATACGTGATATTATAATTCTATAAGTATAATTATATCATAATTATCATATATAAAAATTAAATTCTTTATTAGTACCATCTATTATAAGAGGTTATGGCTAATGAACTATGTCCGTTTGTAGGGCTGTAGTCCGTAGTAAACAAGATTAACATTTAATTTTCCATTAGAGGGAGGAGGATATGGTTGTAGGTCATGAAAAATAATTAAACAATATCAGTATATGTAATATATTTAGGTTATATATCATCATGGTTTTATAATATTTTATTTATGTGGAAGAAGAAATAAAATAAAACACTCTATTAAAGACGTTAACAACTTTTCGAACAACTTTTAGGTTTTCACCAAAAGACTTCATAGGTTAGCATTATGATCAATACAAGGATTATAGAATCAGGGTAGGAAATTAAAGAAGTGATTTTGGTTGGTATTTACCTAACTAAGAGGTTTTTTAATTGTGTAAATTATAGGAGACATGGTGGCCTTTAATAATTATGGGAGATGTCACATTTGTAATTTTTGAAAAGAAAGAATTACACCCATGTTCTTATCACAAAAAAAGAATCTAGATTGGACCATTTTGGTCCATAGAAGAGATAAGGATGAAATATTACCAAAACATAGATATTATACACATTTTTGGTCATTTTCAACCCTTATCATTTTTGTTTAACCCCCGGTACACTCATTTTTACCGTAATCATGATAAATTATTTTTACTATTTCCATTATCCATTATATTCAAAATTTAATTTGACTATATTAGATAATATAATTTTTTTATTGAAAATATGAAACAGTATTTTCAAAATTCATCTCACAGAAGTGGAATATTTTTTTTTAAAATTAAACCTGTGGATGTGTCATAAAAATGGGTTTACAATAAATTATTTTTTAAGGAAAGAATTATCTCATTATTACTATATGAAAAATAGTCATAATTAAAATAATTTTAATTAATTTTAATAGTTATAAAATCTTTAAATTTAATTTAAATAATTACTCATTATGTATTATTAAATTATTTATAGAGGAGAAACATTGTGCATATTAAAATAGTTTTCATAAAAATGTTTTATAAAGCCAAAAAAATAAACTTTTATTAAATTCCATTATAAAGATGATTTAAATGCAATTTATTTGATTTAATATAAAAAATAACCCCAATGTTAATTTTTAAATCAAATTTATATAATAATGGAACATAATTTATTAAAAATAAATGATAATTTTATAAAAATTGGTATTTTCACTTTTCACTAAAAAGTTAATATTTTATGAAAAAACCCAAAATTTCACCCTAAGTTAATATTGATATTCATATTTTAAAAGTGGTGTTAAATTTATAATATATTTTTTTTAGATTTTCTAACAATTAATTTAATTATTATCTAAGAAAAAATCATTTTCGAAGGAAATATATTTTTTGTAAAATGAAATATATTTATTAAAGTTTAGTGCTTATTTATTATACATTTTTAAATGTATTTATATTGAGTGGGAACTTTATATATAATTCATATTGTTTTTAATACTATTCGTACCCTCTAATTTAATGGATATGTTATATCGGTAATGTTTAAATATCAATATTTTAATATTACATTGTGGTTCAATTAAACATAGTATTGCGTGTAGTGCAAGATATCAAAGAAATACAATTTATTTAAAGATAAATATATTATAAATTCTCAAGGAATTATAATTAGTGTTTGTGAAAAGTGGTTTCTAATATAACATTCACTACTAGAAAATGAAGCTACTGCCACAGACCTATAGCCACGGTTTTAAACCATGGATAGAGGTGGCTATAGCCACGGTTTTAAAACTATGGATATACATCTACTTTTAGTATCCTATATAAATAGTTTTCATAAATGTGGGTATAACCAATAACTATAGCCATAGTTTTCCAAACCGTGGATATAGGGTTCTCGCTCTTCTGCGGGACAAAAATTCCCACCAGAAAATTAGAGGGAAGGTCTACTGCCATAGTTTTGTGGCTCTTTCCATGATTTTTATTAATATGTATATCATAATATATTCATATATATGTGAAGAATTCGAAGGTGTACTGGTTAGCGTCGTAGGTTGGAAAACGGGAGGTGTAGGGATCAAAACTTGGCGGGCACATTTTTTATTTAGGCCATTACCACGGTTTACCAAGGATATAGCCACAATTAAAACCATGAAAATAGCTTCCTATAGCCACAGTTTAAACCGTGGCTATAAGTAAACTTCCACAGTGAATAATTTTAGGGCCTATAGCCATGGTTTTCAAAACCGTGGCAACAGGTCGGGACCTACTGCCACGACGATAACGACCACGGTTACAACCATAGTTTTGGTGCATATTGCCACAGTTTTAAACCATGGTAATATGCCTTTCTTCTAGTTGTGATTATCTAATCATGGTAGGGTTCATGTAATTTAATTAATGGGGCGATAAAACCCATAATGACTATAAGAATGGAATTTAATAAATCTTAAAGATAGGTGGAGTTTTGGAAGGTTAAATGACATAAATAATGGAATTATATCTTTAAATCTAATTGTCATCATCATGTAATTTTCACATAGACTTAGTGTGATGGTAAATTTATTATATTTTCATCTATAATCATTAAAGTTTATGTTTGTCGAATGGAATTTCATATTGGATTTCCAAAAAACCCAAACAGGGAGAATGTTGGAACCACATTGATTCAGGATTGATATTGATTTTGTGTTCAATGTAATTATAGTTTTAGTAAATAATGTTAGAGTGAATAATTATACTGTGAGATTATTTCAAGGAGAAAAATATTTTACAGTAGTCTACCTTCATGATATATTTTAATAATTAGAGAAAAAGGGACATTTTAGAATAATTTTTGGGGATACAGTAAAGTTGTGTGAAGTTTTTAGTGAAATGAAATCATTTTAATGTTTCACTTACATGAAAGTACAGTAGGTACATGATAGCCAGTTCATAAAATTAATACAGAGTAGTAAGATGGTGGACAGACCATATATAAATAGATTGTTTGGGTCTTTTCTGATGAAGTTTTAATAATAACATAAATAGAATGATGGTAATTTTAGCGAAGTTGGAGAGGTTTTTGGAAAACAAATGTTTTGATGGGAAATTTTATCATATATGTGTTTCATATGAATCCATAATGGTTTCATATGAATCCTGAAGAGGACTTTACATGAGGGATTTTTTTTGAGACCACAAAGAGTATAGAATCATTCATAGATAAGAGGAAGTGTTTATATATGAACCATATTGGAAATAAATAATTTATAGAGGAATCCAATGAACTAAGACACTATACACATGGAATTTTTATAATCTAGTGATTATTGAGTTTTAAAGGGATATTTTAATATTAGTATAATAATGATAATTTTATTTTATATCGATGAATGATTAATTGGAATATTATGGGATTAATATAAGGATCCAGAAAGGGAGAATCATTGGTGAAGTAGAAGTTTGCATGAATAATGATAGTGTATGAAATAGTATTGTGTATGATGTACAGTTGTGTGAAAATTAGAACCATATACATAGGGGATTCATATGAAGTAGATCACTGTGGATATTTATATGAAATAGTTCATGTAAGGGATCTATATAAAGTAGCCTGAAAAAGGAGAGTTCTATAAAAAATCATTGCATATGACGTTATGCGATGTAGTTCTTGAAAGAAAACTCCCAAAGTACATTATGAGAAAGATTTGTGAAAATGTGTTTCCACATTAGACATTCATGAAGCATGGTTTTTTGAGAAAAGGATTTAAAATAGTGAAAAGAATACCTCATTGAACTTACATTCCATTTTCTGATTATTATTAAATTTATTGAAAAATATATTAGGGCATGATATTTTGAATATCCCATTGAAAATCACAAGACACATTCTTGATGATATGTAAGAGACCTACATGTTGATAAACTAAGAATACATTCATATGAAGTAGTATGATAAGGAGGAGTTGATGGAAGTGTTCTGAGTGTGGTGGTTCCTGATTCCATAAAAATAATTATACAGGGAGTGAGCCTAACCAAGAGTTACCATGGAAAAACAATTTCAATTAAATATAGTGAAGCACAATGTATTCAAGTGAAAAAATACAATTTTATGTAAATTATAATTGGATTACCACTTAATTGTTTACCAAGTGAAGTTATTATTCTATTCATTTAATTTCTACATTTTTTGTGGTGGATGTATGACTAACTATAACTGGTTCAACAAGTTCTAACTAGTGTGGGAATAAGATCCAACATTATAATAGAAAAAGTGAACAACCTTAATTCACCCCCCTCTTAGGGTGTCTCAAGTTAGAAAAGTTGTGATCTTGCATTAAGAAGTTATTTATAGTTTATATATATTAGGTGTTAATTTTTTTTTAAATTGAGGTATCTATTGGTAAAATAACCATGGGTGGAGGGACTTTGGGTTAGAATGTTCACTATCATAAGAGATTAGACCCTATCTAGAAAATTGGGTGTAAGATACTAGTCACTCCATGACTAATTATTGATTTCATTTTATTTTAATCCATTACATTAAAGGGTGTCATTTAAACTATGCATGATATATATTTGTATTTTTTTACATCCATATAAATATAATTCATGAGATAAGATGGTTAGATAAGAAAACCTCTCATAAATACATAGTGTTATATTCCTTCCAAAGAAATGTTTTTCAATTCCTCAACCATCCAACTAGATGTGTTTATGATAAATCTAGGTGCACATGGATTATATTTGGTAAAACAATAAATTTATGGGTGATACTAAGAGTCAGGTTCCCGTATTTGTTATATCCAGTTGATTACACTTTGGTAGAAATCCATAAGAGTTAAGATATTTGAGGAATGAAGTTGGGTTTATCCATATGATGGATTGGGAAAAGAGTTTTCTTTTTTAATTATCTATGAATCAAATATGATATAATTTAAATGATGGATTTCCTAAATAGCTATGAAATGGGGGAAAAATAAAGTAGGACAAAAGAATAATGAAATTTGGATCTTGTCCCACTAATTATTATTATGTAAATTTCAAAGGGGTAATCCTTTTAGTGGGAGAACAATTAATAAAATAAAAAATTAAATCATTGTAAAAAATGATAATCATCTGATAGAAGATTTGATTGTACCTAAAAAAAGGAATTAAATCAACCCATGAAAAGAAAAATGAATAATGGGATAATATCTATTAAGTAGTATAAAAACATGAGAATAGTTCTCATGCAAGAATTTAAGATGTACATGATGGAGAAAAAAATACCCAAAAAATCATACTGATAAAGCTAGTAAATTAGAGAAAGATTCTTATAGTATGTATAGTAATGATATCATTTATGTATCTATATTGATTCATGTTTTCATGGATCCTGAGCTAAAAAATAAAAATGGTAGTATGGATGCTTTTTGGATGATAGAAAACCTAAAAAGGATCTATCAATAATAGTCTAGATATGAGAGATATAAAGTTTCAAATTAACTATTTAAAAATAATATGGATGAGAATACTTCTCTCTAAACTCATGTTATAAATATAGCTGTGTATTAAATGACATAGAGATATCAAGTTCACTACTTTTTCTTGATCTATCCATGAAACTATATTTTTGATCTCTATGAGAATTTTTTTGATAGTTTATTATTAATTACTATATGAAAGAGTTCAACAAACATTTAAATGATATTGTCAATATGAAAAATATTGTTGAGTAAGACATAGGATGTCTAGGATATATTTCTATGATGATATTACATTTAGTAAATGAAAATATTACTTTTACTTTCATATCATAAAAATAATATATGTCATTTTTATCATAAATTCCAGAAAATACACCAAGCAATCCAAATTTATAGTTTCTTAAAGAGATTAGAAAAAATATTTTGAAATGAACTACATAATATTACATTTAAGTTGTAATTATTCACCCAATGATATAATTATTCTCTTATCACTGTATAGGATATCTAAGGAATATACACAATAAAGGGTTGGGTATAAAATACCACTAAGGGGTTATCAAAGTAAACATGAGTGTGAGATATCCGTAAACTTAGCTATTGAAATATGTAGGTTTGGAAAACCATCAATGAGCTCTGGTACCTTGGGGCATAATGCTGCCTTTATAAAAAGAGGTAGCAGGTCAGGATTCGGGAATGGCCGAAACTTTGAAGATCCCTCCCCCACCAGAAGGGAACCCAAATGAACTGGGTAAACGTTGAATGTGTTGGATAAATTGATGATGTGCATCAAAATGGGATGATGACTGGAGTAATGGATATTGTGATTATGCATAATTAGTTATCACAAAACCTGATTAACAATGTTCACCCTAACAAGATCTGGGACTTACCATGGAATATATGTATAGAGTTCCCTAAGATTTTTTATAGTGGATACCATAGAGGAAAGATGATTCAATTTCCTATATGTTAATAATGTGTGAATAAACACTCAAGGTATTGTCTCAAAGGAATGAGAATATGTTTTATATGTGTAGAAGAGGGGAATTGAGTAGTAAATTTTTGGGGGAAAATGAAAAGTACAGTCAACAAAGTGGATGGGAATATTAGTCTCCCTAAGGTATTATCGATGGATAAATGTTTAAAATTTTTAATGTTTGGGAATTATGAAAATTTATGTCCTGAAGGGAAATATCATGAAGATAATCAACATGTTTTTCTGAGTAATGGTTATATTATAGATGATAGAGATATTAAAAATTATATATGAGATGAAATTAGTGTTATGGAGAAAATATGATGAATCCTAGTTAATGGTTTGAGAAGGAAGTTAGATGATTGAGGTATTTATGTATTATAATTAAAGGATTATAAATCATGAAATATGTAAGTATTATTCAGTATATGTTCTTTGTTAAGGATTTGAAAAAATATGTTTAATGTTACTGATGGACTAGAAAATTTAGTTAATGTAAAGGTGATATCTTGGTTAAGGGAATATAAACATGAATATGTTCCTGAGGTTGAGAAAATGGTGTTTAGATAGGACATAGAAATTATTTATATAGATAAAGTAAATTGGATAGTAATAATGACCTAAAAACTGATAAAGGATTTCATGAAAAATTAGTTAATGTTATCATTAATGGAGTTTACAAAATTATTATATAAACGAATTATGTTTAGTAATATTTGGTTTTATTTAATGAATGAGGAGACATGAATATTTTCATTGAGGTTTTATGATAATTCAGGTCATTACCAAGGTTTAGGAGAATATATGAGCAAGGTATTCACATATTTGTCATGTGATCATTAATAGATAATTAAAAATATTTATAGGATTAATGATAATTTCATTTCATAAATTTAGTGACATCTTTCTAAATTTTTGTATTTTAATCTTTTTTAAGGTTCATAAGGAAAAAAATTTATGAAATATTTTATGTTGAAATTTTTATGTGGCGTTAGATTTTAATTTATTACTTCACCATACAAAGATTTATACATATTGGATGACCTATGATAACCATATTGTTGTGATGATAACTAATTATTGGTAGAATGAATTATCATTCTTATGATCCATTCATTCTTTAGGAAAATAAAATTCACCTTTATTTCTTATAGTAAGAGATGAAGTGTAAATTTATCAAGGCGCAACCAATTGATGAGATTATTCCTATGAAATATAATCATATCATGTTAGTATATATTATCTTGAAAATTCATCAAAATTAGGGAAAGGAACATGAAATAAAATTTTGTCAAGATGTCATTATTTTGGATGATATCAATAACCTTTTTCACACCCATTTGGTTTATGGTTTTGTGGTCATCAACCTCTTCTATATCTCCCACTTTATTGAGATCAATGATCTCTAGCACTCTCTATAATTATTTAAGTGTTTATTCAATTTCCATATCTTCACATCCCAGCTATGGTCTCCAATATGGAAACCTAGTTATGATTTACATTAGGTAACCATTATATTTTCAAAATTACATCTTTAAAGGATGATTTATTATTCATCCGAATGATGTGGGTTTCTATGATTAAATTTTCAAATATTAAAACTTTGATTACCGAGACATTTTTTGAGGGATAAATTAATTTTTAGGGGGTATAATTTAACATCATAATATTTTATGATTTTTTTTCAAAATTAATTTATAATTTTTCATTATTCACAACACTAAGTTTATCGTGCATTACATTCAATAATGATATCATTCATGACACATGACACTCATCTTCAGCAAACCATGAAATAATATTATATCCAATATGATCATTATAAACTATCCATTAAGTAGGTGGTTATAAATAGTATTAACTAATTTATGAAATGTATATATAAATTTTTTATTCAATATAAATTTATTTATAAATTTATACTAAATTTTAAATCAATATTTTAATGTAATTATATTCTTCAAATTCATTTTTCCTTTAAAAATAATTTTTTTACATTTTATGATAAAATATTAAAAGTTATTTACAAATATTTTATATAATATATTTGATAAAATAGACTTATTTTTTTAAACCATTATATCAAAACTAACTTATGGTGAAATTTTGGGATTTGTTTGGAAAATATTTATTTCTCAATGAATAGTGAAAAATTATGAGTTTTGTAAAACTATAATTTATTTTAAATAAATTATGTTATTTAAATTCCCCATTATGTTTTAAAGTGACATAATTATTATTTAGGAACATTTATTAAACTTTATTAAATTTGAATTAGATTTATATTGGATTTTGGTACATATTTCATTTTTGGCATAAAAAGGGGGTTTTAAACTGTTTTAAAGTGCATAATGTTTCTCTATTTTAATTAATTAAAACAAACCCTAAATATGAATTTTTAAATTAAAATTATGTAATATATATCAATAAATTTAAATTTAAATTCCTACAATAATTACTACTCTAAATAAATTTAATATAAAATCATATTCTGCTTAAAAAATACAATTATAGAAAGAACACTTTTTCATCAGGTCTACCGATTTTGTTTTATATTTAATTTTTTCAATTTTTAGATTTTTTTGAAAAAATAAATTTCATTTTTAAAATTTAAATTTCAACATTTTATTATGGTGAATTTGTGTTATTTTGTTTTGAAAAGTTTCATTTTTTGATGAATTATGAAAAATATTGAATTTTAACTAAAAAATGCCTTTTCATTTAATTTATTTATAAAGTTATTTAATATTTTAAATTATTTATAAATTAATATTATTTAATTTATAAATCCATGAATGAAATTTAAGTCATTTTAATAAATTTTATATGGAATTTTGATATAAAAAACTTTCTAATATATTGAAAATTTTATATTTAGAACCCTCTGTTCTCATCACATCTTCGAGATTTATTTTAAATTAAATTGCACTACTATAAATGAAATTTATAAAAATTGATTCCATATTCTAAATAATAATAAATTATATTGTCTAATAAGTCCAATTTTTTTTACCAAAATTAATACTAGAAACAATACAAATTATTTACAGCGGTTATAGAAAAATGGGTTTACCATGGGGGGGGGGGTAAAAAGATAAGGGTTAAAAATAACCCAAAACCAATCGAAGACCCATTTTATAGAAATATTTTTATCTTATTAATTATGTTATCTATAATGGTTCATTATTTTTTCCTTGTTATATGAAAAAAACATGGGTGGAATTATTTATTTCAAAACATTATAAGTGTTCCACTCTCCTCACTTATAAAAGGCCACCCCTTATCCTATATTCTATACACCCTCAAACCCATTTATTTTTTCAATTAACTTCTAAAATAACTTCAAAAAAATACCTCATATCATTTTTGATTCCATATTTTATCAAAAATAAAATCTAGGATGTATTTTGAAGCAAAACTAAGAAGGATACCCGAAGAAGAGGTAATGTTCATCAATTGTCATTTTTTTATTTCTACCTCCACCTATATCAAATAATATTTTAAAATTATGGAATAAAAACCCCCTTATATTAAATATTATTAATTGTTTTATGTTATGTTCATGACCTACAACCATTTCCACATCCATCACATGGGTTAAAGAATCATTATTCATGAAAATGGTAGTTACCGCCTCACAAACTGATGTCATTCAGTTTTCCATTAACAACTCTCATGTTTGGATGTAATGATGGATTTATTGTTAATGTATGATATTTAGGATATTATTATGATTATTTATTTATTATATCACAGATACCTTCATGAACTCCAATTTTTGGGAATGTGATAACATTTCCCCTGTGTATGGAAGACTAGCAACTAGCGAAGTAATGTGATTCATTCACGCTTTACATAGAAGGTAATAGGGATGGTTTCAACAAAAAAATGTGATATATATGACCTAATTGTGATTTTAATGATAATATACCACTTTCCTTTATTTATTTAAATCCAGAATGAAAATGGAAACAATGTTCATGCATACATACCGCCTACCATCTATATGAATGGTGTATTTTATTTTCTATCACTAAATTTTATGTACTAATATAAATAAATATATAATTAATATATATTATATTTATATCATGGATAAAATTATAGATTTTATGAAATCATTAAAAGAGTAATATTACTAAAAAAATCAAAACATATGAGAAAAACAAAGCAGTTATTACCCAAAATGAAAAATAAACGTGGAATTTGTAATAAAAAAGTAATAAAGAGGTGAAAAGAAAATAATATATGGTATGATATATATATATATATATATATAAATATTGGTTTGAAATATATTTATAATAAAATTATATTTATTATAATAGAGCTTTAAATGTGTGTGATGGAATTCATGACTTATGGTATGGGATTTCTAGCCTCTCTTTTATTTCTAAGAGACATATACAAATTCACTACATATTTTTTATATACTATACATTTGAAATGTTATGTCATGAATATAATATTTTTAATTATATTTAATTTTTATTTTGATGTTATAATTTATTTTTGGATTTTTATCAAAAGATTACTAAAGCACTAAGGGATTTCTAGTCTCTCTTTTATTTCTGGGATACATATGAAAATTCACCACTTGTTTATTTTTTGGGGTGTATATACTACCCCATTAACATTTTATATCATTAATATACTATTTTTAATGGTATTTAATGTTTTATTTTGTGGTATTATTTATTGGGTCTTACGGTTCAAAATTTTACTACAGTGGTACTTGATTTCCATCTCCCTTTTATTTTTCTATGAGTCACATGCCATATTCCCAAAATATTTATTTTATATAGTGTATATACTACCCATGGTTTTAGTTTATGATTCATATCCTTAAAATTGTGATTTACATATTCATTTTATGATATATCTTTCACATGGTTAATGCTTCAAAAGATACCAAAGGAGTAATAGATTTTTGTCTCAATTTTTATTCTTCAAGAAATAAATTATATTATGAACGTATATTGAATCACAGGGTGTATATATAGCTTATTTACATGTAATATCATGAATTTATTTATCCTCATGAAATTTTAATTTCAATTTTTTTGTTATTCGTTCATGGGTCTTATGATTTATTACTACTAAAGTGGTAATGATTTTATGTTACAATTTCATAGTCTAAAAGTACTGCTTATGATTATGTTTCTGATGATAAAATCTTATGACCTATCTCTCAAAAAAAATATTAATTTTCATCTCCTGTATTTATTCATAATATTTTCAAGTAATAATCCCATTTTCCCACTCTTTTATACTTCAAATAATTGGGAAACATTTTTTAAGAAAATATAAATTTACTTCAATCACCAGTCGGAAAGCTGCTATTTTTTAAAATGAAGTTTTACAAAAAAATGATTTCAAAAATGATTTATTATTCTCATATAATTTTTAAAATAAATGGTTTACCCATGTTTGACCTTTTAAATAAAATTGAATGGAAGATTTATTTTATTTAAAAAAAATTAATTTTTCTTTTACAGAATAAGTTAAAGGAATCGTTATTTTAATGCCTACCACATGAAATAATCTTTATATTGTCATAATAATTTTTTAATTTTAATAATACATTTTAATTTTTCATTTTAATTTTCAAATAAAAATGTTTTTAAATTTTTTTATGTGTAATTTTTTTTTTCAAATAAGAAATGAAATTTTACTCAAAAAATGTTTTAAATGGGAATTCAATGTAATTTTATATCTAATATGAAATACATTAATGTTACCTATACCTTAATGGGGATATGATCCAAGGATTTTATTATTATTATTTATCATAACAGTTTATTTTTATGATGGAATGATGTTTATGCACCCATTTCAATTCCATAATTTATACTATGGTAAAATTATTATGAAACATAATTCATTTTACATGGGTTATTCTATGATTAAATAATATAATTATTATGAAACATATCTCTTTTCCACTGATTATTATATGATGAAATATTTTTGAAACCATTTCATATCATTGGTTGTAATAAGGTGAATTTTTTATGATATTATGGAACACATATGTATGATATTCATTAGGTGATTTGTGGTACCTATATATCCCTCCAGTGCATTGGGTAATTATTAATTTTAAATGCGATCAATGGGTACACATGAGGTTATCGTATGCCTGAAAGAGGCTACACAAGAGGTCATCCCAAGACCAAAGTTGTTACACCTATGGTTAGACCAAGCTTAACATGTTATGAATGTTTTTATTGGTAACCTTGACATAAATTTTGTATTCCTATATGTATTCCACAAATCTATCTCTTTTTACAATGTTATGCTCTCATGGATTATTTTATTTATTTCCCTTATTATTCTTGTTTTATGAACTACCAATATCTATTCCATGACTCAATATTATGATATTTTATATGCAGGGTATGGTTTTTAAATATTATGATCAAGTTATAATACCCTCACACTCTTTTTATTATTACATATCTCCCTTGTTTAACCTTTTAAAATATCCGAGCACACACTCTCTTATGTTTCGTTTCCCAAAGTTACAAATAAATGTTTTAAGTAGGGTATGATTGTGAGGAGTACTAAATTGTAAGATCTATTTGGGATACATTAAAGATTTTTCAATTAATTAAGAATATTTTGTTCCATCTTTCCAAATGCACTAGTCTATTACCGTCCTCAGGCATGTATTTCTATAATGAATTGAATATTCATCTAATTTTTTTTAATATAAATATATAAAAATATGAGGTCACTATAGTGTAACACTCAGAAAAATAGAGTGTAATATAAAGACCCAATCTTGATATACATGGACATTACATTACTTTTGCAGAAAACTTTATACATGACACAAAACGACGCCCAGAGACAGTGTTAGTTTAGTGTTTTTGGAAACTCGGAACATAATCTTCTAATCATGGTGAAAGATCTTCAATATCTCCCATAAAGATCTTACCATTTTGTTTTCTTACCTAAAAACCTCCTTTATATCCTGGGGAAAAGAAAACATATAAAGGGTGAGCTCAAATTCTCAGTAAGGGAAAGCATGGAGAACATAAAACAATCCATAAACATTTGAACGTAAAAACATGAACATAAAACATCCAAATCATGAGTAATGAAAAAAATCTTGGCAGTACATAAGGCACATATCATAAAGGAACCTTAATCGTGATTAAATATAATCCTAATAAAACATGTAATTATGTTAAACCATTAAGAACATGTTATGATTTCCATAGTAGCCAAGAAATTGCTGCCAAGACCATCATAGTGGACAAAGTCCATTACTGAACTGGGTTTATTTTCCATTCCAGCCCTATATTACTGAACCAGATTTTACTTACCATTCTAGCCATGTCTGTCTCATGAGATATAAATCTTTACCCAATGCATTGGAAGGATATATAGTTACTTCTCATCTCATAATGAAATTATTCTTTCGTGTGCCACAAAATAAACATAAATCATTCATTATAACCCAATGAATAAAATGGGTTTCATATACATCATTCCATCATAACATAATCCATATAAAACAATAGATATAATTTAATCATAAATAAAATAAAACCATGTAAATAATAGGGAAATTATACATGGAAAATATCCACACTAAATAATGTCATCCTAGATGGAAAATAGTTTTGATAAAACACTTGCAATTAATTCTTGAGGAAAATATTCTTTCTTCTTTAAAATAATTTTCTTTTATCAAAATGCAGTAAAATTTTAAAATAAAATAATTTAATTCAAAATAATCATGAAATCATGTAGAGTATTATTTATGTAAATAAGGTGTTATGAAATCGTAAAAATCTGTTCATGTCGTATAAGTAAAAAACATCCTCCTCGTACTTTTGCCAGAAAACTAAAATAGTACCTCGTATGGTAAAAAAAGAAATATTCCTTCCATACCATGTGGTAAAAGTTAAAAAGGGTAAAAATGAATTTAAACAAACATGGAATAATAGTAAACATTTTATGAAATAATTTTGAGAAAACATGGACATGGATGATAAACATAACCCCAGTAAATACTTACAAATAAACAATCTCGGATAAGAAAGAGATTGGAATAATTATCCCTTACCTTTTATGATCGGTGGAATCATACATGTCATAAAATAAAGAAAATTAAATGAATATGTAAAAATAATATCCTCCATAATAAAAATCATAAAACATCCATGGGAAGCATAAACACCATACAAAATAAATAGATGGTGATTAAGGCATATGTCTCACAGAAATAAAAGTGAGATGAAATAATCCCTTACATTATGTACAATTTCTTCTATATGGGTCCGAGAATCCTATATGGTGGTTTTAAATATATTATTAACTTGTATAAGAACCATAATAATATTTATGTTATCATATATGATTCACTAACAAGTTTATATTACCCATTTATTTGTCAATTCCATGTTAAAGAAATGTTTTGGGTAAAATGGTTTCATTCATCATACGTGTTTTGACGTGTAATTACTCATATGACTCCTTAGATCATGCTTACATACTTTGAGAATGTAAGAAATTATTTATATATAATATATACTTATAATATACATATATATAATAGATCGATAAATTGAATGAAATACACCATTCATGGAGATGGTAGGCCGTACGTACGCATGAATACTGTTTTCATTTCCTTATTAAATTGAATAGAAGTAAGTAAATAACATATAAATAAATCCAGTATCATTATTATTTCATATATATCATGATTATTTATTATATATACTTTATAATCATTCTGGAATGGTTTACATGGAAAAAGAATCTCATCGCGTCGTGGAGACGGTAATCCGTACGTACACACGAGCGATGATATCATTCCCATAATTATTGAATGGAATTGGAGTGGATGATATAATTTATCAGAATCATTATGATGTTATAATAATCATATATAGTTATTATTTCCACCATTATACCCATCCAAGTATGGTGGTGGTGGAAAATCAGATTACACCACGGCGTGGAGACGGTAAGCCATACGCACGCACGTATGATGATTTTGTTTTCCGTAGGATGTATAGAAGGTGAAATAGGGTTGTTTAATATTTATAATAAAATATCAGTATATTAGAAATACTTATGTTATTACTTTATAATGAAACAAATAGTTAATAGTAAGTATAAGAAGAAATAAATTTGAAAGAATCGGTAAAGGATATTACCTCTTCTTCTACGCGCCTCTTTTAAACCTCTTCTTAGGGCACTAAAGTTGGTTTTTGAAGAAGACCAGGATCCCTAGTATGTTTCCAGGGAAGTGTATAAGGTAAATTTTCAGTGTTTTTTTCGATATTGAAGGCTCAAAATGTTGTTAATAGGAGAGGGAGGAGGTTCCCTTTTATAAGGGAGGAGAGGGGCACTTTGTGAAACCTCAAAAATATTAATTTATAAGAAATTCAATCCCCACTTAAAAACCTCCAAAAATGACTCAAATACTAATATGAGATTATATAGGGTTGTAATATCATCAAAAAATAAAATTTAGACTTGTTGGGAATTTATTTTTAACCTTATCAACTTGATTTATCATTATTTAATCTATTTAATTTTATTTGTGGTAATAATATCATAAATTTTAAATTATTATAAATAATTACTTATGTGTTGTGAATTGTCCATAATTGGATACTTTATGATATTTTAGACCATATAAATTTCAATTTATAATTTTTAAATATTTTTGTTATTTTTAAACAATTTAATAATATGTTATTTTTATAAAATAACAATAGTGTCTATTTTGACACTATTCAATTATTTGAATTTAAATTAAATTAAAAAAGAATATATATTCAAAAAAAAATATTTAAAAGATTCCTAACTTTTCATATTCATCTAAAAAATTCATGTAGCATGTTAAGTTTTTAATATAACATTTATTTTAATATTTTTAAAACCATTTATATGATATTTCCCTTAATAAAATAATTACTACATCATTTTTGTATAATTATTTAATATACTTATTTTTTTGTATAAAAATTGAAAATAAAATACTATGATGTAGATAAGTCTAATATATTCCATAATAATACATTTACTCGAATTTATCATCTTAAAATGAAAACATTTAAATTTTTATATTTATTAAATTTTGAAGGTGACAACTTTGACATTATTTAAAATAAATTAATATAAGTATCATAATTACTTTTAGAAGGCTCCAAATGGTCAAATATTCGACCATTTTATGAATATGGTTTACATGTACACGATCAATAAGTTTTTGTTAGGTGATGTTTGCCTTTTATGGTCAATAGTAGTTTAATAATAACTGTATTATTTATTTTTCACTAAATAAACAATTTCTGCATCACTATTGTGTCACCATTAATGATAATTATTTAATCCCTAAAAATTATAAATAAATTCACATGATGTAGATAATTTTATTATCTCTCTGGTGACTATTTATGTTTGATGTTTTTTTGATTTTTATCACTAAATTAAAATTATTACACTTATAAGATATAAGAGAGTGACATGTTGTCACTTTCTTTGGTTTTAATAATAATTACGTCATTTTCATGGTCAAAAGTCCATGAAATGAATCTATTCCTACCCTTAGGTGATATGAGTTTACTTTTATTCATCTAATATAATTTTTGAAGGTGTTAGGGTAATTGGATAATATTATTGTTACCCTTAATTGCCCGATTTACCTTTAACGGTGGTAAATAAAATTTACCGTAGTTACTATTCATAATTCCCAAAAATAAAAAAGTAACCTATTAACATAATTTAGACCAACTGATTCCAAATATGGAATCAAATTTTCCAAATTCAAGACACAGAAGATTCAGTAATTAATTTAAAATTAATCCCGTTGTCGAAAAAAATGGGTTTTTATTTAAAACATTACAAATGATTGAAATGTTTTTACCTATGAATTCAAGGTAAAATTAATGATAATGAAAGACATTATATTAAAGAGTAAAAATATATTATATTTATAATTTAAAACCATTCAATATTATAGTTTAATCTTATAAATTATCTTGATGAAAAAAGTTTTTTTTAATTAAAAGTTAACATATTTTTACTATTCCTCAAAATATGAACGTTATCAGAAAAATATAAAAACTTTATCCAATGTAAACATTTATATCCTGATTCAAAAGAAGAAGTTTATTTTTCAAAATTGAATTTATAAACTTTTTAAAAATTAGATTTAAAATTTGTGCGCCATCAAAATGCGGCAAAACTGCATTTTTTTAAAGATATTTATTTTACACAAAAAAATTATTTTGTTCTCATACCATGATATAGAAAATGTGTAAGATGAATGGTAATGTCATAAAATTAAAAATATAGTCAATAAAATTCATAATGGCTAGTTCATAATAATATTATAATAATATCACGTTTAGTGAAACTTGGTATTCCGTACAACACACGCTATTGAGGAAGGTCACTCTTGCATGTAATGCAAACCAAGTCAGGGTTGCGTGTAGGGAAAGCTTCCTTTGGTGTTGCGTATAACATAATCAAAATATAGTTCAGTTATAAATTGATCAAAATCTATACTTGGTGTTGTGTAAAATGAATTTTATTTGAAATAAATTGAAATTGTGTGCAACACAAGCCAAGAATAGTGTTGCATATACTACAAGCTAACACAGTGTTGCGTATAGTGCAAGATAATCTTGGTGAAGCGTACAATAAAATACATCAAATAAATTAAAAAGAAAACTTCTCATAAAATCTTAGTGTTTTACATTCTACCCCCTTAAAATAAATTTCATCCTAGAAATTCGTTGGGGTTATAAATGTTTTTCTACTTGAAAGTTTCTTTCATAAAAACCCACATCATAAAAAGGAATAGTAAAACTTAATTTTAGAAAGGAAATTTAGAAACATAACGGTCACCCAAATTAAATTAGCATTGGGTTTCCACATTGGAGAATATAGGTGAAAATATGGATATGAAATAGAAATCTAACCATCATGTTCTGATAAAGAGTGGTAGAGAACCCGGCTATGAAAAAGCCAACAATCACAAAGACATAAATTTGTGATGATCTAAGGTACCATCTGATTCATCGGATATGAGAGTACTATGAAAACATTTTTGGTTTTCAAGATCATTTACCTAAAGTTGATGAGTTTTTACATAAGGAGAAATAGTTACTTGATTTCAGTGTAATATCATCATTGGTCATTCCATGAAAAATTTACACTTCATCTCTTATTTAAAGAAATGAAGTTGAATTTTTCATTCTTGAAGTATTAACAAATCATGCGATTAAATGATAGGTCATTCCATCTGTCTCTATCACAAAAAGGTTAACACAAGTTACTAAATACACATAAGTCCATCTATTATGAGATTAATCATATATGGTTCCTAAAATTGACATATACTTCATATATCATACCGCTTAATAAAATAAAATTAATTTATACTAACCAGGGACTTCCTGTAGGCCAGTGGTAGGCGATAAAGTCCTGTCGCACTTTGATTGTGAGTTCAATTCCCCACAACCTTGTCTGAAGTGTTGGGTTTTTTTCCATCCTACAGGTTGTCCTTCTTCTAAAACTACACTATTATAACATTCTAGAAAAAGGGTTATCGTTAAACAATACTATCTTATGTCCAAATTTATCAATTCCAACCTTTAGTCTTATCGAAAATACTTCTGTCCAATCTCATAGTATAAGGAAAATGATTACTAGAAATGTTATCTACCAAGCATGTGAATACCATCATTTATCCCCCATATATCATAAGATATATCTTGTTGATTGCATTCCAAACATGTGAATACCTTAATCATGTATTCTCTTGAAACATGAATTACCATTGAACCTTAGTGAAAACATGAATGGTGTCAAAAGTTAACTCTTTCCACATACCAAAATCCCAAAATTTCTATATACTCAAACCATAATGTCACTTTGTCCTTATATCCATCATGAGCTCATAACATATCATCTGCTTTCCAAAAATATTTCAACCACTTTTCCTGGTTACTGGTACCATATTTTTATGGAAAACAACAATGGACCAATACATAGATATTTCAACATACCATAAAAGTACCTCAACAACATTATTCTTGAATTAAAATACATAAGCCCTTCAATCCATCTTCTTCAATGATTGGCATGGAATAGGTCTTTACTTGATTTAGAAGTAACCTCTTAGGTCAGGTTATTGAGTTGGGAAATTCCCATGTTCTCCACAGACAAGACATTGAACTCCATAACAGTCTGTCACTCTTTGACCCTTTTCCCCACACAGACAACATCTTCCCCTCCATTTGAGGCATTCCTCAAGGTTCTTCTTCCCTTCTTCTTGATATGTAAAAATCTTCATCTTCCTTGATTATATTCCTCTCTATGATAACATGCATAAAAGTCCATCTTCCTGTTATTTGATGACTTAGGAATACCACTAAATTTCACCTTGTTAATCATATATCATGATGAATGATTCGGCATAATCACAACATCTTTCTCTCTAGGAATTACGCTATTTTTCTGCTAATAGTCACAAATGTTTCCATCAGATTAAATATTAACCTAATTCCTTTTGGTTCCCTCCATTAACTAAAACCAAAAACCACTGTGTAAGAATTAGTTAAAATAATGAGGAACCAAAAAATCATAAAAAGTCACTTATAAGATGTATAACTTATGAAAACTTTTTAAATCTATGACAGATTAGGTTTACCCTAGGTAATTTATGATCGTTAACATAATTCTAGGACTATAGTTTATACTTATAATTAACCTTTGGGATATCCCTAGACATACCTTAGAAATATCTCTAGGGATATCACTAAAGTTTTTGCATCCTAGTTTCCAAAGGTTGACTAAACCTTCGCTCGGATACCAACTATAAAGACCCAATTTTTATGTACATGGAAATTACATTACTTTTGCAGAAAACATAATACATGACACAAAAAGACTCCCAAAGGCCATGTTAGTTTAGTGTCTTTGAAAACTCTGAACATAATCTTCTAATCATGGTTAAAGATCTTCAATATCTCCCATAAAGATCTTCTCCCTTTTTGTTCTTACCTAAAACCTTCCTTTATACCCTGGGGAAAAGAAAACATATAAAGGGTGAGCTCAAATTCTCAGTAAGGGTAAGCATGGATAACATAAAAAAATTCATAAACATTTGAACATAAAACATCAAAATCATGAGTAATGACATAAATCTTGGATGTACATAAGGCACAGATCATAAAGGAACAATAATAATTATTAAATATTATGGGAATAAAACATGTAATTGTGGTAAACCATTAAGAACATGTTATTATTTCCATAGTATCCCAGACATTGCTGCCAAGACCATCATAGTGGACCAAGTCCATTACTGAACCAGGTTTACATGTCGTTCCAGCCCTGTATAACTGAACCGGATTTTACTTGTCATTCCAGTCATGTCTATATAATGAGATATAAATCTTTACCCAATGAATTGGATGGAGATATAGGTATTACCCATCTCATAATGAAATCATTCTTTCGTGTTCAACAAAATAAACATAAATCATTCATCATAACCCATTGAATAAAATGGGTTTAATATACATCATCCCATCATAAGATAATCCATATAAAAAAATGGATATAATTTCATAATAAAAAAAATAAAACCATGTAAATAAAAGGGACATTATACATGAAACATATCCATATTAAATAATGTCATCTTAGATGGAAATTAGTTTTGATAAAACACTTGAAATGAATTCTTGAGGAAAATATCCTTTCTTCTTTTAAATAATTTTCTTTTCTCAATATGCCATGCAATTTTAAAAGAAAATAATTTCATTGAAAATAATCATGAAATCTTGTAGAGTAATCTTTATGTAAATAAGGTGTTATGAAATCTTAAAAATACGTTCATGCCATATAAGTAAAAAAACATTCTCCTCATACTTTTGCCGGAAAAGTCAAAAAGTACCTCGTATGGAAAACAAAAGAAAGATTCCTTCCATACCATGTGTTAAAAGTAAAAAATGGTAAAAATGACTTTAAATATACATGGAATAATTGTAAACATTTTATGAAATCATTTTGAGAAAACATGGACATGAATGATAAACATAACCCCAGTAAATACTTACGAATAAACAATCTCATATAAGAATGAGATTGGAATAATTATCCCTTACCTTTTATGATCGGTGGAATCATACATGTCATAAAATAAATAAAATTAAATGCATATTTAAATATCATATCCTCCATAATAAAAATCATAAAACATCTATGGTAAGCATAAACACCATACAAAAGAAATAGATGGTGATTAAGGGATATGTCTCACAAAAATAAAAGTGAGACGGAATAATCCTTTAACTCATGTCCAATTTCTTCTGTATGTGTCTGAGAATCCTATATGGTGGGTTTAAACATATTATTATCTTATATCAGAGCCATAATAATATTTATGTTATCATATATGATTCAATTACAAGTTTATATTACCCGTTCCTTTGTCAATTCCTTGTTAAAGCAGTGTTTTGGGTAAAATTGTTTCATTCATCGTACGTGTTTTGACTTGTAATTACTTATATGATTACTTAGATAATGATTAATTAATTCCATAATTTAAATAAATATTTATATATAATATATACTCAGAATATACATATATATAATAGATCGATAAATGGAATGAAATACACCGTTCATGGATACGATATGCCATACATATGCATGAACGTTGTTTTCGTTTCCTTATTAAATTGAATGGAAGTAAGTAAAAAACATATACATAAATAAAATATGATTATTATGTCATATATTTCATGATTATTTATTATATATACTTTATAATCATTCTTGAATGGTTAACTTGGAGAATGAATCTCATCGCGTCTTGGAGACGGTAATCCGCACGTACACACGAGCGATGATATCATTCACATAATTATTAAATGGAATTGGAGTGGATGATATAATTTATTATAATAATTATGATATTATAATAATAATATATAGTTATTATTTTCACCATTATACCCATACAAGTATGGTGGTGGTGTAAAAACAGATTACACCACGGCGTGGAGATGATAAGCCGTACGTACACACGCGCGGTGATTTTGTTTTCCGTAGGATAGATAGAAGGTGAAATAGGGTTGTTTCATATTTATAATAACATATCATTATATTAGAGATACTTATGTTATTACTTTATAATGAAATAAATAAATAATATAAAGTATAAGAAGAAATAAATTTGAAAGAATCAGTAAAGGATATTACATCTTCTTCGACGCGCCTCTTCTAAACCTCCTCTTAAGGCATTAAAGTTGGTCTTTGAAGAATACCAGGACCTCTAGTATGTTTCTAGGGATTTGGAGAAGATAAATGGTCAGGTTATTGCCAATATTGAAGGCTCAAAGTGTTTTTAATAGGAGAGGGAGGAGGTTCCCTTTTATAAGGGAGGAGAGGGGCACTTTTGGAAACCTCAAAAATATTAATTTATAATAAATTAAAAACCCATTTAAAACCCTCAAAAAAGACTCAAATAAAAATATTATATGAGATAGGGTTGTAATCTCATTATCCAATAAAATTTAGACATGTTGGTAATTTATTTTAAACCTTATCAACTTGATTTATCCTTATTTAATCTATTTAATTTTATTTGTGGTAATAATATTCAAAATTTTAAATTGTTATAAATAATTACTTATGTGTTGTGAATTGTCTATAATTGGATACTTTATTATATTTTTGACCATATAAATTTCAATTTAATTTTTTAAAATATTTTTGTGACTTTTAACCAATTTAATAATATGTTATTTTTATAAAATAACAATAGTGTCTATTTTGACACTATTCTATTATTTGAAATTAAATTAAATCCACACAGAAGAAATATTCGAACCAAAAAATATTTAATAGATTCTTAACTTGTAATATTAATCTGAAAAATTCATGGAGCACATTAATTTTTTTGTATAACATTTATTTTAATATTTTTAAAACCATTTATTTGATATTTCCCTTAATAAAATAATTACTACAACATTTGTTTATAATTATTTAGTATACTTATATTTTGTATAAAAATTAAAAATAAAATACTATGATGTATATAAGTCTAATATATTCAATAATAATACTTTTACTTGAATTTATCATCTTAAAATCACAATATTTAAATTGTTATATTTATAAAATTATGAAAGTGACAACTTTGACATTATTTAAAATAAAATAATATAAGTGTCATAATTACATTTATAAGGTTTAAAATGGTCAAATATTAGACCATTGGATGATTATGGTTTACATGTGCACGACCAATAAGTTTTGGTTAGGTGTTTTGTGCCTTTTATGATCAATATTAGTTTAATAAAAACTGTATTTTTGATTTTTCACTAAATAAACAATTTCTGCATCACTATTCTGTCACCATTAATGATAATTATTTGATCCCTAAAAATTATAAATAAATTTACATGATGTATAAAATATTATTATATTTCTGGTGACTATTTATGTTCGAAGTTTTATGAAGTTTATCACTAAATTCAAATTATTACACTTATAAGATATAAGAGAGTGACTTGTTGTCACTTTTTTTGGTTTTAATAATAATTACATCATTTTCACGATCAAAAGTCCATGAAATGAATCTATTTCGACCCTTAGGTAATATGGGTATACTTTAATACATCCAATTGAATTTTGGCAGGAGTTAGCATAATTTTATAATATTATTATTACACTTAATTTCCTGATTTACCTTTAACTGTGGTAAACAAAATTTACCGTAGTTACTATTCATAATGCTCAAAAATAAAAAGTAACCTATTAAAATAATTTGGAGATAATTATTCCAAATATGGAATCCATTTTTCCAAATTCAAGACACAGAATATGCAGTAATTAATTTAAAATTAACCCCGTTGTTGAAAAAAATGGGTTTTTATTTAAAACATTGCAAAAGATTGAAATGTTTTTACCTATGAATTCAATGTAAAATTAATGATAATGAAATACATTATATTAAATGGCAAAAATATATTATATTTATACTTTAAAACCATTAAATATTATAATTTAACCATATAATTTATCTTGATGAAAAAAGTTGTTTTTAATTAAAATTTAGCGTATTTTTACTATTCATCAAAATATGAACGTTATCAGAAAAATATCAAAACTTTATCAAACATAAATTTTTATATCCTGATTCACTAGAATAAGTTTAGTTTGTAAAATTTAAATTATAAACTTAGTAAAAATTAGATTTCAAATGGGTGCGCCATCAAAAGGCAACGAAACTGCATTTTCAAAAAAATCTTATTTTACCCGAAAAATTTATTTTGTTCACATACCATGATCTAGAAAATGTGTTAGAAGAATGGTAATGTCATAAAATTTAAAATTTAGTTAATACTATTCATAACGGCTAGTTCATAATAATATTATAATAATATCTTGTTTAGTGAAACTCCGTATTGCATACAACACATGCTATCGTGGAAGGTTTCTCTTGCGTGTAATGCAAACCAAGTCAGGGTTGCGTGTAGGGAAAGATTCCTTTGGTGTTGTGAATAAGATAATAAAAATATAGTTCAGTTATACATTCATCAAAATCTATACTTGGTGTTGTGTAAACTGAATTTTATTCGAAATAACTTGAAATTGTGTGCAACACAAGCCAAGAATAGTGTTGCGTATACTACAAGCTAACAATGTGTTGCGTATAGCCCAAGATAATCTTGGTGAAGCGTACAACAAAATACATCAAAGAAATTAAAAATAATACTTCTCATAAAACCTCGGGGTGTTACATGTAAAATGGGGGAACCACACCCTGATGTGACATGGGGGTTACCAACCCTGGAACCTCTCAGATGATCCTGCCCTGATCACCACCATCATTAAGCATCTCTTAAAGAAGCATCATTATTATAAAACCTCACATCGTATCTTTTATGAAAAAATAAGTACCACTAGTTTATTATACAAGGAATAAAACATAAGATAGGATACTCATGGGCCAAAATCCAAATCTTAAAAAAGGATATGAGAGAAAGATGTTTCTAGGGGATACATGACATGTGTTGGGGTCCACATGATGTGTGACCTCACCTCAATTCCTGTACATGTTCTTCAATAGAAAATCCTTGCCAAGAAATTTTATACAACATGGTGTATAAACACGGAACATGAAATATTTGTCTACCCAGGGTCCTGGGAATCTATACCTGCACTACTAGAATTCTAGTTTTTTGCGATGGGTTATTTGCGACGGGATCTCGTCGCAAATAAGTTTTAGCGACGGGGTCCCGTTGCAAATAGCCTGTTGTAGAAAACAGTGTCACAAAAAATATTATTTGCGACTGAACCGTCGCAAATAATATTTTTTGCGACGAGCAAAATCACCATCGCAAATAAGTCTCCGATTATATACTTTATATATAAAAACTTTTTTGCAATGGGCACGTCGCAAATAATTTTTTGTGATGGTCCCGTAATTCCGTCGCAAATACATTTTTGAAAATATTTATTTAGACTATTTGTGACAGGCCCATCGCAAATACTATTTGCGACGCGCCCGTAATCTCGTCGCAAATACCTTTTTAAATAAAATATTTAGGCTATTTGAAACGGGATCCTATCGCAAATTATAAATAAAATTAAAAAAAAAATAAATTTAATAAAATTGTTATTTTTGAAAAATTAATTTTAATATTATTAAAATAATAAAAAAATAAAAAATATTGAAAATCTCAATATTCACAAAAAAATATAAAAAAATCATAAAATATTAGTATGAATATTGAAAAACTAATTTTAATATTATTAAAATAATAAAAAAAAATAAAAAACATTAAAATTATCAATATTCACAAAACAAATATAAAAAAAATCATAAAATATTATTATTATTATTATTATTATTATTTTTATTATTAATAAAATAAACAATCATTAAAAAATATAATACGGAAAAAATATATTTAATAAAATTATGATTAATAAAACAATAATATTAATATTATTAAAATAATAAAAAAATTAAAAATTTTAAAATTCTCAATATTCACAAATAAAATATTAAAATATTAAAAATTAAATTATGTAATATTCATACAAATATAAAAGCCAGAAACCGTAAGTAGTTAATATTAAAGCAAATGTTAAATTTAAATGTTTTTGACATAAAAAAATCACTGGGGGGTCGTCTTCTGGAGGAGGTGGAGGAGCTGAAGGAGATGGTGGAGGAAAATCCATCACTAAACTACGAGTCAGACGGCGCATGTACTCCATCTGCTCATGATGCTGCTGCTGCCATCAACACATCTCCTCCTCGTGATGTGCCGCTGCTGCTGTTGCTGACGCATATCTTGTTGCTGCTTCTGAAAACTCTCTATAAGGTCATTCTAAGCTCGGAACTACTCCTCATACTGTGAGGCAGAATATGATGCCTCTCCACGAGCTCCTCTCGAGCTGGATGCCGACATTGCAACAGTACCATAATAAGTACCAGGGGTCACATGAGAGCCAATACCAACTACTCGGCCCTTCTCAAAGCCATACTGAGTCACCTGCATCCATGTCGCCTCGTCGAAATGGTGGGAACTGTTCTGATCAGTCACCTTGTCCTGGCCTTCAACTGTGTCTAAGAAGTCGCAGCCTCATATGACTCCTTCAATTCCAATTTGAAAATAAAATTGTGAAACTATTATATGCAGTTAATTGTCAAACTGAAAAAAATAAGACTAACCACAATCCGACGCTGGTGATCACCTGTAATCTCTCCAGTGGCTGGATTACTGTACATCCTCATATAAACATCGTACTCTGTAATATCGAGATTCTCGACTGCCTATAAACAATTCACTTCATGCATAAGTGTGCCACATGGATCATAAAACATTGAATCATTCAACATAATCATTTATTCTACTATAAACGAATGTGTAATACATACTTGAAACTATTTAAACAACAAGTAAATGTGCATAAAGGTGAATAACCTTGATATAGAAATGGGCATGAATTCACTACACAATGACTTTGGCTTGGAAAAGTGAGGTGCAATTTCAGCAGCATAACGACGCGACATAAGAACTCATAAAAATGGTTGATGAGAGAGAAAGGGGTGTCTCATCATATTTACATGACATGGATAGTAAGGGGGTCATATAGATACATGTCCCAAAAAATGTAATGGAATTTAGATTCATGATACAAAACAATTTCTTGAATGTAAATGAAGAGACAGAAATTCCTTTCAGAATTTCGGCATAGTAACAGGCGTACATGGGAGGTATTTAATGAGAGATAAAGGGGTCTACCATCATTGAAACATAAAGAGGGAAGTATGGGGGAGGTGAAAAACCATACCCCAACATTTATAATTGAAATTAAAAGGGAATAACAATTTAAAGAATATTGGACAAAAATGAGAAAGGAAGAAAAACCCTTACTTGGAAGTATGCTTCCAAAGGCTTGAGAGAGGCTTGAGAGAGGTTTCTTGGGAGCTTGTGGTGCTTTGATAGGATTCTAGAGAAATGAGGGAAGAGGTTTTACGAACTCCAAAGGCTTTGAGTGAGGAGGAAGTGGGAGCGTGGGTGGGTTTATATAGGAAAGGTGAGAGAATTCTTTATTATTTAGGTTTGGGACACCTCACATTAACCTAATCCAAACCACAAACCAGCCCATGGTTTTTGCCCATGTATTTTGGAAAAAGGAATTGGAAAAAAATATTTTTTAAGGAAAAATTACGAACTTCTTAAAATAACGGGGTTGCTTATGTGAAGGTGAGTCACACTCCCAAAGAAAACTATTTAAAAAGACAAAATGTTTAATAAGTCTTGAACAGTCCACTAAAGCTTTGTAAAATAAATCAAACAAACCAAAATCACATTATTTTATTGTTAAAACTTATATTGGCAGAAAATAAAGTTTATAGAATTTTATTACATCACCATTGGGTCATTATGAAGTCATAAAACACATTATATATTTAAACGGTATTACATTTTTACCCAAAAATTTGACTGTCTCAGAAAATTATGAAAAATTCACCGTTGGATAATTTTGAAGTCATGATTCCAGAAATAGTATTCATTTTATCTAAATAATTTCCTAAATATGTGAATTTTTTTACTTTTAAAATAAAAACCCACATTTATCGAAAATTCATGGGTTTTGACAAAAATAGCTTTCTAACCTTAATAGAAATTACAATTGAATTCATAAAATAATATTATAATTTGTATTTAATTAATTTAATAATAATATTTTATTATTAAAATATTATTTAATTCCAAAATCTATTAATTCATAAAAATATATTTCTTAGTTGAATATTAACTAAAAATACCATTTGTGCTTTAAAAACAATTTACAAAGTAACAATAATAAAATGAAAGTACATTCTTAATTATATAAAAAATAACGTACATAATCATAGTGCTAGAGATTTGTTAAATAACCCCTTAAAAAAGCTGCATAAGACCTCAGGGTAGTTGCCCGATGGTGACAGACTCTTGGGGTGGCTCGAATAACATTTCACGCGTGGTGATATCTATCAACTTCCACTTCTCCCGTACACAGTTCTACTCGAGCTTAACATTTTGAAGCTCAGCTTGGGCTTGGTCAAGAGCAAAGGCCAATGATGCCACCTCTTTTCTGAGCTCCTAAAAATGGGGTTCTTATGGAGCAATTCTACTGGATGATGCCACCACTTCTTTTGTTCGAGTAAATTGGATTGTTAAAGCTCTATATTTATACTAATCATGTGATCACTATTCAACTGCTATATTAGCAATGGTCACAATTTAAAAAAATAAAACCAATGAAGTTCAAATGTTTTACATTACCATTTTACATAATATGACATTTAAAAATACTGAGAGGAATTTCCATTAATGAATGTTTGGGCCGTTAAAATCTTCCACCCTTAAGAAATTTCACCTTCGAAATTTACTTTTCCCATACTAAATCCGATTTGGGTAACTCTGCTTCATCATTTCCTATGATTCCAACATCACATCTTCAAACTTGTGATTTCGCCACAACACCTTGAATATGGGCATTGTCTTATTTCGTAGAAATTTTTCTCTACGATCTAAGATCTTCAATGGTTGCTCCTCATAAGAAGGATCATCCTCTAACTATTCCACCTCTAAAGAGAGTACATGTGATGGGTCCGATATGTAATTACTTAATAGGGATACATGAAATAAATCATGTACTTCGGCCATGGTAGGTGGAAGTGCTAGTCGATAGGCCACAACCCCGACACGATCAAGAATCTCAAAGGGGTCGATGCACCTTAGAGTTAACTTCTCTTTCTTCCCAAACCTCATGACCATATTCCACGATGATATTCATAGAAATACCATGTCTCTAAAATTAAACTCAAGGTGTCATCGAAGGTTATCTACATAACTCTTCTATCGAATCTGGGCTTCCTTGATATTCTGGTGAATGATTTTCACCTTCTCCACCATTTTTTCGACCATTTCTGGTCCAAGCAGCTCATTCTCACCGACCTCATCCCAACACGCATGTGTTCTTCACCTTTTCCTATAAAGGGCTTCATATGGTGCCATTTGGATTCTCGAGTGGAAACTATTGTTATAAGAGAACTCAACCAGAGGAAGATGTTGATCCCATCCTCCTTTAAAGTCCATTGATCATGCTCTCAACATGTCCTCAAGTGTTTGGATAGTCCGCTCAGATTGGCCATCAGTTTGAGGATGATAGGCCACACTGATGTTAAGTTAAGTATTCAAATCATGTTGAAGACTCTTCCAAAACTTAGAGGTGAATCATGGATCTTGATCGGACTCAATAGATAATGCTACTCCATGCAGTCTTATCACTTCCTTGATATATATCTGTGCCAGTTGATCCAATGAGAAATCATCCAGAATAGAAATGAAGTGTGCAGACTTTGTAAGATGATCCACAACAACACAGATTGCATTATTGCCTTTGGATGTTTTCAGAAGTCCTTAAACAAATTCCATCGTGATTTTCTATCATTTCCATTCTGGTATGGGTAATGGTTGCATCATCCCCTTAAGCTTCTGCCTCTCTGACTTCACTTGCTGACACAGCAGGCACTTTGATGTATATTCAGTGATCTCCTTATTCATATTATCCCACCAATAATTCTCTCTAAGATCTCGATACATCTTTGTGTTTCCTGGGTGAATAGATAAATTTGAACTATGTGAATCATACAAAAGTTCCTTCTTCAGCTCCGGACATGATGGAACACATAGTCTTTTCCCAAATCTCACAATTCCATCTTCATTAACATTAAAATATGAGGATTTCCCTTTTCCGATAGATTCCACTTTTTCCTGAATTCCCACACCATCCTTTTAAGAATCCTTGAACCTTTCTAAAACTGACGGCTGAGCAATCATTTGTGAAAGGATTAATGATGTTCCCTTCTTTATGATTTCCATGTCCATCTTCATCAAATCTAAGAAGATTAGATCCATTTGAATTCTCATCAATGATAGAATTGCTGGGTCCTTTCTACTTAGGGAATCTGCCACCTTGTTTGCTTTCCAAGGGTGGTAATGGATTGAGGATTCAAAGTCTTTGATCAGATCTAACCATCTTCATTGGTGCATGTTCAAATCTTTCTGTGGGAATATATACTTGAGGATTTTTTGTTCCGTATATATTTCACACTTCTCCCCAAAGAGATAATGCCTCCAAATTTTCAAAGTGAAGATCACTACAACCAAATCGAGGTCTTGTGTTGGATAGTTCTTTTCATGAACTTTCAATTTCCTTGAAGCATAGGCAATGACTTTTTAATTTTTCATCAACACACATCCCAGGACCCTCTTTGAAGTATCACTGAATACCACAAAAAGTTCACCACTTGTGGGTAAAGTGAGCACGATCGCAGTGATAAGCCTCCCTTTCTACTCCTTGAAGCTTTCTTCGCATTCATCACTCCAAGAAAACTTTACTCCCTTCTGAGTTATCTTGGTAAAAGGGTTGGAAAATCGTGAGAAATTTCTCACAAATTGTTGATAATATCCAGCTAACCCCATGAAGCTACAGATATCCGTTACCAATGTTGTCCTCGACCATCCCTCAATTGCATCTATTTTGGAGGGATCCACGGATATACCATTGCTTGTGATGATATGGACCAATAATGAGACCTCCTTCAACCAAAACTCACACTTTCTATACTTTTCATAGAGCTTATCCTTCCACAAGGTCTCTTGTAGAATTATTATATGATCCTCATGATCCCCCTTAGTTTTGGAGTGTATCAAAATATCATCTATAAAGACTACCACAAATTTGTCAAGGTAATCTTTAAAGATTATATTCATCAAGTCCATGAAGATTTCTGGAGTATTAGTGAGTCCTAAAGGCATTACTATGAATTCATAGTGCCCATATCTTGTACGAAATGCAGTCTTGGGAATATCTTCCTTCTTCACCGTTACTTGATAATATCATGACCGCAAATCTATCTTGGAGATGTATTGTGCTCCATGAAACTAATCGAACGAGTCATCAATTTATGGGAGAGGATACTTGTTCTTTATCATGATTTTTTTAAGCTCATGATAATCGACACAAAGGCGCATTGACCCATCCTTCTACTTGACGAATAGGACTGGTGCACCCCATGGTGAAGCACTTGGGCATATAAACCCTTAATCCGGATTCTTTTGTAGTTGTTTCTTCATCTCCTAAATCTCCAAAACAACCATTCTATATGAATTCTTGGATATTGGCGATGACCCATGTATAAGATCAATTGAGAAATCAACATCTCTTCTAGGAGGAATACTAGGTAATTCCTTGGGAAACACTTCATCAAATTCCCCCTAATAGGCATGTCTTCAATGATGGTTGCTTTTTTGAACCCAATCATCTGAGCTAGATACGCGTGCTTATAGGGCAGAAATATCCATGCTTGAGATGATGGAGCTAAAGAAGATTCATATTCCTCCATGCACTTGTATAGAATCGGGGGTCGATTATCCACATGGAGAGTGATTTCCCTCTCACAGAAATTTATGTTGGATCTATATAAGGAAATCCAATTCATGCCGAGAATTGCATCAAATTATACTAGAGGGAGTATGACGAGGTTCCCCGGAAAGTTCAATCCACAGATTAGGACAAGGGAGGAGTTATATTCATGGGACAAAATGATTGCCCCATTTTCCGTAGTCACTGACATCTTTACTTCCATGATTTGTGGTGGTGTTGGGATTTTTCTACTAAACTTTTGAGATATAATAGAATGTGTAGAACATGAATAAAAAAGTACTTTCGCTATTCTTGGGTGAATAACCAGTGTACCTGTCATCACTTCGTTGTCAGGGTTCACTTCGGTGGTAGTGATGGAGAATGCTCGCCCTAGCTGGCTTGTAAGTTGTTGGTTGTCTCCGAAAACCCTTGTCTTAGGGCACTGATTTTCAAGGTGCCCTGGTTCTTTGCAGTTGTAGCAATGAACAACGCGTTGAGATTATAATGGAGAGTTCCTCTCCTCTATCATAGCCATGAGTTTTTCTTGCCGACAATTAATAGCTAGGTTCCCTTCTCTTCCACACCTAAATCATTTCCTCATACCCTTTAGGCAATTTCCAGGGTTCTTCTTTCTGCACCATTGGAAAGTGGGGTGCTGGATCCTCTTAGCATCATTGGATTTATCCATAGGTCCACCAACATTGAAGTCCACCTTACACTTCTTATCCCCATGATACCCCTGAGATTCTACGATCTCCATTTCAACCTTGAGGGCACGTCGAACAATTTCTTCATACCTGTCGAAGTCACGGATCACCAGTGCTTTCCGCAGGCTAGGCTTCATCCCACCAAAGAAGCATTAAACCTTGAATTCGGGGGCAATGACAAAGCCAGAGGCACATCGTGCAAGCCTTGTGAAGTTTGCCTCGTACGCTCCGACGGATTTGTTATCTTTTTTGCTTAAGGGAAAGGAAGTCCCTTTCCATCTTAAGTTGGAGGTTGCGGGGAAAATATTTATCGAAAAACATCTTCTAGAAATCCTTCCATTCCAACGCCTTGATCTCCTCCCCAAGATTTGTGTTTTTGATAAATGCCCACAATTTATCAGCTTCACCCTCCATACGATAAGCATCCAGGAGAATGTTCTCTTGTTCAGAACATTGAAGGATAGAGAAGATCTTTTCAATGGAGTTGATCCATTGTTCAACGATTGAGGGATGAGATGATCCATTAAAAGTAGGATGCATTTGTCTCATGAAGCTCTCGATAGGGATTTGTTCTTTCTTGGGGGGGGGGGGGGTTGAACGTTCCTCTTGACCCATGTTTCTATTCAAATCTTGAGTTAGTTGAGAGAGGAGCATGAAAAATTTCTTGATTCACGCTCCCATTGGATTGGTCATCTGATTTGTACAGTCATCAAATTGATCTTCAAATCGGTTGTTAGCCCGATTCATCCTATTACCAACCATTGTAAGGAATAAAAGGAAAGTTAAGGGTAAGACATTAAGGGTAATCCAAGGACAAAACTGATGACTTATAAATAACTTTTATTTCCTTAACATATGAATCTATTGGCTTCAGTCTATGTTATCAGTGATCTACTTTCTAACGTATATTCTTAGGGAATTTTTTCCCTTAATAATGGTTCATACTAAGCTTGTGAATTTACCAAGCCATATCCCCCGGGAGTGTTGTAACCAATAGTGAATCAAGGCATGTTTTCGTGCACCGGTTCCTGTTTGAGTCTAGCTCAAAGCGGTGTTTTCGGGTTTTACCCCTAGGATATATCTGTGCCAGATCTGCCTCTACCTGATCGTATCTAGATAGGGATGTATTTTCTTGATAAACCACTTACTCAATAGTCACCCAAAATTAGGGGTTTTTTTTAATACTTAGTATTGTCTATAAGGATTTACTAGGGTTTTCTAATCCTAATCCCAAAAATTACTAAACCTATCCTCAAATACCAACTATGACAACCCTACTTTTATTTCACACTTAAACATGGTCTAATACATAAACTTCATTTGATACAACATAGACGGTCGAGAGGTTTAGTGTATTTGAGGATTAGGATCATTACATAACAACTTAAAAAATGAAATTCAACATCTTTATTGAAAACTTCCTTTACATGACCACTACATTACCTCGTACTTTTCATTTCATGGGATAACCTTAGGACATGCATAAAAAAGGGTGAGCTATAAAGCCCAGTAAGGGAATAAACCTGGAATAACATGAGGAATACAACACATGTTAGAAAATAGGATTATCAATAGAGAACAAGAGAAGTATAAACATAATGGCATGATAAATCATGATAATCATAACATGTAAATGTGGCAACAACACTTAACATGGAATTAGCAGGAGCCAAGGCTCATTGCACATGGAGCATGAGTAAACCCTCATTGCACATGAAGAATGAGTAAAACCTCATTGAACTTGAATTAGCATGAGTAAACATCCATTTCAAAATACGTATCATGATACTATACTTTACCCAATTCATTGGAGCGCTATAAGGGTGCACCCTTCTTAAACATTTCACTTCATGCATAAGTGTGCCACATGGATCCAAAAATATTGAATCATTCAAAATAATCATTTATTCCATGATAAAATAATTTATAATACATACTTGAAACTCCTTAAATAATAAGTAAATTTGAATAAAGGTGAATACCCTTGATAGAGAAATGGGCATGATATTCACTACATAATGACTTTGGCTTGGAAAAGTGTGGTGCAATTTCGTCAGCATAACAACGTGACATAAGAACTCATAAAAATTGTTTATGAGAGAGAAATGGGTGTCTCATAATATTTAAATGACATGGTAAGTAAGGGGGTCATATAGATACATGTACCAACAAATTTAATGGAATTTAGATTCATGATACAAAAGAATTTCTTGAATGTAAATGAGGAGAGAGAAATTCCTTTTGGAATTTCGGCATAGTAATGAGTGTACATGGGAGGCATTTAGTGAGAGATAAAGGGGTATCCCATAATTAAAACATAAAGAGAGAAGTATGGGGGAGGGGACAAACAATACCCCAATATTTATAATTGAAATTAAAAGGGCATAACAATTTAAAGAATATTGGACAAAAATGAGAAAGGAAGAAAAACCATAACTTGGAAGTGTGATTCCAGAGGCTTGAGAGAGGCTTATTAGGAGCTTGAGGCACCTTATTAGGATTCTAGAGAGAGGAGGGAAGAGGTTGGACGAACTCAAAAGGCTTTGAGTGAAGAGGAAGTGGGAGATTGAGTGGGTTTATATAGGAAAGGTGAGGGAATTCTTTATTATTTAGGTTTGGGACACCTCACATTAAACTAATCCAAACCACAAACCAGCACATGGTTTTTTACCATGGTTTTTGGAAAATGGAAGTGGAAAAAAAATATTTTATAAGCCAATTTCCGAACTTCTTAATATAATGGGGTTGATTATGTGGAGGTGAGTCACACTCCCAAGGAAAACAATTTAAAAGGACAAAATGTTTAATAAGTCTTGAAGGGTCCATTAAAGCTTTGTAAAATAAATTAGACAAACCCAAAATCACATTATTTTAATGGTAAAACATATATTGGACGAAAATAAAGTTTATATACTTTTATTACATCACTATTGGGTCATTATGATGTCATAAAACATATTATATATTTAAACGATATTAAATTTTTACCCAAAAATTTGACTGTCTCAGAAAATTATTAAGAATTAACCGTTGGATAATTTTGACATCCTGATTCCAGAAATAATATTAATTTTATCTAAATAATTTTCTAAATATGTGAATTTTTACTTTTAAAATAAAAACGGACCCTTATCGAAAATTCATGGGTTTTGACATAAATAGCTTTAAAACCTTAATAGAAATTACAATTGCATTCATAAAATTATACGATAATTTCTATTTATTTAATTTAATAATAATAATATTTTATTATTAAAATATTATTTAATTAAAAAATCCATTAATTCATAAAAATATATTTCTTAGTTGAATATTAACTAAAAATAACATTTTCCCTTTAAATTTTTTTTACAAAGTAACAATAATAACATTGCACGCGTGGTGATCTCTATCAACTTCTACTTCTCTCATAGACAGTTTCGTTCAAGCTTAACATGTTGAAGCTCGACTTGGGAATGGTCATGAGAGAAGCCCAATGACGCCACCTATTTTCTGAGCTCCGAAAAATGGGCTTTGTATGGAACAATTCTTCTGGATGAGGTCATCGCTTCCTTTTTCAGAGTAAATTGGATTGTTAAAGCCCTATATTTATACTAATCATGTGATCACTATTCAAGAGCTATATTAGGAACGATCAAAATTCAAAAAATTAATCCAAGGAAGTGCATATGTTTTACACAACCATTTAACATAATAACACATTTAAAATGACCAAGAGGAATTTCCATTAATGAATTTTTGGGTCGTTACATATATTCTTCTCAAAAGGTGGGGGTGTTTATCCTTACACACCTAGAAGAAACAACTCATATTATTACCAATTAAAAAAGGGTTAATCACCCAATACATTATTATTACAATCCTATATTGGTAGGCTGATTGACTGTCTTCATGGAGGCTTCCTAAAAGTGATCCAGATATACCATGGTTACATGAGTATATAAATATATGAATCTTACTCAAGAATGGAATTCAAAGGAATCAGTCCTATATGATGCATGTACCATTGTTACCTTTTACAAATTTCTTAGTATTTTGATTCAAAAATCATTTAATCATTTTCTTAGTGAATGGATACATCACACTATACTCCAACACTAGGTTCCCTAGAACAAAATCCACACTCGAGACACTTAAAACAATTTCCCTAAGTCCCACCCAATACCTCATAAATGTAAAACCCCAAAAAACTCCCAATGAATAAACTACTATGATACCACACTGTATTGACCTAGACTAAAGGGGCCCACCTGGAAAATATCATGATAAACTATAAAAACCCTTATACCATATCCAATATGATATCATTTGGTAACAAGTTCTAAGAATGCATAAATGAAATAAGAGTCCCTTACATAGGGTAACTGTATGAATGCACCCAACTGTCTCCAGTTTAAAATGCATAAGAATAAAATAAATACTATAAAATCTAGATTAAAACCATGCATGCTATAAAAAATATGGAATATAACTAATTATGAAAAATTAATTCAATCATAATGTGAAAAAATACATGACCAACCAGAAATTAAGTCCCAACCAAAGAGCATCTCGAATAAATAAAAAATGAGAGAGCTTGACTCCTAATATCTATGTCCTACCACTACATGTGATTAATTCACTCATGTATCACTATGCTCAACTAATGTCATCATTGAATAGTCCTTCATCTACATAAGAAAGGGAATGTGTAGGAAAATCTCATGAAGTTGTGAGTATATACATAACCAATAGGATTCATCAAAATCCAAATAAGGAGTAATAAAAAGATACATTAAATTCAACTTAACCAATAATAGGAGGTAAATGAAACCCATCACAGATATATGATCAAAAGGAATACTAGATGAGGGAGAAAGGGAATCTCTATACCCATAGAAAATCCCAGGATGATGAGTTTTCCTAAACCTCTAAAGGTCCATCACTGATGTAAACCATCTCCTTTGTCTATCTAAGAAATCCATGTGGAGGAACCACACATTTCAACTGGTCTACATTACAAGGTGGCACAATCTTCAATATGGGAATATTTCTTTAGTATGATAAAGTGTATCAACTCAATAGGTAGAGTACCCACAACCTGTTTTGATTGGGGGTAAAACTCAATTAATAGAGGACTCTTTCCCAAGCATGATAGGGGTACCAATTAGTCTATAAATAGAGAACTCTACCCATAGTGCATCAGGGGGTGACACTCAATGAACATAGGACCCATGCCTTGGTATGATATGGGGTGCCCCTCGATATGCAAAGGACCCAGACCATGGTCTACTAGGGGGTACCACATAGTTAACTAAGGAACTATTCCTTAGTGTTTTATGAGTGTACCACTCAGTAAAATAAAGATGAATATGGGGGACCCACTCTCTAGTGTAATAGGGGTTTCCAACCCAGATACCTCTTAGATGATTCTTCCTTGATCACTACTATCCTCAAGAATCTCTTGAAAATCGTCACACCAGTAATACCCAACATCATATCTCAAATTTCAAAACAAATTCCGCCATTGTGTTTTATGATAAGAAAACACTCAAGATAGGCTATTTGAGGTCCAAAATACAAGTCAAGATAAAGGAGGTATGAGATGAAGAAGTTTTTAGGTAAATAAACAGGATTTATGGGTGTCTACATATCATGTGAACTCACCTCACTGTCTATCCATCTTCTTAACTACACATGTCTTGGAATTTCATTTCATACCACATGACGTGTACATATGGCACATGATGTGTATGTCTACCTGGGGTCTTGGGCGTGTACACCGGGCACATGGCTCGACTTGATAAGTAAAACCACATGACATATTCATAGTGCAACAAGGTGTGTATGACCAAATGGTGTCCTAGGCTGTGTACTATTGGACCATGACACTTCTACCATAGTAGGGTCAAATGGATTTTGTGATCAACCATACAAGATTTGATTCCTAGCTCAAATGAAAGAACTAGTTGCAGTAGATACCAAAGAACACGACATATGTTCTTCCGCACTAGAAGGCATTTAGTGGTGTTTTTTATAGAACCCTCATATTATCGATCGGGTGTACCAATAATCCATTTACACCTCAAAATATGCCATTTCACCACCTAAAATCAAAGGGTAATGAATCCATCTATCAATTCCATGACTCTGGTGTCCAAAAATTATATTTATATCATCCACAGATGAACCATCAGGCGTCCTGCAGTTTCTCCCATTATCCTCGCCACATTGGATACCATATCGAGAAATAATCATCCTCAAATTAGCCCAATCAATCCTTGAATCACCGTCCCAATCATCGTTTCACATTCCACCATGAATTTTGGGCTCTGATCATTCTCACAACCCATCAATGTTGAAACACAACCACATGGACCAACGACAAAGAATACACAGAATGGTGGGGAGAAAAGTACATAAATAAATGTATAACCAATGTTGGCACAATTATTTTATCCAAATAACACATAATCAGAGAAACCATGTATTTTAGTAACAAAAAAATATAAGCTGGTTTGAAAAACTCAATTTATCTTGACAAAATCATGTGAAGGGTGTCAAATTGGTGATCAAGAATCATATAATAAAATACTTGGTCAATATTTTAATAAAAATTGAAAACACTAATGATGATTCCTTATTTTTAAAGTATTCATCATTGGTGAAGAATACATTTTTCATTGATACAATATCCCCTAATACATTCATTTTCCCTTAATGAACCCTGATCCAATAATTCATCATTCTATGATCTAATCCACCAACAAAGAATGCATGTTTTTCTACTCTCAAGTGCTCCTAGGGTTATGTTGATAAAAATAATGATTTTTTATAAAATTCAATCAAAAAGAAAATTTATTTCATGGGAATTTAAATTTAAACTATTTGTTTGTTTTTTTATATTAATTAAAAATGCTTTCTAACAACTTCTTTCCTCGGAACGTCCAATTCCAACCAACCTTAGGTTGTTCCTAGGGTAATCCCTGCATTCTAGAGTAAACTGTGACCTCATATTTCCCATATAAAAATAGGAAAACCATTTAACTAAAATATATCAATATTTTTAATATATTATATCTAGGGTCCCATGACACCCAAACACTATGTTGACTCTAAGGATAAATCTATATGTAAAAAAATTAAATATTCAGAAGAAAATTCCATTAAAACCAAATTATTTACATTTTCATTCTAAAACAACCATAAACATAGAAAATAATAACCTCCATATAATTAGTGTTCTGATATGTTGTTGTAATAACTCTACAACCATTATTTATTCTCTTCCATATTCTAAGAAAAATAATAATATTTAGTGCATGTGTGTGGATAACTGACTCCATGAAGTGATGCTTTCAGTATTTCATCACCAAATTTCAAGTGGAGGTCAAAATGTTATTTACTCAGATAATATAATATATATAACATTTCAATTTTTATTAATCAATAAGATACTTTATTTTCTAATTTATTCACATTCTATTAAAATGGTAGTGTCGTTTGTGTATGTGTTTAGACTAACAACTCCATAAGATTATGTTTCTCTTTAATTTTAAATGTCAATTAAAACAAATAGACATAAAAATTTATTTATTGTATAAAATGGTTATTTATTTATTCAAAAACATTTTGGAAGGAAAATATTATACATTCCATAAGTTATTTTTTTCAATAAATAGTTATAATAAATTTAATTCATAAAAAGGACATATTAATATAACTTTTCTAAATTGAGTACATTCCTAGAGAACCTATTTAACTATATAAATTATGTGATAATTTAGTAATAAATGACATAATAATATTAACTTATATATATTATGAAACTATTTTACACAATCATTAACCACTGTCAATAAATCAATATTATTATGAAGAGATTAACAAAACAACCCTAAGTGACCAATATATCCAGAAACTATATTAAAAAAAAGTTCCAATAGATAAAAAATGGGCCTTATAAAGTTAAATACAAATTAATACGTTCCTTTAGTATATATGCCTAATTGAATTAATTTAATTATTTTGGATGTTAAGTGAAATTACAGAATGCTTTCAAACATTGGTAATGGTTTTTTTCTCAAATTTCCTTCTTGGAGAAACATGATATTTTCTACACCTAATTTATTTTAGATGGATTATATAAAGCCAATTATATAATTAATGTCATTTTTTATTATTATTAATGGTATTTTATCTTCAAATTTGATAACTCTTTCTTTGATGGGTATTTATTAGAATGTTTCTTAAGTTGTAAGGGTTTTTTCATCTCAATTCCTTCTTATTGACACAAGTTTTAATGTTATAAACCATTTTCATATTTCATTGATTTATATAAATCTGAAGAATTTATTTTGAAATAATACATGATTTAATCCATGTAATTTATAGAAATATATTTTTTCCAGTTTACCATTATTTTTAATTCAAAATTTACAAAAGCCATAAGGGGTTTTCATGACTCAATTATCTTACTTTGGTCATAATCACTCATATTTTTCAAGTATCCTTCATGAATATGATAATTTTAGTATGTATTTACACCTTATTTTTGATATAAATAATACTTAACAAAAAATTATTCTTTGTTGATGATTCTAATGTTTTAATAAAATATATTTTTGTAAAAAATAATTCCAACTTCATTTAAGGGAATTTTAGTCTATATCCATGTATCTTACTTCCCACCAATGTTATCCTTCATCTAGTAGAAAATTAAATTTATTTTATATCCAATGATCCTTTTATTCCCCAAATTTCATTTTAAATAAAATCTTTCATTATCAATTTTAATGATGTGAATTTTAAACAAGTTTATTTCAAAATGTTCAAAATATTTTTCTATCCTTTTTGAAAATAAAAAGCCTTATCATCCACTCCACATTTTCTTTTAATAACCCTCATATATTTCTCAATCTTTCATTATTAAATATTTTTTTAAAATTAAAAATTTTCAAAGTATTTTTACATACTTTTTTTGAAAACATTATGTATTTTTCAAGTCTCTATTATTAAATATTATTTTAAGAGTAAAATGTTTCAAAGTATTTTCACTTATCATTTTTAAAACAATTATGTTTTTTTCAAATAAATTTTATTGGAATTATTTATAATAAAATTTTTAAAACTCTTGTCTTTTCATTAATCCATGTATTATGACATCTATAAAGGACTTAGTAACTCAAAATCCATTTTTTAGTTATATAATTCCTTATTTTAACTTCATTATTCCATTAATATCCCTTTTAAATTATTTTATCTTATTTACTTCATGGGGAAAAGATTTTTTTATCCAATTAAATTTCAATGAAAGCTATAATTTTGATTTTTTTTCAAAAAATGTTACTTTATAAAAAGATACCCATAAATATACTTTTTTTAATGATAAATAAATATTTTTTTCAAAAATATATTTTCACAATTTTCTTTTCATTATATTAATAAATTATCTACCTCTAATGTTGTTATTATTCATGTTTTCTCTAATTTGTTTTATTATTTTATTTTTGGTAATCATGTTTTTGGTGTCAAGTGTCACAAACCGAATCTGGTCGCCACTATTACCGGCACCAACCCTGGCATGTGGAAATTCTATAAGGGTGTTACCTATCACCATGGGCTGGCACAAGTTCCTGGGTATCATTTAACTTGGTTTGGGAACGATTTACCCAAATATGTATTCATAAAACATCAAAACAATTGATAAACTAAATCAAAAAAATTCATACCAAACAAGGTGTGTACAAAAATTCAGAACTGAATACATAAGTTAAAATGCACTAAAAAAAGTCCAAATACACAAAGAAACCACAGAAAAAATGACCCAAGGACTCCACATGACATGGGGTCATCACTCACAAGCCATCTCCACAACTCTGCACCAAGGATGGAAACTAACACCCTGAACCATCTTCACCCATAGCCTTCCCTTTACCCGAGTCAAGCATAATAAAGCCTTCTTACACACAATGGGTGTAATGAATGTGTGAGACTAAGAAAAATAAGATAACACCCAATGATTCTAAAAAGAATGCAATAAAATGTGAAAAAGAAAGCAGTTTTAATATGCATAGAAAAGCAGTGATAAATTCCAAGAAATGCAACTTTCAATTGAAAACAGTTTTCAAGCTAAAATTTTTAGAATGTTAAAAAATTTAAATTGAAATTTTAGAAACTGTAATTTACTTCCAGAAACACCCCAATACAATGGAAAATACCACAAATACAATGAGAAACATTATTGGCAACACCCCTAGGCACTAGATAGTCTCGTGCCCCATGAACATAGTACCTCAGTGTAATGTAACCTTAGTAAAATCTGTTCTCATGCATGAGCCACTAGTAGGGAACATAACCATATTATAGTAGTCCCCAATCATCATCCATGTAGTTTATTTAGAGTTTTCATTATCCAAATTTGAGGTGGAAAATGGACAAAACCCATCCGGTCCACTAGCCGTACTAGTACACATCCGCCCCACCTAGGTAGCCGGGCTTCCCCATTTGTGCTCAAACAGTTCCAACATGAAACACATATTCATTTTTATGAAAAACACCACTAATTGTCACATACACCATGTACAATAGCTATAAAATTTTATACTACTTCAATTACACAACAAACACTTTGATTTTCAATGAAATAATTTCTCAAAATCCCGTAATGTTTTGCACACAAAACCCCTTAAGAACCACACTTGTACACTATGTGAACACTTGTATGTTACGAAAATAGTAATTTCATCCCAATAAATTTCAATTAAAACAAAAAAAAATCAATTTTAGGGAATCCCCATGTTAAACCAGAAGTGATAACTTTGCAAAACCTTCATTTTTACACAAAAGTGGCACCCAAACTTCACTTTCTTTACAAACACCATTAAAACTCTTTTTTGCAACAACAAACAAAGGGGATAAACATTAATAACAGTATTTTAAGCCCTATTAAAGTTCAATAAAAACAACTCAGTATTTATAGGGAATCCCAAAATAAACCAATAAAACATTTCTTTGGAAAACCCCCCAATATCAGACCAAATTGGAATTTAAAATTCAATTGCAATAGAAACATCACTAAAACTAATTTTAACCACAATAATACAATGAGATAAACCTGAAAATATGAAAAATAAAAAATTCTAATACACAATGATTGCATAAACATTGGAATCACATACCAAATCAAAAGAAACCCTTGAATCACCGTACAAAAATCAAGTCGCACCACCATCGCACCAAGAGGGAATTATATTGAACCTAAAACCAAAATAATTGACCAATAAAACCAAAGGTTAAACCCATGGTTCTAAAACCAACCCCCTGGTAATTTTGGACTACATGGAAATTGAAATAAACTTCATGGAAATGGGAGGAACAAAGAAGGAGAGACACTTACCTGAGATTCTTTAAAGTTCCTCCACCAAATCACCCTTAAAATGGGATTCCAAAGTGGTTTTGAGAGACTTGGAGGGATGTCATTAATTTTAGGTTCTAATATGAGGAGGAAGGGTCAAATTAGGAACTGTAATGGAGGAAAAAGTATAATAATTGAGAGAGTTAAGAAGGAATGAAGTTACTACTTCAAATCTGGTCGATTTAAGAAACCCTATGATGTTATGCACTAATTCACGATGAAGAAGAGATAAAAAGAGGGGGGTAAATAGAATAGGAGCTTTTTTGGGTTCAATGGTCTTATGAGACACTTGGAATCACCAAAAAATCCTTAAAATTTAATAATTTGTTAATTAAAATATTTTTTTTTTAAAACTGGAAATGGGTTTTCGGGCTGGCCCAATTCATTAAATAAAAACCCAAATCCACCATTATTATGGATTACTAAAGGTTCCAAATTAGAATGGTGGTGTGAATAGGTCCGGGGATTCCATTTAGGAATTGGAATGAGTGAAAAATATTAAAAAATAAAATTATTATAAAAGAAAAAAAATTGGTTTTTTAATCTGGAAATGGGCTCACGGTTTGGGCCAAATAATGAAAACTCAACCTTTCCTCCAAAAAATATTGGGAAACCCACAAAACAAAGCATTAATGGAAATTAAATGAAAAATGACTTTAAAATATGTAATGTATGTGACAATTCTCCCCACCATGAAAACATTACATCCCAAAAAGTCAACCTGAATCTTGATTGAAGAAAAGAAATGAATACTCCTCCCCAACCCATGACATCCGCTCCCATGTCTCATGTGTATCATTACCATGCTTCCAATGAACTCGGACCAGAGGAATAGACTTCTCTCAAAGAAACTTCTCTTGGGAGTCCACTATTTTCACTGGCCGCTCAAAAACTGACAAGTCAGGCTCTATCTCCAGTTCTTCCCAACTCAGCACATGAGACAGATCTGGGTTGTATTTATTCAACTGGGAGACATGGAAGACGTCATGGATGGATATCAACTGAGAAGTTAAGGCCAACCTGTATTCCACCTTGAAAATATGATCTACGATCTCAAAAGGTTGGACATATCACAATGTCATCTTCCCTTGCTTCTCTAATCGACGATGTCCCAAACGAGGGGCCACTTTCAAGAATACTCTATCACCCACAAAAAACTCTAGGTGTAGAAACCTCTAGTCAGCATATGATTTATGGTGACTCTGATCTATTAATAAATTCTTTCTTATCAGCTTGACCTTCTCAGGCGTCTCCTGCACCAGACTTGACCCCGCCAGTGAGGTATCCCCTACCTCATCCCAACACTGGGGGGACCGACAAGGCCGACCATAGAGAACCTCAAAAGGATCCATTCGAATCAAGGATTGGTAACTATTATTATAATAAAACTCAACCAACCCCAAATGGCTATCCCAGGAACCTCCAATGTCCAGGATACATGCATGATGCATTTCCTCCAAAATCTGATTCTCTCGCTCTGTTTGACCATCCGTCTAAGGATAGTATGTTGTGCTCATCTTAATATGAGACCCCAAGGCCTTCTAAAGGCCTTCCCAGACCTGATAAGTGAAATGTGGTATCTATATGAGAGAACTTCTAATGGAACACCATGGAGTTTCACCACCTCCTGAAAATACAAACGGCCCAACAAGCTATATCTCTGATATGAATGAAGTGGGATGATTTTTTCAAACGATCAATCACCACCCAAATGGGATTCTTACCCCGAGGTGTATGAGGTAATCCAACAATGAAGTCTATGGTGACCTCATCCCACTTATAAGTAGGAATGGGTAATGGATGGAGAAAACCAGAGGGCCCTTGATGCTCTTCTTTCACCTGATGGCATGTGTAGCATCTTGAAACAAATTCTGCTATGTATCGTCTCATATTAGGCCACCAGAACTGCCGACAGACATCATAATACATCTTGGTGGCACCCGGATGGACAAACCATTGAGATCGATGGTTGTCCTCCATAACCACCTTCTGCAGAGATAATGGTATTACTGAACATCCCTTGAAGTGCAATATTCCCTCGAGAGACGATGGCCAATTAGAGGATGTCTCCCCACCATGAGCAAACTACTTCGACCACTGAAAAATATCATCACTAGGATGTTCTCACTGAATCAACTACAAAAGAGAAGGAGTCAACTGGAAACTCACAAAGAATGCACCTCCACTGTGTTCCCTGGTCTCCACATGCATCTGAGAAAATATCCCCATAAAAGTCCACTCGTCACTGGACTTCCTCAAAGCTTTCACTGGAACTCTTCGGCTCAAAGCGTCAGCCACCAAATTACCTTTGCCTAGGGTATAGACAATTTCAAAGTCAAATCCTTACAAGTACTCGATCCAATGAAGCTGCCTCAAGTTGAGGTCCTTCTGTGAGAAGATATAGGCCTATCTTTTGTGATCAGAGTAGACCACAAACTTCTCCCAAAAGAGGTAGTGATGGAAAGTCTTCAAAGCATGCATCACTGATACCAACTCCAAGTCATTGTTTGGGTTGTTATTTTCCTGTGGTCAGAGTTGTAGAGAGCTATACGCCACCACATGATCATCCTACATAAGTACGCACCCAAGATCCATGCATAAAGCATCACAATAAACCACATATGCCTTTCCAGCCTCTGGAAAAATCATAACGGGGGCGTTAGTAAACCGCCTCTTCAGATCATCAAATGATTCCTTCCATTATAGGCCCCATACAATCTTCACCCCTTTCTGGGTGATCTCGGTCATCGTTGAAGAAATCCGAGAGAAATATCGAACGAATCGCCTGTAATAACCAGCTAGGAAAAGGAAACTCCTTATCTCTAACACATTATTTTGATGCTCCCATGAAATAACCACACTAATCTTCTCAGGGTCCATAGAAAACCCCTGCACAGAGATCACATGCCCTAGAAATCTCACTTCCATGATCTAAAAAGTTCACTTTGACAACATTGCATAGAGGCGGTGATCCCGCAAAGTTCCCAAGATTATCCTCAAGTGATGTTTATGTTCCTCCTCAGAGCCTGAGTATACTAGAATTTAATCCATGAACACCACAATGAAGGAATCGAGATACTTATGGAACACCCTGTTCATGACTGCCACAAAGACCACTGGAGCATTGGTCAATCCAAAGAGCATGACCAAATACTAAATGTGGTCGTACCTACTTTGGAATGCTGTCTTTGGGATATTTGACTCCTTCACCTTGAGTTGATGATAGCTCGAACACAAGTCTATTTTTGAGAACCACTTTTCCCCCTTCAAATGATCGTTCAAACCATCTCATCTAGGCAAATGGTATTTGTTTCTTAATTGTTACCTTTTTCACCTTACAGTAGTCAATGCACAACTAGAGGGATCCGTCATCCTTTGTCGTGAACAACATAGGGGCGACCCAAGGAGAGATGCTCAGGTGAATGAATCCTTTGGATTCTAAATTTTCCAGCTATATATTTAATTTCCTCAGGTCGGTGGGGACCGTGCGATAGAATGGAAAAGATATTGGCTATGTTCCTAGTGCCATATCAATCGAAAACTCCATATCCCGCTCCTAGGTAAAACCTGAGAAATCATCCGGGAATACCTCTGAAAAATCATTCAATACATGGGGTAGTTCACCTTCAGGGGAAATAACATCATCCTCTAGCATGAGCGATGATAAGTGGAAGGTAAGACTTCCCAACTCTGGGAGTGGAGGTCCTGCGCGACCCGACCGAGGATCCCATTCTCCCGGAAAAACCTGACGACTCCCATCAGGTGCTGTGAAACTCATTCGCCGCCTATAGAAAATGGATGTGTTCTTGGAAGTTTACTAGCCAATACATAATAAGTATGATTTCAAAAAGATCCATGTCTAAGACCAAGAGGTCCCACTCCATCTCGGCCCCTGACATAGAAAGCGCACACGATGGGCACCTGAGACCCTCCTCCTTCTTCATTCCCAGCGGCGTAATCAATTCCATCACAAAAGAAAAAAACTCAGTTGGAATGTTCAACATGTCCACAAAATGGGAAGAAATGAATGAAATAGAGTCACATATATCAAAAAGTGCAGCAGATATAAAATATGCGATCATAATGGTACCCCCGAACTATCGATGGTCCCAACTCTGATCTTACTGGTGCCTGATCCACTGCATGGAGATGTCCGGTCTCTGCCTGAGGATGACCTCTAGTCTTTGGTTGTGCCCCAAACTAGCTCTGCCAAGAAGATGACCCAACCATACTACCACAACCTCTAAATCAAGATCCCCCAGTCCTTGATGGATTAGACTGTGCTGGAACTCCTCTTGAAGCCACTGACCCAGCCCAACTCAGAAGTGGATGTGCCACCCTGCTGAAGTGCTGCAAATGCCCCAAATCTCCTCACTGGTAACAATGCTTTGGAAGAAGAGGGCATGCTAGTCGGATGTTCCCTGGCTTCCCACACTTGTGGCACATGACCGATCTCGCATCAAAAGCCGTAGATGAAAACTTCCTGGAAGAGTGTCTTGAACTGCCACCTCTCTTCTTTACCTGATTCTCCCGATTCCTCTTCTTCTCTGAAGAGCTTCCACTTCCCACTTCTGAAACTGTCCCCAAAAAACCATCCCTGCCTTTACAGTCAATCTACACCATACATACCTAATGAAAAACCTAATCATAGGTCCTCAACCTGAACAAGAAAACCTGGGAGTATATCTCTTGTCGCAAGACATTCTCGAACCTTTGGGCCTTCAATTGTTCATTCGAGATGATTTCAGGGGCATACCAAACCAAATCAGTGAAAAAATTGGTGTAATCCATCACAAAATCATTCCCCTGAAAAAGGCCCACGAACTCTTGGGACCTAGAATATTCCAAGACCTCAGGGAAGTACAGTTCATTGAAGACGGCCTTGAAATCTCCCCAGTGCATCTGCTCATTCTTCCCAGTCTGAAACACTGACTCCCACCACTTACGGCTAATACCATCCAATAGAAAGGAGGCACACTTCACCCTGAGATCCTCATGTGTTTCTAGGAACTCAAACATATGCTCAATCTTCTTGAGCCACTCCTCTACTTCCTGGGGTTCTAAGCTACCTCGGAAGGTAGGAGGCTTGTTTTTTAGAAACTCATGCGCTTTACCTTTTATAGGACCTGTCTATTCTACCCTAGAAGGAATATGAGAAGGATACAATCCCTATCCCAGAGCTTGGATATCCTATACTAGATCCTCGACCAGCCTCTAATCAATCGGTGTGGGAGAACTCTCTCTGGCTTCCTCTCGTGGGCGCATGGGAGCTTTTCGGGGAGGCATGTTGCTAAACAAAATGCAACAGTCACAAAGAAATAGTCAATAACTCAATTATGAAATTTTTAATCAAATACATCAAATATAAATAAACTAAACACATTTCAGTAATAAAATAATTAATGAATCTGCCCCTGCCCTGTGTCCATGCGTGGTCTGTAGCCCACACATCTCACCTGGAAGTGAAGTTAATCAGAAAATTACAATGTCCCCTAGTGACTCAAGGTCTACCACGAGAGGTGTAGGCTAGACACCCTACTCATGACCAAAACCCTAAGCCCAAAAATTTCTAGCTCTTTTCTATCTCGACTCATCCCAAAATAGTAACATATTCCAAAAACATTAACCTCCTTGGTACCATTTTGTCAAGAACCGAATCTGGTCACCACTATTACCAGTAACAAACCCATCCCATGGCAAGGCCTGAAGGGCGTTACCTATCCCCACAGGCTGGAATAGGTGCCTGGGTATCATTTATCTTGGTTTGACAATGCTTTACCTGAATATTTATACATTAAACATTAAAAATTTTGAAAAAATGAATCTGAAAAATTCATACCAAACAAGGTTTATACAAAAATCCAGAACTGAATACATAAGTTCAAATGAACTAAAAAAGGTCCAAAGACACAAACAAAGAACCTTAAAAAAATACCCAAGGACTCCACATGACATGGAGTCATCACCCACAAGTCTTCTCTAGAACTTTGCACTAAGGATGGGAACTAACACCCTAAACCACCATCACCCATAGCCTTCTGTTTACTCGATTCAAGCATAATAAAGTCTAATTATACCCAAGGGGTGTAAGTAGGGTGTGAGCCGAAGCCAAATAAGAGACCACCCAATGATTCCAAATATAATTCAATACAATGTGAAAAAGCAAGAAGTTTTAATACATAAAGAAAAACAGTGACAAATTCAATGAAATACAACATCCAATTGAAAATAGTTTTCAAGCTAAAATTTTCAGAATGTTGACACATTTAAATTGAAATGTTATCTATTTTAAGGTATTTCCAAAAACACCCCAATACAAGGGAAAATACTACAAATACAATGAGCAACAAAATTAGGAACAACCCTAGGCCCTAGATAGTCTTGGGCCCCATGCACCTCGTACCTCGATGTAAAGTAACCATAGTAAAATCCATTCTCGTGCACGAGCCACTAGTAGGGAACATACCCATAACCTATTAATACTGATTCATAATCTAAATAGATTATTTAGAGTTGTAGATATCCAAATTCTAGGTGGAACAGTGATAAAACCCATCCGGTCCCCTAGCCATACTAGTACACATCCTTCCCACCTAGGTACCCGAGCTTCCCCCTTTATGCTCAAACAATTTTAGCATGAAACATAATACCATTTTAATGTAAAACACTAATACTAATCACATACACCATTTACAGTAGCTATCACATTTTATACCACTTAAAATAAAAAAAACACTTTGATTTTCAATGAAACAATTTCTCAAAATCCCGTATTGTTTTGCACAGAAAACCCCTTAAAAACCAAACTTGTACACTATGTGAACACTTTTATGTTACCAAAATAGTAAATAAAGACCACTAAATTGAAATTAAAATAAAAAATTCAATTTTAGGGTAGACCCATGTTAAAAAAGATGTGATAACTTTGTAAAACCTCTATTTTCACACAAAAGTGGCACCAAAACTTCACTTTCTTTACAAACACCATTAAACCCCATTTTTGCAGAAACAACCAAAGGGGATAAAAATTAAAAATAGTATTTTTATCCCTATTATAGTTCAATAAAAACAAATAAGTATTTATAGGGCATCTCAAAATACACCAATAAAACATTTCTTTGGAAAACCCCCCAATTTCACACCAAATTGGCATTTAAAATTAAATTGCAATAGAAACATCACTAAAACAAATTTTTTCAGAAATAGTATAATGATATAAACCTGAAAATATGATAAATACAACATTCTAACACCCAAATATTTCATTAACATTGGAATCACCTACCAAATCAAAAGAAACCCTTGAATCACCGTACAAAAATCAAGTCGCACCACCGCCACACCAAGAAGGACTTAGATCGAAACTAAAAACACAAGAATTGGGCAAGAAAACCCAAGGATAAAACCTAGGTTTTAAAACCAACCCCTGGTCATTTTAGAATTCAAGGAAATTGAAAGAAACTTCATGGTAAGGGGAGGAACATAGGAGGAGAGACACTAACTTGAGATTCATTGAAGTTTGTCAACCAAATTCCCCTTCAAATGGGATTCAAAAGGGGTTTTGAGAGACTTGGATGGTGTTCATGGATTTTAGGTTCAAATAGGAGGAGGAATAGTTGAATTAGGAACTGTAATAGAGGAAAAAGAGTTATAATTGAGAGAGTTATGAAGGAATGAAGTTACCTCTTCAAATTTGTTCAATTTGAGAAACCCTATGATGTTCTGCACTAATTCGCAATGAACAAGAGCTCCAAAGAGGGGGGAAAGTGTCTAGGAGTGTGCCTGGGTTCAGTGGAATTAGGTGACACTTTTAATCACTGAAAAATCCTTAAAATTGAATATGTTATTAATTATTTTTAAAAAAAACTGGAAATGGGTTTTCAGGCCGGCCCAATTCCTTAAATAAAAACCCAAATCCACCATTATTACGGATTCCTAATGGGTAGAAATTGAAATGGTGGTGTTAATAGGTAATGGGAGGACATTTTTGAATTTTAATGGGGAAAAATATTAAAAAATGAAATATTTTTAAAAGGAAAAAAAATTGTTTTTAAATCTGGAAATGGGCTCACAGGTTGGACCAAATCCTGAAAACTCACCCTTTCCACCAAAAAAGCATAGGAAACCCAAAAAACAAAGAATTAATGGAAATTAAATGAAAAATACCTTTAAAATATGTCATTTTCGTGACATAAAGTGATTTAATTAATGATGTTATATGTATGTTTTATGAATCCCATCTAATTTCCATGGGTTCTTTATATATTTATTTGTAAATTTAAATGAAATAGATTTTCTTTGTTTGGGTTATTTAATAATGATATGATTATTTTAAATTTTCTCCAAAATATATGGTTTATGAGATAGGGTGGACCTACGTATCCCTACAATTAATTAGGTAAAGTCTTATATATAATGAGATAGACAATTCAAGAAAATGGGTTAGTGTATACCTAACTTATCAAAGGATGAGTATGATTTTGTTTAGCTCTAAATTCTTTTTATTGTATAAAAAATTTAGAATGTATCTAAGTTTATAATGGGTGATATTGATTTTATTTTTATCTACTCATAATTTTATGAGTGAATGGGTTTCTAGGTAGCTAGGTTCACAATTGTAATATATCATATGCATATGATTGTACCAATTTATTTTATATATTCCAGGGTTTGAGATTTTTTAATAATGTTTCAAATTATTATTCCACAGTAATGGTTATATCATTTGATGTTATGTGTACATATGTTTTTCTTATGTACATATGTTCTATGTTCTATTTTTGGGGGTATTATTTTCTTATGTATCTTGTTTATATGTATATGATATTCTTATTCTCTCTTATGATCATTCATTGTTATCTCTTATATTTACTCTTACTATGAATCTAAGCTTTACATTTTATTATGGATCCATTTCCATAGTCTATGAAGATAATTAATATTTAATATGAGTCAAGAAAGTAATTTTTTAGAATAATTTATTTGAGATATTTACCATTTATTGTGGATTAATAAGTTATTTTTATCTATCGAGAAATTACCCAATTGTTGGAAATACATGAGTTTTATTTGTTAATGTCAAGTCATAATTTTATAAAACTATAAACCAAAAAGGTATTCAGAATTTATTATATTGAAATATATACTCTATGCCTTGAAATTATTAGATTATTAGGTATGGTACATAATATTTGGTATTATATCATGGTTTAGATAACATTGAAGAATATAGTTTTGTTAGTTGAAGAAAATTTGGATGTTTGAAATGACATCAAATTTTGAAAAGTTATGGGTCACAAAAACATAAAAAGTATAGATAACCCTTTATGTTAGGTGAGGTTATATTGAATATTAGGAAATTAGGATATGAGAAAATTATTTAAAACCTAAGGAATTCGTTAAGGGGTAGGCCTATGTATAAAATAAAATATTGAAGTATTGGTAAAGTATAGTCTACATGATTTTCTATGAAATAACACCCCTTTATTGATTTTTTAATTTGATACAAGCTTTAACATAGTTTAACATAGGTTTAATAAAACTAGAAAGGGTAGAATGGGTAATAACTCAGTCATAACTGGTTCGATGACAATGAGGTCTAACTGCACACCTAGTTTGACACTCTTGGTAGATTTTATTTGGTTAATAACATTTTTTTACAATACATTATGAAGGATTCATTATGTTAAGGGGTTATGTTAAGACATATAATAGAACCTATCTTAAGTAAAAATTTATAGATAATAAAGTACTAAAGTGTGGAATGAATGTGTCATTTGGGAAGACATCCTAGGATTTAGTTTTCATATTCACGTAGTCTTTTACAGAAATTTTATTGATAACTATTTTTGGTTTTAGTATTTAGTTGAAACATGGTTATAAGGATGAAACTAAAAAATTTATCTTATAACCTAATATGGGAGTATAAATAAATAGTTTATCATATTATTATATTTATATTATGATTGAAAATCTTATTTTCTTATACTTACATAATGTTGTGAGGTTGATACCATGATCCAAATTAATTTTTTATTATCATCTATATTTTCATTAGTGAGTGAAATTTATTGATGCAATTATGGTTTATTATAAAATTAATTAGCATTATGTGAAAAATATAAGGATTATTCTACACTATTATTTCTTTAAAGGTATGGAGACATATATTAAAATGTATCAATAACTTTGAAAATTGATTTTATTAAAAGATAATATTTTTGTGGATAACCACTCAAGAACACATTATTGAGGTATGGATAACTCATAGGATTAATAGAAGATTTATATTAAGGTAATAAAGAGTTGATTATTTTTGGAAAAGGTGAGTTAAATAGTATTTATAGCCTTGGAGTTGATTATTGGAGATCTATTATATTTTTGGTGAAGTTTAGTTCATTTTTGGGAATATGATATATAAAACCTAGTCAGTGACCTTTTGAACTAGTGGTTAACACTAGTTGGGGAATGAAAGTTGTAATTAATTTTTTTTAGAAAAAGAAGATATTTCACTATAGTTTTTTGATTAGGATACTTAGGTAGTTCTGGGATTTGTATAAACTAAAGAATATATGATTATGGTATAAAAAATAAATGTTATTGAAGGAAAGATAAAATGTTTATCTAGCATAATTTAGTAAGGTAAATTTTATATTCAAAGTTTCATATAGAATAGTTAATATGTTAAGAATACCCTATCATACATTCAGAAATGGGTAAAAATTAAAATTTCAAGAATATGATTTATTTTATGGGGTAGAATGTAATGAACCCAGATTTTTCATCCTTTAAAATACATAATATTTTTCTATAAATTGTGTCAAAAAGTACACCATATGTTAAAAAGCACAAAATATTAATAATTTATTACTAATAAATCAATAATAAACACTAATATGGTAAAAAAAATGTTACCTTTAGAAGGTAAAAAAATAAATAAGAGTTAATATTGAAAAAGTTGTTTAAAAAAAATTCATTTTCATTATATTATATATATTATTTTAAAAGTTCAAGGTTAGAAATTTTATAATTTAAATTTGAAAAAGTAATATTTATTTTTTAATTCCTAGTAAAAGTAGTGTAAGATGTATCTTTCAATTTTTTTGAAAATAACCAACTTTTTTGGATAATAGAGAAAAATACAATTTTTTTCGAAAATAGTGACTTTTATCACATTATCAATATATGTGAAAGGACTAAAAGTTTATACAATCCTATAATTGGTCAAATTTATATTCTCAGTGTATATTTATGTAATAATAAATATTATTTTCAAAATATAAATTATTTTTAAACATTTTAGAACTTAACTAACATATTATTCTTAAAACAATCGTTGTTTGTTTAAATTAATCCTTTTCATGTGAAATTAGTTTTCATGTTGATTCTAAAGACACATAAATTATATTTTTTTAATAATAAATCAATTATTATCATGAAAAATATTTACCCTAACAATTGTATCTCATACATTAGTATAATGTTTAAAAACACTATTTTTTTAGAAACAAGTTTAATGTGTTATGTTTGTTTAATTTAAAAACATATTTTCTCATATTTATTAAATTAATTACATCAAATAGATCCCAAATTGAGAATAAAAATGTTTATATATGTTAATAAGGGTTTACTAATATTTTTTTAAATAATATAATTGACTAGATTAATATTTAATTAAGAGTAACAAGTTTTTAAATGAAAAATATATGGTGGATCAAATTTTCCAAAATTATCATGATCTTTTGACCTTAAATAATTTTTTTTATTTCGGTTTTAAATTATAAAAAAAATTATACTAAACTCCCTTCACCTTACTCAACTAAATATCATTCCATTATATTCTTACCCCTTATGTTATAATCTTTTCCTTAGAAAATACCATCCTCTTCACTTATAAAAGGGGGATAAATTCCACCCTTTCAATAATACAAACCTATTTGAGGTTTCCTTAAAACCCTACCCAAATTTATTCTCCCTAATGTATTTTACACTCCCTAATTCACCTAATATAATGAATTAAAATAGAATACAATATAAACCAGAATCTGAACCAGTTTTTCACTAACCTGAAGACCATTCCCAATCCCCAAGGAATAGGTATATGATTATGGGAATCTAGAAAAAAACTTGGGGAATGATTTAAACCACAATAGATAAAAATAATCAATTTAAACTTTATAAAAATTATTAAAAAAATATAAATACAATCATATTAGGGTACAAAGAGATGATATAGGAAATGAAAGTACAGAGAAACTTCCAAAACCCTTCACCCAGTGGTCTTTGAACACCCTCAATGACCCAAGTCACATGCCATCATTCAACCAAGAATGAACACCCAATAGAAGATGATAAAAAAAGAACTTATTATAGGAACATAAAGGCTAAAGACACCAAAGGATACAAGTAGGGTGTGAGCTATAGATTTTGGTATAAGTTCACCAAATAATCTATATATTTACTCTAAAGTAATCCAATTGTGCTAAAATGGAGTACATGAAGTGATAACAAGGATTTAAATTTTATAAAAAGAAACTAAAAACATCAAGATCATATTACAAATAGATTTTTTAAATAATTTTTTTTGACCATTTTAAAAACATTTATGAAACCAAAGTTGAAAGCATGGAATATCATCATTTAAAAATGAAAATATTTTCCTAAAAAAAATTGAAAAAAAATTCACATGAAAAAGTAAGATAAATAAACAAAACATAAAAACATGCACTAGACACGAAAATGCTTTTCAATAACCAATATAATAGAGTAAAGGTGTGTTTTCACAATAATAAGATAATCCAACCAAATTAATCAATAAAATAAGGAAAATCCACTTCCAAGTAGGAACAACAAAAACTTTTAACTATTAAGTATCAGGTATAGGGATGCCATGGGTATGACCTAGATATGATCTTAAGTCCACCATAGTAAAGATAATAAACAAGAAATTAATGATAATTGGGCTTACAGTAACCCTAAAATGGGTCTCAAGAAATATAAGTTTATGAAAACATTCTTTCATAGTCATAGCTTCATATCCTTAACTAATAGATTTCTATAGGGATCCATAATGTCGGACATGATTCTTCAAGAGAATCATAAATATATTCCATCTAATCTTACTACCTAGGTTCCCATGGCCAATCAGATAAGGTTTGTGAGATGATTATATTTCAAGAAATATAATTGGAATCTCCATTAGTGTCAACTTTGGCTCATACCCACAACATTAGAATTTATTCTCACTTAACATCTCACCCTCAACCATATGCTCCCACAAAGTGAATAATCCCTTTATAAACACCCATTAGTAGGGATAAAAATAATCATTTAAGTTACATCAATGTATTTTCACAATAGAGGATCAAAATAGAGTTACAATCTAGGTGACAAGCATCATCAATTTCAAATCAAGACGTTACTTCGAAATCAAAATTTAATATAGTATTCATTCCATATTCCTTTCACAAATAATCATTAAAATGTTAAATAGTCCATTAAACAAATAATTAATTTCAAAACATCTGTAATGAATTCAAAAGGAAGTTTCTAAATTTTAAAGGCTTAAATTAATTTCAAATCATGGGTCAACACCATTTTCCCCATGAAAACTCATTTATTTAAGATTACCCAAGAGTAACCATTTAATAAATAAGGATAACAAACATTCTGAAAGGGAGACTAGTCAATTCAAAAATTGAAGAATTCAAAACCATGTGAAAAAATTTTCATGAATAAAAAATTTCCATTTAAATATAAGAATTTTATTTTAAGAAAAAAAATAAGGAATAATCCATCCCTTTCCCAAAAAATCACTTAAAATATATTTGAAGAATAATCAAAGCAACCGTTATATCCATTAATTATTAAAATATAGATAGGAATGAAAATCATGATCATTTTTTTACATACCTCGTTCAACTAATAGAGAAGAGAATCAAAGAAGATTTTATGAGATATTTTGAGGTCAATATTAATATAAAATGTATTAGAAAATCTGAAACATATATATATGAATTCCTAAGGAATAAAAAATTATTGAATGAAGTAATGGAATTTAAACACCTACCTCAATAAAATACTTGAAGAAAACCCAATGAGGGATAAAAATGATATTTTCCATGAATAATGAATAAGTAAAAAACACCAATAACACACTTCTATTGATCACCTGATAACTGGATTCATGAAACTCATGAATAGGTAATCTAAAATCAAAGTTACAAATTTTTTGAGTAAATTTAAAAGCACAATAGGCATTTTGGTTCATATCTTTAAAAACCCAAATTTAAAATCACTAATTAAATTTCAATTTTAATTAAATATTGAATATTAAGGGGTTAAAATAATATAAATGGGGTTACATCTGTTAAAATATTTAAATAATTAAATTCCGATTATTTTCAACTTTAAAATAAAAAAATGAATTACATGGACCCCTTAGAGGTGGTGGAATAAAGAACATATTTTTTATTTATTTTTCTCAAAAAAGTGCGCTACATTAGGGTAACATGGATTTACCCTTATAAATATTATAATATTCTTGTAAGTGTTCTTGGTTACCCTTATACATCCTCTAAAACCGACAGACTACCCCTACACATCTCATTTTTACCCATACGTAGCAACCTAGTTACCCTTATATAACCATTAGAAAAGAATATTTGACTTTACACAATTCCTTTAGTACCCTTACATGGATTTGAACACCTGATCCAACCATTCCATAGTGAGGATTTATCTTTATGTAATGGGAGTCTACCCTTACAGAATAGTAATATACATTTATAAAACCATTATAAATAAAGGTTTACCCTTATGTAATGCATAGAATACCCTTATGCAGTGAATATACATAAATTCTTACCCTAATGAAATTATATGAGTACCCTTCTGTAGAAAAAATTGATAGGGGATTACCCTTACATAATGCCAGAATTACTCTTAAGTAGTGCATATATACCCTTATTTGCTCATATAAACAAGGCTCTACCCCTACCCAAAGCATAGAAATTCCAATATACCCTTATTAAACTCAAGTAAAATCATATCTAACCTAATTCAAGTCATATAAATAAGAAGTCACCATTACGAAACTCCTAAAAACCATCATTCATAAATATATGAGGCACTTAACCCTTTTGTAGACCCTACACCACATGAATGGGTAACAATAAATTAAAAAATATTTAATTTTCATTCAAATGATAGATAAATTAAACCGAAAAGGATATTAAATTATTATAAAAATGGATGTTACAATTCTACCTACCATAAAGATTTAAAACCCAATAATGATTTATGTTTGGAAGATATAAAATATTAGACAAAAAGAACTCCCACAATAAACCCATCTTGTGGTTGTTCCATGAAATAGAAAAATACTGACCCAAAATAATTCTCCCAGAATAATTCCAAGATCATCACACATCTCAAAAAAAACCAACAACACCAAGAGGAACCAAAAAACAACCATAAAGAACTGGAATGAACTGAACTACTAACATAGGTCTCCCCACCATTAAAGGATTCATTAAAATGTTAGAACTTCCATTAAAACTTATCTCTTCATCTCATATAATAAACTTCGATTACATGTCATAGAGAAATATCCAATAGAAAATTATAGAAAACCACATGGTATGTCACATAAAAAACACCTCAACAATTCCCAGAAGAGATATAACTCTAAAGATCAATAAATTATCAAACCATACATCATAATATCATAGAATTGATAAGTATTTCTACCCCAGGAAAGTACTCATCAGTAACCTGGGGCTTTCAGCACCAAGACTCATGCCTCGATGGTCACATTGAATCATCCACCAGAACCTCTATGTTCCTAGTGCATCATTAAACCATATAGTATTAGCTACCTAAGTAAATTTCTAAGGTGTATTGAATTCAAACTTTAAATATCTTGAAACCTAAATTTATGTGAACTAACGGGGAACTTCACTCTCCCGAGGGAGATTACCCTTCATATCAGGATTGATCTTGAACCATCAAGGAATAAACAAGAGGATATAAAGGACTAAAAACTCACCAGAATAGTATCCAACAATGACCATAAGATGACACCCTTGCAAAGAAGAAATAATAAGAATTGAATAAAACAACCCCAAAGCTTCAAAAGTTTCCCAATAAAAGATTCTAACCCATCCCCAAGAGTGAAACAAACCTAAATGGAATAAAACCATTGAAGATGAAGTATAAAAATTAAATAGTCCACATCCACAATGAAAAACAACAGAGATCCCAAGAAAACGAATCCAAAATTAAAATTAAAACTGGGGTTAGTAATATTTCATCCACAAAGATCCCAAAATCAGATGAAAATATCTCTTAAAAATGACTCCATGAAATGGTGAACCTAATAAGAAAACCCCAAATAGTTTCCACCCTGGCATTAGAAAAACATGTTGGAAAAACACCAACCTCAATGGGTATCACTTCCACTATAGGAAAAGGCATAATATGAGGCCTATGGTTGGAGCCCTGCTGTCTCGAAACATCTATTTCCCAAAATTCAATAGTTGATGATCCTCAAATGAAACTTACCCTTTAGACAAGAGTATTTAATAATCCTCTTAAAGTGGCTAAAAATTCCACACTGTTTACAAACACTAAAATATTCCAAAAAAGACTTATTGGAAAGGCCATGTTCCCAAAACAGAAAGTACATGGTATGATGCTTCTTTCCTTTATAAGATTTCCCTTACCAAATCAAATCCCATAGTCCATGAGAAGAATAATTTTCTGCTAATCCAAATATGAATGAGGTATTATCCACTTTTTTACACCGTTAGTTCTATTTAATTTAACAAGGACCTTTCAACCACCATTGGATAAGAGGTATAACACAATGCTCATTCGATGGTTATAAGGTATGGGAGAAGACACCCTTTAAAATGGATAGCCTTAAGAGAGTAATCCCCAATAAGATTAGGTGAGAAACAACCCATCCCTAATAATATTAAGATATTCATTGAAATTGATCTCTTAAATTGACCAAGACCATTGAGCTCATAAACATTTTCCATATTCACTTCTGAGTTGTAGTACCACTAAATAAATATATACTTGAAAAATTCCCAATAAATTACTTCATGCAGATAGGAGGGAATCAAGATGTCCCACCATTCATATATTGGTACCTCAAATAAGGAGTTAATAGAATTAACCTTCATATCATCAAGAGTCTCGAGAGAATTGAGGATCCCTTAAAATTCTTCAATAAACTTCATAAATTTTAGAGAAACCATCCCACCTCCATATGAATGTGGATGAAAATCCAAGAAGACATGGGACAGGTCCAAATGATGGAAGGTCTCTAGATCCACCACTTGATTTAGTGTCTATGCAGGGTCTTCAACTAAATATTCCACTCCTAAAAAATGAGAAGGAACACTTCCAAAACTGGAGTGATGAAAAACATTTCTTTCATTATTGAATGAATTTTTAGGAGTCGTTTTTTTTGCATCACGATACAAAGGCTCATAAATCTCGGCATCAAACAAAACCTGAAACACAATATAGAAAAGAAAAAATATTTCAAACAATCAACAAAACACTTTAATAAAATCATTATTAATTTTAAAGAATATAATATTTACCCATTTATAAAATATAACACCATTATTTATGTGGTGAAATCTTGATATAAATTAATCATAGTGTCAAAAGGTCCTTTACAAGATCATGGAAATTATTTCACAGTTTCAAAAGCATTAATATGTTTTTTACAATTTCAAAAAATTTCCATTTTAAATCCATCACATATCCATAATTAATTATTAATAAATTATTTTACCACGTTAATAAATAGTATTTTAAAATCAGTTTTCCTAACAAAAAATTTGGTAAAACACACTTCTTTTTGGTAATTTAATAAAAATTTCCAATAAATTAAATAAATTTTTTATTAATTCAAAAATTTTGTTTTTCTATGGATTTATTAAAATAACCATATTTATTAAAGATGAAGCAATAAAACAAGATCATGTAAAGAATACACCCAACATGTTCATTCAAAAATAGAACCCAACAAAATAACTTCACATGAATGAAGTCATTTTTTTTAAAAAATGATAAGGAAAAATTTTCAGGTTAGAGTAGATCTTTTTATGGCTTGGTCTTGTAGTTTGGTATACCACACAATAATTTTACAATAGTTATTGGATTGGATTCTAGATTAATAACACCAATTCCTCCCAATTTAACAAATTGTGACAATACAGTGCGGCTCTGGTTATCTCTCTGTTCCAACCCAAAACTCATAAATTAATAGCAAAATAGAAGACAACCTCATCATTAATATAAATATAAATCATCATTATGAAACTAATAACTCAATATAAATATTCATTTCCCAACTTTCTCTAGTAACTCAAGTATCACTGTGAGGAGCTGGTGATCTATCACCTTCTCATGAACAACCTCTTGAGTCCAAAAACATTCATAGTATCTTTCTATAAATAACTCACTAAAAAATAACATAAGTTCTTTAAAAGAAATGTAAATTATTTAAAGTAAATACTAACCTATGATACAATTTATAACAAACCGGCCCAAAATATGATACAAACATACACCCGAACTGATTTTCTACTAACCCAAAGAGAGTTTATGATCCCAATGGGCTTGCGACGGGTACCTAGGAATCCATAAATGATCTTTTGGAATGATTTTTCCCAAAATAGATAACAATAATAAAAGTAAACTACAAAAACATCTTCAGATAAATAGATAAATATAATCATATCAGGGTAAAATATGATGATACAAGAAATAAAAAAAATAAAAAACATCCAAAACTCAACTCTGTGTGGTCCATCACCTCCCAACCAACCCCAAGTCTCCTTTCGCCAAAAAACCAATAATGAACCCCCAAATAAAGATGATGAGAAAATGAGAACATATATTGAAATATAATGTTTGAAAACACGATACGATACAAGAAGGGTGTGATCTATAGAGATCAATAATATTTCACCAATGAATCTATCTTATTAATTCAAAAGGTAATTCAAATGTGATAAAGGGTGTAAAAGATAAGAGAAAAAGGATTTATGTTTGACAAAAGGAAACTAAATCCATCAAGATCTGATTTAAATAATATTGGTTTTATAAATATATAACATTAACGATTTTAAAATCATTCATGAAACCAAAGAGGAAAAATTCCATTACATCATTAAAAAACAAAAACGTTTTCTTAAAATGATTTGAAAACCATTTCACAAGCTAAAGTAAAATAAATCCAAAAAATGTAAGAAAATGCACTAGATGTCAATACATTTTACAATAAAAAATACAATAGAGTCATGTTGTATCATCTAAATATGAATATCTACCAATAATAGTAATCTATCCATTAAGTAAACTCTACCGACTAGTAGTGAAAATGAATAATTTCATGAATATAGTATCAAGTATAAGGATAGAATGGGTATGACCTATATACAATAGTGATTTTAGGTTATTATAGTTAATAAAAAGATCATGAACAATTTTTGTTCTTACATTAAGTATAAAATGGGTCTCGGGTAAATCATGTATGCAGACACATTATTTTCTAGTCACATGTCCATAGCCTTAACCTATAATGTCCTCTATATATCTACTAGAAGGGGTGTTAGTCTATATGAAAATTATAAATCTATTTCATCGCATCTAACTACCTAGGTTATAATGACTTGTCAAATTAAATGAGTTAGATAATTAGGTTTTAAGGATTATAAATGTAATCCATATTATTATTTAGAAGGGATTATTTCTTGAATTTTTAAATTCATTATCAGTTCACATATCACATTCCCCAATAATCCCCATCAATGTGAATAATCCCTTTACCAACACCCATCAATGGGAATCATAATAATGAAGTAAGTGACATTAAGGTATTACAGAAGAGTTAATCATCACAAAATACAAATAGGGCCATTAAGAATCATTAATTTCAATTCTAGATTATATTTAAAAATCAAAATTCAAAAGTGTATTCCCACCATATTAATTTAAAAAATCAACATTAAAATATAAAATGGGCCTTCAAACCAAGCATTTTTTTAAAAAACCCATGAGGAATTCAAAATGAATTTTCACAATTTTAAAGGATTAAATTCATTCCAAAACATGTGTAAACACAATTATCTATACGAAAAAAATCTTTTTTTTAAAATTACCCATATATGAAAACTTTATATAAAAGAAGAATAAAAATTCAAAAAATAAATTTTGGTCATTTTAAAAGTTAAATCATTCAGAACCATTTGAAAAAGTTTACATGAATACAAATTTTCCATTTAAACATTGAAATTTCACTTTAGGAATCAAAACCAAGCCTAAGCCCTCACATTCACAAAAAAAAAACATTAAAATAACTTTAAAAAGGAATAAAAATGAACATGACATTCACCAATTCCGAAAAAAGTGACAGGAATCAGGATCATGATCAATTCTATCCATCACGTGTTCAATTCATACAAAAAGGGATTAAATAAGTTTCTATAGGTTATTATTGGTTCAACATTCACGAGACATGTTTTTGAAAATAAGAAACACATGTCTATTAATTATTAAGAAATAATGAATTACAGGATGAATGAACTGCACAAAAATACCCACCTCATTAACATAATTTCATAACACCTGATGAGGGATAAAAAAATATAAAAGGATAAGGCCCATGTTTGGTGAACAGGTAAAAAACCACCTCTATAATAGTCCCATTGATAACCCGGTAGTTGGGTACGTGAAACTCTCTAAGAGTATACAAAACGAAAAGGCAGTAATGATTTGGATAAATATAATAAAACAAGGGGCATTTTGGTTTTCATCTTCAAAAACCCTTAATTTAAAAAACCCATTAATTTTTCATTTTAGTGAAATCATGAAATTTTATGGCTTTAAAGAATTTGAAAATGATTTAAAACCTTGAAACTGGTTAAATAAATCAGTTACCATGGTTTCAATATTTTAAAATCGTAAAATTGAGTTAAAGGGTAGTTCTGGAGGGGAAGAAATAGAAAACCGGATTTTTTTATTATTTTCCTCCCATAAAGACTAGTGTGTAACGGTAACATGGTTGTACCCTTATAAAAATCATTGGTTTCATGTTAGGGTAGTTGGTTACCCATATGTATCCTTTGAAATATTGGGAATACACATACATAGCTCATTTTCACACTTTCATGGCCTTTTAATTACCCATATGCAACCTTTGGAAAATGGTTACCTTTAAAAAGTGCCTTAGGTAACCTTACACAACCTTTGAAAACCTGAGTATACCCTAACATATTTATGGTTTACCTTTATGTAATGGTATTATACCATACCACAATGGTTATATACCTTTATAAAACACTTATAAAATCAAGGATACCCTTACATAGCACCAGGATTACCCTTACATAGTGAATATACACAAGTATATATCATTAAAATTCTATAGGATTACCCGTATGTAGAACATATACTGAGGGGATTACCATTATGCAATGTCAGGATTACCCTTATGCAGTGCGTATCTACCCTTATATAGCTCATATAAAAAGGGATATACCCATATGAAATGCATTTAAATTTACATCTTCCCTTACTCAACTTAGGTAAACTCCTCTCTACCCATATAAAACTCATATATATAGGTATTTTATATTACTCAAATCCTAAAAACCACATTACATAATGGTAGGAGTCACCCTACCCTTATATAAACTGTATATCATACATAAGGGTAAAAATTAAATTAAATATTATTTAATGTTCATTCAAAGGAATTTTAAATTATAAAAAAAAGTTATTTAATTGTTATAAAAAATTATTTTACTCTAGGTCACTAAAAATTATCCTATTTCCCTCAAATCTACCGGCTTCTTCAAGAGGAAGTTAAAGGTTCTAATGTAGGTAACAAAACATTTTTAATTCTACTTTCTTATTCATTCCATTAAATACCAACCATAACCAAAGTATAATAATAACTTAAATATCAATAAGGGGTAAGTTTTTTTTATAATAATGGTACAAAAATTATTTATTATCTTCCATATACTAGAAAAAAGAAGAACCATCGTTAGTGTGTATGCATGGATTCCCGACTCCAAAAGTGATGATTTTTGGTTTTCAAATCCAAATTGAATTCCAAGTTAAAAAAATTTATTTACTAACATAATATAATATTTATAACATTTTAATTATTGAAAATTATAATTAACTTTATTTTTTACTCTCTTTACACTCTACAAAAATGGTAGCATCATCCATGTGTATGTGCAGACTTCTACCACCATGAGATGACATTTCTATTTATTTTTCCATATCAATTGAAATTAATTCACTTAAACATATATTAATGTTTAGAAATAGTTATTTATTTTAACATTAACATTATATAATAATATTATTATAAATTATAAAAGTAATATTAGAAATAAAGAGTTGTAGTAAATTTAACCTTTGAAATGGACATATTAATGTAACTTTTGTTAATTGGGAACATTCATGGAAAACCTATTTAAAAATATAAATTATTAACTAATGAAATTTTTAAGAAGATAATAATATTTAATTATGTAAATTATGAACCTATTTTACAACATCATTGACGATGGTTTAAAAAACAAAATTATTACAAAGAAATTAACTGAACAACCGTGAGTGACCAATATAAGCAGAAACTATATGAAAAAATAAGTTACAAAATAAAAAAAATGGAACTTATAAAATTAAATATTTTTTAATAATGTAATTATGTATATATATAATGAAATTAATTTAATTATTTAATAATTTAAGTGAAATTGAATAATTCTTTTGGACATGGGTAAGGGTTTCAACCGAAAATATCCTTCATTAAGATACATGTTCTTTTATGAAACTAATTTATTTTAAAAATTTTATATACTAAAAATTAGATATTTAATGTCATGTATTATTCATAGTCATTTTATTTCAACTTCATATTCATGATATCTTTCTCCTAAGGGGTTTTATTTAAATTGTTCTGAAGTCCTAATTGGTTTTCCATCTTGATTCCTCTTCTTTGAGACCTGTTTTAATGTTATGAAAAAATTTATGATTACTATATATAATATAATATAATATAATGTATATTGACATAACCCATGATTTATTTCATGGGATTTATATAGAAATATGATTATTAATCTTCTAATAAATTTTTTAATAAAAAATTGCTCAATCCATAAGGGGTTTTCGTGACTCAATTTTCTTTAATGGGTTATAATCATTCATCGTTAACTATTATATTTAAATATTGATTTATTATAAATAATTATTATTTTAGTATTTATTTCTACCTTATTTTATATGGATATAATGATTCAAAAAAAATCTTCTTATTTGATGATTTGAATGTGTCCTTAAAATGATTTTTTGTTAAGAATAATTCTCATTTCTTTCAATTAATTTTTCCTCTAGATCAATGATTCTACTGCACAAAAATTTTATACTTTATCCATTGGAAACTCTAATTTATATTAGCTTCATAATTTTAGTCACCTAATTTAATTTTAATAAAAATGATTCATTATCCTTTTTAATAAATGTGGGTTTTCAACATGATTATTTCAAAATGACTAAAAGTATTTCTATCCTGTAAGAACAAAAATATTTATCATAAAACACAATTTTTATTTTTATAACATTTATTTATTTTTAATGTTCTCATTATTAGATATTTTATTGAAAAATAAATGTTTTCAAATTATTTTTACTTCCCTTTTTAATAAAAATATATTTATTTCACAAGTCTTTTTTATTAACGATTATTTAATGATTAAATTTTTCACAGTATATAAACTTCTTCTTTTTGAAAAAATTACTTATTTTATAAGATATTTTTCTATTAATTATTTATAATAATGTTTTCATAATTATTATATTGACCCTCATCCAGATATTATAATATTTTTAAGGGACTTTGTATCTCTAACTCCTTCTTTGAGTTATACAATTTCTTATTTGAACTTCATTTATTCAATACATTCTATTTTAAATGAAATTCTAATTTTTTACATTTGTGGGAAAATAATTTTCAACCAATTCCATTTCCATGAATGGTTTCCTTTTCATTTTTATCTAAAAAAGATTAATTTTTGAAAATAGAATCATAAATATTACTTTTACAATGATTTATATGAATTTTTCTCAAAAATATATTTTTAGTATTTGGTTTTCATTATATTCAAAAATGATCTAGCCTAAATGTACTTATGTTTCATATTTCACCTTAAATAATTAATTATTTGTTTTTTTATTTTTCGGTAACCATGTTTCTGGTATCAACAGATTTAGTTCATGTTTTTGTTTAGATGTTTTATGAAACCCATTTTATTTGAATGGGTTCCTTATATATTGATTTGAAAATTTCATGAAACCCATTTTAATTCTATGGGTTATTTTATGATGTGATGATTTTTTTCAAGTGGCCCAGAAATATAAGTATTATGAGATGGGTGGGACCTCTATCTCCCTTCAATGAATTGGGTAAATTTTTTATCTCATGAGATAAAAATTTTATTAGAATTTTTTTAGTGATTGGATAGGTTCTCAAAGGGTGAGTGTGATAGAATTCATATTTACTCATTATTTAATGTGTGAATAGGTTATAATATACCTATGTTTGAAATGTGAGATTGTGATGGTGGTTTTCTATACTCACAATTTTACAAGTGACCAGGTAGGAAGGTATCCAGGTTCACAAAGATAAAAAATCATATGTTTATGATTATGCCAATTTCTTTCCAATGTTATATGGATCATGATTTATGAATCATATTTTATATTATTATTCTATGGGAAAGGTTTCATCATTTGATATTTTTTTTGTATTTTATTTTTGTAGAAGCATATTTTATGATCTATGTTTTCAGGCTCTAATTTTATTATATATTTTTATTATATCCATATACTCATCTTACACTCACTTGAGATTATTGATTACTATCACATATTTTTAACTTTAATGATAATCTGTGTTCAACCAATTCTTATGTTTCCATTACCCAGGATATAATGAAAATTAATATGTATGATTTATTAAAGGGTATATTAGGAGAATAATTTTGGGGAGATATTTTAGACTTGTTATGGATTAGAAACATAATTTCATATAGTGGGAAAATGTTAAATAGTTTGAAAAATTGATTTTTTAGTTAATTATGTAACATAATTATAAAAAAAACAAAACCTAAAAGGGTTTTGTAATATTTTATATTGAAATATTTTTATTATTCCATGTAATTATCATTTGATTTGGTCTTTTATGTCATATATGGTATCAGATTAGGGTTTAGATACCTTTTTAGATTATGATGTCATTGATTAATGAAAATTTAGGAGTTTGAAATGTAATCAAATTTTGTTAAGGTAATTTTTAACCTAACATTAGAGGTTTGGATACCCATTTAGGTTAGATGAAATAATATTTAATATTTTGGAAATTAGAACAAAAAATAAACTTATTTAATTAATGAAAATTTAGGAGTTTGAAATGTCATAAATTTTGATAACGTAAAGTTAACCTAACATTAAATTTTTAGATAACATTTTAGATTAGATGAGTTAATATTGAATATTTGGGAAATTAGAACAAAAAATAAATTTAATGAAAACTGAAGGAATAAGTTAAGGGAGATAATTATGTATAGGATAACATATTTAAGTATTGGTAATGTGGATATTGTGCAGTTTTCCTAGAAATAACATCTATGTATGGATACTACAATTGGATGAAGTATTTGACAATGTTATAAATAGTGGTAACAACCCTGAAAAGGATGGAATTTTAATTTACACAATCTTCAATTAGTAAACGATAAAGAGGCCTAAATTCACACCTAGTTTGACATAGTTGGGGTATTTTCATTGGTTAGTCACATTCTCTTTACATGCCATTATGAAGTATTTATTATGTTTAGGGATTACATTAATAATTACAATTGAACCTAACTTAAGTTATAATATATATATCTTAATGTATCAATGGATAGAATAAATGTGCTATTAGAGAAGTCATATTAGGATTGAATTATTATATTCACATGACCATTTACTTTGATTTTATTGATAACCATTTTCTATTTTAGTATTTGGTTAAACCGGATAACATTTAGGATACTGAGAAAGGTATGTATCCAAAATAATTATATATAATAACTAAATAATGTAGCATGCATAAATGGTTGATAATCTTATTATAGTCATATTATAATATAAAAGGTGAGTTTCCTAGTCTTATATAAGGTAGTGAGGTTGATACCATAATAGTAATTAATTTTTTTATAATCATCACTAATTTCATTAGTGATTGATATTTATCAATGATATTATAGTATATTCTTAGATTTATGTGAAACATATTTGGAATTTTCATTAGTAGTTTTTCTTAAAAGTTACGGAGACATAAAATAAATGGTATTAGAAACAGTTAAAAGTGATTTTATGAGAAGGTTATATTTTTTAGAATAACTATTAAAGAACACATTATTGAGGTATATATAACTATTAGTATTAATATAATATTTGTGTTGAGGTAGTAAAGGGTTCATTAATTTTTGGAAAAGTGAGTTAGATAGTATTGATATCCTTAGAATTTATTATTTAAGATCTATGGTATTTTTGGTAAAGTTTAGTTCATTTTTGGTATTATTCTGTATATATACCTGTGAGTGACCTTATGAACTTGTGTTCAATAAAATTTTAGGGTTAAAATATATATATTTTTTGTAATAATATGAAATTTCACTATGGTATTTTTATTTTAAGACTTATGTAGTTTTTAGATTTTTAAACAATATTGAATATATGATTATGGCATAAACTATCGACATTTTTTGAGGAAATATAATCATATTGAAATACCTTAATATAGTATAATAGATGTCATATTTGATGTTACATCTAAAATAAATAAATATGTTAAGAAAATCCTCTCCTACATTCACTACTGGGTAATAATTTAAATTATAATAAAGTAATTTATTAAAGGGGGTGGAATGTAATGACAAAAGATTATGTATCCCATAAACTACATACTATGTTATAGAACATGTGTCGCATGCTACACCCTAAATAAAAAAACCTAAAAATATTAATAAGGAGTTATTAATAAATCTATAAAAAACACAATGTTGGTAAACAATTTAATAGTTGTTACCTTTAAACGGTAAATAATTAATATGAGTTAATATTGAAAAGGTTATTTCTAATAAATTAGTTTCTTATATTATATATATTAATTTAAAAATAAAATTTAAAAATTTCAGAATGATAATTTGTTAAATTTTATTTCTTTTTCAATACCATATAAAAAAATTAGCATAAAATTTATTTTTCTGTTTTTATAATAATAATATATTTTTTATGTGAATAGAGAAAAATATTTTTTTTTTCAAAATAGTGACTTTTACCTTAATAAAAATATATGAAAAATAGATAAAAAATTATGAAATATTTTAATTATTAAATTTTTTATTTAAAGGTATAATTAATAAATATAAAATATCATTTTGAACATATAAAAACTGTTAGTAATATTTTTGGAGATAAGAAACATTTTATTTTTAAAAACTATTTTTGACTATTTATTTTAATTCAATTGTTTCATGATGAAATTAGATTTTGGATAAATTTTAAAGACACATAAATTTTAATTTTTTATAATAAATAAACTAATATCATCAAAATCAATAACCATTCAAATTTTATCATATGTATAAGTTTAAATTTTAAAACACTCCTTTATTTAAAAACAATATTTTGTAGTTATGTGTGTTTAATTAAAAAAATATTTTTGAATATTTTTAAGTGAATTTGGTTAAATGGATCTCTAATTCATAATCATCATGTTAGTATTTATTAACAAAGTTCTACATATATTTTCAGTAGTAAAATAAATGACAGAATTAATATTTAACCGAGAGTAGTAAGTGTTTAAATGACTAATCTAAAGTGGATCAAATTTTCCAAAATTATCTTGACCATTAATCCTTCTAGAAATAATTTTTTAGGTTTTAATGTCTCACTTACATATCTTACCAAACTTTATTCACCTAAATTACGTAACTCCTAATTCATTACATTCTTACCCCCTAATTTTACTTTTCGTGGAACCCCCCTCTTCACTTATAAAATGGGGATCACTTACACCCTTCCAATACTCCACTCCTATTTAAAAATTTCTATATAAACCTACCCAGAATTCCTATCCTTGATGTTCTTTACACGACATAATTCCCTCAATCACCACAAATTATCCTAAGTCCATCAAATCGAAGGCCTTCTTCAAGAGGAAGTTCAAGGTCTCAATGAAGGTGACACATATTTATTAACATTTAAATATTATTAATTTCTTTCTAAAAAACCATTAATATAGTATAATAATAACCTAATAATAATTAGTTTGTTGATATGTTGTCATAATAATGGTACAACCATTATTTATTCTCTCTCATCAACTAAGAAAAGAAAGAATAGTCCTTAGCACATGTGCGTAGATTACCACCTCCATGAAGCTAAAATTTAAATTTTATAACACCATATACTAATGGGGAAAAGTTTATATACTAAGATAATATAACATATATAATGTTTTAATGTTTATTAAATGAAAATATACTTGGTTTTCTACATTATTTCCTTAATATGGAAATGACAGTGTTATTCACGAGTAATTGAAGACAACTGCTTACATGAGATGATATTTCCCAATTATTTTATATATAAATATACATGAATGGAATTAAAGAAGTATTTTTGTATAAAAGGGGGTATTTAGTAAACCATTAAAATTCTATAATGTAAATATTATACATTTTATATGTGATATTAGTAATAAATGTTTATAGGAAATTTAACCACTCAAAAAGACATATTAGTTTATATTTTTTAACAATAGTCCATTTAATGAGAATATATTTAATTATATAAATTATATTCCAATGGAATATTAATGGAAATAATAATTTTCTATTCTAGGGATTATGAAACTATTTTACAACATCTTTGACCACATCTAAGAAATCAGAAGTATTATAAAGAAATTAACCATACATACAACACCCAAGACATAATTATAGTTAGTGAACTTTATATAAAACAATGAACATTTTAATATTTTAGTGGGAAAATTATATTTGGATATGACTATTACTGAATTTGAGCATACTTTGTCAAAATAATCCTAGATTGATTTTTTTTATGATTTAGAATAAAAATAATATTTTATAAATAAACTGAAATGTAGTATTCATATATTAACACTTTTATTGATAAAATGTGTAATAATATGTATAATTAGAAAATTATTTACAATCAATCTGATATAAATAAAGATAATAACATTTGAAGGAAATGGTGATATTTTTTAGAAAAATGTTATTTAAAAAAAATTCATAACGTCAATCCATTAAAATTAATCAAAATAATATTAAATGATGTATGATTTAATTTAAATGAAAAGTTTATAGATATAAATATCTTAATTGAAAAAAATATAATGATTATAACTAGTTATATGGTAAATATAAGATCATCTTATGCTTGAAAATTAAATTTCTTGACAAACAATTTTTTGACATGATTTGATGGTTTATTTTTTAATTAATAGCCACTAATTATTTGAATTGAATTTGATAAAATGGATTACATAATTTAAGTTATTATTATTTATATTAGGCAATAATTTCTACATAATATTTTACCATAATTAATAGTAAAAATTAATTATGATGTTTAATGTTTAAATGGGTTTATCGGGGGTTTAATAAAAATATTTGGGTTAAAATGGCCTACAAACCTATATAATTAATATTAGATATTCATCTAAAAACATTATAACATATATGGTTTGAGAATTATTACCTTTGGATCCTTTTTTGGGTGCATAAAATGTGGGTATATCTTTTTAGTTTTTAAAAATCGATGTGTGTCCTCCCCCATTTATAAAAGGGTACCCCTCCCCACATTTATTCATACCTCTCAAGATAAATAGCTCAACCATCCCCTATAAATATCTATCCCAAAAATAATTATCCACATTCTACCGGTTTTGGTCTTCCCAAAATACCAACCCTATTGTCCTTAATAAGAGATCTAAAGGAGGTTCTTCTAAATGAAAGTAATTATCTTCACTATGCTCTTTATTTTTTATTTATTCTTTTACATACATTAATTATGTGTCAACACATCCAATATAATAATAATAATATCTATCATGTAATTTTATATAATTATTTTTATGGAATAATATTTATCTATTTCCATATCTATCAAATGGGAAATAAATCCATCGCTCACGTGTATGGTGGAATACCAGATCGCGAACTGATGTAATTTGTTTTCCATCACCGACTCACATGGATAGTAATAGTGACGGGAATAATGAATTTATATGATACATATGACATGATATTAATTAAATAAAATTAATATACTTTCAAATTAATTAACCTTTCACCCATTTAGGGAAATATATCATCTCTCATGTGTATGTACGGTCTACCATATCCAAAAAGCAGTGTGATTCATTTTCCATGTCCAACTTTAAAGAATAATAAAAAAATTTACAATGAATAAAAATTATACTTATAAAATTAATATAATTTTGTTGATGATATATATATATATATATATTATTCACAAGAACTAAAACTTCCTTGAGAAAACAAGAATGATACAACAAGGCATCTAACACCCAAAATAAGGGAATAATGAAATATTATTAATTAATGGGTGATAACATTTTATAAAAGTGTTATATATGATATTATAAATATTAACATGGTTCTGGTTTAAATTTGTAACCTTTTTAATACAATTATACATGAGGTTAAAGCACGTTCAACTAAAAGGAAGTGTGAGATAAGAGATTCTGTCTCAATTTCCTTTCATTGTGCTACAATTTAATGATACACGCCAATTTATTTTATATAGTGTATATATATCCCATTTTACAAGTAATTTCATGAATCCTATTTAGTTCATGGTATTTAATTTTTCAACTTGTATTATTTCATCCATGGTGATTTTAATTGATTGTTACTAAGTAGTAATGAATTTCATATCAATTTACACTCTATTAAGTCATATTTAGTATTTTACAACTCTTCACATGTACAATTTCATTAAACACATGCTCCACACACACATGTCTGAAAGGTGGGTCATAGCCCCCCAAGGGATAACCCACCCATCAAGCCTTTATTTATTCAATACATAGCCTGAAGACCCAGTTGACATGAAACCCATTACATGGCCCAAAGGCCTAGAATCTGGCCCGAAGGCCCAGTGTTGTGTCACTGCCTATCTTCATCATGCCTACATCACCATCTACTAGTGGTAATTCACTCCCACTCGGATTTGAACCAGGTTCTAATGCAGAATCATGAGGCACCTCTACCATAGAGGCACACCCCAAATGCCAACTCTTCACATGTATGTAAGTAATATATTTCCCCTTTGATGTATTTACGATGGATAAATATTTACTCAATATTATTAATGTTTCAATTCAATTCAATTATTTTTAGGGTTTATAATTTGAAGTTACCAAAGTGGGAAGAATCTATTTTATTATCTCACCTTCTTTTGGAATAACATTTATTCTCATTGAAAGAATAATTTCATTTATCCTTCATAAGATCCATTCATTTTCTTATACATGGGATAAATAAAGTGATTCCATATTTTCTTCAAAATATTCCACTCACTAGTAATTAATTCATGAAATAAACTATTTAAAAGAGAAACTGATTTTATTTCTTTTGAAATAGAATATATTTTTATTCCATATCCATATATTCAAAAATTACTTTTAAAAGGACCATTTATTTAACCAAATGATTTATTATGGATATTTTATGTTATCTATGAATCTTAGAAAGGTGTTTTAAATGAATATATCTACTAGTTTCTAAAAGGGAAATTTTTCTATTTTTATTACAAAAGTCAAAAATGAATTTTTTTAACATATATGATGGTAACACACATCACCACTTCCATAACTATTATATGGAATTTAGCTTATTCTATATGTTTTCAATGGTTTTACAAAGAAAAATATATAATAAAATATTATTTTAATATTTTACTTCCATTCCCTTTATTCTTCCAAATTATATTATTTTATTAAAACAACATATATTCCCGAAGAACATATGGTCACCTCTCACATCTTTATTAGTTTAGTGATTGATAAAGTTATATTTAAAAAATATATTTCTTGTGATAAATTTTCACTGGACGTTATATTTTTCCAAAATTTTGATATTATTTTTATCATGGATATGATTATTTTATATACTATATAGCATTTTTACATATGGTGTTTATTATTAATGTACTTTGATTAATGGGGGATATTTTTTTAAATCTATATTCTTTACTCAATACACATATTTTTTGATAAATCATTCTGTAAATGAATTAAAACTATCATTAGATATACGAGTAATGCTTTGGACATGAAGTGATGGGTCGGGAATAGAATTATATATCCTCATGATGTGTCAATAAGTCTCATGAGATAAATAATTTGGCTAAATTCAATGGGTTTATACCCATAGTTTCAAACTAACTTGGAATAAGGTCTTTACAGTACAAATATCATGTTATTTGAGATCATGATATCCAATATTAACAATTTCATTCATCTACAATTAATTTATTATTATACCTGATATTATTTCATTGACATTAAACATGGATACATTTCATTCTCATGTTATTGACTAAAAGGTAGTTGTTTTAACTTATTTAGAATTACAAATTGATTATGACTTATTTACTCTAAAGTTATTGATTAAATTGAATATTTTTTCATTTATTTACCTTTTAATATTTTATATTACTTTATTCATGATATCTTCCATTATATGTAACCCTTATTGAGAATTTTATCTCACCCTTATTATGTTTCATTTCCCCAGGAAATGAATAAGAATTCATTGAAGGATTTGAAGAATGTTGAATGTTGTCCATTAAAATGTTTTATATTTTATCCTCATTGTAAAAAGGGTTTCTTATATGTACATGCCTCTACAAGACTAATAAATTGGGTGTTACTTTTGGATTAGAACCCTTGAATATATTTCTATGTAATAAAGTAGACACGAGCTATAGGTTATAGAGTTAGGGTTGTTATAATTGTTATGCGAGGAAGTTTAGTAGAAACCTTTGGACTATATTAAGGAAAAAATTATTAAAGGAGAGTAAACATATGATATAATTTTAGGATATGTCAAATTGTGGAATATTATCCATTTTTTTGATAAAGTATAGATTATTTGGTTTTCCTAGAAATACATACTTTCCTGAATACTAAAGGTGGAAATGGTTCTAGCATAATTGTACCTAGGGGTAATAACTATGTAAAGGTTGCATTGGGCTTTGACTCAATCATCAACTAGTGCATGAATAATAGCCTTATTGTGAACCTGGTTTGACACTCTTGGGGGATATTCTTAGGATAATCTATATTTTATTAAAAACCCATTATGGGGTTTTGGAAATTAATGATGTCCCCAAAGAAACCATTTTTAAGATTTCAAGATTAAAAAATCATAAATTTATATTTATTTTAATTGTTACACTAGATTAATAATTATACATTATAATTTAAAATTCATAATGTTAGGAGATAATCTAGTACATTACATTTTCTAGAAATGGATCCTAGAAGAAATTAGTGTATCAATACTCATGGCCAATGTATATATTTCCTTATTGACTAAGCCAATACAACTAGTACTGTAAATAATAATATAAAAGGTATATTATGATATATTAATCAGGTTATAACAAATGAACTTACTTGAATAGATAAAACTATTCTTCTACATCATGATTATTCTATGATGGATCACTTGATCTTATATAATCCCCCATCATTTAGTGAGACTACTAATAAAGTGTTAGATGATAAATGGATTTATTATATTGAAAAGATATTTCTATCCATGGGATCTAAAGAAAAATAAAAGCTCATATTGGTGGTATACAATATCTAGATTTATGTTAATCAATAGTGGTCATTGATCCAAAATAATTGTGAGGAAGATGAAATAGGACTAACGTAATGTAGAGCTTCAAATGAAACATTCTTCAAAAAATATTTCCCTCATGGGAAATAAAATGAAATGGGGAGAATGTTCCTTTGAATAAATAAAAGGTAATAATATAGTGTTTTGGAATGTGTTTCTACCTTTACACAATTATCCATGTATAATAAGGATTAGGTACAATATACAGAACGCATGATTAACCATTTATTTGAAGGTATTAAGACAAGTATTCAAATGGTGTTGTTTTTGAAAACTATTTCATCATATCATTAAATAGTTTTATGTTCCATAAAAAAAAACTAATTTTCTAGATCCTATATGTTAAATAGGCACAAATAGAATAAGAAGTCAGTTGAACACTATGAAAAGGGGAATGCATCAAATAAGAATAAGAAAAAGAATCATTTTCTATAATGTGAAAATTATGGGAAGAAACATCCTAAAAAATCATTGAATGACACATGCATTTGTAACATGTGAATAAATAATGGTCATATAGAAAATAAATTCAAGGGGAATAAAAAAAGTAGATATTTCAACATATTAAACAATAAATAAATGGGGAATTATTCACACAAATGCACCAAGTGTTAAGGGAACATACTATAGAGGAGACTGAGTGTAGAAGTCCAAGATTATGTGATTAATATAGTTGAGGTATAAGTTTCCAATTATTTATTCTAAGGTAATTTAATAATATCCTTGAATTTAGAAAATGATTTATTTGATTTTGGATCTTCACAATATTTTATATCTTCCAGTTTTTCTAATAAACTTTTATATTTCTCTAGCACCATAATTATGGAGTTTTAGTCAAAAATCAAAGCAAAAATATATCCACGATAAGGATATGTTAGGAAGTTCCCATCATGACTCATAAATGTTCTTTATTTATTGGCTTCAATATCATATGCATTTTTTCTTTGATTTAATCCTTTGAATAGATTTTATTTCAAAATATGAAGCAAAAATTTATTTTAAGGATATGTAAATTATGATTCATGAAGAATATGTATAATTCCGTATCTTTAAAGGGTAAACTTCATTATCTGAGTCTTTCCTTGATCCACCCCTAGTATCTATTCTGGATGTGGTTCTGGCGAAAGAAGGGTAAACACAATCTATGGATGAAAAATATAATCCTCAAATTGAGGATGAGCCTACTGTACATGAATGAATTGATGTATTTATTGAGGAATTTCCTAGATATCCATAATATAATGAAGTCAAGATTCCATTGATTTAATCCCTAATGAAATACCAATATCAATGAATTTTTATAAAATGTCCACTATGGAATTAGTGTAGTTAATTAAACAACTAGTGGAGTTTTGTGATAAGGGATTTATTCGTCATAGTGTTTAACCATTGGGGGAACTAGTTATATTAATTAAGAAGAAAAATGGATCCATGATGTTATGCATTTATTATATGAAAATTAATACTATTACAATAAAGAAAAGGTATCATATGACACTCATTGATTACTTATTTGATTAACTTCATATAAATCAATATTTTTCAAGATTGTATATCACAATTTGTATAATAAATCACAAGTAAGGAAGGAAAAAAGTACAAAGAAAAAATTACAAATGAGGGATGTAAATTATTTATTTATAGTATTTCTATTTGAAATAACTAATTAAAAATCTATATTTATAGATGTAATTAACTGAGTAATCAAAGAATATCTTGATGATTCATTGTGGTATTCATTGCTGAAATCTTGGTGTATTTTAAGATATTTTAGGACCATGAGAATCACTTATATATCATACATGAGACCCTTTTAAGAGTAGAGTTATATGTGATGTTTATAAAGTGTGAATTATAGATCCAGGAAGTTTCTTCTCTTTTCCATATTGTCTCCAAGGATGGATCCTTAGTTATCATGTGAAGAAAAAGGCAACCAGGGAATGACCTACACTAATGATCATTACTGAGGTATGTTCTGTCATTGTTTTTTCATATTACTATCAGTTATTCATTAATAATTTTACCAAATTATATAACTTGTTAACAAATATTACACGTAAAAGGGTTAAATTCATATGGACAATGTAATGTCTTGAATGTTTTAATGAATTGAAGAGGAGACTGGTCGATGATCTGATTTTGAGTATACTATTAAGAAATGATGGATTTTGGATATATAGTGATGTATATAATAAAGGACATGGATATTTCCATATGAAAAATGATATTGTAATTTAATATGCATTAGGGTAGTTAAAGACTCATAGAGAAAACAATATAGCTAATGATATTGAGTAGACTACTATCAATTTTTCTTTATAGATATAAAGTAATTATTTCTATGGTGAAATATATGTGATATACATAGAACCTAAGAGTGTAAAATACATATTTTTATAGGAAGATATCAACTTGAGTAAAAGATGACGGATTGAGCTACTCAAGGATTATAATCGACAATTCCCTACCACCAAGGAAAGGAAAATAAGGTAGAATAAACATTAAGCATAAAATATCATAGAGTTATAATGAAAATGAAGATTGTGAGAAACTTATAATTAAGGATAAAGTTAAGATGGATATATGATTTATTAAGAAATAAAATACATCACCATTTTTTAAAGTGATTGAAAAAACTTCTTTATGAGAAAAGATAAAAAGTTACCTATCTGATGATGAGAATTTTTAGATTAAAATTAAATCCTTGAATGATAAAAAACTAGAAAACTATATTTGTGAAGATGAAGTTTTTAAATTTGGATAGTGGCTATATGTTTTATATATATCTAAGCTAAAAATGAAAATTATGGATGATGCTCACCACAAGAAGTTTTTTATACACCATGGTAACACCAAAATGTATAGTTATTTGAGAGAACATTTTTTATGGGATAAAATTAAGAGGGAAATTGTTGATTATGTTTTTATATTATTTTTTTTCAATAAGTGAAGGTTGAGATGCAATATAATAGAGGATTCATCTAACCTATTCCTACTTATATGTGGAAATGTGATGAAATTACTATAGACTTTACCACTAAAATACCAACTAATCATAGAAGTAATGTTGCAATATGGGATATTATTGATCACCTTACCAAGTCTATATATTTTCTCTATAAAAGATAAGATATACATCTTGAGTGTCTCATAAGGATTTAAATTAATGAATTTGTAAGACTAAATGGGAAACCTCATTTAATTACGTCTTATTATGATCCTTATAATACATAAAATGTTTATAAGAGGCCGTATAATCCTCTATGTGATGGGATTATTTTGAGCACCACCTACCATCCTCATGGATGGACAGTCCAAAAAAGTACAATTTAAACACTTGAATTTTTTTTGAGGTCTTTATAACATGAATTTAAAAGAATTTGGGATCACTTTTTACATTTTATATAGTTTTATCACAAAAATAGTTTCCATTCATTTATTAAAATGGTGTTTTATAATGCATTATAAGATAAGAGATGTCGTACACAAACTTTTTGGGATGAAGTTGGTGAAAAGAAACTTTTAAGACTAGAAATTGTTAAAATGAAATTGGAAATGGTAAAAAATATTCATGATCATATTTAAAAATCCTAGAGGCGGAAAATGATTTATTCTAATAACTAGAGGAAATATTTGTAATTTTAACTATGAAATCATGTTTTCTTGAAAGTAACTCCTCCGAAGGGTGTCAAATTGTTTGATAAGAATTCAAAATTTATCACCAGGTACATCGGGCACTTTGAAATTTTGTAAATTTCTATATACATTTGTCTTATCTATTAGAAATTCCAATGAGACTCTCTAAAATATATGATGTGTTCTATATATCATTCTTAAGAATGTACATGTGAGACCTACTGTATGTGATCATCTCTAAAAAAATAAAACTGGAACCTGATATATCATACTATGAAGAGCCCATACAAATTATTAATAACATATATATAGTATTTAGGAAAAAAATGACTCAAATAGTAAAGGTAATTTAGATAAATCATAAAATGGATGATTTAATGTTGGAACTGGGGGATTTTATTAGGAAGAACCACCATATTTCCTTTATAAGGTTATATCCAAGAAAATTTCAGGGCTAATATTTCGGAAGGAGGGGAGAATATAACACTCGATCCTCAATTATAGTATGTTATAATTCTATAATTCAATGTAATTATTAAAATTTCATTCCAAAAAAAATTTTATATTGTTATGATTAATATTTATTTTCAGCTTAAATGGACATAATAAGCCTAAAATTAATTTTAAAAATTTCTATTTTAAAATATGATTTTATGAATAATTGAAAATATAGTATTTAAAAATTAAACATTTAATTCATTATAATTTTTCATAATATGTATAATTAAAAATTTATTAACTATAATTTTGAAAAAAATAAATATAAGAACTTTTGGAGGTAAAAGAGGTTATTTTCCGAAAAACTCTATTTTTTTAAAAGGCATAATATTATCAATTTAAACTAATAAAAATAATACTTAATGATGAATAATTTAAATTAATTTTATATAAAATATCTAAATATATTAATTTAAATTCATATAATGATGATTAATATTCATATGTTTAACATAAGAGCATCTAATGCTTGAAAAATGCATTTCTTGAAAACTGCTTTTTCGACACGATTTACAAGCTTATTTTTAAATAAAATTCTAAAACTTTTATGAATTTAATTTTTATAAAATTTATTCCATATTTTAAATAATAATAATTAATATTATTTAATACAATCAAATTAATTGTTGGCTTTAATTAATAGTAAAAACAATAAAAATTAATTACTACAGCTATGGTTAAAATGGGCTTTCTATGGGGTTAAACTACAAATATAAGGGATAAAATGAAAATAAAACTTGTTTAATTACTATTTTATGGCCTTAGTTTAACCTTAAATAATATATTATTTTATAATTATTCATCTTCATTCCTTTTGGGATGTGTAAAACAGGGGTATATCTTTTTTTTCCAAAATTCCTAGTATGTCGTCTCCCCTAATTATAAAAGAGCACTGCTCGAATCACTTGCCTCCACATCTCAATCCATTTTTATTAATGAAAAGCAAAAAAACATATCTACCCAAAATACATACCCAAATTATAGAGGTTTTTTTATTCCCAAAATATCATCCCATTGGTCCATAATAAGAGATCTGAATGAGATTCTTCTAAGCGAAGGTAATTGTCTTCTCTAAGCTCTTTATTTTTATAATTCTTCTTTTACAACATTAAATTATGTGTTAAAACATACAATATAAGAAAAAAATATATAAAATGAAATTATATGTTATTATTTTTATGGAATAATATTTTTCCATCTCATTCTCCATCACGCGGGAAACGAGGCCATCACTCATGTGTACGGGGGATTACAGCCTGAAAAATAGGTATAATTTGTATTCCATCACCAAATCATATGTATGGTAATTATTATGGGAATAATGAATATATATTAATTATATTAAATTATATTAACTATTTAAAATTAATATATCATCCACTTTCTTACCCTTTCATCCACTAACTAAATGAAATATTCACTTGTGTGTACGTACGACCTACTGTCTCCACAAAGTGATTCAATTCATTTTCCATTTATAACATTAAATAATGGTTATAAAAATGAATATATTTAATAAAAGTTATATTTATAATTTTAAAATAATTTTGAAGATGATGGATCTATATCCAATACACAAGAACTGTATCTTCAGTGATAAAACATGCATAAGAAAACAAAGAAGTTTACACCCAAAACAAGGGTAAAAGTCAAATATTAGTAACAAACGGATGATAATATATTATAAAATCTTCACATATGATTTTATAAATATTAATTTTTTATTTTATTATATTTATAATATTTTTAAACTATTATACATGAGTTAAAATCTTGTTTAACTAAAAGGAAGAGTGATGTGAGGGATTCTGTCTCAATTTTCCTTCATTAAGGCACATTTAAGTGTTATAAAAAAATTATTTCATATGGTGTATATAATTTCCCTTTTATATGTAATATAATGAATCATACATACTTCATTATAATTTATGTTTCCATTTTATTTATCTTATCTAAGGTGATTTGACTTGAATGTTATCAAGTGGTAATAGTTTTCGTCTCAATTTACACTCCATTGGTATATATTTGTTATTATGAACCTATTCACTTTTTTTTGTGGTGTATGTAACATCCCATTGATGTATTTAACATTGATACCTAGTTATTAATAATATTTAATGTTTCAATTCATGTATATTATTTTAATGGGTTACAATTTAAACTTTTCTAAATAGGTAAGAATTTATTTTCTAATCTCACATTATTTTGGGGATTTATTTATTTATTGTTAAAGGAATATTATTATTTATACTTCATAAGCTCCAACCATTTTATTATTCACTAGATATTTTAAGTGTTTCCATATTTTCTTCCAAATTTTTCTATCCGTATTACTTTATTCTAGAAAAGAAATGTTTACAAGATAAACCAATTATTTCTCTTTAAATCAGATATATTATTCTTCCATGTCCATGTTTTCCCAAATTATTTTTTAAAAGTGATTTTATTCAATAAAATTATTTATTAAAGAAATTTTACATTGTCATTTAATCATAAAAAGTTTTTTGAAGATAATATTTCAACTATTCTTTGAAATGAAAAATTTAAAATTTCTTTACAAAAAAGTTAAATGGAATGTTTTTAACCAATATAGAGATAATGGAATTCCCCACTGCCATAATTATTTTACAAAATTTTGAATCTTTTTTTCATTTTCAGTGGTTTTATAAATAAAATTACTTTTATGAAATAGTATTTTATTATTTCACTTCCATTACATTTATTCTTCCAAATCACATGATTTTATTGAAAAACCTATATTCTTGATGAACTGATGTTCACCTATCATCTCTTGATTAATTTAATGAATGTTAACATTCTATTGATATAGTAAATGTCTTATGATCATATTTAATTAAAAATTAAATTTATCTTAAATATCCATATTCATTGTATCATGGATTTATTTTCTCCTAAAATGTATACCATTTATAAAAATGATGTTTATATTTAATGTTATCTAATTAACTAGGGAAATATTGTTAAATATGTATTCTATACTCAATAAAGATATTTGATGATAATGAAATTTTTTCATTAATTAAATATATAATTTAATATATGTGGAATTCATGAGACAAGAAGTTATTATTGGAAAAAAAACATATATTGCACCTCGATTCATCGATAGGTCACATGAGATAAATCAGTTGGCCTGATTTAATGAATTTTACATATATTTTTAAATTTTATTGTCAAACCGTCTTCATAGTAAACATATCAGGATGTATAAGATCATGAATTATAATATTAAGCATTTACTTCATTGAATATTTAGTTATTAATATTCATGACATTGTTTCATTGATATTATCACTGGGTGAAATTCATACTCAAGTTATTAATTAAATAGAGTGTGTTTTAATTTACTTACAATCCTATATTACTTATTCCTTACTCTTAAGTTATTGTTTATTTTGAATGTGTTTTAAGTTATTTACCTTTCTATATTTTTTATCCCTTATCTCATGATGATAAATTCTAATGTACACAACCCTAACTGATCATTTCATCTCACCCGTATTTGTTTCCTTTCCCTAATATTTGAAGAATAATTCTATAAATGAATTTAATGATACCAATTTTTTTTCCATAAATAATTTTTATATTTTATAACAAATAAAAAATAGGTATCAGGTATATTTCTAGATCAAAAATACTAATTAACTAATCATCCATTTTGGATTATATCCCCTGTATCTATTCTAATGTAATTAAGTAGACACCGGCTCTCGGATACTGGAGTAGATATTATATAATTAAATATTAATTAATAAGGTTATCTGGAATATATATAGTAAAATTAATTTAATTTTAAGGATGTTATGTACATTTTGAGAACTCTTTAAAGCATAATTATGGGTTTTTCTCAAAACAACCTTTTTTTGAGACACATTTCCTTTATTCACCAAATTTATTTTAAAAAATTTATACATAACCAATAAGATATTTAATGTCATGTATTATTCTTATTAATGGAATTTTGACTTCAAATTTGATATATCCTTCTTTCAAGGGGTTTTAATATAATATTACTTAATCCAAAAGGGTTTTTCGTTCCCAATTTCTAATTATTGAGAAATGATTTAATGGTATATAACAATTTTTTATTTATATGGGGTTTATATAGAAAAGAAATAATTATTATACAATCCATGATTTAATCCATGTGATTTATAAAAAAATATAGTTTTTAACCTTTTAATTAATTTTTATTAAAAAATCACTAAATCCATAAGGGGGTTTATGACTCAATTATATTCCATGGGTCATAATCACTCATCATTTTCTATTATATTTTATGAAAAATATGTTATAACCTATGATGATTTTAGGATGTATTTACCCTTCTTTTCTAGGGAAATAACGTTTCAAATAGAATTATTCTTCCTCAATTATTTTAATATTTCTATAAAATGAATTTTTTTAATAATAATTCCCATTTATTTTTATGCATTTTTTCCTCCATATCCATGATTTTACATCCCACCAATTTCTTCATTTCTCTAGTGGAAGCCCAAATTGTTTTTATATCCTCTGACCCTTTTATTCCAATAATTTCATTTTAAAATAAATGTTTCATTATCCTTTTTAATTATGTGAGTCTTTAACAATGTTATTTCAAAATGTGTAAAAGGTATTTAAATTCATTAAAAATAAAAAGTTTTATCAACCACTACAGAATTTATTTTGATAACCTTTACACTCGTTTCAAGGTTCTATTATTAAACCGATTTAGTAGTTGAAGTTTTCAAAGTATTTCTTGTTATTTTTTAACATTATTTATTTCTCAATTATACATTATTAATGATTATTTTAATATTAAATGTATTCAATTTATTTTCACTTTTCCTTTTTAAAAAATTTATTTCCATTCAAGGATATTTTATTTTTAACTATTGATAATAAATTTTTAAAAATTATTTTCTTTCCTTTAATCCATTAATTCTGAAATCCATAAGGGATTAAGTAACTCAAAATTCTTTCCTTGAGTTTTAAAATTTCTTATTTGAACTTTTTCATTCCAATAAATTCATGTTTTAATGATTTTATCTTTTTTAATTCTAGGAAAAAATATTTTTTGAACTAATTCCATTTCCATCAATGGTTTTATTTTCATTTTTCTTAATAATGGGTGAATTCTGGAAAAGGTACTCATAACTATGAATTTTAAAATGATACATACTGTTTGTTTTATGAAAGAATTTTTTTTATTTGTTTTCCATTTTATAAAAAATTATCTACCTCCAATTTAGTTTTGTTTCATGTTTTCCCCAAATATTTTTTTTTATTTTGGGTAATAATATTTTTGGTATAAATTAATTTAATTCATGATTTTATTGGGATTTTTTTGGTACCCATTAAATTTCCCTGGGTTCTTTATATATTGATTCAGAAATATCTAGAAATATATTTTATTTGTATGGGTAATTTTATTTTATGATGATTATTTTCAAGTGGAACAAAAATATATGGATTATGAGACAGGTGGGACCTATATCTCTCTCCAATGAATTGGGTAAAGGATTATATCTAATGAGATATAAAATTCATGAAAACAAGTTATGGAGTAGTTAAGTTATCAAAGTGTGAGTTTGATGGAGTTCATCTCTAAAAAATCAATCTGAACTGGATAGAAATTATCTAGGTTGACAAGGGGTGAGTGTGATGGAAGTTAGTTCTAATCAAAATTTTATAACTGAATGAGATGGAGGGTAACCCAGTTCATAAATATAAAAAATTCTATGTTTATGATTATGTCAATTTCTTTCCTATTATCTATGGATCATGATTTTTTCGCCATGTTTTTACTTTTTATTCTATGCTAAGGGTTTGATCATTTGATATTATATTTTTATCTTCTATTATTATGGAAACATGTTTTATGATATTTGATTTTTTGGGGTGTGATTTTCTATATAGATTTATTATACCTGTATAATATATTTATTAACACTTGAAATAATTAATTATTATTGGATATGTTTACCCTACCAGAAACTAAGCTCACTCATTTCTTATTTTTTCATTTCCCTAGGTTATGAAGAAATATAATATTTAAGATGTGTATATAAGGGTATCTAATGAGAATAATTTACTGGAGACATTGAAGTATTTTTCTCAATTAAGGATTTTATTTTATATACTTGGAAATTTTTTAATAGTTATAAAAGATATGCTTTTGTTTGTTAATTTTCATTCTTAGTTATCTAAAACTATAAAACTAATAGTATTTAGACCAAATTATATTGAAATATCTTCTTTATGACATGTCATAACAATAAGATTAGGTCTATGTCATCATTCTATCTATCCCAACCCAATTATATTTGATATATTGTAAATGAAATAGACACTACTCATCCCATAATTGTCTAAATAGTCATATATCTCACCAACCCTCTTGACCAGTAAATGTTTTTTTGGTCTTCACCTGACCAAACATTACTATGTTCAACCATTCCAAATACAATATGAATTGAGTCAAGTCAATTTTAAACCATAATTATAATTATAATATTTATTTAATATTTTATATTATACTTAAAAATTACTAAAAAATTATCCTTTTAACACTTTTACATTATTTTATATATGGGTTATATTTCCCGTCACTTTCTAAAAAAGTTATTTCTTATGAAATTGTATTTTATACATACAATAAATATAAATACAAGAGTTCCCTAGAGGTGATCCTTTTCAGAAAATTTATTTCAGTGTGTCAAAAATACCCTCATTGAAATATATGTAATCTATAGGGAAGGCATAAATTCATTTTCATAATTCCATTATGTGAAATGATATCTTCTAGAGAACCATATTTTATCAGTAATTTGTTGGAAATTATAATGAAATTTAGAATTATTTCACGGTGGCCTAGGATTTCAGTTGATGGAATGAAGGTTCCATGAAATGGTTGGTGCCACTATGTTGTGGAAGTGGTAAAATTTGTTTTAAAGAAAGAAAAAACTAGTGATTAGTGAGGGGTTAATCAGTTTAAAAATCTAAGATCATTATATCTCCTTTAAAATAGATTCAATATGATGTGTTTTTTCTTCAACATGCTATACTGTAGTTATCCTAATTTGTTTTACAAATTTCGTAAATCGACTTCCCTTGTTTGATTATATTATTATTCTCTTATAATGTATGTGAATTTTTATTCCTTTTGGGGTGACCAAGGTTTTTCTATGCTGTATTTTAGGCCTTCACGTTTAATATTTGATATTTTAAGTTCTAATGTTCTTTTATCCCCTATTTTCTTTTACTAATTCTGGTTTTTATATCATAGAGACATTATGGTAGATTAATTATGTTTGGTTTCTGTGGAGAATGGATAAGGTATTGATATACAATGATATGTTATAGGTTGTTCAAGGATTATCTTATGATATTTGGTGTTTAATTGTTGGTTTTTGTATCTTACTTTTCATCATTGTATTTATAAATATTCAATTAAGGTAGGGGATTTTGAATCCCATTAAATTATTTATGTGTTAATGTGGAATTATCACTCTTTTGTTTCCTTGGGTAATGATTTAGAATTAACCTAATGAATATAATGAAGCAGATAAAATAAATTTATATTATAATGTGAATCACATTCCATTAAATAACTTCCATGATATTATTTATATATCACCTATAATATTATGACTAGAATGTTCTTATGATTTTACTATTTTTGATGAAGTTCTAAATATGTTTAATTTATTAAAATTAATTGAATATAATAATGGAATAAAGGATTTAAAATATGGAATTATTTTTTTATAACATAAATATAACCTTGTACTGATAATTAGATGAAGAACCATGATTAGAGTATATTTTTGTTATTATTTTTTAGTCATTATTTTTTTCTACTACATTTATTTTATCATATTTTTGATAGTAGAGAACTTAGTGGGGTTGTATTATTATGATAGAGGAATGGATAGTGATGTGTGTAGCTGTGTGTTGATGTGGAAGTGGTATATATGATATTGGAAGTTCTTACCATGGGTTTTTTTCATGTTTGTGTGGTGAGATTGATATGATGGTATTTTTTAGTTTCCCACTAATGTTGAAATATTTATTCGATGAATGAATTTAAATTTCGAATGGGAATGGATTTTCTTGAACAATAAAATAGGTTTTAAAATAATGATTAATAATTAGAATTAAATTAAAAATTAAAGAATGGTGATTAAAATATAAATTATGTGAAGGATTAATGGATTTGTGAAGTTATAATTAAGGGAATTAATATATTAAATAAATTTTATGGTCTTAATAATTCATATATATTCAAATGGAATTTAAATAGGTTGTATATTTTTGGTATTGTTATTGGGTAATTATATTGATGGTTTCTAATGTTTATATAGGCTGATTCAATTGTTGATTGGTTGTAGGGATGTTATAGTGATAATGTATTGTTATGGAGATGGTGTGGTAGGATTTAAACCTTTGTTGGGTTTCTATGATTTTTTTATGTCCAATATAATTTATATTCTTTTTTATACACTTCCACTGGAGTTGGATATCCTTATCAATCCCCATATAAGGATTTTGGGGTCTAGGTGTGCCCCAAAATATATATTGAGGGTGATATGGATGGCTGAATAATCCTAATGTTTTATATATATTATCAACATAGAATATGTTGGATGGAATTTGTTTATTGAATGCGAAAAAATTATGATGATGTGATGATGTTGAAAATGTGTTCTTATATGGCAGAATGTATTATGATTAAGTGAAGTGGCATGTGGTTTTTGGTAGTGTTACATGGTAAGTGACTATGGTATGCAGCATGTGGTTATGTTTTTTGGTTTTAGAATTAATTCAGTGATATGGTATGTAGTTATGGGAACATAGAAGTGATGATATCCCTAAAAAATTTATTATTGGAGCATAAAGAATAAAAGTTCTGTGGGAAATTGACTATAGGGTATATTTTCAATAAATCATATTAATTTATATTACTATACTTTTTTTTGTGTTTTGTGTGCACATACCATGATGTGGTTGGGGTTTTAGTTGACCTGGTTAGGTAATGAGTTGGTTTTATTATTTATTTACTGATCCCTTAGTACGGTTCTTATAAATTTGAATGAAATATTCTAGGGAGAGACCTAATGAGTATATGTGTATGATAAAACCATTAATTAATATAAACTTTTATTGATTTATGTGATGGGATTAGTGATTGGGCTTGATATTACGAGATCATAGTGACCATTGAAGTCAAATATTGCAACTCCCCCACATTTTATTTTTCAATAAATGATTTTTATGATAATAAAAAATTGAGAATCTAAATAATGGAAATTTCAAATTTTTGATAAAATTGAGTCATTATTGGATTAGTAAACAATTTTTCCCTATTATTTACTTTATTATATTTTATTATTAGATGCAGACCTACATTCCAAAGTTAGGTGATCATTGGGATCTATTGTTGACACTTTGAATTACATATTGGGTTCAAGACGATGGGATTCTGGATCATCCCATTGAAGTCTCATTTCATAGTATGTGAATCTTATATATTTAAGATATATTCATAAAGTCCTTCATAGTAAAAATATTTATTTCCTTAGTCATGATAATGAAAAATTAATATAATTAATTTGTATAAACATATTTATGTATTATAGGTTCTCCATATTTCCCTTATGATTGATTAAAATATGGTTTAGAGCCAAATTGTTGGGAACTATAGAATTTATCACTATCTAGGGAGGAGGTAGGTGTTTTTGGGTCATGATACGAACCATGATATGGGATTCTTATATATCCCTATAAAGAAAATCATAACCCATGTAGTTCAATTTGAATTAATGGGACACAACATACCTTTTTAGGTCATGTTAAAAATAATATTACAGTTCCATTTAAGGATATACAACAATGAAAAAATATGTCCCTTTTTAGGTTATGCATCTAGAACCAATGGATCACCATTTAAGGCCATGCAAACCATTCTAATTATGTACCTTTTAAAATCATGAACCTAGTACCATCATTTCTTGTATTTTTAGTTCATAATATGAGAAAATGGGTTTATTATAATATAGAGTAATATGTATGTGACTTTTTTTCAGATAAGTTTGACATCATGCGAAATGGAACATAAGGAAGTGGTACTTAGAAATGGTTGGTGTGGGATGTATGATTGAGTGTCCCTTTATAGTTCATCCTATATTCTGGTAAATAAATAGGAGATAATATTTTTAGGATTACATGTATTAAGTGGAATAAAGTATTAATGGATCATATATAGGGAGCATGGATGATATCATCTATGAGGATATCATTGGGGCTTACACCTAATGGGAGGATCATGGTATTTGAGACTCATTAAAATGTATCATGGATGTGATATTCAAAAAATGGTATAGGATTACACATAATGGGAGACCCATGATATTTTTGGATCATTTAAAGGTAACAAGGATTATGTTATCAACTATAAAAATATTCGGGTGTACACCTAATAGGTGGCCTGTGATATTTTCTATCATTGATAGGTAAAAGTGGTGAGATCATAAATGATAACATAATGGGGGTTACACAAAATTGGAGATCCATGTTATATGTGGGTCATCAATATTTATCAAGGATGATATCACACTTAACAATATAGTGTGGATTACCCTTATTAGGAGGCCCACAATATTTATGGATCATTGATAGATCACAAGGATGAGACCATCAATGATAAAATGGTTGGGGTCATCACCTAATAAGATTTACATGGTGTATTTGACTCATTAGTAGGTTTTTTTGTAGAAAGGAGTTTATGAAATAAAATTTTCGAAATATTATTAGTCAATTTAAGTCACTTGGGTGAACAATGAATTCGTATTAGATTTAGGCTATTATGGGATATAGTGGGTTTGTTTGGTGAATGGTTCCCTAGTATTATAAATTTTTTTTTCATGTCAGAAATTTAACCTTAGTGTTATAATATAGCTAATATACGATAATGGAATAATAGTATAATTATATAGGTGTCTTGGGAAAATAGAGCCTCTGTAGGCACCTCTTGGTGTCTTGGGTGAGTTAATCCTTAGTAGTGCACTCTCGGATTTCTTTGGTGAGTGTAACCCTAATAGGTAACTCCAAGGTAACATATATTAATGGTTCTATAGTAGGATAATCTAGGGTATAATGGATTAGTGGTGCCATATTAGAAACATATAGGGTATCCTATGCATGTGTCCTCATAGAAGGGATCTTTGGGGGTAGCATGGATATGTGGCACCCTAGAAGGCTGTAAAGGGAAACCCAAGTGAGTGGAACCCCAGTATGGATTTATGGGGTATCCTGGGTGAGTGGTTATGTAGTATGATAATTTGGGATATCATGGGAGAATGGATCCATAGTATGCCACACGAGATGTGATCTAGGTGAGTGGTTACCTAGTATTCCTCTCTGGGGCAGCTAGGGAAAATAGTTCCCTAGTATTCCTCTCTAGATGTGGGATTCCTTCACCCTTATCCTAAAGGATAATAGGGGAATCATTCATTCACATATTTTTGGTGTAAAAACCATAAAAATACACTATTACCTTGAATTTACATTATTTTTCTTATGTTTTGACTTAGGGTATACGTGTGGGAGAAATGAGAGGCGTGGGCATGTGAGGGAATAAAACGTTATAACCCTCTAGAACACTCATTATGGATGCATCAAATGGGAGGTATGGGACCTTTTATATGAAAAACTATGTAGGTCATGGAGCTAGGCTACTTAACTCCCATAAATAATACTATGGTTATTAGGCATTGTGGAGTAGGAAATGGGTGACGAGCAGAAAAAGGTTGTTTGTGCTGAGGAATCACATATGAGATTTTGTAACTTGAGTCTTGGTTATATATAGGTTGGGCATAAAGAGGTGGTGGGGTGGGAAGCAGAATGCGAGGAACCCTAGGATCTGGGGTGAGAATCTACGAGGATGGGGGATGATGTGGCCAGGGCCCAACATGATTCTTCTAATAAAAATATTTTACATTTAACTAGAGTCTCTATCCTTATCAAATGTGAGTGCTAGAAAATTACACTATTAATAATTATAGTAAAAAAAAGAGGATCAAATTTGGTGCACTCTGGGAATCCAACATGAAGGTGACCTTTGAGTATGGTGCGTTATTATGTTTAGGATTTGAGGAAGCACATAGTAGGGGGGAATATGTTATGAAACTTGGATGCAGCGATGTACATGGAGGTGCGACTTAGTTTTCTGGGAGTGAGACACAACTAGACTTTTATTAATAGTTGGTCCAATTTATCATCATGCATCGATGACCTGGGAAAATACTAAAGACAAATATTTCTCATTTTATCTAATTCTAGATCTCTAATCCTCATGACTATAAGTGATACACTATTTTTTTCATTAGGCTTGGAATGATGAGAAAAAAACACTATAGTATGGATTCATTCATCAAGGTTTATCTAGTTGGGCATGGATATTCTGAGTGAGACACTGTGTATCCCAGAATTGGGAAATTCCACCTGAGTAAAGGGATCTGGGTGAATCTGCCTATGATTTTTTTTTAAATTTACCAAATTTTCACATGTTTATCTTAATTTTATTCTCATATTTGTTCGAATGTTTCCCAGGAATTCATTTATTATGAATCCAACTAACATTATTACAAATTACATTAGAGGAAGCCAAATTATCCTTTAAAAACTGTTCTGGATACTGAATCATGTACCCACATCAACCAGTATATGGACAACATTATTGTGGGGAAATATATATAGTATATACATTATCACGCATAAATTATAGAGAAAAGAAAGTTCAGTAATTATAGATTTCATGTATCAGGATTTATCATGCTTTATTTTCCCAGACTCTTGATGTCAATGTCCTGAAGTCGAATGAAAATTTACCATACTCTTGGTTTATAGAATACGTGAACCTATGAAATGATAATATTTTTTTAGGGAATATTATACCGATGAAGGAATAAAAAACTTAGTTACAAATTACATCATTATAATTCTTTCATAGACTATTATGTATACATATGAGATCCCATTTAACAATATTATTCTTCCACCATTCATTAATCATCAAATAAAAAACATCATGGATAGAATTAGGATTGGAACATACACTTATGATTTGGTTTCCATCCTAAATATATGTGGGTGTACTGGTTCAAATAAACATGAATAAAACTCAAATATTAGTTGAAAGAAATAATGATATATGATTCTGTATAAATATCCTAATTATATAGGTACAAGAGCTCTAATCTCAATAATGAATTTCTAATTCCTGGGATTCCATAAATGTACACGCTCTACTTGAAATATTGAGAACTTGGAATTATCCAGTGGAGGTATCTACAAGGTTTATAGGGAACCAATTCTCAAAATAATATATGATTTTTTTCTACATCCAAATTTAGTTTAGGTATATTCTATTAGAATTCCACCAATATCCCATGTGATACAAGAATATTCCAAAATACCCATAATGACTGAACCTTTCCCTTAGAAAGACATTAGGTTTAAAATAGAGATAAACATCTTCTTAGTCCCACATGAAGATGGGTCATTCACCAAACACCCAATGGGGTGTCCCTCCATATTGAATATTGGTGTCCCAAAACTATTTTGCTAAACTATAAAGAGAAAAATATTAGAAGTTTGGTTATAATTATAATATAGAAATACCCCATGAAATTAACCTTTTCCACTTTCTCTCTATATGTCATAATGTATATAAGATATTATTCTATAATTCACAAACTAAAAAAGGTTGAGTACCTTTGTGATAGTAGCTATGCTAGTAGAGGGGAGATTTTTTTTCTTGTTGGTACTAATTCTTGGTAAGATTAATCATTTTTTCTACATATATATGATAAAAATATATGTTCCTATAATTCCCTAATGTTTTAAAATGAAATTCCCTTTTAAAATGGATAAACATTTTATTTAATAATTAAATTATAGAAATCACATTAACTACATTGTTTATTTTATACTATTATATGGTCTATCAGATTTGAAAGTCCGTTAAGAATCATATCCATTGATAACATACATATTGTAAAATGACCATTAATTTTAAATATTAAGGTTTATTGTAGAGTCTAATTGAAAAATATGAAAGTATTTATAGCCTTAATTAGTATGATTGTATCATATAAATACCATTAATAATAGCTTATGAGGGAGATATCATCATTTGTATTTTCCCATGAGTAAAACCATGCTTATATTCAATAACTAAAGAATAAGTGAAATCATTTATGAGAGATGTTTATGGTCATCAAGATCAATACCAACCAGTGTTCGTCGAACCACCCTAATTAAATCTCACAATTACACACCTTACCCTTAGAGAATTAACTAGTGTAATAAATTTAAATATATCTATGCCAAAAAAATATGAATTATATGTTTTTATGTTTAATAAAATAATGATTATATGTAATGTATTTGTTATTAATTTATAATGTTTAAATACGAACTCTGATAAAATAAAAATTTTGAAACAACTAAACACAAATTGTTTAGTTGGGAAAAATATGGTTTTAATCATAAAAATATTTTTTATGAAATGAAGAATTTCAAAAATAAATTATTTTTTGATAATATATTATAATTAAATAACTTTTATTTAATGTAAATGATAATATAATTTGTTTTATTCAAATTTAATTTTTTATAAGGATTAATAAAGTTTTATTGTAAAAAAACAATAATTTTTTTTAAAAAATGGTTATTTTTTTAAAGTTTATATTCTCATGTTTATATAATTTTTATGAAAAGATAAATATTATTTTTGAAATCATCAAATCAAAGTTATCCAATTTTTAGTTTTTTATAATTTTTTGTGACATTAAATTTTTTTGGTAGAAATGAAATATAGTAAAATTATATAGTATGTATTATGACATAATAAAATCCAAAAAGTGTTATATTATTTACTATAAAGAGTATCCATTAATAAAATTATGTTTCCTACTTAAAATAATGTGTTTTTATATTATGTTATTAATTTTATAAATCCTTAATGAATCCCCTAATACCTACATTAAATTTTACACTTTCAAAACAAATTCTTTATAAATATGACTCACTTCCACAATACGAAGGGAATTATTTTAAGGATTTTAGTTCTTAGACTTATAAAATTACCAAATACACTTATCCTTGGAAGATACCATGGGTGAAAAACAAGGTGTGGTTTTGGTTTTGGATTATTTTATCATATAGATTCCAAAACGTAAGTTTAGAAATAAATAAGGAATAATCATGTATTTGGATATATAAACTAACAACCTCCCATTCCTCTTCACTAAAAACACATATAGCATGATTTTATTCTTCTGTTTCTCCACTATATCCCTCCAAAGGCTCTCCAAACCTCTTAATAAGTACCTCTCAAGCTTTAATATGTTCCCTATCAATGTAAGGAATCCCCTCCTCCTCTTTATTCAAGAACCTTCATTAAATTATGCCATTTAATTCCCCATTTTTCTTGTTGGAATATGTCTTTACACATACCTATTAATAAACTTGTGATATCAAATTGATTATATAACCATTTTACTATCATTAATCCCTTACATGAATCATTATATAACCTCGTTATGTTGCTGAAATTATCCCATGAATTTCCATGCCAACATTTTTATAGTGAATAACAATCCCCATTTCCTCTCAATTCTATTCAAGTAGATGTAACTATCCTTCATTGATTTGTTAATTACATGTATTTAACCCCCAATACATAATCATGGGGTTAAAATTGATAAAAAAAATCTGTATTTTTTATGATCTATGTGGCTCACTTATGCATGTACAAGATATAAAAGTTGTTGGCGGGCCCAGAATTATATATCCATATAATACATTGGGTAAGGTTTATATCTCATGATATTCAATATATGGTGCATATGATATTATCCTAAGCAGACCATGTTTTTATTTCTTTTTTGTTATACTTGACATAAGCTTATGATGCCATGTTTTATATTGTTTCAACATTTCTATTTTCCATTAGGTTATCATCGTATATCAGGATTTGATGTTCATGTTTATGTTTATTATCCCTTTTATGTATCATTTATATTATTATTTAAATGAAATTAATACTTTCATCATGATATTATTTTATTATTCCCTTAGTATACTTTATATATTACCCCATTATTATGTTTTTCCCTTGTTATCACATGTAGTTTCATAGATCCAAGGAATATAAGGGCATGTTTCTATGTTTTTAAATAATGATATTATACCCAAGTTTTAATTTATTATTTCATGTGACTAATTTACCAGATACACTAGTCCCCATGATCTTTGGGTATTTTATTATCTGTACATTTATGTAATAAACCATTAATTATTGTGTATTATAATACGGGTTTTCATAGTTGGTATCAGAGAAAAGTTTAGTTATTTTCTGAGGATTGGGATTAGAAACCACTAGTGAAAGAATTAATAATGTGACTAAATATAGAAAAACATCCGTAGATTTTGGTAAAGTATAGAGTAAGTGGTTTCTATGAAAATTCTCCCCTTTAGGGATAGGACAAGTGTATAAGCCTCTAACATAGTTTAATCTTGGCGTAATAACCTAAAAATGGGTGCATTGACCTGGACTCAATCATCATCTAGTCCATGATAATGGACCTTACAATATTCCGGGTTTAATACTCCTATAGGATATGATTTGGTAAATTTAGAATCTTCTTTTTAACCATTATTAAGTGAAAAAATTTAGCATAAGAATTTATATTAGGAAACAAAACATGGATAAATTTGATTGAAACCTAGAAATTCATAGGTTAAGAAATATATACAATTTTTTAGTTATAACTTTAATGTTTATTAGTTCCCATTTATGTTTTTAATAGTTAAAAAAATCTCATCCCTATGAATAATTTGGATGGATTAAATTATTAAATCCAAAATAAAATAGTAAAACATAGGATTATCATAAATTCAGAAACATCAATTATCCTATATGAATTTGGTTCTTTTCGTTTTTTTGAATATTGAATGTTTAGTAGAACTACTGTAAGCCCACCTCAATATATGTTCATCAATTTATTAGTGAATATGGAAAATGACTCAATTGTTTCTTCCCAGAAATATAACTCACCCCTATCCATATTTGTGGGATTAATAACCCGAAAACATTGTGATTCAACCATTTATATAAATAGATGATATTTTGGGAATATTTTGGATTTATTTTATTAATCAAAAATAAATTTTGAAGAGAATGATATCACCCTTTGTATAAAAATTTTTACTCTTCTTCTAAAAAACTAAAAGGAGGAGAAATAATATCATTGGGTATCATCATATTAGGCATAGATATTTTTTCCTTGTGATAAATAATATAAAGGTGAAATGATTCATATTAAGGAAAGGAGGATCTTTGGTTACATTCCCACTATAAGCGAATTTTATTATGTTTCTACCAAATATTTTTGGTCTTCTTCCAAGTTAGGAGGTTGAGTTCTCAATCAATTTTATATATGGATATTTTCTAACTTATAATACTCTATATATATTGACCACTCTTGAAATTTAGGAGATGGAGAAGAAATAACAAGAGAATCAAGATAAAGGGTATATGAACCCAAGTGCTTAGCCATGGGGTTAACCAGTTCCATTCATCATGAATAATGATGTGTTAATGCACCTATTCATTGATTATCACGAACTCAATAAGAACATGATAAAGTAAAAGTACACCTACCATGGATTGAATAATTTTTCTACCATCTATGTGGATCCCAATACTTCTCTAAGGAATGTATTTGGTTGGAATATTATCAAGTATAGGTGAATAATGAGGATTTTCCTAAGACTTATTATCATACATGGTATGGAAACTTTGAGTTCATAGTGACTCCATTAAGAATCACTAATTCTTTAACAATAATCATGTATATAATGAATAGAGTATCTAGGGATTAACTTGTAAAATTTATGGTATAATTTATAGATGTTATTCTTATCTACATAAAAATTAAGTAGGAGCATGAGAATAATTTGGATGTGGTACAAAAGAACTGTGAAAATAAGATATATATGCAAAATATAGTAAATGTTTATATTTCTTGGATCAAGTACAATAAATGTGGAATTTTTCACCAGAAAATGGATATCTTTCAATCCTTAAAAAATTTAGTAATTTTAAGGATCTAAAAGGAAAAAACTATGATAGAAAACAATAGTTCCCATGAATTACATGGGTACTATCATTGAATTTTTAACAACATCTCATGATTATGAAAACAACTAACCATGATAACTCAGGTGGGTGTCAAGTTTATTTGGACTGATGAATGTGAAGAGAGATTTTAAATTTTAAATAATAGGCTAATCACTTCACATATGCTCAAATTACCCACTAGTGGGGAAGAATTTAGAATACACTAGAAAATTAAAGATCCACGAGAAGAATTACCCAATGAATGCTCTATTATTGGATGTAGTGATCATCATGTTTAATATTTGATGGAATTATCTACATGGGGGAGAAGTGTTACATTTATACGAACCATAAAATCCTCATGTTTATATTTACAAAAAAGGTTCTCAATATGATCCAACAACGGTGGTTAGATATGATCAAGGGTTGTGAGTTTTCAATTTACTCCCATTATTAAAAAGAAAACAAAGTGGAAGATACTCTCAGTTGAAAGGATCCCAAAAATTTATACATGATAAGGATTTCAAGGGTTTTAATATTATTGGATGTGAAAAGGATGGACTTTGGGATAAGAAAATATTTTTTTGTTACCTTCCTGAAATAACTGCACAACCATCTATTAATGAGACGATCATGGAATAACAAAAAAGTGATGAGGTACAATAGAAAATGTAGTGAATATTTCAAATTCCAACTTTTCTGAACATGGATTTATAATGTTTTAAAGCCAGATATGTGTCCCATAACCACCAAAATTGATGAAGGAAGTTATGTATGAGGTTCATAGCTCATTCTAATCTATTAATCTAGTATGAACTAAGATGTATAATTATTTGAAGAAAAACTTTAGGTACGATAACATGAAAAGTGAGATTTTGAAGTTTTTTATTGATGGTTGGTATTCCAACAAGTCAAGGAATTAAATCATTAGTTTATGGGAGTGATTCTATAATTTCCCTACCAATAGGGAAATGGGAAAACATAACCTTTTATTTCATCATTGGAATCCCCAAGACACTTGATGTCAATAATTCCATTTGAGTGGTAGTTGATCTCCTTACAAAGACAATGCATTTCATAACTATCAAGGAAGATTTATATCTCAACTAACATAAAAAGATATTCATAAGGGAAGTTGTAGGTTTTAATAAAGTGTATAAAATCTATATTTTTCTATGTTAAGCTCTGAAATATATCTTGAAATATATTTAGACCTAGATACTGAGACAGTGAGATATTCTCAGGCTCGGTGAGCCCGAAATGGACAGTTCAAAAATATTAATTATATTAACATCATGTGAATGAAGTTTTCCTAAAATAGTATTATAAATATCAAATTTTGTCTCAATTTATAAATTTGAGACCTCAATTTAGTTTAGAGCAAGGGTTTTACACTAGGTGTGATAAAACATTTATTAGCGTTAGGCATTTTTCTAATTTGTTTTCATGGGAACAAATAATAAAATAAAATAAAATAAAATTTTTTTTTGGTTGTTAATGAAGATAAATAAAACAATTATATTTAAACCTCGTTATAGTGAAAACATTGGGTTACCCACATATCCCTTAGAATTGAATGAAGATTATCAGAGGAGATCGTTGGCAGAAAACAACAAATTGGTGGATCAGACTCATACGATAGGGATTGTCTATGTAAAACATTGTTCATGGACTACACAAATAACTATGATTCGTGATCTTATTCCTCAATGACTAATCAAAATTTAATATAGGATGTTTTATAAATGTGGATTAATACCATCTGATTATCCAATGTTGAACCCAAGTCAATTTCAATAACAATAATTCATTCCCACATCAAATATTGATTTGTTTATGGTTGATTTGATTAATTTTAATAATTCTCTCTTGATTGTAATGAAAAAAATCAAGACTAACCTAAGCATGGATTAAGGGGAAATCAAACCCTACTATTATTAGGTATTATGGATTCAGAAACGGGTGATGAGTGGATAAAGGTAGGTTGTGCTGATTCTTGAAATATTAGAGTTTCGAACATGAGGCTTGGGTTACATAGTGGTTGGGAATAAAGATATAGTGGTATGGAAAAAAGAATGAGATGATCCCTAGGATTTGGGGTATGGATTGGTGAGATGGGCGATGATGTGGCTAGAGAAACACATTATTCTTCTACTAAAAATATTTTTTAGTTAACTAGAGTCTCTATCCTTATCAAATGCGAGTGCTAGAAAATTCCCCTATTAATAATTATAATCGAAATAAAAAGTATCCAAATTTTTGGACGTTGGGAACCCATCATAAAGGTTACCTTTGTGTATGGTTCATTATTAGGTTTAGGATTTGAGGAAGCATGTAGTCGAGGGGAATATGGTATGAGACATGGTTGCAACGATGTGCCCGGTGGTGTAAATTTGTTGTTGGGAGTGAGACACAACTGGACTTTTATTAATAGTTGGATCAATTTATCTTCATGCCTCAATGACTTGGGAAAATACTATAGAAAAATATTTCTCATTTGATCTATTTAAAGATCTCTAATCCTCAGAACTATAGGTGCTACACTATTTTTGTATTTAGACTTAGAATGATGAGAAAGGAACACTATAGTGTGGTTTTATTCATCAAGGTGCACCTAGTATTGAATGGATATTCTTAGTTTGACACTATATATCCGAGACTTCGAAAAATCCACAAGAGTAAAGGGATATAGGTGAATCGACATAGAATATCTTTTTTATATTTAATAAATTTTTACATTTTTATATTTATTATCTGCTCATCAATGTTCTGATGGTTATGAGTCATTCATTTATTACCAATCCAACTAACATTATTTCAAATCACGTTCGAGGAAGCTGTATTTTCTGTTAAAATTTGTTACAGATACTGAACCATCTACCCACATCAACCAATCTCTGGATAGAATTGTAGCAGGGAAATCTATATAGTGTATACCATATCGCGCAAAAAGTTTAGAGGAAAAGAAGGTTCATAATCATAGATTTCAGGCATCAATATTTCTCATTTTATATTATCCCAAACTCCTGATGTAAATGTCCTAAAGTCGAATGAAAACTTACCAGAATATTGGTTTATAGAATACATGAAACTAGGAAATGATACATTTTTGGGGGGGAATATTATACCAATGAAGGTCCTAAAAAACCTACTTACAAATAACATCATCCCAAGGCTTCCCTAGCCATCTATGTATACATATTAGAGCCCTAGGATCAATATTATTCTCCCATCATTCGTTGATCATCTAATAAAAACATCATGGATAGAATTAATATTGGAACATACAATTATGATTTGGTTTCCATCCTAAATATATGTGGGGGTACTATTTCCAATGAATATGCATAAAATAAAAAGATCAATTGAAAGAAATAATTACATATGATTGTGTATAGATATACTAATTATATAGGTACAAGAGCTCTGATCTCAAAAACGAATTTCCAATTAATGTGAGTCCATAAATGTACACATTCTACTTGAAGTTTTGAGATGTATGAATTCTCTAGTGGGGTATCTATAATATTTATCGGTGAACCAATTCTCATAGTAGTATATGATGATTTTCTAAATTTAAAATTAGTTTGGGGAAATTATATAAGAATTTCACCAAAATACCATGTGATACGAGAAGATGTCAAAATACCCACAATGACCGAAACTTTCCTTTAGAAAGGCACCAGGTCTAACTTAGAGATAAACATATTCCCAGTCCCACATGGAGACTGGTCATTCACAAAACACCCAATGGGGTGTCCCTCCGTATAGAATAGGGGATTCAGGTAACTATTATCCTAAACTAAAAAGAGAACAATATTAAAAATTTGGTTATAATGTTAATATAGAAATACACCAGGAAATTAACTTTTTCCTGTTTCTCTATATATGTCATAGAGGATATATATGATATTATTACACAATTCACACACTGAATAAGCTTGAGTAACTTCGTGATAGTATCTAAGCTAGTAGAGGGGAGGTTGGATGTCTCGTTGGTACTGATGAGGGGTGAAATTTATCATTTTTTATACATATATATGATAAAAAATATTTGTTCTTGTAATGACTTGATGTTTTAAAAATGAAGTTTTCTTTTAATATAGATAAAAACCATATTTAATAAATAAATTTTAAAAAACACATACACTACATTGGTTATTTTATAATGTTATATAGTCTATCATATTTAGAATACCATTAATCATAATATCCATTGATAATATACATATTGTAAGAAGACCACTAATATTATTATATGAAGGGTTATGATAAAGTCTAATTGACACATATGAAAGGATTGACAAAATCAACTGGTAGGATTGTACCTTATAAATACCATTAATAAGATCTTCTAAGGGAGAAAGCATCATTAATATTTTCCCTTGAGTAATATCATGATTATATTTAACAACTAAAGCACAAGTGAAATTATTTATTTGAGATGTTCAAGCTCATCAAGATCAATACCCAACCAGTGTTCGCTAGTCCACCCTAAGAAAATCTCAGCATTTCACACCTTACACTTAGGGAATTAAATAGTGTAATAAATGGAAATATATCTAGACCATAACAATATGAATTAATATGGTTTTATTTTTAATAAAATAATTATTTTATGTACCATTTTTGTTATTACTTTATAGTGATTAAATAATAACTCTGATAAAAAACATTTTTTGTTGTGATTAAACACAAATTTTTTTGTTGGGAAATACATAGTTTTAATCAAGGAAATATTTTTGATGAAGTAAATAATTTCTAAAATAAATGATTTTAAATAATATATTATTATTAAATATTTTTTAAATATAAATGATAATATAATTTTATGAAGTCAAATGTAAATTTTTATAAGGATTAGAAAATTTTTATTGTAGTAAAATATATTTTTTATAAATGGGTATTTTTTATTTCAATTTGTATATTATCATATTTGGATAATTATTCTGATAATATAAATATTATTTTTGAAATCATCACATCAAACTTATCCAATGGTGAGTGTTTTTATAATTTTCTTGTGACATTCAAATTTATTGGTAGAAATAAAATATGGAAAAATTATATGGTATGTATTATGAAATAATAGAAGCCCAAAAGTGATGTAATATAAACTATAAGGAGTATCGATGATTTTCTTTTTGTTTCCTACTTAAAATAATGTGTTTTGATATTATGTTATTACTTTTATAAAACCTTAATAAACCCCTAAAACCTATATTATATTTTTTGGTTTAAAAAGAAATTCATTATAAACATGATTCACATACACATTACGAAGGGTATTATTATATGGATTTCGGTTTTTAGAAGTATAAAATAATAAAATACATTTCTCTTTAGAAGAGACCATGGGTAAAAACCAAGGTATGGTTTTGGTTTTGGATTATTTTATCATATAGATTCCAAAACCTATGTTTATCAATAAATAAAGAATTATCATCTCTTTGGATATATAAACCCCCAACCTATCATTCCTCTTCACTAAAAACCCATATATCATGATTATATTTTTCCCTTACCCCTCTATATCCCTCCAAAGGTTCCCCCAATCTCTTAATAATCACCTCACAAGATTTAAAAAGTTCCCTCTAAAGGTAAGGGATCCCCTTCTCTTTATTCAAGAACCATTGTTAAATTATGCAATTTAATTCCCCATTTTTCTTATTAGAATATGTTTTTACACATACCTGTTACTATACATGTGATTTAAAAGTTATTATAGAACCCTTTCGCTCCCATTAATCCCTTTCATTAATGTTTATGTACCCTTGTTATGTTGCTGAAATTATCCTATGAATTTCCATGCCATCAATTTTTGTAGTGAATACCAATCCCCATTTCCTCTCATGTCTATTCACCTAGATGTAACTATCCTTCATTGATTTCTTAATTTCATGTTTGTAACCCGCACTAAATAATATTGGGGTTAAAATTCATGAAATACATCCTTTTTTATGATATATGTGGCTCACTTAAGCATATAAATGATATGAATGTGGTTGGAGGTCCCATAATTATATAGCCATCTACTGTACTGGTTAAGGTTTATATCTCAGGAGATTCAATGTATGGTGTAGAGGGTATTATACTAAGAACACTATTTTATTATTTATTTTCTATTATTCTTAACATATATTTATGATGTCATGTTTTATATTGTTTCACCATTTCTATGTTTCATTTATGTTATAATCGTATATCAGGATTTGATGTCAATGATTATGATTCTCAGCCCTTTTATGTCTCATTGATATTATTATTGACTCGAAATTAATACTTTCATCATGTTATTATTTGATTATTCCCTTACTAGACTTTATATATTACCCCTTTATTATGTTTTTCTCTGAGTTATCTCATGTAGTTTTCGAAGATCCAAGGAATATAAGGGCATGTTTCTGAGTTGTTAACTAATGATGTTGTATCGAAGTTTTAATTTATTATTTCATGTTACTAATTTCCTAAAAACACAATTCCAGATGAGATTTGGGTGTTGTATTATCTATACATTTGTGTAACAAAACTTGTATTAATGTGTATTATAATATGGGGTTTCATAGTTGGTATCAAAGAAAAGCCTAGTTATTTTTTGAGGATTGAGATTATAAAACACTAGTGAAATCCTTAATTATATAACTAAATATAGAAAAACATCACTAAATTTTTGTAAAGTACAGATTAAGTAGTTTATATGAAAATATATCCCTTTATGGATACTATAAGTGGATATGACTCTAGCACACTTGAATCTTAGCATAATAACATGAAAATAAGTACATTGACCTAGAATCATTAATCAACCATTCCATGAAAATGAACCTTACTGCACACTAGTTTTAATACTCCTAAAGGATACGATTTGGTAAATTAATAATCTCATTTTGAACCATTATTAAGGGGGAAAATTTCCCATATGAATTTATATTTGGAAACAGAACATAAATAACTTTGATTGAAACCTAGAAATTCATAGGTTAAGAAATATAGACCATTTTTTAGTTATCACTTTAATGATCATGGTTTTCCAATTATGTTGTTAATATTTTAAAAATTATCATCCCTGTGACTAATTTGGATGGAGTAAATGATTTGAGCTAGAATAAAATTATGAAACATGAACTTATCATCCATTCATGAACATCAATTCTCCTATGTGACTGGTTCTTTTCATTATTTAAAATCATGAATTTTTAGTAGAACTACTATAAATCTATATAAAAATATGTAAGTCATGTTTTTAGTGAATATAGATAATGTTTCAATTATTTATTCCCAATCATATTACTCATCCCATGTCAATATTTTTGGGATGAATTTCCCAGAAAAATTTGTGATTAAACCTTTTGTAGAATTCGATGATATGTTGGGAATGGATTGGATTTATTTTATAGTGACAAAATTTTTTTTTTGTAGAGAATGATATCACCCTATGTATGACAAATTTTCCTTTTATTCAAAAAACAGAAAGAAGGGGGAAAAGTTTCATTTGGTATCATCATCTGATGAATAAATATTTCTTTCTTGTGATACAGTATATCTAGATATAATGATTGATATTATGGAAAATATCATCCTTGATTACATTACCATTGTAAGGGAATTTTCTAATGATTCTGAAAAAAAATTCTAGAATTTTTCTAAGCTATGAGGTAGAGTTCTCAATAAATTTTATATATGGTGTTTTTCTAACTTTTAAAACTCTATATAGAATGAACACTATTTAACTTGAGGAGATGAAGAAGAAATACCAGGAGAATAAAGATAAAGGGTATATATACCAATGTGCGTAACCATGGGGTGCCCCAGTCCCCTATATCCTGATTAATGATTGGTTAATGTGCCTCTATATTGATTATCATGAGCTCAACAAGAACATGATAAAGTAAAAATATGCTCTACCATGGGTTGATGAATTTTTCTTCCAACTATGTGGATCCCAATACTTCTCAAAGGTGGATATTTGGTAGGAATATTATCAAGTAAAGGTGATGAATGAGGATTTACCAAAGACTTAATATCGTACAGGGTATGGAAACTATGAGTTCATAGTGTCTCTATTTAGACTCACTAATGCTCCAAAAATATTAATGGATATAATTAATAAATTATTTAGGGATTATCTTGATAAATTTATGGAATACTTTATGGATGTTATTCATGTCTACTCCAAAAGTAATGAGGATCATGAGAATAATTTGTTTGTGGTAGTAAAGAACTGTGAAAATAATATATATATTCAAATTATAGTAAATGTACATTTTTGTTGGTTCAATTAACATTAATGGGGAGTTTTATAACTAAAAAATGGATATCTTTAGATCCTTACAAAATTAAGGAAATTTAGGGATGGACAAGGGAAAAATATGTGATGGAAATCAATAGTTCCCTTGAATTATCTGGGTACTATCATTAATTTTTTAGAAACATATCTTGATTATCAAAACCATAACCATGATAACTCATAAAAATTTCATGTTTTTTTGGACTGATGAATGTGATGGGGGATTAAAAATGTTAAATAATTGTCCAATAACTATAACTATGATCCAATTACCCACTAGTGGGAAAAAATATACAATTCACTTGAAAATTAAAGATCCATGAGGATAATTACCCAACTAATGATCTATAATTGGCTATAGTGATCATCATGATTAATATTTGATGAAATTATATCCATTGGTAGAAGTGTTATATTTATAATAACCATAAAATATTCATGTATATATTCCCAGAAAATGTGATCAATATGATCGAACACAGATGGTTATATATGATCAAGTGTTGTGATTTTTCAATCCAATTCCATAATTGAAAAGAAAACAAAGTGGAAGATGCTCTGAGTTGAAAGTATCCCATAACTCTATCCATGATGAGTATTTCAAGGGTTCCAATATTCATGGACATGAAAAGGATGGACTTAGGAATACAAAAGATATTTTTCTTACCTTCCTCAAATAACCAAACAACCATCTAATCATGATATGATCTAGAATTAAAAAAAAGATGATGAGGTGTAATAGAAAAAGTTATTGAATATTCCAAAGTTCAATGTTTCTAAAGATGGATTTATATGGTTTGGAAGCCAATTATGTGTCCCATAAAAACTAGAAATGAAGAAAGAACTTATGGATGACTCAAATAGATCATTATTTTCTATTCATCTAGGAATAACTAATATGTATAGTGATTTGAAGAAGAACTTCTTCTAGGATAACATTAAAAGAGATATTGTGAAATTTATATCTTGACAGTTGGTATTCCAACAAGTCGAGTAAGAACAAAATAAGTTTATGGTTTTGATGAAATAATTTCCCATAATAATATGGAAATGGGAAAACATAACCTTGAATTTCATTATTGGACACCCCAAGACACTAAATGTCAATAATTCCATTTGAGTGGTAGTTGATCTCCTTACAAAGACAATGAATTTCATAACCATCATGGAAGATTTATATATTGAACAACCTAACAAGATATATATAAGGGAAGTGGTAGGATTTAATAGAATGTATAATATATATATTTTTTCCATGTTAATATTTGAAATATATCTAGAAAAAATTTTAGACCATGACATTGAGGTAGTGAGCGATTCAGAGACCCGATGAGCCCAAAATTTATTAATCAAAAATATTAATTATATTAACATCATGAGAATGAATTTTTCCTAAAATAGTGGAATAAATCTCACATTTCATCTCGATTTTTAAATTTGAGACCTCTATAGAGTTCATAAGATGGGTTTTACCCTAGGTGTGATATATCATTTGTTAGCATTGGGAATTTTGGTAAAGTATTGACATGGGTGAAAATAATATAATAAATTCATAAATTTATTAAATTTAATTATTTTTCTGTTGATGAAGAGAAATAAAACTCATCTAATTAAACATCATTATAACCAATTCGTAAGGTTACCCACATAACCCTTCGAATTGAGATGGGATCATTGGAGGAGATCATTGGCAGACAACACTGAATCAGTGGACTGAATTGATACCGTAGGGATTGCCTACGTAAAAGAGTTGTTGTGACTAAAAAATAACTATGATGCAAAATATTTCTTCATCAATGACTGATAAAATTTAATATAGGATGTTTTATTAATGTGTATTCATACTGTTTGATTATCCCATTTTGAACCTAGATCAATTCCAATAACAATAATTCATTCGCACAACAAAGATTGATTTGTTTATAGTCGATTTGTTTATTTTTTGGATAATTAACTCAAATTTATAATGAAAAATAAAATCCAAACTAAGAATGCATTATGTTCATTACTAATTTTTTTGTGCTTTTCTCCACCAGTTCTTTGCACATTAATCATGGGAAATTTCAATGGATTGGGTTTCGATGAATGCACGATATTTGATCATAGTGAAACCATTATTCAGTGCAAAAGATCAATACAATGTGTGGATTTCATGATCAAGGGAGTGATCTTGGGGTGATGAAAAGGTTGGATGTTTGTAGTATATACAGTATTGGATCAATATATTTTTATTTTGGGTTTTGGCATGCCGTGATAGTATAACACGACGGGAGGCGATTTATGTGCAGTATATGTGGCTGGAATCTTTCTTTTGATAGGGATGATTGTGTTCAAACCTAGATCCACTATTCCTAAGATAGTTTGGTTTTTGGATCAATGGTTGGAGGTCATAATATGATTCATTGAATATAATATATATTTTTTAAATTTACAAGATACATGACATGTACCCGAAGAACACACATTGTGTGGGAAACCCTAGATATGGTGTTAGGGTTTCCATGGAACGATAAATATCACACATCATTTGAAAAAATTCACACACTATGTGATGAAATTATGGTGGCCCGGAATGTACTCTGGGAGTACCCAGGCATTGAAACTTCTAGGTACATGGGCGGGACTATTGTACATGGGCACGACCCGAAGTACACAGGCCAAGACAATTGTAAATGAGAATTGGAAGATGGTAGAGACGTGGTGTTGAATGAACTCTACACACCATGTACCCTATTGTACATTACATTTATGTGTATTTTTACATGTCGTGTGATATAGAAATACACAGTCAGACATGAGGCTGGTAAGGCACATTGTGTACCCCTATTACACGTTATGTACTCCGACTGAGGTTGTTTGAATCCCTTTATTTATTCAGTATATACTAGGTTCAGTTGACTATAATAATAAGGTACCTTCCCTTAAGGGTACACTTTGGAATTACATCATCAATAATTTATTTTGAACCCTTATATGGGTTTTGTATTGGATAATGTTTGGTTTATTCCTCTTTGGACCCATGGTGGAATCCTTTATCATTCCAAGGTGTGGTTTTAATGTATTATCATGGACACCATGAACAGGGAATCGATCCCTCGTCACGAAGGATGATCCAATAGTATTTTTAGTGACCCCAATGTCTCTATATGCGATCTAATACCTAAAAGATGAGTTCTTCAATGATCTAGTGTGTAATTCTTGGAAATACCAAATGAGCAAGACCTCTCAGATGAGTGTTTTCAGTGACAACATAGAATGTGTAGTGAGTACTGTCAGAATGATTTTTACCTTGAATCCTCAAGTATTATCATATGTATAGAATTATTGGTTGAGATCCCCTTGATTAGTTTTGATAGTAATACCATCCTTATGAATATGTTGGGTTTATTTGTAGTATTTTTTGGTCTTTTATTTGTCCCCATTATCGCATTCCATTACATATTGTCATAATTTGAAGTGGGATATATTAAATGATTGTCTTTATGGAATAATTTGTTTATTATAATTTTATGGATTTGGATATATTTGTATGTGTACTAATACATAGGCTTATGTATCCCATGTGTTTGATATGCCTAATCAGTGTTGTTCATGATCCCATGGCCTCTTGGAGGTGGGCTTGGAGTAGTCACACTCATCTTATCGCTGGCCAGGTGGGACTCAATGGGTTGTGTTGTGATAGAGTGGTATCAAAGTAATATTATACCTTAGGACTAGAGATTTTTTTTCTAGTTGTGAGGATGGTTTGTGATTTATGGAAACATTACTAAAGTCCTTTGAGTTTTTCTTTCAGGAAAATGACTCCAATATCGGTGTGGTGGATGATGTATCTATTCACTAACACTCTAATTACTATCTTATTGACATGGTAAATGTATACATTTTTTGTATAGATATAATTGGTATATTAATCATATAATAATGGGTTGTGGTTTCTATTTCCTTCATCAGTCATCTCCATAGACATACTCATTGATCGTGGTGCATCTTTTTAATTTTAAGATGCCTCTGTGAAGATATCTAGATAGTATTCCATTGATTGATAATTATGATGATACATAGAGTGATAAGGATTCAATAAAGGATAATTTAAAGGAGGTAATACCTCTAGGTGGTATTCCAATGATGCCACCACATGTTGAAAATAAGATAGTGATGGTAGTACCAACCAAGGATATCCATAGTTTGAGTGTCCTACAAAATTTTTAGAGGAAGTGAACTCCCAGGTTTCAGGGTGAGAAAGGCCCCCCATGTAGATGTGGACTAGAGAGAATAATCCACCAATGTTTTCATCCTTCAGAGGATTTAAAAATATTATATGGTATTCCTTATATAGATTCAACTTCAGAGCTCTACTAGTAGACGGTGGACTCTATTGACTCAGTCCCATGATGAAAAAACTCACTTCTATTCAGATTTTGAGCATCTCTTTAGGGAGTATTTATATCAAGCCATGTCCCAATGAGTGTATATCTCAGTGATTATTCCTTTATAGTAGGGAAGTATGAATGTGGAGGGATTTTTAGAGATGTTTAATGATCTCTCAAAATTATCCTGTGATATGATGTAAGATTCATTCTTCTGGGAATATACCATTGAATAGGGATTACCCTAAGATATCATAGCTTTAGGGATATATTTTTTTCATTCCAACCTGTTTTGGAGTTCTTGAGAGGTCTTTAGTAGTAGAGATATTCCTTTTATAGAAATACCAAAAAATGGGTGCTGGTAGTGAGAATGTAGGCGATAAGGCCTTAGAACATTTAACTAATGGTAGTTACATGGTTATAGGAGTGAAAGTTTATTTAGGAGATTATCCCATGATAATGGATCAATAGTACATAGATCTCAGGAAAGGTTGATTCATCCTTGGAATATGTAGATTTTTGTTCTAGGATGGTTAGCGAAACCTTTCTTGAGATTGTCTGATTTTTCAAACAGCGGATCGATAGATGATCTAGGGGCCACCTAGGTAGTGATAGAGGATGGATCAGGTAAGACCGCATGGTGGAAGATGTGGTATAAGAGTAGGTAGAGTATTAGGAGGTGGTATATGGTTTTACTTATTTCCACCACCACCCCCATGTGCTCTGTTCCTGGATCAAGGGGCTTATGGTTATATACAAGGAATGTTGTAGGAAGTTGAGGCCTACGACCCCAGGGCTCCCATCATAGTTAGAGGTATGATTTTTTCTTCTCTACAATAGTTTAAGTACTAATTAACATGAGTAAGATCCATTCCTTTATTGAAACTTATCTTGTGTGTGGCTTATATATCATTGTCAATCACTTAGCTGAACCCTTGTGCTTAGAGACTCCGATGCGAGGCGACATAGAGATCACACACGTTTTCCGACACAGTCAATTAACACTTGGAGGTGAGAGATTCATATAGGATCTCTTTATATAACCAATTATTCCTTATTATTTCACCATAGGTATGTATTTTTTATCTACAATTTATCTCTAGAGTGACTATTTATGGTGGAGGATGCGGTGTATCTGTAGTGATAGATCGATATTTTCCTACATGGGTGAGAAAAAAAACCCAGGTAGAGAAATATGTGATCATGTGTAGGAGGATAAAACAGATTAATCATTAGTTGGCTAGTATTATCCATGTAGTAGTGAATGTTACTGGATTTCAGGTTCTTGTTGTGGTGGTGGAGTACACAGACTTCTTTCGTGAGTATATGTTAGGCCCACCTCTCCCCCAAGAGATAGAAATATACATTGGCTTAAACCTTGGGACTTCATCGATATCTACACCTTAATATAAGAGGGATCCTATAGTTCTTTGAGATCATAGGTTTCAGTTGGAGGGCATGTAGAGTACGGGCTTCATGAGACCCTGTGATTTCTCTTGGGAATCCCCAGTGTTGTTCACTAAGAAATATGATGATAGATTGAAGTTTTTTGTGGGTTATGGGTGTCTGAACAAAGTGAATGTGAAGAATTTGTATATACTAATAAGAATTTATGACCAAATTGATCATTTGATATGGGTGTAATGGTTCTCAAATATTTACATCGGATCGGGATATCACCATTTAGATTATGAGATGATGATAAACCAAAGATGACATTTAGATATCACTACAGAAAAAATGAGTACTTGGTGATGCCTTTCAGCATGATGAACTTCCCAACAGTGTTAACAAGACTCATGAACTGGATAATTCATACCTTATTAGACTATTTTTTGGTGGTATTCATTGATGATATCCTAGTGTACTGGGTGTTTGAGGAGGATCTTGCAGGATTCTTAAGGATGGTTCTTGACACAATATTAGAGCACAATCTTTATAGTAGACTCTCAAAGTTTTAATTTTGGATTCTGTAGGTCCACTTATTGGGAACTTTCATATTAGTTGAGGGTGTAGTAGTATAATAAGAAATTTTTTATACATTTTTATCTTGGGATCTACCAAAGATAATGACAGGGGAGTGGATATTCCTTGGGCTGGAAGGCTAATACTCGATATTTTTGTCTGATTTCACTAGGATATCGATGACTTTGACTACTTTAACCCAAAAGAAGAATCCATTCATGTTTATTGATATGTTCAAGAAGTTTTTCCAAGAGAAATGGTTGAGTTTGAGGAGTTCCCCCATATTGAGATTTCCAATGGAGGGTGTTGAGTGCATAATGTTCTTTGATACCTCAGGGATCGAAAATGGTTGTGTTCAAATGTATGGGTGGGGAGTGATTGACTATGAGTATGTATAGTTAAGAACACATGAGTAAAACTACATGATACACAATCTTGAGATGTTTTTTCTAGTATTATCCATAAATATTATTTGATAATACTATATGGGCGAGAGGTTAATTATCTACTTTGACGAAAAGAGTGTCAAGTATATCATCTCTCATAAGGATCGTAACTTGTTATAGAGATGATGGATGGAGTTTCTTGAGGATTATTACTTTGAGATATCCTATAATCCTTGGAAGGTGAAAGTTATAGTGACCTAGGCTTATCATACATGGATATTAAATTTTTAGTTTAGTATTTATTATATTACAAAAACACAGGTCTGAGAATCATAATAGTTTATTTATTTTGGAAACCTAGAACACAAGATTTTTAATTCCTGAAATATATTCCATTTCTCCCATAAATATCTTGACCTTTAGTGATTATACTTAAATAATTTGTTTATAACCTAGGTAAATAAAATATAGAATGGTTGAGATCTGATTCTTAGAAAGGTTAAACATGGATGATGCCTAATCATAACATGAAAATAAGTATATGAAAAAATTAGAATATTATTTTAAAACTATACCCTTCATATAAAATATTGTAATATTTGGTCATGGAATAGATATTTTTAGTTCATAATACATGAATCACAAGTGAATCAATGAACATGATCCTTGAGAGTATATCATTGACATAAGTCATAAAATTGTGTCATACATATAAGAATGGAAAATATTATGTTAAGGATATCCACCAAGGCATTCATAAAATGTTAGTTTTGGGATAAAAACCTATGTACCTTCCTCATTATTAGGATAACCACATGTATACCATATTTTTTAGGCTTTAGCTAACCACCTGTGTACCATTCTATTCGAGAATGGGATGACCACCCATGTTCCCTTTTATCTCATAAAACATTTATCATTACATAATGAATTGGAAGGAGATATAGGTCACAACCATCACAAAATCGATATAGTTATATGCGACAAGTTCATTGAACATTCATCAAATAAGAACACAAGAAAATAAATTGGTTTCATAAAACATTTCATTATATCATAACACTGGGAAAAGAAACAATATTCTTAATTATTTATTCATTTCAACATAACATAACCTATTGAAAATATATGGGTTTCATAAACATTTCATCATATCATAAACTATGGAAAAGAAATTTGTTTCAAAATCATTTCATCATTTCATCAAAGCATCATCAGTGAAAAAATTAATGGGTTTCATAATTATTTATTCATGGTATAAATAGTTGAAGGGAAATGAGTTTCATAAAAAAGGTTTCATCAAAAAACATTCAGATAAATAATAAGAGTGTTATCATTAGTTTATATCCCAAGTAAACCATAAGTTACGTAAAAATAATTTAATCTTAGATGGAAACTATTTTTAAATATAAATCACTTGGAATATTTCTTTAGGAAGACATATTTCCTTTTCAAACCACTTTTAAAAACATAAAACATTTTACAAATATTTTTCTTTATAAATAAACTAGAAAAAATATAGAGGAATATTTTAATAAAATTTTAAAAATTTCTTGAGTATAGTATCCTTTAAAAATTGAAAAAACTTTTTAAAACATAAATCATTTATAAAAACATTTCCTTTAAAAAAAATCTAGAAAATTTACAAAGTAATATTTAGAAAAAATATTGTTCATTGTTGTATAAAATTATGTTCTTATTATACAAATCTATTCATTTAAAAAAATTAAGATCCAAAAGATAATTATTTGGAAAAACCCATGAAGATTACTTTAAAAAAATTGTAAAAAGTAAAACATGGGTAAAAATATCTTTTAAAAATAATAGAATAATAATTAAATATTTTTGAAAACATTTTTATAAAACATGGTTTTATAAGAAACTGAATTTCATTGTGAGGATATAAATAAAGTTTGATTTAATTTAAAAAAAACTCAGTTATTTTATGTACCATTGAGGGAAATAATGGTAATATTAAGTGAAAATATTATGAAAAGTCATATGATATGAAAATTCATGAGTTTTTTGAGAGTTTATTCATAATATTTTATCATTAGAAACATAATCATAAATAATCTCAATAAACTATAAGATTTTAACATATGATATTTACCACCTTGGTAACTTTGGATCGTAAGATCCCTGAAGAAATATGAATACTGAGACATAAAATATCAACATAATAAATAATTTATTGTTATTATATTTCAAATTTTATGAAAATACACCTTGTAAAACAATATGGGTTCATAACAAAACATATTTCTCAAAGAATGAAAATTGAGACAAAAATCCTTTACCACTTTAGTAAACATTTGAATCATATTATAAAAAATTAATAACATAAAATGAATATTTAAATATAATTATATGGTGGAGATTCATGAAATAACATGTCAATGTGGTAGTATATAAACCATATAAAATAAATGAGTGGTGAATTTTCTTTTTTCTCCAAGAAATAAAAGAGAGACTAGAATTCCCTTACCTTAAGTATTGACTTCCATCATTCATGTTCAAAAAACCTGCATAACAAACATAATAATATTATAAATATATTACAATTTTTTAAATATAATATTATATATTATTTTTTTATGATATTGTATTACCTGGTTATTAACAATTCCATGTTAATGTTTTTTTTTCAGGAAATAACCACTTGGTTTTTTTATATGTTAATTTATCTTATTTATGATTATATTAGTTAGAATAATATTTAATCATATATATAATATTACCAGTGATATAAATATCATATATATTCATTAATTTTTTTTAGAGTAATCTAAAAAATTTAGTGACGGAAAATGAAATACACTATTTTTGGAGATGGCGGGTCATACGTATGCATGAACACTATTTCCATTTATGTTATTAGATTGGACAAAAGAAAGAAAAGTTAAATATTAAAAACATTGAATAATTTTTCTTCCATATATATAATTTATGTTCATTAATCCCAATCTCAATACCTTCTATTTAAATCTAGAATGAATCACATCGCTTCGTGAGAAGGTTGTTCTATGTACACCCGAGCGATGTTATCGTATTCCCTCAAAATAGAGAGTATGAAGGTATGCGTTATATAATAATTCCAAAATTATAATAATATCATAAATATAAAATATAACTAATAAATTCATCATTATTTCTATCCTTGAGAAGTGGTAATGGGAAAATGAATGACATCGGTCTGCGAGGTGGTAGTCCACCACACACACGAATGATGCTTTCGTAACCCATTTGATGGAAGTGGTGATGGTTGTAGGTAATTCCATTAACATAACAACATCTATGTATATTTATTATACTGATTATATTATATGAGTATATTATAATAATTATTTAATGGTTTTGGGGAATAAATAAAATGAAAACGCTTGTTGATGAACGTTACCTCTTCATTTGGTATCCTCTTTTGGTTTTCACCAAAATCCATCCTATGATGGGTTTCTATCCAAAATAAGACCTATAGGATGCTATGAATAAATATTGGAGGTGATTTTTGTATTTTTTGGATTATCCAATATGTATTTATTGTGTGAATAAGTGAGGGGTGTTGGAAGCATTTTATGAGTGGGGGAAAGGAACTCACTTGGAAACTACTTGGAAATTTCCCAAAATAAAACAAAATAATAAATTAATTTACAATAAAAAATTCAAAAAATGACCCTATATTATAAATTTGGAATTATAATATGTAAATATTGTTATCCATGAGAATTTATATATGTTTTGGGTCATTTTTAACCCTTATCATTTTTGTTTAACCCTCAGTAAGACAATTGTTACCTTAACCGAGGTAATTAATTTTTAATGTTTTCACTATTGATTTTGGTAAAAAATTAATTTGACCCTATTAGATAATATAAATAATTCTAAATAAAAATAAGGAATCCATTTTTTAAAATTCCATTTAGACAAGAGGAAAATTGTAATTTTAAATTAATCCAGTAAACCCAAAGAGAAGGAGGGTTTTCAATGTAAAAATGATTAAAAGTGTACAAAGTAATTATATTAAATTTCAATATGAAATTTATTACAATGAAATAAATTGGATTAATAAATATAAAAGTGAAATAATTTTACTTTATAAATAATTAAAAATATAATTTATCTTTAAAATAATTTAAACAAAAATGTAATTTTCAAGTATAATTTAGTATTTTTTTCATTCTTAAAAAAAATTAATATGGATAGAAAATTCACCAAAATTTACCCTATGATAGTTATGATAATAGGATTTTAAAAAGTATATTATGTTCATAAAATTAGTTTTCCAAATGTGTCAATAAATAATTTTATTTTTTCTCATAAAAGATACAAAAATCATTTTTTCAGAAAGTATTATTTTCCAAACATATAAAGACATTACCAAAAATCATGTATTTTGTTATCAATATGTATTCTATATATAAAAACATTATAAATAGTATCTAAAATTTTTCTATTAGTATTAATAGTTCTATTTTTATCATATTGGTAATGAAAGTCTCATTTAATCAACTATATAAATAAAATATTGTGATTTTGTTAAAACTCAGTATTGCGTGAAACACAACCTGAAATACATGTTGTGTGAAATCAAAGATATCAATGAAATTTAATTTATTAATAAATAATAATTTATAAAAACATTGGTTTTTAACTTATACACCCTTTAAAATAAATTTCGTCCTTCAAATTTCTTATTTTGGTACCACCAAATGAGGATAATTTTGCCTCATTACATCCTTAGGATACCACTTAGCTTATTCAAGCTAGTGGTTTCACCATAAAACATTGACCAAGTGTTACTTTTTTATGGATAATTCACTATTCGATCCAAAATATCTTTCCGTTATTCCTCATAAGAATAATCATGCTATTGTGGAATGACCTATGTGTTCAGTAGATTTTTTGGACCATATATGTACTTACTGAGGAGAGATACATGGAACACATTGTGAACCTGAGACAAGTTTGGTGGAGGAAGCAAAAAATAATCTTTTTTCCTGATATGATAAATTATTTTGACGGGACTTATATACATATGGATTAGTTTTCCCTTCTTTCATCAATAGAGAAATTCATAGAAATACCTTCATACCAAATTCAAATTATAGATCTAATAATTGATTATTATCATATATATTTTGTCAATTTTTTTTAATTATTACATGTTATTAAATGGATCAAACCTTCTATTCCATCTCATTAGCATTCTCCAATCCCAATAGGTTTATTTTTTCAAATTTATTCAATTAAATGTGAGTTTTACACTTATTTCTATAAAGGTATTCATAAGGATCCATTAGAATGTTTCAGTGAAAGATATTATTGTAAGAAAACTCAAGAGAGGATGTTGTTTATTCAAAACACATTTAAAATCCAAATAAAAATATCTAAACATATCATTTAGGTTTGGAATTAATCTTTTAGACTGAACATCTTTCTGAGGATGATACGTTGTGCTGAAACTAAACTCTCTATGAAGAGCATGAAGAATACAACACTAAAACATTTTGGTAAACCTTATATCTAAATTGGATATATATTAATGTGGTATTCTATGTAACCTTACAATTTATATAATTTATATTTATCCAGAATGATCAATAGAAATGTCTTCTCTAATCATAATAAAGTGTGCTGAATTCATATGCTGATCATTTTTAACCCATAATTTTCTTATTACTAATGATAATATAAACCATAAAGGTTACCATAACCTTTATTCATATTTACACATAGTATAAATAAATTACTCCTCAAATAAAATTTTCACTACATATAAAACAAAAGGGTTTCCTATACATAAATGTCCCTTAAAATATCTTTAATATTGATAAACTCCCATCAAATAAGACCTCAAATGGGGTTTCAAGGACACTCAACTTATTGTAAACCATAAAATCATAAACCCATTATGGTATCCATGACTCTTAAGTTAATATTACCCCAAGAAATATATTCTTCCAAAAGATAATTCACTCTTTGTTCCTTAAATACACTCTTATCTTATACAAAATCATTCCTTTCTAATATTATGGTTAACATTATACCGATAAAATATCATATTTTATTTCATTATTTCATAATTCATGTATAGTGACATATTCACATGAAATTTTACTAAGGATACAAAATAATATTTTTGTAGGGCCCATTCAAAAAAAATCAAACATCAAACTCACAACTAAGGAGGGGAGGATTAGTGTAATCTAATTCTCATAATTCACTTCAACCATCGTAATTTCATAATCTTTCAATTTTTCTTGTCTTAATAGGTTTTTGTGGCTTATCATCATCATTATACCTTTGGTTGGGGAATCTATTAAAATTATTAAAAAAAACCATATCTTTTTAAACACTAGAGTTTGGGTGGTGCTTTCTATGCAGCTTTCTCTCTATTCACATCATTTCCTACCTTTTTTCCCATAACTTCGTGAATCCATTTCCTGATGACATTCCCTTTGACACTTAAAAAATTACAATTTCACTTAATAAAATTTATTACATGCTTCTTACCAAACTTTTAACATAAATAATACCACATCTTCTTCTCTTTATGGTTCTTATATTTTCTATTTAATTGCATTTTCCCCTTCCTGTAAAAACAATGATATTGATATGAACTCAAAAATCCATTTCCTCCTTAATAGAACATCAAAATATATCTTCATATCTATTAATGACTCTTATGGAAAACTCCCTTAAGATACTTGGTTTGAAGCCACTCAAGAATCAATCAACATTTCTTTCAGGTTGTATGATAATACCAAAAGCGTACCTCACAAGTCTTGTAAATTTTCTTTATAGGTACCAATGGACTCATGATCCTTTTTATTTATCTAAAGGAAATCCTTCTCCATATTTTTATGAATAATATGAGGAATTTAATTTTTGAATAATATGTTATTGAACTCATCCCAATCCATGGACTCAATTTAATCCTATTTCCTTATATTTTTTTATTATATTACACCATTGATCCGCTTCACCATCCAAATGGTATAGAGGAGAAATGAATTTTTCAAGTTCTAAACAATTGAAAAAGGAGAATATATTTTATGTGGTGGTGATATATTGTTCAGAAACTAGTTGATCATAGAACCTGCTGAAAAAAGGTGGGTTTTTCCTCAGGAAGAACTCAACAAAATATTGTTCCCTCCTTTGTATATTTGGAAGTCTGGCATGATTTATAGCTTGAGAGAGTTTTGTGATTATAGAAATGAGATTTTTAATTCTATACCCCACAACATTTTTATTCTAAGGAGGAAAATTATTTCATTATCTGTCACACTCAACATTTACATGATTCCTTCGGGTTCCATCCATTGTCTAAAACCAAAATAATATTGTGGGAAACAATAATCATTGTGGGGAACCATATAATCTTGAAAAATAAATTATATTATGTCTAAATCATGAAACCTTATTTTCAATATTTAATACCATAGACTAAATCTAGGTTATTAATGGTCATTATCTATTTAAATGCTTCATTATGGACCATAAAGAGTTTTTAAATTTCCAATGCATATCCCCTGGGAGTGTCGAATCTGTTGGGCAGTATGGACTATTATTACGCATCAAGTAATAACTGATTCCATCTTAATGCACCAATTTAGGATTTATTACACCTAGGAACCTTTATTCCAATGCCACATCCACTTTTAGTATCCATACTCAGATGTAATTTCTTATAAACCACTTTCTCTATCCTTTCAAAAAATTCTAGATCATTCATCTATACTTTGTATCATCCTTAGTCTTATCCTTAAAGACATCCCTAAACAGATCCTTAAAAATATCACACGGGATCTCACTAAAGTTTTCTCACCCTATTTTATAAAGGTTAACAAAAAATTTCCTATTATACCAACAATAGTGACCTAATATTCTCATACATGAATATTACAACTTTTTAGTTGAAAATCCATTACATTACACAAAAAAATTCCTAAGGATCATAATATTCTATTGCCTTTGTAAACCTGAAACATAATCTTATTAATTCAGGAAATATATTCAATGTCTCCCATACATATATTCCCAATTATTACTCCTAGTTAAAACTTTTTTTCATAACCTCGGGAAATGAAAAAAAGAAAGGGTAATTTCAGATGATCAGTAAGGGTAAAAAAGGGAGATACGTAATCATAACATGAGAATAAGGGTATGAGAACATGGGAATAACATTTGGAAACCACAAAATTTATATCAAAGAAGAAAATATTGATTCATGGAATAAATAATTATAGTTAATAATACATGAATCATAAGGGAATCAAAGAACTTGATCATTAAGAGAATATAATTTTCATTAGACATAGATTTTTGGAATACATATAAGAATAGAAAATCTTTTTTCATTCCTACCCTCCAAGACATTTATACCATGTTAAGATTAAGATAACCAACCTTGTACTTGCTTTAGGCTTGGGATAACCACCCACGTACCCTATCATTTGGGCTTGTGATAAGCACCCATGTACCCTCATTTTATGGATTAGGATAACCATCCATGTACCCTTTGATCTCATAGAACATTTATCATTAGACAAATATTTTTAGGAGGATTTAAGTTCCACCCATCACATAATCCATATAGTTATGTTCCAAAAGATCATATAACATTCATCAAATTGGAACCTATTAAAATAATTTTTTTTATAAAACATTTCATCATATCATAACCTGTGGAAAAGTAACAAGTTTCATAATTATTTTTTCATTTCATCATAACATCTCCAAGGGAGAAGATATAGGTTTCATAGAAATTTCATCATATCATAACCTATGGAGGAGTGATATTTTTCGTAATGTCACACCTAGGTTCCAAAATTCATCTTCGGTCTTGGTTTGGGTCAGATTTTTAGTGATTTCCTTGGGAACTAGGGGTGAAAAGTTTATGATTTGGACGATTTATTCCTTATATTATTGGCGTATCTTTCTGCATTGGTTTCCCCTAGAGTTTTATAGAAAATAGTTGTTTTGGACTAGTCGGCTTAAGGCACATAGCTTGCACACAATTATGAGTCAGTGTGCACCCCAGACCAGGTAACCATGTGGAAGTTTTTCAGTGAGGTAGTAGATACCACAAAACTGTCACAATTTTATTTATACCATGTGGGTAGGCATTGTGGTCGATCTATTTCTCAACAGTAGCGGCTGCATAGAATAATATTGGTTTGACTGATCATGCGATCCAACCATGCGACCTGTCAATATTTTTAAATTGACTTTCTCTCTCCCTGATTTTTATACTATAACCCCTCATTTTCTATAATTTAGGTTCTTCCTTCCAAGACACCTCTTCCCCTTCCCTTGTCTCTACTGGACCTCCATTTTTGTGTGTTTTTTGTATGATTTACCCTTCATATCATCATTTAAGTCATCTCTCCCTTGGTTTCTCCCTCCATTCTAGGCGTTTCTTCAGATTTCTGGAGTTTACCTCTCTTCCAAGGCTAGGGTTCCGATTTAAGGGTATAATCCTAAATATTTTTGTTTGATCTAAAAGTCTTAGGTCAGATCTTATCCCCCATGGGTGTGGTTTTGGTGTGATTATGTTTTCACATTGGATTTTGGAAGTTCATCGATGTTTGATGCAGGATCCCATTACACCTACACTTTAAAGTTAATATTTCATTTATTTCTAGATTTATGCACCTACCTTAATTATTAAATTTTAATTTTTCATGCTTAGAATGATTTATCCTTGTGAAACGAAGTTTTTTTATTAATTCCATTGAATGAGTGGTGTGCATTTGAAGGGTTTTTCACACATAGTGCTTGTTAAATTTCCCAATTGAATTTTCCAAATAGTTTTTGAATCCTAATGAAATGGTTTGATTTTAAAAAAAATAACATTGTACTCAAAATGGTGATTGGTATTTCAAAAAACATATTTATAAGTTACGTTGTTATAGAAAATTATTTTTGTATAGCTATTTATAAAAGGTGAAATGTGTGGAAATGACTTGGGGACCACTTGGAATTTTTCATAAAATGGGTTCATTTGGAAAACCCCTTCGAGAGTTTGTGTTTCCTTATTGGTTGATCGTGTGATGCGAGTCTTATCAGTCTGGGACCTCCCTAATATAATAATTGTTTTAAGTCAAGGACTGCTCCTTGAGGTTTTCAGGGCGGTGTTGGTTTGTGTGATGATTATGATGGGATGTATATATATGTCTTGTTGTTTGGAATGTGTGGCACAACCCTTTATGATCATACCATGGGAACCTAGAAAATCTATGTGGGTTATTGAGAACGATTACTGCACAAGTAGTTCACGCAATGACCAGTGGACCATAGTAGGAATATATTTGGGTTTATTTCTATAGTATTGGGTCCCTCAGTCTATCATAATTTAGGGTGGGCAGGCATTTGAGTGTTTTGATTTCATCATGTGTGGAATTCTATCAGGGATGGGGTAAGAGGTATTACTATGTTCTAGTTATCCTTTATGTTTTTAGGTTTTCTTGTATTTCTCTGAGACTAGTATGGTTAGTTCCATTGCCCTCATTTTATAGAATTTTATTTTTGGTACTAGGTTTTTGTGTTTTCTTGTAAATGGCGAGTGAGTGGCTTGTTGAAAATATTTTCAAGAAGTATGTTTTGAATGGAAAATTATTTCTTCCCTTTTCACTAATTTATAAAATGTGAACTTTTTACTTGGTTTCCCTTTCCCATATTCCCTTGATCTTAGTTTTAAAGATGTGCATTGAGAATAGAATTATCCGATCCTACCTACTGAGTTTTAATAATCACACATATTATATTTTCTTGTTTTAAGTTTCTATTACAGGTTGAAACTTTGGTTTGATCTCCTTGAGAGATAGTTGGTTGTGGATTGGAGGGTGACCCTCGGTGTCACATAGAGATGTCTTGGGTGTCTGGTTATGTTTTGTTTTTATAGTATAATATGTTGTATATTAAATTTTAATGTAAATGATGTAAAATATTAAAAACCATATTTAGTGTCGTTTATTATTTTATTTATATTTATCCATTTGTTTATTTTATTGTGGTAAACCATTCCCATAGTATATATTGAATCCCTTGTCCATTTTTTCTAGACCAGGAGGATCGGGAACACCTATGGGGCCTTTCCACAGATCATATTGGGTGACCAGTTTAGGGTTTCCCTAGGTTGGTTCATCAAAAAATGGTATCAGTGGGAGTTCAGATCTTTTGAGGACCATTCTTTTTAGATTTACCATCTTTATTTTAAGATTTTAAGGTAAAAGGTGTAGGTTTTTTAGGCTCAAGGCATAGGAATAGGAAGGACATCATGAAACCTTGCTTGTTCTGAACATCTGGTTACCATGGGATATTATTTTTTGAGGTTTCATTTTGTTCTTGTGGGTTTTTTGGGGTTGGGAAATGAAAATGGAGTTGGTAAAGTGGCCATTGTGAGCTCGCATGGCCTAGAAATCCATGTGGTGATGGGGAATTACCGTAGAATGCTCCTTGTGATGGTGGTGTGATTGGCATAGGGCTTCCAAACATATGACAAAGTCACCCATCGACACTAGTTTACCTTTTTCTAAATCACCTGGATTTCCCTTAAATATGGAAATCATTTTAAAAGTTATGTTTTGAAATTGTAAAAGGATGAATTTAAAATGGTAATCGATTTCTTTTTGGTAAGTGTAAAATGGATTTTCATAACTTATTTTGAGGAAGGTCTGGAAGATTGGGTTTTTTGTGAAATTAATTTCTGGAGTAAAAATTGAAATGTTTTAATGGGATGGGTTGAACTTCTAAAAATGTTTTAAATCGAGAAAATTTGTATTTTACAATTGTTTAAATGCGATGATATGTTTTGAAACTAAAGGCGTGGAGTCTGAAAATGGTTTCGGTTTGGTGGTTAGTGAATTTTTGTGAAGTTTTCAAAATATTTAAAATGATTAATTTTTTTTCAAAGAGATGTGTGAGGTTTGGAAATGGGGTTTCAATTGTATGAGTGGTGTTTTCTAGAGAAGGTTTTGCGATTCTTGAAATGGGATTCAAATTTTTGTGGTTAGTAGTTTTTTAAAAGAATCTTGGTGAATTTTGAAATGAAGATGTGGGTTCAATGATTTTTATTTAAAAGTGGAAAATGTTTTTTTAACCATTAGTATTTCCATCGCTGACCACATTCATAGGAATGTGTGATAAAGTGAATGGGTGACCGATATGGCACAAGGATATGCATGTGTGAAACTCCCTAGGATGCCATCGATGAGTGTTCAAACCAAAAATCATGTTTTAATTAGAAAGGTGATTTCCTTTAATGAAGTGGTGTGGTGTGTCTTCATGTGTTTTCAGAATTTCAGTTGTGAGGTGGTTGAGGATGATGATTATTTATGGTCTATTATTACTTCTAGTTTGTATTCTTCTTGGTTGTTTTTCTGGAAAGTGTTTCGGTAAACCTTTTTAGTATTTTCCATTGTGTTTTTGTGTTCATTTGGGGTATGTTTCGACCAATGGACCGGTTTGGTTGGGTCTTTGGTTTATCCTCGTTGGCTAGAGTGCACCCCCATGATGGATCAATTAATGTTTGGATTATGGTTGTGGGTGACCTCCACAGTGGTAAACCCTCCAGTTGATCAATGAATGGATTTCCATCTTTGAATTTGGAACTCGAATCTACCTCTTTCCTTTTTCGGTTGAGCGGATACTCTCACAATGGGAGGGAAGATGTGAGAGAGGTGAAATAAATCTTTAGTTTCTTGATTGTAATGAGTCAGAATTTGACATTGATGTGTCCTAAGGTTTAATCTAGAAGCATTGAAGGGAAATTTCCAGTTTAAAAGTAGAGACATATAGTCTGAAGCTATTAGTGCCAGATACTATCATAGAAAGGATCTTTAGATATTTCATTTTTTTCACCTATCTAGGGTTGTACTAGGCCACCAGGGTGGTATGTTTTTTTGTAAAGGGATTTTATAGATGTTTTCAAGAATCATGTGCAATTTGGGACCTAGGTTAAGATACCTCTCTCTTTAATGTTTCCCTTGGTTGTATGGTCATGTTCGGTTGTGTCTGGTAGTGTGTAATTATCTTTAAAATACAAAGGTGGATGTTGTGTATTCTTTTTGGGACTTTTGTTTTGACAATAGTGTGTCCTTCCTTCGAGAATTACAAGATTATTGGTTTTAGAGGGAAGTGTTTCTCCTTGTATCCTCTCTACTTTTTTCCTTTTGGAGTTCAAAATGATGATGCACTTTCATATTCTAAGTTCACATCATGGTAAAGTGCCATGTTGAGGCAAAGTGAGTCATGGGGTGTGTTGGGGTCTGTTGGTTCGGCCTATAATGTGGTGTGGTTAATTGTGAAACTAGAAGGTGAAGTTTTATTTGGGGGTTTCTAAAACCTGACTATAAGGAAGGTAATGCTTCAATCATTATATCTATAGCCATAGGTCCCAAAGTAAAGCTAGTTTGTAGTAATGAGAACCCCGGTGGTGTGAAATGCCTTGGTTTAATATTTTTCCTTAGTGCAGATGATGGAGGCAGTTCAAGACACCAGTGTAGTTATTCTATCTTCAATGGTTCTAATTGGTGGAAAACAGTGTGGGAACCTCGTTTCCATGTTGTGACCTGATTGGGTGTATGAGTTCTCCCTTGGTTATGGAGAGGTTTAGTTTTTTGTCCATTTAAAATCCTTGTGGTTGTATCACACCAAGCGTGAGTTTCCATTTTTATGTCCCATATGTGGATCTTCTATACGAATCGAGTTTAGTTGGGTTTAATTTATTAGTGGATGTGAAGCGTTGGTGTATTGTCGGTTGTGGTTTTTTGGTCCATTTGTTGGGCCCTTCCATCCCCTCCCCTTGTGGTGGGGTTTTTTTGGTTCTTATTCAAAAGTTCTCATGTATTTTTAATCTTGATAGATCGTATGGTGGGGAGTCTCTTCGGGGCTCCCCATACTGGTATCCAAGTTTAGTATTTGTCTTCGTCACATATGGTGGTTTATTTTTAATAGTGGGGAGTCAGTTTGGGCCTCCCCATGTCAGTATATTGTTTCTATTCCCAGTATCAGTTTGGTGGTGGATGGTGTTTTATGGAACAACTAAATTTTATGTTCTTCCTTGGTGTAGCGGTTCATATGTATGTGTTTTGGGCATTTTTATTATATAAGGTTATAAATGTATCTTAGAGATGTGGTTTAATATTGTTTCTATATTTTATGTGGATATTTTGAGGTCTGCTTGTGTTGGTTTAGGATGATTTTTCATTGAGGTTGTTTTTGTTATTGTGAAGGTTATATATCCTTTGAACCGATCAACTCAAGGTGTTTAAACATATAGGGGTGGGTGAAACTTAGTGGGGAGTCCATTCAGTCTCCCGAGTTCTTTTTGTTGTCTCTTCCTTATAGGTAATGTTTTTTTAATCCCTTTGGTTTTAATTTATTTTGAATATCCGTCAGTTGTAAAGGATATGTTTTTTTCTTTTGGTATAATCCTTGTGTTGTATTTCTAGGGGTGGAAGGCATTATAGTGGGGAGAATTGTCACACTTGGGTTTCGAAATTCATCTTCAGTCTGGATTTGAGTAGGAATTTCAGTGATTTACTTGGGAACCATGTGTAAAAGGTTTGAGTTTCTAGTGAATTTATTCCTTCCTTTATTTTCCTAGAGTTATTCATTGGTTTCCCCCTTTATTTTTGGAGAAAATTGGTGTTTTTGGGCTAGTCAACTTCAGGTTCATGACTTGCGCACGGTTAGGAGTAAATGTGCGCCCTGACCCTGGTAACCATGCAAAAACATTTGGGAGGGGTAGTAGATACCTCACAACTACTAGATGGTTAGTCATACCATGCGAGTAGGCCATGTGGTCAATCTGTTTCTCAAAAGTAGAGGCCACATGGTATCTGTACTGTTTGACAGACCCTACAGACCAACTATACGGCCTATCCAGTTTTTTATAATGACTTTCTCTCTCTCCATTTTTATACCATAACTACTATTATCCCCCATTAAGGTTCTTCCATCCTATTCACCTCCTCCCCTTCCCTTGTCTCCTCAAGACCTCCATTTTGGGCGTTTTTGGTGATATTTCTCCTATGGAAAGTCATGGAAGTCCTCTCTCCCTTGGTTTCTCCCTCCTTTCTAGGGGTTTTTTCTGATTTCTTGAGGTACCATCTACCCCATGGGTATGGTTCCAATTTTTAATGTTGAATCCTAATTATTTGGGTTCATTATCAATTTCTTTGGTCAGATCTTATTTTCCTTGGGTGCGGTTTAGGTGGGATTGAGTTTTTTCAATAGATTACAAAAGTTCTTCAAGGTTTGAGGTAGGATCCCTTTTCACCTCTCCTTTAATGTTGATATTTCATTTATTTATTGATTTAAACACCTCCCTTAATTATTAAAAAATAATATTTTCTGATTATAATGATTTTACTTCTGAAAAAAGGGTTTTTTTAATTTCCATGAATGTGTGGTAAAGGTTTGAAGGGGTTTTCACCCCAAGTTCTATTTAATTTTCCCAGTTGGCTTTTACAAGTGTTTTGTGACTCCTAAAGTAATGGTTTGATTTTATAAATAATATTTTGTTACTCAAAATGGTTATTGGTTTTCCAAAAATTTATTTCTAAGTTATTTTTTGTATAAAAAATGATTTTTTTAGTGTTGTTTATAAAAGGTTCAGTGTGTGGAAATGAATTGGGGCCCATTTGGAATTTTTCTTAAAATGGGTTCATTTTGAAAAACCCTTCAATAGTGAGTCTTTCCTTATTGGTTTATCATGGGATGGGAGTGTCATCATTATGGGACCTCCCTTATGTAATAATTGTTTTAAGGCATAGAATAATCCTTTTTTCGGTTGGGGTGGTGCTAGTTTGTGTGATGCGTGTCATGGAATAAATATATTGCATGTTATTTGGAATGTTTCAAACACCACTTTGTGAACATAACATGGGAACCTAACATAGCTACGAGGGTTATTGAGAATGATTTTTGCACCGGTTTTTCACTCACTGACAAGTGTCCCATTGTTGGCGGATATTTGGGTTTATTACTACATGATTGGTCCCATCAGTCAATCTTTAGTTAGGGTGGCTAGGCATCTAGATGTTTTTATTTCATCATGTGTGGCATGCTATTGAGTTTGGGGTTGTAGCTATTAGTATGTTATGGTTCTCCTTTAAGTTCCCAGGATTTCCTATGTTTCTCTAAGACTAGAATGGTTAGTTCCATTTCCCTCATTATGTAGAATTGTATTTCTAGTATTTTGTTTGTCTTTTTTCTTATAAATGGTGAATGTGTGGATTGTTGAAAAGGTTTTAAAGAAGTGTTTTTTGAATGAACAAGTATTTTTCACTTTTTCACAAATATGAAAGTGATCACTTCTTACATGGTTCCGCTTTCCCCTATTCCTTTGATCCTGGTTTTGAAACATTAGGGAAATTGATTGAGATGTAATTTATTTCCTTTAAAATGTAAAGTGTTGAAAAATCTATATTTATAAATTCTATTTCAAATATGTCAATAAAATTTTCCTTTATTTAAAGGATGTTCATTGGGAATAGAATTATTCGGTCCCACCTACTATGTTTTAATAATCACGCCTATAGTCTTTTCTTGTTTTTAGTTTCTACTGTAGGTTCTGGATTTGGTTTGATCACCTTGGGAAACAATTGGTTATAGATTTGAGGGTGAACATCAGAGTCACATAGATATTTTTTGGGTGTCAGGTTCTATTTGGTTTTTCTAGTATAATTATTTGTATCTTATATTGTAATGTAAATGATATAATGTTTGGAAACCCATATTTATTTAGGTTGGATCATTTCATTATGTTGCTTCCTTTGTTTATTTTATTGGAAAAAACCATTCCCATTGTTTCTGTTGATGCCCTAAGTTCTTGTCCTCAGCTTGGGAGAATCGGGAATGCCTATCATGCTTTCCTAGGGATTGGCTTGGGTGACTAGTTGAGGTTCAACCCAGGTTGGTTCATGATAAAATGGTATCAGAGGGAGGTATAATCTTTTGAGGACCATGATTTTTAGATTACCCATTATTATTTAGGGATTTCATGGTAAAATGTGTAGGATTGTCGAGCTCAAGGTGTAGGAACAGGAAGGACGTCTTGAACCCTTACTCATTCCGAAACTTCGGTTACCATGGGATATTTGATTTTTTGGTGTCCTTTTGTTCTTGTTGATTGTTTGGTGTTGGGAAATAAAAATGGAGTTCGAAAAGTGGTCTCTATGAGCTTAAAGGGCCTGAAAATCCATGTAGAGACATGGTTTTACCCTAGAATTCTCTCTGTGATGGTGGTGTGATTTTCATATGGCCTCCAACTATATGGTCAAGTCACACATCGACACTAGTTTCCATTTAAATTAATCATATGGATTTTCCGTAATTATATAAATCGTTTTGAAAAGTTCTATTTTGGAATTATTTAAAGTTTAATTTAAAATGGCACTGGATTTATTTTGGTAAGTGGAAAATGAATTTTCATAACGTATTTTATGGAAGGTCCATAAGATTGGGTTTTTCATGAAATAAATTTATGGGGTAAAATTTGAAATGGTTTAATGGGATGGGTTGAACTGCTAAAAATGTTTGAAATCGAGAAAATTGGTATTTGGAAATGGTTTGAATGGGATGACATGTCTTGAAAATAAAGGTGTGGAGTCCAGAAATGATTTTGGTTTGGCGTAAGTGAATTTTTTACAAGTTTTCTAAATCTTCTAAATGAGTAAAAAAATTTCAAAGGGAAGTGTGAGGTTTGGAAATGGGATTTCAATTGTATGAGTTGTATTTTTTGGAATGGTTTTGTGAGTCTTGAATTTGGTTTTGAATTTTTGTGGTGAGTTTTTTATGAAAAGAGGCATGGTGAGTTTCGAAATGGAGATGTGGGTTGAATGCCTTGTGTTTAAAGGTGTACAATTTTTTTAACCTTTCTTGTTTCCGTGGGTGACCACATGCAAGGGAATGTGTGATAAAGTTAATGGGTGTTCAGTATGAGACAAGGATATGCATGTTTTATAGTCTCTGGGATTCTATCAATAAGTGTGTAACCGAAAAATCATATTTTAATTTGAAATGTGATTTCTTTTAAAGAAGTGGCGTTGTGTGTCTTCTTATGTTTTGAGAATGTCAGTTGTGAGATGGTTAAACCTGAGGATTTTTTTCTGGTCTTTTAGTATTTCTAGTTTATGTTATTCTTGGTGGTTTTTTGGAAAGTGTTTTAGGAAACATTGGTGGTGGTTTTATTTTTGTTTTGGTGTTCTTCATAGGTATATTTCGTCCAATGGAACAGTTTGGTTGGGTCCTTGTTTTATTCTTGTTGGATAGAGTTCACCCAATGATAAATCAGTGTATGTTCAGAATGTGGTTGTGGGTGACCTCCCTAGTGGTAAAACCTTTAGTTGATCAATGAAAGTATCTCTATCTTGGAATTTGGAACTCGAATCTACCTCTTTACTTTTTCATTTTAGCAAATCCTCTCACAGTAGGAGGGAATATGCGAGAGAGGTGGAAGGAAGCTTTAGTTTCTCAATTGGCTTGAGTAAGAATTTGACACTATTTTTTCCAAAGGTTCAACCTGGAAGTAATTAAGACAATGTTCAAGTTAATATTTTGGGACACATGGTCCTGAGATGTTACTGATAATCATTGTCCTAGAAAGAATATTTAGATATTTCTTTAGTTTCTCTTAACTAGTGTGATTCTAGGCCATCATGGTGTTGAGTTTTGTTATAAGGGGCTATTATAGCTGTTTGCAGGAATTGTGTGCTATTTAGGACCTGGGTTAAGATCCAAATCTCTGTAATGATTCTGTTAGTTGCAGGTGTCTTGTTTTGTTGCATCTAGCAGTGATGAATTCCCTTTAAAATGAAATTTTTGATGTTGTGGAGCCTTTTGGGGAATTTTGTTTTGATGGGAGTGTGTCATACCTTTTAGAATTCCATGATTCTTGGTTTTGGATGGGAGTGATTCTCCTTTGATCCTTAATGTCTTTTTTCTCTATTTGAGGTGAAAATTATGATGCACATGCATCATCTAAGTCCCTGTCATGGTAAAGTGATATGTTGAGGTAGAGTGAGTATTGGTGTGTTTTTGGGTCTGCTGGTTATGCTTGTAATGTGGTGTGGTTTCTTATGGAACTAGAAAGATAAGTTTCATTTGGGGTTTTCTAAAACCTAAGTACGAGGAAGGGGATGATTCAATCATCATAGCTCAAGCCTTAGGTACCAAAGATAAGATGGTGCGTAGTTAGGAGAACCACTATGGTGTTAAAGGCCATGGTTTAATCTATATCCTTAGTGAAAATGATGGAGGAAGTTCAAGCCTCCAGTGTAGCAATTCTGGCATTAATGGTTCAATTCAGTGGAAAATGGTGTGGGAACCTTATTTCCACATTCTGACCCAATTGGGTGTACGAGTTATCCCTTGGTTATATATAGGTGTAGTTGTTTTGTGTTTTTAAAATCCTAGTGGTTTTATTCCACCAAGTGTGACTTTACCTTTTTATATCCCTTGTGTGGACCATCTATTTTTATCTAGTATGGATGGGTTGTAGTTATCCAGGTATGTGATGTGTTAGTGTTTTTTCGATTATGGTTTCTTGGTCCATTAATTTGGCCCTTCCATACCCTTTCCGTGTGGTGGGGATTTTTGGTTCCCATGTAAATTTTGTCATGTTCGTTCAATCACAATAAATTATTTGGTGGGGATTCCATTCGGGCCTCCCAATGTGGGTATCCAAGTTTAGCCTTTGGCTTCGTCTCATGTGGTGGTTTTTTATTAATGGTGGTGATTCTGTTCGGGCCTCCTCATGTTAGTATATTGGTTTTTTTCTTGGTATAGGTTTGGAGGTGGATGGTTTCGTATGGAACCACCAAATTTTATGCTCATCCTTGGAGTTGAAGTTGGGATGGATGTGTTTTAGCAGTTCTATTAAGTAACATTATAAATGTATCTTGTAGAGGTGGTTTAATCTTATTCAACTGTTTTGGGTGGATTGTTTGAGGTCTATTTTTTTAGGATGATTATGTTTTTAGGTTGGTTTATGCATTGTGAAGGTTCTATATCCTCTGAACTGATCCAGTGGAGGTGTTTAAACTTTTAGTTGCTGGTGGCACTTAGCGAGGAGTCCATTCCGTCTCCTGAGTTCATTTTGTTATCTCTACCTTGTTGGTAGTGTTTTTGTACTCCCTTTTATTGTCATTCATTTTGAATATCCATGAGTTTTAATGGTGTAGTTTTTTCTTTAAGTACAATCATTTTGTTTCCTTTCTTGGGGTAGAAAGAGTTATGTTGGGAAGAATTGTCATACCCAGGTTTCAAAATTCATCTTCAGTCTTGGTTTGGGTTTGATTTTTTGTGATATATTTGGGAACCCGGTGTGATGAGTTTGAGTTTTTTGTAGAATTTATTCCTTACATTATTGGTCTTGATTTCTTCATTGGTTCCCCCTTCAGTTTTGGAGAAAATAGGTGTTTTGGGCAAGTCAGCTTACGGTGCACAACTTGCGCATGGTAAAGAGTAACCGTGTTCCCCGACCTAGGTAACCGTGAAAAAGATTCTGGGTGAGTTAGTAGCTACTGCACAGCTACCCCATGGTTAGTCATACCGTGTAGGTAGGTCATGAAGTTGATCTATTTCTCAACAATAGCGGCCATACATTATACATATAGTTTGACAGAACATACTGACCAATCGTGCAACCTATCTAGTTTTTTAAAATAAATTTTTCTCTCCATAATTTTATACCCTAACCCCGATTTTTACCCCATTATTGTTTTTCCTCCCTATGTTCCTCCTCCCATTCCATTTTCTCATATATACCTCCATTTTTGGGCGTTTTTGGTGTGATTTCTCCTCAAGATCATCTTGTAAGTCCTCCCTCCCACGGTTTCTCCCTCCCATTTAGGTTTTTCATCGAGTTTCTTAAGGTTCCCTCTCCCCCATAGCTAGGGTTATTATTTTATGTGTTGATTCTTAAATATTTGGGTTTTATCTCAATGTCTTTGATGGGATATTTTCTCCTTTGGTTGTAGTTTAAGTGTGATTGAGTTTTCACACCAAATTCTAGAAGTTATTTGACATTTCATGTAGGATCCCTCTGCACCTTTACAGTTGATATTTTGTTTATTTGTTCATTTATGAACCTCACTTAATTATTAAATATTAATTTTTCATTCTTGGAATTATTTTTCCTTGTGAAAAGAAGTGTTTTTCTTAATTTCCTTGAATTTGTGGTGTGGATTTGAAGGGTTTTTCACACCAAGTGCTTGTTAAATTACCTAGTTGGATTTTCTGAGTGGTTTGTGACTCCTAAAGGCATGGTTTGATTTTATAAATAATGTCGTGATACTCAAAATGGTGATTAGTATTTCTAAAAATGTATTTATAAGTTTATTTACTATAGAAAATTATTTTTTAGAGTTATTTATAAAAGGTTGAATGTGTGGAAATAACTTGGGCCCCATTTGTAATTTTTCTTTAAATGATTTCATTTGGAAAGACCCTTCTTGTGTGATTATTTCCTTGTTGGTTGATTGTGTGATGGGAGTATCCTTAGTATATGACCTCCCTTATGTAATAAATTTTTTAAGGAAAAGATTACTCCTTGAGGTGGAGATGGTAGTGCTAGTTTGTGTGATGTGTATGATGTCGTGTATATATATGGATTGTTGTTTGGAATGTGTGGAACATCCCTTTTATAACATAAAATCGGAACCTAGAATATCTATGAGGTTTACTGATAATTTTTTTTACATTGGTAGTTCATGCATTAACTAGTGGCCCATAATAAGCAGATATTTGGTTTTATTTGTATGGGATTGGGCCCCTCGATATGTCCTAAGTTAGGGTGGATGTGAGTTTTGGTGTTTGTATTTCCACATGTGTGTAATGCTACTAGGGATGGGGTCATAGGTATTAGTATGTTCTAGTTATTTTTTGAGTTCCTAGGTTTTCCTGTGTTTCTCTCAGACTAGTATGGTTAGTTCCATTTCCCTAATTATATAGAATTGTATTTCCGGTACCGAGTTTTTGTGTTTTCTTTTAAATGGTGAATCAATGTCTGGTTGAAAAGGTTTTCAAGAAAAGTGTTTATAATTAACAAGTATTTATTTCATTTTTCACTAATTTGAAAAATGGGAACTTTTTACTTTGTTCCCTTTTCCCCCATTCCCTTGAGACTAGTTTTAAAACATGAGGGCAACTGATTGAGATGTGATTTATTTTCATTGAAATATAAATTGTGGAAAAATCTATATTTATAAATTTTACTTAAAACCTTCTAATAAATGTTTCTTTATTCAAAGTATGTTCATTAGGAATAGAATTATCTTGTCTTACCTACTGATTTTTAATAGTCATTCCTGTAGTCATTTCTGGTTTTTAGTTTCTGATATAAGTTATAAATTTAGTTTAATCACCTCAAGAAATAGTTGGTTGTGGATTAGATGGTGACCCTCGGGGTCACATAGAGATTTCTTGGGTGACATGTTCTGTTTGGTTTTTCTGGTATTGTTTTTTATATCTTAAATTGAAATATAAATGATGTATTGTTCAAAAAACCATATTTAGTTTGGTTTATTCTTTTTATTATATTTCTTCCTTAGTTTATTTTATTGTGTGAAACCATTCTCATTGTCTGTATTGATTCCATTGGAACTTTTCTTCAGCATGGGAGGATTGGGAATGCCTTTTGGTCATTTCCACAGATCGGATCGGGTGACCAGTTCAGGGTCGACTCGGGTAGGTTTGTGACATATAATCATTTCATCATCTCATCTAATAATAAACCATGGAAAAATAAATGGATTTCACAACAATTGTTTCTTTGTCTAACCTATGGAATATAATGGGTCTGATAAACAACATGTCATGATAAACCATTAAGAGAATAAATAAAATGGTATCCCTGGTTTCTATCCCCACTATTGCTTAAGTTACATCAAATGATGTCATCATAGATAGATAATTATTTTTAAATATTATCATATGGAATTTTTACTGAGTATGATAAAAATTTATGTAGAATAACCTTTTAAAACATAAAACATACTTACTTTTTTTTCTTTAGAGATAAACTTGAAAATTTATAAAGGAAGAATTAAAAATAATTAAAAACAATTTTTGAGGAAAGTATCCTTTTAAAAATGAATTTTTTTAAAATAAAACGTTTTTAAAATCCCTAATTTTGAAAATAAAATTGAAAAATTATAAAGGAAGATTCAAATAAAATAATGTCATGATGGAGTTAAATTCCAGTCATATTGTATACAGTGATTCCTTTCATATTTTCAGTAAAATCCAAATGGGAATTGTTTGGAAAATAACATGAAGATTCATTTAAAAAAATTAAATAGAAAAAATGGGTAAAAATTTATTTTAATAATACTGTAATAGTAACAAAATATATTTGAAAACCTTTTTAGAAAACCTTTTTTAGAAGAAAATGTATTTCTGACCGGAGAGAGAAATAAGGACGAATCTTATTAAAAATATTTTCTCTATTGTTTTGAGTACCAAAGAGTGAAAATGGTAATATTATGTTAATAAATAAATAATAATAATAGGGGAATAAATTTTTTGGTTTTCCTAAGATATTTATCATAATATATTATCATTGGAAACATAGTCATAAACAATCCTGATAAACAATGATATTATAATATAATATCTTTGATATCTTAGTAACTTTGAATCATAAAACTTGTGAAGGAATAAAATAAATGAAACATAATATATCATTAGGATAAATAAATTCGTTATATTACATGTCAATGGGGTCTTATATACACCTCATAAAATAATATGGGTTCATAACATGACATATGTCTCATAGAAGCCAAATTGTGAAAAAAATCCCTTCCCACTTTAGTAATGTTTTGAAACATAATCCCCAAAAAATAATAACATAAAATACATATTTACAAATAATAAAAAGGGTAAGATTCATGATATAACATTTCAATGTCTTAGTATATACACCACATAAAATAAATGAGTGGTGAATTTTCATATGTCTACTAAAAATAAAAGTGAGACTACGAATACCTTACCTTATGTTTTGACTTCAATCGTAAACATTAAAAACTTAAGTATAATAAATATATTGTTATTATACATATATTAAAGAAACTTATTTGTATATATCATAACATATATGATTTTCTTATGAATTTTTATTTCCTGTTTATTAATACTTTCATGTTAAAGTTACGTTTCGGGTAATAACCGCTTTTTTATTCATATATGTTTTCATTTGTTTTTTGGCCCTATTAAATAAAATATGATTTAAACATATAAAAAATTGAAAAAATGATATAAATTTAATATATACTCATTATATATATATATTCAGAGTTAACCATAAAATTTAATTATGTAAAAAGATATACACCATGCATGGAGATGATAGGTCATACATATGCATTAATATTGATTCCATTTTCTTATCAGATTGAAAAAAAAGAAAGTTAAATGATATATTAAAATTATAGAATTATTTTTATTCAATATATATCATATATTTTCAATATAAAATCCTTAATTCCTTCCATGTAAATCATGAATGAATGAAATCGATTTGTGAGGATGTAGTCTATCGTACACACAAACAATGTTATAAATTTCACAGAAAATGGAGATTATGAAGGTATATTTCATATAATAATTACAAAATTATAATAATATCATATATATAATATAAAAATAATAAATCCATCATTATTTATATCCTTGATAAGTGGTAATAGAAAAATAAATGACATCAGTCTTTGAGGCGATAGTGTGCCATACACAAGAATGATGATTTCATAGCCCATTTGATGTATGTGGAGATGTTTGTAGGTCATGAAATTAACATAAAAAAATAATTATATAGAATATACTAAATTAATTATATAATAATATTATAATCATTTTATTATTAGGGTTTGGAGAAAGAAATAAAAAAACACCCTCTAATGAATGTTACCTGTTCTTCGGGTATCCTCCTTAGGTTTTTAACAAAATCCTTACTAAGATGGATTTAATCCAAAAATAAATATTCTACGATGAGATAAAGGAATTTTTAAATTTATTTGGGCTAGTCTTGGTAGATCCAAAAGGGTTTTAAGGTGTGCAAAATTCAAGGGTGGTTGTGGCCTTTTATAGGGGGTAGAAACCTTCTTGGAAACCAGTTGGAAATTACTCAGAGACTCCAAAATAATAAAAATAATTACCTAGGAAAAATATTTAAAAAATATCCTATATTCTATCATGGTAAGTATGATGTGTAAATATGGACATAAAATATGTTTTAGAAAAGTTTTTGGTCATTTTAAACCCTTATCTTTTTAGTTTAACACCTAGTAAGCCATTTTTTCCATAACCATGGTAATTAATTTTTACTTTTTCACTATTTGTTTTGATTCAAATTTTAGTTATAAATATTGTAAAATAGGAATTATTTTTATTCCAAATATGAAATCCCTTTTTCCAAATTCCATTCAATGAAGCGGAAAATTTTAATTCAAAATTAATCCCAAGGATGCAATGAGAAAGTGGGTTTTCACTGTAAAAATGTTAAAAGGTTTATAAAAATTTTAAATTAAATTTCAATATGGAATTGAAAACATGAAATAAATTTAATTAATAGATATATTATTGAAATAATTTTAAATTAAACCCAATTTAAAATATAATTTATCTTTACAGAAAATTTAAATTATAATGTATTTTTCAATTAAAATTCAATATATTATTTCTATTCATAAAAATTATTCTATTCAGAAAATTATACAAGACCCCCCTTAGAGATAATTTTGATATTATGATTTTTAAAAAATTAATATATTTTATCAAATGAATTTTCTAATGGTATCATTAAATAATTTTATTATTTCACACAAAATACAAAAAAAATTATTTTTTTTTTCAGAAAATATTATTTTCAAAACATATAAAGGCTTTACAAAAAATTATGCATTTTATTAGAAACATGTTTTCTTTATATAAAACCATTATACATAATATATAATTATATTTAAGACTATTCATATTTCTATGTCTAATGGCTAGGTAAAAATGTTTGTGTTTAAATAATTAAATTAATTAAATATCATAATTTAAAAAAAAATTAGATTGTGTGCAACATAAGAAAAACTAAGTGTTGTGTTAAGCCTTATACATCAATTAAATTTAATATTTTCAATAAAATTATTTATAAAATATTATGGCGTTATAAAAAATTTATAATATTATCTCACTAGGGTATCTTACTCATAGTCCTTGATCAGGACTCCAGAGTAGCTAGCCTCAAATTATTTGCCTTTAGTGGAAAAGGATAGTGCACCATGTCTATAGTTGATGGTTTTTTCCCCAAAACATCTAAATCATGTTTGAGAGGCTCAACATTTAGATATCGACTATGATTATTTAAATTCTCATATATAAATTGGAAGTGATTTGAATGGATTTTCTGAATATGTGAAGGACATCATCCCTTTCAGAGGACGAACAATGGTACCTGTTATGTTGAAATATGTGGTGACGATGGAGTTTTATATTTACCATTTAGCAGTATATAAAAATGTGGCAAAGATATACCAAGACCTCTGACATCATTATTGGTGTCCATGAATGAAAAAGTGTGTATTATATTTTTTCGCTCATTACCTCAATGGTCAGCAAGTGAATATCGAGAACCATGTTTCAGCAGTTTATCTCAACACCTTGAAGTGATAAAGTGGAAGTTGGGTGGGATATCTATGGGATTCATGATGGTGTTTCCATGGATTTATATAGGAAATGATTCCATATTGGTGATCATATACTAACTCACCAATTCATCCCACTTCCTAGATATATGAGAGTAGAGTTTAGTTTAGATCATGGGATGACTTTATGCGTCGTAGTTAGTCTAGATCCATGGATTTCCCTCAACGATCGTTTGAAATCATGATTCTTACTTACTATCATGATTAAAGGTAGGATTATCGTAGTCATATGGGACTCAATTTTTTCCATCATGGAAATTAAAACTCAGGATACTGGCCAGACTAAGAGGACTATTTAGGTTCTAGAATAGATGATTCGGGATTGAATGTTGGATTTTGGCTGTAGTTGGGAGGATAACCTAACCTTGGAAGAGTTTTTATACAATAAATACCTTTCCACAATTGATGTGGAATCATTTGTGGACTTACCATATTGGTCACCATTGTGTTGGAATGTTCTAGGTGAGTCAGAACTCATGGGCCTAGAGTTGGTGAGAACTATAATAGGGAATCATCAGATCATCCAGGAGTGAATGAAGACTTCCCAGAGCCATCCAAACTCATATACGGGATTATGATGGAGGCCTTGGGAGTTTTTGGAGAATTCCATGTTCTTCTGAAGGTGTCTCATTAATTTGTATTATATATATTTCATTATGGTAGAAAGATATATCTAAGATTCATCATCTAGTTTTATATACCACATAGGTTTGTTGATGGGGTGTTCTTCTTGGCCCTACTATCACACTTAGACTAGGTACACAATGACATCCGTATCTCGTAGCTGAGGAGTTACATGCATGACCTATCACATTGTCATCTACTAGGGCGATCTAGACATCAAGGATAGATCTACCACAATGGATTACCAGATGGAGATCAAGGATCTATATGATTTGATCCTCCATGGGTTAGTAATTTCCTTGGTGCATGTCTAATGGCAGTAAGAAAATCCTCATAAGAGAACCAGGATATGGGAAACCTAGATACGACCAATGTACCCACAAATTTTTTAGAATTATTTTCTATTTTTGGGATGAAAATACCTTAGTTTGGGAGAATGTAACATCTAAATTTCTTCCCATGCAAAGCTTTTAAATTTATCAAGTAATATTTTCAGTGAAAGGTGTTGAGATAATGTGTGATTCTAAGGCCCAGTAAGCTCAGAATTAATATTTTAAAAATATTAATTATATTAATATATCACACATGTAGTCGTCCTAAAATAGTGTATTAACTCCCAAATAGAGAATTAGATTTTAAATTATGAGTCCATCATTGAGTTTAGATCATGGGTTTTACCGTAGGAGTGACATAACCTTTTTTGGCATCATGTGTTTTGGTAAAGTTCTTTCGAGGACAAAAATAATAAAAATAAGTAATTAATCAATTAATTTTATTTATTCTGTTATTAGTGATATGGTTACCTAAACCTATAACATTTAAACCGATTTATTTTCAATTTGTAGGTTTATCCACATAATCCTATGAATTGATAAGTGAGTGTTGGAGGAGACCATTGGAAGAATACAACGAATCATAGGATTGGATTGATGACATAGAGATCATCTACATAAAAGTCATTCATGGATCTAACCAATGAATATGAAAAAAGATCATTATTAATTAATGAACAATCATAACATAATGTTGGATTTTAGATTTATATGGATTCATACTAGTTGATTATCCTATGTTGACCGTGTATTGATTCCACTAACCAGAATTAATTCATGCTTCAATGGTTGATTTATTTACGGTTGATTCGATTATTTGTTTGATATTTCATATTGGATAATAAAAATGAATCAAGTCCACCATGAACATGGAAATTTTTTCCTTATAATATTTAAGTTTTTTTCTCTAATTTTCCTTATACTTTCATTATGGGTAATATCTTTGGCCCGTGATTTGGTGAATATCTAGCATTCAATCATTACGATACTATTATTCCACACAAAAAATATATGTCTTGGTTGAATTTTGTGATCGATGGAGTGATTGATTTTCAATGGTGGTTGTGGGTGATATAATGAGGAACAATATTGGATAGGTAGATTTCTATTGTGGGTTTTGGAATGTGGAGATATTATATATCAATGGGAGGTGATTTCTGAGTGGAAGATATGGCTAGAATCCAGCTTCTAGTGTTTATGAGCATGGTAAACCTTAGATCTATATTTTCTGGGTGTGATTGGTGAATAGATATATGGTCTGAGTGGTGGGTCATGACATATTTTATAACCTTGTGTTTCTGGAAATTTCTAATTTACACAATGTGTACATGATGAACAAACGTTGTGTGATAACCCATGGCTGTAGTGCTAGGATTTTCATGGAATGTTAAATATAATATTTTGTTTGATAAGAGTCATAAAACATCTGAATTGATGTATTTGGGATTTTTTTACTCCAAGGGTATATGGGAAAGGACAAGGCTAGGTACATGGGAATTACTACTGTACATGGTCACGACCGGAAGTACATGGGAAGGACCAGGTGTACATAGGCATAGAAAGATGACATAGGCAGTGTGTCATCTGGTCTCTACATGTTTTTCCCCATCTAGGACATATAGAGTGTGTGGTTATTTATATTTATTGTGAGACTATAATAGACACATTAAGACCATAGGTTTGAAATACACACTGCATACCCCTAGTATACATTGTGTAATCCCTCTCAGGGTGTTTGAATCACTTTATTTATTCAGTATAGACAAGGTTTAGTTGAGTGAATTACCATACTGCTTTCCCTTGAGGGTACAATTCATAATTATATCCAAGACAAGGTATTTGGATCACCTCTATGGGTTGTGTATTTGACAGAGTTTGGTGCATCAACCAATGGACCTAGGGTGGAATCATCTATCATTATAAGGTGGGATTTGGTATATCAGTGTGACCACTATGTAAAGGGAATTGATTCCATATCTTGAAGAATAATCCAAAAGGGTTTTTGGTGTCTACTAGTGTCTGTGGGTGTGGTCCCATACCAGTATGATGAGAACTTCATAGATCAAGTTTGTTATTCTTGGCGAGGCCAGAATATCATGTTCTCTCAGATGAGTGTCATCAATGACAACATAGCTCATCGATTTATTACTCCCTGAAACAAAATTAACCTGAAGCCTCAATCAGTATCCTATCAATGGAAGTGTTAGTTTGGACACCCTTGAGGCCTATTTTCTTTCTTGAGTATTTTTTTTTTGTGTTTTTTAATTTCTGTTATGAGATGCCTAATTTGGTTCTTTATGTTTTCAAATTTTATGGTGTCATGATGAGTATTTTTATAATCACCAATAAATGGTATCTACCTATAATCTTCATTTATTATGAAGATTAGAAACATTTTTATGGATCTCTAGGAGGATTGAGAGAAGGGGAAGCACAATTATGGGATATAAAGTGTGTTGAATTTGACAATAGTTACCTCCTTATTTGTAGGTTGGTCTTATTTATAGTATTGTTTGGTATTTTATTTAGACCCTTTATCAATTTATAGTAATTTTTACTATACTATGATGTCGTATAGATTTCATCTTTCATTTATGGTATTAGTTGTTTCTTTTTTGAGAATTTTTTAGCCTTAGATATGTGTGTGTGTGTGTGAGTGTGTATAGGTACTCAGTCTAATACCTGCAGTGTGTGTGATATAACTAGTAAGCCTTGTTATTCATCCCCTAACCTATTATAGTCAGGATTAGGGTATTCATACTCATAATATCACCATCTAGGAAGTCCTTGGTTGGTCGGGTCATGATAGAGTTCCACTATTTATTGTATCTAATCAAGATATACAGTTTACATTGTGGTTTTGGAGAAGCCTTACTAAAGCATTGGATATAAAACGGAGCTTCATCACTAATTATCACACTCATATTGATGATCAATTTGAGAGAACCATTCAGAATCTAGAAGATATTATGATATCTTGTTTAATGGATTTCCAAGGATGTTGGGATCATCACCTTCCCCATATGTAGTTCTCATATGAAAATAAAATCCATTATATAAATAAAATTGAACCATACAAGTCTTTGTATGCGAATAGGTGCCAGAATCTAACATGTTGGGATCATGTTGGAGAGAAGAAACTTATGGGACTTGATCTTATACAAGAGATGACAATAAAGGTTAAAAAAATGCATCATCATATGAAATCAGTAAAATGTTGACAAAAAAAGATATGTAGAGAATCATCGACGAGTCTTAGTGTTTGAGGTTGGTGATAAAGTGTTCCTTAATATATCAATGTGGAATAAATTCATGATTTTTGGGAATAAAGTAATTCTTAGTACAATATACGTAAACCCCTTTTGATACCCATGATCACATCAGAGTAGTGGAATATTGGCCATCTCTACCACATAACCTATCTCAAGTACATGATGAGTTCTACGTATCTAACTAGACAAAGTATATACCAAACCCCATACATTTACAAAATCCAAAGGTGGTACCATTAATGAACTATGTTACATACAGGTAATAGTAAGTGAATATATTAGATCACAAATACAAGGTTATACGAAATAAGAAAACTCACTATGTCAAAGTGTTGGGCTGAGCTACAAGTTTCAGAATGAAACCTGGGAACTGAAAGAGGCAATAAAACTGAAATACCCTAATCTATTTTATTATATTAAATGAAAATTTCAAGTGTGAAACTTCTTAATAGGGAAAAATTTAGTGTTCCAAAGTTTTATAAATGAAATTCCATTTTAAAATAAATAAATTCATTATTAATTAATAAAGTTATATAATAAAAACATGCACAAATTTGGTTATTTTGGGCCACTGTATGGCTTGTTAGAATTAAAATATCATTAGGAATCATTACCATTGATAATATAGTCCTTTTAGAATGACCATTGAGATTATTATATTAAGGGTTTCTGATAAAGTTTAATTAACATAGATAAAATGAGTGATAGCCTCAACCCCTAGGATCATACCCTATAAAACCCATTTAATGATCTTGAAAGAGAGATATAATCATTGGGTTCCCCCCTAAATAATACCAATAAGATATTAAACAACTAATCTAAGATAGAAATCAGTTTTAAGATAATTTCATAAATAATTAGATCATTTCCCAAACCATGTTTGATGAACCACCCCAAGAAAATCTCACCATCACACACATTAGCCATTGAGAATCCACTACTGTGATAAAGGTATATTCATCTAGAAAATATTAGTATAATTTTTTATTTTTTATTTTTTAGTAAAATAATTATTATATTTATATTTTTTGTTATTAATTTATAATTAATAAATAATATTTTTGAAAAAAATAGAGTTTGAAGTGATTAAACTGAAATTGCATTTTTTGAAAATATATAGTTTCAATAAAGAAACTTATTTTGATGAATTAAATAAATTTTGAAATAAATTTTATTTCATTAAGATAATATTTATTAAATATAAATACTAATATGAATTAATGAAATCAAATTTAATTTTTTTATAAGTGTTAGAAATTTATTTTAGAAAAAAACTATTATTTTTAAATAACTGGGGATTTTATAATTGAATGTGTAAATTATAATATTTATAGAATTATTTTTATAAAATTTATATTATTTTTTAAATTAGAACATCAAAATTATCCAACAGTTACTTCATCATAATTTTATAATACATTTTAATTTTTAGGTAATGATTAAATACAATATATATATAATGTATGTACTAATATAATAATAAAAGCCCAAAAGTGATTTAATAAATACCATAAAGTGTATCTAGAAAGATAATTGTTATTTATTATTAATATAATGTTTTTATAATATTTTTTTAATTTAATAAACCTTTAATGAATCCTCTAAAACCAATATTATATTTTAATGTCTTAAAATCAATTATTTATAAACATGACTCAATTTCACATCAACACAGGTTTAATTTTATGTATTTTTGTTCCTATCCATATAAAATAATGATATAAATTTATCTTTTGTAGAAAAAATAATAAAATTTAATGGTATGGTGTGTGGTTTGGATTAATTTATCATATACAGTCCAAAACCTATGTTTAGAAATTAATAGAGAATTATAATCTCTTTTACTATATAAACCCACTACTCACCCATTTTTATTCACTCAAAACAATTGGAGCCCAAATTTAATCTCCCCTTCTCTCTCTATATTCCTCCCAAGGTGACCTCAATATATTAAGAAGCTCCCCTAATCTTTAAGAAGTTCCCTCTAATGGTAAGGGATCCTCTCATTCTTATCTTTATTCTATAACCTTCTTTAAATTATGCCTTTTGATTCCCAATTGTTCATGTTGGGATAGTTTTTCCACATCCCTATTACATTCCTTATTATTTAAAAGTTTGAGATACCCTTTTTACTCTCAATAATATCTTCCATTATTATTTAGGATCCTTTCAATGCTGCTGAAATTATCCTCTAAATTTACATAACAACCATTTTTGTAGTGAATTCCCATCCTCATCTCCACTCAAGTATATTAACCTAGTTGTACATGTCCTTAATTTATTATTGACTTTATTTTTTATAAAAAAAAACTCCTTAATAAAGGGTTTAAAAGTGATGAAATACATCCTTATGTTGTATGATCTATGTCTAACACTTATTCACGTACATGATAGTAAAGTGACAGGGGATACTTTAAATATATATCATTATATTGAATTGAGGAGTGTTTTTATCCCATGATATTTCATGTATGGTGAAAATGAAGTTTTCCTAAGAACACATGTCCTGATCTCTTGGTAGTTAGCCATGACTTATGTTTATGATGTCATGTTTTATGTTGTAACCATGCTTTAATTTATTATGTCATGTATTTAATTTCCTAGATACACTTGGCCTTATAATATTCCGGGTTTTTATTATGTGTACCTCAGGTAATTATTCCGGAATTAATGTATATTAAACTATAGATGGTCATATTTTTACATATTAGGATCATTTTTGTTCTTTGGGGCGAGATAACAACACATTTCAACATGTATGTGGTCTATAGTTAACATATAATGATGAGTTGTAGATTCAAGCCATTAATTGAGGATATCTTTGATATCAAGACATTTTCAGTGAAGGGTGACAAGGAAATTAAGGTCCTCACACTACACTCAGAGAGTTTATATATTTCTCATATTAAAACCCCACATTGGGAAAATTATACGTGATGATCACTAGTCATAAAGTACAATTGTATTATATAATCATATGATGCATCATTTTATCAATCCAAATTTATTGAGATACCATTTTTGAAGAAAATATCTAATTAATATTTTTATATCAATTCTAGTGAATAAAAAAAGTAGTAGCACGACTAATATATTTTAGAATAAAGTATCATATACTGGTATCTCAACTATTGTGGGTGATGATGGGCCAAAATACCACTCAAAAAAATTTATTTCTTTACCCAAATGCTTTCGTGAGCCTAAAAATAGGGTATTATACTGCTTATATATCTTTTTATCCTTGTGGGATGCTTCCAAATAAAATCCCCAGGGTTAATGAATCCTTATCACTGGATAGAGAGAAGATAACTACTAAGAAGTATCATAAAAAGAGTAAAAGTAGTAAAGCACTTGGGAATATTATCTAACCCTCATAATAATATTTTAAACAATTGATAATTGAATATCCATCACATCATGAGTCATTACTAAGATGCTCTATTTAGAGACAATAGATTAATATCCCAGCTAAGAATGAGAGGCTTGAAAAACAACTAAAAAATAATGTGCATACAAATTATTTAAAACCCATAGGGGAGATACATAATTACTCCTCATAAATAATACATATTTATTATCTCCACCTTGTGTGGATGTGAACATTTTTTGAAGAAATCATGTGTTTTTTTAGAATTCCCTTCAAAGGGTAATTTTTATTGTCTAGCTCAAAAAAATAAAAGTTTCCAAAAATTTCATCACCAAAATTAACCCCAAAAAAGATGAAAATTATATTTGGAAGTGTTATTTCAAGTATATTTCATAGATGAAATGATTCCCATAATATGGTGGGTTCATGTAATAATAAACTCAAGCACCACTTAATAGAAAATAAATCAGTTGATCAATAAGGAATGGGATCATCACCTCAACCATGAAGATTTATGAAGATGGTTCTTTGAAGGGAGTATCATTAATTTTAAAGAATTAATATTGTATAAATATGTTATTCTAGTAGAGCATAGAGGTGGAGTAGACACCAATATGGTCTCCCTAATATACTAATGGTGGAACTATGATTGGAAATACTGCAGGACAACAACCCTAGTGGGAGATAATCTATCACTTTTCTATATAATGATATTGGAGAAATAATGGTGACAACCTCTCTACACCATCCCAGTTCTAGGACAGTCTGACCTGAAAATGGAACGTAAAATTCCTCCATCTCTAATCTGGTATCAATAATGAACTTCCATATTATCTAAACACATTATTACTAGAGAAATAGGATACTTTTCAGTCCTCACCCTTGTGTTCTCATCCACATAATTATATCACAATCCTTTGGTTGTAGAATATTTCTTTTCGAATAAGGTTCCTTATGATCCAAGTTTAGAGGATAATTAATGATAATATCAAGATGTGATCCTTCCTAATATTGAATTTATAAAAACATAAATGGCGGAGAGGATATTTCCTTTAACTAACCAGACAATTTCTATTATTAAATTAGCATATGGATAGGGTACAACCATTGAGTAAAATTACCAAATTCAATATCGAATTTATTATTTTCTATCTCATGATAACTCCCACAAAAATTATCCACGACACAAAAAAGGATCATGATATTATATCACTAACAAATATCTATTCATCTATGGTTTAATTCAGGGACATCAATAAAGGTATATTTACACATTAGTTTTTTATTCATATGATTGTCTAATTATCTTTTTGTATTTCTTGATGACTTGGAATCCAAGATTATAAAAAATTATTTATAGAAATAATTTCCATGTTATACCATCATTGTTATATTACAACTAATAAAATGATTTGGGTAGAGTATTAAGTGACTAAATAGCTATAAAAAATAGATCCATTTGGCCTACTGAAGAAGTATGATGAAGGCCTCAAGAAGGGTTCACATCACCAATATATACCTCCCGCAAATATCAATGGGGTGACCATTATGGGAGGGGGTTAAGATCCATTGGATGATTTATCCATGATAAATTAAAATGGAATTCATTTAGTTCTATAGGATGGGATGACATTGATTGATGAAGAATCCCCAATCATAATGAATGATGAACATGTAACTAGAAAGGATTCCCAATTGGCACCACTAAAGGGGGGACTATGGTTAAAGAATATAAAACTCTAATAAGAGTTGGTGATAATATATTTTCCCTCTCATTAAAATTAATAATCACTGTCTTATGCATATAAAATCCATTCCACTAGAAGTAATACCATCACTAATTGATGGGTGATTCAAAGAAGATTCCATCTCAACACTTTAACCACTAGAGTGCATAGATATTTTGGCTATTATAGTGCCAATAAGATTAGGTGGTCATTAATACCAATTACATTTGAGTGAATGATTCTTAGAATATATTTTATTCTCTAGGTGTGCCTTTTATTTTAAAACTAAAGTCTATTAATTTTTTATGCGCTTTATGGAAACATGAGTGGACAGAAATTTAGAAGATAATCTATAAAACTCCAATGAGGGGTCTATATAGGAAACAACATAGGATTCACCATATATTCACAACTCTGGGATATAAAAAATTCAACTACTAGACTATTCATGTATTTTTAAAGCAAATTAACCATGAATGAGAGCATGATTAGAATTCAGAATTGAACCTATCTGCGGTAGAATCAATATAACATTTAGTGATAATTAATGTTTCATCATATTGATAAAGATCTCATATTATAGAGGTGGCAGTGGAGAAAAAATGTTTGACCAAAAAATAAATATCTCTGGTAATAAATATATATCAGGTACTATGTGAAACCATGGGAAGACTTCCAAAATAGAAAACTATTCTTTAAAATATCAAGAGTGTAAAAGTGGATGCTACTTCTAAAGGAGAGTGGTTTTTTCTAACCAGGGAAAATGAAGTTATAAAGAAGGATGGACTTCAACATAGTACATGTGATTCCAAGAAATTAGTTGATCATATCTAATCATCAACAGATAATAGTCTGTAATAAAAAATATTGTTTAATCCCCCCCACTTTTTAGAATGTTATTGAGACTCTTATTTTTTTATGATCATCTCCATAAATTTAATGAATGTAAGTTATTTTTCAAGTTTATATCAAATTTTTATATTTTATCTTTCTTTGAGTATCAATTAATAATAATATTTGAAACTCAAAAAGAGTAACATCATAATTATTGAATCCATGAGAACATTTCATAGAATGAATTCCATAAATACAAAAATAAAAAACTTTAGTTTATATAGTATTTTATAAATTCAACCAATATGTTGAAGGAATATTCCTTCAAATTAATATTGTTGATCCAGATTTGTAGTAAATGTATCACAACCATAAGATGAGGAAAGTCCATAAAACTACAAATTTTAATTTCCTTACGAACGTAAACTCTTAATAAAACTTAGGTAGGATGGATACATGGTGTATATACCATCACCATAAAAAATTGTTAGTTTATTTGGTTATGATATTGTAAATGGATCCTCATAATGAAAATTATGGAGTAGGGTTTTAAATGGAGAATTTAATACTCAAAAATGATAAAATACCTAAAATTCCATTTTTGGTAATTCTTCAGAAATTATCTGAACCAATATATATAAGGAAAATAAAGGAAATATATATTTTTCCTCTATTTATAGGCCGAGTGAGAATAGTTTAACCCTTTTCAAGGTTGTAATGAATTCTATAAAATAACTTGTTTTTTCAATTTTCCATAACTTTTTCTAAATTGATGAATGGGGAGAGTCTTATCAGGAAAGAACAAAGATTTTTTTTTGGTCACCCTTTGTGGTTTTTTAATTTGATATTATTTATTCCTTATCCTTTATTAAAAACTTAAAATTTTCCCTAGACTAAGTGAGGTGAATTCTTAGATATTGAGAGTAAGAAGTTTGGAGGTGTTTTGATTAATCTAGAATATGTTTAGTGAAAATTTGCTTATATTGGATAAGATGTTCCCAAGTATTATCTTTTATTTTATTATCATAAAAGACCTAACTTTGTGACGAATTTAAATAATTGTTTAGTTGATGGTGGTGATATAACTGAGTATTCAAGACAATGTATATTAGACAGATGATTCCATAATGTGATGTTGGGATAAATTTTTTTTTCTAAGTGTTTATCTTATATTACATATTATGTTTATCATATAGAGTTATTGTTGGTGTAAAAAATATAGTTAGGATTTGATATTAGTAATTAGTTCTTATCATCATTGGTTATGAAATATTTCATGGTCCAAGTATTATTTAAAAGGGGTAGAAATTCATTTTTATGTCAAAAATTTCATTCTAGAAAGTTATAAGGAAGTTAACTATACATAATATTTCACACAATGCATTTATAGTTCATGTAAAGGTAAAACATAATGTTTTCTTGCTGAGTAAGGGTAAATTGGATGATAAGTTGTTTTTTCCTCAATGTTTGTAATGATTTCTAAATAGAGTAAAGTTGTTGATGATAAAGTGGAAGAAAATTAGGATTTTTATCAGATAAAGTGAAATGGGATGAAGTATAATTAAACAAAGTCCAATAAGATAAAGATTTTCAGAATATCACTCATAATGAAAATGGAAATATTCAATTAGATGAACCAAATATTATATATACGTCTTTTAGTTGTCATATAGAAGGTTTTGGTTGATGTTATCAGACTGACATCTTGGGATAAAATCCATCAAACTGAGGCTGGTGTGTAGAGTAAAAAATTGAAAAAAATTTGACTCAATTAATAAGATGGTGAAAGTGTGTGGATGATGTTTTATGAGAAATTCCTATGATTTTGTAAAGATATTTAGGATAAAGACTCATATAACATAAGTGAAACTACAATGTTCTACCATATGAATTTTTATTATAATGTTTTTTGGTTAGAAGTTCTTTTAGAAATTTTCATAATGATTTCAAAATAGAAAAAGCTAAGATGAGATTTTAAATTTTGAATTGAGATATTATAAGGATGTTTTTAAAAGTTCCTTAACCTTTTTGTTAAATAAATTCATTGAACAATGCTGGGTAAGGATGTTTTTTGAGATGTTTCTATATGTTTCCATAAGTATTGTGAAGTGTCCAGTGAATTAATATGAGTGAGAGATATTAATTTGTTATTTTTTAAGATGTAAAATAAATTGTAGTTCCTATATGTTCTAATTCATGTGGTACTATATAGAGGGGGTGTTCGAACACATCCATTTTGTACTATTCATATGTGAATAAGATGATATGAATCATTATAGAGTTGGAAAGTGTAATACGATAAATTTTTTGAGGAACAATAAGAAAGATGTTACTAGATAGAGATTTTTCATAAATTGGTATCATATTTTCCATGTGAAAAAATGACTAGATAAACATGATTAAAAAATTAGAAGTCAAACAACTAAAAGTCACAATGATGAAACACCAAAGAGAGACAAATATATGGTGAGAATGAACAAACTATATATATAGGTGAGGGGAAGGAAAGAACCTAATAATGTGGTATTGATTTTTAGAAGGCAAAGAATGGTGTTTTTTGGGCAGATGATCAGATGGAAAAATCATATGAATAATTGATCAGATAGAATTTTTATTCAAAAGTCTAAGAAGAATATTACTGATTTCTTATAGGAAAGAATGTGAATAACATTTAATTTTTTGAAGATAAAGTGTACACATTTATAGTAATCATAGTGATAATATATTGATTCCTATTGGGGAATGACTTTAATCATTATTGTGAAAATAGTTGTGATATCTTTTATCTATGTGGATAACATTTTCTTTGTTGTTTGATTATATTGAACACTCATTTAGATATTCCTATTTTTTTAGCCACATAAAAATATATTTTTCTAGTAAATTGTATGTTATTAGATAATTTCCAAAAAAATCCAAGGACTAGGTATAGTTTTTGAGTACTGGTACTTTTAAATTATTATTTATATGTGATTTGTACTTTGTGTGCTTATTTTTTGAAAATTAATAACTATTAAATATGATTCAGAGTTTATTACAAAAGTTTTAAAATATATAAAAAATTACCATTGATCGACCCACTAACCCTCTTAGTGATAACACTAATATTGATGGTCATTTAAAGTGGTATTAGAGTGAAGGTTCCCTTCATTGAGTCTTTTTTTTTAAATTTTGACAAAAATAGAAGTTTACATTGATGGTTAAAATTTTATTAATGGTAAGGGGATTCTTATATTCGATGGAAAGAACTATAATATTTGTAAATGTAGAATAATTACTTTTCTTGTTTCCCATGTTTATGAAGTTCTTGATTCTCTTAAATATGGGTTCCCACTTAGTACTGATGATATTTCACTAATAGATACTGATAAGAAGAATTTGTAAAGTGATGGGATATCCAGAAATGAAATAATTTATTCACACATTGAAATTTATTTTCATAGATTTAAAGAATCAGGAAAGGATAATGTCATCTGGGAAAAGTATTATAACATCGATAGAGGAAATAAAAAAATATTTAAAGTGAATTTACCAATATGGAGGTTGAAGTATGAAAATAAAAATATGGATTTTTATAAATTTTTTTGGTGACTTATTTAAAAGGGTATAAGATGTTGTAAGCACCATAAGATGTATTAGTGAGAAGTTATATGATACAACCATTATTGAAAAGATCGTACAAATTAATCATGATAAATTTTATGAAAAAGTTTCATCATTATATCATAAAGATCCTAAAACTCTATCTTTGTTTGATCTATATATCAATCTATTCACTTATGAAATGTGAAGAGAAAAGATTATAAGAATAAAGAGAAGGATAATCAGGAAATTTAATTCAGTGCAGCCAAGCATGTAAAGGTTAAAATGTTCTCCAAGAAGAGTATAGTGACTCTAAAATCAAAGATATGGTTATTAAAAAGTTGTATGAATTCATGTCTGTATTTTATAAAAAGGTATAAAGAGGAATGGTAAAGTAAAAAAGGAATGTTACCACTAAAATGATTTGTCTATATATTTTTTGGATACTCTTTTGTAATGTTTCCATGATTAAATAACATTGAATAAAGGGATAATGTTGAAATAAATACATGTATATCCCTTAAAAAGAAAGAAGAAAAATAAAAATCCTATTATAAGGTAAAGGATAAAAAGTTATATAAATAAAAAAGAATAAAATATTTTCAAAGTATGAAGAATATGATGATAGTGAAGAATTGGTAAATAACTTAAGTGATGATACTACTAAAAACATCTTATTGAAAAAGTGAATAGAAAAAAAATTCACCAGTGATGAAAAATGTTGTTCAGAATAAGAAGAAACTAAAATTGAGTTTATGTTAAAGAGAGAGTTGAAATAATTAATGAAAAAGATTCTAAACCTTGAGAGGGAGAAAAATAAGTTGAAGAAATATATTATTTTACAAAATAATAAAGAATATTTCCTTGAAGATAAATCCGATTTGATAAAATAAATTGATGATATAAAGAAATTTCTTGAATATAATAAAAATATCAACATCATGATTAATGAAAAACTAAAAGTGAATGAGGAAGGATTAGATTATTTTTAACAAAAAATTGTTAAAAATGAGAAATGAATTACAAATTTAAAAAACTCAGTTACATAAGTCTATGAGAGATATATGAAATGTAAACCTCTACAATATCAATTAAAAAATTCTCTTAGATATTTGTTCGAATTCTGAAAACGTGCGAGAAAAAAATAAATCTATGAACACCCTTTTTATGTAAAAAAATGAATAACTAAAAACATGATATTTATGTGGTTTTTTAGTATAATCCAAAAGTTTTTACAACTATATATTTTTTAGGGTATGTATAAAATTTTAATATGTAACTATATCTTTGATGCACAATTAAATTTGAATGTGGAAGGTAAGAAAGATTATAAGAATTAGAAAAACAACTACGTTCAGTATGTAAGTTACAATGGGAAATATTATTTATATGGTAAATTCCAGTGTTGTGAAGGATTTGGGAATACCTAATTTATGTGTAAGTTTAATCACCCAAATTATAGTGCATCTATGAGAAACTAGATTTAATGTTTGAAGAGGATTGGACTCTCTTAAAGAATGAAACTTCAGAATGTTTGTCTGATGGTTGAAAATAGATTCCAAAATTTGGAAACTATTTGTGAAATATGTGATCAAACTAAAAAAAATCAAAATAATTTCTTATCATGACTCTAGTTCAACAATGTCTTTACAATAAATATTAAAATAATCATAAGAAAAAAAGAAAAAGGTAATGAAAAAGGATTTTTTATTGAAACTACAATCAAAGAAACAAAAGGAGAATGAACTTGGATATTACACAGTGGGTGATCTTCACACATGATAAGATATTTGAAGTTATTAAATTATTTTAAATATTATAAAGAATATATTGTGACATTTTACAAATATGAATCACTCAAAACCAAAATATTTGGATATGCTATCATTGGGGATGAACTTTTAAAATCATAAGAGCCTTATTTTTTGAAGGGCTAAAACAAGATTTTATAAGTATTTGAAAAATTTGTGATTAAAGGAAAAAAATTCTTTTTAGCTAAGATATTTTTTATTTTTAAGATGATAGAATATGGGAATTTTGTAATCAGAGGTAAAAATTCAATGGAAAACTGATTTCAAGTTAGTGATAGACAATGTTCTTTCTATCTGACGAATAGAGAAGAAAATTAGTTATTGAATAAATGGATAAAAAATATTCTTAAATTAATGTGAGAAAGTTGATGAATTGAGAATTATTTCCAAATATTACTTACATGAAATTATGAATAGATTTTTTTTCTCCATTTTGTAGGAAGAGAAGATTACAAACTCTATGAATAAGAATATTGAGATATATTCTTGTCATCTCATGCAGCTAATACATTATGATATTTGTGGGACCATCAATAAACATTTATCTAATACATAAATTCACATTATTTATTTTATTGATGACTTTACTCTCATTACATGTACTAATTTGAAAAATAAATCAAAGGATCCAAAAATTTCTAAGAGTTTCAGGAGTTATGTGTAAAAGAGTGTTGATATTCTAGGAAAGGGATTCATACTAATAATGTAAAAGAATATAAAAGTAGTAAGGTTAGATATTATCTTAAAAAACATGACGTTCATTGTGGTATTAGTTCACCGTACACAAAATATAAAAATATTGTTGTTGAAATAAAAATAGTTTTTTGGTGGACATAAAATGAACAATGTTGATCAAACATGATACATATCGATATCTTTTTAGGAAATCTATCAGTGTAGTATATTATGTTCATAGTCGAGGTTTCTAAAGAAAAAACTTTGATATATATCCATATGATATGTATTATAAAGAAACCACAAGTTTAAAACAACTAAGGGTGTTTGAATGCTATTGCATTATAAAATTCATGGGTGGGAATCTTGGGATCTTTGAGTAGATGGGTGTTAATGGAATATTTATTTGTGTCCCTTATAATGGTAGACAACAAAGGTGTTATTATAAAGAGACAACAAATATTATTGACACTTCATAAGTAAAATTTATTTAACATTATGATAATATAGTTTCATAAATAGTGGTAGATATGGAATAAAGGGAAGATTTTGTGATTTTTGTTGAATAATTTTAAAAAGTGTTAATGATTGGATCAATGTTTAAGCTACTAGAGATGAAGATTTGGGATCATCTATATCATGCGATGGAGAACAATTACATCCATCTCATCCAAGGATGTGGAATTAAGTGGAAGTTCATAATATTAATGGAGATCATTGAAAATATATTGAAACCATAAGAATATCATATTTAGTTTAAAAACATTCCTTATACTCATAGGGTGAACCAAAATATGTTGATGAAAATTTAAAAAATTTATGGTTGATTGATTCTATAAATGAAGGTCTAGGATAGATTGAGAAGAATGATCCATGGGAACTTGCACACAAATCAAACAATAAGAATTTTATGGGAAAAATAGGGGTTATGAAATATGTTTAATAAAACATATGACGATATAATAAAAAATGAATGATTGGTTTCCAAAGGTTAATAACAAATTGAAAGAATCAACTTTTTTGAGAAATTTTCTCTTGTGACATGACAAGAAATAGTTTGAAAATTTCATTCTATAACTCCACAATGAAGATATAAAATATTTTAAATGGGTGTTAAGACGTATTTTCTTAAAAAGAGATCAATAAATCATAGTATATTGAAGAATTATGTGGATTTATGATTTTTAATGAAGTTTTTTATACTTGTTTAAAAACATTTATATAGTCTCAAACAAACTCTGAGACCTTGATATTATAAATTTGATAATTTATAATGGAAGTTTAACTTCATGAAATAAATATTTGATAGTAAACTCTATATAAAATAAAATAAATAGGTTTACTTCCTTGTTATTTTACATGTTTAAGGAATCATATTTGTTGGTAATTATGAAGAAACATGGGAAAAAGGTACTAAGGTTATGAGTAAGTTGTTTGAAATGTCCCTATTGTGAGAAATTAAAGAATTTATTGGATTAAATTTTTTGAATATGAATAAATATATTTACTTATATCATGATAAGTATCCTAAATAAAATTATAGGGATTTTGTTTCATAGAAGATTCAAAGCTATTTTCCACACCAATTATAGTGGGAAAAAAGTATTTAAAACATGGGTAAGGCATGGAGGTAAATATTAAAAAGTTTAAAAAGAAGGTTGAATGTTTTTTATATATAATTGTATCAAGGCCAAATATATTTTATGTTTTCACTCTTTGTGTTAGGTATTAAAGTGATCTAAAGGGAAATAATATTATTAATAGAAAAAACATTCTTAGATATATTAAAGGAAATTTTGAATTTTGTTTGAAATATGACAATACAGTAAATATTGATCTATTTGGTTACAAAGATGAAAATTTTATAGGAAGTGTTTATGATAGAAAATCCACATCCGAAGGAGTGTTATTATTGGGATAAATATGTGTTTGATGATATTTAAATAAACAAAGTTTATAAGCCCTTAGTATAATAGATGTTGTGTACAGTTATGCCACTCATGCTCCAACACAACATATCAGGATAAAGATATAGTTGGAAGATTTTTTTTATGTGAATTTTCCCATTCTCTAGGGATTTGATAATAAAAGTACTATAAACCTCACTAAAAATTAGTGCAACATTCTCATTCTACGAAAGTTGTCATCAAATATCATCATCAAAGAGAATGTAGAGAATAATGACCTAAATCTAGATTGTATTCCTACAATGGATAAAGTTGATGATATCTTTACAAAAACCATTATTGAAAAAATATTTCATAAGATGAGGTTGATAATCGGTGTTAAACCTCCCTCCATTCAAGGATATGTTATAAAAATACACACCCTCTCCATCTATTCTTTGGATAGTGTTATTTGGGGGTATAAAAATGTTGTAACATAAATCTATTTATTTTTATGTGTTTTACCTTTATTGGGAAAGAATGTATTTATGGGAATTTCATAAAAGAGGTAATTTTTTATTTTAGTTCATGTGAACTATTTTAGTTGTTTATTGATGTGGATATAATAATTTTTTTTCATACATGGTGAATTTGTTTTTGAGATGAAAGTATAAAGGGGAATATTAATTTTCATATGAGGTTTCTAAAAAGGTTTATTTTGTCACATATTTTTGAAATCATGGTATTTTTGTTCAATGATTATTATTTCCAACACTTATGTTTCTCATGTAATATTAGATATTTTTGGTAAATAATTAAGTTCATAAGTTAAATTTTTTAGTGATATATATTCCATGGTCGACAATAAAATAAAAGGGGGGATTTTTTGGACCAGTATTTTAAGTTTGGTTTATAAGTAGTTAGAAGATGATTAGGGGAAGTAAATTTTGATTGAATTAGTTTTTCTCAATGTATTTTATTTTATTTATTAACATAAAACACCTAAAATTTTTAATCCTTCCAAAAAATGAATAATGGATGGAGAAGACCAGAATATTTTTTCCAGACTAAGTCCATCAGATATATGATTCAAAGATGTAATATTTTAAAATAGATTTTTTCTGAGTGTTTATCTTATATTTCATATAATGTTCAGTAGACAAAGTTTTAAATTAAGTAAAAAAAATTAGTGATTATTTTCTATGCTTAATTGCTTCCTAAAAACTTGATTTATGTAAGATATCATGTTCTAAGTGTTTAAATAAATTTGGGAATTTTTTTTGTATATAAAAATTCCATTATATGAAGTTATAAGAAGTTAATCAGATATTATCCTAAACATGAAGTTATTTTACTACACGTAATGGTAAAAAATGTATTTTTTATGCTTCTTAAGGGTATATAGAGTGAAACTATTTTTTTGTTTGATGTTTGTACATTTTATAGATAAATGAATCTTTTTGAAGTGAAATGGGATGGATCTGATGATTTTCTTCAGATGAAGTTAAAACAGACGAAGCCTAATCAAGTGTAGTCTAATAAAAATATGATCAATTATTTGAATAATTTTCAACGATCTCCCAAAATATCATCAGTTGATGTCCATCAGGCGTACCAAATATTAGAAAAAGTATATATGTTTTTGGAAAAAAGGTTGTGGTTGATGTCATCATATGGATATTTTTATATAAATTACACCAGATACATTATGATGTGAAAATGGATTTGGAAATTTTGTTTTATTCAAGGCATATGGTGGTGGAAGTGTCGGAAGGGATTTATCCAATAAGTTATGATGTTGTTGTGAAGGAAAATCAGAAAATATAGTATTGGATAAAAGTGATACTAAAATGTTTTACTAGAGGAATGTTTTTTATAATTTTAATCGGTTTATAGTTATTTATAAAATATTCATAAATATATAAAATGTAATGATTCTAAGTTAATATTTCAATTTTTTTATCATGTTAAGATATGGAAGTTCATAAATGTTCCTTGATGACGTGGTAAACAAATTTCATAGAAGAATGAAAAGGTTGGATGTTTTCTATGAATTTTAATGAATATTATAGAATTTTTGAGAATTTTATTATGAATTTAGATTAGTGGGAGATTTAAATTTATAGTTTTCATTAGGAATGAAAATAAATTAGAGTTCCTAATTATTCTAATACAGTAGATACTATATAAATTAGGTGGTCATTCATAGCCATTTTGTACTACTCACATGCGAATAAGTGAAATCAAGAAATGTGGAATCGGAAAGTGTGATCAGCTATACTTTGTAAAGAAAAATCAGATAGAAATTACTGGATGTAGTATTTAATCAATTGGTATCAGACTTTTAGTGTGTAAAAATGATCAAACATACAAATTTAGAAAGAAGACAACCCTATAATTATAATTTTCATATGAAAAACATCATAAAGAGTCTCATATCAAGTTGGATTGGATATAGTAAATGCATAGGTGAATATATAGTCAAAATTTAAGAATGTAGTATTGGCTTTCAGAAGGAACCATGTGGAATTTTTTAGAAGGACGACCAGACAAAGAAATTAGATGAACATGTGATCAGAAAAAAAATTATATAAGATTCCAAGAAGAAATTTCTTTCCTAATACAAGTAAACAATGTGAATAATATATACCTTCATGAAGAGAAAGTATGAGGAAATACAAAAATCATATTTCCAACATATATATTCCTACATGTGAACATTTACAATGGTTGTTACCAAAAAAGTTACTACATGTTATATATGTGTGTAGATAATGTTCAATATTTTTTATAATTGGAAAAATTCAAGTGTAAGGATATTACCTACTTACTATACCTAAATAAAAGAACTATTTTCTAGTTATTATGTGGTATTATATTATTTATAAACCCTTAAAAGAACTATCTAATCTTCTTGATTAGTGGACCTTGTAAATTCTTATGTCCCCTTAGATTGTGATATGTGTACTTTTTTTCAAAAGTCATTACTCTTTAACTGGTGTTGAAGGTTTATTAATTTGTATGAAAATATAAAATTAATAGTTCATCAATTCACCCCTCCCACTCTTGGTGATCACAAAAATAATGACTGGTCCTTGCACAAGAGAGCTGAGATAGAATATTTTCCTTGGATTTCATTATGGGTTTTCAACCTGTTGAGTATTATATATCTTTTATTTTAAAAATTAAAGGTCTTACAATATTGACCTATAAATATTACTTTATGTTCAAATATATTTCAAACAAATATTACTAGGAATTAAGGTCATACCTATTTCACTGATAGAGGGGTGAGGCCACATGTCCCAAATAAGGTAAAAACTAACGCTACATGAATTGATGTGCCTCATGATAGTAAAAATGACCTTGTGAACTTAGTTTGAGGTCTTAATGCTTAGACTAGAGAAGTTGTTCTAGTATTTTAGCAATATAGGAAAGGTGATAACCCAAAGTGAATGATTAACAACCTGTTTCATTATAGTTATCCTCAAAGAAAGTGAAACTCTATTTGAGGTCATGATACTCATACCAATGGTGGAAAGCATCTATAGCTATAAATCATCGACTAACAGTGAGGATTCACATTATGTGGTAAGGGTATAATTTACAATATGTGAATATTGATTTCAACACTAATATAATAAAACTTAGGTAGAAATGTTGCATATAGTTTTTGGTCATTGTGGTTACACCAATATGGGGTCGGGTGTTACAACCTAGATGTATTTTTAGAGTTATAAGTTCTTCAACACCATTGAAAAAATAATAAAAATAGTGTAAATCAGAAGTTGGGTTATTTGAATTAGGAGTACATTATATGAAATAATTATATTGAGTATAACCTTTGGACAAATTTGAATGATTGGATTTATTATATTACTTCTTAGGATTCATAGGGTTAGAGTTTCCTCTTATTATGAGAAAATAATTCCATTGGTTGGTTTAGGGTAGGCCAGATACATGGCATCAATGGAATTTCCAAGAATATGGGTCCTTTATAAAATCTTGTTTCTCATTACTAATATTAATAAAATGTTTGTAGTGATTAAAATGCATACGTTATAAAGTGTGTCTTATGGAAATAGGATATTCATGAGGTAATTTTAACTCTATAGTCAAACAAATTTCATGGTCGAGTTGTTATTGAACATTGATGGGGGTGGAAGTGGATAAATATTTAATGTTGGGCCTAAGACAGATAGTTCTGACCTCATTATATCTCCTTTCAAAGAAATAATCAAGTCACACATAGTAATTGAAAGATAATTTTTGAAAAAATTTGAATCTTTCATAGGGAAAAATAAAATGAAATTAATTAATGACCTCATGGGAAAGGGTAAAATGAAACTGGATTTAAATTGGTAAGGGAATCAATACTGGGGATATAGTGAATATGGGGTATCTTGGCTAGTCCCATGACATGTTATCCCCGTATAACTACCTATTTTGAAAGAATAATCATAAAACATCATATAGTTATTATATGACCAATTTTTATTCTTACATAGTTTCTGGACCTGGGGAGGCTCAATGGTTGTACCCAAGGTAGAAGATCCAATATTCTGCATATAGTTTCCAAATGTATATATAATATTAAAAAATAATTTAAATGTCGATACCTTACACTAAGATATTTTTTATGAAACTAAAATTTGTATTTTGGTTTAAGATAATTAAATTATACATCACTATGTATCCCATGAGAATAGTAATCATGACAAATGTATTTCTTGGTTGGGGTCTTTACACAGATTAAGATCACACACAACCGAAAATAAAATGGTTTCATCCAAGTATAGTGATATTAGATAATTCCTAACATGAACTTGTAAAACCATAATCTACTAACTCTTACATAATTCTATCTCATATATAAGGGCATAAAGTCACATAAAATATACCACTCAAATAATTTTTAGGTCTTATAGAATGGAGGATTGTTTCATGTGGTTTGGGGTTATACAATGAAGACTATGTTCCCTATGGAAATCTTTGAATATGACAATATCAACACAAGGAAATTTTATAGACAAAAGGAATAGTTGATTCGATGAACATGATTTTCCAAGAGGATCAATCGACTCAACTATTTTGGGACACTAATAGGAATAATCTAAATGATTTATTTGGCATCCTAGAATTGGGTTAATTGAATAAAACCTGATGAGATTGAAAAAATAATACACTAGGATAGAGTAGAAGATTATATGGGAATTATATTTTATGGTCCGGACAAAGATAAGAGATTTTCATGTCCCTAAATATCATATGATAAGAATAATAAATGCATACACAGTTATAGTGAAGGGTAAACTACAAAAATCCAACACTTATATAGAAGGTAAAGGAATACATTTATGTGTTCCCAAGTGAGACAACAAAGGATGAAACCTGATGTAAATTAGTAAAGGTATCATCACTGAAATCAAATATGGCAAGAAAATATAATCTAATACTAAGCCTAAGATATCCCTGTGTCACAATATAACCCTTGTCCAAGATAATCAATCCATATGTTATTATCAAATGTAGACACTATATAGATCTCTCTCATGCGAATGGGAAAGATATAATGATCTCAGCCCAGTGTTGATAAACGGAAAGGAAATATCAACATGAATTAAGATGTCCCAAATACCAGGGAATGAATCTTGGAAATAAAGAGTTTTTATCCAAGATTGGGTTTTTGCAAAAGGAACCATATGTTGGGGAATTTTTCACAGGTCTATCTCTAACTTTAGAAAATTTGGTGATATAAAATAGACCACTCAAAGCAGTTTAAAGTTTATACAAGTTTGACCATATATCATGTAGTTTAATTTCATCTTAAAAGGATTTGGGTGTCGTGTAGTTTTTTTATATGATGAAGACATTCATGTAAAAAAATATGAGATAATATTACTAGTACAATATCAAAATAGTTTAATTCCATGCGTAATGGACTTTTAGTAACTTTATTTGTATATAAGAAAAGTATTTTTTTCCAAAAACCATACATTAGTGGAAAGAATGATATTCTCTCCACACATTGTAATCTAGGTGTAATATAAATTTTATTTGACCATATTTATAAAATAATATCATTACCACTTATACTCATAAAATTTGGGCTTATCCAAAGTGTCATGGGAGTTCTTAGAAATATTACGAGTTCTCATATGATGAAAAAGTAGAGGAAGGCCTTATTATTGACCAATTTTATGACTTGATTTTCATGAATCTCAAGGTTGTTAATTTTTTTAACCATTTAACATCAACTCTATACAATTCATTAATTCAAATATTATGTTTCTCCTCTATGGATAATTTTTTCATAGATGGATGTGAGAATTGAGGGAAACTAAACATTAATGGGGGAAAACGACCTCTATCACATAAAAAAGTGTGTGTGAAGTCACTTGTTTGGTGGTATGAATTATGTTTTGATAATACCACATAGAATATATGATCTCATATGAAAAATAATTCATGTCTATATTCACCTTATTATAAAATATATCTGATAGGTATTTGTTGAAGGACTCTTTGCACCCATTTAATAATACATGACAATGGGATGAATTATTGAACAAGATATTTTACTCTTAATATAACCTATTTAATTTAGAAGAAAAAAATGTTTCCATTCTCCATTCCATCCATCCAACATTAACTTTTTATTAAAATATCAAACTGGGAAGTTCCCCATACAAAAACAAGTTTAAGGAGGCCTAAAATAATGAATTCCCAAATAATCTGCCCTAACAAAGTTACCACATGACTGTGGAAGAGATCTGAAGGTAGAAAAAAAAGAATTTTATCGCCATTGGTAATCCCAGTGGCTAGAAAGTATTCCACCATATTCCCTCACTCAAAGTGTGATTATTTGGCAGTGTATAATAATTATTTGTTTTGAAAAAAGAAATTGGAATATATATGAAACACATGGAACTTAATTATGAATTCATGGTAGTATTATATAATTAATGGCTAGAAGTATTCAAGTATCCTAATTAAGTGGAAGAATTTGGATTTTTATTGGTTGGAATCATAGAAATTAAAATATACTTCATTTATATTTTATTTTTTTATTCTTTAAGATATATAGACACAATTGAATTAAAATTCCACAATACCAAAAATTCGATCACAACATTACTGAGGATTGACCACCGGATCATCCACAAATCATTCTATAGTATTCCCTAGAAGGGTCATTTAAATATGGTGCATTCCACTTTGGTAGTTATTTCCATTATTCTTCAAGAAAAATGGAATTATTGAGAAATAGTATACAGCTTTGGGTTACCTAAAGGTGGTGGACTCTATATATATTAGTGCCATTAAAATCTTATTTTAACAAGAATACTCATATTTAAAGGAACTATCTTGAAAAATTGTTACTATATTGATAAACAATTCATGATTAGGATTGGGAAATCATTTTCTGGGAATTAGCTATTGAGATTCCTGATGTTAGTTTAGAACATAATTTTACCATTCATTTTATTGAAAGGGAAAATTTTGGTGAGTCCCTTTGGGTATTAAACTTCCCAAATGAATATTTATTTGATTATCATATTAATAATGGATTATAAAATGGAAGAATAGTTCAGAATAATTTACTTTTCAATATGATTATAGACATGGTGGTTATCTGGAAGACCCAAATTATCCATAGAGACTTGGGTTCTAAACAAATAATTTTTGTGTAATTATATAAAAACATATCTCATTGTTTATTAATTAAATAGATTTGTTTTTTATTCTTTAGGTCAAATGAAGAAAATTATCAATGCAGGTTTCATATCTAACTCTATGAAAAGATTCACCTATTTGAGTTCAATAGTGGTGGTTGTGACACCATCTTCAAATACTGGTGGAGTATTCATGATTTATTTTTCTTCCTCTTGAATATTTTTAAGAGAAGAAAATAAATTTTGGAATCTTGATATTTATTAGAGGAAACAAGGGAATTGTTACTTTCATTGGGATCATATTGTGCTTCAGAATGGATGGGTTTTATGGTGAAGCAAACACCTTGAGAAAAAAGAGACTATTCTTGAACTCTATATACTTTTTCTCAGATTAATTTTCTACTAATTAACAAACCTTAGTTATGTTGACAAAATATCAATCAGACCATCACATTAGTAAATATGATTTGGTAAATATTAATATGTATGGACTACATATATGTATTTTTCTCTATTTATGATAGGTTATCAATTGAAATATCCTCTTAACCATCATATTATAGAAAAATAATTAGAGGGTTTGTGACACTAGTTTATATAACCTAGTGGTTTCGATGATTGGGAGTATTTTTTCAAATTTAGTTGATGGTCTATATAAAATCTTTTTTATGTTAACTCCATGGTTTGAAATGTGAAATTTAAAATATATTAGAGGTAGTAATTTGAGTGCAATTTTTTATTAATTATTATTTCCGATCCCATTTATTGTACCATTTTCTATGTACTATGTTTCATATCACTCAAAAGGGGACATGTCACTATGTAGTACACCAAATTGTCCAATAATAAAGTATTTTAGGAACAAGTTATCTGAAGGGGCATAAAATATAAATATAATGCTAGTGGTTTCACATAGAGACATTGAAATCTATATGTTCATTAAGAATGAGGAACTCTCAATCTTACATGGGATCTCTATAATGGGTTATCATCATTATTATTTTATGTGTTCTACACTCACTCTTTCCATATCTCTAAATTATTACGTTTGATGGAGACACGTTAACTTCACTATAACCAAGAAGATGAAGGGTATTGATCAGGATGGGGTATATTCTTGAACAATTATCAAATAGGTCTCAATGAACATTGATATCATCAATATTTCTAGGTATGTAAAAAACCAATGATGTTCCCCTGTATGGCTATTTCACATTACTATTCGATGAAAAAACCCATGTGACACTTAGTGGAACTAGTCATAGTAAGGTATGACTTGATAGTATAAACTATAGTATCAAACACTAGAGGAATTTTTAGATACTTAATAATGTATTCCCTAAGATATTTTGAAAGTTTAATGAAATACAATATTGGTATTCTATCCATCATGATAGATATATTATTTAAAATTTCATACCTTTTGACCCATGGTCTATACATTCTATATTGAGGCTATTCCAAAGCTTTAGGATTGGGATGAACATAACTCTGCGAGAAACTTCTTTCCTTGATCATAATTAGTGGATTTTTCTGTCCACATATTTAGTTGAATGGACCTCCCCAGATCTTGGTGTTGACTGGATAACTATTTATCTTTTAATTGGTCATCCACTACAACCATTTCAGAAGAAACACATGAGGATTTTAAGAAAAAAATTTATTCCAGTTTAGATCGTTGAAGAATAAATATTATTGTCTCAGCTACATGTATATATTTAATGTAAATTAATCCTAAACATTGGGGTTCACTATGATTTTTCTTCCTTATCCTCTAGGACTGGTTCTCCTACTTTTAATGGGGCACTCAAGTTCATATGAGTACTCATCACTAGAGAAGGGGTTTGTTAAGTGGATGACATCGAGAGATCTATATTAATACTACTCATCATATTAAAATATAGTTAAATGGGATATTTACTATTCTCCTAGTGATAGAGATATGAAATCCATTAGATTTTGGAAGGGTTTGGGCAACTTTGATTAGTCTTCTCCGTATTCCCTATTAAACTGATTTCACTTAAATCAAATCTTGGAAAATTTGACAATGGCTATTTCACCCTAGGAATCATTGTTGTAATTAGTTTCATATATGGTTGATTTATTCTTTCTTGGATGATTTTATATACTCGATTAACTAATTTTATAGTCGTCTAGTTATCAAATTTTTCCATATTTATTTGATAGATCTTACCACTCTCTTTTTTCTTATGGATAAGTAGAAAATATATAATTCCCCTAGTCCAGTGATTTTACCAACTTTATGAACCCTATTTTAATCACTATATACATAATATACATGAAGATTAATCATTTATAGATTTTATTCCTGAGCATCTGATTGATTGAGAAGTAATTAAGGGTATCAGCCAGACAAAAATTATTGGGATTCCTGATCTCTAGAAATTTATCAAAAAAAAATTAGGGTAGTGATGAAAAATTCTAGAAAATTATATTTTTAAAAGTAATAGAATATTTAATTATAAAAATTTAAATTTTGGGTAATTTTTTCTTCTTTACACTCTGAAAATGATGTCTCTTATGCTTTTATTTTTTAGGAACTGGAACTACAAGATATCGAGTGATCTCAATGGTTGGAACTAGCATATACATAGGTTTGCGTGTGATAGCTGTAGTTTCTTGTTCACATTTTTTATTTCACTATGTTGATGAATTTGGTTGAGATATTGATTTAGAAGTCTAAATGTAATTTTTATGCTGTTGTGATACAAGTGAAAACCCCAAAAATCCACCATGGTATTTTAGGGCATGGATATGTGTCTGTAACTCATCTAAAAAATTCACTAACCCTATCACTAACATTTAATATTTAGAATGATCTGTATTTGGGGAATATGTCATTTCATTCCACCTTGAAATTTTGTTTAAAATAATCTCATTTTAAAACTATTTGAAATTCAAGTGGTCAAGGGTAGTCTTATTTCTCGGCATGGAGTTGGATTATTAAAAGAAAAATTTTGAGTGATTATCCTAATTTATGATAGATCTAGTTGGTAGATTTTTATAATAGATGAATTTTGGTCATTCCTAATTCTACATGAGACACATGAGTTTCCCCATATCCCAATTATATAGAGTTCCCATCATAGGGCCACATCGAGATGAAAAATGCATGAGGTGCAACTCTGGATATCCCATACCATGGAATATAGGTAATTTGGGATTCTTAATGTTGGGTATAAGAGGATTCTAGTCCACCCAATAATGATATAGGTTCCTCTATGGCCACACTATTTCATTCAAATCTTCACAAATTTGATCCAAGAAGTAAGGGACCAAATAGATTCAAGGGGTTTCAGGGTCACTATCCCCTGGATTAATGTCCAAATCAATGTAGTGGATGGATCCTGATAAGATTGAATCATATATACCTATTTTTGATAACTATATTGAGTGATAACATGTTAAATTTCTTAAATTTTTTGTGTTTTTATTAGGGTAGGGACTTAGTTTTAATCCACGACCACTAGGGTTGGATAAACTTGTTGTATTTTCCTTATGTTGGTCAGATTACTACTATATTATCATTCTGGTTGAGTAGTTCTTTATTATTAAAGTGGGTTCTCAATTGGATTTATATAGAAATTTATTTTATGGTCTAACTCATTATGTTTATTTTCTATAAGTAATTATGTATTGAGGTAACTTAGCTTCTCTAAATTGAATTAATATAGGAAAATTTTCTCCTTAGTAAAAAGTGGATTGAATTCTTTGGTTGGTGGGTGTCTGTGTATTCTACTATACCATTCCTATTATCCTTAACTAAAATTCACCAATTAGGTGGTATCTATATGTTCATATGATCTCCCAAATTCACACACTTCCACTAATGGTATGTTTTCATACCATATTTGTTCATTTTGATGTGAACCACATTTTTAATTGATGTCTCTTCATTAGGGTTTTCACTATCTGTGTCATACTCTTTCATTTTTATGTTTTTTAAATAAAATTCACCAACTTGAATCATGAATCATAAATAAAATCATCCTACACATTAGAGTATTAAATGAATTTACTGTTATATGAATATCCACCATTTGATTGATTATAATCATTATAGATTTCTGTTTTATTGTAGAAACATTTTGACTTATATCCCATATTAGGTTTCACACTCTCTTATTGATGCTCCCCAAAAAGTGGTTTATAGATGATAATCATAAGGAAGTACCCAATGGATTTCACTATATGTTCTCTTAATAAATGATATTAATTAAGAAACATCAATGGAGGAAAACATTGGGTGAATCTTATGAAGCTTCTCTAAGTATATGATAGACCAACCTTCTAAGAGAAAGGGGAGGTAATAATTCCCTTGGTCTTTTGTATTGGGGAAAGCATTACACTTATACCATAACTTTCCTAATCAACTATGGATTTGATGATTATAATTGATGTGATAGTGGTAAAAAATCCTGATACTTACAGGTTAGGGATGATTCTACACCACTACTACAAGTGTTTTTGTGGGAGTCTTGGTCTTTTTGGATTTATCTGAGCAAGAGATTGTACATCACATTTTCTTGGTGAGAGGTGCTCAATGTCAGAGGTTTCTTTGAGATTGTGGATTTTTATTTCCTAAAATGCGAGGTATGTTTTACCTTCCATAACCATAATATATATAACTATCGATGGAATCCTACCTTTGAGTATTATTTTTATTTTTTTTAGTAATTGCATGATTTCTTTGGACGAACCAATTATCATATATAGATCTAGGACCAATGACTTGTCTTAAAGTGATAATGTTGTATGATATTTTCCATTAAAACACATTTTTTCCTATGAGTAGAGTAATTATTATTCACCCCACACTCTAATACGCACATCAGGTGTGGATACAATGACTATTTGGTGGAGCACCATCAAAATGCTGATAATGGCTTTTTAAATACACACAATGTGTTTTTCTTGTTTAATATTTCAATCCACTGAAAGGGTGGTAATATCCCTTTGGAATAAAAGTTCATCCATCACCCAAAATTATTTAATTACTCCCTATAAGATATATTTCTTATCCAAATATGGTGGAGAGTTTCCTATAGGTTGTGACAATGGAAAGAAATTCATTTATCCTAAAATATCTTTCAAATATCATACCGATGAGTATCTATGGGCTATAACATGAGCGTTATTAAATATTCAAAAAATTATATTCATAGGAAAATAGGTTTGTTCTCATTCTTAGTGAATGATTGGTCATATTGACCTAACCATAACAGCCACATTTCCATTATTTTATTAAAAATGGTGGGATCATTTTAAATCTCCTCGGTTACATCCAACGAAACGTGGTATATTGGAAGAATAGATGAATACCGTTGCCTCAAATTTTACATAAAATGGTATGAGACATAATTGATTAGTAATGAGGAACCTTTATTGGATGTCCTTAGTTTATAAATTTCCCCTTTCTATGAGTGAAACATTATAGTAACTTTGAAACATATAAAACCTTTAGGTTGAGAATTTGATTAATTTTTAGGATGGACTTCACAACAAGTACCATGGGAGAAACTTCATTATGGATGAATTTTTTTCATAGGGAATAACTCCTCAATATATTCCATGGGTAGGACCCCTATAGTTATTCACATAGTTTCAGAAGGTGGGACTCTGTGTTTACAAATTTTTTGGATGGATTCATAGACTGGACATTAAAATTGCATATTTGTTCTTTTTTGTATAACGGTTTACTCAATATATTACCTATGGAGGACCTACCTAATTTTTATCTCACTTTACAAACTCCATTGTTACCGATTATTGATGAGTCAGTAAAGGGAGGATCTAATTTTCAATTAATATTTGTTATTTATTAAGGGCCTTAAAAATTGGTTTATTGGGGATAACCTTCATGTTGTATCTTAAAATTTCTATGGGGATAAGCTCAATGGAAATTATTGTAAGTATGAACTCAATGAGTGATCATAATTTTGTCATAGGGAGGACAACTATAGAAATATATCTAGGGAGGACCATCCTTGATTCCTAGTTTCACATAAGCAAGTAGAGAAACCTTGTGTATGATGATCCTATATTTTATACTTTAAGGGGGGAATTACCTTTGTTATATTCAATGTCATGGGGAGGACCTACAATGTCATTTTTTCTAGCACTATAGAGAAGACCAATGTAAACAATTATCTAAGGAGGACCTCTATATTTTTCTATTATTGTGTCATAGGGAGGACATCTATATCCATTATTTAATTATCATATTAATGAGGAGTTGAAAAATATATTCCTCATTGATTGTATCATAAATATTTTAGAATCAAATACATATTCTACTTGATATGATCCTCAATCCATTTCATGGTTTTTCCAATGAGGCTCGGAGATGTCAGAGTCTATAGTGCATAGACCAACTCATTTGTCATGGTTTTTCCACGTAGAGGCTCCCTTATGTATTTTATCAGACGAATGATTAGAGTCAAAACCATGATCATAAATTAGATATCCTAATATGGGAAATTACTCTCGTTATTAGGATCCCTTCTAGGATATTCTTTGTTTTTGTTTGGATAACATGATAGGATCATGTGTGTTTATTGGAATATGTATTGAAGCCTTCTCTTGTGATTACAAATACAACTACCACAATGATCCATCCTCCTATTTTCCCTTCTTTGGATAGTGATTATGGTTCTATCTACGATGTCCTCCTTTTTATATTATTAAGGAGTAGGGGATTTTTACCACCTTCCACAATGATAATTAGTGGTGTACCTTTCGAGAAGCTCGTGAACTATGGTAAGGACATAATTAATATCTCTTTGACCTACATAAGATAAGGGAGATAGGTGTTCTTGCACCCATTGAATAGTATTCTTAAGTGATTAAAATAAGAAATAAGGGTTACTTGCTTCACAATAACCTATCATTGGTATGATGGAAGGAAGAAATTCATATATTATAGTTTCTCACATACTACCACCAAGGATATGATGGAGTCATTGAGGTGGTACCATCACATAAGGGTGTCCATAACCTAATTCTGGAGGTTCTTGGTTGAAGATAGTGTTTGGAAGGACTTCATGGATATGACCTACATCATGGTTGAGGCATATGCTTGGGGTACATCCTATTAGTGATTCTCTAGTACCCTTATTTATTTTTCATTTTTCTCAACTAGAATAGGGAATCAAGCATTGTTTTTTTACATTGAGATATTATTCCATTTGGAATGAATATAGATCATAAAAAGAGAAAACCACAAACAAAGAGAACCTCAAATTAAATATCACTTTTAAAAGTACATGTTCAATTCATATCTTTCACATGTATTGCATTTCATGTATGGTTCACTAATTTTTTTACATAATGTTTTCCCCACCTATGTTTTATGCATTCCAATGGGATTTATTCATAAAGGTATGTTTTAATTTTTATATTCTTATGAAACATTGAATTTTGCGTGAAGGCTGAGATGATCAAAGGCCGGCTCGTCTCATGAGGGTCTTATTACTATGTTTGGGATTCCATTATTTATTGTAGACATATTTTTGAAATTAATATAAGTTTTAATACAGTTTACTATGGTAATGAGAATAATCAGTCAATACCATGCATTGATATGAATATATATATATATATCATAAGTTCCCCATCTTTCTTAGGGTGGTTGATTACACTATGTATTAAAACCACAAATCTCATCACTCTGGAATTTATCACTATCTAGTGTGTTAGTAGTTGTTGTGGAGTTAGTATTGGGAACATGATAGGTGTTAATATGTATATCTACGAAGGTAATTATAACCCGCATAGTTCAATGACACTTTATAGGACATATCTTGACTTTTAAGTTCATGTGATGAAATGAACCCGACATTTAAATGATATTAATTTCTAGAATAAAGGTTATTTCATATTATATAATATAATATATTTAAAAAATAAATATAAAAAAACAAAAATTAATCTCATTAACAATTATCTTTAAATTAGTCAACAATAAACCAATTCAAATGCCAAACATTACAACTGGTCAAAAATATAAAATAAAATAGCTAAAATGGGAAAATAAAGATCACTCCAATATACTGGAATCACTTCCCTTGCTAAAAATTCTATACAAATAAAATCATATTAGTAAACAAAAAAACATATTAATAAATGAAAATATAACCATAGGGATAAATTTTAGAGAATTTTTGAGTGAAAGGATGAAGTGGTATTTATAGGTTATAAAGGGAAATATAAACATTGGTCAATATAAACATTAGAAAATATAACCTTAATTAATAATTTCACCATTTTAATTAGTGATTATAAAAAGTAATTAAAAAATTAAAATTTATATAGAATGGAGAATTGATGGCTTTAATAAGTAGAGTTGTGTCGTTTGAAGGTAGTTTGTCATAAATTGGCAGGGAGGTATCATCACTAGGGTTTTACCTTGACCAAATCTAAGATGAACCTGAAAAGGTTAATCATGAATGAAATATAATGCATAGTAAGATCAAGTTATTAGATATTTCCACTCAATTGATATTAGCCAAGACACCCCCTGAAACTACCACCATCGCACACCTTACCCTTAAGGTGTATGAAGGTGTAATAAGTGGTTACATGTTCAGGCCATAGTTTCAGAAAGTGTATTTACTTTCTATAAATAAAATATTTTTCCATAAATTCCATTTTAAGAATATTTTTTAATAAAATATATGTTCAATTGAGATTAATTTGATAAACGTTTTTTGGATATAAATGAAATAAATTTTATTTTTCTTAAAAATATATACAATTTTATAATAAACTCAAGTATTCTCAATAAAATATACTTTAATAAAATATTTTTTTAAAACACTCTTACCCAAATATAAATGATAAAAAAAATTATAATGTCCTAATAATTTTTTTATGTTTTTGGAATTCATTGATGCCTTAAAAACTACTACATTTAAATAAATAAAGGTTTTTGTATTTAAAAGTTTTAATTATCATATTTAGAGAATTATTATAAAAAAATAAACAATTTTTTTAAATAATAAAATCCAAATAAGGTTAGGGTGAATTTATCATAATTTTCTAAAATACATTATTTTTTTATGAATAATAAGAAATATAGTTTTGGGTTATCGATATATTTTATGATTTAATAATTATTTCATAATGATGTAATAATTAATTAAATTTAATAAATTACCTAATATATTTTATTTTTCTAATATTTAGTACCTTAGTAGATTTTAATCAATTTATAAAATTATAAGTGACTTTCCAAAGTCTAAAAATAAAAAATGTTTTCTTAAAAACATTACATTATGGAATCTTTGCTTTCTCATGATAAAGTAATTATCAAAAAATGGTGTTAAGTTAATTTGGGTTAAAATAACATAAAAGGTGACCCAACTTTCAAAAACTATGAGGAAAAACCATGTGAAAGAAAATGGTTTTTTATTTTCCACAACCTATATTTCTAAGACCTATATTTGCAATATATTAAACAATTCCTCCATTTTTTCTATAAATACCCTCCCATTTCAAAATTCCCCTTAACTACCAATCCATAATAAACAAATTAATGGTTATATTTTCTTACATGGAGTACCCCCAAGATGTCCTCATTCCCCCAAGGTTCCATACTTATGTTTTAGAAACCACTCTTCATGGTAAGGGAAATCTCCACTTCTCTTTTCCATTTAAGTTCTATTTTCATATGGTATGTCTTCTAATTTAAAAAAAATTTATTTTTTCCAATTTATATTATTAAATTTTAGTAATAATATGATTTTTTTAAATTTTATACCCTTTCTCCCATCTCATTTTACCATTTTTTAGAACCATGTTTTATACCCATCTTGCAGCAGAATTTACTTCTCAAATTTCCCTTTTATAACAGAAATTAAAATTTACTTTTTATTTGAATACCCAAACCTATTTTACATTCTATGGGTATTACAAAATATCTAAAAAGGACTTTTTTATTCAAGGATTTATATAAATGAAACCCATATTTCCTTTCATGGGTTAAAAATGATTTAATGATCATGTTTTTAAACACTTTTGTAAGCCAAGATTTTGATAAGAAACCTATTCAATATTCTCCATGAGTTATTAATGAAATAATTTATTATTATATATCTAGATCACATTAATTAAAACATATTAAGAGTGTTCCTTGATAGAACACCAATGCATTGTGTAAACAATTTATTCTCTAGAGATTATATTTTTTACGATTCTTTATTGAATATTCTTGATAATTTTAATTTATGAAAGCTTATTGATAAACCTTGGTGATATGTTTATGGATGAATAAATTTAATTTTTTAGACAAATTTCAATGTTATTATTCATTTTATAATTATTATGATATTATTATTTCCTCATTACTTATTTTTATACATCATGTTAATTTTGTTATTTCTCAAAATAAACTGCCTTATATCTCTATTGATTATTTCACTTACTGGACTTCATGATCACCCATTTCCTTTGGTGTATGCCCCCAAGATATGATATATTTTAAATTATCCTATAATTGTCCCGTGAAAATGTTTTTCAAGTGTTTTTTGAAAACAATTTATGTTTTTGTGAATTATGTACCTTATTTCCAATAAATTGACTTTAAAAGATCTTCTTTTTGTACCATGTAATGAAAAGTTATGCAATAAAAATGTGGGATTCCAAAGTTGGTATCAAAGTATGGTTAAGTTATTTAGGGAAATTTGGACTAGAAAAACTTTGGACTAATCCAAGGGACAATTTTAAAAATAATAAAACATCCCATTATTTTTGTGAAGTATTATGTAAGTGGTTTTTGATCTAAGAGATACCTATCTAGATACTAACAAGTGGATGTGGCTTTGGAATAGACATATCTAGGGGTAACAACCGAAAAAACCACCTTGTGATAAACTCAATTGGTAATTGGTGCATGATAATGATCCTAATAGAACTCTTTGTTCTATACTCTGAGGGGATATGTTTAGTTAATGACAAGATTCATATGAACCATTATGAAAGTTATGTAGAAAAAGTAATTGGTATTAAAGAATAACTTATTTAAGAATAATGTTTTAAGAAATAAAATACCTTTATAATTATAAAATTCCTAAAAGTAACACATTTCTCACTAAGAGTTTCTTATTTTATAAAAAAGGTGAAGAATATTAGGAATAACATAAATGATGACTTCAAAAAATGATAGACTAAATATGTTATGATGTATGATGGAATTTAAGTATTTGTGAGGATAATGAATCAACTAACTCGATTTAAGAACAATAACATGAATCAATTTGAGTGACCATATTCACCTCAGACGGTATAACTTTCCATAGAATCTTTTATATATCAACGACCACCTTATTCTAGTGGATATATCAACCCATTAATTGTTTATCCATGGATAATATCTATAGAAAAGATCTTTTACGTACTTGGTTGTTTGGAGAAAGAGAAAGTTACCCTATATTTATAACGCTTTGAAAGAGAAGATTATCATGGGTGGAAACTGATTATAAACATGAATCCAAAATGGTATATTGATTATATTGAGTGGGCAGAGTTTAGGGGAATATTTTTTAACAAATATTTCCGCTATTCTAAGCAAACAAAAATGGAGAAGGAATTTCTAGAACTTATGTAGAAGGAAAATTAATCAGTGGGAAGCTATGAGTTGAACTTTACAAGACTTTATAAATTCACCTCTATCTTTGTTATAGATCCTAATGTAATGTTTGATAGATTCATCAGTGGACTCAGACCCGATTTATAGTGGAATCAAGAAAATCGATACTATGAAAGCTGTGAAATGATAGTGTATATTTTAATGGATGTTTAATTGGAGTTTATAGAGACACAATGGTCACATAATTTGAATGAAAATAAAGGAGAAATGGATCTAAACTCAGTGAATAACTTTGATCATGGAAGAGAATGAAATAAAGTAAAACTTCCTCTATGAAAAATCTGGGACGAAGCATTCGAGGAACAAATTTCTTGGATGTGGAAGGTGATAAAAATGAGGAATACGTGGGCATAAAGATTTTAATTTGTTTAGTGGGATGGAGCCTCAACTTATGAACATTAAAGATAATGGTAAGATGGTGTAGGCCCATCCATAAGATAAATTATTCAATTGTGAACAACTTCATAATTTTTCCAATAAATATCAAAATTAGAAGATAATTGAGGGGAACCACTGTTAACCTTATTTTAGTCCAAGGGTGAAAGATTCAAATTTTTTATCACAATGGATGAATTAGAGGCTCCAAATGATGTGGTATACGATACTATCATTGTGATGTCAAAGAAATCAGGTACTTTTTTTGATTCTGGTTATATTTATTCTTTTATTTTATCCATGTTTTTAAACAATATAGAATCAATTCCTAAACTACTATAAGTAGAGTTATAATTCAATAATAATGGAGGTATTATCCTAGTATAAACAGTGTATAGAAACTCTAGTATTAATATTGGAGAGTAAAATATCATCACAAATCTATTATTCATTACCATGGTGGAATTTTACATTATACTAGGGATGAAATGAATCTCAAAGTATAATGGAATGATTAAATAAAAATGAAAATAAATTTCCGTAGACCTGAATGGAAAAAAGAAAATATTTTCAAAGGAGAGATATCACAGCCTAACATTTTCCAAGAATAACCTCATGAATCCTTCTTTAATGATATGATCAGTGAAGATAGAGAAGGAAATTAAATTTTAAAGATAGATAATGTTCCCATATTTCAAGAATACATTAATGTATTTCTTAAATAGTTACCAAGACCTCCCCTAAAAATAGAGGTTGAGTTCTCTATTGAAATCACACCTGGATTTATGCAGATATTAAATACCCTATATAAAATGTAAAATTTTGAGTTAGAGGAATCTTAGAAACAACTTCAAGATTTTTTGGAGAAAGGATTTATCTGACCAAGTGTTTCTATTTGTGGAGAATCTATTCTCTATGTAGAGAAGAAGGATTGATCAATGCATCCTTGCATTGATTATAGTTAACTAAAAATGATTATAGTCAATAAAATGTACCTAATCCCAAATTTTTTTGATTTATTTGATTAGATTTATGGGGCTCAATTATTCTCTATGATGTACCTCTAATCTGTGTATCCTCAATTGAGGTTGAAGAATCAATATATTTCAAAGACCAAATTCTGAAGAAGATATGCGAATTATGATTTTTTTTTCATTCCATTCATCTTGACTAATGATCCTTATAAATATATGTATTTGATGAATATATTATTTAAGGTATACCTTGATAAATTCATGGTAGTTTTTTTATGATATTATGATACATTACAGAAGTAATGAGGAGTAGTAAGATCATCTAATATTTACAAAGAAAACTGTAAGGGAGGAGAATATTTTTGGAAAGTTCCTCAAATGTGAATTTTGGTTACAAAAATATGAATTGTTAGGGCACATTGTAACGACTAAAATAATAATATCTGAAACTATGAAGACAAAGTCTATAGAGGAGTGGGTTCATCCAATAATAGTAATTGAGATTCATAGTTTCCTTGTTTAGCTTCATACTATTGGAGGTTTTTGAAAAACATTCCATGAATTTCTAATCCACAAAAAAAGTTATCTTGAAATGTGTATAAGTTTATATGGAAAAAAGAGTGTGAATAATTATTTCAAGAAATGAAGAAGATATTGGTTATTTTACCTGTGTTAACTCTATCCACTATTAGAGAATGATTCATTATTTATAGTGATATATCTTTGAAATGTCTTGAGTACATCCAAATGAAAATTGACAAAGTAATTGGTTATTCATCTTAATGTTTAAATACTCATGATAAAATTATCCTACAAATGACTTGAAGTTATCTTCAGTTATTTATAATCTAAAAATATTGAGGCCCTATATTTATAGGGAGAAATGTGATATATACAAAAACCACCAAAGATTGAATTATATTTTCGCACAAATGTAATTAAAAAAGAGAAAAATGAGATGGTTAGAACTTATTAAAGAATATGATTGTTCAATTCATTATCAAATCATAAGAGAAATAAAAATTGTTGATTCATTAAGTACGAAATATCTTATTATTCTGTAAATTATAAGGATTTCAGGAGATCCTTTGATCATGGACCTAGTAAATTTAGACATGGTAATCACAAGTTAAGGGACATAATCAACCTGATATGAAAGAATTAATAAACCATGATTACTAGATAAGATAAAAAAATATAAAATATAAGATCATTTGTTACAAAATAAGATAGAGGTAATGAACAATGTGAAGTTTCATAAGTTCAATATTGATCAAGAAGGTGCATTAAAATTTTATACAAGGATTTGTGATATATATATACTAGAGATAAAGAAGGATTTGATGGATGGATTTCATATTTTTTACATTATCTATACATCTGGGAAGTAATAAAATGCATAAATACCTTCGTGATCATTATTGTCCGGATAACATGAAAAGAGATATTTTTTACTACACTACAATTTTTTGTGTGTGTCATCATGTGAAGGAGGAGCAATGGATTCTTAAAGGGGTATTGAAGCCACTACCCATACCAACATGAAAGTGGGAAAATATCACTATGTAATCTATCAGTGGTCTCCCAAGAACATCCAATGGAAACAATGTGATATTGTTTATAGTGTATTAACTCACCAAGACTTCCCATTTCATCACTATTCAGGAATATTTGTCTCTTGGCCAACTCTACAAGATATATGTATAGTAATTGTAAAGGTTTCATGTGGTTCTACTTTATATCAATTATGATAATTATCCAAGGATCACATCTATATTCTGGAGAATTCATCAACATTGTCTAAATAGTGAATTGAATTTCAATACAACCTATCACCCTAAACTTGATGTCCAATAGGAAAGGACTTTTCAAAAACCTGAGGAAATACTAAAAATAATCTCAATGAAATTTAAAGGTGTATGATATGAACACCTCTATTTTGTTTAGTTCTTTTAAAAAAAATCTTCCACCTGAGTATTCAAATGAAATCATGTGAATCTATATATGGGATGCGATTTAAAAATCGTACATGTTGGGATGAATTTGGTGATAGAATGATACTTGGGCCCAATATTGTATAAGAGATTATAGAAAAGGTTTATTCCATCAAACAAAATATAAAGGAAACTCAGAATCGATATAAGATATATGCTAACAACTGTCAATGGGGCTTGGAGTTTGATGTTGGATGGAAATGTTTTCCTTCATATATCACCATTGGAGAGATTCATGTGATTTATAAGTAAAGGGAAAGTGATCCCTAGGTACATTGGCCCCTTTTATACCCTTGATCGCATAGGAGAATTGGTCTATCAAATAGTACTTCCACTTAATAATCCTCGAGTTCATGGTTTATTCCAGGTATATCTCTTCGGGAATTACATACATGATCCCTCACACGTACTAAATCCCATGGTGGTACAACTGTAAAATGACCTCTATTTTTGAATAGTAGGTTGTGAAGATCTTGGAACGTAGAGACAAGGTTACACAAAAAAAGACTACCCACCGAGTCAAAGTGTTGTGGAGTAACCAAAAATATGAAGAAGTGATGTGGGAACCAGAGGATTCAATGAGACAGAAGTACCCTCACCTTTTCTCAATTTATAGAATGAGGTAAAATTTTAGGGATGAAATTTATTAGGGATAATATATGACCCAAAATTTTTAAAAGATATTTGTTTCCTAAATAAATGTTTTTTTACATATTACGTAACATTATGCAAATAAAAAATACAGATAAACAATTTTTTTCACATCATTAACAGTGACCATTAATTTATTCATCTATGAAACTAATTAAAATTCCAAACATTACAACATGATAAAAAATATAAAATACAATAGCTAAAATTGAAAACTAAGGATTGCCCCAATATTCTAGAATCATCACCCCAACTTCAAATGATATATAAACAAAAAAAATATTCATGAACAAATAAACATCTTAATAAATGAAAATATAACTTTAGAGATATAATGTAGTGAATTTGTGTGTGAAATAATGAAGTGGTATTTATAGGGTATAAAGGGAAATATGATTGTTGGTTAAATATGGAAGATGTTCAATATAGAAATTGGTCAATATGAACATTGGAAACTATTCCCTTGGTTGATAATTTTACCTATATAATTAGTGTTTATAATTAGTAATGAAAATCAATAATTGATATAGAAAAGAGAATCGATGGCATCAACCAATATTATTGTTCCTTTTGAAGCCATTTTTGAGAACATGGGATGGAGGTATCAACATAGGAGTTCTACCTTTTCCATTCACAATATAAGATTCAACAAGATAATATTGAATGAAATATACTATGGGATAAGTTTAATTTAGTAGAGATTACCACTCATTCAAGTTTATCTGAGCCACCCCATTATACCGCCACCATCACACACCATACCATTAGTAAAAATGTAGTCGTAATACGGGGTTATGTGTCTAGGACATAATTTCAAAAAGTGTAATTACATTTTATAAATAATTTTTTTATTCAATCATATCCATTTTAATAATTGTTTTTAATAAAATATATTTTTAATTGAGTTAAATTTGAAAAACAATTTGATGCAAATGAAACAGAATTTTATTTTTCTCAAAATTATAATCTATTTTTTAATAAACTCAAGTATTATAAATAATATTTTATTACTATAATGAACTTTCAAAACACTATAACTTAAATATAAATGATAGAATAATTTTATAATGAATTAATAAATTTTTTATGAGTGTCATGAATTTGATCGCGCCTTAAAAGCTTCAAATTTTAATTAAATAAATCCTTATATATATAAAAGAAATAATTTTGTTTCTAGAGAATTATTCTAGAAAAATAAACATTTTTTTAAATCAAAACAAACAAATTTAGTTAGGTTGAATACAAGATAATTTTTAAATATTTTATTTTTTCATTAATAATAGAAAATACAGTTTTTGGATAATTTTATGACTTCATATTTCTGTCATAATAATTTAACAAATAATTAAACACAATCCAAAATCTAATTCTTTTTATTTTTATATTATAAGTATTTTAATATATTTTAATAAATTTCTAAAACTAGAAGTTACATTCCAATGTCTAAAAAAGAAAATTTGATTCTTAAAAATATTTCTTTGTAAAATATTTACTTTTCCATTCCAAAAGAAAAATTAAAAAAATGGTGATCGATTTGAGTGGTTAAAATATCATAAAATGAATAAAAAATATTTGAAACCATGAGAAAAAACCATAGTAAAGGCAATTTTTTTTTCATTTTCCACAACCTAGATTTCCATGAAATATATTTACAAATTATTGACCAATTCCTCCACTTTTAATATAAATACCCACCCATTTCACCCTTCCCTTTCACTCCCAATACTTACTCCATGAATTTATAGTGATGTTAACTCCAAAGGAGTCCCCCAAGGTTTCCTCAATACCCCATTGATCTATCATCAAGTTTTAAGAAAAAATATTCAATTTAATAGAAATCTCTACTTCTCTTTTCAATTCAAGTTACCTTTTCATGTGGTATGGCTTCTAATTTCAAAAATAATGTATTTTTTCTACTTTATATTAACAAATTTCTATAATAATATTATTTTATTAATTGGATACCATTTTACCCTCTAATTTTAACCATTTATAAAATCATTTTTTATACCTGACATGCTATCGAATTTACTTATCAAATCTCTCTCTTTTATATGATTAATTTTATTTTCTTTTTTATTCGAATACCCAATACTTTATTATGTTCAATGGGTATTCAAATATATGCAAACATTAATTTTTTATTCATATATTAACATATATGAAACTCAAATTTCCTTTTGTGGGTTAAAAAATGACGTAATGATCAAGTCTTTAAGCACTTTTGTAAGTCAATATTTTGATAAGAAACATGTTCATTATTCTCCGTGGGTTATTAATGAAATGATTGATTATGATATATATATATATATATATAACATTAATTAATACATATTTATATTTTTCCCTTATAGAACTCCATTTCATTGGGTAAATAATTTTATCTCTACAGATGACATGTTTGACAATACCTTGGTGAATAACCTTGGTAATTTTCATTTATGAAACCATGGTGATAATAATTGGTGATATTCTTATAATTGTATCATTTAAATATTATAGTCACATTTACATGTTATTATCCATGTTATAATTTTTATTATATGCCAATTTCTCATTCTTTATAGTTATAAATCGTGCCCTTATTGTTATAACTCGTAATCACATGCTTTATGTATATCTTGCTTATTTCCATTTTTGGGCATCATGCTCACCCCTTTCCATTTTTGAATGTCCCATATATATAATATGTAGTAAAAGTAACCTAGATATTACCCATTAATATTTATTCCAATTATATTTAGAAAAAAATGTTTACATTTATTATGTATCTTATTTCCCCGAATTTGAGCTTTAAAATATCCCATATTTGTAATTATTAATAAAAAGTTATGTAATAAAAAGGTAGGATTCCATATTTGATAAGGAAAATTGTAGTTCCTTATAGGTTATTAAAAAATGACCAAAAATTTCCATTTTAGGTCATTTATCAAGGTCAAATTGTGGACCTTTAAAGGTCATGCATCCTAGACAAATGATTTTCCTATTAATATAATGAATCCAGGACCATCAGGTCTAATAGTTAATGGTCATACACATTTTTTTGGGTTTTTATAGTTTTTGGTAATATTGATAAGACCTGTTCTGAGAGGTTTACCATAATTTTCAATGTAATAATAGAAAAATATTTATAGGAATAGTTTTTGTGAGATTTATGCATGAACAACCTCTTCTGGTTTATCCTATCCTTTTATAAATTAATAACAAAGGGTATGGTCATGGATTACACCTTATAGTTCGACTATGATATTTATCGATAAATGATAAGGAATGATTATGGAATTTTAAATTAAGACATGGTTATTTATTACACATAAAAGGATAACCATGGTACTTTTGGCACATTGTTAATTCATAAGGATGAGATCAATACTGAGAACATGGTTTCAGATAACAGTGAATTGTGGGACCATGATATTTTTGGTACATTTATTGGTGAAATGGATGAGCAAATCAATGAAAACATGATTAGTGATTAAACCTAATAGGATGATCATGGTATTTTTAACTAATTTATTAATCACATGGATAAATACATAAATGAGAACATGGTTAGTGATTACATCTAAAAGAAGAATCTTGGTATTTATATGAGTTGAACTGGCCCACATTCCCAAATATATTGCTAAAGAAACATTAATATTTGGATTTTATACTATGTGATATAAATCAATCCAACCATATATTTATTTCTATAATATAAACATTACTTATATTAAATTACCACATAATCCCAGAACCCATAGTTTTTTTTATCTTTGGAGGATAGCTACAAAAAAATCATATTTTGACCATTTTTCCATATTGGTATTATACTAGACATCATTTAAGATATATTTTAATTTAAACCTATATTCATAACTGAGAAAATTGAAAAAAAATAAAGTGGTGATCTTAGATGTTTAAAAAGAATAATCATAAGATATGGAAACTGAGGATCATAAGTGATTATAACAAATGTATATGGGTATCAGAACATAATCAAATTCCAAGAATATGACATTAGGGGATCATACCCAAATAAAAATGGATACTAAGACATAGATTATAGACATAATCCAACAAAAAATGACTATAATGAAAAAAATTTAAATTTGGAACAAATATAAGAGTATAAATAATAAAATAGTGGAGTGCTATCATGTCTTATTTCCTATTACATGGTGATTCATGCATCACTACCTAATTACCATAACAAAATAGAGCAAGAATCACCTCCTAATTTTCATAGTATAGTTATCATTAATACTTGATTCTCATAATTATCTCATGAGATATAAATCTTTACTAAATTCATTAGATGGATATATAATTTTTATCCCACCCATCACATAATGAAAATATGTCATATGTGATCCATGATAACATGAAAAATTCATATTTCAAAATCATTTAACTAACCGATTGGAAAAATATTTGTTTTATGAAAAAATTCATAGAAAATTTCATAAACCATCTAGAAAAACAAGTTTCATGTCATAATAAAAACATACACTAAGATTAACATAAGGAATATCAAAGGATGTTGATTTATATGAAAAAGGATTTTTAATGATTATAGAATAAATAAATTTGAAAAATAAAAAGAAATGCTACTTTTCTTTTTAAAACCATTAAGAATAAATATTTTTTTGAAAAAATTTTGATAAATGTAAGAGAATATTCATAAATAATAATGGGAAATAAAGAATGTGGTCACACTAAAATGTTAAAATATATTATTTTCTACACTTCTTTAAAAAACAATCTTTATTGAATGATCTATAAATTTATTTTATTTTTTTTAAAAATAAATTAAAAATAACAAAAACTTCAATTAATCAATTATATAAACATAAAAAAACTCATCCATAAAATAAACCAATGAATGTGTATTTAGAGGAGGAATGTTCCCAACCGAAAAGAAGTGGTGTTTTTTGTATCACTAACTAGCATTACATTGTTTAAATTATTCACCAATGGAAATGAAATTCATAGTGGAAAAAAATGAGAATAAAATGGATTTGGGTTTTATAGATAAAATTCACACACTTTTCCCTTGTTGGAAATTCATTCATAGAAATATATATTTGAAAATGATGTTGGAATGAAACCATTTTTTTTTCATAACATATGAATCAAAATATATTAAAAAGAGATATTATGATTGATTTCTAAATATATTAAACTTCTATGAAGGTATGATGAAATTAATAAATAGTAAAATATGTACTAGATATAAAAATAAATAGGTGGGGAATATGGAATATGTATCAAAAAGATAATGTTGAGACCAGAAACCCTGATGAATTTTATAACATTTAAAAAAAACCTATTGAGAGAAAGATTATGATATGGGATAATAAATGATATAAATTAAATATTTTATCGTGACTTAATATTTTAAATAGGAATTATATAAACCATATAAAATAAAATAGGTTAATATTATAAAACATGGCTCAATAAGGGAATTTGAGACCGGAAACCCTTAAAATAACTCACATGTTCTACAAAAGTGATTTAACCTTTTATATAGTAATCATAAATATTTTGAAAAAATATTTCATAACCTTATTCATATAAATACAATATATACTCTTCAAATATAATAATTTATCATGTATTTATAAGTTTGTTATTGTTTATTTTCATCATTGTATATTAGTAATTTTGATCGTTTCACTCATGTTCTATAACGGAGATATCAAACCCCCTTCATTGATACTAATTTAATCATTAAGATGTTATAAAATATATTTAAATATTTTTTCAATGATTTATATAACCCCATTTCTATTTGATAGAAACAATGAGCATGGTTAGAGAGAATGATACCCACAATAATATTTTTTCATATAATTTACCAATATTAACAAATTGCATAATAATAATAGTTTATTTTTTTCATCCTTCAGAAATCATATTAATGAAAAATATTACTCCTTATCATCATTTATATTTATAAAATATATTTTTATAATCATCCAAGTAATTTTATGTAAAAAATAGCAATTTCATGGAATTAATAATTTTCACGTACACGTATGTGGCATTTTAACATTTCAGTTGATTGAATGGAAAGAAAAAAATGATGATTTATGTTAAAAAAGACATAATTAATATATATACAATATTTATTCATTATATAAATTCTTATAACAATTAATTTTAGGTGGAGATGAAAAAACATGTCATCATTAGAGGTGATAAGCTTTACAGATGCATGGGCGACGTTATCATTTTTCAAATAAAGGGGAGAATAATGGTTAATGGTAATATCATGAATATAATAATTTTTAAGCATACTCTTTATACTATTTTGATTATTTTCAAATTGTTTTAGTAAGATTGATGAAGGGTGGGTGATAAAAATAGGGAAGAGAATGTTATAGAGTGAATACTACTTATGTTGACTATTTGAGTCTTGTGTTGAAAGGCCTCTTGGAAATAGAAAAAATGAGAGAATTTTTTGTCACCATGGGTAGAAAATGGGTAAAGGTATTATAGGAGAGGTAAAATGACCATGGGTCTAATAAGAACTATTATCCCCACCCGTTCATTTTCACAAGAAAAAATAACTTCTGAAACAAATAAAAATAAATAAATTTTGCTTATAAAAATATAAGCATATACAATATGAAAAGAGAAAAAAAAATGCTTGAGTGAATATTTAATCGAGAAAATTTTCTTAATTTGATTTTTTTGTTTATATAAGTCATTTGTTTATTATGTGAGAATATAAAATTTTAGGAACAGGATATCATGCATGTTTATACATACTGATGTATTTTAACAATATGTATGTATTTATATATAACAACTGAAACACCAAGAACCCAGTGTTAGTGTATACTTAATTACACTGACTTATATATAGGGGATCTCACCTTGCCAGATATATCAGTTTAGTAGTCTTTGAAAACTTTATTCATATATTATTCCTATATTACATTGAAAATATAAAAGTATATAGCATAAAAAAATCATTTATCCTCAATACTATTCATAATATCCTTATTAATATCCTAGAGAAAGGGAAAAAATAAAAGAGTGATATTGTATACTCAGTAATAGTTATGTACAAAAAAATCTATCATGATTAAATAAAGAATAATTAATATGGAAAGGTAAATAACTGAAAAAACATTGCATATATTCAAAAACTTGAGAACAAAATGAATCCATGGTTAATATCAATGCAGTAATGTCATGGATAATAATAATTTAAGTCCCAATGAAATATATTATTAATATTGGTTTTCAAGATATCATACATCATGGTATTTCTACCATCAATGTATTATGCTATGATAGTTTAAACTATGAAAAAACATACACTAGAAACACATTTAATATTGGATTACAAAAATGGTTCCTAAGACCTGTTGATGGAATGAGGGGATATATAATTTTGAGCCCCACCCATAATTGCATGACCAATGCATTACTACTAAGTTGAATGGTCAACATAAATTCATTACCAATACTCCATATCAAAAATATTCTTTGTTTAGTAATGATTACAGATTATCAATAATTCCACATGAAATAAAATAAAATTAAAATTAAAAAACCATATATATAAACTATAAACATTTTATAAAATAATATTATCCATGATACAAATAATATAGACATTTAATGGAAATTTTACTTCCAATGATCATAATAATGTGAATCATTCAAGGATGGTATAATTTCAATATATCCACAGGGGAGCATAACTAAAAAATGGTTTGTTTTAATTGACAATTAATAACACTATAAAATGATTTTTTAATCATTATTAAGGAAAAATAACCAACCAATTTTAAAATAACTTCTTTAAAAACTAAAAAAGTAAAAAAATTATGAAAAAAATAACTTTTAAAATAACATTCTAAACTTGTAATGTAAGCATCAAAACATAAGCAAATATGATGGTGGGAAATTCCATTCATGATATATAAGTTAAAAAACATTTATTTCAAACATATGAAAGAATAATAATTTATTTGTAAAATGATAAAAATATTAATTTTAAACCATTTTGTAAACATTCATACATAGTTAAAAATTTTATTTGATGTGTAATTTTAGAGTAGTAAAAAATTATTGAAACATTTTAAATAAAATATTGTCAAGGAAGAAAAATATACTTGATCCAAAAGAAAATAAGATAATATTTTCATTTAATCATACCAATTGAATCAATAACTTGAATTCAATCAATAATCCTGATTAATAAATTTTTATTCTTGTTAAATACCATAAATTGTCAGTATTTACACCTCAAAAACACACACATGTGCATATTACTATATATGTCTCAATGGAGTGGAAATTGAAGAGAAATCACTTAGCTCAAGTTCAAATGTCCTCATACATAATCTAACTTACTTGATAGTAAATTTAAATTTATTTTAATTTCATAAAATAACCTTACTAATATATACAAATATCATGTTGATATATTATAACATTTTATCACCATTTTACTAATAATCATTTATTATTATTATTATTATTTCAGTTGTTAACTTATTTTTTTCAAGTATGTTTTAATTCAATAGAATTAGTCCATGAATATTTCTCATGGTTCCATAATCTATATAATTTCATTTAAGAAATAAATATCAAATTTATAATATATATATATATATATTATAGTTCATCAAATATAGTGATAGAAAAATGAATTACACCATTCATGGGGATGGTAGGACCTATAGATGCATGAATGATGTTTTCATTAATTAATGGTTATATTGAAAGAAAGTTAGATAATTATTAAACTTCATAGAGTAATTATTGTTTCATATAAATCATTTATATTAACTATTTTTTACCTTATTATTATCCATGTTGATTGTAAATGAAAAACTATTCACATCAAATTGCAGGCGTTATAGTCCACATATATGCATGAGTGGCGTTATCATTTTCCAATATATTGGAAGTTAGGAGGATATATATGATATAATAGTTAATTAATAATTATTATTTCACAAATATATTATATATTAATTAGTACCATATTTTTAATCATCCAAAAGAAATGGTGATGGAAAATGAATTGCTCTACTATGTGGAGATGGTAAGTCATACGTACGCACGAGTAATGTTTTCACTATTAATAGGATGGAAAATAGATGTAATATGTATATCCCATATTCGTAATAACATATAAGATTATTTATGATAATATATATATTATCTTATGATGGATTCAAAACATTAATAGTAAGTATTATAAAAAATAAACTTGAATGACTCGACAAAGACGATTACCTCTTCTTCAGTGTACTTTCTTTAGATATCTTCTCAAGGGACTTATAGTTGTATTTTTGAAACACCTCAACCTGTAGAACATTTCTTAGGATGTTTATCGGTTTTTGGTTAGGGTTTATTCGAGCTATATTGATCAATGTGGCGTGACGAATTGAGAGAATGGGTATCCTTTTATAAGAGGGGATGGGTGGTCTTGGAATTTCAGAAAGTATTAAACTAATATAAATTGTATATCATTTAAAAATTTATAAAGAATATTATAAATAGAAATTAGTATTATTATGAGTCTAAATACTCCCATACAATAAAATTTGGACAGGTTGGAGTTGTTCTTTCACCATTATCTTTTAGTTTTAACCCAATGTTAACCCTTTTTCTAATTACCGAAATATTAAAGTGTTTCATCATTTCAAGGTCATGAATGTTACCATATGAAGACATGAAAACCATAAATGAACCATTGTTGTTTTTTAAACCATATAAAATTAATTTTTTCAAAGATAATATTTTTATGAATTTTAAATCATAAAATATTATTTATTATAAAATATACTTAATATCATTTTTAACATTATTCATTTATTTTGAGGTTAAATAAATCAATAAAAAATATAATTCAAATATAATAAATTAAAACTTCCATAATAAGTAATATATATTTATAATATTTTTGGGGAACCTTAACTTATTCGAATTATAACATTGTTAATATTTTTAATAACATTTACTTTATTTTTCTATTAATTTAATAAATACTCTGTCTGTATTACATAATCATTTAACATAGTTATTTCACCACAAAAAATTAGAGATAAATTACCCAAAAATATAATTATTTACAATAAAATAAAAATTTATAACTAAACATACCTTCTTTTTATTCCATGGTAAAAAAAATTAAAAAAATAAAACTAAGTGAATGTAATTTTTTATTTTTCTTTATATAAAATAATATAAAGGTTAGAAACCAGCCCAAATATAAATAAAAAATTGATATATCAGAATATTGTCTCATTATGAATTTAATTGGTTTGTCTATTGGATTTATGGAATGTTTTGTGGTCATCTTCATGTCCTTATAATACTATTTTAACCTTAATTAACTCAATTTACATTTGCTGTAGTAACAAAATTTTCTGCAATTATTATTCATAATGATTAAAAATAAAAGGGAAAATTTTAAAAAATTCAGACCTCTTAATTCCAAATATATAACCCATTTTCACGACTTAATTTAAAAAATTAGTATAATTAAATTTTAAATTTTACCTATAAAAAATGATGAAAAGGTGTTTTTTAGAAAAGTCCTTTTTTTATGTATAAAAATATTTCTATATAAAATTCAGTCATAAAATTCAATAAAATTTACATATTTGAAATATTATTCATACAAGAAAATGAATTTCATTTTTAAATCATTTGAAAATAAAAATTGACTTTTTAAATACTTGAAACAAAAATAATGTTTTTAATAAAGATTAGTATTTTCACTATTCACTAAAAAATAAATATTTTCAAAAAACAAAAAATTTCACCATAAATTAATTTTTTAATGGTGAATTTACAAATGATATTATTTTTTTTAATATAAAATATATATAATTTACATAAATTAATTGTAATATTTTCTAAAAAAGGAAATAAAAATAATTTTTAAAAAACTGTATTTCTAAAGCATAAAATAATGACACTAAAAATTGAGTAATTATTTCTGAAGAATTAATAAATTAATTTTCATTGAGTAGGTCCTATATATATATATATCAATATTTGTTTAATAATATTCATAACTACTAACTTAATGGCTATGTTATAACATTCATATTTAAATCATAATATTTCATGGTTCATTTATGCTTGGTGTTGCGTGTTGTATACACTATCGAACATAGTGTTCTTTTAAAATCACTCATTGTTACATTTACATGTTTAGGAAAATTCAAAAAATGTATGTATTTTTTATTCATTTGGTTTTATGTAATTTCAATGAATTTATACATACCATATACAATTTATTAATTGGGAAGATAAATGGGAGGCATGGTACCATGCAATTTCATACTTTATATTGAATACTATATGTTTATCGGTGTATCATCCTTCACGAAATATTTAAATAGCATGCATGAATGTGTATGTAATTTAAAAAATAGCATGAATATTATACATATATTTTGTATATATGTAAATATAAAACATATAATGTTTTCATACATTAATCTTACACTGTATGAATCTAGAAGAGGCTTGGGATACATAGGTGTATGTAATTTTATACTTCATATAGAATATATCATGTCCATATGTATGTAATTTTTAAAAAATATGCATATTATATATATATAGGTTTTTTAATCTCAAAGAATGTATGAAAACTACACATGTACATGTTCATGGATAATGATGTTTTTTAGATATTAAAGAATATAGGTGTTTTTTAAACAGTGTGAATGCATTTATAATGTAAAAAAATGAAGGAATTATTCATATAATGAAGTAATTTAAATGAAAAAAAATTGATAAATAAACATAGTAAATTTTATTTCTAAACTTACATCAAAGCTCGTTCATTAGATTCATTATTATGTTGGAATTCCACAATACCTCCAAGATTTTCATGTTTGTACTGCCCATTAAAAGAGCCAATATTCAAATGGAAATAAGAGGTTAAAAAGTAGGGACCCATCAATAGAACTAATATTCAAACCATTACTAGGTGTTGATCAAAACTACACAACCAACTCCAAAAATTTCTCATTATGCAAAAATTAATAATTTTTTCACCATATCTCTCTTTGAAATATCAATGATTAAAAAAATTATTTCAGGTATTTATCTATATAAAAACTCACCATATAATAAGAATGGATCTAACTCTTTCCATGGTTTACTCTTGCATTCCATTAATTTTAATCTCATGAATGCACATTAGATTCTCCATTATAAAGGCCACCAATCCAACTCTATTTATATAACATGATGAGAAGGGTTCATTTTTACAATAGTTTTTTGGACTTATATAAATAAAATTCCTAGAAAATATAATAAATGAATCAACAATTCATTTGGGTAAACTTAAATTAAGTAAAGTGAAAATAAAACTGTATGAATTTCAACGTATTCACTCCACTAGCTCACTTTAAACTTTGACAGCAAGAAAATTGTGCATGATATTCCCCCTGAGTGTATCTAAAATATTTTGGTTTTATGGGTTAGTGTGAAGAATAGACATGAGCATAGGGTAACAAAATTTTACTAAAATATTTCAATGTTGGGCTCATAGAAATTTACTCTACTAAATCCAACATCCCTAAAAATGGAAATCCATGTATGGAACACTGATGTTGTAAGAATAAATGATATTTTTTTGAAAATAAATTTTTTCAAAAGAATAAATAGAAGAAGTTGAGTTTCTATACATATCCTAGAGGATAAAAAAAATTATAGACATTTTACATTATTCCTGTTGTTTTTTTCATGGAATACATGTTTCTATAGAACTCCCAATTTAAGGGAATCAAGCCTCCCTTGTAAATGTTAAATGTGACTCTTCAAAATGACTTAGTTTAAAAAATTTTGGGGTCATTTCTTAATTGGAAAGGAAAAGAAGTTTCTCTCATGAAGAAGAAGTTGGTTCAAGTGTTTTACCTAGTTCTGTAATAATTTATAGGGTAGCTAAGAGGTATCTACATTAGTAATGTGAATATAATATTATAAGAGCATCTGAATTTAGTTGAACATAAATACATGGCCATCATCAAACCAGGGATTATAATATATGTACACAATATTTTTTATCTTATTTTAGTGTAACACAATTGAAAAAATAAATATATTTAGTAAATGAAGAGAACAATACCATGGAATATGGAACATTTTTGAAGAAATGTTCTGAATGATATGAAAATTTTTCAGTTACAGTGACAATAATTGATAAAAATTAAAAATTATCCCAATCATAATAAATAATTATAATTAATGCTAGATTTTATTAAAAGTGATCATTATAATTAATTTTAATTTTGTTAATATTTTTTATTCTGTTACAAGATATATTAAGTAATAAATTATATAATAGTTACATATGGCCATACCTTGTCATTAAGAGTACATATGAATCATTTTTTTATTGTTTCTTCCAAAAAATTAGATAATATAATAGTTCATAAAACCATTTTTAAAATGTTTAACATAGAAATAATGATAAATGATATTATTTATATGATAGACATGAATGATGGTAAATCATTCAATGGGAATTAATTAAATAAATAATATAAATTAGAAATTAATATTATAATGACCTCAACCCTAGTCACCCGTAGTTGTTATCTACTTTATCACATTGGAACTTGATACAACAAATCGCATCCTAAAGGATAAAATATATTATTAGTCTTGGTAAAATTATTCATATATGAAATTATTATTGCATTTTAAAACATATAATATGAAAAATATTTTCTTTGAGATCATTATTATTCCCCTAAGAATATCCATTCATATCAATCACAAAACACTTCCTCGTATCCTACGGAAAATAAAATATAAGAATTGGGCGAACTCATATGATTATAAAGGGTCACTATATAGAAGAAGTTATCATGAATAAATAAGGATAATCAATATGGAATGGTAAATAAAAAACACATTCTATTTAATAAACAACTAGATCATAATATGGGAGGAATAAATGATGATCAAATAAATCCATATAAAAAATAACATGATCTGAAAAATTATTGATGGATATTATAAATAAAAAAATAATCACATGGACAATAATAAGTGATCTCATAGTGGGGGAATTTATAATTCCAAATATCTAAAATATACCATCAAGACCTTTTACAAGAGTGTTTAAATTTATGGATAAAACCCATTTAATTGGTCCTACTGATTTGTCTCATGAGACCTGTCGAAGCATCAAGGGGATACCTATAACATACCCCACCCAAAATTTAATAATTTCAATGAATTACTCATATTAAAGGGTTAAAACATAATCAATATAATTATACATATTGAAAAACTAAAATATAAATGTTATTACATACCCCAATCAAATAAACATAATCATAAACCATCCAGACTAATTTGGTGAATGGTAATAAGACAGTTCATCTCTAGTCAAACTAATCATAATCCATATAGAAAAATAATAAGGATGGTACAATTACAAAATATCCCCAATGTAGTATTATTAGAATAACGGTTTTAGAAATTAATGAATAGAAATTACATAATGAGATCATTTAAACTTTCTTAAGGAAAAAAACCTTTTCAATTTTAAGTTTTCCTTTTTAAAACTATAATTTCCCATAATAATTTGAAAATATTTTTAATTGACAAATAGTGAGTAAAAATTCAAACATGAGGATTTCTATCAAATATGCCTTATTTTGAAAATGATATGAGGGCTCCTTTCAAAAAATTATATAAAATTAAAACATGAGTAAAAATTTATTTAATAAATATATTTTTGAATGTCAAAAAATTTGATTTTTTTCATAAAACAGGGATTTCGATGAAAAATGATTTTCAACCTAACATAGAAATAAAGTATTTTTCTTAAAAAAAATTATATATATTTTTAAGCACCAAAGAGAGAGAAAATGGTACTATTACTTGAAAGATTTTTTGAATAACAATAGGATAATAAAATATATTGATTTTGAAATATAAATTTCATATAATTCCCCTACGGGATACTTAAACAGAAATAACCTCGAATAGTTATGTGATTCTGAAGTAAACCCTCATTACATGCAAACTTTTGAATCAAAATCCCCATTTAAGAAATAATTTCAAATAAAACATTAAATAACATGAAGTTAAATAGATTAATTATATAACATATCAAAATTATTATTATATACACCATAAAAAGGAATAATTAGTGAATATGACATTTGTCTCACATAAGTAAAAGTGGGATGGGGAACACTTACCTTTAATCTGATTTCCTTCTTACTTGTTTAAACCTATTTTATAATAAATATAAGTTTATTATAAATATATTAAATGGAAATAATTATGTATATATATATATATTACCATATATTATTATTTTAGTCTTTTATCACTTTCTTATTAGCAATTCATTATTAAAATAACTATTCTATGTGATACTTACTTCGTTTTTCATGTATATTTTGGGTTGGAAATTTCAAAAATATTAAATTATTCTTGTTTAAATAATATCAATAATTTTATCAATCATTTAAATATAATATATATTAATTATTTTTGTTTTTATATAAATCTATAAATGTTAATGATATGAAATTCATCACACCGTTCATGAAAACGGTCGGTCGTATGTATGCATGAACACAATATCAATTTTATCGACAGATGTGGAGAATGGAAAATAAATATTAATTAACCAATAAATATTGTTTTTTATTTCATATATAGAATTTATATTAAAAAATAAACCCACATTTCAACACATGTGAAACTAAAATGAAAAACATTTCCCATCACTACGTGGAAGCGGAAGTCCACATGTACGCCCAAGAAACATTATTGTTTTCTAATGGATTAGAAGTTAAGAGGTTATATGTGGTATTTTATTACAAATATATTTTTTAGGTCATAAATATCTAATATATACAATAATTTTAACCATATTACCTTCCACATATAGTGTAAGTGAAAAAAGAATCACATCACTTCATGGGGCGGTAATCTGTTGTACACACGAGCGACGTTATCGTATCCCGCATGGAATGAAAATTAAGAATGTACATATGATAATATTATTAAAAAAATATAATAACTTTATAAATATTATATACATATGTCAAATCCATCATTATATCTATCATTTAAATGTGGTAATTAAAGGAAAATTACATTGGTTCGTGAGGAGGTAGTCCGTCATATACACGAGCACCAATTTCATTTTCTATTTTATGGAAGCGATGATACATATAGGTTTATAAATGAACATAATAATTTATCATTATATGGGAGATAATATTTTTATTATATTATAAGTATTGAATAATATTTTAAGGAGTTGGAAGAATAAATGAAATAAAAACATTCATTTAAGAACATTACCTCATCTTCAGACAAATTCTTTAGGTTTTCACTAAAAGCCTTCGTATGTCAGATTTATGATCAAACCCCAGAATCTAGGATGTTTTTCAAGGATTATGGAATATATCATGGATGTTATTTTTTTTAACCGAATGGTTTATAAATTTTGAAGAGAAGAGGATAGGGGGTGTCCTTTTATAAGTAGGTGAGAGGATACACATGGAATTTTGGAATGAATAAAGTGCACCCATAATTTTCACATTCCAAAAGGCTAAAAATGGGTAATTATAGAACCTAATGGGATATAAAGTATATATATGTCCATATAAAATGTTTTTTAATTTTTTTATATAACTTTTATCACTTTTCATTATAGTTTAACCCCTCGGTATTTCTATTTTAACCGTAACCATGGTATTTAATTTTTATTATTTTAATATTCATTATGGTAAAAAATTATGTTGAAATTAAAATATAATATAAATTATTTTAATTCCAAATATATAATTCATTTTTTCAAAATAAATTAACATAAATTGAAGAATTTAATTTTAAATTAATCTCTCAGAATCATCAAAAAATCAGTTTTTTTCGAAGAAAAACATTCTTTAAAAAAACTATATATCGTAATTAAATATAAAATTAATTCCAATGACATACAGTTGATAAATTTTAATATAATTGAACTAATTATACATTAATACAAATTTAAAATAATATTTTAACATTATAAAAAAATTATTTTTAAAGACAATTGTTAATAAAAATCTGTATTGTTTTACTATTCAATAAAAATTAGTCATTTTAGAATATTATAAAAATTTCAAACAAAGTTAATTTTTACACATATATTTAATAAATAATGTTTATTTTTTCAAATAAATTTTCTAAAAGTGTTAAAATTTAATTTTAAATTATGTGTGCAATGTGTGACTACATAGCCTTTTAGAAAAAAATACATTTTTTCAGAAAAAAATTCTTTTTATTTTAAATGATTCTTATTTTACTTATAATCAATATATCCATTGAATTTATTTTATACATCTGTAAAAAATATTATTTTTATTATTTATTTATTATTATTCATTCCCATCAATTTAATGGCTAGTTTATAAAGGTATACTATTTCATGGTTCTCTTAAAATTTGGGTTCCTTACTTCACAAGATATCAAAGAGGATAAATTTTTTTAAAAGGAACTATATAATAAATTATATAGGTGTTTTATTATCTTATAAACTTGTTGTTTATTGTTATATTTTCTATCAAATGTGATCTTTCACTTTTAAAATCATGGGTTGTTAAATACTACCCCTTATATAAAATGCATCTTTGATATTTAATATTGATCAAGATAATCAAGGGTTTGACATTAAAAATACCCTTTATAAAAACAATATTATGATAAGAGTTATTAAAATATAAGATTCATAAGAGGGGAAATGGAAGTATAATTGTCATTATAAATAATCACATATCTTGGTTTCCATGTATGAAAATATAGGTTGGAAGTGAAGATACAGATATGGAAGAAAAGTGTAATGAACAAATAATGATGGAGGGTGATATAGGTCACTAATACCAAGAAATTAAATGATAAAGGGAATGTCAACAACCACAAAACCATAAATATGTGGTGAGTTAAAATACTATTCATTCGATAGAAATGAATGTATTCAGACAACATTTTGTTCTGAAGATATTTTTCCTAAAGCTAAGGAATATAAGAAAATTTATATAATTTTTATATTTCAATTTCATAAGAATAATTTCAACCTTTGGTTTTACTTTGATCAATTTCCAATTCAAGTCATACTTTAAAAAATGAAGATTGAAAATGAATATTTATTCCTGATGCACTAAAGAAAACTTTTGATGGATCATACGATCCATAAAAGAATGAAAATTTATTCCTCCTATCTCTTGATATATTTCAAGATATAAATGGTAGTCATGAATTATCCAATAAAAAATTAATTTCTAAAACCTGAATAATGATCCAAAATTTCAACACGATCCATTTCATAAATAGTTAACCTCAAGACTCCTCCAAAATGTGTCTGACCAAATTCAAATTCCAAAAAATTATAAGTAATGTCACAAAATTTCATAAATTATCATCAAATTAGATTCAAAAAAAATAATTATATTTGAATTCTATATACCCAATATTTAATTTTCGTAATCACCATAAAAATTCATTGAAAACATTCCTGCTTCCAAAAATTATTTTTCCCATATTCCTTAAATAAAATCTCCAATTATCAAATTTATTCCATAATTCCTAAAATGAAGTAAACTCCAGAAAAGATTACATAAATCGGAAAATGTATAACCAATTTCATGTTCACCAATATTATCCCATAAACATTTCTTTATCATTATTATATCAAAATAACACACATATTAATGGTTATGTTCCCTTAGTTGTGTGTTTTTCAAAAGATAAATTTCCCAGTAAATTGCTTTTATTCATCATTAGTACCATTGTACAAATGCCTTAATATATATATATATAAAGAAAATATTAAATTACAATTATTATATGTTTTATTATTACTATAATGAGAATATAATTCATAAAATACTTCTACAACATAATTATTTAATCGAAATAAATAATAAATATAATAATTCCACTTCTGCCGTAGTAATATAATTAGTCTGAACATGATCCCTTAGATCCCTCTAGGGTATATTCCCTTTATTCCTAGAACATATATTTATGTAGTTCCCAATTAGAATTAAATTTTAATAATTTAACATTTTAAACATTCTTATTACCCTTGAAAGCAAGATAATGGTGGCCTTTCTCTCCACACTTTTAGTAAACTGTCATTCCCTTCAAGAAAGTATCATAATTTTTCTTTCCACAATTATCATATAGGGAAATACAAATTTCCCTTCCTCTATTTATCAATATTTTCCTTTTCCATACTCTTCTACGACTTCTTCCCTTCGAAGCCAAAATCCTTGGATAATTATTTATATATCGTTATAGTACTTGATATTATGTCCTCATATTATGGGAAGATTTGGTAGACTAGTTCCCTTCAGTGAATTGGATTTGACTCATCCAATAAATGGTTAATCCTCATCTTTGGATTATTTAGGTTGTTCTTTGAATTCCATTATGACCTTTTAATTTTGGATTTATACTTAGATAATTTTTTATATTCATTTTGTATTAGACTCATGAATTATCTCTCCATATTTACTCATTGCTCTTGTAGAAAATAATTTTCCAAGAAGTGTACCTCAAAATCCTTTCATTACATGTTTGTTATTTCTTATTCACCCTTATATTTTTTAATCAATAACCACAATTGTTCCATATATCCTGAATGATGAAAAACTGCCATAACAACTTTATACCTCTCTTTGCTTCCCAAATCAAGATATATATTCTCTTAGAAATATATAAGTTGATAAAATAAAAATATATTTTTAGTCCCATTAAATTATGGAGGTTTCTGATGCATAAAGAGGTCTATCATTATTACACCACATGGTGGATCTATAGGCTACTCCATATAGGACATTTTATCTCTCTTAACCTAATTCAACTTCCCAAATATGTTTATAATTTGGTAATTTCAAGTTTTATCTCCAAATTCGTCTTCAATATCTTTTCTAGGAGGGAAATCCCAACTTAGTGTACGCTAACTGATATCACTCTCATTCCTTCTTATATATTCCATTTCTAAAAAATGTAATAAAATTGATTTGATCATAACATTACGAGACATAATGTATAATCCCAAAATTAGTTAGACACTTAGTACAAAATTTTTAAACTATTAATGGATAATCTAATAATCAAAAACATGGTTTCACTGGGAAAGTTTTCAAATCATAAAACTATTTTAAAATAATTTATAATGGTTCTTGAAGAAGATATGAACTAACAAAATCATAACCCCTAGGAGTGTCAAACCATGTTCCTAGGAAAGCTCATTATCATATACCAAGTAAAGCTTGAGTCAAGTCTGAAATGCCTTTTTTGAGTTGTTACCCCTAGGTATATATCTTATAGAACCATTTCCACATGTAGAATTTAGACAGAGATGAATTCCTAGGAAAACCACATAGTATCCTCCTTACCAAAACTTTTGGATGTTATCTTACACTTATACTTATCCTTAAAGTTAGTCATAGGGTTATATTCCAAAATCTATGTTTTCGTAAATTTACTTAAAAAGGTTCTACTAAACATTCTATTAAACAAACTATAAATATCCTAACTCAAGTCACCCGAGTGAGTGTCTACTTTATTAAATTACACTAGATATACAAAATTTTATCCCAAAGGGAAAAATAGTTTATTAGTCTTGGTAAAATATATACATTCTTGAAATTCATATTAAATTTTAAAAACATAAAATATAAAAAGTATTTTCATTGAGAGAAACATGATTCAACTTATTTTATACATGTATATAAATTACAAAACACTTCCTAGTATCCAAGAAAAATAAAACATAAGAAATGGGTGAGATCATATGATCTCTAAGGGTACACGTACAATTTATTCTATCATGATTAAATAATAATAATCATTATAGAATGGTAAATAATTGAAACACATGGCATTTAAATAATAAATTTAGAATAATATGGTAGTAATAAATGATGATCAAATAAGGACATATAAATTATTAGAAGAGCTTGAAACTTATCTGGGGATATTCTAACCAATTGAATAATCACTGGAAATAAATAACTAAACTCATAATAAGGGAATGCATAATTTCGGACATCCGAAACATACTACCAATATATTTCACAAGACTTTTAACATCCCAAAACATGATCCCCTTTTCCTATTACCCGATCTGGTGGGTCGCATGGCCTCAAGCATGACTCCATGTATGCTAGAGGCATCGTACTAGTAGTGAGGTTCTAACATCCTAGATAATTATAGAATAACAATTTTTTATATCTATTAATATTTTTGATTTATATATTCATATTACATTAAAGGGGATTCTAGGTCTGATATCATACTCAACAAGAAACAATGAGATTCTTTGAAATCTTATATTGCACACAAGACTAAGTTATACCGGAAAACAATATATTATTAATATTATTATATTATATGGTAGTTATCTCCATGTCGATGTATTAGAGGGAATGAATAGAACTAACTATATAACATTTACACATGTTTATTAAATTTTTTTACTTTCTTCTAATAAATTTTATATGCTTAAAATAATAATAAATCCAATTGTAAGCATAAAAACCCCAAATATTTTTAAAAGGTTGTTTTACCGCCTATTGATGGAGACCACTTTATAATTATAAATTTTGAATATTTTAACAGTTTTATATGAAAAATTAAACTTATTATTTGAAATAGTGACATCAAAATTTACTTTGGATTACTTTTTGGTATTTTTATGATAATATTCATTTTTTAATGAATAGTGAAAAATACTGCATTTTAATTCAAAACTACTTTTTCATTTGATTTATTTATGTAGTTAGATTTTACTTTTAATTGCTTTAAAAGTATAATTAAATAATTTTTTATCATTTAATCCAATTTAGGTCATTGGAATCAATTTTACATAGAAATTGGATATAAAAACTTTGTGAACTTTTAAACGTTCTTAGTTCAAAAACTCGTTTTCTCAATTCGTCAACAAGATTAACTTTAAATTAATTTAACCACATATATGAACTGAATTCTCAAAAAATGGATATAAATTGTTATAGTCAATATGAAAAATGACGTTTAATTGGAATAAAACAAATTTTTGTGAATAGTAACTTTTGAATTTTATTTACCACGGTTAAAGGTGAATTTGGTAATTAAAGGTAAAAATAATATTATAATATTATAAGATTATCCTATCACTTGTATTAATATTATTGGATTAGTTTTTTACTCAAAAAATGAAACTTATTCTGAAATTATAATGTTTTAAGACTCTTGGGTAAGAATATGACATTTATTATATTTTATTTATTTATATGTTAAAAATGTCATTCTCATATTTTTAATAAGTAAAAAAATTAATATGGGGTTATTTGAGTGATATATTCAACTAAAAACATTCCTTATAAAGATATAAAGACTAAATAAATCATAAAAACTAATTTTTAATTTTTAAGAAATAAATAAATAAACTTAATCATGACACAATGACGATGTAGCAACATATTTATTAACTAAAGAATCAAATAAATGATATTAATAATATTAAAATAAATATAATTTGAAATATTTGATGTAATCCATGAATTATATAGATTAATTATATATTTTATGGATGGTATAATGTAGTTTTTTAATGAATCAATTTGTTATGGAATTTTTTTAAAAAGTCAAGCATGAATAATGTCAAAATTAACATGACTCATTACTTTAAATATAAAATATTTAATTAAACAATATAAATTTTCAAAAAATCAAAGATTCGTCAAACCAGTTGATATAATTCTAAATTTTTTATTAATAACTCATTCATCGTTCATTTTTCTTGTTATGATAATTATTTTAACTCTCAATATGTAAATTACTTGATAAAATGGTAAGAGTTAGAAAGGATAAAATAAAAAGATATGGATTAAAAATTATTCAAAAACTGTCTAATTCTCATTGTATGATTATATTTTGACCCATAATCATCCTATATTCTAAATAAATAAGTATTGACCCATTTATGAGAAAAAATAAATTTATATTAATTTAATGATTTTTATAATTCCAATGGTGCCCCTCCCCTATCCTATAAAAAGACACTCATTACTCTCTATTACCAACACTTCAAAAACCTTTTGGATTAGCCAAGATATTCCCAAAACCCTTCAAAAATAACCTCTAATATCTTGATATTTTATTTTAGGAAGAACACCCTTTTAAATGTTACAAGGTTTTAAGAAATGTGATCATCCGAAGGAAAGGTAATATTTTGATTTTATTATTTATATTTTATTTTGTATTCCACTTCCTTGAATTATTCTTCAATGATGAAGAAATTATAAATAAATTATCATTAATATACTGAGTTTTTATTATGTTAATATCCTCACCTAAGTCAGTCTCCTATTTCATCTAATGGGAAATGAACTTTTGTTTGTGTCTATAGCGAAATACCACCACATGAATCGATATAGTTTGTTTTTCATTGTCGTCACTCAAGACTGGTCATAATAATGGAATCAATGTTTATATATGATATTAATGAAATATTTATCCTTATAAGAGAATTATATATCAATTATATTCTTACTTTCCATGAATATAAAAATGATAACATCGTTCATGTGTACGTGTGAACTATCACCTTCACGAAGCGATGTGAGTGGTTTTTATTCACCACATAAATTATATGATATATATATATGTAAGTATATTAAAATTATTATTATGATATTAGTAATATTATTATAATTATGCAAATATAAAATAATAATTACAATATTTCTATAATAGTTAATGAAAAATTGAAATGTTACTCATGTGTACGTACGGCTTACTATTTCCATGATTTTAACATTGTTCATTTTTCAAATCCATATTTAATGAATGGATTTAAAGGTATAATTGATATTTAAAAGTAATTATTATGTGCTGAATTTTATTCTAGTGATTATGTAATTATGAACACATGGATTATTGACATCATACCAAGTTCATTTTTGACTCAAGTACCGAATAACGATAAAATGTCTGATATCAACGTAAATAATTATATAATTATTAAAAAATGGAAATAAGTTATATAAATGGAATAATAAAGTTAAAAAAGGTTATAAAACAAGTAGAAATTAACCTAAATTTATTATTCAGGAATATAAAAATTGTATGTGATGAGTTCGACTAAAGGTATGGTATTCGTCTTAATATCCTTTCATTGAGGCATATATTGATGTTATACACCACCATCTTTTATACGGTGTATAATAAACCCCTATAACATTTAATTTAAATCAAAGGGTTTCAAAAGGAATCATTTTATATGAAGTATTTTAATAAAAAAGAATTTTTTTTAACATATATGATGATAAAACAATTATCCCGACCCAACCCATATCGGGGCTCGAGCCATAACTACCCCAAGCCCACCACCATAGGCCAGGGCTGGTGACTAGAACCAAATTCACAATATACTCAGGGAGGCATTTTCCTAAGAACCTGTATACACACACATACCTAACTCAATGAAATTGTATATAGGGAAAACAAAGCAAGATACAACACTACAATAAATAAACCAAAACCTTTCATTTACCACTAAACAGTTCAAGTATAGAAAGGTAAAGCAGATAGAGAAAGGGGAAATATACATAACTAAATATAAAAGTTTCACAACTTAGGAACATGTGAAAAAGTAAAACAGCTGTGAGAGTCCCAAATTACGACCACCACATGTGGTCCAAGAACCCCGTATCCCTAGGCTCCTCTGATATCACGATAAACTTGTGCATTGTCTGCAAGGTCACACCATGTGCAGGAAAATCCCAAGCAGGGGTGAATATGAAGATACACAGTTAGATTCCCTAAAGGTTCATGGGAGCAGCAAGAGAATTACTAAATAGGTGAGTAGTAGAGATAAATAGTTACTGTAAAAAAATACTGTAAAGGAGTGTAGCTCAACCCAACAAGAGAGTGTAGTCGACTTTTGCAAACATAATGAGTTAGAAAAAATGATAGGATGAACTTCTTGTCAAGTCTTTTCTACATATAGTAGGATAGTATTATTTTCTAACCATGAGAAGCTTGACACGGAAAGCACGTTTCATACTCCGTGATTCTTCGCCTCTACTAGAAGGAGAGTAACCAAAACCCATGGAGTAGGTACCGCAAATAGGATATATATATATATATATATATATATATATATATATATATATGTTCAGTCAAGAAACACAAATGAGTGAGTAAGGGGATCTCAATCTCATATCTATGCCTAATAATGTGAGTAGAAAATAGTCCCAGAAGTAACCACTGTCTATGCCTAGCATCCCACAAGTCTACTCAGAACTGTAAGTCAAAGGGAATCAATCACCGTACCGTGATACAATCAACTTTGGGCAGCACTGTCTTACACTCACGGTTTTAGATCACATCATAAGGATACATATTATTAGGAAAATAATCCCTCTTTCTTGAGAGTCCAAAGGTTCATCAAAGGGCAACATGCCATTATTCCACAGAGCCAAGGTGTAATCCCAAAGTAGAGGATTCCCACACCCTAGTACGTTAGGGGGATTCCACTTTTGTAGTAATCATAGAGGCTAAACATGCCCTGGTACATTATAGGGATTCCACTCTCATAGAAGTCATAGAGGCTACCCACGCCCTAATGTGTCAGGGTGATTCCACTATGATAGAAGTTATAGAGGCTTACCACGCCCTGATGAGTCCGACGGATTCCAGTCTAGTAGGAGTCGTAGAGGCTACCCATGCCCCGATGCATCTGGGGTATTCCACTCTAGTAGGATTCGTAGAGGCTACCCACACCATGATAAGTATAGGGGATTATACTCTAGTAGGATTCATAGTGGCTACCCACACCCTGATACGTTAGTTGGATTCCACTCTAGTAGTCGACAGAGACCCACTGCCTAGCCTAGCTGGAGGTAAACCCGAAACTGCCATCAGGGACCACTTCCCAGCACAGCTAGAGGTAAACCTAGAACTGCACATCTATCCATGTTGGATGATACCTATCATAAAGAATGCTAAGGAACACTATCCATCCTTTCTAGATGGTTCCACTTTGTTATAATTATAAGGATCACTGGCCATCCATCAAAGATAATACCTCTCACAAGAATGCTGAGGAATAATGGTCATCCTTACTGGATGGTACCTCTCGGAAGAACACAACTACAACCATCAGGTCCCACCCCAGATAGGAATCATGCCTAAATCATCTCACATCTTAACTCTTAAGCCACAATGGAGAGAACCATCAAATTCTACATAGAAAAAAAATCAGGATAGGCTACACTCATGCCAAAATCTGATTCCATAAGAAGGAGATATGATTAAAAGAAGATTCGTAATGTAGTACATGACACGTGTGGGGCCGACATGTTCTGTGACCCCACCTCATCACCTAGTCATGTCCTTAACCATTCTCAGGTACTAAACCATGAAAAAGTACCCCTAGGAGTGTAGGATGACTCCCAAAGTACTTGAAACACCTAGTCAAAAGGATGAGGATCACATGACTCTCTTCGTTGATCTGGAGGGCCAAAAGCATAATTACGTTGGCACACCTCCTCAAATAGATGAAGAACATTTGAACGCATCTCTTCATTCATCTTTTCTATACTCACAAGTGTCGAGGTCGAACTAAGATGTTGGTTCTCTTCACACACATCAAAATGATCTTCCACTGATATTACTTTCCTATTTACACATTTAATGAGGTCACAAACAAGGCCTCATATGTCCAAACAGATCACACCTTTGTGATCCTTGCGAAAAAACATGCAAGATTGACTACTTATTCTCCCCAAACATACATCTGGTGGAAAAGTCCTAAGTCACCACACTACGATCAAAGGTTATCCCAGGGGCTCATACCTAGGTCCCAAAATAAATTATATGGATTGCACCATTGCGATCCTCTTGAGAAAACAAATGGGATGGACTGATCATTCATCCAAAAGGGATAACCGGTGAAAAATTTTCATTTCACCATAAAGCGTGCGAATCAGGCCTCATGGGGCCCACACCTCGACTGTAGTTTGAACGCCTGGAAGTAGTCTTGAAAATTAATCATCTATATAAGGGTCACGATGCCACTGATAGAGCATCAAATGGACATCTCATCTGCAAGATAGGTCTGAAAGATGATTTCTCAATAACGATAATTAAATTATTATTATTAAATCTAAGTGTTTCGTGTAAGAGAACCCATGGACCATGTATCAAAATTCCGAAAGTAGTCTAAAAAGTTCTATCTCGCTGTGATAAACCCTTAGCCACAGATTGCACATCAAATAGACACACCGTTCAAAAGATACAACTTTTTAAAGCCTTAGGGTCCAGAATAGACCGGTCCATCCCATTCTGGTTGGACCTGGCTTCCTGGGCCAGAATGCTCCAGCTAGCCCAGTTTTGTTTCACCGGCCCGACCTGCATACCATGGCCTGGTCTGCACTGCCTCGGACCTGATCCGCGCTCCCGGACGCGGTCTTTGCTATGCGCTTGGCAAACCCATCCGCCTCCTGCCAACACTGATCGGCTGGTCCTCCTCCGACTATCGCATCAACACAGCAGACTCGTGAAGTGCATATCTTGATCCCCCTGGTTACTGCCTCGCCTAATGACTTTGCCTCCTGTTGGTCCTTTTTCATCCCAGCTGATAGCGACAGCTGCACCGACCAACCCTCGCGACACCGTCGGGCCACTCCAACTCATCTCCACCCGCCGGCTTCTACCTCTCCATCCAGCCCTACCTCCATACGCTGGCCTTCCACATCACCAGAGCCCCGTATTTCCGATAACCTACTGAGATTTCCACCCCACTGAGCCACACTTCCACAATGCCTGCACCACTCCATCATCACTCGGCCAGCCGACGACTAGCCCAAACACACCACCCATGAACAACTGTCGTGTTGGGAGTTATTGATTTAAAATTTAAATAATGAGGAGAGAAAAAATATTAATGGAGGGATTTTCTCAACATTAATGGAGGATTTTCTCCCAACATTAATGAAGAGTTAATCCCAATATTAATTGATGGAATATTAATGGAAATATCTTTGGATTATTTGAATTTTAAATCATGGTGGAGATTTGTTGGGAGTTATTGATTTAAAATTTAAATAATGAGGAGAGAAAAAATATTAATGGAGGGATTTTCTCAACATTAATGGAGGATTTTCTCCCAACATTAATGAAGAGTTAATCCCAATATTAATTGATGGAATTAATGATGGAATAATGAATGTTGACCGCATTAATGGAGATATGGGTCGGGTGTCTATATAAGAAGATGTGGTAGCATGTTTTGGAAGGTGGGCTGGCAAAGATGTAGCCACCAAGAGAGAGCAGCGAAGGGGTTGCCGCGTTTGCGGTAACCGGTGCGAAGCGAAGATGGTGATCGTGACAACGATGGTGTGTCGGCGACGATGATTGAAGACGACGACGATGACAGTGCCATGTATCGAAAGTCCTCTTGGTTGCGGAGATCAAGCGGCGTGTCCCGGTTGCGATGATCGGCGGTACGAACAAAATGGTACGTTCATGGCTGTCGTGCGTTGTAAAAAGCCTTCGGGTGTGGTGTGTAAAAGGACTTCGAGTGTGATGTGTAAAAATTCCTTCGGGTGATAAAAAGCCTTCGGGTGAAATCTCCTCTTCTCCTCTTGTGTGTTTTCTGCAACGACAACTTCCGCATGCAGCGCTGGGCTCCGAGCCCCAACATGTCGCACTACCGCTGGCTGGCCTAGCTATGATGGTCTCTTCCACGGACCACCATGACCTCAACAAAAACCCAATTTCATATTCGATAATGGATCTACAATCCAAGCAATTAATCTTTCAAAATTCCAGCTACTGATCGATGATCTGATGGTAGATAGGTGCGCCTGAAAGTGTGTATAGATTATTTGTGAAAAACGAGCAGGTTTTGAAAAAAAAACCTGGGATTTAACACGGATTTATGGTTGTGTTTCATCCATCGATTATTTGTAATCAAAAGAAAAATTTAAAACAAAAAAGTATTGATTGTCAAATTAAAATTCCAATCGGAGGTAAATGAGGGAAGAATTCTACCTCGATTCCAACATCCGGTGTTGACGACACATATTTTGCGATCCCGCTTCGATCTGCCAAGGTTCCGATGGAGATTTATCCACGATTCTGTGAAGAACAATGAAGAATAGTTGAGGGGAGGAGAGAGAGACTTGTAGAGAGAGAGAGATTAGGCTGACCATAAACTAAAAGATTAACTCTCTATTTATAAAAGTCTTGTTATGTGCTGAATCTGAAATTCCTCCACCCACTCTTTTTTTATCTCATCTACGCAAAACAAACTATTTATAACTCAAAAAAATATCTCATAGTTCTAATCCGAGTCCCCATTCAAATTTTATTTTCTTTGGTGTCAGGGGTAAAATAATTATGTTTAATTATTTTAATTATGATATTTCCCTTGGGTAGCATTTTTCACAAATGTCCTGCGGCGAAAAGAGTTATACCCCACCTAGGGTAAACACCATGTTCTGGACTCAACCATGGCCTTAGATTTATTATCTAATCTACCATTTTGTATATATCTTATTTACGACATGTGTATAGTATAAAAAACACTTAATATTTTTGTATAATTTATACTTGGCGCACCAGGCCACAAAATTACACACCGTCTTAGAGCCTAGCTCTGGAAATATAAGGAGGAATATTACAATGCATTAAAATGAAAAAACATGTCTCTAAGTCATTACCTCATTTAAGATTTTGTTTCCTGAAAATAAAAACTGGGGAAAATAACTTGGGGGGAATGAGCTCAAACCTTGCTCTACCGCTCCTAGGAAAACCTGCACAATTTTCCACAGCTACGATACATGGGAGACGTCTTCCACCCAATATAGCTATTAGGGGTTGGCAAATGCTATACGAAACCTCACCATCTCTTTGAATGGTCCAGAATGGTCTGTAGAAACTAGGGGGATAGTTTACTTCCCCTGTCACACCCTGACCTTATCAATTATTTTATTTCATTATTTATTTGGCCTTAAATAACTTTTTTGGGGTTCGAGTTGTGTCCTGGATGAAATTTTTTTGAGCTATGTTGAAAAGTGTGCATTTTTCAGTTGACATCGTTGGGTGCATGAGCGAAGCGCGTTTTGAAAACCCCACGGCTTTGGCCAGGCATCGAGACGATCTGCCTATCTTTGAAAAAATTAAAATGATTAAATTTTGTAGTTTGTTGCATCACTTATAATTTTTATTGTTGTTAAAGAAATGTTATTATTATTAAAATGATATGAATACTTTTATTATTTTTATTTTTACTTTTATTGTTATTATTATTATTAAGAGTGTTATTATTATAAAGAACAGAATAATTGTCGTTATCTTTGTTATTAAAATTTTTATGAGTCGTGCGGGGTAACCACGCAATTGACTGGGCACCCGAGTAGCTTAATCTGAATCAGAAAGAAGTTACAACATAGTCCATGCATTTTCGGTATTTAATGAATGAAATACGATAAAGGGAAATTGAGATAAAATTTAAAAGAAAACATATAATAATATTACTTCATTATTGTTGTTATTATTATTACTAATTTATTATAAATAATGTTATTAGTTTTACAATTAAATGATTATTATTATTACCTTCTCGGTTACCAAAACTTTTATCATTATTATTAAAATTATTATTATTATTCTTGTTATGAACATTATTAATTTTTATTTCCATTGTTTTAATTTTTTTATTATTTTGGTTATTAATTGGTTTTAGGGTTAAAAAAACCAAATTATACCCTAACCCTCCCTCTCTTTCTAATCCCCCTTCCTCGACCCTACCTACACGCAATGTCCATGACGCACCCCTCCCTCCCTTGCGGCCCCCTTCTTCTGACGGGATTCCCAGCCATCGTGCCCTCTTGCCTTCTCCGGCCAGCCTCCCGCCACAAGCCTTCTTTACCGAGTCTCACCAACCCATGACCCCTAGCCGCACCCCCCATTCCCAATGACATCCCCCGTACGTAGCAGTTCCATCCAACTGGGACCCTCCGACGACCCTCGTCTCCAGCGTTCGCAACTCCCTCTGGTGGAGGCTACCACCTCGGGTATTTGCTTCATGATTGATGGTTTTGGTTTTACCCCAAACCCTAAATATAGGGCTTAATTTTTAGGATTATTTTTCTCAAATTTCATGTTTAATCTTGTTGTGTTAGGTTGATATTGGATTCCTGTAGGTGCGGTTGCAGTGAGAACGGGGTTTCGCACCTGCTTTGGGAGGTCCATCCACGGTCGATGTAGGATCCCTTGATTTGACCTTAAAATTTAGGAACATTTTCATTTCATGAATTATTATTATTATTATTATTATTATTATTATTTAGCTTAATTGGTATTAATAATTTTTTTTTGATTTCTAGACTAATTGTGTTGGGTGAAATTATTTTGTTCTCGTAGGAAAATATTGTTTGGATAATTATTTTACCTACTTGAGTGATTTTTCATGTTTTTTGATTAATTATTTTGATGTGATGTTTAATTTTTTAAATGAACATGGTTTACATTTTATATTTTGTAGCCTTCTCATGTGAATTAAGGTGCATTTTGATGGAAGCCAGTTATATGTTGTTTAATAGTTTTTATTAAATTCTGCAATTGGTTATTTTAACTGTGTAAGTGGTGCGCGTTCTAATAAGGTGTGATGCAGGTGCATGTTTAATTATAAAAGGGGTTTTGGATAGGTTTTTGGGTGTGTAAATCCATGGGTTTCTATTTGGAATTGTTTTATAATTTTTAAAGTTGTTTATTAAATAGTATAGATTGTGAAAATTATATTTTGAAAGTATGTCAAGGTGTTTTTTGCTCTGTTTGTTCATCTGGATTGTTTTAAGTCAGAGGTAATGTTTTTTAGTTGTTTTTCATTTTTTGCAGCTCTTTGGGGAGGTATGTATGCGATATTACAGCCGTCCATCGGTTGTACGTACTTATGCACATGTTTGATACGTGTCACGTCTTCGTAATTGAGCTACAAGTTGAGGTAGGTCCCCCACTGCACTCACCTTTAAATTTAGAATTTATTAATTGCATGATATTTCATTGATTTTGAATAAATGATAAATAGTATTAGATAATTAATTTTCGAATGATTTCTTGATGTAAACGAGGATGTTTATTTTATACATGACATTTGAATTATTTTCTGGATGAATTGACGCACAATTGTTAACGAATTCCCATTTGGAATTTGAAAATAACTCACAAATTTTCAATTGTGGTTCTGGTTTATTGGTAAATGTTTTATTCTGACGTGTGAGAAAAATTTTTGGTTTCTCCTGAGAATTGGTGTTTCTTTTAAAAGTTTCATAAGTACCGTTTGGAACTTTGATAAAATATATTATTTTGAAAAACATTCTTTGAGGTGACTCAGGGGTGATCCTTTTGTGTACGTTGATTGGGTGAGTTGTGTGTGATGTTTCTGCATCATGACTGGTTGATTGAAATTGTTGAATCACCCTTTTTTATTACACGTATTGACATGGGAATCTGGTATAATTAGTGAAAATTTTGAGAAAGATTGTTTCACTAGTTCAGACCACGCATTGGCTAGTGGCCCTTAGTACAGACTTTGATATGCTAGGGGATTGGGCCCCTCAGTTTGTCCAGGCAGGGAAACACTGAGCATTTGGATGTTATGACATCATCGAGAGTGGGCGTGGCTTCAGGATGAGTCACACATATAGTACATTCTAGGTTTATCACAAGTTCCTAGGTTCAACCCATGTTTTATTTAGTGTTTATTTGTATGTGGCAGACGATTGAGAGGCCTAGTTTGATTGTTGGTTCTCATTTTATGCTTTCCCATTTCCCTTATTCTGTGTTGTGTGTGGGTTTTCTCTTGACTAACAACTAAAATTTGGATTTCAAAATTGTTCGCGATTTTTTTTTAAAATGTAATGCACCTTTTCACTTAAAACATTAAACATTTTTTATATTTAAATGGGAAATGGATTGTTACTTGTTTTGTAAATTTAAGAGTGTGTGGAAAACCATATTTTATATAATTTAGTTCAAACATGTAATTAGTAGATTCATTATTTAAAGGTAGTGATTTGGGAATAGTTTCTTGGGAACGCCTAGTGAGTTTTAATACTCATGCCTATAGTGTTTTCTTATTTTTATTTTATGTTGCAAGTTTGACTTGAGATTTCTTGCCATGGGTGAGAGTTGGTTATGGATTGGTGAGAGACTCTCAGGGTCGCGAGGATTTTTGGTCATGGTCGGGTTAGTATGTGTTGTTGGTCATACTTTCTCTTTCATTTCATTTATTTATTTTTCATTTTTTTATTTTAAATATGCTGCTTAGTTGTTTTTTAATTGGGAGAAAATTTTCCCATGTTGTTCTTTATTGATTCCTTGGGGCTTATCGCCAACCCGGGAAGATTGGGAACGCCTCTTGGGCCTTGCCGCAGATCAGCTCGGGTGATCAATTTATGGTCAACCCGGGTTGGTTCGTGACATCCCCAGCCGAACCTCAACAACCCACATCATGAATGAAATCACTGTTGTCCCTAGAATAGGATCTCTTGATTCCCTCCTTCAAAATATCCATTTGGTGAAACAACCAAGGATATCTAGTCATGCAAGATTCCCCAATAGATTCATCTCCACTAAGACTCTCTTACATGCTTGGGAAGAGAAGGATTCCTCACCATCGACTGAAGAAAACTATACCCTCCCAATATATCATTTTTAGCTATTGGGAAGCTAACTGATCTAAAACATCCCAAATTAGGTGAGCATGGGACTTCCTACTAAGGGAATCTGCTATAACATTACCAGTTCATAGAGTATAGACTATCTCAAAGTTTTATACCTCTATGAATTTCAACCAGCATTGCCACCTCAGGTTCAAGTATCTCTAGGTGTCGATGTTCCTAAGACTTCAGGGGTCTGCACAACCACAAAGTGCTCTCCTAGAAGGTGGTATCGCCACATTCTCAAGATGAAGGCCATCAATTCCAATAAAAAATAGCGAGCCACCTCATTCTATTCATGGTGTATCCCTCACCTCAACATGTACTTGATAACTGTATTATCAAGTCTTGACGTTGAGAATGCAAGGTACCAACGAACAGGGTAGGTTAGTAAACTCATACAACCACAAGAGGATAAACATGGATAGCACGTGGCATACCCCGTGCATCTTTTCCCATAATGGAAGAAGATTAATCCTAAAAAAACACTACTAATCCCACTAGTGGTATCTCATGGAAAATTAGTTCAAATAGTAAAAACTCCATCGACAATTCCAGGACCAGCTCAGACACTCCATCACACAACTTCGCCCTGAATGCAAGAGTTAGAGGGACACTTCCACAACACCACGATACTATCCACTTTTGGCGGCACTGAATCCACCTCATGATTCTGTTCGCATCATAAAAAAACATTTCGATGGGGGAAGGACCCCTCTTCTTCATGCATTCAAGGTTACATTAAACAACACCAAAACAAGGTTACATCGATGCCCAGTGTCCCCATAGTAAAACATCAATAAAGGATCAGGGAGAAAAGATAATTTCACATTGTCTAACAATTTATACTAAAAAAATTGAAAATACAAAAGGTGTACCTCCTATTATCTCATGCTCTGTAGGATCGTAGAAATCCAAATCTTTTGGCTATCCATGGACCCAATTTCCAGCTTCATGTGCCTAATGTTGGCCACCTGGTGGTGGTGTAAAGACCTCATAACATCATCCCCCACCTCCATCTTCTATTTATCCTCTAATAGAACCACCCCTTTGGGTACCACCATGATCATGTCACTATATCTTCCATGGTGGCCTACCTACTACCTTATTGGAGTTCTCATCACTTCTAGTCAAGCAGTCTCATTCCATGTTACCTGACCCATCATAAGAATAACATTGAACCTCTCTGGGATAATACAGTGCCTAATTCCAATCATGAGAATATATCCTACGTCAAGACCCTATCCTTTGATGTCTGCTAACTACTGAAGACATATAAACTCTATTGCACTCATTGCCACAACCAGCTGCATGGTGTCTCTCTGACAGAAAATTATCTATCAGCAGCAACTATTCATGTATCTAGATATAGGTGGGGATACACAAGGGTACTATAATTGCATTAATCTCTCTGCGGAGTCCATGAAAAAACATTCATTCTCAGAAGTAGCCATTATAGATAATGTACAGAGAGTAGCGTGTAAGGTCTTTGAACCTAGTCGCGTACTCAGTCTCCATCATCCCTCCCTACTAAAACTGGATGAGCTATTGAAGTTGAATGATGTACAAGAAGGACGTGTATAAATAATCATGAAATATATGCTAAAATTCATCCCACAATAGTGCTGACTCATCATGTATTTGATTAACAATGGTCCACCAATGCCCAGCTACTCTTTGGAAAAGGCTTGCTGCCGAAGCCACCATCAGACATGTTAGTGTTCGTGTATGCCTTAAGAGGCAAACCACTGACTCTAACCAAAAATTTTATGCCAGAGGGTTTAGATCATCGTGGAACATTACTGGTCTTTGGATCTGGAAGTCATGAAGTGCTCATAGCCTGTGAAAATCCTTAACCTTCTCTACTGGAGCTATCTACTGCTCAACAAGTGGGGGTTATGCTTCTTACCCACCTGGAAAAAGGGGCTCACATGATGGGTTATGAACTGAGGCCTCATCACTCAGAGGGTTGCAGTCATGATCTAGAGCCAATATCCGGGATGGTTTTCATCACAGATACATCCGAAATGTTATTAAGGAACACCACGGTTAGATGAGCATATATATATATATAAATCAACAAAAATGGGGAGATTACTTAAGAAGAATAGTCAAAGACTCAATACTATATAATTCATGTACCATTGTTCCCTGCAAAAATTGTCTCAGGGTGCTGAGTCGAGAAGTGGGTAATCAGGGTCCTCGTGAATGGATATGTTGGCGACCCGTACCATCACTATACTCCTTGTCCTGAGAGATACTCCCGAGACACTTCAACATTATTTCTCTAAACCCAACCAAGAACTTTTTAGGGAAACATATGAACAACATCATAAGGGTTGATCTACATCTGATTCAACTTTGTCACAACTCGACCCATATCGGGGCTCGATCTGTAATTACACAAAGCCTACATCCATAGGCCTGGGGCTGGAGACTTGCATCAAAGGAACAACAAACATGGGGAGGCCTTTTCCTAAGAACTTGTACACAAACATGAAACCAACTCAATTAAATTGTTCAGAGGGAAAAGAAAACAATTTACAAAACTGCTTTAAATAAACCACAACCATGCATCAACCTCGAAATAGCAAAATTACAAAAAAGTAAAGTTGAAAGGGAGAGGGGAGAAATACATGACCAACTAGAAAAAGTGACACAACCCTGCAGCAGGTGAAGAAGTAAAACAGTTGGGAGATTCCTTCTCCAGAATCACAAGCTACAACTAGAAAACGTGTTCCATTCACCCCGTATCCCTAAGATCCTCCGATATCATGATCAACCTATCCTCTATCTACAATGTCACATCATGTGTTTGAAAATCCTAAATAGGGAAGAGTATACAAATAATTAGTAGGATGCCCCAAAGGCTTAGGGGAGAAATAAGAAAAGTATTGAAGATGGGAGATGTAGAGAGAAAAATTAATGGTAAAAGAATATAGTAAAGGAGTGTAGCTCAACCCAACAAGAGAGTGGTGTATACTCGTACAAACACATGGAGATAGAAATTGTGAGAAGATGAACTTCTCATCGAGTCTTAACTACCTATTGGCGGAGATTAGACTCATCCAAAAAGGATAAGCTAGACACGGAAAGCACATGGAATAACCTGCATGTCTTCAACTCTCATGGAAGTAGAGAAAAAAAAACCAATGAGTGGGTACATTGAATTATATATCTCTATATATATATATATACTCAGTCAAGAAACCAAAACGAGTGAGCAAGGGGTTCTCCATCTCATAGATCAGCCCAAGAAATTGAGTAGCCAATAATCTCAAAAGTAACCACCATTGATTCCTAGCATCCAACACATCTACTCAGAACTAAAAGTCAAAGGGACTCAATCACCACAACTTGATACTATTCACATTGGGCGGAATAGTCTATCCCTCATAGTTTTAGGTCTCGTCACAAGGACGAGTCTTGGTGGGAAAAGAGTCCCTCTTTCTTGAGAGTCCAAAGGTACATCAAAGCACATCTCGTCACTATTACACATAGCTGAGGTGTATACCCAAAGTAGAGGACACCCATGACCTAGTTAGTTAGGGGGATTCCACTCTCATAGTATTTGTAGAGGCTACCCATGCCCTGATACGTGTAGGGAATTCCACTCTTATAGAAGTCATAGCGGCTACCCATGCCCTAATGCATCAAGGGGATTCCACTATTATAGAAGTTTTAGAGGCTATCCATTCCCTTATGTGTCATGGGAATTCCACTCTAGTAGGGCTCATAGAGGCTAACCATGCCCTGATGCATATGGGGGTTCCACTCTAGTAGGAGTCATAGAGGCTACCCACACCTAGATGCATTAGGAGGGTTACACTCTAGTAGGAGTCATAACGACTTCCCATGCCTTGATTCATTAGGGGGATTCCACTATAGTAGTCGATGGGAGACAACTTCCCAACCAAGTTAGAGGTAAACCCAACACTTCCATCAGAGAACACTTACTAGACCAATTGTAGGTAAACCTAGAACTTCTTTGGATATCCATGTTGGATGGTTCCTATCAAAAATCACACTCTGGAACACTATCCATCCCTACTATATGGTACCTCTAAAAAGAATTCTGAGGAACATTGGCCATCCCTGCTGGATGGTACCTCTCATAAGAACACTACTTCAGCCATCAGGAGCTACCCCAGTTAGGCGTCAAACTAGAAAATCTCACATCATAACTCTAAAGCCACTATAGGGGGCACAATCACGTTATACATGGAGACAAACTTAGGATATTCTACTCACATGAAAAAATACAAGTCTATAAGAAGGAGATATGAGATATAGAATATTTGTAATGTAGTACATGACATGTGTGGGGCCCACATGTCATGCAGCCCAACATTGTTTCTTGGTCATGTCCCTAACCATTATCGAGTACTAAACTTTGAACAAGTACCCCTAGGCATGCCGAATTACTCCTAGAGTACTTGACACACCTCGTCAAAAGGCTAATGAGCACATGACTCCCATCGTTGATCTGGAGATCCAAAAGCATAATTACACCACAAGAACTCCTCAAACGGCTCAAGAACATTTGAATTCATCTCTTCATACATCGTTTCCACAATCATAAGTGTCGAGATTGACCCATGTCTTGGGTTCTATCCAAAAACTTCAAAAGGATCTTCCACCGGTATTTCTTTTGATATTTCCACATTTAATGAGATCATGGACAAGACCCTGTATGTTTAAACAGATCACACCGTTGTGATCCCTGTGGAAGAAAATGCAAGATTGACTACACATTTTCCCCAAACAGACATCTGGTGGAAAGGTCGCAAGTCAACACAATTCACATGAAGGAAATCTCATGGGGCCCACATCTTGGTCTTGAAAAAAATATGTGGATCCTGACATCATGATCCTCATGTAAAAACACCCGGGATTGACTGCTCATTCATCCAAAACAGATAACCGGTGAAAAAGTTGCATTTCATCTTAAAGTGTGCGAACCAGACCTCGTGGGTCCCACACCATGACTGTAGTTTGAATGCCCAAAAGTAGTCTTGAGAATTCCTCATTGAGATAAGGGTTGTGATTCCACAGACGGTGAGTCAAATGAACATCCCGTTTGAAAATAGGTCTGATGCAATATTTCGAAATAATAATAATTAAATTATTATAATTAAATCTAAGATTTTTGGGCAACTAAACCCTGGGAAAAAGTTTTAAAAGTGATGAACTAGTCTAAAAAGTTTCATATCATAGTTAGGAACCCGTAGCAACCTACGGAACATCAAAAAAACACAACGCTCAAAAGATACAACTTTTTAAAGCCTTGGCATCCAAAACAGACCGGTCCGGCACATTCTGGCCAGACCCGTCCACTTGGGCCGGCTCAATTTTGTTTCACTAGCTCAGACCACCTACCATAGCTTATCCCACATGCTCCCCAACCCAGTATGTGCTCCCCGATCTGGTCCATGCTCTGTGACCAAGTTCGGGCTCCGCGACCCCATCCACCTCCAGCCGATACCGACCGGTCGAGCGACCGGTCCTCCTCCTACCCCCTTGTGTACACGGCAATCCCACATGGTATTGTTCTCACCCTCAGTCACCATATCACCTAAATATTCGGCCTCATTTAGGTCCTCTATCATCTCGCCTAACTGCAATGGTCGTGACGACCATACCTCACGACTCCACCATGCTGCTCCGCCTTAGCCGCACCCGCCGACTTCTGCCTCACCCTCCAGCCTTGCTGCCATGTGTCGAACTTCCACCTCGCCAGAGGCTCATCCAAACATAGACCTACTAACTTTTTCTCCCCGTTGAGCCACTCTACCATGATACCTACTCCGCTCCACCATCACCCGAACAACCACTGGCTAGCCCAGACACACCGTCATGGAAAACCGTCGTGCCTCTGTTGGCCAGTCTAGCTCTGGTGTTGCCTTCCATGGACCACCACAACTTCACCAGAAATAAGATTTCATATGCGATAATGGATCTACGATCCCTATAGTGAAACATTCCAAACTGCACCCTCTGATCAACTATCTAATGGTGGATAAGTGTGTTCAAAGTGTGCGTTGATTATCTACGAAGAACGAGCAGGAAATAAAACAAAACACGGGATTGAACTTGGATAGATGGCCATGCTCATGAGGACATAAATTATATGTAAGCCAAAGATGAATTTAAAACAAAAAAAAGATGGATTATAAAATTAAAATTCCAATAGGAGGTAAATGAGGGATGAATCCTACCTCGATTCGACCGTTCGACATTGGCAACATGACTTTTGCGATCCTAATTCGATCCACCAAGGTTTTGGTGGAGATCACTCCTCGATATGGTGAAGAATGGAGAAGAAAAATTGAGAGGGAGGAGAGAGAGAATTTTAGAGAGAGAGAGATATTTGGATAACTGTAATCTTAAAACTTAACTCTCTATTTATATAAGTCCTGCTTGGCACGAAATCCAAGATTCTCATGCCCCCTATTTTTAGGTCGCTCCTAGGAAAAACACTCCATTCCAAACTCAACAACGGTCTTGTATTTCCAATCCGAGTCCCCATTCATAAGTTATGCACTTTGGTTTCAGGGGTAAAATAATTAAGTTTAATTATTTTAATTACAATGTTGCTCCTGGGTTGCTGTTTTCCCTGAAGTCATGCGTCGATAAGAGATATACCCTTTCTAGATTAAACACACTATTCCAGACTCAAATGTGGAATCATATTTCTAATCCGAGCTACCCTATAAGAGATATCACATTTATGAAATGTACATTGTACAAAAATAATTATATTATTGTATAATTTATTCTGGGCACACTGGATCTCAGAATTGAATGTATTCTCAACACCATGCTCTGGTAATATTGGTAAAAATATTACAAATTCTTACAATGAATAAACTGCGTATCTACAAAATTTTCAACCACTATGTCCATTATTTGATTTTTGGATTCCTTTACAAGACGTGATGTTTTTTAATCAAAAATATTTTTTTCCATTTTCAGGTTTTTTGGTATTGAAAATTGTTTTGATAATGGATTGATTATATCAATATCTTGTAATTATATATTATGAATGAAATATAGAAAATTTATTTTTCCTTTAGGCATGATTTATGTGTTTTTATTATGTTTAGGTTCTTGGGAATTACTTATGTATATGGGTGGTTCCATGATAAATCGAGGGAGGGTGAGCCTGTGATAGCTCTCCAATGCATTGGGTAATGAGACAAATTTAAACGATAAGGTTTATCCTAAGATATTAAGGGAATATACTATGATGAATATTCCAAACATAACTATGAAGGCTAATCCCTATGTATGTGTGAAAGCTATAATGTAAGTATGCTAAGAATTCCACAAGTTACCTTTATGATTTATGATTGCTAATATTTTTTCTGGAATATTATGATTGCATGATGTATTTTAAAGAACTTATGTTTAATGGGTGAAATGTATTATTTTGTGAATTTTTTTTAGTTTAAAATATTTATGGACTAACGGTTTCATTCCTACTTAATATCCCTTACTAATATTTTTGTGCTCATCCCAAGTTTTTAAGTGTTTTCCATAGGATATAAGGATGGTTAATATAATGGAAGAAGATAAGATGCATGCTATGAAAAATTTGACCCAGAAAAATAATTCATGTTTTCTTTTAAAATGTTTTAGATTATGAAAAAATGGATAGCATGTAGATATTTATAAATTTATAATATTTGAGATGTTATGTAATAGTTAAAGAATAATTCTATAAAACTCAAAAATTGAAAAGATCATTAATGTGAATAAATGTAAATTCTTAACTTAACTCATGATTTGGTAATGTTTATGTATGAGGCCTTATAGTTGGTATCACAGGTCGGTTTAGATAACTTTAGTGTTTAGGATATTAAAATATCCATAAATGATTTTTAATTTATTATCAACTTGAAATGATTTATTATTAAAAGATCAATAGGTTACTTCATCTAATATATGTCTATTTAAAATGGTTTTCCATAGAGTCACCATGGAATCTATGTTGGGACAGAATCAAGAGGAGAAAATCTTCCAAATCAGCAATTTGAGATGGTCTTAATCAGAACTAAATAGTTTGTTACAATGATTGTAGAGTTTAATTAGGTATTAAATGGTTGTGGTATCTATACACAAGATCAGCTAAATCATGAAAAAAGGAACATGTTAGTAGTAGATAATTTCATGAGGAAACACCCTCCATCATTCAGAGTATCAACTAAATCTGTGATTGCTGAAGGGTGGATTAATTCCCAAGAAAATATTTTCAATGTCATGGGGTGTTTAGAATATCAAAAGGTTAGTCTTGAGGTTTACCATTTTGAAGGTGAAGCTGATCAATGGTGGTTAATGGTTATGAATATTTGGTAAAGTGGGGAGATTGATACTCTAGAGAGGGGTGACTTCAAAAATATGCTTCTTGAGAAATATTTTCGTAAGGTATTTCAACATATGGTAGAAAAAAAATTCTTGGAATTTAGAAAATATTAGGATTCATAGGCATCATATGAAGAAAAATTCAATTGACTAGCAAGGTATTCTCTAAATTTCATTGAAGATCTTGATTGTAAAATCAATCATTTTTGCTCAGGATTACAGCCAAAGTATCAAAGGGAATTTGGCTTCCCTTGAGTTTAAATGTTAATAAAACCTTTTTCAATGTGTGTAGAAGGTGGAAATGGTGTTATTCAATGATCTTATGTTATTTGAAAAATAGTAGAACAATAGGTTGAGGTTTTAGGAGAAAGGGAATAATTTATCAAAAAAGTATGATGGTAGGAAAACTAAGTTTATAGTCTTTGAAACTTTTGGTAAAAACACACTGGAGAATTCCTTCTGTATTCTGGTAATTTCTTATGATGTGGTAAAATGGGAAAGAAGGCTCGTAAATCCACTGAAAACGATCAAGGTAGTCGTAAGAAAAAAAAATGATATATAGTTAGTAAAATGTTTTAAAAGTAATGAGATGATTCTATATGAAAATGAGTTTTTGATGAAGAATTTGAATGATGGGAAGTATCCAGACTCAAAGCATATAGGTGTGGTGAAATCCTTTATAACTACTTTAGTAGATATCAGGCCATAAAATGAAATACTATCAATTGTGTTGTTTATTTTTTGAGATTATGACAATGTGCTATTTTATTTAGGGTCTACACACTCTTTCATTTCTAAGAAATTTTCTGGTAATTTGGAAATTCCACCTCAAGAAATGAATCTAGAGAATATGGTAAAATAACTTGGGAGAAATTTTGAGGCAAAAGAAAATTATACAAATCTTACAACCCTTGTATGTGGAAAACATTTACCTGAAAACATTATTTTTTCCTCTAGTAGAGTTTGAGGTTATTCTGGGTATGGATTGGATTTCTGTTTACCATGTTATGATTGACTATAGAGCTAAAAAATTTTCATTTCATAAAGATATTTAGTTTTTATACAAGAAAAAACCCTTACCATTGATAACATGTTAGAAAGATTAGAAAATATTAAAAGATGGAAATGACTCTTACCTTGCACATATTTTTGAAAATAAAAGAACTATTAAAATTAATGATATGGAAGTGGTAAATGAGTATCAAGATGTGTTTTCTGATGAGTTTCCTAGTATTAGACTTAATTTATAAGTTGAACCTATTGTTGACTTAGTGCCTGATGCTAAGCCAATTTCAAAACCCCCTTTTGAATGGACCAAATTGAACTTTTAGAGTTGAATAAGAAATTACAGGAGTTATCAGATAAAGGTTTAATTTGACCTAGTACAAGAAATGGTGAATTTTTTATCTAATGTGATCCTTCATTGAAAGGACTTGTCTGTTTCCTAATGCAGATGACCAGGTAATTGATTATGCTTCCTGCCTTTTGATACCTCATTAGATAAATTACCCTACACATGATTTGGAATTATCTAATGTTGTTTTTTAATTTAATAATTTAGAGGAATCATCTGTATGGAGTAAAATATGAAATATATACTAACCATAAATGTTTGAAGTATATATTGACTCGTAAATAATTGAACATGAGACAAATAATATGGTTGGATCAAATCTAGGACTATGATTTCATGATTAATTACTATTCTAGAAAAGAAAATAAAGTGGTTGATTGTTTGAGTCCAAAAGATAATGGTACATTAACCATGTTATGTTTAGAACATGACCCTTTGGTTAATGATTTGATGAATTTGGGCTTAGAAGTTGTTGGTGAAATAAATTACCCTACTTTTGTTTCAGGTGCCGGTGGAATCACCTTTATCAGATAAAATTAATAATGAATAGAAGGAAGACAGTGAATTGTATAAAACCATATAATTGGTTTAAAAGATAATGTTATATGAATTTTACATTTATGAAGATTTTTTTTGAGATTTGAGAAGATATAATGTGTGCCTTGTGATTCACAGTTGAAGAAAGAGTTATATTGTGAAGCTCATAGTTCTCTATGTTTTGTTTATCCTAGAAGCACTATAATGTATAGATGCCTTTGGGGGTAGTCATGGGGGGATGGAATGAAAATAGATACTTTTTAATTAACTATGATGTTTTTGACTTGTCATTAGGTTAAAGAAAAACAAAATTTTTCAAAGGGGGTACTTCAGCCATTTCCAGTACTAGAGTGGAAATGGGAAAACATATCCATGGATTTCATAGCGGGATTACCAAAGGCTTCTAGTGGTAGAAATGAGATTTTGTTTATTTTTGTTAGATTCACTAAATCACCTCATTTTCTTCCAATTCAGGATAAATTTTTTCTAGATCAAATTTATTGGTTGTATTTTAAAGAGATAGCCAGGTTACATGGAGTTCCTCTGTCTAATTTATCAGATCATGATCCTTGGTCAACATATAACGTTTGGAAAGTCTTTCATATATCATTGGGAACTAAATTAAATTTCATGGCATCTTTTCATTCTCAATCAGATGGGAATTCAGAATGAATAATTTATACCTTTTAGGATATGCTAGGTGCTTTTTAATTGATTACTAGGGAAGTTAGGATCATCATCTTTCTTAGGTTGAGTTTTCTTATAATAACAGTTTTCATTCCAATATACAGATGGCACCATTTGAGGCATTATATGGGAATGGTTTTTGATCTCCAACATTTTGGGATGATGTTAGAGAAAAGAATTTGATGGGACCAGAGTTGGTAGAAGAGATGATAGAAAAAATTAAGTTGATGTAGTGACACATGAGAATAACTCAGAGATGGAATAAAATTTATGTGGATAATTAGAGGAAGGATAGTTTTTTTTAAGTAGGTGATCATGTCTTTATCAATGTTTCTCCTTGGAAAAGTTTGAGGCATTTTGGTAAGAAGGGGAAGCTGAGTCCATGTTTCATTAGACCCTACGAGATCTAAGAAAATGTTGGATTATTTTCCTACCGATTGGATTTACCTATGATTTTATCCTAGGTATACATTTTATTCTTTTTTCTATGTTAAGAAAGTATATTCCAGAACCATCCCATGTTTTGAGTCCAAAAGTAGTTCAGTTGGAAGGGAACCATTATTATGAGGAACAACCAATCCAGATTCTTGACTGCTGAGATAAAGTGTTGTGGAATAAAGTGATTCATTAGGTTATGGTTTGTTAGAAAAATAATATGGTTGTAGAGGAAACATGGGAATCTGAAAATACTATGAGGGATAAATACTCCATCTTATTTGATTAGTGAATAAAATTATGAGAACAAAAATTCCAAAAGGGGGGAAGGATTTAAAATCCCATGTAATTATAGAATAATACCTTTTAATTTCTATTAATAGTTATGAATTAGTTATTGATTTTACTTTAAAGGGGATTATATGTTTGATAGATTACCCGACATGTAATAATGATTTTCTCTGAAATATTATGTTTCACACAAGACTGAGTTATACTGAAAAATAATATATTATTAATATTATTATTTTAAATAGTAGTTATATTCTAGACATTTTATTGATGGGAATAAATATAACTAACTATATAATGTTTACACGTGTTTATTAATTGATTTTATTTATTCCAATAAATTTTATGGGAGTAAAATAAGAATAAATCAAATTTTAATTGTAAAAAGATCTAATAATTTTAAAATGTAGATTTACCCCCATTGATGGAGGAACATTTTTAATTATAAATTTTGATAGTTTTACAAATTTTATATGAAAAATTAACATTCATTTTTGGAAGCGGGAAACAAAATTTACTTTGGCTGAATTTGTGGTATTTTTCTGATAATATTCATTTTTTAATAAATAGTGAAAAATACTGCATTTTATTTCAAAACTGATTTTTCATCTAATGTATTTATATAGTTTGGTTATTATTTTAGTTGGTCTTAATGTATAATTAAAATTTTTTTTATCGTTTAATCTAATGTAGGTTATTAGAATCAATTTCACATTGAAAATGGATAAAAACATTCTGAACTTTTGAATGTTTTTACTTCAAAAACTCGTTTTCTCGATCCATCAATGGGATTAAATTTTAATTAATTTGGCCACTTCTATGAATTTAATTTTCAAAAATAGATATACATGGTTTTAATAATTATGAAAATTTGGTCTAATAGGATCAAAATAAATTTTGGTGAATAATAACTTTTGAATTTTATTTACCACTCTTAAGGGTAAATCAGGTAATTAAAGGTAAAAATAAAATTATAATATTATAAAATTACCCTAAAACTGGTCTTAATTTCACTGTATGAGTGGGTTTTGACATAAATAAATCTTATGCCAAATTTATAATGTTTTTAATCCACTTGGGTAGGAAAATGAAATTTATTATATTTTATTTAAAGATAAGTTAAAAATGTGATAATTAAATTTCTAATAAGTAAAAAAATTAATATAGGGGTATATAAGTGATATATTAGACTATAAATAGGATTTAGAATGATAAAAATATTAAGTACATTATTATAACTTATTTTTAATTTTTATTAAATAAATAATTATATTTAATTCTGACCTAATGATGATGTAGTAACACATTTATTAAAGGAATCATCAAATAAATGATATTAATAATATTAAAATTAATATAATTTGAAATATTTTACGTTATAAAAAGATTTTATAGAAGAATTTGACATTTTAGGGATGGGTTAATGTATGTTTTTGAATTAATCAAGTTTTTATAAATTTTTTTAATTAAAAATTCAATTATGGATACTATCAAAATTAACATAATTCGTTACATAAAATATAAAATATTTAATCAAATGATATAAAACTTATAAAAATAAAATATTAATCCAAAAAAGTTTATATAAGTATACAAATTTCATTAATGACACATTCATTTGTGATTTGGCATGTTATGGTAATTACTTTAACTCTCAATGTGTAAATTACTTGATAAATTGGTAAGAGTTAAAAAAAGATAAAACAAAAATATAAAGATAAAACTTATTCAAAACATGTCTAATTATCATTGGATGATTATATTTCGACCCAAAATCATCCTATATTATAATTAAATATGTTTTGACACATTTGGGATCAAAAATCAATTTATATTATTTTAATACTTTTAATAATTCCAAGCATGCCCCACCCCTCTCTTACAAAAAGGGACTCATTCCTCCCTATTAATCACACATAAAAAAAATTGGTTCATCAAAAATAATCAAAAACACCTTTATATAATCCCTCAACATATTATTTAGTCCTTAGTTTTGGCGGAACATTCTTCTTAGAGGTGTTAAGGTGTAAAGAAATATGATCATCTGAAGGAAAGGTAATATTTTTATTTAAGTATTTTTATTTTATTTATTATTCAACTTCATTCAATTATTATTAAATCTTTATGAAATAATAATTAAAGTATCCAAAACATACTTATATGTTATTATGTTAATATAATCACCAAAATCAATCTCCAATTTCATCAAATTGGAAATGAACTTTTCGTTCATGTGTACGACGAACGACCACCTCACGAACCGATATAGTTTGTTTTTCATTGATGTCTCTCAATAATGGTCATAATGATGTAATTAATATTTATACATGATATTAATTACATATTTATCACTATAAGGTAACATTATATCAATTAATTTCTTACATTTTAAGCATATAAAAATTATAACATCGTTCTTGCGTATATGTGAACTATCACATCCATGAAGCGATGTGAATCGTGTTTATTCCTGAAATCACATGTGTGATATATATTTATATATTTAAATTATCATTATGTTATTAATAAGAATAATATTATTATTATTTAAATATGAAACCATAATTACCTTATTTTTATAATGGTCAATGAAAAATGGAAACATTATTCATGCGTACGTCGTCCGGCTTACCGTCTCCATGATTTTAACGTTGTTCATTTTTCATATCCAAATTTAATGAATGCATTTGAATGTATAATTAATATATAAAATTGATTATAATTTCATTAATATTATTCTAGAGATAATGGAATTATGAAAACCTTGAATATTGATATCATACCATGTTCATTTTCAACTCAAGTACTGAATATCAACAAAATGTTCGATATGAACTTAAATAATTATGTAATTATTATAACTTGGATATAAGTTATACAAAAGGAATAATAAAACTGGAAAATTATCTAAAAAAGTATAAATTATCATATGTTTACCATTTATGAATATAAATATTGTACCTGATGAGTCAAACTTAAGGTAAGGGACATCATCTCAATCTCATTTCATCGAGGAGTATTTTGATGTTATAAAACACCATCATTTATATGATGTATAATAAACCCCTTTTAATTTCAATTTAAATAAAAGGTTTTCTAAATTAATCTTTTTTACATGAAACACTTTAAGAAATTATAAAAGTAATGTTTTCTAAAATATACAGTGATAATAACTTTTCTGTCGTCATGACCATTATTTGATATTTGTCTTCCACTACAAGCCATATTATTTTTTTGAAAGAAAAATAAATACCATATTCCCTTTTCAAATATTCTAGTATTGAAATTTGTTTTGAAAATGTATTGATTATATGAATATCTTGAAATGATTTCTTTTGAAAGAAATGATGAAATATTATTTTTCCATTATTCATGATTTATATGTTGTTTTTATGTTTTGGTTCTTGGGAATTTCTTATGTGTATAGGTAGTTATAGGATAAACTAAGGGTAGGTGAGCCCATGATACCTTTCCAATGAATTGGATAAACTGACATAGTTAAACTATAAGGTTTCTCTTAATATATTTATGTAATATACTGTGATGGGTATTCCAAACGTAACCATGAAGGTCACTCTCTATGTTTCCATGAAAGCTACAATGTATGTATGATATTAATGACAGAAGTAAAATTTATGAATTATGAATACTCATTTTTTTTTCAGGAATCTTATAATTTCATGAGGTATGCTAAGGAATGTATGTTTTATGTGTGAATTTTTTGATATTGTGAATTTTTTTTGATGATTATAGAATATTCATAGACTAATGGTTTCATTAATTATGTATATCCCTTACTCAGATTTTTGTGTTCATCCCATGTTTTTGAAATTTTTTCCACTGGGTATAAGTATGGTTAAGATAAGTCAAGAAGATGAGTTTAATGATATGAAAAATTTTATGATAAAAAGAAATCAGGTTTTATTTTAAAATATTTTAGATTATGAAAAAAATGGATAGCATGTAGACCTTTATACATTGTAATATTTGAGATGTTATGTAATTGTTATGGCCAAATTCTCTAAAACTATAAACCAAAAAAGATCCTCAATGTGAATGAATGTAAATTCTTGACTTGACTCAAAATTATGCAATGTTTAAGTCTGGGAACTTATAGAATGTATAAGGTGGTATATTTGGTAGACTATACCATCATATAAAAGTGGATGAGTGGATATATAAGATAAAAAGACAATAGATGAATCATATAAGAACATGCACTAACACACTGGACCAGTATCCCACCTTATTGGAATGAATAATATAATAGATATATTAAATAAATTTGGAAGCACAAACAACCAAAAACTATAATAATACTGAAATCTAAAAGAAAATTTCATATACACGATGTTATGGAATACTAAAATACAATAAGGGGAGTAGGGAACATGAATATACAACATGCTATATAAAAATTAAAAAATTAAAAAAGGATTCTCCACTAGAATCTCAATAATATCCTTGGTAATCTGCTCCCATGGCCCATAATATTTGTCAAGAATATCAAGAATTTGTAACAGGGTGTTTTCCCTCATCCAAACCTCTAGAAAAGTAATAAACTCATGTAGCGATGGTGGTCTGAGTAGGATGTGATATAAAGTCACAGTTGGCCACCAATAACATTTTACAGAATTCACCCAAGTATTTTACATATAAATAGTTGTGTGTAGGTAGTAAGAATAATAAGCAATGATGAATAAATAATAACCAACTAGATTTTGTTCCTAAAGGACACATGGTGGATCTACCTTCTTTGGCTCATGTCAGAATGACTATCTGAATAGTAACTATATATATAGTAATATATATATATATAATAATTATATATCATATCCTTCTATATGAACTAAGTGCGTGAGGACATATGTGTGCATATACTTGGATACTAGGTGGTTTCTAGACCGGGTCATAGATCAAGAATCTATAACAAGTCAAAATGAACCGACAAACTAAAGTAATAGGGTATGTGCCTATATCTAAAAATGTGTATGATTCCTCATGCTAAACACACTATATAGGTGGTGTGATACTTTATTCCCAACACCCTAAATAGAGGAATTTGTAAAATCATTCCCATCATCCATATAACAATACAATGGTGAGATACATCATGCTTAACACCCGATGTAATAGAGAGTGAAATGATATTGTCATCAAGTCATTGAACTATCGTTCCATAGCCAATAACAATGGAAAATCACAAATATAATAATAACAATAAAACTAGCCCCATAAGAATAATTATCATCTACCACTAATATATAAAGTGGGGGTCATAATTCACATGATCAATATATATATATGTGTGTGTGTGTGTGTTTATAACATGCATCAAAAGTAATGGCCTTGACACCCATTATTATTCATTTCAATTCATCCATTTAATCAATTTAGAAAAGAAAAATATTTTAAAATTAACCCTTTTAACATATACAATCTATTCAATTAATCATGGCATGAAAATTCAATTTATTATTCAATTAATTACTTAGAAGGTTCTATTATCAATTAAGAAATTTCTTAAAAGGGATAATTCAACTCACATTCTAAGATGAACACTTTAAAAGGAGTTCTAGGAATTTAATCAAACAATTATAATTAGGAATTTCAAGACAACACTATCAAGGGGTGTCTATGGTTGAGTTCAGATTCCTATACATACTTTTTAAGTCTCAATGAAATTATAACAAGGTCATTATATCAATTTATAAACAAATAACTCATTTTAGAGAAATGTGTGTCTCTGGTTAGTTTCCATCACAATGGTTCGGCAATGAAAACAACTCGCTTTTAAAGGAAAAAAACTACACAGCCTACCTCTGGGTAATATAAGACTCTTCATCCAATATTGAATACATATTATAAGTAGATTGGATGAAAAATGAAAAATTGTCCAACTCCCTAAAAAACAGGGCAAACAATCTCTCCCTTAAATAGAACAATATATCAGAATAGAAACTAAAATGGGAAGCAAGAGGATTCAAGATCTTACTGGTTCAAATCTAATGCATACTTAGGGGTATGATTTTTAGTTTGTTTGGAGGATCAATGTAAATACCATGATTAGAGAGGAGTATAGAACAAAATGAGAGGAGGGGTGTTCCTCCACTGGAAATATGAGGATGAAGTATAAAATTAGGCTTTATGTTTCATTAAGGGTGAAACAGTAATTTTACTATTAAAAATAGGTGTTCATTGTTTAACCACATGGTTTGGACCAACCATGCATAAACCATGCTCCCATAATTGTTTAGGGATGGATCCCACACGGTTAAGGAGAACGATTTACCAAACCATGAGAAAACCATGTAAAAACCCCCTGTCAAGAATTTCTGAAATCTCACAAGTTCATGAACCTCGAGTCACACGGTTGTAAATAAACCATGTGTCCCCTACTCCTCAAAAGGTTCCTTTCATAGTTTCCCCACATTTTTTGTACTAATATTATGGTAACCATACATCCTACCCTCTATGAATAATTTTAGGATCTCTAGGATCCTCCTAATCCCTGAAATCTCATGAAACATTTCTTAGGTTGTAGAGAATTTTTTCCAGGATAAAAAAATGGATCATGGAAGTAAATGAGAAGAACCTTCATGAAAAGACATGTATTTGTAACATCCCCTTATCAATGAAACTCTTCTTTGAGTTAGCCTTCTAGGGGAAAATGGGTATCATCAAAAAATAATTTTCGCTACTGAGCTCATATATAAGCTGCCTTTTCCTAGGTCTCATCATGTACTCGGTCGTGCTTCCATAACATCCACACCAAAGGAACCTTCCGACCTTGGAGTGTCATCATGTTCTCATCCACAAAAAGAATTTGATACTACTTTAAGGAGGATTCCATACCTAACTCAACCTCATCATGTTATAAAACATGTTATGGGTCTTGATAATATCAGTGATGCAATGATACATGAAATAGATCATGTATAGAACAGTTTATCTAAAGAAGTGATGTCTAGTAGTCCACTGGTACAATTCATTTCAGAACCTCAAAGGGTCCAAAGCCCCTTAATGTGAGCTTACCCTTCCTCTGAATACATCAGTGGACCATCCTAGGTGATACTAAAAATAAAACCTGATCTCTAACATAAAAATAAAGAGATCGTCGCTAATGGTTTGCATAAGAATATTTTCTAGACATAGATACCATCACGCACTTCCCGATCAATTGTACTTACTCTATAGCCTCTTAAATGTCATGTGGTCCAATAAAAAATGTCTCCCCTTACTCTATCCAGCACAAAGGTGAATATCAAGGCCTACCATACAAGGATTCACAAAGATCCATCTCAATGGTGTCTTAAAATCTATTATTGTAAGTTAAATCAATAAGGGGTTTGTGTTTGTCCCATGAAACCTCAAAATAAAGACACATTCATTGTGTAAGTCCTCAATAAACCGAATCATACATTCATTCTTTACATTGGTTTGAGGGTGATTGTCCATTCTCAGAAGAACCTATTTATACAGGGCCATATGTAAGCCCTGCTAGAACCATGATAGAATATATTTCAGAAATGAAAGATTGTGGAGCTCCATAAAGATGTAAGACCTCATATATTTATATCCTTTCTATCTCGTTTACCAAGAAGGTATCTCGTATAGGTAATAAATGTGAGACCTTCATCAAATGATAAATGATTATCAATAATGTAACATTACTATGTGGTGATTTGGGTAAACCAGTCTTGATATCAATAGAAAAATCATCCCATTTCCACTCGAGAATTGAAAATAGCTGTAAATGACAATCCATCTGAAAATGTTCTACCTTCTCATGCTGACAGGTGGATACCCGGAAAATAAATCTAGAAATATCTCATTTCAAGTCATGCCACCAATTAGGTTGACATAAATCATGATACATATTGGGGACACCAGGATACAGTACTAAAATTGAGGCATTAATTTTCTATATTAGATCCTCTATGATGTCTACTGGGACCCATACACACCCATGAAAGCGTAAGGTATCATCCTCATCCATAGTCCAAAAAAAGTTTAATCATTAATTGAGAAACTTTACATTAGGATAAATCCCTTAGGATCTGAATGTTTTCAAATTCTTAAAATCTATTGAAGGGTAGAGGTCACTATTATAGATAAAAGGATGGTATGACCACAATCCTCTTGAACCTCCACATTAATCTCTAAGAATAAGTACATGGGATTCCACTCACCACTGGCCTCCTAAACTGCATGTGTATGAGCTTTTTAGATTATAGAATCAGCTACCACATTTTCTTTCCTAAGTGTATTGGAAAGATCAAAATCAAAGGATTTTAGGTACTAAACCGATCTGTGTGGTTTATGATTCAAATCATGTTGTGTAAATATTTAATTAAGGGATTTGTGATTAGTGAATTACACAAAATAATCTCAAAATATATCATTCCTCCAATAGCATGGACCATGCATGATAGCTGCTAGCTCGAGGTCAAGAGTCAGGTAATTCTATTCATGACCCCTTAACTGAAGGGACCAGTATACTATAGTTTGCTCATCCTTCATCAAAAAAGATCATAGACCAATACTTTTTTCATCACTGTAGACTTTATAGAACCTTCCTCGCTCTATAAAAACCATTATTAGGACTGAAGATAATATTCTATTAAACTATTGAAATGATTATTTACAATATTTATACAATATAAATTTCACACCCTATTTCATTAAGCTCATAAGAACTACGACAAGGTGTGAGAAATCCTAGATAAACAATCTGTAAAATCTAGCTAGCCCCAAGAAACATTTTATATCAAAGACGTTCTAAGGGTTATCCCAGGAAACTATAACTCTCACATTCTCTAGGTCTACTAAAACTTCCGACTCCAAGATTATATGACCTAGGAAGTGTACTTTGTTGATCCAAAAGTGCCATTTGATGATCTTAAAATAAATATGATTCTCTATCGTAGTATTCATCATGATCTCAAGATTTTTTCCATATTCATGTTGATAATGTAAATACATTAGATTTATTCTATAAAGACTATGACAAACAAATCCATATATAGGTGGAAAACCCTATTCCTAAGAGCCATGAAAATTTAAATTCATTCGTGAGACCGAACGACATGTCCAGGTACTCATATAGACCATACCTACTTCTAAAAGTTGTGAGAGGTATATATCAAGGCTTATCATGCACTAAATGATAGCCTCACCTCAAATAAATCATTAAAAGAACACAATCTCCCCTCATAACTAATAAAAGAGGTTTTATATTCAAGGTTGTGGATATTGATTCTTAATAATCAAAGGGTTCAACCAAAATAAATACATGCAATGATTGAAAGTATTATCCCCGTACTTGTAAAAAAGTCTTCTGAACCCCATGGAGAAGTGATGGAAAATATAAATCCTTTTCCCTCCTAATCATCCAACTAATTATTAATCTATATAAGCTCCGTATGTGTCATCCTGTAAGGAGGAAAAGACACTAGTGCTTCTCCTAGCACTATCTCGATTGTGAACTATACCTCTCCTATTAGAGGTTGTCCTAAAAATTCATCTGGGAATATATCCATGAAATAATATTCTATAGGATGGAAAATAGTTGGATGCAACCCCTGATCATCATAGAAGAGACTAGTGATTTGATCTATCAGGCTACCCAACCTTTGTTTCTTGGGTCTATCTTGAGTCGAAATAACATCCCATTCTCTACTATAAACATACATACTTCCCTCTAGTTAGATAAATGTCACATTCCAATGATAGTAGACAATATGGGATATAGTAGACAATATGGGATTGAGGATAACTAACCAATACATCTTGATGATTACATCAAATCCTGTCATTCGAAGGATGAAAATATTCCATATGTTGATATATCATGTTATATCAAGGGGTCAATATTTTAAATGATGAACTATCTCAAAATGGAAACCTAACGAGGTATCGAGCATCATCATGCCACTAAAGTATTTAATATAGAGGATCAGACTCTCCATGATTTCCTCAGATATAAAATAACGAGATGTGCCTGTTTCAAATAAAGTAGACACTAAAGTAGAGGCTACTGGAATAATAACTCGAACATTAGATGTTCTGGAACTATGTTTCTCTTGTATAGGTTGCGCTGCATGTTACTGGCCTATATCACAGCTTCGATTCACATCTTGAATAACCTGAGAAATCCCTCTCTACTATCACTGAGAATCATGATTCTGAATACATTTTCCTCAACCACCACCTCATCTTGAGAAGAATTTGGTATTCTAAATTCAATCCCGAAGAGATACCACTAACCCCGCTCTAGAACATGGAGTAGGAATAGATCCCCATATAGTAGGTACTATCATAAAAGTATTACTAAAGCACTAGATATAATCCATCCTACCACAACCTCTACATTCCACTAGATCATGAAAAAATAGGGTTGTATATGTATCAGATTCTGTAATGGTGATAGATAAAAAATCTATCAACATGAGGTGGCTAACTATTACTACCATTGCGAGAAACATCAAAGAGATGCATTAACCCACTAGAAGAAGAACTGAAATATCTATGTTTGGAACCAAATCGACTCATAACATCTTCTTCTCTTATAATCCTCTTTGTAATAAGGGAATGGTTTACTGTCTGAAAAATAATAACTAACCTAAAATCATTGACATATGATTGGATGGCATATACCTGATCATCCTCGAATCACCTCACATTCATAAGACCATCTATAGATAAGGTAGGAATGAAACTCTACATCTAAGTGAAATGAGAAGAATATTTAATGAAATCCATGTATCACTACTATAGGTTCATAAACTCTCTACCCCTATTAACCTTCCGAGTCTATGGAATGAAATAGTCTTAGAAGATTATATGGAAGTCTTCCCAGACAATATCATGAAATCTGTCTTCCTCATTAATAACATCCCACCATATCTTGACAGGACCACATAGTATAAAAATAGCAATATTATCCCTCTACTATAGAGGCATCTCCCAGTGCTCAAATATAGAAATCATTTCCTCCAGTCACGACTCTAGAGAATGTGGTCCATCATCCCCTAAAAACATTAATGGATAATGCTACTGGAAATCAGGAATAAACACTAATATAGTCAGGGTAGGTCGATTGAAACCTTTCATATTTATAATAATATGAAATAAACCCTCTCATAATTGAGAAATTGGGGCCATATAAAAAAAGGTGTTGCCCTAGGTGGCACTACAAGAGGAATCACTGGCGACTTAGCTCCCAAAAACTCAAGTTTGTGTTCATTACTACCTCTAGGGAATAGAATTTAAGGTCGACATGGAGGAATCATGATACAATACCAAAAAAATTTCCTCATAAAATAATTTTACTATTGAAATGTTTGCAGATATATATCTAGGATAGGTAGATATCCTTATAATTCAATAGATCACACATCTTTTCCCTCTCCAAATGTTAGTTCTAGGTGATGGAGAAACACCATAATAGTACATATTAAAATAAAATACACACACAATGTACCCATTACCAATTATAGGTTTGGGTCTAGGTCTCAGAGATCATAGTAAGGGTTTCATTATATTGAGTTTCAATTGGAAGGTATAAAAGAAAACATAATTTACTTTATAATTAGCATCTTGATTAGAAGTAACCACTTTAATTTTAGGAATTTCATTTCACTCATGTTCTTATTATTATATATACTATAGATATATCACTATTCATAACCCATAGGTCTAGAACCCACAATATAGAATGCTTGATTAATTAATGTGTCATCATCAACCTATATTGGAAAATTACATTTAGACTGATGATGACACTTTAATTAACTCAATTATTCAGTTCCTTTATGAATCATTAGCACATTATAGAATATATATATATATATATATATATCAAATCACTAATAGTATGAAATATATAATGCACACTGAAAATAGACTTTGTGTGAAAAAATGCATGGCATATCAGTCCTACTATTCCCATGAGGATTTATAAAATGCAACCCATCATTTCATCGGGCCATTGTAATAAAAATCATCATTTCGTTAATACCAATATCAATAGCTTCAAAAAACATGTGTTTCACCCAATGGTGAATTTGTATCACCCATAGTATCTATAATCAATAACTATAAATACTAATCCCCTGTAATTAGGGTTTTCCCTGTATATGAGTTATCTAGGCCAAGGTACAGGCTCATTACCAAATACCATTAACTCATAGTATCCTATTTAATACACTAACAATAATATAAAACGAAAATGATTTCTTGGTACCACTTTGTAACATCACAACACATGATCCACTTAACCTACACCCCAAGTTGGTGGGTCACATGGACTCAAGCACACCTCATTATACACCAGATGATGTAGACTAGTATCGAAGGTATAATATTGTATAGTGGGGGGGGGGGGACTATATCCTCTTATCAGAGTGGTACAATAGATATATAGGATAAGAAAAAAACAGTGGAAGCATATAAAAATATACACTAATACACTGGACCAGTAACCTACCTTAGAGGAAATCATGATATAATAGATAGGATAAATAACTGCAAAAGAGTAAACAACAAACAACTTTAATAATATAAAAATAAAAAAGAATATTTCATATACAATATTTCAAGGAATACTGAAATACAAAATGTGGAAATGAGGTATATTCATATATTAAATGCTAAATAAAATTCAAAAAGGACACAAGGTCACTCCAAAAACTTCTCAAACATATTCTCGGTCCTCTTATCCCATAATATATACCATAACGAAATCATATCAACAATCTATAATAGATGACGTTCCAAAATACATATCTATTGACATGTTATCTACTAGGGCACCCAATGTGGCCTGAGTAGGGTGTGGAATAAAAACTCAATAGGCCAATACCAATTCCATCTCAAAATAATTAAATAAGTGTACATAATAATAGAAGTGTGCAGTTAATAAGAATAATAAACAATCTTGAATAAATAATCACTTGTCTTCCTAGGTTCCTAAAGGACACCCGATGACTGTACCTGATTCGGCTCTAGCCAGGATGAGTTTCCAAATAGTAACTATATATATATAGTAATATATATAGTATATTTATATATCATACCAACATATATGCACTAAATATGTTAGGGTTTAAGTAGACATTTACATGGATATTAGGTGCTGACTAGATCCAGGCGTAACTAAGGCATACATAACCAGTCTAAATAAGCCTCTAAGCTCAGGTAAGAGGGTATGTTTCATGAATCACATAATGAGTGTGAGTTGTCGTGATCAACACACGAGATTGTTTTGGTGAGACTTCATTCCCAACACCCTGAACATAGGAACATAGAATGTAATGATCATCATCTAGATAATAGTATAATAGTGATATATGTCATTCTTAACACCTCATTTAAGGGAGAGTGTAATTCCATACTTAACAAGTCCTTTAACCATCATTCCATATACAATAAAAATGGTATATCATAATAAAAATAATAGGTGGACTCACCTCACAAGCATCATAATCATCAAGAATTAATATATAAAAAGGGTTTCAAAATTCACCTGATCAATATATATAGTTTTGTCCCAGAGGATACTCAAGAGGGGGATGAATTGAGTTCCTTTTAAAAATTTATGATTAAAATATTTCTATTAAAAACCCCCAATTTAACAAACAAGTTAAACTATAGTGAATTTATAAAGATTATTAGTGTTCAATTAGTTTATCAAATATTGATTATTTCTCAGTTAACTTAATCTAATGATTAAGTTAGCTATTGAAACTTACCTACTGGCTAACAATAATTACAAACACTAGTTAGTTCGACTATCAGAGTTACTTTAAAACAGATTTGTATTTCAAAGTAATTAGTAACAGAATAGTGAAAATAGTTTAAACTGAAATAAGATACACAACGATTTTAACTAAGAGGTTTAGTCTCAATATAAGACTTAGTCATCTCAAACATTTTATATAAAACTTTGATCGACAACCTGGATCGGGGTAAACAACAGAACTGAGACTGTCCAGGTACTAAGTCCCCTACCACAGTTCTACATGGAAAAAACTATAACAATAGCACACAGGCTATCCAGGTCACACTTGACCTCTACCACAATTCATAGTGGGATACAAGAAGGTTTATAGAGTTTGAGTTAGGATTTTAGATATCCTTCAGTTATTCTTAAGAGACAGTGTGTGTTTAAGATAAATAGAAGTACACACACATCTCGAAATGTGAATAATCAAATCACAATAGAGATAATAAGATTGAGATGAGTTCGGAAAGCTCTATGTGATTGAAATTCAGCTCTTGACTCCTTTTTAATTGAGAAGATTTTGTTTTGAGTTTCTCTATGGAAAATAGAGTTTCATGGTTCTGTTTCTTGACTTCCATGTATTAGTGTTTTTCTTGAGATTGCAGTAGTCTTTGTAGCACAACAATTCCCTTCAACTCCTAGTAAATGTTATTCTTTAAAGCTCTCAGGTATCTATTCCTTTATCTACCACATTCGTCTCTTCATGCATATCACACTTTTTATGCACATATTTGATCTTCCTTTTATAGCTCATGCGGTCCGACATAAGGCATTATTATTTCTGCAGGTATGAGGTATGGTTTCCTAACATAAAAAACATTATTAATTGATATCCGACATAAGGCATGATTACTTTGGCAGGTACGTGGAACAATTTCTTGATATCCAACAAACTCCATTAATTATTAACAGTTTCATTAAAATCACCAAATATGACCGTTGATAATAAACAAACAGAAATAGAGTTTATAGAAAAATTGAGTTGTTTCCATCGGTAGATCTTTGTATCAGTGAACTTGTAATGGTGGCCTTGTAACGATAGGTCTTGTTTCAGTAGATTTCACTCTCTATAATGGTAGCTTTATGTATTAGTGGCTCTGAGTAGCAGTTGCTCTTTCTATCGGTAGCTTCTTGTGTAGCGGTAGCTCCTTCTATCGGTAGCTCGCTTGTTTAGTGGTAGCTCCTTCTATCGGTAGCTCACATGTATTGTTTCTATCTGTACCGGTGACTTTGTATCATAAATTGTCTATTTGTATCGGTAGACTATGTATCAGTGACCTTTTTTATATTGATATCTCTTTCAGTATCAGTGGCTCAAAAATTCTAATGTATATAAAGTATTTGTTCTATGCATATCATTTTTATATTGAGTTAGTATCAAGATTAATCATTTTTAAACATTTATAAACATAAATAAACATTGAGTAACATATTCCAATGATATTATATGATCATTTTGATATTAATATCAACTCAATAGAATGATGTCATAATTTGAAAATATAATTAATATATAGATAGACATTATTTTGGATTATCAAAGTATATCTAAACATAATTGAGATTATCAAAACAGGGGAGTCCAACAATCTCCCCCTTTTTGATAATCACTAATTATGGAATTATAATCCGGAATAATCATTAATTAATCAATATAAAATAATTTTTTACTAACTTATTATTGTGTTCAATGTCATTTTCAAATGATGTCAAAATATCAAACCTTGTAGCCATAAATGAAATATTTCAAATGAATCAGAGAGTATAATATTAAATGAAAATGTATCAGAGGTAGGAAAAGAAAAAAAATAATAGAATCATTATTTATCTGAGGCTCATTATCCCTATCCTTAGCCATATTATTCTCCCCCACACTTCTCCAGATAATTATTTCTCCCCCTTAGTGATTAGAAAAAAGAAGGAGCAGAAACAATATAAAGTAAAAGTGAATGAGATCCTGTAGATATTCCTTTATGTTAAAATACATAGAAATGTAGAAATGATACAAACAGGATACAAGTGATCCTTATAAAAGGTCCTAGGCACTAATCAATCCACCTCCCTAATTTGTAAATTGTATTTTTTTCTTGGGATCAGAAGTGGATTCAGGCATGGTAGGCATAGGTGATGGTTTGGGAACACCAGTGATGATCAAAGGTGGTTGAGATATGGAAATAATGTCGAGACTGTAATGGGTACTCATTTGTGTGATCATAGGAGTAAGACTCCCAATAGCTTGAACTGGAGTCAACTGAGGTGTGGAAACAGAATGACCAGAAGCAGGCAGGGCTTAAGGTACAATAATAGGGGTACTATCCACATACAAAAAGGGAAGTAACAGGTTCCTAAAATCCATGATGATTCCTCATCATCTCTCCATAACAGAGAGAAAATCATCCTTGTTCTCTATAAACATGTACAAAGCAGGTGTCAACTCCCTGAGCTTACTGACTTGATCTATGAAAGCTTGAGTGACCGGGGAAAGTTTCAGGTTTTCTAACAGAAGCTTGAAATGATTGTTTAGCTGATGCTTGGTATACAAATTCTAAAAATAAAGCTCAAAAATGTCTTTGATTTCCTTCTGGGAAGCAGTATAATCTCTCATATAATCCGGAACAATATTTCTGATATCCCTTATGGTAGATATCACCTGAGAATCAGATGAGCTACTAGCACTAACTCGACCAAGTTCTTCTTTTAGCACAGATCTAAGCTATTCAACATCAACTGAAACTCTAGGGGTACCAAGGGGTTTTTCAATAAAAGCTATTGTTTCTTTGAAATATTGGGTCAAATTACTTATCAGTTTCTTCACAACCAAATATTGAGTACTGACATGATCTTTTATGGTCTGTTTAAAACTCTCAAAAACATCCACAAATTGTGTCACTACACTTTTGATGTAATCGATGTCAGCATCAACTTGAGCTTTGGAACTACAAAAGATATCAAATGAAGTAATAGATTTCTTTAGATAATCAACAACCTCGGTCAAATGCATAATTTCATTTTGACACACTTTCACTTCATTCATCATATCTGTCACAACACTTGAAAAAATACTTTCAAGAGAGGATTTAAAAGATTTTTACATTTTTCTTTGTTCTTCGAGAAAGAAAATTTTCAATTCTGAAACAGATGCATTCAATGTCTCCTTTAACTCAGCCTTTAAATAATCAAGATCAGCCTTAATTACAAAATTTTTAGGAAAAACTACCAAGGATCTCTTAGAAAAAACATCAGATGAAGCTATAAATTTTCCTTTGGGTTGGTCTTCATCAGATCCTGAATAATCAATTACAAGAACCGCAAGTCCTGGATCCTCTGACTAATCCTCTACCTCATGAAAAACTGTGACAGAACCATATTTAGCTGATTGCTCCCCCTCAAGTGGATCTTCCACCTCTTCAGCTCCAACTTTAGCCATCTACTCTTCAGAGGAGTCATCTACAACCATATTTATATCCAAACCAGGTGGAATAGAATGGGGTATGTTAGTAATAGGTGATGGTCTATCCACTTCAAAAACCTCCTCAATAGGCATAATAGAGCTCTCAATAAGAGGAATGATACTAAAAAAGGTACTTCCATCAGAGTTAATAGAAACAGGTTCTCCATTATCAGATACTTTTTCCTATTCATCATCACTACTACTGGAATGTAGAGAAGTCTCCTCATGATTTGATCTCGGCAGGTCTTCCTCATCCATAGAGGTTTCTTCAACAATCTCTCCCAGAACTGCTTTCCTTCTAGGTAGGGTTATAGGTGGGCTTTCATTTCTATATGATACCTTTTTAGCAGCTGGGCTTGGATGAAAATCCGGATCCCCTCCATCTTCTATAGAGGTATCCTCATCAACATCATCATCACTGTATTGAGGTTCCTCCTCGCTAGGTCCTAGACCTAGATCTCTCATTTCTCTTGGCCGATTTGGATGCTCAAAAAGGTTAAATGTATCATAATCATTCTCATCATCATTTACCCATTCCATTTTCCATGGGTTCCATCCAATCTTCATGTACTTACAAACCGTTTTTTTAATATAAAATTGTTCTCTCACAACTACCGTCTCATCTTGAGACTCAACCACACCTTTTACCTTCATCATCAAGGAAATCAGTTTTGCAAATAATAGAGCATTTGATTTTGAATTTGGCCTGGTCATATCATCGATTTGAATCATCAGAATCCTACACAGATTCACCTTGAAATTATGCCTTAGTAGATACAACAAGAATATATCTTGGAATATAAGGCTTTCCAAATCCCCCTTTCTTGGACTTAACACATGCTAGATGAATTTGAACAGCAACAGGTTTTCTCCATCCATTTCTATAGCAACCACTTTTCTTGGTGTCCCATTTCTATTGAACTCTTCCAATGCAGTTTTATAATAAAAAATGTCACCAGTAGGAGGTACTGACTTTGAGGAATATACAAACTCACCCTCGTGTATAACTTTTAAGCACTCAGCCCATTCAATAAAATAAAAAGATTTTATCTTTCCATTCACTACTGATACAATTTTGTTCTCACCTTCATATTTCTCAAAATGAAAAAACTCATAGAATTACTTTACCAGTTTTTGATAAAAAGGAACATTATTATTTTCAAAACATTCGTGCCACCCTTGTTCCTCCAATATCCTTAGAATCAAAGATTTACTAGGAAGGATCCATTCTGCACAGAGTTCTTTCTCGATTACAATATCTCTTTTCCGTAAGTGTGGGTTCACTACACTCTTCTCATGATTTGTTCCACGTCCACTACCTTTAGATCCTAATTTTTTCCTCTTTGCACTCAGCACATCACCTTCATCTTCGACTACAATCCTTTTTACTCTTTCCATTTCCAAATCAAAGAAATTAGGGCACACAAGATATGCCAGTGTTCGAGAAGTATGGTTTCAAGTGAAAAGAGTTCGCGGTGGATTGAAAAATTACTTAGAATAACTGCTTATCATTTAGGAATCGAAATGTAATAAAAATAAATACATTAAAAACAATAATGTTTTTAGCCAAAAACATGAAATCCAGTCAGTGAAAAACATATCGGTGATAACTACCCGTGAGAATCCTAATGGTGAGGTTTCTCTAATGGTGAGGCTTCACTAACGATGAGGTTTCACGAACGGTGAGGTTTCACTAATGGTAAGGTTTCACCAACAGTGAGGTTTCACTAATAGTGAGGTTTCACTAATGGTGAGTTTTCACTAACAGTGAGGTGTCACTAATAGTGATGTTTATGGAAAGTTTATCATTCCAAACTCATGTCTAATGTAATTTAACCTTTATGAACTTAAAGTCTTGGTTAATATATTAGCTAATTGATGTTCAGTGCCTATAAATTCAAGAGTAATATAACCTTTTTGATAATGATCCCTCACAATGTGATGCCTTACATCAATGTGTTTAGTCCTAGACTGAGATATAGGATTCTTAGAGATATTGATTTCACTAGTGTTATCATAGTTTATAGATACATTCCTAAATTTATATCCATAGTCCAATAAAGTATGTTTCATCCACAAAATTTGTGTACAAAAACTACTAGTAGCAGTATATTCTACTTCAGTAGTAGACAATGCAGCATAATTCTTCTTTTTACTACACCAAGATACTAAGGACTTACCTAGAATATGACATGTTCCAGAAGTGCTCTTCCTATTTAATTTGCATCCAGAAAAGTCAACATCTTAATAACTTATTAAATCGAATGATTGTCGTTTTGGATAAAATACTCTTGAATTAATAGTATGTTTAAGATATTCGAAAATCCTTTTAACAACAAGCAAGCGTGACACTTTTAGATTAGCTTGAAATCTTACACACATACACACTCTAAACATAATATCCGGTCAACTAGTAGTAAGATAAAGTAAACTCCCAATCATACCTCTATAATTGGTTTGATCCGTTGGCTTCCCAGTTTCATCAGCATCCAATTTACAAGTGGTACTCATAAATGTATCACTTTACTTATTACTATCCAAAAAAAAAAGTTTTAAGAGATCATTTCTATATTTAATTTGATGTAAAATAATACCATTTTAATTTTGAAAGACTTAAAATCCAATAAAATATTTTAGTTCTCCCATTAAACTCATTTCAAATTCATTTTTCATACTATTTGAAAAATCAATACACAAATCATTTTTAGAAGATTCGAAAATAAAATCATTAACATAGATTTGTAATATCAAAACATCTTTGTAAATCCTTTGATAAAAAGAGTTAGGCCAGCAATCCCTTTAATAAAACCTTTTGAAATAAGAAAATTACTAAGTCTATCATACCATGCTCCTGGATCTTATTTTAAACCATATAAATATTTAGAAAGCTTAAAAACTCATTTTGGAAAATGAGATTTAGTAAATCCTGATGGTTGTTCAAAAAAACATCTTCAATTATAAGACCACTTAGAAAAGAACCTTTAACATCCATTTGATATAACTTGAAATTTAGATGAGCAGTATAAGCAAGTAGAATCCTAATAGCTTCTAACCTAGATACAGGTGAAAAGGTTTCCTTATAGTCTATTACTTCTTCTTGACTATATCTTTGTGAAACTAGTCTTGCTTTGTTTCTAATGATATTTCCAGGTTCATCAATTTTATTTCTAAAAACCCATTTAGTGCCTATGGTCAAAGTGTCCTTAGATCTGTCTACTAATTCCTAGACATTGTTTCTTTCAAATGTATTTAATTCATCTTGCATAGCCATTACCCAAAATTTATCATTCATAGAATCATTGATATTTTTAGGTTCTAATTGTGAAAGAAAGGCTTGATGTTCAACATGATTTCTTATAGAAGCTCTAGTTTGTGTTCCTCTGTCTAAATCTCATATAACATCATCTAAAGGATGGTTCTTTAGAATCTTAGTTAGTCTGGTCAAGGTCAGACTAGATAATTCAAATTATTCTATAGGTTTGGTTCCAACAGAATCGGGTTCTAGAAAATTTCAAAAATTACTTGTTTTTACATAAGGTTCATTGATTCTATCATTAAGGTCCAGAATAGACATGTCTTCTTCAAGATTTTCAAGAGAAGACTTAGGTTCATGCGGACCCGTTTCATCAAATTTGACATGTACTGATTCTTCCAGACATTTGGTTCTTTTGATAATGAATCTATAAGATTTACTGGTTATAGAGTAACCTATAAAGAGTCCCCCATCACTTTTAGTATCAGATTTGTCAAGAATATCTTTATTATTGAGAATAAAGACTTTGCAACCGAAAACTCTAAAGTAACTAACTTTAGGCTTCCTATTATTCCACAGTTCATAAGGGGACTTTTTAAGAACAGGTCTAATAAAGACTCTATTTATAATATAACAAGTTTTATTTACAGCTTCTTCCCAGAAGTAAATAGGTATGTTATATTCATTAAGAATAGTTCTTATAATTTCTTGAAGGGTTATATTCCTTCTTTCTACTACACCATTCTGTTGAGGTGTCCCAGGGGCAGATAAATTGTGATTGTAGCCATTATGTGAGCAATAGGTTTCAAAATCATGATTTTCAAACTCATGACCATGATCACTTCTCAGGGTCTTAATCTTGAGTCCACTAAGGTTCTCTACAGACATGGATTATTTAATGAAATAGGAACAAGCTTAACTTTTTTGATCAAGAAAGTATACCCAAGAATATCTAGAAAAGTCAACTACTAGAACATATATATAGTGCTTCCCATTCAAACTAGAAATTCTAGATGGTCCAAACAAATCCATGTGAACCAACTCAGGAGGTTGAGAAGTTAAACTTATTTCTTTAATTTGAACAAAACTTTATGTTGATTTCCCTTTTGATAGGGATTAAAAAGTTTTTCTAATGGGAATTTTAGTTGGGGTAGGTCTCTAACTAAAATTTTCTTAGTCAGTTTCCTAAGTGAATGAACATTGTAGTGTCCTAATATTCTAGGCCATAGCCAATATTCTTTAGGAAAAGCATTTAAACAAGTAACCTTTTGTTTGGATAAATAATTTTAATCTAAAACATATACATTTTCATTTCTTAAAGTAGTAAATACCAAAATATTATTAGAATCAAATACATTCAAAGCATCATTTTAAAATTTAACATTGAAACCATCATCACACAACTATGAAATACTTAACAGGTTGTATTTTAGTCCATCAACAAATAATACATTAGAAATTAAAAATTGAATCATTGTTACCAATCTGGCCTAAACCGAAGATTTTTCCTTTTGAATTATCACCAAAGGTGACATGCCCTCCATCAACCTTGATTAAAATCTTAAAAAATGAGTATTATCCAGTCATAGGCCGTGAACATTCATTGTCCATGTACCATATCTTCTTACAGGAACTCTTTAAGAAGGTCTCTTACAAAATAGGTTTAAATAGAAAATGATTTTGGTACCCATATTTTCTTGGGTCTAGACAGGTTAGCAAGTAAAACCTTAGGCACCCATATTTGTCTACCACATTTCCTATAATTAACAGATTCAAAAGATTCTGAATAATGTTCTCTATTTGGTCTAGTAGAATGTGAATATCTAGATGAAGCTACAAAATTTCCAGAACTGGAACTACCTGTAAACTATCTAGTTTTTGGAATAAATTTATTCTTAAAAAACTGTCTCTGTCCAGGTTGGTATCCTAAACCAGTAGTATACTTTGGTGCAACTTGTTTTCCAAGCATTTGAATTAGAGTATTCTTTATATTTGTGAACTTATCTAAGTCTTTTCTATGCTGCTCATTAGAAAATTTAAGTTCAGTATTCTCCTTTAACAGTTGAGCATTCTTTTCCATTTATATACTAAGATCAAATTTAACATTACTTGTCATGGCATACTATTTCTTTAATGATTTGTACTTATCATTCAGCACATTACAAGTATCTTATAACATATTACAATATTCAAATAATTCATCTTTATACATATTATCATCATTATTTGAATCACTTTCATTCCTAGAATAGTAATCATTCAACATAGGGGAGACAATTACCTTATATGTTTCAACCATGAAACACATGTTGGTATTCGTCTTTTAAGAATCAGAAGCTTCAGACTCACTTGTGTTGTCTTCCAAAGCACTCTATGTTTCCTTCATATCTTTCTTATATTTTTTTTCCTTATAATCATATCTATTATTAAACTTAAATTTTGGACAGTCAGCCTTAACATTCCCTTTCCTTTTACATTAATAACAGACTATCACATCATCTTTATCAGCTTTCTTCCAATCATTTTTTCAATTACCTCGTTGGTCATATTTACCCATATAATTTTATTTTCTGAAAAATTTCTTCTTCCAATAGAATTTCTTGAATCTTCCGGATATCTGAGCCATCTATTCATCACTATAAAAATCTAAACCTTCAATTTTTGAGCTTTCGACAGGTATGTGAAATTTCTCATTGTCTATGCTCTTTGAGGAATTAGTATTAAATGCCACTGACTTCTTCTTAGGATCATCATCTTACTATTTTTTTTACCTTAATCTCTTCTTTATAAATCATCAACTTACCAATTATCTCCTTAACAGGTAGTGAACTTATATCACATTATTCTCTTATTGAAACCTATGTGCCTCCCCATCTTTCTGACAGAAATCTGAGCATTCTCATGATTTTCTCCTTTGCTGGAACAACTTTTCCCAGTGAGCTCATGGTGTTAACAATTTCATTGAACTTGAGATACATGTGAGAAATACGTTCATCAAGCCTCATTTTAAAATTATCATATTTAATAGTGTAATTGCTTAATCTCATCTCTTTCACATTGGTTGTTCCTTCATGAAAATCAGCCAAAGTATCCCAGATTTTGGGTGCTGTTTTACATTCATAAATCCTATTAAACTCTTCACCTCCTAGAGAGTAGTAAATAACATTCATTTCTTTAAAATTATTGTTGTAATCAAATTTTTTAGAATCATCCCTATTAGTTCTAGAAATCTTTGGAATCTCACACTCAGACTCTATAGTAGTCCAAATGTCAAATCCCATACTCTCTAAATGAATTTTCATTTTGATTTTCCATTGGGTATAATTAACACCATTAAAGAAAGGTGTCCGGTTGGTATCTACACCTTCTATTCTACTATCCCTAATTAGATTTTAGAAAATATATTTAAAGAGATAAAAATTTAGAAATAATAGAAACTTTAGATCTTTAATATACAAATAGAATCATAGTTGAAAAACAGAGTGTTTTGAAAACTTTTAACAATGAAGCTCTGATACCATGTGTTTTCCTAGAGGATACTCAAGAGGGGGGTGAATTGAGTTCCTATTAAAAATATTTGATTAAAATATTTCTATTAGAAACCCCCAATTTAACAAACAAGTTAAACTGTAGTGAATTTATAAAGATTATAAGTGTTCAATTAGTTTCTCAAAGATTGATTATTTCTCAGTTAACATAATCTGAATATTAAGTTAGATTTTGAAACTAACTTACTAGCTAACAATAATTACAAACACTTGGTAGTTCAACTATCAGAGTTACTTTAAAATAGATTTTATTTCAAATTAATTAACAGTGTAAAAGTGAAATCAGTTTACACTGAAATAAGATGCACATCAGTTTTAACCAAGAGGTTCAGTCTAAAGCTGAGACTTAGTCCTCTAAAATAGTTTATATAAAACATTCATCCACACCCTGGATTGGGGTAAACAACAGTACTGAGACTGTCCAGTTACTAAGGCCCCTACTACTGTTTTACGTGGGAAAAACTATAATAATATCACACAGTCTATCCAGGTCACACATGACCTCTAGCACAATTCACAGTGGGATACAAGAAGGTTTAGAGTGTTTGAGTGAGGATTTTAGATATCATCCAGATATTCTTAGGAGATAGTGTGTGTTTATGATAAATATAAGCACACACACTGATTGAAATGTGACTAAAAACAAATCACAATAAGGATAATAAGATTGAGATGTGTTTGGAAATATCTATGTGATGGAAATTCAGCTCTGGACTCCTTTTGAATTAAGAAAATGTTGTTTTGAGTTCGTCTCTGGAAAACAAAGTATCGTGGTTCTGTTTATTGACTTCCCGGTATAAGTGTTTTTCTTGAGATTGTAGTAGTCTTTGTAACACTACAATGTCCTTCAACTCATAGTAAACATTCTTCTTTGAAGATCCCAGGTATCTATTCCTTTATCTACCACATAAATATCTTCGTGCCTCTCACAATTTTTATGTGCATCTTTGATCTACCTTTTATAGCTCATGAGGTTAGACATAATGCGTGATTATTTCTGCAGGTACGAGGTAAGATTTCCTAACATCCAACAAACATCATTAATTGATATCTGACATAAGGCATGATTACTTTGGTAGGTTAAAAATACAAAAAACACCATAAATTAATAACATTTTCATTAAAAAAACCAAATATGACCGTTTTTAATAAAAAAAAAATAAATATAGTTTAGAGAAATAGTGATTGGATTCCATCAGTAGATCTTTGTATCAGGGAACTTGTAACGGTGGACTTGTAACAGTAGGTCTTGTATCGGTAGCTTTCACTCTCTGTAACAGTATCTTTATGTATGAGTGACTCTGTATAGCGGTAGCTCCTTCTATCGTTAGATGATTGTGTAGCGGTAGCTCCTATTGGTAGCTCGCTTATATAGCGGTAGATCCTTCTATCGGTATATCTCTTGTATCGGTAGCTGTCTATATCGATGACTTTGTATCGGTAACTGTATATTTGTATCAGTAGAATATGTATCAGTGACCTTTTGTATATCATTAGCTCTGTCGGTATCAGTGACTCAAAAACTCTAATTCTTATAAAGTATTTGTTCTATTCATATCATTTCCAAATCAAGTTAGTATCAAGATTAATCATTGCTAAACATTTATAAACATAAATAAACATTGATTAACATAATCCAATGATATGATATGATCATTTTGATATTCATATCAACTCAATAGACTGATGTCATAATTTGAAAGTATAATTAATATATAGATAGACATTATTTGGGATTATCAAAGCATATCTAAACATAATTGATATTATCAAAACAGGTGAGTCCAACATATTGCATGTATAAAAAGGTGTGTCCTTGCAACCCATTATTATCCTTTTCAATCAATCCATTTAATCCATTAAACCAATCAAAACATCTTGAAGTTAATTCATTTAACATATATACAAAATTCAATTTAATTTTTCAGCAAAGAACATAAAAGGTTCTATATCAATTAGGAAATTAAATACATGGGGAAATTCCATTTAAATTCCAAGTAGAATTCTTATAAAGAGTTCTTTACATTTAATAAATTAATTATAATGGTGAATTTAATCTCGGAACACCCAAGGGGTGGATATGGATGAGGTTTATATATTTTACATACTTAGAAAGGATCATCAAAAGTAAAAGAATGGGGGTATATTAATTTAGAAACAAAAAAAATAATTTTACATAAATCTGCAGAAATAGACAGCGTGCGGCATAATGGAAAAACTATGAAAAACTCACTTTTAAAGTAAAAAACTAGACTAGCTACCTTAAGGTCATAGTCAAATCCTCTTTCAATATTGGCTTCCAATTTGATGTAGTTTGGATGAAAAATAAAGACCAGTCCAATATCCTAAAAAATAGGGTGGATGATCTCATACCTAAATTGTATAATAGATCATAAAGGAATCTGAAATCAGAAGTAATACTATTATATATCATAATGACAGAAATCCAATTATTCCAACGATATTTTATTTGATTTTGAGATGGAGAAGAAATATAAATCCCTATATTAGGGAGGAGGAGAGCTCCATGTGAGGGGTGGGGAGTTCCTCCACAAGAAATGGGAGGAGTAAGAATAAGATTATTTTTTAAGTTTCATTAAGAGTAAAATAGTAATTTCACCCTAAAAATAAGTATTAATTATTTGACTCCGTAGTTTTTCTAAAATGTTCACAAACTATTATCATCTCACATTCTAAGGAGGTACCCCCGCACAGTTAAGGCGTACAGTTTCCTTAACCGTGCCAAAATCTTGAAAAAATTCACATTCAAGATTTTTTGAATCTCATAAAGTTGTTCACCTAGGATCACATGGTTTCCAATGAACCATTCAACCCATACTACTCAAAAGTATCCTCGCATGGTTACTCTTTACGGTTAGTAACAACTATGCGGTAACACTATGACCTAACCTGTTTTCCCAATTTTTAGAGCTTCGGGATCCTCACAATCCTCAAAAGCTCCAGAAAAATTCCTTAGGATATAGAGAATGTTTACCATGACAAAATAATGAATTAAACATAAAAAAATTATTCATATTTTCATGAAAATACAGTTCATTATAAGACTATTTTAAACTTTGGGTAAAAGAACTTTTAATTTGGACAACTGATTTGTCTCATGAGACATCTCGATGAATTTAGGTTCTATCTATAATTGAGACACACCCATAAATGAATAATTACTATTCATTACTCACATAATAGGGTTTAAACATAATCCACATAAATATTTGTATTTAAAAATTAACATACAAAATGTTAATACTTAACCCAATCAAATAAATTTAATCCTAAACCATCTAGAGTAATACACCGAATGGTAATTAAATATTACATTTCTATTGGAAATGATCACAAACCATAAAAAGAGATAATAATTATAGAAACATAATATCATATCCTAAATAAATAATTGGTAGAATAAGGTTTTTTTTCCATTTATGAATAGAAATTCCATAAAGAGATCATTAAAGATTTCTTGAGGATAATAACATTTCCACTTTGAAAATTTCATTTCAAAAACTAAAATATATAAAAATATTATCAAACTATTTTTCTATGAATAAAAACCTTTTTTAAAAATTATAGGAATCTTTAAAACATTTAGTTTCCCTAGTGGTAAGAAAATATGTTCATGTCATACACATTAAAACAAATATTTCTTTAACATATTTGGTATAATTCAAACATGAATTTTTTGAAAAATTAAATGCATATTCCATTAAATTTTTTTTATAAACATTCAATTTTTTATTAATTTATTTAATAAATCAATTGTTTAATGTTAGAATAATTTTTTTTATTGGAAACATGGATTTTGATGAAAAAGGATTTTTAACCAAAGAGATAAAATAAAGTCATATTTTATTAACAACATTTTCTCAATAATATTAAGTACAAGGAGAGGTAAAATTGTACTAATACTTGAAAATTTACATGAATAAACATATGAGAATAAAAAATATTGAAATTAAAATAAAATCATTAAATAATTACACCAAGGGATACTTAAACATAAAAAATCATAAATAAATATTAAATTGTGAAATAAACCCTTACTAAATTATTAATGATTGAATCATAAGTACCATAAACAAATAACATAAAATATAAATTTAAAAAACATGAATATGAATATATTAATTATAAAAAATATCTAAATGGGATGTGTATACATCAAAAAAAGTAATAATTAGTGAATATGGCATATGTCTCATGGAATTAAAAGTGAGATGAGAAACCCTTACCTCAGGTTTGATTTCCTTTGTACATATTCAAACCTACTATATAATAAATATAGGATTATTATAAATATATTAATGAACCATAATCATATATCCAATACTATATATTATTTATTTATACTCTTTTATCACTCATTTTTTATCAATTATTTGGTAAAATGACGGTTTTAGGTGATAATTGCTTCATTTTTCAAATGTGTTTGGCCTTAGTAATTTTGGTCATTTTACATTGATCATGGTTACCTAATATACATAATTTTAAAAATTATTTAAATATCATATATATATTAATTAAATATGTTTTATTTATATTTTATAAAAATTAAATAGAGAAAATGTGTTGCATCTTTCAGGGATTTGGTTTTTCGTACAAACCCATAAACGTTGTTTTAATTTTCTTGATGTATAAAATAATTGAAAGAAAAATTAATTCACCTTTATAGAATAATTATTATGTTATGTATATAATTTATATTAATAAAATACATACTTATTACAATCCATGTAAAAATAAAATGACCAACATTTCACATCGTTATGTGGTTGTGATAGTCTACATATATACATACGCGACATTATTGTTTTCCAAAAGATTGGAGGGTAAGTAGTTATATTTGATAATATATTTCCAAAATTATTTCTATGTAATAAATATAAAATATTTTCATTAGTTTTAACATTACTACATTCAATGTAATTCATAAGTGAAAAAAGAATCACATCTCTTGGGAGGCAGTAGTCTGCCGTACATACAATCAATGTTGTTGTATCCCCCACAGAATGGAAATTAAAAAGGTATATGTGATAATAAAATTATAGAAGTATAATAATTTCATAAATATCATATAAATACTTTAAATATATCATTTTATTAATCCTTGAAAGGTGGTGTTAGAAAATTAATTGCATTTGTTTACGAGGTGGTAGTTTGTCACACACACGATCAAAGGTTTCATTATCCACTTGATGGAGGTGGACATAGATATAGGATATTACATTTACCTAATAAAATATATGTATATGTGAGATAATGGTGTTATAATATTATAATTATTTAATATTATGTGAATTAGTTGGAAGAATAAAAAATAAAAAACATCATTTAAGAACATTTCATCTTCTTCGAACATCTTTTTTAGATTTTCCCCAAAATCCTTCCCAGGATTTATAATAAAAAAATGACTCTAGGATGTTTTTAAAGTAATATGGAGGGTTTCTGGTTAATTATTGTCTAAAACATTATGTTTTGTATGTGTGAATATGAGAGGAGAGTGGATGACCATTTATAAGTGGAGGAGAGGAAAAACATGGAATATTTGAAAATAATAAAGTGTACCCATGTTTTTCACTTGACACAAGGATAAAAAATGAATCATTATCAATAATTAAAGGATATAATTTCTAAATAGGTATATAAAATGGATTTGGAAATGTTTTAGGTCATTTTGACCCTTATCTTCTTAGTTTAACCCTTGATATACCTTTTTTACCTTAACCATAGTGGTGAATTTCTATTATTTTGACAATAAATAATGGTAAAAAATTAAAATGAACTTATTATATAATATAAATGATTATGATTTAAAATATAAAATCCATTTTTCAAAATACAATTCATATAATCAGAAGAATTTAATTTAAAATTAAACCCACATATGCATAAAAAATGCCCTTTTCCATAAAAAAACATCAAAATCTTATAAAGTTTTTATATCATAATTAAATATGAAATTGATTAAAGTGAAATAAATTATTTAATTTTTTATATAAATAAAAAAATTTTAAACTCATTTAAAATATAATTTTACTTGGTAAATAATTTAAATGAAAAGGAAGTTTTTAATAAAAAACATTATTTTCACTATTCATTGAAAAAATTAATCTTTTCATAAAATTCAATAAAATTCACCAAAATTAATTTTTTAAATGTAAAATTTAAAAAATTAGTTTTATTTTTTAAAATACATTTTATAAAAGGTGAGAAAATTAATTTTAAATTATGTGAGTAATGTGATAATAAAAAACCTTTTAGAAAAATATAGTCTGTCGGAAAATATTACTTTTTCATTGAAATGATTATTTTCATATTTGTAATCAATATCTATTAATTTAATTTATGTTATAAATGTTTAAACCATATTTTTTTCATAATTTATATAGTATTATTCATACCCAAAAATTTAACGGCAAAGTTATAATGGTATTCAATTTTACAAATCCATTAAACTCGAGGATACATCTTTTGTAAGCTATGGATGTGATTAAATTTATTTAAAAATAAATATATCATAAATTTTCAAGGAGTTAAATTTTCTTTTGAGCATGGTGTTGTGTTTCATTGGAAATATTGAACACGATTTTCCTCTTTTTAAATCATGAGGCGTTATGAAAACCAAACTCTAAAAACATTTTCTATATTGGGTGTTGAATCATACTAATTGTCTTTTTCATATGGTGAATTTTTGTCTAAAGCCTCCATATCCTAATTTATTAATTCATAAATATATCCTCATGTTTCATGGTTTTCTCTATTATTAAATTATAATAATTAGCTGGTGGAAAAATTATTCCTCTAAACATTCAGATATATTGTGAAAATATGAAATCATTGTTGGAAAAGTATTGATGCATTAAACATTCAGTTATATATAAAAATTAGCTACACTTGTCGTTGATAAATTGAATTCAAAGAGTTTAAATTTATGATTTTAAATATTAGAGATAAGTAAAATGTAATGTATTTTCATATATATATATATATACATATATATATAATATCCCTTTATTCCTCGCACCCTTCTAGAGGATCTCATTATAAGTTTATATGTTCCCTGTCAAACAAGAAAAAAATGTATAATGGCCTCCAAAAATAACTTATATGTCCACAAGTGGTATAATGATTATTTTTTATACACTATGAATCTAGGTGAATTTAATAAAGATTATTCAAAATGTAAATTTTATAGTTATCATTATATTAGTGAAAGGGAATGTATCTCTGTATTCCAATTGTGAAGTAAAAATTTCATTTTTTAATAGAATGACTGAATATTGAATCAATTAAATAAATGACTGAATCGATTGTAATATATTGACTATATAAATTTTTCAAAAACATCAATATAAAGCGGATAAACTGAAATTACAATAAAATTAAAGTGTATTATAAATTTATAGAAGCTGAAATTTCCTTATGTATTACTTGAATAACATGCGTTATATATTAAAGATCATAACATAATATGTAACCAATTCAAGTCATTGAGTAAAAAATTATAAATTAATAAACTAAGAGTCATATTAAATAATAAATAATGAATTACAACAGAAAATTTATAAATAAAAAAGAAACAATCATTAAATTGATATTTTTATAAAAACTAATGTAATTAAATAGGAGTCCAATTTCGAGTTAAAATATAGTTCTAGATAGGTCATAAAAAATTATTTGTTTCTTCTACATGGAATAGAGATTCAAAAAGATTATGAATCACATGAATAAATTTATGTTGTTGCTGAATAGAATTCTTCTTAAATTAGACTTTTGAATCCATGAATAATAATCAGTAACCAATTCAAAACATTGAGTAAAAATTATACAGTAAATAATTTTCATGTTATGGTCAATAATAAATAAACAATTAAAATAGAAAATTATAAAATCAAGAAAGAAAATTTTAAGAAAATGAAATTATTATCAAAACTATAGTAGATAAATTTCATTATAATAAAGAGCTAAAATATTGTTATCAATTGTTCATAGAAAACATTCTTTCTTTCAGTTATCAAGAATATGTTTTCAAACTGCTTATAGATCACATAAAAAGATTTATGTATCCCCTAAATATTATTCCATCTATATTAGAGTTCTGAATCCATGAATAATATTGAGTAAAAAATTCAAAAAAGTGAATAATATATTTGAACAAAAACAATTTCCTTGTCAAAATAAATAATAAATGACATATTAAAATAGTAAATTTTAAATTTAAGAAATTATCAATGATGAAATTTAAATTCTTATAAGAACTAGAGTAATAAAATTTTAGTCCAATTTTTATTGTTAAATATATAATATTAAACAAAAATAATGATATAGGAGATTTTTATATTATAATATTATGCGTGTAACATATAAAAATATATTTCCAAATAATGAATATAAAATTATAATATGAGTTTGAGATTGAATTCAATATAGATAAAAGGAATAATATAAAATTGATTCTATAATAGAAGCAGATTGATTAAAAGGAAATCACCAAATTGAGAAAAAAATTAAAAAATAGAATAGAAAATATCACATTTCACAACAAAATATAATAAATAAAATATCATTTTATTTAATTTCTACAAAAACCAATGATTGGAAATTTTGATCAATAACCAAATATAAGGAGACTAGTGAAATTTTTTAGGAAAATGTATACAAATTATTCTGTAAAAGATACCACTTATTATGGTCAGAAATAAATTAGTTGAAATAGAATCATTAGAAGATATAAAAAAAATTAAAGGTAAACTCTACTTGATAAATACATAATGAAATTAAAAGATCAAGGATGGTTTACATGTAATTTTGGAATTGTAAATCAGACATGGAGGACATAGATTTACAATAAAATAAACCCTAATGGATGTGAGATATGGCATGATGAAGCTAGTGAAAAAACAATTTAAGCACTAATGTATGTTTCCATGATTTGATTATGTGGGTTAGTAGTTGAGGAGATATATGGTAGCTGAAACCATTATTTAATGGGGATAAGTAAGTAGAGGTGTAGAAGAAGATATGAGAAGGCATAATCGAGAAGGGGAAGGAGGTGAAAGTGATGGGGAGAAAGAGATGTAGTGGCGATACAGAGGGTGAAGATGGAGAGGTAGAGTAGTGGTGGTGATACTGGTAGGTAGAGAGTGTAACCCCATGAAATTTTAAAATAAGAACATTATAATTGATAGTGTATATGACACTAAAAAACTGATCCCGAATGACCTATGAAATATACTTTTTAAATTCAATCATTATAACCTAGGTATTTATTTGGGGGGTATAAATATGATTAAATTAATTATTTTGATATATTATATTCGTAAAAAATATAAATATTTTTTTAAATTATTAATTACTAATCACTCAAATTTTGTAAATTCCTTTTATTCTTAAAAAATCGGTTTTCTCCAAAAATAGATTGTGTTGATTTTCATGAAAAAATATTATGCATTATTTATTTATATTTTTGAAATTTTATTGGATAATAATGTTCTCATATTTGAAATTATAATATCAAAATTATCTTAGGATTAAATTTTTATATTTTTTCTAAAAAGTATGATTATTCATTGAATAGTGAAAAATACTATTTTTGTTTGAAAAATCTCATTTCCTTTAAAATATTTTCCAAAATAAAATTATATTTTTATTAGTTTTAAAATTTAATGAGTTAATTTTTATTAAAATAATATATTTATTTTCATTTTAATTAATTTTATTCAAGGTTATAGTATCAAATCATTTTATACATGAAATGCATTTTTCAAGACAACGCGTTTTCATCGCATGTCGTGGGATTAATTTTAAAATAAATTATATAGCTTAAGTGGATTTAATCTTGAAAATGAATTTAATATTTTTAATTATGTTGTAGTTTTTTTAAATTTTCCCCTTTTATTCTTAATCATAATAAATAGTAACTGTAATAAAAAAATTATCACCAAATAGGTGTAAAACTATTAATTAAGGTCAAAAATAATATGACAAGGACTAAATATTGAAAATAACACATGCCTTTATCCTATTGGATAAGTTAATTTCTTCCATTTAAATCCATTTCTAGGATATATGGCCACCTTGTGCTACATTTCTTTGATTTTTACCTATACAATATTTATGTAAAACATAAAGACAAACTTATCACTTTCTTTCTTTTAATAAATTTAATAATTTTATTAGGATTAGAAAAACATATGCTAAGTTATAAATATTCATTTGAAAGATAAATATTTTTTTATCACGGTAATTTATTTATAATTTTTATTAATTTAATAATTATCTTAAATTCTTATGCAACACTGAAACGATGTCTCTTCAATAAATGGAAAAATTAAATAAATGATTTTTAAAATATTAAAAGTAAATAAAATTGAATGAAATATCATGTTATGTAATTTTTTTATATTGAAATAACAATTCATTGATGTTTTTAATTATTATATTCTAATTCCACTATTTTTATGTTGTTCTCGAAGTCAAATTAAATGAATAGTTACAAAAACCTACAACAATGATATTTTATAATTAATAATATTTTATTAAATGATTTAAAATTCTTATAAATAATATCATTGCCCAAATGATTTAGATATGGTTTAAAATATAAATCACGGTCCTTTTATTTTTCATTTTTTCTTTTAAATTAATTATTTTGGCCCCTAAAGGGTAAAAAAATTGTTATCACGAAAATTGGAGAAAAGGGATAACATGTGTTAAAAAATATCATTAAAAACATAATCTAAACATATATAAGTTATATTGGATGAAATTATTTCTACAAATAATCATCATATATTCTAATTATATCAGTTTTGATGTGTTTTTTCCATGAAAATTAATTTTTTTTTAATTTTAGATTATATGAAATTTAAAAAGTCTCACTCACCTCACTTATAAAATTCCAGATCCTCAAATTTTTTCTTCACATTTAAAGAGCCTTTTGGTTTAGTAAATCCCTACCCAAATTAATTATTACTTCCTTTCCATTTCCTATAATACTTATAGTTATTATAAAATCCTTGAAGAAGGATTTTAGTGTAAACAAAATGAGGTTGTCTGAAGAAAAGCTATCGTTCTTAAATAAGAGTTTTGTTTTTTTATTCATAAAACTAATTAAAATCATATTCATCTATAGTTATATAATAACATAAGTATCTCCCATATACTGACATGTTTTTATGTTTTTTAAATACCCTATTTCCATCACATCTACTATCAAATGTGAAACTAAATTTCCATTCGTGTGTACGGAGGACTACCGCCAAACAAATCGATGTAATTTGTCTTCCATGACCACCAATCAAAGATGGTTTTAATGAAATATTTATTATATATATATATATTTCATTCAGGAAATTTTATCAATATTTATATATAATATATAACATAGTTTATTATGATTAAATTCATTTTAAAAATGATAACATTGTTCGAGCATACGTGTGCATTACCACCTGCACGAAGCGAGGTGATTCATTTTTCATAACCACTTCACATGAATTATATATATAAATATATTTAAAGAAGTAAAATTTTATTTATGTTATAAATATAATTTTTAAATATAAAATAATACGTTTATTCTTTCCATGATGGTTTTTCAATAATGGAAACGTTACTCATACATATATACAGATAACCATCATCATGAGTGTAACGTAGTTCATTTTTCATATCCATATTTCATGTTTGGTTTAAAAATTATGATTGATATTTAAAAATTATTATAATTTCATGATTATTTTTTTGGAGAAAATATAATATCGTTCTTTTTACCATAGTCAAACTACCGATGTCATTTTTTGAAATTTGAACTGAATATCGTCAACACATATAACATGAAATTAATTAATTATTTAATTAAATATTACATGGTATCATATAAAATTAATATTATAATAAAATTATAAAAATTTATTATGAAATTAAATAATTAACATAACTTAATTATTTATTAATATAAATAATTTGCGTGATGGGTTGGACCCGAGGTTAGGGGGTTTAAAACTCAATTTCTTTTCCTTGAGTTATATTGGTTATTCAATGTCTTTTATATTCTAAGGTTATGCATGTATTAAAATTTTGTTATTTTATATTATATTTAAACTTTTTTTCTTTTAATTTATATTTGATAAACATAAAAAATTCATTAATTATTTCTCACTTCAACAAAACGATCTTTATAAGGGACTTTGTCTCAATTTCCCTTCTATGATGCATATTTTAATTTTATTCACATAATTAATTTTATGTGGTTATTATACTTAAAATTTTACAATATTATATCATTAATCATTCATACTTCATGGAATCTTATGTTAAAATTCATTTTACTTTATCCAATAGTAATTTATTTGAATGTTACCAAGCAGTAAGTTGTTTCATAATTCAATTTCATTTTATTAGGTTATACTTTTACTTCCTAGTCATTGTTATGGCATGTTTATGTTTGAATATATCTATAAACTATTTTATTATATATTTAAACTTTTTTTATGGGCTTACATATGGTCACATAATCACTTCATGGATTAATTGTCACTTCCAATTTTATGATCTTCGCAGGAATTTTCATTGTCTAAATTTCTTTTTGTTCCAACATGTTTCCTCTTTTTCACTAGGATTTCCTTATATGGATTACCTAATATTAGATGAATTAATTTTTAAAAATTACCTCTTTTAATTCATGCAATTTATAGAACCTTTTCATACTATTTATTCAAATTAATTTTGAATCAAAAGTTACCAATGTTGTAAAGGAATAATTTTACAATCTCTTTTACTTTTTAGATTATTTATGTTTAAGGTTCTTTTTAGAGGAATCATATACAATTATTTTGTTAAAACGTGTCCATTTTATTCTTCTGTATTCATGAATCTGGTTTACATTTTTGGTTTTTATTTCCTTCCTTATTAATAATGAAACATTAAGAAATTGTTTTATAAGTAATACTGATCTTGTATCTTCATTTAGAGATATAATATTTCTATTTGATGTATATATTTTTCTTAAAATTTCTTAAATAATTTTTTACTATTATATAATGTTTTAGTAATAATTTTTTCCCATATTTTACTTTTTCATTATTTTTTCAAAAGGAATAATTCATTTGTTTTCTAAACAAGGTACTTTTTGGATTTTTATCTAAAAATTTAAAGTAATATTTGTTTTTACATACTCAGCATGAATGGATTTTTCCTACCCCCTAACCACTCATTGAATTGTAACATCCATTATAAGTTTCTATGATTCATTTCAAAAAACAATTCCTAAAATTCTATGTATTTTTTGTTTTTAATATTTTACTTTGAAATGGAGATATTGTTTTACTAATTAGTGATTTGAATGATATTATTATGGTATTATTATTCATCAATGAAAATGACCATTTTACTGTACACAAGGGATAAATTGCAATGAAACCATCATTATTCTTTCTATGGATAGTTTATGATGATTTTGAATCTGAAATTATTGATATTTTGTATTCCAGTTCTTCATATATAGATAGTTTTTGAATAAGTAATATTTATTGAGATATATTTTTAATTAATATAATAAAAGAATTTGAATTATTAAATTATGGGTGGCGGCCATAATTACATATCCCCTCGATGTATCAGTAGGTATTATGAGAAAAAATAGTTTTCTAGCCTTACTAAATTGGTTTTCATGTATTCAAAAGCATAGTATAAATTATCTTGGAACAAGACATCAATTGTAAGTTTAATATGTCTACTATTATGAATTCCATCATTCTAAAATCAGTTATTGATGTCCATCTAAATATTTGAATATTTATGATATACATTGATATATTTCAAGATCATGTGATTATTTGTATGTAATAATTTAATCCATATTTACTATTTAAATATTATTCCTCCTTCTCATTTTATTGATTAAATTTTATGTATTTTGGTTTTTTACCCATCCATATTTTTATGCCATATTTACTCATGATTGCTTCCACTATATGTAATCCTTACTAAGAAAACAAGATCAGCCTTATTTTGTCTTCTTTACCTAGTATATGAAGATGGAATATTTAAATGTGTTCAATGATGAATAATATTTACTCTCATTTTGTTTTTTATTTATGTTTTCTAATATAAATTGATATTTAAGTATGTATTTAATTTACCAAGACAACTAAACTACTCTAAAGTTACTTATTAAAATGAATCTTTTCTCAGTTATTTACCTTTTAATATTTTCTATTACATTAATCATGATGTCTTCCATTGTAGTTAAACCTTAATGAGAATCTTAGAAAACCCTTATTATAGTTTATTTTCTTAAGAAATGAAGAATAATTCACTGAATGGTTTCGATAATGATGAACATTTTCCATTAAAATGTTTTATATTTTATCACCATTGTAAAATGGGTTTATTGTATCTATATGCCTCTCTAGGACTAATATATTGGTTTTCCCTTTTAGATTAGAACCCTTGTATCTATTCCTATGTAATAATGTACAAAACAGCTCTGGGTTCTAGAGTAAGGGCATTAATAGTATCTATGTGGCGAAGTTTAGTAGAAACCTTGAGACTATATTAAGGAAAACATTTGAAAGGGAGAATAACCATATGATAGACTTTGAGGATTTGTCAAATTGTGGAATAATATAACATTTTTTTTTGATAAATTATAGATTATATGGTTTTCTTAGAAATACATCCATGCTTGGATACTACAATTGGACATGTTTCAAGCATAATTGTACCTGTGGTTAATAACTCTGTAAAAGATGCATTGGATTTTGACTCAATCATCACCTGATGCATGAAAAATGGCCATATTATGCACTTTGTTTGACAATCCTAGGGGATATTCTTATGATTACTCATACTTTCTTTAGAACACATTATGAATTATTATAAATTAATTATGTCCCTAATGAAACCATGTTTAAGATTTCAGGATTAAAAAATCATAAATTTTAATTTATTTTAATTCTCACACCATATTTAGAATTATACATTATGATTTAGAATTTCTAGTCTTAGGAGATAATCCAGTACATTCCATTTTTTAGAAATGTATCCTGGAAGAAATTAATGTATCAATAACCCTGGCCAATGTATAGATTTCATTACTCATTAAGAAAATATAACTAGTATTGTAACTAATTATATCAAGGGTATATTAGGATAGATTAATCAGGTTATAACAAATGACGATTCTTGAATAGATAAAAATATTCTTCTACATCATGATTATTCTATGTTTGATCACTTTATGTGATAGAATCCCCCATAATTTTTGAGAATACTAATAAAGTAATAGATGATAAATGGATTAAGTACGTTGGAAAGATATTTCTATCCATGGTATGTGAATAAAAACAAAAGGTCGTACTGGAAGTATAAAATATCTAGTTTGATGCTAATCAGTATTGGTCAATGATCCAAAATACTATTGAGGAAGAGGGAATAGAACACATGGAATGGATTTATTTTAAAGAAACATTATTAAAAAAATATTTCTCTCATGATAAATGAATTGAAATGGATAGAAAGTTACTTTGAATAAATAAAAGGTAAGAATAATGTGTTGTGGACTATGAGTCTACCTTTACAAGACTATGCATGTATTGTAAGGATCATATACGCCATACAGAAATCATGATTGATTGTTTACTTAAAGGGATTAAGTCAAGTATTCAAGGGGTGTTATTTTTTAATTTTGTTTCATCATATCATTAAATAGTTTTATGTTCCATAAAAATAAAGAACTAATTGTATAGATCTTATATATCACAGGGGAATAAAGAGAACAAAAATGCAGATGAACACCATGAAAAAGGGAAAGCATCAAATAAGAAGAAGAAAATGAATCTTTTTATATAATGTGAATATTATTTGAAGAAACATCCTAGAAAATGATAGAAATCCATATGCGTTTGTAAAAGGTGTAGAAATAATTGTTATCTAGAATATAAATTGAAGGGGAAGAAACAAATCAGATATTTAAACATATTAAACTATAAATAAATTGGGAATTATTCACACAAATGTACCAAGTTTTAAGGGTACCTACTACAAAGGATACAGGGTGGAGAAGTCCAAGATTATGTTATTACTACAGTTGAGGTGGAAGTTCCCAATTATGTATTCAAAGGTATTTTTATCATATCCTCGAATTTAGAGGATCTGGTTCTCTTCATTAAGAAGAAATATAGATCCATGAGGTTAGGCCTTTATTATAAAAAATAAATGATATTAAAATAAGGAAAAAGTATCATGATTCACTCATTGATTACTTATTTGATCAACTTCATATATATCAATATTTTTTCAAGATTTATGATCACAATGGTTATCATAAATTGCGAGTAAAGTTAGAAGAAATTCCAAAGGAAACATTCCAAATAAGGTATAGAAATTATGTGTTTATAGTATTTCTATTTGGATTAACAAATGTACAATCTTTCTTTATAGATATAAATAATAGATTATTCAAGGAATATCTGGATGATTTTTTGTGGTCTTCATTGTTGATATCTTAGAGTATTATAAGAGCTTAGAGGACCATGAGAATAAATTGTAGGTCCTACATGAGACCCTTATAAGAGAAGAATTATATGGGATGTTTAGAGAGTTTGAATTATAGATTTAGAAATATTCTTCTCTTGGCCATATTTTCTCCAATGGTCGAATCTTAGTTGATCATGTGAAGACAAAGGAAATAAGGGAATGAACTAAACTAATGAAAATTACTGCAGAATATTATGTCTTGATTTTTCATGTTGTTATCAGGGATTAATTCATAATTTTACCATATTATATAACCTGTTAGCAAATCTTACACATAAAGGGGTTAAATTTATATGGAAAATGTAATTTCATGATTTTTTAATGAATTTAAAAATAGATTGGTTGATGATTTGATTTTGATTTTTCCATCAGGAAATGATGATTTATTGATATATAGTAATGAATATAAGAATTGAATCAGTTGTTTCATTATGAAAAATTATATAGTAATTGTATTTTCATTAGAGAAGTTAAATACTTGTCAATAAAATTTTCTAACCCATGATATCAAGTAGGATACTATAATTTTTTAATTGTAGATATAAATTCATCATCTTTATGGTGAAATATATGAGATATACATAGACCATAAGAGACTAAAATAAATATTTTCATAGGAAGAGATCAACTTGAGGAAAAGATGATAGATCAAGCTACTGATGGATTACAATTGACAATTCATTACCACCCAGGAATAGAAAATAAGCTAGCATACACATTAAGAATAAAATATCATAGAGTTATAACCAAAATAAATATTTACAGAGATATTATATTCACGTATATAGTTAATATGGATATAGGATTTATTACGGAAAAAAATACATCAGCCCTTTTCAAAATGTTTGGAAAACCTTCTTTATCATAAAAGATAAAAAGTTCCATATATACTGATGATAAGTTTTAGAATAAAATTAAATATTTAAATGAGGAAAATTTAGAGTTATTAATTTGTGAATATGGAATTTTTAAATTTAGAATGTGGCTACATGTTCCATCCATATCTATTATAAAAATTGAATTTATAGATGATGCTCACCATTTGTAGTTTTTTACACACCCTAATAACACCATGATGTATAGTGACTTGAGAGAATGTTTTTTATGGTAGTAAATGAAGAGGGAAATTGGTGATTATGTTTTTAAATTATTTCATTTTCAACAAGTGAATATTGAGACACATTTTACTAGAGGATTTCTCTAACATATTCCTACTTCCATTTGGAAATGGGATGACATTACTATAGACTTTATAACTGAAATACCAAATAATCCTAGAATTTACGTTGAAATATGGGATATTGTTGATATCCTTACCAAAAATACATATATTTTCACTATAAGATAAGATATAACTATTGAGTTTCTTATAAAGACATAAAATAATGATTTTTTTAGAATAAATGGAAAAAATATTTTAAATGTGTCTGATTGTGATCCTTATACTACATAAAATTTTTTATAAGAGGTTGTATAAGCCCTTTAATAATGGGATTCATTTGAGTACTTCCTACCATCCTCATACATATGGACAATACCAAAAGTATTATTTAAACACTAGAAAACTATTTCAGTTCTTTATCAATTGAATATAATGAAATTTGGGATCACTTTTTACATTGCATGGAGTTTACTCACAAAAACAGTTTCTATTAATATAATAAAATGGTGTTTTATTATTCATTATATGACAAGAGATGGGGTACCCCAACTTGTTGGGATGAAGTTAGTGAAATTTTATATGTAATCCTAGAAATTGTTAAAGAGAAAATGATAATGGTAAAGAATATTCATGATGATTTTGAAAATTTTCAGAGGGGGAAAATTATTTATACTTATAACTAGAGTAAATAGGTTTAATTTCAAGTGGGTAATGATGTTTTCTTGATGGTAACTCCATGGAAGGGTGTCATAAGGTTTGATAAGAAGGGAAAATTTATCACAAGGTACATCGGGCCCGTTAAAAGTTTGGAAATAATTATAGATTTTTCTTATCTATTAGAAATTACAACGAGCTTGTCTAATATATATGATGTGTTTCATATATCATTCTTAAGGAAGTACATGATAGAACTAATGTATGTTGTCATCTCTGATGAAATGGAATTAGAACTTAATATATCGTACTATGAAGATCCCATGCACATTATTCACACAATATAGATAGTATTTTGGAATAAAATGACTCAAATAGTAATAGTACTTTATAGAAATCATAAAATGGATGAAGTAATGTTGTAATTGGAGGATGTTATTAGGAAGAAAACCCTCATTTATTTAGAAAGTGATATCCAAGAAAATTTCAATTATAACATTTATGAAGGATGGAAGAATATAACACCCATGAATTAATTATAGTATGTTATAATTATATAATTCTATGCGCATTTTAAAATTTCATTTCAAAAAAATTCTATATTGTTATGATTAATATTGATTTTTATCTTACTTGGTAATAATAATCCTAGAATGAATTTTTGAAATTTTCCCTTTGAAATAAGATTTTATGAGTAATACAACTTGTAGTATTTAAAAATTACCACTCTAATTCATTATAATTTGTAATAATATGTATAAATAATTTTTTATTAACTATAAATTTGATAGGAATATATATAAGATCTTTTGGAGGTAAAATAGGATATTTTCTAGAAAACTCTTTTTTTAAAAGGCATAATATTACCCATTTTAAAAAATAAAAATAATCCTCAATGAAGAATAATTTATAATAAATTTATTTATTATATATCTAAATATATTAATTTCAATTCATATAATATTTCATACTAGTCATATGATTAATATAATACCATCTTATGCTTGAAAATACATTTCTTGAAAAGAGGGTTTTCTACATGATTTGCAGGTTTTTTAAATTAAATTATAATATATTTATGAAATTATTTTTGATAAAATTTATTCAATATTTCAAATAATAATAATTAATATTAGTTAATGCATTAAAATTAATATTTTTCCTTAATGAATAGTAAAAATAGTAAAAATTAATTATAGTGGTAAGGGTTAAAATGGGCTTTCTATGGGGTTAAACTAAAAATGTAATGGATAAAATGAACTTAAAACTTGTTTAATTTCAATTTTATGGTAATATTTCGATATTAAATATTATTTGGTTTGTGAATTATCCATTTTCATTCCTTTTTAGATGTGTAAAACATGGGTATATCTTTTTTTTCAAAAATTTAAAGTGTGCCCTCTACCTTACATAGAAAAGGGCACCGCTCCGATCACTTGTTCCCACATATCAAGCCATTTAGCTTGACCAAACCCTACAAAAATATCTCCCCAAAATCCAAATACACAATATAATTTTTTTTATTCCCTAAATACAATCCCTTTGGTCCTTAATAAGAGATCCAAATGAAATTCTTCTAAGAGAAGTTAATTGTCTTCTATAAGATCTTTCTTTTTCTACTTATTCTTTTCGAACAATTAATTATTTGTTAAAACATAAAATATAATAAAAAAATATATGAAGTAAAATTATATATTATTATTTTTATGGAATAATATTTATCTATCTACTTCTCCATCATGTGGGAAATGAAGCCATCGTTCTTGTGAATAGTGGAATGTATCCTCACAAACATATGTAATTTATATTATATCACCGAATCAAATATATTTTAATAATTATGGGAATAATGAATGTATATTATAGATATTAAATGATATTAACTCATTACAATTAATATACCATCTAATTTCTTACCCTTTCACCCACTAAGTGAATGATATCATCGCTTGTGTGTACGTATGACCTACCATCTCCATGAAGCGATTTGATTAATTTTCCATGTCAAACATTCAATAATGGGTATAAAATAAAATATAATGAATAAATGTTATATTTACCACAGTAAAATTATTTTTTAGATGATGGATGTATATCCCATACACAAGAACTATATCTTCAGTGATAAAACATGCATAAGAAAACAAGGCAGTTAACACCCGAAACAAGGGTAAAAGTAAAATTATTATTAATGAATGGATGATAATATATTATAAAAACATCACATGTGATATTATAAATATTATTTTTTTATTTTAATATATTTATAATATTTTTGAACTATTATTCATGAGGAAAAATCAAGTTTAACTTAACAGAAATGTGATGTAAGGGATTTTGTCTCAATTTTCCTTCATTGAGGCACATTTCAGTGTTATGAAAAACATTCTTTTATATGGTGTATATAATACCCCTTTTATATATAATATAATAAATCCTACATAATTAACATTATTTTAAGTTTCCATTTTAATTATTTCATCCAAGTTTATTTCAATTTAAAGTTATTAATTTGTAATAGATTTCATCTCAATTTACACTCCATTGAGACATATTGGTTATTATGAAGCTATTCACTTTTATGTGCCATATATACTACCCCATTGATATATTTAATATTTATACTTAGTTATCCATGATAATTAATAAATCAATTCATGTATATTATTTAAATGGGTTATAATTTGAACTTTTCTAAATAGGTAAGAATTTATTTTCTAAGATCACATTTTTTTGGGATTTCTTTATTTCTCATTGAAGGAATATTATCATTTATCCTTAATAAGAACAAAAATTTTTATTATTAAATAGATATTTAAAAAGTTTCAATAACTTCTTACATGTTTTCATATCCTTGGTACTTGATTATAGAAAATAAATGTTTACAAGAAAAACTAATTATTTCAATTTAAATTGGATATATTATTATTCAATGTCTATGTTTTCAAAAATTGTTTTTAAAAAGTGATTTTATTCCATAAAATTATTTCATAAATAAATTTCACATTATCATTGAATAATTAAAAGGTTTTTTGAATATAATATTTCTACTGTTTTTTAAAAGGAATATTTTTCAAATTTCGTTAGAAAAAGTAAAATGGAAGGTTTTGAACCTATATAGAGATAATGGACTTCCCCACCGCCATAAACATTTTACAAATTTTTTAACCCTTATATGAAATTTCATTGGTTTTATACGGGAAAATCCTTTATGAGATATTATTTTTTTATTTCACTTCCATTCAATTTATTCTTCCAAATCACATGATTTTTTTGAAAACCCTATATTCTCGATGAACTGATTCTCACATATCATCTCTTGGTTAATTTTACGGTTGTTAACTTTCTATAGAGATAATAAATTTATCATTATCATATTTCATTGAAAATCGAATTTATCTTAAATATTCATATTCATTATATGAGGGATTTATTCTCTCTTAAAATGTATACCATTTCTACTTATGGTTTTTACTTTGAATGTTTTCAAATTAACAAGGGAAACATTGTTAAATATGTAATCTATACTCAATATAGATATTTACGAATAATGAATATTTTTCATTAATTAAAAAGATCATTTGATATATTTTGAATTCATGAGAGATGATTTTATTGTGGGGAAAAAATTATATATCCCCTTGATGCATTGATAAGTCACATGAGACAAATCATTTGGACAAATTTAATAGGGATTACATTTTTTTTAAATTGTCTTGTCGAAAGTTCCTAATAGTAAACATATCATGATGTATAAGACCATGAATAATAATTTTAAGCATTTACTTAATTTAATAATTAGTTATTAATATCTATGAAATTTTATCATTGATAATATACTTGGGAGTAATCCATACTCAAGTTATTAATTAAATGGAATGTGTTTTCAATTATTTGTTATCCCATATTGATTATTTCTTACTTAATCTCAAGTTATTGATTGTATTGAATGTGTTTTTAGTTATTTAACTTTTTATATTTTTCATACCTTATCTCATGATGAAAAATCCCAATGTACGTAACCCTTACAGATCATTTGATCTCACTAGTATTTGTTTCCTTTCCCTACTATTTGAAGAAGAATTCTTTGAATGAGTTCAAGGACAACAAATGTTTTCCCTAAATATATTTTAAATTTTATACAAAATTTAAAATGAGTATCATGTATATTTCTGGATCAATAATAATAATTAACTAATCATCCCTTCTAGATTAAAAACTTTTCTTTGATAACATATATGACAAGTAGCGCAAACCTTAAATTACCCGTGAAATATATTATATAAATATGCACATTATACAAATACATTGAGTTAGTTGGTATAAATTGGATTAAATTATTTTTGAAATAAATATGAATGTATAAATCAATATATATTGATAATTTCTTTATAATTAATCCCTTAATTTTTAGTAAAACCATTTTATTCTTCCAAAATACATTTTCTCCCAAAATTATTACTATTAATTTATTTGATAAAATATTATAATTAATATCTATAACTTTTGGAAATTTTATTTTTTAAATTTTTTTTAATATATGAAATTATAATATCCAAATTATCTTATGAATTTTTTTTTATATTTTTTAAAAAGATAAATTTTCCAATGAATATTGAAGAAACTTATTTTTTATAACACTTTATTTTTTTTTCAATTACTTAAAAAATAAAATTAAATTCTGGATTAATTTTAAAAGATAATGAGTTCCTTTTTATTAAGAGTAATGTAATTGTTTTATTCTTAATTAATTTTATACTTTGATATATTATAAAAAGAATTATTCCTAAAAGGTATTTTTATGAAAACTTGTTTTCTATTATGTCTCACAAACAAACTTCTAAATTAAATTTTTTCACTTATGTAAATTGAATCATGAAAAATGGATTTCATATTTTGAATAAAGTGTTCCAAATTTTGTAAACATTTCCTTTTTATTTTTATTCATTATGAATAATAACTATAACAAATAGTTATCACCATGGTAAGTGTAAATCATATAATTAAGGTTAAAAATAACCTGATAAGGACTAATAATTGACCCAAAAACTTACTTTTATACTATTTTATCTGTGGATCTCATACATTTACCTCATAATTTTGAATATTTGGCCAACCTTTTCTATATTTATTTGAGTTTTACCTTTACAATATTTAAGTAAAAGATAAAGACAAAAATGCTTCATTTGTATTTTTAATAATTATAATAATTTATGATATGGATAATAAAAACTTATGGTTGGTTATAAATTGTCATGTTAAATATAGATAATTTTTTATAATGGTAATTATTTTCTAATTTTATGTTATGAAATAATTACTTTAAATTCTTATGTAGTTCTGAAAAAATATTTATTCAATGAACCATAACTAAAATAAATGGTCTCAAAAATATTAAATATAATATAAATTGAATGAATTATTTTTTTCAATTTATTTTTTAGATAAATGTAACATTTATATATTTGTGAAAGTATTATATTCAAATTCCATTGTTTTCATGTTTTTTTAAATTCAAGTTAAATGAATATTTTCAAAAATGACACTAAATATATTTTATAATAATTAATATTTTGTTGAATGATTTAAAATTCCTAAAAACCCTATATTGATTAAATTTATTTTAATATGGATTTCAATATTAAATATAGTCCATTTATTATCCAATTATTGTTTTATAGTAACTATCTTGACCCATAAAGAGTAATAGTATTGTTATCATGGTAATTGTCAAAAAGGATTAAAGTCTGTCAAAACAAAACGATAACGGTTAAAATATAATCTAATTTTTTAAATTTTATTATATGATATTATTTAGATAGAAAATCATTCTATTTTAAAATTATATTTGTTTTTATCCTTTTTCCTAAGAAAATGAATTTATATTATTTAAATATTTTAAGAAATACCAAAAGTACACCTCCACTCACTTATAAAAGGGACCATCGTCTCCTATTTTTTTAAACATAAAAATTATTGTTTTAGTAAAAACCTAAATATATACCTTCATCACTTCCCCTAACATGTATTATAGTGATTTTTTGACTATAAACCCCTCCTAAGAGGGCTTTTGTTGTTAACCTAAAGAGGTCGTCCGAAAAAGTGGTATTGTTCTTAATTGAGCATTTTGGTTTTGTTTCTTATTGAAACTCATTTGAGTATTATACAAGAATTTTTATATAAAAAATAGTTATCTTCATTATAAATATATGTTTTTATATTAATGGAGTACCATATATCCAAATCCTATACCATCAATTGGGAAACAAAATTTTCATTCCTCTGTACGGTGGACTACTACCCTGCGAACCGATGTCATTCATTTTCTCACCACTGACCATGGATGATATTAATGATGGATTTAATATATATATATATATATTATATTTATGAAATATTTTAAATTTTGAAAAGATAAAATATCTTATAATTCCTTACCTTTCTATTCATGTATAAATGATAACATCGTTTAAGAATATGTGTCGATTACCACCTCCACGAAGCGATGCGATTCATTTTTGGTAACCACATCACATGGTTGCTATATATTTGTTAATTAGAATAAATAATATTATAATTATTTTATCAATTTTTTTCTATAAATATAAAATAACACTTATGTTCTTTCCACCAGGATCATTGAAAAATGGAAATGTTACTCTTGTATACATATGGTTTACCATATCCATGACTCTAACATAGTTCAATTTTCATAAAAATATTTCATTGTTATTATAAAAATTATAATTTATTTTAAAAAATTTTATTAATTTCATGATTATTATTCTATATATTATGGAACAATTACATATTTTACTAGATTCAAACTACCAAATTCATTTTGTACATGTGAACTGAATATTGTTCAAACTTATGACGAGAACGCAATTAACTATGTAATTGAATATAAAATGGTATAATATAAAATAAATGGAATAATAAACATAAAAAAATTACTAATCAGGTAAATAATTATCATAGGGTTTTTATTTATGAAGATAAAAAACATACGTGATGAGTCGAACCTAAGGTAAGAGATTTCATAAGTCAATTTTTGTTGTTGTGCTATCTTAATTCTTCATTTTCTTTGATATAATAATATTTTTTGTGTAATTAATGTTTCTTATTTTATGTTATATTTAAACTTTTATTATATGTATCTACATTTTTTTCACATAATGAATACATTGATTAATTCTCTCATCAACTATATGATCTTTGTTAGGGATTTCATCTCAACTTCGCTTAATTACGGAATATTTTAATTTTATACACCTAATTTAGTTTATATTGTTTATATACTACCCCTTATACATATCATATCATTTATAATTCATAATTAATGGTATTATAAGAAAAAATTTATTTTACATCATCCAAGGGTATTGGATTTACAGGTTAAAAATTGGTAAAAATTTTCTTTACTCATTTTCTAATCATTGGGTTGTACTATTACATACCCATAATGGATATTCCCTGATTATGTGTGAATTTATATATAATTTTTTAATTACATCCTTCCAATTTTATTATTTTGGATTTACATATGTTCACTTAATCACTTCAAGGATTAATTATCACATTAAAGGTTATGATATTTTCATCAGTTTTCTTTGTCTCAATCTCTTTTTTTTAAGAGATGTTTCCTTTCATGCACCATGATTTCCTTGTGTAGTATACTTAATACCTCAAGAATTATCGTTTACATAATAAATCATTTAATTCATGGTATTTAAATATCCATATCATACTCTATCTTCCAAATACATGCGATTGAAATGTTACCAAAGTGGTAAAGTCTTTCTGATACAGTCCCCTTTCTTTTCAAGATTGTTTATGTTAAATGTTACTTTATGGGTAATCATATATAATTAATTTCTTGGTATAAATAATATTTATTATAATATTTTAATTAATTTGATCAAAATGTTTGGTTTCCCTTTCATCCATTATTTAATAAATAAACATCATGAAAATTATTTGAATGTAATAATAATCCTGTATCTTATTTTAAATTGGAAATCATTCTCTTCCATGTATATATTTTCCTTCAATTTTTTTAAGAATAATTTGACTATTATATATTTATTTATTAAAAAAATTACCAATTTTCTAACTTTTAAAAATGGTTTAAAAGTAATCTTTTTGTTACTTTCTAAATGAGGTACTTTTTCACTTTTTACTAAAAATGTTAAAGTAATCATTGTTTTAACATACACTGGATGAATAAAATTTTCCCACAATCAGGATAACTCATTTCATTAAATATTACGTTACAAGTTTTTTTTATTAATTTTAAAGAATATTTTGTTCATAATACTCTTGAAATTTTAAGTTTTTAAAACTCAATTTCAAAATGGTATGTGTATTTTCATCTAGAATATTTTTAATGATATTTTTATAGTATTTCAATTCATCAATATCAAAAACCCTTTAATCTCTATTAGGGATATGTTATAATTATACCATCCATATTCTTTCTCTGTATGTTTTATGATCAATTAAAATTAGGAAAGTATTGACACTCCATATGTGTGTTCTTCATATATGTATTGTTTTTAACAAGGAATGTTGATTATGTTTTGTTATTTATTCATGTGACGAATTAATTGGAATTATTAAATGATGGGTTGGTCCAGAAATTACATATCATCTTGATTCATTGGTAGGTATCATAAGGAAAACAAATTGGATTTCTTTATTAAATGTGTTTTTGGTGTATAACAAACCATGGTTTAAAATGTATTGGTATAAGTCCTTGATTGTAAGTTTTAGATGTCCATAATTATATATTCCATAATTATGAAATCTTTTATTCACTTCAATGTGATTATATTTTTAGTTATTATATACATGTATAATTTTAAATACCATGTGATTGTTTATATAGCATCATTTGATCCACATTTTGTATTTTCATATTATTCTTCATTCTCAATTTATTTATTAAATGGTATGTTCTTCAATTACGTACCTTACCATATTGTTTATGTCTTATTTAATCATAATAACTTCCATTTTATGTAATGATTACTTAGAATCTATGACCGACCTTATTTTAATATTTACCCATTACCTAAAAAAGTAATATTTGGAAGAGTTTAGTGATTCAAAGTGTTTACGCTCACTTTGTTTCAACTTTTATATTTTCAAATATAATGTTAGTTCCAACTATGTATCTAGTTTACTAAGAAACGTGAACTACTCATCCCTTTGGGATGTGATCACTTTTACATAGTTCCAATGTAAAAAATAAACCAAAAACTTTGGGATACTAGGTTTGGGGTATTTATAAGGATTCATAGAGGTGGGTAAGAGGAAGTAGAGTGTCGAGGGATGGGAGGAAGAGAAAGGAAAGAACTCAAATGGGTGTAGAAATGGTGACATGTATAATGGGAGGAATGAAAATATTGACCTATGTATAGAGAGAAATAGTTTATAACATTGATAATTTATTTCATGGAAAAAGTTTGCTTTAATTTGGTGGAATTGATATCCTTTTATTATTGAAAAAATTGGGACTTTTCTAGGGGATTGAATGTCAGGTGATGGGTAAAGAAGAAATCACATGGGAGTTAGTTTGGTTAGGTGAGGAAATCAGGGTGAGACATGTTTATATGAATTTATAACCTAAAAAGTTCAAATAAAATGTGTTTGTTTCAAGATAATGTTTTAAAATTTGATCCACTAAATGTTACTCATTTTTACCCTTATTGCCCTTAATTGAAAATAAATCATGGTAATTAATTTTTAATGAAAATATAAGATGACCCCTCTTAAAAATTTCAATATAATGATTATGAATTTTTAATCCATTTAATCTAATTCAGTATATAACTCCAAGAAACTGAATCTCAGACGGAAGTATGCGAAGGTCATGAAGCATTATGACAACTCTGAATGGGAATCATCTAATGTAGAGGAAGTTATATATAATGGGTGTGGCGAGGGGTATGAATTTTATGACATCTAACTAGTTTTTCTTACTTGTGGTGCTTGTTCAATGTATATTTCTTTTCTTAACAAATGGTCAGAGGTTGTACCTCTGACTGGGCTTTTATGGTATAAATTACTAATTAAATGAGTTTCAATATGTTTCTTGACATTTGTAAACATCATAACTAAGTAATCATTTATAACAGATCAATTTAATCTATTAATATAAACAATTAAACAATGATATTGAAATCAATTATTAAAAAATAACTATTTTACCATATTAACTAATATTAAATTTGGTAAATTATTTTATATGTTATAAATGAAAATGAATATATGATAAAATTTGTCTTTGATTATTCAAAATTTGAAGATAATTTTATTAAAAATTATTTATAGAATTGAAAAAATTCAATTTTAATATAAGCATGAATAATTTATAAAAATAGTATTCAAGAAAAAATTTATATTTTATAATAAAATGATTTATCTATATTCCAAACGATGTTAAAATATTTATATAAACATTATACAATATATATATATATATAATATTAATATATTCCATATTAATCTATAGTGATCTGTTGGTTTATAAATACAATATACATATATTAATTATAATTCCTTTGGAAAAGTCTTTTTTTTATACTTAAATTATTATTTTCGTATTATTTATGATTTATTATTTTTTAATAATAATTAGATAAATTTTATCCAAACAATTTTATGAAAATATTTCCTTTAATTTTACAATTACTCAAAAAAATTATTTAAAAAATAGTGAAAAGTATAATAATGTGTAAAACATGAGCACACACACACAAATATACTTTAAAACAAAATTATTTAATTACATATTATAATTTTTTCTTTATTGTTAATTCTCTTAATGTAACAAGTTCTTTTCTTTTCTTTTCATATTTTATGTCAATTAAATGTATCATGGTTTGTTTCAGTTTAGTGTGGTGTGTGAAAAAATAAATTCAAAACCATATTAATTAATTGAAAATTGATACTAAAACCTCAAGGTGTTATATTTTCTCCCCCTTAAATAAATTGCATCCTCAAAATTTTAATTAATACACACTAATAAAATTTTTTAAGGGTATGAAATGATATAGAGTTTATTACTCTAAATCATGGGTAATAATATAAAACTATTTTCCCCATATAATATACATTTATTGATATTATGAACCATTTATTAAAAAAAAATCCTCTTCATTTGTATAACAACCTAGGACCCGCACTCTCAGATCATGTGCTGAAAGCATGAAAATTATATTTCCCTATTTAAAGAAAATAATTTTGGCCCAAATTTTTCCATCTAAACCTTTCAAAATGAAAAGGAAAACCTAGATCACTTACAACCTGGATGAAATTTTAGTATTAGAGTTCTATAGAATTTTGAAAAACCCTTACATAAACAATTCACATGTCATTAAATGAGAATTTCGACAAATTTACCTGAATTTTATTTTTTAAAATTAATACATAATCATCATACATATGAAATAATTTCTATACATAACTCTTTAAACATAATTTATTAAAACCTAGGGAAAATGAAACATAATAAGGGTGATCTCAAATTCTCTACAAGTGTAAAAAATTCATTAGAAATTGAATGAGATCAACGATCATAATAAGAGAAAAGTGTATGAAAACATAATTAGAGTGCATTATTGAATCATAAAATAACTCACACCCATCAATACCTAGATAATAAAAAAAGAAAACATGGAAAATGATAGATTCATCATAATAAATAATCATGAGCTATGATTTATCAATCTCGATTGTGAGAGACATTATAAACCAAAATTAAGAAATTAAAACCCTCTTTGGTAAATTAGAGAATAAATTTTATAAAAACCTTTGAAACCCATTTAATTAGAATAACTGTATGGTAAACATCAAATATAATCATAACCCAATGAATTTGATATAAATAATGGGCTTTATGGATGCTATCTATGTTTCCCCATCATATAAGCTACAATAGGCTCACATGAGGCTATCTAGGACACCCTATAATATATGTTTATATAGGCTCACACATCATTATCTAATCCATCCCATCATATATAATTTCTAAGAACCACAAATAAAGTAAATAGATATTTCATTTTCACCATAAAACTCATATAAATAACCATTATTCCCTTTTTATATTGATTAACTCAAGGAAATGAAACTAAGAACACATCAATCCCATTGAAACATGATTAACCCAGGTAAAAAAAATGGGTTCCATATCAATCAATTTGAATCAGGATTAACCCATGGAAAATAAATGGGTTCCATAATAGTCTCTTTGAAACATGTTTGACCCATGGAAAAGAATCATGTTCCATAATAATATCTTTGAAACAATCATTATCCTTATAGAGAATGAATAACGATGGTATCAATACTAAATATCCCATATGTAAGAAAAGTAACAAATATTGTTGTTGATATTGATTAATGCAAATAAAATCTAAAGATCACTATAATGTTTTTGAGGAAAATATAATTTTCATTTTGAAAAAAAAAAAATTAAAATAGAAAATATTTTGAAAATATTTTTCTTTGGAAACCACTTTTTTTAAAAAAATATTAAAAAATATCATCTTAAAAGTTAAAATTAAACTTCAAATACATTATGGTAGCAAATTCATATATTTCATACATGATAAATATAATATTCCTTTTCGATTGTAAAAAGGGTAAAAAGCGCCTTGTTTAGAAAATTATAAGAAGGTTCCCTTAGAATTTTTCAAAAAATACAAATGGGAATTGTTTTGAAAATTACATAAATATAATATTTTAATTTTTTATGTAAAAATATATTTAATAATTCTTTTTTAAATGGTTAAAAATATTTTATAATACATTATTTTAAAACATGGTTTTGGGAGACAAAAATTTCTTACTAAAGGCGAATTAAAGTATGGTTTTCTTATCACATTTTATTTACCAATGAGTAGAAAAATAGAACATTTTATTGAAAATATCATAAATAACCAGAGGATAATTTAGTTAATGAACATTGTAATATTTCAATATCAGAGACTTAATCATACACAATCCTAATAAATGATGAGATTATAAAAAAATACTTTTACAACTTTAGTTATATTGAATCACAATACACATGAAATAATATCATTTTTAATATCAAGAAAAAATTTATATTCATGATATAACTTGTCAAATTTGATGTATATAAAACTTATAAAAAAATATAGGTTTATAACACAACAAATGACTCAACGAAGGATTTTTTTAAAAATCCCTTACCGTATGATAACATTAAAACCGTAATCCCCCTAAAAGAGAGATAATTAAAAGGATATGTAAATACACATATATACAAGAATAATAATAATAAAAAATTTTATGGGAATTATATACACCACACACAAAAATATGAGTTGAATATGTAAGTTATCTCACAAAAATAAAGGTGAGGCGAGAAAAACCCCTTACCTTGAGTTTGATTCATCGCTCTTGTTCTTTACTTTTATGATTAGTAAACTTATCATAATTATTTACATGATCAACAATATTTTCAGGTTTATTTTTACCTTATTACCCTTATTAAAATTTTATATATAACTACCTAATAAAATAATTTTATGTCTTTTTTTTTCTACATTCGGCTATGTGTCAAAAATGACTTTGGTAGGTCGACTAAGGTAAAAAAGGTAATTATTTAAAATTTTCTAGATTAACAATCATGACCTAATTATAATATTTATACATAAATTATTATAATAAAATAAATCGTGAATTTTTATTATGATAAATGATTCAGGGATGGGATCATGGAGACGGTATGTCATAAGTATGCATGGGTAACGTTCCCATTTTTCAATGATCATTATAGAAAGAAGTTAAGTAACATTTATCATTAAATTATGATCATTATATCATAAATAACATAATATTTAATTATATATACTTATATATTTTTTATTGCGATTTTATGAGGAAAAAACAAGAGTCACATCCCTTCGAGGAAGCGATATTCCACATGTCCATGAATGACGTTATCACTATTTCCATTTGTGAAGTAGAAAGAAGAATATGAAATATTATGTTTAAATAAAAATAATTATTTAATAAATATCATAATTATTTCATTTATATCACATATAATCCATATAGTTACCCTTATTACCTTCTACATAACATATCTGTGAGAAACTCTTCACATCGCTCTGCAAGGCGATAGTTCATCGTACACACAAGCAATGTTATCGAATCCCTTAAGAAAAGTAATATACAAAATGTTTTATATGATATAATGACTCTAAAAGTATTATTATGTTATAAATATCCTATATATAACATATAAACAATATTTACATCATTATTCTAAACCAAGATCGATGGTAATGAAAAAATGAACAATATCATTTCGTGAGGAGGTAGTCCACCATACACAATAATGATGACTTCATAACCCATTTGATGGATGTTTATAAGGTTTAAATTAATAAAAATAACATAAATAAATCTATTTATAATGAGGAGAGTGATGTTATTATATAATCATGATATAAGGTTAATTTAAGTAGGTGGAGAAGGAAATAAAATAAGAACACTTTTAGGAGAACAATTATCTTCTTTGGGAATCATCCTTATATTTGCACTAAATTATTGATATATTTTCTTAATTCAAAAAATATAGCTTCTATTATTAGGTTATGGAAGTTTAGAGAGGATTTTGGTAGGTTCTTTATGATCTAAAAGGATCGATATGTGTGAATAAGTGGGGAGAGTGGTTATCTTTTTATAGTTAATGAGGAGTTATATTCTTGTAAATACTCAAAAGTATTCACTATTGGGAGGTCAATATTACCTAAAGTGGATCCAATATTGATAATTAAATGTGGTTAGGGATTAAATGGTTGATAAAAACTACCACCACATAATGAAACATATTTTTTAATCATTTTGTTCCTTAACTCCTAAGTTTCCTTATTTTTTAGTTTTAGTTTTTTCATTAGGGTAATTAGTTTTATAACTTAAGTTATATATTATAAATAAAGTACAATGAGAATTATTAGACAATTTATACCCACTAATTTAAAATATTAAATCCAAATTATAAAATAAAAATCATATTTTATTTTGAAAATTAAATTTAACAGATGAGCATATAACACCTATAAGCATTGCTTTACCCCTAACTGTGACAATAATATTTTTACTATTTAGGGTCCAATATGTTTATTATAAAAGATAAATTGTTTAATTAATGGATAATATTTTATATTAATTACAAATTAAAAATAACTTTATAGAGAATGGGTTTTTATTAATTTTAAATCATTTAATAAAATATCATTTATTATAAAATTACATTACTTCCAATTTTGACATTATTTATTTATTTTGAATTTAAAAAATAGAAATATAATAATTAAGTTCAAATATATTAAGTTAAAATATATTTATTATGATATATTCATCTAAAAAATAATGTTAAACAAAAATCATCCTATTTACCTCATGTTTAAGATTTTTAGTATCGTTTATTTTATTTTATTATTAACCAAATAATACACGTGTTTCCCTTTCATAAGAATTTAATGTAATTATCTCTTATAAATAAATTAATGATAAAATAATACATGTGTTTCCAATTTAATATATAGTTTAACATTATAAATTATTTAGATGAAAATTTAGTTTTTAATTAGAATGTATTATTTTTTACTATTCCTCAAAAATGAATCATCTCTGAAAAAATATTAGAAATTCACCCTAAGATAATTTTTAAATTAATTTTTCACACATTAATTTTATTTTTTTAAATATAAAATTTATAAAATTTTCAAAATTTATTTTTAAAACAAGTGATCCCTTAAAATGTGAAAAACTGCCTTTAGAAAAATTCATCTTTTTTATGCGTAAAATATGATTTCCTCTTGCCTTATACATATCAAATATATTGGGTGAATGTAAAAAACATTATTGAATATATAATATATAAAATTAATTAATACTATTTACTAATAGTAATTAATTTATTTTATTAGGATAAATTGTCTTCAGTACATAATAATAGTTTTTAATAAAAACCATTTCTTTAATATTGAATTGGTTTCAATATTCATTTTTAATTAATTTTTTTCAAATAATTAATTATACAAACACTTGTAAAAAATATTGTCATAATTCAGTTAATCTTATAATTCTATCTAATCCAATGAATTGGTTATGATGGTAATATATGTCGTGGTTCATTTCAGTTCACTATTACGTGTTGAATATGTAATGAATCATAAAAATATCAGGGTTTCATGTAATGTATGTTATATTGAGTGTTGTGTGTAATGAATGATAAAATTAGTGTTGTATGTCCTTTACCTTATTGAATATAATTTTCTTCTTTTAAAATCCCAGGGTGTTTTATCCCCCCCAATTAAAAATTATATCCTCACAATTTGAATATTATCATGGTAATTAAAGGATGAAAATTTGAAAATTATTTTTTATAAACCTACATCCTAAATTTTTTTATTAATACATATTTGTAATAATTCATAAATATAAGCATAATGTTCATATGGAATAACACATAAATAGGTTTCCAAATAGAAAAATTTAGGAGGGGTTGGAGGAAAAGAAAAAAATAATTATAGAGTGATTGCGTTCATTGATCAGAAGCAAGTGAATAATCAATAGAATGTTAAGGACCTCAAAACCATAAATCTATGATGATAAAATTGACCATTGGTTCATTATAAATGTAGGTACTGTGATAACATGTTTTTAAGATCAATTTCCTAGAGATAAGGAATTATCATAACATATAAACTAAAAGAATATGGAAATATACCTACACATTGAGTAGAATTTCTTTCTTTAACCAATTTCAACTAAAATATAAACTTTTCCTCCAAAGGATGAGTACTCAATATGGTTTTTTCACATATAAAGAACTAAAACAAAATTTAAAGACCACATCACCAAAAAAGGGATAATAGGTTATTCCTCCTGAATTTAAACATTATCAAAAACCAAAATGTTTAGCACATGGTAATATAATTCCAAAAATGAACTTCATATGATACTCTAATATTCAAAATTAAATAGTAATACCCAAATATCAAACTAAATTATTATGAAAATAATTATCCAAAAAATTATTTGAACGTTTACTAAAAAATTTTGAAACCCAAGGATTAAAAGGATTTGATCATGTAATCCTACCAAGATAAATATACTTTTTTCCCTAAAAAGATCTCATATATTTTCAAAATAAACATAATATTAACATATAAAAATATCATACTAACCTGGACATCGCATAGGCCAGTGGTAGGCGCTTCACCCTTGACACCCTTCGATTCTAAGTTTAAGCCCCACGACTTAACGGATGAGATGGGATGTCACCTATCCTTTGGGTTTTCTTTTTTATTCAACATGAAAATATAATACCTCAATAAAAACCACTTCATATTGATCCAAGTGGTTAAAAATACCCCAATAAAATAAAACAACTCATAAAATGTAATTAATCACTTTAAGATCTCATGACATAGAACCTCAATGGGGTATCTAGGGCTTTGAACTTCTGATCATCCTTAATATTATAAACCTATGACAGTATCCTAAAATCTTAATATTACCTCACATGAAAAAATTATAATATCTAAATTTATATGAACCAACCTTTGATTACAACTATAACAAATTTTATTGCACACTCTCATTATTCTAATATGGATTTTCTTCCATATTATACCCTTATACTTGTTTAAACAAAAATCCATGTTTCTTGATTTCTATGCTCATTGGAAATCGTTTAATGTTGTATTTTTCCATAAGTAATCTCTCAAAACCATCAGTTTATAGAATTTGTGTTGAAATTTATATCTCCAAGGATCTTCCTTCTCAAATTTGGATTCAGAATGGCGAGTACGGTTTCTTACATGTTGTGGTTTATGAAAGACTATCCGATTATTGTCACCCTTGCCTTTAAATTGGACTAATCAGAAGGTGTGAGATTATAAGTCCACACAACTTTATGCCAAGAAATTCACTTGGGTTCAAAAAATGAAGGAAATAGCCTAAAATAGATGAGATTAATGTTATTCACATAGCCAATTCTATACCCTATGCTTCTGGAGGGAATAAAATTGATGATAATAAGGTGACAATGGTATGAAATGCCTAGTCTTCTCAATTTTCATTCAATTCTATTGAAATTATAGGATTTCATGATGCTCTACCTAAGGCCACACGTGTTGTTACTTATCCTTCCCCCCCCCTGGTGGAGGAACAAGAGAAAATTCTCGAATCACATGATATAGGAGATAAAAAGCATGGTGAAATATATAATTCTAGTGAATCCTAGTTAGAGGTTGATGATCAAACTAATCAAGTTGATGGATCCTTCATAAACCAATATCTATAAAATGAAAAAAGTAATGATAGATCCTCATGGATACATTACCCCAAATCCTAGAAAAAAAGGATGCACAAAGACTACTCTCACCTAGAAAGGAAACTTGTCACAATATCTCTTGAAGCCCATAGGAAAGAGATTGAACCTCCAACCACTAAGAAGAAGATTACACATCCAACAATCCGATCTAAGGCTAATCAAATGAACACAACCTCTTATTCATATGATGAAAATGATGAGGGAAAAATAATCCCTTATAAATAAATGCCTATTACAAAGAGGAGGAGGTTGGGGAAGCAGTTGATGCCTGGATGGATGAGCAAGATGCGATCACATTCCAAAAAATATCAAGATGGTGTCATTTCTACTGAGAAATACCTTGAAATAATAAAATGGATTCTTATTAGGATATTGGATGAGAATAACATAAATCCTGATTTTGGCTTCAAATCAATACACTGGGAATGCTTTTTTCTACTCCTTTATGATTTTATTTTATGTTGACTCTTCTAGTTAGTGCCATATTTCCCATGAACTGCAATGTTTTTTTGGGCCTCCACCCCTTGGTGATCTTATGGACCACATTAAGGGTCCATTTGTGTTGGATGTTAATGTTTTTTGAGGGATTTTTTTTGACTTGGATTTTTATCCAGTTGGCATATAAGGTTTTATTTTATTTTTTCATATTTTCATCAATTGAGTTCAGTTGAAAATGCCATGAATGTACAAAAGGTTGCTATTAAGGGATCCTATATTCATCACAATGAAGTAAAGGCTGAACAATATTTCAAGATAGATGGAAGAATTTTTGATCATGTTATTTATTATGGTATTCTGTATGTTGTTGACATTGATGACTGCTTGGAATATGTCATGGAACAAGCCATTGAAGTTTGGTTTTGAACTAGTATTCATCCTCTCTACCTGTTTTGAGATCTTCCTTGATGTTTTAGGGATATTTTTTGAGTTTATTATGGCTATTATCTTGGATATGAATAGATCCCTTTGGGATATTTTTGACTCATATTAAGGTTAGTATTTTGACTTAATTTCATTACAATGTATGAACATTTTCCAGTTCTCTTTCTTTCATGTGATGCCTCATTTTATAATGCTGCTACTGTAGTTTTTTGTTGGTGTATGAATTTATAAATTCTTTTATGCTACCTCACACCATAAGCTACATGCTATACATATATCTCTTGATGAGGATTTATGACCTACATCAACTTTGGCTTACAACTTGATGATATGTGGTACAATATTACTTCTTTACTTTTTTTTCTTTGTTGTCTTTCACTATTGGTCTTCTCTTATTATGTTATTTAAATGCTTTGCTGGTGCAAGTAAATTTCACGTCGTGAACTCTCTATGTACCTTTCCTTTTTTCTTAATAAATTTTGGTGTGTGGGTTGGGTTACCCACACATGCTCAATCTTTCTCAAAAAACCAATATCCTCAAATATAGAAACATTGAAAAGGAAAGAGTCATCAGAATCAATAATCATGAGCCAAGATTTATCAATATAGATCAACATAATCATTAAAACCCCATAATAATAAATTAAAACACTTATTGTTAACTTAGATCATCATTTTAATAAAACCAATTAAAACCCCTTTCTCTTTATAATAACCATACACCCTATATCTAATATAATCATTAACCAATACACTGGAGAGTTTTAACAAGCTCACTCAGTGCTATTTGGGCTGCCCCATCTTATAATATGTACCGAGCTAACCTTGTTTTATCTAGGATACCCCATAAAATAAGATGTTATGGGCTCACCTGATCCTATCTGGTCCACCCACTATATATAATGTATAATAATAAAATAAAAAGTACCAATAGTATGAATTTTACCATAATCTCATAGAAATAATCATTATTACATTTATAAATTGATTAACCCATGAAAATGAAATTGGTAAAATTTCAATCCTATGGAAACATGAATATCCCCTGGAAAATAAATGGGTTCCATTTAAATATATTTGATTTATGATTAACCCAATGAAAATAAATGGGTTCCATAAAAATAATATTGAAACATAAATAACCCATTGAAAAGAAATGATTTCCCTAACAATATATTTGAATAAATCACTATCCATCCTTAGAATGAATGGGGATGGTATTAATAAAAAAATTTCCATAGTATAGGATAAGTAACAAAAAAGGTCTGTTGATGTTGATGAATATAAATTACATTGAAATATATCTAAAAATATTTTGTGTAAAATATCCTTTTCATTTTGAAAAGCACATTTTAAATCATAAAACCTTTTTAACATAATTTTCTATGAAAAACACTTTTTAAAAAAATTATTCAAAAATAAAATTCCATGCTTACTAAGAATTTATTAAATAAATAATTGTAGTAAACTAGTACGTGTTGTATAAGATGAAAATAACTTTTCTTTTCCAGAGTAAAAAGGTTAGAAAGTTACTTCTTTAGAAAACAAAAAGAAGTTTCCCTTCACATTTTTTTGTAAAATACCAAATAAAATTTATTTAAAAATGAAATAAATACTCCTTTTTGAAATTTTCTGTAAAAATATATTTAATAAATAATTTTTTAATAGTAAAAAACATTTTCTAAAAATGTGGTTTTTGGAGAAAATAGATTTCTAACTGAATAGAAAAATGAAATCATATTTGGTTAAAATATTTTATGTACTGAAGAGTGGAAAATGGTATAATTATATGAAAATATCATGGATAAACTAAGTAGAATATAATCATTATAATTACAATAATACAAAATCGGAGACTTAATCAGATACAATACCGATAAACGATGAGATTCTATCCAAAGACTATTAAAACCTTGGTAACTTTGAATCACAATACCCATGAAGTAATATCATTTATGATATCATGAAAATAATGAGATTAAAGATATTACATGTTAAAGAGGAAATATATACACCATGTAAAGACATGCGTATAGCATAAAAAATGTCTCAAAGAAAGAAAATTGTGACATAAATCCCTTTCTTCTTGGTAACATTGAAAATGTATACCCCATGAAAGAGATATCATCACATGGATATTTAAATACACTTTAATTAAATTATAAGAATAATGTAATTAATTCAAGGAAATTATATACACCATACAACAAAATAAGTGGCGTATATGGAATGTCTCTCACATTATTAAAAGTGAAACGAGAAAACCCCTTACCTTGAGTTGGATTCATCACACTTGTTCTTTATCTTCATGAATAATAAACTTATATTAATAGTTAACTTTCTTCAGAAACTTTTTCATATTTATTATTACATTATATAACTTTATTAAAAATTTATATACAACTACTTAATCGAATAAGTTTATGTAGGTTATTTTGACTATATCTAGTTTATGTGTCAGAACTATATTTGGTTGGTTGACTAAGGTCAAAGATTTAATTATTTAATCACATAAGGAATAATTATCATGAAATAATTATATTTTTATAATTAAATTATAATAATAAAATTAATCATGAAATATTGCTGTGAAAAATGAATCATTGTTATGATCATGGAGACGGTAGGTGAACTACGCATGAGTAACATTCCCATTTTTAAATGATCATTATGTAAAGAAGTTAAATAAAATTTATCATTAAATAATGATAAATATATCATTAATACCATTTTTCTAATTATATATAATATTATATATTATTATTTTGATGTGGTTATGGAAAAATAAGAATCACATCCCTTAGAGGAGGTGGTAGTCCACATGTCAATGACTGGGATTATAACTTTTTGAGTGTGTGAAATAAAAATAAGAAAATGATATATTATATTTCCGGAAATATAATTATATCATAAATATAATAGTTATGTCATTTATATCATATATATTCATTATAGTTACCCTTTTTAACTTCCATTTAACATGTTAGTGAAAAATGTTTCTCATCGCTTCATGAGGTGGTAGTCCACCGGACACTGGAGCGATGTTATATTATCCATTAGACAATAGAGTATAAAAAGGGATTATGTTATATAATGTTAAAAATATCATATATATATATCATATATAAACGTTATTTAAATCATTATTCCCTACAATTATAGGTGGTAATAAAAAAATAAATGACATCGTTTCACGAGTCGGTTGTCCGCCGTACACACGAATGATGATTTCATAACCCATTTGATAAACGTATATGTGGGTGTAGTATTAATTTTAATATAACAACATATTAGTATATTTATGATTCTGGGTGTATTATATAAGAATTATATTATAATAATTTATGTTGGTGGATAAGTAAATAAAAAAATAATGATTTAAGAAGAACGTTACCTCTTCTTCAGGTATCACCTTTAGGTTTTCACTAAAACCTTGATAGATTTAATTTCTACCAAACCTAAGTGTTATAGTATTACTGGAAATAAGTTTGGTGTTTATTTGGGCATTTTTTGAAAATATAAATGGCCTAAGATGTGTGAATAAGTGGGGAGAGTGAGTTCCTTTTTATAGTTGAGGGGTAGGGGAATTCTTGTAAATTCTTGAAAGTATTCACTATTTGGAGGTCAATATTGCATAAATTAGATAAAATAGTTATAATTAATGATCTATAGGGATGAAATGGTCTATAAAAACCCCCACCATGAAATTCAAAACATGTTTTATTCATTTTATTTCATTAACTTATATGTTTCATTATTGTTTTGATTTTGATTTCTTTCATTAAAGTAACAAGTTTGGTAACGAAAGTAATTTATAAATTAATAATAGATTAGATTTAGAATTATTATACAATTTATACGCACAGATTTTAAATATTAAATCCAAATTCTAAAATAAAATCAATTATTTATGGGAAATTAAATTTAATAGAAGTGCTTGAAAAGCCCAAAAACACTAATTTGACACTAATAATGCCAACAATATTTTTTACAATTTAAGGGATAATATGTTCATTATAAAATATTGATCAGTCAATCAATATACCATATTTTATTATTATTATAATTTATAAATAACATTAGAAAATATTTGATTTTTAGTAATTTGAAATCATTTTATAAAAATTAATTTATTATCAAATAACATTAATGCCAATTTTTAAATTATTTATTTAATTTGAATTTAATAAATATAAATATAATAATGCAATTAAAATATATTTATTTCATATATAATAATTATTATTTATTATTATAAAATTTAATGTAACATAACAATTCAATCTATTTACCTCACTTTGAATATTTCTTGTATCATTTATTTTATTTAATTATTAACTAAATAATCAATGTGTTGGCATTTCTTAAGAATTTAATGTCATTATACCATCTCCAAAAATTAAATATAACTTATTATTATAACAAAACCCATCTATCTTTCAAAACAATATTTATATATGAACTTATATATATTTTTTTCTATCCCAATGTTTTTATAAATTAATAGGCAGAAAGGTACATTTTTTGTCTTTTTATTTTCTTAACTTTTTATATGGTTCTATATCATGGTAAAATATCCCCAAAATAGATAAATTTAGATCCTATGATCATAAGTGTCGAACTATTTCTATTAAATGGGTTTTGGCCCAGTTGTTGTTCATTTTAATATCTTATATTATAAGTTTAACCAATACCTAAAGTTGTTTTTACCTTATTCACTTTAATTAATTATAACTATTTTCACTAATAAATTTAGTAAAAAATTAATTTTTAATTTTTATAAATTATAAATTATGATGATTCCAAACATAGAATCATTTTTCAAAATTCAACTCACATAAATGGAGTAATTTAATTTAAAATTATTCCCGCACACGTGACAAGAAATCGAGTTCTTAAAATAAAAATGTTCAAATTTTAAAATGTTTTTATATCTAAATTCAATATGAAAATGATTATAATTACATATATTGGATTAAAAGGTGAATATATGATACAATTTTACATCAAAACAAATCTAAAATACAATTTAATGTTATAAATTAATTAGATTAGAATTCTTTTATTGATTAAAATGCATTATTCAGCACTATTCGTCAAAAAATGAAACTTCTCTGAAAAAAATGCACACTAAGATAATTTTAGAATTATATTTCCCAATTTTTATTTTATTTTATCAAATAAAATTTATAAATGTTCCAAAATATTGTTTTAAAACAAGTGCGAAATTAAAAGGCATGAAATCGCTTTTAGAAAAATACAGCTTTCTATCAGTAAAATATGATTTGTTCTTATATTATGTATATGAAATATAATGTATTAATGTAAAAAAACTTTATATAATAAATAATATATAAAAATCACTAATATCATTCACTAATAGTAATACATTTAATTTATTATGATAAAATTCCTTTGGTGCATAATAATAGTTTTTTATAAAAAAATGTCTTAATATTAAATTGGTTTTGTTAATTATTTCAAACTAATTGGTCATAAAATAATTCATTATATACACATGTGTAGAAAATATTTTCATAATTTATTTAATTATGTTCTTACCTTCCATCCTAATAGAAAGTTAATAATGGTAATAAATAGCAGGGGTTTTTTATCTTCAGTGTTGAATGTTGAATACTTTATCGAACATAAAAATCTTAGTATTACGTGTAACAAAAGATAAATTTATAATTGTGGGTAGTATAAGATAAACTCAATGTTCCATGTACTTCTCTCTATTAGATATAATTAACTTATTTTAAAAAATAATTTTGTTACATGATGAATATATGGTTCTATAGATATACCGTTCAATGATTTATTTTCATTGTCTTGTTTAAAAAAAATACTTAAAAAAATATTTATGATAATATCCAATAAATTTAAAGTTAAATTTCATATAAATATGAAAACTCAATTCTAATATGTCTTTTACTATGAAACCTATAATGACCCAAAGTTTTCAATTGACATTTCCTTCTTATAATTATGTCATATAATCACCTAAAATCACAATATAATGAACTAATAATTGATACATGACCTTTAAACATCATTCTGTCACTTTTTGATATGAATTTCAAAAATATGACATACATAGTTGCGATCCGTAAGTTATTTGGAGTCCAATAAGAAAACTTAATTTTTTGGTGAATAGTAATGTACCCTTATGAATAGTTACATACCCTTATTAATAGTGATATAACCTAAGGAATATTAACCTTACCTGTGATTGTATATAAATAATATTCAAATGGAAGTACAATATACCTATTTCTTGGAATAAGAAAATAAATGTTTTAAAATTGTTATTTTTCGAGTAAATTTTGATTTTTATTAAATATTAAATTAATAATATTTAAAAATTTATTTTTGAAAAATTGATTTCATTCATGGATTATATACATAAAAAAATGGTTAGGGTTAATTAATTGTATTTTCCTAAAATACTTTATTTTTTTATGAATAGTAAAATACTATAATTCACAATAAATGATAAAACCTGATTTTCTACATTATGCTTGAGTCGTGGATGATGTAAATGGCCATTTATTAAAACTCACATACATTTATTACTATTCATGGTCATGAAATTGTCACTATTTCTTTTATTGTGGAGAAATAAGAAATTAATGAATATAGTATTGTGAAAACCCATATCCCCTCCACTATAAATACCACCCATCTTTACCTCTTCTCTTCACTCCTCTCAAGCCCTATGCCTTAATTAAATTCTTCCCAAATCACTTCCCAAAATCCTTCCCCACGTCTAGAAGCCTTTTGTCTCCTCAAAATACCCAAACTTCTCCCCTTAAGAGGTTATCAAAGGAGATAAACTCAAGAGGTAAATTTCTCTTTCCAATTCTTTTATTTCCTTTCAAGTTCTTTTATTTTTATGTTTATTTCCTCACCTTCCTTATCCCTAATGGTATGATAACTCCAGTAACATAAATTTACTAGAATTATATTATACTAATTGTATTGTTCATCATAATATATCCTTTACCCACCTTTTATTTGAAATAAATGAAAACACCATTTGAGATGTGTTAATTTAGCACAATCAAGGACGACTGGATATCAATCTCTATTACTATCTTAAATTATAGTCATGAAACAAATTTTTATAGTTTAACCAGACTGTTATATGTGTTTTTTATCTTATTTAATGTTCTATAATCCTCATGTACAAATGATTTAAAATAATAATACAAAACAACATAATTATGAGAAAAATTGATAAAATTTATTCAAGCGTTTATCATTAATGTTTTATATAACGATTAGACTTCACTCAAAGTAACTAAATTAAATTTTCATACATGTAATATTATTAATGTTCACTAATTCCCTATAACATTAATTATATAAAAACACTTTCATCATTAATATTTATCCATTCATGAAAATAAGTAAATCAATCATAAAAAAAGAAAACAAATAGACCCGAACAATGACATTGAACCACTTTACCCATCAAAAAAGGTCATGAATGAACTAAAAAAGGTTAAAATAAATATTTTTCATATAGAATAGGTTCTGGAATTAGTAATTAATAAAAATAATTTTTTTATTCAGGTTATTAATAAGAATTGGATAACACCATCAGATTTAAGGTAATTGATCCTCTCTATTTTTCATTAATTAAAGAATGTCCTCTATGCTATTCCATTTTATGTGTAATACCTAATGACGGGGTAAAATTTCCCACCTTCTACATACTTACCTCATGATTTATAAGTTATAATAAATTCATTTCCCTCTCATGAATCAATCTTATGTAGACTCGATACCATACTGACAATCCGTAAGGAATTCTACCAGAATCTCTATTTTTTCGGGTTTCTCTATCTTTATTTTTAACCAAATGAAGTTGTATTTTTTTTTAAACTTCTTGCATACTTTTTATATTCTCTAAACTAATTTTTTTATATCCACCCAAAATTCTATTTTTGATATATATATCCTTTTAAATGATTCCCTCCTCGATACATCCCAATCAGAAAACTCTTTTTAAGGGAACTTCCCAAATTTATACCCAACTTAAAGTGCACTATATCATTTGTTTGAAGAAAGAACTGTCTTTATAAAATCATAATTTTTTTATGAAGAACTACTCGGTTCACTTCTCTTTTTATATAAATTATTTTTACATATTCTATTTTAAGTGCTCTATAGTATTTTCCTTAAAACTACACAAAAATGTTTTAATGATAAAATTTATCAACGAAATTTCTTACATGTTGTCACTATGTTTGAAATTAATTACCATTATATATTCCTATTTTACCATATAAAATTCCATGTATGTTCTAATTCCATTATTTCTTGGACACTTTCATGATACGCTCATTCGTTATGCTTTCTATCATGATTGTGGTACACAATTCTTTCCATGGGTAACCCTTATGTTTTTGTTGGATTGATTATGCATGATTATTTATATGGAAACATATTCATGAAATATAATATGGATTTTCCCAGATAGAACTCCAATTCATTGGGCAAATTTAGTCTCATGATACATTATGTGTGACGGTCATGGCGGTTAACCATGGCTTGTGTTACTTTGAGCAATGGTCAAGGTGGTAAATCGTGGATTGTGCTACTATAGGAAACAGTCATATCGGGTTGCCTTGACTCATACTAAATTAATGTTTTATGTTTCTTCCACATTTATATGATTCTATGTTTTAACGATCCCATGTTTATATGTTATGATTCCATATGTTACATGCCTTTATATTTAATCATGTCATGACTTCTATCCCATGGGTAAATGATTTGTTCTTATGGTTATTTCCTTATTGGGAATTTAAATCATACCTTTGTTCATGTTATCCCCATTTTATCTTATTCAAATTTAAGATAAAAGTGGAAGATATGATCTCATTTTGCAGTTTAAATAAAAAATTTGTTTTTATAATGTTTGATTGGGTACCTAGTATTCCAAGACACTAGAATTTAAAATCCATGGATTGTACACTGATGTATAATTATCCTTAAAATCATGTAATGTTGTATATAAAAGGATAGGGTCGATATAGTTGGTATCAGAGGATGGTCTAGTTATTTTTGGAGATTAAGAATAGTGAACCTCAGTGAGAACCTTAAGGATTATACTAAGTATAAGAAAACACTTCTATGTTTTGGTGAGTATTGAGTAAGTGGTTTATCAAATAAAATATGACCCTATTTGAAAACAAATATGTAGAGGCGACTCTGGCACATATGTACCTAGTAGGGAAAACTCTGATAAGGAATTTCAGTCTTGACTCGGGGCATCCTAGTACACAACAAAGGGCCTTTCTGCACTCTTGGTTTGACAATCTTGGGGGATATGATTTTGTAAATTAACGAACTTAGTACAGACAATTATTAAGGGAATATAATAAAATCACATAAGAATATAATTTATGAAATAGATCGAGTATCACCTATATATAAGCATAAGGAATCACAATTTAGGATATACCTATCCTCTACAAGTTTATCCTTTTGTGTTCAAATGTTCCCTTTTTATGTTCAATAACTAATTATTCAACCCCTCTAATTGTACATTCTTTTTCATATTTAATGGAAGGAAATAGAAGAACACGTTCCAACAACCAATGTGAAAGGAAATGTGAAGATTTACCTAATGATATTCCTAATATGATAGGAATGTGTGCTCAAAACATCATGATAGTAATTGCTCAGCTGGCTCAAGTTATGAATAATAACTTGAATCACGAGGACCACCCTCCTCCTCTAAAGAAATAGAAAGTTTTTATAGAATCCTTCATGCGGAAATGCCTACCATGTTTAGTGGATATTCTGATGCCCTCCTCACAGAATAGTGGATTAACTCTATTGAAAATATTCTGGCCTTCCTTCAGCACTCGGATGAATAGAAATATGTACCGTTGGCCTATCATTTTGATGGGGAAGCTAATCAGTTGTGGAAACAGATCAAGAATACTAAGTCCCAAGAGGAGATTTATTCGAAGGATTTGTAGGAATTCAAGAGGATGTTTTTGAATAATTATTTTCCTCAAATCCTCCATCTAAATATATAAAACGAGTTCCAAGGACTCAAGCAGAAGGAAGATGAGTCCATCAATACGTATGAAGAAAACTTTACAAGGCTTGAAAGGTACGCCTATGGCTTTGTCATGAACACTAAAAGTAAGGTGGATAACTTATTTTTCTGACTAAAGACGAGTATACAAAAATCGTTGGTGATTTAAGACTTTGATTGTTATGAGGATATTTTCCATTATTCCCTCAAGGATTAAATGGATATTGGAGACACTCAGTGGTATCGTGGTCCTGGTGACACAAAGAGAAAAAATGGAGAGAAACATGGTTAGTTCAATAAAAAAATCCCATGATGGAAAGAACCCCGAATATCCCACTTGTAAAATTTGTGGGAAGAAGCATACTGATAACTTTCTAAAGGGAACCATGAATTACTTCAAATGTAGAAGGATGGGATATCTTTCCAAGAACTGCTTATGAGATATGAAAAATCACATTAAGGTGGAAGAAGAAAGGAAGGATTAGATTAATACTAAGCCAGTGGTGTAGTATTACAACTGCAAGGAGCATGGGAATTAGGAAAAATATTTCCCTAATCCAAGGGTTTTCAGAGTAAATCAATAACAACCTCCCAAACAATAAGGAAGGTTTTACACTATCACTACTTCTGAAGTAGAGCAGGAGAACTATGTGGTGACATGTACGCAAGATATTCATTCAAGAATAGTGAATGTACTATTTTATTCTAGTTCTTTGCATTTTTTCATATCTTGCAAGTTTAGTATAACTATTCAAACACCACCTCAAAATTTGGTGGATAAGTTATCATTGTGAATAGTGAATGGGAAATTACTGTGTCCATGGTTTATAACTCCCCGGTTAACATTTCTGTACTGAACTTCCCAACAAATATTTTCATACTTCCTTTAGTGAAGTTCGATGATATCTTGGGCATGGATTGGATATATTTATACAAAGCCAATATCAACTTTAAGGAAAGGTAAATCACTCTTCACATCCTTAAGCATCCTAAAATAATTTACAAGTTTATGGGGGGATATTAATCTCCATTAGAATCATTTTCTCTAGTGTGGATATTATTTCCTTATGAGCAAGCATGTCTAGGTCAATTGATTGGGACAAAGGAGAGAATCATGATTTAGGACATTCCTATCATGAGGGATTACACTGATGTATTTCCTGAAGAGTTGACTATTCTTCCTTTTGACCAAGAGTTTGATTTATCAATTTAAGTTATTCCTGGATCTCTTCCTATATCAAAGAAACCTTACAGAATGGCCACCTTAGAGCTGGAAGAGCTGAAGAAGCAATTACAGGAGAATTTGGTGAAGGGTTTTATATGCCCGAGTGCTTCACTATGGGGTGCGCAGGTCCTCTCCATCAAGAATAAGTATGGATCAATGCATCTATGAATTGATTATCATGATATCAATAAAATCACAATAAAGAACAATTATCCACTGCCATGTATAGATGACTTGTTTGATGAGCTTCATGGGGATAGTTATTTCTCTATGGTGGACATTCATTCAGGATATCACCAATTAATGGCGAGGAAGGAAGATATTACCAAGACTTCCTTTAGAACGAGGTATGGACACTATGAGTTCATAGTGATTACCTTTAGACTCCCCAATACTCATGAAATTTTCATGGATTTAATTAATAGAGTCTTTAGACATTACCTCGAAATATTTGTGGTAGTCTTCATTGAAGATATTCGGATATACTCTAAGAGAAAGGGGGAACATGAGGTGTATTTGAATACTCTATTAAAGAATTTTTGAAGGCAGAAGTTTTATGAAAAGTATATTAAATATATAATCCCTCCTTTTTATCACATAAACATTCATTATATTATAAAAAACTGAGGATCTTTAAGGTTTAGTGTCTTGGAAACCAGGAACTTAGTACATGAAACAAAAAAAACATTCTTCTTAAACACTTGAAAGGCTTCCCTTATCATTATCCTAGGTTCAATACTTCATATAATAACCTGGGTACATACATCAAATGAAAGGGTGAGAAGAAGGCCCAGCAAGGGAAACAAGAGAAACATTTTACATGTGAACTTGAAATACTTCAATAAGGTCATGAAAAGAACTTTAAGGAATGAGAAAGAAATCATGAGATATATCATAATAAAAATAACATTTTTCATAACTTGAATATGTGGCTACATCATTTAACATAGACAATCGTGGACATATCACCAAGGTCCATCCCCAAGGTGTCATTTGAAAATTACCAAGGCTATTCACCAAGATATCGTGAAAATTGTAATCTCTAGTGGTTACATCATCACCCAATGCATTGGAGCGCTATCAGAGTGAACCCTTAAATTTTCCTTTATTATCATGTGAGCCACATATATCATCATAAAAAATTTCATAAATAACCCATATATCATAAACTAAATGGGTTTCATTTCATAATTATAACGTTTTAAAAACTGCTTTAAAGACATGATCTTTACGTCACTTTAAACCCACGGAAGGAGAGAGCGGGACTCATGTATGTAAATCCTAGAATTTAAAATAAAAAATTTTGATATATATTTGAATACCACTATAGAAATAAGATATTTGAGTATTCACTTAATAACATAAAATAATTTTGAGAAAAGAGAGAGGCATTTTGAGACGAAAATTCTGCAGCATTACAGCTACGTTTCGGGGTTTTAGAAAACATTGAAAAGAGAGGGGACATGGGTAAAACATTCATAAATGAATAATAAAACAGTATAGGGACAGAATATGAAGGATATATGAACATGGTAATGAAATGTGAAAGATTTACCATATGAAATGAAGAACATGAAAGGAAGAAAAAAAATAAGATTTCTCTTATGAAAATTCGGCAGCCTAACGACGTCACTTAAACTTCAAAAAAAGAATTGACGAGATCAAATAGGGTCTCTCATCATATGAAAATAAAATATCAGTATGATAGATATAGATATGATACCCCACATAATAAAAAGGAACTTTAAAGACTTTACATGAAAGTAGAACTTTGAAAAATGATAAAGGTGAACGAATCCCTTAAAAATTCGGCAGCCTAACGACGCCACTTAAAACTTCAAAATACTGAATTGAAGAGATCAAATAGGGTCTATCATCATATGAACATAAAAGTTCAGTATTATAGATATATATATATATATATCATACCCCACATAATAAAAATGAACTTGAAAGAATTGACATAAAATTAGAACTTTGAAAAATTAGAAAGGTGAACGAATCCCTTAAAAATTCGGCAGTCTAACGACGCTACTTAAAACTTCAAAATACTGAATTGAAGAGATCAAATAGGTTATATCATCATATTAACATAAATTTTCAGTATGATAGATATAGATATCACACCCCAACATAATAAAAAGGAACTTGAAAGAATTTACATGAAAGTAGAACTTCAAAATGAGAAGGGTGAAAGAACCACTTAAAAATTCGGCAGCCTAACGACGTCACTTTAAACTTCAAAATACCGAATTGAAGAGATAAAATGGGCTCTATCATCATATTATAATAAAAGATCAGTATTATAGATATAGATATCATACCCCAAAATAATAAAAAATAACTTGAAAGACTTGACAAGAAAATAGAACTTGAAAATGAGAAGGGTGAAAGAATCCGTTACAAAAATTTCGGCAGCCTAACGACGCCACTTAAACATTAATAAAAGAAATGATGAGAGTAAGAGGGGGTCTCTCATCTTATGAACATAAAAAGGGATGTAATATCAATATAGAATAACATACTCAAACATAAGAACATGGAGTATAACAGAAATGACATAAAAGAGATTACTTGAAAAGAAAGAGAGAGGTCAAATCCCTTACCTTAAAACGTAACTCTTAAAACTCAATGGTTTGGACCTTGAGAGGCTTGGGGAAACCTTGGGAGGACTAATTGGGAGGTAATGAGACCAGAACTTAGTTGGGGGAGAGTGAGGAGTCGAATTTATGAGACTATGGCTTGGTATTTATAGGGAAAGTGAGGGGACAAGGCATTAATGGCCAAGGGACACCTCATTAGTGGTTTTGGAAAAACCATGGGCTTTACCATGGTATTTTCCCATGGTATTGGCCACTTGGTACACCTAATACCTTATCTTACTATTCATAAGTCGACCATATTGATTACATACTTAATACATCATTTAATGATGTCATTAAACACCTGTAACTTAAAAACTGTATATTCAATATTCATCGAAAATTCAACTTTCTCAAAAAAATCCTAAAATTTCACCTTAACCAAATATCAATTCTCTGATTTTAAAAATGAACTCCATTTTATAAAAATAATTTTCTAAATATTTTTAACTTAATTTTTAAATAAATACACTATTCACTAAAAATTCATTTTTTCAGAAAAAATCCCCAAAAATTACCATAACATAATATCGATGCTATGAGTTCAAAAATGAAGTCCATTTTATAAAAATAATTTTCTAAACATTTTTAATTAAATTTTTAATTAAAAAACACTATTCACCCGAAAAAACTGATACTTGACTAATAATTTATGAAACCGTTATTTAACCATTTTATTGAATCACATTACTTATTCAAGGTGCCTAGACTATATTAATGCTTTATTTAAGTAAGATTACTAATCCATTTGGTCACATTACTAATCCTAAGAATAAAATCACTATTCATAATTTTCTATTCATAAAAAATCAAGTTTATCTTATTAGACTCTAAATTTCATACTGGACATAATTGTAGAAGACCATTTTTTTAATATCATGACACGTTTTTAATTATTTAAGGTTTACATACACTTTTAAAATATTCTTTTTCTAAAATTCATAAAAAATATGCATACTATATTTATCCGGTCATTTGAAAATTCCTAAAATTCATCATAAGAAGAAATCTCAATTTTTATTTAAAACAAAGGATTACACAATGCAGTTACGGTCTCCTTACATAGCCCCTTATCACACCAGCATAGGACCTAAGTGTAGGGTGTTATATGGTGAGAGAATCCGAGGGAGGCTCGGCCAACATCACACGAGTAGTAATTTCTATCAGTTTGAACTTCTCACGAAGACGATTCCATTCTAGCTTCACACGATAAAGTTCAGCTTGGGTTTGCTCTAGAGCAAAGCCAAGTGGTGCTACCTCCTTCCCGAGTTCTGTTAGATGGGATTCGATCGGTCCAAGACTACTGGGTGAGGCCATCAAATATTTTTTCTATATTAATTAACCAAGATTACTTGTATTTAGAGACAATAATTAAAACTTTTAGTTTCCAGTGGTCATATTGACCAATGGTCATATAACAGTCAAAACCCAATGGTCTCGTTTTAATTATACTCATGTTATCAAATGAAAATTTTTTGTTGAGTATGAAAAATAAAATAACACACAAAATTAGGAAACAATTTATTCAAAATTTTGGGTCGTTACAATCATCCCCCCTTAAGAAATTGCGTCCTCGCAATTTTTAAATTGGGTTTTAAAATTTCATTGAAAGTCCCACATCGGAAAAGAGTCAGTAACACTATTACTTTAAAAGAGAGAAAGGTAAGTACAAAGGTCACCCGAGTTAACCCATACTAGGATTCCATGGAAGAAAAACATGGATATGGAAGAAAAATCAAAGGGTCAAGTTCTGGGGGAGAGTGATAGAAAACATGATTAGAAGAAAGTTGACCACGAAAAAATCCCAAAATTATGATGTGTGTAAATGGTCTTTGATTATCTAGTAGGAAACGTAAACCAACAACATTTTCGTTTTATGTTTCTTTTCATAATTTTGAGGAATTCATTTACTACATAGAACAAAAACATAAGGAAATATACCAACCTTCAAGTAGAGTTTCATCCTTTAATAAGTTTCTACCAAAACTAATCTTTTCTCCAAACGATGAGCATTCAAAACTGATTGGTCTCATCAAAACACAAGAATCATCTTCTAGAGAATCACATAATCCACAAAATATTAACTCTCTATTTCTTCTATCTTTAAAAATTATCCAAAAAACAGAAAGGGTAAGGTAAAACAACTCTTCAAAAAGAAATAATCCCATAGGAATGGAAACTACTTTTAAATCTTCAATGTTCCATGGTACTACCCAAAGTTCATCATAGACCATTCCATAAATAACGGTCCTTAAAATTCATCAAACTAAACCAAACTAAGATTGATACCCAAATACAGGAAGGATTTGATAACATAGTCTTCCAAGGTAAACTTTATCATTAATCTCTAAACAACATCAACCACCCCTAAAATCTTATAACAAAACTAACTAACCTAAACATATTTTCCCCAAGATAGGTTAATCATTTCCATAAGTAATCTATAATACCATAAGTTCACCTTAAATTCATCGATTCTTAAAAATATAAGTCAACCTTACTCCTCAATGAAAATACTGTAGTAATCTCTCTACCTCGATCATATAGGGTCCCCAAAATAGTGAACATCTTCCAAAATAATAATCATTTTTTAATTCACTAATCATCTCTGTCATATTAATACGGCAATCATCGCATTTCCTATCACATTGGTTTTTGGGACATGCTCTTCCATTTCCCACCATTAACTAAGAAGAGACAGTATAATTAGGGGCTCAAATACTTAGCCAATAATCATGAAAAGGAACATAAAGCATATAAGGATAACTTTTAGAAGAAAATTATACCCTAACTTGTGATCCCCTAGGTTTCAAACTAGGTTATCCATGATCATATATTCTTATGTGAATCTTTATTTTATTTTATCTTTGTTCCTTTAATAATGGTTCATACTAAGCTTATGAATTTACCAAAGCATATCCCCCGGGAGTGTCGTAACCAAGAGTGCAGCAAGGCCCATTGTCGTATACCAATTCCCGTTCGAGTCTAGATAAAAGCGTTGTTTTTGGGTTTTACCACTATGTACATATGTGCCAGAGCCACCTCTACCTGCTCGTATCCAGACATGGATGTATTTACTTGGAAACCCCTTACTCAATACTCACCAAAATACCAGGAAGATTTCCAATATTTAAACCTTTCTATAGGGTTCTTCCTAAAGTTTTCATATCCTAATTTACACAAATAACTAAATAATCCTTTGATACCAACTATATCATCCCACCTTTTAATCACATAAACTTTCATTACATTATACAAAACTCAGGATCTTTAAGGGTTAGTGTCTTTGAAACCAGGAACATAATACATGAAAAAAAACATTCTTCTTAAACACTTTAAAGGATTCTACGTATGTTCATCCATGGTTCATTACTGCATCTCATAACTTGGGGACATATATCAAAAGAAAGGGTGAGCAGAAGGCCCAGTAATGGAAACAAGAGAAACATTTTACATGTGAACTTGAGATACTTCAATAAGGCCATGAAAAGAACTTTAAGGCATGAGAAAGAAATCAGGTGATATATCATATTAAAAATAACATTTTTCATAACTTGAAGATGTGGGTACATAATTTAAGATAGACAATCATGAAAATATCACCAAGGTCCATCCCCAATGTGTCATTTGAAAATTACCAAGGTTATTCACCAAGATATCGTGAAAATTGTAATCTCTAGTGGTTACATCATTACCCAATGCATTGGAGCGCTATCAGGGTGAACCCTTAAATTTGCCTTTATTATCATGTGAGCCACATATATCATCATCAAACATTTCATAAATAACCCATATAGAATAAAATAAATGGGTTTCATTTCATAATCATAACGTTTTAAAAACTGCTTTAAATACATGATCTTTACGTCACTTTAAACGCACAGAAGGGGAGAGCGGGTCTCATGTATTTAAATCCAAGAATTTAAAATATAAAATTTTGATATATATGTGAATACCCCTATAGAAATAAGAGCTTTGAGTATTCACTTAATAACATAAAATAATTTTGAGAAAAGAGAGAGGCATTTTGAGACGAAAATTCTGGAGCATTACGACTACGTTTCGGGGTTTTAGAAAACATTGAAAAGAGAGGGGACATGGGTCAAACATTCATAAATGAACCATAAAATAGTAGAGGTACATAATATGAAGGATATATGAACATTGTAATGAAATTTGAATGATTTACCATATGAAATGAAGAACATTAAAGGAAGACAAAAATAAGATTTCTCTTATGAAAATTCGGCAGCCTAACGACGTCACTTAAACTAAAAAAAATAATTGACGAGATCAAATAGGGTATCTGATCATATGAAAATAAAATATCAGAATGATAGATATAGATATCCTACCCCACATAATAAAAAGGAACTTGAAAGACTTGACATGAAAGTAGAACTTTGAAAAATGAGAAAGGTGAACGAATCCCTGAAAAATTCGGCAGCCTAACGGCGCCACTTAAAACTTCAAAATACTGAATTGAAGAGATAAAATAGGGTCCCTCATCATATGAACATAAAATTTAAGTATGATAGATATATATATCATACCCCACATAATAAAAAGGAACTTTAAAGACTTGACATGAAAGTAGAACTTTGAAAAATGAGAAAGGTGAACGAATCCCTTAAAAATTCGGCAGCCTAACAGCGCCACTTAAAACATCAAAATACTGAATTGAAGATATAAAATAGGTTATCCCATCATATGAACATAAAATTTCAGTATTATGTATATAGATATAATACCCCAACATAATAAAAAGGATCATGAAAGACTTGACATGAAATTATAACTTCAAAACGAGAAAGGTGAAAGAACCACTTAAAAATTCAGCAGCCTAACAGCGTCACTTAAAACTTCCAAATACTGAATTGAAGAGATAAAATGGGGTCTCTAATCATATGATAATAAATGATCAGTATGATAGATATATATATAATACCCCAAAATAATAAAAAGAAACTTGAAAGACTTGACAAGAAAATAGAACTTGAAAATGAGAAGGGTGAAAGAATCCGTTACAAAAATTTCGGCAGCCTAACAGCGCCACTTAAAAATTCATAAAATGAAATGATGAGAGTAAGAGGGGGTCTCTCATCATATTAACATAAAAAGGGAATTATTATGAATATAGAAGAACATCCTCCAACATAATAACATGGATTATAAAAGAAATGACATAAAAGAGATTACTTGAAAAGAAAGAGAGGGGTCAGATCCCTTACCTTAAAACGTAACTCTTAAAACTCAATGGTTTGGACCTTGAGAGGCTTGGGGGAACCTTGGGAGGACTCCTTGAGAGGTAATGAGACCAGAACTTCGTTGGGGGAGAGTGGGGAGTCGAATGGATGAGAGTATGGCTTGGTATTTATAGGGAAAGTGAGGGGACAAGGCCTTAATGGCCAAGGGACACCTCATTAGTGGTTTTGGAAAAAACCATGGGCTTTCCCATGGTATTTTCCAATGGTATTGGCCACTTGGGACACCAAATACCTTATCTTAATATTCATAAGTCGAACATATTGATTACATACTTAATACATCATTTAATGATGTCATTAAACACTCGTAACTTAAAAACTGTATTTTCACTATTCATTGAAAATTCAACTTTATCAGAAAAATCCTAAAATTTCACCTTAACCAAATATCAATGCTCTGATTTCAAAAATGAACTCAATTTTATAAAAATAATTTTCTAAATATTTTTAATTTAATTTTTAAATAAATACACTATTCACCAAAAATTCATTTTTTTCAGAAAAATCCCCAAAAATTACCTTAACATAATATCGATACTCTAAGTTCAAAAATGAAGTCCATTTTATAAAAATATTTTTCTAAATATTTTTAATTATATTTTTAATTAAAAAACACTATTCACCCGAAAAAACTAATACTTGACTAATAATTTATGAAACCGTTATTTAACCATTCTATTGAATCACATTACTTAATCAAGGTACCTAGATTATATTAATACTTTATTTAAGTGAGATTACTAATCCATTTGGTCACATTACTAATCCTAAGCATAAAATCACTATTCATAATTTACTATTCATCACAAATCAAGTTGATCTTATTAGACTCTAAATTTCATACTGGACATAATTGTAGAAGACCATTTTTTTGTATATCATTACATGTTTTTAATTATTTAAGGTTTACATAAACTTTTTTAAAATATCCTTTTTCTAAAATTCATAAAAAATATGCATACTATATTTATCCGGTCACTTAAAAATTCATAAACTTCATCATAAGAAGAAATCCCAATTTTTATTTAAAACAAAGGATTACACAAGGCAGTTACGGTTTCCTTACATTGCCCCTTATCACACCAGTATAGGACCTAAGTGTAAGGTGTGCTAAGGTGAGAGAATCCAAGGGAGGCTCGGCCAACATCACATGAGTAGTAATTTCTATCAGTTTGAACTTCTCCCGAAGGCGATTCCGTTCTAGCTTCACACGATGAAGTTCGGCTTGGGTTTGCTCCAGAGAAAATCCCAGTGGTGCTACCTCCTTCCCAATTTCTGTTAGATGGGCTTCGATCGGTCCAAGACTACTGGGTGAGGCCATCCAATCTTCTTTCTATATTAATTAACCAAGATTACTTGTATTTAGAGAAAATAATCAAAACGTTTAGTTTCTAGTGGTCATATTGACCAATGGTCATATAACAGTCAAAAACCAACAGTCTCATTTTAATTATACTCATGTTATCAAATAAAACCATTTTGTTGAGTATGAAAAATAAAATAACACACAAAATTAGGAAACAAGATTTATTCAAAATTTTGGGTCGTTACATTAAATGTGAGTTCTAGATAGAGGAAGTATCATTCTTGGGGAATGTTATCACCAACAAAGGGATATCTATGGACCCTACTAAGACAAAGGAAAAAAGAATAGTAGTACATGACAATATCTATAATGGAGATCTTTAACTTTTTGGGTATAGCTGGGTATTATTGATAATTTTTGAAGAACGTTTCATGATTTTCAAACAAAATGGCCAAGCAGACATAGAAAGGAGTAAAGTTTGTTTAGAATTAGTAATGTGAAGACTATTTTAGGGAGTTAAAAAAGTGGCTAATCACTGTTCCAGTACTCACAATCCTAACTAGTGGAGAACACTTTATAGTGTATAGGGATGATTTAAAGAAGGGATTAGGATATATGCTAACAAAAAATGATAAAGTGATACTCTATGCCTCAAGGAAGCTAAAAATACATTAGACAAACTATCCTACACATGATCTAGAGTTGGCGGTAGTGATCTTTTCATTAAAAATCTGGATGCATTATCTCTATTGGGAGAAGTTTGAGATATATAATGACCAGAAGAGTCTCAAATATATATTCACACAAAAATAGATTAATATACACCATAAAATATGGGTATAGATCATCATGGATTATGAATTCTCATTCCACTACCATCTCGGTAAGGAATATAAGGCGGGAGATGATCTAAGTAGAAAGAATCCTACATCTTTATCAATGATGAGAATTGAAAAGGATCCGATCTTCTTAGATTTGTAGAGAATGGACATGGGAATCATTAAGGGAGGAAAATAAGAAATCATTTCACAAATTATTGCACAACCATCCCTGATATATTAAATAAAGGATGCTCAATGAAAAGATATATAACTTCATAAAAGGGTGGAAACCATTAAAAATATGAAATCCTTTATGTTCTTTATTTAAAATGATGGAGTTGTATGATTTGGGTCAAAATTATCTGTACCATCCAATATATAGATACAGAAGGAGATTATAAATGATGAACATAGATCAAACATCTATATCCACCAAGGGAGCACAAAGATGTATTGAGATCACCGTGAAAACATTTTGTGGGACAATATGAAAAGCGAGATTGCAAAATACAAATCAATGTGCATGGTATGTCAGTAAGTGAAGGCTGAGAGGAAAAATTCCAAGGGGATTATGCAACCACTACCCATACCAACATGGAAGTGGGAGAAAATTACCATGGACGTTTTCTCTGGACTTCCAAGGACATCTAGAGGAAATAATGCTACATGGGTCATTGTGTATTGTCTTACAAAGACATATCACTTTATTGAAATTCTAGAGGACTTCTCATTGGATCAACTTTCACGGATTTGCATCAAAAAATTGGGATGTTTTTATGGAGCACCATAATCAATTTTATCTGATTGAGATCTAATATTCATCATGTAGTTCTAGAAAAGTCTCCAACATTCTCTAAGCACTGAACTGAACTTTTAAACAACCTATCATCCTCAATCCGATGGCCAATCTGAGAAAACCATTTAGACACTAGAAGATATGTTGCGATCGTGTTCTATAGACTTCAATGGAGGATGGGGCAAACATATTACTCTGTTTGAATTCTCTTACAATAATAGTTTCCGCTAGGGAATCCAAATGGAACCATATGAAGACCTTTATGGGAAAAGGTGCAGAACACTGGCATGTTGGGATGAAGTCAGTGAGTATAAGCTGCTAGGACCTGAAATAGTCAAAACAAATGGTGGAGAAGGTGAAAATGATTTAGCTATATATCATGGGAGCCCAAAGTTGAAATAAGTGTTATGCAGGAAATCATAAATGATACCATGAGTTCAAATTTGGAGGCATGGTGTTTCTACCCATATATTTTTGGAAGTTAGTTATGAGGTTTGGAATGAAAGGGACGTTAAGTACCAGGTACATCGGCCCCTTCGAGATCCTTGATTGTGTTGGAGCTATGTCCTATTGACTTGAACATAGACCTACCAGGGAGAAATTACATGATGTCTTTCATGTATCCCTCTTAAGGAAGTACATACCAGACCCTTCACATGTACTCTCTTCAGAGGTGGTACAATTGGAGAATGATCTTTCTTACGAGGAGTAGCCCAGTAATGATCATGGAACATAGAGATAAATTTCTACATAACAATACTAATCACTTGGTCAAGGTACTATAGTGGAACCATAAGTATGAAGAGGCAACATGGGAACTAGAGGTGGAAATGAAGGAAAATTACCCGAACATGTTTGTGTCCTAGAATGTAAAATGAAATTTCGAGGGAGAAAATTCTTAAGGGGGGAAGAATGTAATGACCAAAATTTTTCAATGGAAATATCCTTATTATAATTATGTCATATAATCACATATAATCAAAGAATAATGAAATACTAAGTGATATGTGACCTTTAAACATACGTTTGTCACTTCTATTATTTGAATTTTGAAAATCTAACATACAGGGTTGTGACCAGTAAGTTATTTGGAGTCCGATAAGAAAAAGTAGTATTTTGGTGAATATTAACCTACCCTTATGAATATTAAAATAACCTTATGAATATTTATATACTATAATGAATATAAATCTTACCCATTATAGTATATAAATAATATTCGAGTGGAATACGATATAACCATATCTTGGAATATGAAAATAATTGTTTTAAGATTGTTATTTTTCACGTAAATTGTGATTTTAATTAAATGTTAAATTAATAATATTTAGAAAATTATTTTTGAAAAATGGATTACATTTTTTTATTCTGCATGTTGAAAAATGTTTTGGGTTATTTTTTGGTATTTTTCTAAAATACTTGAATTTTTTATAAATAGTAAAATATGATAATTCACAATAAATGCTAAAAGCATATTTTCTACATCATGAATGAGTCATGAATGATGTATATGGAAATTGGTTTGACATAATATTAATTTATTACTAATCATAATCAAGTAATAATCACTATTTATTGTTTTTTGTAGAAGTAATAAATTAATGAATATAGTATTGTGAAAACCCCTCTCCCCATCACTATAAATACCACCCATCCTTACCTCTTCTCTTCAATCCTCTCAAGCCTTGTAAATTACTCAGATTCTTCCTAAATATCTTCCCAACATCCTTACCCAAGTAAAATAGCCGTTTTTATCCTAAAATAACAAAAAACCTTCCCATTAAGAGGTTCTCAAGGGAGATAAACTCAAGAGGTAAATTCCTCTTTCTAATTATTTTATTTCATTCCATGTTATTTTATTTTCTTGTTTCATTCCTCAACTCCCTTCAATAAAATGGTACGATTACTATAGTAAACAATATTTAATAGAATTATATTATACTTATGGGATAGTTCACCATTATCTCTCCTTTCCCCATCATTTATTTAAAAGAAATGAAAACACCATTTGAGATGTGTTAATTTAGCACAATCAAGGACGATGAGTTGCCAATTTCTATTACTATCTTCAATTATGATCATAAAACCATTTTTATGGTTGAACCAGACTATTATATGTGTATTTTACATTATTTAATTCTCTATAATCCTTATGAACTCATGATGTAAAATAATAATTCAAAATAAGTTAATTGTGGTCAAAATTGCTAAAATTAATTCAAGTGTTTGTCATTAATGTTTTATATAATTATCTGACATCACTCCAAGTAAAAATATTAAATTTATAACCATGTAATATTATTTATGATCATTAATTTAATATAACTTAAATTCTTTAAAACCACTTAAATATTACATGTTTATCCATTCATGAAAATATGTAAATCCATTATAAAAACCAGGAAAACAAATGGACCCGAACAATGAAATTAAACCACTTGACCCATCAAAAAAGGTCATGAATGAACATAAAAAGGTTATAAAAAATATTTTAAATATATAATATATTAAGGAATTATTAATTAATAATCCTAATTTGTTTATTCTGGTCATTAATATCATTTGGAGAACACCATCAGATTTAAGGAAAGGGATCCCCTCCATTTCACTTTAATTCAAGAATGTCTTGTATGCTATGCCATTTTATGTATAATACCTAAAGATGGGGAATGATTTCTCACCTCCACCAAAATTCCCTCATGATTTATATGTGATGTGAAATCCCTTTCTCTCTCTTGATGTCCTCTTAAGTAGACATGATACCATACAAGGTAATCCGTAAGGATTTCTACCCGAATCTTCTTTATTACTTCAGGTTGCTCCATATTTCTTTTTACACAAATAAAGTTGGATTTTAGTTTTATTTAAAACTTATAAATTCTGTTTATATTCTCCAAACTCGTGTTTCAATATCCATCTCTCATTCTCTTTCTAGGATTCACATGCTTTTAAGTGATCACATCTTTGATACTTCTCAATAAGCAAACTCGTTTTAAGTGAACTTCCCAAATTTTTACCCAATTTAAAGTGTACTATATACTATATTTTAAGCCACAATTTTCATTATAAAATCTGTCTTTTTATTATGAAAACCTTCTTTGTTCACTTTGGTTTTTGAAAAAATTATTATTCCCTTTTCTATTTTTAAATCTCTATAGTGTTTTCCTTAAAACCGCGCAAAAATGTTTTAATGTTAAAAGTTGTCAAATATATTTCATACAAGTTGTAACTCTGTATGACATGAATTACCATGATATATTCCAATTTTAACTTATGAAATTACATGTATGTTCTAATTATTTTCATTTATGGACAGTTTCATGATATTCTCATTGGTTATGCTTTATGTCATGATTGTGGTACCCAATTCTTTCCACGGGTAACCCTTATGTTTATGTAAGATCGATTATGCATGATTATTTATGTTGAAAACATATTCATGAAATGTAATATGGTTTCACCCAAATATATCTCCAATTCATTGGGTAACGTTGAGTCTCATGATATGTTATGTGTGACGGTCTTAGCGGTTAGCCTTGGCTTGTGCTATTATGTGAAACAGTCATAGTGGTAAGACATGGATTGTTCTATTATGGTAAAAGGTCTTGGAGGTTAGCCTTAACTCATACTAAATTCATGTTTTATGTTTCCAACACATTTCTATGATTCTATGTTTGAATTATCCCATGTTTATATGTTATGATTCTATATGTTACATGCCTTTTTATATCATCATGTCATGCCTTCTATCCCATGTGCTAATGCTTTGTTCTTATGGTTATTCCCTTACTGGGATTTTAGCTCATCCCTTTATTCATGTTATACCTAGTTTATCCTATGATTATTTATAAGAAAAATTGAAGATATGATCTAATTATGGAGTTTAAAAAAATTGTTTTTATAATGTTTGATTATGCACCTAGTATTCCAAGACACTATACTTTACGATCCTTTTCTTGTTATCTGATGTATAATTATGCTCAAAATCATGTAATGTTATAAGTAAAAGTCTAGGGTATCTATAAAACCTTCATTTCAACCAATGGTAATATTTTCAACTATGATATTAATATATCAAACTATAAATCCTTTAATTTAACCAAGGTTTCAGGTGTTCATATTCATATCAGGGTCTCCAACCTAACTAGTTTTATATCACACACTGAAATTCCATTTAAATCCTTCATATTGGTTTATAATTAGAATTTTAATTAACAAATGTAGATCCCTCAAAAGTATCAAACCAGATGTGTATTTAGTGCCATTATTGTGCTCCAATTGAAGATCTAGTTAATGCCCATCCAACCATTTTAACCATTATTAACCCTAGGTTCATCTATTCTAGATCCTCCATCCACTTGTATGTATCTAGATAGGGATGTTATTGCTAGGAAACCAAAAACACTATACTTTTCCAAATTTTCAGGATTTTATCCTATAATAAGACTTATCCTTAGGGTTTTCATAAAACTACACTTATCTTAATCCCCCAAAATAACTAAACTAATCCCAAAAAATAACTTAACCATGCTCTAATACCATATGATATTCCAAATACCTTCACTCTCAGACCTAGTGTTTAAAAATATTATATTAATATCTAGATTTTTTTTCAAAGTATGATGACTCATGAAAAACATACATATATTTTCTAAATATAAAAATTACATCTCACAAATTATCAAAAAATCCTAGAACCTAAAGGATTAGTGTTTTTGGAGATTAGATAAAAAAATATTATTGTAAAGAAAATCCCATTGGCACACTTTACTATAAAACCTTCTGGACATATCATATGTTATACTCACCATCATAACCATGGGAATGGAAACCTAAAAAAGGGGTGATCTCAAATGATCAGTAAGGATAAAAAAAATAGATAATAAGTGATATTCATAAGTGATTATAAGATAAGAATGTGGGAACGAGAACATTATCAAAGTCCAAAAACATAACATTAGTGGATAATACCTAAATAAACATGTAAATGAAGACATATATCATAGTACATAAGACAATAGAACATGTGTATTATGAAAAAATATATAATTTGGATTAAACATAAGCATATAATTCATAAAATAGGGGAGTAAGAATCCCTACCTATTTCCTATAACATATTTAAGAAGCCATTATTACCTGATTCCCATAACAAAGTAGGGAAGGGGTCACTTTCTAATTCGCATTGTTTAGTGAGCATCAATACACAATTCACATAATTATAACATGATAAATAAAACATTACCCAATGAATTTGAGAGATATAAATTTCTGGCCCCACCCATCTGATATTGAAAACCAAAAATATGTGTTCCATGAGAACAAGAAAACAGTCATATTTTAATATTACGTAACTAAAACCAGTAAAATGGATGGATTTCAAGAAGTTTCTAAAGAAAATTTCGTAATCCATCTTGGAAATGAATAATGATGGTATCATAATAACATATCCTATGTGTAATATAAGGATCATCAAATGATACTGATATAGATGAAAACACCTTTTTTATGATTATTGAATAAAAAATTTATAAAAATAAGGAGAAATACTTCTTTTATTTTTAAAACCAGTATGAATTATGAATATTAGGAAAAAAATTTGAAAACATTTTAAAATAATCAATATAAAGGAAATAGGTCATAAAATAATGTTTTCACATAGAAAATATTTTAAATATATTATTTTTACACTTTTGTCAAAAAATCTACCATATGGAAAACATTAAAATATTCCACCAAAAAATATCTAAATAAATTTAAAATAATAGAAAATAAACTTAATTTTTTTTGAATCATATGAAGAAAATACATAAAATCGTGCAGTGAAAATGGATAAATAAGAGGATGATTACTGAATAGAAATAAGAGGTGGAATCAGTTTCACTTACAAGTGCCACACTGGGTAAATTATTTACCTATAAAAATGAGATTGAGACAGGTAAAAAAACACCCCAATAATAACTAAAGGATAAAAAAATATATAATTTTTTATATAAAATTTATATACACTTTATTCCTATATGGTATTTCATTCATAAAAATCTTTATTTTAAAATGATATTCGAATGAATCCATTATAACTCTAGTAACACTTGAATCAAAATAAATTAAGTAGATAACTTAAGAAGGATTTTTAAATAAATTTAATTTAATGAAAGTTATGATAAGAGTACTCGAATGGCCCGAAGGCCTTCTTATTTATTTATTTTGGATAATCCCCCTTTTAAGTTTTGAAGGAGAACCCATACTTGACCCATAGACCAAAGGAATAAGGCTCAAACACAACTCAATACATGAACATAAAGGCCCAAGAACTAACACACTTGAAACAACCCCTCCCCATGATCTTAATCTTGAAGGCTCCTAGATCCGCACCTCGCATGGATGATTGAGTAGCATTACCTCATGAGGAACTACATGGTTCTTGGTCCTAATGGAAGTTTCCATACCCTCTAATTCTTCTAATCTATCTAGAATTTCTCCAGTGGTTTCTATTTTGATATGAATCCTCATCTGGGCCTGCTCTTATGCGGCCTACTCGTGCTTCTTGGTCTTTTTTTTGTGGGTCGAAATACCTATGGCATGAAGGCCATTGGTAGTCTGAATTCCCCACAGATTGGAGAACCTAAAGCCAAAAGGAATTTGGCGGACCAAAGGATCTGAGACCCATAAGACCAAACTAGTGTCTTGAAGGCCCAAATCAGGTGAATAGTACTAGTTTCTAAAGTACCGAGTAGTACTTTCTAGAGTAACTACTACAGTACTATTACAGTAACCTGTAAATTCACCCTCACCCGGATTTGATCCTGGGTCTCTTAGAGGAAAATAATAAGCCTCTACCACTTGAGTACAAGCTCTTTGGATCTTATAATAGTACACTATAAAAAAATTTATACACTAAAAAATAAACAAGTTGTGAATGTGGCATATTTCTCAAAGGAATTATACCGAGACAATAAACCATTACAATAATTATAAAACATGGATCAAACCCTCTAGAGAGAGAGAATTTTAGATGGAACTTTAAATTACATGAATTAAATATAAAATCATGATATAAAATGTCTAAGATTTATTATGCACACCATATAAAATAAAATAGGTGAATACTACAAAACAAGTCTCAAGAAGGGAATTTTATACAAGAAACCATTACATTATTTCTCGACTTCCATGAAAGAAAATTAAACCCAAATATAAAAAAAAAATATATTAATAAACTATTTGTGAACCTCATTTATACTTATTACTTTATTTAATCATAAATTATAATCCTTTAATTATTATTTATTAGTTAGTTATTATTTATTTTTTGTCAATGGATGTCGGTAATTTCAGTCGTTCGTCACATGTTTCATAATGAAGACATCAAACCACATTATTTGAGTATTATTTAATCATTACCATATTATAAAATATATTTAAATAGTTTTTTTTAATTATTCATTAATCCCAAATTTTATTAATTGGAAAATAAGGGCATTATTTCAGAGAATGGGACTCATGATAAGCTTATTTCTAGTAATTTTTAAATATCAAAAGATTTCATTATAATGACCATTTATTTTTATTTCGCACTATCAAAATCATATTAATGAAATATATTATTGATTATGATTGTATATATCCATCAAATACATTTTTATTACCATCCATGTAATCTAGCAATGAAAACCCAAAATATGTCATGCATGGAGGAAGTAGTTCTCATGTACGCACGTGTGGAATTTTAATTTTTGAATGGATGGAATTAAAATAATGTAAATAATGAATTATATTTATATAGTAATAATTATTTCATATATTTCATATTTATTCACTAAATACATTTGTAAAACCATCTATGTAAGGTGGTGATGAAAAAAATAGGCCTTCCATAGTGTGTGTAGACTGTGCATATACATAGATGATGTTTTCATTTTTAGAATGAATGATAGGGGAATTGATAATGGTTATACCAAAAATATAATAACTTTTAATTATAATAATTATATTTATTAAATTATATTAATATGTTTGTTTGAGGGTAAATGATAAATTTTGTGAATAGAATGTTTAGGAGTAGATATTACTCACGTTGGGTGTTTGTGTCTTCTCTTGAATGACCTCTTAGAAATAAAGTACATAGAGATTTTTCTTCTTCCAAAAAGAATAAAAATGTGGGGATATTATATGAGAGGTAAAATTTTCATGATTCCAAGAATAATTTTATGTATATGTGTGGATTGATGTTGGTGGAAGTGAGATCATTTTATTAGTGAAGAAGATGGACTTTTCCATCGAAATGAATGGTAGGGTGGGGTAAAAGTTGAATAACCATAAAGTTAGGTGATTTTTATAAGTTAGATATTTTTATAAATGTAGGTATGACATTAGAACCTAAAAAATTTCATAAAAATGTGTTTTTTCCAAGTTAATTTAGTAAAATTCATGCCCCTTTATACTACTCAATTTGATAGTTATTAACATTGACTAATGATTAAATATTGTTATTATTTTTTAACTATAAATAAAAGATAAGACCTATAAAAGAATGATTTTATAATTAAAATTTTTGAATCCATTTAATCTAATTAATATTATAAATATGATAAAAATAACTTTTAAATTAAAATATATGACCTATAGGAAAAAACCATTTTGGTAGAAAAATGAATATTTATACATTAAGTGTATTTATTATTATTTCCTATAAATTAATAATTAAATAAATTTCAACATTCTTATTTATATTTATAAACATGAAACTATATTCATCATTTAAAATATATCAATTTAATTTATTTATATAAAAATTAAACAACATTAATAAATAAAATTATTTGAGAAAATAACTATTTTACCACGAAAACTAATATTTACACTGCTAACTTATCATTTTATGTTATAAATGAAAATTAAATTATTAAAAAATTATATGATTATATAAAATAATAAATCCAATGTATTATTTATAATTTATATAATTGAAAAAAAACATAATTTTAATATAAGCGCACATAACACATAAAAAATATTTTTTTATGAAAAATGTATTTTTTTGGAATAAAAAAGATTTATCCAAATTCTATTACAAGTAAAAATATTATATGAAAATTTAATTATTTTTTTATAGATGTTACTAATATATTCTAAATTATTCAAGTGTGATTAGTTGGTTTAAAGATTCCCAATTTATATAAAAAATAGAAATCATTGAAAACAAAATGTACATTTATCACTAAATGGTTTTATTCCTAATTTGTTTTGATTTTTTATTTCTTTAATAATAATTAGAATAATTTTATCAATGCATTGGTATCAAAATCATTATTTTAATTTTATAAAAGCATCAAATCATTCTTTAAATAATAATAATAATAATACCTATCATATTAATACACACACACACATATATATATATTAAAATATTTTAATTAATTACTATTTTTGTTTTCATATTTTTTTATCATTGTATATCAATGTTTATAATATATTTTATTTATTTAACTATAATATTTTTCCTATTTTTTTATGGTGTGTGAAAGAAGTTATTCTAAATAATATTAATTTAGGGAAAATTGATACTGAAATTTTTGGGTGTTACTTTATGGCACACTGAAAGGTCATTAGGATGAGATCATCAATGAGAAAATGGTCAATGATTACACCTTATAAGTGGCCGGTTGTTTTTTTGGCTCATTAATAGGTCATAAGTATGATATCATCAGTGAGAACATGGTAGGGACATGCACTAAAAAGGAGGATCAAAGTGTTTTTGATTTAATAGAAGGCTGGTTTGGGATAAATAATATTGAAAATATATTTAGGGAAATTATTTTAGTTCAATTAAGATACCTAGTTGAATGATGTATCTCTATAATCTTAATGTTATTAGGGGATTTAGTTGGTAAGATGTCAGAAGGACACCCTAGTATATTGACCCATGTTTACAAAGATAAATAAAACCCTGGTACGGTAATCTAGTTAAGTTAAGTGAATTATTCCCTACTGTTGTGATCTAGGTTACCTAAGTGAATTCCACCCTATTATAACTTTTTAGGTGGCCTATGTGAGTGGTACCCAAATAGGAATATTTAGAGTATTATAGGTGGGTGGAAACCTTATAAGGATCTATGGGGTATCCTAGATGAGTGGTACCCTAGTAGTCTAATCATGGGTAGCCTAGATGAGTGGTTCCTTAGTAGGCTGATTTGAGGTACCTGGCTGATTGGAACCCACATAGGGCTCTTTGGGTTATCATGGACGAGATCCACCCTAGTAAGCTGATTCAAGGCATCATGAGAAAGTTGTTACCTTCTATATATCTCCATTATAGCCTTGGAAAATGGAACCCTAATATGCAGACCTAGGGTAACTTGGTAGAGTAACACCCCTTTATGCACCTCTAGAGGTTTTCCAATAAAGTGGAACCCTAGTATGCATGTATAGAGTAAAATGGATGATTTTATTCCTAATATACATATATAGAGGTGATATCCCTTTTTCATAGTACAAAATAAGTATAAGGGGCATTTTCTTCCATTAAGGTTTTGTGTTAAAACCTTCAGATGAAACAATTAAACAAAATTCCCATAATTTGAATTAGGTTTTGACATAATGAGTCTTATAGAGGAGAAAGGGAGGCTTGAGTCATAAATAAATGTTTCACATTTTGGATCTATAGGTCGGGTTGCCTCAAATGGGAGGTATAGAGCCTTTTTTGGAAAATGAAGTCAGGGAAACAAGCCACGTGAGGTGAAAACACATAACCACTTCCTATGACCTCGTATAGTGAGCAGGAACCATTGAGAGATACTCGAGCGTTGATGTCTGGATATAGGGTGGGACAATATCAGGGGAATTGAAATCAAATTCCTGGGAACCATGGATGAAGAGTACAAGGTGGAAACAATATAGGAAGTAGGGGGTGGTGAGACGAGGGTGTTTGGGCCAGGTTTGGTGTAACATGTCCATGAGGATGTATGGATTCCATATGAATCTTCTACTAAAAATAGATCTCTTTCAACTAAATTTTATATCCATATTACATGTGAGTGTTGATAACCATTCATTATTGTAGAGTTGATATTTTGATTATTTAATAGTTATGTAATAATTTGGTAACCATTCAAGAAAATCGTACGTCCCTTTTGGATGACCCAAAACCCTATTTTTCATGTCTCGGCCTCCCAAGGACCTTAATAGTTTTTTTATTTAATATCATAATGGGTTTTTGAAAATTGATCTTGTATATATATTCATATAAGGTCCTAGATATTACAAGAAAAGGAAACAAGACACACACAAACCCTGGGCCCACAAGGATATGCCACACCCCCATGTGACATGTATTTTTATTTTAGAGATTATAAATATATTTTATAAATAAAATATTTTCCTTATTGAATAATGTTTTGGGTGTTTTATTTAGTATTTATTATATGTGATATGTAGTTATGGGTGAATTCTATATTTATTATTGTTTGAAGAATCTATAGAATAAATGATGACAATGATATATGTTAATGCAGGCATGGGTAAAGGCCTAGTTCTACGCTGGTGTAACGTAGGGCCTCCGGGTCATGTAATGGGATATCGGTCCCATTGGGCATCTAGGGAACTCTTTTTAATAATGTGGCTGGTGGATGGATTATCATTATGAGGGATATAGATTATCCTTCTAGGAGATAGGTATATGTGTTCTTATATTCATTATACCCCCATTAAAAAATTTACTAATAATAATAATAATATTATTATTATTATTATTATTATTATTATTATTAGACAACAATATAAAGAGGGATAACCCCACTCTCCCTCTCTCAATTGAAAACCACATAAGGGAGACCCTCCTCTCTTCTAATCCTCACTATGATCCACCAAGGGAGAACCTAAAGGATGATGTCAGGTGTGGATTTCTCTCCCTCTTCACCCACCATTATCTTTATTTTACCTACCCTTTTCTTATTGTTATCATTTTTATTAGTTATCATTTATAGAATATTAGTGGGTTTTAAATGTCAAGGAAACTACTAATTTTTATATGGTTTTGGTGTTAGAGGGATTCAAACTCATTTTCAAAACTCATATTATGACCATTTATCGAAGGCATCAGTGTTTTGATGATTTCCTAGTAGTTTTAGCTATGTAATACCATTCATTTGACATAAAAATTGTTCCTATGATTTCTAAATAATTATTTATCATGTCTGAGCCTATATAATATAATTTTAATGAGATTATAATTTTTTTCAATTGTTTTTTTAGTATTTTATTTTATTAAAAATGGATTTTCGATGGATGAAATCTATCATATCAATAGAATTATGTTTCATACTTGTATAGTGTTTAATTAAATTCCTTTTTGGACCTTTTTTATTAAAATTATTTTTATATGTAAATTTTTAAGTGGATTTTGATTTCTAAAATACAGGGTTTCAATGTTCATCAAATGTTAACTTCTTAATGAAATATTTTATACATCTTATGTGTTTAATGAGATTCTCATGAGAAATTTTTTGACTTAATTAATTTATAAATGTTTTTTTTCATTGTTTTCAGTTTCTGATATATGATTTTATGGGATTTTACATTATGTTATGGGTATTAAATAATTGTTTTTCATGTTTTAGTGTTAATAATATTTTTTTACATGTTTACTAATCTCCATGATGCCATTATCACAAATTGACGGGATTTTGATATTCCTTTTTTATGTTATTGAAATGATAATGGGGTCCTCTTTTGATATTGTAGATACCTAAGGGAACCTTGGGTAGTTATATAGTTAATAAAGATGAGTGATCTAGTAGATTAGATAAAACAATCACTAATTCCCCTACAACAGATTGGGATAGGATAATGTGGTGCCACTCAACGAGTCTAAGAGACTAATTTAGGGTTTGAATCAGTTGGCTTACACCGTTGTATGATAGGTGGTCCTGTTAGAAATATTCTAGGATATCCCATCATGGAAGAGGTTTTCATCCCATGTCAATTTATTTTTTTGTGACCTTTCTTATACTCTGATTCCCATGTGGTATTTTATTTATGATGATATTAATCTCATGTTATGATCTATTTTGTATCATATTTTACATGCATTAATATTCACCTACATTATTCTTTATATTACACTTTATATTATACAATATTGTTAGATTCTTATTTACATGTATTATACTCACTATTATTTTTTTAATGTAACAAAAAGGCATATTAAAAAGAAAAAAGAACGTGATTTTATTTTTCTTATATTAAATTTAATCAAATTGTTTTCTAATTATATTTAAAAATAGTATGATATTTTTTCCTTGTAAATGTTATTAAATAGATTGTTGGTGGTATCCAACTAAGTTTGATCTCACACCCTATATACTCAACATTGGGTGAATATAGCCTTGGGATTTCATTAACTTATGTTTTAGGCATGATCATTTATATTGATATGAGTAGTCCACAGAATCACTTATGAAGTGGTGGAGGATATGGAATATGAATTTGTTCATATGACACATGGAGTTAGTCATATATTTTATTTTAGGATTTTTTATATGAACTCGATTTAAACTTGTATATTATATTTTCATGTTTATGGATGAATATAAAAATTTGTTGATGGTCGTAATATTATTTTATTTATTATTTATTATGTGATAAAGTGTAAATAATTCCCATTTTATGCATAATTCCCTTGTCACTAGTATTTGACACATGGTTACTGGGAATACAACTTTGTATTTGTGAATTTTCTATTCAAATATGATAATTGAAACACCCTCAGTTTTTCTTTTTGAATAAAAGATTGTTATGAAAATAATAAATCATTAATTTACATAATTGAACTTAGAAGTTTGTGAAAAAATTAAATGATTAATAGTTTAATCATAGTTTAGTAAAGTTTTAAAAGTAACCATGTATTTTTAGAGAGTTGAGATAGTAGTTTTTACATGATAAGAGCATGGTTTTGGTAACTAAGCATCCCTATTGGCAGACCCAAAGCTCCATTTTCCATGTAATTACCTCATAATACCCTATATAGTTGGTTCATCTAATATCATAATAGTTTAATTGTCAATTTAATTTGGATATATAATTTATTAAATTATTTTTGATCATTTATGTTTATATCTCTAAAATTATATTCATATGTGTTTGTGTAGTGACCTGTATTTTTATTATGGAGATTATTATAATATTTTATAAATATAAAAGAATGGTTGTTGAATAATTTTTTGATTAATTGTTTAGTATTTATTATATATGATATGTACTTATGGGTAACTTTTGTAGTTATTATTATAGGATAAATCTTGAGAATTAAACCTTCTTATTATCATTGTAATTATAGTATATTATTATTATAATTATTGTCTAAAAATAGACAAAGGGGGAAATAACCTATATTCCTCTCTCATTTAACATCCATGTTTGGCAGTATTATTTTCTTCACTTCTCTCCATTATACACATTGGTGTAATCTCAAGGTTTATACTAGGTATAACTTTATCTCCCACTTCACATTCTCTTCTCTTCATTTACCTACCATCTTATTCTTATTACCCTTTTCGCAGTCAAAGATCAAGGAATATTATAGGTTTTTTTGTGGTTAAGGAAATCCCATAATTTAAAAAGGTATTTTAATTTTGAGAGGATAAAAGATCTATTTTTGTCCTCATTTAATTGTTGTCTATTGAAGGCATTGACATTATGATGGTTTTTAGGTAGGAACCTATACATAATCCTTATTATTTGACATTCCCATTATGATTAGGATTTCTAGAATCCATTTATGTTAAGTTGGGGCATATATAATATTACATTTGTGGGTTTATAACTATTTTATATTATTCATTCCTTTCATCTTGACATAAAGTTTTATTATGGATATTATGTGGTACATACCAATAATTAGGTTTCATGCTAATCGGGTGTTTAATAAAATGAATAAATGGAATTTTTTTATTCAAAAATATTTAATAAAGATATTTTTTAAGTGAATTTTGATTTCTAAAATAGGTAATTTAAATGGTTATCAAATTATAGCTTATTAAAACCTCCTTTTCTTCATGGGAAGTGTCCAGTGAAATGCTCTTGAGAAATGTTTTAACTCAAATGAATTTATAAATTTTTTTTGAGATGTATTTTGTAGTCTATAAATTTTTTTATTATATTATAAATTATTCCATGAGTCTTAAATGTATGTTTATCTTGTTTTGAATTTAACTGATTTTATAGTACATGTTTCCTAAACCCCTTGATGTTGTTGTTATAAATTGATGAAATTTCGAGATTTATTGTTATTATATGAGATTAATAAGGGGTCCTTGTTTTATATTGTGGATATGTGTGTAACCCTTAGATGATCATATAGGTAATAAGGATGAGTTCTCTACTAGCATAGATTATGTACTTGTTAGTGCCTCCTAGTTTTTTTTTCATTCTTGGTCTAAGGGATTTTTTCTAGTGAGGCTAATAGGGTATTCTAGGATTTATAACAGTTAGTTCAAGCTATAATGTAGAAATTAGTTATATTAGTATGGTCTTTTTTTCCCTTGGTTGATTTATGTTCTCATCTTGTATGTATAATTTTTTTGTGAATTTTATTATACATTCATTATTATGTGGTGTTTTATTAATCATGATATTGATCTTGAGATATTATCTATTTTTTTTATTTTTTAATAGTATTGATCTTTATTGACATTATTTTTTATCTTATACTTGATGTTATGTGATTCTGTTGGATGATTTTTTACTTGTCTTATATTCATGATATTTTTATGTAACGTAATTATGTTTTAATATGGAAATAAAATGTGGTTTTTCATGACTTTAAAGGTTAGAAAAGTATTTTATAATTTTATTTCCAATAAAAATGACATGTTTACCTTTCAAAAGGGATTACATGGATTCTTTATGGGATGATACTCAGTATTAAATCACACCTCGGTGTGTGTGTATGCTTGTGTTCCTCTTGACCTATTTTGAAGGCATGAAAAATGATCTTAATAAGAGTGGAGAATTAACTCACATATGGTTAAATGGAAGAGATCGAATGTGGAATTGGATGTGTACTATAAGGATTTAGTCATTTTTTTATTTGAGGATTTTTTTATTCATGTGAAATATGATTGCACTTTTATATTATTTTATGATATTTATAGTTGATTATCAGTCATAGGAGATGGTTTTAATATTAATTAAATTATTCTTTATTATGTGATAAAGTGTTAATTATTCCAATTCTATAAATAATAACCTTAACATTAGTTATTTTCTCATAGTGATTAGGAAGAAACCTTGGGGTTTTTGATATGTAAGTCTAGTATTAGGGTCTGGTATCTAAGCTAGTATGTTACAAAATGGTATCAGAGTATGAGAGGTCATTTCAGTGGTAGGTGGAGATAGTCTATTCATAACATGGTAAGTGATCCCTGAATCGGCCCGATTAACCCATTAATGGTGGAAACTAAAATTACTAGGGGATGTCTTGGAATGAGTGAGGTAGATTAACTATTTTATTAGTTATCATTTATTTTATCATGGTGAGGTGTCTTGAGTTATATTTTTAAATACTAGTGATAGATATAATGAATTTCATTCATGATGAATTATTTCAAAACTAATACTTTCACCTCAGTATAATTTGGGGTTTTATGAGATGATTCTGATAGATAATAAAATTTATTTTGATATTTCATGGTGGTCATTGACATTTTGTTGTTACTTTTTTAATGATATTTTTGGTTTATTTCTTGATTTGTTGAGAGATATATTTTTATTAAAGAGAATTTAATAATGTATAATTGTTTTGTAAAATCTAGATTTTTAAATTTTAGATTGATGTGAGTTTTCTAACAAATCTAATAAAAGTAAATTTTATGATTTTAAAATTAAATTCCATTAATAAAAAATGATTTCAAATTTTATGGTAATGTAACATGATTTTCCTTATAATGTGAGAGTTTTAAATAAAAAAGAATTTTTTTAATTTCATTTAAAATTAATTTTATTATATTTTAATAATATTAATATATTATATTAAAAAATTATTTTAATTGGTTTTGTGAAGGTGTTTTAGAAAGAAAATTGTTTTCAATTATTCTTGTCCCCTTTTAAAATCATAAAAATTTAAAAGATATTTGATTATATAGAATGCATAATTTTTTATAACTCACATGGTTTGGGAAGTAGGAAATGCTATTCATTTATTTTGGTATATATCTTTATAGAGTTTGAATTGTTTGAATGGATCATTTTTTTAATTGAGTTGCAATAAAATGGAATAGAGATTATTTCAATTTAAAATCCATCAAAAATTTACAAAGATAATAATATGACCTCTTGTGGTGGGGAGAAAATTTCAAAAGTTTTATTAAATAATTATTAGGATTTGGTTTCCTCCTTTGTGATTTTTTTGATGTATTTAGTTATATGTTTGTTTTCTTAGTGATAAAAATAATATTGTGAAAATATTTAATTATGGGTTTTCTTCCAAAAAGTCTGATGTGTGAGTATAAAAATGGGTGTTTGATTGTCATTATACAAATTATTATTTTTGAGTTAGAATAATTTATGAATACCAGTAAATTTGAAATATATTTTGGTTATGGGAATTGCAAAATGGATTCCCATTATATTAACCAAGTGTTTTGGTTGTTAGGGTTTTTGAAATTAATATTTTTTATGGGTTGGGTGTTTAAAACCCATTTACAATATAGATATACATGATTTTATAGTTATCCAAATTTTATAAAAATATTGGTGTATTATTTGGTTTAGTATTATTTTTCTATTTTTAAGATAAATGATTCTTGTGTGTTTAGTTTTGTTGGATGTGTGTCTATTTTAAAATTCATCTTCTTTTGGAATTTGTTTTGAGTTAGTATTCATTAATATTATTTTAATGTTTCCATAATAAGGAATTTTAGTGTATTTAAAAATTATTTGTTTCATATTCTCACATTAATTGTGATTTCTTAAAAGAAATTATATGTTTATTAGGTAAATATTTATGTTTTTGTGGTTCATGTAATGGAATTATGTAAAATCCCTTCTATTGGGTATGAAATATTTTCAAATATTTTCAAATAGATGATTTCCAAAATATAATGTAGTGTATTAGAGAAAATATTATATTAAATTTATTTTTTGGTGGGTTTTTGTTGAATTAATGATTTTTAGGGCTTTAATAATTGAGATCAAATTATTTTGGGCATGGTATTGAAATAAAAGAGAATTAAGTCCAATTTGCGGAAAAATTTCTCTAATTTTGTGAAAAAAAATTTAAATGATATTTTCCCACATTTGAACTAGTTTAGTACTAATTAATTGTTTTGGTGAATATTTACCTTACAAAGAGTGATTGAATTTTCTAGGAGTTTTTGAAAAACCTTATTTTGAGAAGTACTTTTATTTATTAATTTACCGATTTTATAAAAATGATTTAAAGTATTTATTTGATCGAAAAGTGTTTTGGTAAGGGTTTTATGATTATTTTTCACCTTTATAAGATATAAGGGATTTTATGAAATTGGTAGTATTTTCAAAAATTAGTTTTTAATAATGTTTGGGATTTTTAATTCCTCTTATCTTGGATAAGTATAGTTCATTTGGAAGGTTCTATATTATTATAAGTTATTTTTATTATAATTATTCCTATGTTATATAGAGATGTTATAGAATTAATATGTTTTTTGTTATTGGTTTCCATTTAGAATGTATTTATCATAGGTTTTATAATATTTGAATAGAATAAGTTATTTTGGCATTCACGGGGATTCAAAATTGTAAATTCTAGTTTAACTAATGTTTAATATGACTATAAAATCATATTAAGATTTATTTGGGTTGTTTTAATGAGTTAATTGTGACTTTTTATTTTTTATTGTTTAGAATGGATTTTTGAGTTTATGAGATTTATTTTATTTCATAAAGAAAAATGTAATTTTTTCAGTTAGAATCAATTAAATTTCTTTCCCAAATCAAAAACACATCTCCAAAAGATGGTTTTTTTCCCAATGTGTCTAGAGAATGTTTTGGGTCGAAATTATAAATAATGGTATCAAACAAAGTAATTTTGAGTGGTGAATAAATTTCTTGAAGAAACTACATGTTTTGGCTATGTGTGTATGGTTCATGGGAGAAACCGATAATTTTTTATAAAACCACAAGCATGGTTTGTGCATGGTTTTCCAAATTATGTAACAAAACCATGTGTAAATTAAAATTATCCAGAAACACAAGCATGTTCAGTGTACGGTTAAAAAATAATTAATTTTGATTTTTTATAAACCATATTTCCATTCCTCCCTTTTCTATAAAAACACTCATATGGACTAATTATAATCCTTATACATTATAATTTTCTTAACGTAAGCTGAAAATAGAAATTTAAATTTTAAAATAACGTAAATTTTGATATGAGTATCTATTTAATCCTTTAATGATTCAAAAATGAACCTTATGGTGAGATTTATGATTTATATTATTGAAGTTATATTATATATACTTTTCTCTCAGTTAAAATACATATTTAATACCCCCAAAACTGAGTTCTATTTTGGATTATGAAAATTTCCATGTTTTATAGAATTTTTTATCAATGAAATGTGATGATTTATTTTGGAATTTCTATTGGTTTCACATTAAAACATGGGTTTTCTTGTTTTATCCAAGATCTAGGAATGAAAATAAGTTTCATAAATAAGTTATTATTTATAAAAATGTGAATTTTTCAAATTGAAAATATTTTTTAAGGATTTTTTTTAAATTTTGTACTTCAAGGGTTATTAAATGTAGGGTGACGTTTTTGATAACTCTAAAATAGTATAGAAGGGTGTATATATTTATTTCTCATTATAGTTACTTCCTCAGGATGATGAAGTATGAGATAGTGGATCCTTGAATTCTAGATGAAAATTTCATGGTGATTCATTATGGTGGAGAGTGCCCATTAGGAATTGAAATGCTTCTAAAATTCATAAATATTTCATACCAAAATTAATTATTGTTATATTCTATCATAAAAATTTTTTTATAAAAGGAATTATTATTTTATTAAATAGTGTATATTTTTAAAATTAATTTCTATGTAAACTTTGATTCTAAGAATTAACTCGCTAAGAGGATTTTTTGAGGAAAAAATCATTATATTGGGGAGAATTAAACCACCCATATTTTTTATTTTCCAAAATTATTATTATATTAAATTGGTATTTAAATCAGGGAAATTTTAATTTTTTTAAAAAGCATAATTATACACAATTTGATCATTGTTTCTTACATCTGTACATAGTAACCATGCATTATTGGAGAGTTGAGACAATGGTTGCCACAAAGTTTGGACATGATTTCAATAACTATGAAAGATAACTATAAATACTTATTAGTTGATTTGAAACACCATTTTTTATTTCTTATCCCTCTAAGTCCCATTGTAGTTTGTTTATGTAATATTATAATGGTACTATTGATATTATATATCATTTAGAAAAAGGATTTTGATTATTTTAGCTTATGTATCTAAAATAATATACATATGTGTTTGTATAGTAATATGTATTTTTATTTTGGTGACTATTATTATATTTAATAATTATAAAAGATTCTCCATTAAATAATTTGGTAGTGATTTGGTTAGTTTTTATTATATGTGAAATGCAGTTATGGGTGAAATGTGTTGTTATTATTGGTGAAATAATATAGAGAATGAACCTATCTTGTTATCATATTAATTATTATTATTATTATTATTATTATTATTATTATTGTAAAATATTTGATATTTAGGAGAAACATCCCTCTTCCTCTCCCATTTGACACACATGTATAGGGGGAACCCTCCTCTCCTCTACTCATCTCAATGAACCACCAAGGGAGAACCTCAAGGATGATGTTTTGTATGGAATTATCTCCCACTTAGTCTTATCTCCCCTTACCTTTCCCCATACACTTCTTATTCTTACCCATTTTCTCAATATGGGATAATATAATATTATGGTTTTTTCTATGTCAAGTCCTGACCCATAATTTTCAAAGGTATTTTTTTGGGATGCTTTCAAGGTAGAAGTCTCTATGTAATACCTTTTATTTGGATACTCTATATGCTTGAGATTTCTAAAATTAATTTTTATCAAGTTATATCCAGATTAATATAACTTTGATGAGTTAATAATTATTTTCTTTCTATTTTTTTTGTCTTTGATATTTATATGAAGGGGTTCTCAATATTGTATCATATAATATTAAGGTGTTTTCTATGTCAAGAGGGTTTTTATTCAAGTTTTTATTTCTTAAATAGTGTATTTAAATGGTTATAATATGTTAGCTTTGTAAGTCTTGATTTTATGGAGGATAAGTATCCAATTAAACGATCTTGAGACCTTTTTTAAATAAATGAATTTATAAATAGTGGTTGGATAGTTTTTGGTTTTATAGAAAATGTTTTATATTATTTTAAATTATTAACTTGGTCCTAATTGTATGTTAGGAATGTTTTGAGTGTTATTTATTATGTGGTATATGTTTATGATTCCCCTTGAGGTAATTTTCATAAATTGATGGACTTTTGATATATTTTTTGTTATGATATAGTATTTAGAAAGGGTTTATGGATAGAGATTTCATATACACATGGTAACCTTGGGTCTTTATATGGGTAATTGAGAAGATTGCTTCACTAGATTCAATTATGAGATGGGTTGTGTCCCCATTTTTAGTTAATTTCCTATATAGGGTGTCTTTGACCAGCGAGGCTAGATCATGGTTTTTGTATGTTGGTTTACAACATAGGTCTAAAGTTGGTTTCATTAGTGAGGCAATGAGTTATCCCATCAAGCTTGAGTTTTATATCCCATGTGTGTTACTCTTGGCTTGTAAATGCCTTGTACTTTCATTACCACATGTAACATTATATATATTGAGATTGATATAATGTTATTATTTATATTATTTCATGTTTTTTATGTATTTTTATTTACATAAATTATGTTTATCATAAAATTTATGTTCAATAATTTCCTACGATTCTTATTTAATTGTCTTATACTCATGATTGTTTAAGTGAAAAGAAGTAGTTTTAAAAATGTAAAAAAATGTGACTGATTTTTTTATTATAATAATGGGAATTTTTTCCAAATTTTATTTCAAACTTGTGAAATATGTTTTTCTTATAAAATTGATTGCTTATATTTTCGATTCCATCCTACTAATAGGTAACTCACACCCTATATAAAAACATGATGGTGTGTATATATCCTTTTTTTTCTCATTACTTATTTTTCAAAAAAAATCACTAATCTTGATAAGATTTTACCATTAACTCACATTTGGAGTGGTGGATGAGGTGGCATATAGAGTTGGACATGTGGCCCATGGAGTTAGTTTATCCTTTTATACCGGTCATTTTGTTTAGCCATGTGAACTCTATATACACTTGTATAGTATGTTTCAGTGTTTATAGATGATTTTTGGTTTGGGTATATGGTTTTGATATTATTATTTTTATTCATAATAATGTTCTAAAGGATAAATCAATCTCTTTTTGTGTGATACCCTTGGAACTAGTAGTTATCCCATGTTGATCGAGAATTAACCTTGGTATTTATTAAATGTCAATTTGGGTATGACTGTCCGGTATATCGGTTGGTATGATATAGAGTAACTACCTTCAGAGAGTGTTTTAATTTAATATTAGTTTTGGTTATTAATGAAAAGATATTCACTATAGAATCATGATTTTATACCCATTTTTATAGTATAAAACCTATGGACTATTTGAGGAATGGTTTGAGGGTTTGAATTCTCTTCATTGCTAGACCATGTGGAGTTCTAGTTGGGATTAGTCAGGAAAGAGATGTCTCGTTGATTCAATTTAGTGTTAGGTTAGAGTTTGATGTTAATACCAGGTGTTGATTGTGTTGGTTAGTTAAGAAAATTTAATTATCTTAACTTGATATATGTTATTAGAAAAAGAGTTCATCAATTATGTGGGTAGGTTCTATATGTTCCAATATAAGGAAATTAGGTTTTTTAATTATACCAAATTCATATAACACTAATTTTGAGGTACTAACCTAGGTGTTTTATACACATCATTCTTGGTTGTAATTATTTTTGAAATTGGGAGAGTATTTCAGAACTGAAATGAATTTAATTAAATTATATTTAAATTAATTTCATATGATGGGATTAGTAGTTTTATCTTTATTTATAAAGATGGTTTATATTTATCATATTTGTCAGGTTATAGATGACAAGGTGAAACAAAATTCTCTGATTGGTCATAGACAAGTTGATCTTATAGAGATGGTTTATTAGAGGAATGTAATTATAAATGTTTTAGTATAAGATAATGTTATAGTATATGGGGACTAACATGAAATGAACAACCATTACCCATTTTGGGTAGTGAAAATTAGAGCGTACCACCAAAATACCACATCTAATAGTATTGGGGTTGGGTACTGACACTGATTAGGCATGGCATAAATGATAAGACTCTTTAACATAATTCACCTATACATAACTCACACCTCCACATAGGACCTAAAAATGAATGATATATAAATAAAAATAACTCTATTATATATAATTCATGCAACAACCTCGATGATACACAAACATAAACCTATGTAATATTCATAATGAAAGAATAAAGATATATACCCAAAAATAGAAATGGAAAACCAACCTAATTACTGAGATAAAAAGGTACTTTATAAAAAAAAATCTCCATATGTGAACATTGTCCACTAATACCACCTCTAGGTACCACTAAATTCCACCAACTCTACATCAACTGAGGTATTCAAAAAAACATTTTGTCATCTACATAATATAAATTAAGTTTAGGCGAAGTCACCCATACAAGTGTGAGTATATACATACCTAGTGGGTGCCTTGAATCAATTATGAAAATATTAATGTCAATGAACACAATGTTTAGAGGAAAAATAAAATTATAAAATTATCAAAGAGAACAACCCATGTATTCCTTAAAGGATAGAAACCATGAAATATTAGAGAGTGTTTATTTCCATAGACATCTACTATAGTAATTAACACAAAAATTCATTAATCAAAACTAACTAAATCAAGAATAATATGTCACCTATATAAAACTCCATAAAAACCACATTTTAGTGAGTAAAACACCACAAATGAGATTAAAACATAGTATATGGGAGTATCACACAACTGATTCTAGTATCACGTAGATGATTAGCGTAACACAATGATGATCATAGTGAGGTACCGGACCCCTGAGTGATATCATTAATAGTAATGATCCCCATTATTTTCTATATAGAGATAAAAAGGATAAATTATTCTTATTAGCTCACATCTCGCTAATTTTTCCATTGAGAACTCATATATCACCACTGATGTTAAAGAGAATCCTACTGTAATGACCCGCCAATTCCCATTGGCTTAAGAGTATAACGAGTCATTATTAGGCCTTAAGTGATATCCCCAAGGTGCCAAAGGCTGGAAATAAATGCCGATGGGTTTCAATGCAAGTGGGGGGGGGGGATTTACCCTTTGAGAAATAAACCCAAAAACCAACCATAACTAATCACTATATGATGCATGAACAAAAGAGACAACCAACTCATGCATTACCAAAAGTGAACAACCCTGTTCCACAAAACACTACATAACCATCACAAAATCAGAGTACCAAGTGGAAGAATAAACAAAAGACCCAAAACAATCCAAGACACACTCCAAGGCTCCACACCAAGCTCCATGCACCAAGAACCACCACATCTCCCAAGCATCACCACGAGCACTAGCAATAAGATTGTTTACCTATACCTGTGTCCCAGAATATGACATCTGCTAAAGCACCAACGTGTCAAATCAGGGGTGATTATAAAACTTAGTTGGTTTTCCCCAATGACTCCCCTACTCATGCCACTAGGATAGAATAGTTAGCCACATTTATATAAAATCAGTTTTTAAATTTTTTTTCCTCAAATGAAGTTTATAACTAAATATAAACAAGTTTCCAAAACCATTAATAACCAAAGGCATTCCAAGAGAAATGTTAACTAGTTTTCCAACAAGTCATTTTTCCAGAAAAATAACCAATCAAGCTTTATAACCATTTCACAAAATCCCTGTTTGGCATTCTCAACCATTTCAAAACCCATGAAATCAACCATGCATGCTTCGTTATGACAGTTCCATACTTATGAGCGGTTTCACATCGATATACCAAGTCGTCACAAGGTAATTGTTTCCCATGTGCCATTACACCTTTGGCACCGAGCACAAGGACATATTTCAACGAAGCCTCGTACTTAAAAGTCCCATGTGCCATTAAACGTTTGGCACTGAGAACAAGGTCTTTTTTCAGCCAAGCCTCATATATGCAACATGAACACACAACACACATTGAAAAAAATCATTCCAAACCATCCTTTCAATAAAACACCTTTTATTTAAAACTATTCCCCTCAAAACCAAATGTGTTCAACCAATTAAAACCATTTCAATAAAATCATACTTTTATTGAAAACCAAATAATGGACCAATTTCATTAAGCCTTTTCAATACCAAACCATTTCAATAAAACACCCCTTTTTATTTAAAACCCATCTTTCATCAAACCATCTACCATTCCAACAAATCCATAATTTAAAATCAACCTTTGAAATTCAAGAATCCAAATCACTTTGCAAAACAATTCACTAAAATTTCACAATTTCATCAAAACCATAAATCATCACTAAAAAAGATTTATTCCATGATTTTCACAATCAATTTCATTCAAATAACCCAATTTGAAACTAATCCAATAAATTCTAACCAAAGGAGTCAAGAGTGAATCCTCCTACCTCAATGGTTTTGATGAAAACCCTAACAAACTGAGAACGCACAAGAAAACCGGGATGATTCACCAATGACCCTCTTTAGATCTCTTCTCCTAACACAACCAAGACCAAATCACGTCTGAATAGGCATCCAAAGACTTAGATATACCCATAACGGGAGTAAATATTAGAAATTGAGAGGAGAGGAGAAGTAGATCTAAGTAGATCTAAGAAACCAAACAAGAACGATCACATAACTCAAGAATCTGGCTTCGATTCATCAAGAGAAGCCTTCAGATCACCTAAGGAACGATGGGAGAACCCTCTTTGACCATAAGAGAACCCAAATCCTAAGTTAGGGATACATAAGAGGAAAAATGAGCAACTTAGAGAAAAAATGTTCGAGATCCGCTTTTATAGGATCTCGTTTAAGTGGTCGCACGATTAGTTCGCACGGTTTGACAAATAGTGCGCTAACCGTGAGTTAGTTACTGCCTCTGCCACCCTTCTCACATATTTTAGCTGCATGGTTTGACAAAATGTGCGCCCACCATGTGGAAGCTACTGCCTCCAATACCAACTCTACACAGTTTGGCCGCACGGTTTGGACAAACCGTGCGTTGCCCGTGCGACTTCCCTTTTTTCCCCAAAACTCATTCCAAGTTCTCCCGACTCTTCCATTCATCACCCTTAACTTTATAAACATTAAAATCATCAAGAAGGGGTTACATACCAAAAACTGGGGGTACTACATTCTCCCCACCATTGGTCTTTCCGTTCTTAGAAAGTAGAAAACCTTCACCCAGCTGAAAGAGTTCCGGCCACTACTCTTTCATTTCCTTTTCATGTTCCCAAGTCTCTTCCCAAATCTGACCATACTTCCATAAAACCCAAACTAGACTGATGCTTTTTCCACTCAATACTTTCTCTTTCCTATCCAAAATCTATACCGCAATATGTATTAACGAAGCATCCTGCACTAGGTCAACGTGATCCCATCTGATCACATGGTCAGGATCAGGCGGATACTTTTTCAATTGAGATACATGGAACACATTATGCACCAAACTGAATCATGGTGGAAAATAAAACCCATATTCCACCTCTACAACCTGTTCCAGTATCTAAAAAGGACCAATACAATCCAAGAAACACTCCATGGCTCCATACCGAGCTCTATGCGCCAAGCACCACCACATCTCCCAAGCATCACCACGAGCACTAGAAATAAGATGCTTTACCTTTATCTGTGTACTAGAATATGACATCTGCAAAAGAACCAACGTGCCAAAGCAGGGGTGAGTAGAAAACTCAGTAGTCTTTCCCCAATGACTTCCCTACTCACGGCACTATGATAGAAGAGTTAGCCAGATTTATATAAAAGCATTTCATATAAAACATTTTATCAAAAGCAATTTATAACTAAATATGAACAAGTTTCCAAAACCATTCATAACCAAAGGAATTCCAAGAGAAATTTAAACCAATTTTATAACAAGTCATTTCCATAAAAATAACCAATAAATATTTAGAACCATTTCAAGAAATCCCTTTTTGGAATTCTCAACCATTTCACAACCCGTGAAATCAACCATGCATGCTTCGTTATGACAGTTCCATACTCATGAGCGGATTTTCATCGATCTACCAGGTCATCACAAGGTAATTGTTTTCCATGTGACATTACACCTTTGACACCAAGTACAAGGTCATATTTCAACCAAGCCTCATACTTAAAAGTCCCATGTACCATTAAACGTTTGGCACCGAGCACAAGGTCTTATTTCAACCAATCCTCATATATGAAACATGAACACACACCAAATATTCACAAAAATCATGCCAAAATCATCCTTTCAATAAAATACCTTTTATTGAAAACCATTTCCCTCAAAACCACGTGTGTTCAATCAATTCAACCCATTTCAATAAAATCGTACTTTTATTGAAAACCAAAGCATGAACCAATTTCATTAAGCCATTTCAATACCAAACCATTTCAATAAAACACCCATTTTTATTGAAAACCCATCTTTCATCAAAAAATCTACCATTCCAGAAAATCCATAACATAAAATCAACATTTTAAATTCAAGAAGCCAAATCACTTTTCACAATAATTCACTAAAATTTTACAATTTCATGAAAACCATAAATCATCACCAAAGAAGATTTATTCCATGCTTTGTACAATAAATTTCATTTAAATAACCCAATTTTAAACTAATCCAATCAATTATAACAAGTGGAGTCAAGAGTGAAGCCTCCTACCTCAACGGTTTTGACGAAAACCCTATCAAACCGAGAACACACAAGAAAACCGGGCAGATTCACCAAAGATCCTCCGTAGATCTCTTCTACTAACATAACCAAGACTAATTCTCACCATACTAGGCTTCCACACACTTAAATCTACCCATAACAGGCATAGATCTCAGAAATTGAGAGGAAAGGAGAAGTAGATTTATGTAGATGTAAGAAACCAAACAAGAACAATAACATACCTCAAGAATCTAGCTTCGATTCGTTAAGAGAAGCCTTCAGATCACCTCTGGAACAATGGGAGATCCCTCTTTGATCTTAGGAGAACCAAAATCCTATGTAAGGGCCGCATAGGAGGGAAAATGAGCCTCTTAGAGGCCAAAACGTGTGACATCCACTTTTATAGGATCTCATTTAAGTGGTTGCACAGTTAGTTTGCACGGTTTGACAAATCTTTTGCTAACCATGTGTTAGCTACTGCCTCTGACACCCTTCTCGCATGGTTTGGCCATGCGGTTTGACAAATCATGTGCCACCTGTGCGGAAGCTACTGCCTCCAACACCAACTCTGCACGGTTTGGCCGCATGGTTTGGACAAACCGTGCACCACCCGTGCAGCTTCCCTTTTTCCCCCAAAACTCATTCCATGTTCTCCCGACTCTCCCATTCATCACCCTTAATATTATAACCATTAAAAGCATCAAGAAGGGGTTAGATACCAGAAACCGAGGGTACTACATTCTACCCACCATTGGAATTTTCATCCTCAGAAAGAAAAAAACCTCCACCTAGTAGAAAGAGTTCTGGCCACTGCTCTTTCATTTATTTTTCATGTTCCCAAGTCTCTTCCGGAATCTGACCATGCTTCCATAAAACCCACACTAGAATGATTATTTTTCCACGCAATACCTTCTCTTGTCTATCCACAATCTATTCTGAAATATGTTTTAACAAAGAATATGGCTCTTGGTCAACGTGATCCCATCTGATCACATGCGCCGGATCACGCTGATACTTTTTCAACTAAAATACATGGAACACATTATGTACCAAACTGAATCGTGGTGGAAAATCCAATGGATATTCCACCTCTCCGACCCGTTTCAGTATCTAAAAAGGCCCAAATAAATCCAAGACACACTCCATGTCTTCAAACCAGGCTCCATGCGCCAAGCACCACCACATCTCCTAAGCATCACCACAAACACTAGGATTAAGATGCTTTACCTTTACCTGTGTCTTAGAAAATGACCTCTGCAAAAGCACCAATGTGCCAAAGCTGGGGTGAGTATAAAACTCAGTAGGTTTTCCCTAATGACTTCCCTACTCATTCCACTGGGATAGAAGAGTAATCCACATTTATATAAAAGTAGTTTATATAAAACATTTTCTCAAAAGAAGTTTATAACTAAATGTAAACAAGTTTCCAAAACCATTCATAACCAAAGGCATTCCAAGAGAAATGTAAACCAGTTTTCCAATAAGTCATTTTTCCAGAAAAATAACCAATCAATCTTTAGAACTATTTCACGAAATGCCTTTTTGGCATTCTCAACCATTTCACAACCCGTGAAATCAACCATGCATGCTTTTTTATGATAGTTACATACTCATGAGTGGTTTCTCGTCGATCTACCAAGTCCTCACAAGGTAATTGTTTCCCATGTGCCATTACACCTTTGGCACTGAGCACAAGGTCATATTTCTACCAAGCCTCGTACGTAAAACTCCCATGTGCCATTAAATCTTTGGCATCGAGAACAAGGTCTTATTTCAACCAAGCCTCATATATGAAACATGAACACAAACCACACATTCACAATAATCATTCCAAAACCATCCTTTCGATAAAAACCCTTTTATTGAAAACCATTTCCATCAAAACCAATTGTGTTCAACCAATTCAAAACATTTCAATAAAATTGTACTTTTATTGAAAACCAAAGAATGAACAAATTTCATTAAGACATTTTAATACCAAACCATTTCAATAAAACACCACTTTTTATTGAAAACCCATCTTTCATCAAACCATCTACCATTCTAGAAAATCCATAATTTAAAATCAACATTTTAAATTCAAGAATCCAAATCACTTTGCACAACAACTCACTAAAATTTTACAATTTCATCAAAACCATATATCATCACTAAAGAAGATTTATTCCGTGCTTTGAAAAATCAATTTCATTCAAATAACCCAATTTGAAACTAATCCAATTAGTTCTAACAAGATGATTCAAGAGTGAAGCCTCCTACCTCAAAGGTTTTGATGAAAACCCTAACAAACCGAGAACAGACAAGAAAACTAGGCCGATTCACCAAGGATCCTCCTTAGATCTCTTCTACTAACACAACCAAGACCAAAGATCATCATAATAGGCATCCACACACTTAGATCTACCCATAACAGGCATAGATCTCAGAAACTGAGAGGAGAGGAGAAGTAGATCTAAGTAGATATAAGAAACCAAAGAAGAACGATCACATACCTCAAGAATCTGGTTTTGATTCGTCAAGAGAAGCCTTCAGATCACCTTCGGAACAACGGGAGAACCCTCTTCGACCTCAGGAGAACCAAAATACCGAGTTAGGGCCGCATTGGAGAAAAAATGAGACACTTAGAGGAAAAAACGCATGAGATCAATTTTTATAGGATCTCATTTAAGTGGCCACATGGTTAGTTCACACTGGTTGACAAACCGTGCGCTAACTGTGCATTAGATACTGCCTCTGCCACCCTTCTCGCACGGTTTGGCCGCACGATTTGAAAAACCGTGCACCACCCGTGTGGAAGCTGCTGCCTCCAATACCAACTCCACACGGTTTGGCCGCATGGTTTGGACAAACCGTGTGCCGCCCATGAGGCTTCCATTTTTCCCCAAAACTCATTCCAAGTTATCCCGACTCTCCCATTCATCACCCTTAACTTTATAACCATTTAAAGCATCAACAAGGGGTTACATACCAGAAACCAGGGGTACTACACCTACCATTGTGTACTTTCTTGAAAATCACTCTAGATGGACTACCCATGTGCCTGCATTTGAGTCTCAAGAAATATTTTACATAGATACTTTAATGAAGTAAAAAGTCCATGTAATGTACTTTAGGAGTATATGGTCTTTATCCCCTCATAATTCATTTGGTTGTGTACTAACATTCCTCATTGAGTGTTAAGATCAATCTACACAACATATGTCATACTGAATATAGTCTATGGGACTGGAGGGGTATTCATCATGTACCACCATAGAAAGTGTTATATAAAGATGAAATACATGGCATTCTCCATAGGGTTCATGGTGTGTAAAATTAGCTGACTCGCTCGGTGTATAATATTGAGGATTTAAAGTAATGTAAGGACAAAAGTTACATGGTGTGTGATCCTAAACCACATGTAATGTGTGGTCACATGACCACTTGGGTGTATACTCCCCATGCACACCAGTTAGGTTTTCTTGGCGAATATAATGTGTGTACTGAGGCTACATTCCATGTGACAACAAACGTTCAGAAAACACTATACATTGTATCCATAAGGTACATGATGTTTTTCCTTATGAACTACACATTATATAGCTATGATCTTCACCCAAATTCATTAAATCACACTATATTAAATGTTCATCACCCTTATCACCTTCAATAATGCCTTAAGATTTTCTGAAATCCAATTCAAAGAATGTTGTGTCTCTTAAGGATGATTTTCATCCTACCATTATTGGAAATTGATTTTTTAACTAATTAAAAAACCCCAAGAGAATGTTACACACCATTTCCCATTAGTACCACATTTACATTTTTGTTTTATGATCTTATATCATATAATGAACCTCCCAAAAGTTTGTAACATTGCTATCAATCGAAAAAATAGTCACTCGTGCTCTTATATTTGGATCATGTGTCCAACCAGACCAATATTTATCAAAAAACCAACCAAAGAGAAGTTTGTTGATAAAAGTTTAAATAATGGGGAAGGTAAAACTAATGGGAAATAATATATGTAAATTAAGGATGGTTTTTGGTGGCTTTCTTTCACCAATCACTGGTGTAAAATTCAAATAGAAATATAATGGTAACATAAAATCATTATTTCCAGTCCAAATTAGGGGAAATTTAAATTTGATGATCCATGATAAGAAAACGAATTCAAAGATAATAAAACAACATTAAAAATTACCTAGTATTAATAAAAACAATAAAAACATATCCCTACCTCATCAATGGATTAATCGATGCAGAAGAACATACCTTCCTATGACATCATCAGTGATTCATTATTGAGATCATTCGTCAGATATATGGCTCTCAATACTTCCAATGATACCCTCTTCTCTCCCCCAATAAATCTATGGTTTATAGAGACCAAACCCGATTAGTGGGGTTAATGTTTATTAAATAAGGTATATTTAGTTCAATGATCTCATTAACTAATTAATAAATTAAATAAATTAAATTAATTAATCCACCTATGATGGATCAACCTATAAATCCCCAATGTGATTGAAGATTACACATATACTATGGTGAAACCACCATTCTAAATGCAATTTCGGTTTCATATTTCCCATCCAAGGCTTCATTTTGATGAAAATTTATTATTCCCACAAATTCAAGCACAATGAAAAAAATAAGATATTATATTTAATATATTATTATTGAGACTCATGGATTCTTGAAAATAAATGATAGCTCATAAAACCATTCCAATAATATTATTTAAAATATTACGAGGGATCAATCTTAAAAAAAGGCTGATACCTCATCCCTTCATTCAAAATTTTCACTACAAAAATCACATTCACTTAAAATGGCTAGTTTATTGAGCATGCATCTAGTTATCACGCTGACATGATCTCTCATAAAGGTTCTCATACTTCAAAAGGATTTGAATTAATGGATTACATCATCTATATTTTGTTTTCTCCTACCAGTCCTTAGTCACCATTTGATACCCTATGAATGTGGAACTATCCTTGATGTCCATCTCACCCAAACCAATCACTTGTGATGGGTCATGAACTTATCTCCTCATCTGCATTCCTGTGTAATTTTTCTTGTACCAAGTCTAACTATTGGGTAAAACTAGGGTATATGGAATATCTCCCATCATTTTCATGATTTATAATTGACATTAAATCCAAAACAGATCTTTCCTCCCTAAAAAAATATATCCAAACCATATCATGGGGGGACCTTAAAAAACACATGATCTATCTACATAAAGACTAAAGTAATCTATTATCAGTTGGCATAGGACTTATGATGAATCTGATTAATCTTAATTTACTCATATATCACCTAAATTTTTAATATCATCCCATTAAATATATCAGGCCCCATCAATTACATCTCTTTTATCAATGTCCAGTAAAGTGGTGAACGGTTGGGTCTCCCATAAAGATCCTCAAAACGTGACACAAGAATGTTGGAGTGGTAGTTATTATTGAATGTAAACTCCAATAAAGTAAAATGGTACCCCTAGTATGGCCTTCAGCATGTAGTAAAGGAGAAGAGGGCCTACCACCATTAATTAAAGATATTGAACTTCTCTCTCATCCATTAAGGATAGATATAACAAGTCCAACTTCTTAGAGACATCCTCTAAAATATGATAATGGGACTTCCTATTAAGGGAATCAATAAACATTTTTTCCATCCTTAGAATACATACAATATCAAAGACATAATATTTTATGATCTCCATCCAATGACTCTATATTAAGTTATGATATCTCAGAGTAAAGATATACCTGAGACTCATATGGTCTGTTTAGACTATAAAATTCTATCCAAAAGGTAGTTCCTCTAATCCTTCATGGAGAACACTTCAACTACCAACTTCAATTCATGGGTCAAATAATTCTACTAATTGGGTCTTAACTTCCAAAACACATATCAAATCATTCACTACCTGTACTTTTTCACACAACCTATCTCATCATGTGATGAATCATAGAACACCATATATTAAACTTACTCAACTGGAAACCTCAAGATATAGGCACTCATCAACCTTGGTTTTATATCCTTAAAATATCTCTATAATTACTTAGACCAAAAAAATGGTTTCTGCTTTCGAGTAATGGAAGTTATATTGACTATAATCCAAGATAAGGCCACCACAAATAATTGATAATACCCTCCAACCCAATGAAACTTTTCACCTTGAACACATTCTTGGTTATCTCCCAAGATGAAACTACCTAATTTTTCACTATGTCCATAGATAATCTACAGTATAAGATTACATTCTCCAAGAAGTGGCCCTATTTTTTCCAAAACTAACAATTTGAGAGATTTTTTACATCTAGTTCTCGTAGAGTGGGTCTAGAATAATCATTAGATGCTCATCATGCTCTTCCACTAATGTTTAATGGAAGAAGATATCATTCATGATAACCACCATGAACTGGTCCAAGAAAGTATGGAATAAAAAATTTATAAGGCCCATGAACACCACTAAGATTTTAATCACACAAAAAAAAGTCATTAAAAACATTTAATGGTTTTATTAGAGTTAGAATGTCATATTTTTGGTATCTATCTCAGGATCCTGAATTTGGTGATAGAAATAAATAATATTGGTTGTCAAGAACCACTTCCCTCTTTTTAGATTATTGAAGATGTCATTGATCTTTGTTATATGCTACTTGTTCTTGACTATAACCCGTTTTAGGCAGTTATAGTAAATAAATAGCATCAAGATCACATTCAAATTATTATGGAATAACACTTGACTTTTTTTTAGGAGGACACACTATGTTCAATGAAACTATTCTCCATAAATTCCTATTACCAAACCATTGGTACCAGTATCTCTGTTGATTCCATCTTATATGATTTGAATGATATGAGAGTGGTTTATGAGTATATATCAATACATAATTAAACCTATTAATGAGGGGGAAATCCTAGCACGTCCTTAGGGGAAATGTTCACATACTCGGCCAGCATAGTTAGAAGCTGATCATATTAGGTATATTCAACAAATAAATACAATATTTTCATCTATATAGTGATCAAATTTATCTTCTCTTGAACATTCTATTATCATCATGATTGAAGTTCCCAAAGTACCATGAAGGAGAATATATATACATTAGCTCAAAACAAGATCAAATTTTGATGGTTGTAGTATATCTAAGATTGTAGTGTAGATAGATAGTTCATATCAAGGATAACGATGAAGGTTTTCTTCAAAAATGCAATGATACCCCATGAAAAAATCTTCCCACTAAGTGAAAGATCAAATCATTGAAAAATTTGAGTGAGCATATGATGTCCTCTGGTAGGAGTATCTATCCATATAGGTTATGATATGAGCTTCAATGGAAACTATAGCTCTAAAAATAGGGACTAAAAAGGAAGGGATCAAACTGGTGAATATTAGAACATGTTCCATTGTAAAGAACACATATATCATACCTCAAATAAAATCAGGAGCTTCCTAGACATAATCCTCTATCACCTTCTTCAGGACATATCCCTAGATGGAAGCCCACTAAATATAGTATATAATCACTAATTGTGGTGCTGTTAGTGGTGTAAGTGGATCATTGTATCATCAACCTTTTATCCTAGTGTACTAGTAGCTCCTCTTCTAAATCCATATTCCTATGGACCAGCTTATCCACCTTTGGGATGACCTTGTTCATGTCACAACCTCAAATACAGAGGTTAATATACTAACTAATTACCCTCTATAATACAAACAATTAGGTAGTCACAATCCAGAATAAATCATCCTCTATTAGTGTTACAAATATTATCCCCTGGCTATCCAGATCCTCTACGTGACAACTAAGTTTACAATCCTATAGACTAAGACTTTTTATGTTATTTCCACCCACATCGTAGCCCAAATATCTGACATATATTGGTAACAGCTGAGGAATCTATTCTAGGATTACTCCCATTAATATAAAATATTGTATATATCTCTGCTAAAAAAATTCATCACCAAGAATCATTCCATAGCCCTGGAATATATAGGAATACATTAGTTAATTATGTCTGCATGGATGTCTCTATAGAGGCCATACTCAAATTTAATTTCTCAAAAGAATCCATCATGAATATAGCCATGTTAATTACATGTGAGATCAGGGAATATTGATTTATACTTAGAAAATGATTTTTTAGCCACTATAAATCTAAATACTCATAGATATAAATAAATGACAACATTGACAAGGTGAAATCCTCATAGAAAAAATCTCAATTTATGTCCAAGTAATCATTACCACATAATGGATTTGGATTGTCATGTTATACCAATAACCCACTGAACCCCATAGAATGGTGGATTCTAAAGATACCATATGATTTTTAGGAATCTAAAAAGAAAAAATTCAAACTATCATCTTAATATAGTCCTTTTCTACCTAAGGTCTAGACTCACCATGAAAACAATTTTATCCCAATCATTAGAACTTATGAAATGAACTCTGCCTATGTGTATCCTCATCATATACCATGGGAATAATTGGTTATTGAAAACATATAATAATTGAATCCTTCACTATTATAAGTGGGTCTACTCACTACACATTGAGTAGTGGAACTGATTTTTTCACACTTGATTGAAGTACCTTATGAACTGGGCCCTATATAAAAGCCTCTCCTCTTAGTTGGTCATTGATATGAAGATAAATCAAAGGAATGAGCATGTCACCACCCATGCCTCCTTATCCTAGATTCTTTTCTAAATAGAAGAATTTTAAAATTAACAAGATATATCACATTTATAAAGAATATCAGGGGAGATAACTAAAGAATGATATGGGAAAAAATGACCCATTCTTGTATATTTCATATACTATTTACTATTCTCTACAAATAGTTTCATAGTGTACCTAGTTGACATGCATGTTATAAAGACTTGAAGAAGGGGTAAATTTATTACCACACCAATACAAGGTACCTTGGCCTGATATAAAACTCAATACCCCATAACACTATTTTACTAAATTACCAAACCAATCCTCACGATAAATCTAACTCTAATCTATTTCCCTAAGAAAAACCTCCTTTTGATACCACTCTAACCTGATCAGACCCATAAGGACCCCTCTTGTGTAGTAGAAATCTAGTTGTTCCACCCCGACCCCACCTCTAATAGGCTAAGGGATTGTGTCTAGTGCCTAGTATGAATTTAAAATATAATATTATTCCTTAGCATAATGCACATTTACACAATCCACACCTCCAAAAAGACATAAAAATGTAGAATATATAAATAAAAGTAACTAAAATATATATAATGTTTGATAAAAATGCTACCATCCATGATGGTAAACCAATAAATATTCTATAATTAAAGTAAAAAGATACACACCCAATAACTAAAAAGGAAATGAAACCAAAAAACTGATATTAAAAGTTTTCCTACAATGAACCAACACCATATGTTAACACCATCTTTTACCAACACTTATAGGTAACACTAATCTCCACTAACACCGTATCCACAAATGTCATTATCTAATTATCCAAAATATACATAAGAAATAACATGTGTGGTTGAATATTTACATATAGGGGTGAGTAAATTCACACCTAATAGGATTCCATGAAACCAAAAAATAAATAATAAGAAAATTCAAAACTTAAAGTAACATTACCAAATAAAAGGAATACCCCATAAAAGATAACATACTATATATGATTAAAAGAAAATAACATAATAAATTCTAGATAGTCGTTATTTTTATATAAAACTATAGGAGGAATTAGTACGCAGCCTCTAGAATCCAAACTATCCAAATCATGGAACCTATGCCACCTGTCTGGAACTATAAATGAGTACATGTATCTCATTTAACAACACAAAGTTTATGAGAGAAGAACACAACACATGGGAGTATCATATAGTATAAAAGTGTAGAACATAAATGTTGAGAGTATAAAATAATAGATGAGGGAGATATAATTGACCTCTAAAAGATCCAATATCTAAACTAGATCTCCATTGTTGGCCCTATAGTGCTAATTAGTTTAAGGTTCTCGTATCACCTTGAATCTCACATCTGATTACAAAGAGAACTTTTATATCACCTATGATACTGAAGATAAGTATAATATCATATCCTTCATATAAAAACTACTAGTATATGTTGTTTTCTTGCCTAAATCTGAGACCTGAGAAAGAATATAGGAAAAGACACTAAGGCATAAAAAGTATATGATATGTACTTTAGGGGACCAAAGTGTGTAGTTACTTTGTAACCACATGTCCATGTAATACCATTCCATATTATGTGTGGTACAGTGTTGTACTCATAATGTAACACCATATCTCATTTCATGTAAATAAAAAATACATTGTGATCCCTAAAGGGTTCATGGTGTGTAGACTTAACTAACTCACTCGAAGAGTACTATTGAGGAGGTCGATTTATGTAACAATAAAGGTTTCATGTCGTCTGGAACTAGACCATATTGTATGTGTGGACACAACACCACCAGATCATGTATTTCTTATACATATCATGATAGGAAGCTAAGGGAACATGGATTTTTCACCAAATTCACATTCCATCAGATCCTTTACTTCTATAAGACCCTAGATACTGTAGCTAGGATGATACACAACGTGTGTTCTTATAAACTAAATTTGGTGTAGTTACAATCTTTAAATATATTATATAAATCAATCCAAATTCAATTCTCATCACCCTTATAACGTCTTATATAGCTCAAATATTTTATAAAATAATTTTTTATTGACATAGTGTCTTTAATGGTCTCTTTCTTGCCACTTGTTTCTATAAAGTGAGTTGTCAGCTACATCATAAGAACCCTCAATAATATCACATATTGTGGAACCATAAATCTTGTGACACCATGATATCCTATGATCCTATATCACTCTATAAACCTCCCTCATTTATGTAACATCACTATGATTCCCAAAACTATATCTTGTGATTTTTTATTTCAATTTTGTGTCAAATCAGAGCAATATTTATCGAACCACCAGCCAAAGTGAAAGAAAATGATTTAAATGTGATGAATGGGGATGTAAAATCCTAGTGGAAATCATATATGGGAATTAATTATGGTCATTTGGAAGTTTGGAAACTTATAATTACGTATGAAATCTAATGAATAAAAGAAGGGAAATGAAAAATGATTCTTTTAATGATAAATTAGATAAAACGAAAGTTTACAGTGCCATGTTATCCATAATCAATTCCAGAATGATAAATTCATATCTCAAATCACACAAATTGAATAAAAAACAATAATAAATCCTTGATTCATTAATATATTGATTGTTAAAGAAGAAAACATGTGCATCAGGCATTGTTAGAAATTCCCCATTGACCATGTTCTTCAGATCTCTAGGTCTCAATCCTCCAAAAAAACATTCTCTCACCTCCACTATTCTCAAGCTAGGTTCTATAAAAACCAACCCTAGAAAGATTGTTTAATGATACATAAATATAGTTGATTTAATTTAATAATTTAATTAATAAATTAATTAATTATTCCAATTGTGATGGATTGACATGGGAGACACTGGTGAAAATGAATATTAACTCACTCGTAGGGTAAAATTCTCATTACAAACACAGTTATGGTCTTATATTTACCATATAAGGATATATTTTTTAGAAAAATAATTGTTTTAAAAAATCTACACAAGCAGAATAAAAACAATATATTATATTGAATATATTATTACCAAATCTCTATAACACCCAAAAATCCAGGCCGACTTGGTGACTCATTTAAAAATTATTATTTAATATATTATAAGGCTTAAAATAGTAAAAAGTAGTTTTAGTATGGGAATTATCTTACATCAGGAGACATAGTAGTTTTTGGAGTTTCACATGCTTTTTTTAGTTTGACTAATGTGCAGAAGGATCATTAGATTCCACTTGGAGATATTTTATTGAAAACTCGAACTATTATATAGTGTATTTTTTATGGTGATTATGATGACTCTGAGGTGACATGGTAGAAGTTATATGATATATATTTCGATGATTTTATATCTTTTTTATCAAAGGTAGCACAATGATAGGAATATATCATTATTTGAAAGGGATCTTGGGTGTACAAGAGCCCGGGGTCTGGTTCATGAATTTTCTTCATTATGCTACTCATATTCTCTCAAATTATTAAACTAGAGAATGGAATTTTAAGTCTTCATTGTGTCTATAAATCTAGTAATAGGTAAAACCTTTTTCATTGTTGGTATATCCCGAGATATTAGTGAAGTTTGAGGTGATATAGAGGAAGATGGTGTAGACAAGTTCATCACAATATTGAACTCATTATAAATTTTAGAGGATTATATTAGGAGATGGAGGTTCTAATTTTTCTTGATATTCATGATTTTAATTAGTAGAGAATTAGTTTTTGTATTATTCATCCATTTTCTCAAGAGATGGAAATACTTGGGATTCCACCAGGTTCTATGGAATTTCATTCTATGTTTATTTAGGTTGAGTTCATTGAATATTTTAATATGATTATTTATCATGTTCAAAATGGTGGGATAGTTGTACAGTTCAAAATTAATATTAAATATTAATTGGTTTTGACACCTTAACTATAAAAATTGGGCCAACATCAATTTCAGTATTACAGATGAGATGGAGATAATAGGGTGTACACCTAGGATATTTTTCATCCTATTTTACATAGGGTTATGCATGGTCATCAAAGTTAAAATCATTAAGAGTAGTGTATCATAGGACCAAGTCATAGTCACATGTTTTCCATAGAGATTTCAGATCCAGGTAAAAAAATATTTTTTGAGGTTCCATCTATTAATATTTCACTATATATTAAACATTTTTTATTCAATAGATTCCCATTTATTTGTTCCAGTTTACTTGTTTTGAGAAATACGGTGATAATTATGGAAAATTTTAGTTCCCTGGGTGTTAAATATGATATTTTGAGGCTAGTCTAGATTGATTATGGTGTGTCTAGGTTATGAGTTGATGATTTGGAAGCATTATAAATTGGAAGAGTTCTTCTTACTAAAAATGAATCCTTGTGAAGTCATCCCAAGAATATTTTTGTTTTATTCTACATTTTACATTATATATTTATTTCATAGGTTATTTTTTATATAAATGGGTAGAGTGAGTTGTTCACCCATAAGTGGGGTCACCAGATAGATCATAGAAAATTTGAGTCTCTTTATTCTAAGCTGGCAGTGTTGATGGTGGGATCAATAAATATATAGACAAAAATAAGTGATATTAAGTTAATAATGGAGTTAAAATATCATATCTTTCGTATTTTAATATCCCTAAATTCAATGGAAACTTTTTATATTTCAGGTTTATATGTTCAAATTTATGATCTATTGTCAAAAGGATTCATCTAGCCTAATGCATCACCCTGAAGGGCTCTATTATTATTTGTGAAAAATATTGGTGCTAGTTTAAAAGTTTATATTTACTAACATAGGATAAATAATGTTATAGTGAATATATGAAATATTATCCTTAATATTGATGATTTATTATATCATTTCAATAAAAATGGTCAGTTCTTATAGATTAATGTATGGGAAGGTTGTCATCATATGAGGGTGGAGGAATACGTTCTAATTATTAATTTTAGGAATTGTTACCGACACATAATTTTTGTTCTAATGAATTTAAATTTCAAAAATAATATATATATTTTCATGAAAATAATTAATTTAATGTATCAAAAGTTCCTGTATTATTTTTTGGTTCTTTCTATAGATGAAATCCACATGTATTCAAGATTAATGGAGGATCATGTTGAGTATTTGAGGTCTATTTTGGAAATAAATGAATCAAAATAGCTATATGGGAATTTTTCTAATTGAAATAGATGTATTTAATTAGGAATGTAATTTTTAAATTGGGATTGGTAATCAATCCATTGAAAATTGAAGTAATTGTTTCTTGGGTGTCTCCTAATATTGTTATAGTGGTTTTAAAATTCCTTTGTATTATATGATACTATAGGAAGATCATGTCAATTTGGTCTTAAATTATAAATATATTTACATGATTGTTTAAGATTTATTATTCCTTTTTATTTATGTATTAGTTTTAAGTGATGTTTGAGTATACAAAAGAAAAAATGATCAGTGATCATGTTAATCACTTTCCAAAAGAGGTAGTCATGTTCAATGTATTCTAAAATACTTCTCATATTGATCTAGTATGTGGAATAATACATTAGAGGGTGATAATATTCCATGTTAATTATTATTTATGTCCTCATGAGAATAATTATGCCACATAATATCATAATATATTGATAGTGGTGTTTAAATTGAAGTTATTAGTGATTTACCTTATTAGATATAATTTTATGGTCATAACTTTTCACAAGAGACTACTATATATTTTCTGTCTGTAATATTTTTGTTCTCATCAATGGCTTATTATTTAATATATAATAATCCTCATGTTTATGTTTCTTAATAGTCAACAAATGAGTGGAGGATTATATGAGAGATTTCAATTTTTCATTCTGATATAGAAGAAATTCGTAATGGAGTTTTCATATAACTAATTTTAGTTCATTATTCCTTATTTTAGTATGTGTATGAGTCCTAAAAATAAGATACTAAGGTGGGGTTACAGAGTTACTATGTCATATATAGAGGTACTCCTAAGGGATGGTCAGAGGATAATTAGTATCCGGTTTTGTTCCATAAAAAGCATTAATTCTGTTGGAAATGTGCTAGGTGGTTCTTTATGAGTTTCATATCTCACCATTATCACTAAATACTGATATATCTAAGATTTATCATGATTTTAGGAGTCAATTATAGTGTCCTGTGATGAATAGGTTGTTAACTCAATTTATATATTGGTGTTTATTCTATTAAATTTTGAATGATAAGAATAGAGTCTATGATAGTTTACTATATCCATTAGAGTTTTCATAGTAGAAATCAAATGGAATTTCCACATATTTCATTATTAGTTTTCCTCAATATTTTTTTATGACACCATATATTTGATTATGGATCGATTTATGAGGTTGGGTAAATTTTCTAGCGATTAGGGAGTCATGTTTATTGGATGATTTAGTTAGGTAGTACATAGATGAGGCACTATATATTTATGGGGTTCTAAAGATAATTATATCTTATCATGATACTTGTTTAAACAAATAAGTGTAAACTAATCACTCAATGCATTTTCATCTCAGTTATTTCTTAAAAAAACTTTTTATCCCCTGATGAATTTTCAGATGATGCATACGATCAAAAAAATGAAATAGTTTTTTCATGTATGTTTCCTAGGGTGAAACATTTTTTATTTTGTTGATTTTTACTATAATAATATTTATTACTCAAATATTGGTATGTCCCTATTTTAGGAGTTTTAAATGAATCCTTGTTGATATTTTTTATGTTGTATAGAGGTTGGAATGTCATATATTCTTAAACCATATTTTATACATAGTATGAGTTGCAAACAAATTGTTGTATATATGATTTATTGAAAATAAGAGTTTCATATTGAAATTTAAATACCAAGGAATGTATTTCCCAGATAGTCCTATTATATTAGGTAGTGAGTCATTGAATACAAAGTAATAGAGGAATAAACCTTGATATAACTATATATCATGGACATAGTTTTGGAAATAGGAGTATGAAGACACCTTGATATCACTATATATTAGGGACATGGTTTTGGGAATGGAATTGTGCATATTTATGAATAAAGACTTATTGGAAGTCATGATGTGTATAAATTTTTTATTCATTATACATAAGGTTGTAAAGGAACTGGGAAGCATGACTAGATTCATTTGAAAAAGGATGGGTAAAATATATGTGATGGAAAATCACATCACTTTATTGGATGTATGGTCTTATCATGAAGTGCATGAAAGTATATTTAGAAAAGTTTTTTGGGAAGATCCCACTATATAGGTTAGGGTAACTCTTCCTATACATAGTGATATTACATGTTGTGAGCACTTGGTTTATGCCGTGAATGGATTTGAATTCTAGAAGCAATGTAAAGTCTATTCACATGTATGAAATTTATTTAATGTGTATAAAGATTTTATTTGTCTTTGTAAGGTTTCATCCATTTTCATTTTTGAGAAGATTAGTCCAGAAATCCATGAGGGTTATGGCCACATCACATAGTGAAAATTATGAAATTCATCTATGTAATTAGTAACCCAATTATATTCTAGATTATTTGGATTGGAACCCGCAAACCATAAGGTTTTCTACTATTAAGAAATTTTAAGAAACTCTATAATGTTGTGGAATGTATGCTAAAACATGATTTTTTTGGTGCTTTTCAATTATTATACCATTATAAATCCATTCACAGCATGGAGGTGGTTTATGATAAAAATGGCCAAGAGTATCATACTTTATTATAAGGAATAAGGATAGAATAAAAATCATGTTCCATGGTTTAAGGGTCCATATAAACGATTTAGTTCATTGATAAGTATCAGGAATGATGACAATTTATCCCAATGGATATTTATAAATAAAAATCTAGTCTTCACCATGAATAAATTGATAATATAGTGATATTTTTTAGGTTTTAGGAAAAATGGTGTTTCACACTATGATATTAGGGGTAACAATGAAGTTATTAGGTGAAATTGTAAGATATGATGGTTGACTAGGAATAAAATCTTGAATAACATTATCATGACATTATTTGGATGAATAAAGAGAAGATAATTCCATGATAAATGGAGTCACATCATTAACATGATGTTTCTAGAATATATCATATATTTATTTGGAATTTAATATCAAAAGATGGATCAGAATTTCTGGATTTTTAACTTGGTATATTTGGGATAATGTGGCCACACTAATAACAAGTGGTACAAATGGATTAACCTCATTATATTAAAAAAATAATTAATTAAAACCATAAAATTATGGGTTGGGTGAATGGAGGGTTTATAAAATCTATTGGTAATAGTTATAAAATGGTAGTGAAAATAGTTCATGTTGAAATATCTTTTTCGGAAGGAGAAGAACAAAAATAAGAAGAGATAACTTAAGAAGATTGAGATATATGATTCTAAAAAGAATAATAAAATACTGAATATATTTCCACATATATTTTGTGAAGATAATAGGGCAGAAGAAGAGGGATTATCACTCATATACCTATCAAAAGAAGTGGATATTGAACAACAAGATAATTCCAATTTGGAACTATATTTATCTTGAGAACAAGTGTTAATATTGTGATATTAGATTACAAGATCACATTGATGAGTTGGATCCATATTTATTAAAGACGATGAGATTTATGATCAAGTATCTTTTCATAGAATCAAACATGAATTAATGATTCAAGAAGTGTCTCTTATTTTACACGGACAAAAATTCATCACTATAAACTATTGAATAGATGCTAACATCTATAAAATGATTGTTTCATTGACTAAATCAGTACATTAAAGATAATAAGAGAGAGCGAAAATTAGATTTTTAGTGAACATAAGAAAACCATGCCATATCATATATATATATATTATAATTTTATGTGAATATTCATTATATATCACAATAAAAAATACCCCAGAACCTACAGGTCTAGTGACATTGGAGACTAGATATAAAATTAAATTATATTAAAACATAACCAATATCTCTCATATATATTATTCTCTATGGTACCCTTCTAGATATATCATATATAAAAATATTCTTTCTAACCTGGGGAGTGGAAACATAATAAAGGGTGATCTCAATTGATCAACACATGTACAAATAAAAGATAAAAATAAAAGATCATAAGTTAGAATAACATGAGAATATTGATATTTGGATATAATCAAGGTATAAAACATGATATAATCATAACTAATAAAACATATATCATAAACAGGAGAAATATAAAAATGATTTTGTCATAGCATAACCCATGAATGATAGGGGTGTGGAAACATGAGTTAATAACCAAGATGCATGAAAAAATAACATATGAATAATAATTTGGAACCTAAATAAGTATATAAAATCATTTCTTATTTTGAGTCTGACTTCTAATACTATTATCACATTGTGGAAAAATTCCCATAAGGTATTGGGTTCACTCCCCATTCTCATAAACATAATAAACAATCTTGTAGTAAATTAAGCTAACTTATTTTTCCCTTACATGTAATCTCATGAGATATAAATTTTTATACCACAGATTGGATGAATATAATAGACCCACTATCATATAATGGTAAACCATACAATGTTTTCCACATCAATATTAAAACATTCATAATTCCATCATAGATTAATTAGCCTATGGGAAAGAAATAGGTTTCATGAAAACTTCTACATTATCTTATCAAAAAATATCCAAAGTAAAAAGGAGGATGATATCATTAAAACATATCCCTAGTGAGTAATAATAAATATTATATGATGTTAATTTAAAATATAAACACTATATAAGATAATTATATATTGTCATTTAATAATAGAATAAATTACCATTATATTTTTGATATCTTTTATTTCAATTGAAATATTTTATAAAACAATAGGAATTTAAATTAATTTATAACCCCATTAAAATATAGTGAGAAATATTATTAAATAAAAATTAATAATATGTTTTTAAAATCAATTCATGTATATAAAGTTAAAAAATAAAACTGTATTTTCACTTTGGTAAAGAGATTCAATATCCAAAAAATTATCCCATGTGAAAAATGTTAAAAAATATCCTTTCAAATTTTTTTAATGGATTTAAAATACAATGTAAAATCACATTATTTAATAATTCACGTAAATATAACAACTAAACTAAATAATAAAAATAATACCAGCATGGTCCAGAATGATTCTGGACTAAAAATAATAGATAAGGTTGGCTACACTTATAGGAAGACTTTTAGTAGAATATTGAACCAAAGGTAAGTGAAAGGGTAATAATAAATTTAAAATATAAAGATAAATAATATAGAATAAAATATATTTTGTTTTATAGATAAATAATATACAATTTCAAAAAATTTAATTTAAACAATGAAAATATCTTTTTCAATGTGATATTGAAAAAAAACCCCTTAAACATGGCTTCTATTTTTTCGAACATGATTAAACTCCCTGTATAATAAATTCTAGTTTAATAATCATATTCATAGTTTCCTTGAACATAGTTATTTTAAATAATTTACCTCATCTATATTTCACTTTTTAGCCATATATTAATTATTAATTGTTTAAACTCCCAATCATTGATGTATTTCTAGTAAGACCCACATGATCTATACGTTACGAAAATCATAGGATGTTCTTCTATACTTATCCTCAAAGTATATATTAGGTTTATATTACTTAAAATTTGTTTTCTAAATCTAGTTTCAAAGGTTTATTCTATACCTGATCTAATAGAAACTGTAACACCCCGACCCTAAAAGCTTGAAGATGATGCATTATTTTATTACATTGGAAAAGATACATGCTTCAAATACCAAATAAACGAAAAATTTGGGAGTTTTGGAAAAAAATATTACATACATGATACAAATATTACATTGGGAAATATAAAATAAAACACGATTAATAAAAAAAATTAAATAATCCACATTATTAAAAGATTATTCAAAGATTTATTCATCATAACCTAGAAAGGAATGATAATAAGGTTGATCTCAAGTGCTCAATAAGGGTAATTAAAGGGGATGAAATAAATAAATGATGACAATAACCATCATAAAAAGGTAAATAACAAATAACACATTCCATTAAAATAACATGATAAGGAAAAACCAATATATAAAAAGTAATAAATTGAAACACATTCCATTTAATCAATGAAAAAACAATAAAATGCATCCACAGATATGTAGATGAAAAATCTCGTAGAAAAAATAGTAACTAAAATGAAGGAAATAATTTAATATTGGATTTTATGTATCTAGAATGTGAACCACTATACCATCAAGATCTATTCTCAAGATATTTTAATATATTATAATTTGGCCAACTGATTCATCCTAGGATACTACTGAAGCATCGAGGGGATATCTATACTCATGAACCAACCGTATATTTAAGTCCAAAGAATTCATCATATCAAAAAATTGATTTAATTAATAAAATGACCGCCTTATCACAAAATTTACATATTTATTAAGGGATATGTATTCATCAACAATTTCCCTGGTAGAGGATATGTAACAAAAAGGGTTTTTAACATTGATTAATGGAATTACAACCGTATATCATTAAAACATTCTTGAGGAAAATAATCTTTCAACCTTCCAATCTGTGTCATAGAACTTTCAAACATTTCGATAATATCAAAAATGAAATAATAACATTAAATAAAACTTATAATATCATGAAAATAAGCATATTCAAGATATAACATGTCGAAGGTCAATATATACACCATATAAAAGGGCATTGGTTCATAATAACAAATAGGTCACAATGGAATATAAATTGAGATGAAATCCTTTACTTTGACTTTGAATTTTTTATGTTTTTCCTTATATTCCAGGATAATTAAATTATAAAAATTATTTACTTTTATGAAATCTTTTTCTATATTTTAATTAACTTTAATTCAATTATTAAAATATTGTAAACAACTACCTAAATAATTAAGTTTACATCGGGTGTATTGACCATATTCAGTTTATGTGTCAAATAAGAATTTGGTAGGTCGAAAATAATCGATGGGGTCATTATATAAACATCCATAAAATAATAATCATGAAATAATTATCAAATATATATATATATATATATTAAACTTTTAAAACCAATCATGAAATATGGTTATAAATGAAAAAATGTTACAATCATGGAGATGGTAGGTCGTATGTACGCATGAGTAACGTTCCCATTTTTTAGTGATCATTTTGGAAAGAAGGTAAGTAAAATTATAACATTAAATAATTATAATTATCACAATATAACATGTTATTTATTCTTATATACTTATATATATGACACTTGTGATTTAAAAGGAATCACATCATGTCGAGAAGAGGATAGTCCACATGTCCATGACAGACATTATAACTTTTTAGTTTGTGGAAAGGGTAATAAATAAAATGATTTATTATGTTTATATAATTTTAATTATGTCATTAAAATCACATATATGACATTTATGTTACATATAATTAATTAAAAACATCCATTATATATTCCCTGAAGAGTGTGAACAAATCACATCGCTTTGCGGAAGCGGTACTCCACACTTCCACAAATGATGTTATCGTATTTACATAAAATATAAAGTATATGTGTATATGTTATGAAAGTATTAAAGAAATTTAAATAAATAATAAATATTATATATATCATAAATAAAAAATGTTTCCATTATAGTTCTAAACCATGAAAGCTAGTAAAAGAAAAAGGAACAATCATCATTTTTTGAGGTGGTAGTTTTCCACACACAAAAAACAGTATAGACTTTACCCATTAGATGGAAGTGTGTGTTATTATAGGTAAAAAAATAGAATAAAAACATCCTATTATATTTATTATACTATTTTTTATTAATCATTGAAGTATAATATTTTAGTGGGTGGAGAATGGAAATAAAAGTAAAGAGCTTAAGGAAATTTATTACCTCTTCTTTGGATAACTCTTTTTAGTTTCCACAAAATTTCTTCCTTGGATGGATTTATGCACAATATGAGTATTCTAGGATGAGGGGATTTAAGTTTAGGATTTATTTGGGTAGATATTTTTTTATCTAATGTGTCTTTTTATGTGCGAGGAAGGGGAAGAGTGAATTCCTTTTTATAGTAGAGGAGGAGTGGAACTCCTGTAAATACCAAAAGGTATACATTAATGAGAGTTATCCTTTACCTAATTTTATTGAAAAATTAAAAAATAATGGTTTATTATGGAATCATTCTCAAAGTGAACCTACACCACACAAAAATAAGTTCAATTTTATAATTTTGTTCTTGAATTTCTTTGTTTCCCTAATTTTATCATTATGGTTTCATTAAAGAAATTAGTTTTCTAACCTATGTAATTTAACCATTAAGATTAACTTAAATTTATATTTATTTTAAAAAATAAATATATAATTATTTATAAATATTATTTTTAATTTATAAAATAAAAATATCATGTGTGTTGGAAATTAATTTTAAAACAAGCGCATGCAATGCTCAAAAAACACTACTTTAACTCGTACCATGCTGACAATGTTTTTACAAACTATGGGTCAATAAACTGATTATACAAGATCAATTGGTCCATAAACAGACCATATATAATAGTTATTAACACTTAAAAATTAATTGGTAGAATATTGGATTTTTATTGATTTTAAATCATTTAATAAAATATAATTTTTTATAAAATAACATTAATGTAAATTTTTACATTATTTATTTAATCTAATTTTAATAATTATCAAATTAATATTGGAATTAAAATATATTAAGTTAAAATATATTTAAAATTATATATTCATCTAAAAAATAATTAAATAAAATAATTCAATCAATTTTCGTCACATTTAATATTTATACTATCATTTATTTTAGTTGATTATTAATTAAATAATCTATATGTTGGAGTTTATTTAGTATTTTAAGTAAAAAATTAATATATAAAAATTAATGAATATTTATTATGATATAAATAAACCATTTATCCTTCAAAATTATATGTATGATAGAAAATATGATTTTTTGTACACATCTTAATGTTTTATAAATGTTAAAGGAAAAAAATATCCCCTTTTAGTCTTTTTTCTTACTTAACTTATCATGTAAGGAACATTCTTGAAATATTATCCCTATAAAAAAAATTCAAAACAAGAGGATATATGGTCTAACTATTCTAAGACAATGGGTTTTAAATAGGAATCTTGGTCATCTTAGCCCTTAAGATTAAGGTTTAGTCCCTTGATAAGCTTATTTTTACCTTAATCATCATAAATAACTTTAATCACTTTCACCAACATTTTGTCAAAAAACTATATTGATCTTATTAAACCAAAAATAATATACTGTGTAAAACCATATATTTCAATTTTCAAAATTCAAAACATAGATGTGGAGAAATTATGTTTAATGCCAATCTCGTCGATATGGAAAGAGAGTAGGGTTTTAAAGGGAAAACGGTCAAAGGTTCAGGACATTTTTGTATCCAATTTCAACAAAAAAATGATTATAATTACCTAAATTGTGTTAATATATGTATAATTTTTCTATTTTTACTTTAAAAACCAAGTTAAAAAATAATGTATGATTAATAATTTTTTAAATTAAGAGGAATTTTTTAATTAAAATGAATAAATTGTCACTATTAGTAAAAAAATGAAACTTCTCATAATAATAACAAAACTTCACCCAAATATAAATTTGAAATTATGAAATAAAAAGTTATATTTATTTTGAAAAATAAAATTTATATTTTTTTTAAAATTTTATATAAAATAGGTTCCCCATTAAGAAGTGGTAAAACATGATCTTGCGTGTAACTCAAGATAACTCAGTTTTATGTGTAGAATAAGATTAACATGGTGTTTCATATAAAGAAATATAATAAGAAAATTAATTTAATTCCAAAATAAAAATATCATAAATTCTTGGGGTGTTACATTCTCCCCACCTTAGCTAAATTCTATCATTGTAATTTAAACATGATCTCATTAATCAAGAGTTTGATATAAATTATTTTTGAAAAACCCCACATCATAAATAGATTTAATGAAAAATATTAATAATACAAGAGAAATTAAAGTAAAATGGTCCCTTTACTAGGTTCCCTATTATGAGAAACTAGTTGGGAAATGGTATCAAGGATACATAAAAAGATATACCAATCAGGTTCTAATATAGGGTTCTAGAAAACATGGTTTAGAGAAATTTAATAATCATAAATACATATATACAACATTATTTAAGGGTTCATTTGATTCATTATAAATTAATTTACTAGGATATCATTTTTGGTTTCAAGATCATTTTTCCAAGAGTTGATGAATTCTTATACACTACAATAATACAAGTAAATATATATATATATACTTAGTATGTTTCTATAAGCACAGTATTATTCTTTATCAGTGCCTTGAACTATTTCTACTTTATTTCATAACATAGGTTTCATCATATGGTTATTTAATACATTAACCTATAAAACATCATCTAATTATCTACATAAAATATTTCATTAATGGTTTTCCTTTCCAAATTATTATGACCCAACACATTAGAAGTAAATTCACCGAATATCCAAAATTAACTTATCAAATAACATTAATTGGATTTTAATTGTCACATTCAAAATATGTTAATACTATAACAAATCAATTTTCCATAAAACCATATTGAAAACATGAATTCTTATTATTCTTTAAATAGAACATAGATTATTGAATATATTCCTTAAATCCAAAATTAATTAAAACTCTATCAAAGATAGCATAAACCACTTTTTTAATAAATCATTACTTAATTCCAAGGTAGTCATCACGTATTCTATTTACATTATCCAAACCAATCATTTCATTTTACAAACATCATTTTCATAACATTATGAAAAATTTAAGGGTTATCTTTTATTCAATCATGGGATTCCAAAAAAGTTTTACTCTCTACTGAATAACATTTCTTCATACCAGTCAAGATATGATCTCAAATATTAAATGTAACTATATTGCAGTACAATCCTTACATATTTCATAAATCATATGATGAGAAAATAATAAAGAAAATATTTTTTCAACATATTTTGTAGATTCAAATATTGAAGCACATTAATCATTCCACTCTGATTGGGTCAATAATATATGCTGGACCTTTATCCCTTGGATTATTCTGAAGTATATACCCGTGATACTTGGGGAATTCATTTCCATAGTGCCCCATCTCCTTGTAGTTGTAACACTCAATGGTAGCCTTTTTATTTTTCACTTTTCATTCTTTATCTTGGAGACCCATTTCTACACACTTATATTAAAATTTCAACCCCTTAAATAATTTACCAGGGTTATTATTTCCATAGTTACCACATGTGGGAAAATCGATCTTTAAATTAGGCTTTTATTAATTCACTTTTTCATGGTTCTTAGAATGCATCTTATTCTCTTTGTTACCCTTGAATATTTTGATTCAAGAAAATTACTTATCATTTTTTATGGTGTATAAAACTATTTCATTATTTGATGAAAAAGTTTCGGAGACTAGTTAACTTCATAGATTGGTTTAGGACCTTCAATGAAATTTTCAATCTGGTATTCTGTGTTGTGTATGAAATCCATAACATGCATTTCTATCCTTGTAAAGGTATCTATATACAACACAAAACATTCTTCCACTTTTTTATTTTAAGTAGGGAACTTTGTATTCATCTCAATTTTGTTGATCTTGCAGGAAGTATTTATCAAAGAATATATCCTTAAAATTCCTCCATTCCATGAGTTATATTTCTTCTTCATCCCTAAAATTGTGGAACAAAGACCACTATTGAGCAGCAATACCATGGAGAAAATACACCAAAAGTGTAAAATTTTCCTTTTCACAGAGTCCAAATTCCATAAATATCATCTATAATGACTTAATCCATTGATCAGATACCATTGGATCAGTAGTCCTGCTAAATGAGGGGGGGGGGGGGACTTTTTCTCGTAAATATACAAATATAGGAGATTCTCTCTAAAAAATAGGTTTCTCCATTCGGGAAAGGTTATTTATCATAAACTAATTTAGATTCTCTAATAATTTCGTAACATTCTCAGTTCCAATGAAAACTGTACTTGTTTACTGAACATAGAAATATCTACATTTTCCATGGGTTTTAATACCATTCTTCCTTCTTGGTTCCATTTCTATATAATGGAATATATTGTATTAGACACTATAATTATGAACACTGTATAATCATAAATATGTCTTAACACTTAGCATATTTTGAAAATTTTATGCATAGCTAATATCATAATCATAAATAAGTGTTTTTTGGGAATTTCATTACATTCTAAATCCTACATAGTCATTTATAAATAAAAATGTTAATTATCTTAAGCGTATCCCCTAGGAGTGTCTAGCCAGGTGTATAGTGAGACCCATATTCATGTACCAAGTTACAAAAAATAAGGCCCAACACACCTTGTCGATGTTATTACCCCTATGTACATATGTGACAAAACCACATCCACTTTTAGTTTCCTGACAATGATGTATTTCTAGGAAGACCCACATAATCTCAACCTTACAAAAATTATATAATGTTTTTTATACTCATCCTCAAAGTCTCCTTAGGTTTATCTTCCTTGATATATGTTTTCTAAATTTAGATTCCATGTTTTCTTTTAATCCTACACTAATACCAACTATAACACCCCAAACCCAGAATCCCAAAGTTGATCCATTATTTTTCTTCATTGGCATAGATACAAGCTTCAAATCTCAAGGGAACGACCAATTTAGTAGTTTTGGAAAACCAGATTAGATACATAATACCCATATTATATTTTGAAATAGAAAATAAAACATAATAAATAATAAAATGATATAATCTTCTTATTTGAAATCATATTCAATTATTTCTTCTTCATTTACTAAAATGGAAACACAATAAGGGTGATCTCAAATTCATATAAAGGGTATGTAAAGTGGAATAAATAATGAACTAATGAGAATAATCAATATTGGATGGTAAATAAGTAATAAAACATTCAATTCAAATAACATTATAAGGAATAATAAACAAGTCAAGGTAATAAATTAAAAAATGTTCTGTTTAATCAATAAACTAAGAATGAAATGTATCCATAGATAAATAGATGAAAAATATCATGAATAAATATGATAATTCAAATGAAGACAATTCTTTAATATTAGATGTCGTTTATATGGAACATGAACCAAGGTACAATTAAGATAAATTCTCAAGATAGTTTAAAATATTCATATTTTTTCAACTGATTCGACTCATGAGACTACAGATTCATCAAGTGGTTATAATTAATTAGGCCCCACCTGTATCTTCCAGTACAAATCATTCCTCATAAATAGAATAATCAATTAAATTAATAAAAAAATGTTCCTTATCACCAAATATCCATATTGAATAAGGGATAGGGATTTATCAATAATTTACCCAATGGAGGATAAGTAACAATAACGGTTTTTGATGATGGTGAATGTATACACCATTTAAATATCATTAAAACATTCTTGAGGTAAATAATCTCTAAACATTAGAAAGTGTCTCATACCACTATAAACCATTTCATTCATAATAAAAATGAAGGAATAAAATTAAATTAAAATTTTAATAACAATTAAATAATTATATTCTTGAAATATCATGTCAAAGGATAGTATATACACCATTTAAAAGTTAATAGGATCATAAAACAAATAAGTCTCAATGGAATGTAAATTGAGACGAAATCCCTTACATTGAGTTTGACTTATCACATACATCATTATATTCCTAAATAATAAATTTAAGTAAATTATTTACTTTCTTTAGCACATTTTTCAAGGTTATTATTAATTTTAACTCACTTATTACAATTCTTTTAAACAACTAATTAAACAATTAAGTTTACATCGGTTGTTTTGACCATATTTAGTTTATGTTTAGAAAATGACTTTGGTAGGTCGACTATGGTAAAAGGGGTCATGATATAAAAATATCCAATAAAATTATATTGAAATAATTATAATATGTATACATAAATTATACATATAAAACTAAATAATAATTATGGTTATGAAAAATTAACCAACATTATAATCATGGTGACGGTAGGTCATACGTACCCCTGAGTAATGTTCCCATTTTTCAGTGATTGTTATGGAAAGAAGGTAAGTAACACTATATATTTAAAAATTATCATAAATACCTCAATACCATTTTATTTAATCTTATATAATCATACATATTACTCTTGTTATGTAAATGTAATCACATCGTGTTGAGGAGGTGGTAGTTCACAAATCAATGATCGATGTTATCACTTTTAACTATGTGAAAAGGGTAATAAAGAAAATGATATATTATATTAATAGAGAGGTAATTATGTAATTAATATCATATAGATTTCATTTTTGTTACATAATTTTAAATAAAATCATCATTTATACATTCCATGTATAATGTGAATGAATCACATCACATTGAGGAGGCGGTAGTCCACACTTCCTCAAATGATGTTATCGTATTTACACAAAATTGAATGTATAAGAGTATATGTTATAATATAATTACAGAAGCATAAATAAATAATAAATATCTTTTATAACCTATATAAATATATTTCCCTTCATAATTCCCAACTATGAAAGGTGTTAAATAAAGAAATGAACAATCATCATTTCATGGGGTGGTAGTTCGCCATACACATAAATAGTATGTTCATTACACATTAGATGGAAGTTTGTGTGAGTTTAGTTATACCCTTTATAAAAAAATACTAGTATATTTAGGATATTATTTTATATCACTGTGGAATAATAATATTTGATGGGGTTTATAATGGAAATAAAACTAAAGATCTTAAGGAAAGATGTTTCCTCTTCTTTGGGTAACTACTTTTTCCTTGCACCAATGGTCTTCCTTGAATGGATTTATTCCCATGGAAATGATTCTAGGATTATGGGAGGTATTTTTAGCATCTATTTTGGAATATAATTTTCAAGTAAAAGTTTCTTGAGATGTGTGTGTAAGGGGAATAGTGAATTCTATTTTATAGTGGAGGAGAAGTGGAACTCGTGTAAATAAAAAAGGATATAAATTAATGGGAGGTATAATTTACCTAATGTTCCTCCAAAATAGGCAAATAATGGTTTTACAAGTAATAAAAGTTTATAAGAAACTACACTACACAAAAATAAGTTCATTTTTGTAATTTGGTTCCTTAATTTATATATTTTCCCAATTTTAACATTTTGGTTTTTATTAAAGACATTATTTTTCTAACCTCTTTAACTTCACCATTAAAAATAAATTAAATTTAAATTTATTATAAAATATATATCCACTAAATTATTAATATTATATCTAATATACAAAATAAAATTCCTATGTGTTTTGGAAATGAATTTTAAAAAAGTGCATATATTGCGTAAAAACACTACTTTAACCATGAGGGTCCGAACAATATTTTTAAAAACTATGGGTCAATAGGTTAATTATAAAATATCACTCGGTCCTTGAATAAAAAATAATTAATTTTTATTAACACTTAAAAATCAATTGTAAGAATATAATATTTTTATTAATTTTAAATCATTTAATAAAATATAATTTATTTTAAAATTTCTCTAAGGTCAATTTTGAAATTATTTATATAAATTTTATTTAAGAAATATCAAAACAATATTGGAATTAAAATATATTAATTTAACAGTTGTGAAACATTATATATTATTATACAAAAAATATTTAATGGCAATAATTCAATTAATTTTCGTCACTCTTAATATTTAGAGTATCAATAATTTTAGTTGATTCCTAAATAAATAATCATTGTGTTGGAATTTCTTTAGAATTTTAAGTAAATAATTCATCATTGAAAAGTAATGATAAATTTTTATGATATAAATAATCCATTTATATTTAAAAAGGATATGTAAAAATGAAAATAAGATGTTTTTTACATATCTCAATGTTTTGTAAATGTTGAAGGTAAGTAGGGTTCCCTTTTTGTATTTTTCATTACTTAACTTATCATATAGGGAACTTTTTAGATATATTATACCAATAAATCATAAAATTATAATAAATATGGATTATGGTAAAATTATTGGAAACCTTTTTCTTTTTTACACGTTTCTATGTCATTTTGGCCTTTAAGATTAAGGTTTAGTCCCTTATTAAGATTAATTGTTCCCTATTCACAGTAATTAATTTTAATCTATTTTTTGTATTATTTTTGGAAAAACATAGTTTATCTTACATACAAAAAATACTATAATGATTAAAACTATGTATGTCTATTTGTTAAAATTTAATTCACAGAATTAGGAAATTTAAGTTTAACGCTAATCAAGCAAACTTTGGCAGAGAGTTGGGTTTTTTAGTAAAATGATAAAAATTTAAATAATTTTTCTAATCCAATTTATGTATAAAAATTATTCCAATAACCTACATAGGTTCAATATATGTATCATTGATCTATTCTGACTTTAAAACGCAATTTATAATATAATTTACCAATAAAAAATTTTAAAACAAAAAGTCATTTTTCAACTAAAATGTAGTATTTTTCACAATTAATCCAAAAATAAATATTCTCTAAAAAATAAAAAAAATAACACAAAGCTAATATTTACATTCTAAATTCAAAAAATATTTTTATTTTGAAATATAAAATATATAAATTTTTAAAAATTGGATTTAAAATAGATTCTCCATTAAAAGGTGAAAAAACTCGATCTTGTGTTTAACACAAGCTAACTCGGAGTTCTATGTAGAGTAATCTTAAGAAGGTGGAACATATAAAGAAATATAGAAAAAAAATATTCCCAAATGAAAACATTGTAATGTCTTGGGGTGATACAACAGATCGAGTCCCAACTACTTATGCCCTCCAACATCATCCCAGTATATTGGAGTTCAGAACCTTTTTCGATACAGAGACTGATATGTTTTCATTTGAATAATTTAATGGAAGTTATTATTATATAATAACTCAAACATGGGAAAGTGTTGATCCCATCCTCCTTTTAAATTCATTGAATACGGTCTCATCATTTCTCCAAGAGTCTGAATGGTCCTATTATATTAACCATAAGTATGAGGATTATAAGAATTGTTGAAGATTAACTCTATATAAAATTTTTATTGAAGACTTCTCCAAAACTTCGATGTAAACTGAATATATATATCATATTAAATTTGCAATGTTACTTCAGGCATCCATACAATTTCTTTTATGCATATTTTGGAAATTCTATCTAGTGAGACATCTTCTTGATTAGAAATGAAATGTTTCAAAATCAAAAGGCAATCAACTTCAACCCAAATTGTATTATGGTAAATAGAATTATTATAAATACCTATACAAATCCATGGTTATGTTCTTCCATTTCCATACAGTTATAAGAAATTGTTGAATTATCCCCTTATAACTTTTCATTTTATCTTGTCTTGTTGGAACACCAAGAATCAAGATATATATATATATTCTACAATCCCTATAATCACCTTTACCCATAATTAATGATTCTTTAGTTCTCTATACATCCTATTATTTCCCAGATAGATAGATAATGATGTTTTATGGTCATTATCCAAAATCCAATTCTTCAATTATTTTATTTACGAAAGAAACTTTTGTTCCCCAAATCTTATCATTCTATCTTAGTAAATGTTGAAATATATAATATTCTTTACATCCCTCTATAGCTAAACATCCTCCATTTACACCTCTTTGATCTTAACATGGATGGGTGGTTGAGAAATAACTTAGTAAAAATAGGATTTCACCCCTCCCTTATGATTTCAATGTATATATTTTGAAAATAATTGTATATGGTGTCTATTTAAATCAACATCATTGATAAGTTAACATGATACTTTCTACTCATATAATAAATCACATTGTTTGGCTTCCCATGGTGGTAATCTATTTAACAGCCCTAGTACTTTATCAACTCCAACCACCTCCTTTAGAACACATTCAACTCCTTATGTGTGAATATATAATTTAAGATCATATGGTCAGTATATATATATATATATATATATCATAGTACACTATAAATATAATACTTTGATATATTTATTGAAATTATTTCCACCTTTAGATCCAAATCAAGTATATGGTAATTTTTCTCATAAACCATTAACAAAAATGAGGAATATGTTATGACTATGTCATTTTTCATGAGTTCGCATTATAATATTTTCTTTGATGCAACACTATATATCACAAACCGTTCTACATTGTATGTTGTGTGGGTATAAGTACATTTTCGAAATTTCTCTTCAACTCCTTTAAATTTTCATCACATTCATCTTTCTAAAATAACTTGAATCTCTTGAGAGTTAACAAGGTTGGTGGATTTGAAAGTCATGAAAAATTTCTCCATAAATACCAATGGTGTCTAGAAAATAAAAGTGAACTATTGATATTGGTTAAAGTGGTTAGTTTGAGTCATTATTCAATTACCTTTTTCTTTGATGGATCTACATATATACCACCAATTATGATTACATAACCCAAGAGTGACACTTTATGTTGCAATAATTCACACCTAATAAACTTAGTAAATTTTTTATCCTTTCTCAATGTCTTCAATAAACCTCTAAAATGATCTTCATTATATTCATCAATATTAGAATATTTGAGAATATAATATAAAAGACTATCAAAAATATATTTAGTTAATCTATAATGACTCAATTCAGTAGATCCATGATGATATATAAGATATTTTTTAATTCTGAATGGCATTACTATGAATTATCTATATCCTATACATAAGGCTGTCTTCGATATATCCTATCTTTTCATACTAAATTAATGATTCCAATATCAAAGGTCAATCATGTAAAAATATTAATCCCTTGAATTTGATCAAAAAATTCATCAATATAGTGTAATGTATACTTATTCTTGATCATGATCTTGTTATGTTAATGGTAATTAATGAATAGGACCACTGATCCATCTTTCTATATAACAAAAGGACCAGTGAACCCCATATTGATGAATAGGGGAATATAAAAATCATATCCATATTCTCATGTATTTTCTTCTTGAATTACTTCAACTCATTCAGATCCATTCTATATTGATTCATTAATATAGGCATATCACCAAGTATGATTTATATAGAAAAAACCTCATGCTCTAGAAGAAGTCTAGGTAAACCTTGTGGAAATATATTGAAATATTATCTAACAATACATCTATCTTAAATTTTATAATTTTCCTAAAAATTTGAGATAAATATCCCTCAAATATATATAACAAGACTAAAAAATAAAAGCAACTTCAATAGGGTGTTTATAGTCATCCTTCCATAGATGGACCATCATGGGTTGATTTAGAATCTGAAATTTGATTTCCATATCCTGGAAATTGATATAGGTTCAATGAATAGAGAGATAACCCATTCCCAAAAAACATCAAATTCAACTAACTTATGAATAAAAAGATTTATAGGAAGTATATTCACATAAAAATTAATTAAATAATAGATGTATTATTGGGATAAAATCATTGTACCATTAATGTTTTTCACTAATAATTCAATATAGAGAGTTTTAGGCTGTAATTTTATGATCATATAAAATTATAAAGATATTAAAAAGTTATTAAAATAATAATTAATTAATATATTTTCAGTTTTTAGTGGAATATATGTGTAACTTTTATCAATTTATTACATTTAATCACTTATACAGTTGTAATTTATTTAAACTTTATGTGTTGGTGTTAGATGTTTTGAAAATATTGGTCGATAATTGGCCAAAATGGATTTTATAATAAATGGATGTTTTTAAATAAAGTGATGTTTGTTTTATTAAAAAAAGTAAAGTCTTTTAGAATGGAGATTTTTATGAAGTAAAGGTGCTTATATTTAATGGTATATTCAGTTGAAATCCCCTAGAATATTTTATTAATGTTACATTAAGGAATATGGATCTTATAATTAATTTTGGTGTTTTTTGAAAGTGATGTTGGGAATGCAACCTTAATTTTAGAATTCACCAAGCCATAGTGAAATTATCCATGATGTTTTAGAGATAAATATGGCTAGAGTAAAGTTATGGTATGAAAATTGTATTCATATTTAAAACTTGGAAAATTATTATATTAAAATGGGAAAGTTTAGTAAATCCATGTTCTTGACCATTTTACTATACATGTAAATTTCAATTAAGATCTAAAATACCTTAAAATTCTGAAAATTTATAATTGATGGATCCCACATTTATGTAATGAGTTTTTTCAGTTGAGTTTTACCTGTGTGAAATGGTAAATCCCAAAATATAAGTTATGTGGTTTTTATGGAATAATGTTCATTAATGTTTGGATATGTCAAAATAGTCAAGAATGGGAGAGAACATTTCTTTGGTGGTCATAGTGGAATTAGATTTCCCCTTTTGAAATAAACATATAAAAAACACTTGACCAAGAAGATCATTCATTTGGTCTTGGGTTTCTACATATATAAACCATAAAGCTTACCATAGGTGTTTTGATGGTCATAGTGAACTTACGAAATGGGAGTAGGGGATAGAAAAAAGATTAACCTCATACTTATTAGTTTCATAGTCAATAGAATTCTACTAGGCATAGTGGGAATTGAGTTCTCTTATGGGAAGTTTAAATTTCTAGTTCCTATGGTGATGGGTATTTTTGTTGTTTTTTTCATGATAATCCTTACAATATGTTATGGTGTTAAGGTGAAATGTGTTTCACTAGGAATTTTTATTTTATATGATCTATATACGAGTGGGGAATTCAATCATATGAATCAAATAATGTGTGAATGGTTCATAAATTGTTCATAATCATAGATCCTTAGATTTAAGGCCATGCTATTAAGGATAATAATTGTGGAGTTTTAATTAAATATTTTATATTTTATCATTATAGAGATTTAAAGATCATTCATTAATTCATGGATAATTACATTCAATTATTTTTAGAAGTTTTACATAAAGAATTTAAAAATAAATATATGTGTGGCTAAATATGGATTTTTTTAGGGGGGATTCATGGACTTTGAAATTATCAAATAATGAAAATATCCTAAAATGGTATGTTTGTGGAAAAATAGTCTAATATATATATATATAGAGAGAGAGATAGAGAGAATTTATGTTTTGGTTTGCATGCCTTAAATTATAGTTATAACACATGTGCTAAAGGCATATGGGTATAAGTATAGTAGAAGTAAGAAAACAAGAGTAAAGAGACTCGAACAAATTTTTTATACAATTTTAGGTAGAACAAAATGTTAAATGTAACATATTATTATGACAAAATATACATATAGTGATAATACAATCCTATATATTTTTAAAGCTATGTTTTCCAATAATAAGAATAAATTTCATTCATGCAGAAAAGTGAAGAAGAAGGTGATGTGTGACAAAAGGGGGGATCAAAGGAAGTTCACTTCCCTGACTAATAGTTAGAGGAGTCACAAGAATTTAACTATTAGGAATTATCTTCATTCAAACATATGAATGATATTTGTTTGAAGAGGCATTCAAAAAATATTTTTGAATAGATATACGAGGGGATCAATAGTTTATCTTCCCAAAATAAAAGGATGAAATTATTGATGTTCATGATATATCTACATGTTCTTAATCATTGGTATACATAAAAATTCTATAAAATATGGTTGATCTTCCCCATAGATTTTCATTAAAATAATAATGGAAATTATATTTAAATAATAATGATTTCACCCAACAAAATTGTATGGAATAGATCCTAAGTGTGCAATGATTGTATCCTTTATATACATAAAACTATAGTGAGTTTAGTGCTATCTTGGTGCATCAGGAATGTTTTGATTACATGATCCTTTTATTTTCCATGTGTGGGTGATCAAAGTAAAAAAATTATATCCCTTAATTAATTACATTCATTTATTTACATGAGAATTTTGTGATGTATTGAATAAAGAGATATCAAGAAAATGGTTTTGCATAGTCCGTGCCTATATGGAAACAAGATCCAAGTATAAAAACATGGTAAGAGGGGTAAAATGTTTTAGTTTTTACCACCACGATTCCCCCTTTCACCCTATGGGTGTCTTAAGGACCTAACTAGTGGAATAAAATATTAATGTTCTTTTTGGGGTTAATCCTCTAATGTTGATTTAAAATTTTATTCTTGTTGTTCCCACATTGTTTATGAATAGTATTTGTTGTCAATTGATTTTCATTGGTTGTAAAAGGTGTTCAATGAGATGTGAAGATCTCATTGATGTCAATATGATGAAGAAGTTCCAAAGTTAATGGAGCTTGGATGAAGTCGTCAATTCATTATATTACAAGTAACATATGAATGGTTTTAAGAATTTGAGTTTCATGACGATGGAAGATGAAGGGATTTTGGATGTTTGGCTATGTTTTTCCTAAAACAATACTCAAATTTCTTTGGAATATCCTTCATTCTGATAAGATTTATTCTAGAAGAAAAGGCCTATCAAAATCACCTTGGGATTGAAATGGATTTAAGATCATAATGAGGATGAGATTTGGATTTATCATATATACCATAAAAATATGAAGGTGAAATGATGATTTGAAGGAAAGAGGAAAAATATGTGTTTCCAATCATATTCAGGACTGAGTGGAATGAATGATGCTGCTAGAAGCTGGGAATGTTACAATACATTCCTTTAAAAATCAGACGATTGTTGCACTATTCTTAAATTTCAAAATACATGTATCAAAGGTGATATATTTTCTACAACATTTAATGTGTTTTAAGAAACTACCACTTTTGGATGAAAAGATATGGATGGTGTTCCTTGGAATTAACACCCCAAAATGAATTGAGTATTTGAAGTGAGGTTTAAGAAGTACTTTGGAATTAATATTCCAAAGAGTATAAGAAGAAATAACTAAGATTGTTGAATATGAAGAGAAGACATGATGTAGTTCATGGGCATGAAACTATGATAATGGGCAAAACTTTAATGATTATTTTCATGTTTTTATTTCACAAATATCATAAGTTTTGAGGAATTGTGATGCAAGCCCTATGAAGGATATGGGGAGTAAAGAAGTGTTTTTGGAAACAGAAGGAAAGTGGCACGCAAGTAAAAAGTGGCATACAAGTCAAAAAGTGGCGCACATGTCAAAAAGTGGTGCGCAAGTATAAGAGGCATTAAAGTTTATGTTGGGATCAAGTCATATTTTAACATCATCACATCAAAATATGAAAAACGAAAGAAAGGGGTGTTCATGTCCAAAGTGGCGCACAATTCAAAAAGTGGCACACAAGTATAAGTGGCATGAAAGTTTATGTTGCGTTAAAGTCATATGTGAACATCATCACATAAAAAAATTTCAAAGGAAAACATTGGCGTGAAAGTGATCGAGCATTGCACAAGTGATGGATCGGTACACAAGTTATGGCGTATAAGCTCAGTTGCATGCCTCACATGCAGGTTCACCAAAATGCCTATAAATAGATTACTACTCTCCTCATTTTCATAAGCTTAACACTTAAGAGAAAATTTGAGATCTGATCACTCCAGTAGTAGAAAATGGTTCACAAGGTGAAGTGTTTTTCTGGTCGAGAGTTATTCATAAGGCGCGCAAGTAGAGTGGCGCGTAAGTAGGGAGATGCACATGCAGAGTGGCACACAACAAAAGTGGGGCACAAGTCGTAAGTTGTGGGAAAGAAGGGAGTTTTTTGAGAAGTGTGTTGTGTATAATCCAGAAGGGGTGGAGATGTTGTGAACTATGCACAATAGTGGCGCGCAAGTCGTTAGTGACGTGCTAGCGTGGAGTCGTGCAAGCTGGGTGGCATGCAGGCAAGGAGGCACAGAAGTTGGAAGGCGCACAAGAAGGGAGTGATGCGCAAGCTATTTGCACTAGGAGGTTTCCTAGCTTCTGGGTAGATGAGTGATGAATAAAGGGAGATCAGGATGCTATTGCACTATTCCACATTATTTTGTGTCAAAGAAGAAATAGAAAGTGGAAAATCTATATTCAGTTATTCAAGACATATCAACTATGAATATGCTAAGCTAAGATGATCCCCATTGTTTTACAATCACAAAGGGATTTTTTGATTCTATCAAGAACAAGAACATAATTCTCATTCTGCGTTGAAGAAGAATAGAGGAGAAGAGGTTGGTTACTTACATGTTTCTAAGCAAGTAATAAGGAGAAGAAGAAGAGGAATAACAAAGAAGTAGTGTGACATCTAATAGGGCTCAAAATATTAAATACTCTATTGGTGCTGAAAACCCTTTTGATGAAGGAAGAATACTATCTCCATATGAGGTATAAAGAACCAGTAAAGAAGGTGAATGTTGGACTATGTCATCACTATTTTAGGAAGAGGATTATTTCCCTTCCCCTATCCAAAGTGTAGGGACTCACACTGGGAAAGATTGTTTCATTCCCCCCTCCAAAGTGTAGGGACCCACACTGGCTAGAGGATTTTTTTCCAAGGCAACCCTCTATAACATTTACTACAATATTGTAGAAAATTCATGCATTGGTCATTACCATAAACAACAAGGACATAACTACTCTTATTGAGTGGCGAGCCTTGTAAATATTTCGTGTACTTATTTTTACTACTTTCTATTATTCCATGCAACATGGAAAAGAGAATAAGATATTAAAGATCCAAACAAGTCAATAGGTACAAGGATAAAAAAGATGGAATTGGTTTTAAAAGTCCTCAACACTGATTCAACCCCCTCTTAGTGTTAGGTATATCCAAAACTAGTCCGCTCAATTGGTATCAAAGGGACAGGTTCACCTCTTTTGGATTCTCATGAGTGATGATATTATATTTTGAAGACTGGATATTCTCTCATAAGTCAACAATGAAGTTTAGTTTTTATGGTGAGTCAGTTAACTCTGAGTAGAATTTTATATATACCAAGACCATGATGAATAGTAAAAAGAAGGAGAAGAGAAAGCTAAATAAGAAGTACTTATTACATAAAGAAGATAATGTATTTGTATCTTCGGGCCTTCTAGATAATGAGAAGGTGGATCATGTTTCCACCATGAAGATGGATAACCTTCCTACCTCAAGTTATCAAGAGGTATGTGTTAGTACATTTAAAAGTTATTCTCATGATAAAAATGCTAGCACAAGTGGTGATGATCAATGTACAACCTATCAAGAACTATCACTTGATAGATTAAGAGCTATTCTGCATGATATCCTTGGAGAAAGTGAATCCCTTGTTTGTGGTGTATTTCAATGTATGTAAGAACATGTCACCCACCTATAAGAATAAAATAACGATGTTTTGGAGAAGGGTGTATAAGAAAAAATTGTTTCATGTCTAAATCTCTCCAGATAGGTTGGAGCCATTAAAGCAACAAAGAGGGAATTTGAAATAAGTTCCTCAAAATGGATCAAAGAAGTTGAGGAGAAAGAGAGACTCCATAAGACTCTAGAATATAAGATCCATGCACTTGAAAGGGATATAAATAAGGGAACTGATATCAAGGTTTTATATTTGGAATAAAATTCAAATAAGATCAAGAAACTTTACTATTTGTTGCAAAACAATGTTCTGATGCATGGAGTGTAAGTTGAAATATTAAATATGACTTGTGAAGAGAATATGATCATTATTGAAGACGAGAAGATCATCCTCAATATGGATTGTCTAAAATTGGAAGCTCAATGTTCCAATCTTGAGAATACACATATTGATCTCTCGCAATAGAAGGGGATATTTGATACTGGTATTCAATGTTCATTTGTGGATTATAAGGGTTAAAGGACTCCAACATGTGATAAGAAGATCATGACTCCACTCCATGATCTATCACAAGTAGAAAAGAAAGAACATGTACCAGTCATATTATCTTATACTAATGTTTCTATATTTGTTTCGACAAAGAGTGTAGGGTGGATGAAAATTTATAAACAAGAATGGATGAAAAAACATGATGAGATACCTAACACTATATATAGGGTGAATATGATGAATAAGTTGGAATATGATTCCCCCCCATAGATCCCAACAAATCATGAAGAAGGCTCAACAACCATATATAGAGGATACCAAGAATACATGGTCTATTGGTCAATGTTTGTGCTGTAATAGATTTGGTCATTGTGCATTGTATTGTTTGTAAAATCCCTTAAATAAAAAATCCCATAGAAAGCCGATATCAAGGGAGAGAAATAAAATGAATAAGAAGCAACATCCACATATCTAGAATCATATGTATCCTACAAATAGAATTAAAAATCTTAATAACATCTGTGATGTATGTAATGGAAGTTGTCACATGGTTGGTACATGTTCATCTCAATTGGTACCCAAAGCTGATAAGAAAAGAAGATCACAACAATTGGAAAAGACAGAAGAAGGATCCATCAGAAGAAACCCGAAGAATATTGTAAAAATAAATTCTCCCAAGAATATTTCAAGAAGGAAAGAAGAGAGGTCCTTGGATTCTAAATCCAAGAAAGTGAATGGTAGTGCATCCAATATATTTCTTATGAAGGATGAAACTTAGAAGAATCCATGTGGAAGATCCAATCATGATGCCTCAGTTTCTAATGAATTATTGGTTATCTGTCCAAAGGATTTGAAAAGATTGTGGAAAAGGGAAGATGCACAAGATAAGGCTAGTGAAAAAGGAAATGAAAGGATTCCACATGATAAATAAGCCTTGTGTGTGAGGTGAAACAATGCTGGTCATACCATTAAAAATAGTTTTTCATTTATTACATCCTAATAAAAATTCCTTAAGAAGATGAAATTTTCACCAGGATATTATAGTGATTTGAAATATCTTAAAGAAAGAAGAGTCACACACAAAGAATTGAAAAAAGTGATAATATCCACCCAACTACAATCTGAATTAAATATCAAATGTGAAATTATGATGACTAAAAAAATGGAGCATCTTTGTTGAGAAAACCACCTCAACATTACTGTTCACATTGATAAAGCAGGGAGGATCCACCTTATTCCATTAAATATATTGTGTTTTTTATATGGGTTTCTAATACAAGGAACTGAAGGTGAAGGAAACTCTCAGGGGGAGAACCTGAGAAGTAATAACTGTTGTCAACACATGGTAGCAAAGCTAATGAAGTTTCCATCATTGGAATACTCTTCAATATGTACTCAAATATTGATATAATAAATTATAATCTTTGATGAAGATGATGATGAGTGTTTCTATTAAAGGGGAGACAAATGGTAAAGCTTCCAGAGTTATTATCTCAATTATCAACAACTTCAATTGATATCAAATTCAATTAATCATAAAATTTCTTAAAGATCATGTCCTTGTAAAAGGTTTGTCATTTCTCAATCCCTCATCCAATGTTACTCAAAATAAATATCATTTTACAAAGGGGATAAACTGAATCAATTAGTGACGTAAGAATAATAGAAGTTCTCCAAGGTCACTTATCCTGCTTATTGAACATAAGTGTTTTTGAACTATTTATTGAAGTAATTGTAGGAGTTTCAGGTTGATTATTCTCAAGATGATTTCGTATAACAGCCTGGAGTGAAAGTGGAATGACCCATGAAGACATGTACGTGAGTTTTCATCTCATAAGATATCATAATAGTGGATAACATATTACTCTGTTGTCTGAATAAAATCCTCTTGTTTTCTACACCTAGAATTTCTCAAGTAGACATAGAGTGAAATAATTGATGGAAAATTACTTAAGTATGGATTGATACCCTCTCTAATATAAACTTCATATTTATTGTCAATAAGGGGGAGAGAAAGTGAAATGAAATACTTAAAAGTTTGGGGGAGAGAAAGAAAATAAAATTGAAGGGTAGAGAGAATATTGACATTGACATTGATGATATATTCATCTGGAAAAGAATATTGAAGGTATTGACAAAAAATAAAAATGAGGAGATTTTTGTTCCCACATTGTGTCTGGATTGTATTTGTTGTCAATTTATTGTCATTGGTTGTCAAAGGTGTTCAATGAGATGTGAACATCTAATTGATATTAATATTATGAAGATGTTACATAGTTAATGGAGCTTGGATTAAGTCCTTATGTCTTGATATTTAATATAACAAATGAATGGGTTTAACACTTTGAGTTTCATGATTATGGCAGATGAAGCGATTTTGGAATTTTTTCTATGTTTTTCTTGAAACTAGACTCACAATGTTTAGGAATTTTCTTCATATTGATAAGATGTTTTCTTGAAGAAAAGGTCCGTAAAAATCACCTTAGTATTGAAATGGGGTTTCAATCATAATGAGGATGATAATTGGATTCATCATAGATCCCATAAAGATATAAAGGTGAAATGAGGGTTTGAAGGAAAGAGGAAAAATATATGTTTCCAATCATATTCAGGACTGATTGGAAAGAATCATGCTACTGGAAGTTAGGGATGTTATAATATATTCCTTGAAAAATCAGACAACTATGTCACTATTCATAAAGTTCATAAAACAAGTATCAAAGGTGATAAATTTTCTACAACATTGAAGGTGTTTGAAGAAGACTCCACTTTTGGATGAATAGAGATGATCTGAGTTCTTTAGAATTAACAATCCAAAAGTAATTGGGGATTTATATTGAGGATGAATAAGTAATTGGAATTAATATTCCAAAGAGTATAAGAAGAAATAAGGATGACTGTTGAAGATGAATAGAAGATTGGAAGTAGTTCATGAGATTTTCACTATGAGAATGGATAAAATTATGATGGTGTTTTTCTTATTTGTATTTAAAAAATATCATAAGTCAAAATAACTTGTTATGAAAGCCTTATGAAGGATATGGGGAGGAAATAAGTGTTTATAGGAAAAAAAGATTGTGGCGTGCAATTCATAAGTGGAGCGCAAGTCAAAAAGTTGTGTGCAAGTCAAAAAGTGGCACACAGGTATAAGAGTAAAGAAAGTGTATGTTGGGCACAAGTCATATTTTAACATCATCACATAAAAATATGAAAAAGAAAATAAAGTGGCGCGCAAGACAAAAGTGGTGCGCAAGTCTAAAAGTGGCTTGAAAGCGTGCGTGTTTATGTTGTGCGCGAATCTTATTTTAACATCATCACTTCAAAATATGACATAGGAAAGTAAGTGGAATGCAGTGATGGAGTGGTGTGAAAGTGGTTGAGTGGCATGCAAGTTATGGTGCACAAGCTAAGTTGCATGCCTCATATTAAGGGTCACCAAAATTCTAATAAATAGATGGATACCCTCCTCATTTTCATATGTTCAACACTTAAGAGAAAATTTTAGCTCTTATCATGCAAGTATTAGAAAGTGGTGCGCAAGATGAAGTGTCGTGCTTGTAGAGTGGAGCGAAAGTAGGGAGGTGTGTATGCATAGTGGAAAGAAAGAAGAAGTGTCGTGCAAGTGGCATGTTGAACACAAGTAGGGAGTTGTTTGCAAGAAGTGTGTTGTGTATAATCTAGAAGTGATGTGCATCCTGTGAGTTGTTCACAACAGTGGTGTGCAAGTCATTAGTGGCACGCATGAAGGGAGGCACACAAGTAGGGTGGCACACAAGTAGGTAGGTGAACAAGAAGTGATGCACAGAAGCATGGACTGACGTGCAAGATGTTTGCATGAGGAGGTTTACCAGCTTCTAGGTATATGAGTGATGAATAAAGGGAGATCAATACACTATTTTATTATTCAAAAATATTCTGTGTCAGAGAAGAAATAGAGAGTGGCCAATCTATATTCAGTTGTTCAATCTATATCAACTATGATGATACTAAGATAAGATGGACCTCATTTTTTTGAAAATCACAAATTAATTTTGTGATTCTAGAAAGAAGAAGAATAAAATTCAGTGCTGTTGGTTTTTAACTAATTAAGAAGAGAGAAGAAGAGGTTGGTTAATTACATACTACTAAGAAAGTAACAAGGAGAAGAAGAAAAGGAAGAAAAAACTAGCATTGTAACATCAAACATGGCTCAAAAGATTGAAGACTATATTGGTGTTTCAAACCCTTTTGAATAAGGTAGAAGACTGTCTCCATATGTTGTATAAAAAACCACCAAGGAAGTTGCATATTGGACTAGGTCATCACCAGTTCAGGAAGAGGATTGTTTCCCTTCCCCCTCCAATGTGTAGGGACTCACACTGGGAATGATTGTTTCATTCCCCCCGCAAAAGTCTAGGGACCCACACTGACTAGAGTATTTTTTCAAATCCAACCCAGTATAACATTTACTACATTATAGTGGAGAATCTATGCACAGGTCATTACCATACACATCAAGTATGTAACTGCTCTTATTGAGTGATTAACCTTGTAAAAATACTATGTTTATATTTTTAATGCTTTCTAATATTTCACGTGACATGGAAAATAGAATAAGAGATTCAAGATCCTAACAGGTCAAGAGGTTCAGGGATACAAATTTTGAATTGGTTTAAAAATTCCCCAACAATGATTTACCCCCCACTCAGTGTTACGTATATCCCAAACTGTTCCTATCACTTCTCATATGAAGTCAATGATAAAGCCACCATCTTTCAATGGTATAAATTTCTAAAGGAGGAAAAAGAATTTAATTACACACATGGTGGTGTCATAAGATGTACCTCAAAAGTTGTGTAATAATGACTTTTTTTCTTGAAATAGGACATGGGTTTATATTTTAGAAAAAAAATAAATATAGATATAAATTATTCTATCAAGAAGGCATTAACAGAATCTATTAAAAAAATATGATTTCAAGGAAATTTATCCCTATAAGTTTTTCCATGATATTTAGATTAAAATTGGATACTTTTAAATCATGGATTCCATAAAACTAGTGACAAAAGTAAATGAATAATTCTTTATATCAAGAGGAAATAAGATGAAGAATAAGTATACCAAGAGGGTGAACACTCTAGTTGAAGTAAAAAATAATAAATCACATTTTATTTATAATTATATCAATTTTTAGAAAATTAATTTTATATCAGAGAGGTCAACTCCACTCATGGAGTTTAATAGGATATTATATTTTTATGAATACATGGTAAAAATTTAATGTTTGAAATATAAAGAGTATTCATGAAGCCCCCAAAAAGACACTCAATCCCTATAAAAAGAGGTAGATCAAATAATAATTATACATATGGTATAATTTTTCTATTTTACCCCAAAACAGAATAAGGTGAGTTTATGTGGATATGAATTTTGAATTTTGAAATATGGGATCCAAAATTAAATAAAAATTTAATGTGATTGAACAACTCTAGCAATAAATCATGAATATGGGAACCATAGAGAAGGATTTGAGATCAAGTGTTCTCTTTCTTGGGAATAAAATTAAATAATGGAGGAAATCAAGACTGGATGTTTTCTCAAGCCTAAAAAGTGGTTTCTAAATTAATAAGGAAATATTATAATATTAAATAACATGAAATAAAACTTAAATCCTAAAAGGTAAAATAAATGATGAATTTTACTATTATGGAATCCCTAATAAGAAAATAATGGAAAAATACTGATTCGAAATCTATAAATAAATGGAATATTCTTGTAAATTATAGAATAAAGGATTATATGTTGGTAGAAATAAAATTTTACTATTATGAAAGGATGAGAAACACTATGAGTGTGTGTCAAGAATCCTAGGGACTCAATGGAATATGGATGACTAATTCCTCAACATCTCACTAAAAGAAATACCACATGAGGTATGATTACCTTGGAAAATTATATATTTGTTCTATCCTAGTTAATTTATAAATATATTTTAGTATAAGGAGAAGAAAATAAATCATATTTATAACCTATACTCGTATTACATACAATGAAAGGTCTCTCCATAAAAGGAATCCCATTAAATAAGAAAACATGTTTACTTTTTTTTGAGGAAATTCATGGATCACAAAAAATGGTGAATGAAACACTAAATAATACCTACTCTTAGAATAATTCAAAGAAATATAGAAAATGAGTGTGGATAAGAAGAAATAATTTTATCCTCCTGTGAGGAAGATTTAACAACATGTAAAGGAAGGACCACATGTGATAAAGAGTATTGAGGTGGATCTCAGGTCTATTAAGGAGGAGAAGGATACAAAATTTATTGGTGGCCTCATAAAAACAATATAGGAGAGAATATTAAAATATAGTGGAATCATTCTCCAATGGATAATAAAAAATGATGGTGAAAGTCATTGAATGGAATCAAAAATAGAAAAATATATAACTATATTTTATATCAAAATGTAAGACAAACTAAATCCAATAAAATAGATCACTAATTAAAACCTTTAAGAAGAAATGCCTGTCAATGAAATCACATTTTGGGGATAATATTACAATCAATTAAAGCTACACATCATTGAGGGTGTTTAAGAAGATAATAAAGTTGATGAGGTTATATAATTCACTTCCTCAAATCTGAAAAGATAAAAAGGAAATATGGACTGAAAAGGGTTGGTACAAATTGATTGGCCCAACTTCTCGACCTGAGGAGGCGAAAGTTACCCACGATAAAATTAGTGTTTTATAGATATTTTGAAAGTGGTGTAGAAATAAGGTGGTATACAATAAAAGGATTAAATTTGATATAAAATTAACATGTTTTTAGCCATAATAAGATCTATATTCTTGGGAAATTCATATTGAAAATAGTGTCCAATAAATTTCCTAATTTTTAGAGAGTAATATAAAATATACTTATTCAAATGAATAAGTGTGGAAAAATAAATAAGAGAATATAACAAAAAAAATAATCTTCAAGGACTAATCTAAAAACCAATGGTTAAATGATTTTTTAGTTTAAACTACATAAATCAGGAAACAAATTAAGTGTTATCAAGGCACTAAAAGGGAGATAACATATGGGAAGTAGGGAAGTAGTAGAAAGGATGTACTTTCATATACTTATTTTCTGAAATTTGGTACGATATGTTTATTTTTATATGATATCAAAATATATTGAATAAGAGAATTTTTTTCCTTCTAGTGGTGTCCCCAAATGAGAAAATTTTATAAAATATGACGATATCATTCAAAGGGGATTAGAGTACTTATTTAAAGATTTTTAAGCCCAATCTATGGACATATATTCCTATAATTTTTTTGGGTTCATTTTCTATCACTCATTAAATTATAACAAGTCATGTATAATGGGTTTTCATGTTGAGATAACACATATAGTTGGAAGAAGGAATAGTTCAAGTTGTTATAGATAAATTAGTTTCAATGAGTGACATAGAAATAATTGTGGAATTTCACTCATACTATTTTTTCCTATATATATTATTAGATTTGTTGGCTTAGAGTATTTTTTAATATCCTAAATGATAAGTATGAGTCTAACTCAATATTTTTCGTGGAAAATATATCTTAAATGTTGATTGGTTGAGAATATTGAGTAAATGATTTTGTAGAATTTGAATGTCCTATAAGATATTGGTGAGACAAGTTCTATATTAATAAATGAATAGATGGATCAAAAGTAATCCCTTTTATATTTACAAAGGTAGAGTGATAGATCTAGTGTAAGGTCATTATTTTCAAATGGGTAGTCTATGAAAATGTGGAACCCCTACTGTAATCAGAAGAAAAATGAGGGATGTGATCCTAGTTCAAGATAGAAATATCTTCTCATGATTCTAAAACATTTTGGGGGTGGTAATATTAGGATAAATAGAGAAAAATTTCACCCTTTTGACTTAATTTCAAAGGGGCAGGAGGAAGATATTACATTTTCAACAAAATCCAAAGGGTGAGATCATTGGAACTCTACGAGTTGTTGTTTTATTTGTTGATAATATAGTTTGTTATCTAACTAAAATGGATTTTATACAGAATATAACTATGAAAGAATGTGAAGGTGTATTTTTTGAAAATGGAAAGGAATTGACCAAGGATATTGGAATAAGAAATGGTGCCCATGATTAATGGTCTATTCAGTTGAAATCACTTAGAGAAGTTCAAATAATTTTCTATAAATGATTTGGGATCTTAGAAGTTTCTTGGATTTGAATGGAAATGATTTAGTAAAGATAAATTTCCATATGACCATCACCATTCCATGGTTAAATTATCTAGGCTGTGTTTGAGATAAAAATGGACGGAGTAAAGATATTTTGGTCATTTTTTATGCTACATAAAATTGGGTTAAATCTTTTAAATAAATATATAGGTGTAGAAATTATATAGAAATGACTATAGTTCTTTACAAGGTAATTTCAATGAAGGTTTAAAAGATTTATAGATAGTCAAAACAGCCAACCATTTGTTCCCATATTGAAATTGTGATCATTTTGCACTTTATTTTCACCATGGTGAAATATTGAAGCCAAGTATGGGTGTTTTAGTGTTTATGATTAAAGGCGTGAATTTTATGAAAATCTAGCAACGTAAAAATAGGATATAATAAGAGAATAATATATTTTGGGAACATTGGTGGAGTTAGAGTTTACATATGTGAAATTGCCAACTGTAGAAATTTGTATAGTGGCAGTCATTTTATTGGTCTTGGTTGTCATCCTATATGAAACAAGAAGCCAACCATTTCAAATTTGGTGGTTGTAGTGAACTTTTGAAAGGGGTTGAAGAAATAAAAAGGGGTAAAACCCCAACATCATACTTCCATGATAAAGGGAGTTTTACTAAGTGTAGTGGCTGTCAAGTTCTCCCTATAAGATATCAAAGAATTTAGTTTCCATGGTAATGGGAATTTCAAAGGGAATTCTATTTGGAAAAGTTGTACATAATTCCATGGTGTCGAGGATCAATATTTTTTATTGGTAACTATTCAAGAAGAATATATATGTATGACTGAGGTATTAAATCCAATGATTCAGATGATTATTGGATGGTTCATAAATGTTTTAAAATCATATAGTCTTGAATTTAAGGTTATGATTCAATAGAGAATAAATTAGGATTTTTGATTGAGTATTTAATTATTTTTCACTATGGAGGGTTAAAGATCATGGAGGAAAGAATATAGAATTACATTCAATTAATTTATGAATATTTATATAAATAATTTTAATATAAATATATAGGTTGTTAAATAGAGAATTTATTTGGGGGGAAATTCATGTCATTTCATATTATCAAATATGAAAATATCCGATACTATTATGTTTGAGGAAAATTAGTCAAAAATATGTCTATTATTGAAAGTCCTATTTTTAATATAAAAACTATATTTATATCACATGTGATACTGGTGTATGGGTATAAGAAAAGAAGAAGGATGAAAAAATTAGTGAGACTCTTCTAATTTTTTTTAAAAATAAATGTAGAAGGAACCGTTTGAAATTTCATGTTATTATAAAGAATCATATGTTTAATTAGAAGAGGAACATACATATTATTCAAGATTAGTATTCCAATTATGATAAGGAAGTAATTTTTGTAGAAAATGGTGGAAGAAGATAAAGTCAATCTAAAGGGGGAGTCTCAAAGGATGTTCACTACCATGAATGGTAATCCAAGGAGGAGTCACAAAACATCCCCTATGTTGTATTGTCTATTTTAGAAGACAAATAATATAGTTTTTCAAGGTTTTATTCAAAAAAAATATCTTTAAATAAATAAAATATTGCATAAATAGTGTATCTACCTAGAATGATAGGATGAAATTGTTTCTAATAATGATGGACCTACACGTCTTCAAATTGTTGTGGACCTACAAGTTTATAAATGGGGATGATATTCCTTGGAGAACTGTGTAAAATATAAGATGTGAAGTGAGAATTGGGTGGTATGGAGATGATCTAAAAAAAATGGAAAGTGATACTAGTTATGGAATGACCACATCCTTTGTATCCACTGAACTAGAATGAGCTTTGCGGTTAATATTATAAATATATATATTTAAATAATTATAATATTATAATATTATTTTAAAAAATATATATATTTTATATATTTATAATTATATATAAATAATTTTTAAATATAATTATTCAAAATTATAATTATAAATAAATAAATGTATATTTACATAAATAAATATTTTAAAAAATATATATCTCTAATGAATTGGGTCCATAAATATGTACGATTGGTATTTTAATGTTACCCCAAGGCACCTACATGATTTTCAATGCGTTCTAATGTGTTTTTAAGAAAATGTTTTTATTGGGATTTCATGTTTTTACTGAACTAATGGTTTGATTTATTTATATATCCCTCCATGATATTTTTTTCCCATCCAATGTTTTAAAATGTTTTTCACAGGTCTTTGGATTGGTAAATACAAATAATATTTCATGATGAATGTATTGAATATGTGTCTTGAAATGATATGATGTTTTATATTAAAAGAATTTTATTTGGTGGGAAAAATAGATACTGAGTGAAAGTGTCCACTTGTAATGTATGGGTTACTCTGTATTATTTTTTCATAATTCTCTACAACTATAAACATAAAAGATATTTGGTAAAATAATTCGTTTTATAGTTTTAAAATTACTAGAACGTCTAATTTTTAAGGATGGTTCTTTACAGTTGGTATAAGAGAAGGGTTTAGACAACTTTGGAGATTAGAATGTTTTTTAAGAGTTATGGAGGTCATAAAGGGTTTATAATTATCAGTTTTATTATAAGTTCACTATATTATAAACTCCATTTTAGGATTTAAGTTATGTAATTTTAAGGTAACTAATAATATTTTTGGAGACATTCTTTTTGCGGTAATCATGTGTTATTACATTTTTTGAGTAGAAAATGGAAGGTATGGGATATAAATTGAGGTTAAATAAGTTTTGGTTATATATTATTAATTTATCATATTTTTGGAATTTTATAATATTTATATAGTTTTTAAAAAATGTACAACCTGAAGGATTTGTGATAACCAATCGCATCTAGTAGGGATGCGGGAATCCACCCCACAATCGATGGGTGAGAAGAGTGCATCACCTACCACTGGCCTACAGAAAGACCCAATTAGTTTGATTTTTTTGTTAAGAAAGTTCATTAACTAAGAATAAATTTATTCTAGGAACATATTTTTTACCAAATAGATAAATTTGGGTCTAGGAAATGGTTTGGTGATTCAGTGATTAATATTTTTTTTGAAGCTGTTCTCTATTTTGGGAATCCTATAAGATAATGTAAAACATAATACTATCAGATTTTATTTGAGAAATAAAAGATGAATTATATTTTGTTAAAATATATGGTTTTATTTTGGAATTATGGTGAATTGGGTTATATAATATTAACTTAACTTGTAGAATATGTGATTAAGGCAATTACATTTTTGTATGAGACAGTAAGATTGATTGATGTTATTTGGATATAATTCATAAAATTTATCTTCGAGGATTATGTTATCAAATTTTTCTTATAATTGGGTTTTAATTTTAGTATATAATATTTCCTTGAATAATTTTTAGGACATTTATTCATTGAATGGTATATGTTGAAATTAGATTAATATTGTACAATTTTGGTTATTAAAGTAGTTTTTCATCGAATAAGGTCAATTATTTTTGAAGAAATATCTTATCATGTACTAAAAAATCTGGGTTTCGTTAATTTAAAAAGATAATATAAATAAATATTTATTATTTAATGGGTTATTTGATTCTATAGAAGTTTATTCATTTTATTCATGTCCTATTAATTCATCATTAATAGTCATCATTTGGAGAAAAATATGAGTTTGTGTTGGATATTGATTAAACGATGAAACTCTACTTTTCAAGTAAGTTTTTTTATTTATTTTCTTACCCCAAGTCATAAAATCATTCCTCAATTATATAAAGATAATCTTGAAATAAAAATGTTATCAGTTTACATTTCTTATTGATAAATCCATGGCATTTCTAGCCCATCACATATTAACATTTTATTATTATTAAGTTTCTCCTAACAATATTCTCAATCACTCTCCATCATAACTTGATAGTTTTTTCTATGTCCATGTTTTCCTACATAAAACCATAATTTGTGTTATCTCAGGTGACCATCATACTTCCCTTTATTTCTTTTAGAGTGTATATTTTATTAATCCTTTTTTCAGTATGGGATTTCAATAAAGGTATTTTGGAAATTAAAACATTAGTTACCGAGACATAATTCAAAATTGTCTGGATGCAATTTCCAAAAGGTGGTAGAATGTAACATACAATGTTTTAAAACAGAAAAAAAATTTATGATAGCATACATGATATGTCGCATCGAGCATAAATTAACAAAAATATTATTATTTAATTTTCACTCTTATAACCTACCCGTTAGATTTTAGGTTTGAAAATAACTAACTGAATTATGAAAATAGGGTTTAAACAAACACACACAAACAAAAACACAAACATATATATAATTAATTATTTGGTGACCAGTTAATTAAAAATAAAAATAAACCTCTATTTGAAATAAAAGATTTTTTTTCTTCTGAAAAACTATTTAAAAGTGCACAACTGTGTTTTAGACCAATAAATAATAAAATCCCTTTGTTGAATTATTTTAAGGAAATATATATATATTTATATAATAAATTTAATATAATGTATATTATTCATATTATGTGTTTTCTAGACATTATATAAGAACAAATACAATTTTATGGATAAAAGAAATATTTTTCTAAAAAGGCATATTTATAACCTTTTGATCGAGTACTTATTTTAAATCTATTTTTTTGACACATTGATAAATTATATTAGAGAAAACAATATTTTTATTTGAAATCAGAGTATAAAAATTTACTTTGGTTGATTTTTTGTTATTTTTTTGATAAGATTCATTTTTTAGGAACATTGAAAAAAATATTGTATTTTAATTTGAAACTACTTTTTTATCTGATTTATTTTTATTGATAGATTATATTACCTTCTGGATTAAAGTATAATTAAATTAATATATTATTATTTAATATAATTAAGGTCATTGTAATAAGTTTCACAATGAATTTGGATATTAAAACATTTCATTCTTTTGGGAATTTTTACTTAAAAATCACTTTCTCAATCTATTAACATGATTAATTTTTTATTAATTTATAATAAATTATATGTTTTTAATTTTTAAAAATATATTCTATATTTGGAATAAGAAGATATAAACTTATGGAATAAGTCTATTTTATTTTTTGGACAAAATATGAATAGTAACTTTGTTAATTTTTATTACCATGGTTTATGGTAAATCATGTAATTAATGTAAAAAATAATATTATAAATATTATAAAACTACACTAACACTTTTCCTAATTTTATTGGATGGATATTATTTATCCCTAAAAATTAATAAATCAGTTATGAGACCATTTATGTCCTTTGATGAGAATAAAACTTTTATAATATTATATTCACAGGAAAGTTGATTTTATCATACTTTTTGCATTAACAAGAAAAATATTTTTAGTATGGGGTTATATAAGGGATATGTTAGACTATAAATATTATTTATAATCAAAATATATTTATCTACATGATGGTAATTTATTAATAATTTATTTTGATAAAATAAATACCATAAATGGTGACACAATGATGATGGAGTAATTTTTTAATTAATGGTGGAATCAAATAAATGATATTAAAAATATTAAAACAAATTAAATATGATATAATTAACGTAATCCATGAATTTTATGGATTTATTTTAAATTTTAACGATTATTTAAAAGAGTTTTTTGAATATATCGTGTTGTGATATTTTAAAAAGTAATGTGATGAATAGTGTCAAAATGGCATTAATGATATTTGAGAATAAATAATATTATATTAAATGATACAAAATTCCTAAAAATATAATTTTCAGCTAAATTATTGGTATAAGTCTTAAAATTTCATAAATTGCTCATTTATTGGTATTTTCTAATTTTATTGTAATTATATTAAACTAAAAATTGTAAATTACATGATATCAACATAATAATTTAAAATGTTAAATAAGGGTTAATGCTAAAATATAATGATTAAAATATAGTAAAACCTTATCTTATTTTTATTGGTTTAATTAATTTAGACACAAAATAATTCCATATTCTCAATTAATAAGTAGAGATAAATTTTTAATATAAAATTCATTTATATTAATTTAATATTTTGAAAATTTCCAAGAGTGTTGCTCCCCTCTCTTATAAAAGGATGCATATTATTCTCTATTTATCACACCTAAAAACCTAATTTTTAAGAAAGTATCTACCAAAATAATTTATTAAATCTTATACCCACATTTTAGAGGCCTCATTTTAGGCAGAACACCCATTATAGAGGTGTTAAGTTGTTAATAAAATAAGATCATCTGAGAAAGAGGTATTGTTTTAATCAAGTATATTTGTTTTATTTCTTCTTCAAATTAATTCAAATATAATTAAAAAATTATGAAATAATAAATCCATTTTAATAAATATAATTATATTTAATTATGTTAATTTCAACACCAAAACCCATCTCCACTTCCATCAAATATGAAAATAATTAACGGTTTGTTGGTATGACTGACTACCCCCACGCGAATCGATCTAATTTGTTTTCCATCATAATCTCTCAAAAATATTTATAATGATATAATTAATGTATATATATTATTTTCATGACATTTTTATCATTAAAAAATAATAATATATCATTTTTTTCATACCATTCTATGGACATAAAAATGATAATGTTGTTTATGTGTTCGTGTGAAATATCACCTCTACAAAACGATATGATTCATTTTTCAACACCACATCCCAAGGATGATATATAGAATTATATTTAAATTTTTAATATTATATTAGTGGAATTATTATCATTATATAATGATAAATTAATACTTACCTTTATAGAAAATGATCATTGAAAATGGAAACATTACTCATGTGTATGTACGGCTTACTGTCTCCATGATTATAATTTAGTTCATTTTTCATTTCCATATTTAATTGATGAATTTAAATGTATATTTTATTTTAAAAAGTTATTATTATTTCCTGAATATTATTCTATATATTATGTACTAATTAACATTTATGACTATAGATAATATACCAAAGTCATTTTGGACTCATATACCGAATATCAACTAAATATATGACATAAAATTAAATTATTAAGTAATTGTTTTGACATGAAAATAAGAGAAAAATAAGAATAATAAACTTGAAAAGGGTTATTAATAAATAATTAATTAATATAATTTTATTATTCTGAAATATAAAGAACATACATCAGAAGTAAGACTCAAGGTAAGGGTCGTTTTAACTAAAAAAACCTTGTTATAAAAGTTTCATTGATTAATTTTATAAATCTTTATCATTCATGTCCATGATTTTGAAATGATTTGTAAGAAATAATTTATTTGTAAATGATTTTTTTAAAATTGGAATTATCTAATTTCACTCAAATGTTTTCAAAAAGGTCTTTTTTAAGGTTTTATGTAAAGTAATTTCTTTTAAAAACCCACTTTTAAAGTTCATTTTCAAGTCTTTTTACAAATATCAAAAGTAATGATTTTCTAAATTATAAAAAATGAGAATTTTTTTCCAAATTTCAATATTATTTATTACTTTAATGGCTTCTTTATAAGTTTTCAAAGTTCTTTTCAATGAAAAGGGTTTCATTTTTATTTGTGTGGGTTTTATATTTTAAAAGTTTTTTTTATAAGAAAAGGGTATTTTAATACTAGAAAGTGTTTTTACCATGCGTTTAAAATATTATTCATGGATTTTACTCATTATTATTTAATCTAATATTATATAAGAACGTTTAATCCTACTTATATATCATGGTTGATCGTTATTTAGGTTATATAAAGGGTTTGGCATATTATAGAACATGAGTAACGGGTGAGCTCAATATAGATTATATGAAGGGTGAGCCCCATTATAGTTATCCAATGCATTGAGTACTCCAAATATGAAATTCAACCATATGGTTATTCCATTTTTATGGGTGAATGTAATAGTGATATAGTAATGATTTCCCAAGGCACATATGTTATTTTTCTATAAATGCTAATGATTTTTTAAGAAATGGTTTTTATTTGCTTTTTATGTTTTTACTAAACTAAAGATTTACTTTATTTTCATATCCCTTGCTTATGTTTTTGTGATCATATGATGTTCTACAATATTTTAAAAATATTTTCATATTGGTAAGGGAAAATAAGATTTCATGATGAAGGTATTGAAGTTGTTTATTAAAAAGATTTCATATTTTATTTTAAAAGGGTTTCATTAGGTGGAAAAAATAAATACTGATTATAAGTGTCCATTTGTAATGTATGGGTTACAATTTAATATTTTTCCATAATTCACTAAAACCGTAGACCTAAAATATCTTTGGGAAAATAATGTGATATCAAATTTTAAAAAAACTAGAATATGTAATGTTTATGCAAGGTTCCTTATTGATGGTAACCGAGCATGGTTCAGAAAACATTAGATATTATGATGTTTTCTTTAGAGTTATGGATATCATCATGGGTTTATAATTTCCAAGTTTACTATAATTTTAGTGTATTATAAACACATTTTGAGGATTTAGGTTATGAAATTTTAAGTTCACTAATAGTATATTTAAAGACATTCATTTTTTAGGTAATTATATTTTGGGATAGAAAACGATAGGTATGAGATAATAATTATGGTTAAAACATGTTATTGTTATTTATGTGGACTTTATCACATTTTGTTAATCTTATAAGAATTAAATTGTTTTGACAAAGAAGGAAAATCCATAGGATGGGTGACAATGAAACATATCCAGCAAGGCCGTGGGAATCGAACCCTCAACTAAAGGGCAATAAGGGTGAATAACCTGCCACTGGCCTATGTGAAGTCCCGGTTAGTATGAATTATTCATTTTTGTTAAATTACTAGATGGATTAATAATAAACTGATTTTTGGAACAAATGTTTTATTGAATAAGTAACATTAGTATTGGGAAATGGTTTGGTGACTAAGTGATTAATGTTGTTCTGAAAGACATCCACTATTTTGAGAATCCTATAATATTAAGGTAAATATAATACTATTGGATTTTATCTGAAAAGAAAAGGTTGAATTATATTTTGAAAGAATCTATTATTTTATTTTAAAACAATGCTTATTCATGTTATTTATGGATAACCTATCTTGGATAATATGTAATTAAGGTAATTACTTTTTAGTATGCGATATTAAGAGGGATTGATATTATTTGGATAAAATTCATAAAATATATCTTGGATGATTACGTGATAAAATACCTAGGATCTATATGTTTTAATTTTAGTCTATAATATTTCTTTGAATAATTTTAGAGGCAGTTATTCATTGAATTCTCAATGTTGAACTTTGGGTATTGGTATAAAATTTTGGCGATTGAAGTTTTTTTAATCATATAAGGTATATTTTTTAGATAATTATCTTATATTGTACTAAATTTTTTGATTTTTTAATATATAAAGATATGCGAAAATTATATTTAATATTTTATGGATTATTTGATTATCTAGATGTTGATTCTAGTGCTTTGGGAATGAAAAAACAATCTTTAATACTAATCATTTAGTTAAAAAGATGAGTTTGTGGTGGAAATTGATTAAACGATGAAATTTTAGTTTTCAAGTAATTGTGTTTCCTTATGTTCTTAGTCCAAGTTGTAAAATAATTCCTCAACACTATGAAAATAATCTTCAAATAAAAAAAATCAGTTTACTTTTCTTAGTGAGAAATCCATGACCATTCTTACCCATCATAGATTTATGGGTTTTTAATTGTTAAGTTTCTGGAGACCATTTTCTCTCTCACACTATCAAAACTAAATAGTTATTTTTCTCTTCTATGATGTTTTAATACTTTGAACCCTAGAATGTGTTATTTCATGTCACCATCGTATTTCTCTTCCTTTATTTTAAAGAGGTAGTTTTATTAATACTTTTTCTAATGATGGATTTCAATAAAAGTATTTTGAAAAGTAAAATTGTAGTTACTGAGATCGAATAAAAAATTGAGGGGTTGAAATTTCCAAAATGGGGGATAATGTAACATCTTTCTTTTTTAAAAGGGAACACTATTTTTGATAATGTACATGATACAATACACCATGTATAAATGAAAAATGAAATATTATAATTTAAATTTTACTATTATAAACTATCAATTAGAATGGTGGGTATGAACATGGTTAACTAAATTATAAAAATATGGTTTAAATATATATATAAAATTATTTATTTATTTTCCAATTAGTTATAAATGAAAATAAATTGCCTTTCAAAATAAAATGAAATGTTTTTCTTAAAAACTATTCAAATATACAGATGTGTGTTTTATACTAATAAATAATAAAATCACTATTTTAGGATTAAATTAATGAAATATAAATATATATAGTATATATTTAAAATATTTTTTAACAATTATTAAATGTTCTTTCTCGACAAAATATAAGAACAAATAAAATTTTACAAATAAAAGAAGTATTTTTCAAAAAAGTCACCCTTTCTACATTTAGATGGAATAATTGTTTTTAATATATTATTCTGACACATTTATAAATAATATATAATAAAATAATACTATTAATTCAAATATAAGTATTAAAATTTAATTTGTTTTAATTTTTCGTATTTTATCTGATAAGATTCATTTTTTGATGAAGAGTGAAAAGAATACTATATTTTAACACAAAATTGATTTGTCATCTAATGTATTTATATTGGTACATTATATTATATACTGTTTTTAAAGTATAATTAGGTCAATAATTTACCAATTAATAAAATTAAGGTCTTTGGAATAAATTTCACATTGAATTTTGATATAAATACATTTTAATCCTTTGGTTGTTTTTATTTTAAAAAATCATTTTCTTTATCCTTCAATAGGGTTAATTTTTAATTTATTTCATCAAATTATATGTTTTAAATTTTTAAAAATGGATTTTATATTTTAAAAAATAATTTCTATATTTATTAAATAGGTCCCTATTATTTTTCAGACTAAATATTAATAGTAACTTTGGTAACTTTTATTACCACAATTAAGGGTAAATCAAGTAATTAAGAGTAAAACTAATATTATATATATTATAAAATCACCCTAACAGTTGTAATAATTTTATTGGATGAATATTTATCATATAAAAGCATCAAATTATAGTTTATGATTGCATTTATTACCATTTTTATGATAATATAACATTTATAATATTATATTCAAAGGAATGTCAAATTTTTAATACTTTTGTTTTAAAAAAGATATATATTTTCAATATGATGTTATTTAAGGGATATGTTTGATTATAATAATTATTTACAAAGGTAATATGTTTATATAAATCTTCATAATTTATTTATATTTTTTGTGGTAATATAATTACCTTAAATGGCGACACAATGATGATGCTGTAATTATTTAATTAATGGAATAATGAAATTAATGATGTTAAAAGTATTAAAATAAATATAATATGATAAAATAAATGTCATCAACTATTTTTATTGATTAATATTACATTCTAGTGATGAGTTAAATGAGGGTTTTAAGGATATCATGTTCCTATGATATTTTTAAAACATGAAGGGGTGAATAATGTCAGAATTTACATTAATGATATTTTGGAATAAATAATAATTTTTTATGATATAAAATTAATAAAAACAAAAAATAGGTTAACTGATTGAGATATTTTTTACACAATCATAAATGGAAAATTTATTGGTAGGTTTTCATTTTATTGAAATTATATTAACTCTTAAATTGTAAATTATGTGATATCATAATAATAATTAAAAAGGCTAAATAAGGGATAAATCTAATAGATAAGGATTAAAATATAGTAAAAAACATATCTAATTTCTATTGGATGAATTTATTTATACCAAAAATCATCCTATATTAGAAGTTAATAATTTTTGATCAATTTTAATTAAAATATATATATATATATATATAAATTTATTATTTTGAAGATTTCCAAGACTGTCCATCCCCTATCTATAAAAGAGTGCCTCTTATTCTCTATTCCTCACACACAAAAACCTATTTTTATCATCCATGATCTTACAAAATTCCTTCTTATAATCCCTCCCAACATTCTAGAGGACTTATTTTAGGTATAACACCCTCTTTATAGGTGTTGAGGTGTTAAGAAAATTAGATAATTCAAAGAATAGTTATTATTTTAATAAAGTATTTTTGTATAATTTCTTATTCCACTTCCATCAAATGGGAAATGAATTAATCGTTCGTGTGTATGATAGACAAACACCTCGCGAACTGATCTAATTAATTTTCCATAAATATCTCTAAATATTAATTATGATTATATAATTAAGGTATATCTATGTTTTTCATGAAATTATTATCATTATAAAATTATAATATATCATTTTGTGTTACCTATCCATGAACATAAAAATGATAACATCATTCATGCGTAGGTGGGAACTGTTACAACCATTAAGTGATGTGATTCATTTTTCATCCCCATATGACATAGATGATATATATAAGTATATTAAAATGTTTAATATTATATTAGTGACATTATGATCATTATATAAAGATAAAATGGTACTTACCTTCTTTCCAAAATGATCTTTGAAAAAATTGAACTGTCACTCATGCTTACATATGTGTTACCATCTCCAGGATTGTTCCGTAGTTCATTTTTCATTTACATATTTAATAGATGGATTTAAAAGTATAATTTATTTAAAATAAATTATTATTTAATGAATATAATTCTATATATTATTTACTTATGATGAATTTTGATTATAAAAAACATACCAAATTCATTTTGGACTCATGTACCAAATATCGATAAAACATATGACAAGAACAAAAAATTATTCTGTATTTACATTTGATTTTTTAAAGTGATGGAAAATGAACTTTAAAAGATGGTGTTTTAAATAAATCCCTTTACATAAAACTGTAATAATATTATTTTTGAAAAAATCGTAGAGAAATTTTAGAATTTCCATTTTAAAACATTCATTTCTATGTGAATACATTCATAAAAACCATTTTAAAATATGGAGATTAAAAATAATGGTTTATAAAATAAATCATTAAAATGAATTTGGTATGTTTTTTAACTTAAACAGAATGATAAGCTTCTCCCACTTTCATGATGCTTTATTAATTTAATGGTTCCATTATAATTATTCATAGGTCTATTCAAATAAAATGGTTTCATTTTTATGTGTGTGATTTTTAAATTTTAAATGTGATTGTTAAAAGAAAATTTTATTTTGATACTTGAAATCATTTTTTTCATGGGTTTAAAATAATTTTCATGGGTTTTATTCATTATTTTTTCACGGGAAATTATATATGAAGGGATGATACCCATTATATCTCATGGGTGATCCTAATATTTCTTATGTGAAGTGTTTATCCCCATTATTGCTCATGAGAAACTAGTGATACAGATATATTTTATACGAAAGGTGAGCCCCATTATATATCTCCAATGCATTAGGCAATTAGAAGATGGAAGTAGACCATATGGTTACTCAATTTTTAAGGGTAAATTTAACAGTGATATGGTAATAATTTCCCAAGGAAACAAAATGATATTTCTATGAAGGATAATGAGTTTTTAAGAAAATGGTTTTATTGGGTTTTCATGTTTTTACTGATCTAACAATTTTCTTTCTTCTTATATCCCTTAAAGTGATATTTATGCTCATCCCACGTTTAAAGAAAATAATAGGCCTTAAGAATGGTAAGGAAAACAAGAGGTTGTGATGAAATTATTTGTGATGTGTCTTGAAAATAAATCCAGTTTTTTTAAAGGATTCCATTTTTCAAAAAAGAAATAGATACCGAGTATAAGTCTCCACTTGTAATGTATGAGTTACTATGTAAGAGTTTTTACTAATTCTATAAAATTCTAGACCTAAAATATCGTATGGAAAATAATGTGATTTTTAGTTGTAAAATAACTAGAATATGTAATGTTTAAGCCAAGGTCTTTACAATATATATATTTATATCATGGGATAATGATGATATTCAAAGACATGATTGTGGGTTTTTATGTTACAAATGTTAATATTATGTATATCTTGATGATTCATGAATATGTTATGTATTCATGACTCATGAATGTTCATTTATACATTGACACCCTTATTAGGCATGCATTCATATAAGCGATAACTCAATTTTATGATCTATACTTTAGATGGTATGATTCATTCATGTTACACCCATGAACTTATTACGTTCTCATAAATAATTATAATATTTTGATCAACATACATAAATATTTATTATATTTATTATATTTATAATTATAAATTTTTATTTATATATAAATACTTTCTAAAAATATTTATTAATAATTATAACTATAAATAATTAAATATATATTTATATAATTAAAAAATTATATAAACTCATTTTAAAAATAAATATAGTTATTATATTTATAATTATATATAATTATATATTGATATATATATATATGTAATTAAATAAATTTTCCAAAAGTGGTTCAAACAATAAGTTATAATTATATAAATATATTTATAATTATATTGAAATATTTTTAAAATTATTTATGTGTAATTATATAAATATATTTAATTTTATATAACTATATTTTAATATTTTAATATTTTAATATTTATTTATTTTTAATTATAATTATAAATAAATATATTTATTTATTTATTTAAAAAATTATAAAATTATAATAAATAAATTTATTTTAAATATATATATATATATATTTATTTATGAATATATCTATTTATTAATAATTATAATTATAAATGTATATACATATATGTATATTTAATGGAATATAAAATTATAATAAATATATTTATAATATTTATAATTTTATAAATATATAATTTTTTTTATACAAATATATAAATATTTATTAAAAAGCTCCACGACACAGGAAAGCCTTCCCCTAATCAAATTTTTTAGAAAAATAAAGTTGACAAAAAGGGGAAAGGATGATGGATGGGGTCAAATAAAGAGGCAAGCACTTATCCATAATGGAAAACTACAAATCATCAATAGGATCTATCCCATAATCTTGGTAAGATTTGTCATCATCATCAACAGTTTCCCACTCTAACTATGAGTTCATTTGATTGAAGATCACATAGTATTTCTCTTTGTTATTTTCCTACTCCGAATTGAGCTGGCCCTTAGATTCCTTAGTTTAGCCATGCCCTCGTGTAGCAGCTCAATCATCTCAGCCATGTCCTCAACCAAAACTATGTCCATGACCCCTAGTATAGTACTCATAAGAATTTGAATCCATATCCCCTAGAATCATGTCCTCCTTTTTAGCATTCCAGTCAGTATGAACAAGCCCTCTTCCATGATTGTTTAGATGATATCCTCATCTCCGTTACATGGTTTTTTTCAATGTCCCTTCTAGTTCATCTTTCCCCACCTAATACTTGTCATCATTCATTGGTATCTGCTTCATAGAATTTATATCCACTGTATCCCCAAATGAGTCGCCATCAATAAGTAAATTTTAATTATTCCCTTTTCTCTCTCCATGTGGCTTATCCTTCTACATGATTGACTGATTTGAAACAAACACCTAGTTGGTCACCACTATATCCATCACATTTGGAGTATCAAACTCTGTCAGTGGATGTATTCTTTTTGATGCATGGGCATCCCTAGGTAGATTTACTGTTGGTATGTTTTAGATAACATGAACTTGTGAATCATTATTATCCACCAGAGTTGTAATATCAACACCACATGGTTCAGGTTTTATATTCCTTGCATCATCATTATATGACTCAAGCACTCCAAAAAAAATGGAATTTTTCCGAAGCCTCACCTAATTAAGACCATTAAAACCTAATACAGGTGGAGAGAAATTCATCCTAAAAGTGACCAATGGAAATATTTCATCATCCAATGATCACTTATAATTACCCTTCTTTTTTCAACTAGGCCCTAGTCATCCCCCTTAATATAAGTCACTAAATGATCTAATATTTTCTTCCCTTTATGATTTTGTTAAGAAATAACTTGTTCATACATGCCCTACTCATCAATCACATGTTGTGAATCAGCTTCCATGGTACCCTTCTCATCCAAGGGAGTATTATCCCTTACTTCTAAGTAACACTATCTGTTTTCATCAAGGGGAACCCTAAAATAAGTGTCTTCTACAACAATTTATTCCTCAGTAATAATATTAGAACAGTGATTCTTCTTATTTTCATAGTATTGGTCATGGGTTGTCTTCTTTGTTCTGATGTCAGAATTATGAGAATTACCAATAGATCCAATACCATATGTTGTGGTATCTGCTGCCCCACCAACATCAATCAGTTGGGATCCATCGATTCTAGGGAAATTGGGAATCTTGCTACTAGAGTTCTGTTCGGGTAATGCATCTACCTGCTAATTATTTTTGTGATCCACATCTAGCACCACTTTCAGTAAAAGATAAAGATACAACTACATTTTCCATGACAGATGTGTGGTTAGCATGTTTTATAAACTTAAAATAATATGTAGCTCCATCATTTGACACCTATGTTTTAAAACCCATATTTCATTCATCACAATGCTGAGTAAGCAAATACTGAACCTGTGTATTATTACTTCTTTTTTGGCATGAACTCTTTTCATTACCATGAGCATAAAAAAATCTGTAGATGATTGATCTCATGAATATGTGTGGATTATCATGTTAACTCCTCCAACAATACTATTTTTCAAATTCACCTCACATGTGTGTGTATTCAGTTCTTCTCGACAAACTGAACAAATATCTCCTATCCTAATTTTCTCCGGTTTGAGTAAGATTATCATATCATCCTCTTTATTAGAACTCTACTTCTCTTTTCACCACTTTCTTAGTGCCCTAGATTAAAATCAAGTTGAATTTTTATCACTCACGACACTGGTTTGGGGTTGAAGGCCTGTGATAGTGGTGTATAAGACTATCTCCACTTTAGATCTAGTTTTTTTGTCTTAAATCTGGTCCTACCAATTATTTTTTGACCTTGTCTTATGATGTGTTATGGTATTATTTTCTTTGAGGAACCATATCATAAGAAGTGTCCCTCCAGCCGAATGGCTGGGACTTGCTCTCTTCTTCCTAAAATTAATAATTCCCTGAAATAAAACTAAATTTTGAATTTTTTAGTCATCTCACTCAGTCATATCACTTCTCTTTATATCTAATTAGACCAGGGAAACTGAATTATTTCCTAGAATTTGAAATTACATCTTATGATGTGTTTTTTTTACATTTTGACCTTCGGTTCTTATCTTTCCATTTTATCTTACGTTTTTTTCTTAGGTTTTTTTCTTAATTTTTTATAGATATTTCCAATGATTCTATCTATGTTATATATATGTAATTATTCTATTTTTTTGTCTTATTATAGTAATTAATTCATTTTTATATCATATCATGGAATTTATCTCTTTGATGATTTTTATTTAAATAGACAGTAGTAGAATGTGTTGTATGGTGAATATGTCGCATGTGTGAAATTTAGTAGAACCATGTCACTAGTCTGGAAGAACTTCCCATTGACATAGTAACACAAATGAAATTTTCATATTATTCCAAGGAATAGATATATTAATGTGACTGTGATTTGTAATAGAATATTGTCTCATGAATGTATTTTCAAATGAAAGAAATTGGTTTTATTCAAAAAGATTTGATAATGAAAACTTTCTAAAATATATATCATATTGTTTTATATTTTAATTATTATATTTAAATATTTATAAAAATATTTTTTTTTTCATTATTAGAAATCAAAGAACTTTTTAATTTTTAATTTATCTTGAGGGCCCAATCAATCTAAATATGAAATTTGAATAATGAAAATCATTAAAAATATAATTTATATTTTAATTTATAATATTCCATTGTATTTTATATATATTATTAAAAAAAGAACTCTCTCTACAGAAGAGTATTTCATACATATTTTGATGGACATGAATTCAATATATATAATTTTTTTATTTTTTATTTTTTATTAAACATATAATGTTTGATTACAATGAATATATTTTCATTATCCATAATTCATAGAAAGCTAATTTTATATTAAATGAAGTAATTTTTCACAACATCTAGTTTTCTATTAAAGTATTTTATATACATTTAAAAAGGAAAAACATTAATGACAAGTCTATGGATCCACTATCATATTTTTTTAAAAATACATATAAGAAGAACTAATAATGCATGGTATGAAACTGTCTTTTGTCATATTTAATGTGTCTCAAGTTTATAATTTTTTAGTTTGTGATGATTCTAAATTTATATACTTTTATAAATTTAACAGTATATTTTATTATACTAATAAAATTTAATAATAGATTTTATTAAATATTTATAGTTTTATAGTTTTATTCATTCATATATTAATAGAATTTTATATATTTTATAGTATATCAAATTTACATATATAGTTTAAATATAAAATATTATTTATTTTTTATAAATTTTTTTATTTTTAGATTTATCAATTAATATAAAATTATAGTTTTATTCATTATAAATTATTATACTTTTATTCTTTCATAAATTTTACATTATTATACTATAATTTTATAATTTAATAAATTTGTAAAACTATATACTTTTATAAAATATGTATACATTTATAACATATCTGTAATTTGATATAGTTTTGTAAATTTATGTACATTTATAAAGTATGCATATTTCATTAAAATATATATTCTTTTACAAATTATATATAATTTTATACTTCTGTATATGTCTATAATTTTATATAATAATATAAATATATATATACATTTTAAATTTTAAATTTAATATATAAATAATTTTTTCACTTTAAAAATGGTTTATAATTATATACATTCATATTTTTTTTCCATAAATTATAATTTCATAATTTATGGTTTTTGAATATGATTATTATTTTTTTAACAAATTTATTTATATAATTTTTAGTTATTTTATTATATTAAATATTATATGTTTTAAATCATAACAGGTAGAATTTGGATGTATGATTTTAATTGAGTGTTGAATAATTTTTAAAATTATATTCATGTTTTGTATTTCATGTTTAACAATGTGTCTAAGGGGGAACATATTAGATTCATTTTTATAATTGCATCTTTTTATTGCGGTTTACTCACAAATTATGTTATCAATATTTTCTTGACCATATTAACTTTTATATACCTCCTAGGTACACACAATATAACCTCGTATATAATATTGATTATTAATAACACTATAGAAAGGGCATGTCACTAACTCTATCCAACCCATAGGATATTCGTCATGGCCTCACTCTTGAAAATGTTGAATTAATGTTTAAACATATTACAACCCCTAAACCTACATTTCATCCAATATCACCTGTATGGTTTAAATTATGGGATTCCACCATAACTACATATTCTCTTTGATTTTGGGTTATCCTCAAAGGGGGTGGATCTCAAGAAACATAATTCAATAATATCTATCGTCATCGCATCAAAGTCATCTCCAAAATAGTTATTAATTCGTTTTGTTACTTAATACTCACCCCCCATCTCTTCTATACATACACCTATGTTTCTCAAAATACTCTCAAAAGTAGTCATATAGTACCATATATCAGTTAAAATTGTGTATTAATTCAAATTATAACACCTACCACCTATGGAATAATTATTTTTTTAAATTTAATTACCTATTTCCTTCAAAGAATGATGGAATTATTTGAAACATTCAACTATTGGGTTATCCTATTTTGAAAGATACATTTTTGTATTATTTTGTATAATATTAATATTACTGAATCAAATAGGATGGATATGAATAGAAAATAGACAGATGTAAATTTTTCGACAAAAGTGTATGAATATTGGGTGAAAGAGTTCATTAAGTTTTCAAAAGATCATGTAGACGTTACTTATCAAATCATTTTCCCATGTTTACGCTATTTTAATTCAAGAGTAATTAGTCTAGATGAGTAGGAAGAAGATTTGATTTGCCATGGAATAGATGAAAATTATAATGGGTGGAATAAAAAAAATGAAAAAGGAGAATCTAGCTAGTGACTAAGATAAAACTATATTTTATGGATCATCTGATATGATTATAGGTGAGGACAATGAAGAAGACCATATCAAGGATGTTATTTTAGGAGTGAATGATGATGATGATCATATTGAGGAAATGATAATAACAATTGAATATTCACTTCATGATAGTCCAAAATTGTTTGACAAGTCAAATATTTGTGTAAGGATGTCATTGTATGCTCGTTGCAATAAAAATACATCATTTTCAGCCATACTGCAGCTATTTAATTTAAAAGAAGTAAATATATGGAGTGATGACAGTTTTTCTGAACTACTTTCTCTCTTTAATTATAAGATCTTAGAAGATAATGATCTCTTTATTAGAACATGTACCACTGAATGATTTATATGTTTGATGGGTAATATTTATGAAAGAATAAGTTGTAAAAATGGAATTATACTATTTATAAAGGACAAAAACTAACGTAAAGAATTCCCAATGTGTGGCAATTCTCGATACATGAAATACAAATTGGGTCATATAAAAGTTTTACCGTATTTTCAAATCATTCCATGGTTTAGGTGAATACAAGGAAGAAAGGATACTACAAGGAAATTGACATTACATTCACAAAAATGAAATAAATATAGGAAACTTTTTCACTTGGAAGAGTCCCCTTAGTTGAAGATAATTGAACATGAGTATCCTAAATTTTTAAACTAGCCAGGAAACCTTCATATTTCATTATCTACATATGAAGTGAATACTTTTAGTTTTCAAATAAACACTCATTTTACATGGTCTTTAATGTTGGTATATTATAAATATTCACCATAGTTATGTATGAAATGAAAATACATTATGTTATCTATATATATATTAAGAAAAAAATATCTTAATGATATTCATGTTCATTTGGCTCCATTGATTAAAGATTTCAAATTATTGTAGGATTCAGGTTCTATGTTGTGTGATGATTATAAAATTGAATACTTCACGTTCATAGCCAGTTGTATAGGATGATAAATAACATTCCTTATAATAGAATTTTTTTATGCTATATAATTAAAGGAAATCAAGGGCGTCTCATAGGTGAACAAGGTACACATTCAAGTAGTTTGAATCATTTATTGAAGACTATGTTTCTTGGACAATGTAGATTTCGAACTGGATTTCATGAGTACCAATATTAGGCAACATCATTTGATGGTATTTTAGAAGAATGTACGGTACATTCTCCACTAATAGGTGACAAAATGTTATATAATGTAAAAGATATGGACACTACTTTTGGTAATCATTTTCCAAAAACCATAAAAAAACCATTTGAAAAAGTGATCATTTTTTTTGAATTACCATACTATAATTGTTTTTATGTTAGAAATTTTCAAGATGTTATGAAAATAGAAAAAATGCAAGTTTTAGTGTCATTGAAACATTAAAAAATACACCTAGAAAATAGAGTATGGAATTAAGGCTATATTGGATATGATTGACATGGTAATACGAGAAAAGTTTGTGTTAGTGAAGGGTGGAAAACTGAAATTTCTTACACAAACTGCATACACTCTTTCCAAGTAAAAGAGATATCAGTTTTGCAACTTCTTGAATGACATAAAGGTTCTAGAGGGGTATTCTTTGAATATCAAGAATACAGTTTCAATGAATAATTTAATGTTAAGGGTCTGAAATCAAATGCTTTTCAGCTTTTAATTCAAGACCCAATTCTTATAGCTTTACATTTCATTTTTTCCAAGAATTCCAATTATCAATTTACCAAACTCTATTTCATTTCCATTTTTATATGTAGTAATGTTACTAAATCTGGAAAATTATATAAATATTTAAAAGAAAATTTCATCATATTATGTGAATTAAAAATGTTCTTTCCACCAAAATTATTTGATATTATGGGTCACTTGATGGTTCACTTTATGAGAGAGATTCAACTAAGTGGTCTTGTACATTATAGATGGATGTACGACATTGAATGATATATAATGATTCCGAAGGAGTATATCAGAAATCAAAGTTAGGAATATGGTTATATTATGGAGTGATATATTTTTGAGGAATCCATTGAACTCTATACATATTACTTGTCTGGTGTAGAAAGAATTGTTCTACCAAAATCTCATCACACAGGGTGGCATGTGGGTGAATGATCTTCTGGAATATATTTTTTTCATAATTAATATTACAGATTGAGATTCAACCCACCATTATGTTTTGAATAATAGTTTAGAGTTTTTCCCATATTTTTTAACCCACAATGAAATTATTAGACATTTCAATCCATCAAGGGTAGAAATATGGATATCAAATACACATAACCAATATTATATAGGATTATCTGGAGACTCTATTTTTAAAAATTTATATGAAAACCTAGATTCAGTTTCATATTGACTTCGGTGGATAGACAGAGGACCAAGTGTGAATGTATTATCTTAAAATGGTTATCTAATTAATGGTTATATGCTATATACAAATGAACATGATGAAGGAAGTATTATGAAAATTAGTGGAGTTACACTATTGTGAAGGCTATCATTCCCAACACTTCTATTCCAACGGTTCAATAGAACCGTTGGTATAGATGTACTTTATGAATTGTTTTAATAAACCATTGGTAAAGGTGTTGTTATGGAGGTATTTTCCTACAGTTTTTAATAACCGTTGGGAAATCCATGATTTTCCCAACGGTTATTAAAAAACATTGAGAATACCCCCCCCCCCCCAATTCACACAAACAGAACCCCTGTCTCCCAGACATGCCCTATTTATAGAAGCACATTCCCAACTCCTAGAAGCGGCTACCCAGGTGAGCCTCTTCCATCCGATCAGCTGCAAATCCCCCATTCAGCATAGACGCCTTCAACCTCTTCTCATATTAGCTAAGGATTCCCTTCTATTCTCAACATTTCTCCATTTATTTCACTATTTAGAAAGATCATGCTGTTTTTCCCTATTTCTAGGGATTTTTGGAAAATTTTATGATTCACTATTCCCTTCACAAATTGTGTACTCAAATCACTACATAAATGTACACATTGTCCAATTAATGTTTTCATTAAACATATGAATTTATAAGGGAATGGTGTCTTTCTTGTGTTCTAATTTTAAATATTCATAGTTATTTTTTTAATATCAATGCTCCAAATATTATAGCTTCATGTATATGAACTCATAATAATTTTTTTGTAATATTTATTCATATTATTTCATTTAAATCACTCCTTTCATTAAGATCATTTCAAACATGAATATCTTATTCATCTTCATTTTTGTACACTATGTGTGTTACATAACAAGTATGTATCATGTTTCTATCAAAATCATTATATATATAATGACACACTATTCACGTATCCTTTGGAGAATAGAAAATATTGAGTATCTTCTTCCACAATGAAAAATAGTATGTGGTCCCTAATTATTTTTTACAGAAAAAATAAGAAATACTTAATCGTACAATTCCTGGTTTGGGAGGTCAAAATTCCTGGATATCCTTTTTATAGGTGTTTCTAATCAAATTCATACATATAACTATTGAAGGTCCCTCTCCAAAATAAATTGGGACATGATTCAATGAATACACCCTACCAAACTATGATCTATGGCCCCAATCCAAGGATCCATTAGTCCACGGTTAAGGTGAAACTTGATGAGCCCATAACTAGTTTTGATGTGATCCTTATCCTAGTCCTCATCCTGATCTCCCTGATGAAGTTAAAGTATAAAACTCATGTACTACCAATAGGACCCTTAAGGATTATGTATTCCTTGATCCACTTCGAATATCTTACTGGGAAATCCTTGAATATTGGCATTAGAAATTCTGCATCATATTTTCTTATATACATTGTATTTTTTTGTGTTTCTTAATATGATTCTCATATAGAGTAATGTGTCAGTTATGCTTTTATATAAAGTAAAAAATTGTCATTTAGATAAATATTTTTTTGATTAAACTTAAATATTATTGAATTGTTTTGAAATGACTTATTACAATTTTTTTACAAAATGGATATAAGTTTGATGTATGAAACTAATCAGATTTCAACCTATTTTCAAAATAATTTGAATATATTTTTAGATTTTTCATTTGACAAGGCTTCAAATAGTGGTCGCATACACTGCCCAAGTTCTAATTGTGTTGGAAGACCTTGGTTGAGTCGTGAAGCAGTTAGCTATCATATAACCAAATATGGTTTCCAAAAAAACTATTATGTGTGGTATCACAATGAAGAGAAAATGGAATCTCAAAATGTTGTTGATCCAAATGATAGGAATTAATTGGAGAGTTTGATATATGATCGGTTTCCATTTATTCGGCATCATGAGAAGGAAAGGATGTCCAACCAATAAGATTTCGATACAAGCACACATGATGCGTCCAATGAAAATGATGATGTTGATAGGGTGAAAATATTGAATGATGCTACGACGAATCCAGTATATCAGCAATGTGGTAAAATGAAAAAGTTGGAATTTTTAATATGACTGTTTGATGGGAAAAATATGTATGGGATTTAAAATACTTCAATCGATTACATTCTTACCTTCTTGAAGTACTTACTTCCAGATGATGTAGATATTCTCTCAAACCACTCTATGGCATGAAACTTAGTTGATGAACATGGATTATCAAAAAAAATCATGCTTGCCCAAATGATTGCAGATTATTTTGGGAGAAAACTAATGAAAGAAATGATTGTATCAAATGTGGAACCTCCTGATGGAAGCCAAAAGACGACACAACACCATCTTGTGTGCCAACAAATGTAATGGGGCACTATCCATTGATCCCCATATTACAAAACCTTTTCATGTCTGATGAAATATCAGTAAAAATGAGATGGCATGACACTGAGAGAAAAAAGAAAATATTGAATAGTTGGTTCACCCTACAGATGGATTGTCATGACAGAGAATTTATGCTTGATATCCTGAATTTGAAGTCGACGTGTGTAATGTGATATTGGATCATTCATGTGACAGTTTTAATCCATTTGGTCATATGCTTACTTCACACTACACATGGCCAGTTTTCATACACATTTATAACCTTCCCCCATGGTTGAGTATGAAAAAGCCTTACAATTTCTTGAGTGTACTGATATCTGGACCTTCTGATCCTGACAATGATAGTGATGTATACTTGAAGCCTTTAATAAAAGAGTTGAAACTTCTTTGGGATGTGTATGTTCCTGAATATGATGCATGTTCGAAAGAAATATTTGAGATGTGTGCTACGCTTATGTGGATGATCAATGATTTTCCAACTTATGCAATGATGTATGGATGGAGCACAAAAGGAAATTGTTATGTCCTATTTGTATGAAAAATATTCAATCGAGAAGACTAAAATATCTTCGTATTTTTAGTTTTATAGGACATCGATGATTCTTTCCAATGAACCATCCATATAGAAACAATCATCGAAGATTTGACAATACCATGGAGACTGACGATCCGCCTCAGCATATTTCTGGAATTGATGTGCTTAATGAATTAAAAGATTTCATTTATTAATTTGGGAAAGTTGTAATGGAATCTAGAAAGAGGGAAAACTTTTCCAATGATACTTGTTACAATTAGAAGAAGAAGACTATATTCTTTGATTTGTTTTATAGGTCAACCAACTTGTTACGTCATTTCTTAGAAGTAATGCACATTGAAAAGAATATGTGTGAAATGTTTCTTTCGATTCTTATAAATGTCAAGGGTAAGAAAAAAAATATGATTTACGATCTCGGAGTGACATGGTAGATTGGGGGATCAGACCAGAATTTCATCCTGTCTGTATAAGTGAAAATAAATGGTAAGTTCCATGTGCTTCTTATGTGATGAAACCTACTGAAAAAAACCAATTTCTGGAAGGTCTAAAGACTATTAAATTTCCTGATGGCTTTTCAAGCAATATATCAAAATGGGTCAACATAAAAGAGTTGATGCTGAAATCTTTTAAGACTCATGATTATCACATCCTTTTATATGAGTTGATTCCAATAACAATCTGTCATCTCTTTTCTAATAATGTATGAGTCTCAGTTATTCGGTTGTGCTATTTGTTTAGATATCTTTGTGCTAAGAAGTTTTCCAAATCCTTCTTGAAAAAAATGTTGGCAGAGACACCATTAATTTTGTGTGAGTTAGAGAAAATATTCCCTCCATAATTTTTTACATGCATGTTGCATATGACTGTCCTTCTTCCAACCGAAATACTTCTTAGAGGACCCGTTGCTTTCCGTTGGATGTATCCAACTGAAAGAAACATGTAAACATTGAAATCATATGTTCAGAATAAGAATTATTCTACAGGTTCTATTATGAACAGTTACTAGGCTCAAGAATTTATGGATTTATGATCAATTTATTTGTCTGATCTTACTATGAGAATAAACAGACCCATGAGAAATGAAGTATAATAGTATGAGAAAATTAAACCCAGTTTTCCATCACTTCCTCATACAGGAGGAATTCAAGGATCATATACATTGACGACATTAAGCCTTTAAGAGTGAGAGATGGCACATCACACAGTTTTGTTCAATTGTGATTTATTCGAAGAGTATATCAAGTAAGTAAATTGTACATGTATCTCTTATATTATCTCTTGTAATTTTAAATATTTTTTAAACTATTATTATTTTTATCTATATGGAACATAATTAATTGATATATATTAATCATCTTTCTTTATCTTTAAGAAGGAAAGAGACTTTGTATAGAAAAGTTTTTTTTCTTGGTTAAAATTGAAGGTAAAAATATTTCTGTAATAAATAAATAAAAATAATATTTAATTAAGTTTACAATTTGTTTATATTTCAAGTATCGAGTTTTTCTACAGACTCTGTTTATGAGGAAATAAAAGCTTTGGATTTTGGTCTTAATACCATGGTTAATTCTTGTAAATCACTTGTGATAAATGGATACAAATTTATTATCACTGAACGATCAAGAAACACGAGAACACAACATGATGGTGTTATGCTAACTACCACAATAGACTGTTATGTGAGTTCATCAAATAATAGACCTCGTTCTGAAAATGTATCTTATTATGGAGTCATGGAGAAAATAATAATTTTGTATTATTACTCACATGGTCGAGTGACGATGATGAAATGTCAATGATTTGATTAAATGATTAGGGAAAGAACCTTTATTGATGATTTTGGATTTCGATTTATCGACATGAATCTCACTCTTGCCACCGATGAACCATAAGTATTGACATCAATGGTGAAACAAGTTTTTTATGTAAAAGATAATCGTCATCCAAAATTCAGTGTAATTATTGAAGTAAATCCCAGACATTTTTTAGATGATGGTGATGATGAAGTTGAAACTATCCCTACTGCAATTGGAAGAAATCCGTTTTTTGCTTATGATGACTCTAATAGCTCAATTGTCAGAGTTGATTGTGAACCTGAAGTTGTGGTGGGAAATATATAGAATCATATAGTCGTTTTCTCACCTAAATGTTTCACCTACACAATTCAGAGTGTGTATCCTAGTACTTACCTTTAAACCACCATAAATATTCTATTTCTTTATGTTTTTTTATCAGAAATGTTTTTCTATATTTTGTTTTCTGGGTTACACCTTTGTTATCTGTTTCTAATTACTTCCATATTTGCTTTCATTACAGTAAATGACACCCATTGAAGAAAGGCATCGAAAAAAGACGATTGAAAATAATCGTCACATGACACAGATGGGCGTTCCTCCACTCATCCCTATTGTGATTATTTTATTTCAAATATATATATTTCAATAACTTATAATATATTGTGTTTACTTTTGTGTTAAACTTTTTTTCAGGATCCACCCCCTAGACGAGAGATATTTGATGAGGATCCAGATATTGCTCCCAGTACAGAGGCTGGTGGTAGGAGGGAGGGTGGTGTCAGAGTTAGACGATCATATGGTGGTCCCGGTACTGAGGCCGGTTGTACGAGGGATCATGGTGTGAGAGTTAGATGATCCAGTGGTTGTACCCAATTGGAATATTCCCCTACCAAATATGTATCTTCTACACCCAATTTTGATCACGGTGTGTCTTTAGGGACATATGCGATATTTAGACCTCTAATGTTTACACTACCAGTTGGCCAGACGTCTGTGCAATCATCTTTTGCTTCTGGTTCATTATCTACGAGCTATTATATTCCACCTTCTTTGACACCTTCTCTGACACAGTATGTGGCTGAGGAGCATACATTGAGGGACACTCCACCTGTATAGGATATTCCTTTAGCTTCTGCACATCCAGTGATGCCCATTTATCCAAAAACCATAGGTATATTTATATAACTCTAACAAATTTTTATACTAAAATTTATTTTTATTATAACTTGTACTGATATTTTTTCTTTTAAAACAGATTCATCGACTAATAGGAGGTGGTGGAGGGGGCGTACTCGCTTGTGTGCATTATGGAACTGCCATACACAGTTGATGGTTTAATACAATGATGATGGATAGATGATTGATAAATTTGGGAAGGAATGTCGGGGTTTTTTGGCGATGCTAGCCAAATGCTCCGACATCATTCCGGAAAGCCCTCTCTCTTGGAGACATATACCACACGATGTCAAGGATAATGTGTGGGCACAAATATGGGTAAAAAATATATTAGATTTAATGTAGTATTTTTTTTTATTTATATGAATTAATCTATTGGGTGTCAGCTTCGGTTTAACTACCCTGATGGTGAAGGTGCACAACCATCACATTTAAAAGAGTTAGGAGAGCTTTGGAGAGCTTATAAGCATGAGCTATATGTTGGCTGGTGTGATAGAGTGGGAATGGAGTTAGAGACATTACCTATCGTGGATGACTGCCCAATAGAGCAATATTTCCAAATGATTACCTTTTGGGCGACTGCCAAATTTATGATATTAATCCCATTTGAGGTATTTAAAAGATAGTTTTCATATTTTTCATTAATATTATCTTATTTATTATTAAACATTTTTTAGTAATATTCTGTAAAAAACAAAAATAAACATTGATTCAATGGAATACCCCCACACTTTTGCTCGAGTAGAAGGAAAAAAGATGGAACTGTGGTTAATAAACCAACACAAGAAAATATTGTAGGTTTTAATTTGTTTATTTCAAATTTTAATATCTATTTTAAAATTTAATAATCTATTAATATTTTTAACAGGCTTCTTTAGAGGCCCTTGATGCCCAGGAGCCTGACCATTTAGGGCCACACGATCATTTATATCATGTTTTGGGAGATGATCACTCTGGTCGAGTATGCTACCGACCTGGTAAGAATATAGTCTTGATGAGGAATTGGTCCTCTCCAGGTATCCACTCTAGTACCACCGAGTTGGAACAGGTCAAGGAGTATGCAAGACAATCAGATAAAAGGGTCACAGAGTTGGAAGAACAGGTTCAAACGAGGGAGAAAGAATTTATGAAACTGATCAAATCTTTATCTTCATCACTTCGACCAGAGGCTAGTGCGGCTTTTCAGACATATATCTCATCGATGGGTGCATTATCCGATGCCCCAGGTTGCAGTTATAGTGGCTGTCAAGATGATGACGTTCCTGGTGATGATGAGGATGCTGAAGAGGACGAGGGTGAGGGTGAGGATGACGATGAGGGTGAGGATGGGGCCAAGGACAGAGATGTGGCCGAGGGCGAGGATGGGGCTGAGGATGAGCATGGGGATGATGACGATGAAAACGATGAGGATAGAGATGGAAGTGAGGATGAGGATGATGATGATAGTGGTGATGGTGATGTTGATCAGGGGTAGATTGATCCATTACATTTTTGAATTCTTTATAACTCTTTATTTTTGAACCTGTTTTTTCACTGTGATATGGATATTTTTGAATTCAGTATAACACTTTATTTTTGACCAAATATGGAAGCCTAATGAAGTTATAATGGTTTAGAGGTGAGTGATGAAATATTAGATTTTATGTGTCATTGTGACAAGTTTCTTTCCCTTTAATTTATTGGTTCATAAAACATAATTTGGTGCTGCATATATTATGTAATTGAAATTGGTAAAGTAAAATGTTTGTCTCAGATTTCTGAGTTGGTTATTTGGATGGTATTCACTATCAAAAGTGGGTATATCTCTATTGACAGTGGGTGTATTTTCTAATTGACTAATGTGTTTATTAAACTGACCATGAAATTTATATTTCTCACAAAACGGAAGCATCACAAAAAACATAGATAGACACTACACACCACAAGAAACCCATGGGAGACACCCTTTGAGGAAGATTCCCTCTCATAGCATCTTTAATTTTAGAATGATTTAAATCGAATTTAGCTTATTTCTTAATTCTTCTTAATTATAATGAATTTCACATCTTAAATAATTTTTCTTTAATATAATTGTTTCATTTGATAAATAAAGTCATGTTTTTATAACAAAAACCATCCAATAGAGGTGCGATGTCTGTGAAAACTCACAGTGATTGTTTAGGGTGTGATAATTTGACTCTCAGTCAGTAGTTTCAACTACCTAGTACAACTTTTAAAAACAACTAATATAAAATATATATCTTTATCATACCACAATCCTAAATCAAGAGTATGTTTTTTATATCATATGATCAGTTTCTATAATGTGAAGGACAACTACATAGGATATATTTTGATTCATGGCTGGAAGATGCAGCTATGCAGATGTCGCTGGACTGGGCCAACACACCGCGGGCACGCTGTGGTCACGCCGCGGTCACGCCGTGGTCACACCACGGTAACGCCGCGGTAATGCCACGGTCACGCCGTGGTCACCCCGCAGTCACACCGCGGTCACGACGCGTTCACGCCGCGGTCACGACGCGGTCACGCCGCGGTCACGCCGCGGTCACGCTGCGTTCACGCCACGGTCACGCCGCAGTCACGCTGCGGTCATGCCACGGTAATGCTGTGATTTTGCCCTGATCTAGGATGACACCCCACGACGGTTTATAGTCCTGTCAGAATTCAATGTATGATACCTAAATATAGTATTATACATTACCCACCCTCCTCCCTGGACCCCGGACAACCCCCCACCCTCCTCCCTGGACCCCGGACAGCCCCCGGACATCCCCCCAACCCTCCTCTCTAAAACCCGGATCCCAATCTAAACTCTCTTCAAGAATAACCCTAAATTTAAAAGTAAAATAGGGTTTTAGAGCTTAGAAAGAAGATGAGGGAAGAGTGAAAACCCTAATCAAAATGATGAAGCAAGGAGAGAATTAGACTCACCTAGATCTTCAATCTACACTTTACAGCACTCAAAATGCCCAAGGTACTTGTACGAGTCAACCCTGCCTCAATCTGAGGCACGGTGTGGCCGGAAAGACTCAAAGTGTCTCTCTTTTTTTCAAAGGGACATCATTTTAAGTGAATACAACAACTGACATACGGGAAACCTACCAATGGCATTCAGATTCTGTTGAAACTTTAGTAAAATGATCAATGTGTCATATGTGATGTGTATGAGTCAAACCCGCCTCAATCCGAGGGCCAGTGTGGCCGATGCCACTCAAACTGTCTCACTTTTATTTGAAACGGACAGGATTTTAAGTAAAAACAACAAATGGCATACTTAAAACCGACCAAACACATTCAGATTGTGTTGATACTTTATGAAAATGACCCATGGGTCATTTGTGACATTTACGAGTCAACCTCGCCTCAATCCGAGACGCGGTGTGGCCGATACCACTCAAAATGTCTCTCTTTTGTTTAAAATGGACATCTTTTTAAGTGAAAACAACAACTGACATACAGAAAACTGACCAAACGCATTTGGATTCTGTTGAAACTTTAGGAAAACAATCCAAGAATCATTTTTGACGTATACGAGTCAACCTCGCCTCAATCCGAGGTGTAGTGTGGCCGACACCACTCAAAGTGTCTCACTTTTCAATGAAATGGACATCCTTTTAAGTGAAAACAAGTACTGAAATATGGAAAACCAACCAAACACATTCATATTCTGTTAATACATTAGGAAAATAATCCATGCGTAATTTTTGACGTGTACGAGTCAACCTCACCTCAATATGAGGCATGATGTGGCCAGTACCACACAAAGTGTCTTTCTTTTGTTTAAAATGGATACGATTTTAAGTAAAAACAACTGGAACATTGAAAACAGACCAAACAGATTCAGATTGTGTTGATATTTTATTAAAACGATCCATAGATCATTTTTGATGTGTATGAGGAAACCCCACCTCAATCCAAGGTGCGGTGTGGCTGACACCACTCAAAGTGTCTCTCTTTCGTTTCAAAAGGACATCATTTTAAGTGAATACAACAACTGCCATACAAAAATCCAAAAAAAGGAATTTGGATTATATTTAAACCTTAGTAAAACGATCCATGGGTCATATGTGACGTGTAAGATTCAACCTCACCTCAATCTGAGGGCCGGTGTGGCCGGCACCACTCAAAATGTCTCACTTTTATTTGAAATGGATAGGATTTTAAGTGAAAACAAGAACTGACATACTTAAAACCGACCAAACACATTTTTATTATGTTGATACTTTAGGAAAAAGATACATGGGTCATTTGTGAAATGTACGAGTCAAACGTGTTCAATCTGAGCTGTGGTGTGGCCGACACCACTCAAAATGTCTCTCTTGTGTTTAAAATGGACATCGTTTTAAATAAAAACAACAACTAACATATGGAAAACCAACCAAATTCATTAGGGTTCTATTGAAACTTTAGTAAAATTATCCATGTATAATTCTTGATGTGTACGATTCAACCCATCCTCAATCCAAGGCATGGTGTGTCCAGAACCACTCAAAGTGTCTCACTTTTCTTTGAAATGGAAAAAATTTTAAGTGAAATCAACAACTGACATATGAAAAAATGACCAAACACATTCAGATTATGTTGATACTTTATGAAAAGGATCCATGGGTAATTTTTGATTTGTAAGATTCAATCCCACCTCAATCTGAGGAACAATTTGGCCGGTACCTCTCAAAGTGTATTTCTTTTGTTTAAAATGGATACACTTTTAAGTAAAAACAACTGGCATACAGAAAACCAACCAAATGCATTCAAATTGTGTCAATACTTTATGAAAACGATCCATGGGTCATTTTTGACATGTAAGAGTCATCCAAACCTCAATCTGAGGTGCGGTGTGGCCGGCACAACTCAAAGTGGCTCTCTTTTGTTTCAAAAGGACATAATTTTAAGTGAATACAACAACCGACATATGGAAAACCAACCAATGGAATTTTAATCCTATTTAAACTTTAGGAAAACTATCCCTGGGTCATATGTGACATGTACGAGTCAAATCTACCTCAATCCGAGGGCCTTTGTGGCCGAAACCACTCAAACTGTCTCACTTTTATTTGAAATGGACATGATTTTATGTGAAAACAACAACTGGTATACGGAAAACTGACCAAATGCATTCATATTGGGTTTATAATTTGTGAAAACGATACATGGGTCATTTTTCACTTTTAAGAGTCAACCCTACCTCAATCTGAGGTACGGTGTGGCCGACACCGCTCAAAATGGCTCTGTTTTGTTTGAAATAGTCATCATTTTAAGTGAAAACAACAACTGACATACAGAAAATAGACCAAATGCATTTGGATTCTGTTGAAACTTTAGGAAAACAATACATGGGTCATTTTTGACATGTTAAAGTCAACATATCCTCAATATGAGGTGCGGTGTGTCCTACACCACTCTATGTGTCTCACTTTTCTTTGAAATGGACAATGTTTTAAGTGAAAACAACAACTGGCATATGGAAAACTGACAAACGCATTTGGATTCTGTTGATACTTTAAGAAAAGGATAAATGGGTCATTTGTGACATTTATGAGGCAACCCCTCCTCAATCCGAGGTACGGTGTGGCCGGTATCACTCAAAGTGTCTTTCTTTTGTTTAAAATGGATACTCTATTAAGTAAAAACAACTAGCATATGGAAAACTGAACAAACACATTCAGATGGTGTTGATACTTTAGTAAAATGATACATGGGTCATTTTTGACGTGTATAATTCAACCCCGCATCAATCCTAGGCACAGTGTTTCCAACACCACTCAAAGTGTCTATCTTTTGTTTCAAAAGGACATCATTTTAAGTGAATACAACAACTGACATATGGAAAACTGACCAAAGGAATTCGAATTCTGTTGAAACTTTAGGAAAAAGATCCATGGGTTATATGTGACATGTAATAGTCAACCCTACCTCAAAACGAGTCACGGTGTGGTAGGTATCACTCGAAGTGTCTCACTTTTATTTGAAATGGACATGATTTTATGTAAAAACAACAACTGGCATACAGAAAACCAACCAAATGCTTTCTGATTGTGTTTATACATTAAAAAAACGATCCATGGGTCATTTTTGACATGTACGAGTCAACATTTCCACAATCTAAGGCATGGTGTGGCTGGTACCACTCAAAGAGTCTCACTTTTATTTGAAATGGACAACATTTTAAGTGAAAACAACCAGTGGCATACGGAAAACTGAACAAACGCATTAGGATTGTGTTGATACTTCAACAAATAGATCCATGTGCAATTTTTGATGTGTATGAGTCAACCTCTCCTCAATCTGAGGCGTGGTGTGGTTGGCACCACTCAAAGTGTCTCACTTTTCTTTGAAATGGACAACATTTTAAGTGAAAACAAAAACCGACATACAGAAAACTGACCAAACACATTCAGATTATATTGATACTTTAGGAAAAGGATCCATGGGTCATTTGTGACATGTACAAGTTATCTCTACCTCAATCAGAGTCACGGTGTGACTGGTACCACTCAAAGTGTCTTTCTTTTGTTTAAAATGGATACTCGTTTAAGTAAAAAAAACTGGAATACGAAAAACCAACCAAATGCATTTGGATTATGTTGATACTTTAGGAAAACGATCCATGGGTCATTTGGGACGTGTACGAGTCAACCCCGCCTAAATCTATGTCATGGTGTGGCCAACACCACTCAAAGTCTCTCTCTTTTGTTTCAAAATGATATCATTTTAAGTGAATACAACAACTGACATACGGAAAACTAACCAAAAGTATTCTAATTCAGTTGATACTTTAGTAAAATGATCCATCAGACATATGAGACGTGTAGGAGTCAACCCCGCTTCAATCCGAGGTCTGGTGTAGACGAAACCACTCATACTGTCTCACTTTTATTTGAAATGGACATGATTTTAAGTGTAAACAACAACTAGAATACTTATAACTGACCAAACACATTCGGATTGTGTTGATTCTGTAGGAAAATTATCCATTTGTCATTTGTGACATGTAAGAGTCAACCCTGCCTCAATTCGAGGCGCGGTGTGGCTGACACCACTCAAAATGTCTCTCTTTTGTTTAAAATGGATATCATATTAAGTGAAAACAACAACTAAAATACGGAAAAACGACCAAACACATTCAGATTCTGTTTAATCTTCAGGAAAACGATCCATGGGTCATTTTTGACGTGTATGAGTCAACCCCACCTCAATCTGAGGCATGGTGTGTCCGAAACATCTCAAAGTGTCTCACTTTTCTTTGAAATGGACAACATTTTAATTGAAAACAACAACTGACATACGGAAGAATGACCACACACCTTCAGATTCTGTTGATACTTTTGTAAAAGTATCTATGGGTCATTTGTGACGTGTACGAGTCAACATTTCCTCAATCTGATGCACAGTGTTGCCGGTACCACTCAAAGTGTCTTTTTTTATGTTTAAAATGGATTGGCTCTTATGTAAAAACAACCGGCATATGGAAAACATACCAAACGCATTTGGATTGTGTTTATACTTTAGGAAAACGATCCATGGGTCATTTGTGACGTGTACGAGTCAACTTTGCCTCAATCCGAGGCACGACGTGGCCAGAACCACTCAAAGTGTCTCTCTTTTGTTTCAAAAGGACATCATTTTAAGTAAATACAAGAACTGAAATTTACACTCATCAACGATAGTCGCAAAATCTTTTTCATGAGTTGGGTAGTTTCACTCATGCGGTCATAAGTGACGAGACTCCTAAAAAAATACATTTTCACCATATATTATAAAAAAAACAAGTTCAATGCAACATGCATCAGAAATCATTACATACCCAAATCTTGGATCAGTTTTTTTTCTTTGAGCCAATTTCACACTCTTATTGAACTCTAATACGTATTTCTTAGACTATTCTGTCTATTCTAATTTGATGGGGAGGTGGGGGGATGTATAGGTTGGGGGGTTGTGCAGGGGTGAGGTGAATTACTACTGGAATTGTGTTTGTCATATGAAGATTGAAATTGGTGTAAATAATGTTTGAGTTATTGAAACAGTTATTAACTCTACTGGATGATTGTTGTCATTTGTAGATTGAAATAGGTAATTATAGTGTATGACATGGTTTCAAGAGTTTTATGGTTTTATGTGTTTTTTGTGTGTGCTATTTTAGGTGTTTTTATGCTGTTTTAAGTCTTCTTGTATGTGGTTTTTGTGCTATTTTTTATGCAAGTGTATACTAGAGGGGCTACTGGAGGGGCTGTTGTGCAATATTTCTGGAAAAACACAATACCAACGGTTTTAAACCGTTGGTATACTTTGAGAGAAATTTAAAAACTATCCCAACGGTTTTAAAACCGTTGGAATAATGTTTAGTCTTCAATATATACCAATGGTTTATTGAAACCGTTGTTAAAAATGTTATACAAACATATTCCAATGGTTAGCCTACAACCGTTGGTAAATCAATACATACAGTGGGCTATACAAATGGTTAAGATAAAATCGTTGGTATAGGGCTTTCCTCATGGCTTACTGCCCTATGGTTTGGAAAACCGTTTCTATAGGCTGTAACAATGGTTTTCCAGCCAATACCAATGGTTTAAAACCGTTGGTATAACCTTAATTTCCAGTAGTGTTACAATTGTGGCTGAAGGGATGCATATTTATGGTACTAAGGACATAAATACAGTTCATGTGAATATGTCATATTTTGGTATTAGAAAAAAAATATGGGAAATAGATTAAACAACATTCCAAGTGCCGATTTCTCAATGAAAGTGGTTGATAATATGAGTTTCATTAAAATAGATGAATTGTGTAGTATCCGTGACCTGATTATCCACAGAAACAATGCTTTTAGGCTGGGTTCCACTAACCTTAGGCGTGCCTCCCTATACCCTAAATGATAAACACAAGAAGTTACGGTGTAATAAGGGTAATAGTGGGGAGACAATACCCTTTGGTTCTAAAAATTTAATGTTATGAGTTAATATATATAACCTACATTGGAAGAAAGACTCACCAGACTCGAACCCGACCCGACCATGGTAGAAGCACAGTCAATAACAAGTAGTATTAAAATCATATGAACAATATAATTAGAAATAAATAAATATGAATACATACCATTTGAAACTACCGAAATAAAGCATGCATTTACTATAGGTCATACAATAAAATAAATAGTAAAGTGTCACCCATGTTCGACCATCGGTATATATATATAACATAAGAATGCTAAAATAGAAAGAAAACACAAAATAAACTCTAGTTGCATTAGGAACCTCAAGTTCCCTTTCCATCCATCTATGTCGACTCATCCACTATGATCCATCTCCATATCCTAAATCATTACGTTAACAAAAATGAATAATGTATACAAACATACTGAATGGACCATGTAGTAGGTGAGAACGAGTCTTAATAGGACACCACTCACATGTTTATACCCAGAAAAAGTGTTTAATAATCTATGTATAAAATTATATAGAGGCAAAAATTTATGAAATTTAAATAAATACAAGATTTCCTGGTTCTCACCACCCACCAGGAAGTGGTCACCTACATCGAGAAACCCTGAAATCACTATAGAGGAGAGGATCATTGTTCCATGGCCCAAGGCATCCCTAGATGTCAAATATCCGAGGTAAACCCATAGGTTCTACCTCACATGTCTCCCAAAACATTGTTCCATTAACCAAGTAGTCTATAATCCAACATTCAAGCCTAAATAATTGTACCTTTTCCCTCAAACCCCTACTTTAAACCACCCATTTACTTAAATCCTGACATCCCTATGAATAATGACATCTATACCCAAAGTAAAATTCATTATCGGATCATAGCACAATGTCCTCAAGAATGGTGATCTCTATCCTCTAAAAATAGTCCTTTCCCAAGGAATCAATATAGAGAGCCTCATCCCCCAATTGATAGACTTAACACTACCATATGAATGTTTCTCACCTTTCGCATGCATTTCTACAGTAAGAACCCACAAACAGAATTACCTAATCCACACTACTGGGATCCTATACTCATATTAGTGTCAAAACCACCTCACCACTTAGTCAAATTATGTGAACATGACTCCATGAGAAACTTTGTCCATCATTAGTGAGCGTCATCACCAATTTAGTACCTAATACACATCCAACTGGAACCTCCTACCCATGCTGCCATGCCTCTAAAATCTGACGGCCTTGTCATCCAATATCATGGTCCATGACCTCAACTTGGCATCCTTTACACCTCAATCCAATGACTTAATCATGAAATCATATGATTACATCACTCAAATATCTAGGCCAACCACAACTTAATGACCAATGTCACCTCAATCCTGATATACAATCAACCTCAATCCCCCAGGACGAGCCCTTCACGATCTCATGGATCACAATATTATGTCATAAGCAATTTATATATGTAATTTACATCAAATTAAATGCACAATTTAATTAAATAAATGAAACACACCCTGGACTGACCACCCAAGTGTTCAACAACCTCTAATCCAACTTCGCATGAGAGAACATAGTTTTGGGCATGACCAATGGAATACCATAAGGTCGTACAATCAATTAAACATCAAGAATTCAATTTATTAAGTCATCATTAAACTAAATGTTTTCCACTATACTGAATATGTAAACATGAAGAAAATTATTAACCATGTACCTTGGAGTTGTAGATGTAGGAATTTATAGTATTAGCCTCTAACTCAGAGAGATTTGGAAGAAATAAATATTTCCATCGAACTCCTTAAAAATAAGGAATAATGAGCCACATTGATTTATCTCTATGTGAGTTAGGATAAATAAAAAATATAATTAAGCGTGAGGAGCCTTACTGAAATAGATCCAATGCACTTGATGGTGGATGAAATGGATCCCGAATGAGGGAAAGGGAGCACACCCTAAACAAAATAAGAAAAGAGAGAAGCTTCGTGATATGCACACAAAGGAGGTGGAAAAGAGTATGATGTAAGAAAATTGGAAGAGGTGTATAAAAGAAATTTAACCCCTTTAATTAGTTTACATGGTTAGCTTTCTTGGTTTTCCTTACCCTGCGACAACTGTTCTGACTACAGTGTTGAATTACTTCCTATGTAGAAGTACCCACGTAATTGGCACATGTTTTTCCCAAACCATGAGAAAGGTATGAAAAATACCTATGAATGGTCATTCACCCCATCCTGGAAGGGATGTTGTGCCTATTGGATGTTCAAAATTGGGAAAAATGGTTTTCTAATAGAGGATGCAAAGTTTATCGAAACAGTGTGCCTTGATCTGTAACCTACAGAACTGGGCCTTCGGGCCTCCAACGTACCTGAAACCCATTAGAACATCTTATTATTTTACTAAAACTTTAAAACCATAAGAAAAAAGATATTTAATTAAATAAAAATTCAAAATTTGGTTCTGATGATCAAAAAAGAAATTGGCATACCCACTAATTCCAAAAATTCAAAAATGGAGAGGTTTTTGACCCTCTCTAAAAAACTGAGATATTTCAATATCCACACCTTAACATAGATCACCCAGATCTATAGAAAAACTATGATATAGTACTGAATTTACCCTTCCCATTAAAATTAACTCAGACTACCCTGGTCTCAATGTCATAGGGAAACGACCTCAAGGGTTCTCCCCACCATAGGAGTGACTTACCCAAGTCACATCCCGACCCAAAGATCAATTCATAAACAAATGGTCCACTGAACAATTTCCAAACTAAAGAGTCCTCTTGGGATAAATATTCAATCCTTAACCTCATCACGTTATCCAATTTCATAACTAAAACCCATTAGAATCATTCACCACATTAGTTCCCTCCTCTTACCATTGTCACACATGAAACGAACAAGGTCCCACATCTCCTCAGATGCTGAAAATAAAACCTAGTTACATGCACCACATTCAAGTACCACATCGAAAGATTTCCTAGATTCTAACAAACCTCTACTAACCCGCATCTCCTCAATTCCCCGATGCCAACATGCCTGAAAAAACACACGACCATGGATGCTCACATACAAGTATTGTTTCCTGACACCTCATATATATATATAACACCTGATATGGTCCAAAACTACTATCTAGGATATGGTTAGTCCATATACACTCATAGATTACATCATCCCCAAAATGAAAATGCATCAAAAGTCCATTCCAAGATAAACAAAAGGAAAATCTAGGTCATGCCCAAAGTGTACCTACGATCATCATTGGCTCATCATCCTAATCAAAACTCGACATCTCCATGGCATGAACCTGACCAAAAATATATACATATAACATAAGCATATTTAAATAGAAAGGAATACTAAAAAGAAAACTCTAGTTGATGAAAAAACCTCATGGTCCCCTATCATCCATCCAAAATGATTCAACCACTAGGGTCCAACTCAAAAGCCTAAACCATATCGATAATTTAAAATCATAAAGTCCACACGCATCCCAAAGGTCCCATGTAGGGTGTGAGAACGAGCCTCAGTAGGATACAACCCACAAGTCAATACCTAATATATGTGTTTAATGAGGTTTTTATAAAATTAGATGAAATAAATAGTTCATGATAATTAAATAAATACAAGATTTTATGGTGATCAAAATTCGCTAGGAAGTGGTCACCTACTTCGACCAATGCCTGAATCCTTGAAGAGGATAGGATCCTTGAACCATATCCCATGATGTCCCTTGAGGTCAAATAGCTGATGGGAACCATCAGGTTCCACCTCCAATGTCACCTAAAACCTTTTGACATTAACAATGTAATCTGATGTCCTGAAGGTATGCCCAAACAATTTTTGTGGTCTCTCAAACCCCTACTCAAAATCACCCATCGGCCTGATGACCGACGTACAAAGGTATAGTTATATTTTTCTTCAAAGTAATGTTCATCATCATATCAATGAATGACAGCACAATAAACAACGATCTCCAAACTCCCAAATTATCCTAGTCCCAATGCCACAATACGAAAAGCCTCATCCTCCAATTGATAGCCTCAATTCTACCATCTGAAGTCTCATTACCTTTCCCATGGCTTTCTTCGATAAAAACATCCAGAAAAAATTAACTAATCTATACTATCAAGGGCCTCTACCCAAATGAATGGTCAAAATAACCTCATCACTCAGTCAACCATTTTTCACATGAATCCATGTTGTGTTGTGACAATAATGGGGGAGAGGCCTCAGTAATTTAGTAACTAAGACACATCCAACTGACACGTCTCTTCCATGTGACCATGTCCTTCAAATATGATGGAATTTCCATCCATTATCAAAGGCCATACCCTCAATCTGGTAGCCTTATTTCCTCAATATGATGACTTAGTCACCCAATCCACATATTAACATCTCTAAAATATTTGATCCAAGCCCAACAAGTTGACCAACAATGCCTCAATCTTGATGGCCATTCCACCATAATCCCTCGGTCCAAGCCTATCATGATTTCATGGAACACAATAGTATGACACAAGAAATGTATATATATAATTAACATAATATTAAATATGAAATTTAATTCAATAAAATAAACACACCCCATCCTAAATAACTATATTTTTAATGAACACTAATTCATCATTGCATGAGTGAACACGGTTTGGGAATGCCTGCCGACATCCCATAAGGTCATAGAATCAATTAAACCTAAATAATTCAATTTATTTGGGACTTTCTCAACTACCCAATGACAAGGTAAAATTTGAATCCCAAAAAAACTACAAAAAAATGAATATAACTATGTACCACTTACCTTGGAGTCATATATATAGGCATGTTTGGTATTAGCCTCTAACTCGAATCGATTTGGAAAATTTTTACATTTCTATAAAAGTCCCTAAAAATATGGAAAAATGAATCAAATGGATTTATAACTCAATTAGGTGATAGAAAATAGAAATAAAAGCATGGATTAAGACAACCTTATCAATACAGTTCCAATGCACTCGATGGTGTAAAAAACGGAGCTCAGACGAGGGAGATAGAGAACACCCTAGCTGAAAGAAGAAAGAGAGAAGCTCCCTGCTATGAATGTGACCATGGAGGGAGAAAATACGAGGAAGGAAAAAAAGTTAAGATGGTTAAAAAAGTAATTTAACCCCTTATATGAGGCCTCATGGTTATATTTCATGGTTTTCATAACAATGTGGAAACCGTGTGTCTATAGTGTTGAGGTACTGCCTAAGTGGAACTACCTATGTGGCTTACACACTATTTTCCTAAACCATACACAAGTTGTGCGAATTCCCACTGAAAAAACTACAAATGTTCAAGGATGGACATGAACCCCATCACACAAAGTATAATAAACTGTGTGAAAATTCATAATTGGGTAACACGGTTTATGGGGAGAGGCTACACAGTTTTCATAAATTGTGTTCCTTGACCTGCAACCTCTAAAACTGGGCCTCCAACGCACCCGAAACACATTAAATCACCGTATTATTTATATAAACCACTAAAACATTCCAATATAAATATATTGTGTTGATATAAAACTCATAATTATGTTTTTATGATCAAACAGTGAATTGGAATACCCACCAAATCCCAAAATTCAAAAAGAGAGAGGTTTTTGACCCGCTCCAAAAACCCCGGACATTACAAATTTATATTTGTGGAAGTGGGTTTCAATCAGAAAGGGTATATAGAAAAATCAATTCTAATGGAATAAAAGGTCATACAATAATTTTATATACTAAATCTTGCAAACTGAAAGCGGTCAATTGTACTATTCTTGACCAAAACCATTGAAGGGTCAGATAAAAATTGAACTGAGGATAACACTATTATTGGGATGTCACAATAATTTTGTAGTGGTCCCACTGTAGATATGTTTTTTCATGTCATAGGAGACCAAAATAATGGTATTTTCATACTCTATATAGGGGTCAAATCCCATAAACATAAAAAAAGGGAGTTTAATAATGAGGTTATATATTTTTGGTAATATAAATTTATTTTTCCCTTGTTATTGTCTACACACAGATGAATTTATGTAATTCAAATTTAATGTTACACCACATCTGATGATAATGAATTTAGTATGTATTGATTCTCCCAATCCTTGGGAAAAACATATTTATCAACCTACTAATGCTCCCAGTGTAGAGGAACCATGAATTTATATACATGTTGATGATACCAATCCAAAGGAACAACATATTGAAGATTTTGAACGTAAGGAAATAGTAGAAAATGAAGAACCAATGTTGCAGAAAAAATTGGAGCACTATAGTGTGACAGTGTTAGAAAAGATTATTAAAGAAAAAAAATAAAAGGAATAAAATTTGAGGTGGGATGGAATGCATGATACCATCCTATTAACCCCAATAAGTCCACGTTTCGTAGTTTCATTAGGAGCATCACTTAGAAGAACTTGCCAATTGATGTAGATTTGCATCACCAAGTTGTGCTTATTATTAAGACGGTAATTTTGGAAGAGATTATGGTAGCATTATGATATAGTTTAATTGTTTTAATAAAAAATAAAATAATGAAACTTTTAATTTCTCTTCATCATTCCTTAACGATTTAATTTATAGTCAATGACTACTATAACAAATCTTAATTAATGATTTCTGGAAAGGATCACATAGGATTTCATATAATTTTGTTGAAATTTCAACTTAAATATTATTATGGGAAAATATACCTTCAACCACTTCTTATACATGTGCAATTGAAAATCCACGTATTGTGGGTTGTGTTTACGTGACATCAAGGGGATATATATTTTTATGTACATTGTGGATGTTAATAAATTGATTGAAATACACGTGTCAATCAATTTTATTGAGAATTTTTTTAGGAAACAACAACCGAGTGATAAAAATAAAGAACATGAATCAAAACCCACATACCCCTTCCATAAATCAAATATGGGGTATCATTCACTTGATAAAATGGTATATTTTAAATATACCATAATAATTTCATGTGACATGAATCAAAAACATAATTTTGTTTCTATGTTTATATACAGATTGAAGAATCCAAATCCAAAGCCAATTCTAACCCACTTCATGTGCTATGGAAGGAGGAACATGTAAATAAATATTGGATACTAATATATGAAAAGAAATAAAAATATTGGGAATCATTTTTATGTATTACATAATAAAAAAATAATTTCATTAAATTTATATTACATAATACTGATTACTTATTTTCCTATATTTTCTATCTGAATTGGACATATGAATCTAAAAATTTGTACCAGATAGAAACCTATTATCAATGGCCTTGATGTAACCATAACAGTATATCCACATTAGAGGTGTGGGTTTTGGGGTGACGCTTAGAATATATTTTTAGAAAAGAAAAAAAATCAATGGATAAATATAAATAAATTGAAGCGATGAATGAAATATTATCTTCCCTTTTTTAAAATTTGAATTGGAAGTTTGAGTTATTAGAAACTTTTATGGGGGAAAAATAGAAGAAACAACTCAAGAAAAACAACAATATGAAGATCCCACCCCACACCACCAGCATTGAGGTGATCCATTCCCCTAAAATAGTTGTCTTAGATGAAGTAATATATGTTCTCATAATTGTTTATGTGAAATGTAAATCAAATAAAAACTGGTACCTTTACTCTTGAAATATTCAACAAGGTGAAAATGACTGATTTATATCTTTTAACACCCACCTATCACCTTGTTGTGAGGGATACCATTTCCAATATCCAAGAAGACAATATTCAAAATAGACCACTTCCTAAAGTTCATGTGAGCGTGGGGATTACCATAGCTCATGATCCAAGTGTCGAGCTACCCGTTCCACTTGATGAAACTTATATTCATTCAGTTGACCAAGATATTGGAACATTCATAGTATGGCCACATGATCATGTAAGAAATATATCGACAATGAGGTATTCATTTCTAATTTAATTTTCATACTAAACCTTTAACAATTAATAAAAAAGGTCTAAATTGATGAATCTTATTATATAAGGACAATGAAAATGGTTTGAAACAAAATAAAAAATTAAATCCATATAAAATACCAATCAATTGATAAAAAAGTTCTTCATAACATGCATTTAACTTTCCTATTCAATATCTACATTCACTAACATTGAAGGTTCATGTGGATACAAAGTTACAAAATCTTAGTAGTCACATAGTTGATTTTGAAGAGAAAATGTATGGAGAGGCCATTATAGAATACAATTCTCTTGATAATGTAAATTAAATCCCCACGTATGAATGTCTAGGAATCTATGTTGTAAATTTATAAATGATTTGTTGATGATTTTTTTTTCAATATAAAATATACTAGTTTAATTATGACTATATACATTTGATATTTTTTATGCATATATATTAATACTAATTGATGTTATTTCACCATGAACATAAATATGGACTCATTAGTCCTCACTTCACTTCTACATACCAAAAAGTAATAGAATGAATACATGTATGAAATAATGGAAACTGGAAAAATCATTTGAAATCAATCTTTTGGATAATAGACTCTTATTATTACCAATGACGTAGGGGTAAAACTATACAATTTAATAATATAAAATATATTTTCCTTCATTTCATTAATTATTCCTTATTATGATTTGTTTAAGCATTGGATACACATTGTGTTCAATTGGGATACTCCAAATATTTATTTTCCAGATTCACTGCATGGATACCCAACAAACTGACCACACATGATGATTTTTTTCGAATTTTAATACAATATATCCAACGTTTTAGAATTAAAAATCATGTTATATATTATATATAATTTTTTAATGATAATTTTTTCATGATAGGGTGGTGTTTAAATATCATGAAAATGATGGTATGAGGACAGTCCATGTGCATAAGGAGCTTAAGAGGTTCTACTAGTGGATAAGTATCAGAGGGTATATACTAATATTTCAATATCCAAAGAGGTATCAGTAAAATTAATTCCTTTTATCTATGCTTTTATAGTCTCCAAAAAAATTTGAATAGATTATGGTTATTATGTTTGTTAATTTATGAGAGATATCATATACCATCAACAAAACAGTATCCCTAAAGAGGTATTTTGAAAGAAAATCACTATTTCATTTGAAATATTTATTAATTGAATGTGTATTATCTTCTTACTGTACAACTATGACTATAAAAAATCTTTATATTCACAAGGTCAAATATATTTTTCTAAAAATGAATGGACAACACACCTGATTGGATAATAAAAACATATATCCTGGAGATGCGACTACTAAATTCTTATTTAGTTGATTTTATTAATATTTTATCTAATTTTTAGTTAATTTCCTCATCATTTATATCTGATACTTATTTTTTTAATTTTAATAGAGATCATAAAGAAAAGATGTGATTTGAGATTGGAATTCAATGCTACAACTAAAATATTAAAAATAAGGAAATTAGTTAAGAATGTACACAACCATCATGAAAAGTTGACCTCATACTACCTCTAAAAAAGAATGGTAGTTCAATGATAAGGTTATAGTATTTTTTAATATATTATCTTTTCACCTATTGTATCATCCCACCATGGATTCCATTAAATAAGTGCCCTAATACAGTGGACCACGTAACCTCAATCGTGCCTCCCTAAATGTGAGAGGCTACCAACTAGCAGTAAGGGACTTCTATAAGTCTGTGGGGAGACTATGACCTCATTTATTAAAGTAGAGTGTAGAATTAGATATTTATATAAGATATATTAGAATAAATAACAACATCCATATAGAAGTGGAATCCGAAAAAATAAACATGCCAGATAATGAAATAAAGTGTAGAAGCTAAATAAACAAACATAAAAAACTAATGATGATAATATGTCATTTGGTATACAAAATTGAATAATTAAGGGGATGTGAATATTGGAATATACAAAAGCTATCAAAATAAAGAAAAAAGAAAAAACATCTATAGATAGAATCTTGAGTATAGTCTCAGCCCTCAACTCTCAAATACATCCTAGAAAAGTATATCAAGCATTGGATGTTGACTAGACCCGTTTGTCTACAATTTTAGTCATAAAGTCTGATCGATTACCAAAGGCACCTAGGTATGGTGTGAGATAAAATTTCAATAAGACGCCAACAATTGCGTCTATGACCTTCCATTTCATGCATTATTAACTTACAGGGTTCCATATTTAATTTAAATGGAATATAAATAAATAAATAAAATAATTTTAATAGGTTCCACCTAGACACATGTCCAATTACCTTCTTCGGCCTAAACCTATGTGTATGATCTAAAAGAACCTATAAATGTAAGGAGAGTAGGGTAAAATTACAAAGGATATTCTATCCCCAAGAATGTGGTTAGTACTTGAGGAATAGTCCATAATTTATTTCTAAACAAACTGCTCAAATATGAATTGAAAACAATTATTTACCTTTGAAAACATTTCAATATTTTCTTTATAATACATGTCGAGATGACTTGAGCCCGTCATTGGTAACATAGAGAAACTTGTCTTGTATCGCTCGAACGGATCGATAAAAGTCTAATACCAGGGAGTCCATCCAACATGACCAAAGTATGAACTCACAAGTGTCACTACAGAATAGTGTTAAAACATCATGATATGACCTCCAAGTCTATACCTAGTATCGCACATATGGGGCTCGAGCCTCTCCCATGTAATGCTACAAAAATTAATTCCATCAAGATCGTATAAGGGGTCTCTCCTAGGGAACCAGTGTCACTCATATGGGGTAAAATTAGAAATGAACAATGATCCCAGCTCAAGAATATTTTATATCACCCTCAGTAAATTTACCAAAAATAAATGATTCTAACAGAGTGTCATGAGATTCCATCCACGACGTCCTTAAATCAGAACCCCTTGTATCACTATTGGAACTATGGTAAAGAAATTAACCAATAATCACATACATAATATGATTAACCAAGGGTAATCTCTCTTTAACTTAAGAATTTTTATTACAATTCACATTGGTCAAGGAAAAACCATTTATCAGTCACATTTAAGTCCCATGGCCCAATCCATAATCACATTACCAATACAATTAGCCCAAAAATTTAGAAGTGGAATTGGGGAATGAATTATAACAAGGTTCGACCCCTAAACCACCCAATGTATGGTTTATTTTATTTTACATGAGGAAAGACCCCTTACAACCATACAAAAACAAAGGAAAAGTTCCACTTAAGTATTAAAGGTGTATCCCATTCCAATATTGTGGAATTTCACAAGGTGATCAACCCACGAGGTGGATTCACCGCTTACTCAGGTTGACATTGGCCTGATGAGGCTTCTATTTTAATTTAATTTGACAAATTATTGGTGAATCCAAAAAATTCTGGCTCACAGAAAAATGGAATAATTTAAAAAAATAACGAAATGACAAAAAAGTCCATTACCATCTACCTTAGCCTCACTGAGCTTCACTTGTCCAATATAAATGTTTTATTCGTGCTAGGTTGGAAGAAATAAATGGAAATATCAAATACCTTGAAAAAGGGGGAAATGATCTTAAACCCAAAGAGTAAAATGGATGGGATAAGAAACTTGAAATATTTTATAGAGTATTATTGATCGTACCTCTATATTTTTATAGGATCTGATGATGAATGGATTTGAGACCTAGTGTAGGAGTTGTATGAATTCCTATATTTGATAGGTGATGTGGTTTCGATGTGAGTGAGAAGCTCAGCTAACAGAGAATAGATGGGAGGAAGAAATAATTTCTTTAATGCATTAAAGATGGGTAAATTCATAATTTCACCCATTTTTACACTTCACATAGTTTTTCAGCACGGTTTGAAAAAACCATGCACCAACCGTGCATCATTCATTCTAGGTAGGGAACATTTCATGATTTGTCACATGGTTTTGGATAACCATGTGCAAACCATGTAATACTAGACAATCAATTATCTCAGATGGCTTGCTTGACCATGCACCCTATGGCACATGGCCATGCCCCTTGGGTTGTAGGGTTGCAGATAAATCAGGCGGCCTATCCTGCTTCTTTTATTCCAAGGCTACAACTTCAAATGAGCCCCAGCCACCCCCAAAAACTTCTTGAACCATTTAGGAATAAAATAACACAATCAAAATATGTTAATTGAAATGGTAACGTGATAGTTTGAATCGTAACCTGGCCATTAAAATTGTAACCCTACCATTAGAATATTGACATAAAAATGGGACTAATATTAATTAATATTAGGATAAACAATGAATTAACATTATAAATATTTTTTATAATCAATTAAATAATTAAATATAATCTTCGAATTACTGTGAAATATTTACTCAATTCATGTAACATAATATAAGAAACAATGTATATTTTTTCAATCATGTTTTACATTATGGTATAAAATTGTAATTTATATAATATAATTAAATAAGTTACATAATTTATAAATTTATTTTGTAATAATCCCTATCATTTTTTGACACAACATGTACAAATATGGTAGGGTGATGTTTCTATAATTTTCATAAATAGTAAAATACTTAGATGAACACTAATGTGTGATAGTTTACAATATAAGTCAGATACATGATTAATTACATACTAAGTTATGTTAGAAACCATAATACTTACCTCATATTCATAAATTAATACAGTTAGTCGTTTTTATCAATACTTTGAATAGTCTTGTGAATAAATAATAATTTAATCAACAATTTATTCAGAAACAAATGTATCCTTATATTATAAATACAACCCCTCATAGCCCCACTTATTCTCATACCATAATCTTGTTATCCTTCCAAAATTTACAATAAATATTCACCCAAACATCACAATAAATGTTCTAGAGGTTCTAGTCCTCATAAAAGACTATTTACTAATTCTCATGTTGTATATCAACATAAGAATTCTCAAGGAAGAGGTAAATTATCTCAAACCAACTGTTGTGATTTTTCTTATTCTTATACCTCCTCTAAATATCATATATACATCATGATATAATCATATCATTATCATAATTATGTTAAATTTTTATTATATTTATGATTCCTGGTGGATTAGTGCAGACACACCTTTGAGGGGGGGGGGGGGTAATCATCTTTGGACAACTTTTTACCAAATTCCAAATCATCTTTTAATACATAAATCCCATTTGGAAATTTAAACATATGTGGTCAGTTAAGACTCAAATGGATTTTCTTTTTTTTCCACTAAAATTACATACACCATATGTAATAATGTTATGTAAGAAGGTAATGCATGTCATATTTTTATGAGGGTTGACCCCGATGTGGGACAACCTACTCCTTAATATGCTTATTTTCATTCATGTAATAGATTCCCAATTATAATTTTATTATCAATTATAATAGTTTTGGGTATTTTTCAACCTAACCCACACTCTAACTATATTACATAAGTGAGGGTATTTATAGTATTACACATGTAAATATTGATCTGAATCCAATTTCATTATTTCATGTTATCAATACATAAAGTGGATTTTTTCCCTCCTCTTAAATTAAATCATAGGATATATCTAATAAATCACTGCATAAAAAAATATTATCTCATTCCTCAGTAACAAAGTCATGGACTAAAATAAATATTAAATAAATACACATGTAACTTAGTCTTGGATTATTTATTCATGAATTCATAATTCCTCTTGAAAATTATTTCTATATTTCTCTCAACTTTGAATCTCAAGAAAATTGTCCCATAGAATAATACATTTTGAATCACTTAGTAATTAAACACTAAAATCCTAGTCTGATTCTTCTCACTATATGAAATCCATGAAGGATAGTTATTTATTATCCTTATTTTGGTCTTTATAATATTATTCTTCAAAACCCAGTAAATTTTCATTCAATATAAGATCAGAAAGTCCTTCTATTTTTCCTTAAGAGAGATTCACTTTTCCCTCAACTTATCCTTCTCATTTTTATTCCCTAAAAAATTATTGGTTCTCTCAACTCACATAGTTATAGTGTAAAGGGAGAAGAACACTTCATTTTTTTTATTTTTCTTTTTTATTGGTATCACTGTATAAGGGAAAACATTACTTCATATCATTTTCATTTTTATAAAAAATGAAATTTTTCATAAGTAACATGGAAAAAACACATATTTCATGTTTCTCATATATTCTAAAGTAGCTTTACATTAGAGAGATATATTTTTCTACTTTATCTAAGGCATCATGTGGTAGTGTCACTTATTTGATTTTGGATAGCACTACATAATGACTTTCTCTATCTCTCTCGATTTTTTGAAACACATCTGAATATGCATTTAGATATTTCTCCCAGTATTATGGAGTTCTAATTCCTCAACATAATCATATGAAATTTTTAAATAAATCATATTCATGGTTGTCTGAAAATTCACACTAATGGTAGTAGAATATGCAGTATGGATCCTCTCCATGGAAGCTTGAGAGATTAATCAAAACAAAATAAATAATTGTCTTGAATATATAAACATCATCAAGAGTCTCAGAATTAATCTAGACACACTCATCTTGAATCATAAATCCCTTTGTGATATTTAAAACACTAGAGGACAACATAATAAACCTCACTTTAAAATTAAAAATTAATAAAGTTTGGATGTTCTTCTAAGTAGGACTAAGTAAATTCAAATCATTTTATATCAAATCCCCTAAATTCTCTCTCAAATATAATTTTATCAATATTATACATTTAATATTTTAACACTAGAAGAATATATTAGGAATCCTATGATTTTTTAAAATTTAATCTCAAAATGTTGAATTCCAAAACGTATTATTTGGAAATCATTATAAATAGAAAAATTATATTATTATCTCAACTAATTCAAATTGGGATTGGATCATGGATCATTTAGGCTTCATGATATAATATAACCTGAATCAAACAAAAAAATATTTTCCTTAGTATAGATAATTCTGAAAATTTGTTGATTTTTTCTCAAGATGGAATCTTATAAGGTGTTTCTATCTTATGATGTACAAGCACCATCCATACGATGACAGTGTCTCAAAAAAATTAAATTTCTCAACCTCAATATAAAATGTATCAAACATACACAATACTTTTCCCAACAACAATTTATTGTTGTCTAAACCTGATGATGTCTATTTTTCCTAAACATACAAAGTGTATGTCTGAAACTTATGGTAGGCTTTCCTCAACATTATGGGTGGTCTATTTGAACCTTATTTCGATATGGACATATCCATTTTTTGAGATTTCCTTCAACTTTGTTTAGATCCTCTTTAATGAAAATTCATAATTATCCAAACTTTTTCCAAGAGTGGTTAAATGATAAATAGAACAACCCTCATATATGGTAACACAATGATGGATTCTCCAACAAAAATAATTTATATTTATTCCATGAATAATCAAACTTCAATCTACCAACTAGATGGCTCATTCCAAATCAGTTACCAAATATTTTAGATATTACTTCAAAAAATTGGAACATTTTTTGATATTAGGATCATTACTATGATCTTCACATGTCAGGGGATACTCAACAAGAATCCAACTCCTCCAAGTCTTTGTTCCTACATAATATAAACTCTCCTTTTCAAGTACAATGGTATCCAATTATATTCTTATTTACAAAACATTAACATCCCCTTATACAGAAAACTAATTGATATAGAGTAAAACTTTATCTTCTCACATCCAATGGGAACTTCAATATCGCCCTTTGGATTTTTTTTTCATTTCCAAATTTTCTTCCAATATCAATTTATATTTTATACTTTTAATTGTTTAAAAAAAAAGGTAGGAAATTTTCTCTCCCCATTAATAACAATTTACAGAATAATTGAAAATATTATTATCCTTTAAAATAATCAATTGAAATTTTAAGAAACACATCTTATCCGTATTTGGTTCATATCATCCTTTGATAGATTCATTCAACATCAATTTGTGAGAAGGGTGGAAGCACATGTTATCATGAAAATAAGTCATCAATAAAAAAACACTACGTCTCGGTGGGATAACCCTTTTTATATAACAAGTGTGACTCGTTGAGATAAAAAAGTTCCCTCAAAAAATTACATTGTGGTTCCAAAAAAAATTATTAGATAACCAACGTGTCCACAGAGATGTTTGGGAGGTTTCAAGAACCTTTACTCACTTGAGAACTTAAATTAAAATATTTAAAGTGTAATTATATTTCTTAATTTGGTTAGATAATAATTCCCCTTGATAATTATCTTAAATATAATCCACAAAAATATATGGGAGAGAGAAAATCATACCTCAGACTTCAATTTTAATTAATGTTATCTAGATTTATAAAAATAATAAAAAGTTAAGTAACACTATAATATTCACCCATTTTTGACCTCAAACTCAATGGATGCTCTCCAAACTTATTCACGTTCAATACCTTGTCTAAACTATCATTAATTGGAAAATATGAGGATATGGTGGGTTTTTATTATCTCTTTATAATGATAAGTAAGGATGAGAACTACTTCCCAATCCCAGATATTTTCTTTATTAATACTCTAAAAGATATGATCTTTTAATGATTTATTCCTATATGATTTCCCCTGTTTTTTCAACATTGGTAATAAGATATTTATTATTTTACCTTCCTTCTTAGCCAAAATATGCTTATCTACTTTATAAAAAAAATCAATTCGAGTTTTCACATCATTATCGATATTCATAGCCACATACAACTAGTCAGGCCATATCAATAAAAAACATTAACATCGTTTTTATTCATATTCATGTGTAGAGAATTTTTATTTGTAACATGTTTATTATAATTAATAGTCATTGATTATTTTTCCTTGTGTTTCATTTAACAAGGAAATAAATTCACACACTTTGTAAAAATATACCCAACCTATTGGAACCTAACAAACACACCATTTTTTACTTTGAAGTGACCCTTTTTAGGTATCCATTTAAATTCTTCTTTAGGTATTTCCACCACCATACCAATCCTACTGTCTATTTATTAAATTTACTTTCTTCTTTTTGATTACAACATCCTCTATCTATTCATGATGCACATGTCTATTTTAATATTTTCCATGATGCGGCCTCTCCATTTAGAGTAGAGTAATTTTTTATATATAGGTTTTAAATCCTTCTTACCATCCTACATAGTATTATTATGTATAATTTGTTCATCGTGATTCATATTTTGATTCTATCTCATAGAAGACTTTTCATTTTTCTTTATCAGATTTATTCCCTATTTTGGAATTTTATTATGGTGATCACAAGCGTTATAATGATCTAGTACATACCAAAAATCCTTCTAGAAATGGTTGATTTTTTTGAAGACTCAACTAAAATATATAATTATTCCAATATATTATTCACAGACAAATTTATTCCATTATATGATACTTAATTTAAAATAGTTGGTTTTTTCTTAGCCTTATTTCCAATACCCATCCCATTGGTGATTTTAACACTTGTACAACCCAACAAATTATTGAAAAATTCAATTTTCCATTTCCAAGCCTCCAATAGCTTTAACATCTACCAATTTATCTGTTTTTTTCTTATGAATGCAATTTTTATAGATTTTCTTGATTGCATACCATGTTGTTTTTTGGATCTTAAGACAATATTTTTGGATTGGTTTGTTAAAATATTTTTCATATACATTCAAATATTTACCCTTTATTATATAATGAATTTATTATATTTTTTCTTCCACAATTATATAGATTTTAACTTTTCAATTACACTTCTCAGGAAAATAGATTTTCTACTAAATGATTAAACTAGATATTATGAAAAATATTTTTATGATATTGAGTTAGATGTATCTCTAGATGATATAAAGAACATATTTACACTATTTTGAGACTTATTAAATTTGTGTCTCCGCTTTTATATTTTTTTAGTAGAACATATTTTCAAAAATTATTGGGAAGTTCCATGTATTTCCACTTCTAGATTTTTCAATTTCAATTTAATCTCATGGAAAATCATGTTAAGAGCATTGTTTTCATCTAAATTTAATCTCAATATATCATTCAAAAAATTATTCAGATTCTAATTTTGATACTCATTCATTTTTGTTTTCAAAACTATAGAATGTTACTTATTTTTCACTCCTTTTTTCTCTAATTTTAAGCTAAGAAGACATAACAGCCATGGAGACCTTATCAAATTTCTCTAAGGAACAGAACACTTCCTTGAAAACATATTCAAAAAATATTTCTCACATAAATATCATTTCAATTCTTTTTAAAATAATTAATTCCTTTAATTTTATAGTAGGATATGTTCTTAATTGACTTTATTTAGATTTGTAAGAGTATTGTATGAACTAATTCTCTTTTCCAATACTTATTCCAGGGTGTTATCTTCTACTTAAAGTTATGATTTATCATTATAAACTCCCTTCATTTATAAAAATATTAATGAAAAAATGTCAAAATGGACTTTCTTCAAGTACTCCATTACTTTATACTAAAATTTACTGAAATAATCATTAAACACATCTTTATCGAAGCTTGATTTTGTACCATAAGAGGATTCATGATCAATATCTTCAGAAATACAAATAACACCTTAATTACCTATATATAGTGGTTATTACTCTTTTATATTTGATCTAATTATTATATTTTTGGATTCATTTTTCATACTATTTTGTAATTTCTCGGTTGAGACAATTAATCAGCCTTGATGGGGAGAGACAAATATTCTTCCATCTAAGGCTATGTTACTTCAAATAAATACTTTGTGAAATCTGATAATAATATCCAAGAATGATAATTATGATCCAATTATTTTTAACCTATGTTTTTATACCAATTGATATTCTCAATGGATCTATGCAGATCGACCTAGGAGGGGGTGAATCAGGTGTGTTCAGATTTTTACCAAATAGAAAATCATCTTTTAATACTTAATCCCAATATTTTGAATCATTTTAGTCATCTAAGACTCAAATAGATCATTTTTCCCCTAAAATACACACACAACATGAAATGAATTAATGTAATAAGAAAATCACATGGTATTTTTAAAAGGTTTGGTCCAAATAAAGCAAACATACTCTTTCTAGAGCTTGTTGTTAATCATGTCAAAAACATTCTACTATAATATTTCTATCAATTACAATTGAAGTGATATTTTTTTATCCTAACCCAATATCTCTATATATAACCTCAGTGATTTTGTTTTTAATATTAAACATGTGACCAATTAGTTACATCCAAAAACACTAATTTAAGATGGAATCTCTCTAGCTGGTCTTTCTTTTACATAATCTTTTGATGTATATAACTAAATCTAATTAGAATTTCACAACATCATAAAATTTATCTAATTATAAAATAACTGATTTTTAAAATCCCTTTAGGTTATCAATAAATACTCATGAAACTTACGCTCGGTTCTCCATGCATCGCTTCTCAGTTCCTCTTGAAATGGATTGATGGATTTCTCCAAACATAGAATACAAAGAACTATGTCCAAGAAATTATTAAATGGAAAATAATATATGAATTAAACAAGGAAATAGTCACCTTGTTATAATCACTATATAAAAACCTTGAGGGATTCTTCATTTTCCCCTTATTGTCTTCTTTCTCTTATAATTCTCAAATCCCTCCAAAATAATTCTAATAGAACATGATCAATAGCTTTTTTACTTTTTCATCAATAAATTATATTATTTATAAAACTTAACCTTCTTATTATACTTCTCAACAGAGTGCGTGGTTCTCTCATATCACATATTTTTAATGGTCAACACATACAAAACTTCATCATTTTTAAAATTTTCTCCCTTCTTGATGTCATTGTAATGGCATCAACATTATTTCCTATGATTTTCATAATTCCAAAAAATATAAATTCATATAAATAAACCTAAAATTATAAATAAATACACCAAAATACATATATTATCCCAATATACATCACAAGGGATAGTCCCTGCATTCTCCATTATCAACTGCTTCTTGTGGGAGTGTATATTATTTTATTCAAGAAAACAGTCCAAGGATATTCTATATATCTTTATCATTTTTGAAAATCAGCTAAATATGTCAGAAAATATTCATCCTAGAAAACATAAGTTCTTATTATTCAATATAAACTCATTGTATATACACATAAATCATTTTTAAGGCTGTACCAAAATGTATATCTATAGAAGTATCACTTGTTGGTTAACTCCTCTCTTTGGCGGCATGAGTGGTTCATTAAATTCTTATAAATATTTATCATGAATCAATAAAAATTTTCATGTGTCTTGGAACAGTCCCCTAAATACTCATATTGAATCTAAAATCCATTTACGAAATTTAATTTTTTTTACAAAGTATAATAATCTTCATTTTCATTTCCCGATCTATGAAATTTTGAAGTAATTCTTTAAAGTCTTGAGTAAAATCACAACCTTCTATCTCAAATCATCTTCCTTCTCACCCAATACAACTTGTATACAATTAATATTGTTATTTTTAAACACTGAATTAAAAAATAGTAACCCCCTTAATTATTTTTTAATTTTGATCACTAAATTTTTATTTCCAAATAATCTCATTTTGAAATCATAAAAATTAGACCAATAACCTTTTTATCTCAACTAATTCAAATCAGACTTGAATCATGGATCATCCAGGCTTCATTTTATTTTTAGCAAGATATAATATAGAATTAATTATCCCAAATAATATTTTTTTCATAATAAATAATAAAAAAATAAAAAAAAAATATTCAGGAGAGAACCTTATGAGGTGTACGTACCTTACGAGGTACTATCACCAACCTTATGTTGATAATGTCAAACTCTTACGATCGAATACCTAACCTCATAAGAAAATTTATTCACTATAAACTCTCGTTGTCCCATCCTTATTGTTTAAACTTTATGGAAAACATATCTTAACCTTACACATGCTCTGTCTAATCCTTACAAGAATTTGAACGTAGACATTTTTTCCAGATTACCTTCAAATTGCTATAAGGACTCTTCCAATAAACTATAGCCTTATAAAACCATCATCCAATAGTGATTAAAAAATCAATATGGAATAATTTAGAATTTTTATCTCAAGTATATATTCTCAAACAAACCTTATCTATCTTTCTTCTTTGAAAAATTACACTTCAAACTTCTTACAAGTTATGTTCATCCAAATGACTTACCAACTATTATATACAGTACAACAAAACCATGGTAATTTTATTTAATATCAAGATCATTTATCCAATCATCGTATGTCATGGAATTCTCTTCATGAATACAACTCCTTCATTTTTCTTTGAAAGCATTAGATAAACTCTCCTTTACATTTATAATGGAAACTTACTCTATTATTCTTTTTCACACATTGAATTCCCTTTATATTTAAAATTTTGTTTAAAAACATCATATTTATGCATACAAATGAAACTTTAAAAGTAATAGAATATAAATTATCTTAATTCACCTCATTTTATTCTAAAATGAAAACATCACACATATTATGGTTAGTTCACCGCCCCTATGGATGATATATTTCATTTTTCACCACCGATTTCTTGAATAGTTTTAAAATTTTAATTATGTATAATTATGATATAAATTATTAAATTTAAAACATGAATTGTATTCTTTAATATGGATGTTAATACAATAAATTTAACATAATAGTTTTTTCTTTAAAAAAATCATCCATTCATGGTTAGTATAACTACCTATAAATATATTATATTCAAACAAATATTACCAAACTATTGAATAGTTGTAATAAATAATTTTATGAATAAAAAATTAATAATAATATTATTTTATATTTTATATTATTGAATGTGTAGATAATATAAAAATTAAATAAAACAAATCAGGTTCATCATGGTCCGTAATACTTCTTAAATGAATATATCGTTGTATGATACAGTTTAAGCTCAATTAATCATGATTATGATGGAACTGTGGGACCATTTGTACTTTTATAAATACAATAAAACTATATCCATAAACTTATATAAAAATTTTAACCATTTTATAATGACTATTAACCATTATTGTTATACCTAAAGCGATATTGGAACTGTTGAAAAAAACAATCCCAAATGACAAAGACTGGTAAAATAGTCTAATAAATGAATTATATATGATAATAAATGGGTTATAATATATGAAATAATAATTAATAATGTTCTAAAATTTTATATTATAATATGTTAAACATCTATTCTGATGGTTAGAGGAGCATCCAATCAATATAGAACTTAAGGTAAGGGTTCCCAATACTCATCCTTTTTCAATTACAGTGTTATTACTATAATACCTTTTAATCTTCCTCTTCATATACTACCATGATTATAATGACCTTTTATTATTTTATTATGGACATATAATAAGTGATATATTATTTAATTCCTCTAATTATACCCCTTACCTAGGACTTTAGTATGTCAAAGTATGGGTTTCTCTTCTAAATCCTATTTATTTCCGTACATTGATTCTCTATTTTCTATATTCTATTATACGACTTATCAAAACTGCATTGAAAATTTTACTTATGGAATTTCCTTTATTTTTTGTAGGATTAATTTATCATTACCTCTCCTTCGAATTTAAGGGGTCTTTCACACTCCTTTATTTTTAGTATGTTCTCTATCACTCTCTATCTTAGACGGTTGACATATATTTTACCTCCATGTTCATGTCCTTTATCTCTTGGATATATTGTTTAAATTTTTCACTATTTATATGGTTAATACATTATTTAATTATGATTAATATTTTAATTTATATAGTCTGAAAAACCTATATTTATTAATCTATATTGAACGGTGTTTAATTATAAAGTTATTCCATTAATTCGATGTGGAAAATATTGATAAAACCATATTACCATTATTTCAATATGTATAATTATTGGTCATATAGCCATATTTATGTAAGATTTTACTTAGGGAACATTATTTATTGAAATTTCTTATAAATTTATTCTTTTTATATGATGATAATACATTGGAATTTTTATGTTATGAGTGGGACCCAGAATTATATAGCCCCCAGATGTATCTATAAGTCTCCTAAGGCACAATGGCTTTGGTTTTTGGTATATGTATTCACATTTACATATGGTTCCTTTTCTGAGGCCATAACAGTAGAAACCCATAAATTTCATACCTAGATATAACATCTTAATATATTACTATTTATTAAATAACATAACGATCCATTCCTAAATTGTAAAGTTCTAGTACCTTTAGAAACATGGGCTCATAAAAAATTAGTTTATAAAAGATATAAATCATCTCTCACAAAGTTTTTCATAAATATAACCATTCGTAGACATACCATACTTAGTATCATTCTTCAAAACATTGGTAATGGGAACATAATATAGTGTGATCTCAGATGATCAGTAAATGAGAACAAGGGAAATATCAACGATCATTTGAGAAAAACATGAACATTAGTGTATGATAATATTGTCATAACATTGTAAAATCATACAGTGCCTATCATAAAACATAATATTGATTCATTACATAAATATTGTCAATTTATAATATATGAATCATAAAGGAATAAAAAAACATGAATCATGAGATCAGAAAATTGTAATAAGACATAAGTTTGTTTCATACAATAGGGATAGAAAATAAATTCATTAGTAGTCAAGGATCATTGTAAAGTCTATCATAGTGGATTGGGTCCACTCCTGAAACTATCATAATTGTCATGTTTCACTCCCAATACTATCATACTGGACAAAGTATCTTACTAAAGTGGTTCTACTATCCATTCCATTAATATTTATATCATGGGATATAAATCAGTATCCAACACATTGGAGGTAGATATAGGTCTAACCAACTATTGGTTACAAAAAAACCACCTTTCATGGTTATAATGTAACCACATTCCTTGTTTATAATGCCACCACCTTCTTCATTTATAACATAAATTCCATCATTTGTTATAACATAACCACCATTCATGGTTATAATGTAACAAATATCACATTAAAAAACTAAAACATACATGTTCCACAATGTCATAAAAAATTTCATTATATCAAAATACATGAAAATAAATGGGTTTTATAAACAATTCATCATAGCATAACCTATGGAAAAGAAATGGTTTTTATAATCCATTCATCATTTCATCATGTTATAACTCATGGAAAGGAAACAACATTCATAAACATTATATCATCACACAGATAAACCAACTAAAAATGAATTAGGATGATAACCTCTGGTCATATCCCCAATAAAGAAAAATTGAAATCATGATTTGTTGTTTTTATGAATAGAAACACCATTCGAAAATCAATTAAAACATTTTTAGGGAAAATAACATTTCCATTTTCAAATCACATCTTTAAATATAAAAATTTAAAAAATATTATAAAAATCCTTTTAAATAACCATGGAAACTTATAACGGAATACTCAAATCATTTATTGTTTATAATAGACCAAAATTAAATTCATTACATATATGTTAAATGAAAACATTCCTTTTACAATTTTTTAGAAAAATCAAAAAGTTCCTCATTCAGAAAAGGATAAGAAAATTATTATTGAGACATTTTATGAAAAATAATAATTATTAAAAATGAATTTAAAAAATCATATTAGAATATTAATAACATTATTTAAAATAGTTTTAGAAAACATGGACATGGAAAAAAAGTTGTTTCGAACGAATAGATAAATAAAGTTGATTTTACTTAAAAAAATATTTTTAGCCACTTGTGAACTTAATGTGATGAAAATAAAAGGAAAATATTTCATTTTAAGAAATAATGTAAGGATTATAAAATTCATGTGTTTCATGAGATGAAGATCATAATATTTCATCATCAGAACCATAATCATAAATAGTCTTGATAAACAATAACATTGCAACAAAAAACCATTACAATTTTGGAATCATTTGAATCATAAGAACCATAAAGGAAATAACTATAAGGATATTTAGATCACAATTACTATCATAATATTAAACATAAAACTCCTTCATTGGTATTATTTACACCACAAAAAATAAACAAGTGGTGAAAATGATACCTACCGCCCAAAAATAAAAATGAGATGAAAATCCATTACTTATTTAGTAAATTTTGAGTCCTAAGAACCATTAAATAACTATAATAAAATAAAACATTATATATCCTTAAAAAAATTATAATAATGAAATATCATTTTAAAGGTTAATTATATACACCACACAAAATAAGAGAGTTGGGAATATGAAATAAGTATCCTCTAATCAAAAGTGAGACTAAAATACCCTTACCTTAGGTTAAACTTTTTTCATACACATAAAAACCACATATATAATAAATATAGATTTATTTAACATATATTATATAATAATTCTCATATATATCTTACCATATATAATTTATTTATAACCTTTTGTCACCGGTTCATTGAAACTTCTTCTTTAAAATCATTGTTTCAGGTGATATCGGTTTTTTTCATCTATGTCCTACTTAAATAGTATTGTTCATTGTATTATTATCATTAATAGATCATCTAAATAATTTTATATTCATTATATACATGTTTATATTCATTCATAAAATTATATATAGAAAAATAAACTACATTGTTCAAGGAGATCACAGGTTGAATATACGCATTAACACTATTTATAATTTTTTATGAAGGGAACGAAAGAATGTTAAATAATAAATCTTCAGTAAATAAACATTATTATATCATATATATCATACATATTCATAAAATATTTCCTTATTACCATCCAAGTATAACTGAGATGAAAAAAATCACATTATCGTGTAGGTGGAAGTCGACGCGTACGCACAATCGACATTATCAGTTTACAATGGTTTGAAAGTAAGAAGGTAGATGTGATATTATAATTCCATAAGTATAATTATGTCATAATTATAGTATATAAACATTAAACCATTACTATTACCCAACCATAACATAAGTTGATAATAAATGAATTATATCGATATGTGGAAATGGTTTGTCGTACGTACGACATAGTGATATTTTCAAATTCACATTTGATGGAAATATGGTGAATAAAGGCCTTCTCATAATTATAAAATAATTTTAGAATATTTATGATGATAATGTTATTGTTTTAGGAAGAATATAAAATATTTATTGGAGTTAAAACAATAATTAAATCGAAAGTTATCCGTTAAGGCGATTGCCTCTTCAATGAAATAACTCCTTTAGATCTCCTCTTAAGGGCTCTAAGGATGAAATTTTGGGAACACCAAAACCTATATAAAGTGTATATTGTATTTTAGAAGAGAACATGGTATATTTTGATCGATATATAAGGCTCAATTTACTGCGAATAAGAGAAAGGAGGAGTTCTCTTTGATAATTGAATGGAAGGGAATTTTTTAAAATTTTTAAAAGTTTTAAATATATTGAATTAATTATAAATAAAAATGGTTCCATATGGCCTATATATAGGTGATTTATTTCATTATAAACTATATATTGACTCCATTTGTTCACTTAATATTTTTTTATTTTAATGTAATTATTAAAATATTTTTTTTCATAAGTTATTTTTAATTCTAATTTAGATATTGTTCATTTAATTTAACATAAAATACTTCAAAAAAAGTTTAAAATGGAATATAATTATTCAACATTACACTAATATTTAATATTCATTAAAAAATCATGGAACATATTCACTCACCTAAATTATATTACTTTTAATTTTTTATAAAATTTTATTATTATATTTTTTATTAATTAGATAATTATTGAATCGGTGTTGCATAAGAATTTAAGGTCATTATATAATTAATAAAAATTATAAATAATTTTCAATAATCAAAATAATTTCATTAATAATGAAATAGAAAATTATATTATTTCATGACATTCTTTGGTACCTATGTGGAAACATGAGATATAATTATAACTAAGAGAGAGACATTTTGATACATTCTTTGATTTAAATATTATATAGTTCATTTTCGTAGACAAGTATCTGTTAAAAAACTCAATTTTTATCCTAATTTGATAAGTTTTGAATTAAATTTTCCAAATAATAATTAGTATGAATGATTATGGCTTTTTCACTTAGTTTTTTCAAATATTAACACGATTTACCCATTACTAGGGTAATAAATTTTATCACGGTAACTATTTATATTGGTCAAAAATAAAAGAGAATAATTTAAAAAAATTTAAACTACTAATTAGAAAAATGGAATCTATTTTGAAAAATTAAGTACATATAATTGGAATGAATAAATTATAAAATAAACAGGAAAAACATGATGAAAACTACATTATCGAAAAATGAATTGTTAAGAATAAAACTTGATTTATTCTTATCTCATGCATTGTAAAAATATTAGATGAAATTTTATAAAAAATATTGAATATATAATATATATATTTATTTAAACTTATTCAATAATATGTATAACTTTATTTTAATAAAAATAAAATACATTGGGAACATAATTTTTTTTCCTGGAAACTGCCTTTTATTTATAAAAATGTTATTCCACTAAATTAAAAAATAAAATTTATTCCAATGATATTAACTAGATTATTTAAAATATTCTATAACTAATTCTACTTTGAAACTATTTTTTAAAAAATGGGACTTTTTACATGTCTGAAATGAAAATATAAATTTTAGTATAAAATCAAAATATTTAAATACTCACTAGAAAATCAATTTTCTAAAAAAAATTTACAAAAAATCATCCAAAGATAATTTTAATTTTTTTATTTAAAAAAATGGAATTAATTTAAAAAATAAAATTTATAATAGTTTAAAAAATTAATTATAACATTTCCTCACAAATATCAATAAAAATATGTTTTTATGAAACTATATTTTTTAATAATAAAATGACATTACTAAAAATTTAGTGATTATTAACTAAGAATTTATAAATATATTTATATTGAGTATTAAATTTATATATACATCCTAAAGTAGTTTACCTTATTTATACCCATCAATTTAATGGATTGGTTATAACTATCACATAATGATATTTTAATAGTTTAATGCACTTTGTTTAAACTCGGTGTTGCATATAGTGCAAGAAATAGAAAAATTAGATTTAATAGAAAATAATATATTTCATAGAAATATTTGAGTGTTATAATAACAGTATAGTAATTATGTATGTAATTATTCATTTCATCACTATGATATTATTTATTTCTCAACATGTGATTATTTATTTACATTGTTATGTCATCCATGGATATATAATTATCATACTATCAATTATATAAAATTATTTGTTTATTTATATCTACCATATTATTTTTTCTTATTGATGTCATGATAGTTTCCACTATACACCACCCCTTACTGAGTGTATAAGATGATCTATTTCAATTATTTAAACCTTTCCCTAGAAAACCATAAATATCATTATGAATTATCTAAGGGGAAAAAAGAGGAATAATAATATTTCATGAATTTTAATGATGTTTACCAAGTAATGTATTAATTATCTATATATCTAGTCTCTTATGATAACTAAAAATTTAATACTGTTTGTTTTGATGTATATATTTTGTACCATTATTGTAAAATTCTTTCTATATCTGCATATCTAAATTTGAGGTTATTATAGTGTGCTTCGAGTAGTGGGTGAGAAATGTATTCTCCAGATCACCTGGACGATATCTCATACCCTTCACTCCTCAAGGAAACCAAATGTTTCATACACTATATGACCAAGGAATGGATTCAACCAAAGTTACATAGTATAGTGAATATATCAAAGTGATGTCCAATGGGAATAAATAAGCACGAATTCCCCCATCACACAATACTACGAAATCGTAGAGTAAGGAATAATACCTAAGAGAATAAGTGGAAAGATTTATTATGAAACTTGAGGTCTAAAATCATGATCTCCCTTGGACTAAATATATATTTTATGACTTATGTTAATATTGAAGTAAAAAATATTAAGAGATAAAATAAAATAAATAAATGATAACCTATCTATAATTGGACGAAGGATTTCCCCCTATAATTCATATTCCCCTACCCCCATACAATTTATAGCCATAATCATAATGTTGGGTTTTTGGGATCACCACCATGTGGACTTAGGTATTTAATTGCATGTTTTTATATATAGAGAGATATTCCTTCAACATGTAACTATGATGAGTGTGAATCATTTACCATGTTCTTCCTTTGTCTCCTCCTTTCATCATTAACCATGTGTAGTATTCATTAGATAAATTCCTAGTATGGTCAGTAAATTGGTGTGGGGGATATTTTTGGTCCAAAAGGGATATTAATATTCACCACATAGTCCCCTTTTATCATTAATGACCATATATTACTAATCTTAAATTCAACATATTAAATCTATGTCTGTTTCTCTGATGTATTGGGTATTGGAACTTGAGAATAAATTGGTTATTGGATATAGATTTATAGTTAATTATCATCATTTATTGTCCATTTATTATAGTGTCATGGAGGATCTTAAGGATCCATTTTTACTCCTTGTTATTAAATAATTATGGAATTCTAACTTTAATAGTGTAAAGTATCATAATGTGGGGTGTGTTAGAGTGAATTTGTAGTGTGAGTTGGGGGCTGAGGTTTTTTTCCATGAGAATGAAGTCCATGAGAGTTAATCTAAAATAAATTGGCACTGGAATACTATTTTTCCATCATAGTACTACATTTTATTTTGAACATAATATTAGGAGTCTGTTTGAGGCTATATCGACATGGTAAATCCTTATCAAACTCTTTCACCAGGCTATATTATTAGTTAGAATATTGTTAGGGGATAGAGTAGATACCATTGGGATAAGAAAAACCTATTAACATGAATCTGTGATACTATATATGGGATTTGGTGTATTATCAGTCTCTAATTAATGATACATTGGGCACCCAATGTAGATATAAGGTCTCTGGTGGAAGCTACAGAATCCTTAGTATTTCATTAATTATTATTCAACTACCAGATCATATTGTTTGTTCTTCATAAAAATAAATTAAAAAAATAATATATAATCATTTTTTCAAAGAATTAATTATTTTCAATAAATTACAAAACATTATAATGATTTGGAATAATTATCTCACAAAACTATAACTTTATTATTTTAGGTTTTACTTATATATATTTATACAGAAGGAAAAAACACAAGTAAAAAAAGGAAAAATTAGAATGAATTTTCATCCACACTTGAGCGATTAATTATCCCCACATAATTTATCTCAACAATAATATGAACTCAATTTTCAGTTCTGTTCATATTGATCCCTTGGTTTTTGAATTTCATGTGATTAGGAATTAGTTGGATCAAATTTAATCAATATACACATTTTCAAATTACACTATCTAAATATTCTTATTTACTATTTAATTTCACCATTCATTGGTACATATTATGAAATAAATTTATACATCATCTTCCCCTTCTTAATTTGAGTTTATAATTTCCCTCACTATCCATATTATTTAATAACAAGGTACTTTTACAATTTTTTTAAGATATTATGTGTAATGAAATATTCACTCAGCATAGAAAATATAAAAGAAAACTATTCCAAGATAGTCTGTCTCCTTAAAGAAAATTTGTTAGATGTCATGGAATAGAAGTAAAGCATAGGAAACTTAATATCAAGATATCTTAAAATCTTATTTATGGATTTTTATATTTAACTCACACAACAAATTTCAAGATATCAATGGAAAAAACGAGTCTTGTCCCATCTACTCATTTTACTCTAATTCATATAACTTATAGAATTTCTATTTTTGGTGGATCCCTGAGGTGTTACATTAGTATAAAATAATACTCTTCCAATATTAATCTTATTAATCATGTTTTTTCATATTCAAAAACATTTCACATAAATCCTTTTAAAATTATGTTCACTAAACTCGGTGGTGAAATAGTAGCCAGGCCAAAAAAATACTCCTCCCATAATAAGTTAGTGTGTGGGGTTTCTATTATTCCAAAAACAACACCCTTATTTTATTATTAATATTTAGAATAAAATAGATCATGGAGTTACCTTTATTAGTTTAATGGGTTCCCACCACCTGTCCAGTGAAAAACCAACATCAAAGATAGAAATATAAGGAATTATGGGTCTTACTTTTTCTCAGTTTGAAGAACAATGGAATCCACTTATTATTACATGACACTTATAGGGAGAGGACCATATTATTTGTAGTAATAATTTGTCTATTATTGGAATTATTGCTTGTTACTAACTCCATCTTCATTATTAATGGGTAAAAATGGAACAAACATCTTTTATTATTCTTCTTCCACCTCTTTTGTGGATTCCTATCTAAACTATGGTAGGGAAAATTTGAATTGGGATTATTATTTGATTTCAATATAGAGGGTATTAGACGAAACATTATTTTCAATAAAATATAAATGATAAGAATACATAGAATAAATTTCCTACTCTTGACCCTCAACAAGTTTCACTTCCTACTTATACAACTTTAGCACATCCATCACATTGAATGATTTAGGTAGTGGGGGATCATCCTCAAAATTCCTTTAGATCTCTTAAACCTCATATATAAAGTGGGAATAGATAGAATCAAATATCATAATGTATGGTATTGTGACCTCTTCTTGTTCTTCTTCTTTAGTTTCTTATAATTCATGATCCATATCAAATACAATGGACATTGGATTCCTTAGTGTATGATTTTTAATATCCCATGGTAATTTTATAACCCATTAAAATAAGAATAAATACCCATGTTTTCCCACCAAAATTATTTCTCATTACAATAAAGCATGGTTCAATTGAGTAAATACATAGGAAAGGAATAAAAGAAAAATGTGACGAGGATCGTAGTGTGAATTGGTTTCCTCTATGAAAATAGTTCCAATTTTGTTTTGAATATTTTTGAGTAAAATAAATTTTAATAATACTCTAGTTCAAACATATCATGGTTGTGCAGTCACACCATGATCATCGAGTTTTCACTTATTTTATTTTTGGGTTTTTGAATAAAATTAATCATGAAAACTAGGTTGGTGTATTGAATGTGTAGTGAAAGAAGGAATATAATAAAAATGAAAATAAAAATAGATTTGGGAAGATGTTATAGTTATAGTTGTGTAATCATAGTTGTAGTAATATCAACATATTCTATTGAGTATAAAAATATTCATATTCTTATCAGAAGACTATTTTTTCCTCAACCACATTCTCTATATATTTCAATAATTCGTTTTTTCTTGGGTATAATGATGAAAAGTCTTTAGGTGATTTTATATAGTTTGTCTTTACTCAACCACATTATCTCTCAATTTATACTTTGAGAAGTGGGAGAGAATTGAGTTATCAAGATCACTTGGTCACTCTAAAAAACCCTTCAATTTTTTACCACACAATCTATTTATTACATTGTCTGATTAATGAATGGATTAATTAAGAGTTCTATGGTATAGTGAAAAATCCCCCCTCCCATTCCCCTATCACTAAGCACAATAATATTTTGGAGTGAGAAATAACATATAAGAACATATATAAATAGTATTCTTGTGAAACTCAAGAACTAAATCACGATATTGATCAAAGTATCCACATATGGTAGGCCTTCTATGGATATGTAAGTGGAAAATTAGAGAGAGATATCAAAAAATAAAAAATTAAATTTAGGAATGAAAAACTATTTAACATTCCTCCATGCAGTTGGCCACCAAAATTTTTTATATCCCCAACCCCAAATTACACATTATATCCATAATCATAAAGTTTATGTACTGGGATCACAGCCACATAGAATTTGGTCTTTAATGGTATTTTTCAACTTTTATTGTGAGATGTACGCAACATGAAGATATGTTGAGTTGGAATCAATAGCCACAATCTTCTCTAACCTCCTCTATCGATCATTCACCACATGAACTTTTTCTGGAAACTCTAGTAATATGGTTAAGAAATTTGTGCAAGGAAATATATATGGTTCGCATAGGACATCCATGTTATACATATGTTTCTCTTTCAAAAACACCAAGAAATGATCAATTGGTCTGATATTAGTAGGTTAAATCTATATTTGTGCCATGATGTATTTTTTTTGGAACATTAGAGTGTTTTTATATGGAAGATAGAGTGTCACAACAATTTATAAAGATACCTTGGTCAATGAATATAGTGTCATAGCATATCTTTAGGCTCCACTAGAATACTTTTTGATTAAGTCATTGATGAATTATAAATAATTTCAATATAAATTATCACAATGTGGAATGTATTGGAGGGATTTTAAAGCATGAATTGGTAATTGAGGTGACATTGGAATGATAATGATGCCCTAGAAAGTCTATATGGAATCCATTAACATAGTCTCCATATTGTGGTCCGTCATTGACTACATTGTCTTTTAAATGTAATGTGTAGACTATATGTGAGGATATGTTGGTGAAAAAGTGACCTCTAAATATCTTCTACCAAGATACATTGGTTCCTAATATAACCTATAGGGAAAGCATAACTACTATTGGGCTGAGAATACCCTATCAAGATGAGACTGTGAGACTACATTGGGGTGGGGTCGTTTTCTCAACCTCTAATGCATAATATATTGGCCTCCCAACATAGTCTTAAGGTTTCTAAGGGAAATATTGGCATAAATAATATTTATTTAGATAATCTTCCATTTTAAAATTCTCTAAATCATTATTTAATATAAATAAATAAACATCTCATCTATAAACCATGTTTCAAATAATTAAATATTTTTAATAAATTTCAATACTTTTTTATGATTTGAAATAATTGGATCCTTAAACTAATTTTTATTTATTTATTACTATATTAGTGTATATTTACAAGGAAACACACAAAATACAATACAAAAAAGTAAAAAAATATCTCCAAATTAAGGCTTTATAATGGCCTAATTTTAATTTATGTGGAAACATATTGATGATGCAATGATGTTGTTGAGGTATGATTAAGTGGGGGTATGAATTGATTTGGTATGTGTTTTTTGGATGTGGTACATCATATTTGACTATGAAATATGACATAGGGATATGGTGTGTGGTTTTAGTTGTGATCTGGTCATATCGTATGTGGTTATATTGATATTGAAGAGACAAAAGGTCCAAAAATATTATTGGGGTATGAGGGTGACTAGTTTAGTAGGGACATGGGTGTGAGGTACAATTATAATATATTTTTAAGATATTATATGAAGATACTTGTTATTGGTTGTACTGAGTATGCCTTAGTGAAGTTGGAGTGGTAGTTGACCTCATAATTTAATTAGTTGGTATCATTGTTTATTTATTGAGGATTTTTATGCATCTTTCATATTTACATGTGAGTTTACTGGGAGGATAAAAATGGGTATACTTGTACTCCCACCCATATATATCCATTGTCCTATTTTTATATATTTTCATGATGGAGTTAGTGATCAGGATAGGCATTAATAGAACTTTATGATTATTGGTGTATGAGTTTCTTCCATAGTATATGGTTTTATTTTGGTACTAGTTTTGATTATATATGTTATATCATACATTGTTGAATGTTTTTTGTTTCATATTATTGAGTTGGATTTTATTATTGGGTTTCATTGAATTATTCTTGAGATTATGAGGGTAATTGATCCTATAGATGTGTTTTAGACCCTCATTGATAATCTGAAACTTGTGGCCTATTGGATGCATGCTTTAGGAGTCACAATTTCCTTCACTTCTAGGCTAGGAGGGGTTCCAGTATGAATGGGCTATGACTGTTTCATTGATAGAAATATCAAAAAAGTAAAATTTATAAAATTTTGGAATTGATTTTAACACTTTAGATAATGAATCAAAAGTAATTGTAATTATAATTTTTTATAAAATATATTATAAATATCCCTCAATTGTTTGGTATCTTTTATTTTTTGTTATAGTCATATTTTAGATTTAGATATAAAATCAGTTTTATTAAAATATGATGATTTTATTGATTTTATTTAATAATTGTTTACCACTATTAATTTTCAACAAATTATATAAAAACTATATATGTATATATTAACACAAAGATAATAATATTTTAAAATAATCTATTCTTGTTGACACAAGATGAAGTTTAATTTTTTGTTTTTCAAAAAATGCTATAAGATTTTAAAAAATAGTTATTTTATTTTCATAAAATGACTAAATAGTTATGAGAATAATAAATACTAAAAATTACAATTAGGTTGATGTTAAATTATATACATTTTCTAAAAATTGTTTTTTATCAACCTAATAATTTATAAACCAAACTACTTGTTGAATAAGAAATGGGAAAGGACAGGTTTTCTCCTCTAAAATCAATTTAATGTGGGTATTAAAATACATTAATCAAAATTTTATTTATATTTTCCATTATTTAAGAAGTTGTATCATTTAATAAAAATATTATTTTTTTTTTCTAAATATTTTAATGATTAGATAAATAACATTATTTTAAAATACAATACAAACATTAAAGATTCAATATCAAGGTGATAATAAATAAAAAAATCAATAAAATTATAAGATACAATACCAAATTGTAAATTATGATTTTTTGTAAATATAACATACAAGAACACTCATTATCTTGGCTAATATAATTAATTTAAACAATAGTTATCCTATTTATCCGCCCCATGGTATCATAATTTACTTCTATATTTAAATATTTTTCTATATTTAATATCACTCCAAATTTACAAAGGGGGTATTTTATAAACTCAAAAACTGATGAAGATCATCAAGAGTGGCGTGATTCCATGATATATAACTATTTTAAATATTTAGTAGTTTTATTCAACTCAAAAAAACATTTCCTTTTATTATATCCCTATTCCAAATAAAATTATTTTTATTAGTAGATCATATTGTAAATCTATGGTTCAGTGTTTTTATTAGATTTTTTACCATTCGTTTTCATATAAATAGAGTAATATATATATATATATATATATATCTTAGTATGTGATAGGAAGAAGCATATTGAAATACTATTATATAAGGTAAATATTTTTTCATTTACAAAACAAACACCATGATACCCAAAACACTATACACATTCTGCATCTCAACCTCTACGACGTGAGAATATAATTCTATGTAATGTATTATATATTTTTATTCTAGATTAAATTAAAAAAATCATATAATAAAATAATGTTCATTTTATGGGAGACAATTTTTAGAAAAAAAAATTATAGTATTAATTCTGGATTTATGGGTTCTTTAATATTATCTTGGATGAAAAATTTTCATTAAAAATATAATTTTCACTAATATATTATATATTTTTTTGGAATGGGATAGATATTTTAAAATACCTCAATGATATTATAATAGATCATGAAGAATATAAAAATTATTGATATATTTTATTAAGGTTATGAAGTGTTTTATGATATGGTTATTTAGTTTATACCCTAATTCCATATGTATTATTTTTTATTTTGTTTTAAAGCATTTTTTATATATAAATATGATAGTTATTAATAAATATATTCTTCCTTGTGAATATCTGATGTGAATAGTAGAAGAATGAATGTTGTCATTATTTTCAGTATATCATGCGAAAAAATTCAATAAATAAGTTAGAATTAAATGATGAAGGTTTGATGTGATTCTACTTTATAAGAAATGGTATATAAGTTTGATGATTTTTTTATAATATTAATGTTCAAGAACTATGTTAATGATTTTTAGAGATAACACAATATTTATAACGAATGAAGTAAAGGATAATTACACTTTTTGACCCATAAATGTGTTTATTTTTCATATTGATAAGGAAAAAAGGATTATTGTTGGATGATAAAATATTAAATTGTCAATTTTTGTTAATGAGTTGTGTTAGCTATTAAATTTATATCTATATAATTTTTAAGGGGTTATTGTATTAAAAATAGGCCAATATATGGTCAACTGTGGAAACTAGTTGAACCATAGAAAGTAATGTGGTTGTAGGAACCATCTCAACCACGGCTATGCAGCCCAGTCATATTTTAGGAGTATAGTGATGCCATAGCATGAATAGGGGTTAAGTGCACATACATGGAGGGGACTTCGTGGATGCACATATAATTTTCCAGTTCTTAGCCTCCCACATGTATAGAAACATCAGAGACCTTTCGTGGTCATCAGAACCCATGCATATTTGAATACTATTATGGGGAATGTACACAGTACATAATCACATCCCTTCCATAAAAAAAATTAATTAGGGACATCCCACTTACACATGTTGTTCACATATTAAAAATTTAAATATATATTTAGAAGGGCTATGAAGCATAGAACAATTTGATGATGTTTTTGTTCTCCATCATCACCGCATGGTAGTGTTTTTCTACTAGGTTTTATGCCACTCAACTACAACACTATACCACAACCATGTAATTAGATATGGAGAATGAGAGTTTATGTCAACCCATGGAATTAAAAAAACAAAAAATTCATGAGGTTATTGTGGTCAGTAGATGATGTCCTTAGGGATGTATGAAATTTTGGATTTTGTGATATCATGTGGTCAGCAAGTGATGAAGGACATAAAATATATAGTTATAATATAATTTATTATGGATATAGTTTATTGTCTATTTTAGTTCATGATGAATTATGGGTTATGTGGTTACCTTGAAGAAATAATGCATTTTTCATATATGTGGAATTATTCTTAGATAATCTTGAGAATAAATGGTAAAATAATTTGTTCAGATCGATCAAGGTATAAGATCATTCACCATTGGATATAAATATCCTTCATGATAACATTTTAGTTCCTAATAACATTGATAATTGATAAGATTTAGGAAATGATATCATAAAGAGATATATCCATTCGATGTTTAGGCCTGTTTATTCTCTTCAAGCACAAGATTAATTATTTACCAACTTCATGGGGATATGGTGACCACTACTTAGCTTCTGGGAAGTGTGAAAGATAATTACACTTACTTGGTACATGAGTTATATATGAAATCATCTTACCTAGTGTATGAGGTGGAGGTGTAGACCACATGGTACACATGTGGATAAATGATCCTTTTCCTATTTTCATAAATAATAAACAGTTAATAGTGAGGAAAATCATTTAAAATAATAATAATAATAATATGTGGATGTGTTCTAGTAGTTCACTATATTCATGCACCATTATTTCATGAATTAAAACTAATTCACCGTAGTATTGAGGAGATAGATAGGTATCTAAATCTATAAAAACAATACAGAAGTATAATACTTGTATTACTAAGTATTCAGTGAATTAAGGATACCCAGATCATTCAAGGCCTGGTGTGGATTTCAAGACTGAAAGACCCATCAATTTTATTGATGATTTTATAAAATTGAACTTACTTGATCTACTATTCTATTGGAGAAATATCAATTTAAAAAATTTCTATAGTAACCTATTGTAAATCAAGATTGTTATATAAAAATATTAGTACCAAATGGATCATTTTAATAGGGCGTATAACTAGTTACTATAGGTCTGATTAGTAAATATATCAAAGTCAAATAGAGGATATGGTGGTTGGGGTTTATAACCAACCGTGATATAAGAGTTTGTGGATGGAGTATAAGACTAGACATAGTTGGTGGATAGACTACTAGGGTGTATAACCAGCTGATACTGATGATTAATGATTGAGAAATATGACCAATCATAGTCTTATATGATTTAGTATACCAATGTAATTTATCAAAATTTTATAGTGGATAATCTATAGGTTAGGGTGTCTAACCAACTATAGCAATGAGTATAATTTTACCTAACATTGAAAATACTTTATTCTAATCTCTCTTTTATTATTACTTCACACAAGGTGTGGCTATGAGTTATTATTGATAACATTAATAACCTAAACATGTTTAGGAGATTTGATTACAATCAAAATAATTCATAAAATTAAACCATCAATTCACCCTCCCTAGTGGTCAACTACCCTAGGGCTCTACAAGTTGTATTAGAAAAAGGATCCATCTAAAGATCAAAAGGATATTTTTTTAGAAATGTAAAATCTTAATTATGGTAATAAAAGAGTATTTTTATCATTTTATATCATTAATTATCAAATCATGAGGAATAAGATGTTACCCTACCTCCTATAACTTATCAAATATATGAGATATATAGAAATTGTAGGTTATTTCCCATTATTGAATATGTTTCTATGACTCAAGTTGATAGGTTAAATATGGTGTTATATTTAATGACTCAATATATAATGTTGTTGACTCTATCAGAAAAATTAAACACCACGTTCATGGGTGTATAGAATTACAAGGAAATATAGGACAAACTGAGAAGTATCTATTAATGTATTGTCAAAGTCAAGGAATTAAAACTTCATGTATAATAGATAAATTTTGAGGAAATAAAAAACATTATTAATGAAAATATTGAGGTATATTTACCAGGTTGAATGTGATAGTTAGTAATATTCAGGGGTTTAGTTGGAATATGGATGATCCTATTATTATCAAAAATATTTTGAATAATTTTCCAAATCAGTTTGATAAAAAAATATCAGGAATGGAAGGAAGATAATATTTTAGAGTATATAGTATACATAATTTACTCACTTATTATAATTTGAGAAAATAATTAGCCTTTAAAAAAGATGAAATTGACTTTAAATCTATGGTAAAAGGAAAATTCAAGATGAATATAATGAAATATCAAATTAATCAAATACTGCTGATGTTGGAGATCTTAATGAAATCAATACCCTAATTTCAAGGGGATTCAAAAAGTTTACGTTGAGATGAAAATTTATAAAATAAAAAAAGAGATCAAATTTTGATAGATCTACAATATTTTACCATCACTATACTAATAATAAGGTTTATAAATCTAAATATGTTGAGAAATATGAGAAAAATAAAAAATATTAAATGCAGAAGAAGAAGAAGAAGAAGTATTCAAGTAGCAAGTATAAGAATTTTTTAATAATGAAGGTACAAGATGAATCGTCATCTAGAAATATATCATAAGATGAAGTAAACATTATTTCTCATGTTAAGATAAATTTTGGTTCATCATGAAGTGATGTTAATGGAGAATAAATAAAAAAATCTAATGAATGATGAAAGATAATCTGGAAGGAACCCTTGAGAAAAAAATAATTTCAAGAAAGAAAAGATAGAATTTTAGAATGCGAATAAGAATATTTGTTCTTAAAAATTGGATTATGATATGAAATAAAGTTATTATTTTAATTAAATTATTAATAATGGTGTGAAGGATGATAATTTTAAGAAGATGGAACATTATCTGGAGAGGATACTGGCTTAGAAGGTGGAAGAAATAGTCAATACACAATAAAGGTTTATTGTAGCACAAACTGTATTAAAGATAATCAGAGAGGTATTTAGAAATAAATTTTATCTTCATGTTTAATCTTTACAATTTAGTGGGGATATGGGTTCTAACCGGTCAATAAAAACTGCATATAAATCCATCATGATATATGGAAAGAGCTTCTAATAGTGCTGTGGAAAAATATTTTGTGATCTAATTAGGACTAATAAGCCAAATAAAAAATATTCCAAATAAAATTAAAAGAAGAATATTCACTAGAAATCATTACTCTAAAAGAAAATGAAGGCTCAAATAGAATAAATATAGTCATATTAAAATTCTGAACAATTTTTTATCAAGGTGGGAGATCACAATTCATTGGATATTTCTAGTGTTGTGGAATATATAGACAAAAAACACTTTTTTGTTATAATATAACCTTTTTGTAATGTGTAAAGAATACAGAGGGGTATCTTTTGTAAAAATGAGTGTTAATTCATAAAGGAAATAAGTCGTGAATAAAACATCAAAAAAAATTTACACCTGGAAAAAAATTTAAAATGTTGATGATATGTGTGAAATGTCTTTATAAGTTGGTCACAATTATGAGGAGTGCATGACTAAATTTGTTGGAGAGTTTCCCTATACTATGAAATGGAATAAAATTGAAAATTATAAAATTTTAGATTCATAAAATATTATACTTTCAAAAGGGACATGTGTGAAGCCTATAGAATCTGACTAGGTAAAAAAAGAATTCCTAGTGATCCAGATAGACTAGTTGCATTTGTACAATAAAATGGATAAATAAGATCTGGATGTAAATGGTAAAGGAAATTTTTTTTTACAAGGATAAGGTTGTATTCAATATTAGATTTCAACAAGTACATATCTTATTGTTTAAGAAAAATCATTTTAATGATGTGGATAGGCCGGGAATGGAAAGAACACATGTATAACAATATTACCTACTCAAGAATATGAATTCATAAAGATAATTCAAGATCCTGGGAAAGAAGTTTCCTTGAAAACTGAACTACAAAAAGCAATTTTAAACAAACAATAATATCAAGAGGCAAAATAGGATAAGAAAAAACTGAGAGTCAAAATATAAGGGAGAATCTAGAGAAATATTCTCATGATGAGTCTAGAAGTAAAAGATAATACTAGGTTTCGAGAAAACTATTAGACTTTGTGAAAATAATAGGGAAAAAATAGTTCCATCCTTATTTTCATATCAATATTCTCCTATGATAATATATAGTGAATTTAAAGGGATAAATTCTTCCCTTTAAGGGGAGAAAAGATGATATAAAGATGTTAAATATTTACTACATAGTGAATATGTAATTTCAAAAAAAACTCTATAAAAATTGTAATATGAGGTATTTTAATCACTCACACATCCCAATTATATATAATTTATATATTATCAAGGGGATTTGATACTGGACTAAAATTATAAGCTATTTTTTACACATGAAATTTTTGATTTTTTTGATTACATAAGTGTAGAATGTATATATTTCATAATGAATATTTATGATTAAACCCAAAACGAGTTGTAATATTGGTATCACATGAATATTTGTTTATAGAAAGACTTAAAAACCTAGTTTAATCCATACTTCTTTCTACACTAGTTTTCCCCAAGTAGACTTAGAGTGGTTTAGTTAAATATTATTCTCTAATGAGAATCTTGTGGCATAATCCTTCTCTTATATGTGTCTCATTATATTATTCTAAAATACAAGAAGGATTATAGGATTTCAATGTGACATGGGAAGGATATTTATAAGTTATGAATACCCCTATTTTACCTTTTCATTTATTATTAGTAAGGAGGATAATATCACAAACTCTGTAAAGAGGAGTTGTATTGAAAAAAAATCAATGGGGAGATTGAAGAGCCCAAGTGAATGTTTAAAAATAAATATTGTATTTATTATCAAATATCATACGGCGTAGAGACGATGGATAAGGAAGATTTAAATAATGTAGGTTTTATGAGCTACTACTTTATAAGAAGTTGAAAAAACATGTGAAAATTACTGTACTTCTCTTAATGTTAATGACATCTTCTAAAAAAATATAGATAAAAAATTATTCACAAAAAATTAAGGAAGGGACAATTACCCATGAGGATTCATCCATGTGATTATATTTCATATAAATTATTAAATTGAATTACACATGGATGATATATATTTTATTGGAAATTTTTGTTATGGAGTTATATTTTCTCTTGAATTTATTTATAAGTAATTTTTTAGGACTTGGCTTAAAATAGACCAACGTATAGTTATTCATGGAAGCTAGTTCAAACACATCCACTAAGGTGGTCACAAAAACTGGCTTGACCACATCAAGCTAGAACAAGAATCTAGGAGTATAATAGTGAGGATAGATCATGTATAGGGGTTAGTAATGCATGGATGGAGGGCCATGGGTCGGTGTAGCTAGCATGTGGTGGTGCTTATCCTCCAACATGAGGGGTGACAAGGGAGACCCTATATAAGAACAAACAACCATGTTGATTTCAATAACACTGTGGAGAACACCCAAATTAGTTAAACACATCCAATCCATTATAAAATCAAATATGGGATATCCCCCTTTATGCACATTTTTCATTTGTTAAAATGTTAAAAACATATTATGTGGGGTCTTGACACATACATCTATAAAATGATGTTTTAGATCATCATCTTCACCATGTGGTTGGGTTCATCTGATAGGATTTTTTTCCACTAAAATGAAACACCAAACAACAATAATTTAATGAGATCTCAACCATGAATGTTCAAATAGATTCACTGAATTAAAATAATTTATAATGGAAAGGAGACCATGTGGTTAATAGGTGATATTGTAGGGCTTATAGATGTTGTATATTTGGTGATAACACGTGGTCGATAATCATTGATGTCCCTGCATCATGAAGTTTTGGATGGTTCACATATTATAATGGTTTTTTCTCCAAGTGAGTGAGTTATTACCAATAAAATACATGGATACCACAATTCCATCTATAAAATTTTGAAGATATGGTATTATTCTAAAATATGCATTATAATTAATGGTGAAACTTGTTTATTGGATTAATCAAGGGATAATATTGTTCATAATTGGATATAAATATCCTATTTGAAAAAATATCAAACTATAATCACTTAAATAAGAGATAAAATTTAATAGTGGAGGTTATCAAGACATATTTCCATTTGATTTTGTGGGATTTATTAGATGCGCATATCTTAAAAGGAACCATGAACTAAGCACTTAAGGAGAAGGTAAACACAGCTTAGTCTGTGGGTGAACTAAAGGATAAGGTTACATACCTAGTGTGTGAGGTAGAGGTATATTCCACAAGGTAAATTCTTTGAGAAAGGGCCCTCTTCCAATTTTCATAAAGGCTATAGAAAGAAATGTGAATAATGAAAGAAGAAAAAATATATGTGGATGTCTGTTATGTGTTTTCCAAAAACATGAACCATGATTTCATAAAGTTAATTCAAAGTGAAAGAGTTGATAATAGAGGCTGATAACCGATACACAACAATATAGAGGAGATAGAGAATCAACTTAAGCTGAATAAAATATAGGAGAAGATGATTTTCATGACTAAGTATTTAGTGGACTTAGGAGGCCCATAACATTCAATATCTTGAGTGAGTTTTAGTGTTCTTAAATATTTTAGATGAGAAAGACCAGTTGATCCAATATGTATGCGGAAGACCAAATTAAAACAGGGTTTGAATCAAGGAGGTGTATATCATGATATTTCTATAAAAAATAAGAACTAGAATGAGTTTATTACTAGGGAGTATAACTAGTTTTTGGGAAGCTAATTGGGAGGTATAACCATTCGAAGAGAAGAGAAGGTGGTCATGTTATATAAAAAATATGAAAGAATAGTTGGTGGTTATGGTGTAGAATGAGACACAACTAGATGATTGAATTATGGGTCATATAACTAGCTATTTTTGAAGATTGTCGATTGGTTGTATAACCAATCACACCCTTCTGTGACCCATAAGACCACTATAATTGATAAAATTTTATAGTATAGAATATATAGGTTTGTGTGTCTAACTAATAACCCAAAGGAGTCATCTTTTTCAAAACCTATTAAATACTATGTACTGACCACTCTTTTATTATTACATCACATGGGGGAGACTATATGATATATTTTATTGGATTGAAACCATTAATAATTTAAAATTGATGAATTAAAAAGGAATTTATTTTTAAAAGTAAACTATTAATTCACCCCCCACTGTGTTCAATCTGACCTAGGGCTCTACAACATGATAAGATATATTATATTTATTACCAAACATATTGTCTTAATTATGTCCTATAATGTTGAGTAAATATTATCAATGTTAGAATAGGTGAATTGATATAATAATAAATACAAAAAAACTTTCAAACACTAGTAGTGAGGTATTAGAAATATTATGCTAATTTCAAAATTATATAATGATATGGTTAAAACAAAAAACAAATATTGAGCCGTGAATAGTGTTAAATCATTAAACCAAAAAGATTTTACATCACATTCTATGAATTGTGAAAATATTGTACTTTATATATGATAAAAATATATGATGTGGCTCTGATGTATATTAGATATTGTGTGAGATATAATTATAAATGCATAAAAATGATTTCAATGTGAATTTGGTACCATATTTATATAAGAAAATAAAATATTGAAACCATGTGAAGATTGAAAAAAGATTACCATTGATGAATTAAAACATGAAAATAGAGAATTTGGATATTATTTGGAATCAAAAATTATTGTGATGATATTTCCATGTTTTTTTGTTGTTATGATATATTTTATAATTTTTATATTATGTTATTGGGGTTTTTACTAAAATTATACTTATTTATATTATAACGCTTCAATGTTTATGTTCTTTATTACAAAATTATTTTTATTGTAATATGTTTATGCCTCTAAAAAAAATGTTGTTAGTCTAGTTAGGCCCTTATGTACCAAAAGGAATAGTTATTCTAGTGTTGTTATCTCAAGTGATTAAAATAAAGAATGTGGTAATTTCGTTGTGAATCCAATTAAAATAAAATTTTATCTCCATTAAAACTCTCTCATCCTCTAGAGAGAGGGTGAAAACTACCTAAAGCATAGATTAATGTGAATTGAGCTAATAGAAATAAATTTCTATTCAATATTTTCCTATATTTTCATCAGTATTCAATTTTATTTCATTTATATTTGAAATTTCCAATTCACCCCTCCATCTCATGATATATTAATTCACATGCTATAAAAACAATTAATATCAGAACCCAACTCTATTAGTTCATAATGATCTTACAAATTCTTGGTGATGATCATAAAAAATTATTAATCAAGGGGAATTTTATAGATGAATACAATAGAAACACTCTATCTTTTAGAGCTTAGAATATACCTACTAAAAATTTCTATATAACGGTTCTTTGAAAATAATGGCATTTATAACTTGTCTATCATGATAAAACCATATAAACTTATTAAAATTGATCCTAATAAGTTGAAATATATTGAACCTATTAAATATAAATCTATCTATAATGTTCTAAATGAATTATTTATTTCCATACTAATAAATTTATTTATCCATGTACCTGAATAATAAATTTACTAAATCTTATAATTCATGGTGCAATATGGTTTTGGGTGTACTATATTTCACAGTGTGGTATATATAGTGGGATGAAATATATTTTACATCACATTTCTATATGTATTCCTCCATATTTTCTATCATAATATTAGACATACTATAATTTAATAGTATTTTAAATACTATTTAAATTTGATATAATAAATGTTAAAAAGTTTTAACATTTATGTTATTTGGTGCATTTAAAAATTACCTTCAAATGTTTTAATGTTTTTAGATTAATTAATTTGAACATTTTTAATGTTTTAACTTTATTGTCACATTAATTTTTTGGAGGATGTATATAAAATAAAATCTATGACTTTTTCTATTAAAAAACATGAACATGTTTAAACTCTCTATGGTTGTGAATATATATCATTGCCACAATATCTTTGTTTTTTGTCACACTAAGGTAGTGAGACACCATGTGGGGAAAATGTAAAATTATCGTCAAATTTTATTATGTGTTTCATTTAAAATTTACTTATTTTATTGAATTTATATGGGTCTTAGTTTCTTCTTGGGGTTGTGATGGCTCAAGAGAAGGTTTTGGACAAATCGATTGACCCTCCAGTTGAAATTATTCTACAGGTACTTGATCTATATGTGATTAGTAAACATAATTTCACTATGATTTTAACATTGTGGAGACCCTCTATAAATAACCAGCCATTTCATGAACTTTTATGTATGCACCACAACTCTCTTACCATATAAATAATTCATCTATCTACAATTGGTCGTGTTGTGACCATGTCCTTGAGAAGTTTCTTTAAAGAGGGGTGGATTTGTAATTTCACCATAGTAACCCCTTAATTTTTCATCCTCTTTCCTCCCAATCCTTAATCAACCTAACTGATGTTGGGATCTCCCCTTGGGAGATTTTTGGTCATCACTTCACATATTTTTCTCATTTGAAGTGTAGTTTATCGTAAAGGTTCTCTTTAGATGAGTGTAATACCATCCTATAACTTGGTGTATTTTTCTTCATCTATTATTTTCTTTATCTTTTATAAACCCTAAATTTAATTGTTTGGGGATTCAATAAGAAGTTTCAACTTGGATATTATGATTTATTAGACTTGATGTCGGTATTCCTTAACATTTTTCGAATTTGAAATTAAGTTGTATGTCTCAGTTTTCATGTGAGTGTGTGTAGAAATGGGAGAATTATATTTTTGGTATCAAAGTGATTTATTAGGTCTATGTGAGTGTGTTAGACTCCATAGAGTGGTAGTGATGAATTTTGGATTGGTTAGGGTTGAAATCCAACCTCGATTCATGGGTAATGGTAGGGCTATCTACTAGGGGAATTTGATCATAAGGGATCCATTCATGCTCCGTTGAGTATAGAATAGCCTAGTAAAGATGTTAAAGGGTTCAGTTAATGTGTCATATTTCTTGTGGTGTTATTTGATTTTTATTTTTAATTTTCTTATGATGGTTTATTATAGATTCGTGGGTCTTCCTTGAGTGATAAGGTGAAACTTGAGATATTGATGTGACTTCACTTGAGTGATAAGGTATGGATAAAGTATGATAAATTGGGATTATAAGGGAAATGAAATGCTATGACTTATATTTGGGGTCCCAATAGACCTTCCCCTCCTGCATAGGCTCTAATTAGTTATGATTAGGAATTTATAGTATCTTAATTGTGCACAATGACACGGAAGGTATTTAATATTTAGTTGTTTATATATCTTTTTTGATGCATCTATCTTTATAAAATAATTTCACTAATGATAAGGGTCTATTGGTTGCATCCTAATAGTTTTATCCTCACACCCTGCATGGTAATCTTGATATGAATGAAAACTTTATACTCTTGGGTCCATCCAAGGATAAGTTCCCAGTAATATACTATTGAGTATATCTTGTTCGATAGGAATTAAACTTATTTTGGGACATTATTTGGGATCTTTTATAATTGAGCATCATTTTTTTCTTTTTTATCCAGTGTTTATAAATTTATCTTCTACATGTGGGGATATATTATTACTTGATGTACTAGATATTGTTTTGTACTCAGATATTTCATGGGATTTTGTTATTGTTTCGTTCATTGATTTATTTTACTATTTAAATTTATTATTTCTTCTATTTCATGTGTTTAATCTAATTATTATATAATAATGAGGAAATATTATCCCCATGCTACAATTTTTCCCCTTACCACTAGTTGGTATCCCCTTGTGTATGAGGAGGCACAAATGACGTTTTGATATCGCTCAAGATTAGACCTAGTGATCTGGTTCAGGGAATCACAGAATGGCATTGAATAACGTTTTTAAATGTTATATTTTGAGATTGGTATAATGGAGATAGAGTGGTCAGAACTCGGAAAAGAAAAGTTATGCTTATGTCTGGTCAATGAAAACAAGTGAACAAATAAGTTACTAGGGTAGTGGTATTATTTTTTATTAGTTTTCATGTTATGGATTAATTTTTTTCCTTTAGTATTGTTAGGTAGTTATGGTTTACAGGTTTTCTATTAGGCATATTAGTAAGAGTGGGTGAGTTTATGCATCATTATAGGCACATGTATTTGCATGTCACATTAATGATTTCTTCTGATTGATATAGGGTTAAACTTAATTAAATTATAGAAATTACATATTTTGTGTTTAATTGAATAAATCATTGGTAACATATAATTAATTTTACCTAATAAAGATTATTATTCTTTTTATTATGATTGTAACTTGTGTGTGGGTACTAAACACCTAGGATTAGACCTCAGGTGAGTACATGGGAGTTTTTCCTTATAGTTGTGGGTAACCATTAGGGGTGTGAATGATAGGGTTGTTTCCTATGTGTGAATCTAAAAAATTCATAAATCATTTTTAATTAGAGCTATTAATGGAAATAATACGTATTTATTTTTCCAATTCAAATAATTAAACCCCATCCATGTTTTTTGATGCCACCTAAGGTCCATAGAGTGGTTGTTTATGAAGTTGAGAATGTTTCGATTATACCTATATATGTTGAGGAGGTTTGGGATAATCATGATCTTGATTATTCCCCAATGATTTATGTATAAAATCCTTTTCAATCTAGAGTCTTTGTAAAATTTCTGTGGGATTCAAAGGCACCCATCGTGTAACACCCTAAGATTTTGGTGAATTTTTTTCAAAAAAAATTATTTATTTATGATAATTTTTGTTACAAAAAACATTGAGTTTAGATTGTATCATACAAAACACTGACTTTATATTGTATTACACCCAACACTAATTTTAAATGTAACATGACATACTTTTAAAATATTATTATTTAATACGATAGTTATCACATAACTGTTGGAATTGTGCGTGTAACACCTCGAGATTTTCGGAAATTATTTTTTTCAAATAAAATTAATCTTTTATTTTTTTATTATAGAAGAACACATAGTTTATCAATAATTAGTTGAAACACTATGTTTTTATTCTATCACACACAATACCAAATTTATCTTACGTTATATGCAAGACCAATTTTGAATAAAATGTGAAATACTATAAATATATCAATATTTAATATGATAGTTAACACCAAGCCACTCGAATGGAGGGAATGAAAAAGATTAAATAAATTATGAAAATATATGGTTTACAAATGTATATATAATTAATATTTTGGTAACCAATTAATTATAAATGAAGATAATATAATACCACTTGAAAATAAATGAAATCATTTTCTGAAAAATTCTTTTTACACCCAAAAACATGTTTTTCATCAATAAATTAAACAAATAAATTTTGGTGAATAATTTAAATTAAATTTAAATATTACATATTCATTAAAATTTTTAAATTTTATCTTATTTATTTTTTACATTATTTATAAGAATCAATCCAATTTTATGCTATAAACTGTATTTTCTAAAAAACACTTTTGTCTCCTTTGGCATACTCATTATAAAATTAATTTTTTCCACGATTATAAAATATATTTATAAAAAAAAACCTCATTTTAAAAATTTTAGTATAAAATTTTTCTTACGGTGAATTTTTGTGATTTTTTTGAAAAAGATTAATTTTTTGATGACTGGTGAAAAATAATGAATTTTAATTAAAAACAATATTTTTGTTTAATATATTTATAAAGTTAAATTATATGTAAAATGTGTTTTAAACTAAAATTAGTCAAATTATACACATAATAATCCAATTTATGTCATTTTAATAAATTTCATATTGAAAATTTATATGAAACTTTGTAATCTTTTGAACATTTCTTTTTAAAACCTTGCTTTCTCATTGCATTTCTAGGATTATTTTCAAATTATATTTCTTGATTTCTGTGAATAGAATTTGGAAAAGTGAATTATATATTAGGAATATTAATAATTTATATTATCTAATAATATCAAATTAAATTTTCATGAAAATCAATAGTGAAAATAGTAAAAATGAATTACCACAGTTATGGTAAAAATAGATTTACCAAGGGGTTAAAAAAATAAGGACTAAAAATAACCAAAACATGTAAAAAACATATTTTATAGATATATTTATACCTTATATATTATATTATTGATAATGGTAAATTATTAGAGCTTTGTGACATGAAAAATCCATCGGTGGAATTATTTCTTTCAAAACAATTCATGCGTGCCACTCACCTCACTTATAAATGGTAACCCATTCTCTCATCCAATTCACACAATTTAAAAAATTTCTTCATAAAATACCTACCAAAATAAATTAAAAATATCCCTAATATCACTGTATTATCCTAATTTTGGAGATAAATCACATATAGGATGGATTTTGGTAAAAACCTAATGTGCATACCTGTAGAAGAGGTAACGTTCATCAACGATCATTTTTGTTTTATTTCATCCTATTACTCATTTATTTATAATTATAAAATTATGATATAATAAAAATAGTATATCACATATAATTAAATGATTTTATGTTAAGTTAATGACCTGCAACAATCTTCTCTTCTATTAAATGGGTTATGAAATTAGTGTTCGTGTGCATTGTAGACTGAGGTCTCACAGAGTAATGTCATTAATTTTTCCATTACCACCTATCAGGGGTGGGTATGATTGTTAATATAGAGTAGATATATGATATTTATAAAATTACTATACATATTATATAATTATATCTCATACACATTTTTTACTTTCCATTATATATGGGATATTGTAATGTCATTTTTGTGTACGTCGAACTACCACCTCACGAAGCAATGTGATTTGTTTTCACTAACGGTTTACATGGGAGATAATAAGGATAAATATACCTTATATAAATTTTATATGTATGATATTAACGAAATATATATCATTATTAAAAGTTAATTTATCATTTTATTTCTTACCTTTAATCTCGTTGAAAGATGATAACATTGTTCGTGTACATGGGGTTACAGCCTTCACGAAGCGATGTGACTCTCTTTCCAGCACAAAACCACATGGATGATATGTGTAACTATATTTTAATAAATATTATGGAATTTATGATATTATTATAATTATTTAAATATAATATATTACTTACTTCATTTTCAAAATGATCATTGAAAAATAGAGACATTACTCATGCGTATATATAGCTTATCGTCTCCATGATTATAACATACTTCATTTATCAAAACAATATTTCATGATTGTCCATAAAAGTATAATTTAGGTATAAATATGATAATTATTTTATGATAATTATTTTTTAGATTGTGGAAAAATGATCATTTTAATGTTATTGAAAATAAAAAAACAATACATATACGAAAAAACAAAGTGGTTATTACCCAAAATGTTACTTTAACATGTAATCCTTAATAAAAGAGTAATAAAAACATAACTAAATCATAAATTGTTATATATATATATATATATATTTTTTAATATTTAAGGTTCTTTAATAGATGAAAAATATAGTTATATTTTTTATACAGGAATTTTTAATGCATATGAAGGATGTCGATACTTATGATATGAGATTTATAGTCAGTCTTTTATTTCTATGAGACATATGATAATTCACCACTCATTAATTTTTTTATTGTATGTACTTCCCCATTTTAATGTTATATCAAGAATATCCTTGTTTAATTATGTTTATTTTTTCATTTTATATTATCCTTTATTGGGACTTATGATCCAAATTATTACTAAATTGGTAAGGGATTTCCGTCTCACTTTTTTTTCCTGTGAGACACATGACATACTCAACACGTGATTATTTTATGTGGCATATATAAATACCTTTAATGTATTTTTTATGGTTTAAATAAAAAATATGGTGGTTTAAATATCAATTTTAGTATCAGTTTTTCATGGGGTTTATATTTCAATTTTTTTCAAAGTACTAAGATATTTTTGTCTAAATTGTCTTTTATTGAGACATATGTTATGTCATACACCAATATTATTTTAAGAGGGGTATAGAAAGACTATTTAACATGTAATATCTTCAATTTTTTTCCCTCATTACATTTTATTCATCATTTAATGATATTCTTTCATAGTTCTTATTTTTTAGTCTTACCTAACTGGTAAATAATTTATGTTACAATCTCATAGTTTTTGGGATTGTTTTTGATTATGTGTCTGAGGATTAAATTTTATTATTAATATTTACAGAAACTAATGATTTTTATTCTTCTCTATTAATTAATCATATTTTCAAGTAATAGTACCATTTTCCCACTATTTAGTAATTAAAATAATAGAAAAATATATTTCTATGAACATATGAAATTATTTCTCTCTTCGGTAAAAAACATCTTTTTCTTCCAAAACCATGTTTCCAAAAAAAATTAATTTTTTAAATGATCTAAATGATTTATCAAAGATATTTTTACCCATATTTTACATTTTCAAAAAAAAATTAAAATAATATTCATGAAATTTTTAAAATACTGCCCATTTGAATTTTACTAAAAATGTTAAAGGACTTTTATTTTAATGTGTATGACAAGGAAAAAAGTTTCTACAATATAGGTCATTATTTTATTTCAAGGTTCCTTTATAAAATTTCATGGTTATTTTCAAATAAAATGATTTTCAAATGATTTTATGTTTTAAAATGTTTTTTTAAATTACAAATGACTTTTTTCTTAAGAAATATTTTAAATAATTGATAAAGATTCCCTTATAAGTTTTCAATTTTATTTTAAAAGATAATGTTTTTGAAAATGTTTTGTATTTTAAAAAGTTATTTCCAATGAAATTATATTTTCATTAACAAATGTTCCACGTGATCTTTCAAAATCCTACTCCACCTAAGATTATATCCCTTGATGTAACTTATGATTATCTAGGGATATAAACCAAGGATATAATTCTTTTTAATTTTTTTAATTTTTTTATCATGAAATGATGTTTATGAAACCATATTAACTTTTATAGATTATATCACGATAAAATTATTATGAAACTTTCTTCTTTTTCAATGGGTTATACTATGATGAAATGATTATGAAAGATATCTCTTTTTCAGAAGTTATGATAAGATGAAATTTTTATAAAACCCATTTCATTTCTTGGTTTATGATATAATGAATTTTTTATGATCTTTTGACACAAATGTTTATTATTTTTATTATGATATATGTTTGACCTATATCTCTATAAATTGCATTGGGTAATTATAATCCTGCTAGGAGTGTAGAGGGTACATGAGTGGTTAGACCAAACTCAAAAAGTTGGGTACACAAGTAGTTAACCTATGAATAAAAGAGGGTACATGGTAGGTCATCCCGAGCCCAAAGTAAGTACATGGGTGGTTAGCCCAAGCATAACATGTTTTTAGTGTCTTGGTAGGTAGCATTGACATAATATTTTCTATGATTATGTTTATTCCACAAATATATATATTAGGCCAATGTTATGCTCTCATAGATCATGTATTTTTGATTCCCTTATGATTCATGGATTATGACCTGAAAATTTTAATGTGATGACTCAAGACTATGATCTTTGATACGTAGGGTATGGTTTGAAATTTTATTCTCAAGTTTTCATACCCTTATTCTCATATTATGATCACTTATCTTCCTTGTTTAACCTTATTATGCATCTGATCTCACCCCTTTCTTATATTTACTTTACCCATGTTATGAAGAAAGGTTTAAAGTGGGAGTAAAGAACGAGAATATATTTATTGGAAACATTGATTTTCTTTCAGGAATTAATAAAATTTTGATCCAGGTTTCCAAATGCACAAAACTGTTATGGTCCCCATGTGTTTCATTATGAAATGTAATGAATATTAATATAAAAAGAATTTATATCCATGTATGTGAATCTTGGGTTACTATAGTTTGAATCATATAAATTCATTATTAAAAATTGGAAATTGATATGAGAAAACATTAATGAAATATCTATGGATATTTATCAGTACATTTCTAGGGATTTCTCTGAGGATAAGTTTATGGACAAATTAAAGTTTTCAAAAATGTTTTAGAATTTTTTTAAATGATAGAAAATGTGGGTTTCAAGAAATTATATCCCTATTTGGATACTATAAGTGGATGTGGCTCTGGAATAGAGGTTCATATGGGTAATAACTCCAAAAAGGGGGCATTTATCGGGACATGGTTTTCATCTGGTGCATGAAAATTGGCCCTACTGCACACCTAGTTTGACACTCCCTGGGGATATGAATTAGAAATTCACCAACTATTTTTAACGAATTATGAGTTATTTAAATATATTATTCATTTTAATAACCTATGATAAACTAATGGTATCAAAGTTTAAAAAGAAATGGGTCAAGATATAGACATCATATATGTCATTTTAATGATCATTTGGTTTTCCACTATGATTAGTGTGACTCAAACTATGATTTTTGGTTTTAAAAAATGTTTAGAACCAGAAGGAATGATGTTAATTCTGAAACTGATGGAAAATTAAGTCACTATGGGAAAAAAATTGTATGAGGATAGGATATATAGATATTGTGATTATACCTAATAATATATCATGGTATATGACTAATAGCATGAACTTATATGAGATTCCTAAATCATCAAAGAAGAGAAAGATAAAAATATATGAAATTTTATTGGGGTAATAAACACAAATTAAATAATATTCAACTTATTACATGCCCGGAATTTGGAAAAAATAACCTAGAATAATATCTCAAATGGAGGGGAAGTTGTTTTTTGTGTGAAAAAAATAAAGACATAGAGTGATATTTTATATAAGTTCAATGTACTACTTGTGGGGAACGTGGGAATTATCCAAAACAATGTTGTGACATAAGAATTAACATTTAGACTAAGTAATTACTTATTCTATTTCAATAATTTAATTGGAACAATTGAAATATTTTTGTATTGGGATTCATGTATTATGTTGTAGAAGTATTTTAAAAATGGTATTTGGGTTGTAAGAATCAAGAAACATCTAAGGATTTTGTTTTTTTGGGGGGAATATATGTCTCTATGTAAGATTAACATAAAAGTTATGGATTCCATCATGGGTTTATAAGTTTGAGGTTGATGTAAGTTCAAAGTATTAGTCCCACATAATGAGGTTTTACATGATGATAGTTTATCAAGATTAATGTAATTTTAGGAGCAATTTATAGAAATAAAATGTTGTGGTCTTGAGTAGGAATTAATTTTTTTGAACATATGATTAAAGGTATCAATTACAATTAAAATTTATCTTATCTTTGATTTTACAGAAATTATGGGTTATTTCAATCTCAGAACATTTTTATTAATATACTTGTGTAAAAAGGATATTGATAGCTATATTTCATGCATATATTTTATGGTGTTTAATTTTATTTATTTTTGTAAATATATTACTAATCATGAATTATTTGGAAAATAATGATATTTTTTACTCTTTATGGTAGGATACAACTTATTTTTGAAAAATGAGTGAAAAAGAATTAATTTTTGGGCAAAAAGGCACTTCACACTGCGAGCTTTGCTTATGGAACAACACCATATTTTTTAGGAAGTATGAAGTTTTAAATTATAATGCAAGAAAATTTACAAATAATGTATTCTATTTACAATATGTGAGTTTTTCGAGAATAGTTTTTTGAAGAGTCACACTGTGATTTGATAGGCCTAGAATTTTAAAGATTACACATCATGTAAATCATTATACATCATGTCGGTGTTGGTGAGTAGAAAATTGTAGACACATGGGCTGAGGGTTTTACAAAAAAAAATTTATAAAAATAACCCTATGGTTTCTACTTTGAGAATTTTTGGGATAAAAGGAGGAAAAGTGATTCTAACAGATGACATTTATTTTGGGAGTTATGTTCTATAGTTATACTTCACCACCATTATTCGTTGCCATTTTTCTTTGATTACCCACGCAGATCTTTCTCATTATGCATATAATGGGTGTGTAGTTGTATTTGTGTTACGTCATGTCATTATATGGTGATGTGATTCTAGAGATTGATTAAATTCTCTATTCATATGTTAGATTTTTTTAACTTGATTTATCAACTCCAATATTTTTCTTTTTGCAATTTCATGACCAGTTCTTACAACTGGTGGATGTTTATTTCATTACATCAATTAATTCGACTTTTTTGTAAATAATATTAATGAAATATAGATTAATTATGTTTAAAAATTGATTTGTGTTGCTTAAATCTATTATTGAATCTGTTACATGACCATTCCCATGGTGCTATCATAGGATTAGTATAGGCTACCAAGACCAATGATCCTAGCTGACCAAATTACGACAACAAACCTAAATAAATCATTTATAAATTGAACCCCTAGTGCAAAAACCTGAACATCAAAGATCCTACCATGTACATCTCCTTATATAAAAACCCACCCATTTTCTAGATTCTTTCTCGGTTCTATAATCAGACCAAATAAATGAAATTTTAATTTCATAATTTTTTTATAACATCTGGATCATCCTTTTGGTTTCGACACACAGTCTTTCCAAGTAATATATTTTTAGTTTGTTTTCTGAGTTTTATAAATTCTTAAATTTTATTGCCTCATAGGAATTAATGATTCCCTATGGTCCATGAGATAACTCTCATGTCGGGAAATACCCTCTTGCATCTAGAAATTCCATGGATCTTGAACCCACAACTGAAGGGAGATAATGGAACATAAACTACCACTGGCCTATATTAATGATTAATTATGGTTGGATAACATAAAGATAGATATTGAAGAGTAAGTATTATTAGTAAGTCTACAGTTCAAGGATAAAAGACAAAGGTCTAAAAGGATTCTATGACTATTAAACAAACCAACAAAAGGAAATGGGAATACATTACCATGGTTTTTTTATTAGACTCCCCCAAATATCTAAAGTGAATAATTCTAAATTTGTTGAATTTGATCATCATTCAAAGTCATCACCCTTCATCTATATCATAGAATATATCTATTTGGAAATGTTTTATAAAATATACATTTTTTAAGTTGTAAAGTTTAATGGAATTACACATTCAATTTTATATGATCATTATCTGACGTTTAACACCATGTTTTGGAAAAGTCTTCAGTAAGATCTTGATATAGAGTTGTGTTTCAGCACTGTGATAACAATTAAAACCATATTGTATATGATAAGATCTTTTTTAATCAATTTAAAAGTTGATTGGGATCACACCATCCCCTATTCAAGTTCCCTTAGAAATAATAGAATTCACTCAAGCATTTATATGGCTCCTTGTAAATCCCTTCATACGTACTAGAATGATGTTGCAGAAAGAAAGCTACTGGGACCTGAGCTTGTTAATGAACACTCACATGGTCAATGTTTTGTGGTGAAACCACTTGCTTAAGGAAAATATATAGGAACCAAATGATTTAATGAGGTAAAATTGTCCTCGGGTTTTGTTATTAATGTGAAAATTTAGAGCGAGAAATTTATTTTTAGGGGGGTAAAATTTAACACCAAGAGAATTTTTGAAATTATTGTTTTCAAATAACTTTATTATTTTTTATAATTTTTTTACAAAAAACACTGATTTTATCTTTATTTAAATGGAACACTTATTTTTTATCATCTTACATGAAATACTAAGTTTATTTTGTGTTACATGTAACACAAAGTTTAAACAAAACATGAAATACTATAAAAATATTGTTATTTAATATGATGATTATAACCATTCCATTAGAATTAAGGGTATGAATATTTTTAACTAAATTATTATAATATATAGTTTATAAGTGTATATATAATGAATTATTTTTTGAATAATTAATTATAAATGAAAATAAAAAAACAACTTTTGAAAATAAAGGAAATAATTTTATGAAAAACTATTCTTATTCACATAAACATGTTTCACCTTAATAGATTAAAAGAATCAATTTTAGTGAATGATTTTAATAAAAATTAACCTTAATCTTATGTATTGTTTATAAAAGTGATATGATTAAATCAAATTTTAAGCATAAAATTATATTTTCTAAAAAACATTTTTCTCACATTTGGCACACATATTTTAAAATTAATTTTTTCCAATTTTGTGAAATTTATTTCAAAAAATAATATTCCTTTTTTAAATCATAATATAAAAAATATCTTCGGGTTAATTTTTTGTTTTTTTAAGTTTCCTTTTTGACAAATAGTAAAAAATAGTAAATTTTAATTGAAAACTTCATTTATGTTCAATTTATTTATGAAATTAAACAACTTTTTAAAATGTTTCTAAAGTAAAATTATTTCAATTATATATCAAATAATCCAATTTATGTAATTAGAATAAATTTCATGTTGAATTTTGTTATAAAAACGTTGTAAATTTTTAATCATTTTCTCTTTAAAATCCCTCTTTCTCATCTTGTCTGAGGGATTAATTTTTAATTAAAATTTCCCACATTTGTCACATACCCCAATCTGGAACTATCTCATATGGTCAAAACATTTTGGTTATGAGACCCCAAGTGTTACTCCATGTACGCCAGAGGATACATACTAGAAGCGAGGGTGTGAAATGTATTGTTGGGAGACTATACCCACTGGCATGAAGTTTCATAGTAATATAAATACGCCATTTAAATGAAAGAAATCAAACTATATACATATCACAAAAAAATAATAAAAACCATATAAATAATTCAATAAATAATAATGTAATTATTTGTAGTAATGTAACTAAATTTCATGCTATAAAAAATACAAGTAATTGCATAGAAGACTCGTATAATGACTCAAAATTCTCTGGTCCCAAACCATATGTCAGTCCTGCCTCCAAAATCTATCCTATACATCATGAAACAGTCAAAAGTAAGGTCAATTTACCTTGTCCAAACCTTCATCCACATAATATTCTCAAGTAACAAATGCTGGCCTAAACAGGGTGTGAGTATAACTTTGTAGGTCGACACTACTATGTCTAAAAAAACTTGTGTGATATAAAAATTATCTAATAATGTGATAGATAGGTGTGTAAATTAATTAAATAAATAATAAAAAAATAAAAAACTACTTCTTCTCAATGATAGGATATCTCTAAGAATTTCTTATAACCATTCCAACAACAACCATATGACCATGGTAAAATAACCTTCTTTGACACCATGTTGAAATATCTCAAAGCATGTATTATGAACATGACAACCACAACCATATAACCATGGCATAGTCACAAAAAATATGAGTCAAATACCTATAATTATTACATTATCCAGGTTGAATCCCTATAATAATTACATCATGTTACTAGGCATATCCCACTCTATTTATGTATTTTAGCATGGGAATGGGTTGAAGCTACTGGATATCATCATTACATCATATATGTTTACATGTTTCTGGTCTAATATCTATATATGATCATTTCATCATGGAATACATGTCATGTCATACATTAAGGATATCATAATATCACATAATAAATTTCAATGGATAATTATGTATATTTTAATTTTTCTTTCATATACAACACGAATTTATATGAAAATTGATTAATAGTCAAAATAATAATCAATAAGACACAACTTAGGGAGTCTATATAATTAAATCAAGTAAGGTCTCATTTCCTACTAAAAAAACTTTATTCCATTATCCATTTCAATTATATTCATGGTTTTTTCACCCAATGGGTAGCCATAATCATGGCCAGAAGCCAATTAAAACCAAAGGATTCCAGTGAATAATCTCATTCATTATTTAATTGATTTGGGAATAATCTATTTTGATGGAGTCACAATATTTATTCAATCCTTCATTTTTTACATAATTTTTCATTACAATCTACAAAAAGAGGATCTTTTAATGTTTATTATCATGTAAATAACGTACATGATACAAGAAAACATAAAAAAATAATTTAATAAACTTGAAAGTATTTTAAATTGGTTCATACTAAGTATATTTACTACATCTCATATCCTACTCACATACATCAATGGAAAATGGTGAGCATGAGGCCCAGTAATGGAAAATATTTTACATGTGATCATGAAGAAAATCAATAAGAACATGAGGAATTTCCTTAAGAAATGAGATATGGAAAATAAATAATATCATAGTAAACAATAAAATGAATCAAAAGAAGTAATTATGCCTAGAACAGTTAAATTATTCATTCATAAGCATATCACCAGGGTTTTTAACTGAGGTGTTATAAATAAAAATTACGACACCAAGGTATCCTAAAACATGTCTTCTCTATAGATAAAATTATTTACCAAACTAATTAGAGAACTATCAGGTTGAACTCTTCATATGTATTAATTAATTTTATCCACATTGATCATAATAAAACACATTTTAAATAACCCATGGAGAATAAAGAAATGGGTTTTATTTCAAAATCGTGGCGTTTCAAAAGTTCTTAAAAATGATCATTATGTCATTTTATACCCATAGAAAGGGAATGTGGGTTTAATGTATATTAATACCATAATACATTAAATAATTTTTAAAATTAGGTGAATACCCTTGGAAGATAAAGAGTATTGGGTATTCACAAGATGAAAATAAAAGATAATTTCATTATGAGAAGAGGGAAATTTTTAGAAGTAAATTCACCATCACAATGGGTATAAAAGGTGGTTTTCTAAAAGGGTAAAACGAGAGGGAAAAAGGGTCTACCATTCATAAAAAATATTTTAGAATTTATTTTACAAATAAAATGGTAATAAAAGAGATTAGTCATAACAATTAGAAGACATATGAAAAAGGGGTTCCTAAATTAATGAGAAAAGATGGATAATTCCCTTACCTTGAATAGGTACACATAAAACATAAGGATTGGGAATTTTAGGGATTGAGAACACATTTGGGTGACTCCATGGGAGGGAAACCTACATGATATTTATGGAGTAGGGATTGGGAGTAAAATGAAAACGATAAATTGGTTGGTATTTATATCAAAAATGGAGGATTTGTTTAATAATTTCAAAATATTGGCCTAAAAAATATAGGGTTTGGAAAATGGAAAACGATGGAATTTCCCATGGTTTTGGAAATTTGGGACATATTTTACGTTATTTTAACCTAAAATAACTGATCATCATATTATATTACTTCTTTTGGAAAGGAAAATAAAATTTTCCCCAAAATAATGTTTTCAAAGACATTGTTTGCATTCTAAACATTGGAAAGTAACTTATAGGTTTGGAAATTGTTTAAAATTTATTAAAATACATGATATTAATTAAATATCATAGTTTGAATCTTTGATTTTTTTATCTAATTATTAAATCATTGTGAAATAATTATCAATTCATTAACCATACCAAAAACCTCAAACAATATTTTTTACATTTCATGGAAAAATAATGTATTTTTTAAAATTCTCATTTAATCACCCTCACTTAATTTCAATGTTATTATTTTAAAACTAATGTTTATTTTATCATAATAATTCTATATATATGAAAATATCAAATTTTAATCATAAAAATCAATATTTATTTTAAAAAAATAATAGTTTGAATATCCATAGAAAAACTCCTGACAATTAAAAAATTTTAGGGACATAATAATATAATTTCATCATTTATATTTAAATAAGAGTGTTTTTTACATACTATTCAATTAAAAATATTATTATTAAAAATATCTTATTTTTTTATAAAAAATTATTTCTTTTCTAAATAGTACAATTTTTTGCATGAAAAATAAATTTATCAAATTTATCATATTTAAGAAAAAATATTCTTAAAAACGAATTGATGGAACCATTTTTATTTATAAAATTGAATTACACTATAATTAACTAATGGTGGCAAAAATATCCCCTTATAAAACATGTGTAAAACGTATGGGTAAGGTGTGTGATAGTGATAGATTCATGGGGTATCTTGGATAACATCGACAGAGGGGTAATATCAAATAACGTGAACTTCCCATATAGGATATTTCATTCAAGATTTTCTTGTTGAATTTCAGATTGGGATTGGTCAAGGAAGAACCCTAATAATAATACATTCGTCCAATGTTTTGATAAATAGGATTTATATGGCCCAACTCTATTGGTTGATTCTATCACATATCCTTTCTCCATTAATTATTCATTTTCATTTTTTACTTATAAACACTAATTCAAACGCAAAAAATATTACCAGGAGTATAGTTCCCAATGACCATATTGAACAATGGTCATATAATGGTCGAATCTTGATGATCAAATTTCCCATTATATTCACTTCATTATTAAATAGATATATTTTTTTGTACAAAATAATATAACTACCATTTTCTCAGGAAAAAATATTATTTAAGAGTTTGTGTAGTTATATTCTTCACCCCTTAGAAAATTTCACCCCCAAAATTTTCAAATCATTCTATAAGCTAAAAAATGTGTGGGTAATTTTATCTTATTTTCTCCCCTAGTTCCCATGTTTCTTCTTCATATTTATTGTTCCTACACAAAACATCGAAGTTTTGGGTATTATTATTGCATATAACTTTGTATCTACCATCCAAGATCTCCACTGGCTTCTCCTCATAGGAGTGTTAATGTTCCAATTATAAAACCTATGGATTCAATACATGTGAAGGGTCAGGTATGTACTTCCTCAAGAAAAATATGTGGAATACATTAGGAACTTGAGAAATATTTTATGGAAGTTCAAGATAATAGGCCACTTCTCATATGAGATCATGGATTTCATAGGGCCGATGTACCAAGGGCTAAGCATCCCTTTCTTCCCAACCCATATGAATCTCTTCCATGGTTTTATTATAATGAAATATTTATCCCTGACATCAAACTCAAATTCCCTTCTATGGTTTTCATAATAGCTATTATTCCTAATATGAGTTGTCTTTATATGTTTCTAGATAGAAGAATCCTTTTTTATCATCTCTTTCACAAGATCATGACCAAATAGCTTTCCCTTACAAACTTCATCCCAACAAGTAGTATTTCTACATTGTTCCCATACAGATCTTTATAGGGTTCCATTTGAATACTCTATTAGAAGATATTATTTTATGAGAACTCAATTAATCAGATTTTTTTATCCCATCCACTTTTAAATTCCATTTATCATGTTTTCAGCATGTCCTTGAGTGTATGAATAGTCTTTTCAAATGGTTCATTAGTTTTAGGGTGATAGGTCGTACTTAAATTCAATTAAGTATTAAAATAATGTTGAGGACTTCCCCAAAAACATTTATCTGAACCTTGGATCATGATAATAAATGATATAAATTATCACCTCATGCAACCTCACCACTTACTTTACATAAGGAATAGAAAGTTGGTTAAGAGATAAATTATCTCTAACTGAAAATTAAATTTTTATTTCTAAATCAATTTTGTGGAAAAGTGGGAAACCTCACAAGGAATTTCATGGTGTCATATAACACAGAAAGAAATCACAAAATAAATGAATACTATGATCATATTATTAGAACCAGTACCTCTACATAATTTCCATTGTAAAGTACTTACCTTCGTTTCAAGGACATCCTTGATTATTTATTCAAATTTTTGGGCATCTTGTCCCACATTTGAATGTATTCCTCCATGTTTATCTTCTTCCCATTGTATCGTCATGATAATATGCGATCTTATCTATTGATCAATATCCTTTGATTATCATTAATTTCAACGTGGATCATTATTACATATATTTATTAGCCTTCTTATTTGTATCATTTATGTGAAAGGATCATTCAGAAAATTCTTCTTTTGAGTGGATAATGAGCTATAGGATGAAAAAAATTCTAATTCCACCATTTTAGACATTCTCTTCAGATCATTAGTGGTTATTATGCTAGCTCTTTCTCCATAGAAACCACACCATATTCCACATGATTCACCTCCTAGATATTAATATTATGCTAATGAGTATACTCTTGTGTATTGAATTTATAATTGTTTTCCTAGTTTACCTAATCATTTTTAGCTGAATTTTTCTACATTAGATTAGGCATGTAGGAGTACTCCATACCCCATTTGGGTTTTTCTCCTTTTTAACTATGTTCCCCTCTGAGTCTCAGGTTCTATTATTCCCCCTCTTCCTCCTTGGACTATAAGGAAAAATACCATGAATATGGTTAGCACTGTACATGGAAAAAAGACTAGACATTTCATCACCGGTCAAGAGAATTTCTTTTTCTCCATCTAAGGGAAGTAGATAAATAGATTCCCAGAACACTTCCCCTACACCAGCCCAAATCTTGGAACAATTTAGATTCTTTTTCCACTTACAAATCACCATTTTCCAACCACCCTAATGAGAATCATCAACCCCCAATTTTTCAAATACCAAAAAGTAGGCCAAGAGCTGAGATGATCTAGAGGATATCCCTTTTACATTAGACTTCTTCACTAGATTCTTCTCATCATCCACCAATTCCACCGCATGATTAACTAGTGCATAGGGTAGTGAGATTATAAAAGAACTAGGAGTATTGTATTGTATTCTACACCCACCAACTACCATGATATGAGAGAATGAAGGGGCATGGGTAGAGGGGCTGATCCGAGCCTCCCACTCCATAGGCACTAGTTTCTAAGTCCCAACCATAATAATCCCAGAAGAATTCTTAGCCTCCTTCATGTCTGAAAGAAATGGATCATCCTCCTTATTAAGAGGAACCTTGAGCCCTGTATTATCTAGTAAATCATACGAATATATTTCAATTGGAGTTGAGATATTATGTGAGAATAATACATCATGTATGTGTCCTGGGAAATAATACAAAAATCAGATATCAATCCAATTTTTAAAAACAATTGATTGATGTCAATAGAGTTCTCATTCAATCTCGATCCAAATATCCTCAACCGAGGGCTTGGAAATATCGACTTACACACATATATGGGGTTCAATGGGATTGTACAGGGATCTCATGTGTCCGTCAAAGGCGAGGAATCTCATAATGAGATTTCCCATCATCTGAAGGATAATAGGGTTTTCTAAGGGAAGAGGAAGATACTATTATAATAATAATAAATATTTAACATTTGGTGGTAAAGAGAAGAGGAATACTTGGAAAACATACCCAAATCACCAAGGTGGGGGTTTTTTCTTCATGTGGAAATCATAGCTCCATCGAAGAAGGAATAAATGGTAACCCTCACAATGACTATTCCCCTTTTCAAAGTGTTGTGGATGTTATTTGGAGACTAGTGAAAAATTACATAGTGATATTTTCCTACATCGATATTGGTATGAGTAATGGGTTTAATACCCCTTTAGGAATGTCTCTCTCTGCATTCACTTACTGAAATACAATGCACCTTATAGTGTAGTTTCTAATCTCCTTATTCATTATATCCCACCAATAATGACTATGAAGGTCACTATACATTTTATTGCTTCCAAAATGTGTAGAGAATATAGAGCTATGAGCATTATCCATCAGTTTTTTCTTAATCTTTGGAATAGATGGAACATATTGTATAAAAAGAAATTTTAGTACACATTATAATAAATATTAAAATTAGGAAACTTATCATTCTTCACAACATATATCTTATTTTGTAACAATGGATCTTCTCTTTGATAATTCCTCGTATCCTCTAATAATGATGGTTGAGAAATAATTTAGGTTAACTGCGATGATGTCTCTTACAATACAATTACCATGTTTTATTTTACTAGGTCTTTGATCAAAGGATCTCCTTAAATTCTCATCATTTCCCTCACACCATGGTATTATTCACTTAATTCATCAACATGTTTGTTTTCTCTTCCCGGGAAATAATGGATTTAATAGTCATAGGCTTTAAAAAGTTCTAGCCGTTTACTTTGTCTCTGGTTCAATTCATTTTGTGTTAATACATACTTAAAACATTGGTGGTTGGTCAATATATTACATTTCTCTCTATAAATATAGTTCGACCATATTTTTAGAGAGAAATTAAGTGTATATTGTTCCATGTTATTCATAGGATAAGTTTTCTCATGAGGATTTAATTGTGGAGATTCATAAGCAATCACCTTTTATTTTTTCATAAGGACTCATCCAAGCCCTTTCAGAGAAGTATCTCTAAAAATAATGAATCCTTATAAAATAGAGGGTAGTGTTAATACAGGGAAAATAAAAAATATCTTCTTCAGTTTTTGTAAACTTTTTTCACACTCCTTAGTCTAGAAGAACATATCCACTTTTCGAGTTAACTTGGTTCGTGGATTAGAAACATAAGAAAAGTATTTCAAAAACCTCCTATAATATCTTAATAATCCAAGGAAACTAAAAAACTCAATTATAAATTTATGATGAGTCCACTCCTCCACAGACATTGTCTTGGCTGGGTTAACTAACATTCCTTCATTGGTTACCATTTTTCCAAAGAACGAAACATGTTGTAACCAAAATTCATATTTTCTAAATTTTCCAAATAGACTCGCCTTCCTCGTTGTTGTCAATATAACAATTATATGATCCTAATGTTTCTTATTACTTCTAGAATATATCATAAAATCATCAATAAAAACTACCAAAAATTTATCAAGGTATTCCTCAAAGACACTATTCATCAAATCCATAAATATATCATGATCATTATTCAAGCTGAAGGGAGTAACAACAAACTCATAATTCACATATCATGATCATATTTTGTTATTTAAAATATCTTAATCATTAACCCTCAAATGATTATCATTGAATCTAAGATCAATCATTGAGAAGAGTTGATCCCCATGATGTTGGATAAATAAATCATCAATCCTTGGGAGAGGGTACTTGTTCTTCACCATGATCTTGAGTATTTATAATTAGTTTATATCTGGATTGATCTATCCTTCTTATCCACAAAGATAATATTTGCTTCCCAAGGATACATGCATGCCGAATAAGATCCTTCTCTAAAAGATCTTAAAGGTGTTTCTCCAATTCCTCTAGCTCCACAATTTCAATTATATATGAGGTATTTTATATTAGCCTGGATCCAGGTATGATTTCAATGGAGAACTCCACCTCTCCTTTTGGGGAAGGTCCATGTAACTCCTCACGAAAATTTTCAATGTATTCCTAAACAATGGGGACATTTTCTTTTTATATACATTTATTTCCTTCTTTCACCTCACCAATCATTTCCATATGGAAGGCTATGGGAGGGGCTTCTTGAAAAATCTCATATTGTGATATCTCTCCTTTGAATATAACTATCGGTTTTTTATTTAGGACTACTGAGATTTCCTTTCCTCTACAGTTGATCTTATAATTATACTTTGAGAGTGAGTCCATCCCAAGTGGAATTTCTAACATGTAAATGACTACTAGATTTGGGATGAGATTGTTCTCTACAAAGTCAATACTATATTTTCTATACACTTTCTATTCTTGGATAATCCCTCCAAGATTCATGAATGATAACTCTACTTGTTAAATTTTAGGGATTGATTCTATATTCTCTGAAAACTTAGTGGAAATAAAGGAATCCATAGATCAAAAATCAAGTAAATTACATGATATATTTTAGAGAACAAAGATAGTACCTTCCAGAACATCATTTAGAGATTCTAATTCAGACTTCGTGATAGAAAAAAGCATGACCTTGCTCTCTAGGCCTATGTTGAATTTGATTGGGATTTTCATCCATTATCTTCTAATTTGGATAGTTATTAGACAAATTCCCATGTTTTTCACACTCGAATCATTGGAGTTCAGGCTAGGCCTACACCATCTTCCATTATTCTTTAGTCTTCGGAATATGAGGCTTCACCTCACCACGACAATTCCAAGATATATAGCCATCTCTTCCACACTTGTAACATTTTCCACATCCAAAAAAGTAGTTCTCTGAATGTTTATTCCCGCATTTTTTCATGTGGAAATATACAATTTCTTTCCTCCTATTGCATGTTCAAAGTTCCTCCATGCATTTGGCTAAAAATATCTCTTCTTTTCATTAGATTTTTTTACCCACTCCATCTCTCTAAAATCCAGTTCAAACATCATCACACTCCCCGCTATCTCCTCATAGTCATCATAGTTTTTATTTTCTTGATTCCTTTATGATGGGGTCTTATTCCACCAAATAATCTATCGAACTTTCCATTAGGATCCATAACAAAGATAGGTTTGTAACAATAAAGTATTGAAAAAAAATTTCAATGATTTTTTCATGACCAATCCCAGAGGGGCCCATACTATGACAACCCCAAGCCATCCAACAATAGGCCAGGGGGTTGTAAATAGAACTGAGTAGGAATTTCCCAAAATGGGAGGAATTATCCAAAATTACCTATATCCACACACATATATACAAGCCAAAAAATTATAAAATGTAAAAAAATTGATATATTTAATGCATACAACTAAGATCCCACAACTAGAGTACAACAGGAAGTAAAGGAAAAGTAAACCTGAAAAAATATAGGTCCACAACAAGAGTCTGTACACAAGCCCAACTAAAATTGTAATGAATCCAACATAATCCAAGGGTGATGAATATGTCAAAGGTATGATACCATTAAACACATTAGTCTTATCAGATCCATCTAAGATCCACCCACTCCTGGCCTTCCAAGGAAAGCATCAAAAGGGACACCGTTTGCACAAGACATGACATGTGCGGGAAAAGCCTGTGAAAGGGTGTGTATAATAATACTCAAAAGGAAACCATAAATGTACTAAACATTAATAATGTAGTATATTAAGTTAAATAATATATGTAACATTGTATAATAGATATAATAAGTAGAAAAAAAGAACCCAGATATAGTCAGAAGAGACAACATGCTATTAGGCAGTCAAAACCAATTTCCATCCGTAGGCTTCTACTCGATGTAATCTTGTTCTAGGAGAACTCACTCCCTAATCCATTATATCATCAAAGACAGTCAATGAAGAGGTATATCTCATTTTTGAAAAACCCAAAGATAATTCACTAGTCTAAGAAGACTATGACATATAGAGAGGGGGTCACACCCAGGACTACTAGGGGACACCACAAACCTAATCTGGATCAACCTGCTATGTAGGGGATCATATACCAATTATTCCACAAACACTATCGATACAGACCTCTATATGGAGGATCAATTCACTACTCAAGGATTTCACACTGATTACACAATATACACTATGGATGACATATTATTGCACTCCAATCTCGTGGAGTGACACCACAACTCAATCTGAGACTTGACCTCTAGAGGGGATTTCAATCCAATGATGTAGATGTAATATTGCATTGTAGATTCAAAGAAAGGATCAAGGGAACACACTCAAACTATACTATTCAAAACTAAACACCCACCATTGGTCTCAAAATGACCACCACAATGTTAGGGTATCAACTCCATAGATGGATCTTTGATTGGATGCTCTATTTAGAAGTTATCACTATTTGAACGAAGCTTCCTTCAGACTTTCTGGCCCCTGAAGACCTACGGATGTGTTTGGTACACCTACCACCATAGTCACTCCACCTACCAATATGGTCATTACACCTATATTGCATACCATTTGTACATGGACCAATCATCATGATTAGTCTACCTATCATTCATGGTCGGCCGTTAGGGCCGACATGTAGTGGATTGGCTGCATGGTCATTGCTACAACATTGCGGTCAACCTCCATGGTAGATCACCGCTGTTGATCAACATGGTCAACTGTAATAGGGATTCACCCCAATTTACCTATATCTAACTCAGTTTTAACCCACTGGTCTGATTCGAATCTGACCCCCTTGCCCGACCAGAATCAAACCAACTGTCCCGACCCGGATCTGACTTGTTCTTCATCCTCCTCCATCATCCCCAATCCACCACGACCACCACCATATCCATTTCTAACATTTATCTAAAATTATTTCTGTCAATGCTACCATAGTCTCACGCGGCTGCCCGCCGTGCCAATCTCTGCCAGGCCCACCAACTCCACCGCACCCTCCTCTACTAGCCACAACCATCAGTCTACGCTACTAAAACATGTCGTTATCCCCTTTTGTGGACCACTACAACTCCTTTGATTCCTAAAAAATGAACAGGTCCCATATATGGGCTCCTTGGATCTCAATATACATTGATCTAGGCTTGGATGCCGATTTTCCTTAAATTCTAGGGGTCCTATCATGTTCGAAACCACTCAGAAACATCGAGCCGAGAACATAAGTATTCAACTATTGAATAACACAAGAAAGGATGAATAAAGGAAAAAATATTCATGGTTTATCATTTTTGGACAAGCATTATTGTCCAATGATCAAGAATGAGGGATTTGGATAGAAAACACGATCAAACAAATCACATTAAACCTGCAAAAAATATCATCCATCAAATACGATCGATCTGTGAGATGATATATTTATAGATTACTCCACATTCATAGTAGGAATAAATAACAGGGAAAAAAATTAAATCAAAATTCACCCCCTTGATTCATATTGTTCACTAATGAAGAATTTTCCTTCTGTCATCTCCGTTGGTGAGATCCATCAAGATCGGCGTTCATCAATCACAGATTCGAGGTTCTGTCATCATTCGTCAGAAGGATCCTCGAAAGGTTCTCTCTCCAATGCCTCCAGATAATTAAAGGGTTATGAGACCAACCTAGATCTCTAAAAAAAGGTTTATTAAATAATAAACTACCTCTCTATGTCAACTAATAAATTAAAATAATTTTATTAAATTATTTTTATTTGTTTCACGATCACGATAGATTTTTTCCAAAGGACCTACGTAGACCAATGTCATGTTGTTCCTAGGGTAAAAACACTATTCTAAACTCAATGATTCACTCAGATTTATAATTAGGGAAAACATTTCATATTTACTCACCTTTTCAGAAAAACACCTTGTTTAGGCTATTATATATTTTAATATTTTTTAAACATTTGTTCCGGGAACACCGGTCCTATGAATCGCACTCCATCTTAGTGGATGGTCTCAAAAATAATACATATAACATCCAAAAATAATACATGGAAAATATGTGATCTTAAATTCTCCCCACCTTGGGACTTTATGTCCCCAAATATCTAAAAAATGTGCTACTCAAACATATTTTGGTATTGAGCACAAATTAGAGCCTCCTGCTCCCATGTTCTCTTCTAGAGATTCATGTATATCCACTAAACGCACATCAAATGAATCGATGTCTGATGAAGGATACTCTCTTAATTATCATTGATCTCTATTGGGTACTCAGAAAAATTCACTCTTTCCTCAATTTCCATCTCTACCCATTCGATAATGTGTGATGGTCCATGCACATACATCCATAGCTATAACATATGGAATACATTGTGTACCTGATATAACTTTGGAGTTTGATCTAAGAAGTATACTACCTCATCAACTCTATAGAGTATCTATAAAGGGCCGATGATCATCAGAGATAGCTTTATACCCAAGAAAAATATCTTTAATCCATATCAAGGTGAAATCCATAGGAACACATGGTCTCCTTTCTCAAAATCCAAAGGCCTATTTCGCTTGTCTGTATAAGACTTCTGAGAGATTTTTACAATCTTAATTTTCTCTTGGATTATCTACATCTTATTTGTAGTATCTTGCAAAAAATTCTGGTCCATGACTGTAGACTCTCTTGGGTCAGTTTTGAAAATTGGCGGCCTACAACATATCTTTTACAAAGCCTCAAACAGTTCCTTACCAATGGTGGAAGGGTAACTATTATTGTATGTGAATTCCACCAGTGGTAGGTGATCCTCCCAACTACGACTGAAGTCTAACCTGCGAGCCTGAACATGTCCTCCAGATTCATAATGGTCCACTCATTTTGGACAACTATCGATGTGTGAAACGGTGTTCTCAAGCGTAACTGGGTCCCAAACACCTCATGGAATCCCATCTTCAATCGTGATATAAATTGATAATCAAAATCATAAACAATATTCGATTGAACTTCATGGAGTGAAAATATATCATGAATATAGAGGAATCCCATGCTCTCTACTGGACTCTGTTTTTGGATAGCTAGGTAGTGGTATGACTTGTTGAGTTAGTCAACGATCACGTAGATGTAATCTTGTCCCCTAAATGTATGTTGTAAACCCATCATGAAGTCCATATACATCTCATCCCACATAAATTTTGGAAACTCAAGGGGTTGAGCTAAACGTTCTAGAACCTAGTGCATAGTCTTCACTTACTTACATGAAAGGCATTGAGAAACAAAATCTACAACTCCTTTCTTCACCTATGTCCACCAAAACTGACGTCAGAGGTCCTGGTGCATCTTCTTCACACCAGGATGTACTAACAAATTGTTTTTAGGAAACTCTATCAGAACCTCCTCCTGCAATGTCGCTGGAACCATCATTCATCCTTGGAAGACAACAATGTTCTACCGACCTTTCAAATATCGATCAGAATCATTCCATATAGTCATCTAATTATGTAGGGTCTCGTAATCAATATCACCAAGCTATGACTGCCACATTCGTAGTAAGGGTAGAGGGGTGACAACCATTAATTGGAGGTTCTATTTTCCATATTCATCCATAAATGACTTATACAATGTGGCCAACTACTCTGATTCCTCATTTAATAACTACAAACTGTATATCCTACTAAGAGAATCTACAACCACATTCCCCTTCCCAGGTGTACATAAAATATCAAAGTCATAGTTAGGGAGGAAATCTATACATAGCCTCTACCTCAAGTTAAGATATTTTTAAGAGAATATATATGTGAGACTCTTGGGATTATAGTAGATGTAAAATTTCTCACCCATTAGATAGTGTCTCTACATCTTCAAATAGAAGACTACCACTACTGACTCAATATGATGAGTTGTATAGTTATTCTTATGTGGTTACAACTAGTGTGAACCAGATGCAATAACCTCTAGCCTCCAAATCAGGAAACAACCAAGGCTAGTACCTGATGAATCGTAGAACACCATATACTCGATGCATTCCTATGGTAACCTTAATATGGGAGTGCTCATAAATCTCTTCCTCAGATCCTGAAATCCCAACTGGAACTTTTTTCTACACAAAAGGAATCCCCTTTTGATTCAAAGAGGTCAAGGGTGTTGTCACTCTGGAGAAGTCAGGTACAAACCTCTGAGATTACCCTTCTAATACAAGAAAACTATGCACCTCAGTAAAACTCTTAGGTGGCTCCCAAGCAAGCACTACCTCAACCTTTGCTGGATCCACTACAACTCCATCCCCTTGGATGATGTGTCCTAAAAAATGGACTTCTAAAATCCAAAACTGGAACTTTAAGAGATTCTTATAAATTTGGGGATCTCAACGTGTGTCTAATACTATCCTCAAGTGTCTTTGGTTATCCTCTTTTTGTAATAAATACAATAGTATTTCATAAATGTAGACCGACATGAACCTGTCTAAGTAGCACTGAAAGATCTGGATCATGATTACCATGAACACTGTTAGGGAATTCATCAGGAAAAATGGAATCACCAAGAACTCATAGTTATTATAATGACATCTGAAGGTCATATTTAGTATATCCTTATCCAGTACTCATATATGGAGATAGCCTATTCTGAGGTGAATGAATGAGAACCACCGTGACCACTTCAACTGATCAAAGAGGAAATCAATCCTCAGTAGTAGATACTTGTTCATCTTCGTCACCAATTTTAAGCCCTATAAATCCACACATAACCTCAATCCCCCATCTTCCTTCTTGGAAAACAACACTGAGGCTGCCCAGGGTGAAGCACTGGGTCTCACGAAGCACTTTTTCAGCAAATACTCCAGCTATAACCTCAACTCATGAAGATTAATTGGATCCATCTGGTATGTAAGGGTAGTTATTGGTTCCTCCGATGTGTGTAGATCAATGAATAATTATATCTCCCCATGGAAATATAAACCTATAAAATCTTCAATAAAGACATATTCATACTCTATCACCACTATATGAAACTAAGGACTCATAACATCCACTACACTGAGGGCCAGGCTATCCAACTTATGAGTAATTGGATACACCCACATATTTATGAGTCTATAATAAACTTCCTAGATTTACTTTTCCGTAAAAAAGGAATGCGTAGTCCCATAACTGTGGGCACACTGCACTCTTCTCCTAAAATAGTCAATCTCAACAAGAACTATGGATAACTATTTAATACCAAGAATGATGTCATAAGGCCTCAAATCCTCTACTAATAGATCCCAACTGAAACTCTCACATCCAAGATTTAGGTAACACTATCAGAACCAATGTGTGATCATCGAGTGTCCTCTAGTATGAGTCTCCAAGATTAAGGGTCGATTCAATGGATCAATCAGAGTATCTATGTCTCGAACAAGATTTGTGGCTAGAAAAGAATAAAAATAACCTATGTCTATCAATATTGTAGCTGATATAGAAAAGACACATATCATACCCTATATAATCTGAAGATCCTTGGGGTTATAGGCCTCCATAACCTACATTAAGCCTCATCCCTATCCAATAGCTCCCTGATCCTAGTGTGGACCACCTGGGTGTGGTGGTGGTAATAGGTCAAACCTTAGACCACCTCCTACTGTCCCACTGACCCCTATGCCACATCATCCACCCTATGAACCACCCTAATTTTATCGATGTGTCTATCAATGCATCCCCTCAACCATCTCCTGATCAGTTGTATGATGGGTCAGGCAATCTCGTGTCAGATATCCCAAATCATCGCATAAGAGACACCACCTATCCCTTTTCCATTTTGAGCCGCCCTAAAATCCCTTCATCACTGACCCTGAGTCCTAGGATCGCCTCTTTAAGTGTCTTTCCTTCTTGGATCCCTGTGAATTTCATTAGATACCTATTGATGAGGGCTTAGATACCGAGTTCCCATTGTTAGCCCCCAATACTAGCATCTCCTCTACCACAAAACATTCAACTAACATGGCTCACTCAAGTACCCCAACATAGTTATAAATACTAAGGGATACCAATTATGCTCTGATGTCTAACCGAAATCCCTACTCGATGGTCTGAGCCTTGAATATCTATTACAACACCATATACAAGGAGTAGCATGAATGATCATTAAACTTCACTAAATACTCTTCCATGGTCATACTTCCCTACTGCAGATATATGATATCCTATATGTGTACCGATCGCAACATAGATCGATAGAACACCTCTTTGAAGAGACACTCGAAGTATGTCTAATATAGAGTTGAATCGTCATTTGAAAGAGTCTCCAAGCTCCAACATCACCCTAAAAATCCCTGATGAAGACTCTCGGAATGTACATCCATTTTTTCAGCATAAGTCCTCATAAGGTAGAAAACATGGGTGACTACCTCTAGTCAATCCTCAGCCATCTGGGGGTATGTCTCATCCCAAAAGCAAGGAGGTCACTACCTCTGAAACTCTTACAACCCACTCATCCTACATGCATTATCCGCTATCAGTGATAGTGGAAACCCCTTCTCGACAGGTGGTGGTATAGCTTGTAAACCACCTAGAGGTCTTATCTCTAGTACATGCCCCTTTACTGATGTGTCATCACTATGCAGATCATCCTCAAGATAAGATTGTGGAATCCGAGTTGGCTATCTATGTGGAGGAATATTGAAATGAAACAAGATGTACCATGGTCAAAATATTATATCTGGGGAGCAGACTCAAGAAGGACATGGAAGGAACAACTATTACCATATGATGCATATACCATTATTTTTCTAGGTAACCAGTTTTTTCATGTACCATGAAAAAATAGGGGTTTAGAGTCCTAGTGTTCCAAACTCTAAGAACATAAAATTTTCTACATAAACTAATATCATAGACTCTCAGTCCTAATATATAATCAACACCACTACTACCTCCTTTCCACGAACCATACCAGAGGGGCCCATGTTGTGACTACCCTAAGCTCGCCTTCGATAGGCTAGGGGTTGGTGACTATAACCGGGTATGAATTTCCCAAAAATGGGAGGAATTATCCTAAATAATATGTACCCACATACAAATATCCAAGCCACAAAATGATGAAATGTAAAAAACTGATAAAATTAATGCATACAGATAAGACCCCACAACTAGAGTACATTAGGAAGTAAGTTAAAAGTAAACAAGACCAAATACAATCCCACCACAAGAGTCTGTACACAATCCTAACTGAAACTATAAATATTACAACATGCTTCAAGGGTGAGGGATATGTCAAAGGTATTATCCAAGTAAAAACCTTGGTCTTCCCAGATCAATCTATGCTCCACCCACTCCTGGTCCTCCAAGGACACTATCAAAAGGGCCTCTGTCTGCACAAGACTTGACATGTGCGGGGAAATCCCATGCAGGGGTGAGTATAAAAATACTTAGTAAGACTCCCCAACAATACTATACACGAATCACCAATAATAGTCAACTCAATACAGGATGTAACATTGTATAACATATACAATAAGTAGAGAAAAATAACCTTGATATACTCATGAGATACACAACACCATCGGGCGGTCATAACCAACTGCCTGCCACAGGGTTCAACATGAAGCACAATCATTCCATGATAACTCACACCTTGATCCATGATATCATCGAAGACACTCAATGAAGATGTCTAGCTCATTTGGGACCCACGCAATGATATCACACTGATTTGAGGAATCTATGATAAAAAGAGAAGGCGTCATGCACATGACTACAGGGGGACACCACGAACCCAATCTGGATAGACCCACTATGTAGGGGATCATATGCCAGAAATTCCACAAACCCTATTGATACGACCCGCTAGAAGGAGGATCAATTCCCTACTCAGGTAGATTACACATATTCTAAAAACATCACTAGGAATTATAAAATATCACATAGTGGTCCTGACCTGGATCCCACCCGCTTTCCTAACTAAGATTGGGACCATTATTTGTCCACCACCATTATCCCATATCCATCGACACTACCTCCACATCAGTTTCTTCCATCGATCATGGTTTCCCATCATGCCTATCATCAAGGTATCACATGGATGCCCACCACATCTTCCCCCATCACCCCCACTAGATCCGCTTCACGCTAGTTTCCCCTTCTGCGGACCACCACACCTCCTCCGATGCCCAAATATTAAAACAGTTCTAGATCTGAGCTCCATGGGTCCCGATCTATACGGATCCAACCTTGGTTGTCTATTTTCCTAAAATTCGAGGGTCCTCTCGAGTTCAGAAACACCATAAAATTCTAAACCATGACCCTGGGGATCCGACCAATAAATAACACAATCAAAGAGAGAGAATGGCACAAGAAAACAGTTTTATCATCATGGGCTAAGAATTATTACCCAATGACCAAAAATGGGAGATTTTGGATATAAAAAGAGATCAAATATATCAAATTAAACCCGAAAAATAATCTCATCCCACAAATATGATCGATATGCGGGCTAATAAATTCATGTATTGGTCTTTTTTCATCATAGGAACCACGAATGTGGAATAAAAAATTAAATAACATTCCCTACAACGATTCAAATTGTTCCCTGATGAAGAAAAATCGCCACGTCGTCATTGTTGGAAATATCCATCATGATCGTCATTCGTCGATCACTGATTCATGGTTCTATCATTGTCCATCGAAAGGATACTCCAAATGTTCTCTCTCAAACATCTCCAGATAATTAAAAGGTTATGGGGTAAACATTGGATATCTGAAGAAATCATTATTAAAGTATAAACCACGTCGTTGTGTCAATAACTAAATTAAATTTTTTTTATTAAATTTTTTTATTTATTTTATACCCATGATAAATTCTACACAAACTACCCATGTTGAACAATGTTATGTCATGCCTAGGGTAAAGTATCTATTATAAACTCAATAGTTCCCTCAGATTTATGATATGGGAAACCATTTAATATTTATTCTAATTTTTTAGGAAAACTGTTTGTGCTTTCTATTAAATATTTTAGTATTCTTCAGACATTGTCTTTGAGCACATCGAGCCTTGGAATCACACACTCTTACAGAACATGTTATAAAAAATAATCCATATAATGTCTAAAAATAACCCATATAAAATCCAAGACATTATAGATTCCCATGTATTCATTTTTGTTATTCTTTATTTCTATGAATTCCTTCTCCATTTTCTTTCACATCAAACAGGAAAAATATTTTTTAAAAATTGATCCCCTAAACTCTTCCCACTCCATAGAATCAATATACTTTATTAGATAGATGTTTTTAATCATTTTACACCACTAATAATATTCTACCTCTATGTGGTATATATCCAGGGTGACAATGTATTAGTTCGAACAACAGAGTATAGAAAATAACTTTTCTATAGATCCTATCCATTTTTTTAGTAATTATTGGATCATTAGATCCATTAAAAGAAGGTGTTCATTGATTCATAAAGGACTAAACATAAATTTGGTCCCTTTGAGGTAAATCTACTCTCTCAGCTTGAATCAAGTTATTATTCATAACTCGAGTTAATTTACTCATCATTCTCATGATGTTTTCCCTTTCGCATTCCCTCATAGGGCCATCAGTGAATAGTCAATTATGATCATCATTTATGTGGTTCCTCCTATGTCCCACTATTTAATAAAACAAGAAAAACCTTGTGAGAAACATGTTTCTTTTAATAATTATATAATTCTTAATTAATTTTATGTCTTAACACATCATGATTAAATATGTTAGTCTTTAACAATGAATACATTTTTTATAAATCCTTCATAATGTTTGATAAAAGACTTGTTATTATCCAAACATATCCCCTGGGGGTGTCAAAAAATATGCGTAGAATGTCCCAAAGTCATGCACCAGTTCCCATTTGAGTCTAGATCAATGTGTTGTTTTCAGGTGTTACCCATAGATATATATGTGCTAGAGCCATATCCACTTGTTCATATCCACACAAGGATTTAATTACTCAGAAACCACTTCTTTAATACTTCACCAAAATACAAGGATGTTTTCCTATATTTAAACTATTCTCTAGTGTTCTTCCTAAATTTTTCGAATACTAATTTCCATAAATAAAAAAAACTTCCTATCATACCATCTTTTCCATCTCACATTTTTATTCCATAATTTTTTATTACATAATTTTTTATTACATTATAAAAACAGAAAATATTTTACATTTTAATTTCATGGAAATAAGTTACATAATATAATAAAACATAAAAAATTATTCTAATACACATGAAATTATTATTTACTTTTCATCCTATGTATATTTACTACATCTCCAATCCTTGGTATGTACATATAAAGAAAGGGGTGACTATGAGGCACATTAAGTGGAAACAATTTACATGTAATCATGAGGAATATCAATAAGAACATGAGGAATGTCCTCAATACATGAGAAAAGGAAAATAATTCATATGAAAATAAAACGAACATGAATAATACCATGTAAATGTGGATGAAAAATTTAGAATATACATTCATATGCATATGACTAAGGTTAGTCACCGAGGTGTAATAAAACGATAATTACCACAGTTAATAACCAAGGTGTTGCAAAACATGTCATATCTAGATATAAAATTCATTACCCAGTGAATTGGAGAGCTATTAGGGATAAAACTTAATATTGTTTTATTAATTTAATCCAAATATATCATAATCAATTATTTCATAAATTACATTGAGTAAATATAAAAACAGGTTTTGTATCAAAATCATGGCTTTCCAAAAGTGCTTAAAAACATGACCATTATTCCATTTTTAACCAATGAAAATGAAATGTGGGTTTCATGCATGTTAATCTGATAATAAGATTTTCTTTACATTTAGGTGAGTACCCTTGGAAAATAAAGAGTCTTTAGTATTCATAAGAATAAAATAAAACATAATTTTTAGAGGAGAAGAGTGAAATTTTAAGAAGTAAATTCGGGATAATAAGTGGTATAAAACATGGTTTTAGAAAAGGGAAAATGGGAGGGGAAATGTTATCCCATTAATAAAACATAATGTTTCAGTAAGTGTGTGAATAAAAGGGTAATAAAATAGATTAATCATAACTATTAGAACACATGTACAAAAAGAGGTTCTTGAATTTAAGAGAAAACATAGATAATTCCCTTACATTGAAAAGTTACTCCTAAAACATAAGGATTAAAGATTGAGGGACTAAGGGCACAATGGGAGGACTATATGAGAGTAAAAACTACCAGATATTCATGTAGGATAAATTGAGAGTGAAAGGATATGGAGAAATGGGTGGGTATTTATAGAGAAAGTGGGTGTTTTGCTTAATAATTTCCAAATATAGGCATTGGAATTCTAGGTTGTGGAAAATGAAAAACCATGGGCATTCCCTGGGTTTTGGAAATTTTATGAAATAATTATATTATTTTTACTCACAAAGAATATAACATCATATTATATTTCTTATTTTGTAAAGAAAAAAAGAAATGTTTCAAAAAAATAATATTTTTAAACACAAAGGATTTATTTTAGACTATACAATGTAACTTATAGATTTAGAAAGAGATAAAAATTTATTAATATAACTTTTATTAATAAAATAAAATATTGTTAGCCATGTATTATGATTAACTAATTATTAAATCATTATTAAATAATTATAATGTTATTAAACATACTGAATACCTCAAACTGTATTTTTACTTTTCACGAAAAAATAATGTACTTTAGAAAATTATCATAAGCTCACCCTAACCTAATTTTGATGTATTAATTACATAACTAAGGATTATTTTATCATAATATTTCTATAATTATGAGAATATTATCTTTTAAATATAAAATTCTTTATTTACTAAAAAAATAAGGTCGAATATGCATATTAAAATTTCTAACACTTAAAAATTTTCATGGAAATAATAAATTTATTTCATCATATATATTTATATAAGAGTGTTTTTAATATACTATTTCATTGAAATAAATATTATTCAAAATATCATATTTTATTATAAAAATTTATATCTTTTTTGAAAAGTTGTTTTTTTTTGAAAAATGAATTTATCAAATTCGTCTAATTAATGAAAAATCATTCATAAAATATAAATTATGGAATAAAAAATTATTTATATAATGGAATTACACTTTTAGTATCTAATTTTGTGACATGTAACCCATTATAACGCCTCTTTATGTCCTAATGGTATGATCTGTGATAGTTATAAATTCTTGGGGTGGCTCAGATAACATCTACCGAGTTGTAATTCTTTCTAACTATAACTTCTCCCATAAGCGATTTCATTCAATATTTACTTTTCGAAGTTCATATTGGGCTTGGAAAAGGGAGAAACCTAGTGATCCTACCTCTCTCCCATGTTCAGTCAAATGGGATTCAAAGGGAAATGCTATACTGGTTGAGTCCACCACTTATCCTTTCTGCATTAAAATACAATTTTCATATTTTACTATAAACACTAACTGTAACATTAAATTTTTTAGCAAGATTATAGTTCCTAATGGTCATATTGAAATGGCCATATAACCGTCCAATCTAGATGGTCACATTTCCCTTTATTTCACTTCATTATTAAAGAGATGTAAATTTTTTGTGTACAAAATAATATAACACACATTTTATCAGGAAACAAATATCATATAAAAAGTCTGGGTCATTACAATATTGTATATACATGGAAATTATGAAACTATAGGGTTAAGATTCAAACCCCGTCCTTTAACTAATTATCTAAAAACTCTTCCAATGGGAAACTCACATGAAGAAAAAGGTGTAGATGATTTTCAATAGAATCATTGGTCAAAACTAACAAACTTCGAAACCAATATTGCTCAGGGTCAAAAGCGTTCACTACAATGTTTGGATAACAAATGGAGAGATAGAATAAACTAGATCAAAACCACATAAAAGTTATTTATCAAGCTATCTAGAATTATACAAGGAAGGTCAGAACTCTAAAATTGCTTGGAATGTGCCCTAGGATTGAAAAGAGAAGGTTGAAGTGAGTTGGAATGAAAATTCAATTTCACATCACACTTTAAAATAGAAGTTCAAGTAATTACATGGCATATAATTTAGTTACACATTTTATTAATTATTTTAATGGGATAGGCCAAAAAATCTATCGCCTCAGATTATTTTATTAGGACCACCCAAATATTACATGAAATGTAGTCTATTTACATGGCGTATAAATATTACGCAGATGGTTTCTCAGCCCATTTTCCTTATAAACAACTTAAATCCCCTTTAATGCTTCTAAAAATTCCATGAACCTACAAAACAAATAATCTATTTAGACCTAAATTCCATTTATTCAAATAAACATACTTCTGTATACTTTTATTCATTTTCCCCAACATTGCTCTCAATGAAAATACTCTTCTTTTTTGGTCAAGTTTTCTTGCAACCAAAGACAAAATTTATTCAAATAATAGGTATCCATGATAGAACCTAACCACCGTGGTTTAAAGACGAGGAAAAATTACCCGTAATTAAGGTTAATGAAAAACTTGAGAGAGAAATACTAAGAAAAAATGAGGGATCTTACACCCTCCCCACCATAAAACAACTCATCTCCAAGATTCTCTAATAATCAGTATATGGTCATAGAGAATATTTATAGCCACTATTTTTACATGTCATAAATTCTCTCCGAGGTCTACACCTAAACTCACACATGCTTCTACTACTCTCAAACCCATAGTGTAGTCCTACACAAAAGATATTTCTCACTATGATCCATGACCTGTATCAGATTCTCCTCAAAGGTCACATCAGCAAAAATCTTGAAATCTAATATTTATATCACATGGGAATGGATTGGATGATATCTATGTAGTTAAGTATTGTGGAACACATCATGCGTGGAACTATACCATTGTGGAAGGCCTAAAAAATTCGCTAATGGGATGACCCTTACCACTATCACAAATGAATCAACAAACCTGGGTGTTATCTTTCCCTATTTCCAGACAAGACGTTGCCCCAATATAGGTAACATCGAAATAATACATGATGACTAACCTTTAATTTCAAAGGACATCATCAATGTTCATCATATTATTTCTTCTCCCTCTTTTAATTCACCAACCATTGTCTAGTCAACTAAACCTACTCAGATGTATCTTGCATGAGACTAGTCCCAATATGTGCTAACTCACCTATATCTAGCCAATAAAAAGGTTTACAAAATTTATTTCTATAAAAATCCTCAAAATTTTCCATTTTAATCAATTCCTAGAAGTTATTAATATATGAAAAATACATTATTTCCATGTTTTCATCCCATGATACAAAAAAATCCAACACACAGGATCATAACATATCCTCTAGAACCTCAACAGTTCACTCATATTGAACATTAGTATGTGGATTATATGGTTTTGCTCAAAATAAAATATGATCCCAGAGCCTTATCAAGACCCTACTAGAAACACGATGTGAAATGAGGATCTCTTTCAAAAATGATACTTCTTAGAAAACCATGCAATTGAACTACCTCCTGCATTTAAAGACTACCAAGATCATTAACTATGAATGTCTCCCTAATAGATAATAAGTGATAATATTTAATCATTAGATCCATAATCACCTATAAATCATCTTTATTATGGGTTTTCTTGGGTAATCCTTTCACAAAATCAACAGTGCAAACATCCCATTTCAACATAGGAATGGGAAAAAGGCTACAAAATCCCAACTAGCCTCAAATTCTCAGATTTCATCTAGTGATAAATAAAGAATATTTCCATGAACATTTCCACCACCTTCTTCATTCCCATCCGCTAGTACTACCTATATAGATCAATGTGAAACCTGGATGCACCACCCATCTAGAAGCATGAATCTCCCTCATTAGCTCCTCATGTATGCCCGTAGGAACCCATAATCGACCACTAAAAAGAAGATAATTTATACTTTTGAGAGACAATCCTGATGGTCTCTCCCCGTAATTTAATTTGTCTCTTATAAATTATCCCTATATAATAGAAAACTTCTCAATATAAATCCGGTCGAAAAACATGGGTATAACATTTTTCAAACTAAGATATACCCATCCTTGAGACTCCTGAACATCCAAATGTCTGAAAATAGTTCTATTATCCTCTACACATTACTAGAATCATGTACTACATTTATTTGTGTATTTGATCTCAAGGTGTACGAAAAAACATTTCAATTTATTGGTGTAAAATACAAATCAATGTTGAAAGAATACAAATACTCAACCCACCTCTTATAATGATGGTTCATGGCTCACTCAGAAAAAGAGGTACCTGATGATTATGTGATCTATTTATACCAAAAACCCTTGATCCATGATATAATGTCTCCAACATCTAACGGAATGTAAAACTGCTTCTAACTTGAGATTATGAGTAAGGAAATTCTTCTCATGTGGTCTTAGCTACCTAAATCCATAGGCAACCACACAATCCTATAGCATTAGAAATGCCCTGAGTCCAAACCTAAATTGATCAGAGTACATGGTATATGATTTACCCAGCAAAGGTAAAGTGAGGATAGGTGCGGATGTTAGGCTGCGTTTAATCTCCTAAAAATATCTCTCACAAGTATGATACCAAACAAAATACACCACATTCTTGGTCAGCCAACACATCGGTGCCGCAAAACAGGTGAAATCTTGGATAAAGAAGTAATAATAACCAACTAAAACCAAAAATCTCCAAATCCCAAAGACATTATAGGGTTCATCCCAAGATACTATGGTTTTAAATTTCTTTGGGTCCATTTACACTCATGCCTCTGAGATGAAATTTCCTAAGAAGTACACATTATTATTCCAGAAATGGAATTTAGTTATCTTAGCATAAAGTGGATTCTCTCTAAAAATACTTGTGATAATGTCAATATGTTTGGTATGATCATCTAATGACTTATAATATACTAATATATCATAAAACCCACAACAAACATATCTAGAAAAATATGGAATATCTTTTTCATTAAGGTAAATAAAAACAATTATATTGAAGCCTATCATTTCCAGCATGAATGGTTACCAAAAGAAATGGTAACCACCAATCTCCATAGAACATGAATTCTGATATTTAATAGTATACGAACACACTCTGAATGGTGTGTCTATATTCAAAGAATGATCCAATTTTTCCACATCCAAGTCCAAACTATTGGAAGAAAGAGAAAAAAAATATAATGTGAGCTCCTATATCAAACATATATTAAGCTAAGTTAAACTATATAATAACCATTCCTTTGATGGTCGACAATCCTATATCATTGATAGTCAGAGTAGTCTTCATAATGCACAGATAACTTGTCCCCCTACCCTATGCTCAATTATGACTACCCCAATTTATTTGCCCAACCTGGTACTCCTTCTAATGCATTTGGCTACCATGTCCCCTCCCTCGGCCTGAACAGCCAATGGAACTCCAACTACCAGCCTGTGGAGGGGTGGTTGGGACCCTTCCAAACTCAAGTTCTTATGCTAATCTCATTCCATTGGTATGTTGTGTAAGGTTAGCATTAAAATTTGGAATATGAACTAGTCTTCCATAGATAAAACACTTAAATACAGGGTAATTACATTGTGGGAGCTTGTGGATAAATTTCCCACACTCATAGAACTAGAACAGAACATAGTCCTAAGATGTTTTTCCACTTCCACAACTACTCTTCCTAGTCCATACATGGTGGAAACTATCATTTAAGTGTGTATTCCTACTTAAAGAATATATTCCAGTTCACCCTGATGAAATAGATTGGCCACTCCTCAAGGTATCTCTTAGATTCCATTATATGATGAGTGTCTAGTTCATGATGTCCTCAAATATTCTCATGAAAAAAACATTCACTTACAACCTAATATCATAGAGAATACCATCTTGAAAACATCTCATCCTGGAGATGTCATAAACTACAAAAGATATCGCAATGAATTTTTGTTCAGTGAAACATTTAGTATATTGTAGCACTGACATGAACACCTATGTTAGATGTGTGAACTCATGATATTTTTAATCCATCAATTTCATAGGATATAAATGGATCCAGAACATCATATCAATGTTATTATAAGAAAACTAATCATGCTACCTAGATTCTTCCAAAATATCCCACTAACTCTTGGAAGGTACAAAAAAAATATGTGCACTATCTTCACCAACTTATTATCAAGTGTCTCATGATTTTTGAAGATTATATAGACTGACTCAACCTAGTTTTACGCTGCATGAAGCCCCCCTTATCCACCAAACATAGATGCATGATGCATCTAAAACTCATTTTTATCGTAGACATTGAAGGCATGTTATGAGTATCCTCCCTTTCTAGGAATCTCATGACCATTAGTAAGCTATCATGTTTCTGAACATCTATATTATAATTAGGTACTATAGGGAGATTTGGTTCATCTGCATTTGGAGCATTCTAATTTTCACTCCCCTTATGCTTAAGTCGAATAAAACGAGGATTCATTTTCTCTATAAGAAAAATCCATACCTTAATGAACTTGATGACAAAAAGGTCAACCTCAAAAGGTGACTACAATAGAGAGACAATGCCTTCTGGCCTCTATAAACAGGGTTTATTAGTTTTTAGCATGACATGTCAATTTATTTCATTTATCCAGTGAAACTGATATCTCAAATCATAGGTCACCAGGAAAGTATATATCACATGAAAAAAATAGATATGCCCCTATCATGAACAATGATTCTCAATATATCCTTATCTGCCTTTTATGATTCAGTTATCCTCATATAATTCCATACTAGGACATGAGTACAATATCAATAAATAGTGTCATCATAAAACAATAACCTCACATAACATGTGAATCACACAATGTGAAATAATATCAACTCTAACAAACACACAACACAAAATACAATCCTATCCATGGGAACTCTGGTTCTCTCTCATACATGGTTTATCTACTCCCTTGTTCAAGATCGTTACCAAGTCCTGAAACATCCTAGACTCCTTTTTTCATTTCTTAAATAGTAAAGTAAAATACAAGAAAACATTATCCTTTGATTCCACTTTATAACATCCCCCAACCTATAACTCTCTCATGTGGAAAACAATTATTAGTTATGAGAACCCAAACTCACCTCCTCATACACTAGAGGCTTCTAACTTGTAAGAGGGGTTTGAAATGTATATTGGTGATGCAATACCACATATTATTAAGTTTAATAGAATTATAAATAATCCATATAAATGAAAGAAATAAAAGTATAGACATAGTGTAAGCCAACAAAAAAAGGAAACTAAATAATACAACAAATAATAAAAGAATAATATAATGATGTACTAGAATGTAATTAAATGTCATGATAGAAACAATACAAGTAAAATAATAGTAGACCCAAATAAATACTCAAAATTCCCCCATCCAAAACCGCATGTTGGCACTACCTCCAAACTCCAACCCAGCCTGAAGGAAACAATCAACAACAAGGTCCTTTTCCCTTATCCAAACCTTTATCCAGGTAATATTCTTAGGTAGAAAACTGCATCTTGAATAGTGTGTGATTATAATTTAGTAGGACAACACCACCATTTATAATAAAATCTGTCTGATAAGTAGTGTGTGAAATAAAGAGATAGATATGTGTATTAATTAATTCAACAATTAATATAATAAAAAACATCCTGCTTTATCTCCATGCCAGAATATCTGTGAGAATGAATTACCACCATACCAACCAAAACCATATAACCCAGATAAAATAGCCTGCTTCAGTACCATGCCATAATATTTTGGAGCATAACATATGACCATGCCAACCACAACCATACAACCATGGTATTATAACAAAAATCTAGGTAAAATCCTTATATGTATTAAAGGTTCATGGTTAAATCCCTATAATAATTACATCATGGGACTGGGTAGAGCCCACTCTCTATAAGAATTATAACATTAGACTAGGACAAGCCCACTCAATATTATCATTACATCATATAAGTGTTCTTTTTCTAGGTTTGAGCCTGATATTTAACCATTTTAGTATAGAACACAAGTCCCATCATACAACATGTATATCACAATATCACATTAAAAATTTCAATGGTTAATTATGTGAATTATCATTTGCATTTCATATACCACTTTCATTTATACCACAATTAATTAATAGTAAAAATAATAAGTAATAATCAACAAATTCTGGATTCTATATCAATCAGTCACCTAAGATCTCATATAATTCAAAACACACTTCAATCCGTTAGAAAATTAAATAATATTCATGGTTCTCTCAACCAACGTGTATCCATAAGCCAGATCAGAAGCTCATTGATATCAAATTTCTCCATAGAATTTCCCCATTATTTATTTAATTGATTCAGAGGGATGTTATGTTAGTGCAGTCACAATATTGTATATACTTGGAAATTATAAACCCAAAGGGTTATGATTCATAGCCCCTACCTTTAACTGAATATCCATCAACACTTCCAATAGAAAACACCCATGAGGAAGAATGTGTGGAAAATCTCCAGGAGAATTCGAAATCAAAACTGATTAATATCAAACCCAAAAATGAACACGGTCAAAGGATTTTACCGCAATGGTTGGAGAACCAAAGGAGATAAGGGAGAAACTGTACCATAAGAAATTAATAGGGATTGATCATGTTATCGGGACATCCAAAAGGATGGTTTTTACTCCAAAATTGCTTGGAAGTACCCTAGGGTCGAGAGGATAATGTTATAGTGATTTATAATGAATATTAAACCTCATAATACACTATAAAACTGTAGTTATTCAAATTATATAGCCCATAATGTAGTTACAATTCATGTAAGTGCTTTTAATGGGATACACCAAAAACCCGTAGCCTCAGATTATTTTTCAAAAAGCACCTGAAAATTACACGGTGTGTAATCCATTTAAATGGAGTGTAAATGTTCTAAAAATGGTTTTCAGCCCATTTTCCTTATATAAAATATGAACCCCATTAAATCTTACCAAATTAATATAGACCCATGGAACACTTAACCCATTTATACTCGGGATCCATTTATTTAGATAAACATACATCTGTAGACATTAAGATATTTTCCCCAAAAAAATCTCTACACTAATCATATACGGTTTTATAAGGTTTCATCACAACCGAAGACTAAATTTATTCAAATTATAAGTATCCATGATAAAACATGACAACTAAGGTATAAATATGAGGAAAAAATTACCCAAAAGAAAAGATAATGTAAAAATCATAGAGAGACATACCTAGAAAATGAGAGGATCTTACATATTTGGGAATATAAATTTGAAAAATGGATTCCATATTTATATTAATAATAATTTATATTATCTAATAATCCCAACTTAATTTTTTACTAAAATTTATTGTGAAAATAATAAAAATTAATTACCAAGGTTAAGGTAAAAATGGTTTTACCAATGGGGGTTAAACTAAAAACATACGGGTTAAAAATAACCCAAAAAATTTCCCAAAACACATTTTATCTTCATATTTCAACCTTGAATATTCTATACCCGATAATGGTACATTATTAGATCCTTGTGACACTAAAACAACATGGGTATAATTATTTGTTTCAGAAAAACAACAAGTGTGCAACTCACCTCACTTGTAAAAGGTCACCACTTCTTTTATCCCTTTCACTACATAAAACCATTTCGGATTGGCCAATCCATGGTAACACCCCACGCCTCCATGGTTTGTTTCCCTTTGAATAATTAAATAGCTTGTGTTGTATTCAACTTGGAGTTTTAACACACAACGACCAATCAAACTAGCCGTTATGAATAGTAATACCAACTTTTTGAAATTTTATAAATTTTATTTTAAAAATGGACTTCATTTTTGGATTTTTAATATTAAAATTATCATAGGGTGATTTTTTGGTATTTTTCTGGAAACTTTCAATTTTTGATGAATAGTGAAAAGCACTGCGTTATTATTTAAAACTGAATTTTTATTTAAATAATTATTTATTTTATTTAAATTTATTTTATGTAAAAATAGATACATAATACATATATAAGTTTAATGTAATTAATTGGAGTCATTTTATAATAATATTATATATATAAAATTCTATTGATCTTTTTACCGTCTTTTATCAACATTCTAGGTGCACTTGAAAATTTGTATAAAACATAATTTTACTGCTTCTGTGAATTGAATTTCAAAAATATGAGATAAATGGTTGATATCAGTATATAAAATGTGATTTAATATGTTGAAAATAATTTATGGTGAATAGTAACTTTTGCCTTTTATTTTCCATGATTAAATGTAAATATAGTAATTAAAGGTAAAAAAGATATTATTATTACCGTAACACATCTCTTAATTCGATTTGATAAGTTTTATTTCACCAAAATAAACCCTAGGAATAAAATATGGTCCTTTTGGTCCACTGTGATTTGATTAGGACATTTATTATCATTTTATAACAAGAAGAGTTAAAAGTGTTAAATTCAATGTTTAATAACTAAATCATTTTTAATATTGGGTTACACATAAGATAAATTCGACTATAAAAATTCATTTGAAATGAAAAACTATTTCCTACATAATGTTATTTTATTTATAATCTTTAGATATTAAATAATTAAATTTATTTATGTTACAATGATGATGTAGTAATTACCTTACTAATGAAAGATTAAAATAATTGATATTATTAATATCCAAATAAATGTAAATTGAGACTTATGATGAATTACACTAAATTTATAGGTTAATATGACTTTTTAAGGTTGATTCATTGAATTGTTTTGGAATTAATCATGCTATTATGACTTTTACAAAAACAAAATACCAAATAGTGTCAAAATTGACATAAATGAGTTTTTAAAACAAATACTATATTATTAAATGATATAATAGTCCTCAAAATTTAAGGTTCAGCCCAAGTAATTATATAATTATATATATTTCATTAATGAACCACTTGGGGTTCTCTTGGAATCTTATAGTAAGTTTATTAACCATTTATTTTAATAATAAAATAATGCATGGTAAAAGTTAAACTATTTAACTAAAAGTTAAATCTAAAAGATAGGGTTACTACGGTGACCTAAACCTGTCTAAAACCTATTGGATGAGATTTTTTTGACCCATAACTACCTTAGACTACAAATAAATTATTTTGTATCCATTATAAACCGAATATTATTGTATAATAAAATAATATTTCAAGTTTTTTCTAAAGTTACCCTCACCTCTCTTGTAAAAGGCTACTTCCCCTTCTCTCAAAATCAAACCTCCAAAGCCATTTGGCTCGGCCAAAACCGGCCCAAATATCCTCCAAACTACCCTCAATTCTACCAAGATTTCTTACTTTGATCATAAAGCCTACCTAAGGAGCCCATTTGATCAACTCAAAAGGAAACAAACGAAGAAGAGGTAATAATATCACCACCTTATTCAATGTTCTTTTCTTCTTCCACTTCCTCATTCTTTGTTTTTTCAATACCAAAATAATAACTCCAATAACTTAAAAATATTGCAATGTTATTATAAATATGATACAACCATATTCATTATTTTATCCATCCTATGACTAACATGTCACCATACGTGCGTATGTACGGCTTACTGTCTCCACATCGTGGTGTAGTTTTTTATTCAAAAACTTCATCATTTGGATGGGTATAATAATGAGTATAAATGATGTCAATAATAAATATAAAATGTTAATGATTCTTTATATATGATATAACATCCAATTACATATGAATTCATCGTCAATATAATGGTATTGTCTCTCGTGCATACGTACAGATTACAGTCTCCATGAACGCGATGAGATTCATTCTCCATCATAATCATTCAAGAATAATTTTCATTTTATGATTAAAAAAATGTTTAATATATTAATATCATTATGGATATGAATCAAATACATCCTATCCATAAATAACATGGCTTTTCTAACCAATCATATAAAGGAAAACAAACCAGTTAACACCTGAAATAATTAAACTACTAAAATATTATTCACAAAGCATTATTAGAAGATCATATATGATATAAAATTTATGTATGTGGTTCTTGTAGAATTTAATAACAATTATTTAACTATTATACATGAGGTTTGTGTACCCTCTTCCATGGAAATGTACAGGGTAATGGTTAATTCTACAATCTCTTCATTATCCGATGTTGTTTATATGTGAGTATCTACTAAGACCTCTTTATCATCCACATCTGTGTTTCCTAAAAATGTATTTCAAATCATTTTACATATTTCCTATACTATGGGTTAAATTAATTTATACCCATGTTTTAATTTTTATGATATTTTTATAAAGGAATGGTTCCATCGTTTTCCAAACATGTTCTTTTACGGCCTTTTTGACGAAAGTAAGAAAAGAGTGTTTTTAACTTATACGGTGGGTGGGGCTATTTTACTCTAGTTTAAAACCTTCTAAAATTACCATACAAGCTTATAATAATATTTTAAAAATAAATTTTTTATTTTAATATTACAGGAATTTTAAATGATTTCAAAATAGAAAGAGATATTTCTCTCGAATAGTTTTGATTTAATCTATGTTCACATCCTTTGTTGTATTTTACGATTGTTTGAAGTTGATTTATTATGATAAACTATTCCATATTGTATTGAATGTTTTGTGATATATTTTACTATGGATGTGATATTTTATACCATTCATGGTTTTTGGTTAATCTATTGGAATTTCATATTAATGTTTTAATAAAATGTTTTTGTTATGTTACAAACTTTTCATATGAGGAATGAATTGGACTTAGTAAGTAATGGGTGGAGCCCTCTATAGCTCCTTGATGCATCGATAGGTCTCATGAGACAAAATAGTGTCTTAGAACCAGGCCTTGAAAAAATCTTATTTGTATTCTTGGCATGAGGCCTTGACTATGTGGTTATGAACTCTGGTATTATGTATTCTATAATTATGAAATAGGCTATTGATATTGCATGAGATTATTCTAATATTAGAATATCCATGTTAATAAGTAAATGTAATTATTAATTTTGTATTTTCCATATTATGCTGAAATTTATGTTTAAGAGGCTTGTTTTTTAGTCTTATACATTACCTTAAATGTTTATGCTTATTTATGAAGTTTATGCTATATTGTTATCCTTACTGAGCGTCTAAGCTCACCCCTTTCTATGTTTTATTTTTCCAAGATGTGAAGAAGTATATAATGATTAAACTGTTTTTATAGGTTAAGGGATATGAGTGTGTTGAAAGGGGACACCATTTTCTTTTTCATTATTTCATGATGTAATGTAAAACTTAAATATGTATCTAGTACTTATAAGGATACTAAACTAATTGGTCTTTCGGGACTTGATCACTTGTGATCATTCCAAAGAAGGATTTATGATTATATAACTCCTCAAAGAAAACATTTTTATGATTATGGATTATATTCATAGACTGTTCAATTTAATTTAAGTGTTTTACAAGTTTGGAATTATGTATTATGATTCAAAAACTAATATAGTTTATCAAATTGTTTAGAAATGGATCCTAGTGGAAGGAATAGAAACTGTATCAATTCACGTAATCCATGTAGAGATTTTCCTCCTACTCAAGATAATTATAATGGAGCTAGAGATTCAACTGGTTCTAATCATCTTATCACCATACTGGTACAACTCACATAGGTTATGAATACTAACCTTACCCGTATGGAGAACCCTAATCCATAATGCGGAGGATCAATGTTAGACTGCTAGATGGGGAAAAACCACCAAAATTCAATGGGACTACAAATCCATTTGTATATGAGTGATGGATAAGTTCCTTAGAGAAAATATTTCATGCTTTGGGGAGTAGCGAAAGGGAAAAAGTTGTCGTGGCAGTTTATCACCTCATGGGAGATTCCGATCAATGGTGGTCATTAATTCAAAACACAAAGGAGGTTGAAAAGGTATCAAATATTTAATGGAGGGAGTTTAATGATCTTTTCATAGAAAAAAAATTTCTGTGTGATCATTGAGCGGATATGGAAAGACAATTTCTGAGTCTGAGGCAAAAGGAGGATGAGAATGTCGCAAAGCGTGATTCTAACTTTACAAGTCTAGAAAGGAATGCAACATATTATATATGTAACCCAAGGAGTAATATTGATCGAGTATTTGATGGGTTAAAACCATTTCTCCGTTGAGAATTAATTTTACAATCCTTCTCATCATATGAAGATATTCTCGCATGTGCTATCAAGACAGAAAATGAATTCTCTATGTATTATGACAACAATGAAAAGAAAGAGAAGAAGAGATCTTTTGAACACTCTGGAAATGGAAATAAGGGGAATAAGGTAAATGTTGAATATCCATCCAGTGGTAAATATAGGAAAAAACACCCTGGTAATTTCCTGAAGGGAATGGGAGTCTGTTACAAGTATGGTGAAAAAGGAAAAAAAGCTCGTGATTTGAAGGGAAATAAATAGGTTGTCAATGTTTAAAGCTACAATTTTAGAGAAAAGGGAAATTATGTAAAAGAATTTCCTAAGCACCAAGGAAAATTACCTCAGAAAAAATCCAAGGGAGAATGACCAAGCTTATGCGATCACTACTTCTAAGGATGAAGCTCCGAAAGATGTGGTGGAAGGTAATTTAATGGTTTCATTAAATTTAGCCAATGATTTTTTTTTTGATTCTAGATCATCTTATTTTTTTATATCTTCCCAGTTTTCTTATAAAATTAGATATTTCCAATTTGATTTAACAAGGGTTTTGTTAGTCAAAAATATTAAGGGATGTATCATTTCAATACTGTTTTGTGAATCAGCCCCCATTAGGGAATATAAATGTTCTTTATCTGCTGATCTCTTCGTTATACCCATGATTGAATTTGATATAATACTCATCATGGATTAGATTTCAGACCATGATGTGAAATTTTATTGTAAGAATAAGGAGGTTAAAATTTTTTATGATGATAAGAAGTACCTTATCTTTAGAGCAGAACTGTCACCACCTGATTCTTATCTATATCCACCCCTAGTAGCTCAACTAAATTCAATTATTAGGGAGGAAGAGAATGAAATAACTATGTATGAGGAAAATAATGTTCAAATATATGATGTAACCATTGTGAAAGAATATGTTGATGTGTTTCTAGAGGATTTACCTATACATCCACTAGAATGAGAAATTAAATTTTCCATTGATTTAATTCCTTGTTCAAGGGCCATATCAAAGACCACTTATAGAATGTCCACTGTGGAATTAATGGAACTAAATAAACAACAGGAGGAATTGATTAATAAGGGATTTACTCACCCCAGTGTTTCTCTATGGGGAGCCCCTGTTCTTTTTGTTAAGAATAAAGTTAGATCTATGAGGTTGTGCATTGACTACAGGGATATCAATGATATAACAATAAAGAAAAAGTGTCCCCTACCTCACATTGATGATTTATTAGACCAAATTAATAGAGCTCAATAATTTTAAAATATTTCCCATTGATCTAGATATCATCAGTTGTGTGTGAATATGGATGAAATTCCAAAAACAACATTTCGAACAATGTATGGGCATTATAAGTTTACAGTAATTCCTTTTTGGACTGACTAATACACCCTCTGTTTTCTTGTATACAATGAATAGAGTTTTCAAGGAATATCTTGATGACTTTTTAGTGGTATTTATTAATGATATCTTGGTTTTCCCCAAAATCTATGAAGATCATGAAAATCATTTGCGCACTATTCTAAAAACCCACAGAAGAAATGAATTATATGGGATGTTTATAAAGTGTGAATTCTGGCTTCAGGAAATTTCATTTCTTGTCCATATTGTCTCTAAGGATGGAATCTCTATTGTGAATTCTAGGAAAACAGCAATACAATAATGGCCATCACCAATGAGTATAACTGAGGTACACAGTTTTATTGGTTTAGTAGGTTATTATCGGTGTTTTGTCTTGAATTTTGCCTGATTAGCTAACCCATTGACCAAGTTCACACATAAAGGGGTTAAATTTTTTTGGACAATAGAGTATGAAGAATGTTTTTAAGAACTGAAGAGAATATTGGTCAATGATTCTATCTTGACTCTACCATCAGGGAACGATGGGTTGTTTATTTATAGTGACACTTAAAAGAATGTACTTAGTTGTGTCCTTATGTAAAATGATAGATTTATTTTCTATGCATCACGATACCTAAAAATTAATGAACAAAACTATCCTACTCATGATCTTTAGTTAGAAGCTATAATATTTTCTTTGAAGATATGGAGACACAATCTCCATGGTAAAAAATGTGAGACATATACTAATCGCAAGAGTTTAAAGTATATTTTATCACAAAAAGAACTCAATATGAGGCAAAGGAGATGACTTGAACTACTCAAGGATTATTGATTGAACTAAACACTAAAACCCAGAGAAGGCGAATAAGGTAGCATATTCTTTGAGTAGAAAGGATCATGGAGTTTTGAACAAGATGAGAGTTTAAAGGGATCCTACTCTCATGGATCTTGTAAATATTGATATGGTAATAATTATGGAAGGTGAAACAGAAATACTTTTTCAAATGGTTTCCAAAACATCTTTACTAGAAATGATAAAAAGTTCTCAGACTGATTATGAGGAGTTTCAAAAGAAAATTAAAGCTGTGAACGATGGGAGTTTGATCGAATTAATATATGAAGATTGGATTTTAAAATTTGGGAAGAGACATTGTGTTCTTGACATACCTAATCTAAAAAGGGAATTGTTGGATGATGCTCATAAATCCAATTTATCTATACACCCTAGTAGCACTAATCTGTTTAGAGATTTGAAGGAACATTTTTGGTGGGACAACATGAAGAGAGATATTGCTGATTATTTGTCAAGATGTATGGTGTGTCAAGAAGTGAATGCTAGAAGATAAATCCTGGAGTATCCATGCAACCTCTTCCCATACCTAAGTTGAAATGGGATGATATTACGATGGACTTTGTCATGGGGCTAACAAATACTCCTAGAAGGAAGGATGCAATATGGGTCATTGTTGATCGTCTTACCAAGTCATCACATTTTCTTACTATAAGAGAAGATTCACCACTTGAATATTCAGAAATACTATATATTTATGAAGTTTTAAGACATCATGGATTACCACTATCTATTGTTTCTTATTGTGATCCCCGTTTTACATCAAGATTCAGGAAAGTCTTTAGAAGGACTTGGATATTGAACTTTGTTTGAGCATTGCCTACCACCCTCAAACTGATGGAATATTAGAATGGACTATTGAACCCTTAGAAGACATGTTGAGATCTTTCTCACTTGACTTTCAAGGTATTTGGGAACAATATTTACCTATGGTATAATTTTCCTATAACAATAGCTTCCATTCAAGTATTCATATGGAACTATATGAAGTGGTATATGGAAAGAGATGCCGCACACCAACTTTTTGGGATGATGTCAGTGAAAGAAAACTCATAGGTCTATTACATGTTGAGGAAACAATGGAAAAGGTTAAGGTTATCCAAACCCACATCAAAGTATCTCAATGTAGTCAAAAGAGCTATGCTGATAACCAATGGAAGGATTTTTAATTTCAAGTAGGAGATCATGTTTTCTTGAAGGTATCACCTTGGAAGGGTGTTATAAGTTTCAGTAAGAAGGGTAAATTAAGTCCCGGGTACATTGGACCTTTGGAAATTCTAGAACTAATTGGGGCTGTAGCTTACTGTTGGAAATGCCACCAAGTCTCTCTAAAGTTCATGATGTGTTCCACATATCACTGTTGAGAAAATACATGTCTGACCCAATGCATGTACTCACCTAGGAATAAATAGAACTGGAACACGACCTGTCTTATTGAGAAGAGCCTATAGAATTCTTGATATTAGAGAACAAAAGTTGTGAAACTAGGCGACTCATCTGCTAAAAGTTCTATGGAGAAACCATAAGATGGGAGAGGCAACGTGGGAACCCGAGGAACATATGATTAAGAACCACCTGAATCATTTTATGTTGTAATATTCTAGAAATTATGAGGACAAAATTTTTTGAAGGAGGGGAGAATGTAACACCCCATGCTTCCATAGTACGTTTCCCTTTGAATAATTCAATAGCTTGTGTTGTATGCAACTTGCCATTTTAACACACAACGACCAATCAAAAAAGCTATTATGAATAATAATACCCACTTTTTAAAAATTTATATAATTTATTTTTCAAAATGGACTTAATTTTTGGATTCGGAAAATCAAAATTATCTTAGGGTGAATTTTTGGTATCTTTCAGAAAACTTTCAATTTTTGATAAATAGTGAAAAACACTTCATTATTGTTTAAAACCAAATTCCTATTTAAATAATTAATTATTTTATTTAAATTTATTCTTTTGTCAAAATAGATACATAATACCTATATAAGTTCAATGTAATTAATTGGAATTATTTTATAATAATATTAGATATATAAAATTTTATTGAACATTTTACCGTCTTTTACGCACCTTCTAGGCGCATTTGAAAATTTTAATAAAACCTAATATTACCGCATTTGTGAATTGAATTTAAAAGTTCTCAGAGACATGGTTGATATCATTAAGTAAAATTTGGTTCAATAAGATTAAAATATTTTTTGGTGAATAGTTACTTTTGACTTTTATTTGCCACGGTGAAAAGTAAATAGGGTAAATAAAGGTAAAAATTGTATTATTATTACCCTAACACATGTCCTAATTCTATTAGATAAGTTTACTTCGAAAAACATAAACCCTAGGAATAAAATATGATCCTTTTGGTCCACTTGGATTAAATTAGGACATTTATTATTATTTTATTTCAAGAAGAGTTAAAAGTGTTAAATTCAATGTTTAATAACTAAATCATTTTTAATATATAGTTATACATAAGATTAATTCTACCATAAATATTCATTAGAAAGATAAAAATATTTAAAATATAATTTTATTTTATTTATAATTTTTATACATTAAATAATTAAATTTACTTACGATACAATGATGATGTAGTAATTACCTTATTAATGAAAAATTAAAATAAATGATATTATAAATATCCAAATAAATGTAAATTGAGACTTATGATGAATTACAATAAATTTATAGGTTAATATTACATTTTAGGGTTTATTTAATGAATTTTTTTTCGAATTAATCATGTTTTTTTGACTTTCACAAAAAGAAAATACCAAATAGTGTCAAAATTGACATAAATGAGTTTAAAAATAATACAATATTATTAAATGATATAATAGTAAAAAAAATAAGGTTTGGAAAAAGGAATTATATAATAATAGACATGTCATTAATGAACCCCTTGGGGTTCTCTTGGCATTTTATAGTATGTTTATTAACCATTTTTTATAATAATATAAGAATACATGGTAAAAGTTAAACTATTTAACAAAGAGTTAAATAAAAAAGATAAGGTTAATATGGTGACCTAAACCTATATAAAACCTATATTTTGAGAGGTTTTAGAAACATCCCCACATTATCCTCTAAATAAATCATTTCTGAGCCATTATAAACTGAATATAATTGTATACTAAAATAATATTTCAATCTTTTCCTAAAGTGACCCTCACCTCTCTTCTAAAAGGGTACATCCCCTTATCTCAAAATTACACCTCCAAAGCCATTTGTCTCAGAAAAACCCTACCCAAATATCCACTAAACTACCCTCACTTAGACCTAGAGGCCTTACTTTGTTCATAAAACCAACCTGAGGATACCTTTTGATCCACTCAAAATAAAACACCCGAAGAGAAGGTAATAATTTCACCACCTTTTTTAGTGTTCTTTTCTTCTCCACTTCCTCTTTATTTGTTGTTTCCATAAAAAAATAATAAATCTTGTACCTTAACCTTACTGTAATGTTATTATAAATATGATACAACTATATTACCTATTCTATGAATCATAGGAATGACATGTCACCATACGTGCGTACATATGGCATACCGTCTCCACATCGTGGTGTAGTTTGTAATTCAAACACTTCATTATTTGGATGGGTATAATAATAATTTTAACTAATGTAAATAAAAAATATAACATGTTAATTATTCGGAATATATGATATAACATCCAATTACATATGATTTCACGATTAATATAATGATATTGTTGCTCGTTCGTACGTCCGGATTACTGTCTCCAAGAACGCGATGGGATTATTTCTCCATCATAATCATTCAAGAATAATTTTCTATTTATGATTAAAAATAATGTTTATGAACTTAATATAATTCTATATATGAATCAAATACATCCTATCCATAACAAACATGGCTTAAGTAACCAAGCATATAATGGAAAATGAATCAGTTAACACCCGAAACAATGATACTACTAAAATATTATTAACAATGAAACATTAGAAGATCATATATGATATCATATTTATGTATATGGTTCTTTTATAATTTAATAACAACGTTTTAACTATTATAAAAGAGGTTAACGTACCCTCGACCAAGGAAAAGTACAATGTAAGGGTTAATTCTACAATCTCTTCATTATCCAAGGTTGTTTATACGTGAGTATCTACAGGAACCTCTTTATCATCCGCGTATATGTTTCTTAAAAATGTATTTCAAAACATTTTTACTATTTCATAGACTATGGGTTAATGTCATCTATACCCTTGTTTTAATTTTTATGAGATTTTTTTAAATTAATCTTTTTGTTGTTTTCAGATCATGGTCCTTTATGACTTTTTCGACAAAATTAAGAAAAGAATGTTTTTTTCTTATACGGAAAGTGAAGCTATTTTCCGCCATCATAACACCTTCAAGGATTCCCTTAAAAGATTATAAGAATTTTTTAAAAATAAATGTTTTATTTTAAAATTACAATAATTTTAAATGATTTCAAAATAGAAAGAGATATTTCTCCCAAATAATTTTGATTTCATCTAGGTCAACATCCTTTATTGAATTTTACGCTTGTCTAAAATTGATTTATTATGATACAATATTCCATAATTTATTGAAGGTTTTGTGATATATTTGACTTTGGATGTGATATTTTTATACCATTCATGGTTTGTAGTTAATATATTAACATTTCTTATGTTAATTTTAATATGAATGTATATGGTATGTTTTAACCTTTTCATATGAGGAATTAATTGGACTTAGTAAGTGACTGGTGGAGCCCACTATAGCTCCTCGATGTGTCGACAGGTCTCATGAGACAAACTAGTGTCTTTGAATGAGGCCTTGACATAATATTTTTTGTAGTCTTGGAAGGAGTCCTTGACTATGTGGTTATGAAGTCTGGCATTATGCATTCCATCATTATGAAATTGTCTATTCATATTGCATGAGATTATTTAACTAGTAGAATAACCATGTGAATAATTAAATGGAATTATTCAATTTATATTTTCCATATTATGCTGAAATTTAATTTTAAAAGGCTTGTTTTTTAGTCTTATACATTGCCTTAAATGTTTATAGTTATTTATGAATGTTTTTGCTATATTGTTATCCTTAATAAGAATCTAATCTCAACCCTTTCTATGTTTTATTTTTCACAGGATGTGAAGAAGTATATCATGATTAACCTTTAGGAATAGGATAAGGGATATGAGTGTGTTCGAGGGGGGAACAATTTTGTTTTTATTTTATTTTTCATGATGTAATGTAAAAATTATGTATGTATCTAGTACCTCCAGGATACTATACTAATTGGCCTTTCAGGACTTGATATCTTGTGATCATTCTAATGATATGTAATAATGCACTGACTCTGGGAAACTAGGGTCGAGGAATTATTTCCATACCCAAATCACTTCCCAACATCACTACTCCCATCCTATAGGCCTTAATTTGGGAATAAATTCAACCAATGATGGCTTTTTGTAAAGACCTAAGGAGGATACCCGAAGAAGAAGTAATGTTCATCAACGAGATTTTTTGTTTTATTTATTCCTCCAACTCCTTTAATTATTATTATAAAACTATGATAGAGCATACTTAGTATATAAATTATAATTAGATATTTTTATTACAAGGTAATGACCAACAACCATCTCCACTTATATCTAATGGGTTATGAATTTTTTTATTCATGTGTACAATAGACAACCACATCGCAAACTGAGGTCATTCATTTTTTCATTACCACCAATCGTAGTTGAGTATGATGACAGATATATATATATATATGATAGGTTATTTATAAAATTATTATACCTATTGAGTCATTATATCATATATAACTATTTACGTTTCATTTCATAGGGGATATGATAACGTCGTTCATGTGTACAGTGGACTACCACCTCGTGACATGATGTGATGCATTTTTATTAACACTTTACATAGAAGATAATACAGATAAATATATGTGATATATATGTTATAATTATTATATTAATGACATATTTATCACTATAAAAGGGTAATTTATCATCTCTTTTCATAACTTTTTTCTCACTGAAAGATGATAACATCGTTCTTGTACGTATGGACTACTGTCTTCACGAAACTATGTGACTCTCTTTCCATAACCACAACACAAGGATGATATGTATAAGTATATTTAAGGAAAAATATGTTATTTATAATATTATGATAATTATGCAAATATAATATATTACTTACCTCTTGTCCATAATGATCACTCAAAAATAGAAATGTTACACATGTGTATGTGTGGCCTACCGTCTCCGTGATTATAAATACTTCATTTCTCAAAACTGTCATCTATGATTGATATTAAATGGATAATTGCGGTATAAATATGATTTTTATTTCATAATTTTTATTTTTTTTGTGATTTAACCCTGATCAATGTAATAGGTCTAAAAATAAAAAATCAATACATATACAAATAACAAAGTGGTTTTTACATGAAACATAACTTTAACATGGAATTATTAATATATGGGTAATAAAAGGACATAATTAAATAATATATCATATGATATATATAATTATGGTTGTTAAATAGATTTATAATAAAATAATATTTTTTATACAGGTGGTTCAAATGATTAAGAAGGAAGTGGAGACTTATGGTAAGGGATTTATAGTCTCTCTTTTATTTTTAGGAGACATATAAAAAATTACCACGTTTTTATTTTGTGTGGAGTATGTACTGACTCTTTCCATGTTATATCATGAATATCCTTATTTTTAGGGATATTAAAATTTCATTTTATGTTATAATTTATTGTTTCATACGATCTAATAGAATACTAAATCTATAATATATTTATATCTCACATTTATTTTTCTGTAAAAAACATGTGATATTCACCACTTGTTTCATTTCTGTGGTGTATATACTGACCATAAATGTATATTTTCTAGATTATGTAGAAAATTATTGGGATTTACATGTCCAATTTAGGATCTATCTATCTTTGGGTTTACATTTCAAAATTTATCATAGCAGTAAGAGATTTTTGTCTCTATTTTCCTTCATCGAGGCATATGATATATTATTAACCTAACTCATTTTCGGTGGTTTATATGATTTCCCTTTGACATTTAATACAATGAATTTATTCATAATAATGAGTTGTAGTAATATTTATTTTTCATTATAAGTGGAAAAAATGCCATGTCTAGAGACACTTACAAGGACGCAAACAACCCCATCATTCAAGGGGGCCGAAAGTAGTGCAACCCTAAACATCCCTCATCACAAAATACCTGCACTCAAGAGGCATAATGCCCATTATTCTATAAATAATGGGCTCTTACTCGGGACTTCTAATCCTTGATAACGCATCCGCAACAAAATTTCACTCCCTCCAGATATGTTTCATGATCTGTCTTTGGTTGGTTTCCATGCTACACCTTTTGATGATATAAGCCAGCACCCCAGGCGCGTTTGTCCCACCCTATACATGATTAACCAATACTTCTGAATCAGTCTCCATCTCTGACACTTGTAAACCACTTCTCCTGCATACCCGAAGCCCCGTAAGGAGGGCCCGAGCCTTCACCCCCAATGAATTTCCTATCCCAAAGGTGACACAAAAGGCCAGGTGAACCGAACCTCCTAAATCACGTAAAACCCCACAGCCTCGCATCGTTCCATATATGTAGGACCCATCCAAATTTAATTTCACCCCACGGAAAGGAGGTTTCCATCTAACCCGTCGCCCACCAAAATGTTCTGTACCACGAGGTATACCCAGGATATTGCATGCCGAGTTCGAGCACTAATCAATTCTCAATAGGGAGACCAGCTCATAAATCAGTGACCTAACTCTTAACTAGAGCAAAGAGATCGAACTCCGGGAACCCAAACGTTCCTTATTCCTAGTCTCCCAAATGACCCAGCATATTGTAGTAAGAATACAAGCACGTATCTTGCCATCTGAGATGCTGATAGGGCTTCCAGTAAACCATGAGGAGAGGAGATCCTGAAAGCAAAGATGCTCGAAGCTAGCGCACACCCGAGGAGTGAACATATCCCAAACAGCCGCCACCCAGTCACTCTGGAAAAAGATATGAGTAGTTGATTAACTCTTTCGAGTTCTGCAACAGAAGCAGTGAGACTCTAGAGATATTCCCCTGCTTTGGACATTTTCCTCTATCAGGAGGGCTCTGTTTCAGACATTCTAGACTAGAAAATTCATTTTGGTTGGGGTATCCTTACACCAGATTCTCTCCGAGCCGTTCCCAGGGATGACCACCATGCTCTTCCACTCCCTACAGATCCGAGTGGAGAAATGGCCCGAGATTGAGCCCGTAAAGCAGCAACAATTGTCTTCCTCATTAAGGAAGATACTATCAAACACCTTCCTCTGATCTTGTATAAGGACTGAACTGATGAATGATGGATGTCCAGAGGCCTCCCTAAAAGTGAAATCTGGTGTAGGGAATCCAGGAAAAAAGAAGCGCTCCCCAACCCAATTGTCTTTCCAAAAGCTGAAGTCCCCCCTAACAATTATCTACCTCTCCGATCTGCATAGCTCCTCAAGGAAGTCCAGCATGCTCCTACCCAGTCGAGAGGGCCGAACCCTGCACTCATTAATGCTCATCTCCAGATCCCCGTATCGCCCTTTGAAGAATGTGGGCTATAAAGAGTTCCTTGCCACAATATCCCACGCTAAACGTGCCTGCATGCCCTGCATGGTGACTGTGAGATCACATAACCCCACTCCCCCGCACTCAGTTTGTTTGGCCAGTCTAGCCTAGGAAGCCCAATGGCACGGGCCTGCGTGATTGGCATCCCACATGAAGGTTGTGAGGGCCTCTTCCATCTTATACACTGTTTCCTTTTGCGATTGGATGATAGAGAAAGTATAAATTGGAATCAAAGATAGGACATTATTGATCAGGGTAAATCTACCACCAAAGGAAAGAAACCTAGTTTTCCAGTTATAGATTCCTCCCCGCAACCGGTCCGTAACCCCCTCAAAGAGAACTCTTTTGATCCGACCATAAGAGAGAGGATCCCCGAGGTAGTTCATGAGGAAGTTTTTCTGTAGGCATCCAAGGATGGATTGAATATTCCTGCATCTCCTAGAAGAGAGTTTGGAAGAGATGTAAATCTGGCTCTTGGCTAGGTTGATGAACTGTTCATTGGCTCTGCTATACCTGGAAAACACCTCTATAAGATTGAGTAGGGACCGTCAACTCCCGTTGGTGAAAATTAAAATATAATCTGCAAAAATGAGATGTGAAATGCTTTCCCTGCCCCACCACAAAATATACGGCATCAATATTCTATCCTCTGCTCTCCTTTGGAGGATCCTAAAAAGATCCTCCTTCACCAAAATGAAGAGACTAGGAGACAGGGGGTCTCATTGTGTCACTCCCCAGGCCATATTAAAGAATCTAAAGCATTTCCCAAAAATGTGAAAGGAATATTTGTTTTAAAGTGTATGACATGAGAAGAATTTCCCACCATAATGAAAATAATATTATTTTTATATTCCTTTATAATTTTTTAATGTTATATTAAAAGAAAATTATTTTCAAAATGTTTTATGTTTTAAAAATTTATTTCAAAGAATAAAGGATATTTCCCTAGATAAATGTTTTAAATAATTTTTAAAAATTCCTTTTCAAGTTTCCAATATTTTTTCAATGAAAATAATTTTGAAATTTTTTTAATCTTTAAAAAGTGATTTTCTATTAAATGGTATTTTCCTTAGAAATTTTTCCAAGTGATATTTCAAAATCCTTCTCTATATAAGATGAAATCATTTGATGTAACTTATTCTTCATTAGGGATATAAACCAAGGATACTATTATTATTATTTATCTGAATGGTTTATCCTAAAAATATGTTTATTAAACCCACTTGTCTTTCATGGGTTAAATAATGAAAAAATTATTATTAAACCTACTTCTTTTTCTATGGGTTATGCTATGATGAAATGATAAAATAATTGTGAAACCTATCTATTTTCAATAAGTTTTTATCTGATGAAATGCTTATAAAAACCATTTTATTTATTGGGTTATTATATAATGAATGTTTTATGATCATATGACACACATATATATGATTTTAATTATGATATTGGTGGGATGTATATCTCCATTTAATGCATTGGGTAATGATAAATATTCTATGACCTCATAGAGAATATGGGTGGTTATTCTAGTCCAAATAAGGATGGTACATTGGTAGTTATCCCATTCCTAAAAGAGTGAACATGGGTGGTCACCCAAGATTGAATTAGGTATATGGGGGGTTATCCCAATCCTAACATTTAATAAATGTATCAATAGGTATCCTTAACACAATATTTTCTATTCTTATGTGTATTGCACAAAACTATTTCTTATACCAATGTTTTTCTTTCATAGATCATGTTCTTTGATTCCCTTATGATTCAGGTCTTATGAAATTCCAATAATTATGTCCTAACTCAATATTTTGATCATTGATATACAAGGCATTTTTTCCAAATGTTATTCTCATGTTATGACTATGTATCTCCCTTATTTACCATTACAAGTCATGTGAGCTCACCGATTTCTTTATTTTCCCCAGGCTATGAATATAGGTTTTAATTGGAAATAATTAATTCTAATATCTTTATAGTAGATATTTAACATGTTTCATGAATTAAGTAGACTATTTTCAAATTTTCCAAGGTACTAAACTATTAAAGTCCTTAGGCATGTGTTTGTGTAATGTATTTAATATTCATATAAAAAGATGTAATATCCATGTTTGAGAAGCTCGGGTTGTTAAATTGGGTATGAATAGGATTAAATATATTATTAAAATATATTATTTAAAAATGTATATAAAATTAATAATTTGTTGAAAAATTTATTTTAAATGAGAATAAAAACTATTTTAAAATATAGGAACATTTTCTTAAGAAAAACTACTTTTTTTGAAAACAAAAAGTTTTTACCTCAATAAATTCAACAAAACACTTTTGGTGAATGATTTTAATTACATTAATATATTAAATATAATATAAAATATTTTAAATTATTCTTATTTTTTTTATACAATGGATAATAATAAATAAAATTTTACGCTAAAACTATATGTTTCTAAAAAGTAGGTTTATCGCCTTTTATGCACTTATTTTTAAAATTAATTTTTTCCACTTTTACAAAAGTTATTTCAAAAAATAAATTTCATTCTTTAAATAAACATTTAAAAATTATCTTAGAGTGATTTTTCTATAAATTTATGAATTGATAAATTTTTCGATTAATAGTGGAATATACTAGTATTTATGAAGAATTGTCATTTATTTTTAAAAAATTAAAAACATAAAAAAAAATTAATATGGTTTGAAAGGTAAAAATATTTAAATTATATATCTGCTAATAAAATTTAGTTAATTTCAATCAATTTTATTTAAATTTTTATATAAAAACTTTTTACACTTTTGAACATTTTCCCTTTGGAAAACTGCTTTCTCATTGCAAATACATGACTAAATTTAATTCATAATGTTTCACTTATATAAATGTAATTTGAATAAATGGATTCCGTAATTGGAATAAAAATATTTTATATCATCTAATACATTCAACTAAATGTTTCCCAATAATTAAAAATGTAAATAGTAAAAATTATTTATCGTGCTTAAGGTAAAAATGAGTTTGTGAGGTGGCTAAAAAAAGGATAAGGGGTAAAATGTCTTATAAAATTATCTAAAACCCATTTTATGGACATATAAAACCTTATAACTTGTAATTTTCAGTAATTTCTCATTTTTATCCCTTTTTCATGTGTAATACATGGGTACACTTTTTTCTTTTCAAAAATTACAAGTGTGCCACTCAACTCACTAATAAAAGGAAACCCCCAATCCTCTCTCATTTGAACATCCAAAACACATTGGTTCATAAATTACCTACAAAAATACTTAATTAATTATTTTCTCTCATTATATAATCCTTTTTATGTTTTAAAGAAAACAATATAATCCTTTTTGTGAAAAAAACGATGTTTTACAAAGATGAGGTAACATCCCTAGTCGAGAATTTTATTTTATTTATTTATCCACCAACCTAAATTATTATTAAACCATGATTTTATAATTGTAAAAGTATATCCCATATACTAAGATATTATTATTTTAATGGAATAACCTATATTCATATTTTATTCCCTCAAATAGGAAATGAAACTATCGATTGTGTGTATTACAGAGTACCGCCTCACAAACCGACGTAGTTTTTTTCCATCATTGTTTCTAATTGATTGTAATAGTGATAAATTTTATGTATATATATATAATATTTTTAAAATAATTATAGTTCTTTAATTTTGATATCTCGTATACCTTTTTCTTTATAATTATGTGAGGGATACGATAACGTCACTCGTGTGTATGGTGGACTACCGCCTCATGAAGCGATGTGATTTTTTATTCACATATACATTATGTGGAAGGTAATAAGGATAAAGTCAATGAATATATATTATATTTATGAAATAAACATACTTTTATAAATTAAATAGAATATATACTTTCTTACCTTCCATCAAGTAATAAAACAATAACTTCATTCTTTTGTACGGTGGACTACCACATCACGAATCAATGTGATGTGGTTTCCATTTTCATTTAAATAGGATGTTAATATGGATATATTAAATGAATATATGTGATATAAGTGTATTGAAACCTAATAGTACCCTTTGAAATGGATTATTTTATGGAATATGATAGACAAAGTTAAGAACCAAAATTTGTTATCTTGAATTTGAAATTGGAATTATTAATTAATTAATGATGTTTTATAGAATGGTGATAACCCATTCATGGAATATTTTATCATTGATTATCTAGGATGGTATACCTAGGTTAGAACTACTAATTTTTAGGGACAAGTAAATTTTCTAAGGTGTGAATACTGTTTCAAGACATGTATATTTTCCCAGGTGTGACTATTGTTCCAAGAAAGGTATATTTCTCTTAGTGTGACCATCATTTTAGGACTTGTCTACTTATATGGTGTGACTATTTTTCTAGGATGGGTATATTCCACTGGGTATGAATATTGTTCCGATATTGGTATATTTCCCTGATTGTGACTTATAATCTGATATCGGTATATTTATATGGTTTTTATTAATCATAGACAACTAGAATTGGATGATGTTGATATAGTTGGTTTTGTCTTCCATTATAGAACCCAAGGATCATTGATGTTATTTTTTTTACTTTCTACTCTATTTATACTCATACGTATATTTTTGTCGCATCCACATGAACTTAATCAAAATGGATATATTTATAAACACTATTGGTGTTGTCTTACTAACCTATACTCACACCATACTCAGTCCTCCATTGGTACCAATTAGAAATCATGACTATAAGAAAAATAAGGTAAAGCTATGTATGAATGCTTCATGATTTTGGATACTAGGATGAAGAAAGGGAGTTTGGTATCTTTTATTTGTATTATTTTTATTTTATCTATTATTTTTATTTTTAATATTTGTTTTTTTGACTATTTTGATTTTATATTTGACCTAGTTACATTATATTTTTGTTTGATCTATATTTATTATTTGAAAAATTCTTGGTTTTCATTTACACTATTCAATATATATGGTTATACCCGAATATTATTATTATTTCTAATAATATTTTACTTATATATTGAGGGAATTTTCTATCAACTGCATCATCATAGACCCTTTCTACTAGTGGGAAACCTTTATTGTATGAGGTGGTAAACTTCAGGTCACATACCAAACCTTAATCTCACATTGATTAGTGTTCATGGACCAGGGGATGTTACAAATTGGTATCAGATCCCATTATTTTGTCTAGATATTTTGAGTGAGATATATATGGTATGGGGTTCTATCAAGAATCAGTATGGATATTTCGCATGGGAGTAGCTAACCCATGTATGAGTAAATTCCAAGTACCAGCTATGGGATTGATGTTTATAATTGTTGTAATTATTGTTAGACTATTTTCATCTACACTGATGCCCAATAAGTTTGAATTTATGATTTATGACATTTAGTTTCATCGTGGAACAGTAATAGTGCAAGTTTTCATGTGTCATAATAGAAATTTAGGATTCAAATTTCATTTTTAGAATTTCATATGGTGATTTTTAGGCTTATTTTGTTAGTTTTTTATAATGATATTTCATGAACAATTATTTAAATTATTATGAATAAACCATTGAATAAATTTTCAATTTCAATTTATAAATTGTTTTCCCCTATATCATGTAATAAGAATCTCAATTACTATCCATGGTTATGAAATTATATTTAATTTGTAGAGGAAACATGTGATGATATGATCCTATGTATATGATGTGGAATGTTTTGTGTATGTTATCATTGACCCTTTCTATGGGTAGTTGGTTCTACTCAGAGCACCAGAGTTATGTGGTCATGTGATGTATGGTGCACATGGTTGTAGATAATTTGTCTTGTTATTTACTTCCATGAACTTCAATGTTGATAAATTTGATGGAAATGTGTTCTGATGTGGGTCATTGTGTGCATGGATTAATCTTGAGTAGGAGAAATGGGGATAGAGAGAGAATATTTTGTAAGACCATCATAATATGGGTTTTATAAATATCATAGTTTTATACTTTCTATGGCTATTATTTGATCTGTGATATTAATAATTCTAATATATTATGGTTTTCTATAACCCTAGTGGGTTTATGGGAAACCTGAGAGTCTTTAGAGTGGACTAGAATCAAACGTTTACATGAGAACCTTTTATTCTAGTTCTTGAGCGGAGCGATGATAATTGTTGTGTATCATTTTTATTCCTCTATTGTGAAAGAATGTGCCTTAAGAATAACCCTATATTGGGTAGTTGGGTTAAGTATGGGGTGCTTGAGATATGAGTGTATAAGAACTCTAGAGGCAATGTTTTGGTTTATGAGTTACCAAACAATGTAATTTTTAGCTCAAGATATTGGCGAGCTGAGCATTGGGAAGGAGTATAGGGATGTTTTCTTTATATTATTGGTGATGATTATGATAAATAAGGGTAACCCAATAGTGGCATTTTTTAGGCTTTTGGAGTCCATATAAATATGAAGCATGGTTTTTGCTCTATTATGATTTTGTTGTGTAGAAGAAATAAACAAATAATAATATAGGCATGTGTATTCAATGTGAATTATGGGTGTATATTCACAATATTTATTTAAAAAGCGATTCTAGGTTTTGAATGGATGGGTCAGTTAGATTTCTAACCCTACTGGTTATAAGGTGATCTAGGATTCTTGTATCATGAATGGGTGGAGTGTGGGTAGATTCTTTTGGTTTCATGGTGATGTTGAAGTTATGGTTAATCACATTTCTAGCTTTATCATAGTGATATTGCCTAGTATTATTGGGAATAGGTCACCAAGTGAGATGATTTTGGCTCTATCAATTGATATTAATTTCATGGTTAGTTGGTTTATTATGAACATGAGCATTGGTTGAAAGGGTTTTCCATGATATGGTTGAGTTATATGGTGTATTATACAGACACTAGGATGTAATCCTTTTGGGTGTACCTATTTGGAAGCTTCGAATTTTGAAAACCATTATGAAAGTATGAACAAGATATTATTTTATCACGTGTTAGGTGAGTGAGTTTGGGTTGACCAACATGGTAGGTGGACTGGTGCAGTAAAATTTTATCCTTATGAAGGTAATCCTGGTGTTTGAAATTATGTGGCTGGATTTGATGTCATGGGATACATGTCAATGGTTATTTTAGATGAATCTTTAGGATATAGAGTTTGATTCATGAAATTAATGTGACTCCTAAGGTACAGTCATGATAGTATAAGAAAAATGTGCAGTAGTTCCATGTGATACTCGTTTTGTGTAGATAGTCCAGTTTGGGTGTATGTATTTAGTCCCTAAAGAACCACTATAATTAGAAATATTTGATGTTATGTTATATTTTGGTGGGGTTTAGGACATCTTTGTTTACCCCAACTACATGGTGTGTGGTCATGTTTTTACTATTATATCAACAAATGATTTATTATTAGATGATAGGGAAATGGTATGAGACAACTTGTTTGGTCGATAATATTAAGATGGTTTTGACCATTAAGTATATAATATTTCATAGTCATAGGATGGTGTAGATTATCCTAGGAAATGGATCTATTCTGGCATTTTGATTCATGAGATGGGGTCTTTAACAGCGATGACGAACTGGCCTTCAGGTCTTGAAGAATTTAGTAAAATAGATATAGTTTCCTCATGTGAGGGATGAGTTTTAACCTTATGTGTAAATTTTAAGGTATGGTGTAATGATCCTTGGGACTTGTGAGACGCTGAGGGGACTGAGACAGTAGGACTGGTGGCTATAAGATCAAAAAAGAGCCTCAACTAATTTGAGCTAAGAACTATAGATCGTTTACATTTCTTGCGAGTCTTAATAGGGATTATAGAGTAAAAATTGAAAGAAACATGTGGTGGTGATAATGGTCGTGGGCCATCTGTTAGAATCATGGGAACTGGTTGTATGGTGTATTTTTTCCAATGAAGTTGAGAAGTGGTTTTATATGGAACTATCGTGTTAATAAAGTACCAAGAAAGGCTCGAGTTGAGAAATTATGTCAATAACACGAGAAGTACTTGAGAATTAAGCCATGTGGTTAATAATTAGTATCGAGTAGGATCATTCTCAGTGACTAGTAATAAGGAATTCAAATAGTGCAAAGCACCTTATGGGCTGTTTGATTGGGCGGTGCTTGTTTTTGAGTTTTTTTGGTAAAAGTTGGTAGTAACATGTCGATAAACCCAAAATGTAAGTAGTTGAAGCTTTTTGATGTCAAATTGGCACAAGAAGAAGATTTAGTCATAGAAAGTAGATGGTACCCATGTATGGGTATCAATTCTAGATATGCGGTGTGATGAGGTTTGATTATTGAAATAATGCGGGTTAGTGATTGGGTCAGTGAGACATTGATGCTCTAATGTAATATGATGTGGAGAATAATGAAAAGGAGACTTTTGTTATAAGTAGTATTTGGAGTGATATTGTGGATATAATAAGAATAATCAGGTGAGAATTGGAATGGTATAGATCATTGGTAATAACCAATTAGGTGTGATGTTTTTTTTTTTTGAATTTCAGAAATTCCATCAGGATTTGGGCAACATGGGGGAGTTGGATGAAATAATCATCATTGTGGTGAGTAGGCCAATGAGTTTTTGATTAGTAGTGTTGATGTGTGTGTGTAGTGATGGTATGAACATAACCAGAATGAGTCTTACAATTTAATTTTTTCATCCAATAATGGGGACTTTTATGGTTTTTGAAAGATGTATAAGGCATCCTTTGGTGACAGTTGATAAAGTCACTTGGTACATGAGTGAATTTGACCACTGCCTCATCTATAGAACATTTGATAATCTTATAGGACTATAAAAAAATTTTAATGATGCACTTAGGTAATTAGTACATGTCTTCATTGGTACATGGATTTTTCTCATTCCCCCTAATGTTGGATGGATTAAGGTGAATTAGTGATGGTTGGACATAGTATCATGCAAGTGACTTTGGTTTATTTTTAGTTAATCCAGAAATGAATGGAATATACCCATATTTAGAGGAGTTCATATTCAGAACTATTTTTCACATGATTCTGGGGTGAAACCCCTTTTTTGTCACATAATTTTGGGGGGTGATTCATGTGACAAATCATAGTGAAGGTGTCGGTTGTGGCATCAGTTCTTAAGGAAGTGAGGGAATTTGGTGTCATAAATCATGGGTATGAGTGATACACTATATGTGGAGTATTTAGTGATATTTTGAGAATTTATTATGTTTCATATGATTTGTTTCTAATTTTAGGGTTGATCCTAGTTAAATCACTCTCCATAGTTATACAGTTCCTCTAATGTAGGTGTGGCAGCTGCACAACCACATCTAGGAGGAGACTTTGGAGTGTGAATTATACATGTAGATACAATGACTAGTGTTGTTTTTTATGAGTCTTAGTGATTTTATAGAGTAAATATCAAGTTATATTTACTCTATGGTGGGGATTTTGTAAAACCCATGGGTTTTTAGGTTTGTACTTATTTAAATTTAGCAAAAATAAAATTCTTATTCTTGTATAAATGTGATAGATAATGGATCCAATAATATTTAAGGATATAAAGGATTAGAAAATATATTTTTATGGCTAATAAAATGGGTGCATGGTTAGAAAACAATTAGTGTTAACCATGGAGCTAACCATGTTGATGGATAATGGTAGGCACACCATTTTTCAAACCATGTGAGTTTCTCTTGGTAATTGTGAAAAACTAAAAAAATATTACAAAGTCATGTCAGATGGTTGGTGTTTGTTTTTTTAAATAATGTATCCTAACCATGTGAAGTGGTGTGTCTTAAATAGTGGTGTTTTAATGGTTGGAACACTATTTACCAAACCATGTATCCAAACCATGTGATGTTATTAAAATAAACCAAAAATTAGATTTTGAACTCAAAAATCACATGGAAACCTTCATTCTTCATCCCACATTTTAGAATTTTTAACCCTATCCCTCCACTATTAATGTTTAGTGATTAATCACATTATAGAGGTTTATCTCATCAAATCACAGTTCAATAAACCCTATGAATCAATGTTAATAATGTGATTTCTATTATTTTGTCTTGATCTCCTCATTTTATCTTGATAGGAACTGTAGAACTAGGTTTTCAATCCCAGATTGATGATTTATGTCATATTTTGATCATTTTTCATTAGGATTCATCTAATTAATATAAAATAAATATTGGATCTATAGATTATAGTGTGATTCCATCTTTTCATTTATGTTTCATTATATTCACGGTAGGTGTTCAATATTTTTCTCACAATTATTACTTTTTTATTAGTGTTTTCATTGTTTGGTCATGTTCTCTTACTCTGCGTTCAACATAGAATTAAAATTATATAATTTAAATCATGTAAATTATATTAAGTGTGGAACCCTTGGGACATATATGATCCTCAATTGTAAAGTAACCTAAGAGGATTTATTTAAATGGATTGTTTTAAAATAATATTATATATACTTTAATGAAATAAAATTGGTTAGCTTTAATTTTTAAAATAGAATTATTAATTGGTAAATGATGTTTCATAGAATGGTGATGAACAATATTGAGAAGCTTGTTTTCATTATTATTTATGTTGGTATGCTCGAGGTATCTCTACTAATGTTCTAGGACTTGTATATTTATGTAGATGTGACTAATGTTATATAGAGGATATATTCCCTGGGGTGTGACTATTTATCTTGGATGGGTATATTCCTCCAAGTGTGACAATTGTTATAGGATGTGCATATTTCCCAGGTTGTGTCTATAGTTTCAAGACAGGTATATTTCGTTGGGTGTGACTTATAATTTGGAATTGGTATGTTTCTATGGTTTATATTGATCAGATACATTCAAATCTAGTCGATGTAGATATAATTATTCTAGGGTTTATCCTAGAACCAGAGTATCAAATACATAATTAATTTACTTTCAACTTTAGTTATACTTATATTTATATTTATTTCACTTTTTCATATACATAATTTGACAATATATATTTATAGACATTGTTATTAGTGTAATGTTGAGTTATACTCACAAACCACTCAGGTCATCACTAGTACCAGATTAGAATTTATTACTATAGGAATATATTAGGGGAATCACCCTATTACTAATGAAAAATATGGGATTCTATAATGGAGTATAGGAGATTGAGACCACTTATTTGGATTCCTACAATTTTTTATATTTTTTTCACTGGAATATTTGTCATTTAGGACTTTTCTTATTTTCTATTTGACATAGATATATCATTTGTTTTGTGATTATATATGTAATATTTAGTACATTCATATATTTTAGGTTCTAAATTCTATGTAGATTGTTATTTTTGATTTTTTTAATTATGTTAATATTTTAATCTTGGTTTTGAGGGTATAGTATCCCCACCAAAGAATCATAGACCCTCATTTCTATTTGGAAACATCTCTATTATAAAAACGTACTCTTGAGATCTTTTAGAAACCCCTAGTTTGGAACCATTAAGTGATCATAGACAATGGGGTGTTTCATTGGGGATGAGAAAAGATATTTTAGTTTTTGTATATAATTTCCTTACTTACCAAAGAATTAAGGTGGAGCACTAGAGAATAAGTGGTTTACTTCTACTACATCTTGTTTTGGTGTAGAAGTGGGATGAGGTGGTTGTGGAATTCATCATAAGACTTTCCCAAACCCTGAGAAGTTGTAATGAGGTTTGGGTTTTAGTTGAATTGTTGATGAAGGTTGTTTATTTATTACATTTACTGTATCCATAGATGAGTTAGGAAATTTATATTCATAAGAAACAGTTTGATTTTATGGTGTTCTAGTGGTCATAGTGTTAAATCGATATTTGTTATTCACATCAAGATCATAATAGGACCTGCATAAGTCCATGGAGTCTTGTCTAAAAATGAGCACATCATATCATCCACAAAATAATTTGTAGTCATAGAGGACAATATGTATACTACAAGATATTATTAGGGTATGTGTTCTTGATATTAATAGAGTTTAGTATAACTATTTGGATTTATCATATTTAACATATAATAATAACTATAAGTATTTGACCCAAAATTCCCTTTTTGGGGATCTTTTTCTTATGTTGTTACAATCATATTTTTTTTGTTAAAGGTGGGTGAGTCAGTGGTGATCAGATCGATTTTGGTGCAATAAACAACCAAGTGCATGTACTTGATTCAAAAATGATTCCGTACCACTTAGAGCATGAAAAGTTCATAATATTATTAGATGTGGAGGAACTTGTAGTTAAATATGGGATACCATGTGTTCTTAAAGGTATCTCCTTGTTTTGGGAATCAACAGTTGGGGATTTAAGAGAAGATTTCACCATGGTACATCAGTCTGTTTAGGATTATGGAACAGAATGTGATGGTGTATTAAATATTGGTTCTTACTAAATGAACTTTAGGCAGTCATTTTGTGATTAATGTTTCACTACTTTAGAAGTATAATCCATATCCTTTACATGTGATTGATTGTGAGGATATTGAGTTGGAATAAAATTATTCATTCCTGGAGCACCGATTGAAAATTGAGGATTGGAAAAAGAAATAAATATGTGTGAAGATAATCCCACTTTTAATAGTGTTATAAAATCCCAAGAAGATCTCATAGGATACTGGAGAGTGGGAATCAGATGTGTCGGCATAGTTCCCAATTTTCTTCAACCAAGATCCCTAGATATACTTCTCAGTGATAATAATTCCTTAGAGATGTAGTTTTTAATGACCCTAAAATTTCAATGATCATTTTTTTGAATTTTATTTATTCTAATGTATCTTGATGGTTTATTTCTATTTCAAGTAGTTGGTATGGATTGGGAGTTAGTTTCGGTGAAAAGGATTTATGTTTTTAGCTAAAAGTATACTATAGGTGGTATGTAATGGATTAAGGATTTATCATTATTTCATGGGGGTATTAATAAATGTCATACCCTTTGTCTACAACCAGTCATGTTATGGACTTTAGGGTATGTTCTATAACACTGAAAATCTCCCTATCTATAATTATTCAAATTAAAACCATGTGACTAGAAATTTTATTAAGAGGGGGGGTTTAATTATAATTTTACTCTAGAACCACATTAGTTATTCTTCCTCCTTCCTCATAATATCACTCAACTTAAGTGACATAAAGATCTCACCTCTGGTGATTCGAGCCCCTCCCTTCCCATCTCTTTCTCATTTTTAGTATAGTTCATTGTGAAGAATCTCTTTCAACGAGTCTAAACCCATCCTGGACCTAGGTGTCTTTTTCTTTATCAATTATTTGGTTTCACTTTTATAACCCCTAAATGAGATTATTTATGGGTTTCTTTTTTAATTGTTTGATCTTGAATTAAAATATTATCCTTGGTGATTACACTCTATTAGGATTGTGGTGAGAATATCATTCCATTTTATAGCTTTCTTATGAAGTTATATGTATTAGTCTTCCTTTGGGGGTGTGTGTGTGTAACAATATTGGAACTCTAATTTTGATAACAAAGTAAATTTGTAGGTCTTTGTGGGTATGGTTGAACCCTTAGAGGGGGAGTGATGGGTTTTGGATTGGTTAGGGTATAAATTCCAACATGATTCATGGTTAACATCATGGATGTCTTCTATGGTAATATGAACTTGAAGGGATCGTTCAATCTTAATTGATGCTAAAATGACCTGTTAATGTGGTGTAGGGGTTTGGGTGATGTGTACCATTTATTTTGGTGTAATGTTTTGTGTGGTTTTTTCTTGTTTCATACTATTTGATTGTTAATGTATGGCCCCACATTGAGTGATGAAGTGCAGATTGAGATGTGGATGTGACATCCCTTGAGTAAGAAGGAATGGATTGGGTAAGAGAAAAGGGTAAATTGCTTGAATGATAAGGTGAGGGACATGTTTTTATAGACAAATGGGGTTCTAACCTACACTTCCATTCAGTATGGGGACAAAGATGGTATGGCTTGAATTCACATTGTCTTGGTTAGTGAACAATGATCTTGCAGGTATTTCATTTTCATTTATTTATTTAGTTATTTTGATGAATCCACATTTACAAAAATGTATTAATTATGAAAAGGTATCATTTTGGTTCCCTACTATTTTTATATCCACACCCTTCACAAGAATTTTGATGTGTGTGAATACTTTATGCTTAGGGATCTAGCCAAGGGTAAGTGACCTATGATAGAATAATAAGTAGATATTGGTTGATGGGAATTGATAATATGTAGGGAAATGATTTAGGATATTTTGAATAAATGCCTCATTTATTTTTATTTTTCTTTTGTTAATTATATATATATATATATATATATTCTACATTTAAGGATATATTTTTTACCTTATGTCTAATTTATTATATTCCACTCAAATATTTCATGGGATGATGTTATTATTTCTTATGTTGAATTATTTTGTTCGTTACCTTTATTATTTCTTTTATTTCATGTGTTTATTCTAATGGTAATCAGATAATGAGGGAATAGTCTCCCCATGGTACTATTTGGGCCCCTAATGCTATTCAATGTCCTCTTGAATATGGGGAGGTGTGTATGATATTATGTATCCCACCATCACAGAGCAAGTGATCTAAGTTGAGGCATCACCCAAAAGCCTTCTATTTGAATGAAGTCCAATATTTCTTACTTTTTAACCCATAATAATGTTTTTCTCATTATATTTTATAGAGAAAATAGGACTTGTGTCTATAATTCATGATTTACCATGATGGTATTTTGTCTATGGATGAAAGAACCCAACGATTATTTCTTATTGATCATTACCAAGTGCATGGACAGTGTGACTTGTATCTACAAATATAAGGTTCATATATGTGTTGTATGCTATTCATTTTTCATTATTACAAAAATTTATTAGGTTATATTTTTTTTATATTACACTTATACTTCCTAAATGTTTCTAAAATCCATCAGTGGTATTAAAGTGATGTTTAATCAATTTCAGGGAAAATATAGATTTTAAAATATATATACAAAAAAATAAATATCCTTGATAATATAGATAGTGATATAGAAATATCATTAAAATTGTTTATATTTGGTTTATGTGGATGTGATATGGATATTGGATCAAGATATCATGGGTAGATATTTTAGATATCATTATCTATGATATAGTTCTCCATGGGATTTCAAAAAAAATCACTTTATCACTGAAAATGATATGTAGATATAATTGGGTATAAAGTAGTTAATTTCATTAGTTTTCGAATGTTTCTTGGGAGTGATATAGTGATATATTTTTTTTAAAATAAAATTTTCCAGTAACATATAGATATTGTTATATGAAAATGGTGTTTTTAATATCATTCGGGTGATATATGATATTGTTAGACGTGATATACAAATTTTGACTTTCAAAAATGCACCAATATTTGTTTTCAGTATATGTTTTACCAATATCTTAGTTAGTTATGTTTTTTATATCAATATATTTGATATAACTTATTTCAATTTAATAAATTAATATATAATTCATAAATATTTTATGAGTAAGAAATTAAAAAAATATAAAAAATTATATTTAAATTTTAAATTATTCAAAATTTAATTATTATATAATTATAGAAAACTTAATACAAATATATTATTTATATTAAATTTTTATCTTAAAAAAAACTTAATCAACTCAGATTTGTTTGAACCATGACAAATCTTCATGACTTTGACCATATCCAAAATATTTAGAAACATGTCATCCTTATAAAAAGTGTATATTTTACCTGAATATCATTATTAAAATATAAAACATTTGTAATATTATAAATAGTTTAAATTAATATATATGAATTGCTCATACATATTTATTTAGGGGATATAAATTTTCCATATTTCATATGAATTATATATTTTGATATGCAAGAAAATATCATATTTAACAAGTGATTTATTAATATCAATTTTTAAAAAATTAATAGATTTTACATGTAAATTCTATATAAATTTATTGTTTGAATTATAAATTTTTTATATTAGTATTATATGGAATGTTCATATATATATATATATATATATATATATTAAATTATGAAGTTCTTCATAAGTCCCATGTTTTCATTAGTATATATTAAATTTTCATGAATATTTATTAATGGGATATAAATATGTCATACTTCTTATGAATTATATATTTGATATACATGAAAAGATCATATTTACCATGTAATTTATAAACATAGTGTTCATATTAATATAAAATACATGTAAAATATGTATAAATTTTTGGGTTGAATAATAAATTGTTTATATTTATATGGTAGGGATAAATTATGTTGTTTTTCATAAGTCCCATGTTTGAATTTATAAATTTTTCAGTACATTATTATTTCTGTATTTATATATTCAAAATGGGAATTATTTATATGGTGAATATTTTAATGTTTTCTAAAAATTGTTACATTACTTCTTAAAACTTTCATAACAAACATTTAAGGAGTTTCATGCTCTTCATTTCATGATCATTATTTTACCTTAGTTAAAACTACTCGAATGTGGGTTATAATTCAAATTTTTATATTTATTTTAACTATACTTTAATATCTAGAATTGAAATAATTATTAAAAAATTGAATAAATCTGCAGTCTAGATTTATGAATAGTATATGTCTGGGTAGAATATATCATACGACTATTGTCTTAATCTCTTTCTTAAAAAGTGGGGGTTGATTATGGAGATATTTTTTTCGGTTCTCTTATAAATATTTTAATACCTATGAAATAAAATTTATTAGCCCCATATTTTCCTATCCAAGAGGTTATAGAGTATGATCAAAACAATCACTTTTTTCATTTTTTGTAAAATAAAAAAATTATGGTTTTGTTTGAGATAGAAAAAACTAAAGTCAAATAGAAATGATTTAATAAAATAGAAGAGTAAATTCTGTGAACAAAAGAAAATTTTATTGAAAAGGATTTTGAGTTCAGTTTTTAAAGATAGTAGTTATGAACATCCTTCAACCTTTGGAGACACCCTTGTTCTACGTAAAAACTATCTACTAATTTAATTTCTCAATACATACATAAAAAACACTAAATGAACACCTAATTTTACTTGAAGATTATACTATTTACTCAATATGATTGGTTTTCTTCCTTTATAAGTGATTCAACTAATAGAAGACCTACAAGTAGTAAAACAATATTAAAACATTGTACTCCTAAGAAATACCTTAATTAAAAAATTTAACAAATTAAATAAATTATTTAACTTCATATATTAGACAACCATTTAAACTATATTATAATAAATAGAATTCCCAGAAAAAATCTAAATGTTTCCTTAAAGAATTAATTTTCTTAGACAAAATAAATGGGATACAATAAATCAATATATGACTTAAAAGAAATTCCCTTAGATCTCCACTACTCCCAATCATATAAAAGGATTAACTTGGAATTATTAAACTGATACAAGTAAGATTTGATCCGGAGCTAATGTCCAGATCCTGCACATGTCTCCCTCATCACTATATGATCACTTTTATATATCATATTCATATTTTATTATACAATAATGCATTTATATCAATAACAGTGGAGAAGAGAATATTTTTTGGTAATTATATAATACTTTACATAAAAAATGAGTAACTTTACAGACATTAAGATATATTTTCTCCATTTTTAGTCTAATTGGTATTAGAAACAACAATCCATGAATTCTTCTTGTTATTGTAACCTCACGTGTAGAAAAATAATATTTTATGTATCTTTAAATATTCTCCTGATATCATAGATTATCCATCCTCTATTTAAATTAAGTAATGTGATCGAGAGGTGGGGTTATCCAAAACATTATAAAGAAGTCCTAGAAGTGGTTTTGAAGTGAATCGAATCATATCAGGGGGAAAATATTCTTCATGTCTGAAATATAAAATTTCACAGTGTATAAAGACTTATGTGAGAATCTAAACCATTTCATAAGTCTTTATAAGTCATACTATTTCAAATATTTTCATATTAATTTAGAATTATTGTTTTTTTAAATTCATATGAAATAAATTATTAGGTAAAGTGTACTCGTATGAATTTTAATGTCTTATGAGATTCTGGAAAATTCTGATTAGAACCAAAAAATTCATATAGACTTAGTCAAAAAGTCATGCTGTTTAGATATTTTTTAAGTAGATTTCATAAGGTATTTATAATTTATTAATAATTTCATCAAGAGTCTCACTGAACTAAAAATCATTCAAAATTTTAATTATTGTTGTAACACACTCATATAATTAGATATATTTCTCATTAAATATATTTGATGTCTTTGATTTCTTGATTTACATACAACACTGATCTTAAATGAACCACAATCTATTATAGAAATATTATTATTTATGTAACTGTTATAATATAGCCATTGGATTGGGGGTAATGAATTATAATAACTTAATTATGAAAACCATGTATCAATGTTATCTTTAATGATTTTTTGATTAATTCCTCAAAAATAAGTACTCAATTTTAAATATAAAAAATAACATCATTTTATTATATTTATATATATATTATGTCTCTTGATAAAAAATTAACTATAATTTTGATGAAATATATTGGTATTGAATGTGAAAATTTTAATAATCATTCATATATTTATCCTCAATTGGTTATAAATGCATATAAAATCATTTGAGTGTAAAAAATAAATATTATTTTAGAAAATTGTTTTTTTGTGCATATTGTATTTTATCTTAATAAATTTAATTAAATAGTATTAACATATTATTTTAATAAGTGTTTTATATTATTTAATAAGTAAAATATATTAATATTTTTATACTATCAAGGAGTAATAATAAATTCAGTTTTAAGCTTAAAAATGAAATTCTCAAAAAAAATTGCATTATGTATAATTTTTTAAAAATATTTTTGTCAACTTATAAAAGTTTATTCTAATAAAATGGTTTCCATATTTATAATAATAATGTAAAAATTTATTAATGATTTCAATTTAATTGTTTTCAAAATTAATAGTATTTGAGATAAAAATTCATTATTACGACAAAGGTTAGACAGGTTAATGTGGGGTTAAACTGAAGATATACCGATAGAATTAACATAATATTTTTGTTTAAATAATTTTTTGTGATATTATCTTGATCTTATTTCATCCATTTTTTAAACTTGATGAAATTTAGATCCATTTTCCCATGAGTGTGACTTTATTATATTTTAATATTCTTAAAAATTTAAAAGTGTGTCCCTCCCCTATCTTATAAAAGGGAACCTCAAATACTCTATTTTCTAAACCACTTTAGACCTTTATCTCAATAAAAGTATGAAAAATTCTCTCCCAAATGTCTTTTCCTTGAACTTCAGGTTTTGGAATTCCCAAAATACCCATCCAAAAATCTGTAAGGTTCTTTTCAAAGGAGGATCCCTAAAGAAAGGGAATATATTATAACACATCTGTTTCATGTTTATCTCTTATTAATCCTCTTAAAAATAATTTATTAACATATTAACATTTTATATTTAGTAAATTTACTATACCAAGATTATCTTACTATAATGTTATATAAATTTTCTATTTCTTTCCCATCTGTTGGAAAATGAGAATGTTGTTCATGCATCCATATGGACTACCACCACCATGAAGTGATGGGATCCATTTTTCATTACCTATTTACATGGATTGTAAAAAATATAGATTTATATAATATAAATGATATTTATTATATAATTATGATTCTATAATGTTGAATTATTATATAGTTTTCTTTCATTCCATCCACCAAAAAGTGAAAATATCACTCATGCGTACGTATGGAATACCGTCTCCATGAAGTGATGTAATTCATTTTTCATCATTTATTTATATTAATGGTTATAAAATTTAATATAATGAATAAATATGATAATTATGAAATGATTAATATTCTATATATGGGGAAACCATGAATAAGGTGTAAGGACCACAACCATCAAACTCAATAATTTATAGAAAACAAACAAGTTTTCACCTGAATATTCATTTTAATAAGGTGTTATTAATAGAAGGGTAATTGGGAATTATAATGGAATGATATATAGTAATAAGTGTTTTAATATTTTTATGGTATAGATGTATAATTCATCAATATTTGTTTTATATGTGTTTTGAACATGTACGATGAAATAAAGGACCTAAGGTAAGGGTTTATGTTACAATCTCATTTCCTGATAGGATTGTCTATATTGACCCATCCTATTGGGTCTCATCTCACAACTACACGAAAACTATGTCCAATAATCTAGGGGATGGTGACTAAAAACGAGATGTAATATCAGTCACATGGGAGGCCTTAGCCTAAGGTACTTGTACACACACACATTTCCAATACCATACAATTATGAAAATGTAAAAAAAACTAATAAATCATGCATGAATACATATAAATACCACTATAAAAGTATGAAAAAAAGTAATGAATAAAAAAAGAGCCAAATAAAATCCATCCACAATGATTATGAAAACATCCAACCTTGAAGTATAAATGGTCACTACGGTAAACATAACTGTAAGAACACACCTTGGTTAGTCCAGCTCACTAATAATAGCTTGGTCTTGGTCCCTCTAGGCCTCTGTAATAAGGTTGATCATATGCATAATAAAATACACATAGAGGAAAATATCATGCAAGAGTTAGTATAACCATACCTAGTAGGACACCTAGAAATCACTAAGCAAGTAACAATAAGAATAATAGTCAGAGTCACAGCTATAATGATATTCTAGTAATCTTGTTCACGTGTTATATATTGCACTCATCCATAGGAACACACTCTATGAGTCACATAACACTAATGGTGTTTGCTTGATAGGTCTTTCTCATTGGATCTCGCCATAGGAAAAACATACTGAAAGTATGAAGAGATATGATATAGAGATGTGTGTTACACCCAAGGAAATGGGGTATACAATAACTAAATCTAAAATAACCCTCTAATTAGAGTATCATCACCAGCATAGTTTTAGTGAAAACGATACCAGGAACTCCACCTAGGTCAAGATGATGATTGACGGTCTCACTTAGGGCCTCACAGAGGGATTCTAATGAATCTATCTAAGAAGTACCCCTGAATGGATCACCATCCTATGTGTAGGATTTGATTCCATTATAACCCTCATAATGGTTCAAGGGTATCCACCCTAATGAAACCTATCCAAAATGAAGATGAAAAATGGATTTATTCCTTCTTGAATGGATTACATGGTGTGTACTAGTAGTACACAACGTGTCCCTTTGATACCTGGTCCTTCCCACTTATTATGGTTCATTCATGTACCCATGTCAATGTGTACCACATGTATGATCATATGTACTTCTAACCATCTCTATGTACATGTTTCTTCTCGTGCACACCTTCCTTAGCCATTTCCATGACTAAGTACACAACATATCCTTTCCCGTGTACTCCTATACATTTATGTGTACCCTATGAGGTATATTCCAATATTATAGGTTAATTAACATGTTTTGTGATAGGGGCCATGCACCAGGTGATATTTAAATTTCATTTGAAACCCTAGTGCCACACTAGGGGTCCCACACAACATGTAATCCCGAATTCCATTCCATGTGTTATTGTATTTTTCATAATCCTATACCTGTTTCACACGTAGTTATATGCTCATCTATACAACAATTCAGATAGACCCCTTTTTGGAAACAAAGGAGAACCATTAGCAGAGCATTTCTGTTGTCAAACACAAAGTTGTCATCTAAAAATTCATTAATAAATCACCCTCATGTGTTATTCATCATCATGAGTCAAAGAACATGATGACAGAGTATCTTTAACTCCATTAAATATTCTTACAATTCCATTTACATTCAATTCCCATGTCATACCAAGTTTTAATCTATATTATCGAATTGTTTTAGCTTGAATTGGCTGTGTAATGGTTGATTCCTAAGTATTTATTGAACTTTAGACTAAGGGATTTTCCCATGATGAATGAAGAAATGTGGAAGAAACACACAATTGAAAACACAAGGAAAAAACCTCATACAATTTTTTTGTTGGAATCAATTCATAACTATTATAATGTATAATGAATAAATAATAGCATAATCTCAATGAAATCCCCAATTCATGGATAAAAATAACTTTTTCCCGCAATACGCACAATCTGTGAATCAAATTGTTAGTTAATTGATTGGAATTCATCATAGGAATAATCAAACTCAGATAAATCAAAAAAAACATCAAACCTCAATATGGATCAATCACTGATGATGAAAAAATCAATGTAGTTGTCATTGGGGAGATCCTCAAATTCTACTGCACATCGGTTTTCAATCTTTGATTCAATTGTCATTATCCAATGGAAGATCCTTTCATGACCTCTAATGGATCTTTTTGAATTGACGGGTTATGATACTAACCCTTAAAATTTTCTATAAGCATGTAATTATAATTCATTAGGTCCGGGAAATTAAATTAATTAATTCATTTATTAAATTAATTCTTTTAAACGCCCACACACAACTGCGCCCAACCGGAACTTCTGACACACTCCACAGTTATATCATTCATAATGTAATACTAATTCTATGAAGTGAACAGTGGCCTTGTATTTCCAATCCAAGCCACCATTTATAATTTATTTTACTTTTTCAATAAAACTATGTATGTGTGTGTGTTTAATATATTTAATATATTTCAAAAAAATGGGCACATTTGGCCTTGGAATCTCACAATGTATCCTCATATATCTCCAAAAATCATCCATATAATATCCTAAATTAATAACAGGGAAATATAATTAACAACAATAATATCAGTGTTGTCCTACAGAGCTTTGTGAGATGAGAATTTAGTTAGATGACTTGGAGAGGAAAGGATTTGTTAGACTTAGGGTTTCATCCTGGGCATCCATGGCATTGTTTTCCAAGAAGGTGGAAGGGATACTCAGGTTATGTGTGGACTAATGTCACCTAAACCAAGAGACCATAAATAAAAATTATCCACTTATGAGGATCGATGAACTCTTTGATCAGTTGAGAGGGTCATGGTGCTTCTCAAATATCATCCTTATATCATCTTATCACTAGTTATGAGTACGTAATGAGGATATATTGAATATGGAATTAAAATGTCTCTATGGTCACTATGATTACATTTTTATTCCCTTTTTCTTGACGAATTCCTGAGTAATGCCCATGGGACTCATGAACCGAATATTTCGTCACTTCATAAACAAGTTCATGGTAGCCTTCATTGATGATATCCAAGAGTACTCGTCATTTGAGGAGGATCACATGAGACACATGGGGATGGTTCTAGACCTACTCCAAGAGAACCAACATTACAGGAAGATATCTAAGTTGTAGTTCTTGATATAGGATGTCCACTTTCTAGGACATGTAATCTCATCATATGTTGTTGCAGTAAACCTGAAAAAGGTCGAGGCCATGTTATCTTGGGATCCAACCCAGAAAATGATGGGGGCGAGGAGATTCCTTGGGTTTGTAGGCTAATATCAAATATTTATACCTCAATTATATAGGATATCAGCTCTCTTTAAAGTTTTGTAGGCTACTATTGAAGATTTATACTTGATGGGAGAGTCGTTTATCATCTATTATGAGCTCATAATTCTCAAGTATATCTTATATATAGATTATAAAAAATTTAGACCTTGGTTATGGATAGAGTTCCACCATGATTTTGAATTTGATATTGTATATACTTCTAATAAGGGGAATGTGGTAGAAAATTATCTCAGTTGGATATCTTGTTTGCAGTTATAGAATGAGGAATCAGAGCAGTTGGACTCATTTCAGTTATCCTTTGTGGATGGGTATGGAGGATCTTACCTCCATTCAATGGTTTTTACCCATCCAATTTTTCAATGATTCATAGAGGAATGACTTGGGGATACCAAATGTGATACCTTATGTACATAGATATCCACTAGAGCTGATTGTGATGGTTTTTTTGAAGGTTGAGAGAATTTAATTCTTTATAGAGGATGCTTGATGGTAACAATGATGCTGCAGGAGGAGGTTCTTAGAGAGTTTCATAGATCTCCTTTGGTGATACATACAAGAATGGAAAAGTTTTACCAGGACATCTGATGACATTTTTAGTGGCCAAGGATGAATAAGGGAGTTTTCGAGTTTTTCTCTCAATTCCTTAATAATAAGAATGTAAAGGTTGAGAAACATGTTTCAATGGATTTAACTCAACCACTTGAAGATCCATAGTGTAAGTGGGATGGGATATACATGGCCATTGTGATAGGATTACCATATATATACAAGGGATATGATTCCATCTATGTAATTGTATAAAGACTCACCATGTTGACCCACTTCTTAGTTATTCAGTAGCATAGTTCAGTAGAGATCTTGGGATGCCTCTATATATAGAGACAACCAAATTCAATGGAGTTCCCAAAATGATTATTTCTGAACATGATTATTTCTTCACATATAGATTATGGAAAATATTATAACAGGATTTTGGGACTGAAATGTGTTTGAGTTTATCTTTTCACCCCCAAACTAACGGTTAAATTGGACTGACCATTTAGGTTCTGGAGGACACACAATAAGAATTCATGTTGGACTCTTTCCATAGTTGGGAGGATCACCTACCCTTGGTGGAGTTTTCATACAACAACATCTATTGTTCCACCATTGGTATGGCACCATTTGAGTCCTTGTACAGGCGACCTTGCAGGTTACCACTTTGTTGAACTGATCCAGGTTATTCAGCACATATTGGACAAAAGTTGGTGTGAGAGAATGCAGAGAAGGTTTTTACCATGTGGGAGTGGATAAGGACTGCATAGATCCATCAAAACTCTTATGTTGACTGACGAAATTAGGCTATAGTGTTTGAGGGGGGAGACCATGTGTTCCTATATGTTTCTCCTCAATGTGGATTATGGAGATATTTTTAGGGTGGAAAGTTATCTCTATGATTTATTAGCCCTTTCCATATACTACATATAGTTGGAAAGGTAGGATACTTCATATCTCTAATTCTACAATTAGACTAGGACATGACGTCTTCTACATGTCGTAGTTGAGGAGGTATGTGCATGATCGGTCACACGTTATTTATTTGGTTGAGCTAGAAATCAAGGATAGAGATAACATTTTTGAGTACCTAGTAAAGATTGAGGATTTATAGGATAGGATGCTTTATATTTTATTGTTTCACCTATTTTGTGTTTTGTGGAATCATAAGAATCCTTATAAGAGCACCTAGGAGTTAGAGCCCAGGATTTGTGCTCAGTACCAACATCTCTTTGTGTAGACATTTTTTTTGGCTTTTTAGGGTATGATGACCTAAGGTGGGGAGAATGTAAAGACATATTTTCCATGATTTTTTTGAATATTTTATAGATTATTTTCAAAATTATGCATAGATACAGAATGAGATTCCAAGGCTCAATGTTCCTGGATTTAATTTTGAAAATGTATTAAATATATTAAATACACATGTGCATAGTTTTCCTGAAAAATGTGGAATAACTTATAAACAGGGGAGAGGATTGGAAATATAAGGCCACCATTGAGTTCATAGCATGGGTTTTAGCATTTTCGTGACATAAACATGGAGCACATTAGATTTTTGGGTAAGGCACGGTTGTGGAAAGACATTTAAATGAATTGATTTCATTTAATTATTTATTTAATTAATTTCATCGACCTAATGAATTTCAATAAATAAATTCTTATTGAAAATTTATAGGTATATTTACATAACACTATAAATCTATAAGATCCATTAGTGATAATTGGAGGAAGTTTCATTAGTGAATGAAAAATGGATCGAAGATCGAAAACTGGTGTGCAACAGAATTCGAGGATCTCTCAAATGAAAATGATGCCACTTTGATCTTCATCTTCTATCAATCCATACTGAGGTAGGTTAATGATTATGGTGAATTTATACCCATTTAATTATTCCAATGATGAACATGAATCAATTAAAAAATGGATTGATTCAAGGTTGTCAATATTATGGAAATGGGTTAGTTTTATCTGGGTATTGTGGATTTCTATATGATTATTTTATTATCTCTTCATTCGTCATTATAATGGAAATGAATTGAGGCCAACACAAAAATTAGTTGAGGTTTTTTTTGTGATTGTGACTATCCTCCCCATTTCTACATTAATAATGGGAAAGTCACTTGGGCCATGGTTTGAAAAATACCTAGGAATCAACTATTGTGCACCTGATTCCTAGCCCAAAGGTTTGATATTGTTGATCTAAACTAGGTATGACATGGGAATCATAGAATGTTGGAAGTTTTAGTGGATAATATGGATTTGGGGATACCTAATAGTCCTGTTCTTTCACGTGTGATGATAGATGATGCCCAAGGGAAATTTTTGAACAAATTTTAAGTCTGGAACCTGGTGTTTCATGATGGAAAGGCTCGATAGATAGTGGTATTTGGTTTCTAGCTTCTGGAATGTCCGGATAAACAAGTAAAGAAGATGATTATTTCATTTGAAATTGATCTGGAATTATGGAAAATCCCATAACACATGGAATATAATCTAGTATTACCCAATGTGTGGGATGCATGATGTGGGACAATGGTTTCAACATTAATTTAAATATCACAGAGTATGTTACCCCTAACACACAGTATGATACTTAACCTGGTACGTCAACATGTACCTTGGTGGATACACAGAAACAACTAGGAATACATGAGAATTAACATGTCATGTACTCTAACATGGACATGGTTAATCTAGGTGTACATGGAAAGAGCCATGTACTTAGACATGGTTAGATGTACATAGGATCATACAATCTTCGTACTTTAACACAAACATATGCATAGGTTTTGATATACAGGAAGGACCTGGTGCTATAGGGAAACCTTAAGTACTACCATCACATGTTGGGTACTCCCATAAATAAGTATCAGAGCCACTATCCTCTTCATCTTAGACAAGTTTATTTAGGGTGAATACTGTTGATCCTTTACCTAAGGGTTAGTAAAGAGCCACATACTACACATAGGATGGAGATCCCTTCAATGATTATTCTTGGATAAATCATTGAAATCCCTATGTGAGGCCCAAAGTGATATTATCTATCATTATCTTGACCTAGGTGGATTTCTTGGTATCTTCATGACCAACACTACAGGGGCTTCAATCCTCTACTTAGATGCTTATTCTAGACTTAGTTAGTGGTATACCTCATGACCTTGGGTGTGATCCTCATCTATGTATCATAACTCTTCAGACTTATAGTGTTTATTTCTTATGATGAGACCTGAGAAGAATGAAATATGAGTCTGATATCATTAGTGTTATGTGACTCATGGTGTTTTTTCTCCTAGATGAGTGACATGTGGAACCTTTGAGGGTGATTCCTTGGATAGAATTATGATTGTGACTTAAACTTGATATTATGAGTCCTTGTTGAGTATATTTGTATATTATCATTATATGTGTTATATGAATATAATTTTGTAGAGAATAAATATAATTATTTTTATATTATTAGTTATTTAAGGGCGTCCTTCTGGGTATTGTTATAATCACACATACAAGGTCTTTTCCAACAAATTTGATGTCTTATACATATGATGGACCATTTGACAGAGTCCTAGAGGGACTAGGACCAGGCGGTTCTTAGTGATCCAAACTAATTGAGTTGTGTTCCTATGGTTATCATGAAAGTAGTATCCATCTATACTTTCATGTTGGAATTGTTTTCTGACTCTTTTAAGTGGGATTTAATTTGGACCATTATACTTTCAGTAATAGTTTTCGTACTCTAATAGTGGGATTTAGATGTATAAAGGAATGGTTTATCAGTTTCTTTACATTTCATCATAGCATTGGCTTGGATATGTATGCATTTGTGTATAGGTACCTTAGGTTATGGCCTCCCATGTGAGTGATATTCCTTCTCAACACTAGTCCCCAACCTTGGGCCAATTGGAGTAAATCTTAGGGTAGTCACAATATGGGAACTATTGGGATGTTTTATGACATTTTCTATGTTTAATATCTATTTAGAAAAAATTTAAGATCCCTATCCTTTAAACACAATCTATTTTTTCCTCTTATTTTAATTCCTTTAATATTCCAGTATTATTTCTATTTTCCTATCATTTGTACTTAAAATGATCAAAAAATATTTTAAATTCCTACCAAGATTATTTCATATTTAGTTGATGAACATATTATCCCTTTTCTACAACTTTCAAAAAAAATTATGAAAATCTGTATTTTTACATAAATGTTTGGGAAATAATATGCTTATAAACATTGGATTTATTTACAAATTATTAATGTATTATTTTCAAATTTTTTAAAAATGACTCATTTTTTACTTCTTACAAAAGTGTGAAAAGAAAATTCTGTTTAAATATATATGTCATGAACAATTTTTCATTCTATCATGGCCCTTATTTTCAATGAAAATTCCTTTACAAGCTTATATATTAATTTTCATTGAAAATATTTTACTCAATATTAAGAAATTTTTTATTTTTTAAAAATACTGAAATAATTTTATTTTCCTTATTTACATATAATTGTTAAAATTATATTTTAAATGTATTTTTCATCTATGTCAACATTGATTAAATATTTTTCTACTTCATTGGGGATATGATCCTACGATACCATCCACTTTACTTCTATAGATATCTTATGATGATTATTTTTTAAGGATGATTCTATGAAACTTGTTTCCTTTTCTTGGTTAATTAATTTATTATGAAATATTTATGAAACCCATTTTTTCCATGGATTATGATATGATTAATATTTTTTTGATCTTGTGGAACACTTATGTATGGTTTTTTATGTGATATGTTTGATAAAAATTATATAGTCCTCCAATGAATTCGGTAAATATTTATATCTCATGAGATAATTATGATATGTGTGACCTTGATTCCATGTTCACAATATTAATCATAGACCTGTTAATATTATGATATCTTCTCCATTATCTATGTGGAATATATTTCATGTCTATAAATTTAATATGTGGTCCAAATTAAATGTCCTTAATATGATTTGTGATCCTATTGGTGTTCATATATGTACATAATGATATTATTTCCTAATATTATTCTTATGACACATTTTTATGATATATTTTAATGTTATGCTCTAGGTCTCATGATTTTGGCTTAATGATTGTACATATGTCTTTATATTAGCCTAAAATCATGATATTGTGACTCATTATGTTTTAACTAAATTTATTGGGTATGATTTTCATAAGTTATGATCATGTTCTCATACCCTTATGCTTATCATATTCTTACATAAGATAATTGACTAACATCTCCCAAGTTTACCCTAACTAAGAATTTGGGCTCACCCCTTCATATGTTTCCACATTCCCTAGGTCATGAAGAAGGATATTAAGTATAATAAGCATATAAGGGTGTTATATAAGAATAATATTTTTGGAAATATTGAATCCCTTTAATTAAAATAATTTTTTTATATATCCAGTGTCTAAAGACACTAAACCTTTATGGTCCACAACCATGTATTATTGTGAGATGTATTACATATCCATATAATTGATATAATATTTATATAAGAAATTCTTGGGTCATTATAGTTGGTATTAGAGAATGGTTTTGTTATATTTGGAGATTATGATCAAACAAATTTAGTGAAAATGAAAGGGATGAACCCTAAGTGTAAGGGGATTATATTAAAATGTCATAATTTAGTAAACATCATGATTTGTTTTCATATTATATTATTTATCACTTGGATTATTATTATTAAAACTCTTATATTATCTATTTTGTTTATAGACAATGTCTCAAACTAAGAAGAATCACGTTATCAATTAATGTGAAGGATAATGAAATGACTATCATCGTGAGAAAAAAAATTGAATAGGGGTTTTAATAAAAATACTTGTGGTAATGATTTACCTACTCTCTTGAGTAATGACTAATTATGTGAATCATTTTGAACTTCTAAATGCACCTTTTAAGGATAAAAATTCCATTGATTCTTTTATACAAAAAAACATCCACCTTTCTTTTGTGAGGCTTATAATCCACTAATTTTGAGAAATGTATCAATGTAATGGTAAATATAATTTTTATTATCCAATTCATATAACATGAGAAATTTTTTTTACCTGTCTTTCTATAAAAACGACAATCTAATCATTGGTGGACCCTTATTAAGAACAGAAGTCAAAAAGAATAAATAAATTCCATGGATTTAGAGGAGTTTAGAGGGTATTTATCAATATGTTGTTTCCCCATACTCATTGTACTATAATGGAGAGGGAATTTGTATAATGAAATCATAATAAAAATGAATCCATTGATACCTATGAATAAAACTTTAAAAAACATTAAATACACACTTCTTTTTTTATTATCATTGCAAAAAATTAATATTGATCACTTATTTAGTTTCTAGAAACCTTATATTTGAAATAAATTATCCATAAGTGGATTTATAATCTATAAATAGAATTTCTGATGTTAAATCAAGGTAGAAATTGAAGTTGGAAACTCTACTTCTAATAGTTATAGTGGTAAAAAAGGAAGATATAGTTTCAGGGGAACTCCAATAGTATGACACATGGAGGGAAGATGTTTCAACCACCAACATGAAAAAATGGAAGAATCAAATAGGTCTTTTACAAAATGTTATGGGAAGTTTTTTCAAGTGTGAGAGGATTTATCATTAACCTTTTTATTATTGAGGGGATATGAAGAGTCCATTTAATGAAATACAGGTTAATAAGATTCAAATTAATGCACCATCCACACTTTAGTTCATTAGATAATAATTTGGGAATAATGTGAACTAATTACCTAATTTATGGACTAAGTAGGATTATAATTCTTAGAAACCATTGATGTCTGGGGTTAAAGGGAAGCCTTATGAAATCACAAGTGTTTAATTTGGTCATGGGAACAAAGTGATGAAATACATTTTTATCATCCACTCTAAAACTATTAATGTTTTATTTGATTTTGGTTCAACCCACTATTTTATATTTAATGAATTTTCTAAGATTTTAACATCACCAATTAAATAGATTTATGTATATTTATTAGTAAAATATCATAATGGTGGGATGATTTCATATCAAGTACATAAATCATCTCTAATAGATGTTTGTGCGAATTACCTTCCTGAAAATCATGTTATTCTACTTATTTTTGAATTTTATATGATATTCTGCATGGATTGTATCTTTTTATATAGATACCAAGTCAACTGATGATGAATGAAAGTTACATTGTATTTTTGGAATCAACTTGTGATTATATATAGGTGTGAGGATGAACATGAAATTATAATGGAAACTACTTCCTATATATGGGTCTTACTACCTATACATGAGGGAAATTTATGTAAAATGGTCTTGGAGAAACTCAAAATTTAATATGTGATTATTTTTTATGAATATACTAATGTTTTTTGAAATAATTTCTCTGTCTTCCCTAGAATTGTGAAGTTGAGTTTTCAATAGAACTCACACCTACTGCTACACCTATTTGAAATAATTCATATAGAATTTCCTGATTTGAGTTATACAAATTACATAATAAAGTCTTAGAGAATATAGAAAAGGGATTCATACAATATAGTTTGTCACTTTGGGATGCACATTTTATTTTTATTAACAAGAAAGATAGGTCAATTTGTATATTAATTTATTATTAATAACTTAATAAGAAAACAATAAAGAATAAGCTTCTTCTACCCTATATTAATGAATTATTTGATCAAAAATGAAATGATATATACTTTTATAATAATTTAAATTCATATTGGATATCATTAATTATGGTTAAAGAATTAGGATGCACGCAACAAAACCTTCCATATAAATTATTGATATTATGAATTTATAGTGATGTCATAAGGACTTACCAATTTTCCTTCTATATTTATGTATCTAATTAATAGATTCATTAGATATTACCATTATTATTTTTCCGTAGTCCTTATAGATGTTGTTTTTATTGTTTAAAATTTTTAGGAGGATAATGAATAACATTTGAGGAATATACGGAAGACCTAGAGAAAGGGTAATTTGTATACCTAATTTTTCTAGTGTGAATTTTGGCTACAAAAAAAAATTAATTCTAGGTTTATATTGTCTCAATAAAGGGTATATTAGTGGAACCTTTAAAGAAAAACATCATTGATTAGTGGCCTAGACCAACTAAAATGAACAAGATATATATTTTTATTGGAATAGATAGATATTATCAATTATTTTTCTGTAATTTATCATGGATATATAATCCAATATACAAATTTAAATAGAATGGAACTATTTAAAATTAGATAGATAAATGTGAGAAAAAAATCACCTAACTGGAGAGAAGGTTAGTTAGTGAAAATTTTCTCATACTACCCTAAATTATATAAGGGTTTTTTATCAACAATGATGCATCAATGAAAAGACAAGGATGTGTTATATACAGAATGACATGGTTGTATAATATTACTTATTCCAATTAAAAATCCATGATAACAATTACCCAAATAATGTTTTTGAGCAGATCATAGTAATTTTTGCATTAATGATTTGATGGAATTATCTATATGGTAAAATGTGTGTTATATATATTGATCATAAAATATAAAAGTATATATTCACATAAAAATAGTTTAATATATACCAAAGGTGATGGTTTGAGTAGATTTAAGATTATGATTTCACTAAACATTACCGCCATGGGAAGGCAGAAAATGTGTTTGATTCTCTGAGTTGGGAAGAACATGCTATTTTTTCCTTTATAAGGATTAAAATATATCCAAAACATATGGATTTATCAAATATTGATCTTGATATCATAAGGGATGTGGAAAGACAATATCTTTCTCATATGAATGTTCAAAAATCCTTCTATGTGAGGATTAAAGAGGCATAAATGGAAGATGTTGAATTGTAGAACAAGTTGAGGAATATTCTTGAGTTCAACCAGGATTATGATAGAATTATAAGGTTTAGGAATTAATTGTATGTATCTTCAATACCATATTTGAAAATTGAGTTTTTGGATGATGTTCATTGTTCATCATTCTGTATTTATTCTAGAATTACCAAGATGTATAGAGATCTGAAAGAATATTTCTAGTGGAAAACATAAAAAGGTGATATTTTATAGTGTGTATAAAAGACTAGGCTTCTCATATATAGATATTTTAACTTTTTAGATTAATATTAAATACATTATAAAAAACACGAACTTGAGGACCATAATAGTATAGTTTATTTAGAAACATGGAACACAATATTCTTGATTCGTTAAAAAACATCAATGTATCCCGTAAAGATATTCCAATTTAGTAATCTTCACAAACATACCCAACTAAAAAACATTATTCATAACCCAGGGAAAGGAAATATAATAAGGGTGATATCAAATACACAATAAGGGAAAACAATGAAGATACGTAAGCATTACATGAGCATAACAGTATGAGAACATGAGAATAACATTTGAAAACCACACCCTACATATTTAAGATAATAATCTTGAGTCATTGAATAAATATTAGCAGTTCATAAGACATTAATAAAAAGGAAATAATATATTATGATCCATGAGATTAGAACATTATAATAAGACATGGAATTGTGGCATAAAAATATGCATAGAAAATTATTTCCATAATAGTCAAGGATCATTTCTAAAACCATCATAGTGGAATGGGTTCACCCAGAAAACCATCATAGTATTAAAGGATCATTCCTAAGACCATCATAGTGGTCCAATTCCCTTACGGAACCGGGTTCACTCCCCATTACAGTACTATTTATCTCATGACATATAAATATTTACACAATTCATTGGAGGGAGGTATAGGTCCCACCTATCTCATAATGAAAACCATATTTATGTACTCTTAAATTAATAATAACAGAACCCATGAAATGAAATGTGTTTCATAAAAATTCCTTCATACCATAACTTGTAGAAAATAAAATTTTTTCATTATAATTTTGTCATTTCATAAAATCATAACCCATGAAAAAAATAATCATGCTTCGTTATCATTTTATCATGGTATAACCCATGGAAGAGAAATGGGTTTCATAAACATAACTTTATCATAAACATGAACCATTTATAAAATTAATAACAATGGTATCCTTGGATCATATTTTTGGTGAAGAAAAATTAAGCTCAAATGATGTCATTATAGATGGAGAAGTATTTTAAAATAAAAAAACACACTGAAAGTTTCTTGAGGAAAATAAATTATATTTGAAAATAATTTTTTAAAACCATTATCTATAAAATATTTTTGAAATAATTTTCATAGAAATAAAATTGAAAACAATTAATGTAATCTTTAAAAATCATTTAAAATATTTCTTGATGAAAATAACCCTTCCTCTTTAATAAAACAATCTTTGAAACCTTTCCAAAATCCATTTTTTACATTGAAATAATTTATTTATAATCTAAACATTTCCCAAATATTAAGGAAAATATTTTATTTTTAAATATCTTTGAAAACTATTAAGGTAATCTTGAAATAATTGGATGGTAATGATAGTGGGAAATATTATTCATGTACTGAAAGCTAAGAGAACAAAGATACTTTTCACATTTTTTATAAGATACAAAGAGTAAATGCTTTGAAAATGACAATATAATTCATTTCAAAATATTTTTTTAAAAAATACATCATTGTTAAAAATGTGTTTAATAAATATTTTGAAAAAATTTACAAACATTTTTTAAAAATGGATTTTCTACCAATAGAACAATTTTTCATAAAAAATTCCTTTTGAACTCTAGAGTACATAGAAGAAAATAAAGGGAGAAATTTATTATCATGAAATAATTATATTATAATAAAATTAATTATTTTATTTATATGTCAATCCGAATATTCTATCATTAGAAACGTAATTATAAACAGTCTTAATAAATGATGTGATTGTAAAAAAATCCATACCACTTTGGTAACTTTGAAACATAATCCCCATGATGGAATGCTATTAAATGAAACATAAAATATCATGTGTATAAATAAATTAATTTTATTACATGTTATATGGTATGTAAATTCACCTCATTAAATAATATAGGTGCCTAAAATTATCATATGTCTCAATGTAAAAAAATTGAGACAAAAATCGCTTACCGATTAGGTAACTTTTTAACCGTAAACCCCATGAAATATATCTAATAAAATTGATATATCATTAAAAATCTTTTATGTATAATAATAATATAATAAATTAGTGGGTATTATATAAAAAACACAAAATAAATGAGTGGTGAATTTTCATATGACTCCCAAAAATAAAAGTGATACTATAAGTTTATTACCTTAAGTCTTGAATTCTGTACAAGATGTTAAAACTTATTGTATACTATATATAATTTTATGTAAATATATTACATAATAATATATATATCATACCATATATGATCTTCTTATGACCATTTATTACTTTTTATTAAAAATACCATGTTAAAGATATATTTCAGGTAATAACCGTGTTGTTTTTTGTATATGTTTTGATGTGTTATATTTTTCCAATTAATTTAATCAGAATTTAATAATATTTGAATTATTAACCATTATATAAATATCATTTATATTCATTGTATATGTATTTATAGTAATCCATAAAATTTAGTGATTGAAAATGAAATACACTATTCATTGAAACAATAGGTTGTATGTACGCATTTACATTATTTCCATTTTCTTGTTAGATTTAAATAAATTAAGGAAAATTATTTAGTACAATAAAAAATATTTTTTATTCCAAATATGTTGAATATTTTTATTAAAACCATCCTTAATATCGTCCATGTTAAGTTTGAATGAACCACGTCACTTCGCGAGGCGGTAGTCCGCCGTACACACAAGAGACGTTATCGTATTACCAAAAAATGGAAAGATTGAAGGAATATGTGATATAATAATTTCATAAGAATAATAATATCATAATATAATATATAAAAATAGAAAATAAATATTTATTTCCAATAGTGACATGTGGTAATGAAAATAATAATGACATCGGTTCGTGAGGCGGTAGTCGACCTCAGACACGAATGATGATTTCATAACCCATTTGATGGAAGTGGTTGTTTTTGTAGGTAATTCCATTAGTATAATAACATATAAGTATATTTTATATATTGGGGTTATTATATTAGAATTTTTTAATAATAAATTATGTATTTTGGGAAGAAAAAAAAAGAAAACAAAAGCACTTGTGGATGCACATTTCCTCTTCTTCAGGTATCCTCCTTCGGTTTTCACCAAAATCATTCCCAGTTTGGATTTATATCCAAAATAATTATTTTATTATGATATTAGAAAATTTTGGATGTGATTTGGGAATTTTATGTCAAAACAAATAGTTTTTTAATGTTCTACTAATAGAGGAGAGGGGTGGTATTTTAATAAGTGAGGTGAGTGGTACACTTGGACGTTTTTGAAAGAAAGATTTCAACCCATTATATTTCATGTCATAAGGCTCCAATAATTTACAACTATAGATCCTAGAATATATAAGGTTAAATTATTGTCATAAAATCAGGGTTTTACATGTTTACTGTCATTTTAAACACTTATATATTTAATTTAAACCCCCGATAAACCGATTTTTACCTTAAGTGTGTTAGATAATTTTTACTATTTTTACTACTCAATTTGGATAAAACATTAGTTGAACTTATTAAAAAATATAAATTATTATGATTGCAAATATGGAATCAATTTTTCCATATTAAATTTACAAGATTGAAATATTTAAATTAAAAATTAATCTAGCAAATGTGACTAGAAGGTGGATTTTTGAAGGGAAAATGTTCAAAAGTTTATAAAGTTTTTATAACTAAATTCAATATGTAATTGATTATAATGGAAAACAATAGATTAATTGATTTATTATTGAACATTTTTTTACTTCAAGAAATTAAAATTTAATTTATCATTATATATAAATTTAAAAAAATTTATTTTTGAATTAAAAATTTAGCATTTTTCACTATTCATCAAAAAATTAATATGTTTTAAAAAATCCCAAATTTTCACAATAATTTAATTTTTTTACGACGATTCCAAAAATTAAGTTCAAATTACCAAATAAATTTTCTAAAATATCTATAAATTATTCATAATATTTTCTCATAAAAATAATAGAAATCCTTTTTTAGGAAAAAATATTTTTGATCGATATAACAACATTACTAAATACTTTGTAACGCCCCGACCCTAGTTACCCACAGTCGGTGCATTATTACATAACATTGGCATGATCATAAGAAAGATCAAATCTCGAAAGACCGATTGGTTTAGTAGCCTTGGAAACACTATATATATTCATAAGTTTTACATTACATCATAAAATGAAAAACTACTACAACAACATAATGTCTCCATAATCCACACTCATATCCCCACATAACATCCCTGCAGGTCATTCATAATTTACTTCTTCACTTCCTGGGAAAAATAAAACATAGAAAAGGGGTGAGCTCAAATGCCCAGTAAGGATAACAATATAGCGGAAACTTTCATAAATAAGAGTAAACATTTAAGGAAATGTATAACTAAAACAAAAGCCTTTCAAACATGAACTTTCAACATGGTATGGCATAAATAAAATGAAATAATGCCATTTACTTATTCACATGGATATTCTACTAATCGAATAATCACATGAAAAAATCAATAACCACTTTCATAATGTTGGAATGCATAATGCCAGACTATCATAACCACATAGTGAAGGCCTCGTGCCAAGACTACAAATAAGATTTTGTCAAGGCCTTGTGCCAAGACACTAGTTTGTCTCATGAGACCTACCGATGCATCAAGGAGCTATAGCGGGCTCCACCCGTCACATATTAAGTCCAATGCATTCCCATATGAAAAGGTTTAAACATAACATAAACATTCGTATTAAAACTAGCATAAGAAATGTCAATACTTTCACCATAAACTATGAATGGTATAAAAATAGCACATCCACAGTCAAACATATCACAAAACCTTCAATACAATATAGAAGTTTTGTATCATAATAAATCAACTTCAAATAATCTTAAAATACATCAAATGATGTCGACATAGATGAAATCAAAATTCTTTTTAAAGAAATATCTCCTTTTATTTTGAAATCATTTAAGATCCATATAAAATAAAACATTTTCTTTGAAAATATTCTTATAAGCTTGTAAGGGAAGCTTTGAAGATTTTATAACGGCGGAAAATATCCGCACCCGCCGTATAAGTTAAAAAAAACATTCTTACCATAATTCTGTCGAAAAGGTTAAAAAGGACCTTGTTTTGATAACGACGGAAAGATTCCTTTATTAAACACTTATAAAAAGTCAAACAAGGGTATAAATGACTTTAACCCATATTCTTGTAAATAATAAATATGTTTTGAAATACATTTCGAAGAAACATGGATGTGGATGATAAAGAAATCCCAGTAGATTATTACGTATAAACAACCTCGGATAATGAAGAGATTGTGAAATAACCCTTACCTTGTACTTTTCCTTGGTTGGGGTAGGTTAACCTCCTGTATAATGGTGAAATAATTGTTATTATACAAGAATCATATATATTAATATGATATCATATATGATCTTTTAACATTGATTTGTTAATAATATCTTAGAATTATCGTCGTTTCGGGTGTTACTCATTTTATTTTATATGTTTTGTTACATAAGCCATGTTTGTTGGATCTTATTCATATCCAGAATGATATCAAGTCCATAAACATCATTTTTTAAATCATCAAATGATAATTATACTTTAATGGATACGATGGAGAATGAATCTCATCGCGTTCGTGGAGACGGTAGTCCGTACGTACGCACGAGCGACAATATCATTCTTTTGATATTAAAATAATATATAAATGGATGGTATATCATATATACAGAATCATTAACATGTTATATTTATTATTTACATGAGTTACACATCATTATTATACCCATCCAAATAATAATATATTGAATAACAATTACACCACGACGTGGAGACGGTAAGCCGTACGTACGCACGTATGGTGACATGTTATTCAAAGGGTGGATAGAATACTGAATATGGTTGTACCATATTTATAATAACATCACAGTATATGTGAGATACTGGAGTTATTATTTTATAATGGTATGAACAAAGAAATAAGAAGTGGAATAAGAATGGAACTTGAAAAGGGGTGGTGAAAACATTACCTCTTCTTCGGGTTCTTCCTTTTGATTTGATCAAAATGGCTCATTAGATTGGATTTCTAATCAAACTAAGGCCTCTAGGTTGTAGTGAGGGATGTTGGGAGAGTATGTGGGTAGATTTTGGCCGAACCAAAAGGCTTTGAAGGTATGAAGAAATGAGAAGGAGGAGTGCCCTTTTATAAGAGGGGTGAGGGGCACCTTTGGAAAAGCTAGAAATATTAATTTATAATAAATTCATATTCGGTTTCTAATGGCTCCAAAGTTGATTATTCAAAGTTTAAGGTGGGGATAGGTCGAAAACCACTCAACCAATAGAATTTAGACAGGTTTTGGTACTTATATTAACCTTATCATTAAGTATTAACTCTAAGTTAATTAGTTTCACTTTTACAATGTCTCTTTGTATTTTTATATAATATGGTTAATAAAATTACTATATACATCCAAACGACCCCCAAGTGGTCCATTAATTATGAACCTATCATGATATAAGTCTCTTGGCCGAACCATAGATTTTTAAGAATTTAATATCAATTAATAATATAATATTTGTTTTAAGAACTCTTTTATGTCAATTTTGACACTATTCAATTGATGATTTTTTTTGAAACTCATAACAGATTGATTACTTCGAACAAAGTAAATTAAATCAATCCTAATATATCATATTATCCTAGAAAATTAGTTTAATTCATTAAAAGTTTCATATTATATTTATTTGGGTATTTATAATATCAATTATTTTAATTTTTTACTATTACAGTAATTACTGCATCATCATTGTGTCATAAATAAAATATATTATTTAATGTCTAAAAATTATAAATAAAATATCATTATGTAGGAAATACTTTTATATTTATAAGGAATATTTATAATCTAAAATCCAACATATATAACCCTATGTAACAATTGTTTTGCTAAAAGATATATGCTTGTGTCATTTTTGTATTCATTTTAACTTAATTAAAATAAAGTGTCATTATCACTTACAAGTGGATCCATGGGGTCCCAAAATCGACCCAAAGATGCCCATGTTCGACCATGTATCAACCAATAGGGTTAAGACACGTTTTAAGGTAATTTAGTATTATTATAATATTATTTTGTAACCCTTATTTACCGGATTTACCCTTAACCATGGTAAATAAAATATTTACCGCAGTAATTATTCAAAATGTCTAAAAATAAAAGTTACCTATTTACACAATTTGAACATCCTGATTCCAAATATGGAATCCATTTTCCTAAATTCAAAACACAGAAGTGGCAGAAATTAATTTAAAATTAATTCCCGCTGTCAAAACAAAAAGCGTGTTTTTAAGAGATAATAACTATCAAAAGATTGACACTTGTTTATGTTCGGTTTAATTGTAAAATTATGTCCAATGACCAACATTATATTAAATGGTAAAAATATATTCTAAATATAATTTAAAACTACTAAAATTCATAATTTATCACTATTAATTATTTTGATTAAAAATGTTATTTTTAATTAAAATTTAGTAATTTTCACTATTCATCAAAATATGAAAGTTATCCGAAAAGTACTAAAATTTCACCTTAGGATAAATTAGATATTACGAATCAAAAAATGAAGTCCATTTTGAAATATAAAAAATATATAATTTTAAAAAGTAGGTATTACTATTCATAACGGCTAGTTTGATTGGTTGTTAGAACTCGGTGTTGCATACAACACACGCTATTGCATTATTCAAAGAGAAGCGTACCGTAGAAGCTTGGGGTGTTACATTCTCCCCTCCTTCAAATAATTTCGTCCTCGAAATTTCTAGAATACTTATCCCATGAAAAGACTTGGGTGGTTCTTCATCATAAGTTCCTCGGGTTCCCACGTTGCCTCTTCCATCTTTTGGTTTCTCCACAAAACTTTTACCAGACGCGTCGTCCGGTTTCTTAGTACTTGTTCTCTCGTATCAAGAATCCTGATGGGATCTTCACAATAGGAAAGATCGGGTTCCAGTTCTAATTCCTCATAGGTGAGTACATGCATTGGATCAGGCATGTATTTCCTCAACAGAGATACGTGGAACACATCGTGAACTTTGGAGAGACTTGGCGGCATTGCCAATCGGTAATCTACAACCCCAATTCGCTCTAGAATTTCGAAGGGTCCGATGTACATGGGACTCAATTTACCTTTCTTACCAAAACGTATGACTCCCTTCCACGGAGATACCTTCAGGAAAACATGATCACCGACTTGAAATTCCAAATCCTTCCTTCGATTATCCGCATAGCTCTTCTGCCTACTTTGAGCTGCTCTGATGTGATTTTGGATTACCTTCACCTTTTCCATCATTTCCTCCACCAGTTCTAGAGCTACAAGTTTTCTTTCATTGACGTCATCCCAACAGGTTGGTGTACGACATCTCTTTCCGTATAACGCTTTATATGGTGCCATCTGAATACTCGAATGGAATCTATTGTTATAGGAAAATTCTATGAGAGGTAAGTATTGATCCCACATACCCTGAAAGTCAAGTGAGGAAGATCTCAACATGTCTTCTAGGGTTTGAATAGTCCGTTATGATTGTCCATCTGTCTGAGGGTGGTAAGCAGTGCTCAAATGAAGTTCAGTATCCAGGGATTTCTGAAGACTTTTCCAAAATCTTGAAGTAAAACGGGGATCACTATCAGAAACAATTGATAAGGGTACTCCATGAAGTCTCAAAACTTCCTTAATATATAGTCTTGCTAGACGTTCCAGGGGTAGATCTTCTCTTATAGCAAGAAAATGTGCTGACTTGGTAAGACGATCAACAATATCCCATATTGCATCATTCCTTCTAGGAGTCTTTGGTATCCCCATGACAAATTCCATCGTAATATTGTCCCATTTCCACTCCGGTATGGGAAGAGGTTGCATGACTCCTCCAGGCTGTTGCCTTCCAGCTTTCACTTGTTGACAAACCATACATCTTGACAGAAAATCAGCAATCTCCCTCTTCATGTTGTCCCACCAAAAATGTTCCTTCAAATCTCTATACATTTTTGTGCTCCCAGGGTGTATAGAGAAATTGGAACTATGAGCATCATCCAGCAATTCCCTTTTTAGATCAGGTAAATCGGGAACACAAAGTCTCTTCCCGAATTTCAAAATTCCATCTTCATACACAAAGTCTCTCAATCTCCCATCATTCACAGCTTTAATCATCTTTTGGAATTCTTCATCATCGATCTGAGAACTCTGAATCCTTTCTAGTAAAGATGGTTTGGCAACCATTTGAAAAAGCATTGATGTTTCACCTTCCCTGGTTATTCCAATGTCCATCTTCACTAGATCCATGAAAATTGGATCCCTTTCAATTCTCATATTGTTCAAAACTCCATGGTCTTTTCTACTCAAACCATCTGCCACCTTGTTTGCCTTCCCCGGGTGGTAGTGTATCGTACAATCATAATCCTTGAGTAATTCAAGCCATCTCCTTTGCCACATGTTGAGTTCTTTTTGTGAGAAAATATACTTCAAACTCTTGTGATCAGTATAAATCTCACATTTTTCACCATAGAGGTAGTGCCTCCATATCTTCAAAGAAAAGATTACAGCTGCTAACTCGAGATCATGAGTAGGATAGTTTTGTTCATGAATTTTCAACTGTCGTGATGCATATGCAATAACTCTATCATTCTGCATAAGGACACAACCAAGTCCTTTCTTCGATGCATCACTATAAATAACGAACCCATCATTCCCCGATGGTAGAGTCAATATAGGAGCATTGACTAATCTTTTCTTCAGTTCTTCAAAACATTCTTCACACTCTTTTGTCCAAACAAATTTAACCCCTTTATGTGTGAGCTTCGTTAATGGGTTAGCCAATCGGGCAAAATTCTGGACGAAACGTCGATAATAACCTGCCAAACCAATAAAACTGCGTACCTCAGTTATAGTCGTAGGTGCTGGCCATTCTTGGATTGCCTTGGTCTTAGAAGGATCAACAGAGATTCCATCTTTAGAGACAATATGGCCAAGAAAAGAAATCTCCTGAAGCCAGAATTCACACTTGCTAAACTTCCCATATAATTCATGCCTCCTCAGAGTCTTCAAGATAATGCGCAAGTGATTTTCATGATCTTCGTAGGTTTTGGAGTATACCAAGATATCATCAATAAATACCACCACAAATTCATCGAGATACTCCTTGGAAACTCTATTCATCAGATCCATGAATACATAGGGTGCATTAGTCAATCCAAACGGCATTACAGTAAACTCGTAATGCCCGTACCTGGTTCGAAATGCTGTCTTCGGAATGTATTCCTTCTTCACACACAACTGATGGTATCCAGATCGAAGGTAAATATTTGAAAAGTATTGAGCTCCATGAAGTTGGTCAAATAAATCATCAATGCGTGGTAGGGGATACTTGTTCTTTATCGTTATAGCATTGATCTCCCTGTAGTCGATACATAACCTCATAGATCCATCTTTCTTTTTAACAAAAAGAACAGGGGCTCTTCATGGAGAAACACTAGGGAGAATAAATCCTTTATTACTCAATTCTCCTAGTTGTTTATTTAGTTCGACTAACTCTACAGTAGCCATTCTGTAAGGACTCTTCGATATAGGCCTTGATCCAGGAATCAAATCAATGGAAAACTCAACTTCTCGTTCTGGAGGATGTCCAGGTAAATATTCCGGAAATACATCTACAAATTCTTTCACAACAGGTACATCCTCTATTTGAACATTCCTTTCCTCACCCACAGTTATTTCATTCTCTTCCTCCCCAATAATTTAATTTAGTTGAGCTATTGAGGGTGGATCTAAATAAGAATTAGTTGGTGACGATTCTGCTCTAATGATAAGGTGTTCCTTATCATTATCATCAAGAATCGCAAACTCTTTCTTTTTACAATAAATCTTCGCATCATAGTCCGAAAGCCAGTCCATACCGAGGATTATATCAAACTAAGTCATAGGTATGACAATGAGATTAGCAGATAAAGAAAATTTATGTGCTCTAATGGGGACTGATTCACAAAACTTTGTTGCAATGATACTTCCCTTAGGAGTTTTAACTGACAACTCCCTTATTAAATCAAATTGGAAATATCTAATTTTCTTAGCGAACTGGGAAGATATGAAACAATGCGATGATCCAGAGTCAAATAATGCATTTGCTAAACTTGAGGAAACCATTAAATTACCTGCCACCACGTCTTTCGGAGCTTCTACCACAGCAGTAGTGATAGCATAAGCTTGGCCTTGATACCTTGGCCTTTTCTGAGGTAAGTTCTCCTGACGCTTAGGACATTCATTCGCATAATGTCCAATCTACCTGCAATTATAGCACTGAACGTTGGTGGCTTCCTTCTTCCCTTTGCAATCACGAGCTTGGTGGCCTTTTTCACCACACTTGTAACAGACTCCCATTCCCTTCAAGCAAGCACCGGGGTGTTGCTTCCCACATTTACCACAGGATGGATATTCAACCTTTCCTTTCTTCCCCTTATTTCCATTCCCAGATTGATCAGAAGGTCTCTTCTTCTCTTGCTTTGCTTTAAAGTCATAAGACTTAGAGAATTCCTTTTCGGTCTTGATAGCATATGAGACAATGTCTTCGTACGATGAAAAGGATTGTGAGACTAATGCTCGATGGAGAAATGGTTTTAACCCATCAAAGAAACGATCAATCTTACTTCTTGGGTTTCTAATATAATCTCCAGCATACCTCGCTAACCTTGTAAAGTTAGCCTCATACTTTGTGACATTATCATCCTCCTTTTGTCTCAGACTCAGAAATTGCCTTTCCATATCTGCTCGATGGTCACGAGGAAAGTATTTTTCTAAAAACAGATCTTTGAACTCCCTCCATTCCATATTTGATACTTCATCATCTTCCTTCGTATTTTTAATCAATGACCACCATTGATCAGCATCTCCAGTGAGGCGGTAAATTGTCATGATAACTTTTTCCCTTTCACTGCTCCCCAAAGCCTGAAATATTTTCTCTAGGGAAAATATCCATTGCTCAGCTACTAAGGGATTTCTACTCCCATTGAACGTTGGTGGTTGTTTCCTCATGAATCGATCTAACATTGATCCTCCACGCTGCGGATCAGGGTGCTCTATACGGGTAAGGTTATTATTCATAACCTGAGTAAGTTGTCCAAGTATGGTGATTAGCTGATCGGCACCAGTTCCATCACCAGCCCCACTATAATTATCTTGAGCAGGAGGGCAATCCCTACATGGAGTGCGTGGATTGATACGGTTTCCATTTCTTCCACTAGGCGCCATTTCTAAACAATGGCATAAACTAGATCAGTTTATGAATCAAAATACATAATCCCATACTTATAAAACACTTAACATAAATTGAACTATTTATGGATATAATCCATAATCATAAAAATGTTTTCATTGAGGAAGTATATACTCATAAACCCTTCATAATGATTTATAAAGAAAATGAGAGTTATCTTAAGCATATCCCCCGGGAGTGTCGTAACCAAGAGTGCAGCAAGGCCCGTTGTCGTGCACCAGTTCCCGTTCGAGTCTAGCTCAAAGCGGTGTTTTTGGGTTTTACCCCTAGGTTCATCTGTGCCAGAGCCGCCTCTACCTGCTCGTATCCAGATAGGGATGTATTTCTCGGAAAACTCACAAAATCTCTACCATACCAAAATTCTAGGAAGTTCTTCTATACTAATCCTCAAAGTTCATCTTAGGTCTACGTGCTCTAATCAGAGTTTATCTAAATATAGTTTCCAAGGTTTGTACTAAACTTCCTCTGATACCAACTGTAACGCCACGACCCTAGTTACCCAGAGTCGGTGCATTATTACATAACATTGGAATGATCACAAGAAAGATCAAATCTCGAAAGACCGATTGGTTTAGTAGCCTTGGAAACACTAGATATATTCATAAGTTTTACATTACATCATAAAATGAAAAACTACTACAACAACATAATGTCTCCATAATCCACACTCATATCCCCACATAACATCCCGACAAGTCATTCATAATTTACTTCTTCACTTCCTGGGAAAAATAAAACATAGAAAAGGGGTGAGCTCAAATGCCCAGTAAGGATAACAATATAGCGGAAACTTTCATAAATAAGAATAAACATTTAAGGCAATGTATAACTAAAACAAAAGCCTTTCAAACATGAACTTTCAACATGGTATGGCATAAATAAAATGAAATAATGCCATTTACTTATTCACATGGATATTCTACTAATCGAATAATCACATGCAAAAATCAATAACCACTTTCATAATGTTGGAATGCATAATGCCAGACTATCATAACCACATAGTCAAGGCCTCGTTCCAAGACAACAAATAAGATTTTTTCAAGGCCTTGTTCCAAGACACTAGTTTGTCTCATGAGACCTACCGATGCATCGAGGAGCTATAGCGGGCTCTACCCATCACATATTAAGTCCAATGCATTCCCATATGAAAAGGTTTAAACATAACATAAACATTCATATTAAAACTAGCATACGAAATGTCAATACTTTCACCATAAACTATGAATGGTATAAAAATAGAACATCCAGAGTCAAACATATCACAAAACCTTCAATACAATATAGAAGTTTTGTATCATAATAAATCAACTTCAAATAATCTTAAAATCCATCAAAGGATGTTGACATAGATGAAATCAAAATTCTTTTTAAAGAAATATCTCCTTTTATTTTGAAATCATTTAAGATCCATATAAAATAAAACATTTTCTTTGAAAATATTCTTATAAGCTTGTAAGGGAAGCTTTTAAGATTTTATAACGGCGGAAAATAGCCGCACCCGCCGTATAAGTTAAAAAAACATTCTTACCATAATTCTGTCGAAAAGGTTAAAAAGGACCTTGTTTTGAAAACGACGGAAAGATTCCTTTATAAAACTCTTATAAAAAATCAAACAAGGGTATAAATGACTTTAACCCATATTCTTGTAAATAATAAATATGTTTTGAAATACATTTCGAAGAAACATGGATGTGGATGATAAAGAAATCCCAGTAGATTATTACGTATAAACAACCTCAGATAATGAAGAGATTGTGAAATAACCCTTACCTTGTACTTTTCCTTGGTTGGGGTAGGTTAACCTCCTGTATAATGGTTAAATAATTGTTATTATACAAGAATAATATATATTAATATGATATCATATATGATCTTTTAACATTGATTTGTTAATAATATCTTAGAATTATCGTCGTTTCGGGTGTTAACTTACTCATTTTCTTTTATATGTTTTGTTACATAAGACATGTTTGTTGGATCTTATTCATATCCAGAATTATATCAAGTCCTTAAAAATCATTTTTTAAATCATCAAATGATAATTATACTTGAATGGATACGATGGAGAATGAATCTCATCGCGTTCGTGGAGATGGTAGTCCGTACGTACGCACGAGCAACAATATCATTCTTTTGATATTAAAATAATATATAAATGGATGGTATATCATATATACAGAATCATTCACCTGTTATATTTATTATTTACATGAGTTACACATCATTATTATACCCATCCAAATAATAATATATTGAATAACAATTACACCACGACGTGGAGACGGTAAGCCGTACGTACGCACGTATGGTGACATGTTATTCAAAGGGTGGATAGAATACTGAATATGGTTGTACAATATTTATAATAACATCATAGTATATGTGAGATACTGGAGTTATTATTTTAGAATGGTAAGAACAAAGAAAGAACAAGTGGAAGAAGAATGGAACTTGAAAAGGGGTGGTGAAAACATTACCTCTTCTTCGGGTTCTTCCTTTTGATTTGATCAAAAGGGCTCCTTAGGTTGGATTTCTGATCAAACTAAGGCCTCTAGGTTGTAGTGAGGTATGTTGGGAGAGTATTTGGGCAGAGTTTGGCCGAACCAAAAGGATTTGAAGGTATGAAGAAATGAGAAGGAGGAGTGCCCTTTTATAAGAGGGGTGAGGGGCACCTTTGGAAAAGCTAGAAATATTAATTTATAATAAATTCATATTCGGGTTCTAATGGCTCCAAAGTTGATTATTAAAAGTTTAAGGTGGGGATAGGTCGAAAACCACTCAACCAATAGAATTTAGACAGTTTTGGGTACTTATATTAACCTTATCTTTAAGTATTAACTCTAAGTTAATTAGTTTCACTTTTACAATGTCTCTTTGTATTTTTATATAATATAGTTAATAAACTTACTATATGAATCCAAACGACCCCCAAGTGGTCCATTAATTATGAACCTATCATGATATAAGTCTCTTGGACGAACCTTAGATTTTTAGGAATTTAATATCAATTAATAATATAATATTCTTTTAAGAACTCTTTTATGTCAATTTTGACACTATTCAATTGTTGATTTTTTTGAAACTCATAACAGATTTATTACTTCAAACAAAGTAAATTAAATCAATACTAATATATCATATTATACTAGAAAATTAGTTTAATTAATTAAAAGTTTCATATTATATATATTTGGGTATTTATAATATCAATTATTTTAATTTTTCACTATTATAGTAATTACTGCATCATCATTGTGTCATAAATAAAATATATTATTTAATGTCTAAAAATTATAAATAAAATATCATTATGTAGGAAATCATTTTATATTTCTAATGAATATTTATAATCTAAAATCCAACATATATAACCCTATGTAACAATTGTTTTTCGATAATATATATGCTTGTGTCATTTTTGTATTCATTTTAACTTAATTAAAATAAAGTGTCATTATCACTTACATGTGGATCCATGGGGTCCCAAAATCGACCCAAAGATGCCCATGGTCGACCATGTATCAACCAATAGGGTTAAGACACGTTTTAGGGTAATTTAGTATTATTATAATATTATTTTTTAACCCTTATTTACCGGATTTACCATTAACCATGGTAAATAAAATATTTACCGCAGTAATTATTCAAAATGTCTAAAAATAAAAGTTACCTATTTACAAAATTCGAACATCATGATTCCAAATATGTAATCCATTTTCCTAAATTCAAAACACAGAAGTGGCAGAAATTAATTTAAAATTAATTCCCGCTGTCAAAACAAAAAGCGTGTTTTTAAGAGATAATAACTATCAAAAGATTGACACTTGTTTATGTTCGGTTTAATTGTAAAATTATGTCCAATGACCAAAATTATATTAAATGGTAAAAATATATTCTAAATATAATTTAAAACTACTAAAATTCATAATTTATCACTATTAATTATTTTGATTAAAAAAGTTGTTTTTAATTAAAATTTAGTAATTTTCACTATTCATCAAAATATGAAAGTTATCCGAAAAGTACTAAAATTTCACCTTAGGATAAATTAGATATTCCGAATCAAAAAATGAAGTCCATTTTGAAATATAAAATATATATAATTTTAAAAAGTAGGTATTACTATTCATAACGGCTAGTTTGATTGGTTGTTAGAACTCGGTGTTGCGTACAACACACGTTATCGCATTATTCAAAGAGAAGCGTACCGTAGAAGCATGGGTTGTTACATACTTTATTGATTATTTACTAAATATTTATAAAATAAATTTATATTGATTTGGAAATTTATATTTATATTTAATAAAGTGGTTCATACTATGAATACCCACCTATTAAATGGAGTTTTTATAAAATAACATTTATAATAATATTATTTCATGGTTCGTTGATGCTTGATTTTACGTGTCATGCACACTCTTGAATAAACTCATTATTGTGTGTAATGAAAGATAAAATTTGTGCTTCATATAAACAAAGCTATAACAAGTGTTTTTGTGACAACAAATATCAAAATTATTAAATTCATTTGGTAAAAAAATATTTCACAGAATCTCTGGGTGTTACATTCTCCCCCCCCCACACCCAAAAAATGAATTTTCTCCCAAAATTCTTATTGGTCATTAGAGGATTAAAATTTAAAAAATTCTACATATAATCTATCATTATAAATTTTTTTAATAAAAAATACACTTAAAAATAAAATGGGACGTTCTAAGATCATCTGGAATAACATATAATATTATTCCAAATAGGAGAACATATGTGGGAAGTGAAAACATAGACATAGAATAGAAACATAAATCCCAAATAGTGATGGAGAGTGGTGGAGAACATCAATCACAAGAAAGAGGGTGATCTATAAAAGGTTAGTGAACAAAAATCCATAAACCAAAGAGGTCTTAAAATGGTCATTGATATCATAAAAAATGATGATAAGAGGATACAATTTTATTCCAAGATCCTTTTTCCTAATATTGGGTGATCCATTTTCCATCTAGACTGAGAGCATCTTAAAATTTACATACTTGATAAATATTTATTCCATAGGAATAATTTCATCCTTTGGTTGTGTGTTGATCAATTTACACTTCATATCTTACTATAAGGTATGATTTTTTTCATTTCTAAGGAACTAAATAAAATCCACTAAAGAATGATATGTTATTCCTTCTTCATCTAGTTAAAAATATTTATCACTGGTTCTCCCAAATGGATAAATCTTAATATCAGGAAGCAATACGATAATCTCTAAAAACTCAACCAAATTTAAACTTAAACCATTAAATAAATGGATAACCTTATAACCCTTTATAAATAAGGTCATTAAATTTCACAAAATTATCTTAACGTTAATTTCTCTATATGATAAAGTAGATCTTTATTGTCACATACCAAACATGTGAATACCTTTATCATTTATTATCTCGAAACATGGAAATAAACTCAATTACTATATAACCTCCAAGAAAACGTTCATGCTTCCTCATTCTAATAATAAAACAATTTATTGTTAAATATATTCCATATATCTAATAATTATGTAAACTACATTAGTGATAACATTAATTATTTTTTCAAAAAATACTTCATCAATTATGAGATCATCAATATTATCCAATATACATTACCCATATCAATCATCACATTATTAAAACTAAACACCAATTTCTCAACATCAGGAACATATTGAGGGTTAAAATCCCATAATCAAAATATCACCTTTCCAATTAATTAATTTTTTACCCCATATATACCATTTATCATATTCTTAAAACTCATTAATGAGAAATTATTGTGGAATAATTCATTTACGTTTTATGAATATAATTACCAAAATAAATCTTATAAAAAAATAATTCTTTGTAACCCAATACATAAATATTTCAATCATTACACTTTATTCATGAAATATTAACTAGTATTGTTCATCTTATTCCTTAAAACTTATTCCTTTCATATTTCATTTGTAGTCTCTCCATCATCAATAATATAACCAATACTCATACAGACCTGCTGATTTTATTCATGATCTTTCCATTTAGGACTAAAATTTTCATAATTCCACACCTTAAAAACTTGAAAAATCAATCCATCAATGGTTCCTTAGGGATACCATTATTATCGTCTATTGTGTAAACCTATATTATCTTTTTCCCTTTGAAATTACATTCTTTGTGTCCTTTTACACAACCAAAACATATTATTATCCCTCTAATACATTTATTTCAGTGATTCTAATCAAATTATTATCATATAAGAAACTACATCTTATTTATTCCATAGTCTCTACTACCCAAAATATCAATGAACTTTATCCTTCTATTCCTTAGTGAGTCTGAAAGTTGGTTAAAGTTCACATTTTCAATCATGTTTTGTGATTAATGATTAGGAATAATCACAATATCATTCAATCCCATCATCACCACATTTTACTTCCCATTATAAAGTTCTCTATCACGTCAAATGTTAACCCTATTCCTTCTAGTTCATTCCATTGACTAAAACCAAAAAACATAATGTGAGAAATGATAATCATAATGGAAAAAAACAAATAATCATGTAAATCACTTATATGGTGTCTAAATAATGACATATTATTTTTAATATATGTCACCTCAGGGTTATCCTAGGTTATTTATAGTCATAATCTATTTAAATCCTCCATGATGCTTCATATATAGTTTGTAAAATTTCCAAATCATATCCCCCGGGAGTGTCAGAATAGGAATGCAAGAAGGCCCATTGTCATGCACAAGGTTATGTTCAAATATATATTAATTCACCCTTTTCGAAATTATTACCCCTAGTTACCCATATTATAGAGCCACATCCACATGTTGTGTATATAAATGGATTTAATTTCTTAGAAATAAATTTCTATATCCTTTCCAAAAATTCTAGAACATTTTCCTAAAATTTGACTCATCCTTGGATTTATCCTTAGAGACATCCCTAGGAATATCCTAAGAAATATCCGTAGGGGTACCACTAAAGTTTTCTCATCCTAGTTTCCAAAGGATAACTAAACCTTGACTATGATTCCAAATATAGAAACCCGAGATTCTCATATATAGATATTATATATTTTTATATGAATATTAAAAACATTAATCAAACACAAACCTTAGAACCGTAATAGTTTAGCGTCTTTGAAAAATGGAACACAAAATTACTAATTTATTAAAGATATTCAATGTCTATTATAATCATATTCCCATTTAGTGATCTTCATAAAAATACTCTTATTAAACCCTTTATTCATAACTTATGGAAATGAAACATAAGAAAGTGTGTGATCATATGGTTAATAAGGGTAAACAAGGGGGATACATAAGCATAACATGAGAATAAGGGTAAGAGAACATGAGAATAAAATTTGAAAATAATACCTTTAATATCAAATAGAATTATCTAGATTCATGGTATTAATACTGGTAGATCCTAAGACATTAATCAAAAGGAAATGAAATAATGTGAGGCATGATAACATAACATTGTTATAAGAAATTGAATTGTAGAATACACATAATCCTAGAAAATTATTTCCATAGTAGTCAAGGATTATTGGAAAAACCATAAATTTTGAATGGGTTTGTAATGCCCTGAACCCAATTAACTATAGCCAGTGAATTATTTTAATACATTGGCATGATTACAAGGAATGAGGTCCCGAAGGACCGATCAGTTTAGCAGTCTTGGAAAATATATTGCTTACATGAATGTTACATTACACTTTCTAACATAAAACACAACATAAATAATCCTTTGAGAATTACATTAATCACCTAGCTTAACCATACATATCAGTTATAATACACTTCTTGTAATCATTGGAAAATAAACAATAATAAAGGGGTTAGCTCAGATGCACCATAAGGGTAAATAATTTAGCGGAAGCTATAAATTTTAAGTAAATTTGTGTAACAAAAAAACTAACTTTTAAAAATAAACTTTAACATAATATGGCCAAAATAAATAAAAAAATTACCATATAAACATGAAAATGGATATTCTAATAGTCTAATAATCACATGTAATAATTATTTTCATAATGAGGGAATGCATAATGTCGGACATCAAAACCACATTCTAAAGGCCTCGTGCTAAGAGTAAAAATAAATGTTTTTCCAAGGCCTTTTTCAAGACACTAATTTGTCGCATGAGACCTACTGATGCCTCTTGGAGCTATAATGGGCCCCTCCCGTCACTTAATAAGTCCAATTCATTCCACTTAAGAAAAGGGTGAAACATAACATAAACATTCCTATTAAAACTAGCATACGAAATGTCAATACTTTAACTATAAACCATAAATAGTATAAAAATATAACATCCATAGTCAATCATTTCATAACTCATTAAATACAATATGGAATATTGTATTGGAATTAATCAACCTCAATCAATAATAATATCTTGTAAAGGATGTTGACATAGTTTAAAATGATCTGTAAAACACTTTGAGAGAAATATACCCTTTTCGTGAAATTATTTAAAAGTCACAAAATTTATAAAGGAATAAATTTAAAATATATCGTTAAATAAAAGTTTCCCATACCGCTTGGAATATTTTGAAAGGAATTAACATTTTAAAACATTCACGTCCATATAAATAAATCCTTAGAGCCATTTTGAAAACATGGACATTAATGAGAATGATTTATAAGAATAAATATTAAAAACTTTTAAAATGATGTTTTAGTTAAAGAGTACCTAAAAAAATAATCCTTTTGAAAACTATTTTATGCAACATGGACATGGATAATAAATATTTCATAGTTAATACATACACATGAACAATCTAGGATAATAATTAGATTGAGGAATTAACCCTTACCATGTACTTTACTTTGGTCGAGGGTATGTTGAACCTCCTATATAATGATCATAGTATGTTATTAAATTATACTAGAACCATATTCATATTTATTATATCATTATTGATTCATTTATGACTTTATAATACCCATTAAATAATGATTTCTATGTTAAAATAACATTTCGGGTAATAATCACTTTCTTTATCATACATGTTTTAACTTGTTATTCTTGATCACATCACTTATATCATGATTTAATTTCTTCTAGAAAAAAAAAATTATTTATTTATCATATATATTCAGAATATAAATATGTATCATATATATATATATGAAATGGAAAACACCGTTTATGGAGACAGTAGGTTGTACGTACGCATAAACGCTATTTCCGTTTTCATATCATATTGAACGGAAGTAAGTTAATGAGATATACGTAAATACACACACACACACAAATATATATATATATATATATATATTTCCAGAATCATTATTATTTAATATATTACATAATTATTAATAATATATATTTTTAGAATCATCATTTAATGGTGACTGTGGAAATGAATCTCATCACGTCGTGGAGATGGTTTGCTCTGCGTATGCACGAGTGACAATATCATTATATTGATGGTGAAATCTTATATAATTGGATGATATATTATATATAAATAATAATTAACATGTTATATTTATTATTTAAATAAATTATACTCATTTTTATACCCATCCAAATAATGAAGTGTTGAATAAAAAACTACACCACGACATGGAGACGGTAAGTCGTACATACATACGTTTGGTGACTATTGTTCATAGGATGGATAGAATAACGAATATGGTTTTACCATATTTATAATTACATCTTAGTCTTTAGAAGTAACTATATTTGTTATTTTGGTATGGAAACAACCAAGAAATAGGGAGTGGAAGAAGAAAAGTACTTTGAAAGAGATGATGAAGTAATTTCCTCTTTTTGGGTTCTTCATTTTGATTTGAACAAAAAGGCTCCTTTTTATGGCTTTATGATAATAGTAAGGACTCTATGGTTATTTTATGGAAGTTTTTATAATGTTTTATCAGGGTTTGTCTGATCAAAATGGTTTTGGAGGTGTGAATTTAACAGAAGGGGAAGTTCCCTTTTATAATGGAGATGATGGGTACTTTAGGAAAAGTTTGAATTATTATTTATTATAAAGTGAATTTCGGTTTCTAATATCTCAAAATGGATTTATTTAGAGGATAAGGTGTGGATGGGTCATAATATTCTCAACCAATCTCTTTTTTCCATGTTTAGGTCACCATATTAACCTTATTTTTTAGATTTAACTCTTAGTTAAATTTATTAACATTTACCACGTCTTCTTGTATTTTTATATTACATGGTTAATAAACTAACTATAAAATGGAAATTGAACCACAAATGCTTCATTATTGACACATATAACCTTATATAAGTCCATTGGATGACTCTAATAATTTTATGAATATTATATCATTTAATAATAAAGTATGTGTTTTAAAAACTCATTTTTTGTCAATTTGGACAGTATTTAGTATTTTGTTGTTTTTGAAAATCAAAAATTTATTACTTCGATAACAATACATTAAATCAACCCTAACATGTCATATTTACCTAAAAAATTAGTGTATGTCATCAAAACTTTAAAATTATATTTATTTTAATATTCATTATATTCATTATTTTATTCTTTCATTAATAAGAAAAATACTACCTCATTATTGTGTCATAAATAAATATATTTAATTTATGTATAAAAATTATATATATAATACCATGATATAGGAAATATTTTAATATTTCTAATTACTATTTATAGTCTAAATTATCACTTATATAACCCCTTATAAAAATAGTTTTACTAAAATATATATGTTTATGTTACATTTTCCTTAACTTTAAATTAATTTTTAAAGTTTGATTTTCACTGAAAAGTGGCTCCATTGGCTCTCCAAATCGACACAAGGATGCCCATGGGTGGAAACGTATCAGAACATAGGGTTGGGACATGATTTAGGGTTATTTAATATTATTACAATATTATTGTTTTACCCTTATTTAAGAGATTTATCCTTTAACCATGGTAAATAAAATATTTACTAAAGTTACTATTCATAATGTCTTAAAATAAAATTTACCTACACACACAATTTGGACCCACTGATTCCAAATTTGGAATCAATTTTTCCAAATTCAAAACACAGAAGTTGTAGAAATTAATTTAAAATTAATTATCATTTTCAAAACAAAAAAGTTGGTTTTTAAGAAGTAAAAACTATCAAAAGATTTACATGTATTTAGCTTCAATTTGAATGTAAAATTACATACAATGACATAAATTATATTATAAGAAAAAATATATTCTTATGATACTTTAAAACAACTCAAATGTATAATTTCACATTATAAATTATTTTGATTAAAAAATTTGTTTTGAATTAAAATTTATTATTTTTCACTATTCATCAAAATATGAAAGTTATAAAAAAAGTACCAAAAAATTATCCAAACAAAATTTTTATGTCCCTATTTGGAAGAATAATTTAATTTCATCAAATTAATTATATGAAAGTGTCTAAAATTGGATTTTAAAAGCGTTCTCTATAAAAAGGCGGAAAAACTACATTTTTTGAAAAATACTTTTTTTATCTAAAAAATTGAATTTTCCTTATATTATGTATAAGAAACAAAATAGAGTGATGTTAAAATTATATAAGATATATAAAATTCAAAATGTGTTTAATAATATTCATAACCGCTTTTTAAACAACTAGTTTGATAGGTCATGGTGTGCTAGAACTCGAAGTTGCGTACATCGTAAGTTACTGTATTATTAAAAGATAAACGTACCGTGGAATCATGGAGTGTTACATTATCCCCTCCTTAAATAAATTTCTTACTCAAAATTTAATCATGGTATTGAAAACTATGGGTTTGATATTTCCAAATATATTAGCTGAAATCACACATCGAAAAATGTATTAACAAGGCCTCTATTTTAAAATAAATGTAAGTATGAGGGTTACCTAAAATAACACATACTAGGGTTCCATGTAGGAAAACAAGGATATGAAATAGAAAACAAACCATCAAGTTCTGATGGAGAGTGATATAGAATATTATTAGGATAAAGTTAAAAATCACAAATCTATAAATCTTCGATGATCAAAGGGACCATTTTATCCATCACAAAAGAAGGTGCTAGAAAAACATTTTTGGTTTTATGATTCTTTTACTAGTGTTGTAGAATTAATTTAATTCATTGACTATTAACACAAGGAAGAATACTTAATTTACATGTATTGTTTCAACCTCTACCACAAACTCATCTTTCTTTTCAAAATACAAAACAAAAAAATATTATATTTATATTAATCGTATATCGTTCCAAATATAAACATACACCATTTAAATTATGAAAATTATTTTATAATAACTAGGGACTTCATTTAGGATAGTTGTAAGCGATAAGGCCTTGTATCACATTGTTTGTGGGTTTGATTCCCACATCATTGTCCGACGGGATGGTTTATCGCCCGATATGTAGGTTATCCTTTTTCTAAAACTATAGTATTATAACATTCCAAAAAAATATTAATAAATGTTTTAACTTTAAAAAACTCTTTTCAAAGTGCCATATTAATCCATTCCAACCATTAGATTTATCCAAAATACTTTATTCCATACTCTCTCTAAAAGGTCTATAAAGTTCAAAAATAAATTGTAACATTAGATTCCTCAAAAATATAATGTTTCTCTTATTTTCACATAGTTAATATATGAATATATTCATCATATTCAAAACATGATGAAAAAAAGTATTGCATGACAATACTTATATATATCACATTATGGTTATAACCAGAACATAATTCTTGAATATAAAAAAATAAAAATACATTAATTATCCCACTTCAACTCTAGTAACAACATAAGCTTGACCTTGATCCATTTTCTTTTTCTATGTTATACTTCGTTGACTCTTTGGAAAATCGTTTGTATAATGTCCCATATAATTACAATTATAACGTTGCACAACTTATTTATCTCCATTATAATCACGAGCATGTTGACCTTTTTTCTCCACACTTGTAACAAACTCCCATTCCTTTTAATCATGTACCGGGGGGATTCTTCCCAAAATTATCACATAAGGTAAAATACTTCTTTCCATTTTTACTTTTATCTATCACTTAATCCATCATTCTCTTATTCTCTTGATTTACATTAATGTCAAAAGATATAGAGAAATCCTTTTCTATCTTGATAGCATATTATACTATATATTTGTATGGTGTGAAGGATCTTGAGAATAATAGTCGAAGGAGAAATGGTTTTAACCCATAATAGAATTAATAAATCTTACTTTTGGGTTACTTATGTAGTCTGTATCATGCCTTGATAACCTTGTGAAGTTAGACTCATACTTTGCAACATTTTCATCCTCCTTTTACCTTAGGCTCATATATTTTCTTTCCATATCTTCTATCTATTCATGAGGAAAGTATTTCTCTATAAAAAGTTCTTTAAAATCCCTCTATTCCCTATTTCACACTTCTTCATCCTCCTTTGTGTTTTGAATTAATGTATACCTCTGATCCACATCTCCTGAGAGGCGATAAACTTCCATGATAACCTTTTCCATTTCGTTACTTCTCAAAGAAAGAAATATTTTCCCTAAGGAACTTATCCACTGCTTAGTTACAAAATGATTTGTAGTCCAACTGAACATTGGTGGTTGTTGCCTCATGAAGTGGTCTAACATTGATCCTCTGTGTTGTGGATCAGGGTCCCCTATGCGGATAAGGTTATTATTTGTAACCTGAGTGAGTTCTCCCAGTATGATTATAAGCTGATCAGCACCAATTGCATCACCATCTCCACTATAATTATCTTAAGTAGCAGGGAAATCCTTATATGGATTACGTGTGTTGATACAGAATCCATTCCTTCCACTATGCTCCATTTCTAAACAATGGCATACACTAGGTTAGTTTATGAATTGCAATTCATAATTCCAAACATATAAAATAATTAACATACATTTAAAAGTTTATGAATATAATCCACAATCAAAAAAATATTTTCTTTGGGGATGTATTTACTCAAAAATCCATCATAATTGTTTGTAAATAAAATGTGAATTATCCTAAAAATATCCCCCGGGAGTGTCAAACCAAGTGCACAGTATGTCCTGTTGTCGTGTACCAAGATACCCCAGGTCAAGCTCAAAACCCCTTATTGGAGTTTTCACTCCTTGTTAAATCTGTTCCGAAACCACATCCACTTTTAGTATCCAAACATGGAAGTATTTCTTAGAAAATACACATAATCCCAACTTTACCAAAATTATATGGGGTTATTATATACTTATCCAAAACGTATATCATAGGGTTATTATCCCTAATATATGTGTTCTAAATCTATTTCCAATGTTGTTTCAAAGATTCCTCTAATACCAACTATAATTCCCTGACCCTAGTTACCTAGAGCAGGTGCATTATTTTAATACATTGGCATGATTACAAGGAATCAATTCCGAAAGGACCAATCAGTTTACCATCCTTGGAAAATAGATTACTTACATAAATGTTACATTACACTTTATAACATAAAACAAAACATAAATAATCCTTTTATAATTCCATTAATCCCCTAGATTAACCCTCCATATCAATAATAATACACTTCATGTAATCCTGTTAAAACAAAACATAAGAAATGGGTGAGCTCATATGCTCAATAAGGGTAAATAATTTAGCAGAAGCTATAAACATTAAAGGAAAGATTTATAGTAATAACAATAGACTTTTAAATATAAACATGAACATAATATGAAAAAAATTAATCAAACATTACAATATAAACATTCACATTGATACTTTATTAGTCGAAAAATCACATATAATAACTAATTTCATAATGAGGGAATGCATAATGCCAGACATCATAACTATATAGTCAAGGCCTCATGCCAATACTACAAAAAAAATTGTCAAGGCCTTTTACTAAGACACTAATTTATCTCATGAGACCTACCTATGCATCGAGGGGCTATAGTGGGCCCCACCCATCACTTAATAAGTCCAATGCAATTAATCATATTAAAAATGTGAAACATAACAAAAATATTCGTATTAAAACTAGCAGAGAAAATGTCAATAATTTAACCATAAACCATGAATGGTATAAAAATAGCACATCCATAGTCAAACATATCATAACTCATTCAATAAAATATAGAATATTGTATTATAATTAATAAACCTAAATCTAGAATAATATCTAGTAAAGGATGTTGACGTAGTTTAAATTAATTCATAAAACTCCTTCAGATAAATATAACTTTTTCATTAAATGATTTAAAATTCACACAATTTATAAAGAATAAATTTATAACATATTTTTAAATCAAGGTATCCTATACCACATTGATACGTTTTAATGTAATTAAAAATTTAAAACATTCAAGTCCATATAAATAAATCCTTAAAACTAGTTTGAAAACATAGACATTAATGAGAATGATCTAGAAGAAGAAGTATTTAAAACATTTAAAATGATGTATTATTTAAAGATTCCATAAAAAATAATCCTTTTGAAATCTATATTATGAAACATGGGAATTTATAATAAATATGTCCTAGTAAATACTTACACATGAACAATCTCGGATAATAATGAGATTGAGGAATTAACCCTTACCTTGTACTTTTCTTTAGTTGAGGGTACATTTCACCTCCTGTATAATGATAATAGTATGTTATTAAATTATAAATTAACCATATTCATATTTATGATTTCATACATGAATCATTTATGACATTATACTACCCATTTAATAGTAATTTCCATGTTAAAATAACATTTTGGGTAATAATCGCTTTCTTTATCATACTTGTTTTAACTTGTTAGTCTTGATCGTATCACTTATATCATGATTTAATTTATTATAGAATATAAAAAAATTATTTATGTATCTTATATATTCATAATATAAATATGTATAACATATAGATATATGAAATGGAAGACACAGTTTATGTAGACGGTTGGTCGTAGGTACGCAAAAACGTTGTTTCCTTTTTCATATCGTATCGAATGGATGTAAGTTAATGAGATATATGTAAAAAAATGTATATATATATATATATTTATAGTATCATTATTATTTCATATATTACAAACTTATTAATAATATATAATTTTATAATCATCGTTCAGTGGTGAACATGTAAATGAATTTCATCGTGTCTTGGAGACGGTAAGCTGTACATACGCACGAGCGACGATATCATTCTATAGATGGTGAAATAATATATAATTGAATGGAATATTATATATATAATAATTAAAATTTTATATTTATTATTTTCATTAATTATACTCATTATTATGCACATCCAAAAATGAAGCGTTGAAGACCAAACTACACCACGATGTGGAGGCGGTATGTCCTACGTACACACGTATAATGACATTGTCATTCATAGGATAAATAGAATAATGAATATGGTTGTACCATGTTTATAATAACATCTCAGTATGTATAAGTTACTGGATTTATTATTTTGGTATGGAAAAAACCATGAAAGGGGAAGTGGAAGAAGAACAGAACTTTGAAAGAGGTGATGAAGTAATTACCTCTTCTTGAGGTTCTTCCTTTTGATTTGCATAAATGGGATCTTTAGGATGAATTTATGATCAAATTAATTCCTCTAGGGTGAATTTAGTGCATTTTGGAGGAGATTTGATCATGGTTTGGCAGAGCCTAATGGATTTGGAGGTGTGAATTTAAGATAAGGGGAATTAACGTTTTATAAGGGAGGTGAGGGGAACTTTAGGAAAAGATTTATATATTAATTTATAATAAAAAAAATTTCGGTTTATAATAGCTCAAAATGGATTTATTTCATGGATAAGGTGTATATGTGTTTAAATCCTCTCAACCAATAGGTTTTAGACATGTTTAGGTCACCATGATAACCTTATCTTTTATATTTAACTCTTAGTTAAATAGTTTACCATTTACCATGTCTTCTTGTAATTTTATATTACATTGTTAATAAACTTAATATAAAATGTCAATCGAACCTAAAGTGGTTCATTAATGAAATATATAAACTTATATAAGTCCTTTGGCCAACTATTATATTTTTAGGAATATTATATCATTTAATAATATAGTATTTGTTTTGAAAACCCATTTATGTCAATTTTGACACTATTTAGTATTTGGTTTTTGTGAAAGTCATAAAATCTTGATTTATTAGAAAAAAAACATTTAATAAACCTTAAAATGTCATATTCACCTAGGAAATTCGTGGATGGAATCAAAACTTTTATATTATATTTATTTTAATTTTTATAATATCCTTTATTTGATTCTTACATTAATTAGGAAAATATTGCAGCATTATTGTGTCATAAATAAATATAATTATTTTTTTTCTAAAAATTATAAATAAAATACCATGATGTAGTATATCTTATTATATCTCTAATGAATATTTATAGTCTAATATATCACTTATATAACCCCATATAATTTTTTTTAATAAACGATATATGTTTATGTTCAATTTTCCATAACATTAAATTAATTTTTATAATGTATCATTTTCACTTACAAGTGGCTTCATGGGATCCCGAAATTGACCCAAGGATTCCCATGGTTGGAAATTTATCATCCAATTCGGTTAGGACACATTTTAGGGAAATTAAATATTATTATAATATTATTTGTTTACCCTTATTTACCGGATTTATCATTTAACCGTGGTAAATAAAATATTTACTAAAGTTACTATTCATAATGTCTAAAAATAAAATTTATCTATTTAAAAAATTTTTACCCCCTAATTCGAAATATGTTATCAATTTTTCCAAATTTAAAAAATATAATTTGAAGAAATTATTTTAAAATCAATTCTCGTTGTCAAAACCAAAAAGATGGTTTTTAATAAGTAAAAACTATCAAAAGATTGACATGTGTTTATATACAATTTAATTGTGAAATTACATCCAATGACCTAAAATATTTTAAAAGATAAAAATATAATCTAATAATACTTTAAACCCCCTTAAATGTAGAATTTAACTCTAAAAATTATTTCGATTAAAAAAGTTGTTTTCAATTAAAAGTTAGTATTTTTTATTATTCATCAAAATCTGAAAGTTAGCATAAAAGTACAAAAAATTTATCCAGGCTAAACTTTTATGTCCCGCTTCTAAATAATAATTTATTTTTATCCAAATTAATATATAAAAGTTTCAAATATTGGATTTAAAAAGGGTTCTCCATTAAAAGGTGGAAGAATTTCATTTTTTGAAAAACACTTCTTTTATCTGAAAAATTGAATTTTCCTTATATTATGCCTAAGAAACACAATATATGAATTTTAAAATTATATGGGATATATAAAATTTAAAATTTTCTTAATACTATTCATAACCACTTTTTAAACAGCTAGTTTGATAGATCGTGTTGAGCTAGAACTCAAAATTGCGTACATCGCAAGCTAGTGTATTATTCAATGAGAAATGTATAGTGGAAGCTTGGGGTGTTACATGGTTCGTTCCCCATACCATCATGGTAATCAAGGCTCACCCCCAAGAAAATCATATCAGACAAAGTCCCTTACTAAATTTGGTTCACTCCCTGTTATAGTCTTTTCTATCCTCTGAAATATGAATCTTTTCCCAGTGCATTTGAGGTAAATATAGGTCCCACCCATATCATAACGAAATCCAAATTTATGTGTTCCACAAGTTCAAAAAAAATTATCATATCCGAATCCATAAATTTAAATGGGTTTAATAAATATTTACTCATAATATAACATCTATAAAATAATCATGATTCATAATAATTTCATCATTTCATCAAATCATAACCTGTGGAAAAAGAAGTGGGTTTCGTAATTGTTCAATAATGGTATAACTCATGGAAGGGAAACTAGTTTCATAAACATGAATTAATCATAAACACGAATCATTCATAAAAATAATAATAAATTTACCCTTGGATCATGTCACGAACCGAATCTTGTCGCCGCCAAAAGTGGCACCCGGCTCGACCTGTGGCAAGTCTCGAAGGGTGTTCCCAATCCCCACGGGCTGGCACAAGTTCCTGGGTATCAAAAAATGAAAATTGGGAATTATTTACCTGAGTTTTTATAGTTAAAATAACAAATGAATCCAAGAAATCAAATCTGGATTTTTCAAACCAAAATATATTTTACTAAAATTGAGAACTGAATTACAAAATTTTAAACAATGTTTGAAGACCATTACAAAGGTACAATCCCATGAAATGATAGGCCATGAACCTCCACATGGAAAGATGCACCGCCCTCAAGCCATCTCCACAACACTGCATCACTATGGACCGCTAAAACCCCGAACCAGAGGCATAAAACCTGTACCCAAACATGTGACATAAAATAATCAAGTCTACTTACACCCAAAGGTATAATTAGGGTGTGAGAAAAATCCCAGTAGGATACCACCACTAAGAGATTACATGTGATAAACATTTCATGACAAAAAGCATTGCATGTTTTGTAAATAAGAAATGCTTGTTTCAATTTTCTAAAGGATGCAATAATAAATGAAAACAGTATTCATGTGGGCTATTTTAAAGGATTAACACTTTTAAAATAAACACCAAAGATACTGAATTTTCTAGCCAAATGTACCGTATGCCGATAGTAAGTATAAAGTAACTAATGAGCACAAACAATAGGAAATAACCCCTAGGAACTAGCTAGATGTGGGTCCCAGGTACCTTGTATCTCGGTGAGAGTAACCATCAAAAGTATCCATTCCTGTGCACGAGCTACTAGTAGGGAACATAACCATAACCTAGTGGTCCCTAATCATCATCATCATAGTTTAGTTAGAGTTGTAATCGTCAATCTTGATAAGTGAAACTGAGGCCAAGCCCCACAGATTCACTAGCATACTAGTACACTTACACCCACCTAGATACCCAGGTTTTCCCCTTGTGCTCAAACAAGTTCAACAAGTCAAGAAATAAACATTGAACTTGAAAATATCATTTACTCATCACAAATTCACCAAACAGCCCATATGTATACCACACAAGTCACCAAAGTCCATTTTTCATTCATAATGATTTTGAAATCCGACTCACACCAAAATAGCCCACAAAACATTTCACATTTCTTCAAAACTTCCAAAAAACCGTTAAAAAATTTTCTAAAAAAATTATAATATATTTCAACTCATATAACATCCCACACACATGGAACATAACACTCCTTTCATAATCAAAAATTCAATTCTTCTCATCACACTCAAACAAAACAGTCCACATCACATTCATATCTCTTTCACACCTCAATAACTCCATCAGAAAAATTTAGTAAAATATTTCCAAGATGATAAATATCACATAACATCCTTTTCACAAATGAACTGGTCCTTTCAAAAATATACTCCAACCAAAACAGTTTGTTGATATAGTTTCACCTCTTACACAACTTAGTAAACCATTTAAAACATTCACAAAACAATTATAAGAAGTATACACAAGATTTTCACATAAAACCCTTTTCAAAAACCACTTTTTAAGCCAGAATCACAACAATACCCAACCAAAACAGAATTTTTATCCCTATAAACATGTAAAAATCCACTTTCAAATGTTATATAATCACATTGAATAATACCACAAATGATACCCATGAGAACACACAAATCCCTAAAACACTTTCAAGTAGTATAAGAAGGTTATACACCTAAAACCCATTCAAAGACCCCCCCCCCCTTTTTAGGACCAAATGACACTATATCATTACCCAACCAAAATTGGATGCCCTTTTCAACAACTAATAAATCACTTCCACATTTTACAACACTACCACAAGAGATAACACATGAAATACATTTGAAAATTACACAATTCAAACAAAAATGTAACTTTAATACCAAATGCTTTACTATTGCTACCAAAAATGGTTTTCTCAAAATTCACAGCTTATCAGGAACATGAAAAATTATTTAATCAAGGAAACTAACTCATCATTAAATGGTTACCCACGGAATAACCTACCTTTTGAGTCGAAACCCTCAAAACATGGTGCGAAACATTATGCGTACCACCGCCGCACCCCAAGGAATAAAAATCCAGACCTAGACCACCAATAATTAAACCAAAAGATACCAAATCAGACCTTAGTATCTAACCCCAACATCTGGACATGAGGAACTTCATGAAAGAGGAAATAAACTAAAAGAGGATGGAAGGAACCAAGAAGGAATTCCTTTACTTGAAATATCTTAACAAAATGAGCCCCAATCCACCAATATATGAATCTCCAAGTACCCATAACTGGTATGGAGTTTAGAAGGAGTCATATTAGGTCATGTGGGGACTGAAATGGGGGGAAAAGGATGAAAATTTAATGATTTATGAAAGATTCATTTTACCTCATCAAATATGGTCGATTTGAGAAATAGTATGAAAGATCGCCCTAATTCGCGGTTCACGTGAGCTCCGAAATTGCGAAAAAGATAATGTGGGTGATCCTCGGGATATTGTATTTGAGTGGCAGGTCTAATCACGCGAAAATAGTAACAAATGAATGAGATATGAAAAATTTTAAAAAATCATTAAAGTAGGAAATGGGCTTACGGGCAGACACATTACCTTAATCAAAAACCCAAATCCATCATGATTTTGGATTTCTATGTGGTCCAAAGGGATATGGTGATTTTAATGTATCATGGAATGACAATTGGAAAGTGGAATGGGTATAAAATAGTAAAAATTGAAGGAGTTATAGAGGAAACGAAATTTGTTTTTAAATCTTGAATTGGGCACACGGTTAGGCCCAAATTTTCAAAACCCACCATTTTCACCAAAATGAGTGGTAAAACCCCAAAACAAATCAGGAATGGAAATTAAATGAATAATGAATTTAAAAAAATTTCATGGGTGTGAAAGTTATTCCTACTATAGAAATTTCCTCCCTCATAAAGCCACATCATGGACAAAGCAAAAACCAAACCCAACCGAAAGGCAGAAATGGACTCATTTGCTAAACTTATCCCCCAAAGGCCAAAACACCTCGAGTGATCAATTAAGGAAGGAATAATTCACAAACAAAACATAAAAATCTTTACTAAAATGATCAAGCACATTCAGGATTTATCCTAAAAGAAGACACCTAAAACACTATCTAAACAAGGCTCAAGCAATTTACCCAAACAAACAAGAAAATAGAACAAGGTTACACATACCTTGATATAACTAAACCATTTGGAACTCTCCAATCCCAACGTTTACCCAAGGAATATATATTTGGTTATATAAATCTGAACGAGACTACCCACTTCCAATCTAAGACCAAGTACAAAAGTGAGTTACTGGTATAAGGATACACAAATGGGCTCCCCAAGCATAACCGACAACTTAAATTTTTTTCCGAGACATAATCAAGACACTAACAGGAGAGCCCCGAACAAACTCCCCTGTACAAGGGGTATAATCCCATTAGTCATTTTCAAAATAATATACATGAGACTCATAGTGGGTCTCCCCACTATAAGAACCAAATATCGTAACTGAATAATATGGGCCGGCATAGAAAAACCCCAAAACTTAAAGAGTTGGGACGACCGCACGGTTAGCCTGCACAGTTTGGGAAACTGTGTGCTAACCATGTGGACCCTTATACCTACATGGTTTTCTGGGGAATGGTTACTACTAAATGATCAATAAACATGTTTAGAAAAATCTAAAACCTTTCCCCTGAACCCAAAGTAATCCAAAGGGGAAAAGAAAGTCATTGGGAGATAACATGGGTATGAGGCCCTCCACCTCTTTCCACCAGAACAAAATAAGTAATATGACAACACCAAATGATTAAACAATTCCCATATCTCATAAAGAAAATAGTTCTTTTTACAAGGATAAAAACTACACTAGGATTTCCTCTGACTACGTGCCAACTTCTCTCCGGGACCTATGGCTGGTGTTGGAATGATTGAAGCATCTTCGGCCTCACAGTTTGGAGTTGGAAACCACCTACTAGAATTTCTTATTTCGATGCTACAAACCACTACATCAATCCCAGATGGGTTCACCAAGAAAAAACACACTCCAGAACTCACTTTACCCCAACATGGAATATCACTGAAATAAGGGTTTAGAGGATGCACTCACATCACACCTTGTTTCTTCAGGTGAGAAACAACAGAAATAAAAGACACACATAAACACCTTCCTCTAAAACAAAGGATGTCGAGATCACCCAAAAGGAGAAACACTTCTGAAAAAAATTACTCAAAAAATATTGTACAAATTCACCTTTAAAATCAAATGATCATGTGACATCACAACGCGTTAGTGAACATGATCAAAGCGACTCATAAAAATAATACAAGGAGGGGGCCTTATACAACATCCCCAAATATCACAACATTCTATAAAGTGTCCATAACAGCCCCTCGTGGCCAGATTTCTCACACGAGTGGTCTAACATAAAACCCTTCTTCGAAGAGACTATGAAGGACGCATAGGCCCTATTAGACTCTATCCATACTGACAACCCTAGACAACTTCCACCTTTGATGAATCTGGTATCTTAAGAATCAAAGGTCCCTTTCAACCATCCACGATCACTCTTCCACGACAATAGGATCCGAAAAAACCAAGAATGTAATTGGGTTAGACTCATTCTACAAAGCTCAAGAAAAGATTCCTTACATTGATCAATTGGAGGATTTTCCAACGGCGAAACAATCTGAGTTGCACTTCAGTTGTGCACTAACCCTTAATGGGGTGTACCCTATCAAACTGGAGAACCCAAGGACCCAACCAAGTCGGTCTATTGGTAAAAACATTCCAAAAAATAGATCCAAACACATTAATGGAACCACCTTAAAGGTGTCCAAAAACATATCTCATAGGATACTACTAACCGGTCCTTCTACCCAGTTTACCGACTAAACACAAACCCAAAACACAGTTCGAATAGGAGGGGTTCTTGGACTCAAAACATCCCAAAATATCAAGAATTTCCAAAAACACACAATTTACACCATCCCATACAATTCATCAAGACATCATGTTTTTCGTTAAAAACATTTCTTTGAAAACCTATAGTTCAGTGGTTAGAGTATCCACCAGTATTACCCCATGTGCCTCACACATGCATGTTTTTGTGCCACACCGGGCACCCTCCTCATATTCGTCCCGACACTCATCCAGTCATTCCATCAACCATAAATAATCCCATATAACCCCATGCATGTGGTCTCTCATTGAGATTCCAAATGATAAAACTAAAATTCTTTCCACTTTTCAAAAACAAAACGGTTAACCAACCCATCATTTTTCTCAAAACTCGTAACAATGAGATCAAAATCCCAATTCACATATTACAAAACTTTTCATAAGGGCACAACCATTTAGAAAAGAACTCACTTTCAAGTTATTCACATCAATTTGAAAACATCTCATCTCATTAAAACACCCTTTAATTGTTTAGGAAACTATATTGGAAACACTTTTGAAAACTAACTTCAATATGGTTATGGATGTCAAAAGAGTTGTAAGCACACTATTTTCCATTTCAAAAAAATTCTGAAAATTCAGTTCCACCATTTCATTAATCAAACCATTCCCTCTTTATTATAAAATCACTTCACAAAAACTTTACGCTTCGTAAAACCAAGTCACTTTAAAACCAAAGTTCCATGATTTCAAAACTAAAGCACAAAACAATGCGAGAGGAAACTAGTTTCAGTGGGTGACTTGGAAATATGGTTGGCAGCCATATTCCAATCACTTCACCATTACAGAGAGTGTTCTAGGGAATATTCCCAGCTCTACATGGCTTTCCAGACCCTGCAAGCTCACTGAGACCATTAACTGAACTCTCTTTTCATTTCCCCCTAATCATCATTAGACCAAGAAAACCAAAAGACATAATTAAATCCCGACATCCCATGGTGACTTGAATCCCAACATGAGGTGTGGTGATCAATCACACTACCCATAACTGTAATTTTATGTCCCTAAAATCTTAACTCCAGATTATCTCGACTATTTACCAAATAACATGACTCAAATAGAGCGAACCTACTTTGATACCATTTTGTCACGAACCAAATTTGGTCGCGGAAAAAACCGGCACCCGACCCGACCCGTGGAAAGTCCCGAAGGGTGTTATTGATCCCCACTGGTTGGAACAAGTGCCCGAGTATCAAAAAATGAAAATTGGGAACGATTTACCAGAGTTTTTATAATTAAAATAACAAATGAATCCAAGAAATCAAATCTAGATTTTTTCAAACCAAAACATCTTTTACTAAAATTGAGAACTGAATTACACAATTTTAAACAATTTTTGAAGAGAATTAAAAAGGTACAAACCCAAGAAATGATAGCCCAAGAACCTCCACATGGAAAGAGGCACCACCCTCAAGCCATCTCCACGACACTGCATCACTATGGACCGCTAAAACCCTGAACCAAAGGCACAAAACTTGTACCCATACCTTTGACATAAAATAAGCAAGTCTACTTACACCGAAAGGTGTAAGTAGAGTGTGAGTAAAATACCAGTAGGATAACACCACTACGATATTACATGAGATAAACATTTCATGACAAAAAGCATTGCATGTTTTGTAAATAAGAAATGCTTTTTACAATTTTCTAAAGGATGCAATAATAAATGAAAACAGTTTTCAAGTGGGCTATTTTAAAGGATTAACACTTTTAAAATAGACACCAAAGATACTTAATTTTCTAGTCAAATGTACCATATGCTGACAGTATGTATAATGTAACTAATGAGAACAAGTAATAGGGAATAACCCCTAGGCACTGGCTAGCTGTGGGTCCCAGGTACCTCGTATCTTGGTGAGAGTAACCATCACAAGTATCCATTCCCGTGCACGGTACACTAGTAGGGAACATACCCATAACCTAGTGTTCCCCAATCATCATCATCATCATAGTTTTGTAATAGTTGTAATCGTTATTCATACTAAGTGATACTAAGGCCAAACCCCACTGATTCACTATCATACTAGTACACGTCCACCCTCCTAGATACCCAGGTTTTCCCCTTGTTCTAAAAAAGTTGAACTGGTCAAGAAATATACATTGATCTTTAAAATATCATTTCCCCATCACAAATTCACCAAAAAACACATATGTATACCACACAAGTCACCAAAGTCCATTTTTCATTCATAATGATTTTGAAATCTAACTCACACCAAAATTGCCCACAAAACATTTCACATTTCATCAAAACTTCCACAAAACCATTAAAAACTTTTATAAAACAATTATAATATAGTTAAACTCATATAACATCCCAAACAAATGGAACATAACACTCCTTTCAAAATCAAAAATTCAATTTTTCACATCACACTCACACAAAACAGTCCACATCACATTCACATCACTTTCACACCTCAATATCTCCTTCAAAAAAATTTAATAAAATATTTAAAATATGATACATATCACATAAAAGCCTTTTCTCAAAATAAATAGACCTTTTAAAAATATACTCCTACCAAAACAGTTTGATGATATAGATTCACCTCTTACACAACTCAGTAAACCATTCAAAAAATTCACAAAACAATTATAAGAAGTATACCCAATATTTGCACATAAAACACATTTCAAAAACCACTTTTTAATCAAAAATCAAACCAATACCCTACCAAAACATAATTGGAATCCCAATAAACATGTAAAAATCTACTTTTAAATGTTATATAATCACCTTGAATAATACCACAAAAGATACCCATGAGAACACACAAATCCATAAAACACTTTCATGGAGTATAACAAGGTTATACACATAAAACCCATTCATAGACACCCCTTTTAGGACCACATGACACTATATCATTACCCAACCAAATTTGGAAGCCCATTTCAACAACTAATAAATCACTTCCACATTTTACATGATTACCACAAGAGATAACACATGAAATACATTTGAAAATTACACACTTCAAACAAAAATTTAAATTTAATACCAAATGGTTTACTATTGCTACCAAAAATGGTTTTATCATAATTAACAGCATATAAGGAACATTCAAAATTCTTTAATCAATCAAACTAACTCATCATTAAATGGTTACCCACGGAATCATTTACCTTTTGAGTCGAAACCCTCAAAACCTGGTGCGAAACATTTAGCGTACCACCGTCGCACCACAAGGAATATAAATCCAGACCTAGACCACCAAAAATTGAACCAAAAGATACCAAATCAGACCTTAGTATCGAACCCCAACTTTTGGACATGAGTAAATTCAAGAAAGAGGAAATAAAACTAAAAGAGGATGGAAGGAACCAAGGAGGAATCCCCTTACTTGAAATATCTTGAAGAAATCAGCCCCAATCCACCAATATATGAATCTCCAAGTACCCAAAACTGGTATGGAGGTTATAAGGAGTTATATTAGGTCATGTGGGGACTGAAATGGGGGGAAAAGGATGAAAATTTAAGGAGTTATGAATGATTCATTTTACCTCGTCAAATCTGGTCGATTTGAGAAATAGTATGAAAGATCGCCCACATTCGCAGTTCACCTGAGCTCCAAAATTGATAAAAAGATAATGGGGGTGATCCTAGGGATATTTAATTTGAGAGGGATGTTGAATAATGGAAAAAAGTAAAAAATGAATGATTTATGCAAAATTAAAAAAAAAACATTAAAGAGGGAAATGGGATTACGGGCATGCCCATTACCTTAATCAAAAACCCAAATCCATCATGATTTTGGATTTCTATGTGGTCCATTGGGATATAGAGATTTTAATATATATGGTTATTCCAATTGGGAAGTGGAATGGGTATAAAATAGAAAAAAGTGAAGTATTTATAGAATAAATGAAATTTTGTTTTTAAATATGGAATTGGGATCATAGTTTGGCCCAAATTTTCAAAACCCACCATTTTCACCAAAATGAGTGGTAAACCCCAAAACAAATCAGGAATGGAAATTAAATGAATAATTAATTTTAAAAAATTTCATGGGTGTGATAGATAATATCTTTAAAAATATTTTTTTAACCTCAAATAATTTCAACATATATAGAAATGGATTTTGAAAGAATAATCACTTAAAATGTTTCATGAGGAAAATAACCATTTTTTTGAAAATCAGTTTTTAAAACTAAAATTTAGAAAAAAAATCAAATCATTTTTTTTGAAAATAAATGTGAAAATTATAAACAAATCATTAGAAAATATTTAAAATATATCTTGAGTAAAATTTCTTTTATTCTGTGAAAAAAATTAAAACCATTTCAAAATCACTTTCTACTTTCGAAAATTTTACTTAAAATCTAAAAAATTACCAAATATAAAGAAAAAAAATTATTTTAAAATAACATTGAAGACTTGTAAGGGAAGCTTAAAATCATTATGTGGTCATGATAGCGGTAAATACTAATCATGTTATGCATGATAAAAAATAGATATTCTTTTCAGATTTTTGGTGAAATCTAAATGGGAATTATTTGGAAAACAACATCAATATTTCCTTCAAAAAATACTATAAAAAAGTAAAACATGGTCAAGAATTTATTTAATAATTTATTTTTAATAATTTAAAAAAATGACAAAAAAATTATAAAAAGGGGTTTTTGACTGAAAAGAGTATTTTTCTTAAAAATATTCTATTTGAAAAGATGAGTATACAATGAGAGTAAACTGCTGGTGAAACATGTATTGTCATAAAATAACCATTGGAGAATAACATTCATGTGTTTTTTAGAGATTTATTATAAAATTATATCATCAGAAGCATAATCACAAACAATTTTGATAAATGATGAGATTTCAGCATAAAATCTTTAACACTTAAGTAACTTTGAAACGTAATACCCATGAAGGAATTTCATTAAATGATACCTAAAATATCATTATGAAAAATAAATTCATGATAATACATGTATAATGGGCTGTATATACACCTCATATAATAAGATATGTGCATAACATATTCATATGTCTCAAAGAATGAAAATTGAGACAACAATCTCTTACAAATTTAGTAAATTTTTAACTGTAAACACCATGAAGTAGATATGCTAAAATGGATAGGTAAATACCAATAATTTTAATCCTAATAATCAAGGAACATATTCATGGTAATTATATACACCACAAAAAAAATGACTGTTGGATTTTCATATGTCTCCGAAAAATAAAATAGAGACTAGAAATCTCTTACCATAAGTCATAACTTCCATCTTACACATTCAACCTTCATGAATAATAAATATATTTTTGTTAATTCAAAAGTCTTCTTTTGACATTTATGTATTTTTTTCGAAATCAAAAATCTCTTTTTACTCATTTCTCATATAAATGACATTCCTTGAATACAGTTTTTTGTCAATCATATTGACTCTGTCAATCATACTGACTCTGTCAATCGTACTAACTCTGGAAATCGTAATGACCCTATCAATCATATTGACTCTATCAATCATAATAACTCTGTCTATCGTACTAACTCTGTAAATTATATTGAATTTTTCAATTATACTGACTATTCTGCATCACACTCACTTTGCATCATATCAATACACTGCACTATTTAATATTAATAATACTCATGTTTTACTTTTATCACATGCATGTTTTTATTCTTTTATCAAGACACGTGTTTTATATCAACCATACTCATGATTATCATTTTCATATATCTTTTTTTAATGAAAATGATTTTTTTGGAGTTAGTTATAAACTAATCAAAATGACATCCTGTTTTCTGTTTCAATATGAACGTTATAATGTTAGGTGTCCAATTACCTTCGAGTTTTCTAGATAAATATGACCGTTGGAGGAAATATGATCCATTGGAACTAGAGGCCTATAAATAGAAGGTCATTTGAAGCTCAGAAAAGAACTTATAGACTTTGATCATCTTTTTCTTATATCAATTTCTAGAGAGAGACTTTGTGAAATCTCTCTTGCTTCGTGCAAAAGCCTTGGAATTACAAAACGTGAACAACTCCTTCTTAGTTTCTATATTTCATTAAGTGAATTGTTTTTATTTGTGCGACCAATAAAGTGATAACGATCAAGGGCAATCGGGGATAGGCAGACTGGGCAACCGATCATTGTATTGAGGGTTTTAAAGTGTTTGAAATACAGAGGTACTGATTACCTATAAAATCGAGGGCTTTCGGCGATATCAATATAGATATTCCGATCATCGTATCGATGAATTACCAAGGTGGTGGTAAGACAGACCCTTTATCCTAGGTGAAAGGATACCCTTTCCTTTAGGATAAAGGAATTTTAATACTTTTACTTTCTGCTGCTGTTTGTATAAGAAAGGGGATTGTATTGTTTCCTCTTTATTTTCATATTCATTTCAATTGTGATTTTTTCAATTAAGATTCTTTTGTTACATATTGTATTAATAGATTCTATAAGTTATATGGTAGAATCTTTCTCATTTTTATTACTCTGATTATTGTATTCATTTTGAATACAATTGTTTTACATTACTTATATTATTACATCGTATCATATCTATTAAATCTAAGACAATTGTGATTAATTGTATTGATTGTAAATTGTATTAGTTTACGATCTTTTAAACTAATTTCATTTTTAAGTATTTAAATACAATGTTTTTAAACCTACAATTCACTCCCTTGTTGTATTGTTTCATCTAATATATATATACATCTATATTACGATCCAATAATTGGTATCAGAGAAGGTGTCCACTAATTTGTATTATTTTATTTATTTATTTTGAGATTATAATTCTATTTCAATTACAATTTTCTATTTATAACTACTTACTACACTAACGTGTGGAGTGGAAAAGTTTTTTTATTAGATGACATAAATGAATAATGGATCAATTGGCACTAGGAATACAACTTGATCACGTATGTTTTATGGGAATTATTATGAGTACTAGAGAGATCGAATGAAGACTTTTGTTATTTATACTGGTGTAGACAATTTTATTATGACCACTGGAGGTTAAAAAATTTGAAACAAAGATTTTATTACTTTTACCATTCAAGAGGAAGATTTTGTTTCATGTTTGGGAACATCTTTGTCTTTAGAAACTAGTATATCAAAACCTGATCCTTATTGAATAGGTTAGACAATTCAACAATACGATGTATTTTGACAACAATATGATGATCAATTTTTCTGTGTACGATTGAAAATTATCAATGTCTATTAAAAAAGCATCCAATTTCCTCAATGTTTTAAGATAATGTGACACTTTTTTTACATCTCATAAACTACCTGAGGATGTTGGTACATTTTATAAAAAAATAGCTGAAAATCGTTTTTTTATAAATGAAGAGAAAAGAGAAGTATCACATTTATCTCCAGACAATGGGTTTGTTGTCCTTTGGATGGAAGGTTTTCCTATCCCAAGGAAAGGGGATAGAGAAACCCTTATGCTCTGTGACATTTTTATGCTAGATTATCTTTTAGACATGAGAAAGGAAAATCTCATGGGATATATTTTTGAAACTATCAAGAATGTGAAGTCATGAGCAATAAAGTCCCATCTGATCATGTATCCGTCTATTCGTAGAAAGTTCATTCTTGAAAGTTTGATGTTTTGTAATATTCCTCTAAAAGGATAATTGAAATAATTAAAGCCTTATTGGATAAGTAATAATATGCTAAAAAACATTTTGTTTGTTTTGATGAAGATTCAACACTTTTTGTTAACGATGAGGAAGCAGAATGAGCACCAAATCAATCGAAACCTATTCCAAATGAATCAATTCCAAATGTTTTTTTCTCCTTAGAAGTTAGATCCTCAGGCAGTACTAAGCTGAATAATAAAACAAAATACAGGAAGGATGTTGTGGCCAAGTGGAGAAAGGATAGAGAATAAAGAAAATAAGGTGATCTTAAGATCGATCTTGATCCAGTTGAAGCTTTAGATGAGAAGATAAGGATAGAGGATACTCTAAAAGATGAGAAGAAAAAGAAGACTCTTTTGAAAAGAAAACATCAAGATTTTGATATTGTCAAAATTCTGTAGTAGACACTATTTGGTACTGTAGTATCCAGGACTATTCCCCCATTTGGGCCTTCAGGCCAAAGATTTGGTCCCCGAGTACTTTAAGGCCTTTTGGCCACCCAGGCCTTCGAGTCAGTAAGGACTTCAGGCCACCTCAAGGCCTTCCAGCCACCTTAAGTGCAGATACAAACCAGACAACCTACAAGGAACATTCTCTAGAATGGGGAGGATCAAGGAGATTTCACCATAGCAGAAGCTAAATGAATTACATGAATGAAAGGGTATGGCACCTTCCATCGGGACAAGTCTATGTATGCATGGGAATGCCTAGCTGAAAAGTGATGCGAATGTGGAGAGATGATTTCACGATGAAGATACTAAGGAGGAGCAGTTCCAAGTAGTTAGTCTGGTATGTATGTAATATTTGAATCCTACAGGAAATGAATTCTTCTAAGGCCTATGAGTCATGTAATACTTACACCTATAGGCCTTATAAGTATTCCACCTCACACCTTGAATGTTGGATTATCAAAAATCCATAATAAATGAAGTTCTTTAGTCCATTTGAGAGGAAGAAGAATTTCTTTTAGAATTTATTCATATTTTTAAGAAGAGTAGACAAGAATATTCTCTCCAAAAGGAAAGTGAAGGAATACAAAAAAAATCCTTATGTCAATAAAGCACCAGATCAATCATTAGAAACCCATTCAAAAAACGTAATTGTCATCAGTAACAAAGTGGAAGAAGAATGAAAGGTAAAAGAGAAAGGAAAAGTAAACCATCTAGTTGAAGACTCGAGTCAATAAAACGAACTCAAAGAGTAAGATAATGATGCTGATTCAGAACACACAATTTATTTGAATAAGATTAATTACATAGTTCATGTGTTGAGAAGAATTGATAAGACTATTCCTTATTTTCCTTGAATTGAAGGGAAACTTGATTTCATCATATCCAACCAAAGGAAGAAATTTGGTTCAGTAAGAGGGAATAGAAAGAGAGTTTTATTGATAGAACCTGATTTAAATGTTCTAAGTGATAGTTTGGTTGTTCATAAGAAATCTTGAAATAAGATGACTAAGTGGTAATACAAAATAGATGGCTCAGTGAATGAACATGAGGAATCAATTTAAGACATAAGGTGGCTTTCAAATTATCTAGTTATTTCTTTTAATAATCTTGAAAAAGAAACTATTAAAAGGCTGAATCATATCTAAAAAACCCATGGTGCCAATAATCATTCAGTAAAATAGCTACAAGAATGGATAAATGATTTCCCGTCATATTTTTAGAAGGTTTAATCTTTCAGAGATGAAATAGATTTCTTGAAGAAGAAAATACTATGGTGACTCAAGAGAATATGAAATTGGGAGACATAATTGATACCCTTGAAGAAGTGATCCGAGTTAAAGAAGAGACTATAAAAAATCAGGATCAAATTTTTTCCAATCAACAAGAGCTTCTCAAATCACAGGGTGATTCTACCTCATATGACAAGAAATATATAAACAAGATGAAGGTTTTTCTTCATGATTTGATCAAGAAAGATAAAGAAAGGGAAACCAAATGATTGTTTTTTTTTGTCTTTCCTCATTTTGTCTTAATAATTGTTAATATTTTAAGGTTCAATGAATCATGTCTATTTAATTTTTTTGTACATTTTGTTTCACTCTAAACCTTTTAGGAAACTCAAGACTACCCCATTATTTTTTTTAAATCTTAAAGGGGGAGAATGTTTTATAAAAAGGGAGAAAGTTCCACAATGATGGAGAATTATTATTTGACTTACTCAACTGTAATACATCTAAATCAAGGAAAACTTCTTAATACAATCCTTATGAAAGTATATACCTAAGAGGGAGTTAGTTGTATTCATTTTCATATTCAGAAGAGTTTTCATTATTAAGGGAGAGATATATATTCCTTTCTAGTTTTACTTAGTGTTTTTTTCTTTCCAAAAAGGGGGATATTGTTAAGTTAACAGTATTCTTTTGAAATTTATGTCTATTGTTTTGGAAGTCAAAAAAATATTTTTACTCATTTCTCAAATAAATTACATTCTTTGAATTCAGTTTTTATGTCAATCTTATTGACTCTGTCAATCATAGTGACTCTATTAATCATACTACCTCTGGAAATCATACTGACTCTGTTAATCGTACTGACTCTATCAATCATACCGACTCTGTCAATCATACTGTCTCTGTCAATCGTACTGACTCAGTCAATATCACTGACTCTATCAATCGTACTGACTCTGTCAATCGTACTAACTTTTTCAATTGTATTGACTATTGTTCATCATACTCACTTTGCATCGTATCAATACATTACACTAAGTAATTCTAATAATACTCATGTTTTAATTTTATCACATGATTTTTTTATTCTTTTGTCATGACACATGTTTTATATCAACTATAATCATGATTATCATTTTCATATATCATTTGTTTTAACCAAAATGATGTCAAGAAGTTAGTTATAAACTAATCAAAATGATGGCGTGTTTTCTATTTAAATATGATTGTTATAATGCCATGTGTCTAATCCCCTGAATTTTTTCTAGAGAAATATTACCATTGGATGAAATATGATCATTGGAACCTGAGACCTATAAATAGGTGGTCATTTGAAGCTGAGAAAAGAACTTATAGACTTTGATCATCTTTTTCTTCTTTCATTTTCTAGAGAGAGACGTTGTGACTTCTCTCTTGCTTCGTACGAAAGCCTTGGAATTAAAAAACGTGAAAGGCTTGTTCTTAGTTTTTGTATTTCAACAAGTGATTTGTTTTGCTTTGTGTGACCGATCAGGTGATAATGATCGAGGGATGTCGGGGATAAGAATATGGTGCAATAGATCTTCATACCATGGGATTTTAAGTGTTTGAAAGACAGAGGTACCGAATACCTATAAAATCGAGGGCCAGCAACGATAGGAATACGTACGTGCCTATCATCGTATTGAGGGCATACAAAGGTAGTGGTAAGATAGACCTTTTATCCTAGGTGAAAGGATAACCTTCTTTTTGTGATAAAATAATTGTAATACATTTACTTTTCACTGTTGTTTATATAAGACAGGTAATTGTATTGTTTCTTCATTCTTTTGATATTCATTTCAATTGTGATTGTTTCAATTATGATTCTTTTGTTACATATCGTATTAATAGATTCTATACTCTATATAGTTGAATCTTTCTCATTTGTATTTCTATGATTATTGTATTCATTTTGAATACAATTGTTTTACTTTACTTATAGTATTACATCGTATCATATCAATTATATCCCATAAAATTGTAATTAATTATATTGACTGTAAATTGTATTTGTTTAATATATTTTAAACAAATTTCTTTCTTAAATTTTTAAATACAATGTTTTTAAACCTACAATTCAACCCCTCTTGTATTGTTCCATCTAATATACATATACATCTATATTATGATCCATCAATGTTTATAATACATATATTAAAAAAATATTTACATATTTAATACCATATATTATTTTCTTGTAATCTTTTACTTATTATTTATTGACAATTCTATGTTAAATTTACATTTCGGGTAATAACCGCTTTGTTTTTCATAGATGTTTTGATTTGTTATTTTTTGTCCTTTTACTTTGATCAAAATTTCATAATCTCAAAATTTTTAAAAGTTATAAACATATCATATATATTTATTATATATTTATTTATATTAATCCATCACATTTAGTTATGGAAAATGGAGTACATCATTCATGGAGATGGTAGGTGGTCCATACACATGAATTTTGTTTCCATTTTCATTTAAAATTAAATTAAATAAAAATAAATGATTTATTAACAATACAGAATCATGTTATTGTGATACATACCACATATATACATTAAAATCATCCTAAATACCTTCTATTTAATTCTTTAATCAATCATATCCCTTCACAAGGAGGTAGTCTGCCATACACACGAGTGGAATTATCTTATTCCCAAAAATGGAAAGCATGAAGGTGTGTATGATATAATAATTCCAAAAGAATAATAATATCATAATATAATATATAATACATAAACAAATCATTATTTAAAATCATGGGAGTTGTAAATGGAAAAAATGATGACATTAGTTTCGTGAGGTAGTAGTCTAATGTACACACGAATGGTGATTTTGTAACAGATTTGATGGAATTGGAGATGTTTTGAGGTCATGAAATTAATATAAATACATCTCATTATATGTAACATATTGTGTTTTTTATATGATCATGGTTTAGTAATAATTTAAGGAGGTGGAGTAAAAATAAATCCCAAACGCTCATTGATTAACGTTACATCTTCTTCGGGTATCCTCTGAATGTCTTCACCAATATCCTTCCTAGGTTAGATTTTTATACCAAATAAAGATTATAAGATGAGATTAGGAAATATTTTCATTTATTTTGGTAATTATTTTTTTAAATAAATTTTTTCTTATTATTAATAAGAGAGGATATCAGGTGGCCTTTTATAAGTGACGTGAGTGGCACACTAGTAATTTTTGGAAAGAAAGAATTCCACCATCATATTTTTCATGTCACATGGTATTAATATTGAAAAATTATATATACTATAAAATATAAGATCTAAATATATACATATAATGGGTTTAGTAAATTTTCGGGTTATTTCTAATCCTTATCATTTTAGCTTAACACCCGTTAAAACAATTTGTACCTTAACCACAATAAATAATTTATACTCTTTTTACTATTCATTTTGGTAAAAAATTAGGTATACTGTATTAAAAATTATAAATTTTTTATTCTGAATATGTAATCGATTTTTCCAAATTTTATTTATATAATTCAAAAAAAATAATTTAAAATTAATCATGTACAATTGATGAGAAGACCAGTTTTTAAGGAGAAAATGTCCCAAAGTTTACAAAGTTTTTATGTTTAAATTCAATATGAAATTGATTCCAATTACCAGAATTAGGTTAATGTATGTAAAATTGGAAAAAAATTACTTTAAAAAAATTATATTATAATTTTAATTTATAAAAAAATTTAATTAAAAGGAAAATTTCAATTAATTTTCAGTATTTTTACTATTTATAAAAAATGTATCTTTTCCCAAAAATACAAAAATTTCACAATAAGTATATTTTTGATTTGAAGATTATAAATATTAAGTTCATTTTATATAATAAATTTTTCTAAACTCTCTATAAATTAAATATTATATTTTCTCATAAAAGAAATAAAAACCATTTTTTCAGAAAACAAATTTTTGATAAATATAATTACTTTAACAAAATTTATTCATTATTTTCAAAGAATATATAAATAAATTTATATTTATTGTGATATATATATATATATATATATCATAAATTGGTTATTAATATTCATACCTACCTATTTAATAGTTAGGTTATAATGTCCTTTTAAAAATAATATATTATTTCATGTTTTTATAAAGCCTGGTGTCACATATCATGCACACTCTCAAATAAACTCATTGTTGCATGTAATTAAAGCTAAACATGGTGTTTCATACAATGAAATATATACTCAGTTTTTCATATAACATAAATTATGATAAAGATTAAATTCATTTGATAAAATATATTTCACAAAATCTCAGGTTGTTACAGTATGTGTCCTGATGCATGGTATATCATAATGTTATGGTTGAGAGATAGAATTATCGGGTAATATTACAACCATTTCCAATAATACAAAATGAGAAATTATCACCGTGGATTTCATCATCAGTATCTCCAGAACATATGAAGGCAATAATTCTATTTGTGTTGTAGCTCATTGTATTACAAAGTTATAACATATCATTATTATCAAATATGATTTATCTCTTGATCATATTTCTATGTTATAAAGTAGTGACATCATAATATTTCCTTGATTGCCACTCTCAATCATATCTGATCAAGATTCAAGGTATACCTTTTTATTTTGGAGAAGTTTTTATAAATATTTGAGTATGAAGTTGATCTCTTCATTTGAATATAATCATAAGGAATATGGTCGATATGAGACGACCATAATAACACTTGATGATACTTTATGATATTTTTATATGGATTTTAAAGGTGGTTGGGATCCAAATATTCCTCTAGTTGAGTTTTCTTATAAAAATAGATTTCAATTTAGTATTCATATGGATCCTTATAAATCCATCTATAATAGGAACTATATAAATCCGATGATTTAGGATAAAATTAAAGAAATAATGTCATTAGGACCTAACATAGACATGATAATAGTAGAGAAGGTTAGATTCATTCCGAAGAACATAGAGACATCTCGGAGTTAGCGAAATATTTATACAGACAATCTTTAGGGATATCTAGATTTTGAAGATGGTGGTAATGTTTTACAAAGGATATATCCTTATAATATGGTTTTGAGATTTGGAAATAAGGTTATTTTAATCCCATTATATATTAGTCTTTTTGACATTATTTATCTTATCATGTCAATAAATTGGATCTTATACCGAAACACTCTAAAGTTTCTGATGTGTATCATGTGTCACTTTTTAGGAAGTAAATATATGACCCTTTCAATGTACTAAACTCATAGGTTTTACTACTAGATCATGATCTTTATTATATGGAAAAAATGGGGGAAATTTCATATCTCAAATAAAATGTTCTACATAACAGGAGTACTCACCTGGTTAATGTTCTCTAGAGGAATCATAAATTTGAGGAAGGTATGTTGGATCCTAGGGTTTTTATAAGTTTTAAATATCCTCTATTTTTTAACAGATTTATATAATGTTATGGTTTAAATTATGATTATGGTATATAATATAATACATTGCTATTTTATGATATATTTATCTTCTAATAAATTTAATGTGTTTGATTGCTTTCTTTACATGAAACACCATGCTTAAACAAACCACAGTATAGTACAAAAATATTATTATTAAATTTTCTTGGTATCACCTATTAATTACATTATATGGATAGTACTAACTATATTATGAAATTTTTGTATAAAATTTATCCTTAATGAAAAGTTATTTATTAATTCAAAGGAAATGAGCATTAAATTTTAAATGATAAAAATTATATCATTTTATTGTATTTTTATAAATATTTTGTGTCTTGATCATGAATAAAATAGGATTTTAATGAAATATATTATTATTTAATGTGAAAAAATTAATAATAATTCATACATTTATTATAAATTATATATAAATGAATATAAAATAATTTAAAGGTAAAAATGGATATATATTTTTAGAAAAATGTTTTGTTTGTGCACAATGTATTTTATCTTAATAATTTGATTTAATCAGTATTAATGTATGATTGTAAAAAAATTATATATAATATATTAAATAAAATATATTATCAATCATTTTGGGTTTTTACTAGTAAAGGAATAAAAAAAATTGGTTTCAAGCTTATTATTTTTTCTACAAATGGTTTTTGTTGTGTTTTGTGCAATTATTTTATAACTAATTTCATCTTGTTATATAAATTTAATATAAAAAAATGTTTACATATTTAGAATAATCATTTAAAAATATATTACTAATGTAAATTTAATTTTTTATCATTATGAATGGTAACCAAGGTTAAAATGAATTACTATGATAATTGTTAAAAGGGTTAAAGAGAGGTTAAACTAAATTGACAAGGGTTAAAATGATCTAATGACTTATATAAATCCCATTTCACGAATTTATTTTGATCTTATCTCATACCACATTCTACATTTGTCAAATTTTGATCCACTTTTTCATTATACTTAATTTATTATATTTTAATATTCTTAACAAGTTAAAATTGTGTCACTCTCCACACTTATAAAAAGAAACCTCCTCATATCTCTTATCCACACTAATTGAGCCATTAATATTAAATGGTATCTACTAAAATAATATCCCAAAATATATATTCATGACATTTATTTTCTTTACATCCCAAAATATTCATCGAATAATCCTTAATGTGATTTTTAAATGAGGATACCAAAAGAAGAGGTATATGTTCTTACAAATCTTTTTCATTTTATTTATTCCTAAACCACCTCCAAATTTTCTATAACCATATTAAAATTATTTTATAATTATATATGAAATACTTAAATGTTTTTATGTTAATTTAATATCCATTATATATATATTTTTTATCTATTGTTAAATGATAATGTTGCTCGTTCGTCTTTGTGGACTACCTCCTCCATTAAACATTGTAATTATATAATCCTGTCCTCACTATGTGGATGGTAATAAATATATATTTAATGAATATATATGATATTTATGATTTAATTATGATTCTATGAATATTAATTATTATGTAACATTCTATCATTCTATCAATCGAAATGTGAAAACATCACATGTGCATACGTACAGACTACCATCTCCACGAAGTGATGTAATTCTTTTTTCATCACTACATTATATGAATGGTTAAAAAAGACTATATAATGAATAAATATGATACTTATAACATTATTAATATTTTTTGATGAACAAACCATGACCAAGGTACTAGAAATAGTACCATATAACATAAACATGGATGAAAAACAAATCGTTTTTCACGTGAATGTTTATTAAATAAAGAATTTTTAATAAAAATGTAATTAGAAATAATAAGAGAATGATATATTCTAATATTAATTTGAATATTGTAATGTTATTTATTTATAATAAATATTTTTTTATATAAGTGTTTTGAACATGTACAAAGCTGAAAGGGCATGAGGCAGGGTTTTTTTTCACAATCTCATTTCCATTCAGGATTGTCTATATTAAATTTCCATTTAGGGAAATTATATGATCATTATCCTATAAACCCCATACATTTTATTCTCCTATTTTTATTCCTATAATTTTTTTATTAGAATCAATTTCCTATCTTTCTTACTCAAAATTATTAATAAATGTTTTTTAACAAACACTGAACATATTCCCTTATTGGTCGATGAACATTTTCTTCTATGTCCATGTTATTCAAAATTATTTTTGGAAGTTTTTATCATTAAATAATTTTTTAAAATTGTTTTTTACTAACTTTTAGTTTCTTTTCAAATAAAAAAAGGAATATTTTAAAAAAAATTATGTATGACTCACTTTTGACTTTTATCTATAGTTTGAAAATAATGTTCTATTTTAACATATAGTGTATGAATGAAATTTTCAGTCATGATGACCATTATTTCCTTTCAAGAATAATTAATAATTTTCTATGTTTATTTTAAATAAAAATATTTTTCTTTATATTTTTTGAATTTTTGGTCTTCAAATATACCAAAAACGGATATTTTTATTATTTTCAAATAAATTTTCAAATTCTATTTTAAAATTATCCTTCATATATGTTTAAATCCTTTAAGGATTATTATGATTCACTAGGGAAATGATATTATAGTACCATCCACTTTATTTCTCTATACTTACTAGGATGATTATATTATATGGATGATTCTATGAATGTCGTTTCTTTCCCTTGAGCTAATTTGGTTGTGATAAAATTTTTATGAATCCCAATTCTTTTCTATAGGATATGCTTTGATGAGTGTTTTTAGGATCTTGTGTAAAAATTATTTATGGTTTTAATTATGTGATGGGTGGTGTGGGAATTATATATCCATCTATTATATTAGATAAATCATTATATATGATGAGGTAATTACGTTATGTGTGTGACTGATTTCATGTTCACAACATTAAGTGTAGACCTCATCATATTTTTACAAGTTCATAATTGTATACATGGATTTAATTTTATATCCATAAATTTTATGTGGGGAACATATTACATGCACTTATAATGATGAAAAAAGCTGTTGGTTTTTGTACATGTTTATAATGCTATTATTTTCCATGTTTATGCGTATTCCACATTAATATGATATATGATCAGGTTATGCTCTATAGCTTATGATTTTGGCATCATGATTATACATATCTATTATGTTGGGATAAAATTCTTATGCCATGACTCATGATTTATGGACTTAACTGATGAGGTATGATTTCCATAAGTTATGATCAGGTTATAATTCCTTTGTGATTATATTATGCTCACATAAGGTCATTGACTGATACCTCCAAAGTTTACCCTTACTAAGCATCTGATCTCACCCCTTCTTATGTTTCCACTTTCCGCAAGTTATGAAGAAGGATATTAAGTATGACAAGAATAAAAGGGTGATATTTGGGAATAATTCTGTACAAGATATTAAATATATTTCATGAAAATATGTTGTTTATGATTCCAATATATCAAAGACACTAATCCATTATTATCCCCAAGAATTTATTATTCTGAGATGTATTGAATATTCATATAAAAAAATCTAATATCTATGTAATAAATACTTGGGTTGATATAATTATAAAATTTAAATATCTTATGAGAACTCCTAAAATTCATAAGATATCAAAAATAAGTTATTCAAAATTCAAGGGAATTATTATGAATTAAGGATTACCCAAAAAATCTATTTCATGTTAAAAATAGATTTTCCAAAAAATAAAATAAAATCACGAGTTATTCAAATAATTCTTGAAATTATTAAGCATACAAAAAACCACGAATAATTCCATTTTCACAATTAAACCCAAAATATAAATAATAACTATAAATAAAGTAATTTCATTCAAGATGAGAAAATTGTGGGTATTTGGTCCTAAAAATAAAAAATAAAAGTGATTAAAATATTAACCCTATTAATTACCTCACATTTAGGAATTAGAATCTTGAATAAGTAAGAAACAAAAAATATTAAATTAAATTCAAAATTCAATCTCATGAGTGATACGAAATTAAACACCAAGGCACTGAAAATTATCATACCTTCTCAACAACCTCTATTAAAAATTATATATTAAGTTCATTCATTCAATTCCCACTTATAGTATCCCTCCATGAATGCAAACATATATCCTTAGAAAATTTTCTCTCATGACATAAATATGAATTGGTTAGCAAATCCTTTCTCATCTAAAAACTAGAAAGTGACGCCATAGGATTTATTAGTTACTAAATATAAACCTAATTTATTCATGTAATTAATCTCATCTTGAGTACATTATAAGGTTGTAAATTGGGTGAGGTTTGGTAGAGTATAGATTCGAAAAAATATTAGGTAGAATAAGGAGGTTTAGATATTTATAATGAAAAATTCAGGATTCTGGTTTTATACCCAATAATGGACTTCTAGTCACTTCACATAAAAATAATTTATCTCCAAAACCTTGAAATATTTTTGAGGATAATTAACCCTTTAGTATTCCAACAAAAAAATTTATCTATTCAGTTTCCTTTGATATATTTTTTTAAATTTTTTTATTCATAATTATTTCAGTAATTTGCAGATTTTAATGTGTGATATGTTTATTAATGATAAAATTAGCAGTGTAAGCATCCCAGACCAATTTTTAATGATATATTAGCAATCTATATTTTCTCAACTTGGTATTTCTTTTTTTCATCACTTTCGAAATAGAATCATCTTGTCATGATTTCAGTTTATTAAATTTGTTCCAAAAAATTTTTGTTTACATTGATTTAAAATAGTTTATATTTGATTTTTTATTTGCAAATAATCCCCAAAAGATGCATAAAAATCCAAGGTAACACCCTCCCCTACACTTATGTTAAAATAGAATCATAAAGTTACCTCTAGGTTAGGATGTATTGGGATTATAGTTTTGAAATGTGGCTTCCTAATAGTTTTTTCATAGATGCTAAGTGATTAAAAAGTTCAAATGTAAAAGGTAGAATAGAATAATATGTTCATTATGAAAATGTATTTTAAAACCAATTGAATTTATTTAATCATTTTCAACACAAAAACCATAAATCTCCAAGGTTTTTATAGAAACATATAAATTTCTAGTTAAATCAAGAATATTTTATTCACTTTAAAAATCATATTATTGTGAAGAAGATGATATAAAGGGTTTAGAGGCCTTCTGGGTATGTGATATCATAATTCAAAAAGTGATTTTGGAATTTGATTCAAATATAAATAGTTTTTTCCTGATTTTCACCAAAAGTTTATAACAAAACAATATTTATTTCATCATTAATTTATATTTATTTCAATGTTTCATATTATTTCACATATTGTAAGGGGTTTCAAAATTTACAAAGGTATAAATTTCAAGCTCACAAGTCAAAAAAAGTAAAAAATATATAATAAAGAATAATATTAATCTAGAAAAGGATGCTCCCCCAAACAAACAAGTTTTTTTCTGTAATTTACTTATTATATAATAATGTATACGAGAAATCAGAATCTGAATTTATAGGCCTAATAAAAATAATTGAAGGCGAACGTCACAATATGGGTCTAATTATATTAATATTATTGAAAATTAATCACCTCCCATATATACTCATTTAAAAAATATTTTAAAAACATCAATTTATGCTCATTGATTATAAATGGTTCTTATTTCCATAGTTCTTTAATCTTTATAGCAATAAATAGAAAAAAATTGTGTAAAAATAATGTGTACACACCCTTGGGAATGAAATTTTCCTAGATAAATATTTATTCTGGATTCAAATAATATTTAATTGTGTAATTATTTTAAATACTTATTTATAATAAATTCATAATGTTAAATATTTGGTTTTATATTTTTTATATCCTAGAGTCTTTATAAGAATTATTTAGGATTTTTTCCAACTCCTACAGGAATAATTTATTTTCCATTCTAAATTTTAATAGATTTATGTTTCATTTCATGACATCCCAAAATGAATTATATTATAACTATACATGTAAATTAAATGATCCCCACTACTAATATAAATGGGTAAATTAATAATTTTATTTTAAAAAGAAGTCTTATATGCCTAAAAATCACCATCCAATATCAGATACCAATCTTTTCTATTTGGGTTGATAGTTTTCTCTAAAATGTGTTTGATGTATCTGTTGACAACTAATTTATTCAATTTTTTTGAGAGTGATATGTCATATAAACACTATTATTGACTCAATATTTAATAAATATATTTTCTACAATTTAATTAAAAAATGGTTCCTTAGTTTTTTGTCATAAAATTTATTAGCCCAAAAATAAAAAATAGAGTGCCTCTGATAAAATTGGAAACACTTTTTCATAAAAAAAATCCAGTTGTAATAGATTCTAACCACCTTATAATGGATGGTAATAAAAACATCAAGGCACCACCAATAAAATTGGAAAATAGTCCCATAAAATCCATACCTCAAACATCAAACACATAAAAAAATAAAATGGGTTATTAAGAAATTTTATATCTATTAGAAATATTACCTTGGAACTAGTAGTTCTTTAAAACTAAAAAAAATTCAAAATAATCCTTGAAAATGGTGGTAAAAAATAAATTTTAATCATGTAATATATTACCCATTATTTTGTGTTTAAATTGACCAAAAAATTCAAGGTATCGTAAAAATTAATCATTGGTTAGATTTTAAAATCTAGAACACATCACCATATTATATGATCACTTCTAAAATTAAATAAATAAGGATCATAAAAAACAAATTTCTATCAATAACTGTCTATAATTGAAACATTTTTATTATAAAACTAGTGGAAATTTATTGGTATCTAAATAATTTACATGATTAGGAAACCATATTCAAGCAATCCTAACAGTATGAAATTCCCCATCAAGGAAAGTCTCCTTTATTAGTGAAATTTTTTGAAATCTATCTTTCAAAATAATGGGTATTCTACTAAAATGTTCATCCACTAGATTTACAATATCCTTTATATCTTTGATTTTAAAATAAAATTATTATAAAAAATCCATCTCATCAGCCTTGGCTTTAAAACATATTTCTTTATTAAATATCATATTGCATAATTATTACTGAAAAACCATTCTTTGGAACCTAACAAGTAAAACATAAATTTTTCTAAATAAAAAATAAATAGGAAGAAACACTTTCACGCTGCTGGTGTGATGATATTTTGATTCTTCTAGACTCTTTGATTCATAATCTATCACATGAGGTTTCATTTCAATTGTTTTACTTAAAACAATCCAAAAAGAAAATTTTGATTCATCAACCATCAATTCAAAGGAAAAGTCCAATTTGGGTTTTTGGATAAGGGGTATCGATACTAGCTTATGTTTTCTGTCATAAAATGATTTTCCCAACTCTCTTAATATAAAAATTAAGGCTATTTTTTAAAGAAGCATGGATAAAGAAAAACATTTCTTTCTAAAATAATTTATGAATCTTCTATAAAAACAAAAATATTTAAGAAAAAAACATGCATCCCACATTTTTTTGTGTATAGTACTGAAGAAATGACATCAAACATTTATTTATCAATAAGAATTATCTTTTTGGGCACTACATCTACAAGAAAAATTCATTTTTCTTCCATAAAATGGAATTTTCATAATTTATAACAATATTTGTATCAATGCAGGTTTTAAGTACATCATCCAAAAGTTTCAAATATATTTTAAGAGATTAACAATAAACTATAGAATCATATAAAAAAGCTTCAAAAAAACATTCCAAAAATTCAATAAATATTCTCATCATACACCGTTGCAAGGTTCATAGATAATTATACAAACAAAATAAATTATTCTATTGGAAAAAAGTTCCAAAATGAAATGTGAAGAAGTTATCCTCTTGATCTTTAGGTCTAAATAGAATTTTAATGTTACCAGAAAATCATTCAATAAAATAGTATTAGTGTAGTACATTAGTATTTTAATAACATGATTAATAAATAGAATAAAAAAGTGATCCTTCCAAGTTACTAGGTTTTGTTTTTTATTGTCAATGTAAACTCTTTATTTTTTTAAGTCTAATAGGGATGTTTTCTCTGACCTAATTATTTGAAATCGTAAGTCCAATATTTTTAGGAACAATTTAGATTAGACTCAACCATTGGATATAAAAAATTATAAAAATGTTCTCTGCATCCATACAATTATCCACTTAATATTTAACAACTTCAAATAGTATTGGATTCAACCTCTATGGAAATTACCTTATAGTATTTTTATTTTACTTCAATAAGAATATGTGCATGAAAATTAAATGAATAATTACTGATAAATAATATGTGGTTCATCCTAATGATTTCTTATTATTTCTAGAGACTCATGAAATTTTATTTTTTAGGTATTTTGATAGATTTTTAGAAACATTCATAGTAATATGCTCATCCTTTTCTAAGAAATCATATTTGAGGTTGTTAGATAAGGGTTGAAATTATAACCTAGATGGGATGTTTTCACTTAACAAAGATGGATTAAATGAATCAACGGTATAAAAAAATATATCTTAAATCATTTAAAGAATAATTAACTTTTAAATATAAATTAGTAGCAACAATATTATCTTCAAAATTTTCAAAATAAGAATTTTTAGGGAAAAAATTACATATTCAAAAGGACATGAAATATCTAATGTCGGATAATAAAATTTAGTATTTTTAGCACACTCACCATTGTATTTACTTAATGAATTGTAATATTATTCATGTAAAAAAATTCTCATCATGTTTTAGATTTTAATGGTTTCAATGAAATTAATAGGAAATTAATAATTTTCAAAAAACTTTCATACAGTTGTATCATTATTCAAGAATTATTTTTTTCCGAAATTTTCACTCTCATGTATATCATTTTTAATTCTAAACAAAGGTTCATTTTAATTTTCAACATTTATTTTCCCATTACCTGTGAAATCATGAAATAGATCAGTGGAAAATCAATCAATAATGTTCACTTTAGTGGATTAATAGTCTTCTATTAGCTATTACATGGACACAAAAAATATTAATGTGAACTACTTACCCTCCACATTCAAGTGATACTATTCAATTGTGTGCTTTTATGATTTCCTTATCAATTTTCAAAAAAGGTATTCCAATAATTAGTGGTACATGAGTGATACATATATTATCATTCATATCCAATACATGGAAATCAGTTTGGGAAATCACGTCCCTTACTTATACCAAAATATCCTCAATGGTCCCAGTAGGTTTGAGAGTACTTCGGTTGTATAATTGAGTTAAAATCGTATAATTTTTCATCTCTACAAAATAAAAATTAGATTAAACTAAAACAGAAGTAACATTTATTTAAGATTTTAGATCTAGAATGTAATCCTTGAATTAATATTCCCTTATGGTTCAAAGAATGGTAAAATTCCATGGATATTTTTATTTTACAGGTAAGGTACATTTAATAATGGGGGAAACATTCCTCCCAATTTTTTGTTTTTCTCCTCACTTGAAATTCCTCTTATAAGAACAAATTTCATTTAAAAAATTAGCATATCATTTAATTCGTATCGTATAATCTTGAAATGGAATATTAAATTGAACATTTCCAAAAATAGATAAAATTCCCAAATCTAAGTCGTTCTCGCCACTCTTCTTCACTGATCAATTTAACTTAGTGTAAGGTAGTGGTGGGTGTGGACCTTCTTCCCCATTTTGAGAACTATTTTGAAAAAAATAATTTCATATCATATTTATACATTGTTTCTTGTTTCTATAATCCAAATATTATTATTTTGACATTTATTTTTCCGCTTTAACAGGTTTAAAATTTTTAACAGGTTATATAGTGTGTGGTCTTTCTTCAATAGGGTCTATGTCTAGTTAAAATGGTTTGGAGGTTTCTTCAATATTTTTTGGATAAAAATAAGGATTTTATTTCTTAGTTTGAGGGTTATGAAACTTTTTTATATCCTAATATATATAGTAATTATATATATCATTCCCTTGTCCTTGGGATTAATCTGGGCCTATAAAGTAAAACCTCCATTTATTTAGTTCCTTAAACTACCAATATTGGTTTTCATATGACACATTTGAGACATCAAGGTATTCTTCATGATCACTTGTTACCTTAAATTGCATTTAAGGCTATTTTATTATTTTCTAGTGGGTTTTGAATGCTAAAAATTTCTTCCTGGTTGAGAATATTCTTGATCCGAGAAATTTCTAGGTTAGAATTTTTTTACTATCCTTGAAAATATATTCCTTTTTGTTCAACCTGTCCAAACCCTCTCTATAATGACTATTCCAAATCTAATTGAAATTTTGGTCAGATTGAAAAGGTGGGTTTTTGGGGTTTTTAAGGTTTTTCCCTAAAAAAATTCAACTTTTAGAAAATTCTTTAATTTGAGTAAATTGATCACTAAAGTGTTAATTTTAAGAAACAATTCAATAATAAACACGAATATGATAATTTGATTTAGGTTTGGGTTGTGTTTGTGAAGGTTTGGACTATATCATTGACCTCGCCATGGTAAGAATATAATTAACATAGCTTTAAGTCATTAAATTTTCTAAAATAGAAATGGGATATTATTAATCATCTTTAACATGAAGTGGGACACTTGGTCTATATTATTGGGGATTTTGGGGCTTGTTTTTAATAATATTCCAAGAAGAAGCTGAGGTTATATCAAATAAATATCCTCCAATGGTACCGTATATCATGATCTTTTCAATGATAGAAATTACCTAAAAATACATTTTTGGATATTTTATAATATCCACTTCAAGGTAACGCTGTTACCATACATAAAAAAGATTAAAAAATGACACCACTTTAAAACAATGCACCACATTTAAATTTCAAGAGAAAATTGCCACATGTTGCCTTCTTTAGAACCAAAGTTCCACACCATGAGTTTTCAAATTCAAATTAAAAAACCTTAATCCTATTTAATAACCACAATACATCCATCGTCATTTTCAGTTTATATTTAGAGAAAACTTGAGATGCATAAACATTTATTTTCTCAGCTTCCTCGATTCGAGCTGATGATATATCCATCATCTCGTCACCTCCATCATCATCGCTTCTCAGAACCATCAATGTCATCATCACCACTGACATTGTTTGAGCTTCCCTCACCGTCATCTTCGTCATCATCACATGACAATGATATCAATTTTTTTTGAAATCTACCACCCAAAATACCCTTCACATGCAACTTCCATACTGCAAACATCATAGAAGAACACAGATCTCCAACCAAGACATCGTTAACATCAGTAGAAACAACATTCATGGCTCTATGGACACCCATCCGCTCACATGAACACATCCCAAAGCCTCCATGGAACCTAAAAAACTCAAATGACCTAGGAGGTTGTGACGAACCTAGAAACCAGAGTAGGGAATAAGAGTCAGGGCCTCTAGTGCCAACTTCAAAGAAGCCAACACCATCAACGTTGTTGGAAACTCCATCTTCAAACCTAAAAGAATAACCTTCAACCACAGACCCACAAACCCAAAACCTATTTGTGCCACGTTCTCCACATCCTACTTGGAGAGGGGGAGGAAAAAATGAGGTCAGAATAGGGTATGACCGGATAAGGGCAGAACAAAAGGGAACCAACACCAAGATAAAAATAACTAAATGACAAGCCAAAAGTTTCATTTGATCTCTATTTACTCTTGGAGATTTCATGTTAATATAAAATTAACTAAATTATTAAATATTTTGTGTTCATACTCCCTTTCAAGTCCATTAAATTTTGTAATTTGATGGATAAATCCATATTTTTTTTCAAGACCAATAGGTGCATAAAGACAATCTATATAATTTAGTTCATTGTATTCATAAGATAAAGGCAATTACATCAACGTTCTTGGGGTAACCCAAATCATACTAGAAATGAATTAGTATTATTATATATAAGTAATAATTTTTTTTGATTTATATTCATCAGATTTTTATAAATATTTTATTTAATGTTTTTTAATCAAAATAAAAATAGTTATTATTTTAACTAATTTTTTTCAGTGTATAAAAAGGTATTATTTAAAATTAATATTTTTAAATTTTATAATTTAAATTTTAAAAAAACATAATTCATTTTTTTATTCATAATTTAAAATTTTTATAAGGGTGTGTATTTAATATTTTTATGAAATGTTTGATTATTTTAATGAATAGTGAAATATACTGATTTTTATAAAAATGATCATGTATTTTCTAGTATTTTAAAAGTATCACTATATTTTGGATTTATTATGAAGTAAAACTTGTCCCCATTTACTGATAACAAAAAAATTAATTATATTGAAATCATCATTATAATTTATTTTGGTATAAATTCATTTAGAAGCTTAAAACACATTTTTTCCAAAAACTAGTTTTTTGCTGTGTTTGTGTTCTTATATTCAGTATAATTTAGTCCACTTATAAAAATTTGAAATATGAAATTTTTATTTAATATATATAATTATAACTTTCCAATTTATCCATGATTTTAATTTCATTTTTTTTGTTATAATGAATAGTTACCATGGTAAAAATTTGTTATCACACTAAAGGGTAAAACAGGTTAATTAAGGTAAAATATAAGTGATAAGGTCACAAAATCATATCCTAATTATTATTGGATGAGATTATTTAAACCCTTATCAACTTGTGTTCTAAATTATATTCATTTTTTTACTTTTTCATGAGTAATATAGTTATAATATTTAAAATTTAAGTATATTTATAAGTGTGCCACAACCCTCACTTATAAAAGGCCACCTCCTCTCCTCAAATATTCACAAATTTTGAGAACTATATCTTAGAAAAGTACTAACCAAATCCTTTGATAACTTCATTACCAATATTATAGAGTTTATGGTCTCACCAATATTTCAACATAAAAGTGCTTAATGTGTAATACAAATGATGTTATCCAAATAAGAGGTATAACACTTAACCGAGTTAATAGGTGTTTATTTATTTTTCTACATCCTTCATGCATATCATACCATTTTTAAATAATTAAATAATTATATAAAATATAATTACTTTTCATTATGTTCATTTTATAATCCTTTTCACCTTATTTTCCATCTTATTGAAAATGAATACATCTCTCATGCATAGGTATAGACTACCACCTCCACAAAGCGATGTGTTTTGTTTTTCATTGAAATCTATCATTGATGGTTATAAATATCGATAAATTAATATATAATATATTTATGTTATAATTAATATTATTTTAATATATTATTTTTTACCTTATTACAATTTCATCAATTCACTCATGCGTATGTGTGGATAACAACTTCCATGAAGCTGTGTGATTCATTTTTCATTACTGTCACATATAGTTCAACATAATGATGAAAATAATGAATAAATATGAAATTTATGAAATATTTATTCTTGTTTAAAATTAAAAATTTTTATATTTTATATATTTTTTACCCAATAGGAAAATGAAAATGGAGTTCATGCATAAGTACATACTACTATCTCCAAGAAACGATGTTATTCATTTTTCTTGACCATTATAGATGGTTGGTTTTAAAATTATATTTAATATATAAATATAATAATCATAACTTTTTTATGATTTTATAGTTAATGTGTCTGTAACCCTTATAACCATTATTGATGCACCAATTTTATTTTTAAGATATAAATCAAACAACCCCAAAAACATCCAATGTGAACTTAACCGTTTTGGTAACTAAATAAAATAAGGTAATAAATGAAATTAAAGGAATAATTAAAATTTAATGAACATAAAAATATTATCAAGGAACTAAATAAGTTGTATAATTTTAGTATTCAATATTTAGAGAATTTATGAATCTAGATGGTAATTAATGTAAGGTATTATATTTAAAACATTATTTTAACGTTCTACTTTCACTTTAATATTGATGTTCTTTAGAATGTTTCAAGATTATTATTATTTATATATATAAATTTGATAAAGATATTTTTTTATAATTTTTTAATTCATTTATAAATATTTAAAATGTAATATTCATTCCATTTTACATATGAATCATTTTTACATTCTTTACAAAAGTTTACAAAGAATATATTTTAATATTTACCACATGACCTCCCTTTATTTTTTATCTTATTAATTATTATTCATCAATATTACTATCTGAATTAGCATGGGTATTCAAATAATATCATATTCCCACTCTTTTATAAATTTTTCATTATTAATATTTTTTAAAAGAATGGTATATTTATATATAATTTTATGTGAAAATGAAAAAAAAATCTTATTGATTAAAATGGGGATTTTAAGGGTTTTATAACAAAGAAGTGTAATATTTCAAATTATTGTTTCTTGATATGGAACATGAAAGTTATATATGATGAAATTCGAACCCGATATATCTCATGAGGATGGATGATCCAGATATATCTCTCAAGTGAATCAGGTAATGATTTAGTGTTCAAAGGAAAAAAATAAGGGAGGCAACCAGGTTAGTTACTCATATATAATTAGTTTTTCATTAGTTATAGTAACATAGATTAAACATGAGAGACCATATTTCATGAATATAATTCTCGGATAACTATTTATTCTTTGTATGTTTTTTATCTAAATATTTTTATTTTGTAATATAAAGAATTTTTATGAACTTTTAAAGGTGAAAGGTTTGTTTTCAAACAAATTTTTCCATATGTTCTCATGTTCCTTATGGTAACATTATAGTTTTCCTATTATTGATAGTATTTTCCATATTTTTACTTGATAAATGTTTTTTTTCATATGTGTAAATGTTTTATTTATGTTCTTGAAGTATTATTGTTTAAATGGTAAACATTTTCAATGGTTTTAATGTTTTTCAATAGACTAATGGGTTCACTTTATTTTTATATCCTTTACTAATATTTTTATTCTCATCCCATGTTTTTGAATGTTTTTCATGGGATATAAGAATGGTTAATAACTATATTAATTTTAAATATTCTACTTTATATTCATCCTAAAATAACCAAAAGTGTCTTCAATGAAAATGCGGTGTAAACTTATAGCCCCATTTTTTTAAAAAAAATGTACAGTGTATGGATGTTTCCTCCCTTTTCTATAATTTTTTTTTCATAATTATGTAAAAAACTAAACCTAAAATATCAATGGAATGTAAAAATGTTAAACCCTTCCTATTAAACTCATATTTATAGGTTTTTGAAGTATATAGTGATTTTAGTTTGTGTCATAACAAGGTGTAGATACCTTTAGAGGTTAGGGGTCAAAGCCTATTTATTTTCTAAAATAATAGACTTATTTTTTGGGTAGTATACACTCATTACAAGCCTCATAGGCCTATATTTAATTAATATCCATTATAGTTTAACTCGTAGTCTCTACAGAACCCTGAATGGTAATGATTTAATTATCTTTAGAGGAAGATGTATATAATAGAGAATTTCATGAAACAACACCCTCTCTCTACTGGAATATCATCAAACTCAGTGAATGTTCAAGTATGGATAAATACCTTGGAGAAGATATTTAATGATTTTTGATATACAAAACATCAAAATTAAATCCTTATTATTTAATTTTTTGAAGGTCAATTTGAACAACAATTTTCTTTGATTAAGAATTTAATAGAAAAGGATGTGATTGATGCCATGAATTTGATGATCTTTGAAGATATTTTTATTGAAAACTATTTTCCTCAAGTTCTTCAATTGATAATGTAAATGAAATTTTTATAATTGATTATAAAGTAAAAAATAATCTATTTCCACAATTAATGAAATTTTAACCAGATTGTACAGGTACGCATCAACTTTCATTCTAGACCTCAAAAACAAAAATTAAAAGATTTTATATAGGTATGAAACTAAATTTAGGAAGATAATTTTCCTGTTTTTAGTTAAAAATTTTATGGGTAAATTGGTTGATGTTACAATAATTTTTAGATAGAGTTTTTCAATAGTTATATAACTCGTGAAAATAAGAGTCAGAAGTGATCTATGTGGAATGAAATAGAGAAGCAGTCAACTAATAAATATTTTTTTAACCCCACTTCCCTCCCCAAATGATCCAAATGTGGTAAAATAAATTTTAAGTAATGTTTTATCATATTATTATAGTGTTATAAATGTGTTAATCTTAGTATTTTGGACAATTACTAAAAAGAAAAGAGTTATCACTGGAATAGTAATGGGAAAATAGAGTGATGTTTTAATTAAGGTGAGGTGGTAAATTATGCTAATGCATGTATAAAGTTAGTTACTCAATGTGGGAATCATCAATATTGGACATACAAAGGAGTATAAAATTATTTTACTACCACTACAGTAGATTTTGGATCCTCAAATGACCTGGTGGTTGGTAAATTGCTTGTTTATTCAAATTATGGAAATATTTTTTTTGACACACTATATAGACATTATTTTACAACTAAGAAATTTTCAAATAAAATGGAAATACCATCTCATGAAATTAAGATAGTTTTTTTATAAAAACTCATGAGGGTATATAAAGGAAACAAGAATTTATATATAACTTCATGTAATCATCTATGGAATGGTTATTCATGAAATCCTTTTTGTTTTTTTATAGTGTCTGATTTTATTCTAGATATAGATCACCTTTCTATTTCTCTTATTGGGATAAATTTTATATATAAAGAAGTTATTTTTCAAAATGAGTTTTTTTTAATATAATAATGAATTCATACATTTGATAACACATAACAAATCAAAAAAATGATAAAAAATTGGGAGTGAATGTCTCATTGCACATAATATTGAAAATAAAGGAGCTATTGAAATTAGTGATGTTCCAGTAGTAAATGAATATCAGGGGTGTATTTCCTAATGGTTTTACTAATGTTATTCCTAACCGAGAGGTTGAATTTTCTATTTCCATAGTGTCGGATGCTAATAAAATGTCAAAATCACCTTGTCAGATATATCTAGTAGAACTTTTAGAACTAAAAATCATTTAAATAGTTACTTGTTAAAGGTTTTATTCATCCTAGAACTTTACCATGGGGTGATACTGTTTTGTTTTATAAAAGGAAGTATGGTTCCATAATACCTTTTATTTATTAAAGCACACTCAACAATATCATAGAGAATGATAACTATCTTTTACTTCATATATATGACTTGTTTGATCAACTCTAAGGTGCTCATTATTTTTTGAAGATTAATATTAGGTTCAGGTATCACTAGCTGAAAGTGAAGGAATAATATATTCTAAGAATAGTGTTTCTAACTAGGTTAAACCATTATGAGTTTATGGTTATGATTTTTTGGATGGAGAATGCACCAACCATATTTATGACACTTATGGATAGATTTTTTCATCAATATTTGGATAAATCTATGGTTTTGTTTATAAATGGATTTATTTTTTATTTTAAATGTTATAAGAAACATGAGAAACATCTAATGATTATTTTGCAAAATTTAAAATAAAATAATTTTGATATAAATTTTATTAAATGTGAATTTTGGGTACAAAAATTTTTATAGATTGGGAATATTGTTTCTAAAAATGGAAAAAAATATCATGGTAAAACTAAAGTGTTTTATGAGTGGAAAAGACTTAAAAAAATCACTAAGATCCAAATATTTCATAGATTAATGGGTTACTGTCAATGTTTTGTTAAAAAAATCTTTGTTCTCTAACCCATTATCCACGTTAACTCATAAATGATTTAAATTAATTTAGATAACGGAAAATGATAAATGTTTTCCAAACCTTCAAAGAAAATTGGTTAATGTTCTAGTGTCGGTTGCGCCATTAAGAAGTACTTAGTTTTTTTATTTACAACGATGATTCATTAATGTTCGTTAGTTTTTTCCTCATTCAATATGATAAATTAATTTCATATTTTTTACATCAATTTAAAATCCATGAGTATAATTACCCTATGCATGCTCTTGATCTTACAATAGTGGTATTTGCCTTAAAAAATTAATGATATATTTTATATGGGGAAATATCTAAAATATATTCTAAATTTAACAACCCAGTTAATTAATTTTTAATAAATTTCTTATGTTATCAATATTTATGAATTATATTCCACAGAGGTATATTACTTATAAGAATATTATTTAATTTTTAAATCAAATAGTAAATACTTTTATTCTTACTAAATTTCATTATATTTACTATAAATATTTATTTAAAATACTGATATAAAAATTATTGAATTTAATTTTACAAAATAAACATAATTTTTTATATTAGTGAGTCAAAATTATCTTTGATTTGTGTTTTGGAGTTTTCAAAAATAGTTTATTTTTGGCTAAATTTTATTAACCCCAGTTTCAGGTATATAACCCCATCTTGAATCTTTTAATGGATATAAAGTCAATGGTGACAAATGGGAGAGTCGGGAGAACATGGAATGAGTTTTGGGGAAAAAAGGGAATTCGCACAGGCGGCGAACAGTTTGTCTAAAGCATGTGGCCAAACCCTACATAGTTGGTCTTGGAGGCAGTGGCTTTTACATGGGCAATGCACGGTTTGACTAATAGTGTGGCCAAACCATGTGAGAAGGGTGACCGAGGTAGTAGCTAACACACAGTTAGCGCATGTTTTGTCAAACCGTGCGAACTAATTGTGAGGCCACTTAAATGAGATCCTATAAATGTGGATATCACTCATTTTTTCCTCTAATTGCCTCTTTAAATCTCCTATGTTTCCCTAACTCGGGATTTTGGTTCTCCTATGGCCAAGGAGGGTTCTCCCATCATTTCAGAGGCGATATAAAGGCTTCTCTTGATGAATTGAAGCCGGATTCTTGAGTTATGTGATCGTTCTTGTTTGGTCTCTTAGAACTACTTAGATCTACCTCTCCTCTTCTCTCAGTTTCATATATCTACACCAATTATTGGTATATCTAAGTGTGTGGATTCCAAATATGATGAGATATGGTCTTGGTATTTCTATGAGAAGAGATCTAAGGAGGGTTCTTAGAGAATCAACCCAGGTTTCTTGAGCGTTCTTCAACCGTTGTGGTTTTCATCAAAACCATTGAGGTAGGAGGATCCACTCTCGACTCCTCTTATTAGATTTGATTGTCTTAGTTTCAAATTGGTATATTTGAATGGATTTTATTATTAAAAGCATGGAATAAATATTCCTTATTGATGATTTTTGGTTTTGATGAAATTGTGAAATCTTAGTGAATTGTTGTGAAAAGTGATTTGTTTCTTGAATTTAAAATGATGATTTTTAATTATGATTGCTGAAATTGTAAATTTTTTGATGAAAAAATGGTTTTCAATAAAAAGGGTTTTTTATTGAAATGGTTCGAAATTGAAATGGTCTGGATGGAAATGGTAATCAATAAAAGTGTGTTTTTATTAAAAGGCTGTTTTGGCATGACTTTTGGGAATATGTGGTGTGTGCTCATGTTTCATGTAGAGTCTTGGTTAAAATATGACCTTGTGCTCATTGCCAAAGGTGTAATGGAACATGAGAGACAATTACCTTGTGACGGCTTGGTAGATCGACGTGAGACCTCTCATGAGTATGGAGAAGTCATAACGAAGCATGAAAGGTTGGTAGAATGGGTTGAGAAATGGTTTGGTATGACAAAAAGGATTGATTGTGAAATGGTTCTTACGCTTGTTTGGTTATTTTTCAGGAAAATTAACTTGCTGGAAAATTGGTTTCAATTTCTCTTGGAATACCTTTGGTTATGAGTGGTTTTGGAAACTTGTATATATATAGTTATAAACATAATTTGAGAAAATGTTTTATATAATATATTTTTATATAAATGTTTCTAACTCTTCTATCCTAGTGGCGTGAGTAGGAAATTCATTGGGGAAAACCTGCTGAGTTTTATACTCACCCCTGCTTTGGCACTTTGGTGCTTTTGCAGATGTCGTATTCCAAGACACAGGTATAGGTAAGGCATCTCATTACTAGTGGTTTGTGGTGATGCTTGGGAGATGTGGTGGTTCTTGGTGCATGGAGCTCGGTGTTGAGTCGTGGAGTGTCTTGGCTTGATTTGGGTCTTTTGTTTGTTCTTCCACTTGGTACTCTGATATTGTGTTGGTTTTGTATTAGTTTGTGGAATAGTGTAGTTCTATTTTGGTAATGATTGATTTGGTCTTTCCTTTCTTCATGCATCATATAGTGAATGTTTGGTTATTCTTGGTTGGTTTATGGGTTATTTATTAAAGGGTAAATCACCCCCCACTCGTATTTGAAACCCTTCGGCATTTATTGCCAGCCTTTGGCATCTTGGGGATGTCGGTTAAGGCCTAGTAATGACTCGTTGTACTCTAAAGCCAATGAGAATTGGCGAGTCATTAAAAATGGTATCATCTTGTTCGGTCCTTTCATAATAAGTGGTCATCGATATTCTTGGTCTTGGAGTTGAAATTCATTCTTGTCTATTCCTTGTGTCGAAATATTAGACAGGAGTAGGATTGTAGGAACTTGAAATTTATAGTATAAAAGGACATATCTTACCTGTTTAGGCTGAACTTCAAGTTATCAGGGTGTTGGTTACATAAGTGTTTTGGATACACTTCTAGAATGTTGTAAATCTCATTGTCATAGGTTTATCCAATGAGACGAGCATGACATGCATTGTAGAGGAATGAATTCCCACTAGGATTTCATATCTCATTGTGAGGTATGAGTAAGGATTTTTTGCAAGGTGCGATTTTTTGAAAAATGCAGAAATTGTTTTCAAGTGAAATATTTTGAAAACATGGTATTTCGTGTATTTTGAAAATGAGTTAATTTTCAAAAAGTCTGTTGAATGTTTTCAAAAATTGTTGAACATGGGAAAAAGGTTTTTTTGAGAACAATTTTGTGATCAATGATGTGATATAATTTTAATTGTAATCCATCAGTTGCTAGAGAGTCAAATTGACCGAGATTGTTGTTGGTTTAGTAAATGGAACCCGGTAGGCGTCGTCGGAACCAACCCAAAGAGGCTGCGGAAAATGTGGTTTCACCTGAACCATGGGTGATCCAAGAGCTAGTTCAGAGTATTGTCCAATCTTTTCAATCTGTGGATACAGGGAACTAGAGGAATGAGCCATGACATGTAGATCATAGCATCCAGATCATGAAGCATAATCCACCGAACTTTCAGGGTTATGCTGAACCCGAAAAGGCGGAGGTGTGGCTAAGTAGGATGAATCATATCTTCTATTTCATCGGCACACCATCAGATCTCAAGGTCAAGTTGGCGACCTATATGCTCGAGGATCTTGCACGTTAATGGTGGGATTTAGCAGTGCATGCTAAATTGGATGAAGCCCTTACACAAGAGGATTTTAAAGAATTTTTCAACAAACAATTCTATCCTCACACGTTCAAGATCCAAAAAACAACGGACTTCTTCATCTTGAAGTAGGAGAGCCTATCTATCACAGATTATGCAACTATGTTCAAGAATTTAGTCCATTTTTCACCCAAGGATGCAGTAAGTGCGTCGTTGAAGGAACGCATCTTCGAATCTGGGCTAAGGCAAGAGATTCGATCGAAGATTGTGGTTCTTTATTTTACGGATTATACAGATATGGTGAACAGAGTGACTGTTGCTGAACATGATATCTCGGGATCGATGGGAGTAGGCATGTTGATACCTATGGGAAATGGTGGGAACTAAACTGTTGGGAACAATAGGAAAAGGGATACCTTTTTCCATAGTTCAATTGGAAATCATAACCAGACGGCGGGATCAGTGAATCTTCCTCCACGACCCTAGAGAAAGGCATGTTGTTTTCAATGTGTTTCGCTTGACCAAAAAGGTGAGATTGTATGGCTCAAACTAGAGCATATCACCATTGCAAGTATATGGGGCATCTACAGTGCTATTCTAGGAATACACAGAGTTCGGGGGAGCATGACACTCCTCAGGAATCGCAAGAATCATATGATTCGATAGGACGTGGACAGTAGAATCAGTCTCATCCACATAATAGAACAAGCCATGGTGATTCTCGAAATACCATGACTCCTCAAACAGGGAAATTTCAACAAGGCAACAAGGAGAGAAGTGCTGCGACGAAGCAATTGTATGGAGCTGAGCAGATGATGGTCGATGATCAGGTTGGACCATCCATGGTGAGAGGTACAATTATGTGGAATTCTAACCTTGTACAAGTTCTCTTTGATACTGGTGCATTACATTCCTTCATTCCTTCTATTGATGTTGACTTTCTATGTTTAAAACTAGAAATGATTCCTTATGTTTTGAAACTAAAAAGTCCTCTTGGTGAAAGAGAATGTCAAGACTTTCTGTGTAGAGTGTGTGCAATAACTTTTAATGGAGATGAGTTAAAATGGGACTTCTCAATGTTGGAAATGGATGTCTATGATGTAATCATGGGTATGGATTGGTTGGAAATGTTTGAGGCTAACGTCGACTATTATAGGAGAACAGTTAGTTTCACGACTGTGAATGATAACGACCATCTCTTCAGAGGAGAGAGGATGGAAAAGAAATGTGCGAAGTGATTGTTGGCACCAATGGTGTGAATGATCACTTAGAAATTGGCAGCATTGAATTTGGAATAATTTGAAGACATCAAGAGAGATAGTTTTCTAGCTGCGGTGGATCAATTTACAGATGTCTTTCCCTATAACTTCTCAAGGTTACCACCTCTAAGGGAAGTGGAGTTTACGATTCATCATCTTTTGGGGACTAGTCATATTTCCCTTCCTTCTTATAGGATGTCACAAACAGAGTTATGGTAATTGAAAGTGTAGTTAGAGGAGTCAGAAAGCAAGGGTTTCATTCGATCACATACATCTCTGTGGGTAGCACCAGTTTTGTTTGTGAAGAAGGCATATGGGACTCTTTGGTTGTGTGTTGATTATTATAAGATAAAATAAGTTATGATAAAGAATATATATCCACTTCCATGCATTGATGATCTGTTCGATCAATTAAGTGGAGCTCAGTGGTTCTCCAAGACTGACTTACGATCCGGATATCACCAATTGTGATTTCGGAAGGAGGATATTCCAAAGACAGCTTTCGGAATTAAATATGGACACTACGAATATGTAGTCACACCTTTTGGTCTAACGAATGCACCATTGGTCTTCATGGCTTTGATGAATCGTATATTTCAGCGATATCTGGATTCTTTTGTTGTGGTGTTTGTGGATTATATCTTGGTGTATTCAAAGACAATGGATGGTCATGAGGTGCACCTGGAAACAGTGTAACAAATCTCGAGAGAACATTGTTTGTATGACAAATTATCAAAGTGTGATTTTTGGATACAGGAAGTACGTTTCCTTTGACAAGTCATTTCTAAGAAAGGAATTTTTGTAGATCCTGAAAAGATAGAAGTCGTTATCTCTTGGAAACCACTGAAGAATGTGTTTGAGATACAAAGTTTTCTTAGTCTACCTGGTTACTAATGATGCTTTGTGCATGATTTCTCATGAATAGCATCACCTATGACCGTTTTGACAAAGAAGAATGCTCCATTCCAATGGACAGAAGAATGTCAGAAGTCTTTCCAGGAACTATAGGTTCATTTTACATCGGCACCCATCTTGATCTTGCTTGAATCAGGGTAGGGGTATGTGGTGTATTTTGATTCTTCAGGATCAGGGTTGGGTTATGTTCTCATGGATGGGTACCATGTCATTGCTTATGTTTTAAGGCAGTTGAGGGTGCATGAGAAGAATTACCCAAAACAAGATTTGGAATTAGCTACAGTCATCCATGATTTGAAAACATGGAGACATTATCTCTTTGTTGAGAAATTTACTGTGTTTACGGATCAAAAAAGCTTGAAACACATTTTCTCATATCAGGATTTGAATCTGAGGCAAAGGAGGTGGATGGAGTATCTCCAAATGTTTGACTTTGATTTGTTGTACACACCAGGAAAAGGAAATTTGGTGGTGTATGCATTGAGTAGAAATTCATATGTTCAGTAAGCGAAAGAAGCTTCAGATGAATGGCAGGTGATGTAAGTCTTAGCCAACATGCTGGTGGAATAAGAAAACCGAGGTGATGTTACTGTTTTCTTTTCGGCTACACTTATTCCTGATTTGGTAAAGATAATCAAAGAAGCACAAACGTCTGATGCAGAATGCTTTGTTGTAAGTTCAAAACTAAATGCTTGGGAGACCATTGATGGCTGGAAACTTGAGGGTGGTTCAATTTTGTGTTTCAGAGATCGAATGGTTGTACCTATGGTTTTTCAGGATCAAAAATTTCATGCTTATCACCATTCAAGATGGGTTGGACACCCAAGTACACAGAAGATGTATAAGGCATTGAAGGTGCAGTTTTGGTGGAGAGGCATGAAAAAGAAGGTGGTCGAGTTCCTCTCACAGTGCTTACCTTGTTAATAGGTTAAAGCAGAGCATCAGAGACCGGCTATTATGATAAAATCATTACCTATCCCAGTGTGGAAATGGGATCAGATAGCAATGGATTTTGTTACAGGTATTCCAAGAACGGTCCGAAAACACGATGCCATTTGGGTGATAGTGGATCGTCTAACCAAGTCTTTTCATTTCACCCCTATTCGTGAAACTGAAACAGTGGAAGATAATTCAAAAACCTATATCCGAGAAGTGGTAAAGAGGCATGTTATACCAGTGTCTATAGTCTCAGATAGAGATCTAATGTACACATCTTGTTTTTAGAAATCATTACAGAAATCCCTTGGGACTCAGTTGACTATAAGCATGGCATATCATCCTTAAAAGTATGGGAAATCCGAGTGGAAGATACAAACGTTGGAATATATGTTGCGGGATTGTGTAATGGATTTTGTTGGCTCATGGGAGGAGAATATACCCTTAGTGGATTCCTCATAAAATAACAGCTATCGAGCCTCGATATGCCTGGCTCCATTTGATGCATTGTAGGGAATCCGTGTCATTCTCCACTATGCTGGGTGGAAACGGGTGAAACTTTACCAGTTGGGCCGAGCCTTGTCCTTGAAAAAATGGAGAAGATTCAGTTGATTAGAAATATGATGGAGATGGCTCAGAGTCGTCAGAAATCTTATGAAGATCACTGTCGAAGACCATTGTCATTCATTGTTGGTGATCATGTCTTCTTAAGGATATCTCCAAGGATTGGACATCGTCGTTTCGGGAGGTAGGGCAAGATATATTCTAGATACATTGGCCCTTTTGAGATACAAGAATGGGTTAGAGAGTTGGCATATTGGTTGGAATTACCACCATGGTTTAGTTTGGTGCATAATGTGTTCCATGTATCTCAGTTGAAAAAGTATCAGCCTGATCCTTACCATGTGATCAGATGGGATCACATTAACCTAGAACCCGATGCTTCATTGATACATATCCCGGTACAGATTGTGGATAGGCAAGAAAAAATATTTCATGGAGAAAGCATCAGTCTAGTGCGGGTTTTATGGAAGCATGGTCAGATTTCGGAAAATACATGGGTATGTGGAAAGGAAATGAAGGAGCACTGGTCGGAACTCTTTAGGTTGGCTGGAGGTTTTCTACATTCTTAGGATGGAAAGAACAATGGTGGGGAGAATTTAGTACCCACAGATTCTGGTATGTAACCCTTTATTGAAGATTTAAAAGGATATAAATTTAAGGGTGATGAATGGGAGACTCGGGAGAACTTGGAATGAGTTTTGGGGAAAAAAGGGAAGCCGCACGGGCGGCACATGGTTTGTCTAAACCGTGCGGTCAAACCATGCGAAGTTGGTCTTGGAGGTAGTGGCTTCTACATTGGAAGTGCATGGTTTGTCTAACCATGCGTCCAAACCATGCGAGAAGGGTGACCGAGGTAGTAGCTAACGCACAGTTAGCGCACGGTTTGTCAAAATGGGTGATCTAACTATGAAACCACTTAAATGAGATCCTATTAAAGTATATCTCACTCGTTTTTGCCTCTAAGTGCCTCTTTTAAGCTCCTAGGCGGCCCTAACTCGGGATTTTGGTTCACCTAAAGTTAAAGAGGGTTCTCCCATCATTCTGGAGGTGATCCAAAGGCTTCTCTTGACGAATCGAAGCCGGATTCTTGAGGTATGTGATCGTTCATGTTTGGTTTCTTAGATCTACTTAGATCTACTTCTCCTCTTCTCTCAGTTTCCTAGATCTATGCCCGTTATGGGTTGATCTAAGCATTTGGATGCCAAATATGATGAGATTTGGTCTTGGTCATGCTAGTAGAAGAGATATAAGTCCAGTTCATAGAGAATCAACTTGGGTTTCTTGAGCGTTCTTCGACCGTTGTGGTTTTCATCAAAACCTTTGAGGTAAGAGGCTTTAATCTCGACTCATCTTGTTATAATTGATTGTATTAGTTTCAAATTGGTATATTTTAATGTATTTTAGTGTGAAAAGTATGGAATAAATCTTCTTTAGTGATGATTTATTATTTTGATGAAATTGTGAAATCTTGGTGAATTTTTGTGCAATGTGATTTGGCTTCTTGAATTTAAAATGTTGATTTTAAATTATGGTTGCTGAAATTGTAAATGGTTTGATGACAAATGGGTTTTCAATAAAAAGAGTGTTTTATTGAAATGGTTTGATATTTAAATGACTTTGATGGATTTGGTTTTCAATTAAAAGGGAGTTTTATTGACATGGTTTGGAATTGAAATGGTTTTGATGGAAATGGTTTTCAATAAAAAGTTGTTTTTATTGAAAGGGTGTTTTGGCACGACCATTGTGAATATGTGGTGTGTGTTCATGTTTTATATAGGATGCTTGGTTGAAATATGACCTTGTTCTTGGTTCCAAACGTTTAATGGAACATGGTAACTACTTTTATGAGGCTTGGTTGAAATATGACTTGGTGCACGGTGCCAAAGGTGTAATGGAACATGGGAAGCAATTACCTTGTGACGACTTGGTAGATCCACGAGAGACCGCTCATGAGTATGGAACTATAATAACGAATCATGCATGGTTGGTAGCATGGGTTGAGAAATGGTTGGGTATGACAAAAAGGATTGTTTGTGAAATGGTTCTTACGCTTGTTTGGTTATTTTTCGGGAAAAATAACTTGTTGGAAAATTGGTTTCAATTTCTTTTGGTATGACTTTGGTTATGAAGGGTTTTAGAAACTTGTTTATATTTAGTTATAAACTTCTTTTGAGAAAATGTTTTATATAAATTTTTTTAATATAAATGTTTCTAACTCTTCTATCCTAGGGGAATGAGTAGGGTAGTCATTGGGGAAAACCTTTTGAGTTGTATACTCACCCCTGCTTTGGCACTTTGGTGCATTTGCAGATGTCATATTCCAAGACATAGGTAAAGGAAAGGCATCTCATTACTAGTGGTTCGTGGCGATGCTTGAGAGATGTGGTGGTACTTGGTGCTTGAAGCTCGGTGTGGAGCTATGGAGTGTCTTGGCTTGTTTTGGGTCTTTTGTTTATTCTTCCGCTTGGTACTCTGATATTGTGTTAGTTATGCATTGGTTTGTGGAACAGTGTAGTTCTCTTTTGGTAATGCATGAGTTGGTCTTTCATTTTTTTATGCATCATATAGTGAATGTTTGGTTATGCTTGGTTGGTTTATGGGTTATTTCATAAAGGGTAAATTGTCCCCCAACTCGTATTTGAAACCCTTCGGCATTTATTTCCAACCTTTGGCATCTTGGGGATGTATCTTAAGGCCTACTAATGACTCGTTGTACTCTTGAGCCAATGAGAATTGGCGGGTCATTGCATAAATAATTGAAAATACCATAATTTTAAGAAATATATCTTTTCTTTTCAAGTATTTACATAGTATCATTTTTTTGGATTGTTTTTAAAATTTAATTAGTTACATTCGATTTAACATAATCCAATAAATTTCATTTAATTAATTATTATACTTGAATTTTGTTTTAAAATCTTTTTATGCTTAAAAATCCATTTTTTTAGAAAATTATTTTTCATCGCATGTTTTAATTTTATTTGAAAATAAATTTATGTTAATTATATAAATTAAAGATGATAAAATAGGATCCATATTTAGATTCATAATTTCCAAATATTTTAATTATGTTACATTCATTTTTTTCATTATGAATAATAACTTTCGTAGAAAAGTTTGATACAATGATAGGAGTAAAAATTGGTTAAAAGGGTTAAAACTAAAAAAATAAGAGTTAAAATAACCTCAAACCTTTTATATTCCTATAATATGTCTATATATTGATAATATATTTTTAATTCACTTAATTGGAACCATTTTGGATCAATTTTTATTGAGTAATACATTAATATATTTTAATCTTTTTAAAAATTCAAATTGTGTCTTCTCCCTCAATTATAATAGGGAACCCCCACTCTTGTCTTTTCCACACTAAAAGAGCATATTATCTTAGTAAATTACTACCCAAATAACTTCCGAAAATCCATCCACACATCCTATAGGTATTTTATTGTTCATAATACCATCCTATGAAGGCTTCAGGTATAAACCTAAGGAGGTTCTTTCTGAAAGAGGTATAGTTCATAACTGAGTGTTTTCTTTTTATTGCTTCTTTTACCTCCATTAAAACCCTATTAACCATTTTCATATAATAACATCAGCATCATCCATTTGCTGAAAATTTATTATGTTTATGTTATTATTAATTTTCTTATATTTAACCATCAAATGAAAAATAAAAACATTACTCATGCACACATACGGGCTATCGCCACGTGAGACGATGTATTTTATTTATCATCCCCAAATCTTATGATTCGTCATAATAATGGATCAAAATGAAATAATAGGATATATATGATATAATTTTATTTATATAATTTTAAATAAGTATTCTACTTATTTTTTTTACCATACAACAAAATATAACAGCATCACCAATATGTACAGGTGGATTATCACCTCATGAACTGATGTATTTTATTTTTCGCCATTGGCCCACATTTATTATATATAAAATTGGATTTAAAAAAATTATTTAATATTTAAGATATAATTATATTTATTTAAAGGTAAAATAATACTTACCTTATTTCCATCATGTTTATTGAAAAATGGAAATGTTATTCATACATACGCACAAACTACCATCTTCATGTTGTAACAAAATTATTTTTCCATAATTAACATACATGGTTGATTTTCAAAGTATTATTAATGTATAAAATTATAACAATAATATAACTATGATTTTTAAAAAACATAATCATGATTAATTAGACCATAGTCAAACTACCCAAGTCATTTATAATATATAAGTCTAATGTTCTCAAAATTCCTGACATGAACTTAATTGAACAAGTAATTAAATATAAAATGGTTATAAGTGAAATAAAAGGAATAATAAACTTGATAAATATTTTTAATAAAGTTAATAATTAACATAATTTTATAATTCCGTATGATAATGAATGTATATGACATGTCAAGCTTGAGGTAAGAGATTTCTAGTCTCAATTAATTTTATTTGATACTTAAGTTATTTCCACCACATGTTTATTTTTTTGTTGTATAAAATACATTTTAGATGTATTGTATTTTTATGTTCTGAAATTTAAGTGTTAAAAATTCATTCCTTGTTCTTCTCTTTAATTTACCTTTGATTCAGAAGTAATCAAGTAATAAGAGACATTATACATTAAAACCACATTTTAAATGTTTCAAAGATTTATTTTATAAATATTTTTATTCCCATTCCATGTTCTTAAAATTATTTTATATAAATATTTATATTGAATTAAATAATTAAAAAAACATTTTATTTCTCTTTTGACTTTATTTTTAAAGGTTTTCAAAATTATTCACTTTATTTGTTTTATATGGAATTTTTTAACTTTATTTAAAAAAATAAAAAAAAGAATATTCTATTTTAGTGTGTATGAAACCAATATATTTTCCCACTACCAAAACATTATTTTATATTTTTTTCCTTTAAAATATTCTATTTTTACTTCAAAAAAATCATCTATCACTTTTTTTTGAATTTAAGTCTTAAAATAGGGTTTTAAAGGAAAGGGTCATATCAATATCTAAAAAAATTATTATGGGTTCAAAATTATATTTTTATGAGTTTTTATGATCAAAAATAATTATTCTAATTTATTTATGTATTTTATGGTCCATATAAATTGTTTATTATGAGGGTTGATCCAGATATGGCTCTCCAATTAATTTTTGTAATGATTATGTTCTTCATAGAATTATGTTGTAATTAAGTTAGTTGGTTATCCAATTTGTAAGGATTCATGTAAGTGTTATATGAAGATGATTCCCCGAGGAACCTACATGAATTTCATATTATTATTATTTATTTTTAGTAAAAATATTTTGATTTCATAAGGTAAAATAGTGAGCTTTTGTTTAAAGGAATGACTATTTCCTTTATGGGTAAAAAGGTATTTTTAGGGAAATGGTTTTCATGGGTTCTCCGGTTTTTTAATAAACCCTAATGATTATGAATTTACCTTAATTCTTATTTGTAAAATATTTTATATAAAAAAATTTCAGTAAAGATGATTTCATGTGTAAGTAAACAATTATTTGAGATCAAGGTTTATTATGTTAAATGAAAACTCTCTTACATGATATCATGATTTTGACATGGAATATTGGGTTTCTTTATTAATTTTTATGCATCCCTTACTAAGATTTTTGGGATCATCCGATATTATCAAAAAAAATTCACAAGGTTTAAGGATATGTTATAACAATGGAGAAGTCAATTTGAAAATCGTGACGGATTTCCATGAAAAGAAAACATTATTTAATTTAAAAATATTGTATTGTAAAAAAATGGATACAAAGTGGAAGTGTCATATTTATAATTTATTTTTTTAATGTAATAGTTATGACCTAATTCAATAAAAATCTAATCATTAAAAGTTCTTTAGGAATGTAATAAAATTAATTCTTGGTTTAAGTCACAAGATTATGAATTTTTTTGAGGTCTGATCCTTATAGTTGGTATTAGAGTGTGGATTGAATAACATTATAGGTTAGGATGATTTAATTAAGTACTCTTGAGATATTATAATTTATGGTTATCAGATATAAAATTTTAATATTAAGTGTTTAATTTATCCAAACTATTACTTTTTAGAATGTTTTTTCATAGAGGAAACATGGAATTGTATTTAAGAAAGAATGAAAAAGAAAATATCCTTAAAATCAGAAACTTGGATTGGTAAGAATTATAACATAGTAATTTATTATTATGATGGATTAGTTGATTCATGCTATAAATAGTGATGGTATCCATGTGGGAGAGAAACCATGTTCACTATTGAGGAACATATCTATTGTATTGAATTTTATATAATAAAACCCTCCAATATTCAGTGGATCATCTGACCCTCTAATAGATTAATGATGGTTTAAATCCTTGGAGATGATATTTTAATTCATGGTTGTTTGTAAAATTAAAATTTAACTCTTGTTACTTAATATATTTAAGGTTATGTTGATTTTTGGTGGTTATTAGTTAATAATGTCAGATAAAGAGATGATATTGATGCCATAGAATAGTATTAATTTAAAAATATTTTTTTAGATAAGTATTTTCCTAATTTTTTTGACATATAATGGAAAATAAATTATTGAAATTTGGGTATAGTGAGGAAGGTTTAGTTTCCATGTTTGATACAAACATTCTCTAATTAGAAAGGTACATACCAAATTGTATATGGGATATTGACAGTAAACTTAATTATTTTTACTCAATAATCAATCCAATATATCCATGGGAATTAGATTATTGTGCATTATAAAGTTATGAGAAACATTTTTTATTTTCTAATATGGTATAAATAGATTTTTACAGTGATTATGTGTTCTATGAAAAGAATAAAAAAATGTTCCAGGTGGTAGGGAATGCAGAACCATCTATCAAATAAATATAATGTAAGAAAATTAGGTTTCAAGATTGTGATATGTTTGAAAAAATAACCCTAGATAATGTAGTATGAAATCTAGGATGTGATTCTAATGCGGAAAATTTAAAATTTTAGCTTATGACTTGAATGAAAACGATCATAATAAAAATCAGAAATATAATAAAATGGTATGAGTAAGAAGTTTTAATTATAATGAAGTAGGTCATTATGAAATTACATTTCCAAAGATAAGAGTACAAGATTTATGTCTTTAAGAACCCAATTATAAAGGTGTTTCTGAATCCCTTTAAAATAAATTAGTGGTTGTTGGACCATATTGGGATTTAGTCTTAGGTACATTACTTTTTTATTTAGATTATTCCATTGTCTTCTTCAATTTGGGGTCTACACATTCATTCACTTCAAATAACTTTTTCTATAAAATTATAAATTTAACCTACATAAATGAATATATAACTTTTGGTAAAAAAACATGGTTTTAGTATTAAATAAAAACAGAAATTATAAAAATCTTCTTGTTATCTTCATTTGAAGGCCTTTACGTAAAAAACTTATTTTCTTACCCCTTACAATGTTTTATGTTATTTTATATATGGATTGACATTATATATATCATGATAAGATATCTTGTAGAGATAATGAATATTTTCTTGGAATGGGTTTCAATTTGAACACAAGATTGAATCCATAAATTTGATAACATAACAAGAAAATGAGAAATTGATTAAAAAATGAAATTAAAGTTATCTTCAACATGTTTTTGAGAAGAAATATACTATTATAATTTGAGATGTTACTGTAATAAATGAATATCTAGATGTATTTATTGATGAATTTATTCATATTTTAATTATTTAAGACATTCAATTTACTATTTTCTTATTTCTTGATGATAATACAATATCAAAACCTCCTTATCGATTCTCTCAAGTAGAAGTTTATGAATTGAAAATGGAAGTTAAAATATTTGATCCTATTTTTATCAAAAATAAATATGGTTCCATGATGATTTTCATTTATTATAGAGGATTGGAAAATATCACTTTTAATAATGATTATTTGCTTCCCTCATATAGATTTCAAGTTTGATAAACTCCCCAGAGCTTATTATTTTTCAAAATATGATCTTAGGTCCAGGTGAAATCTGTTGAAGGTGAAGGAGGATAAAATTTGTAAGATGGTTTTTCAGACTAGGTTTTGGAATTATGAGATTCTATTTATTTATTTTGGGTTAGAAAATGCTCCATCTATATTTATAGACCTTATGAATAGAGTTTCCCAGGAGTTATTGGATAAATTTGAGCTTTTTTTATTGATTACATCATGATATATGATGATCATAAGAAAAATTTGATTGTTGTTCTGAAATCGTTAAAATAAATTATGTTATATGGAAAATTTATTAAATTTGATTCCTGATTAAGAATGATTTATTTCCTTGGAAATATTATAAATATATATGGTATAACTGTTGATCTATCTAAAACTAAGGTGGTTGAATAGTGTCTATGAACTAAAAATTTCATAGAGAGTCGTAGTTATTGAACCCAAAATGATGTTTAGATTGTATTTGATTACAATATATGTAATTATGCAATTATATATTTTAGAGGGTATGATGATTTCCATGGGTTGTGTAAGGTTAATATGCCTTGTGTAAGGGAATCCTCATGACGGTTGAAGGATGGTATCATATGGAAGCTCGTCTAAGGGTAAATACCATATCTATATATGAAGATATGGTGTACCAAGCTAGGAAAAGGTAACAATGAAGGATATATAAGAGTAACGGTGAGGCCGGGTAAGGGAACCTTCACCTGTATAAAGGTATTCATTTGGCTCACATAAGGGTAATTTCTTGTGTAAGGGCAGTTGAGCCACTAGCATAAGGGTGGTCAAGGATCATGTAAGAATATAGGTAGAGTCATTGTGGTTATGTATGTGGGCCCTGCCTTGAATAAGAGTAAAATTATTCAAAAAAATAAAGGTAAATAGGTTTGTGAGGCTATGTAAGGGTAAATCTCATCTCACGTAAGGGTAAATAATATCCATATAAGGGTACAAAAGCTACTGAATAAGGGTAGTATTTATCCACATAAGCTTATAGAATCTCATGTAAGGGTGGTATTTATTAGTGTAAAGGATGTTAGGCTTGTGTAAGGGTATCACACCGCATGTAATGGTGAATGAGACTTATATAAGGGTATATGAACTGTTGCCTTCTCACTACACCATAGTGCATGATATTACACCTCAAAAAAATTAATGAGATGAAGGCTATGGAGTATAATAATATTCCATGAAACATTCTATGTTAATTAAATATTGGGATAGTATTCACATGATATAGAGATGATGGTTGTCCACATGGGGAAATTAGTTATGTGCTTATGGTGTTTCATGCACTGTATGGAGGATGAATAAATAATAATGGTAACTAGAGATTGTATTTTTCACTCTTCCAATTAATATATTTACATGATGTAGAGAATCAATATATGTCTTAGAACTAGATTGGTTTTTTAGTCATGGAAGATATTTCACTATAGAGGTATTCACAATGCGATAGTAATCATGCATGACTATAGGAGAAGATTTCTTGGGAGTCTTTAATGTATTGAATGTGTGTGGTTATTCATAAATACAGGGTAAACCACATTTGATGAATGTTTTATAATCATGTTCTATTAAGAGTTAAAGGTTATAGACCATTATCTTAGTTCTGTGAAATTATGGTTTCCATATTTACATATAGGGAAGTTTATGCTAGAAAAAGGAGATATTTGTAGGGGTGGTTTTCATGGGAATTCAAAACCATCCCATATGATAATATCCATCTAGATAAATATATACAGTGTAATAGATAATTATGAATCTTAGAATTAGATTAGATCAAATTATTTTTTCCATATTTAAATATATCAAAATACATTTTATTCAAATGGAGATATTCTCGGGTAGATATATTTGGCAGATATGAAAATACCTGATGCAGTTATGTTCATAGAAAATGTATCGAGACTCATGGATAATATAAATGTTATTTATGAATTTCAAAATGTAAATTATAGAACATGTGGTAATTATTATATGAAATAATAATATTTCTACTACAAGACATATCTCATAGAATAATAAAAATATAAAATAGTCTCTCCACCATTTTAAACATATCCATAAGAAGAAGAGAGACAATATTCCAATGAAATATCCAAATTATAGAACTATAATTTCTATTTCACTATAAAAAAGGTATGTTAATAGATGATTTTTTGTATTATAAAAATTGAATACCTTCCACTATTATTCTAGAAAGATAGAAGAGTTTCCAAATTATGCTATGAATATGAATCCTTAACATCCAGTGAAGGATTTTCTAAAGAAGAATAGGAGTATAATATTTTCTAGGGTATAAGGGGATTACAGAATTCTTTTGGAAATAAAGAAAGGTGATTATATAACCTATCAGGGAAAGAAGAGGCTCAAGGTGATATTTTCAACCAACTTTTGAAGGAGTAACTAAATATTCAAAAGAACCCATCTAACAACATGCTCATCCCCATCAAAAAGGTGAAATTATTCTTAGCATGTGAGCCAATATTATTTTACCATTAAAGTGGTGAGTGAGAAGGGAAGTTATGATGGAATTGATCCTAGGGAGATAGTTCATCTACCAAGAACCATTATAAGATAGTGATATTGGGAAGGAGTGACCTAGACCGAACCAATAGTTATTGAGCCATATATGGAGTGACATAGCCTAAACCAATAGGTAATGATACTTGGTAGAAGTGACCTAGCGTAAAGAAACTTTTAGTGAGCCAATTTATTTTGGTTCACCAACACAATATTTATAGCAAGCTGCATGGACTATCCCATTTGGGTGAACCAAGTAAAACCCCATGTGTCCCTGTACTTATTTTCTTTACACCCCATGCATCATCATCAAATAAAATTTATTTATATAATTACAAGGAAAATTATATATAAAGGGCAATCAACTAAAAGGTAATCATATCATCAAGAGAAAATCAAGGTGACCCATATAATTAATATGTCAATATACAATATGGAAGGAAGAGATAAGAAAGAATATCAATAACCTAATTCACCCCCTCCTCTTACGGTAATTAAACCCCACTAATATAAAAAAATTATTATCAAAGGGTAGGTTTCTTTTTTAGATTTTTTCTCTACTCAGTTTTATCTATTTTTTAAAGTGGATGTTTCATTTTCACTCTATATTGTAGTGTGGTGTGGAAATAGGATGAAAATCAAGGAAGAATAACAAATCAAATTGAATGCATATGCGTGGAACTATTTTTTTGAGTAGTGGGATTTAATTGTTTGATTATAATAATGTGGAGAAGAGAGTTCTAAAAAATTCAAATTTTTAATCCATTCACTCATTCAGTGATTCTTCATATATGAGTGAGTAGCATAATCATCAAAATGATATTGGTATCACTAATGATGAGGTAATCCCAAGGAGGATTATAATGGAAAATTACCAATTATCATAATAAGTGACTATCAATTATAGGAATAAATTTTTAAATTTAAAAAGGAAAATATGTATCTATACATCAAGGATAAAGATATAGAAAATGAGGTATAAATATGGAAGGCATAAAAAAGGATTGTTGAGTTGCAGCATAACTCATGGAAAATAATGAATCTTAAGAAGATGAGGTAAATATGATATCAAAAAATTTGTAACAATTCAAAGAATATTCAAACGAAAATATTATAGACTCCAAAGTGCCTTAGAATATGAAGGATAAGAAGGATGATCTGACTGGTCCTATAGATGAAGTGGTTAACGGGAATAGAAGGTTGAAATAAAAAAATAAATACTTTAAAAAAATCTATTTCTCAAATGAAATATAAAATTCAGGATCATGAGAACGTACTTTATAATATTCACCAATCCTTGTAAGAGGATATGTCTTGTGAGAAGTCTCTAAAGGTATAATTTTGTGCTCAATTTGAATAAAATAGAAATAAGATATGGTGGTTATAGGAACATTTAGTTTTATCCAAGAACTAGTTATATTCCAATGGAAATACTAATATCAATAATTCTTTACATTTGTTATTCTATATCCCTTAATTGGGTGACAATAAAATAAATAAGATGCATGACATGTTGAAAGATAAATATGAAAATATTCTCATGTCATGAAGATCGTTCTTAATAGAGAATTTTTTTCTTGTCTATAAACAATCACCATTAAGGAATGAGAATATGAGAGTTATAAAAATTCATAAGAACATGTAAAGTCATGAAGGTGATAGAAATAGACTTAAAAGGTACCCCAAGAAAGGTAAAAACAATTTTATGAGGTATCAAGGAAGAAATTATAACATGTGTTACTTTTCTAGGATGAATGGGAACACCTTCATTATCAATAGTGACTCACCATCATCCTCAACGTTTTTAAGTTCAAGGGAACCATCTCCCCATATGTTCCAAATGTTCTTACATGTTTAAATACTGTAATACTCAGGGAAATATTGAATACAAGGTGTAAGTTTACTCACAATAACATGAAGTGAAAGTAATATTAGATATAAAATTTTTCTAGAAATTCTATGAATAATGTGGTGATTGGATGTTTCATATCTAAATCAATCTGTTGTACCATGAGAAAATTATCTTGAAATATGGATTTACAAGACCAGAAGTTAGTGGAAATAATCCACTATTTTAGAATAATTGATTATGGCTACAATAAGGATGTATCTTAATTATACCTATTAATTTTTTAAAATGTTGTATTAGTTGTGTCATTTTTTAGTTTTTTAATTATTGATGAATAAAACAACCACTCAATAATTTATGTCCCAAAAATTATAATCCTTTCAAATACTAAAATGGTGAAGTCAAGTGGGGATTTAAGTTGACCATCCAAAGGATATATTTTTACTGATAAAGATAATTACTGGGGTTTCTTAATCCTATGAATATTGTTTTTGATGACTCCTATTTATTTCATACATTCTTAATGTAAGATAGACCATTAAAAATCACATGGATAATTTGAGATAAATAAACCATTAAAGGATCATCCTTGATGACTTGGAAGGAAAATGGAATTATCTTATCAGTGATGACATGTGGAATAACCAATTTTGTAAATGGTATTTCATTCACTCTTTGTTCTTTAAATCTTTTGTGCTAACAATTTTATGTGACCTTGGATAACATGGTATATTGACAAGATCAAAGAAAAAAAAAGCTTCGATGATCTTTAAATGGAATTCCCAGGATACATGGATATCCTTGTGGTTGTTTTCAATGACTCTTCTTTCTTACTATTATCTCCAACTCAGTAGGATTAGAGGACATTTTGGCATCTCAAGTTCCAATTAGTGAATTCACACCAAGAATATCCTGAGAGGGTACAACTATAGTGGAATGAAAATTTATTGAGTTGGGAATTATGACCATAAAATATGTTTAATTATTTGGTTCCAAATAATTAAAATGAATTAATTTATATAATAAACCAATAATTACATACATAAATATTACAATAATTTTAAATTAATATTCATTAAATTACATTACGGTCTATTGCATAACTATAATGGTTTAATGTCTAAGGAAGCTTAAATAAATAAAAAACACATTCATGATTGATCTACGTAATCTCTCACTTATTTCTTCACAAATAACACCCTTCTTAGTTATATAATACATAAAATAATTCTTTATATGCTGGGGAAGGGATACATATGAAAGGCTAAACACGGATAATCAATAAGGGTAATAAAGGGTGATATCAATGATCACTTAATAAAAACATGAGTATACTTTAATGAGAACATGATATTAAAATTTTAAAACCCTACCTAGAATATCATAGATCATAATATTGAATCATGTCACAAATCTTGGTTTTTCATAAGACATGGATCATAAAAATAATCAAATAACATGATCCATGATAGCATAACATTGGCATAATACATAATTTTTTTGCATATCAACATTCATATAAAATAATTTTTTTAGTCAAGGATCACTTCCAAGAATATCATAGTGGATTGGGTTTACTACTCATTTCATCTTATCCTTAGTCATAGTTCACTCCCAAAACTATCATAATGGAGATAGTCCCTTACTAAAATGGGTGCTCTCCTCATTTCAGTTCATATTATCTTATAAAATATCACCATTACCCAGTACATTGGAGAGATATGTAATCTTTATCCCACCCATCACATAATTAAAATCATACATATTTGTGTTAAAAGATCATAAAATAATTATTATATAATAACTCATAGAAATAAAATGGCTTTCATATACATTTCAACATTCAACATAACATAACCCATGGAAAATAAATGGGTTTTATAAACATATCATCACTATTAACCATAAAAAGAAATAATAAGGATGGTATCACTGAATTATATCCCCAATAAAACAATAGAAACATCAGAGGATGTTATAATATATGAAAATCTATGTAAAATATTACTTGGAATATTTCTGGAGGGAAATCACTTTCTAAGATTAAAATCACTTATTTATAATCTAAAAATTTTAAAATTATTATGGAAACATTTTCTTTTAATATAAACATTTAAAAATGGTATTTAATCTTCAAATAATTGATTTTTCATGACAACAGTAAATTATTTTCATTTTGTGTGTGTTAAGACAAGGATTCCTAAAATTTCAAAAGTACCTTATTTGAAAAAATATATAAAAAGACTCATTTTAAACAATTTTTTTAAAATTTAAGAATGCGTAATAGTTAATTTTAACAATCATATGATAACATTAAAAAATTATTTAACATGTTTTTAGAAAACATAGATATGGGAGAAAAATAATTTTTGACCAGAGAGAGAAATAAATTTAGTTTTTCAAGAAAATATTATATCATTCTCTTGAACACTAATAGAGATGGAAATGACAGTAAAATGTGTAATATTCATAAAAAAACAAATTAAATGAAAATAAATAATATTATTGAGAGGTATATCATAAAATTTTATTATCAAAAACTTATTCATAAAATATATCGGTAAACAATGGGATTGTAACATAAAACTCATATCACTTTGGTAAATTTCAAATCAAAATCTCATGAAATATTGAACCTTGTATGGATATTTTAATAGATATAATTTTTAATATAATTGTCATAAAATAAATTCATGGACAAAATATAAACAACATAAAATAAATAAATAGTGAATATGGCATATGTCTCACCGAAATAAAAGTTATACGGGAAACCCTTACCTCATGTTCGCCTTACTTTGAAAGTGCTCTGAACTCTTTTATAATAAATTTAAATTTATTATACTTATATACCATAAATTATATGAGAGTGATGAATATTAATAATATCAATGTAAAAACTAAACATTATATAAATGAAATACCACTTTCACATATTCTAAAATTGATTATATCTGATGAATGGATTTATGAAATTGATGATTCTCAAATAAATATTATTTCACAAACTGAGAATAAAATTTATTATTAATATTGAATGTTATAGGATTTGATGATATTATGGATACATTTAGTGGGAGAACCTATAGGCCTCTATCTTAGTGGAATTTTAATAACATACCTAAATTCCAATATTAGTTTCTATTAACACGTCAAGGCACTATAAAGAAAGAAGTTAATATTGTAAAAAAAACCTTCCTATGAACACTACTTTTCTATATAATTCCTTTGTGTCAATATATCATCACAAAATTGTTATACTTGTGTCATCAACCTATGTGCTTGATTTATTTTTACATGAATCTCTAAAATGAAATAATTGATGAACTACCAAGTCCATAGATTTAATCAAATAGCTCCATCTCAAACAAAGGTCCATAGATATATATTTTTACTAACTTAAGAGGTGGAAATACTTTCATGAATTATTTAATTAATTTCATTTCACTTATGATACACCCAAACTATTCTACCTCACTTGGAGCATATATCATTATGATTTTGGTCCATATATAAAATTATGTGATTCATGATATACATTAATAACAATATCATTTATATGGACCAATACACATTCCAATAGATAAAAATATCCAATTATATGTAAAACATGTGGAAGTCCTATTAGCATGTATGTCCTCATAAAATCCCATCTTGGAGATTACTGAGTTCCAAATTCATGAAAGGAAGACTCATTATATTATGTGTCCTCTACACCAAATATTAAAACATCATATGTATCCCATCATATATAAGTTATATTGACCATGGTATTTATGTTTTAGAAATATTTTCATTGCATCTCTATGTTCTCATTATAACAGGGAAATATTATAAACATGCGACAATATTATGAGGAAATTATCATATCAATTTTAAAAAGAATAAAACTCATTATCTGTTAATGTATTTATTAATATTATACTAATTGATATTAAAAATGTCAGTTGGTTCTAGGGAAAAAACTCTAATAAACTCCCACTTTAATTAGAGATAATTGTTAACAACTTTTAGTATTCTATCTCTCATATGATATTCATGCTAGTTGTGAGTTAATTAGTTATTTAATGAGTCCTCCATATTATATTCTTTGGAAACTCTTCTAACTATTACCTCTCCCATTTTAAAAAAATCCTTCAAGATATGATACATTCAAATTATATGCTTCATTTTTCGGTGTGGTCTAGTTTCCTTGGAAGGAACCACTAATATAGTATAATATCAATATAGAGTGATACCATATTTACTACTAGGTACAACACCAATCTCCTAGATGAATTTTTATTTTCATGATGATTATTTATTTACATAATAAGTCATAATATTCTCAAACTCTGTTATATAATTAGTGACTATTGGTTATATGAACTCCTGCAGCTCAAAATACTTCAATTAAGGAAAAATACATATCAAAAATATGATTCCATGTCATTCTAAACTATTTCCAAACTAGAATATATGTATCCCCATAAAAATAGTTCATTAGATCCACCATAAACCAATAATATGTCTTTTTATAATGTAGACACTCCAGGATAGTCTTTACAGTCAACCAATCTATCACTCTTGGGTCTGATTGATATCTTACTTCCATGATTAAGGCATATTAAACATTAATCCTAGTATATATCATATAATAAATGATAGATATAATCACTGAATAGTAAGGTATTATACTCATCCCCCCTCATAGAACACCTTTTCTCATAAATATTTATACTAAGTGACATTTGAAGAAACGCTATCTTAGATATCTCCATATTGAATCTCTACAATACCTTTTAAATTTATATACATCATTACCCATATAATATAAACTAATTCACCTATGTCTTTCATGGATAATAATTTTTTTAACTGCATCTTAACTAACTATAATATTGGTATATTATTTCCCATTAGTACTATATCATCAACATATACTTCTAGGAGAACTAAAACACTCCCACTAAACCTCTTTTTGATATAGGGATAACATTCATTATTTATAAAACGAAATTCCATTCTCGAGTCATCAAGACAAATTTTATATGATCTTGATGATTTATTCAACCCCTAAATTTGTCTTTTTAAATTTCACACCGTATTGGCATCCTTTAGTGTCATGAAACCCTCTAGTTGTGTCATTTAAACAACTTACACAAGGTTTATTTTAAGTAAGGTTTCCTTTACATCCAGTTTATAAATATCATATTCATGTTAAGATATTATATAAACTAGATTTATACTTTATTTTAGCATAATTACTAGTGAAAAGGTTTCATTATAGTATATGACTTGACATTGATTAAACCCTTTAGAAACCAATTATACCCTATAGGCACTTAATTTAATAATTATGTATAGTCCCTTCTTAAATGAACATGTGAAAAAAACATTATTTATATCAACTGGAGGATGTACCAAACCCTTTTCCTGGTTCTGGTAAAATCCATTATAAAATTCATGTTATCTTACCACATTGAATATTTTTATATTTTTAATACTTACTTATAGATCTGAGGTTCATTATTATCAACAAATACTTTTTCACCATATTTAGTGACTAGGAAACTTTTTCCCTCTAATTATATAACCTATATGGTTCTCTTACATAGTATTTCTATCTCTATAACAATTTCCTCCACTAGTGCTAGTGGAATTTATTCATATACCAACTTTTGTACATTATGGGATTTAAATTCATCAAACTCCACCATACTACTACAATCACTTTTATAGATATGTTCCCTCTCAATAAAGGTGGGACACCTATCTACTGGGTACCTTTTATCTATGTGGTTTTATATAATTTAGTTTATTTTGGATATACAATAAATATTTACTTCATTCCTTGTGATTCCAGATTATTTCTTTGATAATCCTTAAAAATTTCCTTGCATCCCCACACAAGAATATGTGATAAAACTAATTTCTTCACATACCATAAATATTATGGAATTATTCTTAAATCATTATTTTTACTCTATTTAGTATATATATTCTGGTATATAAAGTGTATCCCTAAAATGATAATAGAATATGTATATGAATCATCATCGATATCAAAATGTTCAATAAGGTGTGATTCCTCCTCTCACTAACATCATTCCACTATGGTGTATTAGGAGGAGTGATTTGATTTAATATCCCAAACTCTTTAGGATAATCAATGATCATTGGGTAAATATACTACCCAAATTATTCTGATTAGAGTTTATTTACCTTCATAACAAGTTGATTTGATACTTAATTCTAGTATTATTTGGATTTATGAAAGGAATTAAACATATACTACATTATGTATATATATCCAAATATAATAAATTCATTTATTAAAGTAATGAAGTAATATTTTACTCCTCTATCGTTTACTAAAATAAGATCGCACACATCTATATGAACCAATTCTAGAATATTTTAGTCTCTTTCACCTTTATGGAGATTTTTTATTTTTCCCTAAAAATAAGAATGTAATATATCCATGAATATTAGTTCAAAATAATCTAAATATCCTTATTGATATATTTTTTCAAAAACATCTCATTTATATTACCAATTTGGTGATTCTACAACTGGGTGTGATAGGGGTAATGTGAACTTATTTTCTTATCATTTCCAGGACTTTATTTTCATATTATTGTATATAAATACAATTATTCATATGTTCCATCCCAAAATTTATTTTATCTGTATAAATGTATAATTATTTATTTCTAAACATGAAAATAAAAACATCTACATATTTACTAGACATCGATATTATATTATTAGTTGGACTGGGAATGTATTAATAATTCTTCAAAATTAAAACCAATCCACTCAATAATATGAGATAGTAGTCTCCAATATCATTCAAAAATATTATTTCTCTATTAGTACCTCTAATATCCATCTTACCTATTTTATTCATCCAAAATCTACTTTCTTCGTATATTTGGATACAAATGTGTGAACCACAAGTTGAATATAATACCCACTTTATAGAAATAAAATGACTATACTCAACAATGAATGTACTTAAAGCTTCCCCTTGATTAATTTTTGAGGCATGGTTCTCCTTACTAAGAAATTAAATACCACATGAATACCACAATATTCTATTTCTTATCCCCTTTCTAGATATTTATATTCTTGGATGGTCTGTGTGAAGGTTCCTAGACATGGAGTTTGTCTTAGATCTTTTCACCTTTCCTTTCCTTTTTTCACCAAAATGACATAAGGTTTTTCATGCATCATATTTCTATACTATAGTAAAGTTATATCCATTAGATCATGTAGTGTCTTATCTATATGTTTCATGTTAAAATTCACAATAAAAATAAATAATCTCAAAGGAAGTTATGTGAGTACGAGTTCTATGCACAATTCCATGGGCCACTTGAAAATAATATTTTCAAAACACGAAATGTATCTAATAATATTAACTACATAAGTTATAACTGACACAATTTCTCTTCAATTGCATGTAAATATTTCCTTTGATATCTCATACATCTCTTTTCTTATTTTCTCAAAATACAGAACCCAGAGATGAGACCACATGGCATTTGTATTTATGTTTTCATGAATATTTTAGATCTCACTGGTAAGAGATGATAACATGAGGATTTGTAAATTCAATTCATCATGCATGTGTTTCTAGAATATGTTGAGTACCTACTAACATGCCTCCTTATAGGGCTCAGTAGGAACTTGGGACTTCAACATATAAAAATTTCTCTCTTGGCATAGTAAGATGTGCAAGAACATATACCACTATTCAAAGCTTTTATTGGTTAAGATATTATATGTCCCTAAGATGGATCACGAGGATAATGTTGTGGTTAACTAGATTTCCATTTTATAAAATAGATAAAATATAATTTAGTATTTTATTTTGATTAATTATAATGATATAACAAATTAATATTTTTAGTCTCTCACAATTTGATCAAATCTCAATATCCCTCACCATTGGATTTATAATATCATGTTACATGGATAATTTAATGGAAAGGATCCATATTCCCCTTCTCATAACCCATACTATGTCCATGAAAATTATTCAAAAATGTTTTGGTATTTTATTCTTTCTAACTAAATTAACTCATGATTCCTTGATATTTTGAGGCGACACCCCAATCTAGTAATTTTAAACTCATATTCACTCAAATATTACCTCCAAATTGTCTTAAGTATACTATGTTCATTACACTATAGTATTAATGTTGTTAATTCAACCGGTTATCTTTTTTGAGAAATCATAATAATTTAATGTTTCCTCAAATATGGAATTATTGACACCTTAACCACATGACTTACACTTTTTAAATTGATTCAATGTCAGTTGGTGTAAGACAGAGTGTACACCATGTGACACCATTTGGGTCACTAGTATGTATTTATTTTACTTTCTATTTAACTTTATGTTTCTAGGATTCGGGGGTTAAATTTTGATAATTTTTTAAAACAAGATAGGGAGCACATTTATCCCTTGATTAGTTCTAACCATATTTATAGATATATAATAATTGTGTAAGGTATTCTAGATCCACTTTTTATGGTATAATAATGTTTTGTTAAACTGATTATACTCTCCATGAAAAATATGTAACCAATTTATTTCATGTAGTTGATCATCTTGGTCGATGCATGGTTTGGGAAACCATATGGTATTCCCATAATTCAAAAACAAATATGAAAAATACCATTTTAACTTATGAAATATTAACATCACCACCTATATTTCTCTCTCCATCACATGCACAACCTCCTCATTGGTTGATAACTCCTTCTTCCATTTCTACATGATATTTCCCTTTCATTCATGGTGGATTTCTCTAAGGAATGGCTTGATTCCTCTTAGTTTTCTCTTCTCAACCACTTCTAATGACTTTTTATTCTTTATTTTTTAGCTTTTAGAACTATAGGTGACCAATAGGGCCAAACATAGGGTTAGGTATGATTTCCTAATGAAATTTATTGGTCATCTTAGTTCATCGTTAAAACTTCTTCTTGATTCTTGTGGATTCCAATAAAGGAGGAAAGGTTAGATCCATTTTTTGAGGTAGGTGTCTCGAGTTAATAGGACTCCCCATAGAATACTTTAGGTTCATGTTTTTAATTTAGTTTAAAATTATTAATTGGGATTTTATTATGTTATTTTGGGATGTGGGATAATTAATTTATGTTCACATTGGGTTATTTCAAATTAAATGTTGTTTTCAAGTGTAGTTTTACATGAAAATAGTTTTGTTCATTAAAGGTGTTTTATGAAATTTTTCAAAGGGAGTTTTAACTCTAAAATGAGTTCAAGAAGTCTTGGTTATAAATGTTTTTCTGTGAAAATTGTTTTTATACATGAGCTATGTTGCTAAAATATTTAAAAAATTTAGTCTTGACTCTGAGGTGATTAAAAATGATATTTGTAAAAGGGGATTTCTTTGTATTGATGTTTATTTTATTTACATTCCTGGTTGATAATGTAACTGTATTTTTATTTTTTACAAATTTGTTATGATTAAAAAAGGGTGACCTTAGGTATTTATATGAGTGGATGGGTGATACACTAGCTTTAGTCATGATGTTATCTATGGGTTGGTTCTAGTAGCCTCTAGAGTCCAAATAAATCATACTTTTTTAGGATCACATAATCCAGATAGTGTTTTGTGATCAATTCCTAGTGACTTTAGAACCTATAGGTTAGAGCTCTCCTATGTTTCTAGTTTTATGCTTTGGATGACACATGGATGTATTTAAGATTGAATGAGTTATTTATTATTCCCTACTCACTGAGCTTGATACTACATAGATTTTGATTCCCATATATTTTATTGATGATAATTTATGATTTATTTACGAAAAATGTCTTATTTTAAAGAAAACCAAAGGTTTTGATAAAAATGTTTTAAAATTCATAATGGATTTCAACTATCATTTTAAAACCTAGACTAATAGTTTTCATTGCTAAATTCATTACATAGATTCATGGTTGTATCCTACATGACTTTGAATAACACCCTAAAAATTCCAACGTGAATATGCAGACTTGTTTTGTATGGTATGGTTGAAGATAAGAGTTCCATGAATATGATGAATCCTCTTATTGATTGTTTTCCTTTTTGGGTATGTTTCTTGTGGTGACTGATTATCACATGGAGGTTGGGATCATGTGGAGTGTCATGAGACCCTTGTAATTTTTGGTTTGTTTGTATCAGTCTAACTGGAAATTTCTATATTTTGGTTGTCTTGTATTTTGTAATTTAATTATCTCTACTTCATGTTTCAATAAAGTGATGTCAGTTATTGTTTTGGTTATTCTTATGATGTATTTTTTCTAGGTTTTGGTTTAATACTACTATACTCTATTTGTTTATTTATAATATTTATGAAACTATTTGTTTGATGGAATGGGAATACATTTTATAAATAGAATTTTATTTATTCTTAGTAGAATCAATTCAATGGTTTATTTGGATTCAAACACTGAAACCATTCAAAGATGATTTTATTTCATACTCTAGTTCTTGTTAAAATCATTTGGTGATCATGAACAGTCATTGAACATTTTGGTGAGTTGGTTTGGGTGACAGTTCATCTCATCCTAGGTCAGTTCATTTAAAAATGGTATCAAATCCCTCTTTTTATTAGGGGAAAAATGTATTATGGAGATAATATCATTAGGGATCGATGGGAAAGTACAAGGAGTTACAAGCTATAATGACCCCGACTCTAGTATCCTAAATCCGGTGGTTACTTTATTAGATTGGAATAATATATAAGCAATCATATCCAGAAGGACCTAATAGTTTAGTAGTCTTGGTAAACCTACTTTAATCTAACATTAAAATTGAAAAAATAAAATAAAAAAAGTGTTTTATTTGATAATACCATTATTCCTCATAGTGTACCCCCATATATCAATACCAAAACACATCCTAGTATCTTAGGAAAAATAAAACATAAGGGGTGAGATCAGATGCTCAGTAAGGGTAACCATACATCGAAATATATCATGAATAAAAATAATAATCAATATGGTATGGTAAATAACTGAAACTCATTTCATTTAATCAATAAAGAGAATCCTGACATGGAAAAAATACATTTTTATTAAATAAACCCATATAAATAATCATAAAAGATTGAAACTTTTCCATGGATATTATAACTAATTTAATAATCACATTTTCATCAATAACTGATCTTATAATGAGAAAATGATTAATTTCAAACATCTAAAACTATCAATAACATTCCAAAGAAAGTTTACATCTGTGGGTAGAAACCCATCTAATATGTCCAATTGATTTGTCTCAAGAGACCTGTCAATGCATCGAGGGGATATTTTTAACCAATACCTACCCATAACATACTTTGTTCAATGCATTAATCCTATGAAATGGGTGACACATAATGAATATAATCATTCATGTTTAAAAAATAACATATTAAATGTTAATACCTACCTCATTCAAACAAACATAATCAAGAACCATCAAAAGTAATATAATGAATGATAATAAAATTGTACAAAATCAGCAAAACTAATCATAAACCATAAATATTAGGAATATTGATGATATAAATACAACTTATCCCCAATTGATTATATGTAAAATAAACGGTTGATATCATTGACAAATAAAAGTATTATAAAAATTTCATTAAAAACTTTTTTGAGGAAAACAACCTATTCACTTTGAAAATATTTTCAAAACAAAATGTTAAAAAAATATTGAGAATAATTTACATTGAAAATAAATTTTTAAAATTGTAAAATATTTAAAAATTTTATTCTTCATGATGGTATAAAATTACATTCATGTCATATACAATAAAAAAAATATTCCTTTAACATTTTTGAAAAAATACAAACGGGCCATGTTTTGAAAACAACAAGAAGATTCCTTTTAAAACTTTTTTTAAATAAGTAAAAATGGGTAAAATTTTATTTTATATATCATTTGGAAAATTTTAAAAATATTCTTTTAATTTTTTTTTGAAAACATGGATTTTTATGAAAATGTATTTTCAACCGAAGTGAAATAAAACCGGTTTTTCTTAAAAATATTTTATCAACAATTGTAAGTACCAAAGAGTATAGGAATGGTACAATTACTTGAAAATTATCATTAATAAATTATGTATAATAAAATATATTTATTTTAAGATACAAATATAATATAATACTCCGAAGGGATACTTAAATAATTTTTTTTGAATAATGATGAGATTGTGAAATAAACCCTTACCACTTTAGTAACTTCTGAATCGTAAGCCCCATAAAATAAATAACAAATAAAAAAACATTAAGTAACATTAAGATAAATATATTTTTTATATAAAATATCAGAGGGTAAGTATATGCATCATGAAATGGAATTATTGGTGAATGTTTTGTATGTCTCATCGAAGAAAAACTGATAAGAGAAACCCTAACCTAAAACTTAACTTCCTTAATATGAGTTTGAACCTCCTGTATAATATATATAGTTAGATTATAAATATATTATAGAAACATTATCACATGTATAATTCCATATATTATTTACTTATAGTATTTTATCACCTTTTTATTAATAACTCTTCTAAAATCATTGTTTCTGGTGATAATTGGTTCATTTTTCATGTATGTTTTTGTTCAGTAATTTTGATACTTTTAATTTGATCATTGTTACATAATATCCAAAATTTTAACAATGATATAAATAAAATATATATTAATTATTTATTTATTTATATTAATCTATAAACTATCTATATAGAAAATGGATTATATCATTCATAGAGATGGTAGGTTGTACGTACGCATGAACATTGTTTCTGTTTTTCTCAAAAGATGAAAAAAAGGAGAATAGATATTAATTAAATTTTTCAAAATTATTATTATGTTATTTATATCATTTATACTATTAAAATTATCCATTACTACCATCTATGTAAGAATAAAATGAAAAAAATTTCACATCATTACGTAGAGGTGGTAGTTCACACGTATACATGGGCGATGTTATTATTTTCCAAAGGATTTGAAAGAAAGATCTTATATGTGATATTTTATTTTCATAATTATTATTATATAATAAATATAACATATATTCATTAACTTTTAACATAATACCTTTCATGTAAATCATAAGAAAAAAAACAAATCACATCACTTCTTGATGCAGTAGTCTTTGGTACACATAAGTGATGTTATCGTATCACCCAGAGAATGGAAAGTAAGACGGTATATATGATATAATAAATAAATAATTATATTAATGTCATAAATATAATATTAATATTTTAAATCCATCATTATATCTATCCTTAAAATGTGGTGATGAAAAATGAGTTATATCAGTTTGCGAGGTAATAGTCCTCCGTACACATGATTGACAACTTTGTTTCCCATTTGATGGAAGTGGAGATGGATATGGGTTATGAAATTAACGTACTAACCTATTTTTATATATTATATAATTTTTTATAATATTATCATATTTTATTAAGGTTTTATGTTAGCCGAAGATGAAATAAAACAAATACACATGTTTAATAATTATAGCACTTCTTCGAAGAGCCACTTTAGGTTTATAATTAAATCCTTATTAGGAGTTCTTACTAATAAAAATAAATAATTCAATATGTAGGGAGGGAAGTGAGTAATTTATTTTGTTATTGACTGGCTAATAAAAAGGGTTTTAGAAGTGTGAATAGGGGAGGATATGAGTGGCCTTTTATAAGTGGGGGAGAGGACACACATTGATTTTTTTAAAATACAAAGTAATAACCACATTTCTTCATGAAAAAAGCCTAAAATTATTTTTATTTTAGATACATGGAGATTATATGATCTAAATATTACTATAAAATGATTTTTTTAGTAATTCTGTTATTTTTAACCCTTATCATCTTATTTTAAGCTCCCTAGTAAACCCATTTTTACTTTAACCGTAGTAATTAATTTTTACTGTTTTGACTATTCAATATAGTAAAAAATTAATTTGAAATAATTATATAATATAAATTAATATGATTCCAAATATTTAATCTATTTTTTCAAATTCAATTCAAAGAAGTGAAGTAATTCAATTTAAAAATAAACTACGGATGTGATGAAAGAGTGGCTTTCCAAAGAAAAATTCCCATAAGTATAAAATGTTTAAACATAAAAATTCAATATGAAATTAATTAAAATGACCTAAATTAGTTAAATTATAATATAATTGAACTAATTTTACATAAAAAATTAAAATATAATTATTCTTTTAATATAAGTTAAAAAAAATAAATTTTCAACAAAAATCAGTATATTCACTATTCAACAAAAAATTAATATTTTCAGAAAAATCCCGAAAATTAACTCAAAGATAATTTTAATGCGAGTTTTTAATAAATTAATATTATTTTTTCAAATAAATTTTTCATGTTTTCTAAAATTCCATTTTACATTATGTGTGAATGGTGTGAATAAACCATCTTTTAGAAAAATATAGATTTTCAGAAATCAATTGTTTCTCTTTCAAATAGTTGTAACTTTATTTCTAATAAATAGAAAACCATTGAATTTATTTTTTAAAGGTTTTAACCATGTTATTTATATAATTTAGTTATTACTATTCATACCCTCTATCTTAATGGTTGGTTTTTAATGGTCATGTTTAAATAATAATATTTTAATTGTGTATCATGGTTCATTCAAACTCAATGTTGTGTTCATTACAAGATATTCAAGAGATTCAATTTATTTAAAAAGAAATATATTGTACTTTCTAGGGTGTTAAATTCATTTATAATATTGTTTTTTTGTTGCATATATTCTATCAAATATGATGATCCTCTTTTGAAATCATGGGATATTACATACCCCCCCCCCCCCAAATAAAAAAGTTTCCTTGAAATTTAATATTGATCTCATTAATCAAGGGTTTGAAATTTGGAAATTACATTCTTGAAATCCAATATAATGATAATGGTTAACAAATCAACCTCTTAAAAAAAGGAATGTAATGTACAAATGTCATTTGGAATAATCACATAACTATGTTTACAAGTATGAGAACATAGTTGGGAAGTGAAGATATGGACACGAACGAAAATAAAAATTCACCAATAATGATGGAGGATGATAGATTTCAATGATCAAAAGAAATGTAATGATCTAAAGAAAGTCAATGACCACAAAACCAAAAATCTAAGATGAGCTCAGGGGTCATTTGATTCACCAGAAATAGATGTACTAGGATAACATTTTTGTTTCAATATTATTTTTCAAGAGTTGAGAAATTTCTTTACCATCTAGACTAAGAAAATATAAAAATAGATTTACTTGATATATTTATATCTAATATGAATAATATCATCCTTTATTTGTGCTTCGATCAATCCCCACCTCATTTTTTACTCCAAGAAATGAATATACAAAATGAATTTATATTCCCAAAGAACATTTAACAGATAATTATAATGACAATTCATTCCTTATATCTCTATATATTTTCCAAAAATATTGGTTATCACAAGTTATCCAATAACACCCGATGTTTGACTTAATCCTTTCCATATATAGTTATCCTTAAGACTCATCCAAAATAGTTCTATCAAAATTCAAAATCCTAATATTTTGAAAGATGGCCACTAAAAGAACATTATATTCCCAATATACTATAAAGTGGATAATAATGTCAGATTAAAAATACGTGAATTCCCTGATCACTATAAAAACATAATGAAAATATAAATGCTTCTAAAAATAAAATATCAAGTTATTGAATATATTCCATAAACCAATACTTTCAGTAAACTCCAGAAAATATGGAATAAACCATCGAACATATAACCAATTTCATAGTCACAAACACTATCCCATAAACATCTCATTATTATCTCAACATCAGGCACATATTAACTATTATCCTCCCTTAATAATATATATTTTACAAGAGTTTTAACTTGTTTCTAAATCACTTTTCTTGGTCATCAGTATTATTAAAAAAATTCTCTCAAATGATATAGTAAATCATATTGAAATACAATCCTTATACATTTCATGATTTTACAACCAAAATATCATTAATAAAATATAGCTATAATATAATTCTTGAATCCAAAAAATAATAACATTAATATAACATTTATCCCTTCCTTATTGGTTTGAGTCGAGGTGAGATTGATGCTTGGCCTTAAGAGACATCCCCAAGGTGAAAAAGGATGGTAATAAATTCCAAAGACTTCAATACAATTGGGGGATTATTTGACCTTTGAAACTAAAATAACAAAAACCATCATACCATAACAAAAACCCACTAAATGTTGAATGATAACAATGTATACAATTCAAGGTCTAAACAAAATAAAATAATACCCAATTAATCCATAACCAAATCAGAGTACCAAAGAGGAAGACTAAACCACACTGATCAAATAATCCAAATGCATAGATCCATCTCTCACAACATGCTCAATGCTCCAACTCCCTAATACATGCCCAATTATCATGAAGCACTGCTAAAGAAGTTAGATACTTTACCTTTACCTGTGTCTTGATAATAATATCTGCAAAAGCACCAATGTGCCAAAGCATGGGTGAGTAATGAAACATGGTAGGTTCTCCACAAATTACTTCCCTACTCACGCAAATAGGATATAACATGTTAGCACATTTATATAAAACAATTTATATAACATAATTGAAAACAATTTATATGAAAGCCAAGTAGTTTCACACCAAAAACAATTTCCATACTAAAAGTGTTTCCATGTAAAACAGTAATGTAAGTCATTAAACCATTTATCAAATCCTATTTTGGAATTATCCATTCCATTTAAAAATTTCAAACACACACACACACTCGGCCACACAATTTTGGTGTTACCATTTATAGAGGAACTTCATGTTCAAAACCTATCCCTTTTATTTTGGAACCTCACAACCATTATTCATCCCATTCAATTCATGCACAACCATTAATGCCAAAAACATATGCGAACGAATTATTCAAAATAATTTCAATAACAAACCCATTATTGAAAACACTTTTCCATCCAATTTTCCATTAATAGAAACCAATAAATCATTTTAAAATCATTTTACCACTTTCAATGTCCACCAAAAAACCCAATTTTTACAATTCTATAAACCTTCACGAAAGAGGGTTTCCATCAAGAAATGAAAAAAAAATTCACAACCAATTTCAAGAAAAAAAATTATACTAAATCAATCCTTCATGTTCTAATAATTTGAGTTAAGATAGAGACCACATACCTTGGGAGTTATGGTGAAAACAAAGAACGCCACAAATTCTTCAACAAAACCGGGTTGATTCTCTAAAAACACGCATTAGATCTCATTACCTATAATCAAAAAAGTGAAATATCATCATGATTGTAATAAAATATCCTATAGGTACCCCCACTGGATTAGATACATGAATTCAAAATAGGGAAAAAGATAAGATCTAAGAAAACCCACCAATAATGGAGACTTACCAAGAAATCCAACTTTTAATGCAGCAATATTTGCCAAAGGATTTCTCCTAGATTGAATGGGAATGTCTCTACAACCTTTAAGAGGAGGAAAATCTAAATTAGGCTCTATAATAGTGAACAAAAATGTAATTTAGTGAAAATAAAAGATAGGTTCACTTTTTTATGATCCAAATTTTAACCGTGAAGAGTTATATTTATGGTTTGGAAAACCATGCACTAACCATGAAAATTACCTTCTACCAAAAATAAATGTTTCTCCTAGGTGGCTACATGGTTTGGTCAAACCATTAAACTCCATAGAATCCCTTGTTTCACTTTTCTTAGTTTCCTATAGTATATTAACTGTTTGTACTAACAATGATCAAAATGTGAACATCCATAAACTCCCCAAAATAATTCCAAAGTTCCTCAAAAACCTCCCAAAATTCACCCAAACACTTTATATACTAAATATACATAATGAAATGGTTACTTAAATGAAACTAGGGGTGGTTCATTTTCCAAACCATTGGTCTTTCCATCCTTGGAATGTAGAAAAACATTGTTTCCTTGAAAGCATTTGGGCCATTTATCAATCACATATTTCTCATGTTTCCAAGTTTCCTCTTAGATTTGACCTTTTTACCACAAAACCCACAATAGAACAATGATTTTTCCATGAAGGACTTTCTCTTTCTTATCAACAATTTGTACCATCAATTGAACCAATGAGGCATTTGGCTATAGTTAAATGTGATCACATCGAATCACATGGTCAGGATTAGGTTGATACTTTTTTTAACTGAGATGTATGAAACACATTACGCACTAAAATAAACCACAGTGGAAATTACAACTGATATTCTCTATAAAAAATAGGATCATGTATCTTGAAAGAGCCTATGTGTCATGGAGATAACTTTACCTACTTCCCAAAATAATTATTCCCAAGACTTAGAGAGATTATAAAGAACACATTATCACTAACCTAAAATGGAAATGGAATTCAATGATGATTCACATATGATTTATGATGACTCTTAGTCTTTTTCATTATCTTTGTGGTCAACTAAATCTTTTTTGTTGTCTCTTGGATAAGGCTTAGCCCAACCAGGGAAATATCTCCTATTACCACCCAATAAAGTAGAAAACGACACAGATTTCCATACAATACTTCATATGGAGCCATATTTATCTAAAATTGATAACTATTTTCATAGGATAACTCCGCTAAAGGTGTGTTCTCCTTTTATGGGCCACAAAAATCCATTACACAATCCTGCAACATGTCTTAGAACATTTGTATCGTCCTTTCATATTTTCCATCCATATAAAGATGATACATCGTACTCACGGTCAACTGAGTCCCAAGATCATTCTATAAGGATTTCCATAAATTAGACATAAACCTTGGATCTATATCAAATCTACACTATAAGAGATTCAAAAATATGGATGAAATGGGCCAACTTTGTGAGTATATCTACAATCACCTATATGGTGTCTTGTTTCTAAACTGTTCTTATGAGACCTATTACAAAATCCATGGCTATCTACTCCTATTTCCAAACATGAATAGTTAAAGACTGTAATATACCACGTTGTCACTGATTCTCTACCCTATCCTTCTAACAAGTAAAGAATCTAGAAAAAACCACAACCACCTTTCTTTTCATACCAACCCACTAAAACTTTTCTTTCAATTCTGTAAACATATTTTGTATACCAGGATGAAAAACCAATTTAGAATGGTGGTAATGAGGAATAGGTTTTTCTTGATAATACATAGGTACAACCATCTGATTTCGAAACCATAACCCTAAATTCCCATCCATCCTCTATCACCCAATGGTATCCCCACCATTGAGTTTTGAAATCCTAGAAACACATCATTAATTGGATGTTTATAACTCTATAATTATCTCAACCAAATCTACGACAAAAGAAACTAGAAATAAAACTAAATAAACTCCTAGATCTTCACATTCCAAGTGCATTTTGGCTATCACTAACATCAACTACCACTTATCAGAGGCCTCTTTTTCCAATTGGGCATGTAAATTTTTTTATTAATACATTTTCCACATAATTTACATTACTTAGTTTGTAAATCAATTAAAAGTAAACATTTTGAGATATCACATCCATCTTCTTTGTCTCAGGTTCAAATCCCTTGGTGATAAAATATGTTTCAATCTCTTATGATCCGTAAACATGGTGAATTCCTCGCCAAATAGGTAATGATTCTAAGCCATCAAAGCATTAACTATAAAATCTAACATCAAATCATGTGTTGGATAGTTCTTCACTTTCAATCATAACTACCTTGATCCATAAATGACATCATGATCTCCATGTAAGAGAACACATCCCAACACTGATTGTGAAGTATCACAATACACCACATACCCTTGTCCTGATTCTAGAAATATCAAGATCGGTGTTGATGTGATTTGAACTTTAAGATCTTTAAAATAATTATAATATTGATTATTTCATTAAGATTGAAATTTTTTCCCTATTAATGTTGTTATAGGTAAATCTATTCATGAAACAACCCGGACAAAATGTCTGTAATAACTAGTGTGACCAAGGAAACTGTGTATCTAAAAGACATTATTTGGATTTTTCTAAGAGATAACATCCTATATATTTTCTATATCCATATAAACACCTATTCCAGAGATAACATGTCTAAAGAAATGTACCTCTTATATCAAAAACCACACTCTGATTATTTGGTATACAGATGATGATCGCTCATATTACAACCATCTTTCTTATTAAAAATTAATTCTTGATTTATTGCATAAAATAAAACATAATAAAACCAAGAAGATTGATAATTCTAGTTTCTTTTTAAATTAGGAACATTACATAACAATTTAAATAGTAAAAATATCATCTTTAGTGAAAATATCCTTCACATGCTTGCACTTAAAACTGCACTGCATAACCTGGGGACATACATAGGAATGATGTGAGATATAAAGCTGAGTAAGGGAATAAAAATGGTATACCATTAAGATAACAATACATGTTAGACAATATTAATAGAAATAGATTATAAAAGTTATTATAATCATAAAAATGAATATTAAGACATGATATAGCATGAAAACATGGGAAATGTGGCAACATATTAAAACACTACATCATAAACAAAGGTCAAGTCTAACTGCCAAGTGATCATGATGGAAAATGTCCCATAAAGGAATAATGTTCACTCCCTATTTCAATAAGATGACTAATGAGACTAAGCATTACCCATTTTATTATATTACTCTATAATTCTGGATTCACCTATCACATTGATTTCATTCTCATGTTTAAGTGTGAAACATATATCATAAAACATGGATTCATTCATTATCATATTTTATTACAAGATCAATGAGCGTTGAATAAATACATTTAAGTCCCATGTCAAATAATTATAGGTGTATAACGTTTAAAACCCTTGATAAGAAATGTGTATGGTATGCACTACATAATAGTTTTGGCATGGAAAATCATGGTGAAATTTTAGTAGCATGACAGTGTCACTTAAAAATTAATAAAATGGGTTGTTGAGAGATAAAGGGGTATATACTTATTTGGATATAAAGTTGGTATTAATAGAGAAATGAAATTATATATCCCAACATTATTAATTGTAAACAGAAGGAATAAGATAATAAAGAAACTAGAATAAAGAAGAGAAAGTGAGGATCCCTTACTTTAGAGTGTGACTCTAAATGCTTGTGAGGAGCTTATTAAGAACTTGGGGGCACCTTGGGAGGACTCTAAAGAGGGGAGGAAAGAGTAATGAAGTGATAAAATTATTTCGAGGGATTAGAAATGGGATATTGGGTGGGTTTATATATAAATGAATGGATAATTCTTTATCGTTTCTCAAACATAGGTTTTGGACTCTATAAAATAAAATCACCAAAACCACAAAACAACTCATCGTTTTTTAAAACAATTTATGCCAAATGGGAGTGGTTTTCATCATTTCATTAGGAAAATATATAAAATTAATAAATTAATACCCTTTATTTTGTGGAATTTGGACATACCCTTAAATAAAATATTTTACAACTTTAAAATATATTAACGGTATTGGGGGATTCAAAAAGTCTTTATAAAATTAATTAAATAAACATAAAATAACATTATTTTAAATTAAAAAACATAAATTTTGTCATTGATACTACTTATAGTATTTATTGCATCACTTTTGGGTTGTTATGATGTCATAAAACACAAAGTATATTTATACGGTATTTAATTTTTACCAAAAAAATTGATTACCATAAAATTATTAAAAATTCACCATATGATAATTTCAACATTACGATTACAAAAATAATATTCATTTTATATAAATAGTTATATAAATATTTTAATTTTCACTGAATAATCGACCTATATTAGAAATGATTGTTTTTTTGACATTAACAGTTCTTGAACCCTTATAAAAATTAAATTTGACTTTATAAGAATTGTATTATCATTTATATTTAATAAAAAATAATTTAATAATAATATTTTATTAAAATATTATTTATATCAAAAATTACATTAATTCATCAAAATAAAATACTTAATTACATTTGAATATTACCTGAAAATTCCATTTCTTTAATTATATATAAAAAATCGTTTAAAAATTAATAGTAATAGGATGAAAATATATTCATTATTCTATGAAAAATAAATATTTATATTACTAGGTTCTTGATACATATCCTTTTAACACACCAGAAGACTCCCTATGAGTAATGTGCGTGATGGTGGGATTTTCCTATAGTGGTTTTGTGTACATGGTTTGGGTTGTGATCTCAATGAAATTGAACTTCTCCCACAAATGGTTTCACTCAGTCTTATATTTTTAGATCTGATATTGGGCTTGGTCTAGGTAAAATCCTAATTATGATATCTTCCTTATAAGCTCTAATAAATTGATTTCATAGGGTATGATCATACCGGTTGAGGTCATCACTTCCTTTGTCTGTGTCAATTGGATTTGTTAAAAAATTATACTGATCTTGTTATCACAATTAAACGGTTATATTATTAATGTTAATGATTCTAAATTTTCATTTAAATCCAATAGGATATAAAAAATCTAATTAAGTGCATATGTTTTCTATAACCATATTACATAATAATACATTTCACTAATTTATAAGGGAAATTTTATTTATAATAGTTCGGGTTGTTACATCTCAAGATTCCCAACATTGTCACTAAGTGTTACTCATGCTCCACCTATGCCCTTGAATACACCAATATATCATTGAAAAAAACCACATCAAAATAATCCATATATCTATTAAATATCTTATTCATCAATTCCATAATGATTATTGGTGCATTTTTAAGACTGAAAGGCATAACCACATATTCATAATGGTCATATCCGCTCCTGAAATCTATCTTTGGAATATACTTCTTACGAACCTACAATATGTGTTATACTGATCTCAAGTCTATCTTAGAGAACCACTGATCTCCCCTCAAGTGATTGAACATATCCTCAATGTGTGGAAGTGGATACCGATTCTTTATCATAACATAGATAATATTATGACAATCCACACACTACCTTAGAGTATCATCTACCTTTTTGACAAACAAGGCCAATTTTTCCTATAGAGACGTACTAGGATGAATGAACCCATTTCTTTCAAGATCTTCCAACTGCACTTTAAATTTTCTTAATTCACATGGTTCTATCTAGTATAATATAAGGTAAATAGGAATGGTTCCTATAAGAAGATCAATTGTATACTTTACTTCTCTTATGGGTGGAAACCCTGAATAATTATCAAGGAATAAAATCCAATAACTAATAAACAATAAATAGAAAAATATTATTCTCAATATCTTCCAAATATACCAAAGTCAACATTGCTAAATAGTACAAGATCATTCTAACTTCTGGTTCCAACAAGATCATTGGACATGCCTTTACATTCTTGTATACTTTGAAGAGATACATGACACAATCATTAGTTGAAAAAGAAACCATTCATGTATAATAGTCGATGTGATATTTGAACATAGTCAAACAATCCATACCTAGAATTGTGTCGTGGACATGCATATCAAGAGCATAGAAATCCAATATCAACTCATCTCCATCAAATGTTATCGAACATTCTTTACACATAAAGGCTCAACATTCTATTTAACTAATAGGAGTTTGAAGTATCAAATTATTATACATAATATCAACATTTAAACCTTGAAAATCAACAACATGAGAAGAAATAAAAAATGGTATGCACTAGTATCAAATAATTCCATTATAGGGGTATATTTTAAAATAATCATACCTCTCACCATCAATGGTAAAGACTGGTCATCCATTATAACTTTCTCAGCTCCATATAACCGATTACTCACTGCACTTTGTTCTTTATTTCCCTAATGATGTTTCCATTGAGGAGGATTCATGGTATTCATCGAATCTCTAGGTCTAGCTCAGTTCTACTGACAATAGGTATCATGTTTCCCTTATCCCATCAAATCATATGATCTCTGTGAAACATGTGATGTATCTCTAACCTCCAACCATAGAGCACTATGACAATAGCCCCGAAGATGCCCCTTATGACTACAATAATGTAATTCTCTAGGTGGTGCTTTATAATATCACTTAATGTGGTCCAAATAACTAAATTGGAAACATCCTAGCTTACTCTTAGGTTTTGGAGAAAGATTTACTATTCCAACCATGTGATTCTGAGCCATTATACTCCCTTGGAAATAGGTATCCCTCTTCCGTTTATTCCCAACAATTGTGTTCCCACCATTTGTCATATGTATCAATATTCTTCCTCGACTTGTATCTCATGCAATATCTTTTTCTTCCATCGTCACTCTATTGACCATATTTATATAATCTATTATATAAGATATGGAAATATTCAAGAAAATATCCTATCTTAGCCTTGATTAAAAAATATGTTCTTGTAAGGAAACACTAATTGAAACTTCAGGTGAAAAAGTGGAATAAATTGATGAATTTATCCATATACTCTATCACCAATAGATTATCCTACATCAAGATAAAAAATTACATCATTCTTTCTATTCTGAATGCATGAGGATAGATTTATTTGTTTCACAATTCTTTAAAATCCTCTTAAATAGTGTATTGGTCCAATTTATCCTTAACAGCTAAATCCCAACATTGGTATACAATATCTTCTAACAAATACATCTCTAAATTAAAATTCAACTCTGCTGGTGTTCCAAGGAAATCAAAGATTTGATTCATCCTATTTTTTCACACCTATTCCATCTCTTGTTCTGAATCATACCTAAAGGTGGGTCTATTCTAATTATAGAACTAAATGGAATGATATGGTTTCCTTGTTTCATACCTCGTGTTCACTCTTTCCATGACCTATCATGCTTATACTATACTAAGAACTATTTATTGGTTTTCCTGTGACTCAGGTGAAACTAAATTCTTAGTAATCTCTTCCAGTTTATTTCAATAATGCCAATTGGGTGACATTTTCTATAACCAAAATAAAAATTCATAAGTCTCACTCTCTAGTAACTAAAGTCATAGTAATTTCAAATTCTACCACATCACAACTATCAAAACAATTCTTCCCAAAATCAACACATTCCATTTTAAAACCATTTTGAGAATTCTACCATGTTTTTGAAAATCAAACCATTTTCGAAATACCACTATCATTTCATTTTTAAAGTCTCATATTTGAAATCATTTTTCAATACTTTTCAAAATTCAATATTTTGTACCAAATGATTAATCGTTAATCAAAATTAAATGTTCACTTCTAGTAGAAATCCATTTATATCGATACATTTCATGATATTCTCATTGGATAAACCAAGGATAATGATATAATACTCATATATGTGTCTCTAAAAAACTAATGTACCCAACTCTCTCGTAACAAGATGTTCAGCATAAATAGGTCAGTTATGTATTTTTATGCTCTAAATTTCAATTCTCAATGATCCTACTCTTTTTTACCATCCCAACATACGAACTAAACCAGAATGAATTTTTACCTCCATGACTAACACAACTAATAACCAAGGAACAAATAAACTGACACCATTTATAAGTTAAGGACTGAACAAGATGATACCACTTGTATCACCTTGCCCCTCCTCATTCTCTTGAGTTGAGGAAGGATTTCTACTTGGCCTTAAAAAACAACCATAAGGTTCCAAAGGCTAGAAATAAATTTTAAGGGATTCAATACAATTGGGGGAATATTTTCCCTTTGAAACTGAAAAACCAGAACCAAGATACCAGAACCAAAAACCACTAAATGATTCTTGATAACAATGTATATAATTCAATGTAAAACCAAAATACACGAATACCATTCTAGACAATAACCAAATCATAGTACCAAAGAGTAAGACTAAACATCAAATCTCAAAGACTCTAAATACATATCTCTATGAATCCCAACATGCTCCATTCTCCAAATCCAAAATTTATTCCCAAGTATCATGAATCACCACTAAATTAGTGAGATACTTAAACTTTACATGTGTCTTGATAAATAATACATGAAAAAGAACCAATGTTACAAAGAGTGCACTACTTCAAATATGGGCATTAACAGCGCTAAAACGGGCTTTAACAGCGCAAAAAAAGCGCTGTAAAGCTCGACGATGATAAAGGGGGGTAGACTTTATTAGCGCTTACTAAGAACTGATAAAGGGGTACTTTATCAGTGCAAAAACGCGTTGATAAATGAAACCTTTATCAGCGTTAAACACGCACTGATAAAGGTAGACTTTATCACCGCTAAAATAGTGCTAATAAAACAACCCTTTATCAGTGATCCTTTAGTTGTGATAAACATATCCTTTGTCAGTGATTTTTTAGCACTGATATAGGTGTAGTTTATCAGTGATTTTTTAGTGCTGATAAATGACCTCTCTGCTACTACGAAAAAATCTACAGCAGCACACCCGAACACCTGCAAAAAAAATCAGTATCTCAATAAGATAATTACAGCAAGTATACCCATACAAAATTAACTCATAAATCATAAGCTAATTATACCAATTATACCCATACAACAAGTATACACATACACCATTAACACATAATTCATAATTTATTTAAGTACATAAAGAATTAAATTCAGAATTTAGGGGTTTGGGGGCTGTTCAAGGGTTTGGGTTGGCTGTCCAAGGGGGGGTAGTGGGTTTCCAGGGGGCATACCAGGGGGGGTGGGATGTTGTCCAAGGTGTCAGCGGGGCTTTACATGGGGTGGGGGTGTTCAGAGGGGTGGGGGTTTCCAGGGGGTGGATTGGTGTCTAGGGGTTGGGGGCAGTCCAGGGGGTGGATTGGTGTCCAAGGGGGATTTCTAGGGGTGGGCTGGTATCCAATGTGGCGGGTGGGGCTTTACAGTGGGTGGGGTGTCCAATGGGGTGGGGGTCTCTAGGGGTGGATTGGTTTCCAGGGGGTGGGGGTAGTCCAGGGGGTGGATTGGTGTCTGGGGGGGCCTTCCAGGGGTGGGCTGGTGTCCAAGGTGTTGGGGGGCTTTACAGGGGGTGGGGGTGTCCAGAGAAGTGGGGGGTGGATTTGTGTCCAGGGGGTGGGGGCGGGCCAGGGGGTGGATTGGTGTCTGGGGGGGCTTTCCAGGGGGTGGGCTGGTGTCCAAGGAGTCAGGAGGCGTTAAAGTGGGTGGGGTGTCCAAAGGGGTGGCGGTGTCTGGGGGGTGGATTGGTGTCCAGGGGGTGGGGGTGGTCCAGGGGGTTGGTGGGGTTGACTCTTATATGTCACCAAGGACCTTTAGATCATTCTTATAAAATATCAAGGCAATATGACTGCGTTTGGTCGGATTTTCATAGGTCAGTTGTTGTTTTCAATTAAAATTATGTCCATTTTAATCAAAAGAGACACCCTTTAAGAGCTAGCGTCCACACCATGACTCGGATTGAGGCGGGGTTGACTTGTACATGTCACAAAGGACCCATGTATCGTTTTAATAAAGGATCAAGAAAATATGAATGTGTTTGGTCAGATTTTCATAGGTAAGTTGTTGTTTTCAATTAAAATTGTGTCCATTTGAAACAAAAGAGAGACCCTTTGAGTTCTAGTAGCCACACCGTGCCACATATTGAGGCGGGGATGACTCGTACATGTCACAATGACCATTGGATCGTTCTCCTAACGGATCAATGCAATCCAAATGCATTTGGTCGAATTTCCATAGGTCAGTTGTTGTTTTCACATAAAATCGTGTCCATTTTAAACAAAATAGAGACCCTTTGAGTGGTAAAGGCCACACCATGCCTTAGATTGAGGCGGGGTTGACTCGTACATGTCACTAAGGACCCTTGGATTGTTATTATAAAAGATCAAGGAAATCTGAATGCGTTTGGTCAGATTTTCGTTGGCCAGTTGTTGTTTTCAATTAAAATTGTGTCCATTTTAAACAAGAGAGAACCATTGAGTGATAGCGGTCACACCGTGCCTCGGATTGAGGCAGGGTTGACTCATACACATCACAAAGGACTCGTGGATCATTCCCCTAAAGGATCAACACAATCCGAATGCGTTTGGTCAAATTTCTGTTGGTCAGTTGTTGTTTTCACATAAAATCTTGTCCATTTTAAACAAAATAGAGACCCTTTGAGTGGTACCGGCCACACCGTGCCTCAGATTGAGGTGGGGTTGACTCTTACACGTCACCAAGGACCCTTGGATAATTCTTATAAAATATCAAGGTAATACGAATGCGTTTGGTCAGATTTTTGTAGGGTAGTTGTTGTTTTCAAATAAAATTGTGTCCATTTTAAACAAGAGAGACCCTTTGAGTGATAACAGTCACACCGTGCCTCGGATTGAGGTGGGGTTGACTCATACACGTCAAAAAGGACCCGTTTATCGTTCTCCTAAAGGATCAACACAATCTGAATGCATTTGGTTGAATTTTCGTATGTCAGTTGTTGTTTTCACTTGAAATTGTGTCCATTTTAAACAAAATAGAGACCCTTTGAGTGGTACCGGCAACACCGTGCCTCATATTGAGGTGGTTTTGACTCGTAATATTCACCAAGGACCCTTGAATCATTATTATAAAATATCAAGGAAATATGAATGCGTTTGGTCAAATTTTCATAGGTTAGTTGTTGTTTTAAATTAAAATTTTGTCCATTTTAAACAATAGCGACCCTTTAATGATAGCGGTCACACTATGCCTCGAATTGAGGTGGGGTTGACTTATACACGTCACAAAGGACCCTTGTATCGTTCTCCTAAAGGATCAAATCAATCTGAATGCGTTTGGTCAGATTTCTGTAGGTCATTTGTTGTTTTCACTTAAAATCGTGTCCATTTTAAATAACATAGAGACCCTTTGAGTGGTTCCAGCCAAACCGTGCCTCGAATTGAGGCTGGGTTGGCTCTTACATGTCACCAAGGACCCCTGTGTTGTTCTCCTAAAGGATCAAGGAAATCTGAATCCGTTTGGTCAGATTTTCATAGGCCAGTTGTTGTTTTCACTTAAAATCGTGTCCATTTTAATCAAAAGAGAGACTCATTGAGTGATAGCGGTCATACAGTGCCTCGGATTGAGGCGGGGTTGACTCTTTCACATCACCAAGGACTTGTTGATCGTGCTTATAAAAAATAAAGGCAATCCGAATGTGTTTGGTCACATTTTCGTAGGTCAGTTGATGTTTTCAATTAAAATTGTGTCCATTTTAAACAAGAGAGACCCTTTGACTGATAGTGGACAAACCGTGCCTCGTATTGAGGGGTGGTTGACTCATACACGTCACAAAGGACCCTTGGATCGTTCTCCAAAATAATGAACACAATCCGAATGTGTTTGGTCAAATTTCTGTATGACAATTGTGGTTTTCACTTAAAATTCTGTCCATTTTAAACAAAATAGAGATACTTTGAGTGGTACCGGCCACACCGTGCCTCAGATTGAGGCAGGATTGACTCAGACACATAACCTAGGACCCTTATATCGTTATTAAAAAAGATCAAGGAAATCTGAATGCATTTGGTTGGATTTTCGTAGGTCAGTTGTTGTTTTCAATTAAAATTGTGTCCATTTTAAACAAGAGAGACCCTTTGATTGATAGCGGTCACACCATGCCTAAGATTGAGGCGGGGTTTACTCATACATATCACAAAGGAACCTTGGATCGTTATCCTAAATGATCAAGACAATCCGACTACGTTTGGTTGGATTTCCCTAGGTCAGTTGTTGTTTTCACTTAAAATCGTGTCCATTTTAAACAAAAGAGAGACCCCTTGAGTGGTAACGGCCACACTATACCTCGGATTGAGGGGAGGATGGCTTTTTAACGTCACCAAGGACCATTTTATTGTTCTCCTAAAGGATCAAGGCAATCCGAATGCATTTGGTCATATTTTCGTAGGTCAGATTTTGTTTTCATTTAAAATTGTGTCTATTTTAAACAAACGAGAGACCCTTTGAGTGATAGCGGTCACACCATGCCTCATATTGAGGTGATTTTGACTCTTACACGTCAACAAGGACCATTGGATCATTCTTATAAAAGATCAAGGAAATCCGAATGCGTTTGGTCGGATTTTCATTGGTCAGTTTTTGTTTTCAATTAAAATAGTGTCCATATAAAAACAAGAGAGAACCGTTGAGTGATAGCGGTCACACCGTGCCTCCAATTGAGGTGGGTTTGAGTCATACATGTCACAAAGGAACCATGGATCGTTATACTAAAAGATCAACACAATACGAATGCGTTTGGTTGGATTTCCGTAGGTCAGTTGTTGTTTTCACTTAAAATCGTGTCCATTTTAAACAAAAGAGATACCCTTTGAGTGGTACCGGCCACACCTTGCCTCAGATTGAGGCGAGGATTACTCTTCCATATCACCAAGGACCCTTGGATCGTTCTTATAAAATATTAATGCTATTTTACTACGTTTTGTCATATTTTCAAAGGTCGGTTGTTGTTTTCAATTAAAATTGTGTCCATTTTAAACAAAAGAGAGACCCTTTTAGTGCTAGCGGCCACACCGTGCCTCGGATTGAGGCGGGGTTGACTCGTACATGTCAAATAGAACTCGTGGATCGTTCTACTAAAGTATCAAGACAATCCGAATCCATTTGGTTGGATTTTCGTAGTTCAGTTGTTGTTTTCAATTAAAATTGTATCCATTTGAAACAAAAGAGAGACACATTTAGTGCTAGCAGCCACACCATGCCTTGGATTGAGGCAGGTATGACTCTTACACGTCACAAAGGACCAGTGTATTGTTCTCATAATGGATCTAAACAATCATAATTTGTTTCGTCAAATTTCCATAGGTCAGTTGTTTTCATTTAAAATCGTCTCCATTTTAAACAAAATAGAGACTCTTTGAGTGGTACCGGCCACTCCGTGCCTCAGATTGAGGCGGGGTTGACTTTTACACGTCACAAAGGACCCCTTGATCATTCTTATAAATGATCAAGACAATCCGAATGCGTTTGTTCTGATTTTCGTAGGTCAGTTGTTGTTTTCAATTAAAATTGTGTCCATTTTAAACAAGAGAGACCCTTTGAGTGATAGCGATCACACCATGCCTTGGATTGAGGTGAGGTTGACTCATACACATCACAAATGACCTGTGTATCTTTCTCCTAAAGGATCAACACAATCCGAATGCGTTTGGTTGGATTTCCGTAGGTCAGTTGTTGTTTTCACTTAAAATCGTCTCCATTTTAAACAAAATAGAGACCCTTTGAGTGGTACCGGCCACACCGTGCTTTAGATTGAGGTGGGGTTGCCTCTTACACATCACCAAGGACCCTTGTATTGTTCTTATAAAATATCAAGGCAATACTAATGCGTTTGGTTGGATTTTCATAGGCCAGTTGTTGTTTTCAATTAAAATTTTGTTCATTTTAAACAAGAGAGACCCTTTGAGTGATAACGGTCACACCATGCCTCGAATTGAGGCGGGGTTGACTCATACACATCACAAAGGACCCATGGATCGTTCTACTAAAGTATCAACACAATCCAAATGCGTTTGGTCACATTTCTGTATGTTAGTTTTTGTTTTCACTTAAAATTGTGTCCATTTTAAACAAAATAGAGACCCTTTGAGTGGTACCGGAGACACCGTGCCTCATATTGTGGTGAGGTTGACTCATACACGTCACCAAGGACCCCTGGACCGTTCTTATAAAAGATGAAGGCAGTCCAAATGCGTTTGTTCAGATTTTCCTAGGTCAGTTGTTGTTTTCAATTAAAATTGTGTCCATTTTAAACAAGAGAGACCCTTTGAGTGATAGCGGTCACACCATACCTCTAATTGATGCGGGGTTGAATCATACACATCACAAAGTACCCATGGATCATTCTACTAAAGGATCAACACAATCCGAATTCATGTGGTCAAATTTCTGTATATTAGTTGTTGTTTTCACTTAAAATTGTGTCCATTTTAAACAGAATAGAGACTCTTTGAGTGGTACTGGCCACACCGTGCCTCAGATTGAGGATAGGTTGGCTCGTACATGTCACCAAGGAACCTTGTATCATTCTCCTAAAGGATCAAGTTAATGTGAATGCGTTTGGTTGGATTTTCGTAGTTCAGTTGTTGTTTTCACTTAAAATCGTGTCCATTTTAATCAAAAAGGGACCCTTTGAGTGATATCAGTCACACCGTGCCTCAGATTGAGGCAAGGTTGACTCTTACATGTCACCAAGGGCCCTTGGGTCGTTCTCCTAAATGATAAACACAATCCGAATGCATTTGTTTGGATTTATGTAGGTCAGTTGTTTTTTTCACTTAAAATCGTGTCCATTTTAAACAAAAGAGAGACCCTTTGAGTGGTAGCAGTCACACCATGCCTCGGATTGAGGCAGGGATGACTCTTACACATCAAAAAGGACCCTTGGACATTTCTCCTAAAGGATAAGCACAATCTTAATTCTTTTGGTCAAATTTCCATAGGTCAGTTGTTGTTTTCACTAAAAATCGTGTCTATTTTAAACAAAATAGAGACCATTTGAGTGGTACCAGCAACACCGTTCCTCATATTGAGATGGGGTTGACACTTAAACGTCACCAAGGACCCTTTTATCATTATTATAAAATATCATGGCAATTCAAATGCGTTTGGTCAGATTTTCGTAGGTCAGTTGTTGTTTTCAATTAATATTGTGTTCATTTTATACAGGAGAGACCCTTTGAGTGATAGCGGTCACACCGTGCCTCAGATTGAGGCGGGGTTGACTCATACACTTCAAAAAGGACCCTTGTATAGTTCTCTTAAATGATAAGCACAATCCTAATGCATTTGGTCAGATTTCCATAGGTCAGTTGTTGTTTTCACTTAAAATCATGTCCATTTTAAACAAAACAGAGACCCTTGGAGTGGTACCAGCCACACCGTGCCTCGGATTGAGGCATGGATGGCTTGTACATGTCACCAAGTAACATTTGATCTTTATCCTAAAGGATAAAGGAAATATGAATTCTTTTGGTTGGATTTTTTAGGTTTGTTGTTGTTTTCACTTAAAATCGTGTCCATTTTAAAAAAAGAGAGACCCTTTGAGTGATAGCGGTCACACCGTGCCTCAGATTGAGGCAGGGTTGACTCTTACACATCACCAAGTACCCATGGATTGTTTTACTAAATGAAAAACACAATATGAATGCGTTTGGTCAGATTTCCTTAGGTCAGTTGTTGTTTTCACTTAAAATCGTGTCCATTTTAAACAAAAGAGAGATCCTTTGAGTGGTACCGGTCACACCATGCCTCTGATTGAGGCGGGGCTGACTCGTACACATCACAAAGGACCCTTGGATGGTTCTATGAAATTATCAACATGATCTGAATGTGTTTGGTCAGATTTACGTAGGTCAGTTGTTGTTTTCACTTAAAATCAAGTCCATTTTAAACAAAAGAGAGACCCTTTGAGGGGTTCATCATTCTTGCATGTTTATGGTGCATATAATCTGTTAGAATGGGAAAATGACTCATTAGAGAAAGGATGTTTTATTTAATAACAATTACAATTTTCCTACGGACATTTACATACAACAATATTTCATCTTTTTATCCACTTAACCCCTCTCAAAAATGACCACCAATTGCACATGTCCCCAAGTCAGATCTTCATTGTATTTGTGTACAATCTACTATCAGGTATGCGGAACACTCATTTATGAACACATCTATATCTTCTTGTGAGTATGAGGCTTTTCAGAAGGCAGATTAGTACTGCAAAATATAAAAATAATGAATTAATAAATAACATAAATGAACTTATAGTTGTTTTTGAAAATAACTCTTTAGGGATTCTAGTTTGCTGATGAAAAACGATCTCTTTCATAAATTTACAAACATAATAACCACAATAATTATTGTTTTCTTATTTTGGACACTGAAAAAAAAATATCATTAGGAGAATAAGTAAGTTGTGTTGAGATGTGTTTGGATAGTGAAATTTTATTATATATACCCTGATATTTATCCAAATGTAGTACTTTCTCACCTCCCTATTCTTAGCCCATGTCCTCATTCCTTTTTTTAGACGATAATGATACACCACCCTATCATAAAATAATCCTTAGTAAAAGATAATATAAATTATATTACATGATTTTTAGATCTAAAACATAAGATGTAGTGTCTTACAGATTCACAAACTCCATCTTGTGTGGTCGGTTTGATGGATATCCTTGCTTTGAATCCAGAAAATAAATCTTCGGAGTATCCTAGTTCACCGCCATTAGAAAACAATGTTGCCTAAGAACACTAAAAGGAATAAGTAATAAAAGAAGTGAAAATATATTTGATATGCTTTAATCGTAGAGTATTACCACTGCATGGTTGGTATTAAGAAAAGTCTGTCATCTATAATCTTGATTTCAAATGTTTTCAGCAAGCCGTTCACTATTTCATCCCCTTTTTATGGATTTATTTTTTTAGGTGTGTTGATGTGATATGAGGACTAACGAGTCCAAATCATGGCTCATTGGAAAATTCCTTCAACTGTTTTTCATAAATGCATCTTCCGACAATATGAAATGCATTTAGTCATAATTTTCACAGTAGATCAGCTTTTAGAAAATCAATTCATGGAAACATACCTCATATATAAATTTAAAACTGTCATGCCTAGCCAACCATTTTCAAGGATTTCATTTACATTTTCAGTAGAAAAAAAATCATGAAATTTATCTCTGTATATATTATCTTTGAAAACCACTAGATGGATATTACCATATTTTAGTCTCGTATCCACATGAATCTTCAATTCTAGTAAATGTGGATAGAGAACAGGTGGTGTTATTGTGCTTTCAGTAGCTCATTGGGATCGATTGGTCGATCCTTTAGATGGTTTTGAGCCGACGTTTGTCACCCCCTTCCCTTTCTCTGTCTATAAAAACAATCATTGGTTCAGACCCTTTTTCATTAATTGTTAAGGGTTTAGCTGGAAAAAAGGAAATAAATACCTATTTGTCTGCATGTACTCTTAGAAGTTGTGACAGCCAAGCAATGAATGTCCCAATAGCCTTTTGGACCATATGAATAATATCGTCATCAAGTGGAATAGGTAGCTCTGCATTTGGCTCATGAGATATAGTAATCATCACTTTCAGATGATCTTTCGGAAGTAGTTTATTATGCAGTGTGGCATCTAAGATATTGAACATTGTAGCCCTCGCTACAAGGTGATAGTTGGGTGTTGATAGATATAAATCACAATCATTATCACCCTATAGAAGATAAGTACAGAAAAATTATCAGTGTTTGTCTGATTCACATTTCATGGGAACAATTATTAGAATATTGATTACCACAGCAAAGATAGTTCTTTGAGGCGACTGGCTCACCTCAAAGCTGGTGGGGGTTGGGGCTGGATGTTCACGCACTGGTTGTTCTTGAGTTGTGTCTTCCCTTTACTTCCAACCCATAAAAGTCGCTAGCAACTCTCCCTGCCATTTCAATTAATCTTCAAGGGATTCTATTTTTTTTCTCATTTGTTCCAATTTTTCATTAGTATCATCCATTTTTTCTTCTTCTCAAAATTTACATGGGGTGTCAACCCTAACCCTGCACCTCTGACACGACCGTATTTTTCTGGCTGCTTCAAAGCCGTCAATAATAGGTCTCTATCCGCTACAGGAGTAGCTGATTCCTGTGACTGTCAGATATAGGAAAATAACTAATTTTTTATGTAATCGAAATTTTAAACAAATATTTTTATCATCGTGTCATACTTACACATATTTCCCACACTTTCTGTGTGTTCTCATCTACTAACTTCCCTTCTTTGTTCACATATGCCTCCTTCCATAGCACATGACGTGGGATGGAAATACATTTGGTTTTAGACTCATCAATCTACATATAAACATAGAATGATAATTATGATGTTGTTTATTGGAACCTAACAATATTAATGTAAACTTAAAACACGTACCATTTTCTTTTCTAATGAAGTGTACCACATCCTAGATTTATGATAGGGGTATGATGGTTTTGATGCACGTTCCTTATTTTCAGTATAGAGTTTCTGTTTCATAAATGAAATATTGACAATAAAAGTGTTGAATACAGGTATCCACAAACAACATATTATCACCCACAATGTACCTGAAACTTCTCATCCCCACGACGGCCAATAAATGAATCCCATTATTATTGGGATATTATGTGAGCGTAGACAATGGGTGGGTGCAAGTTTATTTTACCTTTAGAATCTTTCAGGTGGCATCTTGTTAGAATAGTGCTAAAACCTCGATGAATCTTTCCTGCAAGCCTTAGTACATAATCCTTGTGTGAATCATCTACTATAAATGTACTCTTCAAGAGATTGAGAAGAGTAAGACATTGTTTCATTATTTAATTATCTAGTAAATTAAATAAATAAATTCATAATGTTACCGTAATTTCTTCCCAGATCACAGCCTTCAGCCCGAACACAACATGGTTCCATGAATCTATGTCAATTGGCACGTGTTTCCAAGTGACAACTCCAATGTAGTTGCTAAACATAGCCTTGTTGGGATTCACATGTTGGCCTTGTGCATTCCATCCGACTTCAAATTTTATGCCTTTACTTTTTTCCTTAAGAATATTGGATAACACCATCAAACTACGATGCACCTCAGTTTTATGCGATGTCAGTCCTTCATTCCCGACCATTTCATCGATATCAAAATCATCTATATGTTCATCTGGAATGGTATCAATGGCATGTGCTGATAGTTGTTGGACCTCAACACTAGGATCAGAAGGAGCCGTAGCAGGAGGAGCAGTAGGAGCCGTAGTAGGAGCACCAGGAGCCATAGCAGGAGGAGTAGAATAAGCAACAGGAGCTGCATCAGGAGAAAAAGCAGCAGAAACATGAGCTGCAGGACCAGTAGTAGCCACAGTAGGAGCAGCAGCAGCCGTAGTAGGAGGAGCACCAGGAGCAACAGGAGCCGCAGTAGAAGAAATAGCAGCAGCATCATGAGCTGCATGAGCAGCAGGAGAAGCAGCAGCAGCTTGAGAGACTTGTTCAGCCTCAAGGTTAGGAGCACCAGAATGTGCAGAAGTCATTATCTGCCAAAGTGGATGAATAGTGGATTCAGATTACATAAATTCAATAATGATAAGATAATAACATGAGATAAAAAGATCTATATTACAAAAAAATATAACATATTTACTGAACTCTCTTTCTTTTTTTAAAGGTTGAAGGGATTTGACACCTCTATCGACTATCCAAATCCCTTCATTGTGGTTTACTCTAACATACAAAACATCAACTGCCGCTTTGAAATGATTGTGACGTACCACTAAAAGGATCTTCTTCAATTGAATTTTCATCATAACCTTCAGTTGTTTTGGACGATAACAGAACAATCGACCACTTTCGGTTTGCGGGATCTGGAACATAAAAAACTTGTATCGCTTGTGATTCCATTATATATTGTTCGTCTTTGTAACCTTCTTTACTAAAATCAACTTTCACAAATCTCCATTCATCTATTTTAACACCACTGTTGTTATCAATCCATTTTCATTGAAAAATCGGCAATTGGAATGTCGTATAATCCAACTCCCATATTAGTTTGATAATGCCAAAGTATGACATATTTTCATAAATTGGATTTCTGTCCTTACTACCAGAAACATGCATCGCTTCATCCACTAGTGTAACTCCACTATTTTTCATGGTACTATATTCATCATGTTCATCTGTATAAAATGTATAACCATTAATTACATAACCATTATAAAATAATACATACACACTTGGTCCAGCGTCTAACCATCAAAGTTGTTCTGAAACTGAATTCGGATTTTCATCCAACTACTTAGAAATATGGTCCTGAAACCATCCTATAAACTGGTGATTATGTGTATCTGATAACAATTTTTCATCCCTTGATGGATTCAACTACCTAAGAATTTCATTGTGAGTTTCAATATATGGAGCAACATCCAAACTATTATGCAAAACATAAATATGAGCCTTCTCTCGATCTATAATACTGATTGTCACAACTTATCATCCAGAAATTACCTCACCCTCAATGCGTCCAGTGTGATGAGATTTCGCGAGACCAATGATTTCCACATCAAATAGGTATTCAGTACAATATTCAATTTCTTCCTCAACAATATATCTCTCCACTATACAACCCTCTGGCCGACATCGATTTTTGACATACCCTTTCAAAATCTTCATATACCGTTCAACAGGATATATCCATCTATAGTGCACAGGACCACAAATTCGTATCTCTCTCACCAAGTGAATCATCAAATGAACCATCATATCAAAGAATGTTGGCAGGAATAACATTTCTAATTCACATAATATTATGACAATTTGTTTTCCATAGATGGAAATTTCCCCGGGTCTAAAACTTTTCTACATATAGCTTTGACAATGAAACAATGTTTGGTTAACATATAATGAATATTCATGGAAAAAATGCAACGTAAAGCTATAGTAATTAGATCTTGCATCAAAACATGGAAATCATGTGATTTCAAACCTTTTAACATCAAATAATTCATTGACACAATGTTCTTGATATTTTATGAGTACCCCTCTGGAACCTTTACATCATTGAAGAAGTTGTAAATCTAATATCTCTCCACCCTAGAAAGAGTATAAGCAGCTGGAGGAAGAAACATCCAATTTTCACCCTTCACGGGAACCAACTCTTCTCGTATTCCCATGTTAACCATGTCCAACCTTTCCATAATTCCATCTTTTGTTTTATTAGGGGCATTTAGAAATGTTATGATAATATTGTCACATACATTTATTTCCACATGAATCACATCAAGAAAATTTCTGATGTAAAACAATTCTAGTATGGTAATTCAAAAAAAACTGATCTCTTTTTCCAACCGATTTTCGTAAGGTTTTTTGAAAATGGTTTACCAAAAACTGTTTTTAGATCTTTTACATTATCAAAATAGTAGATCACCTGTTAGTGGAGATAGTGTTGTGAATTTTTCTGAACATCCATTGAATGATGTCATCTAAGATCCGTGCTTATGCCGATGATGTAGAAATCTACGATGTCCTAGAAACACTGATTTCGATGAATGTTTCAACCTAATTGATTTTTTATCTTCTTCGCACACGGGACACCCTTGTGTTCCATTAATGCTATATCCTGAAAAATTTCCATAAGCAGGGAAATCATTTATTGTACCATAAAACATCGCTCTCAACGTGAATTATTAACTTTTATAAGCATCATACAACATTACACCTGAGTCCCACAATAACTTCAAATCCTCGATCAAAGTAGCCAGATAAACAACAATATCATTACCTGGTTGTTTTGGTCCTGATATAAGCATAGATAAATGATGAATTTCCACTTCATGCATACCCAAGGTGGCAAGTTATAATTTACCAAAATAACAGGCCATGTACTATGAGTGGTGGTTTGAAAACCAAAATGATTCACTCCATCTGTAGATAACGCAAGATGAAGGTTTCTCGGCACTTTTCCAAATTCAAGATACTAATGATCAATTTTATTCCATTGAGTAGAGTCGGTCAAAGGATGTACTAACCCATATTTATTTATTTTATCAGCATTCCACGACAATTTTCTTATAGTTTCTTCACTTCCATATAGACACCTAAACCTTGGAATGATTGGAAAGTACCATACAACTTTCATAGGATGGGATTTAACTTTCTTGTATCGAGAACCACCAATCTTTGGGCATTCTGTAAGTGATTTGTTCTCCTTTAGAAAAAATATACAGCCTTTTGGGCAGGCATGTATTCTTTCATAAATCATTCCCATCGAGCGTAGCATTCGTCTAGCTTCATATGTCCAGCTTGGGAGCTCATTATCTTCTGGGAGCATGTCATTCAAGAGAGAAAATAGTTCCGTAAAACTGACATCACTCCATCTGTTGCCTGATTTTAATTTATACAACTTCATTACAGCTGAAAATATAGTATACATAGTGCAAGCAACATACAATGGCCTCTTCTCACAACTCTTTAACTTCTCAAACAATTTTTGGCAATCACGGAGTTCATCTTGGATTGTCTTTGTCATTTCCTCAATACGATCTTCATCATCATTGACATCTGTAATAACATCCTCATTACAGTCTTCTTGATTATCCATATTTGTATACATATCTGACGATCCATAAAACACAGTTTTATCCCAGCCAGTAGCTACATTCTCTTTTTCTCCATGTTTATACAAACATTTATAACTCTGATCTATTCTGTGACATATCAAATGTTCTTCCAACTCCTCTGGAGTAAGTAGTCTAGAATAACAACAACGTAAACACACACAAAGGATTTGAGAAAGATCCTTTGAGTGATCCTTTGCAAACCTGATGAACTCTTTCACTCCATTCTCATACTCTATTGTTAAATGATTAGCATCTGTCCAATCTTTATTCATCTTCATCCTATTTGAATCTCAAATATTAGTATTTATGGTTCAAGTACAAAAAACAAGACTTCCAAATACAGTATAATAGAACCACATCCTCATAAAAATAGTGATTAATAGAGCCTAACCATTAATATTTATTCATCTTCATTAAATATAATTACTTTAGATTCATTATAGTTTCCTCAAATCACCCAAGACCAAACACAAGAATAATCAAGAATGATACATCTACCACTCATAGGTCATTTCCCTACATTCAATATCATCATACCAAAGTACCCATATATCCACACATACACATGTCAAAAACACATAAAAAACCATATCCACATCAGAACCAAATTACCAATATGGATTTCAATCAGGTTACTCAACTCAAGTGGTGGTGTGTAAGAAATAATAAGAAAATATAATAAGTATATAGTCACACATAAATCTTAGTAACATGTACCAATATGGTATCTTAGTATTTACATATTTCCAACATCACATACTTTCATAATAAAAAATATGGAAGGTATATAAAAAATTACTTAAATGAAAAATGTATATAAAACTCTTATATAAATTAGTTGGAATGAACAAAATAGTTCTATAATCAATGTCATGTAATAAAAAAAATTATATCTTGGTAAAATGTATAAAACCCTATGGTATGTTAGTTTCTAGTAATATGATCCTCACACAACTCAATCAATGATCTTGGCTCAATGTGTGAACACATCCCATGACTCAGGTCCTCGAGACTCAAATTCCCATTGGGGAAAAATTTATGTCATAGTATGTTTAAGTTAGTATTTTCATCATAAATCTAGTGCTAGGATATTATATCCAAAAATTCTTATCCAAATTACCACTAAATACCCTGGCTTCATATACTTAAAATAAAATAATCAACCAAACATGGGAAAATCAATCATTACAAATAATTTCATTTATTACATTCAAATACCCAATTTTAGTTTTCAACATGAATTTTCATTTCAAAACCAAATCATAGGTTTTCATAAAATCTATTCCGTTTTCAAATCATACTATATTCTAATATTTTTTTAAATCAAGGATAATTATTTTATAAAATATTCCCACTAATATATATAGTTTCTTAAATCATTCCATGACACAAAAAACAACTAAGAATGGGATTTATTTCAAAAATACATGCCTCTAAAATCAAAAATAAAAATCCACATTAATTCAAATCATATTAAATTATTTTTATAATTCATATTGAATAAATCAAGAAAAAAATATTCAATTGTGTGGAAGAAACATTGTGGAACCACCTCCCTTTAATTAGTGATCAACCCAACTTAACACCCATAATAAGATCTGTCAATGAATAATGAAGGTGTAGGAGATAAAGTAGTCTAACCTATAATCAAGATTCATAAAAACGATTGTTATATTCACTAAAAGGATGATGATATATCACTCTATAAGGAGGATATAAGAGGAGATAGAGGATTTCCAATCGATGAGAGATGCCCTTATCGGAGAGAAACCAAACGCATCCACTAGAGCTTCTGTCTGATATGATGGGAGTTTGGAGGAGTTAAAATGACTCTTGTAAGCCTTAAAGAATCAAGATTTCAAATGAGAGTTGTGTAGAAGAAAAAATAATATAAAATGGGGCTCATGGAATTTAAGACTATAAAAAAAGATACCACATTGCAACCTCACATGGACACGGTACAGAAAGGATTTAGACAACCATACTATGGTGTAGACTTCTTGTCATGAACTAGGCCAGGTTTCCATCCCACTTGACACCTAACCCAACTCGTGGGAAGGTCCAAAGGGAATTACCAATCCCCATGGGTTGTAACTAGTGCCTAGGCCTTGAGTAACACATTTGTGAATGACTGTTTTATGTAAAAAATCATAAATATTATATAACAATAAAACACTATATCATAACCAAATTTTACAACATAATAGACCAAAATATAACACTACAATAGGGGATAAGAATTTAACAATTTCAACCAAAACCAAAATAACAAAAAAAAGGTAAGGGAGCCAACAATACAACCAAGCCTCCATGAAACATGAGGTTCAACATCCCCATTCTACAACCAATAACAGTCACCAAAGGGGGAACTACTAACACATATATCCACCATCACCACCAAGGGAACCTTGCCATTAACTGGGTAAAACATAATATGGTCTACCTAAGCCTGAGGGTGTATATAAGGTGTGAGCCAACATACCTAGTAGGAAAAAAAATAGATTCCATGTAATGACATTATGATAAACATTAACATGTTATTTTTTAAGAAAAATGAAGATACAATTTAAATAAAACAATTTTTGAAATAAAAGAGAAAGTAAACGTGAAAACATAATGGTAAGAATAGTATGAGAACTATAGAAAATCTCTATGGTATTCAGGTTACTATGGTTATAGGATCCTCGTACTCTTGGTGATCACATCTCTTAGCCATGAAGGTCCTATTTGATCCTCCAATCCCTAACACATGAATGTTTAGTTAGTGTTGTTATATATATCCTTATTAAGGAGACCAATCATCGGCCTGACTAATTAACCTAATATAGTAGACCTAGTCTAACCAACTAGATAACTAGGATTCCATTGTGCTCAGTTCCTCCCCATATATAAAATTATATCTATTTTATACAATCACACTTCCAATAATAGAAACACACATGAAAAATGACCATTTACAATAGTCAAATCGTTATCAAAACCTTACAAAAAACAAAAAAAATGGAAATCATGTTTCCCACAACCCAAAAAATTTATAAAATCATTTTAGAACCAAATAAATCATATTAAACACCTAAAACAATGTCAAATAATGGAACAACCAACCTATTTCTTGAAATCATCACAAACCAGAATGAAACCACCAACTGAACTAAGGAAAGGCCCTAAGGATGAAATTAAACACCATAACCATAAAGATTTAACCCAAATAAATGAGATTAATTCCAACCCAGGTCAAAACCATTTCTATAGAAAAATAACCCAAGAGAGAAAAAATTATTGACCAAGAAAGGAGAATAAAAGATAATATGAGATTCTTACTTAGATATTCCTTGTATATAAAAGGCCAAATAACCCTAAAAATGGAGCCCAATGAAAGAGAGAAAGCGAGAGAGTTTCACCTTGTGATAGACGGTCAAATGGTAAGATTCACCGAATAGGGGACCACTACGACAAAATTAAAATGAACAGATAACCAATATTCCCAAGAACCCTTAATGTATATCCTCCAAGAACATCATACATCTCCAAATGACACATCTACATCACTAAGAAGAGAGAAAGTCCCAATAATGTCTAGACACCTAGCATAGGTCACCCAACCATTTAAATTTTCACTAAAATGGTGGGACATAAGATGAAAATATACTATGAACACATCCCTTCACCCAAATAAGAGACTACAACCACTAACCATGAAGAACCACTAAGAGAATAATTTGAAACATAAGGAATGGTACACCCAAAAACATACCAATGAATCCAAATGAAATAACACAATAAATATCCTTCAATGATTCAACCAACAAAAAAACAATATTAATTTTTTTTTGGAAAACATGCCTTAAAGGGAGGTCCAGAAAACTGAAGAGGGCATTGTAGGTGGCAGAGGTCCAGCAAACCGAAGAGGGAGTTGCAGGTGGTGGAGGTCCGACAATGAGAAGCGAGGGCGGCGGAGGATCAGAAACGAGAAGCAAGGGTGGCAGAGCTCCGGAAATGAGAAGCGAGGGTGGAGGAGGTCCGACAACGTGAACTCAGCGGGCGGTAGAGGGGAGTCGTAGTGTTCCAGTACCGCGAGAGCATTAGGGCACAATAAAATGAGGGCACTGTGCGACCGAATTTATAAAAAAATAGACTAAGGTTTTATCAGCGCTGATAAAGACTACATTTATCAGCGCTTTTTTAGCACTAATAATGGTACTCTTTATCAGCTCTATAAAAGTGTTGATAAATCATTCTTGTATCAGTGCTAAAATTTTAGCACTGATACAGAGATTCTTTATCAGCGCTGAAAAAGTGTCGTTTCATCAGTGGTTATTTAGTTCTGATAAAGGTTATCCTGTATCAGCGCTAAAATTTTAGTGCTGATATAGGGATTCTTTATCAGTGCTAAAATTTTAACCCTGATATAGTGAATTTTTATCAGCGCTTTTCTAGTGCTGATAAATAGGCACTCTATCAGTGCTAGAAAATCGTTGATAAAGAATCCTTGTATCAGCGCAAAAATTTTAGCACTGATACAAGGTATCCTTTATCAGCGCTTTTTCTTAGCACTGATATAAGGGGGCACTTCCCTTGCCCGTTTTTGTAGTAGTAGTGGGTGAGTAATAAAACCCAATGGGTTCTCCCCAAATGACTTCCCAAGTTATGTAACTATGATATAACATTCAATCACATTTATATAAAATAATTGAAAATAGTTTATATCAAATCCAAGTAGTTTGAAACAAAAACAGTTTTCTATACTACAATATTTTCTAAGGAAACCAACCAAGAAATTCATTAAAACATTTATCAAATCCCATTTTAGAATTAACCATTACATTTCACAATTTCTCACACTCAACCACATAAATGTGGTGTTACCATTGATGGTGGAAGTTCACATCAATAAATTGTCTCTTTGATGGTGGTACTTCACAGCCATTATCCATCAAATTCAATTCATTCCCATCCAATAATGCTAAAAACAATGAAAAACAATTATGAAATATTTTTCCAATAAAATAAAACTTTAATGAAAAAAATTGTCTACCAAATTTTTCATTCATCAAATCCAATCAATAATTTTAATATCATGTTATCACATTCACTTTCCATCAAAACACCCAATTTTCACAATTCCATAAATTGTCACAAAAAAGGGTTTCCATTAAGAATTTCATAAATATTTCACAAAAAAAATTCAAGAAAAAAAATTAAATTTTCATCTCAATTCTTCAAGTTTTAATAATATTATTTTTAGTTAAGACACTCACCTTGGGTGTTATAGTGAAAACAAATAATGACATGGATTCTTAAACAAAACCTAGTTGAATCTTCAAAAACCCACCTTAGATCTCATTCACTATCAGAAAAATAACCAATTATAATCATAAATGGAATCAAAATCATATATCTATCCCAAAATGATCATATATATGAATCCAAGAGATTTAATAAGAAAATATCTATGAAAAACCACAAGGAAGAGAGACTTAGTATGAAATTCAACGTTCAAGGCACAAAGACATGCCAACAGATTAGTCCTTAATAGAAAGTAAAAGTATCTACATCCTTTTAGAGGAGTAAAATCTGAGTTAGGGTCAAGAATATTGAAAAAATTGTGTATTTGAGGCTAAAATGAGTTATATCCACTTTTTTCAGATCTAACATTTAACCACACACAATTAGTCGCACTATTTGGAAAACTATGCGCTGACCATGAAAATTCCTCTATACCAAAAATAATGGTTTCTCCTAGGGGGATGCATGGTTTTTTTAAATATTTCACCTTCCTAGAATCCAATGTTTCACTTTTCATGGTTCCCTTTAGTAGTTTCACTATTTTTATTAACTATACTCAAATCGCGCACCTCCGGAAAATCCCCAAAAACATTCCAAAAATCCTCCAAACTCTAAAAAATATCATCCAAACACTTTAACTAATTAAAAAAGAAAATTTAATAGTCACTTAATTGAAGTTGGGGATTTTATAATTAATAATTCCTCTTTATCTATAGTATTATAATAATCATGACCATGATCCCCTAGCTTTTTTGTGGACTATTCAATTGACTCTTGAGACATTCACTTGCATAGAGCCCATTATCCTTATAGTTGATTAATTGAACATTGGAAATTTATTTCATACACTTACAATTATTATTATTGAGGCCTTTATCTATACACTTGTAAAAAACTCGCATTCCCTTCATTCAAGTACCAAGGAGTTTCTTTCTATTATTATCACATGTGGGAAAACCCTTCTTTCCCTTCTTCTACTTATCCATTTTTTCTCTACCGTCCTTTTCTTCTCTTACTTCCATTAAAATATATAATACATAGATAATTATTTCTCTATTTTTATTGAATTTGATATTATATCCTCATATGATGAGAATGTTTTGGAGACTAGTTCCCTTTGAAAGATTGGCGTAATCCAATCAATGAAACAATCATTCTTACTCTTTGGATTACATTATTGATACAGTTGCCATTCCTTTCACAAGGATCTATTTATAAACAATATAATAAACTATATTAGATCATAAATTTATCTATCATAATATACAATCCCAAAACAAGTGAAACACTTTACATAAATTGAAAAATTTATGCATGGATAATCTCATAATCATAAACATGGTTTATTTGGGAAACATTCAAAATCATAAAAATATTTTCTAATCCTTTATAATGGTCTGTAAAGAAAATGTAAATTATCATAAGTATATCCCTTAGATGTTTCAAACCAGGTGCATATTAAGGAATATTTTTTGTATACAAAGTAACACTTGAGTCAAGACCAATGCACCTTTTCAGAGTTATTACCCTTAGGTACATCTTTTCTAGAACCACGTACACTTGAAGTATCTATCCATGGATGTACTTAAAGGAAAAACAAAATAATATTTATCATACCAAAAAAAATTTATCTTCAACTATACTTATCCTCAATGTATATTATAGGTTTATGTTCCCTAATATATGTTTTCATAAATCTAGTTCCCAAGGTTTCTACTAAACCTCAATCTAATATCAACTATAATAACCTCAACTCCAGTAGCCCAAAGCCAGTGGTTACTTTATTAAATTAGAATAAGATACAAGAAATCATATCTTGGAGGATCTAATAGTTTAGTAGTCTTAGTAAACTAGATACATACATTTAATTCACATAATAATTGAATATATAAAATTAAATTGTATTTTCTTTGAGAATTCCATTATTCTTCATAGTGTATCCCTACATATAAATCACAAAACACATCTTGGTATCTTGAAAAAAAATAAAACATAAGAAAGGGGTAAGATAATATGATTGGTAAGGGTAATATTATATTGGAATATATCATGAATAAATAAGAATAATAAATATATAAAGATAAATAACTAAAACATGTGACATTTAATCAATAAAATGGTCATAATATGGAAGAAATAAATAACAATAAAATAAAGACATATAAATAAACACATGAGCTAGAAACTTATCCATGTATATTATAACTAATAGAATAATCACAGAGAAATCCATAAACGATCTCATAAAAATGGAATGAATAATTCTAGACATCTAAATATGTCAATCCCTTTCACAAGATAGTTTAAATATGTGTATAGAAACTCATCTAATTTAACCAACTGATTTTTCTCAGGAGACATATTGATGCATCGAGGAGATATCTATAATTGGTCCCACCCAACACTTACTAAGTCCAATTAATTCCATATATTAAAGGGGTGAAACATAATAGACATAAAAATTCATATTTAAAAACTAACATATGAAATGATAATACTTACCCCAATCCAATTCAAATAATCATAATCCATCTAGAGTAATATGGTGAATGGTAATAAAATTTTACATCCTCATTTATTCTGATAATAAACCTTCCAAATAAAGAATGAAGATGATAACAGTACAAAATATACCCATTGGATCATATATATGATATAGGTTTTATGTCATTGATGAATAGATGTATGATAAAAATGGCACTAAAAATATTTTTGATTAAAAAGACATATTCACATTGAAAATATTTTTTTTCTAAAAGGTAAAAAAATTGAAAATAATTTTATCTGAAAATAAAAATTGAAAAATTGAAAAATAATATTTAAAACATCAATTGGTCATGATGGTAAAAAATTTATATCAATCCATACATGTTAAAACAAATATATCATTCACAATTTCGATAAACCAAAAACATGCCTTCGTTTGAAAAAAAACATAAAGATTCAATTAAAATTATTTTGTAACAATTAAAAATGGGTAAAAATAATTAAATAAATCATTTATAAAATGTTAAAAAAAATTAAAAACATTTTTATAAAAAATGTATTTTGATGAAAAATAATTTTTGATCGAAGAAACAATAAAGAAATATTTTCTTAAAAAAATTTCTCAATAATTTTAAGAACCAAAGAATTGGAAAATTGTACTATTACTTAAAAAATTTCATAAATAACTATATGGGAAGAAAATAGATTTATTTTAATATATAAATACAAATAATCCCCCCAAGGTGAACATAACCAAAAATAATCCTGAATAATGATGAGATTTTGAAATAAATGCATACCAATTTGGTAACTTATAAATTATAAGCCCCATAAAAGAAATAATCATAAAATAAATAATTAAATACAATGAAAATAAATATATTCATGATAGAACATATCAAATGGGTATTATGTACACAACACAAAGGAATAAGTGGTGAATATGATGTATGTCTCGGAGAAGTAAAAGTGAGAAGAGAAACTCTTACCTTAGGTTTGAATTCCTTAGTATGTGTAAAAAAAATCATATATAATAAATATAGGTTTATTATAAATCTATTATAGAACCTTACTCATATATCTAATTTCATATATGATTTAATTATAATCTTTTATCTCCTATTTATTAACAACTCTGTTAAAATCACTGTTTCAGGTGATAGTTGCTTTGTTTTTCATGTACGTTTTAGTTCAGTGATTTTGGTCCTTTTAATTTATCATTATTACATAATATAAAAAATAATTACCATGTTATAAATATCATATATATTCATTATATATGTATTTATATTAATCTATAAAATTTAGAGGTAGAAAATGGATTATACTGTTTATGGAGATGGTAGGCCATACTTACACTTGAATGTTGCTTCCATTTTTCTCAACAGATGTAAATAAAGAAACATTAATATTAATTCACTTGTAAATATTCACTATTATTTTATATATATCATTTATATTAATAAAACTCACCCTTATTACCATCCATGTAAGAATAAAATATAATACATTTCACATCGCTAAGTGGAGGTGGTAGTCCACACATACGCGTGAGTGATATAATTGTATTTCAAGAAGTATGTTTAGATCATAAATATAACATATATTTTTCAACATTAACCTTAATATCGTTCATGTAAAGCGTATGTGAAAACCAAATTATATCGATTTGTGAGGTGGTAGTCTGTCATACACATGAACGATGTTATCATATCCCCCATGGAATGGAAATGAAGTAGGTGTATGTTATATCATAATTAAATAATTATAATAATGTCTTAAATATCATATAAATACATTCAATACATCATTATATCTATAATTTAAAGTTGGTTAATGAAAAAAAAATTACATCGATTCATGAGGTGGTAGTCCGTCATACACACGATCGACGGTTTTATTTCTCATTTGATGAAAGTGAATAAGGATCTAGGATTTTTAATTAAAAAATAAAAAATATATATATATGATTTAATTTTTTTTATTATATTATCATATTTGAATAATATTTTAAGGATTTTTAATAATAAATAAAACAAATATGCACATTTAAGAATTTTACATCTTCTTCACAAAGACTATTTATGTTTATACCTAAAGCCTTCATAGGAGGGATTAATAACACAAATACAGAATCTAGGATGTGGGTAGATAATTAATTAAATTATTTGGATATTATTTTTTTGAAACAAATGGTTTTGGAAGTGTGAAAAGGGCAGGACAAAGGTTGGCATTTTATAAGTTGGAGAGAGGACACACATAGAATTTTTAAAAAATAAAAAATGATACATATGTTTTTTTATGGAAAAGGCCTAAAATTGGGTCATTATAAAACCTTAGATATTTTAGGGCCTATATATTACAATAAAAATGGTTTTTAAAATTTTTTAGATCCTTTTAGCAATTATCTTATTAGTTTAACTCTTCTATAATCTCATTTTTACCTTAACCTTGATATTTGATTTTTACTCTTTTCACTATTCATTATGGTAAAAAAATTAATTTGACCTTATTAGATAATGCATATTATTATGATTCTAAATATGGAATAAATTTTATCAAATTCAATTCATATAAATTGTTTAATTAAATTTAAATTTAAACTGAAAACTTGACAAAAGAGCCATTTTCTAAAGATAAAATCTGCATAAGTATATATTGTTTTAATATCAAAATTCAATATGAAATTGATTACAATAAACTAAATTAGTTAATTTTTAATATAATTAAACTAATTTTTTAATAAATAGAAATTAAAAATATTATTTAAATTTATAAATAATATAAATGAAAATTCGGTTAGTAAAAATTAGAATTTTTTACTATTCATCAAAAAAAATATTCTAAAAAAATCAAAAAAATCACCCAAATATAATTTTAATTGTATATTTAAATAACAATGTTTATTTTTTAAAATTAAATTTTATATATATGGTAAAAATTAATTTTAAATTATAGGATCAAAGCGTGAATAAACACCCTCTTAGAAAAATATATTTTTTTAAAACATTTATTTCAGTTTTTAATGGTTCTAATATTAATTCTAATAAATATATAAAAATTGGTTTTATTTTTTATATTTTTAAAACATATAATATATATAATTTAGTTATTAATATTCATACATTCTATTTTAACCACTATATAATAATTTTCATGGTTAAATAATAATATTTTAATAGATTATCCCATTTCGTTCAAACCTAGTGTGCATTGCAAGATATTAAAGAGATTGAATTTATTTAAAAATAAATATATTTTAAATTATAAGGGAGTTAAATTTTCTTATAATATTTTTGTTTTGTTCCATATATACTATCGAATATGATGTTCCTCTATTGAAATCTCGGTGTTTTATAATGGCCAACTTGTCTTCATGTCAATCCTCACACTACCATCGATGTGCTGGATTTTTTTCTTGGATTTGAACTCAATTTTGAGTCATTTTTATGAGATTTTATATCATTTTTCAGTGAATATTAGTCTCTTGGAAGACCCTCTATTCACCAGGAGAAAGTTTTAGTTTCAATGTGAAATATGGGAAGAAAGCCGAGGCACATAATTTAGGTTCATGATAAGTAAAAAATTTGTAGAACCCATATAGACATGTCTCAATTCTACCAATTCCATTTTTCATGGATGGTTCACGATTTTCCAATCTATGTAAAATGGAAAAAATTAAATTTTTAATGTCTTCACCCCTTTATTATTTTAAATTTTCATGATTATTTTCATAACTTTTTTAAGAGTAATATAATGTGTTTTTGTAATTTAATTCAAAATATTGGGATTTTTTATTGATATTTTTAATAAATTTATAATATTTACTTAATTATATCAGGAGGTTTTCATTTAATCTGGTTTTTTAATGAATTTTGGGTGTTTATTTTGACCTGAGATGAATTTAATGGAATGGTTTCTTTTGGAAAAGGATTTTATAATTTTTTTTAATGTTATGAATTAATTTTTGGGAGGACTATAAAATGAATTTGGGTTTGAAGTGGTTCCTTATAGAAATTAATTTTTTATAAAAGGGTTTTGATGTTTTAATTTATTTTTCATGGTGGGAAACGTTTGTGATATAATTATTAAAATGTTTTGGGAAAAGAGATTATTGGGTTTATTAAATTTAAATGGGGCCTCATTACCAATTTTAAAAATGATTTTTATTTTCATGAAAAATTTTTAACCCTAATGTTTTATACTAATGAAAATTTTATACTTTTATTGAAAGGTAAATTCTCATTTACATGAAATTTTTTCATCTTGTGGAAATGATGTAAGTTTAATCTTATGGGTTTTATAAACTAGTTAAAAGCTCTTCAATGATCAATTGTTTTGAAAGTTAGATCATCTGAAAAAGGATATTTAAAAAATATAGTATTTTTCAATAAAACATTATGCTAGAAACATGATAATGTATTGAGTTTCATGGGGAGTTTTAATTAAAAAGATTATATCATCAAGTATTATAATTTGGTTATTTTAAATGGTGATAATATAGTGTAAAATAAGTTTTAAACATATGTTTAGTGTCTTCAACAATGGTGAATTTTGTGATAATATTTGGAAATTGTTTTCAAAACTAATGTTTATGTTTTGAATATTGAGAGTAATGGAATTGAGTTGTTTTAAATTTTATAATAATTTTAAAATTAAATGTTTTACAATGTGTATTTTATTATTACTAAGTATTATTTTTAAAAGTATTTGGTGAACTCTTTCAAGTATTTTTAGATTCAAAGGTAGAATTTTTGAAATGTATTTAACTAGGTAAATTGTGATTTTGAGTTATTTTTTGGGATAAAATGTAATTTCTGAATTGGGTTAGTGAGATCTAAATACAACATATTCATGATTTGTTTTATTTATATACTTCCTCCAAAATAAGTATTAATGAAAGGGAGATTCTATTCTTAGTAATTTTACCCTTTTTACTCTACCTAAACTCAGAGCTGAGTGGTGGAGTCAGATTCCCCATGTTGTTGAACCTCATATAAACTCTTAAATATAAACACCATTATCCTTTTTTGATGAATGAAGTTTTGTTAGGGTGGTGGGGTGATTATATATAATGATTGAATTATATAGTTCTCTCAAAACACCTAAATATTAAATTGTATATACCATTTTGGGCATTCTTGATGATGTGATACAAGATTGGTAGAAGGTCCTTATCTCAAATCACCTCCATTATATAATTTCCAAATAATATATTAAAATAGGTTTTATTTGGTGGTTTTATTCCAATAATTCATAGGTTGGAGAAACCATTGATGTTTTAATCCCTCTATAAGTTAATTTTTCAGAATAGGAGTGAGTGAGTGTTTCTTAGTGTTTGTGTTTTCTTCGACGAGTGATCGACTATGTGTATTCTGAAGGTTCAATTATTCAGTGGAGATCATTATTGAACCTTGAGTTTATGGTTTTAGACTCATTAAAATTTCTATTATAATGTGATTAGAAAATATAGGGTGGTATTTTGGTTTTTTAGGTGAGATGACATAAGTGGGGACTCGAATTAATAATCAGTATCATTGGAAATCATTGTTCCACATATTAAGAAATTCCAGTGTGTTCTTTGAGTTTTTTCAGTGTATGGAATAGTCTTTTTAGGTAACACATTATTTAAAGATTTTATGCCTCTCTCCATAATCATAATAAACTATTAAATGGTGGGGATACCTTGGTCTTCCATTCATGGGCTATTGGAATTTCTCTCTTCTCAGGAAAGGGGATTTTCCTTCCCTAATCTGGGCAGATTTTGGTGGAGGTATATTTCCATTTGAACATGGCATGGCTTACATGATAAATCATATAGGGTTTAGATTGAACTCATTCATAAATGGTTATCAAAACATGATATAGATAACTTCATTTAAATATTTCCGAAAGACTATGTTAATCATACTTATAGAAATAATATTCAAAGTGGATACTATTTGGATAAGACCAAGTATCATTCTAGAGAGGATGGTGTGTTCAGTTGTTTTGGCAGGATTGGTTATGTTGTAATACCATTGAATCTTTTCCTACCATTTTTTTGTAATTCATGGAGATTAAAATTAATGATTGGGTATCATTACTATAAATTATTTATATTGTGATCCGTTATTTATGTGTTTATTGATGCTAAATTGTTTAGACATTTGAGTCATGAGGTGCCTTGGGATGAAAATTTCATGATTTTATATGTTTTATTCTTAAGTGGTGGGGGATTGGTAGTTAAAATTTGATACCCATATTGTTAAATGGTATGGTTTTGAATTTATATTTTCATGACCAACGTTTTATGGAATTTGGTTCCATTAATTTATGTATAGTGGTGGGGATGGGATGGACTTGAGATTTGGAAGCATCAGTACTCAGTGAGAGATAGGGGTGTGACCATGTCTTCTCATTGAGGAGAAGAATTTTGTATTTTTTTTGGGGAAAAAAGTGGCATGGTGGATATAATTGTGACATACACTGAGTGAATATAATGTATTTATTTTTTTCATTTAATTTTATGGTTACGAGAGATAGGAGTCAAAATTTTAATATTATGGAAAATAGGTCAGGGCACATTGTAAGTGCACAGTTAGTGTTGGCCTTGTGTCCATCCATGTAATAGGTGAGTGGGAGCTTCCAAATCCATTTTTTACCATTTAACTTGGTTTTTAAACCATTTGAACTCATTAGAAAATTTATATGACCTTCTTTTTTTAAGGGAGGTGACTCGCATGGTTGGTGCATGGTTTGTAAAACCAATTGATCAAACCATGCGGTCTTCCCAAAAATCAAAAGAAATATTGAAAATATTATTTTTCCCTTATGAAATTTTAACCTCACCTCCCATATTTATCTCCCCTTCATGTAAACAACCTCTAATTTTTTCCATATCTACTTCTTCCTTTCTGCAATGATGGGCCCCTTACTTCCTTTTTGGATTTTTCCAAGGTATAATACAATCCATATTTGTTTTCTCATCTTACCCCATTTAGACCCTTTTCATTCTTCTAAGGGTTTTGGAAACCTATGTTTCCATGGGGGATGAACCTAGGGTTATAGGTGATATCCTAATGAAATTTCTTTGGCCATCAAGGTTTATCTGGATCCTTTAGTATTTATTCTTGTGGTTTTGGACAAAGGCAATGAGGTTAACATCAGTTTTGAGGTAGGTGACTCTACTTAATGGGAATTTCCCATAGAATGATTTAATTTCATGGTTTTCCTTTGGTTTAGAAAGGTTAATTATGAATTTATTTTGTTTTTGTGGGCTATTTTGTAACTATTTGAAGTGTTCATTTGTTATATCAAACTTAATAGTTTTTCAAGTGAATTGTTTCATTGGAATGAGTTTTTTGACATAATGGTGTTTGATGAAATGTTTTAATGGTAGCGTTGAATCCAAAATAATTTCAAGAAGTATTTGTTTCAATTTTTTTGTGAAAATTGGTTTTCACCTGAGGTTTTTTGCTAAATGGTTTAAAAAGGGGAGTCTTTACTCCAAGAGGATTTCAAAGGATGGTTTCAAAGGATGGTTTCTTTAACATTATGTGTATTTTATTTATGGGACTGGTTAAGATTATGACTATATATATATTTTTATTGATTGATTTATGATGAATAATGGTGACCATAGGTATATAGGTAAGTGGATGGGTGTTTCCCTAACTTTAGGTTTGATTATATCTAGGGTTCATTTCCAGTATCCCTGTGAGTTTTGAGTTTTCTTAGTTTTCTGGGACCATATAATATGGCTAGTATTCCATGAGTGAGTCCTGGTTCCTTTGTAACCTATAGGATAGATACCCCCTATGTTTATTTCATTATGTTTTTTATGACACATAGATGGTTTTTTTGTTGGAATGTGTTATTGATTATTGCCTACTTATTGAGGTCGATACAATTTAGACTATGATTACCCTTTGATTTATGGATGATTATTCTACATGACAGATTTATGGAACATGAATTATTTTAAATAAAACCAAGTATTGGATAAAACCATTTTAAAATTTAAAATGTGTTTCAATTATCATTTAAAAACATGGAATAACAGTTTTTATAACTAAAGTCATTGTGTAGATTCATGGGGGTTTCATAACAGGATTTTCCTCACACCCTACATATATTATTGGGTACATGAAGACTCTTTTTCAAGGTACAGGTGAATCGAGGTGTGTCATGCATATGTTGACTCCTCTTATTGATTTTCATCCTTCCTAGGTATGTTTTTGGTGGTGAAATATTTTCATATATAGGTTGGTCTCGTGGGGATCATTCTAGTATCCTCAGTTTTTAGGTTGTTTGTATCATCATAACCAACCATATATATATTTTGGTTGTCTTTTATTTTTTACATTGGTTATCTATTTCCTCTTATTTTGATAAATTTATGTTATTTATTGTTCTGTTCATTCTTATGATGTGTTGTTTCTAAATTATGGTTTACTATTTCTGTACTCTTTTTTTATATATAATGTTTTTGAAACTATTTGTTTAATGGAGTAGATGTATAATTTATATATGGTGATGTCATATTCTTGGTGGAATCCAGGTATTGGTTTCTTTGGATTATGAGGTTGAAAATATTACTAGATTATAGTATTTGATACCCTGACGCTTGTTGTCAATCCATGGTGATTAGGAACATACTTTTGGCCTTATAGTGAGTCCGGTCAGGTGATATGTCGCATCTACTTGGGAAATATTGTTACACACAAGCTACATATTGTTTCCTCCCTATCAATATTTATGTCACACTGGTTTTCAATACATTTAATTCAATGAAATTGTTTACTATGACCGACACATCATGTAATGATTGATGTGAAATGAAACTTTTTTGGTTTATCGATGGTACAGAACATGTAATTTACCAATACACATTATGTATCTACATCCGGAATCCAATAACCTTGACACATCTATATAGAAAGTTTGATCATTCTTCACCTATTATTGGCATATTATTAGTCATATAAAGGTCAAATAACATGTAATTACAACTTTTGGATTAAGAAAAATACTAGAAATGAAAAAATTACAATCAATCATTGTAAATTGATCAAATAAATAATAAACAATTATATATTATAATTTGATAGCTCTGATACAACATTAATATTCTAGGGAACAATAAAAGAATCAAATCAGTGCCATTTTTTAGAAAATCTAATGGATAATCCTAAGGAACATTATGAACAATCATTAAATCAAATGGATAAAGCCTAAGTTACTTTGAATAAGTAAACCCCAAAATTTTATAGAAATGATCTTTCACGTTTAATATATAATTAATTAAAAATAATAAATACCTCAAACATGAAAATTATTTCTTTTTTTATTAATTTAATTTTCACTCTCATCATATCATTGTTGTGGTGAAGAATCCAAACTGTATTTTCTCTGGTGGAATACTCACATACTCTATGAATCTCTGACAAGTGCTCTAGTTATTTTAGGTGTTATCATAGTGTTTTTCTTAATCATCATCGACCATAGTAATAAATTCCCTTAGTTTTTTATTCATTTTTTAGATATAGGTATGATAATTTCTCTCTAGGCATTGAGAGATTTCTAAAGAGGTTCTATTGTGCAAAACAACCCTTAATCTCTAAAATGATATAATCGAGACTCTATACATATAGGGATAAATATTTTATAATTTTTCAAGAAAATTTTATCTAATTTTTTACTTTATGTAAAACCCTTGTGAAATAATATTAATATTAGTATTTTTATATTATCATGAGATGTGAAAAACTCATGGATTGATAAATAATCACCATCAGACCCTTAACTCATCTCATCAATCCTCGCCAAAATTTACCAAAAATTGGATGAAAAATATTTAACTAAATAAATAAATATTATTCATTCAATAAATAAATAAATATTATATTAATTAAACTCATGAATAAATATTTTTTATAATATTCACTTAACTATATAAATATTCATTTTAATATATATACAAAACTAGTGAATAAATATTTATATATTTATTATCCTTGTGAATAATAAACAAGATATAAAATTTAACTCATATATTCTAAACATGAATATATTTTGAGATTGAATTTATGTGATTGATGATACTCAAATAAATATCATTTCACAAGATAAGAATAATATTTATTCTTAACATTAAATTCAATATAATTTAATGAAAATTTTAATAAACTTAGCATGTGAACCTCTAGTCCTCTGTATGAGTTGAATCAGGTGAACATTCCTAAAGTCTAATATCGGTATATAGAAACATGTGAATGCACCCATAGAGAAATTAGTTAATTTCTCAATGAAAATAACCTTCATATGAATGGTACTATGTAATATAATACAGTTTTTATTTCTCATCAAGCAGACTGGATATCTGATTCATCAATATATATATTTGATTTATTTTCCATTGAATATCTGAAATAAACTCATTGATGAACTAATATGGCCATGAATTTAATTAGATAACTCTATATCAATCAAAGGTCCATATACATCTTCATCCATAAAATCATAAGGGAAAAAATTTCTTAACATATTCAATTAATGGAATATCGCTTATGATACACCCAAAGTATGATACCTTTCTATAAGAATATGTCATCATGGTCTTTTACCATATATCAAAGTATGTGATTCATAATATATATTAATAATAATATTAATACTAAGGACCAATAAATATGTTCATGGATAGAAGTATCTAATGACACAAATAACATGTAAAATTCATATTTTTGGTTATATCCTCATAACCTTCCTGATTGGATGTTACTAAGTACGAACTTCGCAAGAAGAACTCTCAATATATATGAGAGTCCAACAACTGATAGACAAACATCATATATGTCCCCATAACACCCTGATATTTTTATGAAATAGATATTTTATAATAATTTTATTTCTTTGATGTGTTGAGCTAGATGCAGCATAAGCTTAGCTTGTGTTACATGGAATACAGAGTTTCTAGGAAACATATTATTATAATTATAATTATTTAAACAAGAAAATTATAACATAGCCAATAGAATGACAGGTATGAACAGTATTAACTAAATTATGAAATTATTATTTACAAATGTATATATAATTTATTGACCAATTTATTATAAATGAATTTAGACACCTTTTTAAAATAAATGGAATTTTTTTTCTGAAAAACTTTTTAAATATAAACAATTGTATTTTATAAAAATAAATAAATAAATAAATCTTGTTTTATTATAGTAACAATATATATAATATATAATATATAATTTTTAACATTTAACCAATTTATTTTCTAGGCAATATATAAGAACAAATACAATTTTACATATAAAAGATATATTCTTATAAAAAGATAATTTTACCTTATTTTGATGGTGAACTTGTTTCAAACCTAGTTTTTTACATTTTTATAAATTATATTTGACAAAATAAACTTCCTATTTGAAATAGGGATATCAAAATTTACTTTCATTTAATTTTTGATATTTTTCTGTTAAGATTCATGTTTTGATGAATAATGAAAAATATTTCAATTTAATTGAAACCATATTTTTCATATAAATAATTGATAGTGTTAAATTATATTTTTAATTTTTTCTAAAGTATAATTAGATAAAATGTTTATCAGATAATCCAATCTAAGTTATTGGAATCAATTTCACATTGAATCTGGATATAAAAACATTTCAATCTTTTGAATGTTTTCACCTTAAAGACTCATTATTTCATCCCATCTGTGGGATTAATTTTGAATGAATTTCTATAAATTATGTTAATTGAATTTGAAAAAATTATTTAATTTTTGGAATCATGATATCAAAACTTATTAATTAGGTCTCTTTTAATTTTTTTTCACAATATGAATATTAACTATAGTAATTTTTATTTTTTCCATTAGTTGTTAATTGGGTAATTAAGGGTAAAACAATAATATAAATATTTTAAAACTACCCTAAATAATAAGACTAAATGTTATATATATATATATATTCAGTTATCCATTGTTTTTCGTTCATTTTATTGATTATTCATGTGGTAGATATCCAATATTTATGGAAATAGGGCGGGACAAGGTTCTAAAGAAGAAATGCAGAGAAGTTACAAAAATGGCCAAGTACATGTCCTGTGCTTGATGATCACAACCTGAATCAAGCTGTGAAGCCATTCTGTGACCTACCAAGATGACTGAATAAATTTCCAGTTCACATCGTGAATCCCTCGTACACGGTGTGACTCAAGTCCAACCAGAAGCCGAGAAAACCACGAGGATTCAATGTGAAAATCCAGCTGGCCATGGGGTACACATCGTGAACCACCTGTACACGATGTTACCATGGTCAAACTTCAAAAATCCAGGAAAGATCTATATGCCACACTAGAGATCCTAGTCAAAATAATGGGGATTAAGGGTTCATGATGTGATAATTTAGTACACGTTATGACCATTTCCACTTATATAAGGAGAAGCTTAGCCAAAAATTTGATATAGGCTTATATTATCTCTCTCCCCCTTTTAGACTGGCTTCAGAATTCCCTTCTCTTTTCCATCCTTAAACATTTTAGTTCTTTTTAATTTCATTACATTTTCAATCAAAGATCTATGGATTCATTTTTCTTCAATGAATTCAATTCCTGCATCGTTTCACTTCCATTTCATTCCTTTCGAGTAAGATTTTATTTAAAGTATTGTTTCATGTTTATTTCATATTGTTACTTGTTCAATTCCATTAGAATAATTGTCATGATTTCTTCTATTCCTTTTATTTCTTTAATTATCATCATGAGTAGCTAAACACATTCGGGGTAGGGATCAAGATTCTATGTGTCTAGACGATTAATTAGACCTCTAGTTCTAAACGTGGAAAAACATAAATAGATTAGTAATTAAGGTATAAACCACTAGTTAAACCCTATTATTGTGAATATACCATGACCATTGGATGGTCAAGAAAACAAACCGATCCTAATTGAAGTAAACTATGACTATGACCATTATCTTAGTGAGATTTTTGTAATAGAATCCGAACATAAGGAATTTGGGACTCTAGATAGCCTCCTTACCATGGAATAATTACATCATAGGTAGAACTAGAAGACTGGACCAAGGTGGACTAGCAACTACCAATTTCTTAGCAGACAAAGAACATAAGAACTTTCAAAGATTAGAACCATGATCACCTTTATCTAGATACTAGGACATGATCCCAACCCATCTTAAATCACTTGAAGTCAAACCCAAAATTATTTAGACACCACCAAAACATTATTCAAGATAGTAAGGACTCTTATAAAGGATTCAATACTAGATTTAGTTTCCCAAAAATAAATGCACCCTCCTCATGGTATCAACCCCAGACTTCTACTATACTAACCCCTAGTAGTTCGTCATGTTTGGGACACATATAAATTACTAATTTGACTTACGACCTAAGGAATTAACAAAAAAATTTGGGTGGCCAGTCAAATTTTGGCACCATTTTTGGGTAGGAAATGTTATTTCTTCAGGATTCAGACTATGTTCTAGATCTGGTATTATCGTTCCCTCACCCCATTTCATTTTTTAGACACCCTAGCATCTTCTTCATTTTTTTTTCTCGTTCACCCTGTGCGTGTACCAAGGTCATTTGAATTATTTAAGGACTCTTGAATAAAAATCTCTTTTGTCCTTCAATCCCAAGATCTAAAGGCATCTATTTTCTCTTCTCTGCTCAGCAATGGCCAATCAAGTCATCCACCCTGTAGGACATAACCCACGAAACCCTAACCATCAAATCATTCCAAGAGAGAACCCAATAATGAACCAGGAGAAAAAGACCATGGGCGATGTCTTTCCATCAATACATGGAACGAATACTAGTATTTTTTGTCCCCCAATCCAATCCCACACATTGATGATAAATCCTCTACTAATTCATATGATTCATAATAAGGATAAAATTAGTTGTCTTCAAAGTGGAGGGCCACATGGACATATTGCCAACTTCCTAGAGGTCTGAACTACCTTTTGCAAAAAGGGAGTTTCGCTTGATGTAGTAAGACTTTGAGTATTCCTATTCTCCTTACGAGACAGAGCCAAGTACTGGCTAATGAGTCAAGCTCCTGTGTCAATTACAACTTGGTATAAATTGGGCAAGAAGTTTCTGCCCAAGTACTTCCCACCCATCCGGACCTGGAAGCTCCGGATGGACATTCAAAATTTCAACCAAATTAATGGAGAGTCTCTTTAGGAAGCATGGGATCACTTTAAATAATTAATGAGGAAGTGTCGGCATCATGGATTGGATATGAGGATACGACTCCAAACTTTCTTTCAAGGACTCCAGCCAACTGCAAGGAATGTTGTCGATGTAGCCGTTGATGGTGGTCTCATGTTCAAGACTCCCGAAGCCAGAAGATCTATTCAATATGATGTCTCTCACAATGCCAGTCTGTGGTAGAGGTATTATGGACCAGCACAGCGTGGAATCCATCAAGTTTATGAGACCACAAGGCTATCATTGTAAGTGGAATCACTCACTAAAAAGTTAGAAGCATTTCAGATACCAACTACTCAACCCCCTCCTACTCCTGTCATGGAATTAAAATCCTGAAAGATGTGTGGTGGCCCACATAAATATCAATACTACAAATATAGATATGAATAAACACAACAATATTGTAATAACATAAATTATAATAAAATTAAACATCCATTTCATCAGCAACAATATTATCAACAATGGCCTACTCAGTAGAAACCTCAGAAAAATATTGGTTATTTCCCACCAAGTGGTGTACAAACCCAATTCAGAGCTCAAGGACAACCTGGATACCCTACGATGAACCCTGTACCAAGACCAAAAGAATAACAACAACCATTCCCTCTAAAAGCACAACAATTTCATCCACCTCAGCTAAGACCTCATCAGGAACCTATGAAAAGCAATCTGGAAAACCTCTTGTAGTGATTTTTTAAAATATCTGATCAATGAATGACGACCCATACGACAGATACCCAAACCAGAGAGCTTATTTAAGGAACATTAAAGTGAAAATGGGTCAAATCCCAAAGAACATATCTGAGAGATTACCTGGTACTCTACCCAGTAACACTTAGACATACCCACGAGAGGAAGCTAAGGTAGTATTTCTGAGGAGCGGAAATATTCTAGACTTCAAACAACCTAAATAATCAAGGTATCAAGAAGAAGAGATGAGAAAACAACCAGTACCTGATGAAAAAATGGATGAAGTCAATCCCACCTTACATCATGAAGAAGTAAAAAATAATTAGTAACATATACCTGAGTAGCAGAAGTAACCTGTGTATGTTGCCCCACCTCCATACCATCCCCCTCTTCCCTATCCAGAGAGAGAGAGACAAATTAGTTTTCAAGCACAATAAAAGAAGTTCTGGGATATGTTCAGACAATTACATATCAACATCCCTTTTTCAAAATCTATTTCCCATTTTCCCAGTTATGAAAAATTCATAAAAGAACTTTTATAAAATAAAATAAAAATACAAGAACTAGGAGTCATATCATTAAATGTATAATTCTATGCCTTTTTACGGTATAAAATTCCACTAAATATGAGAGACTGTGGAAGCTTCTCAATCCCTTGTGAGATAGGCACATGAAAATTTGGAAGAGCACTCTGTGATTTTAGAGTAAGAACTAAACTCGTGCCAATGGGTTCTTTTAAAAATTTAGGACTCGAAGAGATCAAATAAACATGGGTGGATTTTTAATTATCCGATCACTCGGTCAAGTAACCTCAAGGTATTTTGTAAGATGTACTAGTAAAAGTGGGTAAGTTCATTTTTCCAAGTTGATTTTCTGGTATCAGACATGGAAGAAGATGGTGATGTTCCTATTATACATTGAACAAGTAGTGTTCACTAATTGATGTGAACCAAGGAAGTCACATCTTCTGAGTAGGAGAAGAATAAGTAGTGTTCAACCGGATTCGAGATATGAAACCCTCAGATGACAACAAGGGCTGTAATGTTATATCTCTTACCCAGAATGATGAAGATTCCATGGATATGAAGGGGGAATGTAATGAATCTGTTATATAAAAAGGAGTTTGTGACTTCAAGGAAGTCAACTTTATTGTACCAATCACTAGTGAGGTTGTGCCTTCATCCATCATTTAGTGTAGTACCTTAAAAACTCATTTCAAGGGGAATCTTACTCCTTTCCCGTTATTGTCCCCTCTGAGTTATACATGGAAAGGTCACCATAAACAATACATGATCATGGATAGAAGATGTTTCATGAACCATCATGCAAGAACTATGTCATCATATTAGCCTTCATTGAGTCGAGTTCTTGACTATAAATGAGCCCTGACTAGGAGGCATCCTGGGATTAGAAATACTTAAGTTAGAATAAGAAAATTCTTTTTTGAAAATATTTTTTTCGTTTGAATAAAGAGGATGAGAATGAAAGGATGAAACAATAATGGAAACCAATGAAGTACACATCATGAACCTATAGGTCACGATGTGACCCATTGTTACTCTGAAACATGATTTTTCTAAAGGTTCACAATGTTACCATAAGGTAGACATCGTGACCTAGATCGGGTGTGTTTTTAAAATAAACTTATGGGTCTGACCCCAAGACCCCCCTTTCAAACTCGAAATCCTCCTCCTTAACCACTCCCCTCCCGCATGCGACCCTTCCCCTCCTCTCCTCATCACGCGAAACTATTTCTCCCTTACTTATGTTATCCTCAATCAAACCCTCCTACCCTACTACTAGAGTGTGTGCTACTCCTTTTCCTCTCCATGGTGCACACCAAGAGGTTGCATCCCAAACCTTCTCCATCATCATCGAGTTCCACCTCTACATATTCATCTTCTGCCTCTGCGATCCAACAACATGCTGCTAAGCACCCGCGCGCTCGCTCCATATCACATGACATGAGCTCTTCCCCATCTATAGATGATAATATTCATTTTCACCTGGTGTTATTATTTACCAACCCACAACACCGGGTTAATCTCATTCACTTCCAGGAAAAACCCATGAGGACCATCAAGACTCAGGATATGGTTGGGTTAAAAAAATGAACGTCATAGATGAGGTCTGACACTTATTGGAGACGCTGCATGTAGAAAAAATCATTGACGTCTAGGAGGAGATATACAGGGAGTTGTTTTTGGAGTTCCTGACCACCTTTGACATATCTGTGGATGATCTCCAATTCAGGCTAGGCGGTAGGCCACACCAGCTAACCATGGACCAGTTAGGTGTAGGACTCGGTATCTATACAGAGGAGTTCATGATCTCAAACATCTATCCTACCCTGCAGATGATGATTTCTCAGGAGGATTCGCCGAGACTTTGGCATCATATCGCACATGACCCGCGGTCCTTTCATGACCCCAAGATGGTGAATTTCACCCAACATAGGACTCCAGCACTGTGTATACTACACTAGTCCATGGCACACATGTGGTTCACGTGAGGTGAGACCCATGGAAGTGTCATCCAGATTGACATTATTATCCTTGCTGCTACTATGGGTGGACATCCCATCAACATGGGTACTAATTTCTCCTCCTACTACAGAGTACTGGAACATAGGATGTGGAACATGCTTATGGGCAGATCATTCATCACCAAGTTGGCTAGACACCTCCACGTTTTTTATGCATCACATCCCATCACCTATGAAGGCCCAGATGAGATTACTGATCTTGTGCTCTTGCACAATATGAGGTTGATGGTGAAGGAGGGTGACATCTATTTTTGGGTGCACGGAGTCAAGGATCATGTACCCCATACAGATACACCTTAGGAGGTTGGTCTTCAAGAGCATCCACTGGTAGCAACAACAAAACCTTCTACCAAGCCACCGGTATCCCCGACCACCACACCATCCACCTAGCCTGCACCTACCCATCCCACTCCTTCTGAACGGTGGGTACTACTCCAGTGCATCTTAGAAAATCAGCACCAGCTCACTGCCCACCTTCACCTTCCCTTCATTGAGACTTCTTCATTTACCACTCCACCACCGACTACCATTGGCCCTTCCTCATCCATCATTCCTCCCTTGCCCTCTCTTCCCTATGACCTACCTCCCAAAGTCACACACACTGATGCTTAGTAGGATTTTCCCATGGATCAGTCCCAGAAGGTCAAGGGACCAACCACTGATCCCACTCTCGACGTCCCTTTCATTGATCCATTTACCAAACACACAGCCATTGTATGGATCAGGGATTCCCCACCACCCTCCAAATCCCATCTTACCACCTCCACCACACCAGAATCTACCTCAGCCCCACCTACCACTATTACTGCTCCCGATGGTGATTTAGATTCCTAGTTCATTCCATCTTCTGATGCTGGTCTGACCAAGGAGGAGATTTTTGTCCCAGAGCACTAATTTGTATTTTTATACTTTTTGGGATGAGGGACACTTTTTGTAGGGTTTGTCTTCTTTTTCATTCTTTTTTACTACACTATGATATTTATATACATTTTGGTCTTTCTTTTCCCTATTTTATGTGTGTTTATGTTTTCTTCCGTTCTCATTTTCCTTAGAAATGTCTATCTCCTCTAATTCATATGATGTTGTTGACGGACTCATTCCTCTGTCCATTCTTCTGTAATGAGTAACCCAATGTGTCGCAAACATCGCTCGTCAACTTCATGTTTTATCATTGTAAATCCACCAGCCGAACTAACCAACTCCACTAATTCTTCCATTTCTACCACATTTAATATTCAGTCACGCTGCACCTGAAGTTGTGAATCTAGTTAAGAAACCATGTGAACTTGAGGACACGAAAAATAGTAGTTGTAAGGGAAAAAGGAGCAACTGATCTAATGGGCCCAATATTTGAATTTTTGGTCCACCAGTCTGGCTGACGATGAAAATTTAGTGCATTATGGGAGGCAAACTATATTTATTTTTGAGTTTTGTTTGAGTCGTTGATTTTGTAGTGTTTTATTATAGTACTTTGTACCAAAAATCAATCAATAAATAAAATGGTTACCGTTATTCCTTCTTTTTACACCTTCCTATTTTTCTACTTTAAAAATGTTTAAACCTGTGGATTAACGTTTGTTCTATAGTTCTGTATTTTCTTACTAAAATATGTTGCAGGTGCATCAAAACTTCAATGTTAAGATAGCTCAAACACCTCCATGGAATACCTCTTCTTCTTAAGAAGCTTTTGATTTCATCATTTTTTTGTTTTTTCATCACTGCCATTTCATTTCTATTTCCGATATTCACAACCACACCACTCCCACCCATTATTTCTTAGATAGTGGGGACATTTTCCTCTTTTATGTGTGTGTGTGGGGGGTCTTTGTCATTTATTCACTGAGATACAATTGAATTTTTGTGTGTTATCACTATTTAGTGAAAAACATTTCAAATTGATAAACATGATGAAAATTTGAAAACCATTATTCCTATGTAAATTAAAGATAAAGTTAAAAATAAAAATGTTAAGGACCATTTTTCAACCATGTTTAGAATTTTAGAATGATTTCTTAGTTTAGAAGATTAATTAAATTTCATAATCTTTGACATCATGATTAATTAAATCACTACTTAGGATTAATGCTCTTTGTAATTTACAGTTTTTATTTTTATTCTCATTACCCAATAGGATTCTAATCCTTCAATATCATTTTATTTTCTGAGCATATTTCCAGAGAGATACCTGGGACATGGAAACCAACTAGAACATTCACTAAGATCTTATCAAAATGATTATTGAAAAATTGTAATTTTAAAATGATTGAGGCAGCATTTGATATCCATTTTACCTAAGACCCACCTGACATTTATCCTTCATTTAGACCATAGTTTCCTTGAATGACCAGTTATAAGAAGATATATTTCAAGCCTCTTTCCCATCCTACCCTCCTCCTTGTACAATGATTGATGATGATTTTTGAATAAGTGTGGGGGAGGAATTCAGACAACATGGGATGATTTCACTTTTAGAGATGTACAGTGTCCCCCCCCTTGACTACTAGGTTTTTATCCATATACTTTTTTACTTTATATCATTCATATTCTCTTCCTTTGAAAAATTTAAGAGAAGAGACCATAATTGATATGGGTAGTGTACTAGGAAGGTCAAAAATCACCATTTTCCAAACTGATGAATTCCTTGAATGCTCATATGTGGTTAGGTGATGGATGTGAGATCTATCCTAGGCATAAATTTCAAAAAATAAAACTCTAAAGAAAAAATAAAGGAACATAATCCTCTCTTTACCTACATTCTAGCGATACATATCGATCCAACCTATGATGTTAGAGTATGGGCCTGACTTGCCAGATGGAAGAATTTTTTCACACTTATATTATTGCATTTACATTGTACATTAGATATTACCTTCCTTTTGAGCCACATTTTCACATTCTTCCTACCTACCTACAGCCTCAGAGTCATCAGAGCCTTGTTGATAAAAGTCATCAAGATTATTTTTATACTTGTCTTTATATAGTGGAGATGATAGAACTAGTGAAATCCAATGTCAGGGAACATTGAATCATGGTACAAGCATACCATACTAACATTTTACCCTGAGTGATGAGAGAAAAGCATGGTGAGGTAAATTGCAACTGGTCATATAGCTTAAAGAACAATTAAAAGATTATGATTAAAAGAACAGAATTTGTTTTGAAAATCTGAACTATGAGGCATGGATAATTTACTATGTAGGATTAAAAATGGAACCTATCTACTTTTCTTCTTACACTTAATTTAATTACATGGACATAATTTACATTTCCTGATTTAAAAATTTATTATCCTTCTTGAAATCATTGTTGAGATATTTTTCTTAAGGACAAGAAATGATTCAAGTGTGTGTGTGGGGGGGGGGGGGTTGATAAGGCTACATGTTATATATATTTTTATGTGACATTTAAATTGTTTTTCATTCATTTACTGGATAATGAAGGTGGTAGATTTACAATATTTCATTAAATATTGCTTCACAAGGTTCCAAAGAAGAGAGGAAGAAAAGTGACCAAAATGGCCAAGTACAAATCGTGATGGACAATTTCACATCATTTATTTGATGATCAAAGACAACATCAAGCCGTTAACCCAATATGGGATCATCCACGATGACTAATGAAATTTATAGTTCACGTCGTGAATCCCTCATACACGGCGTGACACATGTCCAACCAAAAGCCGAGAAAACTGTGAGGATTCAATGCGAAAATCCAACTGGCATGGGGTACATGTCATAAACCACCTATACACAGTGTGACCACGGTCAAAATTCATTAAGACGGGGAAGATCTTAATGTCACGTTGGAGGTCCTATTTGAAATAACGTGGATGAAGGGTTCACGACGTTACAATAAACTTCACATCGTGACCATTTATGCATGTATAAGGAGCAGCTCAGAAACAAATTTTATATAGGCTTGGATTAGTTCTCTCTCGCTTTTAGACTCTCTTTGGAATTCCCTTCTCTTTTCCCCCTTTAAACATTTTAGATCTTTTTAATTTCATTACATTTTCAATCAAAGAGCCACAGATTCATTTTTCTTCAACACCTTCAATTCCCATGTCATTTAATTTCCATTTCATTCCTTTAAATTAATGTTTTATTTACTGTATTCTTGCATGTTTATTTCATATCATTGCATATTCCATTCCATTAGCATCATTATCATGATTTCCAATAATCCTTTTAGTGCTTTAATTACCATCATGAGTAGCTAAACGCATCAAGGGTAGGGATAAAAATTTTATATATCTAGACACTTAATTAGATCTTTAGTTATAAACATGGAAAATCTAAATGGATTAGTAATTAGGGCATAAAACAATAGTAAAGCCCCATTGGTGTGACTATACCATGACCATCAGACAGTAATGAAAATGACTATATCATAATTGAAGTAAACATTGACTATGACTATTATCTTAGGGAACTTTCTACAATAAAAGCTGAACATAATGCATCTAGGACTGTAGATAGCCTCCGGACCATGGAATAGTTACATCCTAGGTAGAACTAGAAGACTGGACCAAGGTTGACTAGCAACTACAGCTTGCTTCGCAAGCTAATAAATTATCACATTTCCACGATTAGAACTAGGATAACCATTATCTAGATACATTGAATTGATCCCGTCCACTCTTTAATCACTTGAATTCAAACCCAAAATTAGCTAGAAACATAAAAAACATTAGTCAAGCTAGTAAGGACTCCTACAAATGATTCAAGACCAGATTTATATTCCCTGCAAGAATAGAACCCTCCCCATGGGATTGACCCCAGACTTCTACTATACTATACCCTAGTAGTTAGTAATTTTTGGGACACATATAAATTTCTAATTTGACTCGCACCCTGAGGAATTAACTACAAGTTTTGGGAATTCGATCACTAAGACTTTTCTGAATATAATTTGATGAATTTAATTTGACCCTTAAAACATAAGGACCGAAATTGAATAATTTACTGGACACTTGTCCCTGAAAAAGACTAGGATATTATTAAAATCAAAGAGAGTGAAAAAATTCCACTCTTAATTTTAATAAGTATAATATTTTTAGAATGGGGTTAAATAGAAGATATTATCGACTATATATATTATTATTATGTAGAAAAATATTATCTACATCATGGAATTTTATTTTCACTTTTTAGTGAATAAATAATTGTCGGAAATAATTACAGTATTATGATACAATAATTATTTAATTATTTAAAAACACAATTAAGTAGTTTTAAAAATGTTAAAATAAATATCATTTTAATTACTTAATGTTCTACACCAATTTTAAAGGTTATTATGACGTATTATGGGTGGATTAAATGATTTATTTCAAAGTTAGCTTGCTGGAATGATTTTCATAAAGTCAATGTAATGAATAGTGTCAAAATTGACACTAACGATATTTTATGAAAATAATATTTTATTATTTTGGTTAAAAATAATAAAAATGTAAAAATAATAAAAATAATAAATTAGAAAAAAGGGGATAAATTATGGTCTAATATATCATAAATTAAAAATTTAATGTTTAATTTATGCCTTATAAGTAAAAATTTGCAACTTTTAATATTGAAAATTTTGTTATCGTAGCAAAAATTTAATAGGTTCACAATGGGTTATTCAAAAAGAAAAGGTTTGTAATTACAAAAATACTTTCCTAAAATATATTAGTTATTATTATTCCACCTTATCCCAAATTTCATTTTACTTCCTTTCCATTTTGAAAGTATTTTGATTTATATTTTATTTATTATAATTTAATCTTTTGAGAAATTCTAGAAGTTCCCCTCACCTTCATTATAAATGGTTAACTCCTCCCTCATCCCATTTCACAACATTTATCCTTATATATTGACCAATATCTTCTAATTATCTTATCCACTTCCTTATACACATTCTATACATGTTTTTCATCCCAATGGACCAACTCTAGAGTCCTCTAGGGGATATCTAAAGGAGTCATTTTAAAAAGAGGTAATCTCTCTAACCAATAACTCTCTATTAATACTCTTATATACCTACAATAAATCTATTATATATAAAATAATAAAATAAATTAATAATCCTAAATATTAATAAATGTTATTATAATTATTAATACACCATTATACATCTTCTTTCTCATCAAACAAGAAGTGAATGTATCGCTCGTGCGTACATGCGGATTACCGTCACGACATATCGATACAATTCATTTTCAGTCACCATAATTTATAATTGGGAATTGTGATGGGATTAATGTTTATATATGAAATTTCATACATTACTATACTTCCGTAATGGTAAAATCATATCTACCTTTTTACCACCAAATATTTTGGTAAATGATACCATCATTCCTGTGTATGTGTGGATTACCATCTCCAATGTGATTCATTTTTCATAAATATTTCACATAGGTGGAAATGAGGATGAATTTTATGAATAAACATGATATATATATATATAATAATTCTATAATTATAAAATATCATATACATTTTTCTTTTAATCTGACAAGAAAATGAAAACAGCGTTTATGTGTACGTACGGCCTACCGTCTCCCTGACCGGGGTATTTTATTTTCTACCTATAAATTTTATAGATAACCATAAATACATTTATAATGAATATATATTATATTTATATCGTTTTTATCATTATTAATATTATGAAATTATTATATAAGTATGAGGACCAAGAATAACAAGTTAAAACTTGTATGAGAAACAAAGCAGTTATTACTCAAAACAAAAATTAAATTTGGAATTGTTAATAAAAGAGTAATATAATATCATAAGTGACTAATATATGGTATTATATATGACTATGATTCTTTGTTAGATGTATAATTAATTTATATTTATTTTATATGAGGGTTTTTAATGTGTATGGAGGAAGTCAATACTTAAGGTAAGGGATTTTTGTCTCACTTTTATTTCTGTGGGACACATTCCTCAAACACTGCTTATTTATTCTATGTGGTGTGTGTACTACCAATTAATTCTTTTTTGAGTCTTATTATAAATATTAGAGTATTTTAATATCCATATAATTTTTTTTACTTCATGGGGCATATTATTCTACTGATTATAGTGTTTTAAGGGTTTATTTTACAATCTCATCAATATTCAGGATTATTTTGCTTTAAATCTTTATTGGGGAATATTTATCTTCCACATCCATGTTTTATAAAAATGTTTTCAAAAAGTATTATATTATTATACTAATAATATTTAATGTGTTTTTTACCCATGATTAATTTTTTACTAAATGGTTTGAAATGAATCATTTTGTTGTTTCCCAAATGAGGTACTTATTCACTATTATGGAAAAAGTAAGAAAGGACTATTTTTTAACTTATACAACATGAATGGATTTATCCACAATCATGATGCATTAATTAATTTATTATTAAATTAAAATATCATAAGTTTATTTTCAAAGAAACTTTTTTCCTTTAAAATTGTGTGGCTCTTTAAAAAATTATTTCAGAAAGGAAAGGATATTTTCCTCAAAGATTTATATTAAGTAATCTTTCAAAAATATTTTTCCAGATAAGATGAAATTATTTGACTTTAGTTTTTATTTACTGTGTATATTAATCAATAATACCTTTCTTATTATTTATATTAGTGTTTTGTTCTTATGAAGTAATTATACTTGTGAAACCTATTCCTTTTCCATGATTTATATTATGATGAAGTATTAATGAAACTCGTTTCTTTACCTGGGTTCTATTGTGATGAATGATTTATGGTACTTTGGAAAAAATATATATGTTTTTCATTATGTGATGTTAAGGACCTATATCTTCCTCTAATTAATTGGGTAATTAATTATATCACATGATATAATTAAAGAAAACAAGTCGATGTGCTTGATTTGTGAGGGAAAACAAGTCGATTTGCATGATCTCTTAAGAGAAACTGGAGATAAGGCCTGATCCATGAGTCTTGGTAGTTAACCTTGACATATAAATTTTTTATATAATTATGTAAATGACCCAAAATTTATTAATTGAACAGATGGTTCAATAATGATTTATTATGATGTTTCACTCTTCTGGTTCATGTTAATGTTTTATTCCATAACTTATGTTTGTGATCAATGATAGGTTGGGTATTAACTTTTTATTTTATTCTCATGCTCAAAAACATGTATTTCATATATTATTATTTCATAAGATAAAAAATTGATAACATAATTGTTTAACCTTACTGAGCATCTATGTTCACCCTTTTTATTATGTTTCCTTTACACAGGTTATAAAGAAATGTTTTAAGTATGAGTACTAAATGAAATGATCTTTATTGGAGATATTTAAGATCTTTCCCAAAATTAAAATAATATTTTCTAATTTTCCAAAGGCACTAAAATATTATATTCATTGGATATGTGTTCATGTAATTTAGTGAATATTAATCTAAAAACATGCTACATTCATTTATGAAAAGCCTGATTTATTATAGATGGTATCAGAGGAATGGTTTAGTCAACCATTGGAAACTAGGATTAGAAAACCTTAGTGAGATCACAGGAGATATTTTTAAGGATATGTCTAGGTATGTCTCTAATAATAAGTACATGTGTATGTTATAATCCTATAATTTGGTTAATGATCATGAATAACCTGGGATTAAACCTAATGTGTTGTATATTGAAGTTAATTTAACTTGAATATGAGGTTTTCCAAGTATGATTATTATTTCATACACAATTCATTTTTGGTTTTAGAAATCAGTTGAAACAAAGAGTGTACATGTTAATGGTGAATATGATGGACAATGGAATGATATTACTCATGAGAAAACAAATTAAATGGTATTTGTGAGGTGAAACCTTATTATTATTACTAAAAATATATCTCATAGTATGATCAATAATCTCAACTTTGGTGATTTTCCTGACCAATCTAATTAGAGAAATATGGAGTTCCTTGGTGACGACAGAGGAAATATAGTTAAATTTTCCTTATTAATACCATGTAGGAAGAGGTATCAAGGATAATTTTTCAACATAACTAGAGTATTATTTGGGTGTGGAAAACAAAGACACAAAGAATGTAATGGCAAAGGAAAAAGGTTTAGTTAACGCAATGGACAAGGATAATGGTATTCCTAAGGCATTAACGATAGTTGAAAGTTTTAAATATGGATTGTATAGAAATTATGAAAATCAATTCCCTAAGAGTAAAGCTCATGAATATAATTAAAAATGTTGAATTAGTAATAGTTATATTTCAATGATGAAGAGACTACTAACAACTTATGATATAAAATAAGTGTTAAGGAATAAAATAATGAATCATGGTTAATGGTTTAAGATGGTAGTGGAAAGTTTCCACGGTTATGTGTTATAATTCAAGAATAATGTTTTATAAGTAATTTTATGATATTATGGAATAATGAAACATCTAAGAATTTTTACACATGATTTTTTCCTTAAGGATTTAAGAACATTTTTTGAATGTTACTTGTAACGATGAAAACTGATTAAGGTGGTAATGTGATATTTCTGGAAAATGCATGATTAAGGGAAGTTTAACTCTTAATATGTGTATCATATTAGGATAATGAAATAATTAGGTGTTTGATTGTGATAAAATATATGGGATGGTATTGATGATCTTGGGACTTATAGGATGACAATATGGTTTATGATATCATTGAGTGAGTGTATAGAATTTTTGGATTTATGTTATGAGGAAAGATTTAATTTTTAAAATAATACATTTTTTCACTAAGGTTTTATGGTAGTTATTGTTATTACCATGTTTAAAAAGAATATATTATAAAGTGATTCACATGTTTGGAATGTGACGACCAAGATCTACTTTCTAATATATAGGGGTCAATATTAATCTAATTTCAAGAAATTTAGTGACTTTCTTTCAAAAAAATTGGAATACCATATTTCTAAAGGGTTACCAGGTTAACCATTTATGAAATTTTTTATGTTATACTTTGGATGATGTTTTATAGATTAAAGTATTATCTTTACATATGAGGATTTATGCATATTGGATAACTTATTATAACTATTTTCGTGACAAATATAGATTGAATGAACTATAATTCTATTTATGGATCCCTTGATCTGTAATACTTTAGGAATAAAAATTTTACATCATTTTTTGGAATAGGAGATAAATTATAAATTGGTAAAGGAACTGTAACGCCCCGACCCTAGTTACCCAGAGTCGGTGCATTATTACATAACATTGGCATGATCACAACAAAGATCAAATCTCGAAAGACCGAATGGTTTAGTAGCCTTGGAAACACTAGATATATTCATAAGTTTTACATTACATCATAAAATGAAAAACTACTACAACAACAAAATGTCTCCATAATCCACACTCATATCCCCACATAACATCCCTGCAGGTCATTCATAATTTACTTCTTCACTTCCTGGGAAAAATAAAACATAGAAAAGGGGTGAGCTCAAATGCCCAGTAAGGATAACAATATAGCGGAAACTTTCATAAATAAGAATAAAAATTTAAGGCAATGTATAACTAAAACAAAATCCTTTAAAACATGAACTTTCAACATGGTATGGAATAAATAAAATGAAATAATGACATTTACTTATTCACATGTATATTCTACTAATCGAATAATCACATGCAAAAATCAATAACCACTTTCATAATGTTGTAATGCATAATGCCAGACTATCATAACCACATAGTCAAGGCCTAGTGCCAAGACTACAAATAAGATTTTGTCAAGGCCTTGTGCCAAGACACTAGTTTGTCTCATGAGACCTACCGATGCATCGAGGAGCTATAGCGGGCTCCACCCGTCACATATTAAGTCCAATGCATTCCCATATGAAAAGGTTTAAACATAACATAAACATTCGTATTAAAACTAGAATATGAAATGTCAATACTTTCACCATAAACTATGAATGGTATAAAAATAGCACATACACAGTCAAACATATCACAAAACCTTCAATACAATATAGAAGTTTTGTATCATAATAAATCAACTTCAAATAATCTTAAAATCCATCAAAGGATGTTGACATAGATGAAATGAAAATTATTTTTAAAGAAATATCTCCTTTTATTTTGAAATCATTTAAGATCCATATAAAATAAAACATTTTCTTTGAAAATATTCTTATAATCTTGTAAGGGAAGCTTTTAAGATTTTATAACGGCGGAAAATAGCCGCACCCGCCGTATAAGTTAAAAAAAACATTCTTACCATAATTCTGTCCAAAAGGTTAAAAAGGACCTTGTTTTGAAAACAACGGAATGATTCCTTTATAAACCTCTTATAAAAAGTCAAACAAGGGTATAAATGACTTTAACCCATATTCTTGTAAATAATAAATATGTTTTGAAATACATTTCTAAGAAACATGGATGTTGATGATAAAGAAATCCCAGTAGATTATTACGTATAAACAACCTCGGATAATGAAGAGATTGTGAAATAACCCTTACCTTGTAATTTTCCTTGGTTGGGGTAGGTTAACCTCATGTATAATGGTGAAATAATTGTCATTAAATTATACAAGAATCATATATATTAATATGATATCATATATGATCTTTTAACATTGATTTGTTAATAATATCTTCGAATTATCGTCGTTTCGGGTGTTAACTTACTCATTTTCTTTTATATGTTTTGTTACATAAGCCATGTTTGTTGGATCTTATTCATATCAAGAATGATATAAAGTCCTTAAACATCATTTTTTAAATCATCAAATGATAATTATACTTGAATGGATACGATGGAGAATGAATCTCATCGCGTTCGTGGAGACGGTAGTCCGTACGTACGCACGAGCGACAATATCATTCTTTTGATATTAAAATAATATATAAATGGATGGTATATCATATATAAAGAATCATTAACATGTTATATTTATTATTTACATGAGTTACACATCATTATTATACCCATCCAAATAATAATATATTGAATAACAATTACACCACGACGTGGAGACGGTAAGTCGTACGTACGCACGTATGGTGACATGTTATTAAAAGGGTGGATAGAATACTGAATATGGTTGTACCATATTTATAATAACATCACAGTATATGTGAGATACGGGAGTTATTATTTTAGAATGGTAAGAACAAAGAAAGAAGAAGTGGAAGAAGAATGGAACTTGAAAAGGGGTGGTGAAAACATTACCTCTTCTTCGGGTTCTTCCTTTTGATTTGATCAAAAGGTCTCCTTAGGTTGGCTTTCTGATCAAACTAAGGCCTCTAGGTTGTATTGAGGGATTTTGGGAGAGTATTTGGGCAGAGTTTGGCCGAACCAAAAGGCTTTGAAGGTATGAAGAAATGAGAAGGAGGAGTGCCCTTTTATAAGAGGGGTGAGGGGCACCTTTGGAAAAGCTAGAAATATTAATTTATAATAAATTCATATTCGGTTTCTAATGGCTCCAAAGTTGATTATTCAAAGGTTAAGGTGGGGATAGGTCGAAAAACACTCAACCAATAGAATTTAGACAGGTTTGGGTACTTATATTAACCTTATCGTTAAGTATTAACTCTAAGTTAATTAGTTTCACTTTTACAATGTCTCTTTGTATTTTTATATAATATGGTTAATAAACTTACTATACACATCCAAACGACCCCCAAGTGGTCCATTAATTATGAAACTATCATGATATAAGTCTCTTGTCTGAACCTTAGATTTTTAGTAATTTAATATCAATTAATAATATAATATTTGTTTTAAGAACTCTTTTATGTCAATTTTGACACTATTCAATTGTTGATTTTTTTGAAACTCATAACAGATTGATTACTTAGAAAAAATTAAATTAAATCAATACTACTATATCATATTATCCTATAAAATTAGTTTAATTCATTAAAAGTTTCATATTATATTTATTTGGGTATTTATAATATCAATTATTTTAATTTTTCACTATTATAGTAATTACTGCATCATCATTGTGTCATAAATAAAATAAATTATTTAATGTCTAAAAATTATAAATAAAATAAAATTATGTAGGAAATCCTTTTATCTTTCTAATGAATATTTATAATCTAAAATCCAACATATATAACCCTATGTAACAGTTGTTTTTCTAAAAGATATATGCTTGTGTCATTTTTGTATTCATTTTAACTTAATTAAAATAAAGTGTCATTATCACTTACAAGTGGATCCATGGGGTCCCAAAATCGACCCAAAGATGCCCCTGGTAGACCATGTATCAACCAATAGGGTTAAGACACGTTTTAGGGTAATTTAGTATTATTATAATATTATTTTTTAACCCTTTATTTACCGGATTTACCCTTAACCATGGTAAATAAAATATTTACCGCAGTAATTATTCAAAATGTCTAAAATTAAAAGTTACCTATTTAAACAATTTGAACATCCTGATTCCAAATATGGAATCCATTTTCCTAAATTCAAAACACAGAAGTGGAAGAAATTAATTTAAAATTAATTCCCGCTGTCAAAACAAAAAGCGTGTTTTTAAGAGATAATAACTATCAAAAGATTGACACTTGTTTATGTTCGGCTTAATTGTAAAATTATGTCCAATGACCAAAATTATATTAAATGGTAAAAATATATTCTAAATATAATTTAAAACTACTAAAATTCATAATTTATCACTATTAATTATTTTGATTAAAAAAGTTTTTTTTAATTAAAATTTAGTAATTTTCACTATTCATCAAAATATGAAAGTTATCCGAAAAGTACTAAAATTTCACCTTAGGATAAATTAGATATTCCGAATCAAAAAATGAAGTCCATTTTGAAATATAAAATATATATAATTTTAAAAAGTAGGTATTACTATTCATAATGGCTAGTTTGATTGGTTGTTAGAACTCGGTGTTGCGTACAACACACGCTATCGCATTATTCAAAGAGAAGTGTACCGTAGAAGCTTGGGGTGTTACATTCTCCCCTCATTCAAATAATTTCGTCCTCGAAATTTCTAGAATACTTATCACATGAAAAGACTCGGGTGGTTCTTCATCATAAGTTCCTCGGGTTCCCACGTTGCCTCTTCCATCTTATGGATTCTCCACAAAACTTTTACCAGACGCGTCGTCCGGTTTCTCAGTACTTGTTCTCTCGTATCAAGAATCCTGATGGGCTCTTCACTATAGGAAAGATCGGGTTCCAGTTCTAATTCCTCATAGGTGAGTACATGCATTGGATTAGGCATGTATTTCCTCAACAGAGATACGTGGAACACATCGTGAACTTTGGAGAGACTTGGCGGCATTGCCAATCAGTAAGCTACAACCCCAATTCGCTCTAGAATTTCGAAGGGTCCGATGTACCTGTGACTCAATTTACCTTTCTTACCAAAACGTATGACTCCCTTCCACAGAGATACCTTCAGGAAAACATGATCACCGACATGAAATTCCAAATCCTTCCTTCGATTATCGGCATAGCTCTTCTGCCTACTTTGAGCTGCTCTTATGTGATTTTGGATTACCTTCACCTTTTCCATCGTTTCCTCCACCAGTTCTGGACCTACAAGTTTTCTTTCACCGACGTCATCCCAACAGGTTGGTGTACGACATCTCTTTTCGTATAATGCTTCATATGGTGCCATCTGAATACTCGAATGGAAGCTATTGTTATAGGAAAATTCTATGAGAGGTAAGTATTGATCCCACATACCCTGAAAGTCAAGTGAGCAAGATCTCAACATTTCTTCTAGGGTTTGAATAGTCCGTTCTGATTGTCCATCGGTCTGAGGGTGGTAAGAAGTGCTCAAATGAAGTTCAGTATCCAGGGATTTCTGAAGACTTTTCCAAAATCTTGAAGTAAAACGGGGATCACGATCAGAAACAATTGATAAGGGTACTCCATGAAGTCTCACAACTGCATTAATATATAGTCTTGCTAGACGTTCCAGGGGTAGATCTTCTCTTATAGCAAGAAAATGTGCTGACTTGGTAAGACGATCAACAATAACCCATATTGCATCATTCCTTCTAGGAGTCTTTGGTAGCCCCATGACAAAGTCCATCGTAATATTGTCCCATTTCCACTCCGGTATGGGAAGAGGTTGCATGACTCCTCCAGGCTGTTGCCTTCCAGCTTTCACTTGTTGACAAACCATACATCTTGACACAAAATCAGAAATCTCCCTCTTCATGTTGTCCCACCAAAAATGTTCCTTAAAATCTCTATACATTTTTTTGCTCCCAGGGTGTATATAGAAATTGGAACTATGAGCATCATTCAACAATTCCCTTTTTAGATCAGGTAAATCGGGAACACAAAGTCTCTTCCCGAATTTCAAAATTCCATCTTCATACACAAAGTCTCTCAATCTCCCATCATTCACATCTTTAATCTTCTTTTGGAATTCTTCATCATCGATCTGAGAACTCTTAATCCTTTCTTGTAAAGATGGTTTGGAAACCATTTGAAAAAGCATTGATGTTTCACCTTCCCTGGTTATTCCCATGTCCATCTTCACTAGATCCATGAAAATTGGATCCCTTTCAATTCTCATATTGTTCAAAACTCCATGGTCTTTTCTACTCAAAGCATCTGCCACCTTGTTTGCCTTCCCCGGTTGGTAGTGTATCGTACAATCATAATCCTTGAGTAATTCAAGCCATCTCCTTTGCCTCGTGTTGAGTTCTTTTTGTGAGAAAATATACTTCAAACTCTTGTGATCAGTATAAATCTCACATTTTTCACCATAGAGGTTGTGCCTCCATATCTTCAAAGCAAAGATCACAGCTTCTAACTCGAGATCATGAGTAGGATAGTTTTGTTCATGAATATTCAACTGTCATGATGCATAGGCAATAACTCTATCATTCTGCATAAGGACACAACCAATTCCTTTCTTCGATGCATCACTATAAATAACGAACCCATCATTCCCCGATGGTAGAGTCAATATAGGAGCATTGAATAATATTTTCTTCAGTTCTTCAAAACATTCTTCACACTCTTTTGTCCAAACAAATTTAACCCCTTTACTTGTGAGCTTCATTAATGGGTTAGCCAATCGGGCAAAATTCTGGACGAAACGTCGATAATAACCTGCCAAACCAATAAAACTGCGTACCTCAGTTATACTCGTAGGTGCTGGCCATTCTTGGATTGCCTTGGTCTTAGAAGGATCAACAGAGATTCCATCTTTAGAGAAAATATGGCCAAGAAAAGAAATCTCCTGAAGCCAGAATTCACACTTTCTAAACTTCCCATATAATTCATGCCTCCTCAGAGTCTTCAAGATAATGCGCAAGTGATTTTCATGATCTTCGTAGGTTTTGGAGTATACCAAGATATCATCAATAAATACCACCACAAATTCATCGAGATACTCCTTGAAAACTCTATTCATCAGATCCATGAATACAGAGGGTGCATTAGTCAATCCAAACGGCATTACAGTAAACTCGTAATGCCTGTACCTGGTTCGAAATGCTGTCTTCGGAATGTCTTCCTTCTTCACACACAACTGATGGTATCCAGATCGAAGGTCAATCTTTTAAAAGTATTGAGCTCTATGTAGTTGGTCAAATAAATCATCAATGCGTGGTAGGGGATAATTGTTCTTTATCGTTATAGCATTGATCTCCCTTTAGTCGATACATAACCTCATAGATCCATCATTCTTTTTACAAAAAGAACAGGGGCTCCCCATGGAGAAACACTAGGGAGAATAAATCCTTTATTACTCAATTCCTCTATTTGTTTATTTAGTTCGACTAACTCTAAAGTATCCATTCTGTAAGGGGTCTTCGATATAGGCCTTGATCCAGGAATCAAATCAATGGAAAACTCAACTTCTCGTTCTGGAGGATGTCCAGGTAAATCTTCCAGAAATACATCTACAAATTATTTCACAACAGGTACATCCTCTATTTGAACATTCCTTTCCTCACCCACAGTTATTTCATTCTCTTCCTCCCCAATAATTGAATTTACTTGAGCTATTGAGGGTGGATCTAAATAAGAATTAGGTGGTGACGATTCTTCTCTAAAGATAAGGTGTTCCTTATCATTATCATCAAGAATCATAACCTCTTTCTTTTTACAATAAATCCTCACATTATAGTCCGAAAGCCAGTCCATACTGAGGATTATATCAAACTCAATCATAGGTATGACGATGAGATCAGCAGATAAAGAAAATTTATGTTCTCTAATGGGGACTGATTCACAAAACTTTGTTGCAATGATACTTCCCTTAGGAGTTTTAACTGACAACTCCCTTATTAAATCAAATTGGAAATATCTAATTTTCTTAGAAAACTGGGAAGATATGAAACAATGCGATGATCCAGAGTCAAATAATGCATTTTCTAAACTTGAGGAAACCATTAAATTACCTGCCACCACGTCTTTCGGAGCTTCTACCTCTGCAGTAGTGATAGCATAAGCTTGGCCTTGATCCCTTGGCCTTTTCTGAGGTAAGTTCTCCTGATGCTTAGGACATTAATTCGCATAATGTCCCATCTCCCTGCAATTGTAGCACTGAACGTTGGTGGCTTCCATCTTCCCTTTGCAATCACGAGCTTGGTGGCCTTTTTCAACACACTTGTAACAGACTCCCATTCCCTTCAAGCAAGCACTGGGGTGTTTCTTCCCACATTTACCACAGGATGGATATTCAACCTTTCCTTTCTTCCCCTTATTTCCATTCCCAGATTGATCAGCAGGTCTCTTCTTCTCTTGCTTTGCTTTAAAGTCATAAGACATAGAGAATTCGTTTTCGGTCTTAATAGCACATGAGACAATGTCTTCGTACGATGAAAAGGATTGTGAGACTAATGCTCGACGGAGAAATGGTTTTAACCCATCAAAGAAACGATCAATATTACTTCTTGGGTTGCGAATATAATCTCCAGCATACCTCGCTAACCTTGTAAAGTTAGCCTCATACTTTGTGACATTCTCATCCTCCTTTTATCTCAGACTCAGAAATTGCCTTTCCATATCTGCTCGATGGTCGCGAGGAAAGTATTTTTCTAAAAACAGATCTTTGAACTCCCTCCATTCCATATTTGATACTTCATCATCTTCCTTTGTATTTTGAATCAATGAACACCATTGATCAGCATCTCCAGTGAGGCGGTAAACTGCCATGATAACTTTTTCCCTTTCACTGCTCCCCAAAGCCTGAAATATTTTCTCTAGGGAAAATATCCATTGCTCAGCTACTAAGGGATTTGTACTCCCATTGAACGTTGGTGGTTGTTGCCTCATGAATCGATCTAACATTGATCCTCCACGCTGCGGATCAGGGTGCTCCATACGGGTAAGGTTATTATTCATAACCTGAGTAAGTTGTCCCAGTATGGTGATTAGCTGATCGGCACCAGTTGCATCACCAGCCCCACTATAATTATCTTGAGCAGGAGGGAAATCCCTTCATTGAGTGCGTGCATTGATACGGTTTCCATTTCTTCCACTAGGCGCCATTTCTAAACAATGGCATAAACTAGATCAGTTTATGAATCAAAATACATAATCCCATACTTATAAAACACTTAACATAAATTGAACTATTTATGGATATAATCCATAATCATAAAAATGTTTTCTTTGAGGAAGTATATACTCATAAACCCTTCATAATGATTTGTAAAGAAAATGAGAGTTATCCTAAGCATATCCCCAGGAGTGTCATAACCAAGAGTGCAGCAAGGCCCGTTGTCGTGCACTAGTTCCCGTTCGAGTCTAGCTCAAAGCGGTGTTTTCGGGTTTTACCCCTAGGTATATCTGTGCCAGAGCCGCCTCTACCTGCTCGTATCCAGACAGGGATGTATTGCTCGGAAAACTCACAAAATCTCTACAATACCAAAATTCTAGGAAGTTCTTCTATACTAATCCTCAAAGTTAATCTTAGGTCTACGTGCTCTAATCAGAGTTTATCTAAATCTAGCTTCCAAGGTTTGTACTAAACTTCCTCTGATACCAACTGTAACGCCCCGACCCTAGTTACCCAGAGTCGGTGCATTATTACATAACATTAGAATGATCACAAGAAAGATCAAATCTCGAAAGACTGATTGGTTTAGTAGCCTTGGAAACACTAGATATATTCATAAGTTTTACATTACATCATAAAATGAAAAACTACTACAACAACATAATGTCTCCATAATCCACACTCATATCCCCACATAACATCCCTACAGGTCATTCATAATTTACTTCTTCACTTCCTGGGAAAAATAAAACATAGAAAAGGGGTGAGCTCAAATGCCCAGTAAGGATAACAATATAGCGGAAACTTTCATAAATAAGAATAAACATTTAAGGCAATGTATAACTAAAACAAAATCCTTCCAAACATGAACTTTCAACATGGTATGGCATAAATAAAATTAAATAATGCCATTTACTTATTCACATGGATATTCTACTAATCGAATAATCACATGCAAAAATCAATAACCACTTTCATAATGTTGGAATGCATAATGCCAGACTATCATAACCACATAGTCAAGGCCTTGTGCCAAGACTAAAAATAAGATTTTGTCAAGGCCTTGTGCCAAGACACTAGTTTTTCTCATGAGACCTACCGATGCATCTAGGAGCTATAGCGGGCTCCACCCGTCACATATTAAGTCCAATGCATTCCCATATGAAAAGGTTTAAACATAACATAAACATTCGTATTAAAACTAGCATACGAAATGTCAATAATTTCACCATAAACTATGAATGGTATAAAAATATCACATCCACAGTCAAACATATCACAAAACCTTCAATACAATATAGAAGTTTTGTATCATAATATATCAACTTCGAATAATCTTAAAATCCATCAAAGGATGTTGACATAGATGAAATCAAAATTCTTTTTAAAGAAATATCTCCTTTTATTTTGAAATCATTTAAGATCCATATAAAATAAAACATTTTCTTTGAAAATATTCTTATAAGCTTGTAAGGGAAGCTTTGAAGAATTTAAAACGGCGGAAAATAGCCGCACCTGCCGTATAAGTTAAAAAAAACATTCTTACCATAATTCTGTCGAAAAGGTTAAAAAGGACCTTGTTTTGAAAATGACGGAAAGATTCCTTTATAAACCTCTTATAAAAAGTCAAACAAGGGTATAAATGACTTTAAACCATATTCTTGTAAATAATAAATATGTTTTGAAATACATTTCGAAGAAACATGGATGTGGATGATAAAGAAATCCCAGTAGATTATTACGTATAAACAACCTCGGATAATGAAGAGATTGTGAAATAACCCTTACCTTGTACTTTTCCTTGGTTGGGGTAGGTTAACCTCCTTTATAATGGTGAAATAATTGTTATTAAATTATACAAGAATCATATATATTAATATGATATCATATATGATCTTTTAACATTGATTTGTTAATAATATCTTAGAATTATCGTCGTTTCGGGTGTTAACTTACTCATTTTATTTTATATGTTTTGTTACATAAGCCATGTTTGTTGGATCTTATTCATATCCAGAATGATATAAAGTCCTTAAAAATCATTTTTTAAATCATCAAATGATAATTATACTTGAATGGATACGATGGAGAATGAATCTCATCGCGTTCGTGGAGACGGTAGTCCGTACGTACGCATGAGCGACAATATCATTCTTTTGATATTAAAATAATATATAAATAGATGGTATATCATATATACAGAATAATTAACATGTTATATTTATTATTTACATGAGTTACACATCATTATTATACCCATCCAAATAATAATATATTGAATAACAATTACACCACGACGTGGAGACGGTAAGCCGTACGTACGCATGTATGGTGACATGTTATTCAAAGGGTGGATAGAATACTGAATATGGTTGTACCATATTTATAATAACATCACAGTATATGTGAGATACTGGATTTATTATTTTAGAATGGTAAGAACAAAGAAAGAAGAAGTGGAAGAAGAATGGAACTTGAAAAGGGGTGGTGAAAACATTACCTCTTCTTCGGGTTCTTCCTTTTGATTTGATCAAAAGGGCTCCTTAGGTTGGCTTTATGATCAAACTAAGGCCTCTAGGTTGTCGTGAGGGATGTTGGGAGAGTATTTGGGCAGAGTTTGGCCGAACCAAAAGGCTTTTAAGGTATGAAGAAATGAGAAGGAGGAGTGCCCTTTTATAAGAGGGGTGAGGGGCACCTTTGGAAAAGCTAGAAATATTAATTTATAATAAATTCAAATTCGGTTTCTAATGGCTCCAAAGTTTATTATTCAAAGTTTAAGGTGGTGATAGATCGAAAAACACTCAACCAATAGAATTTAGACAGGTTTGGGTACTTATATTAACCTTATCTTTAAGTATTAACTCTAAGATAATTAGTTTCACTTTTACAATGTCTCTTTGTATTTTTATATAATATGGATAATAAACTTACTATATACATCCAAACTACCCCCAAGTGGTCCATTAATTATTAACCTATCATGATATAAGTCTCTTGGCCGAACCTTATATTTTTTGGAATTTAATATCAATTAATAATATAATATTTGTTTTAAGAACTCTTTTATGTCAATTTTGACACTATTCAATTGTTGATTTTTTTTGAAACTCATAACAGATTGATTACTTCTAAAAAAGTAAATTAAATCAATCCTAATATATCATATTATCCTAGAAAATTAGTTTAATTCATTAAAAGTTTTATATTATATTTATTTGGGTATTTATAATATCAATTATTTTATTTTTTCACTATTATAGTAATTACTTCATCATCATTGTGTCATAAATGAAATAAATTATTTAATGTCTAAAAATTATAAATAAAATATCCTTATGTAGGAAATCCTTTTATCTTTATAATGAATATTTATAATCTAAATTCCAACATATATAACCCTATGTAACAATTGTTTTTCTCAAAGATATATGCTTGTGTCATTTTTGTATTCATTTTAACTTAATTAAAATAAAGTGTCATTATCACTTACAAGTGGATCCATGGGGTCACAAAATCGACCCAAAGATGCCCATGGTCGACCATGTATCTACCAATTGGGTTTAGACACGTTTTAGGGTAATTTAGTATTATTATAATATTATTTTTTAACCCTTATTTACCGGATTTACCCTTAACCATGGTAAATAAAATATTTACCGCAGTAATTATTCAAAATGTCTAAAAATAAAAGTTACCTATTTACACAATTTGAACATCCTGATTCAAAATATTGAATCCATTTTCCTAAATTCAAAACACAGAAGTGGCAGAAATTAATTTAAAATTAATTCCCGCTGTCAAAACAAAAAGCGTGTTTTTAAGAGATAATAACTATCAAAAGATTGACACTTGTTTATGTTCGGTTTAATTGTAAAATTATGTCCAATGACCAACATTATATTAAATGGTAAAAATTTATTCTAAATATAATTTAAAACTACTAAAATTCATAATTTATCACTATTAATTATTTTGATTAAAAAAGTTGTTTTTAATTAAAATTTAGTAATTTTCACTATTCATCAAAATATGAAAGTTATCCGAAAAGTACTAAAATTTCACCTTAGGATAAATTAGATATTCAGAATCAAAAAATGAAGTCCATTTTGAAATATAAAATATATATAATTTTAAAAAGTAGGTATTACTATTCATAACGGCTAGTTTGATTGGTTGTTCGAACTCGGTGTTGCGTACAACACACACTATCGCATTATTCAAAGAGAAGCGTACCGTAGAAGCTTGGGGTGTTACAGGAACAACAAAGAGAGAGATTGTGCTGAAATCAAGTATGTGTATCTTCTCATGAAAATTAATCAACTTTAAAAAAATTCATTAAATAATATATTGTCTCATTATCATCAATTTTTATGATATCAATGAAATTTTTCAAAACACTTTGGATTCTAGCTTTGTGATTGTTAAATTTCTCTTAATATTATTCTACATCACACTCTATCAGAACTTGATTGTTTGATTTCTCTTCTATGTCCATGTTTTCACCTGCCACATATGTTCTCCTTTGTGGAAACCTACTGATGACTTACTTTGGGTAACCGTTATGCATCCAGCTTTATATTTCTTAAAGTGAGTTTTAGTATTATTTTTCAAGATGTGGGTTTTTTTAAAGGTAATTTAAAGTATTGAACATTTTATAACTCGGAAAAATTTCAAGGGAGAAATTCATTTTAATTGTAATGATCTGAATTTTTATAAATAAGATTCCTCGTTTGATTTAATTAAATGTATTATTATGTAATATGGTTATAAGAAACACATTAAACTATTTAGTTATATCTTATTGGATTTAAAATACCGTTATTTATCTTTACCATTGATAACATAGCCATTGAACAATGATAAGATGATTAGTATAAATATACGGTTTAAAAAAATAAAATTGACATGGAAAAAGGATGTGATGTCCTCAACCATTAGGATTGTACCCTATGAAGCCTATTTATCAGAGCTCCTGAGGGATATAAAATATTTTTTATTTTTTATTAACCAAGAACAAGATTATATCCAATAACTTATGCATGAGTAAAACCATTTATGGGAGAAGTCCAAGCTCATCGAGATCATGGTCCGAACTATGCAAGTCGAACCACCTTAAGAAAATCTTATAATCGCACACCTTACTCTTAGTGTGTTTCTGGTTTATTAAAGGGATTTTTAACAAGACCCTAGAAATATGATTATGTACATTAATTTTTATTTAATAATGAATAATCTTTCATCATATTGTTGTTACTTTATGGATTATTTTTATTTTGATACTATAAAACATGAATAGTATTTTAGGGTAATAGACAAATTTTATTAAGGAATTTATTTTGATGAATTAATGGATTTTTGAAATAATTATTATTTTAATAAAATATTATTATTAAATAATTTTTATTGAATATAAATGGCCGTATGAGTTTTATAAAGTCAAACATATTTTTTATAAGGGTTCAAAAATTATTATTGTCAAAAAACCCATCATTTCTCAATAAATGTCAACTCTTATTTTAAAAGTGAAAAATAAAATGTTTAGAAAATAATTTTGATAAAATTAATATTATTTTTGGAATTAGAATATCTAAACTATACAATGGAGAATTTTTCATTATTTTCTGAGACAATCGAATTTTAAGTTTAAAAATTAATACCATATAAATATATAGTGTGTATTATGAAATCCTGGTGACACAAAGAGGTGTAATAAATACTATAAATGGTATCCAAGACCAAATACATGTTTAAAATTTTTTAAAAAATTATTTTTTGTTTATTTGATTTATTTTATAAGTCTTTTATGAAACCTCCAAAACCATTAATATATTTTAGGGTTTTAAAATCATTTCTTTAAGAGCTTTATTCACATCCATGTAAGAAAGGGAATTATTTTAATATGTTAAAACAATTGGATAATAAAATAATGAAAACATTCTCTATTTTTCAAAAACCAGGGGAAAACCCATGGAAAGGTTTGTGGTTTTGGTTAGTTTATTATATAGAGTCTAAAACCTATATATGTGAAATATTAAATAATTCCCCTCTCTTTTCCTGTATAAACCCACCCAAGATCCCATTTATCTTCAATAAAAATCATTTTAGATCATACTTACTTTGACATAACCTATATATAATCCTCTCAAGGCACCCCAAGCTTTCACAAATCCCCTTTTCATGATTTTGGAGTCACACAATCAAGTAAGGGATCTTTTCCTTTCTCCACTTTATTAAAGTATCTTTTTTACATTATGTACTTTATTTTCATTACCATATGATAGGATATATTATTCCATATTCCAATTTCTTCATATTTTATTTCCAAATTATTAGATACCACTTTATCTCTCATCAACCCATTTTATGACTTTTTATATGATATTGTTATGCTGCTAAAATTTTTTAAGGTGTCTTATCTTTATCCATTTTATACCAGAATATTATTCATTTTATGGAATTTTATTTTAAATTCATAATGTTGGGGTGAATTTATAAAAATTCCCCATATTTCACTTATTATTTATAAATAATTAGATACCCCTTTTACTCTCATTTATCCCTCCAATGACCATTTATGTGTTTCTGTTGTGCTATCAAAATTTCACCATGAGAATCCATGGAAAAAATAATCTGTAGGGAATACCCATAACCAATTCTTATCAAGGTTGTTCTCCTTTATGCACTTATACTAATTTTATGGGGTAATTACATATATTTATTCCACAATCCCTGATCTTGGATTAAAATATGATGAAAAATTAATCAATGTTGTATGATCTATGTGGAAAACATAAGCATGAGATTGAAATGAATGTGACTGGTGCACCTGAAATTATACAGTGGTCCAATGCATTGGTTAATATTTAGTATCATGATAGATCATGTTGGGATAGCAAGTGAAACTTATTCATTTATGGGCCTTTTTACATCAGTATTTCTATGAAGTTAGTCTTGACCTATATTTATTGGGTAGTGTTTTAAGTTGTTTCCACATTTCTCATGTTATGATTATCATGATATATCATGCATTATTATTCATGTTTCTTTTAAGCCCCATTGATATTACTATTATCTAAAATGTATTATATTATTCATCTTATGTTTTTTACCTTACTGGTTTTTATGTCTCAACCCTTTCTTATGTATTTCCAAAGTTATCCCATGCAGTTTTAATTACATTGAATAGTTTGATCATGTCAAAGAAGTTTTCAATATTGTTGATGTATTCCATGATTTAATTTTTTTTGTAATATACTAAAATCCCAAAGATTATATAATTCTAAATATTCCAATTTTCATTAAGTTTAATCTTATATAATAAATTATTTTTTAATGTGTAATAATGGAAAGGGTTGTCATAGTTGGTATCATAGGAAAAGTTTCATTATTTTTCGTATTAGGATTAAAAAACTATAGATAAAGACGTAGGTATAAGACTAAGTATAAGAAAACATATCTAAATTTAAATAAGTATGGAGTAAGTGGCTTATCAAGAAAATAAATCCCTGTCTAGATACTACAAGTGGACATGGTTCTAGGACAGATATACCTTGGGGAAACAACTCCGACAAGGTGTCCTGAGCATGACTTAGAGTAACCCACTACATGACTACATGCCATAATGTGCACTTGGTTTGACACCCTCGGGGGATATTTTTGGTAAATTCATAAGCTCATAACAAACCACTATTATGGGAACAAAAAAATGCATGTAATTTTATATATTAGGAAATAGATCATGGATAAAACAGATTAAAGACTAGAAATTCATAAGTTAAGTAAATAAATATAAGTTATAAGTAATCCATATAATTCCATTAAATTCTACTTTATGTGTTTAAAGGTTTAAATATACTCATCACTAGTTTTTTTCACTATTTATAGACAGTTGCCAAAAATTAGAGGAATTAGGTAAATAATCAACGTGAAGGGAAATGTGATGAGTGACCCTATGAGATAACCTACCTGATGGGAGAAATAATTACAAAATTTAGGAAAATAATCTCTCATTTGACTTGGGTTCTGGATAGAAAATTGGATCATCAGGAGTGTCCAAATACCCCTAAGAGAGATGAAGTTGTGATTCAGTCCTTTATATGATAAAATAGTATGAATTTCAATAGATAATATGATCCATTAATTGCAGAATAATGGATCAACTCAGTTGAGAATATCTTCTCCATCCTTCAATGTTATGAACAATAGATGGTTCTAATAGCTATTTATTTTAAAGATGGTGATGTTGATCAGTGGTGAAAATTGATCAAGAATACAAAGCCTAATAAAGATATCAATGATATCAAGTTGAAATAATTCTAAAAAATGTTTTTCGATAAATATTTTCCCCAAAATCTCTAACGTAAAATAGAAAGGGATTTACTTACCCTCAAGAAAAAATGTGAGGAATCTATCTAGGCGTACGAGGAAAACATTAAAATAATTGAAAAATACGCCTCTGGATTTGTTGTTACCCCTGAATTCATGGTTGACTTCTTATTTGGTTGGATAAAAAATAGTTTATGAAAAACCTTAGTGATCTGAGACTTTGACAGCTATGAGTAAATTGCTTTATGTTCCCTCAAAGTCGAAATAGAGATCAGTGAATCTTAAGGGCATCACAGGGATAAGAAGCGGAGGGTGAAGTTTGATTTTGGAAGTCCGATTGAAAAATATAATGGTGCTATTAAATTAAAACACCCCACTTTTCAAAATTTTAGAAGGAAGCACCCTAGAAATTGCCTAAAGTGGATGAGGAAATTTAATAGGCATGGTAAGGAAGGACACCAAGCTAAAGATTTCCAAGAAAATAAACCTATTACTGCTATGGAGGAAAGGAATGCATCGGTCAAATATTAGTACAATATTCATTTCTATAACTAAATAACCCAAGTCAATTTAAAAACCAATGAACTAAGACAAGGGTTTTTTGGAAACAACCAACAACCTCCAAGGAAGCAAGGGGGAGCTTTTTCAATCACAACCGCCAAGGTGGATTCTGACAATGAAGTGGTGACAGGTATGCTAGATATTCATTAAATAATATCTAACATAATTTTTCATTCTATTTCTATACATTAATTCATATCATAAATGATTACTAAAACTACTCAAAACCCACCAAAAATCATGGAGGTAGATAAGTCAGTGAAAACAGAAAATGGGTAAATTATTTCATCTCGAGTATATAACTCCTCCCTTGTCAAATTTTGTGGGTTTAACTTCCAAGATAACCCTGTAATACTCCCTTTGGAGGAATTTGATTCAATTATAGGCAAGGATTATATTTCTAAATATATATCCTACATAAATTTCCATAATACGGAAATCACTCTCTGTACAGAGAATCAACCCCCAATTCTATACAAGTGCAAGGAGGAGAATGAATATTCTTTAGAAATATCATCTCAAGAATGGATATTATTTCCCTACAATAAAATGAATCTAGAAAAAATGATTTAGTATAAGGAAAGAACAATCCTTTAAGACATGTATATTGTGAGGGAATATGTTGATGTGTTTCTCATGGAATTGTTTGGTCTTCGTCCAAGCAAAGAGGTTGAATTTTCAATCAACCATATACCTAGGGAGTTTCCATTATCCACGACTCTATATATAATTTCTATTTGAGAACATGAGGAGATTATGAAACAACAACATGATAATATGGTTAAAGGGCTCATATGCCCAAATGATTCACCATGGGGTGCACTAGTTCTATTTTTCAAGAAGAAGGATGGTTCAATGTGCCTTTTCATTGATTATTGTGAGATAAACACGATCCTAATAATGAACATGTATCCTATGTTATTTATTTATGACTTTTTAAATCAGTTTCATGTATCACAAAACTTCACCAAGGTGGATCTTCAATCAAGATATTATCAAGTAAGGGTGAAGAAGGAATATATCCCTAAGACCACTTTATGGGTAATCTACGGGCATTATGAGTTCATAGTAAGGTAATTCAGACTCACTAATGCTCCAAAAATATTCCTGGACAAGATGAATAGAGTCTTTAGAGATTACCTTGACAAATTTTTGGTAGTATTTATAGATGATATTCTAATATACTTCAAATTCAAGGAGAAGAATGAGGAGAATCTAAGTACTATGCTAAATAATTACGAAAGGAGAAGATTTACGCAATGTTTAGAAAATGTGTGTTTTGGTTGAAGGAAGTTTCATTCATGGGGAGTATCATTACAAGGAATGGTATATCTATGGAACCTTCAAAGATAGATGCAGTTAAAGGATAATCAAAGAGAAAATCGGCGACATATATCCATATTTTTCTTAGGTTAACTGGTCATTATTGTCTATTTGGGATAAATTTATCGTGATTATAAAACTCTATTTCCAAGATAAATCAGAAGGGAGTCAAGTTTTATTGGAATGATGAATGTGAATAGAGCTTCAAGAAGTTGAAGAAGCGGCTTATCACTGCACATGTTCTCAAACTACCCACAAGTGGAGAGGTTTTCGTGGTATTTAGAGATGCTTTGAATAAGGGCTTGGGTTGTGTGTTAATGTAAAATTACAAATTCATAGCCAATGATTCAAGTTAGTTGAATGTTAAAGAAACTAACTACCAAATGAATGATCTAGAGTTGGATAAAGTGATCTTCACTATTAAAATTTGATGGCATTATCTCTTTGGGGAGAAGTGTGAAATATATACAGATCAAAAAAGTTTCAAGTATATATTCACACAAAAAGAGTGGAATATGTACTAAAAAATATGGTTAAAGATAATGAAAGAATATAAATACTCAATCCACTACTATCCTGGAAAAGCGAATAAAGTGGGAGATTTTGTAAGCAGAAATGATCTGAAAATTCTTTCATTGATAAAAATTGAGAGGGATATGATCTTCTTAGATTTGGAAAGGATGGAAAAGGGAATTATAAAGGAAGGAAAATCATTAATCATTTCAAAAATTATTTTTCAACAATTTATTATAGAGAGGTTGAAGGATACTCAAATAAATGATTTAGGAATTCCGAAGAAAGTGGAAACTATAAGAAAAGTTAAATCTATAGAGTTCAATGTTAATGAAGAGGGTGTTGTAAGATTTGGGTCAGGACTATGTGTACCATCAAATCCGAAGTTAGGTAAGGAGATGTTGGAAAATGCATATAGCTCAACCTTCTCTACCCATACTGTAAGCACAAAGATGTATTAATATTTTCGAAAAAACTATTGGAGGGACAATATGAAGAAGGATATTGCATAATATAAATCAAGATTCTTGGTATGTTAGCAAGTGAAGGATGAAAGACAAATGTCTAAAGGGATGATGAAAAAATTACCTATACCTATATGGAAATGGAAAAATGTCACCATATACTTTATCAATGGACTTCTGAATACATCTAATGGAAAAAATGATATCTGGGTTGTAGTGGATAATAATAAAAAGATTGCACACTTCATTGAAATTTGGAGGGATATTTGAATGCATTAACTTGCAAGGATATACATCAGAGGAGTAGTGAGGCTGTATAGAGTACCACTATCTATTGTGTTCGATCAGTATCTAAGATTCAACTCCATGTTTTGGAAAATTCTCTAACATTATCTAAACACTGATTTCAGATTCATCATAGATTATCACCCCCAATCTAATGGCTAATCTGAGTAGACTATCTTAACACTTGAGGAAATGATCAAAGAATGACAAATTGACTTCAATGGAAAATGGGATCAACATCTTCTTCTGGCCGAGTTCTCTTACAAAAACAATTTCCACTCAATAATTTAAATGTATATATATAAATCCCTTTATGGGAATAGGTGTAGGACACCTTCATGCTGGGATTAATTTGGGAAATGATAACTACAATGTCCTGAAATAGTCATGGAATTTGTGTAAAATGTTAAGACCACTCGATATCACATCATGGCTACTCAGAGTCAATAGAAGAGATATATTGACAATCATCTACAAGACCTAGAGTATGATGTTATAGACATGGTATTCCTATGTATATATCCACGAAAGAAAGTGATGATTATTGGGAAGAAGGGAAATCTTAGTCCAAGATACATCAGCCCCTTTGAGACCATGATTGCGTCAGAGCGGTGGCTTACTGACATGCACTCCCACCTAACCATCTCATGTATAAGATGTATTCCATGTATCCCTCTTGAGTAATTACATACCTGAACCCTAACATGTACTCAATCCAAAGAGGGTTCCATTGGATAATAGACTCTAATATTAATAGCAACCATTGAAGATCTTATATTTTACAGACAAATTTATATAAAATAAGACAACTCATCTTGTTAATGTGTTTTAGAGAAACTACAAGTTATAAGAAGTATCATTTGAATAGTCTGATCATGTCAAATAATTTTCAATTATGATGATGTATTCCATGATTTAAAATTGTTTTGTAATGTACCCAATTCCCAAATACACTAGACCTCTCGATATTTTGGGTTGTATTAATTGTAATCTTATGTAATAAATCTGGTTTTAATGTGTAGTAAAGGGAAGGGTTGTTATATAAATGGGTAGACTGTAACACCCAGATATTTTTATGAAATATATATATTTTTAATAATTTGATTTCTTTGATGTCTTGCGTAACAACCAACACTAGCTTAGCTTGTGTTACATGCAATACTGAGTTTCTACAAAAACATATTTTTATTATTGTAATTATTTAAAAAAGATAATTATAACCTAGAAATTATAATAGTGGGAATAAATAGGATTAACTAAATTATAAAATTATGGTTAACATGTGTATATATAATTATTTGAAAAATTACTTATAAATCAATGTAAAACTATTTTTAAAATAAAAGGAAATGTTTATCTAACAAACTATTTAAATGTAAAAAAGTGTGTTTGATACCAATAAATAAACAAATTAATCTTTTTCAGTTATATTAATAATATATATTATCTAATTTTTAAAATTCAACTTATTTTTTATACATAATTTAAGAACAAATCCAATTTTTCGCATAAAAGATAAATTTTTATAAAAAGATAGTTTTACCACCTTTTGATGGAGCATATATTTTAAATCTATTTTTTGACACTTTTATAAATTTTATTTGAATAAATAAACATTTTATTTGAAATAAGGATATTAAAATTTAATTTGGCATAATGTTTTTTATTTTCCTATTATGTTTCATGTAATGATGAATAGTGGAAAATATTACATTTTAATTGAAAAATGGTTTTTCATTTAAATAATTGATAGTGTTAAATTATATTTATTATTTGTTTTAATGTATAATTTGATAATTTTTTTATCATTTAATCTAATTTGGGTCATTTTAATCAATTTCACATTTAATTTGGACATAAAAACACTTTAATCTTATGAACGTTTTCAATTTAAAAAACTCATTGTTTCATCCCAATTGTGATGTTACTTTTTTAAAAATTTCATCAAATTATAAGAATTGAATTTGATAAAAGGATTCCATTTTTGAAATCGGAAGGTATAAATTTATTAATTAAGACCCTTTTATTTTTTTCACAATATGAATTGTAACTTTAGTAATTTTTATTTTCATGGTTAAGGGTTAATCAGGTAACTAAGGGTAAAAATAATTTTATAAATATTATAAAACTACCATATAACCTACCAAAATGTTATTGGATTAAGTTAATTATACCCTTAAACATAAGGATATTAATTTAATAATTTAATGGACTCTTTCCCATAAAAAAACTTGTATATTTTTGAAATCAAAGAAAGTGACAAAATGACACAGTCTTTCTTTCAATAAGTATAATATTTTTAATATGGGGTGAAATAGAAGATATTATAGACTATATATATTATTCTAGAATATAAAATGATTATATAAACTTTAATGTCCTGGACTTCTCTGGTCCATTCTTTACTGAAAATATAGTGTTTGAGGTGTTCTGGGAAGTCAAGGTGACTTATACCCAAAACTGCCAAATTTCCAGACTATTTCATGAAACTATCTCACGAAACTGTGTCATAGACATTATCTCATAGATATTGTCTCATAGATATTGTCTCACAGATATTGTCTCATATATATTTTCTCATAGATACTGTTTCACAGAGACTTTCTCAAAGATACTATCTCACGTAAATGGTGTCATAGAAATGGTGTCACAGAAACATTCTCATCAACAGTGTTTCTAGAACTGTTTCATGTTTCCTTTTCCAAATTTCCAGATTTTTCCAATTTTCTAATTTAATGTTTTAATTAATTAAAAATGAATTAAAAGTCTTGTTTTAATGGATTTAAGGCCGATTCAAAGCTCATAACTCCTATATTAATTTTTCTATGGTTCGGGGTGCATTTACTTTGTTAAATAGTGTGGTTTAATGCGATCCAATTTTAATTGGAAATCTAGTGTATCTTAAACCACTACTTTGTTAAATATTCTAAAGGGACAAGATATATTCCTACCTTATTCCTCATTATTGTTTCTTGGTATGAGATGCTCTAAAAATTCCTTCCTTTCTGTAGAATTCATACGATCAAACTTTCCTCCTTGGATTAGCTTCCCTTTAAGTTATTCTTGATGCAAGTGCACCCCTTATTTTGGTGAAACCAAGCAGTATCTATCAATATTTGATATAAGGTATGATATATCAACGTTTTTTTAGGTCATCTCCTTATGTTTCTGCTTTCCCTGTTATGTAATGCTATATCCATGTTTCTAATGTAGTTTACTTGGGTTTCAGTTGATGTGGTTGTGTCACGACATCCTTGGGTGGATGCAGTTGTCATGGGAGGAGGTGATCATGATCTGTTGTCTGGATCGTTCTCCTATAACAAATATCAATAACCTTTTGAGGTAGGGGATTCATGGTCTCTCTATTATTTTACGTGAACCTATAGAATTAGCATGTTTTAACCCATATGACCATAATGGATTGACATAATAAATATTTTAACTGCATAAATAAAATGGTATCGATCATATTTTATTTCCTCTTGTTTTTCTAGATAGTGTGATTTCTTTGCTATACTTTTTAGCATGTTATTATTGATGAAATTGGTAAAGAACATAAATATGGAATTAATTGATAAATATTTGGATAAATATAAACAGACATGTAATTGGATCCTCTTATTTTTTTAATATGATTCTAATCAAAATGATGTAGTAAGCTTGGTTAATTATTTGTGATATCTTTGATAGCTATCTATTTATGTTTCCCATAATTGTAACCTACTATTAATGAAATGGTTAATTCAAGAAGAATTAAAGTATTTGTTATCTGATAAAAGAAAATTCCTTGTAGGGTTATGAGTTACCTTCTTGCTTCTAAAGGCCCAGAGCCTAATGCATGGAGCTGTGAGACCTCGTTTCATGTGAAAGATGAATGCCTTGTTTCGGGCCAAGAACCCAATTGATTTTTTATTTCCTATTAATTCTACTATGTTGTGTGCCAAGGTGAATGTTGTGATATGTGGGGGAAATAAGGCCCATTGTTTGTGGCAGCAGTTGACGCCTAGAGTGGCGAGATGCATCAGTTTATGCATGTGGGTGTTCGGGAGGACACTAAAGATGATGAAACCAGATAGATGTAAATGTTGGATGCATGATAAATCTGTTTGGTTGTTATCTCATTTACTTTCCCCATTTCTCAAGGCTGCTGGTTTTCTTAACCTCCATCCAAATGGTGTGAAGATTATTGGGGTATTCCATGTGCCTTCCGTGTTTAGCTTCCCAAGGGAGGATGTGTTTACACTCTTGCTATAGGTGGAAAATACTCGACGGGTAGTTCATCTACTAACCGCGTTGAGACCCCTTTTTTTAGTACCATATATTGTTTTTCTATAATGCCTAGTAATATGGGAATTTAATAATTTTGATAATAAATGATTGACTAAATGATGTTAACCCATGGGGTTGGAGCTTTCAGGGACGCAATACTGTGGTTAGAACTTAAATGAACAATGGACATTGGGTGTGATGTTAATGAAATATAATGTGGAATTGTTAATTGTTAATTAATGTTTAAATAATTAATTAACATAAAGTGAAAATGGTAAAAAGGAAAGTAATTAATGTAATAAAGATCTATAAATGGTTGTATGCTTATAGGATACATAGTCTTAGTAGTGTCATCTAGGAGTCTGAGTGATGTTAGATGCAATTGAGTCTAAAGCTAGGTTTTTCTCATATTGAGGATGTGAGATATATTATATTCTTTACTTTTTGTGTTTTTTATATGCTACTCCACCATTTCAGTTATGGAAATTGAAACCCCCGGGATTCTAAGCCTCGGGGGTGTTTTCCCCAAAATTCTGGTGGGAGGATGAATGGTTGACTACCCCCTTTGGTAATGCTCTCTTCTCTTGGTAGTTACTTGTGCCGGTAGGAACAGTGGTTAGTTTTCCCCAAATATGTGTTTACAGGGAAGTAATGGCTTCTGTTTTTTCACACACATATATTATGGATATATTTTCCTATAGACTACGATATGTGTAACATGTATATGCTGTGATGGCTTGGGGATCCTTACTTAGTGTATGGGCTATAATGGCCTGAGGTTTAATACCCAATGTATGATACACGTTATGTGAGCTATAGTGGCTCCCAGAAACTAATTGGTTACTTTGGTTATGTAGAATTTGTTTTTGTGCTGCACGAGGTGCATGTTGTGGTGCTTCGCCCAGGTGTCTGTAGGCAAGCCTTTTTGGAGGGATATTTTTAGGACGTGCGATGTTGGGGCAAAGTGTCACACCATTGTGGATGTAGTAGTGGGGTACCCTTGATATTCTATGTTATATTATATAATATTTTATTCAATAAATGGATAGAGTTTCCACGGTGAGGATGGGAGCTTAGTATAACTATTTAGGTGACGAGTTAGTTTCACTTGTTGTTCACTATGATTTAGAATGCTTTCATTACTTCTGCACGAGAGGCTCCGAGGAGGATCCTAATGAGTATACTATTATACTCACACTATATATATAAACTATTTTTTCGGGTCACTTGGAGAAGGTTGTAGATCCGGCTAGTTACCACTACCTTGGGGTTACAGGAGCTATTTGGGTTTCATGGTTGCTGTTCTTTTTACTTTCCTTTGGTACTTACATTTTTTCAATTCAATTATTGTAGTTTAGCATGAAATTTCATATTTGTGCTTGGTATTTCTTTTATATAGAATTCTAGGTTGGAGTTGGTTGGTTTCTATCTTATCTCTCTCTCGCATGTGTTATATTAGAGGATAATGCCTCCCATTTGTGTGTTTACTATACCCTCGGTGCCAGTCTCCAACCCGTGGTCTATTGGAGGTGGGACTCAGGGGGGGGGGGTCACTATCTGCCTTCTCACATTTCCAACCCAAGAGGGGTATACCTTATGGGGAGGGGGTTGTGATAGAGTGGTATCAGAGATCTGGTTTAGGGATTTAATGGAGTTTGGTATCAGGTACAGGTGAGGTTTCATGGGATAGTAGGGAAATAGTGTCAGTTGAGCATAGAAAGTGATGTAAACACTACAGACCAACTGAGACATAGGCGTTTAGGGAACCCTGTGATCTGATGTGTGGAACTTAATATTTATAGTGGCTACAGATGTGGTGATACTTGTTGCATGGTAGAGACCTAGGAAAGGATCGTGAGTCATTATTCATTGTTCTTGTTTTTGAATGAGTAGACCTTGGGAGAGGTTACCCTAATAGGAATAGAAGAAAAAATAATAATTAACTAATGTTGAGACTTCCATATTCTAGGTTTATGAGCTCTAACTGTTTGTTAATTTGTAGGTATGGCTCTTGGTCAACGTCCTCTTCAGGTTCACATAGAAGATGTTCAGTAGGCTGTGACCGCAGATCGCTACAGGGTAGAGGTTGACGACAAAAATACATGGAGGAGGACACTCCAAGAGTATCAGTACTAGATTCTACAAAAGTATGAGGGCTTCATTTCAGATGCATTAACAGAATACTAGATGGATGAGGTTGATATATCCATCAGTTCGATCTATTCTATGAAGGAGCACTGTATGACTTTGGTTGTGATGGTGCTACGTGGAGCAGCGAAGAAATGGTGGTTCTTGTTCTTTAGGGATTGCGAGGATTTGAAGATATCATGGGAGGAGTTTTGATACATGTTTAGTGTCAGGTTTCATTATTTAACTGTGAAGACATCCAGAAGCCAAGAGTTTCTTACCCTTTGACATGGGTGCTTCAATGTGTGAGAGATTGGAATCCATTTCAAGAACCTTTTATGATATGCTTCAAACCTGTTACTAGATGAGGAAGCTGGGGAGAGGTATTTCGTGGAGACTTTGCGTCCGGATATCTAGCACCAGGTCACCCTGTTTATACTGAAGACATGTATTTTGGTGCTAGAGAGGGAATAGGTCATCGAGATGACATTATATAGAACTAAATCATCAAGAGGGGGGGGGGACGTCATGATTCCCCACAAATAAGAGATGTGGTCCAGGGTTCCTGGTTTTTAGGGTAGAAGAGTTACTATTCAGCTGGGGGTAGGTCCCATCCCTCAGCCTCTAGTTTCCTGGGGGGAATCGACTCTCAGGTCTATACCAAGTTATCGTATGCTTGTTTTTCTTGTAGAGGGAGAAGTCATCAGTAGCGAGATTGCCCAACCTTTTAGAGCGGTCATCGTGCACCAAGTGTTCCTCTCTTGTTTCCTCCATTTAGGTAGTTCCATCCAAGGCAGCAGTAGGAAGATACACCATCTTTGGATCAACACATAGTTAATGGGGGCATACATAGGACAGCCTCGGGATACTCTCCATCCATAGAGAGTAGATTTCGGATGTGGTGGTAGTCATCATTTGGGTCATAGGGGTCATGGAGGAGGTCGTGCTTAGCTTCATGCATTAGTGTTTCCAGTTCCAGGCGAGTCAGACATTTTTTGAGGTACCTTTTTCTTGTTTTCTACTTAGGTCTATGTCTTTTTTAATTCAGGAGTGACGCACTCCTTTATATTACCTTCCATTTTACATGCTTTTGGATTTGAGGTAGAGATTATTCTTGTTCCTTTGTCGTTGACTACGCCAGTTGGAGGCCGGGATGATTTGTTTTAAGTTTGTATAGACTGTGACCTAGTGCTGGTGCAACACTACTCTTAGGGAAATTTATTATGTTTATGTATAAAACCATATTATTTCATCTTCATCATGGATTGGTTGTATTCGGTGCAGGATATAGTGGATTTCATCAAGAGGTAGGTGGTGTTATTCGATGTGGATGGAGAGTCTTCGGTGTTTGTTGGTGAGTGAGACCCTCAGATGGGTCAGAGGTGTGTTCCTTTCTTATCGTCCTTACTAGATGAGCTGATGTTGAGTTCATTAGAGGTTTAGAAGTCGGAATTTCCCAGGTTTGAAGAGGATTACAATAATTTCTTTCCGAAAGAGGCTTTAGAATTAACCCCTTGACGGGAGATCGAGTTTGGGATCAAGCTACAACCAGGGGAATCTCCTATCTATATGTATCTGTATATGATAATCCCTTATGAGTTAAGAGATATGGATAAATAACATGATCGTCTTTTAAAATGCAGTTTTGTTCGGATGAGTTTTTCACCGGGGGGAGCACCAATTTTTTTTTGAAGAATGATGATGGCAGTTTGCAGTGGTGTGTCGATTATCATCACTTAAACAAAGTGACAGTGAAGAATTGAAATCCTCTTCCATGGATTGATGATTTGTTCGATAAAATAAATGGTGAATGATGGTTCTCAAAGATTGACTTATGGGCAGCATATCATCATATGTGTGTGAAGGATTAGGATATCCCAAAGACTACTTTTCGTTGTCGTCTTTGGAATTATGAGTTTTTTGTAATGTTCTTTGGCATGATGAATGCTCCAGTTGTGTTCATGGAATTGATGAAGGATGTGTTCCGTGAGTTCCTGGATAAGTTCATAGTTTTTTTCATTGACGAAATCCTTGTGTACACCATATATGTGGGGGTGCATGAAGAGAATATGTGCACCATTTTGGGAATTCCATGTCAATAAAATCTATTCGGGAAGTTTTCAAAGTGTGAGGTTTGGGATCGAGAAGTTCTTTTCTTGGGGAATGTGGTGTCCCAAAAGGGAGTAGCAATATATCCATAAAAGATAGAAGTTGTGGTGTATTGGGAATCCCACAAGATAGTGGCAGAGGTGTGAAGTTTTTTTGGTCTTGCAGGCTACTACAGGAGGATCGTATCTGATTTCTATTAGGATGTGACTCCTCTGACAGCACTGACTAGGAAAGATCAGGTGTTCGTGTGGACTGATCAGTGTCAGGCAGCTTTTGAGTATCTGAAGGAGAAGTTAGTATGTGCTCCAATTATTTGTCATCCATCATATGGAGTTCAGTTTGATGTTTTTTTATTGCTTCACATATTGGGTTAGGCTATGTTTTTATGCAATATATACTGGTCACTTCTTATGGGTATCGTAAGTTGCGTCCCCATGAACGTAACTATTCCACCAATGATCTTGAGTTGGAATCCGTGGTGTTTTCTCTGAATTTGTGGAGACATTACCTCATTAGAGAGCACTTCGTGGTTTTGACTAATCATAATATCACGAGGTATGTTTTCTCCCAGCATGACTTGAACTTGTGACAACATCGGTGGATGGATTTCTTATAGGAATATGACTTAGAAATATTGTATACATTGAGGAAGGGGAATGTTGTTGTTGATGTGTTGAGTAGGAAGTCATGTAGTGATGCAGTGCATGAACCTGGTGATTCCTGGAGAGTGATGGAAGAACCTTCCACATTACGTCTCTATATGGGAGAAGTTAGGGGAAGATGTTATCTTTTTTAGATAATGGTTTAGTCATCCCTAGTGCAACAGATGGAAGAGTCCCAGTTGGGGTATCTAGAGGTGGAGGTCTGGAGAGACTGAATTTTTTTTCGTGAGGCCCCTGATGGTTGGTATGAGGACGAACAACACCATGTGTTGTGTTAGAGTGTGATTTTTGTTCCTTTTATGATAAATGAGACAGTTCTCATAGGGTTGAATATCTCACCTTTGGCAGTACATCCTAGCATGAAAAAGATGTGCCAAACCTTGAGGAGTCAGTTTTGGTGGCCTGGGATAAAGCGTGCAGTTGCATAGTTTTTGTATCGATGTTTGGTCTACCAGATGGTGAAGGTCGAACACTTTGTCCCTAGTGGTATGATCTACACTAGTAAAAACATACCCTATACCAACGGTTTGGGGAACCGTGTCCAAGAAAGACATAGGGATAGGTCAATACCAATGGTTTTCAAAACATTTGTTATAAGTAATTTGAAAAATCTATACCAATGAATCCATAATACTGTTGGTATGTGTATTTCAAAAAAGAAGCATTCGGTGGGTTTTGATCCCAGTATCTCCAGTTTATGATTGAACAACCTAACCCCTAACCTAACATGACTTTTGTGAACATAATTTCATATATATATATATATATATATTATCATAAATATTTTAGATTTTGATTTATTTAATGTTTTCTATAAGAGGATTCCATAAAAAATACATGTAACTATACAAACGGTTCTCAGAACCGTTGGTATAGATCTATACCAACGGTTTTGGGAACCGTTGGTATTGATTTTTTTATTTTGGGACCTATACCAACGGTTTTGAAAAAACCATTGGTATATGTCCATATTAGTGACCTATACCAATGCTTTTGGCCAATCTGTTGGTATAGGTCCATATAAGTGAACTATACCAACAGTTTTCCCAAAACTGTTGAAATAGATCTTATTTCCAGTAGTGCTAGCCATTAGATGTTCCTTAGTGGAAGTGGGAGGAAATATCAAGTAACTTTTTTACTGGTTTACCTCAAACTCCGGGAGGAAATAATGCTATATGTGTGGTAGTGGATCATTTAACAAAATCAGCCCACTTCCTAGAGATCAATTAGTCAAGTTTAGTGGAAGTTTTTTCGAGGTAATATCTGGAGGGGGTGGTGAGGAATCATTCAGTCCTATAAATGATCATTTCTGATCGAGATCCTCATTTTAACTCTAGGCATGAAGAGGTCTCCAGCATGATTTTTTTTCTCAGCTATGCCTTAGCACTGCATTTCATCCACAGATGGATGGTCAGACAGAGCGGACCATCCAAACTCTTGAAGACATGTCTCTCTCTTGTGTCCTGAGTTTTGGAGGTTTGTGGATGAGGCCCTTACCCTTGGTGGAGTTCACATACAGCAATAGCTTCCACTCCACCATCGGTATGGTGCTGTTAGAATCCTTGAATAACCAACCTTTCCGTTCATCTATGTGCTGGACTGGGTTGGAGAGTCAGCAATTCTTAGACTGAAACTAGTGCAGAATAAGACAAAGATGGTTTACGTGATTCGTGATAGGATAAAGGTCATTCATGATCATCAGAAATCATATTCCAATAAAAGGAGGATACCCTTATAGATTGATGTTGGGGTCACAAGTTTCTAAATGTGAGTCCCTATTGTGTGAAGCGATGGTTTGGTCATATTAGTAATTTTTATCCCTGATTTGATGGGCCTTTTGATGCGTTGTCTCATGTTGGAACCATGGCATATCGAGTAGCACTTATCCTGTAGATGAGTTGGATACAATTTTTTTTTCATGTGTCATAGATCTATCATTATCTTCATGATGACTCTCACATCATCCATTAGGGAGAGAATGATGTTTATGTTTATGTGACCTTTGAGGAGTGTTGTAATGACCCGCTTATCCTTATTGTCTTGAGAATACAACAAGTCATTACTTGGCCTTAAGAAACATCCCCAAGGCGCAAAAGGCTGGAAATAAATGCCGAAAGGTTTCAAAACAAGTGGGGGAAGATTTAACCTTTTAGAACATACCACATAACTAACAACCATAACCAAACTAGTCAACTAAATGATTCATGATAAACGCTAAGACAACTAGTCTATTTATTTTATCATAAAACAACCAAGAGTACCACAGTAGAATCCAACACTAAATCAGAGTAGAAAGTGGAAAGACAAACTAAATGAATTCAAGATGACAACCCAACTCCATGCTCCACAAGCTCCAAGCTCCAACGTCACAAACCATCCCAAGTATCGTGAAGTAGTGCTATAAACATGTGACACTTTTCGTTTTCCAACATCCCAGTATATGAAAACTACAAAAGCACCAACATTCCAAAGCATGGGGTGAGTAATGAACCTCATTAGGTTTTCCCCGATGACTTCCCAACCCATGCCTCTAGGATAAAATATGTAAGCACATTTATATAAAACAATTTATATAAAAAAAATCCAAAACAGTTCACAATATAACAAGTTCCCTGTGAAAACCATTTTCCAACAAAAACCATCTTTCTCAAGAAAAGAAACCAAGCAAAATTTCCAATAAAATTCACATTTCCATTTTGGCACATTCATTCCATTTCACAAATCCACAAAACCAACAATGCATGAAACCTTGACCTCCCTATACTCATGAGTGGTGAGTTATCCTTCCACTAAGTCTTCACTTAGTGGACTACCTTGGCGGGGGTACTTCACACCCTTATCCATCCCAACCTTTTTATGGGGGTACTTCTCACCCTTATCCATCCAAAATTTTGATGGGGGTACTTCTCTCCCTTATCCATCCCAATGCATATGAACACACACCACAACCCATGAAAATCTAAGGCAAAACCAAGTGTGTTCAAAAACTTTCAATAAAGCATCGAACATTTTATTGAAAACCATTTATTTCAAGCTGAAAATCCATAAATAGTTTAAAATCACCAATTTAAATTCACTTCAGCAAACACTTTAAAAAAACCCAATTTCCATCACCCGTTACATAAAAGGTGTTTCAACCATTCTATCACAGCAGATAAACAAACCATTTCAATCAAGGAAAATAATTTGAAATTAATCTTTCAAGTTCTAAGAAAGAGGAATCGAGAGTGAAGCCACCTACCTCAACAAATTAGGCGAAACCAACCAAGAACCGGGTCAAAACACAATGGAACCTCCTTAGATTCCTTCCCCTATCACCAAAAATACCAAAACCCGACTTAAAAGTCATCCACTAACTTAGATCTAACCACCTTGGGCGTAGATATAAGGATCCATCAAGAGGGAAGAATGAGATCTAAGAAAACTAAAGGAAATGAGACTTACCTTTATCAACCAGCCTCTAAACACCAAGTCAAACCTCCAGATCGCTTCCGAAACGCCTGGTATGTGTTCTCCCACCTTCACCAGATAGAAATCCCGAGTTAGGGCCGTCTAGGAGAAAAAAAGAGTGGGTTTAAAGATAAAATGGATTAGATCCTTAAAAATAGGATCTAAGTTGTCCCCGCGCATGGTTAGTCCGCACATCTAGGCAAATCGTGTGGTAACTATGCGGAAGTCACTTATTGGAAGGGGTTCTCCACATGGCCTCCTCACACGGTTTTCCCAAACCGTGCATACACCATGTGGTCTCCTCTGTTCAAGGTGACCACCACCTTCATGGATTCCGTACGGTTTGGGAAACCCATGCGAATCCCATGCGTCACCACTTTTTCCTCTTTAGCACTTTAAATGTCTCCAAACATTCCCAACCATTTCTCATATGCTTCATGTACTTAAAAAGCATAAAATAAGGGTTACTTACCAGAAATTGGGGGTACTAAATTCTCCCCACCATTGGCCTTTCCGTCCCCGGAAAGTAAAAAACCATCGCTTGCCAGAAAGAGTTCTGGTGACTGCTCTTTCATTTCATTCTTGTGTTCCCAATTCTCTACCTGAATCTGACCATGTTGCCACAAAACCTACACTAGAACGATGTTTTTCCCATTCAAGACATTATCCTGCCTATCTACAATCCGCACTAGAATATGTATCAACGAAACATCCAGCTCTAGGTCAACGTGATCCCATCTGATCACACGGTCAAGATCGGGTTGATACTTCTTCAACTGAGATACATGGAACACATTATTCATTGCACTAAACCATGGTGGTAATGCCAACCGATATTCCACCTCGCCAACCCATTCTAGTATCTCAAAAGGGCCTATATATTGAGGAGATCATTTTCCATGCTTCCCAAAACGACTATGTCCAATCCTTGGAGATATTCTCCAAAAGACATGATCACTCACCAAAAATGACAACGGTCTTCAGTGATGATCTGCATAAGATTTCTGACGACTCTGTGCCGTCTCCATCCTCTTTTTTATCAATTGAATCTTCTCCATTGTTTCTTGGACAAGGCTCGGCCCAACTATTGAAGTCTCACATATTTCCACCCAACAAAGTGGAGAATGACATGGATGCCCATACAATGCTTCAAATGGAGCCATGTCTGTCGAGGCCTGATAACTATTGTTATATGATAACTCCACTAAAGGCACGTGCTATTCTCACAAGCCACCAAAATCCATTACACAAGCCTGCAACATGTCTTCAAATGTATTTATCATCCTTTCAGATTGTTCATCCGTCTAAGGATGATACGTCGTACTCATATTTAACAGAGTTTCTAGGGATTTCTGTAAGGGTCTCCAAAAACGAGATGTGAAACTCAGATCTCTATCTAACACGATTGAAACTGGTATGACATGACTCTTTACCACTTCTCAGATATAGATTTTGGGCAGATCCTCCACCGTATTAGATTCATGAATAGGGTTGAAATGGGCTGACATGGTAAGTCGATCCACTATCACCCCTATGGCATTGTGCTTCAGAACCATTCTTGGGAGTCCGTTAATAAAATTCATAGCTATCTGCTCCCATTTCCACACTGGAATTGGTAGAGACTCCAACATACCCGTTGGCCGCTGATGTTCTTCTTTAACTTGCGGACAAGTTAAACACCTTGAAACAAATTCAGCTACCTTTTGTTTCATGCTGCTCCACCAAAAAATTTCCTTTATCACCTAATACAAATTCTGTATTCCTGGATGAATAGCCCATCTGGAATGGTGGTAAACATGAAGGATTTTTTCCTGAGTAGTTAAAGTTACAACCATCCGATCTCGAAACTGCCAAACTGAACTCCCATCCTGCTTTCATCCCTCAATGGTCTCCCCACCACTGAGTTTTGAACTCATTGCAACACAGTCTACATCATATTCTTATGCCTCTTTTACTATCTCCACCAAATCAGGAACACACACAACTGGAAATAAAACCACAACATCAGCTCAATCATCACATTCCATACGCATGTCAGCTAGGACTGACATCAACTTCCACTCATCTGAAGCTTCTTGCGCCAACTAAGCATACGACTTTATTATTAATTCATCGGCCACCGAATTTCCCTTACCCAGTGTATACATCAAGTCAAAGTTGAACATTTAATGATACTCCATCCATCTCCTCTATATCAGATTCAAATCTCATTGTGAGAAAATATGCTTCAATCTCTTATGATCCGTAAACATTGTCAATTTCTCACCAAAGAGATAATGACGCCAAGTCTTCAAGGCATGGAAAACTGCAGTTAACTCCAAATCATGTGTTGGGTAGTTTTTTTCATGAACTCTCAACTATCTTGAGCCATAAGAAACAACATGGTCTCCTTGAATGAGAACACATATCAACCAAAATCTTGAAGCGTCACAATACACCATGTACCCCTGTCCTGATTACAGAAAAATCAAGATGGGTGCTGATGTAAGACTAACTTTCAACTCTTGAAAAGATATTTGACATTCCTTAGTCCATTGAAATGCACTGTTCTACTTTTTCAATGATGTCATAGGAAAAGATAGTCATGAGAAGTCACACACAAAGCATCGGTAATAACCAGAAAGACCAAGAAAACATCGTATTTCAAAGACATTCTTTGATGGTTTCCACGAAAGAATAGGTTCTATCTTTTTTGGATCCAATGAAACACCTTTCTCAGAAACAACATGTCCTAGAAAGCGCACCTCTTGTATCCAAAAATCGCACTTTGATAATTTGGCATACAACAGATGGTCTCTTAAGATTTCCAACATTATTGCCAAGTGTTTCTCATGCTCACCCCTTGTTCTTGAATACACCAATATGTTGTTCACAATAACCACAACAAAAGAATCCAGATATCGCTAAAATATCTGATTCATCAATACCATAAAGACTGATGGTGCATTCTTAAGAGAAAAAGGCCTGACTACATATTCACAGTGTCCATATCTGCTTCTGAAGGCTGTCTTTGGAATATCCTCCTTCCGAACATGCAACTGGTGATATCCTGACCGCAAGTCAATCTTAGAGAACCACTGAGCTCCCCTCAATTGATCAAACAGGTCATAAATTCATGGAACTATATATTTATTCTATATCATAACTTTGTTAAGTTTGCAATAATCCACACATAGTCTCAAAGTTCTATATGATTTCTTTTCAAACAAAACTGGTGTTGCCCACAGAGAAATGCTTGGACGAATAAAACCTTTGTTCTCCAGTTCTTCCAACTGCACTTTCAGTTCCTTTAACTCTGATGGTTCCATCCTATAAGATGGAAGTGAGATAGGACTGGTCCTCGAAAGCAAATCAATCGTAAACTCCACTTCTCTTATAGGTGGTAACCCTGAGAAGTTCTCAGAAAAAACACCAGGAAATTGATCCATGAATACCGTAAAACTGTTATTCATGATCTCGTCCATTGATTTCAAGTTTAATGCAGCCAACTAGTAAGAGATCATTTCCAATACTGGTGCCAACAAGCCCGTTGCACCTTCCTTCACCTCTCTTTCTTCTCTAAAGAGATGCTTGCTGCCATGATCTGTCACGGAACTGACTGTTCTTTTGTAAAATTCGATGTGAGCCCTAAACTCTGTCAACCAATCCATACCCAAGATTATATCATAGACATCCATCTCTAGCACAGAGAAATTCCATTTCAGCTCATCTCCATTAACAGTTATAGAACATTCTCTACACACGAAGGATCTACATTTTCATTCACTAAGAGGAGTTTGAATTTTTATCACAGAAGGCATCATTTCATGTTTTAAGTTCAGAAAATAGGAAATATGATAATCAAGAAAATAATGTGATTCCCCAGTATCGAACAACACTTTCATGAGGGTAGAATTCAAAAGAATCGTACCTCACACTGTAGATGGTCCAGACAGGTCATCCACAATCACATGTTCTGCTCCATACAATTTCATTATTACTGCAATTTAATCTTTATTTCCTTGTTGAGATTGCCCTTCCTGAGGAGCCATGGTATTCCTGGAATCACCATAGCTAGCTCTGTTCTGATGGAAAGACTGATTTTGCTGTCCTCGCCCCGTCAAAGCATAAGATGCTTGCCAGACCTGATAAGTGTCCCGAACACCCGATTGGGGAGCACTACAATAATATCGCTGATGATTCCCCATCTTTTTGAAATTGTGGCATGCTCTCGGTGGTGTTGTACATTCTCATTTCATGTGATCAATCATTCCACATTGAAAACAACCAACTTTCTTCATGGGTCGTGGAGGAATATTCACCAATCCAGCCGTATGATTTTGATTCGCACTCCCACCTTGGAAATAGGTTTCCCTCTTCTACTTGTTCCCAGCATTATATTTCCCACCCATTCCCAATGGTATCATCATACTTCCTCCTCCCATTACTCCTAAGATGTGTCTTTCAGCTAGTTTTTCTCTTTTTACCATCTCTGTATAATCCATAATACAGATAACATCATTCTTCGATTGAATCTCCTGTCGTAACCCGGATTCAAAGATGTGTGCCTTCAGCGACACACTAGCAGTAACTTCCAGTGCCAAGAACACTAAATTAATGAATTTAGCCGCAAACTCCGTGATAGAGAGATTCTCCTACTTCAGGCTGAAAAAGTCCGTCATCCTCTAGATCTTGAACGTGTTAGGATAGAATTATTTATTGAACAATTCCTCAAATTCTTCACATCCCAGGCCTTGATCCACCTTAGCCTGCACCACTAGCTCCCACCACTGTCGTGAAATATCCTCCAGCATATATGTATCCATCTTTACCTTCAGTTCTGGTGTTGTGCCGATGAAATTGAAGATACGACTCATCCTAGTCAGCCACACCTATGCCCTTTCTGGTTCACAATCACCTCGAAATATGGGTGGATTCAGCTTCTGGAACTGGACGGAATGATCTACGTGCCTTGACACATCCCTCTGATTCCCCATGTCCATAGCTTGATATGCTTGGACTATACTTTGGACTAGTTGCTGGTTCACATGTGGCTCAGGTGCGACCACATTCTCCACAGCCTCTTCCATTTGGTTTCTACGATGCCTAACAGGTGCCATTTTCTATACAAAAAATGCACGTCGTTAGTCTAACTTCACAGCAACTGAAGGCTTATCATTTCAATTTTCTCTCACATCACTATCTCAACATTTATTTCCAACCATCAATCCTTTCCACATTTACCCATTTATAAAAAAAATTCATTCTTTTGAAAATCAATCTATTTTCAAAATACATCAATGATTCTCTTTTCAAATTCTTTCATTTAAAAACAAGTTTAAAATTTTCAGAAATCACGCTTTTGCCTCAAACCATAATCAATTTCTCAAAATTATATATGCACTCTTAGTGGGAAGTCATTCCACTATTGCATGTCATACTTATCTCATTGGATAAACCCATGACAATGAGATTTTTTATCCTATAAGTGTCTCCAAACACTTATGTACCCACCTCCTTGGTAACTTGAAGTTTAGCAAAAAACGTTTAGCTACATATTATTATGCTCTACATTCATAGTTCTGACAATCCTACTCCTTCCTAATATGACCTCCCATGGAATAGACACGTAAGAATTCAACGCCAAGACAAAAAAAACTGATGACTACTTGTTCCACAAAGAATGGAACAAGCTGATTGCATTTATACCCCAAGGACCGAAAAAACTGATACCACTTGTAATGGCCCGCTTATCCTTATTAGATTGATAATACAACAAGTCATTACGTGGCCTTAAGTGTCATACACAAGGTGGTAAAGGCTGGAAATTAAGGCTGAAGGGTTTCAAAACAGGTGGGGGACGATTTGACCTTTTAGAACATACCACATAACCAACAACCATAACCAAACTAATCAACTAAATGATGCATGATAAAATCTAAGACAACTCAACCATTTATCTTATCATAAACCAACCAAGAGTACCATAGTGGAAACTAACACTAAATCAGAGTAAATAGTGGAAAATAAAAAATCAAAGACTATAAGACGACAACCCACCTACATGCTCTACAAGCTCTAAGCACCAATTTCATGAACCATCCCCAGTATCACGAAGTAGTGCTATAAAAGTGTGGCACTTTTTCTTTGCAAACATACCGGTATATGACATCTACAAAAGCACCAATGTGCCAAAGCACGGGGTGAGTATTGAAACTCAGTAGGTTTTCCACAATGAATTCCCAACCCATGACTCTAGGATAAAACATGATAGCACATTTATATAAAACAATTTATATAAAACAATTCCAAAATAGTTCACAATATAACAAGTTCCACGTCAAAACCATTTTCCAACAAAAAACATCATTCTCAAGAAATGTAACCAAGAAATGTTTCCAATGAAATTCACATTTCAATTTTTTCACATTCATTCCATTTAAAAAATACACACAACCAACCATTCATGCAATCTAGTACTCCCTATACTCGCGAGTGGTGAGTTATCCTTCCACTAAGCCGTCACTTAGTAGACTACCTTGACAGGGGTACTTCACACCCTTATCTATCCAAACATTTTGATGCGGGTATTTCTCACCCTTATCCATCCAACCTTTTGATGGGGGTACTTCTCACCCTTATCCATCCCAATGTATATGAACACACACCACAACCCATGAAAATACAAGCCAAAACCAAGTGTGTTCAAAATCATTCAATAAAGCAACAAACCTTTTATTGAAAACCATTTCTTTCAAGTAGAAAAACCATAACAAGTTTAAAATCGCCATTTTAAATTCACTTCAACAAACAATTTCCAAAAACACACAATTTCCATCACTCGTTACTTAAATGGGGTTTCAGCCATTCATTTACATCGGATAAACAAACCATTTCAATCGAGGAAAACAATTTGGAACTAAGCCTTCATGTTCTAAGAAATATGAATCGATATTGAAGCCACCTACCTCAACAAATTTTCTGAAACCAACCAAGAACCGGGTCGAAACATCATGAAACCTCCTTAGATTCCTTTACCTATCACCAAAAAGACCAAAACCGGACATAAAAGTCATCCACTACCTTATATCTACCCACCTTGGGCATAGATCAAAGGATCCATCAAGAGGAAAGAAGGAGATCTAAGAAAACTAAATGAAACAAGACTAATCTCGATCAACCGGCCTCTAAACGCCAAGGCAAACCTCCAGATCACTTCCAAAACACCTATTAATTGTTCTCTCAGCTTCACCAGAGAGAAATTCCGAGTTAGGGCCTTCTAGGAGAAAAAACGTATGGGTTTAACGATAAAACAGATTAGATCCTAAAAAATTGGATCTAAGTTGACCCCGCGCACGGTTAGTCCGCACGAATAGGAAAATTGTCCGCTAACCATGGAGTAGTCATTGCTTGGAAGGGGTGCTCCGCACGACCTCCTCAAACGGTCTGCCTAAACCATGCGCACACTATGCGTTCTCCTCTATCCAAGGTGACCACCACCCGCACGGCTTCCGCACGGTTTGGGCAACCCGTGCGAAGCTCGTGCGTTAACACTTTTGGCTCTTTAACACTTTGAAAGTCTCCAAACTTTCCCAACCATTCCTCATATGATTCATGTACTTAAAAACCATAAAACAAGGGTTACTTACCAGAAACTGGGGCACTACAAGTGTCCTATGGAGATCCAAGACTATAAATAGATGGTGTTGTGCAGGCATTCTATCCCCTTGGTTCATGTCTTGTGGAGACACTGTGGTGTAGAGGACAGTACCTGGGAATGAGAGTCGTAGATGTATTCTCATTACCGTGAGTTTTTTTATGTTTAACTCATTTCTTATAAATATGTTCTCTTTTTGGTTGTATACCTTTAGTGTTTATGAGATGGTTTTATTTTGTTTCTTTTGTGGATTTATATATTTTGAGAGGTATCTCAATGGGTGGTTGTTCGAACCCCTTTTCAGTTTCCTTTTAGTTTGGTTTTGGATTCTCGAGGATGAGAATGTTTTGAGAGGTATCTGATGTAATGGAATAGACCTTTATGGTCTATTCCTTTTATAAAATTTTGTGTTTGAGGTGTTCTGGGTGGTAAAGGTGACTTATACCCAACACCTTGCCAAATTTCCAGACTGTTTCATGAAACTATTTCACTAAACTATATCTCAGAGACTATCTCACAAATAATGTCTCATAGATACTCTCTCATAGATACTGCCTCACAGATACTGTCTCATAGATACTGTCTCAAAGATACTGTCTCACATATACTATCTCAGAGATATGTCTCACAGATAATGTCTCATAGATACCGTCTCACTAATACCTTCTCATAGATACCGTCTCAAAGATCGGTCTCACAAGAACCATCTCACAAATACCATCTCAGAGATACCGTCTCAGAGATACCATCTCAGAGATACCGTCTCACAAATACCATATCACAGATACCATCTCACATATATCGTCTCACAGATACCATCTCACAAATACCGTCTCACATATACTCTCTCACATATATTGTGTCACAGATATTATCTCACAAATACTGTCCCATAGAGAGTGTCTCACAGAGACTGTCTCACAGAAATAATTTCATAGAAATTGTCTCATGAACATTGTTTCATGAACTATTTCATATTTCCTTTTTCAAATTTCTAGATTTTTCCATTTTCTCTGATTTAATGTTTTCTTTGACGAAAAACGCATTAAAACCCATTTTTAAAGGATTTAAGGCCGATTCAAATCCCATAACTCCTATATTAATTTACCTAAGGTTAGATATTCCTTTTCTAAGTCAAATAGCATGGTTTAATGTGATCCTCTTTTAATGGAAAATCCAGTAGATCTTAAACTACTGCTCTATTAAATCTTCTAAAGGCGCAATATATCTTCCTCTCTTGTTCATCCTTATTGTTTCCTAGTACGAGACACTCAGACCATTCCTTCCTTCCCATAGGAGTAGCGTGATCGAACATTCCTCCTTGGATTGGTTCCCCTTTAAGTTCTTCTTTCTGCAAGTGCACCCTCTATTTTAGTGCAACCAAGTAGTATCAATCAATATTTGATATAAGGTATTATCTATTATCATTATTCTGGGTTCATATCCTTTTGGTTATCCTTTCACTATTATGGAATGATATCTCCATGTTTCTAATGGAGTTTTCTTGGGTTCTGGTTGGTGTAGTCATGTCGCGAAATCCTTGGGTGGATGCAGTGGTCACGGAAGGAGGAAATCATGATATATTGTGTGGATTGTTCTCATATAATGAACATAAAAAATCATTTGAGGTAGGGGATTCATGGTCTCTCTATTATTTTACATGAAACTATAGAGTTATCATGTTTTACCCCAATGGATCATAATGGAATTGAAATAATAAATATTTGAACTTGGTAAAAAAATTGGTATCGATCGTATGTTATTTCCTCTTGTTTTTCTAGATAGTTTGATATCTATTCTTTGCTTTTTATCATGTTTTTCTTTATGAAATTGGTAAACAATGTAAAGTTGGAATTAATTGATAAATATTTTCCTAAATGTAAAGATTCATGTAAATTAATTTTTTGTTGTTGTTGTAATTTGATGCTAATCCAATTGATGCAGTAAGAATGTTTAATTATTTTTGATAGCTATGATAGATTTATATTTAGGATTCCCATAATTGGAACCTACTATTAATGAACTTATTAATTCAAGATGAATTAATGAACTGGTTGTTTGATATAATATAATTCCTTATAGGGTTTTGAGTTACCTTTTTTCTTGTAAAGGCCTCGAGCCTAATGCTTCGAGCTGTGAGAGCTCAATGCATGTGAAAGAAGAATGCCTTGTTTTGGGCCAAGATCCCATTTGCATATTTATTTATTTTTTCGTGGGATGTGTTGTGAGCCTGGGTGGATGTTGTGATATGTGGGGGAAGGGAGGCCCATTTTTTGTGGCATAAGTCGACACCTATAGTGGTGATATACATCGGTTTATTTATGTGGGTAAAGAGGAGGACACCAAAGATGATGAAACAGGATAAATGAAAATGTTGGATGGTTGTTGAATCTTTTCGATTGTTATCTTCTTTACATTCCCCACTTCCTAAGGTAGCTGGTTTTTCTTACCATCCTTCCAAAAGGGGTGAAGATGTGTAGGGTATGCCGCGTGCTTTCTTGGTTTAGCTTCTCGATGGGGTATGGTTCTACGCTCTTGCTATAGGTGGCAAAGACTTGAAGGGTAGTTTATAAACTCACCGTGTTGATCCCCCTTGTGTTTAGTAGCTGAGAATATTTTTCTAGGATTCCTAGGAATATAGGAAAGTAATAATTCTATTAATAAATGATTGAATAAATGGTGTTAACCCATTGTTTTGGAGCTTGCAGGGACGCAAACCTGAGGTTAAAATTTAAAGGAATAGGGGAATTTGGGTCTTATTATAATGAAATGTAATGTGGAATATTTAATTGTTAATTAATGTTTAAATAATTAATTAACATAAAGTTAAAATGATAAAAATTTAATTACATAATGTAATAAAGATCTTTAAATGGTTGTGTGCTTATAGGATACATAGTTTTAGCAGTGGAAGTCAGGAGTCCAAGAGACATTAGTTCCAGTTGAGTCTAAAACTAGGTTATACCTATTATGTGGTTGTGAGATATATTATATTCAGTAATTTTTTTTTATGTGCTACTCCACCGTATCAGTTAGGTCAAATGAAACCATGATGATTCTGTGCCCCGGGGGGTGTTTTCCCCAATATTTTGGTGGTAGGATGAATGAATGATTACCCCCGTTGGCCTCACTCTCTTCTCTTGGTAGTTACTTGTGCTGGTAGGCACAGTGGTTTGTTTTTCCCACATATGCGTGTACAGGGCTATAATGGATTTTGGTTATTCACACACATATATTTTAGATATAGTTTCCAATGGACTACTATAGGTGTAATATGTATAGGCTGTGATGGATTTTGGATTCGTACTCGGTGTATGGGCGATAATTGTATAAGGTTTAATACACAATGTATGATGCATGTTATGCAAGCTGTGGTGGATCCTAGAAACTAATTATTTCCTTTGGTTACATGGATGTGCTGGTTGTGATGCACGAGGTGCATGTTGTGGTGCTTCGCCCAGGAGTTTGTAGGAAATTCTTTTTGGAGAGAGATTCATAGGACGTGTGATGTTGTGGAAAAATAGAAAACTAGTGGGGAAGTATTAGAGGGGTACCCTTGATATTATTTATTATATTATATACTCTTTTATGTTATACTTAGAGAGATTATCCATGGTGAGGCTGGGAATTTAGTATACATGTTCAGGTGACGAGTTAGTTTCACTTGCTGTTCACCGTTCTTTATCATGATTTCTTTACGTTTGCATGAGAGGCTCCAGGGAGGATCCTACTGAGTATACTGTTATAATCACACCACATATATATATAAACTATTTTTCAGGTCACTTGGGGAAGGTTGGATCAGGCTGGTTACTACTAGCTTGGGGTTACATGAGCTTTTTGAGCTTTGTGGTTGCTACTGTTTTTACTTGCCTTTGGTACTTACAGTTTTTCCATTCAGTTGTAGTATTTTTCATGAAATTACATATGTGTACTTGGGATTTATTTTATATTACAGTCAGATTTAGAGTTGGTTGGTGTCTATCTTATCCCTCTCATTATCATGTGTTCTCTTAGAGGGTATCACCTCCCATTTTTTTGTTTATATACACTGAGTGCTAGTCACCAACCCGAGGCATACTGGAGTTGGGACTCAAGGGAAACTATCTCCTTTCTCACATTTCCAGCCTAATATGGGTACACCTTCTGGGGAAGGGTTCGTGACATACATCATGTAAATTTATTTTTAATGTTTAGTGAATAAATAATTATAATAAAAAATTAAACAATTATTTTGTAGTAATTATTCAATTAATGAAAACACTAATTAAGTAGTATTAAAAATATTTAAATATATATAATTTTAATTACTTAATGTGCTAAAAAAATTTATAGGTTATTATGACATATTAGGGTTGTATTAAATTAATTTTTTCTAAGTTATCTTTCTCTATTGTTTTTCTTAAATTCAATTTAATAAATAGTTTCAAAAAATGACACTAACGATATTTTATGAAAATAATATTTCATTAAATTAGTTAAAAATCATCAAAATACTAAATAAAGAAAAGGGTGATAAATTATGGTCTAAAATACCATAATTTTACCAGTTAATTTTTAATTGACACCCTATAAGTAAAAATATCTCCCTTTTAAAATTTAAAATTTTGTTACCGTTGTTAAAATTAAAATTGATTAACAAAGGGTTAATCAAATTGATAAGGTTAAAAATTTCAAATAAACTTTTATAAAATCTATTGGTTAAATTTATTACACCTTATACCATATTATCTTCTAATTCCATTCCATTTGGATGTATTTGTTTTTATATTTAATTTATTACAATTTAATCTTTTGATAAATTCTCGAAGTTCCCCTCAACTTCATTATAAAAAGACACCTACTCCCTCACCCTATTTCACCGCTATGAGCCTTATAGATAAAAAAATATCTACCAAATTATCTTATCCACTTCCCTATCCAAATTCTATATTCTCTGTTCTTTCCAATGTACTGACTCTATAGTTCTTTAGAGGAGTTCTAAAGGATCTGTTTTGAAGAAGTGGTAATCGTTTTAAAAGATAACTCTCTTTTTATAATATTATATACCTATTATAAATCTCAGATATATATCCTAAAATAATTACTGAATAATTTGGATTATTATTAAATTTTATTATAATTATGAACACGCCCTTATAAATTCCATTTCCCATCGAACAAGAAGTGAATGTATCGCTTGTACGTAAGTATGGCTTACCATCTCCACATAGCGATACAATTAATTTTCCATAACCAACCTTATGAGTGGAAATTTTGATAGGTTTAATGTTTATATATCATATTTATGAAATTATTATACTTATGGAATTATTATATCATATCTATCTTTTTACCACATAATCTTTTGGGAAATGATAACGTTGTTCATGTGTACGTAAGGCTTACCATCTCCGCGATGCGATGCGATTCTTTTTTCATACATATTTCACATAGGTGGTAATAAAGTTGAATTTTATGAATATATGTGATATATATATATATATAGATATATAAATTATTATTTAATGACAATGTATCATATAATTTTATTTATTTTAATATGAAAAGAAAATGAAAATATCATTCAAGCGTATGTACGACCTATCGTCTCCATGAATGGTGTATTTTATTTTCGACCAATAACATTTAAAGATAACCTCAAATACATATATATTGAAAATATATTATATTTATATCATGTTTATAATTATTAATAAGATTAAATTATTATCTATGTAATAGGACCAAGAATAACAAGTTAAAACATATATGAGAAACAAAACGGATATTACATAAAACATAACTTAAATTTGGAATTGTTAATAAGCGCGTAATATAAAGTCATAAGTAAATCATATATGGAATTATATATTGGAATATGTTTCATTGGTATATGTATAATAAAATTATATTTATTATACGGTATTTTTTAACGTGAATAGAGAAATTTAAGACTTAAGGTAAGGGATTTTTGTCTCACATTTATTTCTGTGGGACACATGCCTTATAAACTACATATTTCTTATGTGTGGTGTATATAATTCCCAAGAATGTATTTTATGATTCTTATTCAGAATATTATAGTATTTTCATATCCATAAAATTTTAATTCCTTCATGGGGAATATTATTCTACTGATTATAAAGTTGTAAGGGTTTATTTCACAACCTCATCAACATTCTGGATTTAATTTCTTTAAATATTTATTGAAGAATACTTATCTGACACATCCATGTTTTTTAAAATGTTTTATAAAATGTTTTTACTATTATCCTAATAATATTTAAATATATTTTTACCCATTATTTACCTTTTAATAAATTGTTTTAAATGAATCATTTTTCATTTACTAAATTAGTTTCTTTGTGACTTTTCTAAAAAAAGTAATAAAGAAATGTTTTTTTAACTTATATGGAATGAACAAATTTCTGTTATGTAACTAAGCCTAAATGCCTTGAAGCATCCATTAAAATATTATAAGGTTATTTTTAAAGAAACTTTTTTCCTTTAAAATTTCATGGTGTCATGTCCCCCTCCTTCCAAATATACCCCCTAGGAAAGAAATGAAGAAAGGGAGGTAATGACCCCCAAGTCCCATATCTAGTAGGCCCTGCGGTGGTGACCAAAACCATGGGTATACAAGTCTCACAAAATTGGATCCATTACCATTTTTAAAGAATCAAGATCAGAATATAATATTAATCATCTATAATACCTCCATGAAATTTTATAAAATAAATCCAAAACATCCGATAATGCATCTATAAACCAAAAATGGTACATATAAAAGTGTCCAAATGAAGGAAAAAAGAATAAAATCTAAGGAAGTGACATATCAACAACTCCAATGGTCCAAACTATAAATGTCCAGCATGGTCCGAAAATTCCTCCTGGAAACCTGAAAATAGTTTTTATAAATTTAGGGTGATCATACATGTCTACTCAATAGAGAAAACCAATTCTCCTTGTGCGCATGAGGAAGGAGCATACTAATGCACCCGTAAGAAAACATCAAAACAAAACAGAACTTATAAAGGTATACTGACCATCCCAACCTCACCAAGGCTTGCCCACCAAATAGAAAAATCCAATAAATATAATATAATATAGAGTAAATCACATCGATGATAGGGTACCCCGCACCACTTTCCCACTTATTATCCACTCTCACACCCTAACGAAAAACATCACGGTGCACCCACTTCTTCCAAATATACCATGTCACAACCTACATGTACTCACCTGGACCTCACAATACTTTCATCCCACACACATGTAAGCCTCACAACACACTATTCCTATACACACCTGGTCATCACAATAAATCTCAGACACACACCCATGGGTGTCACAACACAAAAAATCCAACCTGTAGACTCCTGGGCCACAAACCACACCTCATCCTGAAGATATTTGGGAAAACACAAAACATCTCATCCCAAAGACACCAAAGAATGCACAACACATATCATCCCAATGACGCTTGGGAAAGAAAAACTCACCCGCACACACCTATACTTCACAAACCACAACCTTCCCAAAGAATCTTGGGATATCACCACCTGTAAGAGGGACTAGGGAAGAGCAGGTGGAAAACCATCCATCATCCCAATGAGTTGTCTGGGAAAGAAACCATTCCTCGTGATGATGGGGGAGTTCTACACATAGTGCTCAACTATGGTGGGTGGCCTATAGAAATCAAGATAACATATAGTGTATATACATATAGAGTTACATTACACAATCCCATCCTATGGGTTTATAACAATAACTAACCGTCTCAAAGAATCCACACAGTTACGGCCATCTTTAAATACATTAAAAATCAAAAAAACAAAACAAAAACCAAAATTCAATTTTAATCATTAATCCATACTCCAAGGTTTATTTTTTATCAATAATTAAAAATTTATTATCCACTATGATCCAAAAAAATTTAGAAAACCCATTTCATTTATACAGACATCTTATTTCATATTTCTAACCCATTTGTTTATACATAAACATTAACAAGTTAATCAACACAACCCATCATCAATTTCCTAGTTAAACATTCCGATTTAAAATTGTTAACATATGGTATTAATTAAATTAATACTTGGGTAGATAACACAGGACCAAACACATAGAATAAGCAAACCACTATATAAACCTAACACAATCCATAAGTCACATTATACTTTTAATCCACATTTGGTTGCCTAATAGATTTCAAAATATTGAATAATTCCAAATTAAAAACACATTGGTTCATTAAATTGTATTATGTTATCATTAATTAATTAATTTTTCACATTCCACATTCCGTTTCAAATATACAGTCTTTCTAGATTCCTCCCAAGAACAAATATTCCTTTTTAATTTTATACTTCCCAAGAAACAAAAATTAATTCAAGAAATAAAATAACCAACACATATAAGGTGGAATCACACAACAACTCATTACTCTCTTACCAATAATGTCACATCATCGCCAATTCAAATACACATCACCTTTTTCATATCCCTTCTTCATAACCATACCACAACCACCATCTAAGACTTATTGCACCATTGTACCATTAGAACAATCATAGCCCCACTGTGTAATGAATTTCATCCGCTACCCCAAAATATCACAACACAGTCATCTTCCATCCATAATTCACCATATCCAACCCAAATCACATAATCTTGTCCACAAACATGTTACATCATATAATAGAGAAAAAATACTTTCAGATTTAGCAGGGCATCCCTTATTCAATTTCACTTAATTTAGGGTGTTATCATAGAAACAATATAATCCTGGGGCATCCATTCATCGTAACAGAATGTATGGGGTTAACCAATTATTTAATAATTGACATTAATATCCACATAACATGCATGATTCTATAACCCATAAACTATTTCACAATTAAGGACCCCAACAGCCATGATTTTTAGTTGGTATTTAGCCCATACAATTAACAACATCTATGGAAATAGTAAGATAATATCTCACATTCTTCAACCCCTTTAAATTCAATAAAAATTATTTATTTATTTTTATTAATCTGATTGTGACCATTTTCACAAGAGTTAACAATAATAAACCCATCCTGTATGATACACATAAAGAGAAACAAAGGAAGAACCTACATGGGAGAAGAGACAATCAGAACATTCTTATTGCGGAAAAACAGGGGGTACACATGCAACATGAAAATCCTATAGAGAAAACACGATCTAAAGGATATAGTAAATATGAACAAATACTTGGGGAATAATGGTTTGGGGAGTCTAGTACCATGAAAAAAAGGAGGAACAAGGGAAGAAGGATATCTCACCTTTAGAATGATATAAACAGAGGCGCGGGTATAAATCCATTTTGATTTACCCTTACAGTAGGATCTAGTCAAGATAACATGTTTTGAACAATTATGATCCCCTAGGCCCTTAGTAAAACAATGATAGGAATTATGGTATATTAATTGGTCTCAAATCCCTTCAAACAAGGATTTAAAGGTATTTTATATCAGGGAAAATGTTAAAGGGGAGAAAGTGTACGAAGATGGAAACACTGTTCATGACTCACCGTTGGATGAGGCACCATATGACTAGGCCCCACTTGTGAATCACCATTATGTGAGGCACCGCTCGATGAATCACCACTTGTGATTCACCATTTTTGAGATACTATTCAGAAAGACACCATTTGGAAAGTCACTGTTCGACGAGTCACCCTTCGGCTAGTCACCTTTCGGTGAGTCACCATTCATCGAGTCACCGTTTGACGAGTCACCATTCAGTGAGTCACCATTTAGTGAGTAACCGTTTGGTGATTCACTATTCAATGAGGCACCTCTCATCGAGTCACCATTTGGTTAGTCACCGTTCAGCGAGGCACTTCTCAATGAGCAACCACCTGTGAGCCACCACCAGCTAGCAACCACCAGGGTTACACTATTAGGGTGACGCCACTAGGGTGACGCTACTACGGTGATGCCACAATGGTGACACCGTCTGGGGTCAATTCTAGGGTGACACCGTTATCATGAGGAATTATTGGAAATCTAGAATACTCTAAAATTTCACAATGCGATGAAATGTGTCACCTTGATTACCCAAAACACTTCAAACACTATATTATCATAAAGTAATGGATTGTAGAGGTCCATTCCAATACATGAGATACCTCTCAAATATTTATTTCCCTCGAGAATTCAAAACCAATATGAATGAAAAAAATATGAAGGTTACAAACAACCAACCCTTGATATTCATCTCAAATATCACGATGTATTTGGAACATGACAACCACTAGGGAAAGAAGTTCAAATCTACACAACACATTAAACACAATCTCTTAGGGGAGATACCTCTCGAACATGAAAACAGTCACATATATTGGTATAAGAAGTCCAGTATGAAATCCATAAAAATTAAACAAACATAATAACACCAATGAAGGGAGCACATTCAAAAACAATTTCATCACATTTTTTTGAAGATAATGGTTAGATTTTAGATAAGAGAAAAAAATTGTACCTTTTTTACTTCAACAAATTCACATAGATACACCATTGAGAGAATATTTATACATTAATTTTTCTCATTTTTTAATCTATAAAAAATTAAATTTGAGGCATTAAAAACATATAATTCTTAACCTATCATGAAGAAAATAGATTAGTATTCTTGAGTAATAATTGTATTAGAAAAATAGACAATATATTTTTGATATTTCTTTAATTCATATTGGTGAATAATTTTAAAAGTTAAGAATGATTTTTAAAATGATCTATTATTTCCCAGACATGTATCTGAACATTTTATTTTGAAGCATGTCAAGATTGAAAACATTCCTATTAAAAAAATTTCCATAAAAAATATTATATTTAAAAAAAATCCAATAGGCTCAGAAAACAACTTTGAGTCAAATCCCACTTTTAAATCTTTCTTATAGCATTGAATTTATGAAAATAATCTTTTTGAAATCACTTTCAATAAATTTTTTATAATCACTTTTCTTCAACATGTTTCCCAACACCCCTTTCATAAATTGGAAGGGTTTATTCATTTTTAAAATTTATTCGGTTATACTAACAGAACTCTATAATTCTATTTATCAATTTAATATTAATACAATTTAACATAAAATTAAAACGAATAAAAAATGGCATGCATCATAAATATGAAATGAGTTTTAAATGTAACACCTCATCCAAGTTTAAAAGTTTTCAAAGTTTTTCATCAAAAAATTAATTACTAGGAACATACTTATACAGAAACAACAAGGGGTGAAACATTTCAAATTTCTTTATTTCATAACTGTATGTAAATACTTATAGGAATTTCTAATAGAATTACTCTACCAACATAAAACTTATTTTAATATAGACAGAGATACCACAATAACTCAAATCAAAGGAACCCTTCCACCAAACCATGATATTTTCCACATTGGGCGGCACTGGATCACGTGCATGATATTGAAACATGTTGTAATATAACATGTCTTGATGTGAGGAAAGAGTTTCCATCTCTTTATGTGTTTGAGGTCATAACATGTTCTATAAATATAATATCAAACACAATAAACCCAACCAACATGGTGGAATTCAAACATTCTATACACTTCCTTTATAAAAATAGATTTAAGCATGGGAGACAAGCCCATATTTATTGATTTCTTGATCTCCAAAAACAACCAATTTATTTTATTAAGGACATTAAGTGATTTATCTTTTTTATGAGAGGTGAGGGATTACATTAATATAAAAATATCACAAACCATAAAATCATGTCATCTCACCACAACTATCACACATCTCTTCCACCACACATCACCACCCCTACACTGCACAACCACTGGCCAAACTTCCCAAGAAAAAAAATTTTACTAAAAAATTTCATAGAACCACATCTCTACACCAATTTACCATCTATAGATAACTAATATTTTTTACATAACCAATTTTACCATATTAGCCTCCACATGAACCCAAACAATGATCACCATTATCACATAAAGATCCCTAAGAACACAAATTGTGGAATTCCCTCTCGTATTTTGAGATATTATCCAATTTGGGAGGCAATAACTCACCCTCATGGTTTTAATTTCACCAATGTATAACGTTTCTCAGTTATGCATCAGGGATCTCCCTCTTTGTATAGTTCATTATTTTTAAACCGCATGTCACACAATTAATCACTATAAGAAAAATCACACATAGTAGCAACACAATGAATATCCCACAATTACCTAGGGGACTATAGTACTTAATATCATTATTTTTCATGGTTAATTTCACACAATTTTAAATTTACCATTGTGGATTGGTTCATAGGTAATATATAAGTGATTATAATTTTAATGCATGGTGTATTTGATCCAGAAGTGAGGTCAAGGGTATCATAATATCCATTAATCATAGCACAAACATGGTTTCCAATAACTTCTATTTTCTGTAGGGAATATCAACACACCAATTCAATGATAACAATGCAACCACATACAACACTCAACATTTCCAGGTTATTTCTAGTGAAACATCATGTATTGAATTTAAATAGCTCTAACATGCATCCAAGTTAAAGACAAAATTTCACACATGTTATATCACACACTATGTTTAATATGGTCACACAAGACATTCTGGGTTCATATTATTATCAAGGTAGTAAACATATTGCTTTATCTAAAAAACATCACATATTATGTTATTGTTTTCAATTCAAATATAACATTTCATAAACAACATGTTTTCATAATCATCAAAGTAAAACAAGGCTTATGAAAACAACATTTAAACTAAACATGTTTTATTAATATGCTTCATGATTGATCATTCTAAAGTTGGGTATTCTTTAATCAATTAGTTGTTTAAGGAAACATGATTTCTAACAAAAAAATTAAAACTATACATGTTATATTAATAAATCTCATTCTTTACCATACTCAAGATAAGAATTATTTAATCATTTCATAATTCATGAAAACATACTTATATATTTAAATAAGGACAACATGATTCTACTTACATAATTAAATTTAATGTATTAAACATGCTACATATGCAGGTCTCTCATACAATAATTTTCCTAGTCACCACAATAATGATTTAAACATTAGGAATGCTTCCCATAACAAAATAATCATGACTTAAAATTCAAGGTAAGGTTATTTCAGTACATAAAAATTATTATCAGTCATAAAATAAAAATTTTAATCTCTTATACACTTATAAGTCTCAAAAAGCTAATAAAAAGCATTCATATCATTTTTCGTTATTTAAAAATTAATGTCACATGGATTTCTACCCTGAAAAATGATTACAAGATATGGTTATATCAATAATGTAGAACTATAATCAAGGGAAAAATAATAAGAATGTTATTTTTCTCAAGGGTTCCAAATTCAAAAGAATTGTCGTTAATTAAGATGAAAAGTTTCATAAACTTCAAAATTAATTAGTCAATAACACATGCCTAGGAAAAATTACATATGGAAAGAAACATAAGAAATATTAGCTCAAATGCAAACTAGAATACTTATAAACATGGTTTCAAATTAATTCATTTTATCATGCCAATATGAAATCTACTTTGAGGTTACATGCTTCATAAGGGTTTTCAAAATTTAACAATCAATATTAAGAAAATCCACTAAGTATGTTTCTCTAACAATTTAAAACATTAGAAAAACTATAAGTCATGTTATACATTTCTAAAAAGGTAAGATAAATTCAATTAATTAAGAATCATGCATTAACAATCAATGAAACAACACATTCAAACATCAATAAGGTTTAAAACAAACAAATAAATCTAGTTATACGTCATATTAATCTGTCCTCTGGGTTATATGAATAATTCATTAGACAATCAATGAATTTTATTAGAAATAAAAGCATGGGAAGGTTCATAAAAACACACACAAAATTTTAGGATTCATTTAATTCATTTTATCTTCACAAAATCAACCAATTAAATAAGATCAAAGGTCATCATGATACATGTACCTCTCTTAGGTCTCTACCCTGGAAGAAGTGAACCATAAATTGGTTGTTTGGTAGGATCAGAGTCTGTGAACTGGATCATGGGGCCTAAAATCCCTTTTCCTAGCCGGTCTCTTCAGCCTATGTCATGAACCAAGATCGACTTACTATATTTTCCTACCAACCCATGAATTCCTCACCATTCCTTACTCAGAACTCCACCTTATATCTCTACTATCACCTCTGATACCAATATTTCACAGAACCCTCCATCAAAAGATACCCCTCCTGGGCTGGAAATGAAGAAAGGGATATAATGACCCCTGCTTCCCACCTACAGTAGGCCCCGGTGTGGAAACCACCACCAAATGTGTACACGTCTCACAAAATTGGAGGCATTACCCTTTTAAAAGAAAAAATATTGGTAGATAGGATAAATCATCTAAAAAAATTCCATGACATATTATAAAATAACGCCAATCCATAACATAATACATGTAAAAATCATACCTGATACATATAAAAGTTTCCAAATGAAAGCCCAAAAGAATAAAAGTTAAGGCAATGACAAAGCAACAGCTCTAAAGGTCTAAAGTAGAAATGTCCAGTAAGGTCTAAAAAGTACTCCTAGAAACCTGAATATCATTTTTATAAACATAGGGTGAACATATAGGTACACTCAATAGGAAAATCCAAATTCCCTCATGCACATGTGAAAGGAGAAACCTTATTCACCCCTGAGAAAATATTAGAACCCAACTACACCTATAAAGGTATGCTAACCATCCCAACCTCACAAAGCCACATTCACCAAATAGCACAATCCATGTAATATAGTGTAATGTGGATCACATAAATGATAGGGTACCCCACACCACTTTCCCTCTAATTAGATGCTCTCACACCCTAATGGTAAACGTCCTTCCACTCCCACCTCTTCCAAATATACCACATCAGAACCCACTCATACACACTTGGTCCTCACAACACATCCCTCTAGTACACAATTGGGCCTCACAACACAACCCACCCACATACACCTAGGCCTCACAAGACATCCTACTCACACACACCTTGTCCTCAAAACATATCACATCCCACATGTAGACACCTGGTCCACAAACCACACCTCATCCCAAAGACACCTGGGAAAGCATGAAACGCCCCATCCTAAAGACACTTGTTTAAGAACAAAACATCACATCCTAAATACAGGTTGGAAATAAAACATCTCCAACACACTTTGGACTCACAAACCACAACCTAACCAATGTATCATGGGCTATCACAACCTCAAAGAGGATGAAGGGAAGGGCGAGTGGAAATCCATCCATTATCCCACTGAACTGTTTGGGAAATACACCGTCCCCCGGGACGATGGGTGTGTTCGAGCATAGTGCTCAAATAGGGTGGTATGTGTATAGAAATAAAGAGAATGTACAGTGTATATAAATATATAGATAAATCACACAATACCATCATGTGGGTTCATAACAAGAACTAACCATCTCATAGAATCCACCCAATCGTTGCCACCTCTAAATGCATAAAATCACAGAAACAAAACACAAACCACAATTCATTTTCAATATTTAATCCATATTCTAGGGTTACTGCCTTATCAATAACACCAACTTTATTAGGAACATTGATCGATGAATTCGACATTTGTTAGAAAAATTATTTCAATTAATACTATATCTTATTTCATATTTCCAACCCATTGTTTTATACATGAACAATAACGTGTTAATCAACACAACGCATTATCAATTTCCTCACTAAACAATCCCATTTCAAATTATTAACATATGGTATTAATTTGATTAATAATGGGGTAGATAACATAGGACCAACCACATAGCATAATAAAAAAACCATATAAGCAGAACACAATCCATAAGTCACATTATACATTTAATCCATATTTGGATGCTTAACAGAATTTACAAATATCAAATAATCCCATATTAACAACACAATGGTTCATTAAATTCTATCATGTTATCATTCATTCATTATTTTTTCACATTACACATTCCTTTACAAATAAATATTTTTCCCATATTCTTACCATGAAAAGATATTCCACTTTAATTCCATACTTACCAAGAAAGTAAAATAAATTCACCCAATAAAATAACCAACACATAGAAAGTAGCACTACACAACAACTCATTACTCTCTTACTAATAATCCCACATCATCACCAATTCATAACCACACCCCCTTTTTCACATCCTCACTACATAACTATACCATGACCACCATCGCAACCTTGTTGCACCATTGTACCATTACAATAATCACAACCCCATTATGTAAAACATTGCATCCACTACCCATACAAATCACAACACAGTCATATTACCTCCATCAGATCACAGGAGCCAACCAACAACACAAAATCCTTTCCACAAACTTGTTACAACACATAATAGAGAAAACCATACTTTAAAATTTAATGGGGCATCCCTTATTCAATTTCACTTAATTTAGGGTGTTATCATAGAAAACATATAATCTCAAGGAATCCATTTATTTTAACCGAATGTATGTGGTAGAACAATTATATAGTAACTGACGTTAACATTCACATAACACGCATGAATTCCATAACCCATTAACTAATGCACAAACAAAGACCCCCAACAGCCATGATTTTCCGTGGGTATTTAGCATATACAATTCCCAAAATTGTTAAAAAATGTAAGATCATATGTTACATTCCCATGTCCCTTTAAATTCAACATAAACCAATTCAATATCATTCTTAATCCGATTTTCACCATGTTCACAATATTTAATAATAATAAACCCATCCCACATGATACACATAAAGAGAAATGAATCAACAACCAACCTGGGAGAATAGACGATCATCACTTTCTTTTTGTGCCAAAATAGGGGGCACACATGCAGCAAGAAAAGCCTCCAGAGAAAACATGATACAAAGTATAAATAAAAAATGAATGGTTCCATGGGGAATAATGGTTTGGGACATCTAGTACCAGGGGAAAACAAGAAGGTATAACAAAGGTGAAAGGATATCTCAGCTTGGGAATGATCTAAATAGAGGACTGGGTTTAGATACATTTTGATTTTCCATTAAAGGCATATATGGTCAAAATAACGTGTTTTGACCAATTAAAATCCTTGGGTCCCTTAAGAAAATAAATATAGGATTTATGGGATTTGAATTGGTCTAAAATCCATTCAAACAAGGATTTAAAAGCATTTTAGGTAAAATAAAACATTAAAGGTGTGAAAATATATGAAGTTGGAAGCACTATTCATGCCTCATCGTTGGATGATGCACAATTCGATGAGGCATCACTCATGAGTCACCATTAGGTGAGGCACCACTCTGGATTCACCATTTACAAGAAACCATTCGGTGAGATTCTATTCAAAAATTCACTGTTCGACGATTCACCACTCCGCGAGTCTCCGCTCGGTGAGTCTCCACTCGACGAGTCTTCCCACGGCGAGTCTCTTCTAAAGGAGGCATGACTCGGTGAGTTACCGCTCAGCGAGTCACCGCTCGGTGAGGCACCGCTCGGTGAGGCACCGCTTAGTGAGTCACCACTTAGCGATGAAGGACTCAATGAGGCACTACTCGGTGAGGCACCTCTCGGAGAGGCACCGCTTGGTGAGGCACTGCTCGGTTAGGGACTACTCGGAGAGGCACTGATCCGTGAGGCACAGCTCAGCGAGGCACCACTCGATGAGGCCCTACTCAGATAGGCGCTTCTCCGAGAGGCACTTCTTGGCTAGGAACTACTCAGCGAGCCAACACTCAATGAAGCACATCTCAGTGTGGAATCACTCGGTGAGTCGCTGCTCGGGGAGTCGCAACTCGATGAGTCACTGCTCGACGAGTCACTGCTCGACGATTCACCGGTCGATGAGTCACCGCTCGACGAGTCACTCCATGGCGAGTCACCGCTCAGTGAGGCACCACTCTATGAGTGACCACTAGTGAGGAACCACTCAATGACCAACCACTAGCGAGCCATCGCCAGCTAGTGAGCACCAGGGTGACACTGTTAGGGTGACTCTGTTGGCCTGAGGCATTGTGGGAAAACTGGAAGAATGAAAAATTTCACAAAGTGATGAAATGAGTCACTTGGATTTTCCAGAACACTTCAAACACCAGATTCTCATAAATTAATGTACCAAAGAGGTCTGAGTAATTAGATGTGGCTCATTAAAAAATGATTTAAAAAAGAAAAGGATATATTACTCAAGATTTATTTCAAGTAATCTTTCAAAAATCATTTTTCATCTAAGATAAAATTATTTGATGTTACTTATGATTTAATGGAATATTACCCAAGGATACCATTCTTATTATTTATATGATTGGTTTATGTTTATGATGAAATGATACTTATGAAACCTATTTCTTTTCCATGAGTGATGTTATGATGAAATGTTAATGAAAATCATTTATTTACTTAGTTTTTGATGTGAAGAATGATTTTTGGTTCCATGGAACATATATGTATGGTGTTTATTATGTGATGTGTGGGACCTATATATCCCTCAAATGTATTATGTAATTAATTATATCTCATGAGATAGTTAAGTAAAACCATTAAATGTGTTTGATATGTGATGGGAAACAAGTTGATGTGCTTTATTCGTTAAGGGAAACATGTGATAAGGCCTTATTTGTGAGTATTGGTAGTTAACATTAACATATGAAATTTTTTTCTATAATTATGATGCTGCTACCAACATTTATTTCATGAATATATGGATCACGAATGAGTTATGATATTGTTTCTCTCTTATGGTTCATGTTATTGTTTTATGACATAACTCGTGTTTATAATCCATCACAGTTTTGGTATGCACTTTTTATATTATTCTTCTGATCAAATACATGTATTTCTTATCTTATGTTTTCATTAGATGTTAAATTGATATCTTACTTGTTTACCCTTACTGATCATCTGTGGTCAAATTTTTTCTTATGTTTCCTTTCCATGGGTTATAAAGAAATGTTTTAATTAGGACTACTAAAGGAAATGATCATTATTAGGGATTTTGAAGATATTTCCCCAAATTAGATGACTGTGTTTCATATTTCCAAATGAAATGAACTATTGAAATACTCAGGAATATGTTTGTGTAATGTAGAAAATATTCATCTAATAATATGTAATATCCAGGTATGAAAAACCTGAGTTGTTATGGTCCCATCAGAAAAATGTTATCTAGACCATAGGACACATATTTTAACAATATGTTAATAATATCATTGGGTTTCCATTATAGTAGGGAAAAATTATAACCCTTCGATACAACAATAATATAAGGACATTATCGTATTAATGTTGTTCATAAGAACACTAATCATGTGGTAAGATATTTATTAATATTCAGGTAATCTAAATTATAAAGTCAGTTGGTTTTAGGGTACCAAATCTAACAACACAAGCAATGGGTAAGAATTTAGATATTTAACTTGTCATATAATTTAAATATTCATAAATATAAACCAACATAATTAATTAGTCATTATATTTACATCTTTAGTTCCATCATTATCCTATCCTTTCTCAATATTATCACTTAATCCGTTATTTTTTATTTTTCCTATGTTATGTAAGTATTGTGTCAACATAGATACGTATTTTCAAATGTATCTTCACATAAAAACTAATTCATATGAATCGAATAATTTTTACATTATATTTTGAGTATATTATTATGTAATACATTTTCCCTAAGAATCTAAAATGTTCTCTATCATTTAAAATAATAATAATTATACGAGGTGAAATTCCATTTTAACACGAATTCATATTTTAAAAATATTTGAGTGTTTTACACAATCTCTCAAAAAATATAATTTAATAAAAAAATATAAAATAATTTAACACATTCCATATTTTTCTCAATTATTATAAAATAATCTAGATATTTATGAATTTATTTATTTATTGTATTTTTATAGGATTAAAGGCAATCTGAACACCCACACACCCAAATGCTTACACATCTCAATAACCCTAATGGGTTAAGCCTCACCCCCCCCACCGGGATTAGAATGCACCCACCAGGACCTAATTATAACAATTTTTGAATGACCTTAGGCCTGGTGGAATTAGAATCCATAAAATGAACCATAATTCCAAATGATTTATCTTTTCTTATAGACCCATAAGTACTGGCCCTAAGGTCATGGCCCATAGACCCCCTATAACCATAACTGGCCCACTTCAGCAACAAGCCTCAATCCATCGCCAGCCCCCGCCATATGAGGTTACGTCATCATCTTCACTGCTTCAACGATCGTGATTCATGGCCTTACCTAGAACCTATAATAGAGTGTGGGTCATTCTCTAAGTCCACCGCTCTCCTATGCACCTCATGCTCATCCTCATGTCCTCATCGTCGGGGTATAGCACACCCCTGTCCATTCCGTTCACATCTGTCTCGTCCTACAAACCAGAACTCATCAAAATACATTTAAATTTTATTAAAATAATTTTGACATGAATATAAAATTTATATTATTCATTTTTTAAATAATCATATAATTATTGAAAAATTAATTTTAAAATAATATTTTTTTGTCATACATATATATTTTTTTAAAACCCATATTCTTGTTTCATACCATGAAAAACTTATTCTTGAGACTATAATAATAATAAATATCAATTCATAGAAGTATTATAAATATCTAACTATAAAATATTAAATAAATAAATAATTATTTAAATAAATTAGAATAAGAAGTCATTTTAAGAAAATATATTTAACATTTAAATAAAACATACTTTGTATCATAAATTAATCATAATAATTTTCAATATATAATGAGTATATAATATTATTTTATAATATCTTTTATGAAATAATATATATATATATATATATATATTGAAGAAAAATATTTCTCAAATAATTATTAATTCATAACATGAATATTAATTAAACATAAAACTAGTATGTTATTTAAAAATACATGGGTTGTCACATTATCCTCCCCCCATGTATTTTCATCCCCAGTGTTTTATTTTTTTCATATTCATATAAATATCATAATTTATAAATTTTATTCAAAACTTCAATTTCTATCTAAAGACTAAGAAATTCGTCATTTCCCCCACAATATACATATGTTAAGACTTAGAATCGTCCCAACTATTTGTTTCACTGTATCTAATTAAGATTTTATATTGAGTAATTTGTTTCTGAATGAATTTCTTCTTATTTCTTGTATTGATATAATATTTAGGATGATATTTACCTATCCTAACATTTATTATTAACAAGTGGAGAGAGAAATTTCATTCCTGATAGTTTATCAAATTAGAATAATGGAATATTAACTATATTTACAGTAAATATCATCATAAAAATATTATCTAAATAAAAGGTATATACTTATAAAGAAATTTCTTATCACTAGGTATTTACACCAATTACTAGATTTAAAATATCCAAAGGGGTGGGTTTATAGTCCTTTCATCAAATGTAGAACCAAGATTCAAATAAGAAATTTTTAATAGATAATAAGTTCACCTTATACTACTCTTCCATAATACTTTTCTTTATTACAAATATTTTATGGTTGTTGATATTTATTTTCCTCATTAACACTAGTTTTAGTGCATTGATTTCAATAGTTCCCAAATTCCTTACATTTGATAAATTTAACTCTTAATGCTTCATTGGGTAAGACTTTAATTTCCTACATGGTATAAACCCACCTTATCATGCTTCATCAAAAATCATGTGCCATATTACCATGTTTAACATTCTAGAGAAATTTTTTAATCCCTTTAAGACAATTTCTCAAGTTCTTTTTCCCACATTTATGGAATGTATGAAATCAAATATTCCTTCCTTTATATGTTTTATCAGTCAAAAATCCATGGAAATAAATTATTCTATTCCTGGATGTATTTAAAAGTAAAATAAGATTAAAGTTATTAATTATAACTTTAAATAGTTGAGTATGAACATTCATATGAGTTTTCACACCATATTCCATCATATTTGGTTTTTTCGTTTTGTTTATTACATTTATTGTTCAATCAGTTCCTCCTTCATTCAGTAATTTTAAAAAACTAAAATTAATAGTGTGAGTAAAGTTATTATCCAATAAAACTAGAATAAAATATTATAAAAAACTAATCTTCTGAAATCATATCCTTCAAATCATCACTAACACCGTTACTTCATCACATGACACTTTAAGTTCAACCTTTGACTCTTTCATGTGAACCGAGGTTGCCTTATGTTTTATCCTATCATTCTTCTTAACCCAATCCCAAAAAATAAATAAACTATAAAAAATTCAAAATTATTCCTTAAAAATTCTAAAAATTAAATCAGAAAATCCTTTAACACATATTCTCCCAAAATCAAATTTACTTTTATCCTTAAATAACATTAATTACCTTAAAAAACCTATAATAATTTTATTTATTCCTAAATTATATATACTCCAAAAAATTATCTCAATATTTATCACTAAAGTTTTGTTAATCACATTGTTATAAAATAACATGATAGCCAATAATTTTCTATATACCTTAGCATGTATACTCCAAAAAATAATGTTTACTTTTTCAAAAAATAACTTTAATCACATTATCACCAAATCACTTTTCAATCCCAAAAATTACATATAATACTCAACTAATATTATCAAAATCAATCAACCATTTTTTCCAGATAACCATAATTACCTGATCATAAAATCACATACTAACCCTAAGGGTTATTTGTACCTCAATATAATATTCTTCCTAAATCCCAAAAAATTTCTCCCAAAATATTATAAATCACCTTAAGTTACAATAAAATAAGAGCACAAAAGGTATATATGCCTATGAATTTATGATCACCATTAAAATTATTAACCCATGATTGTGATTATGACTCTTAAATTATCTTCAACCAATAACATCGTAACCATTAAATTTTTCTAAACCTTATACTATTTCAAAGTATAAAAACCCAAACAAAAAAATCTCATAATTTCATGATACATAGAAAATACTGGATTACTTATATTCCCAATACCTTTTATGTTTTTAGTGTTAGAGAATTATGAATATTCCTCACATAACAATACCTATAATTTTTCCACTAAATTGACATTTTTTTCACAAAACCAAAATATTTAAATAATATAATGTTTAATTTAAGGATAAAACCCCATTACTAGAAATTTGACTTAATAATAATTCTTAATCATCCATAATACCTTTAAAAAATTAAAACATGGTATGGGCATAAAAATATCAATAAGGGGTATAAAAGAAAGAGAAACCCATTTGGCCATTGAAATACATGAAAACCCATGAATTTTTTTTATTAAAAATAATATACTTTGAGATCATAAAAGATCAGAAAAATGTATTGAAGCATGAATTAAAATTATATTCATAATGGGTTGAATTGAAAAAAAATCATAATAAACCATAGATGAAATAGAATATTCATGATGTTTTCTTCGGAAAACATGGGAACTCGTGAAAAAACCTTTTCTTGAAATGTAGACTTTTATCCATTAAAATATCATAAACTTACCTTTAATCTTGTTCTAAACTTATTATCCCATAAAATAAAAATATTTTCATGAAAACTCATAAAGTATACTTGATGTTTTTTTTGCGAAATCATATTCTTTATCACCCTTAAAATCACCGTTACAATAAAATAAAATGTTAGGCTACTTCCAATACATATTCTCTACAGAATAATTCATTACCCAATGAATATAAAAGATATATCTCAATTAAACCCACAATAATTTATAATTTATAAGAAACATAACATGAATAAAACACATAGGTTCTTTAATTTCACTATAGAATGAATAAAACTCATTTAAACCCATGAGCACATGCATTTCCAGTTAACCGATAAGAATGAATTTAAAAGGACGGTTTAAAAAATTCTTGTTTGAGAGGTAAAATGAAAATAAAGAATTGATTGTTTATAAATATAAATAATATGATTATAAGTAACATTATTATATAAAAAATTAGATATAGTAAACAGAAATAATTTAAAACAAAAAAAATTTATGAAAACCCCCATACCTCGAGTCCCAATTTGCCTCATGCATTGTATACTTCGTGAATAATAAAATTATGTTAATTATTTAATTTATTTTAAAAAATTTCCTTATAATTATAAATTTTTATTCATTTATTATCATGTATTTTTCGTTTAGTGGATTAATTTTTCTTATGTCGATCATTTTTTGGTTCTCCGGTCTATATTTCCCAAAAAAAAATCATATAAAAATAATAGTCAAAAATAATTTACATATGGTTTCATAATCTCAAAATATTTAAGATATACGTTTTTTCTATTCTAGAAGAATAGGTGTTCAAAATTTTGGAAGATAGTTACAATTTTTATAATATTCATTGGTACGCTTTTTTTGGATACTTAAAAATAACTTCAATTGTTTAATTTTAATATCATTGTTATCAAGACTATTTTAACATTTTATAATTAAAAAATTATAATTAATTTTATATTAAATCATTCAATCAGTTTTAAATAATATTCATGAAATTGTTAATTTAAAAATAAAATATCATCATTCACATAGGTATCATTAAACCATCATGGGTGAGAGATGTTTTCTGGAATATTTTAAAATAAAATAAAGATTAAAAAATAATTTAGTTTCAGAAAAACATTTTGGAAGAATTATAACATTATTTCAAAAATTATTTTTAAAAGTTACCCTTACTATATAAAGGGTAAAGGGGTAATATATAATAAAAGGTAAAGAATTTAAAATTCATACTTAGAAAATAATAATATATTATGAAAAGGGTTCATAGAATGGGAATTAATGACATATCATCAGGAATAGATAAAAATATGCTTATAAAATGTGAATGGAATAATTTAAGCGAAATTATAGAAGTTTTAAATGATTTTTAAGGAAAAAATGTTTTATAATGAATTAAAGAGTGATTGGTAACCCTTACCTTACTCCTTGAGTTACCATCTTTTGATTGAGTCTAAATCTATTAAAGAAAGAACATTTGGATAGACTGGAGGATTAAAAACATGGAAAGGGAAGTGTAGAGAGGTTTTGGGTCAGAATATATAGATAAAACCAAGATTAATATGTATTTTAAAAAGGGTATAATGAGACCCATTTTATAGACAAGATTTGATGTCATTTTCACAAATATTCAATCTTTAAGGGTAAAAAATGTAATTTTTTATGTGGAAAGTGGGTTTTAAATTGACAATAGAAGATATTTTAGACCCTAAATCATCCACATGTGTTTCAAGATATGTTTTTATGGATTTTTATTAATATATAAATCAATATTAAATTGCATTTAATGTTAATTTCATTATTATTCTTGTAATTTTACTTGTAAAATATCTACATAACTATAGAATTAAACATTAAATATTTAAACAAATAAATTACTATAATTATATCCAAAAAAATCCGAAATATTTTACTGCATCTAAAACTTATCATTTTATATATTTAAAAGCTCTGTTTTTGACTTTTCTACTACTTGCACAAGAAATGCATCGACACTACGGAAGCATTTGGGATAATTATAATCTATCTATTCTTAAAAATAAATTAATAAAATAAATATAATTAATTATTCAAAATTATTATCATTTTAAAACATTCATAATATTATTCATTCCCATTTATATCATAATAATATTATAAAGATAATAATTTTTACTTTTATTTCCTTATGCGAGCACTATGTAAGCATTTGGATAATTAACTTGTTATATAATTTTAAAATTCCTTGATATACATAAAAATAATTGAGTATTCATTACATGTACAAAATTATTTATTGAATTATCCTTTAATTTCTCAATCTTGTCAGTTAAGCCTTCAATTTTGACTATTCTTATGTTTCGTAAGTAGTGTGTCATAATCGATAAGTATTTTCAAACTTAACATCATATAAAAATCAATTCATATTAATTAAATAATTTTTACATTATATTTTGAGTACCATTTCATTTAATACATGTTCTACAGGATTTTATAATGTTATATATTTTTTAAAATATATATATATATAATAATATGAAGTGAAACTTCTTTCGAACTCAAATTCATATTTGAAAATGAGTTTAAGTGTTTTAATCAATCTCCAAATAAATTGAATTTAAATGTCAAACCATAAAATAATAATGTTTTATATTTTTAATATTCCAATATGTTTTAAATGTTTCTCAATTTTTATAAAATATTCAATATATTTATAAATCAATAACTAATAGAATTCAATTTGAATTTGAACTCATATTTATTTATTTTTAAAAAATAATTTAAATTAAAAAGTTCCACCAAACTTATAACGAAATTAAATTAGATTATTGACTTTCAAAATGAATCATTTATAACATTAAGGAACATAAATTGAAATAAAAATATCATTTTTAATCTTTTAGGCTAATTTTTTTAAAAAATGAATGTTCATTTTATTACAATCATTATATTATTATTAAAGAATAACTTTTAAAATAAAACTCATAATATGTTAAAATAATATATCTTTTTCTAATAATTGATATTTATTTTTTTAAATAAAAATACATATTCTCATTTTATACCTTGATAAAATTATTTATAAGGTTTTCATAATAAGAAAATATAAATCCATTGAATTAACATAAATATATATTTATAAAATATTCAACAATTAAGATATTATTTAAATACATTATAAAAATAATTAATTTTAAGAAATATATTAAACCTTTAAATAAAATATATTTTCTATCATAAAGTAATCAAAACAGTTTTCAATATATAATGAGTACATAGTTTGATTATATAATATATTTTGTGACTTGAAATGAATATATATAATTTTTAAAACAAATATTTCTTGAATTAATATAAATTTATAACATGGATATTAGTTAAACATAAAAATGGTACATTATTTAAAAATACTTGGGTTATCACACATTATGGCATATATTTATTATATAGGAACAAGTAGGAGATATTATCATATAGATTTAAAAACATTAAGATATGTGACATTAAAATAGTGGATGAGATGTGCCATAGGTTTACTGAACTAATAAACAACATAGTGATATTTCTACCAACCATACATAAAATTATTTTTATTGAAATGGTATTAAGGGTACTGAAAAATAAGTGGAATTATAAGAAAGATGTTATTAAATCAAGAAATAATTTCTGAAAAATTATTGTATGAAAATAAATATGTCCATGAATATTTTTAGTGAGGGAAATTACTTATGTAAATAATATAATCAAGATAAGGAATCTTATAATATTTTCTTAATGGTTGTATTTGATAAAAGAAATTAATATGATTGTTATTGTGTAAATAAAAATCAATATATTGAATAACATAATGAAATTAGTGATAAGATTAAATATGAGTTTGAAACCATCATCTCAACGTATAACAAGTTCAATCCCATAAAATTTGGTTAGATAAGAATAAAAATTTATATAGATATATTGAAAGCATAAATAACGTTTCTTCCTATATAAATACCAATAATTTAACTGAGATCGAAAATATTTAAATTTAAAATAATAATTTAAAATAGACAATATCCATGTTTATTATTAATATACATAATATGGATAAATTTTTAGGTATTCCAAGAACAACTAAGTATTTAAATCAAAATTATTACAATTATTAGGAGCCCAAACTCTATAGAAAATAATTTGTTAAGATCAATCATGGAAAGATATATACTATGAACTATTTTACTTTTGGATTGAGAGGTAATTATGCCAATGTGAAATTTTCAATTAAAACATAATTCTTGTGATAGAAACATGATTTTATTTCCAAATATTTGGCATAAAAAATTAATTCATATATACTAAAAAATTTAATTATGTGTAAAAAAACTGAATCGTTAATCATAATCTACCCAAAGTATCAAATATACTAAATAATTTTCATGATTCATAATTTTTGAAGAAATGTATTCAGAGAATAAAAAATAATGTTTGGTACATAGATATTTGATATACAATACATATGTTGGGAGATCCAAGAAAATTTAAAAAATCAACAAAATTAATGGTGATTATGTATCATTTAGTAACATTTCGAACGGAAAAAAAATGAAAAGAAGATATAAAATCGGTATTTATTATTATACCATTATAAATACAGTTTTATTTATTGATCGACTATAATATAAACAATTAATTATATCCTAATTGTGTGATGATGGATTTAAATTAAGGTATGAAAATGATAAGTGTAATATATTTTTTTTTTTGATTATTTGGTATTTGTTGAACTTAAGAAATATAATGTGAAAAAATTAAATTTTCATGTGATTCAAAGAAATATTTTGAATGAATAAATAATAAAAACATTGATATATTTATTTGGAATATAATATTATATCACTGTAATGTAAAATTTTGATAAAAATTTTCTAAATTAAATATTATATTATAATTTCATTATATAAAACTCAATAAAAAACATAATTTGTGACCCCTGAAAAATGGGAAAAAATTAAATGATTCTATCAAATAAATAAATCATATTGAAACATATAAAACATAATATTTGGTTAATTTATATTTTTTTAGTCCCATAAAAACATATATTATTTTTGAAAAATGATATACATTTGGTATTATGCATGACTAAAAACAATTTTTTTATTTCTTATATTATAAAAATAAGACCATTTCATTGTTCGATAAATACAAAAGTATAGTTTAAAGTGCGATGGTTTTTCAAATTATTTCTATTTTAATTACTCATGGGGGTGAATTCTAGGATAATGAATTTGAAATACATTGCGAAGAGTTTTGATACTCTCATAATACCTCTTCACTTAAGATAACACATGTAAATAAATTTGTAGGGAGAAAAAATAAAATTCAATAATATATGAAATGAATCAAGGAAAAAGAATATATTATTCTAGATTATTTAGAGGAAAATATTATCAAAAATATATGTTATGGTGTCAATATACTCTTTCTAAAACCTATTATTAATTAAAAAAATACGATTTATAGAAGAACAAAAATCCAAAGGTTGGTTATCTTTTGTATCTATTTAAAAATTATATATTCTGAAAAATATGGATATCCTTGATAAATTTAATGATGAACTAGAATATGGAGTGTTACTTGGATATTTTATAGACCATAAATTTGATAAGGCATATAACAAAAGCACATTGGTAGTTGAGGGGTATGTGTTTGTAAAATTTGATTTAATAGAACTATTTTATGAATTATCAAATATTGATTATCTAACTAATGATATTGAAGAGTTAAGATTAAATATGTTTATTTTATTTAATAGGTATAAAATAAAAGTTGACCTGGTTTATGAGGAGGATCTTGTAATACCCTGAAATTCCATTATTATTTTTTTGAAAATTAAATAGAATTATTTCTAGATGAATTTGTGAGATGAAACATAATTACGATGTTCGGAGTGGCCAGAACATATTTTTGAACTATTTTTTAGGTTCATTAAATAAACATGTGAGTGGGGTTTTATAACTTTCAAAACGGTAATTGGATCAAAAATATGTGAACACCATTGAACTCGGAGATCTGGGATTCACCTAAAAGGGCCTAACATTGGCCGATGTGGGCCAATAGTGGAAGATAGTTTTTTGGCCGTAAATAAAATAATTAAGTAATAATTATTTTACTTTCAAATCCTTATTACTTCCAAATAGTAACTCTGATTGGAAACTTGAGAGTACAGTTGAGCTCGTGAGGGCATGTTTCCCTTAGAAATAGATTAACCTCAACCAGTGTGGGTCGATGGTGAATGTTATTTTTCATACATTTCAGAAGAAAAATAAAATAACCTAAAAGCTTATTTTAATTGATTTACTCATCATTGAGAAATGGAATGTCATTTCTATGGAGCAATGATGAGGCAAAGGTGAATCTAATTAATGAACCTCATTAATGAGTTAGCGTAATGAATCTGAAAAATAGCATAACAAAATCTTTGATTCACATTCATCAACTAATAACCTAACAAGTAATGCATATTGTTGGCACAATCCTGGAATTGTTCTGAGACTTTGGTGGGTGGCGACAACGAACAACAAACCCACCTTCTTCCACCCTTTGAATAATCTCCATAAACAGTGGTCTGCGGATCATGAAAGAGGAACAGAGGCATGCAATCCCGTTCTTCCTCGACCAACAATCCTGTTCTGGGTATGGGATTTTATTTTAAGTTAATTTTTTATTTTCCTTGTTCTTTATTTTAAATTATGAATGTGGGTTAACTCAAAAAAAAGTTATCCCATAGTTCTATCATTCAGGTGGGAAGGTTAATGATCCGGGATAAAAAGAGGATATCATTTTATGGGGTTATTACACCTTATTTCTCCTTTCTTCATGATCCTGCTAACAGAAACACATCTAGGTCAACACAAACAAAGACCTGGATCATTCTTTAGGTGTTTTTGTGTGTGAATTCTTCCCCTCCTCTCTCCTTTTATCCTTCTTATTCTTTGGGATTCAATGGCGGCGATACATCTATCAATGAGATGCTAGGTGGAAGGGCCGCTGCAAGGTGGGCCACGACATAAGAGAGAGTTAATGGCGTAAGGTTGTGGTACCCTGATAGCAACGACAGGTAGAAGGGGGTACACTAGTAGCGCACCACGACAGTGACAGGGGCTGCCAGCGTGAAGGTTGGTGGTGACAAGGGGCACCGACATAGAGTCTAGTGGCGGGAGGTAGGTGTACACAGCCACCCATCTAGGTCGGAGACACTATCCAGTCCGCATACCGTATCGACGAGTTGGACCCATGACAAAACCGTATGACATGCAGGGAAAACTGGTCTGCATGAGTAGACCAGTGTAGAAGGGTGGTGCCACTAGGGCACGGTGTTGGAGGAGCGGTCTATATTGGTGGGTTGTGGCAGGTGGCTGGAACGTGGTCCCCATGGGACCGCGTGTGGATAAGGGGTGTCTGGCCTCAGCTGGCTACGTGCGGCACAAACCATATGCCCAGCGGACGTCCAGGCAGAGAGAGAACCGACCCACCATTCGGGTCGGTTCGGTGGTGCAAACCAGGTGGCTGGGTAGCCCGAGCTGGAGAAGAGCCGACCTAGGCTAGTAAATTACTGTCCCACCTGTGTTAGGTCGGGTCAAATGAAACTGGGTCACTGGGAAACCCGGAGGGCTGGACCCCTGACAGAACCAGGCCATGTCCAGCAAGGCCCAATGGCCCTGGCCCAGCGACCAGGCCGGAACAGGCTAGCCCAGACCCCACTGGGTTGGATTAGGTCAACAAAACCTTGTCGGGTCATGCGGGACCCCCGAGCCAGGTTGGTCGAGTCAGTCCGACTAGTTCGGGTCGGCCTGACCAGGTCAGATAGGCCTGGACATAACGGACCCTTGTTTACTAAAATGCTAATATCTTTCAGACTGGACATCCAATTTATGTGGCGTATGCAGTGTTTGGACCCTTGCGATGATATTATCAGTTGGGAATAATCTAAGTCAGGTTTTATCGCATTTGATATGTGTCCAATGGCTTGAGGAGTACATTCTTCCCGAATCAAGCACGCTACAAGAAGGAATACTACCACTGTATGTGAGACGAATGAGATGACAAGAAGGTCTTAGTGATCCATATAGCCAAGAGATGAGAGGGACTTAGTGATCCATCTGTCTTAGAGTTGAGCGGGTCTTAGTGATCCATATTTCCTAGAGACGAGCGGGTCTAAGTGATCCATCTAGCCTATGAGGCGAGCGAGTCTTATGGATCTAGATAGACCATATATGAGCGGGTCTAAGTGATCCTGCTAGCCCAAGGGACAAGAGGGTCTTAGTGATCCAACTATCCCAGAGACGAGCAGGTCTAAGTTATCCAGTTGTCTGAAGTGATTAGCGGGACCAAATGATGAATCCCTCACCAGTATGAAATTTTAGCTTGACGACTGATAATTCTACTCCGAATACTTTGAGTTATACCTAGTGTGATATGTCTTTATTTTTTTGGTCTTGCTTTTGGGTATTGCTTTATGGTATTTCTTTGTGTTCTTTCTTTGTGGTCATTCAATTGTGTTTTGGGGTCTCTACTGAGTATTGTGTTACTCACCCCTACACGGGCTTCTCATGCACATGTTGTGTGTTGAGAAAGTGATCGACGCTTAGACGGAGTCCTTGGTGGTCAGGGACCATGTGGTGCTCAGTAATATGGGATGGACGGGTGTAATTATATGGCTATAGGTAGATACCCTTCACCTTCCCTTCAGGTAGGGTCTCAAGTAGACAGACCTTGGTATTTATACATTATTTTGTGTTTTTGGGGTTATATTCTATCCCCCTTTTACCTTTATGTTTGAACTGTACTTTTAGTAGTTGTCTCAGTGACAGATGTGGTTTCCTTAGTGTTTACCTTTCTATTGTTTGTGTTGTGTGTGTGTACAAGTTTAAAGGCAATTCCAACATTTTTTGGGATGCATCTTCTCTGTGCTAGTTCCCATCCCCTGGCCTAAGGAAGGTGGGATTGGGGTAGTCATGACACAGGCCATAGGGGACGGGTCTTAAAAAAGTGGTATTAGAGGAGGTCATTTCTACCAGAAGAACTAAGATTATAAAATTTTTATGGGGAAATAGTGTTAAGTGTCTCGAGTTCGGATTTCAGGATAGGGAGTCCAATGTTGGTATATTGGTGGAAGTATCCATACACCAATACCCTGAATTATTATTTTTGACTCATTACATGAAAACACTGGTTGCATGCATCTTTGAGTGTTTTTCTCTTGAAATTTTTGATTAAGAGCCATCTCACTAGGTATAATCTATTAATCGTGGTTCATCATGAAACCCTTCAATATGCCTCCACAAAGACAGCTAACCATGATTCTAGTGTGTGACCATGATGATGGTCCACAGAGCGATGAGGCATCAGTACATGGACTGTTTCCCGAGATGGATCCTTCGGGTGGTGTCTCAGCGATACCAACACATGTTGGTCCGCAGTTACTACCAGTGATACCGGTTGAGGATGTATATAAGATCATTGTCTTACATGGGTTCCAGTGATAGATACCTCCCAGGTTAAGGAGAGAGACATATCCACAGGTCACTGAGTATTGGATGGAGGCAGTGATGTGGGTCTTCTACTTAGTGAGAATGCCACTTGACCAGATGGAGCTTCAAGTAGTGAGACTCCTGCAGGGCTCAGTGGAAAGATGGTGTAGTTTGACCGTCCATAATCATGAGGAAGCGACCCTCACATATTCTGACTTTGAGCAACATTTTATGGAGGAGTTCTTCCACACAAAATTTCACTCAATGCACATATAAGAGATGCTTCACTTATAGCAGGGCAGCATGACAGTGTCTAAGTTTTCTATGAGGTTCAAAGACCTCCCCAGTTACTCTACGAATATGTTACAATACCCTTTCTTCAGTGCCCAAACCTTTGAGCAGGGACACCAATGGGAGATCAGGGCATTAATGATTTCCCTGACTATCCCTATGTAGGCTAGAGTGATGGTGTGAGCTCTACTAGTGGAGAGTTTTCTTGGAGAGCTAGGACCAACAGTGTGAGCCACCACTGGGCGACATGTGACCATGTCATCCATATATGGTAGTTGATAGATGACGTAGAGGTCCAAGTGGGCCATACAATACAGAGGATGACCCAAGGACTTAGGGTCGGTGGTATGAGGCCACCAGGGTAGTGGGAGTCAATAGAGGATTAGGGTGTGCTACTCGTGCGGAGGGCAGGGAAACATGGCTTGTGATTTCCCAAACCACTACACAGAAGATCAGTGGGCAGTCGAAGGGGCACCGGGGTAGCTACAGAGGTTCAAGCGAGGTTGTCCGCAGGGTAGTGGATGTGGAAAGGGAGAAAGTAATGTGACCGGTAGTGGATGGGGTATGAGGTTCTACCACCACCACCCACAAGTGGTCCACCACAGTCTATGAGAGCTGGTGGATAGGGGTGAGGCCAACTGTAGGTAATGGAGGCCTATGACCATGATGCTCCATAGTTGATTAGTGGTGAGATCTGTATCTTCTCCACCTTATTTGAAGTTCTTATAGACATGGGTTCTAATAACTCCTTCCATTCCACAGACCTTGTTTGAATCACGGTGATTCTAGTGGAGTCATTGGCTCGATCCTTATGGTTAGAGACTCTTACAGGAGGGGATTCGACGATCACCCACCGGTGTCAGTAGTGTGAGATTACTCTTGGAGGTGAGATCTTCAGCTGGGATCTCCTAGTTGTGGCGTTGAGGCGTTATGATGTCATCCTGGGTATGGACTGGCTATCAACAGTTCATGTCCAAATCAATTGTTTTAAGTGCACCGTGCGGTGTGTCTATGGTGTTGGGACCTTATTATCCTTTATCGGTGAAATGGAAACTATAGAAGCATAGTTTGGACTCACACATAGTAGGGTGAAACCAATCACTCATCATTTGGCTAGTATGACCCTCAGTGTAATGGATGAGATGAGTCCACAGTTTCATATAGTAGTAGATGATTACGGGGACGTCTTTCTAGAGAATGTTTTAGGACTACCTCCTCATAAAGAAGTAGACTTATGAATTGATTTTTACTCCAGGACGACACTGATATCTACACCTACATATAGGATGGATCCCTCATAGATCTTGTAGCTGAGGGTATAGTTGGAGGACTAGCATAGGAAGGGGTTCTTAAGGCCCAATGTTTCACAATGGGAATCCCCAGTGTTGTTTTCCATGAAGGAAGACAGAAGCATGAGGTTATTCATGGACCTAAGTCGCCTGAACCTGGTGACCTTGAAGAAGAAGTATCTTATACCGAGTATTGATGAACTCTTCGATTAACTGAAGGGAGAGAGATAGTTTTCAAAAAATATACCTCAGATTAGGCTATCACCAACTTCAATTATGAGATGAGGACATCTCGAAGTCATCTTTCAGTTGTCCCTACAGCCACTACAAGTACTTAGTGATGTTGTTTGTAATGAAGAACATCCCAGCAATGTTCATGGGACTCAAAAATATGATCTTCTAGCCATAATTATATCAGTTTGTAGTGGTCTTCATTAATGAAATCTTAGTGTATTAATCGTCTGAGGAGGAGCTTGCAATACACCTGAGGACGGTTTTGGACACACTCTAAGAGCCCCAAATTTATGAAAAAATCGCTATGTATGAGTTCTGTATGTGAAAGGTTCACTTTCATGGACATGTGATCTCAGAGGCCAGAGTTGCAGTGGATCCAGTGAAGGTAAAGTTGGTGCTTTCTTGGGAACCACCCAAGAGTGTTACCGAGGTGTGGGGTTTCCTTAGATTTCCTGGGTACTATCTGAGGTTTGTACCAGACTTCTCTAGAGTTGTAACACCCATGAAGGCATTGAAGAAGAAGGGAGATCACTTTGTGTGGACAAAAATATGCCATCAGATCATTCAACAACTGAGGAATATCATTACGAGTGCTCTTATCGTGAGTTTTCGATAGGAGGGAACCGACTATGTGGTGTACTATGACGCATCATGAACTAGGATTGGTTGTTTCATGATTTATGGGTAAGAGATAATTTCTTAAGTATCACAATAATTAAAACTGAATGAATAGAAATATGTGACTCATGACCATGAGTTGGTTGTAGTAGTCTTTGTACTGAAGATGTGGCGATGTAACCAAATGGGTGAATGATTTATCGTCTACTCTAACCACAGGAGTCAAAATTACATCTTTTCTCAGAAGGATATGAACCTGAGACATCATCATTGGCATGATTTCTTCTTGGAATATGACTTCATGTTAGTCTACACTCCTGGGAAGGGGATTGTGGTGGCAGATTCTCTATGAAGGAGATTGAGTTCACAGCTGATGAATGAGGCCTTAGAGTAGTTGGCCTCACACAAGAAATCCTTTTTGGATAGATATGATGAAACTTATCTTCAGCCAATGGTAGATTCCCCTCCACTCATATAGTGATCCAGGGAGGTGAAACTCAGAGATGGAAACTGTGATACCACATGTGCCTAGATGTCCATAGGGCATGCCCCATATGGATATTCAAAAGGTGTGGATCATGTCATCATTTTCAAAGGACACACCATTGTACCAGTGGTGTTACAGGAGGAAATATTGAAGGAGTTCCATACTTACCTTTTGGTTGTACATAATGGTGTGGTGAAGATGTACCAGGACCTCTAACGTTAGTACTAGTGGTCGAGGATGAAAAAAGTAGTGGTAGAGTCTTTCTCAAGATTCCTTAGTTGTCATCAAGTGAAGGCTGTGCACCAGGTTCCCCATGTTTGACACAACCCCTTGATGTACTGGAGTGGAAGTGTGATGTGATATCAATGGACTTTATGATAGTCTTACCACGCACGTCCAGGAAGAATGATACCATCTGGGTGATCATAGACCGACTCACCAAGCAGGCCCACTTCCTACCCATTCAAGAGAAGGGTTCAGTAGAGAGTTTGGTATGCCTCTACATGTAGTAGATAGTTCAACTTCATGGTGTCCCATCTACGATAGTCTATGTTCGTGGGGAATGCTCTACATCCCGGTTGTGGAAGTGATTTCAGAAGTATTTTGGGACTTAGATGTGCTTGATCACATATTTTCACACATAGATTGATGCTCAGACAGAGCAAGCCATATAGGCCTTGGAGAACATGATTCGTGCTTGAATTATTGATTTTGGAAATTTTCGGGAGAACCACCTACCACGGTGGAGTTTGCAAACAACAACAGATACCACTCCACCATTAGTATGGAATAATTCAAGGCATTTTATGGATGACCTTTTAGGTCACCATTATACTGGACAGACCCAGGGGAGTCAGTACACCTGGGTACAAAGATGGTACAAGCTACCACTGAGAAGGTGCAGTTCATCCAAGAGTGGATGAAGACTACATAAAGCCGATAGAAGTCCTATGCTGATAGGCGATGAAGACCCTTGGAGTTAAAAGATGGGTACCACGTATTCCTATGGGTATCTCATCGATGAGGTATAAAGAGATTTGGTCAGGACAACATGTTATCTATGAGGTTCAACGGACCTTTCCTGACATTTCATTGATTGGGCGAGGTGGCGTACTTATTGGCTCTATCACCATAGTTAATGTGGGTGCATAACGTCTTCCACATATCCCAACTGAGGAGACACATCCACGACCCTTCTCACATCATCTACCATAGTGTGTTAGAGATTGACGATAGGGTGACATTCGTAGAGTACTTGGTCTAGACAGAGGATAGATATAAGAGGATCCTTCCTATATAGTCGATTCCTTTGGTGTGTTTTTTTGGCGTCTCAGGAATCTCAAAGGGATAACATGGGAGCAGGAGGCTTAGATTCATGTTAAGTTTCCCCATTTGGTTGATTAGACCTTTTTTGGCATAGGAGGATGTAAATCCCTAAAGGGGGAGTTGTTTAATATCCTGAAATTCCATTATTTTATTTCCAATAAATTAAATGGGATTATTTCCAGATCAGTCCCTTATACGGCATGTAATTCCAAGGCTCGTAGTGGTCAAAACATATTATTGAACTATTTTTTTTAGTTTCATTAAATAAATGTACTAGCAGGTTTTTCTAACTTTTAAATCGGTGCCCAGATCAATAATATGCGGGCATTTTTGAACTCATAGTGTCCAGATTCATCTAAAAACGGGCTAACATTGGATTTAATTGGACAACAGTATAAGGTAGTTTTTAGAAGTAAATAAAATAATTATGTAACAATTATTTTATTTTAAAATCCTTGTAACTCCTAAAAATTAATACAAATTGAAAATATGAGAGTAATGTTGAGCCCGTGAGGGCGTTTTTCCCTTAGGTAGAGATTAACATTAACTGGCATTGGTCAAGGGTGAAAGTTAATTTTTGAACTTTTCAGAAGATAAATAAAATTACAGAAAAAGTCATTTTAATTATTTTCATCGTCGTTGAGTAGTGCAACATCAGTGTTGCGGTGTAGTGATGCGGCGACAATGTATCTCATTTATGAAACTCATTAACGAGTCAGAATAATGATGATGGAATGCAGTGTAACAGAAAATCTGATTCACATTATTTAATTAATACCCTATCAAGTAATGTGGAATTTTTGGAACAATCCTATAATTTCTCTGAGGCTTTAGTGGGTGGTGATGATGAACGAAAAACACACCTTCTACCACCCTTCAAAGAATCACTATAAATTTTCATTTGTGGATCAATAAAGAAGAACGTAGGCACGTGATCCTGTTCTTCCTCGACCAATAATCCAATCATGGGTAGGGGTTTTATTTTAAGTGAATTATTTATTTTTCTCGTTCATTCTTTTAAACAACAAACACGGGTTAACTAACAAACAAGTTAACCCATAGATCGATCGTTCATGTGAGATGGTTAATTCTACCAGATAAAAATGGGATATCTTTTTCTAGGACTATTCCACCTTATTTCTTGGTTCTTCATGATTTTCTAATAAGAATGCATTTGTGCCAACAAAAACAAATACCCAGATCAATCTCGGGGTGTTTATGTGTAAGAATCCTTCCCCTCCTCTCTCCTTTCTTCCTTCCCATTATTCGTGATGCAACAGTGGTAGTGCATTAGACGAGGAGACGCCATGGAGAAGTGCCTGAGCCAGGTGGGTCATAGCACTGGAGAGAGGTTGTGGCGGCTACAGGAGGCCACGAAACCCTAGCTGCGGTGATAGGTGGGATGTGCCAAGCTTGAATCATGCCACTAGCATGGAAGATGGTGGATGGAGGTCGGTGGATGCGGTCACCCAGCTACGTTAGAGGTGTCACATGGTCCGCAGACCATGTCGACGAGCTAAACCGATGGGAAATCTGTACTCCAAGCAGAGGAAACTGGTTTTCATGAATGGAAAGGTGTAAGAGGGCGGCACCACTAGGGTTCCATGTTGGAGGAGTGACCCACATCAGTGGACCATGGCAGGTGGCTGGCATACGGTCCCCATGGGATTGCTTGTGGAGAAGGGTCAGTCGGACTCAGTCGGCCACGTGCGGAATGAACCAGACACCCAGCGGGAATCCGGGTAGGGGGGGGGGGAACTAGCCCGCCATGTAGGATGGGGAACTGGGTGGCCCATGATGGAGATGATTCCTCCCACCGATATGGGCTGGGAAAAATGAAACTGGGTTGTTGGGTGCCCCGACGGGTTGTACCCACGATCGAACTAGGCCGGGTCCAGCAAGGCCCAATGGGCCTGGCTCAGTGGCCAGGCCAGACTGGGCCAGCGAAGACCCCACCGGGTTAGATCCGGTCAGACAAACTAGATCAGGTCATTCAGAACCCTCGAGCTAGGTTGGTTGGGTCAGTCCGACTAGGTTGGGCCGGGCTCAGACACAATCGTCCCCTATTTACTAAAACACCCATATCTTTCAAACTGGGTGTCTAATTGACGTGTCCTCTACGGAATTGGGACCCTTGTGATGAGAGGGTACTTTTTTAATACTATATGTGATATTTTGTGGCAATTGAGATGTGACTTATGGATTGGGGAGTATGTTCTCCCTGAATCATGTGCGCTACAAGAAAGAATCCTATTGTTGGTTGTGATGCGAAGGATACAAAGAGAAGATCTTAGTGATCTAGCTGGCCAGGATATGAGTGGGTCTTAGTGATCTATCTGGGGCAAATATGAGTGATTATAAGTGATCCAACTATCCCACGAGATGACTAGGTCTTAGTGATCCAACTAGCCTAGATATTAGTGGGTCTAAGTGATCTAGCTGGCCCAAGAGACGAGCGGGTCTTAGTGATCCAGCTGGCCCAAAGAGGTGAGGGACTAAGTGATCTAGTTGGCCTAGATAATAGAGGTTATATGTTATCCTACTTGACCTAGAGATGAGTAGGTATCAGTGATCCAGTTGTCCCAAGTGATGAGTATACCTAAATGATGAATCCCTCAGTAGTACAAATGTCCATATTTATGACTGATAATTCAATATCCTATACTTTAAGTTATACCTAGTGTGACTTGTCTTCCATTGTGGTAATTATTTATGGTTTTTACATTGTGGAGGATCAATGTTAGATCTATTCATGAGGAAACAACAAGCAATATTAAATTGGACTACAAATCCATTTGTAGGTGAGAAATGGATAAGTTACTTAGAAAAAATATTTCATGATCTGGGGAGTAACGAAAGGGAAAAAGTTGACAGGGCAGTTTATCACCTCATTAGAGATGCAGATCAATGGTGGCCAATAATTCAAAGCACAAAATAGGATGAATAATTATCAAATATGGAATGGAGGGAATTTAAAGATATTTTCTTAGAAAAATCCTTTCATCGTGACCATCAAGCGAATATGGAATGACAATTTCTGAGTCTGAGGAAAAAGGATAATGAGAATGTTACAAAGTATGGGGCTAACGTTACAAGGTTTTCAAGGATTATAACAGATTATATATGTAACCCATGGAGTAAGGTTGATCAATTATTTTATGGGTTAAAACCATTTCTCCATTGAAAATTAGTGTCACAATCCTTCTCATCATGCGAGGATATTATCTCATGTTCTATCAAGATAGAAAAGGAATTATCTAAGTCATAAGTCACTAAAGAGAATCTAGAGAAGAAGATATCTATTGAACACTCTGGAAATGAAAATAAGGGGATGAAGGGAAACGTTGAATATCTATCATGCGGTAAATGTGGGAAGAAACACTTCGGTACTTACCTGAAGTTAATGGGAGTCTATTACAAGTGTGGTGAAAAAGGCCACCAAGATCATTATTGTAAGGGAAAGAAAGAGTCTTTCAATATTTAATGATACAATTGTAGAGAAAAGGGGAATTATGAAAATGAATATTATAAGCTCCAAGGAAACATACCTCAAAAAGGCCATGGGAGCAAGTCCAAGCTTATGCGATCACTAATGCTGAGGTTGAAGCTCTAAAAGATGTGGTGGAAGGTAATTTAATGGTTTCCTCAAGTTTAGCCAGTTATTTATTTGATTTTAGATCATCACATTATTTCATATCTTCCCATTTTTTGAAGAAAATTATATATTTCCAATTTGATTTAACAAGGGATTTTTCAGTCAAAACTCCTAAGGGAAGTATCATTGTAACAAAGTATTGTGAATCAGTCCCCATTAGGGAATATAAATGTTCTTTATCTGTTGATATCATTGTCACACCCATAATTTAATTTGATATAATCCTCAGTACATATTGGATTTAATACCATGATTTGAAAATTTATTGTAAGAAGAAGGAGGTTAAAATTTTCAATAATGATATAGAGTACCTTATCTTTAGAGAAGAAACCTCACCACCTGATTCTTATCTAGATCCACCCCCAATATTTCAACTAAATTCAACTATTAGGGAGGAATAGAAATAAATAACTATGGGTGAGGAAGATAATGTTCAAATAGAGAACGTACCTATAGTATAAGACTATATTGATGTGTTTCCAAAGGATTTACGTAGACATCCTCCAGAAGGAAAAATTGAGTTTTTCATTGATTTAAATCCTGGTTCAAGGCCCATATTGAAGACCCCGTATAGAATGGACACTGTGGAATTAGTGGAACTAAAGAAAAAAAATAGGAATTGAATAATAAGGTGTTTAATCTCCCTAGTATTTATCCATGGGGATCCCTTGTTCTTTTTGTTAATAAGAAATATGGATCTATGAGGTTGTGCATTGACTACAAAGAGATCAATGCTATAACAATAAAGTACAAGTATCCCCTACAACACATTGATGATTTATTCGACCATCTTCATGGAGCTCAATATTTTTGTAATGTTGACCTTCGATCTGGATATCATTAGTTGTGTGTGATGAAGTAAGACATTCCGAAAATAGAACTTCGAACCAGGTTTGTGTATTACGAGTTTACAGTAATGCCTTTTGGATTGACTAATGTACCATCTTTTTTCATGGATCCAATGAATATATTTTTCAAGGAATATCATGATGACTTTGTAGTGGTATTTAATGATGATATCATGGTTTACTCAAAAATCTATGAAGATCATGAAAATCACTTGGTGATTATCATAAAGACACTTAGAAGAAATGAATTATATGGGACGTTTAGTAAGTGTGAATTCTAGCTTCATTTGATTTCTTTTCATGGCCATATTATCTCTAAGGATGAAATCTATGTTGATCCTTCTAAGACAAAGGAAATCCAAGAATGTCCAGCATCGACAAGTATAATTGAGGTACACAGCTTTATTGGTTTACCAGGTTATTATCAGTGTTTCATGCTAAATTTGGCCTGATTAGATAACCCATCAACCAATATCACACATATAAAGGTTAAATTTATTCAGAAACAAGTGTGTGAAGAATGTTTTGAAAAACTGAAGAGAAGATTAGTCAATTCTTCTATACTGACTCTACCATCGGGTAATGATGGGTTTTTTATTTATAGTGATGCCTCAAAGAAAGGAATTGGTTGTGTCCTTATGTAGAATTATAGGGTTATTTCATATGCATCATGAAAGCCAAAAATTCCTGAAAAAAACTATCCCACTTCTAATCTTGAGTTAGCAACTGTAATCTTTTCATTGAATATATGGAGACACTATCTATATGGCGAAAAATGTGAGACTTATACTGATAACATGAGTTTGAAGTATATTTTCTCACATAAAGAACTCAACATGAGACAAAGAAAATGGCTTGAAGTACTCAAATATTGTGATTTCACTATACACTACCACTTTGGGATGGCAAATAAGGTGAAAGATGGTTTGAGCAGAAATGATCATGGAGTTTTGAACAAGATGAGATTTGAAAGGGATCCTATGTTCATGGATCTAGTAAATATAGATATGGGAATAATCATGGAAGGTGAAACATCAATAATTTTTCAAATGGTTGTCAAACCATATTTACTAGAAAGTATAAAGTGTTCTAATACTGAAGATGAGGAGTTTCAAAAGAAAATTAATGTTGTGAATGATGGGAGATTGATTTAATTTACATATAAAGAAGGATTTTTCAAATTTTGGAAGAGACTTTATGTTCCTGATAAACCTGGTCTAAAAAGGGAATTTTTGGATGATACTCATAGCTCCAATTTCTCTATACACCCTAGTAGCACAAAGATTTATAGATATTTGAAGGAACATTTTTGGTGGGAGAACATAAAGAGAGATATTGATGATTATGTGTCAATATGTATGATTTTTCAACAAGTGAAAACTGGAAGACAACATCCTAGAGGATTCATGAAACCTATTCCCATACCAGAGTGAATTTGAGATGATATTGCGATAGACTTTTTCATGGGGCTATCGAAGACTCCTAGAAGGAATGATGCAATATGGGTCATTGTTGATCGTCTTACCAAGTCATCACATTTTCTTTCTATAAGAGAAGATTTACCACTTGATATTCTAGGAAGACTATATATTAATGAATTTGTAAGACTTCATGGAGTACCCCTATTGGTTGTTTCTGATCATGATCCGTATTTTACATCAACATTCTAGAAAATTATTTAAAAGGCCTTGGATACTGAACTGCATTTGAGCACTGCCTACCACCCTCAAATTGATGGAAAATCAGAATGGACTATTCAAACCATAGAAGACATGTTGAGATATTTCTCACTTGAATTTCAAGGTATGCGGGGTCAGTATTTACCTCTGGTATAATTTTCATATAACAATAGGTTTCATTCAAGTATTCAAGTGGCACCATATGAAGCATTGTATAGAAAGAGATGTTTCACGCCAACTTGTTGGGATGATATTGGTGAAAGAAAACTTGTAGGCCCAAAACTTGTTGAGGAAACAATGGAAAAGGTGAATCTTACCCAAACCCACATCAAAGTAGCTCATAGTAGGGAAAAGAGTTATGTCGACAACCAAAGGAAGGATTTGGAATTTCAAGTAGGATATCATGTTTTTTTTGAAGGTATCTCCATGAAGGGTGTTATAAGTTTCAGTAACAAGGGTAAATTATGTCCCAGGTACATCAGAACTTTCAAAATTCTATAACGAATTGGAGTTGTAGCTTATCTTTTGGTAATTCCGCCAAGTCTCTCCAAAGTTCCGGATGTGTTCCACATATCACTGTTACGAAACATCATGATTGACCCAACACATGTACTCACCTATGAAGAAATAGAACTGGAACTTGATTTTTCTTATTGTGAAGATCATGTCAAGATTCTTGATACTAGAGAACAAGTGTTGAGAAACCGGACAACTCTTATGGTGGATGTTCTATGGAGAAATCATAAGATGGAAGAGGCAACGTATGATCCCGAGAAACTTTTGATGAAGAACCACCCAAATATTTTTATGCAATAATATTATAAAAATTTAGAGGGTGAAATTATTTTAATGAGGGGAGAATGTAGCACCACAATCTTCCACATTATGCTTCCCTTTGATTAATATAATAGCTTGCATTGTACGCAACTTGGAGTTTTAACAAACCACGACCAATCAAACTAGACATTATGAATAGTAATAACCAATTTTTGAAATTTTATAAATTTTATTTTTCAAAATGAACTTCATTTTTGGATTCAGAATATCAAAATTAGCTTAGGGTGAATTTTTGGTATTTTTCTGAAACCTTCCAATTTTTGATGAATAGTGAAAAACAATGCGTTTTTGGTAAAAACTGACTTCTTATTTAAATAATTAGTTAATTTATTTAAATTTATATTAGGTAAAAATAGATACATAAAACCTATATATATTCAATTTAATTCATTGGAGTAATTTTATAATAATAATATATATATATAATTTTATTGAACTTTTTACCGTCTTTTACCCACCTTCTAGGTGCGTTTGCAAATTTTCATAAAACTTAATTTTACCACATCTGTGAGTTGAATTTAAAAAATTTGAGAGGCACGGTTGAAATTATTAAGTAAAATTTGGTTCAATAAGATGAAAATAATTTTTTTGAATAGTAACTTTTGACTTTTATTTACCACGGTTAAAAGTAAATCGGATAATTAAAGGTAAAAATGATATTATAATTACCCTAAAACATATCCTAATTTGTTTGGATATGTTTATTTCGACCAAATTCAACCTTAGAAATACAATATGATCCTTTTTGACCACTTGTATTAGATTAGGACACTTATTACTATTTTATTTCAAGAAAAGTTAAAAGTGTTAAATTCAAAGTTTAATAACTCAACCATTCTTAATATTGAGTTATACATAATATAAATTCTACTATAAATATTAATTAGAACGATAAAACCATTTCCTACATAAGGGTAATTTATTTATAATTTTTGGACATTAAATAATTAAATTTATTTATGATACAATGATGATGTAGTAATTACATTACTAATGAAAGATTCAAATAATTGATATTATAAATATCAAAATAAATGTAAATTGAGTATTTTGAATAATTCCACTAATTTTCTAGGTTAATATGAATTTTTAGGGTTGATTAAATAATGTTTTTTCGAATTGATAATGTTTTTATGACTTTCAAAAAAACAAAATACCAAATAGTGTCAATATTGAAATAATTACATTTTTAAAAAAAATATTATATTATTAAATGATATAATAGTCCTAAAAATATAAAGTTTAGGAAAAGGACTTATATAATAATAGATATGTCATTAATGAATCATTAGGGGTTCTCTTGTCATTTTATAGTATTTTTATCAATAATTTATTATAATAATACAAGAATACATGGTAAAATTTACATTATTTACGTAAGAGTTAAATCTAAAAGATAAGGTCAATATGGTGACCTAAACCTATCTAAAACATATTGGCTGAGAGGTTTCATATCCATCCCCAAATTATCTTCGAAATAAATCATTTTGGAGAAATTATAAACCGAATATGATTGTATAATAAAATAATATTTCAAGATTTTTCTAAAGTGACAGTCACCTCTCTTATAAAATGGTACTTCCCCAACTCTCAAAATCACACCTCCAAAGCCATTTTTCTCAGCCAAAACCTAGTGAAATATCCTAGTAACTACCCTAACATATACCTAGAGGACTTAATTTTATCAGAAATCCAACCTATGGAACCCTTTTGATCAAATCAAAAGGAATCACCCGAAGAAGGGGTAATAATTTCATCACCTCATTAAAAGTTTTCTTCTTCTTCCACTTCCTCATTCCGTGTTGTTTCCATACCAAAATTATAAATCCAGTACCTTATATATATTTTGATGTTATTATAAATATGTTACAACCATATTCATTATTCTATCTATCCTATGAATGACAAGTCACCATACGTGTGTACATACGGCTTACCATCTCCACATCGTTGTGTAGTTTGTTATTCAAAAACTTCATTATTTGGATGGGTATAATAATGAGTATAACTAAAGTAAATAATAAATATAATATTTTAAGGATTCTGTATATATGATATACCATTCAATTACATATGATTTCACCATTAATAGAATAGTATTTTCACTCATTCGTACGTACGAATTACCGTCTCCACAAACGCGTTGAGATACATTCTACATCCTAACCATTCAAGAATAATTTTCATTTTATGATTAAAAATAATTTTTAAGAACTTAATTTTATTCTGGATATGAATAAAATACATCATATCCATAACAAACATGAATTACTTAACAAAACATATAAAGGAAAATGAATCAGTTAACACCTGAAACAATGATACTACTGAAATATTATTAACAAAGAAATATTAGAAGATCATATATGATATCATATTTATGTATGTGGTTCTTGTATAATTTTATAAAAATTATTTAACTATTATACATGAGTTTAACGTACTCTAGACCATGGAAATGTAAAAGGTAAGGGTTAATTCTACAATCTTTTTACTATATGAGATTGTTTATGCATGAGTATCAACTAGGACCTCTTTATCATCCACATCTATGTTTCTTAAAAATGTATTTCAAAACATTTTTAATATTTCTAAGACTATGGGTTAAGGTTATTTATAGACTTGTTTGACTTTTTATGAGATGTTTATAAAGTAATCTTTCTGTCATATTCCAAACAAGGTCTTTACAATCTTTTCAACAAAATTAATGAAAGAATGTTTTTTTAACTTATAGGGCAGGTGCAGATAGTTTTCACCATTGTAACACATTTGAAGATTCCCTTAAAATATTATAATAATATTTTTAAAATAAATTATTTATTTTAAAATTAAAGGACTTTTAAATTATTTCAAAATATAAAGAGATATTTCTCTCAAATATTTTTGATTTAATCAATGTCAACATCGTTTATTGGATTTTACGTTTGTTTGAAGTTGATTTATTATGATAAAATCTTCCACATTGTATTTGTGATATGTCTGAATGTCGATGTGATATTTGTATACCATTCATGGTTTATGTTTAAAGTACTGACATTTCATATGATAGTTTTAATACGAATGTTTATGTTATGTTTCAACCTTTTCATATGAGGAATTCATTAGAGTATGTGATGGTTGGAGCCCGTTATAGCTCTTCGACTCATCGGTAGGTCTCATGATACAAACTAGTGTCTTGGCACAAGGCCTTGAAAAAATATTATTGGTAGTCTTGGAATAAGGCCTTGACTATGTGGGTATGATATCCAGCATTATGCATTCCATAATTATGAAATTGGCTATTGATATTTCATGTGATTATTCGGCTAGTAGAATATCCATGTGAATAAGTAAATGGAATTATTTTGATTTATATTGGCCATATTATGGTGAAGTTTATGTTTAAAAATCCTTTTTTTAATCTTATAAATTTCCTTAAATGTTTATGCTTATTTATAAATGTTTCCTCTATATTGTTATCCTTACTGAGCATCTAAGATCACTCATTTCTATGTTTTATTTTTCCAAAGATGCGAAGAAGTATATTATGACTGACCTACAGGGATAGTCTAAGGGATATTAATGTGGTCAATGGTGACAATTATGTTTTTGTTTTTCATTTTATAATGTAATGTAAAACATATGTATGCATCCAGTACTTCCAAGGATACAAACCAATTGGTATTTTGAGACTAGATTTCTTGTTATCATGACAATATTATGTAATAATTCACTGAATCTAGGTAATTGGGGTCGAGTAGTTACATAAATAAATAATAATGAAATCCCATACAAACATAACATCAATGATCACAACATGACATGAATGGAAATTTGAATCTCTGCTACTTCCCCAAATAAGTACTGGTATCCATCATAGAAGGATTAATATCCACTATCAAACTCAAATGAATAATAAATTTCAATTATATAAAAGTGAAATTCCTTGATTGAGGTATTTAAAGGTTATATTTAATGTGTTTTAGAGTTTGGGAGGTTTTAGGGTGAAATTTTGTGAAATTGGAGGCATTTTGGGTGTTATACGGATGACATGCGCGGTCACCAGGACCATATTGCAACCCATGAAATCACGTAGTTAGGGGAATATATTATTTCATGGGTTAATTACATATTTATTGATACCATTAATCTAGGACATACACACACACAAAAACCCTCCCAATTGTTTTAAACCTAGTTTTCATGATTCCACCTCCATTCTAAAATTCTCACTCAAATCTCTCCATCGCTAGAGATATTTTTGGATTTATCCCTCCTCTATATCTCGTATATATTGATTATTAGTGAATTTTTCATGAATATATAATGTAAAACCCTTCAAATGTCTTCATCTATTTTTATTGGTTTTGTAACAGGGGAAACCATTATCGTGTAGGGTTTGGGTGATTTTTGTGGGAATTTTTTGGTTTTAATTAGGGATTTTCTTTCTAAATACTTTATAATTGTAATGATAACATTGATATTAGATTGTATGGTATGGTTTAATGGTTTAATCCTATTTGAGGTAGGTATCTCTAAATGTAAACTATGTGTATATAATTATTATGGGTTTGGTGTGCCTTTGATATTAATGTATCTATATGATCAAAATGGTTGATTTGGGTATGAATTTGGTTTTTGAAAATAAATGATTTCTGTGTGTTTGTTTTTAGGTGAACATAAAATGGAGGACTTTTAAGTACGTGGGTGTTTTTGGAAAGAAATAATATTTTTAGTATTTTAATGTTTTGGTGTTGAATGGTAGCATATGATTAACAAGGTATTTATTTATTTTTTATATTATTGGTTTCATTTATTATCATTTTTTTGGTTTCTATATATGCCAATTTTATGTAGTCAATTTTTTATTGATTATTTGGATTTTTGTTTTTGAGATTATTCATGTCTCATGGAAACACACTTTTTGGTGTGGGGAACTTTCCATTAATGGAAATGTGATGTTGTGGAAACTATAACTTGGGTCTGGGGACCTTTCTGGGCATAATAAAGTGAGTTATGGAGGTAGTTATTCCTATCATGAGTTGGTGATTCTCAACTTCATCATCGTTACCCCTGGCCTAGGTCACCTATAGGTTTATTTTTTTGGCTTGGTTTTGTAGGTTATACCTAATAACTTTGGTTGTGTTATTAATTTTGTTATGATACCCTGTTATCCTATTTATTATTGATTCTTATACAGATTACTATGGATTATTTTTTCATTAATTGTGAGTTTTTATAAAATTTCAGGGTTCAAGGCATGTTATATAAAACTCATCTTGGATTTCTAGTTTTCATATATTCAGGTAGAATTGGTAAGAATTGGAGAAATATTACTAAGTATAGTACTCACCCACTATATTCCCACTTTGGTTGATGGGTAGATTTTATATAGTATGACACATGTAAGGGAAAGTTATCCTTATTTACTAGTGTTGGTTCATAGTTATAGATTATAATCGAGGGTGGAAGAGGAATTTTTGTTTGTATAATGAATCATGATATTTTGGGGGAGTCTTGGAAAATTTGGTGTTATACTTTCTAGGAAGTTATACTTTAGGACATATAGGATTTTACTTATGAGTTTTACTAAACTTTTATTATATTTGGTTTCTTTATATATTTTTGGAAAGAAATGTTTTATCATACATCATATGATCCTGGTTTTTATTCTTCCACTATGTTTTATATTACCTATAGGTTTGGTATGTCTGATCTATAGATCTAATCTATGGTCACCTCATTCCAAAATTTTCGTAATGGGGATGAAAAGGGGATGGTATGATTTATGAGGGTAAACCACCTATCAAAGGTTTTATATAATCCCACCAAATTTATTTCATTACTTTAGTGATCTATAGGGTGCACCTAAGGTCTTGTAACACTTCAACACAATTGGGGTGATGATGAGGGGTAATGGGTCAGGTTGGGATATTAAAATAAAAATATGAGGCACATAATTCAAAAAAATATAGAACTATTAAATATGAAATAATAATAGTAACTCTAACCATTTATATCTCATATTTAGATTATATTTGTGAATTCTCTACCATATATAGATGCCCAAATTCAGAACTACCTTGAGACTTCCTGCTGGGATGAGACTAACCCTTCTTCTAACATTATTATTCCTAACTTTTTGAATGATTCCCTTCTCCTTTATATGTATTCAACTTCATCTAAGACCCTCTGGTAAAATTTTAACCTATTTTATTTCTTTAAGGAGGAAGAATCATTAAAATAATTATAGGTTTCCTAGCCTCCAAACATATTTTATGCTTTATATGAAGATTGAATGAGTTATTTTGAAAAAATACAATGTTTTGGAGTGATAAATGGGGAAAAAGTCCTAGGTGAATGGTCACTACACATGATTTTTTAAACCATGAAAAAATATGCAATGGTTCTAGATGGTTCAAGTAAGGTTTCACATGGTTTAGAAGACCATGAAACCAAAATTTATAGCCATTTAAAACCTCTTGTGTAATAATCAATGTTTAGTTTCATGGTCTTCCAAACCATGTGACACCTTACTAGAACCATCTAGAACAATTGCATATTTTTTTCATGGTTTACCAAATCTTGTGTCGTGACCATTCACCCAATATTTTTTCTTCATTTCTCACTCCAAAACCGTATATTTTTTAAAAATAACGCATAAAATTTTCATATAAAGTATAAAAATAAAATTGGATCAAAATATTTATTAAAAATTGAAATGAAATATTATATTCAAGTTACATATCTTAAATACCCATGGTAACTCAAGGTTAAACATGAGAAAGAGTTGGTTTGACACTCTATCCTACCTTCCTCTTATGTTTTGATGATCCTATCTTGGATTTACCTTTACTCCCTAAATAATAAGTACAATGATACTTACCTGATTCAACCTAACACATCACTCTATTAATCCTACCATAAGGCCTAAAGTTAATTCTCAATATCCATAGGTTGGCAGAAAGTTATGAGGGTATCAAACATACACCTTTGGGAATTATTTCACCCTATAAATCTAATTAATAAAAAAAATACTCTTATTATGAATCTATAATGAATTAATTATACATTTTATATCCATGATAAATAATAAAAATAATATAAATTACATATATAACCAAAAAAGTCATAATAAATAATGAAAAATGTAAATATCCAAATATTTCATAATAAATATAAATTAAACAGGTAATATATTGTATATAAAAATTTAAAAGATACAAAGAAAAAAATATACCAGATGTATAAAATACATGAGGTAACCCAAAATAATCCAAAATTCTTAAAATATCACACAATCAACCTCATTGTGACTCATAATTTCCACTTAAGCATCATCATCACTAGAACACAAAGAATGAATTTTAGGAACACCTCTAAAGGAGTATGATCAATTTCCTTTAATTTTATATAATAAAACCAATTCTACATAAAAATAAGAGTATATATGTAAAGTGTGAGAAAAATCCTATTGATATACCTTCAAGAATCTATATAGTTACTTTTACAATAAAAAATTAAAATGATAGTTTGAAATAAAATTAGTAAATACCTTTGTTACCTTACACAATGAGGAAAACCAATCACATTTCATTTACTTTTTATAAATACTTTCATATTGAAAAAAAATATAATAATAAAGTAATAAATAATTCAAAGTATTAATATAAACATGAAGAATAAGATAAATAAAAACATAAAGTAAACCTCATCATAGAGTAAATCATGGCATGGGATAACAACCTCGGGTCTATTGGGACAATCTTAGGCCTTGCTAAGTGGAACCTTCTTTTTGACTACAATGTTATTATATATATATAGACACATAATTTCCCTTACTATCTTTACTGGGTATCAATACCTCATAAAAGTCATGAACTAATATAGGGGGACACTAGCCAGAGTGTAATCATAACCAATGTAGAACTCTTTCCATATTTTAGTCATAGCTACCCCAGGATCCCATGTAATCTAACTAATAAAAAACATGAAAAAACAAGTCGAGTGTATAAATAAAAATTCTCCCATGTCAGATCCCAAGAACCCTCTAAGAAATATAATCTTTATCAATTCCATAACACAATGACCAATAAATCAAATTCAATAATTATAACAACAACACAACGGGGAATATGGAAAGATGGAAATAATAATTAATAATAATATCCACACTGCCAACATGATCTTAGCAAGTCATAATATAATACAAAATCATAAAGCTCATTTTATAAAAAATTAAAATCCTTTAAAACACCCTTTTTAAATAAATTTGAACAAAAAAGGTCTCAAGACATTTTGATAAATACCTCACGTGCATAAACTCTAGTTTTATAAATGAAGGACTTGGAAACCATTTAAATAACTTTTATTAAGTAAAAATTTATAAATAAAAGGGATTTATTTATAATTTTATCAAAGGAAACTTATATAGGAACTAATTTTAATATTTATATATTTAAAACTCCAAATAACCAATAGTATGAAAAAAAACAATTACAAATAAACAACTACCTCAAACCATTAGAATTGATGTGTCTTCTTTGAGTAACAGTAGATTTGGGAAATAGTGAATCTTTTTAATCACTATAAACCAAAATAATCATGATTTAGATACACCCTAACCATATATTCATCACCATGTATATATCTAGAAAATTAAATGACAAACAATATTAGAATACATTATTAGAATAATGAAAGATGATATTAGAAGGGATTTACCTTAGAAAAATTCAAAAAAATAAAGATGAAACATCAATGAAATAAGTAGAAGAGAGGAAGGAATATGATAGAAGGATCCTATAAAGGTATTTTATGATTATGGGGAGGTAATATGAAACCCAAATAAAAATATATAGAGAAATATAAAAAATTAAATAACAACGTAGATATATATTTTGGCTAAAAAGTTTGGTAACTATGTGCAACTATGCACTAGACACTAGAATAAAAACTCACCCTATTCACATTTGTCCACAAAGTTACACCTATCTATGAACCAATTATGAATTATGTTTTTCTTTTAAATTTTCAAAATTTCAACTCCAAATATTTCAATAAAAATAAATAAATAATAAAATAAATATATACCTATTACATTGTGGGTGTCACACTTCATTTGTTTTTAACTTAAGAAATTATTAGGTCTTATAAGTTATCAAATAATTTTTTTCATACAATTAGTTGGATTGATTTTATCAACCCCTTAATTTTTTTCTCTTACTCTAACAACCAATTCATCTATATTAGTGTTTTTTTTCCTGTAATTAATTACTTTAACACCACAATTTATGCAGTTACTCATCATGTGTTAAACATTGTTTCAATAATAAAAAAAATCTATAATATCAATCATTTATTCAAGATAATTACTTATTATTTCCATAATTTTCACCCATAAGGTCATTTACACCATTACATAATTTATATACACTCATATTATATAAAATTATTCACCTAGAAATTAATTGAGATTGTAGATTCCTCATGTTTCTTCTAAAATCATTTATATTTGGGTTTCATCTCTTTTATAGTGTTCCAATTTTTTAAATTTATTATATTCTATGTCTATTAAAGTCTTATTTAACCCATGGAATGTGACTTTTAGTTACATAAGTATCCATCCAATTTATTTTAAACTTATAGTCATCTAATTCTACTTTATAATTATCCATCCTTTTAATTACAACGATTTTTACGAAATTATCTAAAGTATCTACGGATTAAATACCTTGTGTATGAGACAAATTTGGACTATATCATATCATATGACATCTTATAATATGACATGTTTCTACCTTGAAACAATTATAGGTTATGATTGGTATATATCATTGGCAATGATTTATCACAACCACTAAATTTACATGGAAAGACTTTTCATGGATAATCTAGGAAATTAAACTTTATATGATAACATTGAAATATATACCACTAATAATCTCATTATTGTAGAGTTTTATAATATAAAACACAAGGGAGAACAATTTTTGTTTGATTGGAATTTACTCATGTGTTATAACATATGAGTAAATGCATGACACTCAAGGAGAATTGTTAAGTCTTATATAAGAGATCCTACTTCCATATGATGGAAGCATGAGATATTTACAATCATTGAATATATCTATACTTCTATAAACTCTCTCTTCTACAACTTTTTCACTATGTAGAACTAGAATGTATTGGTGGGAATAGGTATCCCACCCTAATTTTAGGTGATTCATGCCAAATCGTGGATACACCATAGAGGAGGGATGTCATACAATTGTCTATTGGTGTTATCAATTAACCATGTAGATGTATATTATTATTTTTGTGATCAACGGTTTATAATATATTGGTTTCTTAAACTTATAGTTTATTTGTTTTTGGATTTCATGCTTTCTGATTCTGGTTTTGGATTTTTTATCCTACTTTTGCTACTAAGTTTAACTATTAAAATATCCTAAAAAACCCATAATTGGTATAAAAATAATTGTTTTACCTTTTTATTATTAAAAATGTGTTTAAAATGATGAGAAATTATGAAGTATTCATGTTGTTAAAAATAGAGTATCGCAATGTCTTAATGATATAGGCAATATTGTATGGTGATGCAGTTTTAATGTTTTATAATATTCTAGTGCGCTGATAAATCATATGCAACTTAATAGTATTAAAACAACATATGTAAATGATTAATCATACATGAAAAATAAGGTTTAATCACACAAAAAATATTATAGCGCTTTTTTTACCTGGGCATTGTGATTCACCTTACGCAGGCCATTACAATGATGAGTTATTCTTACATGTTCTAGTCGTATGCCATGGGATTAATCTTATATCATATGGGATTATACATACAGATACCATAAACATAGAATTAATCAAATTCATTTCTTTCATTATTCATACATGATTCCTTGGATTTCTCGGTCATTACTATGTAGACACTATGTTAGTCTCATGTGGCATGCTTAGTTAATGGTGTGTAATCCCCCCCTCACCCCATTTCTTGTTTCACCTTTTATAGGTGACCATACTATAAATATAATATCCATGCATATGAGATGTGTTCATCTCTCCTTTCATAATTTTGACCAGCGGTTTTGTTAAAATGTGTTTTATTGATTTTTTTATTATGAATTGAATTAAATAATTTATAAAATGTTTAAAAATTATAGAAAAATGTATTTTTTGGTACTCATTTATTTATAAATGTTTTTATAAGTTGATTAATTAAAATAATTTTATAATTAATTAGTTAACTTTTTTTGAAATAATTATTAAATATCCCATAATATTAAATGTAGATATTTAAATACCTTTTTCAAATTGTATTGAATATTTTATAATTTAGATATAAAGGGATAATATTAAAATTATAAGGGATGATTGTAAAAAATTTATAAATTAAAAAATTTGAACAAATATAAAAGAGTTTATTTTTTATTAGGGATTTTTCATAATTAATTAATTTGAAATATTGAGATTAATGGAATTATTTGGGAAATTATTTAAGCCACATCAAAAGGAGTTGTACTAATTGATTTGAGCAAGGTTTAAATGTTGATAAATATGTAATATTTAGATTTAAAAAAAATTACTTAATATATTTATAATTTAAAATGTTTAGAACACATTAAATATCATATATTTAACTTAAATTTATAATAATTAATTTTATGAAAATTTTCATATTAGGAAATAAATAATAATCAAAATTATGGAATGTCCATAATGAATAGATAAATTATAAAGTGTTTATTTATAGATTTATTTATGAATTGTTCATAAATAGTGTATCACATGTGTAACTACTTTAATTTTTTGTTTATTTATTATTACATGTTTTATTCATAGATATAATTTTCATATTGGGAAATGTTATGTATACATTGGTTTAAAGTTTTTAAACTACTTCTATGTTATCATACATGCATCTAAAGAGTTACAAGCTAGGTGAGATAAATGATTTAGTTTTCTTCTACATTTACATTGTATTTTATTATGTTATGAACCGAAATTAAGTTTTTAATTACAATATATACATTTTAGGTGTTTTAATTATGATTTAATTAATATATCTCATGAGTAATGTATCATTGGGTAGAGGGAATTTGGGTCAAACTACTCACTAACATGGAGGCTTATGCCTTGTCTAGAAAAGTGGGGGTAGAAAAACTATGGCTCTAGACTTACTCATATAGGGATTGTTTATTTAATATAATTCTAAAACATTAAATCAAATGGTTTCATATACCATATATTTGGGATTCATTTGGATATGTATGAATATAATTATATTTTAATTTGGGTTAGTAACACAAGATATGAGTTGTGCAAAGAGTTGCACATCAATATGGTTTGAACATTTTGATTTAGAGGAAGGAATAGGATTCCAAACTAAAATTTTAATATCATGAATACATTTAAATGTAATTCATTTTATAATAATGTGATATTAAATTCCACTTACAAATACTAAGTGATAAATTCATTCTAAATTTAACACATTTCAAGATCTTGATCACCAAATTGAGTAAGTTCACACTCAAGATGGTTGCACCTGGATTATCTTGTGTCAGAAAATCAAGAAATGAGATGAACATAATATTTTAGTGCCTCATTTTTTAATTTTATTTGGGTTACACTTTTTTTGAAAACTCTAAGAGTTAGGATATCAAACAAATGGTGTTGAGTTTTGTAAATCCTTGGGTCGGATTAACCATTGAGAGGGGTGAATTAGTGATATAATTTTAAAAATTATTTTCTATTTAATTAAACTTCTTGAACCTTTTAAGGTTATTTAACAACTAAATTATTTCTCATAACCTCACATCAAATATAGAAATAATATGGGATATAACAACGCATATTATTTACAATGTCTGGTATAAATATTTACTCGATTCTATATGGGTTAGATGCCTCAATATGATTTCTCCACTATAATTTTATCATCAATTACAATGGATTATCTGTTAACTGTTTATATCCCCCATTATTCAATCCCCAAATTGATCATATTTCTATTCCCTAGTAACAAAATCTTCTACCTTGGTTGGTTAGACACCCCAACCATCTTCTTCCTGCTTAACTAGTTGACACCCCAACCTTGATCCTCTTCAGTAATTGGTTTGGCTCCCAAGCCAAAAGCTCCTTCTCTTTATTGGTGTTGATCCTGTAGTATAAATTCCTCTTACTTATTTAAAGGGATATTACTAAATGATCCTATATAATATGGATTTCTTGTTTACACCTTAAAGATCTTCAAGAGCTTCTTGGATTAAGCTTGTTGTTATTGAAACTCCTTCACACTAGATTTGGAATTATATGGTTCTTATAAGATTACTGAATACATGGATATATAAGCCTCCTTCTAAAATTATCTTCTAGATTTAGTATTAAAATAAAAAATTCTCATGTAGGGAAAAAATTATTTTTTAAATGAATAATCTCATCCACAATACTTATTGATATTATTTTTTACAATATTTAACTTTCAAAAACTCATTGCAACTTGTTTCTGAATTCTAAATTCAAGCACATAACATTCTCAATTTGGTTTATTCATGATCACTTCCTACATAAATCATGTCACATGTGTTATGAATAAATTTTATAATATATATAAATTCTTATTATTATTTCATATGATTTATATCTCATTCATGCAAGTATTACATGCAACATTTCCAGCTTCATGTAAAATTGTGTCATCCTTCATATAATATTGCATGATCATATTCCAGAATTTTCAAGTGTTTCCATGTGAAATAGTGTAAAATATTAGGATCATTCTCCATTTACACTTCTTGTTCCTTCATGAGATATCATATTTTTTTTCTTTGTGAATGAAATATCGTGTGAGAGAGTGATCTCTATGTTGCTTCTTCTTCACGCAAGAACTAGCATGAGATGGATCAAGCTTCTACCTATTCATGTAATAGAGTACACAATACACCAGGATACTTCTTGTAATAAGGATCACATAGAATTATTATATTTCATGTAAAAAACATGCAAGATCCTTTTCCTTCATGTAACCAAGTATGTCTTGTGATTTTATTCTCCTTCACACGAACAAATCACATGGAATAATTCTCAATAATTATTTGAATAGAAGAAGTAATTCTCAGGATTGGTCCCTTAGAATTTATAGATGAGGTGACCACCAACTCTCCTCCAAATTCCATTTAAATTAAATTCCTTCTTCAATGATCAAAATATCTTATCAAATCTCAATGATTTTTTTTGCTAAAACTTTCACCTTTTTCAAAGAAATCATGTTATTCATAAGTGGAAACACAATCATATAATCTAGAATAATTCATGAGAGCATGGATTTCAATGATGGGACCTTCTTACACTTGTCTTTTTAATGTTATTACTTAGATATAAATGGTCTCCTAATACCAAATTCTTCACATGATAGATTCTGTTCATGAGATACCCCAATAGAATGATCATGCATTGGTTCCATCACAAATATATGCATTCAGTACTAGATTTCATTAGAACAAATATATCCGTGAACTAAATATATTTCATGGATGGATTAAGTATGAATGATCATTTAATGTCCATTATTTTTTAATGGGTAATTTTTTCGATTAAATTTGAATTTTAAGTTCGATGGACAGACCAACTATGATTTTGAGCCTTGGAACTTAAAAATGAGAGTATGAAAACTCTGAGGTGTTTTGTTTGGGTGGGGTTTAAGTATCAGTGAGTGTCTCAGTGGTTTAGATGATTTTTAGTAGTTTTAAGCCCTAAAAATCATTTCGGAAAAGTAAAGGCATATGAACACAATTTGTTCAAATCATGTGGCCCTTAAAGGAAAATCATGCGACCCATATTTGAAATAAAGCACTAATAAAAAAATTGTGAGTGGTAGGGAACATGTCCATTTGAGATGTCTTCAATTTTTAACAGAGGGTGTGCATAGGATATTCATTGTTTGAAAAACTATGTGGCTTAGCCTTCACACTCAGTTCCACTTAGGTAGTGAATATGCATGGTTGGTGCATGGTCTAGCTAAATCATGTGACCAATTTTAAAGGGGGTTCCTTTTGGAAGTGGAAATGCATGGTTGGCACAGGGTTATCCAAACCGTGAATCGAAAATTTATTGTTAATATAAAGGGGAAAAATCACCAAACCAACAATCCCCCTATATTTCTTCTTCCTCTTTTTTCTTCTCCCTTTCATGTGAATAGTAGGGAAATCTCCTCCATTCTTCTCTCACCTGGGCTTTAGCCTAATTCTTCTATCTGAGCTCTGATTTGAATGTCATAAGGTGAAATGGAAATGTTGAGGTAATCCCTTGAATCCTTTTGCTTCATTTATTATTTTATCTCACTATACATAATGTTAAATTTTTGTGAGCTCTTTTGACATATTTTTAGGTAATTTATCTAGAATATAGATTTCTCTCATATCAACTCAAATTAGAGGTCGTTGTTCGATGATTGAGATCCTATGATTATAAGGTAGTTCGTTCATATATTTCTCCTTAAATATATAGGTATTATGGGGTGTGTTATTAAATATGCACATGTGGGTTATTCAAGTGAGACCCTTAATAAATTTATATTTTTCTTCATATTGTTTAATTTATGTTATGAGATGTCAATGGGAATAGACTATCCTACATAAATATGCTAATCTGGGTATGGGGATTGTGATTGGTTGTGAAGGTTATGTCGATTGTTTCAATTGTTTAAATTAATTAAATTTTATATGATGACATGAGTTCTATGGGAATGTGGAGGGCATGGCCTGAGGTATTAAGGTGATGTTGATCACCGGGATTGGGATGATGTATTTTGTTAGATTGAGGGTGTGGCCCATGATATATGGGATTGTGTTGACTATAAAAGTTGTGGTGATGTGATCACCAGGTTTAGGTGGATGTTGGTTACTATTCCACAGTTGGGTGAGGAGGTTTTCATGTGGAAACAAGGTTTTCAGATTGTGTGCCTTAGGAATTTTAGGTGATTTACACTCACCATTGTTGGTTGACGTTGTCGTTGGAGTCATTCTCACATATATATGGCTTAGTTGAGTTGGTTTTGACTACACATTATGGGTGTAGTTCTCTATAGTAATATCAGAATAAGTGATGGTGTTGGAAATCAGTTATGGAGGAGATTCTCATTGTAGAAAGACATAGGAGATAGTGTTTGAGACCATCAGTTATGGGATGAGGATTTCCATTTATATTTATGTTTTATGGGATAAGATTATTTAAGGAGAGATAGTGCCATGTCTTGGACGTCGAACTGTCGAGTTGACGATGTTTATTATTCATTAGAGAATGGATATCGTCATGCCTCGGGACATTGGTATACTGATATGATGGTTAATTTTGAGTATATGACTGTGGGAATTGTGACATATTTATTGGTCATGTTGTTGGGATGAAGGTTTTACTCAATGCAAGGATGCATGTGGTTTTGGTTCGCATGAGGTGTCGAGTGACATGTACATGGATGAGATACCATGATTCTTTTGGTATGACCACCCATGGATGTATAGTTTCCCTCTATGGTTGGCCAAAGTAGGGGAAACACTCTCTCGTGGCTATTGAGAACAAGTAGTGTGATTTTTTTATTTTTATGTTTGTGATGCTTCTATTTATTTAGGTATTAATACATTGTATAATTATGGATGTAAGACAAGAACATGTTGTTGGTGGTCTACTGAGTTCATTCTCACACCAAACATGGGCCCCTCGGGATGCATGTATCCTTTATGGTTTTGAGATTAGGTCTGGGTCTGGGATCGAGATCTGGACCATTGTGATCATGGATACATAGGTGCATCGGGTTGATGGAATATGGACCTTGGTGATTTTTTACAATGAGTTTGAGTTATTTTTGGGTATTTTAAGTGCATTATTATATGACCATCCATGTTAGACCATTCATTTATATTTTTTGTATGATTTTTATGACCTGCATTCTTATCAACAAATGGTATAATGCCTTGGGGTTGTTTTTACTACTTTAGTTTATTATTTCTGTTATTTATTTTGGTATTTATGCTTCTGTGGTATTTTATTATTATATGCCCATTGATAATATCATTACTAAAGGGTATAGTTTCCTCAACATCACCTAATCAAACCCTCACTATTAGTCAGCATCCTTTGGAGTACAGGGAGGTATGACTATGTGCTGGTTGTCCTCTAGCCCAGAGCATGGGTTTTAGGTGGATCATCACTTAAGTAGATATAAATTTAATAAAAGGCATTTATTTTCCTTTTTTGATCATAATATTTGGGATATGGTACCTTATAGATTGGGTTCTACTCAGAAATAGGTAAAGAGCTCATGTTTGGGTGCCTACAGCCCCATGCATGGGGGACATACCAATTTTCTATCGATTGGAAATTGATGTTATACTTTGCGCTTTTACAATTGATTGATTTCCACCTCGAGTGGCACACTTGGGAGTGATGTTATTGGATTATGAGATTTTTACCCTTGGTCTGGTATGGTAAGGGAGGAGTATTTATGCATCATGGTAATCACGTAGGATCATATGATGTTTGTATATGCTTGTGATTTACATTGGGAAATGAAACTTTCTAAGAGGATTTGGGCTATTTAAAGTTTCAATAAAAAAGCAAATCAATGTTCTCATACATAGCCTTTTTGGTGGAATTATACTTATCCAACCCAGGTATGTGGTTCCTAATGAGATTGGTTTGTGATGTTGTGTATATATGGCTTGTATGAGCCTGAATTTGTTATGAGTAGGTAGGGATATATAAATGGTATATCCATTTAAAATTTCAATAAAAATATAAATAGTGTAATCCTATATAGAATTTTGGTGGCATTCTACTTAGCCACCCCAAATTGATGATACCAGATATACATTATATGGGATATCTGACTCTAGTATGAGTAGGGAAGGGGAAATGAGGCTACATGATATGTGATTCTTGACTCTATTATAGGTAATAAAGGGTCCATGAGGCTAGATGACATATTACATGGTTGAAATATGGAAATATAAGGGTGGTAAGATGTGCTTCTTGTTACATCATTCCCAATCTATGATATATATGATTGTTATGGATGTATTGATCATGGTATTTTTTATTCAATATGGTGCTTCATAGATGGATTCTTGTTGAGCTTAAGGAGATAGAAGATGTGGTTCTACTAGAACAAGCATGTTATGAGGATCCTATGTTTTGGGATGAGGACCTAGAGTTTTGGGATTAGGCCCTTAAGGGCTGGGATGATCATAATCCACAGGTACATGCTCTAACATATGTGGAGAAGGTTCAATAACTGGATGTTTTTTTTTCATATTCTGGTGATTAGATCGGTGTGAGATTGGTGTGAGTCATATTGGGTATTGAAAGTGGACCTTCAGTAGTTGATCCATCCAAGAATTATCTAACTCATGAGTTCCAGCCTCAACACCCACAATTATTTTAGGGTAAGGGTGGACCGAAAGAAAAAGAGATATGGATTGAGTCTATGTAGATTATTTTTTACCAGCTCGAAACCCCCCTTGGCCAGAGGCTAAAACTAGAAACTTACAAGTTTAGAGGACCAAAAAATCACTGGTGGGATATACAAGTATAGTCTGGTAGACATGAGGGACTATTAGGGAAGGATTTGGAGAATGAGTTCTTCGAGCACTTTTTTGTCAAGATGTTTAGGGATGATAAATATCTTGAGTTCATGAACCTATAATATGGAGATAAATCTATTATGTATTATGTAGAGAATTTCACATATCATTCCTAATTTTCACTAGTGTGATACAGTTCGACGATGGATTGAGGCATTCAATTAGGGTGTAGGTAAATATATTCAGGTAGAAATCTTTCTCAGAGGTAGTAAATCATGATTTGATAGCCCTAGGAATATGATAGACCAGACGTATTCAATTCTAGTGACAGTGTCAGGTGAGACTGTTAGTGATTCTTTTGGTAGCTGAAATTTATGTCTTGAGGAGCCTCGACAAAGAAGTCAGGACAGATATTTGGGTAGACCACTAAGGAGTGGGTCATTGATAGTGTGCTTCTTGTATCTATAGTCGGTGCATGTTCGAAATTAGTGTGAATGAACTCCAAATGTGTTCTAGGTATGTGAACAGATGGGGAACATGGAGAGGTTTTCTAGGAAAACTTCTCAAGAAGCTAGGAGTCAGGTACCGAGTCAGAATCAGGGATTTGAGGTAGGATCGGGAGTGGTACATGGAGGTAGTATATAGGATTATTCTATGAATTCATGTTATTGTTGATAGAGAGATACATAATAGTGGGGTTAGGGGATGATAGCCGGTGTAGCTCCATAGGGAGGTTTGGCCTTGGGTGGTCGGGCCTTGGGCTAGGCGCATGTTGTTGATCAATCAGGGTCAAAGAAGGCTAGGGATATGATTATGGTTAGGGGTAACCCTTTATTTTGGCATTTCCTTTTGTTTTTGGGCAAGATTTATATGGTTTCAAGAGGTATACATGTTTTAGTTGAAATAAATAGGCACTGGTTAGTATGTGGGCATCAGATATGATGCCTGATTTGAATGATAGGTGTAGGCATCGAGTATTTTTTGTGAATGAATTTATATATAATGAATGTTTTTTCAGAATGAGTGTAATGCATGACATCGATCATTGGTTATGATAAAGGATCTTGTGGGAATAGATGATGATGTTGGAAATATTGGGTATTAGGTGGGATGTAAAAAATCATTGGTATCAATTGCGATATGGAAGTGTGGGTGTCACGTATGACATGAGTGTGAATTGAGAACCTAATGAGGTTCATGGATGATGGTAGGTCATGTGATGACATATTTTTTAGGGGATGTTTGGTTTGTACCATCGAAATGTCATTTAGGTCATTAACCAACTAGGTATGTAATTCCTAACGTGGGGAGTGCTATAAGAGGAATTAGCCTATGATTGAATAACCAAGGTAGACCGGGGTAATGTTTATGAGATGGGTATTTTATGTATCATCTTTATTTGAAACCTCATAACTTAAGAATGATCTATTATAAGGAGGGGATACAGTAACGTTCTAGGTTTTTGAATAGGTTGTTTTTTTAGTAAATTTCAATTTTAAGTTTGGTGGATGGACCAACATTGATTGTTAGATTTGGAACATAAATGTGAGATTTTTATTTATAGGAGGTAATTTTTTTTGGATGGGGTTTATTTCTTGGTGAGTTCCTCAGATGTTCTTTTGAGTTTTAGAAACATTTTCCCTAAAAACTCATTTTCAGATAGTGCAGGTAAAAGAACATGGTTTATTCAAACTATGCAGCCCTTAAGTGGGAACTATGTGGACCATATTGAAACTGGATACTGGTTAGGAAAACCATGTGAGGTGGAGCTCCTATCCATGAAATATGTATGCAACTTTTAATAGATTTTGTGCATGGTTTGACAAATTGTGTGGCCTATCCCACACTCTTAGTGCCACTTAGGCAGTGAGTGCGCACTATTAATGCATAATCTGGCAAAACTATGCAACCTATTTTAAAAGTAGTGACTTTGGACAGTGTCACTGCATGGTTGGTGTACCATTATCCAAACTATGTTCCCAAATAGTGTGGTTCATTTAAAGGGGTGAAATTACCAAACTACCCCTACCTTATTTCTTCTTCCTCCTTTTTTCTTATTCCATTCACATGCATAGTAGGGGGCTCTCCTCTATTCTTCTCCGACCAAGGATTTGGCCTCCTTATTTACTCTGAAATCTAATTTGAATCTTTTCAATTTCATTGGAAGTGTATAGGTAGACCCTTGAATCCTCTTTCTTCCATTCCTATTTTATCTCATCATATGGAATGTGAAATCTATGTGAGCTCTTTTACCCTATTTTTAGAATTTTGTTCTAGAATATTGATTTCTTTCCTCTCAGATCAAATAAAAGACCAATATTCAATTATTGAACACATAGGATTCTAAGGTAGGTGGTCCCTAGATTTCTCTTTAAATATATGGGTTTTATGGGGTGCATTATTAAATACACATATGTGGGTTGTCTGGGTGAGACCCATAATAAATTAATGATTGTATTTAAATATTTTAGTTGATGTTATGAGATTCCAATGGGTAAGATATAGCCTAATTAAATATTATAATATGAGTATGGAAATTATGGTTTCTTATGAAGGTTATAATGATTGTTTAAGTTGTTTAAATTAATTAAATGTGATATGAATACATAGTTCTGTGGGAACATAATGGGAATGGCCTGAGTTATTGAGGTGATGTTGATCTCTAGGATTGAGAAGATGAGATTCATCAGGCTGATGGGATGTCCCAAGATATATGGGATGGTGTTAACTATTGGAATTGTGGTAATGTGATACTAAGGTTGATTTAGATGGTGGTGACCTTACCATGGTTGGGTGAAGAGGTTCACATGTGGAAATGAGTTTTCCAGTTCATGTGGAATAGGGATTTTTGGTGATTTATACTCACCATTGTTTTCCGATGTTCCCATTGGAATCATGTTCGCACAGATATGGCTCAGTTGAGGTGGTGTTGACCACTCTTTGTGGGTGGAGTCCTCTGTAGATATTGTTACTTAGGGGATGTTTTTGACCATTAGTTATGGAGGAGGTGATCGTCATATAAATCCATGGAATATGGTGTTTAAGACCATCAGTTGGGGGATAAGGCTCATCATTTATATTTGAGCCCAATGGGTTAGGATTTATGAAGGATATATATCATCATTCTGGAGATGTTGGATTGTCCGGGAAATAGTTTTTTATTATTCATTGGAGGATGGTTATCATTGTGCTCAGGAAATAAATCTATTGACCCAATGGTGACTTTTGAATAGAAGTTTTTGGGACTTGTGACATATTTTTTGGGTGTTCCTTTGTGACACTGATTGTAATAAATGTGAGGTTTCATGTGGTTTTGGATGGAATGAGGTATTAGGTGACATGAATAGGGATGATATACTGAGGTTCTTCTAGTATGACTAATAGTGATTGTATTGTTACACTCTATCATTGTCCTAAGTAAGTGAAATTCTCACATGTGGGTGTTCATCACAAGTGGAGTGAGTTGTTTATTTTTATGTGTGATTTTCTGCTATTTATTTACATATTCATACACTATATAAGTATTAATTTAAGATAATAACACATTTTTTCTGGCCTACGGATTTCATACTCACACCCTACATGGGCCCCTATATACATATGTAGAATTTATAGTTTTGATATCAGTTCAGGAACCAAGATCAAGCTACTGACTATAGTGATTTGGGATACACAGGGGCGTTGGATGGATGACATATAGACCATGGTGTTTATTTTCATTGATCATGAGTTATTTTGGGTTTTTTAAGTACATTATTATATGATAGTCCATGGTAAATATTTTATGTCTATTTTTGTATGACTATTATGACATGTGTTCTTATCAATAAATCATATTATGCATTGGGTTTGTTTTTACTATTGTTTTTTATTTTTTCTTCCACTGATTTTGGAATTTATACTTCCATGTTGTTTTATTATTATATTACCATGGATAAAATTATCACCAGAGAGTGTAGTATCTCTACCATAACCTAATTAGACCCTAATACTAGTCAGAAGCCTTTATCATGTAGAGAAAGGCACCTAAGGCCTAATGGCCCTCTGGCCCGGAGCATGGGTTTTAAGTGGATCTCGGGTCAGGGTGCTACATGATCATGTCTATCATGAACCAAATCACTGGGGTATAACACATGAATTTCTCAATCCCCCCTCTAATAGGATAGGATATGGATACCATTGATAAGTTGGATTTAGCCTAATATACCTATACACAAGCAGACATCTCTAAGCCCACAAAATTTTGAAACATAAAAAAAATTGGAATCAATTCTTGGATGCATCTATAATCTAACAAACACAATATGATAGTAAGTACTGAAAGAAAAAAGTGGCGAAAAAAAATCCCAACAAAAAGTTATAGAGAGTCCAACCTTCTCCAATGGTGAGGAATGTGATAAAATGAAAGCACCCAAAAAATACATCAGTATTTTAAGGTCAAGAAATGCTCCATGAGATCCATTTACTCATAAGACACCATAAAAAGGTCCATTATCTTCATAAGAATGACACGTGTATGAAGATACCATGCTGGAGTGTGTATAACAATACCTAATAGGCTACCCCAAAAACCCTAAACACAAATCATCAAGTATAGTCATCTCGTAAGAGTAATAATGTACTAAATAGAAATAAGAGAAAACTAAATATACGTAGGAAGGACACTGTGCCACCTGGTGGTCACAACTAATTTTCTGTCATAGGATTCATCTCGAAGTACTGATCGTTCTAAGAGAATTCACTCCATGATCCATTACATTATAGGAGACACTCATCCAATAGGTTAAGATCATTAGGCCCTTCCCAATAAATCTTATTGGTCTTAGAAGACTCTGATACCCAAATAGGGGGTCACACCCATAACCGATGGGGGAAACCATGAACCCAATATGGATTAACCCACTACGTAGGGGATCATATTCCAATGATACTTTGATCCCTAACAATGTGGCCTACTAGATAAAGGATCAACACCCAATGTAATGAGGTCACATTGATTCCCCAATCCCCACCGAGGGTATAATATGATATAGGATCACACTATGATCTCATAGAAGGACTCCAAAAACTATAGCTAAGACTCAACCTCTAGAGGTGACCATAATCATAATATTTGGAAGTAATAAAACACTATACCCTTAAGGGGATGATCGAAGGGAACACACTCAACCAATACTGGTCCAAACTAAAGAAACAAAGCGATAAAAACACCCTCAAAGGTGGTACATGGAGTGTACTAGGGGTTAACAACATTTCCAGCTATCCCCTGATCATCCTATGTGGTAATGCCTCACATGGCATGTAAAAATTAACATACATGGAATGTAGGTGATCACACAAGGTCTGTAGAGTTCACCTAGGACCCTGACTATGCTGTCTGTCCATGCCTATGTACTGTTGTCCATGCCCATGTACCAAACCATGTACATAAGGAAGTGTCTGAGTTCACAGTGTGTCCAAGACCGTGTAGTCTTGGGCATGCCCTTGGACACTTTGAGTTACATGCTGAGCCTCTAACAAAGTGTCACATATCGTGTGACTGGGTGACAAAGCATGTGATATTTAACTCACTATGGAAACCCTAGTGTTTCAATTAGGGTGTCCCACATGGTGTGTAATCATTAAATACACATCCTGCATTTCATTATTTTCCAAATCCATTAGGATCTTCCTCCACATCATTCTATTCATCATCATAGCCGCCTTCCTCACAGAAAATCATTGATTTAGGGACAGATGACCCATTTCATCATCGCTAACTAGAATTCATGTTTGAATCTACTCAGAAAATTCCACCATCCATCCATCCATCAATAAATGTCCAAATTGAGATTAAATATTACCAAAATCCATTCCAATCCACCTTTGATCATTATATGTAATTGGCACACCTTGATAGTACCCTGAATCATGAATTGTACCAACAATTTTGATTTGTTTCACCAAAGAATGGTTGTACAATGATTGAATACTGAGTATTTATCGAACTATGTTCCAAATAAATTTCCCTCATTTAATGCCCAAAGAATAGGGGAATAAATCCATAATCCATTAAATGTGAGGAATGAACCCTGACCTTTTTTCGTTCTTCCTAAATATTTTTTCATGGAGAAAGATGAAGGAAAAGGAAAATAAACAAAATAAACAAATAAAATATGTCAATTTAATCTACCATCATTCTGTGAACCAATTATATTTCTGGAATTGATCCAAATTTGACTTGGGTAAAATAATAGTATGGAAATTCTATAATCAAACATCCTACCTAGAGTTTAGATTAATCCTTGTTAAATAACGGTTCTATATTTCCTTCATTGATAAGATCCAAAAACTCTGTTGGTGAAACGATGTTTGATTTAAACTTGATCCATTTTCATTCACTAAGAACACTCTCCAATGATTTTATAGGCCTTCAGGGTTTATCATCCAACATTGAGAAAAAATAAAAAACCGTGTATTTAGAGAATAATTTATTCATTGCATCAAATAAAATAAAATAAATTATTTATTTAATTTATTTTATTAATTCCAAACCCGTGGTGAAATTTTAAAAAATGCCACACATTGAAAAATGTTATATTGTGTCTCAAATAAATCCTATATTATAAACTCAATTGTTCCCTCAGATTTCTGATTTGATCTTCTGTTTTGGAGTTATTCCACTTTTTTAGGAAAATAGCATGCATGTGAAATTTAATATATTTAATATATTTCAGATATTTATTTTGGGCACCCCAAGCCTCAAAACCACACATAATCTTAGATCTTGGTCTCTAAAATATACCATATAATATCCAAAATTAAAACATGGAAATTCTAAGTCAGTCAATTCTTCCAACCTTAGGTATTTTTATCTCACAAATAGAAAAAAAATACTCAAAAATATGAGGGTAATGTGCTCTCATTTGGTTCTCCTTCTCTCAGGTTCTCTCTAAAAGATTCATATGCTACCACCATACACATTCTAGTGGAATCAATCACTCATAAAGGATCCCATTTGGATGATCATCAATCTCTATTGGGTACTCAGAAAATGTAGCTTCATCCTCAATGTCCATCTCACCCCAGTTGGTACCATGATATGGGTCGTGCATGTACCTCCTCTACTATGAAACATGGAAGACTTCATGTACTCAGTCCAACTATGGTGTTAGATCTATGTAGTATGTCACTATACCAACACTATATGGTACTTGGAAAGGGGAAATGAATATCAGAGATAAATTTCTGCCTCATGAAAATCTTTCCAATCCACAATGAGGTGAGAACCTTAGGAATACATGGACTCCCACCTCAAACTCAATAGGTATTATTCATCGATTTATATAAGGATTATAATACTCTTTTTCAGTCCTTGTTCGATCCTAGATTATATGTACCTTTTCTATAGTAGCTCGCACAAACTCTAGGCCAATGAGTGTTGACTCACATGGATCAATCCAACAAAGTGGTGACCTATAGGGTTACCCATACAAAGCCTCTATAGGTGCCATAACAATGGTGGAATTTTGGCTTTTTTTATAAGGAAACATCACCAAGGGTAGAATATCCTCCCAACTTCATCCAAAGTCTAATATGAAATATCACAGCATGTCCTCTAATACTAGGATGGTTTACTCAGTCTGGACATTAGTCAGGGGGTGAAACGCTATGCTCAACCACAACTGAGTCCCAAATACCTATTGAAATCCACTCCATAATCATAAAATGAATCAATCATAATTTTCTAAAAAATCATTGAGGGAACTCCAGTGATTCATACTATCTCCTACACATAGTTTAATCCCAAACTCTCTACTGAACTTTACTATGAAATAGCTAGAAAGTGAGCCAACTTGGTGAGTTATTCTAATATCACCCATATGGAATCATGTACCCATGAAGTATATGGTAACACCGTCAATAATTACATATAGATCTCATCCCACTTCAAATCTTTAACCTCATGGAGTTGAGATAAACTCACTAGAACCTAGTGTTTATCCTTCACTTGATGACAAGTGATGCATCAAGAGACAAACTCTGCAACACCCTTCTTCATGTCTGGCCACAAAACTGATGTTAGAGGTTTAGGTACATATTTTCCACACCTATATTTACCTCCAAATGGGATGTATGAAACACTCCCATCACCTCCTTCTATAACATGAAAGGTAACATCATCTATCCTATAAAAAGGATAGCATGTTACCCACATTCAGAATATTCATCAAGAGCATGCCAAGTGGATATGTGAGTATGTAAAGTCTCACTGTCGGTATATCCATTCTAAGAAACCCTAAAACACTATAAATGTAGTGGGGTAACAACCACGGACTAAAGATATAAAGAACCATCCTTTTCCACTAATGAATATTGCAATTAGGCTAGCTGCTATTACGCATTTTCCAATAACTGATAACATGATCTCCTGCTGAGAGCATCTTCCACCATCTTTCCCTTCCCAGGAAAATATACATTATCCAATTCATAGTCCTGGGGGAACTATATCCATCATCTTTGTATAAATTTAATATCCTTATAATATAATCTATACTTGAGAATCTTGTGTTCATATTAGATGATAAACCACTCACCCATTAGGCAGTGTCACCACAAATTCAGTGTGAAAACTATCACTTATAAATCAAGATCATGGGTCGTTTAGTTCTTCTCATGTGATCTCAACTGATCTGAACCATAAGAAATCACCACCTAACTCTGCGTCAAGAAAAAACCAATCATGTTCCTTGAAACATCACGGAACACTACATACTTGACACCATCCTTAAGAAATTTCAATATGGGAGTTCTCATAAACCACTGACTCAGCTTCTAAAATCACTATTTCCACCATTATATCTTCACGAAAGAATTCCCCATTCGATTCAATGTTTTAAATGGTTTTTCCACTATATAAATAGATTACAAACCTCTAAAAGTACCATTCCAACCTATGGAAACTCTGCACCTTGGTAACACTCTTTGGTGGCTCCCACACAATTACTACCTCAACCTTCACCGACTATACTACCACACCTACCTCTAAGATGACATGTCCCGTGAAGTGGACCTCTCAAATCCAAAACTAACACTTTGAGATATTACCTTAAAGATGGTTCTCTCAAAGTGTCTCTTGAACTATCCTCAAGTGTATCATGTGTTCCTCATTGGATGTCATGTACACTAGGATATCATCGATTAAGACCACCATGAACTGGTATAAGAAGTGATGGAAGATCTGGTTCATGATTCCCATGAACACTATTGGGGAATTTTTCCTACTGAATGTTATCACCAAGTAATCATAGTGATCATAGCGACATCGAAATGTCATCTTTTGTATATCCTCATCCCATACTTGAAATTAGTGATATCTTGATCTAAGGTCAATCTTTGAGAACCATCGAGCCCCTATCAACTAATCAAAGAGTTCTTCGATCCTTATTAGTGGATAATTATTCTTCACAGTCAACTGGTTCAAGACCCAGTAGTCTACACATAACCTCAAGCCCTCATATTCCTTCTTGTTGAACAATACTAGGGTTTCCCAAAGAGAAACACTAGGTCGTACAAATCACATCTCATGTAAGTCCTCCAACAACATCCTCATCTCATGAAGATCTGTAAGAGCCGTCTGATATGTTTTTGTAGATATAGGGGTTATCTCAAGATCCAATTCAATTAATAAGTCTAGCTCTTGGGGGAGAGGTAATCCTGGCATGTCCTTGGGAAATGAATACTCATACTCTACCACCACCATAGAAAATAGGTGTCTCATAGCATCCACTGCTCCAAGAGTCATGATATCCTACTAGTGAGTAATAGGTTTCACTATCCTATTCCTAATCTCATCATACTCTGCTGAGGATATCTTTTCACCCACAAAGGAAAACCACATCCCATCACTACTGACACACCGCATCCTCCACCTAAAATAATCGATCTAGGCATGAACTGTCGACAAACAGTCCATACCTAATATAATTTCATAAGGCCTTTTCATTGATGAAAAGAGATCAAATACAATCATCTTGTCTCCAAAAATTAGATCACACTATAAACACCAGTGTGTAATCATTTAGTCACCTCATGTCAGAGTCTCTAACCGCATGGTTCGAGCCAATAGCTCAACCAGAATCTCTAATTCTCAAACCATAGAAGTGGAAGGAATGGAATGACATTCACATGTGGCTATCAATATTGAATCTAAAGTAAAAAAAAGATACATATCATAATTTGTATCATCCTTAGAGTCATAGGTTCATAGGACTCCATAGCCTTCAGCTAGACTCATCCCTGATCCTGGCATGGACCACCTGGCGGTGGAGGTGGTAATATATCAGACCTCCAACCACCTCCAACTGCTTGGTCAGATAGTCATCTACGTCTGCCGCCCTGCGGAACACCCAACTTCTGCCTCTATATTTATCTTAGTGGTCCCTCAACCATAAATATATTAGGTATATTATATGTTGTTAAATATTATTCCATATGTCCCTGATCATCGTAGGAGAAACACAACCCCTCCCCCGGATGATTTGATCCATCCTGAGAGCCCTACGCCACAAATCCTATGTCCTTGTATTACCTCCTGAATTGTATAACCTTCTTGGATCCCTATGAAAGTCTTCGGTTATCTGATACCAAGGTCTTAGCTTCTAGGTTCCCGCTATCAACACCCAATATCAAAACATTCTCAAACACAATGATCTCCACCACCAAGGATTGCTCCAGCACTCAAGCATAAGTGGAAATTAGAAGAGATATCACTAAAGAATTGATATCCTAGTTTTATGAAAAATTGAAAGTCTATGCTATAAAAAATGGATCTCACACTGTATCCAAGGAGTAACATAAGAGATCATTAAACCTCACTGAGTACTCTTCCGTGGTTGGACTACCGTTCTGTAGATACAGAATCTCTTGTATGCACACTTATCTTAACGTGTCCAGATTAAACTCCTCATTGAAGAGATGATCAAATTCTAACTAGGATAGAGCAATATCATCATCTGATCGAGTCACTGAAATTCACCATCGAATAGTAAAGCCATGAATAAGACTATACATGAGGACAAACATCTAATTCGTAGGACTCCTCACAAGGTGAAAAAATGAGTGACTACATCTATCCATTCCTCATCCACATAGGGTATGGAACACCCCAAAACCTAGAAGGTTTCAACATATGAAACTCATGCAGTTCACTCAACCTATTAGAATACTCTGGTGGAATCTCCAATGATAGTGGTTGGTCAATTGGTGTTGGTATACCTGGTAAACCACCTCGAGGTGCTATCTCTGGTACATGACCCTGTACTAAAGCCTCTTTACCCGATGAATCATTCTCGTCATCATGCAGTGGAATTCTGGCTGGTTGTCTTAACATAGGCATCCTAAAATAAAATAAGATGTACCTCAGTCAAATAGTATATCTAGGGAGTTGAATCAATAAGTACATGGAAACAAAAACCCATTCCTATATGACATATGTACCAATGTTTTCCCCATAACCAATTTATACATGTACCAAGACCAAAGGTGGGTGATCAGAGTCTTGGTGTATGGATAAATCAGTTGTTTCACCAATACTGGAGTCCTTGTCCTGAAATCCAAACTTAAAACACTAATAACTATTAGACAAAAACCAATCTCATTGAATCCGGTCCTAAGTTATAACCTCATTTGATACCACTCTATCACAACCCAACCCACTAGGGTCTGACCCATAACTACCCCAATCCCACTTCTAATAGTTCAAGGGCTAGTAACTAGTGTCGTGTAGGCATATCCATCAAATGGGAATCCTTAACCTATTGTACCTACACACACACACGCACGCATATCCATGACCAAAAAATTATGTAATATAAAACAAATAAAATAAATGCAAACATACATCTATAATTCCACAAATAGAGTATGACAATAAGTACTGAATGAAAAAAGTGGCCAAACACAATCCCAAAAAAAACTATTGAGAGTCTAAACTACTGAAATATTGAGGACTATAATCAAATGTAAGTTCCTAGAAAACACATTGGTCTTTCAAGATCAATATAATATACATGATCTCCCTTTCCTCCTAGGACACCAATAAAATGGATGTCGTCTATATAAGATATGGCATGTGCAGGTAGAGCCCATGCAGGGGTGAGTATAACAAAACCCATTACGATAACCCGAAAACACTAAACATGAAGAATAAGGTAGTTATTGCAGAAAAATAATATAGTACCAAGTAGAAATAAAATAAAACCCAGATATACTTGAGAAGGACACAACACCACCAGACAGTCATAACCAATTTCAAGCCACAAGATTCTTCTTGAAGCAATTCTCTCTCTAGAATAATACACTTCATGAGCCATTCCATCATTGGAGAAACTCATACAAGAGGTCAAGATCATTGAGACCCACAGAAGAAACCCCACTGGTCTTAAAATAACATGATAATCATATAGGGGTTATGCCTAGAACCGATGGGGGACACCATGAACCCAATATGGATAAAACCACTACATAGGGGATTGTGTTCCAATGATATCGTGAGCCCTACCAATACTTCCTAAAAGATGGAGGATCAATTCCCTACTCAAGTAGTTCACATTGATTCCCTAAACCCCACCTAGGGTATAATATAATAGTTGATCACAATCCAGTCTCTTAGAGGGGATCCAAAAACTCTATTTGATACTCATCCTCTAGAGGGGATCATAATCCTGAGATGTGGATGTAATACCACATTACACCCTTGAGGGAATAGACTATGGGAACACACTCAAACAAGACTAGTCTAGACTAAAGAAATGAAGTGATAAAAACACCCTCAAAGGGGTACACAATGTTTTCTAGGGGTACATGGCATGTCCATCTATCCCTCAATTTACCCATGTGGTAACACCTCATGTGGTATGTAAACCTCAACATACACGGTGTGTATGTGATCACAAATGGTGTGTAGAGGTTACCTAGCACACTACTCATACCTCCTAACCGTCCTTGTGTACCACTTTCCATACCCATGTACCAACCCATGTATATCTGGATTTGTCCATGTACACTATGTGTCTGAGCCTGTGTACTCAAGGTTATGCTTGTGTACCCTCTGAGGTATATTTTGAACTGTCAAGGAAGTGTCACATCGCATGGGACCGGGTCACACATCGTGGCATATTTAAATCACCATGGAAACTATATAACATCAATGACGGGGTCTCACATGGTTTGTAATCTCAAAATACACACCATGTATTAAGTTATTATCCAGATCCATCAGGATCTTCCTCTGTATCATCTTGTCCATTCCTAGAGCCACCATACCCACTAAAAATCATATATTCAGGGTCAGTTGACCCATGTCGTCATTCCTAGCTGGGATTCAGGTTCAAATTTTCTCATAAAATGATATCATCGATCTATATGTCACCACACATAAAAATTGGGATGAACCGCTACCACAATCCATTCCAATATACATCTGATCATCCTCCATCATTGCCGCACCTCGATCACAAACCACACCCATGGTATTGATTTATTTCATTGAAGAACGGTCATGCAACAATCGAATACCGGGAATTCATCGAACCATAGGCCAATAAAATTTTCCGTGATGAACGTGCAAAGAATGGGAGAATAAATTCATAATCCATCAAATGTGTGGAATGAACTTCGTCATTTTTCGATTTATCCTTGATTCATTTCCATATAGATAGATAGGAAAATAAAGGGGAAAAAACATAATGAATAAATAAAATCCATTAATTTAATCTATCATCGATGCGTGAACCAATTATGTTCATTGAATTGATCGGTGTCTAACCAGGATAAAATAATGGGATAGAAATACTAATATCAAACATCCTACCTAGAGTTTGGATTATTCATTTCTAAATAATGGTTCAGCGTTCCCATCATTGATGAGATCCATGAACTCCATTGGTGCAATGATCCTAGATCTGATCTTGCTCTGATGTTGTTCACCAAGAACATTCTCCAACAATTCCTTATGTCTATAGGGTTTAGGGAAGAACCCTAGGATAAACTTCATAACATTGTATTTAGAGATAAATTCATTATCTACGTCAAATAAAATAAATTAAATCATTTGATTTATTTATTTTATGAATTCTATTTTAGTGATGAATTTTTCACAAACACCTTGTGCCAACAATGTTTATGTCATGTTTTGGGTAAAATCTATGTTATGAAATCAATAGCTCCATAAATTTTTGATATGGGCCCCCATTTGGGATTTATTCCACTTTTTTAGTAAAATTGCATGTGTTTTATATTTAATATATTAAATATATTTCAAAAAAATTGGTCACACCGGGCCTTGGAGTAAAACATTTTCTAAAAAATTGGTCTAAAAAATATTCCATATAATATCCAAAAAAATACATGGAAAATACAAGTCATTAAAATGTCTCATTCTCTTGATTTGGTCACTAGAGATAGGTGGTCACTGAAATGGAAATGTTGAGGTAGACTAGGGAAACATGAGGTTAAATACGGTGCTCAAAGTGATCAGAAGAACGAAATAGATTGGATTGGATGACCCTCCTTCTATGTGAAATTTTTTAGTTTAGTAACAATGTTGTGTTTAATACATCCATCCATTAGTAGAAAAACATATTTCCACATTATTTTTTTTCATTTTAATATCTGTTTATTACTGATTTTTATATAGGAAAAATTATAAATAACAGTTTTGGTGTCTGTTTTAATAAATTTTACATCTAAAAATTAACTAAAATTAATTAAAATGGCTGTTTCAACAATGCGCTTTTTATAATATGAAATTGAAAATGTATTTCCATTTCATTTTTACTATAAAACCGATGTGGAAAAGATTTTATCGAAGTTTCAACATTAGTTTTGGGTAAAACTGGTGTTGAAAGTCTTATTATTTTCCCATGGAAAAATTTTCCTTGTACTTTATGTGTTGGTTTTAACTAAAAATCAATTTTGAAAGTACAATTGTTTTGATTCTACGACGGTTTTTAAAAAACTCGATGTTGAAAGTCCAAGTCTAAAAATCCTATAAGTACATTTTGCATAGAATTTTACCCAAAAAAAGATGTTTAAAAAACAATTATTTTGGTTCCACATTAGTTTATAGAAAATACAATGTGGAAAGTTGAAAAAAAATAATAAAAAGAATAAATTACTTGCTTCAAAATAATCTAATAACATTTTAAAAGACACAGAGTATACCACAAGGAAACAGAATATACAGCCAAGAACAACCCTTTAAAAACAAACATAATATAATAACTTAAATTAGAAAAAAATCTAAATGATAATTATTTTGAACTATAATAAAAAGATACATACCTGCTAATTTATAATTTAATAATATGTAGTTTTTAAACAAACTTTAAATATGGGTTAGGCCTTCATTCATACGCCCGACCTCTGCCTGCCAATTATTTAACCAAAATAATGATAAAAATTACTCTTTATTTTTATAATTATTAAGCGATAGTTTTTAAATATATTTTGATATATCTCTTAAAATGATTTTTATTCAATATGTACATAAAATATAAATATAGTACATTGGAATGTAACAAAATAAAATAGCGATTGAATAAAATAATTAACCTATTAAAAAATGATTATTCCTCTTACATTTAATGTACTATTCCAAACATCTAATGAAAAAACATTGATCACATTCAAATTTCAATGATGTAACTTCCATAATATTCAGAAATTATTGATTTAATGACTTAGAAAAATTTCAACCAAACAAAACTAAAATGTAAAACCACCATCATATGATATATAAACAAAATAACATGATGTTTTGAAAAATATAGATTAATATCAATGTTTAAGGGAAGAAAGTAGTAAATATGTTTTCATTGATTTGTATCAAAAAACTATAAAAAGTTATTTTAATTAAAAATTTCATTCCACACTCAATGATATATTACTCATGAAAACATAACAAAAATTATTTGAGTTTGTCTATGTAGAAAAATCACATTTCAAGAAAGTGGGATATCTAAGGAATAAGTTGAATTATTTCAGAAACTGTCATACATTTCCAAAATATTTAAAAATATAATGTTTCATCAGTGATTTTTTTCAGAAGAAAAAATTATTATCATATTTTTTTCATGTCAAAAAATCAAGACAATACATTCAACATTGAAATGTAGATAACATGGTTGGTATGACGTTGTGTATTATTCTTATTCCATATTTCACCTGGTCTGATTTGTAGTTATTCTCTTCAATAAATATATAGTTTTATAAAATAAATACAAGGAAATAATTGTAAAATTTTATATTCATCTAAGTAACCATGCACCATTTCACAACTGAAAAGGTGACAATAGTACATAGGCTAACAAAATGTAAACTCAATCCACCAAGAAACACTATAGGGAACACATGAAAGGAAACTTAATCAAAGATCTATAATTTTAAGTGTATAAGAAATTGATAAATTTAAAAAAGAGTAAATAAAAATTTATAAATTATAGAAAACACATAACCAGGAAAAACTTCGTGTCCATGTAGTTTATCATTACAGTAAAAGTATAACTCCACCTCAATTTCTTACAATCACTGGACTTCATTTCAGTTTATGCTCGCAAATCTATCTATAGATTAATTTTATGAAGAAAAAATTAATATAAAAAATGGTTAAAAAATACATGGTATACCCATGTGAAGGAGGAAAATCTTACAATTAATCCATGCCCCAAGTTGAGAAATAGTTCACAAATAGTGATTTACTATGAAACATAAATGAGTGGTATGTAACCTAACATTTGAATGCAATATCTAATAAGGATTCTAGGATGATAATAAGGTGAGATTTCATAGGAAATGTGATTAGTCCATGATAGTAAATGGATATTGATGGTTTATGAATGTGATCGATTAAAACTAAATAAATTGTAGAATAACCTGTAGTCAACTCAAATCTAAATTAGAAAATAATCCAGCATTTATACCTAATGGAAAATGTAATTCAGCATATATAATATTTTATAACGAAATAAACTACAACCATATCAACTCTAAATTAGATAATATAACACTTGACATTATATAACTAAAGGTTTAATGATCCTCTATATGTAAAACTACTTAATTGGTCGAAGTATCTAAACTTTAATAGAATTGGGAATCTACTCATAAAGAGTCCTAAAATAAATATTATAGAAATGTAAATACATGAATCTTAAAGATCAGTCTCTGATACACTTAATTCCACAAAATGAAACATACCATATACTATTGGGACCTTAACAGGATAAATAAAAAAATAGTAAGTAAATCCATCTAAACTATAGATGGATAAATAAATTAAATTAGAAAAAATGAATCCAAAGTGAATATATAATTTTTTTTTGAAATTTGATGAATCCTACTAGGATATATCAAGAAATTCCATGATTTATGTTAGAGTAACTATGTTTTATGACTTTCCATGTTTAAACTTACCATTTCCACATCTTCATTCCCTTCAGTTATGAAATAAAAATGAAATATATATCAACTATAACTCATAGTCTTCATGTCACAACAATTGATAGCCCCTAAAATAATAATAGTTAAATTAGTTAAAATCTTCTTCAAAAACAAAATGTATAAGGAGATAATGTTCAACACTCTAATGAAACAATATAACAATCATATACTTGTAAATATAAATGATTTTTTCATATAAAAAATATTAAAAGAATGTATCCCCATATCATTTAAATGGAAAAAACTATGTAAACATAAAGATTTAAAAATTATATCATCCATAAATTTTTTTATGAAATTAGATAAATGAATTAATATGGATATAATGTGAAAGGTTTTTACTGTAAGGGAAGTAAAAAATCTGAAAAACTGTACATCACAAAATAATATAAGAAATTTGAATCTTTGGAAAAAAATCAAAGGGACCATGAAATATCTAATCTGATTTTTCTATGAGATGGGATGAGTGATACCATTTAATACCTGAAAATATTATATATATATATATATATATGGGTATAATATTCTTTATTCTTAGATCCTTTAAGATCAAAGGAAATAATTGAAATATAATTGGGTGTTTAAAAAAAATTAATATGGGATAAAAAAATGATAAAATTAATACTACATCACCTTAAGATTCTATATAACTTGAAAAAAAATACATCGTAAATGAAAGGGAAGAGAGTAAACATAGAATTATCCATAAAAATAGTAGATGAATTGGTGAATTTTGATAGGAGGAGAAGGCACTATGAGGGAATCATTCATCCAAGATGAAGAAAAATGATAAATTTAAACACTGATATAATGAGTTTGAATATATGAACTAAAAACTTCTAGGTTGAAATAATAATAAGAACCAAAAATGCACTAAACATTATAAAGAAACCAATTAATGGATATATTAAAAGTTATCAGTATACAATTTCAATTTATAGTGGTTGTTGGGTTGGAAAATATAAAATCATGAATTCCATAAGTTATTTGAAATAAATTCAAGTTACCTATAATTTCATACTAAACATTAGAAATAAATGAATCAATGGATATATTAAAAGTTGGATAGTTCAAAAATATTCACCTCTAGTTGCATATGTTTTGCATAAGTTTGATAGGTGTTATAAGAATCATTAAAACATTTTTTTTATTCTTTTATTTCCTATACGATCCTTGAGTCATATAAGGCTTATAGTTTTTTTTATTATATTATAAATTCATAAACCTTTATACAGTATAGATCAAAAATGTAATGAAATTTTATATACCAACTTAAAGTAGAAAAATATTGTCTAAATATTAATTTTTTAAAATTTAATTAAAAGATAAATATGTGATATATCTTTCTAAATTAAATTCTTGTATAGAGTAATGTTTTTATTATTATCCATAACTCTTTATACAATATAAAAAAATATTTAAAAAATAGAATATACCAACTTAACATAGAAAACAATTTTTTAAATACTCATTTTTTCATTTTTCTCTTTTATCAACAAGTGATATTTGTTAAACTTTCTCTATGACCTATATATTCACATATAAACTAACGAAACATGTATAAATAATAATAATTTAAATTATATATAAAAGAAATAATAAAACATACTTGTCTAACAATGTGTTAATACTTTTATAAATTCCTAAATATAAATATCAAAACCAATATAATGTGAATTCATGTGCGCAGAATACACCTAACATCCAATGAACATGAGAATATAAAATGGTCACAATTAATGAAATTATAATAAATATTAGTTCATAATTATCCTAGTCTTATTACCCATCAAGGAATGGAAAAAACTAGCAAATAATTGTTGTTTTTTCTAATCTTGAACATATATATATATATATAACTCTCTCTTGATTATTTATATATTGTATAGGTGTTGAAATGAATTTTTTATCTATAAGACCATAAATACCCATGGACTAATTTTTAATCTCAATTATGAGTAGAAACCTAATTAAATAAGTAATTTATTAAGTCACTTGAAGTCATGTTTATTTAAATAAATAAAAATTGAAACATAATTTCACTTACATGAAAAATAACAGAAATACAGGCTTGATGAGCTCTTAAAAAATAACCATATCCATGATATATTTTTTGAAAATTCTCAATGGATAGTCCCTTTCACATATATCATATGTTATCCGAAACTCATAAATATTATACAAGGAAGAAAAAACCGGAGATAATATTTCAAACCTATAAAAAATCTCAGAAGTATATGACGTTATTGGCTCTTAAACCTTTCATTTATTTTTTCTAATTACTTTGATTTTACATATTCATATATAAATTAAATATTAAAAAACATTATAAGTAATTTTCAATCAAATGTAAATAATATTTAAAAATAATTCATACCTTGTATGTAAGATAATGAAGAAGGATAGATGGAAAAAGTAGAAAAATGACTCATACAATATCTGACTATGGTAACCTCCTCTATAGGTAATGGAAGTAGACTATTTGGATTAATAATATCAAATACTGATATTAATACCTAACCCAATGGCATATGATGAAGATGTACAGAATCACATAAAACTTTATATATTGTAATTCTTATATTGTGATCCCAAATATACAACTTGCAATATAATGTTTGGTTCTAATGATGAGGTGGAGGATCTGACTAGGCAGGATGTCAGGTTCTGTAGGTTTTATTGGTAATGTTATTTATGCAGGTTATGCTTGTCTCATTATTTTATCAAACATATCATGCATAATTTAGTAAATTTGATTTCTCATTGACTATTTTAGTCCTTTCATCTCATATCTTAAGAAATCTATTTTTTGGTCCTATGATTTCTTACTATGATTACCAAAAAGGTTCCTAATACTAAAACCCACTTCATATCCTCTTACACGACTAGGGTGTTCTGACATTCCTAAAGTAGTGGTTGTGATGTCCATCCTACCATCAGGGATAAAATTCCCCCACATCTCTTTCTCCCAAAGTTCATCCTAAAATGCTAAATTAAAAAGGTATGTTAGTGTTATTAATTTAAATAATACAAAAATTTAATGAAAATAAAAAATATTTTTCTTTACAATTCTTTCAACAACATTATTAGATTGCTTTGGAAGATATATTTCATTTTTTCCATTATTTATGTTTTCCATTTTCATGGAGAGTGGGTGGAGATAATGGACCAAAATAGACCTCTTATGAACCACTTCTTGATTTATCCCTTAATGCATCAATTTTTTTATGCATTAATTTTCTCCTCTAGTAAATTATACCCTTCACATGATAAAGTATGAGGGTGTATATTATACACCTGCATATCTTGGTCAGATCTCCTAGAGGCCTATTAATATTCCAGAAATTTTATAATATACAGTAATTATAATAACATAAATGTTTCAACATGTCGGATAGAGACAAATTTAGTCTATATATCTGCTTCTAAATATCTTTACTTGAGGCATAGGTTTTCATTCTATAATGGCCCAAAAACATAATTATTTATCAATTTTTTTAAATATCTCAATTGAACTGTAGATAAATAGAGATATGTTTTTTTAAATTTCTTTGTATTCTTGAATTTTCAATGTCATTCGTAATTGAATAATTTAAATATTAGTCATATATAATATATAATATTCAAATAATGAGTTAAAAATAAATAAATTGAGATATTTTACAATAATAGACTCCCAGAACTACTCTTTCACCATCTTACTGAGGGACTTACTATTAGGATATAAAATTTTGATCTTAAAATGGATATGCATGGAAATATAACTCATAAATTTTGTTGCATTTGGGCTAGTTGGGTTATTATTATCATCAAAATTAATATGGGTTATATGGATTCCATGAGAAAGTGAATGTTTTAGTAAACATGTAATACCATGTCTACCAACTTTAGAAATATTTTTTTCTAGAGAAGAAGAATAATACTCAATGGTAGGAGGTTCACTAATAGTGTTTCAAATAATTTTTTTCAATTAAACATTTACTTTCATTAAATAGTTTAATTATTGAATATTCAATAATATGAAAAAAAATAGACATATACCTCAGTATATTATCCTTTTCCTATGTGCCTATCATCTAAATAGTGGTATGTAATGATATTATATATACCTTGATATTATTATAGAATGAATATTTAAAAATGATGATTACAAAAATATGTAAGTAAAAAAACAGTGTCACGCATGTGTAATTTCCAAAAAAATAATGATGTCAGGATTCTTATCCAAAAAAATGAAATTGGAACTATTAAATATGAACATTAATTCTAAAATGATGGAAATGGTCAACATTTATAAATTTAAATATCACGGTTACAAAAAAAATGTTTTTATATGACTAAATTTAACCAAAACATGATGGCGTTTGTTAGGTTTTTCAATCAAAAAATATTTAACCATAACTATTTCATATAAAATTTAAAACAAAAAACATATAAATAATCAATATCTATATAATTAAATATATAATTTAAAAAAATAGATTTTTTACTCATGTAAATTTTTTTTTTAAAAATAAAATATAACTATTGACCTGAATAATAAAGAGATTGATTTAGTTTTTTTCACATATCTCTATAGAATGATCATTTTATACAGCCCATACAATGTATATATTATAGTAATTTTTATCATCCGTAAATCACATAATATATGAAGAAACCTCACATAAATCCATTCATCATCATCATCATCCTTATCACCCAAATGAATTTTTCCCCTTGAAAAAATGAAAGACCACTAATCATTAAATGGATCAATAACATAAAATAATTTCTTTTCATGTTTCTCAATGATAAATGGTTACTATTTACAACTAAATATTTTCAAATCAACCAATTAAAACCAATAATCTTCATGGTTTACACCATTATTACTATCAACCCAGTTATACATAAACAATTACATTAAATTCAATATAATAAATTTCTTATATGTCCTCAGGAACTCCAAAATATGTTGTTGATATATAAATTGGGTTTTTATATTTTTCACATAAAAAATGCAGTGCTTTAGTGATGGTCATTACCCCAATTTTTAAAATTACTCTTTTCATCCTATGTAACACCCCAAAATTCTAAAGTAAGAACCTTATATTTGATAGTGTACATGACATGAGACGCCATGTGTTTAAGGGGATATAATACTCTGATACGTTACAATATATTAAATGTTTTTAATATATTTTATATATTTTATATTTGTAAATTCATCTAACATTGAGTTAGTGTGTGTTATATTAAGGATAGACTTTCTTAGAAAGCTTATATTACGCACAAGACCACATTTTAACTCAACAATAATATATTATGAAAATATTATTATTTAAAATAATAAGACTTAAACTAGGCATTAAATTAGTGGTTATGAATATAATAAACTATATTATGAAAATATACGGTTTAGACAAATATAAAATGAATTTATATGTTATAAACTAATTAAAATGAATATAAGAACCAATTAAATATAAAGGAAAATATTGTTATTCATATGATCACAAAGATGTTTTAACCTAATATATTAAATTAATAACAATTAGTGAGTAATATTAATGTGATATATATATTATATATTCAATCAAATATTTTTCATATTCATCCAATAGATTTGATAGGCTTAAAAATAAACCCAATTTTATGCATGAAATATTGTACTTTTATTAAGTCATTTTTACCACCTTTTAATGGAGAACACATTTTAAATACAATTTTTCAAACTTTTATAAATTTAATATGTCAAAATAAACTTCTTATTTTGAATATAAACAAAAAATATTTATCAGGTTGATTTTTTAATATTTTTCTGCGAAGCTTCATTTTTTAATAAATAGTTAAAAATACTGAATTTTAGTTCAAAAATACTTTTCATCTGATCTATTTTTAATGTTAAATTATTTTTAATATTTGTTTTAAAGTTTAATGAGATAATATTTTTACAAATTAAACCAATTTAGGTTATTGGGATAAATTTCACATTGAAATTGACTATAAAAACATAGCAAGTTTTTGAATGTTTTTACTTTGAAAACCTACATTGTCGTCCTACCTACATGATTAATTTTAAATTAATTTCTCTCACATATATGATTAGAATTTGGAAAAATGGATTCCATATTTGAAATAATCATAATTTATAATGTCTAAGAATAAAAAAAAATTTACCAAAAATATTAGTGAATGTGATTAAAATTAATTCTAACTATTAAGGAAAAATTAATCTTAATAAAAGACTAAACCTTTAACTTTGGTGCCCAAATGAACTAGAAACTTTTCCAAGACAAATTTTATTGAAATAATTCAGACATTAACATTCCATTATTTAGTGTTTCATTGTTTTTAGAGTTTTTGGTTTGGTAATAATGTGGGTACACCTAACTTTTTTTTAAAATACCAAGTGAGTCATTTTCCTTCACTATAAAAGGTCACCCCCTCTCCAACTTCGTCACACATCTTAAACCACTTATGTTCAGAAAATATCTTCCCAATAAAATTACCAACATCCCTAAATTCCTTATATAATCCTCACCTTTGGTATAATGTAATCCATGGAATCTATTTCGTATAAACCAAAAGACGTTACCCAATTAATAGGTAACATCTTCTCTCAAGCTCTCTAGTTTCATTTTTATTTTTCACCCCCTCAAATCACTTTATTACATGATTATATAAAAACAAAAATATAATAAATATACAATGATATTTTATGTAAATTATTTGAACTACATTTACACACACCTCCATCGAATGGGGAACGAACATATTGTTTCTGTGTGTGGAGAACTACAACATCACGAAACGATGAGTGTTCATTTTTTCATTACCACCTATCATGGTGGCCATTATGATGTAAAATATATTTATATATATTATATATGATATTTATTATGTCTTTATGATTCTTTAATTTTTATTTATAACATACATTTATTCTTTCTATTTTGTGTAAATGTGATAATTTCATTTGAGGAAGTGTGGACTACCGCCCCCTCAAAGCGATATGACTCATTCATGCCATACATGGAACATATAAAGGATGGTTTTAATAAACCTATGTAACAAATATAACATAGATATGATACCATAAGTATAATATACATATTTATCATTTGTTTTTCATTTTTTTAATAGAAAAATGAAATGAAAGTAGTGTTCATGTGTATGTACGGTCTACCGTCTCAATAAACTGTGTGATTCATTTCTAATATCCAAATATAATCGACTAATATAAATACATATATACTTATTATATATGATAATTTAGTCATGTTTTACATTATTTATATTATTAAACCATGATATAATTAATTATAACAATAAATATCAAGTAAAAACTTACCCGAGAAAACTAGGCAATTAATACCCGAAATAGTAAAATTAATGAATGTTGTCAAAAAATAGGAAATGAAATATTATAAGAAATTAATATATGATATTATAAATATTATTTTGTTTATTTTATAGGTTATTAACATATTTTAAACAACTATATACGAGGATAAATACCACACAACAAAATGAATGTTATGATAATGGATTTTTCCTCAATTTACAGTCCATTGAGACTTATTTGTTATTATGCACCAATTAACTTTTATCTGGTGTATTTAATAAACATTAAAATTTTATATCATTAATATATTTACTCTCATGATATTATAAGTTTAAATTATTATTATTTCTTCATGGGGTTTATTATTCAAATGTTTTAATGTAGTGTGGGACACATTAGAATGTTTAAAATGTTATTTCCCTTAAGATTGTTTTTATGATATTTCAATAGTATTTTTATTAATTAATGTCAAAAAACAAATTTGTTAATTATCCTCTACTGGGTAATTATTTATAAATCCATATCTTTTAATTAAAGTGGATATTTTGATAAGGCACATCATTCATGAATATGAGGAATGCTTTGGACTGGTATTACATGGGTGGGTCCCGGTTTTAGATAGCACCTCGAGACATCAATATTCCCATGAGACGAGTTATTTAACCAAATAATATGGTGTTTTACTCAATATGTTTTAAGTTATATTGTAAAAGGAATTTATGGTAAAGGTAACTTGTACCTAGAAAACACAACATCTAATAATTAATCATTTACCTCATTTAGATTTAGTTATTATTCATTCATGAGATTTTTTGTTGACATGTCTATGGATACATTTTATTCTCAGGTTTTTGATTTAGATGGAATGAGTTTCAGTTTCTTACCTTTCCATATTAATATTTCCTTATCTAGTTATTCAAATGGAATGTGTTGTCAGTTATTTACCTTTACATGTTAATTTATTCCTATTAATTAATTATTACTTCTCTTTTACATACCCTTACTGAGCACTTGAGCTCACCCTTATTATGTTTACTTTACCTAGGTTATAAAAAATAATCATTTTAATAAGAGGTCAAGGATGATACTTAATTATTTTTATTGTGTATCATGTTTTTATTTCCAATTTCCCAATGTATTATGGGTATCATCTTTGTAACCTATAATTCCAAGATTGCTAAAATGATCGGTCCTTTAGGATTTGATTCCTTATAATCGAGAAAATGTAATAAAATAATTCACCGGATATGGATTTTTGGTATGGGTCATTACGTCATGATTTTTTGTGTAAAATATGTACCTGTTAATATCAAAATCAGACAATGTGATCACATTATGAGATGGTCCCCCTACCAACCATTTAAATGTTTTTAATATAGATATATCTATGCTGAATTTTACTTAAAACCATGAAATAGATTTATTTTTATCCTCAATCGAAGAATTATCATTTTTTTTGTATATTACACCTTTAATTTAATAATATGTTATGATATATATGGTTGAACCTAATATATGTTGTTAAAAATGTATAAATGTGTATCCCTAAATTCATAACTTGGAATAAACTTTATCTTTAAGTCATGAATTAATCTACCTTCACTATCTACTATAAAATATTGAGATATAGGGAGACCAAGATGATCTACTTCATATATAAAATAAATTTGGAAATTAATTGACACTTTTGATACATATTTTGAAACATTATAGGCCTCCTGTCAATGAGTATTGGTAATATGTCCCTACAAAATTTTCATATATATTTCAAAAGGATATATCCAAGATAAATTAATAGGCCCGCATATTCTTATCTCACACACCAAATGAATCACCAGATGAACCATTATATCAAAAAAAGTAGGTGGGAAATATATTTTTAGTCGAAAAAGTATGAGTACAACTTCATGTAGTTCGATCGGTAGTAGTTTTTTCATCAATACATGTCAGTCAAGAGATTTCATACCTATTAATTTACAGTCCTTCAATGACACAAAATTATTCACATTTAAATAATATTCACTGGGTAATTTTATACCATGAAAAAACTGATAAAAATCATCTTCTTACTCTTTATTAATGTGTTACAATGAGGAGGTAAATATGTTGTGTTTCATTTCATAGTGGGAGATAACTCCAAATGTATTCCCATGGAGATAAAGTTTAATATAGAATGAAATAAATATTTTGTATTTAATTTTATGTCTAAAAAATTTCCAGTAAAATTTTTACATATGTTTTTCTCAACATCCATAAAATCAATGAAATGATTTATCTCTAAAAATATCCAAAAATTTAGTTCAAAAAAGATAGACCATTTCTTCTAAGTCTTTTTTGATGACCAAAACATACTTTCTTTCCAAATGTGAAATCAATATTTTTCACCTTATCATAATATTCATTAGATGTCAATGGTTGTGGGGGATATTATATTCCTATAAACCATTATATTAATTTTTTTCAATCTATAATTAGAATGATCAATTCTCAATAGCCATTGATGACTCGTGTACATAGTCTTTATTACATTGTGTAATTGATAATATGAAGTCCCTTCTTCAAAAATTTGAAGTGAATTTTAAAACTTAACAATTTATTCTGATAAGTTACCATATGCAAGAAATTTTTTTATAGTGAAGATTATCATAGCATGAAAACGAATGTGCACTTTTATATATTCATTACAAATTGTAACACTTTTCTCCCATAAAAGTTTTAAATCATCAATCAATGGTGAAATATACACATCAATATCATTTCCTAGTTGTTTGGGTAGAGAAATAAGCAATCTCATCATAAAAAATATTTTATTCACACATATCTAAGGGGTGAAGCTATAAACTACCAATAAAATAGACCATCAAATATTTTGGATACTAATTCTCCAATATAGATAAATTCCATCTATGCACAGTCCCATACTAAGATTTCTAAGTTCACTTTGAAAATTAATAATTTCATTATCAAATATCTTCCACTGTGGTGAATCAGTAGGGTGACGTATGTAACCATTAAGGATGCACTCATCTATATTCAATAATAAACTTTTTAAATCTTTTTAATTCGAAAATATATTATTCAAATGAGGAATTATTAGTGGGTACCAAATTTCCTTAGAAAGAGGTTTGATGATGGTACCTAAAAATGAATCAAAGATGATTTTTTCAACCATCTTATATCGTGATTTGCCACATTCAATAAATTTTGATAAAGATTAAAAATCCTTCCTATAAAACACACAATAATTGGGGTAATAATGTATCCTTTTATACCCCAATCCCATTAGGAATAATATTTTTTTCCTCATAATTTGAATATGGAACCCCTTTTTCCTCTAGAAGTATTTCTTTTAAAAGTTCAATAAATTCAGAGAAATTTTTTTCACTCCACCCATTTCTTGATTTAAATTTAACTAATCACATTACTACTTATAACACTATAAAGTTATTGTAACTTTAGAATGATGGTTTCTTTTAATCTGCATACAATAATTCAATATTTATTGTTTTCTGGATGGTTTCAATGCTTACAACATGAATTAATTCTTTGATATGATCTTATGTCTCATTGTAACGCCCCGACCCTAGTTACCCAGAGTCTGTGCATTATTACATAACATTGGCATGATCACAAGAAAGATCAAATCTCGAAAGACCGATTGGTTTAGTAGCCTTGGAAACACTAGATATATTCATAAGTCTTACATTACATCATAAAATGAAAAACTAATACAACAACATATTGACTCTATAATCCACACTCATATCCCCACATAATATCCCAGCTGGTCATTCATAATTTACTTCGTCACTTCCTGGGAAAAATGAAACATAGAAAAGGGGTGAGCTCAAATGCCCAGTAAGGATAACAATATAGCGGAAACTTTCATAAATAAAAATAAATATTTAAGGAAATGTATACTAAAACAAAAGCCTTTCAAACTTGAACTTTCAACATAGTATGGCATAAATAAAATAAAATAATTCCATTTACTTATTCACATGGATATTCTACTAATCGAATAATCACATGCAAAAACAATAACCACTTTCATAATGATGGAATGCATAATGCCAGATTATCATAACCACATAGCCCAGGCCTCGTGCCAAGACTATAAATAAGATTTTTCCAAGGCCTTGTGCCAAGACACTAGTTTGTCTCATGAGACCTACCGATGCATCAAGGAGCTATAGCGAGCTCCACCCGTCACATATTAAGTCCAATGCATTCCCATATGAAAAGGTTTAAACATAACATAAACATTCGTATTAAAATTAGAATACGAAATGTCAATAATTTCACCATAAACCATGAATGGTATAAAAATAGCACATCCACTGTCAAAAATATCACAAAACCTTCAATACAATATAGAAATTTTGTATCATAATAAATCAACTTCAAATAAGCGTAAAATCCATCAAAGGATGTTGACATAGATGAAATCAAAACTCTTTTCAGAGAAATATCTCTTTCTATTTTGAAATCATTTAAGAGTCATATATTTATAAAATAAAACATTTTCTTTGAAAATATTATTATAAGCTTGTAAGGGAAGCATCGACGATTTTATAACGGCGGAAAATAGCCGCACCCGCCGTATAAGTTAAAAAAACATTCTTACCTTAATTTTGTCGAAAAGGTTAAAAAGCACCTTGTTTGGAAAAAGACGAAAATATTTATTTATAAACCTCTTATAAAAAGTCAAACAAGGGTATAAATGAATTTAACCCATATTCTTGTGAATAGTAAAAATGTTTTGAAATACATTTTTAAGAAACATGGATGTGGATGATAAAGAGATCCCAGTAGATTATTACGTATAAACAACCTCGGATAATGAAGAGATTGCGAAATAAACCCTTACCTTGTACTTTTCCTTGGTTGGGGCAGGTTAACCTCCTGTATAATGGTGAAATAATTGTTATTAAATTATACAAGAATCATATATATTAATATCATATCATATATTATCTTTTAACATTGATTTGGTAATAATATCTTAGAATTATCGTCGTTTCGGGTGTTAACTTACTCGTTTTCTTTTATATGTTTTGTTACATAAGCCGTGTTTGTTTCATGATATAAAGTCCTTAAACTTAATTTTTAAATCATCAAATGATAATTATACTTGAATGGATATGATGGAGAATGAATCTCATCGCGTTCGTGGAGACGGTAGTCCGTACGTACGCACGAGCGACAATATCATTCTTTTGATATTAGAATAACATATAAATGGATGGTATATCATATATACAGAATTATTAACTTGTCATATTTAATATTTACATGAGTTATACATCATTATTATACCCATCCAAATAATAATATATTGAATAACAATTACACCACGACGTGGAGATGGTAAGCCGTACATACGCACGTATGGTGAAATGTTATTCAAAGGGTGGATAGAATACTGAGTATGGTTGTACCATATTTATAATAACATCACAGTATATGTGAGATACTAGATTTATTATTTTAGAATGGTAATAAAAAATAAAGAAGAAGTGGAAGAAGAAAGGAACTTGAAAAGGGGCGGTGAAAACATATCCTCTTCTTCGGGTTCTTCCTTTTGATTTGATCAAAAGGGCTCCTTAGGTTGGCTTTATGATCAAACTAAGGCCTATAGGTTGTAGTGAGGGAAGTTGGGAGAGTATTTGGGTAGATTTTGGCAGAACCAAAAAGCTTTGAAGGTGTGAATAAATGAGAACGAGGAGTGCCCTTTTATAAGAGGGGTGAGGGGCACCTTTGGAAAAACTAGAAATATTAATTTATAATAAATTAATATTCGGTTTATAATGGCTTAAAAGTTGATTATTTAAATTTTAAGGTGGGTATGGGTAGAAAACAACTCACCCAATAGAATTTAGACAGGTTTGGGTACTTATATAACCCTTATCTTTAAGTATTAATTCTAAGTTAATTAGTTTCACTTTTACAATGTCTCTTTGTATTTTTATATAATATGGTTAATAAACTTACTATATACATCCAAGAGACCCCCAAGTGGTCCATTAATGATGAACCTATCATGATATAAGCCTCTTGAACGAACCTCAGATTTTTAGTAATTTAATATCAATTAATAATATAATATTTGTTTTAAAAACTCTTTTATGTCAATTTTGACACTATTCAATAGTTGATTTTTGTGAAACTCATAACATATTGATTACTTCGAAAAAAGTCAATTAAATCAATACTAATATATCATATTATCCAAGAAAATTAGTTTAATTCATTAAAAGTTTCATATTATATTTATTTGGGTATTAATAATATCAATTATTTTAATTTTTCACTATTATAGTAATTACTTCATCATCATTGTGTCATAAATGAATTAAATTATTTAATGTCTAAAAATTATAAATAAAATATCATTATGTATGAAATCTTTTTATATTTCTAATGAATATTTATAATATAAAATCCAACATATATAACCCTATGTAAAAATTTTGTTCCTAAAACATATATGCTTGTGTCATTTTTGTATTCATTTTAACTTAATTAAAATAAAGTGTCCCTATCACCAACAAGTGGCACCATGGGGTCCCAAAATCGACCCAAAGATGCCTATGGTCGAAAACGTTTTAACCAATAAGGCTAGGACACGTTTTAGGGTAATTTAGTATTATTATAATATTATTTTTTAACCCTTATTTACCGGATTTCCCCTTAACCATGGTAAATAAAATATTTACCGCAGTAATTATTCAAAATGTCTAAAAATAAAAGTTACCTATTTACACAATTTTAATATCCTGAATCCAAATATGGAATCCATTTTTCTAAATTCAGAACACAGAAGTGGCATAAATTAATTTAAAATTAATTCCCCCTGCCAAAACAAAAAGCGTGTTTTTAAGAAATAATAACTATCAAAAGATTGACACTTGTTTATGTTCGGTTTAATTGTAAAATTATGTCCAATGACCAAAATTATATTAAATTGTAAAAATATATTCTAAATATACTTTAAAACCACTCAAATTCATAATTTATCACTATTAATTATTTTGATTAAAAAAGTTGTTTTTAATTAAAATTTTGTAATTTTCACTATTCATCAAAATATTAAAGTTATCCGAAAAGTACCAAAATTTCACCTTAGGCTAAATTCGATATTCCGAATCCAAAAATGAAGTACATTTTGAAATTTATAATATATATAATTTCAAAAATTAGGTATTACCATTCATAACGGCTAGTTTAATTGGTTATGGTGTGTTAGAACTCGGTGTTGCGTACAACACACGCTATCACATTATTCAAAGAGAAGCGTACCGTAGAAGCATGGGGTGTTACATTATCCGCTTCTTCAAATAATTCCATCCTAGAAATTTCTACAATACTTATCACATGAAAAGACCCAGGTGGTTCTTCATCATAAGTTCCTCGGGTTCCCACGTTGCCTCTTCCATCTTATGGTTTCTCCACAAAACTTTTACCAGACGCGTCGTCCGGTTTCTCAGCACTTGTTCTCTCGTATCAAGAATCTTGACGGCCTCTTCACAATAAGATAGATCGGGTTCCAGTTCTAATTCTTAATAGGTGAGTACATGCGTTGGGTAAGACATGTATTTCCTCAACAGAGATACGTGCAACACATCGTGAACTTTGGAGAGACTTGGCGGCATTGCCAATCGGTAAGCCACAGCCCCAATTCGTTCTAAAATTTCGAAAGGTCCGATGTACCTGGGACTAAATTTACCTTTCTTACCAAAATGTATGACTCCCTTCCATGGAGATACCTTCAAGAAAACATGATCACCGACTTGAAATTCCAAATCCTTCCTTTGATTATCAGCATAGCTCTTCTGCCTACTTTGAGCTGCTTTGATGTGATTTTGGATTACCTTCACCTTTTCCACCGTTTACTCCACCAGTTCTGAGCCTACAAGTTTTCTTACACCAACGTCATCCCAACAGTTTGGTGTACGACATCTCTTTCTGTATAACGCTTCATATGGTGCCATCTGAATACTTGAATGGAAGCTATTGTTATAGGAAAATTCTACCGGAGGTAAATATTGATCCCACATACCCTGAAAGTCAAGTGAGCAAGATCTCAACATGTCTTCTAAGGTCTGAATAGTCCGTTCTGATTGTCCATCTGTCTGAGGGTGGTAAGCAGTGCTCAAATGAAGTTCAGTATCCAGGGATTTCTGAAGACTTTTCCAAAATCATGAAGTAAAACGGGGATCACGATCAGAAACAATCGATAGGGGTACTCCATGAAGTCTCAAAACTTCATTAATATATATTCTTGCTAGACGTTACAGGGTTAGATCTTCTCTTATAGCAAGAAAATGTGCTGACTTGGTAAGACGATCAATAATAACCCATATTGCATCGTTCCTTCTATGAGTCTTTGGTAGCCCCATGACAAAGTCCATCGTAATATTGTCCCATTTCCACTCTGGTATGGGAAGAGGTTGCATGACTCCTCTAGGCTGTTTCCGTCCAGCCTTCACTTGTTGACAAACCATACATCTTGATACAAAATCAGAAATCTCCCTCTTCATGTTGTCCCACCAAAAATGTTCCTTCAAATCTCTATACATTTTGGTGCTCCCAGGGTGTATAGAGAAATTGGAACTATGAGCATCATCCAGCAATTCCCTTTTTAGATCAGGTAAATCGGGAACACAAAGTCTCTTCCCGAATTTCAAAATTCCATCTTCATACACAAAGTCTCTCAATCTCCCATCATTCATAGCTTTAATATTCTTTTTAAATTCCTTATCATCGGTCTGAGAACTCTTAATCCTTTCTAGTAAATATTGTTTGGCAACCATTTGAAAAACAATTGATGTTTCGCCTTCCCTAGTTATTCCCATGTCCATCTTCACTAGATCCTTGAAAATTGGATCCCTTTCAATTCTCATATTGTTCAAAACTCCATGGTCTTTTCTACTCAAAGCATCTGCCACCTTGTTTTCTTTCCCCGGGTGGTAGTGTATCGTACAATCATAATCCTTGAGTAATTCAAGCCATCTCCTTTACCTCATGTTGAGTTCATTTTGTGAGAAAATATACTTCAAACTCTTGTGATCAGTATAAATCTCACATTTTTCACCATAGAGGTAGTGCCTCCATCTCTTCAAAGCAAATATCACAACTGCTAACTCGAGATCATGAGTAGGATAGTTTTTCTCATGAATTTTCAACTGTCTTGATGCATAGGCAATAACTCTATCATTCTGCATAAGGACACAACCAAGTCCTTTCTTTGATGGATAACTATAAATAACGAACCCATCATTCCCCGATGGTAGAGTCAATATAGGAGCATTGAATAATCTTCTCTTCAGTTCTTCTAAACATTCTTCACACTCTTTTGTCCAAACAAATTTAACCCCTTTACGTGTGAGCTTCGTTAATGGGTTTGCCAATCGGGCAAAATTCTGGACGAAACGTTGATAATAACCTACCAAACCAATAAAACTACATACCTCAGTTATACTTGTAGGTGCTGGCCATTCTTGGATTGCCTTGGTCTTAGAAGTATCAATAGAGATTCCATCTTTAGAGACAATATGGCCAAGAAAAGAAATCTCATGGAGCCAGAATTCACACTTGCTAAACTTTCCTTATAATTCATGCCTCCTCAGAGTCTTAAAGATAATGCGCAAGTGATTTTCATGATCTTCATTGGTTTTGGATTATACCAAGATATCATAAATAAATACCACCAAAAATTCATCGAGATACTCCTTAAAAACTCTATTCATCATATCCATGAATACAGAGGGTGCATTAGTCAATCCAAAAGGCATTACAGTAAACTCGTAATGCCCGTACCTGGTTCGAAATGCTGTCTTCGGAATGTCTTCCTTCTTCACACACAACTGATGGTATCCAGATCGAAGGTCAATCTTTGAAAATTATTGAGCTCCATGAAGTTGGTCAAATAAATCATCAATACGAGGTAGGGAATACTTGTTCTTTATCGTTATAGCATTGATCTCCATGTAGTCGATACATAACCTCATAGATCCATCTTTCTTTTTAACAAAAAGAACAGGGGCTCCCCATGGAGAAAAACTAGGGCGAATAAATCCTTTATTACTCAACTCCTCTAGTTGTTTCATTAGTTCGACTAACTCTACAGTGGTCATTCTATAAGGGGTCTTCGATATAGGCCTTGATCCAGGAATTAAATCAATGGAATACTCAACTTCTCATTCTGGAGGATGTCCAGGTAAATCTTCCGGAAATACATCTACAAATTCTTTCACAACAGGTACATCCTCTATTTGAACATTCCTTTCCTCACCCACAGTCATTTCATTCTCTTCCTCCCCAATAATTTAATTAAGTTGAGCTACTGGGGGTGGATCTAAATAAGAATTAGGTGGTGATGATTGTGCTCTAAAGATAAGGTGTTCCTTATCATTATCATCAAGAACCGTAACCTCTTTCTTCTTACAATAAATCTTCGCATCATAGTCTGAAATCCAGTCCATACCAAGGATTATATCAAACTCAATCATAGGTATGACGATGAGATCAGCAGATAAAGAACATTTATGTGCTCTAATGGGGACTGATTCACAAAACTTTGTTGCAATGATACTTCCCTTAGGGGTTTTAACTGACAACTCCCTTATTAAATCAAATTGGAAATATCTAATTTTCTTAGCAAACTGGGAAGATATGAAACAATGCGATGATCCAGAATCAAATAATGCATTTGCTAAACTTGACGAAACCATTAAATTACCTTCCACCACGTCTTTCGGAACTTCTACCTCAGCAGTAGTGATAACATAAGCCTGGCCTTGATCCCTTGGCCTTTTCTGAGGTAAGTTCTCCTGACGCTTAGGACATTCATTTGCATAATGCCCCATCTCCTTGCAATTGTAGCACTGAACATTGGTAGCTTCCTTCTTCCCCTTGAAATCACGAGCTTGGTGGCCTTTTTCACCACACTTGTAACAGACTCCCATTCCCTTCAACCAAGTACCAGGACGTTTCTTTCCGCATTTACCACAGGATGGATATTCAACCTTTCCCTTCTTCCCCTTATTTCCATTCCCAGATTGATCAGCAGGTCTCTTCTTCTCTTTATTTGCTTTAAAGTCATAAGACTTAGAGAATTCCATTTCAGTCTTGATATCACATGAGACAATGTCTTCGTATGAAGAAAAGGATTGTGAGACTAATTCTCGACGAAGAAATTGTTTTAACCCATAAAATAAACGATCAATCTTACTTCTTGGGTTACGTATATAATCTCAAGCATACCTTGCTAACCTTGTAAAATTAGCCTCATACTTTGCGATATTCTCATCTTCCTTCTGTCTCAGACTCAGAAATTGCCTTTCCATATCTGCTCGATGGTCGCGAGGAAAGTATTTTTCTAAAAACAGATCTTTGAACTCCCTCCATTAAATATTTGATACTTCATCATCTTCCTTCATGTTTTGAATCAATGACCACCATTGATCAGCATCTCCAGTGAGGCGGTAAACTGCCATGATAACTTTTTCCATTTCACTGCTCCCCAAAGCCTGAAATATTTTCTCTAGGTAATTTATCCATTGCTCAGCATCTATGGGATTTGTACTCCCATTGAACATTGTTGGTTGTTTCCTCATGAATCGATCTAACATTGATCCTCCACGCTGTGCATCAGGGTGCTCCATACAGGTAAGGTTATTATTCATAACCTGAGTAAGTTGTCCCAGTATGGTGATTAGCTGATCGGCACCAGTTGCATCACCAGCTCCACTATAATTATCTTGAGCAGGAGGTAAATCCCTACATGGAGTGCGTGCATTGACACATTTTCCATTTCTTCCACTAGGAGCCATTTCTAAACAATGGCATAAACTAGATCAGTTTATGAATCAAAATACATAATCCCATATTTATAAAACAATTAACAGAAATTGAACTATTTATGGATATAATCCATAATCATAAAAATGTTTTCTTTGAGGAAGTATATACTCATAAACCCTTCATAATTATTTGTAAAGAAAATGAGAGTTATCCTAATCATATCCCCTGGGAGTGTCGTAACCAAGAGTGCAGCAAGGCCCGTTGTCGTGCACCAGTTCCCGTTCGAGTCTAGCTCAAAGCGGTGTTTTCGGGTTTTACCCCTAGGTACATCTGTGCCAGAGCCACCTCTACCTGCTCGTATCCAGATAGGGATGTATTTCTCGGAAAACTCACAAAATCTCTATAATACCAAAATTCTAGGAAGTTCTTCTATACTAATCCTCAAAGATCATCTTAGGTCTACATGCTCTAATCAGAGTTTATCTAAATCTAGCTTCCAAGGTTTGTACTAAACTTCCTCTGATACCAACTATAACACCCCAACCCTAGTTACTCAAAGTCGGTGCATTATTACATAACATTGGCATGATCAGAAGAAAGATCAAATCTCGAAAGACCGATTGGTTTAGTAGCCTTGGAAACACTAGATATATTCATAAGTCTTACATTACATCATAAAATGACAAACTACTACAACAACATATTGACTCCATAATCCACACTCATATACCCACATAATATCCCCACAGGTCATTCATAATTTACTTCTTCACTTCCTGGAAAAAATGAAACATAGAAAAGGGGTGAGCTCAAATGCCCAGTAAGGAAAACAATATAGCGGAAACTTTCATAAATAAGAATAAACATTTAAGGCAATGTATACTAAAACAAAAGCCTTTCAAACTTGAACTTTAAACATAGTATGGCATAAATAAAATGAAATAATTCCATTTACTTATTCAGATGGATATTCTACTAATCGAATAATCACATGCAAAAACAATAACCACTTTCATAATGATGGAATGCATAATGCCATACTATCATAACCACATAGCCCAACCCTCGTGCCAAGACTATAAATAAGATTTTGCCAAGGCCTTGTGCCAAGACACTAGTTTGTCTCATGAGACCTACCGATGCATCGAGGAGCTATAGCGGGCTCCACCCGTCACATATTAAGTCCAATGCATTCCCATATGAAAAGGTTTAAACATAACATAAATATTCCTATTAAAATTAGAATACGAAATGTAAATACTTTCACCATAAACCATGAATGGTATAAAAATAGCACATCCACAGTCAAACATATCAAAAAACCTTCAATACAATATAGAAGTTTTGTATCATAATAAATCAACTTAAAATAAGCGTAAAATCCATCAAAGGATGTTGACATAGATGAAATCAAAACTCTTTTTAGAGAAATATCTCTTTCTATTTTGAAATCATTTAAGAGTAATATATTTATAAAATAAAACATTTTCTTTGAAAATATTCTTATAATCTTGTAAGGGAAGCTTCGACGATTTTATAACGGCGGAAAATAGCCGCACCTGCCGTATAAGTTAAAAAAACATTCTTACCTTAATTTTGTCGAAAAGGTTAAAAAGAACCTTGTTTGGAAAATAACGGAAAGATTTCTTTATAAACCTCTTATAAAAATTCAAACAAGGGTATAAATGACTTAACCCATATTCTTGTGAATAGTAAAAATGTTTTGAAATACATTTTTAAGAAACATGGATGTGGATGATAAAGAGATCCCAGTAGATTATTACGTATCAACAACCTCGGATAATGAAGAGATTGTGAAATAAACCCTTAACTTGTACTTTTACTTGGTTGGGGTAGGTTAAAATCCTTTATAATGGTGAAATAAATTTTATTAAATTATAAAAGAATCATATATATTAATATCATATGATATATTATCTTTTAACATTGATTTGTTAATAATATCTTAGAATTATCGTCGTTTCGGGTGTTAACTTACTCGTTTTCTTTTATATGTTTTGTTACATAAGCCGTGTTTGTTGCATGATATAAAGTCCTTAAACATCATTTTTAAATCATCAAATGATAATTAAACTTGAACGGATATGATGGAGAATGAATCTTATCGCGTTCTTGGAGACGGTAGTCCGTACGTACGCACGAGCGACAATATCATTCTTTTGATATTAAAATAATATATAAATGGATGGTATATCATATATAAAGAATTATTAACTTTTCATATTTAATATTTAAATGAGTTACAGATCATTATTATACCCATCCAAATAATTATATATTGAATAACAATTACACCACGACGTGGAGACGGTAAGTCGTACGTACGCACATATGGTGACATGTTATTCAAAGGGGGGATAGAATACTGAATATGGTTGTACCATATTTATGATAACATCACAGTATATGTGAGATACTGGAGTTATTATTTTAGAATGGTAATAACAAAGAAAGAAGAAGTGGAAGAACAAAGGAACTTGAAAAGGGGTGGTGAAAACATTACCTCTTCTTCGGGTTCTTCCTGTTGATTTGATCAAAAGGGCTCCTTAGGTTGGCTTTAAGATCAAACTAATTCCTCTAGGTTGTAGTGAGGGAAGTTGGGAGAGTATTTGGGTAGAGGTTGGACGAAACAAAAGGCTTTGAAGGTGTGAAGAAATGAGAAGGAGGAGTGCCCTTTTATAAGAGGGGTGAGGGGCACCTTTGGAAAAACTAGAAATATTAATTTATAATAAATTCATATTCGGTTTCTAATGGATCCAAAGTTTATTATTTAAATTTTAAGGTGAGGATGGGTCGAAAACAACTCAACCAATAGAATTTAGACAGGTTTGGGTACTTATATTAACCTTATCTTTAAGTATTAATTCTAAGTTAATTAGTTTCACTTTTACAATGTCTCTTTGTATTTTTATATAATATGGTTAATAAACTTACTATATACATCCAAGAGACCCCCAAGTGGTCCATTAATGATGAAACTATAATGATATACGTCTCTTGGCCGAACCTTAGATTTTTAGGAATTTAATATCAATTAATAATATAATATTTGTTTTAAGAACTCTTTTATGTCAATTTTGACACTATTCAATAGTTGATTTTTGTGAAACTCATAATAGATTTATTACTTAGAAAAAAGTAAATTAAATCAATAATAATAAATCATATTATCCTAGAAAATTATTTTAATTAATTAAAAGTTTCATGTTATATTTATTTGGGTATTAATAATATCAATTATTTTAATTTTTCACTATTATAGTAATTACTTCATCATCATTGTGTCGTAAATGAATTAAATTATGTAATGTCTAAAAATTATAAATAAAATATAATTATGTAGGAAATCTTTTTATCTTTCTAATGAATATTTATAATCTAAAATCTAACATATATAACCCTATGTAAAAATTGTTTTCCTAAAAGATATATGCTTGTGTCATTTTTGTATTCATTTTAACTTAATTAAAATAAAGTGTCCCTATCACCTACAAGTGGCACCATGGGGTCCCAAAATCGACCCAAAGTTTCCTCTGGTCGAAACCGTATCAAAAAAGGCTAGGACACATTTTAGGGTAATTTAGTATTATTATAATATTATTTTTTCACCCTTATTTACCGGATTTACCCTTAACCATGGTAAATAAAATATTTACCGCAATAATTATTCAAAATGTCTAAAAATAAAAGTTACCTATTTACACAATTTGAATATCCTGATTTCAAATATGGAATCCATTTTTCTAAATTTAGAACACAGAAGTGGCAGAAATTAATTTAAAATTAATTCCCGCTGCCAAATCAAAAAGCGTGTTTTTAAGAGATAATAACTATCAAAAGATTGACACTTGTTTATGTTCGGTTTAATTGTAAAATTATGTCCAATGACCAAAATTATATTAAATGGTAAAAATAAATTCTAAATATACTTTAAAACCACTCAAATTCATAATTTATCACTATTAATTATTTTGATTAAAAAAGTTGTTTTTAATTAAAATTTTGTAATTTTCACTATTCATCAAAATATTAAAGTTATCCGAAAAGTACCAAAATTTCATCTTAGGCTAAATTCGATATTCCGAATCCAAAAATGAATTCCATTTTGAAATATAAAATATATATAATTTCAAAAATTAGGCATTACCATTCATAACGGCTAGTTTAATTGGTTATGGTGTGTTAGAACTCGGTGTTGCGTACAACACACGCTATCACATTAATTAAAGAGAAGCGTACCGTAGAAGCTTGGGGTGTTACATTCTACCCTCCTTCAAATAATTTCGTCCTCTAAATTTCTGGAATACTTATCACATGAAAAGACTCAGGTGGTTCTTCATCATAAGTTCCTCGGGTTCCCACGTTGCCTCTTCCATTTTATGGTTTCTCCAAAAAACTTTTACCAGACGCGTCGTCCGGTTTCTCAGCACTTGTTCTCTCATGTCAAGAATCTTGAAGGGCTCTTCACAATAAGACAAACTGGGTTCCAGTTCTAATTCTTCATAGGTGAGTACATGCGTTGGGTCAGGCATGTATTTCCTCAACAGAGATACGTGGAACACATCGTGAATATAAGGCCCCTGCCTTAAACCTTACTTAATCTTGAGTTATTACAAGATTACACATTGAGGATCTTTTCTGGTTTAGAGTTTTAGAGAATTAGATCATGAAACATTCATTACATTCCACATATAAACAAAGTGGTTACAGAAAAGACAATATTCATTCTTCCCATCAACGAAAACATATTTAAAATAAAACATGGATTCTTTCTTGACACATCCTTGACACTATCATCACATCATGTACCTTTCCCTTGACCTGTGAAAAATATTTCAAAAACTTGGGATGAGCATAAAAAGCTCAGTAAGAGTTATAAAAATATGGAAAGGAAACATGAGTTCATATATACATTAGAATGAAATCACACATTACCCATAAAACATAGGCATATCAAATCATGAATAAATCATAGAAAACATAAGAAATAAAGGTAACTTGAGGCATTCATAATATTCTTACATAGGGAGTAACCCTCTTGGTTACGTTTGGAATACCCATCACAATATATTCCCAAAATCTCTTCGGAGAAACCTTAACGTTTCACTCCTTCGAGTTACCCAATGCATTGGAGAGCTATAACGGGCTCACCCGCCCTTAGTTTATCACGGAACCACCCGTCTTCATAATAATTCCCAAGAACCATAACATAATCATATCACATAAAACATGCATAAAGGAAACATAAAATTTCCACATTTCAATCATGAGATATCAATACAACACATTGATATAAAAACATTATGAAAACCATTTTCAATACCAAAATAAAATAATTAATAAAGAGATTTTTGAATCAAAGTGTCTCATACCACCTTGAAGCTTAAAATTTTAAACCATTAATATACATATAAATAAATCCTTAAAACCATTTTGAAAACATGGATATTAATAAGAACAAATAAATAAAACATTTAAAACGATATTTTGGTTAAAGGGGTTTTACCAAAATCAGAGACACTTGAATACAATAATTGAGGAATAACATTTAGTAAAAACTTTATAATATCATGAGAATAAATGGATTCATGATATAATACTCCAAAGGACAGTATATACACCATATAAGAGTTAATTGGTGCATAACAACAATGAACTCTCAATAGAAATGTCAAATGTGATGAAATCCCTTATAAAGAATGTATCCTTAAATTAAGGACAAATCAATCTCAAAAAAATATGTGTGACAAATATAAATACACCCAATATAAGTGGATATTAAGTGTAAAACAATAAAAGGTCATTCACACATATTCAATGGATGACATATTCAATGACTACATGTTGAACCCAATGAAATCGAAATTGGGTTAAAAAGTTCCCTTGACAGCCTAATGCCATCACATCAGAAAGAGTTGATGAGAGATAAAAAGAGTATCTCATCACTTGGAAATAAAATTTACATCAACAAGGATATATGAGAACATATCCCAAAATAAAAATATGTAAATTGAAAGACCCAACAAAAGAAGTCTTTTAAAAAAAGAGGAGGGTGAAAGGTTCCCTTACCGACTTGGGTAACTTTCAAAACATACACCCCATGAAAGAAGGACAATAGATCACTGATGTAAATACTCATAAACGAAATTATATTACAAAAAGAGTTGAATAATGGGCAGTACATGCACCACTCAATGGAATTTGTGGCAAATGTAGCATAAATCTCACGAGAATAAAAGTGAGATGAAAAATCCCTTACGAAAATTCGGCAGCCTAACGGCGCCACTCAAAACTTCAAAAAATGATTTATGAGAGGAAATAGGGTCTCTCATCATATTGAACATAATAATTACAGTATGAGTAATATAAAATAACATCCCAATCATAAGAAATATGAGCATAAAAGGAATGACATAAAGAGTGTACTTAAAAAGAAAGAGAGGTGTAGGATCCCTTACCTCGAGTCCGACTTGACTCGATCGTTCTTTAATCTCCTGAATAATAAACTTGAGTTAATTTTTACTTCCTTAAGAACCTTTTTCAAGTTCATTATTCCTTTTATACCACTTATTACCATGTCATAAACATTATGTAATCATTTAAGTTAATAATATTTATTTTGCCGATATTTGGTTCTTAAGTCGAAAGTGGACTTCTTACAATTACATGTTGTTCGTGTGGCCAAATGTTTATTATATCCAGAATTGTATTCATGATGTAGATATCATATATGTCATATATATCCAGTACATGCATGAATTTATAACATTACATAATCATTTAGAGGTAAGAAATGAAATGCACCGTTCATGGAGACGGTAAGCCGTACGTACGCATGAACGCTACTTTCATTTCTATTTCGTATTTTATAGAATGGAATAATAATTATATAAAGGTATATTCTATTCCAGTATAACAACATATATAATATCATATTTCCATCCTTTATACATCCCACATATGGTATTTAACGAATCAAATCACTTTGAGGGGGCGGTAGTCCGCACTTCCTTAAATGAAGATATCGCGTATACCCATAATGGAAGCCATAAAGGTAAGACAACAATGAAAAATACAGAAGCATAAGGAAAAAATAAAAATATTATATATCATATATAAAAATAGTGACATCATAATGGCCACCTTTGAAGGTGTTAAATGAGTATTGAACAATCATCGTTTCGGGAGGCAGAATTTCACCATCCACGGAAACCGTATGTTCTTTAACCATTTGATGTAGTTGTGTGAGATTGTAGCTCTAATAAATCTTATAACAACATCATAGTATATTTAAGATACTGGTGTTGTTACAAAATAAATAAATAAAAAGAGTTTAGGGGGTTGGAGAAGCAAAATAAAACAAATGAACATGAGAGAATGAATTACCTTTAAAAGTGTAACTCCTTTTGATTTGAGCCTAAAGGCTTCCTTTTAAAGGATTATGCCCAAAGGGAATCCTCTAGGATGAGGAGAGGGATTTGGAGAGAGTAAATGGGCAGGGGTTGGCCGAGCCAAAGGCTTTATGAGTGTGTGAAAAGAGGTATAGGTGGGGGCCTTTTATAAGAGGAGAGGAGGGGCACTTTTGGAAAGTAAGGAAATATTACTTTATTTGAAAATGTGTTTCGGTTTTAAAAGGTCCCACATTGATATAATTAGTGTATAAGGTTATAAGGGTTCTAAATCCACCCATACAATAAGTTTTGGACATGTGTAGTTCATAGATATTACATTATATTTCCATTTTATTTTAATCGTTAAATAATGATGTCATCACTGCATCATTATGATGTCATAAATAATTTAATTTATATAATGTCTAAAAATTAAAAAAAAATTACTATGATGTAGGAAATCTTTTTATCTTTACAATGACTTTTTATAATGAAAAATATGACTTGAATAACCCTAATTAAAAATTGTTTTAGTAAAACATATCATGTTTGTGTCAATTTTACTTTTCCATTAAATAAAAATATATTATTGTCATTTTCCAACTAAAGTGGCACCATGGGGTCCCCAAGTTGGCCCATGGCTTTTCTTGGTCGGTCATGACTCACCCAATAGGTTTAGGACAAGTGTAATGGTGTTTTCACATTCTTATAATATCATTTTTACCTTAAACTACACTAATTACCACTAATCGCGATTAAAAACATAATAAGTTACTATTCACCAAAAAATTATTTTTATCCCATTGAACCAAATTTTACCTCTTAATGACAACCATGTATGTCGGATATTTAAAATTCAATACACATTAGTGGTAAACTTTCATTTAACTGAAAAATCAGTTTGGTTGATTACCACTTAGTGGTTTCACTATTCATCAAAAATTGGAGTTTTTCAGAAAAATACCAATACTTCACCCTAAGCTATATTTGATATTCCGAATTCAAAAATGTAGTACGTTTTAAAAAATTCAAAACATATTAGTCACATTAATTAATTTAATAATTAATTCCCGTTGTCAGAGCAAATAGCGTGTTTTTATAAAACAATAAGTATCAAAAGATTGTCACTAGTTTAAGTCTGATTTCAAAGTGAAATTAATTCCAACGACCACTATTGGATTTAATGGTAAAAATATTTTCTAATTTCACTTTAAAACCAATTCAAAATATTATCTAATCATATAAATAAATTATATTAAAAAGAGATTTTGAATCAAAACACAACATTTTACACTATTCATTAAAAAAAAGAACTCTATCGGAAAAATACCAAAACATTACACAAAGTAAAATTTGATGTCCCGATTCTTAGTAAGAGTTTTATTTGGTCCAAAATAATGTTTAAGAGTGAACAAAACTATATTTAATGATGGTTCAACATCAAAAGGTGATAAGTGAACCTTTATTGAAAACTAGGGCATATACGCCTAAAATTGAATTCTTTCCGTATTTTAAGACTTTATCTTTTATTGGATAAATGTAAAAACATTTAAAAACATATATAATCATATTTTAGTTATTTCTATCCATTCCTGCCAATACAACGGCTACATGTTAACTACCATTTAAAATAATATTATTAGAGTGCAATGTAAGATTCCCAAGAAACTCGTTGTTGCGTGTTGGGTACGCCATCGAGCATAGCATCCCCTTTAAAGTCATATTAATATTTTATTCACAAATAGGGATAAATATGAAAATGTCATATTCTTTATTTACCTGGGGTGTTACATCCTTCCCCCCTTTTGGGAATTGCGTCCTCGCAATTTTAAAATTGCGCTTGGAAACATCCTTGAAAGTCCCACATCGGAACAAGAGTTGGTAAAACAATCACTTTAAAATAAAGAAAGATAAGTACAGAGGTCACCCGAGTTAACCCATACTAGGATTCCAAGTATGAAAATATGGACATAGAGGAAAAAACAAAGGGTCATGTTCTGATGGAGAGTGATAGAAAACATGTTTAGGAGAAAGTTAACCATGAGAAAATCACAAACTTGTGATGGGTTAAACGGTATTCGATTCCCCAGTAGGAAAAGTTAATAGACAACATTTTTGTTTTAAGTTACTTTTTATTGAGGAATTTATTCATAAGGAAACATAATCACTTATCATATTGACTTTCAACTTTTATTAGATTCCTTACAAAAACTCATATTTTCTCCAAAAGACGAGTATTTAGGAAGACTTGTTCACATTAAGAGTACTATAATCAACTTCTAGAGAATCACCTAATCCACAAAATAGAACTATATACTTCCCATGTCTTTAGACTTTAACCAAAACCAAAACCAAAAAGGCTAGTACAAGATCAGATAATCCAGAAAAGGATAACCCTTTATAAAAAGAAAATCTATTCTTAATCTCCAAAATTTGTCCAACAAAACCCAAAGTTCAACGAGGACCATTAGATAAACAATTTGTCCATAAAATTCTTCAAAGTAAACCAAAATAAGATTGAAACCCAAATATTTGAAGGATTTAGTCACATAGTCTTCCAAGTTAAATCGTAACATTTATCTCCAAACAACATCAGTTGCTCCTAAAGTCTCGTATTGAAAAGTAATTAACCAAATCACATATCCTCCATGATAGGATAATCATTTTCATAAATAACCTAAAATTAACTTACTCTTAATTCATAAAATCATATAACTAGAAATAATCAGTCAAACTAACCAGGGACTTCACGTAGTCCAGTGGTAGGCGATAAATACCAGTTGCACTTTTTTTGTGGGTTCGATTCCCGCAGCTTTGTCCGACGCGACGGGTTGTCACACGGTCTGCGTGTTGTCCTTTTTATAAAACTCCAAAAATAACCCCAACATGTTTTAAACTAAATAGTATCCTTATAACTTTAATTTTCATCCAAATTTATTATGATCTCAACACCTTAATTCTTGAAGTCTTATTTCACCACCATAAGATAAAATAAAACAATTCCCAAAATGAATAACATCATACCCTGATCATGGCATCCACTCGGTCTCATCGTCATCTTGCTCACGTAGGTAGAAGTCCCATTCATTACAACAATGATTTAGAGATCCTTCAAAATCATTTGCTTCCTCCATCCAAATACACCTCATGAAACATGGGTCATATGGGTGTTCACAGAAAAACAGTTTTGGAAAATAATCATGTATGACATATAATTCCAAAACATCTGATAAAACATGATTTCTAAAAAATATTCGGACCGAAATTGAGTTGAAACTTTCTATCATTGGTCCTTTTAAAATACCATAAGTATGTGATGTGAGACTATATTTTAAAAGCAAATATAAATAGGTTGTGCAAGGGTCTCCTTCCTCAGCACCATTTTGAAAATCATAATATGCTTCAAATTCTTGTGATAAGGTAAAATATTTGAAAATACCTTGATAATATTTACCTCTCTTGAAAACATGAGAATAGTGTGAAAATAGTATTTTTCTAAAAACAACCCATGATCCACGATGATAACGAGGTATAGTGGAGGTGTTTGATATCTCAAACAAATGCTTGTAAGTGAGTTGTATGCTAGAAAAAGTTTCACAATCATCCGAAGATGACTTTGCAATAATTATTGCAAGCATGTCATCAGGAAGAGATAGAAATGTCGTTTGAGATCCTCCCCCTTCCATTCATAACCGACTTTACATGACCTGAAAAAAAAAATTTAAAACAAGGATTTAACTGAAATAATAGTTATAGGGACTGATCATGTGCCTCACAAAAACTCCTAATCCCTAAAGTTGTCTAAACCGACCTTTGATACCAACTATAATGCCCCACCCTTAAACCTTACTTAATATTGAGTTATTACAAGATTACACATTGAGGATCTTTTCTGGTTTAGAGTTTTAGAGAATTAGATCATGAAACATTCATTACATTCCACATTTAAACAAAGTGGTTACATAAAAGACAATATTCATTCTTCCCATCAATGAAAACGTATTTAAAATAAAACATGGATTCTTTCTTGACACATCCTTGACACTATCATCACATCATGTACCTTTCCCTTGACCTGTGAAAAATAATTCAAAAACTTGGGATGAGTATAAAAATCTCAGTAAGAGTTATAAAAATATGGAAAGGAAACATGAGTTCATATATACATTAGAATGAAATCACACTTTACCCATAAAATATACGCATATCAAATCATGAATAAATCATAGAAAACATAAGACATAAAGGTAACTTGAGGCATTCATAACATTCTTACGTAGGGAGTAACCCTCTTGGTTACGTTTGGAATACCCATCACAGTATATTCCCTAAATCTCTTCGGATAAACCTTAACGTTTCACTCCTTCGCGTTACCCAATGCATTAGAGAGCTATAACGGGCTCACCCGCCCTTAGTTTATCACAGAACCACCCGTCTTCATAATAATGACCAAGAACCATAACATAATCATATCACATAAAACATGCATAAAGGAAACATAAAATTTCCACATTTCAATCACGAGATATCAATACAACACATTGATATAAAAACATTATGAAAACCATTTTCAATACCAAAATAAAATAATTAATAAAGAGATTTTTGAATCAAAGTGTCCCATACCACCTTGAAGCTTAAAATTTTAAACCATTAATATCCATATAAATAAATCCTTAAAACCATTTTGAAAACATGGATATTAATAAGAACAAATAATTAAAACATTTAAAATGATATTTTAGTTAAAGGGGTTTTACCAAAATCAGAGACACTTGAATACAATAATTGAGGAATAACATTTAGTAAAAACTTTATAATATCATGAGAATAAATGGATTCATGATATAATACTCCAAAGGACAGTATATACACCATATAAGAGTGAATTTGTGCATAACAACAATGAACTCTCAATAGAAATGTCAAATGTGATGAAATCCCTTATAAAGAATGTATCCTTAAATTAAGGACAAATCAATCTCAAAAAAATATGTGTGAAAAATATAAATACACCCAATATAAGTGGATATTAAGTGTAAAACTATAAAAGTTCATTCACACATATTCAATGGATGACATATTCAATGATTACATGTTGAACCCAAAGAAATCGAAATTGGGTTAAAAAGTTCCCTTGACAGCCTAACGGCATCACATCAAAAAGAGTTGATAAGAGATAAAAAGAGTATCTCATCACTTGGACATAAAATTTACATCAACAAGGATATATGAGAACATATCCCAAAATAACAATATGTAAATTAAAAGACCCAACAAAAGAAGTCTTTTAAAAAAAGAGGAGGGTGAAAGGTTCCCTTACCGACTTGGGTAACTTTCAAAACATACACCCCATGAAAGAAGGACAATAGATCACTGATGTAAATACTCATAAACGAAAGTATATTACACAAAGAGTAGAATAATGGGAAGTACATACACCACTCAATGGAATTTGTGGCAAATGTAGCATAAATATCACGAGAATAAAAGTGAGATGAAAAATCCCTTACGAAAATTCGGCAGCCTAACGGCGCCACTCAAAACTTCCAAAAATGATTTATGAGAGTAAATAGGGTATCTCATCATATTGAACATAATAAGTACAGTAGGAGTAATATAAAATAACATCCCAATCATAAGAAATATGAGCATAAAAGGAATGACATAAAGAGTGTACTTAAAAAGAAAGAGAGGTGTAGGATCCCTTACCTCGGGTCCGACTTGACTCGATCGTTCTTTAATCTCCTGAATAATAAACTTGAGTTAATTTTTACTTCCTTAAGAACATTTTTCAAGTTAATTATTCCATTTATACCACTTATTACCATGTCATAAACATTATGTAATCATTTAAGTTAATAATATTTGTTTTGCCGATATTTGGTTCTTAAGTCGAAAGTGGACTTCTTACAGTTAAATGTTGTTCGTGTGGACAAATGTTTATTATATACAGAATTGTATTCATGATGTAGATATCATATATGTCATATATATCCAGTACATGCATTCATTTAAAACATTACATAATCATTTAGAGGTAAGAAATGAAATGCACCGTTCATGGAGACGGTAAGTCGTACGTACGCATGAACACTACTTTCATTTCTATTTCGTATTTTATAGAATGGAATAATAATGATATAAAGGTATATTATAATTCCAGTATAATATCATATATAATATCATATTTCCATCCTTTATACATCCCACATATGGTATTTAACGAATCAAATCACTTTGAGGGGGCGATAGTCCGCACTTCCTTAAATGAAGATATCGCGTATACCCATAATGGAAGCCATAAAGGTAAGACAACAATGAAAAATACAGAAGCATAAGGAAAAAATAAACATATTATATATCATATATAAAAATAGTGACATCATAATGGCCACCTTTGAAGGTGTTAAATGAGTATTGAACAATCATCGTTTCGGGAGGCAGAATTTCATCATCCACAGAAACCGTATGTTCTTTAACCATTTGATGTAGTTGTGTGAGAGTGTAGCTCGAATAAATCTTATAACAACATCCTAGTATATTGAAGATACTGTTTTTGTTACAAAAGAAATAAATAAAAAGATTTTAGGGGGTTGGAGAAGCAAAATAAAACAAATGAACTTGAGAGAATGAATTACCTTTAAAAGTGTAACTCCTTTTGATTTGAGCCTAAAGGCTTCCTTTGAAAGGATTCTGCCCAAAGGGAATCCTCTAGGATGAGGAGAGGGATGTGGAGAGAGTAAATGGGCAGGGGTTGGCCGAGCCAAAGGCTTGATGATTGTGTGAAAAGAGGTAGAGGTGGGGGCCTTTTATAAGAGGAGAGGAGGGGTACTTTTGGAAAGTAAGGAAATATTACTTTATTTGAAAATGTGTTTCGGTTTTAAAAGGTCCCACATTGATATAATTAGTGGATAAGGTTATAAGGGTTCGAAATCCACCCATACAATAAGTTTTGGACATGTGTAGTTCATATATATTACATTATATTTCCATTTTATTTTAATCGTTAAATAATGATGTCATCACTGCATCATTATGATGTCATAAATAATTTAATTTATTTAATGTCTAAAAATTATAAAAAAAATTACTATGATGTAGGAAGTCTTTTTAGATTTCCAATTACTATTTATAATAAAAAATATGACTTTTATAACCCTACTTAAAAATTTTTTTAGTCAAACATATCTTGTTTGTGTCAATTTTACTTTTCCATTAAATAAAAATATATTATTGTCATTTTCCAACTAAAGTGGCACCATGGGGTCCCCAAGTTGGCCCATGGATTGTCTTGGTCGGCCATGACTCACCCAATAGGTGTAGGACAAGTGTCATGGTGTTTTCACAGTCTTATAATATCATTTTTACCTTAAACTACACTAATTACCACTGATCGCGATTAAAAACATAATAAGTTACTATTCACCAAAAAATTAATTTTATCCCATTGAACCACATTTTACTTCTTAATGACAACCATGTATGTCGGATTTTTAAAATTAAATACACATTAGTGGTAAACTTTCATTTAACTGAAAAATCAGTTTGCTTGATTACCACTTAGTGGTTTCACTATTCATCAAAAATTGGAGTTTTTCAGAAAAATACCAAAAATTCACCCTAAGCTATATTTGATATTCCGAATTCAAAAATGAAGTCCGTTTTAAAAAATTCAAAACATATTAGTCACATTAATTAATTTAATATTTAATTCCCGTTGTCAGAGCAAATAGCGTGTTTTTATAAAACAATAAATATCAAAAGATTGACACTAGTTTAAGTCTGATTTCAAAGTGAAATTAATTCCAACGACCACTATTGGATTTAATGGTAAAAATATTTTCTAATTTCACTTTAAAAACAATTAAAAATATTATCTAATCATATAAATAAATTATATTAAAAAGAGATTTTGAATCAAAACACAACATTTTACACTATTCATTAAAAAAAATGAACTCTGTCGGAAAAATACCAAAAAATTACACAAAGTAAAATTTGATGTCCCGATTCTTAGTAAGAGTTTTATTTGGTCCAAAATAATGTTTAAGAGTGAAAAAAACTATATTTAATGATGGTTCAACATCAAAAGGTGATAAGTGAACCTTTAGTGAAAACTAGGGCATATACGCCTAAAATTGAATTCTTTCCGTATTTTAAGCCTTTATATTTTATTGGATAAATGTAAAAACATTTAAAAACATATATAATCATATTTTAGTTATTTCTATCCATTCCCGCCAATACAACGGCTACATGTTAACTATCATTTAAAATAATATTATTAGAGTGCAACGTAAGATTCCCAAGAAACTCGTTGTTGCGTGTCGGGTACGCCATCGAGCATAGCATCCCCTTTAAAGTCATATTAATATTTTATTCACAAATAGGGATAAATATGAAAATGTCGTATTCTTTATTTACCTGGGGTGTTACAGTGAACTTTGGAGAGACTTGGCGGCATTGCCAACCGGTAAGCCACAACCCCAATTAGTTCTAAAATTTCGAAAGGTCCGATGTACCTGGGACTCAATTTACCTTTCTTACCAAAACATATGACTCCCTTCCATGGAGATACATTCAGGAAAACATGATCACTGACTTGAAATTCCAAATCCTTCCTTAGATTATCGGCATAGCTCTTCTTCCTACATTGAGCTGCTTTGATGTGATTTTGGATTACCTTCACCTTTTCCACTGTTTCCTCCACCAGTTATGGGCCTACAAGTTTTCATTCACCAACGTCATCCCAACAGGTTGGTGTACGACATCTCTTTCTGTATAACACTTCATATGGTGCCATCTGAATACTCGAATGGAAGCTATTGTTATGGGAAAATTCTACCAGAGGTAAATATTGATCCCACATACCCTGAAAGTCAAGTGAGAAAGATCTCAACATGTCTTCTAAGGTTTGAATAGTCCGTTCTGATTGTCCGTCTGTCTGAGGGTGGTAAGCAGTGCTCAAATGAAGTTCAGTATCCAGGGATTTCTGAAGACTTTTCAAAAATCTTGATGTAAAACAGGGATCACGATCAGAAACAATCGATATGGGTACTCCATGAAGTCTCACAACTTCATTTATATATATTCTTGATAGACGTTCCAGGGGTAGATCTTCTCTTATAGCAAGAAAATGTACTGAATTGGTAAGACGATCAACAATAACCCATATTGCATCATTCCTTCTAGAAGTCTTTGGTAGCCCCATGACAAAGTCCATCGTAATATTGTCCCATTTCCACTCCAGTATGGGAAGAGGTTGCATGACTCCTCCAGGATGTTGCCTTCCAGCTTTCACTTGTTGACAAACCATACATCTTGATACAAAATCAGCAATCTCCCTCTTCATGTTGTCCCACCAAAAATGTTCCTTCAAACCTCTATACATTTTGGTGCTCCCAAGGTGTATAGAGAAATTGGAACTATGAGCATCATCCAGCAATTCCCTTTTTAGATCAGGTAAATCGGGAACACAAAGTCTCTTCCCGAATTTCCAAATTCCATCTTCATACACAAAGTCTCTCAATCTCCCATCATTCACATCTTTAATCTTCTTTTTAAATTCTTCATCATCGGTCAGAGAACTCTTAATCCTTTCTAGTAAAGATGGTTTGGAAACCATTTGAAAAACAATTGATGTTTCACCTTCCCTGGTTATTCCAATGTCCATCTTCACTAGATCCATGAAAATTGGATCCCTTTCAATTCTCATATTGTTCAAAACTCCATGGTCTTTTCTACTAAAAGAATCTGCCACCTTGTTTGCTTTCCCCGGGTGGTAGTGTATCGTACAATAATAATCCTTGAGTAATTCAATCCATCTCCTTTGCCTCATGTTGAGTTCTTTTTGTGAGAAAATATACTTCAAACTCTTGTGATCAGTATAAATCTCACATTTTTCACCATAGAGGTAGTTCCTCCATATCTTCAAAGCAAAGATCACACCTGCTAACTCGAGATCATGAGTAGGATAGTTTTGCTCATGAATTTTCAACTGTCGTGATGCATAAGAAATAAGTCTATCATTCTACATAAGGACACAACCAAGTCCTTTCTTTGATGCATCACTATAAATAACGAACCCATCATTCCCCGACGGTAGAGTCAATATTGGAGCATTGACTAATATTCTCTTCAGTTCTTCGAAACATTCTTCACACTCTTTTGTCTAAAAAAATTTAACCCCTTTACGTGTGAGCTTCGTTAATGGGTTAGCCAATCGAGCAAAATTCTGGACGAAACGTCGATAATAACCTGCCAAACCAATAAAACTACGTACCTCAGTTATACTCGTAGGTGCTGGCCATTCTTGGATTGCCTTGGTCTTAGAAGGATCAACATAGATTCCATCTTTAGGGACAATATGGCCAAGAAAAGAAATCTCATGGATCCAGAATTCACACTTGCTAAACTTTCCATATAATTCATGCCTCCTTAGAGTCTTCAAGATAATGCACAAGTGATTTTCATGGTCTTCGTAGGTTTTGGAGTATACCAAGATATCATCAATAAATACCACCACAAATTCATCGAGATACTCCTTAAAAACTCTATTCATCAGATCCATGAATACAGAGGGTGCATTAGTCAATCCAAAAGGCATTACAGTAAACTCGTAATGCTCGTACCTGGTTCGAAATGCTGTCTTCGGAATGTCTTCCTTCTTCACACACAACTGATGGTATCCAGATCGAAGGTCAATCTTTGAAAAGTATTTAGCTCCATGCAGTTGGTCAAATAAATCATCAATACGAGGTAGGGGATACTTGTTCTTTATCGTTATATCATTGATCTCCATGTAGTCGATACATAACCTCATAGATCCATCTTTCTTTTTAACAAAAAGAAAAGGGGCTCCCCATGGAGAAACACTAGGGTGAATAAATCCTTTATTACTCAACTCCTCTAGTTGTTTCTTTAGTTCGACTAACTCTACAGTGGCCATTCTATAAGGGGTCTTAGATATAGGCCTTGATCCAGGAATTAAATCAATGGAATACTCAACTTCTCGTTCTGGAGGATGTCCAGGTAAATCTTCCGGAAATACATCTACAAATTCTTTCACAACAGGTACATCCTCTATTTGAACATTCCTTTACTCACCCACAGTCATTTCATTCTCTTCCTCCCCAATAATTGAATTAAGTTGAGCTACTGGGGGTGGATCTAAATAAGAATTAGGTGGTGACGATTCTGATCTAAAGATAAGGTGTTCCTTATCATTATCATCATTAATCGTAACCTCTTTCTTCTTACAATAAATCTTCGCATCATAGTCCGAAAGCCAGTCCATACCGAGGATTATATCAAACTCAATCATAGGTATGACGATGAGATCAGTAGATAAAGAACATTTATGTGCTCTAATGGGGATTGATTCACAAAACTTTATTGCAATGATACTTCCCTTAGGGGTTTTAACTGACAACTCCCTTATTAAATCAAATTGGAAATATCTAATTTTTTTAGCAAAATGGGAAGATATGAAACAATGCGATGATCTAGAATCAAATAATGCATTTTCTAAACTTGAGGAAACCATTAAATTACCTGCCACCACGTCTTTCGGAGCTTCTACCTCAGCAGTAGTGATAGCATAAGCCTGGCCTTGATCCCTTGGCCTTTTCTGAGGTAAGTTCTCCTGACACTTAGGACATTCATTTGCATAATTCCCCATATCCCTACAATTGTAGCACTGAAAATTGGTAGCTTCCTTCTTCCCCTTGCAATCACGAGCTTGGTGGCCTTTTTCACCACACTTGTAACAGACTCCCATTCCCTTCAAGCAAGTACCAGGATGTTTCTTCCCGCATTTACCACAGGATGGATATTCAACCATTCCCTTCTTCCCCTTATTTCCATTCCCAGATTGATCAGCAGGTCTCTTCTTCTCTTGCTTTGCTTTAATGTCATAAGACTTAGAGAATTCCTTTTCAGTCTTGATAGCACATGAGACAATGTCTTCGTACGAGGAAATGGATTGTGAGACTAATGCTCGACGAAGAAATGGTTTTAACCCATCAAATAAATGATCAATATTACTTCTTGGGTTACATATATAATCCCTATCATACCTTGCTATCCTTGTAAAATTAGCCTCATACTTTGCGACATTCTCATCCTCCTTCTGTCTCAGACTCAGAAATTGCCTTTCCGTATCTGCTTGATGGTCGCGAGGAAAGTATTTTTCTAAAAACAGATCTTTGAACTCCCTCCATTCCATATTTGATACTTCATCATCTTCCTTCATGTTTTGAATCAATGACCACCATTGATCAGCATCTCCAGTGAGGAGGTAAACTGCCATGATAACTTTTTCCCTTTCACTGCTCCCCAAAGCCTGAAATATTTTCTCTAGGGAATTTATCCATTGCTCAGCTACTAAGGGATTTGTACTCCCATTGAACGTTGGTGGTTGTTGCTTCATGAATCGATCTAACATTGATCCTCCACGTTGTGTATCAGGGTGCTCCATATGGGTAAGGTTATTATTCATAACCTGAGTAAGTTGTCCCAGTATGGTGATTAGCTGATCGGCACCAGTTGCATCACCAGCTCCACTATAATTATCTTGAGCAGGAGGGAAACCCCTACATGTAGTGCGTGCATTGATACAGTTTCCATTTCTTCCACTAGGCGCCATTTCTAAACAATGACATAAACTAGATCAGTTTTTGAATCAAAATACATAATCCCATACTTATAAAACACTTGACATAAATTGAACTATTTATGGATATAATCCATAATCATAAAAAAATTTCTTTGAGGAAGTATATACTCATAAACCCTTCATAATGATTTGTAAAGAAAATGAGAGTTATCCTAAGCATATCCCCCGGGAGTGTCGTAACCAAGAGTGCAGCAAGGCCCATTTTCGTGCACCAGTTCCCGTTCGAGTCTAGCTCAAAGCGGTGTTTTCGGGTTTTACCCATAGGTACATCTGTGCCAGAGCCGCCTCTACCTGCTCGTATCCAGACATGGATGTATTGCTCGGAAAACTCACAAAATCTCTACAATACCAAAATTCTAGGAAGTTCTTCAATACTAATCCTCAATGTTCATCTTAGGTCTACGTGCTCTAATCAGATTTTATCTAATTCTAGCTTCCAAGGTTTGTACTAAACTTCCTCTGATACCAACTGTAACGCCCCGACCCTAGTTACCTAGAGTCGGTGCATTATTACATAACATTGGCATGATCACAAAAAAGATCAAATCTCGAAGGACCGATTGGTTTAGTAGCCTTGGAAACACTATATATATTCATAAGTCGTATATTACATCATAAAATTAAACACTACTACAACAACATATTGACTCCATAATCCACACTCATATCCCCACATAATATCACTGTAGGTCATTCATAATTTACTTCTTCACTTCCTGGGAAAAATGAAACATAGAAAAGGGGTGAGCTCAAATGCCCAGTAAGGATAACAATATAGTGGAAACTTTCATAAATAAGAATAAACATTAAAGGAAATGTATACTAAAACAAAAGCCTTTGAAACATGAACTTTCCACATAGTATGGCATAAATAAAATGAAATAATTCCATTTACTTATTCACATGGAAATTCTACTAATCGAATAATCACATGCAAAAACAATAACCACTTTCATAATGATGGAATGCATAATGCCAGACTATCATAACCACATAGCCCAGGCCTCGTGCCAACACTATAAATAAGATTTTTCCAAGGCCTTGTGCCAAGACACTAGTTTGTCTCATGAGACCTACCGATGCATTGAGGATCTATAGCGGGCTCCACCCGTCACATATTAAGTCCAATGCATTCCCATATGAAAAGGTTTAAACATAACATAAACATTCGTATTAAAATTAGCATAAGAAATGTCAATACTTTCACCATAAACCATGAATGATATAAAAATAGCACATCCACAGTCAAACATATCAAAAAACCTTCAATACAATATAGAAGTTTTGTATCATAATAAATCAACTTCAAATAAGCGTAAAATCCATCAAAGGATGTTGACATAGATGAAATCAAAACTCTTTTTAGAGAAATATATATTTCTATTTTGAAATCATTTAAGAGTCATATATTTATAAAATAAAACATTTTCTTTGAAAATATTCTTATAAGCTTGTAAGGGAAGCTTTGACGATTTTATAACGGCGGAAAATAGCTGCACCCGCCGTATAATTTAAAAAACATTCTTACCTTAATTTTGTCGAAAAGGTTAAAAAGCACCTTGTTTGGAAAACGACAGAAAGATTTCTTTATAAACCTCTTATAAAAAGTCAAACAAGGGTATAAATGACTTTAACCCATATTCTTGTGAATAGTAAAAATTTTTTGAAATACATTTTTAAGAAACATGGATGTGGATGATAAAGAGATACCAGTAGATTATTACATATAAACAACCTCGGATAATGAATAGATTGTGAAATAAACCCTTACCTTGTACTTTTCCTTGGTTGGGGTAGGTTAACCTCCTCTATAATGGTGAAATATTTGTTATTAAATTATACAAGAATCATATATATTAATATCATATCATATATTATCTTTTAACATTGATTTGTTAATAATATCTTAGAATTATCGTCGTTTCGGGTGTTAACTTACTCGTTTTCTTTTATATGTTTTGTTACATAAGCCGTGTTTGTTTCATGATATAAAGTCCTTAAAAATCATTTTTAAATCATAAAATGATAATTATACTTGAATGGATATGATGGAGAATGAATCTCATCGCGTTCGTGGAGACGGTAGTCCGTACGTACGCACGAGCGACAATATCATTCTTTGGATATTAAAATAATATATAAATGGATGGTATATCATATATACAGAATTATTAACTTTTCATATTTAATATTTACATGAGTTACACATCATTATTATACCCATCCAAATAATAATATATTGAATAACAATTACACCACGACGTGGAGACGGTAAGCCGTACGTACGCACGTATGGTGACATGTGATTCAAAGGGTGGATAGAATAATAAATATGGTTGTACCATATTTATAATAACATCACAGTATATGTGAGATATTGGGTTTATTATTTTAGAATGGTAATAACAAAAAAGAAGAAGTGGAAGAAGAAAGGAACTTGAAATGGGGTGGTGAAAACATTACCTCTTCTTCGGGTTCTTCCTTTTGATTTGATCAAAAGGGTTCCTTAGGTTGGCTTTATGATCAAACTAAGGCCACTAGGTTGTAGTGAGGGAAGTTGTTCGAGTATTTGGGTAGAGTTTGGCCGAACCAAAAGGCTTTGAATGTGTGAAGAAATGAGAAGGAGGAGTGCCCTTTTATAAGAGGGGTGAGCGGCACCTTTGGAAAAACTAGAAATATTAATTTATAATAAATTAATATTCGGTTTCTAATGGCTCCAAAGATGATTATTTAAATTTTAAGGTGGGGATGGGTCTAAAACAACTCAACCAATAGAATTTAGACAGGTTTGGGTACTTATATTAACCTTATCTTTAAGTATTAATTCTAAGTTAATTAGTTTCACTTTTACAATGTCTCTTTGTATTTTTATATAATATGGTTAATAAACTTACTATATACATCCAAGAGACCCCCAATTGGTCCATTAATGATGAACCTATCATGATATAAGTCTCTTGGCCTAACCTTAGATTTTTAGGAATTTAATATCAATTAATAATATAATATTTTTTTAAGAACTCTTTTATGTCAATTTTGACACTATTCAATAGTTTATTTTTGTGAAACTCATAATAGATTGATTACTTCGAACAAAGTCAATTAAATCAATACTAATATATCATATTATCCTATAAAATTAGTTTAATTCATTAAAAGTTTCATATTATATTTATTTGGGTATTAATAATATCAATTCTTTTAATTTTTCACTATTATAGTAATTACTTCATCATCATTGTGTCATAAATGAATTAAATTATTTAATGTATAAAAATTATAAATAAAATATCATTATGTATGAAATCGTTTTATCTTTATAATTAATATTTATAATCTAAAATCCAACATATATAACCCTATTTAAAAAAGTTTTTCCTAAAAGATATATGCTTGTGTCATTTTTGTATTCATTTTAACTTAATTAAAATAAAGTGTCCCTATCACCTACAAGTGGCACCATGGAGTCCCAAAATCGACTCAAATATGCCTATGGTCGAAACCTTATCAACAAATAAGTCTAGGACACGTTTTAGGGTAATTTAGTATTATTATAATATTATTTTTTAACCCTTATTTACCGGATTTACCCTTAACCATGGTAAATAAAATATTTACCGCGGTAATTATTCAAAATGTCTAAAAATAAAAGTTACCTATTTACACAATTTGAATATCCTGATTCCAAAAATGGAATCCATTTTTCTAAATTCAGAACACAGAAGTGGAAGAAATTAATTTATAATTAATTCGCGCTGCCAAAACAAAAAGCGTGTTTTTAAGAGATAATAACTATCAAAAGATTGACACTTGTTTATGTTCGGTTTAATTTTAAAATTATGTCCAATGACCAAAATTATATTAAATGGAAAAACTATATTCTAAATATACTTTAAAACCACTCCAATTCATAATTTATAACTATTAATTATTTTGATTAAAAAAGTTGTTTTTAATTAAAATTTTGTAATTTTCACTATTCATCAAAATATTAAAGTTATCCGAAAAGTAACAAAATTTCACCTTAGGCTAAATTAGATATTCAGATTCAAAAAATGAAGTCCATTTTGAAATATAAAATATATATAATTTCAAAAATTAGGTATTACCATTCATAACGGCTAGTTTAATTGGTTATGGTGTGTTAGAACTCGGTGTTGCGTACAACACACACTATCACATTATTCAAAGAGAAGTGTACCGTAGAAGCTTGGGGTGTTACACTCATTATAAATACTTTCATAAACATTAGATGTTGAATTTTTTATTCTTTCAAAATGATAGATCCAACATGTGTAATTATGGTTAAAACCATAATAAATGAGGTTATCCTTTATTTCTTTGTAATTTAACTTTATCATATTCAAACACTTAATGCATGGACATAAATTAAAATCTTAGTTTTGATGATTTTATATAGAAAATTCTAAGAAATCTTAAAAACATATTTATTATTCATCAATGTTTCTTTATAAATTTATCCTATTAAAATCCATTAAATACATAAGATTAAAATATAAAAGATGAATATATTAAAACATATGAAAATTTTAAAAAAATAGAAAAATTTTAAACAAAAATATATAACCAAAACAATTAATAATTTATAACTATTTGATCATATAAAAAAATTATGCATAATGATAAAAACATATTATATATAATTTATCTTCAAAAATAATAAACAATTATTCATAATCTACCTTCAAAAAGTTATACATAATTTATCTTCAAAAAAAATTACTTACAAACACTTAAACATAATTTATAAAACATAAAAACCATTTAATAACAAACAAACAATTATCATAAAATTTTTTTTATAAAACACCATTATACATAAGTTATCTTATAAAAAATTATCATAAAAAAATTAAACATAAAAAATAACATAAAAAATTATGAAAAATTGATCCCGAATTCTGAATAATTATAAAATAAATTATATAAAAATATTTACAAAAAATTATACAAAAAAATATACAAACAATGATAATAAAAACGATTATATAAAAAATTATACAATCATTTTTAAAAAAATTATACATAAATAACTAAAAAACAATTATACAAACAGTTATGAAAAATATAATACAAACAATTATCATAACAAATAATCATTTTAACAAATATTTAACCATAAAAACAAATAATAACTTAAAAAAATTATCATAAAAACAATTAAACATAATGTATTTTAAAAAAACTATAAATTTTGGACCTCGATAATGAAAAATACCTACTAAATTCTGATAAACTCAATTTAATTCCATGGAAATAGGGTGAACACTGTAAGATTTAAGAAAAAAAGTTAAAAAAACGTTCAAAAAGAGCCTAAAAACCATAAATCACAGTTTAGAGTCGACCATAATAGCTTGAGGATCACGAAATAATAATGAATCATATAATATTCAAGAAAATAACATGAAAAGTTGATGAAAATAAACTACAATAGATAATTGAAGGTCATCGAGGGTTGTGGAAGCTTTCGGGTACCTTCATCATTTGAGGGTCGATCGAGATAGAGGGTTTTGAGTGATATAAAAATAAGGGTTTGGGTTGTCAGTATATTTTATAAATAAATTTTAATGTAATTTTTGATTAAAACTTGACATTAAATAGTTTTTAAATTCATTTTAACATCTATTTTCTTGAAAATGAACATTAAAGAGTATGAATTTTAACATTGGTTTTAAAAAAACTAACATTGATAAAAATTGATGACCACTAACATCAGTTTTCATTAATACTAACATTCAAAAAAAACATTCATAACTTTTAACATCAGTGTTCATGAAAACTAATGTTAAAAGTAATACTGAAGACCTTTTAATTTTGGTTTTGTAAAAACTCGATGCTAAAATATTATTGCATTACTTTTAATGTTTTTTTATAAAAAACTGATGTCAAAATACCAATGCCAAAACCTATATTTATATTAGTGACACTACATAAAAATTCAATGCAATTGGGATCTATATTATAATCAAACCAATTTCCATATCCCTTCAGTTGTGATTATTGGGTTCCACTCTCGGCTTATACTAGCACTGACCCATGTCGGAACCCCTCCCCCATCATCGTGTTGGCCCACATGGTGTAGCTACCTTCTCATGTGCATGATATGTGCATGCTATGTATGCCTACCGATATGCCTCATAACTCTATGAATATCCAAGTTTATCTCCCTCCCACATAGTTAGCCTAGGTCTCACATGTGTGGTTGAGGTGGGTACTTGGTTGTCTATCACTGGTACTTTTTTGAAAATAATATCACATAAAATTAGTTAGCAAAAATCTTCAACAAGAATACTTTCGAATTATCATCACTAAATAAAAAATCCACACTTCCCAATTTCAACATCTCTATTTCTCGATTTAAAATTCTTATTCCAATATTCCACATTTCACCAATTATTCATCAATCCCTCATGAAAAATGTATCATATTCAAAATTAGTTACCAATATCCTAGTCATTAAGAATAGTTAAAAAATTGTCACAATTTTTATTAACACTATGTCTTGAACTTCCCCTTAATCCTTCAATCTAGTAGCCTCATATTCCATTTCCATAAGTTGTTGTAGAACCACCATCAACCTATGGATTTAAATGGATGCTTTATCAAGAATGAAATCCAATTCCTTAATCACCATTATCTCCTCATTTAAGGCTTCCTTATACATTGACTTTATGATATACAAACAAAAAAATACAACATTCATTCTTTAACAATTCACTTGACATGTTCAATATCCTCTTTAAATTTTTTTATTATACTTCTTTACTTTATACATTCAAAATTACACTCCCCCTTGTAGAAAATAAATGAAAATTTATTAAAGGGGCCTTGTCATATAATCACTATTCTTTTAGTTTCATCATGTCATCCTATTCTCCTCTATCCATTTAAAGACACATCTTTATCTACTTGTGAGATAAGGATGACATCACAAGATTTTCCTTACAAAAGGTCCTTTTTCTAGACAACTCCAAGTCTATGAGGGAAAACCCTTTATAGAAAACAAGAGTGTATAACCAAGGTGATAAATGTTGTACATAAATTATGCATCATGTGATACCAACTTAGATAACTCACTTATTTATATATTTAGTCTTCTCAAAAAACAAAATCATTAAATATATTTCATCCTACACATATCTCAAAAAACACATCAAAAAGTAAAAGTGAAAAGATACATATGTCCCCCTTAATATCTCAATATCAACTACCCCTTGATAAAAATTTTCAATTCATTCATAGTAAGGATATGAGAGTGATTTTCATACCCCATCTTCCAATTTTACAAAGTCTTTTATAAGTTACAATTTTACTATGTAGTGAAGACTTAATGGATTTGATTCATCAATTACTCACTCTAGGGATACATATATCTCCTTTAATTACCTGCATGTTAGTAAAAAATCATATAGATAAGTGAATAAGGAGGGACTTGTTTATTACTAAGAGATGGACCTTCGGCTGAGAGTTTCTTCTCAACCTTGCCTTGTACTTTTTCCTTTTGATCTTAGAATGGGAAGTAATTTTCTTCCAGTTATCTTCCTTCTCTACTTACATGTTTACATTATTCTCAAGAATAACTTCCTCCTGTAGGGTGGTGTTGGACATCTCAAATGTCCCTAAAATTCTATTAACTTTTTTAACATCATATTCATTATACTCTCTTCATGGGATGGTTTTGTTGACATGGAATTCTTCATCGCATTCCCAATTTATCCAAACTTTACACATGGATTCTTTTAAATATATAGATCCTCACCAATAGATGAATTCTTATACAATTTAACCTCCTCTTTTAAAATCAACTTCTTACCATAAAATTATTCATCCATTTGAGATTTATATTTTTGTTTAGAAAAATTTTAGTTGATCTGGACAAGCTATTAAACAAACCTTCATTGTATGATCAACATTTTTGGGTGTCTCATGTTTATTCTCAGATGTACATGACTTCCAATATTTTTTATTTTGAATTTTATTCCCTTTTATAATATAAGGAACATCTAAAAGTAATTTTTTCAGGAATACCTCATATTTATGACCATATAATATTTATATTCTATACACTTATTCTAAACACTCATACATGTTTTGTATTGGCGGTTTGGATGGATATCTAGTCACCTCTTTATTTATTGGATAATACATTCTCATCTATTTACGATGAATCCCCCTTGGTTCAAGCCTATTTCTTGGAAATGAAATGTTATACTTGTAAGAGTAGGACTTTTTACCATACCTTTCATAGCACTAGAAAAAGCCTCTGATCTTAGATCTTCTACCTTTATATGTATTATGTATATACATTTTTTTTGTACTTCTTCAAATTGAGCCATATTTTTCCAAGATAAAATAGATTTTCTTAAAATGTTTCTCTCTCCCTTTGACTTAGTAAATAATATCTCGCTTTTATTCTTATTCCAAGTAGTTTTAGATTTAGTTTTTTCACCTTCATTATTTTCTTTTTCTTTTCTCTTATTCTTTTGGTCATTGGGTTTTCTCCTTTATTCAACTTTTATCATCCAGGATTGTGGAATTACAGTATTTTTATCAATTATCATGTTATTTCAACATTCAAATTTAATGTTCCTGAACATCCAAAATACTAACAATACACTATAAATCTTCTTCTCTTCTTTTCTGGTGTAATCTATACATATTTCACAGTTTTTGAACCTTGTTATTGTTTGAGTGTAACCACCACTATTTTCTAAACATATTGAGGAATAAATCTTCATAAATATTCTATCAACCACCCCTGATGTGGTGGGAATATAATTATTTTTTAACATCCATAATTTTTCATAATTTGGTATAAAACTTGTACCAATAGTAGAAATAGAATTAGTACAGAAGATAGTTTCTAGGTTATGCGATACCTTCTTCTTAAGGGATGTTTCCATCTGTTTCGAGAATGGCCTCATTCTATTATGTGATTCATGACTCTAAATCAATAATTATGTTGAAGTATATATTTTTCTAACAATATGGGAGGTTCAATCTTGTCATGATTCTAGATTATTCAATCTCACCTCCAACTCAAAACACTTTATTTTGAGGGAGTTCATATCCTCCTAAACTAATCTCAGCATATCTTCCTAATCATCCTTTTTCTTATTTATTTTTTCCTTAATGTATTTTTCATGATTATTATAAATAATTTTCAAGAACCATTACCATTTTCTATTTAACATCTAATTGAGTGGCTTTAACATCCAGAGAAACTTTGTGAAATTTTTATATTGCATGGAAAGCTTCCATAAAAAAATCTCAGAGAAATATTTCTCATAAACATTACTTATCAATTATTTAATATATTCATAATATATTTCATTACAAATAGATATTAATGCATCATTTTATTTTATATTTTTTTGATGTTGTTTCATATTCAAACTATTTTAGCCAATGCCTCTCCCATCACATTATAATCTTCTTCTAGCTATAATTTATCATTCTGAAACCCTTGATAGTCCCAATAATAAAATTTTCCACTTATTTTGTAAATTTCTATAGATGTTATTTTAATTAATAATGATGATTTATAAGTGATACATCATCATAAAATATTGAAATTTTATCCTTTTAAGAATCAATATCAAAATAATTATTTCTACTTATGCCACTTTTATTAACGTTACTTATTGGTTTCTCCCATTTACTATTAAAATCATTTTCACCTTCCTTTCCTATATTTTATTCTTGATTTTATAATTTTTGGAAGTAATATCAATAACTATATCATCAATATTATTTTACTTTTTTCATATCTAAGTGAACTCAAAAACATTATAAAATCGGGACTTCATTAATGATATTAAAAGTAATAGGAAAAAACATGAATTTTAGAGGGAACCCTTTCTCGGATAAAACATATAGTTCCCTAAGCTAGATTGACCACTAAGATTGGGGTGAGTCGGTGGTTTAAATTTAAGAATTATTTTCATTTAATTCAACCTATTGAATTTTTTTAAGATTCTTTATCCATTCAATGATGTCCCAGAGCCACACCTCATATAAATAAATAATAAGAGATATAACAACACATAGTATTTACAAGGTTTGGTGTAAAGACCCACACTTTTCTGTGTCGATCATATTCTTAAACATTAATTATCTAATATAATTTTATCAAGAATTATAATGGATTTGTAAACAAGTGGTTATACACCCCAATAATCGATCCTCCAGTTTAATCTCATTATATACCGCAAAAACCAACTCTTCAATCTAGATTGGTTAAACATCGTGGCCTTTTTCCTCTTACTTTACTAGTTAGACACCCCATCCTCAAGACTCTTAAATAACAAGTTATACACCCCAGTGAAAAGCTTTTTATTCTTCTTAGTGTTGATCTAGTTATATAATTTCTTATTCTTCTTTAGAGTGATATTTCTCTATGATCCTGTAGGATCAGGCTTGATTATTTACACCTTCAATATCTTTGATAGTTTCTTAGAGTGATCACATTGGTCTTGAAACTCCTTTATACAAGATATAGAATGATATGGTTCTTCTTATATTATTTTCAAATTTTATTTGAAAGTGTCCTCTTATAATTATCTTTTAGCTTCAGTCTCCAAATTTAAAACTCTCAGGAAGACAATAACTTCTTATATTAATGAATAAATCTTTCCTCAATACATCTTTATATTATTTTATTAAATATTATTTTTGTAAAAACACAGTGCAGCTTATTTTTGAATTATCAAATCAAGCACTATGAATTCTAAATTTAGTTTATTCAAGATCAATTCATGCATAAAGAATGACGAATGTGTTATGAATAAACTTTATCATGTGTATAATTTTTTTTATTACATGTGCTTAATATCTCATTCATTTAAGTATTTCATGAAACATTTTATGATTTGTGAAAACATGTGTCCTCCTTTACACAATAGTATACATGTGATTGAACAAGACAACATACATGATTTTTCAAGTGTTTACATGTGCAAGTATGTAGAATCATAGGATCCTTCTCCCATTACACTCTCTATAGCTTCATGGGATCTAAGATTATTCTATCTTCGTGAAAAAAATCATTAGAGAGGGTGTTTTCTGTGATGTGTATTCTTTGTACAAGTCCTATCATAAGAATTATCAAGATTCTTTCTCTTCATATACCAGATTTCATGGTACACCATGATAATTCACATAATATGGAGCACAAGAAAGCCTTATCCTATACATGAAAAAACTTGTGGGGTAATTTCCTTTCATGTAACCAAGTAAGTATTATAAGATCCTTCTCTTTCATGTGAGAAAACCACTCATAATAACATCCAAAAAATATTTGAACTATAGAATCACTTCTCATACTTGAATCCTCGGTATTTATAGATTAGGTCACCACCAACCCTCTTTTGAGTTTCAGACTAAGTCGTGGCCTTCTCCAATACTCTAAAGATCTCAAAAATATCTAATATTTCGAAGTTCAAAACTCTCATCTTTTTCAAACTCATTTGACATGGAAGTGCACACAATCTATCCTAATAAATAATAATTCATGATACTGAGAATGTACATGATGGGACCTTATAATTATTGTTATTACTTAGAGATACGTGATCATATAATGATTAATTCTTCATGTTCCTGATCCTATTCATGTGACTTATCGATGGAATGATCAAGTGTTGGTAAAATCCCAAATACATATGTTCGAATCTTGATTTAATTAAAGAATATGAATGCATGTTAGATGTATATTTCAGGGTTCAATTTTTGATGATTGATCATGTCTATTTATCTCAATTTGATAACTACAGATAGTTGATCACTAAAATTAAAATTTTGAGTCGAGTTAGGTCCGTGAGAGGTTGAAGATGGCGCTTGAAGTGATTGAATAACATACATAGATTTGATCGGATGACCTTCCTTCAATGAAAAACTTTTTAATGAAAAATATTGTTATAAATAATACATTCATCCCATTTTTAACTTAAATGAAGTTGGGCTTATCTTTATAAGAGAATCCATTTCTTTAGCCCTTCAGTTGTGAGTATTTGTGTCCTCTCCTAGCTTATGTTGGCACTGATTCATACTGAAACCTCTCCTCTGCCATCGAACTACCCTTCATGGTCTCACCACATACTTTTGTGTGATTTTTTCAAATGATATACCTACATTCCCATAATCCTCTAACCTCTATGGTCATCCAGGTTAATCTGCCTCCCATGGGGTTGACCTAGGTCTTATATGTGGGGTTGAGGTTGGTACTTGGTTGGCTATGTATGACCCTATTTTCAAAACAATATCCCATAAAAATAGTTAGCTAAAATCTTCAACATAAATTCCATATAATTTTCAACACCAAATAAAAAATAATTTTTTTTAAATTCTTTCATCTCCATTGGTCGTTTTCAAATTCCTCATACAATAAATATTCTACATGGCTCTAATTATTCATTAGTCCCTCATAAGAAAAATATCATTTTCATAGAATTAGATATTTTATAAATAATTTTTCATTTTCAAAATCAGTGACACTTTACCTACGAATTAATAACATTGGATGTAATGCTTGAAAAATCATACATTAAATTACATAGGTTGATTTAGGTTCTTCAAGTTTATCTATATTATGGATTAGGAAATGGTTTTTCCACTCAAACATCCAAGATTCATATATGATATGATTGGAATGATTCCTTAACTAATAATTAATTGATGTGGTTCATGCTAAAGGGAGATTATTTTCGTAGTGGGGTATATATCTTGTACTACTAATGGATATGACTAAATTTAAAAGGGGTCATCATTTTAGTGGGAACACATATAATAAAATTTTATATTAAATTTTTATAAAAAATGATACTAGTATAATAAATAATATTCTATAGATAATATAATCATCATCATCAAGCATAAATTTCAAATCAAACCATGAAAATGAGGATCTTAATGTAAGAAATTTTTAATACTGGTAACTTAAGAAAAGTTATTATGTAAGAGAAATTCTATGTATTAGAGAAAAAATTTCCTAAATAAATTAAATGTTGGAATTTTTAAATAAGTGTATCTAGATCACTATGATAATAATATATGGATTCACATGAGGTTTTAAATTCATTAGATTAAAATTATATAAATAATCTTAGTCTTCACTCATATTCTCAATATGACAGAGTATAAATATGACTTTGTGAGACTAAATGTCTTATTAAGTATCATCCTAGTAATTGAATTCATTATATTGAATTTAATTGGAATTTCCAAATGATTTGAATGAATTAATGAATATTTTACTTTATATTCTCAATTTTTTTAGAATAGATGAACAAATCATATGATTTATAAGTTTTTATGTCGTTTCAACAATATGAGTGGGTAAAAGTTAAAAACAAAACAAAATAAGGTAGTTTGATATTTTGATAATGTTTTAGTAACAAGTCAAGTTCATTAAAAAATAGGTTTATGATGAATATGGAGTAATATTTATATAATATGGAGTTTGTAGGGATACCTAAATGATTTTTGGGAACTTCATAGAAATTCCATGTTAGGTATACGTTTTATTGAAATCAATTATTTGGATTTTAATGGTATAAAACAAAAAAAGTATACTCTAAATAATTTAAATATATAGGATTTCAAATTCATTGGAAGAATTTATGGAGCTTGTATTTTGTTTTCAAATGATGAAGTAAAGAGTTTTTATATCAAATATTTGAATTTAAATGGGTATATAAAACTCAAATGAATCTAAATAAAATGCTTCTATTATTATATCATTTATATTATATGATAATATAAGTAATTTACTGAAAATGATATGTTATAAATAATATGATATTAATAAACATGGTTTTTATTTCATCAGATTCTATAACATGTTTTTAAAAGAAGCTAAGGATAAAAAAAACCTTATCTAGGATAAAAGGGTTTATCTAGATGTTTTTTAAAATATAAGGAATTGAGATTCCAATATCATTTTCAGCATATTTTAAATAAATTATTCATTTCTAGAAAATGATCCAAACACATATAATATCATATATGATGTGTAAATAATAGTTTATTTTTAAAATATTCTTAATAAAAAGAAATGAGGGTTATTTCCTAACACAAAGGAGTTTGTGTATCTTAGCATGATATTTTGAAGTGTATATATTGTCTAAGGGGATAGTGGGATAATTTTTTTGACTTGAAGAGGTTCAGATTTTACAAATTAAATATTATTCTAGTTCAAAGTTAATATAACTTAAAATACTGAAAGTTATTAAGATGTGTTGATTAAGTAATAATGTAAGTAGTTACATTAGTTGCCAAAATATTTTAAGTAAATGTTTAATGTAAAGGGTTAAAATAATGATGATGATGATCATAGAAAGATGTATGAGTTGAAAACAGAGTTTAATAACATCATAACATTTGTTGTTGTAGAGTTAAAGAGTTTAAATATGTTCAAGGAGTTAAACATTAGGAATATTATTTATAAGTATCACAATTATTCAGACTAGCATGCTTCGTATATTTTAATCAATAAAGAGTTCAGTGGGTGGGTTTTATCCGGTGGTCACATTAATATATGGACATAATTATGTAGATATGTAATTAGATTAACAAAATTCATCAAAGTATGCTGAATATAAGGATAATATGGAATTCTATAATAAGTTTTATGTTAAGGAGAAATTTATGTATGGTTTTTTAGTATTTTTTATGTAACTTATGAATATAAAATATATCATGTTATACAAAAGTAAATATCTAATTTATCATTCATTAACATTCGATACATATACGAATATATTAATACATATCTCATGATGTGTAATGATAATTGAACTCGTAAAGTGAAACTTTGAGTAATCCCTAAATAATGTTTGTTATAGAGTATTATAGGTTATGAGGAAATGTCATTTTTAGCATGACTACGATTCTTGTATCAAAATATGGAATATGATCATGAGGAAAAATGGGTTTTGTGAACTAGTTGACCAATAAAGTATTCCACATGGTGTTTCATACACTATTTATTTGGTATATTAGGGGTTCATGATTCATATTTTGAGTCCTCAATACCTTAGGTTATTGATATCCCTAGCATGAGAATAGTCATAATTAGATTCCTTACTTAAACAGGCCTTGAGGATTAGATAATCAATGGATGGTTTGGTATATTGTTGATTATTTCATTGGTTATAGCTTAACCAAGATGGTATTATTCCTCTCATATGAAAAATATGACAACTAGGAACTAAATTGAGATATAATGAGGAAGTGTATGGTCATACGTAGATATTACATATGATATGGTTATCTATTCAGGTATGGGTTATATGATGTGATCATCCATAAATGTGAAGGACATGTGATGTATTTATAGACATGTTCAGTCTATGCTAAAAGAATGGCGAATATATAAGTTAGATATATGAGATTGAAATACTTCATGTCCCATGGTCACTCGATATCTTAGAAAAATGATCATATGAGGAATCATGCTTTCATATGATGTATTCAGTGGACATGAGTTTGTAGATACTTGTGTTCTATGGATATCATACTAGATCCCTTTGTATCTAGAGTATAATTTATTCTTTTCTAGATGTCGCTCTTTTATTATATTTATAGTTCTGGTGATTAATTTTTTTATCAACTCTATAAAGGCCCATGGGTACACACGTTTGGGTTGACTAAATGGGGATTGATATTGACATGAATATTTTTTCTAAAAGTGTTTTAGAGTTATCCAAAAGGGGTCTTGGATAGGTTTTCTCAAATTATTTCATATAATGTGATAAAATGTAAAGTATATGGTATCTTTCAAAAAATTTAAGATTAACCAAAAGGGTTTTTGGATATAATTTCAAAATTTATTGTATAAGATACAATATCAGTTGAAATAGAATAAATTCTATAAGGGTTTAGTGCAAGTGGAAGATTGAAGAAGATATGCCGAAAATCCCTTATGTATGTGATGAACTAGGACTATATGAAATCATATAGAATATTATAAGATAACATGTCATTAACTCCAACCAATCATAGGATTTGATTGGGTAATATGATTGTATATGATCTATTACAACCACTACCTTTGAATGGGAGGTCTTTTCATGGTAAGGTTAGAAAAACAAATGTTATAATGACATTTAGATCTCTACCACCAATTAGTTATCATTATTATAGTGTTTAATAAAATAAAATTCTTGGGATAACAAATGTTTGAAGAGTGGAAGTTACTCATGTGTTATAATTAATGCGTAAATTCATGACACCTGAGGACTTTCCCCAAGGATTATATAATTGATATTACTACCATATAACAACAACATGTGTGCTTTCCAAAGCCTTGGTCATATCTATCCTTCCCAAAGACATCACTTCTTTTTCCTTTTCACCATAATTCACTAGGATTATATGGTGAGAATAATTATCCCACCCAAACATCGAGTGATTCAGTCCACCCCATGGATACATCATAAGGAGATATATCATTTGGTCATCACTTAATGTTCTCCATAATCCATATTGATGGAGATTTATTATACTATGATCAATGGTGTAAGGTACAACAATTTATTCATTTTACATTATATGTGTTTTGGGGTTTCACACATGGTGATACATGTCTTTCGTTTCATAATATTATTTTATTTCTTAGTATAACTATTGAACTATCTTAAGAAAACTATCATTATCTTCATAAATTTTCAGTTTCCCTTTATCTTAATCATCATTTTCTAGAAATTATTATATAATCCTTTCTTGAGACCTAAATTTTGTAATGATATCTCAAATATTAACTTAATTCATTTTTAGGACATTGTAGAAACCTTTAATATCACAAAAAATATTTTCTACACTTCAGTCTCCTCTCAACCTTGGAACATATATCATTTAATTCCAAAATATGTTTCTCCTTGGATTGAAAACAATGAGTGATGTTTTAATCTATCTCAATATGCTCATAAAAATATAATATAAATCATTAATTTTTATTTTTATTATTTCCATATCAATATAAAAAACATATAAACATTAAATTTTATAATCATTTATTTTTTTAGTATTTTTATCTTGATTTTCATCCTCTTATTTTATTTCTTAGTCTAACTATTAAACTATCTTAAAAAAGCTATCATTATCTTCATACATCTTCAGTTTCCCTTTATCTTAATCAAAATTTTCTAGAAATTATTATATAATCCTTTCTTGAGACCTAAATTTTGTAATGATATCTCAAATATTAACTTAATTCATTTTTAGGACATTGTAGAAACCTTTAATGTCACAAAAAATATTTTATATACTTCAGTCTCCTCTCAACCTTGGAACATATATCATTTAATTCCAAACTATGTTTCTCCTTGGATTGAAAATAATGAGTGATGTTTTAATCTATCTAAATATTCTCATAAAAATATAATATAAATCATTAATTTTTATTTTTATTATTTCCATATCAATGTAAAAAACATATAAACATTAAATTTTATAATCATTTATTTTTTCAGTATTTTTATCTTGATTTTCATCCTCTTATTTTATTTCAATATTTTTTCCATATCAAGATTATGTTAATACATTAAACTTATTCCTATTTCTCCATAATTTTATTAATTTTTGTAGATTTATTATTCATGAATTTATTATATATGGAGAATGATATTAACATAATTGTAAAAATCAGAATATATTATAGAATCACTATTATAGATTGAGATATCATTTATTTTTGGAGTTTCTTCACTTAAGGAATTTTTTTCCTTATCTCTTAGCACCAATAGTGAATTTTGCAAGTCATATATGTTCCCTCATTATCCCCATTTTATGTTTTATCCACCAAGTAAATTTCTAAAACTCCAATGTTGATTTCATTTCTCTCATAGCTCATTCTTGAATTGATCTAATCTTTTTTATTTCTTAGTAAACTTTTAATCACCTTGGAAACATTCTTATTCTTCAATCAAAAATAAATTCTACTCATCCACTATTGAGGATAGAAATTTGATATCACTTTAAACTCATATTTTATTCTAGTAAAGTTCACTATAAAGTGTTTAGATATACCACAAAAAATTGAACATCTTTACTATAGGACTTACACTTTCCCTTATTGATCTTAATGATGGTTTCCTTGTATTATAAATCATTGGTGGAAATTCTTATGTTCTCATGATCTATGGGAGTGATTTTTTTTCATTTTATTTCATGGTTATTTTGTTTCTAGAAAAATAATCCTATAAGGAAAAAATATTTCAGCATTTCCTCAAATAAGTTTTTTATATCATCAAAGAAAACAATATCTCTAATATCAATTTTGGAGCACCGGAATCGAAGAAGATCACTAATATGTGGGTAAATCAATTATCTAATCATATTCAAAACATTTTTAAATTTCATTAAACTAAAAACAACACTAACTTATTCTCTAATTAATTAAAATTGGTTATCTAAATATCTCATATTTGTCAAACACTCCCAAATAAAAAACCAATCAAAACATTAATAAAGGCATGAATATTTTTACAATATTCACCAATAGACAATATTGGATATTCATTGATGTATATAGGATTTTTTCCATTTACAAATTTTCTTCCCATTTTTTAAAGTTGACCCAATATAGAAGCAAGAGAATTTGTAATGACCCAATATTTCATTGAACATTTTCCTTAAATATACAATTTTTTCAATAGCTTGTTTCACATGCAACACCAAACTAAAAGAAAATAGTGATATGTTTATGTCATCAAAACATATCCATTAAATTAGTTGGAATTAATAGTAGTGTCTAATTTATAAATTATGTATATAAATAAAATAAATTTTACTTTTTATATGAATGAAATTAAATTAGTATAGCTAAAATGATTTATATGATCATATTATGCGTAGAAATGTATTTTTCTAAATACTTAATTTTAGGAGATATGGATATATATTTAAAGAAACTTATGATTAATTATGATAAAGTATATTTTATTTTAATAATTTTTAATGTTAATTTAATTATTAAATTATAGGAAACATGAATTATAATGCTTAATATTATAAAAAAACTATTTTCATATAATTTTTTTTATTTATATCTCATATTTTTATTAAAATGTTAAATTTATAAATTTTATAATTTAAATTTGAAATAATTTAAATTATTTTTTTATTCATCATAGTAATATTTAATTAAGATTATTTTTTGGGATTTTTCTAAAAAGATTTATTTTTATGTGAATAGTTCAAAATACCATTTTTACAAATAACATGAATTTTATGAAATTATTAATATATAAGTACAAATTGAAAATTCATGAAAACCTTTTAAAATAAAAAATATTTATTTTATAAGTGAATTTATAATTTAAAATATTTTTTTTAAATTTAAAAACTCATATTTGATATTTTAGAACTTAACTTATATTTTTCAAAAAAATATGTTATACATTTAATATTTTAAAATTAACTTTTATCACATTTAGAAATTGAATAAAATAAAATTGAGATAAAAATTTTAATTAGAAGGTCCAAATTATGTAATAAAGGCAATTTTATTTTTGGGTATAAATTATAAGTTACCTTGGGTAAAAACTAGTAACTATCATAGAACTAAATGGGTAAAAGTGAAAAATCTAATGATAATGAGTTGAAAACATGTTTAAAACATGTGTGTGAATGGGTGTATAAGGAATTTATCAACTTAAAATCTTCCTCTATCCATTATTGGTCATTTTTGGAACCAATTTTCTTGAGAGTGATGTCCCAATACTAGAATGTTTTTGGTATTTACAAAAATGTCATTCTTTTTCACTTATAAAACGGGGTACTTCTCTCCTCACATAACCACACACAAAAACCCACTTATTTCAAACCAAAATAAACCCAAAACTTTCTTAAAAATTCCTATATTTGTTAAATATGTTTTTTATTCTCAAAATACCATCCTTCAAAGGTTTAGCCCCCTTTTTAAAATAAATCATCCAAGAGGTGAGGTATAGATTTATAACTGCTCCTTTCTTATTTCTATTTTATTGTGTGTGCTTATTCTTAATCAAATTACATTACACTATATTTAGATAAAAAAATAAGTACCATTAGTATAATTTTATTTATTTATAATTATGTTTCAATCATTAACTACCTTTTCCTCTTCTATTAAGAAAAACCAAATCGTCATTGTTGCATTGTGTGGGATACCTCCTCCATGAGGCAATGTGATTCATTTTCCTTTACCCCCTAAAAAGGTTGTTATAAAATGGATATTTAATTAATAATTATTATATTTTTATCATTTTTATTATTCCAAAACAATAAACCATTTTACTCTTTCCTCCCGTTCTAGGAAAATGAAATCATCATCTATGTGTGTGTGCGGACCACAGCCTCCCTAGAATACTGTATTCTATTTTTCATTACCGCATTTCATGGATTTATAAAATGATGGGATTATAGTATAAATATAATTTTAATAATATCATTGACATTTTTTTATTAAAAATTGTGTAACCTATTAATTATATGATCAAAAAAATTATCATCAATCTAATCAATTAAAACAAGTGTACTATGAGTAAAATGATCTCTTCCTTCTAAGTAATGACTCTATATAAAATATATAATCCTTATAATTATTTAAAATTATGATATATCACACTGTCAAGTAGAAAATAAGATCATTATTCTTATGTTATAATGATATTACGACTAAACCACCACATAATCATCCATCAATCATGCTAGGTTTGTGTTTAGGTCGATTTAACCACCTACTTGAACAATACTATGAATTTATATCATGGATGACTATGAGAAATTATTCATTGGAATAATATGATATAAATATCTAAATATTATTTTTATTTTGTTAAAGTTGTATCAATATTTAACTCACAAATTAATAAAACACCATTCGTTCATTAAGAATCATTGAAACATGCTCCTCGTCGATTTCATCTTCATGGATCGTAACCAAAACTACCGGGAAATTAAATTTTAGATTTATAAACTATCTTTTAATATCTAATATAGTTACTTAGATGATATGTGGGTAATTTACTTTGAAACATAATATATTCCAACACTATTTTTACAAAACTAGTTTAAATAAATAATGATTACTTATAGTCGGTGTTGAAAATAGGTAAAAATTAACTAATATTAATATGTAAAAAATGATTATAAATGTGTAATATAAATTTTTGTAATAATAAATATTTGATATATCATATAATTAATTATAATTTATCATGTTATTTTTATTTCAATTATAATTTATATCTTTCAATAGGTTTTGATTAAATTGTTACTCAAGTCGCAAGGGTTCTTTGTCTCAAGCTTTTATTCCTTGAGAAATGTTTATATTATGCACCTTTTTTTCCTTTGAATGGTGTATTGAATAAATTGGATGTATATTTATTTTATATTTTCTAAATTCATGGGAAATAATAATCCAAAACACTTCCTTTTCATCAAATGGATTTTGTATCAGTTGTTACCCCAGTGGTAAGGCGTTTTGGTAAATCAATTTTCATCAATTGAGTTATGATCATTTATATTTTTCTTATTTAATATAATTTTGGTATATTATACCACTTTATTTTTTATGTGTTATTTTATTTATTTACATTTATACCATATAAAACCCCCTTTTTAAAATATTTTTCTCTTCAAGGAGTATATTGGTCGTAAGGGATATTGATAACTCAAGTCTCATTTCCATGAGTTATATTATTTCATCATGAACTTTTGTCTTCCATGATTGGGTTCTTCCACACTAATATTTTATTATATAGTAATTTATAACTCAATGGTAAAAGATATATTTTTATATAAATTATTGTTTTCTTACACTTTTTATGATGTGAGTTTTTAACAAAGGTATTTTCAAAATAATAAAAAGTTTTTTTACCTTTAATTTTCATATGTTTCTCCTTACTATACTCATTTATTAGAGATGAGCTTTATGTCCTCTAAAAGATTCATTACTATAGATTCTTTTTAAAAGTAAAGGTTTTCAAAATATTTTACATCACCTTTTTGAGAAGTTACATTTTTAAGTGACATGTAAGTTTGTATTTTACCTCAAGGATAAAAAATTTCTAAAATATTCATTATGTTTTCACTCCCAATATCCTTTACATATTAAAAATAATTTTTATTCATGGTATTTATACATGATGATATATCATATAATATGTATTTATCATTTGGGGGATTGAACATGTGGTATCAAAAAATTTGACCATTGATCTCTTCATATCTGAATCCATTCAAAGAATTCTTTTTATTAGGGTGGTTTTCATTTATTTTAACATCTATATAAGTTTACTTTTTTGTATTAGGGATATTTTATTTTAGAACAAATCACCTTATTTATCTATATGGATTATGATCATGTTATCCCATTATTTACACAACCATATACTAATTACCCTATATTTTGTAAATATCTAATTTTAAACAAATCATATTGGGGGATGTCTACCTAGAATAAAAGATTATTTATTAGTTATGGAAGTATTGAAATTATTGATGATTATTAAATACTAATTATGGTTAATTATGTATTGACCTTCCATATTTTTAATTATATATATTGCCATGTTTTTATTTAGCTATAGGTTCTTTAGGGAATGGTATGAAATGTCTTGTTGTATCTTATGGTGAATTCATTGGACATAATCCATTAATGGGTGGGATTGACATTATGCATCACCTCAATTTGATTATAGGTCTCATGAGTCAAAATAGCATCGATTTTAGTGCCTACCTCTCACCATATCAGTATAATGGCTTAGAAGAAGGCCTTGATAGTGTGCTTTTTATTTCCAACATTATGAATTACATAAGTAAAAGATCATTATTGATATCTATGTTTTTATTTATAATCATGGATATATAATTCTCTCAGTTTCCATTGAATATGGAATTATACATATTATTTATTCATACCATATTATGTATTCCATACTTAGGTTTTTATGGATTGATTTATATGTTTCCCTTACCAAGAATTTTATCTCACCCCTTTCTTATGTTTCCAATCCCCAGGTTATGAAGAAAAGTAGAAACCATGATATTTTTATAAGGATAGAATGCGTGGAATAATTTTTGAGAGATATTGATGTATTATTATGGATTAAGTAGTTTCTAAATTATTGGAATGAAATAAAATGTTCATTACTTGAGAAATACGCGGGCTTTATTAGTTTATGATTTTTCCAGATTCTTTAAATCTCTAAACATAAAAGGTATTTGGAATGTATATGATATTTTATTTTCTTTAATTCATGTAATTATGAGATAATTATATCTGAGAATCTACAGTCGGTATCAAAGATTGTATGTAAAGTATGTTTTTATGCAAACAGATATAGGAGTATGGGTTAGGGGATCCATTATTGGTATTAGAACATGTTTTAGATAAATTTGGATATTATGATGCTTTGTGAGAATAATTTAATGGTTAATAAGTTAAGATTGATCATAATTTCAAAGTTATAGATAACAATTTTTGATATTGAATGATTTAATGTAAGGTAATATTGCACATTTTATTTAGGGATTAGGATCAGAGGACCTTAGTGAAAACCCAATGGATAAATCTAAATGATAATTATAAGTATAGAATAACATCCTAAAGTTTTATTAATATATATATTGTGTGTATAACTCATAAATTTCATCCCTATCTAGATACTACAAGTGGATACAGGCTCTAACACAGATATACCTAAGGGTAATAACCTTGAAAATGGTAGATTAGGTATTAACTCAATCATCACCTAGTGCCTGAAAAATATGCCTAACTATACAATGTATTATAAATTTATAAGGTAGAATATTTAAATGGTTAAGAATTTTAGTATATATTTGTTATGATGGAAAAATATGAGTTTCTTTATCTTACCTAAGTAAGTGAGGTTGATATCTAAATAGAAATAAAATCTTGATACCCTTACATATTTTCATTAGTGAATGATATTTATCAATGATGTTATGGTATATTATAAAATCTATGATGATTATGTAAAACATATATATATATATATATATATTTATTAGTTCTACTTTAATGGTTTGGAAACAAAAATTAAATAATAGCAGTAACTTTAAAAGGTGATTTTATGACAATGTTATATTTTTTGTTTAACTATTGAAGAAAGTATGATTGGAGGATGAATAACTATTATTCCTAAAAGGATGATTGATTTTGATAAACATAATTGATATGGTATTGATAGCCTTGGAATTGATTATTAATTTAATTAAAAATAGATCCATGATAATTTTTGTAATGCCTTAGAGTCTGTATGGGCATCTGAATTTTGAGTTGGAATTTCAAATTTTCAATTAATAGTTAGGATAAATTTTGAATCAGGATTTAGACTTGATTTATGAAGGATGGAAACCCTTAAGTGGGTATTTAAGGAAAATAATGGAGTTCATATGGTAGCTAGGAGGATTAGGAGAGCCTCATATGGATATCGGGCAAGTCGTTGGGCTTCAAAGGGGGTAAAATTACTATTTCCCCCCCTCAAACATTTAAGGGGGACAGTCCCATCCCTCCTCTTTTTTTCTACATGTGTATATGGGTTATTTACCCCTTGTCATTTTTTAAACCCCTTAAGAGGGCGTTTTGGGAGGACTTCATCAATTATTTAAGGTATGTATCTACCTTTTTTGGTCTCTAATTTCTCTATCCTTCATTCTACTTTAATTTTCATTTCCAGATCTAGGGTTTTGATACTAATTCCATCAAATCGTGATGGAATTGATTGATTCAGTTTGGGATTGTGTTCATCCTAGATAGAGGACATCCCAAGATGACATATAGGTTCCTTTGTTCATTTTTTTTTGTCAAAGTTGTGTCATCGTGTGAATTTTTTAAGGCTTTTCATTTAACTTTAATTCAATTGACTTAAGATTTGAAATTATTTTTTAGGTATTCCAACTATTAAAGGGTCAGGGATATGATATGGTCCCTTATAGAACCGTTGGTTGTGGTTCAAGTGTGGCAAAAACATTCGATGAGAAATTGGGAATCATTCATCTTTGGATAAAATGGATTAATTAATTATAAATTATTATAGTTAATTATAAATGAATATAATTAATTATAAATGATTATAATTAATTATTTGTGATTCCTTGGAGTACTGAAGGTTTTGGATGTGTGGTCGATGACTGGTTGGGACAAGGAAATATTGGGTGAGTCTAGATAGTGAGTTGCAGAGAAATGTAAAAATGGAAGTGGATTATAAAAAGGTAGGTTCTCCTTGGTAATTTTCTTATGTAACTTTTTAATTTAAATTTTTGATTCTTGTGATATGTGATCATTCCACTGAGAGTGTTGGCTAGTTTAGTTAAAAATAATTGGGTAATTTATTTTTTTATTGATTTAAATTAAATGCTAATTTAATTTAAATTTAACATATAGAACATTCCTATAATGAAGTGAGTGAAGAGTTAATTCCACATAGGACCTCGGGAATTGGATTTACACCTCATTCACTGATTTTTGAGTCCTAGACTAAGAGGATCTTGAGACACATAGACACCTACAAGAGGGGTTGCGACATAACCTAAGATATATGTCCCTAGTAGGTCAAATGAGGACCCTTGAGACATGTATATCCTAGGTGAAAAAACCATAAGAAGATTGGAGATGGGTTGGGGTGAGTTGACCAATCTATACTGACCTTGGATATTGAGATTGGATTTTAAACATCTCATGTGACTGTTTCTAATGTGGAATTCCTCTAAGGTATGTGAGGAGATGTGATTATATGTATGATACTAAGGGAAGGGATGTCGTTCAATCATCAAGAGTTAGCCTGAGAGACCAATTTTGTCTGAGGATATCGAGTGGTATACTCCCACTATAGAGATTACCTAGGGGGGATCTTTTGGTTCTCCATCATGAGATGATCCTTAGTGGGAGTAAGTGTCTACATGGAGAGATGGTACTGGGTGTCAAATATAACTTGTACGAAAATGTGAGATCATGGGGCTATGGATAGTGTGATGGTGTGGGTGTTCAGATTTTCTTTGGTATGTTTTTTGTTTACTTGTGAATGTGATATGTGATTGGAAAGGATTACTTGGAATTTTCAATTTGGCCTAGCATTGTTTTGATTTCCTAGGGCAAGTGGGAATCACCATTTGAGTTGGATGATATCATGGGATGCCCGAGATGTCTGGGATCCAACCTCATAGTATATTTGGGGTGAGTTCCTAGTTTGGATAGAATCCAGTGATAAGGTTGATACAAAACAAGATTTCTATAGGTGTTACCTAGGATCTTGCATTATAGCATGTGTTGATAGTAATACAGGAATGCCTAAGGTGTATGAGATTCCTCTGATTCATTAATACCATTATCTATGACTGAGTGTCAATATTTGAATGGTGATACCAGTATACCATTTTGAATACCCATGATGCCTGATATTTGAATTGATGTATGAGTTGTTGGGTAGGTTTATATACCCAATAATGGATATTTACATCCCAAGGATGACTTTTGGTTCCACTTGATCAATGCCTAGAATGCCTCCTAGGATCATGTGTATGCAATAGATATGGTTTGGATGAGGATATGTGAGATATTGGTTACCCAAGAGATTGACAGTGGGATCTAGGAAGGGTATTCCCTTTTATTTTTTGGGTCTCCTTGGAATTATACATGCATTCATGCATAGGATTTCTTAGGGCCTCCCTCTTTTGAATATCATATGTATACATGATATTGAGAATGACCAGTTAGTTCATCGGGTATAGACTGAGGGATTGAGGATGAGGGATTCCGGGTGATTCCCCAGGGTTCACTACTCATTGTGATGGAGGTGTGAGTGTGGGATCCCTAGTGAGTATACAGAGTTTCCCTTGAGGTGATGCTCATGCTCATGGACACCTCGACATTAACCAAAGAAGGTATGGTCAATCAGGGTCTTGGAACTGAGAATTTATGATGATTATTGGGCATAGATATATTTTTATGTATACTCCCTTGGTGTGGTTGTGATGTGGTGGTTGAAATAGTCCCCATGATGTTCTTAGACACATTTTGGAATCCAGAGGAAGTAGGTATTATGGTACATTCAATTTATTTTTCTAGAAATTTATTTATTTATTGTGGGAATGTCTCATGCACATATCACTACATTATGATGGAGGTGTCAGTGTGGGATCCCTAGTGAGTATACAATGTCTCCCTTGAGACGATGCTCATGCTCATGGACACCTAGACATTATCCAATGTAGGTATGGTCGATCAGGGTCTTGGACCTAAGGATTGATGATGCTTATTGGTCATAGATCTACTTTTATGTATACTCCTTTTGTGTGGTTGTGATGTGGTGGTTGGAACAATCCCCATGATGTTCTTAGACACATTTAGGAATCCAGATGAAGTAGGTATTATAGTACATTCAATTTATTTTTCTATAAATTTATTTATTTATTGTGGAAATGTGTCATGCACATATCACTACCTTGTTGGTATAGTAAGGGACCAAAATGGTGGTTCCTTACTGATTTATGTACTCACACCCTACTTGGGAGGCCATAAAAATTGGGTACTCGAGAATCATTCACTTTATTGTAGGTATAAGTTGGTAAGAGGCTTGGGTTTCTTGTTCAAGCTATATGGATTGGATAGTCATGTGATTGGGATTAGGTATTTGTAAATCTTTGGTGTCTTTACTTTTATATGAGCACGACCATTTGAGTTTGTTTTGTTTGTTTCATTTTATTATTGATTAATATTATTTAGTTTGTTTACACTAATGGATAGATAGGTTTTGTGTATTATACTTGGTTACTGTAAAATTATTTTTCACTCTGATATAGGGGTATATCCTCCCCATGTTACCTCCTTATACCCACACTGGTAGTTAGTAGCCTCTGGCATTTGGGAAGTCATGCATGAGGGCGTGTGTGATTCGGTTCGGCTACAATTCAGAGTGAGATGGGTCGAGGTATTACATTTTTTTGGAAATTTAATCTCTTTTTTTATTATGATATATATCAACTAGTTTATGAATCTTTGAACTAGTGGTTGATACATTTTAGTTTTATATATGTAGTTAGTTTTTAGGGGAATATATAATTTTTTTTTGGTTTAATGTCATAAATATTAAAATCATTTTGGTAAATTTATGTTATAGAGAATATATGATTATGGTAAATACATACTTGGTTATATATATTAATGAATAATTGATATAGCCTAACTGAGTAAGGTATATGGTATATTAGAGGTTATATCCAAAATTATGAATATGTTAATAATACACTAAAATAATTTAATCAATGAGTAAAAATTAAAATTTTTAGGATACAAATTATTTAAGATTGTAATATAATGACTTGGTATTTCACTGTACATTTTCCTTAAATAAACAAAGTATTTGATAGTTTTCTCCACACGCAACATCAAACTAAAATGAAATTGTGATATTTTTAGACCAATAAAACATATCCCTTGAATTGGTGGGAATTAATAATAGTATCATATTTATTAAATATTTATACAAATAAAATAATATCTACTTTAAATATAAAATAAATTCAATTTGTATGACTAAAATGAATAATATGATCATATTTGATTATAAATATATTTTTATAAATATTTACTCTTATATGATATAAATTTATATTTCAAGAAACTTATGATTAATGATGATAAAATATATTTAATATGAATAATTTTTTTATACTAATTTATTTTTTAAATTATAAGAAATATGAATGAGAATGATGAATATTCTAAAAAAGTTATTTTCCTATAAAAATTGTTTTTCATTGTATCTCATATCTTTATATAAAATTTAAATCTATAAATTTTCTAATTTTTATTTGAAAAAATTGAAATTTTTTTGGATTAATCATAGTAATATTTTCTTAAGATAAATTTTTGGTATTTTTCTAAAAATATTAGTTTTTATGTTAAGATAAAAAATACCGTTTTTACAAATAACATGAAATTTATATCATTGTTAGTATATAAGTATGAATTTTAAATTTATGAAAAAAATTATTAGAGAAAATATTTATTTCATAAGTGAATTTATAATTTTAAAAATTTATTTTTGAATTTATAAACCCATATTTTACAGTTTATTACTTAAGTTATATTTTTTAAAAAATCCTCTAATACATTATATATTTAGTATTTTAAAATTGATTTTTACCACTTTAAAAAATTGAATCAAATAAATAGTATATAAAATTTAGAATTAATAGTTCCAAATTATTTAATAAGATTCATTTAAGGTTCGATCATAATGGATATGTTACCTTAGGTAAAAAACTAGTTACCAATGTAAAAGCTATAAGGGTAAAAGTAAAAATTTTAATGGTAATGAGTTAAAAAAATGTTTAAAAAATGTGTTATAATGGGTTTATGAGGACATTATCAACCTTATATCTAAAATTACCCATTATTTATAAATTTTTGATCCACATTACTTGAGCGTTACTTCCCATTATTGAAAAGTTCTGGGTATTTACACACTTTTCATCCCTTTTCACTTATAAAAGGGAACTCATCTCCTCTCTTCGCATCACACCACAACCCACTTATTTCAATGAAAAATATACCCAAAAATATATTAAACATTCCTATACAAATTTAATTGGTTATATTATTCTCAAAATATCATCCCTAAAAGGTATTAACCCTTTTTGCAAAAGAGGTGATCGAAGAAGTGAGGTACAAATTTCTATCCGCTCCTTTCACATTTATATTTATTTATGTGAACTTACTATTAATAAAATTAAATTAAAAAATATTAAAATTATAAGACCAGTACCATTATTATACGAATATATTGTTATAATAATGGGATAATCATTAACTATATTTTCCTTTTCTATTAAGAAAACTGAAATCGTCATTCGTGTGTTGTGTGAACTTCCACCTCCATGATGCAACATGTTTCATTTTAATTAAACACATAAGGATGATATAGAATGGGAATTTGATAAATAAATATGATATTTAATCTTGTTTATGATTCCAAAATAGTAAACCATATTACTCCTTCCTCTCGTTCTATGTAAATGAAATCATCATCCATGTGTATGTGCGGACTATCGCCTCCATGGAACTACATATTCTATTTTCATTATCAACATTCATGGAAGGATATAAGGATGGTATTAATGTATAAATATAATTTTTATTATATAATTAATTTTCAGTTTTGTAAAATTGGAGAACCTTTTAATGATATAATCAATAAATTATTATCATTAATTCAATCATTTAAAACGAGCGTGCTAAGAGAAAATGATATCTTCTTTCTAAGTAATTACATTATATAAATTAACTCCTATTTCTAATTTTTTTAAGAAAATTATATTTTACACTCTTTATAACCAAATAAGATCATTATACTTATATTATAGTGATATTATAACTAAACTACCTTGTAATCATCCATTTATCATGGTGGGTTCATCTTTGGGTCGGTTTAACCACTTACTTGAACTATACTATGAATTTATATCATTGAAGACTATGTAAAATTATTTAATGGTATAATATGATATAAATATGTGAATATTGTTTTTATGTTAAGGTTTTATAAATATTTAACTGGTAATTAATAAATCACCCTCTGTTTATTAAGAATCACCGAAATATTCTCATCGCTGATTTCATCCTCATGGATCATAGCCAAAACTACCATGAAATGAAATTATTGATTCATAAACTATCTTATAACATATATTATATAACTTTATATGATATAGGAGTAAATTTATTTGGAAAAATAATAGATATAAACACCTCTTTTATGAAACTAATTCAAAGCGATAAATATTACTTACACCCAATATTGAAAATAGGTAACAAATAACTAATATTATATTCATATAATTATTATAAATGAGGATTATAAATTTTATAGTTATGAATAAGGTTATTGGGAATTTATTTAATCAAATTAATTTAATAATTCATGAATTTTTGTGCAAGTTTGTAATGAATCGGGACCAAGGTAAGGATTTTCATATCAAATTCCTCTCTTTGAGACATGTTTTGTATTATATATAATTTAATTTATATGGTTTATATACTGACTATTTGGGATATCATATCATTAATTATCTTGTAATAATTTTATTTATAGATCAATTAAAATCCATATATTTCATGGGGTATTTATTAAATTGTTACTCAAGTCGCAAGGGTTCTTTGTCTCAAACATTAATTCCTTAAGAGATGTTTATGTTATGAACCATGTTTTTATTTGAATTATATATTCACTACCTCTGGATGTATCTTTATTATATATTTTTTATTCATGTTATATACTCATACAAATCATATCCTTTTCATTAAATTTCTTTTAACTCATTTTTTACCCCAGTTGTAAGACTTTTTGGTAACTCAATTTTCGTTCATTGAGTTATGGTTGTTTATCTTATAATTATTTAATATAAGTTGGGTATATTATAAAATTTTATTTTATTATGTGTTATTTTATTATGTGTTATTTTATTTATTTACATTTTTACCACATAAAACAAAATTTTTGAAATATTTCTTACTTCAAGGAGTATGTTTCCTGTAATGGATATTGATAACTCAAGTCTTATTTCATTGAGTTATACTGTTTCATCATGAACTTACTTATTCTATGATTGGATTATCGCAGACTGATATTTTCTTATATGGTAATTTTTCTAAATATATGTGTAAAATATATTTTGATATAAATCAATGTTTTGTTACTCTTTTTAAAATGTGAGTTTTGAACAAAGGTATTTTCAAAATAATAAATGGGTTTTTCCTTTCATTTTTAAATTTTTTTTCTTTCTCTCCTCATTTATTCAAGATAAAATTTATGTATCATCAAGGATAAATTATTGGGGATTATTTTTAAAATAAAGGTTTTTTAAATATTTCACATATCCTTTTTGATAAATTTAATTTGGAAGTGACACATAAGTTTGTATTTTAGCTCAGTTTTAAAAAAAATTTCCAAAAGATATTTTAAGTTTTCACTTACACTATCCTTTTTATATTCAAATTGATTTTCTCTCATGGGATTTATGTTTCATGATTTATACTCTAATAAATATTTATCATTTCGGTTATTGAACTCATGATATCAAATAATTTTATTCTTGATCCATTATTTTGTGATACCATTAGAAACATTCTTTTTGTGAGGGTGGTTTTCACTTATGTCCACATTTTTCTAAGTTTCCTTTGTTACACAAGGGATTTTTTTTCAATAATTCACCTTATTTGTTTGGATTGATTATGATCATTTTATTCCATTATTGAAATAACTATATACTCATTTCCCTATATGGTGTGAACATCTCATTTTAAAAAATTCATATTGGGGGATGTTCAACTAGAAAGAAATATTATTTGTTATTTGGGGAAAAATTAACATTAATTATGATTATTTAATAATAATTTGGTTTAATTGGGTATTAAAATTATATATTTTTCATTATATAGATATCCATGTTTTTATTCAGCCAGAGTTTCCTTAGGGAATGGTATGAAATGTCTTATTGGATCTTATAATGAATTCATTGGACTTTATCAAGTGACGGGTGGGGCCCAACAATATATATCCCATTAATGAATCAATAGGTATCATGAGACAAAATATCTTCAGTTTTGATGTATACCTCTCCCTGTATTAGTATAATTTCTGAGTACATGGCATTAAAAGCATATTTTTAATGCCCATCATTATGCATTCCATCAGTATGAGATCAGTATTTTTGATATCCATGTTTTAATTTACTCTAATGGATATATCATAATCTCAATTTCAGTTAAATATGGAATTATTCAGATTATTTATTCCTTAAATATTATGAATGCCATGATTATGTTTTTTATAGATTCAATTATATGTTTCCCTTATAGAACATTTGTGTTAAACCCTTTCTTATGTTAATATTCCTTAGGTTATGATGAAAAGTAGTACACATGATATGTCTATAAGGATAACATGTGTATAAGGACTTGTTGGAGATGTTGAATAATTACTATAGATTTAATAGTTTCTTATTTAGTTGTAAAAATTTAAATGCTCATTAGCTGAAGGAGATATGGGCTTCATTATTTTATGAATTCTTTAAATCTCTAAACCTAAAAGGTCTTGGGAATTTATATAATTATATATTTTCATTAATTCATGTAATTAGGGTATAATTATTTCTGAGAGTCTAAAGTTGGTATTGAATATAGTATGTAAAGTATGTGTCAATGTAATTGAATCTAGGAGTCTTGGTACAAGGCTCCACAAGATAGCCTTGAAATCCATTTACATTTTCTTCTGACAAATTAGTGCTACCTATACTTGATACACGTATAAGAAAAACTTATAATGATAAAAAAATAAATTCGATAAACCTTATTTTTCACTAAAATATAAAATATTTTTTTCTCTTAAGTAAATATTAACTAACTTAATAGTTCATGTGGGAAATGATCACACCATAAATATTTTTATTTCATTTGCTTGAGTGAATGATGATATTTAAGAAATAATCACTTGAATTTTCTCGTGTATAGTGATATATATTATCTATTTTCTTAATATTTATAATGTAATATAGTAATGGATACTCTTACTTGGATCACAGATGTTTTCTCTTAGGATTAGTTTTCACTTCTCCATTTACCTATCGAATGCGCTCGTTAACATGACCAGTCCTAATGAGGACTTCCCCCAAGTTGTTGATAAGGTTGAGAGTTTCACTCTAAGCCCGTTGTAACATCCCAGACCTAGATTCCAGTCAACAGGACCACAAGATCGGTTTTCCACAAATCCTAAAGTGCATCTCCCCAAATACCAGAGGTTGATGACTAGCAGCGAGGGCCTTGGTGTGTCTATGGGGAGACTATTCCCACATAAAAAGAGTGTAGCACAACGAAATATCAACAACATGCATGTAGCAGAAGCATTATAATATCCATATAAAATTAAATAGTGCAAAATTGATATATCAAAATTCCATAAGTCATCTCACATTGAAAATAATGATACATGTCATATGTTTCTAGGAAAGAAGAACAAACATGTAAACAAGGTAGATATACAATACATATAACAAAAGTAAAAAAAAAAGAAAAAAGTATCTAGCTAGAATGATGATCCTTATCTCAGTCTCATTCCACCTTCTCCTAAGAATCAATCATGATCCAGTTTAAGGGCACTGTCCCTTATCCATAATTGTAATCACATAGTTAATATGGGTACCCAAAGGTGGACCAAAAAGAGTGTGAGATATAATCCTAGTAGGAAACCACCCAAGGTCTATGTCATATAGTCAGTGAATATATATATAGAAATAGTGTACATGAAAAATATAATAAGTAAAGGAAGTAATCATAATTGAACATCCTATAAGTCCAGGTTTGTATTTTATAACCAAATCATTTAATAATATTAATTTAAGAAAAAACTCTATGGTTTTACAATTAGTCTTGTGTCAATTATAATCATGGTTATTTTAATATTACATTCATTTAATCAAAAATTTTAAAGACCTATCATAAAGCCCAGTGTTCCCCATAAGAACATGTATCCAATTATTGCTAAAACTCCATCCCTAATGTGTAAGTTATGATTGAATCAAATCTTGTGCTTTAGATTGGAAGACACTTTATATGATTCACTTCATTCATTATTCATTTATGAACCTAATCCCATCCACTAAATTCATAATTTGGAAACCATGTATCACTCTAGGTGTAATATAAACCAACACCAAACAATCCCATCCTTGTTGATCCTCAAGAAACAAAGTAATGCTCCAGGTGTGGTGTGACATCTCTTCGATTCAAATCCATCCTTAGTAGTCCACTAAGGGAGCCCAAGTATCACCCCTGGCATAATGACAAAATTCCCTTCAATTCCATCCATGGAATTATTCATTGAATCCACATGTCAACCAAGGAATATTCATAACCATTTAATTCAATAACATTTAATCGGATTCATTTAACATATCAAGTCCATCACCAAGAACATTATAATTCAAACCCACCTCAGAAGGTGACTCAATTTGTGGAACAATGGCAAATATATAACCACTCGACCTTAATTGAAAGGAATGATTCCACATACCGTAGGTCTATAGCTGATATCTCATCTAGTATCAACTCCGGATTTTACTCGTACCAGGATAAAATTAAAGAACAGATGAAGAACCTAATAATAGGTAAATTAGCTTGAACTTAAATAGTTCAGCTGATACAACACCAAATGAGGAATGGTATAAAAGGAATTGATAACTCACTGATACAGATCTAATGAGATGATCGGCACTTGAATTGGAGATAATACAGAGGAGATCCTTTAATTCCAAAAATACACACCAAAGATGGATTCCAAGGTGGTGAACTATTGTGTAAAAGGTGAATAAAAATAGGGTTTCATTTAATAGAATAAACAGGGGGAATTTGAATTTCACCCAAAATATGGGGTCACACGCTTTAGGCATGGGGTTTCAAAACTGTGCACCAAGCGTGCATGGTTATATGTATAAAAGGGGAGCACCCCATGGTTTTTCTATGTTATTTGACTAACCATGAACAAACCTTTCCAAAAACCACTGTCAAAATTTTAGACATGGTCTCATGGCCATGCAGCCCAAATCACATGGTTTGGTCTAACCATGCTTCCTTCTCCTACTCTCTTCACAAGCCTTGCATAGTTTATCAAATTGTACAATCTACACTGAACATTTTGAACTAAATATGGTCTAGGATTATTTCAACCCAAAACCTAGGTTATGGACTGAAACCATCCCCACATACCCCTGATACCCCCATAACCTCAAAGTTCATTCAGAAAATGCCACATTTAAACATTTAAACTGAAAATTGATGGGAAAATAAAGGATTTGTACCTCAAAGAACTTGGTTCTTAAAAAATTCCCCCTTAAAGAAATTCATCACTACATTTTCCTTCCAAGGGTAGTGAAGCATGATCTAAGGGCAAACTCGACCACTAAGATCGCACATCGGGATCCCGCTCCCAAGTCTCATCATGTACTTAATCATGCTACCATAGCACCTATACTAAAAGAATGTACTGGGATTGTAAAAGCTTCATGCTACGATCCAAAATACATATAGGATAATTCTCTAAGGATGTATCTACTAGTAACTCAATATCCTCAGGCTGAAATTCTTGAGATGGGTCGGAATGATAGTAGCATAACTAAGTAACAAGGAAGTTGTCATGCATGGCTTAGTACCTATTAGATAACTAAAAACGATAGGCTACTAGCTTGAACCTTTCCAAAATCTCAAATGGCCCGACATAACATGGTGGAAGCATACCCTATCTCATGATTTTCCTATGTCCCATCCTCATTGAAACATGTATGAAAACTCGATCCATGACCTCGATCTCTAGAGGTTGTCTTCATAGATCGGCATATGATCTCTATCGATACTATGAAATATCCATATTCTTCTGAATCAACTGAACTTTCTTTGTGGTCTCCTCAATGAGATGAGGTCCAAGCATAGCTTCCTCTCTTTCCTCTAACCAATGCATGGGTGATCAGCATGGAATACCATATAAATCCTCATGACCCGCCATTAGAGTAGTATCCTAAATTCTATTGTTGTATGAAAATTTAACTAGGGGTATATGCCTCTCCCAAGAGCCTCAAAAATCTAGGACTCATCCTCACATCAGTTTCTCAAGAACCAGATTCATTCACTCTGACTAGAAATTTATCTAGTTGTTGTATGTTGTGCTCAGGAGAACCTATGTACCCAAATCCCTCTATAGACCTTGCCAAAATCGTGAAGTAAATCATGCATACTATCTGAAACAATAGTATTCAGGACCCCATGAAGTCGTATTATCTCAAAAATGTACAACCTCCCAAGATTATCAACATTGAAGTTTTCCTTGATCGGTAGGAAATGTGAGTCCTTCATGAGCCTATCAATAACAACCCAAAAGGCATTAGTACCTCAAGGAGACATTGGTAAACCTATTAAAAAATAAATCATGATATCATTCCATTTCCAATCAGGAATGGGTAGATACTGTAAAATTTTGGACGATCTCTTGTGTTTCGCCTTCACCTACTGATAGATGGAACATCTCATGAGAAATCTAGCCGCGTCACATTTCATACTCAACCACCAATATTGGTGATGTATATCTCAATACATTTTGGTGATGCTAGGATTCACTACCCAAGATGAATCATGAAAGTCTTTCATCAACTCCTCATGCATGTATGATGAAACCCATACATAGCCATGTGCAAAGATAATTTCATCCTCACCTATAGTCCAACTAGGAGGAGGGTCCTCACCAGCCACACTCTCCCATAGGACTATTCCTTCAAAGTCTGATAGCTTCCTCATCCTAAATTTATCTAGAAGGGTATAGGTAACAGTTAATGATGATAGGTAAGTATAACCTTGATTTTCATTCACCTCCAAGTGAATCTCAGATAATAAATCCATAAGCTTCCACTCACTTTTGGCCTGCTAAAATGACTGTATATGAGTTCTCTTACTTAGTGCATCAGCCACTTCATTTGATTTAACAAGTGTGTAGGCATGATCAAAATCAAACTACTATAGGTATTCCACCAACATTCACTACCTTTGATTCATATCACATAGTGTAAAAATATACTACAATCCATTGTGGTTGGGGTACACCACAAACCGTTCTCCCAGAAAATAATGTCTCCAAAAGTGAAATGCATGAAAAAGGCAGTTAACTCGAGATTTTGTGTAGGGTAATTAATCTCATTTGGTCTCAACTTCCAAGAAACATATTCCAAAACTCTATATTATTTCATAACAAACCAATCCTATCCTGATACTTATTACATTATAGTAAACAGTGTAACTCCTTTCTATCTCAATAAAAATCAGTATTGGCACTGAAGACAATCTCCATTTCATCTCTTGAATGTTTATATCATAGGAATATTACCATAAAAATTTCACACCCTTATTATTCAAGCCTATATGTGGTGATGATAAGCATGATAAGTATTATATGAAACTCATGTAGTAATCATATGGACTTAAGAAACTCCACACCTCGAATACATTCTTGGGAAATTCTTAAGAAACCACAACTCTCATCTTCTCTGGGACAAGTGATACTTCTAAATATAATAAAATGTGACCCTAGAAGTAAATTTAATCCATCCAGAGGTGTCCATTTTTGATAATACCATATAAATGATGCTCTCTAAGTGTATCTAATATGATATCGAGATGTTTGCATTATTATGTCGATTGTGAGAATACACCAAGATATCATCCAATAAAACCACCATAAATTAATCTAAGGATGGAACACTCGGTCCATCAGTTCCATAAAGAGTGTTGGCACGTTTTTTATAATAAAAAGAATAAAAAATACTTATATAGAACATACATTCTATGAAAAGGTTTGCAAGGTATTTATGATGTTCTAACACACACATGATGATAACCAGATCTCAAGCCAATCTTTGAGAGGACTCGAGATCCTCAGAGATGATCAAAGAGATCATATATCCATGAAAGAGGATACCAATTCTTAACCATTAGCTAGTTCAATTTCTAGTAATCCACATATATCCGGAGAGTTTCATCCACCTTTTTTTGAAAAAAGGACTCGAGAACCTCATGGATAAGTATTGGTTCGGATGAATCTCTTTACCTCTAAATCCTCAAAAAGCCTCTTGATATCATACATATTCGTAGTATCCACCATGTAAGTAGGAATGGATACCGGTGTAGCTCCTAAAACTATCTCGATAGAGAACTCTACCTATCTCACTGGAGGAAATCCTAAAAATACATCTAGAAAAACATCCCTCACTACCACAAAACAGGGCAAGGGAAGCACTTCCCTTTATCAGCGCTAAACAGAAAGCGCTGATAAAAGGCAACATTTATCAGCGCTTTTTTTAACGCTGATAAAGGTACCTCTTTATGAGCGCTAAAAAAGCGCTGATAAATGAATGTTTTATCAGTGCTTTTATTTTAGTGCTGATAAAACATACCTTTATCAGCGCTTTTAATGAGCACTGATAAAGGTTCTATCGGTTTTTATTTAATAACCCTAACAGGACATCCTCACTTGCACGCGGTCAAGCCCTCGCGGAAGCTGAACCAGGCCCCTCGCCGCGTGAACTCATCTTCCTCCTCCTCGTCCTCCTCGTCCTCCTCCTTCCTCCTCCTTCCTCCTCCTCGTCCTCCTCGTCCTCCTCCTTCTCTGCCACCGCCACCGTCTCCGCCCCTGCTCCCGCTACCGCGACCGCCACTGCCTTTGCCGCCTCCACCCTCGCTGCCGCAACCGTCGCTGCCTCTGCCGTCGTCACCGCCTCCACCCTCACTGCCACGACCGCCGCCGCCTCATCCTCCTCCTCCTCATGCTCTCAAGGTGGGTTGTGAGTTCCATGGATTGTATTCCCTTGGTATATTATTTATATATTGTGTGTGTGAAGACCAAATAGTGAATATAGATGTGAGATAGTAATGATACCATATATTGACCCTAATTCCAGTAAGGATTTACATAATAGATAGTGTGGTCTTAATGTGATTATGATTATTTCTAGGGATCTGATTCATAATTAGTGATGAGTGTCTAAATAAGAGATGTTATTTATATTTAGCAACACAAGTGGGTTGTTTGTGAATGATGTGGAATTGGATACCCTATAGGTTCCATAAGGATATCTTGACTCTAATATGAAGTATATGGTAATTGGTTAGTTATGACCGTTCACATGTGTGAGAGGTCTACCAAGGTTATGTGTGATGACTTCTATGGATAACCAACCCTTGTTTTCATTTTTTTATCTTGAATTACCATGGGCGGTAAGTTCTACCCCTTTGAGTTGAATATTTCTGTATGAGATACAAAGGAAATAGTTTTTAATCTTATTGTTATATGGATTCCCAAAGATTTTCCCAATGTAAATGATGATGGATCCATATTAATTTTCATCACATAGTATAATCTCATAGTTATATGATTAGACAAAGTTGAATATGGATTACCTAGGGCCACCACTAAATAATCTGGGATGATTCTTCTAGACTAATGATCTCATAAGATTACCTCCTTAGTATCAGTTCATAGTTTATTATTAATGTATTTCTAGGGTCACCGCTTAGAAATTGGTGATGAAAAATGATGACTATTTATCTTATAAGATTAAAACCAAAGGATCATCTCTGATGGTTATGGGTTTTTATGGTCATGTATTGGAATCAAAGATGATTCCTAATGAATAATGGTCAACTAATAATAACACTCAAGGATCATATTTCAGCTAGATTACAATGGATTTCCTAGGATCACCCCTTGAAATATGATTCATCACAATGACTATTGATGTTATGTGAATACTTTATAGGGATTAATTTTAGAGCTTACCTACAATGGATTTCATTGGGTGACCCAGTATGAATAGGTTATAAATCCTGATGACTATTTTATCTTTTAGGATTACCTCCCATGTATCATCATGGATCCTGATGACTACGGATTACATTGGGCAACCTTCTTTGAATAGAAATGTATGAATGATGGATATATATCAAATATAATTATGTCATAGAGATTGGAATGTTTCATATTATAATCACGATGCTTATTAAAACTTCCAAGGTTCTAGGATTTATGCATACTACTATATGGAATCATGATTGTGTGGGTTGGCATGGTTATCTTCCAAGAAAAGAGTAATTGTAGTACCAAAATATAAATAAATAATCAATATTAGTAGTCACACTAGATTTTTAGGATCAATGAAGGTTATTTTATTTTTTCTTTTATAGTCTTCACATACTCTACAGATCATGTCACATGTACATACACTACAATTATGAATTATATATAGGTTTATGTTAGTTGATCCCTAATTAGATTTAATAAAACCCTACTCAAGATACCATGTAACTTGGGTACCCATGTATACATTACTAATTGTAGGTTAATGTTGGAAAGATTACTGATGTAGCACTACTGGAAATCATGATTTTCCCAACGCTTGTATACAAACAGTTCTTTGAAACCGTTGGTATAGGTAATCTTTACCAACGGTTTTCATAAACCGTTGGTAAAAATCTCCAAAAATTGTGTTTTCCCAATGGTTTGATTAAACCGTTGGGAAAAATGGGTAAAAAAGAGTTTTCTCAATGGTTTAGTGAAACCATTGGGAATGATGAAGACTCCTATACCAACGGTTCTGTAGAACCGTTGGTATATATGGTATTAAGAGGTTGGGAAACATTCCCAATGGTTTTTTAAAACCGTTGGGAAACATTCCCAACGGTTTTTTAAAACTGTTGGGAAACATTCCCAATGGTTTTTTAAATCCGTTGGGAAAGAAAATCCCCAAATATCATCGATCTGCAACTCCATACATCTCAAAAAAATTTCCCTAACCGAGACCTAGATGCACCCTCTAGAAATTTTTTCCCTAAACCTCAACCGTTTGGAAGGTTTTCCTCTAAATATCGATGCAAATGCTACATACCAACACAACAGGTCTGGTTTCCAACGGTTTTTTCTTCCTGTTTAAATCGGTATGTGTGAGTTCATTTATTTTAGATGTGTTCTTCCAGTTTAAATTGGTTCGTGTGTGTTAATTTATTTTAGATTTTTTCATTCTATTTTGGTGAAATCTAGTGTGTATTATGATCCCCTTACAAAAATAAGGCATATATAATTTTTTTTTATGGTTTGAACCCTACTTCCCAACCTTCTCTTGAGGTTGATAACTCTAATTTCCAACGGGACATCTATCGTTGATTCAAGAAATTTTCTTTCTTCCATTCTAAATCGGTAGGTGTGCCTTCATTTATTTTTGATTTTTTACGATCCATTTTTCTACAATGTATTGTGTATTATGATTCCCTTATGAACACAATAAATATATCATTTTATGTTGTGGTTTTGTTGTGATTTATCTATATTGAATAATTTTGGTTGATATTAAAGAGGTCAATATGATCCTGAGTTATTTTATCCTTGATTTATTTTAAATTTAAGGTCTTTTGACTTGATTTCGTTGGTTAGACAGAAATACAGTTAGGGTTGTCCAGGTGGGGTGGGGGGGGATGGATTTTCTACATGGGGTGGGGGTAGGGCTGTCCTTGTGGGTGGGGGGGGGGTTGGGTTTTCCAAGTGGGGTGGGGTAGGGCTGTCCAAGTAGGGTGGGTGTGGGGTGGGGGTAGAGCTGTCCAAGTGGGGTGGGGTAGGGTTGTTTGGGGTGGGGGAGGGTGTACAGGTGGGGGTAGGGTTGTCCACTCGAAGTGTCTCTCTATAGTTTAAAATGGACTTCATTTTAATTGAAAACCCAGTATATCAAGCAAGCAAATGTGATCTACTAATTATTCATTATGAAAAACATAAAGGTACCATTAAATACTTACATTGCCCCCAAACACCCATAACAAAACCCAACCACAACCTTCAACTCAATGTACTCAACCGATCTAAACACCAAGATGGATTTTACCCAAGACTATCTAATTCAAAGCGCTGATCATGTCATCAACCGACCACTTAATTTCTATGGTTCTCCCCACTATACGCTTTAGCTCACAAACACCACCATCAGATGTTTAACACCTCCATCATCAAGAACGAACCACTATAACCCCAAGTAAAACTCCACAACATACCCAACATGTTTTCTAACCTACTGTGCTTAGACATCCATGTGAACACCAACCAATGTTATCATCCATCGTTTCCATCAAAACCACTTGGAATGGATGTGAATCCCTCATCCATACATGTATCAAGGATAATTCAACTTTTCCTCAAATATTGAACCCATTTTCAAAACATAATTAACATTTCAAAACATCAAATAGATGTGTCTTACAACTCACCACATTTGTTCATTTTTCCTGGAGGAATTTGAAACATTCACCACATAGGTTGTAAAAGCAGTAGAGGATAGATCTATTTGATCATAAAAAGCCATGAACCCAAGTTTATCCTTGAGGAAACCGATGAGTGTTGTTTTTGAATGCTTTTTGGAACTTGGAACTGACTCACTTGATGAAACATAAGAAATATCATTAAATGTAGCCTTAATTGCCAAATAATTGGAACAATATCCTGTATTGGATGCTCTTAATGTCAGATTTAGCATCCCATCTTGTTCATCAAATGGATTGGTCAACTTCCAATCTATCATGGAGGCTGCCGCACCACCTTTACACGCAACTAATGATCAGAGGAATCTTGATTAGAAAAACAATCCTGAGGGCACTGGACATGAAAGATCATGTGGTGCCATAGTTTCTCAGCAACCTCAATTTACCCCACATGATATAAGGCTATTGCATGATGTCTAAGACATAGAGAGAGGAGAAGATAAGGTTAAAGTCTCGTATACTAACAACATAAAAAATTAACATCCACCACCCTTTCACTATATACATCAAAATCATATCTTTAAGAACTTCCATGTGAATTTCTATCTTACTTCCATCGAGGATGATGCATGTTGGTCAACTTGTTTTAGAAATTGTTTATCTTCATCTGTGCCTTGTACTTGCACCCATGAACATGAAGATGAGTATGTGTACATGATAGTTGACCTTCTTAGAGAAGAGTTTCTGGAAGAGTATAAGAGACATGAAGCAATTAAGATCATTAGAGTGCTGGAACAAATGTGGTTGCTACAAAAAATGTGGCAATCGGCTTGTGCAACACGGCCTAAGTTACAACTTGCAGGTATTGTACTTTATTTTTTTCTGGAGTCTTTCAGTGTAAATTCATTTTGGAATGATCATTTCTATTCATTGTCTTTTAGGTTCTTTTGATAGCCGAGGGAAAGGGTGGGGTCTGCAGACATCAGAGGATATGTTGAAGGGTGACTTTATGGGAAATTACATCCTATATTTTTGCAATATTTCCATAGTATCTAACATCTAACCAAAGGGAATTTTTTCCCTTCAAGCTCCCCGAACCCCGATGTTGATCGGGGTTTGGGGAGCTTGAAGGGAAGAGAAGCCATTTCTCCAACATATTGACACACAAAATCACCCTTCGACATATCCTCCAATGTCTGCAGACCCCACCGTTTCCCCTCGGCTGTCAAAAGAACCTAAAAGACAATGAATAGAAATGATCATTCCAAAATGCATTTACACTGAAAGCCTCCAGAAAAAAATAAAGTACAGTACCTGCAAGTTGTAACTTAGGCCGCGTTGCACAAGACGGTTGCCACATTATTTGTAGCAACCATATTTTCTCCAACACTCTAATGATCTTCATTGCTTCATGTCTCTTATACTCTTCCAGAAACTCTTCTCTAAGAAGGTCAACTATCGTGTACGCATACTCACCTTCAAATTCATGGGTGCAAGTACAAGGCACAGAGGAAGATAAACAATTTCTAAAACAAGTTGACCAACATGCATCATCCTCGATGGAAGTAAGATAGAAATTCACATAGACATTCTTAAAGAAATGATTTTGATGTATATAGTGAAATGGTGGTGGATGTTCATTGTTGATGTTGTTCATCTACGAGACTTTCACCTACTCTTATCCTCTCTCTATGTCTTGGACATCATGAAATAGCCATATATCATGTGGGGTAAATTGAGGTTTCTAAGAAACTATGGAACGACATGATATTTCATGTCCAGTGCCCTCAGGATTGTTTGTCTAATCATGCTGCATCTGATCATTAGTTGCGTGTAAAGGTGGTGAGGCAGCCTCCATGATAGATTGGAAGTTGACCAATCCATTTGATGAATAAGATGGGATGCTAAACATGACATTAAGAGCATCCAATACAAGAAATTTTTCCAATGATTCGGAAAATGATGCTACATTTAAAGATAATTCCTATGTTTCATCAAGCGAGTCGGTTCCTAGTTCCAAAAAGCATTCAAAAACATCAATCATCAGTTTCCTCAAGGATAAACATGGGTTCATGGCTTTGTATGATCAAAGAGATCTATCCTCTACTGCTTTTACAACCTATGTGGGGCATGTTTCAAATTCCTCCAGGAAAAAGGAACAAATGTGGTGAGTTGTAAGGCAAATCTATTTGATGTTTTGAAATGTTAATTATGTTTTGAAAACGGGTTAAATCTTTGAGGAAAAGTTGAATTTTCCTTGATTCATGTAAGTATTTAATGGTACCTTTATGCTTTTTAGCATGTATTTTTCTAATTTATTTATTTGTATATGTGACAGACATACTAGGTGATATGTTTTGTATTATGGGTTTATCAGGAGTCTGTATGATTTTCTGTTTCCACATTTCATTTTAAATAGCATGTTATAATTACATATTTATTGTACCCTAATGGCTCATATAGTCAGGTATATTGTAGATGTTTCTAGAATGTTTTAGCATTATTTTTCCCCAATGGTATTACATTTTTAGGATGTTTTCACTGATGATTTATAAAGTTTACTTCTTAATAAAGAGATAAACTTTATAATCTAGTTAGTTTTGGGAGAAAATTCAGTTTCTATCACAATTTCTAAAATAACACCAAAAGAGCATTAGTTTTGTGAATTACAATTTGATGATATATAATATAATGGTTTCATATGGCATAGTACTTTACCATGGGGTTTTATAGTTCTCTAAAATAGATGTTTGATTGGTATTTATTCTTGTGTTGGACTATTGGATATTGAACCTGATGAGAGTCCTGAATATGTATCCTCATCCACGCATTGATAGTCACATTGATCATCTATGAGGTTCTATAATCTTCTCCAAGATATATTTGACATTAGGATACCAATAGATGAGTTGGACATCGATGAACCTATCATGGACTGCTTTTAGGAGTAGTTATGGCCTGTATGATTTTTTAGCGATGATTTTTTGTTTAACTAATGCATTGGTTGTATTAATGGACTTGATGAATAAGATATTTCGTCCTTTTATGGATCAATTTTTAGTAGTTTTTTTCAATTAAATATTAGTGTACTCCCAACCCATAGTTGATCTTGACCAACATCTTATCATCACCTTGAGTACATTGAGATAGCATCATATTTATTATTTTTTTCTCCTGTTACTCATTGGTTTCCTCTTGTTCGCATGTCATGTATTTTCTAAGGCATCATTTAGTCTTTGTAATACTAACTTAGAATAAATTTGATATATGTAAGATTAAATCAGGTATCTTATACATACACGATGTTCACCCTACTGGACACACCATGTATATAGATTTCATATGTGTTTGAAGGCATTTGTACCATGATTTTTTTTTATAAAACCCAAACAATGCTACCTGATTAATTAAAACATAAAATTAGGCAAGTTCTCGAGATCGAACCCATAAAGATGATGAATATGAATAAAGAATGGATGAATGTCAATCGGTTGACAAAAGAGTATGAAGATGGCGTGAAAGATTTTATCAATTTTGCAGACGATCATGCATGTGACCCTTCTCAAATCATGTGTCTGTGTTTACGATGTTGTTATTCAAGACAAATTAGTCCAGAGGAGTTGGAAGAACACCTGATCTATCACGGAATAAATCGAAGTTATACATGTTGGAATAAACATGGGGAAAAAACTAATGTAGGTAGTGACTTAGAGAACATGACATTTTATAGATCATCTGATATGATTAGAAGCGTGAACAGTGAAGATGATCGTATGGAGGGTGTGATTATAGATGTGAACGATGATGAAGATCGTATTGAGGAAATTACAAGGACAATTGAAGATGAACTTCGTGATTGCCCAAAATTGTCTGAGAAGTTAAAGAGTTGTGCAAAAATTCCATTGTATGTTGGTTGCACTAAATATACAGCATTGTCAGCCGTATTGAAGCTGTGTAATTTGAAAGTAGGCAACGGGTGGAGGGACGCCAGTTTTACAGAACTACTTTCTATCCTTAATGACATGCTCCCATAAGATAATGAACTCCCAATCCGAACATATGATGCCAAACGAATGCTACAATCGATGGGTATGATCACTGAAAGAATACATGCTTTCCCGAATGACTGCATATTGTTTCTCAAGGACCAAAAATCACTTAAATAATGCCCAAAGTGTGGTGATTCCCGATACATGGAAGATGATTCTAGTCCTATGAAAGTTGTATGGTACTTTCCAATCATTCCTAGGTTTAGACGCCTATATGGAAGTGAGAAGACTGCAGGACAATTAACATGGCATGAAAATACAAGAATTAACGATGGGAAACTACATCACCCTGTAGACTCTCCTCAGTGGAAGAGAATTGATCACGAGTATCCTGAATTTGGGAACGATCCAAGAAACATTCGTCCGACATTATCTACAGATGGGGTGAATCTTTTTGGTTTTCAAAGCAGCAGTCACAGTACATGGCCAGTTATGTTGGTAAATTATAATTTACCACTGTGGCTATGCATGAAACGAAAATAAATCATGTTATCTATGCTTATATCAGAACCAAAACAACCGGGTAATGATATTGATGTTTATTTGGCCCCATTGATTGAGGATTTGAATGTATTGTGGGATTCTGGTGTTACGATGTATGATGCTTACAAAAATGAACAGTTCACATTGAAATCAATGTTGTACGGGACAATAAATGACTTTCCTGCTTATAGAAATTTTTCAGGATATATCATTAAAGGAACTCAAGGGTGTCCCTTTTGCGAACAAGGTACACAGTCAATTAGGTTGAAACATTCATCGAAAACCGTGTTTCTAGGACATTGCAGATTTCTACCCCGATGATATAAGTACTGATCTTGGATGACATCATTCGACGGAAGTTCAGAGGAACGTACAGCACTGTCTCCACTGACAGGTGATCAATTTTTTGAGAAAGTGAAAGATTTGGACACTACGTTTGGTAAAACATTTTCTAAAAACCTCACAAAAACTGGTTGAAAAAAGAGATCAGTTTGTTTTTAATTACCATACTGGAATTTTCTGTATGTCAGACATTTTCATGATGTTATGCATATTGAAAAAATGTATGTGATAGTTTCATAGATATGTTGCTAAATGCACATGGAAAAACAAAGGATGGAATTAAGGCTAGATTGGACATGGTTGAGATGGGAATACGAGAATAGTTGGCACCAGTGAAGGGTGAAAAACGAACATTTCTTCCTCCTGCTGCTTACACTCTTTCCAGGAAGGAGAGATATCAGTTTTTCAATTCTTGAATGATGTAAAGGTTCCAGAGGGGTATTCATCAAATATCAAGAACATCGTGTCAATGAGAGATTTAAAATTAAAGGGTTTGAAATCACATGACTGCAATGTTTTGATGCAAGATCAAATTATTATAGCTTTACATTGCATTTTTCCCAAGAATATACGCCATACATTAACGAAGCTCTATTTCTTCTTCAAAGCTATATGCAACAAAGTTATAGACCAGATGAAATTGACAACTATGGAAAGATAAATTGTTGTCATATTATGGGAATTGGAAATGTTCTTCCTGCCGACATTTTTTGATATGATGGTTCATTTGATGGTTCATTTGGTGAGAGAGATTCGACTATGTGGTCCTGAACATTATATATGGATGTACCCTATTAAACGGTATGTGAAGATTTTGAAAGGGTATGTCAAAAACTTAAGTCGACCAGAGGGTTGTATTGCGGAGCAATTTATTTTTGAGGAAGCTGTTGAATTTTGTACCGAATACCTGTCTGGTGTGGAAATCGTTGGCCTACCGAAATCTCGTCACACTGGGTGCCTTGAGGGTGAAGGAATTTCTGGAAGAGAGTTTATCACAATCAATATTATAGATCGGGATCAGGCCCACCTTTACGTTTTGCATAAAAGTTTCAACGTTGACCCATATGTTCAAACCCACAAAGAAATTATTAGGCCTTTGAATTCTTCTAGGGCTGAAAAATGGATATCAGATACACATAATCGACAGTTTATAGGATGGTTTTGAGACCATATTTTTAAGCAGTTAGATGAAAATCCAGACTCAATTTCAGAACGACTTCGATGGCTGGCCGGAGGAGCAAGTGTGTACGTATTATCTTATAATGCTTATGCAGTTAACAGTTATACATTCTATACTAATAAATATGATGAAGACAGTACCATGCAGAATAGTGGGGTTACATTTCTGGCTAAGGCGATGCATGTTTTTGGTGCTAAGGACAAAAATCAAATTTATTAGAATATGTCATACTTGGGCATCATCAAATGAATATGGGAGTTGGATTATACAAAATTCAAAGTGTGTATTTTTCAATGAATGTGGTTTGATAACAGGAGTGTTGTTAAAATAGATGAATTAGGATTCGTGAAAGTTGATTTTAGTAAGCAAGGGGAGAAAGAAGAACCATTTATAATGGCATCACAAGTAGTACAAGTATTTTATGTTCCAGACCCCGCAAACCGAAATTGGTCAATTGTTCTGTTATCGACCAAGACAACTGAAGGGTCAGATGAAAGTTCAACGGAGGTTGACCCTTTATTAGGGACTTCACAATCATTTCGCAGTGTTCAAAATGTAGATGGCATTTTTTATGTCAGAGGAGACCACAATGAAGGAATTTACATAGTTGATAGAAGAGTCAAATCACATCAACCATTAAAGAAAAAAAAGAGTACAATAATCAGGTTATTTGTTTATTGTAACATACATTGTGTTACGTTATGTTATTATCTATTCACTGTTGTTTTTATGTAATCTAAATTAAATATTAAACCACTTCTGCATATAATGACTTTTGCACCTGCTGATGGGCCCAATCCCGAGGTACAAAAGGTCTCTCAACCAGCAGTTGGTGGTCCCACTGCAGAGAAATAATAGGTTTCTCAACAGGATACGGGTGGTCCCAGTACAGAGAAACAACAGGTTTCTCAACCTGTTGTTGCTGGTCCCAGTGATAAGGTAAAACGGGTTTCTCAACCTGTTGTTGTTGGTCCCATTGCCGATGCTAGTGCTCCGGGGGAAGATATTGATGCTACTTCTGAGGAAATGGTAGGAAATTAAACCCTAAAAGTGAAAAAAAAACAAGAGCATCGTAGTTTGACAGTGTTGGCCAAAATCCTTAAGGCAAAAGCAAAAGGAATCAAATTTGAGGTGGGATGGAATAAGTGAGGCCAACATGTTAACCCCGACAGATCCATCTTTAGTAGCTACATTGGAATCGTCACTCGGCAATGCGTGCCGATTGATATACAGTCGTGGCACCATATTGTCATCGGGCTGAAGACACTAATGTGGGAAGAGATTACGGTAACATTATGATATCATTTTTTTTAATTTATTAAAATAAAATAAAATACCAAAACATTGACTTACTCTTCATCATCCATTGCAGAGTGCATTTACAGTAGATGTCTCGCACAAGGAATATGTATTAAGAGTTTCCTTAAGGATTCATAGAGGTTTCCGCACAATTTTAACGAAATACCATCTTAAAGATGAAGAAGGGAAAATCATGCCGCACGCACCTCCTCTTTATGCACACTTGATATCCCAAGGAGTGTGGGATGCGTTTAGCAACCGTCATGGGGAGCATACTTTTCAGGTACATTGTGTGGGGTAATAAGTTGTTTGACATTTTCTTGTATTCATAACTCTGATTGATAGTTTTTTATTTATGAAACAGCTACTGAGTGCTAAAAATAAAAAATGCACAACAGAATCAGCGTACCCTTACTGTAAAATAAGGACGGGGTACGCTGAACTTGATTAAAAATTGGTACGTCTTTTAAATCTACCCTAATAATAGTATGTGACATAAAACAACACCATAACCATGATTCTCTGTTGATATGCAGATTCATGAATCGAAATCGAAAGCCATATCCATCCCACGCCATGTGCTATGGAAGGAGGCTCATGTAAATAAAGAGGTGACATTGATAGATGAAAACACACAAAAAGTGTGGGAAACATGTGTAAGTATGACATAATATAAATTTGAGTTGCTTTAAATCGCTATTACATTACAATAACTACTTATTTTTCTATATTTTCTATCTAAAATAGTAACAAGAATCAACAACAACCGCACCACATGCCGACTTACATTCAGCATCCTTGAAGCAGCCAGAAAAGTATGGTCGTGTCAGAGGTGTGGGTTTTGGGGTGACACCCCGAACATATTTTCAAAAACAAAAACAAGAGGGGGATAAAAATGAAAAAAATGGAAAATCTGAAAGAACAATTATTTATTTTTCAAGAAGAATTACAATACCAGAGATAGATGATAGAAAAATTGATGGGGGAGAGGCAAAGAGAAGAAACAACTCAATAAAAACCCATGCGTGAGGATCTCACCCCACCCCCCACCAGCTTTGAGGTGAGCCATTCCCCTAAAAACCTGACTTAGATGAGGTAATCAATGTTTTAATAATTGTTTCTATGAAATTTGATTTTCATAGACACTGATACCTTTCCGGTACTAATATTTTATAGGGTGATATTGACTGTGATTTATATTTATCAACTCCCACCTATTTACTTCTAGCGAGGGCTACGGTGTTTAATACGCAAAACGACATGCTACACAATAGACATCTTCCAAAACGTCATATTAGAGTGTCAATTAATGTAGCTAATGAGCTGAGTGCCGAGCTACCTGTTCCAAATGATGATGACGACATTCATACGGTTGAACAAGCTGTTGGAACATTCATCGCATGGCTGACAGTTCTTGTAAAAAAACATGTCGACAAAAGGTATTCATTTCTAATTTATTTTTCAAGATGGACCTTTAACATTTAATGAAAAAAGGTGTGAACTGATGACTGTTATTAAATAATGAAAAATACTATGGGGTTCAATGAAATATCATCTCAAAACTATCTCAAGGATCAACCAACCGATTGAAACGGTCTACTGAGAGCACCTTCACCCCGCCCATTCTATATCCATAGTTAATATCATTGCAGGCTCATGTGGATACAAAGTTGAAAGACGGCAGTACTCACATAGTGGATTTCGAAAAAGATATGTATGGAGAAGAGATATCATATTTAATTAGTTCTGAAAATGTAAATGAACTCCTCAAGTATGAATGTCTAGGCGCCTCAGTTGTAAATGTATACATGAGGTAAGTTTTCATGTTTTGATTTTACAAAAGCTAATATACTCTAATAATTTTGACTAAATTCATTTTATATTTGTCGCAGACGTATATATGAAAAACAATTGAAGGGATTTCCCCATGAACAAAAACTTGGACTTGTTAGTCCTCACACAACATCTTCAAAAGACGAAATAGATTCTGTTAAAGAGGCTTCAATAATGTCATCCCTGCTCAAATCGTTTGAAAACAAAATTATGGATGATAGACACTTTTTAATACCAACGATGCAGGGGTAAAACTCTACAATTTAATCATATCAACTATATTTTCATTTCTTTCTTTACTTATTCCTTTTTGTATTTTTAGGGAGCATTGGATGCTGATTGTAGTCAATTTGGATACTACAAATATTTATTTTCTGGATTCAACGCATGGATATCCAACAAACCAACCATGCATGATGGCATTTGCTAATTTGTAATACACTAGATCCAACATTTTAAAACTAATCATCTAGTTATATAATTTATGTTATCTTTTAATAAGTATTCTTTTATGATAGGGTGGTGCATCAATATCATCTAATGCATGGAATGAATCCAGGCTATAAGGATGAGCACGCCTACAAGATCTACAACTGGAAAAGTATACGGGTATATATAATAACATTTCACTATCAAAAAACATATCAAAACAAATTACTTATTGTTGTCAATGTTTCTATAGTGTCCAAAACAAACAAAAGGAAAGGACTGTGGTTATTATGTTTGTAAATTTATGAAAGAGATCGTATTTCATCAACAAACTAGCATCCCTGATGAGGTATTTTCGAAAAATAATTATGAGTTCATTTAAAATATTTATTTATACTTTATGTATTTATATTTTTTTCAGTACTGCTATGACTGTTGCAAAAACTCATATTCAGAAGATGATATACATGTGTTTAGAAACGAATGGGAAACATACCTGATGGAAGATTGTACACAAATAGGTTGAAGGTGAATTCCTACCACTTATGTTATCTGTATATGAGCATTGATTATCCTCCAACCTTCTTTGGTGAATTGAGAATGCTCCGATGTATTGAAATCTTAATTTATTACTCAATGTTTTCTATCCCCAGATTCATATTATTGATCTTTGAACAAATCAATATTGAAGTACGGAATAATGGTGTGCAGTGTGTATGGGGTGAACGACGAAACCACCTAGGATCAACAAAATCCATTTTCTGTAACTCGTTTGTTTGAAATTGTATTTGAGAACATGTGTTGTTGTCTGACTTGCACAATTATTTCTAGGTAGATGCATGAGATAATCGGTATCGTTGATGGAAATTTTGGAACCAAAATATGTGTCCCAGGATAATTCAAGTAAGGGAAAGGCTGGTTGAGATTAAATCCAAGCTCAAACGACCAGTACATCATCAATAGAATCAACCCTGTGATGTACCATCATGTAGAATCTGGTCCTCGTGATGTTTTGAGGTGTTTATGGAAGGTATGGGGAGTCTGATAAGCCCCATGGCCACCATAAATAATGTTTACAAACATCTCCACATGTTTTTGTGCCTCGTGCTTCTTTAAAAGGATCACACCATTCACATGGTCCATCTTAGAACGTATGTCCCATTCATCCCATTGCTACTCTTGGAAGAACCTAAGAATCTGAAAATGCATAAGCCCCAAAAAACCCATACTTATCCAACCAAGAGTATCCCTACTGTGAAGGGATGCTAACCATGGGTAATACCCACAACATACCTCTTTTAAATATATGGGTTTTGATCCTTGTATTCTAAATAGGGTACGTAGGAAGCCTCTATGAGGTTAAATCCCAACCAATGGTAAACCATGGTGACCCCCTCACTGGGGTACACCTTCTCTTATTTTCCCTATTGTATTTCCCTTAGTGGCATCTGAATAAGTCTTCAAAATGAGAAACCTTACCTTTATGGGATTCACCACACTTGGTTCAGACCTTATTGGGTGTTTTAATCCATCTATCAGGTAAACATTCCAGGTGCTCCCTCCTAGAGATGCACCTACCTGATCCACCTTTATAAGTGTTTTGATCCACCCAGGTCTTACATCTCTGTAAGACATTAAATCATGACCCTCTATCCTTGTGGGATGTTAAAATCATGGAATACCACAAGTTAAACATGGGTTTCCATTAATATATTCAATTTTAATGTTTAATCAGTCCTTATTAAGGTATTTTGGAGGTGTGGTTTTATGTTTTCCATTAGATTTCAGAATATTTCATGCTTTATGTAGGTGATTCCATGCTTTTACATTATATGATGATTTTATTATGCTGTATTTTCTGGCTAAGTGTACTATATAAAATGTTTTTGTGGTTAAAAATGTGTTACCAAAGGAATTTGGGGTGTGTATAGACTTGAAAGTTATTTTTAAAATGAATGCAGCTGTATTTCTTGTGGATTTTCATGCTTAAGTCCATTAAATGTGTTTGAAGAAATGAGAAAGTTGTGTGATGGGTGTTTTGAAATGGATTTAATGTGTTTGTGAATTTTAAAGAGGGTTTTCTTATGAGATGTAGAGAGTCTATATATGTGTATTTACATTGAATAAAAGTACATGAGAATGTGTTGATATATATGATGTGTATAATGTAAATTGAGCACAATTTCCATACAAGGTATTTTCTTTAAGATGTGTAGGGGACAGGGTGAGAGGGTAGGGTTGGTTTTCTTGGGGAGGGGGAAGGGGGAAAAGTGGTAGGGGGAAGGGGTAGGGGTGTGCTGGGTTATTTTGAAATAGGTAGGTGGTGGGAAGGGGGTGTGCAATGGGAAGGGGGGTAGTGCAGTGGGCAGGGGTGTGCTGGGGAAGGGGGCAGGGGGTGTTCAGGGGCAGGGAGTGTGCAGGGGTAGGGGGTGTGCTCGGGGGTGGGCAGTGTGTAGGGGGTGTGCTGGGGAAGGGGACAGGGGTGCTTGTTTTTTATTGAATGGGGGACATATAGCCATGGTATTAAACTGTGGATATAGGTATATAGCCAAGGTTTAATGACATTGCAAAAGGCCCATCATTGGTATCCAATAAAGGAGGATAATAGGGTTGAAAATATTCCAACACTCTTTTAATGTAATTGATAATATTTGATTTATCTCAAAAGTAAGGGAGATATCACATGGGGGAAGGGAGAAGGAGGAGAGTGCGTGTAAAGGATTTTGTTGAGTAGAATGAGGGATATATGAGGGTAACCCGCTTTAATGGTTGATAGTGAAAATTTGTTAATTCCACTCATTAATTAGGTGAATTATTAGGACTAAGGGTAAAATAAATCATTTTCCAACAATGTGGGAATCAATATACACACACTTCTAATCTGTATAGTTTCATTGAGTGGCTTATAATCCATTATTCAACCATATAGAGATATTTACCCAAAAACTCTTACCTTACACAATTTCATCACATTATTTGAAAAACCATTAACCATCAATGTGAGACCATCATAACCTTAGAACCAAACAGTAGGTTTACCTATTCCCCCTCGAATCATTAAATAGACCATGTTCTACTAAACATTGGTCCATTTGATCATTATAGATGATTATCCCTAACCATGCACCAATTTCATCAATTGGTTATTTTATGTTTTCTGCCTCACTAGTATAATTCCATTCAGCAACCCCATTCTTTATTTCATTATTGTATTACTAACATAATATTTGTTTTATTATGTAGGTGAAATATTTTTCCTCAGTTCGAATTCTTTGTTCGGAAACCGCCGCCATGGACAAAATTTTTTTAGAGCGGATGGATGCAAAAAGGATGGAACATCGTTTTTTTAACTGTTTGTTGGATAAATGTAATTGTAACCAAATTAAACATTGTTTGAAATGTATATAGAAGTTTGTTGTTTTGTATTCATGATTTCAAGTAAATGTATGTTTCATTTTTGTTCTTCTGTGCTTTGTGTATGGGTGTTGTGTGTGCTACGTACAGGTTTTGTTTGGACTCTGTGCAGGTGTTGTAATGTGTGCAGGTGTTGGGCAGGTTCTGTGCAGGTTCTGGTTTTGGATGGGATATTTGGCCTTTATCAGCTCTAGTTAAGCGCTGATAAATGGATAATATATCAGCACTATTTTGAGCGCTGATAAAGGTAGTTTTTATCAGCGCTCAATATAGTGCTGATATATTATACATTTAGCAGCGCTGAAAATAGCACTGATAAATACTACCTTTATCAGCGCTATTTTTAGCGCTAATAAAGGGGACCCCCCTTTATCTTAACTGAGATTAACAACGCTTTTTTGCGCTGTTAAAGGCTGTTTTTAGCGCTATTATAATCCATGTTTGTAGTGGTGCCTAAAATGATAAACCACTGGAGGGAAATCTACATAAAAAGTTCTTTTATAATCCAAATAAAAACTCATAATATGGGTTGGCATGGCACCCATCCAATGATGATCAGGTCTATCTTGACTCACTTAGACATCCCATTCACCCTTGTGAATAAACTCTCCACCCTATGGTGATGTGAAGCTCAGCCGACAATGATAGAAATCAAGGAATGTATGAAAGGACACCAACCAGTTTTTCCTAAGAATGATGTAAAAAACTATCATCATGAGGAAAAAAAGACCACATACAAAGTCACACAATCTAAGCTAAAGGGGTAACTCTCTGAACTGACATACATTCTCTCTTATAATCCCCAATAGAGTATCAAGTGTCATTAAGCCATCATAAGTTTAAACACTGAAGAATCATGCAGAATGTACATGGAGAGATTTACCCTCCTCTTATGAGTTTTATATATATGCTCAATGATAGATATCATGGACTATAAACATGACTCCACATCTTGAGGTCTTGCATCCTTTGAAAACCTGGGTGGATTCTTCTGCTAGAACTCACGTGTCAACTATACCATAGTTGGGGAAGGGTGTGGTTCTCCCTGAATGATCTGTCTAAAATGTAAGAGCCCCTCACATAAATGTTCCTAAATACCTATTTCATATAATAATGCATGGAAAGTGGTTCTTGTATAGTGCCTAACATAATGCATGAGATGTAATACCCTCATATAATTGGGTTTCAATAAAATAAAACCCATAATCACATCAATAATAACATCACAATTCAAGTTCATCACCCAACAGTGGAATCATATCAACTATAAGAGTAAAAATCTAGAAAATAGTAATTTAATTTTAGGAAATTTGGATTTTTCCTATATGCATGTTTCCCATGTACAAGAATAGTTCATTACTAAACCCCAATTCCTTATTATCCCTTTCTATTGTCTCCAAATAGTAAAAAAACAAAAAACATACTTCCTCTGATACCACTTTGTAACATCCCAGTCTAGGATGTCACTAAACAGTGCCTCGATCCCCATTTTCCACATGGCCTCAAGGGTATCCACATGAATTCTAGAGGCTCCCGACTATAAGTGAGGTCATCGGTGTGTCTTTGGAGACTATGCCTTCATCACCAGAGTGTAACACATCAGAATATCAACAATATGCATGTAGTGAATGAAGTATAATATCCAGATAAAAGTAAATAGAGAAGGAGTGATTTATAATAATGCCAGAAGTCATATTAAATAAAAGATAACGATACTTTTCGTATTTATCTCAGAAAGCATTCAAAACATGTATACAAGGTAGATATAAATTACATGTAACAAAAATAAAAAAGTCCAAAAATTTCCAACTAGCATCGTAAGCCTTATCTCAGTCCCATTGTCCACTGCTCCTAAGTAGAAATCAAGATATTGTAGAAAGTATCTTGACCTTATCCATACCTACAATAATATAGATGTGGGTACGCAAAGCCGGTCCAAACATGGTTTCAAATATAATAGAAAAAGGAAACCACCCAATGTTGTGACATCTAGTCAGTGAAAATATATATAATAACATTTTGTAGGAAAAACCTAAAAAGTAAATAAAGTACTCAAAAATGGACATACTCTAAGTCTAGGTTCACATTTTATAATCAAATAATTAAATAGTTTTCATTTAAGAAAAAATTCCATGTTATAACATCTAGGTCTACAACAATTATAATCATGCTCGATTTGACATTCAAATCATTTAATAAAAAAATCTAGGGACCTGTCACAAATCCCATCATCCCCCGTAAGCAGACTTATCCAAGGATTAATAAAAAAGCCATACCTAATGTGTAATTCAAGACAAATCCAAGATTTTGTTTTTTCTTAGAAAACAAATCATATGGATCACTTCATTCATTATTCATTTATGAACCTGAGCCCATCCATGATATTCTTAATTTGGAATCCATGTATCACTCCAGGTGTAATACAAACCAATTCCCTACAAACCCATCCATGGAAATCCTAAAAAACCCAGGTATCACTCTAAGTGTGGTGTAACATCTCTTCCCTTAAAATCTATCCTTGGTGGTCCACTATGGTATCCCATGTATCACTCTTGGTATAATGATCAAATGAACTTTGAGTACTTCCATGGAATTCTTCATTGAATCCATGTTTCAACCAAGTCATATTCATAACCATTCAATTCAATAACATTTAATCAAATTCATTTAACATTTCAATTACATCACTAAGAACATTTCAATTAAAAATAACCTCATAAGGTGGCTCAATTTTTGATCTAAGCGTAGATGGATTACCTTTCAATTACTCATATCGTCGTTCATTTAAACTAGTATCTCAATATTAACAAACTATTACAAGGTAAGGTATAGGGACATGTAACTCAATCCCTATTTTATTAATCCATTCAATTTATAATTCAAAATTAATATTTCAATTAAACTTATAGTTAAATTCACCAATTGAAATAATTTTTAAACATACCAAGATAAGGTGTAATGGGAACACCCTAAGGAATCCAACTCATAATCCATCAAATGGACCATTTAATTTAACAACACATCAAAAGGGGTGGTTCTGTTTTGAAGGTATTCAAACTATTTCTATTCATTGGTGGACTCTTTAAATCCATAGGCCATGCTAAACAATTCAATTCAAGTATAAAAACTCATTTAAAGTGAAATGATCCAAAAATTGGTTTTGTGTCACAACGGTGTATATATAACCACACGACATTAAACTAAATGCATTAGACCACCTATCATATGTAAATAGTTGATATCTCGTCTAGTTTTAGATCCTGATTCAACTTAGATCAGTAGAAAATCAATGAACAGATGAATACCATAATAATAGGGAAAATTATCTTGCACCAAAATATCATAGCTGATACCAGACCAAATGAGGAAAGATATAAAAGGAATTGATAACTCACTGATATAGATCAAATTTGATGAGTGGCGCATGAGATGGAGATCGAACAAAAGAGATACATTAATTACCATAATAGACACTAAAGAGGGCTTCCAAGGGGGTGAGATTCTGTGTGGGAGGATAATGAAAATAGGGTTTCATTTAATATTTTAAATAGAGGGGAAATTATAATTTCACCAAAAATATAAGGTCACACTGTTTAGGAACATGGTTTCAAAATCGTGTGCCATTTTTTCATGGTTAGTTATAGATAAGGGAAACCCTGCATGTTTTGTTCACATGATTTGACTAACCATACGTAAATCATGACATAACCCACTGTCAAAATTGTAGACAAGGCCACATGGTCGTGAAACCCAGATCACATAGTTTGGGATAACTGTGTGGCCTTCCCATTCTCTCTTCCCATGCCTAGCACAATTTATTAGACTATGCAGCATGCCTCGTACAGTTTAAACTGACTCTTTTCCAGGCTAATTTCAACCCAAAACGTGGGTTCTAGGCTCTGAATCAGCTTTGGACACCCCCGATACCCCCATAAATTCAAATGGAATTCACATAAGGCCACATTTAAACATTTAGACTGAGAATTGATGGGAAAATAAAGGATTTTTACCACAACAATGTACTGGGTTCTTAAACCCATATCCAATAAGGTAAGGGATAGTAACTAATATAAAGAGTACATATTCACAAAATGGGATTCATTTTTTCATTGAATTTTTTTTATATCCACCATGCGTACACTATGAAGAAAAACATGTTACTCATTTAAAATAATCATATGAAACTTGTAAACTATACATATATACATGTAATATCAAGTTAAATATCATGTAAGAAACATGAATTAAACCAATGAAAAGAAAAAAACATATCTAAGATAAAAATTGAGTAAATAACTAAATAAATGACAAAAAATATACCGCTAATATTTTTTGGTTTTCAACTATATAGGATTACTATTATAATATATATCCTAGATTCATGAACACCATGATCATTGTGATTACATTTGATGTGTAAATTATTTTTACATTCATAAGTATGCCCTAGCATAAGTGTTCATTTCGGGGTGATTATAACAATACACAGTAGAACATACAAATTTAGATTCTTTTATACATAATAGTAAATTGATAAAATTATAAAGTTAAGTTTTCATCTTAATATATGGAACCTCTCAGGATCATTATTATTCCACCATAATTAAGAGTTTAATCTCATCATAGGATTTCATACCCAAATCCTACCATAAACATCATTTCCCAATTAATAATTCTTATAGATATGTGCACTAATTTAGGGCACTAATGACCACTCCCCCATGAGGATTCACCAACTCATCATGCAGCATAAGAAATATGATTTGGCCATTAGGATAATGTGGAAGAATCTTATCCCAAAAAATAATATCAGTCAAAGGGGTACCTGACTCCATGTATAGAGCTCTATTGATAAAAGTGTTACTCAAATGGGTACTAGACATATATCACTAATATAAAGGACTATTTTGATGTGGATCATAGTTATGGTCATTGGGGTACTTGAATCTATATATATCTACTTAATCTCCACTCATACCCACCAGAACCCTCAAATTGGTATCTCTAACTTTATAATAAGAAGAATAAGGGGATTATCACCTAAAATTATATCACAAATACAATATAAAATCATCAAGGAATTGTTCATCAATATGTCATGGATAATTATATCTCATGATGAAATACAAAACATCGCATATAAATATTGCTAGAATCATCTCTATTACCTCATATGGGCTCATAAAATTTACTCATAAACTAACATCATTCAGAGAAAATTATGTTATCATCGATATCGAATTTTGAAATTTTGAAAATTCCAAAGCATAGAATAAATGATTTTAATTATTATTTAAACCCCTCTCATCACGATCTATAATTAGAATTAAAAAATGATTATTCAATAAAATCAAGGTAAATTCATATGGATTCAAACATAAAATGATAAATAAGAGGTATTTTTTATTATATATTCCTAGATATTAATTGTATTTTCACTTTTTCCATATTCTTCATTTTAAAATCATCAAATAAACGTATAAAAATGCATGATAAAATAAAAAACCCATGATTTAAATCCTAACACCATTGAAAAATATGGAACCAATCCTTAATAATAATGAAAACAATGATTACAAATGGGGTGATTTACCTATAGTATTGTTCTTTTTATTGGGTATCAGTCACCAAAATTCCACCAATGATCTGATACCAGTATTGGGTATCAATCACAAAAATTCCACTAATGCTTTGATACCACTTATTGTGGTTAAAACCACATATTTAGAAGATTTCCTTTAAATACTCAAATGCATAATAAGGTCTTGATCATTTGAAATTTAAGAGCATCGAAAAGACAAAATCCAAAATTAATAAGTACATGAACCCTAGCCACCGCAATAAATCGCCTACATGCCACAAAATACTTTCCCCAAATCTCAAAAAAAGAATAATAAACTCAACAAAAATGGGACATGGGGATTAACATGGTTCAAAATGTAATAAAACTTCATTGGAGAACACTTCAACTATATGTTACGGGAAAAATGAAATATAATATATGATTTAAAAGGGAATAGTCTTACAAACACCCTACCTAAAATCTGAGTTATTAAGGAACCTTTTTATAGAAATCCTACTCAGAAATGGATAATTATTTTTCTAAAATATCCATGATAAGACCCTACCACATGCACTCCCACTATTCTTCCCACATACGGAAGGATAATGATATTTTCTTACACTCTTTAGTCATTATGGTAACTCCAAATTCTACTTATTTTTCTCCTTTTGGTCAACCACCCATATGTGCTACAACCTCTTACCTCTAACTTCAAATAATTTTTAATATTAGTGCTCTTCTATAACTCACAGAACAAGTGACCAACGCTCATTTATTATAAATTTGATCCATTTCATCCACATGGTAGATATGTTACCAACACCTTTTTATCTATATATGAACCCCTCTATTTAGTCAAATTCACTTGATCATGTATTTTCTTAAAATTCTAAAGTAGGTGAACAATGATTGCCACTCTTATATAGCCCTCTGATGATTCTTACATACCCTTTGAAAATTGATGTGTTTTTATTTATTAGACATCATGATTAATCCTGTATGATCTATATTCTCATTCTAAACTTCATCATTCAAAATAGGTAGTCATGTCTTTGACTCCTCCACTTTATTTGGAACTTCTTTTCCACATCAAAAAATTCCTTATGTGTCACTCCCCCAAAAAATTTCAAGCTCCCCAAGTAAATGTGTTTAGGACCAAATTTCCTTCTACATTCCAAACCTTATTAATTACTAATACTATCATTATAGAGTATCTAGGTTCTCCGTGAGATGCTTCCATCTAGTTCTTCTAATTGTATCTAGAATTTAGGTTTCAGAAGAGTCCAAAAATTAACCCAAAAAAATAATCACATAAAAACCTAATAATATCCCACTTGAGAATTATTGTCAAAGGATAATCCTAATAATATCCCACATTAATACTTCTCTCAAGGTTTCCCTAAGTCCTTCAGGATTCTTTTTCATTTATCATCCCTTTTTAGTTTCAATAAAGTCCTCCACCATGATTTAGATCATACAAGCACTATTGATACAAATATACCCTATATTTCTAGACATTGAAAACACATTATATTTCCAAAAAAATACGCAAATTTATCCATGAAATTTATTCTATAACATTCACTATAAGAACCAACAAATTGTTTGAACACTATCAATAGTCCATTTTCTTATACCATTTCTCCACCATCCATTTCTTTCACATTCTGGTAGACCCTTTTCCCTCAAACACTCTTCTCCTAGTTTATACTTCTGTTACCTCAATGTTTTTCAACAAACTCCCACTACTTATAGATACTTTTAATTCCACCAATTTATACATTTAGGTTATTCATCATTCATAATAAAATGAGAAGTTACTTTATGCACTAAGCAATGAACCCCAGTGGACATCCTAAAACACCTAAGGAAATATATCATTCCAGAACTACAAATTTCATAACTTCTATGATGATTCTATAGTACTAATATTTCTATAATTTTAGCTTTGGTGATACCATAGAAACATACATCTATCAAAAACTACCCTAATGGAAAGTTTGGTCTCTTCAAACTGATTAACTCCCTAGAAAATTCAAAAAATTCTCTATAATTTTATCAGAGTCGAACATAGATATTCACTAGTCCTTTATTCCCAACATCATTATCTTCCTAATTCCAATCCTTCATGATATCCTACCATATTATAGGGAACATTTTGAACAATAAAATCCTTCTTTAAGTTGCTATTCTAATTTCAGTAAAACCTAATATTTTCAATCACCACTCATAACAATATAACACATAAATGGACATTGGTATGTCATTTTACATCCTAGAACCAATGTGGTCATGGATGATATCTCTTAAATAATTATCAATGAGAGGTCTCGTACTTCTCACCTTTCATGCTCTATACAAATACACTAATAAAATTACAAAAAAACATGATATCCCATCCTAAATGATTCTCCATTAGATGTAAATTCCAAACAAACCTAAAAATGTGTTCTTGAGAATAAAATCATGCATCACTATATATGTGTTTTTGATAAAGTTATATGGGTACAATGAAATTATGTAAGAATAAACAAGAAATATTTTTATCCTTAGTGCCTCCATCTCCCATTAAGATCACCTTTATCTACTTCCCAAGGATACTCTCCCCAAAAGTTCTGTAGTCCCTATGTATAATATTTTTTATGCATTTGAAACTAGGAAATCCATCCAACTTCTCACTCAAGTGATTGAGATTCCCATGACCTAACTCCATGATTTTGAGAGTTCTCATATCCATTATAAACTTATATTTATAAAAACATTGTTGGATAAAATTTTTATTTCACTTTTCCACCACCATGAAACACTTTATGTAAATTTACTCATTCCATCCACAAACCGTATATGCAGAAACTTGCAACATTGCACTATTTTATTGAGATCTAAAACTTCTAGAATATTGAAATCGATCACCTTCCTTTAAAACTCAGTAAAAATTTGTTCCATGATCTAAATGGAAACATCACTATTCTACAAACATGGGAGAAGAACCATCCCAAATGTGTTCCATTTTTAAAAACATCTAGATAAAAAACACAATGTATCCACTCTTATCTTAAACGTGAATTGAAAAGACCTAGATTCAAAGTTCCCTAAATCATGTATTCTAGATGACACTCAGCCACAATTTTTTCACAAGTTCCAAAATATGATATTTGGATGAAAATTATAGAATAAAACCTTCCATAATTACCTTTTAGTCTTTTTTATAACATCTCCTACAAACACCACCACTTGTTCTGTTATTCTAGATGAGGAACCTTACCCAACCGAATCTCATCAACTCATTATCCTCAAAAAAGGTTTCCCATTGTTGTTATAAAATCCTTTATTTATTTCTTTATGTGAGTCATGTATTTATATTCTTGGAAAACACTTTCTAAAACTCCATCCAAGTGTATTCAGTTTTAATATCATCAAATCATACCTTCCCTATTTAAATTCAATATTTATAAAATAATGTACTACAAATGAGTATAAAAATCCTAAATGGGCTAGGATTGTCTTTGTAAGTCTTTAATAAGTCCATATTGATTTTTTTTCTCTTCAAATGGACTCTGAACCTTATGATTGCTTTCAAACATACTAAAATTTATAGGAATAATTTTATACCAATTTCTGGGTATTAGAAAATATAAGAAAATAATATCCAACACTAATTTTTGGGTATCTTTCAGAAAACATACACCAATTCTCTGATATCACTTGGTGGGTATCATTTACCATAAGTCCACCAATTATCTAATACAACTTATTATTCTTGGAACCACTGATCTAGAATATTTCCTTCAGAACCTCAAACGAAAAATAGGTTTTGGATCATATAGAACATAAGGGCACCATGAATTCAACATTTGGAACTGAGAATCCCTTTCACCCCTTCCACAACATGGAATCACCACCATTCTATATAAAATTTCCAAAAGATAAAAATATGAATATCAAACTTGATACAAATAGAACATGATGATAATATAGTTTGGATTTTAATCCTCCTCTATGTGATAATACTATAACTTAACATTAAGTTAAAGGTAAGGAAACAAAATATTTATGTTATAATGGAACCTTATTCTAAACACCCTTCCCCTAATCAGAGTTATAATGGAACCTTCTTCCAAAAACCCTACTCAAACATAGAAAATTAATTCTCTAAGGCTTCCAAGAAAAAAACCCATTGCATGATCTCCCACTATATCTCCCACATATAGTATAATAAGGATATTTGATTGAAACTTTAGTTCCTCATGTAGCTCCAACTTATACTCCCTTTGATATTTACAATCTACCACACTTCTAGATTATAACCTCCTACCCGCAACTTCAAATATTTCGACACATTAGTGCTCTATCATAGCACACAAAATTAGTGTCTAGTTTTCATCCTTTATAGATGATCCCCATAGTATCCAGCTTGTACATATAGAACCACCACCTTCTAATCTATGTAGGAATACCTCCATCAGTTCAAATCCATCATATCATTAAATGCCTTAACTTTAAAAACATGATTAATAATATAATCTCCTCATACATATCCCTCAGTTGATTATTATACAAAATTCAAAAAAAATCATGTTAATCTTAAGTATCCATCCGATTTAATCACATATCAGTCAATTAAACATTCCAAACATCATCATCCAGATGTAGTATTCATTTTTCTAACTCCAATAATTCACGTAGAACTTTTATTCCACATTAAAAACTCCTCATATTTCACTCCCTTCATAATATGGTTTTTCCTCCAAGTACATGCATATAGAACCAAGTTCCCTTCTATATTATAATACATAGTCATTTTTTTATTATCATTCAAAACCATATTGGTGTTAGGTGACATGGATCCATCTGATTCCACCAAGTGTTCTTACAGAAACCATGTTCTAGAATTTTCCATACTTTAACCAAAAAAAATCTCACACTGAAGCCTAACACTGGCCTTCATTTTTAGGAATATATTTTGATGTGTTTTTATTCGAGGTGGTTTTCGATTATATTTATAGAAATATTTGATTATATTACCATAGGTATTAATAGATATGGAAAGATTCAAGGATATTTCCAATGTTCTTCATCAAGAGAATCTCAATTCCCTAATCTTATTTATTTTTGTTCAAGACACTTTTATTTGATGTTTTAATCAATAATTTAATATGGATTAAGTTGATAGATTTGAAGGAAATCATATATTTATTTATATCTATAATTTTCTCTTTAATGATGGTCTCTTAATATTGATCAATGGAATGAAAATATTCAATAAAAATATTATCAACTAGATACAACTCCATGAAAAAAGTAATGGCCAACAAATTAATTCCATAAAAAAATTTGGTATCATCAAAAATGTAACCAAAAAAGTATAATTAGAAAATAATTCCCATATAAGAGGGTAGTATGAAAATTCATAATTACATTGAAACTTCATTTAAAATAATTTTACACCTAAACAATGTTTTCATATATGTTGAATATTTTTAAAATGGTTACCTATTGAGACTGTTAAATCTTCCAATAATAACATTGAAAATACCAATAAAGGTGGACTAAAATGTAAGATAAATTCAATTTAGAACATTGATTCATGTAAATAAGATATTTTACTAAAACAATTTAAGAAAATGATAATATTTAGCTTCAAAAAATTATCTAGGTATGGTATAAGCTCTTGTAGACAGACCTTAGGGACTATACTACACTTAATGGTTAATTCAAAACTGCAACAAAACACACCAAAAAATAAATTATAAAAACCAAAATCCACTCCCAACAAAATAAAATGGAATGAAAACTGTATTATGTATTTATCCAAATGAAAAAATAGCATTGATAGATTTGAAAATGTAATGGTTGATATGGTTTAAATCAATAGAGAATAGAAATAGTCATGTAAAATCATTTCTTGTATACCAAATAGGGAATAAAAGGCTTCAATTACATTTGAATATTTCATTCCAAAATTATATATTAATATAAAATAATAATCTCTAAATTTAATTTTCTCTAAAACACTTTTTAAAATTTTTATAATGGCCACTTTAAAGGGTTAAGTGGGAAACTTGCACAACCAATCAATAGACGTGAAAAACAAAAAAGGTATAATCCCACATAAAAACATGAAACGAATCCCAATACAACCAAATTAGATGTTCATGGACCAACTAACTAGGAACCCTAGAAACTGGTTCAATCTATGCTGAGTAATTCATTGAAAACGTAGATCACAATATTGTGATGAGTTGTAGCTACTAAACATAGGGGACTTCCAAAAAAAAGATTCAAATCCATCCACTAAAGATAAAAACATTTACAAACTGAATTCAAAAAAACATCATGGGTGATGGAATCAGTGGTTATAAAATCCTATCATAATAAAAATTAGGAATATCTCACATCACTCTCATCAAATCATTCCACCACTGAGTCACGTCATGAAATCATTGTTTGTAAAAGGTGGGTTACACCAGTATGCATAATACCAAAAGATGAAAATTATCTAATCCTACAAAAAATGGGAGGCTTCACCACTCATGGGTTAGGGGACTCATCAAATATAGGTCTAATTAATAAGGAAAAATGTTTTAGGTGAGGTACATGAGCCCTTGGAAATTTTTTAAAGAATGGGGGAATAAACTAGAGTTGGATGAAAAAAAAATTTCAATGAAGTTTGAGATACAAAAACTAAAAAGCTCCAACGATATGTGAGAGGAAGCACCTAAAGGTAATGAATCCTAGAAAATCAATATTCAGAAATCTATAATCAACAACAATGGGAAACGGAAAACACCAAAAGGGAACAAATCCCAAAAAATTCTAACATCAATTGGTATGAGATTCATGCATTATAATCCAAGTCACTGATTAAAGGAGACAAAACCCTAGGATGGAAAATATCATTCCAATATAAAAAAAGTAGAATGGGAAAGGGGAAAGAATAATATGGGGGATTAGAGAATCTTATGGAGGGGTGAAGCCCAAGAGGAGGAAAGCCTATGGAATTAGGGAATGAAATGACGAAGGCAATGATAATTTATCATTACCTAAATAGACATTATAATGAACCCTGTAAGAATCCCAAAACAATATAATGGATCAGAAAATGTGGTTCCATCCCTAACAGTTCTATCATTCAATTCATTTCAACCCTTATGAGTTATTCCCCTATAATAGAAGGGGATTGTTGAATTTTACATTTATGGTTTGGGTACGGTATAATCAATTACTTAGGTGATGCGTGAATATTCTTCAACTATATTTGTTTCTTGTGACATTATTTTTCTTTCAAATTATATATGGAATGGTTAATACATTTCAAGTATCATAGACACCGACATAATCCTATAAATTTTATTTATTCATAATATATTACTATTATCAATGAAAAAACCTACGGAATTTTTTTCTCACCCCTTGAAAATGATCTGTGTGAACACATGTGAGACTATTTTCTTAAGTTGTGGTCTTTGAAGTGCTTTTTCATAGATTCTTGGTTGAATAATTAAACTATATTATAGTAAATACTTGTTAAGAAAGTTTCAAATCTTTTATTTTTATTGATTTTGATTCTTATATGGGTTTATGAGACTTATTAGATCACCGCATGTTATTTATAAATTCAATTTTCATTAAAAATTTTAGGGGATGCATACAACCAGATGTGTCAAGGTTTTATTTCAAATTATTTCCTTTATTTTAACTAGTTGTGTGGGATTGATTATTATTGTTTTACTTTACATAGTAAGTTAATTGAATCATCATGGTGGATCAAAAAAAATTCCTTCAATTTAAAACCTTATTCTATGATGGTACATGAGATAGTTCACACATTTATTAAAATACCGTTATGAGGATGAAGGTAATTAATTATATAGAAACGAAAAGGTAATAAATCTGCAAACTCAAATGCTCCAACCAAAGTTAAATGAGTGAAGGAAATGAATATAATAAAAACATACACAATTGTATTAAGATAGTGGAATAAAATCAAGAAGTAGACATCCATAACTGAGAATTACCTACATCCCAGCCACCACATCAAATCACCATCATGCTAGAACTGAATTTCCCCAAATCTCAAAAAAAATAGAAGACCAAACTCAACAAAATGGAACATTAGGATTAATGTGGTTAAAAACATAATAATAATCCATGGGAGAATATTGAAACTTCATATTAAATGATTGGTAAGGAAATATAATATCTTAGTTACAAGGGAACCTTATTTTAAAAACCCAAACTAGACTCTAGGATATAAGAAATCATTTTTCTAGAAACCCTACTCATGCATGGAAGAATATTTCTCTAATGTTTCCATGATAAATTCATGTCTTATGAACTCTCATTATTTTTCACACATGTGGTAGACTAAGGATAATTTTTAAAATCCATAGTCACTATAGAAAATCCAACTTTTTCTTCCTCTACTACTTCCAGTCTACCACCCTTTGAGATTACAACAACTTTCCTCTATATTCAAAGCCTTTAGGACATTGGTTCTCTACCATAGCACACAAAATAAGTGATCAGTGCTCATCCTTTATATATGATATCCAAATATCTATCTGGTATATGTAGTACCACCACCTTCTAATCTGTTTGGGAATCCCTCTATCCAGTTAAAGCCACTATATCATGCGTATCCTTTACTTTAAAAACAAGGTGAACAATGAAAACCACTCTTACATAGCCCTATAATGATTCATACATAAAATTTGAAAACCATCATGTGGTTCCTAAGTATCCATCAAATTTAATCCAATATGAGTCTATTTATTTTTTTTCACTTCATTATCTAGATCTGGTAGTCTTGCTTCCAAATCCACCACTTCCTATGGAACTTTATTATTGTATCTAGAATTATTCTTGTGTAACTCCCTATAGAATTTAGATTATACCAAAAAAACATGTCTAAAACCAATTTATCATATACATTCTATAACTTATTAATTTATACTACTATCATTACATACCTTCTATGTGTTGGGTGAGATGGATCTATGTAATTATTCCAAGTGTACTTCTATAATTCATGTTCTAAAAGTCTCCACACTTAAACCAGAAAACATTTCTCACACTAAAACCTAAAAATATACCACATAATAATTGTTTTCATTTATTAATCCTAAAAATTTCCCACATGAAGACTATTCTTTGGGATTCACTATGTCTTCTAGGCTACTTTTTTCATTCATATTCCCTTTATAGTTTTATTATTTTTCTACACCATGATTTTGATCATCCAATCCCTACTGAGGGAAATCCGCCCAAAATATCCAAACCCTGACCAAACATTTTTTTTCCATTAAACTACTATTATTTCTCCTTTAATTTTTGATGTTCTAAAGGATTGAAAAACAAATGAGAAAGGGGGTTGAATTTTTTTTTCACTTTTTGTAAGTTTCATAGCTTTTAGAAACATAACCCTTTAATCTTGTTTATATTTATTTCTTTATCAACTTTTTATAAATAATCATGTATGAAAAAGAAGAAATGTATGTAAAATACATGAGATTTTCAAGGTTTGACCTCAATTACTGAACCAACATCCTTTCCATATCCACTCTCCTGGGTATATGGAAATCCACTATTATGAAGAAGTTAATACAACTTTTGTAAAATCCCATTAGAAACCTTATATCTCCTGATAGGAATGATTATAATGACTCCCTTCGGTATACAATTTTTTCTAATAAAATAATTATTCCAAACAAAAGAATAAATACTTTATTTAAATTTCTCCATAATTTCTCAGTCTAAATACTCAGTCTGATTTGGATGGAACCTATTTTCTCTATCCAATATGTATGTATCTGATTCTTTAAATATGATGAGTCTGGGTATAATTATCTCAATATGATGAGTCTGTATCTGATTCTCTCAATATGATGGACTCAATGCAATGAGCCCATTCTCAATCTTCAAAACTCAGACTCTTCTCAAATTCTCAATATGATCTTTCTCAGTATGATTGACTCAATATAATTGAATAAATATGATCTTCTCAATATGATGTTACTCAATCCAGTAAACAAAAATTCAACAATATGATCCTCCTTACAATATCTCTGGACGTAAATGACTCTCACCTAATTTCTTTAGTGCTTCGCCTTTTCTGCTTTCATGAAAAAATTACATTGAACAAATGATATGAGTAAGTATTTAAAGGTGACTTAGAAATAAAATAGGGGAACTTGAAAACTCTCCCCTCCTTCTCAAATTTAAAAATCTCTAAAAATATTTTTCACTTAAACTTAAACTTTTACTTCTTCATACATCCTTATATTTCTCTAAGATTTATGAAAAATTGAATTTCAAGTTTGACCTTATCAAATCTTCAAAAGACTTCTAGAATTTTCTTTTCAATTCTTCTTCATAATCAACTCAATATGATTTATATTTCATTCTCTATTAATGCGATTTCTATTTCTTTATCAGTGAATCTGAATTCTATTTATTTCTCAGTGAATCCAATTTCTATTTCGTTCTCAGTGATTCTGAATTTTGTTTCCTTCTCAGTGAATCTAATTTCTATTTCATTGTTAATGAATCGTAATTATATTTATTTCTCAGTGAATCTTTATTTTTTATCCTTCTCAGTGAATCTGAATTATGTATCCTTCTCAATGAAACCAAATTTTGTATCCTTCTCAATGAATCTAAATTCTGTATCCTTCTCAATGAATCCAATTTAATTCTCATTATGATGGAATTCTCATTATATTAAAATTACCATTATGATGAATATCCCATTATGATGGAATCTCTATACTAGAAATTTGAAATTCTTCAAGCCTCTCCACCATTTCTTCAAAATATTTTATCATGAATGTTTTCATGATTTGTGAGAACTTTATGATCACCGTAGCATTGTCTTACATGGTTTAGAAAGTATTAAAACTTTCTAAATCCTAACCTCACAATATTCAATCAAAACTCTTCATTAACAATACGAATTCTTCACTTAGCAACATATTTCATTCACTAATTATGAAAAATGAAAACTTTCAACAATCAAAAAAATCTACCACTGATTCATTTGGATCCGATGATCTGAATACAATGTAGGTAGATCCAATTCTTTGAGAAACTTTCATCATTATTATAAAATCTCATTACAATAAACTAGACCCAATTCCTATATAATGAAAACATTCCTACACAAAAAAGTTTATTTTTCAACAAATAAAACAATTTGTTAAAACAAAACACTATAGAGGTTCTTAAATATCCCTATTTGGATTTGTTGAAAACACTTGTTAACAAATTTTCCAACTCTCAAAAATTATTCACATCTCAAATTCTTGCAAATAAATCAAGTTTTTTTGACTTTAATCAAAACATATACTTTCTCAAAAGAGATTTTCTTGAAACCATACCATTGGATAAAGTAATATTTTTTAAAGAATTCCATCCCTTGGTAGAAAGAATTTTTTTTGTCCATGTAAATATAATATTTCCACATTTTTATGTTATCCTCTCTCACTTTTATTTTTTCTCCCCAATTTTATGATTACCAAAACATCATATTCATAAAATATAGATAAGTAAAAAACATCTTATAAAGTAAAAAAGTTGTTACCTTATCTCCCAATTTTTCAACATAATCCAAATCATAGTGATGGTTTTTCCTTATGAGGTTTAAGAAGACATGGGGGGAGGATAAACATAAAGTTAGAGCCTTAATTTCAGATGCCTTTATTTCAAAATTTATTTTTTAAAGATATCAGCAATCTGATACATTGTTGAAATGTATTCCAGACAAACATCTCCAATAGAAACTTTCTCTTTTATAAAGTAAAACTTCATATCAATGTGTTTTTATCTTCAATTTTGGATAGTATTATTTTAAATATCGATTAAACTCAAATTATCACAAAGTATCTACAATGGTTTATAAACTCTTACTTTCAAATATTCGAGATAAAATTTCATCCAAAACATTTTAGTACAATATTGAGTAGCTACAACATATTTAAATTCAGTTGTGCTTAAAGTTACTAAGTTTTTTTACTATGCCAACTTACACAACATTCACCCAAGTAAAATGTTCCTCCTGAGGTTGATTTTATATCATTATATTCAACAACCTAATTGGCATCATTATAACCAAGAAACTTTATCTCACAATTTCTTTGGTATAACAACCCATGTGAAGTTGTTCCTTTGATATATCTTAGAATCCTCTTTTCTAGCAATATATGTTATTCTTTCAGATTACATTAATAACTGTAACACAAAGTCACAACATAAAAAATATCATCCCTTGAGGTTCTAAGGTTAAGAATACTTCCTATTAGCTTCCAAAAAATTTTCTAATTCACTCTTATTTTGGATTCATCTTTACTCAACTTTTTTCTCACTGAAATAGGAGTAGAAACTTATTTGGATTATTCCATTCCAAATTTCTTTAACAATTCCCGAGAAGACTTTTATTGAGATAGGAAAATGTACTTTTCTCCTTATCAGACTTATAATCCATGGAATAAAGTTAATTCTATTAACATTGACATTTGAAAATTATTCTTCATTTCGTAAGGAACTGTTTTACAAACATCTTCTCTATCCCCATAAAAAATTATTTCATCCACATAAAAAATTACAATTACAGCTCCGGAGTCAAAATATTTCAAATATATGTTGATATCAACTTTTACTTTATAAAAGTTCAAAATTATCAAAAAAAAATCAAGTTTAGAATACCAATCATGTATACCATGTTCCAGACCATAAAAATACATCTTCAATTTAAAAAAATTATTTTCATCATCATGCAGTAGAAATCCACAAGGTTGTTCAACATAAACTTTTTCCTCAATATCTCTATTTAAGATATCTGACTTTACATACATCTAATAAACTTTGTAATTCTGATGTATGACCACTAAAAGAAACATTCGAATAGTTTCTAATCTTGTAACTGGGGAAAATTTTTCTTTAAAATCCACACCTTCCACTTATGTATAGACATTACAAACAATTCCAGATTTGTTTCTTAAAACATTTCCATGTGCATTTAACTTGTTTTTGTAAACCCACTTAGTTCTATTAAGATTTCAATTTTTTGGCCATGAAACAAGTTCTTATGTTTCATTATTCTCAATATGATCCAACTCTTTATTCATAGAATCTACTCATTCTCTATGTTTAATAGCTTCTGAAATTGATTCTGGTTTAATTTTTGAGATACATGAAGTTTTATTATCTAATATAAACTTTCTACTTGTCTGAACATTAGCCTTCTTATTCCAAATATTTTTTTTGGATTCAATATGATTATTTATGGTGAGAAATGTTAACGTTTCTTTCCCAGCTAAAATTTTATCATCACATGATTCTTAGGAATCTTGATAAGGATGTTTTGAATTACTTTCACTTTTGTTGTAATTATCCAGTTTATCCTCCTCATAATTCTCAACAACTTTTGTTATGGAAATTTGGTTTTCAATTACCTTCACATCATATGAGTCCACCGACTTTTGTCAATGTTTGTTCAAATATTTTTAACTTCTTCCATTTGATGAATAACCCATAAAATTTTCTTCTACATCTTTCTCATAAAACTTTCCCAAATCTGAATTGTTGATTTTGCAAAAATGTGGACTTCAAAAAACATTGAAGTATTTCAATGACGTTTTTTATATCACATTTCATAATGAGTCATGTTGGTTTACGGTATCAATAAAAATTTATTTTGAACATTTATAGCAGTACTTACAGCTTCTCTCCAATAGAAATTTGAATTTTTTTATTCTAATAATATAATTATTCCCATTTATACCAAGCTTATATTTTTTCTCTATGCTACAATATTTTTTTGTGGAGTATAAGGTGCATTGTACTGATGTTTGATACCATGATTTCTAATAAAAGTTTCAAAAGTATTTCTTTTGAATTAGTTACTATTATATATTATCAAAATTTTTATGGAAACCCTCATTTATTTCTTGACATATTTTTTGAAGAATTTGAATATTTGAATATCCTCTAACTTTTGCTTCATAAACATGATGTTTTTCGTCCGAGTGAAATACTCAATAAAAGTGATAATGTATAAATATCCTTTTTTTATTAATGTCTCATCATCCTACATAAATTTGAATGAGTAAGTTCAATAGTTCATATAGATTGAAACATGATTCTATTATGACTTTTGTTAGTCATCTTTCCTTTTTAGAAAGTAATACAAACATCTTTATATCTTTATTTCTATTCTGGGAAATTACAAACAACATCAACTTTAGAATGTTTTTTCATACTTTTATATCTAAGGTTCCCAACTATTTGGTGCCACAATTTTTTTTCACCTTCCACACTCAAGTAATAGTAGTTATTGTATTATCCTTTTTAAAAGATATTCCCATTGGTTCATTCTACTTTTACAATGACTTTTCCATAATTCACACTTTTGATGATACAAAAATGTTTTCTAAAAAAAATTCTTTCCCATCATCAAAAATTTGACTTACACTGAGTAAGTAATGTTTTATACAATCAAAAAATAAAACTTCCTTAGATTTATACTTTTCAACTTCAACCTTAGCCATTCTAATTCCTTTTATTTTTAGGGAACTATCATTACCAAAGGTAACTGCACATCTATCACGAATTTCAACACGTTTCAAGATTTTTATATCACCTATCATATTTAAAGAACAACTAGTGTCAAGTATTTATGGTTTATTCATTTTACTGGATTTCGATGTTTTCTCCACAACAAAAGCTCTTACCTTAACTTTCTTCTTTTCATCTTAATTTTCTTTTCTACATTAAGAAACTTTTTCTAGAAGTAGTTTCATACATCTTTAGGTATGATGACAAGCCATATCACATTTTCCATAAACATCTTCCAAATATTAAAATTTATTTTTTGTTGGAATGTTTATTAAATCTTGATAATTCACTTTTCCATCATTCTATAAGTTAGGAAAGTTACTCATTCTACTTTCACTATTTATTCCACAGTGCTCAAACCTTCTTCTATGTTGAGATAATTTGTGCCAAAAATTATAATCACTATTCCCATATATTCCACAGCCCCAGTAATAGCCATCAAATCTTGATTTTCTATTCAAGGAAGGACATTCTATATTGAAACCTTGTTATGGTATGTAACTTCTTTAAACTCTGACACACTAAGGATGTGGACCGTATTTTTTTGAGTTAGTTTTCTACTTTTTTATATATTATAGGTTTATCACATAATTTCTCCAAAAAATATTTCCAAATACTTTTTCTAGAAACAAAAATAAAAAAAATTAGATGAAACATTATTTTTGATAAGAGAAGATTTCATCTGATTCTCATTTTGATCTTTCTCAGAAAATTTAGAAGTATCATCTTTTAATTCTAAATCTTTGTTTAAATTTCTATTCATCTTATTCAAGGTGCTTTCAGACTTAATAATTTTTGATTGAAACTTGTTAACTTATTCTTCCTTGGATTCCAAATTCATATTGATATCTTTAATCGTCTTTCCCTCATCAGAAATTCTATGTTTGTAACTTAAAATTTCCTCGATGTATTCTCCCTCCTATTTGATGACATCTTTTCTTCCATTAGTAACTTCTTCAAAATATTTCTTCAGAACTCTAATTTATTTACTGAGAGTTTTTTACCCAATACTTAAAACATGTTCTATTATAATTTGATATTATCTATAATATTCTTCACAACCTTCTTCAATATCTATGGAATCTTTTTTTTCTCAATTTTTGAAATGAAGGTTCTGAATTTTTTTGAACATTCATCTTTAGAAGAATTGTTGTTAGTTGAGTCTGAGTTAACTTTCATACTCAATATACTTATTTTGTTTTAAGTAAACTTCTTCTTATATTTATTGGAATACTTTTCTTCTTTATTATTTTTCTTCCATTTCTTCCATCGAGGATTTTCATCAGAATCATCTCAATATTCCTCAAATTTATTCTTGGGGAAATTCATAGCAAAGTGTACTATTCCACCACACTCAAAACATTTTATATTACATTTAGCTCCATATTTTTCTCTTCCTATTCTATAGTTAATGGATATAAGAAAAGGTATTGTTTTCATTAAACTCATTATCATATTTATATTTGGAGTCATGAGGAGCAATATCTTCAATGTCTTGAATTTTTAACTTTCTAATAGCTTCAAAATCCATTTCATCTTTCATATTCTTTTTATAAATTGGATATTTCCTCATTTAATAAGAAACAATAATTTTATGTAATTCATAAAGAGATAAATCATATTTATCTTCTAAAGGAGAAATTTTAGAATCAAACCTATCTGGAAAGTTTATCATAAATTTATTCACAATTGTAGAATCTTCTAAGTCACCTCTGAATCCTATTATGTTACAAACAATTTAATTTACTCTGGTGAAGTATTCATCAATTGTTTCTTCATATCTCATTCTGATTTCTTCATACTTACTACGATAGATTTTAATATTTAATTCCTTGACATTTTTTCCCTTTGAAAACAATTTCTAGTTTTTCCCACATACTTTTTAATGTTTTGTGACCCATCACCTTCTGAAAAACATTTTCTGATAATGGAATGATAATAGAATTTCAATCATTTCCATCAACTCCTATATTTCTATTATCAGTAAAGGTTATCGAGGAATATATCTCAATAGGTGGAAACCCAATAGTAGCAGCATCAATAACTTCCAGGACAAGAGATAGGAGATAAGGAATCATCTTATTTTATATCCATAATAAATTTTTCCCTCAAATATAGTAATTCCTCCTAATGTTGAAAGAATTTATATTATCTATGATAAGGATTCAATAAAGTAACCTTCACATCTAATACTAATTGATGTTTGAAAGGATATAATAACAAATTATAATGGGTGTTGAATCAGTAGTTCACTTTTATAAGATTCAAAACTTTTGGAAACTTAACCCTTGAAAACTATTAATATTTCTTTCCCTATCAACATTTGGTAAATACTTATGCAAGAAAAGGTAGAAAAGAAATTAAAGAACACAATATTTACAAGGTTCAACCTCAGTGTGAAAACCTACATCCTTTGAATAGCCACTCCCATGGGTCTATTGAAATCCACTATTATAAAAAAGTGAATTGAACTTTTGTCAAATCCCATTAGACACATTCTATCTCCTTATTGGAATGATTATACTAACTCACGACAGTTTAAAATGTTATTTATAAAACATTTGATCCAATCAAGAGAATAAAGACTTTTTTGAAACTGCTCCATAGTTGTTCAGTCTGAATCCTCAATAAAATTTGAATGGATCCTATTTTCACAATCTAATGATTCTAGATCTAATTTTCTCTATACAATGAGTTTTGATCTGATTATCTCAATATAATGATTCTGTATCTGATTCTCTCAATATGATGAGTTTGGATCTGATTCTCTCAATACAATGAACCCGTTCTAAATATGCAAAACTCAAAATTTTCTCAAATGATCAATATAGTCTTTCTCAGTCTATTGACTCAATTAGATTAATTGAATATGATATTCTCAATATAATGTTGCTCAATCCGGTTAACAAACATTCAACTATCAAATCCTCCTTATGAGATCTCTGGCCGGATATGTATCTCATTTGATTTCTTTATCGCTCTTTCTTTTCCACTTATATGAAAAAATTTCACTAAATCAATGATCGGAGTAAGTATTTAAAGGTGGCTCAGAAAACTAAAGTGGGAAGCTTGAAAACATTAACCGCTTCCTCAAATTTAAAAATTTTCAAAAATATCTCACATTTAAACTTAAACTTTGTTATATTCAAACCTCCATAGATTTCTATGAGAATTATAAAAAAATTAATTTCAAGTTTTACCTCCTCAATTCATCATAAAACTTATAGAATTTTATTTTTGAGTCTTATTAGTAATCATCTCAATACAATTTATGTTTCTTTCTTTGTGATCTAAATTATGTTTTGTTCTCAGTAAATCTTATTTCTATTTCTTTCTCAGTTAATCTGAATTATATTTCTTTCTTTGTGAATTTGATTTATGTTTCTTCTTTAGTGAATCCAAATTCCATTTCTTTATCAGTGAATCCAAATTCCATATCCTTCTTAGTGAATCCCAATTCTGTATCATTCCCACTGAATCTTAATTCTGTATCCTTCTTAGTGAATCCGAATTTTGTATCCTTCTTAAGGAATTAAAATTTTGTATCCTTCTTAGTGAATCAGAATTTTGTATCCTTCTTAGTGAATACAATTGAATTCTCATTTATGATGGAATTACCATTATGATGGAATTCCCATTACGATGGATATCCCATTATGATGGAATCTCTATACGGAAACTTTGAAATTCTTCAAACCTCTCCCCCATTTATTCAAAAGAATTTATCACGAAATGTTTCATAATTTTTGAGAACTTTTTTAAAAGAAAAGCATCATACAACTTAGTTTAGATAGTATAAAAAATTTATAACTCATGACTTCAAAATATTCTTTCAAAAATCCTTAGAAAAAATATTACTTCTTTACTCATCAACTTCTTTCTTTATATGATTATTAAAAAGGAAAACTTTCATTAACCAACAAATTCTACCTCTAATTCTTTTGGATCTAATGATTTGAATATGATGTAGATGGATCTGATTCTTTCATCAACTTTTGACTTTCTTACAAAATCTCTTTATGATGGACTGGATATGATTCTTGGATAAAAAACATTCTTATACGAAAAGGTTAGTTTTCAACAAACACAAATCTTTGTTAAAACAAAACACTATAATGGTTATTCAATTTTCGTCCATAAAATTCACTCTAATAACCGTAAAATTATCAAAACATAATCAAAGATCATTTTCCTTGTACTATTTATCCACCATTTATTTTTTCCACAATTTTGTATTTCCTTTATTCTCAAGTGACCTTCTCCCAGCTAATAATTCCACTAGCTCAATATTCTAGAACTAAATCCCACTAATTCAAGCTAATTTTACTTCCTCCGATTTTGAATTTTGGGTAATTAACCATTCATAAGAAAATGATAAGTGATTCATTGTACTAAGGAATGAGCCCTAGTATACATCATCACTCATATGAGGAAAAAATATCTTTTTGGTACGACATATTCTGTAACTTATTTCATGATTCAGTAGTCATGACCTTCCAGTACTTTTGGATTTGGTGTACCACAAAAACTAAACTCTATCTGAAACGTCCCTTATAAAAATTAAAGTATCTTTAAACTGATGAAATCCCTAGAAAAACTAAAAATTTATCTATAATTTCAACATATCCAAACCTAGGCATTCATTGGTCCTTTATTATCAACATCATTATCTACCTAATTCCAATCATTCACAAAATATTCCCCAAATTATAGAGTACATTCTAAAATTTTACAGCCTTCCATAAGTAGATATTTTAAATCCAAGAAAAACCAATGTCTTTCATTTCCACTCATAACAAATAAGCACATCAATGGACTTTTGGATTTCCTTCAACTTCCTAGTAAAAACATGGTCATGGATGATATCTCCCAAATACATTGCAGTGATAGGTCTAGTAATTGTCACCTTCTAGAATATTCACCAATGAACTAACAATATTAAAATAAAATATGGTATTTATTCCTCTATGGATAACAATTCTATGAACGTTCCAAATAGACCTCTAACATTTTTTTATATAAAACACATGCATCACTCTATTCATGTTTTTAATATTGGTTAAGGGCTACAATGAAATTCTATTATAATGAACTAGACAAATTATAATCCTCGGTGCCTCCATCTCCCATGAAGATCGTCCTACCCTACTTCACAAGGATACACTCCCTAAATGTTATATAATCCTTTTTCCTAAGATTCTATATGACGTTGAAACCATGATTTGCATCCTACTTCTCACTCAAGTTGTTGAGATTTACATGCGATAACTCCCTACTTCTTGGATTTTGCCTACCCATAATACACTACTCCATCTAAAACCCAGGTTGGATGCATTATTTTATCACCCTTTCCACCACTAGGTAACTGTTGGACTCCTCGTGTATTAATCATGTTTTTATGATCACAAATCTTATTCAACCTTGTTAACATTTATAAATCATATCCAATCATGTTTATTTATGTTTACAATTTTATCATGCTTTAAGTAGAGCCAAGAAAGATCTTAATTGCTCTATATTCAGTTTACTTACTTTATACTATCATTAATCTACTCATAAAATACCTTCTTTGAAAAATATTTAAGTATAATCCATTCTATTATCATCATTATTTAAGTCTGAACACAGTTACTTTGAAAATTCTAAGACACCATGAGTCTGCCACTGGTTATGCCTTTCTGGCACTATGATGACAGACACCGTGATTCCAGACACCGTGAATCCATACACCGTGAATCCAGACACTGTGAATCCAGACACCGTGAAGCAAGGCACCGTGAATCAAGACACCGTGATCATGAGACACTGTGAACAAGAAACCGTGATAATGAGACACCGTGAACAAGACACTGTGACCATAAGACATCGTGAATGAAACACCCTGACTCTCAAACACCGTGATCATCCTAGACACCGTGTGAAGGAGACACCATTTCCATGACTCACTGTGACACCGTTTCTTAAACTATTCTGCCATCTTTTAATTTAATTTATATTGGTCATATTTGATGATTTTAATTCACTGACATAATTAATGTTTCGTTGTAGACATATCATCAGATAGTATGAGGTACTAGGTGCATAACACATGCAACTTGTCGACTCCAACATGTGCATTCCAAGTTAAAAGCGAAGTGCGACCAAGAATCATTATGCGCAACACAGAAAAAAATTGGCAGGGAGCACAAGATCAAAGAATATACTGAGAGGAAGCTTTTTCAAAAAAAAAGGCACACTACATATAACTTGACACGGTTGAACGCAAAATGCATTATTGAAGCCTAAAGAACATCCTCACTCGAATGAACCTCACGGAGAACACAAGCAGAATCATGACACTCTATTTTTCACACAAGTTCCAAAGAAGGAATCAAATCTTCATCTACATCAATCCAAAGGAGTCCATAACTGCATTGAAATCACACAAGAGAATTATAAACTCATCTCTATATTCTTTCTCTACTATGATCATCTTTTTCTTTACATTACGAGCATTGTGTTCTTCTCTCTGTTTGAACACACACTATCTCCTAAGATAAACAGGAAGATTTCTAAATCCTCACTCAATATTTCTCTAGCACTCTTGTATCCCATTGTGGATAGTGGTAGAGGTCTGAGGACCTGGACAGCCTGTGAGTTGTTGCTATTATTGCTTTCCCACGTAAAACTCTGTTAAAGGTCTGAGAACCTGGATAGTCTGAGTACTATTGTAATCCCCAATCTAGGGTGTGAATCAATGTTTTATATAAAATGTTTGAGAGGACTAAGTCTCATCTTGAGACTAAACCTCTTGGATAAATCTGTTGTGCATCTTATTTTATTTTAAATTAGTTTCTATATTCCGCTGCTAAGTACATTAAATATAAATCTATTTTAAATTTACTCTGATAGTTAAACTAGAAAGTGTTTGTATTTATTGTAAACCAGTAGGTTAGTTTCAAAAGCTAATCTAATCATCGGATTAGATTAACTGGGTACTAATAAATCTTTTAAGAACCTATCTGAACCTTTACTGTATTACAAATTTACTATAGTTTAGCTTGTTATTTAAATTGGGGGATTTCAATTTAAATATTTTAAATATAAATTTTTAATAGGAACTCATTTCGCCCCCCTCTTGAGTATCCACTCTGACCAACATTTGGTATGGGAGGATTTTTAAAAGGTTTTTCAAAACTCTCTGTTTAGGAAAAGTTTTCAACTGTGATTTTAGTTGTATATTAAAGATCTCAAAATTTCCGTTAATTCTAAATTTTATATATTTAAATATATTTTCTAAAATATTATTATGGGTAATAGACTAGAATATTTAGCTACCAACAGGACACCATTCTTTAATGGTGTTAATTATTCCCAATGGAGAATAAAAATGAAAATTCATTTTGAAAGTATGGGATTTTATATTTTGATTACTGTAGAGACTCAATATAAGATTCCAGAAACTGTTAGAACTACTTGGGATGAACCTACTAAGGCTGCATAAAATAATAATTGTAAAGCAATGAATGTGATGTATTGTGATTTAGGAGATGAAGAATTTAATCGAATATCTACTTGTAAGACTACTTATGAAATATGGGATACTCTGGCTGTTTCCCATGATGGAACAACAAATGTTAAAGAAATGATACTAAATACATACACCATTAAGTATGATAATTTTCAATGAAATATAATGAATCTATTTCTAATATATATCTCAAGTTTAATGACATAGTTAATTCAATGAGCTCACTGGGAGAAGTTGTTACAACAAAGGAGAAAATCATGAGGATACTAAGATGCCTACCATAAAGATGGAGAGGCAAATCAGTTTCAATAAGAGAATCATTTGACATTGTCATGAAACCTATCAAGGAGATGATTGGTAAGTTGATGACGTATGAAGAAGAATTTAATGTAAATAAAGAATAAGATGATACACCAAGAAGTAAATCAGTAGCCTTCAAGGCATCTGCTTCAAAAATCAAGGAAAAATAGAAAATTCAAGCTACAAGTGATAGTTCTAGTAATAAAGAGAGTTCATCTGGCAGTGATGCTAAAATGGATCAGATAGCCAGATGATTTAAGAAGTTTTATTTGAAAAATAAGTTTTTCATAAAATCTAATTACAAGGGAAAGTATGAAAATAAAGTTCATTGGAAGAAAGATTGGAAAAGGACTGATAAAAATTATAGCATAGTCTACTACGAATGCAAGAGTAAAGGACATGTGAAAGATGACTATCTGAAGTTAAAGTAAAAGAAGAAATATGAGTACAAGGACAAAAAATATAAGAAATATATGAAAGAAACCTGGACTGATTCAGAAGACAGTTCAAGTGATTCTGATTCCACTTGGGATGAAAAATCTCAAAAATATAATATGTGTTTCATGACAAACACATCTGAGGTAACATTGGATACTCCTGATTTAAACTCTTATTATTCTAGAGATGATTCTAATTCTGAAAATATGTCAAGTGAAGAATTATTTGAATACTGTAACATGCTAGAGGAAACCTGCAATGAGCTGAAAGACAAGTAAAAAGCCTTAAAGAAACAGCATGCTCTAACTAGCACAGTCAAATCTGCACTAGAAGTAGAAAAGTAAAAGAATGCTCAACTACTCAAAGAGAATAGTGAACAGAAATTATCTAATGAGAAACTTAGGAAAGATTTAGAAAAATTTAATAATGGAAAGGACACTCTTAAAAAAATTATAAGAAAACAAGTGGCACCAAAATATACTATTTTTTTAGGCTATGATCCGGGACAGAGACAAATTACAAAGAATAGATTTATTCCTAAATCTGGACAGTATGATGCTAGTTCTAGTTTAGAAAATTCTTATGCCTCAACTAGATATTCACATAGTTATAGATCAAACAAATTTTATCTTTCAATATCTTTTAAAACTACTGATTATATGAAACCCATAAGTCAAATATGGGTACCAAAAGTTCTAATTGCTAACCTGTCTGGACCCAAGAAAATCTGGGAACCAAAATCATTTTCTACCTAAAATTGTGTTGTGGGAAACCTAATTAAAAAGTTCCTATATAAAGACATGGTACTTGGACAATGTATGTTCAAGAAATATGATAGGAGACTTTCCATGTTTTAAAATCATAATCAAAGTTGATGGAGGATATGTCACCTTTGGGGATAACTCAAAAGGAAATATCATCGGCTTAGGCTAGATTGGTAACACTGATTCAATCTTAATTTCTAATGTTTTATTTGAAGATAGAATAAACTATTACTTTTTAATCATTTCTTAGTTGTGTGATGATTGATTTATTGTTAAGTATGAAAATGATTCATTTAATGTTCTGGTTCTAAAAATGTTTTTGTATTTACTGCATTAAGATATGAAAATTTATATGCTGTAGATATAAATTCTATGGGTGAGAGAAATATTACCTATTTAAATACCTTTCATAAAGAATCTTGGATTTTTCATGGAAGATTAAGACACTGCAATATACACTCACTTAGAAAAATGACTAGGGAGAACTTAGTTAGAGACCTACCTAAACTTGAAACCCCAGCTGACAAAGTTTGTAATCCCTGTCAAAAGGGAAAGAAACATAAAGTTTATTTCAAATCAAAGAAATTAGTTTCTACTTCTCAACCTCTCGAGTTGGTTCACATGTATTTTTTGGACCATCTAGAGTTTCTAGCTTAAATGGGAAGCATTATGATTATGTCCTTGTAGATGACTTTTCTAGATATACTTGGAAATATTTTCTATCTCAAAAAAATTAATCTTTCTCGTACATTATTAAATATTCCAAGTCTGTAGAGAATCTCAGTGGAATTAGGATCAGGACCTTCATAAGTGATCATGGTCGTGAGGTTGAAACTCAAGAGTTTGAAACTTATTTCTCACACAATGGCTATAGTAACAATTTCTCTTCTCCTAGAACACCTCAACATAATGGTGTAGTAGAAAGAAGAAATAGGACTCTTCAAGAGATTTCTAGGACAATGCTCAATGAATATGATTTACCAATTTAATTTTGGGTTGAAGCTGTCAATATAGCTTGTTACATTATCAATAGAGTTTTGAATAGACCAATTCTTAAAAATACCCCTTATGAGCTTTGGAACAATAGGAATCCTAAGGTTAACTACTTTAGAGTTTTTGGTTTCAAAGTATTTATCCTTAATACTCAAGATAATCTTGAAAAATTTGCTTCCAAAATTGATGAAGTAATTTTCCTAGGTTACTCAACATCAAGTAAAGCCTATAGAGAATTTAACAAGAGAACCAGATGTGTGGAAGAATTGGTACACATATAATTTGGTGAAACCGATCCACATGAACTGAAGACCCATCTTGAAAATCTTGAAGAAGATATATCCATTCTAAACCTTAATTAAAAGAACAATGAACCTATTGTTAAGACAATATCTTCTGGAAATGTTCCAGAATCTGCTTCTCAAGAACCCGAACATGTAAATGAACCTTAAATCTCTAGCCCTATCTTTTCTAGACCAACTAGGACACTTAAAAATCATCATTTATATTTTGTAGTAGGATATTTAGATAGAGGGACACTAACTAGAGCTTCTCTAAGAAATCAGGTTGAACATCAGGATTTTCTTTAACAGTTATAACCTAAAAATATCAATGATGCTAACAATGATGAATTTTGGTTGATGGCTATGCAAGAAGAATTAAATCAATTTGAAAGAAATAATGTCTGGGAATTATTAGACAGACCTAAGGACACTTTGACCATAGGCACTAAGTGGGTTTTTAAAAATAAAGTTGATGAAGCTGGTAACATAGTTAGAAATAAGGCTAGACTAGTGGAACAAGGATATAGTCAAGAAGAAGGAATTGAATATAAAGAGAGATTTTCTCCATTAGCCAGAATTGAAGCCATCAGAATCCTGCTTGCCTATGTTGCACTTCTAAATATCAAACTATATCAAATGGATGTTAAGAGTGGATTCTTAAATGGGTATATAGCTGAGGATGTTTTTGTTGAACAACCCCTGGATATACAAACCCTCATTTTCCAAATAATATTTTTTAACAATCAAAAACATTATATGGTTTAAATAAAGCTTGAAGATCTTGGTATGATAGGTTGAGTACTTTTCTTATTTCCAAAGGTTTTACAAAAGGAATAGTTGATCCTACCCTTTTTATAAAATGAATTTCTAATGATGTTTTAGTTGTTCAAATATATGTAGATGAAATTTTTTTGGATCTTCGAAGAACTCTTTATGTGTTGATTTTTCTAAAATGATGCAAAACAAATTTGAAATTAGTTTAAATGGAGAACTCAAATATTTTCTTGGATTTCAAGTTTTTCAAAATCAAAATGGTATTATTTTAAATCAAAGTAAATATACAAAGGATCTTCTGAAACGTTTTGGATTGGATAGCACTATAAGTAGTGCACTCCCATGAGTACCATATGTAAGATGGATTTTGATGAAGATGGAAAATTTGTTGATCAAACCAGTTATAGAGGAATGATTGGAAGCTTACTTTACATAACTTCTAGTCGTCTTGACATTATGTTTAGTGTGTGTATGTGTGCTCATTTTCAAGAAAACCCTAAGGAATCTCATTTAAATGTTGTAATGAGAATTTTAAAATACCTCAAGCATACACCTAATCTTGGACTATTCTATCATAAAGGATAATCATTTGAATTAGTTAGTTACTCTGATGCTGACTTTGGTGGTTGTAAGCTTGATAGAAAAAGCACCTCTGGAACATGTCACATTTTAGGTAAGTCACTAGTATCATGGTTTACTACGAAACAAAATTATGTTGCATTATCGACTGCAGAAGCTGAATACATAGCGTCTAGTAGTTTTTGTGCACATATTTTCTGGATAAAACATACATTACTAGATTATGGATATAAATTCAGAAATGTACCTATAAATTGTGATAAAACAAGTTCTACTAATATCTCAAAGAATCTTGTTTCACATTATAAGACAAAATATATTGATGTAAGACATCACTTCTTGAGATATCATTATCAAAAAGGTGATATCACTTTGGAATTCATTGGTACTGAATATCAACTTTCTAATATATTCACTGAACCATTAAATTCTGAGAGAGCAGACTACATCATACATGAAATAGGCATGATAAATCTCAAATAGAGACCTTAGATTTTACTGTTTTAGGTCTTACTATTTAATATCTCACTGTGTTATACTTTACTAGTTCATGATTACGGTTTCTCATTTAATGTCTCTTATGTTTACGGACTCACCATTAGAACTTTGTACTTACGGTCTGATGTTTACTGTCTCACTATAACGTGCACTGGAAAGTTCATTAATTGTCTCACCGTGAAACTCACTCACTATCTCACCCTGAAACTCACTCACTATCTCACCAAAATGACCAAACACTGTCTCACCGTAAAAAAACATTTTATTTTATTTTATTTTTCTTATCGTGGTAATTTTTATTTCCCCTCTTTTATTTTCCCGCGTTTTTATTTTTGTAACGTTTGGCATTCCAAAATGATAAAACAAAGTACATTTCACTCGATTATTCACTTGAGTTTTCTTTTACCTATACTTTTTGAACCCTTATTCATCATTTCAACCTTTCTCCCGCTCGAACCATCAGTGAATTCCAAGGATGAACCATTCATCTTCATCGACACATGAGAAGTGAATCTCGAAGAAGAAGAAGATTACACCTATGCTGACACCAGAAGGGCCTTTAAATCCAAATCTAGTAAACCACAGTGTTGTACCTGAAATTTGTTTTCCCCAAGTGGCTTCTGTCTAGTAATTCACTGGTATTGAAAGTGTTAGAACAACAAGGTTGGTTATAATGGTTCTTGAGATAAGATAGACCCATCTATCCTAGACTAGTAGCTCAGTTTTACCCATACGTATAGTTCTCTTTTGATTATGGGGAGAGTTATGTTGTAAAAAGCTAGGTTAATTGCCAAATATTCTCTTTCTCTTCGAGGATATGGGATGCATGCCTTAGGATACCTCATGAGGGAATTTTTGAGGATTATCAAAGAGTACCTCCACCTTCAACCGATTTCTTTGATCTAGAAGATGCCCTGAAAACTCTAACTGAAAATGGCACCCAAAGAAAAGCCATCGCTGCTGAATTAAATGGTGAAACAAGGCTTATGTTCATGTATGTAAAGAATTTGGTAAGTCCAAGAAAAGATGATTTTGCTGTGTCAAAATATCAAGATGTGTTTTTGATTCACCTCATGAAATATGGACATAAGATCAACATGTGAAATTATATCATACACCATATGTGTGAGTTGATCAAAGTCACATCCAATTCCACTTCTCTATTCTACTCTCGGCTTATATCAGCCATGCTTCTTGAAAAAGGTGTGGTTAGACCTAATGAGGATTTAATTATGGACTGTGAGTACTATCTCTCGAAATCCAACATCAAGAGAATGAAGATAAACTAGAATCCTTGGAAAAAGGAATGGGTGGAAGAAAATGATAAGGTTTATGAAAAGGTCAATCTTGTGAATTATACCTCAAGGATGAAAGACATTTATGATCCTACTTTGGAACCAGATGATCTTGTTGAGTATTCAGAAGAAGTGGAAGAAGAGATTGAAGTGCCACCTAAGGAGGCTGTTGTTGTAGAGGAAGATAGAACTACTATTTCTCTTGATGTTCTTGAAGAATAAGTCCCTACTCCTAAAGAAGATGATAGCTTGGAAACTGAACCTGAGGCTATAACAGAATCATTTTCCAAAGATTCAAAAAAGCATGCCTTAGAAGTGCCTATAGTAGAAGAGTCACCTATTCTGTAAGAGTTCATTCTTCAGGAACTCCCAGTGGAATAATTTGTTCCTAAAATCATACCTTCTTTTGAAGAATTGATGGAGCTAGCTTTTCAGCTGGCTAGACATGAAATGTGTGAGGAACTCAGATCTGAGTCTGCGGATTTAGACCAAGCTCTTAAACCTCTCAGTCCTAAGAAGGAGGCACCTGTTGAGGGGGAGAAAATCCCAAATCTTGAGTCTATTGAAGCCTCACATCCAACTGAGTCAAGTCCTATAAACACTCAGTACAAATTTCCTAGTTTCTATGATGTGATAGAGTCTCAGTAAGTTACAGAAGCCAGCCTTGATATTTCATCCCTGTTTCAATTTAAATTAGTCTCCAGTTTTGCACCTAAGAGGGAACCTGAGCCTATACCAGTTCCTACACCTGAACCCTTATCTGAACAGCCATCCTTTTTAAGTAAGGATGATCTGATGGAATTTGGAGATACTCTCTTATCTGTAGTTGAGAAACTCATGAATACCCAAACTCTTCATGTGAAAAATTTAAGTGAGAGAGATGCCTCACTTTTGTTGGAGAATATTATTTGGAAAATACAAAATAAGATTCTCCATGATATTCAAGAGGTAAGAGTTAAAAATATGTTGCTCACTAATGAAGTTAAGTCCCTAAGAAGTATGGTTGAAGACCTGAAGAGAGAGCTGTATTTGAGATCTGAATCTGTTGCTCCTCAAATCCCACAAGTTGGTGTGTCTCAGATTCAACCTTATCATGCATCCTTAGATGAAAAGATTGCTTAAAGGAACAAGAAAATTGTGAAGGAAATGAAAGATCTTGTTTCCAACCTCAATAATCTCACTGATGAGTACACAGGATGTCTTCAAAAGGTGTTAAATCAACTAAAATCCTTGACCCCAGCTGTCAAAGCATCTAGTCAATCCTCTAAACCCTCCTTGGATAGTGATCTACTCAGATCTGTAATTTAAGAAGAGATTCAGAATGTTTTTAGTGGCTTTAATGCACCTTCTTTATCTCAAGTAGTAAAAAACAGTGATAGAGTTCTTTACTTAGTAAAAACACACTACAAAATTGCTAATGATGCTCAATAAGAGATTTCGAATAAAGTGGATTTCTACTTCAACAGAATTTTATCCAAGACTTATATGACAAATCATTTCATGTACCTTGTAGAAAATCTTTGGATTCCTCCTGTGACTGAATATTTCAAGAACCAGGTCCAAAAACTCACAGAGTATACTCGTTTGTTGGAAAAATTAATGGATAAAAAGGAAGATTTTGATAAATCCATGCAGTATGGTGCAGAGATCATTACAGATTTAGTCAAGCTCCTCAGGCCCCATCTTCATGTTTAGAGTACAACCATTGTTGCTCCAGCGGCTACACCTCTCAGACCTGGGCTGCCTACCTTCACCTCTTTCCTAGCCTCAACCACCATTTCTGTCGGCCAAGCACTCAGTCAGATTAGGCCTGTGATTCTTGATCAGCAACCGCCAAGATCTCCTACTACTTCTACCTTGGATCCCTCAGTCTTCGAAGGCCTTCCTTTACCCACATTGTCTACCACATCTCTACCTTCTTCTACCTCAACCACTGCCCCTATGGATTCATCTTCTACTACTGTAAAAGGAAAAGATAATGCCTTCCCTTTAAGAAGACCGGTGTTTACTATTTTTGATAGGGATGATACTATTTTTGTATTGATATTTTTGTTGTACTATCACTCTTTTGATATTAATTAACTGTAACCATTTTTGACCTCCCTTAGTTTATCTTTATGATAGTCACAAAAGGGGGAGAAGTTTCTGTATATTATGTTATAAATTTATCATTATAGTTTAATATAATATGAACCTTAATAGTATATGATTTGTGATCATCAAAAAGGGGGAGATTGTTTGACTCCTCATGTATTAATCATGTTTTAATGATCACAAATATTATTCAACATAGTTAACCTTTATAAATCATATCCAATCATATGTATTTATGTTTACAATTTTTTCATGGTTTATGTAGACCCATGCAAGATCTTAATTGCTCTATATTCAGTTTGCATACATTATAGTATCTTTAATCTACTCTTAAAATACCTTCTTTGACAAATATTTAAGTCTAATCCTTTCTATTATCATCATTGTTTAAGTCTGAACAGAGTTACTTTGAAAAGAATAAGACACCTTGAGTCTGCCACTAGTTATGTCTTTCTGGCACCGTGAAGCCAAACACCATGAATCCAGACACAGTGAATCCAGACATCGTGAATCTAGACACCGTGAATCCTGACACCGTGTAGCAAGACTCCATGAAGCAAGACACCGTGATCATGAGACACCGTGAACAAGAAACCGTGATCATGAGACATCATGAACAAGGCACCGTGACCATAATACACCGTAAATGAGACATTGTGACACTCAGACACCGTGATCAACCTAGACACCGTGTGATGGAGACACTATTTCCATGACATAATGTGGAACCGTTTCTTAAACTATTTTGTCTTCTTTCAATTTAATTTCCAATGGTAATATTTGATGACTTTAATGAACTGACATAATTAATGTTTCATTATAGACATATCATCATACAGTACGAGGTACGAGGTGCAGAACACATGCAACATTTCGGCTCCAGCATGTGCATTCCAAGTTAAAAGTGAATTGTGACCAAGAATCATTATGCGCGATATGGAAAAAAAAGTAGGTCTGTGAGCACAGGATCAAATGAGATATTGAGAGGAAGATTTTTCAAAATAAAGGAACATTGAATATAACTTGACATGGCTAAACACACAACACATTTTTGAATCCTAAAGAAAATCTTCACTCGACTGAACCTCACAGAGAACACAAGCAAAATCGCGACACTCTATTTTTCACACAATTTCAAGAGAAGTACGCGAAGATTCAACTGATTCAATCCAAATGAGTTCAGAACTGCATTCACATCACACAAGAGCATTCTAAACTCATCTCTATATTCTTTCTCTAATGTGATCATCCTATTCTTTACATTACGAGCAGTGTGTGATTCTCTCTATTTGAACACACACTAACACCTAAGCGAAACTGAACGATTTTTAAATCCTCACTCAATCATTTTCTTACACTCTTGTATCCCACTTCGGATAGTGGTAGAGGTTTGAGGACCTGGACAGCCTGTGAGCTATTGTTATTGTTTCTTTCCCAGGTAGAATTGTGGTAGAGGTCTGAGGACCTGGAAAGTCTGAATTCTGTTGTAAACCCTGATCCATGATGTGGATAAAAGTTTAATATAAAATGTTTGAGAGGACTAAGTCTCATCTTGTGACTAAACCTCTTGGTTAAATCTGTTGTTCATATTATTTTAGTTTAAATTATTTTCTATATTATGCTACTAATTACTTTAAATATAAATATTTTTTAAAGTTACTCTGATAGGTTAACTATAATGTTTTAGAATTTATTGTAAACTAGTAGGTTAGTTTCAAAAGCTAATCTAATCTTAAAATTAGATAAACTGAGAACTAATCAATCATTTGAGAACCTAACTGAACCATTACTATATTACAAATTCACTACAGTATAGCTTGTTATTTAAATTGGGGGTTTCAATTTAAAACTTTTAAACACAAATTTTTAATAGGAACTCAATTCACCCCCCTCATGAGTATCCACTCCGACCAACAGTAACCCCTTGTGTGAATTTCCCAAAACCATCTGAAAACCATCAATATTGAAACCTGCAATGTGAGGTCATTCTATCGAGATAAGAAACTTATAAAATTTAAAAATGTGTTACCTTCCTTTAAACTCATAAATAATTATTTCCATGATCCAAATAGAAACATCACTCTTCCATGAACTTGATATTGGAACCATCTTGAAGGTTTCCCCTTCTAAATGTTTCTAGATATAAAATGACAACCATCAACTATTCTCTCAAATAAAAACTGAAAGGCCACATATTCAAAGTCCCATGAATCAAGTAGACTAGGTTAAAATTGGTAAAAAGTTCTTTACCAACTTAAGAAATGAGATATATGGATGAAACCACTAGAATAAAACATTTTTTAATTACCTTTTGATCCCAACCGAACTTCTCCAGCAAATACCCCCTCTCCTTTTATAATGTCAGATGCGGAATTAGGACCAGTTGAATCTCATTGACTCATTCTCCATACCAAGTTTATTGATTCTATTATCAACTCCTTTTTAAATTTCATATTTCATGTCATGTAAACATTTTCTAGGCCATTGCCTCTGGAAAATCTATCCAAGTGTCATTAGGTTGTGTATTCCCATTATTCATTAACATCTCTTTTGGATGAATCTCATCAACAAAAACCGTACATATTACAAAACCGTCATCTATAAATGATGCACTCTCACTAAATATAAAAATAATAAAGGGGCTCAGACTATCTTCCAAATTTTTTAACATGGTCAACTCTATATTTTCAGTATTTGAATGTGCTCTGAACCTCCTGGATAGGGTCTGAAATACCAAACTCTACAACCAATCTCTGATTGCACTTTTTATGCATCAGACACTCAAACAACACAATATTTGATACCATTTGTTGTCTATAAATCACTAAAATTTCACTACTTCATTGATTTCACTTATTGGGTATCAATCACCAAAATTCTATCAGTTATCTGATACCACTTGTTGTTCCAGGAAGAATCGATCTGAAAAATGTCCTATAGATCCTCAAATGTGCAATAGGGTTTAGAGTATTTGGAATGAAAGGGAACTGATAATTTATTGTCCTAAATTAAGAATTCTCTGTATCCCATCCACCACATATAATTGCAACAAATCTAGATAATACAATCCCCATATATTAATAAAACAGAATAGAAAACTCAATACAAAGAGAACATGAGGATTAACGTGGTTTTAAACTTAATCATAATCCATGGTATGACACTAAAAATTTACATTAAGGGAATAAAATTTAGAAAAATATCCATGTTTCAAGAAAACCTTCTTCTGGAAACACTAACTAGAATCTAAGTTATAAGGGAACCTCGTTCCAAAAACCTTACTCATACACAAAAGACGATTTCTCCATTATATCCATTACAAACTTCTATTTGATGCACTCCCACTATGTCAACCATATGTGGTATATTATGGATCAATTTTAGGATCCTTAGTTTCACTATTAGCTCTAACTTATTCTTCCCCTTATCAATTCATTCTACCTCAATTCAATACTAGGAACTCCTACCACCAACTTCAAATCCTTTGTCACATTGGTGCTCTTCCATAATACACAAAACAAGTGACCATTTATCATCCTTTATAGATGAGATCTACAATATCTAGACAATAGATACAGTACCACGACCATATGATCTATGCAGGAAACCCTACATATGGTCAAAAACCATCAAATCATGAACTTACTTAACTTTCCATGCTCAGTGAACAATGAAAATCACTCTTATATATCCCTATGATAATTCTGAGATGACCTTCAAAAACCACCATGCTATTCTTAAGTATTCATTAGGGTTAATCCTATATGATTCAGTTACTACATATGTAATTCATCATCTAAATTTAGTGGTCACGTTTCTGTATCCACCACTTCCTATGGAACTTTTTGTGCCACATTCAGAACTCCTCCTATGTCACAACCAATATAATGAGGATGATTCCCAAGTGTGTGTTTATAAAACCAACTTCCCATTTTCATTACAGAACATAGTCATTTCTTTTTCTATCATTTCAGACCTTTTAGATATTGGGTGATATTCCTCTATCTAGTTCCACCAAGTGTGATTCTGGAAGTCATGTTCTATAAGTTTTCATTCTTTAACCAAAAAATATTTCTCACACAAACAACCAACTCTACCATTCCTTTTCAAGACTATATGTTCATGTTTTTTTCTTCAAGGTGGTCTTTGGTTATGTTTATATAAATATTTAAGTATATTATCATAGTTATCCATAGTTATGGAATGATTTAATAATATTACCAAAGGTATCCATAAAGAGAATATCATTTCCCTAATCATATTCATTTTGGTTCAAGACTCATTTATTTGATCTTTTAATAAATAATTTATTATAGAGGAAATTGATATACTTAATGGAAATCATGGATTTCCTTATATTTAACATTTTATCTTTAATGTAAATCTCTGAATTTTCATAAATGGAAAGAAAAATTTGATTAAAATATTATCAACTAGATGAAACTCCATAAAAAATATAGTGCTTAGTCAATTAATTCCATAAAAATTTATAGTCTCTTCAAAAATGTGACTAAATAAGTATAATAAGAATAAATTTCTCCTTTAAGAGGGCAGTGGAAACATTTATAATAACTTTGACACCATATTTTAAATAATTTCACTCCCCAACTATGTTTTATTATATAGAAAATAGTTTGAAAACATTTACCAATTGACACTGTTAAAGATTCCATTAATAACATTGAAAATACCAATGAGGGTTGACTAAAATTTAAGTAAAATAGAATTTAGAACAATGATTCATGGGGATAATATGTGCCACTAAAAAAACATATTAGGATAATAATAATATTTTGATTTAGAAAATCTTCTAGGTTTGGCATAAGTCTTTGTAGATGGTCATCATACACCACATTGTACTTAATGGGTAAATAAAAACTATAACAAAATATAACAACAAATCAATGATACAATCCAAAAGTCACTCAAAAAAATTGGAATGAAAATTTTGTTTGGTACACGTCCAAATAAAAAAAATAACCAATATATATATAATTTAATGTCTGATATAGAATAAATGAAAATGGAATGGAAAAAGTCATATAAACTCTTCTCCTATATATTAAATAGGGTATACAGTCATCAATGACATTTAAATTTTCTTTCCTCCCATTTTATCTTAATATAAATAAAATGTTTCACATTTAATTTTATCTAAATCTCTTTTTAAAATTTTTATAAAGGCTGATTTAAAGGGTTAAGTGGGAAAACCGAACAACTAATAAATAAAGGTTAAAAAAATTTGAATCTCGTATCAAAACATGGGATGAATCCAAATACAACCAAACTTGATATATGAGGCCCAAATAACTAGGAACCCTAGAAACTAATGTAGTATCCACTATAGAAGTCACTTCTAGAGGAAATATCACTATCATGATGAGTTGTAGTCACCAAACATAGAAGACCTGCAAAATAATGAGTCAAAATCATACATGAAGGAAAAAACATTCATGAACTCAAGTCTATATGAACACAACTGGCATTGGAATAATGAGATATCCACCTATGTTAGAATAAAAATTATGATGATTTCATATCATTAACATCAATCCATGTTTACACTAAAACAATTCATGAAATATTCACTACTGGAAGTTGGGGAACACTAACAGACATGACACCAGAAGACATAACCTATCTAAGCCTACACATAGTTGAAAGGTGATGTTCCTCCACTTAAGGGTTGAGGACCTCACCTAAGAAAAATCTAAAGTTAATGTTTGGATAGTCTAGAAAAGGCATATTAGACCTTATACAAGTTGTAATTAATGTGATATGAAACTATAGTGGGATGAATAAACCACAACATATAAGATCACGATTCAAAAACAAAAAATCTAAAACAATAGGTCAGAGGAAGCACTGAAAGGGAATGAAACCTAGAAAATTGATATTCAAAAACTGATGACTAGCAATAAAAGGTGAGGGGAATTTCCAAATGGGAACAAATTCCATAAAATCCAAACACCAACAGGGATTAGATTCAATTATTAGCATCCAATACATCGATTAAATGAAGAATAACACTAGTATGGAAAACCTTGTTCCAGTATTAGAAGGAATGGAACCAGAAATGAGAAATAAGGGGATGGGGACCTAGATAATTTTATGGAGAGGTAAATCCAAGGAGAAGGAAAACCTATGGAATGAGTGAATGAAATGTCTTATAATAAGATACTCTTTCACCACCCAAATAGACTTTTTAAGGAACTCTAATAGAACCCCAAAACAGTAGCATAGTTGGGAGAATGTGATGCCATACCCAATAGTTCTATAATTTCATTCATTTCAACCCTTATGGTGTATTTATCTATAAGAGTATGGGATTTTTAAATTTCACTTTTATGGTTCGAGTAGGGTATTCTAAATTAATTAAGTGATGAACAAGGATTATTTACTTATATTGACTTATTTTGATATTGTTTTTATTTCATAGTGTATTGGGAATGGGTTATACATAGCATGTATTATGGATAACGACATAGGTATACACATTTTATTTATTTATAATAAGTTACTAATATTAATGAAAAAATTATAATGAGTCTAGTACTCACTTCTTGAAAGTGATATTTATGCACACATGTACACACTATTTTCTTGATTTTTGGGATTCAAGAGACTTTTTCATGGGGGCTGGGTTGAAGAGTCATTCTATAGTATAGTAAATACTAGTGAATTTAGTTTCAAATCATTTAATTTACTTCATTTTAATCCTTTTATAGGTTTATGAGAATTTTTATCCCGCCACATGTTATTTATATATTAAATTTTTATTTAAATTTTAAAGGGGGTGTATGCAAAGCATATAAACGCTAGTTTTTCATGGTTTTATTTAAAATTATTTCTTTTATTGTAACTTGTTATATGGTATTGATCTATGCTATTTTACTTTCCATGGTAAGGTTATGGAATCATGGTGGGTCAGTAAACTTTTCTTTAAAGTAAAAACCATATTCTAGGCCAGTACCTAAGATAATTCTCACATTTATTAAAATACTACTTTGAGGACTGAGGTAATTCATAGTAAGAAAATAAAGGGAATGAAATCCACAAACCCAAATTCTATATCCAAATGTAAATTAGTGAATGAATTGAAATGAAAGCATGCAAAATGGTACAAAATTGGAAAAAATTCGCATATATAGAAAAAAATGATATTCCCAATCTACTATGGTTGGGAAAATATTTCTCAATCTATCGATGGTGGTGGGATTGTTTCCACTGAAGGTTGACTGTTTTTTTAGGAAGTACCTTCTTCAAATTAAAAAACTTATCTTTTAAAACTTAATGCTTTTAATAGAATTTTACAATATATATAATTTTATAATATATGTTAAAATTGGTGTTATAATATTTGTTAAAAAATTGTAATTTAAAAATGTATGGTTTTAATAAAATTTTTAAAATATATATAATATATATTTATATTATTATAATATTATATATATATATTATATTTCATTATAATATATGTAAATATATATTAGTATAAATATGTTAAATATACATGTGTATGTGTTATTATTATTATTATATATTATTGTAATATATCCTAATATATATTATTTTATTATAATATATATATATATATTAGTATTATTGTATTATAATATATGTTTAAAACTATGTGTTATTTATAAAGTTAAGCCTTTAATAAGTTCTTATTATATATATATATAACATATGTTAATTTTATTATAATATTATGTTATAATATATATTTTAAAATATTTTATATTGATATATATTAGTATATATTTGTTAATATATATTATTGTAATATTATATTAATAAATGATAATATATTATTATTAATATCATTATCATATTTTTATTAATTTAATATGTTAATATATATTATTTTAATATTATAATATATGTTGATATTATTATAATGTAATATTAATATATGTTTATATATAATATTATTATCTGTATATGTATATATATTTATTATAATGATATATGTTAATCTATAATATTATAATATGTTTATATATATATATTGTATTTTATTATATATTAGGTGATTGGGGGTACAATTAAAATCAAACTCAAAACCACACTCATACACTAAGGTCATAACCCAGTCTATAACCCCCCATAGATAGTCCAGATTAAGCTTTGGTATTATATATATATGGGGCAGTCGTCGGCCACCACCCTTCTTCTATCTCTCCCACCATCAGTCGGGGTTTATCCTCATGTCAACATCTGTTGACATTGGTTGACTGTGTCATCCCCACCTTTGGGGATTCTTCTGCATGCCGGTCCCTTTTTGGACCGCACACCCACTGATGTCGCTCATCCAATTGCCTGCCTACTCTGACATCATTACCCAATCCTTTCACCACATACATTTGTCGCATGCCCCACCGCTATGTTGATCCAATTCTGACCAATCGGCTATCAAAGAAACATCGACTAGCATTTGGATCATCATTGACTAACACCACCCATCATTGAGTGAGGCCCCACTAATCATCTCCCATGATGGATGTCATGGTCCCTCCATCATGCAGGCATTTCTAACCATAAAATTGATACCCTAATTTAATTGGGGGGCCAAATATATGAGGTGGATAAAATTTGAACCCCAGTTTCGCACTAAGTGTGGGGACCATGATGAAGACATCATCAAAGATATCCAGTAACATGATACCATTCATGTGAATCCCAAATTTATATATATCGATCTTAGATAATATGACAATATTGATCCTTATTTCTTATATGTAATATACTTTACCCCTCTATAACCTGACTCTGTGGCACCAAAATAGGTTTTTGATATCTGAACCACCTCCTGATCCTATCAGGTTGGAATCACTCAATAATAATATAATCAATCAATGGAGCCCCAACATTATAATGATAAAACCTCATTGTATAGTATTTTGAGAGAGATACATGAATCTTTCTTGCATATGGAATCCAAAAAATCTACAATGAGATAAATAAATTTGGTCAATTTAGTAAAAAAAGAATAGATGATTATATTCATGCATACCTCATCAATGTAAATATGATCAAATAACATGTGATAATATGAAATGGAATATATAGGATTATTTATATACATATTTGAGTATCTATACTTATGAATCATAAGTAAAAAAATAATGAATTATATAATTGGATTATATTATTGGAATAAAAATTCATACTAAACATTTAAAGTAACTACAAGAAAAAGGACCCATATGAAATGTGTTGATTGAGAAATATGTCACAAACCGAGGTACAAGTTTAGGGAATCAGTTCCATGATCACAATTATAATAACAAACAAATATTTATATAATTTTCTTCCATGTGTGAATACCTGTATAGTTATCTATCAAAATATTCAACACATGTCGAACCCCAACTATACCGACCAACATTCTAAGAATCCCGAAGCATAGGTAGGTGCATCAGATAAACATATGATCCAAAGTGATCTAGAAATAAAGTTACACAAATAAATAACAAAATGTATGATCTTGTATATATGTACAATGTCACCAAATCTGTATCTAGATCAACAGGCCCAAAATGGGTGTCCATCCAGGTCATCTATAACCCATCACCTCTAAGAGTCCCTGGTGCATCTGGTAATGGCATGTATAAATATTTTTTTAAAATACACTCCATGTTTTATATCATAAGACCCGTGATAGTGAACTAATCCATAGTAAGACACAATAATTTAGATACATCCTTTAATGTAATTATCATCTCCCCATGAGGTATATGAATTTTATGTGTCTCTGTTCTATATCGCTCAAACGTAGAATAAGTGAGAAAAGAGTCAATGGGTATATACCCACACATGATCAAACTATAGAATATCTGATGATGAAAATAAGGGATTACAGTATATGGAAGAATCTCATAGTGAAAGTGTTGTTCCATGCGTACTTTCAGTATATGGGTTTTCCCATTATCCCATAAATATCATGATATGTTCTCACTTTGTGTGGTAAGAATCAATTGATCCTTAAAGTCTAGATATAGTTGTGTTGATTTCATCTATGTAAATGGATAAACATGTGGTAAAAATATATTTTAATATATATATATATTGATTTGAAAAATATAATGAAATGAAATTATTCATTTAATAAACCTTGATACATTGAAAAAAACAATTACAATAATCAATTGAACTAAAAAATCATGTTAGGCTTGATGATAAACCCACAATGTTATCATTTTATGGACACTGTCTATAATTATTCCCCTCTACCATACACCAACCACATCCTTATCACATCCCTTTCTTCCAGATCCAATCCATTTTATTTATCATGTGTGTAAATATCAGACGACCTTGTCCACACAACCATGATAGATTCAGGACTAAAATTGGAAGATATGGTGGGGAATTTAATATTGATACATCTCTAATTGGGCTCCACTCTACATTTTAAAATTCCCATGACATATTGATTTTATACACTAGATCAACATAAAACTCCCATGATAGGTGAAGATGGGAACAAGTTACAATTACATGTGAGAAAGGAATATTGTAAGCTTAAAAGTAACTGAATTCATAGGTGTGCTTATCTAACAGAATGGTCATCACCCCCACCAACACTGGTCAGTAGATCTTGGCCCTCTTCAACTTCATTCCGGCTTACTATCCTATGAAAATGATACACTCAGTATGATATAGAAATTTTTTTATTGAAATCAATATAGTGACCCAACTTCTTCTTACATGATGGTTACATCATTTTTAAGATAAATAACATAATAGTGATACAATCCAAGATCACAAGGATCGTTATCTTGGGAAAATTAGGTGCATACAACACTTTTATATAATAAAACATAAACATTATTTAAATACTTCTTCTTAATACTCCTAAAATATCTCACATTCTCCTTAGTACATTTAATCACTTGAGGATATACATAAAATAAAGGGGTGAGCTAAAATCCTACTAAATGAATGAATAATATATAAGGAACGAGAGAAATGAATCAATAGTGCATAGGTGAGCATAATCATCATCATCATTTCATAATTATGGGATCATCATCGTAAGAATGAGGTAAAATTTTTATAAAGCCATGGAATGTGGAATATGAATAATAATGAAATATCATAACATAGCAGCCAAATGCCACACATTGTTTTGAACAAATCTATCATCATTTTCATGCATAAAATATGTGCATAAATCATAGAATAATAATTTTGAACAAAGATAACATCATATCCATGAATAATACACATAAACTCATGATATATATCACATTAAACAATGAATTATAGGGATATATAATTGTAACATCACCTATCACATCATAAAATTCTCATAATCATTCATTCCACATGGAAAGTGAATATATAACAATAATATTACTGAAATAATCTTATGGAAAGGGATGGGTCTCATTAGGGTGTCATAAATAAAACTTTAGGGAATAGTCTTTAGTTTTTTAAAATTAATAATTGGGATCATATTTTGGTATTAAATATCATTTTTCTTTGAAGAAGAAACAACTCAATAGGAATCAAAGAGATGTTTTCAAAAATAAAGTACATTTTGAAAAATCATTATTAGTGGATTAAAAGTCCCATTCATATTGTAAAAACATGTATATCCCTGAAAATAAAAGTTAATTAATTTTTAATGGAATATTTAAAGATAATGGAGGAACATCCATACTGAGAATGATGTGAAATAGAATATAACCCAAAAAGAATGAATTGGGTTCGAGAATCCCCTTACTTTAAATACCGCTTTATTTCGTCACTTTTCTGCCTCCTAAATAATAAACATAGGTTTATTAAAACATGGAAAAAGAAGTTAATTATTTTTATTTTTGTAATTACTGATCAATTATAATCATTGGATTATATTTCTGAATTCCCTCAGTTAAAGGTAAAATGTTTTGTTATCATATTTTCCTTAAAATAATCCATATTGCTTTAATTTAATGATGTTGTTTTATTGATACTTATACATTTTTAGATTAACTCAAGAACAATATAAATACATATATTTAAAAATTAATATATTAAAAATAATTTATTGTAATCATCTATAAGGTTTGGTGATAAGAAAATAATTGGAAACATCCTCATTAGCGGTTAACCGACTGTTAAGAGGAAATTTTCTAAAGAGGTGGTGCATGATATATATTATGTGATTATTAAAAATAACATTTTTTAGGACATTAAAATTATGTAGATCATTTTAATGTACAGATTAATTGTATTTAGAATGTTTTGATTATAAAATAAAATGACGATAGGGATTTTAGAAAAGGAAAACAAAATAGAAGATGAAAGGACAATACCGATTTCCTGAAGTTGTTTCTTTTCTACGACACTTAAATTCTTGAAATCCTACAGTTTGATTGCTCCAGAATGTCCCTAAGAATTATATGTGAATTGAAAGTGGGTATTTTTTTAGATATTTGAATTTATATTGTGTTAGGTAAGTGGTTTTCTATGTAACACCCCAAGATTTCATAGTGTGTTATTTCTTCAAAATAATTTAATAACTTGCACTACACGCAACACCGAGTTTAAGCGCACCATGAATTGCTAAAAAAGTCGCTAAAAAGAGGTTGTGAATAGTATTAACTAAATTTTAAACTTTATATAATCCTTATAATTTTAGAATCCATATTATGATTTTCTTAGACATAATGTAAGAACAAATTCATTTTCAGTATTGCACTTTTACAAACTTTTAATAGTGAACCCTTTTAAATCCGATATTTTAAACTTTTATATATTCAATTTGACTAAATAAATTTACTTTTTATAATTTGGACACAAATAAATTTACAATGAAACATCCCAAGCTTCTACGATACGTTTCTCTTTGAATAATGCAATAGCGTGTGTTGTACGCAACATTGAGTTCTAACACACACCACAACCGATCAAACTAACCGTTATGAATAGTAATACCTACTTTTTGAAATTTTATCTCTAAAAATGGACTTTATTTTTGGATTCGGGGTATCGAATTTATCCTAAGGTCAAATTTTGGTACTTTTCAGATAACTTTAATATTTTGATGAATAGTGAAAATTACTAAATTTTAATTAAAAACAACTTTTTTAATCAAAATATATAATAGTGATAAATTATTAATTTGAGTGGTTTTAAAGTATATTTATAATATATTTTTACCATTTAATACAATTTTTGTCCTTGGAAATAATTTCACAATTAAACCAAACATAAACAAGTATCAATCTTTTGATAGTTATTCTATCTTAAAAACACGCTTTTTGTTTTGACAACGGGAATCAATTTTAAATTAATTTCTGCCACTTCTGTGTTTTTAATTTGTAAAAATGGATTCTATATTTGTAATCAGTATGTTCAAATTATGTAAATAGGTATATTTTATTTTTATACATTTTGAATAATTACTTCGGTAAATATTTTATTTACCATGGTTAAAGGGTAAATCTGGTAAATAAGGGTTAACAAATAATATTATAATAATAACAAATTACCCTAAAACATGTTCTAACCTTATTGGTTGATACATGTTCGACCATGGTCATATTTGGGTCGATTTTGTGACCCCATTTTGCCACTTGTAAGTGATAGGGACACTTTATTTTAATTATGTTAAAATGAATACAAAAATGACAAAAGCATATATCCTTTAGAAATACAATTTTTAAATAGGGTTATATATGATGGATTTTCGACTATAAATATTAATTAGAAATATAAAACTATTTATTACATAATTATATTTTATTTATAATTTTTAGACTTTAAATAATTTAATTTATTTATGACACAATGATGATGCAATAATTACCATAATAGTGAAAAGTTAAAATAATTGATATTATAAATACCAAAATAAATATAATTTGAGACTTTTAATGAATTAAACTAATTTTATAGGATAATATGACATATTAGGATTGATTTAATTGACTTTTTTAGAAGCAATCATTCTTCTATGATTTTTAAAAAAATAAACTATTGAATAGTCTCAAAATTGACATAAAAGAGTTTTTAAATCAAATATTATATTATTAATTGATATTAAATTCCTAAAAATTTAATGTTTGGCAAAGAGACTTATATCATGATAGGTTTATAATTAATGGATCACTTGGGGGTCTCTTGGATGTATATAGTATGTTTATTAACCATATAATATAAAAATACAAAGAGACATTGTAAAAGTGAAACTAATTAACTAAGAGTTAAAACTAAAAGATAAGGTTAATATAAGGACCCAAACCTGTCTAAATCCTATTGGTTGTGTGGTTTTAGACCCATACCCTCCTTAACCTTTAAATAATCAACTTTGGAGCCATTAGAAACCGAATATTAATTTATTATAAAATAATATTTCTAGCTTTTCCAAAGGTGCCCCTCACCCCTCTTATAAAAGGGCACTCTCCCTTCTCATTAACTCACACCTTCAAAGCCTTTTTTTTCGGCCAAACTCTACCCAAATACTCTCTCAACTTCACTAAATTCATCCTTGAGGCCTTCCTTTAGTCAAAAAGCCAACCAATGAGCCCTTTTTATCAAATCAAAAGGAAGAACACGAAGAAGAGGTAATGATTTCACCACCCTTTTTCAAGTTCCTTTCTTCTTCCACTTCTTCTTTATTTGTTATTACCATTATAAAATAATAACTCCAGTATCTTATATATACTGTTATGTTATTATATGGTACAACCATATTCAGTATTCTATCCATCCTTTGAATAACATGTCACCATACGTGCGTACGTACGGCTTACCGTCTCCACATCGTGGTGTAATTGTTATTCAATAATTTATTATTTGGATGGGTATAATAATGATGTGTAACTCATGTAAATAATAAATATAAAATTAGAATGATTATTTATATATGTTATACCATCCAATTATATATAATTTGAATCTATAAATAATGATATTGTCGCTCGTGCGTACGTACGGAGTACCGTCTCCACGAACGCGATGAGATTCATTCTCCATCGTATCCATTCAAGTATAATTATCATTTGATGATTTAAAAATAATATTTAAGGACTTTATTTAATTATGTATATGAATAAGATACAACCTATCCATGAAAAACATGGCTTACATAAAAAAAAATATAAAAGAAAACGTGTAAGTTAACACCCGAAACAACGATAATACTAAGATATTATTAACAAATCAATGTTAAAAGATCATATATGATATCATATTAATATATATGATTCTTGTATAATTTAATAACAATTATTTCACCGTTATACAGGAGGTTAAACTACCCCCAACCAAGGAAATGTAAAAGGTAAGGGTTTATTTCGCAATCTCTTCATTATCCGAGGTTGTTTATACGTAATAATCTACTGGGATTTCTTTATCATCCACATCCATGTTTCTTAAAAATTTTATTTCAAGACATTTTTACTATTTACTAGTATATGGGTTAAAGTCATTTATACCCTTTTTGAATTTTATAAGTGGTTTATAAAGTAATATTTCTGTCGTTTTCCAAACAAGGTCCTTTTTATCCTTTTCGACGGAATTAAGGTAAGAATGTTTTTTTAACTTATATGGCGGGTGTGGCTATTTTCTGCCGTTATAAAATCGTCGAAGCTTCCATTACAATATTATAAGAATATTTTCAAATAAAATGTTTTATTTTATAAATATATGACTCTTAAATGATTTCAAAATAGAAAGAGATATTTCTCTAAAAAGAGTTTTGATTTCATCTATGTCAACATCCTTTGATGGATTTTATGCTTATTTGAAGTTGATTTATTATGATGAAAAACTTCTATTTTGTATTGAAGGTGTTGTGATATGTTTGAATATGGATGTGTTATTTTTATACCATTCATGGTTTATGGATGAAGTATTTACATTTCATATGCTAGTTTTAATACGAATGTTTATGTTATGTTTAATCCTTTTCATATGGGAACGCATTGGACTTAATATGTGACGGCTGGAGCCCGCTATAGCTCCTCGATGCATCGGTAGGTCTCATGAGACAAACTAGTGTCTTGGCACAAGGCCTTGGCAAAATCATATTTGTAGTCTTGGAACGAGGCCTTGGCTATGTGGTTATGATAGTCTGGCATTATGCATTCCATCATTATGAAAGTGGTTATTGATATTGAATATGATTATTCGATTAGTAGAATATCCATGTGAATAAGTAAATGGAATTCGTTCATTTTATTTTTTCCATACTATGTTGAAGTTAAAGTTTAAAAGGCTTTTGTTTTAGTTATAAACTTCCTTAAATGTAATTCTTATTTATGAAAGATTCCAATATATTGTTATCCTTACTGGGCATTTGAGCTCACCCCTTTTATATTTTTTATTTTTCCCAGGTTGTGAAGAAGTAAATTATGAATGACCTACCGGGATATTATAAGAGGATAATAGTGTGGACTATGGAGACAATATGTTTTTCTAGTAGTTTTTCACTTTATGATGTAATGAAAAACATTATGAATATATTTAGTGTTTCCAAGGCTACTAAACCAATTGGCGTTTCGAGATTTGATCTTTATTGTGATCATGCCAATGTTATGTAATAATGCACCGACTCCAGGTAACTGGGGTCGGGGCGTTACAATTGGTATTCGAGGAAGTTTAGTACAAACCTTGGAAGCTAGATTTAGATAAACTCTGATTAGAGCACATAGACCTAAGATGAACTTTGAGGATTAGTATAGAATAACTTCCTAGAATTTTGGTATTGTAGAGATTTTGTGAGTTTTCCGAGCAATAAATCCCTGTCTGGATACGAACAGGTAGAGGCGGATCTGGCACAGATGTACCTAGGGGTAAAACCCTAAAACACCGCTTTGAGCTACACTCGAACAGGAACTGGTGCACGACAATGGGCCTTTCAGTACTCTTGGTTACAACACTCCCGGGGTATATGCTTAGGATAACTCTCATTTTCTTTAAAAATCATTATAAAGGGTTTATGTGTATATACTTCATAAAAGAAAACATTTTTATGATTATGGATTATATCCATAAACTATTTAATTTATGTTATGTGTTTTACAAGTTTGGGATTAGGTATTGTTATTCATAAACTAATCTAGTGTATGCCATTGTTTAGAAATGGCTCCCAGTAGTAGGAATGAGAACTCCAGCAATTCACATGATCCAAAGAGAAAGAAGGATCATATCTTTCATGGTCTTATGCCGGAATTTATAAGAGAAATAGTCTCCCATGTATTATCATCATATGAAGAAATAATATCATGTGTTGATGAGATAAGTAAAGAGTTTACTGAGTCCTATGGCTTTGAAGGGAAGCAAGAGAAGAAAAGGATGGAAGAGGGAAATATGGATAAAGGGAAGAGGGAAAAGAATAATTTTCCCATATGTGATAACTATAGGAAGAAACACCCTGGAACTTGCCTGAAAGTAATGGGAGTTTGTTATAAGTGTGGAGGAAAAGGGCACAATGTACGTGACTGCAAGGGTAAGAAAATGGTTTCAAATGTACAATGCATCATTTTCAAGGAGTTTGGACACTACACAAACCTATGTACCAGTCATCAGACTATGCCGCAAATGATTCTATTGGATAATAATCAAGTTATGATACTATCACAGATAAAGAGGAATGATTAGAGTTCTTATGTTGATTATGTCATTTGAGTGTTGTATCAAAAATGTACTTGTTATAATAATTATGGAGTATATAAGGATTGTACTGTAGTACTATTTCATTAAGGACTTGAGATTGTGTGGAACAAAGAAAAGTGACTCAATAGCAGGTTAAATTTTTGGAAAATATATGGTTGATAGAAAGATAATCCATTATATGGTTCTGATACTGAGGTAGTGATTTTAGAATAATACATGATTGATTTGGATAAATTGTATTGGATATTATTGACTACCTTGAAACTGATTAATGATTTGTATATTCCATCATTGTTGGGGTTTAAAACATTTTTGTATTGAAGGAGTATATCTATTATTCTTTAAGGAATAAGGGATATGAATGTAATCAATAGGGTTTTATGGTAATTCAGGATTTTGCAGTGTTTTAAAAGAATACATGATGAAGGTGTTCACATGTTATTACGCGGAAAAAAAGGATATTTAGTGTGTTTACCTTCCTTATAAATTTTGGACTGAAGTATTTTGGATAGTTCTAGTTTGTATTATTTTGGATTGCCATAAAAGGACAAATTGGAGGTCGGGCGGCAACCCGTCGTGTCCGGCAAGGCCGTGAGACTTGAACCCACAACTGAAGGGCGACAAGGGTGTATCGCCTACCACTGACCCATGTGATGTCCTGGATTGAATAATGTCGTTTTTTTAATGGTTCTTCTAGATGAATTATAAATTCATTTTTTTAACCCTACAAGAATAGGATAAATAGAATATTATTTTTAAGTTCTATTATCTTTTAGAGTGAAAGATGAGTTTGTGGTTGAACTTAGTTAAAGGATGAGACTCTACTTGTCAAGTATATATTTTTCTTATTCTCTTATTCAATGAAGAAATTAATTCTTATACTGTAGTGAAGGGATCTTAAAAAAAAAGGTCTTATCCTAATACCATATGTTTTGCTGAACCGATGGTATTTTAAATCATCATAGATTGATGAATTTAAGGCCCTCAATTTTACACTTGTTTGTGATTGATGACCTCAAACACTACCTATAAATATTTATGTTTTTCCTCCAATTATATGTCTCTAATTGCCACCAATGTTCTCTGAATAGATATCATAATTTGGTGGTGACCCTTTCATTTCTCATTTCCTCTTATTAAGACTAAATTTTATTAACCCAATTTCCGATGTGGGTTTTCCCACAAATATATTTTCTATATTCAACCTCTTATTTTCTAAGAACAATTTCAAATTGCGAGGATGCAATTTATTGAAGGAGGGGAGAATGTAACACCCCAATATTTCATAGTGTGTTATTTCTTCAAAATAATTCAATAACATGCACTACACGCAACACCGAGTTCAAGCGCACCATGACTTGCTAAACAAGCCGTTCAAAAGAGGTTATGAATAGTATTAACTAAATTTTAAACTTTATATAATCCTTATAATTTTAGAATCCATATTATGAGTTTCTTAGACATAATGTAAGAACAAATTCATTTTCAGTATTGCACTTTTACAAACTTTTAATAGTGAACCCTTTTAAATCCAATATTTCAAACTTTTATATATTCAATTTGACTAAATAAATTTAATTTTTAGAATGGGGACATCAAAAATTTACAATGAAACATCCCAAGCTTCTACGGTACGTTTCCCTTTAAATAATGAAATAGCGTGTGTTGTACGCAATATCGAGTTCTAACACACACCACAACCGATCAAACTAGTCGCTATGAATAGTAATACCTACTTTTTGAAATTTTATCTCTCAAAATGGACTTCATTTTTGGATTCGGAGTATCGAATTTAGCCTAAGGTGAAATTTTAGTACTTTTCGGATAACTTTAATATTTTGATGAATAGTGAAAATTACTAAATTTTAATTAAAAACAACTTTTTTAATAAAAAAAATTAATAGTGATAAATTATGAATTTGAGTGGTTTTAAATTATATTTATAATATATTTTTACCATTTAAAAAAATGTTGGTCCTTGGACATAATATCAAAATTAAACCGAACATAAACAAGTATCAATCTTTTGATAGTTATTATATCTTAAAAACAAGCTTTTTGTTTTGACTGCGGGAATTAATTTTAAATTAATTTCTGCCACTTCTGTTTTTTGAATTTGGAAAAATGGATTCCATATTTGGAATCAGGATTTTAAAATTATGTAAATAGGTAACTTTTATTTTTAGACATTTTGAATAATTATTTCGGTAAATATTTTATTTACCATGGTTAAAGGGTAAATCCGGTAAATAAGGGTTAAAAAATAATATTATAATAATACCAAATTACCCTAAAACGTGTCATAACCATATTGGTTGATACATGTTCGACCATGGTCCTCTTTGGGTCGATTTTGGGACCCCATGGTGCCACTTGTAAGTGATAGGGACACTTTATTTTAATTAAGTTAAAATGAATACAAAAATGACAAAAGCATATATCTTTTAGAAAAACAATTTTTACATAGGGTTATATATGTTGGATTTTAGACTATAAATATTAATTAGAAAGAGAAAAATATTTTATACATAATGGTATTATAATTATAATTTTTAGACATTAAATAATTTAATTTATTTATGACACAATGATGATGCAGTAATTACCATAATAGTGAACAATTAAAATAATTGATATTATAAATACAAAAATAAATATAATTTGAGAATTTTAATGAATTAAACTAATTTTATAGGATAATATGACATATTAGGAGTGATTTAATTTACCTTTTTCGAAGCAATCATTCTTTTATGATTTTTACAAAAATCAACTATTGAATAGTCTCAAAATTGACATAAAAGAGTTTTTAAAACAAATATTATATTATTAATTGATATTAAATACCTAAAAATCTAAAGTTCGACCAAGATACTTATATAATGATAGGTGTATCATTAATGGGCCACTTGGGGGTCTCTTGGATGTATATAGTAAGTTTATTAACCATATAATATAAAAATACAAAGAGACATTGTAAAAGTGAAACTAATTAACTAAGAGTTAAAACTAAAAGATAAGGTTAATATAATGACCCAAACCTATATAAATCCTATTGTTTGAGTGTTTATCGACCCATACCCACCTTAAACTTTAAATAATACACTTTGGAGCCATTAGAAATTGAATATGAATTTATTATAAAATAATATTTCTAGCTTTTCCAAAGGTGCCCCTCACCCCTCTTATAAAAGGGCACTCTCCCTTCTCATTAAATCACACCTTTAAAGCCTTTTGGTTCGGCCAACCTCTGCCCAAATACTCTATCCACTTCCCTAAATTCATCCTAGAGGCCTTACATTAGTCATAAATCCAACCAAAGATCCCTTTTGATCAAATCAAAAAGAAGAACCCGAAGAAGAGTTAATGATTTCACCAACCTTTTTCAATTTCCTTTCTTCTTCCACTTCTTCTTTCTTTGTTATTACCAATCTAAAATAATAACCCCAGTATCTTATATATACTGTGATGTTATTATATGGTACAACCATATTCATTATTCTATCCATCCTATGAATAACATGTCACCATACGTGTGTACGTACGGCTTACCGTCTCCACGTCGTGGTGTAATTGTTATTCAATAAATTATTATTTGGATGGGTATAATAATGATGTGTAACTCATGTAAATAATAAATATAACATGATAATTATTCTTTATATATGTTACACCATCCAATTATATATTATTTTAATATCAAAAGAATGATATTGTTGCTCGTGCGTACGTACGGACTACCGTCTCCACGAACGCGATGAGATTCATTCTCCATTGTATCCATTAAAGTTTAATTATCATTTGATGATTTAAAAATAATGATTAAGAACTTGATATAATTCTGGATATTAATAATATACAACCTATCCATGACAAACATGGATTACGTAACAAAACATATAAAAGAAAACGAGTAAGTTAACACCCGAAACAACGATAATACTAAGATATTATTAACAAATCAATGTTAAAAGATCATATATGATATCATATTAATATATATGATTCTTGTATAATTTAATAAAAATTATTTCACCATTATACATGAGGTTAACCTACCCCCAACCAAGGAAAATTACAAGGTAAGGGGTTATTTCACAATCACTTCATTATCCGAGGTTGTTTATACATAATAATCTACTAGGATTTCATTATCATCCACATCCATGTTTCTTAAAAATTGTATTTCAAAACATTTTTACTATTTACTAGAATATGGGTTAAAGTCATTTATACCCTTGTTGACTTTTATAAGTGGTTTATAAAGGAATATTTCTGTCATTTTCCAAACGATGTCCTTTTTATCCTTTTCGACAGAATTAAGGTAAGAATGTTTTTTTAACTTATATGGCAGGTGCGGCTATTTTCTGCCGTTATAAAATTTTCGAAGCTTCCCTTACAATATTATAAGAATATTTTCAAATAAAATGTTTTATTTTATAAATATATGAGTCTTAAATGATTTCAAAATAGAAAGAGATATTTCTCTAAAAAGAGTTTTGATTTCATCTTTGTCAACATCCTTTGATGGATTTTACACTTATTTGAAGTTGATTTATTATGATGAAAAACTTCTATATTGTATTGAAGGTTTTTTGATATGTTTGACTGTGGATGTGTTATTTTTATACCATTCATGGTTTATGGATGAGGTATTTACATTTAGTTTGCTAGTTTTAATATGAATGTTTATGTTATGTTTAAACCTTTTCATATGGGAATGCATTGGACTTAATATGTGGTAGGTGGAGCCCGATATAGCTCCTTGATGCATCGGTAGGTCTCATGAGACAAACTAGTGTCTTGGAACAAGGCCTTGGCAAAATCTTATTTTTAGTATTGGCACGGGCCTTGGCTATGTGGTTATGATAGTCTGGCATTATGCATTCCATCATTATGAAAGTGGTTATTGATATTGCATGTGATTATTCGATTAGTAGAATATCCATGTGAATATGTAAATGGAATTATTTCATTTTATTTTTTCCATACTATGTTGAAGATCAAGTTTAAAAGGCTTTTGTTTTAGTTATACACTGTCTTAAATGTTATTCTTATTTATGAAAGTTTCCGCTATATTGTTATCCTTACTGGGCATTTGAGCTCACCCCTTTTCTATGTTTTATTTTTCCCAGGATGTGAACAAGTACATTATGAATGACCTGCAGGGATATTATAAGAGGATAATAGTGTGGACTATGGAGACAATATATTTTTGTAGTAGTTTTTTACTTTATGATGTAATGAAAAACTTTTTGAATATATCTAGTGTTTCCAAGGCTACTAAACCAATCAGTCTTTCGAGATTTGATCTTTCTTGTGATCATGCCAATGTTATGTAATAATGCATCGACTCTAGGTAACTGGGGTCGGGGCGTTACATTCTAAGGGAGGTGTGAGGGTTATTTATACATGACGATATGGGTGTTTTAATGATAGAATATTGAATAAAATATAATATCCAAGGTAAACCTTTTAATAGTGATATTTTTTACATTATGAATCATATATAAATAAAATAAAGTTTATTTAGGAATTTAAACTCCTTTATAAACGAAATTCATTGGTTTATGAAAATGGACAGTATAAAAAATAAAAACGTGTTACTTTAATGGAAGACTTTTGACTTTAGACTTTGGAAAATACTTTTTCAGGTATACAAAACAGTTTTATTGTATTTAAGTGACTCATTTACTGAATTAAATATGTTTTTTTCAATAAAACATTTCTAAAATTAATTAGGTCATTATTACATCATGAATGGTGTAATTTAAAATACATTGGTTATAAAAAACATTATTTGTACTATTCTTCTAAAAATTAATGTATTTCAGAAAATTAACAAAAAATAAACCTTAGAAAATTTTGATGTGTAGATTCTAAAAATGATATTAATTTTATTTCAATAATTTTATAACATAGGTAATTTAAATTTTTAATATAATTTTTTTTTATTTTTACTAAATACATTATAATATAACTTGTTAAAAATGTGCTTATAGTTTCTTTGAATTTTTAGTCTTGATATTTATTTTATGGAATTATAAGATTTATATTTTATTAAATTAATCATTATAAATATTATTTATATTAAATTTTATTATTTTGAGGTCATGTTACTATTCTAACGGTCAAATTACTATTCCCAGCAGTCTTTTCACTATTCCAAATGGTAAGGTTATTATTCTAACAGTAACATTACCTCATATAAATATCACTTAATTTATGCGTTCAACATATAATATAATTCCTCAAAAAATTCTATATTTTCCTTTTCTAATATTTTTATTGGTTTACTAATGTTTTGTTTCTTTTCTATTGTGTTGTTTGTGGGGATGATAATTCTAGAAGATCGGGTGATCGAAATTTTCCCATTATATTTTTCTTATTTTCTATTTTTTGTCTCATTGTAATGTTTGTAATTTTCATGGGTTTATCTACTAACTAATTTAATGATATCTATTAACAAAATAAAGTGTTTATAGTTTCTATATGTAATGTATGTGTATAATGTTATATAGTATAACACACATTTATTTAGGAAAAAATATCTTTTATAAAGCCTGAGTCATTACAATATTCTCCCCTTTAAAAATTTCAACATTGAAATTTTGACTCATATTCTCATTTTAGAATAGATTAGGGTACTTCAATTTAATCATTCCTCTAATTCCCACATTTCCTATTTATATTAATGGTTCCATCACAAAACTTTAACAATGTGAGTTGTCTTGTTGAGTAGACCTTTGTCAATATGGTCCAATATCTTCACTGATTGATCCTTATAAGAGATTTAATTCTTCAGTTATACCACCATCGGAATCAGTATATGTGATGGATCGGGTATACAAATCCTCATGAGAGATATATAAAACATGTCATGAACTTGAGACATTTTTTATGGAAGTTCTAGCCGATAGGTCACTACTTTTATGCGATAAAGGATCTCAAAGGGGATAATGTACCTAGGGATAGGCTTTATTTTCTTAACAAATTGCATGACTCTTTTCCATGGTGGTATTTTTAGGAAAACGTTTTCTTCAGTATCAATCTTCAAGTCCCTCCAACAGTTTTTAGTATATCTCTTCTATCGACTTTGGGTAGATTTTATATGTTGTTAGATGGATTAAACCTTCTCTATCATCTCTTGCACAAGATCGGTTCTAAGTAGATTTCATCCACCAACTTCATCCCAACAAGTAGGATTTTTGCATTGCTTCCCATACACAGCTTCATATAGATCCATTTAAATACTTGTGTGGAAGATTTTGTTCCATGAGAACTCAACTTATGAGAGATTTCAGTCCTATATTCCTTTAAATTCCATTGATAAGGATCTAATTATGTCATAGAGTGTAAAAATGGTCCTTTCAGATTATCCATCAATTTAGGGGTGATAGGTCGTACTGAAATTCAATTCACTATTTAGAACATGTTGAAGAATTATATAGAATTAAGAAGTTTACCTTGGATTATGATCAAAGATGACCAAAAGTGGTTCCTTATGTAACCTCACTACTTCCTCTAAGTATATATTAGTAAATCGTCCAAGTGATAAATATTCCCGAATATTGATGAAGTGGGTATTCTTGGTAAGTTGATCCACCACAACCCATATTACATTTCATTCTTTAAATTTCTTCACGAGACCAATGACAAAGTCCCTGGTGATGTTTTACCATTTCCATGTCAGTCTGGGAAATGGTTGCTTCATCCTATTGGACTCCTGTTTCTCTACTTTAACTTGTTGGAAAACTAAGAACTTTTAGGTGTAGTCAGTGATATCCATCATTTTGTCCCACCAGAATTGCTCTTGAATAATATGGTACATCTTAGTACTTTAAGGATCGATAGAGAAATATAATCTATGTGTATTATCTAATAGAACTTTATTTTTTATTTAGGGATGTAAGCATAAAAAGTCTAGTTCCAAACCAAATTACACCATATTCATCAATCTAGAATTCATGAAGCTTACTATCCTTTACTTATTTCACCTTATTTTGAAGTTATATATCATCTTTTTGTACCTCTTTCATCTTCTCTTTGATATTTCCTTGGGGAATCATTTTGGAAAGTTATTATGTATTCCAAGTTGTTATGATTTATAGATTAATTATTTGTATATCCATGAAGATAAAGTCTTTATCATTCCACCTCATGGATAGAGTAGTAGGTTATTTTATACTAAGAGAGTCAAATAACTCATTCACCTTTCTAATATGGCAGTGAATAGGGAAATCATAGTCCTTGATCAGATCTAACCATCTTATTTGACACATGTTCAACTATTTCTATGTGAATATATACTTTGGACACTTGAGATATGTATATATGTCACACTTCTCACTAAAGATATATTTTTTCCAATTATTTAGGAAAGGATCCAACTTTTAACTCTAGAACATGTGTTGGTTAGTTTCTCTCATGGAAATTTAACTATCATGATTCGTAGGCTATCATTTTATCATTATTCATGAGTACACATCCCAAGCCTTTCTTTGAAGCATCAATGTATATCATAAAAACATTTATGCATGATGGTAGTGTGAGTATAGGTACAGTGATTAGACTCTTCTTGATAAACATAAATATTTACTCATATTATTCTATATAGACATACTTTACCTATTCTGGTGTTGACTTAGTTATAAGGATAGAAAATCAAAAACAAATCTCACAAAATGTCATTATTACAAAGAAAATCCAAGAAATATATGGATTTCCAGGACACTTTAGGGTCTAGGTCATTCCTAAATTGCATTCTTCTTTGAAGGTTCCATATAAATTCCCTCAATTCTGATCATTTTCCCTAATAATGTGACCTATTTCATCCAAAATTCACACTTCCTAAACTTAACACATATTCTATCCTTTGTTAATATCATCAGTACAATATTTATATGTTCTTAATACTCCTCCATTATCTTAGAGTAAATGAGAATATTATTGATAAGGAACACCAAAAATTTATTAAGGTAGTCTCTAAATACTGCATTCATCAAATCCATAAATATTTTAGGGTAATTAGTATGTTTTAAGGGTGTAATTATAGACTCATAGTGACCATATCTTGTACGAAAGGTTGTATTTTGATTGTAAACTTTATTTCACTTCATTTTATGATATCTGAAATTAAGATCGAACTTTTAGAAGTTTTGATCTCCTCATGGTTGATCAAACAAGCCATCAATCCTTGGTATGGGATAATATTTCTTTATGGTGATCTTATTGAGCTCCCAATAATTGATACACATACACATTAATACACCTTTTTTCTTGACAAAGAGAACCATCACACCCCAAGGTGATGCACTAGGGTGTATAAACCCTTTGTCCAAATTCTCTTGTAGCTTATTATTTAACTCCTTGAATTCTATGGAGGCCATCCTATAGGGGGATTTGGATATTAGAGTGTCTCTAGGTATGAGTTTTATTGAAAACTATACCTCATGAATCGGTGGAATGATGGGTAAATCATTAGGAAATACATCATTGTATTCCCTCATGGTAATAATTTCCACAGGGTTGATACTTTCCTTCTACTCAACCTTTTGTGAATGGTGTGCTTATTTGATTGGTATCAACACCCACACAGTTGATGTATTTTCCAAAGAAGATTCATAATCTTCCTTAAATTTTTATAGGTGCATGGTATAGTTCAAAATATAGAGAGATATTTCCTTTTCCTAATATTTTATGTGAGCTCTATATAATGAGTGTTAATCCATTCCCATTATAGTATCAAATTCCACTATGGGAAGGATCATGTGATTCTCTAGAAGAATCTTCCCATAGACGCTAATTAGAGAGAAGTCCGACACTTGGGTTAGATTGATCACCCCACTATGTGTTTTCAAAGATATCTCTACTTTAAGGTATTGGGGTTTTGATTCAATAGTTTTCAAAAACATACATGATATAAAATAATGTGTAAAACTAGAATCAAATAAAAAAAATTCAATTTTAGAGTGAATAGTAAGTGTACCTTATATTAATTAATTTTCATGTTCCACATCAGTGGTAGTAGTGGTATAATCTTTCCCTTTATCCTTTTTATTTGGTGGTTTTTGATGCTAATTACCCTCAAAGACTCGTGTTTAAGTGCTCTGGATTACATAGTTCCCTTTCTCCCTACAGTTGAAGCATTGAACCATGGGTGGTTCCTTACTTTACTCTATCACATTGGTCGACTTATTTATGCATCTTCGATATTAATTAGCTTCATGGCCTTCTCTTCCACACTTTAATCATTCCCCCGTTAGTTTGAGATAATCCAAATGATGTTTCTTCCCATATTTTTGACATGTTAGATATTTTTGACATGTTGGTGGATATATATTCTGTCATCCTTTTTTGTTCGATCTGATATCTTGAGACTCTATTTCATTTATTATCTTCATAAAATTGTGACTATTCACTAAAATACATCTCTACTTTGATATAACATCTAACTACTTATTAATAACTCCAAAAGTCTCAGATAGCTAGATCCTTTCTTATGTTTTATTTTAAACCCCAAAAGAATCTATTTATTTTTCTATCATTGTTGATAAAAAACCTGAGGTGTATCTTGCAAGCCCTGTGAAATTTACCTTGTAAGTCACAAAAGATTCCCCATCCTTTTTCTTAAGATCTAGTGATTATCTATCCATATTTTTTCAAAGAGTTCAAGGGAAATACTTGTTAATAAATAACTTCTCAACGTCTTCCCACTCTGTTTCATTCATTTTATCCTTTAGCTTGGTATTCTTTATCAACATCCACTACTCATCCGCCTCCCCATCTAAACGATAGACATCGAAGGTGGATTTATCCTTCTAAGAACAATGGAGCACATAAAACATATTCTCTATTGAGTTAACCCAATATTTTGCAACAAGTGTATTGGAATATCCACTAAACTTAAGTGGTCATTGTTGCATAAAGGACTCGATGGATAGTTTATCCTTCTTGGTTGAAGGTGGATGTTCCATGATTCAAGTTATTTTTCATATCCTAAGAGAGATAGGTAAGAATCGCCATGAATTTTTGAGCACCACCTATCATTGTATTAGGGATTTCATTTAGACAATCATTGCATTATCCCTCACATGTGTTGTTCGTGTGGTTTCTCCTAATTCCCATCATTTTCTGAAATCGAATAGGTTTTAACAAAATATAAGTCAAAAAATCATGAATAAATAATTTTTTATTATGATAAAATTAATTCGAAATTCATATATTATGGGATATATATGTTTATCCTTTTTCTCATATGATGATTCTAGGGCCAAGAATTAATTTAGCTATATATCATTCATAATGGTTTGTATAAAGATTATGATTAACCGATCATAACACTTAAGAGTTTCAAACTGGGCATGAATTAAGGCCTATTTTTCATTTAATATGTGAAGATTAAGTTAATAATCAATCTTAACTTTTGGTTTATTACCCCTTGGTACATATGTATCAAATCCACATCCACTTGTAGTATTAAAATAGATATTTTATTGCTCGGAAACCATAAACTCTTATATGTTACCAAAATATAGGATGTTTACTGATAATGGAACTTATCCTTATAGCTTTCACTAATGTTTTCTAATCCTAATTCCAAAATTAAAAAAAAAATTATCTAATATCAACTATTGTGACCGAACTTCTTGTTTCATGACTATTACATCATTTTTAAGATAAACAACATAAAAGTGATACAATCCATGATCTAAAATTTTAGTATCTTGGGAAAATTAAGATTACACATCACTTGCACATAATAAACATAAAAATAATTTAAATCATTATTCTTAGTACTCCTAAAAGATCTAAAATTATCCTTAATACATGTAATCACCTAATTAAATACATCAATTAAAGGGGAGAGATAAAATCCTGATAAGGTAAGGAACAACATAGAATGAATAAGAAACATGAATCAATAGTGTATGGGTGGGCATAATCATCATCATCGTTTCATAAGCATGGGATCATCATCATAATAATGACGGAAACATTTTATAATGGCATGAAATTTGGAAAGGTTATAGTATTGAAACATCATAACAAAGTTTTCAAATACCATACATAGTTGTGAGTAAAGCTAGCATCATTTTCACACATAACATATGTGCATAAATCGTAAAATTGTAATTGTGAAAAAAATATAGCATCATATTAAAACATAATACACATAATATCATTAGATATATCATATTACCCAATACATTTGAGTGATATATAATTTTAGGCCCACTCTTGACAACATAAAATTCCCATAATCATGCATGCCTCATGGAAAGAGAACATATAACAATCATAGTCCTGAAATAAACCCATGGAATGGAATGTATTTCATAATGTATTCATAAATAATAATATAAGGAATAACCTTTAGGGATCCCAAATTAATAAGGGGTCTTACTTTTCCATAAAATACTATTTTTCTTTGAAGAAGAGACAAATCAATAGAAGTCAAAGAGATGTTTTCAAAAAACTATTTTTCAAAAAATATTGTAATTGTCTTAGAAGTCCTTTCAACATGGTAAAAACATGTATATACCTAAAAAGAAAAGGTATGGAATTGTGAAATTATGCTTTATGTATAATAGAGGAACATCCATGCTAAGAATGATGTGAAAGAGAAGATAGCCCAAAAAAGAAGGAATTTGGTTTGAGAATCTCTATACCTTAAATCCTTCTTCATTTCATCGCTTTTCCTCCTCCCGAATAATAAAATTAATTTTATTAAAACATGGAACCATAATTTAATTATTTTTATTTTTTCACTATTTATCAATTATAATCATTGGATTATATTTATCAATTCCCTTTATTAATGGTGAAACATTTTGATATCATATTTTCCTTAAAATATCTTATCTTTCTTTTATTTACAATCTTGCTTTATTATTACTTATAAATTAATAGTATTAACTCCAAAATCTTAAAAATAAATATATTTATAAATTTATATATTATAAATAATTTATTATAATCATCAGTAATTGTGGTGATAGTAAAAGAATTAGTAGTGTCCCTGTTGGCGGTTAACTGACCGTTAATGGGACATTATCCAAATACGAGGTGCGAGATATATATCATGTGCTTATTAAAAATAATTTTTTTATAGGAAATTACCAATATTAGATGATGTTAATTTAAAGTGTAATATTTTGTAGAAGGTTTGTATTATATATTAAAACGAGGATAGGGAGTTTAGAAAAGGAAAACCGAATAAAAGACAAAAGGACATTCCCTCTTTCTTGAAGTTGTTTCTTTTCGACAACCCTTAAATTCTTAAAATCATGGTGTTTGATTACTCCATAACATCCCTAAGTATGATAAGGGGATTGAGAGGGATTATTTGGTCAGATATTTTGATTTTTTATGTGGAAGGTATGTGGTTTGTCAAGGGAGGGTGAAGGGTTATTTATACTTGAGGAGAGAGGTATTTTAAGGATAAAATATTGAATAAATTATTATATCCAAGGTAAACCACTAAATAGTGACATTTTTTACATTATGAATCGTATATAAATAAAATAAAATGTATTTAGGACTTTAAATCCCTTTATAAACTAAATTCTCTAGTTTATTAAAAAGGATGGTGGAAAAAATGAAAAATTGTTATTTTAAAGGAATACTTTTGACTTTAGACTTCGGAAAATACTTTTTAGGTATGGAAAACATTTTTACTATATTTAAATGACTCATTTATCAAATAAAATATGTTTTTGATCCATAAAATATTTATATAATTTATTAGGTCATTATTACATCATGAATACTAGAATTTAAAATAAATTAATTATGAAAAAACTGTATTTTACTATTCACCAAAAAACAAAAGTATTTAATAAAAAACATTAAAAAAATTGAAATAATTATTTTCAAAATGATATCAATTCTATCAAAATAATTTTCTAACATAGGTAATTTTAATTTTTTAAATAAAACATTATGATTTTTATTAAATACAATAAAATATAGTTTATCAAAAATGTGTTTATAGTTGTATTAATTTATTAATCTTGATATTTATTTTATGTCATTTTAATATTTATATTTTCTTAAATTATTCATGATAAATATTATTTATATTTTATTTTATTATTTTTTGGTCAAATTACTATTCTAATGATCAAGTTTCTATTTCAATGGTCACGTTACCTCCTATAAATACCACTTTGTTCCTTTATTCAATATCAATGATAATTCCTCTTGTTGTTCTATATATTCCTTTTCTAAGATGTTAATTGATTTATTAATATTGTGTTTATTTTCCATAATGTTGTTTGTGGGGGTAATAATTCTAGTAGATCAGGGTGGTCCAAATTTTCTCATTCCACTTTTCTTATTTTCTATTTTTTGTCTCATTGTAATGTATGGAGATCCTCCCACCCCCATGAACCCCCCCCCCCACCCCACCCCACTGGACACCCCCCCACATCCTCCTGGACACTCTCCCACCCCAATAGACAGCCCTCCCACACCCCTGAACCCCCACTCCCCCCACCCCACTAGACACCCCCACCCCTAGACACCCCCTAGATGCCCCCACCCTTATGGAAAGCCCCCCACCCCTAGACAGCCCTCCCACCATCTTGGATACCCTCCCACCCCCATGGACACCCCCCCCCACCACACTGGACAGCCCTCCCACACCCTGAAACCCCCCTAGACACCCCCAACCCTCCTAGGCAGCCCCCACTCCCCTGGACAACCCTCCCACCCTCCTTAGAACCCTCCCACCCCCATGGACACCCTGGAAACCCCCCCCCCCCCACACACACACCCATAGACACCCCTGGATATCCCCCACCCTCTTATACATCCCCCCTCCCCCAGAACAACCCTCCCACCCTTCTGGACACCCTCCCACCCCATGGACACCCTGGACACCCCTACCCCACTCGAAAGTCATCCCATCACGCTGGAACCACCCCCACCCCATGGACACACCCTAGAATGCCCCCCCACCCCCCCCCCCCTCCTAGACACCCCCCACTCCATTGGAAACCCCTCCTACCCTCTTGGACACCCTCCCACGACCATGGACACCCTAGACACCCACCACCCGACATGACAACCCTCCTACACCCCTGGAACCCCCCCCCCCCCCCCCACTGGACACCCTCCCCCCCACACCTCTGGACACCCACTAGACAGCCCCCCACCCACCCACCCTCTTGGATAGCCCCCACCCCCTAGACAGCCCTCCCACCCTCCTGGACACCCTCCCACCCCCATGGACACCCTGGACACCCCCACCCCCTAGACATCCCTCCCACCATTCGGGACACCCACCCACCCCCATGGACACCCTGAAACCCCCTGGACACCCCCCCACACACCCCCATGTACACCCCCTAGACAGCCCCCACTCTCCTGGACAGCCCCCACACCATGGAAAAGCCTCCCACCCTCCCACCTTCATGGACACCCTATAACCCCCCCCCCCCCCCAACCCACTGGATAGCCCTCCCACACCCTTGGAACCCCCCCCCCCCACTGACCAGAATCCATACTATAAAAACCATCAGAACTAGACAAAAACAAGAAGCAGATAAAAATTAAACATTCCCATATATAACATTTAAAACATACAATGTCAACTAAAAAACCTAAATTCAACCTAAATGACTACCCAGTACACAATTATAATGACAATATTCAAAATTTCATTTTACACTACAAAAAAACTAACATCCAATCAATCCTATAAAATAATTTAACCATCCCACTTGTAAGCGTTTGACCTCTTGAGCACTATAGGGTTGAGGGTCATCAAATTGCTACAAATTAAAAGGATAGTAGTTAACATGTATAATGAATAAATCAAATGAAATACTATGGAAATGTTTAAAAGTAAATCTTACTAGGTAAAAGTTCAAAAGTGTTCCAATTATAATTATTTCATTCATAAATCTTAACATATAATATATTCATTCGATGACGCCTTGTTTTTCATGATAATTATGTTTAAATGAGTATAAATTCAAAATATTATTTTTATGTAATACATCAAAAAGTAAAAATTATAAATCGTTACTAACCTTTAATTTTACATATTTGATCTTAGCACTCCTATTCATTGTGTTTTTTTGAAATTAGACCCATCCCCTGTTAGAAAATTATACGAATGGGATAAATTTAAAATTCATTATAATATATACAACTATTAATAAATTGAAACTTACTTTTCCAACATATTCTTAAAACTTTCCTGCACATCACCATGGACAGAGCATGTCCAATAAAGTGTTTTCTCCCTTGGGTAAAAAACACCAAACATCCAATGATCACTGATAAAATAAAATTTAAGCAGAGTGGTTTCTTTTTTGTTAAAAGATAATGAACTCTTTTCTAGATATATGTTTCATAACTCTCACAAAAAGGCATCATCCAACACTGTGTGATTATATTTTGTTCAAATATTTTAGCAATATAAAGAATTATTTGTTCATCGTCCAATGCATGTGCCTCAGAGGGGAATCAAATGCGGGTCCATGAATCCATATACATCTGTCTGCTCATTCTTCTCACAATTTTTATAAAGATACCTAATATAAAAAAGGCATATGTATTCATTTTTAATAAATATAATGCAGGGAAAAGGTGTTAAGACTTACATGGAAAAAAATTTCACCACGTTGATGCCCATCTTATCTCCAGTAACAAGCTCCATGATATCATTTTTCACAATCCCCACATTTATTTCACATCCAAAAACATGATCTTCCATTGGAAACTCATAATGATCGGCCAAAAAATTTGAATATCATGACAATATTTCAAGACTACTAGAATCTGTATCTAATGTATTATCCATTTGTCTTTTTTGTTGTCTATACAGTATTTCTTTACCTTTGAATTATTCTTGTAAAAATAATTAGAAAAATATATTAGTTTTCAAACATTAAACAACTTTAATAAATAAAATAAAATAGAATATATAACATACATACCTCTATGGTAATGAGTCATAGAAGTCTGGATGGACAAATTAAAAAATGGTCGATACTATGTCCAGTTGTCGACACCTCATCTGTAGGTAATGGTACTCGATTTGATCTATCTATAATATCATGTGCAGTGACCATATGATGCTCTACCCCTAACTGTTGATGATGAATTGTATCTCTTAAACAATATACCATCCCATATGCAACTATATGATGTTGAGGATCATCAACATACAACTCATAATAAGTAGAATGCTATGACAGACGAGTAGGATAAATAATGGGGTCCGTAGTCTGAGCTAGGTGAGTGGGAGCTACTGGCGGAGGTGGAGGATAAATAATGTGGTCTACAGGGGGAGGTGGAAGAGTGGGAGCTGCAATCTGAAATTGTCCTTGCCAATCTACAAATATATACTGAACCGATGCTCTAATATTTTCCTCCATCATCGCATTAATATTATAATCTTTATCATCCAAGGATTCTATTTTTTTATAAACACCATCAATGGAAGAAGTTGAAGAACATGGAAACACATTTCTTACTGATACACCCGTCGGACATCCTCCTACACGACCACAATGTTCGGGCTTTCCCAATGCTTCAGATAAAATATCTTGCCTCCCAACAGCTGTAAATACCCCATGTGAGCTCTGCTCCTCAAGAGAATCCTATATTAATTAATTGAACATTTCTGTAATGATTCAAATTATATAAAGAATATAGTTAACTTAAATAAATGAAATAAATATCTCACAATCCTATCACCTATGATTATCTATTCTTCAGAAAGATATTGCCCATTTTTCCATATGATATCTCTTCCATTTTATATGTCTAGATGGAGGGAATAGAGGGGAAACATCTCCCGGTCTTGAAGACTCATCTCTCCATTTTTTTAATTATTCAAACATCATTTGTTCTTCCAATAATGTATACCCTACCTGGGATAAAATATGAGGTTATACATTTTTATATTGGATATCCTAATGAGATGTCCTTGTTTGAAGTAAATTAAGAATAAGAAATCATTAACAAAACATTAATAGTATCATTTATATAAGAAATATTATAGAATTTTACATTTCCATTACCAAAAGTCAATCTTTTATTTTAATTTCAAAAAACTATCTCCATGTGTCTTCATCTATGAAAGGATATATATGAAATGGATATTCATGACTCCTGTGACCAAAAATGAAATCAGATGTGAGGGTTGATTTGAAATGTCTCCATCTCCTAGCATCCATCGATAAGCATTTCTTACCGACTTCTCTAGTGTTAGGAATATCAAATGTCATATGATAAAGAAGAGGTAAAAAATATTATACATAAAAAATTTAAAGAATGGGTAAACAATGGAAAAAGATCTTACCAAAATCGTCTCCCACAACTGAGATATTATCACTTTTTCCACACTACTCCAATCATCATACAAAATTATTACTTTTCTCTTACCCTGAGTTGATACAAAACTCTTAAAATCTTTTGCATTTGGACCTCTAGGAATATCATTCACATAAAAATCAACAAGTATCCTCTGGTCCTGGGTACGAGCAAGTGATAATTTTGGTAAACGTGTGCACCCACATTTACCAACTCTTGAACTTTTCTTTGTCGTTATGGGAGCACATGAGGAAGATTGGGGAACATCAATAAGAGCATGTGAATGTTCATCCCCAGAGGTATGATCATTATACACATCTCTAGAATCATGTGGTTGATCAACTGATTGATCTATCATTATCCTTCAAATAAAAAAACAAACATTAGTTTAAAAATATAAAAATTAAAATATTGCAATACTAATGTACACACAAAATGGAAAATTGAACTAAGTTACGTAATATTAAACTTGGTTGATATGGTAAGCATGTTAAACAATTGTAAATATGGTAAACATGGTAAACATGGTAAACATGGTAGTGTAATTTTCATTCAACAAAATCTATAAATATATAAGTTATGTAATGTTAAACTATGGTAAACTATGGTAAACATGGTAAACATGGTAAACATAGTAAAAATGGTAAAAATGGTAGACATGGTAAACATGGTAAACATGGTAAACATGGTAAACATGGTAAACATGGTAAACATGGTAAACATGGCAAACATGGTAAACATGGTAAAGTAATTGTCATTTCACAAAAATAATGGATATATAATTTATGTAATGGTAAACATGATAAAATAAACTAAACGAAATTAAAAAAACAAAAACATCTAATTACTTGTTTTAATATGCATTTTAATAAATAAATTACAATATATAACATTTTATTAAAATAATAAAAAGTAAACATGAAATAGACATATGTTACCTGTAATATTTGGAATGTAAAAATTGATTGTTTTCCAAAATTCCTTCGTCGTGATCGTTCCTTATGTCACAAACCATGTCTTTAACATGCTCATCATTATGTTCTGCTAATCTTTCTATGGAATTAGGGATCTCACATAAATCAGCATCTTCATCAATTTGATCCTCACCAACATATTGTTTTTTCCCTTGTAAAACAACAGACCCCTAAATATCTGATTGATCAACTACATAGAAAATCTGTTTTTCATGTGTTTCCATTATAAAGGAATCCGATGTGTCTTCCAATCTATTCAGATTAAAAACTGTCATTCAAAATTCATCGTGTCTGACATTTTCGTTACCGATAAACCATTTTCCATTGAAAATAGGAACTTTAATTTTAAAGTAATCAACCTCCCATATTTCATTAATGACTTAATACTATTCACTTGATGCAGAAATTGGGTTTTGTCTTTAGAACTCGAAATATGCATTGCTTCTGCAAACACCAATACAACACTATTCTGAACTGTACTTATGTTGTCCTGAGCTTTTGTATGAAATTTATAGCCATTAATATCATACCCAGACCATGTTATCACATTTAAACTTAGACCACCCACTAACCTTCTTAATGTCTTTGATACATCTGATCTACCAAGAATGGTCTTTTTAAAGCATGAAAAAAATGTTTTCTTGTGCACATTCAAAATCCACATATCTTTCTTCTATGGATGACATTATTTTAACTCATTAATATGTAATGGGATATACTGTTCAGCATAAACTATGTTATTCAAGATGTATAATTCTTACCTCTTCATCAGTTTAGCTGACATTGATTTGACTTTCAAGACACGAATCCCTTTTCCCTCATTATTAACACGTTCATGGAAATATGGAGGAAAACCAATGTGCTCCGATGCAGCCATGTAGCTGGTACAAAACACCGCAACCTCCTCATAAATATTCTTTTCAATAATAGAGGCTTCAGGTCGATATGGATTCTTAACATACCCCTTTAATATTTTCATGTAACTTTCAAAAGGATACATCCAACGAATATATACAGGTTGAAAATCCATTATTTCTTGAACCACATGATTCACTATATGCACCATTATATAAAAAAATATAGAGGAAAATAAATTTCTAATTGACAAAGTATATAAATTGCATCCTTTTCCAAAAAGTTCAAAGCATTCCCATCAATCACCTTTTTAAAAATTGAATTGAAAAAATAATACAACTTCATATAGTCTTTCTGACACTAATGGGAAATATTCCACACAATGAAAATGGTAGAAGTTATTACATCATGACGTGACAATCATGATATTTCATACCTATCAACTTCAAATCCTTCAACGAGACAAAATTTTTTACATTTGAAGAATAACCTTGAGGAACTTTGATATCATGAAGACACTGAAAAAAGATAATTTTCTCCCTCTTGGATAATGTATGACAAGAAGGGGGAAGAAATGTTCGTCTTCCATTAGGAGTGGGAGCTAAATTCAAACGTATTCCCATTGATAGTAAGTCTTTTCTTGGATTCAACCCATATTTTGTATTTCCTTTAATATCTAACAATGTTCCAATCAAACTATCACAGATATTATTCTTCACGTGCATGACATCAGTATTATGTTTCACTTCATGATATCTCCAATATGGTATCTCAAAAAAAATTACCCTTTCATCCAAATATGTCTATCATTACCAGATTTCTATGTCTTTCCCAATGTCACATCATGTTTTTGCACCCTCTTGAAAAACACATCAGGGGATAAAGGTTTTGGAGCAATATCAAATTCTTGTGATCCATTGAATGCCTTTTTTAGTCTTCTATAAGAGTGATACATAGGCAAAAAAATTGATGTCCCGTGTATACTATTTCCGTCCCATGATGAAATTGACAATATGAAGTCTGTTGTTCGCAAATTGGATATGCTTTATGCCCCTTAACAATATATCTAGACAAATTACTAAATTATGGGATGTAACTCCCCGAACCCAGCTACCGAGAGTCGGTGCATTACTTCGTAACATTGGCATGATCACAAAAGATCAAGTCTCGAAAGACCGATTAGTTTAGTAGCCTTGGAAAAACTAGATACATTCGCAAACGTTACATTACATCATAAAGTGAAAAACTACAATAACACAGTCTCCATAGTCCACACTCATATCCTCTTCTCACAATCCCTGCAGGTCATTCATAAAATACATCTTCACATCCTGGAAAATATTAAAACATTGAAAGGGGTGAGCTCAGATGCTCCGTAAGGATGACAATTTTGCGGAACCTTTTATAAATAAACATTAACTTTTAAGGCAATGTATAACTAAAAAAAAGCCTATTAAACTTGAACATCAACATAATATGGAAAAAGTAAAATGAGATAATGCCATTCACTTCTTCACATGGATATTCTACTGGTCTAATAATCACATGAAATATCAATAACCACTTTCATAATGATGGAATGCATAATGCCAGACTATCATAACCACGTAGTCAAGGCCTCGTGCCAAGACCACAAATAAGATTTTGTCAAGGCCTCATGCCAAGACACTAGTTTGTCTCATGAGACCTGCCGATGCATCGAGGAGCTATAGTAGGCTCCACCCGTCACTTTCTAAGTCCAATTCATTCCTTATATGAAAAATGGTATATAAACATTTGGGAATACCATTTTTTTAAAATACCATTTGAAATTTATTGCGGTATCAAAATACCAGTTTAATTTTTAGAAGATACTTACATTTAAAATTGCTCAAATATACTACAGTGTTTTTCTGAAAACATTATGCAAGCTTCTGAAAACAAAATAACTAATTCTTAGACAGCTCAACTAATTGCAGGCCATGATGGGTCCACGCCCAATACCTTCCTATCTACCACACTCAAGATTCAGGTTTTCTAACAACATTTTTAAGTTTGCGTTAAATACGTATACATTTTCACTTTATTTTCATACATTTGAGGGAAATATCTCTTTTTTTTAAATCATTTAAAAACAGTTATGGCTTATAGAGGAAGCCGGAACTCAAATAACGGTCACGGTGGCGAAGAAGTCATTGTCGCCGCATATGTACGGAAAGAAAAACATTCCCTTTTTGTCATTTAGTAAAATTCTTTGTATAAAAAAGATTCCTTTTGAATAAACGTAAAAGTCAAAGGGGTTTATACACCGTATAAAAGAAAATTGTGTATAAAACCAAATCTGCATCAATGAAAGGAGATTGAGACGAAGTCCTTAAAAAGATCATTTTTTAAATAAAATATATCTATTATTTTTATTCACTATAGGTACACATAAAGAATACCAAATAAGACATAATAATATCATGACATAATTTGAAAGTAGGAGATTAACCCAAAAAATGGAAGTTGGGTTAAGAAATTCCCTTACCTCGTGTCTGACTTGACTCAACCGTTCTTTAACCTCCTGAATAATAAACTAGAGTTAATATATACCTTATTAAGAACCATTTTTAATTTAATTATCCTTTTTATATCACTTATTACAATGTTATAAACATTATGTAATTATTTAAGTTAATAACGGTCGTTTTGTCGATCTTTGGTACTTGAGTCAACAATAAACTTCTTATAATTACAAGTTGTTTATGTGGTAGAATATCCATTATCTCCAGAATTATATTCATGATTTATATGTCACATATATCATATATATCCAGTATATACATTCATTTATAATATTACGTAACATTTAGAGGTAAGAAATGAAATGCACCGTTCATGGAAACGGTAAGCCGTACGTACGCATGAATGCTACTTTCATTTCAATTTCATATTTAATGGAACGAAATCATAATGATATAAATGTATAATATAATTCCAGTATAACATAGTGTATAATACCATTTACTCCATCCTTTATACATCCCACATATGGCATTAACGATTCAAATCACTTTGAGGGGGCGGTAGTCCGCACTTCCTAAAATGAAATTATCGCATTTTACCCATAATATAAATCATAAAGTATGACATAAATGAGAAATACAGAAGCATAAGTAAAACATAAACATATTATATATCATATATAAAAATAGTGACATCTTAATGTCCACCTTTGAAGGTGTTATATGAGTGTTGAACAATCATCGTTTCGTGAGGTAGAAATTCGTCATCCACAGAAACTGTATGTTCTTTAACCATTAGATGTAGGTGTGTGTAAGTGTAGCTCGAATCCTTCTTATAAAAACATCCTAGTATATTGAGGATACTGGTGTTGTTACAAAATAAATGAATAAAAAGAGTTAAGAGGTTGGAGATGAAAAATAAAACAAAACAACATTAGAGAAGACATTACCTCAAAATCGGGTAACTCATTTTGATTTGAGACAAAGGCTTCCTTGGGAAGAATTATGCCCAAAGTGAGGCTTCTATGAGTAATTTAGGGATTTTGGGAGAGTATTTGGGCAGAGTTTGGCCGAGCCAAATGGCTTGAAGGTGTGAATAAGGTGGGAGTGGTGGGGGACTTTTATAAGTGGAGAGGAGGGGCACTTTTGGAAAGTAATGAAATGTTATTCTATTATACAATGCTTTTCGGATTCTAAAGGTCCCACACTTGTATAATTAGAGGATAAGGTTATAAGGGTTCGAAATCGCCTCATCCAATAGGCTTTGGACAAGTGTAAGCCTTGGATTTTACATTATCTTCTCATTTTATTTAAATCGTTAAATAATGAGGTCATTGCTGCATCATCATGATGTCATAAATAATTTAATTTATTTAATGTCTAAAAATTATAAAAAAAATACTATGATGTAGGAAATCTTTTTAGCTTTCTAATGAATATTTATAATCAAAATTTGGACTTGTGTAACCCCACGTAAAAACTGCTTTAGTAAAAAAACTCATGTTTGTGTCAATTTAATTTTAACATTAAATAAATATATATTAATGTCATTTTCCAACTAAATTGGCTCCATGGGGTCCCCAAGTTGACCCATGGGTTTTCTTGGTCGGCCATGACTCATCCAATAGGAGTATGACAAGTTTCAAGCTCATATCATATTATTAAAACATTATTTTTACCTTAAACTACACTAATTACCTCTAATCGCGATTAAGAACTTAAAAGTTACTATTCACCAAAAAATTATTTTAATCTCATTGAACCACATTTTACTTCTTAATGACAACCATGTATGTCGTATTTTTGAAAATCAAATCACAGAAGTGGTAATATTTCATTTAAACGAAAAATCAGTTATTTAACTACCACTTAGTGGTTTCACTATTCATCAAAAATTGAAGTTTTTCAGAACAATGCCAAAATTTCACCCTAAGCTATAATTGATATTCCGAATTCAAAAATGATTTCTATTTTACAAAATTCCTAACATATAAGTTGAATTAATTAAATTTATAATTAATTCCCACTGTCACAACAAATAGCGTGTTTTTAAGAAACAATTTATATCAAAAGATTGGCAATTGTTTATGTCCGATTTCAATGTTAAATTAATTATAATGACCACCATTGGATAAAATTGTAAAAATATATTATAATTATACTTTAAAACCACTAAATAGTATAATTTATCACTATAAATTATTTTGATTAAAAAATTTGTTTTTAAGTATTTTTCACTATTCATAAAAAATTAGAAGTTCTCAGAAAAATACTAAAAATTCAACATAGGCTAATTTCGATATTCCGAATCCAAAAATGAAGTCCATTTTGAAATATAAAATTTCTATAATTTTAAAAAGTGGTTATTACTATTCATAACGGCTACATTGATTAGTCGCGGTGTTTTAGAACTCGAAGTTGCGTACAATGCAAGCTATTGCATTATTGAATGAGAAGCGTATCATGGAAGCTCGGGGTGTTACATTCACCCCTACTTCAATAAATTGCGTCCTCGCAATTTGAAATTTTTTTCTTTGAAAATAAAAGGTTGAAAAGAGAAAATACCTTTGAGGAAAACCCACATCGGAAATAAGATTAATAAAATTTAGCCTTAATAAGAGGGAAAGGGAAATGAAAAAGTCACCACCCAATTATGATCTTGATTTGGAGAACATTGGTGGCAATTAGAGACATATAATTGGAGGAAAAACGTAAATATTTGTAGGGAGTGATTGAGGTCATCAATCACAATCAACTGTCAAATTGAGGGCCTCAAAGCCTTCAATCTATGTTGATTTAAAATATCATCAGTTCAATAAGACATAAGGTATTAGGATAACACATTTTTTTGTTTTAATATCCCTTTACTAAAGTTTAAGAATTAATTTATTCATTGAATAGGATATAGGTATATATATATTTATTCTTGCCAATTAGAGTTTCAACCTTCAACTCATCTTTCACTCAAAAAGATAATAGAACTCAAAAAATATTATACTTATCCTAATTCTATAAGGTTCCAAATGTTAACACATACCATTTAGATTAGTAAAATTATTTTGTAATAACCAGGGACTTCCTGTTGGCTAGTGGTAGGAAATAAAGGTCTGTCGCACTATGATTGTGGGTTCGATTCCTGCAGGTTTGTCCGACACGACGGGTTTTGCCCCACCCTACAGGTTGTCCTTTTCCTAAAACTGCAGTATTATAATATTCAAAAATAATCTTCATAAATTTTTAACCTTAAATAATACTATCCAAATATCAAATTAATCCACTCCAACCTTTATAGTTATCCAAAATACCTTTGTCCAAACTTTCTCTAAAAGGTCTCTTAATTCCAAAATCAATTTATCAGATTCCCCAAACAAAGTAAAGTTTCTATTATTGTCACATACTAAAAATTTAATTACCTTCATCATATTAAAACCTTACTGAAATCAACAAGTACTGTAGTACAATCCTTATATACTCCATAATTATTATAACCAGTACATCATTGATACAACACTCAAATTACAAAATTCTTTAATAACAACATAATAACTCTAATCATTACTCCTCATCTGTGGTAGTATCATAACTTGATTATTATCCAATAACATCATTTGGGGCATACTCTGATGATTTGAACATTGGTTTGTGTAGTGTCCCCAATCCTTGAAGAAGAAGCATTGTACATTTGAAACCATTTTCTTACCCTTGCAGTCACACACTTTTTGTCCTTTTTCTCTACACTTATAACAAACTCCCATTCCTTTTAGGCACGTACCAGGGTGATTATTCCCACAATTATCACATAATGGAAAATCCTTCTTTCCCTTTTTCCCTTTATCTATCTCTTGTTCCACCGTTCTCTTCTTCTCTTGCTTTACTCTGTTGTCATAAGACTTAGAGAATTCCTTTTCTGTCTTGATAGCACATGAGACAATATCTTCGTATGTTGAGAACGATTGTGATACTAAAGCTCGACGGAGAAATGGTTTTAACCCATCAGAGAAACGAACAATCTTACCTCTTGGGTTACATATATAATCTGCAGCATGCCTCGCTAACCTTGTAAAGTTAGCCTCATACTTTGCAACATTCTCATCCTCCTTCTGCCTCAGACACAGAAATTGCCTTTCCATATCTGCTCTATGGTCATGAGGAAAGTATTTTTCTAAGAAAAGATCTTTTAACTCCCTCCATTCCATATTCTATATGTCATCATATTCCTTTGTGTTTTTAATCAATGACCACCATTGATCAACATCTCCAGTGAGGCGGTAAACTGCCATGATAACCTTTTCCCTTTCACTACTCCCCAAGGCGTGGAATATTTTCTCTAAGGAGTTTATCCATTGCTCAACTACTAATGGATTTGTACCCACATTAAATGTTGGTGGTTGTTGCCTCATGAAGTGTTCTAACATTGTTCCTCCACGTTGCGGATCAGGGTGCTCCATACGAGTAAGGTTATTATTCATAACCTGAGTGAGTTGTCCCAGTATGGTAATAAGTTGATCAGCACCAGTTGTATCTCCAGATCCACAATAGTTATCTTGAGCCGGAGGGCAATCCCTACACGGAGTGCGTGCATTGATACGGTTTCCATTCCTTCTACTAGGCACCATTTCTAAACAATTTCATAAACTAGATTAGTTTATGAATCAAAATACATAATTCCATACTTGTAAAATACTTAACATAAATTGAACTATTTATGGATATAATCCATAATCATAAAAAGGTTTTATTTGAGGAAGTATATACTCATAACCGTTCATAGTGGTTTGTAAAGAAAATGAGAATTATCCTAAGCATATCCCCCGGGAGTGTCGTAACCAAGAGTGCAGCAAGGCCTATTGTCGTGCACTAGTTCCCATTCGAGTCTAGCTCAAAGTGGTGTTTTCAGGTTTTACCCCTAGGTACATCTGTGCCAGAGCCGCCTCTACCTGCTCGTATCCAGACAGGGATGTATTGCTCGGAAAACTCACAAAATCTCTACAATAACAAAATTCTAGGAAGTTCTTCTATACTAATCCTCAAAGTCTATCTTCGGGCTATGTTCTCTAATCAGAGTTTATCTAAATCTATCTTCCAAGGTTAGTACTAAACTGCCTCTGATACCAACTGTAACGCCCCGACCCCAGCTACCTAGAGTCGGTGCATTACTTCATAACATTGGCATGACCACAAAAGATCAAGTCTCGAAAGACCGATTAGTTTAGTAGCCTTGGAAACACTAGATACATTAGAAAACGTTACATTACATCATAAAGTGAAAAACTACAATAACACAGTCTCCATAGTCCACACTCATATCCTCTTCTCACAATCCCTGCAGGTCATTCAAAAAATACTTCTTCACATCCTGGAAAATATTAAAGCATTGAAAGAGGTGAGCTCAGATGCTCATTAAGGATAACAATATTGCGGAAGCTTTCATAAATAAACATTAACATTTAAGGCAATGTATAACTAAAACAAAATCCTTTTAAACTTGAACATCAACATAATATGGCAAAAGTAAAATGAGATAATGCCATTCACTTCTTCACATGGATGTTCTACTGGTCGAATAATCACATGAAATATCAATAACCACTTTCATAATGATGGAATGCATAATGCCAGACTATCATAACCACGTAGTCAAGGCCTCATGCCAAGACCACAAATAAGATTTTGTCAAGGCCTCGTGCCAAGACACTAGTTTGTCTCATGAGACCTGCCGATGCATCGAGGAGCTATAGTAGGCTCCACCCGTCACATTCTAAGTACAATTCATTCCTTATATGAAAAATGGTATATAAACATTTGGGAATACCATTTTTTTAAAATACCATTTGAAATTAATTGCGGTATCAAAATACCAGTTTAATTTTTAGAAGATACTTACAATTAAAATTGCTCAAATATACTTCAGTGTTTTTCTGAAAACATTATGCAAGCTTTTGAAAACAAAATAACTAATTCTTAGACTGCTCGACTAATTGCAGGCCATGATGGGTCCACGCCCAATACCTTCCTGTCTACCACACTCGAGAGTCGGGTTTTCTAACAACATATTTAAGCTTGCGTTAAATATGTATACATTTTCACTGGATTTTCATACATTTGAGAGAAATATCTCTCTTTTTTTTTAAATCATTTAAAAATAGTTATGGATTATAGAGGAAGCCGGAACTCAAATAACGGTCACGGTGGCAGAGAAGTCATTGTCGCCGCATATGTACGGAAAGAAAAACATTCCCTTTTTGTTGTTTAGTAAAATTCTTCATATAAAAAATATTCCTTTTGAATAAACGTAAAAGTCAAAGGGGTTTATACACCGTATAAAAAAAATTGTGTATAAAACCAAATATGCCTCAATGAAAGGAGATTGAGAAGAAGTCCTTAAAAAGATCATTTTTTAAATAAAATATATCTATTATGCGTATTCACTATAGGTACACATAAAGAATACCAAATAAGACATAATAATATCATGACATAATTTGAAAGTAGGAGATTAACCCAAAGAATGGAAGTTGGGTTAAGAAATTCCCTTACCTCGTGTCTGACTTGACTCAACCATTCTTTAACCTCCTGAATAATAAACTAGGGTTAATATATACCTTATTAAGAACCATTTTTAATTTCATTATCCTTTTTATATCACTTATTACAATTTTATGAACATTATGTAATTATTTAAGTTAATAACGGTCGTTTTGTCGATCTTTGGTACTTGAGTCAACAATAAACTTCTTATAATTACAAGTTGTTTATGTGGTAGAATATCAATTATCTCCAGAATTATATTCATGATTTAGATGTCATATATATCTTATATATCCAGTATATACATTCATTTATAATATTACGTAACATTTAGAGGTAAGAAATGAAATGCACCGTTCATGGAGACGGTAAGCCGTACGTACGCATGAACGCTACTTTCATTTCAATTTCATATTTAATGGAATGAAATAATAATGATATAAATGTATAATATAATTCCAGTATAACATAGTGTATAATACCATTTACTCCATCCTTTATACATCCCACATATGGCATTAACGATTCAAATCACTTTGAGGGGGCGGTAGTCCGCACTTCCTAAAATGAAATTATCGCATTTTACCCATAATGGAAATCATAACGTATGCCATAAATGAGAAATACAGAAGCATAAGTAAAACATAAACATATTATATATCATATAAAAAAATAGTGACATCTTAATGGCCTCCTTTGAAGGTGTTATATGAGTGTTGAACAATCATCGTTTCGTGAGGCAGAAATTCACCATCCACAGAAACCGTATGTTCTTTAACCATTAGATGTAGGTGTGTGTAAGTTTAGCTCGAATACTTCTTATAACAACATCCTAGTATATTGAGGATACTGGCGTTGTTACAAAAGAAATGAATAAAAAGAGTTTAGGGGGTTGTAGAAGAAAAATAAAACAAAACAACATTAGAGAAGACATTACCTCAAAATCAGGTAACTCATTTTGATTTGAGATAAAGGCTACCTTTGGAAGAATTCTTCCCAAAGTGAGGTTTCTAGGAGTAAGTGAGGGATTTTGGGAGAGTATTTGGGCAGAGGTTGGATGATCCAAATGGATTGAAGGTGTGAATAAGGTGGGAGTGGTGGGGGCCTTTTATAAGTGGAGAGGAGGGACACTTTTGGAAAGTAATGAAATGTTATTCTATTATACAATTATTTTCGGATTCAAAAGGTCCCAAACTTTTATAATTCTAGGATAAGGTGATAAGGGTTCGAAATATCCTCATCCAATAGGCTTTGGACAAGTGTAAGCCTTGGAGTTTACATTATCTTCTCATTTTATTTAAATCGTTAAATAATGAGGTCATCGCTGCATCATCATGATGTCATAAATAATTTAATTTATTTAATGTATAAAAATTATAAAAAAAATACTATGATGTAGTAAATCTTTTTATATTTCTAATGAATATTTATAATCAAAATTTGGACTTGTGTAACCCCACTTAAAAACTGTTTTAGTAAAACAACTCATGTTTGTGTCAATTTAATTTTAACATTAAATAAATATATATTAATGACATTTTCCAACTAAAGTGTCTCCATGGGGTCCCCAAGTTGACCCATGGGTTTTCGTGGTCGGCCATGACTCATACAATAGGAGTAGGACAAGTTTCAAGCTCATATCATATTATTAAAACATTGTTTTTACCTTAAACTACACTAATTACCTCTAATCGCGATTAAGAACTTAAAAGTTACTATTCACCAAAAAATTATTTTAATCTCATTGAACCACATTTTACTTCTTAATGACAACCATGTATGTCATATTTTTGAAAATCAAATCACAGAAGTGGTAATATTTCATTTAAACGAAAAATCAGTTATTTAACTACCACTTAGTGGTTTCACTATTCATCAAAAATTGAAGTTTTTCAGAACAATGCCAAAATTTCACCCTAAGCTATAATTGATATTCCGAATTCAAAAATGATGTCTATTTTAAAAAATTACAAACATATAAGTTTCATTAATTAATTTTATAATTAATTCTCGCTGTCACAACAAATAGCGTGTTTTTAAGAAACAATTTATATCAAAAGATTGGCAATTGTTTATGTCCAATTTCAATGTTAAATTAATTCTAATGACCACCATTGGATAAAATTGTAAAAATATATTCTAATTATACATTAAAACCACTAAATAGTATAATTTATCACTATAAATTATTTTTATTAAAAAATTTGTTTTTAAGTATTTTTCACTATTTATAAAAAATTAGATGTTCTCAGAAAAATACTAAAAATTCAACATAGGCTAATTTCGATATTCCGAATCCAAAAATGAAGTCCATTTTGAAATATAAAATTTCTATAATTTTAAAAAGTGGTTATTACTATTCATAAAGGCTACTTTGATTAGTCGCGGTGTTTTAGAACTCGAAGTTGCATACAATGCAAGCTATTGCATTATTGAATAAGAAGCATATCATGGAAGCTCGAGGTGTTACATGGGAAGTCATTTATAGTGAACATAAGCATTGAATGTAGTTGAAAATATTCCATTTTATAAGAATCATACATCATAATACCATCTTCCCATACAAGATTCAAATCATAAATCAATGGTGACAAGAAAACATCAATATAATTTCCAGGTTTCTTCGGATGAGAGATCATTATACTCAACATGACATATTTTCTCTTTATACAATCTTCAAGAGAGAGGTTGTAAATTAACAATAAAATATTCCATGAACTATGTGTGCTACTGGGGGTTCGGTATGGATTCATTACATCTATTCACAACCATAGTCTGATATATCTAATTTCATTTCCAAATGTAGTATACTGCTCATCAATTTCCTTCCATTGTAGAAAATTAGTTGGATGATGTATTTTTACATCACATATCTACTCATCAGCATTATATATTAACCTTTTTTCATCACGTGAATTAGCAAATAAACATTTCAAAAGATGAATTATATGAAGATACTGAAATAAATTGGAAGGGATATTTGTAATCTCTACATCAGCTTGTGATTTTTATTTTAACTTATATCGTGATGTCCCACATTTAGGACTCTCTAACAGAAATTCATATTCCTTCCTATATATCATACAGTCATTCGGACAGGCATGTATTTTCTTATATCCCAATCCCATCGGGAATAATATTTTCTTGGCCTTATAATGTGAATCTGGAAGCTCATTGTCTTTTGGAAGAATATATTTCAACAATTGTAACAGCTATGTAAAACTTCTGTCACTCCATCAATGTTTCGCCTTTTGGTTAATAAATCATAACACCACTGACAAAATCGTAAAATCCATAAAACCAGGATACAATGGTTTTTCATCATCACTATATAGACGTGCAATTGTCGGTTCTACCTCAATTTGTTTTGTTGCAATATCACAAATCATTTCTTCAATTCCATCTGAGTTACCATCTTTCAAATCATTATCTTTAGTAGATCTGACATTATATCCAGTTTCACCATGCCAAATCCAAGGGATGTAACTCAGATTAAAACCATGAAAATCATATGATATTTGATCTCTCTACTTTTCAACTTCTATATATTCAAACATTTGAGGCATGGACCGAAAAAAATGTCACTTCTTGGAAAATTTTGTTTATAAAATTCGAAAAAAGCATCAACACCTTCCTCATATTCATTACTCATTCGATGTACCATAATCCAACTTTGACTCATTTTTACCTATAAAATATATCAAAATTATACATCTTGTTAAGATAATAAAAATATACATTTATATAAAAAATAACATAATTTGAATGTAAAAAAAAATTAAATATAAAAAAAATATATGCATATTTGAAAAATATATGCCTAAATATGATTTTAAAAATAAAATAATGGTAGATATAATATTTTTAAATTCACCTCAGATACTTTCTTCTTAAGAAACAAAAAGAATACATCTAGGTGAAACTGGATACCAAATTCACCCTTCTGTAAAAAAGGAATGTGAAGTATAAATATTAAAATATGAATACATTCACTACTGAAAATTATACATATCCTGATGATTTGAAACCATTGGTATAGACCCTGAAACCGTTGGGATATAATACCCCAATAGTTTCACATTCTGTTGGCATGATGGTTGTTGAAATAGCCCTATAACAATGATTCTACAGGAACCGTCGTTATAGACTACCTGAAGTTAAAATATGCCAACAGTTTCAATGAAACTGTTGAGAAATATATACCAAGGGGTGTCCAAGGGGGTAGGGGGTTGTCTAGGGGGTGGGGTCTTATTCAGGGGTTGGGGGTATCCATGGGGGTGGGGGTGTCCATGGGGTGGGGGAGTGGTGTCCAAGGGGTGAGGGGGTTGTCTAACCCATACACTATTGGACACCCCCACCCCCTTGGACACCCCCCCTGGACCACCACCCCCCTGGAAAACCCCCCACCCCGTAAACAGCACTCCCACCCCTCTAGACACCCACACCCCTGGACACCCCCACCCCCTGGCCACCACCCCACCCCTACCCCCTTGGACACCCCCCTGGACACCACCCACTCCCTTGCACATCCCCCTCACCCTCGGTACACCCCCACCCCTTAGACACCCCTACCCCCTTTGAAATCCCTCTCACCCCCCTTGGACACCACTGCCCACCCCTTACCCCATTGGACACCCCCTGGACAACCCCTAGACACCCCCACCCCACTGTAAAGCCTCCTCACCCCCCTGGACACCACCCCACCCCCTGGACACCCCACCCCCTTGGAAATACCCCTCACCCCCCCAGAAACCACCCCCACCCCCTTGGACACCCCCTAGACACCACCACCCCATGGGACATCCCCCACCCCCTAGACAACCCCCAAACCCTCTAGACAGCCCCCCCCACACACACACACAACCCACCCCCTAGACAGCCCCCTCACCCCCTGGACACCCCCACCCCATGGACACTCCCACCCCTTGGATATCCCCCTCACTCTCCACCCAGACACCACCCCCGCCCCCTCCCCCATGGACACCCCCTGGACAACAACACCCCCTTGGATAGCCCCCACCCCCTGGAATGCCCCCCACCCGCTGGACTTCCCCCCAACCACTCTGGACAGCCCCCCACCCATTGGACACCCCCACCCCCTGGACACCCCAAATCCCTTGGACAGCCCACTAACCCCCCCCCCCCGGACACCACCCCCCTGGAAACCTCCTACACCTTTACCCCCTTGGACATCCCCTAGACACCCCCACCCCCTGGATAGCCCCCTCACCCATAGACCCCCCCCCCACCCCACCACCAGGACACCCCTACCACCATAGAAATCCCCCCACCCCCTGGACACCACCTCCACTCCCTTGGACACCCCCTGGAATCCACCACCCCCTTGGACATCCCCCCCCCCACCCCTCTGGACATCCCCCCCCCCTCAACCCTCTAGACACCCCCTGGACACCCTCCCCCCCACCCCGCTGGACACCCCCCACCCCCTAGACAGCCCCCACCCCTCTGGACACCCCCCACCCCAGGACACCCCCACCCCCTAGAAACCCCCTACCCCCATGGACAGCCCACTCACCCCTTAGACGCCACCCCCCCCCCCCCTCCAGGACACCCCTACCCCCTTGGACACCCCCTTACCCCCTCGACACCCCCCCTGGACACCCCCAACACCCTTGGACGGCCCTTACACCACCTGGACACCACCCCCAACCCCTTTGACACCCCCTGGAAACCTACACCCCTGGATATCCCACACCCCCTGGACACCCCCACCCAATTGGAAATCCCCCATCCCCTTGGACACCACCTTTATGCGCACACAAACATGATAGAACACAAAAAAATCATAAACTTTCATTATATAACTTCCATGGTTTATTTTACCAGAAAATAATTTAGCATGGTATAAATGACCACTATGAAACATACCATGATAGAAAGAACAAAGATATAAAAATAACATCTCAAAAAATTAGTTTAGGGGATCACAAAAAATAAAAAATGAAACTGATCCGTGGGAGGATTACTTGAGTGTTGCAAGAGACGAGAGGGAACAACTTCGAATAATACTTTCTAGGTTTTCCACCTGAGAGAGATGATTCACAGGTTTTCCGATCGAAGAAAAAATAGGATGACTGAATATGGGGAATGATAAATCATTTAAAAGATTTATCATGTCAGTTATTTAATAACTAATGTGATAAATTATTTAATTATGTTTATAATGTCGGTTATTTAATAACTTATGTAGAAAAATATTTATCACATCAGTTATTTTATAACTAATGTTATAAATGACGCTTTATCACATCGGTTCTTTTATAAGTGACGTGATAAATTTCCAAGATTTACTTTATCACATCTGTTACAAAATAACCGGTGTGATAAAGCACCCAGATTCGATATGTCACATCGGTTATAAAATATCCAATGTGATAAAGCTAATCTTAGTATTTATTACGCCGGTTATAAAATAACCGATGTAAAAAATTGATTTTCAATGATTTATCACATCATTAATTGTATAAACGAAGTGATAAATTGATTTTTAAAGCGTTTCACATCAGTTATATAAAACCAACGTGAAAAATTATGACATGTTAAACGCTTTTTACACTATTGAAAATAAGGTAAAACCTGAAATAATGTTTCTTAGTCTCCATAAACCTTCTCAATAGCTTTCTATTTTCAAATCACGCCTTCTTGTATGAGATTTTGTATCCATATTTACTCTTTTTGTGTTCCTATATTAACTCAACATGAACATCCTAGCTAACTCTTATCATACCAATAACAATGAAGTTTATGAATGTTTAGTTAAGGTGTTTATGATCTTGCATCAACCTCAAATTCAAACAGGTGTGTGGTCTATAAAATTTTGTAGTTTTTCAATAAGTTAAATTTATGACAAGGGTAATTCGAAATAGCATCATGCATATGTCACTATACTATAGAAATTTTATAGAAAATTCCAATATTGTAGAGTCATTTATGAGATAAATGTAATTTTTCTTCACATGGTAATGCTTTATAACTGTCTTTAATGTCTCTTTGCTCTCAAATTGTCTTCCAAAAAATAATTCATCATCAATCCCCACATCATTGCTTTCTTAGAGAAAACATGGAAACTCGGTTTTCAATGTCACTGCATCCCAATCAAAATCAAGAACAACTAGTGTAATATCATGTTATGTTTGCACCGATTTTTCATGTTGTCTTTCTGAATCATCTACCAGTATCGTTTTGTGTTCTTTGTCAAATATTTATTTATCCTCAAAATCATTTGTTATCATTGTCTCATGTTATTTATCAAATACTTCTTCGTCCTCAAAATCATCATCATAGGCATCATTGATTGCAACCATAGGTGGATTAGAAACAACATAAAATATTGTAGGAACATCTATAGGTACTATCATTTGAAATTTTTACTCTGCTCTACATGTATTATCTTCATCCAATCCACATCAAACAACTGATTCTCATATAAAAACGTTCTCTTTATCAAATCCATCATTGTATGGTATTTTTTGTTCTATTTGGGTGCTATCTTCAATTATACTAACCTCAATAAAGATAAAACCAAAGGAAAATAAATATTTGGATTCCACTTGGAAAGAAACCAAAACATTTCTAAGATTCTTAGATTTAGTAGCAGTTAATCAAGATTTATGTTTCTAAGATTCTAATATTTAGTAGTAGTTAATCAAGATTTCTAAGGCCATTAAAGGGGAAATAGATAGAGGAAAATAACAATATCATCCCTTCAACAAATCTTCCAACTCTTGTGCAAGTCCTTGCAGATGGACATCAAACACCACACTACACTCAATGGGTAATCCGAAACTACAACAAAATATGCTACCAAAATAATGAAAGGGGTGACCAAGCAAGAATTAAATTATTTTTTAATCATCCACGCTTACACATAATGCCATAGAAACACTTGGATGTCCTTGTAATCCAAACTTTTTTCTTAACTTCAAAGAGGACACCCTTCAGGGTTTCTATATAGACTGCTCTCACCCTACAAACCTTATTGAGTAGACTATTGAGGATAGCTAATAAAGCCTATACATATAGAAAAATATGAGGTCATTTAGTTGAAGTGAAAATTGTTAGTTCTCTCTCCCAATTGATTCCTATCAGCTCATGGATCCAATCAGAAGATAACATAATCCTTTTAAAACAATATCTATGAAGATTTTGGTGTTTACAAGGAAATGACACCACACTTATCATGTTCTCTAAGAACTCCTAAGATGACACCCCCAAAAGTTTTTGTTTTTCCCGTGAGATAGACTACTCCAAAAATGTTGTAATTTGGTTCAAAAAAGATTCAAGAGTTCATAAATGTTTAAATATAAACCCTACCTCACAACAATGTAGGATTATTTATTTATAGATGATAAAAGAGGTGAAATAGATAACTCACACCGATGCCAGACATGAATATTAAAAATATTTAATACTCTTAACACTCCTCCTCAAGCTGATACATATATTTATCATACCCATCTTTTATATAAAAATTGGAAACATGGTATGCGCAGCACTTCTGTGATAATATCTACAAGTTGATCAAAAGTTGTGAACATGTTCGAAATTGATCTTCTTCTTCTCAAAGTATTCCCAAATGAAGTGAAAATCAACTTCAATATGCTTTTTCCTCTCTTGAAAGACTAGATTTGTGGAAATATTGATATCAACTTAATTTTCACACAAGATATGTGTCGGTTTATTAAAAATATACTCAATATTTTGTATAATTTATTATGCCCAAATAGTCTCTGAAGTAAAATATGTCAGGGCACAATACTTCAACTCTGCACTTAATCAAGAGACAACCATCTGCTTCTTGCTTCTCCATGTGATCAAATTTCCTCCAAAAAATACTATAAAATCATACATAGATCTCCTAGAAAAGTAAAATCCATCATAATCTCCATCACAAAATGCCTCATTGTCTTTATGTCCACAATCAGAATATAGAAGACAAAAACTTGAATTGGGTTTTTTTTGGGATTCCATAAATTGACATTGCTAACAACACAAGAAATATCATGTTGATTCATCCTCAAATACTTATGATTCCCAACACGTCATCTATATCTGTCAGGTGAAGGAAACATCTTGGTGTCAATATGAAGTGATTGTATCTCCAGGTTTGAGGGGAGATTCAACCGAATCTACTAAATTCATTCCAGTCTACTAAAAAATATTAATAATATACTCTATAAGATAGAAAAAAATTATTACATATGGAGACCTAAATCCCTAAGAAATGTCATAGTGGACCCAAATCCTTCATGTGAAAATTCTGATAAAGGATTTGAGTGGATCAATGTCAGAAACATCACTTCTAGTAATGAAAATGTCATCTACAAAGACTATCAAGAGAATTTTTTCTCTTTTAGGATTCATGATAGAAAACAGAAGAATATTTTATTCTTTAACACATGTCAAAGCTAAAAACAACAGTGCAAAAGCACTAAAACCAAGCATGATGTGACTGTTTGAGGTCATACAACGATAGACGAATGTAAATAATCTTGAAAGACTCCCCCTGAGCAACAAAGTATGGTGGTTTCTCCATATAAACTTCTTCGTCAAGAAAACCTTAAATAAAGCATATTTAACATCCAGATGATGAACAGTCAAGTGATAGGAGGCGACAAAGAGATAAATAAGTGAATCAATGTCATCTTGGCTACCAGAGAAAATGTATAAAAGTAATAAATGTCATGAATCTACACATAACAATTGGAAACAATTCAGTATTTGAGACATGATTAAGAGAACTTTCATAATTAACACACAAAATATAGACCCACTTGGAACCAACAACCTGTTTATCCGAAGGGAGATGTAGAAGATCCAAAATATGATTGGTTTAAAAAACGTGAAGTTCATCCTAAATTTTCTTTAACTAGTCGGGATGGGATTTTACATCATCTACAGTGTGTGATGATGAGGGAGAAACCAGTGTCGCAATAGCACCATTGGTATCCACAAATAATCCTCGATAATATTGACATAATTGGAAACCATTGTGAAACAAAAAATACAACTTCATTGATGAAGGATTTGGAGTATATTAATCGTCCGGTGTGGTAGCAGCATCAGGCCCCTAAGTAGCAGCTGTGCTAGATCGGTGAGTATATACCTGACCAAATCATGATCCAACAACATCAATTGGAAGATATAGGGCTAGTGGGGTATTGAGATAATATTTTAAAATAACTTAGAAATCATGATTGGAAGATAGTGGTGGGAAATCGACAAAAGAAAAAATTGAGGATTCAAAAAAGGAAATGTCAACAGAACCGAGACAACATAACAACGCAAATATGGATATAAACAGTGATAGTGACATTGAGTTTGGGAGTAGTCAAGAAAGATGCATTTGATAGATCTCACATCAAACTTGGTAATCGATAGGAAAATATCCTAAACATAACACACAGACAGCCAAAAATGCGTAGAGGAAAGGAATGAGGTGCTGATGTTGGAAAAAAATAATGAAATTGTGTCTCCCTGTGAAGAAAAAATGGTGGAAGTTTTTTGACAAGATAAGTGGTTGTGAGAATAGAATATCCCCAAAAAACAATCGGATCTTTCTTCTGAAAGAAAAGGTAACACACAAATTCTAATAGATGACGGCTCTTTCATTCTACAACACCATTTTGTTGAGGTGTATTTGAACATGAAGTTTGATGGATAATGTTATGATCATCAAGAAAAGACTAAAAAGCTCCAGATAAATATTTACGACCATTATCAGAACACAAATAGTGAATTTTGATAGTAAACTGGGTGGTGATTTCTTGATAATAGGATCAAAACACTGAAAAAAATTTAGAATGATTTTTCAACAAATAGACCCAATTCATTGGTGAAAAATCATTGATGACAATAAAAAAAATATCAATAGGACATTTTAGATGGACTAGGAATGGGTCACCATATATCAAAATGAACCAAATGAAAAATAGTGGATGTGTGGCGGATTACTTGGGGAACATAGGTGACATGATGTTGTTTTTCATAATGACAGGACTCATGGTAAAAACGAAGAAGAGGACCCAAACCAAGAAAACGTTTATGATGAATGGGGGTAGGTGGATGACCAAAGCGATAATGAAGTTGAAGGGCATGATCAAAAGTGGTAGGAAAGGCGAGAGTCGGGGATGAGTCAAACACATAAACACCTCCCTAAACGCTTTCACTACCAAGCACCTGAGTCATCGAATCCTCTTGAAAGATAACCAAAGTAGGTGAGAAGATGGTATGGCATTATAAATAAAATTCAAGTTTACTAATAGATAGCAGATTAAAGGAAAAACTGTGAAATAATACAATAGTGAATAGTGTTAAGCTATACATAATCTTATAACTCCCATAACCAGCAATCTGCACTGTCTGACCATCGACAATAGTAATATCCCCCGTAGTTGAAATCAAGTGATAGGGCTGAATATCACCTAAATCCCTGTTGATATGCTCTAACACACCAGATTCAAGAACCCATGATATGGAAAACTAGTATATACACACTTCTGGAGGATCACCATGAGAAATAGTGGTCTTAGATGATTTCATAGGGTGATAGAAGACCAAAAATAGAGGGTCTTTGGGTGCTGAAGATTCGAGTTGAGAAGGTGCAGAAGGTGCACAAATGATAGACAATGGGTGTTGAGTTTTTATCCACTATGATCAATCGTGGTAGAGGAAGTTTGGATATTAGGTTTGGAAAATGCACAATCGCAACATCTAGGTATCAATTAGCTCAAAGAAGAAAGAGAATCATGAATAGTGAAGGGGTGAGTTGTGTAGTTTGGGGAGTTGTATAGGGAGAAAAGATCGGATGGATGGGTCGCACCAGGAGAGGTGATGAGCTGGGGGTTGTTTCATAGGTAGGGGTGATCGTCTGGAGGTATTAGTGCACAAGGAGGGGGAAAATGCAGGAGGCATCGCACAGGAACCGTCATGTAGGAGGCGTCATGCAGGGAGCTGCTGTGTAGGGAGGGGTCGTCTCAATGGAGGTGTAGACATGCAAAGGGAATAAGGGACCATCGCGCAGGTGGTCATCACCGAAGGAACCGTCACGCGAGAGGCAGGACATATAGGGAGGGTTAATGGGAAAAGAGATCCACAGACTAATATTCCTTCTATTCCATGTAGAAATGGAAACTGTACCTCACAATGAGGTAGGATGCTTTATTTATAAATGATAAAAAGAGTAAAATAGATAGCTCACACTGATGTGGGACATGAATATTAAAAATATCTAATAATATTAATAATAGATATATGATAATAATATTTAAATCAATTTTGGTGCCTCTGGAATTAGATCAACCATTTTAAGAGGGTGGAATTGTCTCTTTCATTCCTTGACAAGAGGAAAAATTACCATTTCCATGGAAATACTAGTTTTCAGAGAAACATGCCTGGATAAAAGAACACTCATAGTTTTCCAATAAATTTAGGTTAATCGGATACAACCAAACAATGCCTCAACAAATCATTTTGTATTTATGACTAAGGTTTTACTAGGCGCTCTTGGTTGTAGATTCCAATACCAGCTCGAATAGTATCTCCCATTCCCATCAGTATTCATACACTTGCTGTTCTAGGTTCACACCAGGTCATAAATGTCCATATAGGGGTTTAAAATTATTGGTATGGGAAATTATAGGGCAACAGGAGGGTGGTAAAGTATTGTAGGAAAGGGAAATTGGATCCCTTCAAGAGGAAGACGACTTGTAAATCATTTTCGATCAGTTCTCCCAATGGGGAAGGTCTTATATCCTCCAAAACTATGTTTTTGGAAGTGATAATTGATTGGATTTAAATTTTGGTATTAATTAAAAGATGATCTGACCATAATTTTTGTGCATGGGTTGTGATGGGAACTAGGGATTTTAGTTAAAACATAAGAATGGGAGCTCAGTGTTCAGCAATAGGTTGACTTGCAAGAGTTAATGAACATGAAAATATATATGGCCTTTGATCCCCTTAAAAAATGATTGCAAATATATAATATTCTAATAATATTCTTATTAAACCAATCTATAAAAAACAAAAAAGCATACTGAAAAGGAAGTTTTGACAATACAATACCAGGTCATATAAATCTCAACAAAATACTAGTCACAATACTAGGATCGAGGGTCTTCTTGGAAAAAACAATTATCAAAACACTGAACCATTCCACAAAAATTCTATTCCAATGATAGTTCTATTCATGTAGTCAGAAGTTCATAGACATGATAAACTATATCACGCCAGTAATCTGTAGGGTTCTTTCCATGTCTCTTTAAAAAATTGGAATGGTCATCTGAGTTCAAAATCTGGAAAGTCTGCATGAACCAACATGGCCAATAAAAATCATTAAGTAGAAAAAAGAATCACATAAATTTTAATGATAACTTGAACTGCAAAAGAATAAGAAGAAAGACGTAGAAGCATGGGAACAATAACATTCAGAATTCCTAAAACTCTCCACCCTAGATCAAATAACTATAAAGAATTCCCAAAAATAGGGCATTAATTTTTTTTTGCACCTTTCCAACTTCCAATGATTCCTTTTCAAGGACAAATATATCCCCTGAGTGTGTCGTGGATTTAGATGGGGAAACCAGAATACCCTGAAGTTCATCCACTACCCCCTCCTCCTCTTCGACAGGCTCTTTTGTATCTTCATTTCCTTGGTTCGGCTCCTTCCAAAGGTGCTTCAGCCCCTTGGCTTGGTAGACTTGTACCATCTATTAGAACATGCTTTAGAAGAGATAGGTTTTTTAAAGGGAAGAACATGCCAAAGTAGGGACGATAAAGGAAGCCGACTAAGCTTCACTTGAAACGGGAGTGTCAAATAAGGGTGTCTGGATTTTCTAAAATCTACCAAAACCATTGGTAACCTAACTAAACTGATAAATTAACCGAATCAAGTGTAGAATGAAACAATGAGGTATTAGGAGTATAAATTCTTTCAATATAAAAAAATAATTGGGATTTCAATAAATAAATATAAGATAAAATAATGTATAGAAACATTTGACCGTCAAAAAAGATAAAATAATCAATAAACTAAAATAAAAAACATTAGTTGATTACGAGGTGCCGGAAAGAGAGATTTAAGGTGCAGGGGGACAAAAATCAAGAGAAAAAATTCCTTATTTGTTAGCAGGATCAAGGAGGGACCCTTAATGTTTGGTTCACTTCAATAATGCACATCCGCACACTTAACAAAACCTTAATTATTATATCCATGCAGAACCCTGTGATCAACAAAATACGATATCCTGACTTAGATGGAATAAAACATTAATAACACCAATACAAGTTCAATCCAAAAAACAAGGTAGAATTCATAGATAAAAGACTAAAATCAACAAACCCATAAGAGAAAATAAAGTAGTAATCTAAATTCAAATATTTTGAAGGCTTTTAGAACACTCATATCCAAATATAATGATAAAAAATAATGAAAGTCTAACTTCTTGGATGCAGAACAGAGAGGCTCTATTAATGGGTAAAGGGTAGGCATGAACTAGGTGTAAGAGAGAGAATGTGGGATCGGATAGGGAAAAGAAAGGATTTTATCGAAGGAAGGATATGAGGATATTATATACCTAGATATCATTACCGAGGAGAGTAAGGGTGCTTAATGAGCTAGAGCGGTGCCGACCAAAACAAATCCCGCATTTAACTGGCCAAGAAATGGCCATCCTATTTAAGCCAGCATTAAATGCAAGCTCAAAAAAAGACCAATCTATAGACAGGACTGGATAGCGGGCCAACCCGCATTGCATAAAGATCTTTAAAAAAATCCCAAGTAGAAAAAATTAAAATATCATCTATAATTCATGTATAATTTAGAAAATAAATTATCACTACTTATTGGGAGGAATATAAAGAACTGCAGCAACTAAATTACACATATAAACAACATGAAAGCAATATATATTTCATAAAACCAGCATAAAACATCAAAACTAAACAATATTTATGATATCAAAAGTAAAAAAGACATGAAAATATTTAATTCAAACCACATTGTTGCCATATTGCAACCAGTATAATGGAAATCAGACTAAGTAATATATAATATTAACATTACACATAAGAAGATTTTTCAAAGATAAAAACAAGTATGATATATCATTAAAAATAATAAATTAAACAAAAAATTAATTAAACGAACCAACAAAAATATAAAACAGACATGTTTTCTTGTTGATGTTGGAAGACTATATTAAAAAAAGTAAATTTGGGTCCTCAAAGAAGATTAATAAAACATTCAGACCAAAATAACCATCAAAAAATAATATAAATCAAACAAAACATTTTTTTTAAATACATTCAAATATAAAACTATTTTATTTTACCATCAAATATAAACAACATAAAAATACTGATTATTGAGAATGAAATGAGAACACATCTGTGAGAAAGAGGAGTGAGCATATAATTCCATAGCAGGTAAAATGGAATCACGAATATGTATCCATCTCAAAAAATGGAAAATAAAATGAATTGGGATTTAATAGCAACAATATACTAAAAAAATAGGAGAACAGAAACTATGTCTAACTTGGAGTGGTGAAGGGAGGAGGTAGGTAATCAATAAAGATTAGGGTTTATCCCTATCACATGGTTTTAGATTATCTAGAATCCTATCTGAAAGCCTGCAGTGGAGAAAAAGGAAGGGTCTTGCAGATAGAGTTAGTGTTCGGGTTAGATTGATTCAGAAAAATAGGAAAGCTCCAGATGGTTTAGGTGTAAGAAGTACGGATCTGGTTGGTACGATGGGATGCTCCACTACAACAAGAGAGGGAGCGTCAAGTCAGTAGAGGTATGGAAGGGAGTCGGAGCAGCCTGAAATCTCCAGGTGGGAGATGTAATGATGGAGAGGGTGGTAGGAGGGAGTGGGGGAACATGGTACTGTGTGTGATGTGTGAGGGAAGTGAGGGGAGGTGTCATTTTTTAATATGGTTTTTAAAAAATAAAAAAAAGGTGGGGGTGGGAAATGAAAATCAATAAATCTTTTTTAATTGTGTGTTATGACCATAAATCATCATTTTCCCAAATAAAAATCAATCAATCATTTTAAAAATGAATCTAATTTTGTATGGGTAATCACAAAAAACTCGAAAAAATCATTCTAATTATTTTTATTATAGAAACATTATTTTTTTTTGATTCATTGAAGTGATTTTTAAGATCCTATAAAGAGAACCATCCTTGTGACATTTAGTATTGTATTCATCACTTGTATCAAATCTTTCTTGCTTTAATTCATGTTCTAAATCTCTAAGTGGGAGATGGTACGACAAAGAGAGTGGGATGATGGAGTGGGGGTGTGTGGGATTGCGTGTGATGTGCGAGGGAAGTGAGGGGAGGCGTTGTTGTTTAATATGGTTTGTAAAAAACTGTGGGGGGGGGGGAATGAAAGTCAATATATATTTTTTAATTTCATTTTATGACCATAAAACATCATTTTATCAAATAAAAATCAATTAATCATTTTAAAAATCAATTTAATTTTGTACGCGGAAGCGCATGAAACTCAAAAAAATCAATCTAATTATTTTTATAAGACAAACATTGTTTTTTTGTTTCATTGAAGTGATTTTTGGATCCTCAAAAGCAAAACCATGTTTGTGAAATTCAATATTGACTACTTCACCAGTATCAAATATTTCTTGATTAAATTCATGTTCTAAATCTCTATGTGGGAGATGGAATGACGGAGAGAGTTGGAGGAAGGAGTGGGGCTATGTGGGACTGCGTGTGATGTGCGCGGGAAGTGAGGGAAGGTGTCTTTGTTTAATATGGTTTGTAAAAAACAAAAAATAGTTGGGGTAATTAAAATCAATCAATATTTTATTATTTCCTATTATGACCCTAAATCGTCATTTTTTAAAAAAATCAATCTTTTTAAAAATCAATCAGAATTGGTACGGGGAAGCGCAAAAACCTAAACAAAATAATGCTAATTATTTTTATAGGAAAAAAATTATTTGTTTTTATTTTATTCAAGTGGTTTTTTATATCCTCTAAAGAAGAATCACCTCTATGGAATCCAATGTTGACTTAAACGCCTATATCAAATATTTATTGATCAAATTCATGTTCTAAATGTATCTATAAATTATATGTAAAGTAAAATGTCAGACAAACTTCATATACCAAAATGAGATAAAGTTGAAAAAGTTTAAAATTATCCATTCATATCCATCATCTAGTTGCACAATTTAATGTCATTTTTCATTTGAATATACTGAAATTCAAATTGAAATGAATTCTCATATAAAAAATGAATTATACATTATAAGTTATGCAGAATAGGTATCAATGCAGGGTATGTGCATGTAACTATAGAAAACTATACTATGCACATAACTATAGAAAACTATATTATTCACATAACTATAGACAACAATATTATAAAAATGGAAGCCAATCTATATAGTATATTTAATAGTATTGAATGATCACAACACAATAATAAATGAAGAACAATTTGAATGATCACAGTGCATATACCCATATAAATTGATACTTGATGTTTTGTATTACAAGTAAAATAATAGACAAAAAATATTTTAATTCTCTTTATTTTCAATAGGTGTATATGAATTATGATCAAATAGAAACACATGGTTTAAAATTGTATAATTGGTTTAAAAAAAGAGTTTAAACATACTTAAATAAAGGGAATTAAAATGTATAGTTAATTTAAAAAGAGTTTAAACCAACTTAAATAGTGGGAATTAAAATGTAATAAAAAACATTCAATAAACTAACTGTACATGTTAAATAATAGATATGAAATATTTTAATCTTCGTTATGTGGTAGATAATATACACAGGTTGGCTAAAAAATTAAACCAAATGCACTACAATGCATTAAAAGTACTTGTGAAAAAAACATGTGGTGAATGTCCTCTTTGTAGAGATGTTTTCAATTTAAGATTGAAACATATAGGAAATTAAATATTTCATATCATTGGGTATGAAGATGACATTGTTATAGCACTTGAAATAGATCGTCATGAGGTTGCATCATAAGGCACAACCTGTAAAGAATTAAAATTTAATGTTAGGCCCTAAAAATAACTATACATGTTATATGAAACAGGTTTTAATGACATACTCTAAGTTCATTTATAGAGTTCTTGAAATATCTAATTTGTTCCACATTGTCTGTAATGAAGAAAAATTTGAAATAATTGGGTTATATTGATTGTTTTCTATTTCGTATATTGAATTCTGACACTTCAACATCGACAAAAATAGGTTTATGTTTGAATATGTATAGGTTAGCAAGAAATCTAAACTCATAATTCTCCTAAATTTTAGAGAATTTATTTCATTAAAATTTGTACATCCATAAGAAAATAATATATGAATATTATTAAATTACCCGAATTAGTATATCTCTTAGCTCTAAAGTTGTTGATATAAATTTCATAACATGTTTTTTGTAGAGGACGGTCATGATAGATCTATCATTATCATTGATTAGTAGTTGGACTTAGGAACATATAGAATAAATTATTAAAGTCAGACCAACTTTAAATTTATATCAAAGATGTTATAAATTTATATTTTTGAAATGCACCATTCAATGCCTCAACAAATTATATAAGATAGAAATGTAACTTGTTTTATATTGCAATAACCAAATTATTTAAAATTATTAATGATATATGAAATCTGTTGGATGTAAATTTATATGACATTCTTTAAAAGTGAATGATCATTGAAAACTACATTTTTGTATTCAAAAAATGTCATAAAAATGTATATAAGATTGGAAATATAGGTAGACTACCTTGGAATAGTTGACAGAGGTGATGCATTGTAGTTATGAAGCCAAATGTTTCCATTCAAGTGATATACCTTATTTCTACTAGAAATGCATGGTTCATTATACCAATTGTAGTTACATTGAATTTTTCACTATAGCAATCGTTGTGCACTTTGTAACCTCTAAAAAATTAAATACATCTTTAATTTGTACCATGTTTTAACTGTGTTTTCGATGAGTCAAGAGTAAAAAAATTTAATTTCCACTAATGAAATTTATTGTCTAACATCAGTGCATGATCTAATTTCTACTATTTGTTTCTTCTTATCAGCCATGGGGAATAATTTTCCATACAATATAGAACATATATAGGATATTTTTTTCATGTTATCACATGTTTTTTTCATTATTTCCATCATACCAATGATTAAATAATGTTAATAAATTTTCAAAAGAAACAACAGCACTGATTTAAGAAGTTTGATAATGATTAAATTTTCATGTTAATGTAGATGTAAAATTTGATAATTTACTATGACCAGAAGCTTAGTGGAAATACATCATAATATAGTAAGTTTCAAATGATAGATAGTACACAAAATAAATATTCTAATCCGAGATGAGTAAGGTAAATGATCGCCTCTTTCTAAAACAATGCACTATATGAATTTTCGGATTGAGTGGAAGCTCTATTGCATTCATATTTTTGGTAACAATTTCCATGTCTAAGAAATGTTGAATGATGTTTAATGGATAAAAAATACCACATTTTTCATTATTAATTTGATATTTAATAAATATTGAACTAACATAATGATTATTCACTTTTCACGCACAAGTTGCATGACTAAAATGTTCATTGGTTCAGTTTCATCATTAAAAATTATAGCAATTAGTTCACCAAATACATCCCACAAAGTGAAACCAATATTTATTCCTCTATAAAATTTAATAGTAAATGTAATATAAATTAAATTATAAATTTTTAGGGTGATAATGTTTGAAAATTGAAATTCAAATTACATTTCATCAATTAGAGTCAGTTGCATTATCCTGTTATTTTTTACCATGATTAGATTGGCTAATGATGATGCAACATTCCAATAACATATAATATAATATTCTCATTAACAAAAGTCTAACATAAATTAAAAAAATTATAAATAAAAAGAAAATTTACCTATGATATATTTCCCAGGCACCCTTCTTTGTTTCATGTCATCTGATGGAATGAAATTGAATATGAAATGGGGTTGTTTAGTGTTAGAAGGTCTTATATGAGTGTTCGAGTTAAAATTGATTTTGAACTCATACTGACTTTCTAAATAATTACCTTTCATTTCAATAATCTGAAATTTATATATCACATAAAACAATACTTTAGGTAGAATTGTTGGCTAGATCAGGGAGATGAAAATCATTGAGTGAGATCCCCCAATAAGTTCCCCAATATGAGGAATGTGTCACTACATGATCTATAAATTTCATAAGGGTCGCAATATCAAACTCATAGGCCAAACCGATGGGTGAAATATGATACTCAATGCCCCAACTGGTTCCCCAATCAGTGTCGTATATGGTACCCCACTCTGAAGAAGGGAGTGTGGGGAATGTCTTGGATAACACTAGGTATGATGAGGAAGGTCCAATTAGTGGAATTATAATGGTATATGTAGTTGTATGAGTAGTGGAATGACATGGATGGCAACAACGTGAAGGTCAGTCCACATTAATGTATGATGGATTGGGTGTAGCCTACAGCGACATGGTCTGATGGTGAGGAGAAAACTCTGACTGCAAAGGGATGCACTCTCCATTGTGTGTTTCACCTTTCATCGATTGAAGAATCGAATCCAACTTAGTAAAAATGAATGTATCTTATGTCTCAGGTGTGATCATATCATGAACCTGATTTATACTACCACCTTAGAAAAAAATGTTTCAAAATTATACACATTAAATAATAGAATAACAAATTAATAATAAATAATTGAGAAGTGTGATAAATTTAAATTACCAAAGTATAGTATGACCCTCCCAGTCAAGTGATAAATCATATTGTCACTCACATATACCAGAGCATGTACTTAGTGTGGGGACCATGATGAAGACATCATCAAAGATATCCAGTAACAAGATACCATTCATGTGAATCCCACATTTATATATATGGATCATAGATAATATGCCAATCTTGATCCTTATTTCTTATAAGTCATATACTGTACAGCTCTGTAACCTGACTCGGTGGCACCAAAATAGGTTTTTGATATTTGAATCACCTCATGATCCTATCAGGTTGGCGTCACTCAATAATAATATAATCAATCAATGGAGCCCCAACATTATAATGATACAACCTCATTGTATAGTATTTTGAGAGAGATACAAGAATCTTTCCTGCATAAGGAATCCAAAAAATCTACAATGAGAGAAATAAATTTGGTCAATTTAGTAAACAAAGAACAGATGATTATATTCATGCATACCTTATCAATGTAAATATGATTAAATAACATGTGATAATCTGAAATGGAATATATAGGATTATTTATATACATATCTGAGTATCTCCACTTATGAATCATAAGTAAAAAAATCATGAATTATATAATTGGAATATATTATTGGAATAAAAATTCATACTAAACATTTAAAGTAACTACAAGAAAAAGAACCCATATTCAATGTGTTGATTGAGAAATATGTCACAAACCGAGGTACAAGTTTAGGGGATTAGGTCCATGATCACAATTATAATAACAAACAAATAATTATTTCATTTTCTTCCATGTGTGATTCCCTGTATAGTTCTCTATACAAATATTCAACACATGTGGAACCCCAACTATACCAACCAACATGCTCAAAATCCCCAAGCATAAGTAGGTGCATCAGATAAACATATGATCCAAAGGGATCTAGAAATAAAGTTACACCAATAAATAACAAAATGTATGATCTTGTATATATGTACAATGCCACCACATCTGTATCTAGATCAATGGGGCCAAAATGGGTGTCCATCCATGTTATCTATAACCCATCACCTTTAAGAGTCCCTAGTGCATCTGGTAATGGAATGTATAAATATTTTGGTAAAATATACTCCATGATGTATATCATAAGACTTGTGATAGTGACCCAATACATAGCAAGACACAATAATGTAGATACATAATTTAATGTAATCATCATCTCCACATGAGGTATATGAATTGTATGTGTCTCTGTTCTATATCGCTCAATCGTAACAGAAGTGAGAAAAGAGCCAATGGGTATATACCCACACATGCTCAAACTATAGAATATATGCTAATGAAAATAAGGAATTATAGGGTATGGAGGAATATCATAGTGAAAGTGGTGGGCCATGAGTACTTTCAGTATATGGTTTTTCCCATTATCCCATAAATATCATGATGTGTGCTCACATTGTGTGGTCAGAATCAATTGATCCTTAATGTCTAGATATAGTTGTGTTTATTTAATCTATGTAAATGGTTAATCATGTGGTAAAAATATATTTAAAGTAATATATATAATGATTTGAAAAAAATAATGAAATGAAATTCTTCATTTTATAAACCTTTATACATCGAAAAAAACAATTAATAATCAATTGAACTAAAAAATCATGTTAAGGTTGATGATAAACCCACAATGTTATCATTTTAAGGACACTGTCTATAATTATTCCACTCTACCCTACACCAACCACATAATTATCACATCCCTTTCATCCATAGCCAATCCATTTTATTTCTCATGTGTGTAAATATCAGATGACCTTGTCCACACAACCATGATAGATTTCGGACTAAAATTGGAAGATATGGAGGGGAATTTAATATTGATACATCTCTAATGAGGCTTCACTCTACATTTTAAAACTCTCATGACATATTGATTTTATACACTAGATCGACATAAAACACCCATGGTAGGTGAAGATGGGAACAAGTTACAATTACATGTGAGAAAGGCATCTTTTAAACTTAAAAGTAACTAAATTCATATGTGTTCTTATCTTATAGAATGGTCATCACCCCCACTAACACTGGTCAGTGGATCCTGGCCCTCTTCAACTTCATCCCAGCTTACTATCCTATGAAAATGATACACCTGGTATGATATAGAACAAGTTTTATTGAAATAAATATAGTGACCCAACTTCTTCTTACATGACGATTACATTATTTTTAAGATAAAAAACATAATAGTGATACAATCCAAGATCCAAAGGTTTGTTATCTTGGGAAAATTAGGCACATACATCAATTGTATATAATAAAACATAAACATTATTTAAATACACATTCTTAATACTCCTAAAATATCTCACATTCTCCTTAGTATATTTAATCATCTGAGGATATACATAAAATAAAGGGGTGAGCTAAAATCCTAGTAAATGAAGGAATAATATAGAAGGAATGAGAGACATGAATAAATAGTGCATATGTGAGCATAATCTTCGTCATCATTTCATAATTATGGGATCCTCACCATAAAAATGAGGTAAAAGATTGATAAATCCATGGAATATGTATTATTCATAATAATGAAATATCATAACATAGCAACCAAATACCACACATTGTTTTGAACAAATCTATCATCATGTTCATGCATAAAATATGTGCATAAATCATAGCATAATAATTGTGAACAAAGATAACATCATATCCTTGCATAATACACATAAAATCATGATATATATCACATTAAAAAATGAATTATAGGGATATATAATTCTAATATCACCTATCACATCATAAAATTCTCATAATCATTCATTCCATGTGGAAAGTGAATATATAACAATAATATACAAGAAATAATCCCATGGAAAGGGATGAGTCTCATTAGGGTGTCACAAATAAAACTTTAGATAATATCCTTTAGTTTTTTCAAATTAACAATTGGGATCATATTTTGGTATTAAATATCATTTTTCTTTGAAGAAGAAACAAATCAACAGGAATCAAAGAGATGTTTTAAAAAATAAAGCCTATTTTGAAAAATCATTATAAGTGGCTTAAAAGTCCTATTGATATTGTAAAAACATGTATATCCATGAAAAGAAAAGTTAATTAATTCTTAAAGGAATATTTAAAGACAATGGAGGAATATTCATACTGATAATGATGTGAAATAGAATATAACCCAAAAAAAGGAATTGGGTTCGAGAATCCCCTTACTTTAAATCCCACTTTATTTCATCACTTTTCCGCCTCCTAAATAATAAACATAGGTTTATTAAAACATTGAAAAATTTGTTAATTATGTTCATTATTTTCATTATTGATAAATTATAATCATTGGATTATATTACTTAATTCCCTCAGTTAAAGGTAAAATGTTTTGATATCATATTTTCCTTAAAATACTCCATATTTCTTTGATTTAATGATGTTGTTTTATTGATACTTATACATTTTTAGATTAAATCATGAATAATATAAATAAATATATTTATAAATTTATATATTAAAAATAATTTATTTTAATCATCTATAAGGATTGGTGATAAGAAAATAATTGGAAACATCCTCATTAGCGGTTAACCGACCGTTAAGATGACATTTTCTAAAGGATGTGCATGATATATATTATGTGCTTATTAAAAATAACATTTTTGTAGGAAATTAACATTATGAAAATAATTTTAATGTATAGTTTAATTTTTTGAATAATGTTTTGATTAGAAAATAAAATGAGGATAGGGATTTTAGAAAAGGAAAACAAAATAAAAGAATAAAGGACATTACCGATTTCTTGAAGTTGTTTCTTTTCTACGACCCTTAACATCTTCAAAGCCTCGAGTTTCATTACTTCAGATTGTCCTTAAGAATTATAATTGAATTGAGAGTGGATATTTTGGTAGATATTTGAATTTATATTTTGTAAGGTAAGTGGTTTACTAGGGGAGGTTTGAGGGTTATTTATACATGAGGAGAGGGGTGTTTTAATGATAGAATATTGAAAAAATTATAACATCTAAGGTAAACCTTTCAATAGTGATATTTTTTACATTATGAATCATATATAAATAAAATAAAATTTATTTAGGAATTTAAACTCCTTTATAAACAGAATTGATTGGTTTATTAAAATGGACAGTAAAAAAATTGTTACTTTAATAGAATACTTTTGACTTTAGACTTTGGAAAATACTTTTTCAGGTATAGAAGACAATTTTTTTGTATTTAAAAGACTCATTTACCGAATTAAATATTTTTTTGTTCAATAAAACATTCATAAAATTGATTAAGTCATTATTACATCATGAATGATGTAATTTAAAATACATTGTTTATAAAAAACTGTATTTTTACTATTCTTCTAAAAATTAATGTATTTTAAAAAATTATCAAAAAATGAACCTTAAAAAATTTTGATGTGTAGATTATAAAAATGATATTAATTTTATTTCAATAATTTTATAACATAGGTAAGTTATATTTTTAATATAAAAAATTTTGATTTTTACGAAATACATTAAAATACAACTTGTTAAAAATGTGCTTATAGTTTCTTTGAATTTTTAGTCTTGATATTTATTTTATGGAATTATAAAATTTATATTTTATTAAACTAGTCATTATAAATATTATTTATTTTAAATTTTATTATTTTGAGGTCATGTTATTATTCTAACGGTCTAATTACTATTCCCAATAGTCTGGTTACTATTCCCAATGGTAAGGTTATTATTCTAACAGTAACATTACCTCCTATAAATATCACTTAATTACAACATTCCACATATAATATAATTCCTCAAAAGGTTATATATTTTCCTTTTCTAATATTTTTATTGGTTTACTAATATTTTGATTCTTTTCTATTGTGTTGTTTGTGGGGATGATAATTCTAGAATATCTGGTTATCAAAATTTTCCCATTATATTTTTCTTATTTTCTATTTTTTGTCTAATTGTAATGTTTGTAATTTTCATGGGTTTATTTTCTAATTAATTTAATGATATCTATTAACAAAATAATGTGTTTTTAGTTTCTCTATGTAATGTAAGTGTATAATGTTATATAGTATAACACACATTTATTTAGGAAAAAATAACTTTTATAAAGCCTAAGTCATTACACTATTCTCCCCTTTAAAAATTTGAACATTGAAATTTTGACTCATATTCTCATTTTAGATTAGATTAGGGTACATATATTTCATCATTTCCTCTAATTCCCACATTTCCTCTTTATATTAATGGTTCCATAACAAAACTTTAACAATGTGAGTTGTCTTGTTGTGTAGAACTTTGTCAATGTAGTCCAAGATCTTCACCGATTAATCTTCATAAGAGATATAATTCTTTAGTTATACCACCATCAGAATCATTATATGTGAGGGATCAGGTATACACTTCCTCATGAGAGATATATAAAACATGTCATGAACTTGAGATAATTTTTTTTGAAGTTATAGCCGATAGGTTCCTTCTCCTATGTGATAAAGGATCTCAAAGGGGATAATTTCCTCAGGCTAGACTTTATTTTCTTAAAAAATTGTATGACTCTTTTTCATGGTGGTATTTTGAGGAAAACATTTCCTTCAATATCAATCTTCAAGTCCCTCCAATATTTTTCAGTATATCTCTTCTATCGACTTTGGGTAGATTTTATATGTTTTTAGATGGATTGAACCTTCTATGTCATCTCTTGCACAAGATCGGTTCTAAGTAAATTCTATTCACCAACTTCATCCAAACAAGTAGGATTTCTGCATTGCTTCCCATACACAGCTTCATATAGAGCCATTTAAATACTAGTGTGGAAGATTTTGTTGCATGAGAACTCATCTTATGGGGGATTTCAATCCTATATTCCTTTAAATTTCATTGATAAGGATCTGAGTATGTTCTCAAGTTTCAAAATGGTCCTTTTAGATTATCCATCTATTTAGGGGTGATAGGTCGTACTGAAATTCAATTCACTATTCAGATCATGTTGAAGAATTATATAGAATTAAGAAGTTTACCTTGGATTATGATCAAAGATGACCAAAAGTGGTTCCTCATGTAACCTCACCGCTTTCTCTAAGTATATATTAGTAAATCATCCAAGTGATAAATCTTCCCGAATATTGATGAAGTTGGTAGTCTTGGTAAGTTGATCCACCACAACCCATATTACATTTCTTTCTTTAAATTTCTTTAGGAGACCAATGAAAAAGTCCCTAGTGATGTTTTCCCATTTCCATGTCAGTATGGGAAATGTTTGCTTCATCCTCTTGGACTCCTATTGCTGTACTTTAACTTGTTGGAAAACTAAGCACTTTTAGGTGTGCTCGGTGATCATCTACATTTTGTCCCACCAGAATTGCTCTTGAATAATATGGTACATCTTGGTACTTTATGGATGGATAGAGAAAGATAATCTATGTGTATTTTCAAATAGAAATTTCTTTATCTTAGGTGATGTAGGAATAAAAAGTCTAGTTCCAAACCAAATTACACTATATTCATCAATCTGGAATTCATGAAGCTTTCTATCCTTTACTTATTTCACATTATTTTGAAGTTATAGATCATCTATTTGTACCTCTTTGGTCTTCTCTTTGATATTTCCTTGAGTAATAATTTGGGAAAGGTAGTATGTATTCTAAGATGTTATGATTTCTAGATTCATTATTTGTATATCCATGAAGATAAGGTCATTCTCATTCCACCTAATGGACAGATTAGTAGGTTCTTTTCTAATAAGAGAGTCAAATAAATCATTCACCTTTCCAATATGGCAGTGAATAGGGAAATCATAGACCTTTATTAGCTCTAACCATCTTCTTTAACACATGTTCAACTCTTTCTGTGTGAATATATACCTTGGACACTTGAGATATGTATATATGTCACACTTCTCACTAAAGATGGATTTTTTTCAATTATTTAGGAAAAGATCATATCTTTTAACTCTAGAACATGTGTTGGGTAGTTTATCTCATGGAAATTTAACTATCATGATGCATAGGCTATCACTTTATCATTCCTCCAGAGTACACATCCCAAGACTTTCTTTGAAGCATCAATGTATATCATAAAACCTTTTATGCATGATGGTAGTGTGAGTATAGGTAAAATGATTAGACTCTTCTTGAGAAACATAAATATTTACTCATATTATTCTATATAGACATACATTACCTATTCTGGTGTTGACTTAGTTATAAGGATAGAAAATCATAACAAATTTATCACAAAATGTCTGTAGTACCTAGAAAATCCAAGAAATATATGGATATCCATGACACTTGAGGGTCTAGGTCATTCCTCAATTACCTTATCCTTTGAAGGTTCCATAAAAATTCCATCAATTGTGATCATGTTCCCTAAGAATGAGACTTGTTTTATCCAAAATTCACACATCCTGAACTTAACACACATTTTATCCTCTATTAATATCATCAGTACAATATTTAGATGCTCTTCATGTTCCTCCTTTATCTTAGAGTAAATGAGAATATTATTGATAAAGAACACAAAATATTTATTAAGGTAGTCTCTTAATAATTTATTCATCAAATCCATAAATATTTTAGGTGAATTAGTATGTTTTAAGGGGTGTCACTACAGACTCATAGTGACCATATCTTTTAACAAAGGTTGTATTTTGATTATCAACATTATTTGACTTTATTATATGATATCTGAAATGAAGATAGACCTTTTAGAAGTATTGATCTCTTCATGATTGATCAAACAATCCATAAATCCTTGGTATTGGATAATATTTCTTTACGGTGATCTTATTGAGATCCCGACAATTGATACACATCCACATTGATCCACCTTTTTTCTTGACAAAGAGCACCATCACACCCCAAGGTGATGCACTAGGGTGTATAAACCCTTGGTCCAAATTCTCTTGTAGCTTCTTATTTAACTCCTTGAGTTCTGTCGAGGCCATCCTATTGTTGGATTTGGATATTAGAGTGTCTCTATGTATGATTTTTATTGAAAACTCTACCTAATGAATCGGGGAAATGTTGGGTAAATCTTTAGGAAATAAATTAGTGTATTCCCTCATGGTATTAATTTCTACAAGGTTGATACTTTCCTTCGACTCAACCCTCTATTAATGGTGTGCTTATTTGTTTGGAATCAACACCCACACAGTTGAAGGATTTTCCAAAGGAGATTCATAATCTTCCTTACATTTGTACAGGATCATGGTATAGTTCAAAATATAGAGAGATATTTCCTTTTCCTAATATTTTATATGAGCTCTATATAATGAGTGTTAATCCATTCCCATTATAGTATCAAATTCCACCAAGGGAAGGATCATGGGATTCTCTGGAAGAATCTTCCCATAGACGCTAAATGGAGAGAAGTCCGACACTTAGGTTGGATTGATCACACCACTATGTGTTTTCATAGATATATCTACTTCAAGGTATTGGGGTTTTGATTCAATAGTTCTAGAAATCATACATGATATAAAGGAATGAGTAAAACTATAATCAAATAAAAAAATCCATTTTAGAGTGTATAGTAATTGTACCTTATATTAATTCATTTTCATGTTCCACATCAGTGTTAGTAGTGGTATAATATTTCCATTTATGCTTTTTATTTGGTGGTTTTTAATGCTGATTACCATCAAATACTCGTGTTTAAGTGCTCTGGATTGCATAGTTCCCTTGCTCCCTACAGTTGAAGCATTGAACCATGGGTGGTTCCTTCCTTTACTCCATCACATTGGTCGACTTCATCATCCATCTTTGATATTCATGAGCTTCATGGCCTTCTCTTCCACACTTGAATCATTCCCCCGTTAATTTTAGATAATACAAATAATGTTTCGTCCTGTATTTTTGACATCTTAGATATTTTTTACATGTTGGTGATTAGATATTATTTCCTCCTTTTTCATTCGATCTGATATCTTGAGACTCTCTTTCATTTATTATCTTCATAAAATTGGAACTATTCACTAAAATGAATCTCTACATTGATATAACATCTAACTACTTTTTAATAACTCCCAAAGTCTCAGATATCTAGATCCTTTCTAATGTTTTATTTTAAACCCCAAAAGAATCTATTTATTTTTCTATCATTGTTCATAAAAAAACCCGAGGTGTATCTTGTAAGCTCTGTGAAATTTTCCTTGTAAGCCACAAAATATTCCACATCCTTTTTCATAAGATCTATGAATTATCTATCCATATTTTTTCAAAGAGTTCAAGGGAAATAATTGATAATAAATAACTTCTCAATGTATTCCCACTCTATTTCTATCATTTTATCCTTTAGCTTGGTACTCTTTATCAACATCCACTATTCATCTGCCTCTCCATCTAAACGATAGACATCCAAGGTGGATTTCTCCTTCCCAGAACAATGGAGCACAGAAAAGATATTCTATATTGTGTTAACCCATTATTCTGCAACAAGTGGATTGGAATATACACAAAACATAAGTATTCATTGTTTCATAAAGGACTCAATGGTCAGTTTCTCCTTCTTGGTTGAAGGTGGATGTTCCAAGATTCAAGTCATTTTTCATAACTTGAGACAGATAGGTAAGAATCACCATGAATATTTGAGCACAACCTATCATTGTATTAGGGATTTCGTTTAGACAATCATTGCATTATCCCTCACATGTGTTGTTGGTTTGGTTTCTCCTAATTCCCATCATTTTCTGAAATAGAAATGGTTTGAACAAAATATAAGTCAAAAAATCATGAAAAAATAATTTTTTAATATCATAAAATTAATTCTAAATTCATATATTATGGGATCTCTATGTTTAACCTTTTTCTCATATGATGCTTCTAGGTCCAAGAATTAATTTAGCTATATATCATTCATAATGGTTTGTAAAAAGTTTGTGATTAACCGAGCATAACACCTAAGAGTTTCAAACCAGGCATGAATCAAGGCCTCTTTTTCATGTACTAGGTGAAGATTAATTTAATAATCAATCTTCCCTTTTGGTTTATTACCACTAGGTAAATATGTATCAAAGCCAAATCCACTTGTAGTATTAAAATAGGTATTTTATTGCTTGAAAACCATAAACTCTTATACTTTACCAAAATATAGGATGTTTACTATTAATGGAACTTATCCTTATAGCTTTCACTAATGTTTTGTAATCCTAATTCCAAAATTAAATAAAATTTTTTCTAATATCAACTATTGTGACCAAACTTCTTGTTTCATGACTATTACATCATTTTTAAGATAAACAACCTAAAAGTGATACAATCCATGATCTAAAGTTTTAGTATCTTGGGAAAATTAAGATTACACATCAATTGTACATAATAAACTTAAAAATAATTTAAATCCTTATTCTAAATACTCTTAAAAGATATTAAATTATTCTTAATACATTTAATCACCTAAGTAAATAAATCAATTAAATGGTAGAGATAAAATCCTGATAAAGTAAGGAACAACATAGAATGAATAAGAAACATGAATCAATAGTGTATGGGTGGGCATAATCATCATCATCATTTCATAAGAATGGGACCATCATCATAATAATGAGGGAAACATTTGATAATGGCATTAAATTTAGAAAATTCATAGTAATGAAACATCATAACAAAGTTTCCAAATACCATGCATTGTTGTGAGTAAATCTAGCATCATTTTCACAGATAACATATGTGCGTAAATAGTAACATTGTAATTGTGAAAAAATCTAGCATCATATTCACACATAATACACATAATATCATTAGATATATCAAATTACCCAATAAATTTTAGGGATATATAATTTTAGTCCCACTCTTCACATCATAAAATGCCCATAATCATGCATGCCACATGTAAAGAGAACATATACCAATCATAGTCCTGAAATAAACCCCTGGAATGGAATGGATTTCATAATGGTTTCATAAATAATACTATAAGGAATAAACTTTGGGGATCACAAATTAATAAGGGGTCATATTTTGGAATAAAATATAATTTTTCTTTGAAGAAGAGACAAATCAATAGAAGTCAAAGATATTTTTTCAAAAAAATATTTTTCAAAAAAAATTGTAATTGGCTAAGAAGTCCATTTAACATGGTAAAAACATGTATATCCATAGAAAGAAATGGTACAGAATTGTGAAATTATTCTTTAATTATAATAGAGGAACATCCATACTAAGACTCATGTGAAAGAGAAGATAACCCAAAAATAAGTAATTGGGTTTGAGAATCTACATACCTTAAATCCTTCTTTATTTCATCGCTTTTCCTCCTCCTGAATAATAAACATAATTTTATTAAAACATGGAACAAAAATTGAATTATTTTTATTTTTTAACTATTTATAAATTATAATCATTGGATTATATTTATCAATTCCCTTTATTAATAGTGAAGCATTTTGATATCAAATTTTCCTTAAAATATCTTTTCTTTCTTTGATTTACAATCTTGCTTTATTATTACTTATAAATTATTAAGATTAACTCAAAAATCATAGAAATAAATATATTTATAAATTTAAGTATTATAAATAATTTATTATAATCATCAGTATGTGTGGTGATAGTAAAAAAATTGGTAGTGTCCTTATTGGCGGTTAACCGACCGTTAATGGGACATTATCCAAATACGAGGTGTGAGATATATATCATGTGCTTATTAAAAATAACATTTTTATAGGAAATTTCCATTATTATATGATGTTAATTTAATATTTAATAGTTTTAAGAAGTTTTGTATTAGAAAATAAAATTAGGATAGGGAGTTTAGGAAAGGAAAACCAAATAAAAGACAAAAGTAAATTACCTCTTTCTTGAAGTTGTTCCTTTTCGACGACCCTTAAATTCTTGAAATAATCGAGTTTTATTACTCCATAACATCCCTAAGTATGATAAGTGGATTGAGAGGGGGTATTTGGTGAGAAATTGTTATTTTTTATGTGGAAGGTAAGTGGTTTGTCAAGGGAGGTGTGGGGTTATTTATACTTGAGGAGAGAGGTATTTTAAGGATAAAATATTGAATAAATTATTATATCCAAGGTAAACCACTAAATAGTGACATTTATTACATTATGAATCATATATCAATAAAATAAAATTGATTTAGGACTTTAAAACCCTTTATAATCTAAATTCACTAGTTTATTAAAAATGATGGTGGAAAAAATGAAAAATTGTTATTTTAAAGGAATACTTTGGACTTTAGAATTTGGAAAATACTTTTTAGGTATGGAAAAAAATTTACTGTATTTAAATGACTCATTTATCAAATTAAATATGTTCTTGATTCATCAAATATTTATATGATTTATTAGGTCATTATAACATCATGAATACTATAATTTAAAATAAAGTAGTTATGAAAAACTTTATTTTACTATTCACCAAAAAACAAAATTATTTAATAAAAAATCTTAAAAAAATTGAAATAATGCTTTTAAAAATGATATTAATTTTATCAAAATAATTTTCTAACATAGGTAATTTTAATTTTTTAAATAAAACATTATGATTTTTATTAAATACAATAAAATATATTTTATCAAAAATGTGCTTAAAGTTTTACTGATTTTTTAATCTTGATATTTATTTTATGTCATTATAATATTTATATTTTCTTAAATTATTCATGATAAATATTTTTTTTATTTTATTTTATTATTTTTTGGTCAAATTATTATTCTAATGATCATGTCTCTATTTCAATGGTCTCGTTACCTCCTATAAATACCAATTTTTTCCTTCATTCAACATCCATTATAATTCCTCTCATGGTCCTATATATTTCTTTTCAAAGATTTTAATTGGTTTATTAACATTGTGTTTATTTTCCATAATGTTGTTTTTGGGGGTAATAATTCTAGTAGATCGGGGTGGTCCAAATTTTCTCATTCCACTTTTCTTATTTTCTATTTTGTTTGTCTCATTATAATGTTTAGACACCCTCCCATCCCCATAAACCCCCCACCCCACCCCATTGGAGACCCCCAACATCCTCCTAGACACCCTCCCACACCCCTAGACCCCCCCCCCCCCCACCCCACCCCACTAGACACCCCACACCCCTGAAAACCCCCTGGATAGCCCCCCACCCTTCTGGAAATCCCCCACCCCCTGGACAGCCCTCCCACCCTCTTGGATACCCTCCCACCCCCATGGACACCCTGGACACCCCCCCCCACCCCATTGGACAGCCCTCCCACGCCCCTGGAATCCCCCCCCCCACACACACACCCCTGGACACCCCCGGACACCCCCCCCCCCCAAGCCTCCTGGACAGCCCCCACTCCCCTGTACAACCCTCCCACCACTATGGACACCCTGGACAGCCCTCCCGCCCCACCCCTAGACACCCTTTGGACACCCCCACCCTCCTATACATCCCCCACCCCCAGGACAGCCCACCCACCCTCCTAGACACCCTCCCACCCCCCACGGACACCCTAGAAACCCCCCACCCTACTCTAAAGGCATCCCAACTTTCTGGAACCACCCCCACCCATTGGACACCCCTACACCCCTGGACACCCCCTAGAATCCCCCCTACCCCCACCCTCCTACACATCCCCACACCCCCTTGGACAACCCTCCTACCCTCCTGGAAACCCTCCCACACCCATGGACACCTTGGACACCCCCCACCCCACTGGACAACCCTCCCACACCCCTAGAACCCCCCCCCCCCACTAGACACCCCCCCCCCACACCCCTGGACACCCACTAGACACCCCCCACCCACGCTCGTGGACAACCCACCCCCTGGACAACCCTCCCACCCTCCTGGACACCCTCCCACCCCCATGGACACCCTTGACACCCCCACCCCCTAGAGAGCCCTCCCACCCTCCTGGACACCCTTCCACCCCCATGGGCACCCTGAAACCCCCTGGACACCCCCCACACACCTATACACCCCCTAGATAGCCCCCACTTTCCTGGACCTCCCCCACACCCTAGACAGCCCTCCCACCCTCCAACCTTCATGGACACCCTGGACCCCCCCCCCCCAACCCACTGGATAGACCTCCCAGACCCTTGACCCCCCCCCCCCACTAGACACCCCCCACACCCCATGAACTCCCTCCCCACCCCAGACAAGAATTCATACCAGAAAAACCATCAGAACTAGACCAAAACAAGAACCAGATAAAAATTAAACATTCCCATATATGACATTTAAAACATACAATGTCAACTAAAAACCTAAATTCGACCTAAATGACTACCAAATACACAATTATAATGACTATATTCAAAATTACATTTTACACTACAAAAAAACTAAAATCCAATCAATCCTATAAAATAATTTAACAATTCCACTTGTAAGTGTTTGACCTCTTGAGCACTATAGGGTTGAGGGTCATCAAATTTCTACAAATTAAAAGGATAACAATTAACATGTATAATGAATAAATCAAATGAAATATTATGGAAAAGTTTAAAAGTAAATATTACCAGGTTAAAGTTCAATAGTGTTCCAATTGTAATTATTTCATACATAAATCGTAACATATAATATCTTCATTCAATGACACCTTGTTTTTCATGAAAATTCTGTTTAAATGAGTGTAAATTAAAATATTATTTTTATGTAATACATCAAAAAGTAAAAATTATAAATGTATACTTACCTTTACTTTTACATATTTGATCTTAGAACTCCTTTTCTTTTTGTTTTTTCGAAATTAGACCCATAACCTGTTAGAAAATATTACGAATGGGATAAATTTAAAATTTATTATAGTATAGACAACTATTAATAAATTGAAATTTATTTTGCCAACATAATCTTAAAACTTTCCTGCACATCGCCATGGACAGAACATATCCAATAAAGTGTTTTCTCCCTTGGGTAAAAAACACCTAACATCCAATGATGACTGATAAAATAAAATTTAAGGTTAGTGGGTTTTTATGTTAAAGGATAATAAACTCTTCTCCAGAGATATTTTTTATAACTCTCACAAAAATGCATCATCCAACACTGTGTGATTATATTTTGTTCAAATATTTTAGCAATATAAATAATTATTTGTTCCTCATCCAATTCATGTTCTTCAGTGGAAATCAAAAGGGGGTCCATGAATCCATATACATATGTCATCTCATTATTCTCACACATGTTATAAAGATACATAATATAAAAAAGGCATATGTATACATTTTTAATAAATATAATGCAGGGAAAAGGTGTTAAGACTTACATGGAAAAAAATTTCACCACGTTGATGCCCAACTTATCTCCAATAACAAGAACCATGATATCATTTTTCACAATCCCCACATTTATTTCACATCCAAAAACATGAGCTTCCATTGGAAACTCATAATGATCGGCCAACAAATTTGAATATCTTGAAAATCTGTCAAGACTACTAGAATCTGTATCTGATGTCATATCCATTTTTATTTTTATTTTCTATACAGTATTTATTTACCTTTGAATTATTCCTGTAAAAATAATTAGAAAAATATATTAGTTTTCATATGTTAAAATAACTTTAATAAAAAAAATAAAATAGAAGATATAACATACATACCTCTATGGTAGTAAGTCGTAGAAGTCTGGATGGCCAAATTAAAAAATGGTCGATACTATGTCTAGCTATTGTCACCTCATCTGTAGGTAATGGTACTCGATCTGATCTATCTATAATATCATGTACAATGACCATATGATGCTATACCTCTAACTGTTGATGATGAATTCTATATCTTAAACAATATACCAACCCATATGCAACTATATGATGTTGAGGATCATCAACATACAACTCATAATAAGTAGGAAGCTATGGCGGATGAGTAGGATAACAAATGGGGTCCACAGGATGAGCTTGGGGAGTGGGAGCTATTGGCGGAGGTGGAGGATAAACAATGTGGTCTACAGGGGGAGGTGGAGGAGTGGGAGTTTCAATCTGAAATTTTCTTTGCATGTCTACAAAAATATACTGTACTGATGCTCTATATTTTCCTCTATCATCGCATTAATATTATAATCTTCAGCCTCCATGTTTTATAATTTTTTATAAACACCATCAATGGAAGACGTTGAAGAACGTGGAAACACTTTTCTTACTGGTACACCCGTCGGATATCATCGTACACGACTAGCATGTTCGGGCTTTCCCAATGTTGCAGATAAAATATCTTGCCTCCCAACATCTATAAATACCCCATGTAAGCTCTGCTCCTCACGAGAATCTTGTATTAATTAATTAAACATTTCTGTAATGATTCAAATTATATAAATAATATATTTAACTTAAATAAATAAAATAAATATCTTACAATCCTATCACATATGATTCTCTATTCTTCCAAAAGATATTGCCCCTTTTTTTCAACTGATATCTCTTCCATTTTACATGTCTAGATGGAGGGAATAGAGGGGAAACCTCTCCCGGTCTTGAAGACTCAGCTCTCAGTTTTTTTAAATTTTCCACCATCATTTGTTCGTCCAATAATGTATACCCTCCCCAAGATAAACTATGAGGGTATACATTTTTAGATTGGATATACTGATGAGATGTCCTTTTTTGATGTAAATTAAGAATAATAAATCATTAAGAAAACATTAATAAGATCATTTATATAATAAATCTTATAAAAGTTTACATTTCCCTTACCAGAAAGGAATCATTTATTTTACTTTCAACAAACTGTCTCCATGTGTCTTTATCTATGAAAGGATATATATGACATGGATTTTTATGACTCATATGGACAAAAATTAAATCATATGTGAGGGTTGATTTTAAATCCCCTATATCTCCTAGAATCCATCGATAATAATTTCTTCCTGACTCCTCTAGTGTTAGGAATATCAAATGTCATATGATAAATAAGAGGTAAAAATATTATACTAGAAATATGTAAATAATAGGTAAACAATAGAAAAAGATCTTACCAAAATCATCTCCCACAACTGAGATATTATCTCTTTTTCCACACTACTCCAATCATCATAAAAAATGCTTAGTTTCTCTTACTCTGATTTGATACAAAACTCTTAAAATATTTTGCATTTGGACCTCTAGGAATATCATTCTCATAAAACTCAACGAGTATCCTCTGGTCCTGGGTACGGGCAAGTGATAATTTTGGTAAATGTGTGCACCCACGTTTACCAACTCTTGAATTCTTCTTTGTCATTATGGGAGAATATGAGGAAGATTGGGGAACATCAATAGGAGCATGTGAATGTTCATCCCCAGAGGTATGATCACTATGCTCATCTCCAAAATCATGTGGTTGATCGACTGATTGATCTGTCATTATCCTTCAAATAAAAAAATAAACATTAGTTTAAAAATATACAAATTCAAATATTACAATAGTAATGTACACAGAAAATGGAAAATTGAACTATGTTACGTAATAGTAAACTTGGTTAATATGGTAAGAATGTTAAATAATGGTAAAGATGGTAATGATGGTAAACAGGGTAGTGTAATTTTCCTTCAACAAAATCAATAAATATATAAGTTACGTAAAGGTAAAATATGGTAAACTATGGTAAACATGGTAAACATAGTAAAAATGGTAAAAATGGTAGACATGGTAAACATGGTAAACATGGTAAACATGGTAAAAATGGTAAACATGGTAAAGTAATTATCATTTAACAAAAATAATGGATATATAATTTATGTAATGGTAAACATTATAAACTAAACTAAAAAAATTAAAATAAACAAAAACTTCTACTTATTTGTTTTAATATGCGTTTTAATAAAGAAAAAAATTACAATATATGAAATTTTATTAAAATAATAAATGTAAACAAGAAATAAACATATGTTAACTGTAATATTATTAATGTAAAAATGGATTGTTTTCCCAAATTCCTTCATCGTGATAGTTCCTTATGGCACAAACAATGTCTTTAACATGCTCATCATTATGTTCTGCTAATATTTCCATGGAAGTAGGGATCACACATAAATCAGCATCTTCATCAATTTGATCACCACCAACATATTGTTTTTTCCCTTGTAAAAAAATATACCCCTAAATGTATGATTGATCAAAAACATAGAAAATCTGTTTTTGGGTGTTTCCATTATAAAAGAATCTGATGTGTCTTCCAATCTATTCAGATTAACAACTGTCATTCAAAATTAATCGTTTCTAACACTGTTGTTACCGATAAACAATTTTCCATTAAAAATAGGAACTTTAAATTTAAAGTAATCAACCTCTCATATTTCATCAATGACTCCATAATATGCACTTGATGTAGAAATTGGGTTTTGTCTAATATGCACTGCTTCTACAAACACCAATACACCACTATTATGAACTGTACTTATGTTGTCCTGAGCTATTGTATGAAATGTAAATCCCTTAATGTCATACCCAGACCATGTTACCACATTTAAACATAGACCACCCACTAACCATCTTAATGTCTCTGATACATCTGATCTACCAAGAAAGCTCTTTTTAAAGCATGAAAAAACTGTTTTTCTGTGCTCATTCAAAATCCACATATCTTTCTTCTTTGGATGACATTATTTTAACTCATTAATATGTAATGTGATATACAGTTGAGCATCAACTATGTTATTCAAGATTTATAATTCTAACCTTCTCAACAGTTTAGCTGACAATGATTTGAATTTCAAGACACTAATCCCCTTTCCCTCATTATTAACTCGTTCATGGAAAGATGAAGGAAAACCTATGTGCTCCGCTGCAGCCAAGTAGCTGGTACAAAACTCCGCAAACTCCTCATAAATATTCTTTTCAATAATGGAGGCTTCAGGTCGATATGGACTCTTAACATAACCCTTTAATATTTTCATATACCTTTCAAAAGGATACATCCAACGAAGATATACAGGTCTGAAATGCATTATTTCTCGAACCAGATGTGTAAAGACCCGTAAAATTCAAGGAATTTTTTTTATTAATTTTCTTTGGGATTTTAAAAGAATGCAGTTTCAGACGGCACTTGATTCCGAAGCCCGGTGTGCCCGGAATTTCAATCCGAAGTTTAGCTCGGGTACGTTCAGTGAATGAACGAGCGGAAATTCCTACCTTTTAAACCAGTTCTCGGAATGGAATTCTGAGGGCACTGATATAACCGTAGAGCCAGTAATTTCTTATGAACGCTTAATCCAGAGTTTCTTTTACACGAGACAAGTTAATAAAAATTGTGGAAGTTAAAAATAAAAATTTAACAACAATTTTTATTTTTACTCTAAGTGTATAATCCTTGGAATGGAAGTTGGGTAACTACCCAACCTCCCTTGGGAGGTTATGAGGGTGGTGGGGACCACACGAACCCCATCCCTTCATGTCCTCTAACCCCCTAAACCCACCATTAATTGTGTTAACATAAGTTTAATAACTTATGGAGTTAATGAGGTGAGTTGATGTGGAATTCAAACACTTGAATTTCAAAAGCCTTGTTGTGTTAATAAAATAAGTTGAGAACTTATTTTATTTGGGTTGGTGTTTAGTTGTTTGAGAGCTTTTGGAGAAAAATCTAAGGAAGTCTTGATTTCTTCATTCCCTTTGACGAAGAACGCGAAGAACGAATGATCTCCGACGTGGAGCACCGAGCCCTCGAAGACCGTCTTCCGCGACAACGACCCGCGACGAGACATCTTCTTCCACGACATTCTTCTTCCGCGACAGTTTTCCATGACGAAATCTCCATCAATGTCTTCGAATCCTCGCTTCTTGAAGCCGACATTCGTCATCTCTTTTATCAAGGTAGGGGTTGTTTATTTAATTTGTTTGTGTTTATCACCTTGTCGTTCTTCATGAAAATACGACCAAATGATATCGATTTACGGGAGGGTGCCGGACCGCACAAACACGGCCGACCAACCTCCTTCATCCTTGTTTCATACTTTGTGGTTTGGACAGAATGGCGTGGTGCCGTCGCACCACGCGGGAATCGCACGGCAAGTAATGCGTGGCGCCGTCGCGCCGCGCCGTGAAGTTGAACAAGGACGCGACGTCGTCGCGCCACGTCGAGGAAAACCGAAGACATCGCGGCAGGAGGAGGGCCGTGGCGGAAGGGCACGGTGCCATCGCACCGCGCCAGACGAACTAACCTACGGCCGGTTCCGGGCCGCGGCGGAGCAGGGTGACCGGCGGCCGGTTCCGGGCCGCCGGTGTCGGCAAAGGAGAAAGGATCGGCCGTCGCCGGTCCTTGTCGGCAGAACCGGCTGGCCGGTGCGGGCCGGACGGACAAAGGGGAGCCGGGGGAATTAATTACCCCGGTCAGCCTACAAAAATGGCTCCCTTAATTGGGGGGGCGCGGTTACACCAGGGGGGGCAGGCACCCCCCCCCCCCCCCCCACCCCCTTTGCCAATGGCTTGGCTGTTGGCCGAGCTGGCCAGTGCGCTGGGCGCGCTGTGCCCAGGCCGGGCCTACTGCCTGGCCAGTCCGCCAGGCCAGGCCGTGCCAAGGCCGGGCCGACCCGGACCCGGGGCGGGTCGACCAGGTTTGGGCCGACCGGGGGGTTCTCGTGCTGGGTCGGTCCGGGCCGTTTTCGGACCGTCTATGGTCTTTTGCCCATAACATGGGATACGGACCTCCGATTGACACACCGTCAGTTTCGATGTGATCCTTGAATCGAGACGGTCGTTTCGGTATATCGCACTGAAGGTTTCGGAATACTTTGAGTTCGTCCGGGTTTGTTCGTACACGAAACCAACCGGGCCCTCGGAGCGGAAACGCTCATATCTTAAGCTCCGGACGTCCGAATGACGTGCCGTCGACTTTGTTGGTTTCCTCTTAGTGAGGTTGATCTTTTGGCTTACTCTGCTAGAGGTTTGGACTTAGGTGGAGTACGGTCGGGTTGTTTTTTCCTTAAAACCAAACGGGGCCCCTAGGACGAAAAAGCCAATAACTCTCAGACCGGGCGTCCGATTGACGCGCCATCTGCAACGTTGAGTTCCTGTTGACGATACGGAACTTTTGGATACATCAGCTCTAGAATATGTGTCAATTGATGTATCAGCCTCTCGGCTCGTGGAGCGGACCCTCCCAAACGAGCTTGCTGTGTGCGGGAACCCTAGAGCTGGTTTCGACTACTACTATGACTGTGACGTCGACTATGCAGAGATCCTCAGTGGATTCGACGATGACGAATACATCACTCAGTGATCCTGTGTGGATCAGTACTTCCAATCCTGTGTGGGTCAGCGCTCAGTGTTTCTGTGTGAGCAAGCGCCTACAGATCCTCTGTGGGTCCGATCCTTTGTGGGTCATTACGGGGGTTAGTACCTATCGATCCTTTATGGGTCTGACGACTTAGATGGATCAGTGATCATCTCTATCGTCTTTCGAAATAGTATACATGTGTGAGATGAATCCTGTTTTACTTTCCTGTGTGGATTGTGTTGTGCTATCCTGTGTGGATTTACGTTTTTCTTTCTTATGTGGATTGTGTTGTGCTATCCTGTGTGGATTACATTTTGCTTCCTATGGGGAATACGTATGCTTTCCTGTGTGGACTGGGTTGTACTTGGGCTCGGAGGTTGGAGCATATTGGAATTGATGACTTAGGTATATGTATGGGCATATACCCTAGCAGTGTCGGATGTTACTTTGTGATAGTATCTTTCCTTTTTGGTTTATCCTTTGTGGATTTTGGGAGACCTTCAGGGGTATCGGGGTCCCTACTGAGTAGCTTATACTCACCCCTGCACGAGCTATGCCCACACTATGTTGTGTTGGTTGCAGACGACGGACATCGCTGATCGTGGTGGAGGCTTGCGGAGCAGGATGGTACGTGGAGGTGGACCACTGGGCGGGACGTACTCGGAGCGGTAGGCTGGACCCGAGGAGCAGTGGGGGCTTTCTGTACCCACCTTTCTGGTGGAATTCCCAGTGGATAGCTCGTCATTGCGGATTTACCTTTCAGTTGATGTTTTCCCTTTTTGAGTTGTACTTTACTTTCAGTTTGGGTTTGTATACTGGCCCACTTACTTTCCCGCACTTACTCTTGTACCAAATTTTACTTAGTGATTACTTCTACTGCTTGTTTACTCTGTGGTGTTTGTTTACTTTACAAAGGCAATGACTTCCCTTTTTACCGGAATTTACGCCTTGGTGCTAGTCGCCAACCCCTGGCCTATGGAAGGCAGGCTTGGGGTAGTCACGGAACGGGCTCCGAGGACGGGTCATGAAAAATTGGTATCAGAGGAGTTCGGTTCTACCGCAAAACTTTGGACTCTGATCTTTTTCTATATGAAGCAATAGTGTTTAGCGTATTGAGTGTGGTTATCAGTCCAGGGAGTCCAGTGTTGGTGCGGCGGCCGACGTATCCATACACCAGGACCCTGACTTCTGATTTCCGACTTAATGCACGAAAACATTGATTGCATGTGTGTTTCAAGTTTTCTTTGTGGTTAATTTGTGTCAGCTCACCAGGTATACTGTTTGACCGTGGCGCACCTGTTTCCTTTTCAGTATGGCCCCACGACGACAGCCAGCTAGGGTTCTGAGAGTTGAGCGTGACGACAGCCCACCAACCGACGAGGCCTCGGTGCAGGGCCCTTTGTCAGCAGTGGAACCGGCGGTAGCTCTACCCGCCGAGCCACCGATGCTTCCAGCACCATCCGCTGACGATGCACATCGCCTCAGTGCACTACATGAGTTGCAGTGCCAGTGACCGCTCAGGTTTCGTGGGGAGAAGGACCCCCAGACAGCTGAGGACTGGCTGGAGGCAGTGGTGAGAGTTTTCCGGTTAGTGAGGACACCAGCAGACCTCATGGTGATCCTCGTAGAGAGCCTACTGCACGCAGTAACAAGACGATGGTGGAGCTTGAGGCTCCAGGTGCACGATGAGGCATCTCTTCTCTGGACAGATTATGAGAGCCTTTTCCGCTCTGAGTTCGTCCCAGCCACCCTCCGTGCGGTGCGCATTCAGGAGCTTCTTCAGCTATGACAGGGCAGCATGACGATCACCCAGTACGCGGTGAGATTTACCGATCTCTCGTGCTACTCTACAGATATGGTACGAGACCCATTCTTCCGGGCTCGGACCTTTGAGAAGGGATTGAGAAACGGGATCAGAGCATCGCTGATCTCCCTCAGCATTCCGACTCAGACAGGAGTACTGGAGCGAGCCCTTTTGATCGAGATCTTTCTTGCTGAGTCTACACTAGTGTCGAGACCCACTGCAGGGCGGCACGTAGCAGAGTCTTCTGCAGCAGGTAGTCGACGGATGACTCATGGGTCCAGGCACACTAGACCCTCAGGCAGATGACCTCAAGGACACTGGCTTAGCAGTGTGGGACACACAGCGAGGAGCCAGTCTTTCGAGAGGCAGGCAGTGCTACTCATGCGTCGGGCAGGGCCACATGGCTCGTGACTGCCCGACCCGCCATGCCGAGGAGCAGCATACGGTTGAGGGATGACTGAGGCAGAGGCAGAGGGTCGACCGTGGCGGTCCGCAGGGAGCAGGTGGACGAGGCAGGGGAGCTGGCCGAGCAGCAGGTGGTGGGTGACGCTTTGAGGCTTTACCACTACCACCACCAGGAGGTCCACCCCGACCACAGGGAGTTGGCAGGAAGAGACAGGCACAGCTCCAGGAAGCGGAGGCCTACGACCACGGCGCGCCCGAGATGATTCGAGTTACTATCTGTGTATATTCCACTCTTGTTGTAGTTCTTATAGACACACGAGCGGGTCACTCTTTCATAGCTGCCGCCCTTGTTCGGAGCTCAGAGATTCCGACAGAGCCGTTGGCTCGATCCTTACGGCTAGAGACCCCTACGAGAGCAGACTCGATGATTACGCACTGGTGCCGGTAGTGTGAGCTTACTCTAGGAGGTGAGAGCTTCGGCTGGGATCTTCTTGTAGCAGTGTCGAGGCCTTATGACGTCATCTTGGGCATGGATTGGTTGTCTACATTCCATGCACAGATTGACTCTATTAGGCGCAAGGTGCGATGTGTACGCACTGACGGGAGCAGGTTCACCTTCACCGGCAAGAAGGAAGCCTTTTCAGCACAGGATGGAATTCCGCAGAGGAGAGTACAGCTCATCACTCACCAGTTGGCTAGCCTCATCGTAGGAGCTATTGACGTGCAGAGTCCTAGTTTTCCTGCTGTGGTGGATCAGTATGCGGACATTTTCCCTGACGACGTTCCAGGGATACCTCCTCGCAGAGAGGTAGACTTTTATATTGACATGTACCCCATGAGATCCCTGATATTGACTCCAGCATATCGGATGGCCCCCACCGAGCTTCGAGATCTACGGGTACAGTTGGAGGACTTACAGGGAAAGGGATTCATCCGACCGAGTGTTTCACCCTAGGCTTCCCCGATTTTGTTCGCCAAGAAGGCAGATGGGAGATTACGACTTTGTGTTGACTCTCGTCACCTGAACCAGGTGACAGTGAGTAACAAATATCTACTACCGAGGATTGATTACCTCTTCGATCAGCTCAAGGGAGAATGGTGGTTCTCAAAGATAGACCTCAGGTCAGGCTATCATCAGCTCAGATTTCGAGACGAGGACGTGCAGAAGACGGTATTCAGATGTCGGTATGGCCACTATGAGTTCTTGGTTATGCCTTTCGGCGTAACCAATGCTTCAGCATTGTTCATGGCCCTAATGAACAGGATCTTTCAGCCATACCTCAATCGATTTGTCGTGGTCTTCATCGACGACATTTTGATTTACTTGACGACTGAGGAGGGGCACACCTACCACTTGTGGGTTGTACTATACACACTCTGAGAGCATCAGCTTTATGGTAAGATCTCGAAGTGTCAGTTCTGGATACGCGAGGTCCACTTCTTGGGACACATCATCTCTGAGGCGGGAGTTGCAGTGGATCCTGCGAAGATTGAGGCAGTTCTAGCTTGGGAGCCACCCAGGAGCGTGACGGAGGTGCGGAGTTTCTTGGGAATAGCTGACTACTACCGGAGATTCATGCTAGACTTCTCCAAAGTTGCAGCACCACTCTCAGCTTTGATGAAGAAGGGGAAACCCTTCGTGTGGTCAGACAGATGTCAGCAGTGCTTCCAGGAGCTGAGACAGAGATTGACCAGCGCGCCTATCTTGAGGTTTCTTGAGGAGGGAGTAGGGTACGTAGTCTACTGTGATGCATCAGGGACCAGACTCGGATGTGTCCTGATGCAGTAGCGGGCAGTGATCACCTATGGATCACGTCAGTTGAGGCCACATGAGCAGAACTACGGTACCCCTAACCTAGAGTTAGTAGCAGTGGTCTTCGCTCTGAAGACATGGTGACACTACCTGATGGGCGAGGGTTTTAAAGTCTTTTCTGACCATTAGAGTCTCAGATACATCTTCTCTCAGAAGGATCTGAATCTGAGATGGCGGCGATGGCTCGAGTTCCTCCAGGACTATGACTTTGAGATAGTCTATACTCCTAGGAAGGGGAATGTGGTGGCTGATGCTCTAAGTAGGAGGACGGGCATTCAGCTACTTGAGGAGGCAACAGAGCAGCTATCCTCCTTGCAGATATCCTTCGTGGATAGAGATGGAGCAGCCTTCCTTCAGTCTCTCACAGCCACTCCTCCACTACTGCAGTGGGTCAGAGAGGCATAACGTTGGGACACTGACTGTGAGACGCGGCGTGCACAGATATCCTCAGGACATGCACTTGATGGTTGCTCCTTTGAAGCAGAGCACGAAATCCTTTTCAGAGGACTTACCTTGGTACCAGTAGCTTTACGAGAGGAGGTGCTGAGAGAGTTTCACACTTCTCCTTTGGCGGTACATCCTGGAGTGGAAAAGATGTACCAGGACCTCAGACGACAGCACTAGTGGTCGGGCATGAAGAAGGTTGTGGCAGAGTTTGTTTCTCGATGCCTCACCTGCCAGCAGGTGAAGGCAGAGCACCAAGTACCAGCAGGCTTGGTACAACCCTTAGAGGTCCTGGAGTGGAAGTGGGATGGGGTATCTATGGACTTCATGACTGGACTTCCACGCACTTCCAGAGGTCACGACTCCATCTGGGTGATTTTCGACTGACTCACCAAGTCGGCGCACTTTCTACCCATCATAGAGCAGGGCTCAGTGGAGAGCTTGGGACTTCTTTACGTTCAGGAGATTGTATGGCTTCACGGTGTGCCATCATCTATTGTCTCTGATCGAGATGCTCGCTTTACTTCCCGGCTTTGGAAGGGGTTATAGGAGGCATTCGGGACGCAGCTACGTCTGAGCAAAACCTTTCACCCTCAGACGGATGGTCAGAAGGAGAGGACCATTCAGACTCTCGGGGACATACTCCTCGCATGTGTCCTCGACTTTGGTCGCAGCTGGGAGGACCACCTACCCTTGGTGGAGTTCGCGTACAACAACAGCTACCACTCCACCATCGAGATGGCACCAAACGAGGCGTTGTACGGCAGACCTTGCAGATCTCCTTTGTGCTGAACAGACCCTAGGGAGTCAGCACTTGTGGGACCGGAGATGGTCCAGGACATGAAAGAGAAGGTCCAAGTCATCCAGGAGTGGATGAGGACAGCTCAGAGCCGGCAGAATTCATATGTTGACAGGAGGCGGAGGCCACTAGATTTCGAGGATGGCGACCACGTCTTCTTGCGTGTCTCACCTCGACGTGGATTACAGAGATTTGGCCGAGGCGGAAAGTTTTCTCCACACTTCATCGGACCATTCCAGGTCCTCAGTAGGATTGGTGAGGTGGCTTATCGTCTGGCTCTACCACCTTAGTTGCACCAGGTGCACGACGTCTTCCACGTATCTCAGCTGAGGAGATACGTGCATGACCCGATGCATATCATTAACCATGGGGAGCTTGAAGTTGATGATTGGGCGACTTTTGCGGAGGTCCTAGTGGAGATGGAGGATTGACAGGAGCGGGTCCTACGTGGACGGTCGATTCCTCTAGTGTGCATCAGATAGCAGCACGGGAACCTCTAGGAGAGCACATGGGAGCGGGAGGCTCAGATGCGTGCTCAGTACCCACATTTTTTTCCCTAGTTTCGGTGTATCTTTACGGGGACGTAAAGCCCTGAGGTGGTAGTAATGTAAAGACTTGTAAAATTCAAGGAAAATTTTTTCTTAATTTTCTTTGGGATTTTACAAGAATGTAGTTTCAGACGACACTTCATTCTGAGGCCCGGTGTGCCCGGAATTTCTATCCGAAGTTTATCTCGGGTACGTTCAGTGAACGAACGAGCGGGAATTCCTATCTTTTGAACCGGTGCTCGGAATCGAATTCTGAGGGCATCGATGGAACTATAGCGCCAGTAATTTCTTAGGAACGCTTAATCCGGAGTTCCGTTTACACGAGACAAGTTAATAAAAATTGTGGAAGTTAAAAATAAAAATTTAGCAACAATTTTTATTTTTACTCTAAGTGTATAATCCTTGGAATGGAAGTTGGGTAACTACCCAACCTCCCTTGGGAGGTTATGAGGGTGGTGGGGCCCACACGAACCCCACCCCTTCATATCCTCTAACCCCCTCAACCCACCATTAATTTTGTTAACTTAAGTTTAATAACTTATGGAGTTAATGAGGTGAGTTGATGTGGAATTCAAACACTTGAATTTCAAAAGCCTTGTTGTGTTAATAAAATAAGTCGAGAACTAATTTTATTTGGGTTTGTGTTTAGTTGTTTGAGACATTTTGGAGAAAAAGCTAAGGAAGTCTTGAGTTCTTCATTCCCTTTGACGAAGAATGCGAAGAACGAACGATCTCCAACGTGGAGCGTCGAGCCCTCGAAGGTCGTCTTCCGCGACACCGACCCGCGACGCGATGTCTTCTTCCACGACGTTCTTCTTCCACAATGTCTCTTCCACGACGGTTTTCCGTGACGAAATCTCCGTCAACGTCTTCTAATCCTCGCTTCGCGACGCCGACGTTCATCATCTCTTTTATCAAGGTAGGGGTTGTTTATTTAATTTGTTTGTGTTTATCACCATGTCATTCTTCGTGAAAATACGACAAAATGATATTGATTAAAGGGAGGGGCCCGGACCGCACAAACACGACCGACCCTCCTCCTTCATCCTTGTTTGATACTTTGTGGTTTGGACGGAATGGCATGGTGTCGTCGCACCACACGGGAATCGCACGGCAAGTAATGCGCGGCGCTGTCGCGTCGCGCCTTCAAGTTGAACAAGGACGAGACACCGTCGCACCGCGTCGAGGAAAACCGAAGACACCGTGGCCGGAGCGGGGTCGCGGAGGAAGGGAGCGGTGCCGTCGAACCGCGCCGGACGAACTAACCCACTGCCAGTTCCGGGCTGCGGCGGAGCAGGGTGACCGACGGCCGGTTCTGGGCCACCGGTGTCGGCGAAGGAGAAAGGACCGGCCGTCGCCGATCCTTGTTGTCAGAACCGGCCGGTCGGTGCGGGCTGGCCGGACAAAGGGGAGCCGGGGGAATTAATTCCCCCGGCCGGTCTACAAAAACGACCACCTTAATTGGGGGGTCGCGGTTACAACAGGGGGGCAGGCGCCCCCGTTGGCCGAGTTGGCCAGTGCGCTGGGCGCGCTGTGCCCTGGCCGGGCCGGGCCGTGCCGGGCCGGGCCGACCCAGACCCGGGGCGGGTCGACCCGGTTCGGGCCGACCGGGGGGGTCTCGGGTCGGGTCGGTCCGGGCCTGAAACCCCCGTTTTCGGACCATCTTCAGTCTTTTGCCCATAACATGGGCTACAGAACTCTGATCGACGCACCGCCAGTTGTGATGCGATCCTTGAATCGAGACGGTCGTTTCGGTATATCGCACTTAAGGTTTCGGAATACTTTGAGTTCGTCCGGGTTGGTTCGTACACGAAACCAACCGGGCCCTCGGAGCGGAAACGCTCATATCTTAAGCTTCGGATGTCCGAATGACGTGCCGTCGACTTTTTTGGTTTCCTCTTAGTGTGAAAGATATTTTGGCTTACTCCGCCCGAGGTTTGGACACAGGTGGAGTATGGTCGGGTTGGTTTTGCCTTAAAAACCAACCGGGCCCCTCGGACGAAAAAGCCAATAGCTCTCAGACCGGGCGTCCGATTGACGCGCCGTCTACGACGTTGAATTCCTGTTGATGATATGGAACTTTTGGATACATCAACTCTGGACTATGTGTCAGTTGATATATCAGCCTCTCGACTCGTGGAGCGGACCCTCCCTAACGAGCTAACTGTGTGCGGGAACCCTAGAGCTGGCTGCGACTGCTACTGTGACTGCGACGACGACTGTGCAGAGATCCTTAGTGGATTTGACGACGACGACTACAACACTCAGCAATCCTGTGTGGATCAGTGCTTCCGATCCTGTGTGGGTCAGCGCTCAGCGATTCTGTGTGAGCCAGCACCTATAGATCCTATGTGGGACCGATCTTGTGTGGGTAATTGCGGGGGTTAGTACCTATCGATCCTTTGTGGGTCTGACGACTTAGATGGATCAGTGATCATCTGTATCGTCTTTCGAAGAAGTATACCTGTGTGAGCTGAATCCTGTTTTACTTTCCTGTGTGGACTGTGTTTTTCTATCCTGTGTGGATTTAAGTTTTTCTTTACTATGTGGATTGTGTTGTGCTATCCTATGTGGATTACGTTTTTCTTCCTGTGTGGAATACGTATGCTTTCCTGTGTGGACTGGGTTGTACTTGGGCTCAGAGGTTGGAGCGTATTGGAATTGATGACATAGGTATTTGTATGGGAATATACCCTAGAAGTGTCAGATGTTACTTCATGATTGTATCTTTCCTTTGTGGTTTATCCTTTGTGGATTTTGGGAGACCTTCGGGGGTCTCGGGGTCCATACTGAGTAGCTTATACTCACCCCTGCATGAGCTATGCCCGCACTACGTTGTGTTGGTTGCAGACGACGGACAACACAAATCGTGGTGGAGGCTTTCGGAGTAGGATGGTACCTATAGGTGGACCACTGGGCGGGACGTACTCAGAGCGGTAGGCTGGACCCGAGGATCATTGGAGGCTTTCTGTACCCACCCTTCAGGTGGAATTCCCAGTGGACAGCTCGTCGTTGCAGCTTTACCTTTCAGTTTATGTTTTCCCTTTTTGAGTTGTACTTCACTTTTAGTTTGGGTTTCTATACTGGCCCACCTACCTTTCCGCACTTACTCTTGCACCATCATTTACTTAGTGTTTACTTCTAATGCTGGTTTACTCTGTGGTGTTTGTTTACTTTACAAAGGCAATGCCTTCCCTTTTTACCGGAATTTACTACTTGGTGCTAGTCGCCATCCCCTGGCCTATGGGAGGCGGGCTTGGGGTAGTCACGGCATGGGCCCCGAGGACGGGTCGTGAAAAGATGATTCATTAAATGCACCATCATATCAAAAAAAGATAGAGGAAAATACATTTCAAATTGACAAAGTATAGAAATGTCATCCTTTTCCAAAATGTTCAAAGAATTCACATCAATCACCTTTTTACAAATTGAATTGAAAAAATATCACAACTTCATTATAGTCTTTCGGACACTGGTGGGAAATATTCCATTCAATGAAAATGGTAGAAGTTGTTGCATCATGACGTGAAAATCATGAGATTTCATACCTATCAACTTCAAATTTTTCAACGAGAAATTTTTTTTACATTTGAAGAATAACCTTGAGGCACTTTGATATCATGAAGACACTAAAAAAAGATAATTTTCCCCCTCTTGGATAATGTATGACAAGCTAGGGGAAGAAATGTTCGTCTTCCATTTGGAGTGGGATCTAACTCCAAACGTATTCCCATTGATAGTAAGTCTATTCTTGGATTCAACCCATTTTTGTATTTCACTTAATATCTAACAATGTTCCAATCAAACTATCATAGATATTATTCTTCACGTTCATGACATCAGTATTATGTTTCACTTCATGATATCTCCAATATGGTATCTCAAAAAATATTGACATGTTCTTCCAAGTATGTCTATCATTACCAGATTTCTATGTCTTTCCCAATGTCACATTATGTTTTTTCACCCTCTGAAAATACACATCAGGGGATAAAGGTTTTGGAGAAATATCAAATTCTGGTGAGACATTGAATGCCTTTTTTAGTCTTCTATAAGAGTGATCCATAGGAAAAAAGGTCAGTGACCCATGTATACTATTTTCCTCCCATGATGCAATTGAAAATATGAATTCTTTTGTTCGAAAATTGGACATGCTTTATGCCCCTTAACATTGTATCTAGACAAATTTCTAAATTCTGGGAAGTCTTTTATAGTGAACATAAGCACTGCATGCAGTTGAAAATATTCCATTTTATAAGAATCATACACCCTAATACCATTTTCCCATACAAGTTTCAAATCATCAATCAATGGTGACAAAAAAAATTAATATCATTTCCAGGTTTCTTCGGACCAGAGATCATTATACTCAACATGAAATATTTTCGCTTCAAACAAACTTCAAGAGAGAGGTTTTAAATTACTAATAAAATAGTCCATGAACTATGTGTGATACTGTGGGTTGGGTATGGATTCATTACATCTATGCACAACCGTAGTCTGAGATTTCTAATTTCATTTCCAAATGTAGGATATTGTTCATCAATTTTCATCCATTATGGAAAATCAGCAGGATGATATATTTTTCCATCACATATATAGTCATCAGCATTCCATATTAACCTTTTTTCTTCATGTGAATTAGAAAATAAACGTTTCAAATGATGAATTATAGGAAGATACCAAAATACATGGGAAGGGATATTTGTAATCTCTACATCAGCCTATGATTTTTTTAACTTATATCATGATGTCCCACATTTAGGACACTCTAACAGAAACTCATATTCCTTCCTATATATCATACAGTCATTCGGACAGGCATGTATTTTCTTGTATCCCAATCCCATCAGGCATAATATTTTCTTGTCCTTATAATGTGAATTAGGAAGATCGTTTCCTTTTGGAAGAATGTATTTCAATAATTGTAACAGCTCTGTAAAACTTCTGTCAATCCATCCATGTTTCTCCTTGAGGTTAATCAATCTTAACACCACTGAAAAAATCATAAAATCCATACATCCAGGATAAAATGTTTCTTTAGCATCACCATATTGACGTGAAACTGTTGGATCTATCTCAATTTTTTCTATTGCAATATCACAAATCATTTCTTCAATTCCATCGGAGTTACCATCTTGCAAATCATCATCTTTAGTAGATCTAACATTCTGTCCAGTTTCGCCATGCCAAATCCAAGGGATGTAACTCATATTAAAACCATGAAACATTATATGATATTCCATCTCTCTACTTTTCAACTTATACATATTCAAACATTTGAGGCATGGACAGAAAAAAATGTCACTGATTGGGAGATTTCGTTTAGAAAATTCCAAAAAAGCATCAACACCTTTCTCATATTCATTACTCATTCGATGTATCGTAATCCAACATTGTCTCATTATTACCTATATCAAATATCAAAATTATACATCTTTTTATGATAATATAAATATACATTTATATGAAAAATATCATAATTTTAATGTAAAACAATTTTGAAATATTAAACAAATCTATGTGTATTTGAAAAATATATGCCTGAAAATGATTTTAAAAATAAAATAAAGTTAGATATAATATTTTTAAATTAATCTTGGATACTTTATTCTTAAGGTACACAAAGAATACATCCTAGTGCAACTGGATACCAAATTCACCCTTTCGTAAAAAAGAAATATGAAGTATAAATATTAAAATATGTATACATTCACTACTAACAATTATACATATCCTACTGATTTGAAACCATTGGTATATACCCTGAAACCGTTGGGATAGAATACCCCAATGGTTTCACATTCTGTTGGCATGATGGTTGTTGCAATATCCCTATAACAATGGTTCTACAAGAACTATTGGTATATAATACCTGAAGTTACAATATGCCAACGATTTCAATGAAACTGTTGAGATATATATACCAAGGGGGTGTCCAAGGGGGTGGGGGTCGTCCAGGGGGTGGGGGCCTGTCCAGGGGGTGGGGGTATCCATGGGGGTGAGGGTGTCCATGGGGGTGGGGGAGTGGTGTCCAAGGGGTGAGGGGGTTGTCCAACCCATACACCATTGGACACCCCACCCCTTGGACACCCCATGTACCCCACCCCCAACCCCTAAACAGAACCCCCACCCCTCTAGACTCCCCCACCCCTGGACACGCCCACCCCCCCTAGACACCACCCCCACCCCCTACCCCCTTGGACACCCCCTGGACACCACCCACCCCACTGGACATCCCCCACACCCCCAGTACACCCCCACCCCCTAGACACCCCTACCCAATTGGAAATCCCCCTAACCCCCCTTGGACACCACCTCCTACACCTTACCCCATTATACACCCCCTGGAAAACCCCTAGACACCACCACCCCACTTGACAGCCTCCTCACCCCCTGGACACCCCCACCCCCTTGGAAAGACCCCCCCCCCCCCCCTGACACCACCCCCACCCCCCTTTGACAACCCCTGCACACCACCACCCCCTTGGAAATCCCCCCACCCCCTGGACATCCCCCACCCCCTCTGGATATCCCCCCCCCCACACACACACACACCCCACCCCCTAGATATCCCCCTCACCCCCTGGACACCCCACCCCTTGGAAAGCCCCCTCACCCCCACCCAGACACCACCCCCACCCCCTAGGACACCCCCCTGGACAACAACACCCCCATGGATATCCCCCACCCCCTGGATAGCCCCCCACCCACTGGACATCCCCCCAACCACTCTGGACAGACCCCACCCATTGGACACCCCCACCCCCTAGACACCCCAAACCCCTTGGACAACCCACTAACCCCCCCTGGACACCACCCCACCCCCTAGAAACCACCCCCACCCCTACCCCTTTGGACACCCCATGGACACCCCCACCCCCCTGTACAGCCCCCTCATCCCTAGACCCCCCCCCCCACCCCACCACCAGGACACCCCTATCACCTTTGAAAGCCCCCCCCCCCCACTCCCTGGACACCCCCACCCCTAGACACCCCCTACCCCCTTGGACATCACACTACCCCCACCCCCGAGACACCACCCCCACCCCCAAGAAACCACCCCCACCCCTACCCCTTGGACCCCCCTGGACACCCCCACCCCCTGGAGAACCCACACACCCCTAGACCCCCCACCCCACCACCAGGAAAACCCTATCATCTTAGAAAGCCCCCCCCCCCCACCCTTGGACACCACCTCAACTCCCTTGGACACCCCCTAGACACCACCACCCTTTGGACATCCCCCCACCCCTTTGGACACCCCCCCCCCCCTGAACCCTCTGTATACCCCCACCCCTAGACACCCCCCACCCCATTGACAACCCCCCCCCCCCACTGGATAGCCCCCACCCCTCTGGACACCCCACTCCCCCCAGGACGCCACCCCCCCAGGACACCCCTACCCTCTTGGACACCCCCTTACCCCCTAGACAGCCCCTGGACACCCCCAACCCCTTGGACGGACCCTGCACCCCTGGACACCACCCCCACACCCTTCGACACCCCCTAACACCTACACCCCTGGATATCCCCCACCCCCTTGACAACCCCACCCAATTGGACAGCCCCCCCATCCCCTTGGACACCACCTTTATGTGTGCACACACATGATAGAACACAAAAAAATCATAAACTTTCATTATATCACTTCTATGGTTTATTTTACCAGAAAAAATTTTAGCATGGTATAAATGACCACTATGAAACATACCATGATATCAAGAACAAAGATAGAAAAATAACAACTCAAAAAATTAGTTTAGGGCATCGTGAAAAATAAAAAATGAAACTGATCCATGTGAGGCTTACTTGAGTGTTTCAAGTCGTCCTGATAGATCTGGTGATGATAAAGATGATGAATTATCTTGGCAAAGCGAGGCCAGAGGGCATGACTTCGAAGAATCATTTCTAGGTTTTCCATGCTAGAGAGACAAGTCACATGTTTCCCAATCAAAGAAAAAATAGAATGACTAAATATGGGGCATGATAAATCATTTAAAATCTTTATCATGTTAGTTATTTAATAACTGATGTGATAAACTATTTTTTCTATGTTTATAACATTGATTATTTAATAACTATTGTAGAAAATTATTTATCACATCGGTTATTTTATAACTGACGTTATAAATTGCACTTTGTCACGTCGGTTATAAAATAACCGATGTGATAAACCCCCAGATTCAATTTGTCACATCATTTATAAAATATCCAATGTGATAAAGATAATCTTAGTTTTTATTACGCCAGTTATAAAATAACTGATTTAAAAAATTTATTCTCAATGATTTATCACATTAGTTATTGTATAACCTATGTGATAAATCAATTTTTAAAGCTTTTCGTGTCGGTTATATAAAACCAACGTGAAAAATTCTGACATGTTAAACGCTTTTTACACTATTGAAAATAAGGTAAAACCTGAAATAATGTTTCTTAGTCACCATAAACCTTCTCAATAGCTTTCTATTTTTTAAATCATGCCTTCTTGTATGAGATTTTGTATCCATATTTACTCACTATGTGTTCCTATATTAACTCAACATGAACATCCTGGTTAACTCTGATCGTACCAATTACATTGAAGTGTATGAATTTTGAGTTAAGGTGTCTATGATCTTGTATCAACCTCAGATTCAAAAAGGTGTGTGGTCTATAAAATTTTCTAGTTTCTCAATAAGGTAAATTTATAACAAGGGTAATTTTCAATCGCATCTTGCATATGTCACTATACTATTGACATTTTATAGAAAGTTACAATCTTGTAGAGTCATATATGAGATAAATGTAATTTTTCTTCACATGGTAATGCTTTATAATTGTCTTTAATGTCTCTTTGCTCTCAAATTATCTTCCAAAAAATAATTCATCATCAATCCCTACAACATTGCTTTCTTATATAATACTTGGAAACTCGGTTGTCAATGTCACCGCATCCCAATCAAACTCATGCACCACTAGTGTAATATCATGTTATGTTTGCACCGATTCTGCATGTTGTCTTTCTGAATCATTCGCCAGCATCGTTTTGTGTTCTTTGTCATACATTTCTTTATCCTCAAAATCATTTGCAGCACTGCCTCATGTTCTTTATCAAATACTTCTTCATCCTAAAAATCATCATCATAGTCATCATGGATTTCAACCATATGTGGATTAGATAAAACAAAAAATATTGTAGGAACATCTATAGGTACTATCATTAGAAATGTTTTCTCTTCTCTACATGTATTATCTTCACCCAATCCACATCAAACAACTGATTCTCATGTAAAAACGTTCTCTTCATCAAATCCATCATTGTATGGTATGTTTGGTTCAATTTGGGTGGTATCTTCAATTGTACTAAACCCAATAAAGATAAAACCAAAGGAAAATAAAAATGTGGCTTCCAATTAGGAAGAAACCAACACATTTCTAAGATTCTTAGATTTAGTAGTAGTTAATCAAGATTTATATTTCTAATATTCTCAGATTTAGTAGAAGTTAATAAATATTTCGAAGTCCATTAAAGGGGAAATAGATACACGATAATAACAATATCTTCCCTTCAAAAAATCTTCCAACTCTGGTGCAAGTCCTTGTAGATGGAAATCAAACACCACACTGCACTCAATGGGTAATCTGAAACTGCAACAAAATATGCTACCAAAATAATGAAAGGGGTGACCAATCAGGAATTAAATTATTTTTTAATCAACCATGCTTACTCATAATGCCATAGAAACACTTGGATGTCCTTGGAATCCAAACATGTTGCTTAACTTCAAAGAGGACACCCTTCAGGGTTTCTACATAGACTACTCTCACCCTACAAGCCTTATTGAGTAGAATATTGAGGATAGCTAATAAAGCCTGCACATATAGAACAATATGAGGTCATTTAGTTGAAGTGACAAATGTTATTCTCTCTCTCCCTATTGATCCCTATCAGATCAAGGATCTAATCAGAAGTTAACAGAATCCTTTGAAAACAATATCCATGAATATGTTGGTATTTACAAGAAAATGACACCACACTTATCATGTTCTCTCAGGACTCCTAAGATGACACCCACAAAATTTTTTGTTGTTCCCGTGAGATAGACTACTCCAAAAATGTTGTAAGTTGGTTCAAAAAAAGATTCAAGAGTTCATCGATGTTGAAATGGAAACCATACCTCACAATGAGGTAGGATTATTTATTTATAGATGATAAAAGAAGTGAAATAGATAACTCACACCGATGTCAGACATGAATATTAAAAATATTTAATACTCTTAGCACTCCCCCTCAAGCTGATACATATATTAATCATACCCAGCTTGTTATATAAAAAATGGACACATGGTACAAGCACCACTTTTGTGATAATATCTACAAGTTGATCAAAAGTTGTGAAAATGTTCGAAATTGATCTTCTTCTTCTCAAAGTTTTCTCAAATGAAGTGACAATCAACTTCAATATGCTTCATCCTCTCATGAAAGACTATATTTGTGGAAATCTTGATAGAATCCTAATTGTCAAAGTAGATATATGTCAGTTTATTAAAAATATACTCAATATTCTGTATAATTTATTATTCCCAAATAGTCTCTGAAGTCAAATATGTTAGGGCATAATACATCGACTCTATACTTAATCAATAGACAACCATCAGCTTCATGCTTCTCCATGTGATCGAATTTCCTCCAAAAAATCCTATAAAATCATACATAGAACTCCGAGAAAAGTAAAATCCATCATAATTTGCATCACAAAATTCCTCAATATATTTATGTCTACAATCAGAATATAGAAGACCTAAAAATGAATTGGGTTTTTTTGGGGATTCCATAACCTGACATTGCTAACAACACAAGAAATATTGCGTCGATTCATCCTCAAATACTTAAGATTACCCACAAGTCATTTATATCTATCAGGTGAAGGAAACATCTTGGTGTCAATATGAAGTTATTTTTTCTCTAGGTTTGAGGAGAGATTCAACTGAATCAACTCGAGTTATTCCAGTATACAAAAAAATATTAAGAATATACTCTCTAAGATAGAAAAAAAATTATTACATATGGAGACCTAAATCCCTATGAAATGTCGTAGTCGACCCAAATCCTTCGTGTGAAAATTCTAATAAAGTATTTGAGTCGATCAATGTTAGAAACATCACTTCTAGTAATGACAATGTCTTCTACATAGAATATCATGATAATGTTGTATCTTTTAGGATTCATGATAGAAAATAGAAGAATATTTTATTCTTTGACACATTTCAAAGCTAAGAACAACAGTGCAAAAGCACTTGAACCAAGCATGATGTGACTGTTTGAGGTCATACAATGATAGAAGAATGTAAACAATCTTGAAAGACTCCCCCAGAGAAAAAATGTCTGGTGGTGTCTCCATATAAACTTATTCATCATGAAAACAATGAATAAAAAATATTTAACATCCAGCTGATGAAGAGTCAAGTGATAGGAGACAAAGAGATAAATAAGTGAATCAATGTCATCTTAGATACCAGAGAAAAGGTATAAAAGTAATAAATGTTAAGAATATATACATAACAATTAGAAACAATTCAGGCTTCGAGACACGATTAAGAGAACTGTCAGCATTAACTCACAAAATATAGATCCACTTGCAACCAAAAACCTATTTATCTGAAGGGATATTTACATGATCCAAAATATGATTGGTTTTAAAACCCTGAAGTTCATCCTAAATTTTCTTTAACTTTTCTGGATGGGATTTTACATTAGCTACAGTGTGTGATGATGAGTGAGAAACCACTTTTGCAATAGCACCATTGTTATCCACAGATAATCTCTTATGATATTGACATAAGTGGAAACCTTTGCGAAACACAAAATTAAACTTTGGTGATGATGGATTGGGAGAAGAATAATCGTCCGGTGTGGTAGCAGCATCAAGCTCCAGAGTGGAAGCTGTGCTAGATCAGTGAGTATATACCTGACCAAATCATGATCCAACAACATCAATTGGATGATATAGGGATGGTGGTCTATTGAGATAATATGGTAAAATAACATCGAAATCATGATTGGAAAATAGTGGTGGGAAATCTTGAAAAGAAAAAATTGAGGATTCAACAAAGGAAACATCAACATAACCGAGACAATATAACAACACAAATGTGGAGATAAATAGTGATAGTCGCACTAAGTTTGGGAGTAGTCAAGAAAGATGAATTTGAGAGCACTCACATCAAACTTGGTAATCAATAGGCAAATATCTTAAAAATAACACACATAGCCGAAAATGCGTAGAGGAAAGGAATGAGGTGCTGATGTTGGAAATAAATAATGAAATTGTGTCTACCTATGAAGAAAAAATGGTGGAAGTTTTTTGATAAGATAAGTTGTTTTGCTAATAGAATATCCCCAAAAAACAATCATAACATTCTTCTGAAAGAAAAGGGCACAAGAAAATTCTAACAGATGACAGTTCTTTAATTCTGCAACACCATTTTGTTGAGGTGTATTGGGACATAAAGTTTGACAGATAATGTTATGATCATCAATAAAAGACTAAAAAGATCTAGATAAATATTTACAACCATTATCAGAACACAAATAGTGAAGTTTGATTGAAAAATGGGTGGTGATTTCTTGATAATAGGATCAAAACACGGAAAAAATTTCTGAATGATTTTTCAACAAATAGACCCAATTCATTGGTGAAAAATCATTGATGACAATAACAAAATATCAATAGGCCAATTTAGATGGACTAGGACTGGGTCACCATATATCAAAATGAACCAAATTAAAAAGAGTGAATGTGTGGGGGATTTCTTGGGGAACACAGGTGACATGATGATGTTTTTCATAATGACAGGACTCATGGTAAAAATGAAGAAGAGGACCCAACCCTGGAAAAATTTTATGATGAATGGGGGCAGGTGGATGAAAAAAGTGATAATGAAGTTGTAGGGAATGAGAAGAAGTGGTAGGAAAGGCGAGATCCTGGGATGAGTCAAGCACAAACACACCACCCTAAATGCGTTCACTACTAAGCGCCTGAGTCGTCGAATCCTCTGGAAAGATAACCAAAGTTGGTGAGAAGATGGTCTGGCACTGTAAATAAAATTCATGTTTACTAATAGATAGTATATTAAAGGGAAAACTGGCAAATAATAAAATGATGAATAGCGTTAAGCCGTACATAATCATATAACTCCCATAACCAGCAATCTGCACTGTCTGACCATCGACAATAGTAATATCCCCCCTAGTTGAAATCGAGTGATAGGGATGAAGATCACCTACATCCCTGGTGATATGCTCTGACACACCATATTCGAGAACCCATGAGATGGACCACTAGGATTGATACACTTCTAGAGGATCACCATGCGCAAAAGTGGCATTGTATGATGTCATATGGTGATAGAAGACCAAAAATAGAGGGTCTTTGGGTGCTGAAGATTCACTTTGAGAAGGTGATGAAGGTGCACAAATGACGTACAATGGGAGTTGAGTTTTTATCAAATATGATCAATCATGGTAGGGGAATTTAGGATATTAGGTGCAGAAAATGCACAGTCGCAACATCTGGGTATCAATTAGGTCAAAGAAGAAATAGAATCATGAATTGCTAAGGGGTTAGTTTTGTAGTTTGGGGAGTCCTATAGGGAGAGGAGATCCGATGGATGGGTCGCACCAGGAGAGGCGACGAGCTGGGGGTTGCTGCATAGGTAGGGGTGATCTACTGGAGGTATCAGTGCACATGGAGGGGCAACACACAGGAGGCATTGCACATGAACCGTCTTGTAGGAGGCGTCATGCAGGGAGCTGCTGTGTAGGGAGGGGTCATCGCGATGGAGGTGCAGACATGCATAGGGAAGATGGGACAATCGTGTAGGGGGTCATCACGGAAGGAACTGTCATGCGGGAGGCGCGAAGTATAGGGAGGGGTAATGGGAAAAGATAGGCACACACTAATATTCCTTAGATTCGATGTTGAAATGGAAATTTTACCTCACAATGAGGTAGGATGATTTATTTATAAATGATAAAAGGAGTAAAATAGATAGCTCAAACTAATGCGGGACATGAATATTATAAATATATAATAATATTAATAATAGATATATGATAATAATATTTAAATCAATTTTGGTGTCTCTAGCATTAGAACAACCATTTTAAGAGGGTGGGACTGTCTCTCTCATTCCACGCCAAGAGGAAAAATTACCATTTCCATGGAAATCCCTATTTTCCAGGAAACCTTCCTGGATAAAAGAAGACTCCTAGTTTTCCTTTAAATTTAGGCTGATCGGATACAACCAAGTGATGCCTCAACAAATCATTGTGTATTTATGACTGAGGTTTTACTGGGTTCTCTTGGTTGTAGATTCCAATAACTGCTCAAAGAGTGTCTCCCATTCCCATTAGAATTCATACATTTGCGGCCGTAGGTTCAGACCAGGTCATAAATGTCCATATAGGGGTTTAAAATCATTGGTATGGGAATGTATAGAGCCACAGAAGGGTGGTAAAGTATTGTAGGAAAGGGAAATTGGATCCCTTCAAGAGGAAGATGACTTGTAAATCGTTTTCGATCATTTATCTCAATGGGGAAGGTCTTATATCCTCCAAAACTATGTTTTTGGAAGGGATAATTGATTGGATATAAATTCTTGTATTAATTAAAATATGATACGACCATAATTTATGTGAAGGGGTTGTGATGGGAACTAGGGATTTCAGTTAAAACCTAAGAATGGGAGCTCAGTGTTCAGAAATAGGCAGACATGCAGGAGTTAATGAACAAGAAAATATATAGGGCCTTCGTTCCCCTTAAAAATGACTGCAAATATATAATATCCTAATGATATTCTTTTTAAACCAATCTATAAAAAACAAAAAGAGTAATGACAAGGAAGTTTTAACAATACAATACCCGGTCATATCCATCTCAAAAAAATAGTAGTCACAATACCAGGATTGAGGGTCTTCTTGAAAAAAAAAACAATTATCAGAACACTGAAGCATTCCACAAAAATTCTATTCCAATGACAGTTCTATGCATGTATTCAGAAGTTCACAGACATGATAAACTATATTAGGCCTATAATCTGTAGGTTTCTTTCCATGTCTCTAGAAAAAATTGGAATGGTCATCTGAGTTCAAAATCTGGAAAGTCTGTATGAACCAACATGGCCAATAAAAATAATTAAGTAGATAAAATAATCACACAAATTGCAGTGATAACTTGCACTGCACAAAGAAGAAGAAGAAAGACGTAGAAGCATGTGAACAATAAAATTCATAATTCCTAAAAATATCCACCCTATATCAAATAACTATAATGAATTTCCACAAATAGGGCATTAAAAAATTGTTTAACTTTCCAACTTTCAAAGATTCCTTTTCAAGGACAAAGATAGCCCTTGACTTTGTCGTGGCTTTAGATCGGGAAACCAGAATACCATGAAGTTCATCCACTGCCCCCTCCTCCTCTTCGACAGGCTCTTTTGTATCTTCATTTTCTTGGTTCGGATCCTTCCATAGGTGCTTCAGCCCCTTGGATTTGTAGACCTATACCATCTATTAGAACACGCTTTAGTAGAGACAGGTGTGTCAAAGGGAAGAACATGCCAAAGTATGGAGGATAAAGGAAGCCGACTAAGCCTCCCTTGAAACTGGAGTGTCAAATAAGGGTGTGTTTATTTTCTAAAATCTACCAAAACCATTGGTAACCAAACTAAACTGATAAATTAACCGAATCGAGTGTAGCATGAAAAAACGAGGTATTTGGAGTATAAGTTCTTTCAATCTAAAAAAATAACTAGGATTTCAATAGATAAAAAAATATAAAGGAAAGTATAGAAACATGTGGCCATCAAAAAAGATAAAACAATCAATAAACTAAAATAAAAAACATTAATTGATTACGAGGTGCCAAAAAGAGAGATTTAGGGTGTAGGGGGATAAAAATCAAGAGCAAAAATTTCTTATTTGTTAGAAGTGTCAAGGTGGGACCCTTCATGTTTGGTTCAATTCAACAATGCACAACCACACACTTAACAAAACCCTAATTGTTGTATCAATGTGGAACCCTGTGATCAACAAAATATGATATCCTGACTTAGATGGAATAAAACGTTAATAACACTAATACCAGTTCAATACAAAAAACAATGGAAAATTCATAGATAAAAGACTAAAATCAACAAACCCATAAGAGAAAATAAATTAGTAATCTAAAGGCACATATTTGAAAGGCTTTTAGAACACTCATATCCAAAGGTAATGATAAAAAATATTGAAAGTCTGATTTCTCGGATGCCGAACAGAGAGGCTCTATTCATGGGTAAAGGGTAGGTAGGAACTGGGTGTAAGAGAGAGAATGTGGGATGGGAGAGGGAAAAAAATGGATTTTCCTGAAGGAAGTATATGAGGATATTCTTTCCCTTGATATCATTACTGAGGCGAGTAAGGGTACTTAACGAGCTAGACCGGTGCTAACCAAAACAAATCCCGCATTTTACTATCCAATAAATGGCCATCCCATTTAAACCATCATTAAATGCGAGCTCAAAAAAGTCCAATATATGGATAGGACTGGATAGTGGGCCAACCCGCATTGCATAAAGTTCGTTAAAAAAATCCCAAGGAGATACAAATTTAAATATCATCCATAATTCATGAATAATTTAAGAAATAAATTATCACTACTTACTGGGAGGAAAATAAAGAACTGAAAAAACTAAATTAAATATATTAAAAACATGAAAGCAATATATATTTCATAACACTATCATAAAACATCCAAACTAAACAATATTTATGATATAAAAAGTAAAAAAGACATGAAAATATTTAATTCAAACCACATTGGTGCTACATTGCAACCAGTATAATGGAAATCCGACTAAGTAATAGATAAAATTAACATAACACATAAGAATATTTTTCAATGATAAAAACATGTATGATATATCATTAAAAATAATAAATTAAACTTAAAATGAATTACACGAACCAACAAAAATATCAAACAGACATGTTTTCTTGTTGATGTTGGAATGCTATATTAAACAAAAGTAAATTGGGGTCCTCAAAGAAGATTAATAAAACATGCATACCAAATAACAATCAACAAAGAATATAAATCAAATGAAACATTTTTTTAAATACATTTAAATATAAAACTATTTTATTTTACAATTAAATATAAACAACATAAATATACTGATTATTGAGAATGAAATAAGAACACTTCTATGAGAAAGAGGAGTGAGAATATAATTCCACAGTAGGAAACAAGGAATCACGACTATGTATCCATCTCAAAAATAGAATATAAAATGAATTGGGATTTAATAGCAACAATATACTGAAAAAATAGGAGAACAAAAACTATGTCTAACCTAGAGTGGTGAAGGGAGGAGGTAGGTAATCAACAAAGATTAGGGTTTATCCCTATCACATGGTTTCATATTATCCATAATCCTACCTAAAAGCCTGTAGTGGAGAAAAAGGAAGTGTCCTACTGATTTAGTTTGGGTTCTGGTCAGATAGATTCAGACAAGTAGGAAAACTCCAAATGGTTTAGGTGGAAGAAGTATTGATCTGGTTGGTACGACGGGATTCCCCACTACAACAATAGAGGGAGCGTCAATTTAGCAGAGGGAGGGAAGGGAGTTGGAGAAGCCTGAAATCTTTAGGTGGGAGATGGAATGATGGAGAGGGTGGGAGGAGGGAGTAGGGGCACATGGGACTGCGTGTGATGTGTGAGGGAATTGAGGGGAGGTGTTGTTTTTTAATATGGTTTGTAAAAAACAAAAAAAAGGTGGGGGTGGTAAATAAAAATCAATAAATATTTTTTAATGGTGTTTTATGACCACAAATCATCGTTTTTCTAAATAAAAATCAAATAATCACTTTAAAAATGAATCTAATTTTGTATGGGGAAGCACAAAAAAACTCCAAAAAATCAATCTAATTATTTTTATTAGAGAAACAATATTTTTTTTGTTTCATTGAAGTGATTTTAAGATCCTCTAAAGTAGAACCATCCTTGTGAAATTTATTATTGGATTCATCGCCTATATCAAATATTTCTTGCTTGAATTCATGTTCTAAATCTCCAAGTGGGTTATGGAACAACAAAGAGAGTGGGAGGATGGAGTGGGGGTGTGTGGGACTATGTGTGATGTGCGAGAGAAGTGAGGGGAGGTTTTTTTGTTTAATATGGTTTGTAAAAAATGGGGGGGGGGAATTAAAGTAAATCTATATTTTTTAATTGCATGTTATGTCCATAAATCATCATTTTATCAAATAAAAATCAATCAATAATTTTAAAAATCAATCTAATTTTGTACGCCAAAGTGCATGAAACTCAAAAAAAATAAATCTAATTATTTTTATAAGACAAACAAAGTTTTTTGTTTCATTGAAGTGATTTTTGGATCCTCTAAAGAAAAACCATATTCGTTAAATTCAATGTTGACTACTTCACCAGTATCAAAACTTTCTTGATTAAATTCACGTTCTAAATATCTATGTGGGAGATGGAAATACAGAGAGAGTGGGAGGAAGGAGTGGGGCTGCGTGAGACTGCATGTGATGTGCAAGGGAAGTGAGGGGAGGTTTCTTTGTTTAATATGGTTTTTAAAAAACAAAAAATATTTGGGGTAATTAAAATCAATCAATATTTTTGGATTACCTGTTACGACCCTAAATCGTCATTTTTTTTAAAAATAAATCTTTTTCAAAATCAATCAGATTTTGTATGGGGAAGTGCATAATTCTAAAAAAAATAAAGCTAATTAGTTTTGTTGGACAAAAATTATTTGTTTTTGTTTTATTCAAGTTTTTTTTAGATCCTCTAAAGAAGAATCACATCTATAGAATTCAATTTTTACTTCTACACCTATATCAAATATTTCTTGATCAAATTCATGTTCTAAATGTATCTATAAATAATATGTTAAGTAAAATGTCCGAAAAACTTCATATACTAAAATGAGATGAAGTTGAAAAAGTTGTAAATTCTTGATTCATATCCATCATCTAGTTGAACAATTTAATTTCATTTTTCATTTCAATGTACTGAAATTCTAATTGAAATGAATTCTCATATAAAAAATGAATTATACATAATAAGTTATGAATAATAGGTATCAATGCAGGGTATATTCATGTAACTATACAAAACTATATTATGCACATAACTATAGAAAACTATATTATTCACATAACTATATACAACAATATTATAAAAATGGAAACCAATCTATATAATATATTTAATAGTATTGAATGATCACAATACAATAATAAATGAAGAACAATTTGAATGATCATAGTGTATATACCCCTGTAAAGTGATACTTGATGTTTTGTATTAAACGTAAAATAATAGACAAAAAATATTTTAATTCCCTTTATTTTCAATAGGGGTATATGAATTATGATCAAATAGAAACACATGGTTTAAAATTGTACAATTTGTTTAAAAAAGCGTTTAAAAATACTTAAATAAAGTGAATTAAAATGTATAGTTAATTTAAAAAGATTTTAATCCAACTTAAATAAATAGAATTTAAATTTAATAAAAAACATTCAATAAACTAACTGTACATGTTAACTAATAGATATGAAATATTTTAATCTTCGTTATGTGGTAGATAATATACACAGGTTGGTTAAAAAAATTAAACCAACTGCACTACAATGCATTAAAAAATACTTTTGAAAAAAACATGTGGTGAATGTCCTCTTTGTAAATATGTTTTCAATTTAGAATTGAAACATATAGGAAACTAAATATTTCATATCATTGGGTATGAAGATGAAATTGTTTTGGAACTTGAAATAGATCGTTAGGAGGCTTCATCATAAGGCACAATCTGTAAGGAAATAAAATTTAATGTTAGGCCCCAAAAATAACTATATATGTTATGTGAAACAGGTTTTAATGAAATACTCTGAGTTTATTTATGGAGTTCCTGAAATCTCTAATTTGTTCCACATTATCTATAATGAATACAACTTTGAAATAATTGTGTTCTATTGATTGTTGTCTATTTCATATATTGAATTCCAACACTTCAACATCGACCAGAATAGGTTTATGTTTGAATACGTATAGGTTAGCAGGAAATCTAAACTCATCATTCCCCTAAATTTTAGAGAATTTATTTCCTTAAAATTTTTACATCCATAAGAAAATAATATATGAATATTATGAAATTACACGAATTAGAATATCTCTTAGCTCTAAAGTTGTTGATATAAATTTCATAACATGTTTTTCGAAGAGGACGGTCCTGATAGATCTATCATTATCATTGATTAGTAGTTGGACTTAGTATCTAATAGAAAAAATTATTAATGTAAGACCAAGTTTAAATGTATATAATAGATGTTATAAATTTATATTTTTGAAATGAACCATTCAATGCCTCAAAAAATTATATAAGATAGAAATGTAACTTGTTTTATATTGCAATAACCAAATGATTTAAAATTATTAACGATATATGCAATCTGTTGGATGTAAATTTATATGACATTCTTTAAAAGTGAATGGTCATTGAAAACTACATTTTTTAGTCAAAAAATGTCATAAAAATTGAATAAAAGCTTGGGAATTTAGGTAGAATACCATGGAATAGTTGATAGAGGTGATGGATTATAGTTATGACGCCAAATGTTTCCATTCAAGTGATATACCTTATTTTTACTAGAAATGCATGGTTCATAATACCAGTTGTAGTTACTTTGAATTTTTCAATATAGCCATCGTTGGGAACTTTTTAAACTCTAATCCAAAAAATACATCATTAATTTGTACCATGTTTTAACTATGTTTTTGATGATTCAATAGTAAAAAATTTAATTGCCACTAATGAAATCCACTGTCTAACATCAGTGAATGATCTAATTTCTATTATTGTTTTCTTATTATCAGCCATATGGAATAATTTTCCATACAATATATAACATATCTAGGATGTTTTTTTCATGTTATCACATGTGTTTTTCATTATTTCCATCATACCAATGATTAAATAATGTTAATAAAATTTTAGAAGGAATAGAAGCACTAATTTAAGAAGTTTGAAGCATGAATTTGTTAATGTAGATGTAAAATTTGATAATTTTCCATGACCAGAAGCTTAGTGGAAATAAATCATCAAATAGTAAGTTTCAAATTATATATAGTATACAAAATAAATATTATAATACGAGATGAGTAAGGTAAATGATCGCCTCTTTCTAAAATAATGCACTATATGAATTTTCGGATTGAGTGGAAGCTCTATTGCATTCATATTTTTGGTAACAATTTCCATGTCTAAACAAATTTGAATGATATTTAATGGATAAATAGTACCACATTTTTCTTTATAAATTTGATATTTAATAAATATGGAAAGAACATAATGATAAGTCACTTTTCACGCATAAGTTGCATGACTAAAATGTTCATTGGTTCAGTTTCATCTTTCAAAATTATTGTAATTAGTTCACCAAATACATCCCACAAAGTGAAACTAATATTTATTCCTCTATAAAATTTAATAGGAAATGTAATATAAATTAAATTATAAATTTTTAGGGTGATAATGTTTGAAAATTAAAATTCAATTTACATGTCATCAATTAGAGTTAGTTGCATTATCCTATTATTTTTTACCATGATTAGATTGAATAATGATGATGCAACATTCCAATAACATATAATATAATATTATCATTAACAAAAGTCTAACATAAATTAAAAAAATGATAAATAAAAAGAAAATTTACCTATGATATATTTCCCAGGCACCCTGCTTTGTTTCATGTCATATGATGGAATGAAATTGAATATGAAATGGGTTTGCTTAATGTCAGAAGGTTTTATATGAGTGTTCGAGTTAAAAATTATTTTTTACTCATACTGACTTGATAAATAATTACCTTTCATTTCAATAATCTGAAATTTATATATCACATAAAACAATAAATTAGGTAGAATAGTTTAATATTTGTTATAAGTTGTTGTCCACTAATTTTTTATTGAATGGTTGTTTCATACAAATTTTCATAACACTCATAGGATTAAAATAATAGTGTAGATAGTGATAAATAAATTTAATTGAATATGTATTTGAATAATTGTAAATTTAAATTGAATTTTTTTATATATTATCATTATGATTTCAATAAATGTTGAAATAAACAAAAAAATTGTTGGTTAATAAGATGTATTGATACTCAGAGGTATGTATAGTTATACGGGAACTTCAAAGGAATGTGCATTTTCATGAGATTAAGAATTATTATTTATAGTATGTGTAATAGCTTAATTGTAGTAATATACTATATGAGATACAAAGTACACTTTTTGATTCATATTGCACGTATATATTAATTATAGTAATATACTTTGTGAAAATTACTTCAGATGCATACCTGTGAAACAAAAATCGATCAAGCTTACCATTTACATATCCATTTCATAGGGAGGTGTGTGCGGTAATATACTCATAGAGTATGCATAATTTACGTTTTTCACATATTGTATTCAATAAAGAAATGTATACGGGACATATCTATTAATTACAGTAATATATTACTTTAATTAAGCTAATTACATAAATATATTACCATAATTAAGTTAATTACAATAATATAATCTAAGGTAATTAAAATATTCAAACTAGTATTCACAATACATTATTATTCAGATGTATACTATACATATATTTTGGTTTAAACTGTAATTATGTGAAACATGCATAGTTACTTTTTTTCTTAATCAACTACATGTGAATTTCCAACGTGATTTACCTACCCACCTATTGTTCATCTTCATATTTATATCCATTTTCTCTATGAATTACATGTATGCATACTTTATGAGACACAATGTATGGATTAATATATTCATGTAAATTTTGGTGAGATACAAAGAATGTGGTAATATACTCTGTGAGATACAATGTACATTTCAGTGAGATACAATATATTCCTATACATTTTAGTGAGATGCAACATATTACTGTACATTTTAGTGAGATACATTTTAGTGAGATATAATATACTCTGTGACATATAATGCATATGGTATTAAATCTATGAGATACTATATATGCAACAATATATATATATATATATATTGTGAGATACAATGTATTTAGTATTAAATCCATGAAATACAATTCATTTTAGTGACATACAGTGTATGCGGTATTACATGTATGCATGCTCTGTGAGATAAAATTTATGCAGTAATATATTCCTCTACATTTAAGTGAGATGCAATAAATCTGTGAGATACAATGTATGCAGTAATATATTTCAGTACATTTCATTGAGATACAATGTATGTAATGAGGTACATTGTATTCTTTATGAATATAATGTATGCAGTGAGATAAAATGTATGCAATTGGATACATTCCATCGAGATACAATGTATTTTCTATGAATACATTGTTAGTTCATGTGCTCTATCAATCTTCATAATAAAATATTAACATATTTAGTACTATTTCATGTTTTTTCTTAAATTTCCTACACGAAATACATAATTATAACATACATATGTTAGTAGATAGTAACAATTCAATGATGTGAAATATAATGATTAACTAAATATAGAACATATATAAACATCATGATTAATACATTGTATACCATATCTTATATTTTAGTAATTATAATTGTTGATTTAAATCTATAATATCTATCTCAGATTTCCATTAGTAATGAGTCAATCAATGACTGCTATTTAATCTTATAATTTTGATTACTTTGTGAACCACATATGAATGATGTGTACTTCAATTTTCAATGTTTCATTATCTTTAGTGAGAATTTATCATAATTGAGTATCCAAATGGGACATTTTTAAAAAAATTCATTAATAATGAAAACAATAATTTTTTAGTAAATATTGCCTAATTATGAAATGAGTAACATAAAATAAAAACATGTTAAAGCTATAAATTTTTAAAAAATGTAATAGTTAAAATTTCTTTATACCTAATGTTTGTTTTGAATGATTTATTTATAAAAAATGTTAGTTGTATGCATAAATCTTTTGTTATCATTATCGCATATTAGTAAATTTCAAACCTCTCTTGTTTGTTACTCTGGATATTTCTACATATAACTGACCATGATAAAAAATATTTTATCGTAAGTATACGCCAATTAAATAAATATATTGTCCTTGAATTGTTTTTAATAGTCATTGAAAATGAAATAGTTAAAGGATATTATCCCATTTAAATATTGAATGGACACCTAGAATATGAATGAGTCATATTTACTCTGGTTATGAATGTATGTTTTCCACAATGAGTGCCAGTTAGAATATGAGCTCTGATTACATGATCTCCCAAATTCAGGACTATTAATCATTCCCCATTACAAATTCCATATGATTAGTCTACATTTCTCAATAACATAATTTGTACCCCCACTTTAAGAATTAATTTATGACATGGAAAAAAGATATATTGATTCTATTTAGAACATCTACGATATATATGTTCTCTGGTGTGTCTCAATCTGCACTTTCATGGCAGACTAAATCAAAATTGAGATAGACCTTCTCTCGTAATGAATGATAGCATGAAATCATTCAATTTTTGGAAAACAGCACGTGTTAGTGGTAAAATATCTTGTTATTTTAATTATTATGGATTATTGTACATCATAGATAAAGAGGGGTATGTTCTTTGAATAATAATATCAACTAGGTTTTGAAATTCAGTATGTAAACAACCTTATGTAATGTGAATTTATGTCTCACCGTATATTTGATCACCAAGCATGCCATCAACTATCTACAAAATCTAACATTAAAAATCTTAGAGTTCAAAATCATCCATAGTGTTCTTAGAGTAATTTAGTCTCATCTTCACAGTGAGGTGAATAATGTGATAATGTTTCCATAGATAATAGGAATTTAGACTTCCAAATAAAGTATCGCTTCTATTCCCACGATGCACAACCAATAAAATATAATAAAAATCTCCACCAAAGATATTTTTTTCCACCAAATGTTAGATAAGAAGCATGCAGGATCTTTGTTGATATTATGTTCCTCAATGTATGATCCAAATATTCAATGAAATATTTGTTTACCATTGGTGCCTCATCCCAAATAATTAATTTTTTCTTTATAAAAGTTCAACCAATTTACTTCCTTATTGTATGTTTCAAGTTAATTTATCTATAATAAAAATTTGAATACAAAATTAAGAGTGTGTTGTTCTCCCACGAGGAAGTAGAAAGGATGTTATACCACATAAATATACAACATGTACAATATGTCCCTATGAGTGAGGTTGTGGAATTATTATTTTCTATAAGAATGTTTTATTTGTGCCTCCATATCCATGTAAAAAGTAAACACTTATGGTGGGAATGTTTGATTAATTAATAAGTTTTGTTAGCACAGTTTACCATTTATTGGTCAGTTTTCCATGTATAATATAAAATTCTTCTCGAAGTTTTTCCTTATTATAATTTTTTTCTGATGAAATCAATTTATTTATAATGAATCTAGTGAATGAATTTGGAAGAGGCATAGGAGGATAATCATTCAATGATCTTTCGTTGGAGTGAATCATGTTGTCAATATCCAATGATGCATATTGTTGTAGTTGATGATCTAAAAAATGTATTTCTATTATCATGACATCTTGTTAGATATGAATAAGATATGTATTTATGAAATTATTTCTATCAAATAAGGGAAGAAAAAATAGTTTCAAGGTGATAATCTGGATATAGAAATAGGATAAAGTAATACAATTAAATTTCTATGAATGAGTTAGTTATTTCAAACAAAGAGAGATGGTTTGGTTATAACATACTATTTGTAATTCTTTGAATGAGTTAGTTATTTTTTTTAAAAAGAATAAAATAGCACTGGAATTTCTAACAATAAATTATTTCAAAAAAATCATGTAAATGGTTTATAAAATCCATTTATATTGCATGTAGCAGCATGCATACAGTTTGTAACTCTATAAATTCTATTGATAAATGTTAATTAAAGTCTCTATGGATAAATTATACTTTATCAACATAGAATTAATGACTATTATAATAGTATGAATAAAACAATTTCATATCATTTTTTTTTATAACCAACATACAACAATTTCACAATAATGTAAGTCAAATAATTTATATATATGATTAAAATCAATTAATATTTTGATACAGCTATACAGTTGAAGGATTAATTATAGACTTTATATGCTTTAAATGAATATTTAAAGCACTAGAATCTATTTTAAATATGAAGAGGATACTTTGCACAATACCTAAAATGCATACAATTGCATGAACATTGGGAAAGATAAATTGATATCATATGTTCAGTTATTTAGATAAATAAAAAATAGTATGAATATAGTATATATACCATTAGTTCATTGGTTGTATTATTAGACATACAATAAGAAATATTTAAGAATTTATGCAACATGTAAATAACATGTTACGTTGATTGCGTCAGATAAAAACATAGTTATTGACAATATACAAACAAAAGTAAACATATACACAACAACACTAACTGTTTAAGATGAATACCCATAGAAATTTAATATTATGTAGTGTATATACAGTTGTAAGTTCTATTATGAATGTACTAAATTAATGAAAAAATCAGAAGAATATGAAAATGGGAACTCTTAAAATTATGTAATTTATAGTTATGTCATAAGAAAATATAAAAAGGATAAAGTAATACAATAATATAAAATTCATATACCTTTGAATTATAACATGTTTAGTTGAATATATTTAGTATCTTTAGAAAATATTTTTCAGATGCTGCTTTATACATGGTCTGGTCATGAAACTGTGTTTGAGAATAATAAGTTAGAAAGTAACCTCTGTAAGGAATTACTCATTTCCAAAATTGAAGTCTCTATAATAGAATCAATGAATTATGTATCATCACTAAGTAATCCAAAATAATTGTATGATTCTCATAAAGTGTGATGGATGATATGATTGATATTCAATATATCATTAAAATAAGTTGGACCTCAAACTTTAATGAGAAAAAATCTATGATAATATAACTCTCCAATTGTGGGAGGAACATAATTCAATCTACCAATATAAAATACTCACTTTCTGGGATATCATCTTCATTCTTGATTATGGTAAATAAATTTGTATATGTGAGATGCAGTTCATTAGGGTAAGTTGTGTTTTCTTCAAACAAAGTGGTGAACATTGTTTAGGTGATTTTTATTTTTGATAGAATGTCATCTAGATTGGATCCATCTGAATAAGTTGTGTTTTTCTCACCATGAAAATGGAAGTAAAATATCTTAACAGGGGGAAACATTAAATTGATTTCATAACCATATATTCTCCAAGAATACTCACACGGTGAAATATAACGATAATCATAGTAAATTTTTATCTTATCTACCTATTTTTGACCTTCCTCTATATTTTTTGTTCCATATAGAGAATATGTGACTTAGTCATGCCCTTTTTTGATGTATTTAAACGAATACTTTATTGAACGTAACTAATTATATGTTTTAATGTTGAGGTGAGCTTGGTATTTAACCAAAAGAGTTGAATTATAAGGTAAAACATAATGATTTTCCAGTTTAACACTATTATTTGATATTGTTCAACCTCTTTATCATATTCTATATGTAGAACATCCATCCTAATCCAAATATGAATACTAAAAAAAGTTTTTGGGAAAAATTTTGACCACTTAAAAAAATTTCATGCACGGTAATCATGGGTTATCATCACCACATTGTCCAAAAATGATGTAGTTTTTTACACATTCATATAAAAGAGGCTACACTCTTTTATCTGGTATTTATATTGAAAGAATCTGATTTATAGAATCATATATTGATATTTTATATTTATATTCAAGGAATACAGGTATATGGACATGAGACAGACCACGTTTTTGAAATTCAATGTTGTGTACACCTGTATAAAGAAGTAGATCAATGTTACTTGTATTTATTTTTAAAAAAAGGATACAATGAAATATTATAATGAATTTTAATATAAAAAATGATACATGCTTGATACTTTCTAAAAGGAAACCCATATTTTAAATATTTCATCAAATGGTCAACCATGTCATTGAAAACCCTTATTAATATTTTGTGGACAATCTGTTGGATGGAGGTTCTGTCATTTAAGAAATCATGTAATGTCAGGATTAAATGGGTTGCATGTGAATGTCAGGAATGAATATAGATAGCCACACTAGTTACAAATTTCCATTGCATCATGATAATTTTGGATCATGTATCTTGGTCTACCAGTGAAATATAAAGGGAAAATAGTATGTTTTGTGTAAAGTGTACCATCACACTCAACGTTTATGTAAGATTCTTTCAAAACACTACATAACTCAAATCTTAATTGTTTTTTATTAAATCTAATGAAGAAAAAACGTTGAGATTCCACCATTTTATATGCATTAACTAAAAACTATTGTAATATTCATCTTGAATGTAAGAGTATCCCATGTTGATTTGGTCTGAATTGAAACTAGAATGAAAAGTACTTTCTTATTGTTACTTTGTAAACTTTTGAATTTATAGAAAATGAATTGTGATAAAAATTATTATAATACCCATATTTACTAGTGAAAAATACTATGGGATATTACAAATGATGATATAGATGACGAAGTTCAACTATACGTTGTAGGTCACTTGATCATGTTTGTAGGATGATATCTCTGTCCTCATTAACATCTTCAATATCACCATCGATTAACATAAAAATTTCTGATGATGTTGGAAAGTTGTATATATGTGAATACAATCCCATTCATCTAAATAGCCTTAGATTCAACTTTGGGATAGAATTTTTATTTAATAAATTCTTTAATTTTCTTGAAGTTTCAAAGGACCAAATAACAACTGAGAAGGGGGGTTGAATCATTTTTTTCACTTTGACAAGTTCCAATAGTTTTTAAAAACCTACCCCCTACAACCTATTAAGATATATACTCTTATCATATTTTTAAAAATACTCATGTATGAAAAAATAGGAAATAAATTAAATCTCAAAATATTTACATGGTTTTTCCTTAGTGTGAGAACATACATCCTTGTCATAGCCACTCCCACGGGTCTATGGAAATCCATTATTATGAAGAAGTGAATAAAACTAGTGCTAAGTCACATTATAAACCTTCTATCTCCCAATAAAAAAGATTATACCTAATCCTTTCGGTTTACAACGTTTCTTAAAAAAATTGATATAAGAAAAAGAAGAATACTTTGTTAAATTTTCTCCAAAAATGCTCATTCTCGATCTAATTTTTATGGATCCAATTCTCTAAATCCAATGAGGTCAATACGATTCTCCCTTACTCAATCTGCACTTCTGATAGAGTTAATATTTTACACATTTTTTATTTGAATTTAAATTATTTAAACCCCCAAAATCCATCAATATATGTATAATTACATCTTTTTTGGATTTATGGTATGTTTTGTGTTAAAATTGGAAAATTTCCTAATTTTGGGAATTTAACAGATTTAATATGTTTTGGTAATTCGACCATATATTTTACAATATAATCCAAATTTATGTGATTCCTTTTTTAGAAACCATGTATAATTCTGCTACAACTTGTTTTTTTGGGGTATGATAATATTTGGCCATCAAGGGACCCTAAAAATTACATTAATGTGGGGAAAAATTCTGGACGACCATGTGGACCACACATCAGTTAATCCATCATAAATCGGTCATAATAGCTCCAATTAAGGCGATTCAATTTGGAATGGGTATTCAATTATGATATTCGTATCTTTGTTGAATATCATGGAGATTTGGATTCATTAAAGAAGATATTGGATGGGAATCATTAAAGGAAGATTTTTGGAAATCTCGATGAGAAAAAAGTCAACCTTAATAAATATTGAATATCTTTTTTATTCCCATCCATTTAATTTGAGATTTGGAGGAACAAAAGGAAATTTGATTTAGAGAATTCTATAAGAAGGTACCATGGGGTTATTTGGGGAAAAGAGGTTCCAACCAGGAGCAAATGTTTGGAGGATAGAATCGACTGGACAAAATTTCGTTTTATTTTCTTTTCCATTGTTTTGTAATTCCTTCTTCTTCCCCTTTCAACTCTATTACCCTTCAAATGGAGGGGTAAAACCTTTGAGTGATTGGGGAAGGGGGAGTTTTACTTTTTTTATATCGTATTTTTGTGCTTAAATATAAAATCCTCATTTTTCTTTTGAATTATTTCTATTATCACGGTTTCCCAATTATCTTAATGTGATCGTGTTTTGAGTTTGGTGTATTCATTGTTAATAGCTTTGGTTAAAGACTTTTAATCTCCCTCCTTTTTCGGCCTCAGATTGTAATGTGGCTAACCTAATAGCTTATTCCTGGCTTCTAAGGGCTACAGGGATTAAATGTACAAGGTAGGCCATAATGAAAAGGAATTATCTTGAAAAGGGGCTTAAAACCAAATAAATTCCTCAATCATTTAAAACACATGTACCCCAAACCCTCAAGTTTTGAAAGGAATAAATCAAATTCTGGTTTAAGAAAACATGGTCTGGTTCTCTCAAGAAATGAGGTGAATGAAAAGAATATGACAAAAATGATTTAGAAGCCTCACAGGAAAGTAATTTCAAAGATATAGACAGTGAAATATGGCATGGAATTCAAATATCTGTGTAGTTTTCATGAAATTCACAAATAATTGAACTTGAAACAAAATCATTTTAAGAATTCATTTAAGCTCAGTTTCATGGAATAAATTGGTTCACTCAATTACATAGGACTCAAAAATTGCAATGATAATCATTTTGGATCAAAACATTTGAAAAACATAAAAAACAACTGGAAAAATAAACACACAAAAATTTGAAAACACAATTTTTTTTTTAAAAAACAAACAAAATATAAAAATCCTAAACTAAAATGGTTCCCTCCCCCACACTTAAATGATGCAGTGTCCTCAATGAATTCATATGGGTTTATCATGTAAGTAGAATTTAAAATGAAACACAACAGCAAACAAGTGTAAAGGAGCGGTATGACCTGATTTATGGGAATTGGACCATTGAGTTAAGATCCTAAGTGTTGCACACTAATAACCTTCAAGAAAAATAATAAAAGAAAACATAAGACATTTATTGAATGTAATGAAAATAGAAATAGTATGAGAAAATAAGGATAGATCTTGGTTTAATCCCCCAAGTGGGCCATGGGTTTTGACTGCCTCCAGATGGGCAGTTCTAATCGGTTATCCCCAATCTAATGGTGGGTTGAGTTTATTTATGATAAACCAACAAAAATTCTTCTTTACATCATGCACTTCATTCTTTTTTTTGAGGACACCATGAGTATAGTAAAACAAATCCTCCCCTAGAAAAATAATATACATCTTTCTTGGTGGGGGTAGGACAAAGAATGAGTCATCATCTTTCTTGGTTTCCAATTTCACAACATCTCCGTCATTCTCCAGAGGTTTTTGAAGGTATTTTGTATCATTGAAAAAATTGAAGGTAAAGTCAGAGTATAATTCTATTTGAACAAAGTTTATGCATGAAGTGTCAATATCAAATTCTTCCCTTTCAATGTAATAATCTTGTGTCTATTTTTCCTTAGTGAAATCCATGTGGATATCCTCTCGAACTCCCTCCAATAAATAATCATCATGTTAGGGGAGCTCCATATGTTCCTATTTAAGCGCATCTTACTTTTCCTCCTCGTCTACCAAGACAATACAGGAGTTGTCCAAATCTGAAAATTTAAAGAAAGGGGAAGTAGTACTTAATTCATATTCTATAAAATCATAATGAAGAGGGTTTAGAAAATAATTATCTTATTTAAGTGGATTGACTTCAATTGTTTCTTCATTGGAAAGATCCTCATTTATTTGAATTTCATTGGGTAGAGGTTGGTAGTCAGGCTCCTTTGTTTGAAAGATAAGTGGTGAATTCACTTCCACTACAGGTTCTGATTCTGGTATAGGTTGAGGTTCTTGATCCAATGTAACCTTCTCTATGTACTTCAATATTTGATAATCAATGATGACTTGATTCACCATGTCCATCATTTCTTGAAGCGTGATACCTATGACATTTCCATTTATCATTTTCTTGGGCAAAATATTGAGTTCATAAAGCTTTTTAAAGAGGTACTACTCATCATTAGAAACCATTTGTCCCTGCAACTGTGAGTAATCAATCCAAGAAGAATAATTGCAGTTGGAATACATCATAAAAAATATTTTTTTTTTATTTTTTTTAAATAAACAAAATTAAAATATTTACAAAATGTTAGAATTAGATTGTTGGCACAACCTCCCCGGAAACGATGCCAAGTTTTGACATGTGCCTATCGTGGGGTGTGACAAAAGCAATTAATACCTAAGTTAAAATGTAGTATAGTGGTTAACCTAAGTTGTCTCCAGAGAGGATTTCACAACAATTATGTTTGTCACATAAATTTAAGAAATAAGACAATGTTGTTTTTGAAATTGTTTGGGTTGTAGAATAAAGCAATCAGTAAAAAGAAAGGTTGAACACTAATTCTTGAAGAGAGTGATGGTGTCAGGGGTAGGATTCACTTTTGCAATGTCATCATAGTAACAAAGATCATATTCCATCTCTTTATTTAGAATAACAAATGAAAGACTCCTCGATCGAGTTATTAATCACCCTTGGTTAAAGAAACAATTGAGAGTTGCTCCTATGTGCGTGGAACTTCATAAACAGTCCCTAGAAAACTAAGGCAATTCTTGATTGGGAATTGTTTTACCTTAGAACTCTAGAAAAAGATTAATAGTTTCACACATGTGGCAACGATAGCTAGATACTCACCACCTAACAAAATCTACTCGATCGAGAAAAATTGCACTTTGAGGAGGGAGATTAAAATTCTTTAACCAAAGATATTAACTATTAATACAAAAAACTCAAAACATGATCGCATTAAGATAATTGGGAAACAGTGATAATAGAAATCATTCAAAAAAAAAGAGGATTTTATATTTAAGCACAAAACTCTGACATTACAAAAGTGAAACTCCCCCTTCCCAGATCACTCAAAGGTTTTACCCCTCAATGTGAAGGGTAATAGAGTTAAAATGGGAAGAAGAAGGCATTACAAAACAATGGAAAAGAAAAAAAAACCGAAAATCTGTCCAGTCGATTCTATCCTCCAAAGGTTTGCTCCTAGTTGGCACCACTTCTACTCGAATCACCCCATGGTCCCTTCTTATAGATTTCTCCAAATCAAATTTCCTTTCGGTCCTAAAAATATCAAATTAATTGGACGGTTATAGAAAAAGATATGTAATAATTATTGAGGTTGACTTTTTCTCTTCGAGATTTCCAAAAATCTTCCTTTAATGTTTCCCATCCAATATCCTCCTTAATGAAGCCCAATCTCCATGATATTCAATAGAGATACGCATATCTGACTTGGATGCCCATTCCAATTTGAATCACCTTAATATGATCTATTATGACCGATTTATGATGGATTAACTGATGTGGGGTCCACATGGTCATCCAGAATCTTTCTCCACAATAATGGAATTTTTAGGGTCCCTTGATGGCCGAATTTTATCATACCCCAGGAAAAAAAGATGTAGAACGAATATCCATGATTCCTAAAAAAGGGAATCACATATATTGGGATTATATTGTAAAAGATATGGTCGAATTACCAAAAAATATTAAATCTATTAAATTCCCAAAATTATGAAACTTTCCAATTTAAACACAAAACATACCATAAATCATAAACTGATGTAATTAAACATAAATTTATGGAATTTGGGGGTTTAAATATTTGAAATGCGTATAAAAAATGTGTAAAATATTAACTCTATCAACTTCTCAAACTCATCTCAAATGCTCATTCTGATCTTCCTCGGTTTGATTAACCTAATACGATGTACTCAATATGATAAACTAATTCTCAATTTTAATAACTCAAAATATGATCAAGCATTAAATATTATCTTATAAATATGATGTTTCTCAATATGATTATCTTTTATGGTAAATAAAACCTTTATGTGTCTTATCTTCATTAGATATCTATGTCGAGAAAGAATATTCACTCGAATTCTTCATTGCTCTGCCTTTTCTGATTATTTAAAATTACAATGAATGAAATATATGAGCAACTATTTATAAGAAACTCAAAAAACCAAATATGTAAACTTGAAAACATTCCCCCCTTCCCCAAATTTCAAAAAATATGAAACACGCAGATTTAAACTTCAACTTTGACTTCGTCAATCATCCTCTTATTTATCCAAGATTTATAAAAAAATCAATTTCAATTTTGAACTCTTCAACTCTTTATATAAAACTTATGGAATAATATTTTAATGTATTCTTTGTAATCACCTCATTACGATTTCCATTTCATTCATAGATCATTAAGATTTATTTCCTTCTCATCTATCTATTTCTTTCTCATCTCATTATCATTTCTATTTATTTCTCAGCTCATTATGATTTATTTCCTTCTCAACTCATTTCAATCCCTTTCATTCTCAACTCATTACAATTTCTATTTCTTTATCAGGTCATTATGATTTCTTTATCTTTATCAAATTATTATGAATTTTGTTTTTTTCTCAGGTCATTAAGATTTCTATTTCATTCTCATCTCATTATGATTTCGCTTTTTTTTATTGTCTAATTATGATTTATATTTCTTTATAATATCATTACAATGGAATTATTCACTCAACAACTTTTAAATTCTTTAAACCTCATAGGCTTTAGACATTCTGACATATTTCAACTTCGGAGTTCAGTACTTCTGGAAACGATAAAATATTTACAATTTCTCCATTTCTTCATAATATTTTATCATGAGTATGTTTCATCTTTATATGAAATTCATCATTAGAAAATCATCATCTCATATCTTTAGAAAGTTTGAGAACTTTCTAAATCCTGACTTCACTTTCTTCAAAAAACCACTATAACATCATTACGAATTCAATTTCTAAAAACCTAAAAACCTGAGTTTGAAAACCTATGTCTGGAAAAAAAAACTTTTCTAATTCTTTATGTTTGGGTTTGAATAATCAGAAAATATCAAATTTCTTATAGAACTCATTACGATGTATTGGGTCTGATTCCTCAAAAAAAAAGTCTTATACAAAGTTTGGTTGTCAACAAATACAACAACTTTGTTAAAAAAATTATCACAAAGGTTCTTTAATACCCCCCTTTGGATTTGTTGACAACCCTTGTTAACAAATTTTACAAATATCATAATTTTTTCACAACTCAACTTTTGTAAACAACTCAAGTTTTTTTACTTTTACCAAAATGTAGCCTTTCTCAATAGAGAGTGTCCTCACACCACACTACTGTATAAAGTAATGTTTTTTAAGGAATTACATCCCTTAGTGTAAATTAAAATTTTCATCCATGTAAAGATAACTCCCCCACCCCCTCAATTTTATCTTTTTTATCACTTTTATTATCCTCTCCCCCATTTTATGATAACCACAACTTCAGATTAATAAAAGAAAGATATGTAATAACTTCTTACAAGGTACAAAGTTGTTACTTTCTCCCCCCCCCCCCATTGTCAATATAATAAAAAGCACGATGGGGGTTCTTCCTTACACAGTTTTTCTGTACCCCTCCCTCCAAATATTCCCCTCTTAAGATGGAAATTAAGGAAAATATATAATTACCCCTGAGTCCCACCTCCAATAGGCCCTAGGATAATGACCATCACCAAGGGTATAGAATCTCATGAAATGGTTGGCATTTCTCTTTTTATAAGAAAACAAGATCCAGAGATAATATGGATCATCCCAAAAAAACTCCAAGACATACATACGTATATATATATATAATCCAAAACTATACCATAGGAATGTTTAAAATATAACTATTACAAAACAAAATTCTATAATGTAAATACAAAAAACAAGGCTAAGAAGCAACAAAACAAGCGTCCAAAAGTTCAAGCTAGTAATGCCCAACAAGGTCCACCTAGTCCTTTTGGAAACCTGAAATTAGTTTTATATACGTAGGCTGAGCATGAAAGTATACTCAGTAGGAAAAAACCAAAGTCTTTCATGCACAAGTGGAAGAAGAATACTAATAACCCTGTGAGAAAACAATAGAAACCAACAAAACCTAGCAAGGAATACTACCCATCCAATCCTCACCAAGGAATAATCACCAAATAATTCAATTCAAGTAATATAGTAAGCATATCAATGTTTGGGTACTCCGCACCACTTCCCACTGGTTAACTTATCATACCCTAATGACAAACGTCTCGGTGCTTCCATAATCTTCCTCAAACCCCACATCACAACTCATCTACACACACCTGGGCCTCATAGATAGTCATACAAACTGGGTATATGAACTACACCACATCCTTTATGCACACACTTAGGCCACAACCATACCATATCCCACTCGCGGACACCTAGGCCACAACCATACCACATATCAAAGAAACCTCAGAAGAGAACCAAATCTCATCCCATAGACACCTAGGAAATCATACCTTTCTCGAAAACACCTGGGCCTCACAAGCGCAACAAAAAATACCCAAAGAATCGTAGGCTACCAATTTCTAGAAGAGGGTTTAAGAAGATCCAATAATTACCCATCTATCCTCCCACCATAATGTTGGGAAACATCACCCTCCCCCGTGAAAATGGGGGTGTTCGGGGCATAGTGCTCAACTAGGTTGGGGTTCTTATACAAAACACAAGGAAAATATTGGTATATATATTTAGTATCGAACACTCAAGCATAACCTAGGGGTTATTCCAAAATAAGCATCCATCCCACAAAAAGGCCATTACTACTACCTCTAAATGCACAACTACACAATAATCCATAATTCAATTCATATCCCCATCAAACTCATTTAACCAAATATCATTATTTATTAAAAAAACATATTTATTAATTATATCCCTACCCAGGAACCTACCAACCAAAACATTCAACAAGCCACAAAACATAAAACACATAGAGGAAAAATGACCACAGTAAAGCAACTCACTTCATATTTCCACTCTGTTTAACACCCATACCAACCACTACCATCTCCATTCTTCAAAATCATTCCTCCTAATCCATCCTCTTAACAAGAAACCCCCAACTCACAGTCAAACATAGCAAAACATCTCATCACAACCAAACCTGATATCCCCACTGTATAACAAAACCACACCCATTACACACAGTAACATAAACATAGCACAAACCAAACCTCTATCCCCACTGCTCAAACACTACCCATCCATTCCTCAATCAATCAATCTCTCAGTCCGATATTCCATTACACCACCTATATCACCCCACCTTATAGTCGTGCTCTCATCCTCAGCACCACACAACCACACAAGGTACAAGATAGATCAAAAATTCATAAAGCACAGAGCCAGACTAGACAAGGTAGGGTGTTTTTAGATTTAGAAAACACTCATTCTTTAATTTCACTTTGATAATTAAAGGGTTATCCCAGATAAAATTTTATCCCGGGGAATCCATTTATTTAATCGGGTATATGTGGTAAATCAATTTCATAAATACACAACTGTTCAAAACATAATGAACAAAAATCAATCACAAGTAATCCCAAGTGCACTAAAAAAGAAAACCAATGACCACGATTCTAATTCAGCCCATAAAACTCATGATATCAACAAAATAGAAGCATGTTTCACTTTTTTCCAGCCCCTGTTTATTAGTTTAAAGAAGATTCAGTTATCTTTATTAAATTTGGATTCAAATTCCATCACATGGGAAACATTCACACACCCACCCCACATGATACACAAATAATAGGGACGGAGGGATCCCTACCTCAAGAATTATAAAATCAACACCTCCTCCTCGCACCAAATAGGGGGTGCACAAGGCTCTTGGAAAACATGATCCAAGGTTGCAACATAGAGGCATATATATTCATAGAATAAAGGTTATGGGGATGCTCGGTAGTAAAATTAAAGGTAAATGTACAAGAAATAAAGGTTATCTTCTTTATAAAGGATAGATCCAATATCAATATAACAAACAATTTCAAAATCCATTAAAGTCGGATCATGATCAACAATACTCATTTTGAATATCTAAGGACCTATCGATCTTTAGGGATTTAAAAATATATTTTACATCATTTGAAATTTCTTAAAAAATTCTTAAACATGTTTTTAAACTCATTTTATGTCAAATAAAATGTTAAAGGTGATAATATGGAAAAACTGGGAAAAGATGGAAATTTTGACAAACTATCGAAATGACTTATCGTTAGGTGAGTCACCATTGTGAGTAACCAATGGGAGATTCATCGATGGATGAATCACCACTGGATGAGTCACCGGTGAAAGATATTGGTGAAGATCTATAGATGGAGAATCACTGTTTGGTGAGTCATCATTCAGTGAGTCACCGTTCAACAAGTCACTGTTTGTTGAGTCACCATTCAGCAAGGCACAGTTCGGCGAGGCACTGCTCATTGAGCTACTGTTCAGTGAGTCACTTTCATGACTCACCATCATGACCCTCTGTCAGTGACTCACCATCAGAAAATCACCAATAGTGAGTCACCATTGTGATTCACCAATACAACTCACAATTGGTATGACTTACCTTCACCACCTACTAGTGGAAGACTCATTGTAAGATGAGCTACCATTGGAAAAACTATATTTTTTACAAAACATGAAAATAACTACCATGACTTCCCAGAATACCTCAAACACCATATTTTTAAAAAGTATTGAATTTGGGAGGTCTGAGGCATTACATCAGATAACTCTCAAACTATTCTCACCCTCGATAATTCAAAACCAACCGAGACGAAATATGAATCCAAAAAACCACCCCATAAGATACCTCTCAATGATCTTGATATACTTGAAACACTATTACAATTATGAAATCCCAAGGCCCAAAAATAAACCACCATGTGTTCTTCAAAAGTTGGAATGAAACCTCAACGTCAAAGAACACCTACTCTAACACCTAATACACAAAATAGCCACAAGACACACCACATAAGGACCAAAATCTATACTATTCGGACATATGAATTAGGGAATTCCTTCCTCCATGTCAAGATACTATCCACTATGGGTGGAACTAACTTTCCCACATGGGTTTAATCACATCTCAATTAATGCATCTTGATTAGGAATGTTATCTTCACCTTTCCAATGTTAGGAATTTATCACACATCCTGAAACAATGAAACAACTCATATCATAAAGAATATGGTTCAAGCATTACATTATAATGGGAAACACAACAAGGAAAAACTCAGAAAAAATTTGGGTATTGGGAATGCATTTGCATCTCCCATTCCCAAGTACTCTTCTCTGGGAGACCATGCCTTCACAATACACAAACCAAGGGAAAGGTCTGTCCATGCAGGACCTTCTTCCAGCGATCATGGATCTCTACTAGCTACTCCATGAACGTCACAACATCTTTGACATCCATATCTCCCCATTTAATGTCATGAGAATCATCGTGAAGATTCTAATGAAGATGGGATATATGAAAGACGTCACAGACCTTCTCCAAATATAGTTGTAGTGCCAACTGGTATGCCACCATTCCAAATCACCCCAACACCTCACAAGGTCTGATGAACTTGGGAGAAACCTTGATCCCTTTATTGAATCTATGATGCCCACATCATGGGGAATCCATCAAGAACACATGGTACCTATCTTCAAACTCCAAGGTCATCCTCTTGTGATCATCGTACGACTTATTCTGGTCATATGCTTCTTTCATCCCCTCACAGACAAGAGAACCCTTCTCTTTCATTCTCTTCATGACCTTGGGACCAAGAGCAGTTATCTCCCCAACCTATGTCCAGCATAAAAGTGAAAGACACGGCCTTCTGTTCAATGATTAAAATGGAGTCATGCCAATGGAAGAGTGATGGCTATTATTACAGGAAAACTTTACCAAGGGAAATTGTCGCACCCACAATCCACCAAGGTCCAAGATGTATGTCCTAAACATGTCCTCCAACATTTTGAGTGTCCACTCAGTCTGCCCATCTATATTAGGGTTGAAAGTAATGCAGAGGTGTAATTGAGTGTCAAAAGAATACTAAAATCCCTTCTAAACTCGTGAGGTGAAACATATATCCAAATACAAAGTAATGGATCTCAGAACTCCATGCATCCACACCAACTCATCGATATACCTCCTAGAAAAGGAATCCACTTCCCCTGACTTCTTAATCTCTATGAAGTGATCCAATTTCGTTATCAGATCCACTACTACCTAGATCGCATCATAGCCTCCCTAGGCCTTGGTTAATCATGTGAAAAAATCCATTAAGATGTCATCCCATTTCCACTTATTGACATCTAAGGGATACAAAAAACCACTAGGTACACAATGATTATCCTTCATGTGCAGGTACACTAAGCACTTCTTCACAAACTCCACCACTTATCGCATTATCCCAAGCCACAAAAATTTATCCCACAAGTCATGGTAAATTTTATAAATTTTTCAGTGGGCCAAAAAAGGTGATTTATGAAACTCATGGCGGACTCCCTCACACATCACCACTAGAACAAAAAGTGTTCCACATAATATCATCCAATTAAGACCACCCTATATCCATCCCTTGGTAGCATCACCCTGGTCAACGTGATCGCACATCACCTATGCCTCTGAGTCACCCCACAAAGACTCCTCTACCTGTTGCATCAGAGTAGACAACACCATCATCTGAAACAGATATCATTTTCTACCATCTATTCCTCCATCTAAGTGAAAGGAGACCAACTAATCCATCACTTTCCAAGCATCGTAATATTCCCAAACTACCTCCTTCTATGAATTCCTGCTCAAATAATTATCCATGACATTTCCCTTTCTTAAGGTGTAAGATATTTTCAAGTCGTAGTCCTAGAGATACTCTATTCCCCTCCATTGTCGCAAGTTCAGGTCTCACTGGGAAAAGATAGACCTCAAGCTCTTGTAATATTTGAATACCCAGAGTGATCCCCAAAGAGGCAATGTCACCAAAACTTTAACGCAAACATGACCACTGATTTCCTTATATCATTGGTGGTATAATTAAATTCATGAGGAAATAACTACCTAGACCCATAAGATATCACTCACCATTGATTCATTAGCATGAATCCCAAAACCATACAGTAATCATCACAAAAAACTTCAAACATCACCCCTTCCTCTCAAAATAAATACACTAATGCACTGACCAATTTCCCCTTCAGATAGTCGAATGCTTCCTGACACTGGTCACTCCACCAAAAAACCTGGACCATTCTAGTCAAAGTTTTCAACGGGGCTGAAAATAAAAATAAATTGGTTAAAAACCTCCTGTAATAGCCTATAAGAACAATAAAAGTGTAAACCTATGCAACCTTATTGGGTTATTTCCAAGAAAAAATTTCCTCAACCTTCGACGAGTCCACTGATATACCCTTCTGAGACAACATATGTCCAAGTAAGTGTACCTCTCTTGTCCAGAACCTTCACTTGGAAAACTTCCCATAGATATGGTGGTGTTGAAGAACCTTCAATATAGTCTTCAGTTGCTCGGTATGATCCTCCTCTAACTTTGAGTAGATCAGGATTTCATTGATGAATACCACAACTAAATGGTCCAAGAAATAATGAAAAATGGAGTTCATGGACCCCATGAACATGACCGGGGTGTTTGTAACACAGAATGATATAACCCCGAACTCGAAGTGCCCATACCTGCACATAAAATCATTATTTGGGATATCACCCTCCTTCACCTTCATCTGGTGATATCCAGACCCCAAATCGATCTTCAAGAACCAACTTTCTCCCCTCATCTAGTCAAAAATATCATCTATCCTCAGGAGAGGGTAACAATTATTGATCATTACCTAATTCAACCTCTTCTAGTCTATTCAAAACCTCAGACCACCATTTTCCTTTTCACAAACAAGACTAGATCACCCCACAGTGACACACTAGGACAAATAAAACCCTTATTCATCAGATCATCTATATGAATCCTCAACTCCTGCAACTCTGAAGATTCCATCTGATAAGGAGCCATTGAAATCGGAGAAGCATCGGTTTGTAAGTCTATCTCAAACTCAACATCATGTTCAAGGGATAGAGTCACAACCTACATAGGAAAAACATCCAATAACTTCCCAACAAGACTCAGAATCTCCTCCATCTCAGCATCTACTGATTCCACTAACAACTCGTCCAACAAGGAAAGAAGAGGCTAGACACGCTGATTGACCACCTTATATCTCCACTCACTGGAGAAGGACATGTTGACCATATACATCTTAAAACGTGACTATTCTCTATAATAATTCGATAATAACATGGAAAAAGTACAACTAGTCGATTCCAAGGATGACATCGTACGGTTGCATCTATAAAAGGAAAATATCCCCATGATACTAATGCAATCTAATCATTAGCCTACATCCCTGGCACACATCAAACAAGGTAGTCTAACTTCCGAATGGTGTACTCAACACCAGGGGAATGAGATGTCTCTCCACATCTACTACCAAGGATTGGGCTAGACCGAGTGAAAAAAATGAGTGTGAAGCTCCTTAATCAAACAAGGCACAAGCAAGAGTATTGAACAAACTGATTGTACCTCGAACGATCTCTGACCCTTCTCGGACTACTTCCTTTATGGAATATAATTGACCATGCATAGATCCACTTCCCCTCTATTGATAACCACCCCTTTGATCATGCCTAGGTCAGGGTCCCTAAGGAACACCCTAAGGTCGTCCTCTACCTGCTCCTTCTCCCCTCGGTGGAGTGTGAGCCTATTTTCCCTGCTACTAGAACATCCCTACTAGAAACTACTGCTGAGGTGGGAGATGGCCCTAGCCACGTCCACCATATTGATATTGAACGACCATTGAGAACTAACTCTAAAGATGGCCACAATTTCCACAAATTAAACACCTCAGTCACAGGTTCACGGGAAAAGAACGTAGACCTAAAGGCTGAAACGGGAACTACTGAGGTCGACTCTCAACTGAACGAAACTCGGAAGGACCTGGTGCCTGAGACCTATTGTTGGTGACTTTTCCCTTAGAATAACCCTTCTAGCTCCCCTCTTGTCATAAACCTCCTTGTGAGTTCATCCTATCAACTACATATGCCTTCTTCTGGACCTCCAAGTATATTGGTATGGTAAAAGGATTAACCACGTATAGGAGAGAAGGACGAAGTGCCTTCTCTAAGAATCTCACATGAGACTCCTCATCCAAAAAGAGATATGGAGAAAACTGAATGAGATCCTTGAACATGATCCTCATATCTCATACCGACATACTCCCTTGTTGGAGCGAGAATAACTCTTACCTTTTCTCAGCCTTCATGGTTGATGGAATGAATTTATCCCAAAACTCCTTCTCATTGTTAGCTAAAAAAACATCAGCCTCTTTACTCTATCCCAAGAACAATATCCACCACTGACATGTCACTCCCCACATCTGGCTCACAGCCAGAGGAACCCAATACTCCGTCAGAGCCTGGATTAAACTAAAGGTGACCTCAAGATCCTCGATCCATCTCTCTATATCTATATCTTAAATGCTACACATTTAAATTCCCATATCCTGCCGCTAGAAAGAACAGATCATCTTCTACCACTGATCATCCTCCTCTAATCGATCAACCCTCCATCGATCGACTGAGTTAGCCTATTGTACCTCCACTTTCTGCACAACACACGGATAATGATACGGTTCCATAGCTGAAAAGGTGAATAAGGAATTACTAATCCTGATTAGTATGGAATTTTATTTAAGATTCATTTCAATTCATTTAACACATTTTTTATCCATTTAAAATTTCTCAAAACCCCTAAATTTAAACATGAACACAAGTTATTATGATTCATGTACCTTTCCTAGGGTCTCTACCTTACTAACGTTGTAGCCTCACTTGGACTTTTAATAGGATCAGAGTCCATAGATCAGATCACATGGGGACCTAAAATTCAATTCCTTGTTGGTATTCCCTATCCTATTTAATGTACCAAGGTCATATAACACTGTTTCCCAACCAAACCAAGAAATCATCACTATGCCTAACTCTAGAGTCCATCCTATCTTTGAGAAATCAGCCACTAATACCATTCTATCACAACCCCCTCCCTCCTAAGATGCCCCTCTTAAGCTGTAAATGAAGGAATAGAGATAATGACCCCTGATTACTGCCTTCAGTAGTCCCTATAGTGGAGAGTAGCACCAAGAGTATATAATCTCATGAAATGGGTGGCATTACCCTTTTTATAAGAAAACATGATCGGGAGATAAGACGGTTTATCCCAAAATAACTCTAAGACACACACACACACACACAAATATATATATATATATATAAGAAATCCCAAACCACCCCACATGCATGTTTAATATATAACTGTTAAAAAAACAAGTCTACAAAGTAAATACCAAAAACAAGGCTATGCAGTGACACGACACATATCCCCAAGTCTGAACTAGTAATGCCCAACATGGTCCACATAGTCCTCCTAGAAACCTAAAAGTTGTTTTATATATGTAGGGTGATCATACAAGTATACTCAGTATGAAAAAACAATGTATCTCATGCACAAGTGGAAGAATCATACCAATTCCCCAGTGAGAAAACAACAGAATCCAACAACACCTAGAAATAAATACAATTCATCCCATCCTCATCAAGGTACACTCACCGAATAATGAAAGTCAATTAAAGTAATATAATAATAACATCGACGTTTGGGTAACCCACACCACTTCCCCCTGGTTTACAGCTCATACCGTAAAGTAAAATGTCCTGGTGGTTCCATACTCTTCTATAAGCCACACATCACAACCTGCCCATGCACACTTGGGCCTCATATCTATTCCCGCAACCTGGGCTTATGAATCTCACCACATCCCATTCGCACGCACTTGGGAAACAACGATACCACATCCCACCCGTAGACACCTGGGCCCCAACCATACCACATTCTGAAGAAACATGGGAAGATCTCCACATCCCATACGGTAGACACCTGGGAAAGCATACCTCGCCTACAAACACCTAGGCCTCACAAGCACACCATAACCTGCCTGAAGAATCTTGGGCTACCAATTCCTAGAAGAGGGAGGAGGGAAGATCTAATAACCATCCATCCATCCTCCCACAGGGATAATGTGACAATTCACCCTCCCCCGTGACAATGGGGGTGTTTGGAACACAGTGATCAACTAGGGTGGGTGCGTATAGAAAACACAAGGAAAATATATGTATATATATTTAGTATCAAACACTCAAGCCCAACCTATGGGTTCTTCGCAAACAAACAACCAGCCCACAAAACTACCTTTACTACTACATATAAATGCATAACTACACAATAAGTCACAATTCAATTCATAACCACATCCAAATCATTTAATCAAATATCATTCTTTATTAATAAATACCATTTATTCATTCCATCCCTACCCGGACAGCTACCAACCACAACATGCAACAATCCACACAACATAAACCACATAGAGGAAAAAGAATCAAAGTAAGACAACTCACTTCATATTTCCACATTGTTTAACATCCATACCAACCACTACCATCATCATTATTCAAATTCCTTTCGCCCAATCCATCATATCAGTAAGAAAACCCCAAAATCATAGTCAAACTCAGAAATACATCTCATCACAACCAAACATGACAACCCTGTTGTATAACAACACCACACCCATCACACCCAGTAACATAAACAAAGCACAACGCGAACCTGTAACCCCACTTCTCAAACACTACCCATCCATTCCAAAATCAGTCAATCTCTTAACCTGAAATTCTATTACACCACCTGTACTACCCCACCTTATAGTTTTTACCTCAACCTTAATACCACACAACCACGTAAGGCACAAGACAGAACAAAACCACACACAACACAAAACCACACCAAAGAAGGCATGATGTATTCAGATTTAGAAAACACCAACTCTTTAATTCCACTTAGATAATTCAAGGGTTATCCAAGATTAAGTTTGATCGTGAGGCATCAATTTATTTAATCGGGAATACATTGTTAATAAATTGCATATATATACAAATTTTCAACAAATGATCAACAAAAATCCATCACAAGTCATCCTGAGTGCAAAAATAAAGACCACCAATGACCATAATATTTAGTATCCATACAGCCCCTACAACTCAAAATATTAATAAATAACAAAACAGAATCATGTGTCACTTTTTCCAAGACCCTATTTGTTGGTTTAAAGCTGATTTAATTTTATTTATTAAATTTGAATTCAAATTCCCTCACATTGGAAAAATTCATACACCCACCCCGCATGATAAAAAAATAAGAGGGACAAAGGGATACCTACCTAAAGAAAAAAATGATCAACACCTCCTCCTTGCACCGAATAGGGGGTGCATAAGGCTATAGGGAAATTTGATCCAAGTGTGAAACACAGACTCATGTATCCTCAGGGAATAAATGTTTCGAGGATGATCGGTAGTAAAATTAAAGGAAAACATACAAGGGAAAAAGGGTCCTAGCTTTAGAATGAATAGATCCTATAACAATAGAAGAAACACTTTCAAAATCTATTAAAACCGGATCACGATCAAGACTATTCATTTTGACTATCTAAGGACCTCCCGAGTGTTAGGTATTTAAAGATATATTTTACTTAATTTTAGTGGATTAAAAACACTTAAACATGGTTTTAAACTCATTTTATGTTAAATAAAACATTAAAGGGGTGAATCTAGAAAAACTAGGAAATTTGGGATATTTGGAAAAACTGTCGAAATGAATAACCATTAAGTGAGTCATCGTCACGAGTCACCGGTGGGTGAGTCCCCAGTGGATGAATCACCACTAGACTAGTCACTGGTGCAATATACTGGTAATGAGCTACCGATGGCGAGTCACCATTAGGCGAGTCTCCATTTAGAGAGTCCCCATTCAGTGAATCACTATTCAGCGAGTCATCTTTCAGTGAGTCGTTGTTTGGAGAGTCACTGTTCGATGAGCTATTTTTTGGTGAGTAAACATTGTGACTAAATATCAGTGAATCACCGTCAGAAACTACCTTTCAAAGTTTCACTGACAAAACTCACCATTGGGATGACCTACCGTTGCCACCTATCGGTGGACAACTCACCGTCAGTTGAGCTACAGTTGAAAAAACAGGATTTTTGAAAAACTCTTGAAATGAACTACCGTGGCCACCCAAAAGACCTCAAACACCATATTTTCTCAAAGTAATGGACCAAGGAATTCTAGGCCATTATGGAGGTCTATAAAGTCATCGGAGGAGGCTAAACATGAATTTACCAACTCAATTCCACAAATATTTCTTTCAGTATGGATTTTGTAAAAATATCAACAATTTGATACTTTGTTGACATGTATATTATGATAACATATCCAAAAAGATCATTATCTTTTATAAATTAAAACTTTATATCAATGTGTTTTGATCATGAATGCTAGATAGGATTTTTAAAAAGATCAATTTCACTCTGATTATCACAAAGTATCTTAAATGGTTTAGAAACTTTCACATTCAAGTCTTCTATAAAAACTTTTATCCACAAAATTTGAGTACAAACATGAGTAGATGCAAAATATTAGAATCCAGCTATACTCAAGTTACTGAACTTTGTTTCTTACTATTCCAACTCACATAACATTCACCCAAGAAATTTTTTTATCTTGAAGTTGATTTTCTATCATTACAATCTCCCGCCCAATCGGCATCAATATAACCATGAAAATTCATCCCACAATTTCTTTTCTATAATAACCCATGCGAATTTGTTCCTTTGAAATATCTCAAAATAATATTTTATTCCAACATATATGATTCTTTTGGATTATTTTGATACCTGACACATATATTCACAACATAGACAATATCAATTCTTGAGGTTGTAAGGTAAAGTAAACTTCCTATCAATTTCTGAAATTTTTTCTAAATCACATTTTTTCAGGATTCATCTGTACTCAAATTTGTACTCACAAATATAGGAGTATAAACTAATTAGGATTTTTCTATCCCAAAATTCTTTAATAATTCCTTGGAATAATTTTCTTGATTTTAGAAAATGTATTTTTTTTAACTTCTAATAAAAGTAAGAAAGTTAATTCTCCCAACATATACATTTAAAAATATATCTTCATTTCCTCATAAAATGTTTTAAAAACAACTTCTCTATCCCAAAAAATATATCATTCACATAAACAACTATAATTAGAGTTATTGAAACAATATCTTTTAGATATTAGTTTTTGTTAACCTTTCCTTTTGAAAAGTTCAACATTAACAAACAATTTTCAAGTTTATAATACCATGCACATGGAGATTGTTTCATCCCATACACATATTTCTTCAATTTAAAAACATTGTTTTCATCCTCATCATATAGAAACCCACAAGTTTGTAAAATGTAAACATCTTCCTCAACCATACAATTTAAGAAAGAAAAATTTTGATCCATCTGATAAACATTGTAATTCCATTGTGGAACCACTGAAAGAAAAATTCTAATAGTTTCTAATCTTGAAACAGGGGAAAACATTTCTTCAAAATCCACACCTTCCACCAGTTCATAACATTTATAAATAATCTTGGATTTTTTTCTTAAAACATCTCTATATTCATTCAACTTGTTTCTATAAACAAACTTCGTTCCAATAACATTTTTATTTTCTAGCCTTGGAACAAGTTCCCATGTTTCATTTATCTCAATTTGATCCTACATTTCATTCATATAATCCACCCATTCATTGCATTGAATAACTCCTGAAACTGATTCTAGTTCATCTTTTGAGATAAGTGAAGTACAATTTTCTAATCTCAACTTTCTTCTTAAATGAACTGGAGCATTATAATATCCAATAATGTTTTTTAACTCAACATATTTTTGTAAGGTACTAAATTTAAAAGTTTCTCTCGAAAATTCACTTTACTCATCACACCATTCATATAAATCTTGATAAATATGTTTTGAATTACTTTCACTATTGTTGGAAATCTCAAATTTACCCTCCTCATAATTCTCAACAACTTTTGTTAAGGAATTTGGATTTTCAAATACATTCAAATCATATGAGTCCACAAACTTTTTTAAATTTTTTGTTCCATTATTTGTAACTTCTTCCATATGTTTAATAACCAATAAATATTCCTTACTATGATTTTTCATCAAACTTTCATAGATCCAGATTTTTTATTTTAAGTAAACATGGACTTCCAAAAACCTTGATGTTTTTCAATGAAGGTTTTTTGTCATTCCACATTTAAGAAGGATTCAAGCTGGATTCTAGTCTCATTAAACATCTATCCTGAACATGTACAACCATACAATGTATTTATTTCTAGTAAAACATTGAAATTTTATATTCGGTAAACAAACGTCTTCCCATTTCAACCAATATTCTATTATTTATTTCGGCTACTCCATTTTTTGTGGAGTATAGAGAGCACTATACTGATGTTTGATACCATGATTTCTTAGATAAGTTTCAAAATTATTTATTGTGAATTAAATACAACTATCTATTCTCAAAATTTTTATGGAAACCTAAATTTCTTTCTCAATATCTTTTCTGAATAATTTGAACATTTAAATAGCCTCTGACTTGTGATTCAAAAAACATGATGTTTTTTTATCCAAGTGAAATCATCAATAAAAGTGATAAAGCATAAATCTACATTTTTTTATTGATGTCTCATCATACCACATAAATCATAATTAATAAGCTCAAGTGGTTTGGTAGACTGAATCTCTACTCTTTTATGTATTTTTTTAGTCATCTTCCATTTTTTAAAAGTTACACAAACATATTCTTCTCATATTTTAAATTTGGGAAGGTTTCAAATGACATAAAATTTAGAAAGATTGTTCATACTTTTATATCCAAGGTTCTAAGTCTTTGGTGCAACAATTTTTTTTCAAATATAGCACTCAATTAATAGTAGTTGTTGGATTCTTCTATTTGGATGAGATTCCCACTGGTCCGTTCTCCTTTTGTAATAATTTTTCCATATTTCTTACTTCTAATGATACAAAAATATTTTATAAAAAAGATTTATTTTTCATCATCACAAAGTTGACTTACACTAAGTAAGTTATGTTTTATCCAATCCACAAATAAAAATTTCTTAAATTTCATCTTTTTTTATTCAATTTCAGCTGTTTCGATTCCTTTGATTTTTAAGAAACTATCTTTACCAAAGGAAACTGATAATCCGTTCTTAATTTCAACATGTTTCAATATTTTTATATCACATTTCATATTTGAAGAAAAAACACTATCAAATATCCATGGTTTGTTCCTATTACTTTCTTTCAAAACTGACTCAACAATAAAAAATTTTCCTTCAACTTTCTTCTTTTTAGCTTCTTTTTCTTTTCTATCATATAAAACTTGTTCCTAAAGGAGTGTCACATATCATTCATCCTTATGACCATCCTGCTCACATATTCCACAAACATATTCCAAACATTCATATTTATTTTTTTGGAATGTTTCTAACATCTTTAGAATTCGCCTTTTCAACTTTCTATAAGATATGAAAGTTACTAATTTTACATTCACAATTTCATACACTTTGATTAAACCTTATTCCTGGTAGAGATATGGTGTGAGAAAAATTATAGGTTCTATTCCCATAGATTACACAACATTATAAATAGCCATCAAATCTTTATTTTCTATTCAAGAAAGATCATTCTCTATAGAAAATTTGTTGAGGTTGGTAACTTCTTTCAGCTCTAACACAATCAGGATGTGAACCATATTTTCTTTTGAGTGATTTTTATACTTTTTTAGATTTTATAGGTTTATCACATCCTTTCTCCACCAAATATTTCCCAATAGCTTATCTAGAACCTAAAATGTTAAAATAATCAAACAAAATATTAATTTTTTGAGTAATGATTTTACTCGGTTCTCACATTGAGCCCTCTTAGAAACCTTAGAAGTATCATATTTTACTTCTGAAGATTTGTTGAAATTTTCATTCATCTTCTTCAAGGTAATTTCACACTTAAAAAGTTTTTATTGAAACTTATTAACTTCTTCTTCTTTAGCATCCATCTTCTTACTAAGATCTTTAACCGTCTTTCCTTATTTACCAATTCTATGTACGTAACTCGATATCTTCTCAATGTATTCTTACTTCTGCACGATGAAATATTTTTTTCCAGCAAAAAAGTCTTCACAATCTTTCTTCATTACTATAATTTCTTTCTTAAGAGTTTTGTTTTACTAAAGACATGAAACAAGTTCTGTTCTAAGCTAATACTCAAAATAATATTTCTCAACACCTTATTCACTATTTGAGGAATATTTTGTTTTCTCACCTTTGGCGATGATGGTTAGGAATTTTTCTAAACTTTTATCTTCAAGAGAATTGTTTTCTATTCAGTCGGATTTAACTTTATTACTCAACACGCTTATTTTGTTTCCAGTAAACATATTCTTGTATTTTTTGGATGAATTTTCTTCTTTATCATTTTTGTCCCACTTATTCCATTGAGATTTTTCATCAGAATAATATTGATATTCTCTAGCTTTATTATTGGGGTAATTCATAGTGTTTGATTCCACCACACTCAAAACATATGAGAGGAAGTTTACTTCCATATTTTCCTCTTCCTCTCTGGTAGTATTTAGAGATAAGAGACATAATCTTATCATTCAACTAATTATCTTCTTTATCTTCATACTCATAAGGATCATGTTATTTAGAACCTATTATTTTCATATTTCTCATAGATTCAAAATCCATTTCATATTTCATATTATTTTTAAACATTGGATCATTACTCATTTCCTAAGCAATAACAAAGATATTCAATTAATCAAGAGATGAATCATATTATCTTTTAAAGAGGAAATTTTTGAATCAAACCTGTATGGGATGTTTCACATAAGTTTCTTCACAATTTTATAATCTTCCTGGACATCTTTGAATCCTATGATGTTAAAAATAATTTCATTTACTTTGTATAATTATTCATCAATAGTTTCTTCATCTCTCATTATGATGTCTTCATACTTACTATGCCATATTTATAGATTTTCTTCCTTCACTTTAGTATTCCCTTTGAAAATACTTTCCATCTTGTCCCACATACTTTTTGAAGTATTGTGACCCATAATATTATGATAAAAATTCTCTGATAAATACATAATGATTTTATTTCTATCCTTTCTATCAACTTCAATGTTTCTCTTATCAAAAATCATCATAGGAGCATATTTCTCAATGGGTAGAAAACCAATAGTAGTAACATCAACAACTTCTAGGAAAAGCAATTGGAGATAAGGAAGCATCCTATTTTTCCATACATAATAATTTTTGCCATTAAATGTAGAAATTACTCTACTATTTATAGAATTGATATTATCCATGATAAGGATTCAACAAGGGGACCTTTACCCTGATACAAAATGAAGTTATAAAGGATCAAATAGCAACTGAGAGGGGGGTGAATCAGCTGTTCACTTTTATAAGTTTCAATAATTTTTAAAAACTTAACCCTTGTAACCTGTTAAGATATATTTCCTTATCATATTTTTATAAATACTCATGCATGAAAAAGTAGGAAAGAAAGTAAAGCACACAGGATTTTTATGTTTAGACATTAGTGTGAGAACTTATATCCTTTCCAGAGCCACTCCTATGGGTCTATGGAGATCTAATACTATAAATAAGTGAATAAAACTTGGTCCAACTCTCATTAGATACCTTCTATATCATGATTGGAAATATTGTACTAAATCACATCAGTTTACAAGTTGTTTACAATTAAATTTATCCAAAACAAAATAATAAGACTTTGTTAAATTTTATCCACAAAAGCTCAGTCTTGATATGATTTTTCTAGATCCAATTATCTTAATCTGATGAGGTCAATATGATTCTCCTTTACTAAATCATTAATTATCAAACTCTTCTCAAACACTTAGTTTGATATTCCTCAGTCTGATTGAATCAATGTGATGGACTCAATATGATGAACCCATTCTTAATCTAGAAAACTCAAACTCTAATCAAACCTTCAATACGATCTTCTCAATATGAAGTTTTTCAATATGATTCTCCTATAAAGTAAACAAAATTCAGGTGTCTGGTCTTCTTCAGAGATCTTTTTCCGAAAATAAATTTCACTCAAATTCTTTAGTGCTCTGCCTTTTATGATTTTGTAAAAGTTAAAATGAATAAAATATATGAGAAACTATTTATATAAGACTCACAAAATAAAATCTAGAAACTTGAAAACTTTCCCCACTTCCTATAATTTCAAAAACTCTAAAAAAATCACATTTAAAATTCAAATTTAACTTCTTCAATCCTCCTTTGATTTCTCTGAGATTTATGAAAAATTGAATTTCAAGTTTGACCTCTTCAACTATTTATATAAAACTTATGGAATCATCTTTTTGAGTCTTCTTCGTAATCATCTCATTAGGATTTGTATTTCATTCTCAGTTTTTTACGATTTCTTTCTTTCTCATCTCATTATGATCTATTTCTTTCTCAGCTCATTACAATTTTTGTTTCTTTCTTATCTCTTTACAATTTAATTTTCTTTCTCTGCTCATTATGATTTCTATTTCTTTATCACCTCATTATGATTTTTGTTTCTTTATCATCTCATTACAATTTATTTTTCTTTCTCAACTCAATACGTTTTTTTCTTTATCATCTCATTACGATGGAATTCTTCACTCTTCAACATTAAAATTATTCAAACTACAACATCTTTAAACATTATGAAATCTTACAACTTCTGAGTTTGGTACTTCTAGAACTGATACAATCTTTATGATTCCTCTATTTTTCCAAATTCTTTTATCATGAGTTTGTTTCATGATTTATAAGAACATCATGATTAATAAAGTATCATATGACTTATTTAGAAAGGTTGAGAACTTTCTAACTCAGGAATTTACTTTATTAAACAAACCTCTTCAGCATCATTATGACTTCCATTCTTAAAAACATCAAAAATTGAGTCCAGAAACCTGTTTCTGGAAAACAAAAAACTTTTCTCACCCTTTATGTTTGGGTTTTAACAATCAAAAACTTTCAAATTTTTTACAAAACTCATTATGATGGACTCGGTCCGATTCCTGAAAAAAAAATCAATCTTATACAATAAGGTTAGTTGTCAAAAAATACAAAAAAACTTTGTTAAAAAATATTATTACAAAGGTTCTTCATTTATAAATTGATGAATTAACTGATTGAATTCATCAAACATAGAATATAGATTGTTTATAATGATAAGGTTAATATAGGAATCCGTATCATTTTTTTTGATTTGGGGGAAAATATTAAGATGAAATTGAAAAAAGAAAAAAAAATAAATTATAAATTCATAAGTGAAATATCTTTAAAGTACCTCATAGTCCAAATTTTGTTTTATAATTTTCTTAAAGATTCAAAAACATATAATTGGGTGAATTTTTGGGCTTGACCGATAGGTGGAAATAAGCTTGAAATATAGTGAAAGTTTTGTCTATTGATCCTTTAAATATAAGGACCACCTCCATTATTCACAGAATTATCAATTCATCCTCCCATTGATGTAAAATATAACATTATATTATAAATGTGGAAACAATATTGAAAATTTCTTACATAATTTGAATTATCATAAAAATAATGTATTTTAGGTATTCATGTAGTTTATCAAATTCACATAGTATGATTTTACCAAGATAATAACACAATGAAAACCTATGATATTTTTTGTACTTTTTATCATTTAACTACTTCATCAAACCAAAACATAGGGAAATAATACATGAAATATTTTTAAGGATCACCAATATCCATGTAATTTGTTGACAATTAATATATTTTGGGTGGTAATTTAAAAGAATAAGAAAACTAAAAAACATAAACTGAAAAAATGTATTGGGTTATTAAATAACAATATGTTCAACTGATCTACAACCATTTGTATTTATTTCCATTTCAAATCACTTGATGACCGGTTTGTGTAATAAGTAATATATTTGAACATTTTTAATATAAATATTTTATTATAAACAATAATATAAGAAAACTTATTAAAATATATATCTACAATGATTAGATAAACTTCACATAAGTGAATACCATCATCATAATCAATGTTGAGTTCATTGTTCAAATTTCTTGGTGATGTGTTCTTGTAATGCACATATGATATATTAATATGAAAATGATAAGTTTGGAATGATAATAATTTTTTTGTAACCCTAATAATTTTAGAGAAAACAATCACTTCTGATGCAATGTTTACATCGATTGATGACAATCATAAATCAACAATGAACCTATACTTGGGTAAGTTGTGTTGATTATTTCTAGATACAGTAAAATATTTCAAGTTAATGGATTAGTATATTGAAAAATATGCATTTTACCATTATCTCACAATTCAGTCTGAGTGAGTCGGTTTACACATGGTAAAATAATGACATCAATGTACGTAGGGGCTGTGGTAGTAACACAGGATAATTGGTTAGAATATAATAATCAAAAAAGATTACATGGACCTATAATGTGGGAAGAAGACTTTTTTAATACATAATCATAACAGAATATTTAAATATAACTTTTTTGTAATTAAAATTTTGGGAATTGAGAAAATAATTAAGAAGATACCTAAAATAGTTTCTTTCCATTTTTTCATACATAATTTTCATTGTAGCCTTACCTCCTTTGAGGGTAAATATTATTTTGTATTGGAATTTATTTTTGGGGGATTAATATTGTCATATTTAGTTTTGAATCTCTTTTCATTTTCATATGGTGAATAATCTTGATCTCATTGTTTTATTAAATTTATATTTTGAAAAATAATTAGTGCATATATTTCAGTTAAATGATAAAAATTCATTAAATTGTTTAACCTTATAAGAAGGTATCAAAACGATTATCATAACTTCTTCCAATGGAAATCATGATCCAGTTCTCATGTAAATGTTAACATTAGGCTTTGGTTATAAGTTAAAAGCATGGTCTATTTGGTTTACAGTATTTTCAAAATTGTAGTGAATATTAGAACCCGAAATAAAAGAGAAACCCTATAATTGTTTTTTTAGATTTTTAAAACATTACTATTTCATATATTTATTGTTTCCCCACCATTGGTGGTGGAGTGGTAAGGGTTTTGGGGGTTAGGGGAATGTTTCAGGGTCAAGTTCTCGAGCCTGCAATTTACTACAATTTTCTTCATTGAGTGGTATTCTGCGGTGGTGGATATAATTGACCTAGTATTTCATATATTTATTTTTTATCATTTAATTGAAGAGATAATGGAAGTAAGGCCAAAACTGTGGCCATGTTGACTTTATTTTTCATTTTCAAAATATGTTTATGTCTAGATTCCTTATTCCATGCTTTTTTATTTTCACTCATTTGTGAAATATTTTCCACGGTGTGTCCCAAATTGTTCACAAACATATCAATAATATATGTTAAGGTATTATTGAACAATAAAAAAATTAACTGCATATCATACATGTTTGATTAAAAATATAAAAAATAAAATATGAATTTAATACTCAATAATACATAAGTCAACAAAAAATGGAATTTATATTGAGAAGATTATGGGTTGAATAGTGAAATATGAATAATAAGTATGCACCGAACATGTTTCTCCCACAATTTCTATATAGATATTTTTTTTTATTTTGTAAATTAGGTATAAAATAGTAATGTAGGAGTGATATTAAATCACAATAAGATAAAATATTTGAAAAAAAAAATTAACCTTCAAGAGAGTAGAGTACCTATTTAAATTATATTGGATGCTTTTATTTTCGTCAAAGGTGACCCATGATGCTATAGATCATGGGTGTTTTTGAATTAGGAAGATGTCGATTATTATAAAATATGTGATGAAAATAAATTTCATATATCAGAGAAAATAAGAAAATTTATATAAATTAATATGCAATAAAAGAACCTTTTTGATTATAACTATGTATAAGTCTTAAAAACTTATCAACTGTTTATGATTAGAGGCGCCAATTGGATAATAAAAGCTTAAAACCTAGGTTTTTTTCTTATCAAAATAGTTTTCATGGAAAAATATAGAATGTGTAATCAATAAATGCATCCAAGAGAATGGAGGGTGAAAATCCACATATGTAGCAATATACATAAATAGAAAATTTTAAATAGTTTCCTTTTAAAATGATACAACTTAGGTTACAGCATCCTTGATATTTAAATAGGGCCAATCCTTCCTGTTTTGATCTATGAAAGAAAGAACGTCAATTTTAGTAAAAATATCACATATGAAACAAAATATGAGGAAAAAATGAAATAAAAAATAAATACATATATAATACCTTGAGAGATATATATTTATGTGGGGACAGAGGTGGCAGGTGGAGGTGGAGATGAAACTGGAGAGGCGGAGATGGACAATGAAGATGGAACGAGAGGTGGTGGGTGGAGGCAAAGGCAGATAGGGATGTAGCAGGTGGAATTGGAGGCTCGATATGAGCTTCTGATGGATGATGGGAGGTGACACTAAATGGAAAACTGAATTTCATGGTGGTTTTTAAACTATCGCTAAATATTTCATGAAAAATAATTTGACAATAGTTATAAAAACCACCACTATATAAAATTGTAATTTATTTATTTATTTCTAGCAGTGATTTTTCAAAAACTATCGCTAAAATATATCATTTGAATTTTTTCAAAAAAATAATTTATTTTTATGGGTGATTTATAAATACCATTGCGAAATAGTGGTAGTTTTTAAAAAAACTATGCTGAATTAATAGAGAAAATATTAAATATTACATATTTAATTATGATTTATTATAAATAATTATTTATAATTATTTATTTTTTATTATTTAAAATTTTAATTAAATATAATGTTTCAATTATTAATTATTTATAATTATTAGTTATTAATTATTTGAATCTTAAATTAGTTCTTATATAAGTTGTAAATCAAACTTCATAAACAAATGAAGATAAATTTTGATCTGAGTGCCCATTTTAATTCCACAACTAGACAAATTTAATATTATGAAATGAAATACAATGGTATTACATAATAATTTGTTATTAATTAATATAATAAAAAAAATATTACAACTTTAATAGAAGTTGGAAGTCATACTTGAACTTCATACAACCATAACGTTTTATCTGGGTGTTCGTGAAGATCATTTCACCTCATGCATCTAACATCAACATATTAAGATCAGTGATCCAAGATCACAAAGCCCCCAATTTCATGCCTCAACCCAAGTGGGTTATTATATGGATTAACCATCACATACATCCCCTAAGTGTGTTTTTTTATAGTTGGTCACACTCCTTATAGCATTGGTCGACTAATAGCATTCAAAATCGATTCACATCATCCATCCCTTAACTATTACTAAATCATTAATTTTTCATCATACATCATGATGATTAGGCCACCCAATGCATCTCACGTTAATTGGTATTAGATATCTGGTTCACATGGTAGGAATATGTCCTTTTATCCTCATTCCATTTACCCACTATCCTTATTATCATTTCACATTATCCGCCCTTGACAAAAAACCCCATTCCCTAAAAACCTGAACAATTTGGCCCATATTATGTAGGATTTAAATTTATATTTTGATCCAACATTTATACATTCGCATTTCCATTTGCATTTAATCTATTTTAATTCCATCCTCAAAGAAAAAAATATCTCAATCATCCACCTTATTATTTACTTCATGAAGTATAATTATTTTGTATGAGACTGAAAAAAATATCAAGAACCCATTTCAACCGCGTTGTGCTTTATATCGTTAACACCATTTATTTTCACCTCATAGTATACAATATTTTCTATATTTGGATTTTATTATCTTTAAATTAATATCTTGCATAACCATTGGACAAAACCCCATTTATTGTACTCATCCACCATTTTTTATCCTTTACCAACAATTTCTACCCTTCTTTTACACATGTTTCCTTATTCACTCAAAAAAGCTGTATTAAACCACCCCAACACAATATTTATTTGAGAGGGATTTTTTTTAATGTGATCTCCCAAAACAAGGTATTAGGTTTTATAGGATCTTGGTGATTAAATTGATCTCTATGAGTGGAGATAAATAAGCAAAAACATTTTTGAGTGTGTATCCTTGTGCGTGAGAGTGTGCATCCTTGTGTGTGTGATTATATATCCTCATGTATGTGAGTGTTCACATTTTTTGTTCATGTGTGTGTATCCTTAACAGTGTGTGTTTCTTATGTGGGTGATTGTGGGTGCGTGAGTGTGTAAATCTTGTGTGTGTTAGTGTGTACATCTTGTGTTTCTGTGTGTGTCCTTACATGTGTGTGTTTATTCACATGTGTGAGTGTGTAAATATTGTGTGTGTCAGTATGTACATATTTTGTGTCTATGTGTGTCCTTACATGTGTGTGTTTCTTCATGTGTGTGAGTGTGTGTGCATCATTGGGTGTGTGAGTGTGTGTGTTTCTCCCTGTGTGTGTATTTGTGTGTTATTGTCTGGAAGAAGATCATGGAAAAGGAATTAATCATGGAAGTGATGGAAAAATCCAAAGTAGATCTCCCACACCGAAAGCTCCATAGCTCTAAATGAAATCTTTGGAAATCCATTTTGAGAAGCTTATTGATACAAAGTTAGAGGTGTTATTTGAGAGGATAGAAATCCTAGATAACAACCATTATCGAGGATGATCCACGATAACTAGTGGCATTCTCTACCATCGCTTTTCCCCCACATCAAGGAGTATGAGATGAAAAATTTCGATGGTGATTTCAAGGATGTAATACAAAGAAGGAGGGGGTTCCAATTACTCAAATGAGGCTAAATGAGACCACATGAAAATGAAATACATAGTGGTATCAAGGTGGATGTTCTTTTGTTTCAAGGAAAAAATGATCCAGAATCATACTTGGAGTGTAAGATGTAGATCAAGAAAGATTTTTCATTCCATAAATATTCTGAGGAGAAAAATCTAGAGATTTATTCCCTTGAATTTTCTGATTATTATTTAATTTAGTTGGATCAAATGAAAAATTAAAGGGATAGATATGATAGAATCCCATCAAAACTTTGGGTGACATGAAGTTGTCCACGCGGAAGTGGTTTGTTCGCTCACAATACCATATAGATCTTCACAAAAAAACTTCAACGCCTCACCCAAGGTAGTAAGAGTTTTGAAGATTACTATAAGGAGATGAAAATTTCAATGATCTATGAAAACATTGAGGAATATTCAGAGGCATCCATGGAAAAAAATTTCCATGACCTCAAACGAGATATTTATGTCCAAGTAGATATGTACCGCCATGTAGATATATAATATATGATCCACCAAGCCACCAATATTAAGAAAAAAAAATAAAATGAGAAGCAAATGGGAAAACCCACCACCCCTTTCACACTATAGATAAATTCAAGGAAGAAGACTGGAGAACCATTGAATCCAAAAGAGGTGGTTGATTACAATAGTGACAAGGTAATTATTACACATAATAAACCTACTTTTGGGGATAAAAAACAATAAATAAAGATATTATATGTTTCAAATGTCAAGGTAGGGGTTAAATTTCTAGTTAATGCCCAAACCAGTGCACCATGACCATCAACATGTATGGATAATTTGATATTGATACAGAGAACTCGATGGAAGAGGAGGAGGATTCATTGAATATTAGTGATGGAGAATTGGTAGAATATGGTGATATTATTATCACTAAGATAGTTCTAAGGGAAAAATTAACATTGGAGATAATTATCTATGAAAAAATTTACTTGGGTGATGAATTTTGAAAAATTTTCTCAAATGATGACTTTATATTATTCTTTTCTTTCATAAAAGAATTGTATTTTAGAAGTCACTCAGACGATGACTTTAAAGGCTATATATTAGATAGAAAATCTACATAAAAAACATTTCATTTCTTTAGAGAAGATTTATTTTCTTGGACCAACAATAAACAATATTTTATAGCACTTCCCACTACCAAAGCAGAATATGCAGTAGTCATAAGTTTGTGTGATCAAGTTTTGTAGACGCAATACACACTCACAAATTTTTGGTTTGAGTTTTACATGAACTCCAATCCATTGTGATAATAGAATTATCATTTACTTATCTAGGAACCCAACACATCACTGGCAAGATAAGAATATGGATTCAAGGCACCATTTACTTAGGCATTACACACGAAAAGAGATATCTTTTTTGAATTCATCAAAATGGAAAATCGAGTCGCTGATATTTTTACAAAACCTCTTACTTCAGTTAGATTCAAATTAATTAAAAATAATTTGGGAATAATAAAATTCAAGTTATAATCAATCCACTTCATGTTTCATTTATCTATATACATTAAAAACTCCATTAGAAAAAATGGATCAAAATTATAAATTTATATGAATTAGAAATTTATATGTTTTTCATAATTCCAAATTTTTTCATAATTTCAAAAATTTTGGTTTTTAATATGGTTTGAAATTCCAGAACTTCATAGAATTTAAAATTTTATATTATTTTCCAGGCTAACTTATTTTCATTTCAAATCTAGTTGTTTTTAAAACTTCCGATTTATAATCATCCTATCTGTAAAAGTTGTAAATTTATTTTATAATCTATTCTTGAACCATCCATGAAAGAGGAAGATTAACCATAATTATTGAAAGATAAAATCATTAAGGATTACACTATTTTACTATATCTTCTATTATTTACTTGTATTTATTGTTTAATTTAGGGATTTTTTTTAAAAAAATCGACCACTTCTTTTAGGGGGAGTTTCGATTATTTTTCAAAAGGTAAGATTTTGTTTTCCATTATTATTTTTACCTTAAAAGAGAATCTGTATTATATATTTTTTCACCTTTAATTTTCTGTGAGACATTAACCACTCGTATAATAAAGGATAGTCTTTGGATGTTTACAATCTTAAATGCCTATATAAGGACTTCTTTTCTCAATAGTTTTATATGAAAAATATTTATACCTTCAAAATGTTTATCATCAAAATTACCTTTCTAAAGAAGTTCATAAAAACATCCATGAATTTTAAAGTATTCATAGATATAGTAAAAGTATCATATGTTGTTGAAGCATTTTATCTGGTTATTGGTGAAAAATGTGGAGTTCAACATTTGATAATGAAGATTCATATCTTTTATTATGTGAATATTCATAATAATATCCATAAAACTGGTGGAAAAAATGATCTTCAACCTAAAATCACTTTAGAATAACATCTTTTCAGATATGAAATCATGGTCGAAATAGAATTGATGACGAAAAATTCAATTACATCAACCATGTTAAAAGGACTTTTCCTAGAGATATGAAGAGTTTTAGATGTTTAAAAGGAATCCAAAACATATGATTATAAAAATTCTCAAAATGAATTATATTTATAATTTAATATTTTATTTATATTTATTTTTCTGATTTTTTATGTATTTATTTTTATAAATCAAAAGGGGTGAATTTTAAGAAAATTTGTAATGAATTTTTTTGGTGTTGTTAGTGTTAAAAAATTTTGTGGGTATTATTATTAGATTTCTTTAATTTCAAGAGGGTGAGAGTATTTTAGTTTTTATCTGGTTATATTCTAAATAGTATGAATTTTTTATAATTTTACCCAATAACCATATACATATTCTGTATATATTTTTCAGAGTGATTTTTAGGGTGTATTATATTTTTCTAATCAAGTCTGTTTTTCCTCTATTTCAAAATAAAGGGGGGAATAAAAAAGGAAGAAAATTTCCATATCATGAAGATCATAAGAAGTTTTTTTAAAATTTAAGTTCATTCAAAATTTCTTTCTTAATGTTTTCTTTCTAAAAATGGGGATATTTTAAGTTGTTTTAATCACCTCAATTTATTTTGGAAATTATAATACACTTTATAAAAAATGTTCTAACTTAAGTTTCTAATTAAGTTATTATGTTTTTTGAGAATATAATTATGGTAAAATAAATCTTTAAATACCAAAAATTCAAATGATTTATGAAAATTATATGATATAAAGTTAAAATTTTAGACTAATTACATAATATTTAGGAGCATTGTATTGGTGGTAAACAAAACCATCGACATATAAAGCAAAAAATATAAGTCCATCTGAAGAATTTTTTGTTGATGTCATTGAAACTAATACTGAGTTTTGTAGAATTCAACTGTGTAATTTGGTTACACCATTATATATAAATAGAGATACACATCGAGCAGAAAAAGTAAATTTCAAGATACATTCAATGTATCAATCATTATTAATGTTTAAGTTCATTATAGAGCTTTTTAATTTCTTGTTTCACTAAGGGCTTCCTCCTTTTTGAGTGATTTCAGCTAAGATATACTATTGTTTGTGGTTATCCTTGAAAAATCTATTAGTTTTTACATTGTAATTATTCTATATTCTGATCTCAAATGATTGAGGTATTATAGATATAGGAAGATATAGGAAAGTCTGATTATATAATCGAGGGATTCTGAGGCTAGGAAGATAGATCTCGGGATCTTCTGATGCTTGGAAGTTAAACCATGAGCTGCTACCAATAGGTATAGTAATGGTATTTCAGGGATAAGAGGATAAGCCTTTTAATATGTATAAAATCATGGATACTTTGAGATAGGTTAAAATTCATGGATACCTCATATCAGGTTTATAGATCTATCTTCAACTTTGGTTTAAAAGTTATGTTTTATTAAATATCCTTTAAAGGGGTATTTGGTTTGTTAATTAGTACTCTCTGTTTTGTTTTTAACTTCAACTGATGTATTATTTTATAAATTTTAGTTTCAATAATTCAGATAGTTTAAATTTTTACTATTTTAACTCTTTCATTGGTAACATAAAATATATATATTTTAATTTCCATTGTGAAAACTATAATTCAATACATTACTTATTTTAGTTACTCTGATCTTTGATCTCATCGATAATTTGAAATTTTGATTAATATCTAATTTCATCGGTAATACAAAAATCTAATGATATCATTATCTAAAGAGGATGGAAATTGTAAGTTTGTTTTAAAACTACAATTCACCCCACTCTTGTATTTTTTTTCACCATCAGACCCATAAAAAATATTTATAATAAAGTCTTTGTTTTGAAAGGAATTAGGTCATCTCTCTTGGTGTGAATTGTTTTACTAGTGTGATGTAGGTAACTTCGTGCACATTGGGTTGGTATTTTTCATGGAAATTTAAGGATTCAAATATATATATAAACTAATATTAATATATAAATTTATAAATTTCCACACATACACACATATACACACATAGATATATAAATACTCAAACACACATATACATATATATATATATATAAACTTATAAATATAAAAACAAATCAAACTCACATTTCTGTGTATATAAATCTCTATCTAATTAAATATCACATCCCATTTCATGTTTCTATAAACAAAAATCATTAATCATACTCTTTGATCATTCCCATTTAAAATATAGTTACTAGCTTCAACCAACCCATAACCCAATGAATAATATTGAATCCATTAATATTTATAAGTCCTACAATTATTTATAAAATTACTAACCTTGACTTCTTATCTAAAAATTACCCAATCTATTAATTCATCACCTAATTGGAAAAATAATTTTTCATTTAGTGGATACTAAATTTCTTTTAATTGATAAAAATAATTTGCATTCCACTGAACCCCATTTAAATTTTCAATTCATGTCAAATAGTAATGTTTTTTAATTATTTTGTAACTGTTCTCTATCTATAGTCTATATTTATATATACAAACAAGAATAACAACCCAAAAATCTGGAAAATTGATAAGTCTAATTTTTATGCATAATTTAAAGAAAAATTCTAAGAATTTTCATTCAATTTTAATTGTTCATACCCAAATATTAATTTTTAATCATCATTTGTGGGTAATGATATTTTACAATGACATTTTTATGAAGGTAAATGAAAATATAAGTTTTAAAAGTTATTATTTTTACTTAGTTATTTGTGTGTAGGTACTAAAAAATACTTTAACTTGGGTCAAATATCAACCAATGGTAGAAATCCACTTATCCACCCCATGAGGTGAAACTGGCCATACAGACCATGGGGAGAGAAGATCGCATGTGGTAGGGGGAGGCATAGGTTGTGCATGAAACACATGAGCAAGGCTATATCAACACAAGAGAGGAGAGTTCATGCGGGAGGAGATTCACTAGGGAGGTCAGGCTTGGTGGAAGTTTGTAGTCCCTTAGATCCAATCCATCTTGTTTCGAGTTATGGCTAGAGCGGATTGGGTTATTAAGTAGAGGCATCATAAGTTCTTGTTCTATGTTGGATGTGCCTTAAGTAGGGAACTGTGCACACTTATAAATATTGTTGGAGTTGGTGTCCTATGATCAACTGATTGTACTTTGATTACATGTATATTCAAATTATTGAATATTAATTAAACATATTGTTACATATTGTTTATTTTTTCTACATGAATTTAATGTAATAATGTCCCAATTTTTTTTCCATGATAAGTTCATAGAAGTTTCACACTGTGATAAGAAACTTGAAGTTCTATGGAAATATTCTTAAAATAGTTCCACGGTTTGATAACATATTGTAATGGGATACATAATATATAGACCGTCAAGTATGAGTTCTTGTAAGCAGGGGAGGTTTCTTCTCATAAAATTTGAACTTGGAAAAATCAAATATGGGAGATTATGAGAACAAACTCACCAGTAGGAATTCTACATATTTTGGTGTCATCGAATATTCCAACATGTGAGTGAATGTAATGGACCCTAGAATTTAAGATTATTATTATTGAATGTCATGACTCATGCACTTAGATTTATTGACATAGAAATTCACACCGTATATTTATGAGAAGTAGGGTATGATGGGTGTGTCATGATTGACATGTCATTAATGGATAAGTTGAGGAAGTATTTATCCCTTCCATATTTATGAGATTTGATATCTTGACCCTTAGATTGGATTATAACCATCTCCTAAATTCCATGTTCATGGTGTATCAACGTTTTTATTTTAGACAGTCAAAGAAAGACGCATCTATCATATAGATTTATGACATTTCCGTGAAACCTTCTTAATGATTTATTGTGATAAAGGGATTATATTACACAAAATAATTCGTATTTGGTTATCGATGTTGTGACATTATATTTTTCTCTTGGATTCCTTGACCCATTTTAGATAGTAATCATGAACATTAGGCAAGTTCACCTAATGACAATAAGAAAGAATCCTAGAGGTTCACACACTAATAATTTTCATTGATCTTGATTAAATTCTATTTGAATTTAATTAATGGAGTAAATATTATTCTAAAAAGTAGGAATACTTTTATTCAAGTTACATTGATTGCATAAATTAAATAAATATTTATTTGATGACATATGAATAAAAATTTATTTATTTATTTTATTAAATATTTAATAAATATTTATTCATAGGTATATGAATTAAATTTTTATTTATTAATAAAATATCTATTCGAGTATTCAGTAAATAATGATGAGTTCAAACAGATCATGACCATATCTAGTGATAAATAATTATTTCCAATCTGGTAAATATTATTTATCATTAGCACAAGATGGCTTATACTAAAAAATAGAAAATATATTATTATTTTATTTCATGGGGTTTATTAAAGGTTTTATATTTTTTAAGTATCAACATGAAATTAAACAATATTCTAACCTAAACACTACCTTTATAAATATCCCTCTATAGCTATTGTGTGATTAATCAAAAAAATAGGGAATTGTTGCACACAAAGAATTCTCTTTCAACTTCTCTATCTATTTTCCTCTCAAGAATGAGAAAACATGATCGATTTCATCAAGAATGAAGATATATAGATCAAAAATGAACAACACAATACATTGGAATCATTGTGCTAGAACGTGAAGATTGAGCAGTGTTTCTCAGAGATCATTAGAGCACATGTGGATCACAAATAGAGGGATTCTACCCTTGGATCCTCACAAACGCAATGAAGGCAATCTGAAAGGGTCCTTTTGGATGATCAACATTCACTATAAATAAAGAAACCTAAGATAAGTTAATTTTTTTCATTAAATCTAAATTAATTAATTATAAACTTAACATACAATACCCCCTATTGGGGTTTTGGGTAATTGATATTAAAAGAAATTTTAATTTTCCCTTCACCCATTGTGCACTTCTACTATACCCAGAACCATAAAGTGGTATCAAAGTGGTTATGTTTTAATTTACAATTATTTATTTGATTTTTTATTTATGATAAATTGTGGATATATTTTCATTTCATGTTATTTTTGCTTCAATCCGATTTAATTAATATTCTTCAACATATTAATAATATTTTTTCTGTGTTTCATTTTCCTAAAGGTCTAAGAATAGATGTATAATGACTAAATATGTCATCGTGAACTGCTAAATTTTGGATGGTAAGATATTGTTACATGGAGTGTAATCGAAAGTATGTGTCATGTACCCTAGTGAACTACATCTTGATGTGATGAGAGATACATGGCATGACATGTAGTAATTATACAAGGTGTACGTTGAGTATTGACTGGACAACTTGGCACACCGTTGTTGGATCACACAACATGTATACAGAATACACACTATGTATTCTACATGGGTTAGCACTATAAATCATGAAATCTATGTGGTCATAATACATGGTCAAACCACATGAGACTCACAATGTCAAATACCTTCTTTTTTTAGGTACATCCCTCTTTGATTTTTGTGTAGAACCTATTCATTTGAGTTTCACATTGTCTTTGAACCATTGTGGTTGAGTCTCATTCAGAGATGGGGAGATTTTTAGTGAAAATGAACTAAATTTCATGTATGTATGTTTGTTTGAATTAATGGAGTCTAGGTATAAATGTGTTATTTCGGATTACAATAGTTTGTAATGAGTTTAAAAGGATTCAGAGTTTTTTTAAGAACTTTTGCAGTAGATGGGATTAATGTTGTCTTTAGAGAATTTACACAGTGCATAAATACATTATATGACATGTCACTACCTCTTAGAAGGTTTTGAATTGATTCACGATTTGAAGGTTACATGTTGTGAATCAAAATTACAAGACATGTAATGTTCAGGAAGGGTTATATTCACTCTAGACAATGTGATTTTTGGCATACTCAAAAATTGATAATTATACATTGTGTAATACATTTAAATGATATGTATTGCTCGAGATAGGAAGTTTTAAATCCATGAATTCTTATGTTTTCATTCCAACAACATGAAGCCTCTCCTCAATCAAGACCTGGGAAATTTCCAGGGAATTTTGGAGTCTCTTGTTCCCTTTCGAACATCCCATTCAAGTGATCAATCTACAGTGAGTAGTTTTTCTTAGGTTTTTCTATCTCTTCCATTTTCCTCCAGTTGTGGTGATGTAAAATCTTTATAGTGATTGTTTTTGGTGTTGGTATTGATATTTTTTGATCTAGGTTACTTATATAATCATCTTCGCCTTCATTCTTATTAGTGATACCAATTGAAATCATTGCATTGATCACCAATTAAAGATAGGTTGTCTAAAACTAAACACTTATGGTCTGTTAATTGTACAGTATGTTCAATATTTTGATTCTTTTGGCACAACATGCACGTTAATTAACAGAATGATGGATGGTAATAAATCATTTTTTTGATTATTCCTTGGGTCCCTTTGGATTCAATGATGTTGCAACCAAGCTTGTGAATATCTGTTAGGTGAGAGAACCCTTGAATAATAATGAATTAGAAAATGGATTAAAGTGTGTTTATCATGGAATGATATCTTAGCTGATTTATTAATATATACTCACCTTGGTAATGGATTGTTTTTATAAAAATGGATATGATGATATGATATGATTGAGTGAAAACTGAAATGTTATTGGTTTAAGAGTCACTTGATAAATGGAATGTGAAATTGAAGGAGAAATGGTAATTTTTAGAGTTAACCATTGAGGTTAATGATATTATATTGTGATATCCTTGATGTCCGGACTTTTTTATTCATATTGTAATTCTTATGAAGCTATCTTGGCTCAGTTTCATGTTGTAATGCTTATATAGTGGGTTTGGCCCGGTTTCATGTTGTAATGTTTATATAGCTGGTGTGGCCCAATTTCATGCTAAAATTCATATATAGAGAGCAATTTCTGGGATAATTAAATTCTTATATAGTGGTATTGACCTGGATTTTTAAAATATTATATAGAGGTATTGACCTAGATGTTGAAATGCTTATACAAAGGACTTTAACTAATTTTTTGGTTTTTCTATATATTTTGGTTATGGTTTTCATGGTTGTGTAACATTCTCAGAGATTCTAACATGGTTTTGAAGAAAGTTTATTGTTGTATTATATTAATTTGATTAATTAACACACATATTTAGAACTTTATTTCATGCATTTATTTATTAATCTGTTTTTTTCAGACATGGTGGTGTCTAACTACTGTTTTTTACTCACACCCTATTCGGGCCGTGATTTGGTACTCGAGTGGATTGTATGAATATAGGGTTGAAAAAGGGTAATGTACATTATGAAAAACTGTCACTTGTTGGATAGGACGAAGTTTGGTGACAGGACCGACATTGGGTTTGAGACTGAGTTCTTTTGAGATTATTTTTGCCAGTTGTTTCTTTTATTTTTATAACATCTAGTTTGACATTTAGATACATTTTATCCTATCATTACATGATTTATTATTATTATTTTATCAGTTCCTCCTTTTACTTCCCAGTTTCATGTTGCACTGGTTATGCTATTTTTTTGTTACTCAATTTTTTATTTATACTATTTATTTCCATTATATTGTATCTATAAACTGGGGGGTATAGTCTCCCCACAATGATCATCACAACCTTTCTACTAGTTAGAAACCTTTGGTGTATGGGAAGACATGCTTGAGGTCTCACAACCAACCTGATTTGGCCACGTGATAGAGTTCTAGATTGGGGGGGTGTTACAAAGTGGTATCAGAGGAGCATGTTTTTCTTTTCCATTAGTTTACTATTCATAATGGTTAGCAAGGAGATTTGGATGTGTTAGGACTTAGTAATGATATTGTTCATGGGAGTAGCTAACCCATATATGGGGGATATTTTTGAGTACTCCAGGATGGGATTTATGTTCAGGATGTTTGCTAGTTATACATGATATGATTTCACCCAGGGTGATTCAAATTTTGTGTGATGTGATTATTTGTTGAGGTTTTTACTTGTATCCTGGTATGGAGTGATATGAGTATACATTCATCATGATAAGTACATATTAATATATCTTAACATGAATTATTCATGATAGAAACATAATTATTATATGTGATATATACTTACTAGTTTGAATTAGAAAATGACATACTTGTTTTATATGATAAATGGAATAAAGGAACTATTATGTCATGATAAAACACTTGTAATCTATGTTTAGAGAGACCATTGGCTGGTGGTTCTTTGTTGAGGTCACATATTTAGGTTGACCTTGTTTTTTTAGTTCTCTATGGAGTTTGTTTTTATTGTAGAGAAAATGCTTCCTCATCATATTTGAGTTGAGTGTCAAGAGAGTGGTAATCATCATGCTCATAATATAGATGAACCATATATTTCTATAGCTCATGAGGATCATATTGATGTTCATCTTTGTAAAAACATCCTTAGGGCCATGAGATTCTTGGAAAGGGTGACTATTCACACCATGAATTCGATGTCTAAGGTGATGAGAGAGTTTCAACTATAGCATTAACCTAAATTCTCTAGGGAGGGAGGCCCCCAGGTAGGAAAGGTTTGGATCAATTCATTCCATATGATCTTTATGAACATTGAAACACTTGAAGATATGAGGTTTAATCATGCTGCATTTATGCTTCATGTACCTACCAAACATTGGTGGGACATTTTAGGGTGAGATGGGTCAAAAGAGGAGTTACCTTGTAAGGACATCAAGAATAAGTTCTTGATCCACTTCTATCCTGAGACGTTATGGTATGAGAAGGCCTATGATTTCATGAACCAAACACATGAGGGAATGTCATTGATGTATTATTCTAGATGTTTCACCAACTTGTAGTGATTTTCACTATCCTTAGATACTAATGAGTTCTCTGGGGTGATACATTTCCAGGATGGGATTTTCTATGAGATCAAGTGAACCTCTTTCTCTTGAGTATATTTGGGATGCGATAAATAAGGAACTCATTACAGAAGGGAATCTGAGAGAGGCCCCCAGTAGTGGACAAACTATTTCAATAGGGTGAACTAGGACCACTTCTTCTGGTTGAAAGAAGTGCTGATATGATAGTTATCTCCAAGGAAATAAAGGGTAGAGTAGTCAGGGCAGTGGGAAACCATCTCGGGACTAATTTCCATTTTAGTGATATCAGTGTGTAAAGTTGGACACAACCATCGTCAGTGTTTTTATCCTATATTAGAGTGTCAATCTTGTGCTAGGTTGGGCCGTATTTAAGAAGTTTTGTACATACTTCTCACAACAGAGATGTGGTAGGGTTCAGGATAGGTACTAGAGTCTAGGAAGGACTCATCTAGCCCTCATCATATAGGTAACTGGAGTTCCATTGGACATTCATGTTGAGATAAGGGATGTGGTACCCTAGTACAGGAGAAAAAATATTAGGTACAGGGAATAGCTCAAGGGAGTTAAATTGGAGCACAAGGAAGAGGGGAAAGTCAGCTACATGCTATGAAGATTACTCTGGCTAGTGTGGATGCAGGACCTTCTGTCATCAGAGGTACGATTCTTGTATCATCTAACCTTATTTAGTTTTGTTTAATACAAGATAATCACATTCCTTTTTTATCTTCTCTTTTTATAAAATTTTTATTTTTGGTTGTGGAAATAATGGATGGTTTTTTACCATCTATTCCCCATTGTGAGGGCGGTCAAAGAATATAAAATGTTTCAAGGAATGTTCTTAAAAAAATTGCATGTTACTATTTATTTTGGGAAGTATTTATGCTGGAAATGACATGTTTTGATTTTATTTTTGATATGGATTCACTAGTTCTATATCAATATCATATCAACTATTACCAGAAGAGATTTACCTTTTTATTTCTATAAGGAGGTAGTTATTTTCACTAGGATGAGTGAGATCATCAGGATGTTCATGTAAGACCAATTTAGTGAAGCTTGGATTGTCTCATTACTCAGATAACAGGCCTTGTTCTAGGAGATGGTGGAATATAGTCGGATTATTTTCCTCCAGTGGTAGACCATTTTTAGGATGTCTTTTCTAAAAAATTCTATGACTTACTTATCAAGTGAGAGATCGAGTTCATGATTGATTTGGTGCTAGGAGAAAACCCTGTTTATATCCCACATCACAGGATGACAATATTAAATCTTCATGAGTTGAATTTTTAGTAGGAAGATCTAGAAGATAAATGTTTCATATGACCTAGTATATCTCCATGGGGTTCTCCAATTATTTTCACCATTAATGCTTATGGGTATTTGTGTTCATGTGTGAATTATTGGAGATTGAATTAAATGACTATCAAGAATCGATATCCCATTCCATGCATTGATGATGTTTTTAATCAATTGAGATGTGATAAGATCTTATCCATGAGTGTTGGTGGACCCAAAGAACATTTCAGTTGTGGTATCTTTTGTGCGACTCAAGAATTTATTCAATATTTGTTGATTTCTGGGTTTAATAGGATATTATCAACATTTAATATAGGACTTCTCCCATTTAGAAGAACTAATGTATGGGCTAACCAAGAAAGGAGTGAAGTTTGTTTGGTTGAATTATCATAAGAGAGTTTTTTAAGAGTTAAAGATAAGGCCGAATACAACACCTATCATCACTTTAACCGTGTCAAGTAAATCATATACAGTTTACTGTGACACATCCAAAGTTAGACTCAGAGTAATTCTGATGCAGGAGGATTGAGAGGTTTCTTATGGATCTAGATAGCTGAGACTACCTGAGAAGAATTATCCTGCTCAAGATCTAATGTTATCTATGAGGGTGTATTCCCTAATATATAAAGGATTGAACTCGACAGAAGTGTGGATGTTGGAGGGCCCAACATTTCTTTTGTTGTAATCGATGACCAATATGGGATCAATACGACGATAAACACCATTATCAATGGATTAAGATCGAAGATCTAGAAAATATAAGCAAAGGGCATTAGATCCTAGAAAGATGATCATGCGCATCATGTTTATAATTAATTTAAATAATTTCTAAAAAAATTAAATACTTGGATCTTAGGTACTTTCTTCGTTGATGTTTTTGATCATCCAAAATGACCCTTCTGGATGTCTCATTGCACTTATGAGGATCCAAAACAAAATCCATCTAGTAGTGATCCACACATTCCTTGATGGCCTCTAATTAACACTACTCATTCTCCAGGTTCTAGCACAGAGAAGCGAGTGTATTGCATCAGTTGTTCTTGATGACCTATTATTCAGTCTTGAAGAATGTCTCTCATTCTTGAGAGGGGAGAGGGGAGGATTCAAGATAGATAAATTGTTTTGGCTCAAAAATTATCTCACCCCAAGTAATTTGGTTCACCAGGGATAATGGCACAATATACGTACCAATATATTTAACAACATGGGGTTTCAGTTACAATATTTAATTGCATAACATCAATTAAATACATTAATTACATTATAGAAAACCCATGATACATAATAAAAAAACAACACCATTATTCATGGTGCGCCAACTTGTGAAAATGGAATAATAAATGAAATCTCATGACACTTAATGATAAAAACATTTTTTTTGTCTAGTTCCATCTAGTTAAATAATTATTCAATGTCTTTCAAATAATTATTTTGCTACCGAACTTTCCTTGGTCTGCTCTAACTCCACTTCCATTTATTGAACACCTAAATAAATAAACGATTTATTCTCTTAAATATATATTTTATTTACAAAATAGTAAATGAATATTTATTAAATGTTTGATAAAATAAGTATATTTAATTTAATTTATGTGATCATTTTAACTTGAATAAAACTATTCTATGATCTTGAGAATAATATTTATTTCATTAATTAATTTCAAATAGAATTTAATCGAGAGCACAAGAAACATTTAGTGTGTGACCGTCTAGGATTCTTTCTCATTGGAATTAGTTGGGCCTACCTAATTTCCAAGAGTACTGTCTAGAAATGGGTCAAGGTACCCAAGAAAAAGAACTTAAATTAATAATGATGACATCCATATACGAACTCTCACTGTGTAATATGATCCCCATGTCTCAATATCTCATCAGGAAGGTTTCATGATTGTTTCATAAACCCATTTTCTTGATATTTGTTTCTTTGACTACCTGAAATAAAATCATCGATACACCATATCCGTGGAATTTTGAGACATATTTCTATTTCAATCAAAGGGCTATGATATCAACATCCATAAACATAAGGTACAAATCCTTCCTTGACTTGTCCATTAATAACAACTCATTCGTGATGCACCCAATGTAACATATATTCCGATAACATAAGGCATGATAGTTTTTGTTAGTAAATCAAAGTGTGTGAGTCATGACATGCAATAATGATAATATTAAAGTCTAAGGACCATTTCACATGCTCTCATGTAGGAATATCTGATGACACCAAAACATACAGAATTCCAACTAGCGGGTCTGTTCTCATAATCTCCCATCTTGGATATTACAAAGTGTGAACTTCATGATAGGAATTCTCATTTGTTTATGAGTACTCGCACCTAAAGGTCTATACACTATGTGTCCCATAATATTTTGTCATCCAACTACAGAACTATATTTAAGATTATTTTCATAACACTTTATGGTTCTCATCGTAATGGAGAACTTCTATGACCTTATTTATGAAACAAATATTGTAGGACATAATTATATTATAGTCATGCAGAATAATGAACAATATGTAATAAGATGTTTGATATTTTAATACATTAAACATTCATGTAATCAATGTACAAACAATTTGTTCTAGGTCACTAACTCCAAAAAACTCCCACTTAGACTAGAGCCAACTACCTACGACTTTCAGTTCACTAGACCTCACATGATGATCATGTTTCTACTAAGTCAAGTCTTTAGTCAAGGGGTCTGCCATGTTGTATTCCATGGAAATAATGCTCACTGCAACTTCACCTCTCTGAGATAAATCCCTTAAGATATGATACTTCTTTAGTATGTTCTTTGTTTGCTGATGTGACGTTGTCTCTTTTGCGAGATCCACCACTATTGTATTATCATAATAAATTGTGATGAGATATTTAATGCTAGGTACCACATCCAGCTCTTGGATGAAGCTCCACATCCAAAATGATTCTTTAGCAACCTCATAAGTTGTGATATACTCGAAATCTATGGTAAAATATATGACAAAACCTTACTTTGAGCTCTTCCAAATCACAACACCTCCATTCAAAGTGATGATTTATCACATTTCTGACTTAATGTCATCTTGATCAGTCTAGAAATTAGCATATGCATATCTTCTGATGACTAGTTCCTCATATACTCTATAAACCAAGTACATATCCTTAGTATGACTTAGATACTTAAGGATAGTCCTGACTTCCATCGAATTATAGTCACCTGGATTAGCTTGATGTCTTCCTACCACACTAAATGAATAGGAGACATCTAGCCTAGTACATAGAATATCATACATGACTGACACAATCACTAATGCGTATGGAATACTTTCCATTATCTTTCTTTCCTCATGCGTCTGAGGAAACATTTTCTTGGAAAGATGAATATCATGTGATGCTGGAAAAATCAACTCTTGGATTGTTCCATACTGAATCTCTTAAATATCTTGTCAATGTATGTACTTTGAATTAGGCCTAGCAATCTCTTAGATCTATCCTGATGGATCTTGATCCCAAGAATATATGATGCCTCACCCAAGTCCTTCAGGGAGAATCATTTCTTCAACCAAGCCTTAATAGAAGATAAGATTGATATTTCATTTCCAATAAGTAATATGTTATCAACATATACTATTGGAAAAATGAATACACTCCCACTAAACCATTTGTATATACAAGCCTCACATTAATTATTTATAATTCCAAATTCCGTTATGGCTTCATGAAAATGAATGTTCCATGACATGGATGATGGATTTAATACATAAATAGATTTTTTCAACTTGCATATCTTATTGGAATCCTTTTGAGTAACAAACCCTTTAGGTTGTGTCATATAGACATCTTCATAAAGGTTCCCATAAGGAAGGTTGTTTTGACATCCAATGGATAAATCTCATAGTCATGGTATGTAGTAATGGCCACTAGAATTATGATGGATTTTAGCATTGTAACTGGTGAAAATGTTTCATCGTAGTCAATGCAATGACACTATTTGAACCTTTTTGCAACCAATCATGCCTTATAGGTATTGACATGTCCTTCCATGTCCAGTTTCTTCTTGAATATCCATTTGAAACCAGTAGGCTTTACATCGCCTAGAGGATCTACCAAAATCAAGACTTGGTTTTGGTACATGGAATCCATTTCAGAATTTGTGGATTCTTTCCACTTGGAAACATTGGTGGAACTTACTCCTTCCGTGTAGTTTAGACGATCATTATTAACAACTAATAATGAGTCACCATCCTCGGTAACTAGAAAACCATAAAATTCTAGTTCCCTAACCTCTCTTGTACTCCAACACGGTACTTGTGTATCTCGAATAAATCTTTCTTCCATGTGAATTTGTGAAATCTTCTCTTGTACCAATTATTGTGTACCTTGACCCTCAACTTTATCAAAGTCTATCTCTCTCCCATAATATATTTTGGATATGTTCTCCCTCTAAATGAATATGGCATGTATTTCCACTATAACCCGTTTGTCTATGGGTTCATATATGTAATATCCCCTTTTTTCCTTATGGTATCATATAAAGTTAAACCTTGTGCCTTGGGGTGCGAGTTTTGTTACTTGAAGAGGCCTTAACAAATTATTCACTTCCCCACACATGTAAATTTGATAACATGTCTTTTGTTTCACTCCAAAGCTCATATGGAATACCATTTATTGATTTAGTTGGTTCTTGGTTTAGTATGTGTGCCTCTTTTTGTAACACTGATCTCCAAAAGGATAATGGAATACTTTTTGACACATCATTGATCTCACCATGTCCATTAAGGTGTGGCTCCTCCTTTTTCTTACACCATTATGCTGGGGTGTATAAGGAGGAGTGAGTTGGGATAGGATCCCAAAATCCCATAGGTAATCAATGAAGCCTTGATTAAGATATTCTCCACCTCTATATGAAAGGAGTTTCTTTATATTCTTACCAATCTAGTTCTCAACTTCATTCTTGTATTCCTTGAATTTATCATTAGAATCTGAATTATACCTCATTATGTAGATATATCGATATATACTAAAATCATATTTAAAAGTTATAAAGTATGAGTACCCACCCCTTTCTTTAACTGGAAATGGTCCACACACATCGGTATGAACCAAATAAAGAAGCCATTTGGGTCTTTCACATTTCACACGAAATGGGGCTTTGGTCATTTTTCCTTAAAAACATGCATGACATACACTATGTGGTTTTAGTTTGAATGAATATAAATATCCATCTTGATGTAACTTTGTCAAGTGTTTCCCATTTACATGACCTATCCAGTGATACCAATGTAGGGTGTGGTATGAGTCATGTGAAGTAGTTTCGTTATCGATTTCCATTACTAGGTCTGTGTAATCCAACACATTAAGACTGTTATATAAATGTGCCTTACCAAAAAAGTGATATCTTTATAAAATAAGAAACATTCATTTTCGAAAATGAAAATAAATCCATTTGTATCTATTCTAGATAAAAATAATAATTTTTCTGGTTACATACGGCACATAATAACAACCATTTAATACCAAGATCATCCCAGTCGTGGACGTGAGGTGGTAGTCCCTGACAGCTACAATAGTAAGTTTATCTCTATTGGTTGCTCGTAGATCTACATTACCTCAGTCAATTTTCTTGAATCCACTTGGTTCCTCTATTTGTATATATATGTGAGAACAATAGGATATATCTAATAATTTCTAGAAATATATAACTGCACTCGATAAAAAACTCACCTGAATCTTCCCCATGCTTCTTTAGTTGGGTGTAGTTTTTCTTCTAGTGGCCCTTCTTTCCACATGAGAAACAAATAACTTCATGTTCCATTTTATCCCCCTACATCTTCCTTTTATTGGAAGGGTGTGAAGAAGCTTTGGGATTAAATATATTCACCTTCCCTTTCCTCTTATTCAGCATAAGTATAGAAGGATTTTCCCGTTTCATGTCTTTGTTCACTTGGCGAAGGAGGATAAGAAGATCTGGTAGAGACTTCTGAATGTTTTTCATATTGAAATTCACAAAAAAAAACTAGAGAAGCTCTAAGGGAGTAATGTGAGAATGAGATTGGTACCTAGTTATTTGGGGATTTTAAACCCTAGAACCTCCAAATGCTCAATATAGCTAATGAGCTTGACTACGTGAGGCCCAGTTGGGGAACCCTCTCCAAGATTACTTTGAATGAGTGCCTTATAGATCTCAAACTATTAATATCTTTCAATCTATTGGTAAAGACCATAGAGTTACTCAAGCATGATATAGGTATCTATGTTTTCAAAAGACTTCACGATTTCACTAGACATTGATGATAAAATTAAACAGTAAACGTCGACCGCATCATTCATATGTTTCTCATTGACTGGGAACTCTTCATCATTCACCTCTTTAACAGGTGGATTAGGTAATGAGGACTCTGGCACATAAGATTTCTTTTCATGGCATAGAATGACCCGAAGGCGTCTAAACCATTCTTGGAAGTTATTGCCAGTGAGGCTGTTTTCTTTATCCAGTATTTATTACAAGGATAGTGTGGTTGAAAAGGTTTTCATTTTTATTCTACAATTAAAAAGATAATATAGTTATTACTTTATTTATCGCATTTTATGAGAAATAATAAATTAATTTTATTAAGTATTCCACTATTTTATCAAGTCTCAATGGCCCTCACCATTAAACTCGGAATGTCTAGTTGCTTGGACATTCTAGTTTCAAGGATTCATATTCCTCTTCGCATAACCCCAACAAGGGTTGGTCAATCTGTTTAAAGGTATTTAGGTAGGTATGTCTTTTCCAACTACGGGCTTGCAGCTCCTTGATCCATTGAGTGGACTCACCAATACTGAAATATTGACTTGGATTTCCTCAACACTAGCCTCTAATATTAAACCAAGTCTAGAAAGGGGTACTCTTATTTATGTAATATGGTTAAGTCTACCTGAAACATTCATAAAAGATTCCTATATAAAATTAATTTTCCCAATAAGGGTTGGTCAGACACATAGTTTTATTTAGTCTTTTCATTAATCAAGTAACGGAAGGCTTAGTCTGACTTAATATTTTATTGATTTATTTTTATCTCTTATTTTTAAATTTATTATTAGCTTTATCACATGGTTGTTAATATTAAGTGGAACTTAATTATGTGATTAAACATGTCTTGATAATATTTACACATAAGTCTAGTTTATTTTATTTCCATCTTGCATGTTTGTTTAATTCATTAATTATGTGATCGCGACAACACATACATAATGATAAACCATGAAACTAATAGAAATAAAATAAATTAAAGGGCATGATCATGAGATTTTCTAGTGGTTATTTTATCTAGAAGTTGATAAACTAACACTAACCTTGGGGAGAAAAACCTTGAACCTTCTGGGTTCATGTTTACAGCTTTCCACCTATCTACCTTTGTATCTCTTGGGATTGGTTTCATCTTGGCTCCATCTTGAACCGCCCCCACTAGCTTGGGAGATCCATCCATTACATATTATTTTTAACTAACAACCAAGTGTGGGTTAAAATGGGGTTTACATAAAAGAAACCAAGGGAATGCATGCCCTACATATTAATGAAGAGAGATGGCATGCAGTCCAACAATTTAATTTAAAATAAAATAAAAAGAAACCAATCACGTACAAAGGTCCGGTTTATCTCATGATAATACATATACATGAAACGAATTATGCATTTAATAAAACAGCAATTCAATTATTTAATCGTTCTTATTAAGATAAATTGTGCTTGAATTAATTAATTATTAACTTTAATTAATCAATACTTTTATCTTAATCATTTTCTAAATTTCCCTGGGATTCTCATCAATAACCTTTGAGGTAACATGGTGAACACCCATTCAAATATACATGATATGTAATTATTAACATTACAAAAACATTAAAGTTTTAATTCTGTGTAATTTGGTAAATTACACAGTGTGTAATTCTGACTACACAACGTGTACTAACTTCATTGTCTTATCTGAATTACACACCTAGGGACTCGGTGTGTGAGGTGTAAATTGGAAATCTTGGAGTACATGATGTGTCCAGTGGGCCACCTGCCTTGTTGTCTCCGGGTTACATGGTTACCGATCATCTTAACCGTGTATGGGATACACAGTTTGGCCCTTAACCCGAAGGGACTACACGATTTCTCCAGTGGGCTACACAATGTTTAATTTGGCTGACCATGCACCAATATGTCTTGGTCAACATGCGGTGTAAGAATTGCACCACGTGTCATTAATTCACATGACTTGAGTAATTTCTTAATTACTCCTGATGAACCGAACACATCTACACAATCTATAATCTGGATTACATGATTTTTATGGAAGAGAACACGACATGTAAGTCCGAACACACAGCATGTCGATTTGTGTCACCCGAACAGAATCATCAGCTCCTCCTGATGAGTTCCTCACTTTAATTTTAATCCAAAATTATTCATTTCTATTATATATATTATAAAATTAAGAGGAATAATGGATCTCGAAATCCATATTACAAGAAAAATTAACCTTGAATTGAAAAATAAATTATTAAATTGTAAATCATCAATGAAATATTTAAAAAAAATTATAAATGATGATGTAACCTCCCTCTGATACCACTTTAAGGATCTTAACGCACCGGAAGCATGGCGGTTGGAGGGCCCAACATTTTTTTGTCGTAATCGATGACCAATCTGGGATCAATATGACTACTAACACCAGTATCCATGGATCAAGGTCAAAGATCAAGACAAAATAAGAAAAGGGCCCTAGATCCTAGAGAGAGGATCTTATGAATCATGTTTATAATTAATTTAAATAATTTGTGCACAAATTAAATACCGGTATCATTTGTAATTTATTCATTGATGATGTTTATCATCTGGAATGACCCTTATAGATTTTCTCATTGTTCTTGTGAGGATCCAATCCAAAATTCCTCTAGTAGTGATCCACACGTGCTCTGATGGCCTTCGTTCGACACCACTCATTCTTCGAGTTCTATCATGTATAAGTGAGTGTCTTGCATCAGTTGTTCTTGATCATCTATTCTTTGGTATTGAAGAATTTATCTCATTCTTGATAGGGGAGAGGAGAGTATTTGAGAGAGGTAAATTATTTTGTCTCAAAAATTCTCTCACCACCAACAATTTGGTTCACTAGGCCTAATGGAATAATATACTTACCTATCTATTTAATGACATGGGGTTTCAATTACAATATTTAATTTCATAAAAACAGTTAAATACCTTTACTACTTTAGATAAACCCCATGCTACATAATAACAATAACAACACCATTATTCATGGTGCACCAACATGCAAAAAATGGAATAACAAATGAAATCTCATGTCACTTAATGATAATAGTGTTATAATTATTTTTTTGTGCCAACTAGTCAAATAATTATTTACCTTCTTACAAATAATTATTTTACTATTGGACCGATCGTGGTTTGCTCGAACTCCACTTATATTTATTGAACACCAGAATAAATGAATAATTTATTCTTTTTAATAAATATATTATTTAAAAACTAGTGAAAAAATATTTATTAAATGTTCAATAAAATAAATATATTTAATTTAATTTATGAGATCATTTTAAATTGAATAAAATTATTCCACAGTATTGACAATAATATTTATTCCATTAATTAAATTCAAATATAATTTAATCAATACCACAAGAAACACTCAGTGTGTGGCCCTTTAGGATTCTTTCTCATTGGCATTAGGCTGGATTCCCTAAAGTCCAAGAGTACCATCTAGAAATGGGTCAAGGAACCCAAGAGAAAGAACTTAAAGTTATAACGATGAAATCCAAATACAAACACTCGCTATGTAATACGATCCCTTTGTCTTAATATCTCATCAAGTAGATTTCAGGTTAGTTTCATTAAATGGTTTTCATGATATGGATTTCTTTGACTACCTGAAATAAACTCGTCGATACACCAGGGACATGGAATTTAGGGTGATAGTTCTATTTCAATCAAAGTTCCAAGATATCAACTTCCATAAATGGAAGGGATAAATCCTTCCTCGACTTATCCATTAATAACATGTCATTCATGATACAGCCAATGTACCCTACATCCCTATAACAAATGGCGTGATGGTTTTCATCAGTAAATCAAAGTGTGTGAGTCATGGCATACATTAATGATAATCTAAAAGTATAAGGACCATTACACATGCTTGTAGATAGGAATATCTGATAACACCAAAACATGAGGAATTCCTACTGATGGGTCTGTTCTCATAATTTCCCAAATTAGATATTATCAAGTGAAAGCTTCATGTGAAGAAGTCTCATCTACTTATGAGTACTCGTACCTGGCGGTCTGTATACTATGTGTCCCATAATAGTATGCCATCATACCGTATAACTATATTTAAAAGTATTTTCTTAGAGCATCAAGGTTCTCATCATAGCGGGGAACTTCTATGACCTTATTGATGCGACAAATACTCTAGGATATTATTACATTATAGTGATGCAGAACAATGAAAAATATGTGAAAAAATGTTTGATATTTAAATACATTAAATATTCATTTAATCAATGTACAAATAATTGGTTATAGGAAGTCAACTTCAGCAATATACTAGAGACATTATCATATGGGTGAGTGGTTTTTGTTGTACATAGACCACAATATCTTCATGTACATTTTTTCTTAGTGGGACCTAAATGTTCAGCGGAAGAGGTGGGTCGAGTATATGTTGTCTTTCAAATTCGAGTTGTATTAAACACTAGGCAAGGGAAATGTTGTTACAAATTCCTTGAGTTTTAAGATGTAGATAGAGGCAGTGCGGGAGTTTTATGATGAGGGGACTATGATGATACTCTCTTCAAACATGCATCTATATGTTCAAGAATCTGAGAGATGAGTAGACCTAACTTCATCATCTATTATACTTGTGAATATTGATTGGTTCAAGATAGATCAGTTATATGATCCCAAGGGATTATTTTTTGAGAGAAATATTAAATGGTGGGGAGACACCATCAGGATGGTATCTCAACAGTGAAAATTCTCTTCTTTTACATGTACGAGTATGGGTTCCTATGGGTTTGCGTGATGAAAATATGAGAGAGTTAAATTCTTCTAGATGTGTGGTACATATTAGTTTGAAAATGATGTATCATGATCTCCATAGATAGTACTAGTGGTTAGGAATGAAGAAGGAGGTTGTGGGATTTATGGTTACATGTTTCACTTGTCATCAGGTGAAAGCCGAGCATCACAGGTATGCTATGATATTGTAGCCTCTACCTATTCCATAGTGAAAATGAGATAATGTCACTATGGATTTTGTGATAGAGTTACCCAAGAAAACCCATAAGAACATACAATATGAGTGATAGTGGTTCAACTAATGAAGGTAGCCCTCTTCTTACCTATCAGGGTGACCTTCACTGTCGATGATCTAGGTAGTCTTTACATGTGCGAGATAGTTTGGTTGCATGATGTTCTGAGGATTATCATTTCTAACATAGATCTTCATTTCACATCACAATTCTGGAAGGGTCATTAGATAGATCTGGGATCATAGGTTCTTATGAGCATAAACTATCATCCTCATGTTGATGACCTATCTAAGAAGACTATTCAAATTCTTGATGATATGTTACGAGAATGTGTTTTGGGTTTTGGTGGTTCATGAGACAATCACATGGAACTCATAGAGATTTCATATAATATAATCTTCGAAGCATTTATCCAAATAGATCCTTTTGTGTATTTGTATATAAGGTCATATTATTTTCTTATTTATTGGTTGTAGGTAGGAGAGTCTGCTTTTTTTGGACCTAGTCTCATGTCGGAGATGAATGATCATGTTTAGTTGATTAGGAGGTAGTTGGTGATTGTGTAGAGTGGGCAGAAATATTATGATGGCCATCAAATACGACCTGTAGATTTTGAGGTTGTTCATCATGTTTTCCTTTGGGTGTCTCCTAGGTTGGGGCAATGTCATATTAGGAAATAAGGAAATCTAGAAACTAGGTTTTTCAAGACATTTGAGATAGTAGAAAGGGTCAGTCTAGTGGAATACCAATTAACCCTTCCATTGGGATAGAGTGGCATACATGACTTGTTTCACATATTATTGCTTTAAAGTTATCATACCGAACCTTCTCATATGGTAGATGTTGTGGACATTGTGCTTTTTGTAGATGCATCCTTTGATGAGAATCTAATATGTATTGTGGACCATAGTGGGAAGTATCTCTAGGTAATACTATACCTCTATTTTGATTGCATTGGGAGCATGGGCATGTTCAGGAGGATACCTGGTAGACGGAGTATAATATGCAATCATAATGGCTATAATTGTATATTTAGACACCATAGTGATACTTGGAGTAACTTGGAGATGATCTATTATATGGTGGAGACTATGTAAGATATCATCTTTTTTCACCTACATCCCTCTTTTAGTTTTTCATAGAACCTATTCATTTGAGTTTTCCATTGTCTTAGAACCTTGATGGTAGATTCTAGTTCGAATATGGAGAGATTTTTTGAGTAAAATTACCTAAATTTTTAGGAATTATGTTTGTTTGAATTAATGGAGTCCATGTATAAATTTGATATTTGGGATTACGAGGGTTTCTCATGAGTTTGGAAGGCTTCATAGGTGGTTCAGGAGGTTTTTAATAAGATGGGATTAATGCTATTTTTAGGTCATTTACATGCCTTTTAAATGCATTAAACATTGTGTAACTTCCGCCTATTGGGCTTTGAATTGATTTATGATGTGAATATTACACACCTTGCATCAACATTACATGATGTATAATTTTTGGGCAGGGTTAAATTCACCAAAGGTGATGTGATTTTCATTGTACTCATAAATTGATAATTATAATATGTGTTATACATTTACCCATTGAATATTTTTCATGATGAGATGTTTTAAATCCATGAAAACTTATGTTTTCATTCCAAAAGCATGCAACCTCTCCTCTATCAAGACCTAGGTGACTTCCAGGAAATTTTGGAGTCTCCTATTACCTTCCAAAAGATATGTCTAACAAATCAATCTCTGGTGAGTTATTTTTTTAGGTTTTCATATCTCTACTGTTGTTCTCTAGTTGTGGGGGTGGAAAATCTCGGTCGCAATTGGTTTGGTTGTTGATATTGATCTTATTTGGTCTAGGTTTCTTCTATGACCTTATTTTCCTTCATTCTTGTTGACATTACTAGATTGAATCATTGTGTTGATCATAGGTTAAATGTAGGTGGTCTAAAACATAACCCAATGGTCTGTTAATTGTCAAGTATGTGCAATATTTTGATTGCACTAAAACTACACTCACATTAATTAATTGAATGATGAATGATGATAAATCATGGTTTGGATTATTCCTTGGGTCCCTTTAGATTTAATGGTGTTACAACCTGGAATGTGGTTATCTATTTGGTGAGAAAACCCTTGGATAATAATGAATTGGCTAATGGATTAAAGTGTGTTTAGAATGGTATGAGATCTCAGGTGATTAGTTGATATTGAATCTCCTTGGTAATGGATTATTATTATTAAAATGGCTATGTTGAAATGATATGATTGGGTGAAAACTGACATGTTATTGGTTTAAGACCCACTTGAAAATGGAATGTGTAATTAAATGACAAATGGTAATTTGAATAATTAACCATTGTGGTTGATGATCTGATATTGTTATATCCTTACTATTGAGATTTTTGTTGTGATTTATACTGTAATTCTTATATAGAAGATTTGGCCCAATCTTGGCCCATTTTCATTTTTTAATTCTTATATAGTATGTGTGACCAAGTTTTATATTGAAATTATTATATGGAGGGCTATTCCCATGATTCTAAAATTCTTATATAGAGGGATTGGCTTGGATTATAAAATAATTATATAGAGGGCTTGACTTGGATGCTGAATTTCTTATATAGAGGGATTTTATTGGTTGTTTGGTTATTCCATGGATTATGGTTATAGTTGGCATTGTTGTGAAACATGCTCATAGATTTTGGCATGGTATCGAAGCAAGTTGATTGTTGTATTATATTAAGCTGATAAATTAATACAGATATTTATCGTTTTATTACATGCACTTATTTATCATACTGTTTTTATTTAGAAATGGTGGTGCTGACCTACTGAGTTTTAATCACACTCTATTTGGGCCAAAATTTGTTACATGAGTGGATTATATGGATGAAAGTTTGGACAAGGGAAAATGACATTGTGGATGATTGTCACATGCTATATGGGATGGTGTTTGGAGTAGGGACCGACATGGGGCTCAGTGATGGGGTATTTTGAGTTTATTTGTGTCACTGTTTTCTTTTATTTGTATTACATTCAGTTTGACATTTACATACATTTCAACATATCATTACATGATTTATTATTATTGTTTTATTGTTTCATCCTTTTACTTCCCAATTGTATGTTTCACTATTTTCATTATTTTTCCATTACTCTGATATTTATTTATACTATTTATTTCCACTATATTGGAACTATGAACCAGGGGGTATAGTCTCCCCTATATACTAATCACTCCCTCGTTGTTAGTCAGTATCCTTTGGTATATAGGGAGGAATTCTTGAGGCCTTATAACCAACCTTATTTATCCACGTGGGAGACTGTTGGATCGGGGGATGTTAAAAATTAACTGGAGCATTTACGATATGCACGACATGTATGTAGTGTACATGGTATGTAGTTCATCAATTACCATGTCCAAGATACATGACATGTTATCTATAAAAATAGAATTAGAGATGCATGATGTGTAGTTGGATTCCACATGTCGTGTTTTGTCTTGCTTAAGAACACATCGAGCTTTTCAGTGGGTTGCACGGTCACACGACAAGAAGATACATGGCGTGTTGCTATCAAGTACACACCATGTAGTCTGACCGAGGTACATGTTATAGACCCAAGCATGTGCCCCAGATATATGGAATGTAGCTGGTATGTACATACCATGTAGTCTCCCATTAAATGATATAAATTTAAATTAAATTTAAACCTTATTGTAGTGATTAGAACACCATTTTGTGTTTGAAAATTGAATAATGGTTTAAAATAATTTTAAATGTTTAATTAATTTATAGTAATAAGTATTTCATTATTAGTTATGCCATTTATTTTCCATGAATGCAATAAATGATGGGTATCCCCAATTATGTTCAGACGATCATTAATATGAAATGGGATTAATTAATTAATTAATTAATTAATTAATTAATTAATTAATTAATGTAAGTGAATTTATCTTAATAATAAAGAACAAATAAATAAATGAATGCTAGCTAGTTACTTATGTGTATTCGTTGAAAGCATGGCCGATCATGAGCTCGGCCAAGAATTATGTATGCTTTTACATTTATTTAATTTAATTTATTTCATGGGTTTCAATTATTTAATATTAAATTAAAATGATGGAATGTGAGTCATTCCTCCCTCCATTATTATGTAGAACATATGTGTCCATAGTTAATTATCTAATCCCCTTTAACCAGTACTTTGTTTCCCCTCACCTATGTATGAGTTATAAATATATGTAATTAATAGAGTATTCCAAGGTGCATGGAGGTGGTTCAAGATGAATCTATTATGATTCCAACTCAAGTGATACACAGGTGGAAGGTGGAATGTTGTAACTCATTCCAAGACTGAAAATATGAGTTAATTCCCCCAGAAAAAAGGCCAATTTAATGTTTTCTTATTAAATAAACTGTTATATTAAGCTCATGATCAGTTTATTTATTTAATTAATTAATTTTGTCTATTTATTATTTATTTTATGTATAGAAGTCTATAATCACATAAATAAATGAATTAATGGAAAAACTATGGAATTAACAAAAAGAATTATGAATACCTGTTTTTTCCAACATTGTCAATTAATTAAGTAACATCGACTTAAAATTAACAATATATATAAAGGATAAAAAAAGATAAAAATTATTAATAATAAATTAAAAACCCTCAATAAAATGTTAAGTCATATTTAACCATCCACTACTTGATTAGGAATGAAACTCAATAGAACTAAGTGTCTGACCAACCTTTATTGGGACACATACTTTTATAAGAGGGGTTATTATGATTATTTTTGGTCGACTTAGCCATTTTACATCAAGAGGATTATCCCTTTACATACTTGGTGTAATTTGGATGAAAATGTTGATGAAATCTATGTAAGTATTTTAGGATTGGGGAATCCACTCAATGGATCAAGGAACTGCAAGACTGCAGTTTGAAAAGATCTCCCTACTTAAGTACCTTCAAGTAGCTTGACCGACCCTTGAAGGGGTTACATGAAGGGGAATATGGATTTTGTCCACTAGAATTGTAATGAATAAGATTTTCCATATATTATTTTTGGATATTGTATAGATTATTTTTTAGATCAGACGCTGATAAGATATGCGATTCCAAGGTTCGGTGTTCCCGAAATTAATATTTGAAATATATTATATATATTAAATAGCACACATATGTAGTTTTACTAAAAAATTTAATAACATATAAATAGAATCCTGAATCATAAAACTGAGGGAACCATTGATTTTAGAGCGTGAGTTTTACCCCAAGTGCGACATAACATTTTTTTTTCATGGGGCACTTGTAAAAAAAGTTTTTACAGGTGAAAAATAAATAAAATTATTAAATAAAATTATTTTAATTCACTCATTGATGCATTGACCAAATTTCATCTATAATTATATGGTTATTCCAAATACAAAGGGTTAGTAGCATAAACCTAGAGCATTTGGAGATCAGTTGCAGAGAGCTTTAGAGGATCTCTCTCAGATGAATGACAACTAGATCGTAGATCGATGATCAGTGGGTAACGAGATTTGGGGATCTCACCAACGATAATAACATAGGCTCATTTTTCATCACCAATTGATCCACATCAAGGTAGGATGTTTGTTAATTTTTTTATTCTCTTTTATTGAATTCTATTATAAACACAAATCAAAAAACCAACAAATTGGTCCATGGATTGTTCATTTTGTAGGATGGTTGTTTGCAGGGTTTTGTTGGGAGATTCATTTGATTATTGTTGATTATTCAATTATTGTTCTAAAAAAATGGATCAAGGAAAACAACATCATTAGTTGAGGTTTTTTTCTCATGTTTTTTATTTATCTTTTCTATTATATTTTCTCTATTCATCATCGGGGTCTTGTTTTCCCAGTGGTTCAACCCAAATATCAATGAATCAATCATCGCACAACCATTTCATGGTGGAACGATTCGATATCATATATCCAAATTCAGTATGGAATGAGGATCATGTAATGATGGTAGTGGTGAATGGATCATACCAGATTGGAGAACCCCTGGTTCGTGTGGTGCATGTAGCGGTGAAAATAATGAATGATCATCGATTCTACTAGGAATTGGATGGATAGAATCTAGCGAATGAAAATGAAAAGGATCAGTTAGACTATATCCACCATTCCCTACATGATTCATAGCCAGATTTGGTACCAAAGGAGAAAATGACTCTATGGGAGAAAGAAAAACGGGATTATGGAAATCCGGATCTACACAACATGTAATATGGGATTACATGGCGTGTGAGATCCCTTTGCAGTGGATAGGGTTATGTGTGAAGTTAAGGATCACATGACATGTGATCCCTTTCACATGGAATGTGATGTCTTCCTGATTCAATCACTGTGAACATCAAAGGTTACCTAGACATGACCAGGAGTACATGACCAAGAGTGTGTCATGTACTCTCACATGGACACAAAAAAGATGAGCAAACATGGGATAATATATATACTAGGTCATGTACATAAGCGCATGAAAACTATCATATTGTGTACATCTACATAGACAAAGGAAATATTTGTTTTACATGGGTAGGACTCGGTGCTGAAGGGACATACTGTGTACTGCCAGTACACACCATGTACTGCCAGTATGTGCCATGTACTCCTTAAAACATGGAATTGATACCTTTTCATTAGTATCTTTGATAATTTTTGTTAGGGTGAATTCCCTATATCCATTCCCTGAGGTTTAGTATGGAGTCACATCCTACTCTCCGGATGGTGATCCCTTTGGCATGACTTCTTCGATACAGTTGTCGGAATCCTTCTGTGAGGCCTAAAGTGAGATCCTCTACCATCTTACTTCCCTAGGTGGAGTTCTTGGTATCACTGTGAACAAAAATTTGTAGGTGCTGATTCTCTACTTAGCAGGTTAATCTAGATTGAGTTTTTGGCATACCCCATGTCATTGGGATTGATCCGCATATGTTTATCATATCTCTTCATACTTCCAGTGAATACATCCAATGGTGATACCCGATGAGAAAAATATCTCAGGTATACATCATCAGTTCTACCTAACTCAGGGAGTTTGTTCTCTTTGACGAGTGTTATGTAGAACCTTTGAGAAGGAACCCTATACCAGCATTATGGTTGTACCTTGATATTGCATATCCTTTTGAGTATATCTGGATATTTTTGTTATATTTGTTTTAGACATATGTATTCATAGAGATGTCTGTTAGTATTTAGTTATATGATTTTTGGTTTTGGGGTGTCCTGCTGGGTATTGTTATATTCACCCCTACACTAGGTTTTCCCGCACATTTCATGTCTTGTGTAGACGATCGACCTTTTGAAAGAGTCCTAGACGGACTAGGACCTGATGGTGCTTAATGAGTTGGAAAAACCAAGGTGTGTTCCTATAGTATCATGACAACAGTCCCCATCATTAATTTCAGGTCAGACTTATTTTCAAACTCTTTTGGTGGGATTTTATTTGGATCTGTTTACTTTCCTTTACTTCTTTATATACTCTAGTTGTGGGATTTAGATGTATGAATTCATTTTTGTTCTGTAGATTTTACATTTTAGTATTGTATGAGCTTTTAGACGTGTGTGTGTGTGTGTACAAGTACTTTAGGATAAGGCATCCGATGTCAGTGATATTCTTACTCGATGTTAGTCACCAACCCATATCCTATTGGATGCGGGCTTGGAGAGTTTCGACAAAAACCCCTTTGGGATGGTTCCTGATATAATGGAATCATAGAAGTCAGTTCTACCTTAAGACCAGAGTATGTGAGATTGGTTTGGAGAAACAATGTTAAGTGTTTTGAGTTTGGATTTCCAGCCAGGGACCCTAGTGTCACGACCCGCCTTCACCAAAAAGAGGGAAGGGTCGCCAGATTGCAAGGCCCATCCTTATTTAAGTTGAAGGAGAGATAATGACCCCTGAAACCCACCTTCAATAGGTCCCGGAGTGGCGACTAGAACCAAGGGTATATAATCACATACTAAATGGAAGGAATTACCCTTTTTCTTTTAATAGGATCAGGAGATAATATGGTAATTCCCAACAAAACCAAAAGTTGAAAGTAAAAGTAAATCCAAGAACCATTCCCAATGCATGTTGCAAAAGCAAAAACCACAAGGTACAAAGTGACTACAAGGGTGAAGTACCAATGAAAGAAAAACAGAAACTGCAACTGCCCCAAAGGTCAGAGTTAGTATGGTCCTGTGCGATCCCTAATGTCCTCTTGGAAACCTGAAAGTAGTTTTATATACATAGGGTGAGCATACAAGTACACTCGGTAGGGAAAACCAAAGACTCTCGTGCACAAGTGGGGGAATGTGCTAAAGTCCCGTGAGAAGCAGACAACCAACACTATCAAGGAGTTCATCCATCCCACTCACCGGCCACACTCACCAAATAACGCAAGTAGGTAATACATATAATAAGAGCACATCGATGTTTGGGTACCCTGCGCCACTTTCCCACTGGTTATTGAAGACATCCTACGCATCGAACCAATCTTGCCATTATGTCACCGCAGTCCCACTGCCAAACCACGCCCGCACACACCTAGGCCACAACCTCACGCAGTCCCACTGCCAAACCCCGCCCGTGCACACCTGGGCCACAACCGTCACACGTAACCACGCCTTCAAACACCTAGGCCAGAACAACCACCGCCACTCCCGAAGACACATGGGCTAGAAGATCCACTGCCACGCCCGAAGACACATGGGCCTCATCCTGAAGACACTTGGGAAACCACCTTCCTTCACACACTTGGGCCAACCAGCACACTACCCTACCCAAAGGTTCTTGGGCTAATAATGGACTTCAGGCCATCACAGCCTGCCCAAAGATACTTGGGCTATCCGGGAAAGGGAGCCGAAAGGAGCTAATAACCATCCACTAATAGAAGTGTTGGGAAAAACACCTTCCCTCATGAAATGGGGGTGTTCGGCACTAAGTTCTCAACTTGGGTGGGGCACGAATAAGAAACAAAAAAACTACAAGTATATATATAGGTAACAAGAACTCTCCCAAGTTTAGGTTTTTCTTCATCCAACATAAAGAACACAAACAACACTCAAGTCTGAGTCACAAATCTCACCAACAAAACCCATTTGTCCCATTTTTTTCATGTTCAGTAATGATTTTTAACTAAGTTCTGCACCTACATGGGCAACTAGCAAGCATAAGCATAAGACAAAGAAAGAAAACAGTCAAGAATTAACTACAACATCCACACACGGTTCTCTCGTAAATCCACAACAACCAAAGAAAACCCCAAGATACATCCCCATATCCAACATCCAGGAGCCAAAAGGGTTTCTCAACAATAGAGGATCCCACCCCAATTTGTGATATAAACAAGGTAACCACCCGGTCTTAAAATTCACAACCACCGAATCCATATAAACGGGGGATCCCATCCCCACCCACATCACCCAGCAAATGGCCCATGAAGGAAAACGACCAAACCACCACCAACACAAAGTAAGCCCAGGCCGGTATTTTCATATTTATAAGATTTAACACACTCCATGATTTCAATTTCTGTTCCTTAACCGGGGTTATCATAGAAGGGGTTGATCCAGGTGCTTTCAAGTTATTTAGTCGGCTATACATGATTAACCAAATTCCTTTTCCCAGAACGGGTTCACAACTAAAAAACAAGTCATTTAAAACATCAATAGGGGTTCATTAGTGCACAGAGAAAGACCACCAACAGCCATGATTTTCAGTAGGCGTAAGCCCGAAAAATTCAGAAAAGAAGATCATAAAACAAAGAAGCATCATCAATCACAGCCCCCCCCCCATTCCTTAGAGTCTGTTCATTATCTTCATTATGGTTTGGTTAATACAATTCTACAGAATCAAAAGCATGCCCACCCCGCATGATACACAAAAAGGGAGAGATGAAGGATAAATTGCCTACTTGTTGATCAACGATTGACGCTAAGCTTGGGTGTGGAATTCCACGGATAGTGATGCGGCTCATCTGAATGAAAGGTACTTCTAGAATAGGGTGATCAAGAAAAGAAGCCTAGGGAGAAACCTTTAGGTTATAAAGGGTGAGATACAGCACACCCCGATCCATATAGATATGGAGAAAACAAACTCGAAACCGCGTAAGGCGTGGGGTCATGGGTTACCATGCGGTTCAGACACCCCACACGTCATTAGTGGGTCCCCACAGTTTAAACTGACGCACTCCAGGTTAATTCATTAAATATTTAATTAAGTGTCATGTATGGGCGTTACTGGGAATTAAAACAAGCTTAAAGGGGTCAAAATAGGGACCCAAACATGATATTTTCACAAAGTAATAGACCCCAAAAACCCAGGCCATTACACCTAGTGTTGGTGTAAAGGTCAATGTATCCATACACCAGGACTCTGATCCCCTTCCTTTCAACTCAGTACATGAGAAAAATTATTATGGTGAAAATAATGGTACATGAATCATATAGGAATGGGTTGTTCTTTCCATGTCCTTCTTGAGTTAGATCTCTAGATATACTCATTGACCAAGGTACATTTGTTTGCATTCAGGATGCATCTGAGATGTATTCCAGCAAAGATTCAGCATTAGGATCATGAGGATGATCCCCTTAGTGATGAAGGATTGATACAAGGACTGGTTTCTGATGTGTTAACTCCAGGTGGTGCACCAGTTATACCACCACCTGTTGAGATGCAGATGGTACCCGTAGTACCAGAAAATGAGGTTCATAGGTTGAGAACACTTCACGACTTCCAGTGATATCACCCCTTAGGTTATGAGGTGATACCAACCCACATGTAGATAGAGACTGGATTGAGGTGATGACATGAGTTTTTTTACTGTTCAGGACACCAACAGATCAGATGGTGGTCCTAGAAGCAGGCATTCTTCATGGATCAATGGGATGATAGTGAGGTTTAGTTGCCCAATTGTACGACGAGTCAGCTCTATAATGGATAGAGTTTGAGAATATTTTCAAATAAAAGTTCTCTCCACCTGCACTGAGGGATATACGTATCCATGAGCTTATATAGCTTCAAAAGGGTAGCATGATAGAAACCAAGTATTCATCAAGGTTCACTGACCTCTCTAGGTACTCAATAGATATGGTTCAGGATTAGTTCTTCATAGATCAAACCTTTGAGCGAGGAATTAATATAAACATCTAATCCAACATTATACCTCTATGAATTCCAAACTATTAAAAGGTTCTAGAGTGAGATTTGGCGGTTGAGATTTTCCTGGATTAGTAGACATAGACAATGGTTTCTAGAAGTAGGCATACATGAGGAGATACTTAGAAATTAGGGATCCAACGTTAGTCTTAGAGACATAGACATGTAATACTATTCAAAAGGATGCCCTAGGAAATAGGATCTATGGTTTAGGGCTCATAGGATGGGTCCAGTCCTCCTAGTGAAATGTGGTGTGACTCATGTGGTGGTAGGGGACATCTTGAATGAGATTGTTTGACCTGTAGTATGGTTGATAGGGAGATAGTGGATGGGAAAATGAGGTAGAAGTAGTGGCAGAAAAAAATAATACTTTAGGGTGAAGGGCATGGAAGATGAGTTGGTAGAGTATCTAGAGGTGGTAGATGCTTTGAATTGTTACCACTACCACCCCTAGGTGGTCAATTACAGTCTTAGAGAGATAGAGGATAGGTGAGAGGGAAGCTGCAGGCAGTTGAGGCTTATGACCTAGAGGCTCCATGAATGATTAGAGGTATGATATTTTTCTTTTAAACCTTATCTGAAATATTTATAGACATTAGTTCCAGTCATTTATTTTTTTCCACCTATCTAGTTTGAGTCTTAGAGATTTTGATTAAGCCCTTGGATCGACCCTTGTACTTGAAGAGTCCTACTGGAGATGACTCAGTGATCACACACTTATTCTGATAGTGTGACCTAACAATTGGATGTGAGAGTTTATATTGAGATATATTTAAAACATTAATGAGGCATCAGGACATCATCTTAGGTATGGGATGGTTATCCACAATTCAGGCCCATATTTATTGTCTCAGGTGGAGGATGTGATGTGTCAGTGTTGATGGGACTAGGTTTTCTTTTTTGGGTGAAATGGAAACTCAATCAACATAGGATAGACTCATTAATAGGAGGGTGTAGCTGATTACTCATCAGTTAGCTATAATAACCCTCTCTGTAATAGATGTTATGAGTTTTCAATATCCTATTATGGTGACGAAGTATGAGGACGTCTTTCCTGAGGACGTTCTAGGATTACATCCCTACTGAGAGATACATTTTTTCATTGATCTACATCGTGAGATGACCTCAATATATACACCACCATATCAAATGGATAACGAAGAGATTCATGAGCTGAGGGTGAAGTTAGAGGACTTATAGAGGAAGAGATTTATTAGACCTAGTGTTTCTCCCCAGGTAGCCCTAGTTTTGTTTTCCAAGAAGGCAGATGAGAGATTAATGTTATGTGTGGACTACTAGTGCTTGAATTAGGTGACTGTAAAGAACAAGTATCCACTACTATAGATCGATGACCTCTTTGACCAGTTGAGAGGGGAACGATGGTTCTCAAAAGATGACCTTAGATTGATATACTAAATATGACATTTAGATGTTGATATAGTTACTATGAGTACTTGTTCATTCCCTTTGGTGTGATGAAAACACCAGTAGTGTTCATGGGACTCATGAACTATATATTTTTATCCATTTGTAAACCAATTCATGGTAGTCTTCATTGAAGATATCCTTGTGTACTCATCTTCTGAGGAGGATCATGTGATGAACTTGAGGATAGTTCTTGATGTACTCCAAGAGCAATAGTTTTACAGGAATATCTCGAAGTTCCAGTTATGGATTTAGTAGGTCCACATTCTAGGACATATTTAATCAACATATAGTGTAGTAGTGGACCCAGTTTTTTTTTTAACCAATGTTAGATTGGTATCCACCCAAGAGCATGATTTTGGTGTGATGTTTCCTAGGATTGGAATACTATTAGGGAAGATCCATACCTGACATCTCCAAGATATCAACACCCATTGAATCTTTGACTCAAAAGGGGAAAAATTTAGTGTGGAAAGAGAGGTGACAACAATATTTTTAGGAGTTGAGACAGATATTGACAAGTTCCCTAATCTTGATATTTCAATATGAGGGTGTCGATTACGTAGTGTTCTGTGATGCATTAGGAACTAGGTTTGGTTGTGTTCTAATGTAGAGGTAGGTAGTGATTACCTATGGTTTATTCCAGTTGAGGCCACATGATCAAAACTATGTAACCCATGATCTTGACTTAGCAGTGGTAGTATTCACACTAAATATGTGGAGAAAATACCTAATTAGTGAGTGTTTTATCATCTATTCTGACCAAAAGAGTATCAAGTATATCTTATCATAGAAGGGTATTAATTTAAGACAGAGGTGATGGCTAGAGTTACTTCAAGATTTGGACTTAGAAATTTTATATACTCCTTAGAAGCGTAAAATTTCAGAAGATACTATCAATAAGAGATATTGTTCATGATTTTTCAATGAGGTGTCAGAGCAATTAGACTCATTGTAGTTATCCTTTATGGATGGAGATAGAGAAAGTTACCTTCAGTAGATGGTTGTTACCCCCTCATCTTTTTTGTAGTGATTTAGGGAGGAAAATCATAGGGATACTGACTATAAGACCCTATGTACTTAGATATACACTAGAAATTATCCTAACAGATGTTCTGAATGTGGAGAGTATGTAGTTCATTTCATAGGATGCACATTGGTATCAGTGATGTTGTGGGAGGAGGTTCTAAGAGAGTTTCATACATCTCCTTTAGTGGTATGTCCTCATGGGGAAAATATATATCAGGACCTTCCACGTTAGTTTTGCTGGCAAGTGATGAAGAAGGTATTTGTATATTTTTCTTATTGATTCCTTACTTATCAGTAAGTAAAGGCTGATCACCATGTTCCTGTGGGTTTATCTCAACCCCTTGAGGTGATAGAGTGGAAGTGGGATCAGATATACATGGAATTCGTGATGGGTTTACCAAGTATGTCCATGATACATGATTCAATTGGGGTGATTTTAGACTAACCCACCAAGTCGGCCTACTTTTTATCTACTTGGGAGAAGATTTCAGTAGAGATATTGGGACACCTCTATGTGCAAGAGATATTACAACTCCATAGAGTTCCATCAACAATCATTTTTAATCATGATTATCACTTCACATATCAATTATGAAAGATATTTTAGGAGGAATTTGGGACTCATTTACTCTTGAGAATAGATTTTCACCCCTAGACTGATGACCAGAATCAGTGAACTATTCAGGTTTTGGAGGACATACAGTGAGTTTTCATGTTGGACTTTGGATATAGTTGGGAGGATCACCTACCATTGGTGGAGTTTGAATACAACAATAGCTACCATTACACAATTTTTATGTATCCATTTGAGGATTTTTATGGGAGACCCCACTGGTCAACACTTTAGTGGAATGACCCAGGAGAGTCGGAACTCATGGGCCCAGAGTTGGTGTGTGCCACTACAGAGAAGTTTCATATCATACAGGAATGGATGTGGAATGAAAAATTCCATCATAAGTCTTATGAGGACAGATGAAAAAAGATTTTGGAGTTTGATGAGGGATAAAATGTGTTCCTATGGGTTTCAAATCAATTCGGATTATAGATATTTGGCCAGGGTGACAAGATATCGTTGAAATTCATCAGCCCTTTCTAGATATTATGTAGAGTTGGAGAAGTGGGGTACTGCTTATCTCTACCACTATAGTTAGACCGGGTACATGATGTATTCCACCTATTTTAGCTGATAAGGTAAGTTTATTACTCATTGAACATTGTTGACTGGGGTGAGCTGGACATCAATGATGGAGCTATCTTTACTAAGTACCCGATAGAGATCAAGGTCCAACATGAGAGGACACTTCTTTGGAGAGATATTCTGATGAGGATCATGGAACACATGGGAATCATGGGGTTGGAGGAAGACATGATGAGGAGGGTGGAATGTAGACAAGTGGACAAGACCCATTGCATGGAATTGGAGGCCCAATGACAAGGGAGCGGACCAAGAGAATGAAGGATACCATAAATGGGTTAATCATGGAATTCCAAGAGGAGGCTCAACACCCTTGATTGGGGGAAGCATCTGGGCCTATAATTACATTAATTAAGGCCCAAAAATGCTTTTAGAAATCCAACCCAAGTGTTTTTACGAATTTTCAAGCCCACACCACCATGAAATCTTCAAATTCAAAAGGTGGTGGGATACCTATCTTTACTTTTACAAAAGGGTGTGTTACTTGTCTCTTAAAGTCATGTCCAAGTTACAATGTTTTAAAAAGAATTATTTTTGATTTTAGACTATGGAAAACTAGGAATTAGACTAATTTAAAGAGACACCCCATCTATGATTATAATTTCTAGTTTCTTTGGATATAAATAGCCACCCCTTTTACTCATTGGATATCATGAATGAAGGTAATGTTATTATGGTGATTTTTTCTTGTAACCATTGTGTTCTTGCATAATTATTGACTTATAAATGGATGGGTCATCCTTTTTGGTTTATTGTGGATATATTTCTTAGAGAAAAGTTCTCTTTGTGTTCTACCATGACCATTCCCCCCTTCCTTCTCATTTTCACTGTTCGCACACCACATTCACTTGTTTTCTTGAGGCAATCCCGATGATCCACACTAGAAAATTGTACAAGGGTACTAGGAAACTTCCTAGAGTATCATTAATCATGTATCATTTTGGTATTAGAGACCACTTTCAATAAATCAGGTTCCGTCTTTCTTATCATTTCTTTCATTTTCATTTCTCTTCTAATCATGCTGACATCAATTTTGTTTGATTTTATTCTTCACCTAAAGATGTCATTTCTTCACCTTTTCAAACATAAATTATATCATTATTTTAGTTTAGAATCTCATACTTCTTCTCCAATTGTAATCATCGAAATCAAATCTATAAATCCCGAGATAAAGTGGGTTCAAATTTTGTGATGAATTCAACAATTTTAAAACCACGCAAACCTCATGTTGATTCCATTTGATATTAAAAATTATTGATTCTTCTATATTTACATATTAATAATTCATATTTTTGATACTTCCTTTATTCAAAAAAAAGATCCAAAAAAAACAAAAAAAACAAAAAAAAATTAAGGCTAAAAAAAATGAAACATTTTGAACTCTATGTCCCATTTTCTTTGTTCTTCATCCATTTTCTTTCCCTTCCTACATTTTTCATTTGAATCCATTTTGAATTTTATCATTGAATTAAATTTATGTATTTCCACATTTCAACCATCCTTTTGATTTGTTGAAATTGGGTAAGAACGCTATAGGAAGAAAGTTGAGTGTTAAAAGGAAAGAGTGTTACATTTTGATAAAATCAAAAATTGAGTGAAACACGAGTGAACAAATTATTTTTGAGTGTAAACACATAAGGGAGTGTGTGAGGTCCATTTTCCTTTCTTTTTAATTTTTCTCATAGTATTACTAAATGAAGGAGGTGAGTAACACAAATGAATCGAACATTACATTGTTCATGAGGGTTGTACAAGAAAAATTCCAAAGGTTGAATGCGATGATGGATGATCTTCAATCCCATTCAAATTCTAGAGCACCACCAAGGAGTCGGGTTATTGAATAAGAGGATGAGTTATCCAATTTTCATGAGTAACCAATTCAGATAAATCAACCACCATGGAGGAAATAAAATGATATTAGATGGGTAAAGTTGAGGATCCCAACATTCTAAGGTAAGAATGATCATGGAATATGTTTGTAATTGGAAAGAAAGGTTGAACATGTTTTTGGTCTTAACACCTATTCAGAGGAAAACATAGTGAAGTTGGTGGATTTAGAATTCACTGGCTAGGCTAGTATTTGGTGGGACCAACTACAAGTGAGTCGATGATGATGTGGGAAATGACCCATCTAGACTTGGGAGGAGATGAAAGTGGTAATGTGTAAGAGGTTCTTTTCTAGCAACCATTATCATGATTTATTCCTCAAGTTGTAGGGTTTGAAACAAGGGGGCATGAGTGTTGAGTATTATCACAAAGATATGGAGATCATCATGATTCAGGCCAATATTGATGAGGAGTGAGAGGCCACCATTGAAAGGTTTGTGGACGACCTCAACCATGAAATTTGATACATAGTGGACATGCGCCACTACTTGGAAATGGAATATCTACATCACATGGATACTAAAGTTGATATGGAATTAAAGTAAATAAGGATGTGCCCTACCTATTATGGTAAGTATTATAGACCTTCATTCAAGTTTAAGGATTCCAAACCACAAGAGCATGTAAGGGAACACAAAACTAATTCAAAGAGTTTCCCAAACCAAAACCATTATTTCCAGAATCCAAAGGTAAAATAGAGATTAAGGTTTTTCCAAATCACGTGATACCAAGTGTTTTAAATGTCATGGATTTGGAATTTTTTTCCTCACAATTACAAACAAGAGAAAAATTATTATTTTGGATGATGGAGATGTTCTTAGTGCTAGCTCAAGTGAAGATGAAATTCCACCACTTGAGGACAATGTGGTGTGTGATGTTGTTCCAATGAATTATAGTTATATATTTTTTATTAGACCTTGGAAATTTGATAAGAGGGTCACACATGATGGACACACCAATCGATATTCTTTTGAGTACAATGGGAGGATGGTTATTATTACACCATTAAGGCCCTTTAAATCTTATGAAGACCAGGTAAGGATTGAGAGAGATTGTGAGAAGAGAGAAAAAGAAAAGAGAGAAAAAATAGAGAGAATGAGAAGAGTGGAAAAATCAACAGTGAAAAATGAGTGTTGAGTGAAATAAAAAATAATTAGGGAAAGAAAAGAGTTGAAAACAAGAGTGAAAACAAGAGTGTTAAGGGAAAAGTGAGTTTATTTTCAAGAAAATGAGATATATAAAGAGATTTAGAGGGGGGGGGGGGAACTCTCATGCTTAAATTTAAGGTATAATGTTTGACCACTAACTACCCTAACCATTATATTCCTTCATGTTTTGTGTCTCTTTTTTAGGAATTTGGTGATGTGTTTCTAGAGGAAATTCTCGATTTCTTACCTCTATTGTGGGGTATCGAGCACTACATTTACTTCCTACCCATAGAAATGCTTCTCAATCAACTGTATTATTGGGCTAACCTAGAGGAGACTTGATAAATCCAAAGACAAGTGGAAGAATTGATAAAGAAGTTATTTTTTCAAGAGAGCTTGAGTCTGTGTGCGGTACTGGTAATTCTAGTCCCCAGGAATGATGGTAAGTGGAGAATGTGTATTTATTGTCAAGATATCAAAAAAATCATGGTAAAGTATCGATATCCCATACCTAATTTGGATGTCATTCTTGATGAACTCCATGGTGCATTCTTTTTTACTAAAATTGACCTTAAGGAGTCGATACCATCTAATTTGAATGAAAGAGGGAGATGAATGGAAAACCACATTTAAAACTAAGTTTGTATTGTATGAATGGATAGTTATGAAATTTGGACTAGCTAACACCCTGAGTAAATTTATGAAATTAATGAATCATGTTTTCCATATATTCATTGGTAAATTTGTAGTTGTGTGTTTTGATGACATTCTTGTTTATTCTAAGATCCTTGATGAACATCATGAACATTTGAAACATTTTTTTCAGACTCTTAAGAAAAATAGGTTGTTTGAAAACATGAAAAAATGTACATTTTGTTTAAATTAAATTGTTTTCCTTGGTTTTCTGGTAGGAGATGATGGGTTGAGGGTTAATAAAGAGAATTTGAGGGCAATTTGGGACTGTCCGACACCAAATAATGTCAACGAGGTGAGGATCTTCCATGGACATGCAAGTTTTTATAGATGGTTTGTGAGGGACATTTCATCCATTACGGAACAGTGAAATGAGTTGTTCAAGAAAGGGGTGAGATTCAAATGGGGAAAATCTCAAGAATATGCCTTATCCACACTCAAAGGTAAGTTGACCAATTAACCTCTCTTGATTTTTCCCGACATTTCTAAATTTTTTGAGGTTGAGTGTGATGCCTATGAAATATGAATTGGGGGTGTTTTAATGAAAGACACTAAGTCTGTCACCTACATTAGTGAGAAGCTTAATGGGGATTCATTAACCTACTCTACCTATGATAAGGAATTTTATTATCTCAAAAGAACATTAGAAAATTGGGAACATTACTTGTGGCCAAGGGAATTTGTGATTAATTTGGATCAAAAAAGCCTAAAATTTCTTAATTCACAAGGAAAGTTGAATAGGTGGCATGAAATATGTCTTGAAATCATTGAAACATTTCCTTATATCATTAATCATAAACAAGGAAAAGAAAATGTTGTCGCCGATTATTTTTCAAAGAGATACTCTCTTATAACTTCTATGCATACTAAAATAGTTGGTTTTGAAATGTTGAAAATCATGTATGAGAATTATGTGAATTTTTATAAAATTTGAAAGTTGTGTGAAAAAAATGGGAAAAGTGATTTTTAAATGCATGATGGATTTATTTTTTGGAAAAATAAATTGTGTGTTCCATCTTGTTCCATGCGTGAATTGCTTGTTAGAGAAACTCATGGTGGTGGATTAATATGGTATTTAGGGTTTGAGAAAACATTTTCCTTATTGAGTGAAATTTTTTATTGGCCTCACATGCATATGGATGTGGTTAGTGTTTGTCGACATTCTAATCTTTGTAAACATGTAAAGTCAAAAGTTCTTCCAAATGGATTATACACCCCGTTTCTTGTTGCTTCTCATCCTTGGGTTAACATTTAAATGGATTTTGTGCTATGTTTTCCAAGATCACAATCAGGTATGGATATCATATTTATGGTGGTGTATAGGTTTAGTAAAATATCCCATTTTATTTATTTTTATAAAACCAATGATGCAACTCATATAGATGATTTGTTTTTTAGGTAAATTTTAGGTTTCATGGATTACCCAATAGCATTGTGAGGAATAGGGATGTCAAATTCCTTAGTCACTTCTGGAGGACATTATGGAACCAAATTGGAACCAATTTTTTTTTCTCCACCACTACACACCGACAAATATATGGTCATACTGAGGTGATCAATAGAACATTTTCAAAATTGTTGCATTCTACCCTTAGAAAAAATTTGAAACATTGGGAAATATTCTTGCCTCACATTGAATTTAATTATAATCGAGTGGTTCACTCCACTACTAATGCATCACCATTTGAAGTTGTTTATGGTTTTAACCCATTAACTCCACTTGACATTTTACCTTTTCCTACCAATCAATTTTATAATCTTGAAGGTGAAAAAAAGGAAAATTTTGTGTCAGAGTTTCATGCAAAGGTAAAGGCCAATATTGAGCGGAAGAATGAACATGTAGAAAAGCACATTAGGAATGGTCAGTGGAAAATAGTGTTTCAACCTAGGGATTGGGTGTGGGTACACCTGAAGAATGATAGGTTCCCAGAGCAATGAAAATGAAAACTTCATCCACAAGGATATGGTACTTTCCAAGTCATAGAGAAGATCAATGATAATTCCTACAATATTGAGTTCCCGGTAGATGGGGGATTGTTTGTGCCACCTTTAATGTTACTGATCTTTCTACCATTTAATTTTCAGATTTGAGGATGGAGGAAATAATTAGGATCATGGAACAAATGGTCATCGCAGGGTTAGAGGTGGACTTAATGAAAAGGGAAGAATGCACACAAGTGGACAAGACCCATTGTGTGGTATTAGAGGCCCAATGACAAGGGAGTGGACCAAGAGAATGTAGGAGACCTTAAATGGGTTAATCATGGATTTCAAAGAGGAGGCCCAAAACCCTTTCTTGGGGGAAGAATCTAGGCCTATAATTACATTAATAAAGGACAAAACATTCTTCTAAAAATCCAACCCAAGTGGTGCTACGAATTTTCAAGCCCACCCCACCATGGAATTGTCAAAGTAAAAAGGTGGTGGGATACCTGCCTTTACATTTCCAAAAGGGTATGCTACCTGTCTCCTAAATTCATAGCCAAGTTCCAAAGTTGTCAAAATAATTATTTAGGATTTTGACTATGGAAACTAGGAATTAAACTAATGTAAAGATCAACCCCATTTGTAATAATAATTTCTAGTTTCTTTGGCTATAAATAGACACCCCCTTGTACTCTTTGGACATCATGATTGAAGGTAATGTTATTATGTTGAGTTTTTCTTTCAACCATTTTTTTCTTTCCTAATTCTTGACTTATAAAAGGATTGGTCATCCTTTGTGGAATCTTATGTCTATAGTTCTTAGAGAAAAGTTCTCTTTGGGTTCTACCTTAACCATTTTTTTCTTCATTCTCATTTTCACTATTCTCACAACACATTCACTTGTTTTCTTGTGATAATACTTTATTGTGTGTCTGGTGGAAACATGAGAATCTTTAGGAGATCACCTAGGAGAAAGAGGCTCAAATACATGCTCAGTACCTACATCTTTTTTTAGCCACTTGTCTTGGATTTTTTGAGATGTAAATCCCCAAGATGGGGAGAATATAATGCCTCAAATTTTCTAGGTATTATTTTGGATATTTTAAGGATTATTTTAAAGATCAAGAACTAAGAGGGCAAGTGATTTCAAGGCCCGGTGTTCCCGGATCAAATATTTGAAATATTTTAAATATATTAAATAGCACGAACATGTAGTTTTTTGAAAAAGTGGAATAACTTCTAAACAGAATCCCAAATAAAAAATATGAGGGTTCCATTAAGTTTAGATCATTGGTTTTATCTTAGGCACCAAATTACCTTTTTCAACATGGGACGTTGGTAAAAAAAGTCCTTGAAGGCGTAAAATAAATAAAATTATTTTATTTCACTCATTGATGTAGTGACCTAATTTCATCTATAAGTATAAGGTTATTCCAAATCCTTAGGGTTATCCATATAACCCTAGAACCTTTGGATATCAATTAGAGAGAGAATTGGAGGATCTCTCTTAGATGAATGAAAACTGGATCTTAAATCGAAGATCGGTGGGCAATAGGATTTGGGGATGTCACTAACAATGATGGTGCAAGATCATTCTTTGTCAATGATTGATCCATATTGAGGTAGAAAATTTGTTTATTTGGATTTATTCTTTGTTATTAATTTATATTATGAACATGAATTAATCTAACAATGGATTGGTTCATGGACCAGTCATTTTTCCAGATTGGTTTATTTATGGGGATTTGTTTGGAGATTATTTTGATTAATATTGATTATTAATTTTTATATCTAATATAAATGGATAAAGACAAAAATAAATGTTTGCTGAGGTCTATTCCTTGTGTTTTTATTGTACTTTTCTCCCCCATTTTCTATATTCATTGCTGGAATTTCTTTTTCCTGGTAGATCAACCCAAATACTGAGAAATAGATCATTGCACACCTGTTTCTTAGCACAACAATCTGATATCGCATATCTGGACTCAGTGTGTAATGGGGATCATGAAATAGTGGTAGTAAAGAATGGATTAGACTGTATTGGAGAACCCTGAGTCCGTGAGGTGCATTTAGTGATAAAGGTAATGACCGAGCACCAATTATCATATGAATCAGATGGATGAAATCCAACGAATTGAAATGACAAGGTTCAGTCAGAATAAATCCACCATTCCCGGCATAATTCATGACCATATTTGAAGCCGGAGGAGTGGACAACTCTATGGGAGGATGAAAAGTGGGAATATGGAAATGATGATCTACAGGACATATAATCTAGTAATACATGGCATGTGGGACCATTGTCCATAATCTATGGTTTTTTGTGAAGTTAAGGGTCACACAATGTGTGACCCCTATCACATGAAATGTGATCCTTCCCTGATGGATCACTGTGTATCTTTGAGGATAGACAGACACGACCAGGAGTATGTGGCCCAGAGAACACAATGCACTCTCACACAGATATGGTCAGCACGAGCATACATGGTCTAATCCATTTAATGGGATAGGAACAAAAGTACATGGGAATCATCACACCATTTACTTAAAAAGTTACATGGGCATAGTCCATTATACATAGGTAGGACCCGAAGCTGAAGGGATATGTCGTGTACTGCCAGTACATGGCGTGTACTCCTTCGAAATTATCTTGGTACCCTTGTCCTCAGTATCTTGGAAAAAAATATTTAGGGTTTATTCCCTATATCAATTCCCTAAGGGTTATTATGGAATCACATCCTTCTCACAAGATGGTAATCCCTTTAGTAGTAATTCTTAGATAGATTTGTTGGAATCCTTCTGTGATACATGGAGTGAGATCCTCTGTCATATTCTTTACCTAGGTGGAGTTCTTGGTTTTTTCATGACCAACACTATGTGGGAGTTGATCCTCTATATATAAGGTTAATCTAGATTGAGTTTTAGGTATACCCTATGTAATTGTGAGTGACCCCCATATGTGTGTTGTATCACATCAATCTTCTAGCGTATACTTCAAATGGTGAGACCCAATAAGCACTACCTATCAAATGAATGTCATCAGTGTTTATTAAATAGTGGAGTGTGTTCTTATAGATGAGTATTATTTAAAACCTTTGAGCAATAATCCTAGGATGGTATTATAGTTGTACCTTGATACTGTGTCTGCTTGTTGAGTATATTTGGATATTCTTGTTATATGGGTTGTAGACATATACCTATGTAGAGATGAATGCTATTCTTTTTTTATATGATTTGTGGTTTGGGGTGTACTATTGGGTATTGCTATACTAACAACTACATGGGTTTTTCCCAAACTTTTCATGTATTGTGTGGATGGTCGACCTTTTGACAGATTCCTAGATGAGTCAGGATCATATGGTGCTTAGTGAGCCGGACAGACCGAGGTGTATTCCTATGGTATCTTAACAATATTCCCCATATTTAATCTTATGATGGACTTGTTTTTAGAATATTTTTGGTGTACTTGTATTTGGATCTCTTTTCCTTCCATTACTTCTTATCATAATATAGTTGTAGGATTTAGATGGATGCATCCATGGTTGTTCAGTTGTTTTTACATTTCAGCATTGTATGGGCTTGGAGATGTGTGTGTTTGTAAAAGTACATTAGGCTAATTCCTCTCATGTTAGTGATATTCCCATTCATCACTCTTCAGTAGCCCTTGTCTTATTAGTGGTGGGCTTGAGGAGTCACGGCATGGACCCCTTTGGGACAGGTCATGATAATAATGTCCTAGAAACTATACATTTTGTGTCCAATAGTGTAGGATATTGAGACTTGATAAAATAGTTGAAGATTTAATAAAATAAATTAATTTATTATTTCTCAATAACATTTTAATCAAGAAAAGTGCTAATAATATGCTCTTTTAATTGTAGAATAAAATATAAATTTCATCATCCATAGTATCTCTACAATAAATATTATATGAAAATAGCCTCCTAACTGGAAGTAACTTTTTGGAGTGGTTTATATGCCTTCAAGTTGTGTTACACCATGAACAGAAAAATATTACATGCCAGAATCCTCAATGCCTAATCCACCTACTAAGGAGGTGAGTGATAAAGATTTAATTATCTAGGAAAAACATTTCAATGATGTGTTAGAAATTAAATTTTTGATACTTTAATCTATGTCTAGTGAACTCATGAAGTCTCACAAAAACATGGATGTGTATAACATGTTTGATCACCTCTGTGGTTTTTACAAGGAGATAGATAAACATGAATGGTTTGAGATGCCCAAGGTGCTATTTGAGATCAAGATTACAGAGGGTGACCTAGTTGGGCCTAACTTAGTCAAGATCATTGGCTACATTGAGCACCTAGAGGTTCTGGGGTTTAAACTCCTTGAAGAACTGAGCATCAATCTCATTCTGGAATCACTCCCTTAGAGCCTATCTAGCTTTATTGTGAATTTTAATATAAACAATACTGAGAAGTATCTGCCAAATATTCTCACTCTTCATCACCAAGTAGATAAAGGTGAAAAGTGTAAAAATCCTTCCATCTTTATTATATAGACCCTATCCTTTTACACAAATTATTACATGGTTTTATGTATAATTAAACATCAAATTACAGGCCAAGGATTGTAAAGTCTAATGTCTTGGAGATTTGGTACATAATTAAATATAATCAAACCAAAATAAAAACATATTTTATTTAATCTTAATAATGATATACTAACTCCCTTTTAGCCCTTATATCTTTATAGGATAACCTGAGGAATACATGAACCAAAGGGATGATCTAAAAATCCTAGTAAGGGAATAAGAATAAGAATAAAATAGAACACATGGGTTATAAGAAATAACATGATGACATAAATGAATAGAAAATTAATAAAAATAAGGAAGAATAACATGTATTACATGGGAACATATAACCATGATATCATAGGAATGTGGAAAAACATATAACATGACATAAACATGAGTCAAGGCTAGCTGCCAAGACATGGTGGACAAAGTCTAATAAAAGAATCAGGTTTACTCTCTGTCCCAACATGACATCTCATGAGACTAAACATTACCCAATGAATTGGAATTCTATCTGGGTCTACCCATCATAACATGTTCACGAATATGTGTTCCACATGAAGAATCATACATAAACAATCAAACATAAACATAAGGGTAACCTATAGAAATAATTGGGTATTAGAATCATGTTGAAAGGAATAACAAAATGGAATATCATAAAGGTGTACCTGAATGAAATTATTTAAATAATAAATTGAATTAATAAATTAAAATACGAATATATCATGATAACTTATGTTAAAATAGAGTTAAAACACACAAAAGAGTGTTTAAGATACATTAGAATTAAAAAAAATTAGTGTAGTTTAACGAAAATATTAAAGAGAATGTAAAGCGAAAAGGGAATATTTTTTCCATAAAACAAGAAATGAACCAAGATATTTATTTCATGATTAAATGATCTAATTTTGAAAAAATGGTCAATTAAAATATAATATGCATCGTACCAGAAAATGGATAAGAATTTGAGAAGTTACCTTTAATTGAGCTTTCTTATCGGCAAGAATTGAGAAGATAACCTTTTTAAAATGTGTATTTTCCCATCAAATGGGGATGATATGATCTGGATACATGATTTTACAACACATAAAAATAATTTATAAGAGGTACATAAAAATAAATAAGCATTAAATTGGGGTAAATATATAGAAATAGAAACCCAAAAGAAAAAAATTGAGGTTAAAAAATATTCCATTACCTTATGTTTGAATCAGTTATGCACTTGATCTTAATGTCCCAGATAATAAAATTAAGTAAATTAACTAATTAATCCAAAAAAATTATACATTTATTTTATTTAGCAAAATTTTATTATGTTTATTTATGGAATTTTTGATGATTTATAAGATACAATATTATAGTTCGATAGGTTTCGTTTCCTTGGTTTTCATGTTCGGTTCACTTGTATATATTTATGAAAGATTGTGTGAAATGGGGATAATAATAAAGAATTTAAATTATATTTTATTAATGGTATTAAAGAGGTTAAATTGGTCTTATATATCATTTTTTATATTTCATGTGGATGAATCATTAGATAAATAGCTAATGATAATTGCTTGGTTTAATTTTGGCTGTTTTCGATCACAACGAACTCGATTTGTTTTTTCATTTAGTATTATGTAAATATGTTAGTTCCAAAATATAAAAAGGGTTATAAAATAAATTTTACATTATTTACCAACCATTATAGTGGTTTTATGAACATCATTGAAGGTGTTAAAGGAAAATGAAAATGCATCATCCACGATGTTGGTAAATTAACACATCATAGGCGTCAATTTCATTTTTAGAGTAAGAGAGAGAGAGAGAGAGTGGAGTTTGATGATGGATCTTTAACTAGTAAGATATAATTACAGTATATAAAATATAATGGAGTTATCATGAACATTTTTATACAGTAGGAGAGGATACAATAAGAAAATAAAAGAACCTGAAAATAAATTAAGGGAAAAGAAAGAGGATTTTACCTCTTGAATCCTTCTTCTTGAGAACCTCTTTAGGGGGATTGGTTTTGGTCTTTTAATGAGGACAAAGTCTTCTGAACATGGGGGATTGGATTGGTAATATATTTGATCATAATTTTTACAAGACACAAATATTGAGATGTGTGGGGATAAGAGGTGGTCAGGGGTGGTATTTATGGTGGAGGAGAGGGGTGTTTTCTCATTATTTTACTCATTAGTTTATTATTTTGGATAAAGAATGTGAATAGTTTAAGAATGATAAATAAATATATTAAAATAATTAATTATGGTTCAGTATTATGTTGATTACATCAGTGATGAGTCAATAAATAGCGTATTTAACTTATAATGTATATATAATGTAAATTAATGTATTTTACTATTCACCAAAAAAATCAACAATTTTAGAAAAATCCCAAAAATTAAACCTGACCATTTTTGAAAATTAATAATTCAAAAATTGACTCCATTTTATGAAAATAATTTTATAAATATTGTAAATTTAATTTTTAATTAAAATCAACATTTATTCAAAAAATACAAATTATAAAATTATATCTGATTTTATAGCACCTTGAAAAATTAACTAAGGTCTCATAAAATTATCTTATAATCATAATAAAAAAAATTATCAGTTTATGAATCTATTTTATGAAAATAAGTTTTATTTTAAATCATTATATTAATTATAAAATTATTATTAAATATTTATAACTTAAAAAAATACCAACACTTAATTTATCATTTTTAAAAAATTTATTTACTTATTACAAGATATAGATATATGATATTTTTATTTATAGGATACCCAAATTTTATTTATACTTTTATAGGTGAGGTTACTATTCTATTAGAAATTTTACTATTTATAATGGTCATATTACTCTTCCAAAGGTTAAGATATTATTTCATTGGTTTTAGATTCTTTAATTTATAGGAATAGTTCTTATTTAATTCATTCTTAATTTAAAAAAAATTTGTATTGTGTTATCTATGTGATTTTATGTGATTTATACTATATAATATAATTATCAGAAAGGAATTTCCATTGATAGAATTATGATTCGTTGCATTCTTCCCCCCTTCTGAAATTTCACCCTTGAAATTTCATATTACATACTAAGGGGAAACATGTGAGGGTACGTATCCTTTATCACTTCTCCTGGTTCCCATATTGCCTCTTCATACTTATGGTTCTGCTATAGTACTTTAACCAGGTGAGTAGCCTTATTGCGTAGAACTTTATCTCTACAGTACAATATCTTCACTGACTCCTCCTCATAAGAGATATCATTCTCCAACTATATCACCTTTGAATTCAGTACATGTGAGGGATCTGGTATGTACTTCCTCAAGAGGGATACGTGGAATACATCGTGTAAATCAGACATGGTGGGTGGGAGTTCTAGTCGATAGGGCACAACTCTGACATGATCAAGGACCCCGAAGGGGCTGATGTACCTAGGAGTTAGTGTTCCCTTCTTCCTAAATATCATGATCCTCTTCCATGGAGATGTGTAGAGGAATACCATGTCTCCAACCTTAAAATCATGGTCTTGTCGATGATTATCTTCATATCTCTTCTATCAAATTTATCTTACCTTGATGTGTTGCTGAATGGTTTTCACCTTTTCCACTATTTCTTCAACCATTTAAGGTCCTAATGGATTGTGTTCACTGATTTAATCCTAGCATGTTCGTATTTTTCATCATTTCCCATAAAGGGATTCATATGGAGACATTTGGATGCTCGAGTGGAAACTATTGTTGTAGGATAACTCATCCATGGGAAGATGTTGGTCCCATCATCCTTTGAAGTCCATAGAAATTACTCTCAACATATCTTCCAATGTCTAAATAATTTTCTCACATTGTCAATCAGTTTGAAGATGATAAGACACACTAAGGTTCAGCTCAATGTTTAGAGCATATTGGAGAATTTTCCAGATCTTACAGGTGAATCTCATATATTGATCAGATATAATCGATAGTGGTAATCCATACATAATTACAACTTATTTGATGTATATCTATGAACGTTTATCCAGTGAGAGGTTCTCTCGAATTGTGATAAAGTGAGTTTTCTTTGTAAGATGATCCTAAAAAACCCCATATAGCATTATTCCCTCTTGATGTCTTCAAAATTCCAGTGAAGAAATCCATGGTGATTTTCTCCCACTTATATATTAGTATAGATAATGGTTGCATCAACCCTTTATACTTTTTCCTTTCAGCATTCACTTGCTGACATACCAAGAAAATTGATGTATATTTAGCGATCTCCTTCTTCATATTATCATACCAATAGTTCTCTCGGAGATCTCAATATATCTTTCTGTTCCATTGGTGAATAAAGAAGGTTTAACTATGTGAGTCATTCAAAATCTCCTAATTTATCATTGGAAATGATGGTACACATAATGGGACCCAAATATTACAACTCCTTCCTCATCAATTTTGAACTCCGAGGATTTCCCATTTCTCATGACTTCCATCTTCTTCCGAATTTTCACATCACTTATTTGATAATATTTTATTTTATTCATCACGTATAGTTGAGAAATCATTTGAGAAAGTATTTATGATGTTTTTTAATAATGATTCCCATTTCCATCCTTTAATGGTAAAATAATATTGGATACTTCTTAATTATCATTATTGATAAATATGCATGATCATTTCTACTTAGAGAATCTACCACCTTATTTTATTTATGAGGATGGTAGTGGATTGAGCAGTCGCAATCCTTGATGAGGTCTAACCATCTTCACTGGTTCATATTATGATCCTTATATGCGAATATATATTTGAGGCTCATATGATCAGTATATATTTCCATCTTCTCCCCATAGAGATAATGCTTCCAAATTTTCAATGAAAAGATCACAGCTGCAAACTCCAACACATGTATGGGATGGTATTTCTCATGAATTTTCAACTTCCTTAAGGAATAAGCTCTTAATTTATCATTTTTCATTAGTACACAACCTCATCGCTTCTTTAAGGCATCATTTTACACCACAAAGAGTTCCCCACTTGTCAGTAGTGTGGGAACCAGTACCGTGATAGGCCTCTTTTTCAAATCTTTAAAGCAGTATTCACATTCACTATTCTAGAAAAACATCACTCCCTTTATAGTTATCTTGGTTATTGGGTTTTACAACTATGAAAAGTTCTTCAAAAATCATCGATAATACCCAGATAGACCAAGGAAGCTATGGATCTCCATTATAGATATTGGAATGGGCCACTCTTCGATCTCCTTTATCTTGGAAGGGTCCATATATATTCCTTTGCTAGTGATAACATTCCCCCAAAATGATATTTCCTTCATACATAACTCACATTTACTATAATTTTCCTAAATTTTATCTCTTCACAAAGTCTTCAACATAGTATTCAAATACTCTCCATGTTCCTCATTGCTCTTTCAGTATATTAGAATATCATCAATAAAGACTACTATAAATTTTTCTAGGAAATCTCCAAAGACTCTATTCATTATGTCCATGAAAATTTCAAGAGAATTAGTGAGTCTGTAGGGAATCACACTGAACTAATAGTGTTCATACCTCATTCGAAAGTTAGTATTGGGAATATCATCCTTATGTACCTTTAATTGGGGATATCCCGACCGAAGGTCCACCTTAGAGAAATAACTGGCCCCACATAGCTGATCAAACAAATCATCTATCCATGGTACCTGTTCCTCATTGTGATTTTGCTGAGCTCATTAAAATCAATACATAGACACATTGATCTATCCTTATTATTGATGAAGAGGACTATATCACCCTATGGTAAAGAACTCAGGTGTATAAAACCCTTTTACAAGTTTTCTTGTAACCATTTCTTTAGTTCTTCCTACTTAATGGTGTCTATTCTATAAGGTGTCTTTGATATAGGTAGAGATCCTAGAATAGGTTCAATTGAGAACTCAACCTCTTGGTCAGGAGGAAGACCAGGAAATTCTTCAGGGAATACATCAGTGTAGTCCCTCATAATGGGAATTTCTTCAAGCTGGATTCTCTCCTTTGTCTCAATAATTTGAGCTATATATCCTTGATCATGAGGAAAATATCCACACATAAGATGATGATTCTAAAGGATATTCATCCTCCTCCTTGCACTTATAAAAAATTGGAGAACTATTCCGGATTTGAAGAGTGGTATCCCTTTTCTGATAGTCGATGTTTTCTTTGTATAAAGATAGTAAATCCATGCCCAATATAGCATCAAACTCTACCAAAGGGAGTATGACAAGATTATCTGGGTGGTTCGGCCCACAAACATTAACTGAGGAGTAGTTATAAACATTGGATGAAATAATTTCCCCAATTGTTTTTCTAATAAATAAGTCCACCTCAAAAATTTTAGGTGGCGATTGAATAGTTCTATAAAACATACTAGATATGAAAGAATTAATAGAACCATAATCAAATATTACATTCTCCACTCTTAAATGAATAACTACCGTACCTGTCACCACATCATTAACGGTTCCACCTTAGTAGTAGTGATGGCATATAATCTTCCTTCTTACTTTGGAGATTTTTTATTGTTTATTTTCTCTAACAACCCTTAGATTAGGGCAATTAATCTCATAATTTCCTTGTTCCTTGTAGTTGTAACTTTGAACTACAATATGAGTTTGGATCTAAACATTCCTTTATTCTTTGGTATTAGTGGGATAATTCATATGCCTTCAATATTTTTTAGCCATATTCCCCTCTATTCCACATTTGAAGTATATCTCTGTTCCCTTTAAACAATTTCTAGGATTCTTCATCCCACATTTTTGAAATGTGGGATGTTGGGTATTCTTTCCATCATGAGATTTATCTATTGATCGATCCATATTAAACTCTATTTTCCTAATTTTGTCATTGGGACCATGAGACCACTGAGAGTCTTTGATCTACATTTTAACCTTAATGGAAAAATGTGAAATCTTCACATAACTATCAAAGACTTTAATGCCCAATTATTTTTGTAGACTCAGCTCTAGTCTGCTAAAGAAGCGATCCAACTTGATTCTGGTGTTCATGAAAAATCCATAGGTGTATCGTGCAAGCCTTGTGAAGTTTTTCTCATACACCCCGATAAAATTGTCTTCCTTTTTCTTTAGTCCAAGGAACTCCCTTTCTATCTTAAGACAAAGGGTTTAGGGAAAATATTTATAGAAAAATATTTTCTTGAAATCTTCCCAATTCCATAGAATAAATTTCCTCCTTATAATTTTTGTTCTTGATCAGTTTCTACCACTGATCATCTTCTCCATCAAAACGATAATCCACCAGCATAACTTTCTCTTCTTCTGAGCACTTTAGGACAATGAATATCTTCTAAATGGAGTTAATTAATTTTTATGAGAGTAAGGTATTTTAATATCCATTAAACATGGGAGGCCATTTTCACATGAAGTAATCAACCACAACTTGCTATTTCGTAGGATAAGGAGGGTGTTCCACGCGATTCATGTTATTATTCATAACATGATCTATCTAAGCAAGTATTGTCATAAATTTTTTAGAACCATTTCTCATTATATTTGGAATTTAATTAGGGAAATATTTTTACTTTTAGTCATATTAATTATTGGAATGTGTTCTTCTATTTACCTCCATTAAATAAAAAAATAAAATTGAATTAGGGGGATTGAATACTTAGCTAATAAGCATGTAAAAAAGAGACTTTCAACATAAAAGGATAACCTTTTGAAGGAAAATTATATCCTAACTTGTGATTCCTATGTATCAATATAGTTTATTCAAGATCTATTTACTAACATATACTCTTATGGGATTTTTTTCCCCTGATAATGGTAATTAATGAGCTTATGAATTTAACAAATAATGTCCCCTATCAGTGTCAAACTTGGTATGAAGTAAGGACCATTGTCGTGTATCAGGTTACCCTAAGTCAAGATTGAAACACCTTATCAGAGTTGTTACTCCTAGGTATATCTTTTCCAGAACCATGTACACTTGTAGTATCAAGACATGGATGTATTTTCTTAATAAACCACTTACTCTAACTAACAAAAATTTAGGGATGTTTTCTTATACTTAGTCTTATATCTAAGCCTTTTTCTAGAGTTTCCTATTCCTAATTCCAAAAATAACTAAAATTTTCCTCTGATAGAAACTATAGAGACCCTATACTTTTACACATATTATTACATGTGTTTAATCATAATTATACATCAAATTATAAGATAAGGATCGTAAAGTCAAGTGTCTTGAATATTAGGTACATAATTAAACATCATTAAACCAAAATAAAAATATCTTTTATTTAATCCTCATAATAATATCCTAACTCCCTTTGAGCCCTTATATCTACATAGGATAACCTCGGGAATATATTAACAAAAGGTATGAGCTAAAAATCCCAGTAGGGGAACAAGCATTGGAACAAAACATAACACATGGGTTATAAGGCATAAAATGATGGAAGAAAGGCATGGAAAAAGAATAAACATAAGCAAGAATAACATGTATAACATGGTAACATATAACCATGACATAATAGGAATGTGGAAACAACATATAGCATCACATAAACATAATTCAAGGCTATCTACAAAGACATGGTAGACAAAGTCCCATAAAGGAATCAGGTTGACAATATGTCCCAACATTACGTCTCATGAGACTAAAAATTACCCAATGCATTGGAGTGCTGTCTAGGTGAACCCATCATAACAAGTTAATGAATATGTGTTCCACATGAAGAATCATATGTAACTAATCAAACATAAAAAAAGGGTTACCCATGGAAAGAATTGGGTATCATAATCATGTAAAAAGGAATAACAAAAGGGAATATCATAAAGGTGTCCATGAAATAAAGAATTTAAATCATACATGGAAATTAATAAGTTAAAATATTCATATATCACGATAAGTGATGTTAAACTGGAGTGAAAACACACAAAATATTTTTTATGAGACATTATAAATGAAACATTTTAGTGTAGTTTAAGGAAAATATTAAAGAGTGTTTAAAGCAGAAAAATGCATTTTTTCATAAAACCATAAATGAAACAAGATATTTTTTACTAATAAAATTATATATTTTTTAAAAATTAATAGTGTCTTAAAATATATTATGGATGGTACCAGAAAATGGGTATGAAATTGGGAAGTTCCCTTTAATCGGGCTTGCTTATCAGGAATAATTGAAAAGGGAACCTTTTTAAAACATGTATTTATCCATCAAAGAAGGATTATATGATCAGGTAAAATTAGTTTACAACACATAAAAATAATTTATAAGAGGTATGTAAAAATAAATAAAAATTAAATTGGGGTAAAGAGAGAGAAATAGTAACCCAAAGGAAAATGGAGGTTCGGAAAGAATCCCTTATCTTATGTCTGAATCGATTATGTATTTGATTTTAATGTCTTCGATAATGAAATTAAGTACATTAATTAATTAATATATATCCTTTTATACAATTATTTAATTTATTATAATTTTATTAAGTTCATTTATGTCCTTTTTATGAGTTATAAGATACAATTTTATCGTTCAGGGGTGTTTGTTTACTTGGTTTTCAAGTTCGGTTCACTTGTATACATGTATGGAAGATTGTGTAAAATGAGGATAATATTCCAGAATATAAATTATATGTTATTAATTATATTAAAAAGGTTAAATTGGTCTTATATTTCATTTTTATATATTTAATGAGGATGAATCATTAGATAAATAGTTAATGATAACCGTTTGTTTTAATTTTGCTGGTTTTCGATCACAATAACTCGATTTGTTTTATCATTTAGTATTATATAAATATGTTAGTTCCATAACATAAAAAGTTTTATAAAATAAATTTTAAATTATTTACCAAACCTTATATTGGTTTTATGGATATCCTTGTAGGTATTAAAGTAAAATGAAAACGAATTGTCCATGGTGTCGGTAAATTAACACATCACGGGAGATGAAATCATTTTTGGAATAAAAGATGGAGAGAAAGAAGTTTGATGATGGATATTACATTAACATTATATAATTAAATTATATAAAATATTTTTTATTTGTCATTAAAATTTGGATATAGGAGGTGAGTATAGAATAAGAAAAGAAAATAACTTGAAAAGAAATTAAAAGAAAAGAAATAGGATTTTACCTCTTGAATCCTTATTCTTGAGAACCTCCTTGGGGGGATTGGTTTTGGTCTTTTGATGAGACCAAAGTATCATGGATTTGGGGGAGGGTATTGGGAAGATATTTTAGTAAAATTTGGATAAGGCCCAAATTTTGAGAGGTGTGAGGAGAAAAGGTTGAGATGCGTGGTATTTATAGTACAGGAGAGGGGTGTTTTCTCATTATTTTACTCATTAGTTTATTATTTTAGATCAAGAATAGGAATAGTTTAAGAATTATAACTAAATATATGAAAATAATTAATTATTGTTTGATATTATGGTTCTTACATCAACGATGCTTTAAGGAATAGATTATTTAACTTATAATGTATATATACCGTAAATTACCGTATTTTACTATTCACCAAAAATTCAACTATTTTAGAAAAATCCAAAAAATTCAACCTAATAATTTTTCGATGTGTAGAATTAAAAAATGGACTCTATTTTTTGAAAATCATTTTCTAAAGATGATAAATTTAATTTTCAATTAAAATCAACATTTATTCGAAAATACCAATTTTAAAATTATAACTGATTTTATAGAACCATGAGAAATTAATTAAGGTATAATAAAATTACCTTATAATCATAAGACAACATAGTATTAATTTAGGAATCTATTTTATTAAAATAATTTTTATTTTAAATAATTATATTAATTATAAAATTGTAATTAAATATTTATAACTTACAAAAATATCAACACTTAATTTATCATTTCTATAACAATTATATACTTATTCCAAGATATAGATATTTCATATTTTTATTTATAAGATACCCAAATTTTATTTATACGTTCATGGGTGAGATTAATATTCTATTGGCTGGTTTACTATTATAAGGGTCATATTACTATTCAAAATGTCATGTTTCTATTCCATTGGTTTAGGTTACTTAATTTCTAGGAATAATTCTTATTTCATTCATTGTTAATTTTAAAAAAAATCATTGTGTTCTCTATGTGAGTTTATATGATTTATAATACAAAACATAATTATAAGCAGGAAAATTTCATTGATAAAATTCTGGGTTGTTACATTTATAGCGAACAAATGGAAAGGGAAAGTGATGAACTCTAAGTTTAAAGCTTCTTCACACCCTTCCAAGAAGAGGAAGATCAAGGGGATAGAAAGGGAAAATTATTTTGTCTATTTCACATGTGGTAAGAAGGACCACTGAAAGAAATAATGTACCCATCTAAAGAATCAAGAAAACTTTAGGTGCATTTTTTATCAAATGAAATTCATTTATTTCTACAAATTGTGCATTAGATACAGCTTGTGGTAATCACACGTGTATTAAAACATAGAAACTAGGTATATTTAGAAATATTGATCAATGGGTGGTAGATCTATGAGCATCCAACATAGATAAACTTGTTGTTGTATCTATTGGGGACTACCACCTCGCCTTGCCAATTGAAATGATATTGGTTTTGAAAGGATGTTAGTATGTGCCATATGTTACAAAAAATATCATTTTTATATATAGCCTTTATATGGATAGATTTATTTTCAAATTTGGGAATAAATGATGCTTATTTTATAAAGATAAAAAAATTATGTAATGGAACATTTAAATAATAGTTTTTATGTGTTGGATTACATGAACCAAGTAATGGAAATCGAAAAAAAATTTACTTCACATGACTCATACCACATCCAACTTTGGAATCATCAGCTTGGTCATGTAAATGAAAAGAACTTAACTAAATTACATCAACATGGATATTTAGATTATTTTGAACTAAAACCAATTCATGTATGTCATTTATTTTTACAAAGAGAAATGACCAAAGACCCATTTAGTGGGAAAGGTGAAAGGGTTAAAGAGATTCTTAAATTAGTTCATACCAATGTGTGTGGACCATTTCATAATGAAGCAAGGTGTGGGTACTCATACTTCATAACTATTACTGATTATTTTATTATATATGGATATGTCTACTTAATGAGGTATAAGTTAGATTATTTTGATAAATTCAAGGAATATAAGAATGAATTTGAGAACCATCTTGGTAAGAATACTAAGAAACTATCTACAGACCGTGGTAGGGAATATCTTAATCAATACTTCATTGATTAATTATGGGAGTTTGAGATCCTTTACCAACTCACTCCTCTCAAAACATCTCATTGGAATGGTGTAAGTGAAAGTAGGAACCACACCTTATTGGACATGGTAATATTAATGATGAGTCATGTGAATCTTCCATTATCCTTTTGGGGATATGTGTTATAAATAGATGCACAAAAACTAAACCATGTACCAACTAAATTGATAAATGGTATTCTATATGAATTTTGGAGTATAAGAAAAACCATGTTGTCAAATTTACATGTGTGTGGTATTGAAACATTTTTTAAGGCCTCTTCAGGTAATAAAAATGCACCCTGACGCACAAAGTGTACCTTTATAGGATACCCTAAATAAATGACAAGATATTACCTAAATGACCCCTTATAAAATTGTTACTAGTGGAAAGACACGCCATATTCCTTGAGAGGGAGCACGTCTATAAAAGAGATATTGGGAGAAAGATAAAATTTGATGAAGTTTAGGATTAAGGTACACAAAATTTGGTACAAGAATAGATTCCATAAATTCCCATGGAATAAGAAACTATTCCAAAGACAAAAGTACTATATAGGAGTGCAATATATTTCATAGAACCAAAATAGTATGGTTTTTTAGTCACTAAGGATGGTGAATCATTATAAATTGAAAATAATGATCCCCTATCCTATAAGGAAGAAATAATTGTCACATAAGTTTTTAAGCGTCAAGAATCCATAAATTATGAAATTGATTCGATTTACTAAGGATGATAGGTAAGTATAACTTTGACTGTCATTCACCTCCAAGTGCATCTTAGAGAATAAATCGATGAGCTTCCACTCGCTTTCGGCCAGCTAAACTATATGTATCTGATTCCTTCTACTTAGTGCATCGACCACTGCATTTCCTTTACCAACTGTGTAGGTAGGCTCAAAATCAAAAGACTATAGGTATTCCACCCACATTCACTACCTTAGATTCATATCACATAGTGTAAAAATATACGTCATGACTTTACGGTTGGTGTACACCACAAAACTCTCTCCCAAAATATAATGTCTCCAACAATGCAATGCATGAAAAATTACAGCTAACTTGAGATTTTATGTTGGGTAATTACTCTCATTTGGCCTCAACTTCTAATACACATATGCCTCAAATCTATATTGTTTCATAAGAACTTCTCCTATCCTGTTACCTAATGCATTATAGTATACAGTGTAACTCCTTCCTATCTCTATAAAAATATGAATATTCACTGAATACAATCTCCCTTTCATCTCTTGAAAGGAGATCTCACAAGAACATGACCAAAAAAAATTCAATCCCTTCGTATTCAATCCTATAAGAGGTGATGATAAGCTTCAGAAGTCCTGTATAAAACTAATGTAGTAATCAGATGGACCTAAGAAACTCCACACCTCATAGAAAATCTTGGGATATTCCCAAGAAACCACGACTCTCACATTCTATGGGACAAAGGATACTCATAACTCTAATATAATGTGACATTGGAAGTGAATTTGATCCATATCGAAGTTTCACTTTGTTGTCTTACCATATATCTAATTCTCTCTCAGTGTATCCAATATGATCTCAATATGTTTGCATTGTTGTGCCGATTGTGAGATTACACCAAGATATCATTCAAGAAAACCACAACAAATGATTCTAGATAAGGATGGAACACTCGGTCCATCAGTTCCATAAAGACTGTTGGCCCATTCTTGAGACTAGATTGCATAAACAAATACTTTTATAGACCATAACTTCTATGAAAAGTTGTGAAAGGTATTTATGTTGTTATAACAAACACATGATGATAACCAAGTCTCAAATAAATCTTTGAGGAGACCTAATATCCTTAGATCTGGTCAAAGAGATCATGTATCTATGATAAAGGATACTGGTTCTTAACCATTACCTAGTTCAATTTCTAGTAATCCACAAATATCCTGATAGTTTCATCCACCCTTTTCGAAAAAAGGAATAGATAACCTCAAAGAGAAGTAATGATTCAGATGAAACTTTTTCCTCTAAATCCTCTGACTACCTCTTGAGTTCTTACATCTTAGTAGTAGCCATAATGTAAGTAGGAGTGGATACCGATGTAGCTCCTAGAACTAGATTGATATATAACACTACCTATATCATTGGAGTAAATCCTAAAAATCCATCTATAAAAACATCCCTGAAACGATAAACCACTGGAGTGAAATCTACCTAAAAATTTCCCTGATCATCTAGATAAAAACTCACAATATGGGTTGTAATTCCACTAATCCCATGATGCTCAGGTCCATCTCAACTCACCTAGATATATCATTCACCCCTGTGAATAAACTCATCACCCTATGGTGATGTTAATCTCACCCTATAGTGATAAAAATCAATGAAATTATGGAAGGATACCAACCAATTTGTCCTAATATTGATTTAAAAACCTATCATATTGAGGAAAAAGAGTCCCCATATGAAGTGACACTCTATAATCTAAATGGTCAACTCCCTGAACTGACATAAATCCTCTTTCATAATCCACAATATAGTATCAATTTTCATGAATCCATCATAAGTATAAACACAGAGCTCATGGCTCTCCACAATGGGCACTAATATAAAGATATGTGAATCTCCAATATCAAAAATTATAGAAGCTAAAGTATAGGATAATAGAATAGTACCTCTGATAGTAGAAGGACCAAGATCCTGCTCTTCAAGGTTTTACTACACTTTGTATATCTATCATGAACCATGGCCCTATGATATTGTCTAGCTACCCTGAGCAGATCCGCTTTGTTGTCACTACAAAATAGGGGTCTGACTACCATGTCCACAACCACCACATCGGCCTAATCAGCCAACTGTACTGGATCTACCTTCCTGATGAGAATACAATGACCCCACTCCTAAATATGGAGTCAGTTTAGAGACTCTTTCACTAGCTTCCAGAGGAAAAGTTCTACATAATCTTTGTAGATGTACCATCTTGTTGTAGGATCGGCACTCGATTGGGTCCCTCATACATTGTAGCCTCATATGTCTCAGCCTATGACATTGGTAGAACATCACATGGATACATGAGTATATTCTCTTACTTCTAATATCATCATATAAAATCTCCATACAATTCTTTCTACTGTAGTTTTATGCAGTACCAGATCTAGGTATTGATCCATCGTGGCTCGCACCTCCAAACTCTCGTAGGTTATTCTTTATGATAAGTTCCTGATTCACTATTATAGAAATGGTAGTCAGTCAAAAATTCATTCACCTACTATTTTATATCATGCCTAAGACCATCCTATAATTTCCTATATTTCAAAATCTCATCACCCATTAGGATAGGTGAGAATCGCTGTTCCTAAGTAAAACATGCTGAATATTCCATAACTGATAACGCGCCCTGCTCTAGATGCAAGAAATCTCGAGCTCTATTGGACCTCAACTTCTCAGGATATAAGTAGTCATAGAATTATGTATAAAAATACATACAATACATCTCTTAATGATGTTCCTTCTATGCAATTACATCCCACCATCTCTTGGAAGAATCATGCAGCATGTACATAGTGAGTTTTACCCTCCTATTAGGAGTCATATTTATATGCTTGAAGATAGATAGCATGGCCTATAAACATGAATCCACATATTGTGGTCTTCCATCCCTTGAAAACATGGGTGGATTCTATTGCTAGAACTCATGTTCCAACTCTTCCATAGTTGGGTCAGGATGTGGTGCTCCCTGAATGATCTACTTGAAATGTAAGAACCCCTCACATAAATGTGCCTTGGTACCTATTTCTAGTATAACTTCGGGTCACATAGATAGCACTACTAAAGGATCCACTAGTATCCCAGGTCCCACCACCTCTAGGGTATAGTCATTTCCACCCTATTGGTTTATGACTAGAGGAAGAAGTAGTGGCATACCTAAACAAATGTCAAGATCATGCTTTAGATCAATATTTTTATCAAATTTCATAGTTTAAAAGAAAAGGTATTTCAATAGGATAGGAACAAGCCTTCCTATATAATAACACACCCCATTTACTACTCCATTATTTAGGTCTGGGCGATGTATAAATAATATATAAGTAAGAGATACTACCTACTTGCTTCTACTAAGGTTGGGACTAGTTCAAGTTCTCTGCTTCAAAAAATTTAGTTTCCAATTTATTTTCAATTGAATTTACATATTCGTTTTCACATTTATATCACATTTACTTTATATAGGTTTAACCAAATGATTCTCCAAATTATGTCTATGAGGAACCATAATCCTTAGGAATAAAAGTTTGGCTCCCATCTACTTCACAACATAACATGTTTCAAAATACCTATCACGATAATAGTTATATTTATCACGGAACCTATCAAAACAGCATGCAATAAGTAATTCATCCTTAATGGCATGTCATAATGAATGGAAAGTGGTTCTTGTACAGTGCCTAACATAATGAATGAGATGGAATACCCTCATATCATCGATTTTCAATAAAATAAAACCCATAATCACATCAATAATAACATCACAATTGAAGTGCATCTCCGAACGGTGGAATCAAGTCAACTATAATAGTCAAAATCTAGAAAATAGTAATTTAATTTTAGGCAATTTGGATTTTTCCTATATGCGTGTTGTCCATGTCCAGGAATAGTTCATTACCAAACTCCAATTCCTTATTATCCCTTTATATTGTCTCCAAATAGTAAAAAAAATAACCTTCCTCAGATACCACTTTGTAACATCCCAAACTCGGATGTCACTCAATAGTGCCCCAAGCCCCATTGTCTGCATGGCCTCAAGCGCATCCCCTCGAATTCTATATGCTAATGAATAGAAGTGAGGGCCTAGGTGTGTGTGTAGAGAGACTATTCCCTTATCACAAGAGTGTAACACAGCAGAATATCATCAATATGCAAGTAGAAAAATAAGTATAATATCCAGATAATAGTAAATATCGAAAGAGTGATATATAAAAATTCCAGAAGTCGTCTTACATACAATATGACTATAATTTTCATATGTATCTAGGAAAGCATTCAAAATATGTATACAAGGAATATATACAATACATGTAACAAAAGTATAAAAAGGCCCAAAGTATCCAAATATCATCGTGTGCCTTAGCTCGGTCCCATTCTCTCCTGCTCCTAATTAGAAATCAAGATCTTGTAGAAAGTCCCTTAACTTTATCCATACCTACAATCATATAGATGTGGGTACCCAAATCCGGTCCAAACGGGGTGTCAAATATCATCCGAAAAGGAAACCACCCAAGGTCTGTGACATCCAGTCAGTGAATATATATATAACAACAATGTGTAGGAAAAATATAACAAGTAAAATAAGTACTCAAAAATGGACATCCTATAAGTCCATGTTCTCATTTTATAACCAAATAATTTAATAATTTTAATTTAAGAAAAAATTATTTGGTTTAACATTTAGGACTGGGAAAATTATAATCATGGTCATTTTAATATTCATATCATTTAATAAAAAAATTTATGGACTTGAATAAAGCCCAACATCCCCCGTAATCACACGTATCCAAGGATGCCTAAACAAGCCATACCTAATGTATAAGTCAAGACCAAATCCAAGATTTTTTTTGGCTTGGCAGAGGAATCATATGGTTCACTTCATTCATTATTCATTTATGAACCAGAACCCACCCATGACATTCTTAATTTATAATCCATGTATCACTCTAGGTGTAATACAATCCAACACCCTACAAGCCCATTCATGGAAATCCTCAAGAACCCAGGTATCGCTCTAAGTGTTGTGTAACATCTCTTCTATTTGAGTCTATCCTTGGTGGTCCACTAAGGGATCCCAAGTATCACCCATGTTATAATGATCAAATCCCTTTGAGTCCTTCCATGGAATTCATCATTGAATCCATGTGTCACCCAAGTCATATTCATAACCATTCAATTCAATAACATTTAATAAAATTCATTTAACATTTCAATTCCATCACTAACAACATTTCATTTCAAACTCACCTCATAAGGTGGATCAATTTGTAGGCTAAGATTAGAAGGATTACCTCTTGATTACTCACATGGTCACTCATTTAAACTAGCATCTCAATATTAACAAAACTATTACAAGGAAAGTCCTAGGGACATGAAATTAATTCCATATTTTATTAATCCATTCCAATTAAAATTCAAAATTCATATTGAAATTAAACTTAAAATTAAATTCCCTAATTGAAATAATTGTTAAACATACCTAGATAATGGGGTAAAGGGAAAAACCAAAGGAATCCAACTCATAATCCATCAAATAGACCATTTAATTTAACAACACATCCAAAGAGGTGGTTCTATTTTCAAGGTATTCAACCTATAACTATTCATCAGGGGCCTTTTTAAATCTATAGTCCATGCTAAAAAATTCAATTCAAGGATTAAAACTCATTTAAATTGAGACGCTCCAAGAATTGGGTGTGTATCACAACAGTGTATATATAACCACATGACTTTAAATTAAATTTATGAGACCACCTATCATAGTTTCAGAGTTGATATATCATGCAGTTTCATCTCCTTATTTGACTAAAATCAGTAGAAAATCAAAGAATGGATAAATAACATAATAATAGGGAAAATTATCTTTCACCTAAATAGCATAGCTGATACCAAACCAAATGAGGAATGGAAAAAGAGGAATCAAGAACACATTTATATGGATCCAATGTGATGAGTGTCACTTGAATTGAAGATAGAATGGAGGAGATACTTCAATTACTAGAACAGACACCAAATAGGGCTTCCAAGGTGGTGAGTTTCTATGTGCGAGGATAATGAAAATAAGGTTTCATTTAATAGATTAAACAGAGGGTAAATTATAATTTCACCCAAAATATGGTTTTACGCTGTTTAGGAACAAGGTTTCCAAACTGTGTGCCAATCGTGCATGGTTATTTATAGATAAGGGGAACCCCGCATGGTTTGTTCACACAGTTTTACTAACCATACCTAAATCATGCCAAAACCCACTGTAAAAATTGTAGACAAGGCCACATGGTCAGGAAACCCAAATCGCATGGTATTGTATAATTGTGTGGCCTTCCCGTTTCTCTCCCCATGCCTCACACAATTTATTAGACTATGCAGCATGCCTCGTACAGTTTAAACTAATGGTTTTCCAAGATTATATCAACCCAAAACTTGGGTTCCATGCTCCGAACTAGATTTGGACACCCCTAATTCCCTAGCATAAGTGTTCATGTAGAGGTGATTATAACAATACATTGTAGAACATCCCAATTTAGATTTTGGTATACATAATAATAAACTAATAAAATTATAATGTAAAATTTTTATCTTAATATATGGAACCTACCAGGATCATAACTATTCCAACATCATCAAGATCTTAATCTCATCATAGGATTTCATACCCAAATCCTACCATAAAAATCAGTTCCCAAATAATAATTCTTATAGATATGTGCACTAAAATAGGTCCCCAATTACCACACCCTTATCCATGAGGATTCACCAACTCATAATACAGTATAAGAAATATGACTTGGCCATTGGGATAATGTGGAGGAATCTTATCCCACATTAAATAATATCAGTCAAAGGGGTACCTGACTCCATATATAGAGCTCCATTAATAAAATTATTACTCAAATGGGAACTTAAAATACATCACTAATATAGAGGAATATTTCGATGCGGATCATAATGATGGTCATAGGGGTACATGAATCTATATATCTCTACTTAATCCCCACTCATACCCACCAGAACCCTCAACTTGGTGTCTGTAACTTTCTAATAAGAAGCCTAAGGTGATTATCACCTACAATTATATCACCAAAACAATATAAAATCATCAAGGAATCATGCATCAATATGTCATGGATAATGATATCTCATGATTAAATCTATAACATCGCCTATAAAGATTTATAGAATCATCTCTATTATCTGATATGTGCTCATCAACTAACATCATTAAAAGAAAATTATGTCATCATTGATATGGAATTTTTAAATTTTTAAACATTCAAAGAAGAGCTTAAATGATATTAATTATTATTTAAACCCCTTTCATCATGATCTACATGTAAAATTGAATAAAAATGATTACTCAAAAAAATCAAGATAACTTCATAGGGATTTAAACATAAAAGGATAAAGAGGATGTAGTTTTTTATTATATATTGGTAGATATTACTTCTATTTTAACTTTTTCCATATTCTTCACATTAAAATCATCAAATACACGTATGAAAATGCATGATAAAATAAAAATACATGATTTAAATCCCAACACCATAGAAAAATATAGAACTAATCAATAATAATAATGAAAACAATGATTAAAAAGGGGGTGAACATCCTATAGTATTAGTATTTTTATTGGGTATCAATCACTGGACTTCCACCAATGATCTGATACCACTTTTGGGTATCAATCACCAAAATTATGCCAATGGTTTGATACCACTTATTGTCCTTAGAACCAAATATCTAGAATATTTCATCTGAAGCCTCAAATTTAGAATAATTTCTTGATCATTTGAAATGTAAGGGCCTCATAAAGTCAAAATACAAAATTAAAAAGTACATGCACCCCATCCACCACTTCAAATCCCCTTCATGCCACATAATACTTTCTCCAAATCTAAAAAAATAGAATAATAAACTCAACAAAAATAGGACGTGAGGATTAACAAAGTTCGAAATTTAATCCTACTCCATGGAAAAAACATCAACTACATATTTAGGGAAATAAATGGAAATATAATATCTGATTTAGAAGGGAACATTATTTCAAACACCCTACCTGAACTCTAAGTTATTATGGAACCTTCTTCTAGAAATAATACTTAGAAATGGAAGATTATTTTTCTAACAATTCCATGATAAACCCCCACTACATGTACTTTCACTATTCTTACCACATATGGTAGGATAAGGATATTTTTTAAACTCTTTATGCATTATGGTAACTCCAAATTCTACTTCTTCTTCTCCTTATGGTCAACCATCCATATGGGCTACAACCTCATACATATGACTTCCAAGACTTATTAATATTAGTGCTCTTCCATAAATCATTGAAAAAGTGATCAACACACATCTATTATAGATGATATCCTCTACAGATAGTTTTTGGATATAGTACCACAACCTTTTCATCTATGTAGGAACCTCGCTATTTATCCAAATCCACCAAATCATGCATTTTCTTAAAATTATAAAATAGGTGAACAATAAAATCCACTCTAATATAGCCTCCTAACGATTCTTACATACCATTTGAAAATTGACAGGTTTTTATTAAGTAGTCACCAGGATTAATCTTGCATGATCTAGTTTCTCATTCTAAACATCATCATTCAGAATAGTAAGTCATGTCTTTTACTCCACCACTTCCTTTAGAACTTCTTTTCCACATCTAAACCTCTTTATGTGTCACTCCCACAAAAATTTTCATTCTCCCCAAGTAAATGTGTTCAAAACCAATTTAACTTCTTAATTTCAAAACATATTCATTACAACTAATATCATTCTATGCCATCTTGGTGCTCGATGAGATGCCTCCATCTGGTTCTTCTAACTATACTTCCAGAATTCATGTTTCAGAAGAGTTCAAATTTTAACCAAAAAACATTTATCACATAAAAATATAATAATATCCCACTTAAGAATTGTTTTCAAAGGATAATCCTAATAATATCCCACATTAATACTGATCTCAAGGTTTGAATAAGTCATTCTGGATATGTTTCTATTTATCATCCCTTTTTAGTTTCAACATAGTCCTCCACCATGATTTTGATCATCCAAGCCCTACTGATACAAATATACCCTAGAATTCTAGACATTGACCACTCATTTTATTTCAAAAAAACTAATCAAATTTATCCATGAATTTTACTCTATAACAATCACTCTAAGAACCATCAAATTGTTTGAACACAATCAATAATACATTTACATATACCATTTCTCCACCATCAATTTCTTTCACATTCTGGTAGACCCTTCTCCCCCAAACACTTTTCTCCTAGTTGACACTTCTTTTAGATCCATTTTTTAGAACCAAATCCCACAAATTCTAGATACTTGTAAATCCACCAATTTATACATTTAGGTTATTCACCATTCATAAAAAAATGAGATGTTAATTTATGCACTAAGAAATTAACCCTAGTGGACATCCTAAAACACTTGAGGAAATAGCTTATTTAAGTAATACATATTTCATAAATTATTTCATGATTCCATGGTACTAATCCTGTAATACTTTTAGCTTTGGTGATACCATAGAAACTATCATCTATCAGAAACAACCCTTATGGAAAGTTTGGTATCTTCAAACTGATAAACTCCTTGGACAATTTGAAACTTTGTCTAGAATTTCATCCTATTAGAACATAGTTATTCACTGGTCCTTTATTCCCAACATCATTATCTACCTAATTCCAATCCTTCTTGATATCCTCTCATATTATAGAGGACATTTTAAACTTTAAAATCCTTATTTATGTTATTCTAATATCAGGAAAACTGAATGTCTTCCATCACCACTCAAAACATAAAACACATCAATGGAATTTGGTATGTCCTTTTACTTCCTCGAACCAATGTGTTCATGGATGATATCTCTTAAAGAGTTTTCAATGAGAGTTTTGGTACTTCTCACTTTTCATTCTCTTCACCGATATACTAATAACATTACAAAAAAACATGATCTCCCTTCTTTTATGATTCTCCATTAGATGGAAATTCCAAACAAACCTAAAACTTTGTGCTTGAGAAGAAAATCACGCATCACTATATATGTGTTTTTCATAAAGTTATATGGGTACAATGAAATTATGTAAGAATGAAAAAGAAATTTATTTATCCTTAGTGCCTCCATCTCCCATGAAGATCACCTTTCTCTACATTCCAAGGATACTCTCCACAACAAGTTCTATAGTCCCTATTTATAGGATTTTGTATGCCATTTATTCTAGTAAATCCATCCTACTTACCACTCAAGTGATTGAGATTCCCATGACATAACTCCATGCTTATGATAGTTCTCATATCCACCATAAACTTCTCTTTATAAAATCTTGGTTAGATAAAATTTTTTATTTCACTTTTCCACCACCATGAGACCCTTTATGTGAATTTACTCATTACATCCACAAACCTTAAATATAGAAACTTGCAACATTGCACTATTTTATTGAGATCAGAATCTTCTAGAACATTGACATCTGTCTCTTTCCTTGAAAACTCAGTAAGAATTTTTTCCATGATCTAAATGGAAACAACACTCTTCTGAAAACTTTAGAGAAGAACCATCCAAAATGTGTTCTATTTTTAAAAACATTTAGATAGAAAACATCATGTATCCACTCTTCTCTTGAATGTGAAGTGAAAATACCTAGATTCAAAGGTCCATAAATGAAGTATACTAGATGAAACTTAGCCACAATTTTTTCCATGTTCCAAAATAGGATATTTGGATGAAAATTATAGAATATAACCTTCCATAATGACCTTTTAGTCTTTTCATAACTTCTCTTACAAACACCACCTCTTGTTTCGCAATGTTATATGTGGAACCGTACCCAACCGAATATCATCAACTCGTTATCCTTAAAAAAAAGTTTCCAAATGTTATTATAAAATCTTTTATTGATTTATTTATGTGGGTAATGTATTTATATTCTAGGAAAACTCATTCTACAACTCCATCCAAGTGTATTCAGTTTGAATGTCATCAAATCATACCTTCCCTATTTCAATTTCATCCTTATAAAATAATGCACTACCATTGAATCTGAAAATCAAAATGGGTCTAGGAGTGTATTTTTAAGTCTTTAATAAGTCCATCTTGAGATTTTTTTCTCTTCAACTGGACTCTGAACCTTCTGACCAAGTTCAAACTTACTGATCTATATGGGAATAATTTTATACCAATTTTTGGGTATTAGAAACCATAAGAACACAATATATGATACCAATTTTTGGGTATCATTCACCAAAAGTCCAAAAATTCTTTGATATCACTTGTTGGGTATCATTTACTGTAATCCCACTAGTTCTCTGATACCACTTAATATTCTTGGGACTACTTATCTAGAATATTTCCTTCAGAACCTCAAATGAATAAATAGGGTTTGGATCATCTAGAACAGAAGGGAACCATGAAGTCAACATTTGGAACTGAGAATCCATTTCACCCCTCCCACTACATAGAATCACTACCATTATATATAAAATTTCCTAAAAAAATGAATAACAAACTCGATACAAATGGAACATGATGATAACATAGTTCATATTTTAATCATCCTCCATGTGAGAATACTATAAGTTTACATTATGGTAAAGGTAATAAAAAAATATTTGAGTTATAATGGAACCTTATTCTGAACACCCTACCCATGATCTGAGTTATAAGGGAACCTTATTCCAGAAACCCTACTTAAACATAGAAAATTAATTCTCCAAGGCTTCCAATACAAACACCCATTGCATGCTCTCCCACTATATCACCCACATGTAGTAGACTAATGATATTTGATAGAATATTTAGTTCCTCAGGTAGCTCCAACATCAACTCCCTATGATCTTTGTAATCTAACACCCTTATAGACTATAACCTCCTACCCATAGCTTCAAATATTTCGACACATTAGTGCTCTATCATAGCACAAAAAATAAGTGGATAGTATTCATCCTTTTATAGATGATCCCCATAGTAGATAGTGGGTACATATGGTACCACCGCCATTTAATCTATGTAGTAATCCCTCCATCAGTTAAAATACATCAGATCATGCAATGCCTTGACTTAAAAACTAGATTAAAAATATAATCCCCTCTTACATATCCCCCTGATGATTATTAGACAACATTCACAAAATTTCATGTTATTTTTAAGTATCCATCAGATATAATCCTATATGAGTCAATTACTCATTCCACGCTTCATCATCCAGATCTAGTAGTCATTTTTCTAACTCCACCAATTTATCAAGAACTTTTATGCCTCATTAAAAACTCTTCATATGTCACTCCCTTCAGAATATGGGTGTTCCTCCAAGTTCATACATCTAGAACCAAGTTCCCTTTGGTATTATAGTACATAGTCATTGTTGTTATTATCATTCAAAACCTTATTGGTATTAGGTGAGATGGATCCATCTAATTCCACCAAATGTTATTCCCGAAACAATGTTCTAGATGTTTCCATACTTTAACCAGATTACATTTCTCACACTGAAGCCAAAAAATGGACTTAATTTTCATGAATATATTTTGAATTGTTTTATTCATTGTAGTTTTTTTATTATATTTATATAAATATTTGATTATATTACCATAGGAATTCATATTTATGGAAAGATTCAAGGATATTACAAAAGTTCTTCATCAATAGAATATCATTTCCCTAATCTTATTCATTTTGGTTCAAGACTCTTTTATTTGATCTTTTAATCTATAATTTAATATTGAGTAAGTTGATAGACATGAATGAAATAATGTATTACCTTATATCTATAATGTTCTCTTTAATGATGTTCTCTTAATATTAATCAATGGAATGAAAATATTCAATAAAAATCTTATCAACTAGATGAAACCCTATGAAAAAAGTAATGGTCTACAAATTAATTCCATAAAAAATCTGCTATCTTCAAAAATGTAACCAAAGAAGTATAATCAGAAAATATTTCCCCTATAAGAGGTTAGTATGAAAATTCATAATTACTTTGAAACCTCATTTAAAATAATTTTACTCCTAAACTATGTTTTCATATATGGAGAATATTTTGAAAATGGTTACCTATTGAGACTGCTAAATATTCCATTAATAACATTGAAAATACCAATAAAGGTGGACTAAAATGTAAGTGAAATTGAATTTAGAACAATGAGTAATGTGGACAAGATGTTTCACTAAAAAATATTAGAAAAATGATAATATTTATCTTCATAAAATTATCTAGGTTAGGTATAATCTCTTGCATATGGACATCAGATACCATACTACAATTAATGTGTAATTCAAAACTGTAAAAAAACACACCAACAAATCAATGATAAAAACCAAAATTCACTCCCAAAAAAATAAATTGGAATGAAAATTATTTTAGGTTTTTATTCAAATGAAAAAATAACATTGATAGATATGAAAATGTAATGTTTGATATGGTTTAAATCAAAAGGGAATAGAAATAGTCATGTAAACTCATTTATTGTATACCAAATAGGGAATAAAAGGCTTAAATTAAATTTGAAATTTTCATTCCAACCTTTATATATTAATATAAAATAATAATCTCTAGATTTCATTTTCTCTAAACCACTTTTTAAAAAATTTAGAAAGGACACTTTAAAGGGTTAAGTGGGAAACCTGCACAACCAATAAATAGACATGAAAAACAAAAAAGTAATAATCCCACATAAAAACATGAAATTAATCCCAATACAACCAAATTTGTTGATTATGGACCAACCAACTGGGAACCATGGAAACTAATTCAATCTCTACTAAGTAATTTCCCAATGGATTTCATTTTTTTTATTATTTTTGATAATCCACCTATCAAGGGGTCAGGTGGAACCCTTACAAGGCCATAAGGCTTAGAGACAATTATATGACCCGTAGTTCTTAGAGAGAATAACCCAGACAAGACAACTTGTAACTTCTCCTCCCTAGCATATGTCATGATATCATCACTCCACCTTCATAGGGTTGGTCAGCTAGTTGTCCTTTGCAAAGCTGCAAAGGCCCGGTACCGATGGTGAAGCCATACCCTCTTATTCTTCCAATACCAGTTATCTCTTCTATAGTGTCTCTACTGAGTAATTAATTACTAAAGTAGATATCACTATTTTGACGAGTTGTAGCTACTAAACTTAAGGGACTATCAAAATAAATATTCAAATCCATCCACTAATGATAAAAACATTCACAAACTAAATTCTAAACAAACATCATGGGTGATGTAATCAGTAGATATACAATCCTATTATAATAAACATTAGGAATCTCTCACATCACTATCCTAAAATCATTCCACCACTGAGTCATATCATGAAATCATTGTTTCTTGAAGGTGGATTACAGCAGCATGCATAATACCAAAATACACAACATATCTAATCTGAAAAAAATTAAAGGTGATGATCCTCCACTAATGGGTTAGGGGCCTCATCAAAGACATGGATAATGAACAAGGCTAGATGGTTGAGGTGAGGCGTATGAGCCCTTGGAAAATTTGTAAAGAATGGGGGAATAAATTGGAGTTGGATGAAAAAACTACATAATTGAAGATCGAGATACAAAAACTAAAAAGCTACAACAATATGTGAGAGAAAGCACTGAATGGGAATGAATCCAAGAAAATCAAGATTCAAAAATCTATAATCAGCAACAATGGGTAAGGGGAAGAACCAAAACAGAACAAATCCCAGTAAAATCCAAACATCAATGGGTATGAGATTCAAGGATTGGAATCCAAGTCACCAATTTAAGGAAACAAAACACTAGGATAGAAAAATCACATTCCAATATGAGAAGAAGTAGAATGGGAAAGGGGAAAGAATGATATTGGGCCTTAGAGAATTTGATGGAGGGGAGAAGCCCAAGATGAGGAAAACCTATGGAATGTGGGAATGAAATGGTGAAGGTAAAGAAACTTTTTCTTTTCCCAAAGTGACTTTATAATGAACACTATAAGAACCCCAAAACAATAGCATGGATTAGAGAATGTGGTTCCATCTCTAACAGTTCTATTATTTCATTATTTTCATTAATTTCATTCATTTCAACCCTTATGAGTTATTCCCCTTTAAGATTAGGGGATTGATGAATTTTACTTTTATGGTTTCAGTATGGAATAATCAATTACTTAGGTGATGAGTACGGTTTCTTTAACTATATTAGTTTCTTGTGAAATTATTTTTCTTTCATATTATATTTTGAATGGTTTATACAATTCAGGTATCATGGACAATGACACAAGCCTATAAATATTATTTATTCATAATAGATTACTATAATCAATGAAAAAACCTACCGAAATTTGTACTCACCCATTGAAAATGATCTTTTGGAGCACATGTGATACTATTTTCTTAAGTTGTGGTCTTGGAATTGCTTTTTCAAAGATTCTTGGTTGAATAATTAAACTATTGTATAGTAAATACTTGTTAATGAAGTATCAAATCGTTTAATTTTCTTTATTTTGATCCTTATATGGGTTTATGAGACTTATTAGATCACCACATGTTATTTATAAATTCAATTTTCAAAAAACATTATAGGGGATGCACACAAATAGATGTGTTATGGTTTTATTTCAAATTATTTCATTTTTTTAACTAGTTGTATGGGATTGATTTATGTTGTTTTACTTTACATAGTAAGGTAATTGAATTAGCGTGATGGATCAAAAAAATTTCACTTCAAGTGAAAAACCTATTCTAGGATGGTACATGAGATAGTAAACACATTTATTAAAATACCATTTTGAGGATAAAGGTAATTAATTATATAAAAATGAAAAGTTAATAAATCCACAAACCCAAATTCTCCAACCAAAGGTAAATTAGTGAAGTAAATGAATATAATAAAAACATACAATGTAGTATTAATCTATTGTAATTGAATAGAGAAGTAGAAATCCAAAACTGAGAAGTACGTGCATCTCAGCCACCGCATCAAATTACCATCATGCCAGAAATGAATTTCCCCAAATCTAAAAAATGGAAGTATAAACTCAATACAAATGGAAAATGAGGATTAATGTGGTTCAAATCTTAATAATACTGCATGGAAGAACACTGAAACTTTATATTAAAGGATTGGTATGGAAATATAATATCTAAGTTACAAGGGAACCTTCTTTTAAACACCCTAACTCGAATCTATGCTAAAAGAAAACGTTATTATAGAAACCCTACTCATGAATGGAAGATGATTTATCGAATGTTTACATGATAAATGAATGTTGTATGCACCCTCACTATGATTCCCATATGTGGTAGACTAAGGATCATTTCTAGAATCCATAGTCCCTACAGAAGCTCCAATATCTACTTCCTCTACTACTTCCAGCCTACCACTCTTCCATACTACAACCACTTGCCTCCAGATTCAAAGCCTTTAGCACATTGGTTCTCTACCATAGCACACAGAATAAGTGATCAATTCTCATTAATTATATATTAGATCCACAATATCAATATATTATATGTAGTACCACCGCCTTCTGATCAATGTGGGAATCCCTTTATCCAGTCAAATCCACTAGATAACGCATCTCCTTGACTTTACAAACTAGGTGAACAATGAAAACCACTCTTACATAGACTTCTAATGATTCTTATATAAAATTTAAAAACCATCATGTGGTTCTTAAGTATCCATCAGATTTAATCCAATATGAGTCTATTTATTTATCTTCACTTTATAATTTCGATTTGGTAGTCATGCTTCCAACTCCACCACTTCCTATAGAACTTTATTGTTGTATATAAAATTATTCTTGTGTCACTCCCTATAGAATTTAGATTATAGTAAAGAAAATATTTCTGAAACCAATTTACCATATACATTATAGCACTTATTCATTTATACTAATATTATTCCAGACCTTCTAGGTGTTAGGTGAGATGGGTCTATCTGATTCTTCCAAGTGTACTTCTAGAAGTGATGTTATAAAAGTTTCCACACTTTAACCATAAAACATTTCTCATGATAAAATCTATAAATATCCCACTTAAGAATTGTTTTCATATATTAAGCACAAAAATTTCCCACATGAAGACTATTCTCTGAGCTTCACCAAGTCCTCCAGGATACTTTTTTCATTCATATTCCCTCTACAGTTTTAGAATAGTTTTATACCATGATTTTGGTCATCCAATACCTACTGAGTCAAATCCACCCAAAACTTCCAAACTCTGACCACTCATTTTGTTTCCATGAAACTACTATGATTTCTCCATGAATTTTTGATGTTATAAAGGATTTAAAAACAAATGATAAAGGGGTTGAATTCGTTGTCAACTTTTTATGAGTTTCAAAAAATTTAGAAACTTAACCCTTATAACTTGTTAAGATTTATTTCCTTATCAAATTTTAGTAAATAATAATGTGTGAAAATGTAGAAAAGTAAGTAAAGTACATGATATTTACAAGGTTTGACCTCAATTATAGAACTTACATCCTTTCCATATCCACTTTCGTGGGTATATATAAGTCCACTATTTTGAAGAAGTGAATACAACTTGTGTCAAATCCCATTAGACACATTAGATATACCAATAAGAATGATTATACTGACTCCCTTAAGTTTAAAATTTTTTCTGATAAGATAATTGATCCAAACAAAAGAATAAATAATTTTTTGAAATTTCTCTATAATTACTCAGTCTGAGTACTCAGTCTGATTTGGTTGGATTCGATTTTCTCGATCCAATGAGTCTAGATCCAATTCTTTTAATATGATGAGTCTAGTTTTAATTCTATCAATATGATGAGTCTGGATATGATTCTCTCAAAATTATGGACTCAATACGAATAACCCATTCTCAATCTGGAAAACTCAAACTCTTATCAAATTCTCAATATGATCTTTCTTAGTATGATTGACTCAATCCAATTGATTGAATACGATCTTATAAATATGATGTTACTAAATCCGGTAAAAAAAAATTAACTATCTGATCCTCCTTATGATATATCTGGTCAGAAGTGACTCTCACGTAATTTCTTTAGTCCTCATCCTTTTCTGCTTGCATGAAAAAATCACACTGAACAAATGATCTGAGAATGTATTTATAGGAGACTTAGAAAACAAAATATGGAAACTTGAAAACTTTCCCCGCTTTCTCAAATTTCAAAATCTATGAAAATATTTTTCATTTAAAATTAAATTTTGACTTCTTCAAACATCATTATATTTCTTCTAGATTTATGAAAATTTTAATTTCAAGTTTGACGTTCTAAAATCTTCATAAAACTTCTAGAATTTTCTTTTTAATTATTCTTCATAATCAACTCAATATAATTTCTATTTCTTTCTCTATGAATATGATTTCTATTTCTTCCTCAGTGAATATGGTTTCTTTTTATTTCTCAGTGAATCTAATTTCTATTTCTTTCTCAGTGAATCTAAATTATATTTATTTCTTATTGAATCCAATTTATATTTATTTCTTAGTGAATATTAATTATATTTATTTCTCAGTGAATATGAATTTTGTATCCTTCTTATTGAATATGAATTCTGTATCCTTCTTAGTGAATCCAAAATTTGTATCCCTCTCAGTGAATCTATATTTTGTATCCTTCTTAATGAATCTAAATTCTATATCCTTCTCAATGAATCTGAATTTTGCATCCTTATCAATGAATCCAATTTAATTCTCATTATGATGGAATTATCATTACCATGAAATTACCATTGCGATGGATATCCCATTACGATGGAATATTCATACTGCAACTTTGAAATTCTTCAAGCCTCTCCACCATTTCTTCAAAATCTTTTATCATGAATGTTTTCATGATTTTTGAGAACATTATGATCAGTGAAGCATCGTATGACATGGTTTTGAAAGTATTAAAACTTTCTAAATCCTGACTTCACAATATTATTTCAAAACTCTTCAGTAACAATAAGACTTCTTCACTCAGCAACTTCTTTCTTTCTATGATTTATAAAAAGAAAAATTTTCAAAAATCAAAAAAATCCTACCACTGATTCTTTTGGATCCGAAGATCTGAATACAATGCAGATGGATCCTATTCTTTCAGAAACATTAAACATTATTATAAAATATCATTAAGATATACTGGATCCAATTCCTAGATAACAAAAATATTCTTATACAAAAACTTTAGTTGTTCACAAATAAAAAACATTGTTAAAACAAAACACTAGAGAGGTTCTTCAATCTCCCTATTTTGATTTGTTGACAACCCTTGTTAAAAGCTTTTCCAACTCTCAATTTTTTTTCACACCTCCAATTCTATTAATAACTTAAGTTTTTTGGATTTTATCAAAACATATACTTTCTCAAAAGATATTTTCTTGATACCAAACTATTGGATAAATTAATATTTTTTAAGGGATTACATCCCTCAGTGGAAAGAAATTTTTTTGGCCATGTAAAGATAAGCTTTTCTCACTTTTATATTATCCTCTCTCGATTTTCTATTTCTCTCCCCCATTTAATGATTACCACAACATCCTCTTCATAAAATAAAGATAAGTAATAACTTCTTATAAAGTATAAAGGTCTTACCTTCTCTCCCCCTTTTTGAACATAATCCAAATCACAGTGGGGAGTTTTTTATGAGGTTTAAGAAGACATGGGAGGGGGATGAACTTGAAGTTACAACATTAATTCCACAAACCTTTATTTTGACATTTCATTTCTAAAGATATCACCAATATGATACTTTTTTGAAATGTATTCTAGAAAAACATATCCAATATAAACTTTCTCTTTTATAAAGTGAAACTTCATATTAATTTTTTTTAATCTTAAATGTTGGATATGATTATTAGAAATATCTATTGAACTCTGATTATCACAATTTATATTCAATGGTTTAGAAACGTTTACATTAAAATCTTACATCTGAACTTTAATCCGCAACATTTTAGTAGAATATTGAGTAGCTGCAACATAGTGTAATTCATCTATGCTCAAAGTTACTAAATTTTGTTTCTTAATTTTCCAATTCACACAATATTAACCCAAGAAAAAATTTCCTCTTGAATTTGATTTTCTATCATTATAATCTCTAACCCAATCGGCATCAGTATAACCAAGATGCTTCATCTCACAATTTCTTTAGTATAAAAACGCATGTGAAGTTGTTCTTTTGATGTATCTTAGAATCCTATTTTTTGAAATTATATGTTATTCTTTTAGATTAATTTAATAAATGGAACATAAATTCACAACATATAAAATATCAGGCCTTGAGGCTGTAAGGTAATGAAGACATCCTATTAGCTTCCAAAAAAAATTCTAATTCACACTTATTTTGGATTCATCTTTACTCAAATTTTTTCTCACTTAAATAGGAGTAGAATCTTCTTTCTATTATTCCATTCCAAATTTCATTAACAATTCAATGGAATACTTTTCTTGAGATAATAAAATGGACTTTTCTCTTTTTTAAACATGTAATCTATGTAAGAAAGTTGATTCTCTTAACATTGGCCTTTTAAAATTCTTCTTAATTTCTTCAGCAACTATTTTACAAAAAGCTTCTCTATCCCCATAAAAAATTATATCATGCACATAAAAAATTACAATTAGAGCTCCGGAGTCAAAATCTTTCACATATAAGTTTCTATCAACTTTTCCTTTAGAAAAGTTCAACATTGTAAAAAAATGTCAAGTTTAGAATACCAAGCATGTGGAGCTTGTTTCAGCCCATACAAAGACTTATTAAATTTAAAAAAATATTTTTCATCCTCATCAAGTATAAATACACAAGGTTTTTCGATGAAAACTTCTTCCTCAATCTCTCTATTTATGAAATATGACTTTACATCCATATAATAAACTTTGAAATTCCGATGTATTACCACTAAAAGAAACATTCCTTCAGTTTCTAATCTTGCAATTGGGGAAAAAGTGTCTTCAAAATCCACACCTTCCACATGTGAATAGCCTTCACAAATAAGTATTTATTTGTTTCTTTAAACATTTACATGTTCATTTATCTTGTTTCTGTAAACCCACTTAGTTACGATAAAATTTTTATTTACTGGCCATGGAACAAGTTCTAATATTTCATTCTTCTCACTATGATCCAACTCTTCACTCATAGAATCCACCCATTATTTGTGCTGAATAACTTCTGAAACTAATTCTTGTCCAACTTTTGAGATAAGTGAAGTTTTATTATCTAATATCAACTTTCTTCTTGTCTAAACTGGAGCCTTATTATTCCTAATAATGTTATTGGATTCAACATGTTTTTGTATGGTAGGAAATTTTTATGTTTCTTTCCCAGCTGAAATTTCCTCATCACATGATTCTTATGAATCTTGATAAGGATGTTTTGAATTACATTCACTATTTTTGTAATTATCTAGTTTATCCTCCTCATAATTCTCAACAACTTTTGTAAAGGAACATTGGTTTTCAATAACATTCACATCATATGATACCACCAACTTTTTTAAATGTTTTTTCCAGTATTTGTAACTTCTTCCATTTGATGAATAACCCATAAAATATTATTCCTTAGATTTCTCATTAAACATTCCCAAATATGAATTTTTTATTTTGAGAAAACATGGACTTCAAAAAAATTGAAGTATTTCAATGACGGTTTTTTATACCACATTTCATAAGAAGTCATGTTGGTTTCTGGTCTCAACAAGTATCTATTTTGAACATGTACAATAGTAGTTATATCTTCTCTCCTATAGAATTTTGAAATTTTGTATTCTAATAATATATTTCTTCCCATTTCTACTAAGATTCTATTATTTCTTTCTGATAATCCATTTTGTTGTGGAGTATAAGGTGCACTGTACTAATGTTTGATACCATGATTTCACATATAAGTTTCAAAAGTATCACTTTAGAATTCAGTACCATTATCTTTTCTCATCCTATTTATGGAAACCCTAATTTATTTCTTGACATATTTTTCGAATAATTTGAACATTTTAATAGCCTCTGACTTGTGCATCATAAAAATGATGTTTTTCATCCGAGTGAAATCATCAATAAAAGTGATAAAGTATAAATCTCTTTTTATTGATTGATGTCTCAATGGCCCACATAAATATCAATGAGTAAGTTCAAGAGGTCTGGTAGATTGAATATTTATTCTTTTATGACTTTTGTTAGTCATCTTTCCTTTTTGGAATGTAATACAAACATTTTCATCTATTCATTTCAATTATGGAAAATTCTGAATGACATAAACATTAGATAGTTTTTTTCATAATTTTATATCTAAGTTTCCCATGTCTTTAGTGCCACAATTTGTTTTCATCTTCCACACTCAAGTAACATGAGTTATTTAATTCTTCTATTTGAAAGAGATTCACCCTGGTTCATTCTCCGTTGGCAATGACTTATCCATATTTCACACTTTTGATGATACAAAAAACTTTTATAAAAAAAATTCATTTCCATCATCACAAATTTTACTTACACTAAGTAAGTTATGTTTTATCCCATCAACAAATAACACTTCCATAAATTTCAACTTTTCGGCATCAATCTCAGACATTCTGTTTCCTCTGATTTTTAGGAAAAAATCAATACCAAAGGTAACTTCTCATCCATCATGAATTTCAACATGTTTTAAGATTTTTATATCACCTATAATATGTAAATAACAACCACTATCAAGTATCCATGGTTTATTCCTTTTATTAGCTTTCAATGTTGTCTCAACAACAAAATCTCTTTCCTAAACTTTCTTCTTTTCATCTTAATTTTATTTTCTATCATAAGAAAATGTTTATAGAAGGAGTTTCAAACATCTTTCGGTATGATGACTAGCTAGATCGCCTATTCCAAAAAACGTCTTCCAAACATTCAATTTTTTTGGAAAGTTTCTAACATCTTGAGAATTCACTTTTCCAACTTTCTGTATGTTGGGAAAATTACTCATTCAACATTCACTATTTAATCCACTTTTCTCAAAACTTCTTATAGGTAGATATTATTTGTGCCAAAAATTATAATCTCTATTCCCATATATTCCATGACACTAGTAATAGCCATAAAATATTGATTTTATATTCAAGAAATATCTTCCTCTATAGAAACATTATTGAGGTAGGTAACTTCTTTCATCTCTAACATACTCAGGATGTAGAGCATAATTTTTTTGAGTGAGTTTTATAATTTTTTAGATTTTAAAGGTTTCTCACATCCTTTCCCCCACCCATATTTCCCAATAATTTTTCCAGAACCTAAAATATTCAAATAATCAGATGAAATATTATTTTTGGTAATAGATGATTTCATCTGATTCTCATATTGAGCTTTCTCATAAACTTTAGAAGTCTCATCTTTTAAATCCAAATCATTGTTGAAATTTTCATTCTTCTTACTCAAGGTGCTTTCAGACTTAAGAAGTTTTTATTGAAACTTGGTAAATTCTTTTTCCTTGTCTTCCACCATTATATTGATATCTTTAATCATCTTTCCCTGTTTGGAAATTCTATGATTGTAACTTAAAATTTCCATGATGTATTCTTCCTCCTGTTTGATGAAATATTTTCTTCCATCAGTAACTTCTTCACAATATTTCTTCATAACTCTAACTTATTTCTTGAGAGATTTTTTTAATCAATACATGAAAAAATTTCTATTATGAGTTGATATTATCTATAAGATAATTCACCACCTTCTTCACTATCTAAGGAATCTTTTTATATCAATTTTTTCAATGATGGTTCTGAATATTTTTGAACATTCATATTCACAAGAATTGCTGTCATTTGAGTCCAATTCAACTTTCATACTCAAGATAATTTTTTTTTTCATTGAAATTATTCTTATATTTATTGGAATACTTATATTCTTTATTATTTTTGTTCCACTTCTTCCAACGAGGTTTTTCATCGGAATCATCTTGATATTCTCTATCTTTTTTCTTGGGGAAATTCATAGAAAAGTTTCTTATTACACCACACTTAATATATTTTAGAGTAAATTTACCTCCATACTTTCTTCTTCCTCTTCGATAGTTCATGGATATAAGATACATGCTTTTTTCATTCAACTCATCATCCTATTTATCTTCGGAGTCACGAGGATCAATATTTTCAATATCTTGAAATTTCAAATTTCTCATAGCTTCAAAATCCATTTGATCTTTCATATTATTTTTAAACATTTGATCTTTATCCATTTAATAAGAAATAAGAAGAGTATTTAATTAATCAAGAGATAGATCATATTTATCTTCTAACGAATAAATTTTATAATCAAACCTATTCAAAAAATTTCTCCTAAATTTCTTCAAAATTGTAGAATTTTACAGGACATCTCTAAATCCTCTGATGTTACAAACAATTTCATTTACTATATTGAAGTATTCATCAGTTTTTTCTTCATCTCTCATTATGGTGTCTTTATACTTACTACGAAATATTTGTATCTTTGATTCTTTGAATTTTCTATTCCCCTTGAAAACACTTTCCATCTTTTCCCACATACTTTTTGATGTTTTGAGACCCATCACCTTCTGATAATAATTTTCTAATAAAGACATCATAATATAATTTTTATCATTTCCATAAACTTATATATTTCTCTTATCAGTAAAGGTAGTTGGGGAATCTTTCTCAATATGTGGAAACCCAATAGTAGTAGTATCAACAACTTCTAGGAAAAGAGATAGGTGATTAGGAATCATCCTATTTTTTCATCCATAATAACTTTTTCCATCGAATATAGTCATTCCTCAAACTGTTGATAGAATTGATATTATCCATGACAAGGATTCAAAAAGGTAAACTTCCCCTCTAATACCAATTGATGTTCTAAAGGTTCTAATAACAACTTATAAGGGGGAGTTGAATCAGTTGTTCACTTTTATAAGTTTCAAATATTTTAGAAACATAACCCTTGAAAACTGTTAATATTTACTTCCCTATCAACTTTTGGTAAATACATATACATGAAAAAGTAGAAAATAAAGTATAGAACACAATATTTACATGGTTAGGCCTTAGTGTGAAAACCTACATCCTTTCCATAGACACTCTCATGGATCTATGGAAATCCAATATTATGAAGAAGTGAATACAATATGTGTCAACTCTTGTTAAACACATTCTATCTCCCAATTGGAATGATTATACTAAATCCTAATAGTTTACAATTTTTTCATAGAAAACATTTTATATAAACAAAATAATAAAGACTTTATTGAATCTTCTCCATAGTATCTCAGTCTGAATCATCAATCAAATTTGGATGGATCCTATTTTCTCAATCCGATGAGTCTAGATATAATTCTCTAAATATGATGAATCTAGATTTGATTCTATCAATATGATGAGTCTATATCTGATTCCCTCAATACAATGAGTCTGGATCATGTTCTCTCAATATGATAATCCCATTCTCAATCTATAAAACTCAAAATTTTCTTAAATGATAAATATAGTCTTTCTCAGTCTAATTGACTCAGTTCGATAGATTGAATATGATCTTCTCAATATAATTTATCTCAATCTGGTAAAACAAATTCTACTATCTAATGCGTCTTATGAGATCTCTGGCTGGAAATGACTCTCAGTTTATTTCTTTAGCACTCTTCCTTTTCTACTTGTATGAAAAAATTACACTGAATGAATGATCTGAGCAAGTATTTATAGGTGACTTGGAAAACAAAATTTTGCAACTTGAAAACTTTCCCTGCTTCCTCAAATTTCAAAATCTACAAAAATCTATAACATTTAATATTCAACTTATATTTATTCTAGCCTCCTTATATTTCTCTGAGAATTATGAAAAATTGAATTTCAAGTTTTACCACCTCAAATCATCATAGAACATATAGAATTTTATTTTTGAGTATTATTCATAGTCATCTCAATATGATTTCTATTTATTTATTTGTGAATATGATTTTTGTTTCTTTCTCAATGAATCTGAATTTTGTTTCTTTCTCAGTGAATCCAATTTTAATTTATTTCTCAGTGAATCCAAATTCTATTTCTTTCTCAGTGAATTTGATTTATGTTTCTTTCTTAGTGAATCTGAATTCTGTTTATTTATCAGCGAATCCAAATTCTATGTCCTTCTCCGTGAATCCAATTTTTTTAACCTTCTCAGTGAATCTAAATTTTGTATCCTTCTTAGTGAATCCTATTTTTTATCCTTGTCGATGGATTCAAATTTTGTATTCTTCATAGTGAATCCAAATTTTGTATCCTTCTATGTGAATCCAATTGAATTCTTATTATTATGGAATTCCCATTACAATGGAATTCCCATTATGATGGATATCCCATTATGATGTAATATCCATACTTCAACTTTGAAATTATTCAAAACACTCCACCATTTCATTAAAATATTTTATCATGAAATGTTTCATGATTTTTTATAACTTTATGATAAAAAAAGCATCATATGACCGGTTTTAGAAAGTATTAAAACTTTCTAACTCATGACTTCACAATCTTCTTTCAAAACTCTTTAGTAATAATAAGACTTCATTACTCAGAAACTTATTTCTTTCTTTGATTATGAAAAAGGAAATATTTCAGAAACTAACAAATTCTAACTCTTATTATTTTTGGATCTGATGATTTGAATATGATGTAGATGCATATGATTCTTTCATCAACTTTTGACTTTATTACGAAATCTCATTACGATGTACTGGATCCGATTCTTGGATAACGAAAACATTCTTATACGAAAAGGTTAGTTTTCAAAAAATACAAAACTTTATTAAAACAAAACACTATAATGGTTATTCAATTTTCCTCCATAAAAATCACTCTATGAACCATAAAATTATCAAAACACCCTCAATGATCATTTTTCTTGTACTATTTCTCCACTATTTATTTTTTTCACAATTTGGTAGACCCTTTATTCTCAAGTGACCATCTTCCATTTAATACTTCCACTAACTCCATATTCTAGAACTAAATCTCACTAATTAAAGCTAATTTTAAATCTTCCACTTTTGAATTTTGGGTTCTTAAATATTAATAAAAAAATGAGACGTGATTTTCTGTACTGAGGAATGAGCACTGGTATACATCCTCAAACATATGAGGAAACATCTCTTTTTGGTACTAAAAATTCTAGAACTTCTTTCATGTTTCAGCGGTCCTGACCTTCCAGTACATGTGGATTTGGTGCCACCACGGAAACTAAACTGTATCTAAAACTCCCCATATAGAAATTCAAGTATCTTTTAACTGATGAAATCCCTATAAAAACTAAAACTTTATCTATAATTTCAACATATATAAACCTAGGAATGCATTGGTCCTTTATTATAAACATCATTATCTACCTAATTCTAGTATTTCACAAAATCCTCCCCCTATTATAGAGGACATTCTAAACTTTTACGGCCCTCTATAAGTTGATATTCTAAATCTAGGAAAAACCAATGTCTTTCATCGCCACTCATAAAAAAGAAGCACATCGAATGACTATGGGATTTCCTTCTACTTCCTAGTAACAACATGGTCATGGATTATATTTCCCATATACTTGGTAGTGATATGTCTAGTACTTATCACCTTACAGAATATTCACCAATAAACCAATAATATTACAATAAAATAATATCTTTCTTCTTCTATGGATATCCATTCTAAGAACATTTCAAATAGACCTCTAACTTTGGGCTTTATAGGAAACACATGCATCAGTCTATTCATGTTTTCAATAAAGTTTAATGGATATAATGATATTATATTATAATTAACTAGAAAATTTCTAATCCTTGGTGCCTCCATCTCCCATGAAGATCGTCTTACACTACTTCACAAGGATACACTCCCTAAATGTTATGTACTCCTTATGTCCAAGCTTCTACATGACTTTGAAATCAGTATTTACATACTACTTCTCACTCAAGTTGTTGATATTTCCCTATGACAAATCCCTAATTCTTGGAGTTATCCTACCCATAATACACTACTCCATCTAAAACCATAGTTAGATGCGTTATTTTATCACACTTTTCAACCACTATGTAACCCCCTGTGTGAATTTCCCCATGCCATCTGAAAACCTTCAATATAGAAACCCACAATGTTATGTCATTCTATCGAGATAATATTCTGATAAAATGTGAAAATGTGTTACCTTCGTTTAAAACTCATAAATAATTCTTTCCTTGATCCAAACATAAACATCACTCTTCCATGAACTTGAGAGTGGAACCATCCCGAAGGTGTTCCCCTTATAAAAATTTCCAGATAAAAAATGTCCTAAATTCACTCTTCTCTCAAATATAAAGCGAAAGGCCCCAGATTCAAAGTCCCATGACTCAAGTATACTAGATTCCACTCAATAATAAGTTCTTTACCAACTTAAAAAATTATATATATGGATTAAACCACTTGAATCAATCCTTTTGGAATGACCTTTTAAACCCTACAGAACATCTCCAGCAAATACCTCCTCTCCTTCTATAATGTCTGATGTGGAATCAGGACCAGTTGAATCTCGTTGACTCATTCTGCTTAAAAATTGTATTGGTGTTGTTATTGACTCCTTTTCAATTTATTATTTTAGGTCATGTAGTTATTTTCTAGTCCAATGCCTCTTGAAAATGTAGCCAAGTTTCATTAGATTGAGTATTCCAAATATTCCTTAACATCTCTTTTGGTTTAATCCCATCAACTCAAACCTTCCATATTACAACACCATCCTCTAGAAATTATGCACTCTAACTAAATCTAAAAAATAATAAAGTGGCCAGGACTATCTTCCAAATTATTCAATGTTGTCAGCTCTATATTTTCTGTCTTTGAATGTTCTCTTAACCTTCTGGATAGGGTCTGACATACCAAACTCTACAGCCAAACTTTAATATCACTTTTTAAGTATCATACACTCAAAAAACACAATATTTGATACCACATATAGTCTAGAAATCACTAAATCTTACTACTTATCTAACATCACTTATTGGGTATCAATCACCAAAATTAAATCATTTCTCTGATACCAATTGTTGTTCCTAGAATAATTGATCTGAAAAATGTCCTATATATCCTCAAATGTGAAACTTTGTTTAGAGTATTGGGAATGAAAGGGAACTAAGAATTAATTTTCCAGAATTGACAATTCCATGTAGCCCAGCCACCACATATAATTTCCACAAATCTAGATAAGACATTCCCCAAAGATCAATAAAAGAGAATAAAAAACTCAATACAAATAGAAAATGAGGATTAATGTGGTTTGAAACTTATTCCGACTCTATTAGATAACACTAAAAATTTACATTAAGGGAATAAAATTAAGAAAAATATTCAATTTTCAAGAAACCCTTCTTCTAGAAACCCTAACCATCCTCTAAGTTACAAGGGGACCTTCTTCTAAAAACCTTATTCATACACAAAAGATGATTTCTCCAATGTTTCCACGACAAACATCTATTTGATTCACTCCCACTATGTCACCCATATGCGGTATACTAAGGATCTATGTTAGGTTCCTTAGTCAGTCTAGTAGCTCTAACTTATTCTTACCCATATCCTTTTAGTCTACCTCCCATCAAGACTAGGAACTCATACCACCAACTTCAAATCCTTCGGCACATTGGTACTCTACCATAATACACTGAACAAGTGACCAGTGCTCATCTTTCATAAATGAGATCTGCAATATCCAGTTGATAGATATGGTACCACCACTTTATGATCTATGCAGAAAGCCCTACATATGGTCAAAAACCATCATAACATGAATATACTTAACTTTCCATGCTCAGTGAATAATGAAAACCACTCTTATATAGCCCTATGATGATTCTTACATGACCTTCAAAAACCATCGTGTTATTCTTAAGTAGTCATCATAGTTAATCCAATATAATTCAATTACTATATATGTAATTCATCATCTAAATTTTGTGGTCATGTTTCTAAATCCACCACTTCTTATGGAACTTTTTGTGCCACATTCAGAACTCCTCCTACGTCACTCCCTCTATAACGATGATGCTTCCCAAGTGTGAGTTTCTAAAACCATGTCCACATCTTATTTATAGCACATAGTCATTGTTTTTTCTATTGTTTCAGACCTTCTGGATATTGGCTGAGATGCTTATATCTAGTTCCACCAAGTGTGATTCTAGAAGTCTTGTTTTATAAGTTTTCATGCTTTAACCAAAAAATATTTCTCACACCAAAACCCGAAACTACCATTCATTTTCATGATTTGATGTTGAAGTTTTTTTCTTCGAGGTGATTTTTGGTTATATTTATGGAAATATTCAAGTATATTACCATAGTTCTAGATATTTATAGAATGATTCAAGAATATTACCAAAGGTCTCTATAAATATAATATCATTTCCCTAATCTTATTCATTTTATTTCAAGACTCTTTTATCTGATCTTTAAATTAATAATTTAGTATAGAGGAAATTGATATACTTTAAGGAAATTGTGGATTTCTTTTTATTTATCATCTTATATTTAATGTAAATATCTAAATTTTTATAAATGGAAATAAAATATGATGAAAATATTATCAACTAGATGCAACTCCATAAAAAATTTGGAGCTTGGTGAATTAATGCCATAAAAATTTATAGTCACTTAAAAAATGTGACTGAAGAAGTATAATAAGAATAAATTTCTCATTTAAGATGGTGGTGTGAACATTTATAATTACTTTGAAACCTTATTTTAAATAGTTCAACTCCCCAAATATGTTTTCTTATATTGAGACTAGTTTGAAAACATTTACCTATTGAGACTGTCAAATATTCCATTAATAACAATGAAAATCCCAATGAGGGTGGACTAAAAACTAAGCAAAATAAAATTTAGAACAATGATTCATGTGGATAAGATGTGCCACTAAAACATATAAGGATAATAATAATATTTGTATTCAAAAAGTCTTCTAGGTTTGGAATAATTATTTTCATATGGTCATCATACACCACATTTTACTTAATGGGTAATTAGAAAGTTTAACAAAATACACCAACAAATCAAAAAACAATCCAAAATTCACTCCCAAGAAAACAATTTGAATGAAAATTGTGTTTGGTGCGCATCCAAATAAAAAAATAACCTATATATATAATTTAATGTTTGATATAGAATAAATGAAAATGGAATGGAAATGGTCATCTGAACTCCTCTCCCATATATTAAATAGGGTATAAAGGATTCAATTACATTTGAATTTTCATTCCCACCATTTTATCTTAATAAAAAAGAAATGTTTCACATTTAATTTTCTCTAAATAACTTTTCCAAATTTTTATAAAGGATGATTTAAAGGGTTATGTGGGAAAACCGAACAACCAATAAATAAAGGTGAATAATAAAAAAGTTTGAAACCCATATAAAAACATGGGATGAATCCCAAAACAATCAAACTAGATAGATGAGGCCAAACTAACCAAGAACCCTATAAACTAATGCAGTATCCACCAAGTAATTCACTATTAGAGGAGATATCACTATAATAATGAGATGTATTCACCAAACTTAGAATACCTACAAAATAAAGATTCAACATCATCCATCAAGGAGAAAAAAATTCATGAACTGAATTCTATATGAACACCACTGACGTTGGAATAAGGGGATATCCACCCATGTAAGAATCAAAATTAGGAAGATTTCATATAATTATCATAAAATTATGTTTACACAAAAAAAACTTCCTAAAATATTCACTACTAGAAGTTGGGTAACACTGACATGCATGACACCAGAAGACACAACCTATCTAAGCCTACACAAAGTTGATAGGTGATGCTCCTCAACTTAAGGGATGAGGACCTCACCTAGGACAAAGCTAAGGGAAAAGTTTGGATAGTATAGGAAAGGCACATGAGCCCTTAAAAAATTTGTAAATGATGGGATAAGAAATTAGAGTTGGATGAAAAAACCACAACATCGAATATCAAGATTCAAAAACCAAAAATCTCTAATAATAGGTCAGAGGAAGCACCGAAAGGGTATGAAACCTAGAAAATTGAGATTCAAGAACAGATAATTAGCAACAAAAGGTTAGTGGAATTTCCAAAAGGGAAATTTTTTTATAAAATCCAAAACACGAATAGGGATGAGATTCAAGGATTAGCATCAAAGACATCAATTAAAGGAATAAAAACACAGGTATGGAAAAACTTGTTCCAATATTAGATGGAATGGAACAAGAAATGGGAAATAAGGGGATAGGGACCTAGAGAATTTTATAGAAGGGTAAATCCTAGGATAAGTAAAACCTTTGGAATGAGTGAATGAAATGTTGAATAATAAGATATTATGTCATCTCCCAAAGAGACATTATAAGGCACTTGAAAAGAACCCCAAAACAATAGCATAGCTTGGAGAATGTGATGTCATCCCCAACAGTTATCTCATTTCATTCATTTCAATCCTTATGGTTTATTTCTCTATAAGAGTGTGGGATTTTCATATTTCACTTTTATGGTATGATTAGGGTATTCTCAATTATTTAGGTTGTGTACAAGGATTATTTAATTATATTGGTTTATTTTGATATAGTTTTTTTTCATATTGTATTTGGAATGTGTTATACATTTCATTTATGGTGGACACTAACACGTCTCTACACCATTTATTTACTAATAATAGGTTACTAATATTAATGAAAAATAATCTAATGAGTCTAGTACTCACTTCTTGAAAGTGATCTTTATGCACACATGTACACACTATTTTCATGATTTGTAGGCTTGGAGAGACTTATTAATGGGGGCTTGGTTTAAGAGTCAGAATATACTATAGTAAAGACTAGTGAATGTAGTTTAAAATCTTTTAATTTTCTTCTTTTTAATCCATATATGGGTTTATGAGAATTTCTAGCCCAACACATGTTATTTATATATTAAAGTTTCATTTAAATTTTATTGAGGATGTATGCATTGCATATAGACACTACACTACGGGAAAAAGGGGTTTTTGCGACGGGTTATTTGCGACGGGGGTATTTTCCCGTCGCAAATAACCACTTATTTGCGACGGGGGAATCTCACCCGTCGCAAAAGGCTTGGCGCGCAAAGCGCGCCAAACCGCGGGAAAGTCATTTGAGACGGGTGGTTACCACCCGTCGCAAATAACCGGCGGCGGTAAAAACTATTTGCGACGGGAATATACCCCGTCGCAAATACCCGGTGGCGGTAAAAACTATTTGCGAGGGGAATATACCCCGTCGCAAATAGTATTTCGGCAGGTTAATATTTGCGACGGGACCCGTCGCAAATAACTATTTAACCGTTGACTGTGATAAATGCGGGCTCAAGTATTTGCGACGGGTCCCGTCGCAAATAATACTATTTGCGACGGGATACCCGTCGCAAATACTCCCTTCACAAATAATCTAACCTATAAATACCCCCACCCGTTTTTTTCCATTCATTTCAACTTCTCTCAAAACTCTATTTTTAGAGTTCACAGTTTCTTAAGTTTAATTTTTATTTCCAGATTTGATATTGATGTCTTCAACAATTATCGGAGATCAACCTCAGATCAATTTTAAAGGTATTTATTTTCTTTTTAATTTAATATTTAATTTAAATTTTTTATTAGTTTTATTTATTTTTAATTAGTTGTAATTTAATTGTGTTTATATTGTTTTGTTATTTAATAAATTTAAATTATTAGTATTAATTGTTCATAGTTAATGGTAATTAGTAGTAATTAATAATAATTAGAAATAATTAATAATAAATAGGAATAAACCTCCCCCATGCACGCATTAACCTTTACAACTAAGCCATTTCATTTTTTTTATACATTTAATGATCTATCTATATATATATAGTTATATTTATTCGTATATTAATATAGATTTATACTAATATAAATATATTTGGTTATATAAATATATATATATTTATTTATTTGTATATTAATATATATTTATTCTATATATATATATGTAGTTATAAGTTGTTATTCGTATATTTATTTGTATATTAATTAATATATATTTATATGATTAGTTTTAAATAAATTTATAAAATATGGGTTTTTATGTATACGTATAAATAAATAAATAAATACATATATACAATAGATACACACACACACACATACACACAGATATATATATGTATAGTTATGAATGAATACATAGGAATGAGGGGGTGAAAATCCATCGAGAATGTTAAAACGGCTATAACTTCTAATCCGTAAGTCCTTTACAACTCCAAAACCAGTCAAATCGATGAACATGAAACAATCTTCGATATGATATGCGGTACAGGCCAAACGGACATCCGGATCGGATGTTATAGCCATTTGAATGTTCAAATGACCATAACTTCAAATATAGAAGTCTGTTTCAGCTCCACAATCAGTCAAATCGAAGAACATGAAATGATCTTCGATATGATATATGGTAGAGGTTTATCGGACATCGTGAGCAGATGTTATAGTTGTTTAAACGGTGAAAAATCGGGGTACCCCGACTAAAAACTCAGTTTTGGAGGCCTTCTGGGCCTTTTTTGGCCTTGAAACAACATTGGACGGGTTCTACACGTCCATAGCACTGTAGAGCTCGTCGCAGGCTTCGATTTGATATGCTGTGGAGCTCAAACGGAGCCCCGGATCAAAAGTTATGGCCGTTTGAAGTTTGGGTTTCATTTTTAACTTATTTTCCATCTTTCATTAATTTTTTTATTTTTTTTATATTCAAAGAGTTATTAAATGACTATTAACTGATAAAAATTACATAATTACTAATTAAAAATATTTTTTAAATTATTTTATAAGCCTCTTTTACTGAACATCTTATACATTCATATTTGATTTTCATTCTTCCTTTCTAAAACATATTTAAAAAATAAATATTATATTTATATCAATATAAATAGGTTTATTGATTTATATAATAATAAATAAATTTTTAAATTTTTTTTAAATTTTTTTATTATTATTTGCGACGGGAATATATTCCCGTCACAAATACCCGCTTCGAAGCAACCATTTGCGACGGGAATATGACCCGTCGCAAAAGATTTTTTTAAAAAAATCAGTAACCTATTTGTGACGGGTCAATTTCCCATCGCAAATACGTGTTTTTACGACGGGCCCGTCGCAAAAAAAATTAGTTGCGACGGCGTTTTCTGCAACGGGCGATTTGTGATGGGGCCCCGTCGCAAAAGGCTATTTGCGACGGGATCCCGTCGCAAATGACCCGTCCCAAATATTTATATTTCCCGTAGTGCTAGTTTTTTCATGTTTTTATTTAAAATTATTTCTTTTATTGTATCTTTTTATGTGGGATTGATCTTTGAAATTTTATTTTCCATGGTAAGGTTATGGAATCATGGTGGATCAATCAAATTTTCTTTAATGTAAAAACCATATTGTAGGTTGGTACGTGAGATCATTCTCACATTTATAAAAATACCACAATGAGTATAGAGGTAATTCATACTAACAAAATTAAAGGGAAATAAATCCACAAACCCAAATGATCCATCCAAATATATATTAGTGAAGGAAATGAAAAAAAATAAAAGCATGCATAAGATTAGAAAATTGGGAAAGTTTCTCATATATATTGAAAAAAAAGATATTCCCAATCTACTATGGTTGGGAAAAAAATTCTCAATCTACCAATGAGGGGTGGGGTTGTTTCAACTGAAGGTTGAGTGTTGTTTCAGAAAGTACCTTATTCACATTAAAAAAATTATCTTTTAAAAATTTATGCTTTTAATAAAATTTTACAATATAAATAGTTTTATAATATATGTTAATATTAGTGTTATAATACATGTTAAAAAAATTTAATTGAAAAATGTAAGGTTTTAATAAATTTTTATAACATATATATTATATATGTTTAAGTTATTATAGTATTATATATATATATATATATATTATATTTCATTCTAATATATGTAAATATATATTAGCATAAATATTTTAATATACATGTGTGTGTTATTATTATTATTATTATATATTATTATAATATATCCTAATATATATTATTTAATTATAATATATATATTAGTATTATTATATTATAATATATGTTAAAAAATATGTGTTATTTATAAAGTTAAGCTTTTAATAAGATCATATTATATATATATAACATAGGTTAATTTTATTATAATATTATGTTATAATATTATTTTATAATAACATATGTTGATATATATTATTATATATGTGTTAATATATATATTATTGGAATATTATATTAACATATTATAATATATTATTATTATTATTATTATCATATTTTAAGTAGTTTAATATATGTTAATATATATTGTTTTAATATTATAATATATGTTGATATTATTATAATATTATATTAATATATGTTTATATATAATATTATTATGTGTATATGTATATATATTTATTATATAGATATATGTTAACCTATAATATTATAATATGTTTATGTATATATATATATATTTTATTATATTATATATTTGGTGATTGGGGGTGCAATTACAATCAAACTCAAACACACACTCATACACTAAGGTCATAACCCAATCTATAGCCCCCCAAAGATAGTCTAGATTACGATATGGTCTTAAATATATATATATATATATATATATATATATATATATATATATATACGGGGAAATATTAGGCCACCCTCTTCTTCTATCTCCCCCACCATCATTCGGGGGTCATCCTCTTGTCGACATTTGTTGACATTGGTCAATTGTGTCATCCCCACCTTTGGGGATTCGTCTGCATGTCAGCCCCTTTTGGGAATGCACACCCACCGATGTCACTCCTCTTATCGCCTGCCTACTCTGACATCATTTCCCAATGATTGAACCACATACGTTTTTCATATTCCCCACCGCTATGCTGATCCAATCCTGGCCGATTGGAAATCAGAGCAACATCGAATAGTATTTGGATCATCATAGACCAATACCCCCTACCGTCGAGTGAGTCACCATTAATCATCTCCCATGCCGGAAGTCATGGTCCCTCCATCATGCTCGCATTTCTAACCATAAAATTGATACCCCAATTTAATTGGGGGGGTCAAAATATATACGGTGGATGGGATTTGAACCCCAGTTTCCCACCAAGATGTAGTATTATAATATATGTTAATATATGTTAATGATATTATATATTATAAAATATGATGATATATGTTAATATTATTATACTATAATATATGTTAATGTAATTAAATATTATAGTACATGTTAATATATGTATATATTATAATATATGTTAATATTTTTATATAATACATGTTAACATATTTTAAAATATATATAATATTATAATATATGTCAGTTTTATGTTTTTTCATTGCAAAATTAGTTTTTAATATTATAATATAGGTTTATGTATTTAATGTTAATAGTAGTTAGAGAAATAATATTCATATATATTTATACATAATAATTAGAATAAATTAATATTGAATAATATCTAATTGTATACATAATTAAAATTTTAATTACCATGAAATGAAAAAGTAATAAATCATCAATGTTGATGTTTACTAAGTATCCTAAATTCCCACACCTCAGTACTCTGATAGGGTTACCATATCAACAAGTCAGTTTGGAAGATTTTGTGCTCAGTTTCAGGTCCAGATGTGATTTCCTCAACAGTGGGTCTAACAACAGAATTGGAACCAGTCTCTTATCCACTCGAGTGTTGTACAGGCAACTGGAAGTTTGCTAGATCAGGGAGATGAAAATCACTGGGTGAGATCCCCCAATAAGTTCCCCAATATGAAGAATGTGGAACTTCATGATCTACAGATGGCATAGGGGTTTCAATATCAAACTCAGAGACCAAACCAATGGGTGAAATATGATAGTCAATGCCCCAATTGGTTCCCCAATCAGTGTCATATCTAGTACGCCACGCTAACGATGTGTGTGGGGGGAATGTCTTGGAGAACACCATGTATGATGAGGAAATTCCAATCGGTGGTAGCATAATGGTATATGTAGTTGTCTGAGTAGTGTAATGACATGGATGACATCAGTGTGAAGGTCGGTCCACATTTGTGTATGATGGATTGGGTGTAGCCTACAATGGCATGGCCTGAGGGTGAGTGGCAAACTCTGACTGTAAGGGGATGCACTCGGCACTGTGTGTTGCACCTGTCATCAACTGAAGAATCGAATCCAACTAAGTAAAAATGAATGTATTTTATGTCTTAGGTGTGATCTTATCATGAAATTAATTTATCCTATCACCTTAGAAACAAATGATTCAAAATTATAAGCATTAAATAATATAATAACAAATTAATAATAAATAATTTAGAAGTGTGATAAATTTAAATTAACATAGTATATTATGACCCTCCAAGTCAATTGATAAATCATCTTGTCACTCACATATAACAGAGCATGTACTTAGTGTGGGGACCATGATGAAGACATCCTCAAAGAAATCTGTAAAGCCCCAGAAATTCCATATTTTTTAAAATTATGTAGAATTTTTATGAGACTTCGAAATCTGACGGTACGTGATTCCGAGGCTGGGAGTTCCCGAAATGATCCATTGAAAAAGTTTTAAGATTAAAATAGCGTGCAAGAGTAGTTTTCCTAAAAAAGTTGAATAACTCTTAAACCGGTGCCCGGATCAGAAATTTGAGGGCACCATTGCATTCAGGATTGCAGTTTTACCCTATGCGTGACTTAAGTTTAGTCAACACATGCCTCTAGTGAGAAAACCCAAAAATGGATTTACCGTAAATAAAATAATTAAATGAAAAAAAGTATTTTTCAAATTCTTATAACTCATGAACGGTGAATCAGATTAAAAATCTGAGACCACCACTAAACTCTTGAGGGAATGCTTTCCTTAGGAAGATACTAACTTTGGCCCACGTGGGCCAACAATGGAAGTTAGTTTTTGCTGAAAATAAAATAATTAAGTAACAATTATTTTATTGTTAAATTATATAAATCCTAAACGATAACTTGGATTAGAAATACCAGAGTAACGTTGATCTCTTGAGATAATTTTTCCCTTATGCAGTGCTTAAACTCGACCGACATGGGTCAAGGGTGACTATTAATAATTTTTGAACTTTTTTTAAGGTACGTTCAGTAAACGTGTGGGCGGTGATTTCTTATATTTGAACCAGTGCTCAAAATTGAAATCTGAGGGCACCATTGAATCTGCAGCGCTGGGATTCGCTTAAGGGGGGCTTAACTTGGACCACAAATGGTCGGGTGAAAAAGTTAGTTTTTTCGACATTTAAATAAATTATAAAATAACCTAAAAATTGTTATTTTATTATCCTACCTCCTATTGAAAAGAAGTGGTAGGACCAATGGGATGTCAAGACATTTAATGGATTGACTCTTCAGTTGTGTAACCACACCATTCGGAATTAAGAGGTTCATTAATTAAAAACTCATTAGTAAATCTCATTAATACTTTCGATGCGTTACTCACCATCCACCTTTATTTAAATGGTGCTCGGGTTGTGGTTTTTGACCCAGCTTAATCAAGCGAGGAACCTCTGGCAATGTATCGCGGCATCTTACACTGACAAAGAAAAGAATCTTGGACGACAATGATTCAGGATCGAAAAAAAGTGGTGGCTTCATCAAGCGAGGACTCTTCTCCCTCCCTGACTGTGACGTCTCCTCAATTTACAAGGTAGGGGTTGTTATTAAATTCAAGAAACACTCATTTCTTTTCCTCTTTCTTGAATTTGGGGGTTTTTGTAGTGGGAGATTTTAACGAGGCTTAATCATATCTATGTGATGTTTTTATTTGATACCATCTTGTTATGATGCAAACATGGAGGGCGCATGCCAAACGAACAAGGCACGGACCCTCCACCGCTTGTTTAATCATTGAGTTCTTCGAAGGAGAATTATAAATTTGACAGAAACGTGAATTAGAGGGTCACGCAGTGACGACGTCATCCTGGGAGGACCATAGGCGCAGACAGGAGTGGAAACAGAGCTCCAGAGCGTCTCCAGAGCCCCACGAAAGTAGTTCTTGCGTGGCGCCAGCACAGCGGTGCCGGCGGCTAGCGTCGTTGAGAAAAGTTGGAAACCGGTGCTGGTGGGAGAAGGTGTCGACTAGCTCTGGCAGGTGAAGGCAGTGAACGGTGCCAGCAGGTGAAGGCGGCGACCGACGCTGGTGGGAAAAGGTGGTGGCAGGCGCTCACCGGCCGCGGAAGGAGGCAGTGCTGCTCGGTGCTGTGGTGGACCAAACAGGCGGTCGGACCTTGGCCAGCTGCGTTGGCGCAGAGTGGCTCGCCGTCGCATGCCGCTGGAGGTGGTCGCGGCTTCGAAGCTGTGGCTAAGGGAACCCATGCCCCATGGGTCTTGCTCCCAATCGAGGTGGCACCACCTGGTGCAGCCGGTCAAAGAGCCTAATGATTCTTTGATCCATTCGAGAACACGGGGTCGGCGACCCCTCACACGGGTCACGCTAGCTAGCGGGCCGGGCTGGTCCACATCCCATCGGGTCAAGCCCAACTCGGACCAGCCGGTTCTGGTCGGGTCGGGTCGGACTTAGACCGTGTCGGACCATACTGGACACATTTCGTCCTAGATACTCTCAATAGAATTTGAATCCTTGGAACGATGCAGTCCTCTTGAATATCTCTACGTGAGTTTTGGAGAATGTTGGAGTACGGCCAGGTTGGATCATACCCGAATCCAACTGGGCCCTCAGTAGTAAAATGCCTATAATTCACAGGTCGGACATCCTATTGGCGCGTCGTTTATTGAATTGGAACCCTTATGACATTGCGGATCATTGGTTTACTAATTCATGAAACTTATTGTTAGTTGAAATAATACTGATGGAATGAGGAGTAGATCCTCCCATAATCAAGCGCATTATGTACGGGAATCTAGTGGCTGACAGAGACGTGAAGAATGAATAGCGATCATGTGTGGATCAGCAGCTAGCGATCCTGTGTGGATCAGCACCTAGAAATCCTCTATGGATCATCACCTAGTGATCCTGTGTGGATTCGCACCTAGATATCATATGTCGGTCAGCACCGATCCTGTGTGGGTCAGATCTCGTGTGGGTCAGCCCTCAGTGATCCTATGTGGGTCAGCACATACTAATCATGTGTGGTTCAGTGCTCAAATATCATGTGTGGGTCAGCACATACCGATCCTATTTGGGTCAGATCTTGTCTGGGTCAGTGGGGGTTAGAACCTATCGATCCTGGGTGGGTCGGATCCTGTGTGGGTTAGTAGGGGTTAGTACGAATCATCCTTTGTGGGTTAGTAGCAGTGCCTCTTAACAGAATAACATGATATAGCCTTACGACTAATCATATGTACTTCTGTACATAAGTTATACCTGGTTTGAGATGAGCCGTTTGTTTTGTACATAGTGATTGATATCATGATTTTAGTTTTCATTTATGGAATTCTGATAGACCTTTGGGGGTCTCGGGGTACCTACTGAGTATTTTTATACTCACCCCTGCACAGGATTCACCCGCACCTTGTTGTGTCTTGTGCAGACAACAAGAAGCTCTACTGAGACTATAGAATCCAGGACCAGGCGGTACACGGGGGTGACTAGTTGACGTAGAGAGTTGTATAGATGAGTTATACCTACCCTTCTGGTAGGATCATTGGTGTATGATCTCAGGAGATGTTTTTTGTTTTCAGTTGTAGTTGTATCTTTTCATTTGGGCTTGTATTCGGGCCCCTTTTCTTTTAGTACACACTTTTACTTCTACAGTTTTACTTCATGGTTACTTCTTGTTGTGTTCTTGGACTATGTGTTTGTACTGGTTTAAAGGAAATTCCTTCCTATTTTAGGTATATTCCTTTCTGGTGCTAGTCTCCAACCCCTAGCCTATGGAAGGTGGGCATGGGGTAGTCACGGCACAGGCCCTGAGGTATGGGTCATGAAAATATCCAGTAACACAATACCATTCATGTGAATCCCACATGAATATATATAGATCATAGATAATATTCCAATATTGATCCTTCTTTCATGTAACTCATGTACCATGCACCTCTTTAACCTGAATTGGTGGCACAAAAATAGGTTTTTGATATCCTAACCACCTCATGATCCAATCAGGTTGGTGTCACTCAATAATAAGAAAATCAATCCATAGAGCCACAACATCATAATGATACAGCCTCATTGTACAATATTTTTAGAGATAAACAAGAATCTTTCCTTCAAATGGATTCCAAAAAATCTACAATGATAGAAATAAATTTGGTCAATTTATTATACAAAGAACAAATGATTATATTCATGCATAACTCATCAATGGAAATATGATCAAATAACATGTGATAATATGAAATGGAATGCATAGGATTATATATACACATCTTTGAGTATCTATACTTATGAAGCATAAGTAAAAAAATTCATGAATTATATAAATGGCATATATGATTCGAATAAAAATTCATATTAAACATTTAATGTACCTATGAGAAAAAGGACCCATACCCAATGCGTTGATTAATAAATACGTCACAAACTGAGGTATGAGTGTAGAAAATCAGGTCCATGATCACACTTATAAAAACAAAAAACTAGTTATTTCATTTGCTTCCATGTGTGATGTCGTGTATAGTTCTCTATACAAATATGCAAGGCATGTCGAACCCCAACTATACCAACCAACATGCTGAAAATCCCTATGCATAGGTAGGTTAATCAGATAATCATATGATCCAATCAGATAAACTTATGATCCAAAGTGATCTTCAAGTTGTTCCTTTTTTATGGCCCTTAAATTCTAGAAATCTTGGAATTTTATTACTACATATAATACCTAAGGATGCTAAGGGTATTTAGAGTGGATATTTGGGTACTTATTTGGATTTGGTATGTGGAAGGTAATTGGTTTTCAAGGGAGGATGAGGGGTAATTTATAATTGAGGAGAGAGGTATTGTAAAGATAAAATATTAAATAAATTATTATATCCAAGGTAAACCTTCATTAGTGATATTTTTTACATTATGAATCATAAATAAATAAAATAAAAGAATTTAGGACTTTAAACCCATTTATAAACCAAATTCACTAGTTTATTAAAAAGGAAGGTGTAAAAAATGAAAAATTGTTATTTTAATGGAAAACTTTTGACTTTCGACTTTGGAAAATAATTTTTAGGTATGGAAAATTTTTATTGTATTTAAATGATTGATTTATAAAATTAAATACGTTTTTTATCCATCCAATATTTCTAGAATTTATTACGTCATTATTAAATCATGAATTCTATAATTGAAAATAAATTAGTTAGGAAAAAACTGTGTTTTTACTACTCACCTAAAAACTAAAGTATTTCATAAAATTACCAAAAAAACCACCCTTAATTTTTTTTTTAAATTATTATTTTAAAAATGATATTCACTTTATCAAAATAATTTTCTAATATAGGTAATTTTGATTTTTTACATAAAAAATTATGATTTTTATGCAATACATTAAAATATATTTTATTAAAAATGTGCTTATAGTTTCATTTATTTTTTAATATTGATATTTATTTTATGTCATTATAATATTTGTATTTTCTTAAATTATTCATGGTAAATATTATTTATATTACATTTTATTATTTTTTGGTAAAATTTCTATTCTAACGATCAAGTTTCTATTTCAGTGGTCACATTACCTTGTATAAATACCACCTTGTTCCTTCATTCAACATCCACTATAATTCCTTTCATGGTTCTATATATTCCCTTTAAAAGATGTTAATTGGTTTATTAATATTGTGTTTCTTTTCCATAGTGTTTTTTGTGGGGTTGATAATTCTAGTAGACCGGGTGGTCCATATTTTCTCATTCCTCTTTTCTTATTTTATATTTTTTTGTCTCATTGTTATGTTGGGAATTTTCATGGGTTTAGTTTATAACTAATATCACGATCTATGTTAATGAAATAAAGTGTTATTAGTTTCTATGTGTGTTATATGTGTAAAATGCTACATAATATAACACGTTTATTCAGGAAAGAAATATATTTTATAAAGTTTGGTTCATGCTCCTTTCTAAAATTTTTGAAGTATCAATGGCCTTGCATAAGTTCTTTGTCAATATAATTTTATCTATCAATAAAGTATGTAAAACATATATAATTTTTTTGAGAAATAATTTATGGGATTGGAAATTTTCTAACCCTTTTGAAGATGTTTTTGATGCATTCATAATTGTATGTAGTCATGTGCTCATATATCTCTTACCTTCATCAAATACTAAATATCATTTTTTTTCTTTGGAATGCACATCAAGTACTTATAGAAATCCTCAATCATTCTTCATATTTCATCCAATATTTGAAGGAAAACCTACTGTTTTGGTTTGTATGTTGTAAAGGAATACAATAAAATTTTAAAGTACCCAATAATATAAAATAAGTATAAGTACTAAATGTATAAAAGATGTGATCCAATACTTAATATGATGATTAATTTTTTCATATTATTAGTGTGAAATTTTTTTCATACATTTCGGGAAATATGTCTTATGCAGTAATGAAGGTAGGCATTAGATGGTAAGTCAAACAACATCCTTGATTTTCACTGCTTCCTTGATAGTGTGATGAAGATATGAAATAAGGCATATTTTTTTTTCTATCGGTGACATGAACATGATAGAAAAGATATAAACAAACACCATGATTCCATATTGTCTTTATCTATTATTGCAAATGTCAGTGGAAAAGAACATCTATTTCTGTCATGATTGGTGACAATCAGGAGAAATCTGTTGAAATTTACTTATAGGAAAGTGTCGTGCACTTTTATGAATTGTTTGTAGTGAAGGAAAGTTACGATGCATGGGAGAAAGTCCTAGAATAGTTGATGAAATTGGACATTGTCTATAGTGACATGATTGTTCACCACATGCTCTATTATTTCAAATTGATAAACAACATGGATAATTTGAACCAATTGCTTGATCCAATAAGGTCACTCCTGAAATAATGTTTCTTAGTCGCCATAAACCTTCTAAATAGATTTCTATTTTTCAAGTCACACCTTCTTGTATGAGACATTGTATCCATATTTACTCTCCATGTCTTCCTATATTAACTCAACAGGTACATCCTGGTTTAACTCTGATCATTCGAATTATAATGAAGTGTATGAATGTTTAGTTATGGTGTTTTTGATCTTGCATCAACCATAGATTCAAACAGGTGTGTAGTCTATAAATTTTTTTATTTTTTCAATAATTTGAATTTTTGACAAGGGTAGATCGTAATTTCATATTTCATATGTCTCCATACTATTTAAATTTTATAGAAAATGTCGATCATGTAGAGTCATCTATGAGATAAATATAATGTGTCTTCACCTTATAATGATTTATAATTATCGTTAATTTCTCTTTTCTCTTAAATTTTCATACAACAAATAATTCATCCTCAATCCCTACAACATTTCTTTCTTGGATATAAATTTGAAACTCGGTTGTCAATGTCACCGCATCCCAATCAAACTCAACCACTGTTAGGGATATATCAGGTGATGTTTGAACCGATTGTATATGTTGTATTTCCGAATCATTCGCTAGTATCGTTTTGTGTTCTTTGTCAAATATTTCTTCATCCTCAAAATCATTTGTCAGCACCATCTCATGTTCTTTATCAAATACTTCTTCTTCCTCAAAATCATCTTCATAAGCATCATTGATCGCAACCATAAGTGGATTAGCTATAACAACAAAAAATGTATGAACATCTACAGGTACTGTCATTTGAAATTTTTACTCTAATCTACATGTATTATCTTCACCCAGTCCACCTCTAACAACCAATTATCATGTAAACACGTTCTCTTCAGCAAATCCATCGTCATATGGTATGTTTTGTTCGATTTGGGTGGTATCTCCAATCGTACTAGCCTCAACATACAATATCATCACACTTATCTTTTGTGCTCTTGATATGTATCATAATAAAGCCTCAAATATTCACCATCAATAAAATGACGACACATGTGACATAAATTATCTTGAGTTTAAGGGAATATTTAAATGGTAGGTGATATATATTGATTCTCAGCAATCTTCAATCGATCATTAATTTTAATGTTAATTGTGTTTATCGAATCACATCTAATAAGATTTGTTAATCTTGTTAGACCACTAATATAAGATATATCATACTCATATTCTACTATTTCACCACCATGATTTACAAACGCACGCATGTGTTTCATCATATTTGTGAAATTGTTAATTAAAATTAAATTATAAGTGAAATACATACACTGAAATTTCTTCAAATAAAACTAAGTGATATTGTGTGTGTTTACTTATATATCCAAGATATTATATTTTATGTATATTTTCACCATACCCCTTTCCATTCAAAAATTATACATAGTTATTTAAGAATAAATAATAAAGTTCCAAACAATATTGACATGGTTATAATGTTGTATAGTGATATGTGAAGTACAACTCAAAAGGAATTATAAAATACACATATAAATAATTCATTTTGTTCCTTATCTTTCAAAAAACAAACCTTAATTTTATACTATCCATGCGATACACATCAATGAACCAATTGAAAAACCCATCGGATCATCAACTGTCATTTTACGTACGTAATTAGTTATTAATATTTAATTGAATAACCATGTAGGAATTTTTATATGTACTAAAAATTGTCTAATTGTAAGGAATTTATAATTTTTTATAAAATAAAATGATTTCACAACTAAAAAATATACTGCAAAAAAATATATCAGATCGGGATATAATTTCCCAACTATGGCGTTTTTATTTTTTTATTAAATTTTTATCATGTGGAAATAAATCATAGCTAGCTTAACAGCAATGATATCATTACATAATATTACAATGCACCACCATAGTGAACAAATACACACAAGCCACAAATAAAGAAGTCCAAATTGGCATCCAATTCTGTAAAGATACAACAAAAGGAAAATAAAAATGTGGCTTCCACTTGGAAAGCAACCAAAACATTTCTATGATTCTCAGATTTAATATCAGTTAATCAATATTTCTAAGGACATTAATGGTAAAGAAGATACTTGGACAATAACAATATCGGACCTTCAACAAATCTTCCAACAACTCTACATGTCCTTGTAAATGGACATCAAACACAATGCTGCAATTAACAGGTAACAAGACCCATCTTTATAACAGACATATATTAATTAATTTGAGAAAAGAATATGAAAGGAATTTAATTATCGATGTTGACTTTTGTTTTCATTTTTCTTACTAAAATGTGTCGCTTCATCTATGCCTGGTCTCACCTCCACCTTTCCCTTCCCCACAAACCCTATCTTCCACCTTGCTTCCCCTCTTCTCCCACAAGCCCTCTATTCTCCGTGATTCTATCTTTAGGAATCCCCCTCTCTGCCTCGCTGCTAATGCCTCTTTCTCTTCACCCCAAGCCTCCTTCTCCTCCCCATCACCAGCTTTCTTTCCCCCATTTTTTTCCTCTGCCTCCCATACCATCTTTTGTCTGATACCGTCATTCGACCTCCACTTTCCCTCCCCCCTATTTACTCTTGCAACACTAGAAACATTTTTCATCACCCAATGGTCCCTACGTGGTTTTTCATTGTTAAAGTGAACCAAACATGAAGGATCCCTCATTTCTCATGCTAGAAAATAAGGCAATTTTTCTCTTAATTTTTCCCCCCTGCCCCCTAAATCTCTCATTCCGACACCTTGTAATCAGTTATTTTTTTTTTTAATTTTGTTTATTTATTGTTTTATCTTTTTTGACAGTCCCATGTTTCTATACATTCCCTTATCTTATATGTATCTATTGAAATACTAGTTATTTTTTTAGATTGAACACATTTATACTCCTAAAATATCATTTTTTTCATGCGACATCCGGTTGGTTCGGTTAATTTATCGGTTTATTTTCGTTACCAATGGTTTTCATATGTTTTTGAAAATATGGACACCCTTATTTTACACTCCTGTGTCAAGCGAGGCTTCATCTACTTCCTTTCTCCTCCCGACATTGGCATGTTCTTCCATTAGATAAACCCGTCTCTACTGGAGTGTGTTCTAATAGATGGTAGGGGCCTAAAAAGCCAAGGGGTTGAACCACCTGTGATCAAAAAAATACGATATCCTGACATAGATGAAATAAAACGTTAATAAAACTAATACCATTTTAATCCCAAAAACAAGGGAGAATTCATAGGTAAAGGACTAAAATCAATAAACCAGGAAGAGAAATTCGATTTGTGATCTGAACTCACATATTTGAAAGGTTTTTAGCACACTCATAACCAAAGGTAAGAATAAAAAATAGTGAAATTTTGATTGCTCAGATGCAGAACAAAGATGCTCTGATCACGGGTAAAGGGTAGGAAGGTGTCGGGTGTAAGAGAGAGAAGGTGGGATGGGGGGGGGGGAAGAAAAAATTTTACTAAGGGAAGGAGGTGAGGATATTCTATACCTAGATATCCCTACTGAGTAGTTCTGACCTATGAAAAATCATTTCCCTAGGATTTCATTCCAAATATTTCCCTATGATTTTGTTAAAAGACAAAAAACAATGATCACATTAAATCAGCAAATCAAAAAATGATAATCATTATAAAAAATATAAAAAATTATAACATAATTTTATCTAGGATGAAGGATGACGGCAACCCAACTCGATGAAGCTCCCCCAATGAAGATGTCAACCCTCCGAACACCCATAACTGCCTCGAGAACAATGTGATCCACCATAACCTGTAGGCCACCTTGGGATAATGCACCAGGAACCACCACCTTTGGATGACGTACCACCGCCTCCACAAAACACCATATACGAAGACGTGGAAAACAATGAATGGGGTGGAACTACGAGAGATGTCCACATAGAAATGGAAGCGATGGGAGAGAGAAGGCAGCTGGTTGCCCCCTCCCACTAGTTACCCTAGCCCATAGGCTCGCGGGGCTTTCCCTTGGTCCGGCCCAGCTACTGAGGCGATAAGGGGTGCTTAACGGACTAGACCGGTGAAAACCAAACTGAATCCTTCATTTTATTGTCCATGAAATGGCCAGCCCATTTAAGTAGTCACTAAACGAAAGCTCAAAAAAGTTCTATTTGTGGACAGGATTAGCCAGCGGGCCAGCCTGCATTGCATAAAATTCTTTAAAAAATTCCAAGGACCAAGAAATTTACATATCATCCATAATTCAAGTTTAATTTAAGAAATAAATTATCACTACTTACTCGGGGGAAAAATAAAGCACTGTAGAAACTAAATTACACATATAAACCACATGAAAGCAATATGTATTTGATAACACCAGCAGAAAACATCCAAACTAAATACTATTTATGACAGAAAAAGTAAAAAAGATAGGAAAATATTTAATTCAAACCACATTGTTTCTACATTGCAACCAGTATAATGGAAATCAAACTATGTAATAGATAAAATTAACATAACACATAAGAACATTTTTAAGAGATAAAAACATGTATGATATATCATTAAAAATAATAAATTAAACATAAAATGAATTAAACGAACCAACAAAAATATCAAACAAACATGTTTTCATATTGATGTTGGAATCCTATATCAAACAAAAGTAAATTTGGGTCCTTAAAGTAAATCAATAAACCATTCAAACCAAATAACAATCAACAAAGGATATAAATGAAACGAAACATTTTTTTAAATAAATTGAAATATAAAACAATTTTATTTAACCACCAAATATAAAAAAAATATTGATTATTGAAAATGAAATAAGAACACCTCTGTGAGAAAGAGGATAGAGCATATACTTCCACGGTTGGAAACAAGGAATCACGAAACTGTATCTATCTAAAAAATGGAAAATCAAATGAATTGGGATTTAATAGCAATAATACACTAAAAAAAATAGGAGAACACAAACTATATCTAACCTAGAGAGGGGAAGGGAGGAGGAATGTAATCAACAAAGATTAGGGTGTATCCCTCTCACTTAGTTACAGATTATACCGAATCTTATCTGAAAGCCTGCAGTGGAGAAAAAGGAAGGGTTTGGTAGATTTACTAAGGGTTCGGGTTCGACAGATTTAGACAAAGAGGAAAGCTCCAAACGGTTTTGGCGAAAGAAGTGTGGAACCAATCGTTATGACGGGATGGCCCACTACAACAGGAGAGGGAGTGTCGAGCTGGTAGAGGGAGGGAAGGGAGTTAAAGTGGCCTGAAATATCCAGGTGGGATATGGAACGACGAAGAGGGTGGGAGGAAGGAGTGGGGTCATGTGGGACTATGTGTGATGTGAGAGGTAAGTGATGGAGGGGCCGTTGTGTAATATGGTTTGTAAGAAACAAAAAAAGGGTGGGGCGGGCAATGAAAATAAATAAATCTTTTCTAATTACGTGTTATGACCATAAATAATTCTTTTCCCAAATAAAAATCAATCAATCTTTTTAAAAATCAATATAATTTTTACGGGTAATCACATAAAACACCATAAAAATCAATCTAATTATTTTTATAAGAGAAAAATTATTTGTTTTTGTTTCATTGAAGTTATTTTTAAGATCCACTAAAGTAGAGCCATCCTTGTGAAATTTAGTATTGACTTCATCACCAATATCAAATCTTTCTTGATTGAATTCATGTTCTAAATCTCCAAGTGGGAGATGTAATGACAAAGATACTGGGATGTGGGAGTAGGGGTGTGTGGGATTGTATGTGATGTGCGACGGAAGTGAGGGGAGGTGTCGTTGTTTAATATGGTTTTTAAAAAAAATTAGTGAAATGAAAGTCAATCAATATTTTCTAATTTCATGTTATGACTATAAATCATCATTTTCCAAAATAAAAATCAATAAATATTTTTAAAAATTAGTCTAATTTTGTATGAATAAGTGCAAGAAACTCAAAAAAAATCAATCTAATTGTTTTTATAAGACAAACATTATTTTTTTTTGTTTCATTGAAGTGATTTATAGGATCCTCTAAAGCAAAAAAATCTTTGAGAAATTCAATTTTGACTTTTTCACCTCTATCAAATCTTTCTTGATTCAATTCATGTTCTAAATCATCAGGTGGGAGAAGGAATGATGGAGAGAGTGGGGGGAGGGAGTGGGGGAAAGTGGGACTTCATGTGATGTGAAAGGGAATTGAGGGAAGGTGTCGTTTTTTAATATGGTTTTTAAAAAACAAAAAAAAAGTAGGGGAAATGAAAATCAATCAATCTTTTTTAATTGATGGTTATGACCCTAAATCTTCATTTTTTTTAAAAATAAATCTTTTAAAAAATCAACTTGATTTTGTACAGGGAAGTCCAAAATCCTAAAAAATCATTCTAATTGTTTTTTATAAGACAAAAATTATTATTTTTTGTTTCATTGAAGTGGTTTTTAATAACCTCTAAAGTAGAATCACCTCTATGGAAATCAATGTTGACTTTATCACCAATATTAAATATTTCTTGATAAAATTCATGTTTTAAATGTATCAACAAATAATATGTTAGGTAAAATTTCAAAAAAACTTCATATACTAATATTAGATAAAGTAACAATAGTTTTAAATGCTTGATTCATATCCATAAGCTAGTATCATAATTTAATGTCATATTTCATTAGAAATTACTGAAATTCAAACTAAAATGAATTTTCATATGAAACAATGAATTATACATAATAAGTACTATATAATAGGTATCAATGAAGGGTATATGAATGGAACTATAGAAAACTATATTATGCACATAACTATAGAAAACTATATTTTGCACTTAACTATAGACAACTATATTATTAAAATGGAACCCAATCTACATATTATATTTAATAGTGTTTAATGATCATAGTGCAACAATAAATAAAGAAAAAGTTTAATGATCATAGTGCATATAATCATGTAAAGTGATACTGTAAGTTTTGTATTACAAGTTAAATAATAGAAAAAAATATATTTTAATTCCCTTTATTTTCAATAGGGGTATATGTGTTATGATAAAACAGAAACACATGGTCTAAAATTGTATGGTTGGTTTAAAAAAAGAGTTTAAACCTACTTAAATAATGGGAATTAAAATGTATAGTTCATTTAAAAAGAGTTTAAACCAACTTAAATAAAGGGAATTAAAATTTAATACAAAACATTCAATAAACTAATTTTATATGTTAAATAATAGATATGAAAGATTTTAATCTTTGTTATGTGGTAAATAATATACACAGGTTGGTTAAAAAATTAAACCAACTGCACTATAATGCATTGAAAGTACTTGTAAAAACAAATCCAAGTGGTGAATGTCGCCTTTGTAAATATGTTTTCAATTTAGAATTGAAACATTGTAAATACCTAGATTTTCAATGTAATTTTTTTTAATTAACTAGGACTATTCTAAGGATGAAAAATCTGAAAGTGTTTGATTCAGATTCCCGGAGTGCTCGAAGGGGAATTTTAAACTTTCTTTAAATAACATTCAGTAAACGTGTGAGTGGAAAATCGTAACTTTTGAACTGGTGCTCGGAATTGAAATCTGAGGGCACCGTTGAACTCACAGTGCTGGGATTCGCTTAAGGGAGGTTTAACCTTGACCGTAGTGGGTCAAGGAGGAAAGTTCTTTTTTCATTTATAATGGATTAATAAATTAAATAAAATTTATTTTATTTTATTTTATTTTTAAAACATCCTTCCACCTCACTTTAAGTTTTGATAGTGGGGACCACAGGGGTGGTCGGGCATTTAATGATGGACATTAAATGACCGATTAGACCATGGTTGTGTAACCACCCTTTCTGTGATTAATAAAGCTCATTAATTACACTAATTAATGAACCTCTTAATCACATTTTAGAGATTTAAAATCTTACATGGGGATTTGGAAAATCATTGGAAAATGCTTGATCTTGGGAGGATTCTTGATGGAGAATGAATCCCCTCCCCAAGGAAGAACCAAAGAACGGAGATTGAGCGGCGTCGTGGGAGGATTGTTGCTGGAACAACGAACATCGACTCTTCCTCAAATGCAAAAATTCTCCAACAATAATGAGGTAGGGTTTTTATTCATTTTAGTTATAAAAGAATTGTTGAATCTAATTCTTCCCATATGTTATCATTCTAACGTAGAGGGCGTGGGCCAAATAAACAAGGCTCAGACCCTCTGCTACTTTGATGATCTATGCGTTCTTCGCGGAATTTTTATTTGGGTTGGATAGAACCTGGAACAGAGGGTCAAGTGGTGAAGAAGGCATCCCAGGGAGGTCATTGATACCTTCATATGGAAAAACGGGCCACTGGAGCCCTCCCGGTGACCCATGGAAGACCGTCGGCATGAGACCGGCACGGCGGCGCCGGCAACCGGTGCCAGCGGGGGTGATGGCAGCGACCGACATTGGTCAGCCGCAAAGGAGGTGGAGCCGCGCCATTGTGTTCTGTCAGTAAAGGGACCAAAACATATAGCCAAGGTGGATAGTGGCGGACGGCACCGGCCGACCACGGGTGGAGGCGAGTGGTGCGCCATCGTGCGCCGTAGAAGATGGTCACGGCTTAGAATCCACGGTGGAGGGACGTGCCATGATCCCTAAAGATCCCGTGGGTGACCTTTCGGCACCACGTGGTGCCGCCACTCCACCTTCTGAATAGGAGGAGCTGTTTCCCCCTGCGCCAGCTGAGGCAGGCCCCAGCCCGCAGGTTGTGCCCTCCGCGGGCCGGGCCACGCCCTCCGCGGGGCGAGCAGCGCGAGCCCAGCCGGGTGCAACCCTCAGTGGGTCGGGTCGTGCCTGCCCATCACATTTGGGCCCATCCCAACCGAGACAGTCTAGGCCTGTTCGGTCAAGGCTGGGTCGGACCTGGGCCGGGTCATGTCGGTCAAGATAGGGTCAGGTTGGTTCGGACCGAACCAGGACCCAACGAGCTCCAGTTTCGCTTAAAGGGCCATAACTTGTGAACCAGCCATCCATTTAACGAACTGTATACAACGCTGAGATCCTTAGAGTGAGAATTTCCTTTCCGTTTAATCCACTTGAGTTTTTGAGAATGTTTGAGTATGGTCAGGTTGGATCAAACCTGAATCCAGCCGGGCCCTTGGCATTAAAATGCCTATAACTTACAGACCAGGCTCCTTATTGAAGCGTCGTCAGTCACGTTGGAACCCATACGACATGCTGGTACTTTGGGATACTTTCTCATGGAATGTTTTGGAAGTTGAGGTACAACCAAAGGCTTGAGGTGCAGATCCTCCCAGAATCAAGCGTGCTTAGTGTGGGAATCTAGTGGCTGACTGTAACATGAAGAAAGAACATCGATCCCATGTGGGTCAAAATCTATAGATCCTATGTGGGTCAGCATATATCGATCCTATGTGGGTTAGTGCTTAGTGATCCTGAGTGGGTCAGCAATTACTAATCCAATTTGGGTCAGGATCTACCGATCCTATTTGGGTCAACAGTACAGACTCTCGACATAAAAAGATGATCTAGCTTCTCGACTAATCATATATACTTTTGTGCTTTACTTATACCTAGTTTGAGCTGAGCCTTTAACATTTTGGTACTTTTACCTTTATAGTGTTACCTTCACGGTGTTACCTTTGTGGTATTCTCCCTTCATGGATCAGTTGTGAAAATGGCATAAAATTTGGAGCCTTCTATTTCCTCATGAGTGAGATGAGAATATTTTGGTAACTTAGGTATATGTATGGGAATATTCCTAAATACAATTGATTACTGCTTCGTGCTTTGTTATTGAGAAATTGATTTTTGGTTTTTCCTTTGTGGAACTCTGGGAGACCATCGGGGGTCTTGGGGTCCCTACTGAGTATTGTTATACTCACCCCTACATGGGCTACACCTGCACCTTGCTGTGTCTTGTGCAGATAATGGACAATGTTGATCGAGGCTGAGGGAGCCAGGACTAGACGGTTCTCTGAGGTAGACCTTTTGTCGTGACGTTCTATAGTGACTACTGATCGTGAGCTAGACCTACCATTCAGTTAGGATCCTTTGAAAAAGAACACATGAGATTTCTCTCTGTTGTATTTGTACTTTCTCCTTTGGGATTGTATTCCAGCCCCCGTTTACATACAGTACTCACTCTTTTTCTATATAGTTTTATTTCATCATTTTCTTCCTATTGTGTTCTTGGACTATGTTTTTGTAGGTTTAAAAAGGAAATTACTTCTCATTTAAGGGGATATACCTTCCCAGTGCTAGTCTCCAACCTTTGGCCTATGGAAGTCGGGCTTGGGGTAGTCACGACACAGGCCCTAGGGGATGGGTCATGACAAAGTGGTATCAGAGGAGTCGGTTCTACAAAAGAACTAGGACTCTGATCTTTTCAATGTGGCAATAGTGTTAACTATTATGAGTGTGGTTTTCAGTTTGGGTAATCCAGTGTTGGTGTGGTGGCTGACGTATCCATACACCCGGACCCTGAATTTGGATTTCCGACTCAGTGCACGAAAACACTGATTGCATGTGTTTTGAAAAGTTTTTATTATGATCTCATTGAATAAGATCACCAGGTATAACTTATTGATCTTGGTGCATCTATTTTCTTTCAGGATGCCACTACGTAGATAGCCATCTAGGGTTCCTGAGATATTACACGATGATGGATCACCGAGCGATGAGGCCTCGGTGTAGGGCCCTCTTACGGAGTCAGCACTTCCAGGTGGTGTACCAGTACCACCACTACCCATTGGAAAGCCATTTCCACCAACCCCACCAGTAGATGGTGCATGAAGACTGAGCATGTTGCACGAGTTTCAGTGGTAGAGGCCATAGACATTCCAAAGCGAGACGGATCCACAGGCGGCTGAGGACTGGCTGGAGGCTCTGGCCAGAGTTTTTCACTTAGTTGGGACACCAACTGATATGATGGTGATCCTAGTTTCCAGTCTCTTCCATGGAGTAGCTGGGAGATGGTGGAGTCTGACACTCCAGATACATGATGCGGTGACCCTCACCTGGGTGGACTTTAAGGGCCTTTTTAGGGAAGATTTATTCCTAGCGACTCTACGCTCAGTGCGTATACAAGAGCTGCTACACTTATAGAAGGGAAACATGATCGTGGCCTAGTACTCAGTGTGGTTCATTGATCTCTCCCTCTACTCCACCGAAATAGTACAAGACCCTTTCTATAGGGACTGGTCCTTTTAGAAGGGTCTCCGATTGGAGATCAGAGCATCGATGATATCGCTCATCATTATGACGTAGGTTAGGGTGCTTGAGCGAGCACTTTTAGTGAAGAGATTCCTAGCTAAGAAGGCATCGACAGTGAGAGCCACCATTGGACGTCAGGTAGAAGATTGATCTTCAACATGAATTAGATGGATGACGTAGGGGCATAATCGGGCCATACCTTCTGGTGGAAAACCATAGGATACAATTTTGGTAGTGTGGGGATCACGGGACAGAGGAGAACAAATGAGGATCAGGTAGTGCTACTCATGCGGTGGGTAGGGTCACATGGCTCATGACTACTGACCTGTCGTACAGACGACCAGAAGACAGTCGAGGAAGTGCCAAGACAAAGGCAGAGATTTGATTGGGGAGGTCCGCAGTTAGCAGGTGGATGTAGAAGAGGAGATGCCCATGCAGTAGGTGGTGGGTGGCGATTCAAGGTTCTACCGCCACCACCTCCAGGTTGTCCACCCCAACCACAGGGAGCAGGTGGGTAGGGATGGTCTCAGCTCTAGGAAGTTGAGGCCTACAACCACAGTGCTTTGGAGATGATTTGAGGTACGATATATGTCTACTCCACCCTAGCTATAATACTTATTGACATAGGTGCTAGTCACTCTTTTATTTCCATATACCTCGTTCGAGAGATCAAAGATTCCGGTGGAGCCGTTGGCTCAATCCTTATGGGTAGAGACTCCTATGAGAGGGGATTCTACAATTACACATGGGTGCTGGTAGTGTCATCTTACTCTAGGAGGTGAGAGCTTTGGTGGGGATCTTTTAGTAGCGGCGTTGAGGCCTTACGACATCATATTTGGTATGGACTAGTTATCTATAGTCCATGCTCAAATTGACTGCATTAGGTGCAAAGTGTAGTGCATCCATGAGGATGGGACCAGGTTTTCCTTCACCGGTGAGAAAGGAACCTTTACAGCATAAGATGGAATTACCCAAAGGAGGGTTCAGCCAATCACTCATCAGTTGTCTAGCCTTGACCTCGATGTAGTTGATGTTGAGATTCCGAGTTATCCTGTAGTGGTCAACCAGTACGTTGATGTCTTTATTGAGGATTTTTCGGGACAACCACCTCTCATAGAGGTGGAAATTTACATATAACTATACCCTAGTATGACACCGATATTTACACCATTATATCAGATGGCTCATGTGGAGCTTCGTGAGTTACGGGTATAGTTGGAGGACTCATAGAGGAAGGGGTTCTTAAGGCCCAATGTTTCTCCATGGGCATCCCCGATTTTTTTTCACCAAGAAGACAGATGGGAGTTTGAGACTCTGTGTGGACTATTTACACCTAAACCAGATGACCGTGAAGAACAAGTATCCACTTCTGAGGATTGATGATCTTTTTGATCAGCTGATGGGAGCTCGTTGGTTTTTGAAGATATATCTCAGATCAGGCTATCATTAGATCAGGGTATGATATGAGGATGTGAAGAAGATGACCTTAAGATGTCAGCATGGCCACTATTAGTTCTTGGTTATGCCATTCATCATGACCAATGTCCCTACATTGTTTATGGAACTAATGAATAGGATCATTCATCCATACCTTGATCGCTTTGTGGTGGTCTTCATCAAAGGAATCTTTATATACTCGGTGTCAGAGGAGGAGCATGCCTATCATCTGTAGATAGTTATGGATACACTTCGAGATCACCAGCTTTATGGTAAGCTCTCAAATTTCTAGTTTTGGATACGGTAGGTCCAATCTCTAGGACATGTTATCTCAGAGTCTGGAGTTTCACTCGATTCGGAGAAGATAGAGGTTGTGCTTTCTGGGGATCCACCCAAGAGTTTAACTGAGGTGTGTAGCTTCTTGGGGTTGGTTGGGAACTACTGGAGATTCGTACCCAACTTTTCTAGAGTTGCGACACCCTTTTTAGTGTTGAAGAAGAAGGGACATCCCTTAATATGGATGGAGATATTCCAAAAAAGTTTTCAGGAGCTGAGGTAGAGACTGATGAGTGCCCCCATATTGAGGCTACCAGAAGAAGGTGTTGGGTATGTAGTCTACTGTGACGCATCAGAGACCGGACATGGATGTGTCCTGATGCCGGAGTGAGCAGTGATCGCTTATGGTTCATGACAGCTAAGACAACATTATAATAACTATGCTACCCATGACCTGGAGATAGCATCAGTAGTCTTCGGCTTGAAGATGTGGCGACACTACTTGATGGGTGAATGGTTTACTATTTACTCTGATCACAGGAGACTCAGGTATATCTAATCATAGAAGGACCCGAACCTGAGACATCAGTGATGGCTAGAGTTCCTCTAGGACTACAAATTTGAGATAGTCTACACTCTAGGGAAGTGGAACATGGTGGAAGATGCACTCAGCAGGAGGTCTGGTTTATAGCTACTGAGAGGGTTTATAGAGCAGTTAGCCGCATTGTAGATATCCTTTGTGGATAGAGATGGAGCATCTTACCTCTAATCTATGAATATCACTCACCCAATTCTTCAGCGAGTTTGGGAGGCACAGCTTGGGGACATTGAATGCGAGGGACGACATGCCCAGATATCCTCAGGAAAGGCACCTGATGGATTTTCTGAAGGTGGGGAGCACTTTATCCTCTTTAGAGGACACACCATGGAACTAGTGGCGCTATGGGAGGAGGTGTTGAGGGATTTCCATACGTCCCCTTTTGCAGTAATTCCTAGTGTGGCGAAGATGTACCAGGTCAACCGACGTCAGCATTGGTGGCCAGGGATGAAGAAGGTAGTGGAAGATTTTGTTTCACGATTCCTCAATTGTCAGCAAATGAAGGCTGATCATTAGGTTCTAGGAGGCTTAGTTCAGCCACTAGAGGTGCCGGAGTGGAAGTGAGATGATATCTACATGGACTTTGTGATAGGGCATACACATAAATCTAGGGGACATGATTCTATCTGGGTGATCATTGACCGATTCACCATGTCGACCCAGTTCCTACCCATCCGAGAGCAGATATTAGTAGAGGGATTGGGATGCCTCTACGTACATGAGATTGTATGACTTCATGGGGTTTCATCGATGATCATCTCTGGACGTGACACACATTTTACATCCTGGTTTTGGAGGGGATTATAGGATTCATTCGAGACTCTTCAATTCTTGAGCACCACCTTTCATCTACAGACAGATGGACAGACAGAGCAGACTATTTAGACACTAGAGAATATGCTTCATGATTGAATCCTAGATTTTGGATAAAATTGGGATGATATCTTTACCTTGTTTTAGTTCTCATACAACAACATCTATCACTCCACCATCGTTATGCCACCCTTTGATGCCTTGTATGGTCGACCTTGTAGATCACCTCTACGCTGGACAGACCCAGGGGAGTCAACAGTTATGGGTTAAGAGTTGGTACAGGAAACCACTGAGAAGGTGAAGATAATCCAGGAGTAGAAGAAGACTACATAGAGGTGGAAAAAGTCTTATGCTCATAGGAGATGGAGACCTTCGGAGTTCGAGGAGAGAGACCATGTCTTCATACGGGTCTCACCTCGACAAGGTTTGCGGAGATTTGGTCGGGGCAGCAAGCTATCTCCAAGGTTCATCGGACCCTTTCAGGTTCTCAGCAGAGTTGGCGAGGTGGCTATCGCCTATCTCTCCCCCCATAAATGCATCGAGTGTACGACGTTTTCACATGTCGCAACTGAGGAAGTATATGCATGATCCATCATACGCTATCGACTGGGGTGAGGTAGACATTGATTATGGGGTGATGTTTACAGAGGTTCCAATGGATATTGAGGATCGATAAGAGCGGGTCCTTTGTTGATGATCGATTCCTCTGGTACGCGTTTTCTGGCATCACGAGAACCTCCAGGAGAGCACATGAGAGCGGGAGGCACAGATTCATGCTCAGTACCCCCATTTGTTTTCTTAGTCTATGTTGGGTCTTTCCGGGGTGAAAATACCTAATGTGGGGAGAATTTAAAGACCTGGATTTTCCATGTAATTTTTTTAATTGAATAAAACTATTCCAAGGCTGCGAAATATGACGAAATTTGATTTTGATACCCGGTGTGCCCATAGCATAATTTTAAACTTTCTTTAAGGTACGTTCAGTAAACGTGCAAGTGGGAAATAAAAACTTTTGAACCTGTGATAGGAAATGAAATTTGAGGGCACCGTTGAACTTGCAACATTGGGATTCACATAAGGTAGGTTTAACCTCAATTGTAGTGGGTCAAGAAAGAAAGTTTATTTTTTCATTTATCGTGGATGAATAAATAAAATAAAATTTATTCTATTTTATTTTTAAAACATCCTTCCAACTCACTTTATGTTTTGATGGTGGGGACCACAGGGTTGGTCGGGCATTTAATGAAAGACATTAAATTCCCAGTTACACAATGGTTCTGTAACCACCCTTCATGTGATTAATGAGGCTCATTAATTACACCTATTAATGAACCACTTAATCACATGTTATAGAGTTAAACTCTAACATGGGGATTTGGAAAATTTTTGGAAATATGCTTGATCTTATGAGGCTTCATGATGAAGAACGAATCCCCTCACCAAGGAAAAACTGAAGAACGATGATTGAGTGGCCGCGTTGGAGGCTTGTTGCAGGAACAACGAACACTAACTCTTCCCCAAACACGAACGTTCTCTAACGATCTTGAGGTAGGGTTTTTATTCTGGTTATTTTTAAAAGAATTTTTGAATCTAATTCTTCCCTCATGTTATCAAGCTAACGCGGAGGGTACGTGCCAAATGAACAAGGCCTGCACACTCTGCTACTTTGTTGATCTATGCATTCTTCGCGGACATTTTATTCGGGTTGGACGGAACCTGAGACAGAGGGTCAAGTGTCGAAGAGGGCATCCTGGGGAGGCCGTTGATACCTCAGATGAAAAAATGGGCCACCGGAGCTCACCCAGTGACCCGTGGAAGACCGTTGGCGCGACACCGGCATGACGGCGTCGGAAACCGGTGCTGGAGGAGATGATGGCGGAGGCCGACACTGTCTGGCTGTGAAGGACGTGGTGGCATGCCATCAGGAGCCGCTGGTGAAGGGGGCCGCAACATATAGCTGCATCAGACAGCGGTGGCCGATACCAGCTATCCACGAGCAGAGACGAGCAGTGCGCCGTCACATGTCGCTGAAGATGGTCGCAACACGGAAGCTGCGACGGAAGGCTGAGACCCATTCCCAGTGGGTCCTGTGGGTGACCTGGCGGTGACACATAGTGTCATTGCTCTGCCTTCCGAACAAGGGGAGTCGTTTCCCCCATGCGCCAGCTAGGGTATGCCCCAGCTAGTAGGTCATGCCCTCTGCAGGCTAGGCCACATGAGCCTAGCGGGCTGAGCCGTGCCAGCCCGACGGGCTGTGCCGCCTAGGCGGTTCGGGCCGGTCCCCGGCCCTACAGGCCCAGCCCATCATGGCCCAGCCTTACCGGGCCGATCCAGGCCAGTTCGGGCCAGGCCGGGTCGGACCCGGTCTTGGTCAGGTCAACCCAGAAGGGGTCGGGACGGGTCGGACTGAACCCCACCAGACCCAATTTCGCTTAAAGGGTCATACCTTGTGAATCGGACGTCCGTTTGATGAACTGTCTATGGTGTTGAGATCCTTGGAGTGAGACGGTCCTTTATGTTTACTCCACTTGAGTTTTGGTGGAAGTTGGAGTACAGACAGGTTGGATCGAACCCAAATCCAACCGGGCCCTTGGCATTAAACTGCCTATAACTTACAGATCGGGCGCCTGATTGACATGATGTCAGTCGCATTGGAACCCAGACGGCATGGAGGTCTTTTGGGATACTTCTTCATGGAACTTCGTGGAGGTTTATGTACAACCAATGGATTGAGTAGTGGATCCTCCCGGAATCAAGTGTGCATAGTGCAGGAATCTAGTGGATGACTGTAACGTGAAGAAAGAAAATTGATCCTATGTGGGTCAGCATCTATCAATCCTATGTGGGTTAGCATCTAATAATCCACTGTGGGTCAGCACTCAGCGATCCTGAGTGATTCAGTGCTTATCGATCCTATGTGGGTTAGCATATATCAATCCTGTTTGGGTCGACAACGGAGGCTCATGACAGAATAAGATGATCTAGCTTCTTGAATAATCATATGTACTTTTGTTCTCTAATTATACTTGGTGTGAGAAGAGTCGTTACTTTTTTGGTACTTTTACCTTCATGGTGTTACCATCGTGGTGTTACCTTTTTGGTATTATCCCCTCGTGGAACATTTGTGAAAATGTCTTGAAAGTTGGAGCCTTATGTTTTATCATGAATGAGATGAGTATATTTTGGTAACTTAGGTATATGTATGAGAATATACCTAAGTATAGTTGATGACTGCTTCATGGTTTGTTATTGAGATCTTTCTTTGTGATTTTCCTTGTGGAACTCTGGGAGACCTTCGGGGGTCTCGGGGTCCCTACTAAGTATTTTTATACTCACCACTACAAAGGCTATGCCCACACCTTGTTGTGTCTTGTGAATATGACAGACAGCGTTGATCAAGGATAAGGGAGCCAGGACTGGACGGTGCTCAGAGGTGGACCTTTTGACGTAATGTTCCGAAGTGACTACTGATCATGAGCTGTACCTACCCTTCATGTAGGATCCTTGGAAGATGAACATAGGAGCTATATCTTTGTTTTATTTGTACTTTCTCACTTGGGCTTGTATTCCGGACCCCCTTTACTTACAATACTCACTCTTTAACTATATCATTTTACTTCATCGTTTGCTTCCTGTTGTGTGCTTGTACTGTGTGTTTACAGGTTTAAAAAGTCAATTTCTTCCCATTTAAAGGGATATTCCTTCTCGGTGCTAGTCAACATACCATGTCCTATGGAAGGTGGGATTGGGGTAGTCAAAGCACCATCCTGGGGGGACGGGTCATGACAAATATACAGGAAATTAAATATTTCATATCATTGTGTATGAAGACAACAATTTTATAGAACTTGAAATAGATCATCGAGAGGTTTCATCATATGACACAACCTGTAAGGAAATAAAATTTACTGTTAGGCCCCAAAAATAACTATACATGTTATTTGAAATAGGTTTTAATGACGTACTTTGAGTTCATTTAAAGAGTTATTGAAATCTATAATTTGTTTCGCATTATCTGTAATAAAGACAACGTTGAATTTTTTTTTCTAATGGTTGTTGTTTGTTTCGTATATTGAATTCTAACACTTCAAAATCAATAAGAATAGTTTTATATTTGAATACGTATAGGTTATTAGGAAATCTAAACTCATCATTATACTGTATTTTAGGGAATTTATTCCATTACAATTTGTACATCCATATGAAAATAATATATGAATATTATTATATTACCCGAATTAGCATATATCTTAGCTCTAAAGTTATTTTTGATATAAATTTCATAACCTGTTTTTCGAAGAGGATGGTCATGATAGATCTATCATTATCATTTATTAGTATTCAGACTTGGTATCTGAGAGAATAAAGTATTCATGTCATACCAAGTTTAAATTTATATCAAATATGTCATAAATTTATATTTTTGCAATGCACCATTCAATGTATCATCAAATTATGTAAGATAGAAATGTAACTTGTTTTATATTATAGTAAAAAAAAAATTTAAAATTATTAACATTATATGAAATCTATTGGGTTTAAATTGCTATGACATTTTTTAAAAGTGAATGATCATTGCAAACTACACCGTGATAGTTATAAAATGTCATAAAAATTGAATATAAGCTTGAAAATTTAGGGAGACTACCTTGGAATAGTTGACGGAGGAGATGCATTATAGTTAGGGTGCCAAATGTTTCCATTCAAGTGATTTACCTTCTTTCTACAAGAAATGCATGGTTCATAATACTAGTTGTTGTTACTTTGAATTTTTTAACTATAGCCATCGTTGTGCACTTTGTAACATGTAATCTAAGAAATTCACCATTAATGTGTACCATGTTTTAACTGTGTTTTTTATGAGTCAAGAGTAAAAATTTAACTACCACTAATGAAATACATTATCTAACATTAGAGCATGATTAAATTTCTATTATTTTTTTCTTCTTATCAATCATCCGAATTTTTTTTCTAGATGATATAGAACATATATAGGATGTTGTTCTCATGTTATCACATGTTTTTTGTAGTATTTTCATTATAACAATGAGTAAATAATGTTAATAAATTTTCAAAAGAGACAACGACACTAATTTAAGAAGTTTGAAGCATTAATATGTTAATGTAGTTGTAAAATTTGAAAATTTACCATGACCAACAACTTAGTGAAAATATATCATCATATAGGAAGTTACAAAGGATATATAGTATAAAAAATAAATATTCTAATCTGAGATGAGTAAGACAAATGATCACCTCTTTCTAAAAGAATGCACTATAAGAATTTTTGGATTGAGTGGAAGCTCTATTGAATTCATATTTGGGGTAACAATTACCATGTCTAAACAAAGTTGAATGATATTTAATGAATAAATAGTACCACATTTTTTTTTATGAATTTTATATTTAATATTTATGAAATATTTAAATAACATAATGATGAGTCTCTTTGCACACACAAGTTGCTGAACTAAAATGTTAGTTGGTTCAGTTTCATCTTTCAAAATTACTATAATTAGTTCACCAAATACATCCCACAAAGTGAAACTAATAGTAATTCCTCTATAACATTTAATTTCAAATGTAATATAAATTCAATTATAAACTGCTAGGGTGAATATGTTTGAAAATTGAAATTAAAATTACCTGTAATCAATTAGAGTTAGTTGTACTCTCAGGTTATTTTTTCCCCATGATTGGATTGTCTAATAATGATGTAACTTTCTTATAACATATATTATAATATTCCCATTAACAAAAGTCTAACATTAATTAAAAAAGGATAAATAAAAAGAAAATTTACCTATGATAAATTTCCCAAGAACCCTACTTTGGTTCATGCCATCAGATGGAATGAAATTGAATATGAAATGGGGTGGTTTCATGTAGTATGTTTTTATATAAGTGTTCTAGTAAAAAATGATTTTGTACTAATGCCGACTTTCTAAATAATTCCATTTATTTTCAATTATCTGAAAGTTATATGTCACATAAATCAATACTTCAGGTTGAATAGTTCTGCACTTTGTTATAAGTTGTTGTCCACTAACTTTTTCTTGAATGGTTGTTTCCTGCCAATTTTAATAGCACTCATAGGTTTAAAATAATAGTGTAGATAGTGATAAATAAATTGAATTGAATATTCATTTGAATAATGGTTGATGTAAATTTAATTTTGATATTTATTTTCATTAGGATTTCAATAAATGTTAAAATAAACAAAAGAATTGTTGGTTAATAATATGTATGCATACTCAGAGGTATGTACAATTCCACGATAACTTCAAAGGCATGTACATTTGAATGATATGTTGAAATATTTTTTATTGTATGTGTAACAAATTAATTTCTATAATATACTTTGTGATATACAATGTACATATTTGGATGCATACTGAACGTATCTATTAATTGTAGTAATATACTTTGTAAAAAGTACTTCATATGCTTAAATTTGAAACAAATATCGATCAAGCTGCCCACTTACATATCCATTTCATAGGTAGGTGTGTGTAGTAATATACTTTTAGAGTATGCATAATTTACTTTTTTCACGTATTGTATGTAATAAAGAGATTTATACTTGACATATCTATTAATTATAGTAATATATTGTCGTAATTAAGATAATTACAGTAATATATTACCATAATTAAGCTAATTACAATAATATACTCTATGGTAATTGCAATATTCAAACCAGTATGCGCAGCACATTTTTATTCAGATGTATACTATACATATCTTTTGGATTAAATTTCAATTAAGTGCAACATGCATAGTTACTTTTTTTTAATCAATTACATGTGAATTTCCAACATGATTTACCTGCCCACCTATTGTTCATCTTCAGATTTATATCCATTTTCTCTAAGAATTAAATGTATGCATACTCTATGAGACACAATGTATGGATTAATATATTCATGTAAATTTTGGTGAAATACAATGAATGCAGTAATATACTTTGTGAGATACAATGTACATTTCAGTGAGATACAATATATTCCTATATATTTCAGTGAGATTCTATATAATACTGTACATTTTAGTGAGATACATTTTAGTGGGATACAATATACTCTCTGACATATAATTCATGTGGAATTAAATCTATGAGATACTATATGTGTAATAGTAAATATATATATATTGTGAGATAGAATGTATTTAGTATTAAATCTTTGAAATACAATAAATTTTAGTGACATACAGTGTATGCGGTATTACATTTATGTATGCTCTGTGAGATAACATTTATGAAGTAATATATTCCTGTACATTTTAGTGAGATTCAATAAATATTTTTTATACAATGTATTCAGTAATATATTTCAGTTCATTTTAGTGAGATACAATGTATTTAGTGAGTTGCAATGTGTGATTTATGAATACAATGTATGTAGTGAGATACAATGTATTCAATTGGATACATTCCATCAGGATACCATGTATTATCTATGAATACACTGTTAGGTCATGTGATATATCAATATTACTAATAAAATATAAACATATTTAGTACTATTTCAAGTGTTTTTCTTAAATTTCATACACGCAGTACATAATTATAACATACAACTATTAGTAGAAAGTAACAATTCAAAGAGGCACAATATAATGATTAACCAATTAGAAAAAATATATTAACTTCATGCTTAATACAATGTATACCATAGAATAGATTTTACTATTTTTAATTATCGATGTAAATCTATAATATCTAACTCAACATTTCATCAATAAAGAGTAAATCAATGATTGCTATGTAATCTTAGAATTTTGATGACTTTGTGAACCACATTTGAATGATGTGTACTTCAATTTTCAATGTTTCATCATCTTCAATTGAAATTTATCGTAATTGGGTATCCAAATTGGCCATTTTTTATAAATTTCATTAATAATGAAAATAATAATTTTTTAGTAAATATAGCCTCATTATAAAATGAGTAACATAAAATAAAAAATATGTTAAAGCTATAAATTTTCATAAAATGTAATAGTTAAAAAATTTAATAAATAATGTCAGTTTTTAAAGATTTATTTATAAAAAATGTTAGTTGTATGCCTCAATGGTTTATTATCAATGTCACATATTAGAAATTTCCAACCTCTCTTATTTGTTACTCTGGATATTTCTACCTATAACTGACCACAAAAAAACATCTTATCGTAAGTATATGCCAACAAAAGAAAGATATTTTCCTTGAATTTTTTTAATAGTCATTGTAAACGAAATAGTTAAAGGATATTATCCCATTTAAACATTGAATGGACACCTAGAATATAAATGAGTCATATTTTTCCTAGTTATGAAAGTATGTTTTCCACAATGAGTTCCAGTTAGAATCTGAGCTCTCATTACATGTTATCCCAAATTTGTGACTATTAACCACATTCCATTACAAAGTCCATAATATTAGTCTACATTTATCAATAACATAATTGGTACCCCCACTCTAAGAATTAATTAATGACATGGAAAACCATAGATATTGATTCCATTTAGAAAATCTAGGGTATATATGTTCTCTGGTGTGTCTCTATCTAAACATTCTTGGCAGACAGAATTAAAATTAAGATAGACCTTCTCTCCTAATTAATGATAGAATAAAATCATTCAATTGTTGGATAACATAACATGTTGGTGCTAAAATAGCTTGTTATTTTAGGTATTATTGATCATTGTACTTTATAGATAAATAGAACTATGTGCTCTGAATAATAACATCAACTCGGTTTTGAAATGCAGTAAGTAGACAACCTTATGGAATGTGAATTTCTATCTCACCATATGTTTGATCACCAAGCATGCCATCAACTATTTTCATAATCCAACTTGAAAAATATTTGAGTTAAAAAGATTCCATATAGTTCTTAGATTAATGTAGTCTCATGTTCACAGTGAGGTGAATAACATGATAATGTTGCCATATATAATATGAATTTAGACTTTCAAATACTATATCGCTTCTATTCCCACAATTCACAACTGATTGAATATACTAAAAATCTCCACTAAAGATAGTTGTTTTTCCACCAAATGATAGATAAGAATCATGTTGGATATTTCTTGAAATTTTTTTCCTCAAGGTATGATCCAAAGCAACAAAGAAATATTTGTGTACCATTGGATCCTCATCCCAAATAATTAATTTTTTTCTTTGTAAAAGTTCAACCAATTAACTTACTTGTTGTATGTTTCAAGTTGATTTATCTATGAAAACAATTTGAATACCAAATCGAGAGTGTGTTATTCTCCCACTAGGGAGCACCAAGGATGTTATACCACTTAAAGCTAAAACAATTAAAATATGTCCCTTTGAGTGAGGTTGTGGCATTATTATTTTTCATAAGAAAGTTTTATTTGTGTATCCATTTCCATGTGAAAAGAAAAAACCTTTGGTAGGAATTTTTTATTCATTAATAATTTTGGTTAGCACATTTCCTTGTTCATTGGTTATCTTTTCATTTATAATAGAAAATTCTTCTCAAAGCTTGTCCTTATTATAATTTTTTTCTGATGAAATCAATTTATATCCAATGAATTTAGTAAATGAATCTGGAAGAGGCATAAGAGGATAATCATTCATTGATCTTATGTGGGTGCGAAGCATGTTGTAAATAACCAATAATGCATATTGTTGTAGTTGATGATCTGTGAGATGTATTTCTATTATCATAAGATCTTGTTAGATATGAATAAAAAATGTATTTCTAAAATAATTTCTATCAAATAAGGGAAGAAGAAATAGTTTCAGGGTGAGACTCAGGATATAGAAACAGGATAATGTAATACATTTAAATTTCTAATAATGAGTTAGTTATTTAAAAAAAAAGATGATTTTGTTATAACATACAGTTTGTAATTCTATGAATGATTTAGTTATTTATTTAAAAAAGAATAAAATAGCACTTGAATTTCTAACAATAAATTATTTCAAAAAAAGTATATAAAAAGTTTATAAGATCCAATTATACTACATTTAGATGTGGGAATACATTTTTTAACTCTATGCATTCTTAAAAGAAATGTTAATTAAAGTCTCTATGGAAAAAATTATACGTTTTCAACATAGAATTAATGACTATTATAGTAGTCTGAAGAAAAAACTAATTTTTTTCATATCATTAGTGTTTGTACCCAACATACAACATATGCACAAAGTAGTAAGTTAAATAATTAATATATATGATTACAATTAATAAATATTTTGAAACATATATACAGTTCAAGGTTCAATTATAGACTTTATATGCTTTAAAAGAATATTTACAACACTAGAATCCATTTTAAAACTGAAGAGGATAATTTTCACAATACCTGAAATGCAAAAAATAAACCTAACTTTGGGAAAGATAAATTGATGTTCTTTGTTCAGTAATTTAGATAAATAAAAAATAGTATGAATATAGTATATATACCAGTAATAAATTACATTTAATAACATGTTATGTTGATTAAGTCAGGTAAAAACATAGTTATTAACTATATACAAACAAGAATAAAAATATACAAAACAACACTAACTTTTGAATACGAATAATCATAAAAATTTAATATTTTCTACTATATATACAGTTATAAGTGCTATTGTGAATGCACTAAATTAACCAAAAAATGAGAAGAATATGAAAATGGGAAATCTTTTCATTATGTAACTTAGATTTATGTCATAAGTAAATTTAAAAAGGATAAATCATTGTAGTAATAAAAAATTCATATACCTTGGAATTGTAACATGTTTTTTTGAATATATGTAATATATTCAGAAAATATTTTCCATCTACTACTCCATAAATGGTCCGGTCATGAAACTGTGTTTGAGAATAATAATTTAAAAAACAACGTTTGTTATGAATTCCTCATTTCCGAAATTGAGTTCTCTATAATAGCCTTAATGAATTATGTATCATCACTATGTAATCCCAAATCATAGTAGGATTCTTATAAAGTGTGATGGACGATATGATTGATATTCAAGATATCATTAAAATAGGTTGGACTTTTAACTTTAATGAGAAAAATTTTAAGATAATATAACTCCCCAATTGTGGGAGGAACATAATTAAATCTACCAATAGAAAATCCTCACTTTCTAGGATATAATCTTCATTCTCCATTGTGGTAAATAAATTTTTTAGTAAATCTAATATATGTGAGTAGTAGTGCTTTATAGTAAGTTAGGTTTTCTTTGATCCAGGTGGAGAACAATGTTTAGGCAATTATTATTTTCGATAGAATGTCACCATGATTGGATCCATCAGAATAAGTTGTGTTTTGTTCACCATGAAAATGGAAGTAAAATATCTTAATTAGGGGAAACTGGAAATAGATTTCATAACCATATATTCTCCATGAATACTCACACGGTGGAATATATCGACAATCATAGTAAATTTTTATCTCATCTACCTATTTTTTCACCTTCCTCGATATTTTTTGTTTCATGTAGAGAAGATGTGAATTAGTCATTCCCTTTTTTGATGTATTTAAAAAAATAATTTATTGAACACAACTGATTATTTGTTTTAATGTTGAGGTGAGCTTGGTATTTAACCAAAAGAGATGAATTATAAGGGAAAACATAACGATTGTCTAGTTTAACACCATTATTTGATACTGTTCAACCTATTTATAGTCTTCTATATGTAGAATATCCATCCTCATCCAAACTTGAATACTAAAAAATTTTTTTGGGAAAAACATTTACCACTTAAATTTTTTTTAGGAAAGGTAATCATGGGTTATTAGAATCACATTGTCCATGAATCGTGTAGTTTTTCACACATTCATATAAAATAGGTTAATCTCTTTTATCTGGTATTTCTATTGAATGTATCAGATTTATAGTATCATTTATTGATATTTTATATTTAGATTCAAGAAATACATGTATATGGACATGATATAGACCGCATTTTTGAAATTCAATGGTGTGTACACCTGTATAAAGATGTAGGTCAATGTTACTTGTATTTATTTTTTTAAAAGGCTAAAATGACATATTAAAATGAATTTGAAGATAACAAATGATACATGCTTGATAATTTCCAAAAAGAAACCCATATTTTAAATATTTCATTAAATGATCAACCTTGACATTGAAAACCCTTGATAATATTTTGTGAACAATCTGATGGATGGAGGTTCTGACTTTTAAGAAATCGTGTAATGTCAGGATAACATGGGTTGAATGTGAAAGTGGGGAACAGATCTAGATATCCAACCTAGTTACAAATTTTCATTTCATCGTGATAATTTTGAATCATGTATCTTGGTCTAGAAGTGAAAGGTAAAGGAAAAATAATATGTTTTCTACAAAGTGTACCATCACACTCACCTCTTAGGTAAGCTTCTTGCAAACCACTATATAACTCAAATCTTAATTATATTTTTATTAAATTTAATGTAGGAAAAACGTTGAGATTCAGACATCGTATATGCATTAACTATAAACTGTTGTAAGATTCATCTTGAATGTAAAGTATCACATGTTGATTTGGTCTGAATTAAAACTGGAATGAAAAGTACTCTCTTGTTGTTACTTTGTGAAATTTTGAAGTTATGGAAGATGAATTGTGATAAACATTATTATAATACCCATATTTACTAGTGAAAAATATTATGGGATTTTAAAACTGAAAATATAGATGACGAAGTCCATCTATATGTTTCAATTCACCCGATCGTGTTTGTATAATGACATCTCTGCCCTCATTAACATCTTCAATATCAACAACTATTATCATAAAAATTTATTCTGATGTTTTAAAGTTGTATGTATGTGAATCTAATCCCCTTCATCTAATTAGACTAAGATTTAACTTTGGGATAGAATTTGTATCGAATAAATTCCTTAAAGTTCTTGATGTTTCAAAGGATCAAATAACAACTCAGAAGGGGGTGTTGAATTAGTTTTTCAGTTTGATAAGTTTAAATCAGTTTTAAAAATGTACCCCCTAAAACATATTAATATATATTTCCTTATCTTATTTTTATAAAAACTCCTGTAAGAAAAATTAGGAAAAAAAGTAAATCGCACAACATTTACAAGGTTTGGCCTTAGTCTGAGAACATACATCGTTTCCGTAGCCACTCTCGTGGGTTTATGGAAATCCATTATTATGAATAAGTGAATAAAACTTGTGCCAAATCCCATTAGACACCTTCTATCTCCTGATAGGAAATATTATTCTGACTCCTGTTAGTTTAAAAAGTTTCTTACAAAACAATTGATCCCAAAAAAGAATAATTCTTTGTTAAAATTTTTCCAAAAAAATATCATTTTGGATCTGATTTTTTTTATCCAATTCTCTAGATCGGATGAGGTCAATACGATTCTACCTTACTCAATCTGTACTTCTCAAAATCAACTCAAATGCTCAGTCTGATCTTCTTATATCCGATTAACTTAATACGATGGAATCAATATGATGAACCCATTCTCAATATGAAAAACTCAAACTCTTCTCAAATATTCAATACAATTTTCTCAATACAATGTTTCTCAATATGATTCTATTTTTTGGTAAATAAAACCTCTAGGTGTCTGATCTTCCTCAGAGATCTCAGTCTAGAAATAAATTTCACTAGAATTCTTCATCGCTGTGCCTTTTTTTGTTATGTGAAAGTTACAATGAATGAAATATCTGAGCAACTATTTATAGGAAACTCGAAAAAATAAAAGCAGGAAGCTTGAAAACTTTACCCACTTCCTCAAATTTCAAAAACTCTGAAAAACACTCAGATTTAAACTTCAAATTCGACTTCTTCAATACTCCTCTGATTTATTCAACGTTTATAAAAAACTGAATTTCAAGTTTGAACTCTTTAAATCTTTATATAAAACTTCTGGAATATTATTTTTCAGTCTTCTTTGTAATCATCTCCTTACGAATTCCATTTCTTTCTTAGATCATTACGATTGGTTTCCTTCTTAGCTCTCTATTTATTTATCATCTCATTACAATTCCTATTTATTTCTCAGATCATTAAAATTTCTATTTCTTTCTCATCTCATTATGATTTATTTTTCTTTATCAGCTGATTATAATTTTTTTTCTTTCTTAGATCATTTCTATTAAAATTTATTTCTCATCTCATTACGATTTCTCTTTTTTTTATTGGCTCATTATGATTTATATTTCTTTATCAGATCATTAAAATTGAATTATTCACTCTACAACTTTTAAATTCTTCAAAATTCGCAAGCTTTAAACATTCTTACATATTGCAACTTCTGAGTTTAGTACTTCTGGAAATGATACAATATTTACAATTCCTCCATTTCTTCAAAATATTTTTTCATGAGTATGTTTCATGATTTATGATAACTTCAGGATTATAAAATCATCATCTGACTTATTTATAAATTTTGAGAGTTTTCTAACTCCTACCTTCACTTTCTTCAACAAAACTCTTCAACGTCATTACGATTCAATTCTTAAAAACCTCAAAACCTGAGTTCAAAATCCTGTTTCCAGAAAACAAAAAACTTTTCTCCCCCATTATGTTTGGGTTTGAAAAATCAGAAACTTTCAACTTTTTATAGAACTCACTATGATGGACTGGGTACGATTCCTAAAAAAATAGTCTTATAAAAAATGGTTGGTTGTCAACAAATACAAAAACTTTGTTAAATAAATATTTCTCAAAGGTTCTTTAATACCACCCTTTTTATTTGTTAAAAACCCTTGTTAAAAACTTTTCCAACTATTGGATTTTTTTCACAACATAACTTTTGTAAATAACTCGAGTTTTTTTGACTTTTATCAAAACATATCCTTTCTCAAAAGAGAGTGTCCAGAAACCACACTACTGTATAAAGTAATTTTTTTTAAGGAATTACATATCTGAGTGGAAATTAAATTTTTTGGCCATGTAAAGATAAACCCCTTCACTTTTAACGTTTCCTATCACTTTTATTTTTCTCTCCCCCATTTTATGATAACTAAAACTTCATATTCATAAAATAAAGAGAAGTTAAAACTTCTCACAAAGTACAAAGCTGTTAATTTATCCCCCCCCATTGTCAATATAATCCAAATCATGGTGGGGGTTCTTTCTTACAAGGTTTTCATGACCCCCTCCATCCAATGATTCCCCTATTGAGCTGGAAATGAAGAAAGATATATAATGAACCCTGATTCTTACCACAAGTAGGCCCCAGGGGGAAGACCATCACGAAGGGTATAGAATCTCATGAAATTAGAGGCATTTCCCTTTTTATAAGAAAACAAGATCGGGAGATAAGATGGTTCATTCCAAAACAACTCTAAGACATATATATATATATAATAAATACAAAACCATACCACATGAATGTTTAAAATATAACTGTTACAAAACAATAGTCTACAAAGTAAATACCGAAAACATGGATAAGCAGTGACACAACAACTATCCCTAGGTTTGAGCTAGTAATGCTCAGAACGGTCCACATAGTCCCCTTGGAAACCTGAAAGTAGTTTTATATACGTAGGGAGAGAATAAAATAATACTCAGTAGAAAAAAATAAAAGTCTCTCAATCACAAGTGGAAGAAGCATACTAATACCCGTATGATAAAAAAATAGAAACCAACAACACTTAGCATGGAATACTACCCATCCAATCCTCACCAAGTCACACTCACCAAATAATGAAAGTCAAGTAAGGTAATATACTAAGTACATCAATGTTTGGGTACTCCACACCACTTCCCAAAAGTTAACTACGCATACCCTAATGAAAAATGTCTCGTCGCTTCCACACTCTTCCACAAGCCCCACCTCACAACCCGTCCACACACACCTGGGCCTCAAAGCTAGTCCTGCAACCTGGGCATACGAATCTCACCACATCCTGCCCGCACACACTTGGGCCACAACCATACCATATCCCACTCATAGACACCAGGTCCACAACCATACCATATCCAAATGACACCTGGGAAAAACACTACATCTCATCCCTTGGACACCTGGGAAAGCATACCTCACCTGTAGACACCCGGGCCTCACAAGAACACCACAACCTGCCCAAATAATATTAGGCTACCAATGCCTAGAAGAGGGGTTATGAAGAGACAATAATTATCCATCAATCCTGCCACCAGGATGTTTGGAAAATTTACCCTCCCCCGTGACAATGGGGTGTTCGAAACATAGTTCTCAACTAGGGTGGGGTTCATATAGAAAACACAAGGAAAATACAGGTATATATATTTTGCATCAAAAACTCAAGACTAACCTATGGGTTCTTCCTAAATAAACAACTATCCCACAAAACTACCCTTTCTACTACCTCTAAATGAACAACTACACAATAAGACACAATTAAATTCAATACCCCAACCAACTCATTTAACCAAATATCACTATTTATTATGAAAACCTATTTATTAATTATATCCCTACCTGAGAAACTACCAAGCACAACATGCAACAATCCACACAATATAAACCAAGTAGAGGAAGAATAACCATATTAAAGAAACTCAGTTTATATTTCCACTCTATTTAACACCCATACCAACCACTACCATCTTCATTCTTCAGATTTATTCCACCCAATCCATCCTCTCAACAACAAAACCCCCAACTCATAGTCAAACTTAGCAACATATCTCATAAAAACTAACCCCTATAGCCCCACTATATAACAACACCACGCCCATCACACCTAGTAACATAAACATAGAACAAACCAAACATGAATCCTTGCTTCTGAAACACTACCCATCAATTCCACAATCAATCAATATCTCAGCCCGAGATTCCATTACACCACCCATATCACCCCACCTAACAATAGTTCTCTCAACCTCAGCACCACACAACCACACAAGGAACAAGAGATAACAAAACCACATAAATCATAGAGCCACACTAGACAAGGAAGGGTGTATCTATATTTAGCAAACACTTGTTCTTTAATTCTACTTTGATAATTTATGAGTTATCACAGAACAAGTTTGATCCTAAAGAATCCATTTATTTAACTGGGTATACATGGTTAAACAATTGCATATATACAAAGCTATTAAAAAAATGATAAACAAAAGGTCATCACAAGGCATCCCGAGTGCACAAACAAATACCACCAATGACCATAATTTTTATACAGCCCATACAACTCACGATATCAACAAAATAGATGCGTGCGTCACTTTTTTCCATCCCATGTTTATTATTTTAAAGCCGATTCAATTATATTTATTAAATTTGGATTCAAATTCCCACACATGGGAAACATTCGAACACCCACCCTGCATGATACACAAATAAGAGGGATAAAGGGATCCCTACATCAATAAAATAATGATCAACACCTCCTCCTTGTTCCAAATAGGGGGTGTGCAAGGCTCTAGGGAATGTGATCCCATGGTGAAACACAGATGCATAGATCCTCAGGTAAGAAAGGTTTTGGGGATGATCGGTAGTAAAATTAATGGGAAATTTACAAGAAATGAAATTTTTCATCTTCAGAAAGGCCACATACTTTATCAATATAAGAAACAATTTCAAAAGCTGTTAAAGTAGGATCATGATCAAGAATACACATTTTGACTATATAAGGATATATCCAACATTAGGGATTTAAATATATATTTTAATTCCTTTGAAACGGCTTCAAAAACACTTAAACATGGTTTTAAACTCATTTGACGTCAATAAAACATTAAAGGGGAGATTTTGGAAAAATTGGGAAAAGCTGGAAATTTTGAAAAAGTGTCAAAATGACTCATAATTAGGTGATTCACCATCGTGGGTAACGAGTGGGTGAGTCACCGATGGATGACTCACCCCTGGATGAGTCACCCATGTGAGCTAACAGTGATGAGCTACTAATGGCGAGTCACCGTTCAGCGAGTCCCCATTCAATGAGTCACTGTTCAGCGAGTCACCATTTGGTGAGTCACCATTAGGAGAGGCACAGTTTGATGAGGCATCATTTAGTGAGCTACTATCCGGTGATTCACCATCACTACTCACCATCATGACCCACAATCAACGACTCACCATTAGTAACTCACCGTCAGTGAGTCACCATTGCGAGTCACCAATGTGACTCACCAATGGGATGTCCTACCTTTGCCACCTACTAGTGGATGACTCACTGTCAGACGAGATACCATTGGAAAAACTATATTTTTGAAAAACTATTGAAATGAGCTACCATGAACTCCCATAACACCTCAAATTCAATATTTTCACAAATTAATGAATATGGTAGGTCTGATACATTACATCAGATACCTCTCAAACTATTCTCACCCTCAATAATTCAAAACTTTCCCAGAAGAAATTCGGGTCCAAACAACCACCTCGTAAGATAACTCTCAAGGATCTTAATATACTTGAAACACTACTACAATTTGGACATCCCAAGGCCCGAAAATAAAACACCCTATATTGATAGAAAGATATAGTGAAACCTCAACATCCAAGAACACATACTCTAACACCTACTACACCAACTTTCCACAAGACACACAACACAAGCACCAAAAGCTACATTGTTTGAACATATGAATTAAGGAATTCCTTCATCCATGTCAAGCTACTATCCACACTGGGAGACACTGACTTGCCCACACTGGTTTATTCACATCTCAATTAATGCATCTCGATTAGGAATCTAGTCTTCCCCTTTCCAATTTCATGAATTTATCACACATCATGAAACAAGGAAAAAACTCATCTCATAACAAACAAGGTTCAAGCATTACATTATAAAGGGAAACACATCAAGTAAAAACTCAAAACAACTTTGATTATTGGTAATGCGTTTTCATCTCCTTTTCCCAAGTACTCTCCTCCAGGCCACCATGCCTCTACAATACATGAACCAAGGGAATGATATATCTATGAAAGACCTTCTTATAATGATCCTGGATCTCTAATATCACCTCCACAAATGTTGCGCCATATTTTACATCCAACTCTCCCCATTTAATGGCATGACATTCATCATGAAGATACTGAAGAATATGGGAGATATGAAACGCGTCGTAGACCTTCTCTAACTACAGTGGTAGCGCCAACTGGTATTCCACATTTCCAAACCACCCCAACACCTCAAAGAGTTTGATGAACCTGGGAGAAATATTTCTCCCTCTGTTAAACCTATGATGCCCACATCAAGGGGAAACCTTCAAGAACATGTGGTCCCTAACCTCAAACTCTAAGGTCCTCCTCCTATGATCAGCATACGACTTCTACTGGTCTTGTTCTTCTTTCATCCTCTCACAGACAAGATGAACCATTCTTTGGCATGCCCTTCACAACCCTCGGACTAAGAGAATCTATCTCCCCAACCTTTTTCCAGCACAAAATTGAACGACACGGGCTTCTATACAAAGGTTTAAATGGATCCATGCCAATGGGAGAGTGATGCATATTATTATAGGAAAACTATACCAAGGGAAATTGTCGCACTCACGATCCACCAAGGTCCAAGACACATGGCCACAACATGTCCTCAAACATTTGGATGGTTCGCTCTGTCTTCCCATCTATCTGAGGGTGGAAAGAAATGTTGAGGCGTAATTGAGTGCCAAAGGAATACTTCAATCCCTTCTAGACTTGTGAGGTGAAACATGTTTCTTGATTTGATACAATGGATCTCAAAACTCCATACAGCCAAACCACCTCATCCACATACCTCATAGTTATGTAATCCACTAAACCTGACTCCTTAATCACTAAGAACCGATCTGATTTCGTCAGCCAATCCACTACTAAACAGATCACATCATAGACTCCATAGGCACTGAGTAATCCTATGAAGAAATCCACCAATATGTCATCCCATTTCCACTTAATGAAATCTAAGGTATACAACAAACCAAAGGGTATATGATGCTCAGCCTTTACATGCCAGCACACTAAGTACTTCACCACAAACACTGCCACTACCCACTTCATCTCGGGCCACCAAAATTGGTCCCTCAAGCCACAATACATTTTATAAATTATTGGGTGTACCATTAAAGGCGATATATGAAACTCATAGAGGACTCGATCATGTATCACCTCTAGAATAAAAAAAATTACAAAGAATATCATCCAATAATTACCATCCTCCATTCATCTCTTCATAGCATCACCCTGTTCAATGTGATCGCACATCACCTCTAACTCTGAGTATCCCCACCGAGACTCCTCCACCTGTTGCATCAGAGTAGACTGCACCATAATCTAAAATAGATAGTATTTTCTGCCATCTATTCCTCCATCTAAGTGCAAGGTGACCAACTCCTCCACCACCTTCCAGGCATCCAAATATTCCCAAAATACCTCATTCTATGAATTCTTGTCCAAATAATTAGCCATGAAATATCCCTTTCATGAGATGTAAGAGATTTTGAAGTTGTAGCCCTAGAGAAACTACATCCACCTCCATTGCCTCAAGTTTAGATCTCACTGGAAAAATATATACCTCAAGCTCTTGTGAGCTGTGAAGACCCTAATGTGATCCCCAATGAGATAATGCCACCACAACATCAGCACGAACATGACCGCCACTATCTCCAGATCATGGGTGGTATAATTATGGTCATGGGGAAATAACACCTTAGACCCATAAAAGATCACTCCCCATTGATGCATCAACATGCATCCCAAAACACGACAGGAAGCATCACAAAACACCTCGAACATCACCCATTCCTCTTGAAATCAGAGCACTAGAGCACTAACCAATTTCCCCTTCAAATAGATGAATGTTTCCTAACACTGATCACTTTACAAAAAATCTTGGACCCTTCTGGTCAGAGTATTCAACGGGGCTGTAACTCAAAATAAATTAGGTACAAACATCTGGTAATAGACTACCAGACCGAGAAAACTATGAACCTATGCAACATTCTTGGGTTCTTTCCAAGAAAAAACTACCTCAACCTTCGACAAACCCACTGCTATACCCTAATAAGACACCATATGTCCAAGGAAGTGTACCTCTCTTTTCCAGAACATTCACTTTGAAAACTTCCCATAGAGCTAGGGGAGTTGAAGAACCTCCAAGATAGTCTTAAGATACCCGGAATGATCCTACTCTAACTTCGATTAGATCAACATATCATCGATTAATATGAGGATGGAATGATCTAGGAACTCACGAAAAATAGAGTTCATGAGACCTATAAACACGACCGGTGTGTTCCTAACACCGAATGATATAACCACGAACTCAAAGTTACCATACCTGCACCTGAAATATTTCTTTAGGATATCACCCTCCTTCACCATCATCTGGTGATATCCAGACCACAAATCTATCTTCAAGAACCAACTTTCTCCCCACAGCTAGTTGAAAAGATCATCTATCCTCGGGAGAGGGTAACTATTTTTGAGTGTTACCTAATTCAACCTCTAATATTCTATGAACAACCTCATACCACCATATACCTTTTACCAATAAAGACTAGATCACCCCACGGTGACAAACTAGGTTAAATAAAACCCTTCTACATCTGATCATCTATCTAAATCCTTAACTCCCATAGCTCTGAAGGTTCCATCTGATAAGGAGCCATCAAAATCGTAGAAGCAACGAGATGTAATTCTATCAAAAACTCAACTTCACATTGAGGGGATAGAGTCACAACCTACATAGTAAAAACAACCAATGACTTCCTAATAATTCTGGGAACCTACTTCATCTCATCATCTACTAATTCCACTAACAGCTTGGCCAATAAGGAAAGAAGAGGCTAGACACACTGACTGGATACTTGATAGATCCTCTCACTGGCGAAGGCCTTGTTGACCATCTACGTCTTAAAACAGGACTCTTCTCCATAAGAATTCGATAACAACATGCATAGAGTACAACCAGTAAATTCCAAGGATGACATCATATAGTTTCATCTCTAATAGGAAAATATCCCCATAGGACTGTTGTAGTCTCATCATTAGCCTACATCCCTGGAACACATCAAACAAGTTGCTCTGACCTCCGAATGGTGTACTCAACACCAGTAGAATGAGAATTCCCTCCACATCTAGTCTGAGAGAATGGGATAGACTGGGTGCAAAAAAGGAGTGTGAACCTCCTGAATCAAACAAAGCAGAAGCAAGAGTACTTAACAAACTGATTGTACCTCAGATGATCTATGGCCATGTTGGGACTGCTGCCACTACAGAATATAACTAACCATGCCCATATCCTATTCCCCTCTACTAAAAACCACCTATTTGACCACTCCTAGGTTAAGGTACCTTAGGAACACCCTATGTTTGGCCTCTACCTACTCCTTCTCCCCTTGGTGGAGGGTGAGCCTACTATCCCTGATATTGGAACTTCCCTACCAACAAATACTACTGATATGAGCACTAAACCTACCCACCTATACTATATTGAGCATTAATATCCATTATGAAGTAACTCTTAATATGGCCACAGGTTCCATAAATTAAACACCTCAATCCAAATTTCACAGGAAAATCACATATACCTAAAGGCTGAAATGAGAACTACTGAGGTTGACTACCCACTGAATGAAACCTGGAAGGCCCTGGTGCTTGAGACCTTCCATAAATATCATTTCCCTTAGAAGAACCCTATTGTATACCCTATCATGGTAAATCACCTCGTGAGTTCATCATCTCTACTATCTATGCCTTCTTTTGGATCTCCAACTACATTGGTAAGGTAAAGGGAGTAACCACGTACTGGAGAGAAGGATGAAGTGCCTTATCTAAGAATCTCACTTGATAATACTCATCCAAAAAGTTATCTGGATCAAAGCAAATGAGTTCCTTGAACTTGATCCCTAGATCTCATAACAACATACTCCCTTTCTAGAGCAAGAGTAACTCCTACCTTTTCTCAACCTTCATGGTGGATAAAAGAAATTTCATCTGAAACTCCTTCTCATAGTCAACTCACAAAACATCAACCTCTTTCCTCTATCCCAGGTACAACATCCACTATTGACATGTAGCTCCCCACATCTGGGTCACTGTTAGAGGAACTGAATTCTCTGTCAGAGCCCAGATTAAACTAAAGGTGATCACAAGTTCCTCGAGCCATCTCTCCATCTCCATATCCGAGATGATACTATCGTACCTTCACAGATCCTACCGCTAGAATTCAAAAAACATCTTCTTCCGCTAATCATCCTCCTCGACTTGATCAACCCTCTGTCGATTGACTTGATCAGCCCATTGTACCTCCACTGCCTACACTACACACAGACAATGACTGGGTTCCATAGCTGAAAAAGAAAAGGAATTACTAAGCCTGAGTAGTATGGAATTTTATTTAATATTCATGTCAATTCATTTAAGTCATTTAGTTATCCCTTTAAAATTTCCCAAAATTCTCAAATTTAAATAAAAACGCAATTCATTATGATGATTGTACCTTTTCTAGGGTCTCTACCCTAGGAATGGTGTCGCCTCACTTGGTCGTTCACTAGGCTCAGAGTCCTTATATTGGATCATAGGGGGACCTAAAATCTCATTTACTAGTTATTATTCCATCGATATGTCATGTTCCAAGGTCATCAAACATTGTTTTCCTACAAACCCATGCAATCCTCAGCGTGAATAACTCTAGACTCCATCCTATCTCTCAACCATCAACCACTGATTCCATTCAGTTACAACCCCCTCCCTCCCAAGATGCCCCTCCTGAGCTGGAAATGAAGGAATAGAGATAATGACCCATGAGTCCCACCTCCATTAGTCCATAGGGTGCCGACTAGCACCAAGAGTATATAATATCTAGAAATGGGAGACATTCCCCTTTTTATAAGAAACCAAGATCGGGAGATAAGTTGGTTTATCCCAAAACAACTCCATGACACACACACACACAAATATATATATATATATATATACATATATAATAAATCCAAAACCATCACACATGCATGTCTAAAATATAAATATTACAAAACAAGTCTCCAAAGTAAATACCAAAAACAAGGCTAAGCAGTGACATTAGAACTATCCCCACATCTGAGCTAGTAATGCCCAACATGGTCCACGTAGTCCTCCTGGAAACCTAAAATAATTTTTATAAAAATAGGGTGAGCATACAAGTATACTCAGTATGGAAAAAAAGTCTCTCATGCACAAGTGGACCATGTTGGGCATTACTAGCTCAGATGTGGGGATAGTTCTAATGTCACGGCTTAGCCTTGTTTTTTGTATTTACTTTGGAGACTTGTTTTGTAATATTTATATTTTAGACATGAATGTGTGATGGTTTTGGATTTCTTATATATGTATATATATATATATATATATTTGTGTGTGTGTGTGTCTTGGAGTTGTTTTGGGATAAACCAACTTATCTCCCGATCTTGGTTTCTTATAAAAAGGGGAATGTCTCCCATTTCGTGATATTATATACTCTTGGTGCTAGTAGGCACCCTATGGAAAAAACAAAGTCTCTCATGCACAAGTGGAAGAAGCATACAAATGCCCCTATCTGAAAACAACAGAAAATAACAACACCTAGCAAGAAATACTAGCCATCTCATCCTCATCAAGGCACACTCAACAAATAATTCATGTCAAGTAAAGTAATATAATAAGAACATCGATGTTTGGGTACCCCACAACACTTTCCACTAGTTAACCACTCATACCCTAATGGAAAATGTCTTGGTGCTTCCACACTCTTCCATAATCCCCACGTCACAACCGGCTCGCGCACACTTGGGCCTCAGAGCTAGTCCCATAACCTGGGCATATGAATCTCACCAAATCCCACTCGCACACACCTGGGCCACAACCATACCACATCCTACCCGCATACACCTGGGCCACAACCATACCACATACCGAATACACCTGTGAAGAGCACCACATCCCATACCGTAGACACCTAGGAAAGTATAGCTTTCCAGTAGACACCTGGGCCCCACAAGCATGCCATAACCTTCCCAAATAATCTTGGGCTACAAATGCCTAGAAGAGGGAGTAGGGAAGAACCAATAACAATCCATCCATCCTCCCACCGAGATTTTGGGAAAATTAACTCTCCCCCGTGACAATGGGGGTGTTTGGAACATAGTGAATCACTAGGGTGGGGTACGAATAGAAAACATAAGGAAAATGATGGTATACATATTTAGTATCAAACACTCAATACCAACCTATGGGTTCTTCCCAAACAAACAACCAGCCCACAAAACTGCCTTTGCTACTACCTCTAAATTCATAACTACACAACAAGTCCCAATTTAATTCATAACCCCAGCCAAATCATTTGACCAAATATCATTATTTATTAAGAAAACACATTTATTTATTCCATCCCTACCCGGTTAGCTACTAACAACAACATGCAACAAGCCACACAACATAAACAACATAGAGGAAAAGTAACCACAATAAAACAACACACTTCATATTTTCACTTCATTTATCATCCACACAAACCACTACCATCATAATTCTTCAAAGTCGTTCCGCCCAATCCATCATGTCAATAAGAAAACCCCCAAATCACAGCCAAACTCAGAAATACATCTCATCACAACCAAACCTGATAGCCCAGTTGTATAACAACACCACACCCATCACACTCAGTAACATAAACATAGCACAACCCGAACCTAAAACCCCACTGCTCAAACACTTCCCATCCATTCCACAATCAGTCAATCTCTCATCCTGAGATTCCATTACACCACATGTACCACCCCACCTTACGGTCGTTCTCTCAACCTTAGCACCACACAACCACATAAGGCACAAGACAGAATAAAACCGCACACAACACATGACCACACCAGACAAGGCAGGGTGTATTCAGGTTTAGCAAACACCCATTATTTAATTCCATTTTGATAATTCAGGGGTTTTCATAGAGAATGTTTTATCTTGAGGCATCAATTTATATAATCAGGTATATGTGGTTAATTAATTGCATATATATACACAATAATTCAACACATGATCAACAACAAGACATCATAAGAAATCATGAGTGCACAAACAAAGACCACCAACGACCATGATTTTCAATAGGCATACAACCCATACAACTCAAAAATATTAACAAACAACAAAACAGAAGCATGTGTCAATTTTTCCCAACCCCTATTTCTTGGTTTAAAGCCGATTAAATTTTATTTATTAAATTTGGATTCAAATTCCCTCACATGGGAAACATCCATACACCCACCCCACATGATAAACTAATAAGAGGGACAAAGGGATCCCTACCTCAAGAAATAGATGATCGACACCTCCTCCTTATGCCAGAGAAGGGCTGCATAAGGCTCGAGGGAAATGTGATCTAAGGGTGAAACACAGACGCATAGATCCTTGGGGTAGAAAGGTTCTAGGGATCCTCGGTAGTAAAAGTAAAGGGAAACATACAAGGGAAAAAGGGTCCTGGCTTTAGATAGACTAGATCCTATATCAACTAATGAAATAGTGTCAAAATCCATTAAAATCAGATCATAATCAAGACTATGAATTTTGAATATCTAAAAACATCATGAGTGTTAAGGATTTAAATATATATTTTACTTTAATTAAATGGATTAAAAACACTTAAACATTGTTTTAAAATCATTTTACATTAAATAAAACATTAAAGGGGTGAATCTAAAAAAACTGGGTAAATTTGAAAATTTTGAAAAACTGTTAAAATGACTCACCATTAAGTGAGTCACCATCACGAGTCCCTGATGGGTGAGTCACTAGTGGATGACTCACCACTAGACTAATCAACGGTGCGATCTTCCATTGACAAGCTATCGATGGTGAGGCACCATTATGCGAGTCACCGTTCGGCGTGTCACTATTCAGTGAGTCACTGTTCGGAGAGTCACCATTCGGTAAGCTACTATTTAGTGGGTCACCGTCATGACCAACTATCAGAAACTCATTGTTAGTGACTCACTGTTTGTGATTCACCGACAAGACTCACCATTGGGATGACCTACTGTTTCCTCCAATCGGTGGACGACTCACCGTAAGATGAGCTACTGTTGAAAAAACTGGATTTTTGAAAAACTCTTTAAATGACCTACCATGGCCTCTCAAAAGACCTCAAACACCATATTTTCTCAATGTAATGGACCGAGGAGGTCTGTTCCATTACAGAGGTCTAGTAAATCATTTAAGTAGGCTGAACATGAAGTTACAAACCCAATTGCACAAATATTTCTTTCGGTATGGCTTTTGTAAAAATATCAAAAATTTGATACTTTATTGAGATGTATTCCAGAATTACAAATCAAAAAAAAAACTTTCTCTTTTATAAAGTGAAACTTTATATCAAATTGTTTTTATCGTGAATGATGGATATAATTTTTAGAAAGATAAATTACACTCTGATTATCACAAAGTATCATCAATGGTTTAGAAACTTTCACTTTCAATTCTTCTAGCTAAACTTTTACCCACAACATTTGAGTACAAGCCCGAGTAGTTGCTACATATTCAAATCCAGAAATGCTAAAATTTACTGAACATTGTTTCTTACTATTCCAACTAACACAACATTCACCTAAGAAAAAGTTTTCTCCTGAAGTTGATTTTCCATCATTACAATATTTATCCCAATCGGCATCATTATAACCATGAAACTTCATCACACAATTTATTTTGTATAACAACCCATGGGAAGTTGTTCTTTTGGCATATCTCAAAATCCTCTTTTCTTACAACATATTTGATTATTTTGGATTACATTGATACCTAACACACAAAGTCAAAACATAAACCATATCAAGTCTTGAGGCTATAAGGAAAAATAAACTTCCTATCAGTTTCTAAAAAATTTTCTGAATCACATGTTTTCCGGATTCATCCTTAATAAACTTTGTACTCACAGATATTAGAGTAGAAACTTCTTTAGATTATTCAATCCCAAAATTATTTAAAAATTCCTTGGAATAATTTTCTTGACATAAGGAAATGTATTTTTCCTTTTTTTGAACTTGTCATATAAGTAAGAAAGTTAATTCTCCCAACATAGACATTTAAAAATTTGTCTTCATTTCCTCATAAAATGTTTTAAAAACATATTCTATATCCCAAAAAAAATATCATCCTCATAATAAACTATAATTAGAGTTCATTAAACAACATATTTCACTTATAAGTTGTTGTTAACTTTTCCTTTTGAAAAGTTCGACATTCTCAAATAATTTTCAAGTTTAGAATTATATGCACGTGGAGCTTGTTTCATACCATGAAAATATTTCTTAAATTTAAAAACATTGTTTTCATCCTCATTATATAGAAAACCAAAAGTTTTTTCAATGTAAACATCTTCCAAAATCATACCATTTAAGATAGATAACATTACATTCATCTGATAAACTTTGTAATTCTGATGTTCAACCACTGAAATAAAAATTCTAATAGTTTAAATTCTTGAAGCTGGTGAAAAGATTCTTAAAAATCCACACCTTCCGCCTAGGCATATCCTTTAGAAACAATCTTGTATTTTTATCTTTAAACTTCTCTATTTTCATTCAACTTGTTTCTATAAACACACTTCGTTCCAATAACATTTTTATTTTTTCTCCTTTGAACAATTTCTCATGTTTAATTTTTCTCAATTTGATCCAACTATTCAATCATAGAATCCACACATTATTTTCATTTAATAACTTTTGAAACTGATTCTAGTTCAACTTTTGAGATAAGTGAAGTATGATTATCTAATCTCAACTTTCTTCTAATATGAACTGGAGCATTATAATTTCCAATAATATTTTTAGACTCAACATGTTTTTGTAAGGTAGGAAATTTCAAATTTTCTCTCCCAACTTCACGTTCCTCATCACATGATTCATATGAATCTTGATAAGGATGTTTTTAATTAATTTCTCTATTTCTGTAAATCTCCAGTTTACCCTCTTCATAGTTCTCAACAACTTTTCTTAAGGAATTTTGATTTTCAATTACATTCACATCATATGAGTCCACAAACTTTTGTAAATTTTTGTTCCATAATTTGTAACTTATTTTATTTGGTGAATAACCCATAAATGTTCCTTCCTAAGCTTTCTCATCAAAATTTTCTAGATCCCGATTTCTTATTTTAAGTAAACATGGACTTCCAAAAACCTCAAAGTATTTCAATGATGGTTTTTTGTTATTCCACATTTCATAAGGAGTCATGTTGGATTCTAGTCTCAACAAACATCTATTCTGAACATGTACAATAGTACTAAAACCTTATTTATAGTAAAAATTTGAAATTTTATTTCCAGTTAACATACTTCTTCCCATTTCCACCAAACTTATATTCTTTCTTTATACAACTCCATTTTTTGTGGAGTATAGAGAGAACTATACTGATGTTTGATACCATGATTTCTCAGATAAGTTTAAAAATCATTTCTTGTGAATTTGGTACCATTATCTGTGCTCAACTTTTTTATAGAAACCCAAATTTCTTTCTCAACATATTTTCTGAAGAATTTGAACATTTAAATAGACTCAAACATGTGATTCATAAACATGATGTTTTTATCTGAGTGAAATCATCAATAAAAGCGATAAATTATAAACCAACTTTTATTGATTAATGTCTCATCATCACACCTAATCAGAATGAATAAGCTCAAGTGGTCTAGTAGATTGAATCTTGACTCTTTTATGACTTTTGTTAGTCAAATTACCTTTTTGAAAAGTTACCCAAACATCTTCTTATCTTATTTTTAATTTTGGAAAGTTTCAAATGAAATAAAATTAGAAATTTTGTTCATAATTTTATATCCAATATTCCCAAGTCTTTGGTGCCCCGATTTTTTTCATCTCTAACACTCAATTAGTAGAAGTTTTTGAATTATTCTATTTGGAAGAGATTCCCACTATTTCTTTCTCCTTTTGTAATAACTTTTCCATCTTTCATGTTTTGGATGATACAAAAATATTTTCTAAAAACAATTTCTTTTTCATAATCACAAATTTGACTTATAATAGGTAAGTTATGTTTTATCCCATCAACAAACAAAAATTCCTTACATTTCAACTTTTCTGCATCAATCTCAGTCGTTTCGACTCCTCTGATTTTCGAGGAACTATCATTACCAAAGGTAACTAATCTTCTATCATGACTTTTAACAAGTTTCAATATTTTTATATCACATTCAATATTTTAAGAACAACCACTATCAAATATTCATGGTTTTTTCCATTTACTTTCTTTCAAAGCTGTCTCAGAAATAAAATATTTTTCCTCAACTTTCTTATTTTTAGCTTCTTTTTCTTTTTTATCATAAGAAACTTGTTCTAAAAGGATCATGATACATCTTTCAGGATGATGACCAGCCTGATCACATATTCCACAAACTTCTTCCAAACATTCAAATTTATTTTTTGTTGTAATGTTTCTAACATCTTTAGAAATCACCTTTTCAACTTTCTATACGTTATGAAAGTTAATCATTTTACTCTCACTATTTATTATTTTGATTAAACCTTCTTCCTAGAAGATATAATTTGTGCCAAAAATTACAAGATCTATGCCCATAGATTCCAAAACAGAATTAATATCCCTCAAATATTTATTTTCTATTCAAGAAATATCTTTCTCTATAGAAACATTGTTGAGTTTGGTAGCTTCTTTCAGCTCTAACACACTCAGGATGTAGACCATATTCTATTTTGAGTTAGTTTTATAAATTTTTAGATTTTATAGGTTTATCAAATCCTTTATCCACCCAAGCATTCCCAAAAAAATTTCCAGAACCTAAAATGTTCAAATAATTAGAAAAAATATTAATTTTGGTGAGTGAATATTTCACCCGATTCTCGCATTGAGCCTTCTCAGCAAATTTAGAAGTATCAATTTTTATTTACAAAGATTTTTTGAAATTTTAATTAATCTTCATCAAGGTACTTTTACAATCAAGAAGTTTTGATAGAAACTTGTTAACTACTTCTTCTTTAACTTTCAGCTTCTTACTAAGATCTTCAACCATCTTTCCCTATTCAAAAATTCTAAGTTTGTAACTTAATATCTTATCAATGTATTCCTAATACTTCATGGTGAAATATTTTCTTCCATCAACCAATTATTCAAAATATATATTCATTTCTCTAATTTCTTTCTTAAGAGTTATGTTTTACTCAAGACATGCAACAAGTTCTATTCTAAGCTGATACTCTTTATAATATTTTTCACCACATTATTCACTATCTCAGGAATCTTTGGTTTTCTAAACTTTTTCAATGAAGGTATTGAATTTTTCTAAAATTTTATCTCCATAATAATTTTTTTTAGTTGAGTTTGATTTTACTTTATTACTCAATATACTTATTTTGTTTCTAGTAAAATTTTTCTTGTATTTTTTGGATGAATTTTCTTTTTTATCATTTTTGTACCACTTCTTCCATTGATGTTTTTCATTAGAATCATCTTGATATTATCTAACTTTATTATATGGGTAATTCATAGAAATTTTTTTTATTCCACCACAAAAAAAACATATTAGAGGAAGTTTACCTCCATATTTTCCTCTTCCTCTCTAATATATTTTATATATAAGAGATATAATATTATCATTCAACTCATTATATTCCTTATCTTTGAACTCATAAGGATCATATTATTCAGAATATTGTATTTTCATCTTTCTCATAGATTTAAAATCCATTTCATCTTTCATATTATTTTTAAAAATTGGATCCTTCTTCATTTCATAAGCAACAAAAAAAGTTATGCAATTAATAAAGAGATAAGACACTTGATCTTCTAAAGAGGAAATTTTAGAATCAAACCTATCTGGGAAGTTTCGAATAAGTTTCATCACAATTGTAGAATCTTCCAGGACATCATTGAATCCTCTAATATTCAAAACAATTTCATTTAATCTAGATAATTATTCATAAATAGTTTCTTCATCTCTCATTCTGATGTCTTCATACTTACTATGCCATATTTATAGATTTTCTTCCTTCACTTTATTATTCCCTTCGAAAATACTTTCCAAATTGTCTCACATACTTTTTGAAGTATTGCGACCCATAATATTCTGATAAACATTCTCTAATAAGGACATAAGGATATTATTTCAAGCCTTTCCATCAACTTCAATGTTTCTATTATCAAAAAACATCATAGGATCATCTTTCTAAATAAGTGGAAAACCAATAGTAGTAACATCAACAACTTCTCGGCCAAGCAATTGGATATAAGGAATCATCCTATTTTTCTATCCATAATAATTTGTTCCATCAAATTTTGGAATTCCTACTATTCACAGAACTGATAGTATCCATGATAAGGATTCAACAAGGGAACCTTTCCCTTGATACCAATTGATGTTATAAATGATCAAATAAAAACTGAGAGGGGGTGTTGAATCATTTGTTCACTTATATAAGTTTCAATTATTTTGAAAAACATAACCCATATAACCTGTTAAGATATATTTCATTATCAATGTTTTATAAATACTCATGTACAAAAAAGTAGGAAAGCAAGTAAATCACACAAGATTTACAAGTTTTGACCTCAGTGTGAGAACCTACATCCTTTCCCTAGCTACTACCATGGGTCTATAGAAATCTACTATTATGAAGAAGAGAATACAACTCATACCAAATATCGTTAGAAACCTTCTATCTCATGATATGAAAGATTATACTAAATCTCATCATTTTACAAAGTTTTTTACACAAAAAAATTATCCAAGACAAAAGAATAATACTTTGTTAAATTTTCTCCACAAAAAATCAGTCTAGATCTTATTTATTTGGTTCCAATTATCTCAATATGATGAGGTAAATAAGATTATCCTTTACTCAATATGCAATTCACAATCTCTGCTCAAACACTCAATATAATCTTCCTCAGTCCGATTAACTAAATACAATGGACTTAATATGATGAACCCATTATTAATCTACAAGACTCAAACTCTACTCAAACATTAAATATGTTCTTCTCAATACAGTATTTCTCAATATAATTCTCTTGTCTCATAAACAAAACCTTCAGGTGTCTGGTCTTCTTTAAGGATCTTAGTATGAAAAGAACTTTCACTCAGATTCTTTAGTGTTCCTCCTTTTTTTATTATGTAAAAGATACAATGAATAAAATATCTGAGAAACTATTTATAGGAGACTCAGAAAAAATCAATAAATGTGAAAACTTTCCCCGCTTCCTCAAATTTCAAAAACACTAATAAATCACATTTAAACACCATCTTTGACTTCTTCAATCCTCTTATAATTTCTCTGAGATTTATGCAAATTTTAATTTCAATTTTGACCTCTTTAACTCTTTATATAAAACTTCTGGAATCTTCTTTTTGATTCTTCTTTGCAATCATCTCATTACAATTTTTGTTTCTTTATTAGATCATTACAGTTTCTAATTCCTTCTCTTCTCATTACTATTTCTATTTCTTTCTCACCTCATTATGATTTCTGTTTCTTTCTCTGCTCATTATGATTTATGTTTCTTTCTCAACTCATTAAGATCTTCATATCTTTCCCATCTAATTATGATGAAATTATTCACTCTACGACTTTGAAATTATTCAAACTTCATCATCTTTAAACATTCTGACATCTTGCAACTTCTGAGTCTGATACTTCTAGAACTGATACAATTTTTATGATTCCTCTATTTCTTTAAAAGCTTTTATCATGAGTGTGTTTCATGATTTATGAGAACATCATGATCAATAAAGTATCTTTTGACTTATCTTGAAATATTGAGAAATTTATAACTCCTTAATTCACTTTCTTCAACAAACCTCTTCAATATCATTATGACTTCTATTCTTATAAACATATAAAATTGAGTCCAGAAACCTATTTTAGAAAACAAAAACATTTTCTCCCCCTTTATGTTTGGGTTTTAAAAATCGGAAACTTTCAAATTTCTGAAATAACTCATTATAAAAAACTGTATATGATTCCTTAAAAAATCATTCTTATATAAAAAGTATAGTTATCAACACATAATAAAATTTTGATAAAAAATTATTAGAAAGGCTATTCGTTTCTAAATTGATGAATTAACTAATTGCATTCATCAAACATAGACTCTATATTTTTTACAATGATAAGGTTAATATAGGAAGCCATATCATTTTTTTTGGAGTTGGGGGGAAAATATTAAGTTAAAATTGAAAAAAAAACAAAAAAAATAGAAAATGAATAAATGAAATATCTTCATAGAAAAAATTTAGTTTTATAATTTTTTTAAAATTTAAAAATAATATAATTGGGTGATTTTTGGGGATTGACCGATAGGTGGAAATAATCTTATAATACAGTGATAGCTTTATCGATTAAGCCTATAAATATAAAGACCACCTCTATTATTCACAGAATTATCAATTCTTTCTCCCATTTATCTAAAATATAAAATTATGTTGAAAAGGTGTATAATATATTGAAAATTTCTTATATAATTCTACTTATCATAAAAATAATGGATTTTGGGTATTCAGGTGGTGTATCAAATTCACATTGTTTGATTTTACCAAGAGAATAACACAATGAAAACCTATGATAATTTTGTACATTGTATCATTTAACTATATCATCAAACCACAACATAGGGAAACGGTACATGAAATATTTTTAAGGATCACCAATATCCAAGTAATTTGTTTATAATTAATATATTTTGAGTAGAAATGTAAAAGAATAAGAAAACTAAAAAACATAAATTGGAAAAATGTAATGGGTTATACAATACCAATATGTTCAACTAATCTATAACCATTTGTATGTATTTCCTATTTTATTCATTTGAAGATTGGTTTGTGTAATAATTAATATATTTACAACATTTTTAATATAAATAGTTGATTGTAATCAATAATATAAGAAAACGTATAGAAATATATATCTATAATGATTATATAAACTTCACATAAGTGCATACCATCATCACAATCAATGTTGAGTTAATTGTTTAAATTTATTGGTGATGTGTTCTTATAATGCACATATGCTACATTAATATGAAAATGAATAAGTTTGAAATGATAATAATTTTTTTGTAACCATAAGTGTTTTAGAGAAAACAATCACTACTGATGCAATGTTGACATGGATTGATGACAATCATAAATCAAAAATGAACCTATACTTGAGTAATTTTGCTTGATTATTTCCAGTTATAGTAAAATATTAGAAGATAATTGATTATTATATTGAAAAATATTTATTTTACCGTTATCTCACAATTCAGTCAAAGTGAGTTGGCTTGCACTTGGTAAAATAATGACATCGTTGTATTAGGTATTGTGGTAGTAACACTGGATAATTAGTTAAAATATGATGAAATACAAGGAGTACATTGACCTATAATATGGGTAGAAGAATTCATTAATACATAATTATAACAGAATATTTCAGTATAACTTTTTTGTAATAAAAATTTTGGGAATTGATAAAATAATTAAGAAGATACCTATAACAATTTCATTCCATTTTTGAAAACATAATTTGCATTGCTGCCTTACCTCCTTTGAGGGTAATGTTTTTTTGTTATTATAAGTAGTTAGTGGGGGATTCATATTATCATAATGAGTTTTTAATCTCTTTTCATGTTCATATGGTGAATGATCTTGATCTCATACTATTTTTAAATTTAGATTTTGAAAAATATTTAGTGCATATATTTCAATTAAACAATACGAAGTCATAAAATTTTTTATCCTTATAAGAAGGTATCAAAAATTTTATCATAACTTCTTCCAATGTAAATCATGAAGTAGTTTTCATTTCAATGTCAATATTAGTCTTTGGGAATAAATTAAAAGTGTTGTCTATTTGTTTTACCGCATTTTTCAAACTATAGTGAATATCAGAACCCGAAATAAAAGAGTAACTCTATAATAGTTTTTATATATATTTAAAACATTATCATTTCATATAGTTATTTTTATCCACTATTAGTGGTTGGGTGGTAAGGGTTTGGGGTGAGGGGAAAGTCATGTGGTCAAGTCCCCGGGCTTGCAATTTACTGCAATTGTCTTCATAGTGTCGTTTTTCACAGTGGTGGATGCAATCGACCTGGTATTTCATATATTTATTTTTTATCATTTAATTGAATAGAGAAAGGATGTAAGTCCAAACCTATGGCAATGTTGACTTTATTTTTCATTTTCAAAATATGTTGTTCTCTAGCTTCCTTAGACCATGTTCTTCTATTTACACTCATTTGTGAAATATTTGTCATGGTGTATCCCAAATTGGTCACAAACATCTCAATAATATATGTCAAGGGAATATTAACCATAAAAAAATTAAGTGCATATCATACATGTTTGATTAACAAAAGACAAAATAAAATAAGAATTTAATACTCACTAAGAAATAAGTCAACAGAAAATGGAAGTTATATTCAGAAGATTATGGGTTGAATAATGAAATATAAATAATAAGTATGCATTGAACATGTTTCCTCCACAATTTCTATGTAGATATTTTTTGTATTTTGTAAATTTGGTATAAAATAGTAATGTAGGAGTGATATTAAAGCACAATAAGATAAATTCTTTGAAAAAAACTGAACCTTCAAGAGAGTATAGTACCTATAAAAAATCTGTTGTCACATTTTCTTTTTGTTAAAGGTGACCCTTGATGTTACGGATCATGGGACTTTTTGAAGTAGGATGATGTCAATTATTATACAATATATGATAAAAATAAATGTCATATATCAGAGAAAATAATCAAATGTATATAAATTAATATTAAATAAAAGAACCTTTCCGATTATAACTATGTATAAATCTAAAAAAATTATAAACTACTTATAATTAGAGACACCAATCGGCTAATCAAAGCTTAAAACCCTGGTTATTTTCTTATCAAAATAGTTTTTATGGAAAAATAGAGAAACTATTATCAAGAAATGCATCCAAGAGAATGGAGGGTGAAAATCCACATATGTAGAAATATACATAAAAGGAAAATTTTAAACCATTTCATTTTAAAATGATACAACTTTGGTTGCAGTATCCTTGACATTTAAATAGGTCTAATCCTTTCTATTTTGGTCTATGAAAGCAAAAAAGTCAATTTTAGTATAAAAAAAGTCACATATTAAATAAAATGTAAGTAAAAAATGAAATAAAATATAGATACATGTATAATACCTTGAGAGATAAATATTTAATGTGGAGAAGAGGTGGAAGGTGGAGGTGGAGATGAAACTGGAGAGGTGGATATAGGAAATGAGGATGGAACAAGAGGCGGCAGGTCAAGGCGGTGGCGGATGAGGAGGCAGTAGGTGGAAGTGGAAGCTGGAGATGAGCTTTTGATAGACGATGGGAGGTCACACTATAGGGAAAACTGAATTTCATGGTGGTTTTAAAACTGTCGCTAAATGTTTCATGCAAAATAATTTTATAACAGTTATAAAAACCACTGCTAAATAAAATTGTTATTTTTTAATTTATTTCTAAAGGTGATTTTTCAAACACTTTTGCTAAAACATATCATTTTAATTTTTTTAGAAAATATTTCATCAAAATAAATAATTTTTTTATGGGAGATTTATAAAAACCACAATAAAATAGTGGCCGTTTTTAAAAAATGATGCTGAATTAATAAAGAAAATATTAAATATATTTAATTATCATTTATTATCAATAATTATAAATTATTAATTATAGTCATTTATTTTTTATTATTTACAATTTTAATTAATTATAATCTATTAATTATTAATTATTTATAAACATTATATAGTAATTATTTAAAACTTAAATTAATTCTTGGATAAGTTGAAAATCAAACTTTGACATCAAATTAAGATAACTTTTGATCTGAGTGTCTGTTTTAATTCCACAACTACAAAAATTGAAGCTTATGAAATGAGATGCAATGAAATTACATAATAATTTGTTAATAATTAATAGAGTAAAAAATATTATAGTATTAAGAGATGTTGAAAATCGAACTTGAACTTCAAACAACCATAACTTTTGATCTGGATGTCTGTTTGGTCTCTACCATATATCAAATCAAAGCCTACGTTGAGCTTTGTGCCATATTAATTAGGGGAAGCATAGTCACTATTTTTTAAAGGTCAAAAAAGTCCTGGAATTCTTCCAAAATTGAGTTTTTAGTTTAGATACCTTGGTTTTTGAACATTTGATGAGATTTTAGCTTCACTAATGAGTGTCTACATATAATTGTTGGGTCATATATGATTTTATTTCATGGATTTACATTCTTATTGATTTAATAATGTTCCCATTGTTGTAGGTTTCTCTCTTTTGGTGATTTATTATCTATTATATATATATGTATGTATTTCTATACATTTATGTATATTTATTTATAAATTTTATATATTTATCAATATTTATTTAAAATTATATATAATTTTATCTATGAATGGATATTTCTATGTATTTATGAATATTTATATATATTTATATGTATTTATGTTTAAATATTTTTATATCTTATATGGGTGTGTGTGTGTGTGTCTAGATATTTACATTTACTTATGTTTATATATATATATATTGATATATAATTATACACTTTCCTACGTTTATATATATTTATGAAACATAAATGTTTGTTTATATATATTTATGTAAAAAAAATTATTTGTATATATATTTATAGATATTTATATCCATTTATTATTTTTTATTCATTACTTATTATTTATTATTTATTATTCATTATTTGTTCATTTATTATTTATTTTATATTATATATTATATATTATATTATTATTTAGTAATTTTAATATTTATTAAATATTAATTTCACATCATTACACAGTATTTATAATTTATAATTTATTATTATGTTATTATTAGTTTATTATTTACGTATTAATTAATTATTATTTATTTATTAATTATATATAATATATAATTCATAATTAATTAATTTAGAATATATTTATTATTTATTTATTTTCTACTTATTTAATCTCTATTAAATTATTATTTATTATTAAACTATTGTTAAATTATTTTTTAATATTTATTATATATTATTACATATTATTTATAATTTATAATTATTTATTATTTAATTATTATTTATTATTAATTTTCAATTGATGTATTATTTATTATTATTTTCTTATTTTTTATTATCTATTATTTATTAATTTATTATTTATTTATTTATTTATCATATTTTGTTAATTATTAATTATTTAGTTCATATTTATTCACTATATATTATTTGTTTCTGTTATTTCTTATTATTATTTTTTAATGTTATTATTTATTTTTTATCTATATATATAATTATATTAAATTCTGATTAATCACCATATGAAGAACTTGCTGGAGCAGTAGTGTCTTTACAAAATAACAAAGACATAAGGGGTTCAAATCTCACTCAACACATGTATATACTTTATTTATTCATAGTATATGCTTGTATTCAAAGAAATAAAAATTATAAATATTAATTAATTAATTAATTTCATAAATAAAATATAGAAAAAAATTAAAAAAATAAAAAAATAAGTTATTGTGAAATGATTTAGCAGTGGTTTATATAACCGAGAAATGATTCTCCTGGTTTTTTAAAAACTATTGGTAAATTGTGTCGCAATGACTAAATAAATGTGAACACATGATTTAGCGATGGTATTTCAAAAACACCGCAAAATGTTTTAGCGACAGTTTAAACCGCCGTTAAATGCTTACTTTGGCACAGTGTAAGTTTGAGAGATTTGTAGGGTTTATGGATTTTGATGGAAGATGAGATTTTATGGATGACAGACTTGTGATGATGCAGGGGTGGGGATTTGTAGGAAACCTAATTGCATTTGATATGGTTCCATTGAAAGAGAAGCGATATTAGTGGAGGAAAACAAGATGGAAGGAATGTGACTTGTAAGAGACGTATATGTCTATGGAGGAGGACGAAATGGGGGTGGGATCATTGATTTGGAATGCGAATGAGGTAGACCATAGGGTGGGATTGGGGGACCGAAATGGGGAGGAGGAAGAATGAGGGGAGGAGAGACAGTATCAGGTAGACATGGATGGAGAGGTCGACATGTATGTGAGGAGTGGTCTGAAAGAGACACATGTACATGGAGGCACATCCTATAGTATAGATAGTGGATATATGATTATAAATAATACCTCACTCATAATAAATGACTAATAATATAATTAATAACTAAAAATATGATTAATATAATTCCTAATTAATAATGAGTTGGAATATAATTAATATAATTAATATAACTAATAATTAAATAAAAAATAATAATAAAGTTAACAATAAAAATTTATAATATAAATAATTAAATTAAGAATAGTAATAAAATTAATAATTAATAATATAGTTAATAATAGACATGTACATGGGTCAGGGGACCTTCCCGATCCGATAAGCCTAACCTGATAAAAAATCCTAATATGATTGAGATCATGCTTTAATAAGTGACCTAGTATGTGGTCCACTCAGCTATATTAATAAAAAAGGTTTTTTAAGTCCCAATTAATAAAACAGATTTTTCTTTAATGCTTGATTAATAAACGGGTCACGAAAGAGTTGGTTCGACTAGGTCTGATTAATAAATATGTCTTTTTTTCCGATTTGAACACGACAAGCCCAAACCATTTACCAGTATAGTTAATAATAAGAATTAATTATGTTAATAATAATTAATAATATAATTCTTGATATAATAATTAATAATTAATATAACTAATAACTCAATTAATAATTAGTAATATGGAGATGGATCCTTATTCACCTGCTGCTCCTGCTCTGGCTGGGGTTTCTGATCTGGGTCTTCACTAGGGCTCCTCCATAGTTTCTCTTAAGTGATGAATCCTCCTGTGGTGCACCATCATCATAGGGATTCTATTCATCATCGTTCCTCTTCTTGTAGATCAGGTTCATAATCCTATGGTCTGATGTCGGCAGCCTCACTCTGGTGGATCTGATTACGGTGGGGGTAGATCTATGCTCTTCGGCTCAGATTGACATTGATATTGGCATTTTCTGTCAATGTTGGTGTCATATTATTGGGAGGTTTGGTCATCGTTACTTTCTGTGGGAGGAGTTAGTGGTGATGACCAGAGGTCGACGGGTTTATTTCTGTTCAGATCTGGCCTTCCTCTCCTTTCTTTTGCGACAATGCTGATCGAGTTGTGGGAATCCCAAGTGATCATCCCTTGGATTTGGTGCAATGGTCCTCACAGATAAAAATATGTCATCTTGGGAATACTCTTTCAACAAGGTTGATGTGAGGTTATCTGGTGCTGGTTCGAGTAAAGCTGTCTTTGGCGTGACGTTTGGAATCAGTGAGGAAAACCGGTGCCGGTGGTGGTGATGATCAATTATTTTAGATTTTTCTTTTGGGTGTTTCAATTATTTCAGGGTTATTTCAATAAAAAATTTCACTATTTTTTGGGACTGTTCGTTTTATTGGGTTGTGGCATTAGCAGGCATTTATTTTGTCATGTTTCATTAGGTTGCGGTGCAACACTTTGTTGGTGTCACTGGGTGGTCATCCTCGAAAGAGGGATGGGCATGATGACACACGCCATTCAGCTATCAATCCTCATTGAATGAAGGATAGAAACCCTACCATTGACGTTCTGCACAAAGCTTTTGGTCTGATTTTGTGTTTCATTAGGTTGGCAATGTGGTGTTCTTTGGTGCATTATCGGGTTGGCAGCTCGAAAGAGAGATATGTGTGATGACACCTATCATCCGATCATCCCACCACATTTCAGTGTGGGTGGGATGGGCGCTCTTCCACATTGTGTTCCATCATGATCTAACTTTTTTGTGTGTGGGGGGGGGGACACCTCATCTTTGATTGATTCCTATGTTACATCATCTAACGGGGGGATGAGACTTTTACTGATGCCTGCCTTGATGTTTGATTCCCTTCGGACACTCGGGGCCATATTAGGACCTTCAAGTCATGTTTATTTAAGGCATATGTGCCTTTTTATTGTTATGGGTTCCCTCTTTACCCATTTCTAAAAAGGGGTTTGTTATTTTATGTTCAATAAAGGGGGATTGAGCCTTAACCCATTTTAAAAAAATATATTGGTAATAATAATAGTAACCAATATTAATAATAACTAATTAAATAATGAGTAATATGATTAGTAATTAACTATAATTAATAATTAATAATTATCAATTGAAAATTAATAATATAATAAATAATCAATAATCAATAATCAATAATATAAATAAAAATATATTTAATTATTAATAATATTATTATTAATTTAATTAATTAATATTAACGATTAAAAATAAATAATTAACAATTAATAAGTAACAATAATTTATAAATAACATAAGTAATAATTAATAAAATAATTAGTGATTGATAAATAATAATCACAAATTAATAATAATTAGTTAGTAATTAAATACATTATTGATTGGTAATTGTTAATATTGAATTATTTATTATTAATTATATAAGGGATAGAGTTTCTCTTAGGGCCCTATGAGCTAGATTTTCTCTTATGCCTTTGTGTCTCTGGGCATACAGGTCATACAATGGGTTTCCCTCTACCTATAAAGAAAGAGGTATTCCCTTTTTTTATTAATAAAAAGAGAATTTGACCCAAACCCGTTTAAAAAAAGAAATTATTAATTATTAATTATGTTATTAATTATTCATTTTATTGATAAATTAGATAAGGGATACTTCTTCTTTTACTTTGGATGGCACATGATGTGAGAGAACTTGGGATCATCAAATCAAGGGTTCTGGTGGAACTTGATATTGGTGATATTTTGATTGATAAAGTTATATTATCTATGTATAATGATGATATTAATTTGAATATAGGGTATGAGAAATTGTGATGAGAATCAGGTTAATGAAACTGAGTCGATTTCCCATGAGGAGGAGTTGTATTGTTCGGGCCCAATGACATAAATAAGATTAAATTAGTTGAATTCTATAATGGTAGCCCATCTCGTATCATTAAAGGACCAATAGATCTCACCCTGTATGGATAGAGAAAATGGACTTATTATCAATCTTATTCAAGACCAAATATAATTCATGAAGACCAAGTCTCAAAGTTTCCTGAATTTAGAAACCCAATTCACAAGGAGAATTTAGAAATTCATCCTTAGCGGCACTAAAGTCAAATCCAGCGGGAATAAAAATCAAAACCTACACTTTTGGATGCATATGCTATTCATCCTTAAAGTCAAAAGGGCATGATAATTTTCTAAAAAAGTCTTTATTAGACTTTCTCTTTTTTTATTTTAATAGGAAAAGTTTTTTTAGGATTTATGACTTTATGGTATTAGACCTTTTACCATTTTTATCTCCCCTTGGATATAAATAGCTACCCCATGACATTGTATTCTCATTCACGTTTGTTCTAGTAGAAATCTACGAGTTTGTTTTCTCTCCATTGTGAGGAAACCCTTATTGCACCCCTTTACCATGTGTATTATTTCATTTTCAATCTAAAAGTTAGATTGGTGATCCAAGATAAAAAACCCCCAATTAATGTCTCAACCTAACTGTGTTGTTATGTGGATTGACTACCCATCCCCACCAATTTAGTGTGTTTTCTATGTAGTAGGTCATGCTCTTTATAACATTCTTTGATTAATCCCTCACTTATCCTCAAACCAAATCCTTCATCCACCATCTTATACTATGAAGATCAGTTCACCTCGTGCATCTCATGTCAACATATTAAGATCAGGGATCTAAGATCACAGACCCCCCAATTTCAAGCCTCAACCCAATTGAGTTATTGTGTGGATTGACCATCACATCCCTCCCCTGAGTGTGTTGATTTCATCCATGTAAATGGTTAAACATATGGTAAAAGTATATTTTAATATATATATATATATATATATTTATTTGACAAAAAATAAGAAAATGAAATTATTCATCTAATAAACCTTTATACATTGAAAAAAAAAACAATTACAATAATAAATTGAACTAAGAAAATCATGTTAGGATTGATGATAAACCCACAATGTAATCATTTTAAGGACACTGTCTGTAATTATTCCCCTCTACCCTACACTAACCCCATTATTATCACATACCTTTCTTCTAGGGACAATACATTTTATTTCTCATTTGTGTAAATTTCAGATGACCTTGTCCACACAACCATGATAGATTCGTCACAAAAATTGGAAGATATAGAGGGGAATTTAATATTGATACATTCTAATCAGGATCCAATATACATTGTAAAAATAATATGATGTATTGATTTTATACACAATATTGACATAAAACTTCCATGAGAGGTGAAGATTAGAACATGTTACAATTACATGTGAGTAAGTCATCTTGTAATCTTAAAATTAGCTGAATTCATAGGTGTGCTTATCGAACAAAACAATCATCACCCCACCAACACTAGTCAGTGGATCCTAGACCTCCTCAGCTTTATCCCAGCTTACTATCCTATTAAAATTATACACTTGGTATGAAATAAAACAAGTTTTATTAAAAGAAATATAGTTACCCCACTTCTTCTTATAGGAATATTACATCATATTTAAGATAAACAACATAATAGTGATACAATCCAAGATCCAAAGGTTCATTATCTTGGGAAAACTAGGCTCATAAATCACTTTTATATAATAAAAAATAAATTTATTTAAATACATCTTATTAATACTCCTAAAATATCTCACATTCTCTTTAGTACATTTAATCACCTGAAGATATACATAAAATAAAGGGGTGAGCTAAAATCCTAGTAAAGGAATAATATAGAAGGAATGAGAGACATGAATCAATAGTGCATGGGTGAGAATATTCATTATCATCACTTCATAAGAATGGGATCATAATCATAAGAATGAGGTAAAATTTTGATAAATCCGTGGAATGTGGAATGTTCATAATAAAGAAATATCATAACATAGTAGCCAAATACCACACATAGTTTTGAACAAATATACCATCATGTTCACGCATAAAATATGTGCATAAATCATAGCATCCTAATTGTGATCAAATATAACATCATATCAATGCATAATACACATAATATCATGAGATATATCACATTTACCAATTAATTAGAGGGATATGTAATTCTATTCTCACCTATCACATCATAAAATGCTCATAATCATACATGGCACATCGAAAGTGAATATATAACAATCATATACATGAAATAAACCCATAGAAAGGGATGGGTCTCATAAGAGTTTCATAAATAAAAATTTATGGAATAACGTTTGGGTTTTTAAAATTAAAAATTGGGATCGATTTTTGGCATTAAATATAATTTTTCTTTGAAGAAGAAACAACTCAACATGAATCAAAGAGATGTTTTCAAAAATAAATTCCATTTTGAAAAATCTTTATAATTGGATTAAAAGTACTATTGATATGGTAAAAACAAGTACATCCCTAAATAGAAAAGTTAATTGATTATAAGAGGAATATTTAAGGACAATGTAGGAACATCCATACTGATAATGTTGTGAAATAGAATATAACCTAAAAAGAAGGAATTGGGTTCGAGAATCCCCTTACTTTAAATCATTTTTTATTTCGTCACTTTTCCACCTCCTAAATAATAAACACAGGTTTATAAAAACATGGAAAAATAAGTTAATTATGTTCATTTTTTTCACTATTGATCAATTATAATCATTGGATAATATTTTTTAATTCACTTTGTTAAATCAAAAAATGTTTTGATATCATATTTTCCTTAAAATACTCCATCCTGCTTTGATTTAATGATGTTGCTTTATTAATACTTATACACTATTAACAATAAATCCAAAATCATAGAAATAAATATATTTATACATTTATATATTATAAATAATTTATTATAATCATCTGTAATAATTGGTGATGGAAAAAGAATTGGAAACGTCCTCATTGGCAGTTAACCGACCGTTAACATTACATTTTCTAAAGAGGAGGTGCGAGATATATATTATGTGCTTATTGAAAATAAAATTTTATAGGAAATTAACATCATGAATATCATGTTACTGTATGGTTTATTTTTTTAAATAAGTTTTGGATTAGAAAATAAAACGAGGATAGGGATTTTAGAAAATCAAAACAAAATAAATATGAAAGGACTTTACTGCTTTCTTGAAGTAGTTTATTTTCTATGAACCCTAACTTCTTGAAAGACTAGAGTTTGATTACTCAAGAATATTCCTAATAATTCTAAGTGAATTTAGAGTGGGTATTTTGTTATAGATTTGAATTTATAAAGTGCAAGGTAAGTGGTTTTCTAGGGGATGGGTGAGGGTTATTTATACTTGAGGAGAGGGGTGTTTTAAGGATAGAATATTGAATAAATTATAATATCCAAGGTAAACCTTTAAATAGTGATATTTTTTACATTATGAATCATATATCAATAAAATGAAATTGATTTAGGAATTTAAACTCTTATATAAACCGAATTCCTTAGTTTATTAAAATGGACAGTATAAAAAATAAAAAATTGTTATTTTAATGGAATAATTTTGACTTTAGACTTTGGAAAATACTTTTTCAGGTATAGAACATAATTTTATTGTACCTAAATGACTCATTTACCGAATTAAATATATTTTTTTCAATAAAACATTTCTATAATTTATTAGGTCATTATTACATCATGAATGATGTAATTTAAAATACATTGGTTATAAAAAACGGTATTTTTACTATTCATCTAAAAATTAAAGTATTTCAGAAAATTAATAAAAAATTAACCTTAGAAAAATTTTATGTGTAGATTATAAAAATGATATTCATTTTATTAAAATAATATTATAACATAGGTAATTTTAATTTTAAATATAAAAAATTATGAATTTCACGAAATATATTAAAATACAGCTTGTTAAAACTGTGCTTATAGTTTTTTTGATTTTTTAATCTTGATATATATTTTATGGAATTATAATATTTATATTTTATTAAATTAATCATGATAAATATTATTATATTAAATTTTATTATTTTGAGGTCAACTTACTATTCTAACATTCAAATTACTATTCCCAATAGTCAGGTTACTATTCCCAATGGTAAGGTTATTATTCAAATAGTCACGCTACCACCTATAAATATCACATCATTATTCATTACACATATACTATAATTCTTACCAAGGTTCTATGTTTTCTTTTTCTAAGATTTTGATTGGTTTACTAATATTTTTTTCTTTTCCATAGTGTTTTTCATGGGGACGATAATTCTAGAAGATCGGTTGATCAAAATTTTCCCATTATATATTTCTTATATTCTATTTTTTGTCCTATTGAAATGTTTTTAATTTTAAGGGGTTTATATAATAACTAATTTAATTATATCTATTAATTAAATAAATTTTTTCTATTTTCTCTATTTAATGTATGTGTATAATGTTATATAATATAACACACATTTATTTAGGAAAAAATATATTTTATATAGCCTAATTTGTTACATTATTCTCCCATTTAAAAATTTCATCCTTGAAATTTCAACTCATATTCTCAGTTTAGAATAGATGAGGGTACTTTTGTTTCATCATTTCCTTTGATTACCATATTGCCTCTTCATATTAATGGTTCCATCACAAAATATTAACAAGGTGAGTTGTCTGTTTGTGTAGAACTTTGTCATTATAGTCCATTATCTTCACCGATTGATCCTCATAAGAGATTTCATTCTTCAGTTATACCACCTTCAGATTCATTATATGTGAGGGATTAGGTATACACTTCCTTATGAGAGATATTTAAAACATTTCATGAACTTGAAACATGTTTGGTGGAAGTCCTAACCGATAGGTCCCTGCTCCTATGCGATAAAGGATCTCAAAGGGGATAATGTACCTAGGGTTAGGATTTATTTTCTTTACAAATAGCATGAATCTATTCCATGGTGGTATTTTAAGGAAAACATTGTCTTCGGTATCAAACTACATGTCCCTTCAACGGTTTTCACTATATCTCTTATATAAACATTGGGAATATTTTATATGTTGTTAGATGGATTAGACCTTCTCTGTCATATCTTACATAAGATTGGTTCTAAGTAGATTTCATTCACCAGCTTCATCCCAATAAGTAGGAGTTCCTCAATGCTTCCCATACACAGCTTCAAATACATCCATTTAAATACTCGAGTGGTATATTTTTTTTATGAGAACTCAACTATGGAGACATTTCAATCCCATATTCCTTTAAATTCCATAGATAAGGATCTCAATATTTCCTCGAGTGTCAGAATGCTCATTTCAGATTATCAATCATTTTAGGGGTGATAGTTTATACTGAAATTCAATTTAGTATTCAGATCATGTTAAAGAATTATTTAGAATTAATAAGTTTACCTTGGATCATGATCAAATATGATCAAAAGTGGTTCCTCATTAAACATCACCGCTTCATTTAAGTATATCTTAGTAAATCATTCAAGTGATAAATCTTACTCAATATTGATGAAGAGCGTAGTCTTGGTAAGTTGATCCACCACAAACCATATTACATTTCTTTCTTTAGATGTCTTTAGGAGACTAGTGACAAAGTCTCTGGTGATGTTTTCCCATTTCCATATTAGTATGGGAAATGGTTTCATCATCCTCTTAGACTCATGTTTCTCTACTTTATCTTGTTGGAATACTAATCACTTTGAGTGGTACTCAAGGATCTCCATCATGTTATCCCACTATAATTTATCTCAAATATCATGGTACATCTTGGTACTTTAAGGACGGATAGAGAAAGATGAGCTATTTGTATTTTCCAATAGCTATTTATTTATCTCAGGTGATGTAGGCACAACAAGTCTAGTTCAAGAACAAATGAACCCATCTTCATCAATGTGAAATTCATGAATCTTCTTATCCTTTACTTATTTCACCTTATTTTGATGATCTAGATCACCCCTTTGTACCTCCTTGATATTCTATTTGATAGTTTCTTGGGAAATAATTTGGGAAAGGTAGTATGTATTCCATATTTTTATGATTTCTAGATTCATTCTTTGTATATCCATGAAGATAGAGTATTTCTCAATCCACATCATGGATAGAGTAGTAGGTTATTTTCTACTAAGAGAATCAACTAACTTATTCTCCTTTCCATGATGGCAGGGAATAGAGCAATCATAGTCCTTGATCAGCTCTAACCATATTCTTTGACACATGTTCAACTCTTTCTGTGTGAATATATACTTTAGACTCTTGAGTTCTATATATATGTCACACTTCACACTAAAGATGAATTTTTCAAATTATAGTTTTATTGAGAACTCCACCACATGATCTAGGGGAAGGATGGGTAAATCTTTAGTAAATACCTCAATGTGTTCCCTCATGGTGTGAATTTCCTCGAGGTTGGTACTTTCCTTCTACTCAACCATTTGGGAAATATGTGCTTCTTTGTTTGGTATCAACACCCACATAGTTGAATGATTTTCCAAAGGAGATTCATGATCTTCCTTACATTTGAATAGGAGCATAGTATGTTTTAGAATATATATAGATATTTACTTTTTTGTATATTTAATGTGAGCTCTATATAATGAGTGTTAATCCATTCCCATTATAGTATCAAATTAAACCAAGGGAAGGATCACGGGAATCTCTGGAAGAATCTTCCCATATATGCTAATAGGATAAGAGTTTGACACTTGGGTTGGATTGATCACACAAACTATGTTTTTTATAGATATCTCTACTTAAAGGTATTGGGGTTTTGATTCAACAGTTCTATCAAACATCCAGGATATAAAGGAATGTGTAAAACTAGAATCAAATAAAAAATTCCATTCTTAAGTGAATAGTAAGTGTACCTTATACGAATTAATTTTCTTGTTCCACATCATCGGTAGTAGTGGTATAGTATTTCCCTTTATCCTTTGGATTTGGTGGTTGTTGATGCTGATTAACATCAAAGACTCATGGTTTAGGGCACTGGATTGCATAGTGCCCTTGCTCCCTACAGTTAAAGCATTGAACCATGGGTGGTTCCTTCCTTTACTCCATCACATCAGTCAACTTCTTCAGGAATATTCAAAATTCATGAGCTTCATGTCCTTCTCTTCCACACTTGAATTATTCCCCCATTAATTTGAGATAATACCCATGATTTTATGTCCCATATTTTTGACAAGTTAGATATTTTTGACATGTTTGTGGTTAGATATTCTTTCCTCATTTTTCATTTGATATGTTATCTTCAAACTCTATTTTATTTATTATCTTCAAAAACATGGGGACATTCTCTAAAGTTAATATATACTTTGATATCACATCAAAGTAATTCTTCATAAATCCCAAAGTCTCAGATAGCTAGATCCTTTCTGAGGTGTTATTTTAAACCACAAAAGAATCTATTTATTTTTCTATCATTGTTGATAAAAAAACCCGAGTTGTATCTTGCAAGACTTGGGAAATTTTCCTTATATGTAAAAAGAGATTCACTATCCTTTTCTTTAAGAACTTGGAATTCTCTATCCATCTTTGTTCAAAGAGTTCAAGGGAAATACTTATTAATAAATAACTTCTCAAAGTCTCCCCACTCCATTTCTTTCATTTTTCCTTCTTCTTGGTATTCTTTATCAACATCCACTATTCATCTGTCTCTCCATCTAAACGATATACATCCAATGTGGATTTCTACTTCTTTGACCAATAGAGCCCAAAAACGGTATTCTCCATTGAGTTAACCCATTATTCCACAACAAGTGGATTGGAATATCCTCTAAACTTCAGTGGTCATTATTGCCAAAAAACACGATGGTCAGCTGCTCCTTCTTAGTTGAAGGTGGATGTTCTATGATTCAAGTTATTTTTCATAGCCTGAGATAGATAAGTAAGCATCACCATGAATTTTGTAGCTCCACCTATCATTGTATTAGGGATTTCGTTCAGAAAATCATTTCATTATCCCTAAAATGTGTTGTTTTTTTGGTTTCTCCTAATTCCCATCAATTTCTGAAATAGAAAATGTTTGAACAAAATGTAATTCAAAAAAGAATGAATAAATAATTTATTATTATGAGAAAACTAATTCTAAATTCATATATAATGGGATATCTATGTTTAGAATTTTTCTCAAATGATTCTTCTAGGACCAAGAATTAATTTAACTATATATCATTCATAATGGTTTGTATAAAGTTTGTGATTAAGTGAAGCACAACACCTAGGAGTTTCAAACCAGGCATGCATCAAGGCCACTTTTTCATGTACTAGGTGAAGATCGAGTTAATACTCAATCCACCCTTTTGGATTATTACACCTAGGTATATATGTATCCAAACCACATCCACTTGAAGTATTAAAATAGGGATTTTATTACTCGAAAACCACAAGCTCTTATACTTTACCAAAATATAGGATGTTTACTGATACTGGAAATTATCCTTATGGATTTCACTAATGTTTTATAATCCTAATTCCCAAATTAATTAAAATTTTCTCTATTACCAACTATTGTGACCCAACTTATTTTTACATGACTATTACATCATTTTTAATATAAACATCATAAAAGTAATACAATCCATGATCTAATGTTTTAGTATCTTGGAAAAATTAAGTTCATACATCAGTTACACATAATAAACTTAAAAATTATTTAAATTCTTATTTTTAATCCTCCTAAAATATCTCACATTATTCTTAATACATTTAATCACTTAAGGAAATACATCAATTAAAGGGGTGATCTAAAATCATGATAAGTTAAGGAACAACATAGAAGGAATAAGAGACATGAATCAATAGTGCATGGGTGGGAATAATCATAATCATCATTTTGTAAGAATGGGATGATAATCATAATCATGAGGGAAACTTTTTATAAAGGCATTAATTTTGGAATATTCATAGTAATGAAACATCATAACAAAGTGATCAAATACCATACATAGTTGTGAGAAAATCTAGCATCGTTTTCACACATAACATATGTGCATAAATTGTAACATCTTAATTGTGAAAAAATATAGCATCATATTCACAAATAATATACATAATATCCTGAGATATATCATAGTACCCAATAAATTGGAGGGATATATAATTTTAGGCACACTCTTCACATCATAAAATGCTCATAATCATGCATTCCACATGGAAATAGAACATATAACAATCATAGTCATGAAATAAACCCAAGGAAAGGAATGAATTTCATAATGGTGTCATAAATCATACTTTAAGGAATAAACTTCGGGGATCCCAAATTAATAAGGGGGTCATATTTTGGCATAAAATATCTTTTTTCTTGGAATAAGAAACAAATCAATAGGAGTCAAAGAGATGTTTTCAAAAATAAATTATTTTTCAAAAAAAATTGTAATTGGATTAGAAGTCCTTTCAACATGGTAAAAGCATGTGTATCCCTATAAGGAAAAGGCACAGAATTGTAAAAGTATGTTGTAAGTATAATAGAGGAACATCCATATATAGAATGATTTGAAAGAGAAGATAACCCAAAAAAGAAGTAATTGGGTTTGAGAATCCCCATACCTTAAATCACGCTTTATTTCATTGCTTTTCCGCACTTAAGTTTATTAAAACATGGAACCATAATTTAATTATGTTCATTTCTTCACTATTTATCAATTATAATCATTGAATTATATTTCTCAATTCCCTTTGTTAATGGTGAAACATTTTGATATCAAATTTTCCTAAAAATATTTCTTTTTGCTTTGATTTAACAATATTGCTTTGTTGTTACTTATACATTATTAATATTAACTCCAAAATCTTAGAAATACATATATTTATAAATTAATATAAATAATTTATTATAATCATCTGTAAGTGTGGTGATAGGAAAATAATTAGAAGTTTCCCTATTGGCGGTTAACTGACCGCTAATGGGACATTATCCAAAGAGGAGGTGCGAGATATATATTATGTTCTTGTTAAAAACAACATTTTTATAGGAAATTACCATTATAATATCATTTTAATTTAATATTTAATTGTTTTAAGATTGTTTTCATTATAAAATAAAAGGAGGATAGGGAGTTTAGAAAAGGAAAACATAATACAATACTAAAGGACGTTACATCTTTCTTGAAGTTGTTCCTTTTCGACGGTCCTTAAATCCTTGAAATCTTAGAGTTTGATTACTCCATAACATCCCTAAGGATGATAAGGGGATTGAGAGTGGGGATTTGGGAAGATATTTGGATTTGGTAAGTGGATGTTAAGTGGTTTGCCAAGGGATGGTGAGGGTTATTTATACTTGAGGAGAGATCTATTTTAAGGATAAAATATTGAATAAATTATTATATCCAAGGTAGACCTTTCAATAGTGATATTTTTTACATTATGAATCATATGTCAATAAAATAAAATATATTTAAGACTTTAAACCCCTTTATAAACCAAATTCACTAGTTTATTAAAAAGGAAGGTGGAAAAAACGAAAAATTGTTTTTTTAATGGAATACTTTTGGCTTTAGACTTTGGAAAATACTTTTTTGGTATGGAAAACATGTTTATTGTATTTAAATGACTCATTTATCAAATTAAATATGTTTTTGATCCATCCAATATTTCTAAAATTGATTATTTCATTATTACATCATGAATTTTATAATTTAAAAAAAAGTAGTTACGAAAAAACTATATTTTTACTATTCACCTAAAAACTAAAGTATTTCCTCAAAACCCTTAAAAAATTTAGAAATTATGATTTTAAAAATTATATTCATTTTATTAAAATAATTTTCTGACATAGGTAATTTTAATTTTTTCTATAAAAAAATATGATTTTTATGAAATACATAAAAATATAGTTTATTAAAAATGTGCTTATAGTTTCCTTGATTTTTTAATCTTGATATTTATTTTATTTCATTATAATATTTATATTTTCTTAACTTATTCATGATAAATATTATTTATATTACATTTTATTATTTTTTGGTCAAATTACTATTTTAATGATCAAGTCTCTATTTCAATGGTCACATTAGCTACTATAAATACCACTTTTTTCCTTCATTAAACATCCACTATAATTCCTATTATGGTTCTATATATTCCTTTTTTAAGATGTTAATTGGTTTATTAATATTTTTTTATTTTATATAGTTTTTCTATGGGTTTGATAATTCTAGTAGAATGGGGTGGTCCAAATTTTCTCATTACACTTTTCTTATTTTATATTTTTTGCCTCATTGTAATGTTTTGAATTTTTATGGGTTTAGTTTCTAACTAATGTAACAATATACGTTAATGAAATAAATTGTTGTTAGTTTCTATGTGTGCTATATCTATATAATGATACAAAATACAACACGTTTATTCAGGAAGTAGATATCTTTTATAAAGTTTGGGTCATGATCCTTCCTAAAAATTTTGAAGTATCGATGGCCTTGCAGTAGTTCTTTGTCAATATCCTTTGATCTATCAATAAAGTATTTAAAACATCTATACAGTGTTTGAGAAAAAATTCATGTGATTGGAAATTTTCTAACCCTTTTGAAGATGTTTTTGATTCATTCAACAATGTTTGTAGTCATGTGCTCATATCTCTTCCCATCACCAATTGCTAAATATAATTTTTTCTATGGAATAAAAATCATGTACTCATAGACATCCCCAATCATTCCTCATATTTCATTCAATATTTGAAGGAAAACCTATTTTTTTGTTTGTATGTTGTAAAGTAATGGAAGAAAATTTTAAACTACCCAATAATATAAAATAAGTATAAGTACTAAATGTGTAGATGATGTGATCAAATACCTAATTTGATGATTACTTTTTTCACATTGTCTGTGTGAATTTTTTTTCAAACATTTCAGGCAATATGTCTCATGCAGTAATGATGGTAGGCATTGGTGGGTAACTCAACCAGCATCCTCGATATTCACTACTTCCTTTATAGTGTTATGATGATCTGAAATAACTCATATTTCTTGTCTATCGGTGACATGAACATGATAGAAAAGATATAAAACAAATCCACGAGTCTATATTATCTTTCTGTATTTTTGAAAATGTAAGTGGAAAAGTACATATATTTCTATCATGAGTGATGAAAATTAATAGAACTCTGTTGAAATTTCCATATAGGAAAGTTTCATGCACTTGCATGAATTGTTTGTAGTGAAGGAAAGTTACGAAGCATGGGAGAAATTCCCAGAATTACTGATGAAATTGAACTTTGTCTATAGTGACATGATTGTTCACCACATGCTCTATTGTTTCAAATTGATAAACAACATGGCTAATTTGAACCAATCGCTCGATCCAATAAGGTAACACTGGAAATAATATTTCTTAGTCACCATAAACCTTCTCAATAGGTTTCTATTTTTTAAGTCATGCCTTCATGTATGAGATTTTGTATCAATATTTACTCTCCATGTGTTCCTATATTAATTCGACATGAACATCCCGATTAACTCTGATCATACCAATAATAAGGAAGTGGATGAATGTTGAGTTAAGGTTTCTATGATATTGCATCAACCTCAGATTCAAATAGGTGTGTGGTCTATAATTTTTTTTATTTTTTCAATTAGTTGAATTTATGACAAGGGTAGTTCATAGTTGTATCTTGCATATGTCACCATACTATTGACATTTTATAGAAAATTTCGATCTTGTAGAGTTATCTATGAGATAAATGTAATGTGTCATCACATGACAATGCTTTATAACTGTCTTTAATGTCTCTTTGATTTAAAATTTTGTTACAACAAATAATTCATCATAAATACCTAAAACATGGCTTTCTTGGAGAATACTTGGAAACTCAGTTGTCAATGTCGCCTCATCCCAATCAATCTCAAGCACCACTAGTGTAATATCATGTGATGTTTGCACCGATTGTGAATGTTGTTTTTTCAATCATCCACCAGCATCATTTTGTGTTCTTTGTCAAATATTTATTCATCCTCAAAATCATTTGTCAGCATTGTCACGTGTTATTTATCAAATACTTCTTTGTCTTCAAAATCATCAACATAGGCATCATTTATCGCAACCATATGTGGATCATCTACAACAAAAAATATTGTAGGAACATATCCAGGTATTGTCATTTGAAATTTTTACTCTTCTCAACAAGTATTATCTTCATCCAATCTACCTCAAACAATTTATTCTCATGTAAACACATTCTCTTCAGCAAATCCATCTTTGTATGGTATGTTTTGTTCTATTTGGGTGGTATCTTCAATCGTACTAACCTCAAAATACAATCTCATCGCACTTATCTTTCATTCTCTTGATATGTATCATAATCAAGCCTCAAATATTCACCATCAATCAAATTATGACATGTATGATATATATTATCTTGAGTTTAAGGGAATCTATAAAGGGTAGGTGATATATATTGATTCTCAGAAAGATTCAATCGATCATGAATTTTACTGTTAATTGTGTTTATTGAATCACATCTAATAAGATTTGTTAATCTCATAGGACCACTAATATAAGATATCTCAGACTCTTCTTCTACTATTTCAGCACCATGATATACAAACACATGCAAGTGTTTCATCATATTTGTGAAACTGTTAATTGAAATTAAATTATAAGTGAAATACATACACTAACATATCTTCAAATTAAACTAAGTGATATTGTGTGTTTTCTTCATATGGTGATATTTTCACTATACCCCTTTCCATTCATTAATTATACATTTTTATTTAAGAATAAATAATAAAGGTCCAAACAATGATGATATGGTTGTAATGTTGTATAGTGATATATGAAGTACAACTCAAATGGAATTATAAAATTCACATATACATAGTTTGTTTTATTCCTTATCTTTCAAAAAACATACCTTAATTTTATACTATCCTTGCGATACACATTAACTAACCAATTTCAAAACCCATCGGATCATCAACCGTCATTTTACCTACATAATTAGTCATTAATATTTTATTGAATAACCATGTTGGAATTTTTATATTTACCAAAAAATGTCTAATTCTAAGGACTTAATAATTTTTCATACAACAAAATTATTGCACAACTAAAAAAACTACTACAAAAACTATATAAGATCTGTATATAATTTCCCAACTATGGAATTTTCATTTTTTTATTAAATTTTTATCATGTGAAAAGAAATCATAGCTAGCTCAGCAGCAATGATATCGTTACATAATATTACAATGAACCACCATAGTGAACAAATAAACACAATCCATAAATAATGCAGTCCAAATTGGCATCCAATTCAATAAATATACAACCAAAGGAAAATAAAAATGTGGCTTCTATTTGGAAAACATCCAAAACATTTCTAAGATTCTCAGATTTAGTAGCAGTTAATCAATATTTATAAGGCCATTAAAGGTGAATAAGATACCAGGAGAATAAAAATATTAGACCTTCAGCAAATCTTCCAACTCTACTGCATGTCCTTGCAGATGGGTATCAAACACCACGCTGTACTCAATGGGTAATCTGAAACTGCAACAAAACATTCTACCAATTTACTCACACAAACCATAATTCAAAATGGAGAGCCAAACTAGACTAATAGTTACTTATGATCAGCTTACTTGATACAAAATCATTTGTATAATCCTATTCGATTTTATAATGGGGAATCACACCCACCTAACCAATAAAAAATTCAGACTACCTCAGCATCTCTATAACTAAAAATTAAAGCATGATTTTCTTCTTCTTTACTTCTTCTATATCTTCTTTTACTGTAATTTCTGCTAAATTTAATTGAAGTGAAAACTGTTATTCTATTTCTCCCTATTGATTCCTATCATCTCATGGATTTAATAAAAAGTTAAAAAAATCCTTTGAAAACAATATCCATGAATATGTTGGTGTTTACAATAAAATGACAACACACTTTTGATGTGCTCTTAGAACTCCTAAGATGACACCTGCAAAAGTTTGTGTTGTTCCCGTGAGACAGACTACTCCAAAAATGTCATAAGTCAGTTCAAAAAAAGATTCAGGAGTTCATAGATGTTGAAATGGAAACCATACCTCACAACGAGGTAGTATTATTTATTTATAGATGAGAAAAGAAATACAATATAAAACTCACACTGATGTGAGACATGAATATTAAAAATATCTAATACTCTTAAAAATCCCCCTCAAGCTGAGTCATATATTTATCATGCCCATATTGTTACATAAAAATTGGATACATGATATAAGCACCCCTTTTGTGATATTATCTAAAAGTTGATCAGAGGTTGTGAACATGGTTGAAAGTGTTCTTCTTAAAGTTTTATCGAACGAAGTGACAATCAACTTCAATATTCATTGTCTGCTCATAAAAGACTAGATTTTTGGCAATATTGAAATTAGCTTAATTTTCACACCACATATGTGTCAGTTTCTTAAAAATATACTCAATCTTCTATAGAATTTATTGTTCCCAAATAGTCTCTGTAGTCACTTATGTCATGGCACAATACTCTTACTCTTCACTTAACCAGGAGAAAACTGTCTACTTCTAGCTTCGCCCTGAGATCAAATTTCCTCCAAAAAATACTACAAAATCCGACATAGATCTCTTAAAAAAGAAAAATCCACCATAATCTACATCACAAAATGACTCAATATCATTATTTCCATGATCAGAATAGAGAATACCTAAACTTACATTGGATTTTTCTTGGGGATTCCATAAACTGACTTTGTTAACAACACAAGCAATATCGGGTTGAGTCATCATCAAATACTTTAGCTTCCCAACAAGTCATCTATATTTTTCCGGTGAAGGAAACATCTCGATGTCAATATGAACTGTTTTTTCTCCTAGTTTGAGGGGTGATTCGTCCGAATCAACTCGATTCAGTCCAATCTACTGAAAAAGATCAAGAATATACACTCTGAGATAAAAAAAATCAGTACATATTGAGACCTCAATCCCCAAGAAATGTCATAGTGGACCCAAATCCTTCATGTGGAAATTATAATAAAGGATTTGAGTCAATCAATGTCGGCAATATCACTTCCAGTAATGAAAATTTCATCCACATACTATCAAGAGAATGTTTTCTCTTATAGGATTGATGATAGAAAACAAGTGAATCTTTTATTATTTGACCCATGTCAAAGATAAGCACAACGGTGAAAAAGCACTCGAACCAAGCACGAGGTGACTGTTTGAGGTCATATAATGATAAATGAATGTGAAACCCCTTGAAAGAATCCCCCTGAGTAAAAAAGTTTGGTGGTTACTCCATACAAACTTCTTCATCAAGAAAACCCCGAAAAAAACATTTTTAACATCCAGATGATCAAGAGGTAAATGATAGGAGGTGACAAAGAGATAAATAAGTGAATCGATGTCATCCTGGATACCATAGAAAAGGTATCAAGGTAATTGATGTCATGCGTCTACACATAACTCTAGGAAACAAGTCGGGCTTTGAGACATGATTAAGAGAACCATCAGCATTGACGCACATAATATATATCCACTTGCAACCAACTACCTGTTTATCTGAAGGGAGATGAACAAGATCTCAAATATGATTGGTTTCAAAGGCCTAAAGTTCATCCTGAATTGACTTTAACATGTAAATATGAGATTTTACCTCAGCTATAATGTGCGGTGTCGAGTGAGCAACAAGTGTCGCAACAGCGCCAGTGGTAGCCATAGATAATCTCTGATAATATTGACATGAGCGGAAATGAAACTTCGGTGATGATGGATCAGGAGGAGATGAATCGTCTGCTGTGGTAGCGGCATCAGGCCCTGGAGTGGCAGGTGTGCTATATCGGTGAGTATATACCTAACCAAATCATGATCCAACAATATCACTAATAATAGATAGGGTTGGTGGGTTATCAAGAGAATTTGGTCAAATAACATCGAAATCATGATGGATGGAGAGTGGTGAGAAATCGAGAAAAGAAAAAAGTGAGGATTCAACAAAGGAAACGTCAACCAAACCGAGATGACATAAAGACACAAATCTGGAGAGAAACAACGATATTCACACTAATATTGGGAGTGGCCAAGAAAGATTCATTTGAGAGCGCACACATCAAACTTGGTAATCGATAGGAAAATATCCCAAACATAACACACATAGCCAAAAATGAATAGAGGTAAGGAATGAGGTGTTGATATTGGTAATAATGAATTAAATGGTGTCTCCCCATGATGAAAAAATGGTGGATGTTTGTTGATAAGATAAGTGGTTGTGAGAATAGAATCTCCCAAAAAAAACGATTGGAACATTATTCCAAAATAAAAGGGCACAAGAAACTTCTAACAGATGACGGTTCTTTCATTCTGTAATACTATTTTGTTGAGGTGTATCTGGACAAGAAGTTTTATGGATAATGCTATGATCATCAAGAAAATAATGAAAAGGTCTAAAGAAATATTCTTGACCATTATCAGAACACAAACAGTGAAGTTGGACAAAAAACTGGGTGGTGATTTCTTGATAATAGGAGTGAAACATGGTAAAAATTTCAAAATGATTTTTTAACAAATATACCCCAGTCATTGGTGAAAAATAATCAATGAAAATATCAAAATAGTGATAGGCCAATTTAGATGGACTTGGACCAGGTCACCATATATCAAAATGAACCAATTGAAAAGGAGTGGATGTGTGAGAGATTTCTCAGGGAACTTAGGTGACATGATGATGTTTTGCATAATGATAGGAATCATGGTTAAAAGGAAGAAGAGGAACCAACATAGGAAAACGTTTATGAAGAATGGTGGTAGGTGGGTGACCCAAGGGATAATGAAGTTGAAGGGCATGAGTAGAAGTGGTAGGACAGGTGAGGGCTAGGGCTGATTCAAGCACATACACACCACCTTGAACACGTTCAATATTAAGAAACCGAGTCGTCGAATCCTCTTTAATGATAACCAAAGTAGGTGAGAAGATAGTCGGGCACTATAAATCAAATGAAAGTTTACTAATAGATAGTAAATTAAAGTGAAAACTGGGAAAAAATGCAACGGTGGATAGTGTTAAGTGAGAAATAATCGTACAACTCCCATAACCAGAAATATGCACTTTCTACCCATCGACCATAGTAATATCCCCTCCAGTTGAAATTGAGTGATAGTACTTAAGAACACCTAAATCCCCAGTGATATGCTCAGATGCACCAGAGTCAATAACCCATGAGATGGACCGTAGGGATAGAAATGCTGCTGGAGTATCACCATGAGCAACAGTGGTGTTCGATGATGTCATAGGGTGATAGAAGACCAAAAACAGAGGGTCGTTGGGTACTGAAGATGCAGGTTGAGAAGGTGATGAAGGTGAAAAAATGATAGACAATGGGTGCTAAGTCATTATCCACTGTGATCAATCATAGTAGAGTAATTCCGGATTGTAGGTGACATAATGATGTTTTTCATAATGATAGGACTCATTGTTAAAAGGAATAAGAGTACCAAACATAGGTAAACGTTTATGGAGAATGGTGGTAGGTGGGTGACCAAAGCGATAATGAAGTTGAATGGAATGAGTAGTTGTGGTAGGACAGGCGAGAGCTGGGGCTGATTCAAGCACATACACACCACCTTGAACGCATTCACTACTAAGCACCCGATTCGTCGAATCCTCTTGAAAGATAACCAAAGTAGGTGAGAAGATGGTCTGACACTATAAATCAAATTCAAGTTTACTAATAGATAGTAAATTAAAGTGACAATTGGGAAAAAATGCAACGGTGGATAGTGTTAAGCTAGAAATAATCGTACAACTCCCATAACCAGAAATATACACTTTCTGCCCATCGACCATAGTAATATCCCCTCCAGTTGAAATAGAGTGATAGGACAGAAGAACACCTCAATCCCCAGTGATATGATCTGACGCACCAGAGCCAAGAACCCATGAGATTGTCCATTGGGATAGAAATGCTGCTGAAGTATCACCATGAGAAACAGTGGTGTTCGATGATGTCATAAGGTGATAGAAGACAAAAAACATAGGGTCGTTGGGTGCTGAAGATGCAGGTTGAGAAGGTGATGAAGGTGAAAAAATTATAGAAAATTGGTGTTAAGTCATTATCCACTGTGATCAATCATGGTAGAGGAATTCGGGATTTGAGGTGCTGAAAATGCACAGTCGGGACATTTGGATATCAATTAGGTCATAGAAGAAAGAGAATCATGAATAGAAGAGGGTCGGAGTTGTGTAGTTTGGGGCGTTTCATAGGGAGAGGCGATCAGATGGAGGGGTCACACTAAGAGAGGGGATGAGATGGGGGTTGCTGCACAGGTAGGGGTGATCGGCTGGAGGGATCAGTGCACAGGGAGGGACAACATGCAAGAGGCATCGCACAGGAACTGTCATGCAGGAGGCGTCACACTGGGAGCTGCCACACAGGGAGGGGTCATCGTAATGGAGGTGCAGACACGCACAGGGAAGAAGGGAACATCACGTAGGGGGTCAGCACGGATGGAACCATCACATAGGAGGCAGGATGTTTAGGGAGGGGAAACGAGAAAAGAGAGGCATATGCTAACCATCCTCTGATTCCATGTTGAAATGGAAACCATACCTCACAACGAGGTAAGATTCTTTATTTATAAATGATAAAAAGAGTACAATAGGTAGCTCACATCGATGTGGGACATGGATATTAAAAAAACTAATACTATTAACAATAGATATATGATAATTATATTTAAAACAATTTTGGTGTCTTTGGAATTAGATCAACCGTTTTAAGAGGGTGGTACTATCTCTCTCATTCCCTGATAAGAGGAAAAGTTACCATTTCTATGGAAATCCCAGTTTTCCAGGAAACACACCTGGATGAAATAACAATCCCAGTTTTCCTTTAAATTCATGTTGATTGGCTGCAACAAAACAAGGCCTCAACAAATCATTGTGTATTTATGACTGAGGTTTTACAGGGTGCTCTTGGTTGTAGCTGCCAATGCCAGCTCATAGAGTCTCTCCCATTCCCATCAATAGCCATACACTTGTGGCCGCAGGTTCAAACCAGGTCATAAATGTCCAAATAGGGGTTTGAAATCATTATTCTAGGAAATAATAGAGCCACAGGAGGGTGGCAAAGTATTAGAGGAAAGATAAATTGGATCCCTTCAAGAGGAAGATGAATTTTAAAGATCTTTTGGTCAGTTCTCTCAATGGGGAAGGGCTTGTACCTTCCAAAACTATGTTGTTGTAAGGGATAAAATATGGGATATAAATTCTGGTATTAATTAAAATATTATCCATTCATAATTTATGTTAAGGGGTTATGATGGGAACCAGGGATTTCAGTTAAAACCTGATAATGTGAGTTCAGTGTTTAGCAATAGGCAGACTTGTAGGAGTTAATGAACAGTAAAATATATAAGGCCTTTGATCCCCTTAAAAAATGATTAGAAATATATAATATCCAAATGATATTCTTATTAAACCAATCTACTAAAAACAAAAATCATATTGACAAGGAATTTTTAACAATACAATACTAGGTCATACCCATCTCATTTAAATACTAGTCACAATACCAATATCGAGGATCTTTTTGGAAAAAAAATAGAAAAAAACTAAATCATTCCACAAAAATTCTATCCCAATGAAAATGCTATGCACATAATCAAAATCTCACAAACCTGATAAACTATATCAGGCCTGTAATCTGCAGGGTTCTTTCCATGTCTCTAGAGAAAATTGGAATGGTCATCCGAGTTCAAAATCCTGAAAGTCTGCATGAACCAACAGGGCCAATAAAAATCATTAAGTAGGCAAAGGAATCCCATAAATTGCAGTGATAACTTGCACTGCACAAAAAAGAATAAGAAATATGTAGAAGCATGTGAACAATAACATGCAGAATCCCTAAAACGTTCCACCCAAGAGAAAAAAATTATAAAGAATTCCAACAAACAGGGCATTAAAAAAATTGTACCTTTCCAACTTTTCCAACTTCCAATGATGCCTTTTCAAGGACAATGATGGCCCCTGGCTTTGAGGTGGATTCAGATGGGGAAACCAAAATACCAGGAAGTTCATCCACCGCCCCCACTGCCTCTTCAACGCTCTCTTCAATATCTTCATTTTCGTGGTTCATCTCCTTCCATGGGCACTTCATACCCTTGGCTTTGTAGGCCCGTACCATATATTAGAACATGCTCCAGCATAGATGGGTGTATCAAAGGGAAGAACATGCCAAAGCAGGTAGGAGAAAGGAATCTAACTAAGCCTCGCTTGAAACTGGAGTGTCAAATAAGGGTGTGAAGATTTTCTAAAACCTACCAAAACCATTGGTAACCAAACTAAACCGATAAATTAACTGAACATAATGTAGCATGAAAAAAGTGGTATTTGGAGTATAAATTCATTCAATCTAAAAAATAACTGGTATTTAAATAGATACATATAAGATAATGGAAATTACATAAACATGTGACCTTCAAAAAAGTTAAAACAATCAATAAACAAAATTAAAAACTTTAAATGATTACGAGGTGCCATAAAGGGAGATTTAGGGGGCAGGGGGCAGGGGGGACAAAAAGAAAGAGAAAAAACGCCTTATTTGCAGGTTGGAGCAAGGAGGGATCCTTCATGTTTGGTTCACTTAAACAATGCATAGCCACGTAGGGACCATTGGGCGATGAAGCATGTTGCTAGTGTTGCAAGCGTAAATAGGGGGAGGGAAAGCGGAGGTCGATTGATGGTATCAGACGGAAGACGGGATGGGAGGCAGAGGAAAAAACGGGGGCAAGGAAGCTGGTGACGGGGAGCAGAAGGAGGCATGGGGTGAAGAGAAAGAGGAAAAGGTGGTGAGGCGAAGGGGGGATGCCTAGAGACATAATCACAAAGAAGAGAGGGCTCGGGGGAGAAGAGGAGAAGCGAGGGTGGAGATAGGTTTTTTGGGGTAGGGAAAGGTGGAGGGGAGACCGAGCATGGATGAAGCGATGAATTTTAGTTAGAAAAATGAAAACAGAAGTCAACATTGATAGTTAAATTCCGTTCATATTCTTTTCTTAAATAAATAAATCTATGTATATAGTAAAGTTGGGTCTTGTTGCTCGAAATGCAGCCGAAATTGAAATGTAGCGATAACCGGACATCGCCAGTAGAGGAATAACTCAGTGACCAAATAAAATGGATGAAGAAGAGCCTAGGTGGGTGGTTTTGGGAATTAGTGGAAACCCTAGGTTTGTGAGAGGGAAACCAGAGCGGGAGAGGGAAACCCGAGCGCGGGAGGGAATAGGAAGACATGAGAAAATGGAGAGGGTAATTAGTGGTAAGAATATGCGTGATGGTGACACATGTCCAAGTTACTACCCATATTTACAATATACATAGATTTATTTATTTAAGAAAAGAATATGAAAGAAATGTAATTATCGATGTTGTCTTATATTAGCATTTTTCTTACTAAAATGCATCCCTTCATCCGTCCCTGATCTCCCCTCCACCTTTCCCTTCCCCGCAAACCTTATCTTACCCCTCACTTCCCCTCTTCTCCCACAATCCCTCTCTTCTCCGTTATTCTTTCTCTCGGAATCCCCCTCTCCGCCTCACCGCTAATGCCTCTTTCTCTTCCCCCCAAGCCTCCTTCTCCTCCCCGTCACCGGCTTCCTTTCCCCCGTTTTTGCCTCTGTCTCCCATACCATCTTTTGTCTAATACCTTCATTCGACCTCCACTTTCCCTCATCCCTGTTTACGCTTGCAACACTAGCAACATGATTCATCACCCAATGGTCCCTGTGTGGCTATGCATTTTGAAGTGAACCAAACATAAAGGATCCCTCTTTACTCCTTCCAGCAAATAAGAAATTTTTTCTCTTTCTTTTTCCCCCCTACCCCCTAAATCTCTTTATCTGTCACCTTTTTATCAGTTAAAGTTTTTTAATTTTGTTTATTGATTGTTTTATCTTTTTTGACGGTCACATTTTTCTGTACTTTCCTTTATCTTATATTTATCTATTTAAATCTCAATTATTATTTTTTAGAATGAACACATTTATACTCCTAAAATCTCATTTTTTTTCATGCGACACTTGGTTGGTTTGGTTAATTGATCAGTTTATTTTGTTTACCAATGGTTTTGGTTGGTTTTAGAAAATCTACACACCCTTATTTGACACTCCTGTTTCAATCGAGGCTTCATTGACTTCCTTTCTCCTCCCTACTTTGGCATGTTCTTCCCTTAGATACACCCGTCTCTACGGGAGTGTGTTCTAATATATGGTAGGGGCCCACAAAGCCAAGGGGTTGAAGCACCTATGATAAAAAAAATATGATATCCTGACTTAGATGAAATTAAACGTTAATAACACTAATTCCAGTTTAATCCCAAAAAAAAGGGAGAATTCATAGATAAAGGACTAAAATCAATAAACCCAGAAGAGAAAATTGATTAGTAATCTGAAGGCACATATTTGAAAGGCTTTTAGTATACTTGTAACCAAAGATAAGAATAAAAAATAGTGCAGGTCTGATTGCTCGGATGCAGAACAGAGAGGCTCTATTCACAGTTAAAGGGAAGTCAGGTGCCGAGTGTAAGAGAGAGAAGGTGTGATGGGGGAGGGAAAAGAAAGTATTTTCCTGAGGGAAGGAGATTTGGATATTCTATCCCTATATATATCTATGAAGCGTGATGGCTTAGGAAAAATTGTTTCCCAAGGTTGTCATTCAAAATGTTTCCCTTTGATTTTGTTAAAAGACAAAAAACAATGATCATATTGAATCAGCAAATAAAAAAACAATAATCATTATAATAAATATAAAAAATTCTAACATGATTTTATCTCAGATGTAGGTGGATGGAAACTCAACTTGATGAAGTGCCCCTATATAGATTTCAACTCTCCAAACACATGCAGTCACCACGAGAACAATGCGATCCACCACGAGATGCAGGCCGCCTCGGGATGATGCACCCGGCACCCCCACCTTTGGATGATGCACCACCGCCTTGACAGACACCCTATATGACGACATGGAAAACAATGAATTGGGTGGCACAGCAAGAGATGGCTGTATGGAAATGGCGGTAGCGGGAGAAAGAAGGAAGTTGATTTCCCCCTCACACGAGTTACCCTAGACCACGGGCTCGGGGGGCTTTCCCTTGGGTCGGCCCAGCTACGGAGGTGAGTAGGGGTGCTTAACGATCTGGACAGGTGCAGACCAAACCAAAGCCCTTATTTTACTGGTCAACAAATGGCCAACCCATTTAATCCAGAATTAAATGTAGGCTCAAAAAAGTTCAATCTGTGGATAGGACTGGCGGGCCAACCCGCATTGCACAAAATTATTTAAATAATTCCATGGACCAACATATTTACATATCATTCAAAATTCATGTTTAATTTAAGAAATAAATTATCACTACTTACTGCGAGGAAAAATAAAGCACTACAACAACTAAATTAAACATATAAACCACATAAAAGCAATATGTTATTTCATAATAGTAGCAGAAAAAACCCAAACTAAACACTATTTATGACACCAAAAGTAAAAAAAGACATGAAAATATTTAATAAAAACCACATTGTTTCCACATTGCAACCGGTATAATGTAAATCAATCTAAGTAATAGATAAAATTAACATAACACATAATAACATTTTTTAGAGATAAAAACATATATGGTATATCATTTAAAATAATAAATTAAACTCAAAATGACATAAACGAACCAACAAAGACATCAAACAGACATGTTTTCATGTTGATGTTGGAATACTATATCAAACAAAAGTAAATTTGTGTCCTCAAAGTAAATAAATAAAACATTCCGACCAAATAACAATCAACAAAGAATACAAATCAAAAGAAACATTTTTTAATACATTCAAATATAACTAATTTATTTGACCAGCTAATATAAACTACATAAAAATACTGATTATTGAGAATGAAATAAGAACACCTCTATGAGGAAGAGGAGTGAGCATATACTTCCATGACTAGAAATAAGGAATCATGACACTATATCAATCTAAAAAAATGGAAAATCAAATGAATTGGGATTTAATAGAAATAAGATACTGAAAAAAATAAGAGAACACAAACTATTTCTAAGCAGGAGAGGTTAAGGGAGGAGGAAGGTAATAAAAAATATTAGGGTTTATCCCTCTCACTTAGTTACAGCTTATCCAGAATCCTGTCTGAAAGCTGGCAGTGGAGAAAAAGTAAGGGTCGGGAATATTTAGTTAGGGTTCGGGTCAGATGGATTTAGACAAAGAGGAAAGGTCCAAATGTTTTCAGCGGAAGAAGTGTGAATCTGGTCGGTATGATGGGATGTCCCACTATAACCGGAGAGGGAGCAACGAGCCGGTGGAGGGATGGAAGGGAGTCAGAGCAGCCTGAAATCTCTAGGTTGGATATTGAATGACAAAGAGGGTGAGATGAGGGAGTGGGGGCACGTGGGACTATGTGCGATGTGCGAGGGAAGTGAGGTGAGGTGTCGTTGTGTAATATGGTTTTTAAAAAAAAGTGTGGGGGCAATAAAAATCAGTCAATATTTTTTAATTACATGTTATGACCATAAATCATCATTTTCACAAATAAAATTCAATCAATCTTTTTAAAAATAAATCTAATTTTGTATGGGGAAGCACATAAAACTCCAAATAAATCAATCTAATTATTTTTATAAGAGAAACATTATTTGTTTTTGTTTCATTGAAGTGATTTTTAAGATCCTCTAAAGTAGAACCATCCTTGTGAAATTCAGTATTGACTTCATCACCTGTATAAAATATTTATTGATTGAATTCGTGTAATAAATCTCCAAGTGGGAGATGGAATGACAATGAGAGTGGGAGGAAGGACTGGGGGCGTATGGGACTGTGTGTGATGTGTGAGGGAAGTGAGGGGCGGTTTCGTTGTTTAATTTAGTTTGTAAAAAACAAAAAAAAACTAGGGGTGGGGGAAATGAAAGTCAATAAATATTTTTTAATTTCATTTTATGACCATAAATCATCATTTTACCAAATAAAAATAAATCAATCTTTTTAAAAATCATTTTCATTTTGTACGCGGAAGTGCATGAAACTCAAAAAAAATCAATCTAATTATTTTTATAAGACAAACATTATTTATTTTTGTTTCATTGAAGTGATTTTTAGGATCCTCTAAAGTAAAACCATCACTGTGATATTCAATGTTGACTTCTTCACCTAAATTAAATCTTTCTTGATTGAATTCATGTTCTAAATCTCTAGGTGGGAGATGGAACAACAGAGAGAGTGGGAGGAGGGAGTGGGGGCACATGGGACTATGTGCAATGTGCGAGGGAAGTGAGGTGAAGTGTCTTTGTTTGATATGGTTTGTAAAAAAAAAGTGGGGGAAATGAAAATCAATCAATCTTTTTTAATTGCATGTTATGACCCAAAATCATCATTTTTTAAAAAATAATCTTTTTAAAAATCAATCTTATTTTGTACAAGGAATCACAGAAACCTAAAAAAATTAATCTAATTATTATTAAAAGTCAAACATTATTTGTTTTTATTTTATTGAAGTGGATTTTAAGATCCTCTAAAGAATAATCACTTCTATAGAATTCAATGTTGACTTCATCACCTATATCAAATCTTTCTTGATCAAATTCATGTTCTAAATGTATCTACAAATGATATCTTTATTAAAATTTTAGAAAAACTTCATAGACTAAAATGATATGAAGTTGCAATAGTTTTAAATGCTTGATACATATCCATGAGCTAGTTGCATAATTTAATGTCACTTTTCATTTGAAAGTACTGAAATTCAAAATGAAATGAATTCTCATATTGAAAAATGAATTATACATAATAAGTTATGTAGAATAGGTATCAATGTAGGGTATATGCATGTAACTATAGAAAACTATATTATGAACACAACTATATAAAACTATATTATGCACATTACTATATATAACTATATTATAAAAATAAAACCCAATCTACATAATATATTTAATAGTATTGAATGATTATAGCACATCAATAAATGAAGAAAAATTTGAATGATCATAGTGCATATACCCCTATATAGTGATACTGGATGTTTTTTATTACAAGTTAAATAATAGACAAAAAATATTTTAATTCAATTTATTTTCAACATGGGTATATGCATTATGATAAAACAGAAACACATGGTTTAAAATTGTACGGTTGGTTTAAAACAAGAGTTTAATCCTACTTAAGTAAAGGGAATTAAAATGTATAGTTCGTCTAAAAAGAGTTTAAACCAACTTAAATAAAGGCAAATAAAATGTAATACAAAACATTCAATAAACTAACTGTACATGTTAAATAATAGATATGAAATATTTTAATCTTCATTATATGGTAAATAATATACACATTTTGGTTAAAAAAATAAATTGAATGCACTGCAATGCATTGAAAGTACTTGTGAAAACAAAAACATGTGGTGAATTTCGTCTTTGTATATATGTTTTCAATTTAGAATTGAAACATAGAAGAAATTAAATATTTAATATCATTGGGTATGAAGACGAAATTGTTATAGCCTTTGAAATAGATCGATGGGAGGTTGCATCACATGGAATAACCTATAAGGAAATAAAAATTAAAGTTAAGCCCCAAAAATAACTATACATGTTATGTGAAATGGGTTTTAATGACATACTCTGAGATCGTTTAAAGAGTTCTTGAAATCTCTAATTTGTTCCACATTATCTATAATGAAGACAAATTTGGAAGAATTTTGTTTTGATGATTGTTGTCTATTTCATATATTGAATTCCAACACTTCAACATTGACAAGAATAGTTTTATATTGGAATACATATAGGTTATTAAGAAATATAAACTCATCATTCTCCTACATTTAAGAGAATTATTTTCATTACAATTTGTACATACATAAGAAAAGAATATATGAATATTATTCAATAACATGAATTAGTATATCTCTTAACTCTAATGTTGTTGTTGATATAAATTTCATAAATTTTTTTTCAAAGAGGATAGTCGCGATAGATCTATCATTATCACTGATTAGTAGTTGGACTTGGTATCTGAGAGAATAAATTATTTAAGTTAGACCAAGTTTAAATTTATATCAAAGATTTCATAAATTTATATTTTTTGCAATGCATCATTCAATGTCTCAAAAATTATATAAGATATAAATGTAACTTGTTTTATATTATAATAACCATATTTTTTAAAATTATTAATGATATATACAATATGTTGGGTGTAAATTGCGATGACATTATTTAAAAGTGAATTATCATTAAAAGATACACTGTGATAGTCATAAAATGTCATAAAAATTGAATATAATCGTGTGAATTTAGGGAGACTACTTTGGAATAGTTGACGAAGGTGATGCATTATAGTTATGATGTCAAATATTTACATTCAAGTGATCTAAATCCTTTCTACAAGAAATGCATGGTCCATAGTACTAGTTGTAGTTACATTGAATTTTTTTACTATAGCAATCATTTTTCACTTTGGAACATGTAATCCAAGAAATTAATCATTAATGTGTACCATGTTTTAACTGTTTTTTTGATGAGTCAATAGTAAAAATTTAACTGCCACTAATGAAATCTGTAATCTAACATCAGTGAATAATCTAATTTCTACTATTTGTTTCTTCTTATCAATCATTCAGAATAAATTTCTAGATGATATAGAACATATATAGGATGTTGTTTCATGTTATCACAAATTTTTTGTTGTCTTTTCATCATAATAATGTCTAAATAATGTTAATAAATTTTCAAAAGAAACAGCAACACTGATTTAAGAAGATTGAAGCATGAATATGTTAATGTAGATGTAAAATTTGAAAAGTTACCATGACCATCTACTTAGCGGAAATACACCATCATATAGTAAGATACAAATGATAGATAGTATACAAAATAAATATTCTAATTCAAGATGAGGAAGACAAATGATCACCTCTTTCTAAATGAATGCACTGTAGGAATTTTTGGATTGAGTGGAAGCTTTATTACATTCATATTTGTAGTAAAAATTAACATGTCTAAACAAAGTTGAATGAGATTTAATGAATAAAAAGTAGCAGATTTTTTCTTTATGAATTTGATATTAAATATTTAATAAATATTGAAATAACATAATGATGATTCTCTTTTCACGCACAAGTTGCAGGACTAAAATACTAGTTGGTTCAGTTTCATCTTTAAAAATTATTATAATTAGTTCACCAAATACATCCCACAAATAGAAACTGATAGTTATTATTCTATTACATTAAATTGGAAATTTAATATAAATTCAATTATAAACTATTAGGGTCATTTTGTTTGAAAATTGAAATTCAAATTACCAGTCATCAATTAGAGTTAGTTTCATTCTCCTGTTATTTTTTTTCCAATGATTTGATTGTCTAATGATGATGAAACTTTCCAATAACATATAATATAATATTATCATTAATTAAAGTCTAAAATAAATAAAAAAATTGTAAATGAAAAGAAAATTTACCTATGATAAATTTCCCAGGAACTCGGCTTTGATTGATGTCATCAGATGGAATGAAATTAAATATGAAATGGGATGGTTGTATGTCAGAAGGTTTTATATGAGTGTTTGAGTTAAAATGATTTTGTACTCATGCTGAAATGATAAATAATTCCCTTTTATTAAATAATCTTAATGTTATATATCACATAACGCAATACTTTAGGTAGAATAGTTTTTCACTTTGTTATAAGTTGTTGTCCTCTAATTTTTTCTTGAATGGTTTTTTCCTACATTTTTTAATATCACCCATAGGATTTAAATAATAGTGTAGATAGAGATAAATAAATTGAATTGAATATTTCTTTGAATAAAGGTTGATGTAAATTTAATTTTTATATATATTGTCATTTCGATTTTAATAAATGTTTAAATAAACAGAAAAATTGTTGGTTAATAATATGTATGCATACTCATAGGTATGTACATTTTCATGGTAACTTCAAAGTCATGTGCATTTGCACGAGATGGAGAAGTATTATTTATAGTATGTGTAATAGCTTAATTGCAGTAATATACTATGTGAGATACAATGTACATATTTGGATGGATACTGCACGTATCTATTAATTGTAGTAATATACTTTGTGAAAAGTACTTCAGATGCATACCTATGAAACAAATATCGATCAAGCTACCCATTTACATATCCATTACATAGGTAGGTGTGTGTGGTAATTACTCATAGAGTATGCATAATTTACTTTTTTCACATATTGTATGCAATAAAGAGATGTATACTGCACATAACTATTAATTACAGTAATATATTACTGTAATCAATCTAATTATAGTAATATATTACTGTAATTAAGATAATTACAGTAATATACTTTATGGTCATTTCAATATTGAAACCAGTATGTGTAATACATTTTTATTCAGATGTATATTGTACATATATTTTGGTTTAAACTGAAATTAAGTGCAACATGCATAGTTACTTTTTTTCTTGATCAACAATAAGTGAATTTCCAATGTTCTTTACCTGCCCACCTATTGTTCATCTTCAGATTTATTTCCATTTTCTCTATGAAGTACATGTATGCATACTTTATGAGACACAATGTATGTAGTAAAATATTCATGTAAATTTTGGTGAGATACAATAAATGCAGTAATATACTCTGTGTGATACAATGTACATTTCAATGAGATACAATATATTCCTATACATTTCACTGAGATGCAATATATTACTGTACATTTTAGTGAGAAACATTTTAGTGAGAAACAATATACTCCGTGACATATAATGAATGTGGTATTAAATCAATGAGATACTATATCTGCAATAATATATATATATATATATATATAGTGAGATACAATGTATTTAGTATTAAATCCATGAAATACAATACATTTTAGTGACATACAGTGTATGCAATATTACATGTATGCATGCTCTATGAGATATAATTTATGCAGTAATATATTCATGTACATTTCAGTGAGATGCAATAAATCTGTGAGATACAATGTATACAGTAATATATTTCAGAACATTTTAGTGAGATACAATGTATTTACAGAGGTACAGTGTATGCTTTATGAATACAATGTATGCAGTGAGACAAAATGTATGCAATTGGATACATTCCATCGAGATACAATGTATTATCTATGAATACACTATTAGTTCATGTGATCTATCAGTCTTACTAATAAAATATTAACATATTTAGTACCATTTCAAGTGTTTTTCTTAAATTTCATACACGCAATAAATAATTATAACAAACATATGTTAATAGATAGTAACCATTCAAAGAGGATCAATGTAATGATTAACAAATTAGAAAACATATATAAACATCATTCTTAATACAATGTATTCCATAGCTTATATTTTAGTATTTATAATTGTCGATATTAAGATATAATATCTAACTGACATTTTCATTTGTAAAGATTAAATCAATGACTACTATTTAATATTAAAATTTTTATGACTTTGCAAACCATATCTGAATGATGTGTAATTCAATTTTCAATGTTTCATCATCTTTGATGGAAATTTATTGTAATTCAGTATCCAAATAGTCCATTTTTATGAAATTTCATTAATAATTAAAACAATAATTTTTTTAGTAAATATAGAATCATTATGAAATGAGTAACATAAAATAAAAAACACATTAAAGCTATAAGTTTTCATAAAATGTAATAGTTACAATTTTTTTATACCTAATGTTAGTTTTGAATGATTTATTTATAAATAATGTTAGTTGTATGCCTCAATGGTTTGTTATCATTATCACATATCAGTAATTTCAAACCACTCTTGTTTGTTTCTCTGGATATTTCTACACATAACTGACCATGAAAAAAAATAGTTTAGCATAAGTCCAACAAAAGAAAGATATTGTCCTTGAATTTTGTTAAAAGTCATTGAAAATGAAATAGTTAAAGGATATTATCCTATTTAAAGATTTAATGGACACCTAGAATCTAAATGATTCATATTTACTCTGGTTATGAAAGTATGTTTTCTGCAATGAGTGCTGGTTAGAATCTGAGCTCTGATTAAAATATCTCCCAAATTCGTGACTATTAATCACGTTCCATTATAAAGTCCATAATATTAGTCTAAATTTCTCAATAAAATAATTGGTACCCCCAATATGAGAATAAATTTAGGACATGGAAAACCATAGATATTGTTTCCATTTAGAATATTTAGGGTATATATGTTCTCTAGTGTGTCTATATCTAAACATTCTTGGAAAACTGAATCAAAATTGAGATAGGCCATCTCTCGTAATGAATGATAGCATGAAATCATTCAATTGCTGGACAACATCACTTGTTGGTGCTAAAATATCTTGTTCTTTTAACTATTATGGATCATTGTACTTCATAGATGAAGAGGTGTATGTGATTTAAATAATAACATCAATTAGGTTTTAAAATTCAGTAAGTAGACAACCTTCTGGAATGTGAATTTCTGTCTCACCGTATATTTGATCACCAAGCACGCCATCACATGTTTGCATAATCCAACTTGTGAAATCTTAGAGTTCAAAAGATTCCATATAGTTATTATTTTAAATTAGTCTCATGTTCACAGTGAGGTGAATAACATGATAATGATTCCATATATAATAGGAATTTAGACTGGCTAATACTATATCACTTCTATTTCCACGATCCAAAACTGATTAAATCTATTAAAAATATCCACCAAAGATAATTGTTTTTTTACAAAACTATAGATAAGAATAATGAAGGATCTTTGTTGACTTTATTCTCCTCAAGGTATGATCCAAATATTCAAAGCAATATTTGTGTACCATTGGTGCCTCATCCCAAATAATTAATTTTGTTCTTTGTAAAAGTTCAACCAATTCACTTACTTGTTGTATGTTTCATGTGGATTTATCTATAACAAAAATTAGAATAAAAAATGGAGAGTGTGTTGTTCTCCCCCCAGAAAGTAGCAAGGATGTTATACCACTCAAAGCTATAACAAATACAATATGTCCCTATGAGTGAGGTTTTGGCAGTATTATTTTCCATAAGAAAGTTTTATTTGTGCCTCCATATCCACGTACAACTAAAACACCTTTTGTGGGAATGTTTGATGAATTAACAATTGTGGTTAGCACATTTTATTGTTCAATAGTTAGTTTTCCATGTATAATAGAAAATTCTTCTTGAAGGTTGTCCTTATTATAATTTTTTTCTGATGAAATCAATTTATTTCCAATGAATGTAGTAAATGAATCTGGAAGAGGCATATGAGGATAATCATTCAATGATCTTCCGTGGGAGAGAAGCATATTTTCAAAATCCAATAATGTATATTGTTGTAGTTGATCATCTGTGAGATGTATTTCTGTTATCATAACATCTGGTTAGATATGAATAAAATATGTATTTCAAAAATAATTTCCATCATATAAGGGAAGAAAAATAGTTTTAAATTGAGACTCAGGATATAGAAACTGGATAAAGTAATATATTTAAATTTATAAGAATGAGTTAGTTTTTTCAAACAATGTATGATGGTTTGGTTATTACATACAGTTTTCAATTCTATGAATGAGTTAGTTATTTATTTTAAAAAGAATCAAATATTACTTAAATTTATAATAATAAATTATTTCAAAAAAAATTGGTAAAAGGTTTATAAAATCCAACTATAATCCATGTAGCACTGTGCATGTAGTTTGTAACTCTATGAATTCTTTAATGAAATGTTAATTAATGTCTCTATGGATAAAATTATACTTTATCAACATAGAATTAATTTCTATTATAGTAGTCTGAAGAAAAAAATAATTTTTTTGCATATCATTAGTGTTTATAACCAACATACAACATATGCACAAATTAGTATGTCAAATAATTAATATATATGATTACAATCAATAAATATTTTGATATAGCTATAAATTTGAAGTTTCAATTATAGAATTTATAATCTTTAAATGAATATTTACAGCACTAGAATCCATTTTAAAACTGAAGAGGATACTTTGAACAATACCTGAAATGCATACGATTGCATGAACTTTGGGAAAGATAAATGGATTTTCTATGTTCAATTATTTAGATAAATAAAAACAGTATGAATATAGTATATATACCAGTAGTGTATTGGTTGTATAAATAGTCATAAAATAGGAAATATTTCAAAATTTATGCAACCTATAAATAACATGTTACGTTGATTATGATAGATAAAAACATAGCTATTCACTTTATACCAACAAGAGTAAACATATACACTTCAACACTAACTTTTGAATACGAATAACCATATAAATTTAATATTTTGTAGTTTATATATATTTGTATGTTCTATTGTGAATGCACTAAATTAATGAAATAATGTGAAGAATATGAAAATGGGAACTTTTTTCATCATGTAATTTAGAGTTATGTCATAAGTAAATATAAAAAAGATAAAGTAATACACTAATATAAAATTCATATACCTTGGAATTGTAACATGTTTTTTGTTGAATATATTTTATATCATCAGAAAATATTTTCCAACTACTACTCCATACATGGTCTGGTCATGAAACTGTGTTTGGGAATAATAATTTAGAAAACAACCACTGTAAGGAATTCCTCATTTACAAAATTGAAGTCTCTATAATAGCCTCAATGAATTATGTATCATCAATAAGTAATCCCAAATCATAGTAGGCTTCTTAGAAAGTGTGATGGATGATATGATTAATATTCAAGATATCATTAAAATAAGTTGGACCTCTAACTTTAAGCAGAAAAATCCTAAGATAATATAACTCTCCAACTGTGGGAGGAACATAATTCAATCTACCAATAGAAAATCCTCAATTTCTGGGATATCATCTTCATTCTCGATTGTGGTAAATAAATTTTTTAGGAAATCTAATATACGTGAGATGTAGTGCTTTAGGGTAAGTTGTGTTTTCTTTGAACTAATTAGTGAACATTTTTTAGGAGATTTTTATTTTCGATAGAATGTCATCATGATTGGATCCATGTGAATAAGTTGTGTTTTTTTCACCATGAAAATGGTAGTAAAATATCTTAATTGGGGGAAACATGAAATGGATTTCATAACCATATATTCTTTAAGAATACTCACACGGTGGAATATGTCGACAATCATAGTAAATTGTTATCTCATCTACCTATTTTTGACTTTCCTCTATATTTTTTGTTCCATATAGAGAAGATGTGACTTAGTAATGCCCTTTTTGATGTATTTAAAAAAATAATTTATTGAATGTAACTTATTATGTTTTAATGTTGAGGTGAGCTTGGTATTTATCCAAAAGAGATAAATTATAGAGGAAAACATAACGATTGTCCAGTTTAACACCAATCTTTGATATCGTTCGACCTCTTTCTCATATTCTGTATATATAATATCCATGCTCATCAAAACTTGGATACTAAAAAAAGATTTTGGAGAAAACATTGACCACATAAAAATTTTTCGTGTATGGTAATTGTGGGTTATCATCACCACATTGTTCGTGAATCATGTAGTTTTTTACACATTCATATAAAAGAGGATACTCTCTTTTATCTGGTATTTCTATTGAAAGTATCTGATTTATAGAAGAATTTATTGATATTTTATAATTAGATTCATTGAATATAGGTATATGGACATGAGACTTACCACATTTTTGAAATTTAATGGTGTGTACACCTATATAAAGAAGTAGATCAATGTTACTTGTATTTCTTTTTAAAAAGGCTACAATGACATATTACAATGAATTTAAAGATAACAAATGATACATGCTTGATACTTTCTAAAAATAAACCCATCTTTTAAATATTTCATTAAATGGTCAACCTTGACATTGAAAACCCTTGATAATATTTTTTGGACAATCCACTGGATGGAGGTTCTCACTTTTAAGAAATTATGTAATGTCAGGATAACATGGGTTACATGTGAAAGTGATGAATGAATCTAGATATCCAACCTAGTTACAAATTTTCATTGCATCGTGATAATTTTGAATCTTGTATCTTGTTCTACTGGTGAAAGATAAGAAAAATAATATGTTTTCTGTAATGTGTACCATCACACTCACCACTTAGGTAAGCTTCTTGAATAACACAATATAACTCAACTCTTAATTATTATTTTTATTAAATATAATTAAGTAAATACGTTTAGATTCAAGCATTGTATATGAATTAACAATAAACTATTCTAAAATTCATCTTTAATGTAAGAGTATCACACGTTGATTTGGTCTAAATTGAAGTTGGAATGCAAAGTACTCTATCATTGTTACTTTGTGAACTTTTGAAGTTATGGAAGATGAATTGTGATAAACATTATTATAATACCCATATTTACCAATGAAAAATATTATGGGATATTACAACTATAGAAATAGATGATTAAGTTCATCTATAGGTTTCATGTTACCTAATCGTGTTTGTATGATGATATCTCTATCCTCATTAACATATTCAATATCACCAACTATTAGCATAAATTTTTTTAATGATATTGGAAAGTTGTTTGTATGTGAATCTAATACCCTTCATCTAATTATCCATATATTCAAATTTGGGATAGAATTGTCATTGAATAAATTCCTTAATGTTCTTGAAGTTTCAAAGGATCAAATAACAACTCAGAATGGGGGGGTTTAATTAGTTGTTCACTATGATAAGTTTTAATACTTCTTAAAAACTTAACCCCTACAACCTGTTAAGATATATTTTCTTATCATATTTTTATAAATACTCATGCATGAAAAAATAGGAAAGAATGTAAATCACATAATATTTACAAGGTTTGGCCTTAGTGTGAGAACATACTATTGAGACCACTTAGCATGTGAAGATTGTATTTTTTGTAATTGAGTGTCAATGGATTTCAATGATGATCAAAATGAGGGAAGGAACTCTCCTACGTAAAATTGGAGAAAGGAAACCAGATGTTGTTTGATCTTGATCCTATGTTTCATATATGCGTATCGGGAGTGATACATTTTCTACAACGATTAAGGATGGTTGGAGTGTTCTTTGGAAGGATTAAAAGAAAAGGATAAGAAGAGGTTGTGGTGGAGGTTTTCAATGGTGGTTTGGCATTTTATACTTGTAAACACTTAGTTTTACACTAAGTAGTTATTTTATTTATATGCATTTACCATAAATAAAGGGGTCATCCAGGGAGTCCAGCCGAGGTCCTCACCTCAAGCACATGCGCGACCCAAAGGGTCAACCGCGCTCAAGGGAAGCCCCCAAGGCCAACCCCGCATGAGGCAGGGTGTGCGCGGGCTGTTTATAAGCCCACAGGTGCCACACGATGGTGAACCCGTGCAGCATGGGCACTAGGAGTGTTCCCGATGAGTAAAGTGGGTGCTAAGAGTGTGCCCTCATAGTGAACACAGTACGGGGTGGTGCCATGGAGCGAGGAGGGGTATTCTGAGCCGGTGATGTCACAAATTGATTGATAAACTGCCAGAAAACATCACGACGTTTCAAAGTGGGACAAGGTTTTAAAAATGTCAATGTAATCCTGGTCGTCCATCTAATCTCATTGAAGATCTCAGCTGCACATTGTTTCCCACATCTAGGGATATAATTTGAGCTACTCATCTTCCCTGCATCGCATGTGGTTGAATCAGAGCCTTCTGATCTTTGACCAAGGTTCGTCTTTAACCTCTGGCCACCCGACGAGAACCAGTGCATCAGAGAAGCTACTTAACATCCATGATTGAGTCTCCAGCCATTATAGAAGAGCAAACCCACTTCATGAGCATCATCTGAGCAACACGATACCATTCATGCAACTAATTCTTCATGAATGAATCGAAATAAAGAAGATTGAGTGTTGTCCGAGGCAAACGAAGTTTCCAGATGTCGTGTTGTGTCGACCGCTCAAGGAGAGGAGATCTTCATACACATAAGGATGATTACAACGTAAAAAAAGGAAACATACAAGATATAAATCATATCTCCATGGTATTAAATAAAAAAAGATCTATTTTATTCAAGGAAGAATATTGAAGAGAATATCGTGTGGATTTTGGACGCGAAACGATCTAATCTATACATATAAAAAGAGACCCACTAATTCGAGAATGGGATGCTTATTCAAAACCTTTCAATATACCATATTCTGAGAAATAGAGTTTCTTTTATTTTTAATGTTCAAGAAGGGGTATACATATACCGCGAATAGTTCTAGCTTCGTGAATAGTTTTCTGCATACCACTTTGGTTTGTGAAGATAAAGAACCATGAAACACTTCTGGTTCATGAAGATAAGGTCCCACGTACCCTTTGGGTTCTCCAAGAAGTGAACTGCGTACTGCTTCAGTACACGAGGGGGGAGACCCGTGAAATGTCAAAGGTTCATGAACAGAGTTTCTGCGAACCATTATAACTTTGTGAGGAAACATTACTGCATACGTTTTTTATTCTGTGAAGAGGAGGTCTCACGAAAAAATAGAACTGTTTACCTCCTAGTACGTAAAGGATTTCTTCACTTCCTATGTGAAGGAAGCTCGTGCATCCTTAGCATAAAGAGAGGCTACAAACCATCCTAGTTCATGGAGGATAAAATGTTCATAAGAGAACTCTTTACCCATGGTGTGTAAAAGGAAAACTATACCATCAATCCATTCTGATATATACAAATTAAAGTTTTAAGAAAATTACATTCTCATAACTATAAAAAAATCAAAGTGAACATTGTGTGTTAAGAAAGGGAGAAGAAAAGAATGTGCATGGTGATGGGAAGTGAGTGCATGAATTAATATGCATGATTTGAAGAAGAACACAATAGAAGTCCAAGCGTATCTGAATCAAGTGCTAATCAAAGTAGAGGAAAGGTCATGTGTGTACTAAAAGTTACCATACCCATTTAGGCCTTCACACAAGAAAGAAGAAGAGAAAGTGCATGCATACGTGAATACTTTGAAGAGAATCATCCTAAAACAAGGTTTCATGTGTCTAAAGAAGTGAAGAGGAAGTTCATATATATAGTGTCACATGCATGGTCACATGCATACATGGAATAAGAAGAGTTGATTCTATTGATTCCCAGTGAACTGATTTTTAGTTATTTAACAATCACAAAAGAATTTGTGATTATGGCCAAGAAGAATAAGAATTCTTAGTACATATGGCTGTTGCACTAGAGAAGAAGATTGAATGTCAAAGAGAATCAAATATGGACCTTGATGGAAGAAATGTCTCATGCTTAATAGGAGATAAAGACTTCCATATCTATCCATTGAGTGTACCTTCACGTCCATAAACTGAGTGTGACCTCTCCAAGGTAGTGAGCCAGGTGGAGTCAACAGAACTGATCTGAGGGAAGCAGTGAGCTATCCCTAAACTATTTTAAAGGAATTTTTGCTGGGACAGAGTGATTGTACCCGAACATTGTAATCCACACCTTTTGAAGAATAGTGGAATTAGGTACGACCAGAAACCTATCAGTGTATGGTCTTTGGACGTATCCCTTTGTGTTGAACCAAATAAAAGTGTTCTGTTGTACTTATGCATGTGAATTTTTTAATTACTTGACATATCCATCAAACAAGTTTAATTAAGTTCCTACCAATGTGGGAAAAAGATCCAATAAATGGGAGAAAAAGTTGACACCCTGATTCACCCCCCCCCCCTCTTAGGGTGACCTAGGGTCCTTCAATTGGTATTATAGTGAAAAGGTTTGCGTATGTTGGATAATCTTCAGGAATTCTATTCAAAAAAGGATTTTAGTTTTTTTTCCTGAGTCAACAATGAAGAGAAGTCTTGATGAATGTTCAGTTATCTCTGATAATAAATCTATACCCAGAAAGACCATGATGAACAGGAAAAATAAAGAGAAGAAGCATTTGAAGAAGTCCCTTGTTTCCAAATAATATTCAGTGTTTATTTCTCCATGCCTTTCCAATAATAAAGAAATATCAGGCTTGTGAAGTAAAGAGAAGGTGGATCAGGTTTCAACAAGAGAAAATGAAGAAACTTCTATCTCATTTTTAGGTGATCCTGAGAAATTAAGAACCTATCTGCAAGATATTCCTAAATAAAGGGTTGCTGCTATTTGAAGAATATTTCAATGTATGCAGTCTAAAATCACCTGACTGGTAAGAGAAGTTGATAATATGAAGGAAGGACTAGTAAATAAAGTATCATAATGTTATAAGCTCTCCAGATAGATTGAATCCCTTGAAGATAAAGAGGGAGTCAATAATAATCAAGAAGAAAAGATCCATGCATTTAAAGATGAGGTGAAAAAGAGCACTGAAGTCAAGACTGTAAATGTGGAAGAAACTTCGAAGAAGAAAAAAGATCTTGACTCTTTGTTACAAGGAAAAATTATGATGCATGAAGATGGGTTTGAAATATTGAAAAAGGCATGTGATGAGAAGATGATCATGATTAAAGATCAAAAGATCATACTAAATATGGAATGTCTGAAATTGGAATCCCATTTGACCAATCTTGAGAAGACACATATTGAGACTTCACAAAAGAATGAAACAGCTGATTCTAGTATTCATTGCTCACTAGAGGATACTAAATCAAAAATAACTCTAACATGTGATAAGAAGATCATGACTTTACTCATTGATCTATCACAAGTAGCTGAGAAAATGAAGGTACCATCCATACCAACTTGTACTGTTGTTTCTAAATATGTTTCTACTAAATGTGTAGGTTGGATGAAAAATTATAAACAAGTATGGATGAGGAAAGGTGAGGATAAGAAACCTACCAACATGGCTAGGGTGTATAAGAAGAAGAGGCTAGAAGATGGTTCCCCGGTAGAGAATAAAACATTAAGAAAAAGGCCCAACAACATTATACCTAAGATATCAAGAACACATGATTTGTGGGTCAATGTTGGTGTTGCAACAGATTTAGGAATTTTTCATTGGATTAATGGTACAATACTTTAAATTAAAAATCATAGAGAAATCCTATGTCAAAAGGGAGAAATCCAGAGAAGAAGAAGAAACATCGAAATATTCAAAAGCATATGTATACTGCAAACAGATTTGGAATGCTAGAAAACAACTTTGATGAATACAATGGGAGTGGTCACAAGAATTGAGCATGCTTATATCAACACATATCCAGAGCTGATAAGATCAGAAGACAACAGAACCTATCTAAGAGAGAAGAATCTACCTTAGGAAGAAATAAAGAGAATAATGCACATTAAAAGTCTCCCAAGAGTAATGTAAGAAATAAATGCAAGAAGTCCTTGGATTCAAAACCTAATAAGTTGAAAAGTGGTACATCCAAAAGAATTTCTAAAAATGATTACACTCTGAATATTCCATATGGAAAATCCAAACTTATTGCTATTTTTCCCAAAGACATATTGGTTATCTGGCCTAATGATTTGGAAATAATGAGAATGAAAGAAGATGCACAGGCTAAGTCTAGTGCAACTGAAAATAAGAAGATTCCACATGATGATAGAAAATTCATCTATGTGAGGTGCAACAAGGCTGATCACACTGTTAAGAATTTCAGTGCATTTATTCCAGCTCAAGAAGAATTTCTCAAGAAGATGAAAGTTGCACCAGGAGATTATAGTGATTTGAAATATCTTGAAGAAATAAAAATCACATGCAAAGAAATGAAAGAAATATTGAGATCCACACAACCAAAGTCATAACTGAAAATCAAATGTGCAAGTTTGAGGAGTGGAGAAAATGGAGCATCTTGGTTGAGAAAATCATCTCATCCATCCAACTCATACTAAAGAAGCAAGGAGGATCCACCTTATTCCCTTAACAATTTTTGTATTGTACTAGTATTACAGGGAATTGAAGGTGAAGCAAGCATTCAGGGGGAGAACATGAGAAGTGTTCCCTTAAGGGGGAGATGCATGAAGATCAGTCAGAGTTAATATCTCAATAAGCATAAACTTTAGTTAGAATTAAATTAAACTACTCTGAAGATTTTCTTTCGATCATGTCATTTTCAATGGTATGTAATATATAAACCTTGGTTACTCAAAATAAAATTATTTTAAAAAGGGGGAGTAACAATGTTAATCAGTGACATAAGAAGAATGGAAGTGCCCCAAGTCCACTTATCCTTCCCATTGCACTTGAATGTTTTCGATCTGTTTGTTGAAGGGAGAGCAGGAGTTTCAGGTTGATAATCTCATATCAAATTTTTTATCCTCATCCAAGAATGAAATTGTAAAGGGTATTGAATAAAATTAAATGAGTTCTCATATCATGATTTGTCATGATCAAGGGATAATGGACAATTTTGTTATCAATATCAAATCATCTTGTCTTCTACATTGAGCATTGATCAGGTATAATTAGAGTGAAATTATTGATGTCACAATTTCTTATGTATGGATTGATACCATCTCTACCATAAACTTTATATTTCTTGTCAAAAAGGGGGAGATAAAGTGAAATGAAAGTTTAAAAGTGGAAGGTAGAGAGCAGATAGAAGGATCTCATTTTGACATTTACATGCTCGTTTTAGAGGACATTGAAGTACTAACAAAAAACACAAAGGGAAAGATTTTTGGGACCACTTAGCATTTGAAGATTTTATTTTTTGTCAATGAGTGTCAATGGATGTCAATGATGATCAAAATGGGTGAAGGAACTCTCCTTAGTAAAATTGGAGAATGGAAACCAGATGTCAGTTGAGCTTGATCCTAAGATTCATATATGTGTATCATGAGTGATACATTGTCTACAATGATTAAGGATGGTTGGAGTGTTAATTGGAAGGAGCAAAAGAAGAGAAGAAGAATAGGTTGTGGAGTAGTTTTGGAATGGTGTTTTGGCATTTTATATTTGTCAAAACTTAGTTTTACACTATGTAGTTATTTTATTTATATGCCTTTACCAAAAAAAAGGGTCCATCCATAGTGGCCAGACAAGGTCCTCACCTCAAGCACATGCAGGACCCAAAGGGTCAACCGCGCTTGAGGGAAGCCCTCAAGGCTAGACTCGCATGAGGCATGGTGTGTGTGGGCTATGTATAAGCCCGTAGGTGCCGCACGGTGGTGAAACCGTGTAGTATGGGTGCTAAGAGTGTGCCCCAAGGAGTAGAGTGGGTGCTAAGAGCATGCCCACAGGGTGAACACGGTACAGGGAAGTACTGTGGAGGGAGGAGGAGTATTCTAAACCAGTGATGCCACAACTTGATTGATAAATTGCGAGAAAACATCACAACATTTCGATGTGGGATAAGGTTTTAAAAACATGGACGTAATCCTAACCATCTATCTGATCTCAATGAAGATATCAGTCGCACATAGTTTCCCACATACAGGGATATAATCTGAGGCTATCATCATCTCTGCACCACATGTGGTTGAATCGGAGCCGTATGATCTATGAATGAGGGTCGTCTTCAACCTCTGGCCACCCGACGTGAACCAATGCGTCAGAGAAGCTACTGAACCTCTATGATCAAGTCTCTTTCCATTATAGAAGATCAAAACCACTGCATGAGCATCGTCTGAGAAACATAATACCATGCATGCAACTACGTTTTCATGTATGCATCAAAATAAGGAAGATAGAGTGTTGGACAAGGTAAACGATGTTTCCGAAGGTCGTGTCGTGTCAAGCTCTAAAGGAGAGGAGATCTGCATACACATGAAGATGATTACAATGTAAAGGAAACATACAAGATATTCAGCATATATCCATGGTATTAAAGAAATGAAGATATCATTTATTCAAGGCAGAATCTTGAAGAGAATATCATGTGGATTTTGATGTGGAAAGATCTGATCCATACTTATAAAAAGACCCACCGATACGAGAACGGGCTGCTGCTTCCATAACTTTCAAGAGATCATGTTATGAGAAATAGAGTTTCTTCTATATTTAAAGTTCAAGAAGGGGTTTACATGTACCGTGAATAGTTCTAGGTTTGTGAAGAGTTTTCCACGTACCACATTGGTTCGTGAAGAAGAATAATTGTGATCCACTTCTGGTTCGTGAAGAGAAGATCTTGCGTACCCTTCAGGTTCGTGAAGAAGTGAACCGCGTACCGCTTTGGTATGCAAGGGGAGAGACCCGCAAACTTTCCTAGGTTCGCGAAGTGAGTTTTCGCGAACCATTCTAGGTTTTTGAGGAAACGGTACTACATAAAATTTTGGTTCTTCAAAGAGGAGGTCATGTGAACAAACAGAACTGCATACCTCTTGGTACATGAAGGAGGTCTACACTTCATGTGCGAATGAAGCCCGCACATCCTTAGCTTAAGGAGAGGCTACGAACCATCCTAGTTCATGTATGAGACAAAATTCATAAGAGAACTCTTTAACCGTGGTGTGTAAATGGAAAACAATACCATTAAGCCATACCAAAATATACACATTGATGTTTGAAGAAAATCACATGCTCATAACTATCAATAAATCAATGTGAACATTGTGTGTTAAGAAAGGAAGATGAAGAGAATGTTCATGGTGATGGGAAGTGAGTGCATTCATTAATATGCATGATTTAAAGAAGAACACAATTAAAGGCCAAGAATATCCGAATCAAGTGAAAAGAAAAGGAGACAAGAGGTTGTGTGTGTACTTAAAGGTACTACCACTACTACAAAAATGGGCTTTATCAACGATCAAAATGGGATTTATAAGTGCTAAAAAAGCGTTGTAAATCTCATTGCTGATAAAGGGGGGGTCCCCTTTATCAGAACTCAATAAGCACTAATAAAGGGGTACTTTATCAGTGCTAAAAAGGGGCTGATAAAGGATCCCTTTATTAGCGCTAAAAAAGTGCTGATAAATGTGTTTTTATCAGCGCTCTTTTAGCGCTGATAAACTGATCCTTTATCTGTGATAAAAAATCCATGGTAAATTCCTTGTCTACTACAACAAAAAAATTTGTAGCAGCACACCCAAACAACACCTGCAAAAAATTCAGCATCTCAAAAAGTAATTATACCCATAGAAAATTAACACATAAATAATAAGGTAATTACACCAAGTATACCCATACAAAAACTATACCCATACACCATTAACAAATAATTCATAAGTTAATTAAATACATAAAGAATTCAATTCAGAATTCAGGGGGTTGGGGGGTTGTTCAGGGGTTTGGGGTGGCTTTCCAAGGGGGGGTTGGGCGTATCCGGGGGGGATAAGGGTGTCTGGGGGGGTCTAGGAGGTTGGGGGGCTATCCAAGGAGGGTGGGGGTGTCTAGGCGGTGGGGTGGTGTCTAGGAGGTGGTGTCCAGGTGAGGGGGGCTGTCCATGGGGGTGTACAGGGGGGTGGGCTGGTGTCCAGGGTGTTGGGGGGGGGGGGGCTTTCCAGGGGTGGGGGTGTCCGAGGGGTGGGGGCAGTCCAGGGGGTTGGTGGGGCTATCCAAGGGGGTGGGGTGGTGTCCAGGAGGGTGGGATGGGGGTGTCCGAGGGGATAGGGTTGTCCAGGGGGTGGGGGTGTCCAGGGGGTGGGGTCGGTCCAGGAGGTTGGGGGGCTATCCAATGGGGGTGAGGTGGTGTCCAAGGAGGGGGGGGGGGGTGTCTAGGTGGGGGGGTCTATGGGGTGTCCAGGGGGTGGGCTGTTGTCCAGGGTGTCGGGGGGGTGTCTGGGGGTGGGGGAGGTCCAGGGGTTTGGTGGGGTTGTCCAAGGGGGTGGGGTGGTGTCCAGGAGGGTGGGATGGGGGTTTACGGGGGGTTGGGGTGTCCAGGGGGCGGGGTGTCCAGGGGGTGGGGGAATTCTAGGAGGTTGGGGGCTGTCCAAGGGGGTGGGGTGGTGTCCAAGGAGGGGGGTGTACAGGTGGTGGGGGCTGTCTATGGGGTGTCCAGGGGGAGTGGGATGGTGTCCAGGGTATCGGGGGGGGGGGGGGGGGTTTCTAGTGGGTGGGGGTGTCCGGGGGGTGGGGGCGGTCCAGGGGGTTGGTGGGGCTGTCCAAGGGGGTGGGGGTGGTGTCCATGAGGGTGGGGGTGGTCGTCCCTGTGTGGGGGTGTCCAGGTGGTGGTGTGGTGTTTAGGAGGGGTGGGGGTGTCGTCCAGGGGGGTGGTTTTCTAGGGGGTGGGGGTATCTGGGGGTTGGGGGGTTGGGGGGGGGGGGTTGTCCGAGGAGGGGCGGGGGCTATCCATGGGAGTGTCCGGGGGGTGGGGATGTCTAAGGGGTTGAGGGGGATTTCCATGGGGTGGGGGTGTCCAGGGGTTGGTTGGTGTCTAGGGGGGGTAGGGGCGGTCCAGGGGTTGGTGGGGCTATCCATGGGGGGTGGGGTGGTGTCCAAGGGGGTGGGGGTGGGGGTGGCTGTCCATGGGGGTGGGGGTGTCCAGGGAGGTTGGGGGAGGTGTCCAGGTGGTGGGGTGGTGTCTAGGGGGGTGGGGCATCCAAGGGTTGGGGGGGCACACCGTGCCTCATATTGAGTCGGGGTTGACTTTTACACGTTTCAAAGGACCCATTGATCGTTCTCCTAAAGTATCAACACAATATGAATGTGTTTGGTCGGATTTTCATACACCAGTTGTTGTTTTCACTTATAATTCTATCCATTCAAAACAAAAGAGACACTTTGAGTGATATCGGCCATACTCTACCTCATATTGTGGCGGGGTTGACTCTTACACATCATAAGTACCCATGGATCATTCTCGGAAAGGTCAACAATATCAGAAAGCGTTTGGTTGGATTTTCATAGGTCATTTGTTGTTTTCACATAAAATTGTGTTCATTTTAAACAAAAGAGAATCACTTTGAGTGATACCGACCACACTGTGCCTCGAATTGAGACGGAGTTGACTTGTAAATGTTTATAAGAACCCATGGATTGTTCTCCTAAAGTATCAATACAATCTGAATGTGTTTGGTTGGATTTATGTACGTTATTTGTTGTTTTCACTTAAAATTTTGTCCATTTTAATCAAAAAAGACTCTTTGAGTGATACCGGCCACACCATGCCTCGGATTGAGGCGGGGTTGACTCGTACATGTCACAAAGGACACATCTATCGTTCTCATAAAGTATCAACACAATCCAAATGCATTTGGTCAGATTTTTGTAGGCCAATTGTTGTTTTCACTTTAAATTGTGTCTATTTTAAACAAAAGAGTGACGCTTTGAGTGACACCGGCCACACCATGCCTCAAATTGAGGTGGGGTTAACTCGTACACATCTCCAACGCACCAATGGATCATTATACTAAAGGATCAACACAATCTGAATGCATTTGGTTGGATTTCCATATGTCAGTTGTTGTTTCCACTTAAAATTCTGTCCATTTTAAACAAAAGAGAGACACTTTGAGTGATATCGGCCACAACATGCCTCAGATTGAAGACGGGTTGACTCTTTCATGTCACAAAGGACCCATGGATCATTCTCCTAAAGGATCAACACAATCAGAATTCGATTGTTTAGATTTTCCTATGTCAGTTTTTGTTTTCACTTAAAATTGTGTCCATTTAAACAAAAGAGAGACACTTTGAGTGATACCTGCAACACTATGCCTCGGATTGAAGCGAGGTTGACTCATACACATCCCCAATGAACCCATAGATCGTTCTCATAATGAATCAACACAATCCTAATTCTTTTGGTTATATTTCCATACGTCAGTTGTTGTTTTCACTTAAAATTCTGTCGATTTTAAACAAAAGAGAGACACTTTGAGTGATATCGGCCACATCATGCCTCGAATTGAGACAAGGTTGACTCGTAAATTTTATAAATGACCCATGGATCGTTATCCTAAACTATCAACACAATATGAATGTGTTTGGTTGGATTTGTTTACGTCAGTTGTTGTTTTCAATTAAAATTCTGTCCATTTTAAACAAAAGAGAGACCCTTTGAGTGATACCAGTCACACCGTGCCTCGGATTGAGGCGGGGTTGACTCTTACACATCATAAATGACCCATGGATTTTTATACTAAAATATAAACACAATATGAATGAATTTGGTCAGATTATCATACGTCAGTTGTTGTTTTCACTTAAAATTATGTCCATTTTAAACAAAAGAGAGACACTTCGAGTGTTACTGGCCACACCGTGCCTCGGATTGAGTCGAGGTTGACTCTTACATGTCACAAAGGACCCATGGATTGTTATAATATAGTATAAACACAATAATAATCCATTTGGTCAGATTTTTGTACGTTATTTGTTGTTTTCACTTAAAATTCTATCCATTTTAAACAAAAGAGAGACCCTTTGAGTGATATCGGCCACACCGTGCCTCAGATTGATGCAGGGTTGACTTTTAAATGTCACAAATGACCCATGGATTGTTCTCGTAAAGGATAAACCCAATACGAATGAATTTGGTCATATTTTCATAGGTCAGTTGTTGTTTTCACTTAAAATTGTGTCCATTTTAAACAAAAGAGAGACACTTTGAGTGATACCGGCCACACCATTCCTCAGATTGAGGCAGGGTTGAATCGTACATGTCACAAAGGACCCATGTATCATTCTCATAAAGTATCAACACAATAAGAATGCATTTGGTCAGATTTTCATAGGTCAGTTGTTGTTTTCAATTAAAATTGTGTCCATTTAAAAAACAAAGAGGGACACTTTGAGTGATACCGGCCACAACATGCCTCATATTGAGGCTCGGTTGACTCATACACATCCCCAATGTACCATGGATAGTTATCCTAAAGTATAAACCCAATAAGAATGAATTTTGTCAGATTTCCAAACATCAGTTGTTGTTTTCACTTAAAATTCTGTCCATTTTAAACAAAAGAGAGACACTTTGAGTGATACCGGCCACACCATTCCTTGGATTGAGGCGGGGTTGACTCTTACACATCAAAAAAGACCCATGGATCTTTCTCCTAAAGGATAAAAACAATATTAATGTGTTTGGTTGGATTTTCGTACGTCAGTTGTTGTTTTCACTTAAAATTCTGTCCATTTTAAACAAAAGAGAGACCCTTTGAGTGATACCATCCACATTGTGCCTCATATTGTGGTGGGGTTGACTCATACATGTTATAAAAGACCCATGGATCGTTCTACTAAAGGATCAACACAATCTGAATTCGTTTTTTCAGATTTCTGTACGTCAGTTGTTGTTTTCACTTAAAATTCTGTCCATTTTAAACAAAAGAGAGACACTTTGAGTGATACCAACCACACCGTGCCTCGGATTGAGGAAGGGTTTACTCATACACATCACAAATGAACCATGTAAAGTTATGCTAAAGGATAAACACAATCATAATGTGTTTTTTATGATTTGCGTATGTCAGTTGTTGTTTTCACTTAAAATTATGTCCATTTTAAACAAAAGAGAGACCATTTGAGTGATACTGGCCACACCGTGCCTCATATTGAAGCGAGGTTGACTCGTAAACGTTAAAAAGTACCCATGGATCATTCTCATAAAGTATCAACACAATCCTAATTCATTTGATCAGATTTTCGTAGGTCAGTTGTTGTTTTCACTTAAAATTGCATCCATTTTAAACAAAAGACAGACACTTTGAGTGATACCGGCCACACCGTGCCTCATATTGAGACGGGGTTGACTTGTACACATCAAGAAGGACCCGTGGATCGTTTCTAAAAAGGATCAACACAATAAAAATTTATTTGTTTGGATTTTCGTAGGTTATTTGTTGTTTTCACTTAAAATTGTGTCCATTTTAAAAAAAAAAGACAGACACTTCGAGTGATACCGGTCACACCATGCCACAGATTGAGGCAGGGTTGACTTCTACACATCACAAATCACCCATTAATCGTTATCATAATGGATCAACATAATCCAAATGCGTTTGGTCATATTTTTGTATGTCAGTTGTTGTTTTCACTTAAAATTCTGTCCATTTTAAACAAAAGAGAGACACTTTGAGTGATATTGTCCACACCGTGCCTCGGATTGAGGCGGGGTTGAATCTTACACATCAAAAAGGACTCATGGATAGTTATCCTAAATGATAAACACAATCCGAATTCTTTTATTCAGATTTTCATACGTTAGTTGTTGTTTTCACATAAAATTTTGTCCATTTTAAACAAAAGAGAGACCCATTGAGTGATACCAGCCACACCATACCTCGGATTGAGGTGGGGTTGACTCTTACACTTCACAAAAGACCCATGGATCGTTCTTCTAAAGTATAAACACAATCATAATGCTTTTGGTTGGATTTCAGTATGTCAGTTGTTGTTTTCACTTAAAATCCTGTCCATTTTAAACAAAATAGACACTTTGAGTGATACTGGCCACATCGTGCCTCAGATTGAGGCGGGGTTGACTCGCACATGTCCAAAAGGACCCATGGATCGTTTTACTAACATATCAACACCATCCTAATTCATTTGGTCATATTTTCGTATGTCAGTTGTTGTTTTCACTTAAAATTCTATCCATTTTAAACAAAAGAGAGACCCTTTGAGTGATACCGACCACACTGTGCCTCTTATTGAGGCGGGGTTGACTAATTCACATCACAAAGGACCCATGTATCATTATCATAAAGTATCAACATAAACCGAATGTTTTTGGTCAGATTTTCATAGGTCAATTGTTGTTTTCACTTAAAACTGTGTCCATTTTAAACAAAATACAGACACTTTGAGTGATACAGGCCACTAAGTGCCTAGGATTGAGTCAGGGTTTACTCGTACACGTCAAAAAGGACCCATGGATTGTTCTATTGAAGTATCAACACAGTCCGAATGCATTAGTCCATATTTCCATACGTCAGTTGTTGTTTTGACTTAAAAATCTGTCCATTTTAAACAAAAGAGAAACACTTTCAGTGGTTCATCATTCTTGCATGTTGATGGTGCATATCATATGTTAAAATGGTAAAATTACTCATTAGAGAAAAAAAATGTTTTATTTAATAACAATTACAATTTTCCTACGAACATTTACATACAACAATGTTTCATCTTTTGATCCCCTTAACCCCTCTCAAAAATGAACGCATATTGTACACGTCCCCAAGTCAGATCTTCATGCTATTTGTGTACAATCTGCCATTTGGTATGTGGTCCATTTATTTATGAACAAATATATATCATCTTGTGAGTAAAAGGATTTTCAACAGTCAGAGTAGTACTTCAAAATATAAAAATTAATAATTAATAAATAAATTAAATTAAATAGTACTTGTTTTTGAAAATACCTCTTTAGGAATGCTAGTTTGTTGATGAAAAATGATCTCTTTCATAAATTTAAAAACAAAATAACCGCAATCAGTATTGTTTGTTTGTTTTGGACACTGCAAAGAAATTTATCCTTAGGAGAATAAGTAACTTGTGTTAATATATGTTTGGATAGTGAAATTATATTATATATACCCTAATATTTGTCCAGGTGTATTACTTTCTTGCCTCCTTATGCTTAGACACTATCCTAATTCCTTTTTTAGATGACAATGATACACCACCCTATCATAACAGAATCCTCAGTAAAAGATGATATAAATTATATTACTTGATGTTTAGACATAAAAATTAGGATGTAGTGTCTTACAGATTCACAAACTCCATCATGTGGGGTCGGTTTGATGGATATCCTTGCTTTGAATCCAGAAAATAAATCTTTGGAGTATCCATGTTCAGTGCAATTAGCATCCAATTTTTCCTAAAAACACACAAAGTAATAAGTAATAAAAGAAGTGAAAATATAATTTATATGATTTAATCATAGAGTTTTACCCCTGCATGGTTGGTATTCGTAAGAGTATGTCATTTGTAATCTTTTTTTCAAATGTTTTCAACAAGCCATTCACTGTTTCATTCTTTTTTTATGGCTCTAATTTCGTTAGATGTATTGATGTGGTATGAGGACTAACGAGTCTAAATTTTGGCTCATGGGAAAATTCCTTCAACTTTTTTTCATATATACATATGTCAACAACATAAAATTCATTTAGTCATAATTTTCACATTAGATCAGATTTTAGAAAATCAATTCATGAAAACATACCTCATATATATATTTTCAACTGTGATGCCTAGCAAACCATTTTCAAGGATCTCATTTACATTTTCAGCAGCAATGAAATCTTGACTTTCCTTTCCGTATATATTCTTTTCGAAAACCACTATATGACTACTACCACCTCTTAGCTTCGTATCCACATGAGTCTTTAATGCTAGTAAATGTGGATAGATAATAGGCGGTGTTATTGTGCGTTCATTAGCTCCTTGTGATCGGTTGGTTGATCCTTTAGATGGTTTTTGAGCCGACATTTGTCACCCCTTACCTTTCTCCGTCTATAATAACATTCATTGGTTTAGACCCTTTTTTCATTTATTATTAAAGGTTTATCTTGAAAAATGAAATAAATGCCTCTTTTTTCGCATGTACTCTTACAAGTTGTGACGGACATGCAATTAATGTTCCAATAGCCTTTTCGACCATATGAATATCATCGTCATCAAGTGGAATAGGTAGCTCTGCATTTGTTTCATGAGCTACAGTAATCTTCACTTTCAGATGATCTTTCAAAAGTGGTCTATTTTTCAGCGTGTCATCTGGAATGTTGAACACTATATCCCTCGCTACAAGGTGATTGGTGGGTGTTCACAGATATAAATCACAATTATTATCACCCTGTAGAAGATCATTAAAGGAAAAGTATCAGTGTTTTTCCGATTCTCATTTCATGAGAACAATTATTAGAATATTGATTACCACGGCTAAGATAGCTCTTTGAGGGGAATAAACCACCTCAAATATGGTGGGGGTGTGGCGGGATCTTCATGCACTAGTTGTTCCTGAGTTGTGTCTTCTCTTTGCTTCCCACCCATAAAAGTTTCTAGAAACTCTCCCTCCCATTGTAATCGTTCTTCAAGATTTTCTAGTCTTTCACTCATTTGTTTCAATTTTTCATCTCTATCATCCATTTCTTTTCTTCTCAAAATATACTCGGGGTGTCACCCCAAACCTCTCACCTCTAACATGACCGTATTGTTCTGGCTGCTTCAAAGCCATCGATAATAGGTCTGCATCCACTATAGGAGTATCTAATTCTTGTGACTGTCGGATATAAGAAAATAACTAATTATTTTTATGTAATATAAATTTAAAAAAAATCTTTTTATCGTCGTGTCATACTTACACATATTTCCCACACTTTTTGTGTGTTCTCATCTACTAGTTTCTCTTCCTTATTCCCATGTGCCTCCTTCCATAGCACATGATGTGGGATGGAAGTGCCTTTGGTTTTAGACTCATTAATCTACATATAAATATAGAAAGATAATTATGATCTTGTTTATTGGCACCTAACAATATTACTATAATTTTAAAATATGTACCATTTTTTTCTATTGAAGCATACCCCATCCTTGCTTTATGATAGGGGTATATTGGTTTTGATGCACGTTCCTTATTTTTAGTACAGAGTTTCTATTTCATAAATGAAATATTGAAAATCAGAGTGATGAATACACATATCCTCAAACAACATATTATCACCCACAATGTACCTGAAACTTATCATCCCCACGGTGGCCAATAAATGCATCCCATTCATCTTGGGATTTCAGGTGAGCTTAGACAATGGGTGGGTGCAGGTTTATTTTACCTTTGGAATCTTTCAAGTGACATCTTGTTAAAATATTGCGAAAACCTCGATGAATCCTTCCTGCAAGCCTTAGTACATAATCCTTGTTTGAATCATCTACTATAAATTTACTCTGTAAGAGATTGAGAAGAGTAATACATTGATTCATTATTTTATTTTCTAGTAAATCAAATAAAAAAATATCAGAATGTCACATTAATTTCTTCCCAGATCATAGCCTTCATCCTGGACACAACATGGTGCCATGAATCTATGTCAATTGACACATGTTGCCAAGTGACAAATCCAATTTAACTACTAAACATATCCTTTTGGGATTCACATGTTGGCCTCGTGCATTCCATCAAACATCAAATTTGATGTCTTGGCTTTTCGCCTTAAGAACTTTGGCTAACACCATCAAACTACGATGCACCTGTGTTTTATGTGACGTCGGTCCTTCATTCCCGACCATTTCATCGATATCAACATCATATATATGTTCATCTGAAATGGTAGCAATGACATGTGATGATGGTTGTTGGACCTCAACACTAGGAGCAACAACAGGTTCAGAAACTTGTTGTTTCTCTTCACTGTGAGCAGCCGCAGCAGGAGCAGCAGCAGGAGCAGCAGCAACCACAGTAGCAGCAGCTTGAGAGACTTGTTCATCCTCAAGGTTAGGATCATCATAACATGTTGAATTCATTATCTGCAAAAGTGGTTGAACAATTAATTTAGATTACCTAAATTCAGTAATGATAAGATAATAACATGAGTTAACAAGATCTATATTACAAAAAAAATAAAACATGTTTATTGAACTCTCTTTCCTTTTTTCAAAGGATGAAGGGATTTGAAACCTCTATCGATTATCCAAATACCTTTATTTTTGTCTCCTATAAAATAAAAAATATCATCTACATTGGGACTGCTGCGAAATGATTGCGACATACCACTGAAAGGATCGTCCTCAACTGAATTTTCATCGAACCCTTCAGTAGTTTTGGACGATAACAGAACAATTGACCAATTTCATTTTGCGGTATCTGGAACATAAAAAACTTTTACCACATGTGATGTTGTTATAAAATTTTTGTGTTTGTACCCTTCTTTAATAAAATCAACTTACACATATCCCCATTCATCTATTTTAACACCACTGTTGTTGTCAACCCATTTTCATTGAAAAATCATCAATTGGAATGTTGTTGTGGCTCTATTTTTTCAGAGTTTTGCCACATATTTTAACTTATTTTTTAATTATTTAAATAAATATTTAAGCACTTTATACTAAATAATTGTACTTTTTTATTTTTAACACTAAATATGTTAATTAATCATTTTTTATTATTAAATATGTGTTTTATGTCCTTTTTATATAGTCTTTCCAAGTTTTATAATTTATTAATTTACTTTTTATATTTATAATCTTAATTTGGTTTACATTTTAATAATTTGGTTTGCATTAATTTAATCCAGTATTTAATATAAGAATTTACCATTTAATTCTGATTTATTAAATAAATTAACTTTACTTTTTAACCAGTTCAATTATTCTGCTAAGTAATTAAGTTTAAGTTAATGTTTAATAAAACAATGTGTTCTTAATATTATGTTTCATTTTATCATTTAACTAATTAACCTTTTCTTTTAATAATTTTAGTTAATTTTATTTATTGTAATTATATATTTGTAGTTAATTAATTTGTAGGAGTTCTGCATTTGTTTAGACATAAATTAAATTAATTTTAACTTTTATAGTCTTAGTTAATAATTAAGTTGACTTTATTTTTAGTTTGTTAAATAATTTGGTTAGTTTTTAGTTACAGTCAATTAATTAGTCTTTATCAATTTAGTTAATTTTATATTTTTTTAATTGAGTTAATTAATGTTTTATTCATTCTAATTTTTGTTGTAAATTAATTTTTGTTGTTATCGTTTTTAATTTTTAACTTTTGGTGAGTGTCGCACCGATGTTATGTCACACCAAATATTTTTTATAACTATCGGTGTGTCGTGACACACCGATTGCTTCGAAACACCATTGGTCTCTCGTGACGCACCGTTGTTGCGACACACCGATCCTTCCATCAGTTTCAGTCTCTCATAACTTCAGCATCTTTATATTATTTTTTATCTATCGGTGAGTCAATAACTCACTGATGTCCTTAATCATCATCAGTTTCACATTGCGCTGACTATTTTTAAGTTTATAATTGTTGGTATTTTATTTTTTCGGTGAGTCTTCACTCACCATTCTATTTATTTCATTTTGTTCCACTGCTACCGATTCTCCATTTAAATACCAGTTTCACGTTTTTTTCTATTACCCCGTCAGTCTCTCTCATTTTTTTCCACGCACTCACCGTTAGTTTATTATTTTATCACTTTTGTTCTATCGTCTATTTTTACTATCGGTGAGTCGTAACTCACTGATCCTCCACCCACACCGATAGTTATTTTTCCTCATACCGATGCAGGGATCTGTTTCACCTCTTGCCATCAGTTTTTCCATTTCACCCTACTACCAATAGTTACTTTTTGTAGGTGCTACTGACAGTTCATTTCTACCCTACTACCGATAGCCCTCTCCCTCTTCCTCATCTCCCCCAAATCATCCACTATTAAGTCCCAACTATTCGCATACTGACAGCAATGTAGGCATTGCATTTTACCTCACTCTGATGCGAAGCCGCTGTGGATACTGTCGATTCTGTCACAAACCAAATTCACAGATCTTTAACATATACAAATCAAACCCACGTCCGAATTCTAAACCATTCAAATCCCAAAATTTTCTCAGATATAAAAATTCTTCATCGCAGTGAAGTCGTACCCCCGCTGATGTTGAGTTCACCAGAGGAGGAAGAAGGGTTGAGAGAGATGCTGATGTCTGCCGCTAGTCCGCAAGTAGAATTTTTTCACAAGGAGGAGCCGTATAAGTGATTTAGTGCGCCGATCTTCGCTGTGGAACTGTTTGCTGTTAGTCGGGATGCTGCAGTGTTGCGGAAGTCTGACGTCGAGGAGCTGTGCCACCTGGTTCAAAGGAGGGGAGGCATTCAGTGCCGCTCCGCTGCGCTGGTGCTGCTGGAGCCGCCGCGGGTGCTGAGGGAGATTGAGGAGGTGGAATCGTGCCGTAAAAGAAGAAGCAGTGGCAGCTTCCGGGAGAAGAAATATCTACCCCCTCCTATAGAGCCGATTTGGGGGGGTGATTTTAAAAGAAAAACTAAGCTAATTTAAAACATAAAGATATAATAATAAAGGTAGTATAAAAGCTAAGTAAAACAAAAAAAATAATATAAAGAAGAAAAATTTAAAGTTAAAGTAACTTTAGTAAGTAAAATAATTATAATGTAATTTATAAAAGTTATAATTTTAAATTATTAATGAAAAGATTAATTATAAATAAAAATATAAATATAAATTTTTAATATTTGTTAATAATTAATTAATTTACTGACTATAGTGTAAAATATATATTCGATAATAATTATAAATGAACTAAAACACATTCTTATTAATTTAGAATATTTTAAATTAAGTATTAAATTCTAATTACGGAATTAAAATTAACTAATTAATTAATTAACCTACCAATTTAATTTCATTAATAGTAATAATTAAATTATTAATACAATCTTAAATATTATCTTAATTATTTATTTATTTATGTTGTCAATTTTAATAATTTAGTTAAAGATAATAAAATTAATAACTTAGTAATTTTTCTATTAACTTAATTAAATTAATAACTTTTTAATAATTTATGTAATACCATAGTATTATTAAATGGATAGTTTTATAAATAATATAAAAGTAGATAATAATTTTCCATTTAAGTTATTTATTATTTAACATTAAATAAGTATTATAATAGTAAACATAAAATAAAAAAAACTGTAACATTTTAATTACTTTTGTTATGTTTAAATTATTTCATTTTGTTACTATCATGTGCAGGTTCATTCAACAGGTGGAAACGTGTCCATGTTCATCCAACTAACTCAGCGGGAGTTAGTTAGGAGGGTAAAGATAGCGCGATGTGCCGGTCGCGAAAAAATGGACATTTTGCAGTGCGTGGGTGAAGAACTTTCTATGTCGGTGGAGATCGAGCAGTGACATGTAGTAAATGACAGCAAGGTTTTAAAGAAGATAAAGCGGAAGAATTTTAGGGGACTATCATTCACTCTGGGATGCTCATTCTCATTCCACGACACATCAGACGAGAGAGAAGACTCTCGGGAGATGATAGAGTAGATATGGAGGCTAAGGAGCCCAAAGGCAGAGCATTGCAGGGGGAGTTTACCATCCCTCTGGCCATAATCTTTGTACTCTGTTTTCAGTTGTTTTCACTGTATTAATCAATATTATCAAAGGATGAACCTTCTTAGCTCGATAATTCAATTATTTTGGTTAATATTTTGAACTTCTTCATTCACTTTTCATTTTTCATAATCATAATCAATTGGTGAGATTGATTAATGATTATCTGTTTAGTTGCTTCACACCTCAGTTTTTTTCTAAATTCATTAATTCAAGATCTACTAGCGAGGTCGTTCTTGAATACATTTTTGAAGCATTAATGTTTTGACACCTGTAGTTTTATGGCGAGTTTATTTTCAGATGTCATCATTTTATAATTGTCAATCAGTTTGTCTGATTTTGGAGTGGCGAACTCCATAAGTCAATCTTCTGCATGTTAAGTTTCCTAGCGAGGGAGACTTTTCGCCTTTATTTATTGAGGTGTGATTCAATAAAGTGTAGTGGAGAAGATATCCTTTAAACCAATAGTTTGGAATTCTCAAGTGTTACAAATTGATCATTGTTCCTTGCCTTCCTACTTAATACTAGTATATTTTATTTTCTCTATTTTCTTTGCAGTACATAGTTTAAATTTTAGTTTCCTTTTAGAAAATCTTGTTTCTCCTACTGTTTCTAGTTCATCTTTCAAAAATTCAAAAAAAAATTAAACAGTTCAAAAATGTTTACTTCCTCCACTGCTGACAACATTGGAGTTACTTTTGAATAAAACCATAGAATTCTCATCTACCATCTCTGTGGTTCGACCCTGCACCACTATGCTAGTGTAGGATAATAAATGTAATTTTGAGGGTCGTGACGACCTCTGGCCTCTTCAAATATCATATAATCCAACTCCCATATTTGTTTGATAATGCCAAAGTATAACATATTTGCATAAATTGGATTTCTGTCCTTACTACCAGAAACATGCATCGCTTCATCCACTAGTGTAACTCCACTATTATTCATGGTACTATCTTCATCATGTTCATTTGTATAGAATGTATAACCATTAATTACATAACCATTGTAAGATAAAACATACACACTTGGTTCGACATCTATCCATCGAAGTCGTTCTAAAATTGAATTCAGATTTTCATCCACCTCCTTAAAAATATGGTCCTGAAACCATCCTATAAACTGGTGATTATGTGTATTTGATAACCATTTTTCAGCCCTTGATGGATTCAACTGCCTAAGAATTTCTCTGTGAGTTTCAATATATGGAGAAACCACCCAACTGTTACGAAAAACATAAAGGTGGGTCTACTCCCGATCTAAAATACTGATTGTCACAACATATCTTCCAGAAATTCCCTCACCCTCAATGCATCCAGTGTGACGATATTTCGGGAGACCAATGCTTTCCACATCATATAGGTATTTGGTAAAAAAAATACAATGGCTTCCTCAGTAATATATTTCTCCAATGTACAACCCACTGGCCAACTTCGATTTTTGACATACCCTTTCAAAATCATCATATACCATTCAATGGGGTACATCCATATATAGTGCACATGACCAAAAAGTCAAATCTCTCTCACCAAGTGAATCATCAAATGAACCATCATATCAAAGAATGTTAGTAGGAAGAACATTTCTAATTCACATAATATGATGACAATTTCTTTTTCCATAGCTGGAAATATTGCCGGGTCTAAAACTTTGCTGCATATAGCTTTGAAAAAGTAACAATGTTTGGTTAACGTATGATGAACATTCTTTGGAAAAATGCAACGTAAATATATAGGAATTAGATATTGCATCAAAACATGACAGTCATGTGATTTCAAACCTTTTAACTTCAAATCATTAATTGACACAGTGTTCTTGATATTTGATGAATACCCCTCTGGAACCTTTACATCATTGAAGAAGTTGAAAAATTGATATCTCTCCTCTATAGAAAGAGTATAAGTAGCTGGAGGAAGAAACATTTTATTATCACCCTTCATGGGAGCCAACTCTTCTCGTATTCCCATGTCAACCATGTCCAACCTTGCCTTGATTCCATCCTCTATTTTTCCATGGTCATTTAGCAACGTTTCGATAACACTGTCATATACATTTTTTCCACATGCATCACATCAAGAAAATGTCTGACGTACAAACAATTCCAGTATAGTATTTCAAAAAAAAACTGATCTCTTTTTCCAACTGATTTTCATAAGGTTTTATGAAAATGGTTTACCAAAAATAGTGTTCACATATTTTACTTTCTCAAATAGCTGATCACCTATTAGTGGAGACGGTGTTGTGTGTTGTTCTGAACTTCAATTGAATGATGTCATCCAAGATCGGCACTTAGGTCGATGAGGTAGAAATCTACGATGTCCGAGAAACACATATTCCGATGAATGTTTCAACCTAATTGATTATGTATCTTCTTCACACACAGGACACCCTAGAGTTCCTTTAATGTTATAGCTTGAAAAATTTCCATAAGTAGGGAAATAATTTATTGTCCCATACAACATCGCTCTCGACGTGAAGTATTCACTTTTATAAGTATCATACAACATAACACCTGAATCCCACAATAACTTCAAATCCTTGATAAAAGGAGACAGATAAACATCAATATCGTTACCTGGTTGTTTTGGTTCTGATATAAGCATAGATAAAATGACAAATTTCCACTTCATGCATAACCAGGGTGGAAAGTTATAATTTACTAACAAAATAGGCCATGTACTATGATTGCTGGTTTGAAAACAAAAAAGGATTCACTCCATCTGTAGATAATTCAAGACGAAGGTTTCTCGGCTCTTTTCCAAATTCAGGATACTCAGGATCAATTTTCTTCCATTTATGAGAGTCGGCTGGATGACGTAATTTCCCATCTTTATTTCTTTTATCTACCTTCCATGATAATTTTCTTGCAGTTTCTTCACTTTCATATAGATGCCTAAACCTTGGAATTATTGGAAAGTACCATATAAATTTCGTAGGATTGGATTCATCTTTCTTGTATCGAGAATCACTACACTTGGGAATTATGTAAGTTATTTGTTTTACTTCCAAAACAATATACAGTCTTTCAGGAAGACATGTATTCTTTCAGAAATCATACCCATCGAGCGTAGCATTCGTTTAGCTTCATATGTCCATCTTGGGAGCTCATTATCTTCCGGGAGCATGTTATTCAAAAGAGCAAGTAGTTCTGTAAAACTGACATCACTCCACCTATTGACTACTTTCAATTTATATAACTTTAGTATAGTTGAAAATGCTGTATATTTAGTGAAACCAACATACAATTGTGTCTTTGCACAACTCTTTAACTTCTCAAACAATTTTTGGGCAATCACAGAGTTTATCTTCAATTGTCTTTTTCATTTCCGCAATACGGTATTAATCACCATTGACATATGTAATCACATCCTTCATACGGTCTTATTCATTATCCATATTTGTATTTCATATATGATGATCCATAAAACGCGGTTTTATCCCAGCCAGTAGCTACATTCACCTTTTCTCTGTGTTTATTCCAACATTTATAACTCCAGTTTATTATGTGACATATCAAATGTTCTTCCAACTCCTCTGGAGTAAGTAGTCTATAATAAAAACAATGTAAACACGAAAAAAGGATTTGAGAATGATCCTTTGCGTGATCCTTTGAAAACTTGATGAACTCTTTCACTCTATTCTCATAATCTATTTTCAAATGATTAGCATTCATCCAATATTTATTTATCTCTATCCTATTTGAATCTCAAATATTAGTATTTATGGTACAAGTACACAAAACAAGACTTCCAAATATAGTAGAAGAGAACCACTTACTTATAAAAATATAGATTAATAGAGCCTAACCATTTCTAATAAATATTTGGAAATCAACAGAACCAGGATATACCCCCCATCTAAATCAATACAGTTTCCAAACACAAAGGGGTTTGAGGGGATAATTACTTGTGTAATAGATGGTAAAACTCACACAACATCATCCTCTATGGCTCATCCTCCTCTATCGGGTCAACCCTTCTATGGTCAACTAGTACATCCTTTTATACCTCACCAACCTAAAATACATATGGATGAAAACCAGTAGCCAGCTCTATAAGTAAAGAAATGATTCTCATAATCTCTACAATATGGAATTAATTAAATATAATTACTTTATATTCATTATAGTTTCATAAAATCACCCCACTCCAAACACAAGAATAATCAAGAATGATACATCTACCACTCCAAGGTCTATTCCCTACATTCAATATTAGCATGCCTAATATTTTTGGTAAGCTTAAGTTACTTACATTAAACCACAGGGGGGATAATCACTTATTTCATAGATGGTGTGTAGGAAATAATAAGAAAATATAATATGTATATAGTCTCACATAAATCTTTACTAAGGGTTTAAACCAAACTAACACTACAAACACCCTTATCAACCACTGCCATGTTACTACCACCTTCTTATAACCACTTCCATTATAATGCCACAAAGAATCCCCAACAAGTCACTTAAAAATCTATATCAACATTACCAACTTCTCATTTCATTTAACATTATAATTTCTTGGATTTTTATTACCATATGCATTTCAATTGTTAACCATTTTAATGTAAAACCAATCATTAAATCACTGCCCACTATAATAAATTCATTAATAATTAATAACATTTATTTTATCAATAACCATTTATTAAACATAATTATTCCAATAATTATCATTAATCATTTAACAAACCATAATTTATCATTTCCAACCCATCACCCATTACTATTTTCATTTATTCCAACTATATTCCATGCCAAAAGGAAACTATAACACCACCCAATAACAACTAAATTTTCATGACATAATATACAACTAAACACATCCCAAAATCCATAAAACCACTTATTTTCTACCTAAATAGCCATATCATTTCTATCATAACCACACAATAATCCATCCATCACTACTGTATTAATTACCACACCACATGCTCCCAACCACATCAATCAACCATAACCCTTATAATCATAGTGATAAATTCCCCATACATAGTAGCATGAAAGGGATAAACATATCAGAAATTCACACTCAAAGTCCAATGTATGACCATTTACCATTAAAACCATAACAGAAAAAACTTAAAAACCAAATCAGCATTATTGACACATCTTTCCTAAGAAGAAAGTTCAAGAAGAGAATCAAGAACAATAGAAAAGAAATTCACCTTAGAGGAGGAGAAATTGGGAACCTTCTGCACTACGTCAGGAGAGGAAGGCGCGACGGCCAAAGGTGGAGGTGCACGGAAGGAGCCTCCAACCATTGAGAAATGGAGGATTAGGGTTCGCGGGGAGTAGGGTCGAGCAAAGAGGAGGAGAAGTAGGGTTTGTGGGGAGGAGGATCTGTCGAAGGGGTTCGAGGGGGAGGATTAGGAGAAGTTCTAGCAGTAAAGATCTGGCAACGCGATGATCAGGGGCGTTGGAGGTCCGAAAATGCGAAGATTAGGGGGAGGTGGAGGGGAGTCACAGGGTTATAGTACCGCGAGAGATTTAGGTCATGATAAACTGAGGACACTATGTGACCTATTTTATAAAAATGGGACTACGGTTTTATCAGTACTAAAAAAGCACTGATAAATCCTTCTTGTACCAGTGCTAACATTTAAGTGCTGATACATGCCTTCTTTATCAGTGATTTTCTAGCACTGATAAAGGGTCTCTTTATCTGCCCTTTATTAGCGCTGATATAGGTTACCATGTTTCTGCGCTTAAATTTTAGTGTTGATACATGGAGTATTTATCAGCTGTTTCTTCTTAGCACTGATATAATGTGGCACTTCCCTTGCCCATTTTTTTAGTTGTGCATACTCATTTGAGCCTTCAAACAGGAAAGAAGAAGAGAAAGTGCATGCATACGTGAATACTTTGAAGAGAACCATCCTAAACCAAGGTTTCACATGTCTAAAGAAGTGAGGAGGAAGCACACATCTATATTTTCACATGCATGTCACATGGATACATGGAATAAGAAGAGTTGATTATGGTGATGCCTAGTGAAATGAATTTCAGTGTTTGAACAATCACAAAACAATTTGTGATTCTGGATAAGGAGAATAAGAAGTATTAGTACATCTGGTTGTTTCACTAGAGAATAAGATTGAACATCAAAGAGCATCAAATCTAAACCTCGATGCAAGCAATGTCTCATACTGAATAGAATAAAAAGACATCCATGCCTATCCATTGAAGGGACCATCACATCCATAAACTGAGTGTGACCTCTCCAAGGCAGTGAGCCAGGGGGAGTCAACAAAAGTGATCCGAGGGAAGTAGTGAACTATCCTTGAACTATTGTAAAGGCAATGTGCCTGGGACATAGTGACTGTACCCGAACCTTGTAATCCACACCTGTTAAAGAATAGTGGAATTAGTTACGACTGGAAACCCGTCGTCGTATGATCCTTGTACATATCCCTTTGTGGGAAACCAAGTAAAAGTGTTGTGTTGTCCTTCTATATGTGAATGTTTTAATTACTTCACATATACATCAAACATGTTTAATTAAGTTCCTACCAATGTAGGAACAAGATCCAATAAATGGGAGAAAAAGTTGACACCATGATTCAACCCCACTCTAAGGGTGACATAGGGTCCTTCACATACATCCTTATCATAGCCACTCTTGTGGGTCTATGGAAATCCATTATTATGAAAAAGTGAATACAAATTCTACCAACTCTCATTAGACACATTCTATCTTCTGATAGGAAAGATTATTCTAAATCCTATCATTTTACAATGTTTTATACAAAAAAATTGATCTAAAAAAAAGAATAATAATTTGTTCAATTTTCTCCACAAAATCTCATTCTGGATCCAATTCTCTCAATCTGATGAGGTCAATACGATTCTCCCTTAATCAATATGAACTTCTCAGACTCAGCTCAAATTCTCAGTCTAATATTCCTCAGTCTGATTAACTTAATATGATGGACTCAATATGATAAACACATTATCAATATTAAAAACTCAAACTCTAATCAAACATTCAATAAGATATTCTCAATATGATGTTTCTCAATATGATTCTCTGGTTTGGTACATAAAACCTTCAGGTGTATGATCCTCTTCAGATTCTCAGTCTAGAAAGAACTTTTACTCGAATTCTTCATTTATCTACCTTTTCTGACTTTGTAAAAGTTACAAGGAATGAAATATCTCAGCAACTATTTATAGGTAACTCAATAAACAAAATCGGGAAACATGAAAATCTTCCCCACTTCCTCAAATTTCAAAAAATCTAAAAAACACTCAAATTTAAACTTCAACTTCGACTTCTTCAATCCTCCTCTGATTTATCCAAGATTTATAAAAAATCAAATTTCAAGTTTGAACTCTTAAAATATTTATATAAAAATTCTAGAATCTTCTTTTTATGTCTTCTCTGTAATAATCTCATTACGACTTCCATTTCTTTCATAGATCATTGCGATTTATTTCCTTCTCATATCTCTATTTCTTTTTCAGCTCATTAAAATTTTTATTTCTTTCTCAGATCATTGTGATTTTTTTCTTTCTCAGCTCATTACAATCCCTTTCTTTCTCAACTCATTTAAATTTCTATTTCTTTCTTATCTCATTATGATTTCTGTTTCTTTCTCAGCTTATTATGATTTTTTTTTCTTTCTCAGCTTATTACAATTTATATTTCTTTCTTATCTCATTACAATTTCTATTTTTTATTGGATCATTATGATTTTTATTTATTTATCAGCTCATTACGATGGAATTCATTACTCTACAACTTTTAAATTCTTCAAACTTCCCAAGCTTTAAACATTTTGACATATTACAACTTCTAAGTTCGTTACATCTGGAAATGATACAATATTCACAATTCCTCCATTTCTTCAAAATATTTTATCATGAGATGTTTAGCGATTTATGAGAACTTCATGATTAAAAAATCATCATCTAAATTATTTAGAATGTTTGAGAACTTTCTAACTCCTGACTTCAGTTTCTTCAACAAACCTCTTCAACATCATTACAAATTCCATTCTTAAAAACATCAAAACCTGAGTTCAAAAACCCATTTCCAGAAAAAAAAAACTGTTCTCCACCTTTAGTTTTAGGTTTGAATAATTAGCAACTTTTGACTTTTTTAAATAACGCATTACGATGGATTGGGTCCAATTCTTGAAAAATAAAAATAGTCTTATTCCAAAAGTTTGGTTTTCAAAAAATATAAAAACATTGTTAAAAATTTTTATCACAAAGGTTCTTCAATCCCCCCCCATTTGGATTTGTTGAAAACACTTGTTAACAAATTTTCCAACTATCATAATTTTTTCACAACTCACATTTTGTAAACAACTCATGTTTTTTTACTTTTATCAAAACATAGCCTTTCTCAAAAGAGAGTGTCCTGACACCACACTACTGTATAAATTAATTTTTTTGAAAGAATTACATCCCACAGTGTAAATTACATTTTACAACCATCTAAAGATAACCCCCCCCCCCCCTCTCTTTTATCTTTTCCTCTAACTTTTCTTTTTCTCTCCGCAATTTTATGATAACCACAAATTCCGATTCATTAAAAAAATATAAGTAAAAACTTCTTAAAAAGTTCAAATTTTTTACATTCTCTCCCCCCCCCCATTATCAAAATAATCCAAAGCATGGTGGGGGTTCTTCCTTACGAGTTTTCATGACCCCCTCCCTCCAAAGATTCCCCTATTGAGCTACAAATGAAGGAAGATATATAATGAACCCCGAGTCCTGCCTCCAGTAGGCCTCAGGGTGACGACCATCACCAAGGGTATAGAATCTCATGAAATGGGTGGCATTTCCTTTTTTATAAGAAAACAAGATCAGAAGATAAGATGATTCATACCAAAACAACTCCAAGACATACACACACACACACATATAAGAAATCCAAAACCATACCACATGCTTGTTTAAAATACAATTGTTACAAAACAAAAGTATACAAAGTAAATACAAAAAACAAGGATAATCAGTGACACAACAACTATCCCCAAGTTCGAGCTAGTAATTCCCATCATGGTCCATATAGTTCTCTGGGAAACCTGAAATTAGTTTTATATATTTAGGTTGAGAATAAAAGTATACTCTATAGAAAAAAACCAAAGTCTCTCGGGCACAAGTGGAAGAAGCATACTAATACCCCTATGAAAAAACAATAGAAAAAACACCTAGAAAGGAATACTACCCATAAAATCCTCACCAAGTCACACTCGCCAAATATTTCAAGTCAAGTAAATTAATATAGTAAGCACATTGATTTTTGGGTACTCCACACCACTTCCCACTAGTTAACTGCTCATACCCTAATGGAAAACGTCTCGGCACTTCCACGCTCTTCCACAAGCTCCACGTCACAACCCGTCCACACACACCTGGGCCTAAGAGCTAGTCCTGAAACCTGGGTATATGAAGCTCACCACACCCCACTTTCATGCATGTGGACCACAACCATACCATATCCCACTCGCAAACACCTAGGCCACAACCATACCACATCCTGAAGACACCTGGGAAGAGCACCACATCTCATCCCATAAACACCTGGGAAATCATACCTCACCGCAAACACCTAGGTCCCACAATCTCACCACAACCTGCCCAAATAATCTTAGGCTACCAATACCTAGAAGAGGGAGTAGGAAGAGAAAATAATTATCCATCCATCCTCCCACCGGGATTTTGGGAAAAGTAACCCTCCCCCATGATAATCGGGGTGTTAAAAACATAGTTCTCAACTACGGTGGGGTTTGTATTGAAAACAAAAGTAAAATATAGGTATATATATTTAGTTTCCAACATTCAAGCCTAACCTATGGGTTCTTTCCAAATAAACAACCATCCTACAAAACCGCCTATGCTACTACCTCTAAATTCAAAACTACACAATAAACCAAAATTAAATTCATAACCCCAGCCAAATCATTTAACTAAATATCATAATTTATTAAGAAACCCTTTTTATTAATTCTATACCTACCCAGGAAACTACCAACCACAACATGAAACAAGCCACACAACATAATCCACGTAGAGGAAAAATAACCACAGTAAAGAAACTCACTTCATATTTCCACTCTGTTTAACACCCATACCAACCACCACCATCGTAATTATTCAAAGTAATTCCTCCCAATCCATCCTCTAAACAAGAAAACCAACAAATCACAGTCAAACTTAGCAACACATCTCATCACAACCAAACCCAATAGCCCCGCAGTATTACAACACCACACCCATCACTCCCAGTAACATAAACATAGAACAAATCAAAAATGTATCCCTACTTCTCAAACACTACCCATCCATTCCACAATAAATCAATATCTTATCCCGAAATTCCATTAAACCACCCGTATCACCCCACCTTAAAGTCGTGCTCTCAACCTTATCACCACACAACCACAGAAGGAAAAAGACAGAACAAAACCGCATAAAGAACAGAGACACACTAAACAAGGAAGTGTGTATTTAAATTTAGAAAACACTCATTTATTAATTACACTTTGATAATTAATGGGTTATCACAGAAAAAGTTTGATCCTCATGAATCCATTTATTTAATCAGGTGTATGTGGTTAATCAATTTCATATATACACAGTTGTTCAACACATGATAACCAAAAATTCATCACAAGTCATATTGAGTGCAAAAACAAAGACCACCAATGTCCATAAATTTCATAAACCCCATACAACTCAAGATATCAACAAAATAGAAGCAAGCATCACTTTTTTCTTGCCCTTATTTATTAGTTTAAAGCCAATTCAAATATCTTTATTAAATTTTTATTCAAATTCCCTAACATGGGAAACATTCACACACCCACCCCACATGATACACAAATAATAGGGATGAAGGGATCCCTACCTCAAGAAACAGAAGATAAAAACCTCCTACTTGTTCCAAATAGGGGGTGCGCAAGGCTCTAGGGAAATGCAATCCAAGGGTACAACACAAACACATGGATATTTAGGGAAAAAATTTCTGGGGACGCTTAGTCGTAAAATTAAAGAGAAAGTTACAAGAAATAAAGGTTATCTGCTTTAGAAATGCCACATCCTATATCAACAGAAGATACAATTTCAAATGCCATTATAGTCAAATCATGATCCAAAATACACATTTTGACTAAGGACCTATCGAGCGTTAGGGATTTAAATATATTTTTTATCTCCTTTGAAACAGCTTAAAAATATATAAACATGGTTTTAAACACATTTTACTTCAAATAAAATGTTAAAGGGGAGAATTTGGAAAAGGTGGGAAAAGATGAAAATTTTGAAAAATTATCGAAATGACTCATTATTAGGTGAGTCACCGTCGTGAGTAACTAGTGGGTGAGTCACTGATGGATGAATCACCACTGGAAGAGTCATCGGTGTGAGCTACTGGTGACAAGCTACTGGTGGCGAGTCGCCATTTGGCAAGTCACCATTCAGTGACTCATCGTTCAACGAGTCACTATTCATTGAGTCACTATTTGGTGAGGCATAGTTTTATGAGGCACCTTTCAGTGGGCTACTGTTTGGTGATTCACCGTCGTGACTCACCATCGTAACCCACCATCAATGACTCGTCATCAGAAACTCACCATCAGTGAGTCATTATTGTGAGTCGCCAATGCGACTCACCATTGGGATGACCTACCGTCACCACCTACTGGTGGACGACTCACTGTCAGATGAGCTACTATTGGAAAAACTTGATTTTTGACAAACTCTTGAAATGAGATACCATAACCTCCCAGAACACCTCAAACACCAGATTTTCACAAAGTAATGAATCGGGAAGGTCTGAGACATTACATCAGATACCTCTTAAAATATTATTTCCCTCGATAATTCAAAACCAACCCAGAAGAAATATGGGTCCAAACAACCACCCTGTAATATACCTCTCAAGGATATTACTATACTTGAAATGATACTACAATTCGGACATCCCAAGGAACAACAATAAACCACCCTGTATTGTTTGAAAGCTGTAGTGAAACCTCAAAAATCCATGAACTCCTACTCTAACACCTACTAAACCAACTGGACACAAGACACACGACACAAGCACTAAAAGATTCACTTTTCTAACATATGAATTAGGAAATTCCTTCCTCCATGTCAAGATACTATCCACTCTGGGCGGCACTAACTCTCCCACAAGAGTTTAATAAAATCTAAATTAATTCCTCTTGATTAGGAATCTAGTCTTAACTTTTATAATGTCATGAATTTATCACACATCAAAAAACAAGGAAACAAATCATCTCATAAAAAATATGGTTCAATCATTAAATTACAAAGGGAAACACAACAAGGAAAACTCAGAAAAACATTGGGTATTGGGCATGCATTTGCATCTCCCTTTCCCAAGTACTCTTCTCCAGGCCACCATGCCTCCACAATACACAAACCAAGGGAATGGTTTGTCCATGTAGGACCTTCTCCCGATGATCTTGGATATCTACTAGCCACTCCATGAACATCACGTCATCTTCTACATACAACTCTCCCCGGTCAATGGCATGAGATTCATCGTGAAGATACTGACAAAGCTGGGAGATATGAAAGACATCACAGACCCTCTCTAACCACAGTGGTAGTGCCAACTGGTATTCCACCTTACCAAATCACCCCAACACATCAAAGGGTTTGATGAACCTTGGAGAAATATTTCCCCCACTGTCAACCCTCCAATTCCCACATCGAGGGGAAACCTTCAAGAACACGTGGTCCCTAACCTCAAACTACAAGGGCCTACTCCTATGATCATCATATGACTTCTGCTAGTCTGGTGCTGCTTTTATCCTCTCACGAACAAGATGAGCCATCTCTGTCATGCTCTTCATGACCTTGGGACCAAGAGAAGCTATCTCCCCAACCTCTATCCAACACAAAAGAAAACGACACGGTCTTCTGTACAAAGCCTCAAATGGATCCATGCCAATGGAAGACTGATGTCAATTATTATAGGAAAACTATACCGAGGGATAGTGTCAGACCTACGATCCATCAAGGTCCAATACGCATGCCCAAAACATATCCCTTGACATTGGGATGGTCCGCTATGTCTTCCCATCTATCTGAGGGTGGAAAGCAATGTTGAGGTGTAATTGAGTGTCAAAATCATACTATAATCCCTTCCAGATTTGTGAGGTGAAACATGTATCCCAATCTGAAATAATGGATCTCATAACTACATGCAGCCACACCACCTCATCCACATACCTCATAGCTAAATAATCCAATGCACCCGACTATTAATCACTAAGAAGTGATCCGATTTCATCAACCGATCCACTACTACCGAGATCACATTGCGGCCTCCCTAGGACCTAGGTAATCCTATGATGAAATCTATCGAGATATCATCTCATTTACACTCAGGTAAATCTAAGGGCTACAAAAAACCACCGGGTACACAATGCTCAGCCTTAACATTCTAGCACACTAAGCACTTCTCCACAAACTCCACCACTTCCCACTTCATCATGAGACACCAAAACTACTCCCTCAAGTCATGGTACATTTTATAAATTCTTGGTTGTGCCATTAAAGGTGATTTATGAAACTCACGAAGGACTCCCTCACGCATCACAAATAGAAAAAATAACATTACACTTAATATCATCCAATTTTGACCATCCTCCATCCATTGCCTTGTAGGCATTAAAGTAAAATAAAAATGCATCGTCCATGATGTTGGTAAATTAACACATCTTGGGTGATGATTTCATTTTTAGAATAAAAGAGATAGAGAGAGAAGTTTGATGATGGATATTCTATTAAAATAATATAATTAATGTATATAAAATATATTTGAGTTATAATTTACATTTGGATATAGGAGGTGTGGAGAGAATAATAAAATAAAGTAACTTGAAAAGAAATTAAAAGAAAAGAAAGATGATTTTACCTCTTGAGTCCTTATTCTTGAGAACCTCCTTAGAGGGATTGGTTTTGGTCTTTTGATGATACCAAAGGATCGTGGATGTGGGGGTGGAGCTTGGGAATATATTTGAGTAGAATTTGGATAAGGCTCAAATTTTGAGAGGTGTGAGGAGAAAAGGTGGTGAGGGGTGGTATTTAGAGTAGAGGAGAGGGGAAATTTCTCATTATTTTACTCATTAGTTTATTATTTTAGCTCAAGAATATGAATAGTTTAATAATTATCACTAATTACATTAAAATAATTAAGGATGGTTTGATATTATGGTTCTTACATCAACGATGACTTAAGGAATAGTGTATTTAACTTATAATGTATATATACCATAAATTACCGTATTTTACTATTCAAGAAAAAATCAACTATTTTAGAAAAATAGAAAAAATTAAACCTAACAATTTTTCAATGTGTAGAATTACAAAATAGACTCTATTTTTTTGAAAATAATTTTCTAATGATGAGAAATTTAATTTTTAATTAAAATCAACATTTATTCGAAAAATACCAATTTTAAAATTCTAACTGATTTTTTAGAAACATGAGAAATTAATTAAGGTCTCATAAAATTATATTATAATGATAAGAAAACAAAGTATTAATTTATAAATATATTTTATGAAAATAATTTTTATTTTAATTCATTATATTAAATAGAAAATTGTAATTAAATATTTATAACTTACCAAAAGACCAGCACATAATTTATCTTTTTTAAAAAAGATTATTTAATTATTTCAAGATATAGATATATCATATTTTTATTTATAAGATGCCCAAATTTTATTTATACGTTAATAGTTGAGGTTACTATTCTATTGGCTGGTTTATTATTCATAAGGGTCATATTACTATTAAAAATGTCATGTTATTATTCTATTGGTTTAGGTTCCTTGATTTCTAGAAATACTTCTTATTTCATTCTTTTTTCATTTAAAAAAAAATTGTATTGTGTTCTCTATGTGAGTTTATGTGATTTATACTACATAACATAATTATAAGAAGGGGATTTTCATTGATAAAATTCTGGGTTGTTACATTTATAGTGAACAAACGGAAATTGAAAGAAAATAACTCTAAGTCGAAAGCTTATTCACACCCTTCCAAGAATAGGAAGATCAAGGGGAATTGAAGGGGACATGATTTTGTCTATTTCACATGTGGTAATAAGTACCACTGAAAGAAAAAAGTCACCCATCCAAATAAGCAATGGAAAACTTTAGGTGCATTTGTTATCGAATGCAATTCATCTATTTCAACAAATTGGGCATTAGATACAGCTTTTGGTGCTCACATGTGTATTCAAACATATAAACCATGTATATTTAGAAATATTGATCGAGGGTAGGTAGATCTATGAGAATCCAACATAACTAAACTTTTTGTTGTATCTATTGGGGACTACCACCTCATGTTGCCATCCGAAATGATCTTGGTTTTGAAAGGATGTTAGTATGCGCCATATGTTACCAAAAAAACATCATTTCTATATCTAGACTTTATATGGATGGATTTATTTTAAAATTTGAAAAAAAATGATGCTAATTTTATAAAGATAAAAAAAATTAAGGTAAGGAACATTTAAATAATAGTTTTTATTTGTTGGATTACATGAAATAAGTAATGGAAATCTATAACAAAGTTACTTCACATAAATCATACCACATCCAATTTTGGTATCTCTGGCTGGGTCATCTTATTGAAAAGCACTTAACTAAATTGCATCAAGATGGATATTTGGATTATTTTGAACTAAAACCACTTCATGTACGTCATGGATGTTTACAAAGAGAAATGAACAAATCCCCATTTAGTGGGAAAGGTGAAAGGGTTAAAGAGATTCTTAAACTAGTTCATACTGATGTGTGTGGACCATTTCCAATTGAATCAAGGGGTGGGTACTCATACTTCATAAATTTTACCTATTATTTTAGTAGATATTGATATGTCTACTTAATGAGGTATAAGTTATATTATTTTGATAAATTCACAGAATAAAATAATGAAGTTGAGAACCATCTTGTTAAGAAGATTAAGAAACACTCCTCAGAACGTGGTGGGGAATATTTGAATAAAGACTTCATTAATTAATTAGGTAGTTTGAGATCCTTTACAAACTCACTCTTCCTTACACACCTCATTGGAATGGTGTATGTGAAAGGAAGAACCACACCTTATTGGACATGGTAATATCAATGATGAGTCATGTAAAGATTCTATTATCCTTTTAGGGATATGTGTTAAAGATAGCTGCAAACATACTAAACCAAGTACCAACTAAATATATAAATTGTATTCCATATGAATTTTGGAGTGGAAGAAAAACCATGTTGTTGAATTTACATGTGAGGGGTAGTGAAGCAGTTTTTAAGGCCTCTTCAGGTAATAAACATGCACCCTAAAGCACAAAGTATACCTTTATAGGATACCCAAAATAAATGAGGGGATATTACCTAAATGACCCCTTAGAAAAAATTTGTAGTAGAAAGACACGCCGTATTCTTTGATAGTGAGAACATCTATAAAAGATACAGTGGGAGAAATATAAACTTCAATGAAGTTTAGTCTTAAGGTACACAAAATTTGGCACAAGAACAGATTCCATAAAGCCCCATGGAAGAAGTAACAATTCTAAAGACATAAGTACTATGTAGGAGTACAAGAAATGTCATTAAACCAAAACGGTATTGTTTTCTAGTCACTAAGGATGGTGAATCATTATTAATTGATAATAATGATCCCCTATCCTACAAGGAATTAGTAAGTGTCACATAAGTTTCCAGGTGGAAAAAATCCATGAATTCAGAAATTGATTCCATGTACTAAGGATGATAGGTAAGTCTAACCTTGACTATCATTAACCTCCAAATGCATCTCAAAGAATAAATCCCGGAGCTTCCACTCACTGTTGGAATGTTAAACTGTCTATATCTGAGTCCTCCTACATAGTGCATCAGCCACTGCATTTCCTTTAACAAGTGTGTAGGCAGTCTCAAAATCCAAATACAATATGTATTCCCCCAAATTTCACTACCTTAGATTCATATCACATAGTGTAAAAATATACTTCAGGACTTTATGGTTGGTGTACACCACAAAATGATCTCTCATAAAATAATGTCTCCAACAGTGCAATGCATGAAAAACGGAAGCTAACTTGAGATTTTTTGTTGGGTAATTACTCTCATTTGGCATCAACCTCTGCCTACAGGACATGTAAGGTTTCCGCCTAACCCCTTGAAAGGTGGATTGTCAAAAATCAATAAAAAATGAAGGCCTTGGGTCCATTGGAGGCATCAACTTCTGAGACATGTATGCCATAACTCTATCTTCATTCATAAGAACTTCTCTTAGCCCGACACCTAATGCATTATAGAATACAGTGTAACTCTTTCCAATAATTAGAAAAATCAGTATCGACACCGAAGACAATCTCCCTTTTATCTATTGAAAGGAGATCTCATAGAAATCTGACCATAAAAATTTCACACCCTTCTTATTCAAGCCTGTAAGAGGTGCTGATAAGCATGAGAAGTCGTGTATGAAACTTATTTAGTAATCGGATGGACCTTAGAAACACCACATCTCAAAGACATTCTCGGGTTATTCCCAAGAAACCATGGATACCACCTTCTCTAGGAAAAATGATACTTATAGATATAATATAATGTGACCTTGGAAGTGAATTTGATCCATCTAGAAGTTTCACTTCATGAGATTACTATATAACTGATTCTATCTCAGTGTGTCCAATACGATCTCAATATGTCTTCATTATTTTGTCAATTTTGAGAATACACCAAGATATCATCCAAGAAAACCACCACAAATGAATCTAGATAAGGATGTAACACTCAGTCAATCAGTTCCATAAATATTTTTGGCATGTTTTTTATATTAGATGGAAACAAAATACTTATATAGAGCATACCTTCTCTGAAAAGTTGTTCAAGTTATTTATGTTGTTATAACACACACATGATGATAAACAAATCTCAAATCAATCTTTGAGAAGACCCGAGATCCTCGGAGCTGGTCAAAGAGATCATGTATACATGATAGAGGATACCAGTTCTTAACCATTAGCTAGTTCAATTTCTAGTAATCCACATATAGCCTCATATTTTCATCCACCCTTTTCGCAAAAAGGACTGGAGAACCTCACAGAGAAGTACAAGGTTAGATGAAACCCTTTGCCTCTATATCCTCCAACTACCTCATGAGATCTTAAATATTAGTAGTATCCATAATTTAAGTAGGAATGGATACCAGTGAAGCTCCTGGAACTAGATCAATAGAGAACTCTACCTATATCACTGGACGAAATCCTGAATATCCATCTGGAAAAAAATCCCTAAAATGATAAACCACTGGAGAAAAATCTACCTAAAAAGTTCCCTGATCATCTAGATAAAAACTCACAATCTGGGTTGTCATTCCTCTCATCCCATGATTCTTAGGTCCTTATCAACTCACCTAGAAATCCCATTCACCCTTTTAAAGAAACTCTCCACCCTTTGGTGATGTGAATCTCAGCCTACGATGATAGAAATCAATGAAATTATGAGAGGATACCAACTAGTTTGTCCTAAGAATGATGTAAAAACCTATCATCTTGAGGAAAAAGAGTCCCCATGCAAAGTCACACTCACTAATATAAAGGGGGTAACTCCATGAAATAACATACATCCTCGGTTATAATCCCTAATATCGTATCAAGTGTCATGAATCCATAATAAGTATAAACACTGAGCACAAGGATCTCTATAATGGGCACCGATATAAGATATCTCCTATATAAAAAATTATAGAAGTTAAAGTAGATTATTTTATAATAGTACCATTGATAGTAGAATGTCCAGAATCCTACTCCTCATGGTTTTACTACATTGTGTATATCTATCATGGACCATGGCCCTATGATACTATCTAGCTACCCTGAATAGATCCACTCTGATGTCACTATAAAATTGGGGTGTGACAACCATGGACATAACCAACACCTCAACCTAATCGGAAAATGGAACTCCATATCCATGACTAATGAGAATCTAATAACACACTCCTAAGCATGGTGTCAGTGTAGAGCCTCTCTCACTGTATTCTATAGGAAAAGTTCTGCATAAGATTTGTAGATGTCTCATCTTGCTGTAGGACCGACACTTGACTGGGTCCCTCATATATTGTGGCCTCGTATGTCTTGGCCTAACATATTGGTATCACCTCACCTTGATACCTGAGTATATTATTTTAATTCTAATATCATCATGCAGAATCTCCATACAATACTTCCTACTATAGGTTGATGCAGTACCAGATCTAGGTTTCAAACCACCGTGGCTCGGACCTCCAGCCTCTCTTAGGTTATGCTTTATTATAAGTGCCTAATTCACTATTACAGAAATGGTAGTCAGTCAAAATTAATTCACCTAATATTTTATTTCATACTTAATACCATCCTAAAATTTCCTAGCTTTTGATAGCTCATCACCCATCACCCTGGAGCTCTGTAAAATGGGCCGAATATTCCATAACTGATAACACGCCTTACTCTAGATACAAGAAATCTCACTCTCTATCTTCCCTCAACATATCAGGATATAAGTAGTCATATAATTATATATCAAAATACATCCAATACATATCCTAATGATGTTCTTTCTAATTAATTAAATCACACCATCTCTTGGTAGAATCACACAACATGTACATTGTGAGCTTTACCCTCCTCCTGGGAGTCATATTTAGATACTCAAAGATAGAGAGCATGGACTATAAACCCGACTCCACAGATTGTGGTATTCTATCCCTTGAAAACATGGGTGGATTATAATTCTAGAACTCACGTGTCAACTCTTCCATATTTGGGGCAGGGTGTGGTGCTCCCTGAATGATCTTCCTGAAAAGTAAAAACCCCTCACATAAATGTTCATTGGTACCTATTTCTAGTATAACTACTAGTGTAATAGCTAGTACTACTGGAGGATACACTAGTATCTCATGGACCACCACCTCTAGGGTATGTTCATCACCACCCTCTTGGTGTATGACTGGAGGATGGTGCGGCGGCATACCTCTAAAAATGTCAATCACATTCCTTAGATCAATATTTTTATCAAAGTTCATAGTTTAAAAGCATAGGTATTTCAATAGGATAGGTACAAGACTTCCTATATAATAACACACCCATATTCATACTCCATGATTTATGTCTGGGTGACATATAGATAATATATAAGTAATAGATGATAACTACTGCTAGCTACTAAGGTTGGGACTAGGTCAAGTTCTCTGCTTCAAAAAATTTCAATTTCCAATTCATTTTCACTTGAATTTAAATATTCTTTTTCACATTTATATCACATTTACTTTATATAGGTTTAACCAAATGATTCTACAAATTCTAATCCATGAGAGCCCATAATATTTAGGAATCAAAGTTTGGCACCAATATACTTCACATCATAACATGTTCCAAAATACCTATCATAATAACAATTATATTTATCATGGAACCTATAAAAACAACATGAAATAAGTAATGCATCCTAAATGGCATGGCATAATGCATGGAAAGTGGTTCTTGTATAGTTCCTAACATAATTCATGATATGGAATACCCTCATATCATCGGGTTTCAATAAAATATAACTCATAATCACATCAATAATAACATCACAATTCAAGTGCATCACCCAACAGTAGAGTCAAGTCAACTGTAATAGTCAAAATTGAGAAAATAGTAATTTAATTTGAGGAAATTTCGATTTTTCCTGTATGCATGTTATCCATGATCGAGAATAGTTCATTACCAAACTCCAATTCCTTATTATCCCTTTATATTTTCTCGAAATAGTAAAAAAAACAAAAAAGAACCATCCTCTGATACCACTTTGTAACATCCTAGGCTTAGATGTCACTCAACAGTGCCCTGAGCCCCATTGCCCACATGGCCTCAAGCGCATCCCCTCGAATTCTAGAGGCTACCGACTATAAGTGAGGGCCTAGGTGTTTCTATGGAGATACTATTCCCTCATCACCAGATTGTAGCACAACAGAATATCAAAAATATTCTAGTAGTGAAAGAAGTATAATTTCCAGATAAAAGTAAATAGCAAAAGAGTGATATATAACAATTCCAGAAGTTATCTCACATACAAGATGATAATACTTTTCATATGTATCTAGGAAATCATTCAAAACATGTATACAAGTCATATATAAAATAAATGTAATAAAAGTATAAAAATTCCAAAAGTATCCAACTAGCATCGTGTGCCTTAGCTTGGTCCCATTCTCTCCTTCTCCTAAGTAGAAATCAAGATCTTATAGAAAGTCCCTTGACCTTATCCATACCTACAATCATATAGATGTGGGTACCTAAATTTGGTCCAAATAGGGTGTCAAATATAAACCCAAAAGGAAACTTTCCAAGGTCTGTGAAATCCATTTAGTGAATATATATATAAAAACAATCTGTAGTAAAAATGTAAAAAGTAAAGGAAGTACTCAAAAATGGAAATCCTATAAGTCCAGGTTCGCATTTTATAACCAAATAATTTAATAATTTTCATTTAAGAAAAATTCCCTGGATTAACATTTAGGACTATGACAATTATAATCATGCTCATTTTAACATTCATATAATTTAATAAAGAAATCTAGGGACCTGGAATAAATCCCATCATCCCCATAAGCACACGCATCCAAGGATGCCTAAACAAGCCATACCTAAGGTGTAAGTCAAGATCGAATCCAAGATTTTGTTTTGGCTTGGCAGATGCATCATATGGGTCACTTCATTCATTATTCATTTATGAACTTGAGCCCTTCCATGAAATTATTAATATGGAATCCATGTATCACTCTAGGTGTAATAAAAACCAACACCCTACAAGCCCATCCATGGAAACCCTAAAGAACCTAGGTATCTCTTTAAGTGTGGTGTAACATCTCTTCCATTTTAGTCTATCCTTGGTGGTTCACTAAGTGATCCCAAGTATCACACATGGTATAATGATCAAATTCCCTTTGATTCCTTCCATGGAATTCTTCATTGAATCGATGTGTCACCCAAGATATATTCATACCTATTCAATTCAATAACATTAAATCAAATTCATTTAAAATTTCAAGTCCATCACTAAGAACATTTCAATTCAAACTCACCTCATAAGGTGGCTTAATTTGAGGGATAAGCTTAAAAGGATTACCTCTCGATTACTCACATGGTCATTCATTTAAACTAGCATCTCAATCTTAACAAGCAATTACAAGTCATGGCCTAGGGACATAGAATTCATTACCTATTTTATTATTCCATTCCTATTACAATTCAAAATTCATATTGAAATTAAACTTACTATTCAATTAACCAATTTAAATAATTTTTAAAAGTACCTAGATAAGGGGTAAAGGGAACACCCTAAGGAATCCAACTCATAATCCATCAAAAGGACCATTTAATTTAACAACACATCTAAAGGGGTGGTTCTATTTTCAATGTATTCAACGTATAACTATTCATTAGTGGCCTCTTTAAATCCATAGGTCATGCTAAATAATTCAATTCAAGGATTAAAACTCATTTAAAGGGAGATGCTCCAAGAATTGGGTGTGAATAAAAATAGTTTATATATAACCACACGACATTAAATGACATGAATGAGCCCAAATATCATAGGTCCATAGTTGATATCCCATCCAGTATCAGCTCTTGATTCAACTTACATCAGTATAAATTCAAAGAATGAATGAATGAAATAATAATAGGGAAAATTATCTTGTACCTAAATAACATAGCTAATACCAAACCAAATGAAAAATGGTACAAAAGGAATCATGAACTCACTAATATGGATCCAATGTGATGAGTGGCGCTTGAATCGGAGATTGAACAAAAGAGATACTTCAATTACCAAAATAGACACCAAAGACAGCTTCCAAGGGGGTGAGTTGTTTTGCGGGAGGATAATGAAAATAGGGTTTCTTTTAATAGATTAAAAAGGGGGGAAATTATAATTTCGCCCAAAATATGGGGTTGTTCTATTTAGGAACACAGTTTCCAAACCATGTGCCAAATGTTTATGGTTAGTTGTAGATAATGGGAACCCCGCATGGTTTGTTCAAATGGTTTGACTAACCATACATAAATCAGGCCAAAACCAACTATAAATTTTTTAGACAATTCCACATGGTCGTATAACCCAAATCACACGGTTTGGTATAACTGTGTGGCCATACCTTTCTCTCTTCCCAAGCCTCGCACAATTAATTAGACTACGCAGCATGCCTTGTACAGTTTAAACTAATAGTTTTCCAAGATTATTTGGACTTAGAACTTAGATTTCAGTCTCTGAACAATCTTTGGACACCCCTGATACCCCCATATACTCAAAGGTAATTCACCAAAGGCCACACTTAATCATTTTGACTGAGAATTGATGGGAAAATAAATGATTTTTACCTCATAGAAGAACCAGGTTCTTACACCCATATCCAATAAGGAAAGGTCTGATAACTAACATACAGAGTACATATTCACAAAATGGGATTCATTTTTCCATTGAAAAGATTTTGATATCCACCATGCATACACTACAAAGAAAATCATGTTAATCGTTGAAAATAATCATATGCCACTTGTAAACTATACATTTATGCATGTAATATCAAGTTAAATATCATGTATGAAACATGAATCAAACCATGAAAAACAAATAAACATATCCAAGATAGAAAATAGGCTAAATAACTAAATAAATGAAAAAAAATCCACCAAAAATATTGAATGGTTTTCAACTATAGAGGATTATCTATATATTAGATGTCGTAGATTCATGACCACCATGATCATTGTGATTACATTTTATGTGTAAATTATTTTTACATTCACAAGTATTCCCTAGCATAAATTTTCATGTAGGGGTGAGTATAACAATACACAGTAGAACATCCAATTAAAATTATTTTATACATAATAATAAACTGATAAAATTATAATGTAGAATTTTCATTTTTATATATGGAACCTCCTAGGATCATTACTATTCCAACATCATCAAAAGTATATCCTCATTATAGGATTTCATACCCAAATACTACCATAAACATCATTTCCCAAATAATAATTCATATAGATATGTACACTTAAATTGGGCCCCAATGACCACACCCTTATCTATGAGGATTCACCAACCCATCATGCTGTATAAGAAATATGACTTGGCCATTGGGATAATGTGGAATAATACTATCCCATATAAAATAATATCAGTCGAAGGGGTACCTAACTCCATATATAGAGCTCCATTGATAAAAGTGTTACTCAAATGGGTACTGAAAATACATCACTAATATAGAGGACTCTTTCTATGTGGATCATAGTTATGGTCATAGGGGTACATGAATCTATATATCTATACTTAATCTCCACTCATACCCACCAGAACCCTCAACTTAGTGTCTGTAACTTTCTAATAGGAATCATAAGGTGATTATCACCTATAATTCTATCACCAAAACAATATAAAATCGTCAAGGAATCATGCATCAATATTTCATGGATAATGATAACTCATGATGAAATCCTTAACATCGCCTATAAAGATTTCTAGAATCATCTTTATTATCTCACATGAGCTCATAAAATTGACTCATTAACTAACATCATTCAAAGAAAAATATGTCATCATCGATATGGGATTTTGAAAATTTTAAACATCCAAAGCATAACTTAATTGATTTTAATTACTATTTAAACCCCTTTCATCATGATATACATGTAAAATTGAAAAAAAAATTGATTATTCAAGAAAATCAAGATAAATTCATAAGGATTTAAACATAAAAGGATAAATAGTAGTAATTTTTTTGTTATATATTCCTAGATATTGATTGTATTTTCACCTTTTCTGTATTCTTCGTATTAAAATCATCAAATACACGTATGAAAATGCATGATAAAATAAAAATACATGATTTAAATCCCAACACAATTGAAAAATATAGAAATAATAAATAATAATAATGAAAACAATTACTAAAAAAGGGGTGACCTTCCTCTAGTTTTGTTCTTTTTATTGGGTATCAGTCACCAAAATTCCACCAGTGATCTGATGCCACTTTTGGGTAACAATAACCAAAATTATGCTGATGCTTTGATACCACTTATTGTTCTTAAAACAACATATCTAGAAGATTTACTATGAATCCTAAAATTCATAATGAGGTCTTAATCATTCTAAATGTAAGGGAATCATAAAGTCAAAATCCAAAAGTAAGAAGTACATGCTCCCAATCCACCACATCAAATTGCCTCCATTCCACACAATACTTTCTCTAAATCTAAAATAATAGAACAATAAATTCAATAAAAATTTGACATGTAGATTAACATGGTTTGAAATTTAATCCTACTCCATATTAGAACACTTCAACTACATATTAAGGTAAATAAATGGGAATATAATATCTGAGTTATAAGGGAACATTCTTCCAAACGCCTTACCTGAACTCTATGTTATTAGGGAACCTTCTTCTATAAATCCTACTCAGAATTGGAAGATGATTTTTCTAACACTTCCATGATAAATCCCCACCGCATGAACTACAACTATTATTCCCACATATGGTAGGATAAGGATCATTTTTACACTCCTTAGACATTATGGTAACTCCAAATTCTACTTCTTCTTCTCCTTATGGTCAACCACCCATATGGACTACAAACTCCTCCCTCTGACTTCAAATACTTTTTAATATTAGCGATATTTCATAAATCACTGAACAAGTGACCAAATAACATCTATTATATATGATATCCACTTCAAATAGCTAGTAGATATAGTACCACCACCTTTTGACCTATGTAGAAACCCCTCTATTTAGCCAAATCCACTAGATCATGCATTTTCTTAAAATTCAAAACTAGGTGAACAATGAAATCCACTCTCATATAGCCCTTTGATGATTCTTACATACCCTTTGAAAATCAACATGTTTTTATTAAGTAGACACTAGAATTAATCTTGAATGATCTAGTCTCTCATTCTAAACTTCATCGTTGAGAATTGGTGGTCATATCTTTGACTCCACCACTTCCTTCAGAACTTTTTTTCCACATCTAAAACTCTTTATGTGTCACTCCCCCAGAAATTTTAATGCTCCCCAAGTAAATGTGTTCAGAACCAAATTCTCTTCTACATTACAAAACTTATTCATTACTATTACTATCATTCTAGACCATCTAGGTGCTTGAGGAGATGCCTCCATCTGGTTCTTCTATCTATACATCCAGAATTCATGTTTTAGAAGAGTCCAAATTTTCACCAAAAAATCATTTATCTCATAAAAACTTAATAATATCCCACTTGAGATTTTTTTTCAAAGGATAAGACTAATAATATCCCACATCAATACTAATCTCAGGGTTTCACTAAGTCCTTCGGGATACTTTTTCACTTGTCATCCCTTTTTAGTTTCAACATAGTCCTCCATCATGATTTTGATCATCCAAGCCCTACTGATACAAATATACCCCAGACTTCTAGAATTTAACCACTCATTCTATTTCCAAAAAAATACTCAAATTTATACATGAATTTTACTCTATAGCAATCACTCTAGGAACTACTATTTTTTTGAACACTATCAATAATTCATTTACGTATACCATCACCATCAATTTCTTTCACATTCTGGTAGACCCTTTTCCCACACACACTCTTCTCCTAGTTGATACTTCTTTTAGCTGCATGTTTTGGAAATAACTCCCACTAATTCTAGATACTTGTAATTACACCAATTTATACATTTATTTTATTCACCATTCATAAGAAAATGAGAAGTTAACTTATGCACTAAGCAATGAACCCTAGTGTAAATCCTAAAACACCTGAGGAAATATTTCATTTCAGTACTACATATTTCATAACATATTTGATGATTACATGGTACTAAGATTCTAATACTTTTAGATTTGGTGATACTATAGAAACTAAAATCTATCAGAAACAAACCTTATGGAAATTTTGGTATCTTAAAACTAATGAACTACCTGGATAATTCGGAACATTCTCTAGAATTTCATCCTAGAAAAACATAGATATTCATTGGTCATTTATTCCCAACATAATTATCTACCTAATTCAAATCCTAAATGATATCCTCTCATATTATAGAGGACATTTTAAACTTTAAAATCCTTATTTAGGTTGTTATTATAATATTAGGAAAACCCAATGTCTTTCATCACAACTCATAACAAAAAAACACATCAAAGGACTTTGGTATGTCCTTTTACTTCCTGGAACCAATGTTTTCATGGATGATATCTCTTAAAGAATTTTCAATGAGAGTACTGGTACTTCTCACCTTTCATGATCTTTACCAATATACTAATAAAATTACAAAAAAACATGATCTCCCTTCCTATATGATTCTACATTATATGGACATTCCAAACAAACCTAAAACATTGTGCTTGAGAAGAAAATCATGCATCACTATATATGTGTTGTTTCTAAAGTTATATGGGTACAATGAAATCATGTAAGAATGAACAAAAAAATTGTTTATCCTTAGGGCCTCCATCTGCCATGATGATCACCTTTCTCTACTTCCCAACGATACTCTCCACACAAGTTCTATAGTTCCTATGTATAAGATTTTGTATGAATTTGAAACTAGGAAACTCATCCTAATTCTCACTCAAGTGATTGAGATTCTCAAGACATAACTCCATGCTTCTAAGAGTTCGCATATCCACCGTAAACATCTCTTTATAAAAAATTGGTTGTATAAAATTTTTTATTTCACTTTTCCATCACCATGAAACCCTTTATGTTAATTTAATAATTCCATCCACAAACCTTAAATACAGAAACTTACAACATTGCACTATTTTATTGAGATCTGAAACGTCTAGAACATTGATATATGTCACCTTCCTTGAAAAATCAGTAAGAATTTGGTCCATGATCTAAATAGAAACATCACTCTTCTACAAACTTCATAGAAGAACCATCTCAAATGTGTTCCATTTTTAAAATCATATTGATACAAAACACCTTGTATCCACTCTTCTCTTGAATGTGAAGTGAAAAGACCTAGATTCAAAGGTCCATGAATCAAGTATACTAGATAAAAATCAGCCACAATTTTTTCACAAGTTCCAAAATCGGATATTTTGATGAAAATTCTAGAATAAAACCTTCCATAATGACCTTTTAGTCTTGTTATAACTTCTCCAACAAACACCACCTCTTGTTACACAATGATAGATGCGGAACTGTACCCAACCGAATCTCGTCAACTCATTATCCTTAAAAAAGGTTTCTCAATGATGTTATGAAAACCTTTATTGATTTCTTTAAGTGGGTCATGTATTTATATTCTAGGAAAAAACCTTCTAAAACTCCATCCAAGTGTATTCAGTTTTAATATCATCAAATCATACCTTACCTATTGAAATTCCATCCTTATAAAAATAATGTACTACCATTGAATCTAAAAATCATAAAGGGGATAAGAGTGTCTTTTTAAGCCTTTAATAAGTCCATCTTGATATTTTTTTCTCTTTAACTAGACTCTGAACCTTCTTAACAAGTTAAAACATATTAAACTATATAAGAATAATTTTATACCAATTTTTGGGTATTAGAAACCTTAATAACACAATATCTAATACCAATTTTTGAGTATCATTCACCAAAAGTCCACTGGTGCTCTGATATCACTTGTTGGGTATCATTTACCATAAGTCCACCAGTTCTCTGATACTACTTATTATTCTTAGAACCACTGATCTAGATTATTTCCTTCAAATTCGAAAATGAAAAATAGGTTTTGGATCATCTAGAACATAAGGGAACCAAGAAGCCAACATTTGGAACTGAGAATCCCTTTAACCCCTTCCACTACATGGAATCACCGCTATTCTATATAAAATTTCCTAAAGATAAAAAAAATAACAAAATCGATACAAATGAAACATGATGATAACATAGTTCGTATTTTAATCCTCATCCATGTGAGAATATCGTAACTTCACATTATGGTAAAGGTAAGGAAAAAAATATTTTAGTTATAATGGAACCTTCTTCTGAACACCGTACCCATAATCTGAGTTATAAGGGAACCTTCTTCCAGAAACCCTTCTTAAACATAGAAAATGAATTCTCTACGGATTCCAAGACAAACACCCACTTCATGCTCTCCCAATATATCTCCCACATGTAGTAGACTAAGGTTCTTTGATATAATCTTTAATTCCTCATGTATCTCCAACTTCTACTCCCTATGATCACTATAATATACCACCCTTCTAGACTATAACCTTCTACCTACAACTTCAAATATTTAGACACATTAGTTCTCTATAATAACACACACAAAAAGTGGCTAGTATTCATACTTTATAGTTGATCCCCATAGTATCCAACAGGCACATATGATCCCCTCTTACATATCCCTTCCATGATTATTATACAACATTCAAAATATTTCATGTTATTATTAATTAACCATCATATTTAATCCTATATGATTTAATTACTCATTCCATACTTCATCATCCAGATCTAGTAATCATTTTTCAAACTCCACCAATTCCTCTAGAACTTTTATACAACATTCAAAACACCTCCTATGTCACTCCCTTCAGAATATGGGTGTTCCTCCATGTTAATGAATTTAGAACCAAGTTCCCATAAGTATTATAGTACATAGTCATTATTGTTATTATCATTCAAAACCTTATTAGTGTTAGGTGATATGGATCCATCTTATTCCACCAAGTGTTCTTCCAGAAACCATTTTCTAGAAGTTTTCATGCTTTAACCAGAAAACATTTCTCACACTAAAGCCTAACACTTACCTTCATTTTCATGAATAGATGTTGATGTGTTCTTATTATAGGTGGTTTTGTATTATATTTATAGAAATGTTTTATTATATTACCATAGGTATTCATAGTTATGGAAATATTCAAGGATATTACCAAATTTCTTCATCAAGAGAATCTCATTTCCCTAATCTTACTCATTTTGGTTCGAGACTCTTTTATTTGATCTTTTAATCAATAATTTAATATGGAGTAAGTTGATAAACTTGAAGGAAATCATGTATTTACTTATATCTATAATTTTCTCTTTAATTATGTTATATTAATATTCATCAATTGAATGAAAATATTCAATAAAAATCTTTTCAACTAGATGTAACTCCATGAAAACAGTAATGGATATCAAATTATTTCCATAATAAAAATTTTGGTATCTTCAAAAATGTAACCAAAGAAGTATAATCAGAAAATATTTTCCCTATAAGAGGGTAGTATGAAAATTCATAATTAATTTGAAACCTCATTTCAAATAATTTTACTCCTAAACTATGTTTTCATATATAGAGAATATTTTGAAAACTGTTACCTATTTTGGGTATTAAATCTTCCATTAATAAAAGTGAAAATACCAATAAATTTGGACTAAAATGTAAGTGAAATTTAATTTAGAACAATGATTCATGTAGATAAGATGTTTTTATAAAAAATATTATGAAAATGATAATATTTATCTTTAAACAATTATCCATGTTTGGTATAAACTCTTGTATATAGACATCAGAGACCATATTATGCTTAATGGGTAATTAAAAACTACAATAAAACACACCAAAAAAATCAATGATAAAAAACAAAATTCACTCCCAAAAAAATAAATTTGAATGAAAATTGTGTTAGTTATTTATCCAAATGAAAAAATAAAATTGATAGATATAAAAATGTAATGTTTTATATGGTTTAAATCAAAAGAGAATGGAAATAGTCATGTAAAATCATTTCTTGTATACCAAATAGGGCATAAAAGGATTCAATTACATTTTAATTTTTCATGAAAACCATTCTATATTAATATAAATAATAATATTTGAATTTTATTTTCTATAAACCACTTTTTAAAATTTTTATAAATTCCACTTTAATGGATTACGTGGGAAACCTGCAAAACCAATAAATAGATGTGGAAAAAAGGTACAATCCCACATAAAAACATGAAATGAATCCCAATATAACCAAATTAGTTTTTCATGGACCAGCCAACTAGGAAACCTAAAAACCAATTCAGTATATACTGAGTAATTCATTGGTCAAGGAGATCACACTATTGTGATAATTTGTAGCTGCTGAACTTAGGGGACTACTATAATAAAGATTCAAATCCATCCACTAAGGATAAAAACATTAAAAAACTGAATTCCAAACAAACATCATGGGTGATGGAATTAGTGGATATACAATCCTATCATAATAAAAATTAGGAATCTATCACAACACTATCATCAAATCATTCCACCACTGAGTCACATCATGAAATCATTATTTCTAGAATTTGGGTTACACCAGCATGCATAATACCAATAGATTCAACTTATCTAATCCAAAAAAATTAAATGTTATTCTCCTCCACTCATGGGTTAGGGGACTCATCAAATTCATGGCTAATGGATAAGTTCAGATGGTTTAGGTGAGTCACATGAGCCCTTGGAAAAGTTGTAAAGAATGGGGGAAGAAATTGGAATTGAATGAAAAAACTGCATCATTGAAGATTGAGATATAAAAACTAAAAATCTCCAACAATATGTGAGATGAATCACAAAAAGGGAATGAATCCTAGAAAATCAAGATTCAAAAATCTATAATCAGCAACAACAGGAAAGGGGAAGCACCAAACGGGGAAAATCCCAAAAAATCCAAACATCAATGGGGATTAGATTCAAGGATTAGCATCCACATCACGAATTAAAGGAAACAAAACCCTAGGATGGAAAATCCAATTCCAATATGAAAATAAGTAGAATGGGAAAGGGGAAAGAATAATATGGGTACTTATAGAATTTTATGGAGGGTTGAATCCCAAGAGGAGGAAAACCTATGGAATGAGGGAATGAAATGATGAATGAAAAATACTTTATCTTTACCGAAAGAGAATTTATAATGAACCCTATAAGAACCCCAAAATAATATCATGGCTCAGAGAATGTGGTTCCAACCCTAATGGTTCTCTCATTTCATTCATTTCAACCCTTATGATTTATTCCCCTATAAGTGCAGGGGATTGTTGAATTTTACTTTTATTATAAGGACCCATCCTTATTGCATACATAATATTGAATTTAATCAAGAATAAAATTATCTTAAATTGAGTATATTTTCAAGTTTATATCTTCAAATAATTGGTACATAAAACATTCATAACGTTATACATTGTTATAGAGTGGATACCATAAAAACAGTTTCTATTTTTTTCAAAATATAAAACATTGAAACTTAAAACATGACGCCTTGACAATTATTCTACATTTAACATGTATTCCTTGTTTTTCTTACACATCCATTCACCTGTGAAAATCTTTTAAAAACTTGGGCTGGGCACAAAATCTCAATAAGGGATGAAAAAAAAGGAAAGAGCACATTGGTCCATGAATACTCGTAACGTATGAAAGCATTTTCAAAAGACACACTTGTCACCCATATATATTTACTTTGTGTAACATGAGATTTACACAAGATCCACACAAAACATGAGAACGTAAATATCATCATAAAGGTATCTTGGGTAATTACTTACATAATCTTGTAACCCTCATGGCTACCTTATAATTTTCTAACCCTCACGACTACCTTACAATTTGTGTAACCATCACAGTTACACTTGGATTAACCATACGACCGACCTCCAAATTACACATAACCAATGAATTGGAGGGAGATATAGGTCACACCTTTCATCATAAACAATTCCAAATAACCATAAAATAATCATACAATATTAATAATAGCATAAAAACATTTCTTTTGAATTCTGTAAAACATAATTTTAAAAGAGGATTTTAAAAGAAAAGCCCCTTATAAATATCATACAATTTAAGAGATTCCTAATAGAGTGGATAGAATATGTATATAAACTATAATTAGACATAACTAAACATAATATAAGAAAAACCCATCACACAATAAATTTTAATACCACATAAATAATGAAGTAGAAGGTTAACCCAAAGAATGGAAATCGAGTTAAGAATTCCCTTACCTCGGGTGTGTCTTACTTCCAACTTGTTTACACCTCCTTTATAATGGTTAAAATAGTGTTATTAATATTTTAAAGAAACATTTTAATGTTTATAACAACTTTTATGATCATTTCATAACTTCATTTCACCCTTTAATTGTTAGTATTTTGTTCCTTGTATTGTATAGGGTGTGTTCTTTAAATGAATTTCATGATCGGTTCCTGATAGATGTTCTTGTCGATTGGAAGTGAAACTCAAGAATTGGAATGGAAAGGTATTTTCATATTTCCAGAACCATTATTTATTCCATTTATAAATTTGATGTTTTATATGAGGATGATTCATAAGTTAAAATATTAATGATGTTCATTTAGATCATTTTAGTGGTTCTTTGATAATAACAACCTCATTTTGTCTTATAAATTAAAAACATGAGTAAAAAAGAATTAAAAAACCATGGATGTGACATAATACATATATTATAACCTGGTTAAACCATATAAATGGTTTCATTATCATACTTTAAATAATTAATGGAAATTGAAATCACATCGTCCATGATGTCAGTAATTCGACATATCACGGACAATGTTTTTATTCCTTGAATAAGTGGGAGAGTAGAAGAATAATGATGATGAGTTTTCCATGAACACGAGAACATCCATAATATAAATTATTTATGGAGATTTCATTCCTCAAGGATAATAAGATATGATGAAAGAATAATAAAAGAAAGGAACTCAAAATAAAAGAATAATTGAGAAATCCCTTACAAAAATTCGGCAGCCTAACGGCTATGCAACATGGTTTTAGAAAATATTAAAAGAAGAGGGGACAAGATTCACCCATCCAGAAATGAATCATAATACATAATAGATATAATAAGACGTAAATAATAACATGGTATAGAAACTTCAATGTTATACCACATAAAAGAGAATTTGAATGGAAAAAGAAAGAAATTGAGAATTTTCTTACCTTGTACAGTAACTCCTTGAACATGAAGTTTGGGACCTTGGGTGCTTGAAGAAACCTTGGGAGGACTACTAGGGAGGTAAGGAGTCATAATAATCATTTAGGAAAAATTTGGAATGAAGTTAATTAAGTAATGGGTTGGTATTTATAGGATAATTAAGGGAATATTTTAATAATTTCCAAGGGACACATCATTAGTGGTATTTGCAAAACCATGGGCTTGCCCATGGTATTTTCTCATTGTATAAGCCAATTGGGAAACATCAAATCTTATTTAACTGTACGCAATTCTACCAGATTTATGACATCATTATTGAATCATTAATTATGTCATTAATACACTGAAACTAGAAACTGTATTTTTTACTATTCACTGAAAAATCAATTGTTTCAGAAAAATCCCCAAAATTTACCCTAACCATTTATCAAGGTGTAGAATTCAAAAACGATTTCCATTTTTTGAAAATAATTTTCCAAATTTTTTAATTTAATTTTAACATAAAATCATACATAATTCAAAAATTAATTATTTAAAAACTATAACTGCTTTTATATCACATTGAAAAATTAATCAAGCTGTCATTATCTTAAATCCTTAAGAAAATAAAATAATAATAAAATTTACTATTAATTAGCGTAATATTATTATTCATAAGGGTATGTTACTATTCACCAAAAAACAGGTTGGTTCCAATAGACTCCAAATAACATATTGAACACAATTGTAGATGACCATTTTTCGAAATTCAAAACATAGAAGCAGTAAAATTATGTTTAAAGTCTACTTATAAATAACTACTTTAAACAAAATTTCAAGAATTTCAATTTATTTTTAGAAAACATTGGGGTGTTACATTTATGGTTTGAGTATGGTATAATCAATTACTTAGGTGATGAGTAAGGATTCTTTAACTATATTTGTTTCTTGTGACATTATTTTTCTTTCATATTTTATTTTGAATGGTTTATAAATTTCATGTATCATGGACACTGACACAAGCCTATACATTTTATTTATTCATAATAGATTACTATTATCAATGAAAAAACCTACTGAATTTTGTACTCACCCCTTGAAAATGATCTTTGTGAACACATGTGACACTATTTTCTTAAGTTGTGGTCTTGGAAGTGCTTTTTCATAGATTCTTGGTTGAATAATTAAACTACAGTATAGTAAATACTTGTTAATGAAGTTTAAAATCTTTAAATTTTCTTTATTTTGATCCTTATATGGGTTTATGAGACTTATTAGATCACTGTATGTTATTTGTCAACTCAATTTTCATTTAAATTTATAGGGGATGCATACAACCAGTTGTGTAAAGGTTTTATTTCAAATTATTTATTTTATTGTAACTAGTTGTATGAGATTGATTTATGTTGTTTTACTTTACATAGTATGGTAATTGAATCAGAATGGTGGATCAAACAACTTTTCCTTCAAGTGAAACCCCAATTATTAGATGTTACATGAGATAGTTCAAACATTTATTAAAATAAAATTATGAGGATAAAGGTAATTAAGTATATAAAATTGAAAAGGTAATCAATCCACAAACCCAAATGCTCCAACCAAATGTAAATGAGTGAAGAAAGTGAATATAATAAAAACATACACTATAGTATTAAGCAAGTGTAATTAAATCAATAATTATACTTCCATAACTAAGACGTACCTGCATCCCGGCCACCACATCAAATCACCATCATGCCAAAAATAAATTTCACAAAATCTCAAAAAAAAAAAGGAAGAATAAACTCAACACAAATGGAAAATGAGGATTAATGTGGTTCAAAACTTATTAATACTCCATGGTAAAACACTGAAACTTCATATTAAAAGATTTCTAAGGAAATAGAATATCTGAGTTACAAGGGAACCTTCTTTTCAACACCCTAACTAGACTCTAGGTTATAAGAAAAATTTATTCTAGAAATCCTACTCATGCATGGAAGATGATTTTCTAATGCTTCCATGATAAATGCAAGTCATATGCACTCTCACGATGTTTCCCACATGTGGTAAACTAAAGATCATTTCTAGAATCCATAGCTCCTATGGGAGCTCCAACTTCTTCTTCCTCTACTACTTCCAGTCTACCACCATTCCAGACTACAATAACCTGCCTCTAGATTCAAAGTCTTTAGAACATTGGTTCTCTAACATAGAACACAGAATAATTGATCAGTTCTCATCAATTATATATGAGACCCCTAATATCCATATGGTATATGTTTTACCACATCATTATAATATATGTGGCAATCCCTCTATCCAGTCAATTCCACTGGATCACACATCACCTTAACTTTAAAAACTAGGTGAACAATGAAAACCACTCTTACATAGCCCTCTAAATATTCCTACATAAAATTTGAAAACCATCATGTGGTTCTTAAGTATCCATCATATCTAATCCAACATGAGCCTATTTATGTTTCTTCACCTCATCATCTAGATCTGGTAGCCATGCTTCCAACTCCACTACTTCCTATGGAACTTTATTATTGTATCTAGAATTATTCTTTTGTAACTCCCTATAGAATTTATATTCTACCAAAGAACATATTTCTGAAATCAATTTACCATATACATTCCAGCAGTTATTCATTTCTAAAACAATCATTACAAACCTTCTAGGTGTTCTGTGAGATGCCTCTATCTAAGTCTTCCAAGTGTACTTCTGGAATTCATGTTCTAAAATTTTCCATACTTTAACTAGAAAACATTTATCATGCTAAAACCTAAAAATATATCACTTGATAATTGTTTTCATATATTAAGCCCAACAATTTCCCACTTGAATACTATTTTATGGGATTCACCAAGTCCTTCAGGATACTTTTTTAATTCATATTCTCTTTACATTTTTAGTATAGTCCTACACCATGATATTGATCATCCATTCCCTACTGAGACAAATCCTCCCAAAACTTCCAAACTCTGACCACTCATTTGTTTCCATGAAACAACTATTATTATTACATGAATTTTTGAAGTTCTAAAATATTGAAAAACAATTGAGAAAGGGGGTTGAATCACTTGTTCACTTTTTAAAAGTTTCAAAACTTTTATAACCTTAAACCTTGAAACTTGTTAATATTTATTTCATTATCAAATTTTAGTAAATAATTATGTATTAAAAAGTAGAAAAGTAAGTAAAGTACATGATATTTACAAGGTTCAACCTCAATGATAGAACCTAGATCCTTTCTATATCCACTATTGTGGGTATATAAAAATCCACTATTATGAAGAACTAAATACAACTTGTGTCAAATTCCATTAGACACCTTCTATCTCCTGATTGGAATGGTTATACTGACTCACTTCAGTTTACAATGTTTCCTAATAAAATAATTGAGCCAAAAAAAAGAATAAATACTTTATTGAAATTGCTCCATAATTTCTCAGTTTGATTTGGCTAAATCCGATTTTCTCGATCCAATGAGTCTGGATCCGATTCTTTCAATATGATGATTCTAGGTATAATTATCTCAATACGATGAGTATGGATCTGATTATCTCAATATGATGGACTCAATACGATGAACCCATTCTCAATATAGAAAACTCAAACTCTGCTCAAATTCTCAATATGATCCTTCTCAGTATGATTGACTTAATTCGATTGACTGAATATGATGTTATCAATATGATGTTTCTCAATCTGGTAAAAAAACATTCAACTATCTTATCCTCCTTAAGATATCTCTTGAAGGAAATGACTGTCACCTAATTTATTCAGTGCTCCACCTTTTCTTCTTGCATAAAATAATCACACTGAATAAATGATCAAATAAATTATTTATATGTGACATTAAAAAAAGAGGGAAACTTGAAAACATTCAACAATTTCTTAAATTTCAAAATCTATGAAAATATTTTTCATTTAAATATAAACTTTGACTTCTTAAAACATCCTTATATTTATCCGAGATTTATGAAAAAATGAATTTCAAGTTTAAACTTGTCAACTCTTCATAAAATTTTTGGAATTTTCTTATTAATTCTTCTTCATAATCAACTCAATAAGATTTCTATTTCTTTCTCTACGAATCTGATTTCTGTTTCTTTTATTAGTGAATCCGAATTATTTTTCTTTATCAGTGAATCTGATTCCTATTTCTTTCTCACTGAATCGTAATTCTATTTTTTTCTCAGTGAATCCAATCTCAATTTATTTCTCAGTGAATCTTAATTCTATTTATTTCTCATTGAATCTGAATTTTGTATCATTCTTAGTGAATCTTAATTCTGTATCCTTCTTAGTGAATCCAAATTTTGTATCCTTCTTAGTGAATCTAAATTTTTTATCCTTCTTAATGAATCTGAATTATGTATCCTTCTCAATGAATCTGAATTTTGAATCCTTCACAATGAATCCAATTTAATTCTCATAATGATGGAATTCTCATTACGATGAAATTCCCATTACGATGGATATCCCATTACGATGGAATCTTTATACTACAACTTTGAAATTATTCAATCCTCTCCACCATTTCTTTAAAATATTTTATCATGAAAATTTTCATGATTTGTGAGAACTTTATGATCAGCAAATCATCTTATAACTTGGTTTATAAAGTATTAAAACTTTTTAAATCCTGACTTCACAATCTTCATTCAAAACTCTTTATTAAAAATACGACTTATTCACTCAGTAACTTGTTTCTTTCTCTGATTTCTAAAAAGAAAAACATTCAGCAATCAAAAAATTATACCACTGATTATTTTGAATCTAATGATCTAAATACAATGCATATGGATCCTATTCTTTCATCAAATTTCAACTTTATTATAAAATAACATTACGATAGACTGGATCCAATTCATGGATAATGAAAACATTATTATATAAATATTTTAGTTGTCAACAAATAAAAAACTTCGTTAAAACAAAACACTATAGAGGTTCTTCAATATCACTATTTGGATTTGTTGACTACCCTTTTTAACAACTTTTCCAACTCTCAAAATTTTTTCACAACTCAACTTCTATAAATAACTCAAGTTTTTTGACTTTTATAAAATATAGACTTTCTCAAAAGAGAGTGTCTTGACACCACACTGTTGGATAAGGTAATATTTTTAAGTAATTACATCCCTCTATGGAAAGAATTTTTTTTGTCATGTAAAGATAATATTTACTCACTTTTATTTTATCCTCTCTCAATTTTCTTTTTCGCTCCCCCATTTTATGATTACCACAACTTCATATTCATAAAATAAAGATAATTAAAAACTTCCTATAAAGTAAAAAAGTTTTTTCCTTATCTTCCCCTTTTTCAACATAATCCAAATCATAGTGGGGGTTTTTCCTTATGAGGCTTAAGAAGACATGGGAGGAGGATGAACATGAAGTTACATCCTTAATTCCTCAAACCATTGTTTCAACATTTCTTTTGTAAAGATATCAAAAATATGATACTTTGTTGAAGTGTATTTCAAAAAAACATCTCCAATAGCAAATTTCTCTTTTATAAAGTGAAAATTCATATCAATGTGTTTTTATCTTCAATGTTGGATAGGATTATTAGAAATATTGATTGAACTATGATTATCACAAAGTATCTTCAATGGGTTAGAAACGTTTACTTTCAAATCTACCAGTTGAGTTTTCATCCACAACATTTTAGTACAAGCTTTAGTAGATGCAACATATTTGAATTCTGCTATGCTCAAAGTTACAGAATTTGGTTTCTTACTATTCCAACTCACACAACATTCACCCAAGAAAAATGATCCTCCTGAGGTTGATTTTTTATCATTATAATCTCTTACCCAATCAGCATCATTATAACCAAGAAACTTAATCTCACGATCTCTTTGGTATAACAACCCATGTGAAGTTTTTCCTTTCATATATCTTAGAATCCACTTTTCTGCCAATATATGTGATTATTTCAGATTACATTAATACCTAGAACACAATGTCACAACATAAAAAATATCAGGCCTTGAGGTTGTAAGGTAAACAAGACTTCCTATTAGATTCCAAAAAAAATTCTAATTCACCCTTATTTTGGATTCAACTTTACTCAACTTTTTTCTCACTGAAATAGGAGAAGAAACTTATTTGGATTCTTCCATTCCAAATTTCTTTAACAATTCCCTAGAATACTTTTCTTGGGATAATATAATATACTATTCTCTTTGTTTAACTTGTAATCCAAGTAAGAATGTTAATTCTCTTCACATTGACATTTCAAAATTCTTTTTTATTTCTTTAGCAACTGTTTTACAAACATCTTCTCTATCCCCATCAAAAATTATATCATCCACATAAAAAATTAAAATTAGATCTACAGAGTCCACATATTTCACATATAAGTTTCTATCAACATTTTCTTTAGAAAAGTTCAACGTTATCAAATAAATGTCAAGTTTAGAATACCAAGCATGTGAAGCTTTTTTTAGTACATACAAAGCCTTCTGCAATTTAAAAACATTCTTTTCATCCTTATAAAGTAGAAATCCACAAGGTTTTTCAATGTAAACTTCTTCCTCAATCTCCCCATTTAAGAAATATGACATTACATCCATCTAATAAACATTTTTATTCGGATGTATGACCACTAAAAGAAAAATTACTATAGTTTCTAATATTACGAATGGGGAAAACTTTTCTTCAAAATCCACACCTTCCACCTATGAAAAGCCTTTACAAATAGGTCTATCTTTGTTTCTTGAAACTTTTCCATGTTCATTAAACTTGTTTCTGTAAACCCACTGAGTTACGATAACATTTTTATTTTTTTTACATGAACTAAGGTCCCATGTTTCATTCTTATCAATATGATCCAACTCTTCATTCATAGAATCCACGCATTATTTGTGTTGAATATACTTTGAAACTGATTCTCGTTCAACTTTTGAGATAAGTGAAGTTTTATTATCTAATATCAACATTCTTATTGTCTGAACTAGAGCCTTATTATTCCTAATAATGTTTTGGATTCAACATGTTTTTGTAAGGTAGGGAATTTTAAAGTTTCTCTCCCAACTTAAATTTCCTCATCACATGATTCTTCTATGTCTTGATAAGGATGTTTTGAATTAATTTCACTACTATTGGAATTATCTAGTTTATCCTCCTCATCTTTCTCAACAAATTTTGTTAAGGAACTTTGGTTTTCAATTACCTTCACATCATATAAGTCCACCAAATTTTTTAAATGTTTTGTTCCAATATTTTTAACTTCTTCCATTTGATGAATAACCCATAAAATTTTATTACTCATCTTTCTCATAAAACTTTCCCAAATATGAATTTTTGATTTTGAGAAAACATGGACTTCCAAAAACTTTGATGTATTTCAATAAAGGTTTTTTATACCACATTTCATAAGGAGTCATATTGGTTTCCTATCTCAACAAGAATCTATTTTGAACATTTACAACAGTACTTACATCTTCTCTCCAATAGAATTTTGAAAATTTGTATTCTAATAATATAATTCTTCTCATTTCCACCAAGCTTCTATTATTTATTTCTACTACTACATTTTTTTGTGGAGTATAAGGTGCATTGTACTAATGTTTGATACCATAATTACTCATATATGTTTAAAAAGTATTGCTTTTGAATTTGGTACCAATATCTATTATTAACATTTTTATGGAAACCCTCATTTCTTCATTGACATATTTTTTTAAGAATTTGAACAGTTCAATAGCCTCTAACTTGTGCTTCATAAACATGATGTTTTTCATCTGATTGAAATAATAAATAAATGTGATAAAGAATTAATCTCCTTTTATTGATTGATGTATCATCAGCCCACATAAATCTTAATGAGTAAGTTCAATAGGTTTCGTAGATTGAATCTTGATTCTCTTATGACTTTTGTTATTCATCATTCCTTTTTTGTAAAGTAATACAAACATCTTCGTATCTTCATTTCAATTTTGGATAATTCTGAATGACATCAACTTTACAAAGTTTGTTCATAATTTTATGTAAAAGGTTCCCAAGCCTTTGGTGCCACAATTTGTTTTCATCTTCCACACTCAAGTAACAAGAGTTATTGAATTATCTTATTTGGAAGAGATTCCTACAGGTTCATTCTCCTTTTTCAATGACTTTTCCATATTTCTCACTTTTGATGATACAAAAATATTTTCTAAAAACAAATTATTTTCCATCATCACAATGTTGACTTATACTATGTGATTTTTGTTTTATCCCATCAAAAAATAAAGCATCCTTAGATTTCAACTTTTCGGTTTCAATCTCAGCTATTATGATTCCTCTGATTTTTAATGAACTGTCTTTACCAAAGGTAACTTCTCACCCATCATGAATTTCCACATATTTCATGGTTATTATATCATCTATCATATGTGAATAACAACCACTATCATGCATCCATGGTTTATTCCTTTTACTTTCTTTCAAAGTTGTCTCAATAACAAAATCCCTTTCCTCAACTTTCTTCTTTTCATCTTAATTTTATTTTTTATCATAAGAAACTTTTTCTAAAAAGAGTTTCATACATATTTCGGTATGATGACCAGCCAGATCACATATTACACAAACTTCTTCCAAACATCCAAATTGATATTTTGTTGGAAATTTTCTAACAACTTGAGAATTCACTTTTCCATCTTTCTGTAAGTTGGGAAAGTTACTAATTCTACTTTCACTATTTATTCCACTTTGCTAAAACCTTCTTCTAGGTAGATATAATTTATGACAAAAATTATAAGATCTATTCCCATAGATTCTATAGCACCAGTAATAGCCAAAAAATCTTGATTTTCTATTCAATAAATATCTTTATCTATAGAAAACTTATTGAGGTAGGTAACTTCTTTTACCTCTAACATACTCATGATGTGGACCGTCTTTTTTTAGTGAGATTTATACTTCTGAAGAATTTAAAGTTTGGTCACATCCTTTCTCCATGCAATATTTTCTAATACTTTTTCCAGAACTGAAAATATTAAAAGATTCAGATGAAACATTATTTTTGGTAAGAGAATATTTTATCTAATTCTCATATTAAGCCTTCTAAATAACTTTAGAACTCTGATATTTTAATTCTAAATCTTTTTTTAAATTTCATTCATCTTCCAAATGGTGATTTCATACTTAAGAAGTTTCAATTGAAACTTGTTAACTTCTTCTCCCTTGGCTGCCAAATTCATATTGAGATCTTTAGTCATCTTTACCTATTCATAAATTCTATGTTTGAAACTTAAAATTTCTTCGATGTATCCTTCCTCCTGTTTGATGACATATTTTATTCCATCTGTAACTTCTTAAAAATATTTCCTCATAACTCTAATTTATTTATTAAGATATTTTTTACTCAATACATGAAAAAAGTTCTATTCTGATTTGATATTCTCTATAAGATTATTCACCGCCTTCTTCACTATCTAAGGAATATTTTTTTTTCTCAATTTTTGCAATGAAGGTTGTGAATTTTTCTGAACATTCATCTTCAGAAGAATTGTTGTCAGTTGAGTTTGATTCAACATTACTACTCAATATACTTATTTTGTTTTGAATAAACTTGTTCTTATATTTATTGGAATACTTTTCTTCTTTATTATTTTTGTTCCACTTTTTCCATCGAGGGTTTTCATCAAAATCATCTCGATATTCTTCAAATTTCTTCATGGGTCAATTCATAGAAAAGTTTTATATTCCAACACACTCAAAACATTTTAGAGGACATTTACCTACATACACTCCTCCTCCTCAATGATATTTCCTGGATATAAGAGACATGATTTTTTCATTCAACTCATCATCCTATTTATCTTCAGAGTCATGAGGATCAATATATTCAATATCTTAAATTTTCAACGTTCTCATAGCTTCAAAATCCATTTCATCTTTCATCATCTTTTTAAACATTGGATCTTTACTCATTTCATAATAAATAATAAAGTTATGTAATTAATCAAGAGATAAATCATCTTTATCTTATAAAGAATAAATTTTAGAATCAAATATGTCCAGAAGGTTTCTCATAAATTTCTTCACACTTTTAGAATCTTCCAAGACATCTCTGAATCCTCTGATGTTGCAAATAATTTCATTTAATCTAGTGAATTATTCATCAATTTTTTCTCCATCTCTCATTCTGATTTCTTCATACTTACTATGACGGATTTGTGTCTTTGCCTCCTTGACTTTTTTATTCCCTTTGAAAACAATTTCTAGCTTTTCCCACATACTTTTTGAAGTTTTGAGACCCATCACCTTCTAATAAACATTTTCTGATAAGGTCATGATAATAAAATTTATATCATTTCCATTAACTTATAAATTTATCTTATCAGTAAAGGTCATTGGGGAATCTTTCTCAATAGGTGGAAACCCAATAGTAGTAGAATCAACACATTCTAGGACAAGAGATAAGATATAAGGAATCATCCTATTTTTCCATCCATAATAACTTTTTCCATCAAATATAGTAATTCCTCCTACTAATGACAGAATTGATATTATCCATGATAAGGATTTAATAAGGTAACCTTCCCCTCTGATACCAATTTAAGTTATAAATGATTGAATAACAACTTATAAGGGGGGTTGAATCAGTTGTTCAATTTTATAAGTTACAAAAAATTTAGAAACATAACCCTTGAAAAATGTTAACATTTATTTCCCTATCAACTTTTGGTAAATACTTATGTGTGAAAAATTAGAAAATAAATTAAGGAACACAATATTTAAAAGGTTCAACCTCAATGTGAAAACCTAAATCCTTTCCATAGCCACTCATGTGGGTCTATGGAAATCCACTATTATGAAGAAGTGAATACAACTTTTGTTAACTCCAATTAGACAACTACTATCTCCTGATTGGAATGATTATACTGACTCTAGATAGTTTAAAATGTTTTTTTATAAAACATTTGATCCAGAAAAAAGAGTAAAGACTTTGTTGAAACTGCCCCACAATTGCTAATTTTGAATCCTCAGTAAAATTTGGATGGATCCTATTTTCTCAATATGATGAGTCTGGATCTAATTCTCTCAATATGATGATTCTGGATCTGATTATCTCAATATAATGAGTCTGTATCTGATTCTCTCAATACGATGACTCTGGATCTGATTCTCTCAATATGATGAACCCATTCTCAATCTACAAAACTCAAAAATTGTTCAAATGATTAATATAGTCTTTCTTAGTCTAATTGACTCAATTCCATTGATTGAATAAGATATTCTCAATATAATTTTTCTCAATACAATAAATAAACATTCAACTATCTAATCTTCCTTATGAGATCTTTGGCCAGAAATGACTCTAATTTGATTTCTTTATCACTCCACCTTTTCTGATTATATGAAAAAATTACATTGAATCAATGATCTAAGCAAGAATTTATAGGTGACTTATAAAAAAATAGTGGGAATCTTGACAACTTTCCCCGCTTCCTCAAATTTCAAAATATCCAAAAATATCTCACATTTAAACTTTAACTTTGATTTATTCAAACCTCCTTAGATTTCTTAAAGAATTGTGAAAAATTGAATTTCATGTTTTTCCTCCTCAAATATTCATAAAACATAGATAATTTTATATTTGAGTCTTATTCATAATAATCTCAATACAATTTCTATTTCTTTCTTTGTGAATCTGATTTTTTATTCTTTCTCAGTGAATCTAAATTCTTTTTCTTTCTCAATGAATCTGATTTCTATTTCTTTCTCAATGAATCTGAATTCTATTTCTTTCTTAGTGAATTTGATTTCTATTTCTTTCTCAGTGAATTTGAATTCTGTTTCTTTATCAGTAAATCCAAATTATTTATGCTTCTCAGTGAAACTGAATTTTGTATCCTTCTCAGTGAATCTGAATTTTGTATCCTTCTTAGTGAATCTGAATTTTTTAGCCTTCTTGATGAATTCAAATTTTGTATCCTTATTAGTAAATCCTAATTGTGTATCCTTATTAGTGAATTCAATTGAATTCTCATTATTATGGAATTACCATTACAATTGAATTCCCATTACGATGGATATCCCATTATGATGGAATCTCCATACTGCAACTATGAAATTACTCAAACTTCTCCACCATTTCCTCAAAATATTTTATCATGAAATTTTCAATGATTTTTGAGAAATTTATGATCAGAAAAGAATCATATGTCTTCGTTTATAATGTATTAAAAATTTCTAACTCATGACTTCACAATATTCATTCAAAAATCTTCAGTAAAAATACAACTTCTTCCCTTAGAAACTTCTTTCATTCTTTGATTATGAAAAAGTATAACTTTTAGTAACCAAAAAATTCCACCTCTGATTATTTGGGATATAATGATTTGAATATGATGTAGATAGATATGATTCTTTTATAAACTTTTGAATTTGTAACAAAAATCCATTATGATGGACTGGATCCGATTCTTGGATAACAAAAACATTCTTATACGAAAAGGTTAGTTTTCAACAAATACAAAAACTTTTTTAAAACAAAAAACGGTAACGGTTCTTCAATTTTCCTCCATAAAAATCACTTTAAGAACCATAAAATTATCAAAACATCATCATTGATCATTTTCCTTGTACTATTTCCCCACCATTTATTTTTTCCACAATTTGGTAGTCCCTTTATTCTCAAGTGACCTTCTCCCAGTTAATACTTCCACAAGATCTAAATTATAGAACTAAATATCACTAATTAAATCCAATTTTACTTACTCCACTTTCAAATTTATGGTTCTTAACCATTATTGAGAAAATGAGAAGTTATTTTTTATACCGAGGAATGATCTCTAGTATACATCCTCAGATATCTGAGAAAACATCTCTTTTTGGTACTACATCTTCTAGAACTTCTTTCATGATTCAGTGGTCCTGACCTTACAGTACTTTTGGGTTTGCTGATACCATAAAAACTAAAATCTATCTAAAACATCCCTTATATAAATTGTAGTGTCTTTGAACTAATTAAATTCCTATAAAAACTAAAACTTTATCTATAATTTCAACATATCCAAACCTAGGAATGCAGTGTCCCATTGTTCTCAACATCATTATCTACCTAATTCCAATCCTTCACAAAATCCTTCCCTTATTATATAGGAAATTCTAAACTTTTATGGACTTCCATAAGTTGATATTCCAAATCCAGTAAAAATCAATGTCTTTCATCGCCACTCATAACAAAGAAGCACATCAAAGGACTTTGGGATTTCCTTCTACTTCCTAGTAACAACATGGTCATGGATGATATCTCTTAAATAATTTGCAGTGATAGGTCTAGTACTTCTCACCTTCCATAATATTCACCAATAAACCAACAATATTACAATAAAATAAGTTATTTCTTGCTCCATGTATATCCATTCTAAGAACATTCCAAACAGACCTCTAACTTTGTGCTTCATAAAAAACACATTCATCACTCTATTCATGTTTTCAATAAAGGTTAAGTGATATAATGAAATTCTATTATAATTAACTAGAAAAATTATAATACTTGGTGCCTTCATCCCAAATGAATACCATCTTACTCTACTTCACAAGGCTTCAATCCCTGAAAGTTTTGTACTCATTATGCCCGAGCTTCAACATGACTTTGAAACCAAGATTTACATCCTACTTCTCACTCAAGTTGTTGATATTTACATGTGAAAACTCCCTACTTCTTGGAGATCTTATACCCATAATACACTACTCCATCTAAAACTCTAGTTGGATGCATTATTTTATCACACTTTTCCACCACTATGTAACCCCCTTTGTGAATTTCCCCACACCATCTGAAAACCTTCAATATAGAAACCTGTAATGTTATGTCATTATATCGAGATAAGAAACTTATAAAATGTAAAAAATATGTTACCTTCCTTGAAAACTCATAAATAATTCTTTTCATGATCCAAACAGAAATTTCACTCTTCCATGAACTTGAGAGTGGAACCATCTCGATGGTGTTCCCCTTTTAAAAATTTCCAGATACAAAATTCCATGCATTCACTCTTCTCTCAAATATAAAGTGAAACACCCCAGAGTCAAAGTCCCATGACTCAAGTGGATAGGATTACAAATTTTAACAAGTTCTTTACCAACTTAAAAAATGATATATATGGATGAATCCACTATAATCAAACCTTTTGTGATGATCTTTTGATCCATACAGAACTTCTCCAACAAATACCCCCTCACCATCTATAATGTCAGATGTGGAATCAAGACCAGTTGAATCTCATTGACTCATTCTCCTTAAAAAAGTATTGGTGTTGTTATCAACTCCTTTTCAATTTCTTATTTCAGTTCATGTAGCCATTTTCTAGGCCAATGCCTCTTGAAAATCTATCCATGTGTCATTAGGTTGAGTATTCCCATTATTCCTTAACATCTCTCTTAGTTGAATCCCATCAACTCAAACCTTCAGTATTACAACACCATCCTCTAGAAAATATGCACTCTGACGAAATCTAAAAATAATAAAGTGGCCAAGACTATATTCCAAATTCTTCAACATGGTCAGCTCTATATTTTTAGTCTTTGAATGTGCTTTGAACCTCCTGGATGGGGTCTGACATACCAAACTCTATAGGAAATCTTCAATAGCACTTTTTAATTATCAAACACTCGAAAAACATTATATTTAATGCCACTTAATGTCCATAAATCACTAAAATTTCACTAGTTCTCTGATATCACTTATTGGGTATCAACCACTAGAATTCTATTAGTTCTCCAATACCACTTGTTGTTCCTAGAAGAATCAATCAGAAAAAATTTACTATAGATCCTCAAATGTGAAATAGGGTATAGAGTATTTGGAATGAAAGAGAACTAAGAATTCAGTTTCCAGAATTGAGAAGTCCCTGTAGCTCATCCACCACATATAATTTATACAATGCTAGATAATATATTCCCCAAAGATCAATAAAACAAAATAAAACTGAATACAAAGAGAACATGAGGATTAATGTGGTTCGAAAATTATTCCAACTCCATGGGATAACACTAAAAATTTACATTAAGGGAATAAAATTACGAAAAATATCCACATTTCAAGAAAACCATCTTCTGGAAACCCTAACGAGACTCTGAGTTATAATGGAACCTTCTTATAAAAACCTTACTCATACACAAAAGATGATTTCTCCAATGTTTCCATGAAAAACATCTATTTGATGCAATCCCACTATGTCACCCATATGTGGTATAATAAGGATCTATGTTAGGATCATTAATTACTCTGGTTGATCTAACTTATGCATACCCTTATACTTTCGGTCTACCTCCCTTCAAGAGTAGGAAATCCTACCACCAACTTCAAATCCTTTGGAACATTGGTGCTCTTCCATAATACACCAAACAAGTGACCCGTGCTCATCCTTTATAGATGAGATATACAATAGCAAGATAATAGATACGGTACCACCACCTTATGATCTATGCAGGAAGCCCTACATATGGTCAAAACCATCATATCATGAACTTCCTTAACTTTCCATTCTTAGTGAATAACGAAAAACACTCTTATATAGCCCTATGATGATTCTTACATGACCTTCAAAAACCACCATGTTATTCTTATGTAGTCATCAGAGTTAATACTATATGATTTAGTTACTACATATGTAATTCATCATCCAAATTTGGTATTCTTATTTCTGAATCCACCAATTCCTATGGAACCTTTTGGGCCACATTCAGAACTCCTCCTAAGTCACTCCCTCTATAATGAGGATGCTACCCAATTGTGTGTTTCTAAAACCAAGTTCCCATCTTCTTTATAGCACATAGTCATTTATTTTTCTATCATTTCAAACCTTCTAGATGTCTGGTGAGATGCCTCTATCTAGTTCCACCAAGTGTGATTCTGTAAGTCATGTTCTATAAGTTTTCATGCCTTAACCAAAAAATATTTCTCACACCAAAACCCGACTCTACCATTCCTTTTCATGAATTTATGTTGATTTTTTTTCTTCAATGTGTTTTTTGGTTATATTTATGGAAAGATTCAAGTATATTACCATAGTTCTCCATAGTTATGGAATGATTTAAGAATATTACCAAAGGTCTCTATAAATAGAATATCATTTCCCTGAGCTTATTCATTTTTGTTCAAGTCTCTTTTATTTGATCTTTAAATTAACAATTTAGTATTGATTAAATTGATATACTTAAATGAAATTGTGCATTTCCATGAATTTATCATCATATATTTAATGTAAATCTCTACATTTTAATAAATGGAAAGAAAAATTTGATGAAAATATTATCAACTAGATGAAAATCTATAAAAAAATATAGTGTTTGGTGAATTAATGCCATAAAAATTTATAGTCTCTTCAAAAATGTGACTGAAAAAGTATAATAAGAATAAATTTATCATTTAAGAGGGAGGTGTGAACATTTATAATTACAATGAAACCTTATTTTAGATTATTTTACTCCCCAACTATGATTTCTTATATATATAATAGTTTGAAATCGTTTACTTATTAAGACTGTTAAATATTCCATTGATAACATTGAAAATACCAATGAGGGTGGACTAAAATTTATGTAAAATAGCATTTAAAATAATGATTCATGTGGATAAGATGTGCCACTAAAAACATATTAGGATAATAATAATATTTGGCTTCAAAAAATACTCCAGGTTTGGTATAAGTCTTTGTATATGGTCATCATACACCACATTGTACTTAATGGGTAATTATAAAGTATAACAAAATACACCAACAAATCAATGATACAATCCAAAAGTTACTCCCAAAAAACAATTGGAATTAAAATTGTGTTTGGTGCGTGTCCAAATAAATAAATAACATATATATATATATATATATTTTAATGTTTTATATAGAATAAATGAAAATGGAATGGAAATAGTCATCTGAACGCCTCTTCTATATATTAAATAGGGTATAAAGGATTCAATTACATTTGAATTTTCATTCCTCACATTTTATCTTAATAAAAAAATGGTTCACATTTAATTTTCTCTAAATCACTTTCTCAAATTTTTATAAAGGATGATTTAAAGGGTTAAGTGGGAAAACTGAACAACCAATAAATAAAGGTGAAAAAGAAGAATGGTTGAATCCCATATCAAAACATGGGATGAATCCAAATAAAACCAAACTAGATAGATGAGGCCCAACTAACTAGGAACCCTATAAACTAATGCAGTCTCCACCAAGGAAGTCACTATCAGAGGAGATATCATTATCATGATTATTTGTAGTCACTGAACTTAGAAGATATAAAAAAAAAGAGTCAAAATCATCCATCAAGGATGAAAACATTCATGAACTGAAGTCTATGTAAACACCACTGGCGTTGGGATAAGGGGATATCCACCCATGTCAGAATCAAAATTATGAAGCTTTGATATCATTAGCATCAAACCATGTTTACACTAATACACTTCATGAAATATTCACTACTAGAAGTTGGGGAACACTGGCACACATGACGCCAGAAGACACAACCTATCTAAGCCTGCACAAAGTTAAAAGGTGATGCTTCTCCACTTAAGGGTAGAGGACCTCACCTAAGACAAAGCTAAGGTAAAAGTTTGGATTGTCTAGGAAAGACACGTGATCCCTTATAAAATTTGTAAATAATGGGATAATAAAATAGAGTTGGATGAAAAACCACAACATATAAGATCAAGATTCAAAAACAAAAAATCTCTAACAATAGGTCATAAGAAGCACCTAAAGGGAATGAAACCTAGAAAAATGAGATTCAAAAACTAATAACTAGCAAGAAAAGATGAGGGTAATTTCCAAAAGGGGAAAAATTCTATAAAATACAAACACCAACAGGGATGAGATTCAAGGATTAGCATCCAAGACATCAATTAAAGGAAGAATAACACCGGTATGGAAAATTGTGTTCCAATATTAGAAGGAATGGAACAAGAAAGGAGAAATAAGGGGACAGGGACCTAGAGAATTTGATGGAGGGTTAAGTCCTAGGAGAAGGAAAACCTATGTAATTAGTGAATGAAATTTCAAATAATAAGATACTCTGTCACCACCTAAAGAGAATTTGTAAGAAACCCAAATAGAACCCCAAAACAATAGCATAGTTGGGATAATGTGATTCCATACCCAACAGTTCTCTCATTTCATTCATTTCAATCCTTATGGTTCATTTCTCAATAAGAGTAGAGTATTTTCAAATTTCACTTTTATGGTTCGAGTAGGGTATTCTCAATTAATTAGGTTATGAACAAGGATTCTTTAATAATATTGGTTTTTTTATATTGTTTTTATTTCATAATGTATTGGGAATGGGTTATAAATTGCATGTATTGTTGACACGAACATAGGTCTATAACTTTTATTTATTAATAATAGGTTACTAAGATTAATGAAAAAATTATAATGAGTCCAGTACTCACTTCTTGAAAGTGATCATTATACACACATGTACACACTATTTTCTTGATTTGTGGGCTTTGAGAGACTTTTTCACGGGGGATTGGTTGAAGAATTGGACAATAGTATAGTAAATACTATTGAATGTAGTTTAAAATATTTTAATTTACTTTATTTTAATATGTATATGGGTTTATGAGAATTGCTATCCCGCCACATGTTATTTACATATTAAATTTTCATTTAAATTTTATAGGGGACGTATGCATTACATATAGACACTAGTTTCTCCTGGTTTTATTTAAAATTATTTCTTTTATTGGGACTTGTTATGTGGTATTGATCTATGATATTTTACTTTACATGGTAAGGTTATGGAATCATGGTGGATCAATCAACTTTACTTTCAAGTAAAAACCCTCTTCTAGGATAGTACCTGAGATAATTCTCACATTTATTAAAATACCACTTTGAGGATAGAGGTAATTAATAGTAATAAAATGAAATTGAAATCAATCCAAAAATACAAATGATCCATCCAAATTTAAATTAGTGAAGGAAATAAAAAAAATAAAATCATACACAATAGTAGAAAATTGGAAAATTTCTCATATATAGAAAAAAAAATTATTCTGAATCTACAATGGTTGGGAAAAAATTTCTCAATCTACCGATGAGGGGTGGGGTTGTTTCCATTGAAGATTGAGTGTTGTTTCAGAAAGTACCTTCTTCACATTAAAAAACTTATCTTTTAAAAATTAATGATTTTAATATAATTTTACAATATATATAATTTTATAATATATATAATTTTAAAATATATGTTAATATTAGGGTTATAATCCATGTTAAAAAATGTAATTTAAAAATGTATGGTTTTAATAAAATTTTATCACATATATATAATATTTGATTATATTATTATAATATTATAATATTATATATATAAATATTATATATTTCATTCTAATATATGTAAATACATATTAGCATAAATATGTAAATATGCATGTGTGTGTGTTATTATTATTATTATAATATATTATTATAATATATCCTAATATATATTATTTTATTATAATATATATTTTAGTATTATTATATTATAATATATGTTAAAAGTTATGTGTTATTTATAAAGTTATACTTTTAATAAGATCTTATTTCATATATATATATAATATGTCAATTTTATTATAATATTATGTTATAATATATATTTTAAAATAACATGTGTTCATATATATTAGTATATATATATATGTTAATATATATTATTGTAATATTATTTTAATATATGATAATATATTATTATTATTATTATTATCATATTTTTATTAGTTTAATATATGTTAATATATATTATTTTAATATTATAATATTATATTAATATATGTTTATATATAATATTATTATGTGTATATGTATATATATTTATTATATAGATATTTGTTAATCTATAATATTATAATATGTTTATATATATTATATTATTTTTTTTTGAGAAAGGACATATATCATTAATGACAAAGATCGACAGACGTACATATGCAAAGCCACGAAGGGAAATTGTCCAGCCAGAGTTGGTTGGCATCGAAGGGGACTGATGCCGCAAACTGATGGGCCACTTTGTTTCCTTACCTTTTGGTAAAGGAGAAGGTGTAGAATGAAAAGCATTGGCGGAGTGAGAGAATTCTCCTGATGATGATGCCAAATGACTGGAGTCTTCCGTCATTGTGGTTAATGGCATTGATCACGGTGAGGCAGTCAGACTCAATGTTGATATCAAGCCATCCATGTTCCATAGCCAGCATCATACCTTCCAGGATAGCGTTAGCCTCAACTACGGAAGGTTCCCAAAAGACACGATGTGATTCGTATTTTGCAGCAATGATTTTCCCCAGATGATTTCGGGCCAGGAGACCGAGGGAGACAAGTCCATACTTGGGGAGAGACGTGTCCACGTTGATCTTAGGAGTTCCTGCCATTGGGGGTTCCAATGAGGAGGATAGAAGGGAGGAATATCTGGAATGTGATTTCCATTGTGGTGTCTCCATCCCTCAATCCATGAAGTGGCCCATTCAATCCAGAATTCAGGAGGTTTATGAACGTGTTGGAAAACAGCATCGTTACGCCGGACCCACATGATCCAGGCCAGGGTGCAGAGTGAGCATGCATTATTCGATGAGAGAGAGGAGTACCAATGCATCAGGAGAGTGGGAAGGTTAGAAACCATGGCCAGAGATGCATCTGGAGCCGGGCCCCATTTGTTCCAAATTTCCTTAGCTCTAGGGCATTGAATGATGGCGTGCAAAGGGGTCTCTGGGATATTCAGGAAAAAAGGGCAGGAAACGACACTGGACATATGTCGGTAAACGGGATGGCTCATGGTAGGGAGGGTGTCCATGCACACCTGCCATAAAAAGTGGCGTATTATTGTGGGGAAGTTGAGCTTCTAGAGTGATTTCCATGATCCCTCATTCCGGTCGACTGGGTTGTTTCCCAAAGCAAGTCTGTATCTGGATCTCACCGTGTCATCGCCCGATATATCATTGTTCTAGAAGAGATGGTCAGGTCCTGCGTCTGGGATCCAGGGGATGTTTAGGATAAGTCTTTGGCCTCTTTGATTAAACCATTCATGAATCTTATCCAAATACCACCCCATGCCTTGGTCAGAAAGGAGGCATCTGACAGTGGCATTTTCAAAGCATGGTTGGGTGTGGGAAGTAGCTCGCATACCTTCCGAATCGATCAGCCAGGGATCGGTCCAGATATTGATAGATGAGCCATCACCAATCCTCCAACCCATTCCTTTTTTCAGGAGCTTTTGGGCCCCCCAAATGTTTCTCCAAAGGAATCTAGGACGAGGGCCAAGAGAGGAAACATGGAAGTCCGTGTGGGGAAAGTACTTAGCTCATAGAACTCGCGCACAGAGAGATGATGGATGGTGAATAAGGTTCCATCCTTGCTTGGCCAACCATTTTAGATTGGGAAGGAGTTCTTTCGGCCTTGAGAGAACTCTCTAGAATTGATGTGCATAATGATTCTCTCTGGAAAATTGTTGGGCTTGTGAGGATATTTATAATCGGGTTTGAGGTTATAGAGTTATGAAAATTAATAAAAACGTAATGTGTTTTATTTATTTCATTAAATCTAATTGAAAACCCCCATGTCGAATGATTAATTCCTTGACATTCTCCCACGCTGATTATAATAAATATCATTTAATAAAATGATATTATTTCCTCAAAATCCCGACTGGAAAAACTATACATCATGTAATCATTAATATGTGTACTCGTTTTCCATGAAAACTACACGGTGTGTACATTCAATGTACACGGAGTGTTTATCTTGTTTTCATTTTTCTTTATTTCATCCACCACATTTATTAGACATTGAGTACTGGTAATTTATTTCTTAAATAAATGTAACTGCATTACTTGCTAATAAATATACATTACTTCTCCCACAATATATTCTCTCGAATAACTAGTGTCGAAATAAATGTGATCAGGCATTCTTAAATAATTATTAAACCATAGTCAGGAATAATCTTTATTTATCTTGTTAAATTAATATTTAACTAAGATACATGGACACACTTAGTGTGTGACCCTCTAGGCCTCTTTCTCAGTGGAATTAGGTGGAGCCTGCCTAAAGTCCAAGGTTAGCATCTAGAAACATGCCAAGGAACCCATAGAGAAATAAGTGAATTCCACAATGATGTGTCACCTCATACGAATGCTTGCTGTTTAATATAATCCCTTTGTCACGATATCTCCAATCAAGCGGGTTGCATGGTAGTGACATCAACCCATGTGTTCGATTATTCTTTATTTGACTTTCCGGAATTTAACTTGACCACTCCTTACCACTACTGGATAATTTTCTTTTCCCAAAACTTATATACCAATGGTTTGAATAAACTGTTGGTATAGTTAATTTTTTCCAACGGTTTTTTCAAATCATTGGGATAATGGGATGAGAACAAGATTTTCCCAATAGTTTACTCAATACATTGGAAAAATATATATATATACCAATGGTTTTGAAAAACAATTGGTAAATAGAGTCTTTCCCAATGCTTTTAACAAACCATTGGGAAAGTTTCCCCCAAATAGAAGTACATTCAGAATCCCTTCGCGCAATTGCATCCATAAACCTAATCGCTCCTGATGCTCTTTTGACGCTCTTTCTTCACCCGAAGGTATCTATTAAAGATCTATCTATAATAAATCAGGAAATTATTCACTTATACACTTCTAATATGTAAGTGGAATGTAGTGCATCTATTTTTTTTGTTATCTATTTTGATTTCTCCTAAACGAGATCTGCGTGGTCTGCTTCTTCCTATATTTCTATTTTTGTTATCATGTTCCCTTTCCACAAGACCCTTCTGCAAGATTTGATCATGAGAGTGAGGTTTTATATTATTTAATGTGATGGTTGCCTTCAGTAAGAGTTGGTTCTAGTGGTAATCCTTTCCATTTTTACAGTAAGGCTTTCTAGTGTGCCATGTGGATAGTGAAAAACCCATTTGAGTTGTTGAATAATTGTGGTTCTGTTTTTTGTGGGTTATGTTATCTCAATTATGAGAGGTATCATTTGTATAATGAATCTAGTTTTATGGGGGATTTCATATATAATTTAGTAGAAATATGATTCATCGATTTCATGTATAATGTGATAACATGTTTCATTGATTTGTATTATTTATCTTGCCATCACTATTGATAAATGTAAGATGTTATCTTAGTGTGGTTTTGTTTTGGTAGACTTTTTGTAGTGACACCTCTTCATAAGAAGATATATGGTGAAATCCTTAGTTTTTTTATTCATGTAGTACATGGAATGTGTTTTAAAGGGATAATGGTATGAGGGACTCTTTGGGGTTATACTAATGAGTGAGTTGGGTAAGTTGGAAATTGTTATGTGAGTTTCTTGTGGCCCATGGGGTATGGGTAGAACCTAAAGGGGTGTTATGCTGGGATGTGGATGAGGGTGGCTGATGAGAGTGGCCATATATCGATTATGTCCTATGGGATTGTGTATAACATTAGGATATTTCTGATTTATATGGTATTCCTTGGGTGGTATGGTATGGTCATATGGGATAAGAAGATTGATGATGATTTTCTTATACAAATTTCACTTAGGAGGGGGGTGTGGGATGTCCAGGGAGGGAGGGGAGTTGTCCACCCCCACCCCCCTTGGACAACCCCCCATGGACACCACCCAACCCCCTGGAAACCCCCACCCCCTGGACACCCCGCACCCCCTTGTACAACCCCCCTAGACACCACCCCACCCCCATAGATAGCCCCCCACCCCCATAGATATCCCCACGGACACCACACCACCCCACCCCCTAGACAGCCCCCACCCCCTGAAAAACCCCCCTAGGAAGCAACCCACCCCCTAGACAGCCCTCCCACCCCCCTAGACACCCCCCCGGACACCCCCCCCCCCCGGACAGCCCCACCCCCTTGGACGACCCCCCCCCCTAGACACCACCCCACCCCCTGGATACCCCCACCCCCTTGGAAATCCCCCCTAGACACCACCCCACCCCCTGGAAAACCCTCCCACCCCCAAGGACAGCCCCCCTGGACACCACCCCACCCCTTTGGACAACCCACACCCCTAGAGCTAGTCATAAGGATATCCTTCTATTCTCAACCTTTCTCCATTTTTTTCACAATCTAGAAATATCACTGTCATTATTCCTTAAATATATTTTTTATTAAACTTCAATCTTATTGAATTGTTTATGAAGAAATGACTTAAAACTATTCTTTTTACAGAATGGATAGAAGTTTGATGTTTGAAACCGATCAGATCTCAAGCGATTTTCAAAACAATTTTGAGAGATTTTTAGATTTTTCATTTCACAGTGCTTCAGATAGTGGTCGCATACACAACTCATGTTCCAATTGTGTTGGTAGACCTTGGCTGATCCGTGAAGAATTCATATACCACATAAGAAAATATGGTTTTCAAGGAAACTAATATGTGTGGTATCATAATGGGGAGAAAATTAAATCTCAAATTGTTGATGATTGAAATGAAAGGACTGGACGAGAGAATTTTTTAGATGGTAGGTTTCCATTTATTTTCCATCATGAAAAAGAAAGGATTTCAACTCAAGAAGACTTTGATATGAGGATAGATGATGCATCTAATGAAAATGATGATAGTTTCAGGGTGAAAAAATTTAATGATGCTTCCACGACTCCAGTATATCAACAATGTAATAAAATGAAAAAGATGGAATTTTTTATCTGATTGTTTCATGGGAAAACTATATATGGGATTTCTAATAAAGAAATCGATTACATTCTTACCTTCTTGAAGGATTCACTTCTAGATGATATAGATATTCCCTCAAACCACTATATTTCATGGAAGTTAGTTGAGGAACTTGGATTTTCAAGAAACAAAATTCATGCTTTCCCGAAAGATTGTAGTTTATTTTGGGAGGAAACCGTTGAACGAAATGATTGTATAAAATGTAGCACATCACGCTGGAAGTCAAAATCTGATGGAACACCATCCCACATTACACAAAAAGTAATGTGCCACTTTCCATTGATCCCTAGACTCCAGAATCTTTTTATGTCTGATGAAATATCAATAAAAATGACATGGTATGCTACCGAGAGAAAGAAGAATAATGATGAGTTGGTTAACCCTACAGATAGATTTTCATGGAATATATTTGATACTCGATATCCTGATTTTGCAGCTAACATGCATAATGTGAGGTTGGGTCTTTCATGTGACGGTTTTAATCCATTTGGGAAGATTCTTACTTCGCACAGCACATGGCCAATTTGTATACACATTTATAATCTTCCCCCATGGTTGTGTATGAAAAAACCTTTCAGTTTCATGATTTACTCATATCTGGCCCTTCTGATCCCGGAATTGATATTGACGTATACATTAAACCATTAATAAAAGAGTTTAAACTTCTTTGGGACGTGGGTCTGCTCACATACGATGCATATTCGAAATACATATTTCAGATGTGTGCTGCGCTTTTGTGGATGATCAATGAGTTTCTAGATTATCAAATGATGTCTGGATGGAGCACGAAGGGAAAACTATCATGTCCTGTTTGTATGAAGAATACACAATCCAGTAGACTGAAACATCATTGTAGTTTCAGTTTTATGGGACATCGACTATTCTTTCCAATGGACCATCCATATATAAATAATCGTCGAAGATTTTATAATACCATAGAGACCGATGATCCACCTCAGCGTATTTCTAGAACTGATGTGCTTAATTAATTGAAAGATTTCAGTTTTTTATTTGGGAAGATTCAAATGAAATATATAAATAGAAAGAATGTTTCCACTAGAACCTGTTACAATTGGAGTAAGGGAGGTATCTTTTTTGATTTTCCTTATTTGTCAACCAATTTGTTACGTCATTTCTTAGACATATTTCACATTGAAAAGAATATATGTGAAATGTTGCTTTAGATACTTATAAATGTTAAGGGAAAGAAAAAATATTATTTACGGTCTGGGCGTGACTTGGTGGATTGGGGCATCATACCAGAATCACATCCTGTGTGTATTAGTGAAAATAAATGGAAAGTTCCATGTGCTTCTTATGTGATGCCGCCTATGAAAAAAAAAATTTCTAGAAGTATTATATACTATTAGAGTTCCTGATGGATATTCAGGAAATATATCTAAACGGGTCAACATAAAATAGTTGAAGTTAAAATCTTTGAAGACTCAGGATTATCATATTCTTCTGCATGAGTTGATTCCAATAGAAATTCTTCATGTTTGGTCCAATAATGTAAGGGTGAATTTCATTCGGTTTTTCCATTTGATTAGAGATCTTTGTGATAAGAAGTTTTCCAAGTCTTTCTTGCAAAAAATGTTGATAGATGCCTCATTAATTTTGTGTGAGTTGGAGAAAATATTTCCTACATCATTTTTCACATGCATATTGTATTTGACTGTCAATATTCCCACTGAAATATTTATCAGAGGACCTATTTCTTTTCTTTGAATGTATCCAAATGAAATAAATATGTACACATTAAAGTCTTATGTCTGAAATAGGAATCATCTTGAAGGTTCTATCATGAATGGTTACTTGGCTCAAGAATGTATGGATTTCTACTCAATGTATTTGTCTGATCTTACTACAAGAATGAACAGACCAATGAAAAATGAAGAATAATAGTATGAGAAAATTGAACCCATTTTTTCATCACTTCCTCAAATAGGATGAATTCCTGGATCATATACATTGAAGACATTAAGCCTTCAAGAGCGGGAGATGGCACATCACACAGTTTTGTTCAACTTTGATTTGTTCGATGACTACATCAGGTAACTTAACTGAATATGTATATCTTAAATATTTTTTTTAATCTATTCATATTTTTTATCTATAGGGAACATAAAACAATGATAAATAGAAATCATTGTTCGTTATCTTTGAGAAGGAGGGAGACTTTTCATAGCAAAGAGTTTTCTGCTTGTTTAAAATTGAAGGTAAATATATTAATATTTAACATAATTAAATAAATATTTAATTAATTTTAATATTCATTTATATTGTAGGTATTGATTTTGCCTTTTGACTCTGTCTCTGAGGAAATAAGAGCTTTGGATTTTGTTCCTAATACCGTGGTTCATGACTGTAAATCAATTATTATCAATGGGTACAAATTTATTGTCAATGAATGAGCCTAGAACATGAGAACACAACATGATGGTGTTATGGTTACTACCATAGAAAATTGTTATGCCAGTGCATCATATAGTAGACCAGGATTTGAAAATTTGGGTTATTATGGAGTTGTTAAAAAAATAATAATATTGGATTATTACTCTCATGGAAGAGTCACGCTGATGAAATGCCTTTGGTTTCATTCGATGATGAGACAAGGAAAATTTATTGATGATTATGGATTTTGAGTAATTAATACGACTCGCATTCTTGCTACCTAAGAACCATATATATTGGCATCAATGGATAAACAAGTTTTTTTATGTCAAAGACCAACTTCGACCTGAATTTGGTGTCATAGTTGAAGTAATTACAAGAAATATTTTTTATGATGGAATTGACACTGTCCTTATTGCTATTGGAACCAATCCATTTATTTCTTTTGATGACTCTAATAGCTCAATTTTTAGAGTTGATTGTGAACCTGAAGTTGTGGTGGAAAATATATAGAATCATCCATCCATGTTATCAATTATTTAGGTTTACCTCGAGTTTTGTTGTTAAGGTTGGTATTATTCAAATTTATTTAATATTGATTACAAATATGTTGTATCTGATTAGACCATTATGTGCATTTTCAATGTTTATTGGTTGGAATTTTTATTTTAACTGCATTTTGTAATTTTGAATTGAACTGAATTTAAACCAAAGAAACCAAAATTTCTAACTTGGTGAACATTTCAATGCTTCAACTGTGATTTGTATAAAATTTATATGACTCTAAGACCTCTCTTTAACATTTTACCAGATAATGAACATGATGTTTTGTATTCTTCTTCAAAACATGTATTGAAACCTGCATCATCTACCTGAGCTAAAGAAATTAAATTTTTCCTTAATTTTGACAACTGCTTCACCACTTATGAATCTGGTAGAATCAATGTTCCATGATTTTAATAGACTGATGGCACTTAGTAAATAATCATCATACTAAAAATTAAATTTAATTATTACATTTTGTATGATTTATTGACTTCATTATATATTTGTTCAAGCTCACCTAAAACAATGGTTAGTTAAATTATCCATAAATCCCCCCATTACCTCCCATTTATTTTGTTTTTTGGGTTAAAAATTAGTTATCCTTTTCTATTTACTTCCATATTTTTTTTAAAATGCAGGAAAATGAAACCAATTGAAGAGAGGCGACGAAAATAGATTATGGACAATAGTCGTCACATGGATGAGTTGGGAATTCCACCACTAGTGCCTGTAGTGAGTATTTTATTTCAAATATATTTATTTAAATAAAATATAATGTAATGTGATTAATTTTTTTAAAACATTTTTTCAGGATCCATCTATTAGGCAACAGTTATTTGATGAGAAGCCTAGTAGTGGTCCCAGTACTCGTGGTGTTCGTATGAGGGGGGTGGTACGGGAGCTATATGATCTGGTCGGCGTACCTAATTAGATCTTTCCCCTCCCACTGACATACCATACATCCCACATTCTATTCCCAGTGTGATGTTAGGGACACACGAGATATTTAGCCCTCCCATGTTTCAACCACCCTTTACATCTGAGCCTCCTCACCCGTCTGTACCATATCTGATGATGATTCCCACTCCCCATCCAGCATTTGGCCATCCATCCCTGTCATCTTCTTTTACTTATGCTTCCTTCTCTCTGGGATTTTATTTTCTATCTTCTTCAACTAATGCTCCACCAGAGTCCGTCCCTACGGAGCATACATTAGGACCCACTCCATCTGTACAGGGTGTTCCTTCAGTTTCTGCGGATCCAGCGGTGCCCATTGATCACACTACTGAAAGTATACTTATACAACCCTATCAAATTGTTACACCATTATTTATTTTCATTATAACATTTATTGATAAAATATTTGTTTTTCATTCATAAAAAATACATCTACTGATAGGAGGCGGGGGTGGGGGCGTACATGCTTGCGTTTAGTGTGGAAGAACCACACATAGTTGATGGTGGAATACAATGAATATAGTCGGATGATTGAAAAATCAGGGTAGCAATGTCAGATTTTTTTGGCGATGCTTTCCAAATTCTCTAAAATCATTCCTGTCAGCCCACTCTTATGGAGATAGCTGCCAAATAAAGTCAAGGATAAAGCCTGGGTAGAGATATGGGTAAAAAAATATGTTGTATTTAATTAAATATATATTTTTTTATTTATATGAATTAATATTTTTGTGTCAGCTGCGGTTTAATTTCCCCGATGGTGAGGGTGAAGGCCAGCTCGTCTAAAGGATTTAGGCGAGCTTTGGAGAGATTATAAGCATGAGTTGTACATTGGATGGTGTGCTAGAGTGGGCATAGAGTTAGAGGTGTTCCCTGTTGTGGATTATTTTCCATTAGAACAGTACCGATAGATGATTACTCATTGGATGACTAGCCAATTTACGGTATTAACCAAATTAGAGACATTTAAATAAAAATTTTCATGTTTTTCGTTAACACCATTTATTGAATTTTATTTAGGATGCATCTGGAAGAAATAAAAGAAACATTGATGCTAATAAATACTTCCACACATTGGGACGTACTATGATTCCATATCATGAGAGACAGTAGGTATGACAGTTTATAATCTTTCTTTATGACTTGCACTTTTGATTTCTTCCTCTATGATTTATTTCTTTGCTAAAGTTATTATGAAATTTTAGTTATTCAATTACTATGTTTTTTTTATCCTATTTTTAATTATGGTTTTCTACATTCAATGTCATTGTAGAGGCATAAATTGAATATAGTAGGACGTGTACCTCGAGCAAAACTGTTTTTCTCTAGTAAAAAGAAGAAATATGGAAGTGTGGTTAATGAACCAACTCAGCAGCAGATTGTAAGTTTTAATTTTTAGATTTAAAATTTTAATCTTTAATTTTTAACTTAATAATCTATTTATATTTGTAACAGGCTGCTTTAGAGGCCCTTGATTCCCAGGTACCTGACAATTTTGGGCCAAATGATCACTTACATCAGGTGTTGGGAGATGAGCACCCTGGTAAAGTACGCTGCCAACCTGGGAAGAGTATAGTTATGATGAGGTATTGGCCCTCCTCAGGTAAGATTTTTAGTGTCACCGAGTTGCATCAGGTTAAGGAATATATAGAACATGCTGAAAAAGGGCCACAAAGATGGCAGAACAGTCTTCTAGGGAAAACACTGAATTTCTAAAACTGATGGAAGTTTAACGTCCAACACTTCCACCAGATGCCAAAACTACTTGTGGTGAATATATGTCATCAATTCATTCTATATATGGTGCTACAGGTAATAGTTATAGTGGTGTTCGAGATAATGGTGAGGAGGAGACTGAGGCATAGGAGGAGGAGGGAGAGGAGGAGGGAGAGGTGGGATAGGAGGCTGAGGTGGAGGAGGACGGCGATAAGGAGGCCGAGGATAAGTATGAGGGAGAGGAGGAGGGTGGGGATGATGATGGGTAAGAAAATTGAGGATGAGGGTGAGGGTGACGATGATGGTGATGATAGTGATGTTGATGAGGGACAGATTGATCCATTACATTTTTGACGGATTTTACTAACCTTGGATATTTATTGATTTGTTGTGCCTAAATATATGTGTGATTAGGTAGGTCACATTATCTTTATTTTTTATCTATTTTAATGAAATTGTAATTTTGTAGTGGAATTTAGAGAATTGATGGTCTGATTAGAAGTTGATATATTGAAACTATTTTTTTAACCTTGAAATAATTTTCTTAGAAAAAATGTAAATATCATCACATGTGTCCGGGACAGCCCCCCGAATAGCCCCCTAGACAACCCCCCACCCTCCACCCTAGACCACGGACAGCCCCCAGACAGCCCCCCACCCTCCTCCCTGGACCCTAGACAGCCCCCAGGATAGCCCCCCACCCTCCTCCCTGGACCAAGAACAATCCCCTGGATAGCCCCCACCCTCCTCCCAAGATCATGGATATCCCCCCCTCCTCCCGGGACCCTGGACAACCCCCCCCCCCCCCCTCCTCCCTGGACCCCGGACAGCCCCCCCCCCCTCCTCCTTAGACCCTCTACATCACCCACCCTGTTCCATGGATCCTAGACAGCCCTTAGACAGCCCCCTAGACACCCCCCCGGACAGCCCCACAGACAGACCCCCCCCCCCCCCACCCTCCTCCCTGGACCCCGGACAACCCCCCGGACAGCCCCCCACCCTCCTCCCTGGACCCCGGACAACCCCCCCCCCCTCCCCCACCCTCCTCCCTGGACCCCGAACAGCCCCCACCCTCCTCCCTGGACCCCAGACAGCTCCCCCACCCTCCTCCCTGGACCCCGGTTAGCCCCCTGACCCGACATCCCAACATTGGGTGAGCGGCAATTCGACAAATAAAAAACATCACCATAATTCACGAAACTCTAAGGACCACCTACCTTGATTTCGGAGACAATCACACTCTTAATTCGGTGTCTAGGATCCCAATCAAATCTCTCTTTAAAATGGACACCCTTTTAAGTAAAAACAACTAGCATACGGAAAACTGACCGAACGTATTTGGATTGTGTTGATACTTTTTAACAAGGATCCATGGGTCATTTTTGACATATAAAAGTCAACCCTACCTCAATTCGAGACACGTTGTGACCGGTACCACTCATGTGTCTCATTTTTATTTGAAATGGACAACATTTTAATTGGAAACAACAACTGACATACATAAAAAAAACCAAACACATTTGGATTCTATTGATACTTTAGAAAAAGGATCCATGGGTCATATGTGACTTTTACGATTCAACCCTGCCTCAAACTGAGGCACGGTGTGGTCGGTATCGCTCGAAGTGTCTTTCTTTTGTTTAAAATGGACACCATTTTATGTAAAAACAACTGGCATATGGAAAACTGAACAAACGTATTGGTATTGTGTTGATAAATTAGCACAAGGACCCATGGGTCATTTTTTATGTGCATGAGTCAACCCTGCCTCAATCCGAGGCACGGTGTAGCCGGTACCACTCAAAGTGTCTCACATTTATTAGAAATGGACAACATTTTAAGTAAAATCAACAACTAGCATACGGAAAACAGACCAAATGCATTCAGATTCTGCTGATACTTTAGAAAAAGGATCCATGGATCATATGTGATGTGTATGAGTCAACCCCGCCTCAATCCGAGGCACGATGTGGCTGATATCACTCTAAGTGTCTTTCTTTTGTTTAAAATGGACACCCTTTTAAGTAAAAACAACTGGAATATATAAAACCAACCAAACGCATTCGAATTCTATTGATACATTAGTAAAACGATCCATGGGTCATTTTTGATGTGTAAGAGTCAACCTCGCCTCAATCCTAAGTACGGTGTGGCTGGTACAACTCAAACTGTCTCACTTTTATTTGAAATGGACAGGATTTTAAGTGAAAACAACAACTTGCTTACGGAAAAATGGCCAAACACTTTCTTATTATATTTATACTTCAGTAAAACTATCCATGGGTCATTTTTGATGTGTAAGATTCAACCCCACCTCAATCCGAGGCACGGTGTGGCCGGTATTACTCAAAGTGTCTATATTTTGTTTAAAATGGACACTGTTTAAAGTAAAACAATAGACATACGGAAAACTGATCAAAAATATTCTGATTGTGTTTATACATTTGGAAAATGATCCATGGGTCATTTTTGATTTGTACAAGTCAACCCCGCCTCAATCCAAGGCATAGTGTGGCCGGTACCACTCAAAGTGTCTCACCATTATTTGAAATGGACAACATTTTAAGTGAAAAGAACAACTGGCATATGGAAAACCAACCAAAAAAATTCATATTGTGTTGATCCTTTAGGAAAATGATACATGGGTCATATGTGACATGTACAAGTCAACCACTTCTCAATCTGAGGCACAGTGTGGCTGGTATCACTCGAAGTGTATTTCTTTTGTTTAAAATGGACACACTTTTAAGTAAAAAAAACTGTCTTACGGAAAACCAACCAATCATATTCGGATTATGATGACACTTTAGAAAAAGGATCCATGGTTCATTTTTGACGTGTACGAGTAAACCCCACCTCAATCAGAGGCATGGTGTGGTCGGTACCAGTCAAAGTGTTTCACTTTTATTTGAATTAGACAACATTTTAAGTGAAAACAACAATTGGCATACGAAAAACTGGCCAAATGCATTCAGATTCTATTGATTCTTTAAGAAAATGATCTACGGTTCATTTTTTATGTGTACGAATCAACCCCCCTTAAATCTAAAGCATGGTGTGGCCGGTACCACCCAAACTATATCACTTTTATTTCAAATGGATAGGATTTTAAGTGAAAACAACAACTTGCATACGGAAAACCGACCAAACTTATTCAAATTCTTTTGATACTTTAGGAAAATGATCCATGGGTCATTTTTTGACGTTTACGATTCAACCCCACCTCAATCTGAGGTACGGTGTGGCCGGTACCACTCAAATTGTCTCACTTTTATTTTAAATGGACATGATTTTAAGTGAAAGCAACAACTTGCATACGAAAAACCAACTAAACACTTTATGATTGTATTGATACTTCAGGAAAACAATCCATGGGTCATTTGTGACTTGTAATAGTCAACCCTTCCTCAATATGAGGCATGGTGTAGCCAGTATCACTCAAAGTGTATCTCTTTTGTTTAAAATGGACACAATTTTAAGTAAAAGAAACAGACATTCAGAAAACTGACGAAAAATATTATTATTGTGTTGATACTTTAGAAAAAGGATCCATGGGTCATTTGTGATGTGTACAAGTCAACCCTGTCTCAATCTGAGGCATTGTGTGGCCAGTACCACTCAAAGTGTCTCACTTTTATTTGAAATGGACAACATTTTAATTGAAAATAATAACAGGAATACAGAAAACTGATCAAATGAATTCGGATTCTGTTGATAATTTATGAAAACGATCCATGGGTCATTTGTGATGTGTACAAGTCAACCTAGACTCAATCCAAGGCACGGTGTGTCCGGTACCACTCAAACTATCTCACTTTTATTTGAAATGGATAGGATTTTAAGTGAAAACAACAAATTGCATATGGAAAACCGACCAAACATATTCAGATTGTGTTGATACATTAGCACAAGGATCCCTGGTCCAGCCTCACACAATAAACTTCTCATGTGAGGAACTCCTACCCCTATTCTAAAACACATGACATTTAATATGTCAATCCCATCCTCAAAATATGGGATCTAGGATCAAACAAAAGTCCCTTTGGGAACCCAATACCAAAGACATAATTTAATATTCATACCCACTACCAAAAATTGGGATTCATCTCACATCACACTGAGGAGACCAAATTAAAATTAGTCACATACCCCCTTATTCCAATTTAAAAGTCTATGAAAAACATGTAGGCTATTCTGGTAACCCATATCATATGTCTAGATTGGCCAATGTTTCCCACTAACACATTAGGAACCATTTATACATGGATACATAGTCATTAGAGGAATATAAACATCCCATGTGCTTCCTATAACTCATCCTAGGTCTAATCACATGACCACTACCATTGTTTATCTTATGGGTATCATGATCCTTTTCCACTCTACCCAAGTTTTTTTTGTTGGTTTTAAGATATTCAACCCAAGACCATGAATAAACATCCCAAGTGATTCCTATAACATGTAGGCTTTTTCTCTTGTGTGTATTGGTGTTTTGGTTTGAGTGAGGAGTGAATTCTAAATTTTGAATACTGTTATTGGTGTTATTGTTTTTCAATTCTAAATTTCTGAATTCTGGATGTATTGGATTCTAGATGTATTGGTAATGATTTCTAAATTTTCAATATTGTTATGTGTATTGGATTCTGGATGTATTGGATTTAAATTTTGTATTGGTGTTATGGTTGTTATTTCATTTTAATTTTGGATGTATTGGATTCTGGATTTTTCTCTTGTGTTATGGTTGGAGTGAGGAATGAATTTTAAATTTCTAAATTTCTGAATTCTGGATTAATTTTAAACATCCCATGTAGGCTTTTGGATTCTGGTTTTATGTGTTCTTGCAGGTCATGGAGAGTTTCAGGTTGGAGGTGGATGCTGGCTACTGTGGAGCTGCAGCATATGTAAACCAATGGTTTTCAAAACTATTGGTATATTCTTTTTATGTATATTATACCAACGGTTTTGTTATAACCATTGGTATAAACTTCTACCAACGGTTTTCAAAACCGTTGGTATATCCTTTGGGTGTATATTGTACACTCTATACCAATAGTTATAAACCGTTGGTATAAGGGTAACATATACCAATGGTTTGTGAAACCATTGGTATATATCTTACTTTAACACATATACCAATGGTTTACAAGAACCATTGGTATAAGCCTATACCCTCGGCTTACTTGGACACAGTTTGGGAAACCGTTGGTATATAATATACCAATGGTTTCCCAGCCTTTACCAATGGTTCTGAACCATTAGTAAAGGGTAAAATACCAATAGTATACCATGGCCATGGATTTGTTTAGGTTATATCAATTCCAACCAAGGGCCTGAGATATCTACTTTCGTTATGGAAAAAAAGAGACAAATCCTTTCCCGCATTACCTATTAATGCAGTATTACTCGTGACGTACCCAACGTATCCTACCTCACTGCGAACAGTGTTTCATCACAGTTTTCATTAATACATCTAAGTGAGTGATTTGTAATACATATTAATAATAATCTTAAAGTCCAAGGAATAATACACACATCCACATATTGGAACATCCAATGACACTATGAAATGTGGATTTCCTACTGGCAGGTCTTGTTCTTATAATATCCTCCTGGATATTAACAAGGGAACACACCATGAGAAAGTGCCTCAAAGTTTTATGAGTCCTCACCCCTAATGGCATATATTATTTGTGTCCCACAAATAACATCATTTTTTCATATAAAATATATTCAAGAATAATGTTATGGCACTTCCAGGTTCTCATCATAGCAGGGATCCTCTATGACCCTTTAATTCAACAGCTATCCTTGGGAAATTATCACATGCATTGTCACGCAGAAGAACAATCAAGATGTGATATTGTGTTTATTTAACGAATAAAGTACAAAGTAGTTCGTTCTAGGCCACCAAATCTAACAGACTTCCACTTGGACTAGATCCAAATGCTGGAAACTTTTAACCCGCTACCTCTCACATTATATTCATGCTTATACTAAGATATGACTTTAGTCATGGGTTCTTCTACATTCTCTTCTGTGGAAATTCTGATCACTACAACTTCACCCCTTTGATAGAAATCCCCCAAGATGTGATACTTCCGGAGTATGTGCTTTTTCCGTTGATGTGACCTCGATTCTTTTGAAAGATCCACCATTGTAGTATTATCACAATACACCATGATGGGATCTTTACTTCTAGGCACCACATCAAGCTCCTGGACAAAGTTACGAATCTAGACGGCTTCCTTGGCTACATCAGAAGCTGCTATATATTCGGACTCCGCTGTAGAATTGGCGACAACTGGCTGGTTTGTACTCTTCCACCTCATAGCTCCTTCATTGAGACAGAAAATATATCTAGATTGTGACTTCAGATCATTCTGATCCATCTGAAAACCAACATCAAAATACCATCTGATGACAAGCTCCTTGTCTCCTCCATACACCAGGATCATATCCTTAGTTCTTCTCAGATATTAAGGATAGTCTTTACAGTATTCCAATGTTGTTCTCCTGGATATGCTTGATATCTTTATACCATGCTCAGTGCATAGGCAACATCAATCCTCGTACATAACATGGAATACATGATGGATCCTATAGCTGAAGTATATGGGATCTTAATCATTCCATCTTTCTCTTATTGTGTCTGTGAACATATTTTCTTAGAATGATGTAGGCCATGTGACACTGGAACTAATCCGCTCTTGGATTTTTCCATACTAAATCTCTTTATTATCTGGTCAATGCATGTACCCTAACTTAGTCCAAGCAGCCTCTTGGATCTATCACAAATGATCTTGATCCCTAGAATGAAGGCTGCTTCACCCAAGTCCTTTAAGGAGAAACACTTTTTCAACCAATCCTTAACTGATTGTAAGACTAGTACATTGTTTCCAATAAGCAATATTTCGTCAACATATACTACTAGGATAAATACCACTTTCCCATTAAACTGTTTATAAACACATGGATCACATTCATTCTTAATGAAACCAAATTCCTTTATGGATTCATTAAATCAAATTTTCCATGACATGGATGCTTTCTTTAATCCATAAATGGATTTTTTCAACTTGAAAACCCGTTTGGCTTCACCTAGTGTCAGAAACACTTCTTGTTGTGTCATATAGACATCTTCTTGAAGGTTCTCGTTAAGGAATGTTGTTTTTACATCCATTTTCCAAATCTCGTAATCATGTTAAGATGTTATGGCAAGTATGATTCTTATGGATTTAAACATGGAAACTAGAAATAAGGTTTCATCATAGTCAATTCCTTGACGTTGTCTAAATCCTTTAGCCACTATCCTTTCTTTATAGGTGTCAACATGACCTTCCATGTCTAGTTTTCTCTTGAATACCCATTTTCATCCAGCGTGATTCACATCAACTGGCTCATCGACCAGAACCTAGGCATGGTTCTGATACATAGAATCCCTCTCATAATTCATAGCTTCTAGCCATCTTGTTGCTTCTGAGATTTCTACTGCTTCTTCTTAGGAGATAGGTTCATCATTTTCCAACAATAATGGTTCACCATACTTGGTGATTGGAAACCAAATCTATCTAGTTCTCGGACCTCTCTTGAGCTCCTATGTAGTACTTGTGTTTCTGGAAGCTCTTCCACAGGGAACTATGGAACTTGTTCTTGTACTAACTTTTGTGTTTCTTGAGCATCAACTTCGTCGAAGTCAATCTTTCTCCCACTATCCCTTTTGAGGATGTTCTCCCTCTCAATAAAGACTACTTGTCCGGTGACAATCATTTTCTTGTCTTGAGGGTTATATAGGTAATATCCTTTTGTTTCCTTGGTATATCCTATAAAGATACACCTCATGCCCCGGGGTGATAGTTTGTTTCCTGAGAAGGCCTTAACAAATGCCTTGCATCCCCATACATGTGTGTGTGACAAAATGGGTTTCTTTAAATTCCATAACTCAGATGGAATTCCATTTTCTTCCTTAGTTGGTACTCGGTTTAATGTGTATGCTGCAGTTTGTAATGCATATCCCCAAAAGGATAATGGAAGATCTGCATGACTCATCATCGACCTCACCATGTTCAACAACATGTGGTTCCTCCTTTCACTAACACTATTCCACTGTGGTGTATAAAGAGGAGTGATCTGAGATATAATACCAAACTCCCGTAGAATATCGATGAACTCTTGGTTCAGATATTCTCTACCTAGATCCGATCGAACCTTCTTTATCTTCTTTTCAAGCTGGTTCTCTACTTCATTCTTGAATTCCTTAAATTTCATTAAGGCTTCTGGCTTATACCTCATTAAGTATACATAGCCATATCTATTCAAATCAGTAGTAAAAGTAATGAATTAAGAATATCCACCTCTAGCTTCTACTAGAAATGGTCCACACACATCCGTGTGCACCAATCCAAGAATCTTTATGGCCATTTCACCTTGTCCACTGAAAGGCGGATTGGTCATTTTACCTTGTAAATAAGTGTGACATCTATCAAGTGGTTTTAGCTCAGTAGAGTCCAAATAACCTTTTTGGCAAATCTTTTTCAAGAACTTCTCATTTACATGACTGGGACGGTGATGCCACAACTGGGTTATGTATGATTCATGTGAGTTTGTTTCTTTATCGATTGCCAACACTTGGTTTTTCATAATTTAATACATAAAAACCATTATTTAAATGTTCCATACCATAACATATGTTGTTCTTATAAAAGAGACAACACTTATTTCCATACATGAAAATAAATCCATCCATATCCAAACAAGATACATAAATTATGCTCTTTGTAACACTAGGCACATAATAACAGTTATGTAAAACCAAAATCATCCTAGTTGGCCATGAGAGGTGATAATCACCAATAGCCAACGCAGCTAGCCTTGCACCATTGGTAGCTCAAAGATTCACCTCTCCTCTATCAATCTTTCTAAATCTACATGGTTCTTGAATTTGAATACATATGTGAGCCCCACAAGCTGTATATAATACCCAATTTGTAGAAATTGAATGATTACACTCGATAATGAATGCACATTTAGTGCCCCCATGCTTCTGAGTGCAGTTCATCTTCCAGTGGCCTTGCTTGACACATGGAAAACATACTGCCTCTTTTTCCTTTCCTTGCCTCTAGATCTTCCCCTTCTTGGAGGGATGGATCTCGGGAGCTTCGGACCGTTTATAAGTCTTTGGACACTTTGCCTTGTCCTTCTTTTTCTTATTCACCATAAGCACTGCGGGTTTTTCATGCCCCATGTCCTTATCTACATGTTCAATTAAGGTCAGAATTTTTGATAGAATCTTCTCATTGTTGCTCATGTTATAATTGACAATGAAGCTAGAGAAGGTCTTGGGTAGTGATGATAGGATGAGATCTGTATGCAACTCATCCGTGAATTTTATCCCTAAGATGTCCAAACGTTCAATGTAGCCAATAAGCTTGACTACATGAGGCCTAGATAGAGTAGACTCTCCATGGTTAGTTATAAACAAAGAATTGGATATCTCATATCTATCTTGTCTCTCCTTATCTTGGTAGAGATCCTTATGGTGATACATCATGCTATACGCGTCCATGTTTTCATGTTTCTTCAAGAGCTCATTAGACATGGCAAATAGCATGAAACACTGGACATCTGTGGCATTGTACATGTGTTTAATATAGAGAGATAGTTCCTCATCATAGGCCTCTTTTCCAGGCACAAATGGAATAGGCTCTTCCAGCACATACAACTTCCTCTCGTGGCGAAGGATAACGCGTAAATGCCTCTGCCACTCTTGGAAATTGGTGCCGGTGGGAAGGTTTTCCTTCTTGAGTATGGTTCTAAATGATATGTTTAAAGTAATTTTTCATTTAATTTCTACAAATTAATATGAGCAAACGTTTTATTACTTTATTATAAAAACTAATAAAAATAAATAAATTAATACTTATTAGTCTCCCACTATTTTATCGAAATCCAATAGCCCTTAACGTTGACTTTAGAATATTTTGTTGCCTGAATATACTAGTGGAAAGGATCCATATATCCCTTCGCATTACCCCAACTAGGGTTCGTCAAGAAACTTGAAGGGTTTTAGGTAGGCGTTCCAAATGCCAACTGCATTAACTCGCAGCTCCTTGATCCGCTAGGTAGACTCCCCAATCTTGAAATCCTTTTATTTAGGATTTCCTCAACCTTTGCATCTTGGTCACACCAAGTCCTATTGTGGTAGTCAACCCTTGATGCGAACCAAGTCAAGTCAACCCAAAACCTTGAATTAGAATTCCCAGATAATTTAAAGCAACCCAACTAGGGTTTGTCAAGCACTTTGAACTGTGGTTCGATTCTAACCAAGATTATGGAAGGCTATACCGACTTAATATTTCTTTGAGGGATTTTATCTTTATACATAAATTTACAATTTATTATCTTTTCTTACATTCTTGTTAATATTAAGTGAGATATTCTTAAGTTATTAACCATGTCTAAGATAATATTTTCGCATACACCGGTATTATTTTAGTTACTTCTTGTATGCTTGTTTAATTCATTAATTGTGTGATTGTGACAACACACCCAGAATAAAAAAACCATGAAACTGATAGAAATAAAATAAATGGTATGATCATGATATTGATCTATTGGTTAGTTTATCCAGTGGTTGATAAACTAACCCCATACCTAGGGTAGAAACACCTTGAACCTTTCAGGTTAGTTTTTACAGCATTCCACTTGTCCACCTTGGTATCTTCTTGGATTGGTTTCACCTTGGATCCTGACTTGAGCTGCCTCCACTATCCTGGGAGCTCCATCCCTTACATATGAATTTATCTCACATGCAGGTGAGGGGTAAAAGGGGTTTTTACATAAAATAATCCTTGGGCTCGTAGTCCCTACATATTAATGAGGATAAGGCTCACAGGCCAACAAATTTAATTTAAATAAATTAATTAAAAGAAACCATTCACATACAAAGGTATTGGTCTAGATCATGATCATCCATACATGCAATGATATTTACGCATAAATAAAACTATAATTCAATTCTTTAATCGTTATTTCTTAAGATAAACCACACTTGAATCAATTAATTATCTTTAATTAATGAATCCTTTTATCCTAAACCCTTTTCTGAATTTTTTTGATATTCTCATCCATCATAATTTTAAACAAAATAAATTCATTTAAAATTATCTTTGTACGTAACTTGTACCTTGGATGCAACCTGGTGAATTCCCATTCATTACATAGATATTAAATTAAACACACATATATATAACACCTATCACGTGGTGTGCCTCAGCTTTACGCCTACACTATGGTACACGTCTCAAGGGTTTGTATAAAATAATAATAAATTTTAATAAATTTGCATAAATTGGATGAGTAAACGGTGTGTAGTTCCGACTACACAGCATGTAATTTTGTTCACCATCCATCTAAAGTACACGCTCGGGTACATGGCATGTAGATGTACTTCGGAAATTTTCGGAGTACACAGAATGTTCAGTGGGACACACACCATATAGTATCTACGTTACATTGTTTCTAGTCAGGCAAGCCATGTACGGGGTACACCGTCCAACCCTAACTTGAAGGGACTACACGTCGTGTGCATTAGACCACATGGAATGTAATCTAGAAACTGTGTGCCACGTGTTCCTAGTCAACACACGGTGTCATTTATGACTTAGGTATACTCCGATACACGGCCTGATTTGGCGGAAAATTCTGATGCATTGAACCTAGACTACACGGCGTGTACTTCCGAATACACACTGTGTATTCTTGTGTTGTACGGCCAGGAACATTTGGAACCTCTGGATGAGTTCCTCTATTTTATTTTAATCAAAATTAAAATAAAAAATTTGTTTCTATAAGGTGAACGAGAAACGAGAGGGGATGAACAGATCTCAAGATTTGGATTTTAAAGAACGATTAACTTGAATTTAAACAACTAAATTATTAAATGCATAAATCACCAATGAAAAACTAAATAATTATAATCGACGATATAACCCCTATGATACCACTTGTAGGTTTCGGGTGCAGCAGAAGTGCATTGGTGGGTTAAGCCAACTTTAATTTTAGCGTTAACAATGATTAATCCGAGATCTGTCACGATAATAAAACGTCGGATCTTCAGAATAGAATGAAGAATGAAAAAGAAAGAGGGAGTCCTGGAACCATAAAGACAAGATCATCATATGTTGGTTATAATTAATTTAATTATACTGACAAGAATTACCTGGATGGAATTCTTTCTTCGTTTATGTCTCCAGTCATGATTTGATGTGATCTATCGTTGCGTCGTAGAATCCAAGTGTAGGATTCCTCTAACGGTGATCCACACGTGCTCCACGTATCTCTGGACATCGCCTAAGGGATTTCTGAGTGCTAGAGTAGAAGATCCTTCATTTGTGATGTCTGCCTTCGATCGCCTTGATCCGATGGAAGAGGATCTCTCTTGGTCTTGAGAGCGTTCTTGGAGGAAGGTGTTCTTTCGGCCTTGAGAGAACTCTCCAGATTTTTTGTGCACAGTGATTCTATTTAGAAAAGTGTTGGTTTTATGAGGATATTTATAATCTAATTTGAGTTTATAGAGTTATGACAACAAATAAACATGTTACGCATTTTATTTATTTCATTAACTCTTATTGACAACCCCCATGTCGAATGATTAATTCCTTGACATGTGACCACACTGATTATAATAAATATCATTTAATAAAATGATATTATTTCCTCAAAATCCCAACTGGAAAAACTACATGGCGTGTAATCATTAACACATGGTGTGTACTCATTTTCCATGAAAACTACACAGCATGTACATTCAATGTACACAACGTGTTTATCTTGTTTTCATTTTTCTTTATTTACTCCACCAAATTTATTATACCTTGAGTAATGGCTATTTATTTATTAAATAAAAGTAACTGCACGACTATCTAATAAATATATATTATTTTTTCCACAACATATTCTCTCGAATAACTAGTGTCGAAATAAATTCGATCAGGCATCATTAAAAATTATTAAACCACAGTCAGGAATAATCTTTATTTAACTTTTTAAATTAATATTTAACTAAGATACATGGACACACTTAGTGTGTGTCCCTCTAGGCCTCTTTCTCATTTAAATTAGGCGGATCCTGCCTAAAGTCCAAGGTTAGCATATAGAAACGTGCCAAGGAACCCGTAGAGATAGAAGTTAATGCCACAATGACGTGTCACCTCATACGAACGCTTACCGTGTAATATAATCCATTTGTCATGATAACTCAAATCAAGTGGGTTGCATGCTAGTTCAATCAACCCATGTGCTCAATTATTCTTTCTTTGACTTTCCAGAATTGAACTCACCCATTCCTTCCCATGGCCATTCATTTATTTAGGCTATATTTATTCCATCAAAGGGCCTAAGATATCTACTTATGTTATAGAACAAAAGAGACAAATCCGTTCTCGCATTATCTATTAATTCAGTATTACTCATGACACACCCAACGTATCCTACCTCACTGTGAACAGTGTGTCGTCACAGTTTTCATCAATACATCTAAGTGAGCGAGTTGTAACCCCCAATAATAATAATCTTAATGTCCAAGGACCAGTACACACGTTCGTAGATAGGAACATCCAATGACACTATGAAATGTGGATTTTCTGCTGGTGGGTCTTGTTCTCATAATATCTTCCTGGATATTACCAAGGGTGCACACCATGAGAAGGTGCCTCAAAGTTTTATGAGTCCTCACCCCTAATGGCCTATATAATTTCTGTCCCTAAAATAACATCATCCTTCCATAGAATATATATTCAAGAACAATGTTATGGCACTTCCGGGTTCTCATCATAGCAGGGATCTGCTATGACCTTTTAATGAAACAGCTATCCTTGGGAAATTATCACATGTATTGTCATGCAGAAGAAAAATCAAGATGTGATAAGGTGTTTATTTAATTAATAAAGTACAAAGTAGTTGGTTCTAGGCCACCAACTCCAACAATTTGTACTTTGGCTAAGGATTTGGGCCTTGAGTTTCCTCATGAATGAGATGGGTATACTTGATAACTTAGGTATATGTATATTAATATACCTAATTAGGGTTATAAAATTGATTTCTTGCTTTTTGGTTTATCCTTTGTGGATTTTGTGAGACCTTTTAGGGTCTTGGGGTCCCTACTGAGTATCGTTAAACTCACCCATGCATGGTCTATGCCCGCACCTTATTGTGTTTGGTGCAGACGACAGACATCGATGACTGAGGATGAGGTACTGGGACTGGAGGTAGCTCAGCGGTGGACCTTAGACAAGGCCTACCATAGAGACAATCATTCGAGAAGTTTTACCTAACCTTAAGGTAGGATCATTGGAAGGTGTTTACAAGAGCTATTCAGTTTACTTGTACTTTCCATTTTTCTTGTACTTTCAAGTAGGGATTGTATTATGGCCCCTTTTTCTTACTATACACACTCCTTTTTACTATACAGTTTACTTGTGATCATATCTTTGTGTGTTCTTGGTGAGTGTGTTTACACGACTTAAAGGAAATTCCTTCCTAGTTTTAAGGGAATACGCCTTTCGGTGCTAGTCGCTAGCCCCTAGCCTATGGAAGGCAGTCTTGGGGTAGTCACGATACAGCCCCGGGGGATGGGTCCTGACAATTTGGTATCAAAGGAGTCTGTTCTACCATAGAAAAATGGACTCTGATATTTTTAATGGGAATATTGTTAAGTATAGTGAGTGTGGTTATAAATTTTGGGAATCCAGTGTTGGTGCAGTGGCCGACGTATCCATACACAAGGACCCTAACTTCTGATTTCTGACTCAGTGCATGAAAACACTGATTGCGTGTGTGTTTTGAAAAGTTTTCTTTGTGATCTCTTTGAGTTAGCTCACTAGGTATAAATTATTGACCTTTTCACACCTGTTTCTTTTCAGGATTCCTCCACGCAGATAGCTACCTGGGGTTCCGGGTATGGTACACGAGGATAGCCCACCAAGCGACGAGACCTCGGTGCAAGGCCCTTTATCAGTAGAGGCACCAGTGGTACCATTAACCATTAGGCCACCAATGCCCCCATCCCTAGCAGTAGAGGGTGCAAGCCGCTTGAGCACATTTCATGAGTTCCAGCGTCAGAGGCCACCCAGGTTTAGGGGTGATACGGACCCACAGGCAACTGTGGATTGGTTGGAGGCCATGGTGAGAGTCTTTCGACTGGTAGGGACATCAACTGATCTCATGGTGATCCCTGTCGCCAGTATTCTATAGGAAGATAGTGGATCTTAATTCTCTAGGTTCATGACGAGGTGACACTTTTCTGGGCAGACTTTGAGAGGCTGTTTCGGGAAGAGTTTATCCCAACGACCCTTCACGTAGTGGGAATATATGATCTTTTTCATTTGCAGTAGGGCAACATGATTATGGATCAGTACTCAATGTGGTTCATCGACCTATCACGCTACTCCACTGATATGATATGGGACCCATTCTTTAGGGCTCGGACCTTTGAGCAGGGACTCAGGTGGGAGATCAGGTCTTCGATGATTTCTCTCAGCATCTCGATACAGGTGGGGGTGTTAGAGCGAGCCCTCTTAGTGGATATTTTTCTTGGTGAGCACTCACCAGCAGCGAGACCTACCACCAGGCATCACGTTGCGGAGTCTTATGCTGCTGGCAGTAGACAGATGTCACAGAGGTCCAAGAGGACCAGACCTACAAGTGGACGACCACCAGATTCAAGGTCAGTTGTGCAGGGCACCGAAGACAGAGCTAGTCATGTGAGGAGCAGGTAGTGTTACACATGTTGTGGGTAGGGTTACATGGCTCGCGATTGTCTGAACCGCTGTATGGATGATCATAAGATGGTTGAAGGACCACCCAGACAGAGACAAAGGTTTGACCAAGGAGGTCGGTAGGGAGTAGGCAGACGTGGCAGTGGAGCTGGCCGTGCAGCTGGCGGGGGGTGACGATTCGAGGTGTTCCCGCCACCACCACTTGGTGGTCCACCCCGACCATAGGGAGCAGATGGACATGGTCGAGATCATTTCTAGGAAGTAGAGGCATATGACCACGGTGCTCTGGAGATGATACGAGGTATGATTTGTGTCTAGTCCACCTTAGTTTCAATACTTATAGACATAGGTTCCAGTCATTATTTTATTTCCACTTCCCTCATTCAGAGCTCGGAGATTCCGGTGGAGTCGGTGGGTCGATCCTTATGGCTAGAGACTCCTATGGGAAAGGATTCTACGATTACACGCTGGTGTTGGTGGTGTGAGCTTACTCTTGGAGGCAAGAGCTTTGGCTGGGATCTCCTAGTAGTGGGGTCGAGGCCTTATGACATCATCTTGGGTATGGACTGATTATCTACAGTCCATGCTCAGATTGACTATATTAGGCGTAGAGTGAGTTGTGTCCGCATGGATGAGACTAGGTTTACCTTCACCGGTGAAAATGGAGCCATTTAAGCATAGGATGGACTTATCCAGAGGAGATTGTAGCTGATCACTCATCAGTTTCCCAGCCTTACCCTCAGAGCGGTTGATGTGGAGAGTCTGAGTTATCCTGTAGTGGAGGACCAGTACGTGTATGTCTTCCCTGATGATGTTATGGGTCTACCTCCTCACAAATAGGTGTAATTTTACATTGAATTGTACCTTGATATGACACTGATATCTACACCAGCGTATTGGATGGCTCCCTCAGATCTTCGCGAGCTGCAGGTATAGCAGGAGGACTTGTAGGGGAAGGGGTTTATCCAGCCCAGTGTTTCTCCTTGGGTAGCCCCGATTGTTTTTGCCAAGAAGGCAAATGGGAGCTTGAGACTTTATGTTGAATATCGAAGCCTAAACCAGGTGACCGTGAAGAACAAGTACCCACTCTTGAGGATTGAAGACCTCTTTGATTAGCTGAAGGGAGCATGGTGGTTCTCAAAGATAGACCTCCGGTCAGGCTATCACCAGCTCAAAGTACGAGAAGAGGATGTGCAGAAGACATCTTTCAGATGTTGGTAAAGCCATTATGAGTTTTTGGTCATGCAATTCAGCATGACCAACGCTCCAGTAGTGTTCATGGGACTCATGAACAGGATCTTTCAACCATACCTTGATCGCTTTGTAGTAGTCTTCGTCGACAATATTCTGATATACTCGGCTATCAAGGAGGTGCATACTTATCATTTACAGATATTTCTGGACACACTCTGAGAGCACCATCTTTATGGTAAGTTCTTGAAGTTCCAGTTCTGAATATGATAGGTTCACTTTCGGGACATGTCATCTTGGAGGCTGGAGTTGCGGTGGATCCAGCGAAGATTGAGGATGTACTTTCTTGGGAGCCACCCAGGAGTGTGATGGAGGTACGGAGTTTCTTGGGATTGGCTAGATACTACCGGAGGTTTGTGCCAGATTTCTCCAGAGTTACAGCACCTTTACCAGCATTAATGAAGAAGGGGAAACCCTTCATGTGGTCGTAGAGATTCCATCAGAGTTTTCAAGAGCTGAGGCAGAGTCTGACTAGTGCCCCCATCTTGAGGCTTCCGGAGGATGGTGTTGGGTACGTAGTCTACTTTGATACAACAGGGACTGGGATAGGATGTGTCCTGATGTTGGAACGATCATTTATCGCATATGGTTCTTGACAGCTGAGATAGAATGAGCAGAACTATGCTACCCATGACCTGGAATTATCAGTAGTGGTCTTCACCTTGAATATGTGGCGATATTACTTGATGGGTGAACGTTTTACAGTATACCCTGATCACAAGAGTCTCAGGTATATCTTCTCTCAGAAGGACCTGAACCTAAGACAACAACGTTGGCTTGAGTTCCTCCAGGACTATGACTTCGAGATAGTCTATAATCCTAGGAAGGGGAATGTTATAGTAGATACACTCAGCAGAAGATCTGGTATACAGCTTCTAGGTGAGGCGACGGAGCAACTGGCCACTTTGCAGATATCCTTTGTGGATCGTGAAGGAGCAGCTTATCTTCAGTCTCTTACAGCCACTCCTCCTCTTTTTCAGCGATTCAGGGAGGCGCAACATGGGGACACTGACTGCGAGCCTCGATGTGCTTAGATAACCATAGGACATGCACTTGATAGATTTTCTGAAGGTGGGGAGCACATCATCCTCTTCAGAGGATGTACCATGGTTCTAGTGTCACTTTAGGAGGAAGTGTTGAGGTATTTCCATACATCCCCTCTAGCAGTACATCCAAGAGTGGCGAAGATGTACTAGGACCTCTGATGACAGCATTGGTGGCCGGGAATGAAGAAAGTAGTAGCAAATTTTGTCTCTCGGTGCATCACTTGTTATCAATTGAAGGCGGAGTATTAGGTACCAGTAGGCTTCATTCAGCCTTTAAAGTTCCCAGAGGGGAAGTGGGATGGGATATCCATGGACTTTGTGATAGGACATCCATTTACATACATGCTTCATGATTCTCTCTGGTTGATCATCGATTGACTCACTAAGTCGGCCCACTTCCTACCGATCAGATAGAAGGGTTCAGTAGAGAGCTTAGGATGCCTCTATGTGTAGGAGATTGTGAAGCTATGTGGAGTACCCTCGACGGTTGTCTCCGATTTTGATGCACATTTCACTTCCCGTATATGGAAGGGGTTGTAGGAGGCTTTCGGAACGTAGCTTTGTTTGAGCACCGCCTTCCGTCCACAGATGGATGGCCAGACTGAGCGGACCATTCAGACCCTCAAGGACATGTTGTGTGATTCCGCCCTCGACTTTGGTAGTAGATGGGAGTATCACCTGCCCTTGGTGGAGTTTTATTGCAAAAACTTCTATCACTCCACCATTGGGATGGAACCTTTCGAGGTGTTTTACGACCGAACTTGCAGATCATCTTTGTGTTGGACTGACCCAGTGGAGTCAGCACTCATGGGACCAGAGATAGTACAGGAAACCACAAGGAAGGTGCAGATTATCCAGGAGTGTATGAAGACAACACAGATCATGCAGAAGTCGTATGCCGACAGGAGACGGAGACCTCTGGAGTTCGAGGATGGAGACCATATCTTTCTTTGAGTCTCACCTTGACAAGGTTTGTGGGGATTTTTTCGGGGCGAAACATTATCTCTGAGGTTCATAGGACCCTTTCAAGTCCTTAGCAGAGTTGGAGAGGTGGCTTACCACTTATCTCTTCCACCTCAGTTGCACCAGGTGCATGACATCTTCCATGTATCCCAGTTGAGGAGATACATGCATGACCCATCTCACGTCATTGACCACGGTGAGCTGGACATCGACGATGGGGTGACGTTTATGGAGGTTTTAGTGGAGATTGAGGATCAACATGAACGGTTCCTTCTTGGGTGGTAGATAACTTTGGTGTGTGTGCGTTGGCAGTATGGGAACCTCCAGGACAGCACGTGGGAGCGGGAGGCTCAGATTTGTGCTCAGTACCCCACCTATTTTCCTAATTTTTGTGATGTGGCTTTTGGGGACGCAAATCCCTGAGGTGGGGAGAATGTAAAGACCTAAAAATTCCCATGTATATTTTCTTTTAATTATATGGGAATTTTATGAGTCCGCGAAAATTTACGGCGCATGATTCTGAGGCCCGGTGTGCCCGGAATGAATTTATAGACTTTTTTTCAGGTATGTTCAGTAAACGTTCGAGCGGGTTTTTGTAACTTTTGAACTGATGGTCGGAATTGAAATCTGAGGACACTGTTGAACTCACAGTGCCGATATTCTCTTAATAAGACTTTCACCTTGACCGCAGTTGGCCGAGGGTGAAAGTTAGTTTTTGTGTTTTATGTGGAAATAAAAATAAAATAAAGAACAAATTTTTATTTTATTTAAAACCTCTGATATGAATGTCCATTGGTGCGGACCACCTGAGCTAGGAAACCCCCCATTTAAATTTATGGTTGTGGGGACCACCTGAACCCCTTTTAATGGGGGAGAAACCCCTCAACGCTCCAATTAAGTAATTGTGCCAACGCAATACAATTAATTATGCCATTTAATTATACCAACACAATACAATTAATTATCCCAATATAAATTAAATTTATAAACCTATTTTAATTTTTTGGAACCTCTTTCCTTGGGGAAATCACTGTAAAAGGAATGCGTGGGGAGAACTTTGGAGAAACTCTTCCTCCAACGAAGAACGCCTTCTCCAACAAAGAATCAGGAACCGACACCAATCCCAGAATAGAAGCGCTTTGCGGAAGCAATGAATGCCGACTTTCATCAAGGAATTTGTCTTCTTCCTCACGCATCCTCCTTTGGAACCTTCAAGGTAGGGTTTATTGTTGATTAATACCCCCTTGCCCCGTTCTTTTCAACTCCATTGATTTAAGAACAATATTGTTGCTTGCTACCATTCTAACGCAGAGGGTGCAGGCCAAACGAAAATGGTCCACCCCCCCCCCCCCCCAAACCTTTGTAGAATCATTGGTGGTTCTGAATCGATTGCAACGTCCCGAGATGAGTGCGGGAATCCACGGAATGAAGAACGGGCCACCAGGGCTCGCCCGGTGCCCTAAGGAATGTCGTCGGCAACCCTTGCCGGTGACCAGAATCTATGGGCCTTAAGAGCAGTGAACGACACACCGGTAGGCCACAAAAATGGCGGTGGCACAACCGTGTAGCCAGAGAAGGGTCGTGGCAGAGCGAGGGCAGCGGACGGCGGACGGCCAGCTGCGGGACGGAGGCGGCGGCACGCGTCAGCGCCGCCCAGTGAGTAGGTGTCGCGGCGTAAGGCCACAACATTGGTGTAGGGGCAGCCAACTTGCTTCTGACCACCGGTGAAGGTGCGGCGCACGACCGCACCACATGGAGGAGGTTGGTTGTCCAGCCAGTCGTGAGCCCAGTGGGCCGGGTCGGACCGGACGCGGACCAACTTCAAATCATTTTCGTTCTTTCAGAAATATCTTGAGCTATGAGTGTACATTTGACGAACCGTTTATGGTTCTAGAAACGTTGGATCGAGACAGTCCTTTTGGTATACCCCACTTGGGTTTTGGATAAATTTGGGGTACGACTGGGTTGGATCAAGCATGAATCCAACTAGGCCCTCAGGACAAAAAGGCTAATAACTTACAGAATGAGTGTCCGATTGACGCCCCGTCTTTTTCATTGATACCCCTTTTACTTGGTTTTCTTTTGGGATACTTCTTTGTGGGACTTCGTGGGAGTTTGAGTATTTGACCTGTGTCTTGAGGAAAGGACCCTCCAAGAATCAAGAGAACTTAGTGCGGGAACCCTGTAGCAGGCTGTAACATTAGAAAAGGATCCTATGTGGGTCTGTGCTTTGGGATCCTATATGATTCTATGCTTCGGGATCCTACGTGGGTCTGTGTTTGAGAGTTCCACTAGGATCCGCTCTAGGATTCCATGTGGGACTACTCTAGGATCCTATGTGGGTCTGCATTACTAGGATCCTATATGGGTCTACTGTTCTAGGATCCTACATGAGTCTGATGATTTAGGATCCTACATGGGTCTGACTCTTAACAGAGTAAGATGATTCAGTAGTTACATCTAATAATCTTTAATACCGTACCTAAGTTATACCTAGTGTGAGATGATACTTTTGCTTGATGGTTTTACCTTCATGGTACTTACCTTCATGGTGATACCTTTGTGGTATTCTTCTATGTGGTGTTACCTTTTGGTACTTACCTTTTTGGTGTTACCTTCGTGGTATTCATTCCTTCCTGGAACAGTTGTACTTTGGCTAAGGATTTGGGCCTTCAGTTTCCTCATGAATGAGATGGGTATACTTGATAACTTAGGTATATGTATTGGAATATACCTAAGTAGGGTTGTCAGATAGATTTAATGCTTCTTGTTTTATCCTTTGTGGATTTTTTGGGACCTTTGAGGGCCTTGGGGTCCCTACCGAGTATCTTTATACTCACCCATGCACGAGCTACGCCCGCACCTTATTGTTTTTGGTGCAGACGACAGAAAACGCTGACTGAGGATGAGGGTACCAGGACTTGAGGTAGTTCGGAGGTGGAACTTAGATGAGGCGTACCGCATAGACGACCGTTCGAGAAGCTGTACCTACCCTTCAGGTATGATCCTTGGCGGGTGTTCATAAGAGCTGTTCAGTTTACTTGTACTTTCCTGTTTTCTTGAAATTTTCAGTTGGGCTTGTATTCTAGCCCCTTTTTCTTACTATACACACTCCATTTTACTATACAGTTTACTTGTGTTCGTATCTTACTATGTGCTTGGTTGAGTGTGCTTACAGGAAGTAAAGGCAATGCCTTCCCAATTTTAAGGGAATATGCCTTTCGGTTCTAGTTTTCATCACCTGGCCTATGGAAGGCAGGATTGAGGTAGTCAGGGCATGGCCCTAGGGGAGGGTTTAGAAAATAAATTGAGTATAGGGGTTTTATAAAAGGAAAACAAAATAAAAGATGAAAGGACATTACCGCATTCTTGAAGTTGTTTCATTTCTACAACCCTTAACTTCTTGAAATCCTAAAGTTTGATTACTCCAGAATTTCCCTAATATTTCTATGAGAATTGAGAGTGGATATTTTGGTAGAGATTTGAATATATAAAGTTCAAGGTAAGTGGGTTTTAAGGGGAGGTTTGAGGGTTATTTATACTTGAGGAGAGGGGTGTTTTAAGGAAAAAATATTGAATAAATTATAATATCCAAGGTAAACTTTTCAATAGTGATATTTTTTACATTATGAGTCATATATCAATAAAATAAAATTGATTTAGTAATTTAAACTCCTTTATAAAATTAATTCATTAGATTATTAAAATGGACAGTATAAAAAATAAAAAATTGTTATTTTAATGGAATAATTTTGACTTTAGACTTTGGAAAATACTTTTTCAGGTACAGAAAACAATTTTATTGTTTTTGAATAACTAATTTACTGAAATAAATATGTTTTTGTTCAATAAAACATTTCTATAATTTATTAGGTCATTATTACATCATGAATGATATAATTTAAAATACATTGGTTATAAAAAAACTATATTTTTACTATTCACCTAAAAATTAAAGTATTTTAGAAAATTATAAAAAAATAAAATATTGCAAATTTTGATGTGAAGATAATAAAATGATATTAATTCTATTTAAATAATTTTATAACATAGGTAATTTTAATTTTAATATATGAAATTATGATTTTTACAAAATACATTAAAATACAGCTTGTTAAAAATGTGCTTATAGTTTTTCTGAATTTTTAATATTGTTATTTATTTTTGGGAATTATAATATATATATTTTATTAAATTAATCATGATAAATATTATTAATATTAAATATTATTATTTTGAGGTCAAGTTACTTTTCTAATGGTCCATTTACTATTCCTAGCGGTTAGGTTACTATTCTTAAAGGTAAGGTTATTATTCCAACAGTCACCTTACCTTCAATAAATATCAAATCATTTCATCATTACACATATACTATAATTACTCCCAAGTTTATATATTTTTCTTTAATAATATTTTGGTTGATTTTATAATATATTTTTTATTTTCCATAGTGTTGTTCATGGGGATGATAATTCTATAAGATCAGGTGATCCAAAGTTTCCCATTATATTTTTCTTATTTTCTATTTTTTATCCCATTATAATGTTTGTAATTTTCATGGGTTTATCTACTAACTAATTTAATTATCTCTATTAATGAAATAAAGTGTTTCTAGTTTCTCTATGTAATGTATGTGTATAATGTTATATAATATAACACACATTTATTTAGGAAAAAATATCTTTTATAAATCCTGAGTCGTTACATTATTCTCCCCTTTAAAAATTTCATCCTTGAAATTTCAACTCATATTCTCAGTTTAGAATAGATGAGGGTACTTCTATTTCATCATTTCCTCTAATTCCCACATTGCCTCTTCATATTAATGGTTCCATCACAAAACATTAACAAGGTGAGTTGTCATGTTGTGTAGAAATTTGTCAATATAGTCCAAGATCTTCATTGATTGATCCTCGTAAGAGATTTAATTCTTCAGTTTTACCACCTTCAGATTCAGTATATGTGAGGGATCAGGTATACACTTCCTCGAGAGAGATATATAAAACATATCATGAAATTGAGACATGTTTGGTGGAAGTTCTAGTTGATAGGTCACTGCTCCTATGCAATAAAGGATCTCAAAGGGGCTAATGTAACTAGGGATAGGCTTTATTTTCTTTACAAATTGCATGACTCTCTTCCATGTTATAATTTTAAGGAAAAATTTGTCTTCAGTATCAAACTACAAGTCCCTTCAATGGTTTTTAGTATATCAATTCTATCGACTTTGGGTAGCTTTTATAAATTGTTAGATGTATTGAACCTTCTCTGTCATCTCTTGCTCAAGATCGGTTCTAAGTAGCTTTAATTCACCAAATCCATCACCACAAGTAGGAGTTCTGCATCGCTTCCCATGCATTGCTTCATATGGAACCATTTAAATAATTGAGTGGAAGATTTTGTTTCATGAGAACTCAACTAATGGGATATTCCAATCCTATATTTCTTTATATTCCATTGATAATGATCTCAGTATGTCCTCGAGTGTCAAAATGGTACTTTCAGATTATCCATCAATTTAGGGGTGATAGATCATACTAAAATTCAATTCAGTATTCAAATCATGTTGAATAATTATCTATAATTAAGAAGTTTACCTTGGATCATGATTAAAGATGATCAAAAATGGTTCTGCATGCAACCTCACTGCTTCCTTTAAGTGTATCTTATTAAATCATTCAAGTGATAAATCTTCCCAAATAGTGATGAAGTGGGTAGTCTTGGTAGGTTGATCCACCACAGCCCATATTACATTTCTTTCTTTAGATGTCTTTAAGATACCAATGAAAAAGTCCCTGGTGATATTTTCCCATTTCCATGTTAGTATGGGAAATGGTTGCATCATCCTCTTGGACTCCTATTTCTTTACTTTAACTTATTGGAATACTAATCACTTTAAGGTGTACTCAGTGATCTCCTTCATGTTGTCCCACCAGAATTTCTCTCAAATATCTTGGTACATCTTGGTAACTTATGGTTGGATAGAGAAATATGAGCTATGTTTATTTTCCAATAGCTCTTTCTTTATCTCAAGTGATGTAGGCATACAAAGTCTAGTTCCAAACCAAATTACACCATCTTCATCAATGTGTAATTCATAAAGCTTCTTCTCCATTACTTATTTCACCTTATTTTAAATCTCTAGACCATCCCTTTGTACCTTCTTGATCTTCTCTTTGATAGTTTCTTGGGAAATAATTTGGGAAAGGTAGTATGTATTCTATGTTGTTATGATTTCTAGATTCATTCTTTGTATAAAAATGAATATAAGGTCTTTCTCTATCCACATAATAGATAGAGTAATAGGTTCTTTTCTACTAAGAGAATCAACTAACTTATTCTCCTTTCCAAAATTGATGTTAATAGAGAAATCATTGTCCTTGATCTGCTCGAACCATGTTCTTTGACACATGTTCAACTCTTTCTGTGTGAATATATACTTTAGCCTATTAAGATCTATATATATGTCACACTTCTCACTAAAGAGGTATTTTATTCAATTATTTAGGCAAAGATCATAACTTCTAACTCTAGAACATGTGTTGGGTATTTTTTATCATGGATATTTTTCTATCATTAGGCATAGGCTATCACTTTATCATTATTCATGAGTACACATGAAAAGACATTCTTTGAAGCATAAATGTATATTATAAAACCTTGTATACATGAAGGTATTGTGATTAAAGGTACAATGATTATCCTCTTCTTTAACACCTTAAATATTTACTCACATTATTCTATATAGACAAAATTTACCAATTTTGGTGTCAACATAGTTAGAAGGATAGAAAATCATAAGAAATTACTCACAAAACTTCGGTAATACCTATAAAATCCAAGAAATATATGGATTTTCATGACCCTTGAGGTTCTAGATCATTCCTCAATTTCCTTTTTCTTTGAAGGGTCCATATAAATTCTCTCAACTGTGATCATGTTCCCTAGTAATGTGACTTGTTTCAACAAAAATTCACACATCCTAAAATTAACACGCATTTTAACCTTTCTTAGTATCATCATTACAATCGTTAGATTCTCTTCATGTTTCTCCTTTCTCTGAGATTAAATGAGAATATTATCGATAAAGACTACCACAAATTTATCAAGGTAGTCTCTAAAGACTCTTTTGGTTGGATTAGATGACTCAAGACGGGGGTGAATTGCGTATCTATAAAAATTTCTGTTAAAAATAGGTTCTTTAAAATAACATCCCCCTAATAAAATAAAATCAACGTCAATTTTTAGAGAATTTATAAAAGTATTGAAGGTTTAATTAGTTTTTCAGAAGATTTATTAGTTCTCATCTTTACCAATCTGAAGATTAGTCAAACCTTTGAAACTAAACTACTGATTCAAAATACATATAAACACTTGCTAAAATAACTATCAAAGTTCAGTCTATATTAATGTGAAACAAACATATTAGATTAAAACACAAGGCAAAATACACAGTAGATAAAACAAGAGGTCTAGTCTCAAGATAATACTTAGTCCTCTCCACTTGGTGATCACCTGCCACCAAGCAGTTTATATTAATAAACTTTTGATCCAAACCCTAGATCGGGGTTCACAACAGCACACAGAGCTGACTAGGTCACACTTGAACTCTACCACAACTATATGTGGGAGAACTAACAACCAGATCACACATGATCTCTTCTACTATTCTACATGGGATATAAGAGTAAAAAGATATTGAGTGTGTGGATATTTTGGTATCCTTCAGTTATGCTCAGGAGACAGTGTGTGTGACACAAACAGATGCACACATTTGTAAAAAAATAAACACAAGATCACAACATATTATTTAAAGAAGAAAAGAGTTTAGAAATCTCTCTATGTTTCACAGTAAAGCTATGGACTCAATGGATGTATAAAAAAAGATATTCAAGTCCCCTTCTGGAAGTTGGCTTCAGAAAAGAGTATCACAATTTCTGTAATCTAGATTTTAGGTGTGAAAACGGTCAGCTCTTCGATGTCAAGATATATAGTCAGCTTCAGCAGGTTGTTACTTGTAATATTAAACTTCTTGAGTGCTCAGGCTTTGAGTTCTTCTATTTTCAATATCTTCCATATTCGCACAACCAGCATTTTTGTTTTTGAAGTAGGTTTTTGAAAGAGAGAGAGAATGAGCTCTTTTAAGGTTGAGGTTTTAGTCCTTTTATACTTCGTGATCAAGTAGGTATGAAGATCTCCCCACATGCATATACCTCATACTGCCTATGGATAGTCCTAAAGACAACATTAAATAATGTCAGAAACATTAATTTTTCTAAATATGACCATTAGAACTAAATTTGAATAAATAAATTTGAATTAGTTATTTATGACTATCGATGAGTCATTTGCATCAGTCTATCATCTTCAGTCCGTTAGCATCAGTGTGTCAGCATTGGTATGTCATCTTTAGTTTGTTAACATTAGTGTCATTAAATTGGTTTTACACTATCAGTTTCAAGAGATCGGTTTCATGAGATCTGTTTCAAGAGATCGGTTTCAAGGGGTCAGTTTCAAGGGATCAGTTTCAAGGATCGGTTTCATGAGATCGGTTGCAAGGATCAGTTTCAAGGATCGATTTCATCAGATCTTAGAGATTTATCATTCCTAGTTCATGTCTGATGTATTTCGTTCTCTCAGAGTTTAAGGGTTTAGTGAATATATCAGCAAGTTGATGCTCAGCCCCAATAAACTCAAGAGTTATATCACCTTTTTTATAATGACCTCTCAAAAATGATGTCTTACATAAATATGCTTTATTCTAGAATGATAAATTGGATTCTTAGAGATGTTAATAGAACTTGTGTTTTCACAATTTATAGGGATATGTCTGAATTTCCATTTTCATCAAGATCCAACATACATGTAGAACTCATAGGAGTTTCAATATTCTTAATGTTATCAAAGACATATATTTTCAAATTATATTTTTTGTACTTATTATGATTTAAAATAATACCTTCTTTATTTTGAAATATTTTAAATACAATAAAATATTTAAGTTCACCCATTAAACTCATTTCAAACTCGATTTGCATTATTTTTGAAAAATCATTACATAAGTAATTTTTAGAAGATACAAAGATAATATCATCTAAATGTATTTGGTCTATTAAAACTTCTTTTGAAATTATTTTTATAAATAAAGTATGATCTCCAAGTCCTTTTGTAAAGCCTTTAGAAATAAGAAAATTACTCAACCTTTCATACCAAGCTCTTAGAGCTTGTTTCAAACCGTATAAAGCTTTCGATAATTTTAACACATGATTTGGAAAATGTGGATTTGTAAAACCGGGGGTTTTTTCAACAAAAACATCCTCAATTATATAACCATTTAATAATGCACTTTTGACATCCATTGGATAAAGATTAAAATCCAAGTGTGTTGCATAAGCAAGAAACATACTAATTTCCTTAGGTCTAGCTATTGGAGCAAAGTTCTCTTCATAATAAATTTCCTCTTCTTGATTATATCCTTGTGAAACTAGTCTAGAATTATTTCTAACTATATTTCTAGCTTCATCTACATTATTTTCAAACACCCATTTGGTTCCTATGGTCAGAGTATCCTTAATTCTATCTACAAGTTTCCAAACTTTATTTCTTTCAAACTGATTAAGTTCTTCTTGCATGGCCATTACCCAAAATTCATCATTGATCATTTAATTGATATTTTGAGGTTCATGTTGTGACAAGAAAGCTTGATGTTAAACCTATTTCCCCAAGGAATCTCTCATTTGTGCTCCTCTATCTAAATCTCCAACAACAGCTTCTAGGGGATGATTCTTAAGGGTCCTAGTTGGTCTATCGAAGGTTGGATTTGATATTTCAGGTTGGATAGGTTGATTTGGTTCACTATGTTTAAGATCAGGAGAATTTCTAGAACTGGATGTTTTCATAGATTTTTTCACATGATGATTTGAGGTTTTATCATTAATGTCCAGATTAGACATATCCTCTTCAATATTTTCTAGTGAGGTCTTGGGCTCATGTGGATCTGCTTCATCAAACTTGATATGTACAGATTCCTCCACACATTTTTTTCTTATTAAAGAATTTATAGGATTTTCTTGATATATAATATCTAAGATATATTCATTCATCACTTTTAGGAGAAAATTTATCTAAATTATCTTTAGTTTTCAGAATATGAACCTTACATCCAAACACTTTAAAATAACCTACTTTGGGTTTCCTATTATTGCAAAACTCATAAGGAGTTTTCTTAAGTATGGGTCTAATTAAGACTCTGTTTATTATGTAACAAGTTGTATTAATAGCTTCCACCCAGAAATAAATGGGTAGGTCATATTCATTAAGCATAGTTCAGGCAATTTCCTGTAAGGTTATATTTATTATTTCTACCACACCATTATGTTGAGGTGTCCTAGGAGAAGAAAAAATTATTATTATATATATTTTGTGAGAAAAAAGCTTCAAAATATTGATTCTCAAACTCACATCCATGATCACTTCTTAAAGATTTAATCTTAAGCCCACTGAGATTTTCTACAGTCCTAGCATACTTGGTAAAGTGTGAAAAATCATCAATTTTGTGAACTAGAAAAAAGTTTCATGTGTACCTAGAGAAATCATCTACAATAACATAAACATAGTTCTTCCCATTGATACTTGAAACTCTAGATGGTCCAAACAAATCCATGTGAACCAACTCAAGAGGTTGAGAATTAGTAACTTCTTTCTTTGGTATGAAAGAGATTTTATGTTGATTTCCTTTATGAAAAGTATTACATACTTTATTGTTTGGAAACTTTAATTTGGGTAAGTCATTATCTAAAACTTTTCTAGTTAACTTTCTAAGAGGGTGTATATTGAAATGTCCAAGTATTCTATGCCATATCCAAGACTCTTTGTGAAATTCATTTAGACAAGAGACATTCTGTGAGGCTAGTGTGTCTAGATTTATAGCATATACATTATCATTTCTAAAAGAAGTAAATAATAAATTATTATCAGCATAAAAAACATGGCATGAATCATTTTTTAATTTATCATTAAATCCATCATCACACAATTGAGATATGTTGAGCAGGTTATACTTTAATCCATCAATATATAGTACTTTAGAAATTGAAATAGAGTTAGGGTTACCAATCTGGCCTTTGACAATGATTTTTCCTTTACCATTGTCACCAAATGTGACATGTCCTCTATCAATATCGATAATACTTTTAAATATTGAAAAATCCCATATCTTATGTCTTGAACAACCAATTTACAAGTACTACAGCTTTTTATAGGAGCTCTTTAGGCAATTTACCTACAAAACAGTTCATCCAAGAAATGACTTTGGTACCCATATTTTTCTGGGTCCACATACTTTAGTGATATAAGCATTAGAATCCCACAACATTCTTATGGGTTTCCTATATACGGAATATATAGTACTTGAAAAATAAACGTTTTTTGGTCCTGAATAATGGGATACAGTAAAATAATTTGTGGAACTATAACTTGCTGTAAAATTATGGTTTTTAAAACAGATTGCATATTTTCCAGATTTGGTTACAAAATGTTATTTGGATAAATTACTTTGACCTAGTTAATATCCTATCCAAAATGTATAATTACGAGCTATTTTTTTACCAATCATTTTAGTAAGATTATTTTTACCATTAGTAAACTTTTCTAAGTCTTTCTTCATTTACTCATTAGTCATTTTTAACTCATTGTTTTCCTTGAGCAGTTGAGCATTTTTCTCTTTTTCAGTTGTAAGTTCATAGTTAGGAGTCACAATAAGAGCATGTTGTTTCTTCAAAGATTTATACTTATAATTCAACTCATTGCATGTTTCTTCTATCATGTTGCAATTTTCTTATAATTCATCATTTTTCATATTCTCATACTCATTTTTAGAATAAAAGGAATTATGTATAGGAGATTCTAAGGTTACCTCAGTTGTGTTTGTCATAAAACACATATTATCCATATCATATTTCTCATTTTGAGAAGACCCAGATGAACTTGTTCTATCCTCGGAGGTACTCCAGGTGGCCTTCATTGCTTTCTTATACCTTTTATCCTTATTTTCATAATTTTTCTTATATTTCATCTTTGGACAGTCAGCCTTGACATGTCCTTTCCTTTTACATTCATAGAAAATTATCTCTTCTGATTTATCATTTTTCTTCCAATCATTTTTCAAATTTCCCTTGCTATCATACTTTCCATTGTAATTGGGATTTTTGAAAAACTTCTTTTTCCTACAAAATTTCTTGAATCTTCTAGAAAACTGTCCATTTCTTCATCACTATCTGAAGATACTTCATCACTGCTTGAGCTTTCAATAGCAACTTGAAATTTCTCCTTGTCTTTACTTTTAGATGCAGTTATCTTGAAAGCTATAGACTTTCATTTTGGTTCATCCTCCTCTTGATTCACTTTAAATTCCTCTTCATACATAATTAATTTTCCAATCAATTCCTTCACTGGAATATTATCAATATCACATGATTCCCTAATAGATATAGATGTTCCATGCCATATTTTTGGTAAGCATTGCAGAATCCTCATAATCTGCTCTTTGGCTATTACTTATCTTCCTAAAAAAATAATGGTATTAAAAATTTCATTGAACCTGAGATACATATCAGAAATAGACTCATCAGGATTCATTATGAAGTTTTCATATTTAATAATATAAGTATTTAATCTCGTTTCGTTAACATTAGATGTTCCCTCATGAGAAATGGACAGTGTGTCCCAAATCTCATGTGCAGTTTTACAAGTAGAGATACAGTTAAACTCTTCATCTCCTAGTGCATAGTACAAAGTATTCATTACGTTACAATTATTATTATAGGAAATCTTGGTAGGTTCATCCCAAGTGTTTCAATAAGTTTCAGGAATTGAATATTTACTTTCAATAGTAGTCCAGATTTCAGATACCATACTTTCTAGATATATTTTCATTTTAAGCTTCCACTGAGAATAATTAGTTCCATTAAAAAAAGTTGGTCTATTAGTAGCATCACCTTCTAATCTATTTTCCATGATACAGATTGTAAAAAAAATTAAAAGAGATAAAAATTTAGAAATAACAAAAAATTTCAGATCTTTGAAAAAAAACTATAATCATAGTTGACACAATTTGAAACCCATTGATACCAAATGTGGGTCAGAGTAGATGACTCAAGAGGGGGGTGAATTGAGTATCTATAAAAATTTATGTTAAAAATGAGTTCTTTAAAATAACATCCCCCTATTAAAATAAAATAAAAATTAGTTTGTAGTGAATTTATAAAAGTCTTGAAGGTTTAATTAGTTTCTCAAAAGATTGATTAGTTCTCAGCTTTACCAATATAAAGATTAGTCAAAATTTTGAAACTATTCTACTGATTCAATGTAGATATAAACACTTGCTAAAATAACTATCAATGTTCAGTCTATCTTAATGTGAAACATACATATCAGATTAAAACACAAGACAAACTACACAGAAGATAAAACAAGAGGTTCAGTCTCAAGCTGAGACTTAGTCCCCTCCACTTGGTGATCACCTGCCACCAAGAAATTTATATTAACAAACATTTGATCCACTCCCTAGATCGGGGTTCACAATAGTACATAGGGTTGTCTAGGTCACACATGACCTCAAACATAATTATTTTTGGGAGAACTAACAACCAGATCACACAGGATCTATTCCACTATTCTATGTGGGATACAAGAGTAAAAATAGATTGAGGGTGATGATATTTTGGTATCCTTCAGTTATAATCAGGAGACAGTGTGTGTGAAACAAACAGATGCACAAACTGCTCAAAAAATAAACACAAGATCACAATAGATTTATTAAATAAGAATAGAGTTTAAAAATATCTGTGTGTTGTGCAGTAAATCTCTGGACTCAATGGATGTAGATAAAAAGATATTTGAGTCCTCTTCTAGAAGTTAGCTTCAGAACAGAGTATCGTAGTTTCTGTAATCTAGCTTCCATGTTTGAAAGGGCTCAACTCTTCCATGTCAGGATATTGAGTGAGCTCTAGCAGGTTCTTTCTGGTAATATTAAACTTCTTGAGTGCTCAAGCTCTGAGTTATTCTATTTTCACTATCTTTTATATTCGCACAACCAGCCTTTTTGTTTTTCAAGTAGGTTTTTGAGAGAGATATAGAGAGAACGACCTCTTTTAAGGTTGAGGTTGTAGTCCTTTTATACTTCAAGATCCAGTAGGCATAAAGATCTCCCCTTGTGCATGTACCTCATAAGATCTACAGATAGTCCTACATACAACATTAAATAATGTCAGAAACAATAATTTGTCTACATATTACTGTTATAATTAAATTTGAATAAATAAATTTGAATAAGTTATTTATTACTATCGGTTATTCATTTGCATCGGTCTGTCATCTTTGATCTGTTGGAATTGGTGTGTGAGATTCAGTCTGTCATCTTCAGCCTGTTAACATCAGTCTGTCATCTTCGGTCTGTTAGCATCGGTGTGTCACCATCAGTCTGTCATCTTCGGTCTATTAACAACGGTCTATCATCTTCGGTATGTTATCATCGGTGTGTCATCATTGGTCTGTTATCTTTAGTCTATTAACATTGGTTTTTTCATATTTGGTCTATTAGAATCGGTGTGTCAGCATCGGTCTGTTATCTTTGGTTAGTTAACATCGTTTTGTCATCTTCAGTCTGTCAAACATCAGTGTGTCGAACATCGATGTGTCGATCATCGGTATATCGAACATCATATCGGTTCTAGAGACTATAAAAATCTTATGAAGTTTCTTTCTTATATGTAACATTACTAGACTAAGTGACATCCAAAAACACATGTAAAAATACACTTGTAAACATATTGGATCATATATATATGGGTTATTGACTTATTGATGTATATAGTTATGTATGAAATAATTGATTTACTTAGAAATATTAAATTGAATGACATAATAGAATCGGTAGATTGACATTATTTGTGATTATGAAACCTACTATGGCATAGAGGGTCCAAAAATATCCCCCTTTTGATAATCACAAATTACAGCATACATGAAAATATAAATAATAAAGAAAAAACTGAACATAACATACTTCACTGAATTTGATTATTCAATATAACTAACGCCTTCCCTTGTGTGAGTTTTTAAAACAAAGCTCCCCCTCAATAAATGGATTATTATGAGTACATGCCATGTGTCCTATACCAGAATTTATCCCCCTTAGATTAAAAATGAATGAATTTTCTCCCCCTTTTGGGATTAGAAAAAAAGAAAAGGAGAAAGTAAGAGGAGAAATATCATAAAAAAAATTCCATTAAGAAGAAGAAGAGTATAGGACAAACAAAAGAACAAATCCCTATTAAATAAACAATTAAACACTAAGGGTTTGGATTTTGAGGGGATTTTCCTTTATTTGAAGGATCCAGAGGAGGAGGAGAAGGTTTTGGAGTGGTAGAGGGAAGATGCAATCTGAAGATAACACCAGGCAGTGCAACACCTATAGGGACGTTGACTGTAAGACTAGGACTTCCTTCTAAAAAAATATGACTGGGTGATTTCTCTGTAATGACCGGTCGAATCTAGGAAAGATCCTGAGAGACAATCATTTGAGTAGTAGGGTGAGAGGTAGTACTAATGGAAGTGGTAGGAGGAACCACAATTTCTTCAGCTTAAACATGTTGATATGGCTTAAGGAGGTTGATGAAATCATTGATGATTTCACCACCATATTGCATGGATTTATCAATGTCATCCTTATTATCCATGAATTTATTCAACAAATGGGTAAACTCTTTCAATTGAGTAACTTACTTCTTGAACGCTTCTATGACTGGAGGTATTCTGAGATTTTATGCTAGAAACTTGCAGCTATTTATCAGATCATGCTTGATATAAATCTTAGTAAAGTACTTATAAACATTCTCTCTAATCTCTTTCTGAGCAGTAGAGGCTTCATGTGTGCACTTCCTGACCATATTGTACACAAGGTCTATATTTCTATACACCTTTTCAAGAGTTTATTTGTCTGAAACACTCTAAATATTTTCATGTTCCTCTCTCATCAGAGCCATGAGAGACTCCAGATCAGCAAAAACACCTTTCCAACTCCGAGAGCTAGATGGGCCAGTAATCATTTTTCCAGGATCCTCTTTCAATTTATTTAGATCAACACTTACTAGATGAGTCAACAAGTTCCTAAGAACTTCCAATACACCACTAAATGAGGTCTTGAAATCAGAGGTTAGCGAATTTAACTCATTGATCATCTTATGTACCTCTTCTCTCAGCAAGGTATTATTCTTAATGATGGTTTTTGCTGTGGTAATGAGATTTGGTTGAATCTCCTTGATCACCACCCTTGCAATCTTTGCTGCATCATCATCTGAAAAACCTATTGAAGTGGAGGATTAACTTCTAGATCCAACTTAATCTTTCACCGACTCACATATATCATTTTTGAATTGCTCCAAATCATCCTTAGTGACATAGTCACTAGGCACTGTCTGTGCTACTGGCTCTACTTCTGGCGATGCAACTGGTGGAACAGGTGCAATGGGTTATACTTCCTCTTGGGATTGTGGAGCAGGAGGAGAAGGCACCCTCTCCTCATCTAAGACATATTCCATCATAAAAAGAGTGTATCCTGGATCATTATTCCACTCTCGAGTACAGTTCTAGTTTCTTTGATCAATAGTATCAATCCTGATCCTTCTTCCTTGAGGCTCCAGAACAAATTCATCTTAATCAACTTCTTCATCCGGTCCTCTAGCCATAAAAAAATTTCTGGGTATAGGTACCAATTGAACTTAAGGTTCTGCATGCGCTCTAGCCACTTCAACTTCTCCAAACACTTCCTCAATTTGAGGAACTTGATCATCAACTTCTTCCTCATGGCCACCAGCTATAATTTAATTCAATTCATGAATGATTTCTTGATTTTTAGAATTAGGATGGGGTGGTCTATTTGCATGACTAGCATCTCTATGATCAACAGCCTCCTGGTCAACAGACTCAACACCATCACCGTATCCATGTACAGATTCCACACTGGATCTGTCAACTACTTGTTGTCCCACTTTTAAAGAATCACTTACATGATCATCATTTCCTCCTTCATCCTCATCATCATCATCATCATCAGACTCCTCGTCTGATTTACTTACACAACCTTCAACACTAGTAACCTCAGTCTCTTCCTCATCCTCATCACCTAACAAAGGTTCTCATGAGGGTAATTCTAAAGTTAGACTAGCAGGTCTATAAGGCATGTCCTTGGGACTTTCAGCAATATCAGTATCACTCATGTCATCAAAATAATATCCTCCTTCCCTTGGCACTTCAGTCTTAGCTTCCTCATCAGAATAAACATGTTCTTATCCAGGTTTGAGACCTGAATCAACTTGATCCTTTGGTCTGGTAGGATGGTCAGTTGGATTGAAATCCTCATAAAGAATTTCCTCATCACCTACCCATCATTTCTTCCATGGGTTCCATAAGATCTTCATCATTTTACAAATATATTTTTGAAGACAGAAACCACTACATGCACTTATCACTTCATCTTCATCTTCAACACAACCTAACCTTTTTAATATGGCAGATACTATCCTTGAAAAGTACAAAAAAGTTTCCTTTTTGGATGGATTTATCAAATCAGAGACATGCACCATTAGATACCTACACAGGTTCAATTTTATCCTATGTTTCAACAGATAAATCAGGAATACATCATGATACTTCACAGAAGATAAATTTACCTTCCTTAGGAAGATTTTCTAGTGTATAAACTTAAAAAGTAATCTTACTTCTCCCTCAAATTCACTTGTAGTAGTCCTTCTAGATTCTTCATTTTCAGTCAGCTCCTTCAGAGCATCTTCATAAGAGAACAAATTAGAGGAAGGTGGAATGTTACCTGGATAATCAACAAAGACACCTTCATGAGGCATCTCCAATCACTCATCCCATTTATTAGATGAAAAATCTATTTCCTTTCCCTTTACTGTTGACTTCATCCAAGCTTCCTTATCTTCATCCATGTATATTTTAAAATGCTGATAAAACTCATGTACTATATGAAGATAATAAGGCCTTTCATTATTAGAGAACTATCTTAGCCACCCTTGAGATTCCAGCACTCTTAATAAAAATGAATTTCTTGATAGAAGTCACTAAGTAGATACTTTATTTTCAGACGTAGCCACTCGGCTTTCCAAGCTCGGTTTTCAAGTCTCATTGGACTCACCCTTCTGCCGCTTAGTATCTGGTGATTTGCTTGGATATTCCATGGCACGATTGGTCCTTGCCATTTCAAGGTTTCAGATACTGAATTAGTTTATAGGATGAGGGTCGAGAGATATAGAGACAAAGGGTAGAAGGTTTTACGGCAGAGGGAATGTCAAAGGTCGGAGTGGACTGAATTCGGTTTACCATTTAGGGATAATAAAAAAATAAATCAATAAAATTTAAACGCGACAAAAAAACAAATTCATTTTAAAAATAGATTTAATTACAAAAAAGTACTTAAAATACATTGGTGTCGTTGAATTGGTTTTACACGATCATTTTCAAAAGATCGGTTTCATGCGATCGGTTTTAAAAGATCGGTTTCAACGGACTCATTTCAACGGATCAGTTTCAAGGATCAGTTTCAAGGATCAGTTTCATGAGATCGGTTTCATGGATCGGTTTATGAGATTAGTTTCAACAATCTGTTCCATGAGATCTTAGAGATTTATCATTCCTATTTCATGTCTGATGTAGTTCATTCTCTTAGAGTTTAAGGGTTTAGTGAATATATCAGCAAGATGATGCTTGGTCCCAATAAACTCCAGAGTTATATCACCTTTTTGATAATGATCTCTCAAAAAGTGACATCTTACATCAATATTCTTTTTTATAGAATAAGAAATTGGATTCTTAGAGATGTTAATAGCACTTGTGTTGTCACAGTTTATGGGGATATGTCTGAATTGAAATCCATAGTCTAATAAGGTGTGTTTCATCCACAAAATTTGTGCACAACAACTACCAGAAGAAATGTATTCTGCTTCAGCAGTTGATAATGCAACTGAATTTTTCTTTTTACTACACCATGATATTAGATACTTTCCAAAAAAGTGACATTTTCTAGAGGTACTCTTTCTATATATCTTACATCCACCAAAATTAGCATTTGAATAGATAACTAAATCCAAAGGTTTTCCTTTTTGATAGAACATTCCTAAGTTAGTTGTATACTTGAGGTATTTGAAAATTCTTTTAATAGCATTTAAATGTGAATCTTTTGGGTTTTCTTAAAATCTCGCACACATACACATAATGAACATAATATTTGTTCTACTAGCAGTTTTGTACATAAAACTCCCTATCATTCCTCTACAAGTAGTTTGATCAATTGAATTTCCATTTTCATCAAGATCCAACTTACATGTAGAACTCATAGGAGTTTCAATACTCTTAATTCTATAAAAGCCATATCTTTTCAAAATATCATTTGTGTACTTCCTTTGATTTAAAATAATACCTTATTTATTTTGAAATATTTGAAATCCAAGAAAATATTTAAGTTCACCCATTAAACTCATTTAAAACTCTCTTTGCATTATTTTTGAAAAATAATTACATAAATAATTTTTAGAAGATCCAAAGACAATATCATCTACATATATTTGGGATATTAAAACTTCTATTGAAATTATTTTTATAAATAATGTATGATCTGTAAGTCCTTTTGTAAAGCCTTTAGAAATAATAAAATAACTCAACCTTTCATACCAAGCTCTTGGAGATTGTTTCAAACCGTATAAAGCATCCGATAATTTGAACACATGATTTGGAAAATGTGGATTTGTAAAACCGGGGGGTTGTTCAACAAAAACATCCTCAATTATATAACCATTTAATAATGCACTTTTGACATCCATTGGATAAAGATTAAAATCCCAGTGTGTTGCATAAGCAAGTAACATACTAATTTCCTCAGGTCTAGCTATTGGAGCAAATTTCTCTTCATAATCAATTTCCTCTTCTTGATTATATCCTTGTGAAACTACTCTATCTTTATTTCTAACTATATTTACAGCTTCATCTACTTTATTTATAAACACCCATTTGGTTCCTATGGTCAAAGTATCCTTCGTTCTATCTACAAGTTTCCAAACTTTATTTATTTAAAACTAATTAAGTTCTTATTGCATGGCCATTACCCAAATTCATCATTGATCACGTCATTGATATTTTTAGGTTCAAACTGTGACGAGAAAGATTGATGTTCAACCTGGTTTTTCAAGGAAGCTCCCATTTGTGTTCCACTATCTAAATATCCAACAACATAATCTAGGGAATGATTCTTTAGGGTCCTAGTTGGTCTAGAGAAGGCTGAACTTGATATTTCAGGTTGGTCAGGTTGATCTGGTTCACTATGGTTAGGATCTAGAGAATTTCCAAAACTGGATGTTTCTATAGATTCCTTCACATGATGATCTGAGGTTATATCATTAATGTCCAGATTGGACAAATCCTCTAAAATATTTTCTAGTGAGGTCTTGGGATCATGTGGATCTGCTTCATCAAATTTGATATGTACAGATTCCTCCACACATTTGGTTTTCTTATTAAAGACTCTATAGGCTTTGCTTGATATAGAATATCCAAGAAATATTCCTTCATCACTTTTGGAGGAAAATTTATCTAAATTATTTTTAGTGTTTAGAATATAAACTTTACATCCAAACACTTTAAAATACATACTTTAGGATTCCTATTATTCCACAACTCATAAGGAGTTTTCTTAAGGATGGGTCTGATTAAGACTCTGTTTATTATGTAACAAGTTTTATTAACAGATTCATCCCAGAAATAAATTGGTAGTTTATATTCATTAATCACAGTTTAGGAAATTTCCTATAAGGTTCTATTCATTCTTTCTACCACACCATTCTGTTGAGGTGTCCTAGGAGCAGAGAAATTATGATTATAGCCATTTTGTGAGCAAAAAGCTTCAAAATCTTGATTCTCAAACTCACAGCCATGATCACTTCTTAAAGATTTAATCATAAGTCCACTGAGATTTTATATAGTCCTATCATACTTTGTAAAGTGTGAACAAGCTTCACTTTTGTGTGCTAGGAAAAAGGTCCAGGTGTACCTAGAGAAATCATCTACAATAACATAAACATAGTGCTTCCCATTAAGACTCAAAACTCTAAATGGTCGAAACAAGTCCATGTGAACCAACTCAAGAGAGTGTATGTTGCAATGTCCTAGTCCTCTATGCCAGTTCCAAGACTCTTTGTGAAAGGCATTTAGACAAGAGACATTCTGTAAGGCTAGTGTGTCTACATTTATAGAATATACATTATCATTTCTAGAAGCAGTAAATACTAAATTATTCTTGGAATCAAAAACATGGCGCGAATAATTTTTGAATTTAACATTAAATCCATAATCACACAATTGATATATGTTGAGCAGGTTATACTTTAATCCATCAACATACAATACTTTAGAAATTGAAGTATAGTTAGGGTTACCAATCTGGCCAAGGCCGATGACGTTTTATTTACCATTGCCACCAAATGTGACATTTCCTCCATCAATGTTGATAAGAATTTTAATGCTTGAAAAAACCTCTTTCATATGTCTTGAACAGCCACTGTCCAAGTACCATATCTTTTTATAGAAGATCTTTAGGAAATTTACCTATAAAACAGTTCATCCAATAAACAAATTTGGTACCCATATTTGTCTGGGTCCACATACATTAGTGATATAAGCTTTAGGAACCCACAACTGTCTATGGTTTTTCTATATGCAGAATATATAATGTTTAAAAAATAAATGTTTTTTGGTCTAGAAGAATTGGATACAATAAAAGAATTTGTGGAACTAGAACTTGCTGTAAAATTATGGTTTTTAAAAGAGATAGCAGATTTTCCAGATTTGGTTACAAAATGTTATTTGGAAAAATTCCTTTGACCTGGTTGATATCCTATCCCAAACGTATACTCTGGAGATATTTGTTTACCCAGAATTTGAGTAAAAGTATTTTTTCCATTATTATACTTTTCTACGTATTTATTCAATTGCTCATTAGAAATTTTTAGCCCATTTTTTTCCTAGAGCGGTTGAGCATTTTTCTCTTTTTCAGTTGTAAGTTCAGAGTTAGCAATCACAGTAAGAGCAGGTTGTTTCTTCAAATATTTATACTTATCTTTCAACTCATTTCATGTTTCATATAGAATGTTTCAATATTTGAATAATTCATCATTTTTTATATTCTCATACTCACTTTCAGAATAATAAGAATTATGTATAGGAGAGTCTAAGGTTACCTCAGTTGTGTTTGTCATAAAACACATATTATCCATATCATCATTCTCATTTTTAGAATAGCCAGATTCACCTATGCTATCCTCAAAGGCACTCCATGTTTCCTTCATTGCTTTCTTATACCTTTTACCCTTATTTTCATATTTTTTCTTGTATTTTATCTTTGGACAGTCATCCTTGACATGTCCTTTCTTTTTACATTTGTAGAAAATTATCTCTTCTGATTTCTCATTTTTCTTCCAATCCTTTTTCAAATTTTCCTTTTTATCATACTTTCCATTGTAATTGGTCTTTTTGAAAAACTTATTTTTTGCTATAAAATTTCTTTAATCTTCTAGCCAACTGGGCCATTTCTTCATCACTATCTGATGCTAATTCATTACTGCTTGAGCTTTCAATAGCAGCTTGAACTTTCTCTTTGCCTTTACTTTTAGATGTAGTAGTCTTGAAAGCTACACACTTTCATTTTAGTTCATACTCTTCTTGATTCACCTTTAATTCCTCCTCATGCATCATTAATTTTACAATCAATTCCTTTACTAGCATCTAATCAATATTGCACGATTTCCTGATAGATACAGGCGTTCCACACTATCTTTCTAGTAAGCATCACAAAATTTTCATATTCTGCTCATTGGCTATTACTTCTCTTCTGAAAGAAATCATAGTATTCACAATTTCATTGAAACTAAGATAAATATCAGAAATAGACTCATCAGTATTCATTCTGAAGTTTTCATATTTAATAGTTTAAGTATTTAATATCATTTCTTTAACATTAGATGTTCCCTCATGAGAAACGGACAGAGTGTCCCAAATATCATGTGTAGTTTTGCAAGAATAGATATGGTTAAACTCTTCATCTCCAAGTTCACAGTAAAGAATATTCATTTATTTACAATTATTGTTATAGGAAATCTTGGTAGGTTCATCCCAAGTGTTTCTAGAAGTTTCAGGAATTGCATATTTACTTTCAATAGTAGTCCAGATTTCAAACTCATTCTTTCTAGATGTATTTTCATTTTAAGCTTCCACTGAGCATAATTTTTTCCATTAAAAAATATGGTCTATTGGTATTATCCCCTTGTAATCTATTTTCCATGATACAAATTGTAAAAAAATTCAAATAGATATAAATTTAGAAATAATAGAAATCTTGAGATATTTTAAAAACAAATATAATCATAGTTGACACGATTTGAAACCCTTTCATACCAAATGTTGGTCATAGTAGAAGAATCAAGGCGGTGAATTAAGTATCTATAAAAATTTATGTTAAAAATGGGTTATTTAAACTAATAGTCCCCTATTAAAATAAAATCAATGTCAGTTTGTAGTGAATTTATAAAAGTCCTGAAGGTTCGACTAGTTTCTTAGAAGATTGATTAGTTCTCAGATTTTCCAATCTAAAGATTAGTAAAACTTTTGAATCTAATCAACTGATTTAAAAAAGATATAAACACTTGATAAACTAACTATCAAATTTCTGTCTATCTTAATGTGAAACATACATATCAGATTAAAACACAACACAAACTACAGAGCGGATAAAACAATATGTTTAGTATCAAGCTGAGACTTAGTCATATCCACTTGGTGATCACCTGTCACCAAGAAGTTTATATTAATAAACTTTTGATCCACACCCTGTATCGGGGTTCACAACAACACATAGGGCTGTCTAGGTCACACTTGACCTCTAACATAGTTATTCACAGGAGAACTAACAACCATATCAGACAGGATCTCTTCTAATATTCCATGTGGGATACAAGAGTAAAAAGAGATTGAGTGTGAGGATATTTTGGAATACTTATATTATGCTTAGGAGAAAGTGTGTGTGAAACAAACAGATACACACACTTCTCAAAAAATAAACACTATATCACCATAGAGTTATTAAATAATAATAGTGTTTAGAAATCTCTATGTGTTGTGCCATAAAGATCTGGACTCAATGGATGTAGAGAAAAAGGATATTTGAGTCCTCTTCTAGAAGCTGGATTTGGAACAGAGTATCGCAGTTTCTGTAATCTATATTCCAGGTGTGAAAAGGGTCAGATCTTCAATGTTAGGATTTAAAGTGAGCTTCATCAAGTTGTTGATTGTAATATTAAACCTCTTGAGTGCTCAAGATTTGAGTTCTTATATTTTCAATATCTTGTATATTCGCACAGCCAGCCTTTTTTTTTCAATTAGTTTTTTGAGAGAGAGAGAGAGAATGATCTCTTTTAAGGTTGAGGTTGTAGTCCTTTTATACTTCAAGATCCAGTAGGCATGAAGATATCCCCATGTGAATTTACCTCATACTTTCTATGGATAGTTCTACAAAAAACATTAAATAATTTCAGAAATATTAATTTTTATAAATATGACCGTTAGAAATAAATTTAAATAAATAAATTTGAATCAATTATTTAGGACTATCAGTGAGTCATTTTTATAAGTATATCATCTTTGGTCTGTTGTCATTGGTGAGTCAGCATCGGTCTATCATCTTTGGTCTATTAACATTGGTCTGTCATCTTCGGTATGTTAGCATCAGTGTGTCAACATCAATCTGTCATCTTCGGTCTCTTAACATCGGTCTATCATCTTCAGTCTGTTAGAATCGGTGTGTCAGCATCGGTCTATTATCTTCATTCTGTTAACATGGTTCTGTCATCTACAGTTTGTTATCATCAGTGTGTTAGCATCTGTCTGTTATCTTCGGTCTATTAACATCGGTGTGTCATCTTCTGTCTATCGAACATCGGTGTGTCAAACATCATATCAGTTCTGGGGACTCTGAAAAGATTATGTAGTATCTGTCTTACACGTAACATTACTAGACTAAGTGACATCAACAAACACATGTAAAAATACACTTGTAAACCTATTGATTCATATATATATATATATATATATATGTGTTATTTACTTATAGAATTATATAGTTCTGAATTACATAATTTATTTACATAGAAATATTAAATGTCATGACATAATAGAATCAATAGATTGACATTATTTGTGATTATGAAACCTACTATGGCATAGAGGGGCCAACAGACTCTATTCATCAAATCCAAAAATATTTTAGGGGAATTAGTATGTTTTAAGGGTGTCATTATGGACTCATAGTGACTATATCTTGTATGAAAGTTTGTATTTTGATTATAAACCTTCTTTGACATTATTTTATGATATCTGAAATGAAGATATTACTTTGAGAAGTATTGAGATCCTCATAGTTGATCAAACAAGTCATCATTCCTTGGTAGGGGATACATTTTATTTATGGTGATCTTATTAACCTCTTTATAATTGATACACATCCATATTGATCCACCTTTTTTCTTGACAAAGACCATCGTCGCACCCCAAGGCGATGCACTAGGGTGTATGAATGCTTTATCCAAATTCTCTTGTAGCTTCTTATTTAACTCCTTGAGTTCTATCGAGTCCATCCTATAGGGGGATTTGGATATTAGAGTGGCTCTAGGTATGTTTTTTATTGAGAACTCTACCTCATGATCTAGGGGAAGGTTGGGTAAATCTTTAGGAAATACATCAGTGTATTCCCTCATGATGTGAATTTCATCAGGTTTGATACTTTACTTTGACTCTACCATTTGGGAAAGGTGTGCTTATTTGTTTGGTATCAACACCCACAGAGTTAAAGGATTTTAAAAAGGATATTCATGATCTTCCTTACATTTGTACAGGAGCATGGTATGGTTCAGAATATAGAGAGATATTTCATTTTCCAAATATTTGATGTGATCTCTATATAATGAGTGTTAATCCATTCCCATTATAGAATCAAATTCCACCAAGGGATGGATCAAGAGATTCTTTAGAAGAATCTTCCCATATAAGATAATAGGAGAAGAGTCTGACACTTGGGTTGGATTGATCACACCACTATGTGTTTTTAAAAATATCTATAATTCATGTTATTTGGGTTTTGATTCAATAGTTATAGAAAACAATTAGGGTATAAAGGAATGTGTAAAACTAGAATCAAATAAAAAAATTCCATTCTTGAGTGAATGTTAAGTGTAACTTATACGACTTCATTTTATTGTTCCACATCAGTGGTAGTAGTGGTATAATCTTTCCCTTTATCCTTTGGATTTGGTGGTTGTTCATAATGATTACCCTCAAAGACTCATGGTTTAGTACACTGAATTTCATAGTTCCCTTTCTCCCTACAGTTGAAGAATTGAACCATGGGTGGTTCTTTCCTTTACTCCATCACATTGGTCGACTTCTTCATGCATCTTCGAAATTCATGAGCTTCATAGACTTCTCTTCCACACTTGAATAATTCCCCTATTAATTCGAGATGATCCTTATGATGTTTCTTCCCATATTTTTTACATGTTAGTTATTTTTTACATGTTGGTGGTTAGATATTTTTTCCTCCTTTGTCATTCAATGTGCTATCTTGAAACTCTCTTTCATTTATTATCTTCATAAACATGGGACCATTCTCTAAAATTAATTTCTACTTTGATATTACATAAAACTACTTCTTTATAACTCCCAATGTCTCAGATAGCTAGATCCTTTTTGAGGTGTTATTTTAAACCACAAAAGAATCTATTTATTTTTCTATCATTGTTGATAAAAAAACCGGATGTGTATCTTGAAAGCCTTGTGAAATTTTTCTTGTAAGTCAAAATAGATTCACAATCCTTTTCCTTAAGATCTAGTAATTCTCTATACATCTTTATTTGAATAGTTCAAGGGAAATACTTGTTAAGAAATAACTTCTCAATGTCTTCCCACACCATTTATTTATTTCATCCTTCATCATGGTATTCTTTATCAACATACACTATTCATCAACCTCTTCATATAAACGATGGACATACAAGGTGGATTTATCCTTCTCAGCACAATGGAGTACAAAAAAGATCTTCTCTATTGAGTTAACCTATTATTTCGGAACATGTGGATTGGAATATTCACTAAACTTTGGTGGTCATTGTTGCATAAAGGACTCAATGTTTAGTTTCTCCTTCTTGGGTAAAGGTGGATGTTCCATGATTCAAGTTATTTTTCATAGCTTGATATATATAGGTAATCATAACCACGAATTTTCGAGCTCTAACTATCATTGTATTAGGGATTTCGTTTAGAAAATCATTGCATTATCCCTCACATGTGTTGTTGGTTTGGTTTCTCCTGATTCCCATCATTTTCTAAAATAGAAAAGGTTTGAACAAAAAGTAAGTCAAAAAAGCATGAATAATTAATTTATTATTATGAGAAAATTAATTCTAATTTCATATATTTTGGGATTTCTATGTTTATCCTTTTCTCAAATGATTCTTCTAGGAACAAGAATTAATTTAGTTATATATCATTTATAATGGTTTTGTATAAATTTTGTGATTAACTGAAGCATAACACCTAGGAGTTTCAAACCAGGCATGCATCAAGTCCTATTTTTCATGTACTAGGTGAAGATTGAGTTAATACTCAATACTCACTTTTTGGATATTACCATTAAGTACATATGTATCCAAGCCACATCCACTTTTAGTATTAAAATAGGGATTTTATTTCTCAAAAACCACAAGCTCTTATACTTTACCAAAATATAGGATGTTTACCGATACTGGAACTTATCCTTAGGAATTTCACTAATTTTTTATAATCCTAATTTCCAAATTAAATAAAATTTTCTCCAATACCAACTATAGTGACCCAACTTATTATTACGAGACTATTATATCATTTTTAAGATAAACAACATAAAAGTGATACAATTCATGATCTAAAGTTTCAGTATCTTGGGAAAATTAGGATCATACATCACTTGTACATAATAAACATAAACATTATTTAAATTCTTATTTTTAATCATCCTAAAAGATATCACATTCTCCTTAATACATGTAATCACCTAAGGATATACATCAATGAAAGGGGTGAGTTAAAATTTTGATAAGGTAAGGAACAACATAGAAGGAATAAGAGACATGAATCAATAATGCATGGGTGGGAATAATCATCATAATAATTTCATAAGCCTGGGATCATAATTTCAATCATGAGGGAAATATTTGATAAAGTCATAAAATTTGGAATATTCATAGTAATCAAACATCATAAAAAAGTAGTCAAAGTCCATACATAGTTGTGAGAAAAGCTATCATCATTTTCACACATAACATATGTGTATAAATTGTAACATCATAATTATGAAAAATATAGAATAATATTTATACATTATACACATAATATCATGAGATATATCATGTTACCAAATAAATTGGAGGGATATATAATTTTTGGCCCACTATTCACCTCATAAAATGCTCATAATCATGCATGCCACATGGAAAGAGAACATATAATAATCATAGTCATGAAATAAAACTATGGAATGGAATGGATTAATAATGGTGTCATAAATCATACTTTAAGGAATAACTTTTGGGGATTAAAAATTAATAATGGGGCCACATTTTTGTATAAAATGTTATTTTTCTTTGTATAAGTAACAAATCAATAGGTGTCAAAGAGATGTTTTCAAAAATAAATTATTTTTCAAAAAAAATAGATAATTGGATTATAAGTCCTTTAAACATGGTAAAAACATGTATATACCTAGAAAGAAAATGTAAGGAATTGTGAAAGTGTGATTTTATGATAATATAGGAACATCCATACTGATAATGATGTGAAATAGAAGATAACCCAAAAAAAAGGAATTGAGTTTGAGAATCCCTATACCTTAAATCCTGCTTTATTTCATCTCTTTTCCGCCTCCTGAATAATAAAATTAAGTTTAATAAAACATGGGACCATAATTGAATTATGTTCATTTGTTTCACTATTGATCAATTATAATCATTGTATTATATTTCTCAATTCCCTTTGTTAATGGTGAAACATTTTGATATCAAATTTTCCTTAAAATATCTCGTATTGCTTTGATTTAACAATCTTGCTTTATTATTACTTATACATTATTAAGATTAACTCAAAAAGATTATAAATACATATATTTATAAATTTATATATTATAAATAATTTATTATAATCATATATAATTGTGGTGATAGGAAAAGAATTGGCAGGGTCCTTGTTGGCGGTTAACCGACTGTTATTGGGACATTATCCAAAGAGGAGGAGCGACATATATATTATGTGCTTGTTAAAAAAATAATTTTTATAGGAAATTACCATTATAAGATCATTTTAATTTAATATTTAATTGTTTGAAGAAGTATTGTATGATAAAAAATGAGGTTAGGGAGTTTAGAAAAGGAAAACATAATAAAAGACAAAAGGACATTACCTCTTTCTTGAAGTTGTTCCTTTTCGACGGACTTTGAGTTCTTGAAAGCTTGGAGTTTGATTACTCCATAAAATACCTAAGTATTCTAAGTTTATTTATAGAGTGGATTTGGGAATATATTTGGATTTTTTAATTGGAAGGTAAGTGGTTTTTCAAGGGAGGGTGAGTGGTTATTTATACTTAAGGAGAGAGGCATTTTAAGTATAAAATATTGAATAAATTATTATATCCAAGGTAAACCTTTCAATAGTTATATTTTTGACATTATGAATCATATATCAATAAAATAAAATTAATTTAGGACTTTAAACCATTTATAAATAAAATTCACTAGTTTATTAAAAAGGAATGTGAAACAATGAAAAATTGTTATTTTAATGGAATACTTTGGGCTATAGACTTTGGAAAATACGTTTTAGGTATAGAAAACATGTTTATTGTATTTAAATAGATAATTTATCAAATTAAATATTTTTTTATCCATCCAATATTTCTAGAATTGATTTAGTCATTATTACATCGTGAATGCTATAATTTAAAATAAATTAGTTAAGAAAGAACTGCATTTTTATTATTCACCTAAAAACTAAAGTATTTCATAAAAACCCTAATTTTTTTTGAAATGATGATTTTAAAAATTATATTCATTTAATAAAAATAATTTTCTAACATATGTAATTTTAATTTTTTTTATATAAAAAATTCTTATTTTTATGAAATACATTAAAATATAGTTTATAAAAAACGTGCTTATAGTTTTATTGATGTTGTAATATTGATATTTATTTTATTCCATTATAATATATATTTTTTCTTAAATTATTCATGATAAATATTATTTATATTAAATTTTATTATTTTCTGGTCAAATTACTATTCTAATGATCAAGTTGTTATTTCAATGGTCACATTACCTTTTATAAATACCACTTTGTTCCTTTATTCAAAATCCACTATAATTCCTCTCATGGTTCTATATATTCCTTTTCTAATATTCTTACTGGTTTATTAATATTGTGTTTCTTTTCCATAGTGTTTTTTATGGGGTGATAATTCTAGTAGATCGGGGTGGTCCAAATGTTCTCATTCCACTTTTCTTATTTTCTATTTTTTGTTTCATTGTAATGTTTGTCATTTTAATGGGTTTAGTTTCTAAATAATGTAACGATATCCATTATTGAAATAAAGTGTTGTTAGTTTCTATGTGTCTTATATGTGTATAATTCTACAAAATATAACATGTTTATTCAGGAAACAAATATCTTTTAAAAAGTTTGGGTAATTCTCATTTATAAAATGTTTAAAGTATTGATGGCCTTACAGTTGTTCTTTTTCAATATCCTTTGATCTATAAATAAAGTATGTAAAAAATCTATAAAATGTTTGAGAAACAATTCATGTGATTGGTAATTTTCTAACCCTTTTGAAGATGTTGTTTATGAATTCAACAATGTTTGTAGTTATGTTCTCATATCTCTTCCCTTCATAAAATGCTAAATACCATTTTTTCCTTTGGAAGGCGCATCATGTACTTATAGACATCCTCAATAATTCCTCATATTTATTCCAATATTTGAAGGAAAACCTATTGTTTTTGTTTGTATGTTGTAACGACATGGAAGAAAATTTTAAACTACCCAATAATATAAAATAATTATAAGTACTAATTGTGTGGAAGATGTGATCCAATCCCTAATTTGATGATTACTTTTTTCACATTTCCAGCATGCAATTTTTTTCATACATTTCGTTAAATATGTATCATGTAGTAATGATGGTAATCATTAGTGGGTAAGTCAACCAGCATCCTCAATATTCACTTCTTCCTTGATAGTGTGATGAATATTTGAAATAAGGCATATTTATCATCTGTCGGTGACATGAACATGATTGAAAGGATATAAACTAACTCCACAAGTCTAGATTTTCTTTCTATACTATTACAAATACAAGTGGCCAAGAAAATCTATTTCTGTCATGAATGGTGAAAATCAGGAGAACTCCATTGCAATTCCCATATAGGTAAGTGTTGTGCACTTTTATGAATTTTTTGCAGTGAAGGAAAGTTACGATGCATGGGAGAAAGTCCTAGAATAACCGATGAAATTGGACTTTGTCTACAGTGACATGACTTTTCACCACATGATCTATTATTTCAAATTGATAAACAACATGAATAATTTGAACCAATCACTCGATCCGATAAGGCAACACCTGAAGTAATGTTTCTTAGTCTCCAAAAAACTTCTCAATGGATATCTATTTTTCAAGTCTTGCCTTCTTTTATGAGATTTTTTATCGATATTTACTCTCTATGTGTTCCTATATTAACTCAACATGAACATCCTAGTTAACTCTGATCATACCAATAATACAGAATCATATGAATGTTTAGTTAAGGTGTTTATGAACATTCATCAAACTCATATTCAAATAGGTGTGTAGTCTATAAAATTTTTCAGTTTTTCAATAAATTGAATTTCTGACAATGTTAGTTCACAATCGCATCTTGCATATATCACCATACTATTGACAATTTATGGAAAATAGCAATATTGTAGAGTCATCTATGAGACAAATGTAATGTGTATTCACATGGTAATTCTTTATAACTGTATTTATTTTCTATTTTCTCTAAAATTGTCTTCCACCAAATAATTCATCATCAATCCCTACAACATTGCTTTATTGGAGAATACTTGGAAACTCGATTGTCAATGTCACTGCATACCAATCAAACTCAAGCACCACTAGTGTAATATCATGTGATGTTTTCACCGATTGTGCATGTTGTGTTTCTGAATCATCTTCCAGCATAATTTTGTGTTCTTTTTCAAATATTACTTTATCCTCAAAATCATTTGTCAGTACCATCTCGTGTTATTTAGAAAATAATTATTCATCCTCAAAATCATCATCGTGGGCATCATTGATCTCAACCATAGGTGGATCAGCGACAACAAAAATTATTGTAGGAGCATCTACATGTACTATCATTTGAAATTTTTACTCTTCTCAACATGTATTATCTTCACCCAATACAGCTCAAAAAACTGATTCTCATGCAAACACGTGATCTTCATATAATCCATCATCGTATGGTATGTTTTGTTCGATTTGGGTGGTATATTCAATTGTACTAACCTCAACATACAATCTCATCACACTTATTCTTTTGTTCTCTTGATATGTATCATAATCAAGCCTCAAATATTCACCATCAATCAAATTATTACGCATGTGATATATATTATCTTGAGTTTAAGGGAATCTATAAATGGTAGGTGATATATATTGATTCTCATCAAGCTTCAATCGATCATGAATTTTACTATTAATTGTGTTTATCGAAGCACCTCCAATAAATTTTTTTGATATTGTAGGACCACTAATATAAGATATCTCGTACGGGTCTTATACAATTTCACCACCATGATATAAAAATGAATGCAAGTGTTTCATCATATTTGTGAAATTGTTAATTGAAATTAAATTATAATTGAAATAGATACACTGAAATTTATTCAAATAAAACTAAAATAAACTAACTTTACATATACATATTAACAAATATAAGTTGATTTTACTATTATAATTGTAATTAAATATTATTATTTCAATTATATTTTCTCTAATTAGTAGAATATAGTCACCCTCTTTCATTTTCATTTAAAATATTCTTAATATTTTATTTACATGCATTCCTGGTTTGTAATATTTATGTCCTCTATTTGTAAAAATCTGATATTATGTGTGTTTACTTCTATATAAAAGATACACTATTTTATGTATATTTTCATCATACCCCTTTCTATTAAAAAATTATACATAGTTATTTAAGAATAAATAATAAAGGTCCAAACAATGTTGACATGGTTATAATGTTGTATAGTGATATGTGAAGTAAAACTCAAATGGAATTAAAAAATTCTCATTTATTAAGTTCGTTTTGGACCATATCTTTCAACAAACATACCTTAATTTTATACTATCCATGCGATACACATCAACTAACCAATTGCAAAACCCATCGGATCATCAATCGTCATTTTACTTACGTAATTAGTTGTTAATATTTAATTGAATAGCCATGTCGGAATTTTTATATATACCAAATATTTTCTAATTTTAAGGACTTAATAATTTTTCATACAATAAAATTATTTCACAACTAAAAAAATACTACAAAAACTATATCAGGTCAGGATATAATTTCCCAACTATGGAATTTTTATTTTTTATTAAATTTTTATCATGTGGAAAGAAATCATAGATAGCTCAGCAGCAATTATATCATTAAATAATATTAAAATGAACCACTATAGAGAACAAATACACACAAGATTTCACTGGAAAGTATTGGGTAACCGGGTTCTTGATTGTTCGTAGAATCTTTTCATGATTTCCCAAAGCAGATACACTAAGTTTTTATAGCAATTTCACTGTAAAAATGATTCAAAATAATTAAAGGGATGACCAAACATAATTTCAATAATTTTTGAATTAGGAACACTTACACATAATACCATAGAAATGCCTGTATGTCCTCAGAATCCGAACATGTGGCTTAACTTCCAAGAGGAAACCCTTCCGGGTTCTCACATAGACTGCTCTCACCTTTTTAGCCATATTGAGTGGACTATCGAGGATAGATAATAAAGCCTAAACATATAGAAAAATATGAGAGAATTTAGAAATAATTAAAAAATAAAATAGAACAAAAAACATAGAAGCTGTAAAATTATTTTGGGATACTGGTTCATATCAAACTAATGTTTCAGTAATTCATTTATCTTGGGACTGTATTTTTTACCAACATGGGATTTTTTTTAAAACATTTATTTAATTTGGTAAAAGAGAAAATAGGTTACAAAAAAAATTGAAGGGATCCAATATAAATAAAAAATGATGTTTAGTGTCTAATAAAACAATTGACACAACTAATCCTATGTCTTTCCAAGATTAGGAGGAAAGGCCATCCAAGATTTATGTGTAGCGCAGGAAAGGAGATAATTTTCCACGTTCTATTCAAAAAATAATGGGCTCATGATATGTATATCAGTGATAATAATGTAGGGTGGAGAAAATATGTAAATTCTTTTTTATTTTGTTAGATTGTCAGTTTCTTAGAAAGTTGTTAGGAAGGGGGTGTCAAGAACGTTCTAGTGGAGTCTATAAATTGGGGACTTATGGGTTCTATTGGTGACAGATTGTATTTTGGGAGTTAATAGATGTTGTTGATTGGTGGGTTAGGCCACAGTCCTTGGGATCTGTGCCTTCCAGGGAGATCCTTATCCTTCTTCATTCCTCTTCCTCTTCCATTCCTACATCTTCTTCTTACCTTCTTCTTCTATCTCTTCTATTACTATAATTTCTACTGTATTTAATTGAAGTGCCAACTGTGATTCTCTCTCTACTTACTGATTCATATAAATTGTTGGTTTCACTGAGAGATTTCTAGAGAGAGAAAATGACAAGAGATAGGTTCTTGAATATGAGTTTTCCAGAGCAATCATAGTATCTTGAACCAGTTTGTAAGAGCAGAACAATAGGCATAAGAACTCAAGAAAGTTGTGGAAACATCAGTGATGGGGCCGAGGAAAATGATGTCGGAGGTGCGACAACAAGATCCGATAGAACTTATGCATAATATTCTAGTGACTATGGCTGATATTCTGAAGGAGAAACTTGAATTTTGATTATTACTAGAGAAATTTTTTTCACAATAATAAGAAATAAGAAACCAAAGTGTAGGAGTGGTGACAGATCAGAATGGCTCCTCTCTAGTTGGGTCAAAGGAGTTTTCCAAGATAGAGGAAATATTTCTGAACCAAGTTCGAACAAATGAGAGAGGGAATAATTCCTAAGAGTCACTATGGGAAAAGTATTTTGAGGTGAAAATTGTCTAGATGACACCAGCGAATGAATTAAACTTACAAACTCTAAAGAACATGCTGCAGAAAAATGGAAAGGTGCAGGTGGGCTCTAGTTAGGAATTTTGAGTCGAGAGAGGCAAGGGTTTTCTTAAACTATTTCGAAATGTATTTTCTTTTGTGAAGGTTTCGATTAAGGAAGAAATGGTTGCAGCAATTGTTGTGCCACTACATTCAACCTTACCCTCATAGGCACTCACATACATTATTCTTTCTTTAATAATAAATGAATACTGTAAGGGAGGCCGAGCAGATGAAAAGACTATAGTAGGGAGTTGTGAAGAGCTATAAGTGGAAATTTTTTGAATTGGGATTCATAAATAACCACCACACTATAATGAGAAACAACGTGAACCTAATATTTTTGCTATCAAGGAATAGAAAGAGGACATTATAGTCAAAGATATTTCTCAGGGGAGGATTTTAAGTATGATGGAAGCATGAGAGACTATAGACATTTTTAATAAATCTAAGCTGCATTTAGCCCTTGTATCTGACAATCAAGCTGCAAGGTTGTCGAGGACACCATCAAAGCCTCCACCATGGATATGATTAGATGTTTGGCACTTTGGTAATGACAAAAGGGTGCCATATGAAAATCTGTGTGAATAGATCATGATGGGAGTGGGAGTTCCCTAAAATTTCACCTTCTCACCATGTGGACAAGATGGTTTTAAGATGGCAGAACTAATACTTATATGGGTGATAATAATGTAGTGTGGGAAAATATGAAAATTATTTGTCAGCTTGTTTTTTTTTAGAAAGTTTTTGGGGGGTTGTCTGGAAGGTTCTAGTAGAGTCCATAAATAAGGGACTTGTGGGAGATGCGCCTTTTAGGGAGATCTTTCTCCTTCATTCCTCTTCCTCTTCCATTCCTACTTCTTCTTATTATTCCTTTATTATTATATCTCTTCTTTTTCTATAATTTCTACTACATTTAATTGAATTGAAAACTGTTATTCTCTCTCTCCCTATTGATTCCTATCAGTTCATTGATCCAATCAGAAGATAACAAAATGCTTTGAAAACAATATTCATGAAGATGTTAGTGTTTACAAGAAAATGACACCACACTTCTCATGTGCTCTTAGGACTCCTAATATGACACCTGCAAAAGTTTTTGTTGCTCCTGGGAGACAGACTGCTCCAAAAATGCCATAAGTCAGTTAAAAAAAAGATTCATAAGTTCGTAGATGTTGAAATGGAAACCATAAATCACAAAGAGGTAGGATGATTCATTTATAGATGAGAAATTAAGTACAATAGATTACTCACAACGATGTGAGGCATGAATATTAAATATATATAATACTCTTAACACTCCCCCTCAAGATGAGACATATATTTATCATGCCCATATTGTTACATAAAAATTGGACACATGGTACAGGCACCCCTTTTGTGAGAATATCTACAAGTTTATTAAAGGTTGCGAACATAGATGAAAGTGATCTTCTTCTTCTCAAAGTTTTCTCGAATGAAGTGAAAATCAACTTCAATATGCTTTTTATTCTCATAAAATACTGGATTTGTGGAAATCTTGATAGAAACATAATTGTCACACTATATATGTCTTAGTTTCATAAAAAATATACTCAATATCATGTATAATTTATTGTACCCAAATAGTCTCTACAGTTACATATGTCATAGCACAATACTCCAACTCTGAATGTAATTAGGAGACAACCGTCTACTTCTTTCTTCACCATGAGATCAAATTTCCTCCAAAAAATACTGAAAAATCAGACATAGATCTTCTAGAAAATAAAAAACCATCATAATCGGCATCAAAAAATGCCTTAATATCTTTATGTCCATGATCAGAATATAGAAGAGATAAAATTGCATTGGGTTTTAGTTGGGGATTCTATAAACTTACTTTTCTAACAACACAAACAATATTGGTTCGATTCATTGTCAAATACATATGATTCCCTACAAGTTTTCTATATCTGTCAGGTGAAGGAAACATCTCAGTGTCAATATGTAGTGATTTTTCTCCAGGTTCGAGGGGTGAGTCAACCGAATCAACTTGAGTCATTCCATTCAACTGCAAAAGATCAATAATATACTCTCTGAGATAGAAAAAAATTAGTACATATGGATACCTCAATCCCCAAGAAATGTCGTAGTGGACCCAAATCCTTCATGTGAAAATTTTGATGAAGGATTTGAGTCGATCAATGTCAGAAATATCACTGTCAGTAATGAAAATGTCATCCACATAGACTATCAAGAGAATGTTGTCTATTGTAGGATTGATGATAGAAAATATAATAATCATTTATTCTTTGACAGATATCAAATCGAAGAACAACAGTGCAAAAGCACTCGAACCAAGCATGAGGTGACTGTTTGAGGTCATACAATGATAGACAAATGTGACAAACCTTTAAAGACTCCCCCTAAGCAACAAATTTTGGTGTTTGATCCATATAAACTTCATTATCAAGAAAACCAAGAAAAAATCATTTTTAACATCAATCTGATGAAGTGGAAAGTGATATGAAGTGACAAAGAGATAAATAAGTGAATCGATGTCATCTTGGCTACCAGATAAAAGGTATCAAAGTAGTCAATGTCATGCATCTTCACATAACCCTTGTAAACAAGTTTGTCTTTGATACACAATTAAGATAATCATCGGCATTGACGCACACAATATAGATCCACTTGCAAACAATAACCTATTTATCTAAATGAATATGGACAAGATCCCAAATATGTTTGGTTTCAAAGACATAAAGTTAATCCTGAATTGACATTAACTAGGTGGGATGATATTTTACCTCAGCTATAGTGCACGATGTCAAGTGAGCAACCAATGTCGCAATAGCGCTAGTGGTAGCCACAAATAAGACCTGATAAGTTTTACATGAGTGGAAACCTTTTCAAATCACAAAAGTAAACTTTGATGATAAAGGATCAAGAGTAGATGAATCATCAGGTGTGGTAGTAGCATCAGGCCCTCCAGTGGCAGGTGTGCTAGATCGGTGAGTATAAACCTGACCAAATCATGATCCAAAAAAATAACTTGGAAGAGATAGGGTTGGTGGGGTATCGAGATAGTATGGAAAAATAAATTCAAAATCATGAATGATAGATACTGGTGGGAAATTGAGAAAATAAAAAAATGAGGATTAGACAAAGGAAACATCAACCAAACCAATACGACATAACGATGCAAATCTAGAGAAAAATAGTGATATTCTCACAGATTTTGGGAGTATCAAAGAAAGATTCATCTGAGATTGCACACATCAAACTTGGTAATCGATAGGAAAATATCCCGAACAAAACACACACAACCAAAAATGTGTAGAGGCAAGGAATGATGTGCTGATGTTGGAAATAATGAATGAAATGGTGTCTCTCCTTAAAGAAAAAATGATGTAAGGCTGTTTATAAGATATGTGGTTGTGAGAATATAATCTCCCCAAAAAATGATCGAAACTTTCTTCTAAAATAAAAGGGCACAAGAAACTTCTAACAGATGATGGTTATTTCGTTCTACAACACCATTTTGTTGAGGTGTATCAGGACAATAAGTTTGATGGATAATGCTATGATCGTCAAGAAAAGACTGAAAAATTCCAAATAAATATTCACAACCATTATCAGAACACAAACAGTGATGTTTGATAGGAAATTTGGTGTGATTTCTTGATAATAGGAGAGAAACACGGTAAAAATTTCAAAACGATTTTTCAAAAAATTGACCCAAGTCATTGGTGAAAAATCATTGATGACAATAACAAAATATCAATAGGCTAATTTAGATGGAATAGGACCAAGTCACCATATATCAAAATGAACCAAAAGAAAAGGAGTGGATGTGTGGGGATTGCTCGGGGAACATAGGTGACATGATGATGTTTTCCATAATGATAGGACTCGTGGTAAAAAGGAAGTAGAGGATCCAACCCTAGAAAAAGTTTATGAAGAATGGGAGTAGGTGGATGACCAAATACATAATTATGTTTAAGGGCATGAGCAGAAGTGGAAGGACAGGTGAGATCTGGGGTTGAGTTAAGCACATACACACCACCCTGAACGCGTTCACTACCAAGCACCCGAGTCATCGAATCCTCTTGAAAGATAAATAAAATAGGTGAGAAGATGGTCTGGCTCTATAAATCAAATAAAATTTTACTAATAGATAGTAAATTAAAGGTAATACTGGGAAAAAAATGCAACGGAGGATGCGTTAAGCCAGAACTAATCGTACAACTCCCATAACCAACAATCTGCATTGTCGGACCATCGACCATAGTAATATCCTCTCCAGTTGAAATCGAGTGATAGGAATGAAGAACACCTAAATCCACGATGATATACTCTGACGCACTAGAGTCAATAACCCATGAGATGGACCGTTGGGATAGACACGCAACTAGAGGATCTCCATGAGCAACAATGGAATTAGATGATGTCATAGTGTGATAGAAGACCAAAAATAGAGGGTCGTTGGGTGCTGAAGATGCACATTGAGAAGGTGTTAAAGGTGAAAAAATGATAGACAATGGGTGTTGAGTCATTATCCACTGTGATCAATCATGGTAGAGGAAGTCAGGATAGTAGCTACTGAAAATGCACAACTAGAACATCTGGGTATCAATTAGGTTATAGAAGAAAAAGAATCATGGATAGTGGAGGGGTGAAGTTATGTAGTTTGGGGCATCGCATAGGGAGAGGCGATCTACTAGAGGGGTCGCACTAGGAGAGGTGATGAGCTGAGGGTTGCTGCACAGGTAGGGGTGATCAGCTGAAGGGATTGGTGCACTAGGAGGGGAAACATGCAGAAGGCATCACACAAGAACTGTCATGCGGGAGGCGTCACGTAGGGAGCTTCCATGAAGGGAGGGGTCATCGAAATAGAGGTGAAGACATGAACAGGGCAGAAGGGACCATTGCGTAGGAGTTCAACACAGAAGGAACCATCACGTGGGAGGGGGCGTGTAGGGTGGGGAAATGGGAAAAATAAGGCACATGATAACATTCCTCTGATGCTATGTTGAAATGGAAACCGTACCTCACAATGAGGTAAGATGATTTATTTATTAATGAGAAAAGGAGTACAATATATATCTCACACTAATGTGGGACATGAATATTAAAAATATCTAATACTCTTAACAATAGATATATGATAATAATATTTAAAGAAATTTTGGTGTCTCTAGAATTACATCAACAATTTTAAGATGGTGGGATTATCTCTCTCATTCCTCGATAAGAGGAAAAATTACCATTTCCATGGAAATCCCAGTTTTCTAAAAAACACACCTAGATGAAAGAACACTTCAGGTTTTCCTTTGAATTCACATTGATCGGCTGCAACCAAATGAGGCCTCATCAAATCATTGTGTATTTATGACTGTGGTTTTACTGGGTGCTCTTGGTTGTAGCTGTCAATGCCAGCTCGAAGAGTCTCTCCCACTCCCATAAATAGCCATACACATGCGGCCGTAGGTTTGGACCAGGTCATAAATGACTAGATAAGGTTTAAAATAATTGATATGGGAAATAATAGAGCCACAGGAGGGTGGGAATGTATTGGAGGAAAGGGAAGTTGGATCCCTTTTAGAGGAATATGACTTGTAAAGCTTTGACGGTCAGTTCTCTCAATGGGTATGGGCTTGTATCCTCCAAAACTATGTTTTTTTAAGGGATAACATATGGGATATCAATTCTAGTTTTAATTAAAATATAATCCAGCCGTAATTTATGTGCAGGGGTTATGATGGGAACAGGGTATTTTGGTTAAAACAAAAGAATTGGAGCTCAGTGTTCAGCAACAGGCAGACTTTTACGAGTTAATGAACAGGAAAATATATAAGGCCTTCGATCCCCTTAAAAATGATTGAAAATATATAATATCCTAATTATATTCTTATTAAATCAATCTACTAAAAACAAAAATCATACTGAAAAGGATGTTTTAAAAATACTATACCAGGTCATACCAATCTCAACAAAATACTAGTCACAAAACCAGGATCGAGGGTATTTTTGAAAAAAAATAGCAAAACATTGAAGCATTCCATAAAAATCATATCCCACTGACAGTGTTATGCACGTATTCAGAAGTTCATGGACCTGATAAACTATATCAGGCATGTAATATGTAGGGTTCGTTCTATGTCTTTGGTGAAAATTGTAATGTTCATCCGAGTTCAAAATATGGAAAGTCAACATGAACCAACACGACCAATAAAAATCATTAAGTAGACAAAGGAATCCCATAAATTTCAGTGATAACTTGCACTAAACAAAAAAGAAGAAGAAATACGTAGAAGCATGTGAAAAATAACATGTATAATTCCTAAAAATTTCCACCTTTGAGAAAAAAACTATAAAGAATTCCGAAAAATAGGGAATTAAAAAAATTGTGCACCTTTCCAACTTTTCCAACTTCCAATGATTCCTTTTCAAGTAAAATGATGGCCCCTGGATTTGAGGTGTCTTCATATGGGAAAATCAGAATACCAGGATGTTCATCCACTGCCCCCTCCTTCTCTTCAATGCATTCTTCTATATCTTCATTGTTGTGGTTTAGCTCCTTCCACAGGCGCTTTATCCCCTTGGCTTTGTAGGCTCGTACTATCTATTAAAACACACTCCATTAGATACGGGTGTATCAAAGGGAAGAACAGGCCAAAGTAGGGAGGAGGAAGGAAGTCGACTAAGCCTTATTTGAAACTAGAGTGTCAAATAAGGGTGTGCGGATTTTCAAAAACCTGCCAAAACCATTGGTAACCAAACTAAAACGATAAATTAACTGAATAGATTGTAGCATGAAAAACGAGGTATTAGGAGTATAAATTCATTCAATCTAAAAAATAACTTGTATTTTAATAGATACATGTAAGATAAAGGAATGTACAAAAAAATGTTATGGTAAAAAAAAGATAAAACAATCAATAAAGAAAATTAAAAAACTTTAACTGATTACGAGGTCCCAGAGAGAGAGATTTAGGGGGAAGGGGGGACAAAAATAAAGATAAAAAATTCCTTATTTGTTGTTAGGTGAAAGGAGGGATCCTTCATGTTTGGTTCACTTCAACAATGCACAGCCACACACTCAAAAAAACCCTAATTTTTGCATCAATGAAGAACCTTGTGATAAAAAAAAATACAATATCTAGACTCAGATGAAATAAAATGTTAATAAAACTAATACCAGTTCAATCCCAAAAACAAGGGATAATTCATATATAAAGGACTAAAATCAGCAAACCCAGAAGAGAAAATTTATTAGTAATATTAAGGTAGATATTTGAAAGGATTTTATCACACTCATAGCCAAAGATAAGGATAAAAATATTGAAAGGCCGATTGATCGGATGCAGAACAGAGATGCTCTGTTCACGGGTAAAGGGAAGGTAGGCACTGGGTATAAGAGAGAGAGGGTGGGATAGGGGAGGGAAAAGACAACATTTTCCTAAAGGAAGGAGGTGAGGATATTTTATCCCTGTATATCTCTATAGAGGAAATCAGGGGTTCTTAATGGGATAGACCGGTGCAGACTAAACCAAAGCCCTCATTTTACTGGCCAAGAAATTGCTAGCCCATTTAAGCCGACATTAAATGTAGGATTAAAAAAGGTCCAATCTGTGGGTAGCACTAACCAGTGGGCCAACCCGCATTGCATAAAGTTACTTAAAATTTTTCTAATAACCAAACAATTCACATATCATCCATAATTCATGTTTAATTTAAGAAATAAATTATCACTGCTTACTGGGAGGGAAAATAAAGCACTGTAGTAACTAAATTACACATATAAACCCCATGAAATCAATATGTATTTCATAACACCAGCAGAAAACATCCAAACTAAACATTATTTATGACAACAAATGTAAAAAAGACATGCAAATATTTAATTCAAACCACATTGTTCCCATATTGAAACCAGTATAATAGAAATCAAACTAAGTGATAGATAAAATTAACATAACACATGAGAACATTTTTTAGAGAAAAAAAATGTATGATATATCATTAAAAATAATAAATTAAAATTAAAATTAATTAAACAAACCAACAAAAATATCAAACAGACATGTTTTCATGTTGATGTTGGAATACTATATCAAAAAAATAAATTTGGGTCCTCAAAGTAAAGAAATAAAACATTCAGACCAAATAACAATCAACAATGAATATAAAAAAATGAAACATTTTTTTAAATACATTCAAAAATAAAACTATTTTATTTGACCAGAAAATATAAACAACATAAAAATACTGATTATTGAGAATGAAATAAGAACACCTCTGTGAGAAAGAGGAGTGATCATATACTGCCATAGATGGAAACAAGGAATCAAGACATTGTATCCATCTCAAAAAATAGAAAATCAAATGAATTGGGATTTAATAGCAACAATATACTGAAAAATAGGAGAACACAAAATATGTCTAACCTATAGAGGCTAAGGGAGGAGGAAGGTAATCAAAATAGATTAGGGTTTATCCCTCTCACTTGGTTGCATCTTATCTAGAATCCTCCCTGAAAGCCTGTAGTGGAGAAAAAGGAAGGGTCAAGAAGATTTAGATAGGGTTTGGGTCACACTGATTCAGACAAAGAAGAAAGCTCCAAATGGTTTTGGTGGAAGAAGTGTGGATCTGGTCGGTATGACAGGATGGCCCACTACAATAGGAGAGAGAGCGTCGATCCAGCAGATGGAGTGAAGGGAGTCGGTGCGGCCTGAAATCTCTAGGTGGTAGATGCAATGACATAGAGGGTGGGAGGAGGGAGTGGGGGCATGTGGGACTGCATGTAATATGTGAGGGAAGTGAAGGGAGGTTCTATTGTGTAATATGGTTTGTAAAAAGCAGAAAAATGGTGGAGGCAATGAAAATTAATCAATTTATTTTAATTTCATGTTATGACAATAAATTATCATTTTCCCAAATAAAAATCAATCAATATTTTTAAAAATCAATATAATTTTGTAGAGGGAATCACATAAAACACCAAAAAAATTCAATCTAATTATTTTTATACGAGAAACATTATTTGTTTTGGTTTCAATGTATTGATTTTTAAGATCCTATAAAGTAGAACTGTCCTTGTGAAATTCAGTATTGACTTCATCACTTGTATCAAATCACTCTTGATTTAATTCATGTTCTAAATCTCCAAGTGGGATATGGAATGACAAAGATAGTGGGAGGAGGGAGTGGGGGTCGATGGGATTGCATGTGATGTGCACGGGAAGTGAGAGAAGGTTTCATTGTTTAATATAGTTTGTAAAAATATTGGGTGGGGAAATGAATATCAATAAATCTTTTTTAGTTTCATGTTATAACCATATATCATTATTTTCACAAGTAAAAATCAATCAATATTTTTAAAAATCAATCTAATTTTGTACGCGGAAGTCCATGAAACTCAAAAAAATCAATCTAATTAGTTTTATAAGAAAAACATTATTTTCTTTTGTTTCATTGAAGTGATTTTTTGGATTCTCTAAAGCAAAACTGTCTTTTTGAAATTCAATGTTGACTTCGTCACCTGTATCAAATCTTTCTTGATTGAATTCATGTTCTAAATCTCCAGGTGTGAGATGGAATGAAAGAGAGAGTTGGAGGAGGGAGTGGGGGCGTGTGGGACTATGTGCGATGTGTGAGGGAAGTGAGGGGAGGTTTCATCCTTTAATATGGATTGTAAGAAACAAAAAAAACATGGGGGCAATGAAAATCAATCAATCTTTTTAAATTTCCTATTATGACCCTAAATCGTCATTTTTTTTTAAAAAAATATTTTTTAAAATCAATATGATTATGTATGGGGAAGCATAGAAACCTAAAAAAATCAATCTAATTATTTTTATAAGACAAAAATTATGTGTTTTTGTTTCATTAAAGTGGTTTTGAAGATCCTCTAAAGCAGAATCGCCTCTATAGAATTCAATGTTGACTTCATCACTTATATCAAATCTTTCTTGATCACTTTAAATTTCTAAATAAATTTACAAATAATATGTTAAGTAAAATGTCAGAAAAACTTCATAGACTAAAATGAGATGAATTTGAAATAGTTTTAAATGCTTGATTCATATCTATCATCTTGTTGCATAATTTAATGTCATATTTCATTTGAAAGTACTCAAATTCAACAAAAATTAATTTTCATATAAAAGAATTAATTATACATAATTAGTTATGTATATTAGGAATCAATTCAGGGAATATGCACATAACTATATAAAACTATATTATTCACATAACTATAGAAAACTATATTATGAACATAACTATATACAACTATATTATAAAAATGGAACCCAATCCGCATAATATATTTAATAGTATTTAATGATCACAACCCAATAATAAATGAAGAACAATTTGAATGATCGCAGTGTATATACCCATGAAAATTCTATTGGATGTTTTGTATTATAAGTTAAATAATAGGAAAAAAACATTTTAACTTCCTTTATTTTTAATAGGGGTATATGCGTTATGATCAAACAGACACATGTGGTTTAAAATTTTATGGTTGGTTTAAAGAAAGAGTTTAAACCTACTTAAATAAAGGTAATTAAAATGTATAGTTCGTTTAAAAAATGTTTAAACCAACTTAAATAAAGGGAAGTCAAATGTAATACAAAAATTTCAATAAACTAATTGTACATGTTAAATAATAGATATTAAATATTGTAATCTTCGTTATGTGGTAAATAATATACAAAGGTTGGTTAAAATAATTAAACCAATTGCACTACAATTCATTGAAAATACTTGTGAAAACAAAAACATGTGGTGAATTTCATCTTTTTACATATGTTTTCAATTTATAATTGAAACATACAAGAAATTAAATATTTCATATCATTGGGTATGAAGACGACATTGTTATAGCACTTGAAATAGATCATCGGGAGGTTGCATCATAAGGCACAACCAGTAAGGAAATAAAATTTAAATTTAAGACCCAAAAATAATTATACATGTTATGTGAAATGGGTTTTAATGATGTACTATGAGTTCGTTTAAATATTTCTTGAAATATCTAATTTTTTCTGCATTATCTATAATGAATAAAATTTTGAAAGAATATTGTTCTAATGATTGTTTTCTATTCTGTATATTGAATTTCGACACTTCAACATTGACAAGAATAATTTTATATTTTAATATACGTATAGGTTAAAAGGAAATATAAACTCATAATTCTCATGTATTTTAGATAATTTCATTCATTACAATTTGTACATACATAAGAAAAGAATATATGAAAATTATTTAATTACCCGAATTAATATATATCTTAGATCTGAAGTTTTTTATATAAATTCCTTAACCTATTTTTCAAAGAGGATGGTCTCAATAGATCTACCATTATCATTGATTAGTAGTTGGACTTGGTATCTTATATAATAAAGTATTCAAGTTAGACCAAGTTTAAATTTATATCAAAGATGTCATAAGTTGATATTTTTTCAATGCACCATTCAATGTCTCATCAAATTATGTAAGATAGAAATGTAATTTGTTTTATATTATAATAACCAGATGTTTTAAAATTATTAACGATATATGAAATATGTTGGGTGTAAATTTCTATGACATTATTTAAAAGATAATAATCATTGCAAACTACACCGTGATAGTCATAAAATGTCATAAAAATTGAATATAAGCTTGGGGATTTAGGGATACTACCTTAGAATAGTTTATGGAGGTGATGCATTACAGTTATGATGTCGAATGTTTCCATTTAAGTGATCTACCTTCTTTCTCCAAGAAATGTAGGGTTCATAATACAAGTTATAGTTACTTTGAATTTTTTCACTATATCCATCATTGTGCACTTTGTAACCTTTAATCCAAGAAATTCATCATTAATGTATACCATGTTTTAACTGTTTTTTTGATTAGTCAAGAGTAAAGATTTAACTGCCACTAATGAAATCCATTATCTAACATCGGTGCATGATCTAATTTATACTATTTTTTTTCTTCTTATCAATCATCTGAAATAATATTCTAGACGATATAGAACGTATATATGATGTTTTTCTCATGTTATCACATGTTTTTTTTAGTATTTTCAGCATAAAAATGATTAAATAATGTTAATAATTTTCTAAAGAAACAGAAGCACTAATTTAAGAAGATTTAAGCATGAATATATTAATGTAGATGTAAAATTCGAAAAGTTACCATGAATAGAAACTTAGCAGAAATATATAATCATATAGTAAGTTACAAATGATATATAGTATACAAAATAAATATTCTAACATGAGATGAGTAAGACAAATGATCACATCTTTCTAAAATAATTCACTATAGGAATTTTTGGATTGAGTGGAAGCTATATTGCATTTATATTTGTGGTAAAAATTACCATGTTTAAACAATGTTGAATGAGATTTAATGAATAAATAGTACCACATTTTTCTTTGGGAATTTGATATTTAATATTTAAGAAATATTGAAAGAACATAATGATGATTCGCTTTGCATGCAAAAGTTTCATGACTAAAATGTTAGTTGGACCAGTTTCATCTTTCAAAATTATTGTAATTAGTTCACCAAATACATCACACAAAGTCAAACAAATAGTTATTTCTCTAACATTTAATTGGAAATGTAATATAAATTCAATTATAAACTGTTCGTGTTATTGTGTTTGAAAATTTAAATTCAAATTACCTGTCATCAATTAGAGTTAGTTTCATTCTCATGTTATCTTTTCCCCATGATTGGATTGGCTAATGATGATGCAACTTTCCAATAACATATAATATAATATTACCATTAACAAAAGTCTAACATAAATTAAAAAAAAAGATAAATAAAAGGAACATTTACCAATGATAAATTTCCTAGGCACCCTCCTTTGTTTGATGTCATCATATGGAATGAAATTAAATATGAAATGGGGTGATTGAATGTTATAAGGTTTTATATGAGTTTTCGAGTTAAAAATGATTTTGTACTCATGATGACTTCCTAAATAATTCCCTTTATTTTCAATAATTTTAAATTTATATATCACCTAACCCAATACTTCAAGTAGAATAGTTTTGTACCTTGTTATAAGTTGTTGTACACTAATTTTGGATTTAATGGTTGTTTCCTGCATATTTTAATATCACTCATAGGTTTAAAATAATAGTGGATATAGTGATAAATAAATTGAATTGAATATTTATTTGAATAATGGTTGATGTAAATTGAATTTTGATATATATTGTCATTAGGATTTCAAGAAATGTTGAAAAAAAAACAAAACAATTGTTGGTTAATAAGATGTATGCATACTCAGAGGTATGTACAGTTACACGGGAAATTCAAAGGCATGTGTATTTTCAGGAGATGTAGAAGTATTTTTTATAGTATGTGTAACAACTTAATTGTAGTAATATACTATGTGAGATAAAATGTACATATTTAGATGCATACTGCATGTATCAATTAATTGTAGTAATATACTTTGTGAAAATTACTTCAGATGCATACTTATGAAACAAATATCAATCAAGCTGCCCATTTACATATCCATTTCATAGGCCGATCTGTGCGGTAATATACTCATAGTGTATGCATAACCTACTTTTTCACATATTTTATGCAATAAAGAGATGTATACTTGACATATCTATTAATTACAGTAATATATTGTAGTAATTAAGATAATTATAGTAATATATTACTGTAATTAATCTAATTACAGTAATATACTCTATGGTAATTGTAATATTCAAACCAGTATGCACAGTACATTTTTATTCAGATGTATACTGTACATATATTTTGGTTTAAACTGCCATTATTTGCAACATGCATAGTTACTTTTTTTCTTAATCAACTACATGTGAATTTTCAACATGCTTTACCTGCCCACCTATTGTTCATCTTTATATTTATATCCATTTTCTCTATGAATTACATGTATGCATACTCTATGCGACACAATGTATAAAGTAATACATTTATGTAAATTTTAGTGAGATAAAATGAATGTATTAATATACTCTGTGAGATACAATTTACATTTTAGTGAGATAAAATATATTCCTATACATTTTAGTGAGATTCAATATATTACTGTACATTTTAGTGAGATACATTTTAGTGAGATACAATATACTCTGTGACATATAATTCATGTGGTATTAAATCTATGAGATAGTATATATTCAATAATATATATATATATATATATTGTGAGATATGATGTATTTAGTATTAAATCCATGAAATACAATACATTTTAGTGACATGCAGTGTATGCAGTATTACATGTATTCATGCTCTGTGAGATACAATTTATGCAGTAATATATTCCTGTACAGTTCAGTGAGATGCAATAAATCTATGAGATACAATGTATGTAGTAATATATTTCAGTACATTTTAGTGATATACAATGTATGTAGTGAGTTACAGTGTATTCTTTATGAAAACAATGTATGCAGTGAGAAATAATGTATGCAATTGGATACATTCCATCGTGATAAAATGTATTCTCTATGAATACATTGTTATTTCATGTTATCTATTAATCTTCCTAATAAAATATTAACATATTTAGTACTATTTCAAGTTTTTTTCTTAAATTCCATACACGTAATACATAATTATAACATACATCTATTTTTAGATAGTAAAAATTCAAAGAGGTGAAATATAATGATTAACTAATTAGAAAACATATATATACATCATTATTAATACAATATATACCATAGCTTAGATTTTAGTATTTATAATTGTTTATGTAAAGCTATAATATCTGACCCACATTTTCATCAGTAAATAGTAAATCAATGACTGCTATTTAATCTTAGAATATTGATGACTTTGTGAACCACATCTGAATGATGTGTACTTCAATTTTCAATGTTGCATCATCTTCAATGGAAATTTATCATAATTGAGTATCCAAATGGTCCATTATTAATAAATTTCATTAATAATGAAAACAATAATTTTTTTAGTAAATATATCATCATTATTAAATGAGTAACATAAAATAAAAAAATACATTAAAGCTATAAATTTCAATAAACTGTAATAGTTCAAATTTATTTATACCTAATGTCAGTTTTGAAAGATTTATTTATAAACAACATTATCTATATGCCTAAATGGATTGTTATCATTGTCACATATCAGTAATTTCAAACCTGTCTTGTTTTTTAATCTAGATATTTCTACATATAACTAACCATGACAAAAAATAGTTTATCATAAGTATATGTCAACAAAAGAAAGATATAGTCCTTAAATTTTGATAATAGTCATTGAAAATGAAATAGTTAAAGGATATTATCCCATTTAAAGATTGAATGGACACCTAGAACCTGAATGAGTCATATTTACTCTGGTTATGAAAGTATGTTTTCTGCAATCAGTGTCGATTAGAATCTAACCTCTGATTACATGATCTCCTAAATTCATGACTATTAATCGCATTCCATTACAAAGTCTGTAAGATTAGTCTACATTTCTTAATAACATAATTGGTACCCCCACTCTGAGTTTTAATTTATGAAATGGAAAACCATAGATATTGATTCAATTTAGAATGTCTAGGGTATATATGTTCTCTGGTGTGTCTCTTTCAAAACCTTCTTGGCAAATTTAATCAAAATTGAGATAGAATTTATCTCGTAATGAATGATAGCATGAAATTGTTCAATTGTTGGACAACATCACATGTTGGTGATAAAATAGCTTGTTCTTTTAAGTATTATGGGTCATTGTACTTCATAGATAAAGATGGGTATGTGCTTTGAATTATAACATCAACTAGGTTTTGAAATGCAGTAAGTAGAAAACCTTCTAGAATGTAAATTTACATCTCACCGTATGATTGATCACCAAGCATGCCATCACCGATTTTCATAATCCAACTTGCGAAATCATAGAGTTCAAAAGAGTCCATAGAGTTCATAGATTAAATTAGTCTCATGTTCACAGTGAGGTGGAAAACATGATAATGTTTCCATAGATAATAGGAATTTATAGACTTGAAAATACTATATTGCTTCTATTCCCACAATGAAAATGGATAAAATCTACTAAAAATATCCAACAAAGATAGTTTTTTTCCATCAAATGGTAGATAATAAGCATGCAAGATCTTTCTTGACATTATGCTCCTCATGGTATGATCCTAATATTTAAAGAAATATTTTTGTACCATTGGTACCACATCCCAAATAATTAATTTTTTTCTTTGTAAAAGTTCAACCAATTCAGTTTATTTTTGTATGTTTCAAGTTGATTTATCTATAAAAACTATTTGAATGAAAAATAAAGTGTGTGTTGTTCTCCCACCAGGAAGTATCAAGGATGTTATACCACTTAATTCTACAACAAGTACAATATGTCCCTATGAGTGAGGTTGTGTCATTATTATTTTCCATAATAAAGTTTTATTTTTGACTCCATATCCATGTACAAAGAGAACACCTCTGGTGGGAATGTTTGATTCATTAATAATTGTGTTTATCACATTTTCTTGTTTATTGGTCAGTTTTCCATGTATAATAGCAAATTCTTCTCGAAGGTTTTCCTTATTATAATTTTCTCTCAAGAAATAAATTTATTTCCAATGAATGTAGTAAATGAATATGGAATATGCATAGGAGGATAATCATTCAATGATCTTCTGTGGGAGTGAAGCATGTTGTCAATATTCAATAATGCATATTGTTGTAGTTGATGATCTATGAGATGTATTTATGTTATCATAAAATCTTATTAGATATGAATAGAATATGTATTTTTGAAATAATTTCTATCAAATAATGGAAGAAAAAATAGTTTCAGGGTGATATAGAGGATATAGAAATAGGATAAAGTAATACATTTATATTTCTAAGAATGAGTTGGTTATTTCAAACAAAGTAAGATAGTTTGGTTATAACATATAATTTTTAATTTTGTGAATGGGTTAGTTATTTATTTTAAAAAGAATAAAATAGAACATGAATTTATAAAAATAAATTATTTCAAAAATAGTATGTAAAAGGTTTATAAAATCCTATTATAATGCATGTAGTAGTGGGAATACAGTTTGTAACTCTATGAATTATTTAAAGAAATGTTCATTATAGTCTCTATGGAAAAAAATTATAGTTTCTCAACATAGAATTAATGACTATTATAGTAGTCTGAAGAAAAAATTAATATTTTTTGCATATCATTAGTGTTTATACCCAACACACAACTTATTCTCAAAGTAGTAAGATAAATAATTAATATATATGATTATAGTAAAAAATTATTTTGATATATCTATACATTTTAAGGTTCAATTATAGAATTTATATGCTTTAAATGAATATTTACATCACTAGAATCCATTTTAAAACTGAAGAGGATGCTTTTCATAATACCTAAAATGCATACAATTGCATGAATTTTGGGAAAGATAAATGGATATTCTATGTTTAGTTATTTAGATAAATAAAAAATAGTATGAATATAATATATATACCAGTAGTGTATTGGTTATATTATTAGACATACAATAAGAAATATTTTAAAATTTATACAACATGTAAATAACATATTACGTTGATTACTTCAAATAAAAACATAGTTATTGACTATATACAAACAAGAGTAAACATATACACAACAGCACTAACTTTTGAATACAAAATACCTGTAGAAATTTAATATTGTTTAGTGTATATACAGTTGTAAGTGCTATTGTGAATGCACTAAATTAATGAAAAAATGAGAAGAATATGAAAATGTGAACTCTTTTCATTATGTAATTTAGAGTTATGTCATAAGTAAATATAAAAGGGATAAAGTAATATAGTAATATAAAATTCATATACCTTGGAATTTTAATATGTTTTGTTGAATATATTTAATATCTTTAGAAAATATTTTCAAGCTGCTACTCCATACATGGTCTGGTCATGAAACTGTGTTTGAGAATAATAAGTTAGAAAAAAAACCTCCGTAAGGAATTCCTCTTTTCCAAAACTGAAGTTTTTGTAATAACATCAATGAATTATATATCATCACTAAGTAATCCCAAAGAATAGTAGGCTTCTCTGAAAGTGTGATGGATGATATGATTGATATTCAAGATATCATTAAAATAAGTTGGACCTGTAACTTTAATGAGAAAAATTCTAAGAAAATAAAACACTCCAATTGTGGGAGGAACATAATTTAATCTACCAATAGAAAATCCTCACTTTTTGGGATATCATATTCATTCTTGATTTTGGTAAATAAATTTTGTAGGAAATCCAATATATGTGAGATGTAGTGCTTTAGGGTATGTTTTGTTTTCTTCAAACCAAGTGGAGAACAATGTTTGGGCGATATTTATTTTCTATAGAATGTCATCAAGATTGAATCCATCTTAATAATTTGTGTTTTGTTCACCATGAAATTGGAAGTAAAATATTTTAATTAGGGGAAACATAAAATGGATATTATAACCATGTATTCTCCAAGAATACTCACATGGTGGAATATATCGACAATCGTAGTAAATTTTTATCTCATCTACCTATTTTTGACCTTCCTCTATATTTTTTGTTCCATATAGAGAATATGTGACTCATTCATGCCCTTTTTTGATGTATTTAAACAAATAATTTTTTGAATGTAACTGATTATATGTTTTAATGTTGAGGTGAGCTTGGTATTTAACCAAAAGAGTTGAATTATAAGGGAAAACATAACGATTGTCTAGTTTAACACCATTATTTGATATCATTCGACTTATTTCTCGTCTTCTATATGTATAATATCCATCCTCATCCAAACATGAATATTAACAAAATTTTTTGGAAAAAACTTTGACCACTTAAAATTTTTTCATGAAAGGTAATCATGGGTTATCAACACCACATTGTCCATGAATCATGTAGTTTTTACAAATTAATATAGAAGTGGAAACTCTCTTTTATCTGGTAATTCTATTGAAAGTATCTAATTTATAGAATAATTTATTGATATTTTATATTTATATTCAAGTAATACTTGTATATGGACATGAGACAGACCACGTTTTTGAAATTCAATGGTGTGTACACCTTTATAAAGAAGTAGATCAGTGTAACTTGTATTTGTTTTTAAAAAAGGCTATAATGATATGTTACAATGAATTTGAAGATAAAAATGATACATGATTCATACTTTCCAAAAAGAGACACATATTTTAAATATTTCATTAAATGGTCAACCTTGACATTGAAAACCCTTGATAAAATTTTGTGGACAATCCGCTGGATGGAGGTTATGAAATTTATGAAACTGTGTAATGTCTGGATAATACGGGTTGCATGTGAAAGTGAGGAAGGAATCTATATATCCAACCTAGTTACAAATTTTCATTGCATCATGATAATTTTGAATCATGTATCTTAGTCTACCTGTGAAAGATAAACGAAAAATAATATGTTTTCTTTAAAGTGTACTATCACACTCACCTCTTAGGATAGATTCTTGCGAACAACTATATAACTCAAATCTTAATTATTTTTTTATTAAATCTAATGAAGGAAAAAAGTTGAGATTTGACATTTGTATATGCATTAACTATAAATTTTTGTAAGATTCATCTTGAATGTAAGAGTATCACATATTGATTTGGTCTGAATTGAAGCTGACATGAAAAGTACTCTCTCACTGTTACTTTGTGAACTTTTGATGTTATGGAAGATGAATTGTGATAAACATTAATATAATAACCATCTTTACCAATGAAAAATATTATGTAATATTACAACTAAAGATATAGATGATGAAGTTCATCTATATGTTTCAAGTCACCTGATCATGTTTCTATGATGATATCTATGTCCTCGTTAATATCTTCAATATCACCAATTATTAGCATAAAAAATTATGATGATGTTGGAAAGTTGTATGTATGTGAATATAATACCCTTCATATAATTAGCCTTAGATTCAAATTTGCGAAAGAATTTGTATTGAATAAATTATTTAAAGTTCTTAAAGTTTCAAAGGATCAAATAATAGCTGATAAGGGGGGGTCAAATCAGTTGTTCACTTTGATAAGTTTCAATACTTTTTAAAAACGTACCCCCTAAAACCTATTAAGATATATTTTCTTATCATATTTTTATAAATACTCATGCATAAAAAATTAGGAAAGAAATTAAATCACATAAGATTTACAAGGTTTGGACTTAGTGTGAGAACACACATCATTATCATAGCCACTCTCGTGGGACTATGGAAATACATATTTATGAATAAGTGAATACAACTTGTTCCAACTCTCATTAGAAATCTTTTATCTTCCGATAGGAAAGATTATATCGAATACTGTCAGTTTACAAAGTTTCTTACAAAACAATTAATCCAAAAAAAAGAGTAATTCTTTGTTCAATTTTCTCTAAAAAATATCATTTTGTATCTTATTTTTCTAGATCCAATTCTCTCAATCTGATGAGGTCAATAAAATTCTCCCATACTCAATATGCACTTCTCCAACTCATATCAAATGCTAAGTCTGATCTTCCACAATTCTATAAACTTAATACGATGGACTAGATATGATGAACCCATTCTCAATCTGCAAAAAATAAACTCTACTCAAACATTCAATACAATCTTCTCAATACAATGTTACTCAATATGATTTTCTTTTCTGGTAAATAAAACCTTCAGGTGTTTGATATTTTCCAGAGATATCATTCTGGAAAGAACTTTAACTCGAATTGTTCATCGCTCTTCCTTTTATACTTATGTAAAAGTTGCTATGAATGAAATATATGAGCAACTATTTATAGGAAACTCAAAAAATAAAAGCAGGAAACTTGAAAACTTTTTCCACTTCCTCAAAATTTAAAAACTCTGAAAAACAATCACATTTAAACATCAACTTCAACTTCTTCAATCCTCCTCAGATTTATCCAAGATTTATAAAAAAAATTAATTTCAAGTTTGAACTCTTCAACTCTTTATATAAAACTTATGGAATCTTCTTTTTACGTTTTCTTTTTAATTAGATCATTATGACTTACATTTCTTTCTCAAATCATTATGATTTGTTTCCTTCTCATCTCTCTATTTCTTTCTCAGATCATTATGATTTCTATCCCTTTCTTAGCTCACTGTGATTTTTTTCCTTCTTAGCTCATTACGATCCCTTTCTTTCTCAACTCATTACAATTTCTATTTCTTTCTGATCTCATTATGATTTCTGTTTCTTTCTTAGATGATTATGATTTTTGTTTCTTTCTCAACTCATTACAATTTTTATTTCTTTCAAAACTCATTATGATTACTATTCTTTTATTGGCTTATTATGATTTCAGTTTATTTATCATCTCATTATGATGGAATTATTCACTCTACAACTTTTAAATTCCATAAACTTCACAAGATTTAAAAATTCTAACATATTACAACTTCTGAGTTTGGTACTTTTGGAAACGCTACAATATTTACAATTCCTCCATTTCTTCAAAATCTTTTCTCATGAGTATGGTTCATGATTTATGAGAACTTCATGATTAGTAAATCATCATCTAACTTATTTAGAAATTTTGAGAACTTTCTAACTCATGAATTCACTTTCTTAAACAAACCTCTTCAACATAATTACTAATTCTATTCTTAAAAACATCAAAACCTTAGTTTGAAAACCCATTTCCAGAAAACAAAAAACTCCCCCCCCCCTTTATGTTTGGGTTTGAATAATCAGCAACTTTCAAATTTCTTATAGAACTCATTACGATGGACTGGGTCCGATTCATGGAAAACAAAAACAGTCTTATACAGAATGGTTGGTTTTCAACAAATACAAAAACTTTGTTGCAACAATTTATCACAAAGGTTCTTCAATCCCCCCCTTGGATTTGTTGAAAACCCTTGTCAGCAACTTTTCCAACTATCAGAATTTTTTCACAACTCAACTATTGTAAACAAATCAAGCTTTTTTTACTTTTATAAAAACATATAATTTCTGAAAAGAGAGAGTCATGACACCACACTACTATATAAATTAATTTTTTTAAGGAATTACATCCCTCAGTGGAAATTAAATTTTGCATCCATGTAAAGATAAACCCCCCTCACTTTTATCTTTTCCTGTCACTTTTTTTTCTCTCCCCCGTTTTATGATAACCACAACATCAGATTCATAAGATAAATATAAGTAAAAACTTATTGCAAAGTAAAAAGTTTTAACTTTCTCCCCCCATTGTCAACATAATCTAAAGCACGGGGGAGGTTTTTTCTTACGAGGTTTTCATGACCCCCTCCCTCCAATGATTCCCCTCTTGAGCTAGAAATTAAGGAAGATAGATAATGACCCCCCCAATTCTAACCTCCATTAGGCCCCAGGGTGAAAACCATCACCAAGAGTATAGAATCTCATGAAATGGGTGGAATTACCCTTTTTATAAGAAAACAAGATTGGGTGATAAGATGGTTCGTCCCAAAACAACTCCAAGACACACACACACACAGACACACACACACACATATATATATACAAGAAATCAAAAACCATACCACATACATGTTTAAAATATAACTGTTACAAAACAAAATTCTACAAAGTAAATACCAAAAACATAGCTAAGCAGCGACACAACAATTGTCCCTATGTTTTATCTAGTAATGTACAACATGGTCCACGTAGTCCTCTTGGAAACCTGAAAGTGGTTTTATATACATATTGTGAGCATACAAGTTTACTCAGTATGAAAAAACCATATTCTCTCATGCACAGTTGGAAGAAGCATACTAATACCCCTGCGAGAAAACAATATAAACCAACAACACCTAGTAAGGAATAATACCCATCCAATCCTCACCAAGGCACACTCACCAAATAATTCAAGACAAGTAAAGTAATATAGTAAGAACATAGATGTTTGGGTACTCCACACCACTTCCCACTGGTTAACTACTCATACCCTAACAGCAAATGTCTCGACGCTTCCACACTCTTCCACAAGACCCACATCACAACCCGTCCACACACACCTAGGCCTTAGAGCTAGTCCTAAAACCTGGGAATATGAAGCTCACCACATCCCACCCACACACACTTGGGCCACAACTATACCATATCCCACTCGCAGACACATAGGCTATAACCATACCACATCCCAAAGATACCTGGGAAGAGCACCACATCTCATCCCATAGACACCTGGGAAAGCATACCTTGCCCACAGACACTTGGGCCTCACAAGATAATCACAACCTATCCAAAGAATATTAGGCTACCAATTCCTAGAAGAGGGAGTAGGAAGATCCAATAATTATCCATCCATCCACCCACCAGGATGTTGGGAAAATTCACCCTCCTCTTTGACAATGGGGGTGTTTGGAATACAGTGCTCAACTAGGGTAGGTTCATATGGAAAACTTAAGGAAAATACAGGTATATATATTTAGTATCTAACACTCAAGACTAACTTATGGGTTCTTCCCAAATAAACATCTATCCCATAAAATCTCCTTGGCTACTACCACTAAATGCACAACTACACAATAATCCATAATTCAATTCAGAACCCCATCCAACTCATTTAACCAAATATCATTCTTTATTAAGTAAACCTATTTATTAATTATATCCCTACCCAAAAAACTACCAACCACAGCTCACAAAATGACACAAAACATAAACCACGTAGAGGAAAAATAAACACAGTAAATGTAACACCCCAAGATTTCATAGTACTTTATTTTTTCAAAGTAATTCAATAACTTGCACTACAGGCAACACCGAGTTCAAGCTCACCACGACTTACCAAACTAGTCATTCAAAAGTGGTTATGAATATTATTAACCAAATTTTCAACTATATATAATTCTTATAATTTTAGAATCCATATTATGAGTTTCTTAGACATAATGTAAGAACTAATTCATTTTTTTAGATAAAATAATTATTTTTAAAAAAATGCACTTTTACCGCATTTTAATGGTGAACCCTTTTTAAATCCAATATTTGAAACTTTATATATTAAATTTGAAAAAATAAACTTCTTCTTTAGAATCGGGACATAAGAATTTAGTTTCAATAAATTGATGGTGTTTTTCTGATAACTTTCATATTTGGGTGAATAGTGAAAAATACTTTATTTTAACTGAAAACAACATTATTAATCAAAATAATTTATAGTGTTAAACTATACATTTTAATGGTTTAGAAGTATAAATAGATTATATTTTTACCATTTAATCCAATTCTAGTCATTGTGAGTAATTTCACTTTGAAATTGGACATTAACAAGTGTCAATCTTTTGATAGTTGTTGTTTCTTAAAAATATGCCTTTTGGTTTTAACAATGGGAATTAATTTTAAATTAATAAATTAAACTTATATGTTTTCAATTTGGTAAAATAGACTTCATTTGTGATTTCAGAATATCAAAATTATCTTAGGGTGAATTTTTAGTATTTTTCTGAAAACATTCAATTTTTGATGAATAGTGAAAAACACTGAGTTATTGTTTAAAACTGACTTTTTTATTTAAATAATTATTTATTTTATTTAAATTTATTTTAGGTCAAAATAGATACATAATACCTATATATTTTCTATTTAATTAATTGGAGTCATTGAGTAATAATATTAGATATATAAAATTTTATTGAACTTTTCACCGTCTTTTACCCACCTCCTTGAAGAATTTGCAAATTCACATAAAACATATTTTTACCACTTCTGTGAGTGGAATTTCAAAAATACGAGAGACACAATTGATATCAGTAAGATAAATTTGGTTCAATAAGATAAAAATAATTTTTGGTGAATAGTAACTTTTAACTTTTATTTACCACGGTTAAAAGTAAATAGGGTAATTAAGGGTAAAAATGATATTATTATTACCCTAACACATGTCCTAATTCTATTGGATAAGTGTAATTTTACCAAAAACAATATTAGGAATAAAATATTATCCTTTAGGTCCACATGGATTAGATTAGGACATTTATTATTATTTAATTCAAAGAAGAGTTAAAATCAAAGTTTAATAACTAAAACATTTTTAAAATAGGGTTATACATAAGATAAATTAGACTATAAATATTCATTATAAATATAAAAATATTTTCTACCTAATGGTATTTTATTTTTAATTTTTATAAATTAAATAATTAAATTTATTTATGACATAATGATGATGCAGTAATTACTGTATTAATGAAATATTAAAATAATTGTCATTATAAATATCCAAATAAATGTAATTTGAAACTTTTTATAAATTAAATTAATTTTCTAGGTTAATATGATATTTTAGGGTTGGTTTGATAAATTTTTTTGAAGTAATCATGTTGTTATGATTTTAACAAAAAAACAAATACCAACTAATGTCAACATTGACATAAAATAGTTTTTAAAACAAATATTATATTATTAATTGATATAATAGTCCTAAAAATCTAAGGTTCTGAAAAAAGACTTATATAATAATATATATGACATTAATGAACCAATTGGGGTTCTATTGGAATTTTATAGTAAGTTTATTATCCATATAATATAAAAATACAAAGAGACATGGTAAATGTCAAACTATTTAACTAAGAGTTAAATATAAAAATTAAGGTTAATATGGTTACCTAAACCTGTCTAAAACATATTGGTTGAGTGGTTTTCGACCCATAACCACCTTATCCTTTAAATAATTCATTTTGGAGCCATTATAAACGGAAAATGAATTTATTATAAAATAATATTTTAAGTTTTTTCTAAGGTGCCCCTCACCCCTCTTATAAAAGGGCACTTCCCCTTCTCTCAAATTCACACCTCCAAAGCCATTTGGCTCAGCCAAACCCTGAACAAATATCCTCCCAACTATCCTACCTTCATACTAGATTCCTTAATTTGGTCATAAAGCCAACATAAGGATCCATTTGGATCACATCAAAAGGAAGAACCCAAAAAAGAGGTAATGATTTCACCACCCTCTTTCAAGTTCTCTTATTCTTCCACTTACTCATTCTTTGTTGTTTCCATTAGAACATAATAAATCCAGTATCTTCTATATAATTTTATGTTATTATAAATATGGAAAAACTATATTCATTATTCTGTCCATCTTATGAATGATAATTCCACCATTTGTGCGTGCGTACAGCTTACCGTCTCCACGTCGTGGTGTAATTTGTTATTCAACACCATGTTATTTGGATGGATATAATGATTAGTAATATGTATATAAATAATAAAAATAACATGATAATGTCTCTGTAAAATTAATATATCATCCAATTACACACTTTTAAGGAAATAATATTGTCGCTCGTGCGTACGTACGGATTACCGTCTCTATGACGCGATGAGATTCATTTCCACGTTCACCATTCATCAACGATTATAAAAATATATATTACTAATAAGTATGTAATATATGACATAATAAATCTACTGTATATATATATATATATGTATTTATGTACTTACATATATCTTATTCACTTACTTCCATTCAATACGATATGAAAACAGAAACAGCGTTTATGCGTACGTACGGCCTACCGTCTCCATAAACGGTGTTTTCTATTTCATATATATATCTATTATAAATATTTATATTCTAAATATATATGATATATGAATCAAGGTTTGTGTTCTATAAGTATTTAAATCATGACCTAAATGATACGTTCAAGAATAACAAGTTAAAATAAGTACGATAAAGAAAGCGATTATTACCCGAAATGTTAATTTAACTTGAAAATCATTATTAAATGGGTAGTATAAAGTCATAAATGAATCATGTATGATATAATAAATATGAATATGGTCCTATTATAATCTAATAACAAACAATGTTCATTATACAGAAGTTTAAACTTACCCTCGACCAAAGGAAAGTGCAAGGTAAGGGGTTTTTTATCTCACTTTTAATTTCGTGAGATTTCCATTGTTCACCACTTATTTATTGCATGTGGTGTATTTTGTACTGCCATTTGATATATATTATCACGCTTCTATGTATATTCATGATATTATATGATTCATTTGGTGGTTATTGACTATTGTTCACATGACTCGATTGATTACAATGAGGTAAGGGTTATTGCCTCAATCTCATTATTATCTGAGGTTGTTTATGTGTAAGTATTTTCTGGGACATACTTATCATAGATAGCCATATTTTATAAATATGATTTCAAAGATAATCTTTTAAAGTTTTAGGGGAGGTTCTATTTAACTAGATCATAATTTTAAATGTTTTAAAGATTTATCTTTCTAAAACCCTTTAAATTAATGTCTATGTTTTCAAAATGATTTTAAGGATTTATGTATATGGACATGAATGTTTTGAATTGATAATTATTTTAAAAAGTTTCAAAGTGGTATGGGACACTTTGATTCAAAAATCCTTTTTAAATGATGACCTTTATAAATTGTGATAATTTTAAATGATTTCATGAAAAAGGGGTATTTCTCTCAAAGCATTTTAATGATCATTTTCATCTATGTCAACATCCTTTAATGGATTTTAAACTTGTTTGAAGTTGATTTATTATAATAAAATCTTCCATATTGTATTGAATGAGTTATGATATTTTTGATTTTGGATGTTCTATTTTTATACCATTCATGGTTTATGGTTATTGTATTGACATTTCGTATGCTAGTTTTAATACGAATGTTTATGTTATGTTTCATCTTTTCATATGAGGAATGGAGTGGACTTCGTAATTGATTGGTGCATCCCGTTATAGATCCTCAATTCATCTATAGGTCTCATTAGACAAACTAGTGTCTTGGCCCAAGGCCCTGACAAAAATTTTATTTGTAGTCTTGGCACAAGGTCTTGACTATGTGGTAATGATTTCTGGCGTTAGGCATTCCCTCATTATGAAATTAGTTATTACATGTGATTATTATCCTATTAGAATATACATGTGCTTGTTTATATAGTGATTTTTGATTTATTTTTTCCATGTTATGTTCAAGATTATGTTTAAAAGGCTATTTTTTTTATTACACATCTTTCCTTAAAATTTTATAGCTTCCGCTAAATTATTTAACCTTACTGAGCATCTGAGATCACCCCTTTATTATGTTTTATTTTCCCAGGATCCCAATAAGTGTTTTATGTTTGAGATGTAGGGTTAATCTAAGGGAGAAATGGCATTCTCAAATGATTATTTTTTTGTGTTGTATGTTATAAAGTGTAATGTATCTTCCATGTATGTAATCTATTTTCCAATACTACTAAACTGATCGGTCTCTCGGTACTTGATTCCTTGTAATCATGCCAATGTATTAAAATAATGCACCGACTCTGGGTAACTGGGGTCGGGGCGTTATAGTAAAGAAACTCACTTCATATATCCACTCCATTTAACACTCATACCAACCACTTCCATCGTCATTATTCTAATTCGTTCTTCCCAATCCATCCTCTAAACAAAAAAACCCCCAACTCACATTCAAACTTAGAAACACATATTATCACAACCAAACCTGATATCCCCACTGTATAACTACACTACACCCATCACACCTAGTAACATAAACATAACACAAACCAAACCTGCATCCATGCTGCTCAAACACTGCCCATCCATTCCACAATCAATCAATCTCTCAGCCCGAGATTCCATTACACCACCCATATCACCCCACCATACAATTGTGCTCTCATCCTAAGCACCACACAACCACATAAGGCACAAGACAAAACAAAACCGCATAAATCACATAGCCACAACAGACAAGGTAGGGTGTATTTATATTTATCAAACACTCATTCTTTAATTCCACTTTGATAATTCATGGGTTATCACAGAACAATTTTTATCATGAGGCATCCATTTATTTAACTAGGTATACATGGTTAAGAAATTGCATATATACACAGCTGTTCAACACCTGATAAACAAAAATTCATCACAAGTCATACTAAGTGCACAAAAAAATACCACCAATGACCGTGATTTTTATACATCCCATAAAACTCATGATATCAACAAAACAGAAGTATGCATCACTTTTTCCCAGCCCCTATTTATTAGTTTAGTGTTGATTCAATTATCTTTATTAAATTTGGATTAAAAATCCCTCACATGGGAAACATTCAGACACCCACCACACATGATACACAAATAAGAGGAATGAAGGGATCCCTACCTCAAGAAACAGACAATCAACACCTCCTCCTTGCGCCAAACAGGTGGTTTGCAAGGATCTAGGGAAACACAATCTAAGGGTGCAACACATACGCATGGATCCTCAGGGAAGAAAGGTTCTAGGGATGATCAGTAGTAAAATTAATGGGAAATTTACGAGAAATAATGGTTATCGGATTTAGAAATTCCACATCATATATCAATAGAATAAACAATTTAAAAATCCATTAAAGTCAGATCACGATCAAAAATATGCATTTTTACTATCTAAGGACCTATCGAGCATTAGGGATTTGAATATATATTTTACTTCCTTTGAAACAAATTGAAAAATACTTAAACATGGTTTTAAACTCATTTTACATAAAATAAAACATTAAAGGGAAGAATTTGGAAAAATAGGGAAAAGATGGAAATTTTTTCAAACTGTCGAAATGACTCATTGTTAGGAGAGTCGCCGTCGTGAGTAACCAGTGGGTGAGTCACTGATGGATGACTCACCACTGGATGAGTCACTGGTGAAATCTACCGGTGATGAACTACTGATGGTGAGTCACCATTCGGTGAGTCACCATTAAGTGAGTCAGCGTTCAGAGAGTCAGCGTTCGGTGAGTCACCATTCGTCGAGGTACACTTTTAAAAGGCATCGTTCGATGATCTATTGTTCGGTGAGTCATCATTGATACTCACCATAATGACCCACCATTAGTGACTCACCATCATAAAATCACCATCCGTGAGTCACCATTGTGAGCCACCAATGCCACTCACCATTGGGATGACATACCTTCTCCACCTATTGGTGGATGACTCACTGTTAGATGAGCTACCATTGGAAAAATAGGATTTTTGAAAAACTCTTGAAATGAGATACCGTGACCTCCCAGAACACCTCAAACACCATATTTTCACAAAGTACTGAATCTGGGAGGTCTGAGACATTATATCAGATACCTTTAAAACTATTCTCTCCCTCAATAATTCAAAACCAACCCAGAAGAAATAGGGGTCCAAACAGTCACCTCGTAAGATAATTCTCAAGGATCTTACTATACTTGAAACACTACTACAATTTAGACATCCCAAGGCCCAAAAATAAACCACCATGTGTTGTCCAAAAACTGGAGTGAAATCTCAACATCCAAGAAAACCTACTCTAACACCTACTACACCAATTGGCCATAAGTCACACCACACAAGCACCAAAAGCTACATTGTTCAGACATATGAATTGGGAAATTAATTCATCCATGTCAAGATACTATCCACTCTGGGCGACACTGACTCGCCGACACGGGTTTAATCACATATCCTGAATGGCCCGAAGGCCTTCATTTTTTATTTATTTTTGATAACCCCTCCTTTCAAGGGATGAGGGGGAACCCTTACAAGGCCCGTAGGCTCAGAGATTACATGGCTCATAGACTTAGGAGATTACATGACACGAAGGTCTTATGGAATTCAACCAGACTATCTACAAGGAACTGCCCCTCCCCAGCATCTGAATCTTGATAGTGGCTCTCCACCTTTGCATGACCGTCTGGCTAGGCTTCCCATGCAAGAACAAGCTGGTACCGATGGCATAGCCATACCCTCTCTTTCTAAAAATCCATTTGGCTCTGCACTGGTGAGTGCACCTGCTCTGAATCCTCTTCTGGGGCTGCTCCTTTTTTGTAGTATGTCTGGGGCCTGCATTCATGAGGCCCGAAGGCCTTGGGGTGGCCCTAAGCCCTTAAGGTGGCCCGAAGGCCTTGGGTGGCCTGAAATCCTTGCAGGACCCAAGGACCAAACCGGTGGCCCAAAGGCCCAGATGGATGAATAGTTCCGGCTACTACAGTACCAAACAGTGCTTGCTACAGTACTGCTATAGTACCCTGGAAATATGCCTCCACCCGGATTTGATATCGGGTCTCTTGGATGCACTTAGCGAGTCCTCACCAACTGGGCTGAGGATCTTGTGCTAATCACATATCAATTAATGAATCTTGATTCGGAATCTAGTCTTTCCCTTTCCAATGTTAGGAATTTATTGCACATCATGAAACAAGGAAACAACTCATATCATAACAAAAAATGTTCAAGCATTACATTACAAAGGGAAACACAACAAGGAAAAACTCAAAAAAAACATTGGGTATTGGGCATGCATTTTCATCTCCCATTCTCAAGTACACTCCTCCAGGCCACCATGCCTCCAAAATACATGAACCAAGGGAATGTTCTATCCATGAAGGACCTTCTCCCAATGACACTAGATCTCCATTAGTCGCTCCACGAACGTCGTTTCATCTTCGACATCCAACTCTCCCTAGTCAATGGAATGGGATTCATCGTGAAGATACTGAAGAAGCTGGGAGATATGAAAGACGTTTCATACCTTCTCTAACTATAGTGGTAGCACCAACTGGTATGCCACCTTTCCAAATCACCCCAACACCTCAAAGAGTCTGATGAACCTTGGAAAATCTTGCACCCTTTGTTGAAACTTTGATGCCCACATCAAGGGGAAACCTTCAAGAACACGTGGTCTCTAACCTCAAACTCCAAGGGCCTCCTCCTGTGATCATCATACAACTTCTACCGGTCCTGTGCTACTTTAATCCTCTAACAGACAACATGAACCTTTCTCCACCATGCTCTTCATGACCTTGGGACCAAGAACAATTTTCTCCCCACCCTCTATCTAGCACAAAAGCGAACAACATGCTCTTCTATACAAATATTAAAATGGAGACATTCCAATGGAAGAGTGATGGATATTATTATAGGAAAACTATACCAAGGTAAAGTGTCTTTCCCATGATCCACCAAGGTCCAAGATGAATGCCCACAACATGTCCTCCAATATTTGGATGGTCCGCTTTGTCTTCCCATCTGTCTGAGGGTGGAAAGAAATGTTGAGGCGTAATTGAGTGCCAAAATCATACTGCAATCCCTTCCAGAATCATGAGGTGAAATATGTATCCTAATTCGAAATAATTGATCTCATAACTCCATATAGCCACACCACATCATCCACATACCTCCTATATGAGGAATTCACTGCACCCAACTCCTTAATCTCTAAGAAGTGATCTGATTTCATCATATGATCCACTACTACCCAGATCGTATTATAACATCCCTAGGCCTTGGGTAATCCTGTGATGAAATCCATTGATATGTCATCCCATTTCCAATTAGGTACATCTAAGGGATGCAACAAACCACTGAGTACACGATGATCAGCCTTTACGTGCTGGCCCACTAAGCACTTCTCCACAAACTCCACCACTTTCCACTTCATCCATGTCCACTAAAACTACTCCGTAAAGCCACTACACATTTTATAAATTCTTGGGTGTTCCATTAAAGGTGATCTATGAAACTCATAGAGGAATACCTCATGCATCACCACTAGAACAAACAGCATTCCATAGAATATCATCCAATTCTGATCATCCTCTATTCATCCCTTCGTAACATCACACTAGTCAATGTGATCCCACATCACCTCTACCTATGATTCTCATCACTGATACTTATCCACCTTTTTCATTAGATTATACTGCACCATTATCTGAAATAGATAGCATTTTCTGCCATCTATTCCTCCATCTAAGTGCAAGGTGACCAACTCCTCCATCTCCTTCCAAGAATCTGAAGATTCCCGAACTACCTCCTTATAATAATTCCTTCTCAAAGCATTATCCATGATATTTCCCTTTCCTGATGTGTAAGAGATTTTGATGTCATAGTCCTAGAGAAACTCCACCCACCTCCATTGTCACATGTTCAGATCTCACTGGGAAAAGATATACCTCAAGCTCTTGTGAGCTGTGAAGACCCAAAAGTGATCCCCAATGAGATAATGTCACCAGAAATTCAGCGCGAACATGACCGTCTCTAGCTCCAGATCATGGGTGGTATAATTACATTCATGGGGACATAACTTCCTGGACCCCTAAGAGATCACTCCTCGCTGTTTCATCAACATGCTTCCCAAAATCAGACTGGAATCATCACAAAACACTTCTAACATCATCCCTTCCTCTGGAAAACAGAGAACTGGAGTACTGAACAATATTCCTTTTCATATATCTGAATTCTTCCCAACACTACTCACTCCACAAAAAATCTTGGACCCTTATGGTCATAGTCGTCAATGGGGCTACAACTCAAAAGAAATCAGGTACAAACCTCCGGTAATATCCTACCAGACCGAGAAAATTATGAACCTCTGCAACATTCTTGGGTTCTTTCCAAGAAACAACTACCTCAACCTTCGACATCTCCACTGTTATACCCTGCTGAGACACCATATGTCTAAGGAATTGTACCTCTATTATCCAGAACATACACTTGGAAAACTTCCCATAGAACTGGTGGAGTTGAAGAACCTCCAAGATAGTCTTAAGATGCTCGGTATTCTCCTCCTCTAACTTTGAGTAGATCAGGATTTCATCAATGAATACGAAGATGAAATGGTACAAGAACTCATAGAAAATGGAGTTTATGATCCCCATGAACATGACCGGTGTGTTTGTAACACTGAATGAAATAACCAGAAACTAAAAGTTCCCATACCTGCACTTGAAATTTTTTTTCAGAATATCACCCTCCTTCACCCTCATCTGGTGATATACAGACTGTAAATCGGTCTTAGAGAACCAACTTTCTCCCCTCAGCTGGTCAAAAAGATCATATATCCTCAAGATAGGGTAATGGTTCTTGATCATTACCTGATTCAACCTCCAATAGTCTATGCACAACCCCAGACCAACATCTTCCTTTTCAAAAATAATATTGGAGCACCCCACGGTGACACAATAGGCCAAAAAAACCCCTTCTATATCATATCATCTATCTGAATCCTCAACTCCCACATCTATGAAGGTTCCATCTGATAAGGATCCATCAAAATCGGAGAAGCACTATGATGTAAGTCTATCCCGAACTCAACATCCTGTAGAGGGAATAGAGACACAATCTAATTAGGAAAAACATCCAATAACTTCTTAACAATGCTGGGAACCTACTCCATATCATAATCTACTGATTCCAGTGAAAACTCAGCCAATAAAGAAAGAAGAGGCTAGACATGCCGACCACCCACCTCATATCTCCGCTCACTGGAAAAGTCCATGTTGACCATATATGTCTTAAAAATGACTCTTATCTAGAAGAATTCGATAACAACATGCACATAGTACAACCAGTTGATTCCAAGGATGACATCGTATAGTTTCATCTATAATAGGAAAAGATTCCCATGGGACTGATGCAGTCTCATCATTAGCCTACATCCCTGGAACACATCAAACAAGATGGTCTGACCTACGACCAGTGTACTCAATACCAGATTCATGGGAAGTCTCTCCATATATAGTCCTAGAGAATGGTCTCGACCAGGTGCAAAAAAGAAGTTTGAATCTTCTGAATCAAACAAAGCACAAGAAAGAGTACTGAACAAAATGATTGTACCTCGAATGATCTACAACCCTATAGGTATTGAAAACTCTACAACATATAACTAACCATGCCTAGATCCTCTTACCCTATACTAAAAATAGCCTCTTTGATCACACCTAGGTCACGGTCCCTGAGGAACACCCTAAGGTTGGCCACTACCTTCTCCTTCTCCCCTCGGTGGAGTGTGAGCCTACTGCCCCTACTACTGGAACTTCCCTACTAAAAACTACTATTGAAGATGGCGCTGGACCTACCCACCTCCACCATATTGATCTCGAACAACCATTGGGAACAAACTCTAAATATGTCCACATGTTCTAAAAATGAAACACCTTAGTCCCAAGTTTATAGAAAAATCACATAGACATGAAGGCTGAAACGAGAACTACTGAGGTCGACTCCCCAATGAACAAAACCTAGAAGGCCCTGGTTCCTAAGAACATCCATTGGAAGACCTTCCCTTAGAAGAACCCTAATGGATCCCCTCTCATGGTGAAACTCCTCGCGAGTTCATCCTCTCAACTACCTATGCATTCTTATGGACCTCCAAGTATGTCGGTAAGGTAAAAGGAGTAACCACGTACTAGAGAGAAGGACAAAGTGCCTTCTCTAAGCATCTCACATGAGACTCCTCATCCAAAAATAGATCTGAAGCAAACTGAATGAGATCCTTTAACTTGATCCCTAGATCATGTACCGACATACTCCCTTTCTAGAGCGAGAGTAACTCCTAAATTTTCTCAACCTTCATGGTGGATGAAATAAATTTCTCCCAAAACTCCTTATCATAGTCAACTCAAAAAACATCAGCCTCTTTCCTCTCTCCCTAGTAAAACATCCACCAATGACATGTAGTTCCCCAACTCTATCTCACTTCCAGAGGAACCTAGTTCTGTGTTAGATCCCGGATTAAACTAATGGTGATCACAAGCTCCTCGATCCATCTCTCCATCTCCATATCCAAAATGCTTCCCTCGCACTTTCCCAAAGCCTGCTTCTGGAAAGAACATAACATCTTCTACCACTGATCAACCTCATATACTCGATCAACCCTTTGTCGATTGGTTGGGTCAGCCTTTTGTGCCTCTACTACCTGCACTACACATGAACAATGACTGGGTTCCATAGCTGAAAAGGTGAATAAGGAATTACTAAGCCTAAGTAGTATGGAATTTTATTTAATATTCATTTAAATTCATTTAACACATTTCGTTATCCATTTAAAATTTCATAAAAATCCCAAATTTAAACATGAACACAATACATTATGATGCATGTACTTTTGTTAGGGTCTCTACCCTGCAAATGGTGTAGCCTCACTTGGTCGTTTGGTAGGCTCAGAGTCCGTGCATAGGATCACGGGGGGACCTAAAATCCTATGTCCTAGTTGGTATTACCTAGCCTATTTCATGTACCAAGGTCATCTAACACTGTTTCCCTACCAACCCATGAAATCCTCACTACGCCTAACTGTATACTACATCCTATCTCTCAACCATCATCCACTGATACCATTCTGTCACAACCCCATCCCTCCAAAGATGCCCCTCCTAAGATGGCAATGAAGGAAGAGAGATAATGACCCATGAGTACCGCCTCCAGTAGTCCCCAGGGTGGAGACTAGCACCAAGAGTATAGAATCTCATGAAATGTGAGGCATTACCCTTTTTATAAGAAAAAAAGGTCAGGAGATAAGATGGTTTATACCAAAAAAACTCTAAGACACACACACACACAAATATATATATATATATATAAGAAATCCAAAACCATCCCACATGCATGTTTAAAATATAACTATTACAAAACAAGTCTCCAAAGTAAATACCAAAAACAAGGAGAATTAGTGACATGAAAAGTATCCCCAAGTCTGAGCTAGTAATACCAAGCATGGTCCACATAGTCCTCCTGGAAACCTAAAAGTGGTTTTATATACGTAGGGTGAGCATACAAGTATACTTAGAATGGAAAAACCAAAGTCTCTTGTGAAAAAGTGGAAGAAGCATACTAATGACCCTGTGAGAAAACAATAGAAACCAACAACACCTAGCAAGAAATACTATCAATCCCATCCTCACCAAGTAACACTCACCAAATAATTCAGTTCAAGTAAAGTAATATAATAAGCACATCGATGCTTTGGTACCCCACACCAATTCCCATTGGTTAGCCATTCATACCCTAAAAGAAAATGTCTTGGTGCTTCCACACTCTTCCATAATCCCCACATCACAACCTTCCCGCGTACACTTGGGCCTCAGAGCTGGTCCTGCAACCTAGGAATATGAAACTCACCACATCCCGCTCGCATGTACCTAGTCCACAACCATACCACATCCCACCCGCAGACACCTGGGCCACAACCATACCACATCCTGAAGACACCGGGGAAGAGAACCACATCCCATACCTTAGAAACCTGGGAAAACATACCTCTCCCGCAGCCATCTGGGCCTCACAAGCGCCCCATAACCTACCCAAATAATCTTGGGCTGCCAATTCCTAGAAGAGGGATCAGGGAAGATCCAATTACTAGCCATCCATCCTCCCACTGAGATGTTGGTAAAAGTCACCCTCCCCCATGACAATGGGGGTGTTTGGATCATAATGATCAAATAGGGTGGGGTACATATATAAAACACAAGATAAATAGAGGTATATATATTTAGTATCAAAAACTCAAGCCCAACCTATAGATTCCAAAAAAACAACCAGCCCAGAAAACCGCTTCTGCTACTACCTCTAACTTCATAACTAAACAACAAGTAACAATTCAATTCATAACCCCAGCTAAATCATTTAGCCAAATATCATTATTTATTAATAAAACCCATTTATTCATTCCATCCCTACCCAGGAAGCTACCAACCACAACATGCTACAATCCACACAACATAAACCACATAGAGGAAAAAAGAACCATAGTAAAACAAATTACTTCATATTTCCACTTCATTTAATACACATACCAACTACTACCATCATCATTATTCAAAGTCATTCCACCCAATCCATCCTATCAATAAGCAATCCCCCAAATCATAGTCAAACTCAGCAATACATCTCATCACAACCAAACTTGACAGCCCTGCTATATAACAACACCACACCCATCACACCGAGTAACATAAACATAGAACAACCGGAACCTAAAACCCTGATGCTCAAAATCTTCCCATCCATTCCACAATCAGTCAATCTCTCAACCTGACATTCCATTACACCACCTGTATCACACCACCTTACAGTCGTGCTCTTAACCTCAGCACCACACAACCACATAAGGCACAAGACAGAACAAAACCACACAAATCACACAACCACACCCGACAAGGCAGGGTGTATTCAGATTTAGCAGACACCCATTCTTTAATTCCACTTTTATAATTCAGGTGTTATCATAGAGAAAGTTTGATCCTGAGGCATCAATTTATTTTACCAAGTATACGTGGTTAATCAATTGTATATATATATACAACTATTCAACACATGATCAACAACAATACATCGCAAGCCATCCTGAGTGCACAAACAAATACCACCAACGACCATGATTCTCAGTAGGAATAAAAACCATATAACTCAAAATATTAATAAACAACTAAACAGAAGCATGTGTAACTTTTTCCCAGCCCCTATTAATTGGTTTAAATACAATTATATTTTATTTATTAAATTTTGGATTCATCTTCCCTCACATGGGAAAAATTATTACACCACCCCTCATGATACACAAATAAGAGGGACAAAGGGATACCTACCTCAAGAAACAGATGATCAATACCTCCTCTTTGCGCTAAACAGGGGGTGCGTAAGGTTCCAGGGAAATGAGATCCAAGGGTGAAACATAGATGCATAGATCCTCAGGGAATAAAGGTTTTGGGGATGTTTAGTAGTAAAATTAAAGGTAAATGTACAAAGAAAAAAGGGTCCCATATTTGGAAATACCAGATCCTATATTAACAGAAGAAATAGTTTCAAAATCCATTAAAACTGGATCACAATCATGACTATGAATTTTGACTATTTAAGGACCTACCAAGAGTTAGGGATTTAAAGATATATTTTAATTCCTTTGAATGACTTAAAAGCACTTAAATATGTTTTTAAACTCACTTTACGTTAAATAAAATGTTAAAGGGGTGAATCTAGAAAAATTGGGAAATTTTAGAAATTTTGAAAAACTGTCGAAATGACTCACCGTTAAGTGAGTCACCGTCACGATTCACCATTGGGTGAGTCAACAGGGGATGACTCACCACTAGAGTAGTCACCAGTGTGAGCTACTAGTGACAAGCTACCAATGTAAAGGCATAATTAGTCGATTCATCTTTTGGAGAGTCCCTATTCGCTGAGTCACCATTTAGTGAGTCACCGTTCGGCAAGTCATCATTTGGCGAGTCACCGTTCGGTGAGCTACAGTTCGGTGAGTCACTCTCACGACCCACTATCAGTGACTCACCATCAGTGACTCACAATCAGTGAGTCACTGACATGAATCAACATTTTGATGACCTATCATTTCCACCTATCAGTGGACGACTCACTGTTAGATGATCTACTGTTGAAAAAATTGGATTTTTGAAAAACTCTTCAAATGACCTACCATGGCCTCCCAAAAGACCTTAAACACCAGATTTTATAAATGTAATGGACTAAGGAGGTATGTCCTATTATAGAGGTCTAGGAAGTCTTCAAATGTGGCTGAATATGAAGTTATATACTCAATTCCACAAATCTTTCTTTTGGTATGCACTCTGATTTTCACAAAGTATCTTCAATGGTTTAGAACCTTTAACTTTCAAGTATTCTAGCTAAACTTTTATCCACAACATTTGAGTACAAGCCTGAGTAGCTGCAACATATTGGAATCCATCTATGCTCAAAGTTATTGTAATTTTTTTCTTAACATGAAAACTCACACAAAATTCACCCAAGAAAATTTTTTCTCATGAAGTTGATTTTCTAACAATACAATCTCCATCCCAATCGGCATCAATATAACCATGAAAAATCATATCACAATTTATTTTGTATAACAACCACTTGGGAAGTTGTTACTTTGACATATCTAAAAATACTATTTTCTTCCAATATATATGATTCTTATGGATTACTTTTATATTTGACACACAAAGTCAAAACATAAACAATATCAAGTTTTGAGGCTATTAAGTAAAGTAAACTTCCTATCAATTTCCAAATATTTTTCTGAATCACATTTTTTCCAGATTCATCCTTACTCAAATTTGTACTCACAGATATTGGAGTAGAAACTTATTTGGATTATTCCATCCCCAATTATTAACAATTCCTTGGAATAATTTTCTTGATATAAGGAAATGTATTTTTCCTTTTTTTGAACTTGTAATACAAGTAAGAAAGTTAATTCTCCCAACATAGACAATTAGAAAACATTCCTCATTTCCTCAGAAAATGTTTTGAAAATATCTTCTCTATACCAAAAATATATATAATCCAAATAAACAACTATAATTAGAGTTATTGAAACAACATCTTTCACATATAAGTTGTTGTTAAATTTTCCTTATGAAAATTTTAACATTCTCAAACAATTGTCAAGTTTAGAATACCATGCACGTGGAGATTGTTTCATCCCATACAAATATTTCTTCAATTTAAAAACTTTGTTTTCATCCTCATCATATAGAAACCCAAAAGTTTGTTCAATGTAATCTTCTTCTTCAATATTACCATTTAAGAATGATAACTTTACATTCATCTGATAAACTTTGTAATTCTGATGTGCAACCAATGAAATAAAAATTCTAATATTTTCTAATCTTGAAACTGGGGAGAAAGTTTATAAAAAATCAACACCATCCACCTGTGAAAAGACTTTACAAAAAATCCTGGATTTTTTTCTTGAAAATTATCTATGTTCATTCAACTTGTTTCTATAAACAGATTTCATCCCAATAACATTTTTATTTTCTGGCCCTGGAACAAGTTTCCATGTTTCATTTTTCTCAACTTGATCCAACTTTTCATTCATATAATCCACCCATTCTTTTCATTGAATAAATTCTGAAAATTATTCTCAACTTTTGAGATAAGTGAAGTATGATATTCTAATCTCAACTTTCTTCTTATATGAACTAGAGCATTATAATTTCGAATATTTTTTTTGACTCAACATGTTTTTTTAAGGTATGAAATTTCAAATTTTATCTCCCAACCTCACTTTCCTCATCACATGATTCATCTAAATCTTGATAAGGATGTTTTGACTTACTTTCACTATTTTAGGACATCTCCAGTTTATCCTCCTTAGAATCCTCAACAAATTTTGTTAAGGAATTTGTATTTTCAATAACATTCACATCATATGATTCCACAAAATTTTGTAAATTTTTGTTCCATCATTTGTAACTTATTCCATTTGGAGAATAACCTATAAATGTTCCTTCCAAATCTTTCTCATCAAACTTTCCTAGATCTAGATTTTTTATTTTAAGTAAACATGGAATTCCAAAAACCTTGAGGTATTTCAATGAAGTTTTTTTGTTATTCCACATTTCATAAGAAGTCATGTTGGATTATGGTATTATAATACATCTATTCTAAACATGTACAATAGTACTAACACCTTATTTCTAGTAAAACATTGAAAGTTAATATTCAGTTAATAGACTTCTTCCCACTTCCACCAAACTTTTATTCTTTATTTCTGCTACTCCATTTTGTTATGGAGTATAGAGAGCACTAAAATGATGTTTGATACCATAATTTCTTAGATAAGTTTCAAAATTATTTATTTTGAATTCAGTACCATTATTTGTTCTTAAATTTTTTATGGAAACCCAAAGTTATTTCTCAACATCTTTTCTAAATATTTTGAACATTTAAAAAGCCTCTAACTTTTGATTCATAAACATGAAGTTTTTTATCTGAGTGAAATCATCAATAAAAGTGATAAATTATAAATCTACTTTTGTTGATTGATGTCTCATCATCCCACATAAATAAAAATTAATAAGAACAAGTGGTCTGGTAGATTGAATATTGACTCTTTTATGACTTTTGTTAGTCATCTTCCCTTTTTGACGAGTTACACAAACATATTGTTCTCTTCTTTTCAATTTCATAAAGTTTCAAATGACATAAAATTTATAATCTTTGTTCATAATTTTATATTCAAGGTTCCCAAGTCTTTAGTGACACAATTTTTTTCATCTCTAGCACTCAATTAATAGGATTTTGTTAATTCTTCTATTTGGAAGAGATTCCCACTGGTTCTTTCTCCATTTCTAATAACTTTTCCATATTTCATGATTTTGATGATACAAAAATATTTTATAAAATCAATTTCTTTTTCATCATCAAAAATTTTACTTACACTAAGTAAGTTGTGTTTTATCCCATCAAAAAATAAAACTTCCTTAAATTTCAACTTTTCCACTTCAATCTCAGCCGTTCTGATTCCTCTGCTTTTTAAGGAACCATCATTACCAAAGGTTACTACTCCTCCATCATGAATTTAAACATTTTTAAATATTTTTATATCACCTTTAATATTTTGAGAAAAACCAAAATCAAATATCTATGATTTGTTCCTTTTACTTGCTTTCAAAGATGTCTCAACAATAAAAGATTTTTCCTCAACTTTCTTCTTTTTAGATTATTTTTCTTTTCTATCATAAGAAACTCATTCCGTAAGAAGTTTAATACATCTTTCAGCATGATGACCAGATTGATAACATATTCCACAAACTTCTTCCAAACATTCAAATTTATTTTTTGTTGGAACGTTTCTAACGTCTTTAGAATTCACATTTTCAATATTCTGTATGTTAGGAAAGTTACTCATTTTACTTTCACTATTTCATACACTTTGATTAAACCTTCATCCTAGTAGAGATAATTTGTGCCAAAAATTATAAGCTCTATACCCATAGATTCCACAATAGCATCAATAGCTATCAAATCATGATTTTCTATTCAAGAAAGATCTTTATCTATAGAAACTTTGTTGAGGGTGGTAACTTCTTTTAGCTCTAACACACTCAGGATGTGGACCATATTTTCTTTTTTGTTTATTTTCTACTTTTTTAGAATAATAATGAAATTAATAATTAATAATGTAGTTAATAATAGACCTGTACATAGGTCAGGGGACCTGCCCGATCTGATAAGCCTAACCTGATAAAAAATCATAATAGGATTGAGCTCAGGCTTTAATACATGACTTGGTATGTGGTCCACTCAGCTAGATTAATAAACAAGATTTCTTTAAGTCCCAATTGATAAAATATATTTTTCTTTAATGCTAGACTAATAAACGGGTTGGGACAGAGTGGGTTAAAATAGGTCCGATTAATAAATGTGTATGTTTTTTTTTCTGATTTGAACATGATAGGCCCAAACCATTTACAAGTATAGTTAATAATAAGAATTAATAATGTTAATAATAATTAATAATACAATTCTTGATATAATAATTAATGATTAATATAACTAAAAACTCAATTAATAATTAGTAATATGGAGATGGATCCTTATTCACCTAGTGCTCCGGATCTGGCTAGGGTTTCTGATCTGGCTCTTCACTAGGGCTCCTCCCTAGTTTATCCTTAGCAATAACTCCTCCTATAGTGCACTATCTTCATGGGGATTCTATTTGTCATCGCTCCTCTTCATTTATATTAGGTTCATAATCTTTTGGTATGATTTTGGCGGCCTCACTCTGGTGGATATGATTACAGTGGGGAATATCTATGCTTTTTGGCTAAAATTGACATTAATATTGGCATTTTCTATTGATGTTGGTGTCAGATTTATTGGGAGATATGGTCATTGTTACTTTTTGTGGGAGGAGTTAGTGGTGATGGACAGAGGTCGACGGGTTCATTTCTCTTCAAATCTGGCCCCACTCGTCTTTCTTGTGCTACAATGATGATCGAGGTGTGGGAATCTCGGGTGATCACCCCTTGGATTTGGTGTGATGGTCCTCACTGATGAAAAGATGTCATCTTGGGCTTTCTCTTTCAGTAATATTGACGTGAGGTTATGTGGCACTGGTTCGAGTAAAGTTTTATTTGGTGTGACGTTTGGAATCAACGGGGAAAATTGGTGTTGGTGGCGGTGATGAACAATTCTTTTAGATTTTACTTTTGTGTGTTTTAATTTCTTCATGCTTATTTTAGAAAGAATTTTCACTGGTTTTTTAGACTGTTTGTTTCGTTGGGTTGTGGCATTCTTGGCAAGCATTGATTTTGTCCTATTGCATTAGGTTAGGGTGAAACACTTTTCAAGTGTCGCTGGGTTGGCATCCTCAAAAGAGGGATGGGTGTGATGACACCCAACATTCATCTATCAATCCTCATTGAAGGAAGGATATACACCCTACCTTTGACGTTATGCACATATTTTTTGGTCTGATTTTGTGTTGTATCAGGTTGGAAATGTGGTGTTTTTTGGTGCATTGTCGGGTGGGCGGCTCAAAAGAGAGATAGGTGTGATGACACCTATCATCCGATCATCCCTCCACATTTCAGTGTGGGTGGGATGGGCGTTCTTCCACATTGTGTTCCAACATGATGTAACTTTTTAGTGTGTGTGGGTGGGGGGACACATCATCGTTGATTGATTCCTAAGTTACATCGTCTAGCATGGGTGATACTTTTACCGATGCCTACCTTGATGTTTGATTCCCTTCGGACACTCGGGGCCATATTAGGACCTTCGGGTCATGTTTCTTTAAGGCATATGTGCCTTTGTCTTGTTATGGGTTCTCTCTTTAACCATTTCTAAAAAGGGGTTTGTTATTTTATGTTCAATAATGGGGGATTGATCCTCAACCCATTTAAAAAAATAATATTGTTAATAATAATAGTTACCAATAGTAATAATAACTAATAAAATAATGAGTAATATGGTTAGTAATTAATGGTTATTAATAATTAATAATTAATAATTAATAATTATCAATTGAAAATTAATAATATAATCAATAATCAATAATCAATAATATAATTAAAAATATATTTAATTATTAATATTATTATTAATAATTTAATTAATTATTATTAATGATTAAAAATAAATAATTAACAATTAATAAGTAACAATAAATTATAAATAACATAAGTAATAATTAATAAAATAATTGGTGATTAATAAATAATAAGCACTAATTAATAATTAACTAATTAATTATTAACTATATTATTCATTGGTAATTGTTAATATTGAATTATTTATTATTAATTGTGTAAGGGATAGAGTTTCTCTTAGGGCCATATGAGCCAGAGTTTCTCTTATGCCTTTATGTCTCTGTGCATACGGGTCATACAATGGGTTTCCCTATACCTATAAATAAAGTGGTATTCACTTTTTTTATTAATAAAAAGAGGATTTATCCCCAACCCTTTTAAAAAATCAATTATTAATTATTAATTATTAATTATTTTATTAATTATTCATAGTATTGATAAATTAGATAAGGGAGACTTCTTCTTTTACGTTGGATGGCACGTGATGTGAGAGAAACTGGGCTCATCAAATCAAGGGTTTTGGTGGAAGTTTATCTCGGTGCTATTTTGATTGATAAAGTTGTATTATCTACCAAAAATGATGATAGTAATTTGAAGATAGGGTATGAGAAATTGTTATGAGAATCAGGTTAATGACACTGAGTCGATTTCCCATGTGGAAGAGTTGTATTTGTAGGTCCCAATGAAATAAATAAGATTAAAGTGGTTGAATTCTATAATGGTATCCCATCTCACATCATTAAAGGCCTAGTAGATCTCACCCTACATGGATAGAGAAAATGGGCATGTTATCACTCTTATTCAAGCCCAAATATAATGCAAGAAGGCCACGTCTCAAAGTTGCATGAATTCAGAAACCCAATTCAAATGGAGAATTTATAAATTCATCCTTAGAGGAACTAAAGTCAAATACAACGGGAATAAAAATCAAAACCTACAATTTTGGATGCATGTTCTACTCATCCTTAAAGTCAAATGGTCGTGCTAATTTTCTAAAAAATACTTCATTAGACTTTATCTTTTTTTTAATAGGAAAAGTATGTTTAGGATTTATGACTTTACGGTATTAGGCCTTTTACATTTTGTATCGCCCCTTAGCTATAAATAGCCACCCCGTGACATTGTATTCTCATTCAAGTTTGTTCTAGTAAAAATCTATGAGTTTTTTTTCTCTCCATTGTGAGGAAACCCTTATTACACCCCTTTCCCATGTGTATTATTTATTTTTCAATCTAAAATTTAGATTGGTGATCCAAGATCAAAAAAACCCCAATTAATGTCTCAACCTAAGTGTGTTGTTGTGTGGATTGATTACCTCATCCCCACCAATTTAGTGTGTTTTCTAAGTAGTAGGTCATGCTCCTTATAACGTTCTTTGACTAATCCCTCTCTTATCCTCAAAAAAAACATTCATCCACCATCCTACACTGTGAAGATCAGTTCACCTCGTGCATCTCACATCAACATATTAAGATCAGTGATCCAAGATCACAAATCCCCCAATTTCATTCCTCAACTCAATTGAGTTATTGTGGGGATTGACCATCACATCCCTCCCCTGAGTGTGTTGATTTCATCTATGTAAATGGTTAAAGATATGGTAAACATATATTTTAAACAATATATATATTTATTCAAAAAAATAATAAAATTAAATTATTCATCTAATAAACCTTTATACATTGAAAAAAACAATTGCAATAATCAATTGAACTAAAAAATCATGTTAGGTGTGATGATAAACCCACAATGTTATCATTTTAAGGACACTGTCTATAATTATTCCCCTCTACCCTACAATAACCCCATAATTATCAAATCCCTTTATTCTAGGGACAATCCATTTTATTTCCCATGTGTGTAAATTTCAGATGGCCTTGTCCACACAACCATGATAGATTCGTCACTAAAATTAGAAGATATATAGGGGAATTTAATATTGATACATCTCTAATCAGGCTCCACTCTACATTATAAAAATCTCATGATGTGTTGATTTTATACACCAGATCAACATAAAACTACCATGATAGGTGAAGATGGGAACATGTTACAATTACATGTGAGTAAGGCATCTTTTAAGCTTAAAATTAACTGAATTCATTGGTGTGATTATCTAATAGAACGGTCATCACCCCACCAACACTGGTCAGTGGATCCTGGAACTCTTCAACTTCATCCCAGCTTACTATCCTATGAAAATGATACACCTGGTATGATATAGAACAAGTTTTATTAAAATAAATATAGTGACCTAACTTCTTCTTACATGACTGTTATATCATTTTTCAGATAAACAGTATAATAGTGATACAATCCAAGATCCAAAGGTTTGTTATCATGGGAAAATTAGGCTCATACATCACTTGTATATAATAAAACATAAAATTTATTTAAATAATTCTTCTTAATACTCCTAAAATATCTCATGCTCTACTTAGTATATTTAATCACCTGAGGATATACATAAAATAAAGGGGTGAGCTAAAATCCTAGTAAAGTAATAATATAGAAGGAATGAGAGACATGAATCAATAGTGCATGGGTGAGAAAAATCATCATCATCATTTCATAAGCATGGGATCATCATCATAACAATGAGGTAAAATTTTGATAAATCAATGGAATGTGGAATATGCATAATAATGAAATATCATAACATAGCGTCCATATACCACACATATTTTTGAACAAATCTAGCATCATGTTCATGAATAAAATGTGTGCATAAATCATAGAATAATAATTGTGAACAACGATAACATCATATACATGAATAATACACATAATCTCATGAGATATATCACATTAACTAATGCATTGGATGGATATGTAATTCTAATCTCACCTATCACATTATATGATGCTCATAATCATGCATGCCACATGGAAAGTGAATATATAACAATCATATACATGAAATAAACCCATGGAAAAGGATGGGTCACATAAGGGTGTCATAAATAAAAATTTAGGGAATAACCTTTTTGTTTTTAAAATTAATAACTAGGATCATATTTTGGCATTAAATATCATTTTTCTTTGAATAATAAACAACTCAACAGGAATCAAAGAGATGTTTTTAAAAATAAAGTCCATTTTGAAAAATCTTTATAAATGGATTAAAAGTACAATTGATATGGTAAGAACATGTACATCCCAAAAAATAAAAGTTAATTGATTCATAGTGGAATATTTAGGTACAATTGAGTAACATCCATACTGAGAATGATGTAAAATAGAATATAAACCAAAAAGAAGTAATTGGGTTCGAGAATCCCCTTACATTAAATCTTTCTTTATTTCATCACTTTTCCACCTCCTAAATAATAAACTTAGGTTTATTAAAACATGTAAAATAAGTTAATTATGTTAAATTTTTTCACTAGTAATCAATTATAATCACTAGATTATATTTTTGAATTCCATTTGTTAAAGATAAAATGTTTTGATATCATATTTTCCTTAAAATACCCCATCTTGCTTTGATTTAATAATGTTGCTTTATTGATACTTAAACATTATTAATATTAAATCCATAATCATATAAATACATATATTTATACATTTATATATTATAAATAATTTATTATAATCATATTTAAGGATTCATGATAAGAAAAGAATTGAAAACGTCCTTATTGGAGGTTAACCTACCGTTAACAGGACATTTTCTAAAGAGGGGGTGCAAGATATATATTATGTGCTTATTAAAAAAAATTATAGGACATTAACGTTATTAAGATCATGTTAATGTATGGTTTAATTTCTTTAATAAGTTTTGGATTAGAAAATAAAATGAGGATAGGGATTTTAGAAAAGGAAAACAAAATAAAAGATGAATGGACATTGTCGCTTTCTTGAAGTTGTTTCTTTTCTACAGACCTTAACTTCTTGAAAGCCTAAAGTTTGATTACTCCAGAATGTCCATAATAATTCTAAGTGAATTGAGAGTGGGGATTTTGGTAGGGATTTGAATTTATAAATTGTAAGGTGAGTGGTTTTCTAGGGGAGGGGTGAGGGTTATTTATACTTGAGGAAAGGGGTGTTTTAAGGATAAAATATTGAATAAATTATAATATCCCAGGTAAACCTAACAATGGTTATATTTCTTACATTATGAATCATATATAAATAAAATAAAATTGATTTATGAATTAAACTCCTTTATAAACCGAATTCATTAGTTTATTAAAATGGACAGTATAAAAAATAAAAAATTGTTATTTTAATGGAATACTTTTGACTTTAGACTTTGAAAAATAGTTTTTCAGGTATAGAAAACAATTTTATTGAATTTAAATGAATAATTTACTGAATTAAATATATATTTTTCAATTAAACATTTCTATAATTTATTAGTTCATTATTACATCATGAACGATGTAATTTAAAATACATTGGTTATAAAAAAATTGAATTTTTTCTATTCACCTAAAAATTATTGTATTTTAGAAAATTATCAAAAAATAAAAATTAGAAAATTTTGATGTGTATATTATAAAAATTATATGCATTTTATTGAAATAATTTTATAACATAGGTAATTTTAATTTTTAATATAAAAATAATGATTTTTACAAAATATATTAAAATACAGCTTGTTAAAAATGTGTTGATAGTATCTTTGATTTTTTAATATTTATATTTATTTTATGGAATCATAATATTTATATTTTATTAAATTAATCATGATAAATATTATTTGTATTAAATTTTATTAATTTGAGGTCAAGTTACTATTCTAACAGTCTAATTATTATTCCCAACGATCAGGTTACTATTCCCAATGGTGAGGTTATTATTCCAACAGTCACACTAACTACTATAAATATCACTTCATGACTTCATTATACATATAATATAATTCCTCCCAAGGTTCTATATTTTCCTTTTCTAATATTTTGATTGGTTTACTAATGTTTTGTTTTTTTTCTGTAGTGTTGTTTGTGGGGACGATAATTCTTGAAGATTGGGTGATCCAAATTTTTCAATTATATTTTTCTTATTTTATATTTTTTGTTCAATTTTAATGTTTTTAATTTTCATGGATTTATCTAAAAACTAATTTAATTATCTCTATTAATGTAATAAAGTGTTTCTAGTTTCTATTTGTAATGTATGTGTGTAATGTTATATAATATAACACACATTTATTTAGGAAAATATATATTTTATAAAGCCTAATCCATTACATTATTCTCCCCTTTAAAAATTTCAACCTTGAAATTTCAACTCATATTCTCAATTTATAATATATGAGGGTACTTTTGTTTCATCATTTCCTTTGATTCCCACATTTCCTCTTCATATTAATGTTTCCATCACAAAACTTTAACAAGGTGAGTTGTATTGTTGTGTAGAACTTTTTCAATATAGTCCAAGATCTTCACCAATTGATCCTCATAAGAGATTTAATTATTCATTTATACCACCTTTAGATTCATTATATGTGAGGGATCAGGTATACACTTCCTCAAGAGAGATATATAAAACATTTCATGGTCTTGAGACATGTTTGGTGGAAGTTCTAGCAGATAGGTCACTGCTCCTATGCGATAAAGGATCTCAAAGGGGATAATGTACCTAGGGATAAGCTTTATTTTATTTATAAATTACATGACTCTCTTCCATAGTGGTATTTTAAGGAAAACTTTTTCTTCAGTATCAAACTACAAGTCCCTTCAACGTTTTCTAGTATATATCTTCTATAGACTTTGGGAAGCATTTATATGTGGTTAGATGGATTGAACCTTCTCTGTCATCTCTTACATAAGATCGGTTCTAAGTAGATTTAATTCACCAACTTCATCCCAACAAGTATGAGTTCTTCATCTCTTCCCATACACAACTTCATATGGATCCATTTAAATACTCGAGTGGAATATTTTTTTTGTATGAGAACTCAACTAATGGGATATTTCAATCCTATATTCCTTTAAATTCCATTGATAAGGATCTCAGTATGTCTTTGAGTGTCAGAATTATCCTTTCAAATTATATATCAATTTAAGGGTGATAGGTCATACTAAAATTTAATTCAGCATTCAGAGCATGTTAAATAATTATCTAGAATTAAAATTTTCACCTTGGATCATGATTAAATACGATCAAAAGTGGTTCCTCATGAAACATCACCGCTTCCTTTAAGTATATCTTAGTAAATAGTTCAAGTGATAAATATTCCTGAATAGTGTTGAAGTGGGTATTCTTGGTAAGTTTATCCACCACAACCCATATTATATTTCTTTCTTTAGATGTCTTCAAGATACCAGCGACAAAGTCCCTGGTGATGGTTTCCCATTTCCATGTCAGTACGGGAAATGGTTGCATCATCCTCTTGGACTCTTGTTTCTTTACTTTAACCTGTTAGAATACTAAGAACTTTGAATTGTAATCAATGATCACCTTCATGTTGTCCCACTAAAATTGATCTCAAATATCATGGTACGTCTTGGTAATTTAAGGATGGATAGAGAAATATGAGCTATGTGTATTTTCCAATAGCTATATCTTTATCTCAGGTGATGTAGGCATAAAAAGTCTAGTTACAAACCGAATGAAACCATCTTCATCAATGTGGAATTCATGAAGCTTTCTATCCTTTACTTATTTCACCTTATTTTGAAGCTCTAGATCATCCATTTGTACCTCCTTGATATTATCTTTGATAGTTTCTTGGGAAATCATTTGGGAAAGGTAGTATGTATTCCATATTGTTATGATTTCTAGATTCATTATTTGTATATCCATGAAGATAGGGTCTCTCACAATCCATATCATGGATAGAGTAGTATGTTCTTTTCTACTAATAGAATCAACTAACTTATTCGCCTTTCCAACATGGCAGTGAATAGAGCAGTCATAGTCCTTGATCAGCTCTAACCATCTTCTTTGACACATGTTCAACTCTTTCTATGTGAATATGTAATTTAGACTCTTGAGATCTATATATATGCCACACTTCACACTAAAGAGGTATTTTTCCAATTATAGTTTTATTGAGAACTCTACCTCATGATCTGGGGGAAGGTTGGTTAAATCTTTAGGAAATACATCAGTGTATTCCCTCATGGTATGAATTTTCTCAAGGATGATACTTTCCTTCGACTCAACCATTTGGAAAAGGTGTTCTTCTTTGTTTGGCTTTAACACCCACACAGTTGAAGGATTTTCAAAAGGAGATTGATTATCTTCCTTACATTTGTACATGAGCATAGTATGGTTCAGAATATATAGAGATATTTCCTTTTCTGGATATTTTATGTGATCTCTATATAATTAGTGTTAATCTATTCCCATTATAGTATCAAATTCCACCAAGGGAAGGATCACGAGACTCTCTGGAAGAATATTCCCATATACTCTAATAGGAGAAGAGTCTGACACTTAGGTTGGATTGATCAAGCCACTATGTGTTTTTATAGATATATTTACTTAAAGGTATTGGGGTTTTTATTCAATGGTTCTAGAAAACATGCAGGATATAAAGGAACGCGTAAAACTAGAATCAAATAAAAAAATTCCATTATTGAGTGAATAGTAAGTGTACCTTATACGACTTCATTTTCATGTTCCACATCACTGGTATAAGTGGTACAATATTTCTATTTTTACTTTGAATTTGGTGGTTGTTGATGCTTATTACCATCAAAGACTCATGGTTTAGTTCAATGGATTGTAGAGTTCCCTTGCTCCCTAAAATTGAAGCATTGAACCATGGATGGTTCCTTACATTACGCTATCACATTGGTTGACTTCTTCGTGCATATTTGACATTCATGAGCTTTATGGACTTCTCTTCCACACTTGAATCATTCCCATGTTAATTTGAGATAATCCCCATGATGTTTCTTCTCATATTTTTTACATGTTAGATATTTTTGACATATTGGTGGTTAGATATTCTTTCCTCCTTTGTCATTTGATCTGCTATCATGAAACTCTATTTTATTTATTATCTTCATAAACATGGGACCATTCTCTAAAATTCATCTCTACTTTGATATCACATCAAACTACTTCTTCATAACTCCCAAAGTCTCATATAGAAAGATCCTTTCTGAGGTGTTATTTTAAACCATAACAGAATCTATTTATTTTTCTATAATTGTTGATAAAAAAACCCAAGGTGTATCTTGAAAGCCTTGTGAAATTTTCGTTGTAATTAACAACATATTCCTCATCCATTTTCTTAAGATCTTGGAATTATCTATCCATATTTGTTCGAAGAATTCAAGGGAAATACTTGTTAAGAAATAACTTCTCAAAGTCTTTCCACTCCATTTCTTTCATTTTATCCTTCAGCTTGGTATTCTTTATCAACATCAACTATTCATCAGCCTCTCTATCTAAATTATAGACATAAAAGGTGTATTTCTCCTTCTCTAAACAATAGAGCATAGAAAAGATCTTCTTCATTGAGTTAACCAATTATTCCGCAACAAGTGGATTGGAATATCCACTAAACTTCGATGGTCATTAGTGCATAAAGGACTCGATGTCTAGTTTTTCCTTCTTGGTTTAAGGTGGATGTTCCATGATTCAAGTTATTTTTCATAGCCTGAGAATGATAGGTATGAATATCCATGAATTTTTGAGCTCCACCTATCATTGTATTAGGCATGTCATTCAGACAATCATTGCATTATCCCTCACATGTGCTGTTGGTTTGGTTTCTCCTGATTCCCATCATTTTCTGAAATAGAAAAGTTTTGAACAAAAAATAAGTCAAAAAAAGAATGAATAAATAATTTATTATTATGAGAAAATTAATTCTAAATTCATATATTATGGGATTTCTATGTTTAGCCTTTTTCTCAAGTGATGATTCTAGGACCAAGAATTAATTTAGTTATATATCATTCATAATGGTTTGTATAATGTTTGTGATTAACCGAATCATAACACCTAGGAGTTTCAAACCAGGCATGCATCAAGGCATCTTTTTCATGTACTAGGTGAAGATCGAGTTAATACTTAATCCACCCTTTTGGGTTATTACCCCTAGGTACATGTGTATCCAAGCCACATCCACTTGTTGTATTAAAATAGGTATTTTATTTCTTGAAAACCCCAATCTCTTATACTTTACCAAAATATAGGATGTTTACCGATATGGGAACTTATCTTTATGGATTTCACTAATGTTTTCTAATCCCATTTCCCAAATTAATTAAAAATTTCTCTAATACCAACTATAGAGACCCAACTTCTTTTTACATGACTATTACATCATTTTTAAGATAAATAACGTAAAAGTGATACAATTCATGATCTAAAGATTTAGTATCTTTGGAAAATTAAGATCATACATCACTTGTACATAATAAACTTAAACACTATTTAAATCCTTATTCTTAATCCTCATAAAAGATATCACGTTCTCCTTAATAAATGTAATCACATAAGGACAAACATCAATGAAAGGGGTGATCTAAAATCATGATAAGGTAAGGAACAACATAGAAGGAATAAAATGCATTAATCAATAGTGCATGGGTGGGCATAATCATCATCATTATTTCGTAACCAGGGGATCATCATCGTAATCATGAGGGAAACATTTGATAAAGGCATGAAATTTGGAATATTAATATTAATGAAACATCATAAAAAAAGTGTTCAAATACCATACATAGTTTTTATCAAATCTATCATCATTTTCACACACAACATATGTGCATAAATCGTAACATCGTAATTGTGAAAAAAAAACTAGTATCATATTCACACATAAAACACATAATATCATGAGATATATCATATTACCCAATAAATTGGAGGGATATATAATTTTTGGCCCACTCTTCACATCATAAAATGCTCACAATCATGAATTCCCCATGGAAAGAGAACATATAACAATCATAGTCATGAAATAAACCCATGGGAAGGAATGGATTTCATAATGGTGTCATACATAATATTTTAAGGAAAAACCTTTGAGGATCCAAAATTAATAGGGGGTTATATTTTAGAATAAAATCTCATTTTTCTTTGAATATTAATCAAATCAATAGGAGTCAAAGAGTTTTCTCCAAAAATAAACTATTTTTCAAAAAAAATATTTTTAATTGGCTTAGATGTCCTTTCAAACTGGTAAAAAAAGTTATATCCCTAGAAAGAAAAGGTATAGAGTTGTGAACGTTTTCTTTAAAGATAATATAGGAACATCCATACTGAGAATGATGTGAAAGAGAAGATAATCCAAAAAGAAGGAATTGGGTTTGATAATCCTCATACCTTAAATCATGCTTTATTTCATCGCTTTTTCGCCTCCTAAATAATAAAATTAAGTGTATTAAAACATGGAACCATAATTGAATTATGTTTATTTTTTTTACTATTGATCAATTATAATCATTTTATTATATTTCTCAATTCCCTTTTTTAATGGTGAAACATTTTGATATCAAATTTTCCCTAAAATATCTCATCTTCCTTTGATTTAACAATATTAATTTGTTGTTAATTATACATTATTAAGATTAACTCAAAAATATTAGATATACATATATTTATAAATTTATATATTATAAATAATTTATTAAAATCATATGTAAGTGTGGTGATAGGAAAAGAATTCGCAGTGTCCTTGTTGGTGGTTAACCAACCGTTAATGGGGCATTATCCAAAGAGGAGGTGTGATATATATATTATGTTCTTGTTAAAAATAACATTTTTATAAGACATTACCATTATAAGATCATGTTAATTTAATATTTAATTGTTTGAAGAAGGTTTTTATTATAAAATAAAAGGAGGATAGGGAGTTCATAAAAGGAAAACATAATAAAAGACAAAAGGACATTGGCACTTTCTTGAAGTTGTTCATTTTCGACAACCCTTAAATTATTGAAATCTTGGATTTTGATTACTCCATAACATCCCTAAGGATGATAAGGGGATTGAGAGCGGGTATTTGGTCATAGATTTGGATTTGGTAAGTGGAAGGTAAGTGGTTTGTTAAGGGAGGGTGAGGTGTTATTTATACTTGAGGAGAGAGGTATTTTAAGGATAAAATTTTAAATAAATTATTATATCCAAGGTAAACCTTTCAATAGTGATATTTTTGACATTATGAATGATATATCAATAAAATAAAATGTATTTAGTACTTAAGACCCATTTATAAACCAAATTCACTAGTTTATTAAAAAGGAAAGTGGAAAAATGAAAAATTGTTATTTTAATGGAATACTTTTGACTTTAGACTTTGGAAAATACTTTTTAGGTATGGAAAAAAAATTTATTGTATTTAAATGACTCATTTATCAAATTAAATATGTTTTTGATCCATCTAATATTTCTAGAATTTATTAGGTCATTATTACATCATTAATTCTATAATTTAAAATAAATTAGTTACGAAAAAACTGTATTTTTACTATTCACCTAAAAACTAAAGTATTTCATAAAAACCATTAAATTTTTTTGAAATGATGATTTTAAAAATGACATTAATTTTATCAAAATAATTTTCTAACATAAGTAATTTTAATTTTTTACATAAAAAATTATGATTTTTATGAAATACATTAAAATATTGTTTTTAAAAAATGTGCTTATTGTTTCATTGATTTTTTAATTATGATATTTATTTTATGTCATTATAATATTTATATTTTCTTAAATTATTCATGATAAATATTTTTTATATTACATTTTATTATTTTTTGGTCAAATTACTATTCTAATGATCAAGTTTATATTTCAATGGTCACATTACCTCTTATAAATACCACTTTTTTCCTTCATTCTACATCCACTATAATTCCTCTCATGGTTCTATTTATTCCTTTTCTAAGATGTTAATTGGTTTATTAATATTGTGTTTCTTTTCTATAGTGTTTTTTGTGGGGGTGATAATTATAGTAGATTGGGGTGCTCCAAATTTTCTCATTCCACTTTTCTTATTTTCAATTTTTTTGTCTCATTATAATATTTGGAATTTTCATGGGTTTAGTTGCTAAATAATGTAATGATCTCCATTAATAAAATAATGTTTTGTTAGTTTCTATGTGTGCTATATGTGTATAATTCTACATAATACAACACGTTTATTCAGGAAAAAAATATCTTTTATAAAGTTTGGGTTATGCTCCTTTATTAAAATTTTGAAGTATCGATGGCCTTCTATTAGTTCTTTTTCAATATCCTTTGATCTATCAATAAAGTATTTAAAACATCTATAAAATGTCTGAGAAATGATTCACGTGATTGGTAATTTTCTAACCCTTTTGAAGATGTTGTTGATGCATTCAACAATTTTTGTAGTCATGTGCTCATATCTCTTACCTTCATCAAATGCTAAATATCATTTTTCCTTTGGAATGTGCATCATGTACTTATAGACATCCTCGATCATTACTTGGTTCGCCTGCATCTTGCATTTGGATTTCTTCTATAGTTGCTGCTCTATGTTGATTCCCTCGTTGTTTCTTCATCCGCTCTTATTTCCTGATTTCCATGTTTCCAATCCCATCTTTGTCCAGTACGCTGGTTCTTTCAGGGTGGTTTGGGTTGTGCTGGAAGAGAGAGCATTGGTTTCCCAGAAGAGTGGCCCACTGTTGTCTCCTTCTCTTTTTTTCGATTCTCTTTGTGGTGATGCTTGTTCCTGGTTTAGATTTTGATTCGATGATGGGGCCCTAACCCTACCCGAACTCTTCTCTTTCCCCCTTATCCATCATTCCTACTCTGTTCGGTTTGGCACGGTGGTCATGTTGGAGGCTTTGGGAGGTGTCATTCGGGCGGTCGATGGCGTCCTGGTGTCGCGATGTTCATCTTTCTCTTTTTGGTTTTCTGATGGTTCTTTATTCCTAATGTTTCTGTTGGTTCGAAGTTCGATGTTTGAGGTTCGAGGTGTGGATGGCCTCCTGGTTTTCAGCCTTGATGAAGTCGATGTTGTTCCAAGACGCTACAATGAGGGTCTGGTTTTGTATTTTGGTTCGATTCGGGGGTGAAATCCTGATATGTCATTGACGAGGTTGAAGATGTCTCCGGTGATGGTGGTTTGAAGCTCCGGTGATGGTGGTTTGAAGGTTTTTAGTTTTCAACAACAGAGATGGGTTTCCTTCTGGTGGATTCTGATTACAGGTCATGTGGTGAAGACAAAGTGTGAAGTGTGATGGCGGTTTGATGATGCGGTGGGGCGTTTGTCGGTGGGCTCTCAATGGTGATCCGATGACGACGAAGTAGAAATGAGTCATGATGATGATTATGTGTTGATGGCGGTGTCGACGTGGTTGGTGTTGTTGACACGACGAACAAAGTGATAGCGTGGTACTCGATGACTTCTCAGCGGCAGAATGATCTTTAGTGATGTGTTGGCCTGCGGCATGGCCTTAGCATTTGAATTTGGTTTTTTGTGGCTTGATTTTGAAATTTGAATGGTTTCTCACGGTTCCCACTTCACCCTCATTGTGGATTTTATAAAAATAACAAAAAAATGATTTGGAGGTTGATAGTGTGATGAAGATTTGAAATAAGACATATTTCTTTTCTATTGGTGACATGAACATGATAGAAAAGATATAAACCAACTCCACAAGTCTATATTGTTTTTCTCTAATATTTCAAATGTCAGTGGAAAAGAACATCTATTTTTGTCATGATTGGTGATAATCCAGAGAACTCCGTTTCAATTTCCATATAGGAAAGTGTCGTGCACTTTTATGAATTGTTTGCAGTGACGGAAAGTTACGATGCATGGGAGAAAGTCCTAGAATAACATATGAAATTGGACATTGTCTACAGTGACATGATTGTTCACCACATGCTCTATTATTTCAAATTGATAAACTACATATCTAATTTGAACCAATCGCTCGATCCAATAAGGTAACACCTGAAATAATGTTTCTTAGTCTCCATAAACCTTCTCAATAGATTTCTATTTTTCCAGTCACGCCTTCTTGTATGAGATTTTGTATCCATATTTACTCTCCATGTGTTCCAATATTAACTCAACATGATCATCTTGGTTAACTCTGATCATAACAATAATAATGAAGCCAATGAATGTTGATTTAATGTGTCTATGATCTTGCATCAACCTCAGATTCAAATAGGTGTATGGTCAATATAATTTGGTAGTTTTTCAATAAATTGAATTTATAACAAGGGTAGTTCGCAATCGCATCTTGAATATGTCACTATAATATTGACATTTTATAGAAAACTCCAATCTCGTAGAGTCATCTATGAGATAAATTTAATGTGTCTTGACATGGTAATGCTTTATAACTGTCTTTAATGACTCTTTTCTCTCAAATTTTGTTCCAACAAATAATTCATCATCAATCCCTACAACATTTCTTTCTAGGAGAATACTTAGGAAACTCGGTTTTCAATGTCATTGTATCCCAATCAAACTCAAGAACCACTAGTGCAATATCATGTGATGTTTGCACCGATTGTGCATGTTGTCTTTCTGAATCATCTGTCAACATCGTTTTGTGTTCTTTGTCAAATATTTCTTCATCCTCAAAATCATTTTTCAGAACTGTCTTGTGTTCTTTATCTAATACTTCTTTGTCCTTAGAATCATCGTCATAGGCATCATTGATCGCAACCATAGGTGGATCAGCTACAACAACAAATATTTAAAGAACATCTACAAGTGCTGTCATTTGAAATTTTTACTCTGCTCTACATGAATTATCTTTACCCAATCCACCTCGAACAACTGATTCTCATGTAAAGACATGCACTTCATCAAATCCATCGTCGTATGGTATGTTTTGTTTGATTTGGTTGGTATCTTCAATCATACTAACCTCAACAAACAATCTCATCACACTTAGTATTTCATGCTCTAGATATGTATCATAATCATGCCTCAAATATTCACCATCGATCAAATTATGACATGTGTGATATAGATTATCTTGAGTTTAAGGGAATCTATAAATGGTAGGTGATATATATTGATTCTCAGCAAGCTTCAATCGATCATGAATTTTACTTTTAATTGTGTTTATCGAATCACATCTAATAAGATTTGTTAATATTGTAGGACCACTAGTATAAGATATCTCATACCCGTCTTCTACTATTTCACCACCATGATATACAAACGCACGCAAGTGTTTCATCATTTTTTTAAAACTGTTAATTGAAATTAAATTATAAGTGAAATACACACACTTACATTTCTTAAAATAAAACTAAAATAAACTCACTTTACATATACATATTAACAATTTAAATTGATTTTACTATTATAATTATAATTAAATATTATTATTTTGATTATATTTTCTCTAATTAGTATAAAATAGTCACCCTCCTGAATTTTCATTTAAAATAATTTTGATATTGTATTGACATGAATTCCTGGTATTGTAATATTTATGTCCTCTTTACAAATTTGATATTGGGTGTGTTTACTTCCATATCCAAGATACGCTATTTTATGTATATTTTAACCATACCCCTTTCCATTCAAAAATTATACATATTTCGTTTTGTTCCTTATCTTTCAACAAACATACCTTAATTTTATACTATCCATTTATACACATCAACTAACCAATTGAAAAAACCCATCGTATCATCAACCGTCAATTTACCTATGTAATTAGTTATTAATATTTAATTGAATAACCATGTAGGAATTTTTATATATACAAAATATTGTCTAATTGTAAGGACTTAATAATTTTTAATACAATAAAATTATTGCACAACTAAAAACACTTCTGCAAAAACCATATCAGATAGGGATATAATTTCCCAACTATGGCGTTTTCATTTTTTTTAATAAATTTTTATCATGTGGAATGAAATCGTAGCTAGCTCAGCAGCAATGATATCATTACGTAATATTACAATGAACTAACATAGCGAACAAATACACACAATACATAAATGAAGTAGTCCAAATTTTCATCCAATTCAATAAAGATAAACCAGAGGCAAATAAATATGTGGATTCCACTTGGAAAGCAACAAAAACATTTCTTAGATTCTCAGATTTAGTAGCAGTTAATCAAGATTTCTAAGTCCATTAAAGGTGAAAAAGATACAATATCGGACCTTCAATAAATCTTCCAACACTGCTACAAGTCCTTGCAGATGGACATCAAACACCACACTGCACTCAACGGGTAATCTAAAATTGCAACAAAACACGCTACCAATTCACTCACACAAACCATAATTCAAAAGAGAGAGCCAAACTAGACTAATAGTTACTTATCATCAACTTACTTGATACATAATCATCTGTATAATCCTTGTTGATTTTCCCATGGGGCATCCCACCCACCTAACCAACAAAAAATTCACACTGCCTCAGCGTCTCCATAACTAAAAATTAAAGCAAGATTTTGTTGAAACCATACCACAAAAACAGGAGTTTCACCACTATTCATGGCGCCTATGTAGTCCTTTAGTTCAACAGATTTTTCATAACTATATTAAAAACCTAAAAGACAAGAGTTATCTTAAAATCATAGCAGTGGACTATAAAACAGGGTGGAGAAAAGCACTCAAAACGCACCTATTTTGCAAGAGTTCACCGAAAAGTATTGGGTGATCGGGTTCTTGATCGTTCGCAGAAGCTTTTCACGATTTCCCGAAGCAGATACACTAAGTTTTTGTAGCAATTGCACTGAAAAAATGATTCAAAATAATGAAAGGGGTGACCAAACAAGAAGACAATTATTTTGGAATCGGCCACACTTACACATAATGCCATAGAAATCCTTATATGTCATTGGAATCCGAACATGTTCCTTAACTTCAAAGAGGACACCCTTCAGGGTTCTCATATAGACTGCTCTCACCCTTCCGGACTTATTGAGTGGACTATCGAGGATAGATAATAAAGCCTGCTCATATAGGACAATATGAGGGCATTTAGAAATCATTAAAAAAGAAAATAGAAAAAAACAGAGAAGTTGTAAAAGGATGGAAAAGGGATTCGGGGATACTGGTTCATATCAAACTAATGTTTCAATAATTCATTTATCATGGGACTGTAATTTTTTACCAACATGGGATATTTTTAAAAACATTTATTTAATTTGGTAAAGGAGAAAATCGGATGCAAAAAATGATGAAGGGATCCTATAGAAATACAAAATGATTTTATGGTATCTAATAGAACAATTGACACAGCCAATCCTATGTATTTCCATGATCAAGTGGGAAATCCGGGGGGCTCATGGCTCCAATTATAAGTTAACATAATCCTTTAAAAATAACATACATGAACATGTCAGCGTTCACAATAAAATGACACCACACTTCTCATGTGCTGTCAGGACTCCTATGATGGCGCCAACAAAAGCTAATGTTGTTCCCATGAGACAGACTGCTCAGAAAATATCATTTGTCAGTTCAAAACGAGATTTAGTGACTTCATAGATATATGATAATAATATTTAAAGCAATTTTGGTGTCTCTGCCATCAGTTTTTCCATTCTAAAAAACCGAGGGTTGGATTTATTCTCTCATTCCTAGATAAGATGAAAATTTACCATTTCCATGGAAATCCCAGTTTTCCATGAAACACACCTAGGTGAAAGACCACTCCCAGTTTTCCTTTAAATTCACATTAACTGGTTGCAACCAAATGAGGCCTTAGATCATTATAAAATCATTGTGTATTTATGACTAAGGTTTTACTGGGTGATCATGGTCGCAACTGCCAATGCCAGCTTGAAGAATTTCTCTCCCATTTGCATCAAGAGCCATACACTTGCGGTCATAGGTTCAGACAAGGTCATAAATGTCCACATAGGGGTTTAAAATCATTGGTCTGGGAAAATCATAGTGACACAGGAGGGTGGGAAAGTAGTGGAGGAAAGGGAAATTGGATCCCTTCAAAAGGAAGATAACTTGTAAAGCTTTGCAGGTCAGTTATCTCAATGATGAAGGGCCTCTATCTTCCAAAACTATGTTTTTGGAAGGTATAACAGATAGGTTATCAATTATGGTATTAATTAAAAGATGAGACGGCCATAATTTATGTGCAGGGGTTGCAATGGGAATGAGGTATTTTAGTTCAAACATAAGAATGGGAGCTCAGTGTTAGGAAACAGGCAGACTTGCAGGAGTTGATGAACAGGAAAGCATATAAGACCTTCGAGCCCCTTAAAAAAATTGAAAATATGTAATATCCTAATGATATTGTTATTAAACCAAACTATAAAGAACAAAAAACATGCTGACAAGGCAGTTTTAACAATACAATACCAAGTCATAACCATCTCAATAAAATACTAGTCACAATACCAGGATCGAGGGAATTCTTAGCAAAAAAAATTATCAAAACACTGAAGAATTCCACAAAAAAATTATCCTAGAGACAGTTCTATGCACGTATTCAAAAGTCCTCGCACCTGATAAACGATATCAGGCCTGTAATCTGAAGGGTTCTTTCCATGTCTTTGAAGAAAATTTTAATGTTAATCCAAGTTCAAAATCTAGAAAGTCTTCATGAACAAACACGGAAAATTAAAATCATTAAGTAGACAAATTAATCCCATAAATTGCAATGATAACTTTCACTGCACAAAAAAAAGATGTAGAAGCATATGAACAATAGTATTCAAAATTCCTAAAACCTTCCACCATAGAGCAAAAAACTATAAAGAATTCCAACACATAGGACATTGAAAAAAATAAATTTGTGCACCTTTCCAACTTTTCCAATGTCCAATGATGAGTTTTCAAGGACAATGATGGCCCCTGGCTTTGATGTGGCTTCAGATGGGGCAACTGGAATACCAGGAAGTTCATCCACCGCCCCTCCTCCTCTTCGACGTTATCTTCAATATCTTTATTTCCCTGGTTCGGCTCCTTCCACGATCAATTCAGCCCCATGGCTTTTTAGGCCCATACCATCTATTAGAACACAATCCAGCAGAGATAGATATTTTCTAAGACCTAGCAAAACCAATGGTAACCAAACTAAACCGATAAATTAACTGAACCAACCGAGTGTCGCATGAAAAAATGTGGTGTTAGAAGTATAAATGTTTTCAATCTAAAAAGATAACTGGGATTTCAATAGATACATACAAGATAAATAACAGTAAAGAAATATGAGACCATCAAAAATGATAAAAAAATAAATAAACAAAATTAAAAAACTTTTAACTGATGAAGCTGTTTTGGAAAGTGAGATTTAGGGGGAAGGGGGACAAAAAGCAAGAGAAAAAAATTCATAATGTGCTAGCAGGATCATGGAGGGATCCTTCATGTTTGGTTCACTTTAACCATGCACGGCCACGCACCGAAAAAAACCCTAATTGTTGTATCAACGCAGAACCCTCTGATCAAAAAAACATGATATCTGGACTCAGACTAAATCAAATGTTAATACCACTAATACCAGTTCAGTCCCAAAAAAACAGGAGAGGCTTTGTTCATGGGTAAAGGAAAGGGGTGGCGCTGATAGAGACTTTCTATAGAGGAGTAGGGGTATAAGTGTCTTTTTTAGTAGGGGAATATTATTTGTTATATGGAGAGAGATTATGGTTAATATTTTGTTAGGATGGGTCCACATGGATGTTATGATTCCATTATAAATAAGTGGAAGGGGTGAGAGTAAAAGGGAGAGGAGAATTAGTATTTTTGGTTTGGCCTTGGGCTTGGGACTTCGGGCACTGTTGGCTTGGGCGGGAGTGCGACCTGTCACCTCTCGATTTCTTCTCCTTCCTCCATAATTATTCATGACCATTCCTTATTCTGTATACTTCCTGTAATTCTGTTGCTACTGGAAATCATATATTGTTCGTTATCTTCTTCTATAGGAGCAGATCTCTATCATTTGGTATGATCTGCCACTTTCCTCCATCGTGCATAGCTGGATTCTCTTCCACACAGGAGCCTACTCTTAGCGAAGGTGTAATTTGTTGCTTCTGCTTCATTACATTTCTATCCAGAGAAACGGAGCTCTGTTTGACTTTTAGCTTGTTTTGGAGGAGGTGGTGTGCAGAGGCACACTACTGTTCTTCATCCTCTTCTAGACGTGCGAGCTGCCACTGCTTCCCTTTTCACCGCTTCCTGATTCCATTCAGCTTAGGAATACGCTACATCAGACGCACTCGTCTCCACCTGGTTCCATTTTCGTCCGATGGTTGGAGCATAGTAGGTTTCACCTCGATCGGTCGAGGCGCTCGATACCAGCTCGCTTCGTAAATACAAAAAAAACACATCAGCAGAAGAAGAAGAAGAAGAAGCACGCGTGCGGACCCATCAATTTCCAGCCTATAGGAAAACGCGAAAAATTTTGCACATCAGCAGTGCGTTTTGACGGGAGGACGCCTACCAGCCTCGCGCAACCGTGTGTTTCCATTCTGACGGGGTGTGCAACCTCTATCTGCAACTTCACAGGGCTCAACTACTGCAGATGACTCGGCCAGGACGTCCGCCTGTCCCACCAGTGTTCTCGATTTTCACCAAAGCGCGAGGCACTACTGCTACGGAAGGAGGCGGACTCAGTTTTCTGTCGCATAGGTAACGTCGCGGTGTAAGAAAAAAATGAAAAGAAAAAAAAGGTGGCCCGATTTTCTGCTTCGAAAAAGGGAGAAAAATCCTAAATAAGGGGGAAACCTGCATTTATACCTCGGGAGGGAAAAGCAGGAAAAAAAAGAAATAAAGAAAAGTGGGCGGCCCGTGTTTCTGCCTCGGGGGTGGGGGGAAGCAGGAAAAAAATACTGCTGGAGAACCACTCTGTGCTCCTACAAATGCAGTTTGACCAGCACTTGTGGGAGGATAAATAGGATCGCCATTGGAGAGAGGAGGTAGAATTTAGGAAAGCAATGATATTATGGCCGAATCATCAAGAGGAGCAGCAACCAACAAAATTTGTCAACCCGCCACTACAACAGCGTGAACTAGAGGATATGTCGGTGAATCGCAGGGTAAATAATCAGTTAGCACCGACTATGGTGGCGGTTATCATGCGTTCACAGGAAGTGCATCCTCTTCCACTGATGACTGCGTAGCAGGAGGTGCACTTTGTCGCCATACAACTTGTTGTCGGTGATGCCACTGATGGACCAAGAAAGCTGGAGGCAAACTCGCCACGCGATATGTTTTTTTGCGACCCCTGTTATCGACAACATGCAGACTTCAACTTTGGACGGTGTTGCAGTGAAGTAGTTGGTGAGGGGGTGTTGTCAAGCCTCGCATCGACTATGGAATTATGGCCAACAGGTATAGCGGGACATCAGGCAGTAGGGGCGTTGTTCCATTGGGGGAAACAACACAGCAGGGAGATGAGTTTCCCATAGGCACACCAGTTCTAGTGATGGTGAGAAAGGGGCAACCACACAAAGTGATTCCACCAGTAGTGCCTAGTTCTATCATGGTGTTGGATTGCATAATGGGGGTGACTGCATATTCGTTTCAATAAACATCGGTCGTGTCATCCATAAAACACATGTCACTCCCTTAACTTCCTTTAGTGGGGGAAACAGTTATTCTGATGGAGATCACTGGGAACCGTCGAAAGAACATGATGGACCATGACCCCTCACACCGAATGGAGTAGCATCGCAAACCATTGACAAACCTTCTGCAGCCTGATCATCATCTGGGAAGGACTATATGGGATTTTTTTTGGAAAGTCGCTATGTTCGGGCCGCAGCACCCACGAAGGGTCCACAGTGCTGGAAGGTCCATCTGGGAGATTTCTTGGGGAATACATGAAGTCAAGATACATGGATCACGACTAGCATGGGAGATTTCTTGGTATGCCTACAGCTTCCACCACCTAGAGGACAATGTGGTTTTTCGGGACGGTGGTAGTGATAGAGACCTGCTATATAGAAGTAGGGGTATAAGTGTCTTTTTAGCAGGGGAATATTATTTGTTATATGGAGAGAGATTATGGTTAATATTTTGTTAGGATGGGTCCACATGGATGTTAGGATTCCATTATAAATAAGTGGAAGGTGGGTGAGAGTAAAAGGGAGAGGAGAATCAGTCTTGTTGGTTCGGCCTTGGGCTTGGGACTTCGGCCACTCTTGGCTTGGGCGGGAGTGCGGCCTGTCGCCTCTCGATTTCTTCTCCTTCCTCCATCTTTCTTCTTGAACATTCCTTATTCTGCATACTGCCTGTAATTTTGCTGCTAGTAGAAATCATATATTGTTCGTTAACTTCTTCTGTTGGAGCGGATCTTTATCAGGCGTCGAGTGTAAGAAATAGAAGGTGCGATGGGGGTGCGAAAAGAAGGGATTTTCACCTATATCTCTATAGAGGTGAGTAGGGGTGCTTAACGGACTGGACTGGTGCGCATCGAACCAAATCCCGCATTTTAAGGGCCAAGAAATTGCCAGCCCATTTAAGCCAGCATTAAATAAGTCCAATCTGTAGACAGGACTAGCCTGCGGGCCGTCCAGAATTTCATAAAGTTATTTAAAAAAATTCCAAATATCATCTAATATACAAATCATCCATAATTAATGTTTAATTTAAGAAATAAATTATCACTACTTACTGGGGGGGAATAAATCACTGCAACAACTAAATTACACGTATAAACCACATGAAAGCAATATGTCTTTAATAACACTAGCAGAAAACATCTAGACTAAATACTATTTATGATTGAAAGTAAAAAAGATGTGAAAATATTTAATTCAAACCGTATTGTTGTCACAATGCAACCCGTATAATGAAAATCAAACTAATTAATAGATAAAATTAACATAACACGTAAAAACATTTTTCATAGATAAAAATTTTTACGATATATCATTAAAAATAATAAATTAAACTTAAAATGAATTAAATAAACCAACAAAAATATCAAAAAAACATGTTTTCATGTTGATGTTGGAATACTGTATCAAACAGAAGTAAATTTTGGTCCTCATAGTAAATTAATAAAACAATCAGACCAAATAACAATAAAAAAAACATAAATAAAACTAATCATTTTTTTAAATACATTCAAATATACAACTATTTTATGCAAACAGAAAATATAAACAACAAGAAAATACTGATTATTGAGAATGAATTAACAATTCCTCTGTTAGAAAGAGTGAGAATAAACTTCCACGACTGGAAACAAGGAATCAAGACACTGTATCTATCTCAAAAAATTGAAAATAAAATGAATTAAGATTTAACAGAAGTAACATATTGAAAAAAATAGGGAAACACAAACTATGTATAACCTGAAGAGGTGAAAGGAGGAGGAAGGTAGTCGACAATGATTAGGTTTTATCCCTATCACTCGGTTGTAGCTTATCTAGAAACCTATTTGAAAACCTATAGTGGGGAAAAAGGAAGGGTCTGGAAGATTAAGTTAGGGTTCAGGTTGAACAGATTCTTACAAATAGGAAATCTCCAAACAGTTTCTGTGGAAGAAGTGTGGATCTGGTGGGAACGATGGGATGGCCCACTACAACAGGAGAGGGAGCATCGAGCCGGCAGGAGGTAAGGGAGTCGAAGAAGCCTGAAATCTCCAGGTGGGATATAGAATGATGGAGAGAGTGGGAGGAGGGAGTGGGGGAGAATGTGATTGCATGCGATGTGTGAGGGAAGGGAGGGAGGTACCACAGTTTAAAATGGTTTGTAAAAAAAAGGGGGGGTGCAATGAGAATCAATCTTTTTTAAAATCAATATAATTTTGTATGGGGTAGAGTAGAAGACTCAAAAAAATCAATCTAGTTGTTTTTACAATACAAACATTATTTTTTTTTGTTTCATTGAAGTTATTTTTAAGATCCTCTAAATATGAAACTTTTCATGGAATTCAATGTTCACTTCATCACCTGTATCAAATATTTCTTGATCAAATTCATATTCAAAATGTATCTATAAATAATATGTTATGTAAAATATCACAAAAAATTCATGGACAAAAAAATGATAAATTTGCAATAGTTTTAAATGCTTAATTATATATGTCATGTCACGAACCAAGTCGGGGCGCCATCCGACCTGACACCTGACCCGATCCGCGGTAAGGACAAAGGGGAATTCCCAATCACCACAGGCTGGCACAAGTGCCCAAGTATAAAAATAAAACTTGGGAATTATTTACCCAAATAAAAAAACATAAAACAAACAACAAGATGAATAAATTCAAAACTAAAATCAAACAACCAAACATGCCCTTAAAATAGGGTCGAAATTAAAGTTTTCAACATGAACAAAAAACCGAAAGGGAATGACAATAAAGAAAAAACTATAAACACTAACTCAAACCTCCAAGCAACATGAGGTGCAAAAACCTCAAGCCATATTCACCAAAAATCATTTTAAAACTTAACTTGCATAGGTTACACACTCAATTAAACTATATGCACAGCTTAAAGAGACTAAAAATTAAAAAAAACCACAACTTATGCACAAAAATACCATCTTTAAATAAGACGCACACTAAAACATTCTCCAAACATGTTTCACACTGTTGATATAATTTAATAAACTATTTAAAAAATTTAGAAAACAATATCTAAAGGGTAACACAAGACCTTGCACAAAAAACCAACTCAAAAATATCTTTTATGATCAAATTCACACCAACACATTTCTAAAATGAAATTCGCAACTATTGTACTTTTAAATAAACCAATTATGAAATTTAATAAAACACTATGTGATGACACAATGTGCATTTTTATCAAAAACGCAGCATATCTCATATGAACATACCACATCAAAAATCAAACACATAATAAACGCTCTTAAAACTATTTTCACAACACATAAACCATTTAATAAATCAATTACACACTTAATAGGAAATTTACAAGGTGCGCAACAATGTTTTACCACAAAACTACACTCAAATGATTCTCTTTAAAATTCAACACAAACTAAAATATTCTCCACACACCATTCAGATCACTTAAATAATTTGAAAAATCACTTATGAAGTTCAAAAAATCATTTGCACTATTTAATAAATTAATAACTCAATTTCTAAAATAAATAAAAATAGATTTCACAAAAAGTGGACTTTATGCCACAAAATTAAATAAGAGAAAAAATTCATCAATTTCTAGAAACTAACTTTGCACCAAAAAATAATTTAAATAATATGCTAATTTAATTAAACTTACAAATTAATTCATCAATTAATAATCAAACATGGAACCACCTACCATGGTGTAGAGAATCACAAGATTTTGGTGTGAAATTGTCATCTCATGCCAAAAGCACCACGAATGACACAACTAGAATCTAAAAACAAAACATCGGACCAATTACACCATAATCGAACCAAACGCCAAACCAAAACCCTAACCGATACATAATCAAATTGAATGAACGAATAACCAAGGTATATTGCACTTACGGCAAGGGGTATGAGAGGCTGCCTGGAGCTCGAAAAAGTCTACCAGAGCTGTGTGGTGCTATAAAAATGGTGTCACCCAAACTTCGGTCGGGTAAACAAGGGGGCGTGTGGCTAAAAGAGGGGTTGTCGGGTCTTCGGTCGAGCCAAGGAGGGGGGCGCCAGACCTGCTGGATGAGGGTAGTGCGGACCACCAGTGTTGAATCTGGACGGAAGAAGGAGGGTGTGTGATGATTTGGTGCACCGGAGGAGGCCGGCGTGGTGGCACCAGACAGGAGCAGGAGGGAGACGGGGTGGAGCCGGATGGGAGCAGGAGGGGCAGGTTGCATTGGTGTGGGTTACCAGAGAAGGTGGAGGACGGCCGGCCGGAGGGAGCAAGGGGAGGGCAGGCTGCGACTAGGGTTAGGAGGGGCTTGTGCAGCGCGACGAACTGAAGGTGGGGAGGAAAACACGACAGGAGAGGGGAGATCAAAAGAGAGGGAGAGAAAAAAAGAAAAAAGAGGGGAAAAGAAAATAGAAAGAAAATAAAAATATAATAGAAATAAAATAAAAATACAATAAAAATAAAATAATACTTATAAATTGAACTTAAGCCCTTCTAAAGAAATTAATAAAACTGATAATCAATTAATAATTTTATAATTATAACAATAATCTAACATTCTCAACCAAATTAAAATATTAACTGAAATAATCCTAACAATAATAACCCAGTTGAAATATTAACTCAAATGATAATAATATTAATAATAAAACTAAAATAATAAAACCAACCGATATAATAACATTATTTATTGAGGTCGAACAATGCGCACGGTCATGCGCCCGCAAAAGAACTCAGTTTTTTCTAAATTATAATATGTTTAAATTTAAGCTCAAAAGAAAGACACAAAATAATTTAAATTAAAATGAAGTGTCGGTCAGGGTGTGATGTGTCGTATTGCAACTAATATAATGGAAATCAAACTAATTAATAGATAAAATTAACATAACACGTAAAAACATTTTTCACAGATAAAAACATGTATGATGTATCATTAAAAATAATAAATTAAACTTAAAATGAGTTAAACGAACCAACAAAAATATCAAACAAACATGCTTTCATGTTGATTCTAGAACATTGTATCAAACAAAAGTAAATTTGGGTACTCATAGTAAATTAATAAAACATTCAGACCAAATAACAATCAACTAAAAAACATAAATCAAACGAAACATTTTTTAAATACATTCAAATATACCACTCTTTTCTTCGACCAGCAAATATAAACAACATAAAAATACTTATTATTGAGAATGAAATGAAAACGCCTCTGTGAGAAGGAGGAGTGAGCATATACTTCCACAACTGGAAACAAGAAATCACGACACTGTATCTATCTCAAAAAATGGAAAATCAAATGAATTATGATTTAACGAAAAAAATATACTGAAAAAATAGAGAAACACAAACTATGTATAACCTAGAGAGTTGAAAGGAGGAGGAAGACAGTCAAAAAATATTAGGATTTATCCCTCTCACTCAGTTGCAGCTTATCTGTTGGGAAAAAATCTCTCAAGGTAACATTGCAGCATTTTTGGGTTGATTGTGTTTGTTGACAAAGTAGGTTTCCATGGTAAATTTTCAAGGTCTAGAGATGTTTTTGACAATCAATATTGACAAAGAACCATGAAAAAGTAATGGGAGATCCAAATATACAACTATTTTATTCGACCAACAAATATAAACATCATAAAAATACTGATTATTGGGAATAAAATAAGAATGCCTCTGTGAGAAGGAGGAGTGAGCATATACTTCCACGGCTGGAAATAAAGAATCACAACACTGTATATATCTAAAAAATGGAAAATAAAATGAATTAGTATTTAACAGGAACACTATACTAAAAAATAGGGAAACAAAAACAATGTCTAACCTGGAGAGGTGAAAGGAGGATGAAGGTAGTCAACAAAGATTAGGTTTTATCCCTCTCAGTTGGTTGAAACTTATCCAGAATCCTTTCCAAAAACCTAGAGTGGGGGAAAGGGAAGGGTCAAGAAGATTAAGTTAGGGTTTGGGTTAGAGGGATTTAGACAAAGAGGAAATATCCAAATAGTTTCTGCGGAAAAAGTGTTGATCTGGTGGGCACGATGGGATGGCCCACTACAACAAGAGAGGGAGCATCGATCCGGAAAAAGGAGAGAAGGGGTTGGAGGGGACTGAAATCTCCAGGTGGGAGATGGAATGACGAAGAGAGTGGGAGGAGGGAGTGTGGGAGTGTGGGACTTTGTGCGATGTGCGAGGGAAGGGAGGGAGGTATCGCGGTTTAATATGGTTTGTAAAAAAACAAGGGGGGTGCAATGAAAATCAATATTTTTTTAAAATCAATCTAATTTTGTATAGGGAAGCACAGAAGACTCAAAAAAATCAATCTAGTTCTTTTTATAATACAAAAATTATTTGTTTTTGTTTCATTGAAGTGGTTTTTAAGAACCTCTAAATATAAAATGTTTCATGGAATTAAATGTTCACTTCACCACCTGTATCAAATATTTCTTGATCAAATTCATATTCAAAATGTATCAATAAATAATATGTTAAGTAAAATATTAGACAAAATTCATGGACTAAAAAGTGATAAATTTTCAATAGTTTTAAATGCTTAATTAATATCTATCACATTGCAACCATTATAATGTAAATCAAACTAATTAATAGATAAAATCAACATAACACATAAAAAAATATCATAGATAAAAAAATGTATGATGTATCATTAAAAATAAAAAATTAAACTTAAAATGAATTAAACGAACCAACAAAAATATCAGACAAACAGGTTTTCATGTTGATGTTGGAATACTTTATCAAACAAAATTAAATTTGGAACGTCAGAGTAAATTAATAAAACATTCATACCAAATAAAAATAAAAAAAACATAAATCAAATTAAACATTTTTTTAAATACATTCAAATATGCAACTATTTTATTCAACTAACAAATATAAACAACATAAAAATAATAATTATTGAGAATGAAATAAGAACGCCTCTGTGAGAAGGAGGAGTGAGCATATAATTCCACAGTTGGAAAAATGGAATCACAACACTGTATCTATCTCAAAAAAATGGAAAACCAAATGAATTAATATTTAACAGCAATAATATACTGAAAAAAATAGGTAAACACAAACTATGTCTAACCTGAAGAGGTGAAAGGAGGAGGAAGGTAGTCGACAAAGATTAGGGTTTATCCCTCTCACTCGGTTGTAGATTATCTATAATCCTATTAGAAAACTAGTAGTGGGGAAAGAGGAAGGGCCAGGAAGATTAAGTTAGGGTTCAGGTTGGACAGATTCAGATAAAGAGGAAATCTCCAAACGGTTTTTGCGGAATAAGTTTGGATCTGGTGGGTACGACGGTATGACCCACTACAACAGGAGAGGGAGCATTGAGACGATAGAAGGAGGGAAGGGAGTCGGAGTATCCCGAAATCTCTAGGTCAGAGATGGAACGACTAAGAGAGTGGGAGATGGGAGAGTGGGAGTGTGGGAGCATGGGACTGCGTGCAATATGTGTAACACCCCATGATTTTATGAAAAATATTCTTTTTAATTTCATTAATGTCTTGTGTTGTACGCTACACCAAAAGGAGCTTGCACAACACGCATCCCTGACTTGGCTTGCATTACACGCAAGCGCGACCTTCCACGATAGCGTGTGTTGTACGCAATACCGAGTTTCGCTAAACAACGATATGCTATTAAAATATTATTAAAACTAGCCGTTATGAATAGTAATACCCACTTTTTGAAATTTTATAAATTTTATTTTTCAAAACGGACTTCATTTTTGGATTCATAATATCGAAATTAGCCTAGGGTAAAATTTTGGTATTTTTTTGAAAACTTTCAATTTTTGATGAATAGTGAAACCACTAAGTGGTAGTTAAAAAAAACTGAATTTTTCATAAAACTTAATTTTACCGCTTCTGTGAGTGGAATTTCGAAAATCCGAGAGACACGGTTAATATCAAGGACTAAAATGTGGTTCAATGAGATGAAAATAATTTTTTTGTGAATAGTGACTTTTTACTTTTTTTACCATGGTTAAAAGTAAATAGGGTAATTAAGGGTAAAAGTGTTATTATTATTACCCTAAAACATGTCCTAATTCTATTGTATAAGTTTAATTCTACCAAAAAAAACCTTAGGAATAACATATGACCATTTAGGCCCACTTGGATTAGATTATGACATTTATTATTAATTTATTTAAAGAAGGGTTAAAATAGTTAAAATCAAATTTTAATAAGTAAAGCATTTTTAATATGGGGTTATACATAAGATAAATTCGACTATAAATATTCATTAGAAAGATAAAAATATTTCCTACATAATTATATTTTATTTGTAATTTTTAGACATTAAATAATTTAATTTATTTATGACACAACGATGATGCAGTAATTATCTTATTAATGAAATATTGACATAATTGATGTTATAAATACCCAAATAAATGTAATTTGAGACTTTTTATGAATTCAAATAATTTTATAGGTTAATAGGACATGTTATTATTGATTTAATTAACTTTTTTCGAACTAATAATTCTGTTATGATTTTCACAAAAATCAATTACTAAATACTGTCAAAATTGACATAAAATAGTTTTTAAAACAAATATTATATTATTAATTGTTATTTTGTTAAGTTTCGGCCAAATGACTTAGATAAGGTTATATATATTAATAATAATAAACTTGGGGTTCGTTTGGCTTGTTATAATAAGTTTATTAACCTTATAGTGTAAGAACACAAGAAGACACGGTAAAAGTAAATTTATTTAACTTAATGTTAAATCTAAATTATAAGGTTAAAATAGGAACCTAAACTTGTCTAAATTCTATTGGATGAGAGGATTTCGACCCATACCCACCTTAGCTTTGAAATAAATCAATTTTGATCTATTTAAAACCGAATTTGGCTTTTTAATAAAATAATATTTTTAGTTTTTCCAAAGGAGCCCCTCTCCTCCCTTATAAAAGGGCACCTCCTCCCCCTCTTCCTCACACCACTTTGAGCCTTCAAGCTCGGCCAAAACCTGCCAATTTCTTCTCTACACTTCCCTAGAGACATCCTAGAGGTCCTGGTCTTCTTCAAAGACCAATTTTAGTACCCTAAAAGGAGGTATCGAAGAAGCGCTTCAAAGAAGAGGTAATGTCCGTTACCGATTCTTTCATCTTTATTTCTTCTTCCACTTATTCTTCTTTAGTTGTTTCATTATGAATTAATAACATAAGTATCACTCATATACTGATATGTTATTATAAGTATGAAACAACCTTATTTCACCATCTATCCATCCTACAGAAAATGAAATCACCGCGCGTGCGTACGTACGGAATACCATCTCCACGTCGTGGTGTAATCTATTTTCCACCACCACCTTACTTGGATGGGTATAATGGTGTAAAGAATGAATATATATATATGAATATTTAAATTTATATTGATTCTTAAATAGTATACATACACTCCAATACAATTCCACGATCATGAGAACGATATCATCGCTCGTGCGTACGTACGGACTACCGTCTCCACGACGCGATGAGATTCATTATCCACGTTAACCATTCATGAATGATTATAAATTATATATAATAAGTAATCATGAAATATATGACATAATAATGATACTGGATTTATGTGTATATATATGTATGTCATCTACTTAATTCCATTCAACTCAATAAGGAAACGAAAATAGCGTTCATGCGTACGTACGGCCTACCGTCTCCATGAACGGTGTATTTCTTTCCATTTACTGATCTATTATATATATGTATATTATGAATATATATTATATATAAATCATGTTTTATATTCTGGAATTAATTAATCATTATCTAAGTAATCATATGAATAATTACAAGTCAAAACACGGACGACAAATGAAACGATTTTACCCAAAACGCTCTTTAACATGGTATTTACAAAAGAATGGGTAATATAAAGTCATAAGTGAACCATATATAATATCATAACAATGAGTATGATTCTGTAATAAGTCAATGATATCATTTAAATCATTATACAGGAGGTTCAGACACTTACGAAGCAAATCAGACCTAAGGTAAGGGAAAATCTCACAAATCTCAATTTTTATCCGAGATTGTTTATACTTCAAAATTTACTGGGGTTTATTTTATCATACACATCCATGTTTCCTCAATATGTAATATTGTTTCCATCCACCTACAATTTTTTAAATCCAATTTTACCCTTCGGTGAGTTTTTATTGAAAGATATGAAAGGAATATTTTGTCGTTTTTCGTACGAGGTACTTTTTGACTTTTCCGACAAAAGTACGCGAAGAATGTTTTTTTAACTTATACGACATGAATGGATTTTTAAAACATTATTTCTAAGAATCTTACTTTACAAGTTTTCAATTTTATTTTTAATCAACTTCTTTTAGTTTAAAATTGTATGACATGTTAAGAAAGTAAAATGTTTTTGAAGTAGAAAGGATATTTTCCTCAAGAATGGAGTTCAAGTGTTTTATCAAAATTATTTTCCATATAAGATAATATAAGGTTCTGTTTCTATCCCTATTATTACATTGATTTGATTATTTTGTGATGGAATTATTTTTATGAATTCCTTTATCTTATATGAATTGTTTTATGATGTCATATTGTTTAAGAATCCCATTTTATTTACATGAGTTATACAATGATGTATGATTTATTATTTTGTGGCACACATAAGAATGGTATCATTATGATATGGGTGGGACCTATATCTACCTCTAATGCATTGGGTAAAGATTTTATATCTCATGAGACAGACATGGCTGGAACGGCAGGTTAAACTGGTTCAGTGAAACAGGACTGAAACGAGGAATGAACTCGGTTCAGAAATGGACTTTGTCCACTAAGATAGTATTGGAAATGAGTCTTGACTAATAAGAAATGATTCTCTATGATTATGTGTGTATTCCACAAAGCTTCATGTTTTAAGTTATGATTATTGTGATTACATTTCACTACTATGATTTATCCCATGTTATGAAATTATGATCACTTTTACAGGTTAATATTTCCAAAAGTTATGTTCTTATGAATATGATGTGATTGATATTTCTTTTGTTTAACCTTACTGAGCATTTGAGCTCACCGTTTTATGTTCTCTTTTCCCCAGGATATAAAGAAAGGTTTTAGGTAAGAAAAAAAGGGAAGATCTTTATAGGAGATGTTGAAGATCTTTCACCACGATTAGAAGATTATATTTTGAGTTTCCAAAGACACTAAACTATTACAGTCCTTGTGTGTGTGTTTTTGTAATGTACTAAGTATTCTGAAAAATTAATGTAATGTCCATGTATGTCAACTTACGGGTCTCTACAATATGCGAGGCAAGGGAGGGAGGTACCACAGTTTAATATGGTTTGTAAAAAAACAAAAAGGGTGGGGGTGTAATGAGAATCAATATTCTTGAAAATCAATATAATTTTGTATGGGGAATCACATCAGACTAAAATGATAAATCTATTTTTTTTTATAATACAAACATTATTTTTTGTTTCATTGAAGTGGTTTTTCAGATCCTCTAAATATGAAATTTTTCATGGAATTCAATGTTCACTTCATCACCTGTATCAAATATTTCTTGATCGAATTCATATTCAAAATGTATTTATAAATAATATGTTATGTAAAATATTAGACAAAGTTCATGGACTAAAAAGTGATAAAGTTTCAATAGTTTTAAATGATTAATTCATATCTGTTACATTGCAACCAATATAATGGAAATCAAACTAATTAATATATAAAATTAAAATAACACGTAAAAACATTTTCCACAGATAAAAACACGTATGATGTATCATTAAAAATAATAAATTAAAATTAAAATGAATTAAACGAACCAACAAAAATATCAAAAAAAACTTGTTTTCATGTTGATGTTGGAATACTGTATGAAACAAAAGTAAATTTGGTTCCTCATAGTAAATTAATAAAACATTCATACCAAATAAAAATAAAAAAAAAACATAAATAAAATGAAACATTTTTTTAAAAAATACATTCAAATATACAACTTATTTAGTCAACCATAAAATATAAACAATATAAAATACTGATTATTGAGAATGAAATAAGAATGCCTCTGGGATAAGGAGGAGTGAGAAAATACTTCCATGTCAGGAAACAAGGAATCACAACACTGTATCTATCTCAAAAAATGGAAAATAAAATGAATTAAGATTTAACAGCAACAATATACTGAAAAAATAGGGAAACACAAACTATGTCTAACCTAGAGAGTTGAAAGGAGGAGAAAGATAGTAGACAAAGATTAGGGTTTATCCCTCTCACTTGGATGAAAATTATCCATAATCCTATATAAAAACCTACAGTGGGGAAAAAGGAAGGGTCAAGAATATTATGTTAGGGTTTAGGTCGGACGAATTCAGACAAAGAAGAAAGATCCAAACGGTTTGTGTGGAAGAAGTGTGGATCCAGTGGGTATGATGGGATGACCCACTATAACAGGAGAGGGAGCATCAAGCTGGAAGAAGGAGGGAAGGAAGTCGGAGCGGCCTGAAATCTCCAGGTGGTAAATGGAACGATGAAGAGAGTGGGAGGAGGGAGTGTGGGGGCGTGGGACTGCATGCGATGTGCGAGGGAAAAGAGGGAGGTACCGCGGTTTAAAATGGTTTGTCAAAAAACAAAAAGGGGGGTTCAATGAGAATAAATCTTTTTTAAAATCAATTTAATTTTTTAAGGGGAAGAACAGAAGACTCAAAAAAAATCAATCTAGTTGTTTTCACAATACAAACATTATTTGTTTTTGTTTCATTGAAGTGATTTTTAAGATCCTCTAAATATGAAACATTTCATGGAATTCAATGTTCACTTCATCACCTGTATCAAATCTTTATTGATCAAATTCATATTCAAATTGTATCTACAAATAATAAGTTAAGTAAAATATCAGAAAAATTCATGGACTAAAAAGTGATAAAGTTGCAATAGTTTTAAATGCTTAATTCATATCTGTCACATGGAAACTTGTATAATGGAAATCAAACTAATTAATATAAAATATTAACATAACACGTAAAAAAAATTCATAGATAAAAACATGTATGATGTATCATTAAAAAAAATAAATTAATCTTAAAATGAATTAAACAAACCAAAAAAATATCAAACAAACATGTTTTCATGTTGATGTTGGAATACTGTATCAATCAAAAGTAAATTTGAGTCCTCAAAGTAAATTAAAAAAACATTCAGACCAAATCAAAATAAAATAAAAATAAATCAAATGAAACATTTTTTTAAATACATTCAAATATACAACTATTTTATTCAACCAGAAAATATAAACAACATAAAAATACTGATTATTGAGAATAAATTAAGAACGCCTCTATGAGAAAGAGGAGTGAGCATATACTTCCATGACTGGAAACAAGGAATCACGACACTGTATCTATCTCAAAAAATGTAAAATAAAATTAATTAAGATTTAACAGTAATAATATACTGAAAAAATAGGGAAACACACACTATGTCTAACCTGGAGAGTTGAAAGTAGGAGGAAGGAAACTTAGGGGGATAATTTTCCACATTTTATTCAGAAAAGCCTGAGCTCATTGCTCCAATCAGAAGTTAACAGAATCCTTTGAAAATAACATCCATGAACATGTCGACGTTCACAAGAAAATGAAACAACACTTGTCATGTGCTTCCAGGACTCCTATGATGGCCCCCGGCTTTGAGGTGGCTTCATATGGGGCAACCAGAATACCGGGAAGTTCATCCACTGCCCCCTCCTCCTCTTCTACGCTCTCTTCTATATCTTTATTGTCCTGGTTCAGCTCCTTCAATGGGTTCTTCATACCCTTGTCTTTGTAGGCCCATACCATCTATTAGAACACACTCCAATAGAGACAGGTGTATCAAAGTGAAGATCAGGACAATACAGGGAGGATAAAGGAAGCCGACTGATCCTTGCTTGAAACTGGAGTGTCAAATAATGGTGTGCGGATTTTCTAAAACATACCAAAACTATTAGTAACCAAACTAAACCGATAAATTAACTGAACCAACTGAGTTCCACTTGAAAAAACTAGGTGTTAGGAGTATAAATTTGTTTAATTTAAAAAGATAACTGGGATTCCAATAGATACATACAAGATAAGGGAAAGTACAGAAATATGAGACTGTCCAAAAAGATAAAACAATCAATAAAAAAATTTAAAAAACTTTAACTAATTAAGAGGTGCCAGAAAGAGTGATTCAGGGGGAAGGGGGGACAAAAACCAAGAGAAAAAATGCATCATTTTCTGGCAGGAGAAAGGAGAGATCCTTCATGTTTGGTTCACAACAATGCATGACCATGCACCCAACAAAACCCTAATTGTTGCATCAACACATAACCTTGTGATTAACAAAACATGATATCTTAACTCAAATTCAATCAAACGTTAACACCACTAATACCAGTTCAATCTCGAAAACACAAGAGCGGCTCTATTCATGGGTAAAGGGAACGGGAGGCTCCAAGTGTAAGAAAGATAAGGTGCGATGGGGGTGGGAAAGGAAAGGATTTTCCCATATATCTCTACTGAGGCAAGTAGGGGTGCTTAACGGGCTGGACTGGTGCAAACCGAACCAAATCCCACATTTTAAGGGCCAAGAAATTGCCATCCCATTTAAGCCAGCATTAAATAAGTCCAATCTGTGGACAGGACTGGCCTAAGGGCCGACCATAACTGCATAAAGTTCTTTAAAAAAAATTCTAAATACCAACTAATATACATACCATCCATAATTAATGTTTAATTCAATAAATAAATTATCACTACTTACTACGGAGAATAAATCACTACAACAACTAAATTACACATATAAACCACATGAAAGCAATATGTCTTTAATAACACCATCATAAAACATCTAAACTAAATACTATTTATTATTGTGAGTAAAAAAGATGTGAAAATATTTAATTCAAACCACATTGTTTTCACATTGCAACCGGTATAATGGAAATCAAACTAAGTAATAGATAAAATTAACATAACACGTAAAAACATTTTTCACAGATAAAAACATGTATGATGAATCATTAAAAATAATAAAGTAAACTTAAAATGAATTAAACAAACCAACAAAAATATCAAACAAAACATGTTTTCATGTTGATTTTGGAATACTATACCAAAAAACAGTAAATTTGGGTCTTAATAAAACATTCAAACCAAATAACAATCAACAAAAAACATAAATCAAACGAAAATTTTTTTTAAATACATTCAAATATACAACTATTTTATTCAACCAACAAGTATAAACAACATAAAAATACTGATTACTGAGAATGAAATAATAACGCCTCTATGATGAGGAGTGAGCATATACTGCCACGGCTGGAAATAAGGAATCCTAACACTGCATCTTTCTTAAAAAATAGAAAATCAAATGAATTATGATGTAATAATAACAATATACTGGAAAAAAAACAGGGAAACACAAACTATGTATAACATGGGGAGGTGAAAGGAGGAGGAAGGTAGTCGAAAAATATTCAGGTTTATCCCTCTCACTCGATTGCAACTTATCCAAAATCTTATCTGAAAACCAGCAGTGGGGAAAAGGGAAGAGTCCGGAAGATTAAATTAGGGTTCGGGTCAGATGGATTGAGACAAGAGGAAACCTCCAAACTGTTTTTGTGGAAGAAGTGTGAATTTGGTGGGTATGATGGGATGGCCCACAACAACGGGACAGGGTGCATCGAGCCGACAGAGGGAGGTAAGGGAGTCAGAGCAGCCTAAAATCTCTAGGTGGGATATGGAATGACTCAGAGAGTTGGAGGAAGGATTGGGGGATCAAGGTGGGACTACGTGCGATGTGAGAGGGAAGGGAGGGGAGGTATCATGCTTTAATATGGTTTTTAAAAAAACCAAGGGGGTGGGGTGCAATGAAAATCAATCAATCAATCTAATTTTGTATGGGAAAGCGTAGAAGGCTCAAAAAAATAAGTCTAATTGTTTTTGTAAGAAAAATTATTTGTTTTTGTATCATTGAAGTGATTTTTAAGATCCTATAAATCTGAAATGTTTCATGGAATTAAATAAAGGAAGACTGCAATGGAGGTTGGGCAGTTAAAAAGGCTATATTTGGGAGTAGCGAAGTGCTATAAGTGGAAATTGTTGGTATTGAGATTCATAAAGAACCACCACACTGTAAAGAGAAACAATGTGAACCTAATATTTTTGCTGTGAAGGAATGGAAATAGGACATTATAGTCAAAGATATTGCTTGAGGGCGGACTGTAAGTATGATGGCAGCATGAGTGACTAAATACAATTGCAATAAATCCAAGATGCATTCAGCCCTTGTATCTGACAATCATGTTTCATGGTTGTCGAGGCCACCACCGAATCCAGCACCATGGATATGTTCGGATGTTTGGAACTTTTTCAATGACAAAAATGTGCCATATGACAAGATGAGTGAACAACTTCTGAAGGGAGTGGGAGTTCCCTACAGTTTCACCTTCCCACCATGTTTACAAAGAGGTTTTAAGATAGCAGAATTGGTAGGTATATGGGTGATAATAATATAGGGTGTGTAAAATATGTAAATGCTTTGTTAGTTTGTTAGTTTGTTAGAAATTTTTTGGGGGTTGTTTAAAGGTTCTAGTGGAGTCCATAAATAAGGGACTTGTGGGATCCGTGCCTTTTAGGGAGGTCTTTCTCCTCCATTCCTCTTCCTCTTCCATTCTTACTTCTTATTATTCCTTTCTTATTCTATCTCTTCTTTTACTATAATTTATACTACGTTTAATTGAAGTGCCAACTACTATTCTCTCTCTCCCTATTGATTCCTATCACCTCATGGCTCCAATTAGAAGTTAACAGAATCCTTTGAAAACAATATCCATAAAGATGTTGGTGTTTACAATCAAATGGCACCGCACTTCTCATGTGATCTCAGGACTCCTAAGATAACACCCACAAAAGTTTGTGTTGTTCCCATGAGACAGACTGCTCCAAAAATTTCATAAGTCAGTTCAAAAAAAGATTCAGGAGTTCATTGATGTTGAAATGGAAACGATAACTCACGACGAGGTAGGATGATTTATTTATAGACGAGAAGAAAAGTACAATAGATAACTCGTACCGATGTGAGAAATGAATATTAAAAATATCTAATACTCTTAACACTCCCCCTCAAGCTGATACATATAATTATCATCCCCATCTTGTTACATAAAAATCGGACACATCGTACATGCACCCCTTTTGTGATAATATCTACAAGTTGATCAGAGGTTTTGAACTTGGTCGAAAGTGATCTTCTTCTAAAAGTTTTCTCGAATGAAGTGAAAATCAACTTCAATATGATTTTTCCGCTCATGAAAGACTAGATTTGTGGAAATATGGATAGAAGCTTAATTATCACACTAGATATGTGTCTGTTTTTTAAAAATATACTCAATATCTTGTAGAATTTATTGTGCCCAAATATTCTCTATAGTCACATATGTCATGGCACAATACTACGACTCTGCACTAAATCAGGAGACAACCATCTGCTTCTTTCTTCGCCATGAGATCAAATTTTCTCCAAAAAAATACTATAAAATCTGACATAGATCGCCTAGAAAAGAAAAATCCAGCATAATATGCTTCACAAAATGCCTCAATATCTTCATGTCCATGATCATAATATAGAAGACCTAAACATGCATTGGGTTTTTGTTTGGGATTCCATAAACTTACTTTGCTAACAATACAAGAAATATCGGGTCGAGTCATCATAAAATACTTAAGCTTCCCAACAATTCATCTATATTTGTGAGGTGAAGGAAACATCTCGGTGTTAATATGAAGTTATTTTTCTCCAGGTTTGAGGGGCGAGTCAACCAAATCAACTTGAGTCATTCCAGTCTACTGAAAAAATCAATAATATACTCTATGATAGAAAAAAAATCGGTACATCTGGAGACCTCAATCCCCAAGAAATGTTGTAGTGGACCCAAATCCTTTTTGTGAAAATTCTGATGAAGGATTTGAGTCGATCAATGTTGAAAATATCACTGTCAGTAATGAAAATGTCACCCACAGACTATCAAGAGAATGTTGTATCTTGTAGGATTGATGATAGAAAACAAAAGAATCTTTTATTCTTTGATACATGTCAAAGCTAAGCACAATGGTTCAAAATCATTCAAACCAAGCACGAGGTGACTATTTGAGGTCATAAAATGATATAGGAATGTGACAAACCTTGAAAGACTCCCCCAGAGCAACAAAGTCTGATGATTTCTCCATATAAACTTCTTCATCAAGAAAACCATGATTTTTTTAACATCCAGATGATGAAGAGGCAAGTGATAGGAGGCGATAAAGAGATAAATAAGTAAGTCGATGTCATATTGGCTATCAAAGAAAAGGTATCAAAGTAATAAATTTCATCCATCTACACATAACTCTTGGAAACAAGTCATGCTTTGAGACACAATTAAGAACCATCAAAATTGACACACACAATATAGATACACTTACAACCAACAACCTATTTATCCGAAGGGAGATGGAAAAGATCCCAAATATGATTGTTTTCAAAGACTTGAAGTTCATCCTGAATTGCCTTTAACTATTCAGGATGGTATTTTACCTCAGATATAGTGCATGGTGTCGAGTGAGAAACCAGTGTCGCAATACCGCCAGTGGTAGCCACAGATAATCCCTGATAAGATTGACATGAGCGGAAACCTTTGAGAAACACAAAAGCCAATTTCGGTGATAAAGGATCAAGAACAGATGAATAGTCCAGTGTGGTAGCAGCATCAGGCCCTAGAGTGGTAGGTGTTCTAGATCGGTGAGTATATACCTGACCAAATCAAGATCCAACAACATCATTAGGAAGAGATAGGGTTGGTGGTGTATCGAGATAATATGGTAAAATAACTTCGAAATCATGAACGATAGATAGTGGCGGGAAATTGAGAAAAGAAAAAACTGAGGATTCGACAAAGGAAACATCAACCGAATCGAGATGACATAAAAAGGAAAATTTAGAGAGAAATAGCGATATTCACATTGAATTTGGGAGTATCCAAGAAATATGCATTTGAGAGCACACACATCAAACTTGGTAATCGATAGGAAAATATCCCGAACATAACACACACAACCAAAAATTCATATAGGTAAGGAATTAGGTGCTGATGTTGGAAATAATAAATAAAACGGTTTCTCTCCATGAAGAACAAACGGTGGAAGTTTGTTGATAAGATAAGTGGTTATGAGAATGGAATACCCCAAAAACGATCGGAACTTTCTTCTGAAATAAAAGGGCACAAGAAACTTCTAAAAAATGATGGTACTTTCATTCTGCAACACCATTTTTTGAGGTGTATCAGGACATGAAGTTTGATGGATAGAGTTATGATCATTAAGAAAAGAGTGAAAAGGTCTAGATAAATATTCCCAACCATTATCAGAACACAAACAATGAAATTTGATAAAAAAACTCGTTGGTGATTTCTTGATAATAGGAGAAAAACACGGTAAAAATTTCAGAATGATTTTTTGACAAATAGGCCCAAGTCATTGGTGAAAAATCATCGATGACAATAACAAAATATCGATGATACAATTTTGATGGACTGGGAACAGTCCACCATATATCAAAATGAACCAAATGAAAAGGAGTGGATGTGTGGGAGATTTCTTGTGGAACATAGGTGACATGATGATGTTTTTCATAATGATAGGACTCATGATTAAAAAAAACGAAGAGGACCCAACCCTGGAAAAATTTTATGAAAAATGGGGGAAGGTGGATGACCAAAGCGATAATGAAGTTGAAGGGCATGAGCATAAGTGGCAGGATAGGTGAGAGCTGGGGCTGAGTCAAGCACATACACACCACCCTGAACACATACACTACCAAGCACATGAGTCATCGAATCCTTTTGATTGACAACCAAAGCAGGTGAGAATATGTTTTGGCAATGTAAATCAAATGCAAGTTTACTAGTAGATATAAAATTAAAGGGACATCTGTGAAAAAATGCAACGACAGAGAGTGTTAAGACATACATAATCATACAAATCCCATAACCAGCAATCTGCACTATCAGACCATCGGCCACAGTAATATCCCCTCTAGTAGAAATTGAGTGATAGGACTGAAGATCACCTGCATCCCAAGTGATATGATCTGATGCACCAAAGTCAAGAACCCATGAGATGGACTGTTGGGATAGAAACGCTATTGTAGTATCTCCATGAGCAACAATGGCGTTCGATGATGTCATAGGGTGATAGAAGACCAAAAACAGAGGGTTTTTGGGTGTTGGAGATGCACGTTGAGAAGGTGCTGAAGGTGCACAAATGATAGAAAATTGGTGCTGAGTCGTTATCTGCTGTGATCAATCATGGTAGAAGAAGTCGGGATAGTAGGTGCTGAAAATGCACAGTCATAACATCTGGGTATCAATTAGATCATAAAAGAAAGAGAATCATGAATAGAGGAGGGGCGAAGTTGTGTAGTTTGGGGGATCGCATAGGGAGAGGCGATCAGCTGGAGGGTTTTCACTAGGAGAGGAGGAAATTTGGGGGTTGCTGCACAGGTAGGGGTGATCGACTGGAGGGTTCGGTGCACAGTGAGGGGCAACACGCAGGAGGCATCACACATGAACCGTCATGTAAGAGGGATCACGTAGGGAGCTTCCACGCATGGAGGGGTCGTCACAGTGGATGTGCAGACACGCACAGGGCAGAAGGGACCATCGCACAGGGGGTCATCATGGAAGGAATCATCATGCGAGAGGCGGGACAATTAGGGAGGGGCAACAGGAAAAGAGAGGCACACGCTAACCATCCTCTGATTCCATGTTGAAATGGAAACCATACCTTATAATGAAGTAGGATGCTTTATTCATAAATGAGAAAAGGAATACAATAGATAGATCACACCAATGTGGGACATGAATATTTAAAATATCTAATACTCTTAACAATATATATATGATAATAATATTTAAAACAATTTTGGTGTCTCTAACATTATATCAACCATTTTAAGAGGGTGGGATTTTCTCTCTCATTCCTTGATAAGAGGAAAAATTACCATTTCCATGGAAATCCTAGTTTTCCATGAAATAATCCTGGAAGAAAGAACACTCCCAGTTTTCCTTTAAATTCATGTTGATCGACTACAACCAAATGAGGCCTCAACAAATCATTGCATATTTATGACTGGGGTTTTTCTGGGCACTCTTGGTTGCAGCTGCCAATGCCAGCTCGAAGAGTCTCTCCCAGTCCAATCAATAGCCATACACTTGCGGCCACTGGTTCAGACCAGGTCATAAATGTCCATATAGGGGTTTAAAATTATTTTTATGGGAAATAATAGAGCCATAGGAGTGTGGGAAAGTATTGGAGGAAAGGTAAATTGGATCTCTTCAAGAGGAATATGACTTATAAAGCTTTACCAGTCAGTTCTCTCAATGGGGAAGGGATTGTATCCTCCAAAACTATGTATTTGGAAGGGATAACAGATGGGATATCAATTATGGTATTAATTAAAAGATGATCCAACCATAATTTATATGCAGGGGTTGTGATGGGAACTAGGGATTTTAGTTAAAAGCTAAGAATGGGAGCTCAGTTTTCAGCAACAGACAGACTTGTAGAAGATAATGAACAAGAAACTATATAAGGCCTTCGATCCCCTTATAAAACGATTTCGAATACATAATATCCTAATGATATTCTTATTAAAACAATATACTAAAAACAAAAATCATACTGACAAGGTAGTTTTAACAATACAATACCAGGCCATACACATCTCAACAAAATACTAGTCACAATACCAGGATCGAGGGTCTTCTTGGAATTTTTTTAGCAAAACATTGAAGCATTCCACACAAATTCTATCACAGTGACAGTTTCTATGAACATATTCAGAAGTTCACAGACCTGATAAACTATATCAAGATTGTAATCTACTGGGTTCTTTCCATGTCTTTAGAGAAAATTGGAATGGTCATCCAAGTTTAAAATCAGGAAAGTCTGCATGAACTAACACGACTAATACAAATCATTAAGTAGACAAAGGAATCCCATAAATTATAGTGATAACTTGCACTACACAAAAAAGAAGAAGAAATATGTAGAATCATGTGAACAATAACATGCATAATTCTTAAAATGTTCCACCCTAGAGAAAAAAACTATAAATAATTCTAAAAAATCGGGCATTAAAATAAAATTTTGAACCTTTCCAACTTTTCAAACTTCCAATGATGCCTTTTTGAGGACAAAGATGGCCCCTGACTTTGAGGTGGATTCAGATGGGGAAACCAGAATACTAGGAAGTTCATCCACTGCCCCCTCCTCCTCTTCGACGCTCTCTTATATATCTTCATTGTCATGGTTTGGCTCCTTCTATAGGTGATTCATCCCCTTGTCTTTGTAGGCCCGTACTATCTTTCAGAACATGCTCCAGTAGAGACGAGTGCATCAAAGGGATGAATAGGCCAAAGCAGGGTGGAGAAAGGAAGCCTACTAAGTCTCGCTTGAAACTAGAGTGTCAAATAAGGGTGTGTGTATTTTCTAAAACCTACCAAAACCATTGGTAACCAAACTAAACCGATAAATTAACCGAATAGAGTGCATCATGAAAAAACGAAGTATTAGGTGTATAAATGCATTCAATCTAAAAAAATAACTGGGATTTCAATAGATAAATATTAGATAAAGAAAAGTATAGAAACACGTGACCATCGAAAAAGATAAAACAATCAATAAAAAAAATTAAAACTTTAACTGATTATGAGGTGCTGGAAAGAGAGATTTAGGGGGTAGGGGGACAAAAACAAAGAGAAAAATGTCGTATTTTCTGGTAGTAGAAAGGAGGGATCCTTTATGTTTGGTTCCCTTCAACAATACACAGCCACACACTCAACAAAACCCTAATTGTTGCATCAATGAAGAACCCTGTGATAAAAAAAAGACAATATCCTAACTCAGATGAAATAAAATGTTCATAACACTAATACCAGTTCAATCCCAAAAACAAGGAAAAATTCCTAGATAATGGACTAAAATAAACAAACCGAGAAGAGAAAATTTATTATTAATCTGAAGGAACATATTTTAATGGATTTTCGCACACTCATAGCCAAAGATAAGGATAACAAATAGTGAAAGGCTGAGTGCTCTGATGCAAAATAGAGAGGCTTTGTTCAAGGGTAAAGGGTAGGAAGGCGTTGGGTGTAAGAGAGAGAAGGTGGGATGGGGGAGGGAAAAGAAAGGATTTTCCCGAAGGAAGGATATGAGGATATTATATCCCTAGATATCTCTACCGAGTTGGTAGAGATATCCAGGGATATAATATCCTCATCTCCTTCCTAGGAGAAAATAATTTCTTTCCCACCCCATCCCACCTTCTCTTTCTTACACACAGAACCTCCCCTGCCCTTTACCCATGAATAGAGCCTCTCCGTTTTGCATCCAAGAAATAAGTATTTAACTATTTTTTATCATTATATCTGGCTAAGAGTGTGCTAAAAGCCTTTAAAATATGTTCCTTCAGATTAATAATTTATTTTCTCTTCTGGGATTGTTGGTTTTTGTCTTTTATCTATGAATTCTCCTGTGTTTTCAGGATTAAACTAGTATTCGTGATATTAACATTTGATTTCATCTGAGTCAGGATATCGTGTTTTGTTGATCACATGGTTCTGCGTTGATGCAACAATTGGGGTTTTTTTTGGGTTCGTGGTCATTCATTGTTGAAGTGAACCAAACATGAAGGACCCCTCCTTGCTCCTTCTAGCACATTATGCATTTTTTTCTTGCTTTTTGTCCCCCCAGGACCCTAAATCTCTCTTTTCGACACCTTTTAATCAGTTAAAAGTTTTTAATTTTGTTTATTGATTGTTTTATATTTTTTCATGGTCTTATATATCTATATTTTCCTTTATCTTGTATGTATCTATTGAAATCCCAGTTATCCTTTTAGATTGAACACGTTTATACTCTTAACATCTTGTTTTTGCATGCGACACTTGGTTGGTTTGGTTAATTTATCAATTTAGTTTGGTTACCAATGGTTTTCCTAGGTTTTAAAAAATCTACACACCCTTATTTGACACTCCCCTTTTAAGCGAGGCTTCATAAACTTCCTTTATCCTCCCTGATTGGTCCTGTTCTTTTCTTAGATACACCCATCTCTGCTGGAGTTTGTTCTAATAGATGGTACAGACCTAAAAAACCAATGGTCTGAAGCTCCTGTGATCAAAAAAATATGATATCCTAACTCAGATGAAATAAAACGTTAATAACACTAATACCAGTTCAATCCCAAATATAAGAGAGAATTCATAGATAAAGGACTAAAATCAACAAACCCAGAAGAGAAAATCGATTAGTAATCTGAAGGCACATATTTTAAAGGATTTTAGCACACTCATATCCATATATAAGAATAAAAAATAGTGAAAGGTTGATTGCTCGGATGCAGAACAGAGAGGCTCTATTCATGGGTAAAGGGTAGGCAGGCTTCGGGTTTAAGAGAGAGAAGGTGGGATGGGGGAGGGAAAAGAAAGGATTTTCTTAAAGGAAGGAGATTAGGATATTCTATCCCTGAATATCTCTACCGAGCAGTGTCAGCCCAGGAAAAATTGTTTCCCAAGGTTGTCATTCAAAATGTTTCCCTTTGATTTTGTTAAAAGACAAAAAAAAATGATCGCATTGAATCAGTAAATAAAAAAACGATAATCATTATAATAAATATAAAAAATTCTAACATGATTTTATCTAGGATGGAGGATGACTGTAACCCGACTCGATGAAGTGCCCCCTTTAAAGGCGTCAACCCTCAAAACAGTTGCAGCCATCTCGAGAAAAATGTGATCCCCCACGAGCTGCAGGCCGCCTCGGGATGATGCACCAGGCACCAACACCTTTGGATGACGCACCACCGCCTCGACAAACACCCTGTACGATGACGTAAAAAATAATGAATGAGGTGGAACCATGAGAGATGGCCATAGGGAAATGGTAGAAATGAGAGAGAGAAGGCGGTCAGTTTCCCCTCCCACTAGTTTCCCTATCCCACTGGCTCGTGGGGCTTGCCCTTGGTCTGGCCCTGCTACCGGGGCGAGTAGGGGTGCTTAACGGACTGTACCAGTGCATACCAAACCAAAGCCCACATTTTACTAGCCAAGAAATGGCCAGCCCATTTAAGCTATAATTAAATGCAGGCTCAAATAAGTTTAATCTATGGACATGACAGGCCAGCGAGATAGCCCACATTGCATAATATTCTTTAAAAAAAATCCAAGGACCAACAAATTTAAATATCATCCATAATTTATGTTTAATTTAAAAAATAAATTGTCACTACTTACTAGGAGGAAAAATAAAGCACTGCATCAACTAAATTACACATATCAACCACATGAAAGTAATATGTATTTCATAACACCAGCATAAAACATCCAAACTAAACACTATTTATGATAGAAAAAGTAAAAAAGACATGCAAATATTTAATTCAAACCACATTTTTGCCACATTGCAACTAGTATAATGGAAATCAAACTATGTAATAGATAAAATTAACATAAAACATGATAACATTATTAAGAGATAAAAAAATGTATGATATATTATTAAAAATAATAAATTAAACTTAAAATGAATTAAATTAACCAACAAAAATATCAAACAGACATGTTTTCATGTGGATGTTGGAATACTATATCAAACAAAAGTAAATTTGGGTCCTCAAAGGAAATCAATAAAACATTCAGACCAAATAACAATCAACAAATAATATAAATCAAACGAAACATTTTTTTAAATACATTCAAATACACAACTATTTTATTTGACAAGAAAATATAAACAACATAAAAATACTAATTATTGATAATGAAATAAAAACACCTCTATGAGAAAGAGGAGTGAGCTTATACTGACACGACTAGAAACAAGGAATCATTTCACTGTATCTATCTCAAAAAATGGAAAAATCAAATGAATTGGGATTTAATAACAATAATATTCTGAAAAAATAAGAGAACACAAACTATGTATAACCTAGAGAGGTGAAGGTAGGAGGAAGGTAATCAAAAAAGATTAGGGTTTATCCCTCTCACTTGGTTGCAGCTTATCCAGAATCCTATCTGAAAGCCTACAGTGGAGAAAAAGGAAGGGTCAAGCAGATTTAGTTAGGGTTCAGGTCAGACAAATTCAGACCAAGAGGAAAACTCCAAATAGTTTCAGCAGAAGAAGTGCAGATCCGGTCGGTATGACAGGATGGCCCGCTACAATAGAAGAGGGAGAGTTGAGCCGGTGGAGGGAGGGAAGGGAGTCGAAGTGGCCTGAAATCTTCAAGTGGGAGATGGAATGATAGAGAGGGTGGGAGGATGGAGTGGGGGTGTGTGGGACTATGTGCGATGTGCGATGGAAGTGAGGGGAGGTGTCGTTGTGTAATATGGTTTGTAAAAAACAAAAAAGGTTGTGTGTGGGGGGGGGGGGCAATGAAAATCAATCAATATTTTTTAATTTCATGTTATGAACATAAATCATCATTTCCCCAAATAAAAATCAATCAATATTTTTAAAAATGAATCAAATTTTTTATGGGGAAGCACATAAAACTCAAAAAAATCAATCTAATTATTTTTATAAGAGAAACATTATTTGTTTTTGTTTCATTGAAGTGATTTTTAAGATCCTCTAAAGTAGAACCATACTTGTGAAATTCAGTATTGACTTTATCACTTGTATCAAATCTTTCTTGATTGAATTCATGTTCTAAATCTCCAAGTTGTAGATTGTACAACAAAGAGAGTGGGAGGAGCGATTGGGGGTGATTGGGACTGTGTGTGATGTGTGAGGGAAGTGAGGGGAGGTGTCATTGTTTAATATGGTTTGTAAAAAACAAAAAAGGGAGTTGGGGTGGGAGCAATAAAAGTCAATCAATCTTTTTAATTGCATGTTATGACCATAAATCATCATTTTACCAAATAAAAATCAATCAATATTTTTAAAAATCAATCTAATTTTTTATGTGGAAGTGCATGCAACTAAAAAAATCAATCTAATTATTTTTATAAGACAAAAATTATTTGTTTTTGTTTCATTGAAGTGATTTTTAGGATTCTCTAATGCCAAACCATCTCTGTGAAATTTAATGTTGACTTCATCACCTGTATCAAATATTTCTTGATTGAATTAATGTTCTAAATCACCAGGTGGAAGATGGAACGATATAGACAGTGAGAGGAGGGAGTGGGGGCACGTGGGACTACATGAAATGTGCAAGGGAAGTGAGGGGACGTGTCATTGTTTAATATGGTTTTTAAAAAACAAAAAAAAAATGGGGGCAATGAAAATCAATCAATCTTTTTTAATTGCCTGTTATAACCCTAAATCAATATTTTTTTTAAAATAAATCTTTTTAAAAATCAATCTGATTTTGTACGGGGAAGCACAAAAACCTAAAAAATAAATCTAATTATTTTTATAAGAAAAACATTATTTGTTTTTGTTTCATTGAAGTGGTTTTTAAGATCCTCTAAAGTAGAATCGCCTCTATGTAATTCAATGTTTTGTCACCTATATCAAATATTTCTTAATCAAATTCATGTTCTAAATGTATCTACAAATAATATGTTTAGTAAAATGTTATACAAACTTCATAGACTAAAATGAGATGAAGTTGCAATAGTTTTAAATGCTTAATTCATATCCATCAGCTAGTTGCATAATTAAATTTCATATCTCATTTGAAAGTACTAAAATTCAAAATGAAATGAATTTTCATATAGAAAAATGAATTATACATAATACGTTATGGAGAATATGTATCAATTCAGGTATATGCACGTAACTTTAGAAAAATATATTATGCACATAACTATAGAAAACTATATTATTCACATAACTATAGACAACCATATTATAAAAATGGAACCCAATCTGCATAATATATTTAATAGTATTGAATTATCACAACTCGACAATAAATGAAGAAAAATTTGAATGATCATAGTGCATATACCCCTATAAAGTGAAACTGAAAGTTTTTTATTACAAGTTAAATAATAGAAAAAAATATATTTTAATTCCCTTTATTTTCAATAAGGGTATATGCGTTATGATCAAACAGAAACACATGGTTTAAAATTGTACGGTTGGTTTAAAAAAAATTGTTTAAACCTACATAAATAAATGGAATTAAAATGTATAGTTCGTTTAAAAAGAGTTTAAACCAACTTAAATAAAGTGAATTAAAATTTAATAAAAAACATTAAATAAACTAATTGTACATGTTAAATAATATATATGAAATATTTTAATCTTCGTTATGTGGTAAATATTATACAAAGGTTGGTTTAAAAAAATTAAACCAACTGTACTAAATTGACTTGAAAGTACTTGTTCAAACAAAAACATGTGGTAAAATTACTCTTTGTAAATATGTTTTCAATTTATAATGGAAAAATACATGAAATTAAATATTTCATATCATTTGGTATGAAGACGGCATTGTTATACCACTTGAAATAGATTGTCAGAAGGTTGCATCAAAAGGCGCAACCTGTAAGGAAATAAAATTTAATTTTATGCCCCAAAAAATAAATATACATGGTATGTGAAATGGGTTTTAATGACGTACTCTGAGTTCGTTTAAAGAGTTATTGAAATCTCTAATTTGTTCCACATTATTTGTAATGAAGGAAACTTTGAAAGAATTTTGTTCTAATGATTGTTTTGTATTTCGTATATTGAATTCCAACACTTCAACATCTACAAGAATAGTTTTATATTGGAATACGTATAGGTTATAATATCTCTTAGATCTAAATTTATTTTTGATATAAATTTCATAAACGGTTTTTTGAGGAGGATGGTCATGATAGATCTATCATTATTATTGATTAGTAGCTGGACTGGGTATCTGAGAAAATAAATTATTCAAGTTAGACCATGTTTAAATTTATATCAAAGATTTCATAAATTGATATTCTTGAAATGCACCATTCAATGTCTCAACAAATTATGTAAGATGGAAATGTAACTCGTTTTATATTATAATAACCAAATGTTTTAAAATTATTAACGATATATGCAATCTGTTGGGTGTAAATTTCTATGACATTATTTTAAAGTGAATGATCATTGGAAACTACACTGTGATAGTCAGAAAATGTCATAAAAATTGAATATAAGCTTGGGAATTTAGGGATACTACCTTGGAATAATTGATGGTGGTGATGCATTACAGTTATGACACAAAATTTTTCCATTCAAGTGATCTACCTCTTTTATACAAGAAATTCATAGTTCATAATACCAGTTGTAGTTACTTTGAATTTTTTCACTATAGCCATCTTTGCGCACTTTGTAACCTATAATCCAAGAAATTCATCATTAATGTTTACCATGTTTTAACTGTGTTTTTGATGAGTCAAGAATAAAAATTTAACTTCTACTAATGAAATACATTATCCAATATTGGTGCATGATCTAATTTCTACTATTTTTTTCTTCTTATCAATCATCTGGAATAATTTTCCTGAGGATATAGAACATATATAAGATGTTTTTTCCATGTTATCACATGTTTTTGCAGTATTTTTATCATACCAATGAGTAAATAATGTTAATAAATTTTCAAAATAAAGAGAAGAACTTGTTTAATAAGTTTGGAGCATGAATATGTTAATGTATATATAAAATTCGAAAAGTTACAGTGACCAGAAACTTTGTGGAAATACATCATCATATAGTAAGTTACAAATGATAGATTTTAACATCCCAGGTAAATAAAGAATATGAAATTTTCATATTTATTAATATTTGTGAATTAAATATTAATTTTACTTTAAGGTGGATGTTATGTCTGATAGCGTACTCAACAAGAAACAACAAGTTTCTTTTAAATCTTATGTTGCACACAACTTTGAGTTATACCGAGAAATAATATAATATTATTATTATTTTAAATGGTAGTTAATACCTAGAAATTGTATTGGTGGTAATGAATATAACTAACTACAATATGATTATACATGTTTCTTAAATATCTTTAACTTTATCCAATAAAAGTTTGAGGCTTAAAATGTGAATGAATCCAATTTTAAACATAAATACTCTAATATTCTTTAAAAGGCTGATTTACCGCCTTTTGTTGGTGAATCATTTTTAAATATAGTTTTTTTAACTTTTATATGTTATATTTGACAAAATAATTTTTTTTAGAACCGGGACATCAAAATTTACTTTGGATGAAATTTTGGTATTATTCTGATAATGTTCATTTTTTAATGATTAGTGAAAAATACTGCATTTTAATTCAAAACTAAATTTAAATATAATTTATTTAATTGGTTTTAAAGTTTAATTAGATTATATTTTTACAATTTAATTCAATTTTGGCCATTTTAAGTAATTTAACTTTGAAATTGGACATAAACACGTGTCAATCTTTTGATGGTTATTATTTCTTAAAAACACGATTTTATTTTGACAACGAGAATTGATTTTAAATTAATTTAGGAAACTTATGTGTTTTGAATTTGGAAAAATGGATTCCATATTTTTAATTAGGAGTTCCAAATTGATTAAAAATGTAACTTTTATTTTTAGACATTATGAATTGTAACTTCGGTAAATATTTTATTTACCATGGTTAATGGGTAAATCTGGTAAATAAGGGTAAAAAATAATATTATGATAATATTAAATTACCCTAACACATGTTCTAATCCTATTGGATGATACATGTCTGACCATGGGCATACTTGGGTCTATTTTGTGACCCCATGGAGCCACTTGTAAGTGAAAATGACGCTTTATAAAAATTAATTTAAAGTAAAGGAAAATGAAACATAAACATATATCTCTTAGTAAAACAATTTTGATAATGGGTTATATAAGTGATATTTTTCACTATAAATATTAATTATAAATATAAAAAGATTTTATATATCATGGTATTTTATTTATAATTTTTAGACATCAAAAAAATAAATTTTGTTTTGACACAATGATGATGTAATGATTATCTCATTAATGGATGTTTTAAATAAAAGAGATTATAAATATTAAAATAAATTTATTTTGAAACTTTTTATCCAATAAACGAATTTTATGGATGATTATAACTTTTTATCTTTGAATTAATGTAGGTTTTTCGAAAGAATAAAGTTGTTATATATATTTTTAAAGTATTTATATGAATAGTTTATAAATTGACATAAATGAGTTTTTAAAATGAATATAATTTTATTAAATGATAGAATAATCCTAAAAATATAAGATTCCTATAAATTAAATATATTACATTAAAAATGTAATTAATTACCCATTTTTTTCTTTTTTAATTTTATAGTAACTATATTAACCATATAGCATGAATATACATGAAGACATAGTAAAAGTTAAATTAGTTAACTAAGGGTTAAAGCTAAATGATAAGGTTAAAAATAAACCCAAAACTTATCTAAAACATATTTTTTGAGAGTATTTTGAATAATAGTCACCTTATCTTCCAATTAAATTAGTTTGGGATCTTTTTAAATCGAAATTCAGTTTATAATAAAAAAATATTTTCAAACTTTCCTGAAGAGCCCCTCCCCCCTCTTATAAAAGGTCACCAACTCTAACCCATTACTCACACCTATCAAGACCCTTGGCTCGTAAAAAATTTTCCTAAATAATCTCTCAACATAAATATCTTCCGCCTAGAATCATTCCCCTTGTCATAAGTCCATTAAAGAGGGCCCTTTGTCTCAAATCAAAAGAAGTTTCCCGATTTGAGGTAACATCCTCTCTCAAGTTTCTTCCCATTATTTTTTCCTTATCCACTCCCTATGCTCTTACTGTTCTTTGTTTATATAAAAACACCAGTATCATCAATATACTATGTTGTTTTTATAATAATTATTTGGACTACAGTTGCACACACCTCTATCTAATGGATATGAACATATTGTTTCTGTGTACGGTGAACTACTTCCTCACGAAACGAAGATAGTTCGATTTTACCATATCACCTCTCATGATGTCCATTATGAGGAAAATTTAATTATATATGATATTTATGATATTTATATTATTTATATTATTATTTAATTATCATTTATAACATACCTTTATGATTTTCATGTTGTATAAATATGATAATTTCATTTGAGGAGGTGCGGATTACAGCCCCCTTAAAGTGATATGACTCATTTATAACATACATGGAACGTATAAAGGATGGTGTTAATGAATTTATGTAACATATATAAAATATTATATTATACTTTAATAATAATATACCTATGTATAATTTGGTTTTTATTCCCTTAAAAATGAAAAAAATGAAATGAAAGTAGCGTTTATGCGTACGTACGGCTTACCGTCTCCATGAACGGTGCATTTCATTTTCATATATCCCAATTATTTGAAATATTATAAATACATATAATATATATATATATATATGATTTATATTATATCTAAATAATTATTATAATTCTTAAGGTAATTTAATTTTGACCGCTTGGACAATTTGTAATTATAACAAGTTCATTTTTGACTCAAGTTCTGAACATCGAAAAAATGTCTGATATGAACTCAAATAATTACCTAATTGTTATAGGAAGTTAATAAGTGATATTAAAGGAATAATAAAATTTAAAAATGTTCTTAATAAATTATAAATTAACTTAATTTTATTATTCAGGAAGAACAAGAAACATACAAGACAAGGCGGACTCGAGGTAAGGGGTTTTCATCACACTTTTTATTCCTGTGAGATTCGTGCTATATTTGACATTATTTCCTTTTGTGTGGTGTATGTACTACCCATGATTGTATTAATTGTGTAATATAATTTAATTTATGGGTATTTACATCTTAATTATATGATACTTCTTTCATGTGGTGTATGTTTTTTAAGTTTACAAATCGGTAAGGGAACCTTTCACCCTCCTCTTTTAGTTAAAGACTTCATTTATGTTATGTCTTTTAAATTTATATTTTCTTATGTTGAGATATGTTCTTATGTATCCTTATTTATATAAATTTTATGTTCATGTGATTAGATACACTTTTATCTCTCATCAACCCATTTTATGAATTTTTAAGTGATGTCGTTAGGCTACCGAATTTTTGTAAGGGAACTTCTTAATCCAACATCCATTCTTTGGGTTAAACTTATACTTATTGATTATGTCCTGCTGTGAATATATGTGAATGAACTATTATTGTTTTACAATTAATATCCACTTATATTGGTTGTATTTATATTTTCCATACATAATTATTTCATTGATTTATCCTTAATCTTATGGTACAATCTTTGTAAGGGACTACATCTCAATCTCATTTCATTGAGGAATATCTTTATATTGTGCACCATTATTATCCTATAAGGTGTATATACAACCATTTTGACATTTTATATCATGAATTTCTATATTCTCATGAAATTTATAGTTTTCTTTGATGTTATTCTTTAATGATTTTTATTCAAGAGTTTCTCAGGTAGTAAAGGATTCTTTAACTAAAACATCATTTTAAATGTTTTAAAGATTTAATTTTATAAATCCTTCTCTTTCATGTCCATGTTTTATAATTTTTTTAAGGATTTATTTATATGGACATAAGTGATTTAAAGTGTAAAATCCTTTCAAAAATTTCAAAGTGGTACGTGACACTTTGATTCAAAACTCATCTTTTTGAATGTTTTAAATGAATTGATTAGGTCAATATCTTGATATGATTTCTTGTGATTGCAATGTGGAAATGTTATCCTTCCTTTATACTTGTTTTGTGTGATATAATTATGTTATGGTTCTTGGTAATTGGTTATGTATATGGGTGGTTCTGTGATAAACCTAGGGTGGGTGATCCTGAGATAGATCTCTAATGCATTGGGTAACGTGACAGAGGTAAACGCTAATATTTCTCCTAAGAGATTTAGGGAATATAATGTGATGAGTATTCAAACGTAACTCCCTATGTAGTTTTGAAAGATACAATGTAAGTATTATGTTGATGTCACAAGTTACCTTTATGATTTATGATTTCTACGTTTTATTCATAAATCTTATGATTTCATGAGGTATGTTAAAGAGCTTATATTTTGTATGTATTGATGGACTAATGTTTTTTTTATTTATCTTATAACCCTTACTGAGATTTTTATGATCATCCCAAGTTTTTGAAATTTTTTTCATAGGGTATAAGGAAGGGTAATAGAAAGGAAGAATTCAAGAAGATTTATATCAAGAAAAGAATTATTTTTTTCTTTTAAGGGTTTTTATTTTATAAAAAAAATGGATACTGAGTAGGAGTGTCTACTTTGTAATTTTTGAGATGTAATGTAATAGTTATGGCCTAATTCTCTAAAACTCTAAACCTAAAAAGATCCTCAAAGTTAATTCTTGATTTAACTCAAGGATAATTAATGTTCTAAGGTTGTAGCCTTATAGTTGGTATCAGAGGACGGTTTAAACAAATTTAGAGATTAAGAGTTTTTGTTAGAAACATGGATAGTCTCTATGTCTAAACTTTATGCTAAATCGTTATTTTGTAATTTTTTTAGATAAAGGATAGTTTGCTAAAAATTGAAGTAGGAGGATCTCAATGACATTCCTATCTCATCCTGATGACTTGCTTGAAATAATTTTTTCAAAGTCATGTCTAGACGATTCTGAAACATTTTCTAACATACAACTCACTTTCAAGCAATTTTTTGAGATATCAAACACCTCCGTTATACCTTGATATCATCATGGATCAAGGGTTGTATTTAATCAAATCCTATTTTCTCGGTATTCTCATTTTTGAAGAAAGGTAAATATTATCAAGGAATTTTCAAATATTTAACCTTATCACAAAATTTTTATGCATATTATGATTTTGAAAAAGGTGTTAAAGAAGGATACCCTTGCGCAACCTATTTATTTTCTATTTTAAATTATAGTCTTTTAGCACATACTTATGGAATTTTAAAAGGACCATTTATTGAATGTTTCAACTCAATCTCAGTCCAAATGTTTTATAGAATGAAAGTTTTATCTTACGTTTTGAAATTATATGTCATACATGATTATTTTCTGAAACTATTTTTCTGTGAACACCCATATGACCCAAGTTATAAAAGGTGTATTTGGATAAACGAATAAGATGATTTTGAAGGATCTCTAAATAATTGTTTCAATGCATGGACTATCTATCTATGCGAAAAATATGAAGATGAAACCAGGTGGAAACCATGATCAAGGTAGGATGTTCTTTTTTTGGAAATAGTGTTATTTTATGGACGTAAAAAATGTCAATATATATAAGACTTCATGAATTAAGATATTGAGGTCATTATGAGTTGGGATGAAAATGAGAGGTATTAGAAAAACATTGTGGTTAAATAATTTTAGGTTTATTTTTAAGTTTTATAAAAAGGGACAAAATGAAAGATGGGTGACAATCTGTCACGTTCAGCAAGGCCATAGTAATCGAACCCACAAATGAAGGGAGATAAGGGCACATCACCTAATACTGACCTATGTAAAGTCCCTAGTTATTATAACTTATTATTTTTAGTTAAATAATTTTATTTATCAATAATAATTTGATTGGGATCTTATGTTTTATCAAATGGATATCATTGTTATAAGAAAATTATTTGGTGATTAAATTATAAAGGTTATTTTGGAAGACGTTTTCTCTTTTGGGAACACTATATGCCTAAGGAAAATAGAATACTATGGGATTTCATTTGAGGAGTAATGGTAGAATTTTATTTTGGAAGAATCTATGTTTTTATTGTGGACATGTAGAGATTTAGGTTATTGATAGAAATGATAAACCTATCTTGGAGAATATTTGATTAGGTTAATTACTTTTCAGTTTGAGACTTCAAGAGTAGTCGATGTTATTTGGAGACAAATGTTATGATTTATCATGGAAGAATATGTGATCAAATTATTCTTAGTTTTGGGATTAAATATTAGTTGGGAATATATTGAAGGATTTTAAGTAAAAAAATTTATTGAATGGTCTTTGTTGAACTTTGGGCATTGGTTGTTCAATTTTGGAGATTAAGAGTAGTATTTCTTTTTATAAAAGATTATCCTTTTTGGTGATTATCGGATCTGGTACTAACCATTTTAGTTTTGGATAATGTCTAAATATAGGGTAAATATATAGTTAATATTTTGTGGATTATGTTATTATCTATAAGTTGATTCTAGTGCTTTAGGTGTGACCAAGTCATCTTGAATACTCATCATTTGGAGAAAAGATGATTTTTTGGTAGAAACTTATTAAAGGACGAAACTCTACTTGAAAAGTAAGTATATTTCCTTATGCCCTTAGTAAATATCATAAATAAATTATCCAAATTTAGGAAAGGTAACTTAAAACAAAAATTTTGTTCATTTACTATTCCTACTGGGGAATCAAAGTCCATTTAACCTATTACAAGTTTGTGATTTTCTGGTGGTTAATTTTCTCCTAATCATGTTTTCTATCACTCTCTATCAGAACTTGGCACTTTTTTTCTCCTACATATCCATTTTTTAATAGAATACTAGTATGGGTTATCTTAGGAAACCTTTTTACTTCTCTTATTCTCTTTTAAAGTGATAGTTTTGTTGAATCGTTTTCCGATGTGGTACTTTTAATAAAGTTTTCGAGCCCAATTTTAAAATTTCAAGGACGCAATTCCCGAAAGGGAGGAAGGATGTAACATCCCAGGTACATAAAGAATATGAAATTTTCATATTAATTAATATTTTTGAGTTTAATGTTAATTTTACTTTAAATTTTATGTTATGTCTGATAGCATACTAAACACGCAACAACATGCTTCTTTAAAATCTTATGTTGCACACAACTTTGAGTTATACCGAGAAATAATATATTATTATTATTATTTTAAATGGTAGTTAATGCCTAGTCATTATATTGGAGGGAATGAATAGAACTAACTACAATATTATTATACATGTTTTTTAAATGTCTTTACATTTATCCAATAAAAGTTAGAGACTTAAAATGTGAATGAATCCAATTTTAAGCATAAATACTCTAATATTCTTTAAAAGGCCGATTTACCACCTTTTGATAGATAACCCTTTTTAAATCTAGTTTTTGTCACTTTTATATGTTATATTTGACAAAATAAATTTTTTTTAGAATTGGGACATAAAAATTTACTTTGGATAAAATTTTGGTATTTTTCTGATATTGTGCATTTTTTTAATGAATAGTGGAAAATACTGCATTTAATTCAAAAATATCTTTTAATATAATTTATTTAATTGGTTTTAAAGTTTAATTAGATTATATTTTTACCATTTAATCCAATTTTTTTCATTGGAAGTAATTTCACTTGAAGTTTGATATAAACAATTGTCAATCTTTTGATAGTTATTATTTCTTAAAAACACGCTTTTATTTTGACAACGAGTATTAATTTTAAATTAATTTCTGAAACTTCTGTGTTTTGAATTTGGAAAAATGGATTCCATATTTGGAATTAGGAGGTAAAAATTGAGTAAATAGGTAACTTTTATTTTTAGACATTATGAATAGTAACATGAGTAATATTTTATTTACCATGGTTAAAGGGTAAATTTGGTAAATAAGGGTAAAAAATAATATTATGATAATATTAAATTAACATAAAACACATCTTAGTCCTATTGGATGATACATTTTCGACCATGGTCATCCTTGGTTCTATTTTGGGACACCACGGAGCCACTTGTAAGTGAAACTGGCACTTTATAAAAATTAATTTAAAGTTAAGGAAAAGGTAACATAAACATATGCCTCATATTAAAACAATTTTTATAATGGGTTATATAAGTGATATTTTAGACTATAAATACTAATTATAAATATAAAAATATTTTCTATATCATAGTATTTTATTTATTATTTTTATACATAAAATAATTAAATTTATTTATGACACAATGATGATGTAATGATTACCTCATTCATGGATGTTTTAAATAAATGAGATTATGAATATTATAATAAATTTATTTTGAAACTTTTTATGCCATAAATTAATTTTATTGATGAGTATAACTTTTTATATTTTAATTAATTTAGGTTTTTTCTAAATAATATGTTGTTATATATTTTTTAAAAGTCTTGATATGAATAGTTTATAAATCGGCAAAAATGAGTTTATAAAATGAATATTATTTTATTAAATGATAAAATAATCCGAAAAATTTAATATTCGTCCAAATGACATATTTTATGTTAAAAATGTCATTAATGATCCATTTTTTGTCTTTTTTCATTTTATAGTAACTATATTAACCATATAGCATGAATATACAAGAAGACATGGTAAAAGATAAATTAGTTAACTAAAGGTTAAAGCTAAATGATAAGGTTAAACATGAAACCAAAACTTGTGTAAAACGTATTGGTTGAGATTATTTCTAATAATAGTAACCTTATATTTGAATTAAATTAGTTGGGGACCTTTTTAAATCGAAATTCAATTTATAATAAAATAATATTTTCAAACTTTCCAAAAGAGTCCCTCCTCCCTCTTATAAAAGGCCACCACCTCTAACCCATTACTCACAGCTATCAAGACCCTTGTCTCTTCCAAAATCTGCCCAAATAATCTATAAACATCCATCTCTTCCTCTGATAAGCCTTACCTTTGGCAGAAGGAAATTCATGCGAGCCCTTTGGCTCAAATCAAAATGAAGTTACCCGATTTGAGGTAACATCTTCTCTCAAGTTTCTTTCCATTATTTTTTCATTCTCCACTCCATATGATCTTATTATTCTTTTTTTATATAAAAAAAACCAGTATAATTAATATACTATGTTATTTTTATAATAATTATTTGAACTACACTTACACACACCTCCATCTAATGGATACGAACGTATTGTTTCTGTGTACGGCGAACTGCTGCCTCACGATACAATAATTGTTCGATTTTCCCCTACCACCTCTCTTGGTGTCCATTATGATGGAACTTTAATTATATATAATATTTATTATATTTATATTATATATATTATTTTTTTAATTCTCATTTATAACATACCATTATTCTTTTCATGTTGTATAAATATGATAATTTCATTTGAGGAAGTGCGGACTACCGCCCCCTCAAAGTGATATGACTCGTTTATACCATACATGGAACGTATAAAGGATGGTTTTAATGAACTTATGTAATGTAAATAAAAAATTATATTATACTGGAATAATAATATACCTATGTATCATTTTGTTTTCATTCCTTTAAAAATGAAAAAAATGAAATGAAAGTAGCGTTCATGCGTACGTACGGCTTACCATCTCCATGAACGGTGTATTTCATTTTCATATATCCAAATGATAAAGAATATTATAAATAAATATATACTGGATATATATGATATATATTATATCTAAATCATTAATATCATTCTGAATGTAATGTAATTTTAACCGCTTGGACAATTTGTAATTACAACAAGTTCATTTTTGACTCAAGTTCTGAACATCGACAAAATGTCCAATATGAGATCAAATAATTAAATAATTGTTATAGTAAGGTAATAAGTGATATAAAAGGAATAATAAACTTGAAAATTTTTCTTAATCAAGTATAAATTAAATTAATTTTATTATTTAGGAAGAACAAGGAATATACAAGACAAGTCAGACTCGAGGTAAGGGGTTTTCATCTCACTTTTTATTCCCATGAGATTCATGCTATTTTTGCCATTATTTTATTTTTTTTGGTGTATGTACTTCCCATTATTGTATTAATTGTGTGATATAATTTAATTTATGTTTATTTATAGCTTCATTTTAGGATCCTTCTTTCATGTGTTTTATGTTTCATAAGTTACCAAATCAGTAAGGGAACCTTTCACCCTCCTCTTTTTGTTAAAGAGTTCTTTTATGTTATGTCTTTTAAATTTATATTTTATTATATTGGGATATGTTCTTATATATCCTTATTTCTATAAATTTTATGTTCATGTGATAGGATACCCTTTTCTCTCTCATCAACTCATTTTCTGAATTTTTAAGTGATGTCGTTAGGCTGTCGAATTTTTGTAAGGGAACTTCTTAACACAATTTCCATTATTTGGGTTAAACTTATATACTTCTTGATTAGGGCATGATATGAATATTTTTGAATTACCTATGATTTTTTTACACTTAATATACACTTATATTGGGTGTATTTATATTTTTCACACATAATTATGTCATTGATTTATCCTTAATCTTATGGTACAATCTTTGTAAGGGACTACGTCTCGATATCCTTTCATTGAAGAATATCTTGATATTGTGCACTATTATTATCCTATAAGGTGTATATACAACCATTTTGACATTTTATATCATGAATTTATATATTCTCATGAAATTTATAATTTTCTTTGATGTTATTCTTTAATGATTTTTATTCAATAGTTTCTAAAGTGGTAAAGGATTCTTTAACTAAAACATCATTTTAAATGTTTTAAAGATTTAATTTTCTAAATTCTTATCTTTATTGTACATGTTTTAGAAATGATTTTAAGGATTTATTTATATGGACATGAGTGTTTTAATGTGTAAAATACTTTTAAAAGTTTAAATGTGGTACATGACACTTTGATTCAAAACTATTATTTTTGAATGTTTTAAATGAACTGATTATGTCAATATCTTGAAATGATATCTTGTGATTACAATGTGGAAATGTTATCTTTAATTTATGCTTGTTTTATGTGTTATGATTATTATATGGTTCTTGTACATTTTTTATGTATATTGTTGGTTCTGTGATAAACCTAGGGCGGGTGAGCCCGTGATAGCTCTCCAATGAATTGGGTAATGTAACGGAGGTAAACATTAATGTTTCTCATAAGATATTTAGGGAATATACTGTGATGGGTATTCCAACGTAACTCCATATGTAGTTGTGAAATGTACAATGTAAGTATGATATATATGTCACACGTTACCCTTATGATTTATTATTTCTTTGTTTTATTCATAAATCTTATGATTTCATGAGGTATGTTAAAGAGATTGTGTTTGTATGTATTGATGGGCTAATGTTTTCTTTATTTATCTTATAAGCCTTACTGAGCTTTTTATGCTCATCCCATGTTTTTTAAATGATTTCATAGGGTATAAGGAAGGGTAATATAAATGAATAATTCAAGAAGATTTATATCAAGAAAATAATTCTTCTTTTATTTTAAGGGTTTTTATTTTATGAAAAAATGGATACTGAGTAAGAGTGTTTCTTTTGTAATTTTTGAGATGTAATGTAATATTTATGACATAATTCTATAAAACTCTAAACCTGAAAAGATCCTCAATGTTAATTATTTATTTAACTCAAGGTTAAGTAATTTTCTAAGGTTGTGGCCTTATATAGATAGTATACAAAATAAATATTCTAATTTGAGATGAGTAAGATAAATGATAACCTCTTTCTAAAAGAATGCACTTAAGAATTTTTGTATTGAGTGGAAGCTCTATTGAATTCATATTTGGGTTAACAATTACCATGTACAAACAAAGATGAATGAGATTTAATGAATAAATAATAGCACATTTTTATTTAGTAATTTTATAATTAATATTTAAGAAATATTGAATGAACATAATGAAGAGTTTCTTTGCACACACAATTTGTAGGACTAAAATGTTAGTTGGTTCAGTTTCATCTTTCAAAATTATTGTAATTATTTCACCAAATAAATCCCACAAAGTGAAACTAATAGTTATTCCTCTATAACATTTAAAAGTAAATGTAAAATAAATTCAATTATAATCTGTTAGGTTGATTATGTTTGAAAATTGAAATTAAAATTGTCTATCATCAATTAGAGTTAATTGCATTATCCTATTATTTTTTCCCATGATTGGATTGGATAATAATGATTCAGCTTTCCAATAAAATATAATATAATATTCTCATTAATGAAAGTCTAACATAAATTAAAAAAATGATAAATAAAAAGAAAATTTATCTTTAATAAATTTCCCAGGAACTCTACTTTGTTTGATGTCATCATATGGAATGAAATTAAATATGAAATGGGGTGGTTGCATGTTAGAAGGTTTTATATGATTTTTAGAGTTAAAAATGATTTTGTACTCATGCTGACTTTCTAACTAATTCCATTTATTTTTAATAATCTGAAAGTTATATATCACATAACACAATACTTCAGGTAGAATAGTTGTTCACTTTTTTATAAGTTGTTTTCCACTAATTTTTTCTTGAATAGTTGTTTCCTGAAAATTTTAATAGCACCCATAGGTTTAAAATAATAGTGTAGATAGTGATAAATAAATTGAATAGAATATATCTTTGAATAATGGTTGATGTAAATTGAATTTTGATATATATTTTCAATAGTATTTCAAGAAATGTTGAAATAAAAAAACAATTGTTGGTTAATAAGATGTATGCATACTCAGAGGTATGTACAGTTTCACGGGAACTTCAAAGGAATATTCATTTTTACGATATGTATAAGTATTATTTATAGTATGTGTAATAGCTTAATTGCAGTAATATACTATGTGAGATACAATGTACATCTTTGGATTCATACTGCACATATCTATTAATTGTAGTAATATACTTTGTGAAAATTACATTAGATGCATACCTGTGAAACAAATATCGATCAAGATACCCATTTACATATCCATTTCATTAGCAGGTGTGTGTGGTAATATACTCATAGGGTATGCATAATTTACTTTTTTCACGTATTCTATGCAATAAAGAGATGTATATTGGACATATCTATTAATTGCAGTAATATATTACTGTAATTAAGTTAATTATAGTAATATATTACTGTAATTAAGCTAATTGCAGTAATATACTCTATGGTAATTGAAATATTCAAACCAGTATGCACAGTACATTTTTATTCAGATGTATATTGTACATATCTTTTGGTTTTAAAATGAAATTAAGTGAAACATGCATAGTTACTTTTTTTCTTAATCAATTACATGTGAATTTCAAACGTGCTTTACCAACCCACATATTGTTCATCTTCAGATTTATATCCATTTTCTCTATGAATTACATGTATGCATACTCTATGAGACATAGTGTATATAGTAATAAATTCATGTAAATTTTAGTGAGATACAATGAATACAGTAATATACTATGTGAGATACAATGTACATTTCAGTGAGGTACAATATAATCTGTGACATATAATGCATGTGGTATAAAATCTATGAGATACTATATATACAATAATATATATCTATATATATTGTGAGATACAATGTATTTAGTATTAAATCCATGAAATACAATACATTTTAGTGACATACAGTGTATGCAGTATTACATGTATGCAAGCTCCATGAGATACAATTTATGTAGTAATATATTCCTATACATTTCAGTGAGATGCAATAAATCTGTGAGATACAATGTATGTAGTAATATATTTTAGTAAATTTTAGTAAGATACAATGTATGTAGTGTGGTACAGTGAATGCTTTATGAATACAATGTATGCAATGAGATACAATGTATGCAATTGGATACATTCCATCCAGATACAATGTATTCTCTATGAATACACTATTAGTTCATGTTCTCTATCAATCTTCCTAATAAAATATTAACATATTTATTAGTCTTTCAAGTGTTCTTCTTAAATTTCATACACACAATACATAATTATAACATACATCTGTTAGTAGATAGAAACAATTCAAAGAATTACAATATAATGATTAACTAATTAGAAAACATATATAAACATCATGCTTAATACAATGTATACCATAGATTATATTTTAGTATTTACAATTATCGATGTAAATCTATAATATCTAACTCACATTTTCACCATTAAAGATTAAATCAATTATTGTTATTTAATCTTAGAATTTTGAAGACTTTTCAAACCACATCTGAATGATGTGTACTTCAATTTTCAATGTTTCATCATCTTCAGTGGAAATTTATCGTAATTAGGTATCCAAATGGGCCATTTTTAAGAAATTTAATTAATAATGAAAACAATAATTTTTTTAGTAAATAGAGCATCATTATTAAATGAGTAACATAAAATAAAAAACACGTTAAATCTATAAATTTTCATAAAATGTAATAGTTAAAATTTATTTATACCTATTATTAGTTTTGAAATATTTATTTATAAATAATGTTAGATGTATAACTCAATGGTTTTTTATCATTGTCACATATCAGTAATTTCAAACCTCTCTTGTTTTTTACTTTGGATATTTCTACATATAACTCACCATGACAAAAAACAGTTTATAGTATGTATATGCCAAAAAAAGAAAGATATTGTCCTTGAATTTTGTTAATAGTCATTGCAAATGAAATAGTAAAAGTATGTTAACCCATTTAAAGATTGAATGTGCACCTATAATCTGAATGATTCCTATTTACTCTGGTTATGAAAGTATGTTTTCCGCAATGGGTGCCAGTTATAATTTGAGCTCTGATTACATGATCCCCCAAATTCATGAATTTTAATCCCATTCCATTACAAAGTATATAAGATTAGTCTAAATTTTTCAATAAAATAATTGGTAATCCCACTTTGAGAATTAATTTATGACATGGAAAACCAGAGATATTGATTCCATTTAGAACGTCTAGGGTATATATGTTTTCTGGTGTGTCTCTATCTAAACTTTCTGGTAGACTGAATCAAAATTGAGATAAACCTTCTCTAGTAATGAATGATAGCATGAAATCATTCAATTGATGGACAACATCACATGTTGTTGCTAAAATATCTTGTTCTTTTAAGTATTATGGATCATTTTACTTCATAAATAAAGAGGGGCATGTGCTTTGAATAATAACATCAACTAGGTTTTGAAATGTAGTAAGTAAACAACCTTCTAGAATGTGAATTTCTATCTCACCGTATGTTTGATCACCAAGCATGCCATCACCTATTTTCATAATCCAACTTGAAAAATCGTAGAGTTCAAAAGATTCCATAGATTTCTTAGATTAAATTAGTCTCATGTTCACAGTGAGGTGAATAACATGATAATGTTTCCATATATAATAGGAATTTAGACATGAAAATACTATATCTCTTCTATTCCCATGATGCACAAATATTAAAATCTACTAAAAATATCCACCAAAGATAGTTTTTTTCCCACAAAATGATAGATAAGGAGAATTTAGGATCTTTGTTGACATTATGTTCCTCAAGGTATGATCCAAAGCTTCAAAACAATATTTGTGTACCATTGGTGCCTCATCCCAAATAATTATTTTTGTTCTTTGTTAAATTTTAACCAATTCACTTCCTTGTTGTATGTTTCAACTTGATTTATCTATAACTACAATTTGAATACAAAATGAAGAGTGTGTTGTTCTCCCACCAGGAAGAAACAAGGATGTTATACAAAATTGAATACTAACGAAAGTTTTTGGAAAAAAAATTTGACCACTTAAAAGTTTTTCATGCAAGGTAATCATGGGTTACCAGCGCCACATTTTCCATGAATCATGTAGTTTTTTACACATTCATATAAAAGAGGCTACGCTCTTTTATATGGTATTTCTATTGAAAGTATCTTATTTATAGAATCATTTATTGATATTTTATATTTAGATTCATGGAATACAGGTATATGGACATGAGACATACCACGTTTTTGAAATTCAATGGTGTGTACACCTGTATACAGAAGTAGATCAATGTTACTTGTATTTATTTTTTAAAAAGGATAAAATGACATATTACAATGAATTTGAAGATAGAAAATGATAAATTCTTGATACATACCAAAAATAAACACACATTTTAAATATTTCATTAAATGGTCAAGCATGACATTGAAAACCCTTGATAATATTTTGTGGACAATCCACTGCATGAAGGTTCTGACTTTTAAGAAATCATGTAATGTCAGGATAACACAAGTTGCATATCAAAGTGACGAATGAATCTAGATAGCCATCCTAGTTACAAATTTTCATTACATCATGATAATTTTGAATCATTTATCTTGCCCTATCGGTGAAAGATAAATGAAAAATAATATGTTTTCTATAAGGTGTACCATCACACTCACCTATTAGGTAAGATTCTTGAAAACCACTGTATAACTCAAATATTAATTGTTTTTATTAAATATAATGAAGGAAAAAATTTGATATTCAATCATTATATATGCATTAACTAAAAACTGTTGTAAAATTAATCTTAAATGTAAGAGTATCACACATTGATTTGGTCTGAATTGAAGCTGGCATGAAAAGTACTCTCTCATTGCTACTTTGTGAAGTTTTGAAGTTATGGAAGAAGAATTGTGATAAACATTATTATAATACCCATATTTACTCGTGAAAAATATTATGGGATATTACAACTAAAGATAGAGATTATTAAGTTCATATATACGTTTCAAGTCACCTGATCGTGTTTGTATGATGATATCTCTGTCCTCACTAACATCTTCAATATCACCAACTATTAGCATAAAAATTTTCAATGATGTTGGAAATTTGTATGTATTTGAATCTAATCCCCTTCATATAATTATCTTTATATTCAACTTTGGGATAGAATCTGTTTTGAATAAATTCATTAAGGTTATTGAAGTTTCAAATGATCAAATAACAACTGATAAGTGGGGGGGGGGTGAATCAGTTGTTCGCTTTGATGAGATTCAATAATTTTTATAAAATTACCCCCTATAACCTGTTAAGATATATTTTCTTATCATATTTTTATAAATACTCTTTCATGATAAGTTAGGAAATAAAGTAAATCAAACAAGATTTACAAGGTTTGTCCTTAGTATGAGAACATACATCCTTATCATATCCACTCCTGTGGGTCTATGGAAATCCATTATTATGAAGAAGTGAATACAAATTGTGCCAAATATTATTAGGAACCTTCTATCTCCTAATAGGAAAGATTTTACCAACTCCTGTTAGTTTACAATGATTCTTACAAAATAATTGATAAAAAAAAGATTAATACTTTGTTCAATTTTCTCCACAAAAGCTCATTCTTGATCTGACTTTTCTGGAACCAATTCTCTCAATCCAATGAGGTAAATATGATTCTCCCATACTCAATCTGCACTTCTCAAACTCAACTCAAATGCTCATTCCAATCTTCCTCAGTCCGATTAATGTAATATGATGGACTCAATAGGATGAACCCTTTCTCAATCTTCAAAACTCAAACTCTTCTCAAACATTCAATACGATATTCTCAATACAATGTTTCTCAATATGATTCTCTTGTCTAGTAAATAAAACCTTCAGGTGTCTGATCTTCCTCAGAGATCTTAGTCTGAAAATAACTTTCACTCGAATTCTTCATTGATCTTCCTTTTCTTCTTATGTAAAATTTACAATGAATGAAATATCTGAGAAACTATTTATAAGCAACTCAAAAAACCAAAACGAGAAACTTTAAAACCTTCCTCAGTTCCTCAAATTTCAAAAACTCTAAAAACCCCTCATATTTAAATGTCAACTTCAACTTCTTCAATCCTCCTCTAATTTATCCAATATTTATAAAAAAAATTGAATTTCAAGTTTGAACTCTTCAACTATTTATATACAACTTATGGAATCTTCTTTTTAAGTATTCTTTGTAATCATCTCATTACGACTTCCATTTCTTTCTTAGATCATTACGATTTATTTCCTTCTCAGCTCTCTATTTCTTTCTTAGATCATTACGATTTCTATTTCTTTCTCAGCTCATTGTTATTTGTTTCTTTCTCAGCTCATTACGATCCCTTTCTTTCACAACTCATTAAAATTTCTATTTCATTCTCAGCTCGTTATTATTCTTATTTCTTTCTCAGCTGATTATGATTTTTTCTTCTTTCATAAATCATTATGATTTCTATTTATTTTCTAGATCATTATGATTTACCTTTTTTATTGGCTCATTAAAATTTCTATTTTTTTATCAGCTCATTACAATGGAATTATTCACTCTATAACTTTTAAATTCTTCCAACTTCACAAGCTTTAAACATTCTGACATTTTGCATCTTCTGAGTTTGGTACTTCTGGAAATGATAAAATATTTTCAATTCCTCAATTTCTTCAAAATATTTTATCATGATTATGTTTCATGATTTATGAGAACTTAATTATTAGAAAATATTCATATGACTTATTTAGAATGTTTTAGAACTTTCTAACTCCTGAATTCACTTTATTCAACAAACCTCTTCAACATCATTACGAATTCCATTCTTAAAAACATCAAAACCTAAGTTCAAAAACCCGTTTCCAGAAAACAAAAAACTTTTCTCCAACTTTTTTTTTGGGTTTGAACAATCAACAACTTTCAACTTTCTTATAGAACTCATTACGATGGAGTGGTTCCGATTCGTGAAAAATAAAAATAGTCTTATACAAAAAGGTTGGTTGTCAAAAAATACAAAAACTTTGTTCAAACATTTTATCACAAAGGTTCTTCAATCCCCCCTTTGGATTTCTTGAAAACCCTCATTAAAAACTTTTCCAACAATCATAATTTTTTCATGACTCAACTTTTGTAAACAACTCAAGTTTTTTTACTTTTATCAAAACATAGACTTTCTCAAAAGAGAGTGTCCTAAAACCAAACTACTATATAAAGTAATGTTTTTGAAGGAATTACATACCTCAGTGGAAATTAAATTTTTCATCCTTGCAAAGATAAACCCCCCTAACTTTTATATTTTCCTCTCAATTTTATTTTTCTATCCCCCATTTTATGATAACCCCAACATTAGATTCATAAAATATAGATAAGTAAAAACTTCTTACAAAGTACAAAGTTGTTACTTTCTCCCCCCCCCCATTGTCAAAATAATCCAAAGAACAGTGGGGGTTATTCTTTATGAGGTTGCCATGACACCCTCCCTCCAAAGATTCCCCTCCTAAGCTGGAAATGAAGGAAGATAGATAATGACCCCTGAGTCCCGCCTCCAGTAGGCCCCAGGGTGATGAACATCACCAAGGGTATATAATCTCATGAAATGGGAGGCATTGCCCTTTTTATAAGAAAACAAGATCAGGAGATAAGATGGTTCATCCCAAAACAACTCCAAGACACACACATACATACATACATATATATATATATATAAGAAATACAAAACCATACCACATTCATGTTTAAAACATAACTATTACAAAACAAAAGTCTACAAAGTAAATACCAAAAACAAGGCTAAGAAGCAACACAACAACTATCCCCAAGTTCGAGCTAGTAATTCCCTGCACGGTCCACATAATCCTCTTGGAAACCTGAAATTAGTTTTATATAATTATGGTGAGCATACAAGTATACTCAGTAGGAAAAAACCAAAGTTTCTCGTGAACAAGTGAAATAAGTTTATTAATACCCCTGTGAGAAAACAACAGAAACCAACAATACCTAGAAAAGAATACTACCCATATAATCCTCACTAAGGAACACTCACCGAATAATGAAAGTTAAGTAAAGTAATATAGTAATCACATCGATGTTTGGGTACTCCACACCACTTCTCACTGGTTAACTTATCATACCCTAACATCAAACGTCTCGGTGCTTCCATAGTCTTCCACAAGACCCATCTCACAACTCATCCACACACACCTGGGCCTCAGAGCTAGTCCTACAACTATGACATATGAAGCTCACCACATCCCCCCCGCCCGCACTTAGGCCACAACCATACCATATCCTACTCACAGACACCTGGGAAACAACCATACCACATCCTGAAGACACCTAGGAAGAGCACCACATATCATCCCATAGACACTAGGGAAAGCATACCTCACCCACAGACACCTGGGTCTCACAAGTGCACCACAACCTACCCAAAGAATCATAGGCTACCAATACCTAGAATAGGGAGTATGAAGAGTCAATAATTAGCCATCCATCCTCCCACCAGGATATTGGGAAAAGTTACCCTCCCCCATGAAAATGGGGGTGTTCGGAACATAGTTCTCAACTAGGGTGGGGTTCTTATAGAAAAACAAGAAAAATAAAGATATATATATTTAGTACCAGACACTCAAGCCTAACCTATGGGTTCTTCCCAAATAAACAACCAGACCAAAAAACCGCCTTTGTTGCTACCTCTAAATGCACAACTACACAATAATCAACAATTCAATTCATAACCCCAGCCAACTCATTTAACCAAATATAATTCTTTATTAAAGAAAACCAATTTATTCATTATATCCCTACCTGAGAAACTACCAACCACAACATGAAACAAGCCACACAATATAAACCACGTAGAGGAAAAATAACCACAGTAAAGCAACTCACTTCATATTTCCACTCCGTTTAACACCAATACCAACCACTTCCATCGTCATTATTTAAATTCATTCCTCCCAATCCATCCTCTCAATAAGAAAACCCCTAAATCACAGTCAAACTTAGCAACACAAATCATCACAACCAAACCTGATGGCCCCGCTGTATAATGACACCACACCCATCACACCCAGTAACATAAACATAACACAAACCAAACCTATAGCCCCGCTTCTCAAACACTACCCATCCATTCCACAATCAATCAATCTCTCAGCCTGAGATTCCATTACACTACCTGTATCACCCCACCTTACAGTCATGCTCTCAACCTGAGCACCACAAAATCACACAAGGCACAAAACAAAACAAAACTACATAAAGCATAGAGCCACACCAGAAAAGACAGTGTGTATTTAGATTTAGAAAACACTCCTTCTTTAATTCCACTTTCATAATTCAGGGGTTATCACAAAAAAAGTTTTATCATGAGGCATCCGTTTATTTAACTGGTTATATGTGGTTAATCAATTTCATATATACACATATGTTTAACACATGATAAACAAAAAGTCATCACAATTCATCTCGAGTGCACAAACAAATACCACCAATGACCATGATTTTCATACCGCCCATACAACTCACGATATCAACAAAATAAAAGCATGCATCACTTTTTCTCATCCCCTTTTTATTAGTTTAAAGATGATTCAATTATATTTATTAAATTTGGATTCGAATTCCCTCACATGGGAAACATTCACACACCCACATCGAATGATACACCAATAAGAGTGATGAAGGGATCCCTACCTCAAGAAATAGACGATCAACACCTCCTCCTTGTTCCAAACAGGGGGTGCACAAGGCTCCAGGGAAACATGATCTAAGGGTGCAACATAAACACATGTATCCTTAAGGAATAAAGGTTCTGGGGATTCTCGGTAGTAAAATTAAAGGGAAACATACAATAAAGAAAGGTTATTAGCTTTAGGAATGCTAAATCCAATATCTAAATAATAAATAATTTCAAAATCCATTAAAGTTGGACCACGATCAAAAATATGAATTTTGACTATCTAAGGACCTATCGAGAATTAGGGATTCAAAGATATATTTTAATTCCTTTGAAACAAATTTAAAAATACTTAAACATGGTTATAAACTCATTTTACGTCAAATAAAACGTTCAAGGGGAGAATTTGGAAAAACTGGGAAAAGTTGGAAATTTTGACAAACTGTCAAAATGAATCATCATTATGTCAGCGACTATCGTGAGTAACCAGTGGGTGAGTCACTGATGGATGATTCACCACTGGATGAGTCACCAGTGTGAGATACCGGTGACAAGCTACTGATGGCGAGTCACCATTTGGTGATTCACCATTTAGTGAGTCACCGTTCAAAGAGTCACCATTTGTTGAGTCACCATTCGGTGTGGCACAGTTCAATGAGGCACCATTCAGTGAGCTACTGTTTGGTGAGTCACCAGCACGATTCACCATCATGACCCACTGTTAGTGACTCACCATTAGTAACTCATCGTTAGTGAGTTATTTTTGCGAGTCACAAATGCCACTCACCATTGGGATGACCTACCTTATCCACCTACAGGTGGAAATCTCACTATCAGATGAGATACCATTGGAAAAACTATATTTTTTTACAAACTCTTGAAATGAGCTATAGTGACCTCCGAGAACACCTCAAACACTAGATTTTCACAATGTAATGAATCAGGGAGGTCTGATACATTACATCAGATACCACTCAAACTATTCTTTCCCTCGATGATTCAAAACCAACCTAGAATAAATAGGGGTCCAAACAACCACCATGTAAGATAACTCTCATGGATCATACTATACATGAAACACTACTACAATTTGGACATCCCAAGGACCAAAAATAAACCACCTTGTGTTGTTCGAAAGCTGGAGTGAAACCTCAAAATCCAAGAACACCTACTCTAACACCTACTACACCAACTGGAAACAAGACACACCACACAAGAACCAAAAGCTACACTGTTCGGACATATGAATTAAGGAATTCCTTCCTCCATTTCAAGGTACTATCCGCTTTGGACAGCACTAACTCTCCCAAATGAGTTTAATCACATCTCAATTAATTCATCATGATTAGGAATCTAGTGTTACCCTTTTCAATGTTAGGAATTTATTGCACATCACGAAACAAGGAAACAACTCATCTCATAACAAATAAGGTTCAAGCATTGCATTAAAAAGGGAAACACAACAAGGAAAAACTCTGAACAACTTTGGGTATTGGGCATGCATTTTCATCTCCCTTTCTGAAGTACGCTTCTCTAGGACACCGTGCCTCCATAATACACAAACCAAGGGAATGGTCTATCCATGCAATACCTTCTCCTGACAATCCTGGATATCTACTAGCTACTCCACGAACGTCGCATCATCTTTGACATCCAAATCTCCCCCGTCAATGGCATGAGATTCATTGTGAAGATACTGGAAAAGATGGGAGATATGAAATATGCCACAAACCTTCTACAACTACATTGGCAGCACCAACTGGTATACCACCTTTCCAAATCACCCCAACACCTCAAAGGTTCTGATGAACCTAGGAGAACGCTTTCTCCCTCTATCCAACCTATGATTCCCACATAGAGGGGAAACCTTCAAGAATATGTGGTCCCTAACCTCAAACTCCAATGGCCTCCTCCTATGATCAGCATATGACTTCTTCTGGTCATGTGCTGCATTCATCCTCTCACGGACAAGATGAACCTTCTCTGTCATGTTCTCCATGACCTTGGGACCAAGAGCATCTATCTCCCCAACCTCTATCCAGCAAAAAAGCGAACGACATGATCTTATGTAAAAAGCATCAAATGGAGCCATGCCAATGTAAGACTAATGGATATTATTATAGGAAAAATATACCAATAGAAAGTGTTATAACCACAATCCACCAAGGTCCAAGATGCATGCACACAACATGTCCTCCAACATTTGGATGGTTTTCTCTATATGCCCATCTATCTGAGGGTGGAAAGAAATGATGAGGCGTAATTGAGGGTCAAAAGCATACTCTAATCCCTTCCAGACTCGTGAGGTGAAGCATGTATCCCGATCTGAAATAATGGATCTCAAAACTCCATGCAGCCACACCACCTCATCCACACACCTCCTATCTAAGGAATCCACTATACCTGACTCCTTAATCGCTAAGAAGCGATCCGATTTCGTCAGTCGATCCACTACTACCAAGATCACATCACATCCTCCTTGGGCCCTGGGTAATCCTGTAATGAAATCCATCGAGATATCATCTCATTTCCACTCAGCGACATCTAATGGCCACAACAAACCACTAGGTACACAATGCCCAGCCTTCACGTGCTGGCACACTAAGCACTTCGCCCCAAACTCTACCACTGCACACTTCATCTCAGGCCACCAAAAATACCCCCCCAAGTCACAATACATTTTATAAATTATTGGGTGTGCCATTAAAGGTGAGCTATGAAACCCACAAAGGACTCCCTCAGGCATTTCCACTAGAACAAAAAACATTCCATAGATTATCATCCCATTATGACCATACTCTATCCATCACCTTGTAGTCATTAAAGTAAAATGAAAACACATCATCCATGATGTCAGAAAATTAACACATCACGGGCGATGATTTCATTTTTAGAATAAAAGAGAGAGAGAGAAAGAAGTTTGATGATGGATATTCCATTAATATTATATAATTAAATTATATAAAATATATTTGACTTATCATTAAGATTTGGATATAGGAGGTGAGGAGATAATAAGAAAAGAAAATAACTTGAAAAGAAATTAAAAGAAAAGAAAGAGGATTTTACCTCTTGAATCCTTATTCTTGAGAACCTCCTTAGGGGGATTGGTTTTGGTCTTTTGATGAGACCAAAGGATCATGGATGTGGGGGAGGGGCTTGGGAATATATTTTAGTATAATTTGGACAAGGCTCAAATTTTGAGAGGTGTGAGGAGAAAAGGTGGTGATGGGAGGTATTTATAATAGAGAAGAGGGGTGTTTTCTCATTATTTTACCCACTAGTTTATTATTTTAGCTCAAAATATGAATAGTTTAAGAATTATCACTAAATATATTAAAATAATTAATTATGGTTCGATATAATGGTTATTATATCAGCGATGACTCAAGTAATAGTGTATTTAACATATAATGCATATATACCATAAATTACCGTATTTTACTATTCACAAAAAATTCAACTATTTTAGAAAAATCCAAAAAATTCAACCTAACCATTTTCTGACTTGTAGAATTAAAAAATAGACTATATTTTTTGTAAATAAATTTCTAAAGATGAGAAATTTAATTTTTAATTAAAATCAACATTTATTTGAAAAATACTAATTTTAAAATTATAACTGATTTTATAGAACCATGAGAAATTAATTAAGGTCTCATAAAATTATCTTATAATAATAATAAAACAAAGTATTAATTTATAAATCTATTTTATGAGAATAATTTTTATTTTAAATCATTATTTTAATTATAAAATTGTAATTAAATATTTATAACATACAAAAACATCAAAACTTAATTTATCATTTATAAAACATTTATTTACTTATTCCAAGATATAGATGTATTATTTTTTTATTTATAAGATACCCAAATTTTATTTATACGTTCATAGGTGAGGTTACTAATCTATTGGTTGGTTTAATATTTATAAGGGTTATATTACTATTCAAAGGTCAAGTTACTAGTCCAATGGTTTAGGTTCCTTAATTTCTAGGAATAATTATAATTTCATTCATTTTTAATTTTAAAAAAAATTGTATTGTGTTCTCTATACGATTTTATGTGATTTATACTACATAACATAATTATAAGAAGGGAATTTTCATTGACAAAATTCTGGGTTGTTACATTTATAGTAAACAAACGGAAAGGGAAAGCGAATAACTCTAAGTATAAAGCTTCTTCACACCCTTCCAAGAAGTGGAAGATCAAGGATAAAGGAAGGGAACATGATTTTGTCTATTTCACATGTGGTAAGAAGGACCACTGAAAGAAAAAATGCACCCATTCCAAGATGCAAGGGAAGAATTTAGGTGCATTTGTTATCGAAGGCAATTCGTCTGTTTCTACAAATTGGGAATTAGATACAGCTTGTGGTGCTCACATGTGTATTCAAAAATAGAAACCAAATATATTTAGAAAGTTTGATCAAGGGGAGGTAGATCTATGAGAATCCAACATTGTTAAACTTTTTATTTTATCTATTGGGGACTACCACCACATGTTGCCAATCGAAATGATCTTCATTTTGAAAAGATGTTAGTATGTGACATATGTTAGCAAATCATCATTTGTATATCTATACTTTATATGGATGGATTTATTTTCAAATTTTGGAATAAATGATTCTTATTTTATAACAATAAAAAAATTTATGGTAAGGCACATTTAAGTAATAGTTTTTATTTGTTGGATTACATGAACCAAGTAATGGAAATTGATAACAAAGTTACATCACATGTCTCATACCACATCCAACTTTGGTATCACCAGCTAGGTCATGTAAATGAAAAGCGCTTGACTAAATTACATCAATATGGATATATAGATTATTTTGAACTAAACCCATTTCATGTATGTCATGGATGTTTACAAATAGAATTGACCAAAGCCCCATTTAGTGGGAAAGGTGAAGGGATTAAAGAGATTCTTAAATTAGTTCATACTGATGTGTGTGGACCATTTCCCATTGAATCAAGGGATAAGTACTCATACTTTATAACTTTTACCAATTTTTTAGTAGATATGGATATGTCTACTTAATGAGGTATAAGTTAGATTATTTTGATAAATTGAAGGAATATAAGAATGAATTTAAGAACCATATTGGTATGAAGATTAAGAAACTATCCTTAGATCGTGGTGGGGAACATATTAATCAAGACTTCATTGATTAATTATGGGAGTTTGAGATCCTTTCCCAACTCACTCCTCCTTACACACCTCAAGGGAATGGTGTATGTGAAAGGAGGAACCACACCTTATTGGACATGGTAATATCAATGATTAGTCATGTGAATCTTCCATTATCCTTTTGGGGATATGTGTTACAAACAGTTGAACATATACTAAACCAAGTACCAACTAAATTGATAAATGGTATTCCATATGAATTTTGGAGTGGAATAAAAATCATGTTGTTGAATTCACATGTGTGGGGTATTGAAGCATTTTTAAGGCCTCTTTAGGAAATAAACATGCACCCTGAATCACAATGTATAATTTTATTGGATACCATAAAGAAATGAGGGGATATTACCTAAATGACCCCTTAGAAAAGTGGAAATACACACCATATTCCTTGAGAGGGATCACATCTATAAAAGATATAGTGGGAGAAAGATAAACTTCACTGAAGTTTAGTCTTAAGGTACAAAAAATTGGCTCAAGAACAGATTCCATAAATCCCCATGGAAGAAGAAACTATTAAAATGACATAAGTACTGTGTAGGAGTACAAGAGATGTTATAAAACCAAAATGGTATTTTTTTTCTAGTCACTAAGGATGGTGAATCATTATTAATTGATAATAATGATCCCCTATCCTACAAGGAAGCAGTAAGTGTCACATAAGTTTCCAAGTGGCAAGAATCCATGAATTCTGAAATTTATTCCATGCACTAAGGATGATAGGTAAGTCTACCCTTAACTTTTATTCACCTCCAAGTTCATCTCAGAGAATAAATCTATAATCTTCCACTCGTTGTTGTTCTGCTATATTGTCTGTATATGAGTCCTCCTTCTTAGTGCACCGACCACTACATTTCCTTTACCAAGTGTGTAGGTAGGCTCAAAATGAAAATACTATATGAATTCCACCCACTTTCACTACCTTATATTCATATTATATATTGTAAAAATATAATTTAGGCCTTTATGGTTGGTGTACACCACAAAACACTCTCCCAGAAAATAATGTCTCCAAAAGTGCAATGAATAAAAAACTGCAGCTAACTCAAGATTATTTATTGGGTAATTACTCTCATTTGGCCTCAACTTCTGATACATGTATTGCATAACTCTATATTCTTTCATAAGAAAAAATCCTAGCCTAATGCCTAATGCATTATAATATACAGTGTAACTCCTTCCTATCTTTAGAAAAATATGTATCGGCACTGAAGACAATCTCCCTTTCATCTCTTGAAATGAGATATCATATTAATCTTACCATAAATATTTCACACCCTTCATAGTCAAGCCTGTAGGAGGTCCTGATAAGCATGAGAAGTCCTGTATGAAACTCCTTTAGTAATCAGATGGACCTAAGAAACTCCACACCTCAAAGACATTCTTATGATATTCCCAAGAAACCATGGCTACCACCTTCTCTATGACAAATGATAATCCTAACTCTAATATAATGTGACCCTAAAAGTGAATTTTATCCATCCAGAAGTGTCACTTTGTGAGCTTACCATATAACTGATGCTCTCTCAGCATATCCAATATGATCTCAAGATGTTTTCATTATTGTGTCGATTGTGAGAATATACCATGCTATCATCCAAGAAAACCACCACAAATGAATCTAGATAAGGATGAAACACTCAGTCCATCATTTCCATAAAGACGGTTGGTGCGTTTTTGAGACTGGATGACATAAACAAATACTTATATTGACCATACCTTTTATGAAAAGTTGTTCAAGGTATTAATGATGTTCTAACACACACATGATGATAACCAAATCTCAAATAAATCTTTGAGAAGACCCAAGATCCTCAGAACTGGTCAAAGAGATCATGTATCCATGATAGAGGATACTGGTTCTTAACCATTAGCTAGTTCAATTTCTAGTAATCCACATATATCCTAAGAGTTTCATCCACCCTTTTCACAAAAAGGACCGGAGAACCTCATAGAGAAGTACTAGGTCATGTAAAACCCTTTTCCTCTAAATCCTCCAACTACCTCTTGAGCTCTTACATCTTAGTATAAGTCATAATGTAAGTAGGAATGGATACTGGTGCAGCTCCTTGAACTAGTTCGATAGAGAACTCCACCTATCTCACTGGAAGAAATCCTAAAAATCCATCAGAAAAAACATCACTAAAATGATAAACCACTAGAGGGAAATCAACCTAAAAGGTTCCATGATCATCCAGATAAAAACTCACAATCTGGGCTGTCATTCCCCCAATCCCACGATGCTCAGGTCCATCTCGACTTTCCTAGACATCCAGTTCACCCTTGTGAATAAACTCTCCACCCTCTAGTGATGTGAATATCACCCTATGATGATAGTAATCAACGAAATTATGAAAGGATACCAACCAATTTGACCTAATAATGATGTAAAAAGTTGTCATCTCAAGGAAAAGGAGTCCCCATACAAAGTGACGCTCGCTAATCTAAAGGGATTAACTCCCAGAACTGACATACATCCTCTGTTATGATCCCAAATAGAGTATCAAATGTAATGAATCCATAATAAGTATAAACAATGAGCTCAAGGATCTCCACAATGGGAACTGATATAAAGCTATGTGAATCTCCTACATCAAAAATTATAGAAGCTAATGTAGAGGATACTAGAATAGTACCTCTAACAGTAGAAGGTCCAGGTTCCTACTCCTCAAGGTTTTACTACACTATGTTCATCTATCATGAACCATAGATCTATGATACTATCTAGCTACCCTGAGCAGATCCACTCTGTTTTCACTATAAAATTGGGGTTTGACTACCATGGGCACAACCACCACCTCGGCCTAATCATCCAACTGTACTCCTTCTCCCAGCCTGATGAAATCTAATGACCCCACTCCTGAACATGGAGTCATATAATTCTGTATGAAAATAAAACCAAGAAATCTCCTAATGATGTTATTTCTAAGTAATTACATCCCACAATCTTTTGGAAGAATCACACAATATGTACATAACGAGTGTAGAAGCCGAAAAAGTCCGTAACTAATAAAGGAAGTTTCGAAATGACGAAGCGAAGTCATATTCGGACCTGAAGCGCCAGTCCGGAGGGCCCAGAGGTGTTGTGCGATATAAAGGAGGATGTGTGAAAAAAAATGTGGTTCACGCAAAATGATTCCAGGATTCGCAAAGAGTCCTCGGCGCAGGAGCGCAATAATTACGCGCCCACGCCCTTGCGGATAACATTTTTCACCGCTGTCTCTGGCGCGCAAAATTTCGCACGTCGCCTGGTTTCCGTGCCTCCAGATGCCTATAAATAGAAGGTGACCCCTTCCATTTCAAGTTTGCGTAATTTGAACTGGCTCTTGTGCGTGAAATAGTACTTCCACGCATGCAATATGGCCTTCAGGTACTGACCCTTTTTGCGTAACCTCGCCCCAAGATCCGCCTTTTCATGCAATCCCACTGGCTTAAATAAAATTGCAAACCCCTCAGGGTTCCTCCCATGAGCGTAATTACTTCTGTTGTGCGCAAAACGGTCCAATTACGCGCATTCTTTGCGTTGGGTGTGGTCGTGCCTTAAGGTTCGTATGTTGCCACTCGCACGCAATTCACACCCCTTGTGTGCAATCCCACCTAGTCGCGCGCAATTTATCTTCCCCAATTACACGTCATCCCAGTGTTTTGCGCGCAAAACTTTTCTTTGAGCGCAATACCCATGACCCCTCACCTTGACACCCCCTGGGTGCCTCCCTGTATAGGCGCCCGATGTCCTCCATATCGAGCATGCACGCCATGCGTTGTTTTCCCGTACAACCTTCCAGGCTCGTATGAAGTAACCTCAAGGTCCCTTGGGTGGTGTTTCCTGTTGTGTTGCATTTCCTCATGCTTCTTTGCATAAGCACGCTAACGGCTATTTCTTCTTCGCATAGCCACGCTAACGTGGACCCCATGATGGTTTGCTCTACGGCCCCCCTTCACTACGGCCTTGTCAGTGCCTTCCCTTCCCCAAGGGGCAGAGGGTATTGGTTATGTAAGTCCTAGGGGTGTGGAGCGAACCCACCTCGTCCGAGCTACAGGACGCTAAAATTCCAAGAACCTCGTCCTTAACAAATGACGATAAACTGTGATCTGACCCCGTGCCTCACACGCAGGGTCCCCCTAGCTCGAGCATTCTTTACGCTACTCGTCTCCACGGGGTTGGGATCAACCTCACATGGGATTATATCCTCCCTCTCGGAGTGGTGTTTTCCCATGGGGGAAGGGTTGCCTCAGAGCGTAAGCCCCTGGCCTCTCTTGTGGAAGGTAGCACCAATGAACCTCTGTAATTCCCCACTGCAAAGGCCAGTGGATGGCGTGATAGGGAACGAGGAATCTCCTTTATTCAGTCCCAAATCCCTCTCCCTCTACGCTTTGTCGCACCTCGGGCCTCCATCCTGGAGTAAGTCCCGACACCATGGGTCACTAAACGCGTAAGCCCCTCTTTGATTCTCACGGATGCACCCTTTGTGACATGATCGTCAGGTCCCTACAACCTCTTGTTTATCACACCGAGCATGACTCACGTGAGCTTAGAGTGAGCACTAATCCTGACCCCCACCTCCAGCGAACTACGAGGACTTTGATCCATGCTAAGGCATGGTACGTAGGAAGCCTCCACAAGGTTCAAGCCCACCACCTGGTCGTTCCAAACTCTTTACGTCAGTTCGCTAACAACATGAGCCACCTCCGAGCGTAATCCCCAAATGTCGTCCCGCATGACATTAAACTGTATGCCTTCGAGCAGGACGTTAAACTGTCTGCCTCATCCCGAATGACGTTAAAATGTATGTCGTCCCACATGATGTTAAACTGTATGTCATCCCGCATGATGTTAAGATGTATGTCGTCCAGCACGACGATAAACTGTCTGCCTTGTCCCGCATGACGTTAAACTATATTCACTCCCGCATGACGTTAAACTGCACCACCAGAACTACATGGACTTTGATCCGTGCTAAGGCGTGGTATATAGGAAGCCTCCACGAGGTTCAAGCCCGCCACCCGGTCATTCTGACCTCTCTGCGTCGGTTCACCAACTCCATGGGCCGCCTCAGAGGGTAAGCCCCATATCCATCATGGGCCACCTCAAATCATAAGCCCCATATCTACCTTGGGCTGCCTCAGAGCATAAGCCCCCATATCCATCATGGGCCGCCTCAGAGCGTAAGCCCCATATCCACCTTAGGCCGCCTCAGAGCATAATCCACCATATCCATCATGGGCCACCTCAGAGCATAAGCCACATATCCACCTTGGGCCACCTCAGAGCGTAATCCCCATATCCATCATGGGATGCCTCAGAGCGTAAGCCCCATATCCACCTTGGGCCGCCTCAGAGTGTAAGCCTCATCCATCCTGAACTACGAGGACTTTGATCCGTGCTAAGGCAGGGTACGTAGGATGCCTCCACGATGTTCAATCCCAACACCCATGTCCCATCCTAACCTCTCCCTCGAGCCCACGTTCCTCGGGAAGCTCAAGCTCTAGCCTGGAGTTCTTACTCCCTCTGGGTCTCATCCATGCGATCATTCTCACAAGTCACCTTTTCAGGTGTCCAACCGTATCATCAAACTATGCGGACTTTGATTCCCTACCACGGGTATACGTAGGAAGTCTCCTCGAGACTCAAGCCCAAATCCATCACCCATTCTGATCTTTACCCAGGCCGCCACATCCCGGTGGGATCATGCCACCTCATTCCACTCCACAGTATCCGCGAAGCCACACACGTGTTGGCCCCAACATCGGTGTTCCCCCCAGGGGGTTATTCAATCTGATCCACTCTCAGTGTTCCGATCAGTCTGATCCATCCCCGCTGGACGTTAAACTCGTCGAATACCCCGTGTTAAAAATTGGAAGCTAAGGAAAACCTCAGATACATTCCTATGGCATGCAATTCCCCGCATTCGATGTGGGATGCCTCGGGAATCCGCGCCCTCGAGAAGCCCTATAATAATGGATAGAAGACAGGCATGCTCGTTCCCTAGTGTCAAGACATGCCAACGACGCCTCAGCGTGACCATTCTCCTCACCGAAGGTTGCTGCCCCAACCAGACCCCTTGGAGCATCTCGAGGGAAGCAGCGTAATTAACTGGTGTCCATGAAGATATGGCACCAGGAACGAGATTCACGAATATGTCTTAAATCTATGAGGGAGACCCAGACTAGGTGATGAGATCCAAGAAGGAATCCACATAAGGAAGAACCGACATCCCATCATCCCGATTTCGATCAAGGAGCAGAAGTCCCTGAACAAGGAACGGATGTCGCCTGCCTTTGGAAAGAAGGAATGCGGGGCCACAAGCCACGCGTCCTCCCCTGCGTGACGGATGAACGCACACCCCGGTGAAATAATAATAAATTGAAAATGGTGAACCAGACGTGAATCTCTTTTCCTCAACACGGGGACTGGTAGCGTTAGGGGTGTCGGAAGATTATCATGTCACCAGGTCCGGGCACCCAGCACCAGGACATGAAACCCGCCAGGGGTTGGGGAAATTAGGACGTTGAGCACTCCATTCTGTGACGTTTGCAGCGCGGATCCCTCTTACCGACCATGGAAGACGGAATGGCGCTAGGCTACAGGTTGTTGATTTCTTTTCCTGTTAGTGTTAATGGGTTCATCTCCCTGCTTTCAGGGATCAGATCACTGCATCCGGAGCTCGATCACCACCTGCCCACCAGCGTAGGGGTCGGGGCAGTACCGACGCAGCCGCCCCGTGCAGTTCCTCATTTTCTGTAGCTTCTCTGACCTTCGCGACTGTCGGGCGCTCGCGCCCCCTTTCCTTATGAGATATTATCCAACGAAGGGTGATCAACGACCTCGTGCATATGTACGAGGAGGAAGGGGTCATCCCCACCAGAGACATGGCCCATTTGGACCTCGAGGCAGCTGCACCTCACCACCATCTCCACCCCTGAGGTCTGCGCAGGGAGCCTCTACTTCCCACCCCGACGTTCAACCATTTTGAGAGCTTATCCCCGAAACTCCTCGGCGCCTCCCTTCCCTATGCTGATGAAGTAGGGGATGTCCGGGTTATTCCGACCAGATACCCGCTTCAAGGGTTCACAGTCAGGGCCCCCGCCAGGCTATGTCGACGTCGCCACCTGACTCCCCGGGCCGAGGAGCTGGCAATCCATGTGCCTGCACCACTGGATCCAACCCATCTGACCCAACGCCAGCGTCGGGCACGAGCGGAAGAGGATTCCCACCCTAGGGCATCAACGTCAGAAACCACTATGGCCCGATCCACCGCTGACTCCTATCATCAAACCCCCGCATATGTTGAGCAGAGGAAGTTACATGCCTGATCTAGATCGAGGTCTCGACCGCCCCACAGGTAGGTTGGGTCGACTCTCCCCGTCTCCGGCATAGGCAGTGACCATTGCAGACCAATTCGTGATAGTTCTATCCAGCGTGAAGGAAGAGGAATATCCCAAGAAGTTCACACTACACCAATAGCTTGCTGAGCAGAAGAGGCTGGTCGATGAGCTTCTGGCTGAACGCATTGCAGAGCGGCAGCCCGACTACGTTGATCCTTGGTCGGGATAGCTAGGTCAGGAACAACTACCACTCAACGAGATTCTCCCAGGCAACCGTGATCATGTCGTGTTTGCTGACAGAGGAGAGGTCGAAGCTCATGGAAAGAGGGCATGATATGTTTTTCCAAACCCTCCTGAGTGGCGTGATCACCCAAGGGATCCTGCTCGGGTTCCTCTCGCCGCACCAAGGGCCGCTCCACAGGCTGACCCACGAGCTGCTGAGCTTGTCTACCGGATTGAAGATCCCAGCAATGCGCTTGTGGTTTGGGATCCCTGTTAGGACAGGAACCTGCATCCAAACGATCCGATGGCAGCACTCATCACCCGCTTAGAGGCTTTGGAAACTCAACAGGTGGCTATCTCACCGGACGGAAAGCCATACCCAACAGGTATGGATGATATGCCGGAACCTCCGGGATTTGGGAACCCCACTTTCGCCTCCTTTAAAGGGACAGGAGACCCGCCACAACACTTGGACCACTTCAACTCGAGTTTTGGGCCTATGTTAGGGACTCTGGTGCAGAATGAGGCCGTCGATCACCGTTGCTTTGTTCAGACACTATAGGGGCCGACATTCGTCTGGTACAGCCAGTTCCCTGTCGGATCTGTGACTATCTGGGAGGAACTTCGCAGGAAATTCCTCTACCAGTTCAGTTCCACAACCTGAAATACGAACATCGCAGACCTCTTCAGGTGCAAACAAAGGCCCGACGAGTGAGTCGCGGACTTCATCGTCCGGTGGAAGGGGCTCACATACTCCCTTGACATGCCACTGAATCAGGATCAATTATTGACAATGTGCATAGGGAATGTCAAGGCAGAGCTTTTTCCTTCTCTTATCACTTAGAATTACCCCAGAGGGTTCCAGGACTTCTTAGAAAAGGCTCAGCCCCTCGAAGAAGCCCTGAAATAGGCCAGTCAGGAAAGACTGCTTCCTCCTGTAATCCCTACAAGGAGAGCTTCCAGAGTCGAGCCTGCTGTTTTGGCCCAGATAGAGGCCCCTAGACAGCTATAATTGCTACCAGTGAGGCCATCTCTGCACCCCCATAGGGGTCCACCCCCACGGTCATAGCTTCCAGCCCAACAGCGACTGCCTTAAAATTGGCAAATACCTCCACGTAATGCACCGCCACCGCCTAGGCGAGATAATCAGGTTCCGCCTCCTAGGTAGGCTCCTACGACCCCCCTTCAGGGTCAGCCTCCTAGAGAACCATTTCCAGACAGAAGGAATCATACCTACTCGTTTGAAGAGGCTCAGGTCCCCGGTTACTTCTGTAGTGCCTTGGAGAAGAGAATTGTGCGGCTTCCTAAGTGCTGGAAGCCAGAAGAGGCGTATCTCACTGATCACCCCAACTATTTCCCTTATCACCAGACCCTGGGGAACACCATCCAATGATTCTATGTGTTCAAGTACTAGATCCAATACCAGATTGAAAACAATATATTCAGGTTGGGCCCAGCCCTGACACAAGTGGCAGGTGTCTTTGTGAGATCATATGGCAGTAGCGGCGATGAGGGTGAATGGTAGAAGGTTTCTGACCATGGGTCCCAGAAGTATAATGAATGGATGGCCCACAAGATGTTCACCCACTCCCATGGCATCATCCATGCACGCCTGAATCTTCCAGAGCCCTCGGAAGCTGTGGTTACTACATCGACATCGTCGTCTCAACCAGCCTCTTCTCAGAAGAGCAGGCAGGGGCGACGCAAGAACAAAGAACGCACCCTGCCGATGTCGTCGCCGTCCCACACTCTTGGAAACTTTATGCCCCCAGAAATGGGGATCCCTCCGAGACTTCGCCCGTAAGTGGATGAATCCTCAAGTGACAGTCTGGGGTATGCTTCGGTTAACACCATAGAGTTGGTAAATCCCTTTTGACTCCCGACAATGAGGAACATCGGGTGGACCTTCCCAATGTCCCCAGTCGTCGCCAACGTCGGCGGAGACATGGTTACATGAATCGACATGGCATGAAAATCGGAACCCCCATCTAGGCCATGCACTCCACTGAAACCAAACATCAGGTCCAGTACAGAGCTCGACATACATGGCCCCTTCATTCGGTGTCGACAGGTCTGTCCCCACCACCGTTGTGTTGCTGGGTCAGGCAGAACCACGTCGGTCGTGTCGCGACCAGCTCCACCCTGCTACCAGCTGACCCCAGCCTTCTGGTCCTCATCCGGCAGCCTCTCTCTGAGATTCCACTAGTGAACAGTGAGATGTTCCTACTACCAGTCAGCCACCGGTCCAGCCGGCAGGACCCGTTGTACCCCCAATTGCAGAGCGACCTCCTATAAGAAGAAGCTCACATTTGGACCAGAAGTATGATGTTCTGAAGAACCTTTCCGGTATTCCAGCAAGGATTTCTATCCTTGAGGCTCTCTGTCTGTCGTCTGAAATGTGTGATGCACTTGCTGAGGCCCTAAGGATCCCCCTCCAGTTCGAGACAGAGGTAGCAGCTGCAGAAGCCTTCCACACCGAGGCAATTAAGAACGTTGAATGCCAAGAAGTTATCTCATTCTCCGGTGAAGACGAAGACCCTCCCATATTGGGACACATTTTCCCGTTGTACATCACTGGCCAGTTCAATGGCGTGGAAGTCCACCGCTATCTTTTCGACACGGGTTTTGGGATTAACCTAATCCCGACTCGGACACTGCGGAAGATGGGTCTATCTGAGGATGATTTAACTCCCTCTGACCTCTGAATCCAGCGATATGGAAAGACTGAGAAAACTCCAGTTGGCAAGATCTGTTTGAAGACCCAGTTCGGTGTCCTAATTTCCAGCACCGAATTCATGGTTGTCTCTCAGGACACCGCATACAATGCATTGATGTGAAGGCGGTGGCTCCACCTTCACGCGGCGGTCCCCTCATCGTATCACCAATGCCTCAAATACTCCCTCAATGGTCGAGTAGGCGTTCTCCAAGGAGATTCATCCCCTTTTGCCTCTTGTGAATCCCGTTATCTGGACGCTGACTATTACAAGAGCAAGGATAAGAAGATTTTGGAAGGTGTGGTTGAGCCCTCCACTGTCACAAGTGATCCTTGAGTAGGTTTGGATGATGCCTACTTTTTCTCAATCCATCGGTTGGAGGCTACCACCCTGGACGTGGGGTAGTGTTTTGTTGTTTTGGGTACAAGAGGAAGGCATATTCCCAGGTCCAAGTGAAGGCGTAAAATCACCTCGTACTCTTACACCGTCCAGGATCGGGTGATCCCAGAACCTTCTACCTGTGTACGGTATCAGGACGTCAGGCTCATGGAAATAGAAGTACGTCATATGTGTCTCTTCCGCCAGGCTAGAATTAACCGGCTCAAGCCGATGCGCCACTACTGTTTTGATGTAATCAAGCGTGGCCCCTTGGGCCGAAGGCCAGATGGGATCAGATTGACGGCCTTCATCGCTATGGTCTCAATGGCGCATGAATCTCCAGATATGATGACCACTGCCGCCCAAGCCAGCACCAGCTTCCCGTCAGAGTCAGGTGGCTCAGAAGAAGATCCCCTCGCGGATGATCCCTCCCCGAGTGAAGATGAGGATATAGCAGATGCTCCCCCTGCCTTTGAGAAGGGCGTATCCACCACGGTCGACGATTTGGTACAGGTGGACCTCGGTAGTGAGTCAGATCCAAGACCCACACTGGTCAGCGCTGCCAAGTCCCCCGAGGAGTAGCAGTGGTATGTGGAATTCCTCAGGCAACACTATGATGTGTTTTCTTAGTGTTATGACGAGATGCCAGGACTAGATCCTCTGGTAGCCTTTCACCGCCTTGGTCTCCCGGCGAACCATCGTGGGTTTAAGCAGCCTCCCAGAAAGATGCACCCTTGTCACGGTGCCATGGTTGAGGCTGAATTTGACAAGCTTATCAAAGAAAACTTCATCAAGGATGTTTTGTAACCCCAGTGGCTAGCCAACATTGTGCCGGTCAGGAAGAAAAACAGACAGATCAGGGTCTGTATTGACTTCCGCGATCTCAATTGCCACTGTTTGAAGGATGATTTTCCCCTTCCAGTGACAGAGTTTTTGATTGATACCACGGCCGGGTTCCAAGCCCTCTCCTTTATGGATGGATATTCCAGGTACAACCAGATCCAGGTGGCCCCCGAGGATGAGGAGTCCACTACCTTCAGGGCACCCCAAGGTACTTTCTATTACCAGGTTATGCCATTCGGCCTGAAGAATGTGGGCGCCACCTATCAACGGTCCATGAATCGCATATTCAATCCAATTCTTGGGACATTGGTGGAGTGCTACATGGACAACCTGGTAGTCAAATCTCGCCAGCGCCAGGACCATCTCAAGGACCTTGAGAAAGTGTTCAGTTTCCTCCGTTCCCACAACCTGAAGATGAACCCATTGAAGTGTGACTTCGGGGTCACCTCCGGAAAGTTCCTTGGATTCGTTATCAGGCATAGAGGCATCGCGATTGACCCAGAGAAGATCAAGTCCATCTTCCAGATGCCTCCCCCGAGCAATATTCAGGAACTTCGGGGTCTCCAAGGCCACTTAGCCTACATACGCCGATTCATTGAGAATCTAGATGGAAAGTGTAAGCCCTTTTCCCTGCTCATGAAGAAATGTGCCACCTATGAATGGGATGAAGATTGTCAGACCTCCTTTGAGGAAATCAAGAAATATTTTCTCCAACATCCGGTCTTGATGCCACCCGTCTCCAGGAAGTCACTGGTCCTTTACGTGATCGCCCTAGAACGGTCCCTTGGCGCACTTCTCGCCCAAAAGAACAACAAGGGAACAAAGAAAAACCTATACTACCTCAGCCGCATGCTCCTCGAGATGGAAATTAGATATTATCCCATCGAGAATAGCTGCCTTGCACTCATATTTGCTGTATAGAAATTGTGGCACTACTTGCAGCACCATGAGGTACAGATGGTCTCTCAGGTAGACCCATTGAAGTACATCCTGAACCGACCTATGTTGACTGGCCAACTAGAATGGTGGTTGGTGATCCTCCAGCAGTTCGACATCAGGTTCGTGCCTTTGAAGGATATTAAAGGATAGGCATTAGTAGACTTTCTAGCTTCCCACCCAACCACCGCGGATCAGCCGTTGGACCTAGGTTTTCCTGAGGAGGCAATCCTCTCATTCGATCATGTCGTCCCATGCTGGTATATGCACTTTGACGGTGCCTCCCAGAGCCCCACCGGTAGGAGACTCAACGATACTAGGCTGAATAGAGTGGTCCTAGGTATCATCTTCATCACCCCAGAGCAATCTATTTTGTCATATTCATTCTTGTTGTTAGAGAGTTGCACCAACAATGAGGCATAGTATCATTCCCTCATCACTGGCCTCGAGATGGCCCTCGAGATCGACATGCCCCATCTTCATGTGAAAGGGGACTTCGAGCCAGTCATCAAGTAGGTCAATGGTGAATATGTTGTCAGAAATCCAGAACTCGTGCCATTGTTGGAGTGCACCCTCCATCTAATGGTCCAGTTCCCTTCTCGGTCGGAGTTCATTCATATCCCCCCGTCATAGAATGGTTGAGAATATGCTTTGGCCAGCCTGGCTGCGTTGCTTGCGGAGCCCGAATAGGACGACCTGATTATCCACATGGCACACCGGAGATTCATTGCTCCTATCACCCCAGAGGATGACCACAGCCCCCGGGTAAACCATATTACCACTAGTGATCCTACGTCAGGAGCCCTGGGTACCTCAAATGAGGTGATCGAAATAGTTCTTGATTTGACGACACCCTTAGTTGAATACCTCCAACATGGTAATCTTTTGTCAGACTGGGCCGAGCGTGAGAGAATCTGATGCCTTGCGCTGTATTTTACCCTTCAGAGTGATCCCAACCTTGAGAAAATCCTTTACAAATGTGGATTTGATGGTGTTCTCCTCTGTTGCCTCCAAGGAGTCAAGATTACACAAGTCATGCAATAGGTTCATGCTGGTTCCTATGGCGCCCATCAGGCCGGGTCAAAGTTGCTTCACCAGATTTGGAGGCTAGGGTACTTCTGGCCCTCTATGATCCATGACTGCATCGAGTTTTCCAATAGGTTCCATGCATTCCATGTTCATTCTAACTTTGTGCATCGACCACCAGAGCCTCTCCACGCTACCAAGTATTCTTTCCCCTTTGCAGTCTAGGGGTTGGATGTCGTAGGACCTTACCCACTGAAGATGGCTCGCCAATGCCAGTTCATTCTGACCGCTGCAGATTTCTTTTCCAAGTGGGCGGAGGAAATTCTGCTCAAGGAATTCAAAGCTCGTTCTATCACTGACATCGTGAGTTCCAACATCATCTATCAATTTGGATTACCTCAAGTTTTCCTCACTGATAACGAAACTAACTTCCAAGTAGTTGAGCTGAAAAAATTGTACGCCAAGTACAACATTATCTCTAACCATACCTCCTTCTGTCATGCGTAGGCAAATGGATAGGTCGAGGCATTTAAAAAAACCCTCTCTAACATTATTCAAAAGATGGTTAGTTAGAACATGAATAGTTATATGGATAAACTCCCCAACGCCCTCTAGGCTTATCCGATGATGACTCTTAATTCCACCCAGGTGACCCCGTATTCCCTGGTGTATGGAGCGGAGGCTATCCTACCCATCTGGATTCAGTTTCCCTCATTGCGCATAGTGGTCTATGACCAGCAAGCGCCGTATAGAGTTTCAAAAATCTGTCTAGCTGAATTGGAAGCGCTGGATGAGAATATGCTTCATGATTTGCACAACATGGAAAGGCACCAGAGCAGGATGGCTCGAGCTTTCAACAAGAAGGTTCGCCTCTGCTCTTTCCTACAAGGTGACCTGGTACTGGCCCTTAGGGCGCCAATGATTCCCGGCAGGAAACCATCCAAGTTGGATCCCAAATGGGAGGGACCTTTCATCGTCCATAAGGTCTATCCCAATGTTTCATATTCCTTGGTGACCATGGATGGTGAGTGTATATCTCCTCCCACCAATGCCAAGTTCCTTAAGTAGTATTTTTACTGACCTTACGGGTCCCCCACGACCTTAAACTGGATTGCAGTCCCGCATGACCCTAAACTGCATCAGGTCCAGCACGACCTTAAAATGCATTTGGCCCTATATTTGGGACCCTTTTGTCTAAGTTCTAAGACCTTAAACTAAGATCCTTTCTTGGTCCGACATGACCCTAAACTGTTGGGTCCCCTATGACCTTAAACTGCACTTTGGTCCAGCACGACCGTAAACTACATGTTCGTCCTTACTGCAAGACGTTAAACTGCAAGCTGGTCAGGCCTTCCTGACCGAGGCCCAGCCTCAGGACCCTTGGCCTTATTGGGACCCTTAGCCCAAGTCCTTACCCAGAGTGTGCGGTGTGGTGTGGGATTATGTCCTCATTTATTTTGGGTTACTCACCGCATTGTACACATTCCTGGATGAAATGCCTCTAATCGTCCTACATGACGTTAAACTGTGCTTTTAGAACTACGTGCGACTTGATTCCTATCCTTTTGGGATACGTAGGACCGCCTGAACGCCTAGATTTCAGGTCGATACCCATCTCCTGAGAGATCCCATGATCTCCTGGTCACCTTGGCCTCTTGGTCTGTCTTTCTCCACAAGGGGGATATATAGGTGTGGTACAGGGTTTTTGGCACCATGCCCCCTTCTCCCGGGAATCCGCCATCTTTTGGCCGCTCTTAACATGAGCCCTTCGACCCTTCCCAGTGGTCCACTAATGTGTTCAGGATACTCTGTTCTAGTACCTGGAGTGTCAGATTCAACTTGGGTAATTTACGTCCACTTTTCAAGCTTCATGCTCCCCTTAATTCGGGCCCCCGTTATCTTTCACACCCGAAGGGACCCCCAAGAATGGCCTGGATACAACGCCTAAGGACTCTCCTACTGTCACGGACCAATGCCCCTGAGGGTTTCGGACAACAAATTGATACAAATACCACGTTGTGAACATGGTCAGCAGTCGATGCTCATTTGTTTGTCCCCATTTTAGGCTAACACGACAGGATGCTATGTTGCGAACATGGTCAGCAGTAATCCTTCATCGTCACGCTGACCTCTTCAGGCCCTAAATGTTGGTTGCATGATTCGCATTATGTTCCAACCCATCATGTCCAGGTGGAATCTCAACACTCCTTTCACTAACCCTCAATGCACTTCCACACGTCAGGCAGACGAAGCTGCGTTATAGCGTCTCTTGTGGCTCCCGCGATCCGAGCATGAAGATTATAGGATTGGGTCTTCTCTTAGAGCCATGCACAGCTTGACCCTCATCCCCACGGGATATGAGGGGTTTCCTAGACATCATGTTTCAGGCCCATCACAGATGGAAGCTAGTGTCTCCTACCCCTTGATCTTTAACCCTCACCGGCCTCTTGGCCCAAGGCTCTTCTCCCGAAATCACATGCGGTAATGGTATGAGATTATGTCCTCACCTGCATCGGGTGTGCCTTATCACATCGTGCACATTCCCCTAGGTCCAATCCATATAGCCTTAAACTGTGCTGGTTGGTCCTACCACATGACCATAAACTGTGATGATATCATCATGGCCGCATGACGAAAAATGGCACGGCATTGTGATGACCTCTCCATAGGGGACATCATGCTGGGTATTGGTCAATTATTATACCATTTGTCAACTCCTATATACGTCTTGATTATTGTGGAGATTCCAGGAATTTCTACCCTAGGCCAGTCGCTCCACAAAAGAAAAATCATTCACCTTCAAGGACAAACACGATACATCAAATTTCGCTTGTTTTGGTGCGAGGGATAGACCTGCACGCCCCTTTCATCCTTTGCATAGTTACCATGTTGTGTCGTGTCACCCCTTCTGAGAACTACGTATGGATTGATCCCCATTCTTATGGGGTATGTAGGAATGCCCAGACCTATTATCTTTGGGTCCAGCTTGAGGTCTGCTAACTCATCGTGTCTATCATGCCTTTGGGACCTTGAATACGGGACCATGTGGCTTGGTGAGTAGGACCTCGTCTTCGTTCACGTCAGGTGTGCAATAGCCACCCCACATGCACCTTGTTTTAAGAATTAGCCCTTCTGTTTCCTATCCTACACGACGTTAAAAGACACTTCCAAGAACTACGTATGGCTCTATTCTCATCCTTATGAGATACGTAGGAGCGCTCGGGCACGTCCCCACGGGCCCAGCCTAACTTTCGTGTTTGGTCCCTTGACCTGAACACTTCTCTAAGGAGTACATGGTAATCATGACATTGTCCTCATTCATGTTGGGTTTCGCAATCGCTTTACCATGTGTCTCCCACTCTCCTTACACCTTGGTCCGACTTCTAAGACCTTAAACTAAGATCCTTTCTAGAACTACGTGTGGCTTGATTCTCATCCTCATGAGATACATAGTAACGTCCTGACATTTCATCTTGGGTCCAACCCCAGGGGTTACCAAATCCTTTCCCTCCTCACTATCGGCCCCTTGGCATGACCCCTTTTGGGAGTTGTGTAGCTACAGCATATGCCCCGAATGAGATCAGGATGCCCCATAGTGATTGGGAAGCGACATTTCTCTCACCAGAGAGGTCCTGTCTAAAAGTAGGGATGATTCATGACCAGATTAATACGTCTACCTAATGTTCCTTCACCAAGGTTCCATAAGTTTGGGAGTGTTGGATTCTGTTCGAACAAACCACCACTTCACTTTCCACACTTTGAGTGCCCCTTTATTCGAATCTTTATCCTATTTCATGTTTGATGGGACCCCCTAATAGTATGGATGCTTGACCTATGGTCTGCCTGTTGTAACAAGATGGATGATAGACCTTTGGTCCGCCTGTTGTAATAGTATGGATGATTGACCTATGGTTCTCTTGCTGTCCTAGGCCAACGTTCCGGAAGACTGGTCATGTTTTATGGGACCCCCTAATAGTATGGATGCTCGACCTTTGGTCCACCTACTATAACAATATGGATGATAGACCTTTGGTCCGCCTATTGTAACAGTATGGATGATTGACCTATGATCTGCCTGCTGTCCTGGTCCAATGTTCCGGAAGACCGACCGAAGATATTTGATTTAGGCCTCGTGTTGTGAACATGGTCAGTGGTTAGCCCTCATTTTTTCCCCATTTCAGGCCAATGTGATATGGATGCAACATTTCTACCATGGTTAACAACTATCCTCCATCCTCATGCCCCCCCATAGTGTTCCGAATTTGGGTAACATGATTCACCTTTTTCTCATCTCCCTATGTTCGGATTGATTTCAATGCCCTTGACATTGCCTTGCTTGTGCGTTAGAGCACATTGAGGAGACGATACATCGATTTTTCTAAGTTCTCATCCTCTCGACTGGACCTCCCTCTCCTACTCAGAAATTCGGACCCGATTTCGGATGCCTGAAGCTTGGTTAACACCCCACAGTCAGACGAAATGATAACATGAGCATCCTTTGTTTCTCACATTGGGTACGACCCACATGAGGTTAGGGGTGAATTGTTATTTATTTTAGGATTATGGTTGAGAGTATTAAACCAAAGGTGCAGATAAATAGATTTTTCCATACATTGGATTGAAATTGTGAGCAGTAAAAGCAAAAACGGTCATGAGATGGCCAAAATAGGGCCATTAAGGATCAGCGTTTTGGATTGATCTTTCCAATGCCGATACCCTTTGGCTGGTGGCCTCCAGGACTACTTCTCACTCCCTAAAGACTCTCTCTTCATCAGCAGTTGCAGAGCACAGTTCTCCAATCCTAGATTCTATCTGCGCCTGTTCAGCTTGAAGTATGTTCATTTGGTGACTTGCCTCCATCAGTTGTTCTTGGGCGTCAGCCAGCTGGGCCGTCAGTTGCTCCACGAGCTCAGATCATGTTGCGATGAAGGCCTCCTTCTATGACGCCTTCCCTTCAAGGTGTCGTACTTCTTGATCCGCCCTCAGGAATTATCGGGCAGTCACCAATCTTTCCTGACACTGGGAAACGTCGGTGCGCCGGCTGCTCTCGCGTATATTTTCGGCCATGTAATCACGGACCGTTAGATGAAGGCATTGAGCGTAATCCCCTCTGGCACACATGAAATGCAGCCAGGTCTGGAGTGGTCCCATCCGCCTCATCCAATCCGTCTGAGGCTACCTGAGAAAACAATGGATGCACTTCCTCCCTTTGCATCATGTCATCCGGCTCTCCTCGGCTGCTTCCAAGTCTGAATCATTTATCTCCTCGGGATCAGCGGGACAGTATACAAGAAAGGCATCCAGCAGGTCAGCAGTAGGATCTGCCTCAGGGATGCCTTCATGAGGAATAGGATCCTCGACATCCGGGAGACCTTTCTCTCTCGCCCCGACAACGGTAGTGCTTTCATCATCTTCCAGCCTCACTCCAATGACAACACCACTGATTTCCGTCGCCCCCTGTTCAACAATTTTCGGGGCTGACTCAGTTTGGGAGTTATGTTCTGTAGGTGGTGGTACATCCACCACTAGTCCACTCATGGATGGCCCGGGCTCAGCAGCCTGACGAGCCTCCAACGCCGAGATCACTGTACAAGGAGCATCCTGATTAGTTGGGTTCTCTGACAGTAATCACCAATAGCAAAAAAGGGGACTTACAAGAACCCAGAGCATCATCCTCTGGTGTTCTGGCCACTACAGGAGCTGTCGTGGCAGAAGACCCCTCAGTGCTTGTCAGTTTTATGATGGGCATCAGAGCCCCACCCTGTCCCACCAGCGCCTCTTCTCCTTCCTCTATTGGGGACGCCTGGTTAGTGCCTATATGATCTTGAGTGAGATAGAGACATGAATTAGAAATTGCATAAGATAATGGATAAAGGAGGATGAATAAGGATAGAGACAGACCTCAAGTATCTCGGTTATGTCAAGATCAGAGCTGACAATCTCGCTGCTCTCCCGGAGACTCCCTTGATAGGCCACCTCCTACGACTCCTCACCTTCAGGTTCTACTTCACCTTATCCTTCATCTTCTCCTTCACCTTTTTCTTCTCCTATTTCTTCCACTCCCTCTGACTCGTCATCACTGTCGCCCTCTCCCAGCGGCATCATTTCCAGATCATGCTCTTGGCCGAGCATCACATTCACCAGGAAAAGTGGCTCCACACGCCGACCCCTCTGGCGCGCGTATATTTCCATGTCCATTAGATATGCGTGCCGTCGATGTATGTTTACCCGGTCGGTAACCCGAACGGGCCCGACTTCTGGCAGCTGGATCCCATTCTGCATTATCTTCTGCCAGAGGGCTTCAATGCTCATTGATTGCTGCAGGTTCATCCAGGCTGACCACAATGCTGGGAAGATTGCATCGTGGTAAGGTTCAAGGAAGTATCTTATCTGCTTCCCTGGAAGCTCTCTGGCTGCCTCGTGTGACCCCCCTCTGGGCAACGTGGTCGCAGTGACACCATGTGATGTCCCCGCTACAGAGTTCCTGGCCTGCGCAGGCCTCGCTGCCTGGCGCGCCCTTGGTCCCCCCTTCTAGCGGCACCTTGCATGCTCTCTCATCGCCCGGGTTCCACACGGGTAGTCTCAAGTTTCCAAACTCACTTGCGTAAAATCCCCTCAAGGTACGCTATAGCCCAATGTTTGGCATACTCGGTTGATAGGCCAGCATCAGCCTAGGTGGGAGGAAGAGTAATGACTTCACCAGAGCTATAAGTGGTGAAAATTAACCATATATGGCGAAGGACGTAGGGATTATTGTCCTCCCAGACATCTGTGAATACCCTCTTTGGCATTCACTGGAGGCACCCAAAATACCTAGCGAATCGAGAGGGCACGTAAGGCTCGCAGAAGATCTTCCCGTCAATCCGAGCCAGAAGCACACTACGTCGGATGCTTTGGAAGTATTCTTACTGCTCCAGAGAGCCTTTCCCATTATCTACCATCTGGCCGACCGGGTTGGGGAATGAGATGAAGTTAAAGTTGTCGTGGTTACCAATTCTGATCTTTACCCCCTCCTCGTTGATCCTCATCAGTGAAACCCTGAAAATGTTTAGTAGAGAAGTTCGTAGGCCATTGCCCAGAGGATGAACGACATTTGGGAAAGTTTACCCACCAAGATGAGCTACCACCCTGCCGTGAAAGATCTGGAAGGGGCCACACACCCTCTATGGAGACCCCCCTCTTGAGATGCATCCTAGAATGGCATACATCCTAGCCAGCATGGGGACCCCCAGATTGAACCCTTTTTTGGAAGCCATGGAGCCCGCCATCACTAGAGTTGTTGGACGGACGCTCATCCTTGCGTCCCGCACAGGCAGGAGCCACCCGCTCCGGAAGGTGGTGAGGAACCCAGCGTATTGGATATTTGGGTCCCGGGCCTCAATGACACGGTAGCCCCATGATTATTATTTCCCCGTCTCCAGGGTCCTCCAGTATGATCCATTATTTCTCCTCTGAGTCGCGGTTGGGAACTGTTTTCCCTGTCCCGGCATCTTGACCGCCGGGTCCCTCTCCAGGAACAGGATCAACCAATCCTTGTAGGTGATGTCCTTCAAGAAGTCCTTGACCTTCAGCCTCTCTTTGTCTAGATCCAGTAGGTGCCACGTCAGCATGGGGGTCTGTGATCTGTCCTCCCAGCTGTTCATTGGGGGGAGGAACTCGTCGTACTGATAGCCCGCCAGTGGGATTCCACCGATTCCATGGACATTCCAGACACTAATACCAACTTCCCCATGGTAAAGATGGAATGTGTTGGTGTCAAGGGACCATCAATTGAATGGCTCCAGCCCAAGTTCAGGTTGGTGGTAGAAGTGGAACTGCGACATCCACACCGCCTTGAACAGGCCAATGTGCCGCATCTCAGCCCCGAATTGGTCGCACGTATGGAAAACCCAGTACGCCTAGGCCCACTCACTGGTGAAGTTGCCTCCAGACCGCAGGTCCCAATCTTGCAGGCAGCCCTTAGTGTTTTCTATGATGCTCTGACGGAATGTGCTTCCATAGAGAGATGGAGAGCTCTCCACAACAGGATCGCCCCCAGCAATGGTCTTGGTCCTCGGGTTCAGGACATACACATCCATGTGTCTGGTCTCTCTGGAAGGATGACCATTTTTGGTGATATTGTATCAGGGAAGGTCATCCTCCTGGGTCACCCATGACCGCGGTGTGTCAACCTCGAAGCCTGGGAGTGGAACCACCTCCAAAATGCCAAAGTTCTTGAGCGGGAGGTTATTGGACAAAGGATACTCCTTCTGTGCGGGGGTTAGTTGGTTGAACAAGGTATGGTTGTTTGAAACAACCATCCTGGCACTATAAACCTCCTCGTTCTCCACCATTTCAGCTCTATGAGCGGCGGCTTCCCCCTCATCGAGTTGGTTTGCGGCCATCTCAAGTGCTCTGAGATAGTTGTGAGAAATCTGGATGAGTAGCGTGATATCCAGATCTGTTGAGTGAAATTCAAAAGATGGGTGCGAAATCAGAGCAGTCGGCGTGAAATATCCCGGATTGAATGGAAATACGCCTGAAAATCGGAAGGAATTACGCGCTAACACAGCGTGTTTTCCGTGCATTCGCAAAGGAAATTTGGCACGTGAGAGCTCAGAGCCTATCGCGTGAGAAAGCTCGGATACGGATCCTGGGACCCATGGATCCTTTTATAGGTGAGGTCGGGGTTCCGCGCCATGCGGAAAGTGAATTCCGCGCCAAACCGGAGTTTTTCGCGCCGCATCATTTTTTGCACGCAAAGGACCCCCGAAATCCAACACTTAGGTGTTTCGGCATTTCCCTCAGAATCTGATCATTGTGACGTCTCGCCAATCCAATTCTGAGGGGGTGAATTTGTAGACGCCGAAAACGTCCTTAACTACTAAAGGAAGTTTCAAAATGACGAAGAAAAGTCATATTTAGACCTGGAGAGCCAGTCCGGAGGGCCCGGAGGTGTTGCCAAAATAAAGGAGGATGCGCGCAAAAAATGTGGGCCACGCGAAAGGAGTCCGGAATTTGCAAAGTATGACAACCCTGCTTTTTTTTCAACTTAAACATGCTTTATTACATAAAACTTCACTTGATCCAACAAAGAAGATCGAGAGGTTTAGTGTCTTTGGGGCTTAGGATCATTACATAAAAACTTTAAACTTGAAATACAACATCTTTATTGAAAACTTCCTTTACATGACCACTACATTCCTTCGTACTTAGCATTGCATGGGATAACCTGAGGACATGCATAAGAAAAGGGTGAGCTATAAAGCCCAGTAAGGGAGTACACAATGAATAACATGAGGAGTACAATACATGTTAGGCAATAGGCATATCAATAGAGCATAAGAGAGACATGAACATAAAGGCATGATAAAGCATGATAATCATAACATGGAAATGTGGCAACAACACTTAACATTGAATTAGCATGAGCCAAGGCTCATTGCACATGGAGCATGAGTAAACCCTCATTGCACTTGAAGCACGAGTAAACCCTCGTTGCACTTGAATTAGCATGAGTCAACACTCATTGCACATGACGTATCATGATACTATACTTTACCCAATGCATTGGAGCGCTATAAAGGGCGCACCCTTCTTAAACATTTCATTTCATGCATAAGTGTGCCACATGGATCATAAAACATGGATTCATAAAACATAATCATTTCTTCCATGATAAAGGAATGTGGAATTCATACATGAAACTTTACAATCAATATGTATATGTGCATAAAGGTGAATACCCTTGATGGAGAAATGGGCATGGTATTCACTACACAAAGACATTGGCTTAGAAGATCGGTGCGATTTCGGCAGCGTAACGGCGTGACATAAGAATTCATAAAAAAGGTTGATGAGAGAGAAAGGGGTTCCTCATCATATTTACATGTAATTGACAGTAAGGAGATCATATATATACATGTCCCAACAATAGAAATGGAATTTATATTCATGATACAAAAGTATTGCTTGAATGTAAAAGAAGAGAGAGAAGTTCCTTTCGGAATTTCGGCATAGTAACGGGTGTACATGGGAGGCATTTAATGAGAGAGAAAGGGTTCTCCCATCATTCAAACAATAAGAGGGAAGTATGGGGGAGGTTCGAAACCGTACCCCAACATTCACAATTGAAATAAAAAGGGAAATACAACTTAAAGAAAATTGACAAAAAAATGAGAAAGGAAGAAAACCCCTTACTTGGAAGTGTGCTTCCAAAGGCTAGAGAGAGGCTTTTGAGAGGCTTCTTGGGAGCTTGGGGCACCTTGAGAGGATTCTAGGGAGAGTAGGGCAGAGGTTGGACGAACTTCAAGGGCTTTGAGTGAGGAGGAAGTGGGAGCTTGGGTGGGTTTATATAGGAAAGGTGAGAGAATTCTTTATTATTTAGGTTTGGGACCACTTATATTAAAATAATCCAAACCACAAACCATCCCATGGTATTTGCCCATGGTTTCTGGAAAAGGAAAGAGGAAAACAATATTTTACAAGTCCAAGGTCCTAACTTATTAAAAAATTAGGGTTGCTTATGTGGAGGTGAGTCACACTCCCATGGAAATTAATTTAAAAAGGCAAAGTGTTGAATAAGTCTTGAGGGCTCCATTAATGCTTTGAAAAGTGAGTCAAACAAACCCAAAACCTCATTATTTTAATGATAAAACATATATTGGCCGAACATAAGGATTTATGGTATTTTATTACATCACCATTGGGTCATTATGATGTCATAAAACACATTATATATATAAATGGTATTTAATTTTTACCCAAAAATTTGACTGTCTCAGAAAATTATGAAAAATTCACCGTTGGATAATTTCGACGTCCTGATTCCAAAAATAATATTTATTTTATCTAAATAATTTTCTAAATATGTGAATTTTCACTTTTAAAATAAAAACCGACATTTATAAAAAAATTCACGGGTTTTGACAGAAATGGCTTTCAAACCTTAATAAAAATTTTAATTGCATTCATAAAATTATAAGATCATTTATATCTAATAAAAATGTATTTAATATTAATAATAATTTTTTATTAAAATATTATTTAATTCAAAAATCCTTTAATTTAATAAAATATAATTCTTAATTAAATAATAACTAAAAACACAGTTTGTACTTTAAAAACTAATTACAATGTATCAAAAAAGACTAGAAATTATATTCATCATTATATACAAAAATAATGTACATGAACATGGTGCTACTTATTTGTTACATAACCCCTTAAAATAGCCGCATAAGACCTAAGGGTAAGGTGTGCGATGGTGACAGACTCTTGGGGTTGCTCGGATAACATTGCTCGAGTGGTAATCTCAATCAACTTCCATTTTTCCCGTAGACGATCACGTTCGAGCTTGACTTGATGAAGCTCAGCTTGGGCTTGGTCAAGGGCAAAGCCCAAAGACGCCACCTCCTTTCCGAGCTCTGACAAATGGGCTTCGTAAGGGGCAATTCTACTGGATGAGGCCATCGCTTCCTTTGTCTGAGTAGAAAAATTGGTTCGTTAAAGCCTTATATTTAAACTACCCAGATGATCACTGTTCAACGGCTATAAAAGTAACGGTCACAAATCTTAACGTTAAACTAAAGAAGTTGACATCTTATAAAAACATAAAGAAACATTTAACTGGATCAAGAGGGATTTTCCATTAATGAAATTTTGGGTCGTTACAACATTCCCCCCTTAAGAAATTTCGCCCTCGAAATTTTCCTTTTCCCACACTAAAACAAATGTGGGTAACTTAGCTTCATCATATCCTCCGACTCCCAAGTTTCTTCTTCAAACTTGTGGTTTCTCCACAACACCTTGACGAGGGGCATTGTCTTATTTCGTAGAACTTTTTCTCTACGATCTAAGATCTTCACTGGTTGCTCCTCATAAGAAAGATCGTCTTCTAATTGTACCACCTCATAAGAGAGTACATGTGAAGGGTCTGGTATGTACTTCCTTAAGAGGGATACATGGAAGACATCATGCACCTTGGCCATAGTAGGTGGAAGTGCTAGTCGATAGGCCACAGCCCCAACACGATCAAGAATCTCAAAGGGGTCGATGTACCTTGGACTTAACTTCCCTTTATTTCCAAACCTCATGACCTTCTTCCACGGAGATATGCGTAAAAACACCATGTCTCCGACTTTAAACTCAAGGTCTCGTCGACGATTATCTGCATAACTCTTCTGTCGACTTTGGGCTGCCTTGATATGCTGCTGAATGGTTTTCACCTTCTCCACCATTTCTTCGACCATTTCTGGTCCAAGCAGCTTACGTTCACCGACCTCATCCCAACATGCCGGTGTTCTGCACCTTTTCCCATATAGGGCTTCATATGGTGCCATTTGGATGCTCGAGTGGAAACTATTATTATAAGAGAACTCAACTAGAGGAAGATGTTGATCCCATCCTCCTTTAAAGTCCATTGAGCATGCTCTCAACATATCCTGAAGTGTTTGGATAGTCCGCTCAGATTGGCCATCATTTTGAGGATGATAGGCCGTACTGAAGTTCAGTTCAGTATTCAGAGCATGTTGAAGACTCTTCCAAAACTTAGAGGTAAATCTTGGATCTCGGTCAGACACAATAGATAGTGGTACTCCATGCAACCGTACCACTTCCCTGATGTATATCCGTGCCAGTTGATCCAAAGAGAAATCCTCTCGAATAGCAATGAAGTGTGCAGTCTTTGTAAGACGATCCACAACAACCCAGATTGCATTGTTGCCTTTGGATGTCCTTGGAAGTCCAGTGATGAAGTCCATGGTGATGTTCTCCCATTTCCATTCCGGTATGGGCAATGGTTGCATCATCCCCTTAGACTTCTGCCTCTCTGCCTTCACTTGCTGACACACCAGGCACTTTGATGTATATTCGGCGATCTCCTTCTTCATATTATCCCACCAAAAGTTTTCTCGGAGATCTCGATACATCTTTGTGCTCCCTGGGTGAATAGAGAAATTTGAACTATGTGCATCATCCAAAAGTTCCTTCTTCAGCTCCGAACTTGATGGGACACATAGTCTTTTCCCAAACCGCAAAATTCCTTCTTCATTAACATTAAACTCTGAGGATTTTCCCTTTTTGATAGCTTCCACTTTTTCTTGGATTCTCGCATCATCCTTTTGAGCATCCTTTAACCTTTCCAAAAGAGATGGTTGAGCAATCATTTGTGAAAGGATTGATGATGTTCCCTTCTTTATGATTCCCACGTCCATCTTCATCAAGTCTAAGAAGATTGGATCCTTCTCAATTCTCATCATTGATAGAATTGCTGGATCCTTTCTACTTAGGGCATCCGCCACCTTGTTCGCCTTCCCAGGGTGGTAATGTATTGAACAGTCATAATCCTTTATGAGCTCTATCCATCTTCTCTGGCGCATATTAAGCTCTTTCTGTGTGAATATATATTTAAGACTCTTGTGGTCAGTATATATCTCACATTTCTCTCCATAGAGATAATGCCGCCAGATTTTCAAGGCAAAGATCACTGCCGCCAACTCCAGATCATGCGTTGGATAGTTTCGCTCATGGATTTTCAACTGCCTTGAGGCATAGGATATCACTTTATCATTCTGCATCAGCACACATCCTAAGCCCTTCTTCGAAGCATCACTGAATACCACAAAAAGCTCCCCACTTGTGGGTAAAGTGAGCACGGGTGCAGTGATAAGCCTCCTTTTCAACTCCTTGAAGCTTTCTTTGCATTCATCACTCCAAGAAAACTTTACTCCCTTTCGAGTTAGCTTGGTAAGAGGGTTGGACAATCGTGAGAAGTTTCTCACAAATCTTCGATAATATCCAGCTAACCCCAAGAAGCTACGGATATCAGTTACCGATGTTGGCCTCGGCCATCCCTCAATTGCATCTGTTTTGGAAGGGTCCACAGATATCCCATTGCTTGTGATGATATGGACCAAGAATGAGACCTCCTTCAACCAGAACTCACACTTGCTGTACTTGGCATAGAGCTTCTCCTTGCGCAAAGTCTCCAGTACAGTTCTTAAATGCTCCTCATGGTCCTCCTTGGTTTTGGAGTATATTAGAATATCATCTATAAAGACTACCACAAATTTATCTAGGTAATCTCTAAAGACTCTATTCATCAAGTCCATGAATATTTCTGGAGCATTGGTGAGTCCAAAAGGCATTACTATGAATTCATAGTGCCTGTACCTTGTTCGAAAAGCAGTCATGGGGATATCTTCCTTCTTCACCCTTACTTGATAATATCCCGACCGCAAGTCGACCTTGGAGAAGTATTGTGCTCCACGCAGCTGATCAAACAAGTCATCGATTCTTGGGAGAGGATACTTGTTCTTTATCGTGATTTTGTTAAGTTCACGATAATCGATGCAAAGCCGCATTGACCCATCCTTCTTCTTGACGAAGAGGACTGGTGCACCCCATGGTGATGCACTTGGGCGTATAAACCCTTTATCCAGATTCTCCTGTAGTTGTTTCTTCAGTTCTTCAAGCTCAACCACATCCATTCTATATGGAGTCTTGGATATTGGTAGCGCCCCAGGTATAAGTTCAATTGAGAACTCAACATCTCTTCTTGGAGGAAGACCAGGAAGTTCCTCGGGAAATACTTCAGCGAATTCCCTCACAATAGGCATTTCTTCAAGGGTGGTTTCTTCCTTGGACTTAATCATCTGAGCCAGATATGCGTGCTCATAAGGCAGTAATATCCATGCTTGGGATGATGGAGCTAAAATAGATTCATCTTCCTCCTGACACTTGTAAAGAATCGGGGTCGATTCTCCATATGGAGTGTGATTTCCCTCTCCCGACAGTTTATGTTGGCTCTATATAAGGAAAGCCAATCCATGCCAAGAATTGCATCAAATTCCACCAAAGGGAGTATGAAGAGGTTCGCCGGGAAATTCAACCCACATATTATAACAGGGGAGGACTTATACTCATGGGATGCAATGATTTCCCCATTTTCCGTACTCACTGACATCTTTACTTCCATGATTTGTGGTGGTGCAGGGATTATTCTACTAAACTTTTGAGATATAAAAGAATGCGTAGAACCTGAATCAAAAAGTACGTTCGCTATTCTTGAATGAATAACTAGCGTACCTGTCACCACTTCATTGTCGGGGTTCACTTCGGCAGAAGTGATGGCAAAAGCTCTTCCTTGTTGTCTTGGAGGTTGTTGATTGCCTCCGATAACCCTTGGATTAGGGCACTGATTCACAAAATGACCCGGTTCTTTGCATTTGAAGCATTGAACAACGCGTTGAGGTTCGAACGGAGCGTTCCTCCCCTCCGTCGCAGCCGCGGGTCCTTCTTGCTGAAAGTTAACAGCTAGGTGCCCTTCTCTTCCACACTCGAAGCATTTTCTTGTCCCCCTAAGGCAATTTCCAGGGTGCTTCTTTCCACACTTTCGGCAAGTGGGGTGCTGGAATTTCTTAGCGCTGTTGGATTTATCCATCGGACCACCAGCATTGAAGTCCACCTTCCGCTTCTTGTCCCCATGATACCCCTGTGATTCTACGATCTCCATTTCAACCTTGAGGGCACATCGGACAATTTCCTTATAGCTGTCGAAGTCACGGATCGCTAATGCTTTCCGCAAGCTAGGCTTCAGCCCACCAAAGAAGCGGTCAACCTTGCATTCGGGGGTAACGACAAAGCCGGAAGCGTATCGTGCAAGCCTTGTGAAGTTTTCCTCGTACGCTCCCACAGATTCCTCATCTTTCTGCTTGAGGGAAAGGAAGTCCCTTTCCATCTTAAGACGGAGGGTGCGTGGAAAATATTTATCGAAAAACATCTTCCGGAATACCTTCCATTCCAAAGCCTCTATCTCCTCCTCAAGCTTCGTATTTTTGATCAACGTCCACCATTGATCAGCTTCACCTTCCATACGATAAGCCGCCAGGAGAACCTTCTCTTTTTCAGAGCATTGGAGGATGGAGAATATCTTCTCAATGGAGTTGATCCATTGTTCAGCGATCGTGGGATCAGATGATCCACTAAAAGTAGGAGGCCTTTGTCTCATGAAGCTTTCAATAGAGACTTGTTCTTTCTTAGGGGGGGTTGAACATTCCTCTTGACCAGTGTTTCTATTCAAAACTTGAGTTAACTGAGAGAGAAGCGTGACAAAGTTCGTGATTCCCGCTCCCATTGGATTGGGCATCTCATAAGTACAATCATCACACTGATCTTCACAACGGTTGTTAGCCCGAGTTCTCCTATTACCGGCCATTGGCTGGAATAAAAGGAAATTTAGGGGTAACACATAAAGGGTAATCCAAAGACAAAAGTTGATGACTTATAAATAAACTTTAATCTCTTCAACTCATGAGTCTATAGGATTCAATCCAGGCTTTTCATGATCTTCCTTCTAACATATATTCTTAGGGGAATTTTTCCCTTAATAAGGGTTCATACTAAGATTGTGAATTTATCAAAACATATCCCCCGGGAGTGTCGTAACCAAGAGTGCAGCAAGGCCCGTTGTCGTGCACCAGTTCCCGTTCGAGTCTAGCTCAAAGCGGTGTTTTCGGGTTTTACCCCTAGGATACATCTGTGCCAGAGCCGCCTCTACCTGCTCGTATCCAGACAGGGATGTATTTGTTTGATAAACCACTTACTTAGTATTTACCAAAACTTAGGGATGTTTTTATTATGCTTAGTCTTGTATCTAAGGCTTTACTAGGGTTTCCTAATCCCAAAAATAACTAAACCTATCCTTTGATACCAACTATGACAACCCTGCTTTTTTTTTCAACTTAAACAAGCTTTATTACATAAAACTTCACTTGATCCAACAAAGAAGATCGAGAGGTTTAGTGTCTTTGGGGCTTAGGATCATTACATAAAACCTTTAAACTTGAAATACAACATCTTTATTGAAAACTTCCTTCACATGACCACTACATTCCTTCGTACTTAGCATTGCATGGGATAACCTGAGGACATGCATAAGAAAAGGGTGAGCTATAAATCCCAGTAAGGGAGTACACAATGAATAACATGAGGAGTACAATACATGTTAGGAAATAGGCATATCAATATAGCATAAGAGAGACATGAACATAAAGGCATGATAAAGCATGATAATCATAACATGGAAATGTGGCAACAACACTTAACATTGAATTAGCATGAGCCAAGGCTCATTGCACATGGAGCATGAGTAAACCCTCATTGCACTTGAAGCACGAGTAAACCCTCGTTGTACTTGAATTAGCATGAGTCAACACTCATTTCACATGACGTATCATGATACTATACTTTACCCAATGCATTGGAGCGCTATAAAGGGCGCACCCTTCTTAAACATTTCATTTCATGCATAAGTGTGCCACATGGATCATAAAACATGGATTCATAAAACATAATCATTTCTTCCACGATAAAGGAATGTGGAATTCATACATGAAACTTTACAATCAATATGTATATGTGCATAAAGGTGAATACCCTTGATGGAGAAATGGGCATGGTATTCACTACACAAAGACATTGGCTTAGAAGATTGGTGCGATTTCGGCAGCGTAACGGCGTGACATAAGAATTCATAAAAAAAGTTGATGAGAGAGAAAGGGGTTCCTCATCATATTTACATGTAATTGACAGTAAGTAGATCATATATATACATGTCCCAACAATAGAAATGGAATTTAGATTCATGATACAAAAGTATTGCTTGAATGTAAAAGAAGAGAGAGAAGTTCCTTTCGGAATTTTGGCATAGTAACGGGTGTACATGGGAGGCATTTAATGAGAGAGAAAGGGTTCTCCCATCATTCAAACAATAAGAGGGAAGTATGGGGGAGGTTCGAAACCGTACCCCAACATTCACAATTGAAATAAAAAGGGAAATACAACTTAAAGAAAATTGACAAAAAAATGAGAAAGGAAGAAAACCCCTTACTTGGAAGTGTGCTTCCAAAGGCTAGAGAGAGGCTTGTGAGAGGCTTCTTGGGAGCTTGGGGAACCTTGAGAGGATTCTAGGGAGAGTAGGGCAGAGGTTGGACGAACTTCAAGGGCTTTGAGTGAGGAGGAAGTGGGAGCTTGGGTGGGTTTATATAGGAAAGGTGAGAGAATTCTTTATTATTTAGGTTTGGGACCACTTATATTAAAATAATCCAAACCACAAACCATCCCATGGTATTTGCCCATGGTTTCTGGAAAAGGAAAGAGGAAAACAATATTTTACAAGTCCAAGGTCCGAACTTATTAAAAAAATAGGGTTGCTTATGTGGAGGTGAGTCACACTCCCATGGAAATTAATTTAAAAAGGCAAAGTGTTGAATAAGTCTTGAGGGCTCCATTAATGCTTTGAAAAGTGAGTCAAACAAACCCAAAACCTCATTATTTTAATGATAAAACATATATTGGCCGAACATAAGGATTTATGGTATTTTATTACATCACCATTGGGTCATTATGATGTCATAAAACACATTATATATATAAATGGTATTTAATTTTTACCCAAAAATTTGACTGTCTCAGAAAATTATGAAAAATTCACCGTTGGATAATTTCGACGTCCTGATTCCAAAAATAATATTTATTTTATCTAAATAATTTTCTAAATATGTGAATTTTCACTTTTAAAATAAAAACCGACATTTATAAAAAAATTCACGGGTTTTGACAGAAATGGCTTTCAAACCTTAATAAAAATTTTAATTGCATTCATAAAATTATAAGATCATTTATATCTAATAAAAATTTATTTAATATTAATAATAATATTTTATTAAAATATTATTTAATTCAAAAATCCTTTAATTTAATAAAATATAATTCTTAATTAAATAATAACTAAAAACATCGTTTGTACTTTAAAAACTAATTACAATGTATCAAAAAAGACTAGAAATTATATTCATTATTATACACAAAAATAATGTACATGAACATGGTGCTACTTATTTGTTACATAACCCCTTAAAATAGCCGCATAAGACCTAAGGGTAAGGTGTGCGATGGTGACAGACTCTTGGGGTTGCTCGGATAACATTGCTCGAGTGGTAATCTCAATCAACTTCCATTTTTCCCGTAGACGATCACGTTCGAGCTTGACTTGATGAAGCTCAGCTTGGGCTTGGTCAAGGGAAAAGCCCAAAGACGCCACCTCCTTTCCGAGCTCCGACAAATGGGCTTCGTAAGGGGCAATTCTACTGGATGAGGACATCGCTTCCTTTGTCTGAGTAGAAAAATTGGTTCGTTAAAGCCTTATATTTAAACTACCCAGATGATCACTGTTCAACGGCTATAAAAGTAACGGTCACAAATCTTAACGTTAAACTAAAGAAGTTGACATCTTATAAAAACATAAAGAAACATTTAACTGGATCAAGAGGGATTTTCCATTAATGAAATTTTGGGTCGTTACACAAAGAGTCTCCGACATAGGAGCGTAAAAATTGTGCGCCCGTGCCAGTGCGGCTAACATTTCGCGCCACCATATCTGGTGCACAAAATTTCACGCGTCGCCTAGGTTCCGTGCTGCCGGACACCTATAAATAGAAAGGGACCCTATCCATTTCGGGGTTGCAGAATTTGAACCAGCTCTCGTGCGCAAAATAGGACTTCCGCGCGCGCAAGATGGACTTCAGGTACTGACCCTTTTCACGCAACCTCGCCCTAGGATCTGCCTTTTCGCGCAATCCAACTGTCTTAAATAAAATTCCAAACCCCTCAGGGTTCCTCCCTAGCACTCAATTCCTTCCGTTGCATGAAAAATGGTCCAATTTCGAGCATTCCCTGCGTTGGGTGTGGTTGTGCCTTAGGGTTCGTCTGTTGCCACTCGGGCACAATTCACACCCCTTACGCGCAATCCCCCTAGCCGCGTGCAATTCCTCTGCCCCAATTACACGCCATCCCGGTGTTTTGTGCGCAAACCTTTTCTTTTCATGCAATCCCCAGGACCCCTAACCTTGATGCCCCCCGGGTGCCTCCCTGCATAGGCCCCCGATTTCCTCCATACCAGGCATGCACGCCATGCGTTGTTTTCTCGTACGACCTTCCAGGCTCATACGAAGTAACCTCAAGGTCCCTTGGGAGGTGTTTCTCGTTGTATTACTTTGCCTCATGCTTCTTCTCATAGGCACGCTAACGGTTATTTCTTCTTCGCATAGCCATGATAACGTGGACCCCTCGATGGTTCGCTCTTCAGCCCCCCTTCACTATGGCCTTGTCAGTGCCTTCCCTTCCCCAAGGGGCAGAGGGTACCGGTTATGTAAGTCCTAGGGGTGTGGAGCGAACCCACCTCATCCGAGTTGTAGGACGCTAACCTACCAAGCACCTCATCCTCATCACATGACGTTAAACTATTATCTGACCACGTGCCTCGCATGCAAGGTCACCCCGGATCGGGCATTCTTTACGCCGCTCATCTCCACAGAGATGGGATCACCCTCACATGGGTTGATATCCTCCCTCTCGGAGTGGTGTTTTCCCACGAGGGAAGGGATGCCTCAGAGAATAAGCCCCTAGCCTCTCTTGTAGAAGGTAGAACCCATGCACCTCCGTACTTCCCCACTGCCAAGGCCAGTGGAGGGCGTGATAGGGAACGAGGCATCTCCTTTGTTCAGTCCCAAATCCCTCTCCCGCTGAGCTTTGTCTCACCTCAGGCCTCCATTCGGGAGTAAGTCCCAGCACCATGGGCTGCTCAACGCATAAGCACCTCTTCACTTCTCATAGACACACCCTTTGAGACATGATCATCAGGTCCCTGCAACCTCTTGTTTCTCACACCGAGCATGAATCACATGAGCTTAGAGTGAGCACCGATCCTGACCCCCACCTTCAGCGAACTACAAGGACTTTGATCCGTGCTATGGCATAGTACGTTGGAATCCTCCACATGGTTCAAGCCCACCACCCAGTCGTTCCGACCTCTTCACGTCAGTTCGCCAACACCATGGGCCGCCTCCGATCGTAAGCCCCAAATGTCGTCCCGCATGACGTTAAACGGTATGCTGTCTAGCATGACGTTAAACTGTCTGCCTTGTCCTGCATGATGTTAAAATGTATGTCATACCGCATGACGTTAAACTATATTCCATCCAGTACGACAATAAATAGTATGCCTCGTCCTACATGACGTTAAACTACATGCTGTTCTGCATGACATTAAACTACACCACCCGAACTACGTGGACTTTGATCTGTGCTAAGGCATGGTATGTAGGAATCCTCCACGAGGTTCAATCCCACCACGTGGTCATTCCGACCTCTCCGCATCAGTACACCAACTCCATGGGCCGCCTCAGAGCGTAATCCTCATATCCATCATGGGCCGCCTTAGAGCATAAGCCCCATATCCACCTTGGTCCTCCTCAGAGCGTAAGCCCCCATATTTATCATGGGCCGCTTCAGAGCGTAATCCCCATATCCACTTTGGGCCGCCTCAGAGCATAATCCCCCATATCCATCATAGGCCTCCTCAGAGCGTAAGCCCCATATCCACCTTGGGCCACCTTAGAGCATAAGCCTCATATCCAACATGGGCCTCCTCAGAGCGTAAGCCCGATATCCACCTTGGGCCACCTCAGAGTGTAAGCCCCATCCATCCTGAACTACGGGGACTTTGATCCGTGCTAAGGCAGGGTATGTAGGAAGTCTCCACAAGGTTCAAGACCAACACCCATGTCCCATCCTGGCCTCTCCCTCGATCCCACATGCGTCGGGAAGCTCATGCCCTAGCCCGGAGGTCTTACTCCCTCTGGGTCTCATCCATGCGTTCATTCTCACGGGTCGCCTTTTCAGGTTTCTCACCATATCATCGAACTACGCGGACTTTTATTCCCTACCACGAGGATACGTAGGAAGTCTCCTCGAGACTCAAGCCCAAATCCATCACCCATCCCGATCCTTACCTGGGCCGCCACATCCCTGTGGGATCATGCCACCTCATTCCACTCCAAAGTATCTGGGAAGTCGCACACGTGATGGCCCCAACATCGGTGTTCCCCCCAGGGGGTTCTTCAATCTGATCCACTCTCAGTTTTCCGATCAGTCTGATCCATCCCCGCTAGACATTAAACTCGCAGCATACCCCGTGTTAAACATGGGAAGCTGAGGAAAACCTCAGATACATGCCTATGACATGCAATTCCCCACGTTCCATGTGGGATGCCTCAGGCTTCCGCGCCCTCAAGAAGCCCTATAATAAGGGACAGAAGACAGACATGCCAATTCCCTAGTGTCAAGACATGCCAACGATGCCTCAGCGTGACCATTCTTCTCACAAAAGGTTATTGCCCCGACCAGACCCCTTGGAGTGTCTCGATGGAAGTAGTGTAATTAACTGGTGTCCATGAAGATATGGCACCGGGAATGAGATTCACGAATACGTCTTAAATCTTTGAGGGATACCCATACTAGGTGTCGAGCTCTAAGGTGGAATCCATGGAAGGAAGGACCGACATCCCGTTATCCCGGTTTTGATCAAGGAGCAGAAGTCCCTGAATAAGGAACGGATGCCGCCCGCCTTTGGATAGCAGGAATGTGGAGCCACAAGCCGTATGTCCTCCCCTGTGTGACGGATGCGTGCATTCCCTGGAGAAAGCATTGGAAACAATGAGCTTTACCCTCCTCTTAGGAGTCATATTTAGATGATCAAAGATAGATAGCATGGCCTATAAACATGACTCCGCATCTTTTGGTCTTCCATCCCTTGAAAACATGGGTGGATTCTACTGTGAGAACTCATGTTTCAACTCTTCCATAGTTGGGGTAGGGTGTGCTGCTCCCTGAATGATTTTCCTAAAATGTAAGAACCCCTCACATAAATGTGCCTTGGTACCTATTTCTAGTATAAATACTGGTGTCATAGCTAAAACTACTAGAGGATCCACTAGAATCCCATGGCCCACCACCTCTAGGGTATGGTCATCGCTACCCTCTTGGTTTATCACTGGAGGACGGCATAGCGACATACCTCTACAAATGTCAATCGCATTCCTTAGATAAATATTTTTATCAAATTTCATATTTTAAAAGCATATGTATTTCAATAGGATAGGTACAAGACTTCCTACATAAGAACACACCCCTCTACCTAGTCTATGATTTAGGTCTGGGAAACCTATATATAATATATAAGTAAGAGATACTAACTACTTCTTGCTACTAAGGTTGGGACTAGGTCAAGTTATCTGCTTAAAAAAATCAGTTTCCAATTCATTTTCACTTGAATTTACATATTCTTTTTCACATTTATATCACATTTAATTTATATAGGTTTAACCAAATGATTCTCCAAATTCTGCTACATGAGGACCCACAATCCTTAGGAATCAATGTTTGGCGCCAATCTACTTCACACCATAACAAGTTCCAAAATACCTATCACAATAACAGTTATATTTATCATGGAACCTATCAAAACAACATGCAATAAGTAATGCATCCTAAATGTCATGGAATAATGCATGGAATGTGGTTATTTTATAGTGCCTAAAATAATGCATTAGATAGAATACCCTCATATCACCGGGTTGCAATAAAATACAACCCATAATCACATCAATAATAACATCATAATTCAATTACATCACCCAACAATGGAATCAAGTCAACTGTAATAGTCGAAATCTTGAAAATTGTAATTTAATTTGAGGCAATTTGGATTTTTCCTATATTTGTGTTAGCCATGTCCGGGAATAGTTCATTACCAAACTCCAATTCCTTATTATCCCTTTATATTGTCTCCAAATAGTAAAAAGACAAAAAATAACCTTCATCTAATACCACTTTATAACATCCCAAACTTGGATGTCACTCAATAGTGCTTCGAGCCCCATTGTCCACATGGCCTCAAGCGAATCCCCCCGAATGATAGAGGCTACCGACTAGAAGTGGGGGCCTAGGTGTGTATGTGGAGAGACTATGTCCTCATCACTAAAGTATAGCACAACAGAATATAAACAATATGAAAGTAACAAAAGAAGTATAATATCCATATAAAATTAAATAGCGAAAGAGTGATATATAACAATGCTAGAAGTCATCTTACATACAAGATGATGATACTTTCCATATGTCTCTATTAAAGCATTCAAAACATGTATACAAGGAAGATATAAAATACATGTAACAAAAGTACAAAAAGTCCAAAAGTATCCAACTAGCATCATGAGCCTTAGCTCGATCCCATTCTCCCCTACTCCTATGTAGAAATCAAGATCTTGTAGAAAGTCCCTTGAGCTTATCCATACCTACAATCATATAGATGTGTGTACCCAAAGCCAGTCCAAACATGGTGTCAAATATAATCCCAAAAGGAAACCACCCAAGGTCTGTGACATCCAGTCGGTGAATATATATATAACAAAAATTTGTAGGATAAATATAACAAGTAAAGGAAGTACTCAAAAATAGACATCCTATAAGTCCAAGTTCGCATTTTATAACCAAATAATTTAATAATTTTCATTTAAGAAAAATTCCCTAGTTTAACATTTAGGACTGTGAAAATTATAATCATGCTCATTTTAACATTCATATCATTTAATAAAAAAATCTAGGTACCCTGTCATCCCTCATAATCACACAGATCCAATGATGCCTAAACAAGACAAACCTAATGTGTAAGTCAAGACCGAATCCAAGCTTTTGTTTTGTCTTCGAAGACACATCATATAGATCACTTCATTCATTATTCATTTATGAACTTGAGCCCATCCATGAAATTATTAATTTGGAATCCATGTATCACTCCAGGTGTAATATAAACCAACACCCTACAAGCCCATCCATGTAAATCCTCAAGAAATTAGGTATCTCTATAAGTGTGGTGTAACATCTCTTCCATTCGAGTCTATCCTTGGTAGTCCACTAAGGGATCCCAAGTATCACCCATGGTATAACGATCAAATGCCCTTTGATTCCTTCCATGGAAATTTTCATTGAATCCATGTGTCACCCAAGTTATATTCATAACGATTCAATTCAATAAAATTTTATCAAATTCATTTAAAATTTCAAGTCCATCACTAAGAACATTTCAATTCAAACTCACCTCATAAGGTGGCTCAATTTTCGGGATAAGCTTAGAAGGATTACCTCTCAATTACTCACATGGTAATTAATATAAACTAGCATCTCAATCTTAACAAACTATTACAAGGAAAGGCCTAAGGAAATGGAATTAATTCAATATTTTATTAATCCATTCCAATTAAAATTCAAAATTCATATTTAAATTAAATTTACAATTCAATTAACCAATTGAAATAATTTTGAAACATACCTAGATAAGGGGTAAAGGGAACACCCTAAGGAATCCAACTCATAATCCATCAAATGGACCATTTAATTTAACAACACATCCAAAGGGGTGGTTTTGTTTTCAAGGTATTCAACCGATAACTATTCATCGGTGGCCTCTTTAAATCCATAGGCCATGCTAAAAAATTCAATTCAAGGATTAAAACTCATTTAAAGGGAGATTCTCCAAGAATTGTGAGTTCATCACAAAGCTGTATATATAACCACGCGACTTTAAATGAAATTCATGAGACCACCTATTATAGGTCCATAGTTGATATCTCATCCAATATCACCTCCTGATTCGACTAAGATCATTATAAAATCAAAGAACATATGAATAACATAATAATAGGGGAAATTATCTTTCACCTAAATAGAATAGCTGATACCAAACCAAATGAGGAACTGTACAAAAGCAATTGATAACTCACTGATATTGATCCAATGTGATGAGTGGAACTTGAATCGGAGATTGAATAGAGGAGATACTTCAATTACCAGAATAGACACCAAAGAGGGCTTCCAAGGGGGTGAGTTTTATGTGGGAGGATAATGAAAATAAGGTTTCATTTAATAGATTTAATAGAGGGGAAATTAAAATTTCACCCAAAATATGGGTTCGTGCTGCTTAGGAACACGGTTTCCAAACCATGCGCCAATCGTGCATGGTTAGTTATAGATAAGGGGAACCCCGCATGGTTTGTTCACACGGTTTGACTAACCATACATAAATCATTCCAAAACCCACTATCATAATTGTAGACAAGGCCACATGGTCATATAGCCCAAATCGCACAGTTTGGTATAATTGTGCGACCTTCCCTTTCTCTCTGCCCAAGCCTCGCGCAATTTATTAGACTGTGAAGCATGCCTCGTACAGTTTAAACTAATAGTTTTCCAAGCTTATTTGAACCCAAAACTTAGGTTTTAGGCTCTGAACCATCTTTGGAAACCCCCAATACCCTCATAAACTCAAAGGGAATTCACAGAATGCCACATTTAAACTTTTAGACTGAGAATTGATTGGAAAATAAAGGATTTTTACCTCAAAGAATAACTTCGTTCTTACACCCATATCCAATAAGGAAAGGTCTAGTAACTAACATAAAGAGTACATATTCACAAAATGGGATTCATTTTTCCATTGATTTTTTTGATATCCACCATGCATACACTATGAATAAAAGCATGTTACTCATTTAAAATAATCATATGAAACTTTTAAACTATACTTCTATGTATGTAATATCAAGTTAAATATCATGTAAGAAACATGAATCAAACCAATGAAAAGAAATAAACTTATCCAAGATAGAAAATAGGGTAAATAACTAAATAAATGACAAAAAATACACCACTAATATTGAATGGTTTTAAGATCTAGAGGATTACCTATATATTAGATCTCCTAGATTCATGACCACCATGAACATTGTGATTACATTTGATGTGTAAATTATTTTTACAATCACATTTATGCCCTAGAATAACTGTTCATGTAGGGGTGAATATAAAAATACAATGTAGAACATCCCAATTTAGATTCTTTTATACATAATAATAAACTGATGAAATTATAAAGTAAAATTTTCATCTTAATATATAGAACATCCAGGGATCATTAATAATCCAACATCATCAGGAGTTTAATCTCATCATAGGATTTCATACCCAAATCCTACCATAAAAATCATTTCCCAAATAATTATTATTATAGATATGTGTACTAAAATAGGGCCCCAATGACCACACCCTTATCCATGTGGATTCACCAAATCATCATGAAGTATAAGAAATATGACTTGGTCATTGGGATAATGTGTAAGAATCCTATCCCTTATAAAATAATATCAGTCAAAGGGGTACCTGACTCCCTATATAGAGCTCTATTGATAAAAGTGTTACTCAAATGGGTACTGAAAATACATCACTAATATAGTGTAATCTTTCGATGAGAATCATAGAGATTTTCATAGGGGTACATGAATATATATATCTCTACTTAATCCCCAGTCATACCCACCAGAACCCTCAACTTGGTGTCTGTAACTTGATAATAAGAAGCATAAGGTGATTATCACCTAAAATAAAACAATATAAAATCATCAAGGAATCGTGCATCAATATGTCATGGATAATGATATCTCATGATGAAATCCATAACATTTCCTGTAAATATTTCTAGAATAACCTCTATTATCTCATATGATCTCATAAAATTGACTCATCAACTAACATCATTCATAGAAAATTATGTCATCAATGATATGGAATTTTGAAATTTTTAAACATCCAAAGCAGACCTTAAATGATTTTAATTATTATTTAAACCCCTTTCATCATGATCTACATGTAAAATTGAAAAAAAATGACTATTAAATAAAATAAAGATAACTTCATATGGATTTAAAGATAAAAGGATAAAGAGGAGGTAGTTTTTTATAATATATTCCTAGATATTAATTGTATTTTCACCTTTTCCATATTCTTCATATTAAAATCATCAAATACACGTATGAAAATGCATGTTAAAATAAAAACCCACGATTTAAATACCAACACCATAGAAAAATTTGGAACTAATAAATAATAATAATGCAAACAATGATTAAAAATGGGGTGACATTCTTATAGTATTGTTATTTTTATTGGGTATCAGTCACTAGAATACCACCAGTGATCTGATACCATTTTTTGGTATCAATCACCAAAATTCTATTGATGCTTTTATACCACTTATTGTTCTTAGAAACACATATCTAGATAATTTCCTCTGAAGCCTCAAATATAGAATAAGGTCTTGATCATTCGAAATGTATGGGCATCATAAAGTCAAAATCCTAAAGTAAGAAGTACATGCACCCCAACCACCACATCAAATCTCCTCCATGGCACACAATACTTTCCCCAACTCTCAAAAAAATAGAATAATAAACTCAAAAAAAATGTGAAATAGGGATTAACATAGTTATAAGTTTAATCCTACTCCTTGGGAGAACAATTAAACTACATATTAATGGAAATACAAGGAAATATAATATCTTAATTACAAGGGAACATTTTTCCAAAACACCCTACCCAAACTCTGAGTTATTAAGGAACCTTCTTCTAGAAATCCAACTCAGAAATGGAAGATGATTTTTCTAACACTTCCATGATAAACCCCCACTGCATGCACTCCCACTATTCTTCCCACATATGGTAGGATAATGATCTTTTTTACACTCCTTAGTCATTATGGTAACTCTAAATTCTACTTCTTCTTCTCCTCCTAGTTAACCATCCATATGGGATACAACCTCCCACCTCTGACTTCAAAGTATTTTTAATATTAGTGATCTTCTATAAATCACTGAACAAGTGACCAATTATCATCTATTATAGATGAGATCCACTGAATCTACCTGGTAGATATGGTACCACCACCTTTTGATCTATGTAGGAACACCTCTATTTAGTAAAATCCATCAGATCATGCATTTTATTAAAATTCTAAACTGGGTGAACAATGAAAGACACTCTTATATAGCCCTCTGATGATTCTTACATACCATTTGAAAATTGAAATGTTTTTATTAAGTAGACATTAGGCTTTATCCTTCATGATCTAGTTTCTCATTCTAAACTTCATCATTTAGAATAGGTAGTCATATCTTTGACTCCACTAATTCCTTTGAACTTCTTTGCCACATCTAAAAATATTTATGTGTCACTCCCATAGGAATTTTCATGCTCCCCATGTAAATGTGTTGAGAACCAAATTCCCTTATACATTCCAAAACTTATTCATTAATACTACTAGGTTCTCGGTGAGATTCCTCCATCTGGGTCTTCAAACTATACTTCTAGAATTCATGTTTCATAAGAGTCCAAATTTTAACCAAAAAACATTTATCACATAAAAACCTAATAATATCCCACTTGAGAAATATTTTCAAAGGATAAGACTAATAATATCCCACATTAAGACTACTCTAAATGTTTAACTAAGTCCTTTAGGACACTTTTTCATTTATCATCCCTTTTTAGTTTCAACATAGTCCTCCACTATGATTTTGATCATCCAAGCCCTACTGATACAAATATACCCTAGACTTATAGAATTTGACCACTCATTCTATTTCCAAAAAACTAATCAAATTTATACATGAATTTTATACTATAACAATCTCTTTAATAACCACTAAATTTTTTGAACACTATCAATAATCCATTTACTTATACCATTTCTCCATCATCTGTTTCTTTCACTATTTTCTAGACCCTTTTCCCCCAAACAATCTTATTTTAGTTGATACTTCTGTTATCTCCATGTTTTGGAACCAACTCCCACTACTTCTAGATACTTTTAATTCCACAAATTTATACACTTAATTTATTCACCATTAATAAGAAAATGAGAAGTAAATTTATGCACTAAGAAATGAATCCTAGTGTACATACTAAAACACATGAGTAAATAAATCATTTTAGTACTACATATTTCATAACTTATTTCAAGATTCCATAGTATTAAGATTACAATACTTTTAGCTTTGTTGATACCATAGAAACTGAAATCTATCAGAAAATACACTTATGGAAAGTTTGGTATCTTCAAACTGATGAACTCCCTGGACAATTCAAAAATTTCTCTAGAATTTCATCCTAGTCGAACATAGATATTCACTGGTCCTTTATTCCCAACATCATTTTATTTCTAATTCCAATCCTTCATGATATCCTCCCATATTATGGAGGACATTTTGAAAATTAAAATCATTATTTAAATTTTTATTCTAATATCAGTAAAACCCAATGCCTTCCATCACCACTCATAAAAAAACACATAAAAGGACTTAGGTATGTCCTCTTACTTCGTGGAACCAATATGGTCATGGATGATATCTCTTAATGAATTTTAAATGAGAGGTCTGATACTTATCACCTTTCATTCTCTTCACCAATATACTAATAACATTACAAAAAAAATGATCTCCCTTCCTCTATGATTCTCCATTAGATGGAAATTCCAAAAAAAACCTAAAACTTTGTGCTTGAGAAGAAAATCATGAATCACTCTATATGTGTTGTTGCTAAAGTTATATGGGTACAATGAAATTATGTAAGAATGAACAATAAATTTTTTATCCTTAGTGCCTCCATCTCCCATTAATATCACCTTTATTTACTTCCCAAGGATACTCTCCCCTCAAGTTCTATAGTCCCTATGTATAAGATTTTGTATGCCTTTGAGACTACTAAATCCATCCTACTTCTCACTCAAGTGATTGAGATTCCCCTGACATAACTCCATGATTCTAATAGTTCTCATAACCATCATAAACTTCTCTTTATAAAAACTTGGTTGGATAAATTTTTTTATTTCACTTTTCCACCACCATGAAACCCTTTATGTGAATTTACTCATTCCAACCACAAACCTTAGATATATAAACTTACAACATTTCACTATTTTATTGAGATCTGAAACTTCTAGAACATGGACATCTGTCACCTTCCTTGAAAACTCAGTAAGAATTTGTTCCATGATCTAAATAGAAACATCACTCTTCTTTAAACTTGAGAGAAGAACCATCCCAAATGTGTTCCATTTTTAAAAATATCTAGATAAAAAACACGATGTATCCACTATTCTCTTGAATGTGAAGTGAAAAGACCTAGATTCAAAGGTCCATGAATCAAGTATACTTGATGAAACTCAACCTCAATTTTTTCTAAAAGTTCCAAAATAGGATATTTGGATGAAAAATCTAGAATAAAACCTTCCATAATGACCTTTTATTCTTTTTATAACTTCTCCTACAAACACCACGTCTTGTTCTGAAATTCTAAATGTGAAACCTTACCCAACCAAATCTCATTAACTCATTATCCTTACAAATTTTTTCCCAATTTTGTTATAAAATCCTTTATTGATTTCTCTATGTGGGTCACATATTTATATTCAAGGAAAACACATTATAAAACTCCATCCAAGTGTATCTAGTTTGAATATCGTCAAATCATACCTTCCCTATTGCAGTTCCATCCTTATAAAATAATTTACTACCATTGAATTTGAAAATCATAAATGGGATAATAGTGTCTTTTAAGTCTTTAATAAGTCCATCTTGAGATTTTTTCTCTTCAACTGGACTCTGAACCTTCGGAACAAGTTCAAACATACTGAACTATATAGGAATAATTTTATACCAATTTTTAGGTATTAGAAACCATAAGAACACAATATCTAATAAAAATTTTTGGGTATCATGCACCAAAAGTCCATCATTTCTCTGATATCACTTTTTGGGTATCATTTACCATAATTCCACCAGTTCTCTAATACCACTTATTATTCTTGGAACCACTAATCTAGAATATTTCCTTCAGAACCTCAAATGAAAAATAGGGTTTGGATAATCTAGAATAGAAGGGAACCATGAAGTCAACATTTGGAACTGAGAATAATTTTCGCCCCTTCCACTACATAGAATCACCACCATTCTATATAAAATTTTCTAAAGATAAAAAAATTAATAACAAACTCGATAAAAAATGGAACATGATGATAATGTAGTTCAAATTTTAATCCTCCTCCATTTGAGAATATTGTAACTTCACATTAAGGTAAAGGTAAGAAAACAAAATATTTGAGTTATAATGAAACCTTCTTCTGAACACCCTACCCATAATCTGGGTTATAAGGGAACCTTCTTCCAGAAACCATACTCAAACATAGAAAATGAATTCTCCAAGGCTTCCAAGACAAACACCTACCGCATGTTATCCCACTATATCACCCACATATAGTAGACTAAGGATATTTGATAGACTCTTTAGTTCCTAATGTAGCTCCAACTTCTACTCCCTCTAATATTTATAATCTACCAGCCTTCTAGACTATAACCTCATACCCACAGCTTTAAATATTTCGACACATTAGTGCTCTATCATAACACACAAAATAAGTGGCTAGTATTCATCCTTTATAGATTATCCCCATAGTATCCAACAATAATATATGGTACCACTACCTTCTAATATATGTAGGAATCCCTCTATCAGGTCAAATCCATCAGATCATGAAATGCCTTAACTTTAAAAACCTGATTAACAATATGATCCCCTCTTACATACCCCTCCGATGATTATTAGGAAACATTAAAAAAATCATCTTATTCTTAAGTATCCATCATATTTAATCCTATATGAGTCAATTACTCATTCCACACATCATCATCCAGATATAGTAGTCATTTTTTAACTCCACCGATTCCTCTAGAACTTTTATGCCACATTCAAAACTCCTCCTATGTCACTCTCTTCGGAATATGGGTGTTCCTCTAAGTTCATGCATCTAGAACCAAGTTCTGTTCTGTATTATAGTACATATTCATTGTTGTTATTATCATTCAAAACCTTATTTGTGTTAGTTGAGATGGATCTATCTAATTCCACCAAGTGTTCTTCTAGAAACCATGTTCTAGAAGTTTCCATGCTTTAACTAGAAAAAGATTCCAACACTGAAGCCTAACACGGGCCTTCATTTTCATGAATAAATGTTGATGTTTTTTTATTCAAGGTCGGGTTTGATTATATTTATTGAAATATTTGATTATATTACCATAGGTATTCATATTTATGGAAATATTCAAGGATATTACCAAAGCTCTTCATCAAGAGAATCTCATTTCCCTAATCTTATTCATTTTGGTTCAAGACTCTTTTATTTGATCTTTCAATCAATAATTTAATATGGAGTAAGTTGATTGACTTGAAGGAAATCATGTATTTCCTTATATCTATAATGTTCTATTTAATGATGGTATCTTAATATTCATAAATGGAATGAAAAGATTCAATAAAAATCTTATCAACTAGATGCAACTCCATGAAAAAAGTAATGGCTAGAAAATTAATTCCATAAAAAAATTTTGGTATCTTCAAAAATGTAACCAAGGAAGTATAATCAGAAAATATTTCCCCTATAAAAGGGTAGTATGAAAATTAATAATTAATTTGAAACCTCGTTTAAAATAATTTTACTCTTAAACTATGTTTTCATATATGGATAATATTTTGAAAATGGTTACCTATTGAGACTGTTAAATCTTCCATTAATAACATTGAAAACACCAATAAAGGTGGACTAAAATGTAAGTGAAATTGAATTTAGAATAGTGATTCATGTAGATAATATGTTTCAATAAAAAATATTAGGAAAATGATAATATGTTTCTTCAAAAAATTATCTAGGTTTGATATAATCTCTTCCAGATGGACATCAGAGACCATACAACACTTAATGGGTAATTCAAAACTGTAGTAAAACACACCAAAAAATCAATGATAAAAACCAAAATTCACTCCCAAAAAAATAAATTGTAATGAAAATTTTTTTACATATTTATCCAAATGAAAAAAATAACATTTATATATATAAAAATGTAATGTTTTATATGGTTTAAATCAAAAGATAATGGAAATATTCATGTAAATTCATTTCTTGTATACCAAATAGGGCATAAAAGGCTTCAATTACATTTGAATTTTTCATTAAAACCTTTTTATATTAATATAAAATAATAATCTGTAAATTTCATTTTCTCTAAACCACTTTTTTAAATTTTTATAAAGGCCACTTTAAAGGGTTAAGTGGGAAACCTACACAACCAATAAATTAAAATGAAAAACAAAAAAGGTATAATCCCACAAAAAAACATGAAATGAATCCCAATACATCCAAATTAGTTGTTCATGGACCAAACAACTAGGAACCCTGGAAACCAATTCAATCCTTATTGAGTAATTCATTGCTAAAGGAGATCGCAATACTGTGATGAGTTGTAGCTGCTGAACTTATGGGACTACCAAAATAATGATTCAAATCTATCCACTAAGGATAAAAACATTCAAAAAATGAATTCCAAACAAAAATAGTTGGTGATGTAATTAGTGGATATAAAATAATATCATAATAAACATTAAGAAGCTCTCACATCACTATCATCAAATCATTCCACCACTAAGTCACATCATGGAATCATTATTCCTAGAAGGTGGGTTACACCAAAATGCATAATACCAAAAGATGAAACTTATCTAATCCTACAAAAAATTAAAGGTGATTCTCCTATACTCATGGGTTAGGGGCCTCATCAAAGTCATGACTTATGAACAAGGCTAGATGATTGAGGTGAGGCACATGAGCCCTTGGAAAAGTTGTAAAGAATGGGGGAAGAAACTGGAGTTGGATGAAAAAACTGCATCATTGAAGATCGAGATTAAAAAATTAAAAATCTCCAACAATATGTGAGAGGAAGTACCGAAAGGGAATGAATCCTAAAAAATCAAGACTCAAAAATCTATAATCAGCAACAACAGGTAAGGGGAATCACCAAAAGGGAACAGATCCCAAAAAATCCAAACATCAATGGGGATTAGATTCAAGGATTAGCATCCAAATCATGAATTCAAGGAAACAAAACCCTAGGATGGAAAATCCCATTCCAATATGAAAATAAGTAGAATGGGAAAGGGGAAAGAATAAGATGGGGCCTTAGAGAATTTGATGGAGGGATGAAGCCCAAGAAGAGGAAAACCTATGGAACGAGGGAATGAAATGATGAAGACAAAGATACTTTATATTTACCCAAAGAGACTTCGTAATGAACTCTATAAGAACCCCAAAACAATAAAATGGCACAAATAATTTGGTTCCATCCCTAACAGTTCTCTCATTTCATTCATTTCAACCCTTATGAGTTATTCCCCTATAAGAGCAGGGGATTTTTGAATTTTACTTTTATGGTTTGAGTATGGTATAATAAATTACTTAGGTGATGAGTAAGGATTATTTAACTATATTGGTTTCTTGTGACATTATTTTTCTTTCATATTATATTTTGAATGGTTTATAAATTTCACGTATCATGGACACCGACACAAGCCTATACATTTTATTTATTCATAATAGATTACTATTATCAATGAAAAAAATGACTGAATTTTGTACTCACCCCTTGAAAATGATCTTTGCGAACACATTCGATGCTATTTTCTTAATTTATGGTCTTGGAAGTTCTTTTTCATAGATTCTTGGTTGAATAATTAAATTATAGTATAGTAAATACTTGTTAATGAAGTTTCAAATATTTTTATTTTCATTATTTTGATACTTATATGGGTTTATGAGACTTATTAGATCACTACATGTTATTTATCAATTCAATTTTCATTAAAATTTATAAGGGATGCATACAACCAGTTGTGTCAAGGTTTTACTTAAAATTATTTCTTTTATTTTAACTAGTTTTATGGGATTGATTTACGTTATTTTACTTTACATAGTAAGGTAATTGAATCAGCATGGTTAATCAAACAAATTTTCCTTCAAGTGAAAACTTTATTCTAGGATGGTACATGAGATAGTTCACATATTTATTAAAATACCATTATGAGGATAAAGGTAATTAATTATATAAAAATGAAAAGGTAATCAATCCACAAAACCAAATTCTCCAACAAAAGGTAAATGAGTGAAGGAAATAAATATAATAAAAATAGAAACTATAGTATTAATCTAGTGGAATTGAATCAATATAACATCCTGCCTTCTTATAACACAACTTTTCATTACATATTACAAAAATGAGGATCTTTAAGGTTTAGTGTCTTGGAAACCAGGAACTTATTACATGAGAAAAAAAAACATTCTTCTTAAACACTTGAAAGGATTCTTCATTTTTTCATCCTAGGTTCATTACTTCTTCTCATAACCTGGGGACATACATCAAAAGAAAGGGTGAGAAGAAGGCCCAGTAAGGGAAACAAGGGGAAACATTTAACATGTGAACTTGAGATACATCAGCAATGTCATGAAAAATAACTTTAAGGCATGAGAAAGAAATCATGAGGCATATCATAATAAAACAAATTTTTTCATAACTTGAAGATGTGGCTACAAAATTTAACAAATACAATCATTTTCGTGTCACCAAGGTCCATCCCCAAGGTGTCAATAAAAATTACCAAGGTTATTCACCAAGGTATCAGTCAAAATGGTTATCTCTAGAGATTAAGTCTTTACCCAATGCATTGGAGCTCTATCAGGGCACACCCTTAAATTCTCCTTTATTATAATGTGATCCACATATATCATCATCATTAATTTCATAAAAAACCCATATAGCATAAAATAAATGGGTTTCATTTCATAATCATAACGTTTTAAAAACTACTTTAAAGACATGATCTTTGTGTCACTTTAAAACCCACAGAAAAGGAAGGTGGGTCTCATGTATGTAAATCCCATAATTTAAAATAGAACAATTTGGTATATATGTAAATACCCCTATAGAAGATAGAGATTTGAGTATTCACTTAATAAAATAAAAGAACTTTAGAAAAAGAGAGAGACATTTTGAGACGGAAATTCTGCAGCATAACGACTATGTTTCGGGGTTTTAGAAAACATTGAAAAGAGAGGGGACATGGGTCAAAAATTCATAAATGACCCATAAAACAGTAGAGGGACAAAATATGAAGGATATATGAACATGGTAATGAAATTTTAAGTACATTCCATTTGGAATGAAAAACATGGAAGGAAGACAAAAATTAGATTTCTCTTATGAAAATTCGGCAGACTAACGGTGTCACTTAAACTTCAAAAAAAATGAATTGACGAGATAGAATAGGGTCTCTAATAATATGAACATAAAAGATCAGTATTATAGATATATAGATAATATCCCAATATAATAAAAAGTAACTTGAAAGATTTGACATGAAAATAGAACTTGAAAATGAGAAGGGTGAAAGAATCCTTTGGCAGCCTAACGGCGCCACTTAAAACTTCAAAAAATGAATTGATGAGATCAAATAGGGTATCTCATCATATGAAAATAAAAATTCAGTATGATAGATATATATATCATACCCCAACATAATAAAAAGTAACTTGAAAGACTTGACATGAAAATAGAACTTGAAAATGAGAAGGGTGAAAGAATCCCTTAAAAATTCGGCAGCCTAACGGCGCCACTTAAAACTTCAAAAAATGAATTGACAAGATCAAATAGGGTCTCTCAGAATATGAACATAAAAGTTAAGTATGATAGATATAGAGATCATACCACAACATAATAAAAAGTAACTTGGAATACTTGATATGAAGGTAGAACTTTGAAAAATGAGAAAGGTGAAAGAATCCCTTAAAAATTCGACAGCCTAACGGCGCCACTTAAACATTATTAAAATGAATTGATGAGAGAAAGAGGGGGTATCTCATCATATGAACATGAAAAGGGAAGTAATAGGAATATAAAATAACATCCTCCAACATAAGATCATGGATCATAAATGAAATGACATAAAAGAGATTACTTGAAAAGAAAGAGAGAGGTAGGATCCCTTACCTTAAAACGTATCTCTTAAAACTCAAAAGTTGGGACCTCGAGGGCTTTGGGGAACATTGGGAGGAATCCTTGGGAGTTAATGAGACCATAGCTTCGTTGGGGGAGAGTTGGAGTGAAAAATAAAGGGGGAAAGGGTGGGTATTTATAGGGAAAGTGAGGTGATACTTTAATAATTTCAAGGGACACCTCACAAGTGGTTTTCTCAAAACCATGGGATCTCCCATGGTATTTCCCATGGAGTTAGGCCACATGGGGCCCCCATACAATAATTCATCACCTTTGGTCGGCCAACTCTTAAAATATCTCATGACATCATCATGACACAATTCTGATGTAATTAAACATACTGAAACCCTAAAACTGTATTATTACTATTCACTGAAAATTCAACTTTCTCAGAAAAATCCCAAAATTTCACCTTAACCAAATATAAATGCTATGATTTCAAAAATGAACTCCATTTTATAAAAATAATTTTCTAAATATTTTTAATTTAATTTTTAAATAAATACACTATTCACCAAAAATTCATTTTTTTCAGAAAATTCCCCAAAAATTACCTTAGTATAATATCGATGTTCTGAATTCAAAAATAAGGTCCATTTTATAAAAAAAAATCTAAATATTTTTAATTTAATTTTAAATTAAAAAAACACTATTCACCCGAAAAAACTAATACTTGACTAATAATTTATGAAACCGTTATTTAACCATTTTATTGAATCATATTACTTAATCAAGGTGCCTAGATTATATTAATAATTTCTTTAAGTGAGATTACTAATCCATTTGGTCACATTACTAATCCTAATCATAAAATCATTATTCATAATTTACTATTCATCAAAAATTAAGTTGATCTTATTAGACTCTAAATTCCGTACTGAACATAATTGTAGAAGACCATTTTTTGAAAATCATTACACATTTTTAATTATTTAAGGTTTACATAAACATTTTTTTAAAATATCCTTTCTCTAAAATTCACCAAAAATATGCATACTATATTTATTTGGACATTTGAAAATTAATAAACTTCATCATAAGAAGAAATCAAAAAATTTATTTAAAACAAAGGATTACACAAGGCAGTTATGGTCTCCTTACATAGCCCCTTATAACCCCAGCATAGGACCTAATTCTAAGGTGTGCTAAGGTGAGAGAATCTGAGGGCGGCTCAGCCAACATTGCACGAGTAGTAATTTCTATCAGTTTGAACTTCTCGCAAAGGTGATTCTGTTCTAGCTTCACACGATGAAGTTCAGCTTGGGTTTGGTCCAGATCAAAGCCCAGTGGTGCTACCTCCCTCCCAAGTTCCGTTAGATGGGCTTCGATTGGCCCGAGACTACTGGATGAGGCGATCGAATCTTCTTTCTATATTAATTAATCAAGATCACTTGTATTTAGAGACAAAAATTGAAACGTTTAGTTTCTAGCGGTCATATTGACCAACAATCATATAACAGTCGAAACCCAACAGTCTCATTTTAATTATACTCATGTTATCAAATGAAATAGTTTTGTTGAGTATAAAAATAAAATAACACACAAAATTAGGAAACAAGATTTTTTCAAAATTTCGGGTCGTTACAATCAATAAGCAGACATCCATAACTAAGAACCTACATCCCAGACACCACATCAAATCACCATCATGCTAGAAATGAATTTCCCCAAATCTCAAAAAAAAATGGAAGAATAAACTCAACACAAATGGAACATGAGGATTAATGTGGTTCAAAACTTAATACTACTCCATGGGAGAACACTGAAACTTCATATTAAAGTATTGGTAAGAAAATAGAATATCTGAGTTACAAGGGAACCTTCTTTTAAACACCCTACCTAGACTCTAGGCTATAAGAAAACTTTATTCTAGAAACTCTACTCATTGATGGAATATAATTTCTCCAATGTTTCCATTATAAATTCATATCGTATGAACTCTCACTGTGTTTCCCAGATGTGGTAGACTAAGGATCATTTCTAGAATCCAGAGTCCCTATAGAAGCTCCAACTTCTACTTCCTATACTACTACTAGTCTACCACCCTTACAAACTAAAACCACTTGCCTCTAGATTCAAAGCCTTTAGAACATTAGTTCTCTACCATAGCACATATAATAAGTGATCATTGTTCATCATTTATATATGATATCCACAATATCCATCTAGTATATGTACTACCACTTCTTTCTGATCTATGTGAGAATCCCTCTATCCAGTCAAATCCACTGGATCATGCATCGCCTTAACTTTACAAACTAGGTGAACAATGAAAAACACACTTACATAGCCCTCTAATTATTCTTACATAAAATTTGAAAACCATCATGTGGTTCTTAAGTATCTATCAGATTTAATCCAATATGAGTCGATTTATTTTTCTTCACTTCATCATCTAAATCTGGTAGTCATGCTTCCAACTCCACCACGTCCTATGGAACTTTATTGTTGTGTCTATAATTATTCTTGTGTAACTTATTATAGAATTTAGATTCTACCATAGAACATATGTATGAAACCAATTTACCGTATAAATTACGGAACTTATTCATTTCTACTACTATCATTCCTGACCTTCTAGGTGTTGTGTGAGATGGATCTATCTGATTCTTCCAAGTTTACTTCTAGATGTCATGTTCTAAATGTTTTTACACTTTAACCAGAAAACATTTCTCACACTAAAACCTAAAAATATCCCACTTAATAATTGTTTCCATATATTAATCCCAAAAATTTCCCACTTGAAGACTATTATCTGGGCTTCACCAAGTTCTCCAGGCTACTTTTTTCATTCATATTCCCTTTACAGTTTTAGTATAGTCCTACACTATGATTTTGATCATCCAATCCCTACTGAGACAAATCCACCCAAAACTTCCAAACATTGACCACCCATTTTGTTTCTATGAAACTACTATGATTTAAACATGAATTTTTTACATTCTAAATAATTGAAAAACAAATGATAATGGGGTTTGAATCAGTTTTTCACTTTTTAGAAGTTTCAAAACTTTTAGAAACTTAACCCTTGAAACTTTTTATGATTTATTTTATTATAAACTTTTAGAAAATAATCTTGTATGAAAAAATAGAAAAGTAAGTAAAGTACATGATATTTACAAGGTTTGACATCAATGATAGAACCTACATTCTTTCCATATCCACTCTCATGGGTATATGGAAATCCACAATTATGAATCAGTGAATTCAACTTGTGTCAAATCCCATTAGACACCTTCTATATCCTAATAGTAATGATTATACTGACTCCATTTAGTTTATAATTCTTTCTAATAAAATAATTGAGCCAAACAAAATAATAAATACTTTGTTGAAATTTCTCCATAATTGATCAGTCTGAATACTCAGTTTGATTTGGAAGGATCTGATTTTCATAATCCAATGAGTCTGGATCTGATTCTTGCAATAGGATGAGTCTGGATCTAATTCTCTCAGTACGATGGGTCTGGATCTGATTCTCTCAATACGATGGACTCAATATGATGAACCCATTCTCAATCTGAAAAACTCAAACTCTGCTCAAATGATCAATATGATCTTTCTCAGTATGATTGACTCGATCTGATTGACTGAATACGATCTTATCAATATTATATTACTTAATCTGGTAAAAAAACATTCAACTATCTGATCCTCTTTATGATATGTCTGGATGGAAATGATTCTCATATAATTTCTTCAGTGCTCCACCTTTTCTAGTTTCATGAAAAAACCACATTGAACAAATTATCTAAGAAAGTATTTATTGGAGACTTGGAAAAAAAAGAGGGAAACATGAAAACATTCCCCACTTTCTCAAATTTCAAAATATCTAAAAATATGTTGCATTTAAACTTAGACATTTACTTCTTCAAACATCCTTATATTTCTCCTAGATTTATGAAAAATTGAATTTCAAGTTTGACCTTATCAAATCTTCATAAAACTTGTGGAATTTTCTTTTTAATTCTAATTCATAATCAACTCAATATGATTTATATTTCTTTCTCTATGAATCTGATTTCTGTTTCTTTATTAGTAAATCTGAATTCTATTTCTTTCTTAGTGAATATGATTTCTTTTTATTTCTCAGTGAATCTGAGTTCTATTTCTTTCTTATTGAATCCAAATTCTATTTATTTCTCAGTGAATATTATTTTTATTTATTTCTCAATGAATATGATTTTATTATCCTTCTCAGTGAATCTTAATTATGTATCCTTCTCAGTGAATCCAAATTTTGTATCCTTCTTAGTGAATCTAAATTCTGTATCCTTTCTTAATGAATATGAATTTTGTATCCTTCTCAATGAATCTGAATTCTTCATCCTTCTCAATGAATCCAATTTAATTCTCATAATTATGGAATTATCATTACGATTAAATTCTCATTATGATATATATCCCTTTACAATAGATTCTCCATACTACAACTTTTAAATTCTTGAAACCTCTCCACCATTTCTTTAAAATATTTTATTCTGAAAGTTTTCATGACTTGTGAGAACTTTATGATCAACAAAGAATCATCTGAATTGGATTATAAAGTATTAAAACTTTATAAATCCTGACTTCATAATCTTATTTCAAAACTCTTTAGTAAAAATACGAATTATTCACTTAGAAACCTCTTTCTTTCTCTGATTTTGAAAAATGAAAACTTTCAGCAATCAAAAAATTATACCACTGGTTCTTTTGGATCTGATGATCTGAATACAATACAGATGAATCCTATTCTATTATAAACTTTCAACTTTATTATAAAAGCTCATTACGATAGACTAGATCCAATTCTTGGATAATGAAAACATTCTTATACAAAAATTTTAGTTGTCAAAAAATAAAAAACATTGTTAAAACAAAACACTATAGAGGTTCTTCAATCTCCCTATTTGGATTTTTTGAAAACCCTTGTTAACAAATTTTACAACTCACAATTTTTTTCACAAATCAACTTCTGTAAATAACTCAAGTTTTTTTACTTTTATCAAAACATATACTTTCTCAAAAGGGAGTGTCTTGACACCACACTATTAGATAAAGTAATATTTTTTAAGGAATTCAATCCCTCAGTGGAATGAAATTTTTTTGTCCATGTAAAGATAAGCTTTACTCACTTTTATGTTATCCTCTCTCACTTTTATTTTTCTCTCCCCCATTTTATGATTACCACAACTTCATATTCATAAAATAAATATAAGTAAAAACTTTTTATAAAGTAAAAATATGTTACCTTCTCTCCCCCTCTGTAAACATAATCCAAATCACAGTGGGGGATTTCTTTATGAGGTTTAAGAAGACATAGGAGGAGGCTGAACATGAATTTATAGCCTTAATTCCACAAACCTTTATTTTGAAATTACTTTTGAAAAAGATATCATCAATATGATGCTTTGTTGAAATGAATTCCAGAAAAACATATCCAATAGAAACATTCTCTTTTATAAAGTGAAACATCATATCAATGTGTTTTGATCTTCAATTTTGGATAGGATTCTTAGAAATATCGATTGGACTCTGATTATCATAAAGTATCTTCAATGGTTTAGAAAAATTTTCTTTCAAATATTCCAGTTGATTTTTAATCCACAACATTTTAGTACAAGATTTAGTAGTTGTAACATATTCAAATTCAGCTATGCTCAAAGTTACTGAATTTTGTTTCTTACTATTCCAACTCACAAAACATTCACCCAAGAAAAATGCTCCTCCTGAGGTTGATTTTCTATCATTATAATATCCAACCCAATCGGCATCAGTATAACCAAGAAACTTCATCTCACAATTTCTTTGGTATAACAACCCATGTGAAGTTGTTCCTTTGATATATCTTAGAATCCTATTTTCTACCAATATATGTGATTCTTTCAGATTACTTTAATACCTGGAACACAAAGTCACAACATAAAAAATATCTGGCCTTGAGGCTGTAAGGTAAACAAGACTTCCTATGAGATTCCAATTTTTTTTTCTAATTCGCACTTATTTTGGATTTATCTTTACTCAACTTTTTTCTCACTTAAATAGGAATAGAAACTTATATGGATTCTTCCATTCCAAATTTCTTTAATAATTCCCTGGAATACTTTTTTTAGACAATAAAATGTACTTTTATATTTTTTGAACTTGTAATCCCAGGAAGAAATTTAATTCTCTTAACATTGACATTTAAAAATTATTCGTCATTTCTTCAACAACTGTTTTACAAAAATCTTTTCTATCCCCATCAAAAATTATATCATCAAAATAAAAAATTACAATTAGATCCCCAGAGTCAAAATATTTCACATATAAGTTTCTATCAACTTTTCATTTAAGAAATTTCAAAATTATCAAAAATATGTAAAGTTTAGAATACCAAGAATGTGGAGCTTGTTTCAGCACATACAAAGCCTTATTCAATTTAAAAACATTTTTTTCATCCTCATCAATTAGATATCCAAAAGGTTGTTCAATGTATACTTCTTCCTTAATCTCCCAATTTAAGAAATATGACTTTACATCCATCTAATAAACTTTGTAATTCCGATGTATAACCAATAAAAGAAACATTACAATAGTTTCTAATCTTGTAACTGGGGAAAAAGTTTCTTCAAAATCCACACCTTCCACCTCTGCATAGACTTTACAAACAAGTCTTTCTTTGTTTATTAAAAAATTTCCATGTTTATTTGACTTGTTTATGTAAACCCACTTAGTTCCGATAACATTTTTATTTGATTCCCATGAAACAAGGTACCATGTTTCATTCTTCTCAATATGATCCAACTCTTCATTCCAAGAATCCACCCATTCTTTGTGTTTAATATCTTCTTAAACTGATTCTGGTTCAACTTTTTGAGATAAGTGAAGTTTTATTATCTAATATCAACTTTATTCTTGTCTTAACTGGAGCATTCTTATTCTTAATAATATTTTTGGATTCAATATGTTTTTGAAAGGAAGTAAAATTTAAATTTTCTTTCCCAACTAAAATTTCCTCATCACATGATTCTTTCGAATCTTGATAAGGATGTTTTGAATTACTTTCACTATTGTTGGAATTATCCAGTTTATCCTACTCATAATTATCAACAACTTTTGTTACAGAACTTTTCTTTTCAATTACCTTCACATCATATGATTCCATCAAATTTTGTAAATGTTTGTTCCAATATTTGTAACTTCTTCCATTTGATGAATAATCCATTAAATTTTCTTCCTCATCTTTCTCATAAAACTTTTCCAAATCTGAATTTTTGATTTTGAGAAAACATGGACTTCCAAAAACATTTAAGTATTTAAATGAAGGTGTTTTTATACCACATTTCATAAGAAGTCATGTTGGTTTTTGGTATCAACAAGAATCTATTTTGAACATGTACAACAGTACTTACAGCTTCTCTCCAATAGAATTTTGAAAGTTTGTATTCTAATAATATAATTCTTCTGATTTCCACCAAACTTATATTATTTCTTTCTGCTACTCCATTTTATTTTGGAGTATAAGGTGCATTGTATTAATATTTGATACCATAATTTCTCATATAAGTATCAAAATTATTTCTTTTGAATTCGGTACCATTATCTATTCTCAACCTTTTTATGGAAACCCTTATTTCTTTATTGACATATTTTTTGAAGAATTTGAACATTTCAATAGCCTCTGACTTGTGCTTCATAAACATGTTTTTTTTCATCTAAGTGAAATCATCAATAAAATTGATAAAGTATAAATCTCCTTTTATCGATTTATGTCTCATTGGACCACATAAATCTGAATGATTAAGTTCAAGAGGTATGGTATATTTAATCTTGATTCTATTATGACTTTTTTTATTCAACTTTCTTTTTGGGAAAGTAATACAAACATATTCATCTCTTCATTTCAATTATGGAAAATTCAGAACGATATAAAATTTACAAAGTTTTTTCATACTTTTCTATTTAATGTGCCCAAGTATTTGGTGCCACAATTTTTTTTCATCTTCCACACTCAAGTAACAAGAGTTATTGAATTCTCCCATTTAAAATAGATTCCCACTGGTTCATTCTCCTTTTGCAATGACTTTTCCATATTTAACACTTTTGATGATATAAAAATATTTTCTAAAGAAAATTATTTTCTATCATCATAAATTTGACTTACAGTAAGTGAGTTATGTTTTATCCCATAAACAAATAAAACTTCCTTAGATTTGACCTTTTTGGATTCAATCTCATCCATTCTGATTCCTCTGATTTTTAAAGAACTATCATTACCAAAGGTAACTGCTCATCCATCATGAATTTTAAAATGTTTCAAGATTTTTATATCACCTATCATATGTGAAGAAAAACCACTATTAAGTATCCGTGGTTAATTCCTTTTACTTTATTTCAAAGTTGTATCAATAATAAAATATCTTTCCTCAACTTTATTCTTTTCATCTTAATTTTCTTTTTTATCATAAGAAACTTTTTCTAAAAAAAGTTTCATACATATTTCAGTTGATGAATCAACAGATCACATATTCCACAAACTTCTTCTAAACATTCAAATTTATTTTTTGTTGAGAAGTTTCTAACATCTTGAGAATTCACTTTTCCAACTTTTTGTAAGTTGGGAAAGTTACTCATTCTACTTTCACTATTTATTCCACTTTTCTCAAATATTATTCTATGTAGATATAATTTTTCCAACAATTATAAGCTATATTCCCTTAAATTCTATAGCACTATTAATAGCCATGAAATCTTGATTTTCAATTCAAGAAATATCTTTCTCTATAGAAACCTTGTTGAGGTAGGTAAATTCTTTGAGCTCTGACTAACTCGGGATGTGGACCATATATTTTTTGGAGCGAGTTTTCTACTTTTAAAGATTTTATATGTTTCTCACATCCTTTATCTACCCAATACTTTTTCCATTACCTAAAATATTAAAATAATCAGATGAAACATTATTTTTGGTAAGATAATCTTTCATCTGATTCTCACATTGATCTTTCTCAATAACATTAGAAGTCTAATCTTTTAATTTTGAAGCTTTGTTGAAATTTTTGTTCATCTTCCTCAAGGTGATTTCAAATTTAAGAAGTTTTGATTGAATATTTTTAACTTCTTCTTCCTTGGATGCCAACTTCATATTGAGATCTTTAATCATCTTTTCCTGTTTGGAAATTCTATATTTTTAACTTAAAATTTCTTCGATGTATTCTTCCTCCTGTTTGATGAAATATATTCTTCCATCAGTAACTTCTTCACAATATTTATTCATAGCTATAATTTGTTTCATGAGATTTTTTCTATTCAATACCTTAAACAAGTTCTATTATGAGTTGATATTCTCTATATTATTCTTCACCACCTTCACTATCTAATGAATCTTTTTTTCTCAATTTTTTCCATGAAGGTTCTGAATTTTTTTGAACATTCATATTCAGAATAATTCTTGTCAATTGAGTCTGGTTCAACTTTCATACTCAATATACTTATTTGGTTTTTAGTAAACTTCTTATATTTAATGGAATACTTTTCTTTTTTATTATTTTTGTTCGACTTCTTCCATCGAGGTTTTCCATCAGAATCATCTCGATATTCTCCAAATTTCATCTTAGGGAAATTCATAGCAATGTTTCATATTCCACCACACTCAAGACATTTTATAATACATTTACCTTCATACTTTCCTCTTCCTATTTGATAGTTCATGGATATAAGAGACACGATTTTTTCATTCAAATCATCATCTTATTTATCTTCGGAGTCACGAGGATCAATATCTTCAATATCTTGAATTTTCAACTTTCTCATAGCTTCAAAATACATTTTATCTTTCATATGCCTTTTAAACATTGGTTCTTTACTCATTTCATAAGAAATAATAAATTTATGTAATTCATCAAGAGATAAATCATCTTTATATTCTAAAGAATAAATTTTAGAATCAAACCTCTCTGGAAAGATTCTCATAAATTTATTCACAATTATAGAATCTTCTAAGACATCTCTGAATCCTCTGATGTTACAAACAATTTCATTTAATCTAGTGAATTATTCATCAATTTTTTTCTCCATCTCTCATTCTGATGTCTTCATACTTACTACGATGGATTTATATCTTTGCTTCCTTGACTGTTTTATTCCATTTGAAAACACTTTCCAGCTTTTCCCACATACTTTTTGAAGTTTCGAGACCCATCACCTTCTGATAAACATTTTATGATAAGGAAATAATAATAGAATTTCAATCATTTCCATCAACTTCTATATTTCTCTTATCAGTAATGGTAATTGGGGAATATTTATAAATAGGTGGAAACCCAATAGTAGCAGCATCAAAAACTTCCAAGACAAGAGATAAGAGATAAGAGAGAAGGAATCATCCTATTTTTAAATCCATAATAACTTTTTCCATCAAATATAGTAATTACGCCTACCATTGATAGAATTTATATTATCCATGATAAGTATTCAATAAGGTAAACTTCCCCTCTAACACCAATTAAAGTTCTAAAAGATCGAATAACAACTTATGGGGGGGTTGAATCAGTTGTTCACTTTTATAAGTTTCAAAAAATTTAGAAACATAACCCCTGAAAACTGTTAATATTTATTTCCCTATCAACATTTGGTAAATAATTATGCATGAAAAATTATAAACGAACGTAAAGAACACAATATTTAAAAGGTTCATCCTTAGTGTGAAAACCTACATCCTTTACATAGCCACTCCCGTGGGTCTTTGGAAATCCACTATTATGAAGAAGTGAATATAACTTGTGTCAACTCCCATTAGAGACCTTCTATCTCCTGATTGGAATGATTATACTAAATCTTGATAGTTTAAAATGTTTTTTATAAAACATTTGATCCATACAAAAGAATACATACTTTTTTGAAACTTCTCCACAATTGCTTAGTCTGAATCCTCAATTAAATTTGGATGGATCCTATTTTCTCAATTTGATGGATCTAGATCTAATTCTCTCAATACAATGATTTTGGATCTGATTCTCTCAATATGATGAGTCTGTATCTGATTCTCTCAATACGATGAGTCTAGATCACATTATATCAATACGATGAACCCATTCTCAATCTAAAAAACTAAAAAATTGATCAAATGATCAACATAGTCTTTCTCAGTCTGATTTACTCAATTAAATTGACTGAATATGATCTTATCAATATAATGTTTCTCAATCCAGTAAAAACACATTCAACTATCTAATACTCTTTATAAGATCTTTGGTTGTAAATGATTCTCATTTTATTTCTTTAGCACTCCACCTTTTCTGCTTGTATGAAAAATCACACTGAATGAATGATATGAGAAATTATTTATAGGTGACTCGGGAAAAAAAATCGGGAAACTTGAAAACTTTCCCCGCTTCCTCAAATTTCAAAATCTCTAAAAATCTCTCACATTTAAACTTCAACTTTGATTTATTCGAACCTCCTTATATTTCTCTGATAAGTATAAAATATTGAATTTCAAGTTTTACCTCCTCAAATATTCATAAAACTTATAGAATTTTATTTTTGATTCTTATTCATAATCATCTCAATACGGTTTCTGTTTATTTATTTGTGAATCTGATTTATGTTTCTTTCTCAGTGAATCTGAATTTTTTTTCTCTCTTAGTGAATCCAATTTCTATTTCTTTCTTAGTGAATTTGAATTTTGTTTCTTTCTAAATGAATTTGATTTCTGTTTCTTTCTCAATGAATCTGAATTTTGTTTCTTTATCAGTGAATAAAAATTTTATATCCTTCTCAGTGAATCCAAATTGTACATCCTTCTTAGTAAAACTGAATTTTGTATCCTTCTCAGTGAATCTGAATTTTGTATCCTTTTTGATGAATTAAAATTTTGTATCCTTCTTAGTGAATCCGAATTTGGTATCCTTCTCAATGAATCCAATTGAATTATCATTGCTATGAAATTCCCATTATGATAGAATTCCCATTACGATGGATATCCCATTATGATGGAATCTCCATACTGCAATACTGAAATTCTTCAAACCTCTCCACCATTTCTTAAAAATATTTTATCATGAAATTTATCATTATTTTTTAGAACTTTATGATCAGAAAAGCACCATATGACTTGGTTTAGAAAGTGTTAAAACTTTCTTACTCATGAATTCACGATCTTCTTTCAAAACTATTCAGTAACAATACAACTTCTTCACTCAACAACTTCATTATTTCCCTAATTATGAAAAAGGAAAATGTTCAATAACCAATAAATTCTGCCTATGATTCTTTTGGATATGATGATTTGAATATGATCTAGAGGGATTTGATTCTTTCATCCACTTTTGACATTCTTACAAAAAACTCATTACGATAGACTAGATCTGATTCTTGGATAACAAAAACATTCTTATATGAAAAGGTTAGTTTTCAACAAATTAAAAACTTTTTAAAAAAACACTATAATGGTTATTCAATTTTCATCCATAAAAATCACTCTAAGAACCATAAAATTATCAAAAGACCATCAATGATCATTTTCCTTGTACTATTTCTCCACCATTTATTTGTTCCACATTTTGGTAGACCCTTTATTCTCAATTGACCTTCTCCCAACTAATACATCCACTAGCTCCATATTCTAGAACTAAATACCACTAATTAAAGCTAATTTTACTTCCTCCACTTTTGAATTTTGGGTTCTTAACCATTCTTAAGAAAATGAGAAGTTATTGTTTGTACTGAGGAATGAGCCCTGGTATACATCCTCAAACATCTGAGGAAACATCTCTTTTTGATACTACATATTCTATAACTTCTTTCATGATTCAGTGGTCCTAGTCTTATAGTACTTTTGGATTTGGTGATACCATGGAAACTAAACTCTATATGAAACTTAACTTATAGAAATTCTAGTATCTTTTAACTGATGAAATCCCTAGAAAAACTAAAACTTTATCTATAATTTCAACATAGCCAATCCTAGGCATGCATTGGTCCTTTGTTCTCAACATCATTATATACCTAATTCTAATCCTTCACAAAATCCTCCCCCTATTATATAGGACATTCTAAACTTTTATGGACTTCCATAAGTCGATATTCCAAATCCAAGAAAAACCAATGTCTTTCATTGCCCCTCATAATAAAGAAGTGCATCAAAGGACTTTGGGATTTCCTTCTACTTCCTAGTAACAACATGGTCATGGATGATACCTCCTAAATAAATTATAGTGATAGGTCTAGTACTTCTCACCTTTGAGAATATTCACCAATAAACCAACAATATTATAATAAAATAAGGTCTTTCTTCCACCATGGATCTCCATTCTAAGAACATTCCAAATAGACCTCTAACTTTTTGCTTTGTATAAAACACATGAATCATTCTATTCATGTTTTAAATAATGGTTAAAGGATACAATGACATTCTATTATAATAAACTAGAAAAATTCTAATCCTTGGTGCCTCCATCTCCCATGAATATTGTCTTACACTACTTCACAAGGCTACACTCCCTGAAAGTTATGTACTTCTTATTCCCATGCTTCTACATGACTTTGAAACCAGGATTTACATCCTACTTCTCAATCAAGTTATTGAGATTTACATGTGACAACTCCCTACTTATTATAGTTATCCTACCCATAATACACTATTCCATCTAAAACTCTAGTTGGATGCATTATTTTATCACACTTTTCCACCACTATATAACCCCCTATGTGAATTTCCCCATGCCATCTGAAAACCTTCAATATAGAAACCAGTAATGTTATGTCATTATATCGAGATACTAAACTTATAAAATCTAAAAAATGTGTTACCTTCCTTGAAAATTTATAAATAATTCTTTCCATGATCCAAATAGAAACATCACTCTTCCATGAACTGGAGAGTGGAACTATCTCAAAGGTGTTACCCTTCTAAAAATTTCCAGATACAAAATGCCATGCATTCACTCTTCTCTCAAATATAAAGTGAAATGCCCCAAATTAAAAGTCCCATGACTCAAGTAGACTGAATTCTACTCGGTAACAATTTATTTACCAACTTAAAAAACGAGATATATGGATGAAACCACTAGAATAAAACCTTTTGGATCCCTACAGAACTTCTCCAGCAAATACCCCCTCTCCTTCTATAATGTCAGATGTGGAATCAGGACCATTTGAATCTCATTAACTTATTCTCCTTAAAAAATGTATTGGTGTTGTTATCAACTCCTTTTAAATTTCTTATTTTAGGTCATGTATCCATTTTCTAGGCCAATGCCTCTTGAAAATATATCCAAGTGTCATTAGGTTGAGTATTCCTATTATTCTTTAACATCGCTTTTAGTTGAATCCCATCAACTAAAACCATAATTATTACAAAAAAAATCCTATATAAATGGTGCACTCTCACTAAATCTAAAAATAATAAAGGGGCCAAGACTATCTTTCAAATTCTTCAACATGGTCAGCTCTATATTTTCAGTCTTTGAATGTGCTATGAACCTCCTGGATAAGGTCTAACATACCTAACTTTACAACCAATATTTTATAAAACTTTTTTTAAGTATCAGACACTCAAACAAAACTATATTTGATACCAATTATTGTCTATAAATCAATAAAATTTTACTAGTTCTCTGATATCACTTATTGGGTATCAATCACCAGAATTATATCAGTTCTTTGATACCACTAGTTGTTCCTGAAATAATTGATCAGAAAAATTTCCTATAGATCCTCAAATGTTAAATAGGTTTTAGAGTATTTGGAATTAAAGGTAACTAAGAATTCAATGTCCAGAATTGAGAAGTCCCTATAGCACAACCACCACGTATAATTTCCATAAATATAGATAAGACATTCCCCAAAGATCAATAAAATAGATGAAAAAACTCAATACAAACAGAACATTCGGATTAATGTGGTTCAAAACTTAATACTACTCCATGGTATAACACTAAAAATTTACATTAAGGGAAGAAAATTAAGAAAAATATCCAAGTTTAAAGAAAACCTTCTTCTAGAAACCCTAACCAGACTCTGAGTTACAAGGGAACCTTCTTCCAAAAACCTTACTCATACAAAAAAGATTATTTCTCCAATGTTTCCATGAAAAACTTCTATTAGATGCATTCCCACTATGTCACCCATATGTGGTATACTAAGGATCTATGTTAGTCTCCTTAGTCACTCTGGTAGCTCTAACTTATGCTTCCCCTTATCCTGTCGGTCTACCTCCCTTCAAGAGTAGGAAATCCTACCACTAACTTCAAATCCTTCGGCACATTGGTTATCTACCATAATACACTGAACAAGTTACCTATGATCATCCTTTATAGATGAGATCTACAATATCTAGCCAATAGATACGGTACCACCACCTTATAATCTATGTAGGAAACCCAACATATGGTTAAAACAATCAGATCATGAACTTCCTTAACTTTCCATGCTCAACAAACAATGAAAAACACTCTTATATATCCTTATGATGATTCTTACATGACCTTAAAAAACCACCATGATATTCTTAAGTAGTCAACAGAGTTAATCCTATATGATTCAGTTACTACATATATAATTCATCATCTAAATTTTTTGGTCATGAATCTGAATCCACCACTTCCTATGGAACTTTTTGTGCCACATTTGGAACTCCTCCTTTGTCACTCCCTGTATAATGAGGATGCTTCCCAAGTGCGTGTTTCTAAAACCAAGTTCTCATCTTTTTTATATCATATTGTCATTGATTTTTCTATCATTTTATACCTTATATATGTCGGGTAAGATGCCTCTATCTGGTTCCCCCAAGTGTGATTCTGGAAGTCATGTTCTACAAGTTTTCTTACTATAACCAAAAAATATTTCTCACACCAAAACCTGACAATACCATTCATTTTCATGACTTGATGTTGAATTTTTTTTTATTCAAGGTGGTTTTTGTTTATATTTATGGAAAGATTAAAGTATATTACCATAGTTCTCCATAGTTATGGAATGATTTAAGAATATTACCAAAGGTCTCCATAAAGAGAATATCTTTTCCCTAAGCTTATTCATTTTGGTTCAAGACTCTTTTATTTGACCTTTAAATTAATAATTTAGTATAGAGTAAATTTATATAATTAAAGGAAATCATGGATTTCCCTGTATTTATCATCTTATATTTAATGTAAATATCTAAATTTTCATAAATAGAAAGAAAAATTTGATGAAAATATTATCAACTTGATGCAACTCCATACAAAATATAGCGCTTTGTGAATTAATGCAATAAAAATTTATAGTCTCTTCAAAAATGTGACAAAAGAAGTATAATTGGAATAAATTTCTCCTTTAAGAGGGTGTTGTGAACATTTATAATTACTTTGAAACCTTATTTTAAATAATTTAACTCTCCAACTATGTTTTCTTATATAGATAATAGTTTGAAAACATTTACCTATTAAGACTATTAAATATTCCAATGATAACATTGAAAATACCAATGAGGGTGGACTAAAATTTAAGTAAAATAGCATTTAGAACAATGATTTGTGTGGATAAGATGTTCCACTAAAAAACCTATTAGGATAATAATAATATTTGGCTTCAAAAAATCTTCTAGGTTTGGTATAATTATTTGTAGATGGTCATCATACACCACATTTTAATTAATGGGTAATTAAAAAGTATAACAAAATACACCAACTAATCAATGATACAATCCAAAAGTCACTCCGAAAAAAAACAATTGGAATGAAAATTTTGTTTGGTACACATCCAAATAAAAAAATAACCTATATATATATATATAATTTAATGTTTGATATAGAATAAATGAAAATTTAATGGAAATAGTCATATGAACTCATCTCCTATATATTAAATAGGGTATAAAGGATTCAATTACATAAGAATTTTAATCCCTCCCATTTTATATTAATAAAATGTTTAGCATTTAATTTATCTAAATATATTTTTCAAATTTTTATAAAGGATGATTTAAAGGGTTAAGTGGGAAAACTGAACAACTAATAAATAAAGGTGAAAAAGAAAAAAAATGTTGAAGCCCGTATCAAAACATGGGATGAATCCCAATATAACCAAACTAGATAGATAAGGCCCAACTAACTAAGAACCCTAGAAACAAATGTAGTCTCCACCAAAGAAGTCACTGTCAACAGAGATATAACGACCCATACTTTACATACATTGTTAATACTTCAAAATTTAAGCATACTTATTACAACATATAACAAAACCATGAAAGGACCGTATAGGTATAGTGTCTTTAGAAACTGCGAAACATAAACAACTGGTTCATAAATCATCTATGTTGTCTCCCATTTATTTCATCATATCTAGAGTCCATTTTTGGCATATCCTACTTAATAACTTTCTTCCTGACCTGGGGAAAGAAAACATACAAAAGGGTGAGCTCAAATGCTCAGTAAGGGTAAACAAAAGAAATATCAATCACATCATATTCATAAGAATATAACATTTTGGAAATCTTACCCTACAAAAGAGATCTTAATTTCATAACATGGGATAAATAATAGTAGTGAAATGTAATCCCAATAATCATAACTTAAAACATGAAACTTTGTGTCATTCACACATAATCATAGAGAATCATTTCTTAGTAGTCAAGACTCATAGCCAAGACTATCTTAGTGGACAAATTCCATTTCTGAACCGAGTTCACTCCTTGTTTCAGTCCTGTTTCACTGAACTGGATTAACCTTCCGTTCCATCCATGTCTATCTCATGAGATATAAATCTTTACCCAATGAATTGGAGGTATATATAGGTCCCAACTATCTCATAATTATACCATTATTATGTGTTCCACAAAATCATAAACCATATAGCATAACCCATGTAATAAAAATGGGAATCTTAAACATCATGCCATCATAACATAATCCATATAAGATAAAAGGAAATCATAAAAATAATTCCATCATAACATAATCAAATCAATGTAAAAATAGGTATATAAACATATCCCTATATTATCTTAGATGGAAAATAATTTTGATAAAACACTTGAACTCCATTCTTGAGGAAAATATCCTTTCTACTTCAAAAACATTTTTCCTTTCTTAACATGTCATACAATTTTAAACTAAAAGAAGTTGATTAAAAATAAACTTGAAAACATGTAAATGAATATTCTTGGAAATAATGTTTTAAAAATCCATTCTTGCCGTATAAGTTAAAAAAAACATTCTTCTCGTACTTTTGTCGGAAAAGTCAAAAAGTAACTCGTATGAAAAACAACAAAAGATTCCTTTCATATCTTTTACTAAAAACTCACCGAAGGGTAAAATTGGATTTAAAAAATTGTAGAAGGATATAAATATTACATATTTAGGAAACATGGATGTGGATGATAAATATTCCCCAGTAAATTCTGAAGTATAAACAATCTCGGATAAAAATGAGATTGTGAGATTTTCCCTTACCTTAGTTTCGATTTTCTTCGTAAGTGTCCGAACCTCCTGTATAATGATTTAAATAATGTTATTTACTTATTCCATAATCATAATTATTTTTATGATATCATATATGGTTATATTCTTAGCTTTTTATTAGTAATATTTCATTACTACTTGTTATTCGTGTGTTTATTACTTTTTGTTCTTATGCGTGTTTTGTCGAATAAATTCTCATTATTATTTTTAGGTTATAGATACCTCATTTACATAATGTTATTAGTGTAATATATATAATATTTATTCATTCAATTAATTTATATAATCACTATGTAATGAAGATCATGTAGAACGAGTTGCATCACATCGTGGAGACGGTAGGCCGTACGTATGCACGAGCGATGATATCGTTCCCATGATCGTGGAATTGTATTTGAGTATATGTATACTATTTCAGAATCAATATCACTTTACAATAATTATATATAGTCTTTATTTACACCATTATACCCATCCAAGTAAGGTGGTGGTGGAAAATAGATTACACCAAGGCGTGGAGACGGTATTCCGTACATACGCACACGCGGTGATTTTGTTTTCCGTAGGATGGATAGATGGTGAAATAGGGTTGTTTAATAATTATAATAACATATCATTATATGAGTGATACTGATTTTATTGCTTCATAATTAAACAAATAAAGAAGAAGAAGTGGAAGAAGAAATAAAGTTGAAAGAATCGGTAACAGACATTACCTCTTCTTTGAAGCGCCTCTTTGAGACCTCCTTTTAGGGAACTAAAATTGGTCTTTGAAGAATACCAGGACCTCTAGGATGTTTCTAGGGAAGTGGAGAAGATAATTTGGCAGGGGTGTTCAGAGATTCAAGGCTCAAAGTGGTGTGAGGAAGAGAGGGAGGAGGTTCCCTTTTATAAGGGAGGAGAGGGGCACCTTTGGAAAAACTAAAAATATTATTTTATTATAAAGCCATATTCGGTTTTTAATAGCTTAAAATTGATTTATTTAGAATCTAAGGTGGGGATGGGTAGAAATACTCTAATAAAATAGAATTTAGACAAGTTTAGGTATCTATTTTAACCTTATAATTTAGATTTAACTTTAAGTTAGATAATTTAACTTTTACCGTGTCTTCTTGTTTTCTTACACTATAAGGTTAATAAACATACTATAACAAGACAAAAGAACCCCAATTTGTTTATTATTAATATATAAAACCTTATATAAGTCCTTTTTCCGAACCTTAGATTTTTAGAAATAAAATAACAATTAATAATATAATATTTGTTTTAAAAACTATTTTATGACAATTTTGACACTATTTGGTAATTGATTTTTGTGAAATTTATAACAGAATGATTAGTATGGAAAAAGTTAATTAAATCAATACTAACATGTCATATTAACCTATAAAATTATTTTAATTCATAAAAAGTCTCAAATTACATTTATTTGGGTATTTATAACATCAATTATGTCAATATTTCATTAATAAGATAATTACTGCATAATCATTGTGTCATAAATAAATTAAATTATTTAATGTCTAAAAATTACAAATAAAATACCATTATGTAGGAAATCGTTTTATCTTTCTAATTAATATTTATAGTCGAATTTATATTATGTATAACCCTATATTAAAAAAATGTTAGTTATTGAACTTTGATTTTAACTATTTTAACTATTCTTTAAATAAAATAATATTAAATGTCTTAATCTATTCCAAGTGGGCATAAATGGTCATATTTTATTCCTAAGGTTTTTTCTGGTCTAATTAAACTTATCCAATAGAATTAGGACATGTGTTAGGGTAATAATAATATCATTTTTACCCTTAATTACCCTATTTACATTTAACCATGGTAAAAAAAAGTAAAAAGTTACTATTCACCAAAAAAATTCATCTCATTGAACCACATTTTTTGACCTTGATATTAACCGTGTCTCTCAGATTTTCTAAATTACACTCACAGAAGCGGTAAAATTAAGTTTTATGTGAATTTGGAAATTCTCCTAGGAGGTGGGTAAAAGACGGTAAAAAGTTCAATAAAATTTATATATATAAAAATTATTATAAAATGACTCCAATGAATTGTATTAAACTTATATAGGGATTATGTATTAATTTTGACCTAAAATAAATTTAAGTAAATAATTATTTAAATAAAAAGTCGGTTTTTAAATAGTAACCCAGTGCTTTCACTATTCATCAAAAATTGAAATTTTTCAGAAAAATACCAAAGTTTCACCCTAGGATAATTTTGATATTCTGAATCCAAAAATGAAGTCCATTTTGAAAAATAAAATTTACAAAATTTCAAAAAGTGGGTATTACTATTCATAATGGCTAGTTTTAATGATATTTTAATAGCACATCGTTGTTTAGTGAAACTCGGTATTGCGTACAACGCAACCTATCGAGGAAGGTCGTGGTTGCGTGTAAAGCAAGCCAAGATAGTGTTGTGTGTATTGAAAGATTCCTTTAATGATTTATATAACATAAAAACAAAATATTTCTCATAAAAGTCTCGGGTGTTACATTCTACCCCCCTTAAAATGAATTTCGCCCTCAAAATTCATCACTTTGTAACAAACAGATGAGGATACCTCTTTATTATCATATCCTCAAGATCCCATGTAGCTTCTTATAATTGGTGGTTCCTCCATAAAACATTCACCAAGAGAGTGGTCTTGTTCTGTATGAATTTTTCACTACGATTGAGAATCTCTATCGGTTGTTCTTCATAAGAAAGATCTTGTTCCAGCGGTACAACTTCTGAGCTGAGTACATGTGAAGGATCAGGTATGTACTTTCTCTAGAGAGATACATGGAACACATCGTGAACTTGAGAGAGATTTGGTGGAAGCGCCAATCGGTAATCCACCTTCCCAACACGATCCAGTATTTCAAAAGGACCGATATACCTAAGGCTCAGCTTTCCCTTCTTTCCAAATCTCATTACTCTCTTCCAAGGAGATATTCATAAGAACACTTTATCACCCACTTCAAACTCTAGGTCTTTTCTTCGGTTATCGGCATAACTTTTTTGTCGAATCTGAGCTGCTCTTATGTTTTGTTGAATAGATTGGATCTTTTCTGCCATCTCATCAACAAGATCAGGTCCTAATATCTTTCTTTCCCCAACTTCATCCCAGCAAGTTGGAGTCCTACATTTTTTTCCATAGAGAACTTCATAAGGATCCATCTGAATACTGGAGTGAAAGCTATTATGATAAGAAAATTCCACCAAAGGTTAGTGTTGATCCCAACCACCTTTGAAATCCATAGAGCAAGCTCTCAACATATCTTCTAGAGTTTTAATTGTCCTCTCATACTGAACGTCTGTCTGAGGATGATAAGTAGTGCTGAAACTCAACTCTGTATCCAGAGTATGCTGAAGACTTCGCCAGAACATTGAGGTAAACCTCGGATCCCGATCAGATATAATAGAAAGTGGTACTCCATGAAATCTTACCACTTACTTTACATATATCCTGGCAAGATGATCCAGAGAGAAATCTTCTCTAATAGCAATGAAGTGTGCAGACTTTGTAAGATGATCAACTATGACCCAAATAGCATTATTTCCTTTGAATGTTTTAGGAATTCCGGTGACAAAGTCCATAGTGATGCTTTCCCATTTCCATTCGGGTATGGGTAATGGTTGTAACATCCCCTTAGACTTCTGTCTCTCAGCTTTAACTTGCTAAAAAACCAAGCATCGAGAGACATATTCAGCAACATCTCTTTTCATGCCATCCCAAAAGAAGTACTATTTCAAGTCCCTATACATCTTCGTGCTTCCAGGATGAATAGAGAATGAAGAACTATGAGCCTCATCCAGCAGCTCCTTCTTTAATTCTGGGATGGAAGGAACACAAACCCTATTCCTGAACTTTATTATCCCATCACAATCAAGGTTGAATTCAGGAACATTTCTCACCTTCTTTTGTAACTCGACATCTTCTTTCTGTGCCTCTTTAATCTTCACATGTATAGATGGTTGAACATTCATTTGAGAAAGATATAATTTTTCCCCTTTCATTATAATTCCAAGATCCATCCTTTGTAAATCCATAAATATTGGATCTTTTGTGATCCTCATCATGGATAAGCTAGCATGGTCTTATCGACTTAATGTATCTTCCACCTTGTTTGCTTTCCCAGGGTGGTAATGAATTGAGCAGTTGTAATCCTTAATCAGCTCCAACCATCTTCTTTGGTGCATATTCATCTCCTTTTGTGTGAAAATAAACTTTAAACTTTTATGATCAGTATAAATATCATACCTTTCTCCATAAAGATAATGCCTCCAAATCTTTAATGCAAAGATTATCGTAGCTAACTCCAAATCATGAGTTGGGTAATTTTTCTCATGGATTTTCAACTGTCGTGAGGCATAGGCTATCACCATATCGTTTTTCATGAGAACACACCCCAATCCCTTCTTGGATGCATCACTGTAGATCACAAACCTTTCTACACTACAAGGAAGTGTGAGTATAAGTGCACTGGATAACCTTATTTTCAACTCCTTGAAATTATCTTCACATTCCTCCTTCCATACGAACTTAAATTCTCTTTTGAGTCAACCTGGTGAGTGGATTAGATAATCATGAAAAATCTTTCACAAAACGTCGATAATATCCAGCCAAACCAAGAAAACTTCGGATCTCAGTTATTGTTGTTGGTCTCGACCATCTTTTGATAACCTCTGTTTTTGCTGGATCCATAGATATCCCCTCTTTTGAGATTATGTGACCCAAAAATGCAACTTTTTGAAGCCAAAATTCACACTTGGTATATTTGGCATAAATATTCTCCTTTCTGAGGGTCTTCAATACAATTATCAAGTGATCTTGATGTTCTTACTTTCTCTTTGAGTAGACAAGAATATCGTCTATAAAGACTACCACAAACTGATCAAGATAGTATCTAAAGACTCTATTAATCAGATCCATGAAGATAGCAGGGGCATTAGTAAGACCAAATTCTGTTACTATAAATTCATAGTGTTCATACCTTGTACGGAAAGTCGTCTTTGGTATATCCTCCCTTTTGACCCTTAATTGATGATACCCTAAACGAAGATCAATCTTGGAAAAGTATTGAGCTCCACGTAGTTGGTCAAATAAGTCATAAATTTGTGGGAGAGGATATTTGTTCTTGATAGTGATCTTATTAAGTTCTCGATAATCAATGCAGAGTCTCATTGATCCATATTTCTTCTTAACAAACAGAACAGGTGCTCCCCAAGGTGACGCACTAGGGCGTATGAATACCTTATCAAGATTCTCTTGGAGTTGCTTCTTCAATTCCTACAACTCAATTGGGTTCATTCTATAAGGTGTCTTTGAAATAGGTAAATTACCCGGTACGAGTTCTATTGAAAACTCAACTTCATGATTTGGTGGAAGACCCTGTAATTCCTCTGGAAAGACATCATCAAACTCCCGTACAATGGGAATATTCTTAATTGTAAGTTTCTCACCAACCATTTGAGATAAATAACCTTCATTTAGTGGAATCAAGACCCATAAGATGGAAGAAATTTCCACTGGAAGGTTATGTTCATCCTTGCGTTGATAGACGATCATAGATTGATCTGGAATATGAAATGTGACTTCCCTTATTTGGGAATTGATATGAGATCCATATAAAGAAAGCCAATCCATGCTAATAATCACATCAAATTCCACTATAGGAAGGATCACAATATTTTCAGGAAGCACTTTCCCACAAACTTCAATCGGAGAAGAATTATAAACTTTTGATGTGACTGTTGTGCCATTAGGGGTTGTCATAGCTAACACAATATCTAATTGTTGAGGTAATACGGCGATACCCTTATAAAATTCTTCATAAATAAAAGAGTGGGTGGATCCATAATCAAATAAAACATGTGCTACTTTAGAGTGGATGGTAAGTGTACCTTTCACCTCTTTGTTATCATACTCTACAACGCTGATAGAAATTGCATGTGACTTTCCTTTGTCTTTATCCTTAAGAGTTTTTTGATGTTGATCATCATCAAAAACACTTGTATTAGGGAATTGATTGGCATAATTCCCCATTTCCTTGCACTTGTAACATTGAAGTGTAGGAGGTTCACTATGTGTAGCCTTTTCTTTGTTCGCATCACTAGACATCTTCTTCCCATCATTGTGTCATTCAAATGCCCGATGACCTTCCTTTCCGCATTTGAAACATTTACTTGTCCCTTTAAGACAACTCCCTCCATGTTTCTTTCCACACTTTGATCATAAGGGAAAACTCATCTTCTTTTCAGTGTGCTCTTTAGATTTTCCTTTAAATTCCATTTTCCTCTTCTTATCAAACCCATATGACTGATGGGTTACTCCAATCTCCATCTCAACTTATAGAGCACATCGAATGATTTCCTCGTAGCTATTGAATTCCCTTATGGCTAACTCCCTTCGAAGACTTGGTTTTAAGACACTAAAGATTCGATCGATATTACTCTCAGGTTGGATAATAATACCAGAAGCGTACCTTGCAAGTCTTGTAAAATTTGCTTCGTAGGTACCAACAGATTCATCATCCTTTTGCTTTAGTTCAAGAAACTCCTTCTCCATCTTTGTTCGAAGAATAAGAGGGAAGTACTTATTGAAAAATAAGTTCTTGAACTCGTCCCATTCCATGGACTCAATTTTATCTCTTGGTCTTGTATTCTTGATAAGATTCCACCATTGATCAGCTTCACCTTCCAAACGATAAACTGCTAAGATGACTTTATCATGTTTAGAACATTGAAGAACTGAAAATATCTTTTCAGTGGTATTGATCCATTGTTCATCCACTAATGGATTATTAGACCCGCTGAATGAGGTTGGATGTTGCCTTATGAAGGATTCAACAGAATGTTGCTCCTTCCTTTTCTCATTTGGAAGTCCTGCATGATTCATAGCTTGAGAAAGTTGTGTGAGCATGGCTATAAGATTTTTCATTCCATCTCCCATAACTTTTGGTTTCTCAGGAGGACAACCATTTCATTTCCCGTCACATTCCGCATTAACACGGTTCCTTCGAGTTCCAGCCATTGACTAAAACCAAGAATAATAGTGTGAGCAGCACTAATTATAATAGGAAAAACACATAATCAAGAATAAAATTTTACACTTAAGGTCTTATCATAGGTTGTTCCTGGCCATTTTTTAAACACTAATATTGTGTTCTATGCTTAGACTTATCCTTAGGGTTCTTACTAAGTCTTTCACATCCTAGTTTCCAAAGGTTGACTATACCTCTCCTCTAATACCAACTATAACGACCCATACTTTACATACATTATTAATACTTCAAAATTGAAGCATAATTATTACAACATATAACAAAACCATGAAAGTAACGTATAGGTATAGTGTCTTTAGAAACCGGGAAACATAAACAACTGGTTCATAAATCATCTATGTTGTCTCCCATTTATTTCATCATATCTAGAGACCATTTTTGGCATATCCTACTTAATAACCTTCTTCCTGACCTGGGGAAAGAAAACATACAAAATGGTGAGCTCAAATGCTCAGTAAGGGTAAAAAAAAGAAATATCAATCACATCATATTCATAAGAACATAACATTTTGGAAATCTTACCCTGCAAAAGATATCTTAATTTCATAACATGGGATAAATCATAGTAGTGAAATGTAATCCCAATAATCATAACTTAAAACATGAAACTTTTTGTCATTCACACATAATCATAGAGAATCGTTTCTTAGTAGTCAAGACTCATATCCAAGACTATCTTAGCGGACAAAGTCCATTTCTGAACCGAGTTCACTCCTCGTTTCAGTCCTGTTTCACTGAACCGGATTAACCTATTGTTCTAGCCATGTCTATCTCATGAGATATAAATCTTTAACCAATGCATTGGAGGGAGATATAGGTCCAACCCATCTCACAATGATACCATTCTTATGTGTGCCACAAAATCATAAACCATACATCATAGCATAACCCATGTAATAAAAATGGGAATCTTAAACATCATGTCATCATAACATAATCCATATAAGATAAAATGACATCATAAAAATAATTCCATCATAACATAATCAAATCAATGTAAAAATAGGGATAGAAATAGAACCCTATATTATCTTAGATGGAAAATAATTTTGATAAAACACTTGAACTCCATTCTTGAGGAAAATATCCTTTCTACTTCAAAAACATTTTTCCTTTCTTAACATGTCATACAATTTTAAACTAAAGGAAGTTGATTAAAAATAAACTTGAAAACTTGTAAAGTAATATTCTTGGAAATAATGTTTTAAAAATTTATTCTTTCCGTATAAGTTAAAAAAATATTCTTCTCGTACTTTTGTCGGAAAAGTCAAAAAGTACGTCGTACGAAAAACGACAAAAGATTCCTTTCATATATTTTACTAAAAACTCACAAAAGGGTAAAATTGGATTTAAACAATTGTAGAAGGATATAAATATTAAATATTGAGGAAACATGGATGTGTATGATAAATATTCCCCAGTAAATTATGAAGTATAAAAAATCTTGGATAAAAATGAGATTGCGAGATTTTCCTTTACCTTAGGTCTGATTTTCTTCGTAAGTGTACGAAACTCCTGTATAATGATTTAAATAATGTTATTGACTTATTCCAGAATCATAATTATTTTTATAATATCATATATGGTTATATTATTAACTTCTTATTAGTAATATTTCATTACTACTTGTTATTCGGGTGTTTATTACTTTTTGTTCTTATGCGTGTTTTGTCGAATAAATTCTCATTATTATTTTTAGGTTATATATACCTCATTTACAGAATGTTATTAGTGTAATATATATCATATTTATTCATTCAATTCATTTATATAATCATTATGTAATGAATATCATGTAGAACGAGTCGCATCACATCGTGGAGACGGTAGGCCGTATGTACGCACGAGCGATGATATCGTTCCCATGATCGTGGAATTGTATTGGAGTATATGTATACTATTTCAGAATAAATATCACTTTAAAATAATCATATATAGTCATTATTTACACCATTATACCCATCCAAGTAAGGTGGTGGTGGAAAATATATTACACCACGGCGTGGAGACGGTATTCTGTACGTACGCACGCGCGGTGATTTCATTTTCCGTAGGATGGATAGATGGTTAAATAGGGTTGTTTCATACTTATAATAACATATCAATATATTATTGATACTGATGTTATTACTTCATAATGAAATAACTAAAGAATAATAAATTTAAGAAGAAATAAAGTTGAAAGAATCGGCAACGGACATTACCTCTTCTTTGAAGCGCCTCTTTGAGACCTCCTTTTAGGGCACTAAAATTAGTCTTTGAAGAAGACCAAGATGTCTAGGATGTGTATAGGGAAGTTTAAAAGAGAATTTGGCAGGGTTTGGACGAGATTGAAGTCTCAAAGTGGTTTGAGGAAGAGAGGGGGGAGGTGCCCTTTTATAAGGGAGGAGAGGGGCCCCTTTGGAAAAACTAAAAATAGTATTTTATTATAAAGTCATATTCGGTTTTTAATAGCTCCAAATTGATTTATTTCTAAGCTAAGGTTGGGATGGGTCAAAATCCTCTCATAAAATATAATTTAGACAAGTTTATGTATCTATTTTAACCTTATCATTTAGATTTAACTTTAAGTTAGATAATTTAACTTTTACCGTGTCTTCTTGTTTTCTTACACTATATGGTTAATAAACTTACTATAACAAGACAAACGAACCCCAAGTTGTTTATTATTAATATATAAAACCTTATCTAAGTCATTTGGCCGAACCTTAGATTTTTAAGAATAAAATAACAATTAATAATATAATATTTTTTTTATAAACTATTTTATGTCAATTTTGACACTATTTGGTAATTGATTTTTGTGAAAATCAAAACAGAATTATTAGTTCCAAAAAAGTTAATTAAATAAATACTAACATATCATATTAACCTATAAAATTATTTTAATTCATAAAAAGTCTCAAATTACATTTATTTGGGTATTTATAAAATCAATTATTTCAATATTTCATTTATAATATAATTACTGCATCATCATTGTGTCATAAATAAATTAAATTATTTAATGTCTAAAAATTAAAAATAAAATAACATTATGTATTAAATCGTTTTATCTTTCTAATGGATATTTATAGTTGAATTTAGCTTATGTATTACCCTATATTAAAAATGTTTTCGTTATTAAACTTTGATTTTAACTATTTTAACTATTCTTTAAATAAAATAATATTAAATGTCTTAATCTATTCCAAGTGGGTCTAAATGGTCATATTTTATTCCTAAGGTTTTTTTTGGTCGAATTAAACATATCCATTAGAATTAGGACATGTGTTAGGGTAATAATAATATCATTTTTACCCTTAATTACCCTATTTACTTTTAACCGTGGTAAAAAAAAGTAAAAAGTTACTATTCACCAAAAAATATTTTCATCTCATTGAACCAAATTTTATTACTTGATATTAACTGTGTCTCTCGGATTTTCGAAATTCCACTCACAGAAGCGGTAAAATTAAGTTTTATGTGAATTTGGAAATTCTCCTAGGAGGTGGGTAAAAGATGGTGAAAAGTTCAATAAAATTTTTATATATCGAAAATTATTATAAAATGACTCCAATGAATTGAATTGAACTTATATAGGGATTATGTATTAATTTTTACCTAAAATAAATTTAAATAAATAATTATTTAAATAAAAAGTCGGTTTTTAAATAGTAACCCAGTGTTTTCACTATTCATCAAAAATTGAAAGTTTTCAGAAAAATACCAAAATTTCACCCTAGGCTAATTTCGATATTCCGAATCCAAAAATGATGTCCATTTTGAAAAATAAAATTTACAAAATTTCAAAAAGTGGGTATTACTATTCATAACGGCTAGTTTTAATAATATTTTAATAGCATATCATTGTTTATTGAAACTTGGTATTGCGTACAACGGAAGCTATCGAGGAAGGCCGCGGTTGCGTGTAAATAAATCCAAGCTTGTGTTGTGTGTAGTGAAAGATTCCTTTGATGATTTATATAACATAAAAACAAAATATTTCTCATAAAATTCTCGGGTGTTACAAGAGATGTTACTATCATGATGATTTGTAGTCACCGAACATAGAAGACCTACAAAATAAAGAGTCAAAATCATCCATCAAGGAGAAAAACATTCATGAACTGAAGTCTATATGAACACCACCGACGTTAGAATAAGGGGATATCCACCCATGTGAGAATCAAAATTAGGAGGATTTCATATCATTATCATCAAACTATGTTTACACTAAAATAATTCATGAAATATTCAATACTATAATTTGGTGAACACTGACACACATGACACCAGACGACACAACTTATCTAAGCCTGCTAAAAGTTGAAAGGCGATGCTCGTACAGTGAAGTATTGAGGACCTCACCTTGGTAAAAGCTACGTGAAAAGTTTGTATAGTCTAGTAAAGGCACATGATCCCTTATAAAAGTTGTAAATAATGGGATAAAAAACTAGAGTTGGATGAAAAAACCCCAACATAGAAGATAAAGATTCCAAAACCAAAAATCTCTAACAATAGATCAGAGGAAGCACCAAAAGGGAATGAAACCTAGAAAATTGAGATTCAAAAACTGATAACTAGCAACAAAAGGTGAAGGGAATTTCCAAAATGGAACAAATTCCATAAAATCAAAACACCAACAGGGATGAGATTCAAGGATTCGCGTCCAAGACATTGAATAAAGGAATAATAACACTAGTATGGAAAACCTTGTTCCAATATTATAAGGAATGGAAAAAAGAAAGGAGAAAAAAAGGGGATAGGGACCTAGATAATTTGATGGAGGGGTAAATCCTAGGAGAAGGAAAACCTATGTAATGAGTGAATGAAATGTCAAATAATAAGATACTATGTCACTGCCCAAAGATACTTTGTAAGAAACCCAAATAGAACCCCAAAACAATAGAATAGTTGGGATAATGTGATGCCATCACAAATAGTTATCTCATTTCATTCATTTCAACCCTTATGGTTTATTTTTCTATAAGAGAAGGGGATTTTTAAATTTCACTTTTATGGTTCGAGTAGTGTATTCTCAATTAATTATGTGTTAAACATGGATTCTTTAATTATATTGGTTTATTTTGATATTGTTTTTATTTCATAGTGTATTTGGAATGGGTTATCCATTTCATGTATTGTGGAAACTGACATAGGTATACACCTTTTATTTATTAATAATAGGTTGCTAAGATCAATGAAAAAATTCTAATGAGTCTATTACTCACTTCTTGGAAGTGATCTTTATTCACACATGTACACACTATTTTCTTGATTTGTGGTCTTAGAGAGACTTTTTCATGGGGGATTGGTTGAATAGTCAGACTATAATATAGTAAGGACTAGTGAATATATTTTCAAATCTATAAATTTTATTAATTTTAATCCTTATATGGGTTTATGAGAATTGATATCCCACCACATGTTATTTATATATTAAATTTTCATTTAAATTTTATAGGGGATGTATGAATTACATATAGACATTAGTTTTTTCATGGTTTTATTTAAAATTATTTCTTTTATTATAACTTTTTGTGTGGGATTGATCTATACTATTTTAATTTCCATGGTAAGGTTATAGAATCATGGTGGACCAATCAATTTTTTTTAACTAAAAACCATATTCTAGGCTAGTACCTGAGATAATTCTCACCTTTATTAAAATACCACTTTGAGGATAGAGGTAATTCATAGTAATAAAATTAAAGTAAAATCAATCTCCAAACCCAAATGCTCCATCCAAATGTAAATTAGGTAATGAAATAAAAAAAATCATGCAAAAGAGTAGAAAATTGGGAAATTTTCTCATATATGGAAAAAAAGATATTCCCAATCTGCTATGGTTGGGAAAAAATTTCTCAATCTATCGATGAGGGGTGGGGTTGTTTCCACTGAAGGTTGAGTGTTGTTTCAGAAAGTACCTTCTTCACGTTAAAAAACTTATCTTTTAAAAATTAATTCTTTTAATAGAATTTTACGATATATAGAATTTTATAATATATGTTAATATTAGTGTTATAATACATGTTAAAAATTTGTAATTTAAAAATGCAAGGTTTTAATAAAATTTTATAACATATATATAATATATGTTTATATTATTATAATATTATATATATATATATTATATTTCATTCTAATATATGTAAATACATATTAGCATAAATATGTTAATATACATGTTTGTGTGTTATTATTATTATTATAATATATCCAAATATATATTATTTTATTATAATATATATATTAGTAATATTATATTATAATATATGTTAAAAAATATGTTTTATTTATAAAGTTAATCTTTTAATAAGATCTTATTATATATATATAACATATTTTAATTTTATTATAATATTATGGTATAATATATGTTTTAAAATAACATATGTTGATATATATTAGTATATATATGTTAATATATATTATTGTAATATTATATTAATATATGATAATAATAATATATTATTATTATTATTATCATATTTTTATTAGTTTAATATAATTTAATATATATTATTTTAATATTATAATATATGTTGATATTATTTTAATATTATATTAATATATGTTTATATATAATATTATTATGTGTATATGTATATATATTTATTATATAGATATATGATAATCTATAATATTATAATATGTTTATATATATATATATATTGTATTATATTATATATTAGGTGATTGGGGGTACAATTACAATCAAACTCAAAACACACACTCATACACTAAGGTCATAACCCAGTATATAGCCCCCCATAAATTATCTAGATTAAGCTCTGGTCTTATATTTATATATATATATATATGGGGTAGTCATAGGACGCCCCCTTAATCTATCTCCCCCACCATCATTCGGGGTTCATCCTCATGTTTACATATGTTGACATTGGTAGACTGTGTCATCCCCACCTTTGAGGATTTGTCTGCATGTCGACCCCTTTTGGGGCCGCACACCCACCGATGTCGCTCATCCTATCACCTGCCTTCTCTGAAATCATTTCCCAATGATTTCACAACATGTGTTTGTTGCATGCCTCACCACTATGCAGAGCCAATCTCGACCAATTGGCTATTAGAGCAACATCGACTAGCATTTGGATCATCATAGACCAACACCCCCCACCATTGAGTGGGGCCCCATTAATCATCTCTCAAGCCAGATGTCATGGTCCCTCCAACATTCTGGCATTTCTAACCATAAAATTGATACCCTAATTTAATTGGGGGCCAAATATAAGCGGTGGATGGGATTTGAACCCCGGTTCCCCACCAAGATGCAGTATTATAATATATGTTAACATATTTTAATGTTATTAAATATTTTAAAATATTTTGATATATGTTAATAATATTATACTGTAATATATGTTAATGTAATTATATATTATAGTACATGTTAATATATGAATATATTATAATATATGTAAATATTTTTATATAATATATGTTAATTTATTTTAAAAAATATATAATATTATAATATATGTTAGTTTTATGTTTTTTCATTGCAAACATAGTTTTTAATTTTATAATATATGTTAATGTATTTGATGTTAATAGTATTTAGAGAAATAATATTTATATAAATTTATACATAATAAGTAGTACAAATGAATATTGAATAATATATAATTGTATACATAATTCAAATTTTAAATCCCATGAAATGTAAAAGTAATAAATCATCGATGTTGATGTTTACTAAGTATCATACATTCCCACACCTTGTATATATATATATATATATTATATTTCATTCTAATATATGTAAACACATATTAGCATAAATATGTTAATATACATGTGTGTGTGTTATTATTATTATTATTATCATATATTGTTATAATATATCCTTATATATATTATTTTATTATAATATATATATTGGTATTATTATATTATAATATATGTTAAAAAATATGTGTTATTTATAAAGTTAAGCTTTTAATAATATCATATTATATATATATATATAATATATTTTAATTTTATTATAATATTATGTTATAATATATATTTTAAAATAACATATGTTGATATATATTAGTATATATATGTTAATATATATTATTGTAATATTATATTAATATATGATAATATATTATTATTATTATTATCATAATTTTTTTAGTTTAATATATGTTAATATATATTATTTTAATATTATAATATATGTTGATATTATTTTAATATTATATTAATATGTGTTTATATATAATATTATTATGTTTATATGTATATATATTTATTATATAGATATATTTTAATCTATAATATTATAACATGTTTATATATATACTATATTATATTATATATTAGGTGATTGGGGGTACAATTACAATCAAAATCAAACACACGCTCATACACTAAGGTCATAACCCAGTCTATAGCCCCTCCATAAATAGTCAAGATTAAGCCTTGGTCTTATATATATATATATGGGGCATTCGTAGGCCACCCCCTTCTTATATCCCCCCACCATCAGTTGGGGTTCGTCCTCATGTTGACATCTGTTGACATTGGTCGACTGTGACATCCCCACCTTTGAGGATTTGTCTGCATGTCGGCCCCTTTTGGGACTGCACACCCACCGATGTCGCTCATCCTATCGTCTGCCTTCTCTGACATCATTTCCCAATGATTTCACCACATATGTTTGTTGCATGTCTCACCACTATGTTGATCCAATCCCGACCGATTGGCTATTAGTGAAACAATGACTAGCATTTGGGTCATCATTGACCGACACCCCCCACCACCGAGTGAGGCCCCATTAATCATCTCCCAAGCCAGATGTCATGTGCCCTCCATCATGTTGGAATTTCTAACCATAAAATTGATACCCCAATTTAATTAGGGGGCCAAATATATGTGGTGGGTGGGATTTGAACCCTAGTTTCCCACCCAGATGTATTATTATAATATACGTTAATATATTTTAATGTTATTATATATTATAAAATATTTTGATATATGTTAATATTATTATATTGTAATATATGTTAATGTAATTATATATTATAGTACATGTTAATATATGTATATATTATAATATATGTTAATATTTTTATATAATATATGTTAACTTATTTTAAAAAATATATAATATTATAATATATCTTAGTTTTATGTTTTTTCATTGAAAACGTAGTTTTTAATATTATAATATATGTTCATGTATTTGATGTTAATACTAGTTAGAGAAATAATATTTATATAAATTTATACATAATATGTAGCACAAATGAATATTGAATAATATATAATTGTATATATAATTAAAATTTTAAATCCCATGAAATGTAAAAGTAATAAATCATAGATGTTGATGTTTACTAAGTATCATACATTCCCATGCCTTAGTACTCTAATAGGGTTCCCATATCAACAAGTCATTTTGGTAGATTTTGTGCTCAATTTCAAGTCCAGATGTGATGTCCTCAACAGTGGGTCTAACAAAAGAATTGGAACTAGCCTCTTATCCACTCGATTGTTTTACATGCAACTAGAAGTTGGATGGATCAAGGAGATGAAAATCACTGAGTGGGATCCCCAATAAGTGCTCCAATATGAGTAATGTGGCACTACATGATCTAAAAATGGCATAGGGTCGCAATATAAAACTAGAAGGCCAAACCGATGGGTGAAATATGATACTCAGTGTCCCAAATGGTTCCCCAATCAGTGTCATATCTGGTACACCACTCTGAAGAAGGGTGTGTGGGGAATGTCTTGGATAACACCATGTATGATGAGGAAAGTCCAATCGGTGGTAGTATAATGTTATATATAGTAGTCTGACTAGTGGAACGACACAGACAACATCAACGTGAAGGTAGGTCCACATTAGTGTAAAATGGATTGGGTGTAGCCTAAAACGGCATGGCCTGAGGGTGAGGAGCACACTCTGACTACAAAGGGATGCACTCGGCATTGTGTGTTTCACCTATCATCAACTGAAGAATCAAATCCAACTCAGTGTAAATGAATGTATCTTATGTCTCACGTGTGATCATATCATGAACCCAATTTATCCTATCACCTTAGGAAAAAAATGTTTGAAAATTAAACGCATTAAATAATAGAATAAAAAATTAATAATAAATAATTGAGAAGTGTGATAAATTTAAATTACCATATTATAGTATGCCCCTCCAAGTCAAGTGATAAATCATCTTTTCACTCACATATACCAGAGCATGTACTTACTGTGGGGACTATGATGAATACATCCTCAAAGATATCTAGTAACACGAAACCATTCATGTGAATCCCACATTGATATATATGGATCATAGATAATATGATAATCTTGATCCTTCTCTCTTGTAATTCATATACCGTTCACCTCTGTAACCTGACTCGGTGGCACCAAAATAGGTTTTTGATATCTGAACCACCTCATGATACTATCGAGTTGGCGCCACTCAATAATAAGAAAATAAATCAATGGAGCCACAACATCATAATTATATATCCTCAATGTATAGTATTTCAAGAGATATACAACAATCTTTCCTGCATATGGAATCCAAAAAATCTACAATGAGAGAAATAAATTTGGTCAATTTACCAACTGAATGTCCCAAAGGCCTTCTTTTTTTATTTTATTATGGATAATCCCCCTTTTAAGGGTTTAATGGGAACCCGTACATGACCCGTAGGCCCAAGGCAAAAGGCCTGACAAACCTGTAATACATGACCCGAAGGCCCAGAGGCATACCATGCACAATACATGACCCGTAGGCCCATCCCACTTGAACTACCCCTCCCCAGCTTTCTTCGTCATTGATCACCTATCTCCCCACCTTGCATTGCTGATCGGATAGCATTGCCCCGTACAAATCTGCACAGTGCCTGGTCCCAATGGCAGCTACCATACCCTCTCATTCTTCCAATCCAGTTAGCTCTGCATCTGGTGGCTGTTCTATGTAAACAAATAACAATTGATTTTATTCATGCATACCTCATCAATGGAAATATGATCAAATAACAAGTGATAATATGAAATGGAATGCATAGGATTATATATATACATCTTTGAGTATCTCTACATATGAATCATAATTAAAAAAAATCATGAATTATATAATTGGAATATATGATTGGAATAAAAATGCATATTAAACATTTAAATTACCTTCGAGAAAAAGGAACCATACGCAATGCATTGACTGATAAATATGTCACAAACCAAGGTATGGGTGTAGGGAATCAGGTCCATGATCACACTTATAATAAAAAAACAACTATTTATTTCATTTTTTCCATGTGTGATGCCTAGCATAGTTCTCTATACAAATATGCAAGTCATGTCAAACCCCAACTATACCAACCAACATGCTCAAAATCCCAAATTATAGGTAGGTGCATCAGATAAACATATGATCCAAAGTGATCTATAAATAAAGTTCCATTAATAAATAATAAAATGTATTATCTTGTATATATGTACAATGTCACCACATCTATATCTAGATCAATGGGGCCAAAATGGGTGTCCGTCCAGGGCATCTATAACCCATCACCTCTAAGAGTCCCTGGTGCATCTGGTAATGGCATGTATAAATATTTATGTCAAATATACTCCAAGTTGTATATCATAAGACTTTTAATAGTGACCTCATCCAAAAGAAGACCCAACAATATTGATACATCCTTTAATGTAATCTTCATCTCTTCATGAGGGAAATGAAATGTATGTGTCTCTAGTCTATATCGCTCAATCAAAGCACAAGTGAGAAAATAGTCAATGGGTATATACCCACACATGCTCAAACCAGAGAAGATATACTAATAAAAATAAGGGATTATAGGATTTGGAGTAATCTCATAGTGAAAGTGGTGGGCCATGCGTACTTTTAGTATATGGTTTTTCCCATTACCCCATAAATATCGTGATATGTGCTCACTTTGTGCGGTAAGAATCAATTGATCCTTAAAGCCTAGATATAGTAGTGTTGATTTTATCTATGTAAATGGTTAAACATATGGTAAACATATATTTTAAAATAATATATATATTGATTTGAAAAAAATAAGAAAATGAAAATATTCATCTAATAAACCTTTATACATTGAAAAAAACAATTAAAATAATCAATTGAACTAAAACAAATCATTTTAGGAGTGATGATAAAGCCACAAAGTTATCATTTTAAGGACATTGTCTATAATTATTCACATCTACCCTACACCAACCACATCATTATCACATCCCTTTATTCCAGGGCCAATCCATTTTATTTATCATGTGTGTTAATTTTAGACAACCTTGTCCACACAACCATGATAGTTTCGGCACTAAAATTAGAAGATATAGAGGGGAATTTAATATTGACACATCTAAAATTAGGCTCTACACTAAATTTTAAAAATCTCATGATGTGTTGATTTTATACACCAGATTGACATAAAGCTCCCATGATAGGTGAAGATGAGAATTTGTTACAATTTCATGTGATCAAGGCATCTTGTAAGCTTAAAAGTAACTGAATTCATAGGTGTGCTTATCTAACAAAACTGTCATCACCCCACCAACACTGGTCAGTGGATCTTGGCCGTCTTTAACATCATACCAACTTACTATCCTATGAAAATGATACACCTGGTATGATATAGAACAAGTTTTATTTAAATCAATATAGTTACCCAACTTCTTCTTACATGAATGTTACATCATTTTTAAGATAAAAAACATAATAGTGATACAATCCAAGATCCAAAGGTTCATTATATTGGGAAATTTAGGCTCATACATCACTTGTATATAATAAAACATAAAAATTATTTAAATAATTATTTTTAATACTCCTAAAAGATCTCACATTTTCTTTAGTACATTTAATCACTTAAAGATATACATAAAATAAAGGGGTGACCAAAAATCCCAGTAAAGGAAGGAATAATATAGAAGGAATGAGAGACATGAATCAATGGTGCATGGGTGAGCATAATCATCATCATCATTTCATAATCATGGGATCATCATCGTAAGAATGAGGTAAAATTTTGATAAATCCATGGAATGTGGAATGTGCATAATAATGAAATATCATAACATAGTAGCCAAATACCACATATAGTTTTGAACAAATCTAGCATCATGGTCATGCATAAATCATAGCAACATAATTTTGAACAAAGATAACATCATATATATTAATAATACAAATAATGTCATGAGATGTATCACATTAACAAATGCATTTAAGAGATATATAATTATAATCTCACCTATCACATCATAAAATGCTCATAATCATGCATGTCACATGGAAAGTGAATATATAACAATCTTATACATGAAATAAACCCATGGAAAGGGATGGTTCTCATAAGGGAGTCATAAATAAAACTTTAGGGAATAACTTTTGGGTTTTTCAAATTAATAATTGGGATCATATTTTGGCATTAAATATCATTTTTCTTTGAATAATAAACAACTCAATAGGAATCAAAGAGATGTTTTCAAAAATAAAGTCTGTTTTAAAAAATCTTTATAATTGGCTTAAAAGTCCAATTGATATGGTAAAAACATGTAAATACATAAAAAAGAAAAGTTAATTAATTATTAAAGGAATATTTAAGAAAAATGGAGGGACATCCATACAGAGAATAATGTGAAATAAAATATAACCCAAAAAGAAGGAATTGGGTTCGAGAATCCCCTTACTTTAAATCCCGCTTTATTTCGTCACATTTCCGCCTCCTAAATAATAAACTTAGGTTTATTAAAACATGGAAAAAGAAGTTAATTATTCTCATTTTTTCACAATTTATCAATTATAATCATTAGATTATATTTCTTAATTATTTTTGTCAAAGGTAAAATGTTTTGATATCATATTTTCCTTAAAATATTCCATCTTGCTTTTATTTAATGATGTTATTTTATTGATACTTATACATTATTAAGATTAACTCCAGAATAATATAAATACATATATTTATAAAATTATATATTATAAATAATTTATTATTATCATCTGTAAAGATTGGTGATAATAAAAGAATAGGAAATTTCCACATTGGCGGTTAACTGACCATTAACATGACATTTTCTAAAAAAAAGGTGCAAGATATATATTATGTGCTTATTAAAAATAACTTATGTGCTTATTAAAAATAACATTTTTATAAGATATTAAAATTATAAATATCATGTTAATTTATGGTTTAATTTTTTTTAAGAAGTTTTCTATTATAAAATAAAATGAGGAGATGGATTTTATAAAAGTAAAACAAAATAAAAAATGAAAGGACATTACCGCTTTTTTGAAGTTGTTTCTTTTCTACAGCCCTTAACTTCTTGAAAGCCTAGAGTTTGATTACTCCAGAATGTCCCTAATAATTCTATGTGAATTGAGAGTGGGGATTTTGGTATAGATTTTAATTTATAAAGTGTAAGGTAAGTGGTTTTCTAGGAGAGGGGTGACGGTAATTTATACTTGAAAAGATGGGTGTTTTAAGGAAAAAATATTGAATAAATTATAATATCCAAGGTAAACCTTTCAATAGTGATAATTTTTACATTATGAATCATATATAAATAAAATAAAATTTATTTAGTAATTTTAACTTCTTTATAAAACGAATTCATTAGTTTATTAAAATGGACAGTATAAAAAATAAAAAAATTTCATTTTAATGGAAAACTTTTGACTTTAGACTTTGGAAAATAGTTTTTCAGGTATAGAAAACAATTTTATTGTTTTTAAATGACTCATTTACCGAATTAAATATGTTTTTGTTCAATAAAACATTTCTATAATTTATTAGGTCATTGTTATATCATGAATGATGTAATTTAAAATACATTGGTTATAAAAAACTGTATTTTTACTATTCACCTAAAAATTAAAGTATTTTAGAAAATTATCAAAAAATATACCTTAGAAAAATTTGATGTGTAGATTATAAAAATGATATTAATTTTATTTAAATAATTTTATAACATAGGTAATTTTAATTTTTAATATACAAAATTATGATTTTTACGAAATACATTAAAATACAGGTTGTTAAAAATGTGCTTAAAGATTCTTTGAATTTTTAATCTTGATATTTATTTTATGGAATTATAATAATTATATTTTAAAAAATTAATCATGATAAATATTATTAATATTAAATTTTATTATTTTGAGATCAAGTTACTATTCTAACAGTCCAATTACTATTCCCATGGGTCAGGTTACTATTCCCAATGGTAAGGTTATTATTCCAACAATCACATTACCTCCAATAAATATCACTTCATTACTCCATTCCACATATACTATAATTCCTACCAAGGTTCTATATTTTCCTTTTCTAATATTTTTATTGGTTTACTAATATTTTGTTTCTTCTCCATAGTGTTGTTCGTGGGGACGATAATTCTAAAATATGGCGTGATCCAAAATTTCCCATTCTATTTTTCTTATTTTATATTTTATGTCCCATTGTAATGTTTGTAATTCTCATGGGCTTATACACTAACTAATTTAATGATCTCTATTAATGAAATAATGTGTTGCTAGTTTCTCTATATAATGTATGTGTAAAATGTTATATAATATAACATACATTTATTTAGGAAAAACTATCTTTTATAAAGCCTGAGTCATTAAATTATTCCCACTTTTAAAATTTTCATCCTTGAAATTTCAACACATATTCTCAGTTTTTAAGAGATTAGGGTACTTCTGTTTCATCATTTCCTATAATTTCCACATTTCCTCTTCATATTAATGGTTCCATCACAAAAATTTAACAAGGTGAGTTATATTGTTGTATAGAACTTTGTCAATATGGTCCAAGATCTTCACCTATTTATCCTAATAAGAGATTTCATTCTTCAGTTATACCACCTTCAGATTCAGTATATGTGAGGGATCAGGTATACACTTCCTCAAGATTGATATATAAAACATGTCATGAACTTGAGACATGTTTGGTGGAATTTCTAGATGATAGGTCTCCGCTCCTATACGATAAAGGATCTCAAAGGGAATAATGTACCTAGGTATAGTATTTATTTTCTTTAAAAATTTCATGACTCTCTTCCATGGTGGTATTTTAAGGAAAAATTTGTCTTCAGTATAAAACTACATGTCCCTTCAATGGTTTTCAGTATATATCTTCTATCAACTTGGGGAAACTTTTATATGTTGTTATATAGATTGAACCTTCTCTATCATCTCTTGCACAAAATCAATTCTATGTAGATTTCATTCACCAACTTCATCCCAAGAAGTAGGAGTTCTGCATCGATTCCCATACACAGCTTCATGTGGAGCCATTTAAATAATCGAGTGGAAGATGTTGTTACATGAGAACACAACTAATTGGAGATTTAAATCCTATATTCCTTTAAATTCAATTTATAAGGATCTATGTATGTACTCAAGTGTAAAAATTGTCATTTCAGATTATCCATCAATTTAGGGGTGATAGGTCGTACTGAAATTCAATTCATCATTCAGATCATGTTGAAGAATTATCTAGAATTAAGAAGTTTACCTTGGATCATGATCAAAGATGATCAAAATTGGTTACTCATGCAACCTCATCGCTTCCTTTAATTATATATTAGTAAATCATTCAAGTGATAAATATTCCCAAATAGTGATGAAGTGGGTAGTCTTGGTAAGTTGATCCACCACAACCCATATTACATTTCTTTCTTTAGATGTCTTCAGGAGACAAGAAACAAAGTCCCTGGTGATATTTTACCATTTTCCAAGTCAATATGGGAAATGGTTGCATCATCCTCTTGGACTCTGGTTGCTCTAATTTAACTTGTTGGAATAATAATCACTTTGAGGTGTACTCAATGATCTCATTCATGTTGTCCCACTATAATTGCTCTCGAATATCATGGTAGATCTTGGTACTTTAAGGATGAATAGAAAAAGATGAGCTATGTGTATTGTCCAATAGCTCTTTCTTTATCTCATGTGATGTAGGAATAAAAATTCTAGTTCAATGATCTCCCTAAATTGACTTTTTCTTTGAAGGGTCTATATAAATTCCCTCAATTGTGATCATGTTCCCTAATAATGTGACTTGTTTCATCAAAAATTCAAACTTCCTAAACTTAACACGCATTTTATCCTTTCTTAATATCATCAATACAATCCTTATGCTCATTATGTTCCTCCTTTATCTTAGTTTAGATGATAATATCATTGATAAATACTGCCAAAATTTTATCAAGTTAGTCTCTAATGACTCAATTCATCAAATCCATAAATATTGCAGAGGAATTAGTCAGTTTTAAGGGTGTCTCTATGGACTCATAGTGACCATATATTGTACAAAAGGTTTTATTTTGATTATAAACCTTCTTTTATTTCATTTTATGATATCCTAAATGAATATATACCATTGAGAAGTATTGACCTCCTCATGGTTGATCAAACAAGTCATCAATCCTTAGTAGGGGATACTTTTTATTTATGGCGATCTTATTGAGCTCCTGATAATTGATACACATCCACATTGATCCACCTTTTTTCTTGAAAAAGAGCACCATCACACCCCAAGATGATGCACTAGAGTTTATGAACCCTTTATCCAAATTCTCTCATAGCTTCTTATTTAACTCCTCAAGTTTTATCGAGGCCATCCTATAGGGGAATTTGGATATTACAGTGGATCCAGGTACTAGTTTTATTGAGAACTCTACCTCATGATCTAGGGGAAGGTTGGGTAAATCTTTAGGAAATACATTAGTATATTCCCTCATGGTGTGAATTTCCTCAAGGTTCATACTTTCCTTCGAATCAACCATTTAAGAAATGTTTTATTCTTTGTTGGGTATCAACACCCCCACAGTTGAAGGATTTTTCAAAGGAGATTCATGATCTTCCTAAAATTTGTACAGGAGCATGGTATGGTTCATAAAATAGAGATATATTTCCTTTTACTAATATTTAATGTAATATATATATAATTAGTGTTAACACATTCCAATTATAGTATCAAATTTCACCAAGGGAAGGTCGCAAGATTCTATGGAAGAATCTTACCATATATGCTAATAAGAGAAGAGTTCGACACTTCGGTTGGATTGATCACACCACTATATGTTTTTATAGATATCTCTACATCAAGTTATTGAGGTTTTGATTCAACAGTTCTAGAAAACAAGCCGGATATAAAGGAATGAATAAAACTAGAATCAAATAAAAAAAATTCCATTCTTGAGTGAATAGTAAGTGTACCTTATACGACTTCATTTTCATGTTCCACATTAGTCGTAGTAGTGGTACAATCTTTCCCTTTATCCTTTTGATTTAGTGGTTGTTGATGATGATTACCCTCAAAGACTCGTGGTTTAGTGCACTATATTTCATAGTTCCCTTTCTCCCTATGTAAAGACCCGTAAAATTCAAGGGAAATTTTTTTTCTTAATTTTCTTTAGAATTTTACAAGAGCGCGGTTTCAGACGGCACCTGATTCCGAGGCCCGGAGTGCCCGGAATTAATTTCTGAAGTTTGGATCGGGTACGTTCAGTGAACGAACGAGCGGGATTTCCTAAATTTTGATCCGGTGCTCGGAATTGAAATCCGAGGGCACCGATGAACTCGCAGCGCCGATATTCGCTTAAAGAGACCTTTTCGGGAGTTGCGTTTGTTGCGGGTTGAAAGTTAATTTTAGGGGTTTTTAGTTTGAGTTAAATAAAATTTGTTTAGAACAAATTTTATTATAACTTGTTAAAAACCTACCAAAGGAGGTTGGAAGTGGGACCCACACCCACTTAACCTCCCTTGGGAGGATTAAGTGTGGTGGGGCCCACACGAACCCCTAAACCTTTCAAATTCTCCCAACTCCTTTAACGCCTCATTTAATGGCTTGAGTTACCTTTTTAATTATGGGAGTTAAACCTTTTGAATTTCAAACTTTTGAAATTCTTTTGTGTTATGTGATAATAAAATAAGATGTTGTCTTATTTTATTTTGGGTTTTTGTTTGTCTACTTGAGAGGTGGAGAGTTCTTTCTTCTTCTTCAAAACTCAACGAAGAACGCGAAGAACGTCGTTCTTCAACGAAGAACTTCTCCGCCGAAGAACACGGTCCATCCGCAACGCCGTATCCGCGACGCGACGTACTTCTTCGGCGTCATCTCTTCCGCGACGGTTTTCCGCGACGAACGCCATCGACAACGACTCTTCCTCCGACGTCAAAGGGATCGACACCGATATTCTACGACTACGTCAACGTGCGACTATCGAGGTAGGGGTTCTTGAGTTCGTTGTTTTCTTTATTATTTGACTTTCCTCAAGACTTGACGAAGAACGCTCAATTTCCGACGAAGAACGCTGCTCCGCTCTTCTTCGTCTCCCGTGTCAACGAAAGAGAACACCGCTTCCTCCTCGGACCTTCTTCGTCGGCATACGAAGATTCGCCAACGACGTAACTCTTCGGGCATATCTCTTCATCAACGGATTGACGAACGACGACCGCGACGCCCGTCCACCACGACGTTGTCTTCCGCGGGACGTTGTCAAATCTTCGATCTTATACCCGAGGTAGGGGTTGTTGATTCAATATTTATTTATTCCTTTTCTTGATCATGGATTTCGCATGTCAAACATGAGACTTTTGAATGTTTTAAGTTGCGTTATTATTTTAACGTGAGGGGGGCCGGACCGCATGAACACGGCCGAACCCCCCCTCCATCGTTCGTGTTGATTTATCTTGCGGGTGGAAGCAAGGTGGCGTGGTGCCGTCGCACCACGCGGATGATCGTGCAAATATTTTACGCGGCGCCGTCGCGCCACGCCGAGGAAGAATCTTCAAGAACGCGACGCCGTCGCGCCGCGTTGAATGGAATCAAGGCACGGCGAAGGGGCGCGGTGCCGTCGCACCGTGCCGGATGACGAACGCCGCGGCCGGTTCCGGGCCGCGGCGGGACGAGGAGACCGCGGCCGGTTCCGGGCCGCGGCGGAAGAGAAGACCGGCGGCCGGGCCGCCGGCGTCGGAAGCCGAAGGGGGGACCGAAAATTTCCGGTCCGTTGGAGAAAACCGGCCGGCCAGCTGGCCGGCCGGAAGTCCTTAAAACCGGGGGAATTAATCCCCCGGCCGTCATAATAAAACCCCCCTCTTTAAGAGGGGGGAGGCGGTTCCATAAAGGGGGGGCAGCAGCCCCCCGGTTCCGCTCAAACAGGCCCCCCACGTGGGGGGGGGGGGGCGTTTTTAAAATATGGGCGCGGCATGTAGTCGCGCCGTCCTTCCCAAGAAGCGGGGGCTTAGCCCCCCGCGTGCCACCCTCGTGCGGCGCCAGGCGCCAGCCGCCGCGGCCTCCTGCGCCGTCGCGCCGCCGCGCCGCCGCGCCGCCCCGGGGGGGGGGTGGGTCGGGCCGGGTCTGCCAGGACCCGGACCCCCCCGTTTCAAACCAGAATTGGTTTTTGGCCCATAACTTGAGCCTCGGACCTCCGAATGACGAACCGTCTGCGGAAACGCGATCCTTGGATCGAGACGGTCGTTTCGATATATCGCACTCAAGGTTTCGGTTTACTTTGAGTTCGTCCGGGTTAGTTCGTTCACGAAACCAACCGGGACTTCGGAGCGGAAATGCTCGTATCTTGAGCTACGAATGTCCGATTGACGCGCCGTCAGTCGCGTTGTGTTCCTCTTAGTGAGACGGATCTTTTGGCATACTCCGCCCGAGGTTTGGACGCAGGTGGAGTACGGTCGGGTTGGTTTAGCCTTAAAAACCAACCGGGCCCCGGAGACGAAAATGCCAATAACTCTCAGACCGGGCGTCCGATCGACGCGCCGTCTGTTGCGTTGAGTTCCTGTTGACGATACGGAACTTTTGGATACATCAACTCTGGTCTTCGTGACAGTTGATGTATCAGCCTCTCGGCTCGTGGAGCGGACCCTCCGAACGAGCTTGCTATGTGCGGGAACCCTAGTGTTGGCTGCGACTGCTACGACTACTACTGCTACTGTGACTGCGACGACGACAGTACAGAGATCCTGTGTGGATTCGACGACGACGACTTCAGCACTCAGCGATCCTACGTGGATCAGTGCTACAGGTCCTGTGTGGGCCCGATCCTGTGTGGGTCCTTGCGCTCAGCGGTTCTGTGTGAGCCAGCGCCTACAGGTCCTGTGTGGGCCCGATCCTGTGTGGGTCATTGCGGGGGTTAGTTACCTATCGATCCTTCGTGGGTCCGACGACTTAGATGGATCAGTGATCATCTTTATCATCCTTGAAGAAGTATACCTGTGTGAGCTGAATCCTGTTGCTTTCCTGTGTGGATTGTGTTGTGCAATCCTGTGTGGATTATGTTTTGCTTTCCTATGTGGAATACGTATACTTTCCTGTGTGGACTGAGTTGTACTTGGGCTCGGAGATTGGAGCGTATTTTAATTGATGACTTAGGTGTATGTATGGGCATATACCTAAGCAGTGTCGGTTGTTACTTCGTGATTGTACTTTTCTTCGTGGTTTATCCTTTGTGGATTTGAGAGACCTTCAGGGGTCTCGGGGTCCCTACTGAGTAGCTTATACTCACCCCTGCACGGGCTTTGCCCGCACTACGTTGTGTTGGTTGCAGACGACGGACAGCGTTGACCTGAGCTGAGGCCTACAGAGCGGGACGGTACCCGGAGGTGGACCACTGGGCGGGACGTGCACGGAGCGGACGGCGGGACCCGTGGAGCAGAGGAGCTATCTGTACCCACCCTTCAGGTGGGATTTCCAGTGGACAGCTCGGTGTAGCGGCTTTTACTTTTCAGTTGATGTTTTCCCTTTCGAGTTGTACTTTACTTTCAGTTTGGGTTTGTATTCTGGCCCATTTACCTTTCCGCACTTTCAGACGTACTCTGCTTTGTTTAGTATTTACTTTCCGCTTGTTTACTCTGTGGTGTGAGTTTACTTTTCAAAGGCAATGCCTTCCCTTTTTACCGGGATTTACGCCTTGGTGCTAGTCGCCAGCCCCTGGCCTATGGAAGGCGGGCTTGGGGTAGTCACGGCACGGACCCCGAGGGTGGGTCGTGACAAATTGGTATCAGAGGAGTTCGGTTCTACCGCGAACTCTGATTTTTTCTATGTGAAGCAATAATGTTTAGCATATTGAGTGTGGATATCAGTCCAGGGAGTCCAGTGTTGGTGCGGCGGCCGACGTATCCGTACACCAGGACCCTGACTTCTGATTTCCGACTTAATGCACGAAAACATTGATTGCGTGTGTGTTTCAAAGTTTTCTTTGTGATTACTTATATCATCTCACCAGGTATACTGTTCTAACCGTGGCGCACCTGTTTCCTTTTCAGGATGGCCCCACGACGGCAGCCAGCTAGGGTTCCGAGAGTCGAGCGAGACGACAGCCCACCGAGCGACAAGGCCTCGGTGCAGGGCCCTTTTCCAGTAGTGGCACCGGCGGTAGCATTACCCGCCGAGCCCCCGATGCTTCCAGCAGCAGCCGCTGACGATGCACGTCGCCTCAGCGCACTGCATGAGTTTCAGCGCCAGCGACCGCCCAGGTTTCGCGGGGAGACGGATCCCCAGGCAGCAGAGGACTGGCTGGAGGCAGTAGTTCGAGTGTTTAGGCTAGTGAGGACACCAGCAGACCTCATGGTGATCCTCGCTGCGAGCCTACTACACGCAGCAGCAGGACGATGGTGGAGCTTGATGCTCCAGGTGCACGATGAGGCATCTCTACTTTGGACGGACTTTGAGAGCCTCTTTCGCTCGGAGTTCGTCCCAGCCACCCTTCGTGCGGTGCGTATCCAGGAGTTTCTACAGCTGCGGCAGGGCAGCATGACGGTCGCTCAGTACTCGGCGAGATTTACCGATCTCTCGCGCTACTCGACCGACATGGTACGTGACCCATTCTTCCGGGCCCGGACCTTCGAGCAGGGTTTGAGACACGAGATCAGGGCATCGCTGATCTCCCTCTGCATACCGACTCAGACAGGAGTACTGGAGCGGGCCCTTCTAATCGAGAGCTTCCTTGCTGAGTCTACACCAGCACAGCGACCCACCGCAGGGCGGTACGTGGCAGAGTCATCCGCAGCAGGCAGTCGACGGATGACTCAGGGGTCCAGACAGACCAGACCTTCGGGCAGACGATCTCAGGGCACTGGCTCAGCAGTGCGGGGCACACAGCGCGGAGCCAGTCTTACGAGAGGCAGACAGTGCTACTCGTGCGGCGGGCAGGGCCACATGGCTCGTGACTGCCTGACCCGTCGTGCCGAGGAGCAGCAGACGGTTGAGGGACCACCGAGGCAGAGGTAGAGGGTCGACCGTGGCGGTCCGCAGGGAGGAGGCGGACGAGGCAGAGGAGCTGGACGAGCAGCTGGTGGTGGCCGACGCTTTGAGGCTCTACCACCACCACCACCAGGAGGTCCACCCCGACCACAGGGAGCTGGCGGGCAGCGACAGGCACAGCTTCAGGCAGCAGAGGCCTACGACCACGGCGCACCCGAGATGATTCGAGGTACTATCTGTGTCTATTCCACCCTTGCTGCAGTTCTTATAGACACAGGAGCGAGTCATTCTTTCATAGCCGCTGCCCTTGTTCGGAGCTCGGAGATTCCGACAGAGCCGTTGGGTCGATCCTTACGGCTAGAGACTCCTACGGGAGCAGACTCGACGATTACGCACTGGTGCCGGCAGTGTGAGCTTACTCTAGGAGGCGAGAGCTTCGGCTGGGATCTTCTTGTAGCAGCGTCGAGGCCTTACGACGTCATCTTGGGCATGGATTGGCTATCTACGGTCCATGCACAGATTGACTGTTTTAGGCGCAAGGTGCGATGTGTACGCACCGACGGGAGCAGGTTCACCTTCACCGGCGAGAAGGGAGCCTTAGCAGCACAGGATGGACTTCCGTGGAGGAGAGGACAACCCATCACTCATCAGTTGGCTAGCCTTATCCTTGGAGCAGTTGACGTGCGGAGTCCTGGTTTTCCTGCAGTGGTGGATCAGTTTGCGGACGTTTTTCCCGACGACGTTCCAGGGCTACCTCCTCGCAGAGAGGTAGACTTTTATATTGACTTGTACCCCGGGACAGCCCCGATATCCACTCCAGCATATCGGATGGCCCCCGCCGAGATTCGAGAGCTACGGGTACAGTTGGAGGACTTGCAGGGAAAGGGGTTCATCCGACCCAGTGTTTCACTCTGGGCTTCACCGATATTGTTCGCCAAGAAGGCGGACGGGAGCTTGCGACTTTGTGTTGACTATCGTCGCCTGAACCAGGTGACAATGAGGAACAAGTATCCACTACCGAGGATTGATGACCTCTTTGATCAGCTCATGGGAGCACGGTGGTTCTCGAAGATAGACCTCAGGTCAGGCTATCATCAGCTCAGAGTCAGAGACGAGGATGTGCAGAAGACAGCCTTCAGATGTCGGTATGGCCACTATGAGTTCTTGGTTATGCCTTTTGGTGTAACCAATGCTCCAGCAGTGTTCATGGCTCTCGTGAACAGGATCTTTCAGCCATACCTCGATCGGTTTGTCGTAGTCTTCATCGACGACATTCTGATTTACTCTACGACAGAGGAGGAGCACGCCTATCACTTGCGAGTTGTTCTTGACACACTCCGAGAGCACCAGCTTTATGGTAAGCTCTCGAAGTGCCAGTTCTGGATACGTGAGGTCCACTTTTTGGGACACGTTATCTCTGAGGCGGGAGTTGCAGTAGATCCCGCGAAGATTGAGGCTGTGTTAGCATGGGAGCCACCCAGGAGCGTGACTGAGGTTCGGAGTTTCTTGGGACTAGCTGGATACTATCGGAGATTTGTGCCGAACTTCTCCAGAGTTGCGGCATCACTCACAGCTTTGAAGAAGAAGGGGAAACCCTTCGTGTGGTCAGAAAGATGTCAGCAGAGCTTCCAGGAACTGAGACAGAGATTGACTAGCGCACCTATCTTGAGGTTGCCTGAGGAGGGAGTAGGGTACGTAGTCTACTGCGATGCATCAGGGACCGGACTCGGATGTGTTCTGATGCAGGAGAGGGCCGTGATCGCCTATGGATCACGTCAGTTGAGGCCGCATGAGCAGAACTACGCTACCCATGACCTGGAGTTAGCAGCAGTGGTCTTCGCTCTGAAGACATGGTGACACTATCTGATGGGCGAGCGCTTTACAGTCTTTTCCGATCATCAGAGTCTCAGGTATATCTTCTCGCAGAAGGACCTGAACCTGAGACAGCGGCGATGGCTCGAGTTCCTCCAGGACTATGACTTTGAGATAGTCTATACTCCTGGGAAGGGGAACGTAGTAGCCAATGCCCTCAGCAGGAGGACGAGCATTCAGCTACTCGAGGAGGCGACGGAGCAGCTAGCCTCTTTGCAGATATCCTTCGTGGATAGAGATGGAGCAGCCTTTCTTCAGTCTCTCACAGTCACTCCTCCACTACTGCAGCGAGTCAGGGAGGCACAGCATGGGGACGCTGACTGTGAGACACGGCGTGCACAGATATCCTCGGGACAGGCACCTGATGGTTTCTCCCTTGGAGCAGAGCACGACATCCTTTTCAGAGGACGTACCATGGTACCAGTAGCTTTGCGAGAGGAAGTGCTGAGAGAGTTTCACACTTCTCCTTTGGCGGTACATCCTGGAGTGGCGAAGATGTACCAGGACCTCAGACGACAGCACTGGTGGCCGGGCATGAAGAAGGCTGTAGCAGAGTTCGTTTCTCGATGCCTCGCCTGTCAGCAGGTGAAGGCAGAGCATCAGGTACCAGCAGGCTTGGTACAGCCCTTGGAGGTTCCGGAGTGGAAGTGGGATGGCATATCTATGGACTTCGTGACTGGACTTCCACGCACTTCCAGAGGTCACGACTCCATTTGGGTGATTGTTGACCGACTCACCAAGTCGGCACACTTCTTACCCATCAGAGAGCAGGGCTCAGTGGAGAGCTTGGGACGTCTCTACGTTCAGGAGATTGTGCGGCTCCACGGCGTGCCATCATCTATCGTTTCCGATCGAGATGCCCGCTTTACTTCCCGGCTTTGGAAGGGGTTACAGGAGGCGTTCGGTACGCAGCTACGTCTTAGCACAGCTTTTCACCCTCAGACGGATGGTCAGACGGAGAGGACCATTCAGACTCTCGAGGACATGCTCCGCGCATGTGTCCTCGACTTTGGTCGTAGCTGGGAGGACCACCTACCCTTGGTGGAGTTCGCGTACAACAACAGCTACCACTCCACCATCGGGATGGCACCGTACGAGGCGTTGTACGGCCGACCATGTAGATCTCCTTTGTGCTGGACAGACCCTGGGGAGTCAGCACTGGTGGGACCGGAGATGGTCCAGGCCACGTCAGAGAAGGTCCAGGTCATCCAGGAGCGGATGAGGACAGCTCAGAGCCGGCAGAAGTCATATGCTGACAGGAGGCGGAGGCCACTGGAGTTCGAGGATGTCGACCACGTCTTCTTGCGGGTCTCACCTCGACGTGGTATTCGGAGATTTGGCCGAGGCGGCAAGTTATCTCCGCGCTTCATCGGACCCTTCCAGATTCTCAGCAGGATTGGCGAGGTGGCTTATCGCCTGGCTCTACCACCTCAGTTGCACCGGGTGCACGACGTCTTCCACGTATCCCAGCTGAGGAGATACGTGCACGACCCGACGCACGTCATTGACCATGGGGAGCTTGACGTTGACGAAGGGGCGACTTTTACGGAGGTCCCGGTGGAGATAGAGGATCGACAGGAGCGGGTCCTGCGTGGGCGATCGATTCCTCTTGTGCGCATCAGATGGTAGCACGGGAATCTCCAGCAGAGCACTTGGGAGCGGGAGGCTCAGATGCGTGCTCAGTACCCTCATTTGTTTCCCTAGTTTTTGATGTATCTTTACGGGGACGTAAAGCCCTGAGGTGGGAGTAATGTAAAGACCCGTAAAATTCAAGGGAAATTTTTTTTCTTAATTTTCTTTAGAATTTTACAAGAGCGCGGTTTCAGACGGCACCTGATTCTGAGGCCCGGAGTGCCCGGAATTAATTTCTGAAGTTTGGCTCGGGTACGTTCAGTGAACGAACGAGCGGGATTTCCTAACTTTTGATCCGGTGCTCGGAATTGAAATCTGAGGGCACCGATGAACTCGCAGCGCCGATATTCGCTTAAAGAGACCTTTTCGGGAGTTGCGTTTGTTGCGGGTTGAATGTTAATTTTAGGGGTTTTTAGTTTGAGTTAAATAAAATTTGTTTAGAACAAATTTTATTATAACTTGTTAAAAACCTACCAAAGGAGGTTGGAAGTGGGACCCACACCCACTTAACCTCCCTTGGGAGGATTAAGTGTGGTGGGGCCCACACGAACCCCTAAACCTTTCAAATTCTCCCAACTCCTTTAACGCCTCATTTAATGGCTTGAGTTACCTTTTTAATTATGGGAGTTAAACCTTTTGAATTTCAAACTTTTGAAATTCTTTTGTGTTATGTGATAATAAAATAAGATGTTGTCTTATTTTATTTTGGGTTTTTGTTTGTCTACTTGAGAGGTGGAGAGTTCTTTCTTCTTCTTCAAAACTCAACGAAGAACGCGAAGAACGTCGTTCTTCAACGAAGAACTTCTCCGCCGAAGAACACGGTCCATCCGCGACGCCGTATCCGTGACGCGACGTACTTCTTCCGCGTCATCTCTTCCGCGACGGTTTTCCGCGACGAACGCCATCGACAACGACTCTTCCTCCGACGTCAAAGGGATCGACACCGATATTCCACGACTACGTCAACGTGCGACTATCGAGGTAGGGGTTCTTGAGTTCGTTGTTTTCTTTATTATTTGACTTTCCTCAAGACTTGACGAAGAACGCTCAATTTCCGACGAAGAACGCCGCTCCGCTCTTCTTCGTCTCCCGTGTCAACGAAAGAGAACACTGCTTCCTCCTCGGACCTTCTTCGTCGGCATACGAAGATTCGCCAACGATGTAACTCTTCGGGCATATCTCTTCGTCAACGGATTGACGAACGACGACCGCGACGCCCGACCACCGCGACGTTGTCTTCCGCGGGACGTTGTCAAATCTTCGATCTTATACCCGAGGTAGGGGTTGTTGATTCAATATTTATTTATTCCTTTTCTTGATCATGGATTTCGCATGTCAAACATGAGACTTTTGAATGTTTTAAGTTGCGTTATTATTTTAACGTGAGGGGGGCCGGACCGCATGAACACGACCGAACCCCCCCTCCATCGTTCGTGTTGATTTATCTTGCAGGTGGAAGCAAGGTGGCGTGGTGCCGTCGCACCACGCGGATGATCGTGCAAATATTTTACACGGCGTCGTCGCGCCACGCCGAGGAAGAATCTTCAAGAACGCGACGCCGTCGCGCCGCGTTGAATGGAATAAAGGCACGGCGAAGGGGCGCGGTGCCGTCGCACCGTGCCGGATGACGAACGCCGCGGCCGGTTCCGGGCCGCGGCGGGACGAGGAGACCGCGGCCGGTTCCGGGCCGCAGCGGAAGAGAAGACCGGTGGCCGGGCCGCCGGCGTCGAAAGCCGAAGGGGGGACCGGAAATTTCCGGTCCGTTGGAGAAAACCGGCCAGCTGGCCGGCCGGAAGTCCTTAAAACCGGGGGAATTAATCCCCCGGCCGTCATAATAAAACCCCCCTCTTTAAGAGGGGGGAGGTGGTTCCATAAAGGGGGGGCAGCAGCCCCCCGGTTCCGCTCAAACAGGCCCCCCACGTGGGGGGGGCGTTTTTAAAATATGGGCGCGGCATGTAGTCGCGCCGTCCTTCCCAAGAAGCGGGGGCTTAGCCCCCCGCGTGCCACCCTCGTGCGGCGCCAGGCGCCAGCCGCCGCGGCCTCCTGCGCCGCCGCGCCGCCGCGCCACCGCCCCGGGGGGGGGGGGTCGGGCCGGGTCGGCCCGGACCCGGACCCCCCCGTTTCAAACCAGAATTGGTTTTTGGCCCATAACTTAAGCCACGGACCTCCGAATGACGAACCGTATGCGGCAACGCGATCCTTGGATCGAGAAGGTCGTTTCGATATATCGCACTCAAGGTTTCGGTTTACTTTGAGTTCGGCCGGGTTAGTTCGTTCACGAAACCAACCGGGCCTTCGGGGCGGAAACGCTCATATCTTGAGCTACGAACGTCCGATTGACGCGCCGTCAGTCGCGTTGTGTTCCTCTTAGTGAGACGGATCTTTTGGAATACTCCGCCCGAGGTTTGGACGCAGGTGGAGTACGGTCGGGTTGGTTTAGCCTTAAAAACCAACCGGGCCCCGGAGACGAAAATGCCAATAACTCTCAGACCGGGCGTCCGATCGACGCGCCGTCTGTTGCGTTGAGTTCCTGTTGACGATACGGAACTTTTGGATACATCAACTCTGGTCTTCGTGACAGTTGATGTATCAGCCTCTCGGATCGTGGAGCGGACCCTCCGAACGAGCTTGCTATGTGCGGGAACCCTAGTGCTGGCTGCGACTGCTACGACTACTACTGCTACTGTGACTGCGACGACGACAGTACAGAGATCCTGTGTGGATTCGACGACGACGACTTCAGCACTCAGCGATCCTACGTGGATCAATGCTACAGGTCCTATATGGGCCCGATCCTGTGTGGGTCCTTGCGCTCAGCGGTTCTGTGTGAGCCAGCGCCTACAGGTCCTGTGTGGGCCCGATCCTGTGTGGGTCATTGCGGGGGTTAGTTACCTATCGATCCTTCGTGGGTCCGACGACTTAGATGGATCAGTGATCATCTTTATCGTCCTTGAAGAAGTATACCTGTGTGAGCTGAATCCTGTTGCTTTCCTGTGTGGATTGTGTTGTGCAATCCTGTGTGGATTATGTTTTGCTTTCCTATGTGGAATACGTATACTTTCCTGCGTGGACTGAGTTGTACTTGGGCTCGGAGATTAGAGCGTATTTTAATTGATGACTTAGGTGTATGTATGGGCATATACCTAAGCATTGTCGGTTGTTACTTCGTGATTGTACTTTTCTTCGTGGTTTATCCTTTGTGGATTTGAGAGACCTTCAGGGGTCTCGGGGTCCCTACTGAGTAGCTTATACTCACCCCTGCACGGGCTTTGCCCGCACTACGTTGTGTTGGTTGCAGACGACGGACAGCGTTGACCTGAGCTGAGGCCTAGAGAGCGGGACGGTACCCGGAGGTGGACCACTGGGCGGGACGTGCACGGAGTGGACGGCGGGACCCGTGGAGCAGAGGAGCTATCTGTACCCACCCTTCAGGTGGGATTTCCAGTGGACAGCTCGGTGTAGCGGCTTTTACTTTTCAGTTGTTGTTTTCCCTTTCGAGTTGTACTTTACTTTCAGTTTGGGTTTGTATTCTGGCCCATTTACCTTTCCGCACTTTCAGACGTACTCTGCTTTGTTTAGTATTTACTTTCCGCTTGTTTACTCTGTGGTGTGAGTTTACTTTTCAAAGGCAATGCCTTCCCTTTTTACCGGGATTTACGCCTTGGTGCTAGTCGCCAGCCCCTGGCCTATGGAAGGCGGGCTTGGGGTAGTCACGGCACGGACCCCGAGGGCGGGTCGTGACACCCTACAGTTGAATCATTGAACCATGGGTGGTTCCTTCCTTTACTCCATCACATTGGTTGAATTCTTCATGCATATTTGACATCCATGAGCTTCATGGCCTTCTCTTCCACACTAGAATAATTCCCCCATTAATTTGAGATAATCCCCATGATGTTTCTTCCTATATTTTTGAAATGTTAGATATTTTTGACATGTTGGTGGTTAGATATTCTTTCCTCCTTTGTCATTCAATCTACTATCTTGAAACTCTCTTTCATTTATTATCTTCATAAACATGGGACCATTATCTAAAAGTCATCTCTACTTTGATATCACATCAAACTACTTCTTCATAACTACCAAAATCTTAGATAGCTAGATCCTTTATAAGGTTTTATTTTAAACCACAAAATAATCTATTTATTTTTTCTATCATTGTTGATAAAAAAACCCGAAGTGTATCCTGCAAGCCTTGTGAAATTTTCCTTAAAAGTCACAATAGATTCACCATCATTTTTCTTAACATCTAGAAAATCTCTATCCATATTTTTTTGAATAGTTCAAGGGAAATACTTGTTAAGAAATGACTTCTCAAAGTCTTCCCACTCCATTTCTTTCATTTCATCCTTCATCTTGGCATTCTTTATCAACATCCACTATTCATCAGCCTCTCTATATAAATGATAGACATCCAAGGTGGATTTATCCTTCTTAGAACAATGGAGCATAGAAATGATCTTATCTATTCAGTTAACCCATTATTCCGCAACAAGTGGATTAGAATATCCACTAAACTTTGGTGGTAATTGTGTCATAAAGGACTCGATGGTCAGTTTCTCCTTCTTGGTTCAAGGTGGATGTTCCATGATTCAAGTTATTTTTCATAGCTTGAGACAGATAGGTAAGCGTCACCATGATTTTTTAAGCTCCACCTATCATTTTATTTGGGATTTCATTCAAACAATCATTGCATTATCCCTCACATTTTTTGTTGGTTTGGTTTCTCCTAATTCCAATCATTTTCTGAAATAGAAAAGGTTTGAACAAAATATAAGTCAGAAAATAATGAATAAATAATTTATTATTATGAGAAAATTAATTCTAAATTCATATATTATGGGATCTATATGTTAAGATTTTTTCTCAAATGATTCTTATAGGACAAAGAATTAATTTAGATATATATCATTCATAATGGTTTGTATAATGTTTATGATTAACCGAAGCATAACACCTCAGAGTTTCAAACTAGGCATGCATCAAGGCCTCTTTTTCATGTACTAGGCGAAGATCGAGTCAATACTCAATCCACCCTTTTGGTTTATTACCCCTAGGTAAATATGTATCCATTCCACATCCACCTATAGTATTAAAATAGGGATTTTATTGATCAAAAACCACAAACTATTATACTTTACCAAAATATAGGATGTTTACCGATACTGGAACTTATCCTTATGGTTTTCAATAATTTTTTATAATCCTAATTACCAAATTAACTAAAATTTTCTCTAATACCAACTATAGTGACCCAAATTCTTTTTACATGACTATGACATCATTTTTAATATAAACTACATAAAAGTGATACAATCCATGATCTAAAGTTTTAATATCTTGGGAAAATTAGAATCATACATAACTTGTACATAATAAACTTAAACATTATTTAAATCCTTATTCTTAATCCTCCTAAAAGATCTAAAATTATTCTTAATACATGTATTCACCTAAGGAAATACATCAATTAAAGGAGTGAGATAAAATTTCAATTAGGTAAGGAACAACATAGAAGGAATAAGAGACATGAACCAATAGTTCATGGGTGGGCATAATAATCATCATCATTTTATAAGCATGGGATCATCATTGTAATCATGAGGGAAACATTTGATAAAGTCATGAAATTTGGAATATTCATAGTAATGAAACATCATAACAAAGTGGTCAAATACCATACATATTTGTGAGAAAATCTAGCATCCTTTTTCACACATAACATATGTGATTAAATCGTAACATCGTAATTGTGAAAAAATATACCATCATATTCACACATAATACACATAATATCATGATATATATCATATTACCCAATAAATTGGAGGTATATATAATTTTAGGTCCACTCTTCACATCATAAAATGCTCATAATCATACATTCCACATGGAAAGAGAACATATAACAATCATAGTCATGAAATAAACCTATGGAAAGGAATGGATTTCATAATGGTGTCATAAATAATACTTTAAGTAATAACCTTTGGGATCCCAAATTAATAAGGGGTCATATTTTGGCATAAAATATCATTTTTCTTTGAAGAATAAACAAATCAATAGGAGTCAAAGATATGTTTTAAAAAATAAACTGTTTTTCAAAAAAATATTTGTAATTGGCTTAGAAGTCCTTTCAACATGGTGAAAACATGTATATACCTAGAAATAAAAGTTATGAAATTTTGAAAGTATGCTTTGAGGATAATATAAGAACATACATACTGAGAATTATGTGAAAGATAAGATAACCCAAAAATAAAGAATTGGGTTTGAGATTTCCTATACCATAAATCCCGCTTTTTTTCATCACTATTTTTCCTCCTGAATAATAAACTTAAGTTTATTAAAACACGGAACCGTAATTGAATTATGTTCATTTTTTCACTTTTGATCAATTATAATCATTGGATTATATTTATGGTGCCTAAGTAGTCCTTTAGTTCAATGGATTTTTCATAACTATATGAAAAACCTAAATGGAAAGAGGTATTTTAAAATCACAGCAGCAGACTATATGACAGGGTGAAGGAAAGCACTCAAAAAATGCCTATTTTTCAAGAGTTCACCGGAAATATTGGGTGACTGGGTTCTTGATAATTTGCAGAAGCTTTTCACGATTTCCCGAAGCAGATACACTGTGTTTTTTTAGAAATTTCACTGCAAAAAGGATTGAAAATAATGAAAGTGGTGACCAAATAGGAATTAAATTATTTTGGAATTGTCCAAACTTACACATAATTCCATAGAAACTCTAGGATGTCTTCAAAATCAGAACATGTGGCTTAACTTCAAAGAGGACACCCTTCAGGGTTCTCACATAGAATAATCTCACCCTACCGACCTTATTGAGTAACTATCAATGATAGCTAATAAATCCTGCACATATAAGACAATATGAGGGAATTTAGAAATCATTAAAAAATAAAATAGAAAAAAACAGAGAAGCTGTAAAAGGTTGGAAAAAGGATTTGGGGATACTAGTTCATATCAAACTAATGTTTCCATAATTCATTTATCTTGGGACTGTATTTTTTACTAACATGGGATTTTTTAAAACCATTTATTTAATTTGGTAAAAGAGAAAATTGGATAACAAAATGTTGAAGGGATCCAATAGAAATAAAAAAATGATTTTGAGTGTGTAATAGAACAATTGTCATAGCCAATCCTATGTCTTTCCAAGATTTGGTGGAAAGGCCATCCAAGATTTATGCGCAGCGTAGGAAGGGAGGGAATTTCCACATTCTATTCAAAAAATAATGAGCTCATGATAAGAATATCAGTGATAATAATGTAGGGTGGGGAAAATATGTAAATAATTTTTTAGTTTGTTATTTTGTTATAAAGTTGTTGGGAAGGGGGTGTCTAGAAGGTTCTAGTGGAGTCCATAAATAAAGGACGTATGGTCTGTATGGGGGAAAGAATGTATTTGGAGAGTTAGCAGCTACTGATGATTGGTGGGTTAGGCCACATGCCTTGGGATATGTGCCTTCTAGGGAGATCCTTCGCCTTCTTAATTCGTCTTCCTCTTCTATTACTACATTTTCTTCTTCCCTTCTTCTTCTATCTCTTATTTTACTGTAATTTATACTGTATTTAATTGAAGTTCCAACTATTATTCTCTCTCACCCTATTGATTCATATCAATTGGTGTTTTCATTGAGATATTTATAGAGAGAGAAAATGACAAGAGATAGTTTCTTGAATATGCGTTTTCTGGAGCAATCGTAGTGGCTTGAACAAATTTGTATGAGCAGCACAATAGGAATAGGAACTCAAGATAGTTGTGGAAACATATATGATGGGGTTGAGGAAAACGATGTCGAAGGTGTGGAAACAAACTACGGTAGAACTTATGCATAAGATTCTAGTGACTATGGCAGATATTCAGAAGAAGAAACATGAATTTTAATTATTTCTAGAGAATTGTTTTGCACGACAAGAAGAAATAAGAAACCATAGTGTAGGAGTGGTGACAGATCAGAATGACTCTTCTCTAATTAGGTCAGAGGAGTTGTCCAAGATAGAGGAAATATTTATGAACCAAGCTTGATCAAACTAGAGAGGGTAGTTTCCACAAGAGTCTCTACGGGCCAAGTATTGTGAGGTGAAAATTTCCCAGATGACACCAGTGAATGAAGTAAATTAACAAAATCTAAGGAACAAAATGTAGAAAAATGGAAAGGTGCGGGTGGAATCCAGTTAGGAATTTTTAGCTGGGAGAGGCAAGGGTGTTCTTAAACCTTGTTATAATGTCTTTTATTTTGTGAAGGTGTCAAGGAAGGAGGCAATGAATGCAACAATTGTAGCACCACTGGCTTCAACCTTACCCTCAGAGGCGTTCACATCCATTCTTATATCTTAAATAATAAACGAAGATTACAAGGGAGGTCGGGTGGATGAAAAGGCTATAGTAGGGAGTTGTGAAGATCTATAAGTGGAAATTGTTGGTATTGAGATTCGTAAAGAACTACCACACTGTAATGAGAAATAGCATGAACCTAATATTTTTTCTATGAAGGAACGGAAAGAAGCCATTATGGTCAAAGAGATTGCTCAGGGGAGGAATGTAAGTATGATGGCAGCATAAGAGACTAAATACATTTTCAATAAATCCAAGATGCATTTAGCCCTTGTATCTGACAATCAAGCTTCATGGTTGTCAAGGCCACCACCAAAGCCCCCACCATGGATATGTTTGGATGTTTTTCACTTTGGCAATGGAAAAAGGGAACCATATGACAATCTGAGCAAACATATCATGATAGGAGTGGGAGTTCCTTATAGTTTCACCTTCTCACCTTGTGGACAAGGAGGTTTTAAGATGATGGAATTGATAGGTATATGGGTGATAATAATGTAGGTTGGGGATAATTTGTAATTGATTTTTTTTGTTTGTTAGAAAGTTATTGGGGGTGTCTAGAAGGATCTAGTGGAGTCCATAAATAAGGGACTTGTGGGAGATTTTCTTTTTAGGGAGATCTTTCTCCTTCATTCCTCTTCCTCTTCCATTCCTATTACTTCTTCTTCTATCTCTCATTTTAATGTAATTTCTACTGCATTTAATTGAAGTTCCAATTGTTATTCTCTCTCTCCCTATTAATTCCTATCAGCTCATGGATCCAATCAGAAGTTAAAATAATCCTTTGAAAAAAATATCCATGAAGATGTTGATGTTTATAAGCAAATGAAACCACACTTATCATGTGATCTTAAAACTCCTAAGATGATACCCACCAAAGTTTTTGTTGTTCCCAAGAGACAGACTTCTCTAAAAATTTCATAAGTCAGTTCAAAAAAATATTCAGGAGTTTATATATGTTGAAATGGAAACCATACCTCACAACGAGGTAGGATTCTTTATTTATACATGATAAAATAAGTACAATAGATAACTCACACTGATGTGATACATGAATATTAAAAATATCTAATACTCTTAACACTCCCCCTCAAGCAGAGACATATATTTATCATGCCCAACTTGTTACATAAAAATTGGACACATGGTAAAGGCACCCCTTTTGTGAGAATATCTAAAAGTTGATCAGAGCTTGTGAACATGGACAAAAGTGATTTTCTTCTTCTCAAAGTTTTCTCGAACGAAGTTATAACCAACTTCAATATGCTTTGTACACTCATGAAATTATGGATTTTTGGAAATCTTGATAGTAGCTTAATTGTCACACCAGATATGTGTCAGTTTCTTAAAAAATATACTCAATCTCTAGTAGAATTTATTGTTCCCAAATAGTCTCTATAGTCACATATGTCATGGATCAATACTCCGACTCTGCACTTAATCAGGAGACAACCGTCTACTTCTTGCTTCTCCATGAGATCAAATTTCCTCCAAAAAATACTGAAAAAACATACATAGATCTCCTAGAAAAGAAAAAATCCATCATAATCTACAACACATAATGCCTCAATATCTTTATTTCCACGGTCAGAATATTGAAGACCTAAAATTGCATTGGGTTTGTTTGGGGATTCCATAAACCAAATTTTCTAACAACATAAGTAATATTGGGTTGAGTCATCGTCAAATACATAAGCTTCCCAACAAGTTGTCTATATCTGTTGGGTGAAGGAAACATCTTGGTGTCAATATGAAGTGATTTTTCTCTAGGTTTGAGGGGTGAGTCAAATGAATCAAATTGATTCATTCCAGTCTACTGCAAAAGATTAAGAATATACTCTCTAAGATATAAAAAAATCGGTACATATGGAGACCTCAATCCCCAATAAATGTCATAGTGGACCCAAATCCTTTGTGTGAAAATTCGGATGAAGGATTTGAGTCGATCAATGTTTGTAGTATCACTGCCAGTAATGACAATGTCATCCACATAGACTATCAAGAGAATGTTTTCTCTTGTAGGATTGATGATAGAAAATAGAATAATCTATTATTCTTTGACACATGTCAAAGCTAAGAACAACTGTGAAAAATAACTCGAAACAAGAACGAGGTGAGTGTTTGAGGTTATACAATGATAAGAAAATGTGAAAAACCTTGAAAGACTACCCCTGAGAAACAAAGTTTGGTGGTTTCTCCATATAAACTTCTTTTTCAAGAAAACCGTGAAAAAACATTTTTAACATCTAGCTAAAGAAGAGGTAAGTGATAGAAGGCGACAAAGAGATATATAAGCGAATCAATTTCATCTTAGCTATCATAGAAAGGTATCAAAGTAATCGATGTCATGCATCTACACATAACTCTTGGAAACAAGTCAGGCTTTGAGACATGATTAAGAGAACTGTCGAAATTGAAACTCACCATATAGATCCACTTGCAACCAAAAACTAGTTTATCTGAAGGGAGATGAAAAATATCCCAAATATTATTGGTTTCAAAGACCTAAAGTTCATCATGAATTTCCTTTAACTAGTCAGGATGATATTTTACCTCAACTACAATGCACGATGTCGAGTGAGAAACCGGTGTCGCAATAGCGCTAGTGGTAGCCACAGATAATCCCTGATAAGATTGAAATGAGTAGAAACCTTTTAAAAACACAAACGTCAACTTCAGTGATGAAGTATTAGGATAAGATGAATTTTCAGGTTTGGTAGGAGCATCAGGCCCCAGAGTGCCAGGTGTGCTAGATCGGTGAGTATATACCTGACCAAATTGTGATCCAACAACATCACTAGGAAGAGATAGGGTTGGTGTGGGTATTGAGATATTGTGGAAAAATAACCTCAAAATCATGAACGACAGATAGTGGTGGGAAATCAAGAAGAGAAAAAATTGAGGATTTGACAAAGGAAGCGTCAACTGAACCGAGGCGACATAACGACACAAATATGGAGAGAAATAGTTATTTTTTTATTGAGTTTGGGAGTATCCAAGAAATATTCATTTGAGAGCACACACATCAAACTTGGTAATCGATAGGAAAATATATTGAACATAACACACACATCCAAAAATGCGTAGAGGAAAGGAATGAGGTTCTGATGTTGGAAATAAAGAATGAAATGGTGTCTCCCCTTGAAGAACAAACGATGGAAGTCTTTTGATAAGATGAGTGGTTGTGAGAATGGAATCTCCCCAAAAAATGATCGGAACTTTCTTCTAAAATAAAATTAAACAAGAAACTTTTAACAGATTATGGTTCATTCATTATGCAACACCATTTTGTTGAGGTGTATTGAGATAAAAATTTTGTTGGATAATTATATTATCATCAAAAAGTGATGAAAATTTCCAAATAAATATTCACGACCATTATCAGAATACAAACAATGAAGTTTGACAGAAAACTGGGTGTGATTTCTTGATAATAGGACTGAAACACAGTAAAAATTTCAGAATAATTTTTCAAAAAATAGACCCAAGTCATTGGTGAAAAATAATTGATGACAATAAAAAAATATCGATAGGCCAATATAGATGCACTAGGACCATGTCACCATATATCAAAATGAACCAAATGAAAATGAGTGGATGTGTGGGAAATTTCTCGGGGAACATAGGTGACATGATGATGTTTTGCATAATGATAGGGCTCACAGTTAAAAGGAAGAAAAGGACTCACCTTGTAAAAGGTTTATGAAGAATGGGGGAAGGTGGATGACCAAAGAAATAATGAAGTTGAAGGGCATGAGCAGAAGTGTCCGGACAGGCAAGAGTTGGGACTGAGGCAAGCACATACACACCACCCTGAACGCGTTCACTACCAAGCACCCCAGTCATGGAATCCTATTGAAATATAACCAAAGTAGGTGAGAATATGGTCTGGAACTATAAATCAAATGCAAGTTTACTAATAGATAGTAAATTAAAGGTACAACTAGGAAAATTTTCAACAATGAATAGCGTTAATCTAGACATAATCATACAACTCCCATAACCATCAATATGCACTCTCTAACCATCGACCATAGTAATATCCCCTCTAGTTGAAATTGAGTGATAGTATTGAAGAACACCTGAATCCTCGGTGATATGCTCTGACGCACCAGAGTCAAGAACCCATGAGATGGACCATTGGGATAGACACACTGCTGGAGGATCTCCATGAGAAACTATGGTGTTCAATGGTGTCATAGGGTGATAGAAGACAAAAAACGATGGTCGTTGGGTGTTGAAGATGCATGTTGAGAAGGTACTGAAGGTGCACAAATGATAGACAATGGGTGGTGATTCATTATCCACTGTGATCAATCATGGTAGAGGATGTCGGGATAGTAGGCGCAAAAAATGCACAACCAAAACATTTGGGTATCAATTAGTTCATAGAAGAAAGAGAATCATGGATAGCAGAGGGGTGAAGTTTAGTAGTTTGAGGTGTCGCATAGGGAGAGGTGACCGGCTGGAGGGGTCGCACAAGGAGATGTGATGAGATAGGGGTTGCTGCATAGGTAGGGGTGATCGTCTGGAGGGATCGGTGCATAGGGAGGGGCAATGAACAAGAGGTGTCGCACAGTAATAGTAATGTTGGAGGCATCACACAGGGAGATTCTGCGTAGGGAGGGGTTGTCACAATGGAGGTGCAGACAGGCACATGGTAGAAGGGACCATTGCGCAGGGGGTCAGCACGGAAGGAACCATCACACGGGAGGCAGGACGTGTAGGGTGGGGAAATAGGAAAATAGAGGTACACACTAATCGTCCTCTGATGTCATGTTGAAATGGAAACTGTACCTCAAAATGAGGTAGGATGATTTATGTTTAAATGAGAAAAGGAGTACAATAGATAGCTCACACCAACGTGGGACATGGATGTTAAAAATATCTAATACACTTAACGATATATTTATTATAATAATATATAAAGAAATTTTGGCATATATGGAATTAGATCAGCCGTTTTAAGAGGGTAGGATTGTCTCTCGCATTCCTTGATAAGAGGAAAAATTACCATTTTCATGGAAATCCCAGTTTTTCAGGAAACATGTCTGGATGAAAGAACACTCCCAGTTTTCCTTTAAATTCATGTTGATTGACTACAACCAAATAAGGACTCAGCAAGTCATTGTGTATTTATGACTGAGGTTTTACTAGGCGCTCTTGGTTGCAATTTCCAATTCCAGCTCGAAGAGTCTCTCCCATTCCCATCAATATCAATACACTTATGGCCAGAGGTTCATACCAGGTCATAAATGTCTATATAGGGGTTTAAAATAATTTATTTGGGAAATCATAGAGCAACAAGAGGGTGGGAAAGTATTGGAGGAAAGGGAAATTGGATCCCTTCAAGTGGAAGATGACTTGTAATGCTTTGTCGGTTAGTTCTCTCAATGGGGAAGGGCTTGTATCCTCCAAAACTATGTTGTTGGAAGGGATAACATTTGTGATATCAATTATGGTATTAATTAAAAGATGATCCATCCATAATTTATGTGCAGGGGTTGTGATGGGAACCAGGGATTTCAGTTAAAACCTAAGAATGAGAGTTCAGTGTTCAGCAACAGGAATACTTGTAGGAGTTAATGGACAATAAAATATATAATGCCTTCAATCCCCTTAAAAATTATTGAAAATATATAATATCCTAATGATATTCTTATTAAACCAATATAATAAAAACAAAAAGCTTACGGACAAGGAAGTTTTAACAATACAATACCAGGTCATACCCATCTCAAAAAAATACTAGTCACAATACTAGGATCAAGGGTCTTCTTGGAAAATTTTTTAGCAAAACACTGAAGCATTCCACAAAAATTCTATCCCAGTGATAGTACTATGCATGTATTAAAAAGTTCACAGACCTGATAAACTATATCAGGCCTGTAATCTTCAGGGTTGTTTCCATGTCTCTAGTGAAAATTGGAATGGTCATCCGAGTTCAAAATCTGGAAATTATGCATGAACTAGCACAGCCAATAAAAATCATTATGTGGACAAAGGAATCCAATAAATTTCAGTGATAACTTGCACTACACAAAATAAAGTATTTGCCTGCTGGAAGGAGATGTGGATATTCTATCCCTGGATATCACTACCAAGGTGAGAAGGGGTGCTTAACAGGCTAGACCAGTGCAGTCCAAACTGAAGCCCGCATTTTACTAGCCAAGAAATGGCCATCCCATTTAAGCCGCCTTTAAATGTTGTCTCAAAAAAGTCCAATCTGTGGATAGGACTAGCCAACGGGCCAACCCGCATTGTATAAATCTCTTTATAAATATTCTAAGGACCAACGAATTTACTTATCATCCATAATACATGTTTAATTAAGAAATATATTATCACTACTTACTGGGAGAAAAAATAAAGCAATGCAGCAACTAAATTACACATATAAACCACACAAAAGCAATATGTATTTCATAACACCAGCAGAAAACATCCAAACTAAACACTACTTATGACAGTAAAAGTAAAACGTACACGAAAATATTTAATTCAAACCACATTATTGCCACATTGCAACCAATATAATGAAAATAAAACTAAGTAATATATAAAATTAACATAACACATAAGAACATTTTTCAGAGATAAAAACATGTATGATATATCATTAAAAATAATAAATTAAACTTAAAATGAATTAAACAAACCAAAAAATATCAAACAGACATGTTTTCATGTTGATGTTAGAATACTATATCAAAAAAAAGTAAATTTGGGTCCTCAAAGTAAATCAATAAAACATTCAGACCAAATAAAAATCAATAAGAATATAAATCAAACAAAACATTTTTTTTAAATACATTCAAATATAAAACTATTTTATTTGACCAGAAAATATAAACAATATAAAAATACTGATTATGAGATTGGAATAAGAACACCTCTATGAGAAAGATGAGTAATCATATACTGACACAGCTGGAAACAATGAATCACGACACTGTATCCATCTCAAAAAATGGAAAATAAAATGAATTGGCATTTAATAGAAAAAATATACTAAAAAAATAGGAGAAAACAAACTATATATAACCTGGAGAGGTGAAGGGAGGAGGAAGGTAATAAAAAAAGATTAGGGTTTATCCCTCTCACTTGGTTGTAGTTTATCCAGAATTCTATATGAAATCCTACAGTGGAGAAAAATGAAGGGTCCTGTAGATTTAGTTAGAGTTTAGGTTGGATGGATTCAGACAAAGAGGAAAGCTCCAAATGGTTTCGGTGGAAGAAGTGTGGATCCGGTCAGTACGACGGGATGTCCCACTATAACAGGTGAGGGAGCGTCGAGCCAGAGGAGGGAGGGAAGGGATTTGGCACAGCTTGAAATCTCTAGGAGGGAGATGGAATGATAGAGAGGGTGGGAGGAGGGAGTGGGGGTGCATTGGAATTCATGTGATGTGCGAGGGAAGTGAGGAAAGGTTTCATTGTGTAATATTGTTGGTAAAAAACAAAATAAAGGGTGGGAGGGGGAAATAAAATTAAATAAATATTTTTTTATTGTGTGTTATGACCATAAATCATCATTTTAATGAATAAAAATCAATCAATCCTTTTAAAAATCAATCTAATTTTGTACGGGGAAGCATATAAAACACCAAAAAATCAATCTAATTATTTTTATAAGAGAAACATTATTATTTTTTGTTTCATTGAAGTAATTTTTAAGATCTTCTAAAGTATAATCATCCTTGTGAAATTTAGTATTGACTTCATCACCTATATCAAATCATTCTTAATTGAATTCATGTTATAAATCTCCAAGTGGGATATGGAATGACAAAGAGAGTGTGAGGAGGGAGTGGGGACATGTGGGACTGTGTGTGATGTGCGAGGGAAGTGAGGGGAGGTGTCTTTGTTTAATATGGTTTGTAAAAAACAAAAAAAGGGGTTAGGGGGTGGGGGCAATGAAAGTCGATCAATATTTTTTAATTTCTTATTATGACCACAAATCATCATTTTCCCAAATAAAATCAATCAATCGTTTTGAAAATAAATCTAATTTTGTATGGGGAAGCACATGAAACTCAAAAAAATCAATCTAATTATTTTTATAAGACAAACATTATTATTTTTTGTTTCATTGAAGTTATGTTTAGCATAATCTAAAGAAAAACCATATTTTTGAAATTCAATGTTGACTTCATCACCTGTATCAAATATTTCTTGATTGAATTCATGTTCTAAATCTCCAGGTGTGAGATGGAATGACGGAGAGAGTGGGAGGAGAGAGTGGGGGAATGTGGGACTACGTACGATGTGCGAGGGAAGTGAGGGTATGTGTCATTGTTTAATATGGTTTGTAAAAAAAAGTGAGGGTAATGTAAATCATTCAATCTTCTTTAATTGCCTGTTATGACCCTAAATCGTCATTTTTTTTAAAAATAAATATTTTTAAAAATCAATCTGAATTTGTATGGGTAAGCGTAAAACCTAAAAAAATCAATCTACCTTTTTTATAAGAAAAAAATTATTTGTTTTTGTTTTATTGAAGTGGTTTTTAAGATCCTCTAACGCAGAATCGCCTCTATGGAATTCAATGTTGACTTCGTCACCTATATCAAATATTTCTTTATAAAATTCATGTTCTAAATGTATATACAAATAATATGTTCAGTAAAATTTCAGAAAAAATTCATAGACTAAAATGAGATGAAGTTCAAATAGTTTTAAATTCTTAATTCATATCCATCATCTAGTTGCATAATTTAATGTCATATTTCATTAAAAAGTAATAAAATTCAAACTAAAATTAATTCACATATTAAACAATGAATTATACATTATAAGTTATATAGAATAGGTATCAATGCAGGGCATATGCACGTAACTATATAAAACTATATTATGCACATAACTATAGAAAAATTTATTATGCACATACCTATAGACAACTATATTATAAAAATTGAACCCAATCTACATAATATATTTAATAGTATTGAAAGATCACATACCAAAAATAAATGAAGAATAATTTGAATGATCATAGTGCATATACCCCTGTAAATTGATACTGGAAGTTTTGTATTACAATTTAAATAATAGACAAAAAGTATTTTAATTACCTTTATTTTTAATAGGGGTATATGAATTATGATAAAATAGAAACACATGGTTTAAAATTGTAAGGTTGGTCTAAAAAAAGAGTTTAAACCTACTTAAATAAAGGGAATTAAAATTTATAGTTTGTTTAAAAGAGATTAAACTAACTTAAATAAAGGGAATTAAATTGTAATACAAAACTTATAAAAAACTAACTTTAAATGTTAAATAATATATATGAAATATTTTAATCTTCATTATGTGGAAAATAATATACACAGTTTGGTTAAAAAAATTAAACCAACTACACTACAATGTATTGAAAGTACTTTTAAAAAAACATGTGGTGAATGTCGTATTTGTAAATATGTTTTCAATTTAGAATTGAAACATACAGGAAATTAAATATTTTATATCATTGGGTATGAAGACGACATTGTTATATCACTTGAAATAGATCGTCGGGATGTTGCATCATAAGGCAGAAGCTGTAAGGAAATAAAATTTAAAGTTAGGCCCCAAAAATAACTATACATGTTATGTAAAATGGGTTTTAATGAAGTACTCTTAGTTTTTTTAAGAGTTCTTGAAATATCTATTTTGGTCTGCATTATCTATAATGAAGAAAACTTTGAAAGAATTTTGTTCTAATGATTGTGGTCTGTTTTGTATATTGAATTCTGACACTTCAACATCGACAAGAATAGTAGTATATTTGAATAAATATAGGTTAGCAGGAAATCTAAACTCATCATTCTCCTATATTTTAGATAACTTCTTTCATTAAAATTTGTACATCCATAATAAAATAATATATAAATATTATTCAATTACATGAATTAGTATATATCTTAGCTCTAAAGTTGTTGACATAAATTTTATAATTTGTTTTTTGAAGAGGAAAATTGTGATAGATCTATAATTACCATTGATTAATAGTTGGAATTGGTATCTAAGAGAATAAAGTATTCAAGTTAGACCAAGTTTAAATTTATATCAAAGATGTCATAAATTGATATTTTTTCTACGCACCATTCAATGTCTCAACAAATTATGTAAGATAGAAATGTAATTTGTTTTTATATTATAATAAACAAATGTTTTAAAATTATTAATGATATATGCAATCTGTTGGGTGTAAATTTCTATGACATTCTTTAAAATTGAATGATCATTTCAAACTACACCATGATAGTCATAAAATGTCATAAAAATTGAATATGAGATTGGGAATTTAGAGAGTCTACCTTGGAATAGTTGATGGAGGTGATTCATTACAGTTATGACACCAAATGTTTCTATTCAAGTGATTTGACTTATTTCTTCAATAAATGCATGGTTCATAATACCAGATGTAGTTACTATAAATTTTTGGACTATAGCCATCATTGTGCACTTTGTAACCTGTAATACAAGAAATTCGTCATTAATGTGTACCATGTTTTAACTGTGTTTTTGATGAGTCAAGAGTAAAAAATTAAACTTCCACTAATGAAATCCATTATCTAACATAGGTTCATGATCTAATTTATACTATTTTTTTCTTTTTATCAATCATCCAAAATAATTTTCTAGACAATATAGAACATATATAGGATGTTTTTCTCATGTTATCACAAGTTTTTTGCAGTATTTTCATCATACAAATGAGTAAATAATGTTAAAAAAATCAAAGGAAACAACATCACTGATTTAATAAGTTTAAAGCATGAATATGTTAATGTATATGTAAAATTTGAAAAGTTACCATGACCAGAATCTTATAAAAAATTACAAATGATAGATAATATACAAAATAAATATTCTAATCTGATATTAGTAAGACAAATGATCACCTTTCTAAAAGAATGCAGTATAGAAATTTTTGGATCGAGTGGAAGCTCTATTTCATTCATATTTGTTGTAACAATTACTGTGTTTTAAAAAAGTTGAATGAGATTTAATGAATAAACAATACCAAATTTTTCTTTAGGAATTTGATATTTAATATATAATAAATATTGAAAGAACATAATGATGAGTCGCTTTGCATGCACAAGTTGCAGGACTGAAATGTTGGTTCAGTTTCATCCTTGAAAATTATTATAATGAGTTCACCAAATGCATCCCACAAAGTGAAACTGATAGTTATTCCTCTATAAAATTTAATTGGAAATGTAATATAAATTCCATTATAAACTATTAGGGTGATTATGTTTGAAAATTTAAATTCAAATTACCTGTCATCAATTATAGTTAGTTGTATTTTCCTGTTATTTTCCCCCATGATTGGATTGTATAATGATGATGCAACTCTCTAATAACATATAATATAATATTACCATTAACGAATGTATAACATAAATTAAAATGATGATAAATAAAAAGAAAATTTACCTATGATAAATTTCCCAGGCACACTGCTTTGTTTGATGTCATAAGATGGAATGAAATTGAATATGAAATGGGGCGGTTTCATGTCAAAAGGTTTTATATGAGTGTTTGAGTTAAAAATGATTTTTTACACATGCAGACTTTCTAAATAATTCCCTTTATTTTCAATAATCTGAAATTTATATATCACATAACACAACACATCAGGTAGAATAGTTTTTCACTTGGTTATAAGTTGTTGTCAACTAATTTTTTCTTGAATGGTTGTTTCCTGCAAATTTTAATAGCACTCCTCGGTTTAAAATAATAGTGTAGATAGTGATAAATAAATTGAATTGAATATTTATTTGAATAAGGGTTGATGTAAATTGAATTTTGATATATATTTTCATTAGTATTTCAAGAAATGTTGAAATAAACAAAACAATTATTGGTTAATAAGATGTATGAATACTCAAAGGTAAGTATAGTTGCACAGAAACATCAAAGGCATGTGCATTTTCACGATATGTAGAAGTATTATTTATAGTATGTGTAACAAATTAATTGAAGTAATATACTATTTGATATGCAATATACATATTTGGATGCATACTACATATATCTATTAATTTTAGTAATATAATTTGTGAAAATTACTTCAGATGAATACCCGTGAAACAAATATCAATCAAGATGCCCATTTACAAATCCATTTCATAGGTAGGTGTGTGCGGTAATATACTCATATAGTATGCATAATTTACTTTTTTCACATATTTTATGCAATAATGAGATGTATACAGGGCATATCTATTAATTACATTAATATATTACTGTAATTAAGCTAATTACAGTAATGTATTACGTTAATTAAGCTAATTATAGTAATATACTCTATGGTAATTTCAATTTTCAAACCAGTATGCACAGTACATTTTTATTCAGATGTATACTGTACATATTTTTTGGTTTAAACTGCAATTAAGTGCAACATGCATAGTTATTTTTTTTCTTAATCAACAACATGTGAATTTCTAACGTGCTTTACCTAGCCACCTATTGTCCATCTTCATATTTATATCCATTTTCTTTATGAATTACATGTATTCATACTCTATCAGACACAATGTATGATGTAATATATTCATGTAAATTTTGGTGAAATACAATGAATGCAGTAATATACTCTATGAGATACAATGTACATTTCAGTAAGATACAATATATTCCTATACATTTCAGTGAGATGCAATATATTACTGTACATTAGTGAGATACAATATACTCTATGATATATAATGCATGTGGTATTAAATATATGAGATGATATATATGCAATAATATATATGTATATATATATATATTGTTAGATATAGTGTATTTAGTATTAAATCCGTGAAATACAATACATCTTATTGACATACAGTGTATATGGTATTACATGTATGCATGCTCTGTGAGATATAATTTATGAAGTAATATATTCCTGTACATTTTAGTAAGATGCAATAAATATGTGAGATACAAAGTATGCAGTAATATATTTTAGTACATTTTAGAGAGATACAATGTATGCAGTGAGGTATAGTGTATGATTTATGAATACAATGTATGTACTAAGATATAATGTATGCAATTGGATACATTCCATCAAGATACAAAGTATTCTCTATGAATACACTGTTAGTTCATATGCTCTATCAATCTTCCTAATAAAATTTTAACATATTTAGTACTATTTCAAGTGTTTTTCTTAAATTTCATACATGCAATACATAATTATAACATACATCTATTAGTAGATAGTAACAATTCAAATAAGCACAATATAATGATTAATTAATTAGAAAACATATATAAATATAATTATTAATACAATGTATACCATAGCTTAGATTTTATTATTTATAATTTTCGATGTAAAGATATAAAATCTAACTCACATTTTCATCAATAAATAGTAAATTAATGAATGCTATTTAATCTTATAATTTTGATGACTTTGGGAACCACATCTGAATGATGTCTACTTCAATTTTCAATTTTTCATCATCTTCAATGGAAATTTATTGTAATTGAGTATCCAAATAGGAAATTTTTAATAAATTACATTAATAATGAAAAAATAATTTTTTAGTAAATATTGCATTATTATAAAATTAGTAACATAAAATAAAAAATATGTTAAAGCTATAAATTTTCATAAAATGTAATAGTTAAAATTTCTTTATTCCATATAAATTTTGGAATATTTATTTATAAACAATGTTAGCTGTATGCCTAAATGGTTTGTTATCATTGTCACATATCAGTAATTTCAAACCTCTCTTGTTTGTTACTCTAGACATTTCTTCATATAACTTACCATGACAAAAAATAGTTTATCGTAAGTATATGCCAATAAAAGAAAGATATTGTCCTTGAATTTTGTTTATAGTCATTGCAAATGAAATAGTTAAAGGATATTATCCCATTTAAAGATTGAATGGACACCTATAATCTAAATGAGTCATATTTACTCTGGTTATGAAATTACGTTTTCCACAATGAGTGTCGGTTAGAATCTGAGCTCTGATTACATGACCTCCCAAATTCATGATTATTAATCGCATTCCATTGAAAATTCCATAATATTAGTATACATTTCTCAATAACATAATTGGTACCCCCACTCTAAGAATTAATTTATGACATGGAAAACCAGAGATAATGATTCCATTTAGAATGTCTAGGGTATATATGTTCTCTGGTGTGTCTCTATCTAAACTTTCTTGGCTGACTAAATCAAAATTGAGATAGAATTTCTCTTTTCATGAATGATAGCATGAAATCATTAAATTTCTAGACAATATCACATGTTGGTGCTAACATATCTTGTCCTTTTATGTATTATGGATAATTGTACTTCATAGATAAGGAGGGGTATTTGCTTTGAATAATAACATCTACTAGGTTTTGAAATGCAGTAAGTAGAAAACCTTCTAGAATGTGAATTTCTATCTTATCGTATGTTTTATCACCAAGCACGCCATTACCTATTTTCATAATCCAACTTGAAAAATCTTAGAGTTCAAAAGAGGCCATAGAGTTCTTAGTGTAAAGTGGTGTCTTGTTCACAGTGAGGTGAATAACATGATAATGTTTCCATAGATAATAGGAATTTAGACTTGTAAATACTATATCGCTTCCCATGATACACAATGGATAAAATATACTAAAAATATTCACCAAAGATAGTTTTTTTCCATCAAACGATAGATAAGAAGCATACAATATCTTTGTTGACATTATGTTCCTCAAAGTATGATCCAAAGCTTCAAAGAAATATTTTTGTACCATTGGTTCCTTATCCCAAATAGTTAATTTTGTTTTTTGTAAAAGTTCAACCAATTCACTTCCTTGTTCTATATTTCAAGTTGATTTATCTATAACAACAAATTGAATACAAAATTGAGAGTGTGTTGTTCTCACACTAGGAATCATCAAGGATGTTATACCACTTAAAGATACAACAAGTACAATATGTCCATATGAGTGAGGTTGTGGAATTATTATTTTCTATAAGAAATTTTTATTTGTGCCTCCATATCCATGTATAAAGAAAACACCTCTGGTGGGAATGTTTGATTCATTAATAATTGTCGTTAGCACATTTTCTTGTTCATTGGTTAGTTTTCCATGTATAATAGAGAATTCTTCTCCAAGGTTGTCCTTATTATAATTTTTTTCTGATGAAATCAATTTATTTCCAATGAATGTAGTAAATGAATCTAGAAAAGGCATAAGAGGATAATCATTCAATGATATTCTGTGGTATTGAAGCATGTTTTCAATATCCAATAATGCATATTATTGTAGTTGATGAGTTGTGATATGTATTTCTGTTATCATAACATCTTCTTAGATATGAATAAAATATGTATTTCAGAAATAATTTCTATCAAATAAGGGAAGAAAAAATAGTTTCAGGGTAAGACGCAGGATATAGAAATTGGATAAAGTAATATAATTAAATTTCTAATAATGAGTTAGTTATTTCAAAAAAAGTAAGATGGTTGGGTTATGATATACAATTTTTAATTTTGTGAATGAGTTAGTTATTTATTTTAAAAACAATAAAATAACACTTGAATTTCTAATAATAAATTATTTTCAAAAAAAGTATGTAAAATGTTTATAAAATCCAATTATACTGGATGTAGTAGTGGGCATACAGTTTGTAACACTATGAATTCTTTAAATAAATGTTAATTAAATTCTCTATGGAAAAAATTATACTTTCTCAACATAGAATTAATGACTATTATAGTAGTCTTAAGAAAAAAAATATTTTTTTTCATATCATTAGTATTTATACCCAACATAAAACATAAGCACAAAGTATTAAGTTAAATAATTAATATATATGATTACAATCAATAAATATTTTGATACAGGTATACATTTTAAGTTTCAATTATAGACTTTATAGGATTTAAATGAATATTTACAGGACTAGAATCCATTTTAAAACTGAAGAGGATAATTTGGATAATACTTGAAATGCATACAATTGCATGAACTTTGGGAAAGATAAATGGATATTCTATGTTCAGTTATTTAGATAAATAAAAAATAGTATAAATATGGTATTACACCATTAGTTTATTGGTTGTATTATTAGATATACAATAGGTAATATTTTAGAATTTATGCATCATGAAAATAACATGTTACGTTGATTACGTCAGATTAAAACATAGATATTGACTATATATAAACAATAGTAAACCTTTACACAACAACACTAACTTTTGAATACGAATACCCGTAGAAATTTCATATTGTCTAGTGTATTTACAGTTGTAAGTTCTATTGTGAATGCACAAAATTAATGAAAAAATGAAAAGAATATAAAAATGGGAACTCTTTTCATTATGTAATTTAGAGTTATGTCATAAGTAAATATAAAAAGGATAAAGTAATACAGTAATATAAAATTAAAATACCTTGGAATTATAACATGTTTTTTGAATGTATTTAATATCTTCAAAAAATATTTTCCAGCTGCTACTCCATACATGGTCTGGTCATGAAAATTTGTATGAGAATAATAAGTTAGAAAACAACCTCTGTAAGGAATTCCTCATTTCCAAAATTGAAGTCTATGTAATATCCCCAATGAGTTATGTATCATCGCTATGTAATCACAAAGCATTGTAGGATTCTCAAAAGGTGTGATGGATGATATGATTGATATTCAAGATATCATTAAAATAAGTTGGACCACAAACTTTAATGATAAAAATTCTAAGATAATATAACTCTCCAATTGTGGGAGGAACATAATTCAATATACCAATAGAAAATCCTCACTTTCTAGGATATCATATTTGTTCTTGATTTTGGTAAATAAAGTTTTTTGGAAATCCAGTATATTTGAGATGTAGTGATTTAGGGTAAGTTGTGTTTACTTCGAACCAAGTGGCGAACATTGTTTAGGTGATTTTTATTTTAGATAGAATGTCATCAAGATTGGATCCATCTGAATAAGTAGTGTTTTTTTCACCATGAAAATGGAAGTAAAATCTCTTAATTGGGGGAAACTTATAATGGATGTTATAACCATATATTCTCCAAGAATACTCACACGGTATAATATGTCAACAATAATAGTAAATTTTTATCTCATCTACATATTTTTAACCTTTCACTATATTTTTTGTTCTATATAGAGAAGATGTAACTTAGTCATTACCTTTGTTGATGTATTTAAACAAATAATTTATTGAACGTAACTGATTATATGTTTTAATATTGGAGTGAGCTTGGTATTTAACCAAAATAGATGAATTATAAGGGAAAACATAATGATTGTCCAATTTAACACCATTATTTGATATCATTCGACCTCTTTCTCGTCTTCTGTATGTATAATATCCATCCTCATCCAAACTTGAATACTAAAAAAAGTTTTTCATGAAGGTAATCATGGATTATCAGCACCACATTGTCCATGAATCATGTAGTTTTTTACACATTCATATAAAAGAGGTTACTCTCTTTTATTAGGTATTTCTATTGAAATTATCTTATTTATAGAATCATTTATTGATATTTTATATTTAGATTCAAGGAATATAGGTATATAGACATGAGACATACCATGTTTTTTAAATTCAATGGTGTGTACACCTACATAAATAAGTAGATCAATGTTACTTGTATTTATTTTTAAAAGGGATACACTGATATATTACAATGAATTTGAAGATAAAAAATGATACATGCTTGATACTTTCCAAAAAGAAACCCATATTTTAAATATTTTATTAAATGGTCAACCTTGAAATTGAAAACCCTTGATAATATTTTGTTGACAATCCACCGGATGGAGGTTCTGACGTTTAAGAAATTGTGTAATGTCAGGATAACACGGGTTTCATCTGAAAGTGAGGAAGTAATCTAGATATCCAACCAAGTTACAAATTTTCATTGCATCATGATAATTTTGAATCATGTATCTTAGTCTACCAGTGAAAGACAATGGAAAAATAACATGTTTTCTAGAAAGTTTACCATCACACTCACCTCTTAGGTAAGCTTCTTGCAAAAAACTATATAACTCAACTCTTAATTGTTTTTTTATTAAATATAATGAAGGAAAAACGTTGAGATTCAACCATTGTATATGCATTAACTACAAACTATTGTAGGATTCATCTTGAATGTAAGTGTATCACACGTTGATTTGGTCTGAATTTAATCTGGAATGCAAAGTACTCTCTCATTGTTACTTTGTGAACTTTTGAAGTTATGGAAGATGAATTGTGATAAACATTATTATAATAACCATCTTTACAAGTGAAAAATATTATGGGATATTACAACTGAAGATATAGATGATGAAGTTCATCTATACATTGCAAGTCACCTAATCGTGTTTGTATGATTATATCTTTGTCCTCATTAACATCTTTAATATCACCAACTATTAGCATAAAAATTTCTGATGATGTTGGAAATTTGTATGTATGTGAATATAATCCCCTTCATCTAATTATACTTAGATTCAACTTTGGGATAGAATTTTTATTGAATAAATTCCTTAAAGTTCTTGAACTTTCAAAGGATCAAATAACAGCTGAGAAGGGGGGGTTGAATTAGTTATTCACTTTGATAAGTTTCAATACTTTTTAAAAAATTACCCCTAAAACCTGTTAAGATAAATTTTCTTATAATATTTTTATAAATACTCATCCATGAAAAATTAGGATAGAAAGTAAATCACACAAAATTTACAAGTTTTGGCCTTACTGTGAGAACATACATCCTTTTCATATCCACTCCCGTGGGTCTATGGAAATCCATTATTATGAAGAAGTGAATAAAACTTGTGCCAACTCCCATTAGACACCTTCTATCTCCCGATATGAAAGATTATATTGAATCCTGTCAGTTTACAAAGTTTCTTAAAAAATAATTGATCCAAAAAAATATTAATTATTTGTTCAATTTTCCCCACAAAAGATCATTCTAGATATGATTTTTTTGGATCTAATTCTATCAATCCGATGAGGTCAATACGATTCTCCATTACTCAATCGGCACATCTCAAACTCAACTAAAATGCTTAGTATGATCTTCCTCAGTCTTATTAACTTAATACGATGGACTTAATATGATAAACCCATTATCAATATGAAAAACTCAAACTTTTCTCAAAAATCCAATATAATTTTATCAAAATAATGTTTCTCAATATGATTCTCTTGTCTGGTAAATAAAACCTTCCGATGTCTGATCTTCTTCAGAGATATCAGTTCGGAAAGAACTTTCACTTGAATTATTCATCGCTCTGCCTTTTCTGGTTATGTAAAAGTTACAATGAATGAAATATCTAAGCAATTATTTATAGGAAACCCAAAAAATAAAAGAAAGAATCTTGAAAAGTTTACCCACTTCCTAAAATTTCAAAAACATTGAAAAAAAATAAGATTTAAGCTTCATCTTCAACTTCTTCAATCCTCCTCTGATTTATCCAAGATTTATAAAAAATTGAATTTCAAGTTTGAACACTTCAACTATTTATATAAAACTTCTAGAATCTTCTTTTTAAGTTTTCTTTGTAATCATCTCATTACGACTTCCATTTGTTTCTTAGATCATTACGATTTGTTTCCTTCTCATCTCTCTATTTCTTTCTTATCTCATTACGATTTCTATTTCTTTCTCAGCTCATTATTATTTGTTTCCTTCTTATGTCATTATGATCCCTTTATTTATCAACTCATTACAATTTCTATTTCTTTCTCAGCTCATTATGATTTCTATTTCCTTCTCAACTTATTATGATTTTTGTTTCTTTCTCAGCTCATTACGATTTCAATTTCTTTCTTAGATCATTATGATTTCTATTTTTTTATTGGATCATTATGATTTATATTTCTTTATCAGATCATTACGATGGAATTATTCACTCTAAAACATTTAAATTCTTCAAACTTCACAAGCTTTAAACATTCTAACATATTGCAACTTCTGAGTTCGGTACTTCTGGAAACGATACAATATTTACAATTTCTCCATTTCTTAAAAATCATTTATCTTGTGTATGTTTCATTATTTATGATAATTTCATGATTAAAAAATAATCATCTAACTTGTTTAGAAAGTTTCAGAACTTTCTAACTCCTGACTTCACTTTCTTCAACAGACCTCTTCAACATCATTACGAATTCCATTCTTAAAAACATCAAGACCTGAGTTCGAAAACCCATTTCCATAAAAGAAAAAAAAATTCTCCCCCTTTATGTTTTGGTTTGAACAATCAAAAACTTTCATCTTTCTTATAGAACTCATTATTATGGACGGGGTCCAATTCCTGAAAAATAAAAATGGTCTTATACAAAAAGGTTGGTTGTCAACAAATAAAAAAACTTTTTTAAAACAATTTATCACAAAGGTTCTCAAATCCCCCCTTTGTATTTGTTGACAACTCCTATTAAAAAATTTTCCAAGTATGAGAATTTTTTTACAACTCAACTTTTGTTAACAAATCAAGTTTTTTTACTTTTATCAAACACAGCCTTTCTCAAAATAGAGTGTCCTGACGCCACACTACTATATAAAGTAATGTTTTAAAAGGAATTACATCCCTTTGTGGAAATTAAATTTTGAGGCCATGTAAAGATAAACCCCCTCACTTTTCTCTTTTCCTATCACTTTTCTTTTTTCTCTCCCCCATTTTATGATAACCACAAATTCAGATTCATAAAATAAATATAAGTAAAAACTTCTTACAAAGTACAAAATTGTTACTTTCTCCCCCCATTGTCAACAAAATACAAATCATGGTGGGGGTTATTCCTTACGAGGTTGTCATGACCCCCTCCCTCCAAAGAATCCCCTCTTGATCTGGAAATAATGGAAGATAGATAATAACCCCCAAGTCCCGTCTTCAGTAGGCTCCAGGGTGACGACCATCACCAAGGGTATAAAATCTCATGAAATGGGAGGCATTACCCTTTTTATAAGAAAACAAGATCAGGAGATAAGATGGTTCATCCCAAAACAACTCCAATATATATATATATATAAGAAATCCAAAACCACACCACATGCATGGTTAAAATATAACTGTTACAAAAAAATTCTACAAAGTAAATACCAAAAACATGGCTAAGCAACAACACAACAATTGTCCCCAAGTTCAAGCTAGTAATGCCCAATACGGTCCGTGTGGTCCTCTTGGAAACCTGAAAGTAGTTTTATATACGTAGGGTGAGAATACAAGTATACTCAGTAGGAAAACCCCAATGTCTATTTTTTACATGTGGAAGAAGCATACTAATACCGTTGTGAGAAAACAACAGAAACCAAAAACACCTAGCAAGGAATACTACCCATCCAATCTTCACTAAGGAACACTCACCAAATAATGCAAGAAAAGTAAAGTAATATAGTAATCACATAGATGTTTGGGAACTACACACTACTTCTCACTAGTTAACTAATCATTCCCTAATGACAAACATCTAGATGCTTCCACGCTCTTCCACAAGCCCCAGGTCACAACCTGACCACACACACCTGGGCCTTAGAGATATTCCTACAACCTGGGCATATGAAGCTCACCACATCCCACCCACATGAACTTGGGCCACAACCATACCATATCCCACTCGCAGACACCTGAGTCACAACCATAACACATCCTGAAGATGCCTGGGAAGAGCACCACATCTCATCCCATAGACACCTGGGAAATCATACCTCGCAGGAAAACACCTGGGCCTCACAAGCACACCACAACTTCCCCCAATAATCTTAGGCTACCAATGCCTATAAGAGGGAGTAAGAAGAGCCAATAATTATCCATCCATACTCCCACTAGGATGTTCGGAAAATTCACCCTCCCCCGTGATAATGGGGGTATTCGGAACATAGTGCTCAACTAGGGTGGGGTTCGTATAGAGAACACAAGGAAAATATAGGTATATATATTTAGTGTCAAACACTCAAGCCTAACCTATGGGTTCTTCCCAAATAAACAACTAGACCCCAAAACCGCCTTTGTTACTACCTATAAATGCACAACTACACAATAATCCACATTTCAATTCATAACCCCAGTCAACTCATTTAACCAAATATCATTATTTATTAAAAAACCTATTTTTTCATTCTATCCCTACCTGAGAAACTACCAACCACAGCACGCAACAAGACACAAAACATAAACCATGTAGAGGAAAAATAACCACAGTAAAGCATCTCACTTCATATTTCTACTCTGTTTAACACTCATTCCAACCACTGCCATCGTCATTCTTCAAAGTAATTCCTCCCAATCCAATCTCTCAACAAGAAAACCCCTAACCCAAATTCAAACTTAGCAACACATCTCATCACATCCTAACTTGATAGCCCCACTGTATAACAACACCACACCCATTACACCCAGTAACATAAACATAGCACAAACCAAACCTACAGCCCTGCTGCTCAAACACTACCCATCCATTCCACAATCAATCAATCTCTTAGCTCTAGATCCATTACACCACCCATATCACCCCACCTTACAGTCGTTCTCTCATCCTTAGCACCACACAACCACACAAGGCACAAAACAAAACAATAACTCATAAAGCACAGATCCACACTAGAAAAGGCATGGTGTATTTAGATTTAGCAAACACTCGTTCTTTAATTCCACTTAGATAATTTATGGGTTATCACAGAACAAGTTTGATCCTGAGGAATCCATTTATTTAACTGGGTATACGTGGTTAAGCAATTGCATATATACACATCTTTTCAACACATGATAAACAAAAAGTCAACAGAAGTCATATTGAGTGCACAAAAAAAGGCCACCAATGACCACGAATTTCATACATCCCATAAAACTCACAGTATCAACAAAATAGAATTATGCAACACTTTTTCCCAGCCACTATTTATTAGTTTAAATCCGATTCAGTTATATTTATTAAATTTGGATTCAAATGCCCTCACATGGGATACATTTTCACACCCACCCCGCATGATACACAAATAAGAGGAACGAAGTGATCCCTACCTCAAGAAATAGACAATCAACACCTCCTCCTTACGCTAAAAAGGGGGTGTTCAAGGCTCTAGGGAAACACGATCTAAGGGTGAAACATAGGTTCATGGATCCTCAGGGAAGAAAGGTTATGGGGATGCTAGGTAGTAAAATTGAAGGGAAACACACAAGAAAGAAAGGTTATCAGCTTTAGAAAGGCCACATCCTCTTTCAATTGAAGAAACAATTTCAAAAGCCGTTAAAGTTAGATCACAATCAAGAATACACATTTTGAGTATCTAAGGACCTATCGAGCATTAGGTATTTAAAGATATATTTTCCTTACTTTGAAACATCTTAAAAAATACTTAAACATGGTTTTAAAATCATTTTACGTTAAATAAAATGTTAAAGGGGATAATTTGGAAAAACTGGGAAAAGATGGAAATTTTGAAAAACGGTCAAAATGACTCGTCGTTAGGTGAGTCACCGTCGTGAGTAACCATTGGGTGAGTCACCAATGGATGAATCACCCTTGGATGAGTCATCGGTGAAATCTACTGGTGAAGAGATACTAATGGCGAGTCACCATTTTTCAAGTCACCATTTAGTGAGTCACCGTTCAGCGAGTCATCATTCGGTGAGTCACCATTCGGCGAGGAACAATTCAATGAGGCACTATTCGATGATCTACTATTTGGTGAGTCACCATTGCGACTCACCATTGTGACCCACCGTTAGCGACTCACCATCAGCAACTCACCATCATCGAGTCACCATTACAAGTCACCAAAACGACTCACCATTGGGATGACCTACCTTCGCCACCTACTGGTGGACGATTCACTATCAGATGAATTACCATTGAAAAAACTATATTTTTTAAAAACTCTTGAAATGAGCTACTGTGACCTCCCAGAACACCTCAAACACCATATTTTCACAAAGTAATTAATCGGGGAGGTCTAAGATATTACATCAAATACCTCTCATGCTATTATCACCCTCGATAATTCAAAACCAGCCCAGAATAAATAGGGTTCCAAAAAACCACCCTATAAGATATCTATCAAGGATCTTAGTATACTTGAAACACTACTACAATTTAGACATCCCAAGGCTCAACAATAAACCACAATATATTGTTCAAATGCTGGAGTGAAACCTCAAAAATCCAAGAACACCTACTCTAACACCTACTACACCAACTGGCCACAAGACGCAACACACAAGCACCAAAAGCTACACTATTCGGACATATGAATTAGGGAATTTCTTCCTCCATGTCAAGATACTATATGCTTTGGGTGACAATGACTCACCCATATAAGTTTAATCACATCTCAATTAATTCATCTCAATTAGGAATCTATTTTTCGCATTTCTAATGTCATGAATTTATCACACATCATGAAACAAGGAAACCACTCATCTCATAATAAACAATGTTCAAGAATTACTTTACATAGGGAAACACAACAATGAAAAACTCAGAAAAACTTTGGGTATTGGGAACACATTTGCATCTCCCTTTCCCAAGTACTCTCTTCCAGGCCACCATGCCTCGACAATACACGAACCAAGGGAATGGTATGTCTATGCACGACCTTCACCTAATGATCTTGGATCTCTACTAGCTACTCCCCGAACATTGCGTCATCTTCGACATCCAACTCTCCCCAGTCTATGGAATGAGATTCATCGTGAAGATACTAATGAAGATGGGAGATTTGAAAGATGTCACGGACCTTCTCTAACTATAGTGGTAGTGCAAACTGGTATGTCGCCTTTCCAAATCACCTCAACACCTCAAAGAGTCTGATGAACCTGGGAGAAATCTTGCTCCCTATGTCAAACCTCTGATGCCTACATCAAGGGGAAACCTTCAAGAACATGTGGTCCCTAACCTCAAAATCCAAGGGCCTCCTCCTATGATCCGCATACAACTTCTACTGGTACTATGATGCATTCATCCTCTCACGGACAAGATGAACCATATCTTTCATTCTCTTCACGACCTTGGGACCAAGAGTAGCTATATACCTAGCCTCTATCAAGCACAAAATCAAACAACACGGTCTTCTGTACAAACCATCAAAAGGATCCATTCCAATAGAAGAGTGATAGATAATATTATAGGAAAACTATACCAAATGAAATTGTCACACTCACGATCCACCAAGGTCTAAGACACATACCCACAACATGTCCCCCAACATTTGGATGGTCCGCTCTGTCTGCCCATCTGTCTGAGGGTAGAAAGAAATACTGAGGTGTAATTGAGTGCCAAAAGCATACTGCAATCCCTTTCAAACTCGTGAGGTGAAACATGTATCCTGATGTGAAATAATGTATCTTAGAACTCCATACAACCACACTACCTCATCAACATACCTCCTAGATAAGGAATCCATTGCACCCAACTCCTTAATCGCTAAGAATTGATCCGATTTCATTAGCTGACCCAATACTACCCAGATCGTATCACAACCTCCCTAGGCCCTGGGTAATCCTGTGATGAAATCCATTGATATTTCATCCCATTTCCACTCAGGGAAATCTAAGGGATATAAAAAACCACTGGGTACATGATGCTCAGCCTTTATGTGCTGGCACACTAAGTACTTCACCACAAACTCTGCCACTTACCGCTTCATCCTGGGCCACAAAAACTACTCCCTCAAGCCACAGTTCATTTTATAAATTCTTTGGTATTCCATTAAAGATGATCTATGAAACTCACATAGGACTCCCTCATAAATCTCCAATTTAACAAACAACATGCCACAAAATATCATCCAATTATGTCCATCCTCTGTTCATCCCTTCGTTCATCACCCTGGTCAATGTGATCACACATCACCTCTGCCTCCGAGTCTCCCCACCGAGACTCCTCCACCTGTTTCATCAGAGTAGACTACACCATCATATGAAACAGATAGCATTTTTTCCCATCTGTTCCTCCATATAAGTGCAAGTTGACCAACTCCTACATTACCTTCCAAGAATCTAAATATTCCTGAACTACCTCCTTCTACGAATTCCTGCTCAAATAATTATCCACGACATTTCCCTTTCATGAGGTTTAAGAGATTTCCAAGTCGTAGTCCTTGATAAACTCCATCCACCTCCATTTTCGCAAGTTCAGATCTCACTGGGAAAAGATATATCTCAATCCCTTGTGAGCTGTGAAGACCCAAAAGTGGTCCCAATTGAGATAATGTCACCAAAACTTCAGTGCGAACATGACTGCCTCTAGCTCCAGATCATGGGTGGTATAATTATGTTCATGGGGACATAACTACTTAGACCCATAAGAGATCACTCCCCACTATTGCATCAAAATGCATCTCAAAACCATATGGGAAGCATCCCAAAACACCTCGAACATCACCCCTTCCTCTGGAAATCATAGCACTGGAGCACTGACCAATTTTACCTTTCTATAGCTGAATGCTTCTTAACACTGATCACTCCAAAAAAAATCTTGGACCCTTCTAGTCATAGTTTTCAATGGGAATGCAACTAAAAAAAATCGAGTATAAACCTCTGATAATATCCTACCAGACTAAGAAAACAGTGAACCACTATAACATTCTTGGGTGCTTTACAAGAAACAACTACCTCAACCTTTTACGGGTCCACTGCTATTCCCTGTTGAGACACCATATGTTCAAGGAATTGTACCCCTCCTGTCCAGAACATACACTTGGAAAACTTCCCATAGAGCCGGTGGCGTTGAAGAACCTCCAAGATGGTCATAAGATGCTCAGTATGCTCCTCCTCTAACTCCGAGTAGATCAGGATGTCATCGATGAATATGAAGATGAAATGGTCCAGGAACTCACAGAAAATAGAGTTCATGAGCCCCATGAACACAACTGGTGTGTTTATAACACCGAATGACATAAGCAGGAAATCAAAGTTCCCATACCTGCAACTGAAATAATTATTTGTGATATCACCCTCCTTCACCCTCATTTGGTGATATCTGGACTGCAAATCGATCTCCGAGAACCAACTTTCTCCCCTCAACTAGTCAAAAAGATCATATATCCTAAGGAGAGGGTAACTGTTCTTGATCACTACCTGATTCAGCATCTGATAGTCTATGCACAACCTCATACCACCATCTTCCTTTTCATAAACTAGATTGGAGCACCCCACAGTGACACAATGGGCCAAATAAAACCCTTCTGCATCAGATCATCTTTCTGAATCCTCAACTCCCACATCTCTGAAGGTGTCATCTAATAAGGAGCCATCGAAATCAGAGAAGCATCGGGTTGTAAGTTTATCCCAAACTCAAAATCATGTTTAGGGAATAGCATCACAACCTACATAAGAAAAAAAATACAATAACTTCCAAACAATGATGGGAACCTCCTCCATATCAGCATCTACTGATTATACTGATAGCACATCCAATAAGGAAATAAGAGGCTAGACATGCCGACCACCCACCTGATTTCTCTGCTCATTGGTGAAGTCCATGTTGACCATCTACATCTTAAAACATGACTCTTATCCAAAATAATTTGATAACAACATTAACATAGTATAAATAGTCGATGCCAAGGATGGCATCGTATAGTTGCATATATAATAGGAAAAGATCCCCATGGGACTGATGCAGTCTCATCATTTGCCTACATCCCTAGAAAACATCAAACAAGTTGGTCTGACCTCCGCCTGGTGTAATCAACACTCGGGGAATGGGAAGTCTCTCCACATCTATTCCTAGAGAATGGGCTATAACGGGTGTAGCAAAGGAGTGTGAATCTCTTGAATCAAAAAAAAAGAACAAGAAAGAGTATTGAACAAACTGATTGTACCTCGAACAATCTTTGGCCCTGTAGGGACTACTGCCTCTATGGCATATAACTAACCATGCCCAGATCCTCTTCTCATCTACTAAAAACCACCTCTTTGACCACAACCAGGAGAAGGTCCCTGAGGAACACCCTAAGGTCGGCCTCTATCTTCTCCTTCTCCCTTCGGTGGAGTGTGAGCCTACAGTCCCTTCTACTAGAACTTCCCTACCAACAACTACTGTTAAGGTTAGAGCTATACCTACCCACCTCCATCATATTGAGCTCAAACATCCATTGGGAAATAACTATAAATATGGACATAGGTTCCATAAATGAAACACCTCAGTCCCAAGTTCACGGGAAAATCATGTAGACCTGACGACTGAAATAAGAACTACGGAGGTCGACTCACCACTGAATGAAACCAAGAAGGCCCTAGTTCCTGAGACCTTCCATTGGTATCATTTCCCTTAGAATAAACCTACTGGATCCTTTATCACGGTAAAACTCCTCATGATTTCATCCTCTAAACTACATATTCCTTCTTCTGGACCACTAAGTATGTCGGCATGGTAAAGGGAGTTACCACGTACTGGAGAGAAGGACGAAGTTCCTTCTATTAGAATCTCACATGAGACTCATCATCTAGAAATAGATCTGGAGAAAACCAAATGAGATACTAGAACTTGATCCCTAGATCTCATACCGACATACTCCCTTGCTGGAGTGAGAGTAACTCCTTCCTTTTCTCAACCTTCATAGTGGATAAAAGAAATTTCACCCGAAACTCCTTCTCATATTCAGATCATAAAACATCAGCCTCTTTCCTCTATCCCAGATACAACATCCACTAGTGATGCATATCTCCCCAAATCTGGATCACTACCATAGGAATCTAGTACTCTGTCAGATCCCAGATTAAACTAAAGGTGATCACAAGCTCCTCGAGCCATCTCTCCATCTCCATATCTGAAATGCTACCCTCATACTTTCCCATAGCCTACCGCTGGAAATCACATAACATCTTTTTCCACTGATCATCCTCCTCTACTTGATCAAACCTCTATCGATAAACCAGGTCATCCTGTTGTACCTCCACTGCCTGCACTACACACAGACAATGAATGGGTTCCATAGCTGAAAAGGAGAATAAGGAATTACTAATCCTGACTAGTATGGAATTTTATTTAAGATTCATTTCAATTCATCTAACTCATTTCATTATCCATTTACAATTTCCCAAAACTCCAAAATTTAAACATAAACACAAGTCATTATGATGCATTGTAACTTTCTTAGGGTCTCTACCCTATAAATGGTGTATCATCACATGGTTGTTTGGAAGGCTCAGAGTCCTTACATAAGATCATGAGGGGACCTAAAATCCAGTTTCCTACTTGGTCTTACCTAGCCTATGTCATATACCAAGGTCATATAACATTGTTTCTCTACCAACCCATGCAATCCTCAATGTGCCTAACTCCATACTCTATCCTATCTCTTAACCATTAGCCATTGATACCATTCTATCACAACCCCCTCCCTCCAAAAATTCCCCTCCTAACCTAGAAATAATGGAAGAGAGATAATGACCCATGAGTCCCACCTCCAATAGTCCCTAGGGTGGCGAATAACACCAAGAGTATAGAATCTCATTAAATACAGGGAATTACCCTTTTTATAAGAAGACAAGATAGGTAGATAAGATGGTTTATCCCAAAACAACTCCAAGATACACACACACAAATATATATATATATATATATATATAAGAAATATAAAACCATCCCACATGCATGTTTAAAATATAACTGTTACAAAACAAATCTCCAAAGTAAATACCAAAAACAAGGCTGATCAGTGACACGCCAACAGTCCCCAAGTCCAAGCTAGTAATGCCCAACATGGTACACGTAGTCCTCCTGGAAACCTAAAACAATTTTTATATACATAGGGTGAGAATACAAGTATACTCATTATGGAAAAACCAAAGTCTCTCATGTACAAGTGGAAGAAGCATAATAATGACCCTGTGAGAAAACAACAGAAACCAACAACACCTGGCAATAAATACTAACCATCCCATCCACACCAAGGCACACTCACCAAATAATGAAAGTCATGTAAAGTAATTGATAATCACATCGATGTTTGGGTACCCCACACCACTTCCCACTGGTTAACCAATCATACCCTAATGATAAATTTCATGATGCTTCCACACTCTTCCATAAGCCCCACGTCACAACCTTCCCGTGCACACTTGGGCCTTAGAGCTAGTCCTGCAACCTGGGCATATAAATCTCACCACATCCCGATCTCACACACCTGGGCCACAACCATACCACATCCCACCGGTAGACACCTGGGCCACAACTATACCACATCCCACCGGTAGACACCTAGGCCACAACCATACCACATCCCGAAGACACATGGGAAGAGCACCACATCCCATACCATAGACACTTGGGAAAGCATACCTCGCCCGCAGACACCTGGGCCTCACAAGCGCACAATAACTTACATAAAGAATCTTGGGCTACCAATTCCTAGAAGAGGGAGCATAGAAGATCCAATAACCTTCCATCCATCCTCCCACTATGATGTTAGAAAAATTCACCCTCCCCAATGAAAATGGGGTTTTTTGGAACATAGTTCTCAACTAGGGTGGGGTATGTATAGAAAACACAAGGAAAATATAGGTATATATATTTAGTATCAAACAATCAAGACCAACCTATGGTTTCTTCCCAAACAAACAACCAGCCCACAAAACCACCTTTGTTGCTACCTATAAATGTATAAATACACAACAAGTTCCAATTCAATTCATAACCTCATCCAAATCATTTAACCAAATATCATTATTTATTAAGAAAACCCATTTATTCATTCCATCCCTATCCAGGAAACTACCAACCACAACATGCAACAATCCACACAACATAAACCACGTAGAGGAAAAAGAACCACAATAAAATAACTCACTTCATATTTCCACTTCATTTAACACACATACCAACCACTACCATCATTATTCTTTAAATTCATTCCGCCCAATCCATCCTATTAATAAGAAAACACCCAAATCATAGTCAAACTCAGTAAGACATATCATCACAACTAAACTTGATAGCCCCATTGTATAACAATACCACACCCTTCAAACCTAGTAAAATAAACATAGCACAACCCGAACCTGTAACCCCACTGCTCAAACACTACCCATCCATTCCAAAATCCATCAATCACTAAACCTGAGATTCAATTACACCACCCGTATCACCCCACCTTACAGTCGTGCTCTCAACCTCAGCACCACACAACCACATAAGGAACAAGACAGAACAAAACCGCACACAACCACACCAGACAAGGCACGATTTATTCAGATTTAGAAAACACCCATTATTTAATTCCACTTTGATTATTCAGGGGTTATCATAGAGCAAGTTTGATCCCGAGGCATCAATTTATTTAACCAGGTATAAGTGGTTAATCAATTGCAGATATATAAAATTATTCAACACATGATCAACAACAATCCATCACAAGTAATCCTGAGTGCACAAACAAAGACCACCAATGACCATGATTTTCAGTAGGCATACAACCCATACAACTCAAAATATTAATAAGCAACAAAACAGAATCATGTGTCACTTTTTACCAGCCCCTGTTTATTGGTTTTAAGCCGATTCAATTTTATTTATTAAATTTGGATTCAATTTACCAAACATGGGAAACATCCATACACCCACCCCACATGATACACAAATAAGAGGGAAAATGGATCCCTACCTTAAGAAACAGATGATCAACACCTCCTCCTTGCGCCAAACAGGGGGTGCGTAAGGCTTCAGGGAAATGTGATCATAGGGTGAAACACAGACGCATAGATCCTTGGGGAAGAAAGGTTCTAGGGATGATCAGTAGTAAAATTTAAGGGAAACGTACAAATAAAAAAGGTTCTCAACTTTAGAAAGACAAGATCCTATATCAACTGAAGAAATAGTTTCAAAATCCATTAAAATCAGACCACAATCAAGACTATGCATTTTGACTATCTAAGTGACTCCTGAGCGTTAGGGATTTAAAGATATATTTTACTTCCTTTTAATGGATTAAAAACACTTAAATATGGTTTTAAAATCATTTTATGTTAAATAAAATGTTAAAGGGGTGAATCTGGAAAAACTGGGAAAATTTGAAAGTTTTAACAAACTGTCGAAATGACTCACTGTTAAGTGAGTCCCCGTCACGAGTCACCAGTCGTTGAGTCACCAGTGGATGAATAGCCACTAGAATAGTCACCATTTTGAGCTATTGGTGATGAGATACCGATGTCGAGGCACCATTAGGTGAGTCGTCATTCGATGAGTCCCGATTCGGTGAGTCCCTGTTCGACGAGTTACCATTTAGCGAGTCACCGTTCGGCGGGCTACTGTTTGATGAGTCACCATCATGACCCACTATCAATGACTCGCCATCAGTGAATCACTATCATTGAGTCACCAACATGACTCACAATTGGTACGACCTACTATTTCCATCTATCGGTGTATGACTCACCGTCAGATGAGCTACTGTTGAAAAAAATGGATTTTTGAAAAACTCCCGAAATGACCTACTATGGCCTCCCAAAAGACCTCAAACACTAGATTTTCTCAATGTAATTGACCGAGGAGTTATAGTCCATTACAGAGGTCAAGGAAGTAATCAGAGGAGGCCGAACATGAAGTTACAGACTCAATTACACAAATCTTTCTTTTGGTATGGCTTTTGTAAAAATATCAACAATTTGATACTTTGTTGAGATGTATTCTAGAATAACATCTCTCAAAACATTATCATTTATAAATTGAAACTTTATATCAATGTGTTTTGATATTGAATACTAGATAGGATTTTTAGAAAGATCAGTTGCACTCTGATTATCACAAAGTATCTTCAATGGTTTAGAAACTTTCACTTTCAAGTCTTCTAGCTAAACTTTTATCCACAACATTTGAGTAAAAGCCTGAGTAGCTGCAACATATTCGAATCCAACTATGATCAATGTTACTAAACTTTGTTTCTTACTATACCAACTCACACAATATTCACCCAAGAACAACTTTTCTCCTAAATTTTATTTTCTATCATTACAATCTCCATCCCAATCAGAATCAATATAACCATGAAACTTCATCCCACAATTTATTTTTTATAACAACCCATGTGAAGTTGTTCCTTTGAAATATCTCAAAATACTCTTTTCTTCCAACATATATGATTATTTTGGATTACTTTGATACCTTACACACAAAGTCACAACATAAACAATATCATGTCTTGAGGCTTTAAGGTAAAGTAAACTTCCTATCAGTTTCCACAAAATTTTCTGAATCACATTTTTTCTGAATTCATCCTTACTCAACTTTGTACTCATAGATATTAGAGAATAAACTTATTTGGATTATTCCATCCCAAAATTCTTTAACAATTCCTTGGAATACTTTTCTTGAGATAAGAAAATGTACTTCTCCTTTTTTTGAACTTGTAATACAAGTAAGAAAGTTAATTCTCCCAATAGATACATTTAAAAATTTGTCTTCATTTCCTCATAAAATATTTTACAAACATCTTCTCTATCCCGAAAAAATATATCATCCATATAAACAAATGTAATTAGAGTTATTTAAACAAAATATTTCACATATAAGTTGTTATTAACTTTTCCATTTGAAAATTTCAAAATTCTAAAATTATTGTCAAGTTTAGAATACCATGCACGTGGAGATTGTTTCATCCCATACAAATATTTCTTCAATTTAAACACTTTTTTTTCATCCTCATCATATAAAAACCCACAAGTTTTTTCAATGTAAACTTCTTCCTCAATATTACCATTTAAGAAGGATAACTTTATATCAATTTGATAAACTTTTTAATTTCGATGTGCAACCACTCAAAGAAAAATTCTAATAGTTTCTAGTCTTGAAACTTGGGAAAAACTTCCTTAAAAATTCACAACTTCCACCTATGCATAGCCTTTACAAACAAGCTTGGATTTTTTTCTTGAAACTTCTCTATGTTCATTAAACTTGTTTCTATAAACACATTTCGTTCCAATAACATTTTTATTTTCTAAACTTGGTTCAAGTTCCCATGTTTCATTTTTCTCAATTTGATCCAACTTTTCATTCATAGAATCCACCCATTATTTTCATTTAATAACTTCTGAAACAGATTATAGTTCAACTTTTGAGATAAGTGAAGTGTGATTTTCTAATATTATCTTTATTCTTATATTAAATTGATCATTATAATTTCCAATAATGTTTTCATACTCAACATGTTTTTATAAGGTATGAAATTTCAAAGATTCTCTCCCAAATTCACTTTCCTCATCACATGATTAATCTGAATATTGATAAGGTTTTTTTGACTTACTTTCACTATTTTTGGAAATATCCTATTTGTCCTCCTCATAATTCTTAACAAATTTTGTTAAGTAATTTATATTTTCAATTACATTCACATCATATGAGTCCAAAAACTTTTGTAAATTTTTGTTCCATCATTTGTAACTTCTTCCATTTGGTGAATAACCCATAAATTTTCCATCCTAATATTTCTCATAAAACTTTCCTAGATCTAGATTTTTGATTTTAAGTAAACATAGACTTCTAAAAACCTTAAAGTATTTCAATGAAGGTTTTTTTTATTCCACATTTCATAAGGAGTCATGTTGGATTCAGGTCTCAGCAAACTTCTATTCTGAACATGAACAACATTACTAACACCTTATTTCTAGTAAAACATTGAATGTTTAAATTCAATTAACATACTTATTCCCATTTCCAACAAACTTATATTATTTCTTTCTGCTACTCTATTTTTTTGTGGAGTATAGAGAGAACTATACTGATGTTTGATACCGTGATTTATTAGATAAGTTTAAAAATTATTTCTTGTGAATTTAGTACCATTGTTTGTTCCCAACTTTTTTATGGAAACCCAAATTTATCTCTCAATATTTTTTCTAAAGAATTTGAACATTTAAATAGCCTCTAACTTGTGATTCATAAAAATGATGTTTTTTATCTGAGTGTAATCATCAATAAAGGTGATAATGTATAAATATATGTTTATTTATTGATATCTCATTAGCCTATATAAATTAGAATGAATAAGCTCAAGTGGTCTGGTAGATTGAATCTCGACTCTTTTATGACTTTTGTTAGTCATCTTCTCTTTTTTACAAGTTACACAAACATATTGTTCTCTTCTTTTCAATTCTGGAAAGTTTCAAATGATATAAAATTTATAAATTTTTTTCATACTTTTATATCCAAGGTTCCCAATTCTTTGGTTCCACAATTCGTTTTCATCACTAGCACTCAATTAATATGAGTGTTGAATTATTCAATTTGGAAGAGATTCCCACTAGTTCTTTCTCCTTTTCTAATAACTTTTCCATATTTCATTCTTTTTATGATACACAAATATTTTCTAAAAACAATTTCTTTTTCATCATCACAAATTGACTTACACTAAGTAAGTTGTGTTTTAGCCCATCAACAAATAAAACTTCCTTAAATTTCCACTTTTCCACTTCTATCTCAGTCATTATGATTCCTCTTATTTTTAATGAACTATCATTACCAAAGGTAACTGCTCCTCCATCATGAATTTCAACATGTTTCAATATTTTAATATCACCTTTAATATTTTAAGAACAACCACTATCAAGTATCCATGGTTTTTCCTTTTACTTTCTTTCAAAGTTGTCTCAAAAATAAAATATTTTTCCTCAACTTTATTCTTTTTAGCTTCTTCTTATTTTCCATCATAAGAAACATGTTCCGGAAGGTGTTTCATACATCTTTCATCATGATGACCATCCTGATCACATATTCCAAAAACATATTCCAAACATTCAATTTTATTTTTTGTTGGAAAGTTTCTAACATCTTTAGAATTCACCTTTTTAACTTTCTATAAGATAGGAAAGTTACTCATTTTACTTTCACTATTTATTACACTTTGATTAAACCTTCTTCCTGGTAGAGATAAGTTCTTCCAAAAATTATAAGCTCTATGCCCATATATTCCACAACAGCAGTAATAGCCATCAAATCTTAATTTTATATTCAAGAAAGATTTTTATTTATATAAGCTTTGTTGATGTTGGTAACTTCATTAAGCTCTAACACACTCAGGATGTAGACCATACTTTATTTTGAGTGAGTTTTCTACTTTTTTAGATTTGATGGGTTTATCACAACCTTTCTCCAACCAAGATTTCCCAACACCTTTTCCAAAACCTAAAATGTTAAAAGAATCAGAAAAAATATTATTTTTAGTGAGTGAAGATTTCACCCGATTCTCACATTGAGCCTTCTAAACATCATTAGAAGTCTCGACTTTGTTAAAATTTTCATTCATCTTTCTCAGAGTACTTTTACACTCAAGAAGTTTTGATTGAAACTTGTTAACTTCTTCTTATTTAACTACCAGCTTCTTACTAAGATCTTTAACCATCATTCCCTATTCAAGAATTATAAGTTTGTAACTTAATATCTTCTCAATGTATTCTTCCTCCTGCATGATGACATATTTTCTTCCATCAAAAAATTATTCAAAATATTTCTTAATTACTCTAATTTTCTTCTTAAGAGTTTTTTACTCAAGAAATACAACAAGTTCTATTTTAAGCTGACACTCACTATAATATTTTTCACCACCTTATTCAATATCTGAGGAATATTTTGTTTTCTCAACTTTTGCAATGAAGATTCTGAATTTTTCTAAGCTTTTATCTTCAGAATAATTGCTATTAGTTGAGTCTGATTTAATTTTCTTAATCAATAAACTTTTTTTGTTTCCAATAAACTTCTTCTTGTATCTTTTGGAGGAATTTTCTTCTTTAACATTTTTTTCCACTTCTTCTATTTATATTTTTCAACAGAATCTTCTTTATATTCTCTAACTTTCTTTTTGGGGAAATTCATAGAAAAGAGTTTGATTCCACCACACTCAAAACATATGAGAGTAATATTACCTCTATATTTTCCTCTTCCCCTCTGATAGTTTTTAGAGATAAGAGACATAATATTATCATTCAACTCATTATCTTCCTTATCTTTAGACCCATAAGGATCAGCTTCATTAGCATCTTGTATTTTCATCTTTCTCATAGCTTAAAAATCCATTTCATCTTTCATATTTTTTTTAAACATTGGATCCTTACTCATTTCATAAGCAACAAAAAAGTTATGTAATTAATCAAGAGATAAATCATATTATATTATAAGGAGGAAATTTTAGAGTCAACCCTGTCTGAGAAGTTTTTCATAAGTTTCTTCACAATTGTAGAATCTTATAGGACATCTTCGAATCCTCTGATGTTGAAAACAATTTCATTTACTCTGGAAAATTATTCATCAATATTTACTTCATATATTATTCTTATGTCTTCATACTTACTACACCATATTTATATCTTTTATTCCTTCACTTTAGTATTCCCTTTGAAAATACTTTCCAACTTGTTCCACATAGTTTTTGGAGTATTGTGACCCATAATATTTGGATAAACATTCTCGGATAAGGAAATAAGGATTTTATTTCTAGCCTTTCCATCAAATTCAATTTTTATATTATAAAAAACATCATAGGAGAATATTTCTTAATAGGTGGAAAACGAATAGTAGTAACATCAACAACTTCTAGGACAAGCGATCGGAGATAAGGAATCATCCTATTTTTATATCCATAATAATTTTTTCTATAAAATGTAGGAATTCCTCTACTGTTGACATAATTGATATTATCCATGATAAGGATTCAACAAGGGAACCTTCCCCCTGATACCAATTGAAGTTATAGAGGATTGAATAACAACTGAGAGGGGGAGAGGTTGAATCATTAGTTCACTTTTATAAGTTTCAATAATATTTAAAAACTTAACCCTAGTGACCTATTAAGATATATTTCCTTATAATATTTTTATAAATACTCAAGTATGAAAAATTAGGAAAGAAAGTAAAGCACATAATATTTACAAGGTTTGACCTCAGTGTGACAACCTACATCCTTTCCGTAGCCACTCCCATGGGTTTATGTAAATATACTATTATGAAGAAGTGAATACAACTTGTGCCAACTCTCGTTAGTCACCTTATATCTCATGATATAAATATTATGCTAAATCTCATTAGTTTTAAAAGTTGTTTACAAAAAAAATTATACAAAAAAAAGAATAATACTTTGATCAATTTTCTCCACAAAAATATCATTCTGGATCTGATTTTTCTGGATCCAATTATCTCAATCCAATGAGGTCAATAAGAATCTCCTTTACTCAATCTGCACTTCTCAAACTCTGCTCAAACACTCAGTCTGATCTTCCTCAGTCTGATTGATTCAATATGATGGACTCAATATGATGAACCCATTCTTAATATACAAAACTCAAACTCTACTCAAACTCTACTCAAACATTCAATACAATATTCTAAATACAATGTTTCTCAATACGATTCTCCTATCCCATAAGCAAAACCTTCAGGTGTCTAATCTTCTTCAAGGATCTTGGTCAGAAAAGAACTTTCACTCAAATTATTTAGAGCTCTACCTTTTCCACTTAAGTAAAATTTAAAATGAATAAAATATATTAGAAACTATTTATAGGAGACTAAAAAAACAAAATCAAGAAACATGAAAACTTTCCCCGCTTCTTCAAATTTCAAAAGCTCTAAAAAATCACATTTAAACTTCAAATTTGACTTCTTTAATACTCCAATGATTTCTCTAAGATTTATGTAAAAATTAATTTCATGTTTGACCTCTTAAAATCTTTATATAAAACTTCTCGAATTTTCTTTTTTAGTATTATTTTCAATCAACTCATTACAATTTTTGTTTCTTTATCATCTTATTATGATTGGTTTCCTTCTCAGCTCATTATGATCTATATATTTCTCTGCTCATTGCGATTTTGGTTTGTTTTTTGCTCATTATGATTTCTATTTCTTTCTCTGGTCATTTCAATTTCTATTTCTTTCTCACCTCATTATGATTTCTATTTCTTTCTCAGCTCATTGAGATTTATGTTTCTTTCTCAACTCATTGCGATTTTTTATCCTCATCTCATTACGATAGAATTCATCACTCTGTAACTTTGAAATTATTCAAACTTCATCAGCTTTAAACATTATAACATCTTGCAACTTCTGAGTCTGGAACTTCTAGAACTGATAAAATTTTTATGATTCCTCTATTTCTTCAAAAGCTTTTATCATAAGTATGTTTCATGATTTATGATAACTTCATGATCAATAAACTGTCATCTAACTTATTTAGAAAATTTGAGAACTTTCTAACTCCTGACTTCACTTTCTTCAACAAAACTCTTTAGCATCATTATGATTTATATTCTTATAAACATAAAAAATTGAGTCTAGAAACCTATTTCTGGAAAACAAAAAACTTTTCTCCCCCTTTATGTTTGGGTTTTAACAATTAAAAACTTTCAAATTTCTTACAGAACTCATTATGATGGACTGGATCCGATTCCTGAAAAAAAAAATCAGTCTTATAAAAAAAGTTTAGTTATCAAAAAATACAAAAACATTGTTAAAAAAATTATTACAAAGGTTCTTAAGTTCTAAATTGATGAATTAACTGATTTCATTCATTAAACATAGACTGTATATTTTTTACAATGATAAGGTTAATATAGGAATCCATATCATTTTTGTTGGAGTTGGGGGGGAAATGTTAAGTTTAAACAGAAAAAACAAACAAATAAATTGGAAATGCATAAGTTAAATATATTTAAAGTACCTCATAGACCAAATTTTGTTTTATACTTTGTTTAAATTTTCAATGACCTGTAATTGGTTGAATTTTGGGGCTTGGCCGATAGGTGGAAATAAGCTTATAATATAGTGATAGTTTTATCTATTGAGACTATAAATATAAGGACCACCTCCATTATTAACAAAATTATCAATACTTTCTCCCATTGATTTAAAATATAACATTATGTTGTAAAGGTGGATAAGATATTGAAAATTTCTAACACAATTAAACTTATCATAAAAATAATAGATTTTATGTATTCAGGTGGGGTATAAAATTCACATTGTTTGATTTTACTAAGAGAATAAAACAATGAAATCCTACAAAAATTTTGAACTTTGTATCATTTAACTATTTCATCAAATGAAAACATAGGGAAATAGTACATGAAATATTTTTAAGGATCACCAATATCCAAGTAATTTGTTTACAATTAATATATTTTGAGTTGAAATTTAAAAGAATAAGAAAACTAAAAAACATAAATTCAAAAAATGTAATGGGTTATAGAATACCAATATGTTCAACTAATCTACACCAAATTGTATGTATTTCCATTTTTATTCATTTAAAGAATGGTTTGGGTAATAAGTAATATTTTTTAAACATTTTAAATATAAATAGTTTATTGTAATAAATAATATAATAAAAATTATAGAAATATATATCTATAATGATTATATAAACTTCACATAAGTGCATTCCATCATCACAATCAATGTGGAGTTCATTGTTTAAATTTGTTGGTGACATGTTCTTGAAATGCACATATGCTACATTAATATGAAAATGATTAAGTTTGAAATGATACTTTTTTATAACCATAATAATTTTAGAGAAAACAATCACTATTGATGCAATGTTGACATGGATTGAAGACAATCATAAATCAAAAATGAACCTATACTTGATTAAGTCGTGTTGATTATTTACAGTTACAGTAAAATATTGGAATTTAATTTATTAGTATATTGAAAAATATGCATTTTACCATTATCTCTCAATTCAGTCAGAGTGAGTTGGCTTGCACTTGGTAAAATAATGACATCAATGTACATAGGGGTTGTGATAGTAACACTGGATAATTGGTTACAATATAATGAACTACAAGGAGTACATGGACCTATAATGTGGGAAGAAGACTTCTTTAATACATAATCATACCATAATATTTCAATATAACTTTTTCGTAATGAAAATTTTGTGAATTGAGAAAATAATTAAGAAGATACCTATAACAATTTCTTTTTATTTTTGCATACATAATTTTCATTGCAGCCTTACCTCCTTTGAGTTTAAAGTTTGTTTTGTATTGGAAGTAGTTGGTGGGGGATTCATATTGTCATAATTAGTTTTGAATATATTTTCATGTTCATATGGTTAATGATCTTTATCTCATACGATTTTTAAATTTAGAGTTTGAAAAATAATTAGTGCATATATTTTAGTTAAATTATAAGAATTACTAAAATTATTTATCCTTATAAGAAGGTATCAAAAAGTTTATCATAACTTCTTCCAATGGAAATGATGATTCAGTTCTCATGGTAATGTCAATATTAGTCTTTGAGTATAAGTAAAAAGAATGGTCTATTTGGTTTACCAAATTTTTCAAACTGTAGTGAATATCCGAACCCGAAATAAAGGAGTAACCCTATAATAGTATTTTTATATATTTAAAACATTATCATTTCATATAATTATTTTTTACCACCATTGGTGGTGGGGTGGTGAGGGTTTGGGGGGTGAGGGGAAATTTGTGGGTTCAAGTCCCTGGGCCTGCAATTTACTGTAATTTTATTCATTGCGTTGTGTTCTGCAATGGTGGATGTAATTGACCTAGTATTTCATATATTTATTTTTTATCATTTAATTAAAGAGTGAAAGGAAATAAGGCCAAACCTGTGGAAATGTTGAATTTATTTTTCATTTTCAAAATATGTTGTTGTCTAGCTTCCTTTAGACCATGCTTTTTTATTTGCACTCATTTGTGAAATCTTTGTCATGGTGTGTCCTGAATTGTTCACAAACATCATAATAATATATTTCAAGGGAATATTGAACCATAAAAAAATAGAGTACATATCATACATGTTTGATTAAAAAAAGAAAAAATAAAATATGAATTTAATACTCACTAAGAAATAATTCAACAAAAAATGGAATTTATTTTGAGAAGATTATGGTTTGAATAGTGAAATATGAATAATAAGTATGCATTGAACATGATTAATCCACAATTTCTATGTAGATATTTTTTTTATTTTGTAAATTTGATATAAAATAGTAAAGTAGGAGTGATATTAAAGCTCAATAAGATAAATTATTTGAATAAAATTGATCCTTGAAGAGAGTATAGTACCTATAAAAAATCTATTGGTAGATTTTATTTTCATCAAAGGTGATCCTTGATGTTACAGATTGTGGGTCTTTTTTAAGCAGGAAGACGTCGATTATTATACAATATGTGATGAAAAGAAATGTCATAGATCAGAGAAAATAATAAAATGTATATAAATTAATATGCAATAAAATAACCCTTCCAAGTAGAACTATGTATAAGTCTTAATAACTTATCAAATACTTACGATTAGAGTTATCAATTGGCTAATAAAATCTTAAAACCCTGGTTAGTTTCTTATCAAAATAGTTTTCATGGAAAAATAGAGAAAGTGTAATCAAGAAATTCATCCAAGAGAATGGAGGGTGAAAATCCACATATGTAGCAATATACATAAGAGGAAAATTTTAAACAGTTTCCTTTTAAAATGATATAACTTAGGTCTCAACATCCTTGACATTTAAATAGTGCCAATCCTTCCTATTTTGATCTATGAAAGAAAAAAAGTCATTTTTAGTATAAAAAAAAGTCAAAATGAAAAAAAAATGTAAGGAAAAATGAAGTAAAATATAGATACATCTATAATACCTTGAGAGATAAAGATTTAACAGGGGTAGAGGTGGCAGGTGGAGGTAGATTTGAAACTGGAGAGGCAGAGATGGGTGATAAAGATATAACAAGAGGCAGTAGGTGGAGGCGGAGGCAGATGAGGAGGTGGTAGGTGGAAGTGGAGGCTGGAGATGAGCTTGCGATGGACGATGGAAGGTGACACTATAGGGAAAAATGAATTTCACAGTGGTTTTTAAACTGTCACTAAATATTTGATGAAAAATAATTTTACAATAGTTATAAAAACCACCGCTCAATAAAATTGCAATTTTTTTATTTGTTTCTAGCAGTGTTTTTTCAAAAACAATCACTAAAACATATCATTTTAATTGTTTTTAAAAATATTTTTTCAAAAAAAATAATTTATTTTTATGGGCGATTTATAAAAACCACTGCAAAATAGTTGCAGTTTTTAAAAAAAGTGATGCTGAATTAATAGTGAAAATATTAAATATTACATATTTAATTATGATTTATTATTAATAATTTTAATTACTATTTATAATTATTAATTTTTTACTGTTTCAATTTTAATTAATTAGAATGCGTTAATTTTTAACTATTTATAATTATTAGTTAGTAATTATTTGAAACTTAAATTAATTCTTGGATAAGTAGAAAATCAAACTTCGGCATCAAATGAAGATAAATTTTGATCCGAGTGTCCATTTTAATTCCAAAACCAGACAAATTGAAGCTTATGAAATGATATGCGATGAAATTACATAATAATTTGTTAATAATTAATAGAATAAAGAATATTACAGTTTTTAGAGAAGTTAAAAATCGAACTTTAACTTCAAACAACCATAACTTTTTATCCGGGTGTCCATTTGGTCTCTACCATATATCAAATCGAAGCCTGCGATGAGCTTTGTGCCATATAAATTAGGGGAACCTTGGGCACTATTTTTTAAAGGTCCAAAAAGCCATGAAATGCTTCCAAAATTGAGTTTTTAGTTAAGATACCATGATTTTTTAAAATTTGACGAGATTTTAGTTTCGTTAAAGAGTGTCTACATATGCTTGTTGGGTAATCTTTGATTTTATTTCATGGATTTACATTCTTATTGATTTAATGATGTTGCAATTGTTTTAGTGTTCTCTATTTTGGTGATTTATTATCTATTATATATATATTTGTATGTATGTCTATACATTTATGTATATTTATTTAAAAAAATTATATATTTATCAATATTTATTTAAAATTATCTATAATTGTTTCTATGAATGGATATTTATATGTATATATGAATATTTATCCATATTTATATACATTTTTAAATATTTATTTGTATTTAATTTTATATATTTTTATATCTTATATGGGTGTGTGTGTGTGTGTTTAAATATTTATATTTACTTATATATATATATATATTTTGATATATAATTATACACTTGTCTATGTTTATATATATTTATACAACATAAATGTGTGTTTATATACATTTATGTAAATTTTTTTATATGTATATATTTATAGATATTTATATCCATTAATTATTTTTTATTCATTACTTATTATTTATTATTTATTATTTCTTCATTTATTATTTATTATATAATATATATTATTTATTAAATTATTATTTAATATTTTTAATATTTATTATATATTCATTACACATCATTACATAATATTTATAATTTATAATTTATAATTTATTTATTATTTATATATTTATTTTAAATTTATTATTATGTTATTATTAGTTTATTATTAGTCTATTATTTATGTATTAATTATTTATTATGTATTTATTAATTACATATAATTTATAATTTATAATTAATTAATTTATTAGTTATTTATTAACTATTAATTATTTATAATTAATGATTATTTATTATTTATTATTTATCATTTATCATTTATTTATTATTTATTTATTTACTACTTATTTATTATCTATTAAATTATTATTTCTTATTAAATTATTGTTAAATTATTTTTTAATATTTATTACATATTATTACATATTATTTATAATTTATAATTATTTATTATTTATTACTAATTTATTTTTATTTTATTATTTAATTATTAATTATTATTAATTTACCATTGATGTATTATTTATTATTATTATTTATTATTATATAGTATTTATTAATTTATTAATTATTTATCATATATTAATTTATTCTTTTTTATTAATTTATTATGTATTCATTATTTATTCATTACTCATTTATTATTTATTTATTTATTAATAATTGTTTTGTTAATTATTAATTATTTAGTTCGTATTTATTCATTATGTATTATTTGTTTTTTTTTGATTTTATTGCTCATTATTATTCTTTAATGTTATTATTTATGTTTTACCTATATATATAATTATATTAAATTCTGTTCAATCACCATATGAAGAACTTGTTACAGTGTCTTTACAAAATAACTAAGACGTAAGGGGTTCAAATCTCAGTCAACACATATATATGATTAATTTATGTGTAGTATATGCATGCATGCATAGAAATAATAACAATAAATAATAATTAATTAATTAATTACATAAATAAGAAATTGAAAAAATAAATAAAAATAAATAAAAAAATAAAATAAATAAGTTGTCACGAAATGATTTAGTGATGATTTATATCACTGAGAAATGATTATCCCGGTTTTTAAAAAACTTTTGCTAAATTGTTTCGCAATGGCTAAATAATTTCCAACACATGATTTAGCGATGGTTTTTCAAGAACGCCGCAAAATGGTTTAGAGGTAGTTTAAACCGCCACTAAATTCTTACATTGGCATAGTGCGAGTTTGAGAGATTTGTAGGGTTTATGGATTTTGATGGGAGGTGAGCTTTGATGGATGATAGACTTGTGATGATGGAGGGGTGGAGATTTTTAGGAAACCTAATCGCATTTGACACGGTGCCATTGAAAGAGAAGCGGTATCTACGAAGGAAAACAAGATGGAAGGAATGTGATGTGTAAGAGACGTATGTGTCTATGGAGGAGGAAGAAATGGGGGTGGGATCATGGATGTGGAACGCAGAGGAGGTAGACTTTAGGGCGAGATTGGGGGACCGAAATGTGGAGGAGGAAGAATGAGGGGAGGAGAGATGTATCAGGTAGACATGGATAGAGAGGTCGACATGTATATGAGGAGTGGTCGGAAAGAGACACATGTACATGGAGGCACATCCTATAGTATAGATAATGGATATATTATTGTAAATAATACCTCATTTATAATAAATTACTAATAATATAATTAATAACTAAAAATATGATTAATATAATTCCTAATTAATAATGATTTGGAATATAATTAATATAATTAACATTAATAAAAATTAAATAAAAATTTATAATATAGTTAATAATAAAAAATTATAATATAAATAATTAAATTAACAATAATAATGAAATTAATAATTAATAATATAGTTAATAATAGACCAGTACATGGGTTAGGGGATCTGCCTGATCTGATAAGTCTAACCTGATAAAAAATCCTAATAAGATTGAGGTCAGGATTTAATAAGTGACCTATTATGTGGTCCACTCATCTATATTAATAAACAAGACTTTTAAGGCCTAATTAATAAAATAGATTTTTCTTTAATGCTAGATTAATAAACGGGTCGGGACAGAGTTGGTTCGACTAGGTCTGATTAATAAATGTGTCTATTTTTTCCGATTTGAACACGATAGGCTCGAACCATTTACAAGTATAGTTAATAATAAGAATTAATAATGTTAATAATAATTAATAATATAATTCCTGATATAATAATTAATGATTAATATAACTAATAACTCAATTAATAATTTGTAATAAGGAGATGGGTCCTTATTTGCCTGGTGCTCCTACTCTGGCAGGGGTTTCCGATATGGATCTTCACTATGGAACCTCCCTATTTTCTCCTAAGTGACAACTCCTCCTATGGTGCACAATCTTCATGGTGATTTTATTCATTTTCACTCCTCTTCATGTAGATCAGGTTTATAATCCTGTGGTCTGCTATTGGTGGCCTCACTCTGGTGGATCTGAATACGGTGGGGCAGATCTATGCTTTTCAGCTCAGATTGACACTAATATTGGCATTTTCTATCGGTGTTGGTGTCAGATTATTGGGAGGTCTAGTCATCATTTCTTTCTGTAGGAGGATTTAGTGGTGATGGCCAGAGGTCGACAGGTTCGTTTCTCTTCAGATCTGGCCTCGTTCGCCTTTCTTGTGCTACAATGCTGATCGAGGTGTGGGAATCCTAGGTGATCATCCCTTGGATTTGGTGTGATGTTCCTCGTAGATGAAAAGATGTCGTCTTCGACATGCTCTTTCAGCAATGTTGACGTGAGGTTATGTGGCGCTGGTTCGAGTAAAGATGTCTTTAGAGCGATGTTTGGAATTAGCAAGGAAAATTGGTGTTGGTGGCAGTGATGAACAATTATTTTAGATTTTCCTTTTGTGTGTTTTAATTTTTTTAGGCTTATTTCAGAAATAATTTTCACTAGTTTTTGGGTCTGTTTGTTTCATTGGGTTTTGGCGTTCTTGGAAGGCATTGATTTTGTCCTGTTGCATTAGGTTTCAGTGCAATGCTTTGCAGGTGTCGTTGGGTGGGCATACTCAAAAGAGGGATGGGTGTGATGACACCTATCATTCAGCTATCAATCCCTATTGAATAAAGGATATACACCCTACCTTTGACATTCTACACATAGTTTTTGGTCTGATTTTGTGTTGCATCAGGTTGGAAATGTGGTGTTATTTGGTGCATTTTTGGGTGGGTGGATCAAAAGAGAGATAGGTGTGATGATACCTATCATCCAATCATCCCTCCACATTTCAGTGCGGGTGGGATGGGTGCTCTTCCACATTGTGTTCCAGCATGATGCAACTTTTTGGTGTGTGTTTTCGGGGGGACACATCATCTTTGATTGATTCCTATGTTACATCGTCCAGCAGGGGGGATGAGACTTTAACCAATTCCCGCCTTGATGTTTGATTCCCTTCAGACACTCAGGGCCATATTAGGACCTTTGGGTCATGTTTCTTTAAGGAATATGTGCCCATGTCTTATTATGGGTTCCCTCTTTACCCATTTCTAAAAAGGGGTTTGTTATTTTATGTTCAATAAAGGGGGATTGAGCCTCAACCCATTTAAAAAAAATATTGTTAATAATAATGTCACGACCCGTCCCCCGGGGCCCGTGTCGTAACTACCCCAAACCCGCCTTCCAAAGGCCAGGGGCTGGCGACTAGCACCAAAGGCGTATATTCTGATAACTAGGAAGTCATTGCCTTTATAAAAGTAAACAAACACCAATCTGAGTACAATCGGAAGCAAACACTAAGTAAAACTGAAAACAAAAGTAGTGCTGAAAGTAACGGTGCTGGAAATACAAGCCCAACTGTAAAGTACAAGGTAAAAGACAAAACAGTCGGAAGGTGACAAGCAGCTCCTGGATCATCCAACAAGGATCCTACCTGAAGGGTAGGTACAGATAGCCTCCACAACGATCTCGCCCGTCAACCTCCTCCGAGTGTCGTCTCGTCATGAAGTCCACCACCAGATACTGTATCATCGTGAGGTCCACCTCTGGGTACCGTCCAGTCCTCAAACACTCATCCTCTGTCTGCGATGCCCGTCGTCTGCAACCAACACAATGAGGTGCGGGCATAGCCCGTTCAGGGGTGAGTATAACGATACTCAGTAGGGACCCTGAGACCCTCAAGGTCTCACTAAATCCAACAAGGATAACCACAAAGAAAAATTTCAACAGATAACCTCTACCTAGGTATATTCCCATACATATACCCAAGTTATCAAGTAACTCATCTCAATCATGGGGAAACACAAAGATTATGAAATCAATGTATAACCACTATCCAAGTATATGACCAAACATATACCTAAGTTATCAAGTGACCCATCTCAATCATGAGGTAAATATAAAGGTCATAAACTCAGCTCAAACCAGGATTTTCATTATCGAAACCGTAACTGCTGAAGAGCCCTGTCTCTGGAGTGTACAGTGTTCCTGTCACGACTCTGAGGTACTGCTCACTAACCTAAGACTGTTGAGGTACTCCTCTTGTCGAGTACTGTGGGCCTACTGCTACAACCAAGCTCTTCCCACCATGGGTATGCTGCTACAACCAAGCGCTCCCCCTCATAGCCTCCAGAGGTACTCCTTCTGTTGAGTACCGCGGGTCTGTCGCTACAACCAAGCGCTCCACCGTCGTGGGTTTTCCGCCACAACCAAGCGATCCCCCTCATAACCTCTATAGGTACTCCTTCTGTTGAGTACCATGGGTCTGCCACTACAACCAAGCGCTCCTCCGTCGTGGGTCTGCCTCTACAACCAAGCGCTCCCCCATTGGGCTATCCGAAACACACCGAGTCGATCGGTCAAGCATTCGTTAGGTCTCAGCTGGCTACACGGTCTCCGTACTTCGCACGCTCGTCTCCAGGAGGGTCCACTCCATGAGCTACTGGTCGATAATCCAAGTATCAAAAAGTCCCATGAAGAAGTATCTCAAAGGACCGCCTCGTCATATGGGTCTCAACGCAGCAGACGGCGCGTCAATCGGACGCCCGATCTGTGAGTTATTTGCCTTTTCATCCCCGAGGCCCGGTTGGTTTCGTGTGCGAACCAATCCGGCCATACCTCAACTGTACCCCAAACTCTCATAGGGTAAACTCATAGGGACCGTTTCTCCACGTGATCACCAACGCCGCTGACGGTTCATCAAACGGACGTCCAGTCTGAAAGTTATCAGCTTTTCCATTCCAAGGGCCCGGTTGGATTTTGGGTGCAATCCAACTCGGCCACTATCCAACTGCATCCAAAATTCAAGAGAATTCTGCCAAAAGTTCCGTCTCATCAAGAGGAAATCAACGAGACATACGGCGCGTCAATCGGATGCCCGGTCTGTGAGTTATTGGCTTTTTCGTTCTAGGGGCCCGGTTGGTTTCATGAGCGAACCAACCCGACCACACTCCGACGGAATACAAACCTCGAGTGGAGTAATCCAAAAGTTCTGTCTCATCAAGAGGAATCCAACATAGTCGATGTCAGGTCAATCGGACGTTCGGAGTTCAAGATATAAGCGTTTCTGCTCTGAGGGCCCGGTTGGTTTCGTATCCGAACCAACCCGGCCGAACCCAAAGTTCTCTGAAACCTTGTGTGTAATATACCTAAACGACCGTCTCGATCCAAGGATCTCTACGTAACTGATGGTGCGTCGATCAGAGGTCTGTAGCCCAAGATATGGGCAAAAGACCGAAAAAGGTCCGAAAACGGGGGGTCTGGGCCCGGACCGACCCGGCCCAACCCCCCTGGGTCGGCCCGAACCGGGTCAACCCGAACCGGGTCCGGGTTCAACCCAGCTATGCGCAGCCCGGCCCGAATGGGCACGGCCCAGCCCGGTCCGCCTAAGCCGGCCCGGCTCGGCCGGGTGGCTCGCTGGCTCGGCCAGCGAGCCGAGGCTCCGCGGACGTGGCACGCACCGCGTTCCCCCCCCGGATCCCCCGCAGTCACGGGATCCATCAGCTCACTGTCGCGGCTTTAGCTGCGGCGGTTTCACCAGGCGGTGCGCCGCCGGCGTCCCGCGCCGCCGGTGGTGTCCGCGGGCCACCGGAGTTGCTCCGGTGGTCCGTTTTCAATTCCGACTGCACCGATGCTCATCCCGGGTCCCGTTCTCCACTGCGGAATCATCAAAACGTCTCTGCGGCCCATTCCGTCAATGCCCGTCGATCTGCACGTCAGAAGAACAAACTACGGAGTTTTCTGTTCACCTTCGTGGTCCCAATTACGACCACACACTGCTGGAAATAATGGCATTTGCGACGGGGCATTTACGTCGGGATCCCGTCGCTAATAGGCTTTTGCGACGGGGGCCCATTGCAAATAGTCTGTTGTGGAAAACGGTGTCGCAACAACAATTATTTGTGACGGGCCCAACGCGAAAGGTATTATTTGCGACGGCGATCCTTCCCGTCGCAAATATTAGTCCGTATATTTGTGAAAACTTTTTAAAATCGTATTTTCGACGGGCTCATCGCAAATACCAATTGCGATGGGCCCGTCGCAATTGGTATTTTTTAAAAAAAAATTAAAAATTATTAATAAATTATTTTAATGAATATAATAATAATACTGTTTCCGAGGCTTTCGTCGGGGCGCGCACGCATCCGTCCGTGGAGGAGGAGGACGCGCTGCGCTTGTGGCCCCGCGTTCCCGCTTTCCAAAGGCGGGCGACATTCACTCCTTATTCAGGGACGTCTTCTCCTTGATCGAAACGAGATGATGGGATGTCGGTTCTTCCTTATGTGGATTCCTCCTCAGAACTCGTCACCTAGTCCGGGTCTCCCTCATAGATTTAATACGTAGTTCATGAGACTCTTCCCAGTGCCATGTTTCCATGGACGCCGGTTAATTACACTGCTTCTATCGAGACATTCCAAAGGGTCCGGTTAGGGCAGCAACCTTCAGTCGGGGGAGTAGTCACGTTGAGGCATCAGTAGCGTGTCTGGATGCTAGGGAACCTGGCATGTCTGTCTATTATCCCTGGTCACAGGGCTTCTCGAGGGCGTGGAAGCCCGAGGCATCCCACATCGAGCGCGGGGAATTATATGTCATAGACACATATCTGAGGTTTTCCTCAGCTTCCTGTGTTTAACACAGGGTACGCCGCGAGTTTAACATCCAGCGGAGATGGATCAACCCAACCGGAGCATTAGCTAGGATAGATCGGATTGAGGGATTTCCCTTGAAGGGATGCCGATGCCGGGGCCAGCCCATGGGCGACTGTGAAGAGGAGCGCACCGACATGGTCTCACCGAGATATGACGGTCCAGGTGATAATCGGGATGGGTGATAGGTGGATGAATGGAGTGGAGGGGAGTGAAATGGGACCATCGCAGGGGCGACGGTGAAGTTGGTCTTGATCCTTGAAGAGGCTTCCTACATATCCCTGTGGCAGGGAATCAAAGTCCGCGTAGTTCGGGATGGTGCCGGTAAACCGACGTGAAGGTGGACCTTGGCCCGATGAATGTCTTCAGCGAACCAATGTGAAGGTGGACCTTGGTCCGATGGGCATCATCAGCGTACCGACGTGAAGGTGGACCTTGGTCCGATGGGCATCGTCAGCGTACTGACGTGAAGGTGGACCTTGGTCCGATGGGCATCGTCAGCGTACCGACGTGAAGGTGGACCTTGGTCCGATGGGCATCGTCAGCGTACCGATGTGAAGGTGGACCTTGGTCCGATGGGCATCGTCAGCGTACCGACGTGAAGGTAGACCTTGGTCCGATGAGAGATGGGCTTGAACCTCGGGGAGGCATCCTACATACCATGCCTTGACATGGATCAAAGACCTTGTAGTTCAAAGGGTTTCATCGGTGAACCGACGTGAAAGTAGACCCGTGGGTCCACTAGTGGTGGGCTTGAACCTTGGGAAGGTTTCCTACGTACCATGCCTTGACATGGATCAAAGTCCTCGTAGTTCAAAGGATTGATGGAATACAGTTTAACGTCATGCGGGACGATAGTGAACCCTGACGTGAATAAACGACGAGCAGTGGGTGTCGGCGAACCGACGTAAATGAGGGACCTTGGTCCAATGGGAGATGGGCTTGAACCTCTGGGAGGATTCCTACATACCATGCCTTGACATGGATCAAAGTCCTCGTAGTACAGATTGAAAATGGGGACTTGGAACACCGACAAGGAGACGGTCTAGGCCAATGATTGTTGGGCATGAACCTCGGGGAGGCTTCCTACGTACCATGCCTTGACACGGATCAAAGTCCTCGTAGTTTGGGTTGTGGAATACAGTTTAACGTCATGCGGGACGGGGGTGAACCAGTGAACCGACGTGAATGAGGTCGGAACGACCGGATGGGTGGGTTTGAATCTCGTAGAGGCTTCCTACGTACTATGCCTTGACATGGATCAAAGACCTCGTAGTTCGGGTTAGTCACAACGGCTTGCCATCGGACTAGGATGTAGTTTAAAGTCATGTTGGACGAAGGTAGAACTCGACGTGAATGATGATGGGTGGGCTTGAACCTCAGGAAGGCTTCCTAAGTACCATGCCTTGACATGGATCAAAGACCTCGTAGTTCATATGGGGCTTTTTCGGCAAACCGACGTGAAGGTGGACCTCGGTCCAATGAGTGGTGGGCTTGAACCTCTGGAAGGCTTCCTACGTACCATGCCTTGACATGGATCAAAGACCTCGTAGTTCAGGTGGGAATGGGTGTGCAGTTTAATGTCATGCGGGACAAGGGGGGCATACAGTTTAACGTCATGTTGGACGATGGTGAAACTCGACGTGAATGAACGACCGAGCAATGTGGCTTGAACCACATGGAGGCTTCCTACGTACCATGCCTTGACATGGATAAAAGTCCTCGTAGTTCTCTATGGGTGGGGGTCAGGGTCGGTGCTCACTCTAAGACCATGTGAGTCATGCTCGATGTGAGAAACAAGAGGTTGCAAGGACCTGACGATCACATCACGAAGGATGCGTCCGTGAGAAGTAAAGAGGGGCTTACGCGTTAGGCGGCCCATGGTGCTGGGACTTACTCCAGGATGGAGGCCCAGAGTGCGAAAAAGCGCAGCGAAAGAGGGATTTGGGACCAATGATGGGAGGTGCCTCGTTCCCTATCATGCCCTCCACTGACCTTGGTAGTGGGGAAGTACGGAGATGCAGAGGTGCAGCCATCCGTTGGGGAACTAGGGTCGCCCTTCTCCTATGAACATACGTCACTCCAATAAGGAGGATATCATACCTTGTGGATGGGTGATTCCATTCCTGTGGAGACGAGTGGTGTAAAGAATTTTCGAGCTGGGGGGACCCTTCGTGAGAGGCACAAGGTCGGGTCACAGTTTAACGTCATGTGTTGAGAACGTGGTGCTTGGAAGTTTAACGTTCTGCAGCTCGGACGAGGTGGGTTCACTCTTCACCCCTAGGACTTACATAACTAGTACCTTCTGGTCCTTGGGGAAGGGAAGGTACCAGTAAGGCCATGGTCAAGGGGGGTTGTGGAACGAACCATCAAGGGGTCCATGTTAGTGTGGCTATGTGAAGAAGCAATAGCCATTAGCGTGCCTATGCGAAGAAGCATTAGGCGAAGCAATGCTACGGGTGGTATAGTCCATGGGACTTTGAAATCACATCGTGAAAACCTGGAGGGTCGCACGGGAGGAGGAATTGCTAAGCAAAGGAGTGTGCTTCGTGAAGTGGAGTGCCTTGGCCTTATCATGGGGCATAGGTGTGAGTGGAAGGTGCTTCGAAAAGTGGAACAGTGTTCGCGGACCACTGCCTCGTGAAGAAGGGGTGCCTCACGAAGCAGGGTGCTGCGAGTAGTGTGCTTCGCGGTGTGGAGCGATCATGCCTTAGCATAGAGATCACTAGTACAGGTTGGGTGTTTCGCAAAGCATAAACGCTCAACGGCTGCCCGGGTTCCCGTGGGAATCCCCTTCCTTCGCGAATTCCCTTGAGCTTCGCAAAGGGCATCCCTCTCGGAAGAGGGGCTCAAAACAAGACAAAGAAAAGGCGTCTTGCAAAGTAGAAGTACCTCGTGGAGCTCATGATTCCCGGGGCAAAGAGTGCTTCGCGATTCGGGAGAGGAGAAGCCGAAAGGTCGGATTGTCCGTGCTCGGGACTCAGGGGGGGTCCAGTATTTATAGGGAAGGGGCACCGCGAAGCAGAACTCGCATGCCGCCTCAGGTGCTTCGTGGCGTGCTCGCGAACGTCAACGTTGTCCGCGGAGGGTTACCGCCTCTGGAGCTTCGCGGAGGGCTCGCGAACGTCAAATGCGTTCGTGGAGAATTACCGCCTCTGAAGCTTCGCGGCGAGCTCGCGAACGTCAAATGCGTTCACGGAGAGTTACCGCCTCTGGAGCTTCGTGGCGGGCTCACGAACGTCAAATGCGTTCGGAGAGACTTACCGCCTATGGAGCTTCGTGGGGCCGCGATGATCGGGGCGCTTCGCGTCGGTGCTTCGCATCGGTGCTTTGCGTCGGTGCTTCGCGTCGGTGCTTCGCGAGGCAGCGTGCCAGCCGTCTTTTTCGTTCCTTCCTTTCGGGCCATATTTTGGCACCAACAAATGCCCACCCTCAGACTTGGAGCTGCGGAGGGTGGAGGGTCGAAGTTTGAGGGAAAATCGCCAAAATTGTCAGTGGTTCGCGATGCGGCTATGCGAAGGGGCCTCGCGGTGCTCACCGGGGCCACGGATCCGGACGCGCCGCGATGCTCCACGCGGGTGAGGCGCGCCGCGATGCTCTGGGGTCCCCGCCTATAAATAAAGGGTCGACTTCTTTTTTCTTCACGTGACTTCCTTGTCTTTTTGCGCTCTCGACTTCGCGAAGCTTCGCGTACTCCACGACAGCCATCCGCGAATCGAGCTTCGCGGCGAACCGCGGGTCTCCGACTCCGCATTCGCACCAGCGAACTTCTGCTTGTCGGCCTCGGCCAGACTTCGCGGCTTGGTCTCGCGACCGATCTTCACGATCCGGCTTCGTGATTCAGCTTCGCGGTCAAGCTTCGCGATCCAGCTGAAAAAAATTCTTTTCTGAGGGCCGGAATCGAAATGACCCATCAAGAGGCTGTATTGGGGGTGCTTGCAGATGCTGCTCGTCGGGATGAGATGGCCAACTGTCCAGGCCTGGGGGAGATGGTCCGAAGCCACTCGGACCACACTTCTTTGACAGATCATCTATCGGAGGGTCAGAAGGATTATCCACAGTGCAAGAAACTGCCATTGTACGACTTCAGGTTGAGGGATGACGTCTTCATCCCGGAGGCGAGTATGGACAAACCAGCTTGCTGGTTCTGGAGTACACCATGCCAGCACCAATGGTTCAGGGCGGCCGATGGTCATGTGTGGGAGGACTTCACACCCATCACTGCAAACTGTCTCTATAACCATTTGAACGATATTGACAGGAAGCCACTGAAACCGGAGACGTCCCCTCCCCTCTACCGCACCATGTTGAAGGCAGTTTTACAGGATTCGAAGAAGGGATGGTCCGATGAGTGGGACCTGCGCCAGGGTGGAAACTTTACTGATGACTGGGCCTAGGCCTACTGGGTAGGCACCTCATGCGAGGAGTTAGGGGCCGAGCTGAGGAGAGTGGGTTTGTATGAGGCGGCATGGGCCTCCCAATTCCATATTTACCAACCAAAGCAACTGATGTCGGAACTGCTAAGCAGATGTTCGTCTAGGACCAATACCTTTCACCTGCATCACGGGGAGGTGGGCATCAGCCTGTGGGATGTCCACCAGATTTCTGGGGTTCCGATCTTGGGGGCCATGTATGACGAGTTCTTCCCCGTCATCAGCGCGTGGGAGGATACGGAGCAAATGTCACGACTAGCGTCAGCGCTGATGGCACTTGTCCCTAGAGAGGACAAGGAGGCAGTGAGGGATGTCCACTTTAGGATATGGTTCAAATGCTTCCTGAATTTCCCAGAGAATCGAGAGTTCCCTCCGAGGCCTCGAACTTGTCCAAGGGCGGCCCAACGGGGAAAGGGGCACTCGTATTGGCGGGTCTTGGAGGACAGCCAATGGAAGACTTGGGGTTTCAGTGTCAGTACTGAACAACATCCAATAGTCAGGCTGGCGGCGTTCATCGCGGCTCTCATCTGTGTTTGGATCCTACCGGTGAGGGATACAAGCATGGGGGTACGGCCCAGCTCATTTATTATGGTGTCGATGTTGGACATGGGGCAGCGGATCAATCTGGGGATTCCGATGCTCACCAAACTGTATAGAATGTTGTGGCACATTAGTGAGGGAAAAAAGCCTCCATGGATATGTGGGACCTTCCACCTCCTGTATGGGTGGATCGCAGCGCATATCAGGGGGATTTACGAGTATCCAAACCCCATTTCGCCGCCGGGATCAAACTTCCGCCCCTCCATCCTGAACATGGTCGGGAGCTTCCCGTTCAAACTAGCCGTTCCGATGGTGGTGAATCGGGTGTGGAGGGAGGATGAGTTTAATTTCCACCCATTCCCATTGCCGACGGGGATACTTACTGATGACAGGCGGGGAACGGAAGAACATCGGGCTTACCTCCTGGCCTTTCGAGGTGGATTTTTGGTGGCACGGATAGATCGCGAGCCACTCTGCAAACCTTACACCCCGTATCGGTTTGCGAGGCAGTTCCGGTGCCTCCAGCGGCTGACCCCGCAAGTCTATTGGGAGGTGCGTCACGAGGAGCACCCATGTGTGATGAGGCAGTTGTGGCTCATGTTCACATGGGAAGATGGGAAGATTCGGATTGCATTGCCTCCATACACCGCCGCTTTCGGATTGGTGAGGGAGTACGCCATCATTTGGGAGGATGCTTACCCAGGGGAGATGTTGAAGCAACCAACTATTCGGGTTGGTGAGGTGGGCCTCCTCTATCTCGAGGTCGGGGTCGGAGGGCATCTAGGGCCGCTCGCGGTAGCGTGGCTGCCATGGCTGCGAGACCCGCACCGGCTGAGGGTATGGCAGCAGCGGTGGATCCGGTGATTCCGGTAGAGCACGGCCATCCGGAGGGGCGGCCACCGAGGGGATTTCGTAGGATATCTACTCAGGCTCCGGGGAAGCGCCTGCGTCATATCGACATGGCAGAGGATGCCTTCTTCTCAGAAGCTTGGGACATTTGGGATGTCAACTGGCAATTCCTCAGCCCACCCGAGATCTGGGCCCACCTGAATCGCCTCGGGATGGAATTACCGGGCATAGTCCCTGTTCGGGCTGGATTCATGGCATCTCCAGCGGAGGCAGAACAATACCTGGACGAGCTGGAGGATTACGTCCACTCCAGTGGTGTCCCTCACCCAATGATAGACCGAGTGAGGGTACCGTTGAATCAGACGGTCCCCCCATAGTTATCGTCTGCCGATCTGAGGGAGCGCTTCCCCCTGCCGGAAGAATCCGAGGACTCCTCTCAGGAGGATGAGGCTAGAGGAGGGAGCACGTTAGAGGAGAGTGAGGTCAGAGACCGAGGCTCAAATTCCGACGAATTCGTAGAGGCTCTCGAGGTAGCATTCCGAACTTCTTTCCTTACGATCCGTCCTTGGGTCACTATGAACTTCTCACTGATGTTTGAGCCATGCAGAAGGAACTTGTTCTCAGGCCTCGTTCTCACCCTTTGGTGGGTGATGATGAGGGACCTTCAGAACCCGCGCCTATGGCTGCGTCCAGTTCCGCATCTGGTGGGACCAGAGCACCCGAGGTGGCTCCTCCGGAATCTCCAGACCTTCCAATAGTATACGGAGGGCCTCGCCTCGGGGTCCCATCAATACCGGCTCAAGAGCAGCGCCAGGAGGTCGATCTCCGTAAGTCTCCTTTACTGGTTCCCCTGTCGTCATATGTAGACTATGCCCGCCAACTAACGTTTATGTCCCTCTCTGTCGTACAGTTCTCTAATTGGCGTGGGCTGCTGCGGCAAGACTAGTCGGGATGTCTGGTGGCGTCCCTCCTAGGGGCATGCCGGTGATGGTGGTGATAGTCCCCCCATCTCCTCAAGCTACGACGCACATCATCACTGGCAGGACCACCAGCAGGGTCGTACCCGAAGTCATTGAGGTGGACTCCGAGGAAGAGGATCAATCGGTCGGTCCCAGTCCTGTCGCGCCTGCTTCGGCACCAGGTGTCGTACTGGATTCAACACCAGATGTAGATCCTGGTGAGGATTTCTTGCAGGCGTATCCCACGTACGAGCCTGCCAATCGCGTGGACTGGGACGAAACGGCCTCCGACAAGGAAGACAGCAGCATAGTCTTCCGCCGGTTGTAGAAGCTGATCACGCACTTTATCAAGGACACTCCCCAAGCGCAATGGCTGGCCGAAATGGATAGACTCCACTCGCGGTTGCGTGAACTGTGTGCTGGGGGAGTGGATGCCCAACTTCCTCACGCACGCATCCGAGATCTTATGGCTGAGAAGATCCGGGAGCATGATCGTGGGCTCAGCGTGGGCTGGCAGCGGAAGAAGGCGACCAGCATCAAGAAGCTCCAGGAGGATGAAGGCGAGGTCCAATAGATGCAGACCCGGGAAGACGAGCTTTCATCCTCTCTTGATGCACAATCTAATCTGGTCTCACGGTTGAAGGCCCAGCTGGTAGAGGCAGAAGAGCATATGAGGCAGACCTCTGGAAAGATGGCTGTCGTTCAAGCCGGTGTAGAGAGGGCCAAAGCCAGGATTGACGAACTGCGCCCCGCCGCTGCTGAGGAGGAGCGGGAGCTAAGTCAGCAGCAGCAAGCCTTGGATGCCACAAGTCAACGGGTGGCGGAGCTGCAACGCTCTTTTGACGGGGTCAACCCGTCCATGGGGGGAGTCGACCCCCGGGTATTTTAACAAACCCAAAAACCTTTATTGGTACTTTTGTGCTTTAATTTCTTCTTTCTTCTTTGTTTTGAATGCCGTAGCGCGCACAATTTCCACTATTTGAATTGCCTTGTTACATCCCTACAATGTTTGCAGGACGTTCGGCGACAATTCCCCAAGCCCACGTGGGTCGATCCCGATGTGAGAAACAGGAGATAGTTGCCCTCTCATCCCACCTAACATAGGAGTGTGGATCATGCTTCGGGCATCCGGGATTCATATTACCAGTCCGGATTTCTGAAAGACGGGAGAGGCTTGATCGGAGAAGGAACTTCCAGGATAGCCGAATTATCGTTTCTTCAGCGTCCTCTTATGCACGAACGAGGCAACGCCAGGGGCGTTGAAATCGGTCCAAACAGATGAAAATGGGAAGCGTGAATCATGATACCCAAGATTCGGAACACTATGGGGATGGCGTGACAATAAGGGACAACTGTTAACCTTGGAGGAGAAGCAGTATCCTTACTGCGTTAGCCTGTAATGGGGACAACAAATGAGGGTCGACCGCTGACCGTGTTCGAAACACGGGACCATGTCACAAGTGTTGTCGATCAATCCTTTGGGACGTTGGCCCAGGACAGTGGGCGGACCATAGGTCTACATCCATACTATGTGGGGGTCCTTCCAGACATGACCCGTCTTTCGGAACGTTGGCCCAGGACGGTAGGTGAGCCGATGCGGCATGAGACCAGGCCATTAGGGGGTCCCGTGAGACATGAAAGGGGACGAGGGTCCGAATAAGGGGCACGCAAAGCGTGGAATATGGAGTGATGGTTTGTCCGAACAGAATCCAACACATAGGTAGTTACACCACCGTGGTGGGAGTACACCATATGGGCGCATTGGTTTGATCATGGATCATTCCTTCTTTCAGACAGGGCCTCTCTGGCGAGGGGATCTGTCACTTCCCAATGGGATCTGGGGGCATCCTGAACTTATTCAGGGTACAACCGCAGTTTAGTTTCATGCATTGAGGACACGTGGACTCCTATAGTTTAATGTCATACGATAGGACGTGGAATAAAAGGGAAGATCCCAGGGAGCGTGTGGCGCGGTAGATATGAAACCGACATGAATGAGGACTTGGAGTCCAAATCGTACCACATACCCCCGGAGGAAACTCTTCAGGTCGAGGGACCAAGAGTGAGAATTGGGCTTGGCCCGAAGCAGAGTGGTCGGGAGTTCCTACGTACACTATGAGGATGGGAATCAAGCCATACGTAGTTCTGGAAGCATAGTTTAACGTCATGCAGGATGATGAGAAGCATGGCCGTGTTGGTACACATCCTGCCAAAACTACTAAGCACACGTGAGTCGTGCTCGGTGTGGGAAACAAGCAGTAGTGGTGGGAATTTCCCGAAACAGAAAGGGGCAGGTTAGGGCAAAGGTACGCTCGGTGAATACCGGCCCAATGACACTAACACGATCATTTAGCGCACCTAGATGCGCGAAGAGAAAGATCTGAGTATGATGGAATTCCACTTGAACATGAGGAAGTGGAAATGTGTGAATCATGGAGCTCGAGATTCAGATCACGATGATGGCGGCGTGACGATGGAGGAAAACTGTTGACCATGGAGGAAACCCAGCATCCATATCGCGTTAGCCTAGAATGGGGACAAACAAATGAGGGTTGGCCGTTGACCATGTTCGAAACACGGGACCATGTCACAAATGTCGTCAGATATCCGTAGGGACGTTGGCTCGAAACGATTAGAGGATCCTTAGGTCCAGCATTCATGGAGATCCCTTAAGCCTAGTATCCATATTGTCCGAGGGTCCTTTTGGACGTGGAAGAGGATGAGGATCCAAATAGCAAGCTCACGAAGCATGGTCATGGGATGAGGGGGATGTCCCTGTAGAAATCCCACACTTCAGGCTCTTTGTCTAAACACCTCTAAATACGACAACGAAACGTATTAGATAGAGGGAGAAAATTCCTTTCCCATAGGGAGATATTAGTTTAAGGTCGTAGAATTTGGACCATGGATGGGAGGAGACATAAGAGGCACATGGTGCGATGAAAAACCTGATGTGAATGAGGACTTAATCCCATATCACATCGCACGACCTCCTTGGGAGAGGCTTTAGGTCAAGGGACCAAAAGAGAAAGTTAGGCCGGGCCCGGGGGGAAGTGTCTGGGTGCTCCTACGTATCTCATAAGGATGAGAATCAAGCCTCACGTAGTTCTTGATGGACCTTAGACCATAAATGGGTAAAAGGAGCAGGGGACGCATGGCATCAAGATCCGACGTGAAGGAGGACCTAAGCCCTACTTACCATGTGTTCTCTGAGGAAATGCTCGAGTCGAGGGACCGAACACAAAGGTTAGGCTGGGCCCGCGGGGAAGTGCCCGGGCGCTCCTACGTATCTCATAAGGATGAGAATCAATCCATACGTAGTTCTGGAAGGTGACATGGTAAGATACCAGTGTCGGGGGAAAAGGGGAGTGCGGGCGTGGCCCTTGCACTAAAAGAAGCGGAATTTGATGAATCTTGTTTGTTCTTTAAGTTGAATGGTTTTTTTTGTGAAGCGACAGGCCTAGAATAGTAGGCCGTGATGTCACCACAAGGATCAAGCCGTGATGGGCGTTGACAAATGGCATGGCACATGACCAATACCCAACGTGATTTCCTCTACAACGAGGTCACCACAATGCAGTGCCGTTTTTCATCGTGCATCCAGGACGATAATGTAATAGTTTAGGGTCGTATGATAGGACCAAGCATGCATTTTATCATCATGTAGTGCAGACGTAGCAGAAACGATGATAGTCCGGAAATGTGCGCAGTGTTATAAAACACAATTGATGGAGACATGATCCCACATCAAATTGTACGCCAATAGGAGAGGGAGACCTTAGGCCAAGGGGCCTATATAAAGGTAAGAGGTGAAACAGGGAGAGAGACTGGTTCCCTAAATGGGATGTACCCGAAGACAGGGTGTCCGAGCGGTCCTACGTATCCCATGAAGACGGGAATCAAGCCACACGTAGTTCTAAATGGTGCCTTTTAATGTCATGTTGGACAAGGAATAAGAGGGCTAAATCTCAGATCGGGGGTGTGCGTGGTGCAGCCATTGCAAACCCGACGTGAATGAGGACATAATCCCGCACTACGCCACGCGGTCCCGTAGTCGGGGTCCTGAAGGCAGGACCAGAGAGGTGAATTTTCTGAACTCAAGATGGACCCAAAGACAAGGGGTCTGGGCATTCCTACGTATCCTATCAAGATAGGAATCATGCTGAACGTAGTTCTAGATGAGAATCTTAGTTTATGGTCTTAGAGCTCAGACCGTGAATGGTGACAACTTCCCGAGTAAGCACAGATGTCAACCCGATTCCTAAGCCCACGTGAGTTAAACTCGGTGTGGGAAACAAGGGGGGTATCCTCATCGCAATACTTGGGGCAAGTCAAACGGGAGTTGGTAGAGCCCCGAAGGACACCTTTGACATGGATTGTTCCCCCAACGCGCGAACGTGCATGGAGGAAAAGTACCAAAAGTTACGAGACTCCACTTGGACACGGTGAAGTGATGAAGGGTGTGAATTGTGCACCCGACATTTTGGGCCTAATGGGTTGGCGTGGCGATAGAGGAAAACTGTTAACCATGGTGGAGACGCAGCGTCCATATCGCGTTAGCCTGAGGTGGGAACAACAAACGAGCATCGACCGTTGACCATATTCGCAATGCGGGATTTTATCGATTTGTTGTCCAAAACCCTCGGGGGCATTGGCCCGTAACGGTAGGAGAGCCCTTGGGCATAGTATCCAGGCCGTTCTTAGGGGTCCCTCTAGGTGTGAAAGATGATGAAAGCCCTGATGCAGGGATACACAAAGCCTGGAAAGCGGGTGCGGACGTGTCCGAGTAAAGCATTGCATTCCAGGTAATAAACCAGAGTACTCTTAGGCACATTGGTGAACTTCCGAAAAGGGATTGACGAAACAGCTCAGGAGGGAGAGGTACATGGCGTGGTCATTACGAGATTGACGTGAATGAGAAAATAACCTCATTCCACACCATACACTCCTATAAGGGAGGACCTGGGCCGTGGCCCGGAAAGGCCAAGGGGCCTGATGGTTAGGCATTGGTCAGGAAGGCCTGACCTGCTTGCAGTTTAACGTCTTGCAATGAGGACGAGGGTCGGGGACCCGAGAAGGCCAAGGGGCCTAAGGCTGGGCCTCGTAAGAGGAGGCGTACGACATGGTACATGATCCCGGCGTGAATGAGGACGTAGTCCCACACCACACCGTACACCTTGGGTAAGAGGAGACCTGAGCCGGGGGGCCCGAGAAGGCCAAGGGGCCTAAGGTCAGGCATCAGTCAGGAAGGCCTGACGGGCCTGCAGTTTAACGTCTTACATGAGGACGGGGGTCGGGGACCCGAGAAGGCCAAGGGGCCTAAGGCTGGGCCTCGTAAGAGGAGGCGTACGGCAGGGTACATGATCCCGGCGTGAATGAGGACGTAGTCCCACACCACACCGTACACCCCTATGGGGAATCGGGGTCGTGGGCCCGATTGCTAGCACTACCCAGGGGGAAGTTTGTCACTTCGGGATGGGGCAGAACGAACCATTGCACTCGACGTCTGGGACATCTCAAGGTGGACCCGAAGATCCAGGACACTGTTGACCATGTTTGAAATACAGCGTTCCTATGGTGACCTGATATGGGAGCAACAAATGAGCGTCGACTGCTGACCAAATTCGCAACGTGGGACTTGTATCGGCTTGTTGCATGAAAACCCTCAGGGGCGTTGGCCCATATCGGTAGGAGAGCCCTCGGTCGTAGTATCCAGGTCGTTCTTGGGGGTCCCTCTGGGTGTGCAAAAATGATGGAATCCCAGTCAAGGAGTGGGTGAAGCATAGCTGTATCCATCCACAAAAGAGGCAAACATCTCCAGGGGGGATGTGCAGCCGGGTCGAGGCTTGCTCGATGTGAGTTGGGGAAAAAGTATGCACCCTGCCATATCTTGACCCGAGGGGAAGATTTTAGCTTTTGGGCTGGGCCAACAGACTAAATTCCTGGGCATTCTTACGTATCCCATTAGGACGGGAACCAAGCCATACGTAGTTCTTGAAGGCCATGCAGTTTAGCGTCATGCGGTGAGGACATGGGGCGATAGAAGAACGGGAGTGGGCACATGGTGTGACCCTTACAATCCTTGTGCGAGCGGGGTCATATGAGCGGGGCTAAGAAAGCCTTCTCGTCGCTACACAAGGAGCCTCCGAGGAAACTATTCCCAGGGGGGATAGTGGAAGAGAAAAGCTTGGGGATGGGCTCAAGATGAGGTGTCCGAGCATTCCTACGTATCCCATGAAGATGGGAATCAATCCACATGTAATTCTTGAAATGTAGTTTAACATCATGCGGGACGAGTAGCATCTCATTTGGGGATATGTACGGTACGGCGAGTAATCTGACGTGAATGAGGACATAATCCCATACCATACCGTAAAATCTCACAAGAGGGTAAGTCGGGGAAAACCAGCTTGCGATTTAACATCTCGCGGTGAAGACGGGGGGCCAGGTCCCGAGGAGGCCAAGGGGCCTGAGGCTGAGCCTCGGTCAAGAAGGCCTGACCGGCTTGCAGTTTAACGTCTTGTAGTATGGAAGGGGGGGATCATAGTTTAAAGCCATAGAGCTCGGACTATTTTGTAGTTTATTGTCTTTCAGGACGAATATGCAGTTTAAGGTCATGCAAGACTTTATATTTTAGAGTCGTGTTGGACCATAATGTCTAGTTTAAGGTCATGCGGGACCGTTTCATAGTTTATCGTCTTGCAGGACGAAGATGCAGTTTAAGGTCGTGCGGGACCATCTTGCAGTTTAGGGTCGTGCAGGACCCTTTTTCCCTAGGCAAAGTATTGCTTAAGGAACTTGGCATTGGTAGGAGGGGTTATACGCTCTCCATCCATGGTCACCAAGGAGTATGCTCCATTGGGGTAAACCTTATGGATGATATAAGGCCCTTCCCATTTGGTTTCTAATTTGGGCGGTTTCCTACCGGGAATCATTGGCGCTCGAAGGGCCAGTACTAGGTCGCCTTGTAGGAAAGAACAGAGACAAACCTTCTTGTTGAAGGCCCTCTCTATCTTATCATGATGCCTTTCCAAATTGTGCAGGGCACAAAGCCAGTTCTCGTCCAGTGCTTCTAATTTGGCTAGACGGATCTCGGCTACCTCATCTGATGTCTAGTGATCATAAACTGCAGTGCGTAACGATGGCAGCTGGATCTCAATGGGTAGGACGGCCTCATCTCCATACAACAGGGAATATGGGGTCACCTGGGTAGAGTTGCGAGTCGTCGTCCGGTAAGCCCAGAGGGAGTTGGGGAGCTTGTCTGGCCAACTTTTCTTGTTCTGACCAACCATCTTCTGCAGAATGTTAGAGAGGGTTTTGTTGAACGCCTCGATCTGTCCATTTTCCTGCGCGTAGTAGTGGGAGGTATGGTTCGGCCGGATGTCGTACTTGGTGTACAATTTCTTTAGTTTAGCCGCTCGGAAGTTGGTGTCATTATCGGTGAGGACGGCGTGAGGGAACCCAAACCGGTGGATAATGTTGGAGCTCACAAATTCAACGATGGAACGGGCCTTGACCTCTTTGAGTGGAACTGCCTCTGCCCACTTGGAGAAGAAATCTGTAGCAGTCAGGATGAACCTACACTGGCGGGCTGTTGCCGGTGGATACGGTCCCACTACATCAAGTCCCCATACTGCAAATGGCCAAGAGTACTTAGTGGGGTGGAGGGGCTCCGGCGGCCGATGCAGGAAGTTGGCGTGAACTTGGAATGCGTGGCATCTCTTGGCATATCCAATACAATCATGGATCATAGAGGGCCAAAAGTACCCAAACATCCAGATTTGATGGGACAGCTTCGGCCCAGCTTGATGGATGCCACAGGAACCGGCGTGAACCTCTTGCATAACTTGAGGTATATCTACTCCTTGGATGCAACGGATGAGGACACCATTGAAACTCTGCTTATAAAGGATTTGTTCAAGACCGGGGCCGCTCTGGAGGGTAAATTGCAGCACGCGGCGTCGGATTCGCTCGCGCTCGGCTCGGTCGTCTGGGAGGCAACCATTTTGGAGGTACTCGACAAAAGGTGCCCTCCAGTCAGGAGTGGCTTCAACCACTGTGCCTGACGAACCTGGGACCCCTATCGTGGAGGGTCCGTCGGTGAGATGACCTACCCACAGGCCATCATTGTCCTCTTGGGTGACGGGGGAAATGACTCTCCGGTGTGCCACATGTATGATTAAATCATCTTGCTCAGATTCTGCAAGCAATGCGGCCAAGCCAGCCAAGGCATCTGCTTAACCGTTCTGTGACCATGGGACATGGGTAACCTCTGGTCGAGAAGAGAACTGGGCCATTAGGCAGAGGGTGTACTCCAGCAACGGTTCAAGCTACGGCTTCCTGACGACGTAGTCGCCATTAACCTATTTGATTACCAGATCGGAATCTACCTTCACATGTAGATGGGGCACATGGATCTCAAGGCCCAACTCGAGGCCGGTGATGAGAGCCTGGTACTCTGCCTCGTTGTTCGTACAGCCTTCTGACAATAGGAACGAGTATGGCAGGATGGCCTGCGCCGGGGTAATGAAGACAATACCCAGGCCCACTCTGTTGAGCTTGGGATCATTGAGCCTCCTACCGGTGGGGCTCTGGGAGGCGTCGTCGAAATTCATTTGCCAACACGGGACAACATGATCGACTGAGAGGATCGTCTCATCAGGGAAATCTAGGTCCAGGGATTGATCCACGGAGGTTGGATGGGCAGCTAAAAAGTCTGCCAACGCCTGTCCCTTAATGGCCTTCTGAGGTACGAACCTGATATCAAACTGCTGGAGAATCACTACCCACCGTTCTAGTCGGCCAGTCAGCATGGGGCGGTTCAGGATGAACTTCAGTGGGTCTACCCGGGAGACCAATTGCACCTCATGGTGCTGCAGGTAATGTCACAACTTCTGCATGGTGAAGACGAGCGCAAGGCAGCTCTTTTTTATAGGGGAGTATCTGACCTCTGTATCGAGAAGCATGCGGCTGAGATAGTAGAGACTGTTCTTAGTACCCTCGTTATTCTTCTGGGCGAGCAGCACACCGAGGGATCTTTCCAGGGCGGTCATGTAAAGGACCATCGGCTTTCCGGAGATGGGTGGCATCAAGACTGGAGGTTGGAGCAGATACTTCTTGATTTCCTCAAAGGAGGTCCGACACTCCTCATCCCATTCGTAGGCAGCGCCCTTATTCATGAGCCGAGAAAAGGGATTACACTTGTTGGCCAGATTCACGATGAATCGGCGTATCTAGGCTAAGTGGACTTGAAGGCCTCGAAGCTCCAGAATGTTGCTCGGGGGAGGCATTTGGCTGATGGCCTTGATCTTCTCCGGGTCGATCTTGATACCTCGGTATCTGAAAATAAAGCCCAAAAACTTCCCAGAGGTGACCCCGAAGGCACACTTCAACGGGTTCATCTTTAGGTGATGGGAACGGAGGAAACCAAACACTTTCTCGAGGTCTTTGAGATGGTCCTGGCCCTGACATGATTTGACTACGAGGTTATCCACGTAGAATTCCACCAATTTCCCGAGGATCGATTTGAATATGCGATGCATGGCCCTCTGATAAGTGGCACCTGCATTCTTCAAACCGAATGGCATAACCTGGTAGAAAAAGGTACCTTGGGGAGCCCTGAAGGCAGTGGACTCCTCGTCTTTGGGGGCCATCCGGATCTAGTTGTACCCGGAATATCCATCCATGAAAGAGAGGGCTTGGAACCCGGCCGTGGCATCAATCAATAACTCCGTCACCAGGAGTGGGAAGTCATCCTTTGGGCAGTGGCGATTAAGATCGCAGAAGTCGATGCAGACTCTGATCTGCCCATTCTTCTTCCTAACCGGCACAATGTTGGCATGCCACTTGGGGTACTGGACTTCCTTAATGAAGTTGGCTTTGATAAGCTTGTAAACTTTGGCCTCAACCATAGCACCATGAGAAGGGTGCATTTTCCTGGGGGGCTGCTTAAACCCACGGTGTTTTTCCAGGAGGCCTAGATGGTGAACGGCTACCTGGGGATCTAGTCCTGGCATCTCGTTGTAACTCCAGGAAAACACGTCATGGTGTTGTTTGAGGAAGTCTACGTACTGCTGCCGCTCCTCGGGGGACATGGATGCACTGATCAATGTGGGTTTCGGATCTGCCTCGCTACCAAGGTTCACATGTACCAGTTCATCAACCGTGGTAGAGACGCCTTCTTCAAAGGCGGGGGGAGCATCCTCCAGGTCTTCCTCCCCACCCGTGGGGGGACTTCCCGCGACGGAAGATACTTCTGGGCTATCAAAATCCGAGGGGCAGCTGGTGCCGACTTGGGTAGTAGCGGTCATCACATCGGGAGACTCACTTGCCATTGAGACCATAGCAATGAAGGCAGTCGACCCTATCCCATCTGGCCTACGGCCTAAGGGGCCACATTTGATAATATCAAAGCAGTGGTGACGTGTTGGCCTAAGTCGATGGATTCCAGCCCAGTGGAAGAGACACGTATGGCATACCGTCGTTGTCATAAGCTTGGCATTCTGGTACCGTACATGGGTAGGAGGTTCCGGGATGACCTGAGCCTGGTTGATGTAGGAGTACGAGGTTACTTTCCGCCGTCGCTTGGACACGGGAACATGCCTTCCTTGCGTACCCGAAACAACAAAACATTTCCCCATGTCGGGGGTCATGGCCTCCAACCGGTGGATCGGGAGGATGTAGGCCTCATCCATGCTTGCCCAGGGATCACTTGTGACCGGGGCGGGTTCATCCTCACTTACTAGGATTTGTTTATCCTTACTTTTGTAATAACCCACATCCAGATAGCGGGCCTCACAAGAAGTGAAAGGGGATGCATCTCCTTGGAGGACGCCTACTCGACCGTTGAGTGAGTATTTGAGGCACTGGTGATACGACGAAGGGACTGCTTCATGCAGATGGAGCCATGGCCTACCCATCAATGCGTTGTAGGTGGTGTCCCGAGAGACGACCATGAACTCGGTGCTGGAAATTAAGCCACTGAACTGAGTCTTTAGGCGGATCTTGCCGACTGGGGTTTGCTCGGTCCTGTCGTACCCCTGGATTCTGAGGTCAGAGGGTGTTAAATCACCTTCAGACAGACCCAACTTTCACAATGTCCGAGTCGGAATTAGATTGATTCCGGAACCCGTGTCAATGAGGCAGCGGCGAACTTCCACACCATTGAAGTGGCCAGTGATGTACAGCGGGCGAATGTGCCCCTGTATAGGAGGGTCCTCATCTTCACCAGAGAACAAGATAACCGCCTGACATTCGGCGTTTTCAATCATCTCGGTATGGAAGGATTCTACAGCTGCTACCTCCGTCTCAAACTGGAGGGGGCTCCTTAGGGCCTCGGCAAGTGCCTCGCGCATTTCGGATGATAGGAGAAGGGCCTCAAGGATAGAAAGCCTAGCCGTAATTCCGGCCAGGTTCTTCAGGACATCATACTTTCATGCCAAACGCGAAACTCTGCTTACAGGAGGTCGTTCGGCATTTGGAGGCATAGCGGGTCCTGCCGGTTGAACCGGTGATCGGCTAGTACTGGGTACATCCTGCTACCTACTTGTTGAAGCCTAGAGAGTAGTCGCCAGACTAGGATTGGACAGCGGAGGCTGGCCTGTAGCCGGGCAAGACTGACTGTGATACGAACGAGGCAGCTCTCCCTGATCTAGTAGCACGAACGACGGTGGAGGTAGAGCTGAGAGCATTAGATGGGGTTGCGCGTGCTGAGCTCTGTGCTAAGACTGCTGTCTGGTCTCAGTAGCATGCACGGCTTGGCCAAAAGTTCCCACTGACGTACCTCGATGACCGGCGCGGTTGCGATTCCGCTGACGTTGACGTCATCTGGGAACGTTGGGGAGGTTCGTCTGGCGTTCCCCCTCGTCAGGGGTCATATAGGGCTTTACCAGCTCCACGGTTTTAACCGAAGTGTACCCCTGGCTGTCGCTCGAGGGGTCATCCACCGCTGGGCGGATTCTGGGAGGAATCCCCATTTCAGGGGGCATAAATTCGCCGAGAGTACGGGATGACGACGGCACCGGCGGTGCGCGTTGCTTCTTCTTGTGTCGCCGCTGCTTGCCCTTTTGGGAAGAGGTTGACTGTGAAGACGATGCGGAGGCACCGGCTACTTCTTCTGAAGGTCTTGACTGCTTCAGGCGTGCCTGGATGATACCATGGGCACGGACAACAGTTTTTCGAACCATCCAATCGTCGTATTTCCGGGATCCGCGGCTGGGGACCTTCTGCCACTCGCCTTCGATGTCGCTGCCGATCTCTGATCCTGCAAAGACACCCGCCACTTGTGCTGGTGTCGAGCCCAACTTGACTATGTTGTTATTGACCTGGTCATGAAGCCAGTCTTTAAACACATAGCATTGCTTGTGGTTGTTCCCCAGAATCTGATGATAAGGGCAGTAGTTGGGGTGATCGGTGAGATTCGTCTCTGCCGGCCTTCTGCACTCGGGCAGACGCACAATCCCTTGCTCTAGAGCGCTTCGGAAGTAGCCAGGGACCTGATTTTCGTTGAACGAATAAGTCTGGTGCCTTCTTTCTGGATAGGGGGCCCTGGGTCCTGGCCCTGACGAGGGGCCGGAGGGGCCTGCCGAGGAGGCGGCGCCTGATTGTCTCTCCTAGGTGGCGGTGGCGCATTGCGTGGGGGAACATGTCGGTTCTGAGGAGGTCGCTGCTGGGTAGGAGCCTGTGCTTGAGGGGGAGGACCTATGCGGGGTTGTGGGGATGGTGCCTCCGGCAGTAACTCCAGCTGCCTTGGGGCTTCTATTTGGTCCACCGCGGTGGGTTCAGCCCTGGCGGTCCTCCTGGCTGGGATCATAGGGGGCAACAAACGTGCCTGACTAGCCTGTTGCAGGGCTTCCTCAAGGCGCTGATCCTTATCTGAGAAATCTCTGAACCCTCCAGGGTAGTTCTGGGTAATCAGGGAGGGTACCAGCTCCGTTTTGACGTTCCCCACACACATCGTCAGTAATTGCTCCTGAGTCAGTGGCATATCGAGGGAATACGTAAGTCCCCTCCACCAGGAGATGAAATCTGCAACCCGCTCATCAGGCCTTTTCTTGCACTTGAAGAGGTCTGCAATGCTGGTCTTGCGCGTGGTAGAGCTGAACTGGTATAGGAACTGCCGGCGGAGGTCCTCCCAACCAGTCACCGATCCGATAGGGAGCTGGCTGTACCAGACGAATTCTGGACCTTCCAATGTCTGTACGAAACACCGGATTTTGGCGGCTTCTTGCTGAGCCGGGGTCCCCAGCATGGGGCCACACCTAGAAGAAAAATGTGCCAAGTGCTGTGGCGGGTCCCCTATCCCATTGAAGGGTGAGAAAGTGGGGTTCCCAAAACCGGAGGTGCGGGCATATCATCCACCCACGTGGGATACGGCTTGCCATCCGGTGGGATCGCTACCTGCCGTGTTTCCAACGCTTTGTGGAGGGCTGTGAGTGTCGCAATAAGATCATCCGGGTGGGGGTCCCTGTCTTTACGGGGATCCCTAACCACAAGTGCATTGCCAGGTTCTTCAACACGGTAGACGGCTTCGGCCTCTCGTGGATCAACAGGCGGAACGACCTGCGGGGCGACTGGGGGAACCCGGACTAGGTTCTTCAGATTGCCCCGTCGCTCGGGGGGGTTTGGTGAGACGTATCGCGCCCTCTTGCCATACGTTCCGGCTTCTGCCCTGTCTGCGGCAGTAGCATGATCAGGGTTGCCCGGAGGCATCTCACTGGGGGGAAATTGTTCCTGCCCCTACTGCCCCGGCCTGGGATCACCATAGTTGGGTCGCCGCTCTGCGGCGCGCTCAGCCAAGAGTTCGTCAACCAGCCTCTTCTGCCCAGCAAGTTGCTGGCATAACATGGCCTTCTCGGGATCTTTGTCCATTTTCTACACAGAGGCGGACAGGTCGGAGTGCTTGAGAGTTCTGACGTGCTCCTTACCCTTGTCAGTGTTTCGACCGAGTACCAGCGACTCGGTGGGTACGGGGAGGCCTATCAGGTTCCTCTACTGATGGGTAACTCTCCCTGATGGGTCCAGCAGTGGCGGTACACCCTCAGGGGGTAAGTATCCATCAAGGAATTCAAGCTCATCTTCCTTGTCCACTACGTCATCCATGTGAACTGCAACCCCTCTCGAGGGCATGTCCTCGATTTCGCATAGTGAATCGGGCTGCCGTCGGATAGGGTCAAAGAGGAGAGCGGCATAGTGTCCCCAACCACGGACTTGCACATGGGGGGTAGCTTCCCTGACGATTCTACGGAGTGCTTTAAAACTCTGAACACATTTCCATTGAAGGGCGCTCTGACGGCCTGGCGACTCGGGGTGCTGGGCCACAAGGAGTGCGGCTGAATCGATCAGGCGGCACTGCTCGCCGATTTCTTCAAAGTGCTCTTGACTTCTGGGGTACACCACCCATTTGTAATGAAGGCGGAATTGTGTCGCCCATAGGGTTCGACAAAAGCACCCCACTTCTTCAGGGGTAAGGAACTCTGGTGCGTGAAAGTTCAGCACTGTCGTCGGCCAGAACTTCTCCAGGAAGTAATCTGCTGCAAGAATACTCTAGAAGCTCCTGGGTTCGGACTCAGGGTCTGGCCCTGTATTGCCCCACTCATCAACTGGGGGCAGCTGAAGGACCGATAGCGGTACCGAGGCGGACCTCTGGGACAACAAACTCGGCGGCGGAGAATACGGCGAACGAGCTGACTGGCCGCCGAATTCCGGGCCATCCTCCGAAGAGCAAGGTGACCTGGCCACGATGTCACGATACGATGGGCTAATAGCCACAGCTTCCGGCACAGGAATCGCAGCTAGTGGCGACCGGTCATTTCGTCTCTCTACCGCCGTTGGCCCCCAAAATAGCTCTCTGTGATCTCTAGTAGAGGTAGAGGGCGCTTCTGGTGACAATGGCAGTGATTGCGCAGTTGAGACCTGCGGAATTCCCAAGATTTCTTCCTCCTGGATGTACCTGCGGAGAGAGATGGGAATCTGGTGGACCTCATATTCCGGGAGAATGAGGCTAACGCGTCTGGTTCCCGCCCCAGTCCTCGATATGGAGGAGCGGGGAGAAGGTTCCATCACTGAGTCGCATTCCGCTTCAGAGTCGGAGAAGCGGGCAGGTTTGATCTCCACCCGGGCCTTCCCAGGATTCTTCTTGTGGCGACGACGACCCGCTCTCCTACCCCGGGGTGGCTCTTCGGGACAGGGTTGATCCCTATCAGGTAGTCTCGGGGTGACGCTGGCGTCATGGCGGAGAGGGCCCCCACTCGAGATAGCTGAGGTGCGAGGGGCACTAGGGAAAATGTCTAAGGGTACATGGGGGAGGACCTCCATGAACAGCACCCATGTAGGCGGAGCCTCTGTTGGAATCGACAGGAGCATGGAGAGGACCTCCATGGTCGATACGGGCGGAGCGAGGCTGAACTTCACTCCTCGAGTTGCTGGGGCGAGGAGGACCTTCGCCGGTTGCAGAGAGGACGTAGGGAGGTCCCCCACGTTGGAGAAGGACCGGATGGATGGTGCCTTCAGATCGGCGGTCGAGGGCAGGAGGATGGACTCCTTACCCTGTATAGTGGGCGCAGGAAAGGTTTTCGCGCCGAGCGTCACTGCCGCGGGGCAGGTCTTCCTTCGGGATGGGGGTATCACGAGGCATACCTCCATGATGAACTTAGGAGTGGGGAAGACCCACGCTCTGTGGAGTAGTGGTACGGGGAGGACCTCCGTACGGGGTGACATCACCGCGGGTTAGTTCGCGGCGATCACCACTTGGGCCTGCAACCCGGAGAGTCAACCCAGCCTGCCCGTGGGGCGGTTGGGGTCTCGATCTTGGTTGGGTGAAGGAGTGCCCCTGCTCAGTGTATGAAGGGGCTTCATGATGCACGTCGGTGGTGGCTCGGGCCACTGTAGCTGTCGACGTCAACGCGCCTGGGCGAGCGTCCTCAGCCCAGGCCCGGCACTAACGTCGGGTCAGGCGAGCTGGTGCAGGTGGTGCAGGGGCATGGCCTGCCTGCTCTTCCTGCGGAGTCGGACGGCGGCGCTGATGCAGCCGGACGGGAGCTCTCGCATAGAGCCCTTGGGTCGGGACCCTGAGCAGGTTGAGCCGGACGGCGCCCGCCTCTTCAGCATAAGACGATGAGTCGTCAAGGCGTTCCGGGGATAGGCTCCCGAAACGGTTGAACATTGGGGTGGGGAGCAGGGGCTCCCTGCGCGGCCTGTTAGGGTGGCGTTGACGGCGGGGCCTGGATGCCTCCAGGTCCAGGCGGGCCATATCCCGAGTTGGGATGACCCCTTACTCCCCGTACCTGCGCACGAGGTTGTTGATCACCCTTCGCTGGATGACCTCTGATGGGGAAAGGGGACATGGGAGCCCCGTATTCAGCGATGTGGCAGCCATCGTGGCGGTAGCGGTGCCATGTGGGGTGGTTGTGGCGATGTTGCCCCTGCCCCTGCGTAGGCTAGCGGGCAGTGATGACGTCTCTGTAACAGCAACCTGGTTCCTGAGAAACGAAGGGATCAACTCATCAGCACTGAGAGGGAAGAGGATTGACAACCAGTGCCCCAGCATCCTTCCCTTCTCCACGTCTGTAAGAAGGATCCACACCAACACGCTGCATAATGGAGTGCCCCACGTTCTACTGCCCCGACTTCCGGTGAGTTTCACGACAGGCCCTCTATTTTCTTGGTGGGACCAGGCACCGGATATCTGGATCCGGTGACCCGTCAATCTATTGGTGTCTCGAAAGCTACTAATCTCCATATTGAGGAGAATAATTTCACGTCGGGTTCACAATTTCTGTTTCCGACGCTTTCGTCGGGGCGCGCGCGCATCCGTCCGTGGAGGAGAAGGACGCGCTGCGCTTGTGGCCCCGCGTTCCCACTTTCCAAAGGTGGGTGGCATTCGCTCCTTATTCAGGGATGTCTGCTCCTTGATCGAAACGGGATGATGGGATGTCGGTTCTTCCTTCTGTGGATTCCTCCTCAGAACTCGTCACCTAGTCCGGGTCTCCCTCATAGATTTAATACGTAGTTTGTGAAACTCTTCCCAGTGCCATGTTTCCATGGACGCCGGTTAATTACACTGCTTCTATCGGGACATTCCAAAGGGTCTGGTCAGGGCAGGAACCTTCAGTCGGGGGAGTAGTCACGTTGAGGCATCAGTAGCGTGTCTGGATGCTAGGGAACCTGGCATGTCTGTCTATTATCCCTGGTCACAGGGCTTCTCGAGGGCGTGGAAGCCCGATGCATCCCACATCGAGCGCGGGGAATTATATATCATAGACATATATCTGAGGTTTTCCTCATCTTCCCGTGTTTAACACAGGGTACGCCGCGAGTTTAACGTCCAGCGGAGACGGATCAACCCAACCGGAGCATTAGCTAGGATAGATCGGATTGAGGGATTCCCCTTGAAGGGATGTCGATGTCGGGGCCAGCCCATGGGCGGCTGTGAAGAGGAGCGTACCAACATGGTCTCACTGAGATATGACGGTCCGGGCAAGAATTAGGATGGGTGATAGGTGGATGAATGGAGTGGAGGGGGAGTGAAATGGGACCATCGCAGGGGCGACGGTGAAGTTGGGCTTGAGCCTTGAAGAGGCTTCCTACGTATCCCCGTGGCAGGGAATCAAAGTCCGCATAGTTCGGGATGGTGCCAGTAAACCGACGTGAAGGTGGACCTTGGCCCAATGAATGTCGTCAGCGAACCAACGTGAAGGTGGACCTTGGTCCGATGGGCATCGTCAGCGTACCGACGTGAAGGTGGACCTTGGTCCGATGGGCATCTTCAGCGTACCGACGTGAAGGTGGACCTTGGTCCGATGGGCATCGTCAGCGTACCGACGTGAAGGTGGACCTTGGTCCGATGGGCATCGTCAGCGTACCGACGTGAAGGTTGACCTTGGTCCGATGGGCATCGTCAGCATACTAACGTGAATGTGGACCTTGGTCCGATGGGCATCGTCAGTGTACCGACGTGAAGGTAGACCTTGGTCCGATGAGAGATGGTCTTGAACCTCAGGGAGGCTTCCTACGTACCATGCTTTGACATGGATCAAAGACCTCGTAGTTTAAAGGTTTTCATCGATGAACCGACGTGAAAGTAGACCCGTGGGTCCACTAGTGGTGGGCTTGAACCTTGGGAAGGTTTCCTACGTACCATGCCTTGACATGGATCAAAGTCCTCGTAGTTCAAAGGATTGATGGAATACAGTTTAACGTCATGCGGGACGATAGTGAACCCTGACGTGAATAAACGACGAGCGGTGGGTGTCGGCGAACCGACGTAAATGAGGGACCTTGGTCCAATGGGAGATGGGCTTGAACCTCTGGGCGGATTCCTACATACCATGCCTTGACATGGATCAAAGTCCTCGTAGTTCGGATTGAAAATGGGGACTTGGCACACTGACAAGGAGATGGTCTGGGCCAATGATTGTTGGGCCTGAACCTCGGGGAGGCTTCCTACGTACCATGCCTTGACACGGATCAAAGTCCTCGTAGTTCAGGTTATGGAATACATTTTAACGTCATGTGGGGCGGGGGTGAACCGACGTGAATGAGGTCGGAACGACCGGATGGGTGGGTTTGAACCTCGTAGAGGCTTCCTACGTACCATCCCTTGACATGGATCAAAGACCTCGTAGTTTGGGTTAGTCACAATGGCTTGTCGTTGGACTAGGATGCAGTTTAAAGTCATGCTGGACGAAGGTAGAACTCGACGTGAATGATGATGGGTGGGATTGAACCTCAGGAAGTCTTCCTACGTACCATGCCTTGACATGGATCAAAGACCTCGTAGTTCATATGGGGCTTTGTTGGCGAACCGACGTGAAGGTGGACCTTGGTCCAATGAGTGGTGGGCTTGAACCTCTAGAAGGCTTCCTACGTACCATGCCTTGACATGGATCAAAGACCTCGTAGTTCAGGAGGGAATGAGTGTGCAGTTTAATGTCATGCGGGACAAGGGGGGTATACAGTTTAACATCATGCTGGACGAGGGCGAAACTCGACGTGAATGAACGACCGAGAAATGTGGCTTGAACCTCATGGAGGCTTCCTACGTACCATGCCTTGAAATGGATCAAAGTCCTCGTAGTTCTCTATGGGTGGGGGTCAGGTTCGGTGCTCACTCTAAGCCCACGTGAGTCATGCTCGGTGTGAGAAACAAGAGGTTGCAAGGACCTGACGATCACGTCACGAAGGATGCGTCCGTGAGAAGCGAAGAGGGGCTTATGCGTTAGGCGGCCCATGGTGCTATGACTTACTCCAGGATGGAGGCCCAGAGTGTGACAAAGCGCAGCGAAAGAGGGATTTGGGACCAATGATGGGAGGTGCCTCGTTCCCTATCACGCCCTCCACTGACCTTTGTAGTGGGGAAGTACGGAGATGCAGAGGTGGAGCCATCTGTTGGGGAACTAGGGTCGCCCTTCTCCTATGAACATACGCCACTCCAATAAGGAGGATATCATCCCTTGTGGATGGGTGATTCCATTCCTGTGGAGACGAGTGGTGTAAAGAATGTTCGAGCTGGGGGGACCCTTCGTGAGAGGCACGAGGTCAGGTCACAGTTTAACGTCATGTGTTGAGGACGTGGTGCTTGGCAGTTTAACGTCCTGCAGCTCGGACGAGGTGGGTTCACTCCGCACCCCTAGGACTTACATAACCGGTACCTTATGGTCCTTGGGGAAGGGAAGGTACCAGTAAGGACATGGTCAAGGGGGGTTGTGGAACGAACCATCAAGGGGTCCACGTTAGCGTGGCTATGCGAAGAAGCAATAGCCGTTAGCGTGCCTATGCGAAGAAGAATTAGGCGAAGCAACGCTACGGGTGGTATTGTCCATGGGACTTTTAAATCACATCGTGCAAACCTGGAGGGTCGCACGGGAGGAGGAATTGCTAAGCAAAGGAGTGTGCTTCGTGAAGTGGAGTGCCTTGGCCTTAGCATGGGGCATAGGTGTGAGTGGAAGGTACTTCGCGAAGTGGAACAGTGTTCGCGGAGCACTGCCTCGCGAAGCAGGGTGCTGTGAAGTAGTGTGCTTCGCGATGTGGAGCGATCCTGCCTTAGCATAGAGATCACTAGTACGGGTTGGGTGTTTCGCGAATCATAAACGCTCCGCGGCTGCCCGGGTTCCCGTGGGAATCCCCTTCCTTCACGAATTCCCTTGAGCTTCGCGAAGGGCATCCCTCTCGGAAGAGGGGCTCAAAACGAGACAAAGCAAAGGTGTCTCGCGAAGTAGAAGTACCTCGCGGAGCTCATGATTCCCGGGGCAAAGAGTTCTTCGTGATTCGGGAGAGGAGAAGCCGAAAGGTCGGATTGTCCGTGCTCGGGACTCAGGGGGAGTCCAGTATTTATAGGGAAGGGGTGCCGCGAAGCAGAACTCGCGCGCCGCCTCAGGTGCTTCGCGGCGCGCTCGCGAACGTCAACGTCGTCCGTGGAGGGTTACCGCCTCTGGAGCTTCTCAGCGGGCTCGCGAACGTCAAATGCGTTCGCGGAGAATTATCGCCTCTGGAGCTTCGCGGCGGGCTCACGAACGTCAAATGCGTTCGTGGAGAGTTACCGCCTCTGGAGCTTCGCGACGGGCTCGTGAACGTCAAATGCGTTCGCGGAGACTTACCGCCTCTGGAGCTTCGTGGGGCCGCGATGATCGGGGCGCTTTGCGTCGGTGCTTCGCGTTAGTACTTCACGTCGGTGCTTCGCGAGGCAGCGCGCCAACCGTATTTTTCGTTCCTTCCTTTCGGGCCATATTTTGGCGCCAACAAATACTATTTGCGACGGTCATAGTATCCCATCGCAAATACTATAAAAAATAAAAAAAAAATATTAATACATTATTTTAATTAATATAATAATAATCCAATTATAATTCAAAAATAAAAAAATATTAATAAATGATTTTAATTAATATAATAATAGAATTATAATTCAAAAATAAAAATAATAAATTATTAATAAATTATTTTAATTAATATAATAATAATAGAATTATAATTCAAAAATAAAAAATAATAAATTATTAATAAATTATTTTAATTAATATAATAATAGAATTATAATTCACAAATAAAAATAATAAATTATTAATAAATTATTTTAATTAATATAATAATAATAGAATTATAATTCAAAAATAAAAAATAATAGAATATTAATAAATGATTTTAAATAATATAATAATATTATAATTATAATTCATAAATAAAAAAAAATAGTAATAAGTTATTTTAATTAATATAAAAATAATAGAATTATTTTACATTCAAATATTAAAATAATTCTAATATTACAAAAAAATATAATTAAATTATAATATTATAAAATTTTAATATATATATAAAATTTAATATTATAAAATATAAATAATATTATTATTCATATTAATATTGTTATTTAAAAATATAATATTATTAATATTTTATAATGAGACAGAAACTACGAATAGAAAAAAATCATATTTTGATTTAACAAACTTTATAACATAAAAACAAACTCTAATCTGAAGGAGGGGGGAGGGGGGAGGGGGATCTGTAGATGTTGGTGGAGGAAACTCCATCCCTAAAGCATGAGTGAGTCGGCGCATGTACTCCATCTGCTCCGGATGCTGCTGCTGCCACTGACTCATCTGCTCCTCGTACAGCTGCTGTTGGCGTCGACGCTCCTCCTCATGCTGCTGCTGCTGCTGATGCATCTGCTCCTGCTCCTGTCAGAGACTCTCTATCAGTGCAGTCTGAGATTGCAACTGATCCTCATACTGTGTAGCAGAAGAAGATGCATGAGCTCCTCTCGAGCTGGACGCGGACATCGCAGCACTGCCATAATAATCTCCAGGAGTCAGTCGAGAGCTGATACCAACTACCCGGCCCTTCTCGAAGGCATACTGGGTGGCCTGCATCCATGCCGCCTCATCAAACTGACGGCCAGTGGTCTGATCTGATGACTCGGCCTGACTCTCAGGCCGGGTCTATGACGCTGCGGCCTCATATGACTCCTGTAGTTGCAATTTAAAATTAAAATTGTGAATATATTATATGCATTTAATTTTTAAACTTGAAAACAAATAATACTGACCACGATGTGACGCTGATGGTCACCTTTGAGCTCCCCAGTAGCAGGATCACTATACATCCTCTGATATACGTCGTACTCCGTAATATCGGGGTGCTCGACAGCCTATAAGAATAAAAAATAAACTGTTAATATTTATAGTTATATAAAATATTTATAAATAATGTACATACCAGATGTTGTCTATGAGTATTGAAAGTACGAGTCCCAGCTCGATGAGTCACCTCCTGTCTCCCCCGATTCTGCCTCCCCACCGATGATCTCCTCTGAAAGGCATCACTCAACCAGTGCGCACATAATCCATCCCATACATGGGATGAAATGTACTCTAGTCGGTGTTCTCTACATGACTCATCAAAAACTAACACTTCTGCTTTCTTCGTGGCAGCTTTTCTTAAATTGTGCAAAAACTGACGAAAGCGATCACGCATGGCCACCTCCCATGCCTCGTGGATGGCGTCACACATGGTATCCTCGATCGGATACCATAAACCCTACAAATAAATCAAAATATCAAGTTAGAAATGAAATAATTTTCAAAATAAAAATTATTTATTTACGTACGTACCAACCAATGGCCGAACATGGCCTGCTGCACATCAATGAGAATCTTCTCCCATGTGGTCCAAGGCTGAGAGAAATAGTTGCGCAAAATAGTGCTACCCTGTCCGACTACTATATGCGGAAAACTATAAAAATAATAAACATTTATTATGTGAATAGATTAATAAAATCTTAGTCAAATCCACAGGTTATCACACAGGTTATTACACCTCCGTGTGCGTGGATCAAACCCAAGACGTGGACGTCGCTTGGGTACAGGGTCAGGAATCATCAATCGTGCAAGACTGCGCCCCCTCCATGTACTCCCTGGAGCGCCTGCAGGCTGAGGGTCATCTGCCAGCAACTCATCCGCATCGAAAGACAGGTCAGCATCCGCCAACTCACGAAATGTGTCGTCGTCCATCTGAAACAGAAAATGTTAATGTTGTTAGCAAATAATTGATAATTACTATTATATATACATATATATTAGTTATGAATGTATATAACTACCATGGAATTTTAATCATTGTTCATCTTCATCGTCATCTTCATATATGTCAATGTCATCTTCATATTCCTCCTCAACATCATCGATATCTATTCGAGTTCCAGTTGCTTCATCTCTTACCATTTCAAATTCATATGTGACATCATTAACATCATCGTCATCACCGACTCTTAAATTTGGGGTGTCGTCATCGATACTCATGTCTCTTTATAAAAAAGATTGATTTTGAGTACTCTCTTGAAAAACATCAATTCTTTGCACATCAGTGAAAGCACATTCAATTTGACTAAACTGATTGTCTCAAATTTTTATTTTTATTATACTCCACCAATCAGTCAAGTCTCTTGATGTAGCACAGTACTTTGTGTAATAAACTTGATGTGCCTGTTGAGCCAATAAGAATAGTTCATTTATTGCGAGAACACTTTTACATTTAATATCGATGATTCCATGAGTCGGATGAACACGCACGCCTCTCTCTGTATCCAACCACCGACATTTGAACATGGTTATGTAATGTTGTCCAAGATAACAGAGTTCAATGATTTCATCAAGTATGCCATAAAAGTCAACTTCATTTTCTCGATGATGAGATCCTCTCAAGCTAACTCCACTGATCATTGTTTTTTTCGATTCCCCATATGCATGTGTGTGAAATTGAAATCCATTCACCACATATGCATTATAAGTTTTAACAAGTTTGGAAGGTGGGTTACTCAATATACACAACCGTTTTTCAATTTTATCAGCATGTCGAGACACCTGAAAATTTGTGAAATAATTATCAATATAGTAAACTATACATTGAATGAGTTACTAAAAGATAAAGAATTTATGTTACCAGTTTTTGAAACCACTGAGAGAAATTTTTCTGTCAGCGTTCTTCGAGAGCAGCTACTGTAATTTGTGGAATTTGTTTCTTGATATGATTATCATACAACCTATAAAAAACAAAGTTATTTACTGTAACATAAATGATAGAATAAGTGATATAAACACTTACAGTACAACTGATGTCATCTCTTCACAGTTGAGCAGAACATACGTATGAGCTCTGTGATGTTCATCATCCGAAAGCCAGCGTTCATAAACTCCACCAAAACCAAGCTCTGGCTGGTTGAAAACAGATAATTGATTATCGATTTCATCAATATTCCTCTCGTTCCATCCCATTCAGTTGTATTTTGAAGGATACTCAGATTCAAAATAATGGGAGCAGAAAAAAGATATTTCCTCTTGAAAATAAGCTTCTGCAATAGATCCTTCAACAGATGCTTTGTTACGTACTTTTCTTTTTAATTTTTTCGTGCGTCTTTCAAATGGGTACATCCATCGAAACTGTACTGGACCTCCACATTTGGCTTCATATGGAAAATGTAACATCAAATGTTCCATTGATTCGAAGAAAGACGGCGGAAATATTTTTTCCAGTTTACATATAATTACAACAACATCTTCTTCAAGTTTGCATAGAGCATCATAATCTGCTGTAGCCGCACAAATTTCCCAAAAAAAATGAGACATGTCTGTTATGTAATCCCAAATCACAGAATTCAACAGACCTCTTAATCCAATGGGTAGAAGTCTTTCCATTATAACATGACAATCATGACTTTTTAATCCAGTAATATGACCATTCTTTACACATCTACCCAAATTGGAAGCACAGCCATCTGGAAGTCTCAAATCTGTAATCCACTGACAAAATAATAAACGGTTTTCTTTAGATAATGTATAAGCTTCTTTTGGTTTCAGTAACCTTTCTGTTCTGACATTATCAAACAGTTCCAGTTCTGGACTCCTGCAAATTTGGGCAAGATCTAAACGTGCATTTACATTGTCTTTGCTCTTTCCTGGCGTATCCAAAACTATATGAAACAAATTATCAAAATAGTTCTTCTCAATATGCATGACATCTAACATGTGACGGACCAAAAAATCAGACCAATATGGAAAATCCCAAAATATGCTACGTTTAATCCAATTGTGTTCTTTCCCAAAACCATAAATTTTCTGTTGGTTTATTGTGGGACCAAAAGTGATGGGAGGTAATGAAAATACAACTGATTTTAACTCCGAACCTGATAGAATTTTTGGAGGTCCATCCCTTTCAACTGTTCCTTTTCTGAAATGAGATCTGTTTCTGAGAAAAGGATGATCAGCTGGAAGAAATCTTCGATGACAGTCAAAATAACAAGGTTTCTTTCCATGAATGAGCATAAATGCTTTGTTCTCTCCCATACAGTAAGGACATGATTTCTGACCGTGTGTACTCCAGCCAGATAACATACCATAAGCTGGGAAGTCACTAATTGTCAACATCAATGCTGCTCTCAGTATGAAATTCTTTATCGTAGCAACATCATATGTACTGACACTAGTACTCCACAATAAACTTAATTCATCAATCAATGGTTTCAAATAAACATCAATATTCTTCTTCAGATGTTCTGGAATTGATAAAGACAAAAAGATATATGGTTCCTTCATCAACATCCATGGAGGTAAATTGTACGGAGTTAAAAAAACAGGCCAACATGAATATTGACTACCATAAGATCCGAACGGACAGAAACCATCAGTGGAAAGGTCCAGTCGAACATTTCTAACTTCTAGAGCAAAGGATGGATGCACTCTATCAAAATGTTTCCATGAATCACCATCAGCTGGATGATTCAAGATTTTATCAGTTGAAATATTCTCTTTATGTCATGACATCATTGTCGCTGTATTCTTAGATATGAATAAACGCTGAAGTCTGGATGTAAGCAGAAAATATCTCAACTGTTTTACAGGAATCAAACCAGACTTCCCATGTTTCCTTTCTTTATATCTCAGTTTCCCACATGTGGGACAACTATCCAACGAATCATTTTCCCCAGAATATAAAATGCAGTCATTTGAACATGAATGAATCTTCTGACAAGTAAGTCCCAAATTTCGAACCAGCCTCTTACTCTCATAGTAATTTACAGGCAAAACATTTCCTTCGGGTAACGGTGTTTTAAGCAAAGAAAATATCTGGTCAAAACAGGTGTTTGACATTCCGTTATCTGATTTGATAGCCATAAATTTTGCAACTGCTTCTAATTTTCTCATCTTGCATCCAGGATATAATGCATCCTCAGCAGACCTCAACAAATCATAAAATTCAGACGGTTCCAACTCAGGATTTGAAGCTATATCAGCCGGAGTTTCTGTATGTTGAACAGATGAACCTACAACATCATGTACTAAATCTTGAAACCGGGATGGATCCAGAATCAAGTTGGTATCACCTGCTCTGGAACAGCGTTCACCGTGTTGATACCAAAAAACATAATCTGGTTGAAAACCAAAACGTAAGAGATGTCCCCCCACTTTGTTAAACGTGTAAAACGTTCTCAATGCACATTTTCTACAAGGGCATTTTATTTTTCCTTCTGAAACAAATTCTGTATTTGATGTCGCAAATGATAAAAAAGTCTCCACACCCTCTAAATATACTGGATTTAAACCAGAACCGTTTGGATTTCTACGTTGATTTATCCATATGCGGTCATCTAATAATGATTGTTGACGACCTTGTTGTTCCATATTTTTCTATAAAATATAAAAGCATTACTAGTTTTGAATAATTTGTTAGAAAAAACACTCAAGCAAGGATAATTATAGAGTTTACATCATACACGACTGACGTAAACTTTTTATTGAGATAAACCTAAAAATTGACCCTTTAAGAATTGAATATGTTGAGAATAAAGCAAAACCTGTTACAAATATTGATAATTTTAATATTATATAAATTTTTTATTATTTTAATAATACTAATATTATTTTTTCATAAATATTAATTATATAATAATAACATTATAACATTATTAGTATATTTTATTATTAATATTAAAATAATATAATTTTCTATATTATATACAATTCTCCTTTCATCTATGTGTTTAACATTCTGTCTCCACATATAATATTTGCATTCACTTTCACCTCTCCATTGGTGAGTAGGTTGATAATTTTGAAAAAGAATGCAAATATTACATGTGGAGACAGAAAACACACAGATGAAAGGAGAATTGTATATAATATAGAAAATTATATTATTTTAATATTAATAATAAAATATACTAATAATTTAATAATGTTATTATTCCTAATTATTGGTAATTATTCCTAATTATTGGTAATTATTCCTAATTATTGGTAATTATTCCTAATTATTGATAATTATTCCTAATTATTGGTAATTATTCCTAATTATTGGTAATTATTCCTAATTATTGGTAATTATTCCTAATTATTCCTAATTATTGGTAATTATATGAATAATTACCAATAATTAGGAATAATTACCAATAATTAGGAATAATAAAATTATTAGTATATTTTATTATTAATATTAAAATAATATAATTTTCTATATTATATACAATTCTCCTTTCATCTGTGTGTTTTCTGTCTCCACATGCAAATATTACATGTGGAGACAGAAAACACACAGATGAAAGGAGAATTATATATAATGTAGAAAATTATATTATTTTAATATTAATAATAAAATATACTAATAATGTAATAATGTTATTATTCCTAATTATTGGTAATTATTCCTAATTATTGGTAATTATTCCTAATTATTGGTAATTATTCCTAAATATTGGTAATTATTCCTAATTATTGGTAATTATTGGTAATTATTCCTAATTATTGGTAATTATTCCTAATTATTGGTAATTATTCCTAATTATTGGTAATTATTGGTAATTATAACTAATTATTGGTAATTATTGGTAATTATTGGTAATTATTGGTAATTATTACTAATTATTGGCAATTATTACTAATTATTGGAAATTATTACTAATTATTGACAATTATTACTAATTATTAGTAATTATTGGTAATTATTGGTAATTATTACTAATTATTACTAATTATTGGTATTTATTACTAATTATTGGTAATTATTAATAATTATTGGTAATTATTACTAATTATTGGTAATTATTACTAATTATTACTAATTATTACTTATTATTGGTAATTATTTCTAATTATTGGTAATTATTACTAATTATTGGTAATTATTTCTAATTATTACTAATTATTGGTAATTATTACTAATTATTGGTAATTATTACTAATTATTGGCAATTATTACTAATTATTAGTAATTATTGGGAATTATTGGGAATTATTGGCAATTATTACTAATTATTAGTAATTATTGGTAATTATTGGTAATTATTACTAATTATTACGAATTATTGGTAATTATTACTAATTATTGGTAATTATTACTAACCATTGCTAATTATTACTAACTATTACTAATTATTGGTAATTATTGGTAATTATTGGTAATTATTGGTAATTATTGGTAATTATTACTAATTATTACGAATTATTGGTAATTATTAGTAATTGTTACGAATTATTGGTAATTATTACTAATTATTACTAATTATTGGTAATTATTACTAATTATTACTAATTATTGGTAATTATTGGTAATTATTTCTAATTATTAATAATTATTGGTAATTATTACTAATTATTGGTAATTAGTGATAATTATTACCAATTATTACTAATTATTACTAATTATTGGTATTTATTACTAATTATTACTAATTATTGGAAATTATTACTAATTATTGGTAATTATTGGTAATTATTGGTAATTATTGGTAATCATTACTAATTATTGGTAATCATTACTAATTATTGGTAATTATTCCTAATTATTGGTAATTATTCCTAATTATTGGTAATTATTCCTAATTATTGGTAATTATTACTAATTATTGGTAATTATTCCTAATTATTGGTAATTATTCCTAATTATTGGTAATTATTCCTAATTATTGGTAATTATTCCTAATTATTGGTAATTATTCCTAATTATTGGTAATTATTCCTAATTATTTGTAATTATTCCTAATTATTGGTAATTATTCCTAATTAGTGGTAATTATTCCTAATTAGTGGTAATTATTCCTAATTAGTGGTAATTATTCCTAATTATTGGTAATTATTCCTAATTATTGGTAAATATTGACAATTATTTGCAATTATTGGTAAATATTGGTAATTATTGGAAAAAATATTGACAAATATTAGCAATTATTGAATACTGAGAATTATTATTAATTATTACTAATTATTAGTAATTATTACTAATTATTGGTAATTATTATAAATTATTACTAATTAATGTTAATTATTTCTAATAATTATTAATTAATTCAAATTAATTTTAATTTTTCATAATTACTGCTAATTAATTGTAATTACAGCTAACTATTTTAAATTAATTAGTGTTTAATTGTCTCTAATTACTATTAATTATTAATACTTATTCATAATTATTTCTAATTAGAAATCAAAAAAAAATCTAAAAATTTAAACTAAATAAATATAATAAATAAAATAAATATGAAATTAAAATTCAGATAAAAACCTTAAACTTGATGTCAATGTCGAGCCGTTGTAATTGTAGAACACCACCAACTGAATTCTCGAAGTCGGAAAAAAAAATTATAACTGAAAGTCGTAAAAAATTCAAAGTGAAAAATGAGAACGGTTGAGAGTTGAGAGTGAAGTGAGGAAATTGTAATGGTTGGCAGTATTTATAGGTAAACGTAATTGCGACGGGCATTTTTGCGACGGGTTTGCCGTCGCAAATAACGCTTTTTGCGACGGGGCCCGTCGCAAATAACCCTGACCGCATTTAATTATTGGCGGCATTAAAACGGTTATTTGCGACGAGCCCCGTCGCAAATATCCCATGCCGCCGGGGTATTTGCGACGGGGATAGAACCCCGTCGCAAATAACCCTGACCGCATTTAATTATGGGCGGTATTAAAACGGTTATTTGCGACGGGTCCCGTCGCAAATAATTCCGCCCGCCGGGGTATTGGCGACGGGATTGCAGTCTCGTCGCCAATAGTCTTTAACCGCTGCCGGTTATTTGCGACGGGGTTCTATCCCCGTCGCAAATAAACTTCGCGCGGTTTGGTGCGCATTTCGCGCCAAACTATTTGCGACGGTTTTTTTTACCCGTCGCAAATAACAGATTATTTGTGACGGGAATAGTTGCCTGTCGCAAATACTCCTTTGCGAAAGGTATTTGCGACGGGAATTATTTCCGTCGCAAATATCCCGTCGCTATTAACCATTTTTCCCGTAGTGACACTTTCATTCGCCCTTGACGGCGCGGCGTGACGATGCCGCGCATCCTTTCTGCATCCCTCTAGGTTCTCGCGCGGTGTCGTTGCACCATGCCGCCATCTTCCGAACCGCAACAACGCAACAACTTAGGGGGAGGAGGGTCGGCCGTGTTCGTGCGGTCCGACCTCCTCCCGTTAAGATGATAACAGGTGGCCCAAAAATATAAGACGAGGAACGATAAAGGTTGTTTCACGAACAAGAAGCAATAAACCCCTACAGTTTTCCCGCAAACAAGAATTCCCAACCCGCAACATATTCTTCGCAGATCAACTTGATGTTTAATTGATCTGCATTCTTTGATTTAGATGGAAGTAACATGGGGTTCATTAACACTCACAAAACAATTCCCTACCTCGAGAAAGATCCGCGGTAGCCGAGCATCGTGGATGACGGTGTCGCGAAAGGGAGGACGTCAGCTCGTTGACGTCATCGTAAGGAAAGAGATGAAGGTGACGACGTCCGTTGGCGTTCGTTGCTTCCGTAAAGTGCCTTTGATCCCAGCTCGAGCGTCGTTCGTTGGATCTGACGCAGGGAAGACGTCAAAGTCAACATAGATCGTTGTGTCCGCACCACGCCACCGATCCCTCCTCATTCATCGGTGTCTCGTCGGAGAATATGGAACCTCGGTGGTGGTGCAACAATGGAGGAAGGAGAGGAAGTTCCCCAACGGACCCCCCTCTCATTAAAAGGCTCCTCCCTTAATAAAATATTAGACTTGACTAATATTTTCATTAACTCATCCATTTAAAATTCATACACCACCCTCATTAAATTGGAGGATTCAATTATTAATTAAGGTGGTGTCATGAATTAATGGAAGAGAAGAATGTGAAGAGGTCCCATAAATGAGGTGAGTTATCAAAATTTAACAAGGGGTTTTGAAAAAGGGGGTTTAAGAGAGTTAAGGGAAGATGAAAAGGTGGGGGCTTGTGTGGGCCCCAACTCATCTTAAATCCTCTCAAGGGAAGTTAGAACATCAGTGGGTCCCACCCCAACTCCCTCACATAGGATAAACCACTTAGAAGAGAGAAATTAAGTTGAGACACAACTTAATTTTCACTTAAACCGCTTAGTGAAGAAATAAAAATATAAAACAATTATATTTTTATTCCCCATAAACACCCGAGCAAACGCAACTCCGGAATAGGTGTTCCTAAGAAAATACCTACACTGCGGTTTCATCGGTGCCCTCGGATTTCGATTCCGAGCACCGGTTCAAAAGTCAGAAAAAACCCGCTCGTTCGTTCACTGAACGTACCCGAGCTAAACTTCGGAAATTGATTCCGGGCACACCGGGCCTCGGAATCAGGCGCCGTCAGAAACTGCGTTCTTGTAAAATCCCAAAGAAAATTAAGAAAAAAATTCCCTTGAATTTTACGGGTCTTTACATTACTCTAACCTCTGGGCTTTATGTCCTCGTAAAGCTTTAGTACAAACTAGGGATACAAAAACGGTACTGAGCACGCATCTGAGCATTTCGCTCCCATGTGCTCACCTGGAGGTTCTCGTACTGCCAGTGAAAGTGCACCCAAGGAATCGACCATCCTCGTAGGATCTTCTCATGTCGATTCCTCAACCTCTACTAGAACCCTGCAAAAGTCACCCCATCGCCAAAGTCCAGTTCCCCATGGTCGATGACATGCGTCGGGTCAAGCACGTATCTCCTCAGTTGAGATACGTGGAAGTCATCGTGCACCCGGTGCAACTGAGGTAGATGGGTCAAGCGGTAAACCACCTCACCTACCCAGCTAAGGACCTGGAAAGGTCCGCTGAACCTCGGAGATTACTTTCCTCCTTGGCCACATCTTCGTAAACCTCATCGAGGTGAGACCCGTATAAGGACGTGGTCATCATCCTTGAACTCTAGAGGCTTACTGTCAGCTCTGTGCAGTCTCATCTTCCATAATCCATAGGCGATCACTGCCCACTCCTACATCAGGACACACCTGAGTCCGGTCCCTAATGCATCGCAGTGAACTATGTAACCAACGTCTACAGGTTGGGCGCACCGGTCAACCTATCTCCTGAAAGCTCTGCTGGAAGTGGTGCAGCAAATTTGGAGAATTCTGGTACAAAGGTAAGTTTGGACATCTCCTGAGTGATCGAATACACCCTCCTATGCATGATTCTATCCTGTGCTTCCTGGGTTTTCCTTTTCTCCGACCAAGGAAAACCCCATCCCAACGTTGTAGATAAAACACAACCTTTTTGCCTAATACAGTCAATCCATGTATGAACTGTGGATCCAATCCATACTCAGAACAACATCGTAAGGCCTCGACGCTGCCACCAAGATATTCCAACCGAAACTCTCACCTCGTGGGTCATATCACACTGTCGGCGTAAGTGTGGTTATCGAGTCTCCTCCCAAGGTATCTCCAAACGTGTGGGTCAAGTCAACGGCTTAATCAGAAACTCTAGGTCTGGGACAAGATTCGTGGAAGGAATGAATGATTCGTATCAACGTCTGTTACTATGGCATCTTTTAGTGGACACAGACTATCCCTCAAATCATTCTTAGAGCCATTGGGTCACTCTCCTTGACCGCATGCAACTACTCTCTTTCCCTGCCCTCCAGCTCCCTGAGCCTGGAGGGAACAACAAAGGCGGGTGGTTGTAACATGTTGATATTTACACCACCTCATGCTGCTCTCCTAGCTCTGCCTCCATGTCTGCTACTCTGTAGATTCATCTGTCCTTAACATTTCCTCTTTTTGAAACATTCGCATTCCCAAGTCTCCGAGACTGGTGCCAGTTTCCAGCTTCACACTGCTATCCTTCACTGAATGCATCCGTTCAGTAAAGGAATTCTCAACCACAAGGGTTCTTTCTAGCACCCTAACATAAGTAGGAATGCATAGAGGAAGGAGTGATTACTCGGATATCCTTTATACACACCTCGCTCAGAGGTCCGAGCACCATAGCACTAATCGAATCGTATTCATCGAGTACCCAGAATGTTTGGTACGCCTCGATGAATACTCAGCTACCGACTCGTCGTCCTGCCGAAGTTGTATAAGCTCAAGAAAACTTTTAGCCACCTCCTCAAGCCAGTACTCAGCCTCCTGTGAGTCGGGCTAGCCTCAGAACTTGAGGGTATCTGATGTTAGAACATGTGTAAGGAAGTAAGCCTACATGTTCCACCTACCGGTACTGCCGGTTGTAACTGCAGACCAATAGGTAGTGATGTATAGCTGACACACTACCAGAAGGCACTATCTCAGGCATCGGACCACGTTCCAAAGCCTCATCGCTATGCGGACCATCCTCATGGTCACTCACTGGAAAACACTGGTGGCCAAGTCCACCATCCACTCTACTGATGTCTCAGCTAGACGGAAAACTCTAGCAATTGCCCCCAGCCAGTACTCTGCTGTTTGAGAATCTGCCTCGCCACGTAACCTCGGAGGCCGCTGCTGTTGGAACTCGTGCAACGCGCTCTACCAGCGTGCACAGTTCTCTAGTAAGGATGAGGGCATCTGCTGCCCAACAGGTGGTGGTGCTACTGGTACACCACCCGAGGGTGCCAACATAGAAAAAGGGCCCCGCACCGGGGCCTCGCCGCTCGGTGGGCCGTCATCGAGTACTCTCTCGGAACTCCAACTGACTGTCTGCATGGAGACATCCTGAACAGATGCGACACGATCAACTATTAATACCTGGTGAGCTGAACTGGTTTGATCTTAATTTTAAACTTTGGAAACACACACGCAATTAGTGTTTTCGTGCACAAAGTCAGAAATCAGAAGTCAGGGTCCTAGTCTACGGATACGTCGGCCGCCGCACCAACACTGGACTCCCTAAACTGAAGACCACACTCGGTACCCTTAACACTATTGCTTCACATAGAAAAATATCAGAGTCCTGAGTTCTGCGGTAGAACTGAACTCCTCTGATACCAATTTTTCACGACCCGTCCCCCGGGGCCTGTGTCATAACTACCCCAAGCCCGCCTTCCAAAGGCCAGGGGCTGGCGACTAGCACCAAAAGCGTATATCCCGATAACTGGGAAGGCATTTCCTTTATAAAAGTAAACAAACATCAATTTGAGTACAAGCGGAAGCAAACACTAAGTAAAACTGGAAAAAAAATTAGTGCTTAAAGTAAAGAGGCTGGAAATACAAGCCCAACTGTAAAGTACAAGGTAAAAGTCAAAACAGCTGGAAGGTGACAAGTAGCTCCCGAATCGTCCACCAAGGATCCTACCTGAAGGGTAGGTACAGATAGCCTCCACAACGCTCTCGCCCATCAACCTCCTCCGAGTGTCGTCTCGTCGTGAAGTCCACCACCAGATACTGTCTCGTCGTGAGGACCACCTCTGGGTACTGTCCAGTCCTCAAACACTCGTCCTCTGTCTGCGCTGCCCGTCGTCTGCAACCAACACAACGAGGTGCGGGCATAGTCCGTGCAGGGGTGAGTATAACGATACTCAGTAGGGACCCCGAGACCCTCAAGGTCTCACTAAATCTAACAAGGATAACCACAAAGAAAAATTTCAACAGATAACCTCTACCTAGGTATATGTCCATACATATACCCAAGTTATCAAGTAACCCATCTCAATCATGAGGAAACACAAAGATTATGAAATCAACGGATAACCATTATCCAGGTATATGCCCAAACATATACCTAAGTTATCAAGTGACCCATCTCAATCATGAGCTAAACACAAAGGTTATAGACTCAGCTCAAACCAGGATTTTCATTATCGAAACTGTAACTGCTGAAGAGCCCCGTCTCTGGAGTGTACAGTGGTCCTGTCACGACTCCGAGGTACTACTCAGTAACCTAAGACTACTAAGGTACTCCTCCTATCGAGTACTGTGAGCTTGCTGCTACAACCAAGCGCTTTCCACCATGGGTCTGCCGCTACAACCAAGTGCTCCCCCTCATAGCTTCTAGAGGTACTCCTTCTGTTGAGTACTGCGGGTCTGCCGCTACAACCAAGCGCTCCTCCGCCATGGGTCTGCCGCTACAACCAAGCGCTCCCCCTCATAGCCTCCAGAGGTACTCCTTCTATTGAGTACCTCAGGTATGCCGCTACAACCAAGCTCTCTTCCACTGTGGGTCTGCCACTACAACCAAACGCTCCCCACTAGGCTATCCAAAACACACCGAGTCGATCGGTCAAGCAGTCGCCAGGTCTCAGCTGGCTACACGGTCTCCGTACTCCGCACGCTCATCTCCAAGAGGGTCCGCTCCACGAGCTACTGGTCGATACTCCAAGTATCACAAAGTCCCACGAAGAAGTATCTCAAAGGACCGCTTAGTCATAGGGGTCTCAACGCAGCAGACGGCGCGTCAATCGGACACCCGGTCTGTGAGTTATTAGCCTTTTCGTCCTCGGGGCCTGGTTGGTTTCATGTGAGAACCAATCCAGCCGTATCTCAACTGTACCCCGAACTCTCATAGGGTAAACTCATAGGTACCGTTTCTCCATATGATCACCAACGCCGCTGACGGTTCGTCAAACTGACGTCCGGTCTGAAAGTTATCAGCTTTTCCGTTCCAGGGGTCCGGTTGGATTTCAGGTGCAATCCAACCCGGCCACTATCCAATTGCATCCAAAACTCAAGCGAAGTATTCCAAAAATTCCGTCTCATCAAGAGGAAATCAACGAGACAGACGGCGCGTCAATCGGACGCCCAGTCTGTGAGTTATTGGCTTTTTCGTTCCAGGGCCCGGTTGGTTTCGTGAGCGAACCAACCCGACCGCACTCCGACGGCATCCAAACCTCGAGCGGAGTAAGCCAAAAGTTCCGTATCATCAAGAGGAATCCAACATAGTCGACAGCACGTCAATCAGATGTCCGTAGTTCAAGATATAAGTGTTTTTGCTCTGAGGGCCCGGTTGGTTTTGTATCCGAACAAACCCGGCCGAACCCAAAGTTCTCTGAACCCTTGAGTGTAATATACCGAAACGACTGTCTCGATCCAAGGATCGCTACGCAACTGACGGTACGTCGATCGGAGGTCCGTAGCCCAAAGATATGAGCAAAAGACCGAAAGAGTTCTGAAAATGGGGGGTCTGGGCCCGGACCGACTCGGCCCAACCCCCCTGGGTCGGCCCGAACCGGGTCGACCCGACCCAGGTCCGGGTCCGACCCGGCTAGGCGCGGCCTGGCCTGGTCAGCCCAATCCAGCCCGGCTCGGCCAGGTGGCTCGCTGGCTCGGCCAGCGAGCCGAGGCTCCGCGGATGCAGCGTGCGCCGCGTCCCCCACCCTGGATCCCGCGCGGCTGCGGGATCCATCAGCTCGCCGTCGCGGCTTCAGCCATGGCGGTTTCTCCAGGCGGCGCGCCGGGGCGCCGCCGGTGGTGTCCGCGGGCCACCAGAGTTGCTCTGATGGTCCGTTTTCAATTCCTACTGTGCCGATGCTCATCCCGGGTCCCGTTCTTCGCTGCGGAAACATCAAAACGTCTATGCGGCCCATTCCGTAAATGCCCATCGATCCGCACGTCAAAAGAACAAACTGCGGAGTCTTCCGTTCTCCTTGGCGGTCCCAATTACGACCACACTTTCATTCACCCTTGACGGCGCGGCGTGACGATGCCGCGCATCCTTTCTGCATCCCTCTAGGTTCTCGCGTGGTGCCATTCCACCATGCCACCATCTTCCAAACCGCAACAATGCAACAACATAGGGGGAGGAGGGTCGGTCGTGTTCGTGCGGTACGACCTCCTCCCGTTAAGATGATAACAGGCGGCCCAAAAATATAAGACGAGGAACGACAAAGGTTGTTTCACGAACAAGAAGCAATAAACCCCTACCGTTTTCCCACAAACAATAATTCCCAACCCGCAACATATTCTTCGCGGATCAACTTGATGTTTAATTGATCCGCATTCTTTGATTTAGAAGGAAGTAACATGGGGTTCATTAACATTCACAAAACAATTCCCTACCTCGAGAAAGATCCGCGGTAGATGAGCATCATGGATGACGGTGTCGCGAAAGGGCGGACGTCGGCTCGTTGACGTTGTCTCATTGACGTCGTCGTAAGGAAAGAGATGAAGGTGACGACGGCTGTTGGCGTTCGTCGCTTCCGTAAAGTGCCTTTGATCCCGGCTCGAGCGTCGTTCGTTGGATCCGACACAGGGAAGACGTCGAAGTCAACATAGATCGTTGTGTCTGCACCACGCCACCGATCCCTCCTCATTCATCGGTGTCTCCTCAGAGAAGATGGAACCTCGGTGGTGGTGCAACAATGGAGGAAGGAGAGGAAGTTCTCCAACTGACCCCCCTCTCATTAAAAGGCTCCTCCCTTAATAAAATATTAGACTTGACTAATATTTTCATTAACTCATCTATTTAAAATTCATACACCACCCTCATTAAATTGGAGGATTCAATTATTAATTAAGGTGGTGTCATGAATTAATGGAAGAGAAGAATGTGAAGAGGTCCCATAAATGAGGTGAGTTATCAAAATTTAACAAGGGGTTTTGAAAAAGGGGGTTTAAGAGAGTTAAGGGAAGATGAAAAGGTGGGGGCTTGTGTGGGCCCCAACTCATCTTAAATCCTCTCAAGGGAAGTTAGAACATCAGTGGGTCCCACCCCAACTCCCTCACAGGGGCTAAACCACTTAGAAGAGAGAAATTAAGTTGAGACACAACTTAATTTTCACTTAAACCGCTTAGTGAAGAAATAAAAATATAAAACAATTATATTTTTATTCCCCATCAACACCTGAGAAAACGCAACTCCAGAATAGGTGTTCCTAAGAAAATACTGGCACTATGGTTTCATTGGTGCCCTCGGATTTCGATTTCAAGCACCGGTTCAAAAGTTAGAAAAAACCCGCTCGTTCGTTCACTGAACGTACCCAAGCTAAACTTCGGAAATTGATTTCGGGCACACCGGGCCTCGGAATCAGGCGCCGTCAGAAACTGCGTTCTTGTAAAATCCCAAAGAAAATTAAGAAAAAATTTCCCTTGAATTTTACGGGTCTTTACAAATAATAGTTAACAATATTAATAATAACTAATAAAATAATGAGTAATATTATTATAAATTAATGATGATTAATAATTAATAATTAATAATTATCAATTTAAAATTAATAATATAATCAATAATAAATAATCAATAATCAATAATATAATTAAATATATATATAATTATTAATATTATTATAAATAATTTAATTAATTATTATTAATGATTAAAAATAAATAATTAACAATTCATAAGTAACAATAAATTATAAATAAAATAAGTAATAATTAAAAAATAATTGGGGATTAATAAATAATAAGCACTAATTAATAATAATTAATTAATAATTAACTATGTTATTGATTGGTAATTGTTAATATTGAATTATTTATTATTTATTATGTAAGGGATAGAGTTTCTCTTAAGGCCCTATGAGCCAGAGTTTCTCTTATGCCTTTTTGTCTCTGGGCATACGGGTCATACAATGGGTTTCCCTCAACCTATAAAGAAAGAGGTATTCCCTTTATTTATTAGTAAAAATAGTATTTGACCCCAACCCTTTTAAAAAAATAAAATATTAACAATTAATAATTAATTATGTTATTAATTATTCATTGTATTTATAAATTTGATATGGGAGAATTCTTCTTTTACCTTGGATGACACATGATGTGAGAGAAACTAGGCTCATCAAATCAAGGGTCCTGGTGGAAGTTGATCTCAGTGCTATTTTGATTGATAAAGTTATATTATCTACATATAATGATGATATTAATTTGAAGACAGGGTATGAGAAATTGTGATGAGAATTAGGTTAACGACACTGAGTCAGTTGCCCATGTGGAGGAGTTGTATTTGCAGGGCCCTATGAAATAAATAATATTAAAGTGGTTTAATGCTATAATGGTAGCCCATCTCACATCATTAAAGGCCCAATATATCTCACACTACATGGATAGAGAAAATGGGCCTATTATCACTCTTATTCAAGCCCAAATATAATGCATGAATCCCAAGTCTCAAAGTTGCATGAATTTAGAAACCCAATTCCCATAGAGAATTTATACAGTCATCCTTAGAGGCACTAAAGTCAAATCCAGTGGGAATAAAAATCAAAACCTTCAATTTTGGATGCATGTTCTACACATCCTTAAAGTCAAAAGGGTGTGCTAATTTTCTGAAAAAGTCTTCATTAGACTTTATCTTTTTTTAATAGGACAAGTAGGCTTAGGATTTATGACTTTATGGTATTAGACCTTTTACCTTTTGTATCACCCCGTGTCTATAAATAGCCACCCGTGACATTGTATTCTCATTCAAGTTTGTTCTAGTAAAAATCTATGAGTTTGTTTTCTCTCCATTGTGTGGAATCCCTTATTACACCCCTTTACCATGTGTATTATTTCCTTTTAAATCTAAAAGTTAGATTGGTGATCCAAGATCACAAAACCCCCAATTAATGCCTCAACCTAAGTGCATTGTTGTGTGGATTGACTACCTCATCCCCACCAATTTAGTGTGTTTTCTAAGTAGTAGGTCATGCTCCATATAACATTATTTGACTAATCCCTCACTTATCCCCAAACCAAATCCTTCATCTACCATCCTACACCGTTAATATTGGTTAACTTTGTGCATCTTATATCAACATATTAAGATTAGTGATCCAAGATCACAAAGCCCCCAATTTCATGCCTCAACCCAAGTGAGTTATTGTGTGGATTAACCATCACATCCCTCCTATGAGTGTGATGATTTCATCTATGTAAATGGTTAAATATATAGTAAACATATATTTTAAATAATATATATATATTGATTTGAAAAAAATAAGAAAATGAAATTCTTCATCTAATAAACCTTTATACATTGAAAAAAAACAATTACAATAATCAATTGAACTAGAAAAATCATTTTAGGCATGATGATAAACCCACAATGTTATCATTTTAAGGACACTTCCTATAATTATTACCCTATACCCTATACCAACCACATCATTCTCACATCCCTTTATTCTAGGGCTAATCCATTTTATTTCTCATGTGTGTAAATTTCATATGACCTTGTCCACGCAATCATGATAGATTTGGCACTAAAATTGGAAGATATAGAGGGGAATTTAATATTGATACATCTCTAATCAGTCTCCACTCTACATTGTAAAAATATCATGATGTATTGATTTTATACACCAGATCGACATAAAACACCCATGATAGGTGAAGATGGGAACATGTTACAATTACATGTGATAAAGGAATCTTGTAATCTTAAAATTAACTGAATTCATAGGTTTGATTATCTAACAGAATGATCATCACCCCACCAACACTGGTCAGTGGATCCTATCCCTCTTCAACTTAATCCCATATTACTATCCTATGAAAATAATACACCAGGTATGATATAGAAAAGGTTTTATTTAAATCAACATAGAGACCCAAATTCTTATTACAAGACTGTTACATCATTTTTAAGATAAACCACATGATATTGATACAATCCAAGATCCAAAGGTTCGTTATCTTGAGAAAATTAGGATCATACATCAATTGTATATAATAAAACATAAAAATCATTTAAATGATTATTCTTAATAATCCTAAAAGATCTCACATTCTTTTTAGTACACTTAATCACCTCGGGATATACATAAAATAAAGGTGTGAGCTAAAATCCCAGTAAAGGAAGGAATAATATAGAAGGATTTATAGACATGAATCAATAGTGCATGGGTAAGAATAACCATCATCATCATTTAATAGGAATGGGATCATCATCATAAGAATGAGGTAGAATTTTTGATAAATCTATGGAATGCAGAATATGCATAATAATTAAATATCATAACATAGTGACGAAATACCACACATAGTGTTGAACAAATCTAGCATCATGTTCACACATAAAATATGTGCATAAATCATAGCATCATAATTTTGAACAAATCTAACATCATATCCATGCATAATACACATAATATCATGAGATATATCACATTAAACAATGAATTGGAGGGATATATAATTCTAATCTCACCTATCACATCATAAAATGCTCATAATCATGCATGCCACATGAAAAGTGAATATATAACAATCATATACATGAAATAAACCCATGGAAAGGGACAGGTCTCATAAGGGTGTAATAAATAAAAATTTAGGGAATAACCTTTGGGTTTTTTTAAATTAATAATTGGGATCATATTTTGGCATTAAATATCATTTTTCTTTGAAGAAGAAACAACTCAATAGGAATCAAAGAGATATTTTTAAAAATAAAGTCCATTTTGAAAAATCTTTATAATTGGATTAAAAGTCCTATTGATATGATAAAAACATATATATCCATGAAAAGAAAATTTAATTGATTATTTAAGGAATATTTAAGAAAAATGGGGGAACATCCATACTGAGAATGATGTGAATTAGAATATAACCCAAAAAGAAGGAAATGGGTTCGAGAATCCCCTTACTTTAAATCCTGCTTTATTTCGCCACTTTTCCGCCTACTAAATAATAAACATAGGTTTATTAAAACATGTAAAAAGAATTTAATTATGTCAATTTTTGTTACTATTGATCAATTATAATCATTGTATTATATTTATGAATTCCCTTTGTCAAAGGTAAAATGTTTTGATATCATATTTTCCTTAAAATACTCCATCTTGCTTTGATTTAATGACGTTGCTTTATTGATACTTATAAATTATTAATATTAACTCCAGGAAAATAAAAATACATATATTTATAAATTTATATATTATAAGTAGTTTATTATAATCATCTATAAGTATTTGTGATAAAAAAAAGAATTGGAAACGTCCTCATTGGCGGTTAACCGATCGTTAGCAAGACATTTTCTAAAGAGGAGGTGCAAGATATATATTATGTGCTTATTAAAGATAAAATTTTTATAGGACATTAACATTATGAATATCATGTTAATGTACAATTTAATTGTTTTAATAAGGTTTGTATTAGAAAATAAAATTAGGATAGGGATTTTAGAAAAGAAAAACAAAATAAAAGATGAAAGGACATTACTGTTTTCTTGAAGTTGTTTCTTTTTTACGACCCTTAACTTCTTGAAAGCCTAGAGTTTGATTACTCCAGAATGTCCCTAAGAATTATAAGTGAATTGAGAGTAGAGATTTTGGTAGATATTTGAATTTATAAAGTGTAAGGTAAGTGGTTTTCTAGGGGAGGGGTGAGGGTTATTTATACTTGAGGAGAGGGGTGTTTTAAGGATAGAATATTGAATAAATTATAATATCTAAGGTAATAATTTAAATAGTGATATTTTTTACATTATGAATCATATATCAATAAAATAAAATTTATTTATGAATTTAAACTCCTTTATAAACCTAATTCATTAGTTTATTAAAATAGAGAGTATTAAAAATAAAAAATTGTTTTTTAGTAGAATACTTTTGACTTTAGACTTTGGAAAATACCTTTTTAGGTATAGAAAATATTTTTATTTTATTTAAATGACTCATTTATCGAATTAAATATTTTTTTGTTCAATAAACCATTTCTAGAATTTATTAGGTCATTATTTCATCATGAATGATTTAATTTAAAATACATTGGTTATAAAAAATGTATTTTTTACTATTCACCTAAAAATTGAAGTATTTCAGAAAATTATCAAAAAAGAAACCTTAGAAAATTTTGATGTGTAGATTATAAAAATGATATTAATTTTATTTAAATAATTTTATAACATAGGTATTTTTAATTTTTAATATAAAAAATTATGTTTTTTACAAAATACATTAAAATACAGCTTGTTAAAAATGTACTTATAGTTTCTTTGAATTTTTAATATTGATATTTATTTTATGGAATTATAATATTAATATTTTTTCAAATTAATCATTATAAGTATTATTTATATTATATTTTGTTATTTTTGGGTCAAGTTATTATTCTAACAGTCCAATTACTATTCCCAAAGGTTAGGTTACTATTCCCAATGGTAATGTTATTATTCCAACAGTCACGTTACCTCCTATAAATACCACTTAATTACTTCATTACACATATACTATAATTACTCCCAAGGTTCTATATTTTCCTTTTATAATATTTTTATCGGTTCACTAATATTTTGTTTCTTTTCCGTAGTGTTGTTCATAGGGACGATAATTCTAGAAGATCAGGTGATCCAAATTTTCCCATTATATTTGTCTTATTTTCTATTTTTTGTCCTATTCTAATGTTTGTAATTTTCCTGGGTTTATCTACTAACTAATTTAATTATCTATATTGAATAAATAAAGTGTTTCTAGTTTTTCTATGTAATGTATGTGTATAATGTTATATAATATAACACACATTTATTTGGGAAAAAATATCTTTTATAAAGCCTAAGTCGTTACATTATTATCCCATTTAAAAATTTCATCCTTGAAATTTAAACTCATATTCTCAGTTTAAAATAGATAATGGTACTTATGTTTTGTCATTTCCTTCAATTCCCCCATTGCCTCTTCATATTAATAGTTCCATCACAAAACATTAACAAGGTGAGTTATCTTGTTATATAGAAATTTGTCAATACGGTCCAAGATCTTCACCAATTGATCCTCGTAAGAGATTTCATTCTTCAGTTATACCATCTTTGGATTTAGTATATGTGAGGGATCAGGTATACACTTCCTTAGGAGAGATATAAAACATGTCATGAACTTTGGACATGTTTGGTGGAAGTTCTAGCTGATAGGTCACTGCTCCTATGCGATAAAGGATTTCAAAGGGGCTAATATACCTAGGTATAGGATTTATTTTCTCTACAAATTTCATGACTCTTTTCTATGGTGGTATTTTAAGGAAAACTTTTTCTTGAGTATCAAACTACAAGTCCCTTCAATGGTTTTCAGTATATCTCTTGTATCGACTTTTGGATTATTTTATATGATGTAAGATGGATTGAACCTTCTCTATCATCTCTTGCCTAATATCGGTTCTAAGTAGCATTCATTCACCAACATCATCCCAAAAAGTAGGACTTCTACATCGCTTCCCATATACAGCTTTATATGGAGCCATTTCAATACTCGAGTGGAATATTTTGTTGTATGAGAACTCAAATAATGGGATATTTCAATCCTATATTACTTTAAATTCCATTGATAAGGATCTTAGTATGTCCTTGAGTGTCATAATTGTCTTTTTAGATTATCCAACAATTTAGGGGTGATAGTTCATACTAAAATTCAATTCAGTATTCAGATCATGTTGAAGAATTATATAGAATTAAGAACTTTACCTTGGATCATGATCAAAGATGATAAAAAGTGGTTTCTCATGCAACCTCACCGCTTCATTTAAGTATATCTTAATAAACCATTCAAGTGATAAATTTTCCTGAATATTGATGAAGTGGTTAATCTTGGTAAGTTAATCCACCACAACCCATATTACATTTCTTTCTTTATATGTCTTCAAGAGACCAGTGACAAAGTCCCTTGTGATATTTTTCCATTTCCATGTCAGTATGGGAAGTGGTTGCATCATCCGCTTGGACTCTTGTTTCTCTACTTAAAATTATTGGAATATTTAGCACTTTGAGGTGTACTTAGTGATCTCCTTCATGTTGTCCCGCTAGAATTGCTATCAAATATCATAGTACATCTTAGTAATTTAAGGATGGATAGAGAAAGATAAGCTATGTGTATTGTCCAATATCTATTTCTTTATCTCGGGTGATGTAGGCATAAAAAGTCTAGTTCCAAACTGAATTAAACCATCTTCATCAATGTGGAATTCATGAAGCTTCTTATCCTTTACTTATTTCACCTTATTTTGAAGCTATAGATCATCCATTTTTTACTTCCTTTATCTTCTCTTTGATAGTTACTTGGGAAATAATTTGGGAAAGGTAGTATGTATTCTATGTTTTTATGATTTCTAGATTCATTCTTTGTATATCCATGAAGATAGGGTCTTTCTAAATCCACATCATGGATAGAGTAGTTGATTATTTTCTACTAAGATAATCAACTAACTTATTTTCCTTTCCAAGATGGAAGTTAATAGAGAAATCATAGTCCATGATCAGCTCTAACCATCTTCTTTGACACATGTTCAACTCTTTATGTGTGATTTTATACTTTAGACTATTGATATCTGTATATATGTCACACTACTCACTAAAGAGGTATTTTTTTCAATTATTCAGGCAAAGATCATAGATTATAACTCTAGAACATTTGTTGGGTAGTTTTTCTCATGTATATTTAACTATCATGAGGCATAGGCTATCACTTTATCATTCATAATGAGTACACATCACAAGCCTTTCTTTGAAGCATCGATGTATATCATAAAACCTTCTATGCATGATGGTAGTGTGAGTATAGGTACAATGATTAGCCTCTTATTAAGCACCTTAAATATTTACCCACATTATTTTATATAGACATAATTTACCCATTTTGGTGTTAACTTAGTTATAAGGATATAAAATGATAAGAAATTTCTCACAAAACGTCACTAGTACCTAGAAAATCCATGAAATATATGGATTTCCATGACACTTGAGGTTCTAGGTCATTCCTAAATTGCCTTTTTCTTTGAAGGGTCCATATAAATTCCCTCAATTGTGATCATGTTCCCTAAGAATGTGACTTGTTTCATCAAAAAATCACCCTTCCTAAACTTAACACACATTTTATCCTTTCTTAATATCATCAGTACAATCCTTATATGCTCTTCATGTTCCTTCTTTATCTTAGATTAAATGAAAATATCATTGATAAATACTACCAAAATATTATCAAATTAGTCTCTAAAGTCTCTATTAATCAAATCCATAAATATTGCAAGGGCATTAGTAAGTTTTAAGGGTGTCACTATGGACTCGTAGTGACCATATCTTGTACGAAAGGTTGTATGAACCCTTTGTCCAAATTCTCTTGTAGATTCTTATTTAAATCCTTGAGTTCTATCAAGGACATCCTATAGGAGAATTAGAATATTTGAGTGGCTCCAGGTATGAGTTTTATTATGAACTCTACCTCATGATTTGGGGGAAGGTTGGGTAAATTTTTAGGAAATACATCATTGTATTCCCTCATGGTGTGAATTTTCTCAAGGTTGATTCCTTCCTTTGACTAAACCATTTGGGAAAGGTGTGCTTCTTTGTTTGGTATCAACACCCACATAGTTGAAGGATTTTCCAAAGGAGATTCTTGATCTTCCTTATATTTGTACAGGAGAAAGATATAGTTCAAAATATAGAGAGATATTTACTTTTTCTGATATTTGATGTGAGATCTATATAATGAGAGTTAGTCCATTACCATTATAGTATCAAATTCCACCAAGGGAAGGATTAGGGGATTCTCTAGAAGAATCTTCCCATAGACGCTAATAGGTGAAGAGTCCGACACTTGGGTTGGATTGATCACACCACTATATGTTTTTACATATTTCTCTACATCAAGGTATTGAGGTTTTGATTCAACAGTTTTAGCAAAAAAGCATGATATAAAGGAATGCATAAAATTAGAATCAAATAAAAAATTCCATTCTTGAGTGAATAGTAAGTGTACCTTATACGAATTCATTTTCATGATCCACATCACTGGTATAAGTGGTACAATATTTCCATTTTTACTTTTAATTTGGTGGTTGTTGATGTTGATTACCCTCAAAGACTCGTGGTTTAGTGCAATGGATTGTATAGTTCCCTTGCTCCCTAAAATTGAAGCATTAAACCATGGATGGTTCCTTACTTTACTCTATCACATTGGTTGACTTCTTCATGTATCTTTAACATTCATGAGCTTTATGTCCTTCTCTTCCACACTTGAATTATTCCCTCATTAATTTTACAGAACCCCCATTATGTTTCTTTCCATATTTCTTACATGTTATACATTTTTGACATGTTGGTGGTCAGATATTCTTTCCTCCTTTGTCATTCGATATGCTATCTTGAAACTATATTTCATTTATTATCTTCATAAATATGGGACCATTTTCTAAAATTCATCTCTACTTTGATATCACATCAAAATACTTCTTCATAACTCCCAAAGTCTTAGATATCTATATCCTTTCTGTGGTGTTATTTTAAACCACAAAAGAATCTATTTATTTTTCTATCATTGTTAATAAAAAAACCCAAGGTGTATCTTGAAATCCTTGTGAAATTTTCCTTGTAAGTCACAACAGATTCACCATCCTTTTTATTAAGATCTAAGAATTCTCTATCCATCTTTTTTCTAAGAGTTCAAGGGAATTACTTGTTAAGAAATAACTTCTCAAATTATTCCCACTCAATTTATTTCATTTCATCCTTCAGATTGGTATTATTTATCAACATCCACTATTTATCAGCCTCTCCATATAAACTATAGAAATCCAAGGTGGATTTATCCTTCTCAGAACAATGGAGCATAGAAACGATCTTCTCCATTGAGTTAACCCATTATTCTGCAGCAAGTGGATTGGAATATCCACCAAAATTCGGTGGTCACTATTGCATAAAGAACTCGATGGTCAGTTTCTCCTTCTTGGTTGAAGGTGGATGTTCCATGATTCAGGTTACTTTTCATAGCCTGATATATATAGATAATAATCACCATGAATTTTTGAGCTCCACCTACCATTGTATTAGGGATTCCCTTCAAACAATCATTGCATTATCCCTAACATGTGTTTTTGTTTCAGTTTCTCCTAATTCCCATCATTTTTTGAAATAGAAAAGTTTTGAACAAAACATATGTAAAAAAATAAAGAATAAATAATTTATTATTATGAGAAAATTAATTCTAAATTCATATATTATGGGATCTCTATGTTTAGCATTTTTCTCAAATGATGCTTCTAGGACCAAGAATTAATTTAGCTATATATCCTTCATAATGGTTTTTATAAAGTCTGTGATTAACCGAAGCATAACACCTTAGAGTTTTAAACTAGGCATGCATCAAGGCCTGTTTTTCATGTACTAGGTGAATATCGAGTTAACACTCAATCCGAACTTTTGGGTTATTTCCCATAGGTTCATATGTATCCAAGACACATCCACTTGTAGTATTAAAATAGGGATTTTATTGCTCTAAAACCACAATCTCTTTTACTTTACCAAAATATAGGATGTTTATCGATACTAGAACTTATCCTCATGGATTTCACTAATGTTTTCTAATCCTAATTCCCAAATTAACTAAAAAAATTTCTAATACCAACTATAGTGACCCAACATCTTTTTACGTGACTATTACATAATTTTTAAGATAAACAACATAAAAGTGATACAATCCATTATCTAAAGGTTTAGTATCTTTGGAAAATTATGATCATACATCACTTGTATATAATAAAATTAAACATTATTTAAATCCTTATTCTTAATACTCCTAAAATATCTCACATTATTCTTAATACATTTAATCACCAAAGGACATACATCAATAAAAGGGGTGAGATAAAATCCTAATAAGGCAAGGAATAACATAGAAGGAATAAAGGACATGAATTAATAGTGCATGGGTGGTCATAATAATCATCATCATTTCATGATAATGGGATAATCATTGTAATCATGAGGGAAACATTTTATAAAGGCATGAAATTTGTAATATTAATAGTAATGAAACATCATAACAAATTGGTCAAATACCATACATAGTTGTGAGAAAAGATATCATCATTTTTACACATAACATATGTGCATAAATCATAACATCGTAATTGCAAAAAAATCTAGCATCATATTCACACATAATATACATAATATCATGAGTTGTCATATTACCCAATACATTTGAGGGATATATAATATTAGGACCACTCTTCACATCATAAAATTCTCATAATCATGAATTCTACATGGAAAGAGAACATATAACAATCATAGTCCTGAAATAAACCCATGAAAAGGAATGGATTTTATAATGGTGTCATAAATCATAATTTAAGGAATAACCTTTGGGGATCCCAAATTAATAAGGGGGTCATATTTTGGAATAAAATATCATTTTTCTTTGAAGAATAAACAAATCAATAGGAGTCAAATAGATGCTTGCAAAAATAAACTATTTTTCAAAAAAAAAATTGTAATTGGCTTAGAAGTCCTTTCAACATGGTAAAAACATGTATATCCCCAGAAAGAAAATGTATGGAATTGTGAAAGTATGATTTAAGGATAATAGAGGAACATCAATACTGATAATTATGTGAAATAGAATATAACCCAGAAAGAAGGAATTGGGTTTGAGAATCCTCATACCTTAAATCCCACTTCATTTCATAGCTTTTACACCTCCTGAATAATAAAGTTAATTTTATTAAAACATGGAACCATAATTTAATTATGTTAATTTTTTTCACTATTGATCAATTTTAATCATTGTATTATATTTCTCAATTCCCTTTGTTAATGGTGAAACATTTTGATATCAAATTTTCCTTAAAATATCTCGTCGTGCTTTGATTTAACAATCTTGATTTGTTGTTACTTATACATTATTAAGATTAAATACAAAATATTATAAAAACATATATTTATATATTTATATATTATAAATAATTTATTATAATCATCTGTATTTATGGTGATAGGAAAATAATTGCAAGTGTCCTTGTTGGCGGTTAACTGACAGTTAGTGGGACATTATCAAAAGATGAGGTGCGACATATATATTATGTGCTTGTTAAAAATAAAATTTTCATTGGAAATTAACATTATAATATCATGTTAATTTAATATTTAATTGTTTGAAGAAGGTTTTTATTATAAAATAAAATGAGGATAAGTAGTTTAGAAAAGGAAAACAGACTAAAAGACAAAAGGACATTACCTCTTTCTTGAAGTTGTTCCTTTTCGACAGCCCTTAAATTCTTGAAATCTTGGAGTTTTATTACTCCATAAAATCCCTAAGTATGCTAAGGGGATTGAGGGTACGGATTTGGGAAGATGTTTGTATTTGGAAAGTGGAAGGTAAGTGGTTTGTCAAGGGAGGGTGAGGGGTTATTTATACTTGAGGAGAGAGGTATTTTAAGGATAAAATATTGAATAAATTATTATGTCCAAGGTAAAACTTTAAATAGCGATATTTTTAACATTATGAATCATATATAAATAAAATAAAATTTATTTAAGACTTTAAACCCCTTTATAAACCAAATTCACTAGTTTTTAAAAAGGAAGGTGAAAAAATGAAAAATTGTTATTTTAATGGAATACATTTGACTTTAGACTTTGGAAAATAATTTTTAGGTATGGAATTTTTTTATTGTATTTAAATGACACATTTATCAAATTAAATATGTTTTTATCCATACAATATTTTTAGAATTGATTAGGCCATTATTACATCATGAATGCTATAATTTAAAATAAATTAGTTATGAAAAAACTATATTTTTACTATTCACCTAAAAACTAAAGTATTTCATAAAAAATCATATTAAAATTTTGAAATGATGATTTTAAAAATGATATATATTTTATCAAAATAATTTTCTAACGTAGGTATTTTTAAATTTTTACATAAAAAATTATGATTTTTGTGAAATACATTAAAATATAGTTTATTAAAAATGTGCTTATAGTTTCATTGATTTTTTAATCTTGATATTTATTTTATTTCATTATAATATTTATATTTTCTTAAATTATTCATGATAAAAATTATTTATATAACATTTTACTATTTTGTGGTAAAATTACTATTTTAATGATCAAGTTGTTATTTCAATGGTCACATTACCTCCTATAAATACCACTTTGTTCCTTCATTCAACATCCAATATAATTTATCTCATAGTTCAATATATTCATCTTCTAATATGTCAATTGGTTTATTAATATTGTGTTTCTTTTCCATATCATTTTATGTGGGGGTGATAATTCTAGTAGATCGGGGTAGTCCAAATTTTCTCATTCCACTTTTCTTATTTTCTATTTTTTTGTCTCATTGTAATGTTTGGAATTTTCATGGGTTTATTTTTTTACTAATTTAATGATCTCTATTAATGAAATAAAGTGTTGTTAGCTTCTATGTATGCTATATGTGTATAATGGTATATAATATAACATGTTTATTCATAAAGCAAATATCTTTTATAAAGTTTGGGTCATGCTCCTTTCTAATTTTTTTGAAGTATTGATGGACTTGTAGTAGTTCTTTGTCAATATCCTTTGATCTATCAATAAAGTATTTAAAATATCTATAAAATTTTTGAGAAACAGCTCATGTGATTGGTAAATTTCTAACCCTTTTGAAGATATTGTTGATGCATTCAACAATGTTTGCAGTCATGTTATCATATCTCTTCCCTTCATCAAATTCTAAATATCATTTTTTCTTTGGAAGGCGCATCATGTATTTATAGAAATCCTCAATCATTCCTCATATTTATTCCAATATTTAAAGGAAAACCTATTGTTTTGGTTTGTATGTTGTAAAGGCATGGAAGAAAATTTTAAAGTACCCAATAATATAATATAAGTGTAAGTACTAAATGTGTAGAAGATGTGATCCAATACCTAATTTGATGATTAATTTTTTCACATTGTCAGCATGAAATTTTTTTCATACATTTTGGGCAATATGTCTCATGCAATAATGATGGTAAGGCATTGGTGGGTAAGGCAACCAGCATCCTCGATATTCACTACTTCATTGATAGTGTGATGAAGATCAGAAACAAGGCATATATATTTTCTATCAGTGACATGAACATGATAGAAAAGATATAAACCAACTCCATGAGTCTAGATTGTCTTTCTCTACTATTGAAAATGTCAGTGGAAAAGAACATATATTTCTGTCATGAGTGGTGATAATCAGGAGAACTCCGTTGCAATTTCCATATAAGAAAGTGTCATGCACTTGTATGAATTGTTTGTAGTGAAGGAAAGTTACAATGCATGGGAGAAAGTCCTAGAATAACTCATGAAATTGGACTTTGTCTACAGTGACATGATTTTTCACCACATGCTCTATTATTTCAAATTGATAAACAATATGGAAAATTTGAACCAATCGCTTGATCCAATAAGGTAAGACCTGAAATAATGTTTCTTAGTCACTATAAACCTTCTCAATAGCTTTGTGTTTTTCAAGTCACCCCTTCTTGTATGAGATTTTGTATCCATATTTACTCTCCATGTGTTCCTATATTAACTCAACATGAACATCCTGGATAACTCTGATCATACCAATAAAAATGAAGAGTATGAATGTTGAGTTAAGGTGTCTATGATCTTGCATCAACCTCATATTCAAACAGGTGTGTGGTCTATAAAATTTTGTAGTTTTTCAATAAGTTTAATTTCCGACAAGGGTAGTTCGCAATAAAATCTTGCATATGTCACCATACTATTGACATTTTATAGAAAATGTCGATCTCATAGAGTCATCTTTGAGATAAATATAATGTGTCCTCATATGGTAATGCTTTATAACTGTCTTTAATGTATCTTTGCACTGAAATTGTTTTCCAACGAATAATTCATCATCAATACCTACAACATTTCTTTCTTGGAAAATACTTGGAAACTTGGTTGTCAATGTCACCACATCCCAATCAAACTAAAGCACCACTAGTGTAATATCATTTGATGTTTGCACCGATTGTTCATGTTGTCTTTTTTAATCACCTTCCAGTATCATTTTGTGTTATTTTTCAAATATTTCTTCATCCTCAAAATCATTTTTCTGCACCGTCTAAAGTTCTTTATCAAATACTTCTTCATCCTCAAAATCATCATCATAGGCATCATTGATCGCAACCATAGGTGGATCAGCTAAAACAACAAATATTGTAGGAACATCTATAGGTACTGTCATTTGAATTTTTTACTCTGCTCTACATGTATTATCTTCACCCAATCCACCTCTAACAATCGATTCTCATGTACACACATTCTCTTCAGCAAATCCATCGTCGTATGGTATGTTTTGTTCAATTTGGGTGGTATCTTCAATCGTACTAACCTTGAAATACAATCCCATCACACTTAGTCTTTCGTGATCTTGATATTTATCATAATCAAGCCTCAAAGCTTCACCATAAGTCAAATGATGACATGTGTGATATAGATTATCTTTAATTTAATGGAATCTATAAATGATAAGTGATATCTATTTATTCTCAGCAAGCTTCAATCGATCATGAATTTTACAGTTAATTGTGTTTATCGAATCACATATAATAAGATTTTTTAATCTTATAGGACCACTAATATAAGATATCGTGTACTCGTCTTCTACTATTTCACCACCATGATATACAAAACCACGCAAGTGTTTCATCATATTTGTGAAACTGTTAATTGAAATTAAATTATAAGTTAAATACATACACTGACATTTCTTCAAATAAAACTAAAATCAAATAACTTTAGATGTACATATTAATAATATAAATTGATTTTACTATTATAATTCTAATTAAATAATATTATTTCGATTATATTTTCTCTAATCAGTAGAAAATAGTCACCCTCTTGCATTTTCATTTAAAATATTATTGATATTTTATTTACATGAATTCATGGTATATTAATATTTATGTTCCCTATTTTTACAAATCTGATATTGTGTGTGTTTACTTCTATATCCAAGATATTTTATTTTATGTATATTTTCACCATACCCCTTTCCATTCAAAAATTATACATAGTTATTTAAGAATAAATAATAAAGGTCCAGAAAATGTTGACATGGTTATAATGTTGTATAGTGATATGTGAAGTACAACTCAAATTGCATTATAAAATTCACATACACATAGTTCGTTTTGTTCCTTATCTTTCAACGAACATACCTTAATTTTATACTATCCATGTGATACACATCAACTAACCAATTGAAAACCCCATAGGATCATCAATTGTAATTTTACCTACGTAATTAGTTATTAATATTTAATTGAATAACCGTGTAAGAATTTTTATATATACCAAATATTTTCTAATTGTAAGGACTTAATAATTTTTCATATAATAAAATTATGTCAAAACTAAAAAAACTACTGTAAAAACTATATCATATCGGGATATAATTTCCCAACTATGGCATTTTCATTTTTTTTTATTAAATTTTTATCATGTGGAAATAAATCATAGCTAGCTCAGCAGTAATGATATCATTACATAATATTAAAATGAACCACCATAGCAAACAAATACACACAAGCCATAAATAAAGCAGTCCATTATTCCAGTTAAATGTAATCAACGTCCAAATTGGCATCCAATTCAAAAAATATACAACCAAAGGAAAATAAAAATGTGTCTTCCACTTGGAAAGAGAAACAGCGTGAACCTAATATTTTTTCTATGAAGGAACAGAAAGATCCTAGTGTAGTCAAAGAGATTGCTTGGGGGAGAACTGTAAGTATGATGGCAGCACGAGAGACTAAAGACATTTGCAATAAATCCAAGCTGCATTCAACCCCTGTATATAACAATCAAACTGCATGGTTGTCGAGGCCACCACTAAAGCCTCCACCATAGATATGTTTGGATGTTTGGCACTTTGGAAATGACAAAAAGGCGCCATACAACAAGCTGAGTGAACAACTCATGATGGGAGTGGGAGTTCCCTATCGTTTCACATTCTCACATTGTAGACAAGGTGGTTTTAAGATGGTGGAATTGATAAGAATATGGGTGATAATAATGTAGGGTGGGTAAAATATGTAAATGCTTTGTTAGTTTGTTAGTTTGTCATAAAGTTGTTGGGGGGGTTGTCTAGAAGGTTTTAGTGGAATCCGTAAATTAGGGACTTTTGGGATATACGCCTTTTAGGGAGATCTTTATCCTTCATTACTCTTTCTCTTCTATTCCTACTACTTCTTCTTCTTCCTTTATTCTTCTATCTCTTCTTTTAATGTAATTTCTACTGCATTTATGTCACACCCGGACTTCACATTCTGGTATGTTTTAAATTTTAGTTTTTATCTCATAAGTTTATCTTCCTTTTTAATAATTGTTTGGTTGAAATACGAGTCGAGATGATATGAGTTATTCATTTTTGTGTTGATAAATGTGCATCATCTTGATATCGCTCGACGCGTGTGCAGGGCACATGCGAAGCCATGTGGCTTCACCAATTTAACGTGTGGTCTGCCCAGTACGCGGTTGGTTAACTAACCTAATAAAAATAAAATTTTTATAATTATAATTATTATTGTCATTGTTTTTATATTATTATTCTTAAAACTATTGTGATCAATATTTTAATTTGGTTATCATTAAAATTATAACATTATTAAATTTTCTTTTTAATGTTACTGTTATATTTTTATTATTATTTTAGATTAGTTAAAAAAAAATTAGGCTAGTTTAATTCCTTTTTTTGGGTTTTTCTTCCACTATTTTTTCAATTTTTTATTTCTTATTTTCCTCTCTTTTTCCCTTCTCTTTTCCTCTTTATTTTTTCTCTCCCTCACACTCTCTCCCTCGTGCGGCGCTGTATCTCTCTCCCCTAGTTCACGCTGGGCGCCACCCATTTTCTCCTCCCCCTTGCCACTGCCTTTCCTTGCCGTTCAACCATCCGGTGATGTCGCGCCTCCCCTCCTTGCTACCTCGCACCCAGCCACGACCGCCCCTCCTTGCAGCCTCTCTCTCCGGACCAACCATGCACCCAGCCGCGACGCCCAGCGACCCGGCTACCTCACCCCACCCTAGTCGAGCTGAAACCCTCACGCGCAACCGCCCTGTCGAACCCTAGGTGTGTCGGCTCTTCCTCGGCCGGAGCTCACCCCGGCGGTCCGCCCCCTCCCTTGTCCAGCCACGTGCACACCTTCCCCGGGTTCGTCCGAAGCTCCGACTTCCCCCTCCCTTGACTGCGCCTTTTCTGGTGGCTCTCCTTTTTTTTTTTCCTGATGACGCGCAAGCCCCGATAGCCTCTGTTGACCTCCGGATGACCTCTCTGACTCTTTTCAATAGGTGGAGAGTCCCTCATTGTTTATCCTTCAATATTTGAGTGATTTTTGTGGTTAGGTTTTGGTTGTGTTTGGTTTATTTTTTAAGCAAATGTTAATTACCTTGTTTTCGGGTCCCTTATAGGTCCCTTGCAGTGAAATCGACGTGGGGCAGGAGTTTGCGTCAGGTCGCGAGACTTTCCCTACACCAAGGTAGATGATTTCGCGTGTAAGGATAATACGATTAATTATGTTGCTTGTTTAATTTATTTATTAAATTTATTAATTAGTTTTAATGCGCGCAGTTAGTTTTTTTTTTTTGAAACTTAAAGTGTCTTTTCTCTACTAGTAGTGGTTCTGTGAATTTTTAGTGTTTGTTAAAATTATGCACTTAGTCTGTTAGTAGGTGTAGGAGTTGTGGCTTGTGTTTTGTGCTGGCCTCAGTATGAGTATGTTTATAAAAAGGGGGTTTTGTGTGGTTTTTGGCACCTTGAGTCATGCATCGCATTTTTTTTAAAAACTGTTTAATAAATATTTCTAGTGTTAAATAATTGTAGTATGGTCTTTAAAAAATCTGCAGCTGTTTATTTGACTGTGTGAGTAGTGCAGGTTGAGTTTTGGAAAATATTTGGTGTGCGTAATGTTTCCAAATGGTTTTTTGTGTGTGTGAAAGTGTGGCGTAGAATTTAGATAATACTCTTGTGTTTTGTGCATTTGACTTTAACAAGCATGTGAAATTAAAACTTTTGAGCACAAATGGGAAGCCTGAGTACCAAGTAGGAGGACTTGATCTAGTTTTCTAGTGATATGGGAGTGACTTTGGCCCAGTCTCACTTAGCTGGTTTGACGATTACAACACTAACTAAACTTAGGATAAGGATTGGAGATCACTAGGTTATGGATGTGTTTCCCTACTAGTGGCTCGTGCATGAGAACGTATATTATTGTGATTCCTATTTATTTTTTTTCCCGAGACACGATGTTCTAGGATCCCACTCTTTCTTTCTTTTTCTAGTACCTATAGGACCTATCCCACTTTAGTGATCCTAGATTACATCACACCCATCATCGGTATACGGTGTGGCTTTTGCGTGTCCTGAAAATAAAAGTGTTCTATTTTTAAAATAAGTGAAAGTGTTTTATTTTAAAAGAAGTAAAAGTGTTTTTATTTATAATGGAGGAAAAGTGTTATTATTCTTAAAAACCGCTTTTCTGTTAAAGTTAATTTTATTGCAATTGTTTCCATTAGAATTGCTTAAATAATCATTTCTTTTCCTTGGCTAAACTTTCAACTACATTATCATTTAATCTTTATATGTGGAATATTTTTATTTAGTGGAATCCTATTGGGTGATTTCTCACACCCTACTTACACCCTTGGGTGTAAGTAGTTTTGGTCATGTCAGATGCAGGTAAAGGTAAGGCATTTGGAAGTGGTGGTTCAGGTTTTTAGCTGGCTACATGGTACAACGTTGTGGAGATGGCTTTAGGGTGGTGTCCTCTCGCCAGGTGGAGGTTTTTTTATTGATTTTTAGTCACCCTACCAAGTGGTATCTCATGTTTGGTTTTCAGTTTAAACATGCAACTCAAATTTTGGTTTTTAGTTAAAGGTATGTTTGGTTGTGACTTTCAACTTTGGTCTATTTTATATTGTTAGTTAATTTATTTACATTTGTTTATTTGGGTAAATCATTCCCAAGTTTTATTTTGATACCCGAGCACTTGTGTCAGCCCGTGGGGATCGGGAACTCCCTACATGCCTTACTACGGACTGGGTCGAGCATCATTTCGGATGGGGACCCTACTTGGTTCGTGACAATTTAATTGAAGTGCCAACTATTTCTCTCTCTCTCTCCCTATTGATTCCTATTAGCTCATGGCTCCAATCAAAAGTTAACAGAATCCTTTGAAAACAATATCCATGAAGATGTTGGTGTTTACAAGAAAATGACACCACACTTCTCATGTGTTCTGAGGACTCCTAAGATGACACCCACAAAAGTTTTTGTTATTACCGTGAGACAGACTACACCAAAAATGTCATAAGTTGGTTCAAAAAAAGATTTAGGAGTTCATAGAAGTTGAAATGGAAACTATACCCCACAATGAGGTAGGATTCATTATTTATAGATGAGAAAATAATTACAATAGATAACTCACACTGATGTGAGACATGAATATTAAAAATATATAATAATCTTAACACTCACCCTCAAGCTGAGACATATATCTATCATGCCCATTTTTTTACATAAAAATTGGACACATGGTACAGGTACCCCTTTTGTGAGAATATCTACAAGTTGATCAAAGGTCATGAACATGGACGAAAGTGATCTTCTTCTTCTCAAAGTTTTCTCGAAAAAAGTGACAATCTACTTCAATATGCTTTGTATGCTAATGAAAGATTGGATTTGTGGCAATCTTGATAGCAGCTTAATTGTCACACCAGATATGTGTCACATTTTTAGAAATATACTTAATCTCCTATAGAATTTATTATACCCAAATAGTCTATGCAGTCACATATGTTATGGAACAATACTCCGACTCAACACTTAATCGGGAGACAACCGGCTGCTTCTTGCTTCACTATGAGATCAAATTTCGTCCAAAAAATACTACAAAATCAGATGTAGATCTCTTAGAAAAGAAAAATACAGAATAATATGCATCACAAAATGCCTCAATATCTTTATGTCTATGATCATAAAATAGAAGACCTAAAATTTCATTGGGTTTTTTGGGGATTCTATAAACTGAATTTGATAACAAGACAAGAAATATCGGTTTGAGTCATCGTCAAATACTTAAGCTTCCCAACAAGTCGTCTATATCTCTCAGGTGAAGGAAACATCTCGATGTCAATATGAAGTTATTTTTCTCCATGTTCGAGGGATGAGTCAACCGAATCAACTCGAGTCATTCTAGTCTACTACAAAAGATCAAGAATATACTCTCTAAGATAGAAAAAAAATTAGTATATCTGGAGACCTCAATCCCTAAGATATGTCGTAGTGGACCCAAATCCTTCATGTGAAAATTATGATAGAGTATTTGAGTCAATCAATGTTGGTAGAATCACTGCCAGTGATGAAAATTTCATCCACATAAACTATCAAGATAATGCTGTCTCTTGTAGGATTGATGATAGAAAACAGAAGAATCTTTTATTCTTTGACACATGTCAAATCTAAGCACAATGGTGAAAAATCACTCAAACTAAGAACAAGGTGACTGTTTGAGGCCATACAATGATAAACGAATGTGAAAAACCTTGAAAGACTCCCCTTGAACAATAATGTCTGGTGGTTGCTCCATATAAACTTCTTCATCAAGAAAACTGTGAATTTTTTTTTAACATCCAACTGATGAAGAGGCAAGTGATAGGAGGCGACAAAGAGATAAATAAGTGAATCGATGTCATCTTGGATACCTGAGAGAAGGTATCAAAGTAATAAATATCATTCATCTATGCATAACTCTTGGAAACAAGTTAGGATTTGAGACATGATTAAGAGAACCGTCAGCATTGACGCGCACAATATAGATCCACTTGCAACCAACAACCTATTTATCTGAAGGAAGATGGACAAGATCCCAAATATGATTGGTTTCAAAGACCTAAAGTTCGTCCTGAATTGCCTTTAACTAGTCGGGATGTGATTTTACCTCAGCTACAGTGCACGATTTCAAGTGAGAAACCAGTGTTGCAATAGTGCCAGTGGTAGCCACATATAAGCCCTGATAATATTTACATGAGCGGAAACATTTGCGAAACATAAAAGGAAACTTCGGTGATGAAGGATCAGGAGTAGATGAATCATCAGGTGTGGTAGCAGTATCAGGCCCCAGAGTAGTAGGTGTGCTAAATCGGTGAGTATATACCTGACCAAATCATGATCCAACAACATCACTAGGAATATATAGGTTTGGTGTGGTATCGAGAGAATATGGTAAAATAACTTCGAAATCATGAATGATAGATAGTGGTGGGAAATCAAGAAAAGAAAAAAAATTTGGATTTGACAAAGGAAACATCAACCGAACCGAGATGAAATAACAATGAAAATTTGGAGAGAAACCGCGATATTCACACTCATTTTGGGAGTATCCAACAAAGATGAATTTGAGAGAGTGCACATCAAACCTGGTAATCGATAGGAAAATATCCCAAACATAACACAAACATCAAAAAATGGGTAGAGGAAATTAATGAGGTGATGATGTTGGAAATAAAGAATGAAATGGTGTCTCCCCATGAAGAAAAAATGATGGAATTCTATTGATAAGATAAGTGGATGTGAGAATGGAATCTCCCCAAAAAACGATTGGAAATTTCTTCTGAAATAAATGGGCACAAGAAACTTCTAACAGATGATGGTTCATTCATTTTGCAACACCGTTTTATTGAGGTGTATTGGGACAAGAATTTTAATTGATAATTATATGATCATCAAGAAAATACTAAAAAGATCCAGATAAATATTCATGACCATTATCAGAACACAACCAGGGAAGTTTGATAGAAAACTAGATGTGATTTCATGATAATAGGAGTGAAACACGGTAAAAATTTCATAACGATTTTTTAAAAAATAGACCCAAGTCATTGGTGAAAAATCATCGATGACAATAACAAAATATCGATAGGAAAATTTAGATAGACTAGGACCAATTCACCACATATCAAAGTGAACCAATTGAAAAGGAGTGGATGTGTGGGGATTTCTCAGGGAACATAGGTGACATGATGATGTTTTGCATAATAACAGGACTCACGGTTAAAAGGAAGAAGAGGAACCAACCCTAGAAAAAGTTTATGAATAATGGGGGTAGGTGGATGAACAAAGCGGTAATTAAGTTTAAGGGAATGAGAAGAAGTGGCAGGATAGGCGAGATCTGGGGCTGAGTCAAGCACATACACACCACCCTGAACGCGTTCACTATCAAACACTAGATTCATTGAATCCTCTTGAAATATAACCAAAGTATGTGAGAAGATGGTCTAGGACTATAAATCAAATTCAAGTTTACTAATATATAGTAAATTAAATGGAAAACTGAAAAAATGAAATGGCCAATAGCATTACGATAGAAATAATCATACAACTCCCATAACCAACAATCTGCACTGTCTGACCATCAAACATGGTAATATCCCCTCTAGTTATAATTGATGATAGGACTAAAGAACTCCTAAATTTCCGGTGATATGTTCTGATGCACCAGAGTCAAGAATCCATTATACGAAACTTTGGGATAGACATGATGCTTGAGGATCTCCATGAGAAACAGTGGCATTTGATGATGTCATAGGGTGATAGAAGACCAAAAACGGAGGGTCATTGGGTGATGAAGATGCACGTTGAGAAGGTGATGAAGGTGAAAAAATGATATAAAATGGGTGATGAGTCATTATCTGATGTGATGAATCATGGTATAAGAAGTCGAGATAGTTGGTGCTGAAAATTCACAATCGGAACATCTGGGTATCAATTAGATCATAGAAGAAAGAGAATCATCAATAGAGGAGGGGAGAAGTTGTGTAGTTTGGGGCGTTTCATAGGGAGAGGCGATCAGCTGGAGGGGTCACACCAAGAGAGGTGATAATCTAGGGGTTTCTACATAGTTAGGAGTGATCAGATGGAGGAATTAGTGCACATGGAGGGGCAATGCGCAGGAGGCGTCGCACAAGAACTGTCATGCAGGAGGCGTCACACAGGGAGCTACCACGCAGGGAGGGGTTGTCGCAATGGAGGTGCAGACACACACATGGCAGAAGGGACCATAGCGTAGTGGGTTAGGATGAAAGGAACCATCACATAGGAGGTGAGATGTGTAGGTAGGGGAAATAGGAAAATGGAGTCACACTCTAACCTTCCTCCAATTCCATGTTGAAATGGAAACCGTACCTCACAACGAGGTAGGATGCTTTATATAAATGAGAAAAGGAGTACAATAGATAGCTCACACAGATATAGGCCATGAATATTAAAAATATCTAATACTCCTAACAATAAAAATATGATAATAATATTTAAAGAAATGTTGGTGTCTCTTGCATTAGATCAACCATTTTAAGAGGGTGGGATTGTCTCTCTCATTCCTTGATAAGAGGAAAAATTACCATTTCCAGTGAAATCCCAGTTTTCCAGGAAACACGCCTGGATAAAAGAACACTCCTAATTTTTCTTTAAATTCATGTTGATAGGCTGTAACCAAATGAGGCCTCAACAAATCATTGTGTATTTATGACTGAGGTTTTATTGGGTGCTCATGGTTGCAGCTGCCAATTCCAGCTCAAAGAGTCTCTCCCATTCCGATCAATAGTCATACACTTGCGGCCGTAGGTTTAGACCAGGTCATAAATGTCTGGATAAGGGTTTAAAATCATTGGGCTTGAAAATCATAGAGCTATAGGAGGGTGGGTAAGTATTATAGGAAAGGGAAATTGGATCCCTTTAAGTGTAAGAAGACTTGTAAATCTTTGTCGGTTAGTTATCTCAATGGGGAAGGGATTGTATCCTCCAAAACTATATTGTTGGAAGGGATAACAGATGGTATATCAATTCTTGTATTAATTAAAAGATGATCTAGGAAAAATTTATGTGTAGGGGTTGTGATGGGAATTAGGTATTTCAGTTAAAACCTAATAATGATAGCTCAATGTTCAGCGATAGGCAGACTTGTAGGATTTAATGAATAAGAAAATATATAAGGCCTTCAATCCCCTTAAAAAATGATTTCAAATATATAATATCCTAATGATATTCTTATTAAACCAATCTACTGAAAAAATCATACTGACAAAGTAGTTTTAACAATACAATACCAGGTCATACCCATCTCAACAAAATACTATTCACAATATCAAGATCAAGGGTCTTCTTGGAAAAAAAATTAACACAACACTAAATAATTCCACAAAAATTCTATCCTAGTGATAGTACTATGCACGTATTCATAAGTTCACTATCCTAATAAACTATATCAGGCCTATAATCTATAGGGTTCTTTCCATGTCTCTGGAGAAAATTGGAACGGTCATCCGAGTTCCAAATTTGGAAAGTTTGCATGAACCCACACGACCAATTAAAATCATTAAGTAGAGAAAGGAATCCCATATATTGTAGTGATAACTTTCACTGCACAAAAAAGAAGAAGAAGGAAGTAGAATCATGTGAACAATAACATGAAGAATTCCTAAAACTTTCCACCCTAGAGAAAAAAACTATAAATAATTCCAACAAACAGGGCATTAAAAAAAATTGTGCACCTTTCCAAATTTTCTAGCTTCTAATGATGTCTTTTCAAGGACAAAGGTGACCCCCATCTTTGAGGTGGATTCATATGGGGCAACCAGAATACTAGGAAGTTCATCCACTGCACCTCCTCCTCTTCGACACTCTCTTATATATCTTCATTGTCGTGGTTCAGCTCCTTCCACGGGCGCTTAATCCCCTTGGATTTTTAGGCCCGTACCATCTATTATAACATGCTCCAGTAGAGACTGGTGTATCAAAGGGAAGAATAGGCCAAAATAGGGAGGAGAAAGAAAGACGACTAAGCCTCGCTTGAAACTGGAGTGTCAAATAAGGGTGTGCGGATTTTATAAAACCTACCAAAACCATTGGTAACCAAACTAAACCAATAAATTAACTGAACATAGTGTATCATGAAAAAAAATGAGGCATTAGGAGTATAAATGTGTTCAATCTAAAAAATGAACAAGAAAATATATAAGGCCTTCAATCCCCTTAAAAACGATTTCAAATATATAATATCATAATGACTTTCTTATTAAACCAATCTACTAAAAACAGCATAATGATAAAGTATTTTTAACAATACAGTACCAAGTCATACCCATCTCAACAAAATACTATTCACAATATCAAGATCGAGGGTCTTCTTGGGAAAAAAATTAACACAACAATAAATCATTCCAAAAAAATTCTATCCTAGTGACAGTGCTATGCACGTATTCATAAGTTCACTATCCTAATAAACTATATCAGGCCTATAATCTGCAGGGTTCTTTCCATGTCTCTAGAGAAAATTGGAACGGTCATCCGAGTTCCAAATTTAGAAAGTCTTCATGAACCCACACAGCCAATTAAAATCATTAAGTAAAAAAAGGAATCCCATTAATTGCAGTGATAACTTGCACTGCACAAAAAAGAAGAAGAAGGAAGTATAATCATGTGAACAATAACATAAATAATTCCTAAAACTTTCCACCCTAGAGAAAAAAACTATAAATAATTCCATCAAACAGGGTTTTAAAAAAAATTGTGCACCTTTCCAAATTTTCTAGCTTCTAATGATGTATTTTCAAGGACAAAGGTGACCCCTAGCTTTGAGGTGGATTCATATGGGGAAACCAGAATACTAGGAAGTTCATCCACTGCCCCCTCCTCCTCTTCGACACTCTCTTATATATCTTCATTTTCGTGGTTCAGCTCCTTCCACGGGCGCTTCAGCCCCTTGTCTTTGTAGGTCCGTACCATCTATTAGAACACGCTCCAGTAGAGACGGGTGTATCAATGGGATGAATAGGCCAAAACATGGAGGAGAAAGGAAGACGACTAAGCCTTGCTTGAAACTGGAGTGTCTAATAAGGGTGTGAAGATTTTATAAAACCTACCAAAACCATTGGTAACCAAACTAAACCAATAAATTAACTGAACATAGTGTATCATGAAAAAACTGAGGCATTAGGAGTATAAATGTGTTCAATCTAAAAAAAATAACTAGGATTTCAATATATACATATAAGATAAAGGAAAGTACAGAAACATGTGACCGTCAAAAAAGATAAAACAATCAGTAAACAAAATTAAAAAACTTTAACTGATTACGAGGTGCTGGAAAGAGAGATTTAGGGGGAAGGGGGGAAAAGCAAGAGAAAAAATGACTTATTTACTGGAGGGAGCAAGGAGAGATCCTTCATGTTTGGTTCACTTTAACAATGTATATCCACAAACTCAACAAAACCCTAATTGTTTCATCAATGCAGAACCCTGTGATCAACAAAATACAATATCTAGACTTAGATGAAATAAAATTTAAATAACACTAATACTAGTTCAATCCCAAAAACAAGGGATAATTCATAGATAAAGGACTAAAATCAATAAACCCAGAAGAGAAAATCGATTAGTAATCTGAAGGAAGATATTTGAAAGGCTTTTAACACACTCATATCCAAAGATAAGGATAAAAAATATTGAAAGGTTGATTGATCAGATGTAGAACAGATAGTCTCTATTCATAGGTAAAGGGAAGGCAGGTACCGGGTGTAAGAGAGAGAAGGTGGGATGGGGGAGGTAAAAGAAAGGATTTGTCTGAAGGAAGGAGATGAGGATATTCTATCCATGGATATATCTACCGAGGCGAGCAGGGGAGCTTAACAGGATGGACCAGTGCAAACCAAACCAAAGCCCACATTTTACTAGCCAAGAAATGGCCAACCCATTTAAGCAGCCATTAAATGTATACTAAAAAAAGTCCAATCTGTGGACAGGACTGGCTAGCGGGCCATCCCGCATTGCGTAAAGTTCATTAAAAAAATTCCAAGGAACAAAAAATTTACATATCATCCACAATTCATGTTTAATTTAAAAAATAAAGTATCACTACTTACTGGGAGGAAAAATAAAGCACGGAAACAACTAAATTACACATATAAACCACATGAAAGAAATATGTATTTCATAACACCAATAGAAAACATCCAAAGTAACAATATTTATGATAGAAAAAGTAAAAAAGACATGAAAATATTTAATTCAAAACACATTGTTTCCACATTGCAACCAATATAATGAAAATTAAACCAAGTAATAGATAAAATTAACATGACACATAAGAAAAATTTTCAGAGATAAAAACATGTATGCTATTTCATTAAAAATAATAAATTAAATTTAAATGAATTAAATGAACCAACAAAAATATCAAACAGACATGTTCTCATGTTAATGTTGGAATACTATATAAAAAAAATTAAATTTGGGTCCTCAATGTAAATCAATAAAACATCCAGACTAAATAAAAATCAACAAATAATATAAATCAAATGAAACATTTTTTTAAATACATTCAATTATACAACTATTTTATTTGACCATCAAATACAAACAACATAAAAATATTGATTATTGAGAATGAAATAAGAACACCACTGTGAGAAAGAGGAGTGAGCATATACTTCCATGACTGGAAATAAAGAATCAAGACACTGTATCCATCTCAAAAAATGGAAAATAAAATGAATTGGGATTTAATAGAAACAATATACTAAAAAAATAATAAGATAACACAAACTATGTCTAACATGGAGAGGTGAAGAGAGGAGGAAGGCAGTCAACAAAGATTAGGATTTTTCAGACGGATTCAGACAAAGAGGAAAGCTCCAAATGGTTTTAGCAGAAGAAGTGAGGATTAGGTCAGTATGAAGGGATGGACCACTGCAATAGGAGAGGGAGCGTCAAGCTAGAGGAGGAAGGGAAGGGAGTCAGAGTAGCCTGAAACATCCAGGTGGGAGATAGAACGACGTAGAGGGTGGGAGGAGGGAGTGGGGGCACGTGGGACTACGTGCGATGTGTGAGGGAAGTGAGGGGATGTGTCGTTTTGTAATATGGTTTGTAAAAAACAAAAAAAAAGGTGGGGGTGGGCAATGAAAATCAATCAATACTTTTTAATTTCATGTTTTGACCATAAATCATCATTTTCCCAAATAAAAATCTATCAATATTTTTAAAAATAAATCTAATTTTGTACGGGGAATCACATAAAACACCAAAAAAATCAATCTAATTGTTTTTATAAGAGAAACATTATTTGTTTTTGTTTCATTGAAGTGATTTTTAAGATCCTCTAAAGTAGAACCATCCTTGTGAAATTCAATATTTACTTCATCACCTGTATCAAATCATTCTTGATTGAATTCATGTTCTAAATCTCCAAGTGGGAGATGGAATGACAAATAGAGTGGGAGAATGGAGTGGGGGTGTGTGGGACTCTATGTGATGTGCGAGGGAAGTGAGGGGATGTGTCGTTGTTTAATATGGTTTGTATAAAACAAAAAAGGGGGTCAATGAAAGTTAATAAATATTTTTTAATTGCATGTTATGACCATAAATCATCATTTTCCCAAATAAAAATTAATCAATCTTTTTAAAAATAAATCTAATTTTGTACGTGGAAGCGCATGAAACTCAAAAAAAATCATTCTAATTATTTTTATAAGACAAACATTATTTATTTTTGTTTCATTGAGGTGGTTTTTAGGATTATCTAAAGCAAAACCATCTTTGTGAAATTCAATGTTGACTTTGTCACCTGTATCAAATCTTTCTTGATTGAATTCATGTTTTGAATCTCTAGGTGGGAGATAGAATGATGGATATAGTGGGAGGAGGGAGTGGGGGCACATGGGACTACATGCGATGTGCGAGGTAAGTGAGGGGAGGTGTCATTGTTTAATATGGTTTGTAGAAACAAAAACATTTGGGACAATGAAAATCAACCAATCTTTTTTAATTTCCAGTTATGACCTTAAATCATCATTTTTTAAGAAAATCAATCTTTTTAAAAATCAATCTGATTTTGTACAGGGAAGTGCAAAAACCTAAGAAAATAAATCTAATTATTTTTATAAGACAAAAATTATTATTTTTTGTTTCATTGAAGTGGTTTTTAAGATCCTATAATGCAGAATCACCTCTATGGAATTAAATGTTGACTTCGTCACCTATATCAAAACTTTCATGATCAAAATAATGTTCTAAATGTATCTACAAATAATATGTTAAGTAAAATGTCAAACAAACTTCATTGACTAAAATTAGATGAAGTTGCAATAAGTTTAAATGCTTGATTCATATCCATGAGCTAGTTTCATAATTTAATGTCATATTTCATTTGAAAGTACTAAACATCAAAATGAAATGAATTTTCAAATAAAATAATGAATTATACATTATAAGTTATGTATAATAGGTATCAATGCAGGGTATATGCACGTAAATATAGAAAAATATATTATGCACATAACTATAGAAAAATATATTATGCACAAAACTATAAACAACTATATTATAAAAATGAAACCCATTCTACAAAATATATTTAATAGTATTGGATGATCACAGTGCAATAATAAATGAAGAACAATTTGAATGATCATAGTTCATATACCCGTGTAAAGTGATACTGGAAGTTTTGTATTAGAAGTTAAATAATAGACAAAAAATATTTTAATTCCCTTTATTTTCTATAGGGGTATATGTGTTATTATGAAATAGAAACACATGGTTTAAAATTGTACAGTTGGTTTAAAAAAAGAGTTTAAACCTACTTAAATAAAGGGAATTAAAATGTATAGTTTGTTTAAAAAGAGTTTAAACCAACTTAAATTAAGGGAATTAAAATTTAATACAAAACTTTCAAAAAATAACTATACATGTTAAATAATAGATATGAAATATTTTAATCTTCATTATGTGGTAAATAATATACACAGGTTGGTTAAAAAAATTAAACCAACTGCAATACAATGCATTGAAATTACTTGTGCAAACAAAAACATATGGTTAATGTCGTCTTTGTAAATACGTTTTCAATTTATAATTGAAACATAAAAGAAATTAAATATTTCATATCATTGGGTATGAAGATGAAAATGTTATAGAACTTGAAATAGATCATTGGGAGGTTGCATCATAAGGAACAACCTATAAGTAAATAAAATTTAAAGTTAGGCCCCAAAAATAACTATACATGTTATGTGAAACATGTTTTAATGACATACTTTGAGTTCGTTAAAGAGTTCTTGAAATCTCTAATTTGTTCCGCATTATCTATAATGAAGACAACTTTGAAAGAATTTTGTTCTAATGATTGTTGTCTGTTTCTTATATTGAATTCTGACACTTTAACATCGACAAGAATAGTTTTATATTTGAATACGTATAGGTTATCAGGAAATCTAAACTCATAATTCTCCTAAATTTTAGAGAATTGCTTTCATTAAAATTTTTACATACATAAGAAAATAACATATGAATATTATTCAATTACCCAAATTAGTATATCTCTTAGCTCTAAAGTTGTTGATATAAATTTCATAACCTGTTTTTTGAAGAGGACGATCGCAATAGATCTATCATTATCATTGATCAGTAGTTGGTCTTAGTATCTGAGAGAATAAAGTATTCATATTAGACCAAGATTAAATTTATATCAAAGATGTCATAAATTGATATTTTTTCAATGCACAATTCAATGTCTCAACAAATTATGTCAGATATAAATGTAACTTTTTATATATTATAATAACAAAATGTTTCCATTCAAGTGATCTACCTTCTTTCTACAAGAAATGTATGGTTCATAATACTAGTTGTTGTTACTTTGAATTTTTTCACTATATCCATCATTGTGTACTTTTTAACCTATAATATAATAAATTTATCATTAATGTGTACCATGTTTTAACTATGTTTTTGATGAGTCAAGAGTAAAAATTTAACTGCCACTAATGAAATCCGTTATCTAACATCGGTGCATGATCTAATTTTTACTATTTTTTTCTTCTTACCAATCATCCAGAATAATTTTCTAGAAGATATAGAACATATATAGGATGTTGTTCTCAGGTTATCACATGTTTTTTTTCAGTATTCTCATCATACCAATGAGTAAATAATGTTAATAAATTTTCAAAAGAAACAGCAGCACTAATTTAAGAAGTTTGAACCATGAATATGCCAATGTAGATGTAAACATTGAAAAGTTACCATGACCAGCAGCTTAGCAGAAATACATCATCATATAGTAAGTTACAAATGATATATAGTATACAAAATAAATATTCTAATTCGAGATGAGTAAGACCAATGATCACCTCTTTCTAAAAGAATGCACTATAGGAATTTTTGGATTGAGTGGAAGCTCTATTGCATTCATATTTTTGGTAACAATTACCATGTCTAACCAATATTAAATGATATTTAATGAATAAACATTACCAAATTTTTCTTTAGGAATTTGATATTTAATATTTAAGAAATATGGAAAGAACATAATGATGAGTCGCTTTGCACGCACAAGTTACAGGACTGAAATGTTAATTGGTTTAGTTTCATCATTCAAAATTATTGTAATTAGTTCATCAAAATACATCCCACAAAGTGAAACTGATAGTTATTCCTCTATAAAATTTAATTGGAAATATAATATAAATTCAACTATAAACTGTTAGGGTGATTATGTTTGAATATTTAAATTCAAATTACCTATCATCAATTAGAGTTAGTTGCATTCTCATGTTATTTTTTCTCCATGATTGGATTGGATAATGATGATGAAACTTTCCAATAAAATATAATATAATATTCCCATTAACGAAAGTCTAACATAAATTAAAAAAAATGAAAAATAAAAAGAAAATTTACTTATGATAAATTTCTTAGGAACCCTGCTTTGTTTGATGTCATCAGATGGAATGAAATTGAATATGAAATGGGATGGTTTCATGTGAGAAGGTTTTATATGAGTTTTCAAGTTAGAAATGATTTTGTACTCATGACGACTTGCTAAATAATTCCCTTTATTTTCAATAATATGGAATTTATATATCACATAACACAATGCTTCAGGTGGAATATTTTTTCACTTTGTTATAAGTTGTTGTCCACTAATTTTTTCTTGAATGTTTGTTTCCTACAAATTTTCATAGCACTCATAGGTTTAAAATAATAGTGTAGATAGTGATAAATAAATTGAATTGAATATTTATATGAATAATGGTTGATGTAAATTGAATGTTGATATATATTGTCATTAGGATTTCAAGAAATGATGAAATAAACAAAACAATTATTGGTTAATAATATATATGCATACTCAGAGGTATGTACAGTTACATGAGAACTTCAAAGGCATGTGCATTTGCACGAGATGTAGAAGTATTATTTATAGTATGTGTAACAACTTAATTGTAGTAATATACTATGTGAGATAAAATGTACATATTTGGATGCATACTGCACATATCTATTAATTTTAGTAATATATTTGTGAAAAGTACTTCAAATGAATACCTGTGAAACAAATATCGATCAAGCTGCCCATTTACATATCCATTTCATAGGCAGATGTGTGCGGTAATATACTCATAGAGTATGCATAATTTACTTTTTTCACATATTGTATGCAATAAAGAGATGTATACTAGACATATCTTTTAATTACAATAATATATTACCATAATTAAGCTAATTAAATTAATATATTACCGTAATTAAGCTACTTACAGTAATATACTTTATGGTAATTGCAATATTCAAACCGATATGCGCAATACATTTTTATTCAGATGTATACTATACATATCTTTTGGTTTAAACTACAATTAAGTGAAACATGCATTGTTACTTTTTTTCTTAATCAACTACATGTGAATTTAAAACACGCTTTACCTACCCACCTATTGTTCATCTTCAGATTTATATCTATTTACTCTATGAATTACATGTATTCATACTCTATGAGACATTATGTATGGAGTAATATATTCATGTAAATTTTGGTGAGATACAATGAATACACTAATATAATCTGTGAGATACAATGTAAATTTCAATGAGATACAATATATTCCTATACATTTCAATGAGATGCAATATATTACTGTACATTTTTGTGAGATGAATTTTAGTGAGGTACAATATACTCTGTGACATATAATGCATGTGGAATTAAATCTATGAGATACTATATATGCAGTAATATATATATATATATATATTGTGAGACAAAAAGTATTTAGTATTAAATATGTGAAATATAATAAATTTTAGTGACATACAATGTATCCAATATTACATGTATGTATGCTCTGTGAGATAAAATTTATGCAGTAATATATTCCTATACATTTCAGTGAGATGCAATAAATCTGTGAGATACAATGTATGCAGTAATATATTTCAGTAAAATTTAGTGAGATAAAATGTATGTAGTGAGGTACAGTGTATGATTTATGAATATAATGTATGTAGATAGATACAATGTATGCAATTGGATACATTCCATCGAGATACAATGCATTCTCTATGAATACACTATTAGTTCATGTGATATATCAATCTTACTAATAAAATATTAACATATTTAGTACTATTTCATGTGTTTTTCTTAAATTTTATACATGCAATACAGAAGTATAACATACATCTGTTAGTAGACAATAACAATTCAAAGAGGCACAATATAATGATTAACTAATTAGAAAACATATATAAACATCATGCTTAATACAATGTATACCATAGCTTAGATTTTAGTATTTAGAATTGTCGATGTAAAGATATAATATCTAACTCACATTTTCATCAGTAAAGAGTAAATCAATGAAAATTATTTAATCGTAGAATTTTGATGACTTTGTGAACCATATCTGAATGATGTGTAATTCAATTTTCAAAATTTCATCATATTCAATGGAAATTTATTGCAATTGAGTATCCAAATGGTCCATTTTTAATAAATTTCCTTAATAATGAAAACAATAATTTTTTAGTAAATATAGCATCATTATGAAATGAGTAACATAAAATAAAAAAACACGTTAAAGCTATAAATTTTCATAAAATGTAATAGTTAAAATTTCTTTATACCTAATTTCAGTTTTGAAAGATTTATTTATAAACAATGTTATCTTTATGCCTCAAAGGTTTGTTATCATTGTCACATATTAGTAATTTCAAACCTCTCTTGTTTTTTACTCTAGATATTTTTACATATAACTAACCATGACAAAAAATAGTTTATCATAAGTATATGCCTACAAAATAAAGATATTGTCCTTGAATTTTGTAAATAGTCATTGAAAATGAAATAGTTAAAGGATATTATCCCATTTAAAGATTGAATGGACACCTAGAATCTGAATGAGTTGCATTTACTCTGGTTATGGAAGTATGTTTTCCGAAATGAGTATCGGTTAGAATCTGAGCTCTGATTACATGATCTCCCAAATTCATGACTATTAATCACATTCCATTACAAATTCCATAATACTTGTCTACATTTATCAATCACATAATTGGTACTCCCACTCTGAGAATTAATTTATGACATGTAAAACCAGAGATATTGATTCCATTTAGAATGTTTAGGGTATATATGTTCTCTGGTGTGTATCTATCTAAACTTTCTTGGCATATTGAATCAAAATTGAGATAGACCTTATCTTATAATGAATGATAGCATGAAATCATTCAATTGCTGGATAAAATCACATGTTGGTGCAAAAATAGCCTTTTCTTTTAATTATTATGGATTATTGTACTTCATAGATAAAGAGGGGTATATGATTTGATTAATAACATCAACTAGGTTTTGAAATTAAGTATGTAGAAAACCTTATGGAATGTGAATTTCTATCTCATCGTATGTTTGATCACCAAGCACACCATCACCTATTTGAATAATACAACTTGAAAAATATTAGAGTTCAAAAGATTCCATAGAGTTGTTAGAGTAATGTAGTATCATGTTCATAGTGAGTTGAATAACATGATAGTGTTTCCATAGATAATATGAACTTAGACTTGCAAATAATATATTGATTCTATTCCCACAATGCACAACTGATATAATCTACTAAAAATCTCCACCAAAGATAGTTGTTTTTCCACCAAATGATAGATAAGAAGCATGCAGGATCTTTGTTGACATTAATTTCCTCAAGGTATGATCCAAATATTCAAAGCAATACTTGTGTACCATTGGTGCCTCATCCCAAATAATTAATTTTTTTTCTGTGTAAAAGTTCAACCAATTAACTTCCTTGTTGTATGTTTCAAGTTGATTTATCTATAACATCAATTTTAATACAAAATAGAGAGTTTTTTCTCCCACTAGGAAGAATAAATGATGTTATACCACTTAAAGTTACAACAATTACAATATGTCCCTATGAGCGAGGTTGTGGCACTATTATTTTCATAAGACAGTTTTATTTGTTCCTCCATATCCATGTGCAAAGAAAACACCTCTGGTGGGAATTTTTGATTCATTAATAATTGTGGTTAGCACATTTTCTTGTTCATTGGTTAGTTTTCCATTTATAATAGCAAATTATTCTCGAAGGTTGTCCTTATTATTATTTTTTTCTGATGAAATCAATTTATTTCCAATGAATGTAGTAAATGAATGAAGAAGAGGCATAGGAGGATAATCATTCAATTATCTTCCATGGGAGTGAAGCATGTTGTCAATATCCAATAATACATATTTTTGTAGTTGATGATCTATGAGATGTATTTATGTTATCATAAAATCTTTTTAGATATGAATAAAATATGTATTTCTGAAATAATTTCTATCAAATAAGGGAATAAAAAATACTTTTAGGGTGAGACTCAGGATATAGAAATAGGATAAAGTAATACATTTAAATTTATGATAATGAGTTAGTTATTTCAAACAAAGTAAGATGGTTTGGTTATAACATACAGTTTGTAATTATGTGAATGAGTTAGTTATTTATTTTAAAAAGAATAAAATAGCACTTGAATTTCTAATAATAAATTATTTCAAAAAAAGTATGTAAAAGGTTTATAAAATCCAATTATACTGCATGTAGCAGTGGGAATACAATTTTTAAGTCTATGAATTCTTTAAATAAATGTTAATTAAAGTCTCTATAGGAAAAAATATACTTTCTCAACAAAGAATTAATGACTATTATAGTAGTCTGAAGAAAAATAATAATTTTTTTGCATATCATTAGTGTTTATACCCAACATACAACATATGCACAAAGTATTAATTTAAATAATTAATATATATGATTAAAATAAATAAATATTTTGATAGAGATATACATTTTAAGGGTCAATTATAGAATTTATATGCTTTAAATGATTATTTACAGCACTATAATCCATTTTAAAACTAAAGAGGATAATTTGGAAAATACCTGAAATGCATAAAATTGCATGAACTTTGGGAAAGATAAATGGATATTCTATGTTCAATTATTTAGATAAATAAAAAATAGTATGAATATAGTATATATACTGGTAGTAAATAACATGTAAATAACATGTTACATTGATTAAGTTATATAAAAACATAGTTATTGACTATATACAAACAAGAGTAAACATATACACAAAAACACTAACTTTTGAATACGAATACCCATAGAAATTTAATATTGTGTAGTGTTTATATAGTTTTAAGTGCTATTGTGAATGTAGTAAATTAATGAAAAAATGATAAGAATATGAAAATGGGGACTCTTTTCATTATGTAACTTAGAGTTCTATCATAAGTAAATATAAAAAGTAAAAAGTAATACAGTTATATAAAATTCAAATACCTTGTAATTGTAACATGTTTTGTTGAATATATTTAATATCTTTAGAAAATATTTTACAGCTGGTTCTCTATAAATGGTCTGGTCATGGAACTGTGTTTGAGAATAATAAGTTAGAAAACAACCTCTGTAAGGAATTCCTCATTTCCAAAATTTAAGTCTCTGTAATAGCCTCATTGAATTATGTATCATCACTAAGTAATCCCAAAGCATAGTAGGCTTCTCATAAATTATGATAGATGATATGATTGATTTTCAAGATATCATTAAAATAAGTTGGACCTCTAACTTTAGTGAGAATTTTTTTAAGATAATATAACTCTCCAATTTTGGGAGGAACATAATTCAATATACTAATATAAAATGCTCACTTTCTGGGATATCATCTTCGTTATTAATTGTGGTAAATAAATTCTGTAGGAAATTCAGTATATGTGAGATTCAGTGCTTTAGGGTAAGTTGGGTTTGCTTCGAACCAAGTGGCGAACATTGTTTATGAAATTTTTATTTTCGATAGGATGTCATCAAGATTGGATCCATCATAATAAGTTATGTTTTTTTTCACCATGAAAATTAATGTAAAATATCCTAATTTGGGGAAACTTTAAATGGATTTCATAACCATATATTCTCCAATAATACTCACACGGTGGAATATATTGAAAATTATAGTAAATTTTTATCTCATCTACCTATTTTTGACCTTACTCTATATTTTTTGTTCTATATAGAGAAGATGTGAATTATTCATTCCCTTTGTTGATGTATTTAAACAAATAATTTATTGAACGTAACTGATTATATATTTTATTGTTGAGTATATCTTGGTATTTAACCAAAAGAGATGAATTATAAGAGAAAACATAACAATTGTACTATTTAACACAATTCTTTGATACTGTTTGACCTCTTTCTCATCATCTATATGTAGAATATCCATCCTCATCCAAAATTGAATACAAAATTTTTTTTTGGGAAAAACTTTGACCACTTAAAAGTTTTCAAGCAAGGTAATCATGGGTTATTAACACCACATTGTCCATGAATCATGTAGTTTTTTACACATGCATATAAAATAGGTTACTCTATTTTATCTAGTATTTTTATTGAAAGTATCTGATTTATAGAATCATTTATTGATATTTTATATTTATATTCAAGTAATACAGGTATATGGACATGAGACAGACCACGTTTTTGAAATTCAATGGTGTGTGCACTTGTATAAAGTTGTAGATCAATGTTACATGTATTTATTTTTTAAAAAGGATACAATGAAATATTTCAATGAATTTGAAGATAAAAAATGATACATGCTTGATACTTTCCAAAAATAAACCCATATTTTAAATATTTCATTAAATGGTCAACCTTTATATTGAAAACCATAGATAATATTTTGTGGACAATCCACTGGATAGAGGTTCTGACTTTTAAGAAATCATGTAATGTCAGGATAACACGGGTTGTATGTGAAAGTGAAGAATGAATCTAGACAGCCTACCTAGTTACAAATTTTCATTTCATCATGATAATTTTGAATCTTGTATCTTGGTCTATTGGTGAAAGATAAAGGAAAAATAATATGTTTTATATAAAGTGTACCATCACACTCACCTCTTAGGTAAGCTTCTTGTAAACCATTATATAACTCAAATATTAATTGTTTTTTATTAAATGTAATGAAGGAAAAACGTTGAGATTCAACCATTGTATATGCATTAACTACAAAATGTTGTAAGATTCATCTTTAATGTAAGAGTATCACACGTTGATTTGGTCTGAATTGAAGCTGTCATGAAAAGTACTCTTTTATTGTTACTTTGTGAACTTTTGAAGTTATGGAAAAATAATTGTGATAAACATTATTATGATACCCATATTTACCAGTGACAAATATTATGGGATATCACAACTGAAGATATAGATGATGAAGTTCATCTATATGTTGCAAGTCACCTGATCGTGTTTGTATGATGATATCTCTGTCCTCATTAACATATTTAATATCACCGGCTATTAGAATAAATATTTCTGATGATGTTGGAAATTTGTATGTATGTGAATCTAATCCCCTTCATCTAATTGGCCCTAGATTCAAATGTGGGATAGAATTTGCATTGAATAAATTCCTTACAGTTCTTGAAGTTTCAAAGGATAAAATAATGATTGAGAAGGGGGGGGGGTTGAATCAGTTGTTCACTTTGATAAGATTCAATACTTTTTAAAAACTTACCCACTACAACATGTTAAGATATATTTTCTTATCATATTTTTATAAATACTCATTCATGAAAAATGAGGAAATAAAGTAAATCACACAAGATTTACAAGGTTTGTCCTTAGTGTGAGAACATACATCCTTGTCATAGCCACTCCTGTGGGTTTATGAAAATCAATTATTATGAATAAGTGAATACAACTTGTGCCAACTCCCATTAGACACATTCTATCTCCCTATAGAAAGGATTATACCGAATCCTGTCAATTTACAAAGTTTCTTACAAAACAATTGATCAAAAAAGAAGAATAATTCTTTGTTCAATTTTCTCCGAAAAAGCTCATTCTGGATCTGATTTTTTTGGATCGAATTCTGTCAATCCAATGAGGTCAATACGATTCTCCCTTACTCAATCTCCACTTATCAAACTCAAATGAAATGCTCAGTTTGATCTTCCTCAGTCCGATTAAATTAATACAAAGGAATCAATATGACTGACACATTCTCAATATGAAAAACTCAAAGTCTTCTAAAACATTCAACATGATCTTCTTAATACAATGTTTCTCATTATGATTATCTTGTCTGGTAAATAAAACCTTCAGGTTTCTGATATTCTTCAGAGATCTCAGTCCAAAAATAACTTTAACTTGAATTCTTCATCACTCTTCCTTTTCTGGTTATGTAAAAGTTACAATGATTGAAATATCTGAGCAACTATTTATAGGAAACTCAAAAAATAAAAGCATGAATCTTGAAAACTTTACCCACTTCCTCAATTTTTAAAAACTCTGAAAAACACTCAGATTTAAACTTCAAATTCAATTTCTTCAATCCAACCCTAATTTATCCAAGATTTAAAAAAATTGAATTTCAAGTTTGAACTCTTCAAATATTAATATAAAACTTCTAGAATCCACTTTTTAAGTCTTCTTTGCAATCATCTCATTATGACTTCCATTTATTTCATAGATCATTACGATTTGTTTCCTTCTCAGCTCTCTATTTCTTTATCAGCTCATTACGATTTCTATTTCTTTCTCAGCTCATTATGATTTGTTTCCTTCTTAGATCATTATGATCCCTTTCTTTCTCAACTAATTATAATTTCTATTTCTTTCTCAGCTCAATATGATTTCTGTTTCTTTCTCAGCTGATTATGAGTTTTGTTTTTTTCTCAGCTCATTACAATTTCAATTTATTTCTCAGCTCATTACAATTTCTCTTTTTTTATTGTCTCATTACGTTTTATATTTCTTTATCAAATAATTATTATGGAATTATTCACTCTACTACTTTTAAATTCTTCAAACTTTACAAGATTTAAACATTCTGACATATTGAAACTTCTGAGTTTGGTACTTCTGGAAAGGATACAATATTTACAATTCCTCAATTTCTTCCAAATCTTTTATCAGGAGTATGTTTCATGATTTATGAGAACTTCATGATTATAAAATCATCATCTGACTTATTTTGAATGTTTGAGAACTTTCTAACTCCTAACTTCACTTTCATCAAAAAACCTCTTCAACAGCATTATGAATTCTATTATTAAAAACATCAAAACCTGAGTTAGAAAACCCATTTACAGAAAACAAAAAAAATTTCCCCCCCTTTATGTTTGGGTTTGAAAAATCAGCAACTTTCAACTTTCTTATAGAACTCATTACGATGGACTGGGTCCGATTCCTAAAAAACAAAAACAGTCTTATACAAAAAGTTTGGTTGTTAACAAGTACAAAAACTTTGTTAAAACAATTTATCACAAAGGTTCTTCAATCCTCACTTTGGATTTGTTGAAAACCCTTATTAACAACTTTTCAAACTATCAGAATTTTTTCACAACTCAAATTTTGTAAACAAATCAAGTTTTTTTTACTTTAATCAAAACATAGCCTTTCTCAAAAGAGAGTGTCCTGACACCACACTACTGTATAAAGTAATATTTTTGAAGGAATTACATCCCTCGTTGGAAATTAAATTTTTCGGCCATGTAAAGATAAACCCCCCCTCAATTTTATCTTTTCCTATCACTTTTATTTTTCTCCCCCCATTTTATGATAACCAAAACTTCAGATTCATAAAATAAAGATAAGTAAAAACTTCTCACAAAGTACAAAGTTGTTACTTTCTCCCCCCCATTGTCAATATATTCCAAAGCATGGTGGGGGTTCTTCCATACGAGGTTGTCATGAACCCCTCCCTCCAAAGACTCCCCTAATGAGCTAGAAATGAAGGAAGATATATAATGAACCCTGAGTCCTGCCTCCAGTAGGCCCCAGGGTGACGACCATCACCAAGGGTATAGAATCTCATGAAATGGGAGGTATTGCCCTTTTTATAAGAAAACAAGATCGGGAGATAATATGGTTCATCCCAAAACAACTCCAAGACACACACACACACACACACACATATATATATATAATAAATCCAAAACCATACCACATGCATGTTTAAAATATAACTATTACAAAACAAAATTCAATAAAGTAAATACCAAAAACATGGCTAAGAAGAGACACAAAAATTGTCCCCATGTTTAACCTAGTAATGCCCAACACGGTCCACATAGTACTCTTGGAAACCTGAAAGTAGTTTTATATACTTAGGGTGAGCATACAAGTATACTCAGTATGAAAAAACCAAAGTCTCTCGTTCACAAGTGGAAGAAGAATACTAATACCCCTGTGATAAAACAACAGAAACCAACAACACCTAGAAAGGAATACTACCCATCCAATCCTCACCAAGGCACACTCACCAAATAATGCAAGTCAAGTAAGGTAATATACTAATCACATCGATTTTTGGGTACTTCACACCACTTCCAACTGGTTAACTGCTCATAACCTAATGGAAAATGTCTCAGTGCTTCCACACTCTTCCACAAGCCCCACGTCACAACCTGTCCACACACACCTAGGCCTCAGATCTAGTCCTACAACCTGGGAATATGAAGCTCACCACATCCCACCTGCACTCACTTGGGCCACAACAATACCATATCCCACTCGCAGACACCTGTCCCATAGCCATACCACATCCCAGAGACACCTGGCCCATAGCCATACTACATCCCATAGACACCTGGGAAGAGCCCCACATCTCATCCTATAGACACCTGGGAAAGAATACCTCACCCGTAGACACCTGGGCCTAACAAGCGCACCACAAACTGACCAAAGAATCTTAGGCTACCAATGACTAGAATATGGAGTAAGAAGAGACAATAATTATCCATCCATCCTCCCACCAGAATGTTGGGAAAATTCACCCTCCCCCATGACAATGGGGGTGTTTAGAACATAGTGCTCAACTAGGGTGGGGTTCGTATAGAAAACACAAGGAAAATACAAGTATATATATTTAGTATCAAATAATCAAACCTAACCTATGGGTTCTTCATAAATAAACAACTACCCCACAAAAATTCCTTTTCTACTACCTTTAAATGAACAAATACACAATAAGCCATAATCCAATTCATAACCCCAGCCAACTCATTTAACCAAATATCATTCTTTATTAAGAAAACCTATTTATTAATTCTGTCCCTACTTGAGAATATAACAACCATAGCATGAAAAAAGATACACAACCTAAACCATAGAGAGGAAGAATAACCATAGTAAAGAAATCACTTCATATTTCCACTCTGTTTAACACCCATACCAACCACTGACATCGTCATTCTTCAAATTCATTCCTCCCAATCCATCCTATAAACAAGAAAACCCCCAAATCACAGTAAAATTTAGAAACAAATGTCATCACAACCAATCCCAATATCCCCACTCTATAATAACACCACACCCATCACACCTAGTAACATAAACATAGTACAAACAAAACTTGCAGCCCCGCTGCTCAAACACTACCCATCCATTCCACAACTAATCAATCTCTCAGCCGGAGATTCCATTACACCACCCATATCACCCCACCTTACAGTAGTTGTCTCAACCTAAGCACCACAAAACCACATAGGGAACAAGATAGAACAAAACCACATATAGCACAGAGCCATACCAGACAAGGCAGGGTGTATTTAGATTTAGCAAACACTCGTTCTTTAATTCCACTTTGATAATTCAAGGGTTATCACAGAACACGTTTGATCATGAGGCATCCATTTATTTAACTGGGTATACATGGTTAAGCAATTGAATATATACACTATTCTTTAGAACATGATAAACAAAAAGCCATCACAAGTCATCCAGAGTGCACAAACAAAGACTACCAATGGCCATGATTTTCATACAGCCCATAAAACTCATGATATCAACAAAATAGAAGTATGCATCACTTTTTCCCAGACCATGTTTATTAGTTTAAAGCCAATTCAATTATATTTATTAAATTTGGATTCAAATTCCCTCACATGTGAAACATCTGCACACCCACCCCACATGATACACAAATAAAAGGTACGAAGGGATCTCTACCTCAAGAAACAAATGATCAACACCTCCTCCTTGCGCCAAACAGGGGTGCGCAAGGCTCTTGGGAAATTTGATCCAAGGGTGAAACATAGATTCATGGATCCTCATGGAAGAAAGGTTTTGGGGATGATCAATAGTAAAATTAAGTGAAACATATAAGAAAGAAAGGTTATCGGGTTTATAAAGGCTGAATCCTATATCAATAGAAGAAATAGTTTCAAAATCCATTAAAGTCAGATCACGATCAAGAATATGAATTTTGACTATCTAAGGACCTATCGAGCATTAGGGATCTAAAGATATATTTTACTTCCTTAAAAATGGATTAAAAAACATTTAAAAATGGTTTTAAACTCATTTTACAACAAATAAAACATTATAGGGGAGAATTTGGAGAAACTGGGAAAAGTTGGAAAATTTGACAAACTCTCAAAATAACTCGTCGTTAGGTGAGTCAATATCATGAGTAACTAGTGGGTGAGTCACTAATGGATGACTCACCACTAGATGATTCACCGGTGTGAGCTACCAGTGACGAAATTTTCATGACCCACCTTCACCAAAAGGAGGTAAGGGTCAGCAGATTGCCAGACCCTTCCTTCTTTAAGTTAAAGGAGAGATAATGACCCCCGAAACCCGACTTCAACAGGTCCCGGAGTGGAGACTAGCACCAAGGGTATAGAATCACATACTAAATGGAAGACATTACCCTTTTTCTTTTAATAGGATCGAGAGATAAGATGGTAAATTCCAACAACACCAAAAGCGGAAAGTAAAAGTAAAGCCAAGAAACATTCCCAATGCGTGTTACAAAAGTAAAAACCACAAGGTACAAAGTGAATACAAGGGTAAAGTACCAAAGAAAGAAAAACAACAACTGAAACTTCCCCAATGGTCCGAGCTAGTATGGTCCCACGCGATCCCCGAAGTCCTCCTGGAAACCTGGAAGCAGTTTTATATACGTAGGGTGAGCATACAAGTATAATCGGTAGGGAAAACCAAAGACTCTCGTGCACAAGTGGGGGAATGTACAAAAGTATCGTGAGAAGTAGACAACCAACACTATCAAGGAGTTCATCCATCCCACTCACCGGACACACTCACCAAATAACGCAAACAAGTAATATATATAATAAGAGCACATCTATGTTTGGGTACCCTACACCACTTTCCCACTAGTTATTAAAGACATCCTACGCGTTGAACCAATCCCGCCATTCTCACCGTAGTCCCACTGCCACACCCCGCCCGCACACACCTAGGCTATATCCTCATGCAATCCCACTGCCAAACCCCGCCCGCAAACACCTAGGCCACAACTGTCACACGTAACCATGCCTACAAACACCTAGGCCAGAACAACCACCACCACGCCTGAAGACACCTGGGCTAGAAGATCCATTTCCACGCCCAAAGACACCTGGGCCTCATACCAAAGACACTTGGGAAACCACCTGCCCGCACACACCTGGGCCCACCACCTCACTACCCCGCCCAAAGGTTCTTGGGCTAATAATGGACTTCAGTCCATCACAGCCTGCACAAAGATACTTGGGCTATCCGGGAAAGGGAGCAGAAAGGAGATAATAACCATCCACTAATATAAGTGTTGGGAAAAAAACCCTCCCCCATGAAATGGGGGTGTTCGACACTAAGTGCTCAACTTGGGTGGGGCGCGAATACGAAACAAAAAAACTACAATTATATATATAGGTAACAATCACTCTCCCAAGTTTAGGTTTTTCTTCAGCTAGCCTAAAGAACACAAACAACACTCAAGTCCGAGTCACAACTATCACCAACAAAACCCATTTGTCCCATTTGTTTTCATGTTCAATAATGATGTTTAAATAATTTATGCACCTACTTGGGAAACTAGCAAGCATAAGCACAATCCAAGGAAAGAAAACAGTCAAGCATTAACTACAACATCCACACCCGGTTCTCTCGTAAATACACAACAAAAAAACCCCAAGATACAGCCCTAGGTCCAATATCCAGGAGCCAAAAGTTTTCTCAATAATAAGGGATCCCACCCCAATTCGTGATATAAACAAGGTAACCACCCGGTCTTATAATTCACAACCACTGAATCCATATCAACAGGGGATCCCATCCCCACCCACATCTCCCAGCAAACAACCCGTGAAAGAAAACAACCAAACCACCACCAACAAAAAGCAAAACCATGCTGGTATTTTCAGATTTATAAGATTTAACACACTCCATGATTTCAATTTTCGTGCCTTAACCGTGGTTATCACAGAAGGGGTTGATCCTGGTGCTTTAAATTTATTTATCTGGATATACGTGATTAACCAAATTTCTTTTCACAGCATGGGTTCAAAACTACAAAACAAGCCATTTAAAACATCATCAGGGGTTCATTAGTGCACAATGAAAGACCACCAACTTTTTAGTAGGCGTAAGCCCGCACAATTCAGAAAAGAAACATAAAAGAAAGGCAGCATCATCGATCACATCCCCCCTTTGTTCTTTATAGGATCCATTCATTATCTTTATTTAGGTTTGGTTCATCCAATTCTACAGAATCAAAATCATGCCCACCCCGCATGATACAATAAAGGGAGAGACGAAGGAGAAATTCCCTACTTCTTATTCAACGATCAACGCTAAGCCTGGGCATGGAATTCCATGGATAGCGATGCGGCTCATCTGAACGAAAGGTACTCCTAGCACAGGGTGACCGAGAAAAGAAGAAACCCATGGAGAACCTTTAGTTTATAAGGGCTGGGGACGGTTGAGGTAAGAACGTGAAACCGCGTAAGGAGCGGGGGTCGTGGGTTGACCACGTGGCGCCACACGTAGGGTCGGGCAGTTTAAACCGACACACACACCAGGTTAATTCATTAAATATTTAATTAAGTGTTATTTATTACTGGGATTTAAAATAAGCTTAAAGGGGTCAAAATAGGGTTTAAAACCCAATTCGCGCAAAAAGGAGCGCTACTGGAAAGACCCCGTGGGGGTAGGCGAGAGCCACCGGTAGCTGAGAGCTACCGGTGGCTGATATCTACCGGTAGGCTGCAGCCACCGGTAGAAGGAGCTACCGGTAGTCTGAAGCCACCGGTAGATCGAGCTAACGGTAGGCTGTAGCCACCGGTAGACCGAGATACCGGTAGGCTGCAGCCACTGGTAGACCGAGCTACCAGTAGACAGAGCTACCGGTAGCTGCAGCTACTAGTAGACCGAGCTACCGGTAGACTGAGTTATCGGTAGGATGCGGCTACTGGTAGACCAAGCTACCGGTAGTCCTGCTACCAGTAGGCTGAGGATACCGGTAGGCCTACCGTTAGGCCAAACTTCACCAAGATTCCCAGACCAGAAAACCCAAGATGATATTTTCACAAAGTAATGGACCCCAAAAACCCAGGCCATTACATCAGATACCTCTTAAATGATTCTCGTCCTCGAGAATCAAAACAACCTAGAAAGAAAGAGAGGGTCCAAACAACCACCTAGAAAGATACCTCTCAGGAGTGAACCTCAAAGTAAGAACACCTTCCCGTCAAGAACCAAGCAATATACCATGTCAACTGCCCAGCCATGTGGGTTGGGGAGTCTCCTCCCCCATGTCAAGATACTATCCGCTTTGGGTGGCACTGACTCACCCGCACGGGTTTAACTGCATCCACCTTAATGCGTCTTGATTAGGGGTCGGGTCCTCCCCTCCCCGTAGCCAGGAATTTTCATACACATTCAGAAATGAAAACCGCCAATTTTATAACCAACATGATAAAAAATTCTACCACAACAGGTATAACAGAACATCACAAAACTCAAAACAACTCTGGGTACCGGGCACGCATCTGTGCTTCCCCCTCTCACGTACTCTCCTCAATCCCACCATGTCTCCATAACACACAAACCAAGGGAATGGTTCTCCCACGAAGCACCTTCTCCTTGTGATCCTCGATCATCACTGGTCTCTCCACAAAAGTCACGTCGTCCTCGATGTCCAGCTCTCCCCAGCCAAGGACGTGTGAATCATCGTGCAGATACCGATGGAGCTGGGACACATGGAAGAAATCATGTATCCTCAGTAGCAGCGGTGGTAACGCTAGCTAATAAGACACTTCGCCGACCCGCCACAACACTTAGAAGGGACCGATGAACCTGGGAGAAAGCTTACTCCCCTTGCTGAACCTCTATTGTCCACGCTGAGGGGAGACCTTCAAGAACACGTGGTCTCCAACCTCAAACTCCAAGGGAATACTCCTGGTATCAGCATAGGAATTCTGTAGGTCCTGGGCCACCTTCATCCTTTCCCGTATAAGCTGAACTTTCTCCGTCGTGCTCTGCACCACCTCCGGGCCAAGGATTCCCACCTCTCCGACTTCGGTCCAACACACAGGTGAGCGGCATGGCCTCCCGTACAAGGCTTCAAATGGGGCCATGCCAATGGTAGAGTGATGGCCATTATTGTAGGCAAACTCTACCAGAGGCAAGTGTCGCACCCATGATCCTACTGAGTCCAAAACACATGCCCGCAGCATATCCTCCAAGGTCTGGATGGTGCGCTTTGTCTGTCCATCTGTATAGGGATGGAGAGCAGTACTAAGACGCAGATGGGTGCCAAAATCATGATGCAAACCTCTCCATACTCGCAAGGTAAACCATGAATCCCTATCCGATACTATAGACCTTGGAATTCTATGAAATCACACCACCTCATCCACGTACCTTCGTGACAAAAAATCCACTACACTCGACTCCCTGATCGCCAGAAAGTGAGACGATTTCATCAAACGGTCCACTACCACCCAGATGGCATCGTATCCCCCTTGGACCTTGGGTAGTCCTGTGACGAAATCTATCGAGATGTCATCACACTTCCACTCAGGGACATCTAGAGACTTCAGTAGGCCGCCTGGAACTCGGTGTTCAGCCTTCACTTGTTGACACACTAAGCACTTAGCCACAAACTCTGCCACTGCTCGCTTCACTCCGGGCCACCAAAACTGTCTCTTCAGTCCCTGGAACATCTTGGAAACTCCTGGGTGTACCGCCAAGGGTGAGTTGTGGAACTCACTGATAACCTTTCCGCACATCACTTCTGGAACAAACAACCTTCCCTGGAAAAGCATCTGGTTCTAACCATCCTCTGTTCACCCTTCCGGAGCATTCCTATGGTCAAATCAGTCACGCATCACTTCGCACTCTGGGTCTCCCCACTGAGACTCCTCCACTTGCTGCAACAGAGAAGACTGCACTGTCATCTGATACAGTCAACCTCTACCGCTATCCATCCTCGCATCCAGGTGTTAGGCAGCCAACTCCTCCATCGCCTTCCAGGCGTCTGCCGACTCTCGGACCGCATCCTCCTGCTCAAGGAATCGGCCACTATATTCCCCTTCCCTGAAGTGTAGGAAACCTCAAAGTCGTAATCCTGGAAGAACTCCATCCACCTTCACTGCCGCAATTTTAGGTCCCACTGAGAGAAGAAATACCTCAAAATTTTTTGATCTGTGAAGACCACAAAGCGTTCTCCGATGAGGTGGTGCTGCCATAAATTCAGTGCAAAAACGACCGCTACAAGCTCCAGGTCGTGGGTGGCATAATTACGCTCATGAGGCCGTAGATGCCTAGACCCATAAGAGATCACCCCTTATTGCTTCATCAAAACACATCCCAGGCCTTGTCCTAAAGCATCACAGAACACCTCATATGCCACCCCTTCTTCTGGTAGCCTCAGCACTGGGGCACTAACCAACTTCTCCTTCAGATAGCGGAAGGCTGCCTCGCACTGCTCACTCCACATGAAAATCTAGTCCTTCTTGGTCAAGGCCGTCAAAGGGGCTAAAACTCAGGAGAAGTTGGGTATGAACCTCCGAGAGTAACCTGCCAGCCCGAGAAAACTACAAACCTATGCCACATTCTTGGGTGCTTCCCAAGAAACAACTACCTCAACCTTTGATGGGTCCACCGCTACCCCCCGCATAGACACCACGTGCCCGAGGAAGTGCACTTATCGTGTCCAGAACTTGTATTTTGACAACTTACCATAGAGATGGTGCTTTCAGAGGACCTCCAAAACCATCCTCAGGTGATTTGCATGGTCCTCCTCTGATCTCGAATAGATCAGGATGTTGTCGATGAAAACAACTATGAACCGATCCATGTACTCCCAGAAGATGGAGTTCATAAGCCCCATGAACACAGCCGGGGCATTCGTAACACCGAAGGGCATGACTAAGAACTCTAAGTGTCCATATATGTACCTGAAGGCCATATTCGGGATGTCACTCTTCTTTACCCTCAACTAGTGATACCCAGACCATAGGTAGATCTTCGAGAACCACCCTACCCCTTTCAGCTGGTCGAAAAGATCATCTATCCTCAGAAGAGGATAACGATTCTTGATCGTCACCTGATTCAGCCTCCTGTAGTCAATGAACAACCTGAGACCACCATCTTACTTCTTTGAAAACAAGACTGGAGCACCCCATGGTGATGCAATCGGTCGAACATAACCCCTCTTCATCAAATCGTCAATCTGAATCCGCAACTCCCATAGCTCCAAAGGTTCCATCTGGTAAGGAGCCATCGAGATCGGCCGAGCACCAGGCTGCAAGTCTATCCCAAACTCGATATCCCGTCGAGGGGGTAGAGTCATCACCTCCTCAGAAAAGACGTCCATAAACTCACGGACGGTCTCTGGCACCTCCACCATCTCAACATCTACTGACTCCACTGACAGATCGACTAACAAGGAGAGGAGGGGTTCCTCTCGCCTGCTACCCTTCTGATTTCTCCACTCGCCGGTGAAAGTAACATGACGACCGCCCAAGTCTGAGAACACAACCCTTACTCGGAAGTATTTGATGATTTCACACATGGAGAACAACCAGTCGAAGCCAAGGATGACATTGTATGGCTATATCTGTAGTAGAAGAAGATCCCTGACTGACTGATGTGGACCTATCATCAGTCTGCATCCCCGACAAACATATAAAAAGTCAGTCTAACCTTTGACTGGTGTGCTCAGCACCAGGGGCACTGGAAGTCTATCGGCATCTAGACCCAAAGACGGGCTAGACTAGGTGCAATGAAGGAGTGCGAAGCTCCGGTATTGAACAAGGCATAAGCAATGGTGCTAAACAAACTGATCGTACCTCGAACGACCTCCGGCCCTGCTAGAACTGCTGCCTCCGCGGCGTGTAACTATCCACGCCTAGATTTTCTGCCCCTTGGCTGTCGGCCACCTCCCCGACCACACCCCGGTCGAGTTCCCTGAGGAGTGCCCTGAGGGCAGCCTCCTCCTGCAACGTCTACCCTCGGTGGAGCGGGAGCTCGCTATCCCTGCTGTTGTTGTTGGAAAGGCCTAGCTGGAAGCTGCTGCTGGGGCGGGTGCTGGGGTTGTCCGCCATTGCCGTACTATACCCGGTCTAGGCACTGACTTCGGAGATTCCCATGGCTCCCACAGATGAAGCACCGCGGTCCTGGGCCCGAAGGAAAAGGTCGAGGACCAAAGGATCGAAACTGAAACTGTTGCGGCCTGCTCCCTGCTGGTCGGAACCTGGAGGGTCCTGACGCTGGAGGCCTGGTGCTGATGGCCTTCCCCTTTGATGGTCCCAGTTGGATCCCCTCTCGTGAAACACCTCCTAGAGAGTGCATCCTCTCCCCCACTTCGGCTTTCTTCTGGACCTCCAAGTACGTCGGGAGGGTAAAGGGGGTAACAACATACTAGAGGGAGGGTCAGAGCGCCTCCTCTAAACATCTTTCCCGGGACTCCTTGTCAGGAAAGAGGTTCGGATTAAAACTTAGGAGGTCCTTGAACTTGATTCCCAGCTCCCTCACTGACATAATCCCCTACTGGAGGGAGAGTAGCTCCTGCCTCTTCTCTTACTTCATCGTCGAAGAGAGGAATTCCACCCGGAACTCCCTCTCGAAATCAGCCCATGCCACCTCAGCCTCTCTCCTCTCCCCCAGATAAAGCGTCCACCACTGACACGCTGCTCCCCACATCTGGCTGACGGGAAGAGGAACCCAGTACTCGGTCAGGGCCCAAATCAGGCTGAAGTCTATCACTAACTCCTCTAGCCATCCTTCCATCTTCATACCAGAGGTGTTGCCCTCATACTTCTCAAGGGTTTGCCACTAGAAAGCCCAAAGTGCCTTCTTCCACTGGTCATCCTCCTCCTCTCGATCAGATCTCTGCCGATCGGCCAAGGTAGTCTCCGGGGCCTCGATCGCCCGCACCAAACGTGGTCGCCTTCCAGGTGCCATAGCTGCAAGGTAAACAAGGAATTCCTAAGCCCAAGTAGTGCAGAATATTGTTCTTAAAATTTCTTAAACATTTTATTTATTCTTAATTCCCAAGACACCCCAGAAACACGAGAACACAAGTTATTATGATGCATGTAACTTCCCTAGGGTCTCTACCCTGCAATCAGCGTGGCCTCACTTGGTCTTTCGGTAGGTCCAAGGTCCTTGCATCGGATCACGGGGGGCCCTAAAATACCATGTCCTACCCAGTCTTCCCTGGCCTAATTCATGCACCAAGGTCACCCAACACTATTTCCCTACCATCCCATGCAGTCCTCACTATGCCTAACTCCAGACTCCATCCTATCTCTCAACCATTTCTCGGATACCATTCTGTCATGACCCGCCTTTACCAAAATGAGGGAAGGGTCAGTAGATTTCCAGGCCCTTCCTTATTTAAGTTAAAGGAGAGATAATGACCCCCGAAACCCACCTTAAATAGGTCCTAGAGTGGTGACTAGCACCAAGGGTATAGAATCACATACTAAATGGAAGGCATTACCATTTTTCTTTTAATAGGATCGGGAGATAAGTTGGTAAATCCCAACAACACCAAAAGCGGAAAGTAAAAGTAAAGCCAAGAACCATTCCCAATGCATGTTACAAAAGTAAAAACCACAAGGTACAAAGTGACTACAATGGTAAAGTACCAAAGAAAGAAAAACAGTAACTGCAACTGCCCCAAAGGTCTGAGCTAGTATGGTCCTGCGCGATCCCCGAAGTCCTCCTAGAATCCTGGAAGCAGTTTTATATACGTAGGGTGAGCATACAAGTATAATCAGTAGGGAAAACCAAAGACTCTCATGCACAAGTGGGGGAACGTACTAAAGTCCCGTGAGAAGCAGACAACCAACACTATCAAGGAGTTTATCCATCCCACTCATCGACCACACTCACCAAATAACGCAAACAAGTAATATATATAATAAGAGCACATCGATGTTTGGGTACCCCGTGCCACTTTCCCACTGGTTATTGAAGACATACTACGCATCGAACCAATCCCGCCATTCTCACCACAGTCCCACTGCCACACCCCGCCCGCACACACCTGGGCCATATCCTCACACAGTCCCACTGCAAAACCCTGCCCACAAACACCTGGGCCACAAATGTCACACATTACCATGCCTGCAAACACCTAGGCCCGAACAACCACCGCCACGCCCGAAGACACCTGAGATAGAAGATCCACTGCCACGCCCGAAGACACCTGGGCCTCATCCCGAAGACACTTGGGAAACCACCTGCCCGCACACACCTGGGCCGACCACCACACTACCCCACCCAGAGGTTCTTGGGCTAATAATGGACTTCAGGCCATCACAGCCTGCCCGAAGATACTTGGGCTATCCGGGAAAGGGAGCAGAAAGAAGCTAATAACCAACCACTAATAGAAGTGTTGGGAAAAACACCCTCCCCCATGAAATGGGTGTTGGAACCATGGATGTTCTATACAGGAATTGGAGTTTGGTTTGTGTTTGTTGTAAATCATCAGTGGAAGTTCCGAATGTGTGCCAGCAAAGTGATCATACAGTTCAAGCAGACAACAATATTGAAGGAGGAGCTGTTTCCTAGCGTTTGCCAAATTTTTGGGCCTGGAAATCAGAAAATGAAGACATGGGTTGTCTGCAAAAGGATGTGCGCACAAAGAGGAAGTGGTGCATGGAAAATAAGGGCTGTGCGCAAAATACTTGAGCTGGGCATGAAAAACAGCATGGTGCGCGAAATAGCAGAGCGAAGTTTTTCGCACAAATAGTGTTTCTGAATCAAAACGTCGAAAAATGGCAAAGGCATGGGTTGCACGAAATATCTGGAGAGGTACGCGGAAAATGATACCTGCATGAAACATTACGCTCCAGATGAGAGGTTTTCGCGCTGAAGGGGATTTTGCGCGCGGGGGTCTCAGACGCTTATAAATATGAGGTGACCCCCTTCATTCCATACAGTTGAAGACTTAGAGAAGATCCGAGGTCTGGTGCGTGAAAAGGATCGCGTAAATGGGTTTGCGCGAAATTTTCTGAATTGCGCGGAAAATTTCGGGATGTGCAAAAAATGAAGATTTGCGCGTAAAAATTGGGTTCGCACATAAAAGATTCAGTTGCGCGAAAATGGGGGTTTCTGTGTGAAATATTTTTCCACGCGAAAAGTAAAGTTAGCGCCCAATAGGGAGGTTTTGCGCGCAAAGGGTTGGTGTTGCGCGCAATTGTCAGTGAAGTTTTTCTGCACGTTTTGGTTATTCGGTTCAGTGGTTCTGTGCATTCTAGTGCATCTATTCTGGACTTCGATGCAAGCAGAGTCTCGTGCTGAGTAGAGGCAAAGACTTCAATGCAAATCTTTTGAAGAGACATTCACGTCTATAAACTGAGTGAGACTTCACTAAGGGCAGTGAGCCAGAGGGAGTCAATGGGAGTGACCTGAGGAAAGTAGTGAGCTATCCTTGAACCTTTGTAAAGGCAGTGAGCCTGGGACATAGTGATTGTTCCCTAACCATTGTAATCCACAACTAGTGAAGATTAGTGGAATTTGGTATGACCGACAACCTGTCGGTGTATGCTCCTTAGACGTAGACCTTAGTGGTGAACCAAGTAAAAAGTGTTGTGTATTCTCTCTGTATGTGAATGTCTGATTTCTAATCTTATCCATCATACAGGTTTTACAAGTTCCTACCAAAGTGGGAACAAGATCCTATACTTTAAAAGAAAAAGTTGTCACCCTGATTCACCCCTCCCCTCTCAGGGTGTCCCCGGGGTCCTACAATGGGGGTGTTCGTCACTAAGTGCTCAACTTGGGTGGGGCGCGAATAATAAACACAAAAACTACAAGTATATATATAGGTAACAAGAACTCTCCCAAGTTTATGTTTTTCTTCAGCCAACCTAAAGAACACAAATATCACTCAAGACCGAGTCACAACTCTCTCCAAAAAAACCATTTTTCCCATTTGTTTTCATGTTCAGTAATGATGTTTAAATAAGTTATGCACCTACTTGGGAAACTAGAAAGCATAAGCACAAGCCAAGGAAAGAAAACAGTCAAGCATTAACTACAACATCTACACCCGGTTCTCTCATAAATCCACAACAACCAAAGAAAACCCCAAGATATAGCCCCATGTCCAATATCCAGGAGCCAAAAGGTTTCTCAATAACAGAGGATACCACCCCAATTTGTGATATAAATAGGGTAACCACCCGGTATTAAAATTCACAACCACTGGATCCATATCAACAGGGGATCCCATCTCCACCCACATCTCCCAGAAAACGGCCCGTGAAAGAAAACAACCAAACCACCACCAACACAAAGCAGACCCATGCCAGTATTTTCATATTTATAAGATCTAACACACTCCATGATTTTTATTTCCGTGCCTTAACCGGGGTTATCACAGAAGGGGTTGATCCTGGTGCTTTAAATTTATTTAGTCAAATATACATGATTAACCAAATTCATATTCATAGCACGGGTTCACAACTACAAAAAAAGCCATTTAAAACATCACCAGGGGTTCATTAGTGCACAAAGAAAGACCACCAACTTTTTAGTAGGCATAAGCCCGCAAAATTCAGAAAAGAAACATAAAAGAAAAGCATCATCATCGATCATATCCCCCCTTCGTTCTTTATAGGATCCGTTCATTATCTTTATTTAGGTTTGGTTCATTCAATTCTACAGAATCAAAAGCATTCACACCCCGCATGATACACAAAAGGGTGAGACGAAGGAGAAATTACCTACTTGTTATTCAATGATCGATGCTAAGCCTGGGCATGGAATTCCATAGATAGCGATGCGGATCGTCTGAACGAAAGGTACTCCTAGCACAGGGTGACCGAGAAAAGAAGAAACCCACAGAGAACCTTTAGTTTATAAGGGTCGAGGACGGTTGAGGTAAGAATGTGAAACCGTGTAAGGAGCGGGGGTTGTGGGTTGACCACCCGACCCCACACGTAGGGTCAGGCGGTTTAAACCGACACACACACCAGGTTAATTAATTAAATATTTAATTAAGCGTAATTTATTACTGGGATTTAAAACAATCTTAAAGGGGTCAAAATAGGGTTTAAAACCCAATTCGCATAAAAAGGAGTGCTACTGGAAAGACCCTGTGGGGGTAGATGAGAGCCACCGGTAGTTGAGAGCTACCGGTGGCTGACAACCACGGATAGGCTGCAGCCACCGGTAGACCGAGCTACCGGTAGACAGAGCTACCGGTAGCTGCAGATACCGGTTTACCGAGCTACCGGTAGACAGATCTATTGGTAGTCTACGGCTACCGGTAGACCGAGCTACCCGTAGGCCTGCTACCAGTAGGCTAAGGCTACCAGTAGGCCTACCGTTAGGCCAAACTTCACCGAGATTCCCAGACCCAAAAACACAACATGAGATTTTCACAAAGTAATGGACCCCAAAAACCCGGGCCATTACAGAACTACTGATGGTGAGTCACCATTCAGAAAGTCACCGTTCAACAACTCACCATTTGATGAGGCACTGTTTGGTGAGCTAATTTTTGGTGAGTCCCCATCGTGACTCACCATCATGACCGACCGTTAGCGACTCACTATGAGAAAATCACTATCAGTGAGTCACCATTGTGAGTCACCAATGCGAAACACTCTTTGGATGACCTACCTTCACCACTTACTGGTGGACAACTCACTTTCAGAGGAGTTACCATTGGAAAAACTAGATTTTTGACGAACTCTTGAAATGATCTACCATGATCTCCTAGAGCACCTCAAACGCTAGATTTTCATAAAGTAATTAATAGGGGAGGTCCGATACATTACATCAGATACCTCCCAAACTATTCTCACCCTCGATAATTCAAAACCAACCCATAATAAATAGGGGTCCCAACCACCACCCCATAAGATACCTCTCAAGGATCTTACTATATTTGGAACACTACTACAATTTGGACATCCCAAGTCCCAAAAATAAACCACCCTGTGTTGTTTTAAATCTAGAGTGAAACCTCAACATCCAAGAACACCTACTCTAACACCTACTACACCAACTGGACACTAGACACACCACAGAAGCACCAAAAGTTACACTGTTCGAACATATGAATTAGGGAATTCCGTCTTCCATGTCATGATATTATCTGCTCTGGGCGACACTGACTCAACCACATAGGATTAATCACATATAAATTAATGAATATCAATTATGAATCTATTCTTCCCCTTTCCAGTGTTAGGAATTTATCGCACACCATGAAACAAGGAATCAACTCATCTCATAACAAACAAGGTTCAAGCATTACATTATAAAGGGAAACACAACAAGGAAAAACTCAGAACAACTTTGGGTATTTCGCATGAATTTGCATCTCCCTTTCCCAAGTACTATCCTCTAAGACACCATGCCTTAACAATATACGAACCAAGGGAATGTTCTGTCCATGCAGGACCTTCTCCCAATGATCCTGGATCTCTACTGGCCACTCCACGAACGTTGCATCATCTTAGACATCCAACTCTCCCCATTCAAAGGAATGAGATTCATCATGAAGATACTGACAAATATGGGAGATATGAAAGATGTTGAAGACCTTCTCCAACTAAAGTGGTAGCGCCAATTGGTATGCCACCTTTCCAAATCACCCCAACACCTCAAAGGGTCTGATGAACCTAGGAGAAAGCTTTCTCCCTCTGTCGAACCTCTGACACCCACATCAAGGGGAAACCTTCAAGAACACGTGGTCCCTAACCTCAAACTCCAAGGGCCTCCTCCTGTTATTAGCATAGGACTTCTGCTAGTCATGTGCTGCATTTATCCTCTCACAGACAAGACGAACCTTCTCTTTCATGCTCTTCACGACCTTGGGACCAAGAGAAACTATCTCCCTAACCTCTGTCCAACACAAAATCAAACAACACAGTCTTCTGTACAAAGAATCAAATGGATCAATTCCAATGGGGGAGTGATGGATATTATTATAGGAAAACTATACCAAGGGAAAGTGTCGCACCCATGATCCACCAAGGTCCAAGACACATGCCCACAACATGTACTCCAACATTTGTATGGTTTTCTCTATCTGCCCATCTTTTTGAGGGTGGAAAGCAATGCTGAGGTGTAATTGAGTTCCAAAATCATAATTCAATACCTTCAAGACTCTTGAGGTGAAACATGTATCATGATCAAAAATAATGGATCTCAAAACTCCATACAACCGCACCACCTCATCCACATACCTCCTAGCTAAGGAATCCACTACACCCAACTCCTTAATCGTTAAGAAGTAATCTAATTTTGTCAGCTGATCCACTACTAACCAAATCTCATCGTAGCCTCCCTGGGCCCTAGGTAATCCTATGATGAAATCCATCGAGATGTCATCCCATTTACACTCAGGGACATCTAATGGATATAAAAAACTACCGGGTGCACGATTGTCAACCTTTACGTGCTGCCACACTAAGCACTTCGCCACAAAAATCACCACTGTCCGCTTTATCCCAGGCCACCAAAACTACTCCCTCAAGCCCTGGAACATTTTATAAATTCTTGGGTAAACCATTAAAGGTGATCTATGAAAATCACAAAAGACTCCCTCACATATCTCTACTAGAAAAAACAACATTCCATAGAATATCATCTAATTCTAACCATTCTTCGTTCATCCCTTCGTAGCATCACCCTGGTCAACACGATCACACATCACCTCTACCTCCGAGTCTCCCCACCGAGACTCCTCCACCTGTTGCATCAGAGTAGAATGTACCATCATCTAAAACAAATATCATTTTCCACTATATATTCCTCTAACTATGTGTAAGGAGACCAACTCCTCCATCGCCTTCCAAGTATCTAAAGATTCTAGAACTACCTCCTTCTACGAATTCCTGCTCAAAGCATTAGCCACAAAATTTCAATTTCTTGAGGTGTAATAGATTTCAAAGTCGTATTCCTAGAGAAAATACATCCAAATCCATTTTCGCATGTTTAGATCTCATTGGTAAAAGATATACCTCATACTCTTGTGATATTTGAAGACCCAAAAGTGATCCCCAATGAGATAATGTCACCAAAACTTCAGCGTGAACATGACCGCCACTAGCTCCAGATTATGGGTGGTATAATTACGTTCATGGGGACATAACTACCTAGACTCATAAGATATCACTCCCCATTATTGCATCTGCATGAATCCCAAAAATAGATGGGAAGCATCAAAAAACACCTCGAACATCACCCCTTCCTCTGGAAATCGAAGCACTGGAGCACTGGCCAATTTCCACTTCAGATAGCCGAATGCTTCCGGACACTGATAAATCCACAAAAAATCATATACTCTTCTAATAAGAGTTGTAAATGGGGTTGCAACTCAAAATAAATAAAATACAAACCTCTGGTAATAGCCTACCAGACCGAGAAAACTGTGAACCTTTGCAACATTCTTGGGTGCTTTCCAAGAAAAAACTGCCTCAACCTTCTATGGGTCCACTGCTATACCCTACTGAGACACCATATGTCCAAGGAAGTGTACCTATCTTTTCTAGAACATACACTTGGAAAACCTCCCATAGAGCTGGTGGCGTTGAAGAACCTCGAAGATAGTTTTAAGATGCTTGGTATGATCCTTATCTAACATCAAGTAGATCAAGATTTCATCGATGAATATGACGACGAAATGGTTGAGAAACTAATAGAAAATGGAGTTCATGATCCCCATGAACATGAATGGTGTGTTCGTAACACCGAATGACATAACCATGAACTCAATGTGCCCATACTTTCACCTGAAATCATTCTTTGGGAAATCACACTCCTTCACCCTCATCTGGTGATATCCAGACTTCAAATAGATCTTCGAGAACCAAAATGCTCCCCTCAAATGGTCGAAAAGATCATCTACCCTCATGAGAGGGTAAAAGTTCTTGATTTTTACCTGATTCAACCTCTTATAGTCTATGCACAACCTAAGACCACCATCTGCCTTTTGAAAAACAAGATTGGAGAACCCCACGGTGACACACTAAGACAAATAAAACCCTTCTTCATCAGATCATCTATCTGAATCCTCAACTCCCACAACTCTGAATGTTCCATCTGATAAGGATCCATCGAAATTGGAGAAGCACCAGGCTGTAAGTCTATCCCGAATTCAACATCACATTTAGGGGATAGAGTCACAACCAACTTAGGAAAACACTCAATAACTTCCCCAAAATTCTGGGAACCTCCTCCATCTCAAAATATACTGATTTCACTGACATATCATATAATAAGGAAAGAAGAGGCTAGACATGCCGACCTCCCACCTGATAGATCCACTCATTGGCGAAGGCCCTTTTGACCATCCATGTCTTAAAATAGGACTCTTCTCCAGAAGAATTTGATAACAACATGCACATAGCAAGACCAGTCGATGCCAAGGATGACATAGTATTGTTGAATCTATAATAGGAAAATATCCCCATGGGATTGATGCAGTATCATCATTAGACTACATCCCTGGAACACATCAAACAAGTTGGTCTTACCAGAAACTAGTGTACTCAACACCATGGGAGAAGGAAGAAGTTCTTTCTCTAATCATCTTACATGAGACTCCTCATCTAGAAAGAGATCTGGAGTAAATAAAGTTAGATCCTTGAACTTGATCCCCAGATCTCATACCGACATACTCCCTTGTTGGAGCGAGAGTAACTCCTACCTTTTCTCAACCTTCCTAGTGGATGAAAGAAATTTAATCTGAAACTCCTTCTCATAGTCAGCTCAAAAAAAATCAGCCTCTTTCCTCACTCCTAGGTACAACATCTACCACTAACATGTAGCTCCCCATATTTGGATCACTTCTAGAGAAACCTAGTGCTCCGTCAGAGCTTAGATTAAACTAAAGGTGATCACAAGCCTTTCAAGACATCTCTCCATCTCTATATCCAAAATGCTACCCATGTACTTTCCTAGAGCCTACCGCTAGAAAGCACATAACATATTCTTACACTAATCCTCCTCCTCTACTCGATCAACCATCCGTTGATCGACCAAGTCAGCCTGTTGTACCTCCACTACCTGCACTACACATGGATGATGACTGTGTTCCATAGCTGAAAAGGAGAATAAGGAATTACTAAGCCTGAGTAGTATGTAATTTTATTTAAGATTCATTTCAATTCTTTAACTCATTTCGTTATCCATTTCAAATTTCCCAAAAATCCCAAATTTAAACAAGAACACAAGTCATTATGATGAATACACCTTTCCTAGCGTCTCTACCCTGCAAATGGTGTAGCCTCACTTGGTCGTTCGGTAGGCTCAGATTCCTTACATAAGATCATAGGGGGACCTAAAATCCTGTGTCCTAGTTGGTCTTCCATAGATATGTCATGTACCAAGGTCATCTAACACTGTTTACCTACCAACCAATGCAATCCTCACTATTCCTAACTCTAGACTCCATCCTATATCTCAACCATCAGCCACTGATATCTTTCTGTCACAACCCCCTCCCTCCAAAGATTCCCCTCCTGAGCTGGAAATTAAGGAAGAGAGATAATGACCCATGAGTCCCGCCTCCATTAGTCCCTAGGGTGGAAACTAGCACCAAGAGTATATAATCTAATTAAATTGGAGGCATTACCCTTTTTATAAGAAAACAAGATTGGGAGATAAGATGGTTTATCCCAAAACAACTACAAGACACACACATACACAAATATATATATATATATATATATATATATATAAGAAAGCCAAAACCATCCCACATGCATGTTTAAAATATAACTATTACAAAACAAGTCTCCAAAGTAAATACCAAAAACAAGGCTAAGTGGTGACACGACAACTGTCCCCAAGTCCGAGCTAGTAATGCCCAGCATGGTCCATGTAGTCCTCCTGGAAACCTAAATTCATTTTTATATACATAGTGTGAGCATACAAGTATACTCAGTATAGAAAAACCAAAGTCTCTCATGCACAAGTGGAAGAATCATACTAATTTCCCTATGGGAAAACAACAGAAACCAACAACACCTAACAAGAATTACTATCCATCCCATCCTCACCAAGGCACACTCACCAAATGATGTACGTCAAGTAAAGTAATATAATAAGCACATCGATGTTTGTGTAACCCACACCACTTCCCACTGGTTAACCACTCATACCCTAATGACAAATGTATTGGTTCTTACACACTCTTACATAAGCCCCACATCACAACCTTCCTGTGCACACCTGGACCTCAGAGCTAGTCCCACAACCTGGGCATATGAATCTCACCACATCCCACTCACATGCACCTAGGCCACAACCATACCACATCCTACATGCAGAAACCTAGGCCACAACCACACCACATCCCAAAAGACAACTGTGAAGATCACCATATCCCATACTGTAGACACATGGGAAATTATACCTTACCCACAGACACCCGGGCCTCTCATGTGCACCACAACCTACCCAAAGAATCTTGGGCTACCAATTCCTAGAAGATGGAGCAAGGAAGATCCACTAACCAGCCATCCATCCTCCCAACAAGATGTTGTTAAAATTCACCCTCCCTCGTGACAATCAGGTGTTTGGAACATAGTGCTCAACTAGGGTGGGGTACGTATAGAAAACACAAGGAAAATACAGGTATACGTATTTAGTATCAAACACTCAAGCCCAACCTATGGGTTCTTCCCAAACAAACAACCAGCCCACAAAACCGCCTTTACTGCTACCTCTAATTTCATAACTACAAAAAAAGTCCCAATTCAATTCATAACCCCAGTCAAATAATTTAACCAAATATCATTCTTTATTAAGAAAACCCATTTATTCATCCCATCCCTACCTGGGCAGCTACCAACCACAACATGCAACAATCCACACAACATAAACAACGTAGAGGAAAAACAACCATAGTAAAACAACTCACTTCATATTTCCACTTCATTTAACACCCATACCAACAACTACAATCATCATTCTTAAAATTCATTCCACCCAATACATCCTATCAATAAGAAAACCCCCAAATCATAGTGAATCTTAGCAACACATCTCATCACAACCAAACTTGACAGCCCTACTATATAACAACACCACACCAATCACACCCATTAACATAAACATAGCACTACCCAAACCTGCAACCCCGCTGCTCAAACACTGCCCATCCATTCCAGAATCATTCAATCTCTCAACCTGATATTCCATTACCCCACCCGTATCACCCCACCTTACATTCATTCTCTCAACCTCAGCACCACACAACCACAGAAGGCACAAGACAGAAAAAACCTCACACAACACACAACACACAACCACACCAGACAAGGCAGGGTGTATTTAGATTTAGCAAACATACATTCTTTAATTCCACTTTGATAATTTATGGGTTATCATAGAGAAATTCTTATCTTGAGGCATCAATTTATTTAACTGGGTATATGTGGTTAATCAATTGAATATATATACAACTACTCAACACATGATCAAAAAAAACATTTCAAGTCATCCCGAGTGCACAAACAAAGACCACCAATGAACATGATTTTCAGTAGGCATACAGCCTATACAACTCAAAATATTAATAAACAACAAAACAGAAGCATGTGTCACTTTTACCCAGCCCCTGTTTATTGGTTTAAAGTCGATTCAATTTTATTGATTAAATTTTTATTCAACTACCCTCAAATGGGAAACATTCATACACCCACCCCACATGATACACAAATAAGAGGGACAAATGGATCCCTACCTCAAGAAACAAATGATCAATACCTCCTCCTTGTTCCAAATAGGGGTTGTGTAAGGATCCTGGGAAATGCGATCTAAGGGTGAAACACAGACGCATAGATCCTTGGGGAAGAAAGGTTCTAGGGATGCTTAGTAGTAAAAGTAAAGGGAAATGTACAAGGGAAAAAGGGTCCCAGCTTTGGAAATACCAGATCCTATATCAAGAGAAGAAATAGTTTCAAAATCCATTAAAACTGGATCACAATCAAGACTATGCATTTTGACTATCTAAGGACCTACTGAGCGTTAAAGATTTAAAAATATATTTTACTTCCTTTGAACTTTTTAAAAACACTTAAACATGGTTTTAAACTCATTTTACATAAAATAAAATGTTAAAGGGGTGAATTTGGAAAAACTGGGAAAATTTGGAAATTTTGAAAAACTTTAGAAATGACTCACCGTTAAGTGAGTCACCATTATGAGTCACCGATGGGTGAGTCACCAGTGGATGAATCACCACTGGACTAGTCACTGATGCGAGATACCAGTGATGAGCTACCAATGGCGAGGAACTATTAGGCGAGTCACCGTTCAGTGAGTCCCCATTCGGTGAGTCACTGTTCGCCAAGTTACCATTCAATGAGTCACTGTTTGGCGAGATACTGTTTGGTGAGTCACCGTCACAACCCACTATCAGCGACTCACTATTAGTGAGTCACTGACATGAATCACTATTGGGATGACCTACCATTTCCACCTATCAGTGTATAACTTACCGTCAGATGAGCTACCATTGAAAAAATTGGATTTTTGAAAAACTTCTAAAATGACCTACAGTGGCCTCCCAAAAGACCTCAAACACCAGATTTTCTCAATGTAATGGAACGAGGAGGTATAAGTCATTTTAGAAGTCTAGGAAGTCATTGAATAAGGTTGAAAATGATGTTACAAACTCAATTCCACAAATCTTTCTTTCGGTATGGGTTTTTTTAAAATATCAACAATTTGATACATTGTTTAGATGTATTCTAGAATAACATCTCCAACAACAACTTTCTCTTTTGTAAAGTGAAAATTTATATAAATGTGTTTTGATCTTGAATTATGGATAGGATTTTTAGAAAGATTAATTTCACTCTGATTATCACAAAATATCTTCAATGGTTTAGAAAAATTCACTTTTAAGTCTTATAGCTAAACTTTTATCCACAACATTTGAGTACAAGCCTAAGTAGCTGCAACATATTCAAATAAAGCTATGCCCAAAGTTATTGAACTTTGTTTCTTACTATTCCAACTCACAAAACATTCACATAATAGAAAATTTTCTCTTGAAGTTTATTTTTTAACATTACAATCTCCAGCCCAATCAGCATCAATATAACCATGAAACTTCATCTCACAATTTCTTTTATATAACAACCCATGTGAAGTTGTTCCTTTGAAATATCTCAAAATCATCTTTTTTTCCAACATATATGATTATTTTTTATTATTTTGATACCTAACACACAAAGTCGCAACATAAATAATAACAATTCTTGAGGCTATAAGGTAAAGTAAACTTCCTATCAGTTTCTGAAAATTTTTCTGAATCACATTTTTTCTAGATTCATGCTTACTCAACTTTGTACTCATAGATATTGGAGTAGAAACGTCTTGGTATAATTAAATCCCAAAATTCTTTAACAATTCCTTGGAATAATTTAATTGAGATAAGAAAATGTATTTTTCCTTTTTTTGAACTTGTAATACAAGTAAGAAAGTTAATTCTCCTAACATATACATTTAAAAATATGTCTTGATTTTCTCATAAAATGTTTTAAAAACATATTCTCTATCCCAAAAAATATATCATCCACATAAAAAACTATAATTAGAGTTCTTTAAATAACATATTTCACATATAAGTTTTTGTTAACTTTTCCTTTTAAAAATTTCAACATTATCAAACAATTTTCAAGTTTAGAATACCATGCACATGGATCTCATTTCATCCCCTAAAAATATTTATTCAATTTAAAAACATTGTTTTCATCCTCATCATATATAAACCCACAAGTTTTTTCAATGTAAACTTCTTCCTCAATCTTAACATTTAATATAGATAACTTTACATCCATTTGATAAAATTTGTAATTCTGATGTGCAACCACTGAAAGAAAAATTATAATAGTTTCAAATCTTGAAACTGGGGAAAAAGTTTATTCAAAATACAATCCTTCCACCTATGCATAGCCTTTATAAACAAGCCATGATTTTTTCTTGAAACTTCTCTATGTTAAATCAACTTGTTTCTATAAAAAAACTTCATTCCAATAAAATTTTTATTTTCTGGCCTTGGAACAAGTTCTCATGTTTCATTTTTCTCAATTTGATCCAACTTTTCATTCATATAATCCACCCATTATTTGCATTGAATAACTTATGAAAATGATTCCAGTTCAACTTTTGAGATAAGTGAAGTATGATTTTATAATCTCAACTTTCTTATTATATGAACTGGAGCATTAAAATTTACAATAATTTTTTTAGACTCAACATGTTTTTGTAAGGTGTGAAATTTCAAAGTTTCTCTCCCAACTTCACTTTCCTCATCACATGATTCATAGGAATATTGATAAGGATGTTTTGACTTACTTTAACTATTTTTGGAAATCTCCAGTTTATCCTCCTCATAATTCTCAATAACTTTTGTTAAGGAATTTCGATTTTCAATTACATTCACATCATATGAGTCCACAATTTTTTTTAAAATTTTGTTCCAACATTTGTAACTTCTTCCATTTGGTGAATTACCCATAAATATTCCTTCCTAAGATTTCTCATCAAACTTTCCTAGATCCAAGTTTTTGATTTTAAGTGAATATAGACTTCTAAAAACCATGAAGTATTTCAATGATTTTTTTTGTTATTCCACATTTCATAAAAAGTCAGGTTGGATTCTAGTCTCAGCAAACATCTCTTCTAAACATGTACAATAGTACTAACATCTTAATTCTAGTAAAACTTTGAAAGTTTATATTCAGTTAAAAAACTTCTTCCCATTTATACCAAACTTCTATTCTTTCTTTCTACTACTCCATTTTGTTGTGGAGTATAGAGAGAACTATACTGATGTTTGATACCACAATTTCATAGATAAGTTTCAAAATTATTTATTGTGAATTCGGTACCATTATCTATTCTCAAATTTTTTATGGAAACCCAAATATCTTTCACAACATCTTTTCTAAAGAATTTGAACATTTAAATAGACTATAACTTGTGATTCATAAACATGATGTTTTTTATCTAAGTGAAATTGTCAATAAAAGTTATAATGTATAAATCTCCATTTGTTGATTGATGTCTCATCAGCCCAAATAAATAAGAATGAATAAGCTAAAGTGGTCTGGTTGATTGAATCTCAACTATTTTATGTCTTTTGTTAGTCATATTCCCTTTTTGAAAATTTACAAAAATATCTTCTTCTTTTATATTAAATTTTGGAAATTTTCAAATGATATAAATTTAGAAAGTTTTTCATACTTTTATATCCAAGGTTCCCAAGTCTTTGGTGCCACAATTGTTTTCATCTCTAGCACTCAATTAATAAGAGTTGTTGATTTATTCTATCTGGAAGACATCCCCACTAGTTCTTTCTCCTTTTGTAATAACTTTTAAATCTTTCATGATTTTGATGATAAACAAATATTTTCTAAAAAAATATCTTTTTCATCATCACAAAGTTTTCTTAAACTACGTAAGTTATGTTTTATCCCATAAAAAAATAAAACTTCGTTAAATTTCAAATTTTCCGCTTCAATCTCAACCATTCCAATTCCTCTGATTTTTAAGGAACTATCATTGCCAAAGGTAACTGCTCCTCCATCATGACTTTCAACATGTTTCACTATTTTTATATCACTTTTCATATTTGAAGAACAACCAATATCAAATATCTATGGTTTGTTCCTTTTACTTTCTTTCAAATCTGTCTCATCAATAAAAGATTGTTCCTCAACTTTCTTATTTTTAGATTATTTTTATTTTCTATCCTAAGAAACTTCTTCCAGAAAAAGTGTCATACATCTTTCAACATCATGAAAAAACTGATCACATATTCCACAAACTTCTTCCAAAAATTCAAATTTATGTTTTGTTGGAAAGTTTCTAACATCTTTAAAATTCACCTTTTCAACTTTCTGTAAGTTAATAAAGTTACTCATTTTACTTTCAATATTTCTTACACAGTGATTAAACATTATTAATGGTAGAGATAAGTTGTACAAAAAATTATAAGCTCTATGCCCATATATTCCAAAACAGCAGCAATAGCCACCAAATCTTGATTTTCTATTCAATAAAGATCTTTCTCTATAGAAACTTTGTTGAGGTTGGTAACTTTTTTTAGCTCTAACACACTCAGAATGTGGACCATATTTTATTTTGAGTGAGTTTTATAATTTTGTAGATTTTATAGGTTTATCACATCCTTTCTCCACCCAAAATTTTCCAACACCTTTTACAGAACCTAAAATTTTAAAAGAATCAGACAAAATATTAATTTTGGTGAGTGATGATTTCACCTGATTCTCTCATTAAGCCTTCTCAACAACTTTAGAAGTATCATCTTTTACTTTCAAAGCATTATTGAAATTTTCATTCATATTTATAAAGGTACATTCACACTCGGGAAGTTTTTATTGAAACTTGTTAACTTCTTCTTCTTTAACTACCATCTTCTTACTAAGATCTTCAACCATATTTCCCTATTCAACAATTTTAAGTTTATAACATAATATCTTCTCAATGTATTCTTCCAACTGCATGATGACATATTTTCTTACATAAAAAATTCATCACAATCTCTCTTCGTTACTTTAATTTATTTCTTAATAGTTTTTTTTACTCAAGACATGGAATAAGTTCTGTTCAAAGATGATACTATCTATAAGTTTTTTTACCACCTTATTCACTATATGAGGAATATTTTGTTTTCTCAACTTTTTCAATAAAGGTTCTGAATTTTTCTAAACTTTTATATTTAGAATAATTGTTTTCAGTTGAGTCTGATTTAAATTTTTACTCAACATACTTCGTTTGTTTCCAGTAAACTTCTTGTACTTTTTGATGACTTTTCTTCTTTATTATTTTTGTACCACTTCTTCCATTGAGATTTTTCCTCAGAATCATCTTGAAATTATCAAAATTTATTCTTGGGGTAATTCATAGAAAAGTGTTTGATTCCACCGCACTCAAAAAATATGAGAGGAAGTTTACCTCCATATTTTCCTCTTCCTCTATGACAGTTTTTAGAGATAAGAGACATTATCTTATAATTCAACTCATTATCTTCCTTATCTTCAGACTCATAAGGATCAACTTCATTAGTAACTTGTATTTTCATCTTTCTCATAGCTTCAAAATCCATTTAATCTTTTATCTTCTTTTTAAAAATTGGATATTTTCTCCTTTCATAAGAAACAAAAAATTTATGCAATTAATCAAGAGATAAATCATCTTATCTTCTAAAGAGGAAATTTTAGAATCAAACGTGTCCGAGAAGTTTCGCATAAGTTTCTTAACAATTTTAGAATATTCCAATAAATCTTTGAATCCTATGATGTTGAAAACAATTTCATCTAATTTGGTGAATTATTCATCAATAGTTTCTTCATCTCTCATTCTGATGTCTTCATAATTACTACTCCATATTTATAACTTTTCTTCCTTCACTTTATTATTCCCTTAGAAAATACTTTCTAGCTTGTCCCACATACTTTTTGAAGCATTGTGACCCATAATATTCTGATAAAAATTCTATGATAAGGACATACTGATTTTATTTCTAGACTTTCCATCAACTTCAATGCTTCTCTTATCAAAAAACATCATAGGAGCATCTTACTCAATAGGTGGAAAACCAATAGTAGTAACATCAACAACTTCTAGGCTAAGAGATTAGAGATAAAGAATCATCATATTTTTCTATCCATAATAATTTTTTTCATAAAATGTAGGAATTACTCAACTATTGATAGAATTGATATTATCCATGATAAGGATTCAATAAGGGAACCCTCTCCCTGATACCAATTGAAGTTATAAAATATCGAATAACAACTGAGAGGGGGGGGGTTGTATCAATTGTTCACTTTTATAAGTTTCAATAGTTTTTAAAAACTTAACCCCTGTAACATTTTAAGATATATTTCCTTATATATTTTTATAAATAATCATGCATGAAAAAGTAGGAAAACAAGTATATCAAACAAGATTTACAAGGTTTGACCTCAGTGTGAGAACCTACATCCTTTCCCTAGCCACTCCTATGGGTCTATGGAAATCTACTATTATGAATAAGTGAATAGAACTTGTGCCAAATATCATTATACACCTTCTACATCATAATAGGAAAGATTATACTAAATCCCATTAGTTTACAAAGTTTTTTACAAAAATAATTATCCAAAACAAAAGAATAATAATTCGTTCAATTTGCTCCAAAAAAGCACAGTCTGGATTTTATTTTTCTGGATCCAATTCTCCTAATATAATGAGTTCAATAAGATTATAATTTACTCAATATTCACTTCTCAAACTCTGATCAAAAACTCAATTGGATCTTCCTCAGTATTATTGACTCAAAATGATGGAATCAATATGATGAACCCATTATTAATATACAAAACTCAAACTCTACTCAAGCATTCGATATGATCTTCTCAATACGGTGTTTCTCAATATGATTCTCCTATCCTATAAACAAAAACTTCAGGTGTCTAATCTTCTTTAGAGATCTTAGTCTTAAAATAACTTTCACTCAAATTCTTTAGCGCTCCGCATTTTCCGATTATGTAAAATTTACAATGAATAAAATATCTGAGAAACTATTTATAGGAGACTCAGAAAACAAAATTGAGAAACTTGAAAACTTTCCCCACTTCCTAAAAATTCAAAAACTCTAAAAAAATCACATTTAAACTTCAACTTTGACTTCTTCAATCCTCTTATGATTTCTTTGATATTTATTCACAATTGAATTTCAAGTTTGACCTCTTAAACTATTTATATAAAACTTATAGAATCTTCTTGTTGATTCTTCTTCTCAATCAGCTCATTACGATTTTTATTTCTTTCTCGGCTTATTACGATTTGTTTCTTTCTCAGCTCATTATGAACTATTTCTTTCTCAGCTCATTACAATTTTTGTTTCTTTCTTATCTCATTACGATTTCTATTTCTTTCTCTGCTCATTACGATTTCTATTTCTCTCTCACCTCATTAAAATTTCTATTTCTTTCTCAGCTCATTAAAATTTATGTTTCTTTCTCAACTCATTATGTTTTTTGTTTCTTTCTCACCTCATCACGAGGGAATTATTCACTCTGCAACTTTGAAATTATTCAAACTTAATCAACTTTAAACATTCTGAAATCTTGCAACTTCTGAGTCCAGTTCTTCTAGAACCAATAAAATCTTTAGGATTCATCTATTTCTTCAAAATATTTTATCATGAGTATGTTTCATGATTTATGATAACTTTATGATCAATAAAGTAGTGTCTGACTTATTTAGAAAGTTTGAGAACTTTCTAACTCCTGGATTCACTTTCTTAAACAAAGCTCTTCAGCATCATTATGACTTACATTCTTAGAAACATCAAAAATTGAGTCCAGAAACCTATTTTTGAAAAAAAAACTCCCCCCCCATTTATGTTTGGGTTTTGACAACCAGAAACATTCAAATTTATTGTAGAACTCATTATAATAGACTGGATCTAATTCTTGAAAAATAAAATCAGTCTTATACAAAAAGGTTAATTATCAACAAATACAAAAACTTTGTTAAAAAAATTATTACAAAGGTTCTTCAGTTCTAAATTGATGAATTAACTAATTTCATTCATCAAACATATATTATATATTTTTTTACAATTATAAGGTCAATATAGGAAGCCATATCATTTTTATTGGAGTTAAGAGGAAAATACTAAGTTGACATTGAAACAAAACAAACAAATAAATCAAAAATGCATAAGTGAAATATTTTTAAAGTACCTCATAAACCAATTTTTTTATACTTTGTTTAAAGATTTAAAAACATATAATTGGGTGAATTTTGGGTCTTTAATGATAGGTGGAAATAAGCTTACAATATAGTGACGGTTTTATCTATTTAGCCTGTAAATATAAGGACTACCTCTATTATTCACAGAATTATCAATTTTTTCTCCCATTGATGTAAAATATAACATTATACTGTAAAGGTGGATAAGATATTGAAAATTTATTACATAATTCAACTTATCATAAAAATAATGGATTTTAGGTATTCAGGTGGGGTATCAATTTCACATTGTTTGATTTTACCAAGATAATAACATATTGAAAACCTATGAGGATTTTGTACTTTGTATCTTTTAACTATTTCATCAAACCACAATATAGATAAATAGTACATGAAATATTTTTAAGTATCACCAATATCCAAGTAATTTGTTTACAATTAATATATTTTCATTAAAAATGTAAAAGAATTAGAAAACTAAAAAATAAAAACTGAGAAAATATAATGGGTTATACAATACCAATATGTTCAACTGATCTACACCCACTTGCATGTATTTACATTTTTATTAATTTTAATACTGTTTGTGTAATAAGTAATATATTTACAACATTTTTAATATAAATAGTTTATTGTAATCAATAATATAAGAAAACTTAAAGAATTATATATCTATAATGAATATATAAACTTCACATAAGTGCATACCATCATCACAATCAATGTTGAGTTCATTATTTAAATTTATTGGGGATGTGTTCTAATAATGCACATATGATACATTAATATGAAAATGATTAAGTTTGAAATGATAGTAATTTTTTTGTTACCACAATAATTTTAGAGAAAACAATCACTACTGATGCAATGTTGACATGGATTGATGACAATCTTAAATCAACAACAAACCTATAATTGAGTAATATGTGTTGATTATTTCCAGTTATAGTAAAATATTGTAAGTTAATTGATTAGTATATTGAAAAATATTCATTTTACCATTATCACACAATTCATTCAGAGTGAGTTGGCTTGTACTTGTTAAAATAATGACATCAATGTACGTAGGGGCTGTGGTAGTAACACTAGATAATTGGTTAGAATATAATGAACTAAAAGGAGTAAATAGACCTATAATGTGAGAATAATATTTCGTTAATACATAATCATAAAAAAAATATTTCAATATAACTTTATCGTAATGAAAATTTTGGGAATTGAGAAAATAATTAAGAAGATACCTATAACAGTTTCTTTCCATTTTTGCATACATAATTTTCATTAAAACCTTAAATCCTTTGAGGGTAATTTTTTTGTATTGGAAGTAGTTTGTGGGGGATTAATATTTTTATAATGATTTTTGAATCAATTTTCATGTTCATATGCTTAATGATGTTGATCTCATAATATTTTTAAATTTAGAGTTTGATAAATAATTAGTGCGTATATTTCAGTTAAACGATACAAAGTCATAAAATTGTTTAACCTTATAAGAAGGTATCAAAACGTTTATCATAACTTCTTCCAATGGAAATTATGATGCATTTCTCATGTCAATGTCAATATTAGGATTTGGGTATAATTGAAAAGCTTGGTCTATTTAGTTTACCACATTTGTCAAACTATAGTGAATATCAGAACTCGAAATAAAGGAGTAACCCTATAATAGTATTTTTATATATTTAAAAAATTATCATTTCATATAGTTATTTTTTCCCACCATTGGTGGTGGGTTGGTAAGGGTTTTGGGGGTGAGGGGAAATTTGTGTGGTGAAGTCCCTAGGCCTGCAATTTACTACAATTTTCTTCATTGCGTTGTGTTCCGCGGTGGTGGATGTAATCGACCTAGTATTTAATATATTTTTTATCATTTAATTGAAGATAGAAAGGAAGTAAGGAAAAACATGTATCAATGTTGAATTTATTTTTCATTTTCAAAATATGTTGTTTTCAAGCTTCCTTAGACCATGCTTTTTGATTTGCACTCATTTGTGAAATCTTTGTCACGGTGTGTCCCAAATTGTTCACAAACATCTTAATAATATATGTCAAGGGAATATTAACCATAAAAAATTTGAGTGCATATCATACATGTTTGATTAACAAATGAAAAAATAAAATAGGAATTTAATACTCACTAATAAATAAGTTAACAAAAAATGGAATTTATATTGAGAAGATTATGGGTTGAATAGTTAAATATTAATAATAAGTATGTATTGAACATGTTTCCTCTACAATTTCTATGTAGATATTTTTTTGTATTTTTTAAACTCGGCATAAAATAATAAAGTGGGAGAGATATTAAATTACAATAAGATAAATTATTTGAAAAAAATAAAACCTTCAAGAGAGTAGAGTACCTATAAAAAATCCATTGGCATATTTTCTTTTCGTCAAAGGTGACCCTTGATGTTTCAGATCGTGGGTCTTTTTAAAGCAGGAATACGTTGATTATTATATAATATGTGATGAAAAGAAATGTCATAGATCAGAGAAAATGAGAAAATGTATATAAATTAATATGAAATAAAATAACCTTTCTGATTAGAACTATGTATAAGTCTTACAAACTTATCAACTACTTATGATTAGAGACACCAATTGGATAATCAAATCTTAAAACCCTGGTTATTTTTTTATCAGAATAGTTTTCATGGAAAAATAGAGAAAGTGTAATTAAGAAATTCATCCAAGAGAATTGAGGGTGAAAATCCACATATGTAGCAATATACATAAAAGTAAAATTTTAAACAGCTTCCTTTTAAAATGATACAACTTAGGTTGCAACATCCTTGACATTTAAATGGGGACAATCCTTCCTGTTTTGATCTTTAAAAGAAAAAATGTCAATTTTAGTATAAAAAAAGTCACATATGAAATAAATTTTAAGGAAAAAATTAAATAAAATATAGATACATGTATAATACATTGAGAGATAAATATTTAGCGGGGGAAGAGGTGGCAGGTGGTGGCAGAGACGAAACCGGAGAGGCGAAGATGGGCGATGAAGATGGAACTAGAGGCTACAGGTAGAGGCGGAGGCGAATGAAGAGGCAACAAGTTTATGTGGAGGCTGGAGATGAGCTTCCGATGGATGATGGGAGGTGACACTACAGGGAAAACTGAATTTCACTGTGTTTTTTAAACTGTTGCTAAATATTTCATGAAAAATAATTTTACAACAGTTAAAAAACCACTGCTAAATAAAATTATAATTTTTTTATTTATTTATAGAAGTGATTTTTCAAAAACCTTCACTAGAACATATCATTTTAATTTTTTAATAATTTTATTTTAAAAAATAATTTATTTTTATGGGCGATTTATAAAAACCAATGCAAAATACTTACAGTTTTTAAAAAACGACACTGAATTAATAGAGAAAACATTAAATATTACATATTTAATTATGATTTATTATCAATAATTATTAATTATTATTTATAATCATTTATTTTTTATTATTTAAAATATTAATTAATTAGAATGTGTTAATTATTAATTATTTATAACTATTAGTTAGTAATTATTTGAAACTTAAATTAATTCTAGGATAAGTCGAAAATCAAACTTCGGCATCAAATGAAGATAACTTTTGATCCCACTACCCATTTTAGTTCCACAACTAGACAAATTTAATCTTATGAAATGAGATACAATGACATTAAATAATAATTTTTAATAATTAATAGAATAAAAAATATTACAGTTTTAAGAGAAGTTGAAAATCGAACTTGAACTTCAAACAACCATAACTTTTGATCCGGATGTCCATTTGGACTCTACCATATATCAAATCGAAGCCTGTGATGAGCTCTATGCCATAATAAATAGGGCAGCCCTAGATAATATTTTTTAATTCTCAAAAAATTCCTAGAATTCTTCCAAAATTGAGTTTTTAGTTTAGATACCATGATTTTTGAACATTTGATGAGATTTTATCTTCGTTAAAGAGTGTCTACATATGCTTGTTGGGTCATCTATGATTTTATTTTAGGGATTTACATTATTACTGATTTAATGATGTAGCCATTGTTGTAGTTTTCTCTCTTTTGGGGATTTATTATCTATTATATATATATTTGTATGTATTTCTATACTTTTATGTATATTTATTTATAAATATTATATATTTATCAATATTTATTTAAAATTATATATAAGTGTATCTATGAATTGATATCTATATTTGTTTATGAATATTTATCTATATTTATATACATTTACAAATATTTATATGTATTTATGTTTATATAATTTTATATCTTATATGGGTGTTTGTGTGTGTGTGTCTAGATATTTACATGTACTTATGTTTATATATATATATACATATATATATATATATATAATTATACACTTGTCTAGGTTTATATATATTTATGCAACATAAATGTGTGTTTATATATATTTATGTAAATTTTGTTATATGTATATATATTTATAGATATTTATATCCATTTATTATTTTCTACTCATTACTTATTATTTATTATTTATTATTCATTATTTGTTCATTTATTATTTATTATATATTATTTATTATTTATAAAATAATTAATTAATATTTTTAATATTTATTATATATTCATTACACATCATTACACAATATTTATAATTTATAATTTATTATTATGTTATTATTAGTTTATTATTATTTTATTATTTACGTATTAATTATTTATTATGTATTTATTAATTATATATAGTATATAATTTATAATTAATTAATTTAGTATTTATTTATTAATTATTAACTATTAATTATTAATTATTAATGATTTTTTGTTATTTATCATTTATCATTATTTATTTATTTATTTATTATTTATTTACTACTTATTTATTATATATTAAATTATTATTTATTATTAAATTATTGTTAAAATATTTTTTAATATTTATTATATATTATTACATATTATTTATAATTTATTATTATTAATTATTTATTACTAATTTATTCTTAAATTATTGTTTAATTATTATTTATTATTAATTTACAATTGACATATTATTTATTATTATTTTATTATTTTTTATTATGTGTTATTTATTAATTTATTATTTATTTATCATATATTAATTTATTCATTTTTGTTAATTTATTATTTATTCATTATTTATTCATTAATAATTTATTATTTATTTATTAATTAATCCTATTTTGTTAATTATTAATTATTTTGTTCGTATTTATTAATTATGTGTTATTTTTATTTTATTTTTATTGCTTATTATCATTCTTTAATGTTATTATTATTATTATCTATATATATAATTATATTAAATTCTGTTTAATCACCATATGATGAACTTGCTAGAGCAGTAGTGTCTTTACAAAATAACTAAGATGTAAGGGGTTCAAAGCTCACTCAACACATATATATGATTAATTTATTCATAGTATATGCATGAATCCATAGAAATAATAATAATAAATATTAATTAATTAACTAATTAATTACATAAATAAAAAATAGAAAAAAATTAAAAAATTAAGAAATTAAAAAATCAAAAAATTAAAAAAAATAAGTTGTCGCAAAACGATTTAGCGGCAGTTTGTATCACCGATAAATGATTCTCCTGGTTTTTAAAAAACTACTGCTAAATTGTTTCACAATGACTAAATAATTTCCAAAACACGATTTATCGATGGTTTTTAAAAAATGATGCAAAATGGTTTAGGGGAAGTTTAAACCTCCGCTAAACGCTTACATTGGTATAGTGCGAGTATGAGAGATTTATAGGGTTTATGGATTTTTATGGGAGGTGAGCTTTGATGGATGATAGATTTGCGATGATGCAGGGGTGGGGATTTTTAAGAAACCTAATCGCATTTGATGTAGTGCCATTGAAAGAGACACGGTATCTGCGGAGGAAAACAAGATGGAAGGAATGTGATGTGTAAGAGACGTATGTGTCTATGGAGGAGGAAGAAACGGGGGTGGGATCATGGATGTGGAATGCGAAGGAGGTAGACTTTAGGGCGGGATTGGGGGACCGAAATGGGGAGGAGGAAGAATGAGGGGAGGATAGACGTATCAGGTAGACATGGATGGAGAGGTCAACATGTATGTGAGGAGTGGTCTGAAAGAGACATGTACATGGAGAAACATCCTATATTATAGATAATGGATATATTATTATAAATAATACCTCACTTATAATAAATAGATAATAATATAATTAATAACTAAAAATATGATTAATATAATTCATAATTAATAATGAGTTGGAATATAATTAATATAATTAATATAACAAATAATTGAATAAAAATTAATAATGTAGTTAATAATAAAAATTTATAATATAAATAATTAAATTAAGAATAATAAAAAAATTAATAATTAATAATATAGTAAATAATAGACATGTACATGGGTTAGGGGACCTGCCCGATCCGATAAGCCTAATCCGACAAAAATTCCTAATAGGATTGAGCTCAATATTTAATAAATGACCGGGTATGTGGTCCACTCATCTAGATTAGTAAACAAGCTTTTTTAAGGCCCAATTAATAAAATATATTTTTCTTTAATTCTAGATTAATAAACGGGTTGGGACTGAGTTGGTTCAACTAGGCCCGATTAAGAAATGTGTCTATTTTTTCCGATTTGAACATGATAGGCCCGAACCATTTACAAGTATAGTTAATAATAAGAATTAATAATGTAAATAATAATTAATAATATAATTATTGACATAATAATTAATGATTAATATAACTAATATCTCAATTAATAATTAGTAACATGGAGATGGATCCTTATTCGCTTGGTGCTCCTGCTCTGGCTGGGGTTTTCGATTAGGCTCTTCACTAGGTCTCCTCCCTAGTTTCTCCTAAACGACGACTCCTCCTGTGGTGCACCATCTTCATGGGGATTCTATTCATCGTCACTCCTATTCATGTAGATTAGGTTCATAATCCTATGGTCTACTGTAGGCAGCCTCACTCTGGTAGATCTGATTACGGTGGGGCAGATCTATGCTTTTCGGCTCATATTGACATTGATATTGGCGCTTTCTGTTGATGTTGGTGTCAGATTTTTGGGAGGTCTGGTCGTCGTTACTTTCTATGGGAGGAGTTAGCGGTGATATCTAGAGGTCAGTGGGTTCATTTCTCTTCAGATCTGGCCTCACTCGCCTTTCTTGTGATACAATTCTGATCAAGGTGTGGGAATCCTGGGTGATCATCCCTTGGATTTGGTGTGATGGACCTCGCATTTGAAAAGATGTCGTCTTGGGAATGCTATTTCAACAATGTTGACGTGAGTTTATGTGGCGCTAGTTCGAGTAAAGCTGTCTTTGGCACTATGTTTGGAATCAGCAAGGAAAACCGGTGTTGGTGCCGGTGATGAACAATTCTTTTATATTTTCCTTTTGGGCGTTTCAATTTTTAGGCTTATTTCAGTAAGAATTTTCACTGATTTTTTCGACTGTTTGTTTCGTTGGGTTGTGGTGTTCTTAGAAGGCATTGATTTTTTCATGTTGCATTAAGTTGTGGTGCAACACATTTTAGGTGTCACTGGGTGGGAATCCTCTAAAGAGGGATGGGTGTGATGACACCCACCATTCAGTTATCAATCCTCATTAAATGAAGGATAGACACCCTACCTTTGATGTTCTACAAATATTTTTTGGTCATATTTTGTGTTGCATCAGGTTGGAAATGTGGTGTTCTTTGGTGCATTGTCGGGTGGGTGGCTCAAAAGAGAGATAAGTGTGGTGACACCTATCATCCGATCATCCCTCCACATTTTAGTGTGGGTGAGATGGGCACTCTTCCACATTGTATTCCAACATGATGCAACTTTTTCATGTGTGTGTGTGGGGGACAAATCATCTTTGATTGATTCCTATGTTACATCATCTAATGGGGGGGGGGGTATGAGACTTTTACCATTTCCTGACTTGATGTTTGATTCCCTTCGAATACTTGGGTCCATATTAGGACCTTCAGGGCATATTTATTTAAGGAATATGTGCCTCTGTCTTGTTATGGGTTCCCTCTTTACCCATTTCTAAAAAGGGGTTTGTTATTTTTGGTTCAATAAAGGGGGATTGAGCCTCAACCCATTTAAAAAATAATAATATAGTTAATAATAATAGTTACCAATATTAATAATAACTAGTAAAATAATGAGTAATATGATTAGTAATTAATGATATTTAATAATTAATAATTAATAATTAATAATTAATAATTAATAATTATCAACTGAAAATTAATAATATAATCAATAATCAATAATAAATAATCAAAAATAAATAATAAATAATCAATAATACAATTAAAAATATATTAAATTATTAAAAATATTATTAAAAATTTAATTAATTATTATTAATGATTAAAAATAAATAATAAATAATTAATAAGTAACAATAAATTATAAATAACATAAGTAATAATTAATAAAATAATCAAGGATTAATAAATAATAAGCACTAATTAATAGTAATTAATTAATAATTAAATATATTATTGATTGGAAATTGTTAATATTGAATTATTTATTATTAATTATGTAAGGGATAGAGTTTCTCTTAGGGCCCTATGAGCTAGATTTTCTCTTATACCTTTGTGCCTCTGGGCATACGGGTCATACAATGGGTTTCAATTTTCCTATAAAGAAAGATTTATTCCCTTTTTTATTAATAAAAAGAGGACTTGACCCCAACCCTTTTAAAAAATCAAATTTTAATTATTAATTATTAATTATTCATTGTATTGATAATTTTGATAAGGGAGACTTCTTCTTTTACATTGGATGGCACATGATGTGAGAGAAACTAGGATCATCAAATCAAGGGTTCTAGTGAAAGTTGGTCTTGGTGCTATTTTGATTGATAAAATTATATTTTCTACGTTTAATGATGATATTAATTTGAAGATAGGGTATGAGAAATTGTGGTGAGAATCAAGTTAATGAAACTGATCCGATTTCCCATGTAGAGGAGTTATATTTGCAGGGCCCAATGACATAAATAATATTAATGTGGTTGAATTCTATAATGGTATCCCATCTCACATCATTAAAGGCAGAATAGTTCTCACACTACATGGATAGAGAAAATGGGCCTATTATCACTCTTATTCAAGCCCAAATATAATTCATGAAGGAAAATTCTCAAAGTTGCATAAATTCGGAAACCCAATTCACATGGAGAATTTAGAAAGTCATCCTTAGAGGCACTAAATTCAAATCCAGCAGGAATAAATATCAAAACCTACACTTTTGGATGCATGTGCTACTCATCTTTAAAGTCTATGATAACTTTCTAAAAAATTCTTCATTAGACTTTATCTTTTTTTTATTTTAACAAGAAAAGTAGGTTTAGGATTTATGAATTTATGGTATTATACCTTTTACCTTTTGAATCACCCCTTGGCTATAAATATCCACCCATTGACATTGTATTCTCATTCAAGTTTGTTCTAGTAAAAATATATGATTTTGTTTTCTATCCATTATGAGGAAACCCTTATTACACCCCTTTCCCATGTGTATTATTCCCTTTTCAATCTAAAAGTTAGATTGGTGATCCAATATCATAAAACCCCCAATTAATGTATCATCTTAAGTGTGTTGTCGTGCAGATTGACTACCTCATCCCCACCAATTTAGTGTGTTTTCTAAGTAGTGGGTTATTCTCCTTATAACATTCTTTGACTAATCCCTCACTTATCCTCAAACCAAATCCTTCATCCACCATCCTACACTGTGACAATCAATTCACCTCGTGCATCTCACATAAACATATTAAAATCAGTGATCCAAGATCACAATGCCCCCAATTTCATGCATCAACCCAAGTGAGTTATTGTGTGGATTGACCATCACATCCCTCCCCTGAGTGTGTTGATATCATCTATGTAAATGGTTAAACACATGGTAAACATATATTTTAAATAATATATATATATATTGATTTGAAAAAAATAAGAAAATGAAATTCTTCATCTAATAAACCTGTATACATTGAAAATAACAATTACAATAATCAATTGAAATAAAAGAATCATGTTAGTCATGATGATAAACCCACAATGTTATCATTTTAAGGACATTGTCTATAATTATTCCCCTCTACCCTACACCAACCACATCATTATCACATCCCTATCTTCTAGGGAAAATCCATTTTATTTCTCATGTGTGTAAATTTCAGACGACCTTTTCCACACAACCCTGATAGATTTGACACTAAAATTGGAAGATGTTTAGGGGAATTTGATATTAATACATCTCTAATCAGGATTCACTCTACATTGTAAAAATATCATGGTGTATTGATTTTATACAAAATATCGACATAAAACTCCCATTATAGGTGACTATGAGAACATGTTACAATTACATGTGAGCAAGGCATCTTGTAAGCTTAAAATTAGATGAATTCATAGGTGTGCTTATCTAAAATAATAGTCATCACCCCACAAAAACTGGTCAGTGGATCCTGGACCTCTTCAACTTCATCCCAGCTTACTATCCTATGAAAATTATACACCTGGTATGATATAGAACATGTTTTATTGAAATCAATATAGTGACCCAACTTATTCTTACATGACCGTTAAATCATTTTTAAGATAAACAACATAATAGTGATACAATCCAAGATCCAAAGGTTCGTTATCTTAGGGAAATTAGGCTCATACATCACTTGTATATAATAAAACAAAAAATTATTTAAATACTTCTTCTTAATACTCCTAAAAGATCTCACATTCTCCTTAGTATATTTAATCACCTGAGGATATACATAAAATAAATGTGTGAGCTAATATCCTAGTAAAGAAAAGAATAATATAAAAGGCTTGAGAGACATGAATCAATAGTGCATGCGTGAGCATAATCATCATCATCATTTCATAAGCTTGGGATCATCATCGTAAGAATGGGGTAAAATTTTGATAAATCCATGGAATGTGGAATATGCATAATAATGAAATATCATAACATAGAGGCCAAATACCACACATAGTTTTGAACAAATCTAGAATCATGTTCACACTTAAAATATGTGCATAAATCATATCATCATAATTTTGAACAAATATAACATCATATACATGGATAATACATATAATATCTTGAGATATATCACATTAACCAATGTGTTATAGGGATATATAATTCTAATATCACCTATCACATCATAAAATGCTCATAATCATGCATTCCACATGGAAAGTGAATATATAACAATCATATAAATGAAATAAACCCATGGAAAGGGATGTGTATCATAATGGTTTCATAAATAAAACTTTTGGTAATAACCTTTGAGTTATTAAAATTAATAATTGGGATCATATTTTGGCATTAAATATCATTTTTCTTTGAAGAAGAAACAACTCAACATGAATCAAAGAGATGTTTTCAAAAATAAAGTCCATTTTGAAAAATCTTTATAATTGGCTTAAAAGTTCTATTGATATGGTAAAAATAGGTACATACACAAAAATAAAAGTTAATTTATTATTAAAGTAATATTTAAGGAAAATGGAGGAATATCCATACTGAGAATGATGTGAAATAGAATATAACCCAAAAAGACAGAATTGGGTTTGAGAACCCCCTTTACTTTAAATACTGATTTATTTTGTCACTTTTACGACTCCTAAATAATAAACTTAGGTTTATTAAAACATGAAAAAATAAGATAATTATGTTCTTTTACTTCAATATTGATCAATTATAATCATTAGATTATATTTTTTAATTTCCTTTGTTAAAGTTAAAATGTTTTGATATCATATTGTCCTTAAAATACTCCATCTTGCTATGATTTAATGATGTAGTTGTATTGATACTTATACATTATTAAGATTAACTCAAGAATAATATAAATACATATATTTATAAATTTATATTTATAAATAATTTATTATAATCATCTGTATGGATTTTTGATAAGAAAATAATTGGAAATGTCCTCATTGGCTGTAAACTGACTGTTAACATCACATTTTCTAAAAAGGATGTGCAAGATATATATTTTGTGCTTATTAAAAATAATTTTTTATAGGAAATTAACATTATGAATATTATGTTAATATATTGTTTAATTGTTTTAATAAGGTTTGTATTAGAAAGTAAAATGAGGATAGGGATTTTAGAAAGGAAAACAAAATAAAAGATGAAAGGACATTATCGCTTTCTTGAAGTTGTTTCTTTTCTAAGACCCTTAACTTCTTGAAATCCTAGAGTTTTATTACTCCAGAATGTCCCTAATAATTCTAAGATAATTTATAGTGGGACTTTTGGTTGATATTTGAATTTATAAAGTGTAAGGTAAGTGGTTTTCTAGGGGAGGGGTGAGGGTTATTTATACTTGAGGAGTGGGGTGCTTTAAGGATAGAATTTTGAATAAATTACAATATCCAAGGTAAACCTTTCAATAGTGATATTTTTTAAATTATGAATCATATATCAATAAAATAAAATTGATTTAGAAATTTAAACTCCTTTATAAACTGAATTCATTTGTTTATTAAAATGGACAGTATAAAAAATAAAAAATTGTTATTTTAATGGAATACTTTTGACTTTGGACTTTGGAAAATACTTTTTTGGGTATAGAAAAAAAATTTATTATATTTAAATGACTCATTTACGGAATTAATTATGTTTTTGTTCAATAAAACATTTCTAGAATTGATTATGTCATTATTATAACATGAATTATGTAATTTAAAATACTTTGGTTATAAAAAAACTTTATTTTTATTATTCACCAAAAAATTAAAGTATTTATGAAAATTATCAAAAAAATAAACCATAGAAAATTTTTATATGTATATTCTAAAAATGATATTCAATTTATATGAAATAATTTTATAACATTGGTAATTTTAATTTTTAATAAAAAATTTTATTTTTATGAAATATATTAAAATACAGCTTGTTAAAAATGTGCTTATAGTTTCTTTGAATTTTTAATCTTGATATTTATTTAATGTAATTATAATATTTATATTTTATTAAATCAATCATGATAAATATTATTTATATTAAATTTTATTATTTTTAGGTCAAGTTTCTATTCTAACATTCCAATTACTATTCCCAATAGTCGTGTTACCATTCCCAATGGTAAGGTTATTATTCCAAAACTCTTGTTAACTCCTAAAAATATCACTTAGTTAATTCATTCCAAATATAATATAATTCTTCACAAGGTTATATATTTTCCTTTTCTAAGAGTTTTATTGGTTTACTAATATTTTGTTTCTTTTCAGTACTGTTGTTCGTTTGGATGATAATTCAAGAAGATCAGGTGATCCAAATTTTCCCATTATATTTTTATTATTTTCTATTTTTTGTCCTATTGTAATTTTTGTAATTTTCATGGGTTTATATACTAACTAATTTAATGATCTCTATTAATGAAATAAAGTGTTGCTAGTTTCTCTATGTAATGTATGTGTATAATGTTTTATAATATAACACACATTTATTTTAGAAAAAATATATTTTATAAAGCCTGATTCATTACATTATTCTCCCCTTTAAAAATTTAATCCTTGAAATTTCAATGCATATTCTCAGTTTTGATTAGATGAGGGTACTTTTATTTCATCATTTCCTATGATTCCCACATTCCCTCTTCATAATAATGGTTCCATCACTAAAATTTAACAAAGTGAGTTATCTTGTTGTGTAGAACTTTGTCAATACAGCCCAAGATCTTCATCGATTGATCCTCATAAGAGATTTAATTATTCAGTTATACCACCTTCGGATTTAGTATATGTGAGGGATTAGGTATACACTTCCTTAGGATAGGTATATAAAACATGTCATGAACTTGAGACATGTTTGGTGGAAGTTATAACTGATAGGTCATTGCCCTTATGTGATAAAGGATCTCAAAAGGGATAATGTACCTAGGGATAGGCTTTTTTTTATTTAAAAATTGCATGACTCTCTTCCATGGTGGTATTTTAAGGAAAACATTTTCTTCAGTATCAAACTACAAGTCCCTTCAACGGTTTTCAGTATATCTCTTATATCGACTTTGGGAAGATTTTATATGTTGTTTGATCGATTGAAACTTCTCTGTAATATATTATATAATATCGGTTCTAAGTAGCTTTCATTCACCAACTTCATATCAACAAGTAAGATTTCTGCATCGCTTCCCATACACAGCTTCATATGGAGCCATTTAAATACTCAAGTGGAATATTTTGTTGTATGAGAACTCAACTAATGGTAGATTTCAATCCTATATTCCTTTAAATTCCATTGATAAGGATCTCAGTATTTCCTCAAGTTTCATAATGCTCTTTTCAGATTATCTATAAATTCAGGGGTGATAGGTCATAATGAAATTCAATTCAGTATTCAGAGCATATTGAAAAATTATCTAGAATTAAGAAGTTCACCTTGGATCATGATCAAAGATGATCAAAAGTGGTTCTTCATGCAACCTAACCGCTTACTTTAAGTATATCTTAGAAAAATTTTCAAGTGATAAATCTTCCTGAATAGTGATGAAGTGGGTAGTCTTGGTAAGTTAATCCACAATAACACATATTACATTTCATTCTTTAGATGTCTTCAGGAGACCAGTGAAAAAGTCCCTGGTGATATTTTCCCATTTACATATCAGTATGGGAAATGGTTGCATCATTCTATTGGACTCCTGTTACCCTACTTTAACTTGTTGGAATACTAAGCACTTTGAGGTGTACTCAGTGATCTCCATCATGTTGTCCCACTATAATTTCTCTCAAATATCATGGCACATCTTGGTACTTTAAGTATGGATAGAGAAATATGAGCTATGTGTATTGTCCAATAGCTCTTTCTTTATCTCAGGTGATGTAGGCATAAAAATTATAGTTCCAAACCAAATTAAACCATCTTCATCAATGTGGAATTCATGAATCTTCCTATCCTTTACTTATTTCACCTTATTTTGAAGCTCTAAATCATCCCTTTGTACCTCTTTTCTATTATCTTTGATAGTTTCTTGGGAAAACATTTGGGAAAGGTAGTATGTATTACATGTTGTTATGATTTCTAGATTCATTCTTTGTATATCCATCAAGATAGGGTATTTATCGATCCACATCATGAATAGAGTAGTAGGTTCTTTTCTACTAAGAGAATCAACTAAATTATTCACCTTTCCAAGATGGTAGTTAATAGAGCAATAATAGTCCTTGATCAGCTCTAACCATCTTCTTTGACACATGTTCAACTCTTTTTGTGTGAATATGTACTTTAGACTCTAGATATCTGTATATAGGTCACACTTCTCACTAAAGAGGTATTTTTACAATTATAGTTTTATTGAGAACTCTACCTCATGATATGGGGAAAGGTTGGGTAAATATTTAGTAAATACATCAGTTTATTCCCTCATGGTGTGAATTTCCTTAAGGTTGATACTTTCCTTTGACTCAACCATTTGGGAAAGGTGTTCTTCTTTGTTTGGTATCAAAATCCACACAGTTAAAGGATTTTCCAAAGGAGATTCATGATCTTTCTTACATTTGTACAGGAGCATGGTATGGTTCATAATATAGAGAGATATTTCCTTTTACTGATATTTGATGTGAGATCTATATAATGAGTGTTAATCCATTCCCATTATAGTATCAAATTCCACCAAGGTAAGGATCAAGGGATTATCTGGAAGAATCTTCCCATATACACTAATAGGAGAAGAGTTCGACACTTGGGTTGGATTGATCACACAACTATGTGTTTTTATAGGTATCTCTACTCAAAGGTATTGGTGTTTTGATTCAACAGTTCTATAAAACATACAGGATATAAAAGAGTCTGTAAAACTATAATTAAATAAAAAAAATCCATTATTGAGTGAATAGTAAGTGTACCTTATACGACGTCATTTTCATGTACCATATCAGTGGTATTAGTGGTATAATCATTCCATTTATCCTTTGTATTTGGTGGTTTTTGATGCTGATTACCCTCAAAGATTCATGGTTTAGTTCCGTAGATTGCATTGTGCCCTTTCTCCCTACAGTTTAAGCATTGAACCATGGGTGGTTCCTTCCTTTACTCCATCACATTGGTTAACTTATTCATGCATCTTCAACATTCATGAGATTCATGTCCTTCTATTCCACACTTGAATCATTCCCATGTTAATTTTAGATAATCCCCATGAGGTTTCATCCCATATTTTTGACATGTTAAATATTTTTGACATGTTGGTGGTTAGATATTATTTCCTCCTTTGTCATTCAATCAGCTATCTTGAAACTCTATTTTATTTATTATCTTTATAAACATGGGACCATTCTATAAAATTAATCTCTACTTTTATATCACATCAAACTAATTATTCATAACTCCCAAAGTCTCTGATAGCTAGATTCTTTATAAGGTGTTATTTTAAAACACAAAAGAATCTATTTATTTTTCTGTCATTGTTGATAAAAAAACCCGAGGTGTATCTTGCAAGACTTGTGGAAATTTCCTTGTAAGTCACAACATATTCACCATACTTTTTCTTAAGATCTAGGAATTATCTATACATATTTGTTCAAATATTTTAAGAGAAATACTTGTTAAGAAATAACTTCTCAAAGTCTTCCCGCTCCTTTTCATTCATTTCATCCTTCAGCTTGGTATTCTTTATCAACATTCACTATTCATAAGCCTCTCCATCTAAACGATAGAAATCCAAGGTGGATTTCCCCTTCTCGAAACAATAGAGAATAGAAAAGATCTTATTCATTGATTTAACCTATTATTTTATAACAAGTGGATTGGAATATCCACTAAACATCAGTGGTCAGTGTTGTATAAAGGACTCGATGTTCGGTTGCTCCTTCTTGGTAGAAGGTGGATGTTCCATGATTCAAGTTATTTTTCATAGCCTGAGACAAATAGGTAAGAATCACCATGAAATTTTGAGCTTCACCTATCATTGTATTAGGTATGTCATTCATACAATCATTGAATTATCCCTCACATGTGTTGTTGGTTTAGTTTCTCATGATTCCCATCATTTTATGAAATAGAAAATGTTTGAACAAAACGTAAGTCAAAAAAGAATGAATAAATAATTTATTTTTATGAGAAGAATAATTCTAAACTCATATATTATGGGATATCTATGTTTAGCCTTTTTCTCAAATGATGCTTCTAGGAAGAAGAATTAATTTAGCTATATATCATTCATAATGTTTTGTATAAAGTTTGTGATTAACCGAAGCATAACACCATGAGTTTCAAACTAGGCATGAATTAAGGCCTCTTTTTCATGTACTAGGTGAAGATCGAGTTAATACTGAATTCCCCCTTTTGGGTTATTACCCCTGGGTACATATGTATCCAAACCACATCCACTTGTAGTATTAAAATAGGGATTTTATTGTTTGAAAACCACAAGCTCTTATACATTACCAAAATATAGGATGTTTACCAATACTGGAACTTATCCTTATGGCTTTCACTAATGTTTTCTAATCCTAATTCCCAAATTAATTAAACTTTTATCTAATACCAACTATAGTGACCAAACTTATTTTTACATGACTATTACATAATTTTTAAGATAAAAAACATAAAATTGATACAATCCATGATCTAAAGTTTTAGTATCTTTAGAAAATTAGGATCATACATCAATTGTAAATAATAAACTTAAAAATTATTTAATTCCTTATTCTTATTCCTCGTAAAATATCCCACATTCTCTTTAATACATGTAATCACCTAAGGACATACATCATTAAAATGGGTGAGATAAAATACTGATAAGGTAAGGAACAACATAGAAGGAATAAGAGACATGAATCAATAGTTCATGGGTGGGTATAATCATCATCATCATCATTTCGTAAGAATGGGATCATCATCGTAATCCTGAGGGAAAAATTTGATAAAGGAATAAAATTTTGAATATTCATAATAATAAAACATCATAACAAAGTGGTCAAATACCATACATAGTTGTGAGCAAAGCTAGCATCATTTTCACACATAACATATGTGCATAAATCGTAACATTGTAATTGTGAAAATATCTAGCATCATATTCACACATAATACACATAATATCATGAGATATATCATATTACCCAATACATTAGAGGGATATATAATTTTATTCCCTCTCTTACATCATAAAATGATCATAATCATGCATGCCACATGGAAATAGAACATATAACAATCACAGTCATGAAATAAACCCTTGGAAAGGAAAGGATTTTATAATGGTGTCATAAGTCATACTTTAAGGAATAACCTTTGGGGATCCAAAATTATTAATGGGGTCATATTTCGGCATAAAATATCATTTTTCTTTGATGAAGAAACAATTCAATTGGATTCAAAGAGATGTTTGTGAAAATAAATTATTTTTCAAAAAAAATATTTATATTTGGCATATAAGTCATTTAAACATGGTAAAAAAATTTATATCCCTAGAAGTAAAAGGTACGGAATTGTGAAAGTATTATATATGGATAATAAAGGAACATCCATATAGATAATTATGTGAAATAGAAGATAACCCAAAAATAAGTAATTGGGTTTGAGAATCTACATACCTTAAATCCCGCTTTATTTCATCGCTTTTCCACCTCCTGAATAATAAACATAAGTTTATTAAAACATGGAACCATAATTGAATTATATTCATTTTTTTCACTTTAGATCAATTATAATAATTGTATTATATTTATCAATTCCCTTTGTTAATGGTGAAACATTTTTATATCAAATTTTCCTTAAAATATCTCATCTTGATTTGATTTGACAATAATGCTTTGTTGTTACTTATAAATTATTAATATTAACTCAAAAATATTAGAAATAAATATATTTATACATTTATATATTATAAATAATTTATTATAATCATCAGTAAGTGTGGTTATAGGAAAATAATTGGCAGTGTCCTTGTTTGCGGTTAACCGACCGTTAATGGGACATTATCCAAAGAGGAGGTGCGAGATATATATTATGTGCTTGTTAAAAATAACATTTTCATAGGAAATTACCATTATAAGATCATTTGAATTTAATATTTAATTGTTTTAAGAAGTATTGTATTATAAAATAAAATTAGGATAGGGAGTTTAGAAAAGGAAAACAGAATAAATGACAAAAGCACATTATCTCTTTCTTGAAGTTGTTCCTTTTTAACGGCCCTTAAATTCTTAAAATATTGGAGTTTTATTACTCCATAACATCCCTAAATATTATAAGGGGATTGAGAGTTGGGATTTGGGCAGAGATTTGGATTTGTTAAGTATAAGGTATGTGGTTTGTCAAGGGAGGGTGATGGGTTATTTATACTTGAGAAGAGGGGTATTTTAAGGATAAAATATTGAATAAATTATTATATCCAAGGTAAACCTTTTAATAGTGATGTTTTTGAGATTATGAATAATATATAAACAAAATAAAATGGATTTAAGAATTTAAACCCCTTTATAAACCAAAATCACATGTTTATTAAAAAGGAAGGTGGAAAAAATGAAAAATTGTTATTTTAATGGAATACTATTGACTTTAGACTTTGGAAAATAATTTTTTGCAATGGAAAACATGTTTACTGTATTTAAATGACTCATTTATAAAATTAAATATGTTTTTCATCCATCCAATATTTCTAGAATTGATTAGTTCATTATTACATCATGAATGCTATAATTTAAAATAAATTAGTTATAAAAAACCTATATTTTTACTATTCACATAAAAACTAAAGTATTTCATAAAATTACCAAAAACCACACTTAATTTGATGATTAATTTTTTCAAATTTTTAGTGTGAAAAATTTTCAGACATTTCAGGCAATATGATTCATGCAGTAATGATGGTAGGCATTGGTGGGTAAGTCAACCTGCATCCTCGATATTCACTGCTTCCTTGATAGTGTGATGAAGATTTGAAATAAGTCATATTTTTTTTCAATCAGTGACATGAACATGATAGAAAAGATATAAACCAAATACATGAGTCTAGATTGTCTTTCTCTAATATTGTAAATGTATGTGGAAAAGAACATCTATTTATGTCATGAGTGGTGACAATCAGGAGAACTCCGTTGCAATTTCCATATAGGAAAGTGTCGTACACTTGTATGAATTGTTTTTAATGAAATAAAGTTACAATGCATGGGAGAAAGTCCTAGAATAACTAATGAAATTTGATTTTGTCTACAGTGACATAATTTTTCACCACATTCTCTATTATTTCAAATTGATAAACAACATGACTAATTTGAACCAATTGCTCGATCCAATAAGGTAACACCTGAAATAACGTTTCTTAGTCACCACAAACCTTCTCAATAGCTTTCTATTTTTCAAGTCATGCCTTTTTGTATGAGATTTTGTATCCATATTTACTCTCCATGTGTTTCTATATTAACTCAACATGAACATCCTGGTGAACCTTGATCATACCAATAATAATGAAGCGGATGAATGTTTATTTAATGTGTCTATGATCTTGCATTAAACTCAGATTCAAACAGGTGTGTGGTCTATATTTTTTTTTAGACTTTCAATAAGTTGAATTTTTAGCAAGGGTAGTTAGCAATCAAATCCTTCATATGTCACCATACTATTGACATTTTATAGAAAATGTCGATCTCATAGAGTCATCTATGAGATAAATGTAATGTGTCTTCACATGGTAATGATTTATAACTGTATTTAATGTCTCTTTACTCTAAAATTGTGCTCCAACAAATAATTCATCATCAATCCCTACAAAATTTCTTTCATGGTGAATACATAGGAAACTTGGTTGTCAATGTCACTACATCCCAATCAAACTCAAGCACCACTAGTGAAATATCATGTGATGTTTGCACCGACTGTGCATGTTGTCTCTCTGAATCATCTGTCAGCATCGTTTTATGTTCTTTGTAAAATATTTATTCATCCTCAAAATCATTTTTCAGCACCATCTTGTGTTCTTTATCAAATACTTATTCTAACTCAAAATCATTTTCATAGGTATCATTGGTCATAACCATAGGTGGATCAGCTACAAAAACAAATATTGTAGGAACATCTACAGGTACTTTAATTTGAAATTTTTACTCTTCTATACATGTATTATCTTCACCCAATCCACCTCGAACAACTGATTCTCATGTAAACACGTTCACTTCATCAAATCCATCATCGTACTATATTTTTTGTTCAATTTGGGTGGTATCTTCAATCGTACTAACCTCAACATACAATCTCATCACACTTAGTCTTTCGTGCTCTTGATATGCATCATAATCAAGCCTCAAATCTTCACCATCGATCAAATGATGACATGTGTGATATAGATTATCTTGATTTTAAGGGAATCTATAAATGGTAGGTGATATATATTGATTCCCAGCAAGCTTCAATCAATCATGAATTTTACTGTTAATTGTGTTTATCGAATAACATATAATAAGATTTGTTAATCTTGTAGGACCACTAATATAAGATATATTGTACTCATATTCGACTATTTCAACACCATGATATACAAATTCACTCAGTTGTTTCATCATATTTGTGAAACTGTTAATTGAAATTAAATTATAAGTGAAATACATACACTAACATTTCATTAAATAAAACTAAAATCAACTAACTTTACATATAAATATTAACAATATAAATTGATTTTACTTTTATAATTGTAATTAAGTATTATTATTTTAATTATATTTTCTATAATTAGTAGAAAATAGCCACCCTCTTTCATTTGTATTTAAAATATTATTGATATTTTATTTACATGCATTCCTGGTATTGTAATATTTATGTCCTCTATTTGTACAAATCTGATATTGTGTGTGTTTAATTCTATATATAACATACTCTATTTTATGTATATTTTCACCATACCCCTTTCCATTAAAAAATTATACATAATTATGTTGACATGGTTATAATGTTGTATAGTGATACGTGAAGTACAACTCAAATGGAATTATAAAATTCGCATATACATAGTTTGTTTTGTTCCTTATCTTTCAACAAACATACCTAAATTTTATACTATCCATGCGATACACATCAACTAACCAATTGAAAAACCCATCGGATCATCAACTGTTATTTTACCTACATAATTAGTTATTAATATTTAATTTAACAAACATGTATGAATTTTTATATATACCTAATATGGTCTAATTTTAAGGACTTAATAAAATTTCATATAATAAATTATTGCAAAACTAAAAAACTACTGAAAAAACTATATTAGATCAAGATATAATTTCCCAACTATGTATTTTTCAGTTTTTTATTAAATTTTAATAATGTGGAAAGAAATTGTAGCTATCTCAGCAGCAACGATATCATTACATAATATTACTATGAACAGCCATAATGAAAAAATACGCATAGGCCATAAATAAAGCAGTCCAGTAGTCCAGTTAAATATAATCAACATCCAAATTGGAAGTTCATCCACTACCCCTCACTACTTTGGCATGTTCTTCCCTAAGGATCATACATCACTTGACAAAAATAATTTCTTCACCTTTAAAACCTTTTTAACTTCCAATTATTACTTTTCAAGGACAAAGATGGCCCCTTTCTTTGAGGTGGATTCAGATGGGGCAACCGGAATACCAGGAAGTTCATCCACTGCCCCTCCTCCTCTTCAATGCGCTCTTCTATATGTTCATTGTCATGGTTCTTCTCCTTCCACAGGCACTTCAGACCCATGGATTTGTAGCCCCATACCATCTATTATAATACACTCTAGTAGATATGGGTGTATCTAAGGGAAGAACAGGATAAAGCAGGGAGGAGAAAGGAAGCCGATGAAGCCTCACTTGAAACAGAAGTTTCAAATAAGGGTGTGCAGATTTTTTAAAACCTACCAAAACCATTGGTAACCAAACTAAACCGATAAATTAACAAAACCAACCAAGTGTCGCATGAAAAAAATTAGGTGTTGGGAGTATAAATGTGTTCAATATAAAAAGATAATTGGGATTCCAATAGATACATACAAGATAAAGGAAAGAACATAAATATAAGACAGTAAAAAAAGATAAAACAATCAATAAACAAAATTAAAAAAATTTAACTGATTAAGAGGTGCTATAAAGAGATATTCAGGGGGTAGGGGGGAAAAATCAAGAGAAAGAAATGCATAATTTTCTGGTAGGACAAAAGAGGGATCCTTCATGTTTGGTTCACAACAATGCATGACCACACACCCAAAAAAACCCTAATTGATGCATTACACATAACCCTGTGATCAACAAAACATGATATCCTAACTCAAATGAAATCAAATGTTAACACCACTAATACCAGTTCAATCCCAAAAACATGGGAGAGGCTCTGTTCACGGGTAAAGGACAGGGGAGGCACCAAGTGTAAGAAAGAGAAGGTGCGATGGGGGTGGGAAAAGAAAGGATTTTCCCATATATCTCTACCGAGGTGAGTAGGGGTGCTTAATAGGCTGGACTGGTGCGGACCTAACAAAATCCCACATTTTAAGGGCCAATAAATTACTATCCCATTTAATTTGGCATTAAATAAGTCCAATCTATGGACAGGACTGGCCTGCGGGCCAGCCAACATTTCATAAAGTTCTTTAAAAAAATTCCAAATACCAACTAATATACATATCATTCATAATTAATTTTTAATTTAAGAAATAAATTATCACTACTTACTGGGGGGAATAAATCACTACAACAACTAAATTACACATATAAACCACATGAAGGAAATATTTCATTAATAACACCAGTAGAAAACATCTAAACTAAATACTATTTATGACTGTAAGTAAAAAAGACATGAAAATATTTAATTCAAACCACATTATTGTCACATTGAAAATAGCATAATGGAAATCAAACTAAGTAATAGATAAAATTAATATAACACATAAAAACATTTTTCACAGATAAAAACTTGTATAATGTATCATTAAAAATAATAAATTAAGCATAAAATGAATTAAAAGAAACAACAAAAATATCAAACAAACATGTTTTCATGTTGATGTTGGAATACAGTATCAAACAAAAGTAAATTTTTCTCTTAATAAAACATTCAGAACAAATAAAAATCAACAAAAAAACATAAATCAAATGAAACATTTTTTTAAATACATTCAAATATACAACTATTTTATTCGAACAACAAATATAATCAACATAAAATACTGATTATTCATAATGAAATAAGAACGCCTCTATGAGGAGGAGTGATCATATACTACCACAGCTGGAAATAAGGAATCATGACATTGCATCCATATCAAAAAATAGAAAATCAAATGAATTATGATTTAACAACAACAATATACTGAGAAAAATAGGGAAACACAAACTATGTCTAACCTGGAGAGGTGAAAGGAGGAGGAAGGTAGTCGAAAAAGATTAGGGTTTATCCCTCTCACTCGGTTGTAGCTTATCTAGAATCTTATCTGAAAACCTGCAGTGGGGAAAAGGAAGGTTCTAGAAGATTAAGTTAGGTTTTGGGTCATATGGATTCAAATAATAGGAAACCTTCAAACTATTTCTGTGGAAGATGTGTGAATCTGTTGGGTACAATGGGATGGCCCATTACAATGGGAGAGGGATCATCGAGCCAGCAGAGGGTGGTAAGGGAGTTGGAGCATCCTAAAATCTCCAAGTGGGAGATGGAACGATGCAGAGAGTGGGATGAGGGAGTGGGGGAGCATGGTGGGACTGCGTTCGATGTGAGAGGGAAGGGAGGGTAGGTACTACAGTATAATATGGTTTGTAAAAAAAAGTGGTGGGGTGCTATGAAAATCAATCAATCAATCTAATTTTGTACAGGAAGTGTAGAAGACTCAAAAAATGAATCTAATTATTTTTTAAGAAACATTATTTTTTTATGTTTCCTTGGAGTGATTTTAATATCCTTTAAATCCGAAATGTTTCATGGAATTAAATAAAGGAATACTTCAAGGGAGGTCAGGCGGTTAAAAAGGCTACAGAATGGAGTTGCAATGTGCTACAAGTGGAAATTGTTGGTATTGGGATTCGTAAAGAACCACCACACTGTAAATAGAAACAACATGAACCTAATATTTTTGCTATGAAGGAATGTAAAGAGGCCATTATAGTTAAAGAGATTTCTCAGGGGAGGACTTTAAGTATGATGGCATCATGAGAGACTGAATACATTTGCAATAAATCCAGGCTGCATTCATCCCTTGTATCTGACAATCAAGCTGCATGGTTGTCGTGGCCAACACCAAAGCCTACACCATGGATATGTTTGGATGTTTGGAACTTTGGAAATGAAAAAAAGGTGCCATATGACAAGCTGAGTGAATAGATCATGAAGGGAGTGGAAGTTCCCTATACTTTCACCTTCTCATCTTGTGGACAAGAGGTTTTAAGATAATGGAATCGATAGGTATATGGGTGATAATAATATAGGGTGGGGAAAATATGTAAATGCTTTGTTAGTTTGTTAGTTTGTTAGAAATTTGTTGGGGGGGTGTCTAGAAGGTTCTAGTGGAGTCCAAAAATAAGGGACTTGTGGGAGTTGCGCCTTTTAGGGAGCTATTTCTCCTTCATTCCTCTTCCTCTTCCATTCCTAATTCTTCTTCTTCTTACTTTCTTCTTCTATATATTCTTTTACTATAATTTCTACTACATTTAATTGAAGTTGAAACTATTATTATCTCTCTCCCTATTGATTCCTATCACCTCATGGCTCTAAACAGAAGTTAACATAATCCTTTGAAAATAATATCCATGAAGATGTTGGTGTTTACAAAAAAATGACACCACACTTCTCATATGCTCCCAGGACTCCTAATATGACACCCGCAAAAGTTTTTGTTGTTCCCGTGAGATAGACTGCTCCAAAAATGTCATAAGTCAGTTCAAAAAAAGATTCAGGAGTTCATAGATTTTGAAATGGAAACCATACCTCACAACGAGGTAGGACGCTTTATTTATAGACGAGAAAGAAAGTATAAAAGATTACTCGCACCGATGTGAGACATGAATATTAAAAATATATAATACTCTTAACACTCCCCCTCAAGCTGAGACATATAATTATCATTCCCAGCTTGTTACATAAAAATTGGCACATGGTATAAGCACCCCTTTTGTGATAATATCTACAAGTTGATCAGAGGTTGTGAACATGGAAAAAAGTGATCTTTTTCTCAATGTTTTCTCGAACGAAATGACAATCGACTTCAATATGATTTATCTGCTCATGAAAGAATAGATTTGTGGAAATCTTGATAGCGGCTTAATTATCACACCAGATATGTGTCAGTTTATTAAAAATATACTCAATCTCCTATAGAATTTATTGTGCCCAATTAGTCTCTACAGTCACTTATATCGTGGCACAATGATCTGACTCTGCACTTAATCGGGAGACAACAATCTTCTTCTTACTTCTCCATGAGATCAAATTTCCTCCAAAAAATACAGCAAAATTAGACATATATCTCTTAGAAAATAAAAATATATCATAATCTACATCACAAAATGCCTCAATATCATTATGTCCATGATTAGAATATAGAAGACCTAAACATGCATTGGGTTTTTGTTGGAGATTCCAAAAACGGAATTTTCTAACAACACAAGCAATACCAGGTCGAGCCATCATCGAATACATAAGAATCCCAATAAGTCGTCTATATTTTTGGAGTGAAGGAACCATCTTGGTGTCAATACGAAGTGATTTTTCTCCAGGTTCGAGGGGAGAGTCAACCGAATAAACTCGAGTCATTCCAGTCTATTGCAAAAGATCAATAATATAATCTCCGAGATAGAAAAAAATTGGTGCATTTGGAGACCTCAATCCCCAAGAAATGTCGTAGTGGACCCAAATCCTTCATGTGAAAATTATGATGAAGGATTTGAGTTGATCAATGTCAGAAATATCGTTGTCAGTAATGACAATGTCATCCAAAGAATATCAAGAGAATTTTTTCTCTTGTAGGATTGATGATAGAAAATATAAGAATATTTTATTCTTTGACACATGTCAAAGCTATGAACAACAGTGCAAAAGCACATGAACCAAGCACGAGGTGACTGTTTGAGGTCATAAAATGATAGATGAATGTGAAAAACCTTGAAAGACTCCTCCTGATCAACAAAGTCTAGTGATTGATCCATATAAACTTATTCATCAAGAAAACCATGAATTATTTTTAACATCCAGCTGATGAAGAGGCAAGTTATAGGAGGAAACAAAGAGATAAATAAGCAAATTGATGTCATCTTGGCTACCGGAGAAAAGGTAAAAAAGTAATCGATTTCATGCATCTACACATAACTCTTGGAAACAAGTTAGGCTTTGAGAAACAATTAAGAACCACCAGCATTGACACACACAATATAGATCCACATGCAACCAACAACATATTTATCTGAAGGTAGATGGAAAAGATCCCAAATATGATTGTTTTCAAAGACCTGAAGTTCATCCTCAATTGACGTTAACAATTCGGGATGGGATTTTACCTCAGATATAGTGCGCAGTGTCGAGTGAGAAACCAGTGTCGCAATATCATCATTTGTAGCTGCAGATAAGCCCTGATAATATTGACTCGAGCGGAAACCTTTGAGAAACACAAAAGGCAACATCAGTGATGAAGGATCAAGAGCAGATGAATCGTCAGGTGTGTTAGTAACATCAGGCCCCGGAGTGGTAGGTGTGCTAGATCGAATGGTGGGTTTACACCAAGAGAGGTGACAATTTGGGGGTTTCTGCATAGGTAGGGGTGATATACTAGAGAGATTGGTGCCGAGGGAGGGGAAATGCACAGGAGGAATCGCACAGGAACCGTCATGCAGGAGGCGTCACACAGGGAGCTGCCATGTAGGGAAGGGTCGTCGCAATAGAGGTGCAGACACGCACATGGTAGAAGGTACCATCGTGTAGGGGGTCAGTATGGAAGGATTCATCATGCGGGAGGTGGGATGTGTAGGGAGGGGCAATGGGAAAAGAGAGGAACACGCTAACCATCCTCTAATTCCATGTTGAAATAGAAACTGTACCTCACAGTGAGGTAGGATTATTTATTTATAAATGAGAAAAGGAATACAATAGATATCTCACACCAATGTGGGACATGGATATTAAAAATATATAATACTCTTAATAATATATATATGATAATAATATTTAAAAATATTTTGGTGTCTTTTTCATTAGATTAACCATTTTAGGAGGGTTGGATTGTCTCTCTTATTCCTTGATAAGAGTAAAATTTACCATTTCCATGGAAATCCTAGTTTTCCAGGAAACCCGCATGGATGAAAGAACACTCTAGGTTTTCCTTTAAATTCACATTGATCAGCTTCAAAAAAACAAGGCCTTATAAAATCATTTTGTATTTATGACTGAGGTTTTACTGGGCGCTCTTGGTTGCAGTTCTCAATGCCATCTCGAAGAGTCTCTCCCATTCCCATCAATAGCCATACACTTGCATTCGTAGGTTCAGACCAGGTCATAAATGTCCAGATAGGGGTTTAAAATCATTTGTATGGGAAATAATATAGCCCTAGGAGGGTGGGAAATTATTGGAGGAATGGGAAATTGGATTTCATAAAGAGGAAGATGACATGTAAAGCTTTGCAGGCCAGTTCTCTCAATGGGTAAGGGCTTGTAACCTCCAAAACTATGTTGTTGGAAGGGATAACAGATGGGATACGAATTATGGTATTAATTAAAAGGTGATCCAGCCATAATTTATGTGGAGGGGTTGTGATGGGAACCAGGTATTTCTGTTAAAACCTAAGAATGGGAGCTCAGTGTTCAGAAACAGGAAGAATTGCAGGATTTAATGAACATGAAACTATATAAGGCCTTCGATACCCTTAAAAAATTATTTCTAATATATAATATCCTAATGATATTATTATAAAACCAATATACTAAAAACAAAAAGAATAATGATAAGTCCGTTTTAACAATACAATACCAGGTCATACCCATCTCAACAAAATTCTAGTCATAATACCATGATCGAGGGTCTTCTTGGAAAAAAAATTAGCATAACACTGAAGCATTCCACAGAAATTATATTCTAGTGATAGTGATATGCACGTATTCAGAAGTTCATGGACTTGATAAACTATATCAGGCCTGAAATCTACTAGGTTCCTTCCATGTATTTGGAGAAAATTGGAATGGTCATCTGAGTTAAAAATCCGGAAAGTCTGCATGAACCAACACGACCAATAATAATCCTTAAATAGACAAAGGTATCCCATAAATTGTATTGATTACTTACACTGCACAAAAAAGAAGAAGAAAATTGTAGAAGCATGTGAACAATAACAAGAAGAATTCCTAAAACTTTCCACCCTAGAGAAAAAAATATAAATAATTATAAAAAATAGGGCATTAAAATAAAATTGTGTACCTTTCCAACTTTTCCAACTTCCAATGATGCATTTTCAAGGACAAATATGGCCCCCAACTTTGAGGTGGCTTCCGATGGGGAAACCAAAATTCTATGAAGTTCATCCACTGCCCTTCCTCCTCTTTGAAGCTCTTTTCTATATCTTCATTGTCATGGTTTGGATACTTCCATGGGAGCTTCATCCCCTTGGCTTTGTAGGCCTATACCATCTATTATAACACACTCTAGTAGAGACGGGTGTATCAAAGGGAAGAAAAGGCCAAAGCAGGGAGGAGAAAGGAAGTCGACTAAGCCTCGCTTGAAACAGGGGTGTCAAATAAATGTGTGCAGATTTTATAAAACCTACAAAAACCATTGGTAACCAAACTAAATGGATAAATTAACTGAACAAAGTATAACATGAAAAAACGAGGTATTAGGTGTATAAATGCGTTCAATCTAAAAAAATAACTTGGATTCTAATAGATACATATAAGATAAAGGAAATTATAAAAATATGTGACCATAAAAAAAGTTAAAACAATAAATAAACAAAATTAAAAACTTTAACTGATTACAAGGTACCAGAAAGAGAGATTTAGGGGGAAGGGGGTACAAAAAGCAAGGAAAAATGTCTTATTTTCTTGTAGGAGCAAGGAGGGGTACTTCATGTTTGGTTAACGTCAACAATGCATAGACACACACTCAACAAAACCCTAATTTTTGCATCAATGTAGAACCCTGTGATCAAAAAATGACGATATCCTGACTTAGATGAAATAAAATTTTAATAACACTAATACCAGTTCAATCCAAAAAAATAAGGGAAAAATCATATATAAAGGACTAAAATCAACAAACCCAGAAGAGAAAATCAATTAGTAATATGAAGGCACATATTTGAAAAGCTTTTAGCACATTCATATCCAAAGATAAGGATAAAAAATAGTGAAAGGCTGATTGTTCAGAAGCAGAATAGAGAGGCTCTGTTCACAGGTAAAGGGTAGGCAGGCGCTGGGTGTAAGAGAGAGAAGGTGGGATGGGGGAGGGAAAAGAAAGGATTTTCCGAAAGGATGGAGATGATGATATTATATCATGAGATATCTCTATCAAGTTGGTAGAGATATCCAGGGATAAAATATCCTCATCTCTTTCCTGGGGGGAAATCCTTTCTTTTCCCACCCAATCCCACCTTCTCTCTCTTACACTCAGCGCCTCCCCTTCCCTTTACCCATGAATAGAGCCTCTCCGTTCTTCATCTGAGCAATCAGTCTTTAACTATTTTTTATCCTTATCTCTGGCTATGAGTGTGATAAAAGCCTTTCAAATATGGACCTTCAGATTACTAATCGATTTTATCTTATGGGTTTGTTGTTTTTAGTCCTTTATCTATGAATTCTCCTGTGTTTTCAATATTGAACTGGTATTAGTGGTATTGACATTTGATTTCATCTGAGTCAGGATATCGTGTTTTGTTGATCACATGGTTCTGCGTTAATGCAACAATTAGGGTTTTGTTGGGTGTGTGGCCGTGCATTGTTGAAGTGAACCAAACATGAAGGACCCCTCCTTGATCCTGCAAGCACATTATGCATTTTTTCTTTCTTTTTCCCCCCTTCCCCCTAAATCTCTCTTTTCATCACCTTTTAATCATTTCCAAGTTTCTAGATTTTGTTTATTAATTGTTTTATCTTTTTTGATGGTCTCATATATCTGTACTTTCCTTGATTTTTATGTATCTATTGAAATCCCAGTTATCTTTTTAGATTGAACACATTTATACTCCTAACATCTCGTTTTTCATGAGACACTAGGTTGGTTCGGTTAATTTATCAGTTTAGTTTGGTTACCAATGGTTTTCTTAGGTTTTAGAAAATCCACACACCCTTATTTGACACTCCTGTTTCAAGTGAGGCTTCATCGGATTCCTTTCTCCTCCCTACTTAGGCCTATTCTTTTCTTAGATACACCTGTATCTACTAAAGTGTGTTCTAATAGATGGTAGAGACCTACAAAGCCAAGGGGATGAAGTACATGTGATCAACAAAATAAGATATCATGACTCAGATGACATAAAACTTTAATAACACTAATACCAGTTCTATCCAAAAAACTAGAGATAATTCATAGATAAAAGACTAAAATCAACAAACCCAAAAGAGAAAATCGATTATATTTGAAAGGCTTTTAGAACACTCATAGCCAAAGATAAGAATAAAAATAGTGAAAGGTTTATTTCTTGGATGCAGAACAGAGAGGCTATCATGACCTCAACCTAGCGGTCTCGAGCCGCAACTACCCCAAGCCTGCCTCTATAGGCTAGGGGCTGGCAACAAGCACCGAAGGTGTAACAATTTCAGGGAGGCCTTTTCCTAATTACCTATACACACAACCCACTCAATGCAAAAGTGCAGATTAAAAATGAAACCAAAGAATGAACAACTATAACCCAACCATAGTCATGCATCGACTTCTAAATAGAAAAAGTAAAGTGCTGGAAAGTACTCACAAGATAACTGAACAGAAAAAAGGGCAAAACACATGCCCAACCCGAAAGGTGCCTCAACCCGGCAACAGGTAAACAAAAGTAAAAAGATGGTGAGTCTCACACCTGAATGTCCTACTACGACCACTGAACAAAGACCAAGCTCTTGTGTCCTCTACGCTCCTCCGTAGTCTCGATCAACCTGTCTGTTGTCTGCAAGGGCACACCAAGTGCGGGCAAAGCCCAAGTAGGAGTGAGTATAAAGATACTCAGTAGGATGCCCCAAAATCTCAAGGTAGAAAAAAAGGAGGTACTAAAATGTTGAGCAATAGACAGAATAGATAACTGTGAAAGAGTATGGTAAATAGAGTGAAGCTCAACCCAACAAGAGAAAGGAAGTAGGCTCGTCCATCCAAGAGGAGCTAGACACGGAAAGCACGAGGCATACCCCGCGTGTCTTCGCCCCTCCTAAAAGGAGAGTAACTAAACCAAGGAGTGGGAATGAAAGTAGGGTGTATATATATATAGGTGCTCAACAAGAAACCCTAACGAGTGTCTGAGGGGATATCTATCTCCAAGGTCAGCCCAAGAAAAGTTTCCAATAGTTCTAAGGATATCCATCACTGATGCCCATCAGTCCCACACGTCAAAGCTGCCTCATCGCTAAATCGTACAACCAAGGGTCCCGCTCCGATAATCACAGAGTGAAGTCACTGATTTTCCACATAGAAAGGGCTGAGTCTGAAATAAGTCGTCGGGTAACCCACTGCCCAGCCCAGCAGGAGGGTAAACTCTAAGAGGTCGTCGGGTAACCCACTGCTCAGCCCAGCTGGAGTGTAAAATCTAATAGGTCGTCGGGTAACCCACTGCCCTACCCTATTGAAGGGTAAACCCGAAATTCAACAGGTAACCCACTGCCCAACCCCACTAGAGGGTATACCCTATGGTTAATAGGTAACCTACTGCCCAGACCCGTTGGAGGGTAAACCCTAAAGTCAATGGGTAACCCACTAACCAGTAGCGCTGGAGGGTAAACCCTATGGTCACGGGTAACCCATTTCCCAGCCTTGCTTGAGGGTAAACCCTGATACGCTGGTGGGTAACCCACTGCCCAGCCCCGCGAGAGGGTAAACACGGAACTAGTCCAATAACTCTGCACTGCTTGTGCCATCACTGGGTGTCACTAATCATCACTACCGTGTGTTGGTTCAGTGTGCATCAAAGGAACCTCCGACCAACACCCTTTCATGTTTCCACATTTAGTAAGATCTCGAAAGAGGCTCCACATGCCCAAACATATTACACTGTTGTAATCCTCGCGGAAAAACACACGAGATAGACTACTTACTAGCTGGAAACAGACTCCCAATGAAAAATTTATTCAGCACCGCTTTATTCCCATACAATGTATTGTGGGGCCCACACCTCTTTCCCAAAATATTTTGGATAAACTGCGCCATCGTGATGCTCTCGGAAAAAAATGCCGAAACAACTACTCATTCGCCCCAAACGGACGTCTGATGAAAAAGTCGCAAACCACTACTCGCAACTTAAAAGACAGCCCGTGGGGCCCACAACTCAACTCCAGATTCAATACCTGAAACGACCCTGTAAAAATTCTTCTTGATTCCGGGGGAATAATGCCAATTACGGAACCTTAAACGGACTCCGGATGTGCTAGCACCATCCGAAAGAAGAATCCTGGCGAGGTACTTAATGAGCGTGTCGTGCCACCGAGCCCCCATCTCGGGAATTAAAAATCCCCAAGTCCATCTCAAAAACTAAGACTCAATCCAAGGATCATGCTGTCGTAGATAGAATGCAAAACTGACACCCGTAGTGAATGTTACGTGTGTCTGAAGACAAGGGGGCTAACCCCTTAGGCATGGACCGACCCGGTCTAGCCGGTCCACCCGGCTTGGGCCGGCCTGCAGTGTCGGCCCACAGTCTTATCGCGTGGCCCGGCCGCTGCCCCATGGTCCACCCGTGCTGACCGGTCCTCGTGGCCGGTCGCTGTCCCGCGCGGAGACCCGCCGAAGGCGGGTCTCTGTATCTCGCTCGGGGTCGCGCGCCGCGATTCCCGTCGCTCCCTACACCGGCGACCTCCGTCCCGGACCGCCTGCGCTGACCGCCTAGGAGCCGCATGCCACTGCCTAGGAGTCGTGCTGTGCCGCCGCCTGGGAACCGCCATGCCGCCGCCAGGGAGCCGCCGCGCCGCTACCGTCGCCCGCTGGACCACCACGCGGAGCCTCCAGAAACCCTAGAACCGCCGGAAAACCCAAAATTTGGACGATAAACATCTCGGGGTCACCTCGGACACCCCAAGACTCCAAAATTAGATCCTAAAGGATATTTGGGAATCTCAAATCGACCCCTACACAAATATGGTCTTCTCTCGATAGTAAAACAACATTTCGATGCTACAAATTGCATTTGAAGAGGTTGCGGAAATTAAAAACGAAAATACATGAGCCTACCTCGCAGGGCGTAGCCCATCGCTTCGCCGAGGATACACCAGAGCCGTCGTGCCTTGGAGAGGTTGGGAGAGGGGCTTGATGATTTTTCAGAGGGATTACTCTAGGGAGAGGCAAGGGGGAAGAAGGAGGATGGGTGGGTGTTTAAGTAGGAGAGAAACTAATTAAAAATTTAATTAGTTTTAAACTCCCACCAGTAGGCCCATACCCAAACTCTCGACGGGGTCAAGGTTAAGCCTCTCCTAGGGTAAAAACCACGTTCTGAGCGCAAATGTGGTCTCTAAATTTTAATCTGAGCCTCCGTTCAGAAGTTATAAAGTTCTGGCCCGGGGCTGCTAAATTATGAAAACGCCCCTGGTGGCGTTTTTCACAGAAAGTCCACCCCCACGAAAGTTACACCCCTCATAGGGTAAACGACACACTCCGAACTCAACGGTGCGCTCAGTTTTACCATATGAGCAGCTGTTTAAGAGTAATTCTGTTTATTTGGCGTGTCTAGTGTGAACGCACTTAAAATTTAATTCCGGCCACACCAGGGCTCGGAATCTCACGCCGTCTGAACGCCCTGCTCTAGAATAACATCAAGAAAATTTTAAAGTCTTAGAGGCTCAAAACCTGGGTTCTTATATCATTCCCTAATTCGAGTTTTTCATCCCCGAAAAAAAACTATAAAAACAACTCAGGATACTGAGCCTGCATCTGGATCTCCCACTCCCCGGTGCTCTCCTGCACCCTCTCGTGCTGCCACAACATACGAACCAAAGGAATGGTCCATCCATGCAGTGTCTGCTCCTACCGGTCCTCAATCTCCATCAGGTGCTCTACAAAGGTAGATCCATCCTTAATGTCCATCTCTCTCCGGTTGATGATGTGCATAGGGTCATGCACGTATTTCCTTAGCTGCAACACGTGGAAGACATCATTCACCCTCTCCAGCTGTGGGGGAAGAGCAAGACGGTAGGAAACCTCACCAACCCTGCACATGATCTCAAAGGGCCCAATGAACCTTGGGGATATCTTGCCTCCCCGGCCAAACCTCCTTGTACCATGCTACAGAGAGACTTTCAAAAAGACATGGTCCCCTTACTCGAACTCTAAAGGACTGCGATAGCGGTCTATGTAGGACTTCTGTCTGCTCTGAGCCATCCTCATCCACTCACGAATGACCTGCACCTTATCCTTCATCGCCCGCACCAAATCTGGGCCCATGAGGGAGGTCTCCCTGACCTCCGTCCAGCACAACGGTGACCTGCACGGTCTCCCATAGAGGGCCTCAAAAGGTTCCATGCCGATAGTAGATTGGTAATTGTTGTTATACGCAGAATCCACCAAGGGAAGGTGATCCTCGCAGCTTAGGCCAAAGTCTAACATGCACGCCCTGAGCATATCCTCAAACACCTGGATAGTACGCTCGGTCTGCCCATCCGTCTGGGGGTGAAAAGCTGTACTCATCCGCAACCGAGTCCCGAATGCCTCCTGCTGGACTCGCCAGTAACGCGACGTAAACTGTGCATCTCAGTCAGAGATGATCATTGAGGGTACCCCATGAAGGCGAATGATCTACCGAACATATATCTGCCCTAGAATCTCCACCGAACTCTACTCCCTGGTGGCAAGGAAGTGTTCCGACTTCGTGAGTCAGTCCACTATCACCCAAATGGAATCATATCCCTTCACTGTGTGCGGAAGCCCTGTGATGAAGTCTATAGATATGCCTTCCCACATCTACTCCGAGATATCATGGGGATGCAACAACCCTGCTAGAACCTGATGCTCTACCTTCCCCTGCTGACAGGTAAGACACCGAGAAATGAACTCAGCTACACTCTGCTTCATGCCGGACCATAAAAACTGCCGCTGAAGGTCTCTGTACATTTTCCCTACACCGGGATGTAGAACCTAGGGAGAAGTGTAGAATTCCCGCATCACCTACTCCCGCATCTCCACTGGTACTACAGCTCACCCACGGAACATGATCTCATGATTCCATCCTTCAGAATACCCATCAGGTGCATGGGCCATGGATATCTGATCACACAGTACCTCGCGGTCTACATCCCCTAGCTATGACTCTCTCACACACTCAAGGAGCGAAGGAGTCAACACCATCAATTTTAGAAAAGACATACCCTACTGCTCCACCAAGGTCAGCCATAGGGAAGCCAATTGATCTGAATCTTCCCGCACTAAACCAGCCTGGGACTTCCTGCTAAGGGCATCTTCTACTATGTTTCCCTTCCCTGGAGTGTAGACTATCTTGAAATCATAGTCTTATAGAAACTCCAGCCAGTGCCTCTGCCTCAGATTCAAATCCCTCTGAGTGAATATGTACTTGAGGCTCTGGTGGTCTGAGTAGACTACAAAACGCTCACCTAGAAGGTAGTGTATCCATAACCTCAAGGTGAAGACCACCGTTTTGAGCTCCAAATCGTGAGTCGGATAATTCTTCTCATGGGGACTCAACTGCTTAGAAGGACTTCTAGAACTGATTAGTCTAGGTTAACGGTCATCCCTTTCGCATCAATTCTATCAAAGAGGCAACAATCCTAGAGAAATCTTCCACAAACCTCATTTATTACCCTACCAAACCAAGGAAGCTCCGCACCACTGACGCATTCTTGGGTGGATCCTAATCAAGCACTGCCTCTATCTTTGCGGGATCTATGGCCAATCCCTGCTCCGTAATGACATTCCCCAGAAAGTGAACCTCATGAATCCAGAACTGACACTTCGAGAGCTTCCCATACAGTAGGTGCTCCAAGAGTAAGTCTAGGACTATCCTCAAATGCTCTGCATGCTCCTCCTCCATCACATATTAGATGAGTATGTCGTTAATAAAGACAACCATAGACCGGTCCAAGTACGGCTGGAATATATGGTTCATCAAAGCCATGAAAACGGTGGGGGCATTTGTCACGCCAAATGGCATCACCAGAAACTCGTAATACCCATAACGATAACAGGAAGACAACTTTAGGATGTCAGCCTCACGAACCCGCAACTGGTGGTAGCCGGATCAAAGATCAATCTTGGAGAACCACTTCGTACCTCTCAATTGGTCGAAGAGGTTGTCGATCCTCAGAAAAGGGTACTTGTTCTTTATCATAGCCTGATTCAGGTGATGATAATCTACACAAAGCCGTAGACTCCCATTTTCCTTTTCTATAAACAAAACTAGAGCTGCCCAGGGGGACACACTAGGCCTGATGAATCCCTTCTCATAAAGGTCCTCCAACAGAATTCATAGATCCCAAATATTTGTGGGTTCCATTATATATGTTTCACATGATATCGGGGTATTCCCCAGCTATAAGTCAATGCGGAACTCCATCTCTCGCCTCAGAGGTAGTCCCGAGCATCCTCAGGAAAGACGTCCATGTAGTCCTCTACAACGGTAGGGATCCAGGTTCCTGTATATTCTTCCGAGAGAAATGCTTTCCAACTGGTGGGAAAAAGGTCTTGCTCTCTTGCTTAGAGTACCCATAAGCTCTGCCACGAGGTCTCATTCACCAAGGATAATGAACCTCATCCCATCAGAATGGATGCATCTGACTAGTCTGCGCCGACATCCAATCTGGGCGTGAACCATGGAAAGCCAATACCTGCCCAAGATGACATCATAAGGTTCCATTGTGATGATGAGTAGGTCCCACATGAAACTCTCTCCTCCAAATGATAGTTCACATTGTCTACAGATAAAGGTCACCAATGAGGCACTTCCTGTAGGAACCTTGAGGCTAAGTTCAAGTGTCAGCACCTCTACCGGAAGCTCCAACTCCCATACCAAAATCAGGGATATAATGGAGTGGCTAGAGCATGTTTCTACTAGTACCAAAGAAAGCGTAGATTAAACAAAAAGCGTACCTCAGACCATCTCGTGTGCTGGGGGGTCGTGAACACCCATAGCCTGAAGCTGCCCGCGGCCCCTACCGCCAGCTCCCTGAGCCTGGCATGGGCCACCCAGTGGTAGCGGTGGAAGGACCTCAAAACTCCATACCCCACCTCCAGGTCATGCTGTTATGCCTGCACCGCCTCCCTAAGGGCCACCCTGTCCTCGCTTGGGGGATCCCTAGTCATGGCGCTGCCTCTGCCGCTGCGGTGCGCCCACTACCTGCGACAGCTACTCGGTACGCCTGGTTGGGCAGTCCTGTGCTAGGTGACCCTATCCATCACAAGCATAGCTCTGAATCTCTCCTGACTACCCCGGTGATCTACAGAGCCACTTTAGTGGATCAACTTGCCCCTGAATCTGCTCACGGAAGGGTCTCCTTGATTGAGGCTCTGCTCTCTGCCGCATGCCTGCTATCAAAAACTCTGCTCTGAAGCGGCCATTGCTAGGCCCTGTCAGCTGGTGTCCCTCAACCAAGAATCTCTCTATCACAAGCAACCTCTCTAGCACCCTGGCATAAGTACAGATGAACAGGGGAACTACAGTAGCACATAATCTCCCTGTGAAGACCCTGCTCAAACTTCCGCACCCGAAAGTAACTATCACGGACCATATCCTGCGAGTAGCATGTCAGATCATTAAACTGGGCCGAGTACTGTTCCACGTTCATCCCCCCTGCTTCAGCTTTAGAAGCTCATGAATCCGAACAGATCATAAAAAGAGGGGGAGTACTCCTCCCGGAAGAGATGTTGGAAGCTATCCCACATGAGAGACGACTCGTCGTGGGCCTGCGTAACCAACCCCCACCAACACCTGGTCGTCCCGAGGAAAAGGCTGGAAGCTAGGGCTACCATCTGGTCTGCAGGTGTCCGTACCAGCCTGAAAAGCCGATCCACAGACTCTAGCCAGTCTTCCGCTGCTTGGGGATCTGGGTCTCTGCAGAACTTATGCGGTCTCTGACACTAAAAGTCACATAGCGCACTCATTCTATGCTCAACCTTGGCCTATGATGTAGGTACTAACTACTTATCTCTAGGTGGAGGGGCTACTGATGAAGCACTGGGTGGATGGGGATCACGTGAGGGTCCCTGAACTGAAGCCTCATCACTCTCCAGGTCGTCATCACGAACTGGAGAGGGTAACCTGGCCGGCTGTTATCGTGGGGGAATCTTGAAAATTATCTAGTATTACAACAATCAGATGAGCATATATATATAACAGTAATCACAAAGGGGAGATGGCTCAACAAGGACAGTCAAATACTCAATCCTACCGGATGCATGTTCCAAAGTTCCTTGCAACAAATGTCTCAGCGTGCTGAGTCGACAAGTGGGTAATCAGGGTCCTGGTGAATGGATACGTCGGCCGCCCATACCATCACTGGAATCCCTGGCCTGAGAGCCGCTCTCGAGAAACATCGACACTATTGCACTAAATCCCAACCAATTCCTTTTTAGGGACGTCCGAATAATACCACAAGGAAAGAACCACCTTTGACACCACTTTGTCACGACCCGAACCTACTGGTCTTGAGCCACAAATACCTTTAGCCCGCCTCCATAGGCTAGGGGCTAGTGACAAGCGCCGAAGGCATAACAAAATTGGGGAGGCCTTTGCCTAAGTACCTGTACACACAACCCACTCAATGCAGAAGTGCAGAGTAAAAATAAAACCAAAGAACGAACAACTATAACCCAAACACAGTCATGCATCGAATTCTAAATAGAAAAATTAAAGTCCTGAAAATTATTGACAAGATAACTAAACAGAAAAAAGGGCAAAACACGCTCCCAACCCAAAAGGTGCCACAACTCATCAATAGGTAAACAAAAGTAAAAATTTGGGGAGTCTCATACATGAAAGTACTACTACAACCACTGAATGCAGCCCAAGATCCTATGTCCTCTTTTCTCCTCTGTATTCTCGATCAACCTGTCCGTCGTCTGTAAGGGAACACCAAGTGCGGGAAAAGCCCAAGCAGGGGTGAGTATAAATATACTCAGTAGGATTCCCCGAAATCTCGAGGGAGAAACAAAGAAGGTACTAAAATGGTGAGCAGTAGATAGAACAAAGAATAGTGAAAGTGTATGGTAAATAGAGTGTCGCTCAACCCAACAAGAGAAAGGAAGTAGGCTCGTCCGACCAAGAGGAGCTAGACATGGAAATAACATGGCATACGCTACGTGTCTTCGCCCCTCTTAGAAGGAGAGTAACTGAACCCAAGGAGTGGGAAAGAAAGTAGGGTGTATATATATATATATTTTCTCAACAAGAAACCCGAATGAGTGTGTTAGGGGATCTCTATCTCTAAGCTCAGCCCAGGAAAAGTCACCAATAGTTCTAAGAATATCCATCACTGATGCCCATCAGTCCCGCATGTCAAAGCTGTCTCATTGCTAAACCATACAACCAAGGGTCCCGCTCTGGTAATCACAGAGAGAAGTTACTGATTAGACACATAGAAAGGGATGAGTCTAAAAGATTTCATCAGGTAGCCCACTGCCCGGCCCAGCAGGAGGGTAAAATCTAAGAGGTCGTCAGGTAACCCACTACCCAGCCCTGCTGGAGGGTAAACTCTAAGAGGTCGTCGGGTAACCCACTTCCTAGCCCCGCTAGAGGGTAAACCCTAAAGTCAATGGGTAACCCACTGCCCAGCTCTGCTAGAGGGTAAACCCTAAGGTTAATGGGTAACCCAATGCCCAGCCCCGCAGGAGGGTAAACCCTAAAGTCAATGGGTAACCCACTGCCCAGCCCCGCTAGAGGGTAAACCCTAAGGTCAATGGGTAACCCATTTCCCAACCTCACTGGAGGGTAAACCTTGATACGCCGGTGGGTAACCCACTGCCCAGCCCCACTGGAGGGTAAACCTGGAACTGGTCCAATAACTCCACACTACCCATGCCATCACTGGGTGTCACTAATCATCACCATCGTGTGTTGGTTCGGAGTGTGTCAAAGGAACCTTCGACCAACACCCTTTCATGTTTCCACATTTAATAAGATCTTGAAAGAGTCTCCGCGTGTCCAAACAGATTAAACCGTTGTAATCCTTGCAGAAAAACACGCGAGATAGATTACTTACTCGCTGGAAACATACTCCTGAAGAAAAAGTTATTCAATACCACTTTATGCACATACGATGTATCATGGGGCCCACACATCGGTCCTGAAAGAGGTCGAGCGAACTGCGCCATCATGATACTCTTGGAAAAACATGCCAAAATGACTACTCATTCGCCCCGAACAGACGTCTAATGAAAAAGTTGCAAAATGCTGCTCACAGCTTAAAAGACGGCCCGTGGGGCCCACACGTCAACTCCAGATTCAAAGCCTGAAGCCACCCTAGACAAATGATTCTCGACGCCGGTGGCAGAACACCGCTGACGACACCTTAAATGGACTCTGGATGTGTTTGCGTCATCCGAAAGAAAAATCCAAGCGATGTACTTAACGAGCGTGTCGCGCCACCGAGCCCCCGTCTCGGAAATTAAAAAACCCCAAGACAATCTCAAAAACTCCAAATCGATCCGAGGATCCTGTTTCTATAGATGACATGCAAAACCGACACCCGTAGTGAATGTTACGGGTGTCTGAAGACAAGAGGGCTAACCCCTTAGGGAAGGACCGGACCGGTCCGGCCGGTCCACCTGACTTGGGCCGGCCCGCGCTGACCGGCCCGACCCGCGACCCTTCTGTGAATCCCGACCGCTGCCCCGCAGTCCACCTGCGCCGACCAGCCCTCATGGCTGGTCATTGTCCCGCATGAAGTCCCGCCTAAGGCGGGTCTCGTTCTCTGGCTTAGGGTCGCACGCCGTGACCCCCGTCACGCCCGGCACCAGCTACCTCCGTCCCGGACCACCTGTGCTGACCGCCTGGGTGCCGCGTGCCGCCTCTTGGGAGACGCACTGCGCTGCCTCCTAGGAACCGCCGCTCTGCCACCTGGGAGCCGCCGCGCCTCCACCGTCGCTCGCCAGACCACCGTGCAGAGCCGCCAGAATCCCTGGAACCGCTGGAAAACCCAAAATTTGGCCGGAAATATTCCTGGGATCACCCCGGACACCCAGGGACTCGAAAATTTGATTCGAAAGGATCGTTGGGAATCTAAAATCGAAAACTACGCAAATATGGGCTTCTCTAGATAAGAAAACAGCATTTCGATGCTACAATTTTCATTTGAAGAGGTTGCGGAAATTAAAAACGAAAATACCCGAGCCTACCTCGCAGGGCGTAGCCCGTCGCTTCACCGACGATTCGTTGTAACTGCCACGCTTTGGAGAGATGGGGAGAGGGGATTTATTCTTGTTGTGAGGGATTCCTCTAGGGAGAGGCAAGGGGGAAGAAGGAGGGAGGGGTGGGTGTTTAAGTAGGAGAGAAACTAATTAAAAATTTAATTAGTTTTAAACTCCCACCAGTAGGCACGTACCCAAACTCTCGGCGGGGTTGAGGTTAAGTCTCTCCTAAGGTAAAAACCACGTTCTGACCACAATGATGGTCTTGAAATTTTAATCTGAGATTCCGTTTAGAAGTTATAAAGTTCACGCCCGGGGCCACTAAATAACGAAAATGCCCCTGGTGGCGTTTTCCATAGAAGGGCCGCGCCCACGAATGTTACACCCCTCCTAGGGTAAACAGTATTCTCTGGACCCAAAGGTGCCCTCATTTTTCCAATCCGAGCAATCTTTTAGGAGTTATTCTATTTATTTGGCGTGTCTACTGTGAACGCACTTAAAATTTAATTTCGACCACACCGGGGCTCAGAATCACATGCCGTCTGAACGTCCTACTCTGGAATATCATCAAGAAAATTTGAAAGTCTAACAGGCTAAAAACCCATGTTCTTACAGAGGCTTTGTTCATGGGTAAAGAGAAGGAAGCAGTTAGGTGTAAGAGAGAGAATGTGGTATGGGGGAGGGGAAAGAAATGATTTGCCTAATGGAAGGATATGAGGATATTCTATCCCTGAATATCTCTACTAAGCAGTGTCAGACCAATAAAAATAATTTCCCAAGGTTTTCATTCAAAATGTTTCCTTTTTATTTTTTTAAAAGACACAAAACAATGATCATATTGAATCATCAAATAAAAAAACTATAAATATTATAATAAATATAAAAAATTCTAACATGATTTTATCTAGGATGCAGGATGAAGGCAACCTGACTCGATGAAGATCCCCCTGTGAAGATTTCAACCCTCCAAACACCTAAAGTCGCCTCAAGAACAATGTGATCCACCATGAGCCATAGGTCGCCTCGGGATGATGCACCAGGCACCACTGCCTTTGGATGATGCACCACTGCCTTGACAAACACCCTGCATGATGATGCGACAAACAATGAATGGTGTGGCACCACGAGAGATGGACGTAGGGAAATGGATGCAGTGGGAGAGAGAAGGCGACTGGTTGTCCCCTCCCACTATTTTCCCTAGCCCACAGGATTGCGAGGCTTGCCCTTGGGCCGAACCTGCTACCGAGGCGAGTAGGGGTGCATAACAGGACTGGACCAGTGCAGACCAAACCAAAGCCCGCATTTTACTATCCAAGAAATGGCCAGCCCATTTAAGACGACATTAAATGCAGGCTCAAAAAAGTTCAATCTGTGGATAGGACTGGCCAGCGGGCCATCCCGAATTGCATAAAATTATTTTAAAAAAATTTTAGGACCAAAAAATTTACATATCATCCATAATTCAGGTTTAATTTAAGAAATAAATTATCACTACTTACTGGGAAGAAAAATAAATCACTACAATAACTAAATTACCCATATTAACCACATGAAAGTAATATGTATTTTATAACACTGGAAGAAAACATCCAAACTAAACACTATTTATAATAGAAAAAGTAAAAAATACATGAAATTATTTAATTCAAACCACATTTTTGCCACATTGCAACCAGTATAATGGAAATCAAACTAAGTAATAGATATAATTAACATAACACATAAGAAATTTATTTAGAGATAAAAACATGTATGATATAAGATTAAAAATAATAAATGAAACTTTAAATGAATTAAATGAACCAAAAAAAATATAAAACAAACATGTTTTCCTGTTGATGTTGGAATACTATATCAAACAAAAGTAAATTTGGGTCCTCAAATTAAATCAATAAAACATTCAGACCAAATAAAAATCAACAAAGAATATAAATAAAACAAAATATTTTTTTAAATACATTAAAATATACAACTATTTTATTTGAACAGTAAATATAAACCAAATAAAAATACTAATTATTGAGAATGAAATAAGAACACCTCTGTGAGAAAGAGGAGTGAGTATATACTTCCACGACTAGAAACAAGGAATCACGACACTGTATCCATCTCAAAAAATGGAAAATCAAATGAATTGGTATTTAATAGAAATAATATACTGAAAAAAATAAGAGAACACAAACTATGCATAAATAAGAGAGGTGAAGGGAGGAGTAAGTTAATATACAAATATTAGGGTTTGTCCCTCTCACTTGGTTGTAGATTATCCAGAATCCTATCTGAAAGCATGCAGTGGAGAAAAAGGAAGGGTCAGGAAGATTTAGTTAGGGTTCAGGTCGGACAGATTTGGAAAAATAGGAAAGCTCCAAACAGTTTCATTGGAAGAAGTGAAGATTCGGTCGGTATGATGGGATGGCCCACTACAATAGGAGAGGGAGCGTTGAGTCGGCGTAGGGAGGGAAGGGAGTCAGAGGGGCCTGAAATTTCCAGGTGGGAGATGGAATAAAGAAGAGGGTGGGAGGAGGGAGTGGGGAGCGTGGGATTGCGTGCGATGTGCGAGGGAAGTGAGGGGAGCTGTCGTTGTGTAATATGGTTTGTAGAAAACAAAACAAGGTGTGTGTGGGGGGGGGGAGGGTCATTGAAAATCAATCAATATTTTTTAATTGCATGTTATGACCATAAATCATCATTTTCCCAAATAAAAATCAATCAATCTTTTTAAAAATCAATCTAATTTTGTACGGGGAAGCACATAAAACTAAAAAAAATCAATCTAATTATTTTTATAATAGAAAAATTATTTGTTTTTGCTTCATTGAAGTGATTTTTAAGAACCTATGAAGTATAACCATCCTTGTGAAATTCGGTATTGGCTTCGTCACTTTTATCAAATCTTTCTTGACTGAATTCATGTTCTAAATCTCCAAGTGGGAGATTGAATGACAAAGAGAGTGGGGGGAGGGAGTGGGGGTGAGTGGGACTGCATGTGATGTGCGAGAGAAGTTATGGGAGGTGTCATTGTTTAATATGGTTTGTAAAATACAAAAAAGGGGGTGGGGTGGGGGCAATGAAAGTCAATCAATCTTTTTCAATTTATTTTTATGACTATAAATCCTCATTTTCCCAAATAAAAATAAATATAATTTTTTATGCGGAAGTGCATGAAACTAAAAAAAATCAATCTAATTATTTTCATAACACAAACATTATTTGTTTTTGTTTCATTGAAGTGATTGTTAGGATTATATAAAGTAAAACCATCTTTGTGAAATTTAATGTTGACTTCATCACCTGTATCAAATCTTTATTGATTGAATTCATGTTCTAAATCTCCAAGTGGGAGATGGAACGATGGAGAGAGTGTGAGGAGGGAGTTGGGGCACATGGGACTTCATGCAATGTGTAAGGGAAGTGAGGGGAGTTTTTTTGTTTAATATGATTTGTAAAAAACAAAAAAAAAGTGGGGGCAATTAAAATAAATCAATATTTTTTAATTTCCTGTTATGACCCTAAATTATCTTTTAAAAAAACTCTTTTTAAAAATAAATCTGATTTTGTATGGGGAAGAACATAAACCTAAAAAAATAAATCTAATTTTTTTATAAGACAAAAAATATTTGTTTTTGTTTCATTGAAGTGGTTTTTAAGATCGTCTAAAGAAAAATCGCCTCTATGGAATTTAATGTTTCGTCACCTATATCAAATCTTTCTTGATCAAATTCATGTTCTAAATGTAACTACAAATAATATGTTAAGTAAAATTTCAGACAAACTTCATAGACTAAAACGAGATGAAGTTGCAATAGTTTTAAAATCTTGATTTATATCCATCATCTAGTTGAATAATTTAATGTCATATTTCATTTGAAAGTACTGAAATGAAAAATGAAATGAATTTCCATATAGAAAAATGAATTATACATAATAAGTTCTCGAGAATAGGTATCAATGCAGTTTATATGAACGTAACTTTAGAAAACTATATTATGCACATAACTATAGAAAACTATATTATTCACGTAACTATAGAAAAATATATTATAAAAATGGAACCCAATCAACATAATATATTTAATAGTATTTAATGATCACAACACAACAATTAATGAAGAATAATTTGAATGATCATAGTGTATATACCCCTGCAAATTGATACTGGAAGTTTTGTATTAGAAGTTAAATAATAGAAAAAAATATCTTAATTCCCTTTATTTTCAATATGGGTATATGCGTTATGATCAAACAAAAACACATCGTTTAAAATTGTATAGTTGGTCTAAAAAAATGAGTTTAAACCTACATAAATAAAGGTAATTAAAATGTATAGTTTGTTTAAAAATAGTTTAAACCAACTTAAATAAAGGGAATTAAAATGTAATAAAAAACATTCAATAAACTAATTGTACATGTTAAATAATAGATATGAAATATTTTAATCTTCGTTATGTGGTAAATAATATAAAAAGGTTGGTTAAAAAAAATGAAACTAACTGCACTAAAATGAATTGAAAGTAATTTTACAAACAAAAACATGTGGTGAATGTCCTCTTTATAAATATGTTTTCAATTTAGAATTGAAACATATAGGAAATTAAATATTTCATATCATTGGGTATGAAGATGAAATTGTTATATCACTTGAAATAGATCATCGGGAGGTTGCATCATAAATCACAACTGATAAGGAAATAAAATTTAAAGTTAGGCCCCAAAAAATAACTATATATGTTATGTGAAATGGGTTTTAATGATGTACTCTGAGATCATTTAAAGAGTTATTGAAATCTCTAATTTGTTCTGCATTATCTGTAATGAAGGGAACTTTGAAAGAATTTTGTTCTAATTATTGTTTTCTATTTCGTATATTGAATTCCAACACTTCAACATCGACAAGAATAGTTTTATATTGGAATACGTATAGGTTAGCTAGAAATCTAAACTCATCATTCTCCAACATATTATAGAATTGCTTTCATTATAATTTTTACATCCATAAGAAAAGAATATATGAATATTATTCAATTACCCGAATTCATATATATCTTAACTCTAAATTTTATGTTGATATAAATTTCCTAACTTGTTTTTTGAAGAGGACGACCACAATAGATCTATTATTATCATTTATTAGTAGTTGGGCTTGGTATCTGAGAGAATAATGTATTCAAGTTAGACTAAGTTTAAATTTATATCAAAGATGTAATAAATTGATATTTTTGAAATGCACCATTCAATGTCTCAAAAAATTATGTAAGATAGAAATGTAAATTGTTTTATATTATAATAACCAAATGTTTTAAAATTATTAACGATATATTCAATCTATTGGGTGTAAATTTCTATGGCATTCTTTTAAAGTGAATGATCATTGGAAACCACACTATGATAGTTAGAAAATGTCATAAAAAATGAATATAAGCTTGGGAATTTATGAAGACTACCTTGGAATAATTGACGGAGGTGATGAATTATAGTTATGATGCCAAATGTTTCCATTCAAGTGATCTACCTCCTTTCTACAGGAAATTCATTGTTCATAATACCAGTTGAAGTTACATTGAATTTTTTCACTATATCCATCATTGTGCACTTTGTAACCTGTAATCCAAGAAATTAATCATTAATGTGTACCATGATTTAACTGTTTTTCTGATGAGTTAAGAGTAAAAATTTAACTACCACTAATGAAATCCATTATCCGACATCGGTGCATGATCTAATTTCTAATATTGTTTTCCTCTTATCAATCATCCAGAATAATTTTACAGAGGATATAGAACATATATAAGATTTTGTTCTCATGTTATCACATGTTTTTTAGTATTTTAACCATACCAATGACTAAATAATGTTAATAAATTTTTAAAAGAAACAAAATCAATGATTTAAGAAGTTTGAAGCATTAATATGTTTCTGTTGATATAAAATTCAAAAAGTTACCATTACCAGTATCTTAGCAAAAATACATCATCATATATTAAGTTAAAAATGATATATTGTAACATCCCAGGTAAATAAAAAATATTAAATTTTTATATTTATTAATATTTTTGAATTAAATATTAATTTTACTTTAATATGGATGCTATGTCCGATAGTGTACTCAACACGCAACAATGGGTTTCTTTGAAATCTTATGTTTCACAGAACTTTGAGTTATACTGAGAAATAATATAATAATATTATTATTTTAAATAGTAGTTAACACCTAGACATTGTATTTGCGGGAATGAACAGAACTAACTGCAATATGATTATATATGTTTCTTAAATATCTTTACCTTTATCCAATAAAAGTTAGAGGCTTAAAATGTGAATGAATCCAATTTTAAGCATAAATACCCTAATATTCTTTAAAAATATGATTTACAACCTTTTGATGGAGAACCATTTTTGAATCTATTTTTTCACTTTTATATGTTCTATTTGACAAAATAACTTTTTTTAGAATCGGGACATCAAAATTTACTTTGGATGAAATTTTGGTATTTTTATGATAATGTTCATTTTTAATGAATTGCGAAAAAATGATGCATTTTAATTAAAAACTACAATTTAATCTAATTTATTTAATTGGTTTTAAAGTGTAATTAGGTTATATTTTTACCATTTAATCCAATTTTGGTAATTTGAAGTAATTTCAGTTTGAAATTGGACATAAATAAGTGTAAATCTTTTGATAGTTATTATTTCTTAAAAACAATCTTTTATTTTGACAAAGAGAATTAATTTAAAATTAATTTCTGCAACTTATGTGTTTTGAATTTGGAAAAATGGATTCTATATTTGGAATTATGAGGTCCAAATTGAGTAAATATGTAACTTTTATTTTTAAACATTATGAATAGTAACTTTAGTATATATTTTATTTACCATTGTTAAAGGCTAACTCTGGTAAATAAGGGTAAAAAATAATATTATGATAATATTAAATTATCCTAACACATGTATTAATGCTATTGGATGATACATGTCCGACCATGTGCATCCTTGGGTCTATTTTGGGACCCCATGGAGCCACTTGTAAGTGAAAATGACACTTTATAAAAATTAATTTAAAGTTAAGGAAAATGTAACATAAACATATATCTATTAGTAAAACAATTTTTATAATGGGTTATATAAGTGATATTTTAGATTATAAATATTAATTAAAATATAAAAATATTTTATATATCATGGTATTTTATTTATAATTTTTATACATCAAATAAAAAATTTTATTTATGACACAATGATGATGTAATTATTACCTCATTAATGGATGTTTTAAATAAATGAGATTATAAATATTAAAATAAATTTATTTTGAAACTTAGGCCATAAAATAATTTTATGGATGATTATAAATTGTTATATTTTAATTAATATAGGTTTTTTGAAATAATAAAGTTATATATTTTTTAAAAATCTTGATATGAATATTTTATAAATTGACACAAATGAGTTTTTAAATTGAATACTATTTTATTAAATGATAAAATATTCCTATAAATCTAAGATTCGTCCAAATGACATATATTATGTTATAAATGTCATTAATGATCCATTTTTTGTCTTTTTTAATTTTATAGTAACAATATTAACCATATAGAATGAATATACAAGAAGACATGATAAAAGTTAAATTAGTTTACTAAGGGTTGAAGCTAAATGATAAGGTTAACAATGAAACCAGAACTTGTCTAAAATCTATTGGTTGAGAGGATTTATAATAATAGTTACTTTATATTCGAATTAAATTAGGTGGGGGATTTTTGAAATCCAAATTCTATTTATAATAAAATAATATTTTCAAACTTTCTTAAAGAGCCCCTCCTCCCTCTTATAAAAGGCCACCAACTCTAACACATTACTCAAACCTATCAAGCCCCTTGGATCATCCAAAATCTGCCAAAATAATCTCTAAAAATCCCTATATTCATCATATAAGTATTACCCTTTTCATTAGTAAATTCAAGAGATCCCTTTGGCTCAAATCAAAACTAGTTACCCGATTAGAGGTAACATCTTCTCTCAAGTTTCTTTCCATTATTTTTTCCTTCTCCGCTCTCTATTCTCTTATTATTATTTATTTATATAAAAAAACCAGTATAATAAATATAATATGTTGTTTTTATAAAAATTATTCTAACTACACTTACACACATCTCCATCTAATGGATACGAACATACTGTTTCTGTGTACGACGAACTGCTGCCTCACGAAACGATGATTGTTCTATTTTCCCCAACCGCCACTCATGGTGGACATTATGATGGAAATTTAATTATATTTGATATTTATTATATTTATATTATCTATATTATTATTTAATTCTCATTTATAACATACTTTTATGCTTTTCATGTTGTATAAATACGATAATTTCATTTGAGGAAGTGCGGACTACCACCCCCTCAATGTTATATGACTCGTTTATACCATACATGGAACGTATATAGGATGGTGTTAATGAACTTATGTAACATATATAAAATATTATATTATATTGGAATAATAATATACCTATTTATCATTTGGTTTTTATTCCTTTAAAAATGGAAAAAAGAAATGAAAGTAGCGTTCATGTGTATGTACAGCTTACCATATCCATGAACGGTGCATTTCATTTTAATATATCCAAATGATATGGAATATTATAAATACATATATAATGGATATATATGATTTATATGATATCTAAATCATTAGTATAATTCTTAATGTAATTGAATTTTTACCGCTTGGACAATTTGTAATTATAACAAGTTCATTTTTGACTCAAGTTTCGAACATCGGCAAAATTCCTGTTATGAAATTAAATAATTAACTAATTGTTATAGAAAGTTAATAAGTGATATAAAAGAAATAATAAAATTTAAAAAGTTTTTTAATCAAGTATATATTAACTTAAGTTTATTATACAGGAATAACAAGGAACATACAAGACAAGTCAGACTCTAGGTAAGGGGTTTTCATCTCACTTTTTATTCCGGTGAGATTCATGCTATATTTGCCATTATTTCCTTTTTTGTGATATATGTACTGACCATGATTGTATTATTTTTTTAATATAATTTAATTTATGGTTATTTACATCTTCATTGTATGATCCTTCTAACATGTGGTGTATGTTTCGAAAGATACCAAATCGGTTAGGGCACCTTTCAACCACCTCTTTTAGTTAAAGAATTATTTTATGTTATGTACATTAAATTTATATTTTATTATGTTGGGATATGTTCTTATATATCCCTATTTCAGTAAATTTTTTGTTCATGTGATGAGATACCATTTTCTCTCCCATCAACTCATTTTATGAATTTTTAAGTGATGTCATTAGGCTGTCAAATTTTTGTAAGGGAACTTCTTAACCCAATTTCCATTCTTTGGGTTAAACTTATAATTCTTGATTATGTGGTGATATTAATATGTGTGAATGACCTATGATTGTTTTAAAATTAATATCCACTAATATTGGGTGTATTTATATTTTTCACACATAATTATGTCATTGAATTATCCTTAATATTATGGTATAATCTTTGTAAGGGACTACATCTCAATCTCCTTTAATTGAGGCTTATCATGATATTGTGCACCATTATTATCCTATAAGGTTTATATACAACCATTTTGACATTTTATATCATGAATTTATTTATTATCATGAAATTTATAGTTTTATTTGATGTTATTCTTTAATGATTTTTATTCAAGAGTTTCTCAACTGGTAAAGGATTCTTTAACTAAAAAATCGTTTTAAATGTTTTAAAGATTTAATTTTCTAAATCCTTCTCTTTCATGTACATGTTTTAGAAATTATTTTAAGGATTTATTTATATGGAAATGAGTGTTTAAAGTGTAAAATTATTTAAAAAATTTCAAAGTGGTACGTGACACTTTGATTCAAAACTCTTCTTTTTGAATGTTTTAAATGAATTGATTATGTCAATATCTTGAAATTATATCTTGTGATTGCAATGTGGAAATGTTAACTTTACTTTATGATTGTTTTACGTGTTATTATTATGTTATATTTTTTGGAATTTTTTACATATATGGTTGGTTCTGCGATAAACCTAGGGCAGGTGAGCCCGAGATAGCTCTCCAATGCATTGGGTAACGTGACAGAGGTAAACATTAATGTTTCTACTAAGAGATTTAGGGTATATACTTTGATGATTATTCCAATGTAACTCCCTACGTAGTTTTGAAAGCTATAATGTAAGTATGATATTGATGTCATAAGTTACCTTTATGATTTATTATTTCATTGTTTTATTCAGAAATCTTATGATTTCATGAGGTATGTTAAAGAGCTTATGTTCTGTATGTATTGATGGACTAATGTTTTCTTTCATTATCTTATAACCCTTACTAAGATTTTTATGCCCATCCCAAGTTTTTGAAATATTTTTCACAGGGTATAATGAAGGGTAAGATAAAGGATGAATTCTAGAATATTTATATCAAGAAAAGAATTATTGTTTTCTTTTAAGGGTTTTTATTTTATGAAAAAATGGATACTGAATAGGGGTGTATACTTTGTAATTTTTGCGATGTAATGTAATAGTTATTTCCTAATTCTCTAAAACTCTAAACCTGAAAATATCCTCAATTTTAACTCTTGATTTAACTCAAGGTTAAGTAATGTTCTAAGGAAGGTGCCTTATAGTTGGTATGAGAGGCCGATTTAGACAACTTTAGGGATTACGAGTTTTTGTTAGAAACATGCTTAGTCTCTATATCTACTCTTTAAGATAAATCCTTATTTTGTAAATTTTTTAGATCAAGTAAATTCTGTTAAAAATGGAAGTAGGAAGATCTCAAATTACATTCCTATCTCTTTCTGATGACTTAGTTTCAATAATTATTGTAAAGTCATGTCCAGATGATTCTGAAATATTTTCTAACATTCTATTAACTTTCAAGAAATTGTTTGAGATATCAAACACCTCCTCTATACATTGATACCATCGTGGATCATGTGTTGTATTTAATCAAATCCTATTTTCTCAATATTCTCATATTTTCAAGAAAGGTAAATATTATCAAGTCATTTTAAAATATTTAACCTTATCACATAACTTTGAAGCATATTATGATTTTGAAAAAGGTGTTGAAGAAGGAGAACCTTGCACAACCAATTTATATTTGATTTTAAATTATAGTCTTTCAGCACTTACTTATGGTGTTTTAAAAGGAACTTTGATTGAATGTTTGAACTCAAACTCGGTTCGAATGTTTTATAGAAAGAAAGTTTTATCTTATGTTTTGAAATTATATGTCATACATGATTATTTTATGAAAATATTTTTCTATGAACACCAATATAACCCATGTTGTACGAGGTGTATTTAGATAAAGGAAGCATATGATTTTTAAGGATCTATAAATCATTGTTGCAATCCATAGACTATCTATCTATGTGAACAAGATGAAGATGAAATCAGGTGGACACCATGATCAGGGTACGATGTTCTTTCATTGAAAATAGTGCTATTTTATGGAGGTAATAAAATGTCAATATATATAAGACCTCATGAATTAAGATATTGAGGTCATTATGAGTTTGGATGAAAATGAGAGGTATTAGACAAACATTAAGGTTAAATCATGTTAGGTTTATTTTTAGGTTTTATAAAAAGGGAAAACACACAAGATGGGTGACAACCCGTCTCGTCCAGTAAGGCCGTAGGATCAAACCCACAACAGAAGGGCGATATGGGCGCATCGCTTACTACTGGCCTATGTGAAGTCCCTATTTATTATGACTTATTATTTTTAGTTAAATGATTTTATTGATCAAGAATAAGGTGATTTGGGATCTTATGTTTTATCAAATGGATATCCTTAGTATAAGAAAATGATTTGGTGATTAAGTGATAAAGGTTGTTTTGGAAGACGTTTGGTCTTTTGGGAACACTATATGCCTAAGGAAAATATTATACTGTGGGATTTAATTTGAGGAGTAATGATAGAATTTTATTTTGGAATAATCTATGTTTTTATTGTGTACATTTAGCAATTTAGGTTATTAATGGAAATGTTTAACCTATCTTGGAGAATATGTGATTAGGTTAATTACTTTTTAGTACGAGACTTTAAGAGTAGTTGATGTTATTTGGAGATAAATGTTAATATTTATCATGGAAGACTATGTGATCAAATTATTATTAGTTTTGGGTTTCAATCTTAGTTTGGATTATATTGAATTATTTTAAGTACAATTGTTTTTTGAATGGTCTTTGTTGTAATTTGGGCATTGTTTGTTCAATTTTTGAGATTAGGAGTATTATTTCTTTTTATAAAAGATTATCCTTTTGGAGATTATCTGATCTTGTACTAACCATTTTGGTTTTTGTTAATGTCTAAAGACAAGGGAAATATATAGTTCATATTTTGTGGATTATGTGATTCTCTAGAATTTTATTCTAGTGCTTTAAGTGTGACCAATTCATCTTGATTACTCATCGTTTGGAGAAAAGTTGAGTTTTTGGAAGAAACTTACTAAAGGATGAAACTCTACTTGAAAAGTAAGTATATTTTCTAATGTACTTAGTCAATCTCATAAATAAATTCTCTAAATTTATGAAAGGTAACTTAAGACAGAAATGTTGTTCATTTACTTTTCCTATTGGGGAATCAAAGACCATTTAACCCATCACAAGAATGTGATTTTTTGGTGGTTAATTTTCTCCTGATCATGTTTTTTATCACTCTCCATGAGAACATGACAAATTTTTTCTCCTCCATATCCATGTTTTCATGGAATCATAGTATAGGTTATCTCAGGTAACCTTTTTTTACTTCTCTTTATTTCTTTTAAAGTGATAGTTTTATTGACTATTTTCTGATGAGGGACTTTTAATGAAGTTTTCGAGCCCAATTTTATAATTGCGAGGATGAAATTCCCAAAAGGGAGGAAGGATGTAACATCCCAGGTAAATAAAGAATATGAAATTTTAATATTTATTAATATTTGTTAATTAAATGTTAATTTTACTTTAAAGTGGATGCTATGTCTGATAGTGTACTCAACATGCAACAATATATTTCTTTGTAATCTTACGTTGCACACAACTTTGAGTTATACCGAGAAATAATATAATAATATTATTATTTTAAATGTAATTAATTCCTAGTCATTTTTTTGGTAGGAATGAATAAAATAAAATAAAATATTATTATACATGTTTTTAAATGTCTTTTCTTATATCCAATAAAAGTTAGAGGCTTAAAATGTGAATGAATCAAATTTTAAACAAAAATACTCTAATATTCATTAAAAGTTCGACTTACCGGCTTTTGACGGAAAAAACATTTTAAATATTTTTTTTTCACTTTTTTATTTTCTATTCGAAAAAATAATTTTCTTATAATCGAGACATCAAAATTTAATTTGGATGAAATTTTGGTATTTTTCTGATAATGTTCAGTTTTTAATGAATAGTGAAAAATACTACATTTCAATTAAAAACTACGTTTTAATATAATTTATTTAATTTGTTTTAAAGTTTAATTAGATTATATTTTTACCATTTAATCCAATTTTGGTGATTGGAAGTAATTTCATGTTGAAATTGGACATAAACCAGTGTCAATATTTTTATAGTTATTATTTATTAAAAACACGCTTTTATTTTGACAATGAGAATTAATTTTAAATTATTTTCTGCAACTTATGTGTTTTGAATTTTTAAAGATGGATTCTATATTTGGAATACGGAGGTCAAATTTTATTAAATAGATAACTTTTATTTTTAGACATTATGAATAGTATCTTTAGTAAATATTTTATTTACCATAGTTAAAGGGTAAATCTGGTAAATAAGGGTAAAAACTAATATTAGGATAATATTAAATTACCCTAACACATGTAATAATCCTATTGGATGATACATCTTCAACCATGGGCATACTTGGGTCGATTTTGGGACCCCATGGGGGCACTTTTAAGTGGAAATGACACTATAAAAATTAATTTAAATTTGAGGAAAATGTAACATAAACATGTCTCTTAGTAAAACAATTTTTATAATGGGTTATATAAGTGATATTTTAATCTATAAGTATTAATTATAAATATTAATATATTTTATATATCATTTTATTTTATTTATAATTTTTAGACATAAAATAAATAAATTTATTTATGACACAATGATGATGTAATGATTACCTCATTAATGGATGTATTAAATAAATGATAGTATAAATATTAAAATAAATTTATTTTGAAACTTTTTATGCCATAAACTAATTTTATGGATTAATATAACTTATTATATTTTAATTAATGTAGTTTTTTCGAAATAATAAAGTTGATATATATAATTTAAATGTCTTGATATGAATAGTTTATAAAATGACATAAATAAGTTTTTAAAATGAATACTATTTTATTAAATGATAAAATAATCCTAAAAATATATGATTCGGCCAAATGAAATATATTATGTTAAAAATTTCATTAATGATCCATTTTGGGTCTTTTTTAATTTTATAGTAAATATATTAACTATATAGCGTGAATATAGAAGAAGACATGGTAAAAGTTAAATTAGTTAACTAAGGGTTAAAGATAAATGATAAGGCTAAAAATGAAACCAAAACTTTTCTAAAAACTTTTTGTTGATAGGATTTCGAATAATATTCACTTTATATTCTAATTAAATGAGTTTTAGACATTTTTAAATCTAAATTCAGTTTATAATAAAATAATATTTTCAAACTTCCATAAAGAGCCCCTCCTCCCTCTTATAAAAGGCCACCACCTATAACCCATTAATAAAACCTATCAAGAACCTTTGCTCATCCAAACTCTTCCCAAATAATCTCTCAACATCCCTATATTCTTCCTATAATCCTTACCTTTGGAAGAAGGAAATTCAAGAGATCCCTTTGGCTCAAATCAAAAGAAGTTACCCGATTTGAGCTAACATATTCTATCAAGTTTCTTGCCATTATTTTTTTCCTTCTCCACTTATTATGATATTATTATTCTTTATTTATATAAAAAAATCATTATACTCAATAAAATAGGTTATTTTTATAATAATTATTATAAATACAATTAGACACACATCCATCTAATGGATATAAACATATTGTTTCTTTGTACGACGAACTACTGCCTCACGAAACGATGATTGTTCGGTTTTCCCCTACCACCTCTCATGGTGGTCATTATGATGGAACTTTAATTATATATAATATTTATGATATTTATATTATCTATATTATTCTTCAATTCTCATTTATGACATACCTTTATGCATTTCATGTTGTATAAATAAGATAATTTCATTTGAGGAAGTGCAGACTACCGCCCCCTCAAAGTGATATGACACGCTCATACCATACATGGAACGTATAAAAGATGGTGTTAATGAACTTATGTAATGTATATAAAATATTATATTATACTGGAATAATAATATACCTATGTATCAATGTTTTTCATTCCATTAAAAATGAAAAAAATGAAATGAAAGTAGCATTCATGCGTACGTATGACTTACTATCTCAATGAACTTTGCATTTCATTTTCATATATCCAAATGATACAGAGTATTATAAATACATATATGATGGATATATTTTATTTATATGATATCTAAATCATTATTATCATTCTGAATGTAATGTAATTTTGACCACTTGGACAATTTGTAATTATAACAAGTTCATTTTTGACTCAAGTTCCAAACATCACCAAAATGTCCGATATGAACTAAAATAATAAAATAATTGTTATAGCAAGGTAATAAGTGATATAAAATGAATAATAAAATTTGAAAAATGTTATTAATCTAGTATAAATTAACTTAAGTTTATTATTTAGGAACAACAAGGAACATACAAGGCAAGTCAGACTCGAGGTTTGGGGTTTTCATCTCACTTTTTATTCCCGTGAGATTCATGCTATATTTTCCATTATTTCTTTTTGTGTGATCTATTTACTTACCATTATTTTATTAATTTTTTAATATAATTTAATTTATGGTTATTTACATCTTCATTGTATGATCCTTCTTTCATTTGGTGTATGTTTCGTAAGTTACTAAATTGGTAAGGGAACCATTCACCCTCTTTAAGTTAAAAACTTCTTTTATGTTATGTATTTTAAATTTATATTTTATTATGTTGGGATATGTTCTCATATATCCTTATTTCTGTAAATTTTATGTTCATGTGATGAGATACCATTTTCTCTCTCATCAACTCATTTTCTGAATTTTTAAGTGATGTCGTTAGGCTGCCGAATTTTTGTATGGGAACTTCTTAACCCAATTTCCATTCTTTGGGTTACACTTATACTTCTTGATTATGTCGTGATATGAATATGTGTGAATTACCTCTGATTGTTTTACACTTAATATCCACTTATATTGGGTGTATTTATATTTTTCACACATAATTATTTCATTTATTTATCCTTAATCTTATGGTACAATCTTTGTAATGGATTACGTCACAATCTCCTTTAATTGAGGAATATCTTGATATTGTGAACCACTATTATCCTATAAGGTGTATATACAACTATTTTGACATTTTATATAATAAATTTCTATATTATAATGAAATTTATAGTTTTATTTTATGTTATTCTTTCATTATTTTTATTCAAGAGTTTCTCAAGTGGTAAATGATTCTTTAACTAAAATATTGTTTTAAATGTTTTAAAGATTTAATTTTCTAAATCCTTATATTTAATGTCCATGTTTTATAAATGATTTTAATGATTTATTTATATGGACATGAGTGTTTTAAAGTGTAAAATCCTTTCAAAAGTTTCAATATGGTACGTGACACTTTGATTAAAAACACTTCTTTTTTACTATTTTAAATGAACTGATTATGTCAATATCTTGAAATGATATCTTGTGTTTGAAATGTAGAAATGTTATCTTTAATTTATGATTGTTTTATGTGTTATGATTTTTTATGGTTATTAGGAATTTTTTACGTATATAGGTGGTTCTGTGATAAACCTAGGGTGGGTGAGCTCGAGATAGCTCTCCAATGCATTGGGTAACATGATGGAGGTAAACATTAATGTTTCTCCTAAGAGATTTAGGGAAAATACTGTGAGGGTTATTCCAACGTAACTCCCTATATAGATGTGAAATCTATAATGTAAGTATTATATGGATGTCACAAGTTTCCTTTAGGATTTGTTATTTCTATGTTTTATTCATAAATCATATGATTTCATGATGTATGTTAAAGAGATTATGTTTTGTATGTATTGATGGAATAATGATTTCTTTCTTTATCTTATAACCCTTACTGAGATTTTTATGCTCTTCCCAAGTTCTTGAAATGTTTTTCATAGGGAATAAGGAAGGGTAAGAGAAAGGAATAATTCAAGATGATTAATATCAAGAAAAAATTCTTATTTTCTTTTAAGGGTTTTTATTTTATGAAAAAAATGGATACTGAGTAGGAGTGTCTCCTTTGTAATTTTTGAGATGTAATGTATAGTTATGGCCTAATTCTCTAAAAATATAAACCTGAAAAGATCCTTAATGTTAATTCTTTATTTAACTCAAGGTTAAGTAATTTTCTAAGGATGGGGCCTTATATAGATAGTATACAACATAAATATTCTAATTCAAGATGAGTAAGAAAAATTATCACCTCTTTCTATAATAATGCACTTAGGAATTTTTTGATTTAGTGGAAGCTCTATTGCATTTAAATTTATGGTAACAATTACATTGTCTAAAAAAATTTGAATGATATTTAATGAATAAACAATAACACATTTATTTAGTAATTTGATATTTAATATTTAAGAAATATTGAAAGAACATAATAATGAGTTTCTTTGCATGCACAAGTTGCAGGACTGAAATGTTAGTTGGTTCAGTTTCATCTTTCAAAATTATTGTAATTAGTTCACCAAATACATCCCACAAAGTGAAACTGATATTTATTCCTATATAAAATTTAAAATTAAATGTAATATAAATTAAATTATAAACTATTAGGGTGATTATGTTTGAGAATTGAAATTAAAATTACTTGACATCAATTAGAGTTAGTTGCATTCTCATGTTATTTGTCCCCATTCTTGGATTGGATAATGATGATTCAACTTTCCAATAAAACATAATATAATATTCTCATTAATGAATGTCTAAAATAAATTAAAAAAATGATAAATGAAAAGAAAATTTACATATGATACATTTCTCATGCACCTTGCTTTGTTTGATGTCATCGGATGGAATGAAATTGAATATGAAATGGGGTGGTTGCATGTCAGAAGGTTTTATATGAGTGTTTGAGTTAAAAATGATTTTTTACTCATGATACTTGCTAAATAATTCCATTTATTTTCAATAATCTTAAATTTATATATCACATAACACAATACTTTAGGTAGAATAGTTTTTCACTTTGTTATAGTTTGTTTTCCACTAGTTTTTGCTTGAATGGTTGTTTCCTGCAAATTTTAATAGTACACATAGGTTTAAAATAATAGTGTAGATAGTGGTAAATAAATTGAATTGAATATTTCTTTGAATAATGGTTGATTTAAATTGAATTTTGATATATATTGTCCTTAGGATTTCAAGAAATATTGAAATAAACAAAACAATTGTTGGTTAATAAGATGCATGCATACTCAGAGGTATGTACAGTTTCACGGGAAATTCAAAGGAATATGAATTTTCACGATATGTAGATGTATTATTTGTAGTATGTGTAATAGTTTAATTACAGTAATATACTATGTGAGATATAATGTACATATTTGGATGCATACTGCACATATCTATTAATTTTAGTAATATACTTTGTGAAAAGTACTATAGATGCATACTTGTGAAACAAAAATCGATCAAGCTTCCCATTTACATATCCATTTCATAGGTAGGTGCGTGCGGTAATATAATCATAGAGTATGCATAATTTACTTTTTTCACATATTGTATAAAATAAAGAGATTTATACTGAACATATCTATTAATTATAGTAATATATTACCATAATTAAGTTAATTACAGTAATATATTACTGTAATTGAGTTAATTACAGTAATATACTCTATGGTAATTGAAATATTCAAACTGGTATGGGCAATACATTTTTATTCATATGTATACTGTACATATATTTTGGTTTAAACTGCAATTAAGTGGAACATGCATATTTAATTTTTTTCTTAATCAACTACTAGTGAATTTCCAACGTGCTTTACCTGCCCACCAATTGTTCATCTTCAGATTTATCTCCATTTTTTCTATGAATTACATGTATGCATACTATATGAGACACAATGTATGTAGTAATATATTCATGTAAATTTTTGCGAGATACAATGAATGCAGTAATATACTCTATGAGATACAATGTACATTTCAGTGAGATAAAATATATTCCTATACATTTTAGTGAGATGTAATATATTACCGTACATTTTAGTGAGATGAATTTTAGTGAGATACAATATACTCTGTGACATATAATGCTTATGGTATTAAATTTATGAGATACTATATATGAAATAATGTATATATATATATATTGTGAGATACAATGTATTTAGTATTAAATCCATGAAATACAATACATTTTAGTGACATACAGTTTATGCAGTATTACATGTATGCATGCTCTATGAGATACAATTTATGCAGTAATATATTCCTATACATTTCAGTGGGATGCAATAAATCTATGAGATACAATATATGCAGTAATATATTTCAGTACATTTTAGTGAGATACAATATATGTAGTGAGGTACAGTGTATCATTTATGAATACAATGTATGCAATTGGATACATTCCATTGAGATACAATGTATTCTATATGAATACACTCTTAGTTCATGTGATCTATCAATATTTATAAAAAAATATTAACATATTTAGTACTATTTAGAGTGTTTTTATTAAATTTCATAAACGCAATACATAATTATAACATACATCTGTTAGTAAACAGTTACAATTCAAAGAGGCACGATATAATGATTAACTAATTAGAATACAAATATAAACATCATGCTTAATACAATGTATACTATAGATTATATTTTAGTATTTACAATTGTCTATGTAAATCTATAATATTCAACTCACATTTTCATCAATAAAGAGTAAATCAATGACTGCTATTTAATCTTAGAATTTTGATCACTTTGAAAACCACATCTGAATGATTTGTACTTAAATTTTCAATGTTTCATCATCTTCAATGGAAATTTATCGTAATTGAGTATAAAAACCGGTCATTTTTAAGAAATTTCATTAATAATGAAAACAATAATTTTTTAGTAAATAGAGCATCATTATAAAATGAGTAACACAAAATAAAAAACACGTTAAAGCTATATATTTTCACATATCAGTAATTTCAAACCTCTCTTGTCTATTACTCTAGATATTTCTACATATAACTGACCATGAAAAAAAATAGTTTATCTTAAATATATTCCAAAAAAATAAAGATATTGTCCTTGAATTTTTTTAATAGTCATTATAAATGAAATAGTTAAAGGATATTATCTCATTTAAATATTTAATGTACACCTATAATCTAGATGAGTCATATTTACTCTGTTTATGAAAGTATGGTTTCCGCAATGTGTTCCGTTTAGAATCTGAGCTCTGATTATATAATCTCCCAAATTCATGACTATTAATCATGTTCCATTACAAAGTCCATAAGATTAGTCTAAATTTCTCAATAAAATAACTGGTACCCCCACATTGAGAATTAATTTATAACATGGAAACCATAGATATTGATTCCATTTAGAATGTCTAGGGTATATATGTTCTCTGGTGTGTCTCTATCTAATCTTTATTGGAAGACTAAATCAAAATTGAGATAAACCTTCTCTCATAATGAATGATAGCATGAAATCATTCAATTTCTGGACAACATCACATGTTGGTGCTAAAATAGCTTTATCTTTTATGTATTATGGATCATTGTACTTTATAAATAAATAGGGGTATGTTCTTTGAATAATAACATCAAATAGTTTTTGAAATGCAGTAAGTAGACGACCTTATAGAATTTGAATTTCTGTCTAACATTATGTTTGATCACCAAGCATGCCATCACCTATTTTCATAATCCAACTTGTGAAATCTTATAGTTCAAAAGAGTCCATAGAGTTCTTTTAGTAAATTAGTCTCATGTTCATAGTGAGTTTAATAACATGATAATGTTTCCATAGATAATAGGAATTTAGACTTGAAAATACTATATCACTTCTATTCCCATGATGCACAACTAATAAAATCTACTAAAAATCTCCACCAAAGATAGTTGTTTTTCCACCAAAGGATAGATAAGAAGAATTCAGGATATTTGTTGACATTATGATCCTCAAGGTATGATCCAAATATTTAAAACAATATTTGTGTACCATTGGTTCCTCATCCCAAATAATTAATTTTTTTATTTGTAAAAGTTTAACCAATTAACTTCCTTTTTTTATGTTTCAAGTTTATTTATCTATAACAACAATTTGAATACTAAATGAAGAGTGTGTTGTTCTCCCACCAGGAAGCAACAAAGATGTTATACCACTTAAAGCTACAATGAGTACAATATGTCCCTATGAGTGAGGTTGTGGCATTATTATTTTCTATAAGAAATTTTTATTTGTGACTCCATATCCATGTACAAAGAAAACACCTCTGGTGGGAATGTTTGATTCATTAATAATTGTGGTTAGCACATTTTCTTGTTCATTGGTCAGTTTTCCTTGTATAATAGAAAATTATTCTTGAAGGTTGTCCTTATTATAATTTTTTCTGATAAAATCATTTTATTTCCAATGAATGTAGTAAATGAATATAGAAGAGGCATAAGAGGATAATAATTCAATGATCTTATGTAGGAGAAAAGCATGTTTTCAATATCTAATAATGCATATTGTTTTAGTTGATGATCTATGAGATGTATTTATGTTATCATAACATCTTGTTAGGTATGAATCAAATATGTATTTCTGAATTAATTTCTATCAAATAATGGAAGAAAAAATAGTTTTAGGGTGAGACTTAGGATATAGAAGCTTGATAATATAATACATTTAAATTTCTAAGAGTGAGTTAGTTATTTCAAAAAAAGTAATATGGTTTGGTTATAACATAAAATTTTTAATTCTATGAATGAGTTAGTTATTTATTTTAAAAATAATAAAATAGCACTTGGTTTTATAACAATATATTATTTCAAAAAAAGTATGTAAAAGGTGTATAAAATCCAATTATACTACATATAGAAGTGGGCATATAGTTTGTAAATCTATGCATTCTTTAAAGAAATGTTCATTAAATTCTCTATGGAAAAAATTATACTTTCTCAACGTAGAATTAATGACTATTATAGTGTTCTGAAGAATTTTTTTTTCATATCATTAGTGTTTATACCAAACATACAACATATTCACAAAGTATTAAGATAAATAATTAATATATATGATTACAATAAACAAATATTTTGATATAGCTATACATTTGAAGGTTCAATTGTAGACTTTATATGCTTTAAATGAATATTTATATCAGTAGAATCCATTTTAAAACCGAAGAGGATACTTTGAAGAATACCTGAAATGCATATAATTGCATTAACTTTGGGAAAGATAAATGGATATTCTATGTTCAGTTATTTAGATAAATAAAAAATATTATGAATATAATATATATTTCAGTAGTGTATTGGTTGTATAATTAGACATACAATATGAAATATTTCAAAAATTTTGCAACATGTAAATAACATGTGACACTGATTATGTCAGATAAAAACATAGCAATTGACTATATAAAAACAAGAGTAATAATATACACAAAAACACTAACTTTTGAATACGAATACCTGTAGAAATTTAATATTGAACATTATATATAAAGTTCTAAGTGCTATTGTGAATGCACTAAATTAATAAAAAAATGAGAAGAATATGAAAATGGGAACTCTTTTCATTATGTAATTTAGAGTTATGTCATTAGTAAATATAAAAAGGACAAATTAATATAGTAATATAAAATTTATATACCTTGGAATTGTGACATGTTTTGTTGAATATATTTAAAATCTTATAAAAATATTTTCCAGCTACTACTCCATACATGGTATGGTCATGAAACTGTGTTTGAGAATAATAAGTTAGAAAAAAACTTCTGTAAGGAATTCATCATTTCCAAAATTGAAGTCTCTGTAATAGCCTCAATGAATTTTCTATCATCACTTTGTAATACCAAAGCATAGTAGGCTTCTTAGAAAGTGTGATGGATGATATTATTGATATTAAAGATATCATTAAAATAAGTTAGACCACTGACTTTAATGATAAAAATACTAAGATAATATAACTCTCTAATTGTTGGAGGAACATAATTCAATATTCCAATATAAAATCCTCACTTTTTGGTATATAATATTCATTCTCTATTGTGGTAAATAAATTTTCTAGTAAATCCAGTATATGTGAGATTTAGTTCTTTTCGGGTAAGTTTTTTTTTCTTCGAACGAAGTGGTGAACATTGTTTAGGCGATTTTTATTTTCAATAGAATTTCATCAATATTGGATCCATTTGAATAAGTTGTGTTTTGTTCCCCATGAAAATGGAAGTAAAATCTCTTAATTTGGGGAAACTTGAAATGGATTTCATAACCATATATTCTCCAAGAATACTCACACGGTGGAATATATCGACAATCATAGTAAATTTTTATCTCATCTACCTATTTTTTACCTTACTCTATATTTTTTGTTCCATATAGAGAAGATGTGACCTAGTCATGCCCTTTTTTGATGTATTTAAATATATAATTTATTGAATGTAACAGATTATATGTTTTAATGTTGAGGTGAGCTTGGTATTTAACCAAAAGAGCTGAATTATAAGGGGAAACATAACGATTGCCTAGTTTAACACCATTCTTTGATACTGTTCGACCTCTTGCTCGTCTTATATATTAAGAATATCCATCCTCATCCAAACTTGAATACTAAAAAAATTGGGAAAAACTTTGACCACTTAAAAGTTTTTCATGCAAGGTAATCATGGGTTATCAGCACCACATTTTCAATGAATCATGTAGTTTTTTACACATTCATATAAAAGAGGCTACTCTTTTTTATCTGGTATTTATATTGAAAGTATCAGATTTATAGAAGCAATTATTGATATTTTATATTTAGATTCAAGGAATACATGTATATAGATATGAGACAGACCACGTTTTTGAAATTCAATGGTGTGTACACCTGTATAAAGAAGTAGAACATTATTACTTTTATTTATTTTTAAAAAAGGCTACAATGACATATTGCAATTAATTTGAAGATAACAAATTATACATGATTGATGCTTTCCAAAAAGAAACCTATCTTTTAAATATTTCATTAAATGATCAATATTGACATTGAAAACCCTTGATAATATTTTGTGGACAATCTGCTGGATGGTGGTTCTAACTTTTAAGAAATCATGTAATGTCAGGATAACATGGGTTGCTTGTGAATGTGAGGAATGAATCTATATATCCAACCTAGTTACAAATTTTCATTGCATCATGATAATTTTGAATCATTTATCTTGGTCTACCAGCGAATGATAAAGGAAAAACAACATGTTTTCTCTAAAGTGTACCATCACACTCACCTCTTAGGTAAGATTATTGAAAACCACTGTATAACTCAACTCTTAATTGTTTTTTATTAAATCTAATAAAAGAAAAAAGTTTAGATTCATCCATTTTATATTCATTAACTAAAAATAGTTGTAAAATTCATCTTGAATGTAAGATTATCACACGTTGATTTGGTCTGAATTGAAGCTGGAATGAAAATTACTCTCTCATTATTACTTTGTGAACTTTTGAAGTTATGGAAGATGAATTGTGATAAACATTATTATAATAACCATCTTTACCAGTGAAAAATATTATGGGATATTACAACTAAAGATATAGATGATTAAGTTCATCTATACGTTGCAGGTCACCTGATCATGGTTGTATGATGATATCTATGTCCTCATTAACATCTTCAATATCAAAAACTATTAGCATAAAAATTTCTGATGATGTTAGAAAGTTGTATTTATTTGAATCTAATCCCCTTTATATAATTATCCTTAGATTCAACTTTGGGATAAAATTTGTATTGAATAAATTCCTTAAGGTTCTTGAAGTTTCAAAGGATCAAATAACAACTGAGATGGGGGGTGAATCAATTGTTCACTTTGATATCTTTAAATACTTTTTAAAAACTTACCCCATACAACCTGTTAAGATATATTTTCTTATCATATTTTTATAAATACTCTTGCATGACAAATTAGGAAATAAAGTAAATCTAACAAGATTTACAAGGCTTGGACTTAGTGTGAGAACATCTATCCCTGTCATATCCACTTCTGTGGGTCTATGGAAATCCATTATTATGAAGAAGTGAATACAACTTGTGCCAACTCTCAATAGAAACCTTTTATCTCCTTATAAGAAAGATTTTACCAACTCCTATTAGTTTACAATTATTATTACGAAATAATTAGTAAAAAAAAGAATAATACTTTGTTCAGTTTTCTCCACAAAATCTCATTCTAGATCTGATTTTTCTGGATCCAATTATCTCAATCCGAGGTGGTCAATACGATTCTCCCTTACTCAATATTCACTTCTCAAAGTCAACTCAAATGCTCAGTCTAATCATCCTCAGTCCGATTAACATAATATGATAGACTCAATATCATAAACCCATTCTCAATTTTCAAAACTCAAACTCTGCTCGAACATTCAATACGATATTCTCAATACAATGTTTCTCTAAATGATTCTCTTGTATGGTAAATAAAACCTGAAGGTGTCTGATCTTCCTCAAAGATCTCAGTCCGGAAAGAACTTTCACTTGAATTCTTCATTTCTCTTCCTTTTCTGCTTATGTAAAAGTTAAAATGAATGAACTATATGAGCAAATATTTATAGGCAACTCAAAAAACAAAAAACAAGAAACTTTAAAACCTTCCCCACTTCCTCAAAGTTCAAAAACATAAAAAATACTCAGATTTAAACTTCAAATTCGACTTCTTCGATCCTCCTATAATTTATCCAATATTTATAAAAAATTGAATTTCGAGTTTGAACTCTTCAACTCTTTATATAAAACTTTTGGAATCTTGTTTTTAAGTATTCTTTGTAATCATATCATTACGAATTCCATTTCTTTCTTATATCATTACAATTTATTTCCTTCTTAAATATCTATTTATTTCTCAGTTAATTACGATTTCTATTTCTTTCTAAGCTCATTGTGATTTGTTTCCTTCTCAGCTCATTAGAATCCCTTTCTTTCTCAACTCATTACAATTTCTATTTCTTTCTCAGCTCATTATGATTTCTGTTTCTTTATCAGCTGATTATGATTTTTGTTTCTTTCTCAGATCATTATGATTTCTATTTCTTTATCAACTAATTACGATGGAATTATTCACTCTACAACTTTTAAATTCTTAAAACTTCACAACCTTTAAACATTCTTACATATTGAAACTTCTGAGTTCAGTACTTCTGGAAATGATAAAATATTTACAATTGCTCAATTTCTTCAAAATATTTTATCATGAGTATGTTTCATGATTTATGAGAACTTCATGATTATAAAATCATCATCTAACTTATTTAGAAAGTTTGATAACTTTATAACTTCTGAATTCACTTTCTTCAACAAACCTCTTCAATATCATTACAAATTCCATTCTTAAAAACATCAATAACTGAGTTCAAAATCCCATTTATAGAAAACAAAAAACTTTTCTCCACCTTTATGTCTGGGTTTGAACAATCATCAACTTTCAACATTCTTATAGAAATCATTATGATGGAGTGGGTAAGATTCTTGAAAAACAAAAATAGTCTTATACAAAAATGTTGGTTGTCAAAAGATACAAAAACATTGTTAAAACAATTTATCACAAAGGTTCTTCAATCCCCCTTTAGATTTTTTTAAAAACCCTTATTAACAACTTTTCCAACTATCATAATTTTTTCACCACTCAACTTTTGTAAACAACTCAAGTTTTTTTTTACTTTTATCAAAACATATCCTTTCTCAAAAGAGAGTTTCCTCACACCACACTACTATATAAAGTAATTTTTTTGAAGGAATTAAATCCCTCAGTGGAAATTAAATTTTTTTCCCATGTAAACATTAACCCCCCTCAATTTTATCTTTTCCTCTCACTTTTCTTTTTCTCTCCCCAATTTTATGATAATTGCAACTTCATATTCATAAAAGAAAGATAAGTAAAAACTTCTTACAAAGTAAAATGTTGTTACTTTCTCCCCCTCTATTGTCAACATAATCCAAAGCATGGTGGGGGTTCTTTCTTATGAGGTTTTCATGACCCCATCCCTCCAAAGATTCCCCTCCTGAGATGTAAATGAAGGAATATAGATAATGACACCTGAGTCTCACCTCTTGTAGGCCCCAATGTGATGACCATCACCAAGGGTATATAATCTCATGAAATGGGAGGTATTTCCATTTTTATAAGAAAATAAGATATGAAGATAAGATGGTTCATCCCAAAACAACTCCAAGACACACACACACACAGACACACACATATAAGAAATCCAAAACCATACCACATGCATGTTTAAAATATAACTATTACAAAACAAAAGTCTAAAAAGTAAATACTAAAAACAAGGCTAAGCAGCGACACAACAATTGCACCCAAGTTCGAGCTAGTAATTTCCAGCACGGTCCACGTAATCCTCTTGGAAACCTGGAAGTAATGTTATATACGTGTGGTAAGAATAAAATTATACTCATTAAGAAAAAACCAATGTCTCTCGTGCACATGTGGAAAAATCATACTAATACCCCTATGAGAAAACAACAGAAACCAACAACACCTAGAAAAGAATACTACCCATCTAATCCTCACTAAGGAGCAATCACAAAATAATGAAATTCAAGTAAATTAATATAGTAAGAACATCAATTTTTGGGTAATCCACACCACTTCCCACTGGTTAACTACTCATACCCTAATGGAAAATGTCTCGGAAATTCCACACTCTTCCATAAGCCCCATGTCACAACCCATCCACACACACCTGGGTCTCAGAGCTAGTCCTACAACCTGAGCATACGAAGCTCACCACATCCTGCTCGCATGCACTTGGGCCACAACCATACCATATCCCACTCGTAGACACTTGGCCAAAACCATACCACATCTTGAAGACACTTGGGAAGAGCACCACATCTCATCCCATAGAAACTTGGGAAAGCATACCTCACACGCAAACACCTGGGTCTCATAAGCGCACCACATCCTTCCCAAAGAATCTTAGGCTACTGATGCCTATAAGAGGTAGTAGGAAGATCCAGTAATTAGCCATCCATCCCCCACCCGGATATTGGGAAAAGTCACCCTCCCCCACGACAATGGGGGTGTTCGGAACATAGTTCTCAACTAGGGTGGTATTCATATAGAAAACACAAGGAAAATACAGGTTTATATATTTAGTATCAAACACTCAAGCCTAACCTATGGTTTCTTCCCAAATTGACAACCATCCCACAAAACCGCCTTTTCTACTACCTCTAAATACATAACTACGCAATAAGCCACAATTCAATTCATAACCCCAACCAACTCATTTAACCAAATATCATTATTTATTAAGAAAACCTATTTATTCATTCTATGCCTACCCAAGAAACTACCAACCACAACACGCAACAAGACACATAACATAAACCATGTAGAGTAAAAATAACAACATTAAAGCAACTCACTTCATATTTACACTCCATTTAAAACCCATACCAACTACTTCCATTGTAATTCTTCAAATTCATTCCTCCCAATCCATACTATCAACAAGAAAACCCCCAAATCACAGTCAAACTTTGCAACAAATTTCATCACAACCAAACCCGATAGCCCCACTGTATAACAACACCACACCCATCACACACAGTAACATAAACATAGAATAAACCAAACCTGTAGCCCCACTGCTCAAAAACTACCCATCCATTCCACAATCAATCAATCTCCCAGCCTGAGATTCCATTACACCACCTGTATCACCCCACCTTACAGTCATACTCTCAACCTTAGCACCACACAAGGCACTAAAAAAAACAAAACCACATAAAGCATAGAGACACACCAGACAATTAATTGTGTATTTAGATTTAGCAAACACTTGTTCTTTAATTCCACTTTGATAATTTAGGGATTATCACAGAATAAGTTTGATCTGGAGGCATCCATTTATTTAATCGGGTATACTTGGTTAATCAATTGCATATATACACATATGTTCAACACATGATAAAAAAATGTCATCAAAAGTCATCTTGAGTGCACAAACAAAGACCACAAATGACCATGATTTTTATACAGCCCATACAACTCACGATATTAACAAAATAGAAGCATGCATCACTTTTTCCCAGCCCCTATTTATTAGTTTAAAGACAATTAAATTATATTTATTAAATTGGGATTCAAAATCCCTCAGATGGGAAAAATTCTCACACCCACCCTGAATGATACACAAATAATAGGGAAGGAGGGATCCCTACCTCAAGAAACAGACAATCAACATCTCCCCCTTACACTAAACAGAGGGTGCTCAAGGCTCCAGGGAAACATGATCCAAGGGTGCAACACAGAAACATGGATCCTCAGGGAAGAGAGGTTCCAGGGATGATCGGTAGTAAAATTAAAGGGAAACATACAAGAAATAAAGGTTATCGGCTTCAGAAATTCCACATCCTATATCAACAGAAGAAACAATTTCAAAATCCATTAAAGTCAGATCATGATCTAGAATATGCATTTTGACTATCTAAGAACCTATTGACCATTAAGGATTTAAAGATATATTTTAATTCCTTTGAAATTGCTTCAAAAACACTTAAACATGGTTTTAAACTCATTTGACATCAAATAAAAAATTAAAGGGGAGAATTTGGAAAAACTGGGAAAAGATAGAAATTTTGACAAATTGTCGAAATGACTCATTGTTAGGTGAGTCAATATCATGAGTAACCGGTGGGTGAGTCGCCGATGGATGACTCACCACTGGACAAGTCACCAGTGTGAGCTACCGGTGACGAGCTACAGATGGTGAGTCACCATTTGACGATTCACCTTTTAGTGAGTCATAATTCAGCGAGTCACCATTTGGTGAGTCACAATTTGGTAAGACACAGTTCGATGAGGCACCATTCGGTGAGTTACTATTCAATGAGTCACCATATCGACTCACCATTGTGATCTACCGTCAGTGAATCACCATCAGCAACTCACCATCAGTGAGTCACTGTTGAGAGTCACCAATGCAACTCACCATTAGGATGAACTACCTTTGCCACCTAATAGTGGACGACTCACTATCAGATGGGCTACCATTGAAAAAATTGTATTTTTTAGAAACTCTTGAAATGAGGTACCGTGACCTACGAGAACACCTCAAACACTAGATTTTCACAAAGTAATGAATCAGAGAGGTCTGATATATTACATCATATACCACTCGAACTATTGTTTCCCTCAATAATTCAAAACCAACCCAGAATAAATTGGCATCCAAACAACCACCTCGTAAGATACATCTCAAGGATCTTGCTATACTTGAAACACTACTACAATTTAGACATCCTGAGGACCAAAAATAAACCACCTTGTGTTGTTCGAAAGCTGGAGTGAAACCTCAATATCCAAGAACACCTACTCAAACACCTACTACACAAATTGTCCATAAGACACATCACAGAAGCACGAAAATCTATGTTGTTCGGACATATGAATTATGGAATTACTTCCTCCATGTCAAGATACTATCTTCTCTGGGCGGCACTTACTCTCCCAAATGAGTTTAATCACATCTAAATTAATGAATATTTATTAGGAATCTAGTCTTCCCCTTTCTAATGTCAAGAATTTATCGCACATCATGAAATAAGGAAACAACTCATCTCATAACAAATAAAGTTCATGCATTACATTACAAAGGGAAACACAATAAGGAAAAACTCAGAAAAACTTTGGGTATTGGGCATGCATTTGAGTATCCCTTTCCCAAGTACTCTTCTCCAGTCCACCATGCTTCCATAATACAAAAACAAAGGGAATGGTCTATCTATGCAGGACCTTCTCCTGACGATCCTGGATCTCTACTAGCTGCTCCATAAACATCACATCATCTTTGATATCCAACTCTCCCCAGTCAATGTCATGAAATTCATCATGAAGATACTAATGAAGATAGAAGATATGAAATACGTCGCAGACCTTCTCCAACTATAGTGGTACCGCCAACTGGTATTCCACCTTTCCAAATCACCCCAACACCTCAGTGGGTATGATGAACCTGGGAGAAATCTTTCTCCCTCTTTCAAAACTCTGATGCCCACATCAAGGGGAATCCTTCAAGAATATGTGGTCCCTAACCTCAAAATCCAAGGGCCTCCTCCTATGATCATCATACAACTTATTATGGTCATGTACTTCTTTCATCCTCTCATGGATAAGATGAACCTTCTCTGTCATGATCTTCATGACCTTAGGACCAAGAGAGGGTATCTCCCCAACCTCTGTCCAGAAAAAAACCTAATGACACAATATTATGTACAAAGTATCAAATGGATCCATTCCAATTGAAGAGTGATGGCTATTATTGTAGGAAAATTATACTAAGAGAAAGTGTCACACCCACAATCCATCGTGGTCTAAGATGCTTACCCACAACATGTCCTCCAACATTTGGATGGTCCACTCTATCTTCCCATCTGTCTGAGGGTGAAAAGCAATTCTAAGGCGTAATTGAGTGTCAAAAGCATACTACAATCCCTTCCAGACTCATGAGGTGAAAAATGTATACCAATATGAAATAATGGATCTTGGAACTCCATGTAGCCACACCACCTCATCCACATACCTCCTAGCTAAAGAATCCACTGCACCCGAATCTTTAATCACTAATAAGTGATCTGATTTCTTCAGCTGATCCACTACTACCCAGATCACATCGCAGCCTCCCTAGGCCCTGGGTAATCTTGTGAATAATTCCATTGAGATATCATCTCATTTCCACTCAGGGACATATAAGGGTTGCAACAAACCACTATGTACACAATGCTCAAACTTTATTTGCTGGAACACTAAGAACTTCTCCACAAACTCCACCACTGTGCACTTCATCCCGGGCCACCAAAACTACTCCCTTAAGTCATGGTACATTTTATAAATTATTCGGTGTACCATTGAAGGTGAGCTATGAAAATCACAGAGGATTACTTAATTCATCACTACTAGAACAAAAAAAATTCCATAGAATATCTTCCAATTATGACCATCCTCTTTCCATCACCCTGTAGGCATTAAAGTAAAATGAAAACGCATCGTCCATGATGTTAGTAAATTAACACATCATGGGCAATGATTTCATTTTAATAATAAAAGAGAGAGAGAGAGAAAGAAGTTTGATGATGTATATTCCATTAACATTAAATAATTAAAGTATATATTAGATATTTGATTTATCATTAACATTTGGATATAGAAGGTGAGGATAGAATCAAAAAAGAAAAGAACTTGAAATGAAATTAGAAGAAAAGAAAGAGGATTTTACCTCTTGAATCCTTATTCTTGAGAACCTACTTAGGGGGATTGGTTTTGGTCTTTTGATGAGACCAAAGGATCATGGATGTGGGGGATGGGATTGGGGAGATATTTGAGTATAATTTTGACAAGGATCAAATTTTGAGAGGTGTAAGGAGAAAAGGTGGTGAAGGGTGGTATTTATAGTAGAGGAGAGGGGCGTTTTCTCATTATTTTACTCATTAGTTTATTATTTTAGCTCAAGAATATGAATAGTTTAAGAATTATCACTAAATATATTAAAATAATTAAGGATGGTTTGATATTATGGTTCTTACATCAGCGATGACTCAAGTAATAGTGTATTTAACTTATAATGTATATATACCATAAATTACCGTATTTTACTATTCACAAAAATTCAACTATTTTAGAAAAATCCAAAAAAACCAACCTAACCATTTTTCGACGTGTAGAATTAAAAAATGGACACTATTTTTGGAAAATAATTTTCTAGAGATGATAAATTTAATTTTTAATTAAAATAAACATTTATTCGAAAAATAAAAATTTTAAAATTATAACTGATTTTATAGAAGCATGAGAAGTTAATTAAGGTCTCATAAAATTATGTTATATTCATAAGACAACAAATTATTAATTTAAAAATATATTTTATGAAAATAATTTTTATTTTAAACCATTATATTAATTATGAAATTATAATTAAATATTTATAACTTATAAAAATATCAACACTTAATTTATCATTTCTAAAACATTTATTTACTTATTCCAAGGTATAGATATATTATATTTTTATTTATAAGATACCCAAATTTTATTTATACGTTCATAGGTGAGTTTACTATTCTTTTGGCTAGTTTACTATTCATATGGGTTATATTACTATTCTAAAGGTCAAGTTATTATTCCAACAGTTTAGGTTTCTTAATTTGTAGGAATAATTCTTATTTCATTCATTGTTCATTTAAAAAATTATTGTGTTCTCTATGTGAGTTTATGTGATTTATACTACATAACATAATTATAAGAAGAGAATTTTCATTGATACAATTCTGAGTTGTTACATTTATAGTGAACAAATGGAAATGGAAAGAGAAGAACTCTAAGTCTAAATCTTCTTCAAACCCTTATAATAATTGGAAGATCAACGGGAAATGAAGGGGAAATGATTTTGTTTATTTCACATGTGGTAAGAAGAACCACTGAATGAAAAAATGCACCCATTCCAAGAAGAAAGGGAAAACTTTAGGTGCATTTGTTATCGAATGCAATTCATCTGTTTCTACAAATTGGGAATTAGATACAGCTTGTGGTGCTCAAATATGTATTAAAACATAGAAACCAAGTATATTTAGAAATTTTGATCAAGGGGAGGTAGATCTATGAGAATCCAACATAGCTAAACTTGTTGTTTTATCTATTGGGGACTATCGCCTCATGATTCCAACCGAACTGTTCTTGGTTTTGAAAGGTTGTTAGTATGTGACATATGTTAGAAAAAACATCATTTATATATCTAAACTTTATAAGGATGGATTTATCTTAAAAATTTGGAATAAATTATGCTTATTTTATAAAGATAAAAAAATTATGGTAAGGCACATTTAAATAATAGTTTTTATTTGTTGGATTACATAAACCAGGTAATGGAAATCAATAACAAGGTTACTTCACATGGATCATACCACATCCAACTTTGGCATCACTAGCTAGGTAATGTAATTGAAAATCGCTTCACTAAATTACATCAAGATGGATATTTAGATTATTTTGAACTAAAACCACTTCATGTATGTCATGGATGTTTACAAAGAGAAATGAACAAATCCCCATTTAGTGGGAAAGGTGAAAGGGTTAAAGAGATTCTTATATTAGTTCATACCGATGTGCGTGGACCATTTCCTATTAAAGCAAGGGTTGGGTAATCATAATTTATAACTTTTAATGATTGTTTTAGTATATATGTATATCTATACTTAATGAGGTATAAGTTAGATTATTTTGATAAATTCAAGGAACATAAGAATGAAGTTGAGAACCATATTGGTAAGAAGACTAAGAAACTCTCCTCAGACTGTGGTGGGGAACATCTTAATCAAGACTTCATTGATTAATTATGGGATTTTGAGATCCTTTCCATACTCACTCCTCCTTACACACCTCATTGGAATGGTGTAAGTGAAAGGAGGAACCACACCTTATTGGACATGGTAATATCAATGATGAGTCATGTAAATATTCCATTATCCTTTTAGGGATATGTGTTACAAAAAGCTACACACATACTAAACCAAGTACCAACTAAATCGATAAATGGTATTCCATATGAATTTTTGGAGTGGAAGAAAAACCATGTTGTTGAATTTACATGTGCGGGGTAGTGAAGCATTTTTAAGGCCTCTTTAGTTAATAAATATGCACCCTGAAGAAAAAAAAGTATACCTTTATAGGATACCCTAATGAAATGAGGGGATATTACCTAAATGGACCCTTAGAAAAGTGGAAATCCATATTCCTTGAGAGGGAGCACATATATAAAAGATATAGTGGGAGAAAGATAAACTCCAATGAAGTTTAGACTTAAGGTACACAAAAGTTGGCACAAGAATAGATTCCATAAAGCCCAATGGAAGAAGAGACTATTACAAAGACATAAGTACTGTGTAGGAGTACAAGAGATATCATAGAACCAAATGGTATGGTTTTCTAGTCACTAAGAATGGGGAATCTTTATTAATTCTTAATAATGATCCCATATCCTATAAGGAAGCAGTAAGTGTCACATAAGATTCCAGGTGGCAAGAATCCATGAATTATGAAATTGATTCCATGTACTAAGGATGATAGGTAAGTCTACCCTTGACTTTAATTCACCTCCAAGTGCATCTTAGAGAATAAATCCATGAGCTTCCACTCGTTGTTGTTCTGCTAAAATATATGTATCTGAGTCCTCCTACTTAGTGCATCAACCACTTCATTTCCTTTACCTAGTGTGTAGGCAGTCTTAAAATCAAAAGACTATAGGTATTCCACCCAATTTCACTACCTTAGATTAATATTACATAGTGTAAAAATATAATTCAGTCCTTTATGGTTGTTGTACACCAAAAAACTCTCTCCCATAAAATAATGTCTCCAAGAATGCAATTCATGAAAAAAGGAAGCTAACTCAAGATTTTTTGTTGTGTAATTACTCGCATTTAGACTCAACTTCTGAGACACGTATTCCATAACTCTATCTTCTTTCATAAGAACAACTCCTATCCTGATACATAATGCATTATAGTATACAGTGTAACTCCTTCCTGTATTTAGAAAAATCTGTATCGAAACTGAAGACAATCTCCCTTTCATCTCTTGAAGGGAGATCTCACAAGAATATGACCATAAAAATTTCACACCCTTCTTATTCAAGCCTGTAAGTGGTGCTGATAAGCATGAGAAGTACTATATGAAACTCATGTAGTAATTATATGGACCTACGAAACTTCACACCTCAAATAAATTCTTGGGCTATTCCAAAGTAACCACGACTATCACCTTCCCTAGGATAAATGATACTCCTAACTCTAATATATTGTGACCCTTGAAGTGAATTTTATCCATCCAGAAGTGTCACTTTGTGAGATTACCATATAATTGATTCTATCTCAGTGTATCCAATATGATCTCAAGATGTTTTCATTATTGCATCAATTGTGATAATACACCAAGATATCATCCAAGAAAACCACCACAAATGAATCTAGATAAAGAAAAAACACTCGGTCCATCAGTTCCATAAATATTTTTGGTGTGTTTTTGAGACTGGACGACATAAAAAAATACTTATATAGACCATAACTTCTATGAAAAGTTGTTCAAGGTATTTATTATTCTCTAACACACACATGATGATAACCAGATCTCAAATAAATCTTTAAGAAGACTCAAGATCCTTGGAGCTGGTCAAAGAGATCATGTTTCCATGACAGAGGATACTGGTTCTTAACCATTATCTAGTTAAATTTCTATTAATCCACATATATCATGATATTTTCATACAACCTTTTTAGAAAAAGGACCAGAGAACCTCACAGAGAAGTACTAGGTTGGATGAAACCCTTTGCCTCTAAATCCTCTATCTACCTCTTGAGCTCTTACATCTTAATAGTATCCATCATGTAAGTTGAAATGGATATCGGTGCAACTCCTGGAACTAGATTTATAGAGAACTCTACCTATCTCACTGAAGTAAATACTGAAAATCCATCTGAAAAAACATCGCTAAAACGATAAACCAATATAGGGAAATCTACCTAAAAAGTTCCCTGATCATCCAGATAATAAATCACAATATGGGTTGTCATTCCACCCATCCCATGATGTTCAGGTCCATCTCAAATCACCTAGACATCCCATTCACCCTATTGAATAAACTCTCAACCCTCTAGTGATGTAAAGCTCACCCTACGATGATAGAAATCAATGAAAGTATGAAAGGATACTAACCAGTTGGTCTTATGAATGATGTAAAAACCTATCATCTCGAGGACAAAGAGTCCCCATACAAAGTGACACTCACTAATCTAAAAGGGGTAACTCCATGAACTAACATACACCCTATGTTATAATTCCCAATAGAGTATCAAGTGTCAGGAAGACATAATATGTATAAAAACTAAGCTCAAGGATCTCCATAACATGCACTGATATAAAGCTATGTGAATCTACTATATCAAAAATTATAGAAGCTAAAGTAGAGGATACTAGAATAGTACCTCTAATAGTAGAAGGTCTGTGATCCTACTCCTCAAGGTTTTACTACACTATGTATATCTATCATGAACCATTTCCCTATGATACTGTCTAGCTACCCTGAGCAAATCCACTCTGTTGTCACTATAAAATTGGGGTCTGAATACCATGACCACACCACCACCTCACCCTAATCGTCTAATTTTACTCCATCTCCCTACCTAATGAGAATCTAATGAACCCAATCCTGAAAATGGAGTCAGTTTAGAGCCTCTATCACTGGATTCCAGAGGAAAAGTTCTTCATAATCTTTGTAGATGGCCCATCTTGGTGCTTGATCAACACTCGATTGGGTCCCTCATACATTATGGCCTCGTATGTCTTGGCCTACCGCATTGGTAGCACCTCACTGAGATACCTGAGTATATTCTCTTACTTATAATATCATCATGCAGAAGCTCCATACAACTCTTCCTACTGTAGGTTGATGCAGTACCTGATCTAGGTTTCGAACCACTGTGGCTCGCACCTCCAGCCTCTCTTAGGTTATGCTTTATGATAAGTTCCAGATTCACTATTACAGAAATGGTAGTTAGTAAAAATTCATTCACCTACTATTGTATTTAATACCTTAGAAAATCCTAAAATTTCCTAGCTTTTGATAGCTCATCACCCATCAGGATAGGTGCGAAGCGCTGGAGCTCAGTAAAATGGGCCAAATATTCCATAATTGATAACGCGCCTTGCTCTAAATGCAAGAACTCCTGGGCTCTATCTGCCCTCAACATCTCAAGATATAAGTAGTAATTTAATTATATATTAAAATACATCTAATCCATCTCCTAATGATTTTATTTCTAAGTAATTACATCCCACCATCTCTTGGAAGAATCACACAACATGTACATAATGAGCTTTACCCTCCTCTTAGGAGTTGTATTTAGATGCTCAAAGATATATATCATGGCCTATAAACATGACTCCAAATCTTGTGGTCTTACATCCCTTGAAATGTGGGTGTATTCTACTGCTATAACTCATGTTTAAACTCTTCCATAGTTGGGGTAGGGTGTGGTGCTCCCTGAATGATCTGCCTGAAATGTAATAACCCCTCACATAAATATGCCTTGGTACCTATTTCTAGTATAACTACTAGTGTCATAGCTAGCACTAATAGAGGATCCACTAGTATCCCATGGACCACCACCTCTATGTTATGGTCATCTCTACCCTCTTGGTGTGTGAATAGAGGAAAGCGCAATGACATACCTCTACAAATGTCAATCACATTCCTTTGATCAATATTTTTTTTATCAAAGTTCATAGTTTAAAATCATAGGTATTTCAATAGGATAGGTACAAGACTTCCTATTTAATAACACAACCCTATACCAGCTCCATGATTTAGGTCTAGGCGACTTATAGATAATCTATAAGTAAGAGATACTACCTACTACCTGCTACTAAGGTTGGGACCGGGTCAAGTTCTCTGCTTCAAAAAATTTCAGTTTCAAATTTATTTTCACTTGAATTTACATATTGTTTTTCACATTTATATTATATTTATATCACATTTACTTTATATTGGTTTAACCAAATTATTCTCCAAATTAGGATCCATGAGGGCTTATAATCCTTAGGAATCAAAGTTTGGCGCCAATCTACTTCACACCATAAAACGTTCCAAAGTACCTATCACAATAACAGTTATATTTATCATGGAACCTATCAAAACAACATGCAATAAGTAATGCATCCTAAATGTCATGGAATAATGCATAAAAGTGGTTCTTTTAAAGTGCCTAACATAATGCATGATATAGAATACCCTCATATCATTGGGTTTTAATAAAATACAACCCATAATCACATCAATAATAAAATTACAGTTCAAGTGCATCACCCAATGGTGGAATCAAGTCAACTGTAATAGTCAAAATCTAGAAAATAGTGATTTAATTTGAGGCAATTTCAATTTTTCCTGTATTCGTGTTAGCCATATCTGGGAATAGTTCATTAGCAAACTCCAATTCCTTATTATCCCCTTCTATTGTCTCCAAATAGTAAAAAAACCTAAAATAACCTCCTCTAATACCACTTTGTAACATCCTAAACATGGATGTCACTCTATAGTTCCCCAAGCCCCATTGTCCACATGGCCTCAAGCGTATCCCCCCCCCCCCCCGAATGAAAGAGGCTACCGATTAGAAATGAGGGCCTAGGTGTGTCTATGGAGAGACTATACCCTCATCGCTAAAGTGTACCACAATGAAATATCAACAATATACAAGTAGCGAAAGAAGTATAATATCCAAATAAAAGTAAATTGTGAAAGAGTGATATATAAAAATGATATAAGTCATATTACATACAAGATGACGATACTTGGCATATGTCTCAAGTAAATCATTCAAAACATGTTTACAAGGAAGATATAAAATACATGTAACAAAAGTAAAAAAAGTCCAAAAGTATCCAACTAGCATCGTGATCCTTAGCTCGGTCCCATTCTCCCCTGCTCATAAGTAGAAATAAAGATCTTGTAGAAAGTCCCTTGACCTTATCCATACCTACAATTATATAGATGTGGGTACCCAAAGCCCATACAAACAGGGTGTCAAATATAATCCCAAAAGGAAACCACCCACGGTCTTTGAAATCCGGTCAGTGAACATTTGTATAACAACAATGTGTAGGAAAAATATAACAAGTAAATGAAGTACTCAAAAATGGACATCCTCTAAGTATAGGTTAACATTTTATAACCAAATAATTTAATATTTTTATTTAATAAAAAGTCCCTGGTTTAACATTTAGGACTATGACAATTATAATCATGCTCATTTTAACATTCATATCATTTAAGTAAAAAATCTCGGGACATAGCATAAATCTCATCATCCCCCATAAGCACACACATCCAAGGATTCCTAAACAAGCCATACCTTCAATGGACTGAAGGCCTTCATTTTTTTATTGATTTTGATAATCCACCTTTAAAGGGGTGAGGTGGAACCCTTATAAGGCCAGTAGGCATAAGTATTACATGGCACGTAGGCCTTAGAGGAATTCATTTCCCGTAGGATTCAAACATTATAAGTCAAGGCCTAGGGACATGGAATTTATTCCCTATTTTATTAATCCATTCCAATTACAATTCAAAATTTATATTTCAATTAAACTTACAATTCAAATAACCAATTGAAATCATTGTTAAACATACCTAGATATGGGGTAAAGGGAACACCCTAAGGAATCCAACTCATAATCCATGAAATGGACCATTTAATTTAACAACACATCCAAAGGGGTGGTTCTGTTTTAAAGGTATTAAACCTATAATTATTCATCGGTGGCCTCTTAAAATCCACTGGCCATGGTAAAAAATTCAATTTAAGGATTAAAACTCATTTAAAGGGCAACGCTCCAAGAATTGGGTGTGCATCACAACAGTATATATATAACCACACGACTATAAATGAAATGCATGAGACCACCTATCATTGGTCCATAGTTGATATCTCATCCAGTATCAGCTCCTGATTTGACTTAAATCTGTAGAAAATCAAAGAACGGATGAATAACATAATAATATGGGAAATTATCTTTTACCTAAATAGCATAGCTGATACTAAACCAAATGAAAAATGGTACAAAAGGAATCAATAACTCAGTGATATTGATCCAATGTGATTAGTGGCACTTGAATAGGAGATCAAATGGAGGAGATAAATCAATTACCAGAATACACACCAAATAGGTCGTCCAAGGGGGTGAGTTTTTATGTGGGAGGATTCATGAAAATAGGGTTTCATTTAATAGATTAAATAGAGGGGAAATTATAATTTCACCCAAAATATGGGGTCGTGCTATTTAGGAACATGGTTTCTAAAACGTGTGCCAACTGTGCATGGTTAGTTATAGTTAAGGTGAACCCTACATGGTTTGTTCACATGGTTTGAATAACCATAAATAATCATGCCAAAACCCATTGTCAAAATTGGAGACAAGGGCACATGGCCGTACAACCCAAATCGCACGGTTTGGTATAATTGTGCGGCCTTCCCTTTCTCTCTTACCAAGCCTTGCATAATTTATTATATTGTGCAGCATGCCTCATACAGTTTAAACTAATAGTTTTACAAGATTATTTGAACCCAAAACATAGGTTTTAGGCTCCGAACCAGCTTTGGACACCTCCGATACCCCCATAAACTCAAAGGGAATTCACAAAAGGCCAAATTTAAACATTTAGACTGAGAATTGATGGGAAAATAAAAGATTTTTACCTTAAATAAGAACCTGGTTCTTACACCCATATCCAATAAGGAAAGGTCTAGTGACTAAAAAAAGAGTACATATTCACAAAATGGGATGCATTTTTCCATTGATTTTTTTATATCCACCATGCATACACTATGATGAACATAATGTTACTCATTTAAAATAATCATATGAAACTTGACAACTACACATATATGCATGTAATATCAAGTTAAATATCATTTAAGAAACATGAATCAAACCAATGAAAATAAATAAACATATCCAAGATATAAAATAGGGTAAATAAATAAATAAATGAAAAAAAATCCACCACTAATATTGAATGGTTTTCAACTCTAGAGGATTACATATATATTAGATCTCCTAGATTCATGACCACCATGATCATTGTGATTATATTTGATGTGTAAATTATTTTTACATTCACAAGTATTCCCTAGAATAAGTATTCATGTAGGGGTGAGTATAAAAATACACAGTATAACATCCCAAATTAGATTCTTTTATACATAATAATAAACTGATAAAATTATAAAGTAAAATTTTCATCTTAATATATGGGACCTCCTGGGATCATTTCTATTCCAACATCATCAGGAGTTTAATATCATAATAGTATTTCATACCCAAATCCTACCATAAACATCATTTCCCAAATAATAATTCTTATAGATATGTGCACTAAATTAGGGCCCCAATGACCACAACCTTATCCATGAGGATTCACCAACTCATCATGCAGTATAATAAATATGACTTGGCTATTGGGATAATGTTTAAGAATCCTATCCCACATAAAATAATAACAGTCAAATGGGTACCTAACTCTATATATAGATCTCCATTGATAAAAGTGTAACCCAAATGTGTACTGAAAATACACCACTAATATAGAGGAAACTTTCTATGCGAATCATAGTGATGGTCATAGGGGTAAATGAATATATATATCTCTACTTAATCCCCACTCATACCCACCAGAACCCTCAACTTTGTGTCTATAACTTTCTAATATGAATCATAAGGTGATTATCACCTACAATTCTATCACAAAAACAATATAAAATCATCAAGGAATCATGCATCATTATGTCATGGATAATGATATCTCATGATGAAATCCATAATATTGCCTATAACTATTTCTAGAATCATATCTATTATATCATATGAGCTCATTAAATTGACTCATCAACTAACATAATTCATAGAAAATTATGTCATCATCGATATAGAATTTTAAAATTTTTAAACATCCAAAGTAGACCATAAATGATTTTAATTATTATTTAAACCCCTTTCATCATGATCTACTTGTAAAATTGAAAAAAAAAATTGATTATTCAAGAAAATAAAGATAACTTCATATGGATTTAAATTTAAAAGTATAAATAGGAGGTAGTTTTTTATTATATATTCCTATATATTAATTTTATTTTCACTTTTTCCTTATTCTTCAGATTAAAATCATCAAAAACACGTATGCAAATGCATGATAAAATAAAAACCCATGATTTAAATCACAACACCATAGAAAAATATGGAACTAATCAGTAATAATAATGCAAAAAATGATTACAAAGTAGGTGACCTTCCAATTGTATTTCTCTTTTTATTGGGTATCAGTCACCATAATTCCACCAGTGATCTGATACCAATTTTGGGTATCAATCACCAAAATTCTGTTGATGCTTTGATACCACTTATTGTGCTTAAAAACACATATCTAGAAGATTTTCTCTGAAGCCTCAAATAAAGAATAAGGTCTTGATCATTCGAAATATAAGGTCATCATAACATCAAAATACAAAAGTAAGAAGTACATGCACCACAACCACCTTATCAAATCGCCTCCACGCCACACAATAATTTCCCCAACTCTCAAAAAAAATAGAATAATAAACTCAACAAAAAGAGGACATGAGGATTGACATGGTTCGAAATTTAATACTACTCCATGGGAGAACACTCGAACTACATATTAAGGGAAATAAAAGGAAATATAATATCTGAGTTACAAGGGAACATTCTTCAAAACACCCTACCCAAACTCTGAGTTATTATGGAACCTTATTCTAGAAATCCTACTCAGAAATGGAAGATGATTTTCTAACACTTCCGTGATAAACCCCCACCGCATGAACTCCCATTATTCTTCCCACATATCGTAGGATAAGGATCTTTTTTACAGTCCTTAGTCATTATGGTAACTCTAAATTCTACTTATTATTCTCCTTCTGGTCAACCACCCATATGGGCTACAACCTTCTACCTCTGACTTCAAAGTATTTTTAATATTAGTGATCTTCTATAACTCAATGAACAAGTGAACAACACTCATCTATTATAGATGATATCCACTGTAACTAGCTGGTAGATATGATACCAACCCCTTTTGATCTATGTAGGAAACCCTCTATTTAGTCAAATCCATGAGATCATGCTTTTTCTTAAAATTATAAACTGGGTGAAAAATGAAAGACACTCTTATATATCCCTATGATCAATCATACATACCCTTTGAAAATTAACATGTTTCTATTAAGTAGACGTATGGCTTAATCCTGCATGATCTAGTTTCTCATTCTAAACTTCATCATTCAGAATAGGTAGTCATGTATTTGACTCCACTACTTCCTTAGAAACATATTTTCTATATTTAAAACTCTTTATGTGTCACTCCCCTAGGAATTTTCATTCACCCCATGTAAATGTGTTCATAACAAAATTCCCTACTGCTTTCCAAACTTATTCATTAATACTAGTATAATTAGAGACCATCTAGGTGCTTAGTGATATGCCTCCATCTGGTTCTTCTAAATCTACTTCCTGAATTCATGTTTCAGAGGAGTCCAAATTTTAACCAAAAACATTTATCACATAAAAACCTAATAATATCCCACTTGAGAATTATTTTCAAAGGATAAGCCTAATAATATCCCAGATTAAGACTGCTCTCAAGGTTTCACCAAGTCCTTTAGGACACTTTTTCATTTATTATCCCTTTTTAGTTTCAAAATAGTCCTCCACCATGATTTTGATCATCCAAGCCCTACAGATACAAATAAAACCTAGAATTATATACTTTGAACACTCATTATATTTCCAAAAAACTACTCAATTTTATCCATGAATTTTCCTCTATAAAAATCACTCTACGAACCAAAAAATTGTTTGAACCCTATCAATAATCCATTTACTTATACCATTTCTCCACCATCCGTTTCTTTCACATTCTGGTAGACCCTTTTCCCCCAAACACTCTTCTCCTAGTTGATACTTTTGTTAGTTCCATGTTTTGGAACCTACTCCCACTACTTCTAGATACTTATAATTACACTAATTTATACATTTAGGTTATTCACCATTCATAAGAAAATGAGAAGTTACTTTATGAACTAAGAAATGAACCCTAGTGGACATCCTAAAACACTTGAAGAAATAACTCATTTCAGTACTACATATTTCATAACTTCTTTCATGATTCCATAGTACTAAGCTTACAATAATTTTGGCTTTGGTGATACCCTAGAAACTGAAATCTATTAGAAACTACTCTTATGGAATGTTTGGTATCTTTGAACTGATGAACTCCTTGGACAATTCAAAACTTTCTCTAGAATTTCATCTTAGTCAAACATAGATATTCACTGGTCCTTTATTCCCAAAATCATTATTTACCTAATTCCAATCCTTCATGATATCCTCCCATATCATAGAGGACATTTTGAATGTTAAAATCCTTATTTAATTTGTTATTCTAATATCAGGAAAACCCAATGTCTTCCATCACCAATCGTAAAAAAATACATAAAAGGACTTAGTTATGTCCTTTTACTTCCTAGAACCAATGTGGTCATGGATGATATTTATTAAATAATTTTAAATGGGAGGTCTGATACTTCACAACATTCATGATCTTTACAAATATACTAATAAAATTACAAAAAAACATGATCTCCCTTCCTATATGATTCCCCATTAGATGGAAATTCCAAAAAAACCTAAAAGTTTGTTCTTGAGAAGAAAATAATGCATTACTCTATATCTGTTGTTTCTAAAGTTATGTGGGTATAATGAAATTATGTAAGAATGAACAATACATTTTTTTATCCTTAGTGCCTCTATCTCCCATGAATATCACCTTTCTTCACTTCCCAAGGATACTCTCCCCACAAGTTCTATAGTCCCTATGTATAAGATTTTGTATATATTTGAGACTAGGAAATCTATCCTACTTCTCACTCAAATTATTGAGATTACCATGACATAACTCCATGCTTCTGAGATTTATCATATCCATTAAAAACTTCTCTTTATAAAATCTTGGTTGGATAATTTTTTTTCTCAATTTTCCACCACCATGAAACCCTTTATGTGAATTTACTCATTCCATCCACAAACCTTAAATATAGAAACTTTCAACATTTCACTATTTTATTGAGATCTGAAACTTCTATAACATTTACTTCTATCACCTTCCTTGAAAACTCAGTGAGAATTTATTCCATGATCTAAATGGAAATATCACTCTTCTTCAAACTTGACAGAAGAACCATCCCAATTGTGTTATATTTTTAAAAACATCTAGATAGAAAAACCATGTAACCACTGTTATTTTGAATGTGAAGTTAAAAGACCTAGATCCAAAGGTCCATGAATCAAGTATACTGGATGACACTTAGCCACAAATTTTTCACAAGTTCCAAAATATGATATTTGGATGAAAATTTTGAATAAAACCATACATAATGACCTTTTAGTCTTTTTATAACTTCTTCGACAAACACCACCTCTTGTTCTGCAATGATAGATGCGGAACCATACCCAAATGAATCTCATCAACTCATTATCCTTAAAAAAAGTTTCCCAATGTTGTTATAAAATCCTTTATTGATTTCTTTATGTGGGTCATGTATTCATATTATAGTAATACACATTCTAAAACTCCATCCATGTATATCCAGTTTGAATATCGTCAAATCATACCTTCCCTATTGTAGTTACATACATATAAAATAATGTACTACCATTGAATTTGAAAATCATGAAGGGGATAAGAGTGTCTTTTAAGTCTTTAATAAGGCCATATTGAGATTGTTTCTCTTCAACTGGACTCTGAACCTTCTGAACAAGTTCAAACATACTGAACTATATAGGAATAATTTTATACCAATTTTTGGGTATTAGAAACCATAATACCACAATATATAATACCAATTTTTGGTTAACATGCACCAAAAGTCCACCAGTGCTCTGATATCACTTGTTGGGTATCATTTACCATAAGTCCACCAATTCTCTGATACCACTTTTTATTCTTGGAACCACTAATCTAGAATATTTCCTTAATAACCTCAAATGAAAAATAGGGTTTGGTTCATCTGGAACAGAAGGGAACCACAAAGTCAACATTTGGAATTGAGAATCCCTTTTACCCCTTCCACTACATGGAATCGCCACCATTCTGTATAAAATTTCCTAAAGATAAAAAAATGAATAACAAACTCAATACAAATGGAACATGATGATAACATAGTTCAGATTTTAATCCTCATCCATGTGGAAATACTGTAACTTCATATTAAGGTAAAGGTAAGGAAACAAAATATTTGAGATATAATGGAACCTTCTTCTGAAAACCCTACCCATAATCTGAGTTTAAAGGGAACCTTCTTCCAGAAACCCAACTCAAACATAGAAAATGAATTCTCCAAGGCTTCCAAGACAAACATTCACTGCATGCTCTCCCACTATATCGCCCACATGTAGTAGACTAAGGATATTTGATAGACTATTTAGTTCCCCATGTATCTCCAACTTCTACTCCCTCTAATCTTTATAATCTACCACCCTTATAGAATATAAGCTCCTACCCACAGATTAAAATATTTCGACACATTAGTGCTCTATCATAGCACACAAAATAAGTGTCTAGTATTCATCCTTTATAGATGATCCCCATAGTAGCCAACAAGAACATATGGTACCACCACCTTCTAATCTATGTAAGAATCCCTCCATCATGTCAAATCCACCAGATCATGCAATGCCTTAACTTTAAAAACATTATTAACAATATGATCTCATCCTACATACCCCTCTGATGATTATTAGACAACATTCACAAAATTTCATGGTATTCTTAAATATCCATCATATTTAATCCTATATGAGTCAATTACCCATTCCACACTTCATAATCCTGATCTAGTAGTCATTTTTTAACTCCACCAATTCCTCTAGAACTTTTATGAAACATTCAAAACTCCTCCTATGTCACTCCCTTAAAAATATGGGTGTTCCTCCAAGTTCATGCATCTTGAACCAAGTTACCTTCTGAATTATAGTACATAGTCATTGTTGTTATTATCGTTAAAAACCTTATCTGTGTTTGGTGAGATGGATCCATATGATTTCACCAAGTGTTCTTTTAGAAACCATGTTCTAGAAGTTTCCATGCTTTAACCAGAAACCATTTCTCACACTGAAGCCTAACATTGGCCTTCATTTTCATGAATATATGTTGAAGTTTTTTTATTCAAGGTGGTTTTTGATTATATTTATTGAAATATATTATAATATTACCATAGGTATTCATATTTATGGAATTATTAAAGGATATTACCAAATTTCTTCATCAAGAGAATCTCATTTCCCTAATCTTATTCATTTTGGTTCAAGACACTTTTGTTTGATCTTTCAATCAATAATTTAATATGGAGTAAGTTTATATACTTGAAGGAAATCATGTATTTCATTATAAATATAATGTTCTCTTTAATTATGGTATCTTAATACTCTTTAATGGAATGAAAAGATTCAATAAAAATCTTGTTAACTAGATGAAACTACATGAAAAAAGTAATGGATAAAAAATTAAATCCATAAAAAAAATTCTGGTATCTTAAAAAATGTTACAAAAGAAGTATAATAATAAAATATTTCCATTATAAAAGGGTTTTATGAAGATTAATAATTACTTTAAAACCTCATTTCAAATAATCTTACTCTTAAACTATGTTTTCATATATGGAGAATATTTTGAAAATAGTTACCTATTGATACTGTTAAATCATCCATTAATAACATTAACAATACCAATAAATTCGGACTAAAATGTAAGTGAAATTGAATTTAGAACAATGATTCATGTAGATAATATGTTTCACTAAAAAATATTCAGAAAATGATAATATTTATCTTCAAAAAATTATCCAGGTTTGGTATAAGCTCTTTCAGATGGACATCAGAGAACATTCTACACTTAATGTGTAATTCAAAACAGAAAAAAAAACACACCAAAAAATCAATGATAAAAACCAAAAATCACTCCCAAAAAAAATATATTGGAATGAAAATTCTGTTAGATATTTATCAAAATGAAAAAAGTAACATTAATATATATGAAAATGTAATGTTTTATATGGTTTAAATCAAAAGAGAATGGAAATATTCATGTAAACTCTTTTCCTGTATACCAAATAGGGCATAAAAGGCTTCAATTACATTTTAATTTTTCATTCCAACCATTCTATACTAATATAAAATAATAATATCTAAATTTCATTTTCTCTAAACCACTTTTTATAATTTTTATAAAGGCCACTTTAATAAGTTAAGCGGGAAACCTGCACAACCAATAAATTGACATGAAAAACAAAAAAGGTATAATCCCACATAAAAATAAGAAATGTATCCCAATACAGAAAAATTAATTGGTCATGGACCAAGAAACTAGGAACCCTAGAAACCAATTCAATCTCTATTGAGCAATTCATTTGTAAAGTAGATATCACTATTGTGATGAGTTGTAGCTGCTGAACTTATGGGAGTACCAAAATAAATATTCAAATCCATCCACTAAAGATTAAAATATTCAAAAATTGAATTCCAAAAAAGCATCGTGGGTGATGGGATTAGTGGATATACAATAATATCATAATAAACATTAGGAATATCTCACATATATATCATCAAATCATTCCACCACTGAGTCACATCATGAAATCATTGTTTCCAGAAGGAGGGTTACACTAGCATGCATAATACCAAAAGATGAAACTTATCTTATCCAAAAAAATTAAAGGTGATGCTCCTACACTCATGGGTTAGGGGCCTCAGTAAAGACATGACTAATGAACAAGGAAAGACGGTTGAGGTGAGGCACATTATCCCTTGAAAAAGTTGTAAATAATGGGGGAAGAAACTAGAGTTGGGTGAAAAAACTGCATCATTGAAGACCGAGATAAAAAAACTAAAAATCTCCAACAATATATGAGAGGAAGTATCGTAAGGGAATTAATCCTAGAAAATCAAGATTCAAATATCTATAATCAGAAACAACAAGCAAGGGGAATCACCCAAAGGGAACATATCCCAAAAAATCCAAACATCAATGGGGATTAGATTCAAGGATTAACATCGAAGTCACAAATTAAATGAAACAAAACCCTAGGATGTAAAATCCCATTCCAATATGAAAAGAAGTAGAATGGGAAAGGGGAATGAATAATATGGGACCTTAGAGAATTTTATGGAGGGGTGAATCCAAAGAGGAAGAAAACCTATGTAATGATTGAATGAAATGATGAAGGCAAATATACTTTATCTTTACCCAAAGTGACTTTATAATGAACCCTATAAGAACCCCAAAACAATAGCATGGCTTAGAGAATGTGGTTCCATCCCTAAAAGTTATCTCATTTCATCCATTTCATTCATTTAATTCATTTCAAACCTTATGAGATATTCCTCTATAAGAGAAGGGGATTGCTGAATTTTACTTTTATGGTTTGAGTATGGTATAATCAATTACTTAGGTGACGAGTAAGGATTCTTTAACTATGTTGGTTTCTTGTGTCATTATTTTTATTTCATATTATATTTTGAATGGTTTATACATTTCATGTATGATGGACATCGACACAAGCCTATAAATTTTATTAATTCATAATAGATTACTATTATCAATGAAAAAACCTACTGAATTTCGTACTCACCCCTTGAAAATGATCTTTGTGAACACATGTGACACTATTTTATTAAGTTGTGGTCTTGGAATTGATTCTTCATATATTCTTGGTTGAATAATTAAACTAAAGTATTGTAAATACTTGTTAATGAAGTTTAAAATCTTTTAATTTTCATTATTTTGATCCTTATATGTGTTTACGAGGCTTATTAGATCACTTCAGGTTATTTATCAATTCAATTTTCATTAAAATTATAGGGGATGCATACAACCAGTTGTGTCAAGGTTTTATTTGAAATTATTTATTTTATTTTAACTAGTTGTATGGGATTGATTTATGTTGTTTTACTTTACATATTAAGGTAATTGAATCAGCATGGTGGATCAAACAACTTTTCCTTTAAGTGAAAACCATATTCTAGGATGGTACATGAGATAGTTCACACATTTATTAAAATACCATTATGAGGATAAAGGTAATTAATTATATAAAAATGAAAAGGTAATTAATACACAAACCCAAATGCTCCAACCAAAGGTTAATGAGTGGAGGAAATGAATATAATAAAGACATACACTATAGTATTAAGCTAGTGGAATTAAATCAAGAAGTAGACATCCATAACTAAGAAGTACCTACATCCCAGCCACCACATCAAATCACCATCATGCAAGAAATGAATTTCCCTAAATCTTAAGAAAATGGAAGAATAAACTCAACACAAATGGAACAAGAGGATTAATGTGGTTAAAAATTTAATACTAATCCATGTGAGAACACTGAAACTTCATAAGGATTGGTATGGAAACAGAATATTTGAGTTACAAGGGAACCTTCTTTTAAACACCCTAACTAGACTCTAGGATATAAGAAAAAATTATTCTAGATACCCTACTCATGCATGGAAGATGATTTATCCAATGTTTCCATGATAAATGCATGTCGTATGTACTCTCACTATGTTTCCTAGATGTGGTAGACTAATGATCATTTCTAGAATCCATAGTCCCTATGGAAGCTCCAACATTTTCTTCCTATACTACTCCCAATCTACCACCCTTACAGACTGCAACCACTTGCCTCTAGATTCAAAGCCTTTAGTACATTGGTTCTCTACCATAGCACACAGAATAAGTGATCAGTGCTCATCCTTTATATATGAGATCCACAATATCCATCTGGTATATGTAGTACCACTACCTTCTGATCTATGTGAGAATCCCTCTATCCAGTCAAATCCACTGGATCACACATCACCTTAACTTTACAAACTATGTAAAAAATGAAAACCACTCTTACATAGCCCTCTAATGATTCTTACATAAAATTTGAAAACCATAATATAGTTCTTAAGTATCCATCTGATTTAATCTAATATGAGTCTATTTATTTTTCTTCACTTCATCATCTAGATCTGGTAGTCATGCTTCCAACTCCACCACTTCCTATGGAACTTTATTGTTGTATCTATAATTATTCTTGTGTAACTTACTATTTAATTTATATTTTACCATAGAATATATGTTTGAAACCAATTTACCATATACATTCCAACACGTATTCATTTTTACGACTATCATTCCAGAAATTCTAGGTGTTGTGTGAGATGGCTCTATCTGATTCTTCTAAGTGTACTTATGGATGTCATGTTCTAAAAGATTCCACACCTTAACCAGAAAACATTTCTCACACTAAAATCTAAAAATATCCCACTTAAGAATTGTTTCCATATATTAAGCCCAAAAATTTCCCACTTGAACACAATTCTCTAGGCTTCACCAAGTCTTCCAAGCTACGTTTTTCATTCATATTCCCTCTACAGTTTTAGTATATTCCAACACCATGATTTTGATCATCCAATCCCTACTGAGAAAAATCCACCCAAAACATCTAAACTTTGACCACTCATTTTGTTTCCATGAAACAACTATTATTTTCCATGAATTTTTGAAGTTCTGAAGTATTTAAAAACAAATTATAAAGGGGTTTGAATAAGTTGTTCACTTTTTAAAAGTTTCCAAACTTTTAGAAACTTAACCCTTGAAACTTTTTAAGATTTATTTCCTTGTCAACTTTTAATAAATAATCATGTATGCAAAAGTAGAAAAGTATGTAAAGTACATGATATGTACAAGGTTTGACCTCAATGATAGAACCTACATCCCTTCCATATCCACTCTCATGGGTATATGGAAATACACTATTGTGAATAAGTGAATACAACTAGTGTCAAATCCCATTAGACACCTTCTATCTCCAAATAGGAATGATTACACTAACTCCATTCAGTTTACAATGTTTCCTAAAAAATAATTGATCAAAACAAAAGAATAAATACTTTGTTGAAATTTATCCATAATTGATCAGTCTGAATATTCAGTTTGATTTGGATGGATCCGATTTTCTCAATATAATTATTCTGGATCTGATTCTTTCAATATGATGAGTCTGGGTCTAATTCTCTCAGTATGATGAGTCTAGATCTGATTCTCTCAATACAATAGACTCAATACGATGAACCCATTCTCAATCTGCAAAACTCAAACTCTACTCAAATGCTTAATATGATCTTTCTCAGTATGATTGACTCAATCTGATTAACTGAATATGATCTTATCAATATTATTTTACTCAATCTGGTAAACAAACATCCAATTATCTGATCCTCTTTTTGATATCTCTGGCCGGAAATGACTCTCACCTAATTTCTTCAGTGATCTACCTTTTCTGGTTGCATAAAAAAACCACACTGAACAAATGATCTGAGCAAGTATTTATAGGAGACTTAGAAAACAAAAGAGGGAAACCTGAAAACTTTCCCTACTTTCTCAAATTTCAAAATATCTGAAAATATTTTGCATTTAAACTTAAACTTTGTCTTCATCAAACATCCTTTTATTTCTTTAAGATTTATAAAAAATTGAATTTCAAGTTTGAACTTCTCAAATATTCATAAAACTTATGGAATTTTATTTTTAATTATTCTTTATAATCAACTAAATACAATTTATATTTATTTCTATGTGAATCTAATTTTTGTTTATTTCTTAGTGAATCTTAATTGTGTTTCTTTCTTAGTGAATTCGATTTCTATTTATTTCTTAGTGAATCTGAGTTCTATTTTTTTTCAGTGAATTAAATTTCTATTTATCTCTTAGTGAATCTTAATTCTATTTATTTATCAATGAATATGAATTTTTTATCCATATCATTGAATCTGAATTTTGTATCCTTCTTAGTGAATCCAAATTTTGTATCCTTCTCAGTGAATCTAAATTTTGTATCCTTCTTAATGAATCTTAATTCTGTATCATTCTCAATGAATCTGAATTCTACATCCTTCTCAATTAATCCAATTTAATTCTCATAATGATGGAATTATCATTATGATGAAATTCCAATTATGATGGATATCCCATTATGATGGAATCTCCATAATGCAACTTTGAAATTTTTCAAGCCTCTCTACAATTTCATCCAAATATTTTATCATGGAAGTTTTCATGATTTGTGAGAACTTTATGATCATTGAAGAATCATCTTAATTGGTTTAGAAAGTATTAAAACTTTCTAAATCCTGAATTTAAAATCTTATATCAAAACTCTTTAGTAAATATATGACTTCTTTACTCAGCAACTTCTTTCTTACTATGATTATGAAAATGGAAAACTTTCAGCAATAAAAAAATTATACCACTGATTATTTTGGATAAGATGATATGAATAAAATGTAGATGGATCCTATTCTCTCATAAACTTTCAACTTTATTATAAAATCTCATTACGATATAATGAATCCAATTCTTTGATAATGAAAATATTCTTATACAAAAAGTTTAGTTGTCAACAAATAAAAAACATTGTTAAAACAAAACACTATAGAGGTTCTTCAATATCCCTATTTGTATTTGTTGGAAACCCTTTTTAACAACTTTTAAAACTCTCAAAAAAAATTCACAAATAAAATTTTGTAATTAACTCATGTTTTTTGACTTTTATCAAAACATAGATTTTCTCAAAAGAGAGTGTCTTGACACCGCACTATTTAATAAAGTAATATTTTTTAAGTAATTCCATCCCTCGATGGCAAGAAAATTTTTTGGCCATGTAAATATAAGCTTTACTCACTTTAATGATATACTCTATCACTTTTATTTTTTAATCACCCATTTTATGATTACCACAACTTCATATTCATACAATAAATATAAGTAAAAACTCCTTGTAAAGTAAAAGTTGTTACCTTCTCTCCCCCTTTGTAAACATAATCCAAATCACAGTGGGGGTTTTTTCTTATAAGGTTTAAGAAGACACGGGAGGAGGCTGAACATGAATTTACAGCCTTAATTTCACAAAACTTTATTTCGACATTACTTTTTTAAAGATATCAGCAGTATGATACTTTGTTGAAATGCATTCCAGCAAAACATCTCCAACAGAAACTTTCTCTTTTATAAAGTGAAACTTCATATCAATGTGTTTTGATATTCAATGTTGGATAGGATTCTTAGAAATATCGATTGAACTCTAATTATCACAAAGTATCTTCAATGGTTTAGAAACTTTTACTTTCAAATTTCCAGTTTAATTTTCATCCATAACATTTTTGTACAAGATTGGGTAGCTGCAACATATTCAAATTTAGCTATTCTCAAAGTGACTAAATTTTGTTTCTTACTATGCCAACTCACACAACATTCACCCAAGAAAAATGCTCCTCCTAAGGTTTATTTTATATCATTATAATCTCCAACCCAATCAGCATCATTATAACCAATGATTTCATCTCACAATTACTTTGGTATAACAACCCATGTGAAGTTGTTCCTTTGATATATCTTAGAATCCTCTTTTCTGCCAATATATGTGATTCTTTCAGATTACTTTAATACATGGCACACAAAGTCACATCATAAAAAATATCAGGCCTTGAGGCTGTAAGGTAAAGGAAACTTCCAATTACCTTCCAAACTTTTTTATAATTCACACATATTTTGGATTTATCATTACTCAAATTTTTTCTCACTTAAATAGGAGTAGAAACTTTTTTGGATTATTCCATTCCAAATTACTTTAAAAATTCCCAGTAATAATTTTCTTAATATAATAAAATGTACTTCTCTCTTTGTTGAACTTGTAATCCAAGGAAGAAAGTTAATTCTCTTAACATTGACATTTCAAAATTCTTCTTCATTTCTTCAGCAACTGTTTTACAAACATCTTCTCTATCCCCATCAAAAATTATATCATCCACATAAAAAATTATAATTAGATCATCGGAGTCATTATCTTTCACATATAAGTTTCTATCAACTTTTCCTTTATAAAAGTTCAACATTATAAAACATATGCCAAGTTAAGAATACCAAGAATGTGGAGCTTATTTCACCACATACAAATCCTTATTCAATTTAAAAACTATGTTTTCATCCTCATCAAGTAGAAATCCAAAATATTGTTCAATGTAAAATTTTTCCTCAATCTCTCAATTTAAGAAATATGAATTTATATCCTTCTAAAAACCTTTTTAATTAGGATGTATGACCACTAAAAGAAACATTATAATAGTTTCTAATATTGCTACTAGGGAAAAAATTTCTTCAAAATCCACACCTTCCACCTGTGCATAACCTTTACAAACAAGTCTTACTTTGTTTCATGAAACTTTTCCATGTTTATTTAACTTGTTTCTGTAAACCCACATAGTTCCGATAACATTTTTATTTGATATCCATGAAACACGTTCCCATGTTTCATTCTTATCAATATGATCCAACTCTTCATTCATAGCATCCACCCATTCTTTTTGTTGAATAGCTTCTAAAACTGATTCTGGTTTAACTTTTGAGATAAGTGAAGTTTTATTATCTAATATCAACTTTATTTTTGTATGAACTAGATCCTTCATATTCCTAATAATTTTTTTGGATTCAACATGTTTTTGTAAGGTATAAATTTTAACGTTTCTTTCCCAACTGAAATTTCCTCATCACATGATTCATCTGAATCTTGATACGGATGTTTTGAATTACTTTCAGTATTATTGGAATTATCTAGTTTATCCTCCTCATAATTCTCAACAACTTTTGTTAAGAAATTTTGTTTTTCAATTACCTTCACAACATATGAGTCCAAAAACTTTTGTAAATGTTTGTTCAAATATTTGTAACTTATTCTATTTGATTAATAACCCATTAAAGTTTCTTCTTCAGCTTTTTCATAAAACTTTCCCAAATATGAATTTTTGATTTGGAGCAAACATGGAATTCCAAAAACATTGAAGTATTTCAATGAAGGTTTTTTCATACCGCATTTCATAAGAAGTCATGTTGGTTTCCGATCTCAACAAGAATCTATTTTGAACATGTACAACAGTACTTACAACTTCTCTCCAAGATAATTTTGAAAGTTTGTATTCTAATAATATACTTCTTCCCATTTCCACCAAAAATCTATTATTTCTTTCTACTAATCCATTTTTTGTGGAGTATATGGTGCACTATACTAATGTTTGATACCATAATTTATCAAATAAGCTTCAAAATTATTGATTTTGAATTCAGTACCATTATTTATTCTCAACATTTTTATGGAAACTCTCATTTATTTATTGACATATTTTTTGAAGAAGTTGAACATTTCAATAGCCTCTCACTTGTGATTTATAAACATGATGTTTTTCATCTGAGTGAAATCATCAATAAAAGTAATAAAGTATAAATCTTATTTTTTTGATTGATGTCTCATTAGTCCACATAAATTTGAATGAGTAAGTTCAAGAGGTATGGTAGATTGAATCTTGATTCTATTAGGACTTTTGTTTGTCATCTTTCCTTTTTGGAAAGTAATAAAAACATATTCATATCTTCATTTCAATTATGGAAAATTCACAATGAAATCAACTTTAGAATGTTTTTTCATACTTTTCTATCCAAGGTTCCCAAGTCTTTGGTACCACAATTTTTTTTCATCTTCCACACTCAAGTAACCAGAGTTATTTAATTCTCCTATTTGAAAGAGATTCTCACTGGTTCATTCTCTTTTTGCAATGAATTTTCCATATGTCACACTTTTGATGATACAACAATATTTTTTGAAAACAAATTCTTTTCCATCATCTCAAAGATAACTTACACTAAGTGAGTTATGTTTTAACCCACAAACAAATAAAACTTCCTTAGATTTCAACTCTTCAGCTTCAATCTCATCAATTCTGATTCCTCTAATTTTTAAGGAACTATCATTACTAAAGGTAACTGCTCATCCATCATGAATTTCAACATGTTTCAAGATTTTTATATCATCTATCTTATGTGAAGAAAAACCACTATAAAGTATCTTTGGTTTATTCCTTTTACTTGCTTTCAAAGTTGTATCAAGAAAAAAATCTCTTTCCTCAACTTTCTTCTTTTCATCTTAATTTTATTTTTTATCATAAGAATCTTTTTCTTAAAGGAGTTTCATGCAACTTTTAGTATCATGAACATCTAGATCACATATTCAACAAACATCTTCCAAACATTCAAATTGATTTTATATTAAAAGGCTTTTAACATCTTGGGAATTCAATTTTCCAACTTTATGTAAGTTGGGAAAGTCACTAATTCTAATTTCACTATTTATTCCACTTTGCTCAAACCTTCTTCTAGGCAGATATAATTTATGCCAACAATTATAAGCTCTATTACCATAGATTCTACAACACTAGTAATAGACATAAAATATTTATTTTCTATTAAAGAAAGATCTTTCTCGATAGAAACCTTTTTGAGGTAGGTAACTTCTTTTAGCTCTAACATACTTAGGATATGGACCATCTTTTTTTTGAGTGAGTTTTCTAATTTTATAGATTTTATAGGATTATCACATCCTCTATCTACTCAATATTTCCCAATACTTTTTCCAGAACCTAAAATATTAAATGAACTAGATGAAACATTATTTCTAGTAAGAGAATATTTCATCTGATTCTCATATTGATCTTTCTCAATAAATTTAGAAGTCTCATCTTTTAATTCCGAAGCTTTGTTGAAATTTTCATTCTTCTTCCTAAAGGTGATTTCGGATTTAAGAAGTTTTGATTGAAACATGTTAATTTATTCTTCCTTGGATGCCAACTTCATATTGAGATCTTTACTCATCTTTCCCTGTTCAGAAATTCTATGTTTGTAACTTAAAATTTCCTCAATGTATTTTTCCTCTTGTTTGATGACATATTTTCTTCCATCAGTAACTTCTTCACAATATTTCTTCATAGATATAATTTATTTATTGAGTGTTTTTTTACTCAATACAAAAAATAAGTTCTATTCTGAGTTGATATTATCTATAAGATTCTTCACCACCTTCACTATCTAAGGAATCGTTTGTTTTCTCAATTTTTTCAATGAAGGTTCTGAATTTTTCTGAACATTCTTATTCATAAGAATTGTTGTCAGTTGAGTGTAATTCAACTTTCTTACTCAATATACTTATTTTTTTTCAGTAAAATCCTTCTTATATTTATTGGAATACTTTTCTTGTTTATTATTTTTGTTCAACTTCTTCCATTGTGGGTTTTCATCGGAATAATCTTAATATTCTCTAAATTTCTTCTTAGGGAAATTCATACCAAAGTTTCATATTCCACCACACTCAAAAAATTTAGAGGAAATTTACCTCTATACTTTCCTCTTACTCTTTGATAGTTCATGGATATAAGAGACATGATTTTTTAATTCAATTCATCATCATATTTATCTTCGATGTCACAAGGATAAATATCTTCAATATCTTGAATTTTTAACTTTCTCATAACTTCAAAATACATTTCATCTTTCAACTTCTTTTTAAACATTAGATATTTACTCATTTCATAAGAAATAAGAAAGTTATGTAATTCATCAAGATATAAATCATCTTTATCTTCTAAAGAAGAAATTTTAGAATAAAACATGTCTGGAAAGTTTCTCATAAATTTCTTCAGAATTGTAGAATCTTCCATTAAATCTCTAAATACTCTGATATTGCAAACAATTTCATTTACTCTGGTGAAGTATTCATCAATTTTTTATTCATCTCTCATTCTGATGTCTTCAAACTTACTATAATGGATTTATATCTTTTCTTATCTGACTTTTTTATTCCATTTGAAAACACTTTACAGCTTTTCCCACATACTTTTTTGAGGTTTTGAGATCCATCACATTTTGATAAACATTTTATGATAAGGACATGATAATATAATTTCTATCATTTCCATCAACTTCTATATTTATCTTATCAGTAAAGGTCATTGGGGAATATTTCTAAATATGTGGAAACCCAATAGTATCAGCATCAACAACTTCCAAGACAAGAGATAAGAGATAAGGAATCATCCTATTTTTCAATCCATAATAACATTTTCCATAAAATATAGTAATTCCTCTTACTATTGACAGAATTTATATTATACATGATAAGGATTAAATATGGTAACCTTCCCCTCTAATACCAATTGAAGTTCTAAAGGATCGAATAACAATATATAGGGGGGCTTGAATCAGTTGTTGACTTTTATAAGTTTCAAAACTTTTAGAAAAATAACCCTTCAAAACTATTAATATATATTTCCCAATCAACTTTTGTTAAATACTTATGCATGAAAAAGTAGAAAATAAATTAAATAGCACAATATTTACAAGGTTTGGCCTTAGTGTGAAAACCTACATCCTTTCCATAGCCACTCCTGTGGGTCTATGGAAATCCACCATTATGAAGAAGTGAATACAATGTGTGTCAACTCCCATTAGAAGCCTTATATATTCCAATTGTAATGATTATACTGACTCATGATAGTTTACAATGTTTTTTTATAAAAAATTTGATACAAAAAAAAGAATAAAGGCTTTGTTGAAACTTCTCCATAATTGCTCAGTCTGAATCCTAAATAAAATTTGTATGGATCTTATTTTCTCAATTCGACGAGTCCAGATCTAATTCTCTCAATACGATGAGTTTGGATCTAATTCTATCAATATGATGAGTATGTATCTAATTATCTCAATATGATGAGTCTGGATCTGATTCTCTCAATATGATGAACCCATTCTTAATCTAAAAAACTAAAAAATTTCTCAAATGATCAATATAGTATTTCTCAGTCCGATTGACACAATTCAATTGATTGAATATGATATTATTAATATAATTCTTCTCAATCCAGTAAACAAACATTCAACTATCTAATCCTCCTTATGAGATCTCTAGCCAGAAATGACTCTAATTTGATTTCTTTAGCACTCCGCATTTTCCACTTGTATGAAAACATTACAATGAATGAATGATTTGAGAAAGTATTTATAGGTGACTCAAAAAAAGTGGGAAACTTGAAAACATTCCCCGCATCCTCAAATTTCAAAATCTCTGAAAATATCTCACATTTAAACTTCAAATTTGATTTATTCGAACCTCCTTAGATTTCTCCAAGAATTATGAAAAATTTCATTTCAAGTTTTACCTCCTCAAATATTCATAAAACTTATAGAATTTTATTTTTGATTATTATTCGTAATCAGCTCAATACGAATTATGTTTCTTTCATTGAGAATCTGATTTTTTTTCTTTCTTAGTGAATCTGAATTATGTTTATTTCTCAGTGAATCCAATTTCTATTTATTTCTTAGTGAATCTGAATTTTGTTTCTTTCTAAGTGAATTTTATTTCTATTTCTTTCTTATTGAATCTGAATTCTGTTTCTTAGTGAATCAAAATTCTGTATCCTTCTCAAAGAATCTGAATTCTGTAACCTTCTCAGTGAGCCAAATTCTATATCCTTCTTCGTGAATCCGAATTTGGTATCTTTCTTGATGAATTGAAATTTTGTATCCTTCTTATTGAATCCAAATTTTGTATCCTTATTAGTGAATCCAATTTAATTATCATTATAATAGAATTCCCATTATGATGGAATTCCCATAATGATTGATATCCCATTATGATGTAATCTCCGTGCCGTAACTTCGAAATTCTTCAAACCTCTCCACCATTTCTTAACAAGATTTTATCATGAAATGTTTCATGATTTTTTAGAACATTATTATCAGAAAATGACTATATGACTTGGTTTAGAAAGTATTAAAATATTATTACTCATGAAATCATGATCTTCTTTAAAAACTATTTAGTAACAATATGACTTATTCACCAATAACTTCTTTCTTTCTCTGATTATGAAAAAGGAAAACTTTCAGTAACCAACGAATTCGGCCTCTGATTCTTTTGGATCTGATGATTTGAATATGATGTAGAGTGATCTGATTCTTTCATCAACTTTTGACTTTCTTAAAAAAAACTCATTACGATGGACTGGATATGATTCTTGTATAAAAAACATTCTTATATGAAAAGGTTAGTTTTCAACAAATACAGAACTTTTTTAAAACAAAACACTATAATGGTTCTTCAATTTTCCTCCATAAAAAACACTCTAAGAACCATAAAAATATCAAAACATCATAAATGATCATTTTCCTTGTACTATTTCTCCACCATTTATTTTTTCCACAATTTGGTAGACCCTTTATTCTCAAGTGACCTTATCCCAGCTAATACATCCACTAGTATATTTGAACTGATTAAATCCCTATAAAATCTAAAACTTTATCTATAATTTCAACATAGCAAAACCTAGGAAAGCATTGGTCGTTTGTTCTCAACATCATTATCTACCTAATTCCAATCCTTTACAAATCCTCCACCTATTATATAGTACATTCTAAACTTTTACAGACTTCCATAAGTTGATATTCCAAATCTAGGAAAAACCAATGTCTTTCATCACCACTCATAACAAAGAAGCACATCAAAGGACTTTGGGATTTACTTCTACTTATTAGTAACAACATGGTCATGGATGATATCTCTGGAATACTTTATATTGATAGGTCTAGTACTTATCACCTTCCAGAATATTCACCAATAGACCAACAATATTATAATAAAATAAGGCCTTTCTTCCTCCATGGATCTCCATTCTAAGAACATTCCAAATAGACCTCTAACTTTTTGCTTCATATAAAACACATACATCACTCTATTCATGTTTTCAATAAATGTTAAGGGATATAATGACATTATATTATAATGAACTAGAAAAATTCTATTCCTTGGTGCCTCCATCTCCCATGAATATTATCTTACAGTACTTAACAAGGCTAGACTCCCTGAAATTTATGTTCTCCTTATGCCCAAGATTCTACATGACTTTGAAACCAGGATTTACATCCTACTTCTCACTCAAGTTATTGAGATTTCCATGTGAAAACTCCCTACTTCATAGAGTTATCCTACCCATAATACACTACTCCATATAAAACTATAGTTGGATGCAATATTTTATAACACTTTTCCACCACTATATAACCCCCTATGTGAATTTCCCCACACCATCTGAAAACCTTCAATATAGAAACCTATAATGTTAAGTCATTAAATCGAGATAAGAAACTTATAAAATGTAAAAAATGTGTCACCTTCATTGAAAATTTAAAAATAATTCTTTCTATGATCCAAAAAGAAACATCAATCTTCCATGAACTTGAGAGTGTAACCATCTCGAAGGTGATCCCCTTCTAAAAATTTACAGATACAAAATTCCATGAATTCACTTTTCTCTCAAATATAAGGTGAAAGTCCCCAGAGTCAAAGTCCCCTGACTCAAGTAGACTGGATTAAACTTAGTAACAAGTTATTTATGAACTAAAAAAATGAGATATATGGATGGACCCACAAGAATCAAAACTCTTGGAATGATCTTTTGATTCCTATAGAACTTCTCCATCAAATACCCCCTCTCCTTATATAATGTCAGATGTGGAATCAGGACCAGTTAAATCTCATTGACTCATTCTCCTTAAAAATGTATTGGTGTTGTTATCAACTCCTTTTTAATTTCTTATTTCAGGCCATGCAACCATTTTCTAGGCCAATGCATCTTGAAAATATATCCAAGTGTCATTAGGTTGAGTATTCCCATTATTCCTTAACGTCACTTTTAGTTGAATCCCATCAACAAAAACCTTCCATATTACAACACCATACTCTATAAATGATGCACTCTCACTAAATCTAAAAATAATAAAGGGGCCAAGAATATCTTCCAAATTATTCAACATGGTCAGCTCTATGTTTTCCATCGTTGAATGTGCTCTAAACCTCCTAGATAGGGTCTAACATACCAAACTCTACACCCAATCATCGATAGAACTTTTTAAGTATCAAACAACAAAACAAAACTATATTTTATACCACTTATTTTCTATAAATCACTAAAATTTTACTAGTTCTCTGATATCACTTATTGTGTATCAATCACCAGAATTCTATCAGTTCTCTGATACCACTTGTTGTTCCTGGAATAATTGATCTGAAAAATGTCCTATAGATCCTCAAATGTGAAAGAGGTTCTAGAGTATTTGGAATGTAAGGGAACTATGAATTTAGTGTCTAGAATTGAGAAGTCCCTATAGCCCAATCACCACATATAATTGCCACAAATCAAGATAAGACATTCCCCAAAGATCAATAAAACAGAAGAAAAAACTCAATACAAACAGAACATAAGGATTAACGTGGTTTGAAACTTAATCGTACTGAATGTGATAACAGTAAAAATTTACATTAAGGGAAGAAAATTAAGAAAAATATCCATGTTTCAAGAAAACCTTCTTCTGGAAACCCTAACCATACTCTGATTCACAAGGGAACCATCTTCTAAAAACCTTACTCATACACAAAAGATGATATCTCCAATGTTTCCATGACAAACTTCTATTTGATGCACTCCCACTATCTCACCCATATGTGGTATGCTAATTATCTGTGTTAGTATCCTTAGTTTCTTTGGTCTCTCTAACTTATGCTTCCCCTTATCCTTTAGGTCTACCTCTCTTCAAGACTAGGAAATCCTACCACCAACTTCAAATCCTTCAGCACATTGGTTCTCTACAATAATATACTGAAAAAGTGATCAGTGCTCATCCTTTATAGATGATATCTACAATATCCAGCCAATAGATATGGTACCACCACCTTATGATCTATGTAGGCATCCCTATATATAGTCAAAACCATCAGATCATGAACTTCCTTAACTTTCCATGCTTAGTGAAAAATGAAAACCACTATTATATAGCCTTATGATGATTCTTACATGACCTTCAAAAACCACCATGCTATTCTTAAGTAGTAATCAGAGTTAATCCTATATGATTCATTTACTACATGTGTAATTCATCATCTAAATTTTTTGGTCATGTTTCTGAATCCACCACTTCTTATGGAACATTTTGTGCCACATTTGGAACTCCTCCTACGTCACTCCCTCTACAATGAGGATGCTTCCCAAGTGTGTGTTTCTAAAACCAAGTTCTCATATTCTTTATAGCACATAGTCATTAATTTTTATGTTGTTTCAGACCTTCTAGATGTCAGGTGAGATGCCTCTATCTAGTTCCACCATGTGTGATTCTAGAATTCATGTTCTATAAGTTTTCATGCTTTAACCAAAAAATATTTCTCACACCAAAACTTGACACTACCATTCCTTTTCATGACTTGATGTTGAAGTTTTTTAATTTGAGGTGGTTTTTTGTTATATTTATGGAAAGATTCAAGTATATTACCATATCTATCCATAGTTATGGAATGATTTAAAAATATTAACAAAGGTCTTCATAAAGAGAATATCATTTCCCTAAGTTTATTCATTTTGGTTCAAGACTCTTTTATTTGACCTTTAAATTAATAATTTAGTATAGAGTAAATTGATATACTTAAAGGAAATCATGGATTTTCTTTGTAATTATCATCTTATCTTTAATGTAAATACCTAAATTTTCAGAAATGGAATGAAAAATTTGATGAAAATATTATCAACTAGACGCAACTCCATAAAAAATATAGTTCTTGGTGAATTAATGCCATAAAAATTTATAGTCTCTTAAAAAATGTGACTAGAGAAGTATAATAAGAATAAATTTCTCATTTAATAGGGTGGTGCAAACATTTATAATTACTTTGAAACCTTATTTTAAATAATTTCACTCCACAACTATGTTTTATTATACAGATAATAGTTTGAGAACATTTACCTCTTGAGAGTGTTAAGGATTACATTGATAACATTGAAAATACCAATGAGGGTAGACTAAAATTTAAGTAAAATAGTAGTTAGAACAATTATTCATGTGAATAAGATGTTCCAATAAAAACATATTAGGATAATAATAATATTTGGCTTCAAAAAAGCTTCTAGGTTTGGCATAAGTCTTTTCAAATGGTCATCATACACCACATTGTACTTAATAGGTAATTAAAAAGTACAACAAAATCCACCAACAAATAAATGATACAATTCAAAAGTCACTCCCAAAAAAATTGGAATTCTAATTGTGTTTGGTGCACATCCAAATAAAAAAATAACCTATATATATATAATTTAATGTTTGATATAGAATAAATGAAAATGGAATGGAAATAGTCATATGAACTCCTCTTCTATATATTAAATAGGGTATAAAGGATTCAATTACAATTGAATTTTCATTCCTCCCATTTTATATTAATAAAACGTTTCACATTTAATTTTCTCTAAATATCTTTTTCAAATTTTTATAAAGGATGATTTAAAGGGTTAAGTGGGAAAACCGAAAAACCAATAAATAAAGGTGAAAAATAAAGAAGTTTGAAGCCCATATCAAAACATGGGATGAATCCCAATACAACAAAACTAGATAGATGAGGCCCAACTAACTAGGAACCCTAGAAACTAATGCAGTCTCCACTAAATAAGTCACTTTCAGAGGAGATATCAGTATCATAATGATTTGTAGTCACCGAACTTAGAAGACCTATAAAAGAAAGCGTCAAAATAATCCATCAAGGAGAAAAACATTCATGAACTGAAGTCTATTTGAACACCACTGGTGTTTAAATAAGGGGATATCCACCCATGTCATAATAAAAATTAGGAAGATTTCATATCATTATCATCAAACCATGTTTACACAAAAATACTTCATGAAATATTCACTACTAGAATTTGGGGAACACTGAGACACATGACACTAGAAGACACAACCTATCTAAGCTTGCAAAATGTTGAAAGGCGATGCTCCTCCACACAAGGATTTAGGACCTCACCTAGAAAAAATCTAAGGGAAAAGTTTGGATAGTCTAGGAAATGCACATGATCCCTTAAAAAAGTTGTAAATAATTTGAAAAGAAACCGGAGTTGGATGAAAAAACCACAATATAGAAGATCAATATTCAAAAACCAAAAATCTCTAACAATAGGTCAGAGGAAGCCCCAGAAACAAAGAAAATTGAGATTCAAAAACTGATAACTAGCAACAAAAGGTGAGGGTAATTTCCAGAAGGGAACAAATTCCATAAAATCAAAACACTAAAAGGTATGAGATTCAAGGATTATCATCCACGACATCGATTAAAGGAAGAATAAAACTGATATGGATAACCTTGTTCCAATATTTGAAGGAATGGAAAAAGAAAGGAGAAATAAGGGGATTGGGACCTAGAGAATTTGATTGAGGGGTAAATCCTAGGAGAAGGAAAACCTATGGAATGAGTGAATAAAATGTCGAATAATAAGATACTCTATCACCACCCAAAGATACTTTGTAAGGAACCCAAATAGAACCCCAAAACAATAGCATAGTTGGAAGAATGTGATGCAATTCCCAATAGTTCTCTCATTTCATTCATTTCAACCCTTATGGTTTATTTATCTATAAGAGTAGGGGATTTTCATATTTCACTTTTATGGTTCGAGTAGGTTTTTCTCAATTAATTATGTGATGAACAAGGATTCTTTAATTATATTGGTTTATTTTGATATTTTTTTATTTCATAGTGTATTTGGAATGGGTTATACATTCAATTTATTATGGACACTGAAACAGGTCTACACCTTTTATTTATTAATAATAGGTTACTATGATTAATGAAAAAATTCTAATGAGTCTTGTACTCACTTCTTGAAAGTGATCTTTATGTACACATGTGCACACTATTTTCTTGATTTGTGGGATTAGAGAGACTTTTTCATGGGGGATTGGTTGAAGAGTCGGACTATAATAAAGTAAAGACCAGTGAATGTAGTTTAAAATCTTTAAATTTTATTCATTTTAATCCTTTTATGGGTTTATGAGAATTTCTATACCGCCACATGTTATTTATATATTAAATTTTCATTTAAATTTTATAGGGGATATATGCATTGCATATAGACACTAGATTTTTCTAGGTTTTATTTAAAATTATTTCTTTTATTGTAACTTATTATGTGGGATTGATCTATGCTATTTTACTTTCCGTGGTAAGGTTATGGAATCATGGTGGATCAATCAACTTTTCTTTCAAGTAAAAACCCTATACTAGGCTGGTACCTGAGATAATTCTCACATTTATTAAAATACCACTTTGAGGACAGAGGTAATTCATAGTAATAAAATGAAAGTGAAATCAATCCATAAACCCAAATGCTCCATCCAAATGTAAATTAGTGAATGAAATGAAAAAAAAGAAAAGCATGCACAAGAGTAGAAAATTGGGAAATGTTTTCATATATAGAAAAAAAGATATTCCCAATCTACTATGGTTAGGAAAAAATTTCTCAATCTACCGATGAGGGGTGGGGTTGTTTCCACTGAAGGTTGAGTGTTGTTTCATAAAGTACCTTCTTCACATTAAAAAAACTTATCTTTTAAAAACTAATGATTTTAATATAATTTTACAATATATATAATTTTATAATATATGTTCATATTAGTGTTATAATACATGTTAAAAAACTGTTATTTAAAAATGTAAGTTTTTAATAAAATTTTATAACATATATATAATATATGTTTATATTATTATAATATTATATATATATATATATATATTATATTTCATTCTAATATATGTAAATACATATTAGCATAAATATGTTCATATACATGTGTGTGTGTTATTATTATTAATATATATTATTATAATATATCCTAATATATATTATTTTATTATAATATATATATATTAGTATTATTATATTATAATATATGTTAAAAAATATGTGTTATTTATAAAGTTAAGATTATTATAAGATCTTATTATATATATAACATATTTTAATTTTATTATAATTTTATGTTATAATATATATTTTAAAATAACATATGTTAATATATATTAATATATATATATTAATATATATTATTTTAATATTATATTAATATATTATAATACATTATTATTATTATTATCATATTATTATTAGTTTAATATATATTAAAATATATTATTTTAATATTATAATATATGTTGATATTATTTTAATATTATAATAATATATGTTTATATATAATATTATTATGTGTATATGTATATATATTTATTATATAGATATATGTTAATCTATATTATTATAATATGTTTATATATATATATATTGTATTATTTTATATATTAGTGATTGGGGGTACAATTACAATCAAACTCAAACACACTCATACACTAAGGTCATAACCCTGTCTATAGCCCCCACAGAGATAGTCTAGATTAAGCTATGGTATTATATATATATATATATATATATATAGGGCAGTCATAGGCTACCCCCTTATTCTATCTCCCCCACCATCAGTCGAGGTTCATCCTCATGTCGACATCTGTTGACATTGTTCGACTGTGTCTTACCCACCTTTGAAGAATCGTCTTCATGTCGTCCCCTTTTGGGACGACACACCCAATGATGTCACTCGTCCTATCACCCGCCTGCTCTGACATCATTGCCTAATGATTGCACCACATACGTTTGTTGCATGCCCCACCACTATGTTGAGCCAATCCCGACCGATTGGCTATTAGAGCAACATCGACTAGAATTTGGATCATCATCATCCAACACCCCCACCATCGAGTAAGGCCCCATTAATCGTCTCCCATGCCAGATGTCATGGGCCCTTCATCATGCTGGCATTTATAACCATAAAATTGATACCTCAATTTAATTGGGGGGCCAAATATATGCGGTGGATGGGATTTGAACCCTAGTTTCCCACCCAGATGCAATATTATAATATATGTTAATATATGTTAATGTTATTATATATTATAAAATATTTTGATATATGTTAATATTATTATACTGTAATATATGTTAATGTAATTATATATTATAGTACATGTTAATATATGTATATATTATAATATTTGTTAATATTTTTATATAATATATGTTAACTTATTTTAAAATATATATTATATTATAATATATGTTAGTTTTATGTTTTTTCATTGCAAACTTAGTTTTTAATATTATAATATATGTTAATGTATTTGATGTTAATAGTAGTTATGGAAATAATATTTATATAAATTTATACATAATAAGTAGCACAAAGGAATATTGAATAATATATAACTGTATACATAATTAAAATTTTAAAGCCCGTGAAATGTAAAAGTAATAAATCATCGATGCTGATGTTTACTAAGTATCATTCATTCCAACAACTTAGTACTCTAATAGGGTCCCATATCAATAAGTCTGTTTGGTAGATTTTGTGCTCCGTTTCACATCCAGATGTGATGTCCTTAATAGTGGGTCTAACAATAGAACTGGAACCAGCCTCTTATCCACTCGGGTGTTTTACATCAAACTGGAAGTTGGATAGACCATGGAGATGAAAATCATTGAGTGGGATCCCCCAATAAGTGTCCCAATATGAGGAATGTACCACTACATGATCTACAAATGGAATAGGGGTCACAATATCAAAATCTAAGGCCAAAAAAATGGGTGAAATATGATAATCAGTGTCCCAATTGGTTCCCCAATCAGTGTCAAATCTGGTACACCACTCTAAAGAAGGGTGTTTGGGGAATGTCTTGGATAACACCATGTATGATGAGTAAAGTCCAATCGGTGGTAGTATAATGGTATGTGTAGTTTTCTGAGTAGTGGAACGACACAGACAACATCAACATGATGGTCGGTCTACATTATTGTATGATGGATTGGGTGTAGCCTATAGTGGCATGGCCTGAGGGTGGGGAGAACACTCAGACTACAAAGGTATGCACTCGGCACTGTTTGTTTCACCTATCATCTACTAAAGAATCAATTCCAACTCAGTAAAAATGAATGTATATTATGTATCACGTGTGATCATATCATGAACCCAATTTATCCTATCACATTAGTAAAAAATGTTTCAAAATTAAACACATTAAATAATAGAATAACAAATTAATAATAAAGAATTGAGAAGTGTGATAAATTTAAATTACCATAGTATAGTATGACCCTCCATGTCAAGTGATAAATCATCTTGTTAGTCACATATACCAGAGCATGTACTTAGTGTGGGGACTATGATGAAGAAATACTCAAAGATATCTAGTAACATGATACCATTCATGTGAATCCCACATGGATTTATATGGATCATAGATAATATGACAATCTTGATCCTTCTTTCTTGTAAGTCATATACCGTGCACCTCTGTAACCTGACTCAGTGGAACCAAAATTGGTTTTTGATATCCTAACCACCTCATGATCCTATCTGGTTGGATCCACTCAATAATAAGAAAATCAATCAATGGACCCACAACATCATAATGATACAACCTCATTGTATAGTATTTCGAGAGATATACAAGAATCTTGCCTGCATATGGAATCCAAAAAATCTACAATGAGAGAAATAAATTTGGTCAATTTAGTAAACAAAGAAAAATTGATTATATTCATGCATACCTCATTAATGGAAAATGATCAAATAACAAGTGATAATATGAAATGGAATGCATAGGATTATATATATAAATCTTTGAGTATCTCTACTATGAATCATAAGTAAAAAAATTCATTATTTATATAATTGGCATATATGATTAGAATAAAAATGCATATTAAAAAATTAAAGTACCTACGAGAAAAAATAACCATAAACAATGCATTTATTGATAAATATGTCACAAACCAAGGTATGAGTTTAGGGAATTAGGTCCATGATCACACTTATAATAAAAAATAACTAGTTATTTCATTTTCTTCCATGTGTGATGCCCTATGTAGTTCTCTATAAAAAAATGCAAGGCATGTCAAACCCCAACTATACCAACCAACATGCTCAAAATCTGAAATCATAGGTAGGTCAATCAGATAAACATATGATCAAAAATTATCTAGATATAAAGTTCCACCAATAAATAAAAAAATGTATGATATTATATATATGTACAATGTCACCACATTTGTATCTAGATCAATGGGGCCAAAAATGGGTGTCCATCAAGGGAATCTATAACCCAACACCTCTAAGAGTCCCTGGTGAATCTGGTAATGGAATGTATAAATATTTATGTAAAATATACTCCATGTAGTATATCATAAGACTTGTAATAGTGACCTCATCTATAAGAAGACTCAACAATATAGATACATCCTTTAATGTAATCTTCATCTCTCCATGAGGCATATGAAATGTATGTGTCTCTAGTCTATATCTCTCAATTGAAGCATAAGTAAGATACCAATCAATGGGTATATACCCACACATTCTCAAACCATAGAATATATAGTAATGAAAATAAGGTATTATAGGATATGTAGGAATCTCGTAGTTAAATTGGTGGGCCATGCATACTTTCAGGAATCAATTGATCCTTAAAGCCTAGATATAGTTGTGTTGATTATATCTATGTAAATGGTTAAACATATGGTAAAAATATATTTTAAATAATATATATATTGATTTGAAAAAAAATAATAAAATGAAATTATTCATCTGATAAACCTTTATACAATGAAAAAAAACAATTACAATAGTCAATTGAACTAAAAAAACAATGTTAGGTGTGATGATAAACCCACAAAGCTATCATTTTAAGGACACTTTCTATAATTATTCCCCTCAACCCTATACCAACCACATCATGATCACATACCTTTCTTCTAGGTCCAATCCATTTTATTTCTCATGTGTGTAAATTTCAGACAACCTTGTCCACACAACCATGATAGTTTCAACACTAAAATTGGAAGATGTAGAGGGGAATTTAATATTGACACATCTCTAATTAGGCTCCACTCTATATTGTAAAAAACTCATGATGTATTGATTTTATACACCATATTGACATAAAACTCCCATGACAGGTGAATATGGGAACATGTTACAATTACATGGGAGAAAGGCATTTTGTAAGCTTAAAAGTAACTGAATTCATAGGTGTGCTTATCTAACAAAACTATCATCACCCCACCAACACTGGTCAGTGGATCCTATCCCTCTTCAACTTCATACCAAATTACTATCATATGAAAATTATACACCTAGTATGATATAGAACGAGTTTTATTGAAGTCAATATAGTGACCCAACTTCTTCTTACATGGCTGTTACATCATTTTAAGATAAAAAACATAATAGTGATACAATCCAAGATCCAAAGGTTCATTATCTTGGGAAAATTATGCTCATAAATCACTTGTATATAATAAAATATAAACATTATTTAAATATTTATTCTTAATACTCCTCAAATATCTCACATTCCCCTTAGTACATTTAATCACCTGAGGATATATATAAAATAAAGGGTTGAGCTAAAATCCCAGTAAAGGAATGAATACTATAAAAGGAATGAGAGACATGAATCATTGATTCATGGGAGAGAATAATCATCATAATCATTTCATAAGAATGGGATCGTCATCATAAGAATGAGGTAGAATTTTGATAAATCCATGGAATGTGGAATATGCATAATAATGAAATATCATAACATAGCGGCCAAATACCACACATAGTTTTGAACAAATATATCATCATGGTCATGCATAAAATATGTGCATAAATCATAGCATCATAATTGTGAACAAAGATAACATCATATATATGAATAATACACATAATATCATGATATATATCACATTAACCAATGAATTGAAGATATATATAATTCTAATCTCAACTATCACGTCATAAAATGCTCATAATCATGAATGCCACATGGAAAGTGAATATATAATAATCATATACATGAAATAAATCCGTAGAAAAGGATGGGTATCATAAGGGTATCATAAATAAAACATTAGGGAATGATAATTGGGTTTTTCAAATTAATAACTGGGATCATATTTTTTCATTAAATATCATTTTTATTTAAAGACGAAACAACTCAACAAGAATCAAAGATATGTTTTCAAAAATAAAGTATGATTTGAAAAATAATTTTAATTGGCTTAAAATTCATATTGATATGTTAAAACATGTATATCCTTGAAAGGAAAAGTTAATTAATTATTAAAGGAATATTTAAGGACAGTGTAGGAACATCCTTATAGAGAATGATGTGAAATAGAATATAACCCAAAAATAAGGAATTGGGTTCGAGAATCCCCTTACTTTAAATCCTGCTTTATTTCGTCACATTTCCACCTCTTAAATAATAAAATTAGTTTTATTAAAACATGGAAAAAGAAGTTAATTATATTCATTTTTTTCACAATTGATCAATTATAATCATTAGATTATATTTCATAATTCCATTTGTCAAAGGTAAAATGTTTTGATATCATATTTTCCTTAAAATACTTCATCTTGCTTTGATTTAATTATATTGCTTTATTGATACTTATACATTATTAAGATTAATTCAAGAATCATAGAAATACATATATTTATAAATTTATATATTATAAATAATTTATTATAATCATATTTAAGGATTTGTGATAAGAAAATAATTGGAAATGTCTTCATTGGCGGTTAACCGACCATTAACAGGAAATTTTCTAAAAAGGAGGTGCAAGATATATATTATGTGCTTATTAAAAATAACATTTTTATAGGACAATAACATTATAAATATCATGTTAATGTATGGTTTAATTTTTTTAAGAATGTTTGTATTATAAAATAAAATGAGGTTAGGGATTTTATAAAAGGAAAACAAAATAAAAGATGAAAGGACATTACCGATTTTTGGAAGTTGTTTCTTTTATACAGCCCTTAACTTATTGAAAGCCTAGAGTTTGAGTACTCTATAATGTCCCTAATAATTCTATGTGAATTTAGAGTGGGGATTTTGGTATATATTTTAATTTATAAAGTTTAAGGTAAGTGGTTTTCTAGGGGATGGGTGAGGGTTATTTATAATTGAGGAGAGTGGTGTTTTAAGTAAAAAATATTGAATAAATTATAATATCCAAGGTAAACCTTTCAATAGTGATATTTTTTACATTATGAATCATATATCAATAAAATAAAATTGATTTATGAATTTCAACTCCTTTATAAAATTAATTCATTAGTTTATTAAAATGGACAATATAAAAATAAAAATAAAATTGTTATTTTAGAGGAATACTTTTGACTTTACACTTTAGAAAATACTTTTTCATGTATAGAAAACAATTTTTTTGTTTTTAAATGAATAATTTACCGAATTAAATATATTTCTGTTAAATAAAACATTTTTATAATTGATTAGGACATTATTACATCATGAATGATGTAATTTAAAATACATTGGTTAAAAAAACTGTATTTTTACTATTCACCTAAAAATTAAAGTATTTTAGAAAATTATCAAAAAATAAACCTTAGAAAATATTTATGTGTAGATTCTAAAAATGATATTAATTTTTTTGAAATAATTTTATAACATAGTTAATTTTTATTTTTAATTTAAAAAATTATGATTTTTTTGAAATACATTAAAATATAGCTTGTGAAAAATGTGCTTATAGTTTCTTTGAATTTTTAATCTTGATATTTATTTTATAGAATTATAATATATATATTTTATTAAATTAATCATGATAAATATTATTAATAATAATTTTTATTATTTTGAGGTCAATTTACTATTCTAACGGTCCAATTATTATTATCGCAACAGTCATGTTACTATTCCCAATGGTAAGGTTATTATTTCAACAGTCACATTACCTCCAATAAATATCACTTCATTAATTCATTCCATATATACTATAATTCCTCCAAAGGTTCTATATTTTCCTTTTCTATTATTTTTGTTAGTTTACTAATATTTTGTTTCTTTTCCGTAGTATTGTTCGCGGGGGTGATAATTCTAGAAGATCAGGTGATCCAAATTTTCCCATTCTATTTTTATTATTTTATATTTTTGTCCCATAGTAATGTTTTTAATTTTCATGGGTTTATTTAATAACTAATATAATTATATATATTAACTAAATACAATTTTTCTATTTTGTCTATATAATGTATGTGTATAATGTTATATAATATAACACACATTTATTTAGGAAAAAGTATCTTTTATAAAGTCTGAGTCATTACATTATTCTCCCCTTTAAAAATTTCATCCTTGAAATTCCAACTCATGTTCTCAGTTTATAATAGATAAGGGTACTTATGTTTCATAATTTCCTCGAATTCCCACATTTCCTCTTCATATTAATGGTTCCATCACAAAACATTAACAAGGTGAGTTGTCTTGTTGTGTAGAACTTTGTTCAATACAGTCCAAGATCTTCACCAATTTATCCTCATAAGAGATTTCATTATTCAATTTTACCACCTTCAGATTTAGTATATGTGAGGGATCAGGTATACACTTCCTCAGGAGAGATATATAAAACATTTCATGATCTTGAGATATGTTTGGTGTATGTTCTAGATGATAGGTCACTGCTCCTATGCGACAAAGGATCTCAAAGGGGATAATGTACCAAGGTCTAGGATTTATTTTCTTTACAAATTACATGACTCTCTTACATGATGGTATTTTAAGAAAAACATTGTCTTCAATATCAAACTACAAGTCCCTTCAATGGTATTAGGTATATCTCTTCTATCGACTTTGGGTAGCTTTTATATGTTGTTAGATGGATTGAACCTTCTTTGTCATTTCTTGCATAAGATTGGTTCTAAGTAGCTTTCATTTAACAACTTCATCCCAACAAGTAGAATTTCTACATTTCTTCCCATACACAGATTCATATGGATCCATTTAAATAATCTAGTGGAAGATTTTGTTACATAAGAACTAAACTAATGGGATATTTCAATCATATATTCCTTTAAATTCCAATGATAAGGATCTCAGTATGTCCCCGAGTTTCAAAATGGTCCTTTCAGATTATCCATCAATTTAGGGGTGATAGGTCATTCTGAAATTCAATTCAGTATTCATATCATGTTGAATAATTATCTAGAATTAAGAATTTTACCTTGGATCTTGATCAAAGATGATCAAAAGTGGTTCCTCATTTCAACTTCACCACTTACTTTAAGTATATATTAGTAAATCATTCAAGTGATAAATCTTTCCAAATAGTGATGAAGTGGGTAGTCTTAGTAAGTTGATCCAAAACAAACCATATTACATTTCTTTCTTTAGATGTCTTTAGGAGACCATTGACAAAGTCCCTGGTAATATTTTACCATTTCCATGTCAATATGTAAAATGGTTGCATCATCCTCTTGGACTCCGGTTGCTCTAAATTAACTTGTTGTAATGCTAATCACTTTGAGGAGTACTCAATGATCTCCTTCATATTGTCCCACCAGAATTGCTCTCAAATATCATGGTATATCATGGTAATTTAAGGATGAATAGATAAATATGAGCTATGTTTATTGTCCAATAGCTCTTTCTTTATCTCAGGTGATGTAGGCATAAAAAGTCTAGTTCCCAACCGAATTACACCATTTTAATCAATTTGGAATTCATGAATCTTTTTATCCTTTACTTATTTCACCTTATTTTGAAGATCTAGATCATCCCTTTGTACCTCCTTGATATCCTATTTGATAGTTTTGTGAGAAATCATTTGGGAAAGGTTCTATTTATTCCATGTTGTTATGATTTCTAGATTTATTCTTTGTATATATGTGAATATAGAGTATTTCTCAATCCACATCATGGATAGATTAGTAGGTTATTTTCTACTAAGAGAATCAACTAACATATTCTCCTTTCCAAGATGGCAGTGAATAGTTCAATCATAGTCCTTGATCAGCTCTAACTATCTTCTTTGACACATGTTCAACTATTTTTGTTTGAATATATACTTTAGACTTTTGAGATTTTATATATGTCACACTTCTCACTAAAGAGGTATTTTTTCCAATTATTTACGCAAAGATCATAGCTTCTAACTCTAGAACATTTGTTGGGTAGTTTTTCTCATGGATATTTAATTATCACGAGGCATAGGATATCACTTTATCATTCTTCACGAGTTCACATCCCAAGACATTCTTTGAAGCATAAATGTATATCATAAAACCTTCTATGCATGATGGTAGTGTGATTATAGGTACAGTGATTAGCCTCTTCTTGAGCACCTTAAATATTTACTCAAATTATTCTATATAGACATAATTTACCCATTTGGTGCTAACTTAGTTAGTATGATAGAAAATTAAAAGAAATTTCTCACAAAACGTTATTAGTACCTAGAAAATTCAAGAAATATATGGATTTCCATGAATCTTGAGGGTCTAGTTCATTCCTCAATTTCCTTTTTCTTTGAAGGGTCCATATAAATTCCCTCAATTGTGATCATGTTCCCTATGAATGTGACTTTTTTCATAAAAATTAACACTTCCTAAACTTAACACACATTTTATCCTTTCTTAATTTCATCAGTACAATCCTTATATGCTCTTCATGTTCCTCATTTCTCTTAGATTAAATGAGAATATCATTGATAAATACTACCAAAAATTTATCAAGGTAGTCTCTAAATACTCTATTAATCAAATCCATAAATATTGCAGGGGAATTAGTAATTTTAAGGGTGTTGTTATGGACTCATAGTGACCATATATTGTATGAGAGGTTGTATTTTGATTATCAACATTCTTTGACTTCATTTTATGGTATCTGAAATAAAGATCTACCTTTGATAAGTATTGATCTCATCATGGTTGATCAAACAAGTCACAAATCCTTGGTAGGGGATAATTTTTATTTATGGTGATCTTATTGAGCTCCTGATAATTTATACACATCCACATTCATCCACCTTTGTTCTTGACAAAGAGCACCATCACACCCCAAGGTGATGCACTAGGGTGTATGAAAACTTTATCCAATTTCTCTTGTAGCTTCTTATTTAACTCATAGAGTTCTATAGAGGCCATCCTATAGAGTAATTTAGATATTAGAGTGGATCCAGGTATGAGTTTTATTGAGAACTCTACCTCATTATCTGGGGTAATTTTGGGTAAATTTTTAGGAAATACATCAGTCCATTCTCTCATGGAGTGAATTTCCTCAAGGTTCATAATTTCATTCAACTCAACCATTTGGGAAATGTGTTCTTCTTTGTTTGGTATCAACACCCACAAAGTTTAAGGACTTTCCAAATGAGATTCACGATCTTCCTTACATTTGTACAGGAGCATGGTATGGTTTAGAATATAGAGAGATATTTCCTTTTCCTGATATTTGATGTGAGCTCTATATAATGAGTGTTAATCCATTCCCATTATAGTATCAAATTACAACAAGGTAAGGTCATAGGATTATATGGAATAATCTTACCATATACGCTAATAGGGGAAGAGCCTGACAATTGGGTTGGATTGATCACACTTATATGTGTTTTTATAGATATCTCTACTTCAAGGTATTGGGGTTTTGATTCAACAGTTCTAGAAAACATGCAGGATATAAAGTAATGCATAAAACTATAATAAAATAAAAAAATTCCATTCTTTAGTGAATAGTAAGTGAACCTTATACGACTTCATTTTCATGTTCCACATCAGTGGTATTAGTGTTATAATAATTCCCTTTATCCTTTGGATTTGGTGGTTGTTGATGCTGATTACCCTCAAAGAGTCGTGGTTTAGTGCACTGGATTGCATAGTGCCCGTTCTCCCTACAGTTGAAGCATTGAACCATGGGTGGTTCTTTCCTTTACTCCATCACATTGGTCGACTTCTTCATGCATCTTCTACATTCATGAGATTCATGGACTTCTCTTCAAAACTTGAATCATTCCCCCATTAATTTGAGATAATCCCCATGATGTTTATTCCTATATTTTTGACATGTTGGATATTTTTGACATATTGGTGGTTAGATATTCTTTCCTCTTTTGTCATTAAATCTACTATATTGAAACTCTCTTTCATTTATTATCTTCATAAACATTGGACCATTCTATAAAATTCATCTCTACATTGATATCACATCAGACTACTTTTTCATTACTCCCAAAGTCTCAGATATCTAGATCCTTTCTGAGGTGTTATTTTAAACCACAAAATAATCTATTTATTTTTTCTATCATTGTTGATAAAAAAATTCAAGGTGTATCTTGAAAGCCTTGTAAAATTTTCCTTTGAAGTCACAACAAATTAACCATCCTTTTTCTTAATATCTAGGAATTCTTCATCCATCTTTGTTCGAAGAGTTCAAGGGAAATACTTGTTAAGAAATAACTTCTCAAAGTCTTCCCACTCCATTTCGTTCATTTTTTCCTTCATCTTGGTATTCTTTATCAACATCCACTATTCATCAGCCTCTCTATCTAAATGATAGACATCCAAGGTGGATTTCTCCTTCCCAGAACTATGGAGCATAGAAAAGATCTTCTCCATTCAGTCAACCTGTTATTCTACAACAATTTGATTGGAATATCCACTAAACTTCAGTGGTCATTATTTTATAAAGGACTCGATGGTTAGTTTCTCCTTCTTGGTTGAAGGTGGATGTTACAATATTCAAGTTATTTTTCATATCCTAAGAGAGATAGGTAAGAATTGACATGATTTTTTAAGCTCCACCTATCATTGTATTTGGGATGTCATTCAAACAATCATTGCATTATCCCTCACATGTGTCATTGGTTTGGTTTCTCCTGATTCCCATCATTTTTTAAAATAGAAAAGATTTGAACAAAACGTAATTCAAAAAAGAATGAATAAATAATTTATTATTATGAGAAAATTAATTCTAAATTCACATATTATGGGATCTCTATGTTAATATTCTTTCTCTAATGATGCTTCTAGGACCAAGAATTAATTTATCTATTTATCATTCATAATGTTTTGTATAAATATTGCGATTAACCGAAGCAAAACACCTAAGAGTTTCAAACCAATCGTGCATCAAGGCCTCTTTTTCATGTACTAGGGGAAGATCGAGTTAATACTCAATCCTCCCTTTTGGGTTGTTACCCCTAGGTACATATGTATCCAAGACACATCCACTTGTAGTATTAAAATAGGGTTTTTATTGCTCAATAACCACAAAATATTATACTTTACCAAAATATAGGATGTCTACCGATACTGGAACATATCCTTATGGTTTTCAATAATGTTTTATAATCCTAATTCTAAAATTATCTAAAATTTTCTATAATACCAAATATAGTGACCCAACTTATTTTTATATGACTATGACATCATTTTTAAGATAAAAAACATTAAAGTGATACAATCTATGATCTAAAGTTTTAGTATCTTGGTAAAATTAAGATCATACATCACTTAAACATAATAAAGCTAAACATTATTTAAATTATTATTCTTAATCCTCCTAAAAGATATCACATTCTTCATAATACATGTAATCACCCAAGGAAATACATCAATTAAAGGGGTGAGATAAAATTTTGATATGGTAAGGAAAAATATAGAAGGAATAAGAGACATGAATCAATAGTGCACGGGTGGGCATAATAATCATCTTCATTTCATAAGAATGGGATCATCATCGTAATCACAAGGGAACCATTTTATAAAGTCATGAAATTTTTAATATTCATAGTAACGAAAAATCATAACAAAGTGGTCAAATACCATACATAGTTGTGAGCAAATCTATCATCATTTTCACACATAAAATATGTGCATAAATCGTAACATCGTAATTGTGAAAAAAATATAACATCATATTAACACATAATACACATAATATCATGAGATATATCATATTACACAATAAATTGGTGGTATATATAATTTTAGGCCCTCTCTTCACATTATAAAATTCTCATAATCATTCATGCCACATGGAAATAGAACATATAACAATCATAGTCATGAAATAAACCCATGGAAAGGAATAGATTTCATAATGGTTTCATAAATCATTCTTAAGTAATAACATTTTGGGATCCCAAATTAATAAGGGGGTCATATTTTGGAATAAAATATCATTTTTATTTGAAGAAGAAACAAATTAATAGGATTCAAAGATATGTTTTAAAAAATAAACTGTTTTTCAAAAAAAAAATTGTAATTGGATTAGAAGTCCTTTAAACATGGTAAAAACATGTATATAACTAGAAAGAAAAGTAATGGAATTGTGAAAGTATGCTTTAAGGATAATATAAGAACATACATACTAAGAATTATGTGAAAGAGAAGATAACCCAAAAATAAGGAATTGGGTTTGAGAATCCCCGTACCTTAAATCCTGCTTTATTCCATCTCTTTTCCACCTCCTGAATAAAACACTTAAGTTTATTAAAACATGGAACCATAATTTAATTATTTATATTTTTTTAACCATTGATCAATTATAATCATTGGATTATATAACTCATTTCCCTTTGTTAATGGTGAAACATTTTGATATCAAATTTTTCATTAAAATATCTCATCTTGCTTTGATTTAACAAATCCCGCTTTTTTGTTACTTATACATTATTAATATTAACTCCAAAATATTAGAAATAAATATATTTATAAATTTATATATTATAAATAATTTTTTATAATCATCTTTAAGTGTGGTGATAGTAAAATAATTGGTCGTTTCCTTGTTGGCGGTTAACCGACCGTTAACGGGACATTATCCAAAGAGAAGGTGTGAGATATATATTATGTGCTTGTTAAAAATAACATTTTTATAGGAAATTTCCATTTTAAGATCATGTTGATTTAATATATAATTTTTTGAAGAATTTTTTCATTAGAAAATAAAAGGAGGATAAGGAGTTTAGAAAGGGAAAATAGAATAAAAGACAAAAGGACATTACCTCTTTCTTGAAGTAGTTCCTTTTTGATGACCCTTAAATTCTTGAAAGCTAGGAGTTTTATTACTCCATAAAATCTCTAAGGATTATAAGGGGATTGAGAGTGGGGATTTGGGCATATATTTGGATTTGGTAAGTGGAAGGTAAGTGGTTTTTCAAGGGTGGATGAGGTGTTATTTATACTTGAGTAGAGAGGTATTTTAAGGATAAAATATTGAATAAATTATTATATCCAAGGTAAACCTTTAAATAGTGATATTTTTGACATTATGAATCATATATAAATAAAATAAAATTTATTTAGGACTTCAAACCTCTTTATAAAAAAAATTCACTTGTGTATTAAAAAGAAAGGTGGAAAAAATGAAAAATTGTTATTTTAATGGAATACTTTTGACTTTAGACTTTGGAAAATAATTTTTAGGTATAGAAAAAAAAATTATTGTATTTAAATGACTCATTTATAAAATTATATATGTTTTTGATTCATCCAATATTTCTATAATTGATTAGGTAATTATTATATCATGAATGTTATAATTTAAAATAAATTAGTTATGAAAAAACTGTATTTTTACTATTCACCTAAAAACTAAAGTATTTCATAAAAACCCTTAGAAAATTCTGAAATGATGATTTCAAAAATGATATTTATTTTATCAAAATAATTTTCTAACATAGTTAATTTTAATTTTTTACATAAAAAAATTATGATTTTTATGAAATACATTAAAATATAGTTTATTAAAAATGTGATTATAGTTTCAATGATTTTTTAATCTTGATATTTATTTTATGTCATTATAATATTTATATTTTCTTAAATTATACATGATAAATATTATTTATATTACATTCTTTTATTTTTTTGTCAAATTACTATTCTAATAATCAAGTTTCTATTTCAATGGTCACATTACCTCCTATAAATACTACTTTGTTCCTTCATTCAACATCCACTATAATTACTCTAATAGTTATATATATTCCTTTTATAATAAGTTATATGGTTTATTAATATTATGTTTCTTTTCCATAGTGTTGTTTGTGGGGTGATAATTCTAGAAGATTGGAGTGGTCCAAATTTTCTCATTCCACTTTTCTTATTTTCTATTTTTTATCTCATTGTAATGTTTCGAATTTTCATGGGTCTAACTGCTAACTAATGTAATGATCTCCGTTAATGAAATAATGTTTTGATAGTTTCTATGTGTGCTATATGTGTATAATGCTACATAATACAACACATTTATTTAGGAAACAAATATATTTTATAAATTTTGGGTCATGATCCTTTCTAAAATTTTGAAGTTTCGATGACCTTATAGTAGTTCTTTGTCAATATCCTTTGATCTATCAATAAAGTATTTAAAAATTTATAAAATGTTTGATAAAAAATTCATGTGTTTGGTAATTTTATAACCCTTTTTAAGATGTTTTTGATGCATTCAATATTGTTTGTAGTCCTGTGCTCATATCTCTTCCCTTCATCGAATTCTAAATATCATTTTTATCTTTGGAATACGCATCATGTACTTATATACAACCTCAATAATTCCTCATATTTCTTCCAATATTTTAAGGAAAACCAATATTTTTGGTTTTTATGTTGTAAAGACATAGAAGAAAATTTTAAACTACCCAATAATATAAAATAATTATAAGTACTAAATGTGTAGAAGATGTGATCCAATACCTATTTTGATGATTACTTTTTTTACATTGGAAGCGTGAATTTTTTTTCGTACATTTTGGGAAATTTGTCTCATGAAGTAATGATGGTAGGAATTGGTGGGTAAGTCAACCAGCATCCTCTATATTCACTACTTCCTTGATAGTGTGATGAAGATATGAAATAAGGTTTATTTCTTGTCTATCAGTGACATGAACATGATAGAAAAGATATAAACCAACTCCACATGTCTAGATTTTCTTTCTCTACTATAGAAAATTTCAGTGGCAAAGGACATATATTCTTGTCATGAGTGGTGAAAATCAGGAGAACCCTATAGCAATTTCCATATAGGAAAGTTTCGTTCACTTGTATGAATTGTTTTTTGTAATGGAAAGTTATGATGCATGGGAGAAAGTACTAGAATAACTGATGAAATTAGACTTTGTCTATATTAGAATTATTGTTCACCACATTCTATATTATTTCAAATTGATAAACAACATGGCTAATTTGAACCAATCAATCGATCCAATAAGGTAACACCTGAAATAATGTTTCTTAGTCGCCATAAACCTTCTCAATAGATTTCTGTTTTTTAAGTCATGACTTCATGTATGAGATTTTTTATCCATATTTACTCTCCATGTGTTCCTATATTTACTCAACATGAACATCCTGGTTAACTCTAATCATACCAATAATAATGAAGTGGATGAATGTTGAGTTAATGTGTTTATGATATTGCATCAACCCCAGATTCAAATAGGTGCGTGGTATATAAAATTTCTGAGTTTTTCAATAAGTTGAATTTCTGACAAGGGTAGTTCAAAATCAAATCTTGAATATGTCACCATTCCATTAACATTTTATAGAAAATTTTTATCTCGTAGAGTCATCTATGAGATAAATGTAACATGTCTTCACATGGTAATGCTTTATAACTATCTTTAATGCCTCTTTTCTCTCAAATTTCATTCCAACAAATAATTCATCAACAATCCCTACAACATTCCTTTCTGGGATAATACTTGGAAATCGGTTGTCAATGTCACCGCATCCCAATCAAACTCAAGCACCACTAGTGTAATATAATGTGATGTTTGCACTGATTGTGCATGTTGTCTTTTTGAATCATCCGCTAGCATCATTTTGTGTTCTTTGTCAAATATTTATTTATCCTCAATATCATTACATAATTTTACAATAAACCACCATAGAGAAAAAATACACACAAGCCATAAATAAAGCATTCCAGTAGTCTAGTTAAATGTAATCAAAATATATATTGGCATCCAATTCAATAAATATATAACCAAAGGTGAATAAAAATGTGGATTCCACTTGGAAAGAAACCAAAACATTTCTAATCTCCTCAGATTTAGTATAAGTTAATCAAGATTTGTTAGAACATTAAAGGTGAAGAAGATACTAAGACAATAACAATATCAGCCCTTCAAAAAATCTCTCAACTCTGCTGCAAGTCCTTGCAGATGGAAATCAAACACCACGTTTCACTCAACGGGTAATCCGAAACTGCAACAAAACACGCTACCAATTCACTCACACAAACCATAATTCAAAAGAGAGAGAAAAACTAGACTAATAGTTACTTATGATCAACTTACTTGATACATAATCATCTCTATAATCCTTTTTGATTTTCCCATGGGCCACCACACCCACCTAACCAACAAAAAATTCAGACTGCCTCAACGTCTCCATTACTGAAAATTAAAGTATAATTTTGTTGAAACCATACCACCAAAAAAGGAGTTTCACCACTATTCATGGCACCTAAGTATTCCTTCAGTTCAACAGATTTTTCAAAACTATATGAAAAACCTGAAAGGTAAGAGGTATTCTAAAATCACAACAATGGTCTATAAAACAGGGTTGGAAAAAACACTTAAAACAAACCTATTTTTTAAGAGTTCACCATAAAGTATTGTGTGAACGGGTTCTTGATCGTTCGCAGAAGCTTTTCATGATTTCCAGAAGTAGATACACTATGTTTTTATAGCAATTTCACTGTAAAAATGATTCAAAATAATTAAAGGGGTCACCAAATAGGAGGTCAATTATTTCGGAATCGGCCACACTTACACATAATGCCATAGAAATGCTTGTACGTCCTCATAATCCAAACACGTGGCCTAACTTCAAATGGGACACCCTTAAGGGTTCTCCCATAGACTTCTCTCACCCTACCGGTCTTATTGAGTGGTATATAGAGGATAACTAATAAAGCCTGCACATATAGGAAAATATGAGGGAATTTAGAAATCATTAAAAAAGAAAATAGAAAAAAATAGATAAGCTGTAAAAGGATGGAAAAGGGATTAGGGGATACTGGTTCATATCAAACTAATGTATCAATAATTCATTTATCTTGGGACTATAATTTTTTACCAACATGGGCTTTTTTTAAAAACATTTATTTAATTTGTTAAAAAGTAAAATCGGATACAAAAAATGTTGAAGGTATCCAATAGAAATACAAAATGATGTCGAGTGTTTAATAGAAAATTTTCATATCCAATCCTATGTCTTTCCAAGATTAGGTGGAAAGGTCATCCAAGATTTATGTGCAACGCAGGAAGGGAGCTAATTTTCCACATTCTATTCAAAAAATAATGGGCTCATGATAGGTATATCAGTGATAATAATGTAGGTTGGGGAAAATATGAAAATTATTTGTTAGTTTGTAAGTTTATTAGAATGTTGTTGGGAAGGGGGTGTCTATATGGTTCTACTGGAGTCCATAAATAAGAGACTTGTGGGTTGTATGGAGGACAGATTATATTTGGGGAGTTAGCAACTACTGTTGATTGGTGGGTTAGTCCATAGGCCTTGGGAGCTGTGCCTTACAGGGAGATCCTTCTCCTTCTTCATTCCTCTTCCTCTTCCATTACAACATTTTCTTCTTCCCTTCTTCTTCTATATCTTATTTTACTAGAATTTCTACTACATTTAATTGAAGTTCAAACTGTTATTCTCTCTCTCCCTATTGATTCCTATAAATTGGTGGTTTCACTGAGAGATTTATAGAGAGAGAAAATGACAAGAAAGAGGTTCTTGAATATGAGTTTTCTAAAGCAATCATAGCAGCTTGAACTAATTTGTAATAGCAGCATGACAGGCATAGGAGCTCAAGATAGTTTTGGAAACATCTATTATGGGGCTAAGGACAATGATGTCGGAGGTGCGACAACAAACTCCAGTAGAACATATGCATAAGATGCTATTGACTGTGGATGATCTTCAGAAGGAGCAACATGAATTTCGATTATTACTAGAGAAATTTTTCACATGACAAGAAGAAAAAAGAAAACAAAGTGTATGAGTGGTGACAGATCGAAATGGCTCTGCTCCAATTGGGTTAGAGTAGTTTTCCAAGACAGAAGAAATATTTCTGAACCAAGTTTGATGAAACGAGAGAGGGTAGAATCCACAAGAGTCGCTACGGGCCAGGTATCGTGAGGTGAAAATTGTCCAGATGACACTAGTGAACGAAGTAAACTTACAAAATCTAAGGAACAAACTGTAGAAAAATGGAAAGGTGCTGGTGGAATCTAGTTAGGAATTTTTATCTGATAGAGGCAAGGGTATTATCCAACTGTGTTAGAATAGATTTTCTTTTGTGAAGGTGTCAAGGAAGGAGGTAATGGCTGCATCAATTGCAGTGCCACTGGATTCAACCTTACCCTCAAAGGAGCTCTCATCCATTATTCTATATTAAATAATAAAGGAAGATTTCAAGGGAGGTCAGGCAGTTGAAAAGGCTATAGTAGGGAGTTGCGAAGAGCTATAAGTGGAAATTGTTGTTATTGGGATTCATAAATAACCACTACACTGTAAAGATAAATAGCGTGAACCTAATATTTTCTCTATGAATGAATGGAAAAAGGCCATTATAGTCAAATATATTTCTTAGGGGAGGATTGTAAGTATGATGGAAACATGGGAGACTAAATAAATTTTCAATAAAGCCAAGCTGCATTCAGAACTTGTATCTGATAATCAAGCTTCATAGTTGTTGAGGCCACCACCAAAGCCTCCACTATGGATATGTTCAGATGTTTTTCACTTTAGCAGTGACAAAAGGGCACCATATGAAAAGTTGATCAAACATCTCGTGACAAGAGTGGGAGTTCCTTATAGTTTCACCTACTCACCTTGTGGACAAGGAGGTTTTAATATGACGGAATTGATAGGTATATGGGTGATAATAATGTAGGGTGGCGAAAATATGTAAATTATTTGTTAGTTTGTTAGAAAGTTATTGGGGGGTTGTCTAGAAGGTTCTAGGGGAGTCCATAAATAGGGGAATTGTCGCATATGTGCTTTTCAGGGAGATCTTTTTCCTTCATTCCTATTCCTATTCCATTCCAACTTCTTCTTCTTTGTCCTTTATTCCTTTATCCCTTCTTTTAATGTAATTTTTACAACATTTAATTGAAGTTCCAACTATTATTATCTCTATCCCTATTGAGGTTTATCAGGAAAAGAAGTTTGTTGGATAATGTTATGATAATCAAGAAAAGGCAAAAAAGGTCCAGATAAATATTCACGACCATTATCAGAATAAAAATAGTGAGTTTTGACAGAAAACTAGGTGTGATTTCTTGATAATAGGAGTGAAACACAGTAAAAATTTCATAACGATTTTTCAACAAATATACCCATGTCATTGGTGAAAAATCATCAATGAAAATAACAAAATATCAATAGGCCAATTTAGATGGACTAGGACCGGGTCACCATATATCAAAATGAACCAAATGAAAAGGAGTGGATGTGTGGGGGATTGTTTGGGAAACATAGGTGACATGATGAAGTTTTTAATAATGATAGGACTCATGGTTAAAAGGAAGAAGAGGACCCAACCCTAGAAAAAGTTTGTGAAGAATGGGGGCAGGTGCATGACCAAAGAAATAATGAAGTTGAAGGGAATGAGCAGAAGTGGCAGGACAAGCAAGAGATGGGGATGAGTCAAGCACATACACACCACCCTGAATGTGTTCACCACCAAGCACCTGAGTCATCGAATCCTCTTGAATGATAACCAAAGTAGGTGATAATATGGTCTACCACTATAAATCAAATGCAAGTTTACTAATAGATAGTAAATTAAAGGGACAACTGGGAAAAAATGCAATAGTGGATATCGTTAAGCCAGACATAATCGTACAACTCCCATAACCATCAATCTGCACTTTCTGACCATCAACCATGGTAATATCCCATCTAGTTGAAATTGAGTGATAAGATTGAAGAACACATGCATCCCCAGTGATATGATCTGATGCACCAGAGCCAAGAACCCATGAGATGGACCATTGGGATAGAAACACTACTAAAGGATCGTCATGAGCAATAGTGGTGTTCGATGATGTCATAGGGTGATAGAAGACCAAAAAATAGAGGGTCGTTGGGTGTTGAACATGCACATTGAGAAGGTGATGAAGGTGCACAAATGATAGAAAATGGGTTCTAATTCGTTATCCACTGTGATCAATCATGGTAGAGGATGTCAAGATAGTAGGTGGTGAAAATTCACTTCCAAAACATCTGGGTATCAATTAGGTCATAGAAGAAAGAGAATCATGGATAGCGGAGGGGTGAAGTATAGTAGTTTGGGGTGTCACATAGGGAGAGGTGATCGGCTAGAGGGGTCGCACCATGAGAGGTGATGAGTTGGGGGTTGCTGCATAGGTAGGGGTGATCAGCTAGAGGGATTGGTACTCAAGAAGGGGAAACATATAGTAGGAATTGCACAGGAACCATCATGTAGGAGGCGTCGTGCAGGGAGATTCCGCGCAGGGAGGGGTAGTCGCAATGGAGGTGCAGACACACACAGGGAAGAAGGGACCATTGGGTAGGGGGTTAGCATAAAAGGAACCGTGACACGGGAGATGGGACGTGTAGGGTGGGGCAAAGGGAAAATAGAGTCACACTCTAACCTTCCTCTGAGGCCATGTTGAAATGGAAACTGTACCTCAAAACGAGGTAGGATGGTTTATTTATAAATGAGAAATGGAGTACAATAGATAGCTCACACCGACCTGGGACATGAATATTAAAAATATCTAATACTCTAAACAATAGATATATGATAATAATATATAATGAAATTTTGGTGTCTCTGGCATTAGATCAACTATTTTAAGAGGGTCGGATTTTCTCTCTCATTCCTTGATAAGAGGAAAAATTACCACTTCCATGGAAATCCCAATTTTCCAAGAAACATGCCTTGATGAAAGAACACTCCAGGTTTTCCTTTAAATTCACATTGATTGGCTGCAACCAAATGAGGCCTCAGTAAATAATTGTGTATTTATGACTGAGGTTTTACTGGGCACTCTTGGTTACAACTGCCAATGCCAGCTCGAATAGTCTCTCTCATTCCCATCAATAGCCATACACTTACGGTCGCAGGTTCATACCAGGTCATAAATGTCTATATAGGGGTTTAAAACCATTGATTTGGGAATGAAAAGAGCCATAGGATGGTGGGAAAGTATTGGAGGAAAGGGAAATTAGATCCCTTCAAGTGGAAGATGATTTTAAAGCTTTGTCGGTCTATTATCTTAATGGGGAATGGCTTGTATCCTCCAAAACTATGTTTTTGGAAGGGATAACAGATGGGATATCCATTCTGGTATTAATTAAAAGATGATCCATCCATAATTTATGTGCAGGGGTTGTGATGGGAACCAGGGATTTTAGTTAAAACCTAAGAATGGGAGCTCAGTGTTTAGCAACAGGCAGACTTGTAGGAGTTAATGAGCAAAAAAATATATAAGGCCTTCGATCCCCTTAAAAAAATATTGAAAATATATAATATCCTAATGATATTATTATTAAACCAATCTACAAAAAACAAAAAGCATACTGACAAGGCAGTTTTAACAATAAAATACCAGGTCATACCCATCTCAACAAAATACTAGTCACAATACAAGGATCAAGGGTATTATTGGAAAAAAAATTAGCAAAACACTAAAGCATTTCACAAAAATTCTATCCCAGTGATAGTGCTATGCATGTATTCAGAAGTTCACATACCTAATAAACTATATCAGGCCTATAATCTGTAGGGTTCTTTCTATGTATTTGGAGAAAATCAGAATGGTCATCTGAGATAAAAATCATGAAAGTCTGCATAAACCAACATAGCCAATAAAAATAATCTAGTAGACAAAGGAATCTAATAAATTTTAGTGATAAATTGCACTGAACAAAAAAGAAGAATAAATACATAGAAACATGTGAACAATAAGATGCATAATTCCTAAAAATTTCCACCCTAGAGCAAAAAACTATAAATAATTCCAACAAACAGGGCATTAAAAAATTGTGCACCTTTCCAAATTTTCCAACATCCAATGATGCCTTTTCAAGGACAAACATGGCCCCCATATTTGAGGTGCCTTCATATGGAGAAACTGGAATACCATGAAGTTCATCGACCACCCCCTCCCCCTCTTTGATGCTCTCTTCTATATCTTCATTTTCTTGGTTCAGATCCTTCCACAGTCGCTTCTTCCCCTTGTCTTTGTAGGCCCATACCATCTCTTAGAACATGCTCCAGCAGAGACGAGTGTATCAAAGGGAAGAACATGCCAAATAAGGGAGGAGAAAAGAAGTCAACTAAGCCACGCTTGAAACTAGAGTGTCAAATAAGGGTGTGAAAATTTTGAAAAACCTACCATAACCATTGGTAACCAAAATAAATCAATAAATTAACTGAACAAAGTGTAGCATGAAAAAATGAGGTATTAGGAGTATAAATGCATTCAATCTAAAAAAATAACTGGGATTTCAATAGATACATATAATATAAAGGAAACTATAGAACCATGTGACCGTCAAAAAAGATAAAACAATCAATAAAAAAAATTAAAAAAACTTTAACTGATTATGAGGTGCCAGAATTAGAGATTTAGGGGTAAGGGAAGGAAAAAATCAAGATAAAAAATGCCTTATTTTTTGGTAGGAGCAAGGAGGGATCCTTCATGTTTGGTTCACTTAAAAAATGCACAACCACACCCTCAACAAAACCCTAATTGTTGCATCAATTCATAACCTTGTGATCAACCAAATACGATATCCAGACTCAGATGAAATAAAATTTTAATAACACTAATCCTAGTTCAATCCCAAAAACAAGGGCGAATTCATAGATAAAGGACTAAAATCAATAAAACCAGAAGAGAAAATTGATTAGTAATATTAATGAAGATATTTTAATGGATTTTAGAACACTCATAGCCAAAGATAAGGATAAAAATAATGAAAGGCTGATTTCTTGGATGAAGAATAGAGAGGCTCTGTTCATGGGTAAAGGGTTGGAAGACACTGGGTGTAAGAGAGAGAAGGTGAGATGGGGGATGGAAAAGAAAGGATTTTCCTTAAGGAAGGAGATGATGATATTCTATCCCGGGATATCTCTACTGAGGTGAGCAAGGGTGCTTAACAGGCTGGACCGGTGCAGACCAAACCAAAGCCCACATTTTACTGGCCAAGAAATGGACATCCCATTTAAGCCAACATTAAATACAGGCTCAAAAAAAGTCCAATCTGTGGACAGGACTAGCCAATGGGCCATCCTACATTGCATAAAGTTCTTTAAAAAATTCCTAAGGACCAAAAAATTTACATATCATCCATAATTCATGTTTAATTTAAGAAATAAATTATCACTACTTACTGAGAGGAAAAATAAAGCACTTCAACAACCAAATTACACATATAAACTACATGAAATCAATATGTATTTCATTACACCAGCAGAAAACATCTGAACTAAACACTATTTATGACAAAAAAATTAAAAAAGACATGCAAATATTTAATTCAAACCACATTGTTTCAACATTGCAACCAGTATAATGGAAATCAAATTAAGTAATATATAAAATTATCATAACACATAAGAACATTTTTCAGAGATAAAAACATGTATGATATATCATTAAAAATAATAAATTAAACTTAAAATTAATTAAACGAACCAATAAAAATATCAAACAGACATGTTTTCATGTTGATGTTGGAATTATATATCAAACAAAAGTAAATTTTGGTACTCAAAGTAAATCAATAAAACATTCAGACCAAATAACAATAAACAAATAATATAAATAAAAAAACATTTTTTTGAAATACATTAAAATATAAAACTATTTTATTTGACTAGAAAATATAAACAACAAAGAAATACTGATTATGAGAATAGAATGAGAACACCTCTGTGATAAAGAGGAGTGAACATATACTGCAATAGCTAGAAACAAGGAATCATGACACTGTATCCATCTTAAAAAATGGAAAATAAAATTAATTGGGATTTAATAGCAATAATATACTAAAACAATAGGAGAATAAAAACTATGTCTAACTTGGAGAGGTGAAGGTAGGAGGAAAGTAATAAAAAAATATTAGGGTTTATCCCTCTCACTTGGTTGCAGCTTATCCAGAATCCTATATGAAATCTTGAAGTGAAGAAAAAGGAAGGGTCTGGCAGATTTATTTAGGGTTCAGGTCAGACGGATTCAGAAAAAGAGGAAATCTCCAAACGGTTTTGGCGGAAGAAGTGTGGATTCAGTCAGTATGATGGGATGGCCTTCTACAACCAGAGAGGGAATGTCGAGACGGTGGAGGGAGGTAAGGGAGTCAGAGCAGCCTTAAATCTCCAGGTGGGAGATGGAATGATAGAGAGGGTGGGAGGAGAGAGTGGTGGCATGTGGGAATGTATGCGATGTGCGAGGGAAGTGAGGGGAGGTTCCATTGTGTAATATGGTTTGTAAGAAACAAAAAAACTGGTGGGGGAAAATGAAAATCAATCAATATTTTTTAATTGCATGCAATGACCATAAATAATCATTTTAACAAATAAAAATCAATCAATCTTTTTAAAAATCAATCTAATTTTGTATGGGGAAGCACATAAAACACCAAAAAAATCAATCAAATTATATTTATAAGAGAAAAATTATTATTATTTGTTTCATTGAAGTGATTTTTGAGATCCTCTAAAGTAGAACCGTCAATGTGAAATTCAGTATTGAATTCGTCACCTACATCAAATATTTCTTAATTTAATTCATGTTCTAAAGCTCCAAGTGGGAGATGGAATGACAAAGAGAGTGGGAGGAGGGAGTGGGGCACGTGGGACTACATGTGATGTGCGAGGTAAGTGAGGGGAGGTGTTGTTCTTTAATATGGTTTATAAAAACAAATAATGGGGGGTGGGGGCAATGAATGTCAATCAATATTTTTTAATTTCCTATTATGAACATAAATCATCATTTTCCCAAATAAAAATCAATCAACCGTTTTGAAAATCAATGTAATTTTTTACGTGGAAGTGCATGAAACTCAAAAAAATCAATCTAATTATTTTTACAAGTCAAACATTATTATTTTTTTCATTGAAGTGATTTTTAGGATCCTTTAATGAAAAACCATATTTGTGAAATTCAATGTTGACTTCATCACCTATATCAAATCTTTCTTGATTGAATTCATGTTCTAAATCTCCAGGTGTGAGATGGAATGACGGAGAGAGTGAGAGGAGGGATTGAGGGCATGTGGGACTATGTGTGATGTGTGAGGGAAGTGAGGGGAGGTTTCATAGATTAATATGGTTTTTAGAATTCAAAAAAAGTGGGGGAAATGAAAATAAATAAATAAATTTTAATTTCTAGTTATGACCATAAATCGTCATTTTTTTAAAAAAATCGATCTTTTAAAAATCAATATGATTTTGTATGGGGAAGCGCAGAAACCTAAAAAAATCAATCTAATTATTTTTATAAGAAAAACATTTTTTTTTGTATTATTGAAGTGGTTTTTAAGATCCTCTAAAGCAGAATCGCCTCTATGGAATTCAATGTTGACTTAGTCACCTATATCAAATCTTTCTTGATCAAATTATTGTTCTAAATGTATTTAAAAATAATATGTTAAGTAAAATGTCAGAAAAAAATCATATACTAAAATGAGATGATGTTGAAATTGTTTTAAATTCTTGATTCATATCCATCATCTAGTTGCATAATTTAATGTTATATTTCATTTGAAAGTACTAAAATTCAAACTGAAATGAATTTTCATATAAAACAATGAATTATACATAATAAGTTATACATAATAGGTATCAATGCAGGGTATATGCACACAACTATATAAAAATATATTATTCACATAACTATAGAAAACTATATTATGCACATAACTATAGGCAACTATATTTTAAAAATGTAACCCAATATGTATAATATATTTAATAGTATTGAATGATCACATCCCAAAAATAAATGAAGAAAAATTTGAATGATCACAGTGCATATACCCCTATAAAGTGATACTGGAAGTTTTGTATTGCAATTTAAATAATAGACCAAAAATATTTATATTCCATTTATTTTCAATAGGGGTATATGAATTATGATCAAACAGAAACACATGGTTTAAAATTGTGTGGTTGGTTTAAAAAAAGAGTTTAAACATACTTAAATAAAGGGAATTAAATTGTATAGTCCATTTAAAGAGTTTAAACCAACTTAAATAAAGGTAATTAAAATTTAATAAAAAACTTTCAATAAACTAACTATACATTTTAATTAATATATATGAAAGATTTGAATCTTTGTTATTTGGTAAATAATATACACAGGTTGGTTAAAAAAATTAAACCAACTGCACTACAATGAATTAAAAGTACTTGTGAAAACAAAAACATGTGGTGAATGTCGTCTTTCTAAATATGTTTTAAATTTATAATTGAAACTTATAAGAAATTAAATATTTCATATCATTGGGTGTGAAGAAGACATTGTTATATCACATAAAATAGATCATCAGGAGTTTGCATCATAAGGCAGAACCTATAAGGAAATAAAATTTAAAATTAGGCCCCAAAAACAACTATACATGTTATGTAAAATGGGTTTTAATGATGTACTCTGAGTTTGTTTAAAGAGTTATTCAAATATCTAATTTGTTCCTCATTATCTATAATGAAGACAACTTTGAAATAATTTTGTTCTAATGATTCTTGTTTGTATCGTATATTGAATTCTGACACTTCAACATCGATAAGAATAGTTTTATATTTGAATACGTATAGGTTAGAAGAAAATATAAATTCATCATTCTCCTATATTTTATATAATTTCTTTCATTAAAATTTTTACATCCATAAGAAAAGAATATATGAATATTATTCAATTACCAAAATTAGTATATCTCTTAGCTCTAAAGTTGTTGATATAAATTTCATAACCTATTTTTTGAAGAGGATGATGGCAATAGATCTATCATTCTCATTGATTAGTAGTTGGACTTGGTATCTGAGAGAATAAAGTATTCAAGTTAGACCATGTTTAAATTTATATCAAAGATGTCATAAATTGATATTTTTTCAATGCACCATTCAATGTCTCAAAAAATTATGTAAGATAGAAATGTAATTTGTTTTATATTATAATAACCATATGTTTTAAAATTATTTATAATTTATGCAATTTTTTAGGTGTAAATTTCTATGACAATATTTAAAATTGAATGATTATTTCAAAGTACACCATGATAGTCATAAAATGTCATAAAAATTGAATATAAGATTGGGAATTTAGAGAGACTACCTTGTAATAGTTGATGAAAGTGATGCATTACAGTTATGATGCCAAATTTTTCCATTCAAACTATTTACCTTCTTTCTACAAGAAATGCATGTTTCATAATATGAGTTGTAGTTACTTTGAATATTTTCACTATATCCATCATTGTGCACATTGTAACATATAATCCAAGAAATTAATCATTAATGAGTACCATGTTTTAACTGTGTTTTTGATGAGTCGTGAGTAAAAATTTAACTTCCACTAATGAAATCCATTATTTAAAATCGGTGCATGATCTAATTTATACTATTTATTTCTTTTTATCAATCATCCAGAATAATTTACAGATTATATAGAGCATATATAGGATTTTTTTCTCATGTATCACATGTTTTTTGTAGTATTTTCATCATACCAATGAGTAAATAATGTTAATAAATTTTCAAAATAAACAACATCATTGATTTAATAAGTTAGAAGCATGAATATGTTAATGTAGATGTAAAATTTGAAAAGTTACCATGACCAGAAGCTTAGAAAAAATACATCATCATATAATAAGTTAAAAATGATAGATAATATACAAAATAAATATTCTAATCTGAGATGAGTAAGACAAATGATCACCTCCTTCTAAAATAATGCACTATTGGAATTTTTGGATTGAGTAGATGATCTATTTCATTCATATTTGTGGTCACAATTTCCATGTTTAAACAAAGTTTAATGAGATTTAATGAATGAACAGTACCACATTTTTATTTAGTAATTTGATATTTAATATTTAATAAATATTGAAAGAACATAATGTTGAGTCACTTTGCACGCACAAGTTACAGGACTGAAATGTTAGTTGGTTCAGTTTCATCTTTCAAAATTATTGTAATTAGTTCACCAAATACATCCCAGAACATGCAACTAATATTTATTACTCTATAACATTTAATTGGAAATGTAATATAAATTCATCAATAAACTATTAGGGTGATTATGTTTGTAAATTGAAATTCAAATTACCTGTCATCAATTGGAGTTAGTTGCATTCTCCTGTTATTTTTCCCCATGATTGGATTGGATAATGATGATGCAACTTTCGAATAACATATAATATAATATTCCCATTAACTAAAGTCTAAAATAAATTAAAAAATGATAAATAAAAATAAAATTTACCTATGATAAATTTCCCAGACACCCAGCTTTGTTTGATTTCATCAGATGGAATGAAATTGAATATGAAATTGGACGGTTTCATGTCAGAAGGTTTTATATGAGTGTTTGAGTTAAAAATGATTTTGTAATCATGATTACTTGCTAAATAATTAACTTTATTTTTAATAATCTGAAATTTATATATCACATAACAAAATACTTCATGTAGAATAGTTTTTCACTTTGTTATAAGTTGTTTTCCACTAATTGTTTCCGGAATGGTTGTTTCCTGCAAATTTTAATAGCACTCATAGGTTTAAAATAATAGCGTAGATAATGATAAATAAATTGAATTCAATATTTATTTGAATAATGGTTGATGTAAATTTAATTTTGATATATATTTTCATTAGGATTTCAAGAAATGTTGAAATAAAAAAAATTGGTTAATAAGATGTATGAATACTCAGTGGTATGTATAGTTGCACAGGAACTTCAAAGGCATGTTCATTTTCACGAGATGTAGAAGTATTATTTATAGTATGTGTAAAAACTTAATTGCAGTAATATACTATGTGAGATACAACATACATCTTTGGATGCATACTGCATATATCTATTAATTGTTGTAATATAGTTTGTGAAAAGTACTTCAGATGCATACCTGTAAGACAAATATCAATCAAGTTTCCCATTTACATATCTATTCCATAGGCGGTTGTGTGCGGTAATATAATCATAGAGTATGCATAACTTACATTTTTCACATATTGTATGCCATAAAGAGATGTATACTAGACATATCTATTAATTATAGTAATATATTACCATAGTTAATCTAATTACTGTAATATATTACCGTAATTAAGCTAATTACAGTAATATACTCTATGGAAATGCAATATTCAAACCGGTATGCACAATAAATTTTTATTCAGATGTATATTGTACATATCTTTTGGTTTAAACTGCAATTAAGTGTAACATGCATAGTAACATTTTTTCTTAACTAACTACATGAAAATTTCCAACGTGCTTTACTTTCCCTCCTATTGTTCATATTCATATTTATATCCATTTTCTCTATGAATTACATGCATGCATACTCTATGAGACACAATGTATGAAGTAATATATTCATGAAAATTTTGGTGAGATATAATGAATGCAGTAATATACTATGTGAGATAAAATTTACATTTTAGTAAGATACAATATATTCCTATACATTTTAGTGAGATGCAATATATTTCTATACATTTTAGTGAGATACATTTTAGTGAGATACAATATACTTTGTGACATATAATTCATGTGGTATTAAATATATGAGATACTATATATGCAATAATATATATATATATATATATATTGTGAGATACAATTTATTTAGTATAAAATCTGTGAAATACAATAAATTTTCGTGACATACAGTGTATGTCGTACTACATGTATGCATGCTCTGTGAGATACAATTTATGCAGTAATATATTCCTGTACATTTCAGTGAGATGCAATAAATCTATGAGATAAAATGTATGAATTAATATATTTCAGTACATTTTAGTGAGATACAATGTGTGTAGTGAGGTAAAATGTATTATTTATTAATACAATGTATGTACTGAGATATAATGTATGCAATTGGATACATTCCTTCGAGATACAATGTATTATATATGAATAAAATTTTATTTCATGTGCTATATCAATCTTCCTAATAAAATGTTAACATATTTAGTACTATTTCAAATGTTTTTCTTAAATTTCATACACGAAATACATAATTATAACATACATCTGTTAGTATACAGTAACAATTTGAAGAGGCACAATATAATGATTAACTAATTAGAAAACATATATAAACATCATGCTTAATACAATGTATACCATAGATTAGATTTTAGTATTTATAATTTTTGATGTAAATATATAATATTGGACTCACATTTTTATCAATAAAGAGTAAATCAATGACTTCTACTTAATCTTAGAATTTTTATGACTACGCAAACCACATCTGAATAACGTGTACTTCAATTTTCAATGATTCAACATCTTCAATGGAAATTTATCAGAATTGAGTATCCCAATGATCCATTTTTAATAAATTGCATTAATAATGAAAACAATAATTTTTTAGTAAATATAACATCATTATGAAGTGAGTAACATAAAATAAAAAATACGTTAAAGCTATACTTTTTCATAAAATGTAATAGTCAAAATTTCATTATACCAAATGTCAGTTTTGGAAGATTTATTTATAAACAATGTTAGCTGTATGCCTCAATGGTTTGTTATCATTTTCACATATCAGTAATTTCAAACCTATCCTGTTTTTACTCTGGATATTTCTACATATAATTAACCACGACAAAAAACAGTTTATCGTAAGTATATTCCAACAAAAGAAAGTTATTGTCCTTGATTTTTTTTAATTTTCATTGAAAATGAAGTAGTTAAAGGATATTATCCCATTTAAATATTGAATGGACACCTATAATCTGAATGATTCATATTTACTCTGGTTATAAAAGTAAGTTTTATACAATGAGTGCTGGTTAGAATCTGAGCTCTGATTACATGATCTCCCAAATTCATGACTATTAATCACATTCCATTAAAATACCCATAAGATTAGTCTATATATCTCAATAAAATTTTTGGTACCCCCTCTCTGAGAATTAATTTATGAAATGGAAAACTAGAGATATTGATTCCATTTAGAATTTCTTGGGTATATATGTTCTCTTGTGTCTCTATCTAAACTTGCTTGGTAGACTGAATCAAAATTGAGATAGACATTCTCTCATAATGACTGATAGCATGAAATCATTAAATTAATGGACAACATCACATGTTGGAGATAAAATAGCTTGTTATTTTATGTATTATGGATCATTGTGCTTCATATACAAAGAGGGGTATGTGATTTGAATAATAACATCAACTAGGTTTTGTAATGCAGTAAGTAGACAAACATCTGGAATGTGAATTTCTATCTCATCTAATGTTTGATCACCAAGCATGCCATCACCTATTTGCATAATCCAACTTGAAAAATCTTAGAGTTTAAAAGAGGCCATAGAGTTATTATAGTAAAGTAATATCATGTTCATAGTGAGGTGAATAACATGATATTGTTGTCGTAGATAATAGGAATTTAGACTTGCAAATACTATATTACTTCTATTCCCATGATGAACAATGGATAAAATCTACTAAAAATATTCACCAAAGATAGTTATTTTCCATAAAACGATGGATAAGAAGCATGAAGTATTTTTTTGACATTATTTTCCTCAAGGTATGATCCAAAGCTTCAAAGAAATATTTGTGTACCATTGGTGCCTCGTCCGAAATAATTAATTTTGTTCTTTGTAAAAGTTCAACCAATTCACTTCATGTTGTATGTTTCAAGTTTATTTATCTATAACAACAATTTGAATACAAAATAAAGAGTGTGTTGTTATCCCACTAGGAATCAACAAGAATTTTATACCACTTAAAGCTACAACAAGTACAATATGTACCTATGAGTGAGGTTGTGGCATTATTATTTTCTATAAGAAATTTTTATTTGTGCCTCCATATCCATGTACAAACAAAACACCTATGGTGGGAATGTTTGATTCATTAATAATTGTGGTTAGCACATTTTCTTGTTCATTGGTCAGTTTTTCATATATAATAGAAAATTCTTCTCGAAGGTTGTCCTTATTATAATTTTTTTCTAATGAAATCAATTTATTTCCAATGAATGTAGTAAATGAATATGGAAGAGGCATAAGAGGATAATAATTCAATGATCTTATGTGGGAGTGAAGCATGTTTTCAATATCCAAAAATGAATATTGTTGTAGTTGATGGTCTGTGAGATATATTTCTATTATCATAACATCTTGTTAAATATGGAAAAATATGTATTTCAGAAATAATTTCTATCAAATAAGGAAAGAAAAAATAGTTTCAGGTTAAGAATCAGGATATAGAAACAGGATAAAGTAATACATTTAAATTTCTAAGAGTGAGTTAGTTATTTCAAACAAAGTAAGATGGTTTGGTTATAACATACAATTTTTAATTATGTGAATGAGTTAGTTATTTATTTTAAAAAGAATAAAATGGCACTTTGATTTATAACAATTTATTTTCAAAAAAAATTATGTAAAAGGTTTATAAAATCCAATTATACTGCATGTAGTAGTGGGAATATAGTTTTTAACTCTATGAATTCTTTAAATAAATGTAAATTAAAGTCTCTTTAGAAAAAAGTATACTTTCTCAACATAGAATTAATGACTATTATAGTAGTTTGAAGAAAAAAATATTTTTTCTTCATATCATTAGTGTTTATACCAAACATACAACATATTCACAAAGTAATAAGTTAAATAATTAATATATATGATTACAATCAATAAATATTTTGATACAACTATATATTTGAAGGTTAAATTATAGTCTTTATATGATTTAGAAGAATATTTACAGCATTATAATCCATTTTAAAACTGAAGAGGATACAATCCACAATACTTGAAATACCTACAATTGCATGAACTTTGGAAAAGATAAATGAATATTCTATGTTCAGTTATTTAGATAAATAAAAAACAGTATGAATATAGTATATATACCAGTAGTGTATTGGTTGTATTATTAGACATACAATAGGAAATATTTTAGAATTTATACAACATGAAAATAACATGTTACGTTGATTATATCAGATGAAAACATAGATATTGACTATATACAAACAAGAGTAAACATATACACAACAATTGTAACATGTTTTTTGGAATATATTTAATATCTTAAGAAAATATTTTCCAGCTGGTACCCCATACATGGTCTGGTCATGAAACTGTGTTTGAGAATAATAAGTTAAAAATAACCTCTATAAGGAATTCCTCATTTAAAAAATTGATGTCTCTGTAATAGCCCCAAATGAATTATTTATCATCACTAAGTAATCACAAGCATAGTAGGCTTCTTAGAAAGTGTGATGGATGATATGATTGATATCCAAGATATCATTAAAATAATTTGGACCTCTAACTTTAATGAGAAAAATTATAAGATAATATAACTCTCCAATTGTGGGAGGAACATAATTCAATCTACCAATAGAAAATTCCCACATTCTGGGATATCATCTTCATTCTCGATTGTGGTAAATAAATTTTTTATAAAATCCTATATATGTGAGATGTAGTGCTTTAGGGTAAGTTTTTTTTCTTCGAACCAAGTGGCGAACATTGTTTAGGTGATTTTTATTTTCGATAGAATGTCATCATGATTGGATCGATCAGAAAAGGTTGTGTTTTTTTCACCATGAAAATAGATTTAAAATATCTTAATTGGGGAAAGCTTGAAATGGATTTCATAACCATATATTATCCAAGAATACTCACACGGTGGAATATATCGACCATCATAGTAATTTTTATCTCATATACCTATTTTTAACCTTCCTCTATATTTTTTGTTTCATATGGAGATGATGTGACTTAGTCATGCCCTTTTTGATGTTTTTAAATAAATACTTTATTGAACATAACTGATAATATGTTTTAATATTCAGGTGATCTTGTTATTTAACCAAAAGAGCTGAATTATAAGAGAAAACATAATGATTGTCTGGTTTAACCCCATTATTTGATACCGTGCGACCTCTTTCTCATCTTCTGTATGTAGAATATCCATCCACATCCAAACTTTAATACTAAGAAAAGTTTTTCAAGAAAGGTAATCATGGGTTATCAGCACCACATTTTCCATGAATCATGTAGTTTTTTACACATTCATATAAAAGAGGTTACTCTCTTTTATCTGGTATTTCTATTAAAAGTATCTAATTTATAGAATAATTTATTGATATTTTATATTTAGATTCAAGGAATACAGGTATATGAACATGAGACGAACCTTTTTTTAATTCAATGGTGTGTACACCTGCATAAATAAGTAGATCAATGTTACTTGTATTTCTTTTTAAAAAATGCTATAACGATTTATTACAATTAAGTTGAAGATAACAAATGATACATGCTTGATACTTTCCAAAAAGAAACCCATATTTTAAATATTTAATTAAATGATCAACCTTGACATTGAAAACCCTTGATAATATTTTGTAGACAATCTGCTGGATGGAGGTTCTGAATTTTAAGAAATCATGTAATGTTAGGATAACACAGGTTTCATGTGAAAGTGAGGAAGGAATATAGATAGCCAACCTAGTTACAAATTTTCATTGCATCATGATAATTTTTAATCATGTATATTAGTCTACCAGTGAAAGATAAAGGAAAAATGATATGTTTTCTGTAAGGTGTACCATCACACTCACCTCTTAGGTAAGCTTCTTGCAAAAAACTATATAACTCAACTCTTAATTATTTTTTTTATTAAATCTAATGAAGGAAAAACATTGAGATTAAACCATTGTATATGCATTAACTATAAACTGTTGTAAGATTCATCTTAAAGGTAAGAGTATCACATGTTGATTTGGTCTTAATTGAAGTTGGAATGAAAAGTACTCTCTCATTGTTACTTTGTGAAATTTTGAAGTTATGGAAGATGAATTGTTATAAACATTATTATAATAACCATATTTACCAGTGAAAAATATTATGGGATATTACACCTGAATATATAGATGATGAAGTTAATCTATATCTCACATTTCACTCAATAATGTTTGTATGATTATATCTCTCTCCTCCTTAACATCTTCAATATTACCAACTATTAGCATAAAAATTTCTGATGATGTTGTAAAGTTGTATGTATGTGAATCCAATCCCCTTTATTTAATTAGCCTTAGATTCAACTTTGGGATAGTATTTTATTGAATAAATTCCTTAATGTTCTTGAAGTTTCAAAGGATTGAATAACAACTGAGATGGGGGGGGGGTTGAATCAGTTGTTCACTTTGATAATATTCAATAATTTTAAAAAAATTACCCCTATAACCTATTAAGATAAATTTTCTTATCATATTTTTATAAATAATCATGCATGAAAAATTAGGAAAGAAAGTAAATCACACAAGATTTACAAGGCTTGGCCTTAGTGTGAGAACATACATCCTTATTATAACCACTTCCGTGGGTTTATGGAAATCTATTATTATGAATAAGTGAATAAAACTTGTGCCAACTCCCATTAGACACCTTATATCTCCCAATATAAAAGATTATACAAACTCCTGTCAGTTTACAAAGTTTCTTACAAACCAATTGATCAAAAATAATAATAATTCTTTGTTCAATTTTCTCCACAAAAAGATCATTATAGATCTGATTTTTTAGATCCAATTTTGTAGAGACCCGAAGCCTGTCGTACATGGACATTACATTACTTTAGCGGAATACTTAATACATAACAAAAACAGACACACAAGGACCATAATAGTTTAGTGTCTTTGGAAACTCGGAATATAATCTTCTAATCGTGGTGAAAGATCTTCAACATTTCCCATAAAGATCTTCCTTTTTTTTACCTAAAACCTTTATTTATATCCTAGGGAAAAGAAAATAGAAAAGGGTGAGCTCAAATGCTCAGTAAGGGTAAACAAAAGAAATATCAATCACATCATATACTTAAGAACATAACTTTTGGAAATCTTAACCTGCAAAAGAGATCGTAATTTTATAACATGGGATAAATCATAGTAGTGAAATGTAATCCCAATAATCATAACTTAAAACATGAAACTTTGTTTCATACACACATAATCATAGAGAATCATTTCTTATTAGTCAATACTCATTTCCAAGACTATCTTAGTGGACAAAGTCCATTTCTGAACCGAGTTCACTCCTCGTTTCAGTCCTGTTTCACTGAACCGGTATAACCTACCATTACAGCCATGTCTATCTCATGAGATATAAAATCTTTACCCAATGCATTGGAGGGAGATATAGGTCCCACCCATCTCATAATGATACCATTCTTATGTGTGCCACAAAATCATAAACCATACATCATAGCATAACCCATGTAATAAAAATAGGAATCTTAAAAATCATGCCATAATCCATATAAGATAAAAGGACATCACAACATAATAAATTCAATGTAAAAATAGGGATAGAAACAGAACCTTATATTATCTTATATGGAAAATAATTTTGATAAAACACTTGAACTCCATTCTTGAGGAAAATATCCTTTCTACTTCAAAAACATTTTTCCTTTCTTAACATGTCATACAATTTTAAACTAAAAGATGTTGATTAAAAATAATCTTGAAAACTTGTAAAGTAAGCTTCTTGGAAATAATGTTTTAAAAATTCATTCATGCCGTATAAGTTAAAAAAAACATTCTTATCGTACTTTTGTCAGAAAAGTCAAAAAGTACCTCGTATGAAAAACGACAAAAGATTCCTTTCATATCTTTTACTAAAAACTCACCGAAGGGTAAAATTGGATTTAAACAATTGTAGGTGGATGGAAATAATATTACATATTGAGGAAACATGGATGTGGATGATAAAATACACCCCAGTAAATACCAAAGTATAAACAATCTCGGATAAAAATGAGATTGTGATATTTTCCTTACCTTAGGTCTGATTTGCTTAGTAAGTGTACGAACCTCCTGTATAATGATTTAAATCATGTCATTGACTTATTCCATAATCATACTCATTGTTATGATATCATACATGGTTCACTTATGACTTTATTTTACTCGTTCTTTTGTAAATTCCATGTTGAAGAGCGTTTTGGGTAAAATCGTTTCATTTGTCATCCGTGTTTTGACTTGTAATTTTTCATATGATTACTTAGATCATGATTACTTAATTACAGAATATAAAACATGATTTATATATAATATATATTCAGAATATACATATATATATAATAGATCAGTAAATGGAAAGAAATACACCGTTCATGGAGACGGTAGGCCATACGTACGCATGAACGCTGTTTTCGTTTCCTTATTGAGTTGAATGGAATTAAGTATATGACATACATATATATACACATAAATCCAGTATCATTATTATGTCATTTGTTTCATGATTACTTATTATATATACTGTATAATTATTCATGAATGGTTAACGTGGAGAATGAATCTCATCGCGTCGTGGAGATGGTAGTCCGTACGTACGCACGAGCGATGATATCGTTCTCATGATCGTGGAATTGTATTGGAGTGTATTTATACTATTTCAGAATCAATATCACTTTAAAATAATCATATATAGTTATTATGTACACCATTATACCCATCCAAGCAAGGTGGTGGTGGAAAATAGATTACACCACGGCGTGGAGACGGTATTTCGTACGTACGCACGCGCGGTGATTCCGTTTTCCGTAGGATGGATAGATGGTGAAATAGGGTTGTTTCATACTTATAATAAAATATCAGTATATTAGTGATACTGATGTTATTACTTCATAATGAAACAACCTAAGGTGAATAAGTGGAAGAAGAAATAAATTTGAAAGAATCGGTAACGGACATTACCTCTTCTTTGAAACGCCTCTTTGAGATCTCCTTTTAGGGCACTAAAATTGGTCTTTGAGGAAGACCAGAACCTCTAGGATGTTGATAGGGAATTGGAGAATATATTTTTTCAGGGTTTGGCCGAGCTTGAAGGCTCAAAGTGGTGTGAGGAAGAGAGGGAGGAGGTTCCCTTTTGTAAGGGAGGAGAGGGGCACCTTTGGAATAACTAAAAATATTATTTTATTATAAAGTCGAATTCGGTTTTTAATAGCTCCAAATTGATATATTTAGAAGATAAGGTGGGTATAGGTCGAAATACTCTCATCCAATAGAATTTATACAAGTTTAGGTATCAATTTTAACCTTATCATTTACATTTAACTTTAAGTTAGATAATTTAACTTTTACTATGTCTTCTTATTTTCTTACACTATAAGGTTAATAAACATACTATATCAAGCCAAACGAACCCCAAGTTGTTTATTATTAATATATATAACCTTATCTAAGTCATTTTGCTGAACCTTAGATTTTTAGGAATAAAATAACAATTAATAATATAATATTTTTTTTAAAAACTATTTTATGTCAATTTTGACACTATTTAGTAATTGATTTTTGTGAAAATCATAACAGAATGATTAGTTCGAAAAAATCTAATTAAATAAATACTAACATTTCATATTAACCTAGAAAATTAGTGTAATTCATAAAAAGTCTCAAATTATATTTATTTGGGTATTTATAATATCAATAATTCTAATTTTTCACTATTATGGTAATTACTACATCATCATTGTGTCATAAATAAATTAAATTATTTAATGTCTAAAAATTATAAATAAAATTTAATTATGTAGGAAATATTATTAGATTTATAATTAATATTTAAAATCTAATTTATCTTATGTATAACCCTATATTAAAAATGATTTACTTATTAAACTTTGATTTTAACTATTTTAACCCTTCTTTAAATAAATTAATAATAAATGTCCTAATCTAATCCAAGTGGGCCTAAATGGTCATATTTTAATCCTAAGGTTGTTTTTGGTCGAATTAAACTTATCAAATATAATTAGGACATGTTTTAGGGTAATAATAATATCATTTTTACCCATAATTACCCTATTAACTTTTAACCGTGGTAAAAAAAAAGTAAAAAGTTACTATTCACCAAAAATTATTTTCATCTCATTGAATCACATTTTACTTACTGACATCAACCGTGTCTCTCAGATTTTTGAAATTTCACTCATAGAAGCGGTAAAATTAAGTTTTATGAAAAATTCATTTTTCTTAACTACCCCTTAGTGGTTTCACTATTCATCAAAAAATGAAAGTTTCCAGAAAAATACCAAAAATTAGGCCTAAGCTATATTTGATATTATGAACTGAAAAATGATGTCTATTTTACCAAACTCAAAACATGTCAGTTGTATTAATTAATTTAAAAATTAATTCCCGTCGTCAAAACAAATAGCGTGTTCTTAAGAGATAATAACTATCAAAAGATTGACACTTGTTTATGTCTGGTTTAAATGTGAAATTACATCTAATGACCAACATTGTATTAAATTGTAAAAATATATTCTAAATATACTTTAAAACCGCTCAAATTAATAATTTATCACTATTAATTATTTTGATTAAAAAGGTTGTTTTTAATTAAAATTTAGTAATTTTCACTATTCATCAGAAAATGAAAGTTATCCGAAAAGTACCAAAATTTCACCCTAATCTAATTTCGATATTACTAATCCAAAAATGAAGTCCATTTTGAAAAATAAAATTTAAAAAATTTCAAAAAGTGGTTATTAATATTCATAATGGCTAGTTTTAATAATATTTTAATAGCATATCATTGTTTAGCGAAACTCCGTATTGCGTACAACACACGCTATCGTGGAAGGTCGCGCTTACGTGTAATGCAAGGAAAGTCAAGGATGTGTGTTGTGCAAGCTTCTTTTGGTGTAGCGTACAACACAAGACATTAATGAAATTAAAAAGAATATTTTTCATAAAATCTCAGGGTGTTACATTCTACCCCCCTTAAAATGAATTTCGCCCTCGAAATTCGCCGGGGTTATAAATGGTTTACTACTCGAAAGTTTTTTTAATAGAAACCCACATCGTAAAAAGGAATACCCAAACTTGGCTTTAAAAACTAAAGTATTAAATGTAACGGTTACCCAAATTAACTCATCACTGGGTTGCCACGTAAGAGAACATAGGTGAAAATATGGATATGGAAGAAAAATCTAACCATCAAGTTCTGATGGAGAGTGGTAGAGAACATGGATATGAAATAGCCAAAAATCACAAAGCCATAAATTTGTGATGATCTAAGGTACCATTTGATTCATCAGATATAAGAACACTAGGACAACATTCTTGGTTTTCAAAATCATTTCCCTAAAGTTGAAGAATTTTAATTAGAATAAATACTTACTTTATTTTGGTACAATCTCACTGTTGTTCGTGCTTTGAACAATTTCCACTTCATCTCTTAAAGAAATGAAGTTGAATTTGTTATTCATGAAGTTTTAATAGATCATGTGATAGAATGATGGGTCATTCCATCTGTTTTAAACAAAAGGTTAGCAAAAGTTATCAAATATACATAAGTCCAACTATGGTGAGCTTAATCATATACGATTCCAAGAATGAACCTATACTTCATATATCATACCGCGTAATAAAATAAAACTATTTTCTACTAACCAGGTAATTCCTGTAGGCTAGTGGTAGGTGATAAAGGTCAGTCGCACTTCGGTTGTGGGTTCGATTCTCACAGCCTTGTCCTACGTGATGGGTTGTCGCCCGTCCTACAGGTTGTCCTTTTTCTAAAGCTATATTACTATAGCATCCCATCAATAATATCGAAAAAAGTTCTATACTAACTTATGTCTAACATAATCCATTCCAATCATTAGGCTTATCTAAAATACTTCGGTCCAAGCTCATAGTATAAAGAAAATGATTACTTGAAATGTCATCAACCAACCATCATTTATCCCACATTATCTTGTTGGTCACATTCCAATCATGTGAATACTGTAATCATGTATTCTCTTGAAAAATGAATACCCATTAAACCTTAGTGAAAACATGAATGTTGTCAAAAGTTAACTCTTTCCACATACCAAAATCCAAAAATTCTATATACTCAAACCATGATATAACCTTCTCCTTATATCAGTCATGAGCTCATCAATACTATCAAACATTTAATTTTCTCCTTATCCCTTCATTATGCGCATATCATCTACTTTCCAAAAATACTGGTACCATTCATCACATACTTTCAAAACTTAAGGAAATACAATAGTGTAACAATCATTAGATGCCTCTTTATTCCATAGTACCATGAGATTACTTATACAACATTACACTTGATAAACATGTAATCATTCCACTACATTCTTAAACCACTGACCGAGCTTCAACAATTCTTTCATCTCACATATCATTTGTAGTCTCCTCATCATCATCAACATAAATACTACCCATATGACCATACTGATTCTCTTCATGAGACTTTCCCTTAGGGTATTGGTTTTCATAATGCCCGTACATTCCACATTTAAAACATTTAACCATTTTTGATGTCGTAGCAATACCATTATCCTCATCCCTGGTGTTAACTGAACCTTTTCCTTTTCACTTACTGGCTTTGTGTCCTTCTTTTCCACACCCAAAGCATCTTCCAGTTCCTTTGAAACATTCTCCTTGATTCCTCTTCCCACATGATTTACATAGGGGAAATTTAACTTTCTTTCCTCTATGATCATCATGAAACTCCATATTTCTCTTATTAGCTGAGTCAGGAAACTTACCAAATTTTACTTTATTGATCATATTATGAGATTTCTGATTCGGAATAATAATTATGTTTGGACCTCCAAATCCCATTTCATTTGGTTTCTCATGAAGAATATCATTCCATTGTCCATCATATCCTCCATTATCGTGAATAATCTTATTTCCAGCCATTTTCTAAAACCCAAAAAGAATAGTGTGAGAGGCAAAAATCATAATAAAGGGGGAGTAACTTCAATATCTAACATCTTTGGTTTAATCTAATATCGTTACCATAGTTCTAGGACTATATCATATACGTATACTTATCCTTAGGGACATCCCTAGACATACCTTAGAAATATCTCTAGGGATCTCACTAACGTTTTCGCATCCTAGTTTCCAAAGGCTGACTAAAATTTTCCTCTGATACCAACTGTAGAGACCTGAAGCCTGTTGTACACGGACATTACATTACTTTAGCGGAATACTTAATACATAACAAAAACAGACACACAAGGACCGTAATAGTTTAGTGTCTTTGGAAACTCGGAATATAATCTTCTAATCGTGGTGAAAGATCTTCAAAATTTCCCATAAATATCTTTATTTTTTTTACCTAAAACCTTTCTTTATATCCTGGGGAAAAGAAAACAGAAAAGGGTGAGCTCAAATGCTCAGTAAGGGTAAACAAAAGAAATATCAATCACATCATATACTTAAGAACATAACTTTTGGAAATCTTAACTTGCAAAAGAGATCGCAATTTCATAACATGGGATAAATCATAGTAGTGAAATGTAATCCCAATAATCATAACTTAAAACATGAAACTTTGTGAAATACACACATAATCATAGAGAATCATTTCTTATTAGTCAAGACTCATTTACAAGACTATCTTAGTGGACAAAGTGCATTTCTGAACCGAGTTCATTCCTCTTTTCATTCCTGTTTCACTGAACCAGTATAACCTACCATTCCAGCCATGTCTATCTCATGAGATATAAAATCTTTACCCAATTCATTGGAGGGAGATATAGGTCCCACCCATCTCATAATGATATCATTCTTATGTGTGCCACAAAATCATAAACCATACATCATAGCATAACCCATGTAATAAAAATGGGAATCTTAAACATCATTCCATAATCCATATAAGATAAAAGGACATCATAACATAATCAATTCAATGTAAAAATAGGGATAGAAACAGAACCTTATATTATCTTAGATGGAAAATAATTTTGATAAAACACTTGAACTCCATTTTTGAGGAAAATATCCTTTCTACTTCAAAAACATTTTTCCTTTCTTAACATGTCATACAATTTTAAACTAAAAGATGTTGATTAAAAATAAGCTTGAAAACTTGTAAAGTAAGATTCTTGGAAATAATGTTTTAAAAATCCATTCATGCTGTATAAGTTAAAAAAACATTCTTCTCGTACTTTTGTCGGAAAAGTCTAAAAGTACCTCGTATGAAAAACGACAAAAGATTCCTTTCATATCTTTTACTAAAAACTCACCGAATGGTAAAATTGGATTTAAACAATTTTAGGTGGATGGAAATAATATTACATATTGAGGAAACATGGATGTGGATGATAAAATACACCCCAGTAAATACCAAAGTATAAACAATCTCGGATAAAAATGAGATTGTGATATTTTCCTTACCTTAGGTCCGATTTGCTTCGTAAGTGTCCAAACCTCCTGTATAATGATTTAAATCATTTAATTGACTTATTCCAGAATCATACTCATTTTTATGATATCATATATGGTTCACTTATGACTTTATCTTACTCGTTCTTTTGTAAATTCCATGTTAAAGAGTGTTTTGGGTAAAATCGTTTCATTTGTCGTCCGTGTTTTGACTTGTAATTATTCATATGATTACTTAGATCATGATTACTTAATTACAGAATATAATACATGATTTATATATAATATATATTCATAATATACATATATATAATAGATCAGTAAATGGAAATAAATACACCGTTCACGGAGACGGTAGGCCGTACGTACGCATGAACACTATTTTCGTTTCCTTATTGAGTTGAATGGAATTAAGTAGATGACATACATATATATACACATAAATCCAGTATCATTATTATGTCATTTGTTTCATGATTACTTATTATATATACTGTATAATTATTCGTGAATGGTTAACGTGGAGAATGAATCCCATCGCGTCGTGGAGACGGTAGTCCGTACGTACGCACGAGCGATGATATCATTCTCATGATCGTGGAATTGTATTGAAGTGTATGTATACTATTTCAGAATCAATATCACTTTAAAATAATCATATATAGTTATTATGTACACCATTATACCCATCCAAGCAAGGTGGTGGTGGAAAATAGATTACACCACGGCGTGGAGACGGTATTCAGTACGTACGCACGCGCGGTGATTCCGTTTTCCGTAGGATGGATAGATGGTGAAATAGGGTTGTTTAATACTTATAATAACATATCAGTATATGAGTGATACTGATGTTATTACTTCATAATGAAACAACCTAAGAAGAATAATTTGAAGAAGAAATAAATTTGAAAGAATCGGTAACAGACATTACCTCTTCTTTGAAACACCTCTTTGAGATCTCCTTTTAGGGAACTAAAATTGGTCTTTGAGGAAGACCAGAACCTCTAGGATGTTTCTAGGGAATTGTAGAAGAGAGTTTGGAAGTGGTTGTCTGAGCTTGAAGGCTCAAAGTGGTGTGAGGAAGAGAGGGAGGATGTGCCCTTTTATAAGGGAGGAGAGGGGCACCTTTGGAATAACTAAAAATATTATTTTATTATAAAGTCCAATTCGGTTTTTAATAGCTCCTAATTGATATATTTCAAAGATAAGGTGGGTATAGGTCGAAATCCTCTCATCCAATAGAATTTAGACAAGTTTAGGTATCAATTTTAACCTTATCATTTAGATTTAACTTTAAGTTAGATAATTTAACTTTTACCGTGTCTTCTTGTTTTCTTACACTATAAGGTTAATAAACATATATATCAAGCCAAAAGAACCCCAAGTTGTTTATTATTAATATATATAACCTTATCTAAGTTATTTGGCCGAACCTTAGATTTTTAGGAATAAAATAACAATTAATAATATAATATTTTTTTTAAAAACTATTTTATGTCAATTTTGACACTATTTAGTAATTGATTTTTGTGAAAATCATAACAGAATGATTAGTTCGAAAAAAGCTAATTAAATAAATACTAACATGTCATATTAACCTATAAAATTATTGTAATTCATAAAAAGTCTCAAATTATATTTATTTGGGTATTTATAATATCAATAATTCTAATTTTTCACTATTATGGTAATTACTGCATCATCATTGTGTCATAAATAAAATAAATTATTTAATGTCTAAAAATTATAAATAAAATTTCATTATGTAGGAAATATTATTAGCTTTATAATTAATATTTACAATCTAATTTATCTTATGTATAACCCTATATTAAAAACGATTTACTTAATAAACGTTGATTTTAACTATTTTAACCCTTCTTTAAATAAATTAATAATAAATGTCCAAATCTAATCCAAGTGGGCCTAAATGGTCATATTTTATTCCTAAGGTTGTTTTTGGTCGAATTAAACTTATCAAATAGAATTATGACATGTTTTAGGGTAATAAAAATATCATTTTTACCCATAATTACCCTATTTACTTTTAATCGTGGTAAAAAAAAGTAAAAAGTTACTATTCACCAAAAATTATTTTCATCTCATTGAATCACATTTTACTTACTGACATCAACCGTGTCTCTCGGATTTTTTAAATTACACTCACAGAAGCGGTAAAATTAAGTTTTATGAAAAATTCATTTTTCTTAACTACCACTTAGTGGTTTCACTATTCATCAAAAAAATGAAAGTTTCCAGAAAAATATCAAAAATTAGGCCTAAGCTATATTTGATATTATGAACTAAAAAATGATGTCTATTTTACCAAACTCAAAACATATCAGTTGCATTAATTAATTTAAAAATTAATTCCCTTCGTCAAAACAAATAGCGTGTTCTTAAGAGATAATAACTATCAAAAGATTGACACTTGTTTATGTCTGGTTTAAATGTGAAATTACATCCAATGACCAACATTGTATTAAATTGTAAAAATATATTCTAAATATACTTTAAAACCACTCAAATTAATAATTTATCACTATTAATTATTTCGATTAAAAAGGTTGTTTTAAATTAAAATTTATTGATTTTCACTATTCATCTAAAAATGAAAGTTATCCGAAAAGTACCAAAATTTCACCCTAAGCTAATTTCGATATTCTGAATCCAAAAATGAAGTCCATTTTAAAAAATAAAATTTACAAAATTTCAAAAAGTGGTTATTACTATTCATAACGGCTAGTTTTAATAATATTTTAATAGCATATCATTGTTTAGCGAAACTCCGTATTGCGTACAACACACGCTATCGCGGAAGGTCGCGCTTGCGTGTAATGCAAGGAAAGTCAAGGATGCGTGTTGTGCAAGCTTCTTTTGGTGTAGCGTACAACACAAGACATTAATGAAATTAAAAAGAATATTTTTCATAAAATCTCTGGGTGTTACAAATTTCTCAATTTGATGAGGTCAATATGATTCTCCCATACTCAATATGCACTTCTCAAACTCAACTGAAATTCTCAGTATGATCTTCTTCAGTCCGATTAACTTAATACGATGGACTTAATATGATGAACCCATTCTCAATATGAAAAACTAAAACTCTGCTCAAACATTCAATAAGATCTTCTCAAAACAATGTTTCTCAATATGATTCTCTTGTTTGGTAAATAAAACCTTTAAGTGTCTGATCTTCTTCAGATATCTCAATTCAGAAAGAAATTTTACTCTAATTCTTCATCGCTCTTCCTTTTCTACTTATGTAAAAGCTACAATGAATAAATTATCTGAGAAACTATTTATAGGAAACTCAAAAAATAAAATCAGGAAGCTTGAAAACTTTACCCACTTCCACAAATTTCAAAAATTCTAAAAAACACTCAGATTTAAACATCAACTTCAACTTCTTCAATCCTCCACTGATTTATCCAAGATTTATAAAAAATTGTATTTCAAGTTTGAACTCTTCAACTCTTTATATAAAACTTTTGGAATCTTCTTTTTAAGTCTTCTTTTTAATCATCTCATTACAACTTCCATTTCTTTCTTAGATCATTACGATTTGTTTCCTTCTCAGTTCTCTATTTCTTTCTCATCTCATTACGATTTATATTTCCTTCTCAAATCATTATGATATGTTTCCTTCTTAGTTCCTTACGATCCCTTTCTTTATCAACTCATTACAATTTCTATTTCATTCTCATCTCATTATGATTTCTGTTTTTTTCTCAGCTTATTATGATTTTTGTTTCTTTCTCAACTCATTACGATTTCAATTTATTTCTTAGAGCATTACGATTTATATTTTTTATTGGCTCATTACGATTTCTATTTCATTATTAGCTCTTTACGATGGAATTATTCACTCTACAAAATTTAAATTCTTTAAAATTCACAAATATTAAAAATTATGACATATTGAAACTTCTGAGTTTGGTACTTCTGTAAATGATAAAATATTTACAATTTCTCCATTTCATTAAAATATTTTATCCTGAGTATGTTTCATGATTTATGAGAACTTCATGATTAGAAAATCATCATCGAACTTATTTACAAAGTTTTATAACTTTCTAACTCCTGACTTCACTTTCTTCAACAAACCTCTTCAACATCATTACAAATTCCATTCTTAAAAACATCAAAACCTGAGTTCAAAAACCCATTTCCAGAAAACAAAAAAAAATCTCCCCCTTTATGTTTGGGTTTGAACAATCAGAAACTTTGAACTTTCTTATAGAACTCATTATGATGGACTGGGTTCGATTCCTGAAAAACAAAAATGGTCTTATACAAAAAGGATAGTTGTCAACAAATACAAAAACATTGTTAAAATAATTTATCACAAAGGTTCTTAAATCCCCCATTGGATTTTTTGACAACTCTTATTCACAACTTTTCCAACTATCAGAATTTTTTCACAACTCAACTTTTATAAACAACTCAGTTTTTTTAATTTTATCAAAACATAGCATTTCTCAAAAGAGAGTGTACTGACACCACACTACTGTATAATTTAATGTTTTGGAAGGAATTACATCCCTTAGTGGAAATTAAATTTTTAGGCCATGTAAAGATAAACCCCCCTCACTTTTATCTTTTCATATCACTTTCCTTTTCCTGTCCCCCATTTTATGATAACCACAACTTCAAATTCATAAAATAAAGAGAAGTAAAAAACTTTTTATAATGTAAAAAGTTGTTAAATTCTCCCCACCATTGTCAACATAATCCAAATCACGGTGGGGGTTCTTCCTTACAAGGTTTTCATGACCCCCTCCCTCTAAAGATTCCCCTCTTGAGATGTAAATGAAGGAAGATAGATAATAACCCCCAAGTCCCACCTTCTGTGGGCCCGAGGGTGATGACCATCACCAATGCTATAAAATATCATGAAATGGGAGGCATAGCCCTTTTTATAAGAAAACAAGATTGGGAGATAAGATGGTTCATCCCCAAACAACTCCAATACCCCCCCCCCACATATATATATATAATAAATCCAAAACCATACCACATGCAAGTTTAAAATATAACTATTACAAAACAAAAGTCTATAAAGTAAATACAAAAAACATGGCTAAGAAGCGACACAAAAACTATCTCCAAGTTCGAGCTCGTAATGCGCATCATGGTCCATGTAGTCCTCTTGGAAACCTGAAAGTAGTTTTATATACGTAGTGTGAGCATACAAGTATACTTAGTAGGAAAAAACTAAAGTCTCTCTTACACAAGTGGAAGAAGCATACTAAAACCCCTGTGAGAAAACAACAGAAACCAAAAATACATAGCAATGAATACTACCCATACAATGCTCACTAAGGCACACTCACCAAATAATGCAATACAAGTAATGTAATATAGTAATCACATTGATGTTTGGGTACTCCACACTACTTCCCACTGGTTAACTTCCCATTCCCTAATGACAAACGTCTCGACACTTCCACACTCTTCCACAAGCCCCAGGTCACAACCCATCCACACACACATGGGCCTTAGAGATAGTCCTACAACCTCGGCATACGAAGCTCACCACCTCCCACCCACATGCACTTGGGCCACAAGCATACCATATCCCACTCGCAGACACCTGGGCCATAACCATACCACATTGTGAAGACACCTAGTAAGAGAACCACATATCATCCCATAGACACCTGGGAAAGCATACCACGCTTGCAGACACCTGGGCCTCACAAGCACACCACAACATTCCTAAAGAATCTTAGGTTGTCAATTCCCAGAAGAGGGAGTAGGAAGAGCCTATAATTATCCATCCATACTCCCACCAGGATGTTGGTAAAATTCACCCATCCCCATGAAAATGGGGGTGTTCGGAACATAGTGCTTAACTAAGGTGGGGTTTATATAGGAAACAAAAGAAAAATATAGATATATATATTTAGTATCAAACACTAAAGCCTAACCTATGGGTTCTTCCCAAATAAACAACTAGACCACAAAACTGCCTTTGTTAATACCTCTAAATGCAGAACTACACAATAATACACAATTCAACTCATAACCCCATCCAAATCATTTAACCAAATATCATTCATTATTAAGAAAACATATTTACTCATTCTATCCCTACCTGAGAAACTACCAACCAAAGCACCCAACAAGCCACAAAACATAAACCATGTACAAGAAAAATAACCACAGTAAAGAAACTTACTTCATATTTCCACTCTGTTTAACACCCATACCAACCACTACCATCATCATTCTTCTAAGTCATTCCTCCCAATATATTCTATCAATAAGAAAACCCCCAACTCATAGTCAAACTTAGAAACACATCTCATCACAACAAAACCCGATAGACCCACTTTATAACAACACCACACCCATTACACCCGGTAACATAAACATAGCACAAACTAAACCTAAAGCCCCTCTGCTCAAAAACTACCCATCCATTCCACAATCAATCAATATCTGATCTTGATATTCCATTACACCACCCATATCACCCCACCTTACAGTCGTTCTCTCAACGTCAGCACCACACAACCACACAAGGCACAAGACAGAACAAAACTGCATAAAGCACAGATCCACACTAGACAAAGAAGGGTGTATTTAGATTTAGCAAACACTCATTCTTTAATTCCACTTTGACAATTTAGGGGTTATCACAGAACAATTTTGATCCTAAGGCATCCATTTATTTAACCAGGTATATGTGGTTAAGCAATTTCATATATACACATATTTTCAACACATGATAAACAAAAGGTCATCACAAGTCATCCCTAGTGCACAAAAAAAGACCACCAATGACCATGATTTTCATACATCCCATACAACTCACCATATCAACAAAATAGAAGTATGCATCACTTTTTCCCTGCCTCTATTTATTAGTTTAAAGTTGATTCAATTATCTTTATTAAATTTGGATTCAAATGCTCTCACATGGGAAACATTCTCACACCCACCCTACATGATACAAAAATAATAGGAACAAAGTGATCCCTACCTAAAGAAATAGATGATCGAAACCTCCTCCTTGCGCTAAATAGGGGTGCACAAGGCTCTAGAGAAACACAATATAAAGGTTCAACACAGATGCATGGATACTCAGGGAAGAAAGGTTATGGGGATGATCGGTAGTAAAATTAAAGGGAAACGCACAAGAAATAATGGTTATTAGCTTTAGAAAGGTCACATCCTATATCAACATAAGACACAATTTCAAAAGCCATTATTGTCAGATCATGATCAATAATATGCATTTTGACTATCTAAGGACCTATCGAGCATTATGGATTTAAAGATATATTTTAATTCCTTTGAAACAGCTTCAAAAATACTTAAACATGGTTTGGAACTCATTTTATGTTAAATAAAACGTTAAAGGGGAGAATTTGGAAAAACTGGGAAAATCTAGAAATTTTAAAAAATGGTCAAAATGACTCATCATTAAGTGAGTCACCATCGTGAGTAACTAGTGGGTGAGTCACCAATGAATGACTCACCACTGGATGAGTCACCGATGCAAGATACCGGTGAAGAGATACTGATGGCGAGTCACCATTCGACGAGTCACCATTCAGTGAGTCAATGTTTAGTGAGTCTCTATTCGGTGAGTCACTATTCGGCGAGGCACAGTTCAACGAGGCACTGTTCGGTGATCTACTATTTGCTGAGTCACCGTCGCGACTCACCATTGTGATCCATCATCAGCGACTCACCATCAGTAACTCACTGTCAGTGAGTCACCGTTGCAAGTCACCAAAATGACTCACCATTGGGATGACCTACCTTTGCCACCTACTGGTGGACAATTCACTATCAGACGAAATACCATTGGAAAAACTATATTTTTGAAAAACGGTTGAAATGGGCTACCGTGACCTCCCAGAACACCTCAAACACCATATTTTCACAAATTAATGAATCGGGGAGATCCAAAACATTACATCAGATACCTCTCAAACTATTATCACCCTCAATAATTCAAAACAAACCAAGAAGAAATAGGGGTCCAAAGAACCACCCCGTAAGATACCTCTCAAGGATCTTACAATACCTGAAACACTACTACAATTTAGACATCCCAAGGCCCAAAAATAAACCACCCTATGTTGTTCAAAATCTAGACTGAAACCTCAACATCCAAGAACACCTACACTAACACCTACTACACCAACTGGCCACAAGACGCATCACACAAACACCAAAAGCTACACTATTAGGAAATATGAATTAGGGAATTCCTTCCTCCATGTCAAGATACTATCTGATCTGGGAGACACTGACTCTCCCACATGGGTTTAATCACATATCAATTAATGAATTTCGATTAGGAATCTAGTTTCTCCCTTTCTAGTGTCAGGAATTTATCACACATCATGAAATAAGGAAACAACTAATCTCATAATAAACAATTTTCAAGCATTACATTACAAAGGGAAACACAACAAGGAAAAACTCAGAAAAACTTTGGGTATTGGAAAAAAAATTTCATCTCCCTTTATCATGTAATATCTTCCAGGACACCATGCCTCCACAATACCCAAAAAAAGGGAATGGTCTGTCCATGCGGGACCTTCTCCCGATGATCCTTGATCTCTACTAGCCACTCCACGAACATTGCATCATCTTCGACATCCAACACTCCCCAGTCAATGGAATGAGATTCATCATGAAGATACTAATGAAGATGGGAGATATGAAAGATGTCATGAACCTTCTCCAACTATAGTGGTAGCGCCAACTGGTATTCCACCTTTCCAAATCACCCCAACACCTCAAAGAGTCTGATAAACCTGGGAGAAATCTTACTCCCTCTGTGAAACCTCTGATTCCCACATCGAGGGGAAACCTTCAAGAACACGTGGTCCCTAATCTCAAACTCCTAGGGCCTCCTTTTGTGATCATTATATGACTTATTCTAGTCCTGTGCTGCTTTCATCCTCTAACGAACAAGATGAACCTTCTCTGACATGATCTTCACGACCTTGGGACCAAGAGTACCTATCTCCCCAACCTCTATCCAGTACAAAAGAGAACAACACAATCTTCTGTACAAAGCTTCAAATGGAGGATTTCCAATGCAAGAGTGATGGATAATATTATATGAAAATTATACCAAGGGAAAGTTTCACACTCACGATCCACTAAGGTCCAAGATGAATATCCACAACATGTCCTCCAACATTTGGATGGTCCACTCTGTCTTCCCATTTGTCTGAGGGTGGAAAGTAATGTTGAGGTGTAATTGAGTGCCAAAAGCATACTGCAATCCCTTCCAGACTCATGAGGTGAAACATGTATCCTGATATGAAATAATGGATCTTAGAACTCCATATAGCCACACTACATCATCCACATACATCCTAGATAATGAATCCACTACACCCAACTCCATAATCGCTAATAAGTGATCTGATTTCCTCAATTGATCCACTACTACCCTAATCGTATCGCAACCTACCTGGGCCCAACGTAATCTTGTGATTATATCCATCAAGTTGTCATCCCATTTCCACTTAGGGACATCTAAGGGATGCAATAAACCATCGGGTACACGATTCTCAGCCTTTACGTGCTGGCACACTAAGAACTTCTCCACAAACTCTGCCACTTCCCGCTTCATCTCGGGCCACCAAAACTACTCCCTCAAGCCACGGTTCATTTTATAAATTCTTGGTTATTCCATTAAAGTTGATCTATGAAACTCACATAGGACTCCCTCATGCATCGGCACTAGAACAAACAACATTCAACATAATATAATCCAATTATGACCATCCTCCATTCATCCCTTTGTAGCATCACCCTGGTCAATGTGATCACACATCACCACTGCCTCCGAGTCTCCCCACTGAGACCCCTCCACATGTTTCATCAGAGTAGACTAAACCATCATATGAAATAGATAGAATTTTGCACCATCAATTCCACCATATAAGTGAAAGTCGTCCAACTCCACCATCTCCTTCCAAGCATCTAAACATTCCCGAACTACCTCCTTCTATGAATTCCTGCTCAAATCATTATCCACAACATTTCCCTTTCCTGAGGTGTAAGATATTTCAAATCCATAGTCCTAGAGAAAATCCATCCACCTCCATTTTCACAAGTTCAGATCTCACTGGGAAAAGATATACCTCAAGCTCTTGTGAGCTGTGAAGACCCAAAAGTGATCCCCAATGAGATAATCTCACTACAACATCAGTGAGAACACAATTTCCTCTAGCTCCAAATCATGGGTGGTATAATTACGTTCATGGGGACATAACTGCTTAGACCCATAAGAGATCACTCTCCACTGTTGCATCATCATGCATCCCAAAACCATATGGGAAGCATCACAAAACACCTCAAACATCACCCCTTCCTCTGGTAATTAGAGAACTGGAGCACTGACCAATTTTACCTTCAAATAGATGAATTCTTCCTAACACTGCTCACTCCACAAAAAATCTTGGACCCTTATAGTCAGAGTTTTCAACAAGGATGAAACTCAAAAGAAATCAGGTACAAACCTCTAGTAATATTCTACCATACCGAGAAAACGGTGAACCTATGCAACATTATTGGGTTCTTTCCAATAAACAATTGCCTCAACTTTTGATGGGTCCACTACTATAACCTTCTGAGACACCATATGCCCAAGGAAGTGTACCTCTATTGTCCAGAACATACACTTGGAAAACTTCCCATAGAGCTGGTGACATTTAAGAACCTCCAAGATAGTATTAAGATGCTAAGTATGCTCATCCTCTAACTTCAAGTAGATTAGGATGTCATCGATGAATACGTCGATTAAATGGTCTAGGAACTCATGGAAAACAGAGTTCATGAGCCTCATGAACACGACTGGTGTGTTCCTAACACCGAATGACATAACCATGAACTTGAAGTTCCCATACCTTCAACTAAAATCATTATTCGGGATATCACCCTCCTTCACCCTCATCTGGTGATATCCAGATCGTGAATAGATCTTTGAGAACCAACTTTCTCGCCTCAGCTGGTCGAAAAGATCATCTATCCTCAGGAGAGGGTAACGGTTCTTGATCGTTATCAGATTAAACCTTCGATAGACTATGGAAAACCTCATACAACCATATTACTTTTCACAAAAAAGATTGGATCACCCCATGGTGAAAAACTAGGCCAAATAAAACCCTTCTACATCAGATCATATTTCTAAATCCTCAACTCCCACAGCTCTGAAGGTGCCATCTGATAAGGAGCCATTGAAATCAGAGAAGCATCAGGCTGTAAGTCTATCCTGAACTCAACATCACGTTGAGGTAATAGAGTCCCAACCTACTTAGTAAAAACATCCAATAACATACCAAAAATTTTGGGAACCTCCTCCATCTCAACATCTTCTGATTCCGCTGATAGCTCATCCAATAAGGAAAGAAGAGGATAGAGATGCCGACCGCCCACCTGATTTCTCCACTCACTGGTGAAGGACATGTTGACCATCTACGTCTTAAAACATGACTCTTCTCCAGAAGAATTTGATAAAAACATGCACAGAGTACAACCAGTCGATGTGATGGATGAAATCGTATAGTTTCATCTATAATAGGAAAATATCCCCACAAGACTAATGCAGTCTCATCATTAGCCAACATCCCTAGAACACATCAAACAAGTTGGCCTGACCTCCGACTAGTGTACTCAACACAAGGGGCATGGGAAGTATCTCCACATCTAGTCCCATAGAACGAGTTATTGTGGGACCAGCAAAGGAGTGTGAAGCTCCTGAATCAAAAAAAGAACAAGCAAGAGTACTGAACAAACCGATTATACCTCGAATGATCTTTGACCCTATTGGTACTATTACCTCTACAAAATATAACTGACCATGCTCAGTGCCTCTTCCCCTCTGCTAACAACCACATATTTGATCAAACCCAGGTCAAGGTCCCTAAGGAGCACCTTAAGGTCAGCCTCTGCCTACTCTTTCTCCCCTCGGTGGAGTGTGAGCGTGTTGTCCATGCTACTGGAACTTCCCTACCATCAACTACTGCTAAGGCATGCATTGGACCAACCCACCTACACCATATTAAGATCGAAAATCCATTGGTAACTAACTCTGAAGATGGCCATAGGTTCAACAAATGAAACACCTCAGTCCCAAGTTCATAGGAAAATCACGTAGACCTGAATGTTGAAACGATAACTACTGAGGTCGAATCCCCACTGAACGAAACCTAAAAGGACCTAGTGTCTGAGACCTTCCATTGGTAGCCTTTCCCTTATAAGAACCCCATTGGCTCCCCTATTGTGGTAAAACTCCTCACAAGTTCATCCTCTCAACTACCTATGACCTATTCTGGACCTCCAAGTATGTTGGTAAGGTAAAGGGAGTAACCACGTACTGGAGAGAAGGAAGAAGTTCCTTCTCTAAGCATGTCACATGAGAATCCTCATCTAGAAAGAGATATGGAGAAAACTAAATGATATCCTTGAACATGATCCTTAGATCTCATACTAATATACTCCCTTGCTGGAGAAAGAGTAACTACTTCCTTTTCTCAACCTTCGTGGTGGATGAAAGAAATTTCACCCGAAACTCCTTCTCATAGTATGCTCACAAAACATCTGCCTCTTTCCTCTCTCCCAGGTACAACATCCCCCACTGACGTGTATCTCCCCAACTCTAGATCACTTTTAGAGGAACCTAGTACTCTTTCAGAGCCCAAATTAAACTAAAGGTGATCATAGGCTCCTTGATCCATCTCTCCATCTCCATATCTAAAATTCCACCCTCATACTTTCTTAGATCCTACCGCTGGAAAGCACATAACATCTTCTTACACTGATCATCCTCATATAATTGATCAACCCTCCATCGATCGACCGGGTTAGCCCGTTGTACCTCCACTATCGGCACTACACACGGACAATGAATGGGTGCCATAGCTGAAAAGGTGAATAAGGAATTACTAATCCAGAGTAGTATGGAATTTTATTTAAGATTCATTTAATTCATTTAACTCATTTCGTTATCCATTTCAAATTTCCCAAAACTCCAAAATTTAAACTTGAACACAAGTAATTATGATGCATGTACCTTTCCTAGGTTCTCTACCCTGTAAATGGTGTTGCCTCACTTGGTCGTTTGGTAGGCTCAGAGTCCTTACATCAGATCACGGGGGGAACTAAAATCCTATGTCCTAGTTGGTCTTCCCTAGCTTATGTCATGTACCAAGGTCATCTAACATTTTTTCTATACCAACCCATGAAATCCTCACTGTGCCCAACTGCTAACTCCATCGTATCTCTCAACCATCATCCATTGATACCATTCTATCACAACCCCTCCCTGCAAAGATGCCCCTCTTAAACTAGAAATTAAGGAAGAGAGATAATGATCAATGAGTCCCACCTACAGCAGTCCCTAGGGTGGAAAATAACACCAAGAGTATAGAATCTCAATAAATGGGAGGCATTACCCTTTTTATAAGAAGACAAGTTCGGGAGATAAGATGGTTTATCCCAAAACAACTCCAAGACACACACTCACACAAATATATATATATATATAAGAAAGATAAAACCATCCCACATGCATGTTTAAAATATAACTGTTACAAAACAAGTTTCCAAAGTAAATACCAAAAAAAATCTAAGTAGTGACACAACAATTGTCCCCAAGTCCAAGCTAGTAATGCCCAGCATGGTAGATGTAGTCCTCTGGGAAACCTAAAAGAAGTTTTATATATATAGGGTGAGCATACAAGTATACTCAGTATGGAAAAAACCAATGTCTCTCTTGCACAAGTGGAAGAAGCATACTAATGCCCCTCTGAGAAAACAACAGAAACCAAAAACACCTAGCAAGAAATACTAGCCATCCCATCCACACCAAGGCACACTCACCAAATAATGAAAGTCAAGTAAAGTAATATAATAAGAACATCGATGTTTGGGTACCCCACACCACTTCCCACTGGTTAACCACTCATACCCTAACGGTAAATGTCCTGGTGCTTCCACACTCTTCCATAGGCCCCACGTCACAACATTCCCATGCACACTTGGGCCTCAGAGCTAGTCCCACAACCTGGGCATATGAATTTCACCACATCCTGCTCGCACGCACCTGGGCCACAACCATACCACTTCCCTTCCGCAGACACCTAGGCCACATCCATACCGTATCCCGAAGACACCTGGGAAGAGCACCACATCCCATACCATAGACACCTGGGAAATCATACCATGCCTACAGACACCTGGGCCTCACAAGTGCACAATAACCTACCTGAAGAATCTTGGGCTACCAATTCCTAGAAAAAGGAGTAGAGAAGAGCCAATAACCATCCATCCATCCTTCCACCAAAATTTTGGGAAAAGTCACCCTCCCTTGTGACAATGTGGGTGTTTGGAACATAGTTCTCTACAAGGGTGGGGTACGTATAGAAAACACAAGGAAAATATAGGTATATATATTTAGTATCAAACACTCAAACCCAACTTATGGTTTCTTCCCAAACAAATAACCATCCCACCAAACAGCCTTTGCTACTACCTCAAAATGCATTAGTACACAACAAGTCCCAATTCAATTCAAAACCCCAGCCAAATCATTTAACCAAATATCATTCTTTATTAAGAAAATCCATTTATTCATTCCATACCTACCTAGGAATCTACCAACCATATCATGCAACAAGACACATAACATAAACCATGTAGAGGAAAAAGAACCACAGTAAAAGAACTCACTTCATATTTCCACTTCATTTTACACGCATACCAACCACTACCATCATCATTCTTCAATGTCATTCTTCCCAATCCATCCTATGAATAAGAAAACCCCCAAATCATAGTAAAACTCATCAAGACATCTAATCACAACCAAACTTGTTATCCCTACTATATAACAACACCACACCCATCATACCTAGTAACATAAACATAGTACAACCTGAACCTGCAACCCCGCTGCTCAAACACTTCCCATCTATTCCACAATCATCCAATCACTCAAACTGAGATTCCATTACACAACCCATATCACCTCACCTTAAAGTCATGCTCTCAACCTCAGCACTATACAACCACACCAGACAAGGTAGGGTGTATTTGGATTTAGAAAACTCCCATTATTTAATTCCACTTTGATAATTCCAGGGTTATCATAGAGTAAGTTTGATCCTGAGGCATCAATTTATTTAACCAAGTATACATGGTTAATTAATTGCATATATATACAACTATTCAACACATGATCAAAAAATAATCCATCACAAGTCATCCTGAGTGAACAAACAAAGACCACCAATGACAATGATTTTCAGTAGGCATACAACCCATACAACTCAAAATATTAATAAGCAACAAAACAGAAGCATGTGTCACTTTTTCCCAACCCCTGTTTATTGGTTATAAGTCGATTCAATTTTATTTATTAAATTTGGATTAAATTTCCCTAACATGGGAAACATTCGTACACCCACCCCGCATGATACACAAATACGAGGGACAAAGGGATCCCTACCTCAAGAAACAGACGATCAACACCTCCTCTTTGCACCAAACAGGGGGGGTGTAAGGCTTCAGGGAAATGTGATCCAAGGGTGAAACACAGACGCACAGATCCTTGGGGAAGAAAGGTTCCAGGGATGTTCAGTAGTAAAATTAAAGGGAAACATACAAATAAAAAGGGTCTCAACTTTAGAAAGACCAGATCCTATATCAACTAAATAAATAGTTTCAAAGTCCATTAAAACCGGATCATAATCAAGACTACGAATTTTGACCAAGTATGGACCTCTCGAGCATTATGGATTTAAATATTTATTTTACTTCCTTTGAATGGATTAAAAAAACTTAAATATGCTTTTAAACTAATTTTATGTTAAATAAAATGTTAAAGGGGTGAATCTAGAAAAACTAGGAAAATTTAGAAATTTTAACAAACTGTCTAAATGACTCACCGTTAAGTGAGTCCCGTCACGAGTCACCAGTGGGTGAGTCACCAGTGGATGACTCACCACTGGAATAGTCACCAATGTGAGCTACTAGTGAAGAGCTACCAATATCGAGGCACCATTAGGTGAGTTTCCGTTCGGTGAGTCACCATTCGGCGAGTTACTGTTCAGCGAGTCACCGTTCGGTGAGTCACCGTTCGGCGAGCTACTGTTCAATGAGTCGCCGTCATGACCCAATATCAGCGAATCACCGTCAGTGACTCACTATTAGTGAGTTGCCGACAGGACTCGCCATTAGGATGACCTACCGTTGCCACCTATCGGTGGATGAATCACCGTCAGATGATCTACTATTAAAAAAACTATATTTTTAAAAAAACTCTTGAAATGACCTACTGTGGCCACCCAAAAGACCTCAAAATATGGATTTTCTCAAAGTAATGGACCGAGGAGGTCTGGTCCATTACAAAGGTCAAGGAAGTCATAAAAGGATGATGAACATGAAGTTATAGACTCAATTCTACAAATCTTTCTTTTGGTATGGCTTTTGTAAAAATATTAACAAATTAATACTTTGTTGAGATGTATTCCAAAATAACATATCTAAGAACAACATTATCTTTTATAAAGTGAAACTTTATATCAATGTGTTTAGATATTTTATGTTGGATAGGATTTTTAGAAAGATTAATTTCACTCTGATTATCACAATGTATCTTCAATGGTTTAGAGACATTCACTATCAAGTCTTCTAGCAAAACTTTTATCCATAACATTTGAGTACAATCCTGAGTAGATGTAACATATTCGAATCCAACTATTCTAAATGTTAATGAAATTTGTTTCTTACTATGCCAAATCACACAAAATTCACCCAAGAAAAGTTTTTATTTTGAAGTTGATTTTCAATCATTACAATCTCCAGCCCAATCGACATGAATATAACTATGAAACTTCATATCACAATTTCTTTTGTATAACAACCAATGTGAAGTTGTTCCTTTGAAATATCTCAAAATACTCTTTTAATCCAACATATATGATTATTTTGGATTACTTTGATACCTGACACACAAATTCACAACATAAACAATATCAAGTCTTGAGGATGTAAGGTAAAGTAAACTTCCTATCAGTTTCCACAAATTTTTCTGAATCACACTTTTTCCGAATTCATTCTTACTCAACTTTGTACTCATAGATATTAGATTAGAAACTTCTTTGGATTATTCCATCCCATTATTCTTTAATAATTCCTTGGAATAATTTTCTTGAGATAAGAAAACGTATTTTTCCTTTTGTTGAACATTTAATACAAGTAAGAAAGTTAATTTTCCCAACATAGACATTTAAAAATTTGTATTCATTTCCTCATAACATGTTTTAAAAACAACTTATCTATCCCAAAAAAAATATATCATCCACATAAAAAACTATAATTAGAGTTATTGAAACAACATCTCTCACAAATAAGTTGTTGTTAACTTTTCCTTTTGAAATGTTCAACATTCTAAAACAATTGTCTAGTTTAGAATACCTTGCATGTAGAGATTGTTTCATCCCATACAAATATTTCCTCAATTTAAAAACTTTTTTTTCATCCTCATCATATATTAACCCACAAGTTTTCTCAATTTAATCTTCTTCCTTAATATTACCATTTATGAAAGATAAATTTATATCCATCTGATAAACTTTGTAATTCTGATGTGAAACCACTGAAAGAAAAATTATAATAGTTTCTAGTCTTGAAACTGGGGAAAGAGTTTCTTAAAAATCCACACCTTCCACCTGTGAATATCCTTTACAAACAAGCCTGTATTCTTTTTCATGAAACTTCTCTATGTTCATTCAACTTGTTTCTATAAACACATTTTGATATAATAACATTTTTATTTTCTGGCCTTGGAATAAGTTCCCATGTTTCATTTTTCTTAATTTGATCCACCTTTTCATCCATAGAATCCATCCATTCTTTGCATTGAATAACTTCTGAAAATAATTCCAGTTTAACTTTTTAGATAAGTGAAGTATGATTTTCTAATATCAGATTTCTTATTATATGAACTGGAGCATTATAATTTCCAATAATATTTTTAGACTCAACATGTTTTTATAAGGTATTAAATTTCAAAGTTTCACTCCCAACTTCACTTTCCTCCTCACTTGATTCATCTAAATCTTGATATGGATGTTTTGACTTACTTTCACTATTTTTGGAAATCTCTAGTTTATCCTCCTCATAATTCTTAACAACTTTTGTTATGGAATTTCTATTTTCAATTACATTCACATCATATGAGTCCAAAAAAATTTGTAAATTTTTGTTCCATCATTTGTAACTTCCTCCATTTGGGGAATAACCCATAAATGTTCCTTCCTAAGATTTCTCATAAAACCTTCCTAGGTCTAGATTTTTGATTTTAAGTAAACAGGGACTTCCAAAAACCTTTAAGTATTTCAATGAAGGTTTTTTTTATTCCACATTTCATAAGGAGTCATGTTGGATTCTGGTCTTAGAAAAAATCTATTCTGAACATGTAAAATAGTACTAACACCTTATTTCCAGTAAAACATTGAATGTTTATATTCGGTTAACACACTTCTTCCCATTTCCACTAAACTTCTATTATTTATTTCTGCTGCTCCATTTTTTTGTGGAGTATAGAGAGAACTATACTGATGTTTCATACTATGCTTTCTTAGATAAGTTTCGAAATTATTTCTTGTGAATTCGGTACAATTATCCATTCTCAACATTTTTATGGAAACCCAAATTTATTTCTCAATATTTTTTCTAAATAATTTGAACATTTAAATAGCCTATGACTTGTGATTCATAAACATGATGTTTTTTAACTGAGTTAAATCATCAATAAAAGTGATAAATTATAAATCTCCTTTTGTTGATTGATGTCTCATTAGCCTAAATAAATCAGAATGAATATTCTCAAGTGTTTCGGTAGATTTAATATCGACTCTTTTATGACTTTTGTTAGTAATCTTCCCTTTTTGACAAGTTACACAAACATCTTCTTATCTTATTTTCAATTTCTGAAAGCTTCAAATGATATAAAATTTATAAATTTTGGTCATAATTTTATATCCAAGGTTCCCAAGTCTTTGGTGCCACATTTTGTTTTCATCTCTAGTACTCAATTAATAGGAGTGTTGAATTATTCTATTTGGAAGATATTTCCACTAGTTCTTTCAACTTTTGTAATAAGTTTTCCATCTTTCATGATTTTGATGATACAAAAGTATTTTCTAAAAACAGTTTCTTTTTCATCATCACAAAATTGAATTACACTAAGTAAGTTATTTTTTATCCCATAAACAAATAAAAATTCCTTAAATTTCAATTTTTCCACTTCAATCTTAGTCATCCTGATTCCTTTAATTTTTAAGGAACTATCATTACCAAATGCAACTGCTCCTCCATCATGAATGTCAACATGTTTCAATATTTTTATACCACCTTTCATATTTGAAGAAAAACCACTATCTAATATCCATGGTTTTTTCTTTTTACTTGCTTTCAAAGCTGTCTCAACAATAAAATAGTTTTCCTCAACTTTCTTCTTTTTAGCTTCTTTTTCTTTTCTATCATAAGAAACATGTTTCGGAAGGAGTTTCATACATATTTCATCATTATGACCAGCTTGATCACATATTCCACAAACATCATCCAAACATTCAAATTTATCTTTGTTGGAAAGTTTCTAACATCTTTATAATTCACCTTCTCAACTTTCTATAAGATAAGAAAGTTACTCATTTTACTTTCACTATTTCTTACATTTTGATTAAAACTTGTTCCTGGTAGAGATAAGTTGTGCAAAAAATTATAAGCTCTATACCCATAGATTCTACAACAGCATCAATAGCCATCAAATATTGATTTTCTATTCAAGAAATATCTTTATCTATAGAAACTTTGTTGAGGTTGGTAACTTTTTTCAGCTCTAACAAACTAAGGATGTTGGCCATATTTTCTTTTGAGTGAGTCGTCTACTTTTTTAGATTTGATAAGTTTATAACATCCTTTCTCCACCCAAGATTTCCCAACACCTTTTCCAAACCCTAAAATGTTAAAAGAATCGGACAAGATATTAATTTTTTTGAGTGATTATTTCACCTGATTCTCGCATTAAGCCTTCTCATCAACGTTATAAATCTCAGCTTTTACTTCCAAAGATTTGTTGAAAATTTCATTCATCTTTCTCAAGGTACTTTTTCACTAAAGAAGTTTTGATTAAAACTTGTTATCTTCTTATTCTTTAACTACTAGATTCTTAATAATATCTTCAACTATCTTTCCCTATTCAACAATTCTAAGTTTGTAACTTAATATCTTCTCAATGTATTATTCCTCCTGCATGATGACATATTTTCTTCCATAAAAAAATTCTTCACAGTCTTTCTTTATTACTCTAATTTTTTTCTTAAGAGTTTTGTTTTACTCAAGACATACAACAAGTTCTATTCTAATCTGATACTCTCTATAATATTTTTCACCACCTTATTCACTATTTGATGAATATTTTGTTTTATCAACTTTTGAAATGAAGATTCTTAATTTTTCTAAACTTTTATCTTCATAACAATTGTTTTCAGTTGAGTCTAATTTAACTTTATTACTCAATAAACGTCTTTTTTTCCAATAAACTTATTCTTGTATCTTTTGGATGACTTTTATTCTTTATCATTTTTTACCACTTCGTCTATTGATATTTTTCATTAGAATCATATTGATATTATCTAACTTTGTTTTAGGGAAATTCATAGAAAAGTCTTTGATTCCACCACACTCAAAACATATGATAGGAAGTTTAACTCCGTATTTTCCTCTTCCCCTCTGATAGTTTTTAGAGATAATAGATATAATCTTATCATTAAACTCATTATCTTCCTTATCTTCATACTCATAAGGATCATCTTCATATCATCTTTTATTTTCATCTTTCTCCTAGATTAAAAATTCATTTCATCTTTCATATTTTTTTAGAACATTAGATATTTACTCATTTCATAAGAAAAAAAGTTACGTAATTAATCAAGAAATAAATCATCTTATATTATAAAGAGGAAATTTCAGAATCAGACCTGTCTGAGAATTTTTGCAAAAGTTTCATCACAATTGTAGAATCTTCCAGGACATCTTTGAATCCTCTTATGTTGAAAACAATTTCATTTACTCTGGAGAATTATTCATCAATAGTTTCTTCATCTCTCATTATGATGTCTTCATACTTACTACGCCATATTTATATCTTTTCTTCCTTCACTTCAGTATTCCCTTCTAAAATACTTTCCAACTTGTCTCACATACTTTTTGAAGTATTGAGACCCATAATATTCAGATAAACATTCTCTGATAAGGACATAAGGATTTTATTTCTAGCCTTTCCATCAACTTCAATGTTTCTCTTATCAAAAAACATAATTGGGGAATCTTTCTCAATAGGTGGAAAACCAACAGTAATGACATCAAAAACTTCTAGGCCAAGAAATTGTAGATAAGGAATCATCCTATTTTTCTATCCATAATACTATTTTCCATCAAATATAGGAATTACACTACTATTGATATAATTGATATTATCCATGATAAGGATTCAACAAGGGAACCTACCCCCTGATACCAGTTGAAGTTATAAAGGATCGAAAAAAAACTAAGAGGGGAGGGGGGTTAAATCATTTGTTCAATTTTATAAGTTTCAATATTTTTTTAAAACGTAACCCCTATAACCTATTAAGATATATTTCCTTATCATATTTTTATAAATACTCATGCATGAACAAGTAGGAAAGAATGTAAAGCGCACAAGATTTACAAGGTTTGACCTCAGTGTGAGAACCTACATCCTTTCCATAGCCACTACCGTGGGTCTATAGAAATCTACTATTATGAAGAAGTGAATACTACTTGTGCAAACTCTCCTTATACACCTTATATATCATGATTTGAAATATTATACTATATACCATAATTTTAAAAAGTTGTTTACAAATAAATTATACAAAATAAAAGAATAATACTTTGATCAATTTTCTCCACAAAAATATCATTATGGATCTGATTTTTCTAGATCCAATTATCTCAATCCAATGAGGTCAATAAGATTCTCCTTTACTCAATCTGCACTTCTCAAACTCTGCTTAAACACTCAGTCTGATTTTTCTCAGTCTGATTGAGTCAATACAATGGACTCAATATGATGAACCCATTATTAATCTACAAAACTCAAACTCTACTCAAACATTCAATACGATCTTCTCAATATGATGTTTCTCAATATGATTCTCCTATCTCGTAAAAAAACATTCAAGTGTCTGTTCTTCTTCAGAGATCTTAGTCCGAAAAGAACATTCACCCAAATTCTTTGGCGCTCTTCCTTTTCTTCTTATGTAAAAGTTACAATGAATAAAATATCTTAGCAACTATTTATAGGAGACTCAAAAAACAAAATCAAGAAACTTGAAAACTTTCCCCACTTCCTCAAATTTCAAAAACTCTAAAAAAATTACATTTAAACTTCAACTTTGACTTCTTAAATCCTCCTATAATTTCTCTAAGATTTATCTAAAATTGAATTTCAAGTTTCACCACTTTAAATATTTATATAAAACTTCTTGAATATTCTTTTTTAGTCTTCTTCGCAGTCAGCTCATTAGGATTTGTTTTCTTTCTCATCTTATTATGATTTTTTTCCTTCTCAGCTCATTATGATCTATTTCTTTCTTAGCTCATTACGATTTTTGTTTGTTTCTTAACTCATTAGGATTTCTTTTTCTTTCTCTTCTCATTTCGATTTTATTTCTTACTCACCTTATTATGATTTCGGTTTCTTTATCAACTCATTATGATTTATGTTTCTTTCTCAACTTATTACGATTTTTTTCTATCTCATCTCATTACGATGGAATTATTCACTCTGCAACTTTGAAATTCTTCAAACTTCATCATCTTTAAACATTCTGATGTCTTCCAACTTCTAAGTCTAATACATCTAGAACCCATAAAATCTATATGATTCCTCTATTTCTTCAAAATCTTTTATCATGAGTATGTTTAATGATTTATGAGAAATTCATGATCAATTAAGTATCGTCTGAATTATTTATAAAGATTGATAACTTTCTAACTCTTAACTTCACTTTCTTCAAAAAACCTCTTTAGCATCATTTTGACTTCCATTCTTAGAAACATCAAAATTTGAGTCTGGAAACCTTTTTTTGGAAAAAAAACTCCCCCCTTTATATTTGGGTTTTAACAATCATAATCATTTAAATTTCTTATAGAACTCATTACGATGGGCTGGATCCGATTACTAAAATACAAAATCAGTCTTATAAAAAAAGGTTAGTTATCAAAAAATACAAAAACTTTATTTAAAAAATTATTGCAAAGGTTCTTTAGTTCTAAATTGATGAATTAACTAATTTCATTCATCAAACATAGACTATAGATTTTTTACAATGATAAGGTTAATATAGGAAGCCATATCATTTTTATTGGAGTTAGTAGGAAAATATTAAGTTTAAATTGAAAAAAAATTGTAAATGCATAAGTGAAATATCTTTAAAGTACCTCATAGGCCAAATGTTATTTTATACTTTGTTTAAAGTTTCAAAAACTTATAATTGGGTGAATTTTTGGGCTTGATCGATAGGTGGAAATAATCTTAAAATATAGTGATTGTTTTATCTATTGAGACTGTAAATATAAGGACCACCTCCATTATTCAGAAAATTATCAATTCTTTTTCTCATTGATGTAAAATATAACATTATGTTGTAAAGGTGGATAAGATATTTAGAATTTATTACATAATTAAACTTATCATATAAATAATGGATTTTAGGTATTTAGGTGGGGTATAAAATTCACATTGTTTGATTTTACTAAGAGAATAACACAATGAAAACCTACAACAATTTTGTAATTTTTATCATTTAACAATTTCATCATACCAAAACATAAGGAAATGGCACATTAAATATTTTTAAGGTTCACCAATAACTAAGTAATTTGTTTACAATTAATATATTATGAGTATAAATGTAAAATAATAAGAAAACCAAAATACATAAACTGAAAAAATGTAATGGTTTATACAATACCAATTTGTTCAACTAATCTACACCCATTTGTATGTGTTTCCATTTTTATTCATTTGAATACTAGTTTGTGTAATAAGTAATATATTTACAACATTTTTAATATAAATAGTTTATTGTAATCAATAATATAAGAAAAATTATAGAAATATATATTTATAATAATTATATAAACTTCACATAAGTGCATACCATCATCACAATCAATGTTGCGTTCGTTGTTTAAATTTATTGGTGATGTGTTCTTGAAATGCACATATGCTACATTAATATGAAAATGTTTAAGTTTGAAATGATAATAGTTTTTTTTACCACAATAATTTTAGAGAAAACAATCACTATTGATGCAATATTGACATGAATTGATGACAATCATAAATCAAAAATGAACCTATACTTGAGTAAGTTGTGTTAATTATTTATAGTTACAGTAAAATATTGGAATTTGATTTATTAGTATATTGAAAAATATTTATTTTACCATTATATCACAATTCAATCGGAGTGAGTTGGCTTGCACTTGGTAAAATAATGACATCAATGTACGTAGGGTTGTGGTAGTAACACTGGATAATTGGTTAGAATATAATGAAATACAAGGACTACATAGACCTATAATGCGGACAAAAGACTTCGTTAATACATAATCATAACATAATATTTCAATATAACTTTATTGTAATGAAAATTTTGGGAATTGATAAAATAATTAAGAAGATACCTATAACCTTTTCTTACCATTTTTGCATACATAATTTTCATTACAGCATTACCTCCTTTGAGGGTAAAGTTTGTTTTATATTGGAAGTAGTTGGTGGGGGATTCATATTGTCATAATGTTTTTTGATTCTCTTTTCATGTTCATATGGTTAATGATCTTGATCTCATACTATTTTTAAATTAAGAGTTTGAAAAATAATTAGTGCATATATTTCAGTTAAATGATACGAAGTCATAAAATTATTTAACCTTATAAGAAGGTATCAAAACGTTTATCATAACTTCTTCTAATGGAAATGATGATGAAATTATTATGTCAATGTTAATATTAGGCTTGGGGTATAAGTGAAAAGCATGGTTTATTTGGTTTACCACATTTGTCAAACTGTAGTGAATATCCGATCCCAAAATAAAGGATTAACCCTATAACAATATTTTTAGATATTTAAAACATTATAATTTTATATAATTATCTTTTCCCCATCATTTGTGGTGGTGTGGTAATGTTTTGGGAGGGTGAGGGGAATGTTGTGGGGTCAAGTCTCTGGGCCTACAATTTACTTTAATTTTCTTCATTCCATTGTGTTTCGCAAGGGTGGATGTAATCGACCTAGTATTTCATATATTTTTTATCATTTAACTAAAGAGATAAATGAAGTAAGTCCAAACCTGTGGCAATGTTAAATTTATTTTTCATTTTAAAAATATGTTGGGGTCTAGCTTCCTTAGACCATGCTTTTTTATTTGCACTCATTTGTGAAATATTTGTCGTAGTGTGTCCTGAATTGTTCATAAAAATCTCAATAATATATGTCAAGGGAATATTGAACCATAAAAAAATGAGTGCATATCATACATGTTTGATTAAAAAAATAAAAAATAAAATAGGAATTTAATACTCACTAAGAAATAATTCAACAAAAAATGGAATTTATATTGGGATGATTATGGGTTGAATAGTGAAATATAAATAATAAGTATGCATTGAACATGTTTCCTCCACAATTTCTATGTAGATATTTTTTTTGTATTTTGTAAATTCAATATAAAATAGTAAAGTAGGAGTGATATTAAATCACAATAAGGTAAATTCTTTGAAAAAAATCAAACCTTCAAGAGATTAGAGTACCTATAAAAAATATATTGGCAGATTTTCTTTTCTTCCAAGGTGACCCTTGATGTATCGAATCATGGGTCTTTCTAAAGCTGGAAGACGTCGATTATTATACAATATGGGATGAAAATAAATTTCATATATCAGAGAAAATAAGAAAATGTATATAAATTAATATCCAATAAAGGAACATTTCCAATTAGAACTATGTATAAGTCTTAAAAACTTATCAACTACTTATGATTAGAGTCACCAATTGGCTAATCAAAGCATAAAAACCTGGTTATTTTCTTATCAAAATAGTTTTCATGGAAAAAAAGAGAAAGTGTAATCAAGAAATGCATAGAAGAGAATGGAGGGTGAAAATCCACATATGTAGAAATATACATAAGAGGAAAATTTTAACAATTTTCCTTTTAAAATGATACAACTCAGGTTGCAGCATCCTTGACATTTAAATAGTGCCAATCCTTTCTTCTTTGATCTTTTAAAGAAAAAAAAGTCAATTTTAGTATAAAAATTCAGAAATGAAATAAAATATAGATACAGGTATAATACCTTGATAGATAAAGATTCAACAGGGGGCGGAGGTGGCAGGTGGAGGCAGAGATGAAATTGGAGAGGCAGAGATGGGTGATAAAGATGGAACAAGAGGAAGCAAGTGGAGGCGGAGGCGGATGAGGAGGTGGCAGGTGGAAGTGGAGGCTGGAGATGAGCTTACGATGGACGATGGGATGGGACACTATAGGGAAAACTGAATTTCATAGTGGTTTTTAAACTGTTGCTAAATATTTGATGAAAAATAATTTTTCAATGGTTATAAAAACCACTGCTAAATAAAATTGTAATTTTTTTATTTGTTTCTAGTGGTTATTTTTTAAAAACATTCGCTAAAACATATCATTTTAATTTTTTTTCAAAAAAATTTTTTCAAAAAAATAATAATTTATTTTTATGCAAGATTTATAAAAACCACTACAAAATAGTGGCAGTTTTTTAAAAAAAGACGCTGAATTATTAGAGAAAATATTTAATATTACCTATTTAATTATGATTTATATCAATAATTATTAATTAATATTTATAATCATTTATTTATTATTATTTAAAATTATAATTAATTAGAATGCGTTAATTATTAGTTATTTATTATTTGAAACTTAAATTAATTCTTAGATAAGTTGAAAATCAAACTTCGGCATCAAATGAAGATAACTTTTGATCAGAGTGTCCATTTTAATTCCACAACCATACAAATTGAAGCTTATGAAATAAGATTCAATGAAATTACATAATAATTTGTTAATAAATAATAGAATAAAGAATATTATAGTTTTAAGAGAAGTTGAAAATCGAACTTGAACTTAAAACAACCATAAATTTTGATCCGGGTGTCTGTTTGGTCTCTACCATATATCAAATCGAAGTCTGCGACGAGATCTGTGCCATATTAATTAGGGGAAACACGGTCACTATTTTTTGAAGTTCAAAAAGGACTTAAATGCTTCCAAAATTGAGTTTTTAGTTTTGATACCATGATTTTTGAACATTTGATGAGATTATAGCTTCGTTAAAGAGTATCCACATATGCTTGTTAGGTCATCTATGATTTTATTTCATGGATTTAAATTCGTATTGATTTAATGATGTTTTAATTGCTGTATTTTTCTCTCTTTTAGTGATTTATTATCTATTATAAATATATATATATATATATATATATATTTGTATGTATATTTATACATTTATGCATATTTATTTATAAATGTTATATATTTATCAATATTTATTTAAAATTTTCTATAATTGTTTCTATGAATGGATATTTATATGTATTTATGAATATTTATCTATATCTATATACATTTGTAAATATTTATATGTATTTATGTGTATATATTTTTATATCTTATGTGGGTGTGTGTGTGTGTCTAGATATTTACATTTACTTATGTTTATATATATATATATATATATTGATATATAATTATACACTTGTCTACATTTATATATATTTATGCAACATAAATACATGTTTATATATATTTATGTAAATTTTTATATATGTATATATTTTTATATATATTTATATCCATTTATTATTTTTTATTCATTACTTATTACTTATTATTTATTATTAATTATTTGTTCATTTATTATTTATTATTGATTATTTATTATTTATTATTTATAAAATTGTTATTTAATATTTTTAATATTTATTATATATTCATTACACATCATTACATAATATTTATAATTTATAATTTATAATTTATTTATATTTTATATATTTATTTTAAATTTATTATTATGATATTATTAGTTTATTATTAGTTTATTATTTATGTATTAATTATTTATTATGTATTTATTAATTATATATAATTTATAGTTTATAATTAATTAATTTCATATTTATTTATTAATTATTAATTATTAATGATTTATGGTTATTTATTATTTATTATTTATCATTTATTATTTATTTATTATTTATTTATTTACTACTTATTTATTATATATTAATTTAGGGTCAAATTATTTTTTAATATTTATTATATATTATTACATATTATTCATAATTTATTATTATTTATTATGTATTACTAATTTATTCTTAATTTATTATTTAATTATTATTTATTATTAATTTACAATTGACGTATTATTTAATATTTTATTATTATCTAGTATTTATTAATTTATTATTTATTTATCATATATAAATTTATTCCTTTTTATTAATTTATTATGTATTCATTATTTATTCATTACTCATTTATTATTTATTTATTTATTAATCATTTTTTGATAATTATTAATTATTTAGTTCATTTTTATTCATTATCCATTATTTTTTTATTGATTATTATTATTCTTTAATTTTATTATTTGCATTTTATCTATATATATAATTATATTAAATTCTGTTTAATCACCATACGAAGAACTTGCTGGAGCAGTAGTGTCTTTACAAAATAACTAAGACGTAAGGGGTTCAAATCTCACTCAACACACACATATATATATGCATAATTTATACAAAGTATATGCATGCAAGCATAGAAATAATAATAATAAGAATAATTAATTAATTATATATATAAATAATAAATAGAAAAAAATTAAAAAATTAAAAAACTAAAAAATTAAAAAATTAAAAAAATTAAAAAAAAATTGTCGCGAAACGATTTAACGGCGATTTATATCACCGAGAAATGATTCTCCCGGTTTTTAAAAAACTGCCGCTAAATTGTTTTCCAATGACTAAATAATTTCCAACACACGATTTAGCGATGCTTTTTCAAGAACCTCGTAAAACCATTTAGAGGTAGTTTAAACGGCCACTAAATGCTTACTTTGGCATAGTGCAAGTTTGAGAGATTTGCAGAGTTTATGGATTTTGATTGGAGGTGAGCTTTGATGGATGATAGACTAGCGAGGATGGAGGGGTAAAGATTTTTAGGAAACCTAATCGCATTCGACGTAGTGCCATTGAAAGAGAAGTGGTATCTACGGAGGAAAACAAGATGGAAGGAATGTGATCTGTAAAAGACGTATGTGTCTATAGAGGAGAAAGAAATAGGAGTGGGATCATGGATGTTGATTATGGAGGAGGTTGACTTTAGGGTGGGATTGGGGGACCGAAATGGGGAGGAGGGAGAATGAGGGGAGGAGATACGTATAAAGTAGACATGGATGGAGAGGTCGACATGTATGTGAGGAGTGGTTTGAAAGAGACACATGTACATGGAGGCACATCATATAGTATAGATAATGGATATATTATTATAAATAATACCTCATTTATAATAAATGACTAATAATATAATTAATAACTAAAAATATGATTAATATAATTCTTAATTAATAATGAGTTGGAATATAACTAAAATAATTAATATAACTAATAATTAAATAAAAAATTATCATTTTTTTAATAATACAAATTTATAATATAAATAATTAAATTAAGAATAAAAATGAAATTTATAATTAATAATATAGTTAATAATAGACCAGTACATGGGTCAGGGGACCTGCCCGATCTGATAAGCCTAACCCGAAAAAAAATCCTAATAGGATTGAGCCCAGGCTTTAATAAGTGACCTCATATGTGGTCCATTCAGCTAGATTAATAAACAATCTTTTTTAAAGTCCAATTAATAAAATACATTTTTCTTTAATGCTAGATTAATAAATGGGTCGGGACAGAGTTGGTTTGACTAGGTCCGATTAATAAATGTGTCTGTTTTTTTCTGATTTGAATACGATAGGCTCGAACCATTTACAAGTACAGTTAATAATAAGAATTAATGATGTTAATAATAATTAATAATATAATTCTTTATATAATAATTAATTATTAATATATCTAATAACTCAATTAATAATTAGTAATAAGGAGATGGATCCTTATTCGCCTGGTGCTCCTACTCTGGCAGGGGTTTCTGATCTGGATCTTAACTATGGCTCCTCCCTAGTTTTTCATAAGTGACAACTCCTCCTATGGTGCACCATCTTCATGGTGATTTTATTCATTTTCACTCCTCTTCATGTAGATAAGGTTCATAATCTTTTGGTCTATTGTCAACGGCCTCACTTTGGAGGATCTGAATACGGTAGGGTGGATCTATACTTTTCGGCTCAGATTGACATTGATATTGGAATTTTCTGTCAGTGTTGGTGTTAAATTATTCGGAGGTCTAGTTGTTTTTGCTTTATATGGGAGGAGTTAGCGGAGATGGCCAGAGGTCAACAGGTTTTTTTCTCTTCCGATCTAGCCTCATTCTCCTTTCTTGTGATACAATGCGGATCGATGTGTGGGAATCCCAGGTGATCATCCCTTGGATTTGGTGTGATGTTCCTCATAGATGAAAATATGTCGTCTTGGGCATGCTCTTTTATCAATGTTGACATTAGGTTATGTGGTGATGGTTCGAGTAAAGATGTCTTTAGCGCGACATTTGGAATTAGCGAGGAAAATCAGTGTTAGTGTCGGTGATGAACAATTCTTTTAGATTTTCCTTTTGGGTGTTTCAAATTTTCAGGATTATTTCAGTAATAATTTTCACTGGTTTTTGGGACTGTTTGTTTCGTTGGGTTGTGGCATTCTTGGCAGGCATTGATTTTTTCCTATTACATTAGGTTGCAGTGTAACACATTGCAGGTGTCGCTGGGTGGGCATCCTCAAAAGTGGGATGGGTGTGAGGAAACCTTCCATTCAGCTATCAATCCTCATTGGAGGAAGGATATATACAATACCTTTGATGTTCTACACATAGTTTTTGGTCTGATTTTATGGTGCATCAGGTTGTAAATGTGGTGTTCTTTGATGCATTTTCAGGTGGGTAGCTCAAAAGAGAGATTGGTGTAATGACACCTATCATCCAATCATCCCTCCACATTTCAGTGTTGGTGGGATGGGCTCTCTTCCATGTTGTGTTCCAGCATGATGCAACTTTTTGGTGTGTGGTGGGGGGTGGGGGACAGATCATCTTTGATTGATTCCTATGTTACATAATCGAGCAGTGGGGATGAGACTTTTACCGATGCATTCCTTGATGATTAATTCCCTTCGGACACACAGGGCCATATTAGGACCTTTGGGTCATGTTTCTTTAAGGCATATGTGCCCCTTTCTTATTATGGGTTACCTCTTTACCCATTTCTAAAAAGGGGTTTGTTATTTTAGGTTCAATAATGGGGGATTCAGCCTCAACCCATTTAAAAAAATATTGTTAATAATAATAATTAACAATATCAATAATAACTAATAAAATAATGAGTAAAATTATTAGTAATTAATGATAATTAATAATTAATAATTAATAATTAATAATTATCAATTTAAAATTAATAATATAATCAATAATCAATAATATAATTAAAAATATATTTAATTATTAATATTATAATAATAATTTAATGAATTATTATTAATGATTAAAAATAAATATTTAAAAATTAAAAAGTAATAATAAATTATAAACAACATAAGTAATAATTAATACAAATAATTGGTGATTAATAAATAATAAGCACTAATTAATAATAATTAATTAATTATTAACTATATTATTGATTGGTAATTGTTAATATTGAATTATTTATTATTAATTATGTAAGGGATAGAGTTTCTCTTAGGACCCTATGAGCTAGAGTTTCTCTTATTCCTTTGTCTCTGGGTATATGGCTCATACAATGGGTTTCCCTATACCTATAAAGAAAGAGGTATTCCCTTTGCTTATTAATAAAAAGAGTATTTGACCCCAAACCTTTCAAAAAAAATAATATATTAATAATTAATAATTAATAATTAATTATGTTATTAATTATTCATTGTATTGATAAATTAAATGTGGGAGAATTCTTCTTTTACTTTGGATGAAACATGATGTGAGAGAAACTGGGCTCATCAAATCGAGGGTTCTGGTGGAAGTTGATCTCGGTGCTATTTTGATTGATAAAGTTATATTATATACGTATAATGATGATATTAATTTGAAGGCAGGGTGTGAGAAATTGTGATGAGAATTAGGTTAATGACACTAAGTCGATTTCCCATGTGGGGGAGTTGTATTTGTAGGGCCCAATGACATAAATAAGATTAAAGTGGCTGAATTCTATAATGGTAGCTCATATTGCATCATTAAAGGCCCAATAGATCTCACCTAACATTGATAGAGAAAATGGGCCTATTATCACTCTTATTCAAGCCCAAATATAATGCATGAAGCCCAAGTATTAAAATTACATGAATCCAGAAACCCAATTCCCATGGAAAATTTATAAATTCATCCTTAGAAGCACTAAATTCAAATCCAGTGGGAATAAAAATGAAAACCTACACTTTTGGATGCATGTGATACTCATCCTTAAAGTCAAAAGGGCGTGATGATTTTTTGAAAAGGTCATCATTAGACTTTATCTTTTTTTTTATTTTAATTTTGAAATAAGGTTTAGGATTTATGACTTTATATTATTAGACCTTTTACCTTTTTTATCACCCCTTGGCTATAAATAGCCACCCCATGACATTGTATTCTCATTCAAGTTTGTTCTAGTAAAAATCTACGAGCTTGTTTTCTCTCCATTGTGAGGAAACCCTTATTACACCCCCTTCCCATGTGTATTATTTCCTTTTAAATCTAAAAGTTAGATTGGTGATCCAAGATCACAAAACCCCCAATTAATATCTCAACCTAAGTGCATTGTTGTGTGGATTGACTACCTCATCCCCACCAATTTAGTGTGTTTTCTAAGTAGTTGATCTTTCTCCTTATAAATTTTTTTTGACCAATCCCTCACTTATCCTCATACCAAATCCTTCATCCACCATCTTACACTGTGAAGATCAGTTAACCTCATGCATCTCAAATCAACATATTAAGATTAGTGATCCAAGATAACAAAGCCCCCAATTTCATGCCTCAACCCAAGTGAGTTATTGTGTGGATTGACTATCGTATCACTCCCATGAGTGTGTGGATTTCATCTATGTAAATGGTTAACCATATAGTAAACATATATTTTAAATAATATATATATTTATTTAAAAAAATAAGAAAATTAAAATCTTCATCTAATAAACATTTATACATAAAAAAATTACAATAATCAATTGAACTAAAAAATCATGTTAGGCATGATGATAAACCCACAATGTTTTCATTTTAAGGACACTATCTATAATTAATCCCCTATACCCTACACCAACCACATCATTATCACATACCTTTCTTCCAGGGCCAATCCATTTTATTTCTCATGTGTATAAATTTCAGATGACCTTGTCCACACAACCATGATAGATTTGGCAATAAAATTAGAAGATATAAAGGGGAATTTAATATTGTAACATCTCTAATCAGTCTCCACTCTACATTTTAAAAAACTCATGATGTATTGATTTTATACACCATATTTACATAAAACTCCCATGAGAGGTGAATATGGGAACATGTTACAATTATATGTGATCAAGGCATCTTGTAATCTTAAAATTAACTGAATTCATAAGTGTGCTTATCTAACAGAATGATCATCACCCCACCAACACAGGACAGTGGATCCTGGCCCTCTTCAACTTCATCCCATCTTACTATCCTATGAAAATGATACACCTGGTATGATATAGAATTTTTTTTATTGAAATCAATACAGTGACCCAATTTCTTCTTACATGACTGCTACATCATTTTTAAGATAAACAACATTATAGTGATATAATCCAAGATCTAAAAGTTCGTTATCTTGGGAAAATTAGGCTCATACATCACTTGTATATAATAAAACATAAAAATTATTTAAATACTTCTTCTTAATACTCCGAAAAGATATCACATTCTCCTTGTTACATTTAATCACCTGAGGATATACATAAAATAAAGGGGTGAGCTAAAATCCTAGTAAAGGAAGGAACAATATTGAAGGAATGAGAGACATGAATCAATAGTGCATGAGTAAGCATAATCATCATCGTCATTTAATAAGAATGGGATCACCATCATAATGATGAGGTAAAAATTTGATAAATCCATTGAATGTGGAATAGGCATAATAATGAAATATCATAACATAGAGACCAAATACCACACATAGTTTTGAATAAATCTAGCATCATGTTCACACATAAAATATGTGCATAAATCATAGCATCATAATTCTGAACCAATCTAACATCATATCCATGCATAATAAGCATAATATAATGAGATATATCACATTAACCAATGAATTTGAGGGATATATAATTCTAATCTCACCTATCAAATCATAAAATTCTCATAATCATGCATGCCACATGAAAAGTGAATATATAACAATCATATACATGAAATAAACCCATGGAAAGGGATGGGTCTCATAAGGTTGTCATAAATAAAACATTATTTAATAATCTTTGTGTTTTTTAAATTAATAATTTGGATCGTATTTTGGAATTAAATATCATTTTTCTTTGAATAAGAAACAACTCAATAGGAATCAAAGAGGTGTTTTCAAAAATAAATCCCATTTTGAAAAATCATTTTATTTGGCTTAAAATTCCTATTGATATAGTAAAAACATGTATATCCATGAAAATAAAAGTTAATTGATTCTTAAAGGAATATTTAAGGATAATGGAGGAACATACATACTGAGAATGATGTGAAATAGAATATAACACGAAGATAAGGAATTGGGTTTGAGAATCCCCTTACTTTAAATACTGCTTTATTTCATCACTTTTCCGCCTCAAAAACGATAAACTTAGGTTTATTAAAACATGTAAAAAGAAGTTAATTATGTTCATTTTTGTCACTATTGATCAATTATAATCATTGGATTATATTTTTGAATTCCCTTTGTTAAAGGTAAAATGTTTTGTTATCATATTTCCCTTAAAATACTCTATCTTACATTGATTTAATGATGTTGATTTATTGATAATTATACATTATTAAGATTAAATATAGAAAAATAAAAATACATATATTAATAAATTTATATATTATAAATAATTTATTATAATCATCTGTAAGGATTGGTGATAAGAAAAGGATTGGAAATGTCCTAATTGGCAATTAACCGATCGTTAACTGGACATTTTCTAAAGAGGAGGTGTAAGATATATATTATGTTCTTATTAAAAATAACATTTTTATAGGAAATTAACATTATGAAGATCAGGTTAATGTATGGTTTAATTGTTTTAAGAAGTTTTGGATTATAAAATAAAATGAGGATAGGGATTTTAGAAAAGGAAAACAAAATAAAATATGAAAGGACATTTCTGCTTTCTTGAAGTTGTTTCTTTTCTACAGCCCTTAACTTCTTGAAATCCTAGAGTTTTATTACTCTAGAATTTCCCTCATAATTATAAGTTAATTTATAGTCAGGGTTTTGGTAGATATTTGAATTTATAAAGTGTAAGGTAAGTGGTTTTCTAGGGTAGGGGTGAGGGTTATTTATACTTGAGGAGAGGGGTGTTTTAAGGATAAAATAATGAATAAATTATAATATCCAAGGTAAACCTTTAAATAGTGATAATTTTTACATTATTAATCATATATAAATATAATAAAATTGATTTAGGAATTTAAAATACTTTATAATCCGAATTCATTAGTTTATTAAAATGGACAGTATAAAAAATAAAAAAATGTTATTTTAATAGAATACTTTTGACTTTAGACTTTGGAAAATACTTTTTCATGTATATAAAACGATTTTATTTTATTTAAATGACTAATTTATCGAATTAAATAAGTTTTTTTTCAATAAAACATTTATAGAATTTATTATTTCATTATTATATCATGAATGATCTAATTGAAAATACATTGGTTATAAAAAACTGTATTTTTTACTATTCACCTAAAAATTGAAGTATTTCATACAATTATAAAAAAATCAACCATATAAAATTTTGATGTGTAGATTAGAAAAATGATATTAATTTTATTGAAATAATTTTATAACATAGGTAATTTTAATTTTTAATATAAAAAGTTATGATTTTTACGAAATACATTAAAATGCAGCTTGTTAAAAATGTGCTTATAGTTTCGTTGAATTTTTAATCTTGATATTTATTTTATAGAATTATAATATTTATATTTTATTAAATTAATCATGATAAATTTTATTTATATTAAATTTTATTATTTTCAGGTCAATTTATTATTCTAACAGTCCAATTATTATTCCCAAAGGTCAGATTATTATTCCCAATGTTAAGGTTATTATTCCAATAGTCATTTTACCTCTGATAAATATCACCTCCTTACTTCATTCCACATATACTATAATTCCTCCCAAGGTTCTATATTTTCTTTTTCTAAGATTTTGATTGGTTTACTAATATTTTCTTTCTTTTTCGTAGTGTTGTTCATGGGGAAGATAATTCTAGAAGATCGGGTGATCCAAAATTTACCATTCTATTTTTCTTATTTTCTATTTTTTTTCCTATTGTAATGTTTTTAATTTTCATGGGTTTATATACTAACTAATTTAATGATCTTTATTGATTAAATAAAGTGTTTCTAGTTTCCCTATGTAATGTATGTGTATAATTTTATATAAATTAACACACATTTATTTAGGAAAAAATATATTTTATAAATCCTGAGTCGTTACATTATTCTCCCCTTTAAAAATTTCAACCATGAAATTTAAACTCGTATTATCAGTTTAGAATATATGAGGGTACCTTTGTTTCATCATTTCCTCTAATTCCCACATTGCCTCTTCATATTAATGGTTCCATCACAAAACATTAACAAGGTGAGTTGTCTTGTCGTTTAGAACATTGTCAATACGATCCAAGATCTTCTCTGATTGATCCTCATAAGAGATTTTATTCTTCAGCTATACCACCATTAGTTTCAGTATATGTGAGGGATCACGTATACACTTCCTTAGGATAGATATATAAAACATTTCATGAACTTGAGTCATGTTTGGTGGAAGTTCTAGCTGATAGGTCACTACTTCTATACGATAAAGGATCTTAAAGGGGCTAATGTACCTAGGACTAGGCTTTATTTTCTTTAAAAATTGCACGACTCTCTTCCATGGTGGTATTTTAAGGGAAAATTTGTCTTGAGTATCAAACTATAAGTCCCTTCAACGGTTTTCAGTATATATCTTCTATCGACTTTGGGTTGCTTTTATATGATATTGGATGGACTGAACCTTCTCTATAATCTCTTGCACAAGATTGGTTTTAAGTATCTTTAATTCACCAACTTCATCCCAACAAGTAGGAGTTATGCATCACTTCCCATACACAGCTTCATATGAAGCCATTTAAATACTGGACTGAAAGATTTTGTTGTATGAGAACTCAACTAATGGGAGATTTAAATCCTATATTCCTTTAAATTCCATTGATAAGGATCTCAGTATGTCCTCATGTGTTAGAATTTTCCTTTTATATTATCCATCAATTTAGGGGTGATAGGTCGTACTGAAATTCAATTCAGTATTCAGATAATGTTGACTATTTATCTAGAATTAAAAGGTTTACCTTGGATCATGATCAAACATGATAAAAAGTGGTTCCTCATGCAACCTCACCACTTAATTTAAGTATATATATATAAATCATTCAATTAATAAATCTTCTTGAATAGTGATGAAGTGGGTAGTCTTGGTAAGTTTATCCACCACATCCCATTTTACATTTCATTATTTATATGTCTTCATGAGACTAGTTACAAAGTCCCTGGTGATGTTTACCCATTTCTATGTGGGTATGGTAAATGGTTGCATCATCCTATTCCACTCCTATTTCTCAACGTTAAATTGTTGTAATATTAATCACTTTAAGGTGTACTCAGTGATCTCCTTTATGTTGTCCCTCCATAATTTATCTCAAATATCATGGTACATTTTGGTACTTTAAGGATGGATAGAGAAAGATGAGCTATGTGTATTGTCCAATAGCTCTTTCTTTATCTCAGGTGATGTTGGCATAATAATTATAGTTCTAAACTGAATGAAACCATCTTCATCAATGTGCAATTCATGAATCTTCCTATCCTTTACTTATTTCAACTTATTTTGAATCTCTATATCATCCCTTTGTACCTCCTTGATATTCTCTTTGATAGTTTCTTAGGAAATCATTTGGGAAAGATAGTATGTATTCTATGTTGTTATGATTTCTAGATTCAATATTTTTATATCCATGAAGATAGGGTCTTTCTCAATCCACATCATGGATAGAGTAGTAGGTTATTTTCTACTAAGAGAATCAACTAACATATTTGCCTTTCTAAGATGGCAGTGAATAGAGAAATCGTTGTCCTTGATCATCTCTGACCATGTTCTTTGACACATGTTCAACTCTTTTTGTGTGAATATATACTTTAGACTCTTGAGATCTATATATATGTCACACTTCTCACTAAAGAGGTATTTTTTCCAATTATTCAGGCAAAGACCGTAGCTTCTAACTCTAGAAAATTTATTGGGTAGTTTTTCTCATGGATATTTTACTATCATGAGGCATAGGCTGTCACTTTGTCATTATTCATGAGTACACATCCCAATCCTTTCATTGAAGCATCAATATATGTCATAAAACTTTCTTTGCATAATGGTAATGTGAGTATAGGTACAGTGATTAGCCTCTTCTTGATCACCTTAAATATTTACTCACATTATTCTATATAGACATAATTTACCCATTTTGGTGTTAACTTAGTTAGAAGTTTATAAAATCATAATAAATTTCTCACAAAATGTCAGTAGTACCTAGAAAATCCATGAAATATATAGATTTCTATGGAACTTGAGGATCTAGGTCATTCCTCAATTGCCTTTTTCATTTAAGGGTCCATATAAGTTCCCTCAATTTTGATCATGTTCCCTAATAATGTGACTTGTTTCATCAAAAAATCACACTTCCTAAACTTAACACACATTTTATCCTTTCTTAATATCATATGTACAATCCTTATATGCTCTTCATGTTCCTACTTTATCATAGAGTAAATGATAATATCATTGATAAAGACTACCACAAATTTATCAAAGTAGTCTCTAAAGAATCTATTCATCAAATCCATAAATATTGTAGGGGAATTAGTAAGTTTTAAGGGTGTCACTATGTACTCGTAGTGTCCATATCTTGTATGAATGTTGGTCTTTTGATTATCAACCTTCTTTGTCTTCATTTTATGATATCTGAAATGAAGATATACCTTTGAGAACTATTGATCTCCTCATGGTTGATCAAAAAAGTCATCAATCCTTGGTAGGGGATTCTTTTTCATTATAGTGATCTTATTGAGCTCCTGATAATCGATACAAATCCACATTGATACACCTTTTTTCTTGAAAAAGATCACTGTTGCACCCCAAGGTGATGCACTAGGGTGTATGAACCCTTAGTCCAAATTCTCTCATAGCTTATTATTTAAATCCTCTAGTTCTATCAATGACATCCTATAGGGGAATTTGGATATTAGAGTGGCTCTAGGTATGAGTTTTATTGAGAACTCTACCTCATTATCTGGGGGAAGGTTGGGTAAATCTATAGTAAATACATCAGTGTATCCCATCATGGTTTGAATTTACTCAAGGTTGATACTTTACTTTGACTAAACCATTTTAGAAATGTGTTCTTCTTTTTTTGGTATCCATGCCCACATACTTGAAGGATTTTACAGAGGAGATTCATGATCTTCCTTACATTTGTACAGGAGCATGGTATAGTTTCGAATATAGAGAGATATTTCATTTTCCTGATATTTGATGTGATATCTATATAATGAGTGTTATTCCATTCCCACCATAGTATCAAATTCTACAAATGGAAGGATCATGGGATTCTATAGAAGAATCTTCCCATAGATGCTAATAATAGAAGAGTCTGACACTTGGGTTGGATTGATCACACCATTATGTGTTTTTACAGATATCTCTACTTCAAGGTATTGAGGTTTTGATTCAACAGTTCTATAAAACATACATGATATAAAGGAATGCGTAAAACTAGAATCAAATAAAAAAAATTCCATTCTTGAGTGAATAGTAAGTGTACCTTATACGAATTCATTTTCATGATCCACATCAGTGGTATAAGTGGTATAATATATCCATTTTTCCTTTGAATTTTGTGGTTGTTGATGCCGATTACCCTCAAAGACTCATGGTTTAGTTCCATTTATTGTATAGTGCCCTTTCTCCCTACAGTTGAAGCATTGAACCATGGATGGTTCTTTCCTTTACTCTACCATATTGGTTTAATTCTTCATGAATATTTGACATTCATGAGCTTTATGGACTTCTCTTCCACACTTGAATTATTACCTTGTTAATTTGATATGATCCCCATGAAGTTTCTTCCCATGTTTTTTACATGTTAGATATTTTTGACATGTTGGTGGTTAGATATTCTTTCCTCCTTTGTCATTAGATCTGCTATATTGAAAATATATTTCATTTATTATCTTCATAAACACGGGACCATTCTCTAAAATTCATCTCTACTTTGATATCAAATCAAACTACTTCTTCATAACTCCCAAACTCTCAGATAGCTAGATCCTTTCTGTGGTGTTATTTTAAACCACAAAAGAATCTATTTATTTTTCTATCATTGTTGATAAAAAACCCCGAGGTGTATCTTGAAATCCTTGTGAAATTTTCCTTGTAAGTCACAATAGATTTTCCATCCTTTTTATTAAGATCTAGGAATTATCTATCCATATTTTTTCGAAGAGTTCAAGGTAATTTCTTGTTAAGAAATAACTTCTCAAAGTCTTCCCATTCCATTTCTTTCATTTCATCCTTTAGCTTTGTATTCTTTATCAACATCCATTATTCATCAGCCTCTCCATCTAAATGATAGACATCAAAGGTGGATTTCTCCTTCTCAGAGCAATGAGGCACAGAAAATAACATCACCATTGAGTTAACCCATTATTCTGCAGCACGTGTATTGGAATGTTCACCAAACTTTGATGGTCATTATTGCATTAAGGACTCAGTGGTCAGTTGCTCCTTCATGGTTGAAGGTGGATGTTCCATGATTCAAGTTATTTTTCATTGCCTAATACAGATAGGTAAGAATCACCATGAATTTTTGAGCTCCACCTATCATTGTATTAGGGATGCCCTTCCAAAAATAATTTCATTATCCTTCACATGTGTTGTTGGTTTGGTTTCTCCTCATTCCCATCATTTTCTAGAATAGAAAAGGTTTGAACAAAATATAAGTAAAAAAAGAATAAATAAATAATTTATTATTATGAGAAAATTAATTATAAATTCATATATTATGGGATCTATATGTTTATCCTTTTTCTCAAATTATGCTTCTAGGACCAATAATTAATTTAGCTATATATCCTTCATAATGGTTTGTATAAAGTTTGTGATTAACCGAAGCATAACACCTAGGAGTTTCAAACCAGGAATGCATCAAGGCCTCTTTTTAATGTACTAGGTGAAGATCGAGTTAACACTCAATCCGCCCTTTTGAGTTATTACCCCTAGGTACATATATATCCAAGCCACATCCACTTGTAGTATTAAAATAGGGAATTTATTACTCAAAAACCAGAAACTCTTATACTTTACCAAAATATAGGAAGTTTATCGATACTTGAACTTATCCTCGTGGATTTCACTAATGTTTTATAATCCTAATTCCAAAATTAACTAAAATTTTCTCTAATACCAACTATAGTGACCCAACTTCTTTTTACATGACCATTACATCATTTTTAAGATAAATAACATAAAATTCAACAAATCTGTGATCTAAAGGTTTATTATCATGGGAAAATTAAGATCATACATCACCTGTACATAATAAACATAAACATTATTTAAATACTTATTCTTAATCCTCCTAAAATATCTTGCATTCTCTTTAATACATGTAATCACCTAAGGACATACATCAATGAAATGGGTGAGATAAAATCCGGATAAGGTAAGGAATAACATATAAGGAATAAGAGACATGAATTAATAGTTCATGGGTGGGCATAATCATCATCATCATTTCATAAGCATGGGATCATCATAGTATTCATGAGGGAAACATTTGATAAAGGCATTAAATTTGTAATATTCATAGTAATGAAACATCATAACTAAGTGGTCAAATACCATACATAGTTGTGAGCAAAGATAGAATCATTTTCACACATAACATATGTGCATAAATCATAACTTCGTAATTGTGAAAAAATATAGCATCATATTCACAAATAATACACATATTATCATGAGATATATCATATTAACCAATATATTTGAAGGATATATAATTTTATTCCCACTCTTCACATCATAAAATGCTCATAATCATGCATTCCACATGGAAAGAAAAAATATAAAAATCATAGTCGTGAAATAAACCCATGGAAAGGAATGGATTTCATAATGGTTTCATAAATCACAATTTAAGTAATAATATTTGGGGATCCAAAATTAATATCTGGGTCATATTTTGGCATAATATATCATTTTTCTTTGAATAATAAACAAATCAATAGGAGTCAAATAGATTCTTGCAAAAATAAACTATTTTTCAAAAAAAAATTGTAATTGGCTTAGAAGTCCTTTCAACATGGTAAAACATGTATATCCCTAGAATGAAAAGGTACGGAATTGCGAATGTTTGATTTAAGGATAATATAGGAACATCCATACTGATGATGATGTGAAATAGGAGATAACCCAGAAAGAAGGAATCGGGTTTGGGAATCCTCATACCTTAAATCCCGCTTCATTTCATTGCTTTTACGCCTCCTGAATAATAAACATAAGTTTATTAAAACATCGAACCATACATTAATTATGTTCATTTTTTCACTATTTATCAATCATAATCATTGGATTATATTTCTCAATTCCCTTTGTTAATGGTGAAACATTTTGATATCAAATTTTCCTTAAAATATCTTGTCTTGCTTTGATTTAACAATCTTGCTTTGTTGTTACTTATAAATTATTAAGATTAACTCAAAAAGATTATAAATACATATATTTATAAATTTATATATTATAAATAATTTATTATAATCATCTGTAATTTTGGTGATAGGAAAAAAATTGTAAGTGTCCCTATTGGTGGTTAATCGACTGTTAATGGGATATTATTCAAAGAGGAGGTGCGATATATACATTATGTGCTTGTTAAAAATAACATTTTCATAGGAAATTAACATTATAATATCATGTTAATTTAATATTTAAATTTTTGAAGAAGGTTTTTATTATAAAATAAAAGGAGGATAGGTAGTTTAGAAAAGGAAAATAGAATAAAAGACAAAAGGACATTTCCTCTTTCTTGTAGTTGTTCCTTTTTGTTGGCCCTTAAATTCTTGAAATCTTGGAGTTTTATTAATCCATAACATCCCTAAGTATTCTAAGGGTATTGAGAGTAGGTATTTGGGAAGATGTTTGTATTTGGTAAACGGAAGGTAAGTGGTTTTTCAAGGGATGGTTAGGGGTTATTTATACTTGAGGAGAGAGGTATTTTAAGGATAAAATATTGAATAAATTATTATATCCAAGGTAAACCTTTAAATAGTGATATTTTAGAAATTATGAATCATATATAAATAAAATAAATTTTTTAGGACTTTAAACCCCTTTATAAACCAAATTAACTAGTTTATTTAAAAGGAAGTTGGAAAAACAAAAAATTGTTATTTTAATGGAATAATTTTGACTTTAGACTTTGGAAAAGAATTTTTAGGTATAGAAAAAATGTTTATTGTATTTAGATGACTCATTTATCAAATTAAATATGTTTTTGATTGATACAATATTTCTAAATTTTATTAGTTCATTATTACTTCATGAATTCAATAATTTAAAATAAATTAGATACGAAAAAACTGTGTTTTTACTATTCACATAAAAACTAAATTACTTCTTAAAAACAATTAAAAAAATTTAATTGATGATTTTAAAAATTATATTCATTTTATCAAAATAATTTTATAACATAGATATATTTAAATTTTTACAAAAAAAATTATGATATTTATGAAATACATTAAAATATAGTTTATTAAAAATGGCCTTGTAGTTTTATAGTTTTTTTAATCTTGATATTTATTTTATGTCATTATAATATTTTTATTTTCTTAAATTATTTATGATAAAAATTATTAATATTACATTTCGCTATTTTGTGGTCAAATTACTATTTTAATGATCAAGTTGCTATTTCAATGGTCACATTACCTCCTATAAATACCACTTGCTTCCTTCATTCAACATCCACTATAATTTCTCTCATTGTTCAATATATTCATTTTCTAAGATGTTAATTGGTTTATTAATGTTGTGTTTATTTTCCATAGCATGTTTTTTGGGGTGATAATTCTAATAGATTGAGGTAGTCCAAATTTTCTCATTCTACTTTTATTATTTTCTATTTTTTTCTCTCATTGTAATGTTTGGGATTTTCATGGGTTTAGTTTCTAACTAATGTAACGAACTCTGTTAATGAAATAAAGTGTCGTTAGTTTCTATGTGTGCTATATGTGTATAATGGTACATAATATAACACGTTTATTCAAGAAAAAAATATCGTTTATAAAGTTTGGGTCATGACCCTTTCTAATTTTTCTTGAAGTATTGATGGCCTTGTAGTAGTTATTTGTCAATATCCTTTGATTTGTCAATAAAGAATTTAAAATATCTATAAAATGTTTGAGAAACAACTCATGGGATTGGTAAATTTCTAACCATTTTGAATATTTTGTTGTTGCATTCAACAATGTTTGTAGTCATGTGATCATATCTCTTCCCTTAATCAAATGCTAAATATCATTTTTCTTTTCTTTTGAAGGTGCATCATGTACTTATAGACATCCTCAATCATTCCTCATATTTCTTCCAATATTTTAAGTAAAACCTATTTTTTGGGTTTGTATCTTGTAAAGTCATGGAAGAAAATTTTAAAATACCCAATAATATAAAATAACTGAAGGTAATGAATGTGTAGAAGATGTGATCTAATACCTAATTTGATGATTGGTTTTTTCACATTTTCAGCCTGAATGTTTTTTCATACATTTCAGGAAATATGTCTCATGCAGTAATGATGGTAGGCATTGGTGGGTAAGTCAACCAGCATCCTCGATATTCATTACTTCCTTGATAGTGTGATGAATATTTCAAATAAGCCATATTTCTTGTCTATCAGTGACATGAACATGATAGAAAATATATAAACCAAATCCACAAGTCTAGATGGTCTTTCTCTACTATTGCAAATGTTAGTGGAAAAGAACATCTATTTCTGTCATGAGTGGTGAAAAAAAGGAGAAATTCGTTGAAATTTTGATATAGGAAAGTTTCATTCACTTGTATGAATTATTTGCAGTGAAGGAAAGTTACAATGCATGGGAGAAATTCCTAGAATAACTGATGAAATTGGACTTTGTCTATAGTGACATGATTGTTCACCACATGCTATATTATTTCAAATTGATAAACAACGTGGAAAATTTGAACCAGTCACTTGATCCAATAAGGTAAAACCTAAAATAATGTTTCTTAGTCACCAAAAACATTTTCAATAGCTTTGTGTTTTTCAAGACACCCCTTCTTGTATGATATTTTGAATCCATATTTACTCTCCCTGTGTTTCTATATGAACTCAACATGAACATCTTGGAAAACTTTGATCATATGAATAATAATGAAGAGTATGAAGGTTGAGTTAAGGTGTCTTTGATCTTGCATCGACCTCATATTCAAACTGGTGTGTGCTCTATAAAATTTTGTAGTTGTTCAATAAGTTGAATTTCTAACAAGGGCAGTTTACAATCGCATCTTGCATATGTCACCATACTATTGAAATTTTATAGAAAATGTTGATATCGTAGAGTCAACTTTGAGATAAGTGTAATGTGTCCTCACATGTTAATGATTTATAACTGTATTTAATGTCTCTTTTCTCTCAAATTGTTTTCCAAAAAATAATTCATCATCAATCCCTACAACATTGCTTTCTTGGACAATACTTGGAAACTCAGTTGTTAATGTCACCCCATCCCAATCAAACTAAAGCACCACTAGTGTAATATCATGTGATGCTTACACCAATTGTGCATGTTGTCTTTCTGAATCATCTGCTAGCATCGTTTTGTGTTCTTTTTCAAATATTTATTCATCCTCAAAATCATTTTTCAGCACCGTCTCATGTTCTTTATCAAATACTTCTTCATCCTCAAAATCATATTCATAAGAATCATTGATCACAACCATAGGTGGATCAGCTACAACAAAGAATATTGTAGGAGCATCTACAAGTACTGTCATTTGAATTTTTTACTCTTCTCTTCATGTATTATCTTCACCCAATCCACCTCGAACAACCGATTCTCATGTAAACACATGATCTTTAGAAAATCCATCATCGTATGGTATGTTTTGTTCGATTTTCGAGGTATATTCAATTGTACTAACCTCAAACATAAAATCTCATCACACTTTTTCTTTCTTGCTCTTAATATGTATCATAATCAAGCCTTAAAGCTTCACCATCGATCAAATGATGACATGTGTGATACAGATTATATTGAGTTGAATGGAATATATTAATGATAAATTATATCTATTGATTCTCAGAAATCCTCAATCGATCATGAATTTTACAGTTAATTGTGTTTATCAAATCACATATAATAAGATTTGTTAATCTTGTAGGACCACTAATATAAGATATCTCGTACTCGTCTTCTACTATTTCACCACCACGATAAACAAACGCACACAAGTGTTTCATTATATTTGTGAAATTGTTAATTGAAAATAAATTATAAGTAAAATACATACACTGACATTTCTTCAAATAAAACTAAAATCAAATAAATTTAGATATACATATTAATAATATAAATTTATTTTACTATTATAATTGTAATTACATATTATTATTTCCATTATATTTTCTCTAATTAGTAGAAAATAGTCACCCTATAGTATTTGCATTTAAAATATTCTTGATATTTTATTTACATGCATTCCTGGTATTGTAATATTTATGTCCCCTATTTGTAAAAATATGATATTGTGTGTGTTTACTTCTATATCCAAGATACGATATTTTATGTATATTTTCACCATACCCCTTTCCATTCAAAAATTATACATTGTTATTTAAGAATAAATAATAAAGGTCCAGAAAATATTAACATGGTTATAATGTTGTATAGTGATACGTGAAGTACAACTCAAATGGAATTATATTATCTATGCGATACACGTCAACTAACCAATTTCAAAACCCATCGGATCATCAACCGTCATTTTACCTACTTAATTAGTTATTAATATTTAATTGAATAACCATGTAAGAATTTTTATATATACCAAATATTGTCTAATTGTAAGGACTTAAAATTTTTTCATACAATAAAATTATTGCACAACTAAAAAAACTACTACAAAAACTATATCAGATAGGGATATAATTTCCCAACTATGGCGTTTTCAATTTTTTTATTAAATTTTTATCATGTGAAAATAAATCATAGCTAGCTAAGCAGTAATTATATCATTACATAATATTAAAATGAACCGCCATAGCAAACAAATACACACAAGCCGTAAATAAAGTAGTCCAGTAGTCCAGTTAAATGTAATCAACGTCCACATTGGCATCCAATTCAATAAAGATACAACCAAAGGAAAATAAAAATGTGGCCTCCACTTGGAAAGAGAAACAATGTGAACCTAATATTTTTGATATGAAGGAACAGAAAGAGCCCATTATAGTCAAAGAGATTGCTTGGGGGGGACTATAAGTATGATTGAAGCACAAGACACTAAATACATTTTCAATAAATCCAAGCTGCATTCAGCCCTTGTATCTGACAATCAAGCTACATGGTTGTCAAGGCCACCACCAAAGCCTCTACCATAGATATGTTTGGATGTTTGGCATTTTGGAAATGACAAAAAAGCACCATACGACAAGCTGAGTGAACAATTCATGACGGGAGTGGGAGTTCCCAATAGTTTCACCTTCTCACATTGTGGACACGGTGGTTTTAAGATGGTGGAATTGATAAGTATATGGGTGATTATAATGTAGGGTGGGTAAAATATGTAAATTCTTTGTTAGTTTGTTAGTTTGCTAGAAAGTTGATGGGGGGGTTGTCTAGAAGGTTCTAGTGGAGTCCATAAATAAGAGACTTGTGGGAGCAACGCCTTTTAGGGAGATCTTTCTTCTTCATTCCTCTTCCTCTTCTACTCCTCCTACTTCTTCTTCTTCCTTTATTCTTCTATCTCTTCCATTAATGTAATTTCTACTGCATTTATGTCACACCCGGACTTCGCATTTCAGTATGTTTTTAATTTTAGTTTTTATCTCATAAGTGTATCTGCCTTTTTAATAATTGTGTGGTTGAAATACGGGCCGAGCCGATATGAGTTTTGCATTTTTGCGCTGATAAATGAGCATCAGCTTGACATCGCTCGATAAGCGGTCAGGGAACGGATGAAGCCGTGTGGCTTCGTTAGTTTAATGCATGGTCTTCCCAGTGCGTGGTTGGTTAACTAACCTAATAAAAATAAAAATTTTATAATTATAATTATCATTGTCCTTGTTATTATTATTATTATTATTATTATTCTTATTATTCTTAACAATATTGTGATTAATATTTTAATTTTGTTAACATTAATATTCTAACATTATTAAATTTTTATTTTTAATTTTGCAGTCATATTTTTATTATTATTTTATATTAGTTTAAACATTTTTTAGGATAGTTTAATTCCTTTTTTTTGGTTTTTATTCGACTATTTTTTCCATTTTTTTATTTCTTTTTTCCCTCTCTTTTTCCCTTTTCTTTTCCTCTTTATTTTTTCCTCTCCCTCACACTCTCTCCCTCGCGCGGCGCTGTAGCTCGCTCCCCTAGTTCGCATAGCCTAGAATCCTAGGCACCGCCCCTTTTTGCCGCTGCCTTTTTTCCCCGTTCAGCCATCCAGTGATGTCGTGCCTCCCCTCTTTGCTACCTCACACCCAGCCGTGATCGCCCCTCCTTACATCCTCTCTTGCCATACCAGCCTACCATCTAGCCATGACGCCCAGCGACCCGACTACCTCACCCCACCCTTGTCGAGATGAAACCCTCGCGCGCAATAGCCTCGTCGAACCATAGGTGTGTCGACTCTTCCTTGGCCGGAGCTCACCCCATCGGTCCACCCCCTTCCTTATCCAACCACGTGCACACCTCCCCTGGGTTCATCCGAAGCGCTGACATACCCCTCCCTTGGCTGCGCCTTTTTCCAGTGGATTTCCCTTTTTTTTATGATGCGCAAGCCCCGATAGCCTCCGTCAACCTTTGGCCTCTCGGACTCCTTGCCATAGGTGTGGAGCCCCTCTTTGTTTATTATTTAATTTTTGAGCGATTGTTGAGGTTAGGGTTTGGTTGTGTTTGGTAGATTTTTAACACAAATGTTAATTACCTTGTTTTCGGGTCCGTTATATGTCCCTTGCAGTGAAATCGATCTGCGGTGGGAGTTTGCGTCAAGTCGCGAGACTTTCCCTACACTAAGATAGGTGGTTCCGCATGTAAGTATTATCTAATTAATTATGTTTCTTGTTTAATTTATTTATTAAATTTATTAATTAGTTTTAATGATTCCAGTCAGTTTTTTTGCAACTTAAAGTGTCTTTGCTCTACTGGTAGTGCTTCTTTGATTTTTTAGTGTTTGTTAAAATTATGCAGTTAGTCTGTTAGTATGTGTAGGAGCGGTGGCCTGTGTTTTGTGGTGGCGTCGGTATGAGTCTAGTTATAAAAAGGGGGTTTTACGTGGTTTTGGAACCTTGAGTCATGCATTGTGTTTTTTTTAAAAAATATTTAATAAATATTTCTAGTTTTAAATAATTGTATTATGGTCTTTAAAAATTTTGCAGCTATTTATTTGACTGTGCGATTAGTGCAGGTTGAGTTTTGGAAAATCTTTGGTGTGCATAATGTTTCCAAATGAGTTTTTGTGTGTGTGAAAGTGTGGCATATAATTTTGATAATACTCTTGTGTTTTGTGCATTTGACTTTAACAATCATGTGAACTTAGATCTTTTGATCACAAATGGGAAGCCTGGGTACTAGGTTGGTGGACTAGATCTAGTTTTCTAGTGATACGGGAGTGGCTTTGGCCCAGTCTCACTTAGCTGGTTTGACGATTACAACACTAACTAAACTTTGTGTAAGAACCTGGTTCTTATTCTTGAGGTACGAGTTTCTTCTTTTCCTTTTCCCTTAAGTGTTTTTGAGAAAATAAGGAAAATGAGGAAAAATCCCAAATTTTATGACTACACGCCCTGTACTTTTCCACACGTCGTGTACTTTGACCATGTGGGATGGGTACACAGGGCATCTAGGCCTGTCGGCAATGAAGGGTGTAAAAACTGACTACACGTTGTGTATAGAGTATTTACACGTCGTGTATTCAGTCGCTAGGTGAACAGTAAGGCGGTGGAGGCAACCGCCAGCAGAGAGACAGTACAGGCCGTGTAATCAGGTATCCACGTTGTGTACTCATGTCGATAGGTGAACAGTGCCGCGGTGGAAAGAAGCCGCCAGAGGAACAGTTAAAAAAAGTAAAGTACACACCATGTACTTGAGAGTACATGACGTGTAGTTTTTTTCACTTAAAATGGGAAGTAGCCTCCTTTGTTCACAAAGGAAGCCTAGAACGTCGGAGGAGAGTGGGAGAGACGACTGGAGCGTGGAGGATCTCCCGACCGCACACCGGGAACCCAATTCCTACACCGTCGATCTCCTTGGAACCGCATGGGTAATCTCTTCTCCTCCTTGTGTGTTTCTTACCAATTCATTCTCGAGGTTAAGTTATTTTAGGTTGGTCAAGATTATGTCCACCTCAGATCTACATCATTCTTGGATGATTCGGGAGGCGTCGTTCACGCATACCGATCAGAGACGATCGAGGTAGGTGGTCTGGTGTTTAAATTCCTACTGCTGTGTGTTTTTGTGTACCGTTGTGCTATGAGCTCATGATTGGGGTATCGTATGGATGAGGCCTTTGCTGAAAAGATATCTAGAATTGTGTAGATAATCTAATGATAAGTTTAATCTGCTGTTTCGGATCGCTGCTTGGATCCAGGACCACCCCGGGGGTGCGTTCCTCTGTTTAGCCATTTGGCCAGGATACCCGAGGGCATGCCATGATTATATTGTGCATTGATTTTGCCTTCAGAGGAATTGTATATAAATTTCTTGCTTATGTGATGGGATCAGCCCAGTTACTTGTTTAGCCTGAGGGCAATGTTTCTTTTAGCCTGATGGCAGTGGTTCTTTTAGCCTGAGGGCAATATTCATTATGTCTGTGGGTAGTAGATTCTGTGCCTGTGGGCGACACTTCGTACGCCTGAGGGAAATATTCATTTTTCCTGTGGGAAATCACTTGGGGGTTTCGATTCTAGTTACCTGAGGGTAAGGATGGTATCTCTGAGGATAGTGTTATCATAAATATTCACCGTGGTGATTTTTTATATGTTATACCTGCCAAGTTAAAGCATGGGCTTGGCATGGTTAAATGAATAATAAAATGGAAATGAAACTGGTAGTGATAGTTAATTTTGAGTACTTACTAGTTTACTGCATTTTCTTTTGCACACTTATGTTTCACATTTTCACCGACAGTTGGGCACGAGCCTTTGGTGGGTGCATACTGAGATTTATTTCTCACACCCTGTTTGGGTCATGTATTTGGACCACAGAGATTATATTGTTGCAGGTCTCGATAGGGGAAAGGGTCCCTATATAGGTACATAATTTTGGCAGAGGAGTAGGAGAGCATGAGACCGAGCCTAGAGTTGCGATGCTGCTGCATTTCGTTTACCTTGCTTGTTTTGTTTGGTTGTACCTTGTAATTTGAGTTGCATTATATCGTATTACAGTGTATCCTGTTCTGGCTGCTTTCATAGAATTAGTGACTTGCTGCTTCTTTATATATATGACTGCTGGTTCTATTTTACTTATGATATCCATTTCATTTGTATATTGTTTACTATTTCAGCTGTTGTATGTTATTTTATTTTCCTCTACGCTACACTTTGACAAATGAGGGAATAGTTTCCCCACTATCAGACTTGGGCCCTCGCTACTAGTCGATAGCCTCTGGCATTTGGGGAAATGTGCTTGAGGTCAGGTGACCAACCAGGTTCAGGGCACCTGTTGAGTGGCACCCGGATCCAGGACATTACAAAGTGGTATTAGAGGCTTGTGAGACAGCCTTTCAGGAGTTGAATGGAAGGTAGACATCAGTACCAGTACTGATACTTCCAGAGTAAGGGAAGACCTATACAGTTTACTATGATGCATCAGGGCTTGGGTTGGGAGCAGTATTGATGTAGGACGATCGAGTAGTTGTGTACGAGTCTCTGCAGTTGAGGCCACATGAGAGGAATTACCCGACACATGACCTTGAGTTGGATGGAGTTGTTCATGCATTGCGCTGTTGGAGACATTATCTCTTGGGAGAGCATTTTGTTGTTTTCACAAACCACAAAAGTCTCAAATACGTCTTTACTCAACGTGACATGAACCTGAGATAGTGAAGGTGGGTCTTATACCTTCAGTCCTTCGACCTTGAGCTTGCCTATACACTTGGTAAAGGTAATGCAGTAGCTGATGAACTGATCAAGAGGACTCAGATACAGGCAGTGCGGGAGGCCAGTGGTGAGTTGCAGCTCACGACTTTGTTCTCTGAGATGTATTTGGTGGTGCACGATATTCAGGGGAAAACATATCTCTCTTCCTTATCTGTGACTTCTACCCTCCTGGATAGAGTGAGGATGAGACATCTATCAGATTCAAAAGGCCTAGTTCTACCAGAGTCGGTGGCAACTGAGGACCCTCCTCCTAGTTGGACGATAGGCGATGATGAGGTACTGTGTATCCATGGATGAGTGTGGGTTCCAAGGGATATACGTGAGGAGTTGATGCGGGATTTTCATGCTTCAGCTCGGAAAGTTCATCCTGGAGTCACCAAGATGTACCGTGACTTGAGATGTCAGTATTGGTGGCTGGGTATGAAGAAATAGGTAGTTGGTTTTGTTACGAGATGTTCAACCTGTCAGCAGGTGAAGGAAGAGTATCAGAGGCCAGTGGGACTGTTACAGAAGTTACCCATTCCGGAGTGGAAATGGGATGATTTCGCGATGGACTTCTTGACCGGGTTGCCGAGGTCACCTTGAGGTAGTGATGCTGTGTGGGTTGTTGTGGAAAGACTTACAAAGGTAGCTCACTTTTTGTCGATCAAGGAGACCTTTGATGTTGACGAGATCAAGAAGCTGTATATCCGAGAGGTCATACGTCTTCATGGGGTCCCTCATTCTATCATTTCAGATCAGGACTCCCGTTTTACATCTTTTTTCTAGTAGAGTTTTCAGAGGGAACTGGGTACACAGGTGCTTTTGAGCACAACTTACCACCCTCAGAGTTTTTTTGAGATTTCTCTTCACTACCCTTGGAAGGGAAATTCGGGGACGAATTGTTTTAAGGGGAGAAGCTTGTAAGAACCCAGTTCTTATGCTTGAGGTATGAGTTTCTTCTTTTCCTTTTTCCTTAAGTGTTTTTGAGAAAATAAGGAAAATGGGGGAAAATCCAAAATTTTGTGACTACACGCTATGTACTTTTCAACACGCTGTGTACTTTGGTCGTGGGCATGTAGGGCTGTCGGCAATGAAGGGTGTAAAAACTGACTACACGCCATGTATAGGGTATTTACACGCCGTGTATTCAATCGGCTGGTGAACAGTAAGGTGGTGGAGGCATCTGCCAGTGGAGCGAAAGTACACGCCGTGTAATCAGGAATACACGTCGTGTACTCACGTCGATGGGTGAACAGTGCTGTGGTGGAAAGAAGCCGCTAGAGGAACATTTAAAAAATGTAAATTACACTCCGTGTACTTGATAGTACACTCCATGTAGTTTGTTTTGTTTTGTTTTTGCTTAAAACGGGCAGTAGCCTCCTCTGTTCACAAAGGAAGCTTAGAACCCCAGAGGAGAGCGGGAGAGATGGCCGGAGCTTGGAGGATCTCCCGACCGCATACCAGGAAACCGATTCCTACGCCGTCGATCTCCTTATAACAGCACGGGTAAGATCTTCCTCCTCCTTGTGTGTTTGTTACCAATTCTTTCCCAAGGGAAGGTTATTTGAGGTTGAATGAGATTGTGTCTACCTCATATCTACGTCGTTCTTTGACGATTCTGGAGGCGTTGTTCACGTATACCGATCAGAGATGACCGAGGTAGGTGTTCTGGTGTTTAAATTCCAACTACTATGTGTTTTTGTGTACTGTTGTGCTACGAGCCCATGATTGGGGTGTCGTATGGATGATGCTTTTTTTTGAAAAGATATCTATAATTGTGTAGATAATCTAATGATAAGTTTTATCTGCTATTTGGGATCACTGCTTGGATCCAGGACCACCCCGGGGGTGAGTTCATTTGTTTAGATGTTTGCACAGGATACCCGAGGGTATTCCATGATTATGTTGTGCATTGCTTTTTCCTTGAGAGGAATTGTATATATATCTTGCTTATGTGATGGGCTCGGCCTGGTCACTTGCTTAGCCTGAGGGCAGTGTTTTGTTTAGCATGAGGGAAGTGTTTCTTTTAGCCTGAGGGCAATATTCGTTATTCCTGTGGGCAGTATATTATGTGCCTATGGGAGACACTATGCCTGAGGGAAATATTCATTTTTCCTGTGGGAAATCACCTGTGGGTTTCAATTCTTGTTACCTGAGGGTAAGGATGGTATGCCTGAGTATATTGTTATCTTAAATATTCACCATGGTGATTTTTTATATATTATACCTGCCAAGTTAAAGCATGAGCTTGGCATGGTTAAATTAATATTAAAATGGAAATGAAACTGGCAGTGATAGCTATACCTACTGGTTATCTTTTACATCAGCTATCCATTTCCGTTGTATATTGTTTATTGCTTTAGCTGTTGTATGTTATTTTCTTTTCCGTTGCGCTACACTTTGAAAAATTAGGGCATAGTATCCCCACTATCAGACCTGGGGCCTCACTGCTAGTTGGCAGCCTCTGGCGTTTGGGGAAATGCTCTTGAGGTCAAGTGACCAACCGGGTTCGGCGCACGCGTTGAGTGTCACCCGGATCCGGGATGTTACACATTGGATGAGGATTGGGGATCACTAAGTTATGGATGTGTTTCCCTACTAGTGGCTTGTGCACGAGAACATATATTATTTTGATTCCTATTTCTTTTAATCACTGAGACACGATTTTCTTGGATCCCACTCTTTCTTTCTTTTTCTAGTACCTATAGTCCCTCTCCCACTTTGGTGCTCCTGGATTACATCGCACCCATTTTCGGTATACGGTGCAGATTTATTGTGGCATGAATGTAAAAGTGTTGTATTTTTAAAATAAGTGAAAGTGTTTTATTTTTAAATATGTAAGTGTTTTTATTTATAAAGGATTAAAAGTATTTTTATTATTAAAATAACTTTTCCGTTAAAGTTAATTTTATTGCAATTGTTTCCATTAGAATTGTTTAGATAGTCATTTATTTTCCTTGGTTAAACTTTGAAATAAATTATCATTTAATATTTATATGTGGAATATTTTTCTTTGGTGGAATCCTGTCGGGCGATTTCTCACACCGTACTTACACCCTTGGGTGTAAGTAGATTCGGTTATGTCAGATGTAGGTAAAGGTAAGGCGTTTATAAGTGGTAGTTCAATTTTTTAGCTGGCTACATGGTGCAGCGTTGTGGAGATGGCTTGAGGGTGGTGACCTCTCTCCAGGTGGAGATTTTTTATTGGTTTTTGGTCACCCAACCAAGTGGTAGTTCAAGTTTGGTTTTCAGTTTAAACATGAAACTCAAATTTTGGTTTTTAGTTAAAGGCACTTTTGGTTGTGACTTTCATATTTGGTCTATTTTATATTGTTAGTTGATTTATTTACATTTTTTTATTTGGGTAAATCATTCCCAAGTTTTATTTTGATACTCGAGCACTTGTTCCAGCCCATGGGGGCCAGGAACGCCCTACGGGCCTTGCTACGGGCTAGGCCGGGCATAAGTTTGGATGGTGACCCGACTTGGTTTGTGAAAATTTAATTGAAGTGACAACTGTTATTCTCTCTCTCCCTATTGATTCCTATTAGATTATGGATCTAATCAGAATTTAACAGAATCCTTTGAAAACAATATCCATAAAGATGTTGGTGTTTACAAGCAAATGACACCACACTTCTCATGTGCTCTCAGGACTCCTAAGATGACACCTGCAAAATTTTGTGTTGTTACTGTGAGACAGACTGCTCAAAAAATGTCATAAGTCGGTTCAAAAAAAGATTTAGGAGTTCATAGATTTTGAAATGGATACCATACCTCATAATGATGTAGGATTATTTATTTATAGATGAGAAAAGAGTTACAATAGATAACTCACACTGATGAGAGACATGAATATTAAAAATATATAATACTCTTAACACTCACCCTCAAGCTGAGACATATATTTATCATGCCCAGCTTTTTACATAAAAAGTGGACACATGGTACATGCACCCCTTTTGTGATAATATCTACAAGTTGAACAAAGGTTGTGAACATGGCCAAAAGAGATATTCTTCTTCTCATAGTCTTCTTGAACAAAGTGATGATCAACTTCAATATTCTTTGTACACTAATGAAAGATTGAATTTGTGGCAATCTTGATAGCATCTTAATTGTCACACTAGATATGTTTCGGTTTCTTAAAAATATACTCAATATTCTATAGAATTTGTTATGCCGAAATAGTCTTTGCGGTCACATATGTTATGGAACAATAATCTGACACTTCACTTAATCAGGAGACAATCATCTGCTTCTTGCTTCTCCATGAGATCAAATTTCCTCCGAAAAATACTGCAAAATCAGATGTAGATCTCTTAGAAAAGAAAAATCCAGAATAATATGCATCACAGAATGCCTCAATATCTTTATGTCCATGATCAGAATATAGAAGACCTAAAATTAATTTGGGTTATTGTTGGGGATTCCATAAACTGACTTTGATAACAACACAATCAATATTGGGTCGAGTCATCATCCAATACTTAAGCTTCCCAATAAGTCATTTATATCTCTTGGGTGAAGGAAACTTCTCAGTGTCAATATGAAGTGATTTTTCTACAGGATCGAGGGATGAGTCAACCAAATCAACTCAATTAATTCCAGTATATTACAGAAGATCAATAATATACTCTCTAAGATAGGAAAAAATCGGTATATCTGGAGACCTCAATCCCTAAGAAATGTTGTAGTGGACCCAAAACCTTAGTGTGAAAATTCTGATGAAGGATTTGAGTTGATAAATGTTGGTAGTATCACTACTAGGAATGAAAATTTCATCCACATAGAATATCAAGAGAATGTTGTCTCTTGTAGGATTGATAACAAAAAACAAAATAATCTTTTATACTTTGACACATGTCAAACCTAAGCACAACGGTGCAAAATCAGTCGAACTGAGAACAAGGTGACTGTTTGAGGTCAAACAATGATAGATGAATGTGAAAAAACCTTGAAAGAATCCCCCTGAGAAACAAAGTCTAGTGGTTGCTCCATATAAACTTCTTCATCAAGAAAATTATGAAAAAAACATTTTAAACATCTAGAAGATGAAGAGGCAAGTGATATGAGGCGACAAAGGGATAAATAAGTGAATCGATGTAATCTTGGCTACCTGAGAAAAGGTGTCAAAGTAATTGATGTCATGCATTTGTTCATAACTTGTGGAAACAAGTTAGTATTTGAGACACTATTAAGAGAACTGTTGGCATTGATGCGCACAATATAGATCCACTTGCAGCCAACAACCTATTTATCTGAAGGGAGATGGACAAGATCCCAAATATGATTGGTTTCAAAGACCTGAAGTCCATCCTGAATTTCCTTTAACTAGTAGGGATGATATTTTACATCAACTACAGTGTGTAGTTTCGAGTGAGAAACCAGTGTTGCAATAGTGCCAATGGTAACCATAGATAAGCCCTGATAATATTTACATGAGCAGAAACCTTTGCGAAACACAAAAGGAAACTTCGGTGATGAAGGGTCGGGAGAAGATGAATCGTCAGGTGTGGTAGCAGCATCATGACCCAGAGTAGTAGGTTTTCTATATCAGTGAGTATATACCTTACCAAATCATGATCCAATAACATCACTAGGAAGATATAGGGTTGGTGGGGGTATCAAGAGAATATAGTAAAATAACATCGAAATCATGAACGACAGATAATGATGGGAAATCGAGAAAAGAAAAAATTAAGGATTCAAAAAAGGAAACGTCAACCAAACCGAGATGACATAACAATGAAAAAATAGAGAGAAACAATGATATTACCACTGAGTTTAGGAGTATCCATCAAAGATTCATTTTAGAGCGCGCACATCAAACTTGGTAATTTATAGGAAAATATCTTGAACATAACACACAGAACCAAAAATGCATAGAGGAAATGATTGATGTGATGATGTTGGAAATAAAGAATGAAATTGTGTCTCCCTGTGAAGAAAAAACGATGGGAGTATATTGATAAGATAAGTGGTTGTGAGAATGGAATATCCCCAAAAAATGATTGGAACTTTCTTCTAAAATAAATGGGAACAAGCAACTTCTAACAGATGACTGTTCTTTCATTCTACAACACTGTTTTGTTGAGGTGTATCAGGACAATAATTTTAATAAATAATTTTATACTCATCGAGGGAATACTAAAAAGGTCTAGATAAATATTAACGACCATTATCAGAACACAACCAGTGAATTTTGACAGAAAACTAGGTGTGATTTTTTGATAATTGGAGTCAAACACGGTAAAAAATTTCAGAATGATTTTTCAAAAAATAGACCCAAGTCATTGGTGAAAAATCATCGATGAAAATAACAAAATATAAATAGGCCAGTTTAGATAGACTAGGACCAATTCAACATATATCAAAATGAACCAAATGAAAAGGAGTGGATGTGTGGGGGATTGCTCAGGGAACATAGGTGACATGATGATGTTTTGCATAATGAAAAGACACATGGTTAAAAGGAATAAGAGGACCCAACCCTTGAAAATTTTTATGAAGAATGGGGGTAGGTGGATAACCAAAGTGATAATGAAGTTGAAGGGAATGAGAAGAAGTGGCAGGATAGGAAAGATTTGGGGTTGAGTCAAGCACATACACACCACGCTGAACATGTTCACTACCAAACACCTGAGTCGTCGAATCCTCTTGAAATATAACCAAAGTAGGTGAGAATATGGTCTGGGACTATAAATCAAATGAAAGTTTACTAATAGATATTAAATTAAAGGGACAAATTGGAAAAAAAATGAAACTACAGATAGCGTTAAGAAGGACATAATCGTACAACTCCCATAACCAGCGATCTGTACTGTCTGACCATCGACCACAGTAATATCCCCTCCAATTGAAATCGTGTGATAGGACTAAAGAATACCTGCATCCCTAGTGATTTTCTCTGATGCACTAGAGTCAAGAACCCATTAGATGGACCGTTGGGATAGAAATGTTATTGGAGGATCGCCATGAGCAACAGTTACATTCGATGATTTCATAGGGTTATAGAAGACCAAAAACAAAGGGTCGTTGGGTGATGAAGATGCACGTTGAGAAGGTGCTGAAAGTGCACAAATGATTGACAATGGGTGCAGAGTCTTTATCCGCTGTGATCAATCATGGTAGAGGAAATAAGGATAGTTGGTGCTGAAAATGCACAGACGAATCATCTGGGTATCAATTAGGTCATAGAAGAAATATAATCATGGATAACGAAGGGGAGAGGTTGTGTAGTTTGGGGCATTTCATAGAGAGAGGTGATCGACCGGAGGGGTCTCACAGGGAGAGGTGACGAGCTGGGGGTTATTTCATAGCTAGGGGTGATCGGCTAGAGGGATCAGTGTATAGGGAGGGGAAGCACGCATGAGGCGTCACACAGAAACTGCCATGATGGAGGCATCATGCAGGGAGCTACCGTGTAGGGAGGGGTTGTCGCAATGGCGGTGCAGACACGCACATGGTGGAAGGGACCATCTTGCAGGGGGTCATCATGGAAGGAACCGTCACACGGTAGGCGGGACGTGTAGGGAGAGGCAATGGGAAAATGGATTCACACGCTAACCTTCCTCCGACGCCATGTAGAAATGGAAACAATACCTCACAATGAGGTAGGGTACTTTATTTATAAATGAGAAAAGGTGTACAATAGATAGCTCACACTGATGTGGGACATGAATATTAAAAATATCTAATACTCTTATCAATATTTATATGATAATAGTATTTAAAGAAATTTTGGTGTCTATGGCATTAGATCAACCATTTTAAAAGGGTGGTATTTTTTCTCTCATTCCTTGATAAGAGGAAAAATTACCATATCCATGTAAATCCCAGTTTTCTAGGAAACACGCATGGATAAAATAACACCCCTGGTTTTCATTTAAATTCATGTTGACCGGATTCAACCAAATGAGGCCTCAACAAATCATTATGTATTTATTACTGAGGTTTTACTGGGTGCTCTTGGTTGAAACTTCCAATTACAGCTCGAAGAGTCTCTCCCATTCCCATAAATAGCCATACACTTGCAGTCGTAGGTTTAGACCAGGTCATAAATTTCCATATAGGGGTTTAAAATCATTGGCCTGAGAAGAATAGAGCCATAGGAGGGTGAAAAATGATTTGAGGAAAGGGAAATTGGATCCCTTCAAGTGTAATATGACTTGTAAATATTTTTCGGTCAGTTATCTCAATGGGGAACGACTTGTATCCTCTAAAACTATGTTGTTGGAAGGGATAATATATGGGATATCAATTTTGGTATTAATTAAAAGATGATCCAGGCATACTTTATGTGCAGGGGTTGTGATGGGAACCAGGTATTTCAGTTAAAACCTAAGAATGGGAGCTTAGTGTTCAGTAATAGTCAGACTTGCAGAAGTTAATGAACAGAAAAATATATAAGGCCTTCAATCCCCTTAAAAAATGATTGAAAATATATAATATCCTAATAATATTCTTATTAAACCAATATACTAAAAACAAAAAGCATACTGAAAAGGTGGTTTTAGCAATTCAATACCAGGTCATACCCATCTCAACAAAATACAAGTCACAATACTAGGATCGAGGGTCTTCTTGAAAAAAAAATTAACACAACACTAAAGAATTCCACAAAAACTCTATCCCAGTGACAGTGCTATGAACATATTCATAAGTTCACAGTCTTAATAAACTATATCAGGCTTGTAATCTGCAGGGTTATTTCCATGTATCTGGAGAAAATTGGAATGGTCATCCGAGTTCAAAATCTGGAAAGTCTGTATGAACCAACACGGCCAATAAAAATCATTAATTAGACAAATGAATCCCATAAATTGTAGTGATAACTTGCACTGCACAAAAAATAAGAAGAAAGACTTAGAATCATGTGGACAATAACATGCTGAATTCCTAAAACTTTCCACCCTAGAGAAAAAAACTATAAAGAATTCCAAAAAACCGGGCATTAAAAAAATTGTGCACCTTTCCAACATTTCCAGCTTCTAATAACGACTTTTCAAGGACAAAGATGGACCCCACCTTTGAGGTGGCTTCATATGGGGCAACCAAAATACTAGGAAGTTCATACACCGCCCCCTCCTCCTATTCGACGCTCTATTCTATATATTAATTGTCGTGGTCCGGCTCCTTCCACGGGCGCTTCAGACCCTTGGATTTTTAGGCCCATACCATATATTAGAACATGCTCCAGTAGAGATGAGTGTATCAAAAGGATGAACAGTCCAAAGTAATGAGGATAAAGGAAGTCTACTAAGCCTCGCTTGAAAATGAAGTGTTAACTAAGGGTGTGCAGATTTTTTAAAACCTACCAAAACCATTGGTAACCAAACTAAACCGATAAATTAACCGAACAGAGTGTATCATGAAAAAATGAGGTATTAGAAGTATAAATGCGTTCAATATAAAAAAATAATAGGGATTTCAATAGATACATATAACATAAAAGAAAGTACAGAAACATGTGACCGTCAGAAAAGATAAAACAATTAGTAAAAAATTAAAAAACTTTAACAGATTACGAGGTGATAGAAAGAGAGATCTAGAGGGAAGGGGGGGGAGCCAGAGAAAAAATGACTTATTTTCTAGAAGGATCAAGGAGGGATCCTTCATGTTTGGTTCACTTCAACAATTCATAGAAACATACTCAACAAAACCCTAATTATTGCATCAATGTAGAACCCTGTGATCAACAAAACACAATATCCTGACTCAGATGAAATAAAACGTTAATAACACTAATACTGGTTCAATAAAAAAAAGAGATAATTCATAGATAAAGGGATAAAATCAGAAAACCCGGAAGATAAAATTGATTAGTAATCTGAAGGCAGATATTTGAAAGGATTTTATCACACTGATAGCCAAAGATAAGGATAAACAATAGTGAAAGGTTGATTTCTCAGATGCAGAACAGAGAGGCTCTATTCACAAGTAAATGGAAGGCAGGCACTGGGTGTAAGATAGAGAAGGTGGGATGGGGGAGGGAAAAGAAAGTATTTTTCTAATGGAAGGAGATGTGGATATTATATCCCTGGATATCTCTACCGAGGCGAGAAGGGGTGCTTCACAGGATGGACCGGTGCAGACCAAACCAAAGCCTGCATTTTACTGGCCAAGAAATGGCCAACCCATTTAAGCTGACAGTAAATGTAGGCTCTAAAAAAGTCCAATCTGTGGACAGGACTGGCCAGTGGGCCAGCCCGCATTGCATAAATTTCTTTAAAAAAAATTACAAGGACCAAAAAATTTACATATCCTTCATAATTCTTGTTTAATTTAAGAAATAAATTATCAAAACTTACTGGGAGGAAAAATAAAGCACCACAACAACTAAAATACACATATAAACAACATGAAAGCAATATGTATTTCATAACACCAACAAAAAACATCCAAACTAAACACTATTTATAACATAAAAAGTAAAAAAATACATGCAAATATTTAATTCAAAACACATTGTTGCCACATTGCAACCAATATAATGAAAATCAAACCAAGTAATATATAAAATTAACATAACACATAAGAAAAATTTTTAGAGATAAAAACATGTATTCTATTTCATTAAAAATAATAAATTAAACTTAAAATGAATTAAATGAACCAACAAAAATATCAAAAAGACATGTTTTCATGTTGATGTTGGAATACTATATCAAAAGAAATTAAATTTGGGTCCTCAAAGTAAATTAATAAAACATTTATACCAAATAACAATCAAAAAAGAATATAAATCAAGGATTTTTTTTAAATACATCTAATTATAAAACTATTCTTTTTGACCATCAAATATAAACATAAAAATACTGATTATTGAGAATGAAATAAGAACACCTTTGTGAGAAAGAGGAGTGAGCATATACTGCCATGACTAGAAATAAGGAATCACGACACTGTATCCATCTCAAAAAATGGAAAATCAGATGAATTGGGATTTAATAGCAACAATATATTGAAAAATTAAGATAACACAAACTATGTCTAACCTGGATAGTTGAAGGGAGGAGGAAGGTAATCAACAAAGATTAGGGTTTATCCCTCTCACTTGGTTGCAGCTTATCCAGAATCCTATCTGAAAGCCTTTAGTGGAGAAAAATGTAGGGTCAAGAAGATTTTGTTATGGTTTGGGTTATATGGATTCAGAAAAAGAGGAAAGCTCTAAATAGTTTCGGTAGAAGAAGTGTGGATTCGGTTGGTATGAAGGGATGTCCCACTACAACAGGAGAGGGAGCGTCGAGCAAGAAGAGGGAGGGAAGGGAGTCAGAGTGGCATGAAATATCCAGGTGGGAGATAGAATGATTGAGAGGGAGGGAGGATGGAGTGGGGGCACGTGGGACTGCGTGTGATGTGCGAGGGAAGTGAGGGGAGGTGTCGTTGTGTAATATGGTTTGTAAAAAACAAAAAAAGGTGGGGGTGGGCAATGAAAATCAATCAATATTTTTTAATTTCATGTTATGACCATAAATATTCATTTCCCCAAATAAAAATCAATCAACATTTTTAAAAATAAATCTTATTTTGTACTGGGAATCACATAAAACATCAAAAAAATCAATCTAATTATTTTTATAAGAGAAACATTATTTTTTTTTGTTTTATTGAAGTGATTTTTAAGATCCTCTAAAGTAGAACCATTGATGTGAAATTCAGTATTGACTTCTTCACTTGTATCAAATCTTTCTTGATTGAATTCATGTTCTAAATCTCCAAGTGGGAGATGCAATGACAAAGAGAGTGGGGGGAGGGAGTGGGGGTGTGTGGGACTGTGTGTGATGTGCAAGGGAATTGAGGGGAGTTGTCGGTGTTTAATATGGTTTGTAAAAAACAAAAAATGGGGGTCAATGAAAGTCAATCAATATTTTTTAATTGCATGTTATGGCCATAAATCATCATTTTACCAAATAAAAATTAATCATCATTTTAAAAATAAATCTAATTTTGTACGTGGAAGCGCATGAAACTCAACAAAAATCTATCTAATTGTTTTTATAAGAAAAAAATTATTTATTTTTGTTTCGTTGAGGTGATTTTTAGGATCCTCTAAAGAAAAACCAACTTTTTGAAATTCAATGTTGACTTTTTCACCTGTATCACATCATTCTTGATTGGATTCATGTTCTAAATCTCCAGGTGGGAGATACAATGATGGAGAGAATGAGAGGCGGGAGTGGGAGCGCATGGGACTGCATGTGATGTGTGAGGGAAGTGAGGGGAGGTGTCATTGTTTAATATGGTTTGTAAAAAACAAAAAAAGTTTAGGTAATAAAAATCAATCAATGTTTTTTAATTTCTTGTTATGACCCTAAATCTTCATTTTTTTTAAAAATCAATATTTTTAAAAATCAATCTTATTTTGTACGGGGAAGTGAAAAAACATAAAAAAATCAATCTAATTGTTTTTATAAGACAAAAATTATTATTTTTGTTTCATTATTGTGGTTTTTAAGATCCTCTAAAGCGAAATCAAATCTATGGAATTCAATGTTGACTTCATCACCTATATCAAATCATTCTTGGTCAAATTCATGTTCTAAATGCATCTATAAATAATTTGTTAAGTACAATGTCAAACAAACTTCATTGAATAAATTGAGATGAATTTTTTAACGTTTTAAATGCTTGATTTATATCCATCAACTAGTTTCATAATTTAATGTCATATTTCATTTGAAAGTACTAAAATTCAAAATGAAATTAATTCTCATATAAAACATTGAATAATACATTATACATTATGTAGAATGGGTATCAATGCAGGGTATATGCATGTAACTATAGAAACATATATTATGCACATAACTATAGAAAACTATATTATGCACATAACTATAGACAACTATATAATAAAAATGGAACCCAATCTGCATAATATATTTAATTGTATTGAATGATCACAACACAAAAATAAATGAAGAACAATTTGAATGATCACAGTGCATATACACCAATAAAGTGATACTAGAAGTTTTGTATTACAAGTTAAATAATAGACAAAAAATATTTTAATTCCCTTTATTTTCAACAGGGGTATATGCATTATGATAAAAAAGAAACACATGGTTTAAAATTATATGGTTGGTTTAAAAAAAGAGTTTAAAACTAATTAAATAAAGGAAATTAAAATGTATAGTTAGTTTAAAAAAAGTTTAAACCAACTTAAATAAAGGGAATTAAAATGTAATACAAAACATTCAATAAACTAACTATACATGTTAAATAATAGATAAGAAAGATTTTAATATTCATTATGTGGTAAATAATATACATAGGTTGGTTAGAAAAATTAAACCAACTACACTACAATGCATTGAAAGTACTTGTGCAAACAAAAACGTGTGGTAAATGTTGTCTTTGTAAATATATTTTCAATTTAGAATTGAAACATACGGGAAATTAAATATTTCATATCATTAGGTATGAAGATGACAATGTTATATCACTTGAAATAGATCATTGGGAGGTTTCATCATAAGGAACAACCTGTAAGGAAATAAAATTTAAAGTTAGGCCCCAAAAATAACTTTACATGTTATGTGAAACAGGTTTTAATGACGTACTCTGTGTTTGTTTAAAGAGTTCTTGAACTCTCTAATTTGTTCTGCATTATCTATAATGAAGAAAACATCGAAAGAATTTTTTTCTAATGATTGTTGTCGGTTTCATATATTGAATTCTAACACTTCTACATAGGTAAGAATAGTTTTATATTTGAATACGTATAGGTTAGCAGGAAGTATAAACTCTTCATTATCCTAAATTTTAGATAATTTCTTTCATTTCAATTTGTACATCCATAAGAAACGAATATATGATTATTATTCAGTTACCAGAATTAGTATATCTCTCAGCTCTAAAGTTGTTGTTGATATAAATTTCATAACCTATTTTTCAAAGAGGATGATCGTGATAGATCTATCATTATCATTGATTAGTAGTTGGACTTGTTATCTGAGAGAATAAAGTATTCAAGTTAGACCAAGTTTAAATTTATATCAAAGATGTCATAAATTTATATTTTTTCAATGAACCATTCAATGTATCAACAAATTATGTAATATAGAAACTTAACTTGTTTTATATTATAATAATCAATTTTTTTAAAATTATTAACAATATATGCAATCTATTGGCTGTAAATTTATATGAAATTCTTTAAAAGTGAATGATCATTGAAAAATACACCGTGATAGTCAGAAAATGTCATAAAAATTGAATATAATCTTGGGAATTTATTGATACTACCTTGGAATAGTTGACATAGGTGATGCATTACATTTATGACACCAAATGTTTCCATTCAAGTGATCTACCATCTTTCTACAAGAAATGAATGGTTCATAATACTGGTTGTTGTTACATTGAATTTTTTCACTATATCCATCGTTGTGCACTTTGTAACCTATAATCCAAGAAATTCATTATTAATGTGTACCATGATTTAACTCTGTTTTTGATTAGTCATGAGTAAAAATTTAACAGCCACTAATGAAATTTGTTATCTAAGATCGGTGCATGATCTAATTTTTACTATTGTTTTCTTCTTACTAAGCATCTGGAATAATTTTCTAGATGATATAGAACATATATTGGATGTTGTGGTCATGTTATCACATGTTTTTGGCAGTATTTTCATCATACTAATGAGTAAATAATGTTAATTAATTTTCAAAAGAAACAGCAGCACTGATTTAAGAAGTTTGAAGCATGAATATGTTAATGTAGATGTAATATTTGAAAAGTTACCATGACCAGTAGCTTAGAAGAAATACATCATCATATAGTAAGTTACAAATTATAGATAATATACAAAATAAATATTCTAATCTGAGATGAGTAAGACAAATGATCACCTATTTCTAAAAGAATGCACTATGGGAATTTTTGGATTGAGTGGAAGCTCTATTGAATTCATATTTTTGGTAACAATTACCATATCTAAATAAAGTTGAATGATATTTAATGAATAAACTGTACCACATTTTTCTTTTGGAATTTTATATTTAATATTAATGAAATATTGAAAGAACATAATGACGAGTCACTTTGCACGCACAAGTTACATGACTGAAATTTTAGTTGGTTTAGTTTCATCTTTCAAAATTATTGTAATTAGTTCACCAAATACATCCCACAAAGTGAAACTGATTGTTATTCCTCTATAACATTTAATTGTAAATGTAATATAAATTCAATTATAAACTTTTAGGGTGATTATGTTTGAAAATTGAAATTCAAATTACCTGTCATCAATTAGAGTTAGTTGAATTCTCATGCTATTTTTCCCCATGATTGGATTAGATAATTATTATGAAACTTTCCAATAACATATAATATAATATTACCATTAACGAAAGTCTAACATAAATTAAAAAAAAATGATAATAAAAAAAAAATTACCTATGATAAATTTCTCAGGCACCTTGCTTTGTTTGATGTCATCAGATGGAATGAAATTGAATATGAAATGGGAAGGTTTCATGTCAGAAGGTTTTATATGAGTGTTTGAGTTAAAAATGATTTTTTACTCATGATGACTTGCTAAATAATTCCCTTTATTTTCAATAATCTGAAAGTAATATATCACGTAACACAATACTTCAAGTAGAATAGTTTTTCACTTTTTTATAAGTTGTTTTTCACTAATTTTTTCTTGAATGGTTGTTTCCTACAAATTTTAATACCACTCATAGGTTTAAAATAATAGTGCAAATAATGATAAATAAATTGAATTGAATATTCATTTGAATAATGGTTGATGTAAATTGAATTTTGATATATATTTTCATTAGGATTTCAAGAAATTTTGAAATAAATAAAACAATTTTTTGTTAATAATATATATGCATACTCAGAGGTATGTACAGTTGCAAGAGAACTTCAAAGGCATGGGAATTTTCACGAGATGTAGAAGTATTATTTATAGCATGTGTAATAACTTCATTGCAGTAATAAACTATGTGAGATACAATGTACATATTTGGATGCATACTCCACATATCTATTAATTGTTGTAATATACTTTGTGGAAAGTATTTCAGATGCAACCCTATGAAACAAATATCAATCAAGCAACCCATTTACATATCCATTTCATAGGCAAGTTTGTGGAGTAATATACTCATAGAGTATGCTTAATTTATTTTTTTCACATATTGTATGCAATAAAGAGATGTATACTGGACATATATATTAATTACAGTAATATATTACCATAATTAAGCTAATTACAATAATATATTACCGTAATTAAGCTACTTACAGTAATATAATCTATGGTAATTGCAATATTCAAACCGGTATGTGTAGTACATTTTTATTTAGATGTATACTCTACATATCTTTTGGTTTAAACTACAATTAAGTGCAACATGCATAGTTACTTTTTTTCTTAATCAAGTACATGTGAATTTCCAACATGCTTTACCTGCCCACCTATTGTTCATATTCAAATTTATATATATTTTCTCTATGAATTACATGTATTAATACTCTATGAGACAAAATGTATGGAGTAATATATTCATGTAAATTTTGGTGAGATACAATGAATGCACTAATATACTGACTAAAAATTATATTTTTATTTGATTTTGAATACCACTTTTTGGGTGAGTGGGAACCATACATGGGATTAACAGACCACCGAAATCCAGAAACCATGTAGAAGAAAATCACATTTGATTCAAAATTCAAAAAAAATCATGTGAACCACCTCGAGACACGGATCACGATCGAGCTGCGCCCCTGACGCTATCATCACCGTCGTACCATCAACACCATTAGAAGAACATCAAAAAAATCAACACCTTGGAAACTTTTGTCGTCACTGCCCATCGTTGGAGCCGGTGACTGGAACAAACAAACCATAGAAGAATGATTCAAACTCAGTGAGCTTCCTTCGTCGTTGTAGCCCTTCAAACGAACTCATACCATCACCATGTCACACACCTATCTCACAAACCACACCTAGCATAAAATCACCGCAAAAGCGAATCCCGCGTAAGGTTTCACTGGAGCCAAAAGGGGATAAACGATCCCCAACTCGACCCAGCCTCCGACAAATCACCGCCAAAGCACTCGACTTCATCAAAAAACACACCGGCGCAACAAAAATCTAAAAACTCCGGAGCAGATTCATCCAAAGCATCCCAACACAAAAACGCAGCAAATGAAAGGCACGTCAACAAGTAATTCCATAATTGAATAAATATATGAGATAGTATATATGAAATAATATATATTGTGAGATAAAACATATTTAGTATTAAATATGTGAAATACAATACATTTTAGTGACATACAGTGTATCCAGTATTACATGAATGTATGCTCTGTGAGATACAATTTATGCAGTAATATATTCCTGTACATTTCAGTGAGATGCAATAAATCTGTGGGATGCATTGTATGCAGTAATATATTTCAGTACATTTTAGTGAGACACAATGTATGTAGTGAAATACAATGTATGCTTTATGAATACAATGTATGTAGAGAGATAAAATGTATGAAATTTGATACATTCCATCGAGATACATTGTATTCTCTATTAATACACTGTTAGTTCATGTGATTTATCAATATTTCTATTAAAATATTATCATATTTAGAACTATTTCAAGTGTTTTTCTTAAATTTCATACACGCAATACATAATTATAACATACATCTGTTAGTAGATAGTAACAATTCAAATAGGCTCAATATAATTATTAAATAATTAGAAAACATATATAAACATCATGCTTAATACAATGTATACCATATCTTAGATTTTAGTATTTATAATTGTCGATGTAAAGCTATAATATCTAACTCACATTTTCATCAGTAAAGAGTAAATCAATTACTTCTATATAATCTTAGAATTTTGAAGACCTTACGAACCACATCTGAATGATGTGTACTACAATTTTCAATGTTTCATCATCTTCAATAGAAATTTATCGCAATTGAGTATCCAAATAGTCCATTTTTAATAAATTTAATTAATAATGAAAAAAATAATTTTTTTTAATAAATATAGAATCATTATGAAATGAGTAACATAAAATAAAAAATAGGTTAAAGCTATAAATTTTCATAAAATGTAATAGTTCAAATTTCATTATACCTAATGTCAGTTTTGAAAGATTATTTATAAACAATGTTAGTTGTATGCCTCAATGGTTTGTTATTATTGTCACATGTTAGTAATTTCAAACCTCTCTTATTTTTTACTCTGGATATTTCTACATATAATCGACCATGACCAAAAATAGTTAATCTTAAGTATATGCCAACAAAATAAAGATATTGTCCTTGAATTTTGTTAATAGTCATTGCAAATGAAATAGTTAAAGGATAATATCCCATTTAAAGATTGAATGGACACCTAGAATCTGAATGAGTCATATTTACTCTAGTTATGAAAGTATGTTTTCTATAATGAGTGTCGGTTAGAATCTGAGCTCGAATTACATGACCTCCAAAATTCATGATTATTAATCACGTTCCGTTACAAAGTCCATATGATTGGTCTACATTTCTCAATAACATAATTGATACTCCCACTCTGAGAATTAATCTATGACATGGAAAACCATAGATATTGATTCAATTTAGAACGTCTAGGGTATATATGTTCTCTGGTGTGTCTCTATCTAAACTTTCTTGGAAGATTGAATCAAAATTGAGATAGATCTTCTCTTTTTTAAAGGTTGGGTCCGAAGCCTCATTTTTATTATTAAATCAAAGCAAATACCTCTTTTAACTAGGTAGAGGTAAACCCATTACATATCCCGAAGGCCCAGTGGGATTTTAGCCCATAACATAGCTCGTAGGCCCAAATATATGGCCTAATTCACATTCTATGAATAGTAACCCGCATGCTACAGTACTCGCACAGTACCGCCGCCGCTACAGTGTCCTGCCGCCACTACAGTACCCACTGATGAACAGTGTCGCCGTTGCTAAAGTACCACTACAGTACTGCTACAATACCTTCGCCCAATGGGTTTTGAACCCCCATTTTTCATGTAGGATTACGGGGTGCTTACCACTAAGCCAAACCCCAACTACATAGATATTCTCTTATAATGAATGATAGCATGAAATCATTCAATTTCTGGATAACATCACATGTTGGTGCTAAAATTTCTTGTTATTTTATGTATTGTGGATCATTGTACTTCATAGATAAAGAGGGGTATGTGCTTTGAATAATAACATCAAATAGGTTTTGAAATGAAGTATGTAGACAACCTTATGTAATGTGAATTTCTGTCTCACCGTATGTTTGATCACCAATAACGCCATCACCTAATTGCATAATCCAACTTGAAAATTCTTAGAGTTCAAAAGAGTCCATAAAGTTTTTAGAGTAAAGTAGTCTCATGTTCACAGTGAGGTGAATAATAAGATAATGTTTCCATAGATAATAGTAATTTAGAATTGCAAATACTATATCACTTCTATTCCCACTATGCACAACCAATAGAATCTACTAAAAATCTCCACCAAGGATGGTTGTTTTTTCCACCAAATGATAGATAAGAAGCATGCATGATCTTTTTTGACCTTATGTTCCTCAATGTATAATCTAGAGATTCAATGTAATATTTGTGTATCATTGGTTCCTCATCCCAAATAATTAAATTTTTTCTTTGTAAAAGTTCAACCAATTCACTTCCTTGTTGTATGTTTCAAGTTTATTTATCTATAACAACAATTTGAATACAAAATAAAGAGTGTATTTTTCTCCCACCAAGAAGCATCAAGGATGTTATACCACGTAAAGCTATAAAAAGTAAAATATGTCCATATGAGTGAGGTTGTGGCATTATTATTTTCCATAAGAAAGTTTTATTTGTGCCTCTATATCCATGTGAAAAGAAAACACCTATGGTGGGAATGTTTGATTCATTAATAATTGTGGTTAGCACATTTTCTTGTTCATTGGTCAGTTTTCCATTTATAATAGAAAATTATTCTCAAAGGTTGTCCTTATTATAATTTTTTTCCTGATGAAATCAATTTATTTCCAATGAATGTAGTAAATGAATCTAGAAGATGTATAGAAGGATAATTATTCAATGATCTTCTATGGGAGTGAAGCATGTTTTCAATATCCCATAATGTATATTGTTTTAGTTGATGATCTGTGGGATGTATTTCTATTATCATAAAATCTTATTAGATATGAATAAAATATGTATTTATGAAATAATTTCTATCAAATAAGGGAATAAAAAATATTTTCAGGGTGAGACTCATGATATAGAAACAAGATAAAGTAATAAATTTAAATTTCTAATAATTACTTATTTATTTCAAACAAAGTAAGATGGTTTGGTTATAACATACCGTTTTTAATTATGTGAATGAGTTAGTTATTTATTTTAAAAATAATAAAATAGCACTTGAATTTATAATAATAAATTATTTCAAAAAAATTATGTAAAAGGTTTATAAAATCCAATTATACTACATGTAGTAGTGGGAATACAGTTTTTAACTCTATGCATTCTTTAAATAAATGTTAATTAAAGTCTCTATGGAAAAAATTATACTTTCTCAACATAGAATTAATGACTATTATAGTAGTCTAAAGAAAAAAAATAATTTTTTTTGCATATCATTAGTGTTTATACCCAACATACAACATATGCACAAAGTAGTAAGTAAAATAATTAATATATATGATTAAAATCAATAAATATTTTGATATAGATATACATTTCAATGTTCAATTATAGAATTTATATGCTTTAAATGAATATTTACATCACTAGAATCCATTTTAAAACTGAAGAGGATATTTTTCACAATACCTGAAATGCATACAATTGCATGAACTTTTGGAAAGATAAATGGATATTATATGTTCAGTTATTTAGATAAATAAAAAATAGTATGAATATAGTATATATATCAGTAGTAAATAACATGTAAATAACTTGTTATGTTGATTATGTCAGATAAAAACATAGTTATTGACTATATACAAACAAGAGTAAACATATACACAACAACACTAAATTTTGAATACGAATACCCCTAGAAATTTAATATTGTGTAGTGTAAATACAGTTGTGAGTTCTATTTTAAATGCACTAAATTAATGAAAAAAATTGAGAAGAATATGAAAATCGGAACTCTTTACATTATGTAACTTATAGTTATGTAATAAGTAAATATAAAAAGGATAACATAATATAGTAATATAAAATTCATATAAATTGGAATTGTAACATATTTTGTTGAATATATTTAATATATTTAGTAAATATTTTACAACTACTACTCCATAAATGGTCTGGTCATGAAACTATGTTTGAGAATAATTAGATAGAAAAAAACCTCTTTAAGGAATTCCTCATTTCCAAAATTGAAGTCTCTATAATATCCTCAATGAATTATGTATCATCACTAAGTAATCCCAAATAACATTAGGATTCTCATAAAGTGCGATAGATGATATGATTTATATTCAAGATATCAGTTAAATAAGTTGGATATCTGACTTTAATGAGAAAAATTTTAAGATAATATAACTCTCCAATTATAGGAGGAACATAATTTAATCTACCAATATAAAATTCTCACTTTCTGGGATATCTCTTCATTATAAACTATGGTAACAAATTTGAAGTAAATCCAGTATATCTGAGATGTTCTACTTTAGGGTAAGTTGGGTTTGCTTTGAACCAAGTGGTGAACATTGTTTAGGCAATTTTTATTTTTGATAGAATGTCATCAATATGGGATCCATCCTAATAAGATGTGTTTTATTCACCATGAAAATGGAAGTAAAATCTCTTAATTAGGGGAAACATGAAATGGATTTCATAACCATATATTCTCCAAGAATACTCACACGGTGGAATATATCGACGATCATAGTAATTTTTTTTTCTCATCTACCAATTTTGACCTTCCTATGTATTTTTTACCATATAGAGAATATGTGACTTATTCATGACCTTTTTTGATGTATTTAAACAAATAATTTATTAAAAATAACTGATTATATGTTTTAATGTTTAGGTGAGCTTGGTATTTAACCAAAAGAGATGAATTATAAGGGAAAACCTAATGATTGTCCAGTTTAACACCATTCTTTGATACCGTTCGACCTCTTTCTCATATTCTATATGTAGAATATACATCCTCATCAAAACTTTAATACTAAAAAAAGTTTTTGGAAAAAACTTTGACCACGTAAAAGTTTTTCATGCAAGGTAATCATGGGTTATTAGCACCACATTGTCCATGAATCATGTAGTTTTTTACACATTCATATAAATGAGGTTACTCTCTTTTATCTGGTATTTCTATTGAAAGTATCTGATTTGTAGAATCATTTATTGATATTTTATATTTATATTCAAGGAATACAGGTACATGGACATGAGACAGACCACATTTTTAAAATTCAGTGGTTTGTACACCTATATAAAGATGTAGTTCAATGTTACTTGTATTTCATTTTTAAAAAGGCTATAATGAAATATTACAATTAATTTGAAGGTAAAAAATGATACATGCTTTATAATTTCCAAAAATAAACCCATCTTTTAAATATTTCATTAAATGGTCAACTGTGACATTGAAAACCCTTGATAATTTTTTTTGGACAATCCGTTGGATGTAGGTTCTGACTTTTAAGAAATCGTGTAATGTCGGGATAACACGGGTTGCATGTGAATGTGAGGAAAAAATCTAGATATCCAACCTAGTTACAAATTTTCATTTCATCATGATAATTTTGAATCATGTATCTTGGTCTACCAGTGAAAGATAAAGGAAAAATAATATGTTTTCTGTAAAGTGTACCATCACACTCACCTCTTAGGAAATCTTCTTGCAAACCACTATGTAACTCAACTCTTAATTGTTTTTTTATTAAATATAATGAAGGAAAAACGTTTAGATTCAACCATTGTATATGCATTAACTACAAAATGTTTTAAGATTCGTCTTGAATTTAAGAGTATCATGCGTTGATTTGGTCTGAATTGAAACTGGCATGCTAAGTACTCTCTCATTGTTTATTTGTGAACTTTTGAAGTTATGGAAGATGAATTGTGATAAAAATTATTATAATACCCATATTTACTAGTGAAAAATATTATGGTATATTACAACTGAAGATATAGATGATGAAGTTCATCTATACGTTGCAAATCACATGTCATGTTTGTATGATGATATCTCTATCCTCATTAACATCTTCAATATCACCAACTATTAGCATTAAAATTTCTGATGATGTTGGAAATTTGTATGTATGTGAATCTAATCCCCTTCATCTAATAATCCCTAGATTAAACTTTGGGATAGAATTTGTATTGAAAAAATTCCTTAAATTTCTTAAAGTTTCAAAGGATAAAATAACAACTTAGGGGGGGGGGGGGTTGAATTAGTTGTTCACTTTGATAAGTTTCAATGCTTTTTAAAAACTTACCCCCTACAAAATGTTAAAATATATTTTATTATCCAATTTTTATAAATACTCATGCATGAAAAATTTGGAAATAAAGTAAATCACACAAGATTTACAGGGTTTGGCCTTTGTGTGAGAACAGGCATCCTTGTCATAGCCACTCCCGTGGGTTTATGGAAATCCATTATTATGAAGAAGTGAATACAACTTGTGCCAAATACCATTAGACACCTTCTATCTCCCTATAAGAAAGATTATACTGAATCCTATAATTTTACAAAGTTTTTTACAAAACAATTGATCCAAAAAAAGAATAATTATTTGTTCAATTTTCTCCAAAAAAGCTCATTCTAGATATGATTCTTTTGGATCCAATTCTCTCAATCTGATGAGGTCAATAAGATTCTCCCTTACTCAATCTAAACTTCTTAAACTCAACTGAAATTCTCAGTCTGATCTTCCTATGTCCGATTAACTTAATATGATGGAATCAATATGATGAACCCATTCTCAATCTACAAAACTAAAACTCTGCTCAAACATTCAATACGATATTCTCAATACAATGTTTCTCAATATGATTCTCTTTTTTGGTAAATAAAACCTTTAGGTGTCTGATCTTCTTCAGAGATCTCAATCTAGAAAGAACTTTCACTTGAATTCTTTATCGCTCTCCCTTTTCTGCTTATGTAAAAGTTACAATGAATGAAATATATAAGAAACTATTTATAGGCAACTCCAAAAATAAAATTAGGAAGCTTGAAAACATTACCCACTTCCTCAATTTACAAAAACTCTAAAAAACACTCAGATTTAAACTTAAAATTAAATTTCTTCAATCCTCCTCTGATTTATCCAAGATTTATAAAAAAATTATTTTCAATTTTGAACTCTTCAACTATTTATATAAAACTTCTGGAATCTTATTTTTAAGTCTTCTTTGTAATTAGCTCATTACGACTTCCATTTCTTTCTTAGATCATTACTATTTGTTTCCTTCTCAGCTCTCTATTTCTTTATCTTCTCATTATGATTTCTATTTATTTCTTAGCTCATTATGATTTGTTTCTTTATTATCTCATTATGATGCCTTTCTTTCTCAACTCATTTCAATTTCTATTTCTTTCTCAGCTCATTATGATTTCTGTTTCTTTCTCAGCTGATTATGATTTTGTTTTTTTCTCTGCTCGTTACGATTTCAATTTCTTTCTCAGCTCCTTATGATTTCTCTTTTTTTATTAGATCATTACGATTTATATTTCTTTATCAACTCATTATGATGGAATTATTCAATCTACAACTTTTAAACTCTTTAAACTTCACAATCTTTAAACATTCTGACATATTGAAACTTCTAAGTTCGGTACTTCTGGAAATGATACAATATTTAAAATTCCTCCATTTCTTCAAAATCTTTTATCATGAGTATGTTTCATGATTTATGAGAACTTCATGATTAGAAAATAATCATCTGACATATTTAGAAAGTTTGAGAACTTTCTAACTCATGACTTCACATTCTTCAACAAACCTCTTAATCATTATTACGAATTTCATTCTTAAAAACATCAAAACATGAGTTCAAAACACCATTTCCAGAAAACAAAAAACTTTTCTCCCCCTTTATGTATGGGTTTGAACAATCAGTAACTTTCAACTTTCTTATAGAACTCATTAAGATGTACTGTGTCCGATTCCTAAAAATCAAAAACAGTCTTATACAAAAAGTTTGGTTGTTAACAAATACAAAAACTTTCTTAAAACAATTTATCACAAAAGGTTCTTCAATCCCCCCCTTTGGATTTGTTGAAAACCCTTGTTAACAACTTTTCTAACTATCAAAAGTTTTTCACAACGCAACTTTTGTAAACAACTCAAGTTTTTTTTTACTTTTATCAAAACATATCCTTTCTTAAAAGAGTGTGTCCTGACACCACACTACTATATAAAGTAATGTTTTTGAAAGAATTACATCCCTGAATGGAAATTAAATTTTGCGTCCATGTAAATATAAAACCACCTCACGTTTATCTTTTCTCCCCCCATTTTATGATAACCAAAACATCAGATTCATAAAATAAAGATAAGTAAAAACTTCTCACAAAATAAAAAGTTGTTAATTTCTCCCCTCCCCCATTGTCAATATAATCCAAATCATGTTGGGGGTTCTTTCTTATGAGGTTTTCATGACTCCCTCCCTCCAAATATTCCCCTACTGAGCTGGAAATGAAGGAAGATATATAATGACCCCTGAGTCCTGACTCCAGTAGGTCCCAGGGTGATGACCATCCCCAAGGGTATAGAATCTCATGAAATGGGAGGCATTTCCCTTTTTATAAGAAAACAAGATTGGGAGATAAGATGGTTCATCCCAAAACAACTCCAAGATATATATATATATATATATATATATATATATAAGAAATCTAAAACCATACCACATGCTTGTTTAAAATATAACTGTTACAAAACAAAAGTTTGCAAAGTGAATACTAAAAACATGGCTAAGCAGTGACACAAAAATTGTCCCCAAGTTCGACCTAGTAATGCCCAGTGGAAGAATCATACTAATAACCCTATGAGAAAACAACAGAAACCAACAAAACCTAGCAAGTAATACTACCCATCCAATCATTACCAAGGCACACTCACCAAATAATACAAGTCAAGTAAATTAATATACCAATAAAATCGATGTTTGGGTACTCCACACGACTTCCAATTGGTTAAATGCTCATACCCTAATGAAAAATGACTCGGTGCTTCCACACTCTTCCACAAGCCCCACGTCACAACCCGTCCACACACACCTGGACCTCAGAGCTAGTCCTACAGCATAGGAATACGAATCTCACCACATCCCACCTTCACACACTTGGTCCACAACAATACCATATCCCACTCGCAGACATCTGGGCCACAACTATACCACATCCTAGAGACACCTGGGAAGATCACCACATCTCATACTATAGAAACCTGGGAAAACATACCTCAACCGCAGACACCTGGGCCTCACATGCGCACCACAACCTACCCAAATAATCTTAGGCTACCAATCCCTTAAAGCGGGAGTAGGAAGTGCCAATAATTAGCCATCCATCCTCCCACCAGGATGTTGGGAAAATTCACCCTCCCCCATGACAATGGGGGTGTTCAGAACATAGTGCTCAACTAGGGTGGGGTTCATATAGAAAACACATGGAAAATACAAGTACATATATTTAGCATTAAATAATCAAGCCAAACCTATGGTTTCTTCCTAAATAAACAACTATCCCACAAAACTACCTTTTCTACTACCTCTAAATTCACAACTACACTATAAGACACAATTCAATTCATAACCCCAGCCAAATCATTTAACCAAATATCATTCTTTATTAAGAAAACCTATTTATTAATTCTATCCCTACCAGAGAAACTAACAACCACAACACACAACAATCCACACAACATAAAACACATAGAGGAATAATAACCACAGTAAAGGAAATCACTTCATATTTCCACTCCTTTTAACACCCATACCAACCACTTCCATCATCATTCTTTAAATTCATTCCTCCCAATCCATCCTATAAACAAGAAAACCCCCAAATCATGGTAAAACTTAGAAACACATATCATCACAACCAAACCCAATAGCCCCACTATATAACAACACTACACCCATCACATCCAATAACATAAACATAGCACAAACAAAAATTACAGCCCCACTGCACAAACACTACCCATCCATTCCACAATCAATCAATCCGAGATTCCATTACACCACCCATATCACCCAACCTTACAGTAGTGGTCTAAACCTTAGCACCACACAAGGCACAAGACAGAACAAAACCACATAAAGCACAGAGCCACACCAGACAAGGCAGGGTGTATTTTGATTTAGCAAACACTCGTTCTTTAATTCCACTTTGATAATTTAGGGGTTATCACCGAACAAGATTGATCCCGAGGCATCCATTTATTTAATTAGGTATACATGGTTAATAAATTTCATATATACACATCTGCTCAACATTTGATAAAAAAATTCATCACAAGTCATCCCGAGTGCACAAATAAAGACCACAAATGACTATGATTTTCATACAGCCCATACAACTCATGATATTAAAAAAATAAAAGTACGCAACACTTTTTCCCAAACCATGTTTATTAGATTAAATCAAATTTAATTATCTTTATTAAATATGGATTCAAATTCCCTCACATGGGAAAAATTCACACACCCACCCTGCATGAAACACAAATAAAAGGGTTGAAGGGATCCCTACCTCAAGAAACAGATGATCAACACCTCCTCCTTGCGCCAAACAGGGGGTGTGCAAGGCTCTAGGGAAATGAAATCCAAGGGTGAAACATGAACGGATGGATCCTTAGGGAAGAAAGGTTTTGGGGATGATCGGTAGTAAAATTAAAGGTAAATGTACAATAAATAAAGTTTATCGGCTTTAGAAAGGCCACATCCAATATCAATAGAAGAAACAATTTCAAAATCCATTAATGTCTGATCACGATCAAGAATACACATTTTGACTATATAAGAACCAATCGAGCATTAGTGATTTAAAGATATATTTTACTTCCTTTAAAATGGATTAAAAAACACTTAAACGTGGTTTTAAACTCATTTTATGTCAAATAAAATGTTAAAGGGGAGAATTTGGAAAAACTGGGAAAAGTTGGAAATTTTGACAAACTGTCGAAATGACTTTTCGTTAGGTGAGTCACCATCATGAGTGAATAGCGGGTGAGTCACTGATAAATGACTCACCACTGGATGAGTCACCGGTGTGAGCTATCGGTGATGAGATACTGATGGCAAGTCACTATTTGGAGATTCACCATTTAGTGAGTCACCATTCAGCAAGTCACCGTTCGGTGAGTCACCATTCAACGAGGCACTGTTTGGTGAGCTACTGTTTGGTGAGTCACCATCGCGACTCACCATCGTGACCCAACGTCAATGACTCACAATCATCAAATCACTATTAGTGAGTCACCTTTTCGAGTCACCAATGTGACTCGCCATTAGGATTTTCTACCTTCGCCACTTACTGGTGGATGACTCACTGTCAGATGAGCTACCATTGGAAAAACTAGATTTTTGACAAACTCTCTAAATGATCTACCATGAACTCTCAGAACACCTCAAATGCCAGATTTTCACAAAGTAATGAATAACGGAGGTCCAATAAATTACATAAGATACTTATTAAACTATTATCAACCTTGATAATTCAAAACCAACCTAAAAGAAATAGGGGTCCCAACAACCACCCCGTAAGATAACTCTAAAGGATATTACTATACTTGAATAACTACTACAATTTGGACATCCCAATGCCCAACAATAAACCACCCTATTTTGTTCAAAATCTAGATTGAAACCTCAACATCCAAGGACACCTACTCTAACACCTACTACACCAACTGGCCACAAGACACACCACAAAATCACTAAAATCTACACTATTCAAACATATGAATTAGGGAATTCTTTCCTTCGCATCAAGATATTATGCGATCTGGGTGATACTAACTCTCCCACATAGGTTTAATCACATATCAATTAATGCATCACAATTAAGAATCTATTCTTCCCCTTTCCAGTGTCAGGAATTTATTGCACACCATGAAACAAGGAAACAACTCATCTCATAAAAAACAAGGTTCAAGCATTACATTACAAAGGGAAACAAAAAAAGGAAAGCTCAGAAAAACTTTGGGTATTGGGCATGCATTTGCGTCTCCCTTTACAAAGTAATCTCCACTAGGGAACCATTCCTTAACAATAAAAAAACCAAGGGAATGGTCTGTCCATGCAAGACCTTCTCCCGATGATCCTGGATCTCTATTAGCCGCTCCAAGAATGATGCGTCATCTTCAACATCCTACTCTCCCCAGTTAATGGAATGAGATTAATCACGAAGAGGCTAATGAATATGGGAGATATGAAAGACGTCATGGACCTTCTCCCACTACAATGGTAGAGCCAACCGGTATGCCACCTTTCCAAATCACCCCAACACCTCAAAGGGTCTGATGAACCTGGTAGAATGCTTGCTCCCTCTATCGAACCTCGGATACCCACATCAAGGGGAAACCTTCAAGAACACATGGTCCCTAACCTCAAACTCTAACATCCTCGTCATATGATTAGCATACAACTTCTACTAGTCATGTGCTGCTTTCATCCTCTCATGGATAAGATGAACCTTCTTTCACATGCTCTTCACGACCTTGGGATCAAGAGCAACTATTTCCCCAACCTCTGTCCAGTACAAAAAAGAATGGCACCGTCTTCTATACAAATATTCAAATGGATCCATTCCAATGGAAGAGTGGTGGCTATTAATATAGGAAAACTATACCAAGGGAAATTTTCCCCTCCACGATCCACTAAGGTCCAATATGCATTCCCACAACATGTCCTCCAACATTTGGATGGTCCGCTCTGCCTTCCCATCTATCTGAGGGTGGAAAGCAATGCTGAGGTGTAATTGAATGCCAAAAGCATACTTCAATCCCATCCAGACTCGTGAGGTGAAACATGTATCCCAATCCAAAATAATGGATCTCGAAACTCCATATAGAAACTCCACCTCATCCACATACCTCCTAGCTAAGGAATCCACTGCACCCAACCCCTTAATCGCTAAGAAGTGATCTTATTTCGTCATCCAATCCACTACTAACCAAATATCATTGCAGCCTCCCTGGGCCCTGGGTAATCCTATGAAGAAATCCATTGAGATATCATCCCATTTCCACTCAGGGACATATAAGGGATACAACAAACCACCAGGTACACGATGCTCAGCCTTTACGTGCTAGCACACTAAGCACTTCGCCACAAACTCTTCCACTGCCCACTTCATCCTGGTCCACCAAAACTGCTCCTTAAAGCCACAATACATTTTATAAATTCTTGGGTGTACCATTAGAGGAGATATATGAAACTCACAGAGGAATCCCTCACACATAACCACTATAAAAAACAACATTACATAGAATATCATTCAATTCTGACCATCCTTCATTCATCCCTTCGTAGCATCACCCCAGTCAATGTGATCGCACATCACCTCTGCCTTTGAGTTTTCCCACCGAGACTCCTCCACATGTTTCATTAGAGTAGACTGCACCATCATCTTAAATAGATAGAATTTTCCGCCATCTATTATTCTATCTATGTGAAAGGTGAACAACTCCTCAATCACCTTCCAAGAATCTGAAGATTCCCGAACTACCTCATTCTACGAATTCTTGATCAAAGCATTAGCCACAAAATTTCCCTTTCCTTAGGTGTAAGATATTTCGAAGTCGTAGTCCTAGATAATCTACATCCACATCCATTTTCGCAAATTTAGATCTCACTGGGAAAAGATATACCTCAAGATCTTGTGAGCTGTGAAGACCCAAAAGTGATCCCCAATGAGATAATGTCACCACAAATTCAGCATGAACATGATCGCCACTAGTTCCAGATCATGGGTTGTATATTATGTTCATGGGTACATAGCTTTCAAGACTCACAATATATCACTACCCATTGTTGCATCATCATGAATCCCAAAACCAGATGGGAAGCATCACAAAACACCTAAAACATCACCCCTTCCTCTGGAAATTAGAGCACTGGGGCACTGACCAATTTCCCCTTTAGGTAGTCGAATGCTTCCGGACACTGCTCACTCCACAAAAAATCCTGGACCCTTCTAGTCTGAGTTGTCAATGGGGCTGCAACTCAAAAGAAATCAAATACAAACCTCTGGTAATATCCTACCAGACCGAGAAAACTGTGAACCTATGAAACATTCTTGGGTGCTTTCCAATAAATAACTACCTCAACCTTCAATGGGTCCACTTCTATACCCTACTAAGACACCATATGTCCAAGGAAGTGTACCTCTCTTGTCCAGAACATACACTTGTAAAACTTCCCATAGAGCTGGTGGTGTTGAAGGACCTCCAAGAAAGTCTTAAGATGCTCGATATGCTCCTCCTCTAACTTTGAGTAGATCAGGATGTCATCGATGAATACAACGACGAAATGGTCTAGGAACTCACAGAAAATGGAGTTCATGAGCCCCATGAACACAACCGGTGTGTTCGTAATACCAAATGACATAACCATGAACTCAAAGTGCCCATGCCATCACCTGAAACCATTCTTCGGGATATCACCCTCCTTCACTCTCATCTAGTGATATCCAGACCACAAATTGATCTTTGAGAACCAACATGCTCCCCTCAGATGGTCGGAAAGATCATCTATCCTCAGGAGAGGGTAACAATTCTTGATTTTTACCTGATTAAACCTCTGATAGTCTATGCACAACCTCAGACCACCATCTACCTTTTCAAAAACAAGGCTAGAGAACCCCACAATGACACACTAGGCCAAATAAAACCCTTCCGCATCAGATAATCTATCTGAATCCTCAACTCCCATAGCTCTAAAGGTTCCATATGATAAGGATCCATCAAAATCGAAGAAGAACTAGGTTGTAAGTCTATCCCGAATTCAACATCACATTGAGGGGATAGAGTCACAACTTAGGAAAAACATCCAATAACTCCCCAACAATGCTGGGAACCTCCTCCATCTCATCATCTACTGATTCCACTGATATCTAATCCAATAAGGATAGAAAAGGCTATACACACCGACCACCCACCCGATAGCTCCACTCACTAGAGAAGGACATGTTGACCATATATGTATTAAAATATGACTCTTCTCCAGAAGCATTCTATAACAACATGCACAGAGTACAACCAGCCGATGCCAAGGATGAAATCATAAATTTGCATCTATAATAGGAAAAAATCCCCGTGGGACTGATGTAGTCCCATCATTAGCCTATAACCCTGGAACACATCAAACAAGTTGGTATGACCTTTGACTGGTGTAATCAACACCAGGGGAATGATAAGTCTCTCCACATCTAGTCTCAAAGCATGGGCCAGAACAGCTGCAACAAAGGAGGGTGAAGCTCCTGAATCAAACAAATCACAAGCAAGAGTACTGAACAAACTGATTGCACCTCAAAAGATCTCTGGATCTACTGGGACTGCTACCTCTATGTAATATAACTAACCATGACCATATCCTCTTCCCCTATGCTGAAAACCACATCTTTGACCACTCCCAAGTCAAGGTCCCTTAGGAAAACCCTAAGGTCGACCTCTACTTACTCATTCTCCCCTCAGTGGAGTGTGATCATGTTGTCCCTACTACTAGAACTTCCTTACCGGTAACTACTACTGAGGTGGGTGATGGACCTACCCACCTCCACCATATTGATCTCTAATAGCCACTGGGAACTAATTCTGAATATGGCCACAGTTTCCACAAATGAAACACCGCGATCCCAAGTTCACGGGAAAAGCACGTAGACCTGAATGCTGAAATGAGAACTATTGAGGTCGACTCCCCACTGAATGAAACATGGAAGGACCTGGTTCCAGAGACCTATCATTGGTACCCTTTCCCTTATAAGAACCCTACTGGATCCCCTCTCACGGTAAACCTCCTCATGAGTTCATCCTCTCAACTACTTATGCCTTCTTCTAGACCTCCATGTATGTCGATAAGGTAAAGGGAGTAACCACTTACTGGAGAGAAGGAAGAAGTTCCTTATATAATAATCTTACATGAGACTCTTCATATGGAAATAGATCTGGAGAAAAGAAAGTTAGATCCTTCAACTTGATCCCTATATCTCGTACCGACATACTCCCTTGATGGAGTGAGAGTAACTCCTGCTTTTTCTCAACCTTCTTGGTGGATGAAAGAAATTTCATCTGAAACTCCTTCTCATAGTCAGCTCACAAAACATCATCCTCTTTCCTCTCTCCTAGGTACAACATCCACCACTAACATGTAGCTACCCATATCTGGCTCACTTCCAGATGAACCCAGTGATCCTTCAGAGCCTAGATTAAACTAAATGTGACCACAATCTCCTCGAACCATCTCTCCATCTCCATATCCAAAATTATACCATCAAACATTCCTAAAGGCTACCATTAGAAAGAACATAACATATTATTCCACTTATCATCATCCTCTAATCGATCAACCCTCTTTTGATCAGCCATTTCAGCTTATTGTACCTCCACTACCTGCACTACACACGGATGATGACTGGGTTCCATAGCTAAACAGGAAAAAAAGGAATTACTAAGCCTGAGTAGTATGGAAATTTATTTATGATTCATTTCAATTAATTTAACTCATTTCGTTATCAATTTCAAATTTCCCAAAACTCCCAAATTTAAATAAGAACACAAGTCATTATGATGCATATACCTTTCATAGGGTCTCTACCTTGATAATGGTGTAGCTTCACTTGGTCATTTGGTAGGCTCAGAGTCCTTACATCGGATCACGGGGGAAACTAAAATCTTGTGTCCTAGTTGGTGTTCCCTAGCTATGTCATGTACCAAGATCATCTAACATTGTTCCCCTACCAACCCATGAAATCCCCACTGTTCTTAACTCCAGAATCCATCCTATCTTTCAACCATCAGCCACTGATACAATTCTATCACAACCCCTCCCTCCAAAGATGCCCCTCCTAAGATGGAAATGAAAGAATAGAGATAATGAACCATGAGTCCCACCTCCAGTAGTCCCTATAGTGGTAACTAGTACCGAGAGTATAGAATCTCATGAAATGGGAGGCATTACTCTTGTTATAAGAAAAAAAGATTGGAAGATAATATGGTTTATCCCAAAACAACTCCAAGACACACACAAAAATATATATATATATATATAAGAAAGGAAAAACCATCCCACATGCATGTTTAAAATCTAACTATTACAAAACAAGTCTCCAAAGTAAATACCAAAAACATGGTCAATTAGTGACATGAAAAAGTCCCCAAGTCCGAGATAGTAATGCCCAACATGGTCCACGTTGTCCTCCTAAAAACCTAAAAGAATTTTTATATATGTAGTGTGAGAATACAAGTATACTCAGTATAGTAAAACCAAATTCTCTCGTGCACAAGTGTAAGAAACATACTAATTCCCCTGTGAGAAAACAACAAAAACCAATAACACGAAACATGAAATACTATCCATTCCATCCTCACCAAGGCACACTCACCAAATGATGCAAATCAAGTAAAGTAATATAATAATCACATATATTTTTGGGTACCCCACACCACTTCCAACTAGTTATCCACTCATACCCTAATGGAAATTGTATTGGTTCTTACACACACTTCTATAAGCCCCACATCGCAACCTTTCCGTGCACACATGGGCCTCAGAGCTAGTCCCACAACTTGGGCATATGAATCTCACCACATCCCACTTGCATGCACCTGGGCCACAACCATACTGCATCCTGTCAACAGTCCCCTGGGCCACAACTATACCACATCCTGAAGACACCTGGGAAGAGCACCACATCCCATACTGTAGACACCTAGGAAAGTATACCTCGCCCGCAGTCACCTAGGCCTCATAATCGCACCATAACCTACCCAAAGAATTTTGGGCTACCAATTCTTAGAAGCGGGAGCAAGGAAGAGCCAATAACTAGCCATCCATCCTCCCATTGGGATGTTGGGAAAAGTCACCCTCCCCCATGACAATGGGGTGTTTGGAACATAGTTCTCAACAAGGGTGGGGCACATATAGAAAAAACAAGGAAAATATAGGTATATATATTTAGTGTCAAACACTCAAGCCCAACCTATGGGTTCTTCCCAAATAAACAACCATCCCATAAAACCACCTTTGATGCTACCTCTAAATGCATAACTAAAAAACAATTCCCAATTCAATTCATAACCCCAGCCAAATAATTTAACCAAATATCATTATTTATTAAGAAAACCCATTTATTCATTCCATCCCTACCCGGGCAGCTACTAACCACAACATGCAACAATAAAAACAACATAAACAACATATAGGAAAAAGAACCACAATAAAAAAACTCACTTCCTATTTCCACTTCATTTAACACCCATACCAACTACTACCATCATCATTCTTAAAATTCATTCTGCCCAATCCATCCTATCAATAAATAAACCCCCGAATCATAGTCAAACTCAGCAATACATCTCATCACAACCAAACTTGACAGCCCTGCTGTATAACAACACCACACCCACCACACCCAGTATAACATAAACATAGAACAACCTGAACCTAAAACACCACTGCTCAAACACTGCCCATCCATTCCACAATCAGTCAATCTCTCAACCTGAGATTCTATTACACCAACTATATCACCCCACCTTACAGTCGTTCTCTCAACCTCAGCACCACACAACCATAGAAGGCACAAGACAGAACAAAACCTCACACAACACACAACCAAACCATACAAGGCAGGGTATATTCATATTTAGTAAACACCCATTCTATAATTCCTCTTTGATAATTTAGGGGTTATCATAGAGAAAGTTTTAACCTGAGGAATCAATTTATTTAACTGGGTATATGTGGTTAATCAATTGCATATATATACAATTGTTCAAAACATGATCAACAACAATCCATCACAAGTCATTTTGAGTGAAAAAACAAATACCACCAACGACCATGATTTTCAGTAGGAATATAGCCCGTACAACTCAAAATATTAATAAAGAACAAAAAAAGAGCATGTGTAACTTTTTTCCAGCCCCTATTTATTGGTTTAAAGTGGATTCAATTTTATTTATTAAATTTGGATTCAACTTCCCTCACATGAAAAACATTCATACACCCACCCCGCATGATACACAAATAAGAGGGACAAAGGGATCCCTACCTCAAGAAATAGATTATCAACACCTCCTCCTTGTGCCAAATAGGGGGTCTGTAAGGCTTTAGGGAAATGCGATATAAGGGTGAAACATAGATGTACATATCCTTGGGGAAGAAAGGTTCTAGGAATGCTCAGTAGTAAACATAAAGGGTAACGTACAAGGAAAAAAGGGTCCTAGCTTTAGAAAGACCAGATCCTATATTACCTGAAGAAATAGTTTCAAAATCCATTAAAACCGGATCACAATCAAGACTATGAATTTTGACTATCAAAGGACCACCTGAGTGTTAAAGATTTAAAGATATATTTTAATTCCTTTGAACTACATAAAAACACTTAAACATGTTTTTAAATTCATTTTACGTAAAATAAAATGTTAAAGGGGTGAATCTAGAAAAACTGGGAAAATTTGGAAATTTTAACAAACTGTCGAAATGACTCATCGTTAAGTGAGTCACCGTCACGAGTCACCAGTGGGTGAGTCACCAGTGGATGACTCACCACTAGACTAGTCACTGGTGCGAGCTACAGGTGATGATCTACCAATAGAGAGGCACCATTAGGCGAGTCACCGTTCGGAGAGTCCCCATTCGGTGAGTCACTATTCAGCGAGTTACCGTTCAGTGAGTCACTATTCGGCGAGTCACCATTCGATGAGCTACTGTTTGGTGAGTCACTGTCACTACCCACTATCAGCGACTCACTATTAGTGAATCACTGTTAGTGATTCACTGACATGACTCACTATTGGGATGACCTTCCATTTCCACCTATCAGTGGATGACTCACCGTCATATAAGCTACCATTGAAAAAACTAGATTTTTGAAAAACTATTGAAATGACCTACCATGGACTCCCAAAAGACCTCAAACACCAAATTTTCTCAATGGAATGGACCGAGGAGGTTTGGGCCCTTACATAATTCTATGAATTCATTGAAGGAGGCTGAACATGAAGTTACAGACTCAATTCCACAACTATTTCTTTTGGTATGGATTTTGTAAAAATATCAATAGTTTGATACTTTGTTGAGATGTATTCCAGAATAACATCTCCAACAACAACTTTATATTTTATAAAGTGAAACTTTATATCAATGTGTTTTGATCTTTAATGCTGGATAATATTTTTAGAAAGATCAATTTCACTCTAATTATCACAGAGTATCTTCAATGGTTTAGAAACTTTCACTTTCAAGTCTTACAGCTAAAATTTTTTCAACAACATTTGAGTACAAGCCTGAGTAGCTGCAACATATTCAAATGTAGCTATTCTCAAAGTTACTGAACTTTGTTTCTTACTATGGCAACACACACAACATTCACCTAATAAAAATGTTTCTCCTGAAGTTGATTTTCTATCATTACAATCTCCATCCCAATCGGCATCAATATAACCGTGAAACTTCATCTCACAATTTCTTTTGTATAATAGCCCATGTGAAGTTGTTCCTTTGACATATATCAAAATACACTTTTCTTCCAACATATATGATTATTTTAGATTAATTTTATACCTAACACACAAAGTCACAACATAAAAAATATCAATTCTTGAGGCTGTAAGTTAAAGTAAACTTCCTATCAGTTTATGAAAATTTTTCTGAATCACATTTTTTCTAGATTCATCCTTACTCAACTTTGTACTCATAGATATTAGAGTAGAAACTTCTTTGGATTATTCCATCCCAAAATTACTTAACAATTCCTTGGAATAATTTTCTTGAGATAAGAAAATGTATTTTTCCTTTTGTTGAACTTATAATACAAGTAAGAAAGTTAATTCTCCCAACATAGACATTTAAAAATTTGTCTTCATTTCCTCATAAATATTTTTATAAACATGTTCTATATCCCAAAAAATATATCATCCACATAAACAACTATAATTAGAGTTCTTGAAACAACATATTTCACATATAAGTTGTTGTTAACTTTTCCTTTTGAAAATTTTAACATTATCAAACAATTTTCATGTTTAGAATACCATGCATATGGATCTTGTTTCATCCCATACAAATATTTCTTCAATTTAAAAACTTTGTTTTCATCCTCATCATATAAAAACCCACAAGTTTTTTCAATGTAAAATTATTCCTCAATATTACCATTTAAGATAGATAACTTTACATCCATTTTATAAACTTTTTAATTCTAATGTGCAACCACAGAAAGAAAAATTCTAATAGTTTTAAATTTTGAAATTGGGGAAAAATTTTATTCAAAATACACACCTTCCACCTGTGCATAGCCTTTACAAACAAGCATGGATTTTTTTCTTGAAACTTCTCTATGTTCATTCAACTTGTTTCTACAAACACACTTTATTACAATAACATTTTTATTTTCTGGACTTGGAACAAGTTCTCATGTTTCATTTTTCTCAATTCGATCCAACTTTTCATTCATAGAATCCACCCATTAGTTGCATTTAATAACTTGTGAAACTGATTCCAGTTCAACTTTTGAGATAAGCGATGTATGATTTTATAATCTCAACTTTCTTCTTATATGAACTGAAGCATTATAATTTCCAACAATTTTTTTAGGATCAACATGTTTTTTTAAGGTATGAAATTTCAAATTTTCTCTCCCAACTTCACTTTCCTCATCACATGATTCATCTGAACCTAGATATGGTTGTTTTGACTTACTTTCACTATTTTTGGAAATATCCAGTTTGTCCTCATCAGAAATTCTCAACAAATTTTGTTAAATAATTTGTAATTTTAATTACATTCACATCACATGAGTCCACAAAATTTTGTAAATTTTTGTTCCATCATTTGTAACTTCTTCCATTTGGTGAATAACTAATAAATTTTCCTTCCTAAGATTTCTCATCAAAATTTCCTTGATCCACATTTTTTATTTTAAGTAAACATGGACTTAAAAAAACCTTGAAGTATTTCAATGAAGGATTTTTGTTATTCCACATTTCATAAGGAGTCATGTTGGGTTTTGGTCTCAAAAAACATCTATTCTGAACATGTACAATATAACTAACACCTTATTTATAGTAAAAATTTGAAATTTTATATTCAGTTAAAATACTTCTTCCCATTTCCACCATACTTATATTATTTATTTCTACTACTCCATTTTGTTGTGGAGTATATAGAGAACTATAATAAAGTTTGATACCATGCTTTCTTAGATTTGTTTCAAAATTATTTCTTGTGAATTCGGTACCATTATCTATTCTCAACTTTTTTATGGAAACCCAAATTTCTTTCTCAATATCTTTTCTGATGAATTTGAACATTTAAATAGCCTATAACTTGGGATTCATAAACATGATTTTTTTATCCGATTTAAATCATCAATAAAGTGATAATGTATACATATCCTTTTTTATATCAATGTCTCATCAGCCCTCATAAATCATAATGAATAAGATCATGTGGTCTGGTAGATTTAATCTTGACTCTTTTATGACTTTTGTTAGTCATCTTCACTTTTTGACAAGTTACACAAACATCTTCTTCTCTTATTTTCAATTTTTGAAAGTTTCAAATAACATAAATTTAGAAAGTTTGTTCATACTTTTATATACAAGGTTCCCAAGGCCTTTGTGCAACAATTTGTTTTCACCTCTAGCACTCAATTAATAAGAGTTGCTGAATTATTCTATTTAGAAGAGATTCTGACTAGTTCTTTCTCCTTTTGTAATATCTTCTCCATATTTCATGATTTTGATGATACAAAAATATTTTCTCAAAAAATTATTTTTTCATCATCACAAAGTGGACTTACACTAAGTAAGTTTTGTTTTATCCCATTAACAAATAAAAATTCCTTAAATTTCAACTTTTCCACTTCAATCTCAACCGTTCTGATTCCTCTGATTTTTAAGGAACTATCATTACCAAATGTAACTACTCATCCATCATGAATTTCAACATGTTTTAATATTTTTATATCACTTTTCATATTTGATAAACAACCACTATCAAATATATATAGTTTGTTCCTTTTACTTTATTTAAAATATATCTAAAAAATAAATGATTTTTCCTCAACTTTATTATTTTTAGATTGTTTTTATTTTATATCATAAGAAACTTTTTCCAGAAGGAGTGTCATACATCTTTCAACATGATGAATAGCCTAATCACATATTACACAAACATCTTCCAAAAATTTAAATTTATTTTTTGTTGGAAAGTTTCTAACATCTCTAGAATTCACCTTTTCAACTTTATATAAGTTAGGAAAGTTACTCATTTTAATTTCACTAGTTCTTACACTTTGATTAAACCATATTCCTGGTAGAGATTAGTTGTGCCAAAATTTATAAGCTCTATGCCCATAGATTCCAAAACACCAGCAATATCCATCAAATCTTGATTTTCTATTCAAGAAAGATCGTTCTCAATAGAAACATTGTTGAGGTTGGTAACTTCTTTCAACTCTAACACACTCAGGATGTGGACCATATTTTATTTTGAGTGAGTTTTCTACATTTGTAGATTTAATAGGTTTATCACATCCTTTCTCCACCCAATCTTTCACAACACCTTTTATAGAACCTAAAATGTTACAAAATATTAATTTTTTTGAGTGAAGATTTCACCCGATTCTCATTGAGCCTTATTACCAACTTTAGAATTCTCATCTTTTACTTCAAAATCTTTGTTGAAAATTTCATTCATCTTTCTAAAGGTACTTTCACACTCAAGAAGTTTTGATTGAAACCTATTAACTTCTGCTTTTACTACCATATTCTTACTAAGATCTTCAACTATATTTCCATATTCAACAATTCTATGTTTGTAACTTAATATCTTCTCAATTTATTCTTCCTCCTACATGATGACATATTTTCTTCCATAAAAAAATTCTTCACAATATTTCTTCGTTACTCTAATTTATTTCTTAAGAGTTTTTTTAATCAATACACGCTATAAGTTTTGTTCTAAGATGATACTATATATAAGATTTTCTCCACCTTATTCACTATCTAAGGAATATTTTGTTTTCTCAACTTTTGAAATGAAGGTTCTGAATTTTTCTAAACTTTTATCTTCAGAAGATATTTTTTAGTTGAGTCTGATTTATCTTTATTACTCAACATACTTATTTTGTTTCCAGTAAACTTCTTCTTGTATTTGTTTGATGAATTTTCTTCTTTATTATTTTTGTACTACTTCTTCCATTAATATTTTTCATCAGAATCATCTTGATATTATCTAAATTTCTTCTTGGGGTAATTCATAGAAAAGTGCTTGATTCCACCAAACTGAAAACCTATGAGAGGAAGTTTACCTCCATATTTTACTCTTCCTATCTGGTAGTTTTTAGAGATAAGAGACATAATCTCATCATTCAACTCATTATCTTCCTTATCTTCAGACTCATAAGGATCATATTCTTCAGCATATTGTATTTTGATCTTTCTCATAGCTTCAAAATCCATTTCATCTTTCATATTCTTTTTAAAAATTGGATCTTTCAACATTTCATAAGCAAAAAGTTATGCAATTAATCAAGAGATAAAACATCTTATCTTCAAAAGCGGAAAATTTAGAATCAAACATGTCTGAGAAGTTTTTCATAGGTTTCTTCATAATTTTAGAATCTTCCAAGACTTCTTTGAATACTATGATGTTGAAAACAATTTCATTTACTCTGGAAAATTCTTCATCAAAAGTTTCTTCATATCTCATTCCGATGTCTTCATACTTACTATGCCATATTTATAGCTTTTCTTCCTTCACTTTATTATTCCCTTCGAAAATAATTTCCAGCTTGTACCACACACTTTTTGAAGTATTGCAACCCAAAATATTCTAATAAACATTCTCTAATAAGGACATATGGATTTTATTTCTAGAATTTCCATCAACTTCAATGTTTCTCTTCTCAAAAAACATTATAGGAGCATCTTTCTAAATAGTTGGAAAACCAATAGTAGTAACATCAAGAACTTCTAGGCAAAGAGATTGGAGATATATAATGATCCTATTTTTCTATCCATAATATTTTTTGAAAAAAAATGTAGGAATTACTCTACTATTGAAAGAATTGATATTATCCATGATAAGGATTCAACAATGGAACCCTCCCCCTGATACCAATTGAAGTTATAAAGGACTGAATAACAACTGAGAGGGGGTGGGGGGGTTGAATCATTTTTTCACTTTTATAAGTTTCAATAATTTTTAAAAACTTAAACCCTGTAATCTGTGAAGATATATTTCCTCATCATATTTTTATAAATACTCATGCATGAAAAAGTAGGAAAGTAAGTAAATCACACAAGATTTACAAGGTTTGACCTTAGTGGGATAACCTACATCCTTTCCCTAGCCACTCCTGTGGGTCTATGAAAATATACTATTATAAATAAGTGAATATAACTTGTGCCAACTCTTGTTATACACCTTATATCTCATGATAGGAAAGATTATAATAAATATTATTAGTTTACAAAGTTTTTTACAAAAAAAATTATCCAAAACAAAAGAATAATACTTCGTTCAATTTTATCCACAAAAGCTCAATCTGGATCTGATTTTTCTGGATCCAATTCTCTCAATCCGAAGAGGTCAATAAGATTACCCTTTACTTAATCTGCACTTCTCAAACTCTACTCAAACACTCAGTCTGATCTTCATCAGTCTGATTGACTCAATACGATGGACTTAATATGATGAACCCGTTCTTAATCTACAAAACTCAAACTCTACTCAAACATTCAATATGATATTCTCAATACGATGTTTCTCAATATGATTATACTATTCCATAAACAAAACCTTCAAGTGTCTGATCTTCTTCATAGATCTTAATCTGAAAAGAACATTCACTCAAATTCTTTAGCGCTCATCCTTTTCTACTTATGTAAAAGTTACAATGAATAAAATATATGAGAAAATATTTATAGGAGACTTAGAAAACAAAATTGGAAAACTTGAAAAATTTCCCTACTTCCTCAAATTTCAAAAACTCTAAAAAATCATGTTAGGGACAATAGGGGCCTATATACCCTGAGAGGGGGGGGTGAATCAAGGTATGGATATTATTTTTCAAAGTTCTTTCTACCCCACTGGATCTTAACCTCTTTGTTACAAGGGTCACTTTGTTTGCACTTGTGTGGTTACTGTGATCACTTGTCTCCTTTACCTGATGATGATGCTTTAAATGCAATGTAGGGAAGTAAGCAGGCATACACAGAGATTTTTACTTGGTTCACCGCTAAGGGCTACGTCCAAGGAGCATATGCCGACAAGTTGCCGGTTCGTACCAAATTCCACTAGACTTCACTAGCTGTGGATTACAATGTTCGGGCTAGATCACTTCTATGCCCAGGCTCATTGCCTATACAAGGTTTAGGGTCAGCTCACTGCTTTCCCAAGGGTCACTCTCTGTTTCTCTCTCTCTGGCTCACTGCCGGTGGAGAGGATCACCTTCTTCCTCTTCCTAATCTCACTTCTCTGTGAAGGGAATCAACTTACAGTTTATAGACCTGTAGGTCTCTTCATTTCCATTAAGGAATGCATCTTTCTCTGTATGTAGATGCTCTGTTGAAGTTAAACTTTCACCCGTAGATGAATACCCCTTTGCCACTATCCACTGGGCAAACAACCTTTGGAAATACCTTCGCAAAGCACCCTACAATGCGAGTCTCCCAATTTCGCGAAGCTCAACCAAGCCTTCGCGAAGCTCCTGCCTTTTTGCGAAGCTCACTCGCGAAGCTCCTTCGCGAAGCACTCTCGCGATACTCAAGCCGTCGCAAAGCAACGACCCTCGCGAAGCTAAGTAAGCCAACGCGGAGCTCGCAGGTTTTGCGGAGCTACAATAGCCGCCGTGAAGCACCTCTTTCGCGAAGCACACTGGCTCCGCGAACCACCTTCGCAAATCGAGAGCAAAGTATTTTCTCTGAAAATTCTCTCTACTTCGTTCGAAGGGGTCGGCCTCTATTTATAGGCGATTCCACCGACCCTCATCCCTTCCGCGCGAAGTCAATGCCACGTCATCTCAAATCGCGAAGCTCCAAAGTTTCTGTCGGAATTCTGTCCAAATCGCGAAGCTCCACAGCAATCTTCCGTTCGCGGAGCTTGACGTAGTCGCGATGAATCACCGTCAACTTACCTTCGCGGCTCACGCCATCGCCGCGAAGCTCTCTCGCAAAGCCCGTCATTGCCGCGATGCGCTTCAGCCTCTGCCGTTCGCGAAGCTTGACGTAATCGCGAAGCATCACCGCCTCCATTCTTCTGGTCTTCGCGATTTCCAAACCATGCATCCTATCTTCACGAAATTCATGCCTTCTCCATATGAAATTATGCTCTTCATGGAAATACACTTTTCACGATGCTCACCAAACTCCAAATTTTGGACCCCAAAAATTTGGCAAACACTGGGAAACGACGCCACCTTGTACTGCTCTTTTGTACCGCCTCCAGATCGTCCTTTCCTTTGTCATAGTTCTTTGTCAACATGGAATGTCATCAAGTTCTCAGGAACTCGACAATTCTCCATGGAAACCTGCTTTGTCAACAAACACAATCAACCCAAAAATACTACAATGTTACCTTGAGGGATTTTTGCCCAACAATCTCCCCCTTTGGGTTTGTTGACAACTCTTCACAACTCTGCTCAGAAAGATTTTCCGCACTTTGATACCTCACTGAGTCTTCTTCCAGTCGCTACCACCATTCGCCTCTTGCGATTATGATAGCGTTCAAGGATTCACTTAACACGTACTCTAAGCCCACATGAGTAATGCTCGGCGTGAGAAACAAGAGTAGTATGAAAAGTTCATCAATGAATCACTTCATGTCAGACCCCAGTTGTCGATTCCACCCTGATACCAATTCTTAAAATAAAACCAGTTGTTGAACCACACTGATACCAATTGGTGAATTCTTAAGTTGATACCAATTTTTGTTAGTTGGACACCTTTTCACACCATTCCAACACCACTGTACTGCTTTTATCATGATCCTTAGCTGTCGTGATTTCTATGCTTTGATCGATCACTTCTAGCATCGTTAGATATAAATACTCTCCCCCTTTCTCATTGATCCCACTTTCTGGCTGCTCCACCTGTCAGCTTCTCCCCGTATCAAATATGATTTATCAAATCTCCACACTGTCTCTCAATCACCATTTTCTCCCCTTTTAACAAACACTAGTTCTATTTTCTCCCCCTTTGTCAACGAACCCAAAGGTCACTCCTTTGTAGTCTGTAACATAGTAGAGAACACATATCATCACATTAGGGAAAACACATCATACCTCGGAGAGAGGGGGGGGGGGGGTTCCACATCCACACTATTTTATGTGCGGGGAATCGACTGAACTCCCAGAGCTAGTCGATGCCTCTCAAAAGCTTCCTTGGGTAAGGCCTTTGTCAGAATGTCTACAACCTGTAGCTCTATAGGCACATACTCCAACTTCACGATTCCCTGCTCAACCTTCTCCTTAATAAAATGATACTTAATCTCAATGTGCTTTGTCCTTGAGTGATGGACGAGATTTTTTCTGAGATTTATAGCACTTGAGTTATCACACTGTATTCCGATCGGAGACATCACTTTGACACCCATATCTTCAAGCTGCTACTTCATCCACAATAATTGTGTGCATGCTTGAGTGGCCGCAATATACTCAGCTTCTGTGGTGCTCAATGAAATGAAATCTTGCTTCTTTCTAAGACAAGAAATACAAAATCCACCAAGATAGAATGCACCACCTGACGTTGATTTTCTATCATCTACTGAACAAGATCAGTCGGCATCAGTATATCTCAATAAATCTGTCTGAGATTTATCAGTATATGTCAAGCTGAAATCCATTGTGCCCTGGATACACCGAAGTATTCTTTTCACTATAATTATGTGGATTTATTTGGGATTACTCTTATATATCTCTGCTTGGCATGTGGCGAAAACAATATCAGGCTTTGGTGCGGTCATGTACAACAACCTGCTGATAATCTGCCTGTTTTTAGTGAGATTAACTGCCTTGCCACTGTCATCTTTTAATGATTTCATCCGGGTAGAAACCGGAGTCTTCATCTCCTTGGAATTTTCCATTCCAAATCATTCCAATGCATCCTTGGCATACTCGGATTGAGAAATGAATGTTTCATTCATGCCTTGTGTAACTATGCTTCTTCTGATCTTCCAAATATTAGGTCTTCTTCCTTGACCAGCCTCACAATCCTTTGATTACTATTGTTGTTGAACTTTGCACACCAGTCATGCTTTGTTTCGAATCATTGTGCCATCTTCGTTCATCTTATTGTGAAAGACCCATTTAGTCTCAATGACGTTCTTATCTACTAACCTCGAAACAATCTTCCACTTTTGATTCTTCTCAATCTGATCTATCTCTTCGTTCATGGATGAACCCAGTTTTCATCATTAGCTGCATTAGCAATGCATTTCAGCTCAACCTAAGATAGAAAAGATGCTTGCTGCCGTGATTTTATTATCCTTGTCTGAACTGGAGCTGCCAGATCACCAATGATATTCTGTCCATCAATTTCAGCTCATCTCTTTGGCATCCTTGTAGACACAAACTAGACACTTTCATGTTTATCATCGGTGTCTTCTTCTGAATCAGCATAAGCCACTTCTGCTCTCCCTGTGTTGCTTTCTTCCTTAGCAGTTTCATCAGGAAGTTGTTCACTGACTCATTTTTCAGTGGCTCCATTTCTTTCAGATACTTTTCTCATATTTTTGTTGAGACACCTTTGATTTTCTCTTGCAGCTTCTTGGTATCCTGAAAGCAGCCCGTTGATACCACATTGTTAGAACAAAATAGATAATCATGAAAACCTGTGTGTTGCTGCTTTTACACCAATCATTCTTCATGAGCATAAACATTCATCCTTCATATCATATTGAGATCATGCATCTGATTAGGATATAGAATGCTCCCCCTATGTTATGCAACTCTCCAAGTTGTTAGGGCCAACAGTTTAGACCCATAACACGTCTTTTCCTCCTGCATCATTTGTTCTCATCTTCCACTCATATTTGAGTCATTAACAAAATCTCTAAGCCTTCTGAGTTGAAGCTCGGTGTAGGAAGCAAGAGATAAAGTTAATAACACAATCACTTCCTATTGTGCTCTGTTGCTCCCTTTCTTCATCAACTTTAGTACCTGATTTGAATCAATTGAAATTGTAGAGAAAATAACTTCTCCACTTTGCATCCTTAGATGCCACTACCCCTTGGATCGTATCTCCCTAAAAACTGAAACACATGAATCATCAGTTAATAGCATTTAAATATATAGGGAGAGGGGGTTCCTTCTGGACTCCTCAAGATGAGGATTGTGGTTGATCCTGATGGGTCAACCCTTTGATTCTTTCTTGGAGAGCATCACACTCCTTTCTTGCTTCCTCCAACTGCCTAGCCAACTTCAATTGTTCTGGCCATATGACTAGGCATTCATTACCTACAGTCTGAGCCTTTTTATGATATGTAGATTTGGTAGGCTCAGCCTTTCTCACCGCTTGGGGTATAAGCCCGCTGGTACACATTTCCTTCTTTGAGGTTATACCAAAATTCCACTTTCCTTGATTATTTCTCTGAGTAGAAACCTCTCTATTTGGCATCTTCCATTTCTTCTTCTCCCATCTTAGGGGTCTTCCTCTTTCCTTCACTTCTCGCTGAGAAACACGACATGTGGATTTTTCGATGCATTCTTTTCTTATCTGCCTTTTATTAGATTTATGGGTCACCACCTTATTTTTCATTGGTGGTGGGTCCTCCATTGAACGTCCATTCTTCTTTATCACCACTGGAGTAGATCTCCCCTTAATCTTCCAGGTTTTCTCACATTCTCTCCTTGAGAGCTGTTGTGAGTATGACAGAGGAGCTGACTGATACACCTTTCGTTCAGCTCCATGTGATTTCCCCAAGGCTCGAAGCCTATTCTTCTCCTTACCACTTTGTCTCCCAGTACAGGCTTCTTTCTTGTACACTTCCTCTGGTGGAGATCTCTTTTCTTGTTCCTTTCCTTTTCCTTCTTTCTTCTTACTTCAATGTCTCGCCATGTGCCCATAGCGAGAACATATAAAACATTTTCCCTCAAAGGCATACCTCATTTTATCATCTCTCTGCTGAGATGTTGATGCACCTTGAGTTATTCCTCTGATATTGTTCTACTGGGCTTCCTGACACATGCTCATGGTGTGTCCCATTCTTCCGCAGTAATAGCATCTAATATATGCTTTCCTCTGAGAAGCTCTTATTTCTAATTTCTCATGATGCTTTTTCCTGTTCTCAGATTTATTAATGTTTCTCTTTTCACAGCCTGAAATGTACTCCAGATCCTCTATACAGAAGCTTGATGTGTGGCCATGAACTCCGCAGAAATAGCTCACATCATCACTCCTTGAAACTATCCTCATAGGCCTATCTCCAGCACCTACAAGATTTTTCTTACCTTCGTAAATTTTCACTGCATTTTTCTTATCATCCATAGGAGTGGGATTATCATATCCAATACCAGCATTTCCAAAACTTGCTGGTCTTTGAGCTGAGAAAATATTATGTTGTTTCTCTTCAGAAACAACATATATGTTCTTCATTTTATCATCACTTTTTGAAGGATGATCAAATAGCAAGTGCAGTGCATCCTTCAACTTGGGCTTATCTTTGGATTTTGACTTCTCTATTTCCTGCTTGACTGATTCGAGCTCTTCTACCAACTTTTGAATCTTCATATCCCTTGATTCAAGTTGGACATCATGTTTTTACTTGAGAAGCTTCCCTCTACTTACCTCATCTTCCAGTTCATGCTTCATCTTATCAACCATGTCATTTTTCTCCTTTACCTTCAATTTTTCTTGAGCGACAGAGTCAGAGAAACATGCATTCTCTTGTTGTAGCCTTTGATTTTTCTGAACTTCTGCAGACAACTGTGCTGCTAGATCATTATTTCTGGCTTTAAGATTCTGTGCTTCATCTGACTTTTGACTCTCTTCATAATCACCAGCCTTTTGTTTTCCTTTCATTCTGGCCATCTTCTGCAGCTCTTCATCACGTGAATCATCCTTCTCTGTTAGGTCAGTAACTATATCAATAAGCCTTTGATTTAAGCATTTTAGATTTTTGACCTCAATCTCCAATCCCTTGATCCGGATATCTTTAGATTTGGCTTCTTCAGTGTTTCCAACGTCACTTGGAATATTCGGTTCTTCGATGCTTTTGAATTGATCTTTCACTTTTCTATTCAAGCCATCGATCTCCCTTTTCTGTTCTTCAATCTTAATCTTATACTCACTAATTGATTCCGAGTTCTCTCGTGTGGATAACTTGAGTTTCTCAATTTCTTCCATCAACTCAGACTTCTCTTCTTCCTGCTGCTGCATATAGAGTTTGGCATCATGAACAACTTTGTTGGATTTCTTTGTTTTTTCCCTCAAAACATCTATCTCTTCAAGAGCAGCCTCCAACTCAGCTCGCATATCTATTCTTCTTTCAATTTCTTCTTCTGTTTCAGCATCACTCTAATTCTCATTTACTTCACTCATTCCAACATCATGATTGAGTGAATCAATCTTTTCCCTATCAGATTCATCCAGACCTTCCTTTAGTAAGTTGTTTGATTCTTTTAGTTGAATCACACCTTTTCCGAAAACACTTCCACACTGAGGGAATTTACCTGACTTCTGATTCTTCTTTGATGCTTTGCCTTTTCCCATGGCATATTGAGAGATAATAGAAAAATGTATGTTCAACCACACAGATCGACTACACTATGTCGAAGCAAAAAAATCTGATAAAAGCAACCTATCCCTCTGATACCAATTGTTAGGGCCAATAGGGGCCTATATACCCTGAGAGGGGGGGGGTGAATCAGGGTATGGATATTCTTTTTCAAAGTTCTTTCTACCCCACTGGATCTTGACCTCTTTGTTACAAGGGTCACTTTGTTTGTACTTGTGTGGTTACTGTGATCACTTGTCTCCTTTACCCGATGATGATGCTTTGAATGCAATGTAGGGAAGTAAGCACGCAGACACAGAGATTTTTACTTGGTTCACCGCTAAGGGCTACGTCCAAGGAGCATACGCCGACAAGTTGCCGGTTCGTACCAAATTCCACTAGACTTCACTAGCTGTGGATTACAATGTTCGGGCTAGATCACTTCTATGCCCAGGATCACTACCTATACAAGGTTTAGGGTCAGCTCACTGCTTTCCCAAGGGTCACTCCCTATTTCTCTCTCTCTGGCTCACTACCGGTGGAGAGGATCACCTTCTTTCTCTTCCTAAGCTCACTTCTCTGTGAAGGGAATCAACTCACAGTTTATAGACCTGTAGGTCTCTTCATTTCCATTAATGAATGCATCTTTCTCTGTATGTAGATGCTCTGTTGAAGTTCAACTTTCACTCGTAGATGAATACCCCTTTTACACTTTCCACTGGGCAAAAAACCTTTGGAAAGACCTTCGCAAAGCACCCTACAATGCGAGGCTCCCAATTTCGCGAAGCTCAACCAAGCCTTCGCGAAGCTCCTGCCTTTTCATGAAGCTCACTCGCGAAGCTCCTTCGTGAAGCACTCTCGCGATGCTCAAGCCGTCGCAAAGCAACGACCCTCGCGAAGATAAGTAAGCCAACGCGAAGCCCGCAGGTTTTGCGGAGCTACAATAGCCTCCGCGAAGCACCTCTTTCGCGAAGCACACTGGCTTCGCGAACCACCTTCGCAAATCGAGAGAAAAGTATTTTCTCTGAAAATTCTCTCTACTTCGTTCGAAGGGGTCGACCTCTATTTATAGGCGATTCCACCGACCCTCGTCCCTTCCGCACGAAGTCAACGCCACGTCATCTCAAATCGCAAAGCTCCAAAGTTTCTGTCAGAATTCTGTCCAAATTGCGAAGCTCCACGACAATCTTCCGTTCGCGGAGCTTGACGTAGTCGCGATGAATCACCGTCAACTTACCTTCGCGGCTCGCGCCTTCGCCGCGAAGCTCTCTCGCAAAGCCCGTCATCACCGCGATGCGCTTCAGCCTCCGCCATTCGCGAAGCTTGACGTAATCGCGAATCATCACCGCCTCCATTCTTCTGGTCTTCGCGATTTCCAAACCATGCATCCTATCTTCGCAAAATTCATGCCTTTGCCATATGAAATTATGCTCTTCATGGAAATCCACTTTTCACGATGCTCACCAAACTCCAAATTTTGGACCCCAAAAATTTGGCAAACACTGGGAAATGGCGCCACCTTGTACAGCTCTTTTGTACCGCCTCCAGATCATCCTTTCCTTTGTCATAGTTCTTTGTCAACATGGAATGTCAACAAGTTCTCGGGAACTCGACAATTCTCCATGGAAACCTGCTTTGTCAACAAACACAATCAACCCAAAAATACTGCAATGTTACCTTGAGGAATTTTTGCCCAACAATCCCCCCCTTTGGGTTTGTTGACAACTCTTCACAACTCTACTCAGAAAGATTTTCCGCACTTTGATACCTCAATGAGTCTTCTTCCAGTCGCTACCACCATTCGCCTCTTGCGATTCTGATAGCGTTCAAGGATTCACTTAACACGTACTCTAAGCCCACATGAGTAATGCTCAGCGTGAGAAACAAGAGTAGTATGAAAAGTTCATCAATGAATCACTTCATGTCAGACCCCAGTTGTCGATTCCACCCTGATACCAATTCTTAAAATAAAACCAGTTGTTGAACCACACTGATACCAATTGGTGAATTCTTAAGTTGATACCAATTGTTGTTAGCTGGACACCTTTTCACACCATTCCAACACCACTGTACTGCTTTTATCACGATCCTCAGCTGTCGTGATTTCTATGCTTTGATCGATCACTTCTAGCATCGTCAGATATAAATGCTCTCCCCCTTTCTCATTGCTCCCCCTTTCTGGCTACTCCACCTGTCAGCTTCTCCCCATATCAAATATGATTTATCAAATCTCCACACTATCTCCCAATCACCATTTTCTCCCCTTTTAAAAAACACTAGTTCTATTTTCTCCCCCTTTGTCAACGAATCCAAAGGTCACTCCTTTGTAGTCTGTAACATAGTAGAGAACACATATCAGCACATTAGGGAAAACACATCATACCTCGGAGAGGGGGGGGGGGGGTTCCACATCCACACTATTTTATGTGCGGGGAATCGACTGAACTCCCAGAGCTAGTCGATGCCTCTCAAAAGATTCCTTGGGTAAGGCCTTTGTCAGAATGTCTGCAACCTGTAGCTCTATAGGCACATACTCCAACTTCACGATTCCCTGCTCAACCTTCTCCTTAATAAAATGATACTTAATCTCAATGTGCTTTGTCCTTGAGTGATGGACGGGATTTTTGCTGAGATTTATAGCACTTGAGTTATCACAATGTATTCTGATCGGAGACATCACTTTGACACCCATATCTTCAAGCTGCTGCTTCATCCACAATAATTGTGTGCATGATTGAGTGGCCGCAATATACTCAGCTTCTGCGGTGCTCAATGAAATGAAATCTTGCTTCTTTCTAAGACAAGAAATATACAATCCACCAAGATAGAATGCACCACCTGACGTTGATTTTCTATCATCTACTGAACCGGCTCAGTCGGCATCAGTATATCCCAATAACTCTGTCTGAGATTTATCAGTATATGTCAAGCTGAAATCCACTGTGCCCTGGATACACCGAAGTATTCTTTTCACTATAATTATGTGGATTTATTTGGGATTACTCTTATATATCTCTGCTTGGCATGTGGCGAAAACAATATCAGGCTTTGGTGTGGTCATGTACAACAACCTGCTGATAATCTGCCTGTTTTTAGTGAGATTAACTGCCTTGCCACTGTCATCTTTTAATGATTTCATCCGGGTAGAAACTGGAGTCTTCATCTCCTTGGAATTTTCCATTCCAAATCATTCCAAAGCATCCTTGGCATACTCAGATTGAGAAATAAATGTTTCATTCATGCCTTGTGTAACTATGCTTCTTCTGATCTTCCAAATATTATGTCTTCTTCCTTGACCAGCCTCACCATCCTTTGATTACTATTGTTGTTGAACTTTGCACACCAGTCGTGCTTTGTTTCGAATCATTGTGCCATCTTCGTTCATCTTATTGTGAAAGACCCATTTAGTCTCAATGACGTTCTTATCTACTAACCTCGAAACAATCTTCCACTTCTGATTCTTCTCAATCTGATCTATCTCTTCGTTCATGGATGAACCCAGTTTTCATCATTAGCTGCATTAGCAATGAATTTCAGCTTAACCTAAGATAGAAAAGATGCATGCTGCAGTGATTTTATTATCCTTGTCTGAACTGGAGCTGCCAGATCACCAATGATATTCTGTCCATCAATTTCAGCTCATCTCTTTGGCATCCTTGTAGACACAAACTAGACACTTTCATGTTTATCATCGGTGTCTTCTTCTGAATCAGCATAAGCCACTTCTGCTCTCCCTGTGTTGCTTTCTTCCTTAGCAGTTTCATCAGGAAGTTGTTCACTGACTCATTTTTCAGTGGCTCCATTTCTTTCAGATACTTTTCTCATATTTTTGTTGAGACACCTTTGATTTTCTCTTGCAGCTTCTTGGTATCCTGAAAGCAGTCAGTTGATACCACATTGTTAGAACAAAATAGATAATCATGAAAACCTGTGTGTTGCTGCTTTTACACCAATCATTCTTCATGAGCATAAAAATTCGTCCTTCATATCATATTGAGATCATGTATCTGATTAGGATATAGAATGCTCCCCTTGTGTTATGCAACTCTCCAAGTTGTTAGGGCCAACAGTTTAGACCCATAACATGTCTTTTCCTCCTGCATCATTTGTTCTCATCTTCCACTCATATTTGAGTCATTAACAAAATCTCTAAGCCTGCTGAGTTGAAGCTCGGTGTAGGAAGCAAGAGATAAAGTTAATAACACAATCACTTCCTATTGTGCTCTGTTGCTCCCTTTCTTCATCAACTTTAGGACCTGATTTGAATCAATTGAAATTGTAGAGAAAATCACTTCTCCACTTTGCATCCTTAGATGCCACTACCCCTTGGATCGTATCTCCCTAAAAACTGAAACACATGAATCATCAGTTAATAGCATTTAAATATATAGGGAGAGGGGGTTCCATCTGGACTCCTCAAGACGAGGATTGTGGTTGATCCTGATGGGTCAACCCTTTGATTCTTTCTTGGAGAGCATCACACTCCTTTCTTGCTTCCTCCAACTGCCTAGACAACTTCAATTGTTCTGGCCATATGACTAGGCATTCATTACCTACAGTCTGAGCCTTTTTATGATATGTAGATTTGGTAGGCTCAGCCTTTCTCACCGCTTGGGGTATAAGCCCGCTGGTACACATTTCCTTCTTTGAGGTTCTACCAAAATTCCACTTTCCTTGATTATTTCTCTGAGTAGAAACCTCTCTATTTGGCATCTTCCATTTCTTCTTCTCCCATCTTAGGGGTCTTCCTCTTTCCTTCACTTCTCGCTGAGAAACACGACATGTGGATTTTTCGATGCATTCTTTTCTTATCTGCCTTTTATCAGATTTATGGGTCACCACCCTATTTTTCATTGGTGGTGGGTCCTCCATTGAACGTCCATTCTTCTTTATCACCACTGGAGTAGATCTCCCCTTAATCTTCCAGGTTTGCTCACATTCTCTCCTTGAGAGCTGTTGTGAGTATGACAGAGGAGCTGAATGATACACCTTTCGTTCAGCTCCATGTGATTTCCCCGAGGCTCGAAGCCTATTCTTCTCCTTACCACTTTGTCTCCCAGTACAGGCTTCTTTCTTGTACACTTCCTGTGGTGGAGATCTCTTTTCTTGTTCCTTTCCTTTTCCTGCTTTCTTCTTACTGTAATGTCTCGTCATGTGCCCATAGTGAGAACATATAAAACATTTTCCCTCAAAGGCATACCTCATTTTATCATCTCTCTGCTGAGATGTTGATGCACCTTGAGTTCTTCCTCTGATATTGTTCTCCTGGGATTCCTGACACATGCTCATGGTGTGTCCCATTCTTCCGCAGTAATAGCATCTAATATATGCTTTCCTCTGAGAATCTCTTCTTTCTAATTTCTCATGATGCTTCTTCCTGTTCTCAGATTTATTAATGTTTCTCTTTTCACAGCCTGAAATGTACTCCAGAGCCTCTGTACAGAAGCTTGATGTGTGGCCATGAACTCCGCAGAAATAGCACACATCATCACTCCTTGAAACTATCCTCATAGGCCTATCTCCAGCACCTACAGGATTTTTCTTACCTTTGTAAATTTTCACTGCATTTTTCTTATCATCCATAGGAGTGGGATTATCATATCCAATACCAGCATTTCCAAAACTTGCTGGTCTTTGAGCCGAGAAAATATTATGTTGTTTCTCTTCAGAAACAACATATTTGTTCTTCATTTTATCATCACTTGTCGAAGGATGATCAAATAGCAAGTGCAGTGCATCCTTCAACTTGGGCTTATCTTTGGATTTAGACTTCTCTATTTCCTGCTTGACTGATTCGAGCTCTTCTACCAATTTTTGAATCTTCATATCCCTTGATTCAAGTTGGACATCATGTTTTTTCCTTGAGAAGCTTCCCTCTACTTACCACATCTTCCAGTTCATGCTTCATCTTATCAACCATGTCATTTTTCTCCTTTACCTTCAATTTTTCTTGAGCGACAGAGTCAGAGCAACATGCATTCTCTTGTTGTAGCCTTTGATTTTTCTGAACTTCTGCAGACAACTGTGCTGCTAGATCATTATTTCTAGCTTTAAGATTCTGTGCTTCATCTGACTTTTGACTCTCTTCATAATCACCAGCCTTTTGTTTTCCTTTCATTCTGGCCATCTTCTGCATCTCTTCAGCACGTGAATCATTCTTCTCTGTTAGGTTAGTAACTATATCAATAAGCCTTTGATTTAAGCATTTTAGCTTGTTGACCTCAATCTCCAATCCCTTGATCCGGATATCTTTAGATTTGGATTCTTCAGTGTTTCCAACGTCACTTGGAATATTCAGTTCTTCGATGCTTTTGAATTGATCTTTCAATTTTCTATTCAAGCCATCGATCTACCTTTTCTGTTCTTCAATCTTAATCTTATACTCACTAACTGATTCCGATTTCTCTCGTGTGGATAACTTGAGTTTCTCAATTTTTTCCATCAACTCAGACTTCTCTTCTTCCTGCTGCTGCATATAGAGTTTGGCATCATGAACAACTTTGTTGGATTTCTTTGTTTTTTCCCTCAAAACATCTATCTCTTCAAGAGCAGCCTCTAACTCAGCTCGCATATCTATTCTTCCTTCAATTTCTTCTTCTGTTTCAGCATCACTCTGATGCTCATGTACTTCACTCATTCCAACATCATGATTGAGTGAATCAATCTTTTCCCTATCAGATTCATCCAGAACTTCCTTCAGTAAGCTGTTTGATTCTTTTAGTTGAATCACACTTTTTCCGAAAACACTTCCACACTGAGGGAATTTACCTGACTTCTGATTCTTCTTTGATGCTTTTCCTTTTCCCATGGCAGATTGAGAGATAATAGAAAAATGTATCTTCAACCACACAGATCGACTACACTATGTCGAAGCAAAAAAATATGATAAAAGCAACCTATCCCTCTGATACCAATTGTTAGGGCCAATAGGGGCCTATATACCCTGAGAGGGGGGGGGGGTGAATCAGGGTATGGATATTCTTTTTCAAAGTTCTTTCTACCCCACTGGATCTTGACCTCTTTGTTACAAGGGTCACTTTGTTTGCACTTGTGTGGTTACTGTGATCACTTGTCTCCTTTACCTGATGATGATGCTTTGAATGCAATGTAGGGAAGTAAGCAGGCAGACACAGAGATTTTTACTTGGTTCACCGCTAAGGGCTACGTCCAAGGAGCATACGCTGACAAGTTGCCGGTTCGTACCAAATTCCTCTAGACTTCACTAGCTGTGGATTACAATGTTCGGGCTAGATCACTTCTATGCCTAGGCTCACTGCCTATACAAGGTTTAGGGTCAGCTCACTGCTTTCCCAAGAGTCACTCCCTATTTCTCTCTCTCTGGATCACTGCCGGTGGAGAGGATCACCTTATTCCTCTTCCTAATCTCACTTCTCTGTGAAGGGAATCAACTCACAGTTTATAGACCTGTAGGTCACTTCATTTCCATTAAGGAATGCATCTTTCTCTGTATGTAGGTGCTCTGTTGAAGTTCAACTTTCACCCGTAGATGAATACCCCTTTTCCACTATCCACTGGGAAAACAACCTTTGGAAAGACCTTCGCAAAGCACCCTACAATGCGAGGCTCCCAATTTCACGAAGCTCAACCAAGCCTTCGCGAAGCTCCTGCCTTTTCGCGAAGCTCACCCGCGAAGCTCTTTCGCGAAGCACTCTCGCGATGCTCAAGCCGTCGCAAAGCAACGACCCTCGCGAATCTAAGTAAGCCAACGCGAAGCTCGCAGGTTTCGCAGAGCTACAATAGCCTCCGCGAAGCACCTCTTTCGCGAAGCACACTGGCTCCGCGAACCACCTTCGCAAATCGAGAGCAAAGTATTTTCTCTGAAAATTCTCTCTACTTCGTTCGAAGGGGTCGGCCTCTATTTATAGGCGATTCCACCGACCCTCGTCCCTTCCGCGCGAAGTCAACACCACGTCATCTCAAATCGCGAAGCTCCAAAGTTTCTGTCGGAATTCTGTCCAAATCGCGAAGCTCCACGGCAATCTTCCGTTCGCGGAGCTTGACGTAGTCGCGATGAATCACCGTCAACTTACCTTCGCGGCTCGTGCCTTCACCGCGAAGCTCTCTCGCAAAGCCCGTCCTCACCGCGATGCGCTTCAACCTCCGCCGTTCGCGAAGCTTGACGTAATCGTGAAGCATCACCGCCTCCATTCTTCTGGTCTTCGCGATTTCCAAACCATGCATCCTATCTTCGCAAAATTCATGCCTTTGCCATATGAAATTATGCTCTTCATGGAAATCCACTTTTCGCGATGCTCACCAAACTCCAAATTTTGGACCCCAAAAATTTGGCAAACACTAGGAAACGGCGCCACCTTGTACTGCTCTTTTGTACCGCCTCCAGATCATCCTTTCCTTTGTCATAGTTCTTTGTCAACATGGAATGTCAACAAGTTCTCAGGAACTCGACAATTCTCCATGGAAACCTGCTTTGTCAACAAACACAATCAACCCAAAAATACTGCAATGTTAACTTGAGGGATTTTTTCCCAACAATCTCCCCCTTTGGGTTTGTTGACAACTCTTCACAACTCTGCTCAGAAAGATTTTCCGCACTTTGATACCTCACTGAGTCTTCTTCCAGTCACTACCACCATTCGCCTCTTGCGATTCTGATAGCATTCAAGGATTCACTTAACACGTACTCTAAGCCCACATGAGTAATGCTCGGCGTGAGAAACAAGAGTAGTATGAAAATTTCATCAATGAATCACTTCATGTCAGACCCCAGTTGTCGATTCCACCCTGATACCAATTCTTAAAATAAAACTAGTTGTTGAACCACACTGATACCAATTGGTGAATTCTTAAGTTGATACCAATTGTTGTTAGCTGGACACCTTTTCACACCATTCCAACACCACTGTACTGCTTTTATCACGATCCTCAGCTGTCGTGATTTCTATGCTTTGATCGATCACTTCTAGCATCGTCAGATATAAATACTCTCCCCCTTTCTCATTGCTCCCCCTTTCTGGCTGCTCCACCTGTCAGCTTCTCCCCGTATCAAATATGATTTATCAAATCTCCACACTGTCTCCCAATCACCATTTTCTCCCCTTTTAACAAACACTAGTTCTATTTTCTCCCCCTTTGTCAACGAACCCAAAGGTCACTCCTTTGTAGTCTGTAACATTGTAGAGAACACATATCAACACATTAGAGAAAACACATCATACCTCGGAGAGGGGGGGGGGGTTCCACATCCACACTATTTTATGTGCGGGGAATCGACTGGACTCCCAGAGCTAGTCGATGCCTCTCAAAAGCTTCCTTGGGTAAGGCCTTTGTCAGAATGTCTGCAACCTGTAGCTCTATAGGCACATACTCCAACTTCACGATTCCCTGCTCAACCTTCTCCTTAATAAAATGATACTTAATCTCAATGTACTTTGTCCTTGAGTGATGGACGAGATTTTTGCTGAGATTTATAGCACTTGAGTTATCACACTGTATTCCGATCGGAGACATCACTTTGACACCCATATCTTCAAGCTACTGCTTCATCCACAATAATTGTGTGCATGCTTGAGTGGCCGCAATATACTCAGCTTCTGCGGTGCTCAATGAAATGAAATCTTGCTTCTTTCTAAGATAAGAAATACACAATCCACCAAGATAGAATGCACCACCTGACGTTGATTTTCTATCATCTACTGAACGGGCTTAGTCGGCATCAGTATATCCCAATAACTCTGTCTGAGATTTATCAGTATATGTCAAGCTGAAATCCACTGTGCCCTGGATACACCGAAGTATTCTTTTCACTATAATTATGTGGATTTATTTGGGATTACTCTTATATATCTCTGTTTGGCATGTGGCGAAAACATTATCAGGCTTTGGTGCGGTCATGTACAACAACCTGCTGATAATCTGCCTGTTTTTAGTGAGATTAACTGCCTTGCCACTGTCATCTTTTAATGATTTCATCCGGGTAGAAACCGGAGTCTTCATCTCCTTGGAATTTTCCATTCCAAATCATTCCAAAGCATCCTTGGCATACTCATATTGAGAAATGAATGTTTCATTCATGCCTTGTGTAACTATGCTTCTTCTGATCTTCCAAATATTATGTCTTCTTCCTTGACCATCCTCACCATCCTTTGATTACTATTGTTGTTGAACTTTGCACACCAGTCGCGCTTTGTTTCGAATCATTGTGCCATCTTCGTTCATCTTATTGTGAAAGACCCATTTAGTCTCAATGACGTTCTTATCTACTAACCTCGAAACAATCTTCCACTTCTGATTCTTCTCAATCTGATCTATCTCTTCGTTCATGGATGAACCCAGTTTTCATCATTAGCTGCATTAGCAATGCATTTCAGCTCAACCTAAGATATAAAAGATGCATGCTGCAGTGATTTTATTATCCTTGTCTGAACTGGAGCTACCAGATCACCAATGATATTCTGTCCATCAATTTCAGCTCATCTCTTTGGCATCCTTGTAGACACAAACTAGACACTTTCATGTTTATCATCGGTGTCTTCTTCTGAATCAGCATAAGCCACTTCTGCTCTCCCTGTGTTGCTTTCTTCCTTAGCAGTTTCATCAGGAAGTTGTTCACTGACTCATTTTTCAGTGGCTCCATTTCTTTCAGATACTTTTCTCATATTTTTGTTGAGACACCTTTGATTTTCTCTTGCAGCTTCTTGGTATCCTGAAAGCAGTCAGTTGATACCACATTGTTAGAAAAAAATAGATAATCATGAAAACATGTGTGTTGCTACTTTTACACCAATCATTCTTCATGAGCATAAACATTCATCCTTCATATCATATTGAGATCATGCATCTGATTAGGATATAGAATGCTCCCCCTATGTTATGCAACTCTCCAAGTTGTTAGGGCCAACAGTTTAGACCCATAACACGTCTTTTCCTCCTGCATCATTTGTTCTCATCTTCCACTCATATTTGAGTCATTAACAAAATCTCTAAGCCTACTGAGTTGAAGCTCGGTGTAGGAAGCAAGAGATAAAGTTAATAACACAATCACTTCCTATTGTGCTCTGTTGCTCCATTTCTTCATCAACTTTAGTACCTGATTTGAATCAATTGAAATTGTAGAGAAAATCACTTCTCCACTTTGCATCCTTAGATGCCACTACCCCTTGGATCGTATCTCCCTAAAAACTGAAACACATGAATCATCAGTTAATAGCATTTAAATATATAGGGAGAGGGGGTTCCTTCTGGACTCCTCAAGATGAGGATTGTGGTTGATCCTGATGGGTCAACCCTTTGATTCTTTCTTGGAGAGCATCACACTCCTTTCTTGCTTCCTCCAACTGCCTAGCCAACTTCAATTGTTCTGGCCATATGACTAGGCATTCATTACCTACAGTCTGAGCCTTTTTATGATATGTTGATTTGGTAGGCTCATCATTTCTCACCGCTTGGGGTATAAGCCCGCTGGTACACATTTCCTTCTTTGAGGTTCTACCAAAATTCCACTTTCCTTGATTATTTCTCTGAGTAGAAACCTCTCTATTTGGCATCTTCCATTTCTTCTTCTCCCATCTTAGGGGTCTTCCTCTTTCCTTCACTTCTCGCTGAGAAACACGACATGTGGATTTTTCGATGCATTCTTTTCTTATCTGCCTTTTATCAGATTTATGGGTCACCACCCTATTTTTCATTGGTGGTGGGTCCTCCATTGAACGTCCATTCTTCTTTATCACCAATGGAGTAGATCTCCCCTTAATCTTCCAGGTTTGCTCACATTCTCTCCTTGAGAGCTATTGTGAGTATGACAGAGGAGCTGACTGATACACCTTTCGTTCAGCTCCATGTGATTTCCCCGAGGCTCGAAGCCTATTCTTCTCCTTACCACTTTGTCTCCAAGTACAGGCTTCTTTCTTGTACACTTCCTGTGGTGGAGATCTCTTTTCTTGTTCCTTTCCTTTTCCTGCTTTCTTCTTACTGCAATGTCTCGCCATGTGCCCATAGTGAGAACATATAAAACATTTTCCCTCAAAGGCATACCTCATTTTATCATCTCTCTGCTGAGATGTTGATGCACCTTGAGTTCTTCCTCTGATATTGTTCTCCTGGGATTCCTGACACTTGCTCACGGTGTGTCCCATTCTTCCGCAGTAATAGCATATAATATATGCTTTCCTCTGAGAAGCTCTTCTTTCTAATTTCTCATGATGCTTCTTCCTGTTCTCAGATTTATTAATGTTTCTCTTTTCACAGCCTGAAATGTACTCCAGAGCCTCTGTACAGAAGCTTGATGTGTGGCCATGAACTCTGCAGAAATAGCACACATCATCACTCCTTGAAACTATCCTCATAGGCCTATCTCCAGCACCTACAGGATTTTTCTTACCTTTGTAAATTTTCATTGCATTTTTCTTATCATCCATAGGAGTGGGATTATCATATCCAATACCAGCATTTCCAAAACTTTCTGGTCTTTGAGCTGAGAAAATATTATGTTGTTTCTCTTCAGACACAGCATATCTGTTCTTCATTTTATCATCACTTGTCGAAGGATGATAAAATAGAAAGTGCAGTGCATCCTTCAACTTGGGCTTATCTTTGGATTTAGACTTCTCTATTTCCGGCTTGACTGATTCGAGCTCTTCTACCAACTTTTGAATCTTCATATCCCTTGATTCAAGTTGGACATCATGTTTTTCCTTGAGAAGCTTCCCTCTACTTACCTCATCTTCCAGTTCATGCTTCATCTTATCAACCATGTCATTTTTCTCCTTTACCTTCAATTTTTCTTGAGCGACAGAGTCAGAGAAACATGCATTATCTTGTTGTAGCCTTTTATTTTTCTGAACATCTGCAGACAACTGTGCTGCTAGATCATTATTTCTGGCTTTAAGATTCTGTGCTTCCTCTGACTTTTGACTCTCTTCATAATCACTAGCCTTTTGTTTTCCTTTCATTCTGGCCATCTTCTTCAGCTCTTCAACACGTGAATCATTCTTCTCTGTTAGGTTAGTAACTATATCAATAAGCCTTTGATTTAAGCATTTTAGCTTGTTGACCTCAATCTCCAATCCCTTGATCCGGATATCTTTAGATTTGGCTTCTTCAGTGTTTCCAACGTCACTTGGAATATTCGGTTCTTCGATGCTTTTGAATTGATCTTTCACTTTTCTATTCAAGCCATCTATCTCCCTTTTCTGTTCTTCAATCTTAATCTTATAATCACTAACTGATTCCGAGTTCTCTCGTGTGGATAACTTGAGTTTCTCAATTTCTTCCATCAACTCAGACTTCTCTTCTTCCTGCTGCTGCATATAGAGTTTGGCATCATGAACAAATTTGTTAGATTTCTTTGTTTTTTCCATCAAAACATCTATCTCTTCAAGAGAAGCCTCCAACTCATCTCGCATATCTATTCTTCCTTAAATTTCTTCTTCTGTTTCAGCATCACTCTGATGCTCATGTACTTCACTCATTCCAACATCATGATTGAGTGAATCAATCTTTTACCTATCAGATTCATCCAGACCTTCCTTCAGTAAGCTGTTTGATTCTTTTAGTTGAATCACACATTTTTCGAAAACACTTCCACACTGAGGGAATTTACCTGACTTCTGATTCTTCTTTGATTCTTTTCCTTTTCCCATGGCAGATTGAGAGATAATAGAAAAATGTATCTTCAACCACACAGATCGACTACACTATGTCGAAGCAAAAAAATCTGATAAAAGCAACCTATCCCTCTGATACCAATTGTTAGGGCCAATAGGGGCCTATATACCCTGAGAGGGGGGGGGGGTGAATCAGGGTATGGATATTCTTTTTCAAAGTTCTTTCTACCCCACTGGATCTTGACCTATTTGTTACAAGGGTCAATTTGTTTGCACTTGTGTGGTTACTGTGATCACTTGTCTCCTTTACCTGATGATGATGCTTTGAATGCAATGTAGGGAAGTAAGCAGGCAGACAGAGAGATTTTTACTTGGTTCACCGCTAAGGGCTACGTCCAAGGAGCATACGCCGACAAGTTGCCGGTTCTTACCAAATTCCACTAGACTTCACTAGCTGTGGATTACAATGTTCGGGATAGATCACTTCTATGCCCAGGCTCACTGCCTATACAAGGTTGAGGGTCAGCTCACTGCTTTCCCAAGGGTCACTCCCTGTTTCTCTCTCTCTGGCTCACTGCCGGTGGAGAGGATCACCTTCTTCATCTTCCTAAGCTCATTTCTCTGTGAAGGGAATCAACTCACAGTTTATAGACCTGTAGGTCTCTTCATTTCCATTAAGGAATGCATCTTTCTCTGTATGTAGATGCTCTGTTGAAGTTCAACTTTCACCCGTAGATGAATACCCCTTTGCCACTATCCACTGGGAAAACAACCTTTGGAAAGACCTTCGCAAAGCACCCTACAATGCGAGGCTCCCAATTTCGCGAAGCTCAACCAAGCCTTCGCGAAGCTCCTGCCTTTTCGCGAAGCTCACTCGCGAAGCTCCTTCGCGAAGCACTCTCGCGATGCTCAAGCCGTCGCAAAGCAACGACCCTCGCGAAGCTAAGTAAGCCAATGCGGAGCTCGCAGGTTTCGCGGAGCTATAATAGCCGCCGCGAAGCACCTCTTTCGCGAAGCACACTGTCTCCGCGAACCACCTTCGCAAATCGAGAGCAAAGTATTTTCTCTGAAAATTCTCTCTACTTCGTTCGAAGGGGTCGGCCTCTATTTATAGGCGATTCCACCGACCCTCGTCCCTTCCGCGCGAAGTCAATGCCACGTCATGTCAAATCGCGAAGCTCCAAAGTTTCTGTCGGAATTCTGTCCAAATCGCGAAGCTCCACGGCAATCTTCCATTCGCGGAGCTTGACGTAGTCGCGATGAATCACCGTCAACTTACCTTCGCGGCTCGCGCCTTCGCCGCGAAGCTCTCTCGCAAAGCCCGTCATCACCGCGATGCGATTCAGCCTCTGCCGTTCGCGAAGCTTGACGTAATCGCGAATCATCACCGCCTCCATTCTTCTGGTCTTCGCGATTTCCAAACCATGCATCCTATCTTCACGAAATTCATGCCTTCGCCATATGAAATTATGCTCTTCATGGAAATACACTTTTCACGATGCTCACCAAACTCCAAATTTTGGACCCCAAAAATTTGGCAAACACTGGGAAACGACGCCACCTTGTACTGCTCTTTTGTACCGCCTCCAGATCGTCCTTTCCTTTGTCATAGTTCTTTGTCAACCTGGAATGTCAACAAGTTCTCGGGAACTCGACAATTCTCCATGGAAACCTGCTTTGTCAACAAACACAATCAACCCAAAAATACTGCAATGTTACCTTGAGGGATTTTTGTCCAACAAATCACATTTAAAATTCAACTTTGACTTCTTCAATCCTCTTATGATTTCTATGAGATTTATGAAAAATTGAATTTCATGTTTGAACTCTTCAATAATTTTATATAAAACTTATAGAATCTTTTTTTATTATTCTTCGCAATCATATCATTATGATTTTTTTATTTCTCGGCTTATTACACTTTTTTCTTTCTCAGCTCATTATGATCTATTTCTTCCTCAGCTCATTATAATTTTTGTTTCATTCTTAGCTCATTACGATTTCTATTTATTTCCCTACTCATTAAAATTTATATTTATTTCTCACCTCATTATGATTTCTGTTTCTTTCTTAGCTCATTACGATTTATGTTTCTTTCTCAACTCATTATGGTTTTTATTTCTTTCTCATATCATTACGATGGAATTATTCACTCTGAAGCTTTGAAATTCTTAAAACTTCATCTACTTTAAACATTCTAACATCTTGCAACTTCTAAGTCTGGTACTTCTAGAACTAATACAATATTTACGATTCCTATTTATTCAAAAGATTTTATCATGAGTATGTTTTATGATTTATAATAACTTAATGGTCAATAAAGTAGTGTCTAAATTATTTATAAAGTTTGAGAACTTTCTAACTCTTGAATTCACTTTCTTCAACAAACCTCTTCAGTATTATTATGACTTCCAATCGTAGAAACATAAAAAATTGATTCTGTAAACTGGTTTTTGAAAAAAAAACTTTTCTCACCCTTTATGTTTGGGTTTTAAAAATCAGAAACTTTTAAATTTCTTATAGAACTCATTATTATGGACTAGATCCGATTCTTGAAAAATAAAACCAGTCTTATAAAAAAAGGTTATTAATTAACAAATAAAAAAACTTTGTTAAAAAAATATTACAAAGGTTCTTCAGTTCTAAATTGATGAATTAATTGATTGAATTCATCAAATATAGACTTTATATTTTTTACAATTATAAGGTTAATATAGGAAGCTATATCAGTTTTATTGGAGTTGAGGGGAAAATAGTAAGTTGAAATTGAAAAAAACAAACAAATAAATCAAAAATGCATAAGTGAAATATTTTGAAAGTACCCCATAGACCAAATTTTGTTTTATAATTTGTTTAAATTGTCAAAAACATATAATTGGGTGAATTTTGAGGCTTATATGATAGGTGGAAATAAGCTTACAATACAGTGATAGTTTTAGCCATTGAGCCTGTAAATATAAGGACTACCTCTATTATTCACAGAATTATCAATTCTTTCTCCCATTGATGTAAAATATAAAATTATGTTATAAAGGTGGATAAGATATTAAATTTTTCTTACATAATTTGACTTATCATAAAAATAATGGATTTTAGGCATTCAAGTGGGGTATCAAATTCACATTGTTTGATTTTACCAAGAGAATAACACAATGAAAACCTACAAGAATTTTTTACTTTGTATGTTTTAACTATTTCATCAAACCACAATATAAGGAAATAGTACATGAAATATTTTTAAGAATCACCAATATCCAAGTAATTTGTTTACAATAAATATATTTTGACTATAAATGTAAAATAATAAGAAAACTAAAAAACATAAACTAAAAAAATGTAATGGGTTATACAATACCAATATGTTCAACTGATCAACACCCACTTGCATGAATTTTATTTGTTATTCATTTGAAGACTAGTTTATATAATAATTAATATATTTACAACATTTTTAATATAAATTGTTGATTGTAATCAATAATATAAAAAAACTTATAGAAATATATATCGATAAAGATTATATAAACTTCACATAAGTGCATACCATCATCACAATCAATGTTGAGTTCATTGTTTAAATTAATTGGTGATGTGTTCATACAATGCACATATGCCGCATTAATATGAAAATGATTAAGTTTGAAATAATAATAATTTTTTTTGTAACCACAATAATTTTAGAGAAAACAATCACTTCTGATGCAATGTTGACATGGATTGATGACAATCATAAATCAACAATGAACCTATACTTGAGTAAGTTGTGTTGATTATTTCCAATTACATAAAAATATTGGAAGTTAATTGATTAGTATATTGAAAAATATTCATTTTACCATTATCTCATAATTTGGTCAGAGTGAGTTGGCTTTCACTAGGTAAAATAATGACATCAACATATGTAGGGGTTATGGTAGTAACACTAGATAATTGATTATAATATAATAAACTACAAGGTTTACATGCACCTATAATGTGGGCAGAGGACTTCGTTAATAAATAATCATAACAGAATATTTCAATATAACTTTTCCATAATGAAAATTTTTGGAATTGAGAAAATAATTAAGAAGATACCAATTATAGTTTCTTTCAATTTTTGCATACATAATTTTCATTGCAACATTACCTCCATTGAGAGTAAAGTTTGTTTTGTATTGGAAGTAGTTGGTGGGGGATTCATAATGTCATAATTAGTTTTGAATCACTTTTCATGTCCATATGGTGAATGATCTTGATCTCAAACTATTTTTAAATTTAAAGTTTGAAAAATAATTAGTGCACATATTTCAGTTAAACAATACGAAGTCAAAAAATTATTTAACCTTATAATAAGGTATCAATAAGTTTATCATAACTTATTACAATGGAAATAATGATGCAATTATTATTCCAATGTCAATATTAGGCTTTGGGTATAAGTGAAAAGCCTGGACTATTTGGTTTACCACATTTGTCAAAACTGTAGTGAATATCAGAACTCGAAATAAAGAAGCAACCCTATAATAGTATTTTTTAGATATTTAAAACATTATCATTTAATATAGTTATTTTTCCCCACTATTGGTGGTTGGGTGGTCAGGGTTTGGGGGTTGATGGGAAAGTCGTGGGGTCAAGTCCGTCAGCCTTCAATTTACTTCAATTTTCTTCATTGTGTTGTGTTCCGTAGTGGTGGATGTAATTGACCTAGTATTTCATATATTTATTTCCTATCATTTAATTGAAGAAAGAAAGGAAGTAAGGCCAAACTTGTAGCAATGTGGAATTTATTTTTCATTTTCAAAATATGTTTTTTTCTAGCTTCCATAGACCATGATTTTTGATTTTCACTCATTTGTGAAATATTTGTCATAGTGTGTCATAAATTGTTCACAAACATCTCAATAATATATACCAAGGGAATATTTACCATAAAAATATTGAGTGCATATCATACATGTTTGATTAAAAAAAGAAAAAAGAAAATATGAATTTAATACTCACTTAGGAATAAGTCAACAAAAAATAGAATTTATATTGAGAAGATTATGGATTGAATAGTGAAATATGAATAATAAGTATGTATGGAACATGTTTCCTCCAAAATTTCTATGTAGATATTTTTTTGAATTTTGTAAATTTGGTATAAAATAGTAAATTAGGAGTGATATTAAATAATAATAAGATAAATTCTTTGAAAAAAATCAAACCTTCAAGAGAGTAGAGTACCTATAAAAAATTTATTGGCATATTTTCTTTTCGTCAAAGGTGACCCTTGATGTTACAGATCATGGGTCTTTTTAAAGCAGGAAGATGTTTATAATTATACAATATGTGATGAAATGAAATGTCATAGATTAGAGAAAATGAGAAAATGTATATAAAATAATATGCAATAAAGGAACCTTTTCGATTAGAACTATGTATAAGTCTTAAAAAATTATCAACTACTAATGATTCGAGACCCCAATTGGCTAATCAAAGATTAAAACCATGGTTATTTTCTTATCAGAATAGTTTTCATGGAAAAATAGAGAAAGTGTAATCAAGAAATGCATCTAAGAGAATGGAGGGTGAAAATCCACATATGTAGCAATATACATGAAAGGAAAATTTTAAATAGTTTTCTTTTAAAATGATACAACTTAGGTTGAAACATCCTTGACATTTAAATAAGGCCAATCCTTCCTGTTTTGATCTATGAAAGAAAAAAAGTCATTTTTAGTATAAAAAAAAGTCACAGATGAAATAAAATGTAAGAAAAAAATGAAATAAAATATAGATACATGTATAATACCCTGAGAGATAAAGATTTAGTGGGGGAAGAGGTGTTAGGTGGAGGTCGAGATGAAACTAGAGAGGCGGAGATGGGCGATGAAGATGGAACGAGAGGCAACAGGTGAAGGCAGATGCAGATGAGGAAGCAATAAGTGGAAGTGGAGGCTAGAGATGAGCTTGCGATGGATGATGGGAGGAGACACTACAGGGAAAACTGAAATTCATGTTGGTTTTTAAACTGTTGCTAAATATTTCATGAAATATAATTTTACAACGGTTATAAAAACCAATGCTAAATAAAATTTTAATTTTTTTTATTTATTTATAGCGGTGATTTTTCAAAAACTTTCAACAAAACATATCATTTTAATTTTTTTAATAATTTTTTTTTTTAAAAAAAATTATTTTTATGGGTGATTTATAAAAACCACTCCAAAATAGTGGCAGTTTTTAATAAACGACGCTAAATTAATAGAGAAAATATTAAATATTAAATATTTAATTATGATTTATTATCAATAATTATTAAATATTATTTATAATACTTTATTTTTATTATTTAAAATTTTAATTAATTAGAATGTGTTAATTATTAATTATTTATAACTATTAGTTAGTAATTATTTGAAACTTAAATTAATTCTTGGATAAGTTTAAAATCAAACTTCAACATCAAATGAATATAACTTTTGATCCCAATGCCAGTTTTAATTCCTCAACCAGTCAAATTGAAGCTTATGAAATGTGATGCAATGAAATTAAATAATTTTTTTTAATAATTAATAGAATATAAAATATTACAGTTTTAAGAGAATATGAAAATCGAACTTGAACTTTAAACAACCATAACTTTTGATCCGAATTTCTGTTTGGTCTCTACCACATATCAAATTGAAGCCTGCAATGATCTCTATGCCCTGTTAATTAGGGTAACCATGATAACTATTTTTTAAAGGTCAAAAAATGCCTGTAATTCTTCTAAAATTGAGTTTTTAGTTTAGATACCATGATTTTTGAACATTTGGCCATATTTTAGCTTCGTTAAAGAGTATCTACATATGCTTGTTGGGTCATCTATGATTTTATTTTAGGGATTTACATTCTTATTGATTTAATGATGTTTCCATTGTTGTAGTTTTCTCTCTTTTGGTGATTTATTATCTATTATATATATATATGTATGTATTTCAATACATTTATGTATATTTATCTATAAATTTTATATATTTATCAATATTTATTCAAAATTACATATAATTGTATCTATGAATGGATATTTATATGTATTTATGAATATTTATCTATATTTATATACATTTGTAAATATTTATATGTATTTATGTTTATATATTTTTATATATTATATGGGTGTGTGTGTGTGTGTCTAGATATTTACATTTACTTATGTTTATATATATATATGTTGATATATAATTATACACTTGTCTATGTTTATATATATTTATGCAACATAAATGTGTGTTTAAATATATTTATGTAAATTTTGTTATATGTATATATATTTATAGATATTTATATCCATTTATTATTTTCTATTCATTACTTATTATTTATTATTTATTATTCATTATTTGTTCATTTATTATTTATTATTTATTATTTATTATTTATTAAATTATTATTTATTATTTATTAAATATTCATTACAAATCATTATACAATATTTATAATTTATAATTTATTATTATGTTATTATTAGTTTATTATTAGTTTATTATTTATATATTAATTATTTATTATGTATTTATTAATTATATATAGTATATAATTTATAATTAATTAATTTAGTATTTATTTATTATTTATTAATTATTAATTATTTTTTATAATTTATAATTTATCATTTATCATTTATTTATTATTTATTTATTTAATACTTATTTATTTTTTATTAAATTATTATTTATTATAAAATTATTGTTAAATTATTTTCTAATATTTATTATATATTATTACATATTATTTATAATTTATAATTATTTATTATTTATTACTAATTTATTCTTAAATTATTATTTAGTAATTATTTATTATTAATTTACAATTGACGTATTATTTATTATTATTTTATTATTATTTATTATTTATTATTTATTAATTTATTTTTTATTTATCATATATTAATTTATTATTTTTTGTTAATTTATTATGTATTCATTATTTAGTCATTACTCATTTATTATTTATTTATTTATTAATCATGTTTTTTAATTATTAATTATTTAGTTTGTATTTATTCATTATGTATTATTTTTTTTTATTGCTTATTATTATTCTTTAATGTTATTATTTATTTTTTATCTATATATATAATTATATTAAATTCTGTTTAATCACCATATGAAGAACTAGTTGGAGGAGTAATGTCTTTATAAAATAACTAAGACGTAAGGGGTTCAAATCTCACTCAACACATAAATATTCATAATTTATTCATAGTATATGCATGCATGTATAGAAATAATAATAATAAATAATAATTAATTAATTAATTACATAAATAAAAAATAGAAACAAAATTTAAAAACAAAATATTAAAAAAATAAATTTTCACGAAATAATTTAGCCACAGTTTATATCACTTAGAAATGATTCTCCCAGTTTTTTAAAAACTGCTACTACATATTTTCGCAATGAGTAAATAATTTCCAAAACACGATTTAGCGATGGTTTTTCAAAAACACCACAAAATGGTTTAGCGGCCGTTTAAACCACCGCTAAACGCTTACTTTGGTAAAGTGCGAGTTTGAGGGATTTACAGGGTTTATGGATTTTGATGGGAGGTGAGCTTTGATGGATGATAGAATTGCGATTATGCAGGGGTGGGGATTTGTAGGAAACCTAATCGCATTCGACGTGGTTCCATTAAAAGAGAAGTGGTATCTGCGGAGGAAAACAAGATGGAAGGAATGTGATGTGTAAGAGACGTATGTGGCTATAGAGGAGGAAGAAATGGGGGTGGGATCATGGATGTGGAATGCGGAGGAGGTTGACTTTAGGGCAGGATTGGGGGACTGAAGTTGGGAGGAGGAAGAATGAGGGGAGGAGAGACGTATCAGGTAGACATGGATGGAGAGGTCGACATGTATGTGAGGAGTGGTCTGAAAGAGACACATGTACATGGAGGCACATCCTATAGTATAGATAATGGACATATTATTATAAATAAGACCTCATTTATAATAAATAAATAATAAAATGATTAATAACTAAAAATATGATTAATATAATTCTTAATTAATAATGGGTTGGAATATAATTAATATAATTAATATATATAAAAATTAAATAAAAATTAATAATGTAGTTAATAATAAAAATTTATAATATTAATAATTAAATTAAGAATAATAATGAAATTAATAATTAATAATATAATTAATAATAGACATGTACTTGGGTCAGGGGACCTGCCCGATCTGATAAGCCTAACCTGATAAAAAATCCTAATAGGATTAAGCTCAGGCATTAATAAATAACATGGTATATGGTCCACTCAAATAGATTAATACAAAATATTTTTTAAGTCTCAATTAATATAATATATTTTTCACTAATGCTATATTGATAAACTCGTCGGGACATAGTTGGTTAGACTAGGTCCGATTAATAAATGTGTCTCTTTTTTTTCGATTTGAACACGATAGGCCTGAACCATTTACAAGTATAGTTAATAATAATAATTAATAATGTTAATAATAATTAATAATATAATTGTTGATATATTTATTAATTATTAATATAACTCATAACTCAATTAATAATTAGTAATACGGAGATGGATCCTTATTCGCCTGGTGCTCCTGCACTGGCTGGGGTTTCCGATTCGGTTCTTCACTAGGGATCCTACCTAGTTTTTCCTAAGCGACTCCTCCTCCTGTGGTGCACCATATTCATGGGGATTCTATTCTCCATCACTCCTCTTCATGTAGATTAGGTTCATAATCCTTTGGTCTGCTGTCGGCGACCTCACTCTAGTGAATCTGATTACAGTGGGGCAGATCTATGCTTTTCGACTCAGATTGACATTGATATTGGAGTTTTCTGTCGATGTTGGTGTTAGATTCTTGGGAGGTTTGGTTATCCTTACTTTCTGTGGGTGGAGTTAGCGGTGATGGCCAGAGGTCAGAGGGTTCATTTCTCTTTAGATCTGGCCTCACTCGCCTTTCTTGTGCTATAATGCTGATTGAGGTGTTGGAATCCCAGGTGATCATCCCTATGATTTGGTGTGATGTTCCTCGCAGATGAAAACATGTCTTCTTGGGAATTCTCTTTCATCAATGTTGACGCGAGGTTATGTGGTACTGGTTCGAGTAAAGATATCTTTGGAGCGATGCTTGGAATCAGTGAGGAAAACCTATGTTGGTGGCGGTGACGAACAATTCTTTTAGATTTTCCTTTTTGGTGTTTCAAAATTTTTAGGCTTATTTCTATAAGAATTTTCACTGGTTTTTGGGACTGTTTGTTTCGTTGGGTTGTGGAATTCTTTGTAGGCATTGATTTTTTCATGTTGAATTAGGTTGCGCTGCAACACTTTGCAGGTGTCGCTGGGTGGGAATCCTCGAAAGAGGGATGGGTGTGATGACACCCGCCATTGAGCTATCAATCCTCATTGAAGGAAGGATAAACACCCTACCTTTGACATTCTGTATAGATTTTTTGGTCTGATTTTGTGTTTCATCAGGTTGGAAATGTGGTGTTATTTGGTGCATGTCGGGTGGGCGGCTAGAAAAAGAGATAGGTGTGATGACACCTATCATCTGATCATCCATCCACATTTCAGTGTTGGTGGGATGGGCACTCTTCAACATTGTGTTCCGGCATGATGCAACTTTTTCATGTGTGTGTGGGGGGGACACATCATCTTTTATTGATTCCTATGTTACATCATCTAACGGGATGGATGAGACTTTTACTGATGCCTGACTTGATTTTTGATTCCCTTCGGACACTCGGGGCCATATTAAGAGCTTGAGGTCATATTTCTTTAAGGCATATGTGCGTATATCTTGTTATGGGTTCCCTCTTTACCCATTTCTAAAAAGGGGTTTGTTATTTTATGTTCAATAAAGGGGGATTGAGCCTCAACCCATTTAAAAATTATAATATTGTTAATAATAATATTTAATTTTTTTTAATAATAACTAATAAAACAATGAGTAATATGATTAGTAATTAATGACATTTAATAATTAATAATTAATAATTAATAATTAATAATTAATAATTAATAATTAATAATTAATAATTAATAATTTTCTATTGAAAATTAATAATATAATCAATAATAAATAATAAATAATCAATAATCAATAATATAATTAAAAATATATTTGATTATTAATATTATTATTAATAATTTAATTAATTATTATTAATGATTTAAAACAATTAATAAACAATTAATAATTAACAATAAATTATAAATAAAATAAGTAGTAATTAATAAAATAGTTCGTGATTAATAAGTAATAATCACTAATTAATAATAATTAATTAATAATTAACTATATTATTGATTGGCAATTTTTAATATTGAATTATTTATTATTAATTATGTAAGGTATAGAGTTTCTCTTAGGGCCCTATGAGCTAGAGTTTCTCTTATTCCATTGTGTCTCTGGGCATACGGGTCATACAATGGGTTTCCTGATACCTATAAAGAAAGAGGTATTCCCTTTGTATATTAACAAAAAGAGGATTTGACCCCAACCCTTTTAAAAAATAAAATATTAATTATTAATTATGTTATTAATTATTCATTGTATTGATAAATTAGATAAGGGAGACTTATTCTTTTACTTTGGATGGAACATGATGTGAGAGAAACTAGGCTCATCAAGTCAAGGGTTCTAGTGGATGTTGATCTCAGTGCTATTTTGATTGATACATTTATATTATCTATGTATAATGATGATATTAATTTGAAGACATGGTATGCGAAATTGTGGTGAGAATCAAGTTAATGACACTAAGTCGATTTCCCATGTGGAGGAGTTGTATTTGTAGGGCCCAATGACATAAATAAGATTAATTTGTTTGAATTCTATAATGGTAGCCCATCTCGCATCATTAAATCCACAATAGATCTCACCCTACATGGATAGAGAAAATGGTCCTATTATCACTCTTATTCAATCCCAAATATAATGCATGAAGGCCAAGTCTCAAAGTTAAATGAATTTTGAAACCCAATTCACATGGAGAATTTAGAAAGTCGTCCTTAGAGGCACTAAAGTCAAATCCAGTAGGAATAATAATCAAAACCTACACTTTTGGATGAATGTGCTACTCATCCTTAATGTAAAAAGGGTGCTCGAATTTTCTAAAAAATTCTTCATTAGACTTTATCTTTTCTTTTGATAGGAAAAGTAGTTTTAGGATTTATGACTTTATGATATTAGAACTTTTACCTTTTTTATCACCCCTTGGATATAAATAGCCACCCCGTGACATTGTATTCTCATTCAGGTTTGTTCTATTAAAAATCTACGAGTTTGTTTTCTCTCCATTATGAGGAAACCCTTATTACACCCCTTTCCCATGTATATTATTCCCTTTTCAATATAAATGTTAGATTGGTGATCCAAGATCACAAAACCCCCAATTAATGTCTCAACCTAAGTGCGTTGTTGTGTGGATTGACTACCTCATCCCCACTAATTTAGTGTTTTTTCTAAGTAGTAGGTCATGCTCCTTATTACATTCTTTGAATAATCCCTCATTTATCCTCAAACCAAATCCTTCATCCACCATCATACATCTTGAAGATCAGTACACCTCATGCAACTCACATCAACATATTTTGATCAGTGATCCAAGATCACAAAGCCCCCAATTTCATTCCTCAACCCATGTGAGTTATTGTGTGGATTGACCGTCACATCCCTCCCCTGAGTGTGTGGATATCATCTATGTATATGGTTAAACATATGGTAAAAAAATATTTTAAATAATATATATATTGATTTGAAAAAAAATAATAAAATGAAATTATTCATCTAATAAACCTTTATACATTGAAAAAAACAATTACAATAATCAGTTGAACTAAGAAAATCATGTTAGGGGTGATGATAAACCCACAATGTTATCATTTTAAGGACACTATCTATAATTATTCCCTTCTACCCTACACCAACCACATCATTATCACATCCCTTTATTCTTGGGACAATCCATTTTATTTCTCATGTGTGTAAATTTTAGTTGACCTTGTCCACACAACCATGATAGATTTGACACTAAAATTAGAAGATATAGAAGGGGATTTGATATTGATACATCTCTAATCAAGATCCAATCTACATTGTAAAAATATCATGATGTATTGATTTTATACAAAATATCGACATAAAACTCCCATGATAGGTGAATATGGGAACATGTTACAATTACATGTGAGCAAGGCATCTTGTAATCTTAAAATTAACTGAATTCTTAAGTGTGCTTATCTAACAGAATGGTCATCACCACACCAACACTGGTCAGTGGATCCTGGACCTCTTCAACTTCAACCCAGCTTACTATCCTATGAAAATGATACACCTGATATGATATAGAACAAGTTTTATTGAAATCAATATAGTGACCTAACTTCTTCTTACATGACTGTTACATTATTTTTAAGATAAACAACATAATAGTGATACAATCCAAGATCCAAAGGTTTGTTATCTTGGGAAAATTATGCTCATACATCATTTGTATATAATAAAACACAAAAATTGTTTAGATACTTATTATTAATACTCCTAAAATTTCTCAAATTCTCCTTAGTACATTTAATCACCTGAGGATATACATAAAATAAAGGGGTGAGATAAAATCTTAGTAAAGAAAGGAATAATATAGAAGTAATGAGAGACATAAATCAATAGTGCATGCATGATCATAATCATCATCATCATTTCATAAGAATGAGATCATCATTTTATGAATGTGGTAAAATTTTGATAAAACCAAGTAATGTGGAATATGAATAATAATGAAATATCATAACATAGAGGCCAAATACCACACATAGTTTTGAATAAATCTTGCATCATGTTCATGAAAACAATATGTGCATAAATCATAGCATCATAATTATGAACAAAGATAACATCATATCCATGAATAATACAAATAATATCATGAGATATATCACATTAACCAATGAATTGGAGGTATATATAATTGTAATCTCACCTATCACATCATAAAATTCTCATAATCATGCATTCCACATGGAAAGTAAATATATAACAATCATATACATGGAATAAACCCATGGAAAGGGATGGGTCTCATAAATAAAACTTTAGTGAATAACCTTTGGGTTTTTCAAATTAATAATTGGGATCATATTTTGGCATTAAATATCATTTTTCTTTGAAGAAGAAACAACTCAACACGAATCAAAGAGATGTTTTCAATAATAAATTCCATTTTGAAAAATCTTTATAATTGGATTAAAAGTCCTATTGATATGGTAAAAACATGTAAATCCCTAAAAATAAAATATAATTTATTCTTAAAGGAATATTTAAGGACAATGGAGGAACATCCATACTGAGAAAGATGTGAAATATAATATAACCCAAAAATAAGGAATTGGGTTTTAGAATCCCCTTACTTTAAATCCTGCTTTATTTCATTACTTTTCCACCTACTAAATAATAAACATAGGTTTATTAAAACATGGAAAAATAAGTTAATTATGTTCTTTTTTGTAACTATTGATCATTTATAATCATTGGATTATATTTTTTAATTCCCTTTGTTAAAGTTAAAATGTTTTGATATCATATTTTCCTAAAAATAGTCCATCTTATTTTGATTTAAGGATATTGCTTTATTGATACTTATACATTTATAAGATTAACTCAAGAATCATAGAAATACATATATTTATAAATTTATATATTATAAATAATTTATTATAATCATCTATAAGGATTGGTCAAAAGAAAAGAATTATAAACATCCTCATTGGCGTTTAACTGACCGTTAACATCACATTTTCTAAAGCGGAGGTCCAAGATATATATTATGTGGTTATTAAAAATAAATTTTTTATAGGAAATTAACATTATGAAGATCGTGTTAATGTATTGTTTAATTTTTTTAAGAAGGTTTGTATTATATAATAGAATGAGGATAGAGTTTGATTACTCCAGAATGTCCCTAAGAATTATAAGTGAATTTAGAGTGAGGATTTTTGGTAGAGATTTGTATTTATAAAGTGTATGGTATATGGTTTTCTAGGGGAGGAGTGAGGGTTATTTATACTTGAGGATAGGGGTTTTTTAAAGATATAATTTTGAATAAATTATAATATCCAAGGTAAACCTTTCAATAGTGATATTTTTTACATTATGAATCATATATCAATAAAATAAAATTGATTTAGGAATTTAAACACCTTTATAAAATGAATTCCTTAGTTTATTAAAATGGATAGTATAAAAAATAAAAAATTATTATTTTAATGGAATAATTTTGACTTTAGACTTTGTAAAATATGTTTTCATGAATAGAAAACAGTTTTATTGTATTTAAACGACTCAATTACTAAATTAAATATGTTTTTATTCAATAAAAAATTTCTAGAATTGATTATATCATTATTACATCATGAATGATGTAATTTAAAATACATTGGTAATAATGGTACATCTTGGTACTTTAAGGATGGATAGAGGAATATGAGCTATGTGTATTTTCTAATAGCTCTTTCTTTATCTCAGGTGATATAGGCATAAAATGTATATTTCCAAACCGAATGAAACCATCTTCATCAATGTGGAATTCATAAAGATTCATATCCTTTACTTATTTCACCTTATTTTGATGCTCTATATCATCTCATTTTACCTCCTTGATATTCTCTTTGATATTTTCTTGGGAAACCATTTAGGAAAGGTAGTATGTATTCCATGCTGTTATGATTTCTAGATTCATTCATTGTATATCCATGAAGATAGGGTCTCTCCCAATCCACATCATCGATTGATTAGTAGGTTCTTTTCTACAAAGAGAATCAACTAACTTATTCACCTTTCCAAGATAGTAGTGAATAGAGAAATCATAATCCTTGATCTTCTCTAACCATATTCTTTGACACATGTTCAACTCTTTATATGTGAATATATACTTTAGACTCTTGATATCTGTATATATGTCACACTTCTCTCTAAAGAGGTATTTTTGAAATTATAGTTTTATTGAGAACTCTACCACATGATATGGGGAAAGGTTGGGTAAATCTTTAGGAAATATATCAGTGTATTATTTCATGGTGTGAATTTCCTCAAGGTTGATACTTTCCTTTGACTCAACCATTTGGGAAATATTTTCTTCTTTGTTTGGTATCAACACCCACACAGTTGAAGGATTTTCCAAAGGAGATTCATGATCTTTCTTACATTTGTATAGGAGCATGGTATGGTTCAGAATATAGAGAGATATTTAATTTTATTGATATTTGATGTGAGCTCTATATAATGAGTGTTAATCCATTCCCATTATAGTATCAAATTCCACCAAGGGAAGGATCACGAGATTCTTTGGAAGAATCTTACCATATACGCTAATAGGAGAGGAGTCTGACACTTGGGTTGGATTGATCACACCACTATGTGTTTTTACAGATATCTCTACTTAAAGGTATTGAGGTTTTGATTCAATAGTTCTAGAAAACATACAGGATATAAAGGAATGCGTAAAACTAGAATCAAATAAAAAAAATCAATTCTTGAGTGAATAGTAAGTGTACCTTATACAACTTCATTTTCATGTTCCACATCAGTGGTAGTAGTGGTATAATCATTCCATTTATCCTTTGGATTTGTGGGTTTTTATGCTGATTACCCTCAAAGATTCGTAGTTTAGTGCACTGGATTTCATAGTTCCCTTGCTCCCTACAATTGAAACATTGAACCATGAGTGGTTCCATCCTTTACTCCATCACATTGGTCGACTTCTTCAGGCATCTTTGACATTCATGAGCTTCATGGCCTTATCTTCCACACTTGAATAATTCCCCTGTTAATTTGAGATAATCCCCATGATGTTTCTTCCCATATTTTTGACATGTTCAATATTTTTGTCATGTTGGTGGTAATATATTATTTCCTCCTTTGTCATTTGATCTACTATCATGAAACTCTCTTTGATTTATTATCTTCAGAAACATGGGACCATTCTCTAAAATTCATCTCTACTTTGATATCACATCAAACTACTTCTTCATAACTCCCAAAGTTTCATAGAGCTATATCCTTTATGAGGTGTTATTTTAAACCACAAAAGAATCTATTTATTTTTCTATCATTGTTGATAAAAAAACATGAGGTGTATCTTGCAAGATTTTTGAAATTTTCCATGTAAATCACTATAGATTAACCATAATTTTTCTTAAGATCTAGGAATTCTCTATCCATATGTGTCCAAATATTTCAAGGTAAATACTTGTTCAGAAATAATTTCTCAAAGTCTTCCCACTCCATTTCTTTCATTTCATCCTTCATCTTGGTATTCTTTATCAACATCCACTATTTATCAGCATCTCCATCTAAATGATATACATCTAAGGTGGATTCCTCCTTGGAACAATAGAGCATAGAAAATATATTCTCCATTGAGTTAACCCATTATTCCGTAACAAGTGGATTGGAATATCCACTGAACATCGGTGGTTATTGTTGTATAAAGTACTCAATGTTCAGTTTCTCCTTCTTGGTTGAAGGTGGATGTTCCATGATTCAAGTTATTTTTCATAGACTGAGACAGATAGGTAAGGATCACCATGAATTTTTTAGCTTCACCTATCATTGTATTATGGATGTCATTCAGACAATCATTGCATTATCCCTCACATGTGTTGTTGGTTTGGTTTCTCTTGATTCCCACCATTTTCTGAAATATAAAAGGTTTGAACAAAATGTAAGTCAAAAAAGCATGACTAAATAATTTATTATTTTTAGAAAAATAATTATAAATTCATATATTATGGGATCTCTATTTTTATCCTTTTTCTCAAATGATGCTTCTATAACCAATAAATAATTTATCTATATATTATTAATAATGGTTTATATAAAGTTTGTGATTAACCAAAGCATAACACTTGGAGTTTCAAAACAGGCATGAATCAAGGCCTATTTTTCATATACTAGGTGAAGATAGAGTTAATACTCAATCCAAACTTTTGGTTTATTACCCTTAGGTACATATGTATCTAAGCCACATCCACATGTAGTATTAAAATAGGGATTTTATTTCTCGAAAACCACAAGCTCTTATACTTTATCAAAATATATGATGTTTACTGATACTGAAACCTATCCTTATGGCTTTCACTAATGTTTTCTAACTAAAATTTTCTCTAATACAAACTATAGTTCCCCAACTTCTTTTTACATGACTAATTATTTTTAAGATAAACAACATAAAAGTGATACAATCCATGATCTAAAGTTTTAGTATCTTGGGAAAATTAGGATCATACAACACTTGTACATAATAAAATTAAACATTATTTAAATCCTTAATCTTAATACTTCAAAAATATCTCACATTATTATTGATACATGTAATCACCTAAGGACATACATCAATTAAATGGGTGAGATAATATCCTAATAAGGTAAAGAACAACATAGAAGTAATAATAGACATGAATAAATAGTGCATGGGTGGGCATAATCATCATCATCGTTTCATAAGCATGGGATCATCATCGTAATCATGAGGGAAAAATTTTATAAAGGCCTAAAATTTGGAATATTCATAACAATGAAACATCATAACAAAGTGTTCAAATATCATACATTGTTGTGAGAAAATCTAGCATCATTTTCACACATAACATATGTCCATAAATTGTAACATTGTAATTGTGAAAACATCTAGCACCATATTCACACATAATACACATAATATCATGAGATATATCATATTAACCAATAAATTTGAGGTATATATAATTTTAGGCCCACTCTTCAAATCATAAAATGCTCATAATCATGCATGCCACATGGGAAGAGAACATATACCAATCATAGTCATGAAATAAACCCATGGAAAGGAATGGCGTTTCATAACGGTGTCATAAATCATAATTTAAGGAATAACCTTTGGGGATACCAAATTTATAAGGGGGTCATATTTTGGCATAAAATATCATTTTTCTTTGAAGAATAAATAAATCAATAGGAGTCAAAGAGATGTTTTAAAAAATAAAGTATTTTTCAAAAAAATATTTGTAATTGGATTAGAAGTCCTTTCAACATGGTAAAAACATGTATATCCCAAGAAGGAAAAGGTACAAAATTGTGAAAGTATGTTGTAAGGATAATATAGGAACTTCCATACGGATAATGATGTGAAAGAGGAGATAACCCAAAAAGAAGTAATTGGGTTTGAGAATACCCGTACCTTAAATCCCGCTTTATTTCATCACTTTTCCTCCTCCTGAATAATAAACATAAGTTTATTAAAATATGGAACCATAATTGAATTATGTTCATTTTTTTCACTATTGATCAATTATAATCATTGGATTATATTTCTCAATTCCCTTTATTAATGGTAAAATATTTTGATATCAAAGTTTCCTTAAAATATGTCGTCTTGCTTTGATTTAACAATCTTCCTTTGTTGTTACTTATAAATTATTAAGACTAACTCAGAAAGATTATAAGTACATATATTTATAAATTTATATATTATTAATAATTTATTATAATCATCTATAAGTGTGGGGATAGAAAAATAATTGGCAATTTCCTTCTTGGAGGTTAACCGACCGTTAATGGGACATTATGCAAAGAGGAGGTGCGAGATATATATTATGTTCTTGTTAAAAATAACATTTTTATAGGACATTAACATTATAATATCATGTTAATTTAATATTTAATTGTTTGAAGAAGGTTTGTATTAGAAAATAAAATTAGGCTAGGGAGTTTAGAAAAGGAAAACAGAATAAAAGACAAAAGGACATTACCTCTTTCTTGAAGTCGTTCCTTTTCAATGGTCCTTAAAATCTTGAAATCTTGGATTTTTATTACTACATAACATCCCTAAGGATGATAAGGGGATTTAGAGTTTGTATTTGGGCATATATTTGGATTTGGTAAGTGGAAGGTAAGTGGGTTGTCAATGGAGGGTGAGGGGTTATTTATACTTGAGAAGAGAGGTATTTTAAGGATAAAATATTGAATAAATTATTATATCCAAGGTAAACCTTTCAATAGTGATATTTTTGACATAATGAATCATATATAAATAAAATAAAATGGATTTAGTAATTTAAACCCCTTTATAAACCAAATTCACTAGTTTATTAAAAAGGAAGGTGGGAAAAATGAAAAATTGTTATTTTAATGGAATTATTTTGACTTTAGACTTTGGAAAATACTTTTAGGTATGGAAAACATGTTTATTGTATTTAAATGACTCATTTGTAAAATTAAATATGTTTTTATCCATCAAATATTTCTAGAATTTATTAGGTCATTATTACATCATGAATGTTATAATTTAAAATAAATTAGTTATGAAAAAATTGTATTTTTACTATTCACATAAAAACTAAAGTATTTCATAAAATTTCCAAAAAACTACACTTAATTTGATGATTAATTTTTTCACATTGTTAGTGTAAAATTTCTCTCATACATTTCAGGAAATATGTCTCATGCAGTAATGATGGTAGGCATTGGTGGGTAAGTCAACCAGCATCTGTGATATTCAGTGCTTCCTTGATAGTGTGATGAAGATTTGAAATAAGGCATATTTCTTGTCTATCGGTGACATGAACATGATATAAAAGATATAAAACAACTCCATGAGTCTGTATTGTCTTTCTCTAATTTTGAAAATGTCAGTGGCACAGAACATCTATTTCTGTCATGAGTGGTGACAATCAGGAAGACTCCGTCACAATTTCCATATAGGAAAGTGTCGTGCACTTGTATGAATTGTTTGTAGTGAAGGAAAGTTATTATGAATGGGAGAAAGTCCTTGAATAAATGATGAAATTGTACTTTGTCTCTAGTGACATTATTTTTCACCACATTCTCTATTATTACAAATTGATACACCACATGGATAATTTGAACCAAACGCTCGATCCAACAAGGTAACACCTAAAATAATATTTCTTAGTCTCCATAAACCTTCTCAATATCCTTCTATTTTTCAAGTTGTGCCTTATTGTATTAGATTTTTATCCATATTTACTCTCCATGTGATCCTATATTAACTGAACATGAACATCCTGGTGAACTCTGAACATACCAATAATAATTATGTGGATGAATGTTGAGTTAATGTGTCTATGATCTTGCATCATACTCATATTCAAATAGGTGTGTGGTCTATAATTTTTTTTTAGTTTTTCAACAAGTTGAATTTCTAAAAAGGGTAGTTCGCAATAACATCTTGCATATGTCACCATACTATTGACATTTTATAGAAAATGTCGATCTCATAGAGTCGTCTATGAGATAAATGTAATGTGTCTTCACATGGTAATGCTTTATAACTGTCTTTAATGACTCTTTTCTCTCAAATTGTGTTTCAAAAAATAATCCATCATCAATACCTAAAACATTTATTTCTTGGAGAATACTTAGGAAACTCGGTTGTCAATGTCACTTCATCCCAATCAAACTCAAGCACCACTAGTGTAATATCATGAGATGTTTGCACTGATTGTGCATGTTTCATTTCTGAATCATCTGCCAGCATCATTTTGTGTTCTTTGTAAAATATTTGTTCATCCTAAAAATCATTTTTTAGCACCATCTTGTTTTCATTATCAAATACTTATTCATTTTAAAAATCATTGTCATAGGCATCATTGATCACAACCATAGGTGGATCATCTACAACAAAAAATATTGTAGGAACATCTACAGGTACTGTCATTTGAAATTTTTACTCTTCTCTATATGTATTATCTTCACCCAATCCACCTCGAACAATCAATTCTCATGTAAACATGTGCACTTCATCAAATCCATCATCGTATTTTATGTTTCGTTCGATTTGGGTGGTATCTTCAATCGTACTAACCTCAACATACAATCTCATCACACTTAGTCTTTTGTGCTCTTGATATATATCATAATCAATCCTCAAATATTCACCATCGATCAAATGATGACATGTGTGATATATATTTTCTTGAGTTTAAGGGAATCTATAAACAGTAGGTGATATATATTGATTCTCAACAAGCTTCAATCGATCATGAATTTTACTGTTAATTGTGTTTATCGAATCACATCTAATAAGATTTGTTAATCTTGTAGGACCAATAATATAAGATATCTCATACTCATCTTCTACTATTTCACAACCATGATATACTAATGCACTCAATTGTTTCATCATATTTTTAAAACTATTAATTGAAATTAAATTATAAGTGAAATACACACACTGACATTTCTTCAAATAAAACTAAAATCAACTATCTTTACATATAAATCTTAACAATATAAATTGATTTTACTATTATAATTGTAATTAAATATTATTATTTTGATTATATTTTCTATAATCAGTAGAAAATAGTCACCCTCCTTCATTTTCATTTAAAATATTCCTGATATTGTATTTACATGCATTCCTGGTATTGTAATATTTATGTCCTCTATTTGTACAAATCAGATATTGTGTGTGTTTACTTCTATATCCAAGATATGCTATTTTATGTATATTTTCACCATACCCCTTTCCATTCAAAAATTATACATAGTTCATTTTGTTCCTTATCTTTCAACAAACATACCTTAATTTCATACTATCCATGTCATACACATCAACTAACCAATTGAAAAACCCATCAGATCATCAACCGTCATTTTTCCTAAGTAAATAGTTTTTAATATTCAATTGAATAACCATGTAGGAATTTTTATATATACCAAATATTTTCTAATTGTAAGGAATTGATAATTTTTCATACAATAAAATCATTGCACAACTAAAAAAACTACTGAAAAAACTATATCAGATCAGGATATAATTTCCCAACTATGGTATTTTCATTTTTTTATTAAATTTTTATCATGTGGAAAGAAATCGTAGATAGATAAGTATAAATGATATCATTAAATAATATTACAATGAACCACCATAGAGAAAAATACATAGAATCCATAAATAAAGCAGTCAAGTAGTCCAGTTAAATGTAATCAACATCCAAATTGGCATCCAATTCAATAAAGATATAACCAAAGGCAAATAAAAATGTGGTGGAAAACAAAAACATTTCTAAGCTTCTTAGATTTAGTATTAGTTAATCAATATTTATAAGGCCATTAAAGGTGAAGAATATACAATATCTTCCCTTCAACAAATCTTCCAACTCTGCTGCAAGTCCTTGCAGATGGACATCAAACACCACGCTGCACTCAACGGGTAATCCGAAAATGCAACAAAACACGCAACAAATTCACTCACACAAATCATAATTAAAAAGAGAGATCCAAACTAGACTAATAGTTACTTATGATCAACTTAATTGATACATAATCATATGTATAATCCTTGTAGATTTTCCCATGGGGCATCGCACCCACCTAACCAACAAAAAATTCACACTACCTCAACGTCTCCATAACTGAAAATTAAAGCAGGATTTTGTTGAAACCATACCACAAAAACAGGAGTTTCACCACTATTCATGGAACCTAAGTAGTCTTTCAGTTCAACGGATATTTCAGAACTATATGAAAAACCTGAAAGGCAAGAGGTATCTTAAAATCACAGCAGTGGACTATAAAACAGGGTGGTGAAAAGTACTCAAAACACACATATTTTGCAAGAGTTCACTGAAAAGTATTGGGTGACTGGGTTCTTGAGCGTTCACAGAAGATTTTCATGATTTCCCAAAGCAGATACAATAAGTTTTTGTAGTAATTTCATTGAAAAAAAGATTTAAAATAATGAAAGCGGTGACTAAAAAGGAAGGCAATTATTTTGGAATTGGCCACGCTTACATATAATGCCATAAAAACACTTGGATGTCCTCAGAATCCGAACATGTGGCTTAACTTCAAAGAGGACACCCTTCAGGGTTCTCACCTAGACTTATCTCACCCTTCCGGCCTTATTGAGTGGACTATTGAGGATAGCTAATAAATCCTCCAAATATAACAAAATATGAGGGCATTTAGAAATCATTATAAAATAAAATAGAAAAAACAGTTTTTTAAAACATTTATTTAATTTAGTAAAGGAGAAAATTAGATACAAAAAGTGATGAAGGGATCCAATAGAAATAAAAAATGATGTTAAGGTATCTAATAGAACAATTGACACAACCAATCTTATGTATTTCCAAGATCAGGTGGGAATTCCAGGGAAGATTTATGTACAACGTAGGGGGATAATTTTCCACATTTTATTCAAAAAAGCCTAGGCTCATGGATCCAATCAGAAGATAATAGAATCCTTTGAAAATAACATCCATGAACATGTTGGAATTCACAAGAAAATTACACCAAACTTCTCATGTGATTCCAGGACTACTATGATTCCTCCAACAAAATCTTATGTTGTTCTCGTGAGAAAGACTGCTCAGAAAATGTAATTCGTCAGTTCAAAACGAGATTCAGTGACTTCATAGATATATGATAATAATATTTAAATCAATTTTTGTGTCTCTACCATGATTTTATCCATTCTAAAAATCTGAGGATGGGGTTGTTTCTCTCAATCCTGGATAAGAGGAAAATTTACCATTTCCATTGAAATCCCAGTTTTCTAGGAAACACACCTGGGTGAAAGAACACTCCTAGTTTTCCTTTAAATTCACATTGACCGGTTGTAACCAAATGTGGCCTCATATCAGCAGAAAATCATTGTGTATTTGTGACTAAGGATTTACTAGGCGCTCATGGTCGCAACTGCCAATGCAAACTCAAAAAAATTCTCTCCCATTCACATCAAGAGCCATACATTTGCGGCCGCATGTTCAAAAAAGGTCATAAATGTCCACATAGGGGTTTAAAAGCATTGGTCTATGAAAGCATAGAGCCACAGGAGGGCGTGAAAGTAGTGGAGGAAAGGGAAATTGGATCCCTTAAAGTGGAAGATAACTTGTAAAGCTTTGCAGGTCAGTTCTCTCAATGGAGAAGGTCCTGTATCCTCCAAAATTAGGTTGTTGGAAGGGATAACATTTGGGATATCAATTATGGTATTAATTAAAAGATGAGCCCGCCATAATTTATGTGAAGGGGTTGCAATGGGAACCATGTATTTTAGTTCAAAAATAAGAATGGGAGCTCAGTGTTAGGGAACATGCAGACTTGCAGGAGTTTATGAACATGAAAGTATATAAGACCTTCGAGCCCCTTAAAAAAATTAAAAATATATAATATCCTAATGATATTCTTATTAAACAATATATAAAAAACAAAAAGAATATTGACAAGGTAGTTTTAACAATACAATACCAAGTCATACCCATCTCAAAAAAATACTAGTCACAATACCAGGATCGAGGGTATTCTTGGAAAAAACAATTAGAAAAACAGTGAAGAATTCCACAACAATTTTATCCCCGAGACGGTGCTATGCATGTATTCAGAAGTTCCCACACCTGATAAAAGATATCAGGCCTATAATATGTAGGGTTATATCCATGTCTCTGAAGAAAATTGGAATGGTCATCCGAGTTCAAAATCTGGAAATTCTGCATGAACCAACATACCCAATTAAAATCATTAAGTAGATAAAGGAATCCCATAAATTTCAATGATAACTTGCACTACACAAAAAAAAGAAGAAAGACGTAGAATCATGTGAACAATAATATGAAAAATTCCTAAAACTTTCCACCCTATAAGAAAAAAAATATAAATAATTCCAACACAAAGGACATTGAAAAAAATAATTTGTGCACCTTTCCAACTTTTCCAACTTCCAATGATTCCTTTTCAAGGAAAAAGATGGCCCCCGTCTATGAGGTGGCTTCAGATGGGGCAACCAGAATGTAAAGACCCAGAAATTTCAAGGAAATTTTTTTCTTAATTTTCTTTGGAATTTTAAAAGAACGCAGTTTCTGACGGCGCCTGATTCCGAGGCCCGGTGTGCCCAGAATTAATTTTTGATGTTTGGCTCGGGTACGTTCAGTGAATGAGCGAGCGGGAATTTCTATCTTTTGAACCGGTGCTCGGAATTGAAATCCGATTGCACCGATGAACTCGCAACGCCAGTAATCGCTTAAGGGAACCTTTATCGTAGTTGCATTTTGTGCGGGTTGAGAGTTAGTTTTGGGGAAATTAAAATGAAGTTAAATAAAATGTGGAAACACATTTTATTTTTATCCATGTTGGTTATATCCTCCCAAAGGGAGTTAGAGGTGGGACCCACATCCACTTAACCTCCCTTTAGAGGATTAAGTGTGGTGGGGACCACACAAACCCTAACTCCTCAACTCCCCTCTAAACCCCCCACAACTCCCACTTTAATGTTGAAAACTTGTTTACTTAATGAGGTGAGTTAAGTGTGGTTTAATTGAATTTCAAACTTTTGAAATTCTTGCCAACACTTTGCATTTAATTAATTAAACCAACTTAATTAATTATTTTGGGTGTTTGATTTCTTTTGAAATCATTTTGCCAACATTAAAATGAGAGATTCTATTCTTCTCTTTGGGTTGGCATAAACTTTGTGGGGAGAACTAAGGAGGGGAGAAGAACTTTTGGAAGACCTTCAACCTCTCGAAGAAGAACGTTCCTCGTCTCCAAAGAACGTGAAGCAACATCTTCTTCATCGTTCTTCAACCGAGGCAAGGAAAGGGAAGCGACGCCCGCGACATCTCCAACGACCTTCATCCGCGTCAAAGGAGAAGACGTCGCCTGCGAAGAACATCGCCAACGATGAGTACCCTTCTTCCTTTCCAATGCATGAGCGTGAGATTGGGAGTGTGTGACGAACACGATAATCGAGGAATCGATATTCGCCCTTTTTCCAAGATCGTCAACGAACGACAATTACGAGGTAGGGGTTTATTTATTTAATTGTTCGTGAATACAAACTTGATGATGATTGTGGATTAAAACCCTTTTTGTTATCGAATAACGCGAGGGGGTCGGACCGCACAAACACGGCCGACCCTCCTCCTTTTTTTTGTGATGGTTTCTTGAGGGTGATACGAGAAAACGTGGTGCCGTCGCACCACGCGGTATGTTGCGGCAAGTATTGCGCGGCGCCGTCACGCCGCGTCGTGGAAAGAAATTCAAGAACGCGACGTCGTCGTACCGCGTCAGAAGAAATCGAAGGAGCCACGGCCGGAGCGGGGCCTCGGCGGAGGGGCGCGGTGCCGTCGCACCGCGCCGGACGACAAGGGCCGCGGCCGGTTCCGGGCCGCAGCGGAGCTTGGTGACCGGCGGCCAGCCGGGCCGTCGGTGTCGGACCGGAAAGGGACCGGCCACTGCCGGTCCCATTGAGGAGGAGCCGGCCGGCCATGTCGGGCCGGCCGGAAGGAGGAAAAACCAGGGGAATTTAATTCCCCCGGCCAGCCAAAATGGCCCCCCATAATGAGGGGGGCTGTGGTTCACAAAGCGGGGGGGGGGCTTTGCCCCCGCGCGCGGCGCGCATGCGGCGCCCAGGCCGCGCCAACGTGTCGGCCCGCGCCGCCGTGCCGGACCACGCCGGGCTGGATTTTCCGAGCCGGGTCGACCCGGTTCGGCCGACCCAGGGGGGGTCGGGCCGGGTCGGCCAGGGCCCAGACCCCCAATTTCGGACCACTTTCGGTCAAATGCCCGTAACTTGGGCTACGGGCCTCCAAACGACTCGCCGTCAGCGGCAACGGGATCCTTGGATCGAGACGGTCGTTTTGGTATATCGTACTCAAGGTTTCAGATTACTTTCAGTTCGGCCGGGTTGGTTCGTACACAAAACCAACCGGGCCCTCGGAGCGGAAACACTCATATTTTGAGCTATGGACGTCCGATTGACGTGCCGTCAGCTTTATTGAGTTCCTCTTAGTGAGACGGATCTTTTGGCATACTCCGCCTGAGGTTTGGATGCAGATGGAGTACGGTCGGGTTGGTTTTGCCTTAAAAACCAACCGGGCCCCTGAAACGAAAAAGCCAATAACTCTCAGACCGGACGTCCGATTGACGCGCCGTCTGTTGCGTTGAGTTCCTGTTGACGATACAGAACTTTTGGCATCCTCCGCCCGAGATTTGGATGCAGATGGATAGTGGTCGGGTTGGATCGCACCGAAATCCAACCGGGCCCTTGGAACGGAAAGGCTGATACTTTTATGACAGAACGTCCGTTTGACGAATCGTCAACGGCGTTGGTGATCTCGTTGAGAAACGGTCCCTATGAGTATACCCTATGAGAGTTCGGGGTACAGTTGAGATACGACCGGGTTTGGTTCGCTCACAAAATCAACCGGGCTCCTGGGACGAAAAAGCTAATAACTCACAGACCGGGCGTCCGATTGATGCGACGTCTGTTGCGTTGAGACCCCTATGACGAGACGGTCCTTTGAGATACTTCTTCGTGGGAATTTGAGATACTTGGAGTATCGACCTATAGCTTGTGGAGCGGACCCTCCCAGTGACGAGCGTGCGGAGTACGGAGACCGTGTAGCTGGCTGAGACCTGAAGACTGCTTGACCGACTTGACTTGGAGTGAGTCGAATAGCCCAGTGGACGGAGCACTACTTTCTGAGGTGCAGACCCATGGCGGACGGAGCACTACCTGTGTGACAGTGCAGACCCGCGGTACTCGTCCGGAGAGTACCTCAGCAGGCTACTTGGGGGTGTGCACTATTGTGTTTGGGTGGCATACCTCAGCGGGAAGCACTATTGTGTCTGGGTGGCTGACCCGCAGTACTCGATAGAAGGAGTACTTCAGCAGTCTTAGGTTAGTGAGCAGTACCTCGGAGTCGTGACAGGACCACTGTACACTAAAGAGACGGAGCTCTTCAGCAGTTACGGTTTCGATAATGAAAATCCGGGTTTGAGTTGAGACTTTTGACCTTGTGTTTACCTCATGATTGAGATGAGTCACTTGATAACTTAGGTATATGTATGGGTATATACCTGGGTAGTGGTTATCCGTAGATTTCACAATCCTTGTGTTTCCTCATGATTGAGAAGGGTTACTTGATAACTTAGGTATATGTATGGGCATATGCCTAAGTAGAGGTTATCTATTGAGATATTCTTTGTGGTTATCCTTATTGGTTTAGGGAGACCTTGAGGGTCTTGGGGTCCCTACAGAGTATCGTTATACTCACCCCTGCACGGGCTATGCCCACACCTCATTGTGTTGGTTGCAGACGACGGGCAGTGCTGACAGAGGTCGAGTGTTCGAGGACTGGATGGTACCCGAAGGTGGACTACACGACGAGTCAGTACCCAGAGGTGGACTACACGACGAGTCATTACCCGGAGGTGGACTACACGACGTGACGACTCACAGAGGAGGTTGACGAATGAGAACGTGGAGGAGGCTAACTGTACCTACCCTTCAGGTAGGATCCGTGGTGGACGACCAGGAGCTGTGCTATCTGTACCTACCCTTCAGGTAGGATCCGAGGAGGACGACCCAGGAGCTGCTTCCTTCTTCCAGCTGTTTGCCTTTTTGCTGTTGTACCTTGTTCGGTTGTAGTCGTACTTTCTTTTGGGTTTGTATTCTGGCCCATTTACTTTTCAGCATTTCTTTTGTACTTAGTATTTTGCTTCCGCTTGTACTCTGTGGTGCTTGTTTTCTTTAATAAAGGCAATGCCTTCCCAGTTATCGGGATTTTACCCCTTTAGTGCTAGTCTCCAGCCCCTGGCCTATGGAAGGAGGGCTTGGGGTAGTCACGGCATGGGCCCCGAGGACGGGTCGTGACAAATTGGTATCAGAGGAGTCGGTTCTACCGCAGAACTTATAACTCTGATATTTTCTTTCTGTGAAGAAATAGTGTTAAGGGTACCAAGTGTGGTCTTCAGTTTAGGGAGTCCAGTGTTGGTGCGGGCGGCCGACGTATCCATACACCAGGACCCTGACAACTGATTTTCGACTTTGTGCACGAAAACACTGATTGCGTGTGTGTTTTTAAAGGTTTTCCCTTAAAACAGCTCAAACCAGGTCAGCTCACCAGGTATAAACGTTTGACCATGTCACGATGTTTCTTTCAGGATGCCTTTTCATGAACGACCATCTAGATCCCAGAGGGATGTGCTTGCTGACAGCCTGTCGAGCGACGAGGCTTCGGTACAGGGCCCTCTTGCAGTTGAGGCACCATCAGAGGCACCAGCGGTACTGCTACCCATTGGGCCACCGATGCCACCGGCCCCAGCAGTAGGTGATACACGACGCTTGTGCACGCTGCACGAGTTCCAGCACCAGAGGCCACCTAGGTTCCAGGGAGAGACGGACCCGCAGGCGGCTGAGGTTTGGCTGGAGGCTATGGTGAGAGTCTTCAGGCTAGTGGGGACACCGGCAGACTTCATGGTGATCTTTGCTGCCAGCCTCCTTCAGGCAGCAGCAGGCAGGTGGTGGAGCCACTTGTTTCAGTTTTGTGACGGGATGAACTTCGCATGGGAAGACTTCGAGACCTTCTTCAGGGTGGAGTTTGTGCCAATAGCTCTACACCCCGAGCGTGTACAAGAGCTTCTGCCTTTTCCGCGTGTTTTTCGATCAGTAGCCGAGTCATTTTTGGGCAGTAGACAGATGATGCAGAGGTCCAGGAGGACCAGACTAGCAGTTGGATCTCTTTGTAGTTACGTCGAGGCCTTACGACGTCATCCATGGCATGAATGCATCATTCATGTCAGGATTGACTGTATTAGGAAACAAATGTGGTTCATCTAGGGGATGAGACCGTGTTTCTCTTATTGGCAAAGAAGAAATCACAGCAGCTCTTCTGAGACTAAAGGAGGTCCAGGACATCCAAGATAGGATGAAGACTGCACAGTGCAGTAAGAAACAGGAAACCGGTGCCAGTCTTAGAGACTCGGGCGTGTTAAAGAAGAGGAAGCTTAAAGGGGAGATGAGTCTACGAAGCAACAGACGTGGAGGTAGATCTAGGAGAGCAGAATGAGGTGGTGTACATCCAAACATTGTACAAACCACCCGCCTTAGTAATTCCTTCCAGGCTCAGGAAGCTGGAGGGCGGAGGAAGAGTGTGGCTGCATGCGGTCAAGGAGTGTGACCCAATGACTCTAGAAATGATTCAAAGGACAGTTTTTGTCCACTACTAACTGCTGTAGTAACGGACGTCGATATGAATCATTCCTTGCTTTCAAAAATCTTGTTCCAGACCTTGAGTTTCCAGTAAGCCGTGGACTTGACCCTCACGTCTGGAGATACCATGGGAGGAGACTCGATAATCACACTTACGCCGACGGTGTGGTTAGACCCTCGAGGCGAGAGTTTCAGTTGGAATCTCTTGGTGACAGCGTCGAGGCCTTAAGGCGTTAGTTTGAGTATGGAATGGGAAATAACTGTTCATACTCAAATTGACGGTTTTAGGCAAACGTTGGGATGGGTTTTCCTTGGTCGGTGAAAAGGAAACCCCAGGAAAAACGGGATAAACTCTTTCACAGGGGGGTGCAACCGATCACTCTTGATTCGGTCAACCTTACCCTCATGGCAGCAGCCTTTCGAGTTCCAGTTCTAACAGAAAATGGAGACCTCTGGAGTTCGAGGATGACGATCACGTCCTTATAGGGGTCTCACCTCGATGAGGTTTATGGAGATGTTGCCAAGGTGAAAAGTTATCTCCGAGGTTCAGAGGAACTTCTTAGGTCCCCAGCTGGGTAGGTGGGGTGGTTTACCGCTTGACCCATTCACCGCAGTTGCACCAGGTGCACGACGACTTCCATGTATCTCAACTGAGGAGATACGTGCTCGACCCTTCGCATATCATCGACCATGAGGAGCTAGACGATGGCGATGGGGTGTCTTTCATGGAGGTTATAGTGGGGATCGATGATCGATAGGAGCAGATCCTACGAGGATGATCGATTCCTCGGGTGCACTTTCTTTGGCAGTACGGAACTTCCAGGTAAGCACATGGGAGAGGAATTCTCAGATGCGTGCTCTGTACCGCTTTTGTGACCCTAGTTTGTGTTGAAGCTTTACAGGGACGTAAAGCCCTAAGGTGGGAGTAATGTAAAGACCCATAAATTTCAAGGAAATTTTTTTCTTAATTTTCTTTGGAATTTTACAAGAACGCAGTTTCTAACGGCGCCTGATTCCGAGGCCCGGTGTGCCCGTAATTAATTTCCGAGGTTTGGCTCGGGTACGTTCAGTGAATGAGCGAGTGGGAATTTCTATCTTTTGAACCGGTGCTTGGAATTGAAATCCGATTGCACCGATGAACTCGCAACGCCGGTAATCGCTTAAGGGAACCTTTACCGTAGTTGCGTTTTGTGCGGGTTGAGAGTTAGTTTTGGGGAAATTAAAATGAAGTTAAATAAAATGTGGAAACACATTTTATTTTTATCCATGTTGGTTATATCCTCCCAAAGGGAGTTAGAGGTGGGACCCATATCCACTTAACCTCCCTTTAGAGGATTAAGTGTGGTGGGGACCACACGAACCCTAACTCCTCAACTCCCCTCTAAACCCCCCACAACTCCCACTTTAATGTTGAAAACTTGTTTACTTAATGAGGTGAGTTAAGTGTGGTTTAATTGAATTTCAAACTTTTGAAATTCTTGCCAACACTTTGCATTTAATCAATTAAGCCAACTTAATTAATTATTTTGGGTGTTTGATTTCTTTTGAAATCATTTTGCCAACATTAAAATGAGAGATTCTATTCTTCTCTTTGGGTTGGCATAAACTTTGTGGGGAGAACTAAGGAGAGGAGAAGAACTTTTGGAAGACCTTCAACCTCTCGAAGAAGAACGTTCCTCGTCTCCAAAGAACGTGAAGCAACATCTTCTTCATCGTTCTTCAACCGAGGCAAGGAAAGGGAAGCGACGCCCGCGACATCTCCAACGACCTTCATCCGCGTCAAAGGAGAAGACGTCGCCTGCGAAGAACATCGCCAACGACGAGTACCCTTCTTCCTTTCCAATGCATGAGCGTGAGATTGGGAGTGTGTGACGAACACGATAATCGAGGAATCGATATCCGCCCTTTTTCCAAGATCGTCAACGAACGACAATTACGAGGTAGGGGTTTATTTATTTAATTGTTCGTGAATACAAACTTGGTGATGATCGTGGATTAAAACCCTTTTTGTTATCGAATAGCGCGAGGGGGTCGGACCGCCCAAACACGGCCGACCCTCCTCCTTTTTTTTCGTGATGGTTTTTTGAGGGTGATACGAGAAAACGTGGTGCCGTCGCACCACACGGTATATTGCGGCAAGTATTGCGTGGTGCCGTCACGCCGCGCCGTGGAAAGAAATTCAAGAACGCGACGTCGTCGCACCGCGTCAGAAGAAATCGAAGGCGCCACGGCCGGAGCGGGGCCTCGGCGGAGGGGCGCGGTGCCGTCGCACCGCGCCGGACGATAAGGGCCGCAACCGGTTCCGGGCCGCAGCGGAGCTTGGTGACCGGCGGCCAACCGGGCAGCCGGTGTCGGAGCCGGAAAGGGATCGGCCACTGCCGGTCCCGTTGAGGAGGAGCCGCCCGGCCAGGTCGGGCCGGCCGGAAGGAGGAAAAACTGGGGGAATTTAATTCCCCTGGCTAGCCAAAATGGCCCCCCATAATGAGGGGGGCCGTGGTTCACAAAGCGGGGGGGGGGGGGGGGGGGGGGCTTTGCCCCCGCGCGCGGCGCGCATGCGGCGCCCAGGCCGCGCCGACGTGTCGGCCTGCGCCGCCGAGCCGGACCGCGCCGGGCTGGATTTTCCGAGCCGGGTCGCCGCCCGGGCCGGGTCGACCCGGTTCGGCCGACCCAGGGGGGGTCGGGCCGGGTCGGCCAGGGCCCAGACCCCTAGTTTCGGACCACTTTCGGTCAAATGCCCGTAACTTGGGCTACGAGCCTCCAAACGACTCGCCGTCAGCGGAAACGGGATCCTTGGATCGAGACGGTCGTTTCGATATATCGTACTCAAGGTTTCAGATTACTTTGAGTTCGGCCGGGTTGGTTCGTACACAAAACCAACCGGGCCCTCGGAGCGGAAACGCTCATATTTTGAGTTATGGACGTCCGATTGACGTGCCGCCAGCTTTTTTGAGTTCCTCTTAGTGAGAAGGATCTTTTGGCATACTCCGCCCGAGGTTTGGACGCAGATGGAGTACGGTCGGGTTGGTTTTGCCTTAAAAACCAACAGGGCCCCTGAAACGAAAAAGCGAATAACTCTCAGATCGGGCGTCCGATTGACGCGCCGTCTGTTGCGTTGAGTTCCTGTTGACGATACGGAACTTTTGGCATCTTCCACCCGAGATTTGGATGCAGATGGATAGTGGCCGGGTTGGATCGCACCGAAATCCAACCGGGCCCCTGGAACGGAAAGGCTGATACTTTTCTGACAGAACGTCCGTTTGACGAATCGTCAACAGCGTTGGTGATCTCGTTGAGAAACGGTCCCTATGAGTATACCCTATGAGAGTTCAGGGTACAGTTGAGATACAGCCGGGTTTGGTTCGCTCACAAAACCAACCAGGCTCCTGGGACGAAAAGGCTAATAACTCACAGACCGGGCGTCCGATTGACGCGCCGTCTGTTGCGTTGAGACCCCTATGACGAGACGGTCCTATGAGATACTTCTTCGTGGGACTTTGAGATACTTGGAGTATCAACCTATAGCTCGTGGAGCGGACCCTCCCAGTGACGAGCGTGCGGAGTACGGAGACCGTGTAGCTGGCTGAGACCTGAAGACTGCTTGACCGACTTGACTTGGAGTGAGTCGAATAGCGCAGTGGACAGAGCACTACTTTCTGAGGTGCAGACCCATGGCGGATGGAGCACTACCTGTGTGACAGTGCAGACCCACGGTACTCGTCCGGAGAGTACCTCAGCAGGCTACTAGGGGGTGTGCACTACTGTGTTTGGGTGACATACCTCAACGGGAATCACTACTGTGTCTGGGTGGCTGACCCGCGGTACTCGACAGGAGGATTACTTCAACAGTCTTAGGTTAGTGAGCAGTACCTCGGAGTTGTGACAGGACCACTGTACACTAAAGAGACGGAGCTCTTCAGCAGTTACGGTTTCGATAATGAAAATCCTGGTTTGAGTTGAGACTTTTGACCTTGTGTTTACCTCATGATTGAGATGGGTCACTTGATAACTTAGGTATATGTATGGGTATATACCTAGGTAGTGGTTATCCGTTGATTTCACAATCCTTGTGTTTCCTCATGATTAAGATGGGTTACTTGATAACTTAGGTATATGTATGGGCATATGCCTAAGTAGAGGTTATATATTGAGATATTATTTGTGGTTATCCTTGTTGGTTTAGGGAGACCTTGAGGGTCTCGGGGTCCCTACAGACTATCGTTATACTCACCCCTGCACGGGCTATGCCCGCACCTCATTGTGTTGGTTGCAGACGACGGGCAGTGCTGACAGAGGTCGAGTGTTCGAGGACTGGACGATACCCGAAGGTGGACTACACGACGAGTCAGTACCCGGAGGTGGACTACACGACGAGTCAGTACCCGGAGGTGGACTACACGATGTGACGAATCACAGAGGAGGTTGACGAACGAGAGCGTGGAGGATGCTAACTGTACCTACCCTTCAGGTAGGATACGTGATGGACGACCAAGAGCTGTGCTATCTGTACCTACCCTTCAGGTTGGATCCGAGGAGGACGACCCAGGAGATTCTTCCTTCTTCCAGCTGTTTGTCTTTTTTCTGTTGTACCTTGTTCAGTTGTAGTCGTACTTTCTTTTGGGTTTGTATTCTGGCCCATTTACTTTTCAGCATTTCTTTTGTACTTAGTGTTTTGCTTCCGCTTGTACTCTGTGGTGCTTGTTTTCTTTAATAAAGGCAATGCCTTCCCAGTTATCGGGATTTTACGCCTTTGGTGCTAGTCGCCAGCCCCTGGCCTATGGAAGGCGGGCTTGGGGTAGTCACGACACGGGCCCCGAGGACGGGTCGTGACACAGAATACCAAGAAGTTCATCCACCACCCCCTCCTCTTCGACGCTCTCTTTTATATCTTCATTGTCGTGGTTCATCTCCTTCTATGTTTGCTTCATCCCCTTGGCTTTGTTGGCCCATAACATCTATTAGAAAACACTCCAGCAGAGACAAGTGTATCAAAAGGAGGAACATGCCAAAGTAGGGAGGAGAAATGAAGCTGACTAAGCCTCACTTGAAACTGGAGTGTTAAATAAGGGTGTGAGGATTTTATAAAACCTATCAAAACCATTGGTAACCAAAATAAACCGATAAATTAACTGAACCAACTGAGTGTAGAATGCAAAAACAAGGTGTTAGGAGTATAAATGTGTTCAATCTAAAAAGATAGCTGGGATTCCAATAGATATATACAATATAAAGGAAAGAATAGAAATATGAGACTGTCAAAAAAGATAAAACAATCAATAAACAAAATTAAAAAACATTAACTGATTAAGAGGTTCTAGAAAGAGAGATTTAGGGGATAGGGGGAAAAAGGAAGAGATAAAAATGCATAATTTGCTGGTAAGAGAAAGGAGGGATCCTTCATGTTTAGTTCACAATAATGCACAACCACCCACCTAAGAAAACACTAATTGTTGCATCAATGCAGATTCCTGTGATCAATAAAACAATATATCCTAACTCAAATGAAATAAAACGTTAACACCACTAATACCAGTTCAATCCTGAAAACACAGGAGATGCTCTGTTCATGGGTAAAGGGCAGGGGAGGCACCGAGTGTAAGAAATAGAAGGTGTGATGGGTGTGTGAAAAGAAAGGATTTTCACATATATCTCTACCGAGGTGAGTAGGGGTGCTTAACGGGTTGGACTGGTGCGAACCAAACCAAAACCCTGATTTAAAGGGCTAATAAATTAGCATCCCATTTAAGCCGGCATTAAATAAGTCCTATCTATGGATAGGACTAGCCTACGGGCTGGCCAGCATTGCATAAAGTTCGTTAAATAAATTCCAAATACCAACTAATACACATATCATCAATAATTAATGTTTAATTTATAAAATAAATCATCACTACTTACTAGGGGAAATAAAGCACTACAACAACAAAATTACACATATAAACCACATGAAAGAAATGTCTTTAATAACACCAGAAGAAAACATCTAGACTAAATACTATTTATGACTGAAAGTAAAAAAGATGTGAAAATATTTAATTCAAACCACATTGTTGTCATATTGCAACCAGTATAATGGAAATAAAACTAAGTAATAGATAAAATTAACATAACACAAAAAAAATTTCTCACAGATAAAAACATGTATGATGTATCATTAAAAATAATAAATTAAACTTAAAATGAATTAAACAAAACAAAAAAAATATCAAACAAACAAGTTTTCATGTTGATGTTGGAATACTGTATCAAATAAAAGTAAATTTGGGTCCTTAGAGTAAATTAATAAAACATTCAGACCAAATAAAAATCAACAAAAAACATAAATCAAACTAATTGTTTTTTTAAATACATTCAAATATAAAACTATTTTATTCGACCACCAAATATAAGCAACATAAAAATAATGATTATTGAGAATGAAATAAGAATGCCTCAGTGAGAAGGAGTGAGCATATACTTCCACGAATGGAAATAAGGATTCACGACACTGTATCTATCTCAAAAAATTGAAAATCAAATGAATTAAGATTAAACATTAGCATTATACTAAAAAAATAGAGAAACACAAACTATGTGTAACCTGAAGAGGTGAAAGAAGGAGAAAGGTAGTCGAAAAAGATTATGGTTTATCCCTCTCACTCGGTTGTAGCATTTCCAGAATCCTATTTGAAAAAAAGTAGTGGGGAAAAAGGAAGGGTCAGGAAGTTTAAGTTAGGGTTCAGGTCGGATGGATTCATATAAAGAGAAAAGCTCTAAACAGTTTCTACGGAAGAAGTGTCGATCCCATGGGTATGATGGGATGTCCCACTACAATAGGAAAGGGATCATTGAGCCGGTGGTAGGAGGGAAGGGAGTCAGAGTGGCTTGAAATCTCTAGGTGGGAGATGGAATGACGGGGAGAGTGGTAGGAGGGAGTAGGGGAGCGTGGGACCATGTGCGATGTGCGAGGGAGGGGAGATAGGTACCGCGGTTTAAAATGGTTTATAAAAAAACAAAGGGGGGGGGTGCAGTGAGAATCAATATTTTTTAAAATAAATCTAATTTTGTATGGGGAAGTGCAGAAGACTAAAAAAATTAAATCTAGTTGTTTTTAAAATACAAATATTATTATTTTTTCTTTCATTGAAGTGATTTTTAAGATCCTCTAAATATGAAACGTTTCATGGAATTCAATGTTCACTTCATCACCTATATAAAATATTTATTGATCGAATTCATAATCAAAATATATCTATAAATAATATGTTATGTAAAATATCATAAAAAATACATGGACTAAAAAGTGGTAAAGTTGCAATAGTTTTAAATGCTTAATTCATATTTTTCATGTCATGAAACAAGTCGGGGCATCATCCGAACCAACGCCCGACGCGGTCTGTGGCAAGGCCCGAGGGGTATTCCCAATCACCACAGGCTTGCACAAGTTCCCAAGTATAAAAATAAAACTTGAGAATGATTTACCCGAATAAAAAAACATAAAACAAACAACAAGATGAATAAATTCGAAAATAAATCAAACAACCAAACATGCCCTTAAACTAGGGTCAAATTTCAAGTTTACAACTTGAACCAAAACCCAAAGGGAATGAAAATAAAGGAAAAACTAAAAACACTAACTCAAACCTCTAACCAACATAAGGTGAAACAACCTCAAGCCATTTTCACCAAAAATCATTTTAAAACTTAACTCGCATAGGATACACACTAAATTAAACTATATGCATAGCTTAAAGAGACTAATAGTTAAACAAACCACAACTTATGCACACAAATACCATTTTGAAATAAGATTCACACTAAAACATTTTCCAAACACGCTTCACACCATCGATATAATTTAATAAACTATTTAAAAATTTTAGAAAACAATGTCTAAAGGGTAACACAAGACCTTGCACACAAAACCCACTCAAAAATATATTTTATAATCAAATGCACACCAACACATTTCTAAAATGCAATTCGAAACTCTTGTACTTTTTAATAGACCAACTATAAGATTTAATAAAACACTATGTGATGACATAATGAGGATTTTTTTAAAAAACACACCATATCTCATATGAACATACCACTTCAAAAATCAAATACACAATAAACACTCTTAATACTATTTTTCACAACACATAAACCATTTAATAAATCAATTACACACTTAATAAGACATTTCCAAGGTGTGAAACAATGTTTTACCATAAAACTACACTCAAATAATTCACTTTAAAATTCATCACACACTAAAATATTCTCCACACACTATTCACATCACTTAAACAATTTGACAAATCACCTATGAAGTTCAATAAATCATTTTCACTATTTAATAAATAAATTACTCAATTTCTAAAACAAATAAAAATAAATGATTTAACATTAACTTTCACAAAAAGTGGACTCCATGCCACAAAATTAAATAAGAGAACCAATTCATCAATTGCTAAAAACTAACTTTTCACAAAACAAATAATTTAAATAATATGATAATTTAATTAAACATACAAATTAATTCATAAATTAATAATCAAAAAAGGAACCACCTACCTCGGTGTAGAGAATCATAATATTTCAGTGTGAAACTATCACCACACGCCAAAAGCACCACGAACGACACAACTATAATCTAAAAACAAAACATCGGACCATTTACACTATAACAGAACCAAACACCAAACCAAAAACCTAATCGAAACTTAATCAAATTGAAAGAACGAACAACCAAGGTATATCAAACCTATAACAAGGGGTCTGAGAGGCTTCCCGGAGCTCGAAAAAGTCTACAAGAGGTGTGCGGTGCCAGAAAAAGGGTGTCGCCGGAACTTCAGCCAGACAAACAAGGGGGTGTGAGGCTAAAAGAGGGGTTGATGGGTCTTCGGTCGAGCCAAGGAGGGGGCATAGGGCCTACTGGACGATGGTACTGCAGACCACGGGTGTTGAATCTGGCCATAAGAAGGAGGGAATGTGACGATTTAGTGCACCGGAGGAGGCCGACGGGGTGGTGCCGAACAGGAGCAGTAGGCTGACGGGGTGGCACCAGACGAGAGCAGGAGGGGAGGGTCACATTGTTTCAGTTTTCTAGAGAAGGAGGAGGATGACTGGATGGAGGGAGCAAGGGTAGGGCATGCCATATCTAGGGTTAGGAGGGGCTTGTGCGGTGTGACAAACCGAAGGTGGGGAGGAAAACGTGACGGGAGAGAGGGAGAGAAAAAGAGAGGGAGAGAAAAAGAGAGGGAGAGAAAGAAAAAAAAGAGGGTAAAAGAAAAATAGAAATAAAATAAAAAGATAACAAAAATAAAATAAAAATACAATAAAAATAAAATAAAACTCAGAAATGGAACACAATCCATTCTGTAAAAATTAAATGAAACTGATAATCAATTAATACTTTTATAATTATAACAATAATCTAACATTCTCAACCAAATTAAAATATTAACTGAAATAATCCTAACAATAATAAACCAACTGAAATATTAACTCAAATGATAATAATACTAATAATAAAACTAAAACAATAAAACCAACTGAAATAATAACATTATTTATTGAGGCTGGACAACGTGCACGGTCGTGCGCCCGTAAAAAAACTAAATTTATTGTAAATTAAAATCAGTTTAAACTGAAGCTCAAAAGCAAGACCCAAAATAATTTAAATTAAAATGAAGTGTCGGTCAGGGTGTGATGTGTCATATTGCAACCAGTATATTGGAAATCAAACTAATTAAAAGATAAAATTAACATAACACGTAAACAAAATATTCACAGATAAAAAAATGTATGATGTATCATAAAAATAAAAAATTAAACTAAAAATGAATTAAACAAACCAACAAAAATATCAAACAAACATGTTTTCATGTTGATGTTGGAATACTGTATCAAAAAAAAGTAAATTTGGGTCCTCAGAGTAAATTAATAAAACATGTAGACCAAATAAAAATCAACAAAAAACATAAATGAAATGAATTTTTTTTAAATACATTCAAATATACCACTATTTAATTCTACCAGAAAATATAAACAACATAAAAATTATTATTATTGAGAATGAAATAATAATGCCTCTCTGAGAAGGAGGAGTAAGAATATACTTCCATGATAGGAAACAAGGAATCACGACACTGTATCTATCTCAAAAAATGGAAAATCAAATGAATTAAGATTTAACGACAACAATATACTGAAAAAATAGGGAAACACAAACTATGTCTAACCTAGAGAGGTGAAAGGAGGAGGAAGGTAGTCAATAAAGATTAGGGTTTATCCATCTCATTCGGTTGTAGCTTATCTATTGGGAAAATATCCATCAAGGTACCATTGCAGTATTTTGGGTTGATTGTGTTGGTTGAAAAAGAATGTTTCCATGTTAAATTGTCAATGTCCAGAGATTTTGTTGACAATCAATGTTTACAAAGAACCATGAAAAAGGAACGGATGATCTGGAGGCAGCACAAAAAGAGAAGATACAAGGTGCGTCGTTTTCCAATGTTTTCCAAATTTTTGGGGTCCAAAATTTAGAGATTGGTGAGCATCGTGAAAATTGGATTTCCTTGAAGATATAATTTAAATATGGAAAAGGCATGAGTTTCTCAAACATAGGATTCATGGTTTGGATTTCTGGAAGATAATAAAAATGTTGATGGTGATTCTTCATGATAACGACAAGCATCACGAACGGAAGAGTTGAAGGTAAATGCGAGGGAGCTTCACGACGGTGGCGCGAAGTAATTGATGGAATGCTCCGCGATTACGACGAGCTCCGTTATAGTAAAATTATCACGGTGCTTTGTGATTTTGAGAGAATTTCGGCCAAAATTTTAGAGCATCACGATTTGAGATGACGTGGTGCTGACTTCACGTGGAAGGTTATAGGGTTGGTGGAATTGCATATAAATAGGCCTCAACCCCCTCGACATAAGTAGAGAGAGTTTTCAAAGAAAATATTTTTCTCTCGGATCACGAAGGTGGTTTGCGAAGACAGCATACTTTGCGAAAGAAGTCCTTCGCGATGGCTATTCTAACCTTGTAAAAGTCGTGTGCTCCGCGTTGGATCAGTGAGACTCATGAGGGAAGTTCCTCTACAATTTGTCAAGCTCTGCAACAACCTAAGATTTGTGAAGCTCTGAGATTCGTGAAAAGGCAGGAGCTTCACGAAGGCTTGTTTGAGCTTTGCGAAATTGAGAGCCTCGCAAAGTAGGGTGCTTTGCGGAGGTGATTCCAAATGGAATTGCCCTGTATTTATGAGGAAAAGGGGTATTCATCAGTGGATGAAATTTGGACATCAATAGATCATCCACACATAGTAGTGGATGCATTCATTAGTAATAATGAAGAGATCTACAGGTCTATAAACTGTGAGTGGATCCCTTCCAAGTACAGTGGGTAGAGGAAGAGGAAGAAGGTTATCTTTTCTACAGGCAGTGAGCCAGTGAGAGAGAAATAGGGAGTGACCCTTGGGAAAGTAGTGAGATGACCCTAAAAATTTGTAAAGGCAGTGAGTCTGGGCATAGAAGTGATCTAGCCTGAACATTATTGGCAGTGAGATTTAGTGGATTTGGTACAGCGACACATTGTCGTTGTATTCTCCTTGGACGTATCCCAGTGAGGGAGAACCAAGTAAAAATCTTTGTGTCTTATTACTTGCTTCCCTGCATTGCATTAAAAGAATCATCCTCAGATAAAGAAGGAAATAAGTGATCATAATAAACACACAAGTGCAAACAAAGTGACCCTTGTAATAAAGAGGTTAAGATCTAGTGGGGCAGGAAGAATTTAGAAAAGAATATCCATACCCTGGTTCATTCCCCTCTCAGATTGGCCCTAACATTATCAAGAATCCTATCTAAAAACCTACATTGGGGAAAAAGGAAGGTTCGGGACGATTAAGTTAGGGTCCGGGTTGGATAGATTCACACAAAGAGGAAATCTCTAAACGGTTTCAGTGAAAGAAGTGTAGATCCGGTGAGTACGATGGGGTGGCCCACTACAATAGGAGATGGAGAATCGAGTTGGAAGAAGGAGGGAAGGGAGTCAGAGCGGCCTAAAATCTCTAGGTGGGAGGTGGAACAATAGAGAGAGATGGAGGAGGGAGTGGGGAAGCGTGGGAATGTGTGTGATGTACGAGGGAAGGGAGAGAGGTACTTTGATTTAATATGGTTTGTAAAAAACAAAGGGGGGGGGGAAGTGAAATGAGAATCAATCTTTTTTAAAATCAATATAATTTGGTATGGGGAAGAGTAGAAGACTCAAAAAAATCAATCCAATTGTTTTTATATGTCACGACCCGTCCTTGGGGCCCGTGCCATGACTACCCCAAGCCCACCTTCAATAGGCCAGGGGATGGTGACTAGCACCAAAGGCATAAATCCTGATAAAAAGGGAAGGCATTGGATTTATAAAGTAAACAAACACCACAGAGTAAGCAAGATGAAGTAAACACTAAGTAAACTGGGTACAACTGTAAGTGATGGAAAGTAAATGGGCCAGAATACAAACCCAACTGAAAGTAATGTACAACTGAAAAGAAAGTACAACAACTGAAAAGTAAAGCAGCAACGCTGAGCCGTCCACTTGAAATCCCACCTGAAGGGTGGGTACATATGGTCTCCTCAGCTCCTTGGGTCCAGTCTTCTGCTCCGTGTAAGTCCCACCCAGTGGTCCACATCCAGGTACCGACTTACTCCACAAGCCTCAACCACGATCAGTGATGTCTATCCTCTACAACCAACACAATGTAGTGTGGGCGGAGCCCGTGCAGGGGTGAGCATATGATACTCAGTAGGGACCCCGAGACCCCTGAAGGTCTCCCTGAATCCACAAAGGATAAACCACAAAGAAAAGACACAATCACGAAGTTTCATCCAACACTACTTAGGTATATGCCCATATATATACCTAAGTCATCAAATCCAGTTCAGCTCCAACTCACGAGCTCTAGTACAATCCAGTCCACTCAGGAAAGTAAAACTTAATCCACACAGGAAAGTACGTCACAATTCACACAGGAAATCATAATCCAATCCACACAGGATATCAAGTCAATCAAATCAATGATAATGATTGAAAATCAAGACTCAACTCAAACCAGGATTTTATTCATGATGTCGAAACCATAGCTGCTGGGGAACTCCTCCTCTATCGAGTATAGTGGGCATGCCGCTACAACCAAGCGCTTCCCACTAACCTTGGACTGTTGTAGTACTCCACCTGTCGAGTACTGTGGGCCTGCTGCTACAACCAAATGCTTCCCACCATGGGTCTGCCGCTACAACCAATCACTCTCCCTCACAGCCTAAAGAGGTACTCCTTTTGTTGAGTATCATGGGTCTGCCGCTACAACCAAGCGCTCTTCCACCGTGGGTCTTCCGCTACAACCAAGAGCTCCCCAGTGGGCTATCTGAAACACTCTAAGTCGATCGATCAGCAGTCGTCAAGTCTCAGCCAGCTCTAGGGTTCCCACACACAGCATGCTCATTCCAGGAGGGTCAGATCCACGAGCCAAGAGGTCGATACATCAACTGTCACGTAGACTAGAGTTGATGTATCACAAAGTTCTGTCACGTCAATAGGAACACAACATGACAGACGACGCATCAATCAGACGCCCGATCTGAGAGTTATTGACTTTTTCGTCCCAGGGGCCCGGTTGGTTTTTAAGTCAAAACCAACCCAACCGTACTCCAACTACGTCCAAAACTCGAGCATAGTAAGCCAAAAGGACCGTCTCACTAAGAGGAAACCAACAAAGTCATCGACACGTCAATCGGATGTCCGGAGCTCAAGTTATAAGTGTTTCCGCTCCGAGGGCCCGATTGGTTTCGTGTTCGAACCAACCTAGCCTTACCCAAAGTTCTCCGAAACCCTAAGTGTAATATACTGAAACGACCTTCTTGATCAAAGGATCGCATCGCGACTAATAGTGTGTTGATCGGAGGTTCGTAGCCCAAGTTATGGGATTTTGAACGAAGCTGTCTGTTTTTAGGGGGTTTTGGGCCCGGACCGACCCATCCCAAGACCCCATGGGTCGGCCCAAACCGGATCGACCCGACCTGGTTCCGGGTCTGGCCCAATAGGGCGTGGCCCATCCCGGCGCGGGGGTCCGTCTCGGCCGGCGCCGCACGCTGAGCGGACGCAGGGGGGGTGGGGTGCACTGCCCCCCCTGCCTTTGTAACCGCGACCCCCATGTGGGGGGACTGCCTGTTCGCCACCGGGGGTTACGACCCCCGGAAATTCGAACGGCCGGCCTGGTTGGCAAGCCGGTGTGCCGCCGCGGGACCCCTTCGCGGGTCCCACCTTCCATGCACCAGCGGCCGGTTTATCCGGCCGCCCCCTATTGGTGACCACTACGGCCTTAGGCCGTGGCCCTTCTTCGAGTGGCGCAGCGCGACGGCACCGCGCATCCACCTCCACAACTCCTTTCATTCCCGTGCGGTGTATCGGCACCACGCCACCTTCGTTCAAGCCACGAGTACAACAACTGTAACGACCCAAAGTTTTTCAATAGAAAATTCCCTTCTTTTATCTATGTCATAAAAACACAAAATAATGAACTACTAAGTGATAAGTGACCTTTAAACATAATTTTGTCAACCCTGTGTTTGGAATTTTAAAAATCCGGCATACACGGTTGTGCTCAAGATAGTTTTTGGAGTCTAATGAAACAAAAATAATTTTTGGTGAATAGTAACCTACCCTTATGAATAGTAACCTACCCTTATGAATAGTAATATGAACCTTATGAATAGTAAATAAGAGTAACATTACCTATGAATAATAAAATAAAATTTATCCATCATAGAAAGTGATAATTTGACCTTAGTAAATATTTTTGGTATTTTATAAATCATAAATGATTAATTATAATTAATTAATTAATTTAAAAGAATATTTATTTTCCTGAAATATATTCATAAATTATTGAATCAATGTCTAATAGTTTTTAGATAATTTTATAAGACCCTACGTAGTTTTTGAAAGAACTATAAAATCAGTTTTAATCTTAAAAATTGTTTATTCTAAGTAAATTATGATTTTATTTAAATATTAAATTAATAATACTTAGAAAATTATTTTTGAAAAATGGACTTCATTTTTGGATTCTACACGTCGAAAAATGGTTGGGGTAAAATTTTGGGATTTTTCTAAGATACTTGAATTTTTGATGAATAGTGGAATCCGATAATTCACAATAAAAGCTAAATAATGCATTAATTGAGTCATTGCTGATGTTCTGCTGATGTAAGCCCACTTGGTTCGGGATTACATTATAAAATTACTATTATTGGTCATCCAAGACTCACTATTCCTTGTCCTTGGTGGAATTAATAAACTAATCAACTTAATATTAAGAAAACCCCTCTCCCCTCCACTATAAAAGCCACCCTTCACTCCCTCTTTTCCTCACACCTCTCAAGCTCCAAGCCTTCTCTAAATTCTGCCCAAACACCTTCCCTAACTCATCCCCTACGTCCAAAATCTGCTGGTATCATCAAAAGACCAAGCCTAGCTTCCTTAAAGAGGAACTCAAGAGGAGGATTCTAAAGGTAATTTCTCTCCATCTTCTCCTTTAATTTCCTTTCAAGTCCAAGTTCCTTTCTTGATCTCCCTCTATCTATATTCATCCAAATTGTTTTGTAAATCCAGTATTATATATGTACTGTAATATTATGATTCTAATGTTATATTATATCACCCCTCACCCTTTCCCCCTTCCTTTTATTTTATTAAAGAGAACGTTGTTCATGTGGTGATAATTTATCACCTTCAAAAACAACATGATCTCTTCTTCCATTTATACCTTCAATCTGGTCATGAAACCATTTTTATGATTGAACCAGAATGTTTTATATGTATTATGTTCTATTTTAAGTTCTGTAAATAACCTATGGCCATACTACTAAGTGAAAAGTTAAAATGAGTTGGTTGTGATCCAAAAACCGCTCAAATTAGCCCAAATAATCTTCATTTAATTCTTATCTAATAATTCGGCCACATGGATCTAATATAACTCATTCTAAAATCATCCAAGCTTCTGTAATATCATTAATTACATGTAATATCAGTTCTGGATGTTTAACCATGATCTACCCAAACATAAAATTAAGAATACAAGTGGACCGCTCAAGAAAACCATGAAAAAGAACATCCCCGATCAATGTTTTTAAACTCTATAAGTCATCCAAAGGAACATAATATGAAATAATGAAACCAGAATGAACCATATTAATGTATAAAAGGTTCTGGAATTTCTAATTAATGAATATAATGTCATTATACAGGACATTAAAGAGAAGGAGGCATTCAAGTACAAGGTAAGGGGAAATCTCGAACCCAATTGTCTTCCTTCGGGTTCTCCCTCTTTCACTCTATTTTTGATATGGTTACTCCTCAAAGGTCTTTTGTTCATAATTTCCTTTACTTTTCTGGGATATACATGTTTTTCACTGGTTTTTATGTCCATAAAAATGTTTTCCAAAAGAACTCTTCTTTCAAGATCTCACATTTTGCCTCTCATTCAAGGTTGATGGTTCTTATATCAAGTATGTTGTTCCCTCTTTCTTTTGGGAACCCAAAGCTTATGAATGTGTTATTATGAGATGAAACCCATTCCTTTCCATGGGTTATTTATGTACATGTTTGATATGTGTTCTATGTGGCAAGCATGATAATGATAATGTTATGATGTGACAGGTGCACCTGGAATTATACAGCGCAATATGAATGATTAAATGTGACGGGTGCGCCCGGAATTATATAGCGCTCCAATGCATTGGGTAAAGTGATGAATCTCATGAGTAAATGTGAAATTATGCGTGAACATGATGCTAGCTTTGTTCACAATTATGTGTGGTAGTTAACCACTAAGACATGATGTTTCATTTTTATGCTTTGCCACATTTCAAGTTTATTGTTTATGCTCCTCTCATGTTCAAGATCTTCTTCCTATGTCATGATTATGCTCACCTCATGTTATATTGTTCTTATCTATCCTCTTACTGGGCTTTTAGCTCACCCCTTTTGATGTATATCCTCAGGTGGCTACATGTACTAAGGAGAGGACAAGTGCTACTAAGAAGCTATACAAGAAGAAATTAAATGAATTTTTTATGCTTGATGTTGTACTTGTTATGTGTAGTCCTAGTTTTCCCAAGACACTAAACCTATGTATCCTCCATATGTAATACTATTATGTTTTTTTTATCTCTGAAATGATGTAATAGTAATGTAAGAAAAGGCCGGGTCTCTATAGTTGGTATCAGAGGAAAGGTTTAGTCAATTTGGGAATTAGGATTAGTGAACCCTAAAAGAAAACCTCTATCATGAGACTTAGTACAAATATGCACACAAGGATATTTACCTAGGGATCCCATATGTTATGTTTTTGGTATAATTTTTTAAAAGGATAAGTTATTCATGACTTGTTTACTTATGTTTTGTTCTAACCTTTTCTATTTTAGAAAATGGTGGGAACCAGGAGAAATCAGGCCAACAACTCTTGCGAAGGCCAATGCAACGATTGCCCGAACGACATCCCCAATGATTTTGGAGGTGGAGTTCAAAACTTCATGACGATGCTTACCCAATTATCCCAGGTTATGAATAATAACCATAATAATGGGGAACGTCCTCCTTCACCAAAGAGGGAGCAACTAGCTATCGAAAGTTTTATGCGGCAATGACCACTGACGTTTTGTGGATCTTCCGATCCACTAGTTGCAGAACAGTGGGTCAACTCCATGGAGAAGATCTTTTCTGTTCTCCACTGTTCCGAGACAGAGAAGGTGACTCTAGCCGTTTATCGTCTAGATGGAGAAGCTGATCAATGGTGGGCTTTGATTAAGAACACCAAGCCAAGGGATGAAATTGAAGAGATGGAATGGGAAGACTTTAAGATAATGTTTCTTAATAAGTACTTCCCACGAACTCTTCGCACGAAGATGGAGAGAGAATTCATAGAGCTCAAGAAAAACGAAGGAGAATCTGTCACAACCTATGAAGCAAATTTCACAAGGCTCGCAAGGTATGCTTCGGGTTTTGTTATCAACAATGATAGCAAAATTGATAGATTCTTTAGTGGATTAAAACCACATCTTTGAAAAGCTCTTGCAATTCGAGGCTTTGGGAGTTATGAAGAAGTTGTACGGTGTGATCTCAAAGTGGAGATGGAGTTTGGAGAATGGTCCCATGGATATGGTGATAAGAAAAGAAATATGGAGTTTCAAGCTGGTGGATCTAGTGATAAAGATGGGAAGAAAACACAACGACCCACTTGCCAAAAATGTGGGAAGTTGCAAAATGGGAACTGCCTCAAAGGGACGGAGAAATGCTTCAAGTGTGGGAAAGAAGGACACCTAGCACACGAGTGTCGAAGAGACATGAAAAGGAAGGATAATGTAGCCGATGAAAGGAGAGAACCACTCGTGGTTCAATGCTACAACTGTAAGGAGCTAGGGCACTATTCAAACCAGTGCACTAAACCTCGAGATTTCGAGGGTAATCTGCGCCAACAACCACCAAAGCCAAAGGAACAAGGGAAGACTTATGCCATCACTACTGCGGAGGTGGAACATGATAATGAAGTCGTACAAGGTACACTTCCTATTCACTCAATAATGGAAAAAGTCTTATTTGATTCTGGTTCTACGCATTCCTTTATATCTTTCAAGTTTGATAGAACTATAGAATCGAAGCCCCGAAACCTTGAAGTAGAGATATCTGTAAAAACACCAAGTGGTGCAATCATTGCAACCCAAGTGTTTGATTCTTCTCCTATTGACGTATGTGGGAAGATTCTTCCGGCAAATCTCGTAATACTTCCCTTGGTGGAATTCGACGCTATAATGGGAATGGATTGGCTCTCGTTATATAGAGCACATATCAACTATCGGGAAAAGGAAATATATTTTCGTATTCCGAACCATCCCATGCTCCTCTACAAATGCAAGGAAGATCATGAATCTCCTTTGAGAAATCCTTCAATGGTGTGGGTGATGATTCCCTGTGAAGAAGCATACCTCTCCCAAATGATTTAGTCAAAGGAAAGTTCCAACCTTGAGAAAATGCCCATCGTAAGGGAATACGGCGATGTATTTCCCGAAGAGTTACCCGGAATTCCCCCGGATCGTGAGGTAGAGTTCTCAATTGAACTCATACCCGGAGCTACTCCTATCTCGAAGTGCCCCTATAGGATGGCTCCTATCGAACTGGAGGAGTTAAAGAAGAAGCTGCAAGAGCATCTGGACAAAGGGTTCATACGCCCTAGTGCATCACCTTGGGGTGCGCCAGTGCTCTTTGTGAAGAAGAAGGATGGTACCATGCGGCTGTGTATCGATTATCGGGAACTCAACAAGATCACCATAAAGAACCAGTATCCTCTCCCAAGGATTGATGACTTGTTCGACCAGTTAAGAGGAGCTCAATACTTCTCAAAGGTGGATCTTCGTTCTGGATATCATCAAGTAAAGGTGAAGAAGGAAGATATTCAGAAGACTGCCTTCCGTACAAGGTATGGGCACTATGAGTTTTTGGTGATGCCCTTCAGACTTACTAATGCCCTTGAAATCTTCATGGATTTGATGAATAGAGTCTTTAGACATTACCTCGACAAATTTGTGGTAGTGTTTATCGATGATATTCTCATCTACTCCAAGAGAAAGGAGGAACATGAAGAACATCTAAGACTTGTGTTGGCGACATTGAGAAAGGAGAAGTTGTACGCCAAGTTCAGCAAGTGTGACTTTTGGATGAATCAAGTCACGTTCTTGGGACATGTGATCACAAGCGAGGGAATTTCTGTGGACCCTTCAAAGACAAAGGCGATTGAAGAATGGCCCAGGCCCTCTAGTGTCACAGAAATCCGTAGTTTTCTTGGATTAGCTGGGTACTACCGACGTTTTGTGAGAAACTTCTCACGATTGTCAAGCCCGCTAACTAAGTTAACAATGAAAGGGGTAAAGTATGTATGGACGGAAGAATGTGAGGGATGCTTCAAGGAGCTAAAGAGAAGGCTGATCACCGCACCTGTACTCACACTACCAAAAAGTGGAGAAAGTTTTGTGATATACAGTGATGCTTCAAAGAAAGGCTTGGGTTGTGTACTCATGAAAAATGATAATGTGATAGCCTACGCCTCACGACAGTTGAAGATCCATGAGCAGAACTACCCGACGCACGATCTAGAGCTGGCAGCCATGATTTTTGCCTTGAAAATCTGGCGGCACTACCTTTATGGTGAGAAGTGTGACATATACACCGACCACAAGAGCCTAAAGTATATATTCACACAAAAGGAGCTCAACATGCGTCAAAGGAGATGGTTAGAGATAATCAAGGATTACGATTTCTCTATTCACTATCATCCTGGAAAGGCGAACAAGGTAGCTGATGCTCTAAGCAGGAAAGAAACTGCTACTCTATCCATGTTGAGGATTGAGAAAGACCCTATCTTCTTGGATATGCAAAGGATGGATTTGGGAATCGTAAGGGCAGGGGATACATCATACCTTGCCCAAATTATTGCGCAACCATCCATCCAACAGAAGATTAAGAAAGCACAAAGGGATTATGTGGAGATACAAAAGAGGGTGAATGCAGTAAAGGAAGGGAAGCTGCAAGAGTTCCATATCGACGATGATGGTGTGATTCGGTTTGGAACGCGGCTTTGTGTGCCTTCATCACCTGGAATAAAGAAGGAGCTATTGGATAATGCACATAGCTCAACTTTCTCTATTCATCCTGGAAGTACCAAGATGTATCGTGATCTCCGAGAACACTTCTGGTGGGATAACATGAAGAAGGAGATTGCAGAATATATATCAAGGTGCCTGGTGTGTCAGCAAGTTAAAGCTGAGCGGCAAAAGTCCAAAGGTATGATGCAGCCATTGCCTATACCCATGTGGAAATGGGAAAATGTCACTATGGACTTTGTCATGGGCCTCTCGAAAACGTCAAGAGGAAATAATGCGATATGGGTTGTAGTTGACCGACTCACCAAGACTGCCCATTTTATCGCTATTCGGGAAGACCTCTCACTTGAACAACTTGCAAGGATATATGTGAAGGAAGTAGTGAGGTTGCATGGTGTTCCGCTCTCGATTGTCTCTGACCGTGATCCAAGGTTCACTTCTAAATTTTGGAGGAGCCTTCAACATGCTTTGAGTACTGAATTAAACTTCATCATGGCCTATCACCCCCAAACTGATGGCTAGTCTGAAAGGACTATTCAGCCACTTGAAGATATGCTAAGATCATTCTCTCTTGAATTCAAAGGTGGATGGGATCAACACCTTCCATTGGTTGAGTTCTCATACAAAAATAGCTTCCACTCGTGTATTCAGATGGCTCCATATGAAGCTCTTTATGGGAAGCGATGTAGAAATCCAACCTGTTGGGATGAAGTTGGAGAACGAAAACTACTTGGTCCCGATCTTGTTCAAGAGATGACAGAGAAGGTTCAAGTCATCCAGAAACATATCAAAGCTGCTCAAAGTCGGCAAAAGAGCTATGCTGACAATTGTCGAAGGGACTTGGAGTTCGATGTTGGAGATAAATTCTTCCTTCTAATATCTCCATGGAAGAGAGTCATGCGATTCGGGAAGAAAGGGAAGCTAAGTCCAAGGTACATTGGCCCCTTTGAGATCCTTGATCGTATAGGAGCTGTGGCCAATAGACTGGCACTTCCACCGAATATGGCTCAAGTTCATGATGTGTTTCACGTATCACTACTGAGGAAGTACATTCCAGACCCCTCACATGTACTAAACTCAGAGGTGGTACAGTTGGAAGATGATCTCTCATATGAGGAGCAGCCGGTAAAAATTCTGGACCGAAGTGATAAGGTTCTACGCAACAAGACAACCCGCCTTGTCAAAGTGTTGTGGAGGAACCAAAAGTTTGAGGAAGCAACTTTGGAACCGGAAGAGGCAATGAAGGAGAAGTACCCTCACCTGTTTGTGTAAAGTGAAATTTCGGGGGCGAAATTTCTTAAGGGGGGAAGAATGTAACGACCCAAAGTTTTTCAATAGAAAATTTCCTTCTTTTATCTATGTCATAAAAACACAAAATAATGAACTACTAAGTGATAAGTGACCTTTAAACATAATTTTGTCAACCCTATGTTTGGAATTTTAAAAATCCAGCATACACGGTTGTGCTCAAGATAGTTTTTGGAGTCTAATGAAACAAAAATAATTTTTGGTGAATAGTAACCTACCCTTATGAATAGTAACCTACCCTTATGAATAGTAATATGAACCTTATGAATAGTAAATAAGAGTAACATTACCTATGAAAAATAAAATAAAATTTATCCATCATAGAAAGTGATAATTTGACCTTAGTAAATATTTTTGGTATTTTATAAATCATAATTGATTAATTATAATTAATTAATTAATTTAAAAGAATATTTATTTTCTTGAAATATATTCATAAATTATTGAATCAATTTCTAATAGTTTTTAGATAATTTTATAAGACCCTACGTAATTTTTGAAAGAACTATAAAATCAGTTTTAATCTTAAAAATTGTTTATTCTAAGTAAATTATGATTTTATTTAAATATTAAATTAATAATACTTAGAAAATTATTTTTTAAAAATGGACTTCATTTTTGGATTCTACACGTCGAAAAATGGTTGGGGTAAAATTTTGGGATTTTTCTAAGATACTTGAATTTTTGATGAATGGTGGAATCCGATAATTCACAATAAAAGCTAAATAATGCATTAATTGAGTCATTGCTGATGTTATGCTGATGTAAGCCCACTTGGTTCGGGATTACATTATAAAATTACTATTATTGGTCATCCAAGACTCACTATTACTTGTCCTTGGTGGAATTAATAAACTAATCAATTTAATATTAAGAAAACCCCTCTCCCCTCCACTATAAAAGCCACCCTTCACTCCCTCTTTTCCTCACACCTCTCAAGCTCCAAGCCTTCTCTAAATTCTGCCCAAACACCTTCCCTAACTCATCCCCCACGTCCAAAATCTGCTGTTCTCATCAAAAGACCAAGCCTAGCTTCCTTAAAGAGGAACTCAAGAGGAGGATTCTAAAGGTAATTTCTCTCCCTCTTCTCCTTTAATTTCCTTTCAAGTCCAAGTTCCTTTCTTGATCTCCCTCTATCTATCTTCATCCAAATTGTTCTGTAAATCCAATATTATATATATACTGTAATATTATGATTCTAATGTTATATTATATCACCCCTCACCCTTTCCCCCTTCCTTTTATTTTATTAAAGAGAACGTTGTTCATGTGGTGATAATTTATCACCTTCAAAAACAACATGCTCTCTTCTTCCATTTATACCTTCAATCTGGTCATGAAACCATTTTTATGGTTGAACCAGAATGTTTTATATGTATTATGTTCTATTTTAAGTTCTGGAAATAACCTATGGCCATACTACTAAGTGAAAAGTTAAAATGAGTTGGTTGTGATCCAAAAACCGCTCAAATCAGCCCAAATAATCTTCATTTAATTATTATCTAATAATTCGGCCACATGGATCTAATATAACTCATTATAAAATCATCCAAGCTTCTGTAATATCATTAATTACATGTAATATCAGTTCTGGATGTTTAACCATGATCTACCCAAACATAAAATTAAGAATACAAGTGGACCGCTCAAGAAAACCATGAAAAAGAACATCCCCGATCAATGTTTTTAAACTCTATAAGTCATCCAAAGGAACATAATATGAAATAATGAAACCAGAATGAACCCTATTAATGTATAAAAGGTTCTGGAATTTCTAATTAATGAATATAATGTCATTATACAGGACATTAAAGAGAAGGAGGCATTTGAGTACAAGGTAAGGGGAAATCTCGAACCCAATTGTCTTCCTTCGGGTTCTCCCTCTTTCACTCTATTTTTGATATGGTTACTCCTCAAAGGGCTTTTGTTCATCATTTACTTTACTTTTCTGGGATATACATTTTTTTCACTGGTTTTTATGTCCATCAAAATGTTTTCCAAAAGAACTCTTCTTTCAAGATCTCACATTTTGCCTCTCATTCAAGGTTGATGGTTCTTATATCAAGTATGTTGTTCCCTCTTTCTTTTGGGAACCCAAAGCTTATGAATGTGTTATTATGAGATGAAACCCATTCCTTTCCATGGGTTATTTATGTACATGTTTGATATGTGTTCTATGTGGCAAGCATGATAATGATAATGTTATGATGTGATGGGTGCGCCCGGAATTATACAGCGCAATATGAATGATTAAATGTGACGGGTGCGCCCGGAATTATATAGCGCTCCAATGCATTGGATAAAGTGATGAATCTCATGAGTAAATGTGAAATTATGCGTGAACATGATGCTAGCTTTGTTCACAATTATGTGTGGTAGTTAACCACTAAGACATGATGTTTCATTTTTATGCTTTGCCACATTTCAAGTTTATTGTTTATGCTCCTCTCATGTTCAAGATCTTCTTCCTATGTCATGATTATGCTCACCTCATGTTATATTTTTCTTATCTATCCTCTTACTGGGCTTTTAGCTCACCCCTTTTGATGTATATCCTTAGGTGGCTACATGTACTAAGGAGAGGACAAGTGCTACTAAGAAGCTATACAAGAAGAAATTAAATGAATTTTTTATGCTTGATGTTGTACTTGTTATGTGTAGTCCTAGTTTTCCCAAGACACTAAACCTATGTATCCTCCATATGTAATACTATTATGTTTTTTTTATCTCTGAAATGATGTAATAGTAATGTAAGAAAAGGCCGGGTCGCTATAACAACAAAGGGGGAGGAGGGTCGGCCGTGTTCGTGCGGTCCGACCACCTTCCGTTATGGTGATATCAATCGGAAAATCTCAACAATAAAAAAAATGACAAAGAACAGGGATAAATTCTACTCAAATCCCCTACCTAAAGGTGGTTGTCGAACAGTTATCATCGCGGGAAAAAGGCGTCGCAGAAGACGGCGTTGCAGAACGAGGCTCCGTATACGTCGTCGGTGCATGCCCGATGAAGGATGCGGCGTCCCCCTTTATTTAATGCGGGAAGAGGATCGAAGGTGGGCGTGTCATCATTCTCCGGAAAAGACGTCACTCACCAGCTATGAAGAGGAGAGGAGATGGCACGACGATCTTCCCTTGTGATGACGGAGTTCTTCAACCTTAGAGTATTCTCTCCCCAAAATATCAAAACACAACCTCCCACCCCCAAATAAAATAAGGATTATTTTATTAACACATGCCATGCGTTTTCAAAACATCAAAATTCAAACTCAAAATTTAATTAATTGAATGACATTAAACAATCAATTTAATTTTGAGAGTTGACATGTCATAAAGAGGGGAGGTGGGCGTGTTACACATTTATGGGGGGTTGAAAAAATAAAGAGGGGGGTTTAGGGAATTTGAAGGGGTGGGGATCATGTGGGCCCCACCTCACAAATATCCTACCAAGTGGTTAGGATTTAGTGGGTCCCACTCAACTCTCAAGCATAGGTTATAACTATTTAGATTAGAAATAAAATTATGGCAAAAATTTTATTTCACTCTTTAGTTAACCCAATTATTTAACAACACCACCCGAGCAAACGAAACTCCAGAAAGGGTCTTCTTAAGAAAATACCGGCATTGTGGTTTCAACGGTGCCCTCAGATTTCGATTCTGAGCACCAGTTCAAAAGTTAGAAAAACCCGCTCGTTTGTTTACTGAACGTCCCCGAGCTAAACTTCGGAAATTGATTTCGGGCACACCGGGGCTCAGAATCAGGTGTCATCAGAAACTGCGTACTCGTAGAATCCCAAAGAAAATAAGAAAAAAAATTCCATTGAAATTTATGGGTCTTTACATTAATCCCACCTCAGGGCTTTACGTTCCCATAAAGCTACATCAAAAACTAGGGAAACAAAAGGGGGTACTGTGCACGTATCTGAGCCTCCCGCTCCCATGTGCTCTCCTGGAGGTTCTCGTGCTTCCATCTGATGCACACTAGAGGAATCGATCGTCCACGTAGGACCCGCTCCTGTCGATCCTCGATCTCCACTAGGACCTCCGCAAAAGTCGCCCCATCATCGATTTTCAGCTCCCCATGGTCGATGATATGCGTCGGGTCGTGCACGTATCTCCTCAGCTGAGATACATGGAAAACGTCGTGCACCCGGTGCAACTGAGGTGGTAGAGCCAGGCGATAAGCCACCTTGCCTACCCTGTTGAGGACCTAGAAGGGTCCGTTGAACCTCGGAGATAACTTGCTACCTGGGCCAAATCTTCGTAAACCACGTCGAGGTGAGACCCATAAGAAAACGTGGTCGCCATCCTCCAACTCAAGTGGTCTCTGCCTCCTGTCAGCATAAGACTTCTGTCGGCTCTGAGCTGTCCTCACCCGCTCCTGGATGACCTGGACCTTCTCTGGTCCTACAAGAGTTGCTAAGATTTCTTCTTTTTCGATAATATAAATTTGGTCTCATCCCCTAGATGAACCACGTTCTTTGCCAAATACAGTCAATCATGACATGAATGATACTAATCCATGCCGCGGATGACGTCGTAAGGCCTCGACGCTAATACCACGAGGTCCAACCATTACTCTCGCCTCAAAGGGTTGAGTTACACTGTCGACATTAGTGTGTGGTCACTGGGTATCCTCTAGTAGGAATCTCAAAATTGAGGGTCAAGTAAATAGTTTTAATCGGAACCTCTTAGTACACAAAGAGAGAGGAAGAAAATTTCACAAAGAAAATTGTCTTTTATTATTGCAGCTCAAGTACAAAGACACACAATAATGACAAAAAGGAAACTAGAAACACCAAGATCAAAGGTCCCATGCCTGGAACTAGTCCCACTCTTGTCCGCCAGCTACGGGAGCTCCATAGTCATATGTTTTAGTTGCCTGAAGCTGAGCTCTCCCATGTCCACATGTTCCCTGCGGTCGGGGTGGACCTCCTGGTGGTGGTGGTGGCAACACCTCGAAGCGTCGTCCACCTCCAGCTGCACAACCAGCTCTCCTGCCTCAGTATCATGCTCCTTGCGATCCGCCCTGATCGAACCTCTGCCTCTGCCTGGGAGGTCCTTCGTTTATCTGATGGTCATCTGTATTGCGGGTCAGACAATCACGTTCCATGTGACCAACCCCGCCGCAGGAGTAACACTTTCCGCTCCTGGTAAGTCGTTCTCCACCCCGGGTGCCTCGCACACACGATCCTGTGTCATGCGGTCGACCACATGTAGGTTTGGTCCTCTTGGACCTCTGCGTCATCTGTCTACTGCCCACTGCAGAAGACTCTGCCACATGCCGGCTACTGGTGGGTCCTGCTGTTGGAGACTGCTCATCAAGGAAACTCTCCACTAAGAGGGCTCGCTCCAACACCCCTGTCTGCGTCGGTATGCTGTGAGAAACAACTGAAGCTCTATTCTCTCGCCTAAGCCCATGCTCGAAGGTTCGGGCCCTGAAGAAGGGGTCTCATACCATATCTGTGGAGTAGCGCGAGAGATCAGTGAACCTCACTGAATACTGCGCCACTGTCATGCTACGCTGCTGAAGATGAAGTAGCTCCTGTATGCGCACCGCTAGAAGGGTGGCTGGTACAAACTTTTCCCGGAACAAGATCTCGAAGTCTGTCCACAGAAGTGATGCCTCATAGTGCACCTAGAGCATCAAGCTCCACCATCTGCCTGCTGCTGCCTGAAGGAGGATGGTAGCAAGGATCACCATGAAGTCTGCTGGCGTCCCTACCAATCTAAATACTCGAACAACAGACTCCAGCCAATCCTCAGCTGCCTGAGGGTCCGTCTCCCCGCGGAACCTGGGCAGTCTCTGACACTGAAACTCATGCAGTGCACTAAGGTGATGTGCACTCTCAGCGGCTGGGGCTGGTGGCATCGGTGGCTCGGCGGGTAGAGGTACCGTCAGTGCCTCCGCTGTAATAGGGCCCTACATCGAGGCCTCGTCGCTCGGTGGGATATCGTTTCGCACAAAGCTCGGAACCCTAGCTGGCTGTCGTCATGGGGCCATCCTGAAAAGAGACAAGTGCGCCACGGTCAATACAGTATACCTGGGGAGCTGACACAAAGTAATCACAAAAAAACTTTTGAAACACACATGCAATCAATGTTTTTGTGCACGGAGTCGGAAATCAGAAGTTAGGGTCCTGGTGTATGGATACGTCAGCCACCGCACTAACACTGGACTCCCTGGACTGATAACCACACTCAATACACTTAACACTATTTCTTCAAATAGAATAAAGACCAGAGTCCTGAGTTCTGCGGTAGAACCAACCTCCCTTTGATACCAATTTGTCACAACCCCTCCTCGGGGCCCGTTCCATGACTACCCCAAGCCCGCCTTCCATAGGCCAGGGGCTGGCGACTAGCACCAAAGGCATAATTCCTGATAAAAAGGGAAGACATTGCCTTTATAAAGTAAAAAAACACCACAGAGTAAGCAAGATGAAGTAAACACTAAGTAAACTGGGTACAACTGTAAGTGCATGAAACTAAATAGGCCAGAATACAAATCCAACTGAAAGTAATGTACAACTGAAAAGAAATTACAACAATTGAAAAGTAAAGCAGCAACGCTGAGACATCCACTGGAAATCCCACATAAAGGGTCGGTACATATGGTCTCCTCAGCTCCTCGGGTCCAGTCATCCACTCCATGTACGTCCCGCCCAGTGGTCCACCTCTAGGTACCGACTTGCTCCACAAGCCTCAACCATGATCTATGATGTCTGTCGTCTGCAACCAACACAACGTAGTGCGGGTGGAGCCCGTGCAGGGGTGAGCATACGATACTCATTAGGGACCCCGAGACCCCCGAAGGTCTCCATGAATCCACAAAGGATAAACCACAAAGAAAAGATACAATCACGAAGTATCATCCAACACTACTTAGGTATATTCCCATATATATACCTATGCCATTAAATCCAGTTCAGCTCCAACTCACGAGATCTAGTACAATCCAGACCACTAAGGAAAGTAAAACTTAATCCACATAGGAAAGTACGTCCCAATCCACACAGGAAAGCATAATCCAATCCATACAGGATATCAAGTCAATCACATCGAAGATAATGATTAAAAATCAAGACTTAGCTCAAACCAGGATTTTATTCATGATGTTGAAACCATAGCTACTGGGGAACTCCTCCTCTATCGAGTACAGTGGGCCTGCCGCTACAACCAAGCGCTTCCCACTAACCTTGGACTGCTGTAGTACTCCACCTGTCGAGTACTGTGGGCCTGCTGCTACAACCTAGCGCTTCCCACCATGGGTCTGCTGCTACAACCAAGAGCTCCCCCTCATAGCCTACATAGGTACTCCTTATGTTGAGTACCATGGGTCTGCCGCTACAACCAAGCGCTCTTCCTCCATGGGTCTGCTGCTAAAACCAAGCGCTCCCCACTGGGCTATCAGAAACACTCTGAGTCGATCGATCAGCAGTCGTCAAGTCTCAGCCAGCTCTAGGGTTCCCACACACAACACGCTCGTTCTGGGAGGGTCCGCTGCACGAACCAAGAGGTCGATACATCAACTATCATGTAGAACAGAGCTGATGTATCGCAATGTTCCATCACGTCAATAGGAACACAACGTGACAAACGGCGCGTCAATCGGACGCCCGGTCTGAGAGTTATTGGATTTTTCGTCCTAGGGGCCCGGTTGCTTTTTAAGTCAAAACCAACCTGACCATACTACAACTACATCCAAAACTCGATCAGAGTAAGCCAAAAGGACCGTCTCACTAAGAGGAAACCAACAAAGTCGGCGGCACGACAATCGGACGTCCGGAGCTCAAGTTATAAGCGTTTCCGCTCCGAGGGCCCGGTTGGTTTCGTGTTCGAACCAACCTGTCCATACACAAAGTTCTTCAAAACCCTGAGTGTAATAGACCAAAATGACCATCTCAATCCAAGGGTCGCATCGCGACTGATGGTGCGTCGATCGGAGGTCTGTAGCCAAAGTTATGGGATTTTGAACGAAGCTGTCCGTTTTTAGGGGGTTTTGGGCCCGGACCGACCCGGCCCAAGACCCCCTGGGTCGGCCCAAACCGGGTCGACCCGACCCGGATCCAGGTCCGGCCCAATAGGGCGTGGCCCGGCTTGGTTGGCGCAGCCCGGCCCAGCCGGTGGGGCCCGGCCAAGCCGGCGTGGCCAGGCCCGGCCCAACCGGCGAGGCCCGGCCCGGTGCGGGCGGCCCGACCCGGCACGGGAGGCCCGGCCCGGCGCGTGCGGTCCGGACCGGCGCGTGCGGTACAGCCCGGCGCGGCGGGCGCCACACGCTGAGCGGACGCGAGGGGGGGGGGGGTGCGCTGCCCCCCTTGCCTTTGTAACCGCGGCCCCCACATGGGGGGACCGCCTGTCCGCCACCGGGGGTTACGACCCTCGGAAATTCGAACGGTCGACCCGGTTGGCTGGCTGGTGTGCCACCGTGGGACCCCCTTCACGGGACCCGCCTTCCATGCGCCAGTGGCCGGTTTATCCGGTCGCCTCCTGATGTTCCGCTGCGACCAAAGGGGGCCGCGACTCTTGATGCTCCGGCAGCTGGGGAGTCCGACCGCCCCCTGTTGGTGACCACTGCAGCCTTAGCCCGCGACCCTTCTTCGACTGGCGTGGTGTGTCAGTGCCGCGCCCCTCCGCCGCAGCCCGCTTCGGCCGCGACATTCCCTCGATTTCTCCAGCGCGGCGCGACGGCGCTGCGCATCCACCTCTCCAGCTCCTTTCGTTCCCGCGCGGTGTATCGGCACCGCGCCACCTTCGTTCGAGCCACAATGAGTACAACAACAAAGGGGGAGGAGGGTCGGCCGTGTTCGTGCGGTCCGACCTCCTTCCGTTATGGTGATATCAATCGGAAAATCTCAACCATAAAAAAATGACAAAGAACGGGGATAAATTCTATTCGAATCCCCTACCTCAAGGTGGTTGTCGAATGGTGATCGTTGAGGGAAAACGGCATCGCAGAAGATGGCGTCGTGGAACGAGGCTCTGTATACGTCATCGGTTCACGCCCGATGAAGGATGTGGCGTCCCCCTTTCTTTAACGCAGGAAGAGGATCGATGGTGGGCGTGTCGTCGTTCCCCGGAAAAGACGACACTCATCGGCTGCAAAGAGGAGAGGAGACGACACGGTGATCTTCCCTTGCGGTGACAGAGTTCTTCAACGTTAGATTATTCTCTCCCCAAAATGTCAACACACAACCTCCCACCCCCAAATAAAATAAGGAAGGCTTATTTTATTAACACATGCCATTCGTTTTCAAAACATCAAAATTCAAACTCAAAATTAATTTAATTGAATGGCATTGAACAATCAATTTAATTGTGAGAGTTCACATGTCATAAAGAGGGGAGGTGGGTGTGTTGCACATTTATTGGGGGTTTCCAAAATAAATAGGGTGGTTTAGGGAATTTGAAGGGGTGGGGCTCGTGTGGGACCCACCTCAAAAATATCCTACCAAGTGGTTAGGATGTAGTGGGTTCCACTCAACTCCCAAGCATAGGTTATAACTATTTAGATTAGAAATAAAATTGTGGCGCAAATTTTATTTCACTCTTTAGTTAACCCAATTATTTAACAACTCCACCCGAGTAAACGCAACTCCAGAAAGGGTCTTCTTAAGAAAATACCGGCATTGCAGTTTCAACGGTGCCCTCATATTTGGATTCCGAGTATCGGTTCAAAAGTTATAAAAACTCACTCGTTCGTTCACTGAACGTACCCGTGCTAAACTTCGGAAATTGATTCCGGGAACACCGGGCCTCAGAATGAGGTGCCATCAGAAACTGCGTACTTTTATAATCCCAAAGAAAATTAAGAAAAAAAAATTCCCATGAAATTTATGGGTCTTTACATTATAATACAAAAAATTATTTTATTTTCTTTCATTGAAGTGATTTTTACGATCCTCTAAATATGAAACGTTTCATGGAATTCAATGTTCACTTCATCACCTGTATCAAATATTTCTTGATCAAATTCATATTCAAAATGTATCTATAAATAATATTTTAATAAAAATATTAGACAAAATTCATGGACTAAAAAGTGATAAAGTTGCAATAGTTTTAAATTCTTAATTCATATATGTCACACTACAACCAGTATATTGGAAATCAAACTAATTAATAGATAAAATTAGCATAAGACATAAAAAAAATTTCATAAATAAAAACACGTATGATGTATCATTAAAAATAATAAATTAAACTTGAAATGAATTAAAAGAACCAACAAAAATATCAAATAAACATGTTTTCATGTTGATTTTGGAATACTGTATAAAAAAAAGTAAATTTGGGTCCTCATAGTAAATTAATAAAACATTCAGACCAAATAACAATCAACAAAAGACATAAATCAAACAAAACATTTTTTTAAAATACATTGAAATATGAAACTATTTTATTTGACCAGCAAATATAAACAAAATAAAAATATTGATTTTTGAGAATGAAATAAGAACACCTCTATAAGGAGGAGTGAGCATATACTTCCATGGTTGGAAACAAGGAATCATGACACTGTATATATCTCAAAAAAGGAAAATCAAATGAATTGAGATTTAACAACAACAATATAATGATAAAATAGGGAAACACAAACTATGTCTAACCTGTAGAGGTGAAAGGAGGAGGAAGGTAATTGTCAAAGATTATGGTTTATCCCTCTCACTCAGTTGCAGCTTATCCAGAATCCTATTTGAAAACCTATAGTGGGGAAAATTGAAGGGTCAGGAAGAATAAGTTAGGGTTTCGGTCGGATGGATTCAGACAAAGAGGAAAGCTCCAACTGATTTCTTGGGAAGAAGTGCGGATCCAGTGGGTATGATGGGGTGGACCAAAACAACAGGAGACATAGCATAGAGCCGGCAGAAGGAGGGAAGGGAGTCGGAGCTGCCAAAAATCTTTAGGTGGGAGATGGAATGATGGAGAGAGTGTGATGAGGGATTAGGGGAGTGTGGGACTACGTGCGATGTGGGAGGGAAGGGAGGGAGGTACCTTAGTTTAATATGGTTAGTAAAAAAACTAAGGTGGGGTGCAATGAGAATCAATCTTTTTTAAAATCAATCTAATTTTGTACGGGGAATCATAAAAGAATAAAAAACCCAATCTATTTGTTTTCATAATACAAAAATTATTTTTTTTGTTTCATTGAAGTGATTTTTAAGATCCATTAAATAAGAAACATTTCATGGAATTCAAAGTTCACTTCATCGCATGTATCATATCTTTCTTGATGAAATTCATATTCAAAATGTATCTATAAATAATATATTAAGTAAAATATCAGACAAATTCATGGACTAAAAAGTGTTAAAGTTTCTATAGTTTTAAATTCTTAATTCATATCTGTCACATTGAAACCAGTATAATGGAAATTAAACTAATTAATAGATAAAATTAACATAACACATAAAATTTTTTTTTTGCAGAAAAAACATGTATGATGTATAATTAAAAATAATAAATTAAACTTAAAATGAATTAAATGAACCAACAAAAATATCAAACAAACATGTTTTCATGTTGATGTTGGAATACTATACCAAAAAAAAGTAAATTTGGGTCCTCAGAGTAAATTAATAAAACATTCAGACCAAATAAAAATAAAAAACATTAATAAAAAAAACATTTTTTAAATACATTCAAATATAAAACTATTTTATCTGACCAGAAAATATAAACAACATAAAAATACTGATTTTTGAGAATGAAATTAGAAAGCCTCTGTGAGAAGTAGGAGTGAGAATATACTTCCACAGTTGGAAACAAGGAATCACAACATTGTATCTATCTCAAAAAATGGAAAATCAAATGAATTAAGATTTAACAACATCAATATACTGAAAAAATAAAGTAACACAAACTATGTATCACTAAGAGAGGTAAAAGAGGAGGAAGGTAGTTGACAAAGATTAGGGTTTATCCCTCTCACTCAGTTGCATCTTATATAGATTCTTATCTGAAAACCTGCAGTGGAGAAAAAGGAAGGGTCAAGATGATTAAGTTAGGGTTCGGGTCGGACAGATTCAAACAAAGAGGAAAGCTCCAAACAGTTTCTGTGGAAGTAGTGTGGATCCTGTGGGTATGAATGGATGGCCCACTACAACATCAGAGGGAGCATTGAGCTGGTGGAAGGAGGGAAGGGATTCAGAGCAGCATGAAATCTCCAGGTAGGATATGGAAGGACAGAGAGAGTGGGAGGAGGGAGTTGGGGAGCGTGGGACTGTGTACGATGTGCGAGGGAAGGGAGGGAGGTATCACAGTTTAATATGGTTTGTAAAAAAACAAGGGGGGGGGGTTAAATGAGAATCAATTTTTTTAAATCAATATAATATTTTACAGGGATGTGCAGAAGACTCAAAAAAATCAACCTAGTTGTTTATATAATAAAAAAATTATTATTTTTTGTTTCATTGAAGAGGTTTTTATGATCCACTAAATATTAAATGTTTCATCGGATTCAATGTTCACTTTATCACCTGTATCAAATATTTCTTAAACTAATTCATATTCAAAATGTATCTATAAATAATATGATAAGTAAAATATCACACAATATTCATGGACTAAAATGTGATAAAGTTGGAATAGTTGTAAATTCTTAATTCATATCTGTCACATTACAACCAGTATAATTGAAATCAAACTAATTAATAGATAAAATTAACAAAACACATAAAAATATTTTTCAAATATAAAAACATGTATGATGTATCATTAAAAATAATAAATTAATATTAAAATGAATTAAACGAACCAACAAAAATATCAAAAAAAACATATTTTCATGTTGGTGTTGGAATACTGTATCAAATAAAAGTAAATTTGGGTCCTCATAGTAAATTAATAAATCACCCAAACCAAATAACAATAAAAAAACATAAATCAAAAGAAACATTTTTTTAAATAAATTCAAATATAAAATTAATTTACTCGACCAACAAATATAAACAACATAAAAATACTGAATATTGAGAATGAAATAAGAATGCCTCTCTGAGAAGGAGGAGTGAGCATATACTTCCATGGATGGAAACAAGGAATCAAGACATTATATCTATCTCAAAAAATGGAAAATCAAATGAATTAAGATTTAACAGCAATAATATACAGAAAAAATAGGGAAACTCAAAATATATCAAACCTAGAGAGGTGAATGGAGGAGGAAGGTAGTCGAAAAAGATTGCGGTTTATCCCTCTCACTCGGTTGCAGCTTATCTAGAATCCTATCAAAAAACCTGCATTGGGGAAAAAATAAGGGTCAGGAAGATTAAGATAGGGGTTGGGTCCGATGGATTCAGACAAAGAGGAATGCTCCAAACTGTTTCTGCGGAAGAAGTGTGGATCTGGTGGGTATGACGGGATGGACCACTAAAAGAGGAGAGGGATCATCGAGCCGGTAGAAGGCGAGAAGGGAGTTATAGTAGCCTGAAATCTCTAGGTGGGAGATGGAATGACGGAGAGAGTGGGATGAGGGAGTGGGGGAGTGTGGGACTCTGTGCGATGTGCGAGGGAAGGGATTGAGGTACCACAGTTTAATATGGGTTATAAAACAAACAAGGGGGGGGAATGAGAATCAATATTTTTTAAAATTAATCTAATTTTGTATGGGGAAGTGCAGAATAATCAAACAAAAAAATCAATCTAGTTGTTTTTATAATAAAAACATTATTTGTTTTGTTTTATTGAAGTGATTTTTAAGATCCTCCTACGAAACAATTCATGGAATTTAAGGTTCACTTAATCACCTCTGTCAAATCTTCCATGATCAAATTAATATTCAAAATGTATCTATAAATAATATGTTAAGTAAAATATAAGACAAAATTCATGGACTAAAAAGTGATAAATTTGGAATAGTTTTATATGCATAATTCATGTCTTTCACATTGCAACCGGTATAATGTAAATCAAACTAATTAATAGATAAAATTAACATAACACGTAAAAAAATTCTTCACAGATAAAAAAATGTATGATGTATCATTAAAAATAATAAATCAAACTTAAATGAATTAAACGAACCCAAAAGAAATATAAAAAAAACATGTTTTCAGGTTGATGTTGGAATATTGTATCAAACAAAAGTAAATTTGCGTCCTCAGAGTAAATTAATAAAACATTAATGCCAAATAACAATCAACAAGACACCTAAATCAAATGAATTTTTTTTAAATACATTCAAATGTATAACTATTTTATTCAACCAACAAATATAAACATCATAAAAATACTGATTATTGAGAATAAAATAAGAATGCCTCTGTGAGAAGGAGGAGTGAGCATATACTTCCACGGCTGGAAACAAGGAATCACAACACTGTATCTATCTTAAAAATGGTAAATCGAATGAATTAAGATTTAACAGTAACAATATACTAGAAAAATTGGGAATCACAAACTATATCTAACCTGGAGAGGTGAAAGGAGGAGGAAGGTAGTCGACAAATATTAAGCTTTATCCCTCTCACTTAGTTGTAGCTTATCCAGAATCCTACCCAAAAACCTGGAGTGGGGAAAAAGGAAGGGTCAGGAAAATTATGTTAGGGTTCGGGTTGGAGGGATTCAGACAAAGAGGAAAGATCCAAATATTTTATGTGGAAGAAGTTCTGATCTGGTGGGTACGACTGTATGGCCCACTAAAACAGGAGAGGGAGCATCGAGCCAGAGAAAGGAGAGAAGGGAGTTGGAGGGGACTGAAATCTCCAGGTGGGAGATGGAATGATGAAGAGAGTGGGAGGAGGGAGTGGGGGAGTGTGGGACTATGTGCGATGTGCGAGGGAAGGGAGGGAGGTACTACAGTTTAATATGGTTTATAAAAAAACAAAGGGGGGGGGGGAGCGCAATGAGAATCAATATTTTTTAAAATCAATCTAATTTTTCCTGGGGAAGCACAGAAGACTCAAAAAAAATCAATCAAGTTGTTTTTATAATACAAAAATTATTTGTTTTTGTTTCATTAAAGTGATTTTTAAGATACTCTAAATATAAAATGTTTCATGGAATTCAATGTTCACTTCATCACCTGTATCAAATCTTTCTTGATCAAATTTATATTCAAAATGTAACTATAAATAAAATGTTAAGTAAAATATCCGACCAAATTCAAGGACTAAAAAGTGATAATGTTGAAATTGTTTTAAATGATTAATTAATATCTATCACATTGCAACCAGTATAATGGAAATCAAACTAATTAATAGATAAAATTAACATAACACGTAAAAAAAATTCACAGATAAAAACTTGTATGATGTATCATTAAAAATAATAAATTAAACTTAAAATGAATTAAACAAACCAATAAAAATATCAAAAAAAACATGTTTTCATGTTGACGTTGGAATACTGTATCAAACAAAAGTAAATTTGGATCCTGAAATTAAATTAATATAATATTCATACCAAATAAAAATCAACAAAAAACATAAATCAAATTAAACATTTATTAAATAAATTCAAATATAAAACTATTTTATTCGACTAACAAATATAAAAAACATAAAAATATTGATTACTGAGAAAGAAATAAGAACGCCTCTGTGAGAAGGAGGAGTGATCATATACTTCCCCGGCTGGAAACAAGGGATTAAAACATTGTATCTATCTCAAAAAATGAAAAATCAAATGAATTAATATTTAACAGCAACAATATACTGAAAAAATAGGGAAACAAAAACTATGTATAACCTGGAGAGGTGAAAGGAGGAGGAAGGTAGTCGAAAAAGATTAGGGTTTATCCCTCTCACTTGGTTGCAGCTTATCCAGAATCCTATTTGAAAACCTGTAGTGGGGAAAAAGGAAGGGCCATGAAGATTATGTTAGGGTTCAGGTTGGACAGATTCAGAAAAAGAGTAAATCTCCAAACGGTTTCTGTGGAAGAAGTGTGGATCTGGTGGTTACGACGGTATGACCCACTACAATAGGAGAGGGAGCATCGAGCCAACGGAAGGAGGGAAAGGAGTCAAAGCAGTCTGAAATCTCTAGGTCAGAGGTGGAATGACGAAGTGAGTGAGAGGAGGGAGTGGGAGAGCATGGGACTGCGTGTTATGTGCTAGGGAATGGAGGTAGGTACCATAGTTTAATATGGTTTTTAAAAAAATAAAAAGGGTGGGGGTGCAATGAGAATCAATATTTTTTAAAATCAATCTAATTTTGTATGGGGAACCACATAAGACTAAAAAAATCAATCTTGTTGTTTTTATAATACAAATATTATTTGTTTTTATTTCATTGAATTGTTTTTTAAGATCCTTTAAATATGAAATGTTTCATGGAATTCAATGTTCACTTCATCACCTGTATCAAATATTTCTTGATCGAATTCATATTCAATATGTATCAAAAAATAATATGTTATGTAAAATATCATACAATGTTCATGGACTAAAAAGTGATAAAGTTTCAATAGTTTTAAATGATTAATTCATATTTGTCACATTGCAACAAGTATAATTGAAATCAAAATAATTAATAGATAAAATTAACATAACACGTAAAAACATTTTTTGCAGATAAAAAAACATTTAATGTATAATTAAAAATAATAAATTAAAATTAAAATGAATTAAAAGAACCCAAAAAAATATCAAACAAACATGTTTTCATGTTGATTTAGGAACACTGTATCAACCAAAAGTAAATTTGGGTCCTCATAGTAAATTAAAAAACATTCAGACCAAATAACATTAAAAAAACATAAATAAAATAAAACATTTTTTTTAAAATACAATCAATTATACAAATTATTTATTCTACCATAAAATATAAACAACATAAAAATACTGATTATTGAGAATAAAATAAGAATTCCTATGTGAGAAGGAGGAGTGAGTATATACTTCCACAGCTGGAAACAAGGAATCATGGCACTGTATCTATCTCAAAAAATGGAAAATAAAATGAATTAAGATTTAACGGCAACAATATTCTGAAAGAATAGGGAAACACAAACTATGTCTAACCTAGAGAATTGAAAGGAGGAGAAAGGTGGTCGATAAAGATTAGGGTTTATCCCTCTCACTTGGTTGAAAATTATCTATAATCCTATCAGAAAACCTACAGTGCGGAAAAAGGAATTGTTAGGAAGATTGAGTTAGGGTTTGGGTCGGACGGATTCAGACGAAGAGGAAAGATCCAAACGGTTTCTGTAGAAGAAGTGAGGATCCATTGGGTACGATGGGATGACCCACTACAATAGGAGAGGGAGCATCGAGCCGAAATAAGGAGGGAAGGGAGTCAGAACGGCCTGGAATCTTCAGGTGGGAGATGGAATGACGAAGAGAGTGGGAGGAGGGAGTGGGGGAGAGTGGGACTGCATGTGATGTGCGAGGGAAGGGAGGTAGGTATCATAGTTTAATATAGTTTGTAAAAAAATAGAAGGGGGTGGGGGGGAAATGAGAATCAATTTTTTTTAAAATCAATCTAATTTTCTACGGGGAAGCGCAAAAGGCTCGAAAAAATAATCAATCTTGTTGTTTTTATAATAAAAACATTATTTGTTTTTGTTTCATTAAAGTGTTTTTTAAGATCCTCTAAATATGAAACATTTCATGGAATTCAATTTTCACTTCATCACCTATATAAAATCTTTCTTAATCAAATTCATATTAAAAATATATCTATAAATAATAAGTTAAGTAAAATATCAGACAAAATTCATGGACTAAAAAGTGATAAAGTTGCAATAGTTTTAAATGCTTAATTCATATCTGTAACATGGAAACCAGTATATTGGAAATCGAACTAATTAATAGATAAAATTAACAGAACACATAAAAACATTTTTCACATATAAAAACATGTATGATGTATAATTAAAAATAATAAATTAAAATTAAAATGAATTAAATGAACCAACAAAAATATCAAAAAAACATGTTTTCATGTTGATGTTGGAATATTGTATCAAACAAAAGTAAATTTGAGTCCTCAAAGTAAATTAATAAAACATTCAGACTGAATAACAATCAACAAAAAACATAAATCAAATGATTTTTTTTTAAATACATTCAAATATAAAAATATTTTATTCGACCAGCAAATATAAACAACATAAAAATACTGATTATTGAGAATGAATTAAGAACCCCTCTGTGACAAGGAGTGAGCATATAATTCCACGACTAGAAACATGGAATCACGAAACTATGTCTATCTCAAAAAATGTAAAATCAAATGAATTAATATTTAACAGCAACAATATACTAAAAAAATAGGGAAACACAAACTATGTCTAACCTGGAGAGTTCAAAGGAGGAGGAAGGAAGCGCAGGGGGATAATTTTCCACATTTTATTCAAAATAGAGTGGGTTCATGGATCTAATCAGAAGTTAAAAAAATACTTTAAAAATAACATCCATGAACATGCCGGCGTTCACAAGAAAATTAAACCACACTTCTCATGTGCTTCCAGGACTCCTATGATGGCCCCTGACTTTGAGGTGGCTTCAGATGGGGTAACCGGAATACCCAAAAGTTTATCCACTACCCCTCCTCCTCTTCGACGCTCTCTTATATATCTTCATTGTTGTGGTTTTGCTCCTTCCACGGGCGCTTCAGCCCCTTGGATTTTTAGGATCATACCATCTATTAGAACACACTCCAGAAGAGATAGGTGTATGAAAAGGAAGAACAGGACAAACCCAGGAGGAGAAAGGAAGCCGACTAAGCCACGCTTGAAACTAGAATGTCAAATAAGGGTGTGCGGATTTTATAAAACTTACCAAAACCATTGGTAACCAAACTAAACCAATAAATTAACTGAACCAACCGAGTTCCACTTTCAAAAATGAAGTGTTAGTAGTATAAATGCGTTCAATCTAAAAAGATAACTGGGATTCCAACAGATACATACAAGATAAAAGAAAGTATAGAAATATGAGACTTTCAAAAAAGATAAAACTATCAATAAAAAAATTAAAAAACATTAACTGATTAAGAGGTTCCATAAAGAGATAATCAAGGGGAAAGGGGGACAAAAAGCAAGAGAAAAAAATGCATACTTTTCTGGTAGGAGTAAGGAGGGATCCTTCATGTTTGGTTCACAGTAATGCACGACCACACAAACAAAAAAACCCAAATTATTGCAGCAACGCAAAACCCTGTCATCAAAAAAACACGATATCCTAACTCAAAAACAATCAAACTTTAACACCACTAATACCAGTTAAATCTTGAAAACACTGGAGAGGCTCTGTTCACGGGTAAAGGGTAGGGGAGGCACCATGTGTAAGAAATGGAAGGTGCGATGGGGGTGGGAAAAGAAATTATTTTCCCATATATCTCTATTGAGGATATTAGGTTTTCTTAATGAGCTGGGCTGGTGTGGACCGAAACAAAGCCCACATTTTAATGGCCAAGAAATTTCCAGCCCATTTAAGCTGGCATTAAATAAGTCCAATATGTGGACAGGACTGGCCTGCGGGCCGACCAGCATTGCATAAAGTTATTTAAAAAAATTCTAAATACCAACTAATATACATATCATCCATAATTAATGTTTAATTTAAGAAATAAATTATCACTACTTACTGTGGGGAATAAAGTAATGCAGCAACTAAATTACACATATAAACCACATGAAAGCAATATGTCGTTAATAACACTAGCAGAAAACATCTAAACTAAATACTATTTATGACTGTAAGTAAAAAAGACGTGCAAATATTTAATTCAAACCACATTGTTGTCACATTGTAACAAATATAATGGAAATCAAACTAATTAATAGATAAAATTCACATAACACGTAAAAAAAATTTCACAGATAAAAACATGTTTGATGTATCATTAAAAATAATAAATTAAACTTAAAATGAATTAAATGAACCAAAAAAATATCAAAAAAACATGTTTTCATGTTGATGTTGGTATACTGTATAAAAAAAAGTAAATTTGGGTCTTAATAAAACATTCAGACCAAATAACAATCAACAAAAAACATAAATCAAACGAAACATTTTTTTAAATACATTCATATATACAACTATTTTATTCGACCAGAAAATATAAACAACATAAAAATACTGATTATTGATAATGAAATAAGAACACCTCTATGAGGAGTGAGAATATACTGCCACGACGGGAAACAAAGAATCACGACACTATATCTATCTCAAAAAATGGAAATTCAAATGAATTATGATGTAACAACAACAATATATGAAAAAAGGGAAACATAAACTATTTATAACATGGAGAGGTGAAAGGAGGAGGAATGAAGTCAACAAAGATTAGGGTTTATCCCACTCACTCAGTTGCAGCTTATCCAGAATCTTATTCGAAAACCTATAGTGGGAAAAGGGAAGGGTCAAGAACATTAAGTTTGGGTCCAGGTCAGAAGAATTCAGACAAGTGGAAACCTCCAAACAGTTTATGTGGAAGAAGTGCTAATCTAGTGGGTATGAAGGGATGGTCCACTACAACAGGAGAGGGAGAATCGAGCTGACAGAGGGAGGTAAGGGGTTCTGAGTGGCCTAAAATCTTCAGGTGGGAGATGGAACGATGAAGAGAGTGGGAGGAGGGAGTGGGGGAGCATGGTGGGACTGCATGTGATGTGAGAGAGAAGGGAGGTGAGGTATTGCAATTTAATATAGTTTGTAAAAAACAAAGGGGTTGGGGTGCAATGAAAATCAATCAATCAATCAAATTTTGTACGGGAAAGCATGTAGCACTCAAAAAAACCAATCTAATTATTTTTGTAAGAAATATTATTTGTTTTTGTTTAATTGAAGTGATTTTTAAGATCCTCTAAACTGAAATGTTTCATGGAATTCAACAAAGGAAGACTGCAAAGGTGGTTGGGCGGTTAAAAAGGATACAGTAGGGAGTTGCGAAGAGCTACAAGTGGAAATTTTTTGTATTGAGATTCATAAAGAACCACCACATTGTAAACAGAAACAACGTGAACCTAATATTTATGCTATGAAGGAACGAAAAGAGTCCATTATAGTCAAATAGATTGCTCGAGGTAGGACTGCAAGTATGATGGAATCATGATAGAATAAAGAAATTTGCAATAAATACAAGCTGCATTCAGCCCTTGTATCCGACAATCAAGTTGTATGGTTGTCGAGGCCACCACCAAAGCCTACACCATGGATATGTTTGGATGTTTGGCACTTTGGAAATGACAAAAAGGTTCCATATGATAAGCTGAGTGAACAACTCATGAAGGGAGTGGGAGTTCCCTATAGTTTCACCTTCTCACCTTGTGGACAAGAAGGTTTTAAGATAGCGGAATTGATAGGTATATGGGTGATAATAATATAGGGTGGGGAAAATATTTAAATGATTTGTTAGTTTGTTAGTTTGTTAGAAAGTTGTTGGGGGGTTTTCTAGAAGGTTCTAGTGGAGTCCATAAATAAGGGACTTGTGGGAGCTGCACCTTTCAGGGAGATCTTTCTCCTTAATTCCTCTTCCTCTTCCATTCCTACTACTTCTTCTTATTCCTTTCTTATTCTATCTCTTCTTTTACTATAATTTCTACTGTATTTAATTGAAGTGTCAACTGTTATTCTCTCTCTCTTTATTGATTCCTATCACCTCATGGATCCAATCAAAAGTTAACAGAATCCTTTGAAAACAATATCCATTAATATTTTGGTGTTTACAATCAAATGCCACCACACTTCTCATGTGTTCTCAGGACTCCTAAGATGACACCCGCAAAAGTTTTTGTTGTTTCCGTGAGATAGACTGCTCCAAAAATGTCATAAGTCGATTCAAAAAAAGATTCCTAAGTTCATAGATGTTGAAATGGAAACCCTACCTCCCAATGAGGTAGGATTATTTATTTATAGATGAGAAATAAAGTACATTGGATAACTCACACCGATGTGAGACATGAATATTAAAAAAATGTAATCCTCTTTACACTCCCCCTCAAGCTGATACATATAATTATCTTGCCCAGCTTGTTACATAAAAATTGGACAAATGGTACATGGACCCCTTTTGTGATAATATCAACAATTTGATCAGAGGTTGTGAACATGTTCGAAAGTGATCTTCTTCTCAAATTTTTCTCGAATGAAGTGAAAATAAACTTCAATATGCTTTTTCCGATCATGAAAGTCTGGATTTTTGGAAATCTTGATAGAAACTTAATTGTCACACCAAATATGTGTCAGTTTTTTTAAAAATATACTCAATCTCCTTTAGAATTTATTGTGCCTAAATAGTCTCTGCAGTCACATATGTCATGGCATAATAATACGACTCTGCACTTAATCGGGAGACAACAGTCTGCTTCTTGCTTCGCCATGAGATCAAATTTCCTCAAAAAAATACTGCAAAATCAGACATAGATCACCTAAAAAAGAAAATTCCAGCATAATTTGCTTCAAAAAATGCCTCAATATCTTTATGTCCACGATCAAAATATAGAAGACCTAAACTTGCATTGGGGTTTTTTGGGGATTCCATAAACTGACTTTGCTGACAACGCAATCAATATCAGGTCGAATCATCATCAAATACTTAAGCATCCCAAAAAGTCGTCTATATTTGTCGGGTGAAGGAAACATCTTGGTGTCAATATGAAGTGATTTTTCTCTAAGTTCGAAGGGAGAGCCAACTGAATCAACTTGAGTCATTCCAGTATACTAAAAAAGATAAATAATATACTCTAATATAGAAAAAAACCAGTACATCTAGAGACCTCAATCCCCAATAAATGTCGTAGTGGACCCAAATTCTCTGTGTGAAAATTCTGATGAAGTATTTGAGTCGATCAATATCAGCAATATCACTGTCACTAATGAAAATGTCATCCATATAATATCAAGAGAATGTTTTCTCTTATAGGATTGATGATAGAAAACATAAGAATAGTTTTTTCTTTGACACATGTCAAAGCTAAGCAGAACGGTGCAAAAGCAATCGAACCAAGCACGAGGTGACTTTTTGAGGTCATACAATGATAGAGGAATGTGAAAAACCTTGAATGACTCCCCCTAAGCAACAAAGTCTAGTGATTTCTCCATATGAACTTCTTCATCAAGAAAACCATGAATTTTTTTAACATCCATCTGATGAAGAGGCAAGTGATAGGAGGAAACAAAGAGATAAATAAGTGAATCGATGTAATCTTGGCTACTAGAGAAAATGTATCAAAGTAATCAATGTCATGCATCTACACATAACTCTTGGAAACAAGTCCGTATTTGATACATGATTAAGAACTATCAGAATTGACACACACAATTTAGATCCACTTGCAACCAACAACCTATTTATCTGAAGGGAGACAAACAAGATCCCAAATATGTTTTTTTAAAGACCTAAAGTTCATATTGAATTGACTTTAACTTTTCAGGATGGGATTTTACCTCAGCTATAGTGCACGGTGTCAAGTGAGAAACTAGTGTCGCAATAGTGCCAATGGTAGCCACATATAATCCCTAATAAGATTGAAATGAGTGGAAACCTTTTCGAAACACAAAAGGCAAATTCGGGGAAGAAGGATCAGGTGCAGATGAATATTCAGGTGTGGTAGCAGCATCAGGCCCTAGAGTGGCAGGTGTGCTAGATCAGTGAGTATGTACCTGAACAATCATGATCCAACAACATAATTAGGAAGATATAGGGTTGGTGGGGTATCAAGAGAATATGGTAAAATAACATTGAAATCATGGACGACAAATAGTGGTGGGAAATCGAGAAAAGAAAAAACTGAGGATTAGACAAAGGAAACATCAACCGAACCGAGACGACATAACGACGCAAATCTGGAGAGAAATAGCAATATTCACACTGAGTTTGTGAGTTTCCAAGAAATATTCATTCGAGAGAATGCACATCAAACTTGGTAATCAATAGGAAAATATCCTGAACATAACACACACAGTCAAAAATGCGTAGAGGCGAGGAATGAGGTACTGATGTTGGAAATAAAGAATGAAATGGTGTATCCCCGTAAAGAACAAAAGGTGGAAGTTTGTTGATAAGATAATTGGTTGTGAGAATGTTATCTCCCCAAAAAAATTGGAACTTTCTTCTGAAATAAAATGGAATAAGAAAATTCTAACAGATGATGGTTCTTTCATTCTGAAACATCATTTTTTTGAGGTGTATCAGGACATGAAGTTTGATGGATAATGCTATGATCATCATGAAAAGACTGAAAAGGTCCAGATAAATATTCCCAACCATTATCAGAACACAAACAGTGAAGTTCAACAAAAAACCGGGTGGTGATTTCTTGATAATAGGAGCGAAACACAGTAAAAATTTCATAATGATTTGTTAACAAATAGACCAAAGTCATTGGTGAAAAATCATCGATGACAATAAAAAAATATCAATAGTCCAATTTAGATAGACTAGGACCAGGTCACCCTATATCAAAATGAACCAAATGAAAAGGAGTGGATGTGTGGGGGATTGCTCGGGGAACATATGTGACATGATGGTGTTTTTCATAATGATAGGACTCACAATTAAGAGGAAGAACATGACCCAACCCTGTGAAAAGTTTATGAAGAATGGGGTCAGGTGGATGACAAAAGCGATAATGAAGTTGAAGGGCATGAGCAGAAGTGGTAGGATGGGCGAGAGCTAGGGCTGAGTCAAGCACATACACACCACCCTGAACGCGTTCACTACCAAGCACCCAAGTCGTTGAATCCTTTTGAATGATAACAAAATTTGGTGAGAAGATGGTTTGGCACTGTAAATCAAATACAAGTTAACTAATATATATAAAATTAAAGGGAAAACTATGAAAAAAATGCAACGGTAGATAGCGTTGATCCATACATAATCATACAACTCCCATAACTAGCAATTTGCACTATCTGGCCATTGACCACAGTAATATCCCTTCTAGTTGAAATTGAGCTATAGGACTAAAGAACACCTGCATCCCTAGTGATATGCTCTGATGCACCAATGTCAAGAACCCATGAGATGTACCGTTGGGATAGAAATGCTACTGGAGTATCGCCATGAGAAACAATGGTGTTCGATGATGTAATAGGGTGATAGAAGACCAAAAATAGAGGGTTTTTGGGTGCTGAAGATGCACATTGAGAAGGTGAAAATATGATAGATAGTGGGTGCTGAGTCATTATTTGCTATGATAAAACATGGTAGAGGAATTCGGGATAGTAGGTGTGGAAAATGCACTGTCAGAATATCTGGGTGTCAATTAGGTCATAGAATAAAGAGAATCATGAACAGATGAGGGGCAAAGTTGTGTAGTTTGGGGCGTCACATAGTGAGTGGCGATCGGATAGAGGGTTCAAACTATGAGAGGCGACAAGATGGGGGTTTCTACATAGGTATGGGGTGATTGAATGGAGTTGTCGACACACAGAGAGGGGAAATGCGTAGGAGGCGTCGCACATGAACCATCATGCAGGTGGCATCACACAGGGAGCTGCCGCGTAGGGAGGGGTCGTCACAATGGAGGTGCAGACACGCACAGGGAAGAATGGGCCATCACACAGGGGGTCAGCATGGAAGGAATCTTTATGAGGGAGTAGGTACATGTAGGGAGGGGCAACGGGAAAAGAGATGCACACACTAACCATCCTTGGATTCCATGTTGAAATGGAAACCATACCTCACAACAAGGTAGGATGATTTTTTTTATAAATGAGAAAAGGAATACAATAGATAGCTCAGACCAATGTGGGAAATGAATATTAAAAATATATAATACTCTTAAAAATAGATATATAATAATAATATTTAAAACAATTTTGGTGTCTCTAGCATTATATCAATCATTTTAAGAGGGCGGGATTGTCTCTCTCATTTCTTGATAAGAGGAAAATTTACCATTTCCATAGAAATCCTAGTTTTCTAGGAAACATGCCTGGATGAAAGAACACTCCTGATTTTCCATTAAATTCATGTTGATCATCTTCAACCAAATGAGGCCTCAACAAATCATTGTGTATTTATGACTGGGGTTTTACTGGGCACTCTTGGTTGCAATTGCCAATGCCATCTCGAAGAGTCTCTCCTATTCCCATCAATAGCCATACACTTGCGACCCCTGGTTCAGACCAGGTAATAAATTTCCATATAGGGGTTTAAAATCATTTGTATGGGAAAGCATAAGGGCATAGGAGGGTGGGAAAGTATTAGAGGAAAGGGAAATTGGATCCCTTCAAGAAGAAGATGACTTTTAAAGCTTTGCCGGTCAGTTCTCTCAATGGGGAAGGGCTTGTATCCTCTAAAACTATGTTTTTGGAAGGGATAATGGATTGGATATCAATTTTGGTATTAATTAAAAGTTGATCCAGCCATAATTTATGCGCAAGGGTTGTAATGGGAATCAGAGATTTCAGTAAAAACCTAAGAATGGGATCTCTGTGTTTAGCAACAGGAAGACTTGCAGGAGTTAATGAACATGAAACTATATAAGGCCTTCGATCCCCTTTAAAAATATTTCAAAAATATAATTTCATAATGATATTCTTATTAAACCAATATACTGAAAACAAAAAGCATATTGACAAGTCAGTTTTAACAATACAATACCAGGGCATAACCATCTCAACAAAATAATAGTCACAATACCAGGATTGAGGGTATTATTGGAAATTTTTTTTTTAGAAAAACACTGAAGCATTCCACAAAAATTATATCCCAGTGACCGTGATATACATGTATTTATAAGTTCACAGACCTGATAAACTATATCAGTCCTTTAATCTGTTGGGTTCTTTCCATGTCTTTGGCGAAAATTGGAATGGTCATCCAAGTTCAAAATATGGAAAGTCTGAATGAACTAACACGACCAATAAAAATCTTTAAGTAGACAAAGGAATCCCATAAATTTCACTAATAACTTGCACTATACAAAAAATAAGAATAAATACATAAAAGAATGTGAACAATAACATGCAGAATTCCTAAAACACTCCACCCTAGAGAAAAAAACTATAAATAATTCTAACAAATTGGGAATTAAAATAAAATTGTGAACCTTTCCAACTTTTCCAACATCCAATGATGACTTTTCAAGGACAAATATGGCCCCCGACTTTGAGGTGGCTTTAGATATGGAAACCATAATACCAAGAAGTTCATCCACCGTCCCCTTCTCCTCTTTGACACTCTCTACTATATCTTCATTGTCGTGGTTTGGATCCTTCCATGGGTGCTTCAGCCCCATTGATTTTTAGGCCAGTACTATCTTTTAGAACTTCCTCCAGTAGAGACGGGTGTATCAAAGGGAAGAACATACCAAATTAGGGAAAAAAGGAACCCTACTAAGCCGCACTTGAAACTGGAGTATCAAATAAGGGCGTGTGGATTTTCTAAAACCAACCAAAACCATTGGTAAACAAACTAAACCAATAAATTAACTGAACAGAGTGTAACATGAAAAAAATAAGGTATTAGGTGTATAAATAAGTTCAATCTAAAAAAATAACTAGGATTTTAATAGATACATATAAGATAAAGAAAAGTATAGAAACATGTGACCGTCAAAAAAGATAAAACAATCAAGAAACAAAATTAAAATCTTTAACTGGTTATGAGGTGTTAGAAAGAGAGATTTAGGGTGCAAGGGGACAAAAATCAAGAGAAAAAATTCCTTATTTACTGGGAAGAGCAAGGAGGGGTGATTCATGTTTGGTTCACTTAAATAATTCAAAACCACACACTCAACAAAACTCTTATTGTTTCATCAATGCAGAACCCTGTGACCAACAAAAGGCAATATCCTGACTCAAATGAAATAAAATGTTAATAACACTAATACCAGTTCAATCCCAAAAACAAGGGAAAATTCATAGATAAATGACTAAAATCAACAAAACAAGAAGAGAAAATTGATTATTAATCTGAAAGGACTTATTTTATAGGCTTTTAGCCCACTCATAGCCAAAGATAAAGATAAAAATAGTGAAAGGCTGATTGCTCCGATGCAGAATAGAGAGGCTCTATTCACGGGTAAAGGGCAGGTTGGTGCCGGGTGTAAGAGAGAGAAGGCGGAATGGGGGAGGGAAAAGAAAGGATTTTCCAGAAGGAAGGAGATGAGGATATTATATCCCTAGATATCTCTATCGAGTCGGTAGAGATATCCAGGGATAAAATATCCTCAACTCCTTCCTAGGGGAAAATCCTTTCTTTTCCCACCCCCATCCCACATTCTCTTTCTTACACGCAGTGCCTCCCCTACCCTTTACCCATGAACATATACTCTCCATTATGCATTCGAGTAATTAGTATTTACCTATTTTTTATCCTTATCTCTAGATACGAGTGTGCTAAATGCCTTTCAAATATGGGCCTTCAGATTACTAATCGATTTTCTCTTCTGATTTTGTTGGTTTTAGTCCTTTACCTATGAACTCTCCTATGTTTTTAGGATTGAACTAGTATTAGTGATATTAACATTTGATTTCATATGATTCAGGATATTGTGTTTTGTTAAACATAGGGTTCTACATTGATGCAACAATTACGGTTTTCTTGGGTGTGTGGTCATGAATTATTGAAGTGAACCAAACATGAAGGATCCCTCCTTTCTCCATCCAGTACATTATGCATTTTTTTCTTGCTTTTTGTCACCCCTGCACCCTAAATCTCTCTTTTCAGCACCTTTTATTCATTTAAATGTTTTTTAATTTTGTTCATTGATTGTTTTATCTTTTTTGATGGTCTCATATATCTGTATTTTCCTTTATCTTGCATGTATCTATTGAAATATAAGTTATCTTTTTAGATTGAACACATTTATTCACCTGAAATCTCATTTTTTCATGCGAAACTTAGTTGACTTGGTTAATTTATCAGTTTAGTTTGGTTACCAATGGTTTTCATAGGTTTTAGAAAATCCACACACCCTTATTTGGCACTCCTCTTTCAAGCGAGGCTTCATTGGATTTTTTTCCCTTTATAAATTGTCCTGTTCTTCTCTTAGATACACCCATATCTGATGGAGTGTGTTCTAATAGATGGTACAGACCTACAAAGGCAAGGGGCTGAAGTGCCTGTGATCAACAAAATACGATATCCTGACTCAGATGAAATAAAACGTCAATAACACTAATACCAGTTCAATCCCAAAAATAAGAGTGAATTCATAGATAAAGGACTAAAATCAACAAACCCAGAAGAGAAAATTGATTAGTAATCTGAAGGAACATATTTTAAAGGATTTTAGCACACTCATAGGCAAAGATAAGAATAAAAAATAGTGAAAGGTTGTTCTCTTGGATGCAGAACATAGAGGCTCTGTTCACAGGTAAAGGGCAAGTAGGCGCCGGGTGTAAGAGAGAGAAGGTTGGATGGGGGAGGGAAAAAAGGATTTTCCTGAAGGAAGGATATAAGGATATTCTATCCCTAAATATCTCTATTGGGAAATGTTATCCTAGGAAAAATCGTTACCCAAAGATGTCATTCAAAATGTTTCCCTTTGATTTTGTTAAAAGACAACAAAATGATCATATTGAATAAGAAAATCAAAAAACGATGATCATTTTAATAAATATAAAAAATTCTAACATGATTTTATCTAGGATGGAGGCTAACGATAACCGAACTCGATGAAGTGCCCCCTGTGAAGATGTCAACCCTCCAAACACCTATAACCGTCTCGAGAACAATGTGATCCACCACGAGCCGTCGGCTGCCTCGAGATGACGCTCCAGGCACCAAAACCTTTGGATGATGCACCATCTCCTCGACAAACACCATGTACGACGATGCAAAAAACAATGAATGAGGTGGAACTGTGAGATATGGCTAGAGGGAAATGGAAGCAATGATAGAGAGAAGGCGGTCGGTTTCCCCTCTCACTAGTTTTTCTTGGTCTGGCCCTGCTACCGAGGCGAGTAGGGGTGTTTAATGGACCGGACCAGTGTAGACCAAACCAAAGCCCCCATTTTACTGGCCAAGAAATGGCCAGCACATTTACGCTGGAATTAAATGCAGGCTCAAAAAATTTCAATCTGTGGACAGGACTGGCCAGCGGGCCAGCCCACATTGCATAAAATTCATTAAAAATTTTCCAAGGACCAACAAATTTACATATCATCCATAATTCATGTTTAATTTAAGAAATAAATTATCACTACTTACTCGGAGGAAAAATAAAGCACTGTAGAAACTACATTACACATATAAACCACATGAAAGTAATACATATTTCATAACACCATCATAAAACATCCAAACTAAACATTATTTATGATAGTAAAAGTAAAAAATACATGCAAATATTTAATTCAAACCACATTTTTTCCACATTACAACCATTATAATGGAAATCAAACTAAGTAATAGATAAAATTAATATAACACATAAGAACATTATTCAAAGATAAAAACATCTATGATATATCATTAAAAATAATAAATTAAACATAAAATTAATTAAACAAACCAACAAAAATATCAAACATACTTGTTTTCATGTGGATGATGGAATACTATATCAAAAAAAGTAAATTTGGGTCCTCAAAGTAAATCAATAAAACATTCAGACCAAATAACAATCAAAAAATAATATAAATCAAACAAAATTTTTTTTTAAATACATTCAAATATACAACTATTTTATTTTACCATCAAATATAAACAACATAAAAATACTGAATATTGATAATGAAATAAAAACACCTCTGTGAGAAAGAAGAGTGAGCATATACTGCCATGGCTAGAAATAAGGAATCACGACACTATATCTATCTCAAAAAATGGAAAATAAAATAAATTTTGATTTAATAAAAAAAATATACCGGAAAAATAGGAGAACACAACCTATGTCTAACCAGGAGAGGTGAAGGGAGGAGGAAGGTAATCAACAAAGATTAGGGTTTATCCCTCTCACTTTGTTGAAAATTATCCAGAATCCTATCTAAAATCCTGCAATGGAGAAAAAGGAAGGGTCGTGAAGATTTAGTTAGGGTTCGAGTCAGACAGATTCAGACAAAGAGGAAAGCTCCAAACTGTTTCGGCCAAAGAAGTGCAGATCTAGTCAGTACGACGGGATGGCCCACTACAACAGGAAAGGGAGCATTGAGCCGATGGAGGGAGGGAAGGGAGTCAGAGTGGCCTAAAATCTCTAGGTGGGAGATGGAACGACGGAGAGGGTGGGAGGAGGGAGTGGGGGTGTGTGGGACTGCGTGCGATGTGCGATGGAAGTGAGGGGTGGTGTTGTTGTGTAATATCATTTGTAAAATCAAAAAATGGCGTGTGTGTGGGGGTGGGGGCAATTAAAATCAATAAATCTTTTTTAATTGTGTGTTATGACTATAAATCATCATTTTCCCAAATAAAAATCAATCAATATTTTAAAAAATGAATCTAATTTTGTACGGGGAAGCACATAAAACTCCAAAAAAATCAATCTAATTATTTTTATAAGAGAAACATTATTTTTTATTATTTCATTAAAGTGATTTTTAAGATCCTGTAAATTAGAACTGTCCTTTTGAAATTCATTATTGACTTCGTCACCTATATCAAATCTTTCTTGATTGAATTCATGTTCTAAATCTCCAAGTGGGGGATTGAACGAAAAAGAGAGTGGGAGGAGGGAGCGGGGGTGAGTGGGACTATGTGTGATGTGCGATGGAAGTGAGGGGAGGTGTCATTGTTTAATATGGTTTGTAAAAAACAAAAATTGGGGGTGGGGGTGGGGGCAATGAAAGTCAATCAATATTTTTTAATTTCATGTTATGACTATAAATCATTATTTTCCCAAATAAAAATCAATCAAACTTTATAAAAATCAATATAATTTTGTATATGGAAGCTCATAAAACTAAAAAAATCAATCTAATTATTTTTATAAGATAAACATTATTTGTTTTTGTTTCATTGAAGTGATTTTTAGGATTCTATAAAGAAAAACCATCTATATGAAATTCAATGTTGACTTCGTCACCTATATCAAATATTTCTTGATTGAATTAATGTTCTAAACCTCCAGGTGGGAGATGGAACAATGGAGAGAGTGGGAGGAGGGAGTGTGGGCACGTGGGACTGCATGAAATGTGCAAGGGAAGTGAGGGGAGGTGCCATTGTTTGATATGGTTTGTAAAAAAAAGTGAGGGCAATGAAAATCAATCAATAATTTTTAATTTCCTGTTATGACGCTTAATCCTAATTTTTTTAAAAAATAAATCTTTTTAAAAATCAATCTGATTTTTTTACGGGTAAGCACATAAACCTAAAAAATAAATCTAATTATTTTTATAAGACAAACATTATTATTTTTTTCATTGAAGTGGTTTTTAAGATCCTCTAAAGCAGAATCGCCTCTATGGAATTCAATATTTCGTCACCTATATCAAATCTTTATTGATCAAATTCATGTTTTTAATGTATCTAAAAATAATATGTTTAGTAAAATGTCAAAAAAACTTCGTATAGTAAACTGAGTTGAAGTTGAAATAGTTTTAAATGCTTAATTCATATCCATCAACAAGTTTCATAATTTAATGTCATATTTCATTTTAAAGTACTAAAATTTAAAATGAAATGAATTTTCATATAGAAAAAAATATATACATAATAAGTTATGGAGAATAGGTATCAATTCATGGTATATGATCATAACATTATAAAACTATATTATGCACATAACTATAGAAAACTATATTATTCACATAAATATAGACAACTATATTATAAAAATGGAACCGAGTCTGCATAATATATTTAAAAGTATTGAATGATCACATCTCAACAATTAATGAAGAATATTTTGAATGATCATAGTGTATATAACCCTGTAAAGTGATACTGGATGTTTTGTATTACAAGTTAAATAACAGACAAAAAATATTTTAATTCCCTTTATTTTCAATAGGGGTATATGCGTTATGATCAAACAGAAACACATGGTTTAAAATTGTATGGTAGGTTTAAAAAAAGAGTTGAAACCTACATAAATAAAGGGAATTAAAATGTATAGTTCGTTTATAAAGATTCTAAAACAACTTAAATAAAGGGAATTAAAATTTAATACAAAACATTCAATAAACTAATTGTACATGTTAAATAATAGATATGAAAGATTTTAATCTTCGTTATGTGGTAAATATTATACACAGGTTGGTTAAAAAAAATTAAACCAACTACCCTACAATGCTTTGAAGGTACTTGTGTAAGAAAAAAAATGTGGTGAATGTCCTCTTTGTAAATATGTTTTCAATTTAGAATTAAAACATATAGGAAATTAAATATTTCATATCATTGGGTAGGAAGACGTCATTGTTATAACACTTGAAATAGATTGTCGGGAGGTTGCATCATAAGGCACAACCTGTAAGGAAATAAAATTTAAAGTTAGGCCCCAAAAAATAACTATAAAAGTTGTGTGAAATGGGGTTTAATGACATACTCTAAGTTCATTTAAATAGTTATTGAAATCTCTAATTTGTTCTGAATTATCTGTAATAAAGGAAATATTGAAAGAATTTTGTTTTAATGATTGTTGTCTGTTTCGTATATTGAATTCCAACACTTCAACATCGACAAGAATAGTTTTATATTGGAATACTTATAGGTTAGAAGTAAATCTAAACTCATCATTATCTTACATTTTAGAGAATTTGTATCATTACAATTTTCACATCCACAAGAAAAGAATATATGAATATTATTCAATTACCCGAATTAGAATATCTCTTAGCTCTAATTTTTTTGTAGATATAAATTTCATAAACTGTTTTTCAAGAAGGATGCTCATGATATATCTATCATTATCATTGATTATTAGTTGGACTTGGTATCTAAGAGAATAAATTATTCAAGTTAGACAAAGTTTACATTTATATCAAAGATGTCATAAATTGATATTTTTGCAATGCACCATTCAATGTCTCAACAAATTATGTAAGATAGAAATGTAACTTGTTTTATATTATAACAACAAAATGTTTTAAAATTATTAACAATATATGAAATCAATTGGGTTTAAATTGCTACGAAATTATTTTAAAGTGAACGATCATCGGAAACTACACCATGATTGTCAGAAAATGTCATAAAAATTGAATATAAGATTGGGAATTTAGGGAGACTACCTTGGAATAGTTGACGAAGGTGATGCATTATAGTTATGAATCAAATTTTTTCCATTCAAGTGATCAACCTCCTTTCTAAAAGAAATGCAAAGTTCATAAACCAGTTGTAGTTACATTGATTTTATTTACTATAGCCATCGTTGTGCACTTTGTAACTTATAATCCATGAAATTCATCATTAATGTGTACCATGTTTTAACTCTATTTTTGATGAGTCAAGAATAAATATTTAACTGCCACTAATGAAATCCATTATCCAACATAGGTTCATGATCTAATTTCTACTATTCTTTTCGTCTTATCAATCATCCGAAATAATTTTCTAGAGGATATTGAACATATACAGGAGGTTGTTCTCATGTTATCACATGTTTTTCAGTATTTTTATCATACTAATGATTAAATAATGTTAATAAAATTTTAAAATAAAGAGAATCCCTAATTTAAGTAGTTCTAAGCATGAATATGTTAATGTAGATATAAAATTCAAAAAGTTACCATGACCATAAACTTAGCATAAATACATCATCATATTGCAAGTTACAAATGATAGATTGTAACATCCCAAGTAAATAATGAATATGAAATTTTCCTATTTATTAATATTTGTTAATTAAATATTAATTTTACTTTAAAGTGGAGGCTATTTCCAATAATGTACTCAACACACAACAATAGTTTTCTTTGAATCTTATATTTCACACAACTTTGAGTTATACTGAGAAATAATATAACAATATTATTATTTTAAATGGTAGTTAACACCTAGCCATTGTATTTGCAGGAATTAATAGAACTAACTACAATATGATTATACATGTTTCTTAAATATCTTTACATTTATCCAATAAAATTTAGAGGCCTAAAATGTGAATGAATCCAATATTAAGCATAAATACTCTAATATTATTTAAAAGGTTGATTTTCCACCTTCTGGTGGCGAAACCTTTTTAAATATAGTTTTTTTAACTTTTATATGTTCTATTTGAAAAAATAATTTTTTTAGAATCTGGACATCAAAATTTACTTTGGATGATTTTTTTTTATTTTTCTGATAATGTTCATTTTTTAAAGAATAGTGAAAAATATTTCATTTTAATTCAAAACTACCTCTTAATCTAATTTATTTAATTAGTTTTAAAGTTTAATTAGATTATATTTTTACCATTTAATCCAATTTTGTACATTGGAAGTAATTTAACTTTGAAATTTGACATAAACAAGTGTCCATCTTTTGATGGTTATTATTTCTTAAAAATATGTTTTTAGTTTGACAATGGGAATTGATTTTAAATTAATTTATGAAACTTATGTGTTTTGAATTTGAAAAAATGGATTCTCTATTTCTAATTAGGAGGTCCAAATTAAGAAATTAGGTAACTTTTATTTTTAGACATTATGAATAGTAACTTCAGTAAATATTTTATTTACCATGGTTAAAGGGTAAATTTGGTAAATAAGGGTAAAAAATAATATTATGATAATATTAAATTACCCTAACACATGTCCTAATCCTATTGGATGATACATTTCCGACCATGGGCATACCTGGGTCCATTTTGGGACCCCATGGAGCCACTTGTAAGTGAAGATGACACTTTATAAAAATTAATTTAAAGTAAAGGAAAATGTAACATAAACACATATCTCTTAGTAAAAAATTTTTGATAATGGGTTATATAAGTTATATTTTAGACTATAAATATTAATTAGAAATATAAAAATATTTTATATATCAAGGTATTTTATTTATAATTTTTAGACATCAAATAAATGAAATAATTTATGACACAATGATGATGTAATGATTATCTCATTAATGGATGTTTTAAATAAATGAGATTATAAATATTAAAATAAATTTATTTTGAAACTTTTTATGCCATAAAAGAATTATATTGATTCTTATAACTTGTTATCTTTTAATAAATGTAGTTTTTTCTAAATAATCATGTTTTTTTTATTTTTTTAAAAGTCTTGATATGAATAGTTTATAAATTGACATAAATGAGTTTTTAAAATGAATACTATTTTATTAAATGATAGAATAATCCTAAAAATATAAGATTCGTCAAAATGACATATATTATGTTAAAATTTTCATTAATTATCTATTTTGGATCTTTTGGAATTTTATAGTAACTTTATTAACCATATAGCATGAATATACAAGAAGACATGGTAAAAGTAAAATTAGTTAACTAAGGGTTAAAGCTAAATGATAAGGTTAAAAATGAAACCAAAAATTGTCTAAAACCTATTGGTTGAGATTATTTTGAATAATAGTAACCTTATATTCGAATTAAATTATTTGGGGACCTTTTTAAATCAAAATTCAATTTATAATAAAATAATATTTTCAAACTTTCCTAAAGAGCCCCTCCCCCCTTTTATAAAACGCCACCACCTATAACCCATTACTCACACCTATCAAGCCCCTTGGATCATAAAAACTCTACCCAAATAATCTCTCAATAACCATATCTTACTTCTAGAATCATTCCTCTTATCAGAAGTCAATTAGAGAGAGCTCTTTGGCTCAAATCAAAAGAAGTTACCCAATTTGATGTAACATCTTCTCTCAAGTTTCTTTCCATTATTTTTTCCTTATCCAATCCCTATGCTATTTTTATTATTATTTTTTATAAAAACACTAGTATAATCAATATACAATGTTGTTTTTATAAGATTTATTCAGACTAAACTTACAGACACCTCCATCTAATGGATACAAACATATTGTTTCTGTGTACGGTGAGCTCCTGCCTCACGAAACGATGATTGTTCGATATTCCCCTAACACCTCTCATGGTGTCCATTATTATGGAAATTTAATTATATATTATATTTATGATATTTATATTATCTATATTATTCATTAATTATCAATTATAACATATCTTTATGCTTCTTATGTTGTATAAATACGATAATTTCATTTGAGGAAGGGCAGACTACCGCCCCCTTAAAGTGATATGACACATTTATAACATACATATAACGTATAAAGGATGGTGTTAATGAACTTATGTAACATATATAAAATATCATATTATACTGGAATAATAATATACCTATGTATCATTTGTTTTTTATTCATTTAAAAATGAAAAAAATGAAATGAAAGTAGCGTTTATGTGTACATACAACTTACCGTCTCCATGAACGGTGCATTTCATTTTCATATATTCAAATGATAAGGAATATTATAAATATATATATACTTAATATATATGATATATAAATCATTATTATCATTCTTAAGGTAATAGAATTTTGACCACTTGGACAATTTGTAATTATAACAAATTCATTTTTGACTCAAGTTCTGAACATCAACAAAATACTCAAATAATAAAGTAATTGTTATAGTAAGGTAATAAGTGATATAAAAGTAATAATAAACTTGAAAAAGTTTCTTAATAAATTAGAAATTAACTTATTTTTTTTATTCAGGAATAACTAGGAACATACAAGACAAGCCAGACTCGAGGTAACAGGTTTTCATCTCACTTTTTATTCTCGTGAGATTCATGATATATTTTCCATTATTCACTTTTGTGTGGTGTATTTGCTGACCATGATTATATTAATTGTTTAATATAATTTAATTTATTGGTATTTAAATTTTAATTGTATGATCCTTCTTTCACGTGGTGTATGTTTCGTAAGTTACCAAATCGGTAACGGAACCTTTCACCCTCCTCTTTTAGTGAAAGACTTCTTTTATGTTATGTCTTTTAAATTTATATTTTATTATGTTGGGATATGTTCTTCTATATCCTTATTGCTATAAATTTTATTTTCATGTGATGGGATACCCTTTTCTCCCTCTTCAACTCATTTTCTGAATTTTTAAGTGATGTCGTTAGGCTGCCGAATTTTTGTAAGGGAACTTCTTAACCCAATTTCCATTCTTTGGGTTAAACGTATATTTATTGATTATGTCATTCTATGAATATGTGTGAATGACCTATGATTTTTTTAAACTAAATATCCACTTATATTGGTTGTATTTATATTTTTCACACATAATTATGTCATTGATTTATCCTTAATCTTATGGTACAATCTTTGTAAGGGACTACGTCTCAATATCCTTTCATTGAGGCATATCTTGATATTGTGAACCATTTTTATCCTATAAGGTGTATATAAAACCATTTTGACATTTTATATCATGAATCTCTATATTCTCATGAAATTTATATTTTTCTTTGATTTTATTCTTTAATGATTTTTATTCAAGAGTTTCTCAAGTAGTAAAGGAATCTTTAACTAAAATATAATTTTAAATGTTTTAAAGATTTAATATTTTAAATCCTTCTCTTTCATGTCCATGTTTTAGAAATTATTTTATGGATTTATTTATATGTACATGAGTTTTTTAAATTGTAAAATCCTTTCCAAAATTTCAAAGTGGTACATGACACTTTGATTCAAATCTTTTCTTTTTGAATGTTTTAAATTAACTGATTATGTCAATATCTTGAAATGATATCTTGTGATTGCAATGTGGAAATTTTATATTTCCATTATTCTTGTTTTATGTCTTATGATTATGTTATGGTTCTTGGTCATTGTTTACGTATATGGGTGGTTCCGTGATAAACCTAGGGTAAGTGAGCCCGAGATAGCTCTCCAATTCATTGGGTAACGTGACAGAGGTAAACGTTAATATTTCTCCTAAGAGATTTAGGGAATATACTGTTATGAGTATTCCAATGTAACTCCCTATGTAGTTTTGAATGATACAATGTTAGTATGATATTGATGTCACAAGTTGCCTTTATGATTTATGATTTCTATGTTATATTCATAAATCTTATGATTTCATGAGGTTTGTTAAAGAGATTATGTTTTGTATGTATTGATGGACTAAAATTTTATTTCTTTATCTTATAACCCTTAATGAGATTTTTATGTTCATCCCATGTTTTTGAAAAAAAATTCATAGGGTATAAGGAAGGGTAAGAGAAAGGAAGAATTCAAGAATATTTATATTAAGAAAATAATTCTTGTTTTCTTTTAAGGGTTTTAATTTTATGAAAAGAATGAATACTGAGTAGGAGTGTCTACTTTGTAATTTTTGAGTTGTAATGTAATAGTAATGGCCTAATTCTCTAAAACTCTAGACCTGAAAATATCCTCAAAGTTAATTCTTGATTTATCTAAAAGATAAGTAATGTTCTAAGGCTGGGGCCTTATAGTTGGTATCAGAGGTCGGTTCACTAGTGCAGAAAACGTTTTTTACGTCACCATTTTTTACGTCGGTTATATAAAACCGACGTCATAATATGTAAAACGAGGTTTTTTACGTCGGTTATTTCTTAACCGACGTAAAAACCTGTGTTCGGTACACATTTAACGTCGGTTATTTTTATAACCGACGTTATTAATCGCGCGGCTTCGTTTTTTACGTCGGTTATTTTTATAACCGACGTAACAAACGCGGTTTTTGAAGGCTTTTTTACGTCGGTTATAAAATAACCGACGTAAAAAAAGAATCCGCAGATGTTTTTGACGTCGGTTATTCCATAACCGACGTAAAAAAACGCGGATTTTGAGCCATTTGTTACGTCGGTTATTATATAACCGACGTAAAAAATGAATCGGAGGAAGGTTTTTACGTCGGTTATTGAAATAACCGACGTTATAAATTTTTTTAAAACAATTATCACGTCGGTTATTGAATAACCGACGTGATAACTCATTTAAAAATTTACCCAGACCCGTGGATTGTCATTCGCGAGTTTACCTTCGACAGTCGCGACTCGTCTCTCTCGCGCGTAAACCCGAATCGGCTCGTCCATTTCGTTGGTTTAGATTCGTTTTGCGATCATCGTTTCTCATATTTAATCTCCTCGGATCAATCATCTAAACTCGCAGCACTCAGGTAATCCTCCCACTCGTTCGTTTTTTTTTCGCGGATAGTAAATATATATGTGTTGTGATTTTTTTGTTGAAACTAGCTAAGATTCTTCGATTGCGAACCCTTTTAACTCGTTTTGGCACCATAATCTTATTTATCATCCCTAGATCTATTTGTTCGACTTGCAATATTGAGTAATTTTATGATTTCACTAATTTTTCATCGTTTTCTATAAATCCCCGAGAGGGTTGGGGCGTGTCCATTTGGATGGGTTGCCCTTTTACAGTTGTTACTACTTTATTCACACACAACCATGGCATAGGTGCATGGATTTGGGGTCGGGGGTGTCCAGGGGGTTTTACAAGGGGGTGGGTGGGTGTGGGGGCTGTCCAAGGGTGTGGGTGGGTGTTGGGGGGTGTCCAGGGGGGTGTCCAAGGGGGTAGGGGGTGGGGGGTGGTGTCCAGGATGGGTGTGGGGGCTGTCCAGAGGGTTGGGGGTGTCCAGGGGGGTGTCCAAGCAGGTCGGGGGTGGGGGGTTGTGTCCAGGAGGGGTGGGGGTGCTTTCTAGAGGGGTCGGGGGCTGTCCAGAGGGGTCGGGGGGTGTCCAGGGTGGTGTCCAAGGGGATGGGTGGGTGTGGGGGGCTGTCCAAGGGGGTGGCGGCCTGTCCAGAGGGGTCGGTGGGGTGTCCAGGGGGGTGTACAAGGGGGTGTATGGGTGTGGGGGGTTGTCCACGTGGGTGGCGGCCTCTCCAGAGGGTATTTGGGGTTGTCCGGGTGGGTGGGGGGGGGGGCTGTCCAGAGGGTTGGGGGATGTCCAGGGGGGTGTCCAAGGGGGTAGGGGGTGGGGGGTGGTGTCGAGGAGGGGCGGGGGGCTGTCCAGAGGGGTCGGGGGTGTCCAGGGGGGTTTACAAGGGGGTGGGTGGGTGTGGGGGGCTGTCCAAGGGCGTGGGTGGGTGTTGGGGGGTGTCCAAGGGGGTAGGGGGTGGGTGGTGGTGTTTAGGAGGGGTGGGGGGGCTGTCCAGAGGGTTGGGGGGTGTCCAGGGGGGTGTCCAAGCAGGTCGGGGGTGGGGGGTTGTGTCCAGGAGGGGTGGGGGCTGTCCAGAGGGGTCGGGGGGTGTCCAGGGGGGTTTACACATCGATTTGTTTTATATTTCAAAATTGTTATATTCAAATTATGATTTTTTTCATATAAACATATATTTGTCTTATCTAAAAAATATATATATTTTTTCTATTTGTTATAGGTAATAATGAGTCGAAGTTGGATTACGGCACATCGAATGAGCAATGAATATGAGGAAGGTGTTGATGCCTTTTTGGAATTTGCTAAACGAAATGTTCCAAGTAGTGACATTTTTTTCTGTCCATGCCTGAAATGTCTGAATATGAAGAAGTTGAAAAGTAGAGAGATAAAAGATCATCTGATTTGTCATGGTTTCAATCCGAGTTACAACCCTTGGATTTGGCATGGCGAAACTGGACAGAATGTCACTGATGATAATGAATCGCAAGATGGTAACTCCGATGGAATTGAAGAAATGATTCGCGATATTGTAGCAGAACAAATTGAGATAGAACCGAGAGTTGCACGTCTATATGGTGATGCCGAAAAACCATTATATCCTGGTTGTACAGATTTTACGGTTTTGTCGGCGGTGTTAAGATTGATTAACCTGAAGGCGAAACATGGATGGAGTGACAGAAGTTTTACAGAGCTGCTACAATTGATGAAAGACATTCTTCCAAAAGATAACGATCTTCCAGATTCACATTATAAGGCCAAAAAAATATTATGCCCGATGGGATTGGGATACAGGAAAATACATGCATGTCCGAATGACTGCATTATATATAGGAAGGAATATGAATTTCTGAAAGAGTGTCCCAAATGTGGGACATCACGGTATAAGGTGAAAGAAAAATCACAAGCTGATGTAGAGATTACAAAGCTCCCTTCAAAGGTATTTTGGTATCTTTCTATAATTCCTCGTTTCAAACGTTTATTTGCTAATTCACATGATGCAAAAAGGTTAAGATGGCATGCTGATGAGCGGGTATGTGATGGAAAAATACGTCATCCAGCTGATTGTCCACAATGGAAGAAAATTGATGCCCAGTACCCTACATTTGGAAATGAAATTAGAAATCTGAGACTAGGCTTGTGCACAGATGGAATGAATCCATACCGAACCCTCAGTAGCACACATAGTTCATGGCCTGTTTTATTGGTAATTTACAACCTCTCTCCTGAAGTTTGTATGAAGCGCAAATATGTCATGTTGAGTATCATGATCTCTGGTCCAAAGCAACCCGGCAATGATATTGATGTATACTTGTCACCGCTGATTGATGATTTGAAACTTTTATGGGCTGATGGTATTAGGGTGTATGATTCTTATAAAATGGAATATTTTCAACTGCATGCAGTGCTTCTATTCACTATAAATGACTTCCCAGCATATGGAAATTTGTCTGGATACAGTGTTAAAGGGCATAAAGCATGTCCAATTTGCGAACAACAGACGTCATATTGTCAATTGCATCATGGGAGGAAAACAGTGTACATGGGTCATCGAAAGTTTTTGCCTATGGATCACCCTTATAGAAGACTAAAAAAGGCATTCAATGGCTCACAAGAATTTGATACTGCTCCTCAACCTTTATCCCCATAATTGTATTTTGAGAGGGTGAAAAACCTTGATGTGACATTGGGAAAGACACAGAAATCTGGTAATGATAGACATATTTGGAAGAAAAGGTCAATATTTTTTGAGCTACCATATTGGAGGTATCATGAAGTCAAACATAATATTGATGTCATGCACGTGGAGAAGAATATCTGTGATTCTTTGATCGGAACATTGCTAGATATTAAAGGAAAGACAAAAGATGGGTTGAATGCAAGGTTAGACCTACTGTCAATGGGAATACGTTTGGAGTTAGCTCCCACTCCTAAAGGAAGACGAACATTTCTTCCCCCGGCTTGTCATACATTATCGAAGAGGGAGAAAAGTAGCTTCTGTCAGTGTCTTCATGATATCAAAGTGCCTCAAGGTTATTCTTCAAATGTAAAAAATTTTGTCTCATTGAAAGACTTGAAGTTGATAGGTATGAAATCACATTATTGTCATGTCATGATGCAACAAATTCTACCAGTTGCACTGCGTGGAATATTGCCCATCCGTGTCAGAAAGACTATAATGAGGTTGTGTTATTTTTTCAATTCAATTTGCAACAAGGCGATTGATGTGAATGCTTTGAACATTTTGGAAAAGGATGCAATTATTATACTTTGTCATTTGGAAATGTATTTTCCTCCAACTTTTTTTGATATGATGGTGCATTTACTGATTCATCTGGTTCGAGAAATAAGGCTTTGTGGACCTGTATATCTTCGTTGGATGTATCCTTTTGAAAGTTATATGAAAATATTAAAGGGATATGTTAAAAATCCATATCGACCTGAAGCCTCCATTATTGAAAAGTATATTTCTGAGGAGGTAGCAGAGTTTTGTACGAGTTACTTGGCTACGGCGCAACATATAGGTTTGCCTCCATCTCGCCATGAACGGGTTAATAATGAGGGAAAGGGGATTCGTGGCTTGAAAGTCAAATCACTGTCAGCTGAACATATGAAGAAGTTAGAATCATACATCTTGAATAACATAGCTGATGTTCAACCGTATATCACATTGCATATTAATGAGTTGAAACAATGTCATCCAAAGAAGAAAGAAATGTGGATTTTGAATGAGCACAACAAAACTTTTTTGCCATGGTTTAAAAAGACCTTGCTTGGTAGATCAGATGTATCAGAGACATTAAAATGGATAGTGGGTGGTCCATCTTTAAATGTGATAACATGGTCCGCTTATGACATTAATGGCTATACATTTCATACGAAAGCTCAGGACAACAGAAGTGCAGTTCAGAATAGTGGTGTATTGGTGTTTGCAGAAGCAATGCATTTTTCGAGTGCTAAGGACAGAAACCCAATTTCGGCATCAAGTGCATATTATGGAGTGATTGAAGACATATGGGAGGCTGATTACTTTAAAATTAAATTTCCCATTTTTAACTGTAAATGGTTTATCGGTAACAACAGTGTCAGACACGATGAATTTGGAATGACACTTGTTAATCTGAATAGATTGGAAGACACAGCTGATTCTTTTATAATGGCAACACATGCCAAACAAATTTTCTATGTAGTAGATCAATCAGATATGCAGTGGGCTGTTGTTTTACAAGGGAAAAACCAATATGTTGGTGAGGATGAATTTGATGAAGATGCTGATTTATGTGAGATCCCTACTTCCATGGAAAGATTAACAGAACATAGTGATGAGTATGTTGAAGACATGGTTTGTGCCATAAGGAATGATCACGACGAAGGAATTTGGGAAAACAATCCAACTGTACATTCCTAAAATTACAGGTAACACAAGTTTATTTCTTGTTTACATTTAGTTTTTTCATATAATGTTAGATACTGTAAATTTTTTACTTATTAAAATATGTATCAAACCAAAATGATAAAACAATAAAAACCGTAAAGAAGAGAAGTCCTGGGCGCACCGGCAACCGGTCCTCTCTGTCTGAACCACCGGCCGGCCGCTGGCTCACCACCGGCCGGCCGGTGGACCAGACAGAGCCTTCCTCTCTGTCTGGATCACCAGCGGCCGGCCGGTGGTTCAGACAGAGAGGAAGGCTCTCTGTCTGGTCCACCGGCCGGCCGGTGCTGAGCCAGCGGCCGGCCGATGGTCCAGACAGAGACCGAGCCTCTCTGTCTGGATCACCAGCGGCCGGCCGGTGTTGAGCCAGCGGCCGGCCAGTGGTTCAGACAGAGAGGAAGGCTCTCTGTCTGGTCCACCGGCCGACCGCTGGATCACCACCGGCCGCCCGGTGGACCAGACAGAGCCTTCCTCTCTGTCTGGATCACCAGCGACCGGCCGGTGAGGAGCCAGCAGCCGGCCGGTGGTTTAGACAGAGAGGAAGGCTCTCTGTCTAGTCCACCGGCCGGCCGGTGGTGATCCAGCGGCCGGCCGGTGGTGAGCCAGCGGCCGGCCGGTGGCATCAGTGATTCCACTTTTCAGCTTTCTTATGCCAACTCCTTGGCAACATTTTGCCTGTGTTTACCATGTTTATCATTGTTTAACATGCTTACCATATTACCGATGTTTACTATTATGTAATTTAGTACACTTTTCTATTTGTGAACTAATGTTTGTTTTTTTGATTTGAAGGAAAATGACAGATCAATCAGTTGATCAGCCACATGATTCTGGAGATGAGCATATTGGTCATACATCTGGGGAGGAACATTCACATGCTCCTATTACGAAAAAGAGTTCAAAGGTTGGTAAGCGTGGGTGCACACGTTTACCAAAATTATCACTTGCCCGTACGAAGGAGGAGAGGATAGTCGTGGAGTTTGATGAGGATGATCTTCCTAGAGGTCCAAATGCTAAAGATTTTAAGGGTTTTGTAGCAACTCAGGCTAAGAGCAAAGTAAGCATTCTCTATGATGATTGGAGAAGTGTGGATAAGGCGATAATTTCTCAGCTGTGGGAGACCATCTTGGTAAGATCTTTTTCTATTGTTTGACTGTTCTTTAAATGTTTCTAGTATATATAATATTTTTAACCTCTTTTTTATCAGATGACATTTGATATTCCTGACACTGGAGGAGTCAGGAAGAAATGCTTATCGTTGGCTGCTAGGAGATGGAGGGATTTCAAATCTACCCTCTCATCTGATTTCATTTATGGTCATAGGAGTCGTGAGAATCCATGTCGTATATATCCTTTTATAGATGAAGACACATGGAGAGAATTTTTTGAAAGTAGAAGAAAAGAATCATTTTTGGTAAGGGCAATGTAAACTTTTATAAGCTTTCTTATATAAATGATCTTATTATTGTTTTGTTAATGATTACTTATTCTTAATTTACAGCAAACAAGGAAAGCTCATCAAGAGATCCAATCTAAAAATGTATACCCTCATAGTTTATCTCGGGGAGGGTATGCATTATTGGAAGAACAAATGATGGCAGAAAAATTTCAACAACTAAGAGCTGAGTCTTCAAGCTCTGGAGAGGTGGCCCCTCCATCCCCTCCATCTAGACATGAGAAATGGAAAAGAGCTCGGAAGGGAAAAAAAGGACAATATCTTTCGGAAGAATCGAGACTCGTAGTTGAGAGGATTGTAAGATATCTATTTTATTTATTTAAGTTTACTATTTTCGTCATATATTTCCAATCATTATAGAAAAGTTCAATTACTTATTACAGGACTCTCTTGAGGAGCAGAGTTCACAGGGGACATTTACACCATCTGGGAGGGAAGATATTTTATCTGTGGAATTGGGAAAGCCCGAACATCCTGGCCGTGTAAGAGGATATCCGGCAGGTGTATCGGTAAGAAAAGTGTTGCCACGTTCCTCAACTTCTAACGTTGAAGGAGTTTATAAAAAAAATAGAATCGTTGGAGGCTGAAGTCCATAATATTAATGCGACAATGGAGGACAAGATTAGAGCATCGGTGCAGTTAATGTTTGCAGACTTGCAAAGACAATTTCAGGGTGCAGCTCCCACTCCACCTCTCCCAGTAGCTCCCACTCCCCCACCTCAGCCTGCGGACCCCATTTTTGATCCTCCTCCTCCGCCGCAGCTACCTACTTATTGTGAGTTGTATGTTGATGATCCTCAACATCATATAGTTGCATATGGGATGGTATATTGTATAGGAGATACAGTTCATCATCAACAGTTAGAGGTAGAGAATCAGAGGGTCACTGTACAGGATATTATAGATAGATCAGCTCGGATACCATTACCTACAGATGAGGTGACGACAGTTGGACATAGTATCGTCCATTTTTTACTTTGGCCATCCAGACTTCTTCGACTCATTACCATAGAGGTATGGATGTTATATCTTTTATTTTATATTTTTATTAATGTTTTATCATTTGAAAACTAATATATTTTTCAATTTATTTTTACAGGAATACTTCAAAGGTAAAGAAATACTGTATAGACAACAACAAAGACAGATAGCTATGACATCAGATGCAGATACTAGCAGTCTTGACAAATTGTCAAGATATTCAAATTTGTTGGCGGATCATTATGACTTTACAATGGAAGCTCATGTCTGTGGACGTGAACTATGTGTGGGGATTATGAAAACTGATATCATGGAGTTTGTCACTGGAGATAAGTTGGGCATCAACGTGGTGCAAATTTTTATCATGTAAGTCTTAACTCCTTTTCCTTGCGTTATATTTATTAAAAATGTATACTTATGTCTGCTTTGTATTAGGTATATGTATAAAATTTGTGAGAGGAATGAGCTGACAGATGTATATGGATTCGTGGACCCACAATTGATTTCCCCTGAAGCATGTGCATTGGATGAGGAACAAAGAATGCTTTATATTGCTGATAGATTTGAAAAGAATGTAATCACACAGTGTTGTATGATGCCTTTTTGTGAGAGGTATGAAACACATCCCTCTCAAAGAGTTAATTATCTTTTAACATAAAAAACCACTAACGTTAAATTTCCTTTTCTCAGGGATCATTGGATGTTAGGGGTTTTTTTCCCTAGGGAGAAAACACTTTATTGGATATGCTCTCTCCATGATGATGTGCGAGAAAGTTTTAAGAATATATTGGAAACGTAAGTTTCAATTTCACAATAGTTTTATATATTATAATGAATTTTAAATTTACCCCATTCGTATTATTTTCTAACAGGGCATGGGTCCACTTTCGAAAAAGCGCAAAGAAAAGGAATTACAAGATCAAATATGTACATGCGAAGGTAAATATCCATTTATAATTTGTACATTTTGATTTATTACATAAAAATAATATATTGAATTTACACTCATTCAAACAGAAATGTCATGAGCAACAAGGCATCATCGATTGCGGATATTACATGTTAAGATTTATGTATGAAATAATAACAACTGGGACAGTTCTGAGTTTTGACCTGGTAAGATTTCCTTTTTCTAATAATATTTCAATTTGATTTATTCATTATACACGTTGACTACTATCCTTTTCCTTTGTAGCTTTTTGATGACCCTCAACCCTTTACTGCTGAAGATATCAAACACTTACAAGTGGAGTGGTCAAATTATTTTACAGGTTTGATTGACTTTTAGTTGTTTGTAATGTAAAATGTAATTTTGAATATTGTCAATGTAATTGTGTATTTCGTAGTCGTTTAGGTTGGATTTAGTTTTTTTTGAAGTTGACATTGTAAGTTTTGAATGTTATATAAGTGAATGTTTAATTTTTCTCTACTTCTTGTTTTGGTCTACTGTTGATGGTTTTTCTGGTCTGGATTTTGGTATGGGGGGAGAGGTTCCAAGGGGGTGGGTGGGTGTTTGGGGGGTGTCCAAGGGATATGGGAGGGGTGTCCAAGGTGTGTTTGGGGCTGTCCTAGGGGTCGGGGGGGGTGTAAATGAGGGTGGGGGGGGTGTCCAAGGGGCGGGGGGTGTCCAAGGGATATGGGAGGGGTGTCCAAGGTGTGTTTGGGGCTGTCCAAGGAGTCGGTTGGGTGTAAATGAGGGTGGGGGGGGGGGGGGCTGTCCAAGGGGTGGGGGGGTGTCCAAGTGGTGGGGGGGTGTCCAAGGGATATAGGAGGGGTGTCCAAGGGGTGTTTGGGGCTGTCCAAGGGGATGGGGGGGTTTCCAAGGGGTAGGGGGGGTTTCCAAGGGGTCGGGGGGGTGTCCAGGGGGTGGGGGGCTGTCCAAGGGGTGGGGGGTGTCCAAGGGGTGGGGGGGGGTGTCCAAGCGATATGGGAGGGGTGTCCAAGGGGTGTTTGGGGCTGTCCTAGTGTTCGGGGGGTGTAAATGAGGGTGGGGGGGCTGTCGAAGGGGTGGGGGGGTGTCCAAGGGGCAGGTTGGGTGTAAATGAGGGGGGGGGGGTGTCCAAGGGGTCTGGGAGGGCTGTCAAGGTGTGGGGGGGTGTCCAATGGGTGTTTGAGGCTGTACTAGGGGTCTTGGGGGTGTAAATGAGGGTGGGGGGTGTCCAAGGGGTGGAGGTTGTCCAAGGGATATGGGAGGGGTGTCCAAGGGTTGTGGTGGGGGAGGGCTGGCCAGGTTGTTAGGTGGGTATAGATGAGGGTGGGGTTCAGTTGGGGCTTGGGGGAGGGCTGGCATGGCTATTTTTGTTTGGTTTCTGGTTGCTTTTTGGTGAGAGCAGTGCAATTATTTAAAAAAATAATAATTTCTTTCACGTCGGTTATTTTATAACCGACGTGGTAAATAAATCGGTAGGGGTTTATCACGTCGGTTTTTTCTAGAACCGACGTGATAAACCGTTCCCGGGGATTTTATCACGTCGGTTCTTAATATAACCGACGTGATAAAAGGCCTGGGAATCGATTTACCACGTCGGTTATTCAATAACCGACGTGCTAAAACGTTTCCCAGGCCTTTTTATCAGGTCGGTTTCCTAAATAACCGACGTTATAATAGGCCAGGGGAAGGGTTTATCACGTTGGTTATGTCATAACCGACGTGATAAACGATATCCCAGGCGTTTTATCACGTCGGTTTAGGTAATAACCGACGTGATAAAGCCCCCCGCGCATATTTATCACGTCGGTTATTATATGAACCGACGTGATAACCACCGTGATGTTAGGGATATTACGTCGGTTTTAAATAACTGACGTAAAAAACGTTATTTATAACGTCGTCCGTATTAACGTCGCCTAAAAACCGACGTAAATAATAAAAAATAACCGACGTAAAAAACGTTTTCTGCACTAGTGGTTTAAACAACTTTAGGGATTAAGAGTTTTTTAGAAACATGGTTTGTCTCTATGTCTACTCTTTAAGTTAAATCCTTATTTTGTAAAATTTTCAGATCAAGGAAAGTCTATTAAAAATGGATGTAGGAGGATCTCAAACGACATTCCTATCGCTTCCCGATAAATTGCTTGCAATAACTATTGCAAATTTATGTCCATACAATTCTAAAACATTTTCTAACACACGAATCACTTGCAACCAATTGTTTGAGATATCAAACACCACCTCTATACCTAGATACCATCATGGATCATGGTTTTTATTTAATCAAATCCTATTTTCTCAATGTAATCATATTTTTAAGAAAGGTAAATATTATCAAGGAATTTTCAAATATTTAACCTTATCACAATATTTTGAAGCATATTATGATTTTGAAAATGGTGTTGAAGAAGGAGACCCTTGTGAAACCTATTTTTATTTTATTTTAAATTATAGTCTTTCATAATATATTTATGGTATTTTAAAATATCCATTTATTGAATGTTTCAACTCAAAATCTATCCGAATGTTTTATAGAAACAAATTTTTAGCATATGTTTTGAAATTATATGTCATACATGATTATTTTCTGAAACTATTTTTCTATGAACACCCATATGACCCAAGTTGTACGAGGTGTATTTGGATAAAGGAAGAAGATGATTTTGAAGGATCTATAAACCATTATTGTAATGCATAGACTATCTATATACATGAACAAGGTGAAGATGAAACTAGGTGGACACCATGATCAAGGTACTATGTTCTTTCTTTGGAAATAATGCAATTTTATGGAGGTATGAAATGTCAATATATATAAGACTTCATGAATTATGATATTGAGTTCATTATGAGTTGGGATGAAAATGAGAGGTATTAGAGACACATTGAGGTTAAATCATGTTAGGTTTATTTTTATGTTTTATAAAAATGGACAACACGCAAGATGAGTGACAACTCATCACGTCCAGAAAGGTCGTAGGAATTGAACCCACAATTTAAGGGAGATAATGGTTCATCGCCTACTACTAGCCTATGTAAAGTACCTAGTTATTATGACATATTATTTTTAGTTAAATGATTTTTTTTATCATGAACAAGTTGATTTGGGATCTTATGTTTTATAAAATAGATATTCTTAGTATAAGAAAATGATTTGGTGAGTAAGTGATAAAGGTTATTTTGGAAGATGTTTGCTCTTTTGGGAAAACTATATGCCTAAGGAAAATAGAATACTATGGGATTTAATTTGAGGAGTAATGGTAGAGTTTTATTTTGGAAGAATATATGTTTTTATTATGGAAATATAAAGATTTAGGTTATTAATAGAAATGATTAACCTATCTTAGAGAATATGTGATTTGGTTAATTACTTTTCAGTATGAGACTTTAAGAGTAGTCGATGTTATTTGGAGTTAAATGGTAAGATTTATCATTGAAGACTATATGATCAAATTATTCTTAGTTTTGGGTTTTAATCTTAGTTTGGATTATATTGAAGGATTTTATGTATAATTTTTTATTGAATGGTTTTTGTTGAACTTTGGGAATTGTTTGTTCAATATTAGAGATTAAGAGTAGTATTTATTTTTATAAAAGATTATCCATTTGGGGATTATATAATCTTGTACTAACCATTTTGGTTTTGGATAATGTCTAAAGATAGGGGAAATATATAGTTAATCTTTTGTGGATTATGTGATTCTCTGTAAGTTGATTCTAGTGCTTTAGGTGTGACCAAGTCATCTTGAATACTCATCGTTTGGAGAAAAGATGAGTTTTTGGTAGAAAATTATTAAAGGATGAAACTCTACTTGAAAAGTAAGTATATTTACTTATTTACTTAGTCAATCTCATAAATAAATTATCCAAATTTATGAAAGGGAACTTAAAACAAAAATTTTGTTCATTTACTATTCCTATTGGGGAATCAAAGACCATTTAACCTATCACAAGTTTATGATTTTGGGGGTTAATTTTTTCCTGATCATGTTTTCTATCACTCTCCATCAGAACATGACACTTGGTTTCCCCTCCATATCCATGTTTTCATGGAATCCTTGTATGGGTTATCTTTGGTAACCTTTTTACTTCTATTTCTTTCTTTTAATGTGATAGTTTTATTGACTCTTTTTCCACCGTGGGACTTTTAATGATGTTTTCAAGCCCAATTTTAAAATTGTGATGATGCAATTCCCAAAAGGGAGAAAGGATGTAACATCCCAGGTAAATAAAGAATATGAAATTTTCATATTTATTAATATTTTTGAATTAAATGATAATTTTACTTTAAATTGGATGCTATGTCTGATAGAGTACTCAACATGCAACAACATATTTCTTTGAAATCTTACGTTGCACACAACTTTGAGTTATACCGAGAAATAATATAATAATAATATTATTTTAAATTGTAGTTAACGCCTAGACGTTTTATTGGTGGGAATGAATAGAAATAACTACAATATTATTATACATGTTTTTTAAATGTCTTTACCTTTATCCAATAAAAGTTAGAGGCTTAAAATGTGAATGAATCCAATTTTAAGCCTAAACACTCTAATATTCTTTAAAAGGTAGATTTACCACATTTTGATGAGGAACCATTTTTAAATCTAGTTTTTTTAACTTTTATATGTTCTATTTGATAAAATACTTTTTTTTTAAAAAAATTGGGACATCAAAATTTACTTTGGATGAAATTCTGGTATTTTTCTGATAATGTTCATTTTTTTAATGAATAGGAAAAAATACTACATTTAAATTCAAAAATATCTTTTAATATAATTTATTTAACTGGTTTTAAAGTGTAATTAGATTATATTTTTACCATTTAATACAATGTTGGTCATTTTATGTAATTTCACTTTGAAATTGGACATAAAAAAGTGTCAATCTTTTGATAGTTATTATTTCTTTAAAACATGCTTTTATTTTGACAACGATAATTGATTTTAAATTAATTTCTACAACTTCTGTTATTTGAATTTAGAAAAATGGATTCCATATTTGGAATTATGAGGTCCAAATTGAGTAAATAGGTAACTTTAATTTTTATACATTATGAATAGTAACTTGTGTAAATATCTTATTTACCATGGTTAAAGGGTAAATCCGGAAAATAAGGGTAAAAAATAATATTATGATAATATTAAATTACCCTAAAACACATCCTAATACTATTGGATGATACATGTTCGACCATGGTCATCCTTGGGTCGATTTTGGGACCCCATGGAGCCACTTGTAAGTGAAAATGACACTTTATAAAAATTAATTTAAAGTTAAGGAAAATGTAACATAAACATATTTCTATTAGTAAAAAAATTTATAATGGGTTATATAAGTTATATTTTAGTCTATAAATAGTAATTATAAATATAAAAATATTTTATATATCATTTTCTTTTATTTATAATTTTTATACATTAGATAAAAAAATTTATTTATGACAGAATGATGATGTAATGATTACCTCATTAATGGATGTTTTAAATAAATGAGATTATAAATATTAAAATAAATTTATTTTGAAACTTTTTATGCCATAAAATAATTTAATGGTTGATTATAAATTTTTATATTTTAATTAATGTTTGTTTTTTATAAATAATAAAGTTACATATTTTTTAAAAGTCTAGATATGAATAGTTTATAAATCGACATAAATGAGTTTTTAAAATGAATACTATTTTATTAAATGATAAAATAATCCTGATAATTTAATATTCATCAAGATGACATATATTATGTTTAAAATTTCATTAATGATACACTTTAGGTCTTTTTGAATTTTATAGTTACTATATTAACTATATAGCATGAATATACAAGAAGACATGGTAAAAGTTAAATTAGTTAACTAAGGGTTAAAGCTAAATGATAAGGTTAAAAATGAAACCAAAACTTGTCTAAAACCTTTTGGTTTAGGGGATTTAGAATACTAGTCACTTTATATTTGAATTAAATTATTTTTGGACCTTTTGAAATCGAAATTCAGTTTATAATAAAATAATATTTTCAAACTTTCCTAAAGAGCCCCTCCTCCCTCTTATAAAAGGCCACCACCTCTAACCCATTACTCACACCTATCAAGACCCTTGTCTAATCCAACCTCTTCCAAAATAATCTCTAAAAATACCTATTTTCTTCCTATAAGCCTTCCCCTTATCAGAAGTAAATTCAAGATAGCCCTTTGGCTCAAATCGAAAGTTACCCGATTTGTGGTAACATCTTCTCTCAAGTTTCATTCTATTATTTTTTCCTTCTCTACTCCCAATTATCTTATTATTATTTGTTAATATAACAAAAACAATATCATAAATATAAACTTTTGTTTTTATAATAATGATTCGAACTACACTTATACACACTTCCATATAATGGATACAAACGTATTGTTTCTGTGTACGGAGAACTGCTGCCTCACGAAACAATGATTGTTCGATTTTCCCCTACCACCACTCATGGAGGACATTATGATGAAAATTTAATTATATATGATATTTATTATATTTATATTATCTATATTATTCTTTAATTCTCATTTATATCATACCTTTATGCTTTTTATGTTGTATAAATACGATAATTTCATTTGAGGAAGTGCGGACTACAGCCTCCTCAAAATGATATGAATCGTTTATACCATACATGGAACGTATAAAAGATGGTTTTAATGAAATTATGTAATGTATATAAAATATTATATTATACTTTAATAATAATATACTTATGTATCATTTGGTTTTCATTCCTTTAAAAATGAAAAAAATGAAATGAAAGTAGCGTTCATGCGTATGTACGACTTACCGTCTCCATGAATGGTGCATTTCATTTTCATATATCCAATGATACGGAATCTTATAAATAAATATATACTGGATATATATGATATATATGATATATAAATCATTAATATCATTCTGATGGTAATGGAATTTTCACCTCTTGGACAATTTGTAATTATAACAAGTTCATTTTTGACTCAAGTTCTGAACATCGACAAAATGTCCGATATGAACTAAAATAATAAAATAATTGTTATAGCAAGGTAATAATTGATATAAAATGAATAATAAAATTTGAAAAATTTTATTAATCTAGTATAAATTAACTTAAGTTTATTATTTAGGAACAACAAGGAACATACAAGGCAAGTCAGACTCAAGGTAAGGGGTTTTCATCTCACTTTTTATTCCCATGAGATTCATGATATTTTTTCCATTATTTCCATTTTTGTGGAGTATATACTGACCAGTAATGTATTCATTGTGAAATATAATTTAATTTATGAGTATTTACATCTTAATTGTATGATCCTTCTTTCATGTGGTGTATGTTTCGTAAGTTACCAAATCGGTAAGGTAACCTTTCACCCTCCACTTTTTGTTAATGACTTCTTTTATGTGATGTCTTTTAAATTTATATTTTATTATGTTGGGATATGTTCTTATATATCCTTATTTCTGTAAATTTTATTTTCATGTGATAATATACCCTTTTCTCTCTCGTCAACTCATTTTTTGAATTTTTAAGTGATGTCGTTAGGCTGTCAAATTTTTGTAAGGGAACTTCTTAACAAAATTTCCATTCTTTGGGTTAAACTTATAATTATTTATTATGTCATGATATGAATATGTGTGAATTACCTATTATTTTTTTACACTAAATATCCAATTATATTGGGTGTATTTATATTTTCACACACAATTATGTCATTTATTTATCCTTAATCTTATGGTACAAACTTTGTAAGAGACTACATCTTGATCTCCTTTCATTGATGCATATCTTGATATTGTGCACCATTATTATCCTATAAGGCGTATATACAACCATTTTGACATTTTATATCATGAATTTCTATATTCTCATGAAATTTATAGTTTTCATTGATGTTATTCTTTAATGATTTTTATTCAAGTGTTTCTCAAGTGGTAAAGGATTCTTTAACTAAAACATCATTTTAAATGTTTTAAATATTTAATTTTCTAAATCATTATCTTTAATGTCCATGTTTTAGAAATGATTTTAAGGATTTATTTATATGTATTTTTGTGTTTTAAATTTTAAAATCCTTTCAAATGTTTCAAAGTGGTACGTGAAACTTTCATTCAAAACTCTTCTTTTTAAATGTTTTAAATGAAATGATTATGTCAATATCTTGAAATTATATCTTGTGATTCCAATGTGGAAATTTTATCTTTAAATTATTATTATTTTATGTGTTATGATTATGTTATGGTTCTTGGGAATTGTTTATGTATATTGGTGGTTCCATGATAAACCTAGGGTAGGTGAGCCTGAGATAGCTCTCCAATGAATTGGGTAATGTGACGGAGGTAACTGATAATGTTTCTCCTTAGATATTTATGGAATATACTGTGATGGGTATTCCAACGTAACTCCATATTTAGTTGTGAAAGCTACAATGTAAGTATGATATATATTTCACAAGTTACCTTTATTATTTATGATTTCTATGTTTTATTCATAAATCTTATGATTTTATAAGGTATGTTAAAGAGATTATGTTTTGTATGTATTTATTGACTAATGTTTTCTTTATTTATCTTATAACCCTTACTAAGATTTTTATGATCATCCCATGTTTTTGAAATTCTTTTCACAAGGTCATAAGTAAGGGTAAGTAAATGAATAATTCAATAAGATTTATATCAAGAAAATATTTCTTATTTTCTTTTAAGGGGTTTTATTTTATGAAAAAATGGATACTGAGTAGGAGTGTCTCATTTGTAATTTTTGAGATGTAATGTAATAGTTATGGAATAATTCTCTAAAACTCTAAACCTGAAAATATCCTCAATATTAATTATTGATTTAACTCAAGTTTAAGTAATGTTCTAAGGCTGGGTCCATATATAGACAGTATAAAAAATAAATATTCTAATTCGAGATGAGTAAGATAAATGATCACCTCTTTCTAAAAGAATGAACTTAGGAATTTTTGGATTGAGTGGAAGCTCTATTGAATTCATATTTGTGGTAACAATTACCATGTCTAAACAAAGTTTAATGAGATTTAATGAATAAAAAATAGCACATTTTTCTTTATTAATTTGATATTTAATATTTTAGAAATATTGAATGAACATAATGATGAGTTGCTTTGCACGCACAAGTTGTAGTGCTGAAATGTTAGTTGGTTCAGTTTTATCTTTCAAATTTATTGTAATTAGTTCACCGAATACATCCCACAAAGTGAAACTGATAGTTATTCCTCTATAACATTTAAAAGGAAATGTAAAATAAATTCAATTAAAAACTGTTAGGGTGATTATGTTTGAAAATTAAAATTAAAATTATCTATCATCAATTAGAGTTAGTTGCATTATCCTATTATTTTCCTCCATGATTGTATTTGGATAATTATGATGCAACTTTCCAATAAAATATAATATAATATTCTCATTAACAAAAGTTTAATATAAATTAAAAAAATGATAAATAAAAAGAAAATTTACCTATGATAAATTTCCTAGTCACTCTACTTTGTTTGATTTCATAAAATGGAATGAAATTAAATATTAAAGGAGGTGGCTTCATGTTAGAAGGTTTTATATGAGTGATTGAGTTAAAAATTATTTTTTAATCATGCTGAGTTGATAAATAATTCCATTTATTTTCAATAATCTGAAAGTTATATATCACATAACACAATACTTCAGGTAGAATAGTTTTTCACTTTGTTATAAGTTGTTTTCCACTAATTTTGACTTGAATAGTTGTTTCATACAAATTTTAATAGAACCCATAGGTTTAAAATAAAAGTGTAGATAGTGATAAATAAATTGAATTGAATGTTTCTTTGAATAATGGTTGATGTAAATTGAATTTTGATATATATTGTCATTAGAATTTCAAGAAATGTTTAAATAAACAAAACAATTGTTGGTTAATAAGATGTATGCATACTCAGAGGTATGTATAGTTTCACAGGAACATAAAAGGAATATTCATTTGAATGATATGTATAAGTATTATTTATAGTATGTGTAATAGATTAATTGCAGTAATATACTATGTGAGATACAATGTACATCTTTGGATGCATACTGCACATATCTATTAATTGTAGTAATATACTTTGTGAAAAGTACTTCAGATGAATACCTGTGAAACAAATATCGATCAAGTCTCCCATTTACATATCCATTTCATAGGCAGGTGTGTGTGGTAATATACTCATAGAGTATGCATAATTTAATTTTTTCACATATTATATGCAATAAAGAGATGTATACAGGACATATCTATTAATTGCAGTAATATATTATCGTAATTAAGTTAATTGCAGTAATATATTACCACAATTAAGTTAATTACAGTAATATATTACCGTAATTAAGCTAATTACAGTAATATACTCTATGGTAATTGCAATATTCAAACCGGTATGCGCATTACATTTTTATTCAGATGTATATTGTACATATCTTTTGGTTTTAAACTGCAATTAAGTACAACATGTATAGTTACTTTTTTTTAATCAACTACATGTGAATTTCCAACGTGCTTTACCTGCCCACCTATTTTTTATCTTCAGATTTATATCCATTTTCTCTATGAATTACATGTATGCATACTCTATGAGACACAATGTATGTAGTAATATATTCATGTAAATTTTGTTGAGATACAATGAATGCAGTAATATACTCTGTGAGATACAATGTACATTTCAGTGAGATATAATATATTCCTATACATTTCAGTGAGTTTTAATATATTACTGTACATTTTAGTGAGTTACATTTTAGTGAGATACAATATACTCTGTGTCATATAATGCATGTGGTATTAAATCTATGAGATACTATATATGCAATAATATATATATATATATATTGTGAGATAAAATGCATTTAGTATTAAATATGTGAAATACAATACATTTTAGTGATATACGGTGTATACAATATTACATGTATGCATGCTCTGTGAGATACAATTTTTACAGTAATATATTCCTATACATTTCATTAAGACGCAATAAATCTATGAGATACAATGTATGCAATAATATATTTTAGTAAATTTTAGTAAGATACAATGTATGTTGTGAGGTACTTTTTATGATTTATGAATATAATGTATACAGTGAGATACAATGTATGAAATTGGATACATTCCATCGAGATACAATGTATTATCTATGAATACACTATTATTTCATGTTCTCTATCAATCTTCCTAATAAACTATTAATAAATTTAGTACTATTTCACGTTTTTTTATTAAAATTCATACACGTAATACATAATTATAACATACATCTATTTGTAGATAGTAACAATTCAAAGATGCGCAATATAATGATTAAATAATTAGAAAACATATATAAACATCATGCTTAATACAATATATACCATAGAATATATTTTTGTATTTACAATTTTCAATATAAATATATAATATCTAACTCACATTTTTACCAGTAAAGAGTAAATCAATGACTGCTATCTAATCTTAGAATTTTGATGACTTTTCAAACTACATATGAATGATGTGTACTTCAATTTTCAATGTTTCATCATCTTCAATGGAAATTTATCGTAATTGAGTATCCAAATGGTCCATTTTTATGAAATCTAATTAATAATGAAAACAATAATTTTTTTAGTAAATAGAGCATCATTGTGAAATGAGTAACATAAAATAAAAAACACGTTAATGCTATAAATTTTCAGAAAATATAATAGTTAAAATCTATTTATACCTATTGTCGATTTGAAAGATTTATTTATAAAAAATGTTAGCTATATACCTCAATGGTTTGTTATCGTTGTCACATATTAGTAATTTCAAACCTCTCTTGTTTTTTACTCTGGATATTTCTATATATAAAAGACCATGAAAAAAAAACAGTTTATCGTAAGCAATTCCAACAAAAGAAAGATACTATCCTTAATTTTTTTAATAGTAATTTAAAATGAAATAGTTAAAGTGTATTATCCCATTTAAAGATTGAATGTACACCTATAATCTAAATGATTCATATTTACTTTGGTTGTGAAAGTATGCTTTTCGTAATGAGTGCTGGCTAGAATATGAGCTATGATTACATGATCTCCCAAATTCATGACTATTAATCTTGATCAATTACAAAGTCCATAATATTAGTCTACATTTTTCAATAAAATAATTGGTACCTCCACTTTGAGAATTAATTTTTGACATGGAAAACCATAGATATTGATTCCTTTTATAACATCTAGGGTATATATGTTTTCTGGTGTGTCTCTATCTAAACTTTCTGGCAGACTGAATCAAAATTGAGAGAGACCATCTCTTGTAATGAATGATAGCATGAAATCATTCAATTATTGGAAAACATAACATGTTGGTGCTAAAATACCTTGTTCTTTTGAGTATTATGGATCATTGTACTTTATAGATAAATGTGGGTATGTGATTTTAATAATAACATCGACTAGGTTTTGAAATGCAGTAAGTAGACAACCTTCTAGAATGTGAATTTCTATCTCACCGTATGTTTGATCACCAAGCACGCCAACACCTATTTTCATAATCCAACTTGCTAAATATTAGAGTTCAAATAAGTCCATAGAGTTCTTATAGTAAATTAGTCTCATGTTCACAGTGAGGTGAATAACATGATAATGTTGCCATATATAATAGGAATTTAGACTTGCAAATACTATGTCACTTATATTACCACGATGCACAACTAATAAAATCTACTAAAAATATCCACCAAATATAGTTGTTTTTTCACCAAACTAAAGATAAAAAGAATGAATTGTCTTTGTTGACATTATATTCCCCAAGGTATGATCAAAAGATTTAAAACAATATTTTTGTACCATTGGTGCTTCATCCCAAATAATTAATTTTGTTCTTTGTAAAAGTTTAACCAATTGAATTTCTTGTTTTATGTTTCAAGTTGATTTATCTATAACTACAATTTGAATACAAAATGAATAGTGTGTTGTTCTCCCACCAGGAAGCAGCAAGGATGTTATACCACTTAAAGCTACAAAAAGTAAAATATGTCCCTATGAGTGAAGTTGTGGCATTATTATTTTCTATAAGAAAGTTTTATTTGTGCCTTCATATCCATGTACAAAGAAAACACCTCTGGTGGGAATGTTTAATTCATTAATAATTTTGGTTAGCACATTTTCTTGTTCATTGGTCAGTTTTCCATGTATAATAGAAAATTCTTCTCAAAGGTTGTCCTTATTATAATTTTTTATGATGAAATCAATTTATTTTTAATGAATGTAATGAATGAATCTATAAGAGGCATAGGAAGATAATCATTCAATGATCTTCCATGGGAGCAAAGCATGTTCTCAATATTCAATAATGCATATTGTTGTAGTTGATGATCTGTGAGATGTATTTCTATTATCATAACATATTCTTAGATATGAATCAAATATGTATTTATGAAATAATTTCTATCAAATAAGTGAAGAAAAAATAGTTTTAGGTTGAGACTCAGGATATAGAAATATAATAAATTAATACATTTAAATTTCTAAGAATGAGTTAGTTATTTCCAAAAAAGTATGATGGTTTGGTTATAACATACATTTTTTGATTCTCTAAATGAGTTAGTTATTTATTTTAAAAATAATAAAATAGAACTTGAATTTCTAACAATAAATTAATTCAAAAAAAGTATGTAAAAGGTTTATAAAATCCAATTATACTACATGTAGCAGTGGGCATACAGTTTTTAAATATATGCATTCTTTAAAGAAATGTTCATTAAAGTCTCTATAGAAAAAATTATACTTTCTCAACATAGAATTAATTACTATTATAGTAGTCTGAAGAAATTTTTTTTTGCATATCATTAGTGTTTATACCCAACATACAACATATGCACAAAGTAGTAAGAAAAATAATTAATATATATGATTACAATCAATAAATATTTTGATACAACTATACATTTGAAGGTTCAATTATAGACTTTATATGCTTTAAATGAATATTTATATCACTAGAATCCATTTTAAAACCAAAGAGGATACTTTTCACAGTACCTGAAATGCATACAATTGCATGAACTTTGGGAAAGATAAATGGATATTCTATGTTCAGTTATTTAGATTAATAAAAGAGAGTATGAATATAGTATATATACCAGTAGAGTATTGGCTGTATAATTAGACTCACAATATGCAATATTTCAAAATTTATGCAACATGTAAATAACATGTTATGTTGATTACGTAAGATAAAAACATAGCTATTGACTATATAAAAACAAGAGTAATCATATACACAACAACACTAAATTTTCAATATGAATACCCATAGATATTTAATATTTTGTTTTATAAATAATGTTTTAAGTGCTATTGTGATAACACTAAATTAATGGAAAAATGAGAAGAATATGAAAATGGGAACTCTTTTTGTTATATAATTTAGAGTTATGTCATAAGTAAATATAAAAAGGATAAATTAATACAGTAATATAAATTTAATATACCTTGGAATTATAACATGTTTTGTTGAATATATTTAATATCATCAAAAAATATTTTCCAACTGCTACTCCATACATGGTATGGTCATGAAATTGTTTTTAAGAATAATAAGTTAGAAAACAACCTCTGTAAGAATTCCTCATTTCCAAAATTGAAGTCTCTATAATAGCCTCAATCAATTTTGTATCATCACTAATTAATCCCAAATCATAGTAGTCTTCTTAAAAAGTGTTATGGATGATATGATTGATATTCAAGATATCATTAAAATAAGTTGGACCTCTAACTTTAATGAAAAAAAATCCTAATATAATATAACTCTCCAATTGTGGGAGGAGCATAATTTAATCTACCAATATAAAATCATCACTTTCTAGGATATCATCATCATTATCTATTGTGATAAATAATTTTTGTAGGAAATCCAATATATGTGAGCAGTAGTGCTTTAGGGTATGTTGTGTTTTCTTTGAACCAAGTGGCGAACATTGTTTAGGCGATTTTTATTTTCGATAGAATGTCATAAATATTGGATCCATTTGAATAAGTTGTGTTTTTTTCACCATGAAAATGGAAGTAAAATATCTTAATTGGGTGAAACTTGAAATGGATTTCATAACCATATATTCTCCAAGAATACTCACATGATGGAATATATCGACAATAACAGTAAATTTTTATCTCATCTACCAATTTTTGACCTTCCTCTGTATTTTTTGTTCCATATAGAGAATATGTGACTTAGTCATGCCCTTTGTTGATGTATTTAAACAAATAATTTATTTAACATAACTAATAGTATGTTTTAATGTTGAGGTGAGCATGTTATTTAACCAAAAGAGCTAAATTATAAGGGGAAACATAATGATTGTCCAGTTTAACACCATTATTTGATACTGTTTTGACCTCTTTCTTGTCTTATGTATGTAGAATATCCATCCTCATCCAAAATTGAATACTAAAAAATGTTTTTGGAAAAAACATTGACCACTTAAATGTTTTTAATGCAAGGTAATCATGGGTTATCCGCACCACATTTTCCATGAATCATTTAGTTTTTTACACATTCATATAAAAGAGGATACTCTCTTTTATCTTGTATTTATATTGAATGTATCTGATTTATAGAATCATTTATTGATATTTTATATTTAGATTCAAGGAATACATGTATATGGACATGATACATACTGAATTTTTGAAATTCAATGGTGTTTACACATGTATAAAGAAGTAGATCAATGTTACTTGTATTTCTTTTCAAAAAGGATAGAATGACATATTACAATGAATTTGAAGATAACAAATGATACATGCTTGATAAATTCCAAAAATAAACCCATCTATTAAATATTTCATTAAATGGTCAAGCTTGAAATTGAAAATCCTTGATAATAGTTTGTAGACAATCCACTGGATGGAGGTTCTGACTTTTAAGAAATCATGTAATGTCAAGATAACACAAGTTTCTTTTGGAAGTGAAGAATGAATCTAGATATCCAACCTAGTTACAAATTTTCATTGCATCATGATAATTTTGAATCATGTATCTTGTCCTACCTTTGAAAGATAAAGGAAAAATAATATGTTTTCTATAAAGTGTACCATCACACTCACCTATTAGGTAAGCTTCTTGAAAAGCACTGTATAAATCAACTCTTAATTGATTTTTATTAAATCTAATGAAGGAAAAAAATTTAGATTCAACCATTGTATATGAATTAACTACAAAATGTTGTAAAATTCATCTTAAATGTAATATTACCACACATTGATTTGGTCTGAATTGAAGCTGGCATGAAAAGTGCTCTCTCTTTGTAACATTGTGAACTTTTGAAATTATAGAAGATGAATTGTGATAAAAATTATTATAATACTCATCTTTACTGGTGAAAAATATTATTGGATATTACAACTAAAGATATAGATGATTAAGTTCATCTATACATTGCATGTCATCTGATTGTGTTTGTATGATGATATCTCTGTCCTCATTAACATCTTCAATATCACCAACTATTAGCATAAAATTTTTCAATGATGTTGGAAAGTTGTATGTATGTGAATCTAATCCCCATGATATAATTATCATTATATTCAACTTTGGTATAGAATTTGGGTTGAATAAATTCCTTAAGGTTCTTGAAGTTTAAAATGATAAAATAACAACTGAGAAGGGGGGGGGGGAGGGGGTTGAATCAGTTGTTCACTTTGATAAGTTTCAATACTTCTTAAAAACATACCCCCTACGAACTGTTAAGATATATTTTATTATCATATTTTTATAAATAATCTTGCATGAAAAATTAGGAAAGAAAGTAAATCAAACAAGATTTACAATGTTTGGCCTCAGTGTGAGAACATACATCCTTATCATATCTACTCTCGTGGGTCTACGGAAATCCATTATTATGAAGAAGTGAATAAAACTTGTGAAAACTCTCATTAGGCACATTATATCTCTCGATAGTAATGATTTTACTGACTCCTGGTAGATTAAAATGATTCTTACAAAATAATCGATAAAAAAAGATTAATACTTGGTTCAATTTTCTCCACAAAAGTACATTCTGGATCTGATTTTTCTACAACCAATTATTCCAATACGACGAGGTTAATATATTATCCCTTACTCAATTTTCACTTCTCAAACTCAACTCAAATTCTCAGTCTAATCTTCCTCTATCCGATTAACTTAATACGATGGACTCAATATGATAAACCCTTTCTCAATCTGCAAAACTCAAACTCTTCTCAAACATTCAATATGATATTCTCAATACGATGTTTCTCAATATGATTCTCTTGTCCGGTAAATAAAAACATCAGGTGTCTGATCTTCATTAGAGATCTCAGTTGGAAAATAACTTTCACTTGGATTATTCATTTCTCTTCATTTTCTTCTTATTTAAAAATTACAATGAATGAAATATCTGAGCAACTATTTATAGGCAACTTAAAAAAAATGGGAAACTTTAAAACCTTCTCCACTTCATCAAATTTCAAAAACTCTAAAAAACACTCATATTTTACATTCTACTTCGACTTCTTCGATCCTCCTCTAATTTATACAATATTTATAAAAAATTTAATTTCAAGTTTGAACTCTTCATATATTTATATAAAACTTATGGAATCTTCTTTTTAAGTCTTCTTTGTAATCATCTCATTAAGAATTCCACTTCTTTCTTAGATCATTATGATTTATTTCCTTCCCAGCATTCTATTTCTTTCTCAGCTCATTACGATTTCTATTTCATTCTCAGCACATTGTGATTTGTTTCCTTCTTAGCTCGTTATGATCCCTTTATTTCTCAACTCATTAAAATTTCTATTTCTTTCTCAACTCATTATGATTTCTGTTTCTTTCTTAGCTGATTATGATTTTTGTTTCTTTCTCACCTCATTACGATTTCTATTTCTTTCTTATCTCATTATGATTTCTCTTTTTTATTTGCTCATTAAAATTTCTATTTCTTTATCAGCTCATTACGATGGAATTCATCACTTTACAACTTTTTAAAATTTTCAAACTTCATAATCTTTAAACATTCTGACATATTACAACTTCTAAGTTCGGTACTTCTGGAAATGATAAAATATTTATAATTCCTAAATTTCTTCAAAATATTTTATCATGAGTATGTTTCAAATTTATGAGAACTGCATTATTAGAAAATGAACATCAGAGTTATTTAGAAAGTTTTAGAACTTTCTAACTCCTGAGTTCACTTTCTTAAACAAACCTCTTCAACAACATTACGAATTCCATTCTTAAATACATCAATAATATAGTTCAAAAACCCATTTCCAGAAAACAAAAAACTTTTCTCCACCTTTATGTTTGGGTTTTAACAATCAAAAACTTTCAAATTTCTTATAGAACTCATTACGATGGAGTGGGTATGATTCTTGAAAAACAAAAATATTATTATACAAAAATTTCGGTTGTCAACAAATACCAAAACTTTGTTCCAACAATTTATCACAAAGGTTCTTCAATCCCCCCTTTGGTTTTGTTGAAAACCCTTGTTAACAAATTTTCCAACAATCATAATCATTTCATGACTCAAATTTTGTAAACCACTCAAGTTTTTTTTACTTTTATCAAAACACAGACTTTCTCAAAAGAGAGTGTCCTGACACCACACTACTATATAAAGTAATGTTTTTGAAGGAATTACATCCCTCAGTAGAAATTAAATTTTTCATCCATGTAAAGATAAAACCCCCTCCCTTTTTTCTTTTACTCTCACTTTTCTTTTTCTCTCCCCAATTTTATGATAACCACAACTTCAGATTCATAAAATAAAGATAAGTAAAAACCTCTTACAAAGTACAAAGTTGTTACTTTCTCCCTGCCCCAATGTCAACATAATCCAAAGAACGGTGGTGGCTATTCCTTACGAGGTTGGCATAACCCCCTCCCTCCAAAGATTCCCCTCCTGAGCTAGAAATGAAGGAAGATAGATTATGACCCCCGAGTACCACCTCCAGTAGGCCCCGAGGTGACAACCATCACCATGGGTATAGAATCTCATGAAATGGGAGGCATTTTCCTTTTTATAAGAAAACAAGATCGGGAGATAAGATGGTTCATCCCAAAACAACTCCAAGACATGGACACGAACAAGGACACACACACACACACACACACACACACACATATATATATATATAAAAGAAATCCAAAACCATACCACATGCATGTTTAAAATATAACTGTTACAAAACAAAAGTCTAAAAAGTAAATACCAAAAACAAGGATAAGAAGCGACACACCTACTATAACCATGTTCAAGCTAGTAATGCCCAACACAGTCCACATAATCCTATTGGAAACCTAAAATTAGTTTTATTTACTTATGGTGAACATACAAGTGTACTCAGTAGGAAAAAACCAAAGTCTCTCATGCACAAATGGTAGAATCATACTAATACCCCTATGAGAAAACAATAGAAACCAACAACACCTAGAAAAGAATACTACCCATCTAATCCTCGCTAAGGAACAATCACCAAAAATGAAAGTCAAGTAAAGTAATATAGTAAGCACATCGATGTTGGGGTACTACACACCACTTCCCACTGGTTAACTACTCATACCCTAACAGTAAAAATCTCGGCGCTTCCACACTCTTCCACAAGCCCCACGTCACAACCCATCCACACACACTTGGGCCTCAGATCTAGTCCTACAACCTGGGCATACGAAGCTCACCACATCCTACCTGCACGCACTTGGGCCACAACCATACCATATCCCACTCGCAGACACCTGGGCCAAAACCATACCACATCCTGAAGAAACCTGGGAAGAGCACCACATCTCATCCCATATACACTTGGGAAAGCATACCTCACCCACATACACTTGGGTCTCACAAGTGAACCAAAACCTGTCCAAAGAATCTTAGTCTACCAATGCCTAGAAGAGGGAGTAAGAAGATCCAATAATTATCCATCCATCCTCCCACCAGGATGTTGGGAAAAGTCACCCTCCCCCATGACAATGGGGGTGTTTGGAACATAGTTCTCAACTAGGGTGGGGTTCATATAGAAAAAAAGGAAAATAAAGGTATATATATTTAGTATCAAACACTCAAGCCTAACCTATGGGTTCTTCCCAAATAAACAACCATCCCTCAAAACCACCTCTGTTACTACCTCTAAATGCATAATTACACAATAATCCACAATTCAATTCATAACCTCAGCCAACTCATTTAACAAAATATCATTCTTTATTAATAAAACCTATTTATTCATTCTATCCCTACCTAATAAACTACCAACCACAACATGAAACAAGACACACAACATAAACCACATAGAAGAAAAATAACCATAGTAAAGAAAATCACTTCATATTTCCACTCCGTTTAACACCCATACCAACCAATTCCATCATCATTCTTAAAATTCATTCCTCCCAATCCATCCTCTCAAAAAGAAAACCCCCAAATCACAGTCAAACTTAGCAACACATATCATCACAACTAAACCTGATAGCCCCACTGTATAAAAACACCACACCCATCACACACAGTAACATAAACATTACAAAAACCAAACCTATATCCCTACTACTCAAACACTACTCATCCATTCCACAATCAATCAATATCTCAGCCCGAGATTCCATTACACCACCCATATCACCCCACATTATAGTCATGCTCTCAACCTTAGTACCACACAACCACACAAGGCACAAAAATAAACAAAACCGCATAAAGTATAGAGCCACACCAGACAAGGCATTGTGTATTTAGATTTTGAAAACACTCCTTTAATTCCACTTTGATAATTCAGTTGTCATCACAGAACAAGTTTGATCATGAGGCATCCATTTATTTAACTGGGTATACATGGTTAATAAATTGCACATATACACATATGTTCTACACATGATGAAAAAATCCATCACAAGTCATCTTGAGTGCATGAACAAAGACCACCAATGATAATTATTTTCATACAGCCCATAAAACTCATCATATCAACAAAATGGAAGCATGCATCACCTTTTACCAGCCCCTGTTTATTAGTTTAATGCCAATTAAATTATATTTATTAAATCTGGATTCAAAATCCATCACATGGGAAACATTCCCATACCCAACCTGAATGATACACTAATAAGAGGGATGAAGGGATCGATACCTCAAGAAACAAATGATCAACACCTCCTCCTTCTGCCAAACAGGGGGTGCGCAAGGCTCCAGGGAAACATGATCTAATGGTACAACATAGAAACATAGATCCTTAGGGAAGAAAGTTTCTAGAGATTCTTAGTAGTAAAATTAATGGGAAACTTACAAGAAAGAAATTTTATCGACTTTAGGAATGTTTCATCCTCTATCAACAAAATAAATTATTTCAAAATCCATTAAAGTCAAATCATGATAAAGAATATGTATTTTTACTATCTAAGGACCTATCGAGCATTAGGGATTTAAAGATATATTTTAATTCCAATGAAATTTCTTTAAAAACACTTAAACATGGTTTTAAATTCATTTTACGTCAAATAAAATGTTAAAGGGGAGAATTTGGAAAAACTGGGAAAAGATGGAAATTTTGACAAATTGTCCAAATGACTCGTCGTTAGGTCAATCAATATCGCGAGTAACCAGTGGGTGAGTCCCTAATGGATGACTCACTACTGGATGAGTCACCGGTGTGAGCTACCAGTGATGAGCTACTAATGGAGAATCACCATTTGGTGATTCACTATTTAGTGAGTCACTGTTCAGGGAGTCACCGTTCGGTGAGTCACCATTCAGTGAGGCATAGTTCGATGAGGCACCGTTTGGTGAGCCACTGTTTGGTGAGTCACCATCACAACTCACCATCGTGACCCACCGTCAGTGACTCGCCATCAGCAACTCACCGTTAGTGAGTCACTGTTGTGAGTCACCGATTCGACTCACCATTGGGATGACCTACCTTATCCACCTACTGGTGGATGACTCACTGTCAGACGAGCTACCATTGGAAAAACTGTATTTTTAACAAACTCTTCAAATGAGCTACTGTGACCTCTGAGAACACCTCAAAAACTAGATTTTCCAAAATTAATGAATCAGGGAGGTCTGATAAATTACATCAGATACCACTCAAACTATTCTATCCCTTGATATTTTAAAACTAACCCAGAATAAATAGGGGTCCAAACAACCACCCCATAAGATAATTCTCATGGATATTACTATACTTGAAACACTACTATAATTTGGACATCCCAAGGACCAAAAATAAACCACCCTATGTTGTTAGAAAGCTGTAGTGAAACCTCGACAACCAAGAACACCTACTCTGACACCTACTACACCAACTGGCCACAAGACACACCACACAAGCACCAAAAGCTACACTGTTCAGACATATGAATTAGGGAATTCCTTACTCCATGTCAAGATACTATCTTCTCTAGCTGTCACTAACTCTCCCAAACGAGTTTAATCACATCTCAATTAATTCATCTCGATTAGGAATCTAGTCTTCCCCTTTCCAATGTCAGGAATATATTGCACATCACGAAACAAGGAAACAACTCATCTCATAACAAATAAGGTTCAAGCATTACATTAAAAAGGGAAACACAACAAGGAAAAACGTAGAACAAATTTGGGTATTGGGCATGCATTTGAATCTCCCTTTCCCAAGTACTCTTCTCTAGGCCACCATGCGTCCATAATACACGAACCAAGGGAATGGTCTGTCAATGCAGGTCCTTCTCCTGACGATCGTGGATCTATACTAGATACTCTATGAACATCACATCATCTTTGACATCCAACTCTCCCCAGTCAATGGAATGAGATTCATCGTGAAGATACTGATGAAGCTGGGATATATGAAAGACACCGCAAACCTTCTCCAACTACATTGGTAGTGCCAACTGGTATGCCACCTTTCCAAATCACCCCAACACATCAGGGGTTCTGATGAACCTAGGAGAAAGATTGATCCCTCTTTCCAACATTTGATGCCCACATTGAGGGGAAACCTTCAAGAATACGTGATCCCTAACCTCAAACTCCAAGGGCCACCTCCTATGACCATCATACGACTTGTTTTGGTCTGGTGCTGCTTTCATACTTTCACAAACAATATGAACCTTCCCTATCATGCTCTTCACGAAATTGGGACCAAGAGCAGCTATCTTCCCAACCTCTGTCCAGCAAAAAAGTGAACGACGTGATCTTACGTACAAAGCTTCAAAAGGATCCATGCGAATGGAAGAGTGATGGCTATTATTATAGGAAAAATATACCAAGGGAAAGAGTCGCACCCATAATCCACCAAGGTCCAAGACGCATGCCCACAACATGTCCTCCAACATTTGGATGGTCCGCTCTGTATGCCCACCTATCTGAGGGTGGAAAGCAATGATGAGGTGTAATAGAATGTCAAAAGCATATTGCAATCCCTTCCAGACTCGTGAGGTGAAACATGTATCCTAATCTGAAAAAATGGATCTTGGAACTCCATCCATCCACACCACCTCATCCACATACCTCCTAGCTAAGGAATCCCCTACACCCAACTCCATAATCTCTAAGAAGTGATCCGATTTCGTCACCTGATCCACTACTACCCAGATCGCATCACATCATCCCTAGGCCCTGGGTAATCCTGTGACGAAATCCATTTAGATGTCATCTCATTTCCAATCAGGGACATCTAAAGGCTGCAAAAAACCACCATGTACACAATTATCAGCCTTCACGTTCTATAACACTAAGCACTTCTCCACAAACTCCACCACTGCACGCTTCATCCTGGGCCACCAAAACTACTCCATCAAGTCATGGTACATTTTATAAATTATTGGGTGTTCCATTAAAGGTGATCTATGAAAGACATAAAGGACTCCCTCATGCATTGCCACTAGAAAAAACAAAATTCCACAGAATATCATCCAATTATGACCATACTCTATCCATCACCTTGTAGTCATTAAAGTAAAATGAAAACACATCATCCATGATGTCAGTAAATTAACACATCACGGGTGATGATTTTATTTTTAGAATAAAAGAGAGAGAGAAAGAAGTTTGATGATGAATATTCCATTAAAATTATATAATTAAAGTATATGAAATAAATTTGAGTTATCATTAACATTTGGATATAGGAGGTGAGGAGAGAATAAGAAAAGAAAAGAACTTGAAAAGAAAATAAAAGAAAAGAAAGAGGATTTTACCTCTTGAATCCTTATTCTTGAGAACCTCCTTAGGGGGATTGGTTTTTGTGGTTTGATGAGACCAAAGGATCGTGGATTTGGGGGAGGGGCTTGGGAAGATATTTGAGTATAATTTGGACAAGGCTAAAATTTTTAGAGGTGTGAGGATAAAAGGTGGTGATGGGTGGTATTTATAGTAGAGGAGAGGGGTGTTTTCTCATTATTTCACCCACTAGTTTATTATTTTAGCTCATGAATATGAATATTTCAAGAATTATCACTAAATATATTAAAATAATTAAGGATGGTTTGATATTATGGTTCTTATATTATCAATGAATCAAGAAATACTGCATTTAACTTATAATGCAAATATACCGTAAATTACTGTATTTTACTATTCACAAAAATTCAACTATTTTAGAAAAATCCAAAAAGTTCAACCTAACCATTTTTCAACATGTAGAATTAAAAAATGGACTCTATTTTTTGAGAATAAGTTTATAAAGATGATAAATTTAATTTTTAATTAAAATCATCATTTATTCGAAAAATTCAAATTTTAAAATTATAACTGATTTTATAGAACCATGAGAAAATAATTAAGGTCTCATAAAATTATCTTATAATCTTAAGAAAATAAAGTATTAATTTATAAATCTATTTTATGAAAATAAGTTTTATTTTAAATCATTATATTAATTATAAAATTGTAGTTAAATATTTATAACATACAAAAATATCAACACTTAATTTATCATTTCTAAAACATTTATTTAATTATTCCAAGATATAGATATATTATATATTTATTTATAAGATACCAAAATTTTATTCATATGTTCATAAGTGAGGTTACTATTCTATTGGATGGTTTACTATTCATAAGGGTTATATTACTATTCCAAAGGTCAAGTTACTATTCCAATGGTTTTCTTTAATTTCTAGGAATAATTCTTATTTAATTCATTGTTAATTTTAAAAAATAATTGTATTTTGTTATATATGAAAGTTAATGTGATTTATACTACATAACATAATTATAAGAAGGGAATTTTCATTGGTAAAATTATGGGTTGTTACATTTATAGTAAACAAACAGAAAGGGAAAGCAAAGAACTCTAAGTCTAAAGCTTCTTTACACCCTTACAAGAAGAGGAAGATCCAGGGGAAAGAAAGGGAACCTGATTTTTTCTATTTCACATGTGGTAAAAAGGACCACTGAAAGAAAAAGTGAACCCATTCAAATAAGCAAGGGAAAAATTTAGGTGCATTTGTTATCGAATGCAATTCATATGTTTCTACAAATTGGGCATTAGATACAGCTTGTGGTGATCACATGTGTACTCAAACATAGAAACCAAGTATATTTAGAAAGTTTGATTAATGGGAGGTAGATCTATGAGAATCTAACATAGCTAAACTTGTTGTATCATCTATTGGGGACTGCCCTCTCATGTAGCCAACTGAAATGATCTTGGTTTTGAAAGGATGTTAGTATGTGACTTATGTTATGAAAAACATAATTTCTATATCTAGTCTTTATATGGATGGATTTATTTTCAAATTTGGGAGTAAAAGATGCATATTTTATAAAGATAAAAAAATTTATGGTAAGGCACATTTAAATAATAGTTTCTATTTGTTGGATTACATAAACCACGTAATGGAAATTGATAACAAAGTTACTTCACCTGGCTCATACCACATCCAACTTTGGCATCACCGACTAGGTCATGTAAATGAAAAGTGCTTAACTAAATTACATCAAGATATATATTTAGATTATTTTTAACTAAAACCACTTCATGTTTTTGATGGATGTTTACAATGAAAAGTGACCAAAGACCCATTTAATGGGAAAGTTGAAAGGGTTAAAGATATTCATAAATTAGTTCATACCGATATATGTGGAACATTTCCTATTGAATCAAGGGGTGGGTACTCATACTTTTTAACTTTTACCGATTTTTCAGTAGATATGGATATGTCTACTTAATGAGGTATAAGTTAGATTATTTTGATAAATTCAAGGAATATAAGAATGAAATAGAGAACCATCTTGGTAAGAAGATTAAGAAACTCTTCTTAGACCGTGGTGGGGAACATCTTAATCAAGAATTCATTGATTAATTATGGGAGTTTTAGATCCTTTCCCAACTCACTCCTCCTTACACACCTCATTGGAATGGTGTAAGTGAAAGGGGGAACCACACCTTATTGGACATGGTAATATAAATGATGAGCCATGTGAATCTTCCATTATCCTTTGGGAGATATGTGTTACAAACAGTTGCACACATACTAAACCAAGTACTAACTAAATCGATAAATGGTATTCTATATGAATTTTGGAGTGGATGAAAAACCATGTTGTTGAATTTACATGTGTGGGGTAGTGAAGCATTTTTAAGGCCTCTTTAGGAAATAAACATTCACCCTGAATCACAATGTATACCTTTATAGGATACCCTAAAGAAATGAGGGGATATTACCTAAATGACCCCTTAGAAAAGTGTAAATACATACCATATTCCTTGAGAGGGAGAACATATATAAAATATATAGTTGGAGAAAGATAAACTTCGATTAATTTTAGGCTTTAGGTATAAAAAACATTGCACAAGAACAGATTCCATAAATCCCCATGGAAGAAGAAACTATTCCAAAGACATAAGTACTGTGTATGAGTACAAGATATGTCATTGAACAAAAATGGTATGGTTTTCTAGTCACTAAGGATGGTGAATCATTATTAATTGATAATAATGATCCCCTATCATACAATGAAGTAGTATGTGTCACATAAGTTTCCAGGTGGCAAGAATCCATGAATTCAGAAATTGATTCCATGTACTAAGGATGATATGTAAGTATACCTTTGATTTTCATTCACCTCCAAGTGTATCTTAGAGAATAAATCCATGAGATTCCACTCGTTGTTGGTCTGCTAAACTATTTGTATATGAGTCCTCCTACTTAGTGCATCAACCACTGCATTTCCTTTATCTAGTGTGTAGGCAAGATCAAAATAAAAAAACTATAGGTATTCCACCCACTTTCACTAACTTAGATTCATATTACAAAAGTGTAAAAATATACTTCAGGACTTTATGGATTGTTTACAACACAAAATTATCTCCCAGAAAATAATTTTTTGAAAAGTTCAATTCATGAGAAAATACAGCTAACTCGAGAATTTTTTGGGTAGTTACTCTCATTTGGACTTAACTTCTGAGACACGCATTCCATTACTCTAACTTCTTTCATAAGAACAAATCCTAGACTAATACCTAATGCATTATAGTATATAGTGTAACTCCCTCTTATCTTTAGAAAAATCTGTATCGGCACTGAAGAAAATATTCCTTTCATCTCTTGAAAGGAGATATCACCGGAATCTGACCATAAAAATTTCACACCCTTCTTATTCAAGCCTATAAGCGGTGCTGATAAGAATGAGATGTCTTGTATGAAAATTCTGTATTAATCGGATGGACCTAAGAAACTCTACACCTCAACGGAATTCTTGTGATACTCATAAGAAACCATGGCTATCACCTTCTCTGGGACAAATGATGCTCCTAACTCTAATATAATGTGACCTTGGATGTGAATTTTATCCATCCAGAAGTGTCACTTTATGATCTTACCATATAACTGATTCTCTCTAAGTGTATCCAATATGATCTCAAGATGTTTACATTATTGTTTCGATTGTGAGAATACACCAAGCTATCATCCAAGAAAACCACAACAAATGAATCTAGATAAGGATGAATCACTCAGTCCATCATTTCTATAAAGACTGTTGGTGTGTTTTTGAGACCTAACAACATAAAAAAATACTTATATAGACTATACCTTCTTTGAAAAGTTGTTCAAGATATTTATGATGTTATAACACACACATGATGATAACCAGATCTCAAATAAATCTTTGAGAAGAACCAAGATCCTCAGAACTATTCAAAGAGATCATGTATCCATGATAGAGGATAATGGTTCTTAACCATTAGCTAGTTAAATTTATAGTAATCCACATATATCCTAACAGTTTCATCCACCCATTTCAAAAAAAGGACCAGAGAACCTCACAGAGAAGTACTAGGTCAGATGAAACCTTTTTCCTCTAAATCCTCCAACTACCTCTTGAGATCTTACATCTTAGTAGTATGCATCATGTAAGTAGGAATGGATACTGGTGAAGCTAATGGAATTAGATCGATAGAGAACTCTACCCATCTCACTTGAAGAAATCCTGAAAATCTATCTGAAAAAACATTCCTAAAACGATAAACCACTAGAGGGAAATCTATCTAAAAAGTTCCCTGGTCATCCAGATAAAAACTCACATTCTGGGTTGTCATTCCACCCATCCCATGATGCTCAGGTCCATCTCTACTCACCTAGACATCTCATTCACCCTTGTGAATAAACTCTCCACCCACTAGTGATGTGAATCTCACCCTACGATGATAATAATCAATGGAAGTATGAAAGGATACCAATCTGTTTGGCCTAAGAATGATGTAAAAACCTGTCATCTTGAGGACAAAGAGTCCCCACACAAAGTGACACTAACTAATCTAAAGGGATTGACTCCTTGAACTAAAATACATCCACTATTAAAATGCCCAATAGAGTATCCAGTGTCATGAATCCATAATAAGTATAAACACTAAGCTCAAGGATCTCCATATTTGGCACCAATATAAAGATATGTGAATCTCCTACTTAAAAAATTATAGAAGCTAAATTAGAGGATACTAGAATAGTACCTATAATAGTAGAAGGTCCAGGATCCTACTCCTCATTTTTTACTACACTATGTATATCTATCATGAACCATGGCCCTATGATACTGTCTATCTACCCTAAGCAGATCCACTCTATTGTCACTATAAAATTGGGGTATGACTACCACAAGCACAACCACCACCTCAGCCTAATCATCCAACTGTACTCCATCTCCCTGCCTGATGAAATCTAATTACCCCACTCCTAAAAATGGAGTCTGTATAGAGCCTCTCTCATTGGATTCTAGAGGAAAAGTTCTGCATAAGCTTTGTAGATGGCCCATCTTGTAGCTCGATCAACACTCGACTGGGTCCCTCATGCATTATGGCCTCATATGTCTCAGCCTACCACATTGGTAGAACCTCACATGGATACCTGAGTATATTCTATTACTACTAATATCATCGTGCAGAAGCACTATAAAATTCCTCCTACTGTAGGTTGATTCATTACCAGATCTAGGTTTCGAACCACTACGGCTCACACCTCCAGCCTCTCTTAGGTTATGATTTATGATAATTTTAGAATTCACTATTACAGAAATGGTAGTTAGTAAAAATTCATTCACCTACTATTGTATTTCATACCTAATACCATACTAAAATTTCCTAGCTTTCGATAGCTTATCACCCATCAGGATAGGTGCAAAGCACTGGAGCTCAGTAAAATGGGATGAATACTCCATAACTGATAACGCTCCCTGCTCTAGATGCAAGAACTCCCTGGCTCTATCGGACCTCAACATCTTAGGATATAAGTAGTCATATAATTCTGTATGAAAACTCATCCAATCCATATCATAATGATGTTATTTCTACGTAATTACACCCCACCATATTTTTGGAAGAATCCCACAACATGTACATAGTGAGGTTTACCCTCCTCTTAAGAGTCGTATTTAGATGATCAAAGATAGATATCATGGCCTATAAACATTACTCCACATCTTGTGGTCTTCTATAACTTGAATAAATTGGTGGATTCTGCTACTAGAACTCATGTTTCAACTATTCCATAGTTGGGGTAGGGTGTGGTGCTCCCTGAATGATCTTACTAAAATGTAAAAACCCCTCACATAAATGTGCCTTGGTACTTATTTATAGTATAACTACTCGTGTCATAGATATAACTACTAGAGGATCCACTAGAATCCCATGGACCATGACCTCTAGGGTATTGTCATCGCTACCCTCTTGGTGTATGACTAGAGGATGGCGCAGCAAAATACCTCTAAAAATGTCAATCACATTCCTTAGATCAATATTTTTATCAAAGTTCATAGTTTAAAAGCCTAGGTACTTCAATAGGATAGGAACAAGCCTTCCTATATAATAACACACCCCTCTACCAGCTTCATGATTTAGGTTCTGGTGACATATAGATAATATATAAGCAAGAGATACTACCTACTGCCTACTGCTAAGGTTGGGACTTGGTCAACTTCTCTGATTCAAAAAATTTTAGTTTCCAATTCATTTTCACTTGAATTTACATATTGTTTTTTACATTTATATCACATTTAATTTATACAGGTTTAACCCAATGATTCTCCAAATTATGATCCATGAGGTACCATAATCCTTAGGAATCAATATTTGGCGCCAATCTACTTCACACAATAACATGTTCCAAAATACCTATCACAATAACAATTATATTTATCATGGAACCTATCAAAACAACATGCAATAAGTGATGCATCCTAAATGTCATAGCACAATGCATGGAAAGTGGTTATTTTATAGTTCCCAACATAATACATGAGATGGAATACCCTCATATCATCGAGTTGAAATAAAATACAACCCATAATCACATCAATAATATCATCACAATTCAAGTGCATCACCCAACGGTGGAATCAAGTCTATTGTAATAGTAAAAATCTAGTAAATTGTAATTTAATTTGAGGAAATTTTTATTTTTCCTTTATTCGTGTTAGCCATGTCCGGGAATAGTTCATTACTAAACTCCAATTTCTTATTATCCCTTTCTATTGTCTCGAAATAGTAAAAAACAAAAAAGAACCTTCCTATAATACTACTTTGTAACATCCCCAACTTGGATGTCACTCAATAGTGCCCTGAGCCCCATTATCCACATGGCCTCAAGTGCATCCCCCGAATGATAGAGGCTACCGACTAGAAGTGAGGGACTAGGTGTGTCATTTTACTTCCCGGAACCAATGTGGTCATGGATGATATCTCTTGAAAAAATTTAAATGAGAGGTATGATACTTATCACCTTTCATGCTAGTCACCAATATACTAATAACATTATAAAAAAACATGATATTCCTTCCTCTATGATTCTACATTAGATGGAAGTTCCAAAAAAACATAAAAAATTGTGCTTGAGAAGAAAATCATGCATCCCTATATTTGTGTTGTTGCTAATGTTATATGGGTACATTGAAATTATGGAAGAATGAACGATAATTTTTTTATCCTTAGTGCCTCCATCTCCCATGAATATCAAACTTATTTACTTCCCAAGTATACTCTCCCCACAAGTTCTATAGTCCCTATGTATAAGATTTTGTATGCCTTTGAGACTAGGAAATCCATCCTACTTCTCACTCAAGTGATTGAGATTCCCATGACATAACTCCATGCTTCTGAGAGTTCTCATATCTATCATAAACATCTCTTTATAAAAACCCGATTGGATAAATTTTTTTATTTCACTTTTCCACCACCATGAAACCCTTTATATGAATTTACCAATTCCATACACAAACCTTAAATATAGAAACTTGCAACATTGCACTATTTTATTGAGATCTAAATCTTCTAGAACATTGACATCAGTCGCCTTCCTAGAAAACTCAGTATGAATTTGTTCCATGATTTAAATGGAAACATCACTCTTATTCAAACTTGAGAGAATAACCATCCCAAATGTGTTCCATTTTTAAAAAAATCTAGATAAAAAACACCATGTATCCACTCTTCTCTTGAATGTGAAGTAAAAATACCTAGATTTAAAGGTCCATAAATCAAGTATACTAGATGACACTCAACCTCAATTTTTTCACAGGTTCCAAAATAGGATATTTGGATGAAAATTATAGAATAAAACCATCCATAATGACCTTTTAGTCTTTTTATAACTTCTCCTACAAACACCACCTCCTATTCTACAATGCTAGATGTGGAACCGTACACAAACAAATCTAATTAACTCATTATCCTTAAAAAATATTCCCAATGTTGTTATAAAACCCTTTATTGATTTCTTTATGTGGGTCATGTATTTATATTCTAGAAAAACACATTCTAAAACCCCATCCAAGTGTATCCAGTTTGAATATCGTGAAATCATACCTTCCCTATTGCAGTTCCATCCTTATAAAACAATGTACTGTCATTGAATTTAAAAATTATAAAGGGGATAGGAGTGTATTTTAAGTCTTTAATAAGTCCATCTTGAGATTTTTTCTCTTCAATGAGACTCTAAACCTTCTGAACAAGTTCAAAGATTCTGAACTATATAGGATTAATTTTATACCAATTTTTTTAATATTAGAAACCATAAGAAAACAATATCTAATACCAATTTTTGGGTATCATGCACCAAAAGTCCACTAGTGCTCTAATATCACTTGTTGGCTATCATTTACCATAAGTCCACCAAATCTCTTATACCACTTATTATTCTTGGAACCACTAATGTAGAATATTTCCTTCCGAACCTCAAATGAAAAATAAGGTTTGGATCATCTAAAACATAAGGGAACCATGATGTTAATATTTGGGACTGAGAATCCCTTTCACCCCTTACACTACTTGGAATCACCACCATTCTATATAAAATTTCCTAAAGATAAAAAAATGAATAACTAACTTGATACAAATGGAACATGATGATAACGTAGTTCAGATTTTAATCCTCCACCATGTGAGAATACTGTAACTTCACATTAAGGTAAAGGTAAGGAAACAAAATATTTGAGTTATAATGGAACCTTTTTTTGAACACCCATCCCACAATCTGAGTTATAAGGGAACCTTCTTCCAGAAACCCTACCCAAACATAGAAAATGAATTCTCCAAGGCTTCCAAGACAAACACCCACTAAATTCTCTCCCACTATATCGCCCACATGTATTAGACTAAGGATATTTGATAGAATATTTAGTTCCTCATGTATCTCTAAATTCTACTCCCTCTGATCTTTATAATCTACCAGCCTTGTAGACTATAACCTCCTACCAACAACTTTAAGTATTTCGACACATTAGTTCTCTATCATAGCACACAAAATAAGTGGCTAGTATTCATCCTTTATAGATGATACCCATATTAGAAAACATGTAAATATGGTACTACCTCATTATAATCTATATATGAATCCCTCCATCAGTTCAAATCCATCATATCATGCAATTCTATAAATTTAAAAACCCGATTAACAATATGATCCCCTCTTACATGCCCCTCTGATGATTATTAGGAAACATTCACAAAATTTCATATTATTCTTAAGTATCCATAATATTTAGTCCTATATGAGTCAATTAATCATTCCACACTTCATTATCTAGATATATTAGTCTTTTTTTAACTCAACTGATTCCTCTAGAACTTTTATGCCTCATTCAAAACTCCTCCTATGTCACTCCCTTTGGAATACGGGTGTTCCTCCATGTTCATGCATCTAGAACCAAGTTCCCTTCTGTATTATAGTACATATTCATTGTTTTTATTATCATTCAAAACCTTATTTGTGTTAGGTGAGATGGATCCATCTGATTCTACCAAGTGTTCTTCTAGAAACCGCGTTCTAGAAGATTCCATGCTTTAACAAGAAAACATTTCTCACACTGAAGCCTAACACTGGAATTCATTTTCATGAATAGATGATGATGTTTTTTTTATTCAAGGTGGTTTTTGATTACATTTATTCAAATATTTGATTATATTACCATAGGTATTCATATTTATGGAAATATTCAAGGATATTACCAAAGTTCATCATCAAGATAGTCTCATTTCCCTAATCTTATCATTTTGGTTCAAGACACTTTTATCTGATCTTTTAATCAATAATTTAATATGGAGTAAGTTGATAGACTTGATGGAAATGATGTATTTCCTTATATGTATAATGTTATATTTAATTATGGTATCTTAATATTCATAAATGGAATTAAATGATTCAATAAAAATCTTATCAACTAGATGCAACTCCATGAAAAAAGTAATGGCAAGAAAATTAATTCCATAAAACAAATTCTGGTATCTTCAAAAATGTAACCAAAGAAGTATAATCTGAAAATATTTCCCCTATAAAAGGGTAGTGTGAAAATTTATAATTACTTTGAAACCTCATTTAAAATAATTGTACTCCTAAACTATGTTTTCATATATGGAGAATATTTTGAAAATGGTTACCTATTGAGACTGTTAAATCTTCCATTAATAACATTGAAAATAACAATAAAGGTAGACTAAAATGAAAATGAAATTGAATTTAGAATAATGATTCATGTAGATAAGATGTTTTACTAAAAAATATTAGGAAAATGATAATATTTTGCTTCAAAAAATTATCTAGGTTTGGTATAAGCTCTTGCAGATGGACATCAGAGACCATACTACACTTAATGGGTAATTCAAAACTGTAATAAAACACACCAAAAAATAAATTATAAAAACCAAAATTCACTCCCAAAAAAATAAATTGAAATGAAAATTGTGTTAAATATTTATCAAAATGAAAAAATAACAATTATAGATACGAAAATGTAATGTTTGATATGGTTTAAATCAAAAGAGAATGGAAATAGTCATGTAAACTCATTTCTTATATACCAAATAGGGCATAAAAGGCTTCAATTACATTTGAATTTTATCATGAAAACCTTTTTATATTAATATAAAATAATAATCTCTAAATTTAATTTTCTCTAAACAACTTTTTAAAATTTTTATAAAGTCCACTTTAAAGGGTTAAGTGGGAAACCTGCACAACCAATAAATTGACATGAAAAATAAAAAAGGTATAATCCCACATAAAAAACTGAAATGAATCCCAATACAACCAAATTATTTGGTCATGGACCAAACCACTAGGAACATTGGAAACGAATTCAATCTCTATTGAGTAATTCATTGCTAAAATAGATCACATTATTGTGATGAGTTGTAGCTACTGAACTTATGGGACTACCAAAATAAAGATTCAAATCCATCCACTAAGGATAAAAACATTCACAAACTGAATCCAAAACAAATGTCGTGGGTGATGACATTAGTGGATATACAATAATATCATAATAAACATTAGTAATCTCTCACATCACTATCATCAAATCATTCTACCACTGAGTTACATCATGAAATCATTGTTTTTATAAGGTGGGTTACACCAACAAGCATAATACCAAAAGATGAAACTTATCTAATCCTGAAAAAAAGTAAAGGTGATGCTCCTCCACTCATGGGTTAGGGTCATCATCAAAGACACGACTAATGAACAAGGCCAGATGGTTGAGGTGAGGCACATGAGCCCTTGGAAAATTTGTAAATAATGGGAGAAGAAACTGGAGTTGGATGAAAAAACTGCATCATTGAAGATTGAGATAAAAAAACATAAAATCTCCAAAAATATTTGAGAGGAAGTACTGAAAGGTAATGAATCCTAGAAAATAAATATTAAAAAAAATTATAACTAGCAACAATGGGAAAGGGGAAGCACCAAAAGGGAACGAATCCCAAAAAATCCAAACATCAATGGGTATTATATTCAAGGATTAGCATCCAAGTCACGAATTAAAGGAAACAAAACCCTAGGATGGAAAATCACATTCCAATAAGAAAAGAAGTAGAATGGGAAAGGGGAAAGAATAATATGGGGCCTTAGAGAATTTGTTGATGGGGTGAATCCCAAGAGAAGGAAAACCTATGGAATGATGGGATGAAATGATGAAGGCAAATATACTTTATCTTTACCCAAAGAGACTTTATAATGAACCCTATATGAAACCCAAAACAATAGCATGGCTCATAGAATTTGTTTCCATCCCTAACAGTTCTCTCATTTCATTCATTTAATTCATTTCAACCCTTATGTGTTATTCCCCTATAAGAGCAGGGGATTGTTGAATTTTACTTTTATGGTTTGAGTGTGGTATAATCAATTACATAGGTGATGAGTAAGGATTATTTAACTATATTGGTTTTTTGTGATATTATTTTTCTTTCATATTATATTTTGAATGGTTTATACATTTAATGTATCGTGGACACCGAAACAAGCCTAGAAAGTTTTTTATTCATAATATATTACTATTATCAATGAAAAAACTGACTGAATTTTGTACTCACCCCTTGAAAAGGATCTTTGTGAACACATGTGACACTATTTTCTTAATTTTTGGTATTGGAAGTTATTTTTAATAGATTCTTGGTTGAATAATTAAACTATAGTATAGTAAATACTTGTTAATGAAGTCTCAAATATTTAAATTTTCTTATTTTGATCTTTATATGGCTTTATGAGACTTATTAGATCACTGCATGTTACTTATGAATTCAATTTTCATTAAAATTTATAGGGGGTGCATACAACCTGTTGTGTTAAGGTTTTATTTCAAATTATTACTTTTATTTTAACTAGTTTTATGGGATTTAATTATATTGATTTACTTTACATATTAAGGTAATTGAATCAACATTGTGGATCAAACAACTTTTCGTTCAAGTGAAAACTCTATTCTAGGATGGTACATGAGATAGTTCACACATTTATTAAAATACCATTATGAGGATAAAGGTAATTAATTATATAAAAATGAAAAGGTAATCAATCCACAAACCCAAATTCTCCAACTAAAGTTAAATGAGTAAAGGAAATGAATATAATAAAAACATACACTATAGTATTAATCTAGTGGAATTGAATCAAGAAGTAGACATCCATAACTAAGAAGTTACTACATCCCAATCACCACATCAAATCACCATCATGCCAGAAATGAATTTCCCCTAATCTAAAAAAAATGAAAGAATAAACTCAACACAAATGGAACAAGTGGATTAATGTGGTTCAAAACATAATACTAATCCATGGGAGAACACTGAAACTTCATATTAAAGGATTGGTAAGGAAATAGAAATTCTGAGTTATAAGGTAACCTTCTTCTAAACACCATAACTAAACTCTTGGATATAAGAAAACTTTATTCTAGAAACCCTACTCATGCATAGAAGATGATTTATCCAATGTTTCCATGATAAATGCATATCATATTAAATATCACTATGTTTCCTAGATGTGGTAGACTAAGGATCATTTCAAAAATCCATAGTCCCTGTAGAAGCTCCAACTTATACATCCTCTACTACTTCCAGTCTACCACCCTTCCAGACTACAACCACTTGCATCATGATTAAAAGCCTTTATAACATTGGTGAACTACCATAGCACATAAAATAAGTGATTAGTGATCATAATTTATATATGAGATCCACAATATCCATCTAGTTTATTTAGTACCACTGCCTTCTGATCTATTTGAGAATCCCTCTATCCAGTCAAATCCACTGGATCATGCATCACCTTAACTTTACAAACTATGTGAACAATGAAAACCAATCTTACATAGCCCTCTAAAGATTCTTACATAAAATTTGAAAAACATCATGTGGTTCTTAAGAATCCATCATATTTAATCCAATATGTGTCTATTTATTTTTCTTCACTTCATCATCTAGATCTGATAGTCATGCTTCCAACTCCACCGATTCTTATGGAACTTTATTGTTGTATCTAGAATTATTCTTATGTAACTTACTATAGAATTTAGATTCTACCATAGAACATATCTCTGAAACCAATTCACCATATACATTCCAACACCTATTCATTTCTACTAATATCTTTCCAGATCTTCTAGGTGTTGTGTGAGATGGATCTAACAGAATCTTCCAAGTGTACTTATGGAAGTCATGTTCTAAAAGTTTCCACACTTTAAACAGAAAACATTTATCACACTAAAACCTAAAAATATACGACTTAGTAATTGTTTCCATATATTAATCCTTAAAATTTAACACTTGAAGACTATTCTCTGGGCTTCACCAAGTCCTCTAGACTAATTTTTTCATTCATATTCCCTTTACAGTTTTAGTATAGTCCTACACCATGATTTTGATCATCCAATACCTACTGAGAAAAATCCACCCAAAACATCAAAACATTGACCACCCATTTTGTTTTCATGAAACTAATATCCATGAATTTTTGAAGTTACAAAGGATTGATAACCAAATGATAAAGGGGTTTGAATCATTTGTTCACTTTTTAAATGTTTCAAAACTTTTAGAAACATAGCCCATGAAACTTTTTAAGATTTATTTTATTATTAACTTTTAGTAAATAATAATGTATGAAAAAGTAGAAAAGTACGTAAAGTACATGATATTTACAAGGTTTGACCTCAATGATAGAACCTACATTCTTTACATATCCACTCTCATGGGTATATGGAAATCCACTATTAGGAAGAAGTGAATACAACTTGTGTCAAATACCATTAGACACCTTCTGTCTCCTAATATGAATGATTATACTGACTCCCTTTAGTTTACAAATTTTTCTAATAAAATAATTGATCCAAACAAAAGAATAAATAATTTGTTGAAATTTCTCCATAATTGATCAGTCTGAATACTCAGTTTGATTTGGCTGGATCCGATTATCTCAATCCAATGAGTCTAGATCTGATTCTTTCAATATGAAGAGTCTGGTATAATTATCACAGTAAGATGAGTCTTGATCTAATTCTCTCAATACAATGGACTCAATACGTTGAACCCATTATCAATATGAAAAACTCAAACTCTGTTAAAATACTCAATATGATCTTTCTTAGTATGATTGAATCAATTAGATTGACTGAATACGATCTTATCAATATTATGTTACTCAATCTGGTAAACAAACATTCAACTATCTAATCCTCCTTATGATATCTCTGGTTGGAAATGACTATCACCTAATTTCTTCAGTGCTCCACCTTTTCTGGTTGCATGAAAAAACCACACTAAACAAATGATTTGAGAAAGTATTTATAGGCGACTTAGAAAAAAAAGGGAAACATGAAAACATTCCCCACTTTCTCAAATTTTAAAATATCAGAAAATATTTTTCATTTAAACATAAACTTTGACTTCTTCAAACATCCTTATATTTCTCCAAGATTTATGAAAAATTAAATTTCAAGTTTGAACTTCTCAACTCTTCATAAAACTTATGGATTTTTATTTTTAATTATTCTTCATAATAAACTCAATACGATTTATATTTCTTTCACTATGAAACTGATTTCTGTTTCTCTCTCAGTGAATCTGAATTCATTATCTTTCTCAGTGAATACGATTTCTATTTATTTCTCAGTGAATCTGAGTTCTGTTTCATTCTTAGTGAATCCAATTTATATTTCTTTCTCAGTGAATATTAATTCTATTTATTTCTCAATGAATCTGAATTTTTCATTCTTCTTAGTGAATCTTAATTTTTTATCCTTCTCATTGAATCCAAATTATGTATCCTTCTCAGTGAATCTAAATTTTGTATCCTTCTTAATGAATCTGAATTCTATATCTTTATCAATGAATCTGAATTCTATATCCTTCTCAATGAATCCAATTTAATTCTCATAATGATAGAATTATCATTACAATTAAATTACCATTACGATGGATATGCCATTACAATGTAATATCCATACTTTAACTTTTAAATTATTCAAGCCTCTCCACCATTTATTCAAAATCTTTTATCATGAAAATTTTCATGATTTGTGAGAACATTATGATCAGTGAAGCATCATCTGAATTGGTTTAGAGAGTATTAAAACATTATAAATCCTGACTTCAGAATCTTATTTTAAAACTATTTAGTAAAAATATGACTTCTTCACTCAACAAATTCTTTCATTATCTGATTAAGAAAAAGGAAAACATTCATTAATAAAAAAATTATACCACTGGTTCTTTTTGATCTGATGATCTGAATACATTGTAGATGGATCCCATTCTTTCAAAAACATTCAACTTTATTATAAAATCTCATTACAATAGACTGGATACAATTCGTGGATAATGAAAACATTCTTATACAAAAATTTAGTTTTTACCAAATAAAAAACATTGTTAAAACAAAACACTATATAGGTTCTTCAATCTCCCTATTTTTATTTTTTGAAAACCCTTGTTAACAACTTTTCCAACCCTCAATTTTTCTTCACAAATAAAATTTTGTAAATAACTCAAGTTTTTTTACTTTTATCAAAACATACACTTTCTAAAAAAGAAGTGTCCTGACACCACACTATTAGATAAAGTAATTTTTTTTAAATAATTTCATCCCTCGGTGGAATGCAAATTTTTTAGCCATGTAAAGATAAGCTTTCCTCACTTTTATGTTATCCTCTATCACTTTTCTTTTTCTCCCCCACATTTTAGGATTACCAAAACATCATATTCATAAAATAAAGATAAGTAAAAACTTATTATTAAGTAAAAATTTGTTACCTTCTCTCCCCCTTTGTCAACATAATCTAAATCAGAGTGGGGGTCTTTCTTATGAGGTTTAAGAAGACATAGGAGGAGGCTGAACATGAATTTACATCCTTAATTCCACAAACCTTTATTTCGACATTACTTTTTTAAAGATATCAACAATCAGAAACTTTTTTGAAATGCATTCCAGCAAAACATCTCCAATATACACATTCTCTGTTATAAAGTAAAACATCAAATCAATGTGTTTTGATCTTCAATGTTGGATAAAATTATTGGAAATATTGATTGAACTCTGATTATCACAAAGTATCATCAATGGTTTAGAAAATTTTACATTCAAATATTTTAGTTGAATTTTCATCCACAACATTTTAGTACAAGATTGAGTAGTTGTAACATATTTGAATTCAGCTATGCTCAAAGTTACTGAATTTTTGTTTCTTACTATTCCAACTCACACAACATTCACCCATGAAAAATTATCCTCCATAGGTTGATTTTCTATCATTATAATCTCCAAACCAAATGGCATCAGTATAACCAAGAAACTTCATCTCAAAATTTCTTTGGTATAACAACCCATGTGAATTTGTTCCTTTGATATATCTTAGAATCCTTTTTTCTACCAATATATTTGATTCTTTCAGATTACTTTAATACCTGGAACACAAAGTCACAACATAAAAAATATCAATCCTTGAGGTTGTAAGGTAAATAAGACTTCCTATTAGCTTCCAATTTTTTTTCTAATTCACACTTATTTTGGATTCACCTTTAATCAATTTTTTTCTCACTTAAATAGGAGTAGAAACTTATTTGGATTCTTCCATTCCAAATTTATTTAACAATTCCCTTGAATAGTTTTCTTGAAATAATAAAATGTACTTTTCTCTTTGTTGAACTTGTAATCCCAGGAAGAAAGTTATTTCTCTTAACATTGACATTTCAAAATTCTTCTTCATTTCTTCAGAAACTGTTTTACAAAAAATCTCCTCTATCCCCATAAAAAATTATATCATCCACATAAAAAATTACAATTAGAGCTCTGGAGTCAGAATCTTTCACATATAAGTTTCTATCAACTTTTCTCTTAGAAAAGATAAACATTATCAAACATATGTAATGTTTATAATACCAAGCATGTGGAGCTTGTTTCAGCACATACAAAGCCTTATTCAATATAAAAACTTTTTTTTCATCCTCATCATGTAGAAATCCAAAAGTTTGTTCAATGTAAACTTATTCCTCAATATCTCAATTTAAGAAATATGACTATACATCCATATAATAAACTTTGTAATTCTGATATATAACCACTAAAAGAAACATTAAAATATTTTCTATTCTTGTAACTAGGAAAAAGTTTCTTCAAAATCTACACCTTCCACCTGTGCATATCCTTTATAAGCAAGTCATGCTTTGTTACTTGAAAATTTTCCATGTTTATTTAACTTGTTTCTATAAACCCACTTAGTTCCGATAACATTTTTATTTTAGGGCCATGAAAAAAGTTCCCATGTTTCATTCTTCTCAATATGATCTAACTCTTCATTCATCTCATCCACCCATTCTTTGTGTTTAATAGCTTCTGAAACTGATTCTGGTTCAACTTTTGAGATCAGTGAAGTTTTATTATCTAATATCAACATTATTCTTGTCTAAACTAGATCCTTCTTATTCTTAATAATGTTTTTGGATTCAACATGTTTTTTTAAGGTAGGAAATTTTAAAGTTTCTTTCCCAATTTAAATTTCCTCATCACATGATTCTTTTGAATCTTGATAAGGCTGTTTTGAATTACTTTCACTATTGTTGGAATTATCCAGTTTATCCTACTCATAAATCTCAACAACCTTTGTTAAGGAACATTGGTTTTCAATTACCTTCACATCATTTGAGTCCACAAAATTTTGTAAATGTTTGTTCCAATATTTGTAACTTCTTCCATTTAATGAATAACCCATTAAAGTTTCTTCCTCATCTTTCTCGTAAAACTTTCCCAAATATGAATTTTTTATTTTGAGTAAACATGGACTTCCAAAAACATTGAAGTATTTCAATGAAGGTTTTTTTATACCACATTTCATAAGGAGTGATGTTGGTTTCCGGTCTCAACAAGCATGTATTTGGAACATGTACAACAGTACTTAAATCTTCTCTCCAATAGAATTTTGAATGTTTGTATTCTAATAATATAATTCTTCCGATTTCCACCAAACTTATATTATTTCTTTCTGCTACTCTATTTTGTTGTGGAGTATAAGGTGCACTGTACTAATGTTTGATACCATACTTTCTCATATAAGTTTCAAAATCATTGCTTTTTAATTCGGTACCATTATATATTCTCAACCATTTTATGGAAACCATCATTTCTTTATTAACATATTTTTTTAATAATTTGAACATTTCAATAGCCTCTGACTTGTGCTTCGTAAACATGATGTTTTTCATCTGAGTGAAATCAACAATAAAAGTGATAAAGTATAAATCTTCTTTTGTTTATTGATGTCTCATTGGCCCACATAAATCTGAATGAGTAAGTTCAATAGGTCTGGTAGATTGAATATTGATTCTCTTATGACTTTTGTTAGTCATATTTCCTTTTTGGAAAGTAATACAAACATATTCATTTCTTCATTTCAATTATGGAAAATTCAAAATGATATCAACTTTAGAAATATTTTTCATACTTTTATATCCAAGGTGCCACAATTTGGTGCCACAATTTGTTTTAATATTCCACACTTAAGTAACATGAGTTATTGAATTCTCTTATTTGAAAGATATTCCCACTGGTTCATTCTCCTTTTGAAATTACTTTTCTATATTTCACACTTTTAATGATACAAAAATATTTTCTGCAAAAAAATTATTTTCCATCATCATAAATTTGACTTAAACTATGTGAGTTATGTTTTATCCCATCAACAAATAAAACTTCCTTAGATTTCAACTCTTCAGCTTCAATGTCATCCATTCTGATTCCTCTTGTTTTCAAGGAACTATCATTACCAAAGGTAACTGATCATCCATCATGAATTTCAACATGTTTCAAGATTCTTATATCACCTATCATATGTTAAGAACAACAACTATTAAGTATGCATGGTTTATTCCTTTTACTTTATTTCAAAGTTGTATCAACAATAAAAGCTCTTTCCTTAACTTTCTTCTTTTCATTTTAATTTTCTTTTCTATCATAAGAAACTTTTTCTAGAAGGAGTTTCAAACAACTTTCAGTATGATGACCAGACAAATCACATATTCCACAAACTTCTTCCAAACATTAAAGTTGATTTTTTGTTGGAAAGTTACTAACATCTTGAGAATTAACTTTTCCAACTTTCTGTAAGTTGGGAAAGTTACTCATTCTACTTTCACTATTTATTCCACTTTGCTCAAACCTTCTTCTAGGTTAATAAAAAAATTTCCAAAAATTTTATGCTCTATTACCATAAATTCTATATCACTAGTAATAGCCATAAAATCTTGATTTTCTATTCAAGAAAGATCTTTCCCTATAGAAACCTTGTTGAGGTAGGAAACTTCTTTGAGCTCTAACATACTCAGGATGTGGACCATCTTTTTTTGGAGTTAGTTTTCTACTTTTAAAGATTTTATAGTTTTCTCACATCCTTTATATACCCAATATTTCCCAACACTTTTTCTATAACCTTAAATATTAAAATAATCAGATGAAACATTATTTTTGGTAAGAGAATATTTCATCTGATTCTCATATTGATCTTTCTCAATAACTTTAGAAGTCTCATATTTTAATTTCGAATCTTTGTTGAAATTTTCATTCATCTTTCTCAAGGAGATTTTAGATTTAAGAAGTTTTGATAGAAACTTGTTAACTTCTTCTTCCTTGTATTCCAACTTCATATTGAGATCTTTAATAATATTTTCATGTTCGGAAATTCTATATTTGTAACTTAAAATTTCCTTGGTGTATTCTTCCTCCTATTTGATGAAATCTTTTCTTCCATCAGTAACTTCTTCACAATATTTATTCATAGATCTAATTTATTTCTTGAGAGTTTTTTACTTAATACCTGAAACAAGATATATTATGAGTTGATATTCTCTATAATATTCTTCACCACATTCAATATCTAAGGAATATTTTGTTTTCTCAATTTTTTCAATGAAGGTTCTGAATTTTTCTGAACATTCATATTCAGAAGAATTGTTTTCAGTTGTGTCTGATTCAACTTTAATACTCAATATATTTATTTATTTTTCATTAAACTCCTTCTTATATTTATTGGAATAATTTTCTTCTTTATTATTTTCGTTCCACTTCTTCCATCAAGGTTTTTCATCAGAATCATCTCGATATTCTCCAACATTCTTCTTAGGGAAATTCATAGCAAAGCTTCCTATTCCACCACACTCAAAATAGTTTAGAATACAATTACCTCTAAACTTTCCTCTTCATCTTCGATAGTTCATGGATATAAGAGACATGATTTTATCATTCAACTCATCTTCCTATTTATCATCGGAGTCATGAGGATCAATATCTTAAATATATTGAATTTTCAACTTTCTCATAGCTTCAAAATACATTTAATCTTTCATCTTCCTTTTAAACATTGGATATTTACTCATTTCATAATAAATAATAAATTTGTGTAATTCATCAAGAGATAAATAATATTTTTCTTCTAAAGAGGGAATTTTAGAATCAAACCTATCTTGAAATTTTCTCATGAATTTATTCACAATTGTCGAATCTTGTAAGACATCTTTGAATCCTCTGATGTTACAAAAAATCTCATTTACTCTGGTGAATTATTCATCAATTTTTTCTTCATCACTCATTTCGATGTCTTCATACTAACTAAGATGTATTTATATCTTTGCTTAATTTACTTTTTTATTCCATTTGAAAACAATTTCTAGCTTTTCCCACATACTTTTTGATGTTTTGAGACCCATCACCATCTGATAAACGTTTCATGTTATGGAAAAGATAATAGAATTTCTATCATTTCCATCAACTTCTATATTTCTCTTTTTAGTAAAGGTCATTGGGGAATATTTATAAATATGTGGAATCCCAATATTAGTATCATCAAAAACTTCCAGGACAAGATATAAGAGATAAGGAATCAACCTATTTTTCAATGCATAATAAATTTTTCCATCAAATACAATATTTAATCCTACTATTGAAAGAATTTAAATTATCTATGATAAGGATTAAATAAGGTAACCTTGCCATATAACACCAATTGATGTTCTAAAGGATCAAATTACAACATATAGGGGGGGGTTGAATCAGTTGTTCACTTTTATAAGTTTCAAAAAAAATTAGAAACGTAATTCGTGAAAACTGTTAATATTTATTTCCCTATCAACTTTTGATAAATACTTATGCATGAAAAAGTATAAAAGAAAGTAAAGAACATAATATTTACAAGGTTCATCCTCAGTGTGAAAACCTACATCCTTTCCATAGCCACTCTCGCGGGTCTATGGAAATCAAATATTAAGAAGAAGTTAATATAACTTGTTTCAACTCCCATTAGAAACCTTCTATCTCCTGGTTGGAATGATTATACTTACTTCTGACATTTTAAAATATTTTTTTATAAATCATTTGATCCATAAAAAATAATAAAGACTTTTTTGAAACTGCTCATAATTTCTCAGTCTAAATCCTCAATAAAATTTGGATGGATCCTATTTTCTCAATCTGATGAATCTAGATCTAATTATCTCAATACAATGAGTCTGGATATGATTCTCTCAATATGATGAGTCTGTATCTGATTCTCTCAATATGATGAGTTTGGATCCGATTATCTCAATACGATGAACCCATTTTCAACATAAAAAACAAAAAAAAATTCTCAAATGATCAATATAGTCTTTCTTAGTCTAATTGACTCAATTCGATTGATTGAATATGATCTTATCAATATAATGTTTCTCAATCTAGTAAAAAAACATTCAACTATCTAATCCTCCTTATGAGATATTTGGCTGGAAATGACTCTCATTTGATTTCTTTAGCACTCCGCCTTTTCCGCTTTTATGAAAAAATTACATTTAATGAATGATCTGAGCAAGTATTTATAGGTGACTCGGAAAATAAAGGCGTAAAACTTGAAAACTTTCTCTACTTAGTCAAATTTCAAAATCTCCAAAAATATCTCACATTTAAACTTCAACTTTGATTTTTTCGAACCTCATTATATTTCTTGGAGAATTATGAAAAATTGAATTTCAAGATTTACCTCCTAAAATCGTCATACAACTTATAGAATTTTATTTTTGATTATTTTTTCATAATTGTATCAATACGATTTCTATTTCTTTCTTTGTGAAACTGATTTTTTTTCATTCTCATTGAATCTGAAATATCTTTCTTTCTCAGTGAATCCAATTTCTATTTCTTTCTTAGTGTATCTGAACTCTATTTCTTTCTCAGTGAATTTGATTTCTGTTTCTTTCTCAATGAATCTGAATTTTGTTTCTTTATTAGTGAATCAAAATTATGTATCCTTCTCAGTGAATCTGAATTATGCATCCTTCTCAATGAATTTGAATTCTGTATCCTTCTCAGTGAATCTGAATTTTGTATCCTTCTCAATGAATTCAAATTTTTTATCCTTCTTAGTGAATCCAAATTTTGTATCCTTCTCAGTGAATCCAATTGAATTCTCATTATGATGGAATTCCCATTATGATGGAATTCACATTACGATGAATATACCATTATGATGGAATCTCCATACTGTAACTTCAAAATTATTAAAACCTCTCCACAATTTCTTAAAAATATTTTATCATGAAATTTATCATGATTTTTGATAACTTTATGATCAAAAAACCACCCTATGACTTGGTTTAGAAAGTATTAAAACTTTCTTACTCATGAATTCTTGATCTTCATTCAAAACTATTCCGTAACAATACAAATTCTTTACTCAAAAACTTCTTTCTTTCTCTGATTATGAAAAAGGAAAACTTTCAGTAACCAACAAATTCAGCCACTGATTCTTTTGGATCTGATGATTTGAATATGATATAGAGGGATCTGATTCTTTCATCAACTTTTGACTTTCTTACAAAAACTAATTACGATGGACTGGATCCAATTCATGGATAACAAAAACATTCTTATAAGAAAATTTTAGTTTTCAACAAATTCAAAACATTTTTAAAACAAAACACTATAATGTTTCATCAATTTTAATCCATAAAAATCACTCTAAGAACCATAAAATTAATAAAACATCATCAAGAATCATTTTCCTTGTACTATTTCTCCACTATTTATTTTTTCCACAATTCGGTAGAACCTTTATTCTCAAGTGATCTTCTCCCAGCTAATTCTTCCACTAGCTCCATATTCTAAAACTAAATCCCACTAATTAAAGCTAATTTTACTTCCTCCACTTTTGAATTTTGGGTTCTTAACCATTCTTAAGAAAATTAGAAGTGATTTTTTGTACTAAGGAATGATCCCTCATATACATCCTCAAACATCTGAGGAGACATATATTTCTGATACTATATATTCTAGAACTTCTTTCATGATTCAATGGTCTTGACCTTCCAGTACTTTTGGATTTGGTGATACCATGGAAACTAAACTCTATCTGAAACTTACCTTATAGAAATTCTAGTATCTTTGAACTGATGAAATCCCTAGAAAAAATAATACTTTATCTATAATTTCAACATAGCCAAACCTAGGCATGCATTTGTCCTTTGTTCTCAACATCATTATCTACCAAAATCCAATCCTTCAAAAAATCCACCCCCTCTTATATAGGACATTCTAAAATTTTATGGCCTTCCATAAGTCAATATTCCAAATCCAGGAAAAACCAATGTCTTTCATCGCCACTCATAACAAAGAAGCCCATCAAAGGACTTTGGGATTTCCTTCTACTTCCTAGTAACAACATGGTTATGTATGATATGTACATAATAATTTACTGTGATAGGTATAATAATTCTCACCATCTATAATATTCACCAATAAACCAACAATATTACAATAAAATATGTTCTTTCTTCCTCCACGGATCTCCATTCTAAGAACATTCCAAATAGACCTCTAACTTTTTTCTTCATAGAAAACACATGAATCACTCTATTCATGTTTTAAATAAAATTTAAGGGATATAATGAAATTATATTATAAGGAAGTAGAAAAATTCTAATCCTTAGTGCCTCCATCTCCGATGAATATTGTTGGACACTTCTTCACAAGGGTACACTCCCTGAAAGTTATGTACTCCTTATGCCCAAGCTTCTACATGACTTTGAAACCATGATTTGCATCCTACTTCTCACTCAAGTTATTGATATTTTCATGTGACAACTCCCTACTTCTTGGAGTTCTCATACCCATAATACACTACTCCATCTAAAACTCTAGTTGGGTGCATTATTTTATCACACTTTTCCACCACTATGTAACCCCCTGTGTGAATTTCCCCATTCCATCTGAAAACCTTCAATATAGAATCCTATAATGTTATGTCATTCTATTAAGATAAGAAACTTATAAAATATAAAAAATGTGTTACCTTCCTTGAAAATTCATAAATAATTCTTTCCACGATCCAAATAGAAACATCACTCTTCCATGAACTTGAGAGTGGAACCATCTCGAAGGTGTTTCCCTTCTAAAAATTTCCAGATACAAAATTCCATGCATTCACACTTCTCTCAAATATAAAGTTATAGGCCCCAAAGTCAAAGTCCCATGACTCTAGTATACTAGATTCTACTCGGTAAAAAGTTCTTTACCAACTTAAAAAATGAGATATATGGATGAAACCACTAGAATCAAACCTTTTGGAATGATCTTTTTATCCCTATAAAACTTATCCAGCAAATACCCCATATCCTTCTATAATGTCATATGTGGAATCAAGACCATTTGAATCTCATTGACTCATTCTCATTAAAAAATTTATTGGTGTTGTTATCAAATCCATTTAAATTTCTTCTTTTAGGCCATGTAGCCATTTTCTTGGCCAATGCCTCTTGAAAATATATCCAAGTGTCATTAGGTTGAGTATTCCCATTATTATTTAACATCGCCTTTAATTGAATCCCATCAACTCAAACCATCCTTATTACAAAAAAATCCTATATAAATGGTGCAATCTCACTAAATCTAAAAATAATAAAGGGGCCAAGACTATCTTCCAAATTTTTCAACATGGTCAGCTCTATATTTTCAGTCTTTGAATGTGCTCTGAGCCTCCTAGATAAGGTCTGACATACCAAACTCTACAACCAATATTTGATAAAACTTTTTAATTATCAGACACTCAAACAACACTATTTTTGATATCACTTATTGTCTATAAATCACTAAAATTTTACTAGTTCTCTGATATCACTTATAGGGTATCAATCACCAAAATTATATCAGTTCTCTAATACCACTTTTTGTTCCTGAAAGAATAGATCAGAAAAATGCCTTATAGATCCACAAATGTAAAACAGGGTTTAGAGTATTTGGAATGAAAGGGAACTAAGAATTCAGTGTCTATAATTGAGAAGTCCTTATATCCCAACTGCTACATATAGTTTCCATAAATCAAGATAAAAAATACCCAAATATCAATAAAATAGATGAAAAAACTCAATAAAAACATAACATGAGGATTAACGTGGTTTGAAACTTAATACTACTCCATGGTATAACACTAAAAATTTATATTAAGGGAATAAAATTAAGAAAAATATCCACGTTTCATGAAAACCTTCTTCAGGAAACCCTAACCAGACTCTGAGTTATAAGGGAACCTTCTTCCCAAAACCTTAATCGTACAAAAAAGATGATTTATCCAATGATTCCATGAAAAACTTCTATTTGATGCAGTCCCACTATGTCACCCATATGTGGTATACTAAGGATCTGTGTTAGTCTCCTTAGTCACTCTGGTAGATCTAACTTATGCTTCCCCTTATCTTTTCGGTCTACCTCCATTCAAGACTAGGAAATCCTACCACCAACTTCAAATCCTTCGGCACATTGGCTCTCTACCATAACACACAAACAAGTGACCAGTGATCATCATTTATAGAGGAGATCTATAATATCCAGCTGATAGATATGGTACCACCACCTTATGATCTATTCAGGAAACCCTACATATGGTCAAAACCATCAGATCATGAACTTCCTTAACGTTCCATGCTCAGTGAACAACTAAAACCACTCTTATATAGCCCTATGATGATTCTTACATGACCTTAAAAAACCACCATTATATTATTAAGTAGTCAATAGAGTTAATACTATATGATTCAGTTACTACATATGTAATTTATAGTCTAAATTTTTTGGTCATGTTTCTGAATCCACCACTTCCTATGGAACTTTTTGTGCCACATTTCTAACTCCTCCTACGTCACTCCCTCTATAATGAGGATGCTTCCCAAGTGTGTGTTTCTAAAAAAAGTTCTCAAATTTTTTATAGCACTTAGTCATTGATTTTTCTATCATGTTAGACCTTCTATATGTCGGGTGAGATGCCTCTATCTAGTTCCACTAAGTGTGATTCTGGAAGTCATGTTCTACAAGTTTTCATACTTTAACCAAAAAATATTTCTCACACCAAAACCTGAAACTACCATTCATTTTCATGACTTGATGTTGAAGTTTTTTTATTCAAGGTGGTTTTTGGTTATATTTATGGAAATATTCAAGTATATTACTATAGTTATCCATATTTATGGAATGATTTATGAATATTACCAAGGGTATCCATAAAGATAATATCATTTCCCTGAGCTTATTCATTTTGGTTCAAGACTCTTTTATTTGACCTTTAAATTAAAATTTAGTATAGAGTAAATTGATATACTTAAATTAAATCATGAATTTCCTTGTATTTATCATCATATATTTAATGGAAATATCTAAATTTTCATAAATGGAAATAAAAATTTGATGAAAATATTATCAACTAGATGCAACTCCATAAAAAATATAGTGCTTGGGGAATTAATTCCATAATAATTTATAGTGTCTTTAAAACTGTGACTAAAGAAGTATAATAAGAATAAATTTCTCCTTTAAGAGGGTGTTGTGAACATTTATAATTACTTTGAAACCTTATTTTAAATAATTTCACTCTCCAACTATGTTTTCTTATATAGATAATAGTTTGAAAACATTTATCTATTGACACTATTAAATATTCCATTTATAACAATGAAAATACCAATGAGGGTGGACTAAAATTAAGTAAAATTGCATTTAGAAAAATGATTCATGTGGATAAGATGTGCCACTAAAAACATATTAGGATAATAATAATATTTGACTGCAAAAAATCTTATAGGTTTTTCATAAGTCTTTGCCGATGGTCATCATACACCACATTGTAATAAATGGGTAATTAAAAAGTATAACAAAATATACAAACTAATCAATGATACAAGACAAAACTCACTCCGAAAAAAACAATTGGAATGAAAATTGTGTTTGGTACACATCCAAATAAAAAAATAACCTATATATATAATTTAATGTTTGATATAGAATAAATGAAAATGGATTATAAATAGTCATATGAACTCCTCTCCTATATATTAAATTGGGTATAAAGGTTTCAATTACATTTGAATTTTAATTCCTCCCTTTTTATATTAATAAAATGTTTGATGTTTAATTTTCTCTAAATATTTTTTTCAAATTTTCATAAAGGATGATTTAAAGGGTTGAGTGGGAAAACTGAACAACCAATAAATAACGGTGAAAAAGAAAAATGTTGAAGCCCGTATCAAAACATGGGATGAATCCTAATACAACCAAACTAGATAGATGAAGCCCAACTAACTAGGAACCCAAGAAACTAATGTAGTATCCACCAAATAAATCACTATCAGTGGATATGTCACTATCATGATGATTTTTAGTCACCGAACATAGAATACCTACAAAATAAAGAGTCAAAATCATCCATCAAGGAGAAAAACATTCATGAACTGAAGTCTATATGAACACCGCCGACATTGGAATAAGGGGATATCTACCCATGTCAGAATCAAAATTAGGAAGATTTCATATCATTATCATCAATCCTTGTTTACACTAATATAATTCATGAAATATTCAATACTATAATTTGGGGAACACTGACACACATGACACCAGAAAACACAACCTATTTAAGCCTGCACAAAGTTGAAAGGTAATGCTCATCCACTTAAGGATTGGGGACCTTGCCTAGGTAAAAGCTAAGGGAAAAGTTTGGATAGTCTAGGAAAGGCACATGATCCCTTATAAAAGATGTAAATAATGGGATAAGAAACTAGAGTTGGATGAAAAAATCACAACATAGAAGATCAAGATTCAAAAACCAAAAATCTCTAACAATAGGTCAGAGGAAGCACCGAAAGGGAATGAAACCTAGAAAATTGAGATTCAAAAACTGATAACTACAAAAAAAACGTGAGGGAAATTTCCAAAATGGAACAAATTCTATAAAATCAAAACACCAACAGGGATGTGATTTAAGGAGTAGCATCTAAGACATCAATTAAAGGTAGAATAACACTGGTATGGAAACATTGTTCCGATATTAGAAGGAATGGAAAAAGAAAGGAGAAATAAGGGGATATGGACCTAGAGAATTTGATGGAGGGGTAAATCCTAAGAGAAGGAAAACCTATGGAATGAGTGAATGAAATGTTGAATAATAAGATACTCTGTCACTGCCCAAAGATTCTTTGTAAGGAACCTAAATAGAACCCCAAAATAATAGAATACAATGGAGAATGTGATACCATCCCAAATATTTATCTCATTTAATTCATTACAACTTTTATTTTTTAATAATATGTTACTAAGATTAATGAAAAAATTCTAATAAGTATATTACTCACTTCCATAAAGTGATCTTTATGCACACATGTACACACTATTTTCTTGATTTGTGGACTTAGAGAGAATTTTTCATGGGGGCTTCATTGAAGATTCAGACTATAATATAGTAAAAAATAGTGACTGTAGTTTTGAATCTTTAAATTTTATTCATTTTAATCCTTATATGGGTTTATGATAATTGCTATCCCACCACATGTTATTTATATATTAAATTTTCTTTTAAATTTTATAGGGGATGTATGCATTGAATACATACACTAGTTTTTCATTGTTTTATTTAAAATTATTTCTTTTATTGTAACTTTTTACGTGGGATCGATCTATGCTATTTTACTTTCCATGGTATGGTTATGGAATCATGGTGGATCAATCAATTTTTTTTTCAAGTAAAAACCCTATTCAAGGCTGGTACCTGAGATAATTCTCACATTGATTAAAAAACCACTTTGAGGATAGGGGTAATTCATAGTAATAAAATGAAAGGGAAATCAATCCAAAAACCCAAATGCTCCATCCAAATGTAAATTAGTGAAGGAAATGAAAAAAATAAAATCATGCACAAGAGTAGAAAATTGGGAAATTTTCTCATATATAGAAAAAAAAAGATATTCCCAATCTACTATGGTTGGGAAAAAATTTCTCAATCTATCAATAGGGGGTGGGTTTGTTTCTAATGAAGGTTCAGTGTTGTTTCAGAAAGTACATTCTTCACATTAAAAAACTTATGTTTTAAAAATTAATGCTTTTAATAGAATTTTACAATATATATAATTTTATAATATATGTTAATATTAGTGTTATAACAAATGTTAAAATTTTGTATTTAAAAAATGCAAGGTTTTAATAACATTTTATAACATATATATAATATATGTTTATATTATTATAATATTATATATATATATTATATATTTTATTCTAATAAATGTAAATACATATTAGCATAAATATGTTAATATACATGTGTGTGTGTGTTATTATTATTATTTTATATTATTATAATATATCCTAATATATATTATTTTATTATAATATATATATTAGCATTATTATATTATAATAGATGTTAAAAAATATGTGTTATTTATAAATTTATGCTTTTAATAAGATCTTATTATATATATATATAACATTTTTTAATTTTATTATAATATTATGTTATAATATATATTTTAAAATAACATATGTTGATATATATTAGTATATATATTAAAATATATATTATTGTAATATTATATTAATATATGATAATATATTATTATTATTATCATATTTTTATTAGTTTAATATATGTTAATATATATTATTTTAATATTATAATAAATGTTGATACTATTTTAATATTATAATAATATATGTTTATATATAATATTTTTATGTGTATATGTATATATATTTATTATATAGATATATGTTAATCTATAATATTATAATATGTTTATATATATATATATATATATTGTATTATATTATATATTAGGTGATTGGGGGTACAATTACAATCAAACTGAAAACACACACTCATACACTAAGGTCATAACCTAGTATATAGCCCCCCCTTATAGATAGTCTAGATTAAGCTCTGGTATTATATATATATGGGGAATTCATAGGCCACCCCCTTATTCTATCTCCCCCACCATTAGTCGGGGTTTATCCTTATGTTGACATCTATTGACATTGGTCGACTGTGTCATCCCCACCTTTGAGGATTCGTCTATTTGTCGGCCCATTTTGGGACCACACACCCACCGATGTCGGTTTTCCTATCGCCTGACTTCTCTGACATCATTTCCCAATGCTTTCACCACATACGTTTTTTGCATGCCTCGCCACTATACTGAGCCAATCCTGACCGATTGGATATTATAGGAACATTGAATAGCATTTGGATCATCATCGACCAACACCCCCCCACCATCGAGTGAGGCCCCATTAATCATCTCCCAAGCCAGATGTCATGGGCCCTCCATCATGTTGGTATTTGTAACCATAAAATTGATACCCCAATTTAATTGGGGGCCAAATATATGCGGTGGATGGGATTTGAACCCCAGTTTCCCACCCAGATGCAGTATTATATCATATGTTAATATATTTTAATGTTATTATATATTATAAAATATTTTTATATATGTTAATATTATTATTCTGTAATATATGTTAATGTAATTATATATTATATTACATGTTAATATATATATATTATAATATATGTTAATATTTTTATATAATATATGTTAACTTATTTTAAAACATATATAATATTCTAATATATGTTAGTTTAATGTTTTTTCATTTAACACTTAGTTTTTAATATTATAATATATGTTAATGTGTTTGATGTTAATAGTAGTAAGATAAATAATATTTATATAAATTTATACATAATATATAGAACAAATGAATATTGAATAATATATAATTGTATAGATAATTAAAATTTTAAATCCCATGAAATATAAAAGTAATAAATCATCAATGTTGATGTTTACTAAGTATCATAGATTCCCATGCCTTAGTTTTATAATAGGGTTCCCATATCAACATGTTAGTTTGGTAGATTTTGTGCTCAGTTTCTTGTCTAGATATGATGTCCTCAACAGTGGGTCTAACAACACAACTGGAACCAGCCACTTATCCACTCGAGTATTTTATATGCAACTGGAAGTTAGATAGATCAGGGAGATGAAAATCACTAAGTGAGATCCCCCAATAAGTGCCCCAATATGAGGAATGTGGCACTACATGATCTAAAAATGGAATAGGGGTCGCAATATCAAACTCTAAGACCAAACTGATGGGTGAAATATGATGCTTGGTGTCCCAACTGGTTCCCGAATTAGTGTCATATTTGGTACACCACTCTGAAGAAGGGTGTGTGGGGAATGTCTTGGATAACACCATGTATGATGAGGAAAGTCCAATCAGTTGTAGTATAATGGTATATATAGTTTTCTAAGAAGTGGAGTGACACAGACAACATCAACGTGAAGGTCGGTCCACATTAGTGTATAATGGATTTGGTGTAGCCTACAATGGCATGTCCTGAGGGTGAGGAGCACACTTTGACTGCAAAGGGATGCACTCGGCACTGTGTGTTTCACCTATCACCAACTGAAGAATCGAATCCAACTCAGTAAAAATGAATGTATCTTATGTCTCAAATGTGATCATATCATGAACCCAATTTATACTATCTCCTGAGAAAAAAATGTTTCAAAATTATAAATATTAAATAATAGAATAACAAATTAATAATAAATAATCGAGAAGTGTGATAAATTTAAATTACCATAGTATAGTATGACCCTCCAAGTCAAGTGATAAATCATCTTATCACTCACATATACCAGAGCATGTAATTAGTGTGGGGATTATGATGAAGACATCTTCAAGGATATCTAGTAACATGATACCATTCATGTGAATCACACATGGATATATATGGATCATAGATAATATGTCAATCTAGATCCTTCTTTCTTGTAAGTCATATACCACGCACCTCTGTAACCTGACTCGGTGGAACCAAAATAGGGTTTTGATATCCGAACAACCTCATGATCCTATCGGGTTGGAGCCAATCAATAATAAGAAAATCAATCAATGGAGCCACAACATCATAATGATACAACCTCATTGTACAGTATTTCGAGAGATAGGCAAGAATCTTTCCTGCATATGGAATCCAAAAAATATACAACAAGAGAAATAAATTTGGTCAATTTAGTAAACAAAGAACAATTGATTATATTCATGCATACCTCATAAATAAAAATATGATCAAATAACAACTGCTAATATGAAATGGAATGAATAAAAATATATATACACATATGTGAGTATCTCTACTTATGAATCATAAGTAAAAAAAATTCACAAATTATATAATTGGCATATATGATTTGAATAAAAATTCATACTAAACATTTAATGTACCTATGAGAAAAAGGACCCATAAGTGATGCATTGATTGATAAATATGTCACAAACCAAGGTATGAGTGTAGAGAATCAGGTCCATGATCACACTTTTAATAAAAAACAAATAGTTATTTCATTTTCTTCCATGTTTGATGCCCTGTAAAGTTCTCTATAAAAATATTCAAGGCATGTCAAACCCCAACTATACCGACCAACATGATCAAAATCCCAAATCATAGGTAGGCACATCAGACAAACATATGATGCAATGTGATATATAAATAACTTTACACCAATAAATAACAAAATTTATTATCTTGTATATATGTACAATGTCACCACATCTATATCTGGATCAATGAGGCCTAAATGGGTGTCCATCCAGGGCATCTATAACCCATCACCTCTAAGATTCTTGGGTGCATATGGTAATGGAATGTATAAATATTTATGTAAAATATACACCAAGTTGTATATCATTATACTTTTAATATTGAACTCATCTAAAAGAAGACCCAATAATATAGATACATCCTTTAATGCAATCTTCATCTCTCCATGAGGCATATGAAATGTATGTGTCTCTAGTAAATATCGCTCAATCGAAGTATAAGTGAGAAAACAGTCAATGGGTATATACCCACACATGATTAAACCATAGAAGATATACTGATGAAAATAATCGATTATAGGATATAGAGGAATATTATAGGGAAAGTGGTGGGCCATTCATACATTAAATATATGGTTTTTTCCATTATCCCATAAATATCATGATATGTGCTCACTTTGTGTGGTAAGAATCAATTGATCCTTAAAGCGTAGATATAGTTTTGTTGATTTTATCTATGTAAATGGTTAAACATATGGTAAAAATATATTTTAAATAATATATATATTGATTTGAAAAAAATAAGAAAATTAAATTCATCATCTAATAAACTATTATACATTAAAAACAATAATTACAATAATCAATTGAACTAAAAAATCATATTAGGCGTGATGATAAACCCACAAAGTTATCATTTTAAGGAAACTTTCTATAATTATTCCCATATACCCTAAACCAAACATATCATTATCACATCCCTTTATTCCAGGGCAATCCATTTTATTTCTCATGTGTGTAAATTTCAGACAACTTTTTCCACACAACCATGATAGTTTCGACACTAAAATTAGAAGATATAGATGGTAATTTAATATTGACACATATCTAATTAGGATCCACTCTAAATTGTAAAAATATCATGATGTATTTATTTTATGCAAAATATTGACATAAAACTCCCATGATAGGTGAATTTGGGAACATGTTACAATTACATGTGAGAAAAGCATCTTGAAAGCTTAAAAGTAACCGAATTCATAGGTGTGCTTATCTAACAAAACTATCATTACCCCACCAACACTAGTCAGTGGATCCTGGCCCTCTTTAACTTCATCCCAACATACTATCCTATGAAAATGATACACCTAGTATGATATAGAACAAGTTTTATTGAAATCAATATAGTGAACCAACTTATTCATACATGATTGTTACATCATTTTTAAGATAAAAAACATAATAGTGATACAATCCAAGATCCAAAAATTCATTATCTTGGGAAATTTAGGCTCATACATCACTTGTATATAATAAAACATAAAAATTATTTAAATAATTATTCATAATACTTCTATAATATATCACATTCTCCTTAGTACATTTAATCACCTGAGGATATACATAAAATAAAAGGGTGATCTAAAATCCCAGTAAAGGAAAGAATTATATAGAAGGAATGAGAGACATGAATAAATGGTGCATGGGTGAGAATAATCATCATCATCATTTCATAAGAATGGGATCATCTTCATAAGAATAAGGTAAAATTTTGATAAATCCATGGAATGTGGAATATGCATAATAATGAAATATCATAACATAGCAGTGAAATACCACACATAGTTTTGAGAAAATCTAGCATCATGGTCAGGCATAAAATATGTGAATAAATCATATCATCATAATTTTGAACAATGATAATATCATATCTATGAATAATACACATAATATCAAGAGATATATCACATTAACCAATGCATTGGAGAGATATATAATTCTAATCTCACATATTACATTATAAAATGCTCATAAGCATGAATTCCACATGGAAAGTGAATATATAACAATCATACACATGAAATAAATCCATGGAAAGGGATGGGTCTCATAAGGGTGTCATAAATAAAAATTTAGGGAAAAAACTTTGGGTTTTTCAACTTAATAATTGGGATCATATTTTTGGAATTACATATCATTTTTCTTTAAAGAAGAAACAAATCAACATGAATCAAAGAGATGTTTTAAAAACTAAAGTCCGTATTGAAAAATCTTTATAATTGGTTTAAAAGTCCTATTGATATGGTAAAAACATGTATATACATAAAAATAAAAGTTAATTTATTATTAATGGAATATTTAAGGATAATGGAGGAACATCCATACAGAGAATGATGAGATATAGAATTTAAACCAAAAAGAAGGAATTGGGTTCGCAAATCCCCTTACTTTAAATCCTACTTTATTTGTCACATTTCCGCCTCCTAAATAATAAACCTAGGTTTATTAAAACATGGAAAAAGATGTCAATTATGTTCATTTTTTCACAATTGATCAATTATAATCATTATATTAAATTTCAGAATTCCCTTTGTCAATGGTAAAATGTTTTGATATCATATTTTCCTTAAAATACTCAATCTTTCTTTTATTTAATTATGTTGCTTTATTGATACTTATACATTATTAAGAATAACTCCAGAATCCTAGAAATATAGATATTTATAAATTTATATAATATAAATAATTTATTATAATCATCTGTAAATATTGGTGATAAGAAAAGAATTGGAAATGTCCTCATTGGCGGTTAACCGACCGTTAACAGGACATTTTCTAAAAAAGAGGTGAAAGATATATATTATGTGTATATTAAAAATAAATTTTTTATAGGAATTAATATTAGCAAAATCATGTTAATGTATGGTTTTATTGTTTTAAGAAGGTTTGTATTAGAAAATAAAATGAAGATAGGGATTTTATAAAAGGAAAACAAAATATTAGATGAAAGGACATTACTGCTTTCTTGAAGTTGTTTCTTTTCTACAACCCTTAACTTCTTGAAAGCCTAGAGTTTGACTGCTCTGGAATGTCCCTAATAATTATATGTGAATTGAGATTGGAGATTTTGGTATATATTTGAATTTATAATTTGTAAGGTAAGTGGTTTTTTATGGTAGGGGTAAGGGTTATTTATACTTGAGGAGAGGGGTGTTTTATGGAAACAAATATTGAATAAATTATAATATCCAAGGTAAACTTTTCAATAGTGATATGTTTTACTTTATGAATCATTTATAAATAAAATAAAACTTATTTAGGAATTTTAACTTCTTTATAAAACTAATTCATTAGTTTATTAAAATGGACTTTATAAAAAATAAAAAAAATTAATTTTAATGGAATACTTTTGACTTTAGACTTTGGAAAATACTTTTTCAGGTATAGAATACAATTTTATTGTTTTTAAATGACTCATTTACCAAATTAAATATTTTTTTTGTTCAATAAAACATTTCTATAATTGATTTGGTCATTATTACATCATGAATGATGTAATTTAAAATACATTGGTTACAAAAAAACTATATTTTTACTATTCACCTAAAAATTAAAGTATTTTAGAAAATTATCAAAAAATAAACCTTAGAAAATTTTGATGTGTATATTCTAAAAATAATATTAATTTTATTGAAATAATTTTATACCATAGGTAATTTTAATTTTTAATATACAAAATTGTGATTTTTATGAAATACAATAAAATATAGCTTGTTAAAAATGTGCTTAAAGTTTCTTTGAATTTTTAATCTTGATATTTATTTTATGGAATTATAATATATATATTTTAAAAAATTAATCATGATAAATATTATTAATATTAAATTTTATTATTTTGAGGTCAAGTTATTTTTCTAACGGTCCAATTACTATTCCCAACAGTTTGGTTACTATTCCAAGTGGTAAGGTTATTATTCCAATAGTCATGTTACCTCTAATAAATATCACTTTATTACTCTATTCCATATATACTATAATTCCTCCCAATGTTCAATATTTTCCTTTTCTAATATCTTGATTGGTTTAGTAATATTTTGCTTCTTTTCCATAGTGTTATTCGTGGGGACGATAATTCTAGAAGATCGGGTGATCCAAATTTTTCCATTCTATTTTTCTTATTTTATATTTTTTGTCCCATTGTAATGTTTTTAATTTTCATGGGTTTGCAGACTAACTAATTTAATGATCTCTATTAACGAAAACAGTTTTTCTAGTTTCTCTATATAACGTATGTGTATAATGTAATATAATATAACACACATTTATTTAGGAAAAAATATCTTTTATAAAGCCTAAGTCGTTACATTATTATCCCCTTTAAAAATTTCAACTCATATTATCAGTTTAGAAAAGATGAGGGTACTTCTGTTTCATCATTTCCTCTAATTCCCACATTGCTTCTTCATATTAATGGTTCCATCACAAAAATTTAACAAGGTGAGTTGTATTGTTGTGTAGATCATTGTCAATACGGTCCAAGATCTTCATCGATTGATCCTCATAAGAGATTTAATTATTCAGTTATACCTCCATGGGATTTAGTATATGTGAAGGATCAAGTATACACTTCCTCATTAGTTATATATAAAACATGTCATGAACTTGATACATGTATGGTGGAATTTCTAGACAATAGGTCACTACTAATATGTGATAAAGGATAACAAAGGAGCTAATGTACCAAGTTCTAGGATTTATTTTCTTTACAAATTGCATGACCCTCTTCCATGGTGGTATTTTAAGGAAAACTTTGTCTTATGTATCAAACTACATGTCCCTTCAACAGTTTTCAGTATATCTCTTATATCGACTTTGGGTATCTTTTATATATTGTTAGATGGATTGAACCTTATCTATCATCTCTTTTACAAAATCGATTCTAAGTAGATTTCATTCACCAACTTCATCCCAACAAGTAGGAGTTCTGCATTGCTTCCCATACACAGCTTCATATGGAGCCATTTAAATAATCGAGTGGAAGGTTTTGTTACATGAGAACTCAACTAATGGGAGATTTAAATCCTATATTCCTTTATCTTCCATTGATAAGGATATATGTATGTCCTCGAGTGTCAAAATGGTCATTTCAAATTATCCATCTATTTTGGGGTGATAGGTCATACTGAAATTCAATTCAGTATTCATATCATGTTGGAGAATTATCTATAATTAAGAAGTGTAAAGACTCGTAAAATTCAAGGGAATTTTTTTCTTAATTTTCTTTGGAATTTTACAAGAGCACGGTTTTTGACGGCACGTACTTCTGAGGCCCGGTGTGCCCGGAATTAATTTCCGAAGTTTGGCTCTGGTACGTTCAGTGAACGGATGAGCGGGAATTTCTAACTTTTGAACCGGTGCCCGGAATCGAATTCCGAGGGCACCGATGAACTCGCAACGCCGATATTCTCTTAAGGAGACCTTTTTCGAGGTTGCGTTTTATGCGGAATGAAAGTTAGTTTTGGGGAAAAATTAGAAGAAGTTAAATAAAATTGTGGAACACAATTTTATTTTTAACTTGTTGGTTAACTCCTCCCAAAGGGAGTTAAGGTGGGACCCACATCCACATAACCTCCCTTGAGAGGATTAAGTGTGGTGGGTCCCACAGGAGACCTAACTTTTGAACTTCCCTCTTAATGTGACCTTTGAGTTTCTTGCCAACTCCTTGCATTTAATTAATTGAACCAAATTAATTAATTAATTTGAGTGTTTGAATTCTTTTGAATTCATTTTTCCAACATTAAAAAGATAGATTATATACTTCTTTTTGGGTTGGCATAAACCTTGTGGGGAGAACTAAGAAGAGGAGAAGAACTCTTGGAAGACCACCAACCTCTCGAGGAAGAACGTTCCACGTTTCCGAAGAACGTGAAGCAACACCTCTGACCATCTTCAACCGGAGTAAGGAAGGGAAGCACCGCCGCCTACGAAGTATACAAAGGGTGACGTCTCGGCTCGACTTCACCGAGCTCTTCTCCCACCAACCTAGACGAAACGATGCCCGACCTCCGCGACGCTTGTCTTCCGCGGGTCGTTGAAGAACTCCGTTCTTGAAACCGAGGTAGGGGTTTATTTTATTCTTTTGTTCATGATTTATACCCGTGATTATTTCTTCATGAAATTTTTCCAATTTTTAGCAAATAACCCAAGGGGGCCGGACTGCATGAACACGACCGACCCTCCTCCTATTCATGTTGATTCTGTTGTCGATTAAAATGGGTGTGGCGCGGTGCCGTCGCACCGCGCATGATCATACGGTAAGAAATGCGCAGCGTTGTCGCGCCGCGTCGTAAAATAATGCAAGGACGCGACGTCGCCGCGCCGTGTCGAAGAAAGTTTAAGGCGCCGCGGCCGGAGCGGGGCCGCGGCGGAGGGGCGTGGTGTCGTCGCACCGCGCCGGACAACGAAGGCCGCAGCCGGTTCCGGGCCGCGGCGGAACGAGAAGACCGGCGGCCAGCCGGGCCGCCGGTGTCGGAAGCCGGAAGGGGGACCAGCCTTGCTGGTCCCGTTGTGGAAGAACCGGTCGGCCAGGTCGGGCCGGTCGGAAGGGAGGAAAAACCGGGGGGAATTAATTCCCCCGGCCAGCCCTAAAACGGTCCCCCATAATGAGGGGGGGGGGGGGGTTTCACAAAGGGGGGCAGGCGGCCCCCCGTTTTCCAGCAGCTCGGCCTTCGGCCGAGCTGGCAGCGCGCGGTGCCGGGCCGCGCCGGGCTGGGTCGACCCTGTCCGTGGCGGGTCGACCCGTTTCGGGCCAACCGGGGGGTCTCGGGCTGGGACGGCCCGGGCCCGAAACCCCCGTTACCGAGCGGTTTGGATTCAAATGCCCATAACTCGGGCTACGGACTTCCAAACGACGCGCCGTCAGCGGCGATGCGATCCTTGGATCGAGACGGTCGTTTCGGTATATTGCACTCAAGGTTTCAGATTACTTTGAGTTCGGCCGGGTTGGTTCGTACACGAAACCAACCGGGCCCTCGGAGCGGAAACGCTCATATCTTGAGCTACGAACGTCCGTTTGACGTGCCATCAGCTTTGTTGAGTTCCTCTTAGTGAGACAGATCTTTTGGAATACTCCGCCCAAGGTTTGGACGCAGGTGGAGTACGGTCGGGTTGGTTTTTCCTTAAAAACCAACTGGGCCCCTGGGACGAAAAAGCCAATAACTCTCAGACCGGGCGTCCGATTGACGCGCCGTCTGTTGCGTTGAGTTCCTGTTGATGATACAGAACTTTTGGATACATCAACTCTGGAATTTGTGACAGTTGATGTATCAGCCTCTCGGCTCGTGGAGCGGACCCTCCCGAACGAGATTGCTGTGTGCGGGAACCCTAGAGCTGGCTGCGACTGCTACTGTGACTGTGACGACGACTGTGCAGAGATCCTCAGTGGATTCGACGACGACGACTACATCACTCAGCGATCCTGTGTGGATCAGTGCTACCAATCCTGTGTGGGTCCGATCCAGTGTGGGTCTGCGCTCAGCAGTCCTGTGTGAACCAGCGCCTACAGATCCCGTGTGGGTCCGATCCTGTGTGGGTCTTTGCGGGGGTTATTACCTATCGATCCTTTGTGGGTCCAACGACTTAGATGGATCAGTGATCATCTCTATCGTCTACCGAAGAAGTATACCTGTCTGAGCTGAATCCTATTGCTTTCCTGTGTGGATTGTGTTGTGCTATCCTGTGTGGATTTCTTTTTGCTTTCCTCTATGGAATACGTTTACTTTCCTATGTGGACTGAGTTGTAATTGGGCTCGGAGGTTGGAGCGTATTGGAATTTATGACTTAGGTATATGTATGGGCATATACCTAAGTAGTGTCGGTTGTTACTTCGTGATTGTATCTTTCTTCTGTGGTTTATCCTTTGTGGATTTTGGGAGACCTTCGGGGGTCTCGGGGTCCCTACTGAGTAGCTTATACTCACCCCTGCACGAGCTATGCCTGCACTACGTTGTGTTGGTTGTAGACGACGGATAGCGTTGATCGTGGTTGAGGATCGCAGAGCAGGACGGTACTTGGAGGTGGACCATTGGGCGGAACGTGCTCGGAGCGGACGGCGGGACCTGAGGAGCAGTGGAGCTATCTGTACCCACCCTTTAGGTGGGATTTCCAATGGACAGCTCAGCGTAGCGGCTTTTACTTTACAGTTTCTTTTTTCCCTTTCGAGTTGTACTATACTTTCAGTTTGGGTTTTTATACTGGCCCATTTACTTTTCCGCAATTTCAGTTGTACTCTATTTTTACTTAGTGTTACTATTCTGCTTGCTTACTCTGTGGTGCTTGTTTACTTTTCAAAGGAAATGCCTTCCCTTTTTACCGGGATTTACGCCTTGGTGCTAGTCGCCAGCCCCTGGCCTATGGATGACGGGCTTGGGGTAGTCATGGCACGGGCCCCGAGGACGGGTCGTGACAAATTGGTATCAGAGGAGTTCAGTTCTACCGCGAACTCTGATCTTTTCTATGTGAAGCAAATGTGTTTAGCATATTGAGTGTGGTTATCAGTCCAGGGAGTCCAGTGTTGGTGCGGCGGCTGACGTATCCGTGCACCAGGACCCTGACTTCTGATTTTCGACTTAATGCACGAAAACATTGATTGCGTGTGTGTTTCAAAGTTTTCTTTGTGATTACGTTATATCAGCTCACCAGGCATACTGTTCTGACCGTGGCGCACCTGTATCCTTTTCAGGATGGCACCACGACGGCAGCCAGCTAGGGTTCCAAGAGTCGAGCGTGATGACAGCCCACCGAGCGACGAGGCCTCGGTGCAGGTCCCTTTATCAGCAGTGGCACCGGCGGTAGCACTACCCGCCGAGCCACCGATACTTCCAGCACCAGCCGCTGACGATGCACGTTGCCTCAGCGCACTGCATGAGTTTCAGCGCCAGCGACCTCCCAGGTTTCATGGGGAGACAGACCCCCAGGCAGCCGAGGACTGGCTAGAGGCAGTCGTACGAGTTTTCAGGCTAGTGAGGACACCAGCAGACCTCATTGTGATCCTCGCTGCGAGCCTACTGCACGCAGCAGCGGGCCGATGGTGGAGCTTGATGCTTCAGGTGCACGATGAGGCATCTCTTCTTTGGAAGGACTTTGAGAGCCTCTTTCGCTCGGAGTTCATCCCAGCCACCCTCCGTGCGGTGCGCATTCAGGAGCTTCTTCAGCTGCGGCAGGGCAACATGACGGTCGCTCAGTACTCGGCGAGATTTACTGATCTCTCGCACTACTCGACCGACATGGTATGAGACTCATTATTCCAGGCCCGGACCTTTGAGCAGGGTTTGAGACATGAGATCAGGGCATCACTGATCTCCCTCAGCATTCCGACTCAGACAGGAGTACTGGAGCGGGCCCTTTTGATCGAGAGCTTTCTTGCTGAGTCTACACCAGCGCCGTGACCCACCGCAGGGCGGCACGTGGCAGAGTCATCTGTAGCAGGTAGTCAACAGATGACTCAGGGGTCCAGGCAGACCAAACCCTTAGGCAGATGACATCAGGAAACTGGCTCAGCAGTGCAGGGCACACAGCGCGGATCCAGTCTTTCGAGAGGCAGGCAGTGCTACTCGTGCGGCGGGCAGGCCCACATGGCTCGTGACTGCCCGACCCGCCGTGCCGAGGAGCAGCAGACGGTTGAGGGACCACCGAGGAAAAGGCATAGGGTCGACCGTGGCGGTCCGCAGGGAGGAGGCGGACGAGGCAGAGGAGCTGGCCAAGCAGCAGGTGGTGGGCGACGCTTTGAGGCTTTACCACCACCACCACCAGGAGGTCCACCCTGACCATAGGGAGCTGGCGGGCAGAGACAGGCACAGCTCCAGGCAGCAGAGGCCTACGACCACGGCGCACCCGAGATGATTCGAGGTACTATCTGTGTCTATTCCACCCTTGCTGCAGTACTTATAGACACAGGAGCGAGTCACTCTTTCATAGCCACTTCCCTTGTTCAGAGCTCGGAGATTCCTACAGAGCCGTTGGCTCGATCCTTACGGCTAGAGACTCCTACGGGAGCAGACTCGATGATTACGCACTGGTGCCGGCAGTGTGAGCTTACTCTAAGAGGTGAGAGCTTCGGCTGGGATCTTCTTGTAGCAGCGTCGAGGCCTTACGATGTCATCTTGGGAATGGGTTGGTTATCTACGGTCCATGCACAGATTGACTGTTTTAGGCGCAAGGTGCGATGTGTACGCACCGACGGGAGCAGGTTCACCTTCACCGGCGAGAAGGGAGCCTTAGCAGCACAGGATAGACTTCCGTGGAGGAGAGGACAGCCCATCACTCATCAGTTGGCTAGCCTCATCCTAGGAGCAGTTGACGTGCGGAGTCCTGGTTTTCCTGCAGTGGTGGATCAATTTGCGGACGTATTTCTCGACGACGTTCCAGGGCTACCTCCTCGTAGAGAGGTAGACTTTTATATTGAATTGTACCCCGGGACAGCCCCGATATCGACCTCAGCGTATCGGATGGACCCCACTGAGCTTCAAGATCTACGGGTACAGTTGGAGGACTTGCAGGGCAAGGGGTTCATCCGACCCAGTGTTTCACCCTGGGATTCCTCGATTTTGTTCTCCAAGAAGGCGGACGGGAGCTTGCGACTTTGTGTTGACTATCGTCACCTGAACCAGGTGACAGTGAGGAACAAGTATCTGCTACCGAGGATTGATGACCTCTTTGATCAGCTCAAGGGAGCACGGTGGTTCTCGAAGATAGACCTCAGGTCAGGCTATCATCAACTCAGAGTTAGAGACGAGGACATGCAGAAGACGGCCTTCAGATGTCGGTATGGCCACTATGAGTTCTTGGTTATGCCCTTCGGCGTGAACAATGCTCCAACAGTGTTCATGGCCCTCATGAACAGGATCTTTCAGCCATACCTCGGTCGATTTGTCGTGGTCTTCATTGACGATATTTTGATTTACTTGACCACTGAGGAGGATCACGCCTACCACTTGCGAGTTGTACTAGACACACTCCGAGAGCACCAGCTTTATGGTAAACTCTCGAAGTGTCAGTTCTGGATACGTGAGGTCCACTTCTTGGGACACGTCATCTCTGAGGCGGGAGTTGCAGTGGATCCTGCGAAGATCGAGGCAGTGTTAGCTTGGGAGCCACCCAGGAGCGTGACGGAGTTGCGGAGTTTCTTGGGACTAGCTAGATACTATCGGAGATTCGTGCCAGACTTCTCTAGAGTTGTGGCACCACTCTCAGCTTTGAAAAAGAAGGGGAAACCCTTCATATGGTCAGACAGATGTCAGCAGAGCTTCCAGGAGCTGAGACAGAGATTGACCAGCGCACCTATCTTGAGGTTGCCTGAGGAGGGAGTAGGGTACGTAGTTTACTATGATGCATCAGGGACCGGACTCGGATGTGTCCTGATGTAGGAGCGGGCAGTGATCGCCTATGGATCACGTCAGTTGAGGACGCATGAGAAGAACTACGCTACCCATGACCTGGAGTTAGCAGCAGTGGTCTTTTCTCTGAATACATGGTGACACTACCTGATGGGTGAGCGCTTTATAGTCTTTTCTGATCATCAGAGTCTCAGGTATATCTTCTCGCAGAAGGACCTGAATCTGAGACAGCGGCGATGGATCAAGTTCCTCTAGGACTATGACTTTGAGATAGTCTATACTCCTGGGAAGGGGAACTTAGTGGCCGATGTCCTCAGCAGGAGGATGGGCATTCAGCTACTTGAGGAGGCGACGGAGCAGCTAGCCTCTTTGTAGATATCCTTCGTGGATAGAGATGGAGTAGCCTTCCTTCAGTCTCTCACAGTCACTCCTCCACTTCTACAACGGGTTAGGGAGGCACAGCGTGGGGACGCTGACTGTGAGACGCGGCGTGCACAGATATCCTCAGGATAGGCACCTGATGGTTTCTCCTTTGGAGCAGAGCACGACATCCTTTTCAGAGGACGTACCATGGTACCAGTTTCTTTACGGGAGGAGGTGCTGAGAGAGTTTCACACTTCTCCCTTGGCGGTACATCCCGGAGTGGCGAAGATGTACCAGGATCTCAAACGACAACACTGGTGGCCAAGCATAAAGAAGGTTGTGGTAGAGTTCGTTTCCCGATGCCTCACCTGCCAGCAGGTGAAGGCTGAGCACCAGGTACCAGCAGGCTTGGTTCAGCCCTTGGAGGTTCTGGAGTGGAAGTGGGACAGAATATCTATGGACTTCGTGACTGGACTTCCACGCACTTCTAGAGGTCACGACTCCATCTGGGTGATTGTCGACCGACTCACCAAGTCGGCACACTTCTTACCCATCAGAGAGCAGGGCTCAGTGGAGAGTTTGGGACGACTTTACGTTCAAGAGATTGTACGGCTTCACGGTGTGCCATCATCTATCGTCTCCGATCGAGATACTCACTTTACTTCCCGGCTTTGGAAGGGATTGCAGGAGGCGTTCGGGACGCAGCTACGTCTGAGCACAGCCTTTCACCCTCAGACAGATGGTCAAACAGAGAGGACCATTCAGACTCTCGAGGACATGCTCCGCGCATGTGTCCTCGACTTTGGTCGTAGCTGGGAGGACCACCTACCCTTGGTGGAGTTTGTGTACAACAACAGCTACCACTCCACCATCGGGATGGCACCGTATGAGGCGTTGTACGGCCGACCTTGTAGATCTCCTTTGTGCTGGACAGACCCCGGGGAGTCAGCACTTGTGGGACTGGAGATGGTCCAGGCCATGACAGAGAAGGTCCAGGTCATCCAGGAGCAGATGAGGATAGCTCAGATCCGGCAGAAGTCATACGCTGGTAGGAGGCGGAGGCCACTAGTGTTTGAGGATGGCGACCACATCTTCTTGCGGGTCTCACCTCGACGTGGTATACAGAGATTTGGTCGGGGCGGAAAGTTATCTCCGCGCTTCATCGGACACTTCCAGGTCCTCAGCAGGATTGGCGAGGTGGCTTATCGCCTGGCTCTACCACCTCAGTTACACCGGGTGCACGACGTCTTCCACGTATCTCAGCTGAGGAGATACGTGCACGACCCGACGCACATCATTGACCATGGGGAGCTTGACGTTGACGATGGGGCGACTTTTGCGGACGTCCTGGTGGAAATCGGGGATCGACAGAAGCAGGTCCAACGTGGATGGTCGATTCCTCTAGTGCGCATCAGATGGCAGCATGGGAATCTCCAAGAGAGCACTTGGGAGCGGGAGGCTTAGATGCGTGCTCAGTACCCTCATTTGTTTTACTAGTTTTGATGTATCTTTACGGGGACGTAAAGCCCTGAGGTGGGAGTAATGTAAATACCCGTAAAATTCAAGGGAAATTTTTTCTTAATTTTCTTTGGAATTTTACAAGAGCGGGGTTTCTGACGGCACCTGATTCTGAGGCCCGGTGTGCCCGAAATTAATTTCTGAAGTTTGGCTCGGGTACGTTCAGTGAACGGATGAGCGGGAATTTATAACTTTTGAACCGGTGCCCGGAATCGAATTCTGAGGGCACCGCTGAACTCGCAGCGCCGATATTCTCTTAAGGAGACCTTTTCCGAGGTTGCGTTTTATACGGAATGAAAGTTAGTTTTGGGGAAAAATTAGAAGAAGTTAAATAAAATTGTGGAACACAATTTTATTTTTAACTTGTTGGTTAAATCCTCTCAAAGGGAGTTAGAGGTGGGACCCACATCCACATAACCTCCCTTGAGAGGATTAAGTGTGGTGGGGCCCACACGAGACCTAACTTTTGAACTTCCCTCTTAATGTGACCTTTGAGTTTCTTGCCAACTCCTTGCATTTAATTAATTGAACCAACTTAATTAATTAATTTGAGTGTTTGAATTCTTTTGAATTCATTTTGCCAACATTAAAAAGATAGATTATATTCTTCTATTTGGGTTGGAATAAACCTTGTGGGGATAACTAAGAAGAGGAGAAGAACTCTTGGAAGATCACCAACCTCTCGAGGAAGAACGTTCCACGTTTCCGAAGAACATGAAGAAACACCTCCGACCATCTTCAACCAGAGTAAGGAAGGGAAGCACCGCCGCCTACGAAGTATACAGAGGGTGACGTCTCGGCACGACTTCACCGAGCTCTTCTCCAACCAACATAGACGAAACGACGCCCGACCTCCGCGACGCTTGTCTTCCGTGGGTCGTTGAAGAACTCCGTTCTTGAAACCGAGGTAGGGGTTTATTTTATTCTTTTGTTCATGATTTATACCCGTGATTATTTCTTCAGGAAATTTGTCCAATTGTTAGAAAATAACGCGAGGGGGCCAGACCGCACGAACACGGCTGACCCTCCTCCTATTCATGTTCATTCTGTTGTGGATTAAAAAGGGTGTGGCGCGGTGCCGTCACACCGCGCAGGATCATACGGCAAGAAACGCGCGGCGCCGTCATGCCGCGTCGTAAAATAATGCAAGGACGCGATGCCGTCGCGCCGCGTCGAAGAAAGTTGAAGGCGCTGTGGCCGGATCGGGGCCGCGGCGGAGGGGCGCGGTGCCGTTTCACCACGCCGGACAAAGAAGGCCGCGACCGGTTCTGGGCCGCGGCGGAACGAGAAGACCGGCGGCCAGCCGGGCCACCGGTGTCGGAAGCCGGAAGGGGGACCGGCCTTGCCGGTCCCATTGAGGAAGAACCGGCCGGCCAGGTCAGGCCAGCTGGAAGGGAGGCAAAACCGGGGGGAATTAATTCCCCCGGCGAGCCCTAAAACGCCCCCCCCCCCATAATGAGGGGGGGGGGTTCACAAAGGGGGGCAGGCGGCCCCCCGTTTTCCAGCAGCTCGGCCTTCGGCCGAGCTGGCAGCGCGCGGTGCACTGCGCCGGACCGGCACCTGGCCGGTCCGCCAGGCCCAGCCGGGCCAGGCCGCGCCGGGTCGGGTCGGGTCAACCCGGTTTGGGCCAACCGGGGGGTCTCGGGCCGGGACGGCCCGGGCCCGAAACCCCCGTTACCGAGCAGTTTGGATTCAAATGCCCATAACTCGGGCTACGGACTTCCAAACGACGCACCGTCAGCGGCGATGCGATCCTTGGATCGAGACAGTCGTTTCGGTATATCGCACTCAAGGTTTCAGATTACTTTGAGTTCGTCCGGGTTGGTTCGTACACGAAACCAACCGGGCCCTCGGAGCGGAAACACTCATATCTTGAGCTACAGACGTCTGTTTGACGTGTCGTCAGCTTTGTTGAGTTCCTCTTAGTGAGATGGATCTTTTGGCATACTCTTCCTGAGGTTTGGACGCAGGTGGAGTACGGTCATGTTGGTTTTGCCTTAAAAACCAACCGGGCCCCTGGGACGAAAAAGCCAATAACTCTCAGACCGGGCGTCCGATTGACGCGCCGTCTGTTGCGTTGAATTCCTGTTGACGATACGGAACTTTTGGATACATCAAATCTGGACTTTGTGACAGTTGATGTATCAGACTCTCGACTCGTGGAGCGGACCCTCCCGAACGAGCTTACTGTGTGCGGGAACCCTAGAGCTGGCTGCGACTGCTACTGTGACTGTGACGACGACTGTGCAGAGATGCTCAGTGGATTCGACGACGACGACTACAGCACTTAGCGATCCTGTGTGGATCAGTGCTACCGATCTTGTGTGGGTCCGATCCTGTGTGGGTCTGCGCTCAGCGATCCTATGTGAACCAGCGCCTACAGATCTTGTGTGGGTCCGATCCTGTGTGGGTCTTTGCGGGGGTTATTACCTATCGATCCTTTGTGGGTCCGACAACTTAGATGGATCAGTGATCATCTCTATCGTCTACCGAAGAAGTATACCTATGTGATCTGAATCCTGTTGCTTTCCTGTATGGATTGTGTTGTGCTATCCTGTGTGGATTTCGTTTTGCTTTCCTCTGTGGAATACGTTTACTTTCCTGTGTGGACTGAGTTGTACTTGGGCTCGGAGGTTGGAGCGTATTGGAATTGATGACTTAGGTATATGTATGGGCATATACCTAAGCAGTGTCGGTTGTTACTTCGTGATTGTATCTTTCCTTTGTGGTTTATCCTTTGTGGATTTTGGGAGACCTTCGGGGGGCTCGGGGTCCCTACTGAGTAGCTTATACTCACCCCTGCACGGGCTATGCCCGCACTACGTTGTGTTGGTTGCAGATGACAGACAACATTGATCGTGGTTGAGGCTCGCAGAGCAGGATGGTACCTGGAGGTGGACCACTGGGCGGAACGTGCTCGGAGCGGACGACGGGACCCGAGGAGAAGTGGAGCTATCTGTACCTACCCTTCTGGTGGGATTTCCAGTGGACAGCTCGGCGTAGCGGCTTTTACTTTACAGTTGCTGTTTTCCCTTTCGAGTTGTACTTTACTTTCATTTTGGGTTTGTATACTGGCCCATTTACTTTTCCGCACTTTCAGTTGTACTCTGTTTTTACTTAGTGTTTACTATTCCGCTTGCTTACTCTGTGGTGCTTGTTTACTTTTCAAAGGAAATGCCTTCCCTTTTTACTGGGATTTACGCCTTGGTGCTAGTCGCCAGCCCCTGGCCTATGGAAGGCGGGCTTGGGGTAGTCACGGCACGGGCCCCGAGGACGGGTTGTGACAAGAAGTTTACCTTGGATCATGATCAAAGATGATAAAAATTAGTTCCTCATGCAACCTAACCATTTCATTTAATTATATATTAGTAAATCATTCAAGTGATAAATATTCCTGAATAGTGATGAAGTGGGTAGTCTTGGTAAGTTTATCCACCACAACCCATATTACATTTCTTTCTTTAGATGTCTTCAGGAGAAAAGTGACAAAGTCCCTAGTGATATTTTCCCATTTCCATGTCAATATGGGAAATGGTTGCATCATCATATTAGACTCCTGTTGATCAAATTTAACTTGTTGGAGTACAAATAACTTTGAGGTGTACCCAATGATCTCCTTCATGTTGTCCCACCATAATTTCTCTTGAATATCATGATCGATCTTGGTACTTTAAGTATGGATAGAGAAAGATGAGTTATGTGTATTGTCCAATAGATCTTTCTTTATCTCAGGTTATGTAGGCATAAAAAGTCTAGTTCCAAACCAAATGAAACCATCTTAATCAATTTGGAATTCATGAAGCTTCCTATCCTTTACTTATTTCACCTTATTTTGAAGCCCTAGATCATAACTTTGTACCTCCATGATCTTCTCTTTGATAGTTTCTTGGGAAATCATTTGGGAAAAGAACTGTGTATTCCATGTTGTTTTGATTTCTAGATTTATTTTTTGTATATCCAAGAAGATATGGTCTTTGTCAATCCACATCATGGATAGAGTAGGAGGTTATTTTCAAATAAGATAATCAATTAACTTATTCACCTTTCCAAGAAGGCAATGAATAGACCAATCATAGTCCTTGATCATCTCTAACTATCTTCTTTGACACATGTTCAAATATTTTTTTTAAATATATACTTTTGACTCTTGAGATCTTTATACATGCCACACTTATCACTAAAGAGGTATTTTTTCTAATTATTCAAGAAAATATCATAGCTTCTACCTCTAGAAAATTTGTTGGGTAGTTTTTCTCATGGATATTCAACTATCACGAGGAATATGCAATCACTTTATCATTATTCATGAGTACACATCCCAAGCCTTTCTTTGAAGCATCAATGTATATCATAATAACTTATATGCATGATGGTGGTGTGAGTATAGGTACATTGATTAGCCTCTTCTTGAGCACCTTAAATATTACTCACATTATTCTATATAGACATAATTTACCCATTTTTGTGTTAACTTAGTTAGAAGGATATAAAATCATAAGAAATTTCTCAAAAAATGTCAATAGTACCTAGATAATTCGAGAAATATATGGATTTCCATGACACTTGAGGGTCTATATCATTCCTCAATTGCCTTTCTCTTTTAAGAGTCTATATAAATTCCCTCAATTGTGATCATGTTCTCTAAGAATGTGACTTGTTTCCTAAAAAAATCACACTTCCTAAACATAACACACATTTTATCCTTTCTTAATATCATAAATACAATCCTTATATGATCTTTATGTTACTCATTTCTCTTAGATTAGATGATAATATCATTGATAAATACTGCCACAAATTTATTAAGGTAGTCTCTAAAGACTCTATTCATCAAATCCATAAATATTACAGGGGAGATAGTAAGTTTTAAGGGTGTCTCTTTGGAATCATAGTGAACATATATTGTACGAAAGGTTGTATTTTTATTATCAACCTTCTTTGACTTCATTTTATGATATTCAAAATGAATATATACCTTTGAGAAGTATTGAGCTTCTCACTGTTGATCAAACAAGTCATCAATCCTTGGTAGGGGATACTTTTTATTTATGATGATCTTATTGAGATCCTAATAATTGGTACACATCCACATTGATCCACCTTTTTTTGATAAAGAGCATTGTCACACCACAAAGTGATGCACTAGGGTGTATGAACACTTTACCCAAATTCTCTTGTAGCTTCTTATTTAACTCCTCGAGTTCTATCAAGGCCATCCTATAGGGGAATTTGGATATTAGAGTGGCTCCACGTATGAGTTTTATTTAGAACTCTACCTCATGGTCTAGGGGAAGGGTGGGTAAATATTTAGGAAATACATCATTGTATTCCCTCATGGTGTGAATTTTCTCAAGGTTCATACTTTCCTTCGACTCAACCATTTGGTAAAGGTTTTCTTTTTTGTTTGGTATCAACACCCACAAAGTTGAAGGATTTTACAAAGGATATTCATGATCTTCCTAAAATTTGTACATGAGCATTGTATGGTTCAGAATATAGAGAGATATTTCCTTTTCCTCATATTTGATGTGAGCTCTATATAATTAGTGTTAATCCATTCCCATTATAGTGTCAAATTCCACCAAGGGAAGGTCACGAGATTCTATGGAAGAATCTTCCCATATACGCTAATAGGAGAAGAGTTCGACACTTGGGTTGGATTGATCACAACACTATCTATTTTTATAGATATCTCTACTTTGAGGTATTGGGGTTTTGATTCAACAGTTCTAGCAAACATTCCGGATATAAAAGAATGCATAAAACTAGAATCAAATAAAAAATATTCCATTCTTGAGTGAATAGTAAGTGTACCTTATACAAATTAATTTTCATGTTCCACATTAGCGGTAGTAGTGGTATAATATATCCATTTATCCTTTGGATTTGGTGGTTGTTGATGATGATTACCCTTAAAGAATCGTGGTTTAGTGCACTGGATTTCATAGTTCCTTTGCTCCCTACAGTTGAAGAATTGAACCATGGGTGGTTCCTTCCTTTACTCCATCAAATTGGTCGACTTCTTCATGCATCTTTGAAATTCATGAGCTTCATGGAATTATATTCCACACTTGAATCATTCCCCCATTAATTTGAGATAATCCCCATGACATTTCTTCCTATACTTTTGACATGGTAGATATTTTTGACATGTTGGTGGTTAAATATTCTTTCCTCCTTTTTCATTCAATTTGCTTTCTCGAAACTCTATTTAATTTATTATCTTCATAAACATGGGACCGTTATCTAAAATTTATCTCTACTTTGATATCACATCAAACTACTTCTTCATAACTCCCAAATTCTCAGATATCTAGATCCTTTATGTGGTTTTATTTTAAACCACAAAATAATCTATTTATTTTTTATATCATTATTGATAACAAAACCCGAGGTGTATCTTGCAAGCCTTGCAAAAATTTCCTTGGAAGTCACAACAGATTCACCATCCTTTTTTCTTACAATCTAGTAAATATCTATCCATCTTTTTTGAATAGTTAAAGGAAAATACTTGTTAGGAAATAAATTCGCAATGTCTTCCCACTCCATTTCTTTCATTTCATCCTTCATCTTGGTATTATTTATCAAAACCCACTATTCATCAGCCTCTCCATCTAAATGATAGAAATGCAAGGTGGATTTCTCCTTCTCAGAACAATGGAGCACAGAAAAGATCTTATCCATTTAGTTAAACCATTATTTTGCAACAAGTGGATATGAATATACACTAAAATTCGGTGTTCATTGTTGCATAAAGGACTCGATGGTCAGTTGATCCTTCTTGGTTGAAGGTGGATGTTCCATGAATCAAGTTATTTTTCCTATCTTGAGACAGATTGGTAAGCATCGCCATGATTTTTTGAGCTCCACCTATCCTTGTATTTGGGATGTCATGCAGTCAATCAATGCATTGTCCCTCACATGTGTTGTTGGTTTGGTTTATCCTGATTCCCATCATTTTCTGATACAGAAAAGGTTTGAACAAAATGTAAGTCAAAAAAAACATGAATAAATAATTTATTATTACGTGAAAATTAATTCTAAATTCATATATTATGGGATCTCGATGTTTATATTTTTTTCTCAAATAATGCTTCTAGGACCAATAATTAATTTAGCTGTATATCATTCAAAATGGTTTGTATAAAGTTTGTAATTAACCGAAGCATAATACCTAGGAGTTTCAAACCAGACACATTAAGGCCTCTTTTTCATGTACTAGGTGAAGATAGAGTTAATACTTAATTGACTCTTTTGGGTTATTACCCCTATGTACATACGTATCAAAGCCACATCCACCTGTAGTATTAAAATTGGGATTTTATTGCTTGAAACCCACAAGCTATTATACTTTACCAAAATATAGGATGTTTACCAATACTGGAACTTATCCTTATATTTTTCATTAATGTATTATAATCCTAATTACCAAATTAACTAAAATTTTCTCTAATACCAACTATAGTGACCCAAATTCTTTTTACATGATGATGACATCATTTTTAATAAAAACAACATAAAAGTGATACAATCCATGATCTAAAGTTTTAGTATATTGGGGAAATTAGGATCATACATCACTTGTACATAATAAACTTAAACCATATTTAAATCCTTATTCTTAATCCTCCAAAAAGATCTCACATTCTTCTAAATACATGTTATCACCTAAGGAAATACATCAATGAAAGGGGTGAGATAAAATTTCTATAATGTAAGGAACAACATATAAGGAATAAGAGACATGAATCAGTAGTGCATGGGTGGGAATAATCATCATCATAATTTTATAAGCATGGTATCATCATCATAATCATGAGGGAAACATTTGATAAAGTCATGAAATTTGGAATATTCATAGTAATGAAAAATCATAACAAAGTGGTCAAATACCATACATAGTTGTGAGCAAATATAACATCATTTTCACACATAACATATGTTCATAAATCAAAACATCATAATTGTGAAAAAATATAGCATCATATTCACACATAATACACATAATATCATGAGATATATAATATTACCCAATAAATTGGAGGTATATATAATTTTAGACCCACTATTCACATCATAAAATGATCATAATCATGCATGCCGCAAGGAAAGGGAACATATAACAATCATAGTCATGAAATAAACCCATGGAAAGGAATTGATTTTATAATGGTGTCATAAATCATACGTTAAGTAATAAACTTTGGGGATCCCAAATTAATAAGGGGGTCATATTTTTGCATAAAATATCATTATTCTTTGAAGAAGAAACAAATCAATAGAAGTCAATGAGATGTTTTCAAAAATAAAATATTTTTCAAAAATATATTTGTAAGTGGATTAGAAGTCCTTTTGAACATGGTAAAATCATGTATATACCAAGAAAGGAAACCTATAAAATTGTGAAAGTATGCTATAAGGATAATATAGGAACATCCATACTAAGAATTATGTGAAAGAGAAGATAACCCAAAAAGAAAGAATCGGGTTTGAGAATCCCCATACCTTAAATCCCGCTTTATTTCATTGATTTTCTACCTACTGAAAAATAAAAATAAGTTTATTAAAACATGGAACCATATTTGAATTATGTTCATTTTTTTCACTGTTGATCAATTATAATCATTGGATTATATTCATGGATCCTAATTAGTCCTTCAGTTCAACAGATTTTTCATAACTATATGAAAAACCTGAAAGGAAAGATGTATTTTAAAATCACAGCAATGGACTATAAGAAAGGGTGGAGAAATTCCCTCAAAACACACCTATTTTGCAAGATTTCACTAGAAAATATTGGGTGACTGGGTTCTTGATCATTTGTAGAGGATTTTCATGATTGGTCAAAGTAGATACACCAAGTTTTTGTTGAAATTGCACTACAAAAATGATTCAAAATAATGAAAGGGGTGACCAAACAGAAATTAAATTATTTTGGAATTGGCCAAACATACACATAATGCCATAGAAATTCTTAGATGTCCTCAAAATCTGAACATGTGGCTTAACATCAAAGAGGACACCCTTCAGGTTCTTCACATAGACTACTCTCACCCAGACGGCCTTATTGAGTGACTATCAATGATAGCTAATAAATCCTTCATATTTAAGAAAATATGAGGGAATTTAGAAATCATTAAAAAATAAAATAGAAAAAAAATAGAGAAGATGTAAAAGGATGGAAAAAGGATTTGGGGATACTGGTTCATATCAAACTAATGTTTCCATAATTCATTAATCTTGGGACTGTATTTTTTACCAACATGGTATTTTTTTAAAAACTTTTATTTAATTTGATAAAAGATAAAATTGGATACAAAAATTGTTGAAGGGATCCAATAGAAACACAAAACGATTTCGAGTGTGTAATAGAACAATCGTCATAGCCAAACCTATGTCTTTCTAAGATTTGGTGTAAAGGCCATCCAAGATTTATGAGTAGTGTAGGAAGGGAGATAATTTTCCACATTCTATTCAAAAAATAATGAGCTCGTGATAGGTATATCAGTGATAATAGTGTAGGGTGGGGAAAATATGTAAATGCTTTGTTAGTTTGTTAGAAATTGTTGGGAAGGGGGTGTCTAGAAGGTTATAGTGGAGTTCGTAAATATTGGACTTGTGGGATGTATGGTAGAAATATTGTATTTGGAGAGTTATCAACTACTTTTGATTGGTGGGTTAGGCCACAGGCCATGGGAGATGTGCCTTCAAGGGAGATCCTTCTCCTTCTTTATTCCTCTTCCTCTTCTATTAATACATTTTCTTATTCCCTTCTACTTCTATATATTATTTTACTGTAATTTCTACTATTTTTAATAAAAGTGACAACTATTATTCTATCACTCCTTATTGATTCCTATCAATTGGTGGTTTCAATGAGATATTTATAGGGAGAGAAAATGACAAGAGATAGGTTCTTGAATATGAGTTTTCGGGAGCAATCGTAGTAGCTTGAACCAATTTATAAGAGAAGTATAACAGGCATAGGAACTCAAGATAGTTGTGGAAACATATATGATGGGGCAAGGAAAATGATGTTGGAGGTGCAGAAACAAACTACATTAGAACTTATGCATAATATGCTAGTGAATATGGCTGATCTTCGAAAGGAGCAACATGGATTTCTATTATTACTAGAGAAATTTTCTACGTGACAAGTAGAAATAAGAAACCAGAGTATTGGAGTGGTGAAAAATCATAATGAATCTGATCCAATTGGGTCAGAGGATTTATCCAAGACAAAAGAAATATTTCTGAACCACGTTTAATCAAATGAGAGAGGGAAGAAGCAACAAGAGTCGCTACGGGCCAAGTATTTTGAGGTGAAAATTGTCCAGATGACACTAGTGAACAAAGTAAACTTACAAAATCTAAGGAAAAAACTATAGAAAATGGAAAGGTGTGGGTGGAATCCAGTTAGAAATTTTTAATAGAGAGAGGAAATGGTGTTCTTAAACCATGTTAGAATGTCTCTTCTTTTGTGAAGGTATCGAGGAAGGAGGAAATGACTGCAGCAATTACAGCACCACTGGCTTCATCCTTAACCTCAGAGGTGCTCACATCCATTCCTCTATCTTAAATAATAACAGAATACTGCAAGGGAGGTCGGGTGGTTGAAAAGGCAATAGTAGCGAGTTGCGAAGAGCTTTAAATGGAAATTGTTGGTATTGAGATTCGTAAAGAACCGCCAAACTGTAAAGTGCAATATCATGAACAAAATATTTTTACTAAGATGGAATGGAAAGAGGCCATTATAGTCAAAGTGATTCTTCAAGGGAGGATTTAAGTATGATGACAACGTGAGAGACTGAAGACATTTTCAATAAATCCAAGATGCATTCAGCCCTTGTATCTGACAATCAATCTTCATGGTTGTCAAGGCCACCACCAAATCTTCCACCATGGATATGTTCAGATGTTTTTCACTTTGGAAATAAAAAAAGGGAACCATACAACAAGATGAGAAAACATCTCATGAAAGGAGTGGGAGTTCCTTATAGTTTCAACTTGTAACCTTGTGGACAAGGAGGTTTTAATATGGCAGAATTGATAGGTATATGGGTGATAATAATGTAGGTTGGGGAAAATATGTAAATTCTTTGTGAGTTTGTTACTTTGTTAGAAAGTTATTAGGGGGGGGGTCTAGAAGGTTCTAGTGGAGTCCATAAATAAGGGACTTGTGGGAGATGTGATTTTCAGGGAGATCTTTCTCCTTCATTACTCTTCCTCTTCCATTCATACTACTACTTCTTCTTCTTCCTTTCTTCTTCCATCTCTTCATTTAATGTAATTTCTACTGCATTTAATTGAAGTTCCAACTGTTATTCTCTCTCTCCCTATTGATTCCTATCAGCTCAAGGATCCAATCAGAAGATAACAAAATCCTTTGAAAACAGTATCTATGAAGATGTTGGTGTTTAGAAGCAAATGAAACCACACTTCTCATGTGCTCTCAGGACTCCTAAGATGACACCCACAAAATTTTGTATTGTTCCTGTGAGATAGACTTCTCTAAAAAAGTCATAAGTCGGTTCAAAAAAATATTTAGGAGTTTATAGATGTTGAAATGGAAACCATACCTCACAACGCGGTAGAATTATTTATTTATAGATGATAAAATAAGTAAAACATATAACTCACACCAATATGAGACATGAATATTAAAAATATCTAATACTCTTAACACTCCCCCTCAAGAAGAGACATATATTTATCATGCCTAACTTGTTACATAAAAATTGGACACATTGTAAAGTAACCCCTTTTGTGAGAATATCTAAAAGTTGATCAAAGGTTGTGAATATGGCCGAAAGTGATCTTATTATTCTCAAAGTTTTCTAGAATGATGTTATAATCAAATTCAATATTCTTTGTATTCTCATGAAATACTGGTTTTGTGGAAATATTTATAGCAGCTTAATTTTCACACCAGATATGTGTCGATTTCTTAAAAAATATACTCAATCTTTTGTAGAATTTATTTTTCCCAAATAGTCTCTATAGTCACATATTTCATGGAACAACACTCTAACTCTGCACTTAATCGGGAGACAACTGTCTACTTCTTGCTTCCCCATGAGATCAAATTTCCTCTAAAAAATACTAAAAAATCTGAAATAGATCTCCTAGAAAAGAAAAATCCATCATAATCTGCATAAAAAAATGCCTCAATATCTTTTTGTCCATGATCAGAATATAGAAGACCTAAACTTATATTAGGTTTTTTTGGGGATTCCATAAACTGAATTTTCTAACAACACAAGCAATATCGGGTCGATTCATCATCAAATACTTATTCTTCCCAACAAGTTGTCTATATCTGTCAGGTGAAGGAAACATCTTGGTGTCAATATGAAGTGATTTTTATCTAGGTTTGAGGGGAGAGTAAACCAAATCAAATCGATTCATTCTAGTATACTACAAAATATTGATAATATACTCCCTGATATAGAAAAAAATCGGTACATATGGAGACCTCAATCTCCATGAAATGTCATAGTGGACCCAAATCCTTCGTGTGAAAATTCTAAAGAAGGATTCGATTCGATCAATGTCTGTAGTATCACTGCCAATAATGACAATGTCATCCACATATACTATCAAGATAATGTTGTATTTTGTAGGATTTGTGATAGAAAATAGAAGAATATTTTATTCTTTGACACATGTCAAAGCTAAGCACAATGGTGAAAAAGCAGTCGAACTAAGCACGAGGTGAGTGTTTGAGGTTATACAATGATAGAAAAATGTGAAAAACCTTGAAAGACTACCCTTGAGCAACAAAGTCTATTGGTTCCTCCATATAAACTTATTTCTCAGGAAAACAATAAAAAAACATTTTTAACATCCAGTTGATGAAGAGGCAAGTGATAGGGGTAATGTCCCGGTTCAAGAAGCGGACCAGAGCCCCCCCCCCCCTCATACCTGGTTGGTTGCGCGGCCTCAAGCGCATTTCCCCGAACACTAGAGGATTCCAACTAGAAGCGAGGGTCTTGGGTGTGATAATGGGGATACTATGCCCTCATTTGAAAATCACACAGTGGAAGTAAACATACATACAAGAGTGGAAGAAGTAATAATGTCATACAAAAATAAACAGCGAAAGTCTGGAAATAATAAACTGGAGCCCATATATATATTGAAAGATGCATGATACATATTTCTAGGAAAGTATCCAAACAAATCACAATGATTTAATATAAAACAGTACTAAAACAAAGTACAAGAAAACAGATAAACACGTCCTCAGCATCTCAAGCCTAAGCTTGGTCCCATGCTCTCCAACTCCACATCATGTCAAGTACCTAAAGTAGATGGGCTCTTTCCCTTATATATAACTGCAACAGTATAATCTATTTGTGCCCAAAATCATGTCCTAAATAGGGTGTGATATGAATCCAAATAGGCAACCACCATAAGAAATGTGCCTAACAGTCAGTGAATATATGGCAGGTAAAAGTGTAGAAAACAGTAAACAAGGAAATACTCAATAGTAACAATCCACAATTTCAAATATCAAGAAACAACTAATCAAAGTAGATAACCACAAACAGGTAACCTTATAGGAAGTACTCACAGCCTATCCCCTCTGGTCCTACCTAGTATGTAATTACAATAAAACCTCTGGGAATCACACACCATCTCACCCCTCTGGTTCATCTTAAAAGTAGACTCTCTGAGGAAGCACTCACCGTAAATTCCCCCTATAGTTTTGTATCGATACTAAAGGTGCTCTAGGGAAGCACTTACATCACATTCCCTCTGTAGCCCACGTCGAGGAACTACAGACACTCTAAGGAATCACTTACGTCAATTCCACCTATGGTCTAGCATCATAATAATATAATAGACACTCTGGAAATTACCTTACGTCAATTTTCCCTATGGTATTACTACACCAGGATCTCACGACCCTGGGTAAATCAAAAGAGAATAGAAATGTGTAATGGCCAAGGTAAACCTTAAGAACTACTTGGCTAACCAGTCTATAGCATATCAGCATATCAGAAAAGATTATCACACCATCCTACGATACTAGGCATGGGAAACCAACTGCAGCCTAACAGGAAAGGCTAGACTAAAACAGTCATAAACAAACACGAATGGAAAAAACATTCAAAGCATTGAAATTCACCCTAATCACAAGAAATTGACCTCTACTAAAGAAAAAAATCAAGGAAGGTAAACAATAGGGATAAAATAGTAAACACGCAATACCATGTTCATGGGTACTGGAAATTTTTCACATATAACTCAAAGACATTCAATAGAAAGGCACAAACCACCTACCTGGTGTTGGAAGATCAATATACTTGAGTCTCAGGTCTTGAATCACCTTAGAACACTGAAGATGTATGAAAATGTCTAAAACATTCAATAGAGGATAACTTGAGAAAGAGGAGGAATCATGAAACGATGCTCAAGCAGAAGGAAGGTCTTACCGATGCGATCCCAATGCAATCGGCGATGGTCAAATTGGGGTTCATATGCTCAGTCAGGGGCTCGGAAGAAGATCGTGGTCGTATGAGAGCTCTCGGCCGAACGAAACCAATAAAAAGGTGTTTCTGGTGATTAGACATGACCTCAGTATGATTAATGAAAAAAATAAAGTACACAACATGTACTTTTGAATTACACAAAGTGTAATCTCCGTTTCCGTACTCCGCTTTAGGAAGCCTCCAGATCACCCCCACATGGTTGTGTGTGTGGCCATTACACGGCCAGCACATGGCCTCCTACAGCAACCCAATACATGGCATGTACTAATAAAGTACATGGCGTGCACTTTAGAAATTTCCAGAAATTCCTCTTTTTCCCAAAAATGACCAGAAAAGGAAAACATACCTGAAAAGAAGGTCCGAGTTCTTACAAACTTCCCCGCTTAAAGAAATTTGTCCCCAAATTTCCCTAGCTCGGAGGGGTATAAGAAGAAACTCCAAACAGCTCCATCCATTGCAATCATACATCGGCCTCCCTCTCCCACGTCTCGTCCTGTACTCGCTTGTACTACCATAGCACTCGTACTAGAGGAACATACCGGCCATGGAGAACCTTCATACTGTGATAAAAAATCTGGATAACATGCTCCTCTAACGACGAATCCACCTCCAACATGACTTCCTCAGGTTGGAAAGCATGATACGGGTCTGAGAATTAATGTTGAAGCTGAGAAATGTGCAAAAAGTCGTGTATAGCCTGATACCTCTGAGGTAACTACAACCGATAGGCCATCGGTCCAACTCTCTCTAACACCTCAAACAGCCCGACGTACCTTGGAAAAAGCATATCTTGTCTCTTAATCCTCCTGTGTCCCAACCTCGGTGTGACACACAGGAAAACCTGATCCCCGACCTCAAACTCCAGAGGTCGTCTCCACTGATCAACAAAAGTCTTCTATTGAGACTGTGTAGTAGCCATCCTTTTCTGAATCAACTCTATCTGCTCTGTAGTCTCTTGAACAAGATGAGGTCCCAACAAAGCAGCCTCTCCTACCTCCAGCCAACATAAATGTTATCGGCATGGCCTACCATACAAAGCCTCATAAGGTGCCATATGAATAGTTTTTTTAAAACTATTGTTGTAGGAAAACTCCACAAGAGGTATGTGCTTCTCCCAAGAACCACCGAAATCCAGAATGCATGCTCAGAGCATGTCCTCAAGCACTTGAATAGTACACTCAGATTGGCCATTTGTCTGAGGGTGGTATGTTGTACTCAAAAGCACCTATGTACCCAAGACCTTCTGAAGCCGCTACCAGACACAAGAGGTAAAACGAACATCCCTGTCTGAAATTATGGAGTGTGGAACTCCATGTAGACGTACAATCTCTCAGATGTACAACAATCCCATCTCATCAACACTGAATCTCTCCTTGATCGACAAGAAGTGATCAAACTTTGCGAGTCTATTAATGACAACCCAAACCACATCATTCCCTTGAGGCGACCTTGAAAAACCGGTCACAAATTCCATCACGACATCATTCCACTTCTTCTCGGGAATAGGTAACTACTGAAAAATCCCTGCTAGTTGCTGATGCTTCGCCTTCACCTGGTGACAAGTGGAATACTTCATGATGAAACCGACAACATCCCTCTTCATACCTATAAACCAATACTGATAGTGTGGATCACGATACATCTTGGTGATTCCAGGATGAACAGCCCAAACAGTGGAATGAAAGTCCCGCATCAGCTCCTTATGTATGCCTGATGGAACACATATGCACCCATGGAAATGCAACATCTCATCCTCACCTATGGTCTATCTAGGAATAGGGTCCTCCCCTGACACACTCTCCCTTAGGACTAGGCCTTCAGAATCTGATAGATGTCGTATTCACACTCGATCAAGAAGATTAGAGGTAACAGCTACAGAAGAAAGAAAAGTCTAACCCTATCTATTGTGAACCTCCAAATACATCTCAAAGAACATAGCCATAAGCTTACACTAACTACTGTCCTCTTGAACTTCCAGTATCTAAGTCCTCCTGCGCAACGCATCAGCCACTGCATTTCATTTTCTAGGCATGTAGGCAAGATCAATGTCAAAAGACTAAAGGTACTCAACCCACCTTCATTTTCTCAAATTCAGATCACACTTAGTGAAGATGTACTTGAGACTTTTGTGGTTGGTGAAAACCACAAAATTCTCTCCCAGAAGATAATGTCTCCAACAACGTAAAGCATGAACAACTTCCGCCAAATCAAGATCATGCGTCGGTTAATTCCTCTCAAGGGGCCTCAACTGCCGAGACCTATACGCAATGAATCCTTCCCCCTGAATAAGCATATCTCGCAGCCTGATACCTGAAGCATCATAGTAAACAGTGTAGCTCTTGCCCAGATCTGGAAACACTAGTATCGATGTTGAAGTAAAACTCCCTTTCAGCTCCTGAAGGGCTGACTCACAAGAATCTGACCATAAAAACTTCGCACCCTTCTTAGTCAGACCTGTCAGTGGTGCTTCTAAGTGCGAAAAGTCCTGTATGAAACGTTGGTATTATCTAGCCATCCCTAGAAAACTGCACTCCTCAAAAACATTCTTTGGCTGCTCCCAGTAAACTACTGCTCTCATTTTCTCTGGGTCTATTGACACTCCTGTCTCCGAGATAACATGACCCAAAAAGTGAATCTGGTCCATCCAAAAGTGGCCTTTTGAGATCTTATCATATAACTGATGCTCTCTCATTATACTCAAAATGATCACAAGATGGGTTGTATGGTCATGTCGAGTGTGAGAGTACACCATGATATAGTCCATGAAGACAACCAAAAAAGCATTCAAGTATGGAAGGAACACACGGTTCATCAGTTCCATGAAAACTGCAGGCACGTTCGTGAGACTAAACAGCATAACCATATACTTGTATAGACCATACCTATTCCAGAAGGCTATAAGAGGTATATTTGATGGTCCAACGCATAACTAATGATAAACGGACCTCAAGTCAATCATCGAGAACACCCGGTCTGCTCGATGCTAATCAAAGATATCATCAATCATTGACAAGGGATATCGGTTCTTAACTTTCAACTTGTTCAACTTCCGAAAATCTACATAAAGTCTGAGGGTTCCATTCACCTTTTTCACAAAAAGGACAGGCGAACCCCAAAGAGAAGTACTGGATTAGGTGAAACCCTTTTCCTGCAACTCCTCCAACTATTTCTTGAGCTCTTGAAACTCTGGTGTATCCATCCTATAAGGAGGAATGGACATCAGTGCCACTCCTGGCACAAGATCAATCGAAAATTCTACCTTGTGCTTAGGAGGCAAACCTAAAAAATCCTCTGGAAATACATCTATGAAATGATCCAACATTGGAGGAAAGTCCATCTGCAAAGTCCCCTAGTCATCCAGATATAGACTAGAAATCTAGACTGTAACTCCTCCTAACCCATGATTATCGGGTCCCGCTCTGCTTGCCTCGACATCCCATTCACCCTTATGAAGAAAAGATCCACCCTCTGGTAATGTGAAACTCACCCTATGGTGATAACAGTCAATGAATACCTAGAAGGGAGCCAACCAGTTCATTCCAAGAATGACATCATAGCTTGTCATCTCTAGGTTATAGAGGTCCCATAGAAAGTGACACCCACAAACCTCTTGAGGGCACTCATAGCACTGACATACACTATATGTTCTTGTCCCCAACAGAGTGTCTAGTGTCAATATATCGACATAAGAAAAGATGCAGAGCCCAAGGCTATCTACAATAGAAATAGATAAAAATTTGTGGGAAGACCCTGTATCGAAAAGAGATGAAGATAAAACTAATACAACTAGGATCGCACCTCTAACTGTAGAGGGGTCGAGATCCTACTCCTACTGGGTCTACTCCACTACAAAAGTCTGGCCTACTCCATGGCCATGTTACCCTACCTGACCACTCTGATATGATCCACCCTATTGTCACTGAAAGACTGGAGAATGGCTACCATGACCACGACTTCCACCTCGGTCTGAATGGCCGGAAGAACTCCAGTTCCCATACAGGTGAGAAACTAGCAGAGCTTCTCCTTTACGAGGAGTCATAGATAAACCCCTATCACCAGCTTCTGGTGAGAAAACCTAACAGAAACGCTGAAGGTGACCCATCTTATCACAAGATCAGCACTCCAATGGGTCTCTCTAGCACTGCGGCCTCGTATTTCTAGCATTCCCACACTGATAGCATACCACATGTCTTCCCTAAGGTGTTTCTCGCCTCCTCGGATCCCCACACGTAGACTCCCTACACGCTTCCTGCTGTCGGAAGGATGGACACTAGCTCCGGATGTCGAGATGGCCTGGCTCACTACTCCATAATCCCTCATATTGTGCTCTGTGATCAACGCCTGGTTGAAGATAGAAGGTATGGAAGTCAGCTTGAAGATATTCACCTACGAGCAGATGTCCTGTCTGAGACCATCCTCAAACTTCTTTGTCAGGAACAACTCATCTCACCCTAAGAAGGGTGTAAAACACCGAATCTCGAAAAAAAGAGGAATACTCCATAACCAAAGGAGTACCATTCTCCATAATCATGAACTCCTAGGCTTGATCGGCCCTTAAGGTCTCCGGATAGAAGTAGACATAGAAGATGCGCTAGAACTCCTCCCAAGCCATAACCTGCTGATGTCCCACCTATGAGATCACTTCCCACTATCTTTTGGCATAATACCATAGAATTTATGTAGAAATCTTCACCCTCCTCTCTAGAGGCATCTCCAGATGCTCAATGACCGTCAGCATGACTTCTAGCCATGACTCTATAGCCTGAGGTCCTCTTTCTCCTGAGAAGGTGGGAGGAGGATGCTGTTGTGAAACCTGAATCAAGTCTACCATAGACGAGGCAGGAGGTGGTCCTCCCTGGAAGGTTTGCATCATCCTTGTGAAGCCTTCCCTGAACTGTGCCTCAACACCGATATCAGGTATAACTGTCAGTTCCAAGACTGGCACAACAGGAGGATCTGCAGAAAGCACACCTTAGATCAAGTTTATCAAGGAATGAAAACTATAAGTATAAGAAGGGAACAGGAGAAAGAAAGCATCCAAGTTTTTCAAAACATGACTACATGGCATGTTTTCCCCTTCATGGAGTGTTCCCTCAATCCATTCACATGGGTGTGTACTCCTACCACAAATGGTCAGGTAACACTCTAAACACATGGTGTTTTTTCCTCACACACGGAATGTACTTGAACTATCATCCCCTGCCCGAGTCCTCTACACGGCTAGGCCACACGGTTCACTATAGAACGAGACTACATGGTGTGTTTGTTCCAGTCATGGCGTGTACTAGAAGAGATTCTCCGACCCGTGTTGTTAGTGACACGGCCAGTTACATGGATCACACCACACGGCGTGTTCCAGGTGGACACAATATGTACCTAAAGGATTTCACCAACCCGTGTTGTTAGTTATATGATAGGATTCCTGGATTACTCTACACAGCATGTTTAAACTGGACATGGCATGTATAACTTATGATTTATCAATTTGTGTTGTTAGTCACACGGGCGGACACAAGGTCAACACCAAATGGCGTGCACAACTGGTACACGACATGTTACCACAAGAATTTGTCTATCCCATGTATCTGCCCAAACGGCCTATGACACGGTTAGAGACGACATGGAGTGTAGATGAGGTAAACAGCTTGTACATAATAAAAATAGTTTCTTTTCGAAGAGAAGAACACATGGCATGTAGCCAAAACTACAAGGCGGGTATTCTGGGTTTTTCCGGATAGTTAGCCTCAGAAACTACTCCAGAACCCAGAAAACACTGAAACAGACATTGAAAGTGCCAAGTTATGATCTGTGAGAGCCCATACTCCCTAAAAATCAATTCTTGGAATATTATACATGTTATAAAAATGTAAACAAGTCAATGATCCGCCAAATTCCAGTCCACGGGGGCCCATAACACCTCAATAACCAAAGTTTGGCATTCATTCAAAAAGAACTTTACACAAACAATACCCTATCAAATAGCAGGTATTTTATCAAGGCATCTATCACAACAACATGAAATTGCTAATGCACCCTAAATGGCATGGCAAGAATGCATGATGTGTGATTTCCGAAAAGTTCCTATATGACGCATGAGATGGAATACCCTTATCTCATCGGGTTGCGACCAAAATAGAACCTCAATAACATCAACGGTAATAGCACAAAACATTTGAATCACCTATCGGTGAAATCAAATCAACTGTAAAATTGAAAAACTAGAAAAATTGCAATAAACGATATAGATTGGCTTTTCCCTATACACGGGATAGATACTCCCGGGAAAATATTATTAACAAGTACCTATTATGTCCTATCCCTGGCTATAGTATTAAAATAGTAAGTCAAGAAGAAAAGAATTCCTCTGATACCACTTAGTAACATCTCAGTTCCAGAAGCCGCCCAGATCCCCCCCCCCCCCCCCCGTACCTGGTTGGTCACACGGACTCAAGCACATTTCCCCGAATGCCAGAGGCTACTAACTAGCATCGAGGGTCTTGGGTGTGATTGTGGGTAAACTATGCCCTCATTGGTAGAGTATACAGCAAAAGTAAACAAACAAACAAGAGTAGAAGCAGTAATAATGTCATACAAAAATAAACAGTAGAAGACTAGAAATAATAAACTGGAGCACACATATATATAGAAAGATGCATGATACATATGTCTCGGAAAGCAACCAAACAAATCACAATGCCGGAATAAAAAACAGTACTAAACCAAAGTATAAGAAAACAGATAAATAGGTCCTCAGCATCTCAAGACTAATCTTGGTCTTGTGCTCTCCAGCTCCACCGCATGTCAAGTACCTAAAGTAGAAGGGAACTTTCCCTTATTTATACATGAAACAATATAAACTGTTTGGGCCCAAAATAATGTCCCAAACAGGTTGTGAGACGAATCCCAGTAGGCAACCACCACAGGATATGTGCCTAATAGTCAGTGAATATATGGCAGGTAAAAGTGCAGAAAATAGTAAACAAAGAAATACTCAACAGTAACAATCCACAGTTTCAAATATCAAGAAACATCTAATCAATGAAGATAACCAAAAATAGATAACCCTCTGGGATGTAATCACAGCCTATCCCCTCTAGTCCTACCTAGTATGTAAGTACAAGAATCCCTCTGAGAAGCACACACAGTCTCACCCATCAGGTTCAGTTTAAAAGTAGACTCTATGAGGAAGTACTCACCGTCAATTCCCCCTATAGTCTCGTATCGGTACTAAAGGTGCTCTAGGGAAGCACTTACATCACCTTCCCTTTGTGGCCCACATTAAGGAACTAAAAACACTCTGAGGAAGCTCTTACATCAATTCCCCCTATGGTCTCTCATCATAATAATATAAAAGACACTCTGGGAAATCCCTTAAGTCAATTTACCCTATGGTCTTACTACACCAGGTTCTCACGGCCTTCGGTAAATCAAGATCATATTAATTCATAACCGCCAAGGTAAACCTTAAGAACTACTTGGGTAACCAGTCTAAATCATATCAGCATATCATAAAAGATTATCACACCATCTTACGATACAAGGCATGGGAAACAAACTACATCCTAATAGGAAAGGCTAGACCAAAACGGTCATAAACAAACAAGCATTGAAAAACTTTCAAAGCATAGAAATTCACCCTAATCACAATCAATTGACCTCTACTTAAGAAAACAAGAATGGCATGTAAATAATAAGGCTAAAACAGTAAACACACAATACCCTATTAATGGTTATTGGAAATTTTTCACATATAACTCAAACACTTTCAACAAAAAGGAACAAACCACCTACCTTGGTGTTGGAAGATCAATATACTTGAGTCTAAATGCTTGAATCACCTTAGAACTCCGAAGATCAACGAAAACATTTAAAACTATCAACATAGGATAACTTGAGAAAGAAGAGGAATCATGAAATGAAGCTCAAGAAGAAGGAAGGGATTACCGAGGTGATCCCAACACAATTGACGGTGGTCTAATCGGGGTTCGGATGCTTGGTCGGGGGCTCAATGGAAGATCGCAGACGTATGGGAGCTCTCGGCCAAATGAAACCTAGAAGAAGGTGTTTCTGGAGATTTGGTGTGCCCCCTGTACGTTTAATGAAAAAATGAAAGTACATGGCGTGTACTTTTGAAGTACATGACGTGTACTCGCTGTTTTCGTACTCTGCTTTAGGCAGCCTCAAGATCACCCCCACATGGTCATGTGTGTGGCCATAACAAGGCTAGTACATGGTCTCCTACGACAACCTGGTACATGGCGTGTACTCATAAAGTACATGGCGTATACATTAATTTTTTTTCATAAATTCCTCTTTTTCTCAAAAACGCCCCGAAAATGAAAACATACCTGAAAAGAAGGTTCACATTCTTACAATAGGAGGTGACAAAGAGATAAATAAGAGAATCGATGTCATCTTGGCTACTAGAGAAAAGGTATCAAATTAATCGATGTCATGCATCTACACAAAACTCTTGGAAACAAGTTAGGCTTTGAGACACGATTAAGAGAACCGTCGACATTGAAATGCACAATATAGATCCACTTTCAACCAACAACCAGTTTATCTGAAGGGAGATGGAAAATATCCAAAATATGATTGGTTTTAAAGACTTAAAGTTCATCTCGAATTTCCTTTAACTAGTCGGGATGAGATTTTACCTCAGCTATAATGCACAATGTCGAGTGAGCAACCAGTGTCGCAATAGTACCAGTGGTAGCCACAGATAAGCCCCGATAATATTGACATGAGCATAAACCTTTTCAAAACACAAAGAGAAACTTTAGTGATAAAGGATCAGGAGTAGATGAATCGTCAGGTGTGGTAGGAGCATCAGGCCCTGGAGTGCCAGGTGTGCTAGATCGGTGAGTATATACCTGAACAAATCATGATCCAAAAACATAACTAGGAAGAGATAGGGTTTGTGGGGTATTGAGAGAATATGGAAAAATAACATCGAAATCATGAACGACAGATAGTGGTGGGAAATCAAGAAAAGAAAAAATTAAGGATTCGACAAAGCGTAAAATGAACCGAGGTGACATAACGATGCAAATCTCGAGAGAAACAGTGATATTCGCATTGAATTTGTTAGTATCAAAGAATGATTCATTTGAGAGTGTGCACATAAAACTTTTTAATCAGTAGGAAAATATCCCGAACATAACACACACATCCAAAAATGTGTATAGGCAAGGAATTAGGTGATGATGTTGGAAATAAAGAATTAAATGGTGTCTCCCCTTTAATAACAAACGATGGAAGTCTTTTTATAAGATAAGTGGTTGTGAGAATGGAATCTCCCCAAAAAATGATCGAAACATTCTTCTGAAATAAAAAGGCACAAGAAACTTTTAATAGATAATGGTTCTTTTGTTCTGAAACACCGTTTTGTTGAGGTGTATTGGGACAATAAGTTAGTGGGATAATGCTATGATCATCATGAAAAGGTTGAAAAGGTCCAGATAAACATTCACGACCATTATCAGAATACAAACAATAAATTTTGACAGAAAACTAGGTGTGATTTCTTGATAATAGGAGTGAAACACAGTAAAAATTTTAGAACAATTTTTCAATAAATAGACCCAAGTCATTGGTGAAAAATAATCGATGACGATAACAAAATATCTATAGTTCAATTTAGTTGTTCTAGGACCGGGTCACCATATATCAAAATGAACCAAATGAAAAAAGAGTGGATTTGTGGGAAATTTATTGGGGAACATAGGTGACATGATGATGTTTTGCATAATGATAGGACTCATGTTAAGAGGAAGAAGATGACCCAACCTGGAAGAAGTTTATTAAGAATGGGGGCAGGTGGATGACCAAAGCAATAATGAAGTTGAAGGGCATGAGCAGAAGTGGCCGAACAGGAAGGAGATGGGGCTGTGGAAAGCACATACACACCACCCTGAACGCGTTCACTACCAAGCACCCGAGTAATCAAATCCTCTTGAAAGATAACCAAAGTAGGTGAAAAGATGGTCTGGAACTATTAATCAAATGAAATTTTACTAATAGTTTATAAATTAATGGGACAACTGGGAAAAAATGAAACAATGAATAGCATTAATCCAAACATAATCGTACAACTTCCATAACCATCAATCTACATTGTTTGATGATAGACCACAGTAATATCCCTTCAAATTAAAATTGAGCGATAGGATTGATGAACACCTGCCTCCCTGGTGATATGCTCTGACACACCAGAGTCAAGAACCCATGAGATGGACTGTTGGGATAGACACACTGCTGAAGGATCTCCATGAGCAACAGTGGCATTCGATGGTGTCATAGGGTGATTGAAGACAAAAAACAGAGGGTCGTTGGGTACTGAAGTTGCACGTTGAGAAGGTGCAGAAGGTTCACAAATGATAGACAATGGGTGATGATTCATTATCTACTGTGATCAATCATGGTAGAGGAAGTCAGGATAGTAGGTGTAGAAAATGCACATCCAAAACATCTGGGTATCAATTAGGTCATAGAAGAAAGAGAATCATGGATAGTAGAGGGGTGAAGTTTAGTAGTTTGGCGTGTTTCATAGGGATACACTACTGGAAATTTGGGCTATAGCCACAGACCTATAGCCACGGTTTTATAGGTATGTGGATATAGATTTATTTATTCCCACGGTTTAATTCATTCATCATGGATAAATCAATATTACACTGGCGCATTGTTTTTTTCCCCAATTTGTATCGGGCTCCTCCTCCTCCCCTGATCTGCATCCCTCCTCCTCCTCCCCCCGATTCGCACACCACACCCTGACGATGTCTCCTCCTCCCCATAGCACTCCTCTCCTCTCTCGATTCACGTCCCTATCACCGTGCAACCCTCCTCCCTGACGGCGTCTCCTCCTCCCCGCAACCCTCCTCCTCCTCCCCTAGTTTGCAGCCATATCACTGTGCAACCCTCCTCCCTGATGACGTATCCTCTTCTCGATGATCTCCCCAAAAATCTCACCATGCAGCCCTCTCTCATAGCGGTTCCCTCCTCCCCGACGAACTCTCCCATAGCGGCTCCCTCCTCCCCAACTACCTCTGCTCAGCAGTCTCACCATTTGCAGGTAGAAGCTTATCGCTCTTCATGAAATTGATTTCAGGTGTTAGGTTTCTCTTGAGGAAAAATTTATAGGGAATGTAATAAAATATGGGAGTGTGATTCAATCACATTTTATTTAGCTAGGTTTCATGCACCGATGGGCCATCAGTATCCATGTATATTTTTGAATTTCATGGATTAGGTATGATTATAGTTGAACTCCATAGATTGTTTGTGCATGAAAAATATTTTGGATTTAGTTCATTACCTCCTAGATCTCCTGATATATATGAGTAGGTTCAGGTTGTAGTTACTCTTTATATGATTATTTATTATAACCCTTGGGTTCTTTGGGATACCAGGTTCCTACCCTATGAGCAGGTTGGTTGAGGTATGACTTCATTCACTAGTTTCATGAAGCATGGGGTTCCCCATGGTTTTGGGAGTGGGATTATATATGATTTTTCAAGAGGATTGGTAACTATAATCTATGAGATTTGGTGACATTAGTGTGTAATAACGCCTCATTTAAAGAAAAATGGTATGAAAATAGTTTAGTTACTCACCCTATGTGCCAAAAAAAGTTCTAGTAAAGATAGTGTTGTTATTTTTTGGGTGTACCTTTGTTAGTTAGGGATATATCTAGGTACCTTAAGATGCATTGATGGTGTATAGTGAAGAATTTTTCCTTTCTATTATTTATAGTGTTGGTATTCATTATTGTGGATGAGGAGTTGGTAAGTGTCTTCCCTAAAGGTGTGGGACTTTTTTAGGGTGTCCCAATGACGTGGATGAGTGAGAAGATATATTTGTTTATAGTTTCTCCCTTCTAGGTAGGTTGTTGATCATGTGTGGGAGTTTATTAATGGATTCTATCTAATTTTTTTTCTTTATTGGGTTGTGTTTAGATATTGTATAACATTCCTTTTATTGTGTGTGAACTTGTGACCATATTTTTTTTCATTTTCATGGAATTCTGCTATGTATTCTTATACTCACTGCTGGATGGTCCTTGGACCCACACTAGGTGTTTATGTGAAGAATATGTATAGGTCAGTGGTATATATTATGGTGTGACACCCACCATGCCACTATAGTGTTTTTTATATTATATTATTTTATTCCAGTTTATTTCATGTTTTTGGGAATTTTTACCCTGAAACATAGAAAATTTAGAATTTTGTTAGGGAACATAGTTTAAGTTAAACAGTGAAAATACCCTTATGTAGAACCAATTAACCCTTATGTGTAGTTAATTTTTAAGATGCATAGTTAAGATTTCATGGGCATCACACAGGTTTTTTAAACCATGCAAGTCCTTTTAGAAACTATATAGGTTCATTTGGGGTTGATAGTGCAGAAGAATGACTTGACACCTTTTTGTAGGCCATGCAGCAAGAAATAAAATCATCTCTTTAATTTTAAAATTCTATTATTCATGGTTGGTTCATATTTTTTCCAATCATTAAGAGTCCTAAATTAATCACGTGATTTGTTTTTTTTCTACGAAATGGATTTTGCACGATTTGGTAAATTGTGTGGCCAAATCGTTTGACATGACTAGATTCATTTAAAGTGGAATATATAAAAAATATCTTGGTTGATTTTAACCTTGAACCCCCTTATTTATATCCATCTCATTAAAATGTACCATGAACCTATCACAAGAGAGTCTCCTATATTTTTCATTCATTTTATGCCCCATTCCCTTGGTTTTAAATGATTTCTCTCCTGATATGTTCTTCTAAGCCTCACACTCTCTTCTATCTCAACTATCCTCTTGATTTATGTTACTCCAATGAACCCTAGAAGTAATGGGTATTGAAATTATAATTATTTTGGATTTAATCTTGGAGGGTTTTTATTTTTATTACATGATATGGACCTTCTGTGGCTTGGCAGAGTGTTTTCCATCGAAAGAGACAATATCCAACTTATTTTTATAGAACTGAGATAGTTTTTTTTGATATAACATTATATTTAATTCAATTATATGCTTATTGATTTTGAAATTCTTATTTATTAATGATATTTATATTTTTATGAACAATAATGGGTCAAATTGGATTTAAAATTGTTTTAAACCTTGGAATATAATGATATTACATGCTAAGTGTTTGTAAAAAAACCCAAAACTGATTTTAAAGAATGATTTGGGTTTCAAAATTACTGGTGAGCACCAACTTAAGGTTTTTTTTGGTTTTATTTCATAAGAAGATTTTTTGAAACTAAGTGTTTGAGGTGCTTAAATTTTTAAATAATTTAAATGGTTTTATTTATTTTAAAGGTGTGTGTCAACCCATATGAATAATGTTTTGAAACTAATTAACAAATTTGAAAGTTTTCAAAGGGTTTTTAAAAGGAAATAATGAGTTACCATTTGGGTTTAAAAAGTAATTTAAATTTCTTCCTAAGAGTTGATTGGGATGAGTTTGAAATAGGGTGTGTTGTCTTGGAATTACGAGCAAGTTTAGGAAAAAGGCATGTTTGAAATTTTATTTGAAATGATTTTTCATAAATGGTTTGAAACCTTCTTGAGCCCTATGTGATTCTTTTTATAACCATGGTTTCTTGTGATCCCATGAGGTGATGTTTATTATAGATAAATATTTATATGATACTTATGCTTCGATGTAAATGGGGTTGTTTCCTTGCAAGGTTGTAGGAGGTAAGGCATGAGTTATTTAAAATTATTTATATTTGATTTATGTGATGATTTTCTTGTACTAACATCCTTTTGACTTGTCATAGGACCCCTTGGGTGTGGGTATAGGTGTATTAGAAAATTGAATCACTAAACTAGAATATTTACTTATTGATGGATGTTGTCCATGAATGTGAAAAAGTATATGGAGGTTAAATTATCCATAGTATTGAGAGATCTCATTGGAGGTTCGGACTAAGAGATCCCAAGGGACTAGGAGATCCCAAGGAATATTGAGTGAGCTTCCTCAAAATTCCACGAACCATAGTACCGTTTGAACCTAGGGATATTCCAAGTCACCCTAGAGCCAATTTTTTAGATCCCTTTAGTTATATACCATGAAATTAGGATCTTATTTAGGGTAATCTTAAAGAATTTATACTTTTTGTTTGATTTTATCCCCTACTTCTTGGATAATTTCTTAGCACCTATGTACTTGTTGTTTGCCTCTCATTATTATATGACAGTGACCCAATTGTGTTGGTTTGTCTACTATCATTCTTCTTCATGTTATGGGTTATCTTTAAAATGTTTTAAAAATGGTTTTATAAATGGTTTTAAAAATAATTAATGTAAAGGTATGGTTTTAATGTTATTTCAAAATATTTTGAAATGAGTTTGAAAGGACTGTTCCATAAATTTGAAGAGTTTATTTCCAAATAGATTTTGGGATTATTTTAATAGAAACATGGGGATGTTTTTTTTGAAACTTCAGTGTGTGTGTGAGTTTTAAAAACACGGTTCTAGGCTAACATGCCTAGTTTTATTTGAAAATTGAAATTTAAATGATTTTTTTGGAAAACCATTTGAATATTAGAAATGTATTTGAGTTTTGAAATACATAATTCAAAAAAAGATTTTTAGAAGGATTTAATGTAGGAATTTAAAATGATATTTTTCTAAATAGTCTTTGATCAAGAGATGTGTGTTTTCCAAGGGACTATTTTCATTTAATTGAAATATATAAAAAGATTTTTTAACACATCTTTGATGTGTTGTTCATTATTAATGTAAAGGCTTATAACTTTTTTAATTTTCTATTATATTTAAAACTAGAATTTTTAGGGAATGTAATTTGAATGTGACTGCATAGATTTGAAATGTGGGGAATTACTTGGATGTTTAACTCATAAATATATTTTTTTAGGTTCAATTAAATTCTAGATAGTTTCTTATATTTTTATCTTTTGAGGTTGATGTTGGGTTGGATGGTGATAACGTGTCACATGGAGTCTTGTTATTGTAGTTTGGGGTTTCCTTTTTTATTTTGGGATTCATATTGTCCAATATAGCTTGTTTTATTTATGTTATTCATTTTTATTTTTATCTATTTCTAATATTGATTCATTATTTATCCATTTTATATTTGTTTGTATTAGTTTCATCCATTATATTGGATACTTGTATTGCCTATCTCTTGTTTAGTCAGTTTAATAATTTTATTTACGCTACTTATTTTTATTTCTATATGAGGGATAAATAATACCCAAGGTTTGTTTCATGAATCCCAAATAATAGTTTTTATCCCTTGGGAATTGAGAATAACCTTTGGGACAAGTGGAGGATCAGACTGGGTACTAGGTTAGATGAAACCCTAGTATAGTTTGTTACAAAATGTAATTAAAACCTAAATTGTTAGCGGGTCCATGGTTCCAAAAGTTATCCCTTATGATTTGGGGGTTTTAATAGTTTTGAGATAAGGATTTCCGGACATAGGAGGTATTTGTGGGGATAGTGACACAAGATCATCTTCCTCCTCATCCTCAAGTTTCAATGGCTAATCAGGATTTTTTGTTTTGATCTTGGATTGTTGTTTTATAGAGTTGTCGGATAATGGTTTTATACCTATAGATATAGTATCATTACCCTTATTTTTTTAATTCAAGTTTCTTTGGGAGTCATTTTTTATGGTTTGTTATATGAATGGAATAGAAGACGGGGCTTGAGGTAGGCTTACTGATCCTGAATTACCATGCAGTGACTAGGAACTTTATTCCAAAATATTTTTGGGGACTAATGAACAATTGGAACATAACCATCAACCATATGGAATAGATTTGAACCGTTTTGTATCCTGGTTTAGACCCCATAATGACTTGATTACATAGGGTGGTTAGGAAATATAAATAAAATCAATATGAATAGAATCAATATAGGTATTGGGATAGGGAAAATAGGTTTCATGTATGTGTTGATATGTGGGTTTCTATATTATTTTATTAGGATAATCCATCCTAGGTGAAGTGAATTTTAGTACCATACTTAATGAGTAATTTCTAAAGTTATTATTTTTTTCTATAATTTGGATTTCTCTATCTAATATCTTTTAATGTATTATTTTTTTGGATATAATGTGTGTTTTAAAGATGATAGTTTTAAATGAAGAAATTTTGTTGAGATTATTGGGCTAGGATCTTCTATAGTGATCATAATTTGATATGAGGCACTAGACATGTGTATGTAGGATAGATGATGGTATCGATAATACTATAGTGGGAAGATTCATACTTGTCCTTTTTGAGTGAAATCCATATCAAGGGATGGTGATCATGTTATTTAGTATTGGGATGTACATATCAATTTAAATATTATTTGTTCATTGTTGGTTATGGATTCATGTATCATTTATCATGTACAGTTGACACACTAATCACATATATATAAGATGTTGTTATATCTCATTTCTTTTCCCACTATTTTCTTATAGGTGGTTTCTTATGATAAGACCGGTTCTATCCACCACCATCTAAGACAATGAGTTCAAGATTTGGGTAAGTTTTATTCCGTTTTTATTCTTTGGCCCGATTTTAATTAGGGATTTTTTGATTTTTGGGTTCCTTATATTTTTGTAGTGTGTTTTGGATTTCATTGAGGTGGATTCGAGTTGCCGTTGATGAAGGCTTACATGTGTATGCATAGGTAAGAATATGCATATATAAGTTCCCCCATTATATATATTCACTCATGGCAGTATGAATATATATATTGGGGCTAGGTGTGCTTATATATAGATATGAAAAATGCATACGCGTGTAAGTGTAAAGGGGTATATGAAAGTATAAACATATATCTAAGGACCCCCTTGTGCATATTTGGCCATGAAAATATGTAAATAGGGGATAGGTGTCCTTACATATATGTTAAGTTTCATATGCGTGCAAGCGGAAAAAAGGAAGATTTGAGTTGTCGTCGTCAAAAGAAAACGCACCTTGAGATTTAGGTAGGGTCCCTCTCCTAGCCTATTTAATTCAAGAATGTTTTAAATTGCATTTAGTTGCCTTATTAATTTTTCATGTTTATATTAAATTGTAATTCTTGAAAAAGTGTTAGTTAAGATAATTGTTTCGTTTGATAAATAAGTCATGGTTTTCTAATAAAACCCCGCCAACGGAGGTGTGTGGTCTGCGAATACTCACAGTGGTATACCTTGCTTAACATTATTGCATTGATGTTTTCCTTATACTTGATGTCGTTGTTAGTCATAAAGCACACATCATACTTGAACCTTTTTATATCCCTGTAGGGGTCATCCAATCCTCTAGTCATCACAGATTAGTATTCATTTCTTTAAATCTTCTGAGAAAACATCCTCTCATGGCATCAATATCATCCTATTTGAAACTAAGTGGAAGATGATGCACCGCGGGTGTCGCTGGACCGGGCCAACACGCTACGGTCACGCCGCGGTCACACCATGGTCACGCCACAGTAATGCTATGATTTGGCCCTGCTCCAGCCACACCTATCCCACACCAGCCCCCTTCCACCTTCATTTCAACCCACTGCCACCAGCATTCCAGCCCGCAACAGCCCCCCTGGCACCTTCGAATCAGCCCGCACCATCCTCCCAGCACCCGTAACCATCCCCCTTCCACCTGCATTCGAGCCCTCACCGAATTAGGTATATCAGGGGTCATCCAATCCTTTAGTCATCACAGATTAGCATTCATTTCTTTAAATCTTCAGAGAAAACATCCTCTCATGCCATCCATATCATCCTATTTGAAACTAAGTGGAAGATGCTGCCCCGCGGATGTCGCTGGACCGGACCAACACACTGTAGTCACGCCACTGTCACACCACGGTCACGCCGCGGTCAGGCCGCGGTCACGCCGCGGTCACGCCGCGGTCACGCCGCGGTCACGCCGCGGTCACGCCGCGGTCACGCCGCGGTCACGCCGCGGTCACGCCGCGGTCACGCCGCGGTCACGCCGCGGTCACGCCGCGGTCACGCCGCGGTCACGCCGCGGTCACGCCGCGGTCACGCCGCGGTCACCTCGCGGTCACGCTGCGGTCACGCCATGATTTGGCCCTTCTCCAGCCACATCCAGCCCACACCAGCCCCCTTCCACCTTCGTTTCAGCCCGCTGCCACCAGCATTACAGCCCGCAACAGCCCCCCTGCCACATTCGAATCATCCTGCACCATCCCCCCATCACCTGCAACCAGCCCCCTTCCACCAGCATTCGAGCCCTCACCGAATTAGGTATATCAGGGGTCATCCAATCCTCTAGTCATCACATATTAGCATTCATTCCTTTAAATATTCTGATAAAACATCCTCTCTTTCCATACATATCATCCTATTTGAAACTAAGTGGAAGATGCTACCCCGCGTATGTCGCTGGACCGGGCCAACACGCTGCAGTCACGTCGTGGTCACATCGCGGTCGCGCCACGATCACGCCGCGGTCACGCCGCTGTCATGTCGCAGTAACACCGTGGTCACGTCGCGGTCACGCCGCGGTAATGCCATGATTTGTCCCTGCTCCATCCACATCCATCCCACACCATCCCCCTTCCACCTTCATTTCAACCCGCTGCCACCGGCATTCCAGCCCGTAACAGCCCCCTGCCACCTTTGAATTAGCCCGCATCATCGCCCCAGCACCTGAAATCAGCCCCCTTCCACCAACATTCGAGCCCTCACCGAATTAGGTATATCAGGGGTCATCCAATCCTCTACTCATCACAGATTCGCATTCATTTCCTTAAATATTCTGAGAAAACATCCTCTCATGCCATCCATATCACCCTATTTGAAACTAAGTGGAAGATGATGCCCCGCGGATGTCGCTAGACAGGGATAACACGCTGCGGTCTCGTTGTAGTCATGTTGCGGTCACGCTGCGGTCATGCCACGGTCACGCCGCGGTCATGTCGCGGTGACGACGCGGTCACGCCGCGGTAATGCCATGATTTGGCCCTGATCCAGCCACATCCAGCCCACACCAGCCCCCTTCCACCTTCATTTCAGCCCGCTGCCACCAGCATTTCAGCCTACAACAACCCCCCTACCACCTTCGAATCAGCCCGCACCATCCCCCCAGCACCTGCAACCAGCCCCCTTCCACTAGCATTTCATCCCCCTTCCACCTTCATTTGAGCCCACACCAGCCCCCAACCACCTGCAATCCAGCTCGCACCATTTAGGTCATGCCCTTTGGATTAAATAATGATGACACTACATACCAACACTACACACATTATATCATTAATACCTTCTTAGAAAGAATAGTTGAATGATTTTGTAAATGACATGGTTATCAAATCTCAATAGAGATGTTATTATTTCAAAGATCTTGAAACAATATTTAACAAGTTGCAGTAGCACAACCTAAAAATGAATCTGGTAAAATTCGTTTTCAGGGTAACGCTAGGGAAAAAATATATGATGATGAATATGCAATAAAAAAGGATGAACTGGCCCCTCTCACTAGCTATGTTTGATGATTGATGGAAGATTTCCATTTTGAACCCACATTGTATCTTGTACCCTATCAGAAAATGATTTTACTGATGTAATGTCTAATAAAATCGTAGTTTTAGCTGACCTTGATCAATATGAGGTTTTCTACCACATTACGCATCAAAGGATGGTATCATATATCATCATCTGTGACATAGATGAAATCAATCAGATTAAAACTTCCCTAGTTCCAGATGAACTGATATCCACCCATAGATGGCAGGTGCCTATAATTGATTATCTTTAAAATGGGACCCTCTTGATATAGCAAGTTGTAAGGGAATAAATTTGGCATCAGGCCTAGAGCTTTACGCTTCAGGATGTCCAAAAAGAAAAAAAAATCCTTCTACAATATGGAAAATGAGACCAACTTATTATATAGGTTGTTAAAGAAAGTGTACCAGGAGTATACCATTGAGTCTAACTAGTAGAAGCCAACAGTTGCTGAAAAGTAGGCTGCTGTGAGATGTTGTTTGGAAGGGGTAATAATAAAAGGGGGATATTGTTTTTTAGAAAACGGATCTGCTGTGCAGATACAGGGCCAGCAGCCATCGGCCTCACGGTGCGACCACGGGGAGTCCTTTCTTCAACTGTTCTTTTTTCCTACTGTAAATTCTGCTCGTTATTGTAGTAGACATCAATAGAAACTCTTGTTTTTCTTCTCTCTCTGACTTCAACACCTATCACTAACCACTCATACTGCTATCATGTAGAAAAAAATAGACATATTCAGGCCTCCAATAAGTCTCTATCGAATAAGTAGTAGAAGATGGTTGAAAAATAGAATAAGTCCTATACGGACAAGCTCCTACATGATTTATGGGCCTACCATACCACCATGTGAAGTACTAACCAAGAGACACCGTACACAAAGCTGAGCTAGTTTTTCCCATTGAAGTCCAGTTTCCATTGCTACAAATAGCTATCTGTGGAAAACTCTACATTTGGGCCATACCTATATAGGGAAAAACCTATTCATGAACTACATGTGGGTTTAATTCTCCCATGACATGATACATAGTGACACCCATTTCTATTGTCTTGGGTCTAGCCACAATATTTCATTTTCATGCTATGGAACCTAAATCCTTTATGCATGAAATTAAACTACATGTTTTTTGAAGAACTATGTGTGGTTTGATTCCAGTCATCACACAATATGTAGTGATGCATGAAGCTCCCATCCTTGGTCCAGCTGCAAAAATCAATAGGAACAATATCCCCCTCTACATATGGGTTAGAACTACATATATAGTTTCCCATTCAATAACTATATGTGGATTCATTTATGTTATCACAGGATCTAGAGTGACACCCAAATCTCCAATCTCGTGTCCAGCTACAATAATTAATGGGAATAATGCCCCTCTCTATGTATGGGGAAGACTCGTATAGATAGTTTCGCATTCAAGAACTTCATGTGGCTATATTTCTTTCATTATAGGATATTTGGGTCTGATTGGATCTCCAATCTTGGGTCCATTTACAATAATCAACATGAAAATGATCCCTCCCTGCATACGAGTTAGACCTGCATAGGTATATTTTATACAAGAACAACATAAAACATTATTACTTCCATCATTGGATAAATATGGAAAAATAAATCTTTAATAATGGGTTCAATCACAACATGTAAGATGATAAAAATGCAGCTCCAAACATCATACGGACTGGACCTATGTAATAAGCCATCTAAGACCCACTCTCGCACAACTTAACAAACTTCCTAGTTTTACCATGTTTCTCCCACTAATAATTTATCATGTGAGATCAGGGAACCTGTCTTGCTAATATAGAAAATGATAAGGGGGACCATTTAGATCATAAAAAATGACTTTACCACATGATGTTATACTGCATGACAAATTTCCTTACCACATAAAATTAAACTGTGAGGAAAACATCTTTTCACATGATGTTAAGCTGTATGATAGATACATCCCCACTACATGATGTTAAAATGTGTAATCCATCATACATCATCATTCTTTTTCAAAGTACCACAAGATCCTAGCACCAATCAACCGGAGAATGGGGTGCCTCCATTATCTTTTTGAGCACCTTAACCCATAAACCACCTTTCATTACTTGAGTGACTTGGGTTTCCAATAATCTCCCATTAACCCTAAAAGGGATATATATCTCCATTTTTTATCTTAGTTTCATTTCATAAGGGATTTAAACTAGCAACTGGATACATCTTAGCCCTGCAAGAAGGACATTCTATTCATTGTGAGCCTCATGTCAATGTGGAAGAACCCAACACCTTAGAGTGTTCTGGGCCATCCTTGGTATGATTGTCTCATACCATTAGTCATGACCCAATAAACTTGATCAAGGATTGACAACATTTTCAACTACTTCTTAAAAGGATCAACACACCAGCCACCACCCCCCAGCCAAACACTCATACCAGCCCTCTGCCACCTTGCAAAACACTCATCCCAGCCCCGCAGCCAACATGAAACAACCAGACCAGCATCCCTATCGAAACAAATCCTAGAGTGAAAGACCTCTAGACAACCATGCCAACTAATGGCCACTACACCAACACCTAATTGAACAAGAACCCTAAACCACAGTAGATCCAACCACAATAAGCACCTATAGTAGACACAACACCCAAAATATTAGCTAGAAACCAAATCATCCACAGACCACTATCTGGCCCCATCCATCACCATCACCATAAGAAATTCTAAAAAACCAGAAGTCAACTAGTAACATCCATCCGAAGTGCCCCGCATCACCCACGCCTAACCCATCATACAACCTAATGAATCCCCAAGCAGTCCCTGATCCAAATGTAAGCTAATACTCATCCTGAATCCAACACCTCTAGACCCACCAAGTAGTCAACATGCACCCACCCTAGAAAGAGAACCACCCATCTACCAAAAACATGCTTCCCAACCTGCAACATCCATCATATTAAGGGAATTTTAGAACATCCACCATAGAAATCCCTACACCATAAAAAACCAGAATACACAAGATGGGGAAACTGAGCACAAGCCAACTGGACATACTCCAAACCACCACCTGAAGACCCACCCCAAACTATATCCACCACACTAGAAAATCGAGAGAACCAGAAGCCTACAATAGTAATCCAAAACAAAGAAGAAACACCAGAAAGCCAACCCCTATACACCCAAAACATGTTACCAACCATAGTAGAAATCACAAACCAACCAGCACCATGCACCATATAAGTGTATCTTGTACTACACCATGTAGAAAAATCCAAACAGCAACACCCCAAGCTGAAAACCATCTTCAAAGGTCCTATAATTCCAAAAAGCAACACGAAACTCACAACTGCACCTCCTAAATCCTCCACAAGAAACCTATAACCCCACTATGAGAATATCTGTAAATATCTATTGGATAAAGCCCGCGTCTCCTAGCCTCAACCTTAAGAAGCATCCAAATTAAGGGGGGTTGTTGTCCAGGGGGTCCAGCAGGGGGGGTTCTATCCAGGGGGGCTGCTGTACAGGGGTTCCAGGGGGGGATGCTATCCAGGGGGGGTCCAGTAGGGGGGGTTCTGTCGGGGGGGGGGGGGGGGGGGGGCTGCTGTCTAGGGGGTCCGGGGGGGGTGCTGTCCAGGGGGGTCCAAGGGGGATGCCGGTTTCGGTCCAGGGGGGCTGCTATCCGGGGGGGCTATTGTCCAGGGGGGAGGCTGCTATCCAGGGGGGTCCAGCAGGGGGGCTATTGTCCAGGGGGGCTGTGGGTTTCTGTCCAGGGGGGCTACTGTCTGGGGGGGCTGTCCAGGGGGTCCATCAGGGGGGGGGGGGTTTCTGTCCAGGGGGGCTACTGTCCAGGGGGGTCCAGCAGGGAGGGATGCACTATTATTGTTTATTGAGTTATATTCTTTGTGAATATTCTAAGATGTTTTGTTTTACCATAATTTTAGGGGATGAGCATTACTATGTTCTACCTTGTGTTGCAGGTACTTTTGAGCCGGTTCCAGACTTCTTTGATAGTTTGTCTTATAGGGAGACTCATGTAAGTGCAGTTATGTGTTTTTTATATTTGGATTTGTTTAATTCTTATTATGTAAGTAGATTTCATGGATAATTTTATTTGGAGGGGACCGACAGGATGGCAGAGCACTACGGGAAAAATGAGCAATTGCGACGGGTTATTTGCGACGGGAATAAATCCCGTCGCAAATAGTCATGTGAAAAACTTATTTGCGACGGGGAAATACCCCCGTCGCAAATAAGGAGGCTTTTGCGACGGGATTGCTTTCCCCGTCGCAAATAGTTTTCCCGCGATGCGCGCCAAATCACGGGAAACTTATTTGCGACGGGGGAATATTCCCGTCGCAAATAATCGGCGGCGGTAAAAGGTATTTGCGACGGGAATATTCCCCCGTCGCAAATACTATGTCGGCAGGGGTTATTTGCGACGGGACCCGTCGCAAATAACTATTTACCGGTTGACCGTAATAAATGTTGGCTAAGGTATTTGCGACGGGTACCGTCGCAAATAGTATTATTTGCGACGGGAATCCCGTCGCAAATGGGCCCGTCGCAAATAATCTAACCTATAAATACCCCCATCTGTTTTTTTCATTTCATTCTCATTCCTTATCTTCTCCTTCTCTCAAAATTATATTTCTAGAGTTGAGTTTTTCTCCAGTTTAATTTTTTTCTCCGGAGCTGATATTAAAGTTTTGAAGAACGATCAGAACAGATCAATTTTCAAGGTATTTATCTTCATTTTAATTTTTTATTTATTTTTAATTTTTTATTTATTATCAATTTTTTATTAGTTTCAATTATTATTAATTAGTTGTAATTTAATTATGTTTACATTGTTTTATTACTTAATAAATTTAAATTATTAGTATTGTTTATAGTTAATGGTAATTAGGAATAATTAGTAATAATTTTTAATAATTAAGAATAAATATTAATAATTAGTAATAAATACCAATAATTAGGAATAAGAACATTATTACATTATTAGTTTATTTTATTATTAATATTAAAATAATATAATTTTTTATATATATACAATTCTTTTTTGATCTGTGTGTTTGCTGTCTTCACATGTATTATTTGTATGTGGAGATAGAAAACGCACAGATCAAAAAAGAATTGTATGTAAATTAGAAAATTATATTATTTTAATATTAATAATAAAATATATTAATAATGTTATTATTTGTAATTATTGGTAATTATTTCTAATTATTGATAATTATTCATTTAATTACTAATAATTAGGAACAATTATCAATAATTATCAATAATTAAGAATAATTAGCAATAATTAGTAATAATTACCAATAATTAGTATTAATTACCTATAATTAGTATTAATTCCCAATAATTAGTATTAATTACCAATAATTAGTAATAATTAGGAATAATTAACAATAATTAGTAATAATTAACAATAATTAACAATAATTAGTAATAATTACCTATAATTAGTATTAATTACCAATAATTAGTATTAATTAACAATAATTAGTAATAATTAGTAATAATTAGGAATAATTAGTATTAATTAGGAATAATTAGTAATAATTACCAATAATTAGTAATAATTACCAATAATTAGTATTAATTACCAATAATTAGTATTAATTACCAATAATTAGCATTAATTACCAATAATTAGTATTAATTACCAATAATTAGTATTAATTATTAATAATTACCAATAATTATCACTATTTAGTAATAATTAACAATAATTGCCAATAATTACCAATAATTAGTAATAATTATCAATAATTATTAATAATTACTAATAATTATTCATAATTAATAATAATTAGCAATAATTAGTAATAATTAGTAATAATTAGTAATAATTAGTAATAATTAGCAATAATTAGTAATAATTAGCAATAATTATCAATAATTAGTAATAATTAGCAATAATTAGTAATAATTAGCAATAATTAGAAATAATTAGTAATAATTAGAAATAATTAGTAATAATTAACAATAATTAGTAATAATTACCAATAATTAGTAATAATTAGAAATAATTAGTAATAATTAGAAATAATTAGTAATAATTAACAATAATTAGTAATAATTAACAATAATTAGTAATAATTAAAAATAATTAGTAATAATTAACAATAATTAGTAATAATTAACAATAATTAGTAATAATTAACAATAATTAGGAATAATTAGGAATAATTAGGAATAATTAGGATTAATTAGGAATAATTAGGATTAATTAGGAATAATTAGTAATAATGATTATTAATTACCAATAATTAGTATTAATTACCAATAATTAGTATTAATTACCAATAATTAGTATTAATTACCAATAATTAGTATTAATTACCAATAATTAGTATTAATTACCAATAATTAGTATTAATTACCAATAATTAGTAATAATTAACAATGTTTAGTAATAATTAACAATAATTAGTAATAATTAACAATAATTAGTAATAATTAACAATAATTAGTAATAATTACCAATAATTATCAATAATTACTAATAATTATCAATAATTAATAATAATTAGCAATAATTAATAATAATTAGCAATAATTAATAATAATTAGCAATAATTAATAATAATTAGCAATAATTACTAATAATTAGAAATAATTACTAATAATTAGAAATAATTAGTAATAATTAGAAATAATTGGTAATAATTAGAAATAATTGGTAATAATTAGCAATAATTAGTAATAATTAGCAGTAATTAGTAATAATTAGGAATAATTAGGAATAATTAGTATTAATTAGGAATAATTAGTATTAATTAGGAATAATTAGTAATAATTACCAATAATTAGTAATAATTAGAAATAATTAGTAATAATTAGCAATAATTAGTAATAATTAGCAATAATTAGTAATAATTAGCAATAATTAGTAATAATTAGCAATAATTAGTAATAATTAGGAATAATTAGGAATAATTAGTATTAATTAGGAATAATTAGTATTAATTAGGAATAATTAGTAATAATTACCAATAATTAGTAATAATGATTATTAATTACCAATAATTAGTATTAATTACCAATAATTAGTATTAATTACCAATAATTAGTATTAATTACCAATAATTAGTATTAATTATCAATAATTAGTATTAATTACCAATATTTAGTATTAAGTACCAATATTTAGTAATAATTACCAATATTTAGTAATAATTAACAATAATTGCCAATAATTAGCAATAATTGCCAATAATTAGCAATAATTAGTAATAATTACCAATAATTATCAATAATTACTAATAATTAGCAATAATTATTAATAATTACCAATAATTAGTAATAATGAGTATTAATTACCAATAATTAGTATTAATTACCAATAATTAGTATTAATTACCAATAATTAGTATTAATTATCAATAATTAGTATTAATTACCAATAATTAGTATTAATTACCAATATTTAGTAATAATTACCAATATTTAGTAATAATTAACAATAATTGCCAATAATTAACAATAATTAGTAATAATTACCAATAATTACCAATAATTATCAATAATTATCAATAATTAATAATAATTAGCAATAATTAGTAATAATTAGCAATAATTACTAATAATTAGCAATAATTAGTAATAATTAGAAATAATTAGTAATAATTAGAAATAATTAGTAATAATTAGTAATAATTAGTAATAATTAGTAATAATTAACAATAATTAGTAATAATTAGGAATAATTAGGAATAATTAGGAATAATTAGGAATAATTTGTATTAATTAGGAATAATTAGTAATAATTACCAATAATTAGTAATAATGATTATTAATTACCAATAATTAGTATTAATTACCAATAATTAGTATTAATTACCAATAATCAGTATTAATTACCAATAATCACCAATAATTACCAATAATCACCAATGATTACCAATAATCACCAATAATTACCAATAATCACCAATAATTACCAATAATCACCAATAATTACCAATAATGACCAATATTTTCCAATATTTTCCAATAATTACCAATAATTACCAATATTTTCTAATAATTACCAATATTTACCAATAATTACCAATATTTACCAATAATTAGGAATAACTACCAAAAATTAAGAATAACTACCAATAATTTGGAATAATTACCAATAATTTGGAATAATTACCAATAATTTTGAATAATTACCAATAATTTGGAATAATTACCAATAATTTGAAATACTTACCAATAATTTGAAATACTTACCAATAATTTGGAATAATTACCTTATTACATTATTTGTATATTTTATTATTAATATTAAAATAATATAATTTTCTATATTATATACAATTCTCTTTCCATCTGTGTGTTTTCTGTCTCCACATGTAATATTCGCATTCTTTTTCAAAATTATCAACCTACTCGCCAATGGAGAGGTGAAAGTGAATGCGAATATTACATGTGGAGACAGAATGTTAAACACACAGATGAAAGGAGAATTGTATATAATATAAAAAATTATGTTATTTTAATATTAATAATAAAATATACTAATAATGTAATAATGTTATTATTATATAATTAATGTTTATGAAAAAATTATATTAGTATTATTAAAATAGTAAAAAATCAATATAATATTAAAATTATCAATATTTGTAACATGTTTTGCTTTATTCTCAATATATTCAATCTTTACTTGAGTGTTTTTTCTAACAAATTATTCAAAACCAGTAATGCTTTTATATTTTATAGAGAAATATGGAACAACGAGGTCATCAACAATCATTATTAGGTGACCGCATATGGATAAATCAACGTAGAAATCCAAACGGTTCTGGTTTAAATCCAGTATATGTTGAGGGTGTGGAGACTTTTTTATCATTTGCGGAATCAAATTCAGAATTTGTTTCAGAAGGAAAAATAAAATGCCCTTGTAGAAAATGTGCATTGAGAACGTTTGACACGTTTGACAAAGTGGGGGAACATCTCTTGCGTTTTGGTTTTCAAGCAGATTATGTATTTTGGTATCAACACGGTGAACGCAGTTCCAGAGCAGGTGATACCAACTTGATTCCGGATCCATCCCAGTTTCAAGATTTAGTACATGATGTTGCAGGTTCATCTGTTCAACATACAGAAACTCCGGTTGATATAGCTTCAAATCCTGAGTTGGGACCGTCTGAATTTTATGAGTTGTTGAAGTCTGCTGAGGATGCATTATATCCTGGCTGCAAGATGAGCAAATTAGAAGCAGTTGCAAAATTTATGGCTATCAAATCAGATAACGGAATGTCAAACACCTGTTTTGACCAGATATTTTCTTTGCTGAAAACACTGTTACCCGAAGGAAATGTTTTACCTGCAAATTACTATGAAAGTAAGAGGTTGGTTCGAAATTTGGGACTTACTTGTCAGAAGATTCATGCATGTTCAAATGACTGCATTTTATATTCAGGGGAAAATGAGTCGTTGGATAGTTGTCCCACATGTGGGCAACTGAGATATAAAGAAGGACAACACGGGAAGTCTGGTTTGATTCCTGTAAAACAGTTGAGATATTTTCCGCTTACATCCAGACTTCAGCGTTTATTCATGTCTAAGAATACAGCGACAATGATGTCATGGAATAAAGAGAATAGTTCAACCGATAAAAGCTTGAATCATCCAGCCGATGGTGATTCATGGAAACATTTTGATAGAGTCCATCCATCATTTGCTTTAGAAGCTAGAAATGTTCGACTGGGCCTTTCCACTGATGGTTTCTGCCCGTTTGGATCTTATGGTAGTCAATATTCATGTTGGCCTGTTTTTTTAACTCCGTATAATTTACCTCCATGGATGTTGATGAAGGAGCCATATATCTTTTTGACTTTACTAATTCCAGGACATCCGAAGAAAAATATTGATGTTTATTTGAAGCCATTGATTGATGAATTAAATTTATTGTGGAGTACTGGTGTCAGTACATATGATGTTGCAACGAAACAGAATTTCATACTGAGAGCAGCATTGAAGTGGACAATAAGTGACTTCCCGGCTTATGGGATGTTATATGGCTGGAGTACACATGGTCAGAAATCATGTCCTTACTGTATGGGAGAGAACAAAGCATTTATTCTCATTCATGGAAAGAAACCGTGTTATTTTGACTGTCATCGCAGATTTCTTCCAGCTGATCATCCTTTTCGCAGAAACAGATCTCATTTCAGAAAAGGAACAGCTGAAAGGGATGGACCTCCAAAAATGCTATCAGGTTCGGAGTTAAAATCGGTTGTATTTTCATTACCTCCCATCACTTTTGGTCCCACAATAAACCAACAGAAAATTTCTGGTTTTGGGAAAGAACACAATTGGATTAAACGTAGCATATTTTGGGATTTGCCATATTGGTCTGATTTGTTGGTCCGACACATGTTAGATGTCATGCATATTGAGAAGAACTGTTTTGATAATTTGTTTCATACAGTTTTGGATACACCAAGAAAGAGCAAAGACAATGTAAATGCACGTTTAGATCTTGCCCAAATTTGCAGGCGTCCAGAATTGGAACTATTTGAGAATGTCAGAACAGAAAGGTTACTGAAACCAAAAGCAGCTTATACACTGTCTAAAGAAAACCGTTTATTATTTTGTCAGTGGATTGCAGATTTTAGACTTCCAGATGGCTGTGCTTCCAATTTGGGTAGATGTGTAAAGAATGGTCATATTACTGGATTAAAAAGTCATGATTGTCATGTTATAATGGAGAGACTTCTACCCATTGGATTAAGAGGTCTGTTGAATTCTATGATTTGGGATTCCATAACAGACATGTCTCATTTTTTTCGGGAAATTTGTGCGGCTACGGCAGATTATGATGCTCTAGGAAAACTTGAAAAAGATGTTGTTGTAATTATATGTAAACTTGAAAAAATATTTCCGCCGTCTTTATTCGACTCAATGGAACATTTGATGTTACATTTTCCATATGAAGCCAAATGTGGAGGTCCGGTACAGTTTCGATGGATGTACCCATTTGAAAGATGAATGCAAAAATTGAAAAGAAAAGTACGCAACAAAGCATCTGTTGAAGGATCTATTGCAGAAGCTTATTTGCAAGAGGAAATATCTTTTTTCTGCTCCCATTATTTTGAATCTGAGTATCCTTCAAAACACAACCGAATGGGACGGAATGAGAGGAATATTGATGAAATCGACAATCAATTATCTGTTTTCAACCAGTCAGAGCTTGGTTTTGGTGGAGTTTCTGAACGCTGGCTTTCAGATGATGAACATCATAGAGCTCATACGTATGTTCTGCTCAACTGTGAAGAGATGACATCAGTTGTACTGTAAGTGTTTATATCACTTATTCTATCATTTATGTTACAGTAAATAACTTTGGTTTTTATAGGTTGTATGATAATCATATCAAGAAACAAATTCCACAAATTACAGCAGCTGCTCTCGAAGAATGTCGACTGAAAAATTTCTCTCAGTGGTTTCAAAAACTGGTAACATAAATTCTTTATCTTTTAGCAACTCATTCAATGTATAGTTTACTATATTGACAATTATTTCACAAATCTTCAGGTGTCTCGACATGCTGATAAAATTGACAAATGGCTGTGTGTATTGAGTAACCCACCTTCCAAACTTGTTAAAACTTATAATGCATATGTGGTGAATGGATTTCGATTCCACACACATGCATATGGGGAATCGAAAAAAACAATGAACAGTGGAGTTAGCTTGAGAGGATCTCATCATCGAGAAAATGAAGTTGACTTTTATGGCATACTTGATGAAATCATTGAACTCTGTTATCTTGGACAACATTACATAACCATGTTCAAATGTCAGTGGTTGGATACAGAGAGAGGCGTGCGTGTTCATCCGACTCATGGAATCATCGATATTAAATGTAAAAGTGTTCTCGCAGTAAATGAACCATTCTTATTGGCTCAACAGGCATATCAAGTTTATTATGCAAAGTACTGTGCAACATCAAGAGACTTGACTGATTGGTGGAGTGTAATAAAAATCAAAATTCGAGACAATCAGTTTAGTCAAAGTGAAAGTGCTTTCACTGATGTGCAAAGAATTGAAGTTTTTCAAGAGAGTACTCAAAATCAATCTTTTTTACAAAGAGACATGAGTATCGATGACGACACCCCACATTTAGGAGTCGGTGATGACGATGATGTTAATGATGTCACACATGAATTTGAAATGGTAAGAGATGAAGCAACTGCAACTCGAATGGATATCGATGATGTTGAGGAGGAATATGAAGATGACATTGACATATATGAAGATGATGATGAAGATGAACACTTATATAATTCCATGGTATTTATATACAATCATAATATGTATATATGTATATATAATAGTAATTATCAATTATTTGCTAACATTAACATTTTCTGTTTCAGATGGACGAGGCCACATTTCGTGAGTTGACAGAGGCTGACCTGCCTTTCGATGCGGATGAGTTGCTGGCAGATGACCCTCAGCCTGCAGGCGCTCCAGGGAGTACGCGGAGGGGGCGCGGTCTTGCACGATTGATGATTCCTGACCCCGTCCCCGAGCGACGTCCACGTCTTGGGTTTGATCCGCGCACCCGGAGGTGTGATAACCTGTGTGATAACCTATGGATTTGACTAAGATTTCATTAATCTATTCACATAATAAATGTTTATTATTTTTTCAGTTTTCCGCATATAGCAGTCGGACAGGGCAGCGCTATTTTGCGCAACTATTTCTCTCAGCCGTGGACCACATGGGAGCAGATTCCCATTGATGTGCAGCAGGCCATGTTCGGCCATTGGTTGGTACGTACGTAAATAAATAATTTTTATTTTGAAAATTATTTCATTTCTAACTTGATATTTTGATTTATTTGTAGGTTTTATGGTATCCGATCGAGGATACCATGCGTGACGCCATCCACGAGGCATGGGAGGTGGCCATGCGTGATCGTCTTCGTCAGTTTTTGCACAATTTAAGAAAAGCTGCGATGAAGAAAGCAGGAGTGTCATATTTTGAGGAGTCATGTATAGCACACCGACCAGAGTATATTTCATCCCATGTATGGGATGGATTATGTGCGCACTGGTTGAGTCGTGCCTTTCAGAGGAGATCATCGGTGGGGAGGAAGAATCGGGGGAGACAGGAGGTGACTCATCGAGCTGGGAGTCGTTCTTTCAGTACTCATAGACAGCATCTGGTACGTACATTATTTATAAATATTTTATATAACTATAAATATTAACAGTTTATTTTTTATTCTTATAGGCTGTCGAGCACCCTGATATTACAGAGTACGACGTATATCGGAGGATGTACAGTGATCCTGCTACTGGGGAGCTCAGAGGTGATCGTCAGCATCACATCGTGGTCAGTATTATTTGTTTTCAAGTTTAAAAATTAACTGCATATAATATATTCACAATTTTAATTTTAAATTGCAACTATAGGAGTCATATGAGGCCACAGCGGCACAGGCCCGACCTGAGAGTCTGGCCGAGTCATCAGATCAGACCACTGCCCGTCAGTTTGATGAGGCGACATGGATGCAGGCCACCCAGTATGCCTTCGAGAAGGGCCGGGTAGTTGGTATCGGCTCTCGACTGACTCCCGGAGATTATTATGGCAGTGCTGCGATGTCGGCGTCCAGCTCGAGAGGAGCTCGTGCATCTTCTTCTACACAGTATGAGGATCAGTTGCGATCTCAGACTGCACAGATAGAGAGTCTCCGACAGGAGCAGGAGCAGATGCGTCAGCAGCATGAGGAGGAGCGTCGACGCCAGCAGCAGCTGTACGAGGAGCAGACGAGTCGGTGGCAGCAGCAGCATCAGGAGCAGATGGAGTACATGCGCCGACTCACTCATGCTTTAGGGATGGAGTTTCCTCCACCACCATCTGCAGATCCCCCACCTCCCCCTCCCCCCCCCCCCTCCTTCAGATTAGAGTTTGTATTTCTGTTATAAAATTTGTGAAATCAAAATATTTTTTTTTTCTATTCGTAGTTTCTGTCTCATTATAAAATATTAATAATATTATATTTTTAAATAACAATATTAATATGAATAATAATATTATTTATATTTTATAATATTAAATTTTATATATATATTAAAATTATATATATATATATTAAAATTTTATATATATATTAAAATTTTATATATATATTAAAATTTTATAATATTATAATTTAATTATTTTTTTTGTAATACTTGAATTATTTTAATATTTGAATGTAAAATAATTCTATTATTTTTATATTAATTAAAATAAATTATTAATATTTTTTTTATTTATGAATTATAATTGTAATATTATTATATTAATTAAATTATTTATTAATATTCTATTATTTTTATTTTTGAATTATAATTCTACTATTATTATAGTAATTAAAATAATTTATTATTTTCATTTGTAAATTATAATTCTATTATTATATTAATTAAAATAATTTATTAATAATTTATTTTTTTTACTTTTTTATAGTATTTGCGACGGGATACTATGCCCGTCGCAAATACTAGTATTATTAATAGTTTTTTATTTTTTTAAAAAAGTATTTGCAACGGGTCCCGACTCCCGTCGCAAATACTAGTATTATTAATTTTTTTTTATTTTTTTTAAAAAGAGTTTTTGCGACGGAACCGTCGCAAAAGCCATTTGCGACGGGTCCCGTCGCAAAAACTGTTTTAAAAGTTTTTTACAAAAATACGGAATACTATTTGCGACGGAGAGAATGCCCGTCGCAAAAAAAGTCTTTAGCGACGGGCCCGTCGCAAATAAGTGTAGTTGCGACAGCGTTTTCAGCAACGGGCTATTTGCGACGGGACCCCGTCGCAAATGGCTATTTGCGACGGGATCCCGTCGCAAATACCTGTTTTTCTAGTAGTGGAGGGGAGGGGACTGGCAGGGGGTGCAAGTGGGGGCTGGTATGGGGTGCATGTGGGGGCTGGCAGGGGCAAGGGGGAGGGGAAACATGCGAGGTGGGGGGGAGGGGGCAGGACTGGGGGGTTCCAAGGTCTGTCTAGGACGGTGGGGGGTGGCTGTCCAGGGGAGTGGAGATCTGGGCTGTCTAGGGGGATCTGTCCAGGGTCTGGGGGGGCATCCAGGGTATTGGGGGGGGGGGTATGGGGGTGTCCAGGAGGGTGGGGGTGGAAGTCCAGGGGAGTGGAGGTCTGGACTGTCCAGGGGGATCTGTCCAGGGTCTGGGTGGGGGGGGTGTCCAGGGTCTGTCCGGGGGGTGTCCAGGGTTTGGGGGGTGTCCAGGGTCTATCTGGGGGGTGTCCAGGGTCTTTCTGGGGGTGTTTAGGGTCTATCTGGGGGATGTCTAGGGTCTGGGGGGTGTCTAGGGTCTGGGGGGGTCTAGGGCCTGCCTAGGGGGGGTGGGTCCTGGGTCTGTCCAAGAGGGGGGTTGTCCAGGGGGAGGGGGATTTCTAGGGGAGGGGGGGTTTATGTAGGGTGGGGGTGTCCAGTGTCTAGGAGGGAGGGGTCTGGAGGGGGGGGGGGGTCTGTCCTGGGGGGTGTCCAGCAGGGGGTGCAAGGGGTGTCCAGCAAGGGGTTGGGGGGGTGTCTGGGGGGGTCTGTTCAGGGGGTGAGTGGGGTCTGTCTAGGGTGGGAAGGGGGTTATAGAGGGAGGGGAGCATGGGGGATTTAAGGTACAGGTGGGGTGCAAGGGGGAGAGTGTGGGGATTTGTAGGGGGTGGTGGGGATGATGCAAGGGCCCAGAACTGGCTGAACGGTGCCGGTTTTTTTTACAGAATGTGTAGGCCTATATCCATGGTTTTAAACCGTAGCTATAGGTCTACAGCCACGGTTCCTAACCATGGCTATATGTATATAGACATGGTTGCAACCGTGGATCTAGGAGATGAGTGCTTTCATCCTATAACACGGGTTGAAAACCGTGGATTTAGGGTTGTTTCCACGGTTGGAACCGTGGCTCTAGGTTTTACCCTATAGCCATGCCAATACCAGCCACGGTTGTGGGAACCGTGGCTATAACATATAGCCACGGTTTACAACCGTGGCTATAGCCTGATTTTGTAGTAGTGAGAGGTTATCGGCTGGAGGGGTAGCCCCAGGAGAGGTGATGAGATGGGGGTTGCTTCATAGTTAGAGGTGATCAGCTAGAGGAATCAATGCACGGGGAGGGTCAATGCGCAGGAGGTGTCGCATAGGAACAGTCATGTAAAAGGCATCACACAGGGTGCTTCTACGTAGGGAGGTGTTGTCGCAATGGAGGTGCAGACAGGCACAAGGCAGAAGGGACCATCGCGTAGGGGGTCAGCACAGAAAGAACTGTCATGCAGGAGGTGGGACGTGTAGGGTGGGTAAATAAGAAAATAGAGGTACACACTAACCTTCCTCTGATGCCATGTTGAAATGGAAACTGTACCTCAAAACGAGGTAGGATTATTTATTTATAAATGAGAAGAGTACAATAGATAGCTCCCACCAATGTGGGGCATGAATATTAAAAAAATATAATAATCTTAAAAATAGATATATGATAATAATATTTAATGTAATTTTGGTGTCTCTGGCATTAGATAAACCATTTAAAGAGGGTGGGATTGTATCTCTCATTCCTTGATAAGATAAAAAATTACGATTTTCATGGAAATCCCAGTTTTCTAGGAAAAATTCCTGGATGAAAGAATGCTCCTCGTTTTCCTTTAAATTCACATTGATTGGCTACAAACAAATGAGTCCTCAAAAAATCATTGTGTATTTATGAAGGAGGTTTTACTGGGCACTCTTGGTTGAAATTTCCAATGCCAGCTCTAAGAGTCTCTCCCATTCCCTATCAATAGAAATAAAATTTTTGTCGCAGGTTTATACGAGGTTATAAATGTCCAGATAGGGGTTTAAAATCATTGATTTGGGCATGTATAGAGCCACATGAGGGTGGGAAAGTATTGGTGGAAAGGGAAGTTGGATCCCTTCAAGTGGAAGATGACTTGTAATGCTTTGTCGGTCAGTTCTCTCAATGGGGAAGGGCTTGTATCCTCCAAAATAATGTTGTTGGAAGGGATAACATATTTGATATCAATTCTGGTATTTATTGAAAGATGATCAAGCCATAATGTATGTGCAGGGGTTGTGATGGGAACAATGTATTTCAGTTAAAACATAAGAATGGGAGCTCAGTGTTGATCAACAGGTAGACTTGTAAGAGTTAATGAAAAAGAAAATATATAAGGACTTTGTTTCCCTTAAAAATGATTGAAAATATATAATATCCTAATTATATTATTATTGAACTAATATACTAAAAACAAAAAGCATACTGACAATGAATTTTTAGCAATACAGTACCAGGTCATACCCATCTCAACAAAATACTAGTGATAATACCAGGATAAAGGGTCTTCTTGGAAAAAAATTTAGTAAAAGAATGAATCATTCCACAAAAATTTTATCCCAGTGACAGTTCTACGCACGTATTCTGAAGTTCACAGACCTGATTAACTATATCAGGCCTGTAATCTTCAAGGTTGTTTCCATGTCTCTGGAGAAAATTAGAATGGTCATCCGAGTTCAATATCTGGAAAGTCTACATGAACCAACATGACCTATAAAAATCATTAAGTAGACAAAGGAATCAAATAAATTTTAGTGATAACTTTCACTACACAAAAAAGAAGAAGAAATACGTAGAAACATGTGAACAATAACATGGAGAATTCCTAAAACTTTCCACCCTAGAGGAAAAACTATAAATAATTACAACAAATAGGGAATTAAAAAAATTGTGCACCTTTCCAACTTTTTTAACTTCTAATGATGCATTTTCAAGGACAAATATGGCCCCCAGCTTTGAGGTTCCTTCAGATGGGGCAACCAGAATACCCAAAAGTTCATCCACCGCCCCTCCTCCTCTTTGACACTATCTTCTATATCTTCATTTTTGTGGTTCAGATCCTTCCATGGGAGATTCAACCCCTGGATTTGTAGGCTCGTACCATCTATTAGAAAAGGCTCCAGCAGATATGTGTGTATCAAAGGGAAGAACAAGCCAAAGGAGGGAGGATAAAGGAAGCCGACTAAGCCTCACTTGAAACTGGAGTGTCAAATAAGGGTGTGCGAATTTTCAAAAACCTACTGAAACCATTGCTAACCCAACTAAACCAATAAATTAACCGAACAGAGTGTAGAATGAAAAATCAAGGAATTAGGAGTATAAATGCATTCAATATAAAAAAATAAATGGGATTTCAATAGATACATATAAGATAAAGGAAAGTACAGAAACATGTGACCGTTAAAAAGGATAAAATAATCAATAAAAAAAATAAAAAACATTAACTGATTACGAGGTGCTGGAAAGAGAGATTTAAGGGGGAGGGGGGGGGACAAAAATCAAGATAAAAAATTCCTTTTTTCTGGAAGGAGCAAGGAGGGATCCTTTATGTTTGGTTCACTTCAACAATGCATAGCCACACACTCAAAAAAATCCTAATTATTGCATCAATGTAGAACCATATGATCAAAAAAATACTATATCCAGACTCAGATGAAATTAAATGTTAATAACACTAATCCCAGTTCAATCCCAAAAACAAGGAAGAATTCATAGATAAAGGACTAAAATCAACAAACCCAGAAGATAAAATCGATTAGTAATCTGAAGGTAGATATTTGAAAGGCTTTTAGAACCTTTATAGACAAATATAATGATAAAAAATAGTGAATGTCTGATTGCTTGGATGTAGAACAGAAAGGCTCTATTCATGGGTAAATGGAAGGAAGGAGCTAGGTGTAAGAGAGAGAAGGTGGGATGGGGGATAGAAAAGAAAGGATTTTCTTGTAGGAGGAGATGAGGATATTATATCCCTGGATATCACTAACGGGGTGAGAAGGGGTGATTAACAGGCAGGACCGGTGTAGACCAAACCGAAGCCTGCATTTTATTGGCTAAGAAATGGCCATCCCATTTAAGCTGCCTTTAGGTGCATACTCAAAAAAAGTCCAATCTGTGGATAAGACTAGCCAGCGGGCCAGCCCGCATTGCATAAAGTTCTTTAAAAATATTCCAACAACCAAAAAATTTACATATCATACATAATTCATGTTTAATTTAAGAAATAAATTATCACTACTTACTAGGAGGACAAATAAAGTGTTGTAGAAACTAAATTAAACATATAAACCACAAAAAAGCATTATCTATTTCGTAACACTAGCAGAAAACATCCAAACTAAACACTATTTATGACATCAAAAGTAAAAAAGACATGCAAATATTTAATTCAAACCACATTTTTTCCACATTGCAACCAGTATAATGGAAATAAAACTAAGTAATATATAATATTAACATAACACATAAGAACATTTTTCAGAGATAAAAACATGTATGATATATCATTAAAAATAATAAATTAAACTTAAAGTGTATTAAAAAAACCAACAAAAATATCAAAAAAACATGTTTTCATGTTGATGTTGGAATACTATATCAAACAAAAGTAAATTTGGGTCCTCAAAGTAAATCAGTAAAACATTCAGACCAAATGAAAACCAACAAAGAATAAAAATCAGACAAAACATTTTTTTAAAATACATTCAAATATACCACTATTTTATTTGACCAGAAAATATAAACAACATAAAAATACCAATTATGAGAATGGAATAAGAACACCTATATGAGAAAGAGGATTGACCATATACAGCCACAGCTGGAAACAAGGAATCACAACACTGTATCCATCTCAAAAAATGGAAAATCAAATTAATTGGGATTTAATAGAAAAAAGATACTGAAAAAATAGGAGAACACAAAATATGTCTAACCTGGAGAGGTCAAGGGAGGAGTACGGTAATAAAAAAAGAATAGGGTTTTTTCCTCTCACTTGGTTTCATCTTATCAAGAGTCCTATATGAAAGCCTACAGTTGAGAAAAAGGAAGGGTTTGGAAGATTTAGTTAGGGTTCAGGTCGGACGGATTCAGACAAAGAGGAAAGCTCCAAACGGTTTATGTGGAAGAAGTTCGGAACCGGTCGGTATGATGGGATGGCCCACTACAACCGGAGAGGGAGCATGGAGCTAGAGGAGGGAGTGAAGGGAGTCGGAATAGCCTGAAATCTCCTGGTGGGAGATATAATGATAGAGAGGGTGGGGGGAGGGAGTGTGGGTGCATGGTAATGCGTTCGATGTGCGAGGGAAGTGAGGTGAGGTTTCATTGTGTAATATGGTTTGTAAAAAAAATAAAGGGTGGGGGGAATGAAAATCTGTAAAGACCCGCAAATTTCAAGGAAATTTTTTTTTCCTTAATTTTCTTTGGAATTTTACAAGAGCGCAGCTTCAGACGGCACCTGATTCCGAGGCCCGGTGTGCCCGGAATCAATTTCCGAAGTTTGGCTCGGGTACGTTCAGTGAACGGACGAGCGGGTTTTTTATATCTTTTGAACCGGTACCCGGAATCGAATTCTGAGGGCACCGATGAAATCGCAGCGCCGTTATTTTCTTAGAAAAGCTTCTTCCGGAGTTGCATTTGCCCAACCGTGGTTTTTAAAATTTTGGGCTTTAAGTCGGAAATAAAATAAAGGTTGTGCGATAACTTTATTTTATTTCACTTAAGCTGCTTGGAAGCCGCTTGGAAGCCACTTGAACTGAGTTAAAGCGGATAGGGTGCTATCCGGAAATATCCTACCCCTTGTTAGGATATTTGTGCGGTGGGGCCCGCACGAGCCCCGCCGTTTCTTTCGCTAAGTAACGCACCCGCGAAAACCCGTCAAAGTAACTGAAAAGTCAACCGACGCGTTTTCCTTAATTCTTAACAGACCATTTAATTGGGCGGTTTATTTCGTGAATTAAATGGGCTGTTTCATTCGTTGAATTAATTCAACGAATTTAATGGGTCGTTACTTATGCGTTTGCGTTCGTTGGCAAATTAATAAAATAGACAAACTTGTCTATTTTGGAGGATCCTCCTGTTGTGCGAGATCCTCTAAACCTCCACCCTCCCCGCGAAGAATGCGAAGAACGCGAAGAACGCGAAGAACGCCGGAACCGGAATTCGACGACGCACGATCCGCGACGTCAACAAACTTTTCCGCGACCTTCTCCTTCTTCTTCTATGGCGCCTCTTCTTCCGCGGCGGACCTACGATCAGCGGTTAAAGGTGAGAATCGAATCTTCTAATTCTCCCCTTTTTATAATTCGATATCAACGGATTTAAATTAATTAAATCTGTTTGATCTTGATCCGGAGATCGTCGGCGCGACGTTTTTCCCGCGGTGCGACGAACCTCTCTTCCGCGAACAACGTGACGATCTCCTCCTTTCGCGACGAGCGATTCCGCGACGACCTCACGTCCGACGGCAACTTCGAGGTAAGGGTTGTTGGAATATTTTATTTTACTTCCCGTGTTTATTCTTTTAAAATAAAGAACCCGATCACGGAACAATTTTAATTTATTTAAAATTGTTGATTGGTTATTTCTTTTTCTCCCGTTGTTTATGACTAACGCGGAGGGTGCGGATCTAACGAACAAGACCCGGCAACCCTCCGCCGATCTTTTGTTGTGCGGATTTGGCGGACGACGACGAACCGTGCGGCAAGGGTGATCTGTTGATCCCGCAGTGAAGATCGGCCCCCGGGAGGAGCAATGGCGCAGACGGGAGGCAAAACGGGCCACCGGAGCAACTCCGGCGGCCCGCGGAAGGCGGCGGCGGCGCCCGGCGCGCCGCCGGGAATTCCGCCGCGGCCGAGCCGCGGCGGCGGCGAACCGCCGGACCGCGTCCGCGGTCCGGCCACCCAGCACGCGGGCCGCGTTCCTCCAAGCCGCGGGTCAAACCCGCGGCAGTTTCTTCGGCCGCTCGGCCGAAGCCGAGCCGGCCGGTCCGGTCGGCTGGGCCGCGCCCAGGCCGGACCGGACCCGGCCTAGCCGGGTCGGGCCGGGTCGCCCCGGGCCCAGAACCCCCGTTTTCGGGCCCTCTTCGGTCTTTTGCCCATATCTTGGGCCTGGGACCTCCGATTGACGAACCGTCAGCGGCTACGCGATCCTTGGATCGATGCGGTCGTTTCGGTATATTATACTCAAGGTTTCAGAAGACTTTGGGTTCGGCCGGGTTGGATCGTACACGAAACCAACCGGGCCCTCGGAGCGGAAACGCTCATAACTTGAGCTACGGACGTCCGATCGACGTACCGTCAGCTGTGGTAGTTTCCTCTAAGTGAGACGGAACTTTTGGCATACTCCGCCCGAGGATCGGATATAGGCGGAGTACGGTCGGGTTGGTTTTGCCCTAAAAACCAACCGGACCCCTGGGACGAAAATGCCAATAACTCTCAGACCGGGCATCCGATTGACGCGTCGTCTGTTGCGTTGAGATCCTGTTGTCGATACGGAACTTTTGGATACATAAACTTCGGACTACGTGTCAGTTGATGTATCAGCCTCTCGGCTCGTGGAGCGGACCCCCCTAAACGAGCTCGCTGTGTGCGGGAACCCTAGCGCTGGCTGTGACTTCGACGACAGAGCAGAGATCCTCCGTGGACTGCGACGACGGCAGAGCAGAGATCCTCAGTGGACTGCGACGACGGAAGAGCAGAGATCCTTCGTGGACTGCGGCGACGACTGTGCAGAGATCCTCAGTGGACTGCGTCGACTACTGCACTCAGCGATCCTACGTGGATCAGTGCTACAGGTTCTGTGTGAGCCCGATCCTATGTGGGTCCTTACTACCGGTTCTGTGTGAGCCACTGCCTACAGGTTCTGTGTGAGCCCGATCCTGTGTGGGTCTTTTGCGGGGGTTAGTACCTATCGATCCTTCGTGGGTCCGACGACTTAGATGGATCAGTGATCTTCTTTGACGTCATCTGAAATAGTATACCTGGTTGAGCTGAATCTTATGTTACTCTCCTTTGTGGATTGTGTTGAACCATCCTATGTGGATTTACTGTTTACTCTCCTTTGTGGATTTGAGTCTTGCTTTCCTATGTGGATTGAGTTGTTCTTGAGCTCGTGAGCAGAGCTAGAACTGGGGACTTAGGTATATGTATGGGCATATACCTAATTCGAGTCAGATGTTACTCCGTGATTGCACCTTCCTTTTTGTCCTATATCCTTTGTGGATTTCGGGAGACCTTCGGGGGTCTCGGGGTCCTTACTGAGTAGCTTATACTCACCCCTGCACGGGCTATGCCCGCACCTTGTTGTGTTGGATGCAGACGACGGACAACTCTGATCTCGGTTGGGGCGTGGAGCAGGACGGTACCTGGAGGCGGACCACTGGGCGGGACGTGCTCGGAGCGGACGTGGGACCCGAGGAGCCTGGAGGCTATCTGTACCCACCCTTCAGGTGGGATTTCCAGTGGACGACACGAGGCCGCCGTCTTTTCTTCAGTTGCCGTTCTTTTCCTTTTCAGTTGTACTTTCTGTTGGGCTTGTATTCCGGCCCCCCTTTACTTTTCTGCACTTTGTAGTTACTTTCCTCTTGCTGACTCTGTGGTGGTTGTTACTTATAAAGGCAAAACCTTCCCTGTTTACCGGGATTTTACGCCTTGGTGCTAGTCGCCAGTCTGGCCTATGGAAGGCGAGCTTGGGGTAGTCACGGCACGAGCCCCGAGGTAGGGTCGTGACAAATTGGTATCAGAGGTGGTCGGTTCTACCGCAGACTCTGATCATCTTTTCTTTCTATATGAAGCAATAGTGTTTAGTGTATTGAGTGTGGTTATCAGTTCAGGGAGCCCAGTGTTGGTGCGGCGGCCGACGTATCCGTACACCAGGACCCTGACTCCTGATTTCCGACTTAATGCATGAAAACATTGATTGCGTGTGTGTTTCAAGTTTTCTTCGTGATTACTTGTGTCAGCTCACTGTGTATACTGATCTGCTTTATGAAAGTCTCAGGTTTTCCTTGTGATTACTTGTGCCAGCTCACCAGGTATACTGTTCTGACTGTGGTGCTCTTGTTCTCCTTTTCAGGATGGCCCCGCGACGACAGCCAGCTAGGGTTCCGAGTGTAGGGCGCGACGACAGCCCACCGAGCGACGAGGCCTCGGTGCAGGGCCCTTTGCCAGCAGTGGCACCGGCAGTAGCTTTACCCGCCGAGCCACCGATGCTGCTAGTACCAGACGCTGACGATGCACGTCGCCTCAGGGCACTGCCTGAGTTTCAGAGCCAGCGACCGCCCAGGTTTCGCGGTGAGGCGGACCCCCAGGCCACCGAGGACTGGCTAGAGGCGGTGGTACAGATCTTTAGGCTAGTGAGGACACCAGCGGATCTCATGGTGATTCTCGCGGCGAGCCTCCTGCAGGCGGCGACAGGACGATGGTGGAGCTTGATGCTCCAGGTTCACGATGAGGCATCCTTGCTCTGGACGGACTTCGAGAGCCTCTTCCGCTCTGAGTTCGTCCCGGCCACCCTCCGAGCGGTGCGCATCCAGGAGCTTCTCCAGCTGCGCCAGGGCAGCATGACGGTCGCTCAGTACGCAGCGAGGTTCACTGACCTATCTCGCTACTCGACCGACATGGTACGGGACCCCTTCTTCCGGGCCCGGACCTTCGAGCAGGGCTTGCGACAGGAGATTCGGGCGTCGCTGATCTCCCTCAGCATTCCGACCCAGGCGGGAGTGCTGGAGCGAGCCCTCCTGATCGAGAGCTTCCTGGCAGAGCCTTCTTCAGCGGCGAGACCTAGCGCAGGGCGGCAGGTAGCTGAGTCTTCGGCAGCAGGTAGCCGACGGATGACTCTCGGGTCCAGGCAGACCAGACCCCCACGCAGACGGCCTCAGGACACCGGCTCAGCAGTGCGGGGCACACAGCGGAGTGCCAGCCTTCCGAGAGGCAGGCTGTGCTACTCCTGCGGCGGGCAGGGTCACATGGCTCGTGACTGCCCGACTCGCCGATCAGAGGAGCAGCAGACGGTGGAGGGGCCACCCAGGCAGAGGCAGAGGGTCGACCGTGGCGGTCCGCAGGGAGGAGGCGGACGAGGCAGAGGAGCTGGCCGAGCAGCGGGTGGTGGCCGACGCTTCCAGGCTCTACCCCCACCACCACCAGGAGGGCCACCTCGACCACAGGGAGCTGGTGGGCAGGGACAGGCCCAGCTCCAGGCAGTGGAGGCCTATGACCCCGACATTCCAGAGATGATTCGAGGTACGATCTGTGTCTATTCCACCCTTACTGTAGTACTTATAGACACAGGAGCAAGTCACTCTTTCATAGCCTCTACCCTTGTTCGGAGCTCGGAGATTACGACTGAGCCGTTGGCTCGATCCTTACGGCTAGAGACTCCTACGGGAGCAGACTCGACGATTACGCACTGGTGCCGGCAGTGTGAACTTACTCTAGGAGGCGAGAGCTTCGGCTGGGATCTCCTTGTAGTGGCGTCGAGGCCTTACGACGTCATCTTGGGCACGGATTGGCTATCCACGGTTCATGCCCAGATCGACTGTTTTAGGCGCAAGGTGCGATGTGTTCGTACCGACGGGAGCAGGTTTACCTTCACCGGCGAGAAGGGAACCTTTGCAGCACAGGATGGACTTCCGCGGAGGAAAGTGCAGCCCATCTCTCATCAGTTGGCTAGCCTCATCCTAGGAGCAGTGGACGTGCGAAGTCCAGCTTTTCCTGCAGTGGTGGACCAGTACGTGGACGTCTTTCCCGACGACGTTCCAGGGATACCTCCTCGTAGAGAGGTAGACTTTTACATCGACTTGTACCCCGGGACAGCCCCGATATCTACTCCAACATATCGGATGGCCCCCGCCGAGCTTCGGGAGCTGCGGGTACAGTTGGAGGACTTGCAGAGCAAGGGGTTTATCCGACCCAGTGTTTCACCCTGGGCTTCCCTGATTTTGTTCGCCAAGAAGGCGGACGGGAGCTTGCGACTGTGTGTCGACTATCGTCGCCTGAACCAGGTGACAGTGAGGAACAAGTATCCGCTGCCACGGATTGATGACCTCTTCGATCAGCTCAAGGGAGCGCAGTGGTTCTCGAAGATAGACCTCCGGTCAGGCTATCATCAGCTCAGAGTTCGAGACGAGGACGTGCAGAAGACGACCTTCAGGTGTCGGTATGGCCATTATGAGTTCTTGGTTATGCCGTTCGGCGTAACCAATGCTCCAGCAGTGTTCATGAGCCTCATGAACAGGATCTTCCAGCCATACCTCGACCGATTTGTCGTGGTCTTCATTGACGACATTTTGGTATACTCGACGACTGAGGAGGAGCATGCCTACCACCTGCGAGTTGTGCTAGACACGCTCCGAGAGCACCAGCTTTATGGAAAGCTCTCAAAGTGCCAGTTCTGGTTACGTGAGGTCCACTTCTTGGGGCACGTCATCTCTGAGGCGGGAGTTGCAGTGGATCCCGCGAAGATCGAGGCAGTGCTAGCTTGGGAGCCACCCAGGAGCGTGACGGAGGTGCGGAGCTTCTTGGGCCTAGCCGGATACTATCGGAGATTCGTGCCAGACTTCTCCAGAGTTGCGGCACCACTCTCAGCGTTGACGAAGAAGGGGAAACCCTTCGTGTGGTCAGACAGATGTCAGCAGAGCTTCCAGGAGCTGAGGCAGAGGTTGACCAGCGCACCTATCTTGAGGTTGCCTGAGGAGGGAGTTGGATACGTAGTTTACTACAATGCGTCAGGGACTGGACTCGGGTGCGTCCTGATGCAGGAGCGGGCCGTGATCGCCTACGGATCACGTCAGTTGAGGCCGCATGAGCAGAACTACGCCACTCATGACCTGGAGTTAGCAGCAGTGGTCTTCGCTCTGAAGACTTGGCGACACTATCTGATGGGCGAGCGCTTCACAGTCTTTTCTGACCACCAGAGTCTCAGGTATATCTTCTCTCAGAAGGACCTGAACCTGAGACAGCGAAGATGGCTTGAGTTCCTCCAGGACTATGACTTTGAGATAGTCTATACTCCAGGGAAGGGGAACGTGGTAGCCGATGCCCTCAGCAGGAGGACGGGCATTCAGCTACTTGAGGAGGCGACGGAGCAGCTAGCCTCCTTACAGATATCCTTCGTGGATAGAGACGGAGCAGCCTTTCTTCAGTCTCTCACAGTCTCTCCTCCACTTCTACAGCGGGTCAGAGAGGCTCAGCGTGGGGACGCTGACTGTGAGACCCGGCGTGCACTGATATCCTCAGGTCAGGCGCCTGATGGTTTCTCCCTTGGAGCAGAGCACAACATCCTTTTCAGAGGGCGTACCTTCGTACCAGTCTCTTTACGAGAGGAGGTGCTGAGAGAGTTTCACACTTCTCCCTTGGCGGTGCATCCCGGAGTGGCGAAGATGTACCAGGATCTCAGACGACAGCACTGGTGGTTGGGCATGAAGAAAGCTGTGGCAGAGTTCGTTTCACGATGCCTCACCTGCCAGCAGGTGAAGGCAGAGCATCAGGTACCAGCAGGCTTGGTACAGCCCTTGGAGGTCCCGGAGTGGAAGTGGGATGGCATATCTATGGACTTCGTGACTGGACTTCCACGCACTTCCAGAGGTCACGACTCCATTTGGGTGATTGTCGACCGACTCACCAAGTCGGCACACTTCTTACCCATCAGAGAGCAGGGCTCAGTGGAGAGCTTGGGACGTCTTTACGTCCAGGAGATCGTACGGCTTCACGGTGTGCCATCGTCTATCGTCTCCGATCGAGATGCTCGTTTCACTTCCCGGCTTTGGAAGGGGTTGCAGGAGGCGTTCGGGACGCGGCTCCATCTGAGCACAGCCTTCCACCCTCAGACGGATGGTCAGACGGAGAGGACCATACAGACACTCGAGGACATGCTCCGTGCATGTGTTCTCGACTTTGGTCGCAGCTGGGAGGACCACCTACCCTTGGTGGAGTTCGCGTACAACAACAGCTACCACTCCACCATCGGGATGGCACCATACGAGGCGTTGTACGACAGACCCTACAGATCACCGTTGTGCTGGACAGACCCTGGGGAGTCAGCACTTGTGGGACCAGAGATGGTCCGAGCCACGACAGAGAAGGTCCAGATCATCCAGGAGAGGATGAGGATAGCTCAGAGCCGGCAGAAGTCATATGCTGACAGGAGGCGGAGGCCACTAGAGTTCGAGGATGGCGACCACGTCTTTTTGCGTGTCTCACCTCGACGTGGTTTACGGAGATTTGGCCGAGGCGGCAAGTTGTCTCCACGCTTCATCGGGCCTTTCCAGGTCCTCAGCAGGATAGGAGAGGTGGCTTATCGCCTGGCTCTACCACCTCAGTTGCACCGGGTGCACGACGTCTTCTACGTGTCTCAGCTGAGGAGATACGTGCACGACCCGACGCACATCATCGACTTTGGGGAGCTGGACGTGGATGATGGGGCGACTTTTGCGGAGGTCCCAGTGGAGATCGAGGATCGACAGGAGTGGGTCCTACGTGGGCGGTCGATTCCTCTTGTGCGCATCAGATGGCAGCACGGGAACCTCCAGGAGAGCACTTGGGAGCGGGAGGCTCAGATGCGTGCTCAGTACCCCCATTTGTTCCCCTAGTTTTTGATGTATCTTTACGGGGACGTAAAGCCCTGAGGTGGGAGTAATGTAAAGACCCGCAAATTTCAAGGAATTTTTTTTTTCCTTAATTTTCTTTGGAATTTTACAAGAGCGCAGCTTCAGACGGCACCTGATTCCGAGGCCCGGTGTGCCCGGAATCAATTTCCGAAGTTTGGCTCGGGTACGTTCAGTGAACGGACGAGCGGGTTTTTTCTATCTTTTGAACCGGTACCCGGAATCGAATTCTGAGGGCACCGATGAAATCGCAGCGCCGATATTTTCTTAGAAACGCTTCTTCCGGAGTTGCGTTTGCTCAACCGTGGTTTTTAAAATTTTGGGCTTTAAGTCGGAAATAAAATAAAGGTTGTGCGATAACTTTATTTTATTTCACTTAAGCTGCTTGGAAGCCGCTTGGAAGCCACTTGAACTGAGTTAAAGTGGATAGGGTGCTATCCGGAAATATCCTACCCCTTGTTAGGATATTTGTGCGGTGGGGCCCGCACGAGCCCCGCCGTTTCTTTCGCTAAGTAACGCACCCGCGAAAACCCGTCAAAGTAACTGAAAAGTCAACCGACGCGTTTTCCTTAATTCTTAACAGACCATTTAATTGGGCGGTTTATTTCGTGAATTAAATGGGCTGTTTCATTCGTTGAATTAATTCAACGAATTTAATGGGTCGTTACTTACACGTTTGCGTTCGTTGGCAAATTAATAAAATAGACAAACGTGTCTATTTTGGAGGATCCTCCTGTTGTGCGAGATCCTCTAAACCTCCACCCTCCCCGCGAAGAACGCGAAGAACGCGAAGAACGCCGGAACCGGAATTCGACGACGCACGATCCGCGACGTCAACAAACTTTTCCGTGACCTTCTCCTTCTTCTTCTACGGCGCCTCTTCTTCCGCGGCGGACCTACGATCAGCGGTTAAAGGTGAGAATCGAATCTTCTAATTCTCCCCTTTTTATAATTCGATATCAACGGATTTAAATTAATTAAATCCGTCTGATCTTGATCCGGAGATCGTCGGCGCGACGTTTTTCCCGCGGTGCGACGAACGTCTCTTCCGCGAACGACGTGACGATCCCCTCCTTTCGCGACGAGCGATTCCGCGACGACCTCACGTCCGACGGCAACTTCGAGGTAAGGGTTGTTGGAATATTTTATTTTACTTCCCGTGTTTATTCTTTTAAAATAAAGAACCCGATCACGGAACAATTTTAATTTATTTAAAATTGTTGATTGGTTATTTCTTTTTCTCCCGTTGTTTATGACTAACGCGGAGGGTGCAGATCTAACGAACAAGACCCGGCAACCCTCCGCCGATCTTTTGTTGTGCGGATTTGGCGGACGACGACGAACCGTGCGGCAAGGGCGATCCGTTGATCCCGCAGTGAAGATCGGCCCCCGGGAGGAGCAATGGCGCAGACGGGAGGCAAAACGGGCCACCGGAGCAACTCCGGCGGCCCGCGGAAGGCGGCGGCGGCGCGGGTCGCCGGCGACCGGAGGCGGCGGCGCCCGGCGCGCCGCCGGGAATTCCGCCGCGGCCGAGCCGCGGCGGCGGCGAACCGCCGGACCGCGTCCGCGGTCCGGCCACCCAGCACGCGGCCCGCGCGGGCCGCGTTCCTCCAAGCCGCGGGTCAAACCCGCGGCAGTTTCTTCGGCCGCTCGGCCGAAGCCGAGCCGGCCGGTCCGGGCGGCCGGGCCGCGCCCAGGCCGGACCGGACCCGGCCTAGCCGGGTCGGGCCGGGTCGGGCTGACCCAGGGGGGGTTCGGGCCGGGTCGCCCCGGGCCCAGAACCCCCGTTTTCGGGCCCTCTTCGGTCTTTTGCCCATATCTTGGGCCTGAGACCTCCGATTGACGAACCGTCAGCGGCTACGCGATCCTTGGATCAATACGGTCGTTTCGGTATATTATACTCAAGGTTTCGGAAGACTTTGGGTTCGGCCGGGTTGGATCGTACACGAAACCAACCGGGCCCTCGGAGCGGAAACGCTCATAACTTGAGCTACGGACGTCCGATCGACGTACCGTCAGCTGTGGTAGTTTCTTCTAAGTGAGACAGAACTTTTGGCATACTCCGCCCGAGGATCGGATACAGGCGGAGTACGGTCAGGTTGGTTTTGCCCTAAAAACCAACCGGACCCCTGGGACGAAAATGCCAATAACTCTCAGACCGGGCGTCCGATTGACGCGCCGTCTGTTGCGTTGAGATCCTGTTGTCGATACGGAACTTTTGGATACATCAACTTCGGACTACGTGTCAGTTGATGTATCAGCCTCTCGGCTCGTGGAGCGGACCCCCCTAAACGAGCTCGCTGTGTGCGGGAACCCTAGCGCTGGCTGTGACTTCGACGACAGAGCAGAGATCCTCCGTGGACTGCGACGACGGCAGAGCAGAGATCCTCAGTGGACTGCGATGACGGCAGAGCAGAGATCCTTCGTGGACTGCGGCGACGACTGTGCAGAGATCCTCAGTGGACTGCATCGACTACTGCACTCAGCGATCCTACGTGGATCAGTGCTACAGGTTCTGTGTGAGCCCGATCCTATGTGGGTCCTTACTACCGGTTCTGTGTGTGCCACTGCCTACAGGTTCTGTGTGAGCCCGATCCTGTGTGGGTCTTTTGCGGGGGTTAGTACCTATCGATCCTTCGTGGGTCCGACGACTTAGATGGATCAGTGATCATCTTTGACGTCATCTGAAATAGTATACCTGGTTGAGCTGAATCTTATGTTACTCTCCTTTGTGGATTGTGTTGAACCATCCTATGTGGATTTACTGTTTACTATCCTTTGTGGATTTGAGTCTTGCTTTCCTATGTGGATTGAGTTGTTCTTGAGCTCGTGAGCAGAGCTAGAACTGGGGACTTAGGTATATGTATGGGCATATACCTAAGTCGAGTCAGATGTTACTTCGTGATTGCACCTTCCTTTTTGTGCTATATCCTTTGTGGATTTCGGGAGACCTTCGGGGGTCTCGGGGTCCTTACTGAGTAGCTTATACTCACCCCTGCACGGGCTATGCCCGCACCTTGTTGTGTTGGATGCAGATGACGGACAGCGCTGATCTCGGTTGGGGCGTGGAGCAGGACGGTACCTGGAGGCGGACCACTGGGCGGGACGTGCTCGGAGCGGACGTGGGACCCGAGGAGCCTGGAGGCTATCTGTACCCACCCTTCAGGTGGGATTTCCAGTGGACGACACGAGGCCGCCGTCTTTTCTTCAGTTGCTGTTCTTTTCCTTTTCAGTTGTACTTTCTGTTGGGCTTGTATTCCGGCCCCCCTTTACTTTTCTGCACTTTGTAGTTACTTTCCGCTTTCTAACTCTGTGGTGGTTGTTACTTATAAAGGCAAAGCCTTCCCTGTTTACCGGGATTTTACGCCTTGGTGCTAGTCGCCAGCCCCTGGCCTATGGAAGGCGGGCTTGGGGTAGTCACGGCACGGGCCCCGAGGTCGGGTCATGACAAAATCAATCAAATTTTTTTTTATTGCGTGTTATGACTAGAAATCATAATTTTAACAAATAAAAATCAATCAATATTTTTAAAAATCAATCTAATTTTGTATGGGGAAGCTCATAAAACACCAAAAAATCAATCTAATTGTTTTTATAAGAGAAGCATTATTTGTTTTTGAGTAATAGATGTAATTGTTAAGATCCTCTAAAGTATAATCATCCTTGTAAAATTCAGTATTGAATTCGCCACCTATATCAAATCTTTCTTAATTTAATTCATGTTCTAAATTTTCATGTGGGAGATGGAACGACAAAGAGAGTGGGAGGAGGGAGTGGGGGCATGTGGGACAACGTGTGATGTGCGAGGGAAGTGAGGGGAGGTGTCATTGTTTAATATGGTTTGTTAAAAACAAAAAAATGGGGGGTGGGGTCAATGAAATTCAATAAATATTTTTTAATTTCCTTTTATGACCACAAATCATCATTTTCCCAAATAAAAATCTATCATTTTTTTTGAAAATCAATCAAATATATTACACGGAAGCACATGAAACTCAAAAAAAAAATCTAATTATTTTTATAGGACACAAATTATTATTATTTGTTTCATTGATGTTATTTTTAGGATCCTATAAAGAAAACCCATATTTGTGAAATTCAATGTTGACTTCATTACCTATATCAAATATTTCTTGATTGAATTCGTGTTCTAAATATCCAGGTGTGAGATGGAACGACGGAGAGAGTGGGAGGTGGGAGTGGGGCTGTGTGGGACTACGTGCGATGTGAGAGGGAAGTGTGGGGATGTGTCATTGTTTAATATGTTTTGTAAAAAAAAGTGGGGGCAATGAAAATCAATCAATATTTTTTAATTTCCTTTTATGAACCTAAATCATCATTTTTTTTTAAAAATAAATCTTTTTAAAAATCCATCTGATTTTGTATGGGGAAGCACATAAACCTAAAAAAATCAATATAATTAATTTTATAAGGCAAACATTATTTTTTTTTGTTTTATTGAAGTGGTTTTTAAGATCCTCTAAAGTAGAATCGCCTCTATGGAATTCAATGTGGACTTCGTCACCTATATCAAATATTTCTTGATCAAATTCATGTTCTAAATTTATATAAAAATAATATGTTAAGTAAAATGTGAGATAAAATTCATAGACTAAAATGAGATGAAGTTGAAATATTTTTAAATTCTTGATTCATATCCATCAGCTAGTTTCATAATTTAATGTCATATTTAATTTAAAAGTACTGAAATTCAAACTGAAATGAATTCACATATAAAACAATGAATTATAATTTATAATTTATATATAATAGGTATCAATGCATGGTATATGCACGTAACTATAGAAAACTATATTATGCACATAACTATAGAAAACTATATTATGCATATAACTATAGACAACTATATTATAAAAATGGAAAACAATCTGCATAATATATTTAATAGTATTGAAAGATCACAACCCAAAAATAAATGATGAAAAATTTGAATGATCACAGTGCATATACCCCTATAAAGTGATACTGGATGTTTTGTATTAAAATTTAAATAATAGACAAAAAATATTTTAATTCCCTTTATTTTCAATAGGGGTATATGAATTATGATCAAATAGAAACACATGGTTTAAAATTGTATGGTTGGTTTAAAAAAGAGTTTAAACCTACTTAAATAAAGGGAATTAAAATTTATAGTTTGTTTAAAAATATTTTAAACCAACTTAAATAAATGGAATTAAATTGTAATACAAAACTTTCAAAAAACTAATTGTAGATGTTAAATAATAGATATGAAATATTTTAATCTTCGTTATGTGGTAAATAATATACACAGGTTGGTTAACAAAATAACCCAACTACACTACAATGAATTGAATGTACTTGTGAAAAGAAAAACATGTGGTGAATGTCGTATTTGTAAATTTTTTTTCAATTTATAATTGAAACATACAGGAAATTAAAAATTTTATATCATTGGGTATGAAGACGACATTGTTATAGCACTTGAAATAGATCGTCGGGAGGTCGCATCATAAGGAAGAACCTGTAAGGAAATAAAATTTAAAGTTAGGCCCCAAATATTATTATACATGTTATGTAAAATGGGTTTTAATGATTTACTCTGAGTTCGTTTAAAGAGTTCTTGAAATATCTAGTTTGGTCCGCATTATCTATAATGAAAACAACTTTGAAAGAATTTTGTTCTAATGATTTTTTTTCTATTTTGTATATTCAATTCTTACACTTCAAAAACGAAAAGAATAGTTTTATATTTGAATATGTATAGGTTAGTAGGAAATATAAACTCATCATTCTCCTATATTTTAGATAATTTCTTTCATTACAATTAGTACATCCATAATAAAAGAATATATGAATATTATTCAATCACCAGAATTATTATATCTCTTAGCTCTAAAGTTGTTGATATAAATTTCATAACTTGTTTTTTTGAAGAGGATGATTGTGATAGATCTATCATTACCATTGATTAATAGTTTGACTTGGTATCTAAGAGAATAAAGTATTCATGTTAGACCAAGTTAATATTTATATCAAATATATCAAAAATTGATATTTTTTCAACGCACCATTCAATGTCTCAACAAATTATTTAAGATAAAAATGTAATTTGTTTATATTATAATAAAAAATTATTTTAAAATTATTAATGATATATGCTATCTGTTGGGTTTAAATTGCTATGACATTCTTTAAAATTGAATGATCATTGAAAACTACACCGTGATAGTCAGAAAATGTCATAAAAATTGAATATAAGATTGGGAATTTATAGAGACTACCTTGGAATAGTTGACAGAGGTGATGCATTACAGTTATGACACCAAATGTTTCCATTCAAGTGATTTACCTTCTTTCTTCAAGAAATTCATGGTTCATAATACCAGTTTTAGTTACTTTGAATTTTTTTACTAGATCCATCATTGTTCACTTTGTAACATGTAATCCAAGAAATCCATCATTAATGTGTACCATGTTTTAACTATGTTTTTGATGAGTCAAGAGTAAAAATTTAACTGCCACTAATGAAATCCATTATCTAAAATCGTTTCATGATCAAATTTATACTATTTTTTCTTTTTATCAATCATGCAGAATAATTTTCCAGATGATATAGAACATATATAGGATATTTTTCTCATGTTATCACATGTTTTTTGCAGTATTTTCATCATACCAATGAGTAAATAATGTTAATAAATTTTCAAAAGAAACAACATCACTGATTTAAGATGTTTAAAGCATGAATATGTTAATGTAGATGTAAAATTTGAAAAGTTACCATGATCAGAAGATTAGCAAAAATACATCATCATATAGTAATTTAAAAATGATATATAGTATAAAAAATAGATATTCTAATCTTAGATGAGTAAGAAAAATGATAACCTCTTTCTAAATTAATGCACTATAGGAATTTTTGGATTGAGTAGAAGCTCTATTTCATTCATATTTGTGGTAAAAATTACCATGTTTAAAAAAGTGGAATGATATTTAATGAATAAACAGTACCAAATGTTTCTTTAGGAATTTTATATTTAATATTTAATAAATATTGAAAGAGCATAATGAAGAGTTGCTTTGCATGCACAAGTTGGAGGACTGAAAGGTTAGTTGTTTCAGTTTCATATTTCAAAATTATTGTAATTAGATCACCAAATTCATCCCACAAAGTGAAAATGATAGTTATTCCTCTATAACATTTAATTGGAAATTTAATATAACTTCAATTATAAACTATTAGGGTGATTATGTTTGAAAATTGAAATTAAAATTACCTATCATCAATTAGAGTTAGTTTCATTCTTCTATTATTTTTCCCCATGATTGGATTGTCTAATAATGATTCAACTTTCAAATAACATATAATATAATATTCCCATTAATGAAATTCTAACATAAATTTAAAAAAAGATAAATAAGAATAAAATTTACCTATGATAAATTTACCAGGAACACTGCTTTTTTTGATGTCATCAGATGGAATGAAATTGAATATAAAATGGGGCAGTTTCATGTCAGAAGGTTTTATATGAGTGTTTGAATTAAAAATGATTTTGTACTCATGCAAACTTTCTAAATAATTCCATTTATTTTCAATAATCTGAAATTTATATATCACATAACACAATACTCCAGGTAGAATAGTTTTTCACTTTGTTATAAGTTGTTGTCCACTAATTTTTGCTTGAATGGTTGTTTCCTACAAATTTTAATAGCACTCCTAGGTTTAAAATAATAGTATAGATAGTGATAAATAAATTGAATTGAATATCTATTTGAATAAGGGTTGATGTAAATTGAATTTTAATATATATTGTCATTAGTATTTCAATAAATGTTGAAATAAACAAAAAAATTGTTGGTTAATAAGATGTATGAATACTCATAGGTAAGTATAGTTTCACAGAAACTTCAAAGGCATGTGCATTTGCACGAGATGTAGAAGTATTATTTATAGTATGTGTAACAACTTAATTACAGTAATATACTATGTGATATACAATTTACATCTTTGGATGCATATTGCATATATCTATTAATTGTAGTAATATACTTTGTGAAAAGTACTTGAGATGAATACTTGTGAAACAAATATCAATCAAGCTTCCCATTTACATATCCATTTCATAGGCAGGTGTGTGCGGTAATATACTCATAGAGTATGCATAATTTACTTTTTTCACATCTTATATGCAATAAAGAGATGTATACTAGACATATCTAATAATTACAGTAATATATTACTATAATTAATCTAATTACAATAATATGTTACCGTAATTAATCTATTTACAGTAATATACTCTGGTTATTACAATATTCAAAATAGTATGCGTAGAACATTTTTATTCAGATGTATACTGTATATATCTTTTGGTTTAAACTGCAATTAAGTGCAACATGCATAGTTATTTTTTTTCTTAATCAACTACTTGAAAATTTCCAACGTGCTTTACCTGCCCACTTATTGTCCATCTTCATATTTATATCCATTTTATCTATGAATTACATGTATTCATACTCTATGAGACAAAATGTATGATGTAATAAATTCATGTAAATTTCGGTGAGATACAATGAAATCATTTATATAATCTGTGAGATACAATGTATATTTCAGTAAGATACAGTATATTCCTATACATTTCAATGAGATTCAATATATTACTGTATATTTTAGTGAGATAAAATATACTCTGTGATATATAATGCATGTGGTATTAAATATATGAGATACTATATATGAACTAATATATATATATATATATATATATAGTGAGATACAATGTATTTAGTATTAAATCTGTGAAATACAATACATTTTAGTGACATACAGTTTATGCAGTATTACATGTATGCATGCTCTGTGAGATATAATTTATGAAGTAATATATTCCTGTACATTTCAGTGAGATGCAATAAATATGTGAGATACAATGTATGTAGTAATATATTTCATTACATTTTAGTGATATACAATGTATGTAGTGAGGTACAGTGTATGCTTTATGGATAAAATGTATGTACTAAGATATAATGTATAAAATTGGATACATTCCATCGATATACAATGTATTCTCTATGAATAAACTATTAGTTCATGTGCTCTACCAATCTTACTAATAAAATGTTAACATATTTAGTACTATTTCAAGTGTTTTTCTTAAATTTCATACATGAAATACATAATTATAACATATATATGTTAGTAGACAGTAACAATTCAAAGAGGAACAATATACTGACTAACTAATTAGAAAAAATATATAAACATCATGCTTAATACAATGTGTACCATAGCTTATATTTTAGTATTTATAATTGTCGATGTAAAACTATAATATCAAACTCACATTTTCATCAATAAAGAGTAAATCAATGAATTCTATTTAATCTTATAATTTTGAAAACTTTGCGAACCACATCTGAATGATGTGTACTTCAATTTTCAACGTTTCATCATCTTCATTGGAAATTTATTGTAATTGAGTATCCAAATGGGAAATTTTTAATAAATTGTATTAATAAAGAAAATAATAATTTTTTAGTAAATATTGCATCATTAGAAAATGAGTAAAATAAAATAAAAAATATGTTAAAGCTATAAATTTTCATAAAATGTAATAGTTAAAATTTCTTTATACCTAAGGCCAGTTTTGAATGATTTATTTATAAACAATGTTATTTATATGCCTCAATGGTTTGTTATCATTTTCACATATTAGTAATTTTAAACCCCTCTTGTTTGTTACTTTGGACATTTCTACATATAACTGACCGTGAAAACAAAAACAGTTTATCATAAGTATATGAGAACAAAAGAAAGATATTGTCCTTGAATTTTATTAATATAATTTTCTAATGAAATAGTTAAAGGATATTATCCCATTTAAATATTTAATGGACACATATAATATGAATGAGTCATATTTACTCTGGTTATGAAAGTACGATTTCTGCAATGAGTGCCGATTTGAATCTGAGCTCTGATTACATGATCTCCAAAATTCAAGACTATTAATTTCATTCCATTACAAAGTCCATAAGATTAGTCTACATTTCTCAATAACATAATTGGTAACCCCACTCTGAGAATTAATTTATGACATGGAAAACCAGAGATATTGATTCCATTTGGAATGTCTAGCATATATATGTTCTCTGGTGTGTCTCTATCTAAAATTTCTTGGTATACTAAATCAATATTGAGATAGAATTACTCTCATAATGAATGGTAGCATGAAATCATTAAATTTCTAGACAACATCACATGTTAGTGATAAAATAGCATGTTCTTTTATGTATTATGGATAATTTTACTTCATAGATAACGAGGGGTATGTGCTTTGAATAATAACATCAACTAGGTTTTGAAATGAAATAAGTAGACAACCTTCTAGAATGTGAATTTCTATCTCATAGTATGTTTGATCACTAAACACGCCATGACCTATTTGCATAATCCAACTTGAAAAATCTTAGAGTTCAAAAGAGGCCATATAGTTATCAGAGTAAAGTAGTCTCATGTTCTTAGTTAGGTGAATAACATGATAATGTTTCCATAGATAATAGGAATTTAGACTTGGAAATACTATATCGCTTCTATTCCCTCGATGCACAACGGATAAAACCTACTAAAAACATTCACCAAAGATAGTTTTTTCCCATCAAACCATAGATAAAAAGCATGAAGGATCTTTGTTGACATTATTTCCTTCAAGGTATGATCCAAAATTCAAAGAAATATTTGTGTAACATTGGCGCCTTATCTGAAATAATTAATTTTGTTATTTGTAAAAGCTCAACAAATTCACTTCCTTGTTGTATGTTTCAAGTTGATTTATCTATAACAGAAATTTGAATACAAAATCGAGAGTGTGTTTTTCTCCCACCAGTAATAATCAAGGATGTTATACCACTTAATGCTACAACAAGTACAATATGTCCCTATGAGTGAGGTTGTGTCATTATTATTATCCAAAAGAAATATTAATTTGTGCCTCCAAATCCATGTACAAAAAAACACCTCTGGTGGGAATGTTTGATTCATTAATAATTATCATTAACACATTTTCTTGTTCATTGGTCAGTTTTCCATGTATAATAGAAAATTATTCTCAAAGGTTGTCCTTATTTTAATTTTTTCTGATGAAATCAATTTATTTCCGATGAATGTAGAAAATGAATTTGGAAGAGGCATAGGTGGATAATCATTCAATTATCTTCTATGGTAGTGAATCATGTTGTCAATATCCAATAATGAACATTGTTGTAGTTGATGATCTGTGAGATGTATTTCTGTTATCATAACATCTTGTTAGATAGGAATAAAATATATATTTCATAAATAATTTCTATCAAATAAGGGAAGAAAAAATAGTTTCAGGGTAAGACTCAGGATATATAAACAGGATAACGTAATACATTTAAATTTCTAAAAATGAGTTAGTTATTTCAAACAAATTAAGATGGTTTGGTTATGACATACAGTTTTTAATTCTGTGAATGAGTTAGTTATTTATTTTAAAAAGAGTAAAATAGCACTAGAATTTCTAATAATAAATTATTTTCAAAAAAAGTATGTAAAATGTTTATAAAATCAAATTATACTGCATGTAGTTGTGGGAATACAGTTTGTAACTCAATTAATTCTTTAAAGAAATGTTAATTAAAATCTCTATGGAAAAAATTATACTTTCTCAACATATAATTAATGACTATTATAATAGTCTGAAGAAAAAAAATATTTTTTCATATCATTAGTGTTTATACCCAACATAAAACATAAGCACAAAGTAGTAAGTTAAATAATTAATAGATATGATTACAATTAATAAATATTTTGATATAGGTATAAATTTTAAGGTTCAATTATAGACTTTATATTCTTTAAATGAATATTTACTACCCTAGAATCCATTTTAAAACCAAAGAGGATACTTTTCAAAATACTTGAAATTCATACAATTACATGAACTTTGGGAAAGGTAAATGAATATTCTATTTTTAGTTATTTAGATAAAACAAAAATAGTATGAATATAGTATATATACCAGTAGTGTATTGGTTTTATTATTAGACATACAATAGGAAATATTTTAGAATTTATGCAACATGAAAATAAAATGTTATATTGATTGCATCAGATGAAAACCTAGATATTGACTATATACAAACAAGAGTAAACATATACATAACAACACTAACTTTTGAATACAAATACCCGTAGAAATTTAATGTTTTGTAGTGTATAAATAGTTGTAAGTGCTATTGTGAATGCACTAAATTAATGAAAAAATGAGAAGAATAGGAAAATGGGAACTCTTTCATTATATAATTTAGAGTTATGTAAAAAGTAAATATAAAAAGGAAAAAGTAATACAGTAATATAAAATTCATATACCTTAGAATTGTAACACGTTTTGTTGAATATATTTAATATCTTTAGAAATTATTTTCCAGCTGCTACTCCATACATGGTCTGGTCATGAAACTGTGTTTGAGAATATTATGTTAGAAAACAACCTATGTACGGATCCCTCATTTCCAAAATTGAAGTCTCTGTAATAGCCCCCAATGAATTATGTATCATCACTAAGTAATCAAAAAGCATAGTAGGTTTCTCATAAAGTGCGATGGATGATATGATTGATATTAAAGATATCATTATAATTATTTGGACCTCTAACTTTAATGATAAAAATTATAAGAAAATATTACTCCCGAATTGTTGGAGGAATATAATTCAATCTACCAATAGAAATTCATCGATTTTTGGGATATCATATTTATTCTTGATTTTGGTAAATAATTTTTGAAGGAAATCCAGTATATGTGAGATGTAGTGATTTAGGGTAAGTTGTGTATGCTTCAAACCAAGTGGCGATCATTGTTTAGGTGATTTTTATTTTAGAGAGAATGAAATCAAGATTGGATCCATCTGAATATGTTGTGTTTTGTTCACCATGAAAATGGAAGTAAAATATCTTAATTTTGGGAAACTTGTAATGGATTTCATAACCATATATTCTCCAAGAACACTCACACGGTGGAATATATCGACAATCATAGTAAATTTATATCTCATCTACATATATTTGACCTTCCTCTTTATTTTTTGTTCCATATAGAGAAGATGTGACTTATTCATGCCATTTTTTGATGTATTTAAACAAATAATTCATTGAACCTAACTGATTATATGTTTTAATATTTAGGTGATCTTGGTATTTAACCAAAAGAGATGAATTATAAGGGAAAACATAACGATTGTCCAATTTAAAACCCTTATTTGATATCGTTCGACCTATTTCTCATCTTCTGTATGTAGAATATCCATCCTCATTCAAACATGAATACTAAAAAAAGTTTTTCATGAAGTCAATCATGGGTTATGAGCACCACATTGTCCATGAATAATGTAGTTTTTTACACATTTATATAAAAGAGGTTACTCTATTTTATAAGGTATTTCTATTGAAATTATCTGATTTATAGAAGCATTTATTGATATTTTATATTCAGATTCAAGGAATACATGTATATGGACATGAGATAGACTATGTTTTGGAAATTCAGTGGTGTGTACACCTGCATAAATAAGTAGATCAATGTTACTTGTATTTATTTTTAAAAAGGGAGACACTGATATATTACAATGAATCTGAAGATAACAAATGATACATGCTTGATACTTTCCAACAAGAAACCCATATTTTAAATATTTCATTAAATGGACAACCTTGACATTGAAAACCCTTGATAATATTTTGTAGACAATCTGCTGGATGGAGGTTCTAACTTTTATGAAATCGTGTAATGTTAAGATAACACGGGTTGCATGTGAAAGCGAGGAAGGAATCTTGATAGCCAACCTAGTTACAAATTTTCATTATATCATGATAATTTTGAATCATGTATCTTAGTCTACTGGTGAAATATAAAGGAAAAATAACATGTTTTCTGTAAAGTGTACCATCACACTCACCTCTTAGGTAAGATTCTTGCAAAAAACTATATAACTCAACTCTTACTTGTTTTTTATTAAATATAATGAAGGGAAAATATTGAGATTCAACCATTTTATATGCCTTAACTAGAAACTCTTGTAAGATTCATCTTTAATGTAATTGTATCACAAATTGATTTGGTCTGAATTGAAGCTGGAATGCAATGTACTCTCTCATTGTTACTTTGTGAACTTTTGATGTTATGGAAGATTAATTGTGATAAAAATATTTATAATAACCATCTTTACAAGTGAAAAATATTATGGGATATTACAACTGAAGATATAGATGATGAAGTTCATCTATACATTTCAAGTAACCTGATCATGTTTGTGTGATGATATCTCTGTCCTCATTAACATCTCTAATATCACCAACTATTAGCATAAAAATTTCCGATGATGTTGGAAAGTTGTTTGTATATGAATCTAATACTTTTCATCTAATTAGTCTTAGATTAAACTTTGGGATAAAATTTTTATTGAATAAATTCCTTAAAGTTCTTTAATTTTAAAAGGATCAAATAACATCTTTGAAGGGGGGGGGGTGAATCAGTTGTTCACTCTGATAAGTTTCAAAAAAAAATTAACAATTACCCCTACAACCTGTTAAGATATATTTTATTATCATATTTTTATAAATACTCATGCATGAAAAATTATGAAAGAAACTAAATCACACAAAATTTATAAGTTTTGGCCTTAGTGTGAGAACATACATCCTTGTCATAGCCACTCCCGTGGGTCTATGGAAATCCATTATTATGAAGAAGTGAATACAACTTGTGCCAACTCCCATTAGACACCTTCTAACTCCCGATATGAAAGATTATACTGACTCCAGATAGTTTACAAAGTTTCTTAATAAATAATTAATCCAAAAAAAAAGAGTAATTCTTTGTTAAATTTTCTCCATAAAAGATCATTCTAGATCTGATTTTTTTATTCAATTCTCCCAATCTGATGAGCTCAATACGATTCTCCCTTACTCAATCTTCACTTCTCAAACTCAACTGAAATGATCAGTATGATCTTACTCAGTTTTATTAACATAATATGATGGACTTAATATGATGAACCCATTCTCAATATGAAAAACTCAAACTCTTCTCAAACATTCAATACGATTTTCTCAAAATAATGTTTCTTAATATAATTCTCATGTCTAGTAAATAAACCCTTCAGGTGTCTGATATTCTTCAGAGATCTCAGTTCAGAAAGAACTTTCATTTGAATTATTAACTGCTCTTCCATTTTTTCTTATGTAAAAGTTAAAATTAATGAAAGATCTAGGAAACTATTTATATGAAATTCAAAAAATAAAATCAGGAAGCTTCAAAAGCTTACCCACTTCCTCAAATTTCAAAAACAATGAAAAATACTCAGATTTAAACTTCAACTTAAACTTCTTCAATCCTCCTCTGATTTATCCAAGATTTATAAAAAATTTATTTTCATGTTTGAGCTCTTCAACTCTTTATATAAAAATTCTATAATCTTCTTTTTAAGTCTTCTTTTTAATCATCTCTTTAAGAATTCCAGTTCTTTCTTAGATCATTACGATTTTTTTCCTTCAAAGATCTCTATTTGTTTCTCATGTCATTACGATTTCTATTTCCTTATTAGCTCATTATGATTTGTTTCCTTATTATGTCATTACGATCCCTTTCTTTATAAACTCATTACAATTTCTATTTCTTTCTCAGCTCATTATGATTTCTATTTCTTTCTCAACTTATTATGATTTTTGTTTCTTTCTCACCTTATTACGATTTCAATTTCTTTCTTAGCTCTATACGATTTTTATTTTTTTATTGGATCATTATGATTTCTATTTATTTATCAGCTCATTACGATGGAATTATTCACTCTAAAACATTTAAATTCTTCAAACTTCACAAGCTTTAAACATTCTAACATATTGCAACTTCTGAGTTCAATACTTCTGGAAATGATACAATATTTACAATTCATCTATTTCTTCAAAATCTTTTATCTTTAGTATGTTTCATCATTTATGAGAAATTCATGATTATAAAATCAACATCTAACTTATTTATAAAGTTTTATAACTTTGTAACTCCTGACATCACTTTCTTCAACAGACCTCTTCAACATCATTACAAATTCCATTCTAAAAAACATCAAAACCTGAGTTTAAAAACATGTTTCCATAAAACAAAAAACATTTGTCCCCCTTTATGTTTGGGTTTGAACAATCAGAAACTTTAAAATTTCTTATAGAACTTATTATTATGGAATGGGTCCGATTCCAGAAAAATAAAAATAGTCTTATACAAAAAGGTTGGTTGTCAACTAATACAAAAACATTGTTAAAACAATTTATCACAAATGTTATGAAAGCCCCCTGTTGGATTTGTTGAAAAATCTTGTTAATAACTCTTCCAAATATTAGAATTTTTTCACAAATCAACTTTTGTAAACAAATCAATTTTTTTACTTTTATCAAAACATAACATTTCTAAAAAGTGAGTGCCCTGACACCACAGTACTGTATAACGTAATGTTTCTAAATGAATTACATCCATTAGTGGAAATTAAATTTTTACACCATGTAAAGATACAACCCCCTCACTTTTATCTTTTCCTATCACTTTTCTTTTTCTCTCTCCCGTTTTAAGATAACCACAACTTCAGATTCATAATAGAACGATAAGTAAAAACTTCTTACAAAGTACAAAGTTGTTACTTTATCCTCCCATTTTCAACATAATCCAAAGCATGGTGGGGGTTCTTCCTTATGAGGTTCTCATGACCCCCTACCTCCAAGGATTCCCCTATTGATCTGGAAATTAAGGAAGATATATAATAACCCCCAAGTCCAAACTTCAGTAGGCCCCAGGGTGACGACTATCACCAAGGGTATAAAATCTCATGAAATGGGAGGCATTGTCCTTTTAATAAGAAAAAAAGATCGGGAGATAAGATGGTTCATCCCAAAACAACTCTAATATATATATATATATAAGGAATCCAAAACCATACTTCATGCATGTTTAAAAAATAATTATTACAAAAAAAGTCTACAAAGTAAATATCAAAAACATGGCTAATCAGCGACACAACAACTGTCCCCAAGTTCGAGCTAGTAATTTCCTGCACCGTCCACATAGTCCTCTTAGAAACTTGAAATTAGTTTTATTTACATAGGGTGTGCATACAAGTATACTCAGTATGAAAAATCCAACGTCTCTTGTGCACAAGTGGAAGAAGCTTACTAATACCCCTGTGAGAAAACAATAGAAACCATAAACACCTAGCAAGGAATACTACCCATCCAATCTTTACTAAGGAACACTTTCCAAATAATGAAAGACAAGTAAAGTAATATAGTATGAACATTGATGTTTGGGTACTCCACACTACTTCCCACTGGTTAACTGCTCATTCCCTAACAACAAACATCTCGACGCTTCCACAGTCTTCCACAAGCCCCAGGTCACAACCCGACCACACACACCTGGGGCTAAGAGATAATCCTACAACCTAGGCATATGAAGCTCTCCACATCCCGCCCACATGAACTTGGTCCACAACCATACCATGTCCTACTCACAGACACCTAGTTAATAACCATAAAACATCCTGAAGATGCCTAGGAAGAGCACCACATCTCATCCCATAGACACTTGGGAAAGCATACCTCACCTGCAAACACCTGGGCCTCACAAGCATACCATAACCTGCCCAAATAATCTTAGGCTACCAATTCCTAGAAGCGGGAGTAGGAAGAGAAAATAATTAACCATCCATACTCCCACTAGGATGTTGGTAAAATTCACCCTCCCCCGTGACAATGGGGGTGTTCAGAACATAGTGCTAAAATAGGGTGGGGTTCGTATAGAAAACACAAGGAAAATATAGGTATATATATTTAGTGTCAAACAATCAAGCCTAACCTATGGGTTCTTCCCAAATAAACAACTAGACCACAAAATTTCCTTTGTTACTACCTCTAAATGCACAACTACACAATAATCCACAATTCAATTCATAACCCCAGCCAACTCATTTAACCAAATATCATTATTTATTAAGAAAACCTATTTATTAATTCTATCCCTACCTATGAAACTACCAACCATAGCACGCAACAAGCCAAAAAACATAAACCACGTAGAGGGAAAATAACCATAGTAAAGCAACTAACATCACATTTCTACTCTGTTTAACACCCATACGAACCACTTCCATCGTCATTCTTCAAATTCATTCCTCCCAATCCAATATATCAACAAGAAAATTCCCCAACTCAATGTCAAACTTATCTACACATCTTGTCACATCCAAACTTGATAGCCCCAATGTAAAACAACACCACTCCCATCACACCCAAAAACATAAACATAACACAAACCAAACCTGCAGCCCTGCTGCTCAAACAATACCCATCCATTCCACGATAAATCAAGCTCTCAGCTCGAGAGATAAAAAAAGTCATCACGAGTGCACAAAAGAAGGCCACCAATGACCATGATATTCATACATCCCATAAAACTCATGATATCAACAAAATAGAAGTATGCATCAATTTTTTCCAACCCCTATTTATTAGTTTAAATATGATTTAATTATATATATTAAATTTGGATTCAAATGCCCTAACATGGGAAACATTCGCACACCCACCCTGCATGATACACAAATAAGAGGAATGAAGTGATCCCTACCTCAAGAAACAGAAAATCAACACCTCCTCCTTATGCCAAACAGGGGGTGCACAAGGCTCTAGGGAAACACAATCTAAGGGTGCAACACAGACGCATGGATCCTCAGGGAAGAAAGTTCTAGGGATTCTAGGTAGTAAAATTAAAGAGAAACAAACAAGAATGAAAGGTTATAGGCTTTAGAAAGTCCACATCCTATATTAATAGAATAAACAATTTCAAAATCCATTAAAGTCGGATCACGATAAAGAACACACATTTTGACTATGTAAAGACCTATCAAGAATTAGGGATTTAAAGATATATTTTACTTCCATTGAAACAGCTTCAAAAATACTTAAACATGGTTTTAAACTCATTTTAAGTTAAATAAAATGTTAAAGGGGAGAATTTGGAAAAACTGGGAAAAGATGGAAATTTTGACAAATGGTCGATATGACTCATTGTTAGGTGAGTCACCGTCATGAGTAACTAGTGGGTGAGTCACCGATGGATGACTCACCACTGGATGAGTCATCGGTGCAAGCTACCGGTGATGAGCTACTGATGGAGAGTCACCATTAGACGAGTCACCATTAAGTGAGTCACCATTAAGCGAGTCATTGTTCAGTGAGTCACCATTCGGTGAGGCACAATTCGACAAGGAATTGTTCGATGATCTACTGTTTGGTGAGTCACTATCGTGACTCACCATTGTTACCCGCTGTCAGTGAATCACCATCAGAAACTCACCGTCAGCGATTCACCATTGTGAGTCACCAAAACGACTCACCATTAGGATGACCTACCTTCTCCACCTACTGGTGGATTATTCACTATCAGACGAGCTACCATTGGAAAAATTGTATTTTTGAAAATCTCTTGAAATGAGCTACTGTGACCTCCCAAAACACCTCAAACACCATATTTTCACAAAGTAATGAATTGGGGAGGACAAATACATTACATGAGATACATATCACACTATTATCACCCTCGATAATTCATAACCAACCCAGAATAAATAGGGGTCCAAACAACCACCCCGTAAGATACCTCTCACAGATCTTACTATACTTGAAACATTTGTAAAATTTATACATCACAAGGCCCAACGATAAACCACGATATGTTTTTAAAATGTTGGAGTGAAACATCAAAATCCATGAACACCTACTCTAACACCTACTACACCAACTGGCCACAAGACATAGAACACATGCACCAAAAGCTATATTGTTCAAACATATGAATTAGGGAATTCCTTCCTCCATGTCAAGATACTATCTGCTCTTGGTGAAACTGACTCACCCACATGAGTTTAATCACATCTCAGTTAATTCATCTTGATTAGAAATCTAGTCTTCCCATTTCCAATGTCAAGAATTTATCACACATCACGAAATAAGGAAACAACTCATCTAATAATAAACAACCACTAGTGCAGAAAATGTTTTTTACGTCGGTTATTTTTCATTATTTACGTCGGTTTTTAGGCGACGTTAATACGGACGACGTTATAAATAACGTTTTTTACGTCGGTTATTTAAAACCCGACATAACATCCCTAACATCACGGTGTTTATAACGTCGGTTCATTAATAACCGACGTGATAAATATGCACGGGGGGGGGGGGGGGGGGGTTATCACGTCGGTTATTTTCTAAACCGACGTGATAAAACGCCTGGGATATCGTTTATCACGTCGGTTATGACATAAATGACGTGATTAACCCTTCCCCGGTCCTATTATCACGTCGGTTTCTTAAATAACCGACGTGATAAAAAGGCCTGGGAAACGTTTTAGCACGTCGGTTATCCAATAACCGACGTGGTAAATCGATTCCCAGGCCTTTTAGAACGTCGGTTATATTAAGAACCGACGTGATAAAAGGCCCGGGAACGGTTTATCACGTCGGTTCTCGAAAAAACCGACGTGATAAACCCCTACCGATTTATTTACCACGTCGGTTATTTTATAACCGACGTGAAAGTGATATATTTTTTTTAAAATAATTGCACTGCTCTCACCAAAAAGCAACCAGAAACCAAACAAAAATAACCATGCCAGCCCTCCCCCAAGCCCCAACTGAACCCCACCCTCATCTATACCCACCTAACAACCTGTACAGCCCTCCCCCACCACATTGGAGCCCCAGCACAACCATTGGACACCCCCCACCCCTTGGACAGCCCCCCCACCCTCATTTACACCCCCACGACCCCTAGTACAGCCTCAAACACCCATTGGACACCCCTCCCATATCCCTTGGACACCCCCACCCCTTGGACACCCCCACCCCTTGGACAGCCCCCCCACCCTCATTTACACCCCCAAGACCCCTAGTACAGCCTCAAACACCCATTGGACACCCCCCCCCACACCTTTACAGCCCTCCCAGACCCCTTGGACACCCCCCCGACCCCTGGACACCCCCCCGACCCCTTGGACAGCCCCAAACACACCTTGGACACCCCTCCCATATCCCTTGGACACCCCCCCCCCACCCCTTGGACACCCCCCACCCCTTGGACAACCCCCCCCCCCCACCCTCATTTACACCCAACCGGCCCCTTGGACAGAACTTCCAGACACCTTGGACACCACTCCCATATCCCTTGGACACCCCCCACCCCTTGGACACCCCCCCACCCCTTCGACAGCCCCCCCACCCTCATTTACACCCCCCGAACACTAGGACAGCCCCAAACACCCCTTGGACACCCCTCCCATATCCCTTGGACACCCACCCACCCCTTGGACACCCCCCACCCCTTGGACAGCCCCCCACCCCCTGGACACCCCCCCGACCCCTTGGAAACCCCCCTACCCCTTGGAAACCCCCCCATCCCCTTGGACAGCCCCAAACACCCCTTGGACACCCCTCCTATATCCCTTGGACACCCCCCCACCACTTGGACACCCCCCCACCCCATGGACAGCCCCCCCCCCCCACCCTCATTTACACCCAACCGACTCCTTGGACAGCCCCAAACACACCTTGGACACCCCTCCCATATCCCTTGGACACCCCCACCCCTTGGACACCCCCCACCCTCATTTACACCCCCCCGACCCCTAGGACATCCCCAAACACACCTTGGACACCCCTCCCATATCCCTTGGACACCCCCCAAACACCCACCCACCCCCTTGGAACCTCTCCCCCCATACCAAAATCCAGACCAGAAAAACCATCAACAGTAGACCAAAACAAGAAGTAGAGAAAAATTAAACATTCACTTATATAACATTCAAAACTTACACTGTCAACTTCAAAAAAAACTAAATCCAACCTAAACGACTACGAAATACACAATTACATTGACAATATTCAAAATTACATTTTACATTACAAACAACTAAAAGTCAATCAAACCTGTAAAATAATTTGACCACTCCACTTGTATGTGTTTGATATCTTCAGCAGTAAAGGGTTGAGGGTCATCAAAAAGCTACAAAGGAAAAGGATAGTAGTCAACGTGTATAATGAATAAATCAAATTGAAATATTATGAGAAAGAGGAAATCTTACCAGGTCAAAACTCAGAACTGTCCCAGTTGTTATTATTTCATACATAAATCTTAACATGTAATATCCGCATTCGATGATGCCTTGTTGCTCATGACATTTCTGTTTGAACGAGTGTAAATTCAATATATTATTTTTATGTAATAAATCAAAATGTACAAATTATAAATGGATATTTACCTTCGCATGTACATATTTGATCTTGAAATTCCTTTTCTTTGCGCTTTTTCGAAAGTGGACCCATGCCCTGTTAGAAAATAATACGAATGGGGTAAATTTAAAATTCATTATAATATATAAAACTATTGTGAAATTGAAACTTACGTTTCCAATATATTCTTAAAACTTTCTCGCACATCATCATGGAGAGAGCATATCCAATAAAGTGTTTTCTCCCTAGGGCAAAAAACCCCTAACATCCAATGATCCCTGATAAAAGGAAATTTAACGTTAGTGGTTTTTTATGTTAAAAGATAATTAACTCTTTGAGAGGGATGTGTTTCATACCTCTCACAAAAAGGCATCATCCAACACTGTGTGATTACATTCTTTTCAAATCTATCAGCAATATAAAGCATTCTTTGTTCCTCATCCAATGCACATGCTTCAGGGGAAATCAATTGTGGGTCCATGAATCCATATACATCTGTCAGCTCATTCCTCTCACAAATTTTATACAGATACCTAATACAAAGAAGACATAAGTATACATTTTTAATAAATATAACGCAAGGAAAAGGTGTTAAGACTTACATGATAAAAATTTGCACCACGTTGATGCCCAACTTATCTCCAGTGACAAACTCCATGATATCAGTTTTCATAATCCCCACACTTAGTTCACGTCCACAGACATGAGATTCCATTGTAAAGTCATAATGATCCAACAACAAATTTGAATATCTTGACAATTTGTCAAGACTGCTAGTATCTTCATCTGATGTCATAGCTATCTGTCTTTGTTGTTGTCTATACAGTATTTCTTTACCTTTGAAGTATTCCTGTAAAAATAAATTGAAAAATATATTAGTTTCCAAATGATAAAACATTAATAAAAATATAAAATAAAAGATATAACATCCATACCTCTATGGTAATGAGTCGAAGAAGTCTGGATGGCCAAAGTAAAAAATGGCTGATACTATGTCCAACTGTCGTCACCTCATCTGTAGGTAATGGTATCCGAGCTGATCTATCTATAATATCCTGTACAGTGACCCTCTGATTCTCTACCTCTAACTGTTGATGATGAACTGTATCTCCTATACAATATACCATCCCATATGCAACTATATGATGTTGAGGATCATCAACATACAACTCACAATAAGTAGGTAGCTGCGGCGGAGGAGGAGGATCAAAAATGGGGTCCGCAGGCTGAGGTGGGGGAGTGGGAGCTATTGGGAGAGGTGGAGTGGGAGCTGCACCCTGAAATTGTCTTTGAAAGTCTGCAAACATAAACTGCACCGATGCTCTAATCTTGTCCTCCATTGTCGCATTAATATTATGGACTTTAGCCTCCAAGGATTCTATTTTTTTTTATAAACTCCCTCAACGTTAGAAGTTGAGGAACGTGGCAACACTTTTCTTACCGATACACCTGCCGGATATCCTCTTACACGGACAAGATGTTCGGGCTTTCCCAATGCCACAGATAAAATATCTTCCCTCCCAGATGGTGTAAATGTCCCCTGTGAACTCTGCTCCTCAAGAGAGTCCTGTAATAATTAATTGAACATTTCTATAATGATTGGAAATATATGACGAAAATAGTAAACTTAAATAAATAAAATAGATATCTTACAATCCTCTCAACTACGAGTCTCGATTCTTCCGAAAGATATTGTCCTTTTTTTCCCTTCCGAGCTCTTTTCCATTTCTCATGTCTAGATGGAGGGGATGGAGGGGCCACCTCTCCAGAGCTTGAAGACTCATCTCTTAGTTGTTGAAATTTTTCTGCCATCATTTGTTCTTCCAATAATGCATATCCTCCCCGAGATAAACTATGAGGGTATACATTTTTAGATTGGATCTCTTGATGAGATTTCCTTGTTTTCTGTAAATTAAGAATAAGTAATCATTAACAAAACAATAATAAGATCATTTATATAAGAAATATTATAAAAGTTTACATTTCCCTTACCAAAAATTATTCTTTTCTTCTACTTTCAAAAAATTGTCTCCATGTGTCTTCATCTATAAAAGGATATATACGAAATGGATTCTCACGACTCCTATGACCATAAATGAAATCAGATGAGAGGGTTGATTTGAAATCCCTCCATCTCCTAGCAGCCAACGATAAGCATTTCTTCCTGACTCCTCCAGTGTCAGGAATATCAAATGTCATCTGATAAAAAAGAGGTTAAAAATATTATATATACTAGAAACATTTAAAGAACAGTCAAACAATAGAAAAAGATCTTACCAAAATGGTCTCCCACAGCTGAGAAATTATCACCTTACCCACACTTCTCCAATCATCATAGAGAATGATTACTTTGCTCTTAGCCTGAGTTGCTACAAAACCCTTAAAATCTTTATCATTTGGACCTCTAGGAAGATCATCATCATCAAACTCCACGACTATCCTCTCCTCCTTCGTACGAGCAAGTGATAATTTTGGTAAACGTGTGCACCCACGCTTACCAACCTTTGAACTCTTTTTCGTAATAGGAGCATTTGAATGTTCCTCCCCAGATGTATGACCAATATGATCATCTCCAGAATCATGTGGCTGATCAACTGATTGATCTGTCATTTTCCTTCAAATCAAAAAAATAAACATTAGTTCACAAATATACAAATTCAAATATTGTAGTACTACTTAATCAGAAAATAGAAAAGTGTACTAAATTACATAATAGTAAACATTGGTAATATGGTAAGCATGTTAAACAATGATAAACATGGTAAACACAGGAAAAAGGTTGCCAAGGAGTTGGCCCAAGAAAGCTGAAAAGTGGACTCACTGAGTCCACCGGTCAGCCGGTGTGAGCTCACCGGCCAGCCGGAGGACCCAGGCAGTAGACTAGCCCACTGCCTGGTGCCACCGGCCGGCCGCTGGCTCACCACCGGCCGGCCGGTGGACCAGACAGAGCCTTCCTGTCTGGACCACCGGCCGGCCGCTGGATCACCACCGGCCGGCCGCTGGACCAGAGCCTTGCTCTGTCTGGACCACCGGCCGGCCGCTGGATCACCACCAGCCGGCCGGTGGACCAGATAGAGAGCCTTCCTCTCTGTCTGGACCACCGGCCGGCCGCTGTCTCACCACCGGCCGGCCGGTGGACCAGACAGAGAGCCTTCCTCTCTGTCTGGACCACCGGCCGGCCGCTGTCTCATCACCGGCCGACCGGTGGACCAGACAGAGCTTTTCTCTGGACCACCGGCCAACCGGTGATCCACCACCGGCCAGCCGGTGCGCCCAGGACTTCTCCTCTTTACGGTTTTTATTGTTTTATCGTTTTGGTTTGATACATGTTTTAATAAGTAAAAAATTTACAATATCTAACATTATATGAAAAAACTAAATGTAAACAAGAAATAAACATGTGTTACCTGTAATTTTAGGAATGTACAGTTGGATTGTTTTCCCAAATTCCTTCGTCGTGATCGTTCCTTATGGCACAAACCATGTCTTCAACATACTCATCATTATGTTCTGTTAATCTTTCCATGTAAGTAGGGATCTCACATAAATCAGCATCTTCATCAAATTCATCCTCACCAACATATTGTTTTTTCCCTTGTAAAACAACAGCCCACTGCATATCTGATTGATCTACTACATAGAAAATTTGTTTGGCATGTGTTGCCATTATAAAAGAATCAGCTGTGTCTTCCAATCTATTCAGATTAACAAGTGTCATTCCAAATTCATCGTGTCTGACACTGTTGTTACCAATAAACCATTTACAGTTAAAAACAGGAACTTTAATTTTAAAGTAATCAGCCTCCCATATGTCTTCAATCACTCCATAATATGCACTTGATGCCGAAATTGGGTTTCTATCCTTAGTACTCGAAAAATGCATTGCTTCTGCAAACACCAATACACCACTATTCTGAACTGCACTTCTGTTGTCCTGAGCTTTCGTATGAAATGTATAGCCATTAATGTCATAAGCAGACCATGTTATCACATTTAAAGATGGACCACCCACTATCCATTTTAATGTCTCTGATACATCTGATCTACCAAGCAAGGTCTTTTTAAACCATGGCAAAAAAGTTTTGTTGTGCTCATTTAAAATCCACATTTCTTTCTTCTTTGGATGACATTGTTTCAACTCATTAATATGCAATGTGATATATGGTTGAACATCAGCTATGTTATTCAAGATGTATGATTCTAACTTCTTCATATGTTCAGCTGACAGTGATTTGACTTTCAAGACACGAATCCCCTTTCCCTCATTATTAACCCGTTCATGGCGAGATGGAGGCAAACCTATGTGTTGCGTCGTAGCCAAGTAGCTCGTACAAAACTCTGCTACCTCCTCAGAAATATACTTTTCAATAATGGAGGCTTCAGGTCGATATGGATTTTTAACATATCCCTTTAATATTTTCATATACCTTTCAAAAGGATACATCCAACGAAGATATACAGGTCCACAAAGCTTTATTTCTCGAACCAGATGAATCATTAAATGCACCATCATATCAAAAAAAGTTGGAGGAAAATACATTTCCAAATGACAAAGTATAAAAACTGCATCCTTTTCAAAAATGTTCAAAGCATTCACATCAATCGCCTTATTACAAATTGAATTGAAAAAATAACACAACCTCATTATAGTCTTTCTGACACGGATGGGTAATATTCCACACAGTGCAACTGGTAGAATTTGTTGCATCATAACGTGACAATCATGTGATTTCATACCTATCAACTTCAAGTCTTTCAATGAGAATTTTTTTTTTACATTTGAAGAATAACCTTGAGGCACTTTGATATCATGAAGACACTGACAGAAGCTACTTTTCTCCCTCTTCGATAATGTATGACAAGCCGGGGGAAGAAATGTTCGTCTTCCTTTAGGAGTGGGAGCTAACTCCAAATGTATTCCCATTGATAGTAGGTCTAACCTTGCATTCAACCCATCTTTTGTCTTTCCTTTAATATCTAGCAATGTTCCGATCAAAGAATCACAGATATTCTTCTCCACGTGCATGACATCAATATTATGTTTGACTTCATGATACCTCCAATATGGTAGCTCAAAAAATATTGACCTTTTCTTCCAAATATGTCTATCATTACCAGATTTTTGTGTCTTTCCCAATGTCACATCAAGGTTTTTCACCCTCTCAAAATAAAAATCTGGGGATAAAGGTTTTGGAGCAGTATAAAATTCTTGTGAGCCATTGAATGCCTTTTTTAGTCTTCTATAAGGGTGATCCATAGGCAAAAACTTTCGATGACCCATGTACACTGTTTTCCTCCCATGATGCAATTGACAATATGACGTCTGTTGTTCGCAAATTGGACATGCTTTATGCCCTTTAACATTGTATCCAGACAAATTTCCATATGCTGGGAAGTCATTTATAGTGAATAGAAGCACTGCATGCAGTTGAAAATATTCCATTTTATAAGAATCATACACCCTAATACCATCAGCCCATAACAGTTTCAAATCATCAATCAGCGGTGACAAGTATACATCAATATCATTGTCGGGTTGCTTTGGACCAGAGATCATGATACTCAACATGACATATTTGCGCTTCATACAAACTTCAGGAGAGAGGTTGTAAATTACCAATAAAACAGGCCATGAACTATGTGTGCTACTGAGGGTTCGGTATGGATTCATTCCATCTGTGCACAAGCCTAGTCTCAGATTTCTAATTTCATTTCCAAATGTAGGGTACTGGGCATCAATTTTCTTCCATTGTGGACAATCAGCTGGATGACGTATTTTTCCATCACGTACCTGCTCATCAGCATGCCATCTTAACCTTTTTGCATCATGTGAATTAGCAAATAAACGTTTGAAACGAGGAATTATAGAAAGATACCAAAATACCTTTGAAGGGAGCTTTGTAATCTCTACATCAGCTTGTGATTTTTCTTTCACCTTATACCGTGATGTCCCACATTTAGGACACTCTTTCAGAAATTCATATTCCTTCCTATATATAATGCAGTCATTCGGACAGGCATGTATTTTCCTGTATCCCAATCCCATCGGGCATAATATTTTTTTGGCCTTATAATGTGAATCTGGAAGATCGTTATCTTTTGGAAGAATGTCTTTCATCAATTGTAGCAGCTCTGTAAAACTTCTGTCACTCCATCCATGTTTCGCCTTCAGGTTAATCAATCTTAACACCACCGACAAAACCGTAAAATCTGTACAACCAGGATATAATGGTTTTTCGGCATCACCATATAGACGTGCAACTGTCGGTTCTATCTCAATTTGTTCTGCTACAATATCGCGAATCATTTCTTCAATTCCATCGGAGTTACCATCTTGCGATTCATTATCATCAGTGACATTCTGTCCAGTTTCGCCATGCCAAATCCAAGGGTTGTAACTCGGATTGAAACCATGACAAATCAGATGATCTTTTATCTCTCTACTTTTCAACTTCTTCATATTCAGACATTTCATGCATGGACAGAAAAAAATGTCACTACTTGGAACATTTCGTTTAGCAAATTCCAAAAAGGCATCAACACCTTCCTCATATTCATTGCTCATTCGATGTGCCGTAATCCAACTTCGACTCATTATTACCTATAACAAATAGCAAAAATATATATATTTTTTAGATAAGACAAATATATGTTTATATGAAAAAAATCATAATTTGAATGTAAACAATTTTGAAATATAAAACAAATCGATGTGTATTTAAAAAAATATGCTTGAATATTATTTTTTTAAACAAAATATAGTAAGATATAACCCCCCTGGACACCCCCCGACCCCTATGGACAGCCCCCCACCCCTCCTGGACACCACCCCCCACCCCCTACCCCCTTGGACACCCCCCTGGACATCCCCCAACCCTCTGGACAGCCCCCCCCCCCCACCCACCCGGACAACCCCAAATACCCTCTGGAGAGGCCGCCGCCCACTTGGACATCCCCCCACACCCATCCAACCCCTTGGAAACCCCCCTGGACACCCCGCCGACCCCTCTGGACAGGCCGCCACCCCCTTGGACAACCCCCCACACCAACCCATCCCCTTGGACACCACCCTGGACACCCCCCGACCCCTCTGGACAGCCCCCGACCCCTCTAGAAAGCACCCCCAGCCCTCCTGGACACAACCCTCCACCCCCGACCTGCTTGGACACCCCCCTGGACACCCCCCAACCCTCTGGACAGCCCCCCACCCCTCCTAAACACCACCCCCACCCCCTACCCCCCTGGACACCCCCTGGACACCCCCCCAACACCCACCCACACCCTTGGACAGCCCCCCACACCCACCCACCCCCTTGTAAACCCCCCTGGACACCCCCCGACCCCTCTGGACAGCCCCCCGCCCCTCCTGGACACCACCCCCCACCCCCTACCCCCTTGGACACCCCCCTGGACATCCCCCAACCCTCTGGACAGCCCCCCACCCACTCGGACAACCCCAAATACCCTCTGAAGAGGCCGCCACCCACTTGGACAGCCCCCCACACCCATCCAACCCCTTGGACACCCCCTGGACATCCCCCAACCCTCTGGACAGCCCCCCCACCCACCCAGACAACCCCAAATACCCTCTGGAGAGGCCGCCACCCACTTGGACAGCCCCCCACACCCATCCAACCCCTTGGACACCCCCCTGGACACCCCACCGACCCCTCTGGACAGGCCGCCACCCCCTTGGACAGCCCCCCACACCAACCCATCCCCTTGGACACCACCCTGGACACCCCCCGACCCCTCTGGACAGCCCCCGACCCCTCTAGAAAGCACCCCCACCCCTCCTGGACACAACCCTCCACCCCCGACCTGCTTGGACACCCCCCTGGACACCCCCCAACCCTCTGGACAGCCCCCCCACCCCTCCTAAACACCACCCCACCCCCTACCCCCTGGACACCCCCCAACACCCACCCACACCCTTGGACATCCCCCCACACCCACCCACCCCCTTGTAAACCCCCCTGGACACCCCCCGACCCCTCTGGATAGCCCCCCGCCCCTCCTGGACACCACCCCCCACCCCCTACCCCCTTGGACACCCCCTGGACATCCCCCAACCCTCTGGACAGCCCCCCCACCCACCTGGACAACCCCAAATACCCTCTGGAGAGGCCGCCACCCACTTGGACAGCCCCCCACACCCATCCAACCCCTTGGACACCCCCCTGGACACCCCACCGACCCCTCTGGACAGGCCGCCACCCCCTTGGACAGCCCCCCACACCCACCCATCCCCTTGGACACCACCCTGGACACCCCCCGACCCCTCTGGACAGCCCCCGACCCCTCTAGAAAGCACCCCCACCCCTCCTGGACACAACCCCCCACCCCCGACCTGCTTGGACACCCCCCTGGACACCCCCAACCCTCTGGACAGCCCCCCCACCCCTCCTAAACACCACCCCCACCCCCTACCCCCTTGGACACCCCCCTGGACACCCCCCAACACCCACCCACACCCTTGGATAGCCCCCCACACCCACCCACCCCCTTGTAAACCCCCCTGGACACCCCCCGACCCCTCTGGACAGCCCCCCGCCCCTCCTGGACACCACCCCCCACCCCCTACCCCCTTGGACACCCCCCTGGACATCCCCCAACCCTCTGGATAGCCCCCCACCCACCCGGACAACCCCAAATACCCTCTGGAGAGGCCGCCACCCACTTGGACAGCCCCCCACACCCATCCAACCCCTTGGACACCCCCCTGGACACCCCACTGACCCCTCTGGACAGGCCGCCACCCCCTTGGACAGCCCCCCACACCCACCCATCCCCTTGGACACCACCCTGGACACCCCCCAACCCCTCTGGACAGCCCCCGACCCCTCTAGAAAGCACCCCCACCCCTCCTGGACACAACCCCCCACCCCCGACCTGCTTGGACACCCCCCTGGACACCCCCCAACCCTCTGGAAAGCCCCCCCACCCCTCCTAAACACCACCCCCCACCCCCTACCCCCTTGGACACCCCCCTGGACACCCCCCAACACCCACCCACACCCTTGGACAGCCCCCCACACCCACCCACCCCCTTGTAAACCCCCCTGGACACCCCCTGACCCCTCTGGACAGCCCCCCACCCCTCCTGGACACCACCCCCCACACCCTACCCCCTTGGACACCCCCCTGGACACCCCCCAACCCTCTTGATAGCCCTCCCACCCCCTGGAATCACTGAATAAAGTAGTAACAACTGTAAAAGGGCAACCCATCCAAATGGACACGCCCCAACCCTCTTGGGGATTTATAGAAAACGATGAAAAATTAGTGAAATCATAAAATTAGTCAATATTGCAAGTCGAACTAATAGATCTAGGGATGATAAATAAGATTATGGTGCCAAAACGAGTTAAAAGGGTTCGCAATCGAAGAATCTTAGCTAGTTTCAACAAAAAAATCACAACACATATATATATACTATCCGCGAAAAAAAACGAACGAGTGGGAGGATTACCTGAGTGCTGCGAGTTTAGATGATTGATCCCAGGAGATTAAATATGAGAAACGATGATCGCAAAACGAATCTAAACCAACGAAATGGACGAGCCGATTCGGGTTTACGCGCGAGAGAGACGAGTCGCGACTGTTGAAGGTAAACTCGCGAATGACAATCCACGGGTCTGGGTAAATTTTTAAATGAGTTATCACGTCGGTTATTCAATAACCGATGTTATAATTTTTTTTAAAACATTTATAACGTCGGTTATTCAATAACCGACGTAAAAACCTTCCTCCGATTCTTTTTTTACGTCGCTTATTCTATAACCGACGTTATAAAGGGCTCAAAATCCGTGTTTTATTACGTCGGTTATTCCATAACCGACGTCAAAAACATCTGCGGATTCTTTTTTTACGTCGGTTATTTTATAACCAACGTAAAAAGGCCTTCAAAAACCGCGTTTGTTACATCGGTTATTCAATAACCGACGTAACAAACTCCCCCCGCTTCTGTTTTTTACGGCGGTTAATGTATAACCGACGTAAAAAACGAAGCCTCCCGATTAATAACGTCGGTTATCAAAATAACCGACGTTAAAGGTGTACTAAACACAGGGTTTTAAGTCGGTTATTGAATAACCGACGTAAAAAACCTCGTTTTACATATTATGACGTCGGTTTTATATAACCGACGTAAAAAATGGTGACGTAAAAAACGTTTTCTGCACTAGTGAACGTTCAAGCGTTACATTACAAAGGGAAACACAACAAAGAAAAACTCAGAACAACTTTGGGTATTGGGAACACATTTGCATCTCCCTTTCCCAAGTACTCTCTTCTAGGTCACCATGCCTCCAAAATACATGAACCAAGGGAATGGTCTGTCCATGCAGGACCTTCTCCCGATGATCCTGGATCTCTACTAGATGCTCCAAAAATGTTGCGTCATCTTTGACATCCAAATCTCCCCAGTCAATGGCATGATATTCATCATGAAGATAATAACAATGCTGGGAGATATGAAAGATGTCGCAGAACTTCTCCAACTACAATGGTAGCGCAAACTGGTATGCCACCTTTCCAAATCACCCTAACACCTCAAAGAGTCTGATGAAACTGGGAGAAATATTTCTCCCTATGTCAAACCTCTGATGCCCACATCGAGGGGAAACCTTCAAGAACACGTGGTCCCTAAGTTCAAAATCCAAGGGCCTTATCTTATGATCAGTATACAACTTCTGATGGTCATGTGCTGCTTTCATCCTCTCATGGACAAGTTGAACCTTATCTGTCAGGCTCTTCATAACCTTGGGAACAAGAGTCGCTATCTCCCCAACCTCTATAAAGCACAAAAGTGAACAACATGGTCTTCTGTGCAAAGCTAAAAATGGATCCATGCTAATGGAAGAGTGATGGCTAATATTATAGGAAAATTATACCAAGGGAAAGTGTCGCACTCACGATCCACCATGGTGTAAGACGCATACCCACAACATGTCCTCCGACATTTGGATGGTCTGATCTATCTTCCCATATGTATGAGGGTGGAAAGCAATGTTGAGGTTTAATTGAGTCCCAAAAGAATACTGCAATCCCTTACAGACTCATGAGGTGAAACATGTATCCTGATCTGAAATAATGGATCTCAGAACTCCATACATCCACACTACCTCATCCGCATACCTCCTAGACAAGGAATCCACTGCACCCAACTCCTTAATTGCTAAGAAGTGATCTTATTTCCTCAGCTGATCCACTACTACCCAGATCATATCGCAACCTCCCTAGGCCCTGGGTAATCCTGTGAAGAAATCCATTGAGATGTCATCCCATTTCCACTTAGGGACATCTAAGGGATACAACAAACCACCGAGTACACGATGATCAAACTTTACGTGTTGGCACACTAAGCACTTCGCCACAAACTCTTTCTCTCCACGCTTCATCCCGAGCCACCAAAACTAATCCCTCAAGCCACGGTTCATTTTATAAATTCTTGGGTATTCCATTAAAGGTGATCTATGAAACGCACATAAGACTCCCTCATGCATCACCACTAGAAGAAACAACATTTTATAGAATATCATCCAATTTTTTCCATCCTCCATTCATCCCTTCGTAGCATCACCTTGGTCAACGTGATCGCACATCACCACTGCCTCCGAGTCTCCCCACCGAGACTCCTCCACCTATTTCATCAGAGTAGACTACACCATAATATGAAACAGATATCATTTTCCACCATCTGTTCCTCCATCTAAGGGAAAGGCGACCAACTCCTCCATCGCCTTCCAAGAATCCAAAGACTCACGAACTACCTCCTTCTACGAATTCCTACTGAAATAATTAGCCACAACATTTCAATTTCCTGAGGTGTAATAGATTTTAAAGTCGTAGTCCTAGAGAAACTCCATCCACCTCCATTTTCGCAAGTTCATATCTCACTTGGAAAAGATATACCTCAAGCTATTGTGAGCCGTGAAGACCCAAAAGTGACCCCCAATGAGATAATTTCACCACAACTTCAGCGTGAACACAACCACCTCTAGCTCCAGATCATGGGTGGTATAATTACGTTCATGAGGACATAACTGCTTAGTCCCATAAGAGATCACTCACCACTTTTTCATCAACATGCATCCCAAAACTAGATGGGAAGAATCACAAAACACCTCAAAAATCACCCCTTCCTCTAGAAATCGGAGCACTAGAGCACTGACCAATTTTACCTTCAGATGGCTGAATGCTTCCTAACTCTTCTCACTCCAAAAAAAACCATGGACCCTTCTAGTGAGAGTTTTCGATGAGAATGAAACTCAAAAGAAATAAAGTACAAACCTCTGATAATAGCCTACCAAACTGAGAAAAAGGTGAACCTATACAACATTCTTGGGTTCTTTCCAAGAAAAAACTGCCTCAACCTTTGATAGGTCCACTGTTATACCCTGTTGAGACACCATCTATCCAAGGAAGTGTACCGCTCTTGTCCAGAACATACACTTGGAAAACTTCCCATAGAGCTGGTGGAATTGAAGAACCTCCAAGATAGTCTTAAGATGCTCAGTATGATCCTCATCTAACTTTGAGTAGATCAGGATGTCATCGATGAATACGACGATGAAATGGTCCAGGAACTCACAGAAAACGGAGTTCATGAGCCCCATGAACACAACTGGTGTGTTCGTAACACCGAATGACATAACCAGGAAATCGAAGTTCCCATTCCTGCACCTGAAATCATTCTTCAGGAAATCACCCTCATTCACCCTCATTTGGTGATATCTAGACCACAAATAAATATTCAAGAACCAACTTTCTCACCTTAGCTGGTCGAACAGATCATCTATCCTCGGGAGAGGGTAATAGTTCTTGATTGTTACCTAATTCAACCTCTGATAGTATATGCACAACCTCATACCACCATCTTCCTTTTCACAAACAAGATTGGAGCACCCTAAAGTGACACACTAGAACAAATAAAAACCCTTCTACATCAGATCATCTTTCTGAATCCTCAACTCCCACAGCTCTGAAGGTGCCATCTAATAAGGCGCCATTGAAATTTGAGAAGCATCGGGATGTAAGTCTATCCCGAAGTCAACATCATTTTTAGGGTATAGAGTCACAACCTACTTAGAAAAAACATCCAATAACTTCCCAACAATTATGGGAACCTCCTCCATATCAGCATATACTGATTCCACTGATAGCACATCCAATAAAGAAAGAAGAGGCTAGACATGCTGACCGCCCACCTGATTCCTCCACTCACTGGTGAAGGCCATGTTGATCATCTACATCTTAAAACATGACTCTTCTCTGGAATAATATAATAAAAACATGCACATAGTACAACCAGTCGATGCCAAGGATGACATTTTATTGTTGAATCTATAATAGGAAAAGATCCCCACGGGACTAATGCAGTATAATTATTAGCCTAAATCCCTGGAACACATCCAACTAGTTGGTCTGACCTCCGACTGGTGTACTCAACACCAGGGGCATGGGATATCTCTCCACATCTAGTCCCATAGAATGGTCTATAAAGGGTGCAGCAAAGGAGTGTGAAGCTACTGAATCAAAAAAATAACAAGAAAGAGTACTGAACAAACTGATTGTAACTCGAACAATCTTTCGCCCTGCTGGGACTACTGCCTATGTGACATATAACTTCCCATTCCCAAATCCTCTTCCCCTCTTCTAAAAACCACCTCTTTGACCACACCCAGGTCAAGGTCCTTGAGGAACACCCTAAGGTCAGCCTCTACCTACTCTTTCTCCCCTTGGTGGAGTGTGAGCCTTCAATCCCTACTACTAGAACTTCCTTACCAGTAACTACTGCTAAGGTAAACATTGGACCTACCCACCTTCACCATATTGAGCTCGAACATCCATTGGGAACTAAATCTATAGACGGACATAGGTTCCACAAATGAAACACCTCAGTCCCATGTTCACGGGAAAATCATGTATACCTGAAGGCTGAAATGAGAACTATTGAGGTTGACTCACCACTGAACGAAACCAAGAAGGCCCTAGTGCCTGAGACCTTCCATTAGTATCCTTTCCCTTAGAAGAACCCTATTTTATCCCCTATAATGGTAAAAATCCTTGCGAGTTCATCCTCTCAACTACCTATTTCTTCTTCTGGACATTCAAGTATGTCGGTAAGGTAAAGGGAGTAACCACGTAATGGAGAGAAGGATGAAGTGCATTCTATAAGCATCTCACATGAGACTCCTCATCTAGAAAGAGATCTTGAGAAAACCAAATGAGATCTTTGAACTTGATCCCCGGATCTCATACTGACACACTCCCTTGCTGGAGTGAGAGTAACTCCTGCCTTTTCTCAACCTTCATGGTGGATGAAAGAAATTTCACCCGAAACTCCTTCTCATAGTCATCTCATAAAACATCAACCTCTTTCCTCTCTCCCAGGTACAAAAACCACCAATGATGTGTATCTCCCCAAATATGGATCACTGCCAGAGGAACCTATTACTCTGTCAGATCCAGGATTAAACTAAAGGTGATCACAGGCTCCTCGATCCATCTCTCCATCTCCATATCCGAAATTCTACCCTCATACTTTCCCAGAGCCTCCCACTAGAAAGCAAATAACATCCTCTACCACGGATCCTCCTCCTGTACTTGATCAACCCTCCATCAATCGACTGGGTCAACCCGTTATACCTCCACTGCCTACACTACACATGGACAATGAAAGGGTATCAAAGATGAAAAGGAGAATAAGGAATTACTAAGCCTGACTAGTATGGAATTTTATTTATGATTCATTTAAATTCATATAACTCATTTCGTTATCCATTTAAAATTTCCCAAAACACCAAAATTTAAACATGAACACAGGTAATTATGATGCATGTAGCTTTCCTAGGGTCTCTACCCTATAAATGGTGTAGCCTCACTTAGTTGTTCGGTAGTATAAGAGTCCTTACATCAGATCATGAGGGGACCTAAAATCCTATGTCCTACTTGGTCTTTCCTAGCCTATGTCATGTACCAAGGTCATTTAACACTATTTCTCTTCCAACCCATGCAATCCTAAATGTTCCTAACTCCAGACTCCATCCTATCTCTCAACCATTAGTCATTGATACCATTCTATCACAACCCCCTCCCTCCAAAGATGCCCCTCCTAAGATGAAAATGATGGAAGAGAGATAATGACCCATGACTCCCGCCTCCAGTAGTCCATAGGGTGGTGAATAACACCAAGAGTATAGAATCTCATTAAATGGTAGGCATTACCCTTTTTATAAGAAGAAAAGATCGGGAGATAAGATGGTTTATCCCAAAACAACTCCAAGACATACAAACACAAATATATATATATATATATATATATAATAAAGCTAAAACCATCCCACATGCATGTTAAAAATATAACTGTTACAAAAAAAGTCTCCAAAGTAAATACCAAAAACAAGGCTAAGTAGTGACACGACAATTGTCCCCAAGCCCAAGCTAGTAATACCCAACATGGTACACGTAGTCCTCCTGGAAACCTAAAAGTAGTTTTATATATGTAGGGTGAGCATACAAGTATACTCAGTATGTAAAAACCAAAGTCTCTCATGCACAAGTGGAAGAAGCATACTAATTCCCCTGTGTGAAAACAAAAGAAACCAACAACACCTGGAAAGAAATAATAGCCATACCATCCACACCAAGGCACACTCACTAAATAATTAAAGTCAAGTAAAGTAATATAATAAGCACGTAGATGTTTGGGTTCCACACACCAATTCACTTTAGTTGACAAATCAATCCATAATGGTAAATGTCCTGATGCTTCCACACTCTTCCATAAGCCCCAGGTCACAACCTTCTCGTGCACACTTGGGCCTCAGAGCTATTCCTGCAACATGGGTATATGAATCTCACCATATCCCGCTCGAACGCACCTGGGCCACAACCATACTACATCCCGCCCGCAGACACCTGGGACACAACCATACCACATACCGAAGACACCTGGGAAGATAGCCACATCCCATCCATAGACACCTGGGAAAGCATACCTCACCCACAGACACTTGGGCCTCACAAGCGCAGAATAACCTACCTGAAAAATCTTGGGCTACCAATTCCTAGAAGAGGGAGCAGAGAAGATCCATCCATCCATCCATCCATCCTCCCACTGGGATATTAGTAAAAGTCACCCTCCCCTATGACAATGGGGGTGTTTGGAACATAGTGCTCAACTAGAGTGGGTATGTATAGAAAATAGAAGGAAAATACAGGTATATATATTTAGTATCATACACTCAATACCAAGCTAATGTTTCTTTCAAAACAAACAACCAGCCCCAAAAACCGCCTTTACTGCTACCTCTAAATGCATAACTACACAACAAGTCCAAATTAAATTCCTAACCCCATTCAAATCATTTAACCAAATATCATTCTTTATTAAGAAAACCCATTTATAAATTCCATCCCTACCCAGGCAGCTACCAACCAAAACATGCAACAAGCCACACAACATAAACCACAGAGGAAAAAGAACCACAGTCAAAGAAATCACTTCATATTTACACTTCATTTAACACGCATACCAACCACTACCATCATTATTCTTCAAAGTCATTCCACCCAATCCATCCTATCAATAAGAAAACCCCCAAATCATAGTCAAACTCAGTAAGACATCTCATCACAACCAAACTTGACAGCCCCATTGTATAATAACAGCAAACCCATCACACCCAGTAACATAAACATATCACAACCCGAAACTGCAACCCCGCTGCTCAAACACTACCCATCCATTCCACAATCACTCAATCACTAAACCTGAGATTCCATTACACCACCTGTATCACCCCACCTTATAGTCGTGCTCTCAACCTCAGCACCACACAACCACATACGGCACAAGGTAGAACAAAACCACACACAACCACACTAGACAAGGTAAGCTGTATTCAGATTTAGAAAACACCCATTCATTAATTCCACTTTGATTATTCAGGGGTTATCATAGAGAAATTTTGATTATGAGGCATCAATTTATTTAACAAGGTATACGTGGTTAATCAATTGCATATATATACAACTATTCAACACATGACCAACAACAATCCATCACAATTCATCTGAATTGCACAAACAAAGACCACCAACGACCATGATTTTCAGTAGGCATACAACCCATACAACTCAAAATATTAATAAGCAACAAAACAAAAGCATGTGTCACTTTTTCCAAGCCCCTGTTTATTGGTTTTAAGCCGAGTCAATTTTATTTATTAAATTTGGATTCAATTTCCCTAGAATGGGAAACATACATACACCCACCCCACATGATACACAAGTAAGACGGACGAAGGGATCCCTACCTCAAGAAACAGATGATCAACACCTCCCCCTTGTGCCAAACAGGGGGTGTGTAAGGCTTTAGGGAAATGTGATCCAAGGGTGAAACACAGAAACATATATCCCCAGGGAAGAAAGGTTCCGAGGATGATCAGTAGAAAAATTAAAGGGAAAAATACAAATAAAAAAGGTTCCCAACTTTATAAAGACCAAATCATATATCAATTGAAGAAATAGTTTCAAAATCCATTAAAACCGGATCACAATCAAGACTATGCATTTTGACTATCTAAGGACCTCCTGAACGTTAGGGATTTAAAGATATAATTTAATTCCTTTTAATGGATTAAAAACACTTAAATATGGTTTTAAACTCATTTTATGTTAAATAAAATGTTAAGGGGGTGAATCTGGAAGAATTGTGAAAATTTTAAAATTTTAACAAACTGCCGAAATGACTCACCATTAAGTGAGTCACCGTCATGAGTCACTAGTGGGTGAGTCACCAGTGGATGAATCGCCATTGGAATAGTCACTGGTGTGAGATACTAGTGATGAGATACTGATGTCGAGGCACCATTAGGTAATTCACCATTCGTCAAGTCCTCATTAGGTGAGTCCCCATTTGAAGAGTTACCATTCAGAGAGTCACCGTTCGGTGAGTCACCGTTCGGTGGGCTACTGTTTAGTGATTCACCATCATGACCCACTATCAGTGACTCACCGTCAGTGACTCACTATTAGTGAGTCACCGACACGACTCACCATTGGTATGACCTACCGTTTCCACCTATCGGTGTATGACTCACCGTCAGATGAGCTACTGTTGAAAAAACTGTATTTTTGAAAAACTCCTGAAATGACCTACTGTGGCCTCCCAAAAGACCTCAAACACCATATTTTCTCAATGTAATTGACTGAGGATGTTTGGGACATTACAGAGGTAAAGGAATTCATCAATAGAGGATGAACATGAAGTTACATACTCAATTCCACAAATCTTTATTTCGGTATGGATTTTCTAAAAATATCAACAATTTGATACTTTGTTGAGATGTATTCCAGAATAAAATCTCTATCAACAACTTTATCATTTATAAAGTGAAACTTTATATCAGTGTGTTTTGATATTGAATGCTGGATAGGATTATTAGAAAGATCAATTGCACTCTGATTATCACAAAGTATCTTCAATGGTTTAGAAACTTTCAATTTCAAGTCTTCTAGCTAAACTTTTATCCACAACATTTTAGTACAAGCCTAAGTAGATGCAACATATTCGAACCCAACTACGCTCAATGTTACTGAACTTTTTTTCTTACTATACCAACTCACACAAAATTCACCCAAGAAAAATATTTCTCCTGATGTTTATTTTCTATTATTACAATATCCAGCCTAATTGATATCAATACAACCATGAAACATCATCTCACTATTTCTTTTGTATAACAAGCCAAGTGAAGTTGTTCCTTTGAAATATCTCAAAATACTATTTTCTTCCAACATATATTATTATTTTGGATTACTTTGATACCTGACACACAAAGTCACAACATAAAAAATATCAAGTCTTGAGGTTGTAAGGTAAAGTAAACTTCCTATCAGTTTCCACAAATTTTTATGAATCACATTTTTTCCGAATTCATCCTTTCTCAACTTTTTACTCATAGATATTAGAGTATAAACTTATTTGGATTATTTCATCCCAAAATTCTTTAACAATTCCTTGGAATACTTTTATTGGGATAAGAAAATGTATTTTTCCTTTTTTTGAACTTGTAATACAAGTAAGAAAGTTAATTATCCCAACATAGACATTTAAAAATTTGTTTTCATTTCATCATAAAATGTTTTACAAACATCTCATCTATCCAAAAAAAATATCATCCACATAAACAACTATAATTAGAGTTCTTGAAACAACATCTTTCACATAAAATTTGTTGTTAACTTTTCCTTTTGAAAAGTTCAACATTCTAAAATAATTTTCAAGTTTAGAATACCATGCACATGGAAATTGTTTCATCCCATACAAATATTTATTCAATTTAAAAACTTTGTTTTCATCCTTATCATATAGAAATCCACAAGTTTGTTCAATGTAAGATTCTTACTCAATATTACCATTTAAGAAAGATAACTTTATATCAATCTGATAAACTTTGTAATTCCGATGTGCAACCACTGAAAGAAAAATTCTAATAGTTTCTTGTCTTGAAACTAGGGAAAAAGTTTCTTCAAAATTCACACCTTCCACCTGTGCATAGCCTTTACAAACAAGCCTGGATTTTTATCTTGAAACTTATCTATGTTCATTCAACTTGTTTCTGTAAACACATTTTGTTCCAATAACATTTTTATTTTCTAGACTTAGAAAAAGTTCCCATGTTTCATTTTTCTTAATCTGATCCAACATTCCATTCATAGAATCCACCCATTCTTTTCATTGAATAACTTCTGAAACTGATTACAGTTCAACTTTTGAGATAAGTGATGTATGATTTTCTAATCACAACTTTATTCTTATATGAAATGGATAATTATAATTTCCAACACTGTTTTCAGACTCAACATGTTTTTATAAGGTATGAAATTTCAAAGATTCTATCCCAACTTCACTTTCTCCATCACATGATTCATCTGAATCTTAATAAGGATGTTTTGACTTACATACACTATTTTTGGAAATCTCCTATTTATCCTCCTCATAATTCATAACAACTTTTGTTAATAAATTTGGATTTTCAATTACATTCATATCATATGAGTCCACAAACTTTTGTAAATTTTTGTTCCATCATTTGTAACTTCCTCCATTTGGTGAATAACCCATAAATTTATGATTTCTCATCAAACATTCCTAGATTTAGATTTTTGATTTTAAGTAAACATAGACATCCAAAAACCTTGAAGTATTTCAATGATGGTTTTTTGTTATTCCACATTTCATAAGGAGACATGTTGGATTCTGGTATTAGCAAACTTCTATTCTAAACATGTTCAACAGTACTAACACCTTATTTACAGTAAAACATTGAATGATTATATTAGGTTAACAAACTTCTTCCCATTTCCACAAAACATCTATTATTTCTTTATGATACTCCATTTTGTTGTGGAGTATAGAGATCACTATACTGATTTTTGATACCATGATATCTTAGATAAGTTTCAAAATTATTTCTTGTGAATTTGGTACCATTATCTGTTCTCAAATTTTTTATGGAAACCCAAATTTATTTCTCAATATTTTTTCTAAAGAATTTGAACATTTAAATAGCCTCTGACTTGTGATTCATAAACATGATGTTTTTTATCTAAGTTAAATCATCAATAAAAGTGATAAAGTATAAATCTCCTTTTATTTATTGATGTCTCCTTAGCCTATATAAATCCGAATTAATAAGCTCAAATGGTTTGGTAGATTGAATCTCGACTCTTTTATGACTTTTGTAAGTCATATTCTCTTTTTGAAAAGTTACACAAACATATTATTCTCTTTGTTTCAATTTTGGGCAGTTTCAAATGATATAAAATTTAGAAATTTTTTCATACTTTTATATCGAAGGTTCCCAAGTCTACAGTGCCACAATTTGTTTTCATCTCTAGTACTCAATTAATATGAGTGTTGAATTCTTCTATTTGGAAGAGATTCCCACTACTTATTTCTCCTTTTGTAATAACTTTTCCATCTTTCATTCATTTGAGGATACAAAAATATTTTCAAAAAAAAATTCTTTTATATCATCACAAAATTGACTTGCACTAAGTAAGTTATGTTTTAGCCCATAAACAAATAAAACTACCTTAAATTTCAACTTTTCCACGTCAATCTCAGTCATTATGATTCCTCTGATTTCTAAGGAACTATCATTACCAAAGGTAACTACTCCTCCATAATGAATTTCAACATTTTTCAATATTTATATATCACCTTTAATATTTGAAGAAAAACCACTATCAAATATCCATGTGTTTTTCCTTTTACTTACTTTCAAAGTTGTCTCAACAATAAAAGATTTTTACTCAACTTTCTTTTTTTAGATTCTTTTTCTTTTCTATCATAAGAAACTTATTTCGTAAGGAGTTTTATACATCTTTTATCATGATGACCAGCCTGATCACATATTCCACAGACTTATTCCAAACATTCAAATTTATTTTTTATTGGAAAGTTTCTATCATCTTTAGAATTCACCTTTTCAACTTCCTATAAAATAGGAAAGTTACTCATTTTACTTTCACTATTTCTTACAATTTTATTAAACCTTATTCTTGGTAGAGATAATTTGTGCCAAAAATTATAAGCTCTATGCCCATAGATTCCACAAGATCAGAAATATCCATAAAATCTTGATTTTCTATTCAAGAAAGATCTTTCTCTATAGAAACTTTGTTGAGGTTGGTAACTTCATTCAGCTCTAACACACTCAGGATGTGGACCATATTTTATTTCGAGTGAGTTTTCTACTTTTATAGATTTTATAGTTTTATCACAACATTTCTCCACCCAAAATTTCCCAACACCTTTTCCAAAACCTAAAATGTTAAAATAATGATAAAAAATATTAATTTTGGTGAGTGAATATTTCACCTGATTCTCGCATTGAGCCTTCTCAGCAACGTTATAAGTCTCAGCTTTTATTTTCGAAGCTTTGTTGAAAATTTCATTCATCTTTATCAAGGTACTTTCACACGCAAGAAGTTTTGATTGAAATTTATTAACTTATTCTTCTTTAACCACCAGATTCTTACTAAGATCTTCAACCATCATTCCCTATTCAACAATTCTAAGTTTGTAACTTAATATCTTCTCAATGTATTCTTCTTCCTGCATGATGACATATTTCCTTCCACCAACATATTCATCACAATCTTTCTTCATTACTCTAATTTCTTTCTTAAGATATTTTTTACTCAAGACATAAAACAAGTTCTGTTCTAAGCTGATACTCTCTCTAAGAATTTTCACCACCTTACTCACTATCTGGGGAATCTTTTGTTTTCTTAACTTTTACAATGAAGATTATGAATTTTTCAAAACTTTTATCTTCAAAATAATTGTTTTCACTTGAGTCTGATTTAAATTCATTACTCAATAAACTTTTTTTGTTTCCAATAAGATTCTTCTTGTATCTTTTGGATGAATTTTCTTCTTTATCATTTTTTACCACTTCTTCTATTGATTTTTTTCATCAGAATCATCTTGATATTCTCTAACTTTATTTTTGGGGTAATTCATAGAAAAGTGTTTGATTACACCACACTCAAAACATATGAGAGGAAGTTTACCTGTATATTTTACTCTTCTCCTCTGATAGTTTTTAGAGATAAGAGACATAATCTTATCATTCACCACATTATCTTCCTTATCTTTAGACACATAAGGATCAGCTTCATTATCATCTTGCATTTTTCATCTTTCTCATAGATTAAAAATCCATGTCATCATTCATAATTTTTTAAAAATTGTATCATTCCTCATTTCATGAGAAAAAAAAAGTTATGCAATTAATAAAGAGATAAATCATCTTATATTATAAAGAGGAAATTTTAGAATCAAACCTATCTGAGAAGTTTTTCATAAGTTTATTCAAAATTGTAGAATCTTCTAGGACATCTTTGAATGCTCTGATGTTGAAAAAAAATCCTTTACTCTGGAAAATTATTCATCAATAGTTTATTCATCTCTCATTATAATGTCTTGATACTTACAATGCCATATTTATATATTTTCTTCCTTCACTTTAGTATTCCCTTCGAAAATACATTACAACTTGTCCCACATACTTTTTGAAGTATTGAGACCCATAATATTTGGATAAAAATTCTCTAATAAGGACATAAGGATTTTATTTCTAACCATTCCATCAAATTCAATGTTTCTATTATCAAAAAACATCATAGGAGCATCTTTCTCAATAGGTGGAAAACCAATAGTAGTAACATCAACAACTTCTAGGCCAAGTGATTATAGATAAGGAATCATCCAATTTTTCAATCCATAATAATTTTTTCCATCAAATGTAGGAATTCCTCTACTATTGAAAGAATTGATATTATCCATGATATGGATTTAACAAAGTAAACTTCCCCCTAGTAACAATTTAATTTATAAAGGATCGAATAACAACTAAGGGGGGGGGGTGAATCATTTGTTCACTTTTATAAGTTTCAATAATTTTTAAAAACCTAACCTTAGTAACTTGTTAAGACATATTTCCTTATCATATTTTTATAAATACTCATGTATGAAAAAGTATGAAAGAAAGTAAATCACATATGATTTACAAGGTTTCAACTCAATGTGAGAACCTACATACTTTCCATAGCCACTCTTGTGGGTCTATGGAAATATACTATTATGAAGAAATGAATAAAACTTGTGCCAAATCTAGTTAGTCACCTTATATATCATGATAGGAAATATTATGCTAAATCCCATTAGTTTAAAAAGTTGTTTACAAAAAAAATATACAAAAAGAGAATAATACTTTGATCAATTTTCTCTACAAAAATATCATTCTGGATCTGTTTTTTCTAGATCCAATTCTCTCAATCCGATGAGGTCAATAAGATTCTCCTTTACTCAATCTGAACTTCTCAAACTCTTCTCAAACACTCAGTCTAATCTTCCTAAGTATGATTGAGTCAATATGATGGAATCAATATGATGAACTCATTCTTAATATACAAAACTCAAACTCTAATCAAACATTCAATATGATCTTCTCAATACAATGTTTCTCAATATGATTCTCCTATCCCATAAACAAAACCTTTAGTTGTCTGCTCTTCTTCATAGATCTTGGTCAGAAAAGAGATTTCACTAAAATTATTTAGCACTCTTACTTTTTCACTTATGTAAAAGATAAAATGAAAAAAATATCTTAGCAACTATTTATGGGAGACTCAAAAAACAAAATCAGGAAACATGAAAACATTCCCTACTTCCTCAAATTTCAAAAACTCTAAAAATCACATTTAAACTTCAAATTTTTCTTATTCAATCCTCCCATGATTTCTCTAATATTTATGTAAAATTTAATTTCAAGTTTGACCTCTTAAAATATTTATATAAAACTTTTAGAATATTATTTTTTAGTCTTCTTTCCAATCATCTCATTACGATTTTTGTTTATTTCTCGGCCTATAATGATTTTTTTCCTTCTCATCTCATTATGATCTATTTATTTCTCTGATCATTAATTTTTTTTGTTTCTTTTCCCATTACGATTTCTATTTCTTTCTCAACTCATTTAGATTTCTATTTTTTTTCACCTCATTATGATTTCTATTTCGTTCTCAGCTCATTGATATCTATGTTTCTTTCTAAAATCAGTATGATTTTTTTCTTTCTCATCTCATTATGATAGAATTCATCACTCTACAACTTTGAAACTCTTCAAATTTCATCAACTTTCACATCGTGCAACTTATGAGTCTGGTACTTCTAGAACTGATAAAATCTTTATGATTCCTCTATTTGTTCAAAAGATTTTATCTTGAGTATGTTTCATGATTTATGAGAACTTCATGATAAATAAAGTATCATCTGACTTATTTAGAAAGTTTGAGTACTTTCTAACTCCTAACTTCACTTTCTTCAACAAACCTCTTTAGCATCATTATGATTTCTATTCTTAGAAACATCAAAAATTGAGTCTAGAAACTTGTTTCTAGAATACAAAAAACATTTCTCCCCCTTTATATTTGGGTTTTAACAATTAGAAACTTTTAAATTTCTTACGAAAATCATTACGATGGACTGGATCTGATTACTGAAAAACAAAACCATACTTATACAAAAAGGTTAGTTATCAACAAATACAAAAACTTTTTTAAAAAAATTATTACAAAGGTTCTTCAGTTCTAAATTGATGAATTAACTGAATTCATTAATCAAACATAGAATATATATTTATTACAATAATAAGGTTAATATAGGAATCCATGTCATTTTTGTTGGAGCTGGGGGGAAATATTAAGTTTAAATTGAAAAAAACAAACAAATAAATTGTAAATGCATAAGAGAAATATCTTTAAAGAAACTCATAGACCAAATATTATTTTATAAATTGTTTAAAGTTTCAAAAACTTATAATTGGGTGAATTTTTGGGCTTGACCGATAGGTGGAAATAAGCTTACAATACAATGATTTTTTTATCTATTGAGACAGTAAATATAAGGACCACCTCCATTATTCAAATAATTACAAATTCTTTCTCACATTGATGTGAAATATATCATTATGTTGTAACGGTGGATAACATATTGAAAATTTCTTACATAATTAAACTTATCATAAAAATAATGGATTTTAGGTATTCAAGTGGGGTATAAAATTCACACTGCTTGATTTTACCAAGAGAATAACACAATGAAAACTTACAAGAATTTTGTACTTCATAACTTTTAACGATTTCATCAAACCACAACATAGGGAAACAACACATTAAATATTTTTAATGATCACCAATATCCAAGTAATTTGTTTTCAATTAATATATTTTGAGTAGAAATGTAAAAGAATAAGAAAACTAAAAAATAGAAACTAAAAAAATGTAATGGGTTATACAATACCAATATGTTCAACTAATATACACCCATTTGTATGTATTTCCATTTTTAATCTTTTGAAGACTGGTTTGTGTAATAATTAATATATTTACAACATTTTTAGTATAAAGAGTTGATTGTAATCAATAATATAAGAAAACTTATAGAAATATATATTTATAATGATTATATAAACTTTAAATAAGTGTATACCATCATCACAACCATTTTTGAGTTCATTGTTTATATTTATTGGTGATGTGTTGTTGAAATTCACATATGCTACATTAATATGAAAATGAATAAGTTTGAAATGATAATAATTTTTTTTCAACCACAATAATTTTAGAGAAAACAATCACTAGTGATGCAATGTTGACATTGATTGAAGACAATCATAAATCAATAATGAACCTATACTTGAGTAAGTTGTGTTGATTATTTACAGTTACAGTAAAATATTAGAAGTTAATTTATTATTATATTGAAATATATTCATTTTACCATTATCTCACAATTTATTCAGAGTGAGTTGGTTTGAACTTGGTAAAATAATGACATCAATGTACATAGGGGTTGTGGTAGTAACACTGGATAATTGGTTAGAATATAATGAACTACAAGGAGTACATGTAACTATAAAGTGGGAAGAATACTTAGTTAATAAATAATCATAACATTATATTTCAATATAACATTGTCGTAATGAAAATTTTGGGAATTGAGAAAATAATTAAGAAGATACCTTTAACAGTTTCTTTCCATTTTTTCATACATAATTTTCATTGCAGCCTTACCTCCTTTGAGGGTAAAGTTTGTCTTGTATTGAAAGTAGTTGGTGGGGGATTAATTTTGTCATAATGAGTTTTGAATATATTTGCATGTTCATATGGTGAACGATCTTTATCTCATACTATTTTTAAATATAGAGTTTGATAAATAATTAGTGCATATATTTCAGTTAAACGATACGAAGTCATAAAATCATTTAACCTTATAAGAAGGTATCAAAAAGTTTGTCATAACTTCTTCCAATGGAAATGATGATGTAGTTGTCATGTCAATTTCAATATTAGGCTTTGAGTATAAGTGAAAAGCATGGTCTATTTGGTTTACCAAATTTGACAAACTGTAGTGAATATCAGAACCCAAAATAAAGGAGTAACCCTATAATAGTATTTTTAGATATTTAAAACATTATCCATTCATATAATTATTTTTCCCCACCATTGGTTGTGGGGTGGTAAGGGTTTGGGGGTGAGGGGAAAGTCGCGGGGTCAAGTTCCTAGGCCTGTAATTTACTATAATTTTCTTCATTGCGTTGTGTTCCGTGGTGGTGGATGTAATCGACCTAGTATATCATATATTTATTTTTTTCATTTAATTAAAGAGAGAAAGGAAGTAAGGCCAAACCTGTGGCAATTTTGACTTTATTTTTCATTTTCAAAATATGTTGTTGTCTATGTTCCTTAGACCATGCTTTTTTATATGCACTCATTTGTGAAATCTTTGTCGTGGTGTGACCCGAATTGTTCATAAACATCACAATAATATATTTCAAGGGAATATTGAACCATAAAAAAATTGAGTTCATATCATACATGTTTGATTAAAAAATAAAAAATAAAATATGTATTTAATACTCTCTATGAAATAATTCATCACAAAATGTAATTTATATTGAGAAGATTGTAGGTTTAATAGAGAAATCTGAATAATAAGTATGCATGGAACATGTTTCCTCCACAATTTCAATGTAGATATTTTTTTTGTATTTTGTAAATTTGATATAAAATAGTAAAGTATGGGTGATATTAAAGAACAATAAGATAAATTATTTTAAAAAAATCAAACCTTCAAGAGAATAGAGTACCTATAAAAAACCAATTAGCATGTTGTATTTTCGTCAAAGGTGACCCTTGATGTTACAGATTGTGGGTCTTCTTAAAGTAGGAAGATGTCAATTATTATACAATATGTGATGAAAAGAAATTTCGTAGATCAGAGAAAATAAGAAAATGTATATAAATTAATATGCAATAAAAGATCCTTTCCGATTAGAACTATGTATAAGTCTTCAAAACTTATCAACTACTTACGATTAGAGTCACCAATCGGCTAATTAAAGCTTTAAACCCTGGTAATTTTCTTATCAAAATAGTTTTCATGGAAAAACAGAGAAAGTTTAATAAATAAATGAATCCAAGAGAATGGAGGGTGAAAATAAACATATGTAGCAATATACATAAGAGGAAAATTTTAAACAGCTTCCTTTTAAAATGATACAACTTAGGTTGCAGCATCCATGCCATTTAAATAGTGCCAATCCTTCCTGTTTTGATCTATGAAAGAAAAACATTAAATTTTAGTATAAGAAAAGCCAAAAATGAAATAAAATTTAATGAAAAAATGAAATAAAATATAGATACATGTATAATACCTTGAGATATAAAGATTTAACAGGGGTTAGAGGTGGCAGGTGGAGGCAGAGATGAAATTGGAGAGGCTGAGATGGGCAATAAATATGGAACAAGAGGCGGTAGGTGGAGGCGGAGGCGGATAAGGAGGAGGTAGGTGGAAGTGGAGGCTGGAGATGAGCTTGTGATAGACGATGGGAGGTGACGCTATAGGGAAAACTGAATTTCATAGAGGTTTTTAAATTGTCGCTAAATATCTGAGGAAAAATAATTTTAAAATGGTTCTAAAAACCACTGTTAAATAAAATTGTAATTTTTTATTTGTTTCTAACGAAGTTTTTTCAAAAAAAATCTAAAACATATCATTTTTTTTAATTTTTTTTTTAAAAAAATTTATTTTTATGGGCGATTTATAAAAACCACTACAAAATAGTGGCAGTTTTAAAAAAAAGATGCTGAATTAATAGAGAAAACTTTAAATATTGCATAATTAATTATGATTTATTATTAATAATTATTAATTTATATTTATAATCATTTTTTATTATTATTTAAAATTCTAATTAATTATAATTCATTAATTATTAATTATTTATAATTTTTAGTTAGTAATTATTTGAAACATAAATTAATTCATGGATAAGTTGAAAATCAATCTTCGAGATCAAATGAAGATAAATTTTGATCTGATTGTCCATTTTAATTATAAAACCAGACAAATTGAAGCTTATGAAATGAAATTCAATGACATTACATAATAATTTGTTAATAATTAACAGAATAAAGAATATTACAGTTTTAAGAGAAGTTTAAAATCGAACTTGAACTTCAAACAACCGTAACTTTTTATCAGGGTGTCTGTTTGGTCTCTACCATATATCAAATTGAAGCCTGCGATGAGCTTTGTGCCATATAAATTAGGGGAACCCCAGTCACTATTTTTTGAAGGTCAAAAAAGCCATGAAATGCTTCCAAAATTGAGTTTTTAGTTTAGATACCATGATTTTTGAACATTTGACGAGATTTTAGCTTCGTTAAAGAGAGTCTACATATGCTTGTTGGGTCATCTTTGATTTTATTTCATGGATTTAAATTCTTATTGATTTAATGATGTTTCAATTTTTTGTATTTTTCTCTCTTTTGGTGATTTATTATCTATTAAATATATATTTGTCTGTATTTCTATACATTTATGTCTATTTATTTATAAATTTTATATATTTATCAATATTTATTTAAAATTATCTATAATTGTTTCTATGAATAGATATTTATATGTATATATGAATATTTATGTATATTTTTATACATTTGTAAATATTTATATTTATTTAAGTTTATATATTTTTATATCTTATATGTGTGTGTGTGTGTGTTTAGATATTTATATTTAATTATGTTATGTATATATATATATATATTGATATATAATTATACACTTTTCTACGTTTATATATATTTATGCAACATAAATGTGTGTTTATATACATTTATGTAAAAAAATTTATATGTATATATATTTATAGATATTTATATCCATTTTTTATTTTTTATTCATTACTTGTAATTTATTATTTATTATTCATTTTTTGTTAATTTTTTTATTATATATTATATATTATTTATTAAATTATTATTTAATATTTTTAATATTTATTATATATTCATTAAACATCATTACATAATATTTATAATTTAAAATTTAAAATTTGTTTATTATTTATATATTTATTTTAAATTTATTATTATGTTATTATTAGTTTATTATTAGTCTATTATTTATTTATTAATTATTTATTATTTATTTATTTATTATATATAATTTATAATTTATAATTAATTAATATAGTATATATTTATTAATTATTAATTATTAATGATTAATGATTAATGATTATTTATCATTTATCATTTATTATTTATTTATTTACTACTTATTTATTATCTATTAAATTATTATTTATTATTAAATTATTGTGAAATTATTTTTTAATATTTATTTTATATTATTACACATTATTTGTAATTTATAATTATTTATTATTTATTACTAATTTATTCTTAATTTATTATTTAATTATTATTTATTATTAATTTACAGTTGACGTATTATTTATTATTATTATTTTCTATTATCTAGTATTTATTAATTTATTATTTATTTATCATATATTAATTTATTGTTTTTTATTAATTTATTATGTATTCATTATTTGTTCATTACTCATTAATTAATTATTTATTTATTAATCATTTTTTGTTAATTGTTAATTATTTAGTTCATATTTATTCATTATGTATTATTTGTTTTATTTGTTTTTATTGATTATTATTATTCTTTAATGTTATTATTTATGTTTTATCTATATATATAATTATATTAAATTATGTTTAATCACCATATGAAGAACTTGCTGGAGCAGTAGTGTCTTTAAAAAATAACTAAGATGTAAGGGGTTCAAATCTCACTCAACACATATATATGCTTAATTTATGCATATTATTTGAATTCTTGCATAGAAATAATAATAATAAATATTAATTAATTAATTAGTTACATAAATAAAAAATAGAAAGAAAAAAAATTAGTTTTCGCGAAACGTTTTAGTGGTAGTTTATATCACTGAGAAATGATTCTCCTGAATTTTAAAAAACTGTCGCTAAATTATTTTGCAATGACTAAATAATTTCCAACACACAATTTAGTGATGGTTTTTCAAGAACACCACAAAATGTTTTAGAGGTAGTTTAAACCGCCGCTAAATGCTTACTTTGGCATATTGTGAGTTTGAGAGATTTACAGGGTTTATGGATATTGATGGCAGGTGAGATTTGATGGATGATAGAATTGCGATGATGGAGGGGTGGAGATTTATATGAAACCTAATCGCATTCGACGTAGTGCCATTGAAAGAGAAGCGATATCTACGAAGGAAAACAAGATGGAAGAAATGTGATGTGTAAGAGACGTATGTGTCTATGGAGGAGGAAGAAAAGGGGGTGGGATCATGGATGTGGAACACGAAGGAGGTAGACTTTAGGGAGGGATTGGGGGACCGAAATGGGGATGAGGAAGAATGAGGGGAGGAGAGACGTATCCGGTAGACATGGATGGAGAGATCGACATGTATGTGAGGAGTGGTCTGAATGAGACACATGTACATGGAGGCTCATCCTATAGTACAGATAGTGGATATTTTATTATAAATAATACCTCATTTATAATAAATGTCTAATAATATAATTAATAACTAGAAATATGATTAATATAATTCCTAATTAATAATGAGTTGGAATATAATTAATATAATTAATATTACTAATAATTAAATAAAAATTTATAATATAGTTGATAATAAAAATTTATAATATAAATAATTAAATTAAGAATAATAATGAAATTAATAATTAATAATATAGTTAATAATAGACCAGTACATGGTTCAGGGGACCTTCCCTATCTGATAAGCCAAACCCGATAAAAAATCCAAATAGGATTGAGGTCAGGCTTTAATAAGTGACCTGGTATGTGGTCCACTCATCTAGACTAATAAAAAAATTATAAGGACCAATTAATAAAATAGATTTTTCTTTAATGCTAGATTAATAAACATGTAAAGATAGAGTTGGTTCGACTAGGTCTGATTAATAAATGTGTCTATTTTTTCCAATTTGAACACTATAGGCTTAAACCATTTACAAGTATTGTTAATAATAAGAATTAATGATTTTAATAATAATTAATTTTATAATTATTGATATAATAATTAATGATTAATGTAACTAATAACTCAATTAATAATTAGTAATAAGGAGATGGATCCTTATTCGCCTGGCACTCCTACTCTGGTAGGGGTTTCCGATCTAGATCTTCACTAGGGCTCCTCCCTAGTTTTCCCAAAGTGACAACTCCTCCTGTGGTGCACCATCTTCATGGAAATTCTATTGGTTGTCACTCCTCTTCATGTAGATCAGGTTCATAATCCTATGGTCTGTTCTCAGCGGACTCACTCTGGTGGATCTGAATACGGTGGGAAATATCTATGCTTTTAGGCTCCGATTGACATTGATATTGGCACTTTCTATCGGTGTTGGTGTTAGATTCTTGGGAGGTATAGCCTTCGTTGCTTTCAGCAGGAGGAGTTAGCGGAGGCGGCCAGAGGTCGACAGGTTCTTTTCTCTTTAGATCTGGACTCATTCTCTTTTCTTGTGGTACAATGTTGATCGAGGTGTGGGAATCCTGGGTGATCATCCCTTGGATTTTGTGTGATGTTCCTCATATATGAAAATATTTCGTCTTGGGCATGCTCTTTCAGAAATGTTGATTTGAGGTTATGTGGCACTGGTTCGAGTAGAGGTGTATTTAGCGCGACGTATGGAATTATCAAGGAAAATCGGTGTTGGTGGCGGTGATGAACAATTCTTTTAGATTTTCCTTTTGGGTGTTTCAATTTTTTTAGGATTATTTCAATAATAATTTTCACTAGTTTTTGGGACTTTTTGTTTCGTTGGGATGTGGGGTTCTTGGAAGGCATTGATTTTTTCCTGTTGCATTCGTTTGTGGTGCAACACTTTGCAGGTGTCTCTGGGTGGGCACCCTCAAAAGAGGGATGGTTGTGATGACACTTTCCATTAAGCTATCAAGCCTCATTATAGGAAGGATATACACCCCACCTTTGACGTTCTGCACATAGTTTTTAGTCTGATCTTGTGTTGCATCAGGTTGGAAATGTGGTGTTCTTTGGTGCATTTTCAGGTGGGTGGCTCAAAAAAGAGATAAGTGTGATGATACCTATCATCCAATCATCCCTCCACATTTCAGTTTGGGTGGGATGAGCACTCTTCCACATTGTGTTCCAGCATGATGCAACATTTTGGGTGTGGGGGGGGGACACATCATCTTTTATTGATTCCTATGTTACATCGTCTAGCAGGGGGGATGAGACCTTTACTGATGTGTGCCTTGATGTTTGAATCTTTTCGGACACTCAGGGCCGTATTAGGACCTTTCAGTCATGTTTCTTTAAGGCATATGTGCCCCTGTCTTATTATGGGTTCCCTCTTTACCCATTTCTAAAACGGGGTTTGTTATTTTATGTTCAATAAAGGAAGATTGAGCCTCAACCCATTAAAAAAATATTATTAATAATAATAGTTAAATTTATTAATAATAACTCATAAAATAATGAGTAATACGATTTGCAATTAATAATAGTTAGTAGTTAATATTTCATAATTAATAATTATAAATTGAAAATTAATAATATAATCAATAATAAATAATTAATAATCAATAGTCAATAATATAATTTAAAATATATTTAATTGTTAATATTATTATTAATAATTTAATTAATTATTATTAATGATTAAAAATAAATAATTAACAATTAATAAGTAACAATAATTTACATAAGTAATAATTAATAAAATAATTGATTATTAATAAATAATAAGAATTAATTAATAAGAATTAATTAATAATTAACTATGTTATTGATTGGTTATTGTTAATATTGAATTATTAATTATTAATTATGTAAGGGATAGAGTTTCTCTTAGGTCCCTATGAGCCAAAGTTTCTCTTATGCCTTTGTGTATCTGGGAATATGGGTCATACAATGGGTTTCCCTCAAACTATAAATAAAGAGGTATTCCCTCTGTTTATTAGTAAAATGATGATTTCACCCCAACCCTTTTTAAAAAATAAAATATTAATAATTAATTATTATTTATCTTATTAATTACTCATGGTATTGATTAATTAGATATGGGAGAATTCTTCTTTTACTTTGGATGACACATGATGTGAGAGAAACTGGGCTCATCAAATCAAGGGTTCTGGTGGAATTTGATCTCGGTTATATTTTGATTGATAAAGTTATATTATCTACTTATAATGATGTTATTAATTTGAATACAGGGTATGAGAAATTGTGATAAGAATTAGTTTAAAGACACTGATTCAGTTGCCCATGTAGAGGAGTTGTATTTGCAGGGCCCAATGAGATAAATAAGATTAAAGTGGTTGAATTCTATAATGGTAGCCCATCTCGCATCATTAGAGGCCCAATAGATCTCACCCTACATTGATAGAGAAAATGGGCCTATTATCACTCTTATTCAAGCCCAAATATAATGCATGAAGCCCAAGTCTCAAAGTTGCATGAATTTGGAAACATAATTCCCATGGAGAATTTTTAAATTCATCCATAGAGGCACTAAAGTCAAATCCATCGGGAATAAAAATCAAAACCTACACTTTTGAATGCATGTTCTACTCATCCTTAAAGTCAAAAGGGCGTGCTAATTTTCTAAAAAGTTTTCATTAGACTTTATCTTTTTTTTATTTTAATAGGACAAGTAGGTTTATGATTTATAAATTTATGGTATTAGACCTTTTAACTTTTGTATCACCCCTTGGCTATAAATAGCCACCCCATGACATTGTATTCTCATTCAAGTTTGTTCTAGTAAAATCTACAAGTTTGTTTTCTCTCCATTGTGAGGAAACCCTTATTACACCCCTTTCCCATGTGTATTATTTCCTTTTAAATATAAAAGTTAGATTGGTGATCCATGATCACAAAACACCCAATTAATGTCTCAACCTAAGTTTATTGTTGTGTGGATTGACTACCTCATCCTCAAAAAATTAGTGTGTTTTCTAAGTAGTAGGTCATCCTTCTTATAACATTCTTTGACTAATCACTCACTTATCCTCAAACCAAATCCTTCATCCACCATCTTACATCGTGAAAATCGGTTAACCTCGTGCATCTCACATCAACATATTAAGATTAGTGATCCAAGATCACAAAGCCCCCAATTTAATGCCTCAACCCCAGTGAGTTATTGTGTGGATTGACCATCACATACCTCCCATGACTGTGTTGATTCCATCTATGTAAATGGTTAAACATATAGTAAACATATATTTTAAATAATATATATATATATATATATATTGATTTTAAAAAAAATAAGAAAATTAAATTCTTCATCCAATAAACCTTTATACATTGAAAAAAAAACAATTACAATAATCAATTGAACTAAATAAATCATGTTAGGCGTGATGATAAACCCACAATGTTATCATTTTAAGGACATTGTCTATAATTATTCCCATCTACCCTACTCCAACCACATCATTAACAAATCCCTTTCTTCTAGGGCCAATATATTTTATTTCTCATGTGTGTAAATTTCAAAAGACATTGTCCACACAACTGTGATAGATTTGGCACTAAAATTGGCAGATATAGAGGGGAATTTAATATTGATACATCTCTAATCAGTCTCCACTATACATTGTAAAAATATCATGATATATTAGTTTTATACACTAGATCGACATAAAACTCCCATGATAGGTGAATATGGGAACATGTTACAATTACATGTGAGTAAGGCATCTTGTAATCTTAAAATTAACTGAATTCATAGGTGTTCTTATCTAACAGAACGATCATCACCCCACCAACACTGGTCAGTGGATCTTGTCCCTCTTCAACTTCATACCAGATTACTATCCTATGAAAATGATACACCTGGTATAATATAGAAAAAGTATTATTGAAATCAATATAGTGACCCAACTTCTTCTTACATGACTGTGACATCATTTTGAAGATAAACAACATGATAGTGATACAATCCAAGATCCAAAGGTTCGTTATCTTGGGAAAATTAGGCTCGTACTTCAATTGTATATAATAAAACATAAACATTATTTAAATACTTCTTCTTAATAATACTAAAAGATTTCACATTATTTTTAGTATATTTAATAACCTGAGGATACATAGAAAATAAAGGGGTGAGCTAAAATCCCAGTAAAGGAAGGAATAATATAGAAGGAATTAGAGACATGAATCAATAGTGCATGGGTAAGCATAATCATCATCATAATTTAATAGGAATGGGATCATCATCATAAAGATGAGGTAAAATTTTTATAAATCCATGGAATGTGAAATATGCATAATAATGAAATATCATAACATAGTGAAGAAATACCACACATAGTTTTGAACAAATCTAGCATCATGTTCACTAGATAAAATATGTGCATAAATCCTAGAATCATAATTATGAACAAAGGTAACATCATATACATTCATAATACACATAATATCATGAGATATACCACATTAACTAATGCATTGGAGGGATATATAATTCTAATCTCACCTATCACATCATAAAATTCTCATAATCATGCATGCCACATGGAAAGTGAATATATAGCAGTCATATACATGAAATAAACCCATGGAAAGGGATGGGTCTTATAAGGGTGTCATAAATAAAAAATTAGGGAATAAAATTTTGGTTTTTATAATTAATAATTGGGATCATATTTTGGCATTAAATATCATTTTTCTTTTAAGGAGAAACAACTCAACAGGAATCAAACTAATGTTTTCAAAAATAAAGTCCATTTTGAAAAATCATTATAATTGGCTTAAAAGTCCTATTGATATGGTAAAAACATGTATATCCATGAAAAGAAAAAGTTCATTTGTTATTTAAGTAATATTTAAAGAAAATGTAGGAACATACATACTGAGAATGATGTGAAATAGAATATAACCCAAAAAGAAGGAATTGGGTTCAAGAATCACCTTACTTTAAATCCTGCTTTTTTTCGTCGATTTTCCGCATCCTAAACAATAAACTTAGGTTTATTAAAACATGTAAAAATACGTTTATTTTTTTAATTTTTGTCACTATTTATCAATTATAATCATTGGATTATATTTCTTAATTCCCTTTGTTAAATGTAAAATGTTCTGATTTCATATTTTCCTTAAAACACCCTATCTTGCTTTGATTTAATGATGTTGCTTTATTGAAACTTATACATTATTAATATTAACTCCAAACAAATAAAAATACATATATTTATAAATTTATATATTATAAATAATTTATTATAATCATTTTTAAGGATTTGTGATAATAAAAGAATTGAAATGTCCTCGTTGACGGTTAACCGACTGTTAACATGACATTTTCTAAAGAGGAGGTGCAAGATATATATTATGTGATTATTAAAAATTAAATTTTTATAGGACATTAAAATTATTAAGATCATGTTAATTTATTTTTTAATTTTTTTAATAATGTTTGGATTGGAAAATAAAATTAGGATAGGGATTTTAGAAAATCAAAAAAAGAATAAAAGATGAAAGGACGTTACTGCTTTCTTGAAGTTGCTTCTTTTCTACGACCTTTAAATTCTTGAAACCCTAGAGTTTGATTACTCCAGAATGTCCCTAAGAATTATAATTGAATTAATAGGGGGAATTTTGGTAGATATTTGAATTTATAAAGTGTAAGGTAAGTGGTTTTCTTGGGGAGGGGTGATGGTTTTTTTACTTGAGGAGAGGGGTGTTTTTAGGATAGAATATTGAATAAATTATAATATCCAAGGTAATACTTTAAATAGTGATATTTTTTACATTATGAATCATATATCAATAAAATAAAATTGATTTAGTAATTTAAACTCATTTATAAACCGAATTCATTAGTTTATTAAAATGGACATTATAAAAAATAAAAAATTGTTTTTTTAATAGAATACTTTTGACTTTAGACTTTGGAAATACTTTTTTAGGTATAGAAAAAAGTTTTATATTATTTAAATGACTCATTTATAGAATTAAATATGTTCTTGTTCGTTAAAACATTTCTATAAATTATTAGGTCATTATTGCATCATGAATGATGTAATTTAAAATACACTGGTTATAAAAAAATGTATTTTTTACTATTCACCTAAAAATCGAAGTATTTCAGAAAATTATCAAAAAATGAACCTTAGAAAATTTTAATTTGTAGATTATAAAATTGATATTAATTTTATTAAAATAATTTTATAACATAGTTAATTTTAATTTTTAATATAAAAAATTATGATTGATACAAAATACATTAAAATACAGCTTGTTAAAAATGTGCTTATAGTTTCTTTGTATTTTTAATCTTGATATTTATTTTATGGAATTATAATTTTTATATTTTTTCAAATTAATCGTGATAAGTAATATTTATATTAAATTTTATTATTGTTAGGTCAAGTTATTATTCTAACAGTCCAATTACTGTTCCCAAAGGATATGTTACTATTCCCAATGGTAAGGTTATTATTCCAACAGTCACGTTAACTCCTATAAGTATCCCTTCTTTACTTCATTCCACATATAATATAATTAATCTGAAGGTTCTATATTTTCCTTTTCTATGATTTTTATTGGTTTAATAATATTTTTTTTCTTTTCCATAGTTTTGTTCGTAGGGACGATAATTCTAGAAGATCAGGTGATCCAAATTTTCCCATTATATTTTTCTTATTTTCTATTTTTTGTCCTATTGTAATGTTTGTAATTTTAGTGGGTTTATCTACTAACTAATTTAATGATATCTATAGATTAAATAAAGTGTTTCTAGTTTGTCTATGTAATATTTATATAATGTTATATAATATAACACACATTTATTTAGGAAAAAAATGTCTATTATAAAGCCTGATTCGTTACTTTATTCTCCCATTTAAAAATCTCATCCTTGAAATTTAAACTCATATTATCAGTTTAAAATATATGAGGGTACTCATGTTTCATCATTTCCTCTAATCACCACATTTCCTCTTCATATTAATGGTTCCATCACAAAACTTTAACAAGGTGAGTTGTCTTGTTGTGTGGAACATTGTCAATATGGTCCAATATCTTCACCAATTGATCCTCATAAGAGATTTCATTATTCAGTTATACCACCATAGGATTTAGTATATGTGGGGGATCAGGTATACACTTCCTTAGGAGAGGTATATAAATCATGTCATAAACTTTGGACATGTTTGGTGGAAGTTATAGCTGATAGGTCGTTGCTCCTATACAATAAAGGATCTCAAAGGGGCTAATGTACCTAGGGCTAGGCTTTATTTTCTTTAAAATTTCATGAATCTCTTCCATGGTGGAATTTTAAGGAAAACCTTATCTTTATTATCAAACTACAAGTCCCTTCAACAGTTTTCATTATATCTCGTGTATCGAATTTGGGCTTCTTTTATATGATGTTAGATGGATTGAACCTTCTCTATCATATCTTGCACAATATCGGTTCTAAGTAGCTTTCATTGACTAACTACATCCCAAAAAGGAGGAGTTCTACATCACTTCTCATATACAGCTTCATATGGAGCCACTTAAATACTTTAGTGGAAGATTTTGTGGTATGGGAACTGTACTAATGGGATATTTCAATCCTATATTAATTTAAATTCCATTGATAAGGATCTCAGTATGTCCTTGAGTGTCAGAATTGTCCTTTTAGATTATCCATCAATTTAGGGGTGATAGGTCATACTAAAATTCAATTTAGTATTCAGATAATGTTGAAGATTTATCTATAATTAATAACTTTACCATGGATCGTGATCAAAGATGATAAAAATTGGTTCCTCATGCAATCTCACCGCTTCCTTTAAGTATATCTTAATAAATCGTTCAAGTGAAAAATCTTCCTGAATAGTGATGAAGTGGGTAGTCTTGGTAAGTTGATCCACCACAACCCATATTATATTGCTTTCTATATATGTCCTCAGGAGACCAGTGACAAAGTCCCTAGTGATATTTTCCCCTTTCCATGTTAGTATGGGAAATGGTTGCATCATCATCTTGGACTCCAGTTACTACTTTAAATTGTTGGAATATTTATCACTTTGAGGTGTACTCAGGGATCTCCTTCTTGTTGTCCTAACAGAATTTCTCTCAAATATCATGGTACATCTTTGTACTTTAAGGATGGATAGAGAATGATGTGCTATGTGTATTTTCCAATATCTCTTTATTTATCTCAGGTGATGTAGGCATAAAAAGTCTAGTTCCAAAACGAATTAAACCATATTCATCAATGTGGAATTCATGAAGCTTCCTATCCTTTACTTATTTCACCTTATTTTGAAGCTCTAGATCATTCCTTTGTACCTCCTTGATCTTCTCTTTGATAGTTTCTTGGGAAATCATTTGGGAAAGGTAGTATGTATTCTATTTTGTTATGATTTCTAGATTCAGTCTTTATATATTCCTGAAGATAGGGTCTTTCTAAATCCACATCACAGATAGAGTAGTTGGTTCTCTTCTACTAAGATAATCAACTAACTTATTCTCCTTTCCAAGGTGGTAGTGAATAGAGAAATCATAGTCCTTGATCATCTCTAACCATCTTATTTGACACATGTTCAATTCCTTATGTGTGAATATATACTTTAGACTCTTGAGATCTGTATATATGTCACACTTCTCACTATAGAGGTATTTTTCCCAATTATTCAGTCAAATATAAGAGCTTCTAACTCTAGAACATTTGTTGGGTAGTTTTTTTCATGGATATTTAACTATCATGAGGCAAAGACTATCACATTATCATTCTTCATGAGTACACATCCCAAGCCTTTCTTTGAAGCATCGATGTATATCATAAAACCTTCTATGCATGATGGTAGTGTGAGTATAGGTACAATGATTAGCCTCTTCTTGAGCACCTTAAATATTTACTCACATTATTCTATATTGACATAATTTATCCATTTTGGCGTTAACTTAATTATAAGGATATAAAATCATAATAAATTTCTCAAAAAACGTCACTAGTACCTAGAAAATCCAATAAATATATGGATTTCCATGACACTTGAGGGTCTAAATCATTCCTAAATTTCCTTTTTCTTTGAAGTGATAATATATATTCCCACAATTCTGATCATGTTCCCTAATAATGTGACTTGTTCCATAAAAAAATCACACTTCCTAAACTTAACAAACATTTTATCCATTCTTAATATCATCAGTACAATCCTTATCTGCTCTTCATGTTCCTCCCTTATCTTAGAGTAAATGAGAATATCATTGATAAAGACTACCAAAAATTTATCAAAGTAGTCTCTAAAGACTCTATTCATCAAATCCATAAATATTTCAAGGGAATTAGTAAGTTTTAAGGGTGTTACTATGAACTCGTAGTGACCATATCTTGTAAGAAAGGTTGTATTTTGATTATCAACCTTATTTGACTTCATTTTAAGATATTTGAAATGAAGATATACCTTGGAGAATTATTTAGCTCCTCATGGTTGATCAAAAAAGTCATCAATCCTTGCTAGGGGAGACTTTTTCATTATGGTGATCTTATTGAGCTACTGATAATCGATACACATCCACAATGATCCACTTTTTTTCTTGACAAAGAGCACAGTTGCACCCCAAGGGGATGCACTATTGTGTATGAACCCTTTGTCCGAATTCTCTCGTAGCTTCTTATTTAAATCCTCGAGTTCTATCAAGGACATCCTATAGGGGAATTTTAATATTAGAGTGGCTCTAGGAATGAGTTTTATTGATAACTCTAGCTCATTATCTGGGGGAAGGTTGGGTAAATATTTAGGAAATACATCAGTGTATTCTATCATGGTGTGAATATCCTTAAGGTTGATACTTTCCTTTAACTAAACCATTTGGGAAAGGTGTTATTCTTTGTTTGGTATCAACACCCACATAGTTAAAGTATTTTCAAAAGGATATTCTTGATCTTCCTTATATTTTTACTAGAGCAAGGTATAATTCAGAATATAGAGAGATATTTCCTTTTCCTATTATTTGATGTGAGATCTATATAATGTGTGTTATTCTATTCTCATTACAGTATCAAATTCCACCAATGGAAGGATTACGGGATTCTCTGGAAGAATCTTCCCATAGATGCTAATAGGTGAAGATCCCGACACTTGGGTTAGATTGATCACACCACTATGTGTTTTTATAGATATCTCTACATCAAGGTAGTGAGGTTTTGATTCAATAGTTTTAGAAAACATGCATGATATGAAGGAATGCATAAAACTATAATCAAATAAAAAATTCCATTCTTGAGTGAATAGTATGTGTACCTTATACGACTTCATTTTCATGATCCACATCATTGGTGTAAGTGCTATAATATTTCTATTTTTCCTTTGAATTTGGTGGTTGTTGATGCCGATTACCCTTAAAGACTCGGGGTTTAGTGCCCTGGATTGTATAGTTCCCTTTCTCCCCACAGTTGAAGCATTGAACCATGGATGGTTCCTTCCTTTACTCTATCAAATTGGTTGACTTCTTCATGCATATTTGATATTAATGATCTTTATGGCCCTCTCTTCCACACTTGAATTATTCCCTTATTAATTTGAGATAATCCCCATTATGTTTATTTCCAATTTTCTTACATGTTATATATTTTGGCAATGTCGGTGGTTAGATATTATTTCATCCGTTCTCATTAGATATGTTATCTTGAAACTCTCTTTCATATATTATCTTCATAAACATGGGACCATTTTCTAAACTTGATCTCTACTTTTATATCACATCAAACTAATTCTTCATAACTCCCAAAGTCTTAGATAGCTAGATCCTTTCTATGGTGTAATTTTAAACCACAATATAATCTATTTATTTTTCTATCATTGTTGATAAAAAAACCCGAGGGGTATCTTGAAATCCTTGAGAAATTTTCCTTGTAAGTCACAATAGATTCACCATCCTTTTTCTTAAGATCTAATAATTCTCTATCCATATTTTTTCAAAGAGTTCAAGGGAATTACTTGTTAAGAAATAACTTCTCAAATTCTGCCCACTCCATTTATTTCATTTCATCCTTCAACTTGGTATTATTTATCAACATCCACTATCCATTAGCCTCTCTGTCTAAACGATAGACATCCAAGGTGGACTTCTCCTTCTCAGAACAATGGAGCATAGAAAAGATATTTTTGCATAAAGGACTCGACGGTCAGTTTCTCCTTCTTGGTTGATGGTGGATGTTACATGATTCAAGTTATTTTTCATAGCCCGAGATAGATAGGTAAGCATCACCATGAATATTTTAGCTCCACCTATCATTGTATTAGGTATTCCCTTTAGAAAATCATTTCATTATCCCTCACATGTGTTTTAGGTGTGGTTTCTCCTGATTCCCATCAGTTTTTGAAATAGAAAATCTTTGAACAAAACATAAGTAGAAAAATGAATAAATAATTTATTATTATGAGATAATTAATTCTAAATTAATATATTATGGGATATCTATGTATAGTATTTTTCTCAAATAATGATTCTAGGACCAAGAATTAATTTAGCTATATATCCTTCATAATATTTTGTATAAAGTTTGCGATTAACCAAAGCATAACATCTAGGAGTTTCAAACTAGGCATGCATCAAGGCCTCTTTTTCATTTACTAGGTGAAGATTGAGTTAACACTCAATCTTACCTTTTGGGTTATTACCCATAGGTATATATGTAGCCAAGAAACATCTACTTGTAGTATTAAAATAGGGATTTTATTGCTCTAAATCCACAATCTATTATACTTGACCAAAATATTGGATGTTTACCGATACTAGAACTTATCCTCATGGATTTCACTAATTTTTTTAATCCTAATTCTTAAATTAAATAAAATTTTCTATAATACCAACTATAGTGACCCAACTTCTTTTTACATGACTATTACATCATTTTTAAGATAAACAACATAAAAGTGATAGAATCCATGATCTAAAGGTTTAATATCTTGGTAAAATTAGGATCATACATCACATGTATATAATAAACTTAAACATTATTTAAATACTTATTCTTAATCCTCCTAAAATATATCACATTATCCTTAATACATGTAATCACCTAAGGACATACATTAATGAAAGGGGTGAGATAAAATCCCGATAAGGTAAGGAATAACATAGAAGGAATAAGAGACATGAATTAATAGTGCATGGATGTGCAGAATCATCATCATAATTTCATAATCACGGGATCATCATTGTAATCATCAGGGAAACATGTTATAAAGGCGTTAAATTTGGAATATTCATAGTAATGAAACATCATAACAAATTGGTCAAATACCATACATAGTTGTGAGCAAAGCTAGCATCATTTTTATACAAAACATATGTGCATAAATCATAACATCGTAATTGTGAAAAAATATAGCATCATATTCACACATAATATCAAGAGATGTATCATATTACCCAATAAATTGTAAGGATATAAAATTTTAGGCCCACTCTTCACATCATAAAATTCTCATAATCAGAATTCCACATGGAAAGAGAACATATAACAATCATTGTCATTAAATAAACCCATGAAAAGGAATGGATTTCATAATGATGTCATAAATAATACTTTAAAGAATAACCTTTGGAGATCCCAAATTAATAAGGGGTAATATTTTTCAACAAAATATCATTTTTCTTTGAAGAAGAAATAGATCAATAGGAGTCAAATAGATGCTTGAAAAAATAAACTATTTTTCAAAACAAAATATTTGTAATTTGCTTAGGAGTCCTTTAAACAGGGTAAAAACAAGTGTATCCCTAGAAAGAAATGGTACAGAATTTTGAAAGTGTGATTTAAGGATAGTAGAGGAACATCCATACTGAGAATGATGTGAAATAGAAGATAACCTATAAAGAAGGAATTGGGTTTGAGAATCCTCATACCTTAAATCCTGCTTCATTAGATTGGCTTTACACCTCCTGAATAATAAAATTAAGTTTATTAAAACATGGAACCATAATTTAATTTTGTTAATTTTTTTCACTATTGATCAATTATAATCATTGTATTATAATTCTCAATTCCCTTTGTTAATGGTGAAACATTTTGATATCAAATTTTATTTAAAATATCTCGTCGTGCTTTGATTTAACAATCTTGCTTTGTTGTTACTTATACATTATTAATATTGACACAAAAATATTATAAATACATATAATTATAAATTTATATATGATAAATAATTTATTATAATCATCTGTAAGTGTGGTGATAGGAAAAGAATTGTAAGTGTCCTTGTTGGCGGTCAACTGACGGTTAATGGGACATTATCCAAAGAGGAGGTGCCAGATATATATTATGTGCTTGTTAAAAATAACATTTTCATAGTAAATTAACATTATAATATCAGGTTAATTTAATATTTAATTATTTGGAGAAGGTTTTTATAATAAAATAAAAGGAGGATTGGGAGTTTAGAAAATTAAAACAGAATAAAACACAAAAGGACATTACCTCTTTCTTGAAGATGTTCCTTTTTGAAGACCCTTAAATTCTTGTAATCTTGGAGTTTTATTACTCCATAACGTCCCTAATTATGATAAGGGGATTGAGAGTAGGGATTTGGGAAGATTTTTTTTGTAAGTGGAAGGTAAGTGGTTTGTCAAGGGAGGACGATGGGTTATTTATACTTGAGGAGAGAGGTATTTTAAGGATAAAATATTGAATAAATTATTATGTCCATGGTAAAACTTAAAATAGTGATATTTTTAACATTATTAATCATATATAAATAAAATAAAATTTATTTAGGAATTTAAACCCCTTTATAAACCAAATTCACTAGTTTATTAAAAAGGAAGGGGGAAAATGAAAAATTGTTATTTTAATGGAATGATTTTGACTTCAGACTTTGGAAAACAATTTTTAGGTATGGAAATTTTTTTACTATATTTAAATGAATTATTTATCAAATTAAAAATTGTTTTTATCCATAAAATATTTCTAGAATTGATTAGGTCATTATTATATCATGAATACTACAATTTAAAATAAATTAGTTACAAAAAAACAATATTTTTACTATTCACATAAAAACTAAAGTATTTCATAAAAACCCATAAAAATTTTAAAATGATGATTTTAAAAATGATATTAATTTTATCAAAATAATTTTCTAACATAGGTATTTTTAAATTTTTACATAAAAAATTATGATTTTTATGAAATACATTAAAATATAGTTTATTAAAAATGTGCTTATAGTTTCATTAATTTTTTAATATTTACATTTATTTTATGTCATTATAATATTTATATTTTCATAAATTATTCGTGATAAAAATTATTTATAGTATATTTTACTGATTTTTGGTAAAATTACTATTTTAATGATCAAGTTGTTATTTCAATGGTCACATTAACTCCTTTAAATACCACTTTGTTCCTTTATTCAATATCCACTATAATTTATCTCATGGTTCTATATATACATTTTCTAAGATGTTAATTGGTTTATTAATATTGTGTTTCTTTTCCATATTATTTTCTGTGGGGGTGATAATTCTTGCAGATCGGAGTAGTCCAAATTTTCTCATCCCATTTTTCTTATTTTCTATTTTTTTGTCTCATTGTAATGTTTGTAATTTTAATGGGTTTAGTTTCTAACTAATTTAACAATCTCTTTTAATGAAATAAATTGTTGTTAGTTTCTATGTGTGCTATATGTGTATAATGGTACATAATATAACATGTTTATTCCGGAAACAAATATCTTTTATAAAGTTTGGGTGATGCTCCTTTCTAAATCTTTTGAAGTATCGATAGACTTGTAGTAGTTCTTTGTCAATATCCTTTGATCTATCAATAAAGTATTTAAAATATCTATAAAATTTTTAATAAATAGCTCATGTGATTGGTAAATTTCTAACCCTTTTGCAGACGTTGTTGAGGCATTAAACAATGTTTGAAGTCATCTTATCATATATCTTTCATTAATAGAATTATAAATATCATTTTTTTCTTTGGAAGGCACATCATGTATTTATAGACATTCTCAATCATTCCCCATATTTATTCCAATATTCAAAGAAAAACCTACTGTTTTTGTTTTTATGTTGTAAAGGAATGGAAGAAAATTGTAAAGTACCCAATAATATAAAACAAGTGTAAGTAATAAATGTGTATAATATGTCATCCAATACCTAATTTGATGATTAATTTTTTCACATTTTCAGCGTGAAATTTTTTTCATACATTTCGGGCAGTATGTCTCATGCAGTAATGATGGTAGGCATTGATGGGTAAGCCAACAAGCATCCTCGATATTCACTACTTCATTGATAGTGTGATGCAGATTAGAAATAAGGCATATTTATTTTCTATCAGTGACATGAACACGATAGAAAAGATATAAACCAACTCCATGAGTCTAGATTGTCTTTCTCTAGTATTGAAAATGTTAGTGGAAAAGAACATCTATTTCTATCATGAGTGGTGATAATCAAGAGAACTCCATTGAAATTTCCATATAATAAATTTTCATGCACTTGTATGAATTGTTTGCAGTGAAGGAAAGTTACAATACATGGGATAAAATCCTAGAATAACTAAGGAAATTTGACTTCGAATACAGTGACATGTCTATTCACCACATGCTCTATTATTTCAAATTGATAAACATCATGGAAAATTTGAACCAATCGCTCGATCCAATAAGGTAACACCTGAAATAATGTTTCTTAGTCACCATAAACCTTCTCAATAGCATTGTGTTTTTCAAGTCACCCCTTCTTCTATGAGATTTCATATCCATATTTACTATCATTGTGTTCCTATATTAACTCAACATGAACATCCTGGATAACTCTGATCATACCCATAATAATGAAGAGTATGAATGTTTAGTTAAGGTGTCGGTGATCTTGCATCAACCTCAGATTCAAACAGGTGTGTGGTCTATAAAATTGTGTAGTTTTCAATATGTTGAATTTCTAACAAGGGTAGTTCACAATCACATCTTGAATATGTCACCATACTATTAACATTTTATAGAAAATTTCAATCTCGTATAGTCATCATTGAGATAAATGTAATGTGTCCTCACATGGTAATGCTTTATAACTGTCTTTAATGTCTCTTTTCTCTGATTTTTTTTTTCCAACAAATAATTCATCATCAATCCCTACAACATTGCTTTCTTGGACAATACTTGGAAACTCGGTTGTCAGTGTCACCACATCCCAATCAAACTAAATCGCCACAAGTTTAATATCATGTGATTTTTGCACCGGTTGTGCATGTTGTATTTTTTAATCAACTTCCAGCATCATTTTGTGTTCTTTGTAAAATATTTCTTCATCCTCAAAATCATTTTTCTACACCATCTCATGTTCTTTATAAAATACTTCTTCTTCCTCAAAATCATCATCATAGGCATCATTGATCACAACCATAGGTGGATCAGCTAAAACAACAAATATTTTTGGAACATCTACAGGTGTTGTCATTGGAAATTTTTTACTCTACTCTACATGTATTATCTTCACCCAATCCACCTCTAACAATCTATTCTCATGTAAACACATGCTCTTCAGAAAATCCATCGTCGTATGGTATGTTTTGTTCGATTTGGGTGGTATCTTCAATCGCACTAACCTCAACATACAATATCATCACACTTGGTCTTTCGTGATCTTGATATGTATCATAATAAAGCCTTAAAGCTTCACCATCAATCAAATGATGACATGTGTGATATAGATTATCTTTAGTTTAAGGGAATCTATAAATGATAGGTGATATCTATTTATTCTCTGAAATCTTCAATCGATCATGAATTTTACAGTTAATTGTGTTTATCTAATCACATATAATAAGATTTTTTAATCTTGTAGGACCAATAATATAAGATATCTCGTACTTGTCTTCTACTATTTCACCACCACAATATACAAACGCACACAAGTGTTTCATTATATTTGTGAAACTATTAATTTAAATTAAATTATAAGTTAAATACATACATTAACATTTCTTCAAATAAAACTAAAATCAAATAAATTTAGATGTACATCTTAACAATATAAATTGATTTTAATATTATAATTGTAATTAAATATTATTATATTGATTATATTTTCTCTAATTAGTATAAAATAGTCACCCTCATGCATTTTCATTTAAAATATTCTTGATATTTTATTTACATGAATTCCTGGTATTGTAATATTTATGTCCCCTATTTGTAAAAATCTGATATTGTGTGTGTTTACTTATATATCCAAGATATGCTATTTTATGTATATTTTCACCATACCCCTTTCCATACAAAAATTATACATAGTTATTTAAGAATAAATAATAAAGGTCTAGACAATGTTGACATGGTTATAATGTTGTATAATGATATGTGAAGTACAACTCAAATGGAATTATAAAATTCACATATACATAGACTGTTTTGTTCCTTATCTTTCAACAAACATACCTTAATCTTATTCTATCCATGCAATACACATCAACTAACCAATTGAAAAATCCATATGATCATCAACTATCATTTTACCTATATAATTAGTTTTTAATATTTAATGGAATAACCATGTAATAATTTTTATATATACCAAATATTCTCTAATTGTAAGGACTTAATAATTTTTCACACAATAAAATTATTGCACAACTAAAAAAACTATTTCAAAAACTATATCAGATCAGGATATAATTTCCCGACTATGGCGTTTTCAGTTTTTTTTAATAAATTTTTATCATGTGGAAATAAATTGTTTCTATCTCAGTAGTAATGTTATCATTACATAATATTACAATGAACCACCATAACAAAAAATACACACAAACTATAATTAAAATAGTCCAGTAGTCCAGTTAAATGTAATCAACACCCAAATTGGCATCCAATTCAATAAAGATACAACCAAGGAAAATAAAAATGTGGCTTCCACTTGGAAAGAGAAACAACGTGAACCTAATATTTTTTCTATGAAGGAACATAAAGAGCCCATTATAGTCAAATATTTTTCTTGGGGGAGGACTACAAGTATGATGGCATCATGAGAGACTAAAGACATTTGCAATAAATCCAAGCTGCATTCAGCCCCTGTATTTGACAATCATGTTTCATGGTTGTCGAGGCCACCACCAAAGCCTCCACCATAGAAATGTTCGGATGTTTGGCACTTTGTCAATGAAAAAAAAGGTTCCATACAACAAACTGATCGAATAACTAATGACGGGAGTGGGAGTTCCCTATGGTTTCATTTTCTCACATTGTGGTAAAGGTGGTTTTAAGTTGGTGGAATTGATAAGTATATGGGTGATAATAATGTAGGGTGGGTAAAATATAAAAATTCTCTATTAGTTTGTTAGTTGGTTAGAAAGTTGTTGGAGGGTTGTCTAGAAGGTTCTAGTGGAATCCATAAATAAGGTACTTGTGGGAGATACGCCTTTTAGGGAGATCTTTCTCCATCATTACTCTTCCTCTTCTATTCCCACTACTTCTTATTCTTCTATTATTCTTCTATCTCTTATTTTAAGGTAATTTCTAATGCATTTATGTCACACCTGGACTTGGCATTTAGGTATGTTTTTTATTTTAGTTTTTATCTCATAAGTTTATCTTCCTTTTTAATAATTGTTTGGTTGAAATTCGGGCCGAGTCGATATATGTTTTTCATTTTTGTGCTGATAAATGAGCGTCATCTTGACATCGCTCGACGCGCGGGCAGGGAACGGGTGAAACTGTGTGGCTTCACTAGTTTAACGCGTGGTCTTCTTGGTATGTGGTTGGTTAACTAACCTAATAAAAATAAAATTTTTATAATTATAATTATTATTAGCGTTATTATTATTATTATTATTATTATTATTATTATTATTATTATTATTCTTAACACTATTGTGATTAATATTTTAATTTGGTCATCATTAAAATTCTAACATTATTAAATTTTATTTTTAATGTTACTGTTATATTTTTATTATTATTTTAGATTAGTTTAAACATTTTTTTAGGATAGTTTAATTCCATTTTTAGGTTTTTCTTCCACTATTTTTTTCATTTTTTATTTATTATTTTCCTCTCTTTTCCCTTTTCTTTTACTCTTTATTTTTTCCCCTCCCTCACACTCTCTCCCTAGCGCGGTGCTGTAGCTCGCTCCCCTATTTCGCGTATCGTTGAATCCTAGGCGCCACCCCTTTTCTTCTCCCCCTTGCCATTGCCTTTCCTCCTCGTTCAACCATCTGGCGATGTCGCACCTCCCCTCCTTGCTACCTCGCAACCGGCCGTGACCGCCCCTTTTTGAAACCTCTCTCGCCGGACCATCCTTTCACCCAGCCATGACACCCAGCGACCCGGCTACCTCACCCCACCCTTGTAGAGCTGAAACCCTCACGTAAAACAGCCCCGTCGAACCCTAGGTGTGTCGGATATTCCTCGGTCAGAGCTCACCCTGGCGGTCCGCCCTCTCCCTTGTCTAGCCACGTGCACACCTCCCCTGGGTTCGTTCGAAGCTTCCATAGCCCCCTCCCTTGACTGTGACTTTTTCTGGTAGATCTCCCTTTTTTTTCTGATGACGTGAAAGCCCCGATAGCCTATGTCGACCTCCGGATGACCTCACAGACTCCTTGACATAGGTGCAGAGTCCCTCATTGTTTATCCTTTAATTTTTGAGTGATTCTTGCGGTTAGGTTTTGGCTGTGTTTGGTTCATTTTTTAAGCAGATTTTACTTACCCTGTTTTTAGGACCCTTATAGGTCCCTTTCAGTGAAATCGACGTGGGACGGAAGTTTGCGTCAAGTCGCGAGACTTTCCCTACACCAATGTAGGTGGTGTCGCGAGTAAGAATCATATAATAAATTTATTTTCTTGTTTAATTTATTTATTAAATTTAATAATTATTTCTAATGAGTGTTGTTAGTTTTTTTGGAAACTTAACGTTTCTTTGCTCTACTAGTAGTGCTTCTGTGAATTTTTAGAGTTTTTTAAAATTATGCAGTTTGTCTGTTAGTATGTGTAGGAGCTGTGGATTGTGTTTTGTGGTGGCCCCATTATGATTCCAGTTATAAAAATGGGGTTTTGCGTGGGTTTTGGCACCTTGAGTCGTGCATCGCATTTTTTAAAAAACTGTTTAATAAATATTTCTAGTGTTAAATAATTGTAGTATTGTCTTTAAAAATTTTGCAGTAGTTTATTTGACTATGTGAGTAGTGTAAGTTGAGTTTTAGAAAATCTTTGGTGTGTGTAATGTTTCCAAATGGGTTTTTGTGTGTGTGAAAGTGTGGTGTAGAATTTAGATAATACTCTTGTGTTTTGTGCATTTGACTTTAACAAACATGTGAACTTAGAACATTTGAGCAAAAATGGGAAGCCTGGGTACTAAGTGGGCAGACTAGATCAAGTTTTCTAATGAGACGAGAGTGGATTTGGCCCAGTCTCACTTAGCTAGTTTGACAATTACAACACTAAAAAAAGTTTGGATGAGGATTGAAGATCACTAGGTTATGGATGTGTTTCCCAACTAGTAGCTCGTGCACGAGAACTTATATTATTGTGATTCCTATTTCTTTTTTTTTCATCGAGAGAGGATGTTCTAGGATCCCACTCTTTGTTTCTTTTTCTAGTACCTATAAGACCTCTCCCACTTTGGTGCTCTTGGATTACATCACACCCATCTTCAGTATACAGTGTGGATTTTGTGTGGCATGAAAGTAAAAGTGTACTATTTTTAAAATAAGTGAAAGTGTTTTATTTTAAAATAAGTAAAAGTGTTTTTATTTATAAAGGAGTAAAAGTGTTTTTATTCTTAAAAACTGATTTTCTATTAAAGTTAATTTTATTGCAATTATTTCCATTAAAATTGTTTAAATAATAATTTCTTTTCCTTGGTTAAACTTTCAACAACATTGTCATTTAATCTTTATATATGGAATCTTTTTCATTGTTAGAATCCTATTAGGGGATTAATCACACCCTACTTACACCCTAGGGTGTAAGTAGATTTGGTCATGTTAGATGCAGGTAAAGGTAAGGCATTTGGATGTTGTGGTTCAGGTTTTTAGCTGGCTACTTGGTGCGGCGTTGTGGACATGGCTTGAGGGTGGTATCCTCTCACTAGGTGGAGGTTTTTGTATTGGTTTTTGGTCACCCTACTAAGTGGTATCTCAGGATTGGTTTCCAGTTTAAACATGAAACTCAAATTTTGGTTTTTAGTTAATGGAACGTTAGGTTGTGACTTTCATATTTGGTCTATTTTATATTGTTAGATGATTTATTTACATTTTTTTATTTGGGTAAATCGTTCCCAAGTTTTATTTTGATACCCGGGCACTTGTGCCAGCCTGTGGGGATTTGGAATGCCCTAAATTCCTTGCTATGGACTGGGTCGGGTGTCATTTCGGATGGGGACCCGACTGGGTTCGTGACAATTTAATTGAAGTACCAACTGTTATTCTCTCTCTCCTTATTGATTCCTATTAGCACATGGATCCAATGAAGAGTTAACAAAATCCTTTGAAAAAAATATCCATGAAGATGTTGTTGTTCACAAGAAAATGACACCACACTAATCATGTGCTCTCAGGACTCCTACGATGACACCCGCAAAAGTTTGCGTTGTTACTGTGAGACAGACTACTCCAAAAATTTCATAAGTCGGTTCAAAAAAAGATCCAAGAGTTCATAGATATTGAAATGGAAACCACACCTCACATTGAGGTATGATACATTATTTATAGATGAGAAAAGAATTACAATAGATAAATCACACTGATGTGAGACATGAATATTAAAAATATCTAATACTCTTAACACTCACCCACATGCTGAGATGTATATTTATCATGCCCATCTTGTTACATAAAAATTGGACACATGGTACATGCACCCCTTTTGTGAAAATATCTACAAGTTATCAAAGGTCGTGAAAATGGCCTAAAGTGATCTTCTTCTTCTCAATGTTTTCTCAAACAAAGTAGAAAAATCAAATTCAATGTGCTTTTTACACTAATGAAAGATTGGATTTGTGGAAATGTTGATAGCAACTTAATTGTCACACCAGATATGTCTCGGTTTCTTAAAAATATATTTAATCTCTTATTGAATTTATTATGCCCAAATAGTCTATACAGTCACATATGTTATGGCACAATACTCCAACTCTACACTTAATCAGGAGACAACCGTATGCTTCTTGCTTCTCCATGAGATCAAATTTCCTCCAAAAAATACTACAAAATTAGACATAGATCTATTAGAAAAGAAAAATCCAGCATAATATGTATCACAAAATGCCTCAATATCTTTATGTCCATGATCAGAATATAATAGACCTAAACTTTCCTTGGGTTTTTTTGGGGACTTTATAAACTGAATTTGATAACAACACAAGAAATACCGGGTTGAGTCATTGTCAAATACAGAAGCTTCCCAACAAGTTTTCTATATCTCTCGGGTGAAGGAAACATCTCAGTGTCAATATGAAGTTATTTTTCTCTAGGTTCGAGGGATGAGTCAACCTAATCAACTCGAGTCATTCCAATCTACTGTAAAAGATCAATAATAAACTCTCTAATATAAAAAAAAATCGGTATATCTTTAGACCTCAATCCCTAAGAAATGTCGTAGTGGACCCAAATACTTCATGTGAAAATTATGATAGAGGATTTGAGTCGATTAATGTTGGCAGTATCACTACCAGTAATGAAAATTTCATCCACATAGACTCTCAAGAGAATGTTGTCTCTTGTAGGATTGATGATAGAAAATAAAAGAATCTTTTATTCTTTGACACATATCAAAGCTAAGAACAACGGTGACAAAGCACTCGGACCAAGAACAAGGTGACTATTTTAGGTCATACAATGATAAACGAATGAGAAAAACCTTCAAAGACTCCCCTTGAGAAACAAAGTCTAGTGGTTGCTCCATATAAACTTCTTCATCATGAAAACCATGAAAAAAACATTTTTAACATCCAGATGATGAAGAGGCAAGTGATAGGAGGCGACAATGAGATAAATAAGTGAATCGATGTCATCTTGGCTACCTGAGAGAAGGTATCAAAGTAATTGATGTCATAAATCTATGCATAAATCTTGGAAACAAGTCATGATTTGAGTCATGATTAATAGAACCGTCAGTATTGGCATGCACAATATTGATCCACTTGCAACCAATAACCTATTTATCTGAAGGGAGATGGACAAGATCACAAATATGATTGGTTTCAAATACCTGAAGTTCATCCTGAATTGCCTTTAACAAGTTGGGATGTGATTTTACCTCAAATACAGTGTGAGGATTCAAGTGAGAAACCAATTTCGTAATAGTTCCAGTGGTAGCCAAAGATTATCCCTGATAATATTTACATGAGCTGAAACTGTTGCGAAACACAAAAGGAAACTTCAGTGATGAAGGATCAGGAGCAGATGAATCATCAGGTGTGATAGTAGCATCAGTCCCCAAAGTATTAGGTGTTCTAGATCGGTGATTATACACCTAACCAAATCATGATACAATAACATCACTAAGAAGAGATAGGGTTGGTTGGGTATCGAGGGAATATGGTAAAATAACATCGAAATCATGAATGACAGATAGTGGTGGGAAATCAAGAAAAGAAAAAATTAAGGATTCGACAAAGGAAACGTCAACCAAACCGAGATGGCATAACAATGAAAATATAGAGATAAATAGTGATATTCACACTAAATTTGGGATTATCCAACAAAGATGAATTTAAGAGCATGCACATCAAACTTGGTAATCAATAGGAAAATATCCCGATCATAACACACACAGCCAAATATGTATAGAGGAAATGAATGAGGTGATGATATTGGAAATAATTAATGAAATGGTGTTTCCCCCTGAAGAAAAAACATTGGAAGTATATTGATAAGATAAGTGTTAGTGAGAATGGAATCTCCCCAAAAAACTATTGGAAAATTATTCTAAAATAAAAGGGCATAGGAAACTTCTAACAGATGACAGTTCTTTCATTTTGCAACACCGTTTTTTGAGGTGTATCGGGACCAGAAGTTTAATTTATAATTCTATGATCATCAATAAAATACTAAAAAGGTCCAACTAAATATTCACGACCATTATTAGAACACAACCAGGTAAGTTTGATATAAAACAAGGTGTGATTCCTTGATAATAGGAGTGAAACACGGTAAAAATTTCAGAATGATTTTTTAACAAATAGACCCATGTCATTGGTGAAAAATCATTGATGACAATAAAAAAAATATCGATAGGCCAATTTAGATAGACTAAGACCAATTCACCATATATCAAAGTAAAATAAATGAAAATGAGTGGATGTGTGGGTAATTTCTCAGGGAACATAGGTGACATGATAATGTTTTGCATAATGACAGGACTCACGGTTAAGAGGAAGAAGAGGACCCAACCCTAAAATTTTTTTATGAAGAATGGGGGTAGATGGATGAATGAAATGATAATGAAGTTGAAGGGCATGAGAAGAAGTGGTAGGACATGAGAGAGTTGGGGCTGAGTCAAGCACATACACACCACCCTGAACAACATTCACTGCCAAACATTCGAGTCATTGAATCCTATTGAAAGATAACCAAAGTAGGTGAGGAGATGAAATGGGACTACAAATCAAATGAAAGTTTACTAATGGATAGTAAATTAAAGGGACAACTTGGAAAAATGAAACAGCAGATAGCGGTAAGAAAGACATAATCGTACTACTCCCATAACCAACAATATGCACTGTCCGGCCATCGAACATGGTAATATCTCCTCCAGTTGAAATTGAGTGATAAGACTAAAGAACACCTACATCCTCCGTGATAAGATCTGATGCACCAGAGTCAAGAACCCATTAGATGCACCGTTGGGATAGACATGCTGCTGGAGGATCTCCATGAGAAACAGTGGCATTCGATGATGTTATAGGGTGATTGAAGACAAAAAACAAAGGGTCGTTGGGTGCTGAAGATGCATGTTGAGAAGGTGCTGAAGGTGAAAAAATGATAGAAAATGGGTGCTGAGTCGTTATATGATGTGATCAATCATGGTAGAGGAAGTCAGGACAGTTGGAGCTGAAAATGCATAGCCGGAACATTGGGGTATAAATTAGGTCATAGAAGAAAGAGAATCACAGATAGCAGAGGGGAGAAGTTGTGTAGTTTGGGGTGTTTCATAGGGAGAGGCGATCGGCTGGAGGGGTCGCACTAAGAGAGGTGATGAGCTAGGGGTTTCAGCATAGGTAGGGGTGATCCTTTGGAGGGATCAATGCATAGGAGACGTCGCACAGGAACTATCATGCAAGAGGCATCATGCAAGGAGCTACCGTGCAGGGAGGGGTCGTCACAAAGGAGGTGAAAACTTTCACATGGTGGAAGGGACCATCACGCAGTGGGTCCAGACGAAAGAAACTATCACACGGGAGGCAAGATGTGTAGGGAGGGGCGACGGGAAAATGGAGGCACATGCTAACCTTCCTCTAATGCCATGTTGAAATGGAAACCATAACTCACAATGTGGTAGGATTCTTTATTTATAAATGAGAAAAGGAGTACAATATATAGCTCACACCGATGTGGGACATGAATATTAAAAATATCTAATACTCTTAACAATAGATATATGATAATGATATTTAAAGAAATTTTGGTGTCTCTGGCATTAGATCATCCATTTTAAGAGGGTGGGATTGTATATCTGATTCCTTAATAAGAGGAAAAATTACCATTTCCCTAGAAATCCCAGTTTTCCAGGAAACACACCTAGAAAAAAGAACACTCCCAGTTTTCCTTTAAATTCATGTTGATCAGATAAAACGAAATGAGGCCTCATCAAATCATTGTGTATTTATGACTGAGGTTTTACTAGGCGCTCTTGGTTGCAGCTGCCAATTCCAGCTCGAAGAGTCGCCCCCATTCCCATCAATATCCATACACTAGCGGCCGTAGGTTTAGACCAGGTCATAAATGTATAGATAGGGGTTTAAAATCATTGGTCTGGGAAATCATAGATCCAAAGGAGGGTGGGAAAGCATTGGGGGAAAGGGAAATTGGATCCCTTCAAGTTTAAGATGACTTGTAATTCTTTATCGTTCAGTTATCTCAATGGGGAAGGGCTTGTATCCTCCAAACCTATGTTCTTGGAAGTGATAACAGATGGGATATTGTAACTGCCCGAGATTTTATGAAAAATATTCTTTTTAATTTTATTAATGTCTTGTGTTGTATGCTACACCAAAAGGAGCTTGCACAACACACATCCTTGACTTGCCTTGCATTACATGCAATCGCGACCTTCCTCGATAGCGTGTGTTGTACGCAATACCGAGTTTCACTAAACAACGATATGCTATTAAAATATTATTATAACTAGCCGTTATGAATAGTAATAACCACCTTTTAAAATTTTAGAAATTTTATCTCTCAAAATGGACTTAATTTTTGGATTCGGAGTATCGAATTTAGCCTAAGGTGAAATTTTGGTACTTTTTGGATAACTTTCATATTCTGATGAATAGTGAAAATTACTAAATTATAATTAAAAACAACTTTTTTAATCAAAATAATTAATAGTGATAAATTATTAATTTGAGGGTTTTTAAATTATATTTAGAATATATTTTTACAATTTAATACAATGTTGGTCATTAGATGTAATTTCACATTTAAACCAGACATAAACAAGTGTCAATCTTTTGATAGATATTGTTTCTTAAAAACACGCTATTTGTTTTAACAGCGGGATTTAATTATAAAATTAATTAATGCAACTTCTATGTTATGAATTTGGTAAAATAGACTTCATTTTTGAATTCGGAATATGAAATATAGCTTAGGATGAAATTTTGGCATTGTTCTGAAAAACATCAATTTTTGATGAATAGTGAAACTACTAAGTGTTAGTTAAAAAACTGAATTTTTCATAAAACTTAATTTTACCGCTTCTGTGAATGGAATTTCAAAAATCCGAGAGACACGGTTGATGTCAGTAAGTAAAATGTGGTTCAATGAGATGAAAATAATTTTTGGTGAATAGTAACTTTTTACTTTTATTTACCACTGTTAAAAGTAAATAGGGTAATTAAGGGTAACAATGATATTAATATTACCCTAAAACATGTCCTAATCCTATTGGACAAGTGTATCTCGACCAAAAACAACCTTAAGTGTAAAATATTATCATTTAGGCCCACTTGGATTAGATTAGGACATTTATTATTATTTAATTCAAAGAAGAGTTAAAAGAGTTAAAATCAAAGTTTATTTACTAAAACATTTTTAATATAGGGTTATACATAAGATAAATTCGATTGTAAATATTCATTAGAAATCTAAAAATATTTCCTACATAATGGTATTTTATTTGTAATTTTTAGACATCAAATAAGTTAATTTATTTATGACACAAAGATGATGCAGTAATTATCTTATTAATGAAATATTGACATAATTGATATTATAAATACCAAAATAAATGTAATTTAAGACTTTTTATGAATTAAACTAATTTTCTAGGTTACTATGATATATTAGTGTTGATTTAATCAACTTGTTTCGAACATATAATTCTGTTATGACTTTCACAAAAATCATATATCAAATAGTGTCAAAATTGACACAAAATAGTTTTTAAATCAAATATTATATTATTAATTGTTATTTTATTCCTCAAAATCTAAGGTTCGGCCAAATGACTTAGATAAGGATATATATATTAATAATAAACAATTTGAGGTTCGTTTGGCATGTTATAGTAAGTGTATTAACCATATAGTGTAAGAAAACAAAAAGACACGGTAAAAGTTAAATTATTTAACTTAAAGTTAAATCTAATTGATAAGGTTAAAATAATAACCTAAACTTGTCTAAATCCTATTGGTTGATAGGATTTCGACCCATACCCACTTTATCTTCGAAATAAGACCCTTTGGAACCATTATAAACCGATTTTGACTTTAATATAAAATAATATTTTGAGATATTCCTAAGGTGCCCCTCTCCTCCCTTATAAAAGGGCACCTCCTCCCTCTCTTCCTCACACAACTTTGAGCCTTCAAGCTCGGCCAACCCCAGCCAAAATCTCTTCTCCACTTCCCTTGTATCATCCTAGAGTTCCTGGTCTTCTTCAAAGACCATCCTTAGTTCTTTAAGTGGAGGATAAGTGAAGGCGCGTCAAAAAGAGGTAATATCCATTACCGATCTTTTTCAATTTCTTTCTTCTTCAACTTCTTCTTCTTTAGTTGTTTCATGATAATGTAATAACATCAGTATTCATTATATACTGATATGTTATTATAAATATGAAACAACTATAATTAACCTTCTATCCATCCTACGGAAAAAGGAAATCACCGCGCGTGCGTACGTACGGAATACCGTCTCCACGCCGTGGTGTAATCTATTTTCCATCACCACCTTAATTGGATGGGTATAATGGTGTAATGAGTAACTATATATGATTATTATAAAGTGATATTGATACTGAAATAGTATACATACACTTCAACACAATTCCACAACCATGGGAACGATATCATCGCTCGTGCGTACGTATGGACTACCGTCTCCACGACGCGATGAGATTCATTCTCAATGATTAACCATTCATGAATGATTATAAAGTATATATAATAAGTACTAATGAAATATATGACATAATAATGATACTGTATTTATGTATATTTATATGTATTTCATCTACTTAATTCTATTCAATTCAATAAGGAAACGAAAACAGCGTTCATGCGTACGTACGGACTACCGTCTCCATGAATGGTGTATTTCATTCCATTTATCAATATATTATATATATGTATATTCTGAATATATATGATATATAAATCATGTTTTACATTCTGTATATAAGTAATCATGATCCAAGTAATCATATTAATAATTACAAGTTAAAAACACCTACGATAAATGAAACGATTTTACCCAAAACGCTTCTTTAACATGAATTTACAAAAGAACGGGTAATATAAAGTCATAAGTGGACCATATATGATATAATAACAATGAATATGATTATGTAATAAGTCAATAACATGATATAAATCATTATACAGGAAGTTCAGACACGTACAAAGCAAGTCGGATCTAAGGTAAGGGAAATATCACAATCTCATTTTTATCCGAGATTGTTTATTCGTATGTTTTTACTGGGGTGTATTTTATCATCCACATCCATGTTTCCTCAATATGTAATATTTATATCCTTCTACAATAGTTTATATCCAATTTTACCTTTTGGTGAGTTTTTAGTAAAAGATATGAAAGGAATCTTTTGTCGTTTTCCGTACGAGGTACTTTTTGACTTTTCGGACAAAAGTACGAAGAATGTTTTTTTTAACTTATATGACATGAATTTATTTTTAAAACATTATTTACAAGAAGAATACTTTACAAGTTTTCAAGTTTATTTTTAATCAACTTCTTTTAGTTTAAAGTTGTATGACATTTTATGAAAGGAAAAATGTTTTTGAAGAAGAAAGGATATTTTCCTCAAGAATGGAGTTCAAGTGTTTTATCAAAATTATTTTCCATCTATGATAATAAAGGGTTCTGTTTCTATCCCTAATATTACATGGATTTGATTATGTTGTGATGGAAATATTTTTATGAATTTATTTATCGTATATGAATTGTTTTTTGATGTCATGATGTTTAAGATTCTCATTTGTGTTACATGGGTTATGCAAAGATGTATGATTTATGATTTTGTGGCACACATAAGAATGGTATCATTATGAGATGGGTGAGACCTATATCTCCCTCCAATGCATTGGTTAAAGATTTTATATCTCATGAGATAGACATGGCTGGAATGGTAGGTTATACCGGTTCAGTGAAACAAGACTGAAACGAGGGTGACTCGGTTCAGAAAGGGACTTTGTCCACTAAGATAGTCTTGGAAATGAGTCTTGACTAACAAGAAATGATTCTCTATGATTATGTGTGTATGCCACAAAGTTTCATGTTTTAAGTTATGCTTATTGGGATTTCATTTCACTACTATGATTTATCCCATGATATGAAATTATGCTCTCTTTTGCAGGTTAAGATTTCCAAAAGTTATGTTCTTATGAATATGATGTGATTGATTTTTCTTTTTCTTACCCTTACTGAGCATTTGAGCTCACCCTTTTATGTTTTCTTTTCGCCAGGATATAAAGAAAGGTTTTAGGTAAAAAAAGGGAAGATCTTTATGGGATATATTGAAGATCTTTCACCACAATTAGAAGATTACGTTCCGAGTTTCCAAAGACACTAAACTATTATGATCCTTGTGTGTGTGTTTTTGTTATGTAATAAGTATTCCTCAAAAGTAATGTAATGTCCATGTACGATAAGCTTCGAGTCTTTACAGTTGGTATCAGAGGAAAGGTTTAGTCAACCTTTGGAAACTAGGATGCGAAAACGTTAGTGAGATCCCTAGAGATATTTCTACGGTATGTCTAGGGATGTCCCTAAGGTTAAGTATACGTATAGGTTATAGTACTATAACTAAGCTAACGATCATAGAATTAAACCTAAGATGTTAGATATTGAAGGTACTCCCCCTTTATTATGTTGTTTTCCCTAGCATGATTTTTTCCTCTCACACTATTCTTTTTGGGTTTTAGACAATGGTTGGAACCCGAAGGAACCGTGTTGATCAATGCAATGGACAATGCAATGATTGTCCTCCTGAAAAAACAAATGTTATGGGAGATGGAGTGCAAAATATTATTGCTATCCTTACACAAGCTATGAATCATTCTGGACTTCCAAATGAGCAGAGAAAGGAACAATATTCTATTGAGTCCTTCATGAGGCAACGTCCACCTTCTTTCAGTGGGACTTACGATCCACTTGTTGCTGAACAATGGATCAGTACCACTGAAAAGATATTTTCAGTTCTTCAATGTTTTGAACATGATAAAGTCATCTTAGCAGTATATCGTTTGGAAGCTGAAGCTGATCAATGGTGGAATCTTATCAAGAATACGAGGCCAAGAGATGAAATTGAGTCCATGGAATGGGACGAGTTCAAGAACTTGTTTTTCAGTAAGTACTTCCCTCGTATTCTTCGAACAAAGATGGAGAAGGAGTTTCTTGAACTAAAGCAAAAGGATGATGAATCTGTTGGTATATACGAAGCGAATTTTACAAGACTTGCAAGGTATGCATCTGGCATTATCATCCAACCTGAAAGTAAAGTTGATCGATTTTTCAGTGGCTTAAAACCAAGTCTTCGAAGGGCATTAGCTATAAGAGACTTCAGTAGCTATGAATAAATTGTGCGTTGTGCTATCAAGGTAGAAATGGAAGTTGGTGTTACATATCCATCTCATGGTTTTGACAAGAAACGAAAGATGGAGTTCAAGGAGAAATCTCAGAATAATGGTGAAAAGAAGATGAATGTTTCCTTATGCACAAAGTGAGGAAAGAAGCATGGTGGAGATTGTCTTAAAGGGACTAAAAAATGTTTTAAGTGTGGAAAAGAAGGTCATCGAGCAGCTGGGTGTCGAAGTAATGGAAAAAGGTTTTCTAATGATGTGAATAAAGAAAACACTACAGAGAACGCACCACCAACACTTCAATGCTTCAAGTGCAAGGAAATGGGGCATTATGCTAATAAATGCCCTAATCCAAGGGTTAGTGATGATCAACATGAGCAACCACTGAAGGCAAAGGACAAAGGGAAGTCACATGCGATCACTATTGGCGATGTTGAATATGACAACGATGTGGTGGAATGATTAAGTGTTTATGTAATGGGATTCCAAAATAATATTGTATCATGGAGTATTGGAATATTTATGTATTGGTCTAATGTGGTATTCAAAGTAATTGAGATATTTTTGGAAATAAGATGATATGCGCATAATGAAGGGAAAACGAGAAAACAAAATGTTTAACAGTATTCATGAGCTCATGATTGATATAAGGACTAAGTGATATCATGGTTTGAGTATATAGAATTTTGAGGATTTTGGTATGTGGAAAGTGTTAACTTTTAACTGCATTCATGTTTTCACTAAGGTATTCAAGAGAATACGCGATTAAGGACTTTGAATGTTTGGAATGTGACCAACAAAACATACCTTATGATATATGGGGATCGACGATGGTGTTAAATCTCTGGTAATCGTTTTCACTATGTTATGAGAGTGGACTGCAGTATTATGGATAAGCCTAAAGATTGGAATGGATTATGTTGGACATAAGTTAGTATTGTTTAAGGATAAATTTTTTTTCGATATTATTGATGGGATGTTATAGTAATATAGTTTTAGAAAAAGGACAACCTGAAGGACGGGCGACAACCCATGGCGTCGAACAAGGCTGTGGGAATCGAACCCACAACCGAAGTGTGACTGGCCTTTATCACCTACCACTGGCCTACAGGAAGTCCCTGTTTAGTAGAAACTAGTTTTATTATATTAAGCAGTATGATATATTAAGTATAAGTCCATTTTAGGAACCATATATGATTAATCTCACTATATATCGACTTATGTATATAATTTTTGCTAACCTTTTGTTTGAGACAGATGGAATGACCCGTCATTCTATCACATGATCTGCTAACACTTCACGAATAACAAATTCAACTTCATTTATTTAAGAGATGAAGTGGAAATTGTTCAAGGCACGAACAACAATGAGATTGTACCAAAATAAAGTAAGTATTTATTCTAAGCAAATTTTCAACTTTAGGGAAATGATCTTGAAAACCAAAAATGTTGTCCTAGTGATCTTATACCTGATGAATCAGATGATACCTTATATCATCACAAATCTATGGATTTGTGATTACTGGCTTTTCCATAGCCATGTTCTCTACCACTCTCCATCAGAACATGACGGCTAGATTTCTCTTCCATATCCATATTTTCACCTATGTGGAAACCCAGTGATTAGTTTATTTGGGTAATCGTTACATTTCATACTTTAGTTTTTAAAGCCAAGTTTTGGTATTCTTTTTTACGATGTGGGTTTCTATTAAAGAAACTTTCGAATAGTAAACCATTTATAACCCCGACGAATTTCGAGGGCGAAATTCATTTTAAGGGGGGGTAGAATGTAACAACCCGAGATTTTATGAAAAATATTCTTTTTAATTTTATTAATGTCTTGTGTTGTACGCTACACCAAAAGGAGCTTGCACAACACACATCCTTGACTTGCCTTGCATTACACGCAATCACGACCTTCCTCGATAGCGTGTGTAGTACGCAATACCGAGTTTCACTAAACAACGATATGCTATTAAAATATTATTATAACTAGCCGTTATGAATAGTAATAACCACCTTTTAAAATTTTAGAAATTTTAGCTCTCAACATGGACTTCATTTTTGGATTCGGAGTATCGAATTTAGCCTAAGGTGAAATTTTGGTACTTTTCGGATAACTTTCATATTCTGATGAATAGTGAAAATTACTAAATTATAATTAAAAACAACTTTTTTAATCAAAATAATTAATAGTGATAAATTATTAATTTGAGGGGTTTTAAAGTATATTTAGAATATATTTTTACAATTTAATACAATGTTGTTCATTGGATGTAATTTCACATTTAAACCAGACATAAACAAGTGTCAATCTTTTGATAGATATTGTTTCTTAAAAACACGCTATTTGTTTTAACAGCGGGATTTAATTATAAAATTAATTAATGCAACTTCTATGTTATGAATTTGGTAAAATAGACTTCATTTTTGAATTCGGAATATGAAATATATCTTAGGATGAAATTTTGGCATTGTTCTGAAAAACATCAATTTTTGATGAATAGTGAAACTACTAAGTGGTAGTTAAAAAACTGAATTTTTCATAAAACTTAATTTTACCGCTTCTGTGAATGGAATTTCAAAAATCCGAGAGACACGGTTGATGTCAGTAAGTAAAATGTGGTTCAATGAGATGAAAATAATTTTTGGTGAATAATAACTTTTTACTTTTATTTACCACGGTTAAAAGTAAATAGGGTAATTAAGGGTAACAATGATATTAATATTACCCTAACACATGTCCTAATCCTATTGGACAAGTGTATCTCGACCAAAAACAACCTTAAGTGTAAAATATTATCATTTAGGCCCACTTGGATTAGATTAGGACATTTATTATTATTTAATTCAAAGAAGAGTTAAAAGAGTTAAAATCAAAGTTTATTTAATAAAACATTTTTAATATAGGGTTATAAATAAGATAAATTCGATTGTAAATATTCATTAGAAATATAAAAAGATTTCCTACATAATGGTATTTTATTTGTAATTTTTAGACATCAAATAAGTTGATTTATTTATGACACAAAGATGATGCAGTAATTATCTTATTAATGAAATATTGACATAATTGATATTATAAATACCAAAATAAATGTAATTTAAGACTTTTTATGAATTAAACTAATTTTCTAGGTTACTATGATATATTAGTGTTGATTTAATCAACTTGTTTCGAACATATAATTCTGTTATGACTTTCACAAAAATCATATATCAAATAGTGTCAAAATTGACACAAAATAGTTTTTAAATCAAATATTATATTATTAATTGTTATTTTATTCCTCAAAATCTAAGGTTCGGCCAAATGACTTAGATAAGGATATATATATTAATAATAAACAATTTGGGGTTCGTTTGGAATGTTATAGTAAGTGTATTAACCATATAGTGTAAGAAAACAAAAAGACACGGTAAAAGTTAAATTATTTAACTGAAAGTTAAATCTAATTGATAAGGTTAAAATAATAACCTAAACTTGTCTAAATCCTATTGGTTGATAGGATTTAGACCCATACCCACTTTATCTTCGAAATAAGACCCTTTGGAACCATTATAAACCGATTTTGACTTTAATATAAAATAATATTTTGAGATATTCCTAAGGTGCCCCTCTCCTCCCTTATAAAAGGGCACCTCCTCCCTCTCTTCCTCACACAACCTTGAGCCTTCAATCTCGGCCAAACCCTGCCAAAATCTATTCTCCACTTCCCTAGTATCATCCTATAGGTCCTTGTCTTCTTCAAAGACCATTCTTAGTTCTTTAAGTGGAGGATAAGTGAAGGCGCGTCAAAAAGAGGTAATATCCATTACCGATCTTTTTCAATTTCTTTCTTCTTCAACTTCTTCTTCTTTAGTTGTTTCATGATAAAGTAATAACATCAGTATTTCTTATATACGGATATGTTATTATAAATATGAAACAAATCTAATTAACCTTCTATCCATCCTACGGAAAAAGGAAATCACCGCGCGTGCGTACGTACGAAATACCGTCTCCACGCCGTGGTGTAATCTATTTTCCGTCACCACCTTAATTGGATGGGTATAATGGTGTAATGAGTAACTATATATGATTATTATAAAGTGATATTGATACTGAAATAGTATACATACACTTCAACACAATTCCACAACCATTGGAACGATATCATCGCTCGTGCGTACGTACGGACTACCGTCTCCACGACGCGATGAGATTCATTCTCAATGATTAACCATTCATGAATGATTATAAAGTATATATAATAAGTACTAATTAAATATATGACATAATAATGATACTGTATTTATGTATATTTATATGTATGTCATCTACTTAATTCTATTCAATTCAATAAGGAAACGAAAACAGCGTTCATGCGTACGTACAGACTACCGTCTCCATGGATGGTGTATTTCATTACATTTATCAATATATTATATATATGTATATTCTGAATATATATGATATATAAATCATGTTTTACATTCTGGATATAAGTAATCATGATCCAAGTAATCATATTAATAATTAAAAATTAAAAACACCTACGATAAATGAAACGATTTTACCCAAAACGCTTCTTTAACATGAATTTACAAAAGAACGGGTAACATAAAGTCATTAGTGGACCATATATGATATAATAAAAATTAATATGATTCTGGAATAAGTCAATAACATGATTTAAATCATTATACAGGAGGTTCGGACACGTACAAAGCAAGTCGGACCTAAGGTAAGGGAAATATCACAATCTCATTTTTATCCGAGATTGTTTATTCGTAAGTTTTTACTGGGGTGTATTTTATCATCCACATCCATGTTTCCTCAATATGTAATATTTATATCCTTCTACAATAGTTTATATCCAATTTTACCTTTCGGTGAGTTTTTAGTAAAAGATATGAAAGGAATCTTTTTTCGTTTTCCGTACGAGGTACTTTTTGACTTTTCAGACAAAAGTACGAAGAATATTTTTTTTAACTTATACGACATGAATGGATTTTTAAAACATTATTTCCAAGAAGCATCCTTTACAAGTTTCAAGTTTAGTTTTAATCAACTTCTTTTAGTTTAAAGTTTTATGACATTTTAAGAAAGGAAAAATATTTTTGAAGAAGAAAGGATATTTTCCTCAAGAATGGAGTTCAAGTGTTTTATCAAAATTATTTTCCATCTAAGATAATAAAGGGTTCTGTTTCTATCCCTAATATTACATGGATTTTATTATGTTTTGATGGAAATATTTTTATGAATTCCTTTATCGTATATGAATTGTTTTATGATGTCATGATGTTTAAGATTCCCATTTGTGTTACATGGGTTATGCAATGATGTATGATTTATGATTTTGTGGAACACATAAGAATGGTATCATTATGAGATGGGTGGGACCTATATCTCCATCCAATGCATTGGGTAAAGATTTTATATCTCATGAGATAGACATGGCTGGAATGGTAGGTTATACCGGTTCAGTGAAACAGGACTGAAACGAGGGTGACTCGGTTCAGAAAGGGACTTTGTCCACTAAGATAGTCTTGGCAATGAGTCTTGACTAAAAAGAAATGATTCTCTATGATTATGTGTATATTCCACAAAGTTTCATGTTTTAAGTTATGCTTATTGGGATTTCATTTCACTACTATGATTTATCCCATGATATGAAATTATGCTCTCTTTTGCAGGTTAAGATTTCCAAAAGTTATGTTCTTATGAATATGATGTGATTGATTTTTCTTTTGCTTACCCTTACTGAGCATTTGAGCACACCCTTTTATGTTTTCTTTTCCCCAGGATATAAAGAAAGGTTTTAGGTAAAAAAAGGGAAGATCTTTATGGGAGATATTGAAGATCTTTAACCACGATTAGAAGATTACGTTCCGAGTTTCCAAAGAAACTAAACTATTAAGATCCTTGTGTGTGTGTTTTTGTTATGTACTAAGTATTCCACAAAAGTAATGTAATGTCCATGTACGATAAGCTTCGGGACTTTACAGATATCAATTATGGTATTAATTAAAAGATGAGCCAGCAATAATTTATGTGTCGGGGTTGTGATGGGAATCATGGATTTCAGTTAAAACCTAAGAATGAGAACTCAATGTTCAGCAATAGGCAGACTTTCAGGAGTTAATGAACAAGAAAATATATAATCCCTTCAATCCCATTAAAAAACGATTGAAAATATATAATATCCTAATGATATTATTATTAATCCAATATACTAAAAACAAAAAAGCATACTAATAAGGTAGTTTTAACAATACAATACTAGGTCACTCCCATCTCAACAAAATACTATTGACAATATCATGATCGATGGTCCACTTCAAAAAACAAATTAACACAACACTAAAGCATTCCACAAAAATTCTATCCTAGTGACAATGCTATGCACGTATTCATAAGTTCACTGTCCTAATAAACTATATCAGACCTATAATCTACAGGGTTATTTCCATGTCTCAGGAGAAAATTGGAATGGTCATCTGAGTTCAAAAATTGGAAATTCTGCATGAACAAACACGGCCAATTAAAATCATTAAGTAGACAAAGGAATCCCATAAATTTCAGTGATAACTTGCAATGAACCAAAAAGAAGAAGAAAGAATTAGAATCATGTGAACAATAACATACAAAATTCCTTAAACTTTCCACCCTAGAGAAAAAAACTATAATGAATTCCAACAAACATGGCATTAAAAAAATTGTGCACCTTTCCAACTTTTCCAGCTTTAGATGATGCCTTTTCAAGGACAAAGATGAACCCCATCTTTGAGGTGGCTTCAGATGGGTCAACCGGAATACTAGGAAGTTCATCCACTGCCCCCTCCTTCTCTTCAACACTCTCTCTTATATCTTCATTGTCGTGGTTCAGTTCCATCCACGGGTGCTTCATCCCGTTGGCTTTGTAGGCCCCTACCATCTATTAGAACACACTCCAGAATAGATGGGTGTATCAAAGGGAAGAACAGGTCAAAGTAGGGAGGAGAAAGGATGTCGACTAAGCCTCACTTGAAAATGGAGTGTCAAATAAGGGTTTGTGGATTTTCTAAAACCTACCAAAACCATTGGTAGCCAAACTAAACCAATAAATTAACTGAATAGAGTGTATCATGAAAAAATGAGGTATTAGGAGTATAAATGTGTTCAATCTAAAAAAATAACTGGGATTTCAAAATATACATATAAGATAAAGTAAATTATAGAAACATGTGACCATCAAAAAAGATAAAACAATCAGTAAACAAAATTAAAACACATTAACTGATTATGAGGTTCTGGAAAGAGAGATTTATGTGGAAGGGGGGATAAAAAACAAGAGAAAAAAATGACTTATTTTTTGGAAGAAGAAAGGAGGGATCTTTCATGTTTGGTTCACTTCAACAATGCATAGCCACACACTCAACAAAACCCTAATTATTGCATCCACACATAACCCTGTAATCAAAAAAATACAATATCCAGACTCAGATAAAATAAAATTTTAATAACAATAATACCAATTCAATCCCATAAACAAGGTAGAATTCATAGATAAAGGACTAAAATCAACAAACCTGGAAGAGAAAATCTATTTGTAATCTAAAGGAAGATATTTAAAAGGATTTTAGCACACTCATAGCCAAAGATAAGTATAAAAAATAGTGAATGGTTGATTACTCTAACGCAGAACAAAGAGGATCTATTCACAGGTAAAGGGAAGGCATGAACTAGGTGTAAGAGAGAGAAGGTGGGATGGGGGAGGGAAAAGAAAGAATTTTTCTGAAGGAAGGATATGAGGATATTATATCCATGGAAATATCTACCGAGGTGAGTAGGGGTGCTTAATGGGATGGACCAGTATAGACCAAACCAAAGCCCACATTTTTCTGGCCTAAAAATGGCCAACCCATTTAAGCAGGCATTAAATATAGGCTAAAAGAGTCCAATCTTTGGACAGGACTAGCCATCGGGCTATCCAGCATTGCATAAAGTTCTTTAAAAAATTTCTAAGGACCACAAAATTTACATATCATCCAAAATTCATGTTTAATTTATGAAATAAATTATCACTACTTGTTGGGTGGAAAAATAAATCACTGCAATAACTAAATTACACATATAAACCACATGAAAGCAATATGTATTTCATAACACCAACAAAAAACATCCAAACTAAACACTATTTATGATAGAAAAATTAAAAAAACATGAAAATATTTAATTGAAAACAAATTGTTGAAACATTGCAACCAATATAATGAAAATTAAACCAAGTAATAGATAAAATTAATATAACACATAATAAATTTTTTCAGAGATAAAAAAATGTATGATATTTCATGAAAAATAATAAATTAAACTTAAAATGAATTAAATTAACCAAGAAAAATATCAAACAAACATGGTTTCATGTTAATGTTAGAATACTATATTGAACAAAATTAAATTTGTGTCCTCAAAGTAAATCAATAAACCATTCATACCAAATAACAATCAACAAAGAATATAAATCAAACGATTTTTTTTAAATAAAACCAGTTATACAACTATTTTATTTGACCATCAAATACAAACTACATTAAAATACTGATTATTGAGAATGAAATAAGAACACCCCTATGAGAAAGAAGAGTGATAATATGCTTCCATGACTGGAAATAAGGAATCACGACACTGTATCCATCTCAAAAAATGGGAAATAAAATGAATTGAGATTTAATAGCAACAATATACTGAAAAAAAAGAGAAAACAAACTATGTCTAACATGGAGTGGTGAAGGGAGGTGGAAGGTAATCAACAAAGATTAGGGTTTTTCAGATGGTTTCAGACAAATAGGAATGATCCAAATAGTTTTGGAGGAAGAGGTGTGGATTAGGTCGGTATGACGGGATGGACCACTACAACAGGAGAGGGAGCATCAAGCCGGTGGAGGGAGGGAAGGGAGTCGGAGCGGCCTGAAACATCCATGAGGGAGATAGAATGACGGAGAGGGTGGGAGGAGGTATTAGGGGCACTTGGGACTACGTGTGATGTGTGAGGGAATTGAGGGGATGTGTCTATGTGATATATGGTTTGTAAAAAACAAAAAAAAAGGTGGGGGTGGGAAATGAAAATCAATCAATATTTTTTAATTTCATGTTATGACCATAAATCATCAGTTTACCAAATAAAAATAAATCAATCTTTTTAAAAATAAATCTAATTTTTTACGGGGAAGCACATAAAGCACCAAAAAAATCAATCTAATAATTTTTATAAGAGAAACATTATTTGTTTTTGTTTCATTGAATTGATTTTTAAGATCCTCTAATGTATAACCGTCCTTGTGAAATTTCAATATTGACTTCATCACCTGCATCAAATATTTGTTGATTGAATTCATGTTCTAAATCTCCATGTCGGATATGGAACAACAAATAGAGTGGGAGGAGGGAGTGGGGGTGTGTGGGACTCTGTGTGATGTGTGAGGGAAGTGAGGGGAGGTGTCGTTGTTTAATATGGTTTGTATAAAACAAAAGGGGGGGGGGTAAATGTAAGTCAATCAATATTTTTTAATTGCAGGTTATGACCATAAATCATCATTTTCCCAAATTAAAATTATTCAATATTCTAAAAAATAAATCTAATTTTGTACATGGAAGCGCATGAAACTCAAAAAAAATCAATCTAATTATTTTTATAAGAAAAAGATTATTTTTTTTGTTTCATTGAGGTGATTTTTTGGATCCTCTAAAGAAAATCCATGTTTTTGAAATTCAATGTTGACTTCATCACCTGTATCAAATCTTTCTTGATTTAATTCATGTTCTAAATCTCCAGGTGAGAGATAGAACGATGGAGAGAGAGGGAGGAGGGAGTGGGGGCATGTGGGACTACATGGGTTGTGTGAGGGAAGTGAGGGGAGGTATCATTTTTTAATATGGTTTGTAGAAACAAAAAAATGTTGGGGCAATGAAAATCAATCAATATTTTTTAATTTCTCGTTATGACCCTAAATATTCATTTTAAAAAAATCAATCTTTTTAAAAATAAATCTGATTTTGTATGGGGAAGCACAGAAACCTAAGAAAATAAATATAATTATTTTTATAAGAAAAACATTATTTTTTTGTTTCGTTGAAGTGGTTTTTAAGATCCTCCAAAGCAGAATCACCTCTATGGAATTAAAGGTTGAATTCGTCACCTATATCAAATATTTCTTGATCAAATTAATGATCTAAATGCATCTAAAAACAATATGATAAGTAAAATGTCATACAATCTTTATTTTCTAAAATGAGATGAAGTTGAAATATTTTTAAATACTTGATTCATATCCATCATCTAGTTGCATAACTTAATGCCATATTTCAGTTGAAAGTACTAAAATTCGAACTGAAATGAATCTTCATATAAAACAATGAAATATACATTATAATTTATGTATAATAGGTACAAATGCAGGGTATATGCATGTAACTATAGAAAAATATATTATGCACATAACTATAGAAAACTATATTATGCACATAACTGCAGACAACTATATTATAAAAATGGAACCCATTCTACATAATATATTTAATAGTATTCGATGATCATAGTGAAACAATAAATGAAGAACAATTTTAATGATCACAATTCATATACCCTTGTAAAGTGATACTGGAATTTTTGTATTAAAAGTTAAATAATAGAAAAAAAATATTTTAATTCTCTTTATTTTCAATAGGGGTATATTTGTTATGATCAAACAGAAACACATGGTTTAAAATTGTACGGTTGGTTTAAAAAATGAGTTTAAACCTACTTAAATAAATGGAATTAAAATGTATAGTTATTTTAAAAAGAGTTTAAACCAACTTAAATAAATGGAATTAAAATATAATAAAAAACATTCAAAAAAATAACTGTACATGTTAAATAATAGATATGATAGATTTTAATCTTCATTATGTGGAAAATAATATACACAGGTTGGTTAAGAAAATTCAACCAACTGCACTAAAATGCATTAAAAGTAATTGTGCAAAAAAAAACATGTGGTGAATGTCGTCTTTGTAAATATGTGTTCAATTTAGAATTGAAACATACAATAAATTAAATATTTCATGTCACTGGGTATAAAGAAAAATTTTTTATAGCACTTTAAATAGATCATTGGGAGGTTTCATCATAAGGAAAAACATGTAAGGAAATAAAATTTAAAGTTAGGCCCCAAAAAATGACTATAAATGTTATGTGAATCAGGTTTTAATGACGTACTTTGAGTTTTTTTTAAGAGTTTTTGAAATCTCTAATTTGTTTCATATTGTCTATAATGAAGAAAACCTTGAAAGATTTTTTTTCTAATGATTGTTGTTTGTTTCTTATATTGAATTCTGACACTTCAACATCAACAAGAATAGTTTTATATTTGAATACGTATAGGTTAGAAGGAAATCTAAAGTCATAATTCTCCTACATTTTAGATAATTTCTTTCATTACAATTTTTACATCTATTAGAAAAGAATATATGAATATTATTCAATTACACGAATTAGTATATCTCTTAGCTCTAAAGTTGTTGTTGATATAAATTTCATAACCAATTTTTCGAAGAGGACGATTGCGATAGATCTATCATTATCATTGATTAGTAGTTAGACTTGGTATCTGAGAGAATAAAGCATTCAAGTTAGACCAATATTATATTTATATCAAAGATGTCATAAATTGATATTTTTTCAATGCACCATTCAATGTCTCAACAAATTATGTAAGATAGAAATGTAACCTGTTTTGTATTATAATAACCAAATGTTTTAAAATTATTAACAATATATTTTATCTGTTGGGTGTAAATTTCTATGACATTATTTAAAAGTGAATGATCATTGCAAATTACACCGTGATAGTAAGAAAATGTCATAAAAATTGAATATAAACTTGGGAATTTAGGGATAGTACCTTGGAATAGTTGATGGAGGTGATTCATTAAAGTTATGATGCCAAATGTTTCCATTCAAGTGATCTACATTCTTTTTACAAGAAATTCATGGTTCATAATACTAGTTGTTGTTACTTCGAATTTTTTCACTATATCCATTGATGTGAACTTTGTAACCTATAATCCAAAAAATTCATCATTAATGTGTACCATGTTTTAACTGTGTTTTTGATGAGTCAAGAGTAAAAATTTAACTTCCACTATTGAAATCTGTTATCTAACATCAATGCAAGATATAATTTTTGAAATTTTTATCTTCTTACCAATCATCCAGAATAATTTGCCTGATGATATAGAACATATATAGGATGTTGTGCTCAATTTATCACATGTTTTTTGCATTATTTTCATCATACCAATGAGTAAATAATGTTAAATTTTTTTTAAAAGAAACAATAACACTGATTTAAGAAGTTTGAATCATGAATATGTCAATGTAGATGTAAAATTTGAAAAGTTACCATGACTAGAAGCTTAGCATAAATATATCATGTTATAGTATGTTACAAATGATAGATAGTATACAAAAAAATATTCTAATCCGAAATGAGTAAGACAAATTATCACCTCTTTCTAAAATAATGCACTATATGAATTCTTGGATTGAGTGGAAGCTCTATTGCATTTATATTTTTGGTAAAAATTACCATGTCTAAACAAATTTGAATGATATTTAATGAATAAATAGTACCAAATTTTTCTTTAGGAATTTTATATTTAATGTTTAAGAAATATGAAAAGAACATAATGATGAGTCACTTTGCACGCAGAAGTTACAGGACTGAAATATTAGTTGGTTCAGTTTAATCTTTCAAAATTATTGAAATTATTTAACCAAATACACCCCACAAAGTGAAACTAATAGTTATTCCTCTATAACATTTAATTGGAAATGTAATATAAATTCAATTATAAACCGTTAGTGTGATTATGTTTGAAAATTGAAATTCAAATTACATGTCATCAATTAGATTTAGTTGTATTCTCATGTTATTTTTCCCCATGAATAGATTTGATAATGATGATGAAACTTTCCAATAACATATAATATAATATTCCCATTAAATAAGGTCTAACATAAATTAAAAAAATGATAAATAAAAAGAAAATTTACCAAGGATAAATTTCTCAGGCACCCTGCTTTGTTTGATGTCATTAGATGGAATGAAATTGAATATGAAATGGGGTGGTTTCATGTTAGAAGGTTTTATATGAGTTTTCGAGTTAAAAATGATTTTTTACTCATGATGACTTGCTAAATAATTCCCATTATTTTCAATAATCTAAATTTTTTATATCACATAACACAATACTTCAGGTAGAATAGTTTTTCACTTTGTTATAAGTTGTTTTCCACTAATTTTTACTTGAATGGTTGTTTCCAACAAATTTTAATAGCACTCATAGGTTTAAAATAATAGTGTAGATAGTGATCAATAAATTGAATTGAATATTTATTTGAATAATGGTTGATGTAATTTGAATGTTGATATATATTTTCATTGGGATTTCAAGAAATGTTGAAATAAACAAATTTTTTTAATAATATATATGCATAGTCAAATGTATGAACAGTTGAACGATAACTTCAAAGGCATGTGCATTTGCACGAGATATAGAAGTATTATTTATAGTATGTGTAACAACTTAATAGCAGTAATATACTATGTGAGATACAATGTATATATTTGGATGCATACTACACGTATCTATTAATTGTAGTAATATACTCTGTGAAAAGTACTTCATATGCATTCAGGTGAAACAAATATCAATCAAGATGCCCATTTACATATCAATTTAATAGGTAGGTGTGTGCGGTAATATACTCATAAAGTATGCATAATTTTGATTTTTCACATATTGTATGCAATAAAGATATGTACATTGGACATATCTATTAATTAAAGTAATATATTAACGTAATTAAGATAATTACAGTAATATATTACCGTAATTAAGATACTTACAGTAATATACTCTATGGTAATTGAAATATTCAAACAGGTATGCGTAATAAATTTTTATTCAGATGTATACTATACATATCTTTTGGTTTAAACTGCAATTAAGTGAAACATGAACAATTACTTTTTTTCTCATGTGAATTTCCAACATGATTTACCTACCCACCTATTTTTCATCTTCATATTTATATCTATTTTCTCTATGAATTACATGTATGCATACTCTATGAGACATAATGTATGGAGTAATATATTCATGTAAATTTTGGTGAGATACAATGAATGTACTAATATACTCTGTGAGATACAATGTAAATTCTAATGAGATACAATATATTCCTATACATTTCAGTGAGATGCAATATTTTACTGTACATTTTAATGAGATACATTTTAGTGAGATACAATATACTCTGTGACATATAATGCATGTGGTATTAAATATATGAGATACTATATATGAAATAATATATATATATATATATATATATATTGTGAGATACAATGTATTTTGTATTAAATCTGTGATATACACTACACTTTAGTCACATATAGTGTATCTAGTATTACATGTATGTATTCTTTGCAAGATACAATTTATAGAGTACTATATTACTGTACATTTCAGTGAGATGCAATAAATCTATGAGATATAATGTATGCAGTAACATATTTTAGTAAAGTTTAGTGAGATACAATGTATTTAGTGAGGTACATTGTATGATTTATGAATATAATGTATGTAGTGAGATATAATGTATTCAATTGGATACATTCCATCGAGAAACAATGTATTCTCTATGAATACACAGTTAGTTCATGTGATCTATCAATATTCCTAATAAAATATTAACATATTTAGTACTATTTCAAGGTTTTTCTTAAATTTCATACACACAATACATAATTATAACATACATAAGTTAGTAGATAGTACAAATTCAAAGAGACACAATATAATGATTAACTAATTAGAAAACATATATAAACATCATGCTTAATAAAATGTATACCATAGCTTAAATTTTAGTATTTAGAATTGTTGATGTAAATCTATAATATCTAACTCACATTTTCATCAGTAAAGAGTAAATCAATGAAAACTATTTAATCGTATAATTTTTATGACTTTGCGAACCATATCTGAATTATGTGTACTTCAATTTTCAATGTTTCATCATCTTCAATGGAAATTTATCGCAATTAAGTATCCAAAAAGTCCATTTTTAATAAATTTCATTAATAACGAAAACAATAATTGTTTTAGTAAATATAGAATCATTATGAAATGAGTAACTTAAAATAAAAAAAATGCATTAAAGCTATAAATTTTCATAAAATGTAATAGTTAAAATTTCTTTATACCTAATGTCAGTTTTGAATGATTTATTTATAATCAATGCTAGTTGTATGCCTCAATGGTTTGTTATCGTTGCCACATATTAGTAATTTCAAACCTATCTTGTTTGTTACTCTAGATATTTCTACATTTAACTAACCATGAAAAAAAATAGTTTATCATACGTATATTCCAACAAAATAAAGATATTGTCCTTAAATTTTGTTAATAGTCATTGAAAATGAAATAGTTAGAGGATATTATCCCATTTAAAGATTTAATAGACACCTAGAATATTAATGAGTTGTATTTACTTTGGTTATGAGAGTATGTTTTCCAAAATGAGTATCAGTTAGAATATGAGCTCTGATTATATGATCTCCCAAATTCATGACTATTAATCGTGTTCCATTAAAAAGTCCATAAGACTGGTCTACATTTTTCAATAACATAATTGGTACTCCCACTCTGAGAATTAATTTATGACATGGAAAACCAGCGATATTGATTCAATTTTGAACGTCTAGGGTATATATGTTCTCTGGTGTGTCTCTATCTAAACATTCTTGGCGGATTGAATCAAAATTGAGATAAACCTTCTCTTATAATGAATGATAGCATGAAATCATTCATTTGTTGGATAACATCACATGTTGGTGCTAAAATAGCTTGTTACTTTATGTATTATGGATCACTGTACTTCATAGATAAAGAGGGGTAAGTGCTTTGAATAATAACATCAACTAGGTTTTGAAATGATGTAAGCAGAAAACCTTCTGGAATGTAAATTTCTGTCTCACCATATGTTTGATCCCCAAGCATGGCATCACCTATTTTCATAATCCAACTTTAAGAATCATAGAGTTCAAAAGACTCCATAGAGTTCTTAGAGTAATGTAGTCTCACATTCACAATGAGGTGAATAACATGAAAATGTTTCCATATATAATAGGAATTTAGACTTGAAAATACTATATCACTTCTATTCCAACAATGCACAACTGATATAATCTACTAAAAATCTCCACCAATGATAGTTTTTTTTACACCAAATGATAGATAAGAATCACTCAGGATCTTTGTTGAAATTAATTTCCTCATGGTATGATCCAAATATTCAAAGCAATACTTGTGTACCATTGTTTCCTCATCCCAAATAATAAAATTTTTTATGTGTAAAATTTCAACCAATTAACTTCCTTGTTGTATGTTTCAAGTTGATTTATCTATAACAAAAATTTGAATACAAAATAGAGAGTGTATTGTTCTCCCACCTGGAAGCAACAAGGATGTTATACCACTTAAAGCTACAACAAGTACAATATGTCCCTATGAGTGAGGTTGTGGCATTATTATTTTCCATAAGAATGTTTTATTTGTGCCTCCATATCCATGTGAAAAAAAACTCCTCTGGTTGGAATGTTTGATTCATTAATAATTGTGGTTATCCCATTTTATTTTGCATTGGTCATTTTTCCATTTATAATAAAAAATTCTTCTCGAAGGTTGTCCTTATTATAATTTTTTTCCTGATGAAATCAATTTATTTACAATGAATGTAGTAAATGAATCTAGAAGAGGCATAGGAGGATAATCATTCTATTATCTTCCATGGGAGTGAAGAATGTTGTCTATATTCAATAATTCATATTTTTGTAGTTGATGATCTGTGAGATGTATTTCTGTTATCATAAAATCTTGATAGATATGAATAAAATATGTATTTCTGAAATAATTTATATCTAATAAGAGAAGAAAAAATACTTTTAGGGTGAGACTCAGGATATAGAAACAGGATAAAGTAATACATTTAAATTTATAATAATGAGTTAGTTATTTCAAACAAAGTAATATGGTTTGATTATAACCTATAGTTTGTAATTATGTGAATGAGTTAGTTATTTATTTTAAAAACAATAAAATAACACTTGAATTTCTAACAATAAATTATTTCAAAAAAAGTATGCAAAAGGTTTATAAAATCCAATTATACTGCATGTGGCTATAGTAATATAGTTTATAACTCTATGAATTCTTTAATGAAATGATAAATAAAGTCTCTATGGAAAAAATTATTCTTTCTCAACATAGAATTAATGACTATTATAGTAGTCTGAAGAAAAAATAATAATTTTATTGCATATCATTAGTCTTTATACCCAACATACAACATATGCACAAAGTAGTAAGTTAAATAATTAATATATATTATTACAATAAATAAATATTTTGATAGATCTATACATTTCAAGGTTCAATTATAGACTTTATATTCTTTAAATGAATATTTACAGCACCATAATCCATTTTAAAACTGAAGAGGACACTTTGGACAATACCTAAAATGCATACAATTGCATGAATTTTGGGAAAGATAAATGGATATTCTATGTTCAATTATTTAGATAAATAAAAAATAGTATGAATATAGTATATGTACAAGTAGTAAATAACATGTAAATAACATGTTACGTTGATTACGTTAGATAAAAACATAGTTATTAACTATATACAAACAAGAGTAAACATATACACTACAACACTAACTTCTGAATATGAATACCCATAAAAATTTAATATTTTGTAGTGTATATACAGTTGTAATTGCTATTGTGAATGCACTAAATTATTGAAAAAATGAGAATAATATGAAAATGGGAACACTTTTCATTATATAACTTAGAGTTATGTCATAAGTAAATATAAAAAGGAAAAAGTAATACAGTAATTTAAAATTCATATACCTTGTAATTGTAACATGTTTTGTTGAAAATATTTAATATCTTCAAAAAATATCTTCAAACTGCTACTCCATAAAAGGTCTGGTCATGAAACTGTGTTTGAGTATAATAAGTTAGAAAAAAACCTCTGTATGGAATTCCTCATTTACAAAATTTAAGTCTCTATAATAACCTCATTGAATTATGTATTATCACTATGTCATCGCAAAGCATAATAGGCTTCTCAAAAATTTTTATAGATGATACGATTGATTTTCAAGATATCATTAAAATAAGTTGGACCTATCATTTTAATGAGAAAAATTTTAGGATAATATAACTCTCCAATTATGGGAGGAACATAATTCAATATACTAATATAAAATTCTCACTTTCTGGGATATCATCTTCATTATTGATTGTGGTAAATAAATTTTATAGGAAATCCAGTATATGTGAGATTTAGTGCTTTAGGGTAAGTTGGGTTTTCTTCGAACCAAGTGGCGAACATTGTTTAGGAAATTTTTATTTTCGATAGAATGTTTTCAATATTGGATCCATCATAATAAGTTGTGTTTTTTTCACCATGAAAATGGAAGTAAAATCTATTAATTAGGGGAACCTTTTAATGTATGTCATAACCATATATTCTCCAATAATACTCACACAGTGGAATATATCGACAATCATAGAAAATTTTTATCTCATCTCCTATTTTTGACCTTCCTCTATATTTTTTGTTCCATATAGAGAATATGTGTCTTAGTCATGCCCTTTGTTGATGTATTTAAACAAATAAAATATTTAACGTAACTGATTATATTTTTTATTGTTGAGGTGATCTTGGTATTTAACCAAAAGAGCTGAATTATAAGAGAAAACATAACAATTGTCCAGTTTAACACCATTATTTGATACCGTTCGACCTCTTTCTCATCATCTGTATGTAGAATATCCATCCCCATAAAAACATGAATACTAACAAAAGTTTTTGGTAAAAACTTTGACCACTTAAAATTTTTTCATACAAAGTAATCATGGGTTATTAGCACCACATTATCCATGAATCATGTAGTTTTTTACACATACATATAAAAGAGGTTACTCTCTTTTATCTAGTATTTTTATTGAATGTATCTGATTTATAGAAGCATTTATTGATATTTTATATTTATATTAAAGGAATACAGGTATATGGACATGAGAGAGACCATGTTTTTCAAATTCAATGGTGTGTGCACCTATATAAAGTGTTAGATCAATGTTACTTGTATTTATTTTTTAAAAAGGCTATAACGAAATATTACAATGAATTTGAAGATAAAAAATGATACATTCTTGATACTTTCCAAAAAGAAACCCATATTTTAAATATTTTATTAAATGGTCAACCTTGACATTGAAAAGCCTTGATAATATTTTGTGGACAATCCACTGGTTAGAGGTTATGACTTTTATCAAATCATGTAATGTCAGGATAACACGGGTTTCATGTGAAAGTGAAGAACGAATCTAGATAGCCTACCTAGTTACAAATTTTCATTTCATCATGATAATTTTGAATCACGTATGTTGGTATACCAGTGAAAGATAAAGTAAACATAATATGTTTTCTGTAAAGTGTACCATCACACTCACCTCTTAGGTAAGCTTCTTGCAAACCACTATGTAACTCAACTCTTAATTGTTTTTTTATTAAATGTAATGAAGTAAAAACATTGAGATTCAACCATTGTATAATAATTAACTACAAAATATTGTATGATTCATCTTGAATGTAAGAGTATCACGGGTTGATTTGGTCTAAATTGAAGATGGTATGCAAAGTACTCCCTCATTCTTACTTTGTGAATATTTGAAGTTATTAAAGATGAATTGTGATAAACATTATTATAATACCCATCTTTACCAGTGAAAAATATTATGGGATATTAAAACTGAAGATATAGATGATGAAGTTCATCTATGTGTTGCAAGTCACCTAATCGTGTTTGTATGATGATATCTCTATCCTTATTAACATCTTCAATATCAACAGCTATTAGCATAAAAATTTCCGATGATGTTGGAAAATTGTATGTATGTGAATCTAATACCTTTCATATAATTGGCCCTAGATTCATCTTTGGGATATAATTTGTATTGAATAAATTCCTTAATATTCTTGAAGTTTCAAAGGATAAAATAAAAACTCAGAAGGGGGGGGGGGTTGAATCAGTTGTTCACTTTGGTAAGTTTCAATACTATTTAAAAACATACCCCCTACAACATGTTAAGATATATTTTCTTATCATATTTTTATAAATACTCATGCATGAAAAATTAGGAAAGAAATAAATCACACAATATTTACAAGGTTTGGCCTTAGTGTGAGAACATACATCCTTGTCATAGCTACTCCCGTGGGTTTATGGAAATGAATTATTATGAAGAAGTGATTACAATTTGTGCCAACTCCCATTAGACACATTATATATCCCTATATAAAAGATTATACTGAATACTATCAGTTTGAAAAGTTTCTTACAAAACAATTGATAAAAAATAATTCTTTATTCAATTTTCTCCACAAAAGCTCATTCTGGATCTGATTTTTTTGGATCCAATTCTCTCAATCCAATTAGGTCAATACAATTCTCCCTTACTCAATCTGCACTTATGAAACTCAACTGAAATACTCAGTCTGATCTTCCTCAGTCCGATTAACTTAATACCATGTAATCAAGATGATGAACCCATTCTCAATCTGCAAAACTCAAACTCTACAAAAACATTCAATACGATATTCTCAATACAATGGTTCTCAATATGATTATATTGTCCGGTAAATAAAACCTTCAGGTGTCTGATATTCTTCAGAGATCTCAGTCTGGAAAGAACATTAACTTGAATTCTTCATCAATCTTCCTTTTATGGTTATGTAAAAGTTACAATGATTGAAATATCTAAGAAACTATTTATAGGAAACTCAAAAAATAAAACCAGGAAGCTTGAAAACTTTACCCTCTTACTCAATTTTCAAAAACTCTGAAAAACACTCAGATTTAAACTTCAAATTCGATTTCTACAATCCTCCTATGATTTATCCAAGATTTATAAAAGATTGAATTTGAAGTTTGAACTCTTAAACTCTATATATAAAACTTATGGAATATTCTTTTTAAGTATTCTTTGTAATCATCTCATTATGACTTCCATTTCATTCTTAGATCATTATAATTTGTTTCCTTCTCAGCTCTCTATTTCTTTCTCATCTCATTTCGATTTCTATTCCTTTCTCAGCTCATTATGATTTGTTTCCTTGTTATCTCATTAGTATCCCTTTATTTCTCAACTCATTACAATTTCTATTTCTTTCTCAGCTCATAATGATTTCTGTTTCTTTCTCAGGTGATTATTATTTTTGTTTTTTTCTCAGCTCATTACGATTTCAATTTCTTTCTTAGCTCATTATAATTTCTCTTTTTTTATTAGCTCATTACAATTTATATTTCTTTATCAAATCATTATGATGGAATTTTTCACTCTACAACTTTTAAATTCATCAAACTTCACAATCATTAAACATTCTGATATATTGAAACTTCTATGCTCGGTACTTCTGGAAACGATACAATATTTACAATTCCCCTATTTCTTAAAAATATTTTATCGTGAGTATGTTTCATGATTTATGAGAACCTCATGATTAAAAATCATCATCTGACTTATTTAGAAAGTTTTCAAACATTCTAACTCCTAACTTCACTTTCTTCAAAAAACCTTATCAAAAACAAGATCGGGAGATAAGATGGTTCATCCCAAAATATTGCAAGTCAAGTAAAGTAATATACTAAGCACATCGATTTTTGGGTACTCCACACCACTTCAAACTGGTTAAATTCTCATACCCTAATGACCAACATCTCGGTGCTTCCACACTCTTCCACAAGACCCACATCACAACTCATCCACACACACCTGGGCCTCAGAGCTAGTCCTACAACCTGAGAATTCGAAGCTCACCACATCCCACCCGCACGTACTTGGGCCACAACAATACCATATCCCGCTCGAAGACACCTGGTCCATAGCCATACTACATCTTAGAGACACCTGGGAAGAGCACCACATCTCATCCTATAGACACCTGGGAAAGCATACCTCACTTGCAGACACCTGGGCCTCACAAGCGTACAAAAACCTGCCCAAATAATCTTAGGCTACAAATGCCTAAAAGAGGGAGTAGGAATAGCCAATAATTACCCATCCATCCTCCCACTAGGATGTTGAGAAAATTAACCCTCCCCCATTACAATGGGGCTGTTCGGAACATAGTGCTCAACTAGGGTGGGGTTCGTATAGAAAACACAAGGAAAATAAATGTATATATATTTAGTATCAAATAATAAGGCCTAACTTATGGGTTCTTCCTAAATAAACTACTAGCCCACAAAACTGCCTTTTCTACTACCTTTAAATGAACAACTACACAATAATCCACATTTCAATTCATAACCCTATCCAACTCATTTAACCAAATATCATTAATTATTAAGAAAACATATTTATTCATTCTATCCCTACCTAAGAAAATACTAACCACATCACACAAGAAGAAACACAACATAAACCATGTAGAGGAAGAAAAGCCATAGTAAAGCAACTCACTTCATATTTCCACTCTGTTTAACACCCATACCGACCACTGAAATCATCATTATTCAAATTCATTCCTCCCAATCCATCCTATAAACAAGAAAACCCCCAAATCACATTAAAACGTAGAAACAGATCTCATCACAACCAATCCCAATAGCCCCACTATATAACAACACCACACCCATCACACCGAGTAACATAAACAAAGAACAAACCAAACTTTTAGCCCCACTGCTCAAACAATACCCATCCATTCCACAATCAATCAATCTCTTAGCCCGAGAATCCATTACACCACCCATATCACCCCACTTTACAGTAGTGGTCTCAACCTCAGCACCACACAACCACACAAGGCACAAGACATAACAAAACCGCATAAAGCACAGAGCCACACCAGATAAGGAAGGGTGTATTTAGATTTAGCAAACACTCGTTCTTTAATTCTACTTTTATAATTCAAGGGTTATCACAGTACAAGTTTGATCTTGAGGCATCCATTTATTTAATTGGGTATACGTGGTTAAAAAATTTCATATATACACTTTTTTTCAACACATGATAAACAAAAAGTCATCACAATACATCCCGAGTGCACAAACAATGACCACTAATGATGATGATTTTCATACAGCCCATAAAACTCATGATATCAACAAAATAGAAGTATGCATCACTTTTTCCCAACCATTGTTTATTAGTTTAAATCCAATTCAATTATTTTTATTAAATTTGGATTCAAATGCCCTGACATGTGAAAAATTCGCACACCCACCCCACATGATACACAAATAAAAGGGATGAAGGGATCCCTACCTCAAGAAATAGATGATCAACACCTCCTCATTGTGACAAATAGGGGTTGCACAAGGCTCTAGGGAAATGTGATCCAAGGGTGAAACCCAGACGCATGGATCCTCAGGGACGAAAGGTTTTGGGGATGATCACTTGTAAAATTAAAGGAAAAAATACAAGAAAGAAAGTTTATCAGCTTTATAAAGGCCACATCCTATATCAATGGAAGAAAAAACTTTCAAAATCCATTAAAGTCAGATCAGGATCAAGAATTAGAATTTTGACTATCCAAGGACCTTTCGAGAATTAGATATTTTAAGATATATTTTATTTCTTTTAAAATGGATCAAAAAACACATAAAAATGGTTTTAAAATCATTTTACATAAAATAAAATGTTGGGGGGGGGGAGAATTTGGAAAAACTAGGAAAAGTTGGAAATTTTGGCAAACTGTCAAATTGACTCGTCGTTAGGTGAGTCACCATCATGAGTAACTAGTGGGTGAGTCACTGATGGATGAATCACCCTTGGAAGAGTCACCAGTGTGAGATACTAGTGACGAGCTACTGATGGTGAGTCACCGTTCAGCGATTCACCATTCAGTGAGTCACCGTTCAGCAAGTCACTATTTGGTGAGTCACCATTTGATGGGGCACTGTTTGGTGAGATACTGTTTGGTGAGTCACCATCGCGACTCACCATTATGAACCAAAGTCAGTGACTCACCACAAGCAAATAACTGTTAGTGATTCACCATTGCGAGTCACCAATGCAATTCGCCATTTGGATGACCTACCTTCACCATTTACTGGTGGACAACTCACTGTCAGATGGGTTACCATTGGAAAAACTAGATTTTTGACAAACTCTTGAAATGATCTACCATGACCTCCCAGAACACCTTAAACGCCAGATTTTCAAAAAGTAATGAATAGGGCAGGTCTGATACATTAAATCAGATAACTCTCAAACTATTCTCACCCTTGATAATTCAAAACTAACCCATAATAAATTGGGGTCCCAACAACCACCCCATAAGATACCTCTGAAGGATCTTACTATACGTGAAACACTACATCAATTTCGACATCCCAAGGCCCAACAATAAACCAAACAATGTTGTTCTAAATCTAGAGTGAAACCTCAAAATCCAAGAACACATACTCTAACACCTACTGCACCAACTGGCCACAAGACACACCACAGAAGCACCAAAAGCTACACTGTTCGATCATATGAATTAGGGAATTACATCCTCCATGTCAAGATATTATCCGCTCTAGGTGACAATGACTCACCCACATAGGTTTAATCACATACCAATTAATGCATCTAGATTAGGAATATAGTCTTCCCATTTCCAGTGTCAGGAATTTATCACACACCACGAAAAAGGGAAAAAACTCATCTCATAATAAACAAGGTTCAAGAATTACATTATAAAGGGAAACACAACAAGGAAAAACTCAGAAAAACATTGGGTATTGGGCATGAATTTGTGTCTCCCTTTCCCAAGTACTCTCCTCCAGGAAACCATGCCTTAAAAATACATGAACTAAGGGAATGGTATGTCCATGAAGGACCTTATCCCGATGATCCTGGATCTCTACCAGTCGCTCCACGAACGTTGCATCATCTTAGAAATCCAACTCTCCCCAGTCAATGACATGAGATTCATCAGGAAGATACTGACAAAGAAGGGAGATGTGAAATATTTCTCAGACCTTCTCCAACTACAGTGGTAGCACCAACTGGTATTCCACCTTTACAAATCACCCAAACACCTCAAAGGGTCTGATGAACCTGCGAGAAATATTTCTCCCTCTATCGAACCTCTGATACCCACATCAAAGAGAAATATTCAAGAACATGTGGTCCCTAACCTCAAACTCCAAGGGCCTCCTCCAGTTATTAGCATACGACTTCTGTTGGTCCTATGCTACTTTTATCCTCTCATAGACAAGATGAACCTTCTCTTTCATGCTCTTCATGACCTTGGGACCAAGAGAAACTATCTCCCTAACCTCTGTCCAGCACAAAAGCAAACGACGTGGTCTTCTGTACAAAGCATCAAATGGATCCATTACAATGGAAGAGTGATGGATATTATTATAGGAAAACTATACCAAGGTAAATTGTCTCACCCACGATCCTCCAAGGTCCAAGATGCATGACCACAACATATCCTCCAACATTTGGACGATCCGCTCTATTTTCCCATCTGTCTGAGGGTGGAAAGTAATGATGAGGAGTAATTGAGTGACAAAAGCATACTTCAATACCTTCTAGACTCGTGAGGTGAAACATGTATCCCAATCCAAAATAAGGGATATCGAAACTCCATACATCCATTCCACCTCATCCACATACCTCCTAGATAAGTAATCCATTTCACCCGACTTCATAATCGCTAAGAAGTGATCTAATTTCGTCAGTTGATCCACTACTAACCGAATCTTGTCATAGCCTCCCTAGGCCCTGGGTAATCCTATGATGAAATCCATAGAGATTTCATCCCATTTCCACTCAGGGACATCTAAGGGCTACAAAAAACCACTGGGTACATGATTTTCCACCTTTAAATGTTGTAACACTAAGCACTTCACCATAAAATCTTCCACTGCCCGCTTCATCATAGGCCACCAAAACAGCTCCCTCAAACGATGGAACATTTTATAAATTCTTGGGTGTAGCATTAAAGGTGATATATGAAACTCACTGAGGACTCCCTCACACATCTCCACTAGAAAAAACAGAATTCCATAGAATATCATCCAATTTTGACCATCCTATGTTCATCCCTTCATAGAATCACCCTGGTCAACATGATCACACATCACCTCTATCTCCGAATCTCCCCACTGCGACTCCTCCACCTGTTTCATCAGAGTAGAATTCACCATCATCTGAAACTGATATCATTTTCCACCATATATTCCTCCATCTAGTTTCAAGGCCACCAAATCCTCCATCGCCTTCCAAGTATCGAAAGATTCATGAACTACCTCCTTCTATCAATTCTAACTCAAATAATTAGCCCAAAAATTTCCCTTTCTTGAGGTGTAAGAGATTTTAAAGTCACAATCCTAGAGAAAATACATCCACATCCATTTTTTAAAGTTTAGATCTCACTGGGAAAATATATACCTCAAGATCTTATGAGCTGTGAAGACCCAAAAGTGATCCCCAATGAGATAATGTCACCACAAATTTAGCGCAAACATGACTGCCACTAGCTCCATATCATGGGTGGTATAATTACATTCATGGGGACATAACTTCCTAGACTCATAATAGATCACTCCCCATTGTTTCATCAGCATGCATCCCAAAACCAGATGGGAAGCATAAAAAAAACACCACGAACATCACCCCTTCCTCTAGAAATCGAAGCACTAGAGCATTGGCCAATTTCCCCTTCAAATAGGTGAATTCTTCCTGACACTGCTCAATCCACAATAAATCTTGGACCCTTCTGGTCAGAGTTGTCAATGGGGATACAACTCAAAAGAAATGAAATACAAAACTCTGGTAATAGCTTACCAGACCGAGAAAACTTTGAACCTATGCAACATTCTTGGGCAATTTCAAAGAAAAAACTACCTCAAACTTCTACGAGTCCACTGCTATACCCTACTAAGACACCATATGTCCAAGGAAGTGTACCTATCTTGTCCAGAACATACACTGGGAAAACATCCAATAGAGATGGTGGCGTTGTAGAAACTCTAAGATAGTCTTAAGATGCTCAGTATTCTCCTTCTCTAACTTTGAGTAGATCAAGATTTCAACTATTAATACAGTGATGAAATGGTCGGGGAACTCACAGAAAATGGTGTTCATGAGCCCCATGAACAAGACCGGTGTGTTCGTAACACTGAATCACATAACCATGAACTCAAAGTGCCCATACCTACACCTGAAATCAGTCTTTGTGATATCACAATCCTTTACCCTCATATGGTGATATCCATATTGCAAGTCGATCTTTGAGAACCAACATTCTCCCCTCAGAAGGTCTAAAAGATCATATATCTTCAGGAGAGGGTAAAGGTTCTTGATTTTTACCTGATTAAACCTCTGATAATCTATTCACAACCTAAGACCACCATCTTCCTTTTCAAAAACAAGGGTGGAGAACCCCATAGTGACACACTAGGCCAAATAAAACCCTTCTGAATTAGATCATCTATCTGAATCCTCAACTCCCACAGCTCTGAAGGTTCCATCTGATAACGATCCATCGAAATAGGAGAAGCACTAGGCTGTACGTCTATCCTAATTTCAACATCACGTTTAGGGGATAGAGTCACAACCTACTTAGAAAAAATATCCAATTACTTCCCAAAAATTCTGGGAACCTCTTCTATCTCAACATCTAGTGATTCCACTGACATCTAGGCCAATAAGGAAAGAAGAGGCTAGACATGCCAACCCCCTTCCTGATAACTCCACTCACTGGCGAAGGCCATTTTGAACATCTATGTCGTAAATTTGGACTCTTACCCAGAATCATTTGATAACAACATGCACATAGTACAACTAGTCGATTCCAAGAATGAAATCGTACAGTTGCATTTGTAATAGGAAAAGATCCCCATGGGACTGATGCAGTCTCATCATTAGCCTACATCCCTGGAACACATAAAACAAGTTGGTCTGACCTCTGATTGGTGTACTCAACACCAGGGGCATGAGAAGTCGCTCCACATCTAGTCCCAAAGCATGGGCTAGACTAGTTGCAACAAAGGAGTGTGAATCTCCTGAATCAAAAAAATCACAAGCAAGAGTACCGAACAAACTGATTGTACCTTGAACGATATATGGCCCTGATGGGACTATTGCCTCTGTGGAATATAACTAAACATTACCATATCCTCTTCCCATCTTCTTACACCCACCTCTTTGACCACTACTAGGTCATGGTCCCTTAAAAACACCCTAAGGTCGGCCTCTACCTACTCCTTCTCCCATCGGTGGAGTGTAAGCCAACTGTCCCTATTACTGTAACTTTCCTACCGACAACTACTACTGAGGTGGAAACTAGACCTAACCACCTCCACCATATTGATCTCTAATAGACATTGGGAACTAACTCTGAAGTTGGACACAAGTTCCACAAATGAAACACCTTAATCCCTTGTTCACGGGAAGAGCAGGTAGACCTGAAGGCTGAAATGATAACTACTGACATCAACTCCCCACTGAATGAAACCCGGAAGGCCCTAGTGTCTGAGACATGCAATTGGTAGACATTCCCTTAGAAGAACCCTACTAGATCCCCTCTCATGGTAAACCTCATCACAAGTTCATCCTCTCAACTACTTATGCCTTCTTCTGGACTTCCAAGTATGTCAAAAAGGTAATGGGAGTAACCACTTACTGGAGAGAAGGAAGAAGTTCTTTATCAATGCATCTCACATGAGAATCCACATCTAGAAAGAGATCTGGATAAAATAAATTTATATCCTTAAACTTTATCCCCATATCTCGTACCGACATACTCCCTTGCTGGAGCGAGAGTAACTCCTTCCTTTTCTAAACCTTCCTGGTGGATGAAAGAAATTTCATCTGAAACACCTTCTCATAGTCAGCTCAAAAAACATAATCCTCTTTCCTCTCTCCTTGGTACAACATCCCCCACTGATGTGTAGCTCCCCATATTTGGATCACTCCTAGAGAAACCCAGTGCTCCACCAGATCTCGGATTAAACTAAAGGTGATCATAAGCTCCTCGATCCATCTCTCCATCTTCATATCCAAAATGCTACCCCCGTACTTTCCTAAAGACTACCGCTAGAAATCACATAACATATTCTTCCAATTATCATCACACTATACTCAATCAACCCTCTATCAATCGACCAGGTCATCCTGTTGTACCTCCACTACCTACACTACACACGAATGATGTCTGGGTTCCATAGCTGAAAAGGCAAATAAGGAATTACTATGCCTGAGTAGTAGGGAATTTTATTTAGGATTCATTTCAATTCATTTAGCTCATTTAGTTATACATTTCAAATTTCCAAAAACACCCAAATTTAAACAAGAACACAAGTCATTATGATGCACATACCTTTCCTAGGGTCTCTACCCTTCAAATGGTGTAGCCTCACTTGGTTGTTCGGTAGGATCAGATTCCTTACATCGGATCACACGGGGACCTAAAATCGTGTGTCCTACTTGGTCTTCCCTATATATGTCATATAACAAGGTCATCTAACACTGTTTCCCTACCAACCAATGCAATCCTCACTATTCCTAACTCCAGAATCAATCCTATCTCTCAACCATCATCCACTGATACCACTATGTCACAACCCCATATCTCCAAATATTCCCCTCCTGATTTGGAAATGAAGTAAGATAGATAATGACCCAATGAGTCCCGCCTCCATTAGTACCTAGGGTGGTAACTAGCACCAATAGTATAGAATCTCATGAAATGGGAGCCAATACCCTTTTTATAAGAAAACATGATCGAGAGATAAGATGGTGTATCCCAAAACAACTACAACACACACACAGAGAGACACACATATAAATATATAAGAAAGCCAAAAACCATCCCACATGCATGTTTAAAATATAACTATTACAAAAAAAGACTTAAAAGTAAATACAAAAAACAAGGCAAAGATGTGACACACCAACTGTCCCCAAGTCCGAGCTAGTAATGCCCAGCATGGTCCACGTAGTCCTCCTGGAAACCTAAAAGAATTTTTATATATGTAGTGTGAGCATACAAGTATACTCAGTATAGAAAAACCAATGTATCTCGTGAACAAGTGGAAGAATCATACTAATTCCCCTGTGAGAAAACAACAGAAACCAACAACTCCTAACAAGAAATACTATCCATCCCATCCTCACCAAGGCACACTAACCAAATTATGCAAGTCAATTAAAGTAATATGATAAGCACATTGATGTTTGGGTACCCCACGCCAATTCACACTAGTTAACCACTCATACCGTAATGAAAAATGTATTGGTTCTTACACACTCTTACATTAGCCCCACATCACAAACTGCACGCCCACACTTGGGCCTCAGATCTAGTCCCTCAACCTAGGCATATGAATCTCACCACATCCCACTCACATGCACCTAGGCCACAACCATACCACATCCTGCCCGCAGACACCTAGGCCACAACCACACCACATCCCAAAGACACCTAGGAAGAGCACCACATCCCATACCGTAGACACCTGGGAAAGTATACCTCGCCTACAGACACCTGTTCCTCACAAGAACACCAAAAAATACCTAAAGAATCTTGGGCTACCAATTCCTAGAAGAGGGAGCAAGGAAGATCCAATAACCAGCCATCCATCCTCCCAACAGGATGTTGGGAAAAGTCACCCCCTCATGAAAATTGGGTGTTTGGAACATAGTTCTCAACTAGGGTGGGGTACGTATAGAAAACCAAGGAAAATACAGGTATATATATTTAGTATCAAACACTCAATCCAAACCTATGGGTTCTTCCCAAACATACAACCAGCATCCAAAACTGCCTTTGCTACTACCTCTAAATGCATAACTACACAACAAGTCCTGATTAAATTCATAACCCCAACCAAATCATCTAAATAAATTTCATTCTTTATTAATAAAACCCATTATCCATTCCATCCCTACCCGTGTAGCTAACAACCACAACATGCAACAATCCACACAACATAAACAACGTAGAGGAAAAATAACCATAGTAAAACAACTCACTTCATATTTCCACTTCATTTAACACCCATACCAACCACTACCATAATCATTCTTAAAAGTCATTCTTCCCAATCCATCCTATCAATAAGAAAACCCAAATCATAGTCAAAATCAGCAATACATCTCATCACAACAAAACATGACAGCCCTGTTGTATAACAACACCACACCCATCACACCTAGTAACATAAACATAGCACAACCCGAACTTATAACCCTGCTCCTCAAACATTGTCCCTCCATTCCACAATCTGTCAATCTCTCAACCTGATATTCCATTACACCACCTATATCACCCCACCCTATAGTCGTGCTCTCAACCTCAGCACCACACAACCACAAAAGGAAAAAGATAGAACAAAACCACACACAACACAAAACCACACCAGACAAGGCAGGGTGTATTCAGATTTAGAAAACACCCATTCTTTAAATCCACTTTGATAATTTAGGGGTTATCATAGAGAAAGTTTTATTCTGGGGAATTAATTTTTTTAACCAGGTATATGTGGTTAATCAATTGGATATATATACAATTATTCAACACATGATCAACAACAATCCATCACAAGTCATCCTGAGTGCACAAATAAAGACCACCAATGACCATAATTTTTAGTAGGCATATAGCCCATACATCTCAAAATACTAATAAACAATAAAAAAAATCAAGTGTCACTTTTTTACAGCCACTGTTTATTGGTTTTAATTCGATTCAATTTTATTTATTAAATTTTGATTCAACTTCCCTAAAATGGGAAACATTCGTACACCCACCCCGCATGATACACAAATAAGAAGGATAAAGGGATACCAACCTCATGAAATAGATGATCAACACCTCCTCCTTGTGCCAAACAGGGGTGCGTAAGGCTCCGGGGAAATGCGATGTAAGGGTGAAACACAGACACACAGATCCTCGGGGAAGAAAGTTTCTAGAGATGCTCGATTGTAAAAGTAAAGGTAAATGTACATGGAAAAAAGGGTCCCAGCTTTAGAAATACCAGATCCAATATCAACTTAAGAAATAGTTTCAAAATCCATTAAAACTGGATCACAATCAAGACTATGCATTTTGACTATCTAAAGACCTCCTGAGAAATAATGATTTAAAAATATATTTTACTTCCATTGAACTTCATAAAAAACATAAACATGTTTTTAAACTCATTTTACGTAAAATAAAACATTAAATGGGTGAATTTGGAAAAACAGGGAAAATTTGGAAATTTTGAAAATCTTTCGAAAAGACTCACCGTTAAGTGAGTCACCATCACGAGTCACTGATGGGTGAGTCACCAGTGGATGAATCACCACTAGACTATTCACTAGTGCGAGATATTGGTGATGAGATACCATAGGTGAGGAACCATTAGGCGAGTCACCATTTGGTGAGTCCCCATTCGGCGAGTCACCATTCGGTAAGTTACCATTCAGTGAGTCACTGTTCGGCGAGTCACCGTTCGATGAGCTACTGTTCGGTGAGTCACCATCACAACCAAATATCAGCGACTCACTGTCAGTGAGTCACTAACACGACTCACTATTGGGATGACCTACCGTTTCCACCTATCAGTATATGACTCACCGTCAGATGATCTACCATTGAAAAAACTAGATTTTTGAAAAACTCCCGAAATGACCTACTGTGGCCTCCCAAACGACCTCAAACAGAAGATTTTATAAATGTAATGGACCGAGGAGGTCTGGGCCATTATAAAATTCTAGGAAGTTGCTGAAGGAGGCTGAACATGAAGTTACAGACTCAATTCCACAAATATTTCTTTCGGTATGGATTTTGTAAAAAAATCAACAATTTGATACTTTGTTGAGATGTATTCCAGAATAACATATCCAACAAAAACTTTCTATTTTATATAGTGGAACTTTATATCAATGTGTTTTGTCCTTGAATGATGGATAGGATTTTTAGAAAGATCAATTTCACTCTGATTATCACAAAGTATCTTCAATGGTTTAGAAACTTTCACTTTCAAGTCTTATATCTAATCTTTTATCCACAACATTTGAGTACAAGCATGAGTAGCTGCAACATATTTAAATATAACTATGCTCAAAGTTACTGATCTTTTTTATTACTATTCCAACTCACACAACATTCACCTAATAAAAATGTTTCTCCTCGAGTTTATTTTTTATCATTACAATCTCTATCCTAATCGGCATCAATATAAACATGAAACTTCATCTCACAATTTCTTTTGTATAACAACCCATGTGAATTTGTTCCTTTGAAATATCTCAAAATCCTTTTTTCGTCCAACATATATGATTATTTTTGATTACTTTGATACCTAACACACACAGTCACAACATAAAAAATTTCAAGTCTTGAGGCTGTAAGGTAAAGTAAACTTCCAATCAGTTTATGAAAATTTTTCTGAATCACATTTTTTCTAGATTCATACTTACTCAACTTTGTACTCATAGATATTGAATTAGAAATTTCTTGGGATTGTTCAATCCCAAAATTCTTTAATAATTCCTTCGAATAATTTTATTGAGATTAGAAAATGTATTTTTCCTTTTTTTGAACTTGTAATACAAGTAAGAAAGTTAATTCTCCTAACATAGACATTTAAAAATTTGTCTTCATTTCATCATAAAATGTTTTAAAAACATATTCTCTATCCCAAAAATATATATCATCCACATAAACAACTATAATTAGAGTTCTTGAAACAACATATTTCTCATATAAGTTGTTGTTAACTTTTCCTTTTGAAAGTTTCAACATTCTCATACAATTTTCAAGTTTAGAATACCATGAACATGGAGCTTGTTTTATCCCATAAAAATATTTCTTCATTTAAAAAACTTATTTTTCATGCTCATCATATAGAAACCCACATATTTTTTCAATGCAAACTTCTTCCTCAATCTTACCATTTAAGATATATAACTTTACATCCATTTGATAAACTTTTTAATTTTGATGTGCAACCACTGAAAGAAAAATTATAATAGTTTCCAATCTTGAAACTGGGAAAAAAGTTTATTCAAAATCCAAACCTTCCACCTATGCATAGCCTTTATAAAGAAGCATGGATTTTTTTCTCAAAACTTCTCTATGTTCAATAATTTTTTTTCTATAAAAACACTTCGTTCCAATAATATTTTTATTTTATGGCCTTGGAAAATGTTCTCATGCTTCATTTTTCTCAATTTGATCTAAATTTTCATTCATATAATCCAACCACTATTTGCATTGAATAACTTCTAAAACTGATTCCAGTTCAACTTTTGAGGCAAGTGAAGTATGATTTTATAATCTCAACTTTCTTCATATATTAACTGGAGAATTATAATTTACAATAATGTTTTTAGACTCAACAAGTTTTCGTAAGGTATGAAATTTCAAAGTTTCTCTCCCAACTTCACTTTCCTCTTCACATGATTCATCTGAATCTTGATACGGATGTTTTAACTTACATTCACTATTTTCGGAAATCTCTAGTTTATCCTCCTCATAATTCTCAACAAATTTCGTTAAGGAATTTGGATTTTCAATTACATTCACATCATATGAGTCCACAAACTTTTTTAAAATTTTGTTTCATCATTTGTAACTTCTTCCATTTGGTAAATAACACATAAATGTTCCTTCCTATGATTTCTCATCAAACTTTCCAAGATCCAAATTTTTTATTTTAAGTGAATATAGACTTCCAAAATACTTGAAGTATTTCAATGAAGTTTTTTTGTTATTCCACATTTCATAAGGAGTCCGGTTGGATTCTGTTCTCAGTAAACATCGATTCTAAAGATGTAAAATAGTAATAACACCTTATTTATCATAAAACTTTTAAAGTTTATATTTTCTTTACACACTTCCATTTCCACCAAACTTCTATTCTATCTTTATTCTACTCAATTTTGTTGTGGAATATAGAGACCACTATACTGATATTTGATACCATGAATTTTTAGATAATCTACAAAATTATTTCTTGTGAATTCAGTAACATTATCTTTTCTCAACTTTTTTATGGAAACCCAAATTTATTTCTCAACATATTTTCTGATGAATTTGAACATTTAAATAGACTATAACCTGTGATTCATAAAAATGATGTTTTTTATCTAAGTTAAATCATCTATAAAAGTGATAATTTATAAATATCCTTTTCTTGATTGATGTCTCATAAGCCCAAATAAATCAGAATGAATAATATTAAGTGGTTTGGTAGATTTAATCTCGACTCTTTTATGACTTTTGTAAGTCATATTGCCTTTTTGACAAGTTACACAAACATATTCCTCTCTTCTTTTCAATTTTGGAAAGTTTCAAATGACATAAATTTAGAAAGTTTTTTCATACTTTTATGTCCAAGGTTCCCAAGTCTTTGGTGCCAATTTTTTTTTCATATCTAGCACTTAATTATTAGGAGTTGTTGAATTATTCTATTTAGAAGAGATTCCCACTAGTTCTTTCTCTTTTTGTAATATTTTTTCCATATTTCATGATTTTGATGATAAAAAAAATATTTTCTAAAAAAATATCTTTTCCATCATCACATATTTGACTTACACTAAGTAAGTTATGTTTGAGCCCATCAAAAAATAAAACTTCCTTAAATTTCAACTTTTCTACTTCAATCTCAACTGTTCTGATTCCTCTGATTTTTAAGGAACTATCATTACCAAAGGTAAATTCTCCTCCATCATGAATTTAAACATGTCTAAATATATTTATATCACTTTTCAAATTTTAAGAACAAACAATATCAAATATCTATGGTTTTTTCCTTTTACTAGCTTTCAAAGCTGTCCCAACAATAAAATATTTTTCCTCAACTTTCTTATTTTTAGATTCTTTTTCTTTTCTATCCTAAGAAAATTGTTTGAGAAGGAGTGTCATAAATCTTTCAACATGATGACCATCCTGGTCACATATTACACAAACTTCTTCTAAACACTCAAATTTATTTTTGATTGAAAGTTTCTAACATATTTAAAATTCACCTTTTCAACTTTCTATAAGTTAGGAAAGTTACTCGTTTTACTTTCACTATCTCTTACACTTTGATTAAACCTTATTCCTAGTAGTGATAAGTTGTGCCAAAAATTATAAGCTATATTCCCATAGATTCCAAAATAATAGCAATATCCATAAAATCATGATTTTCTATTTAAGAAATATCTTTCTCTATAGAAAAATTATTGAGGTTGGTAACTTCTTTCAGCTCTAACACACTCAGGACGTGGACCATATTTTCTTTTGAGTGATTTTTCTACTTTGGTAGATTTCATAGGTTTATTGCATCCTTTGTCCACCCAATATTTCCCAACACCTTTTACAGAACCTAAAATATTAAAAGAATTAGACAAAATATTAATTTTGGTGAGTGATGATTTCACCCGATTCTCTCATTGAGCCTTCTCAGCAACTTTAGAAGTCTCATATTTTACTTCCCAAAGCATTATTGAAATTTTCATTCATCTTTAAAAAGGTACATTCACACTCAAGAAGTTTTGATTGAAACTTGTTAACTTCTTATTCTTTAACTACTATCTTCTTACTAAGATATTCCACCATATTTCCCTATTCAACAATTCTAAGTTTGTAACTTAATATCTTATCAATGTATTCTTCCTCCTACATGATGACATATTTTCTTCCATCCAAAAAATATTCACAATATATATTCATTACTCTAATTTATTTATTAAGAGATTTGTTTTATTCAATACATGAAAAAAGTTCTTTTCTAAGATGATACTATCTATAAGATTTTTCACCACCTTATTCACTATCTGAGGAATCTTTTGTTTTCTCAACTTTTGAAATGAAGGTTATGAATTTTTCTAAACCATTATCTTCAAAAGAATTGTTTTAAATTGAGTTTTATTTAACTTTATTACTCAACATACTTATTTTTTTTAAATTAAACTTCTTCTTGTATTTGTTTGATTACTTTTCTTCTTTATTATTTTTTACCACTTCTTCTATTGATATTTTTCATCAGAATCATCTTGATATAATCTAAATTTCTTCTTGGGGTAATTCTTAGAAAATTATTTGATTCCACCACCCTCAAAACATATGAGAGGAAGTTTACCTCCACATTTTCCTTTTCTTATCTGATAGTTTTTAGAGATAAGAGACATAATCTTATCATTCAACTCATTATTTTCCTTATCTTCAAACTCATAAGGATCAACTTCTTTAGCATCTGATATTTTCATCATTCTCATAGCTTCAAAATCCATTTCATCTTTCATATTTTTTAAAGAAATTGGATATTTTTTCATTTCCTAAACAACAAAAAAGTTATTCAATTAATAAAGAGATAAATCATCTTATCTTCTAAATAGGAAATTTTAGAATCAAACCTCTCTAGGAAGTTTTGCATAATTTTCTTCACAATTGTAGAATCTACTAATACATCTTTGAATCCTATGATGTTGAAAAAAAATTCATTTACTCTGGAGAATTATTAATCAATAGTTTCTTCATCTCTCATTCTAATGTCCTAATAATTAATACTCCATATTTATAGCTTTTCTTCCTTCACTTTATTATTCCTTTCGAAAATACATTCCAGCTTGTCCCACATACTTTTTGAAGTATTATGACCCATAATATTCTGATAAAAATTCTCTAACAAGGACATACTGATTTTATTTCTTGCCTTTCCATCAACTTCAATTTTTCTATTATCAGAAAACATCATAGGAGCATATTTCTCAATAGGTAGAAAACCAATAGTAGTAACATCAGCAACTTCTAGTACAAGATATTGGAGATAAGGAATCATTATATTTTTCTATCAAAAATAATATTTTCCATAAAATGTAATAATTACTTTACTGTTGAAAGAATTTATATTATCCATGATCAGGATTCCACAAGGTAACCCTCCCCCTGAAACCAATTGAAGTTATAAAGGATCGAATAATAACTCAGAGGGGGGGGGGTTGAATCATTTGTTCACTTTTATAAGTTTCAATAATTTTTTAAAAAATAACCCCTATAACCTATTAAGATATATTTCCTTATCATATTTGTATAAATACTCATTCATGAAAAATTTGGAAAGCATGTAAATAACACAAGATTTACAGGGCTTGACCTCAGTGTGAGAACCTACATCATTTCCCTAGACACTCCTATGGGTCTATGGAAATCTACTATTATGAAAAAGTGAATATAACTTGTTCCAAATATCATTAGACACCTTCTATATCATGATAGGAAATATTATACTAAATCCTATAAGTTTAAAAAGTTTTTTACAAAAACAATTATCCAAAAAAAGAATAATACTTCGTTCCATTTTCTCTACAAAAGTGCAGTCTGGATCTGATTTTTTTAGATCCAATTCTCCCAATCCGATTAGGTCAATAAGATTATACTTTACTCAATATGCACTTCTAAAGATCTACTCAAACAATCAATCTAATCTTCTTCAGTCTGGTTGACTCAAAACGATGGACTCAATATGATGAACCCATTCTTAATATACAAAACTCAAAGTCTACTCAAACATTCAATATGTTCTTCTCAATACGGTGTTTCTCAATATGATTCTCTTATCCCATAAAAAAGACCTTTAGGTGTCTTATATTCTTCAGAGATCTTAATATGAAGAGAAATTTTACTCAAATTCTTTATCCCTCTTCCTTTTCCGCTTATATAAAAGTTAAAATGAATAGAATATCTGAGAAACTATTTATAGGATACTCATAAAACAAAATTAGGAAACTTGAAAACTTTCCCCGCTTCCTCAAAATTCAAAAACTATAAAAAAATCACATTTAAACTTCAACTTTGACTTCTTCAATCCTCTTATGATTTCTTTGAGATTTATTCAAAATTGAATTTCAATTTTAACCTCTTTAAGTATTTATATAAAACATCTGGAATCTTATTTTTTGATTCTTCTTCGCAATCAGCTCATAAAGATTTTTATTTCTTTCTAGGCTTATTATGATTTTTTTCTTTATCATCTCATTATGATCTATTTCTTTATCATCTCATTAGAATTTTTGTATCTTTCTTAGCTCATTAAGATTTCTATATCTTTCTTACCTCATTACGATTTATGTTTCTTTCTCAGCTCATTAGGATTTTTGTTTCTTTCTCAACTCATTACGATTTTTTTTCTTTCTCATCTCATTACGATGGAATTCTTCACTATGAAACTTTGAAATTCTTCAAACTTAATCAACTTTAAACATTCTGAAATCTTGTAACTTCTGAGTCTGGTGCTTCTAGAACCAATACAATCTTTAAGATTCCTCTATTTCTTCAAAATATTTTATCATCAGTATTTTTCATGATTTATGATAACTTTATGATCAAAAAAGTATCATCTGACTTATTTAGAATGTTTGAGAACTTTATAACTTCTGAATTCACTTTCTTCAACAAACATCTTTAACATCATTTTGACTTCCATTCTTAAAAAACATCAAAAATTGAGTCTGGAAACCTGTTTTGGGAAAAGAAAAAACGTTTCTCCCCCTTTATGTTTGGGTTTTAACAATCATCAACTTTCAAATTTCTTACAGAACTCATTATAATGGACTGGATCTGATTCCTGAAAAATAAAATTTTCCTTATTCAAAAATTTTAGTTATCAACAAATCCAAAAACTTTGTTAAATTTTTTTTAGAATGGTTCATCAGTTCTAAATTGATGAATTAACCGATTGCATTCATCAAACATAGACTATAGATTTTTTACAATTATAAGGTTAATATAGGAAGCCATATCATTTTTATTGGAGTTGAGGGGAATATAGTAAGTTGAAATTGTAAAAAACAAACAAATAAATAGAAAATGTATAAGTGAAATATTTTTAAAGTACCTCATAGACCAAATTTGTTTTATACTTTGTTTAAAGTTTCAAAAACATATAATTGGGTGAATTTTGGGGCTTGACGGATAGGTATAAATAATCTTACAATACATTGATATTTTTATCTATTGAACCTGTAAATATAAGGACTACCTCCATTATTCACAAAATTATCAATTATTTCTCCCATTGATTTAAAATATAACATTATATTATAAAGGTGGATAAGACATTGAAAATTTCTTACATAATTTGACATATCATGAAAATAATGGATTTTAGGTATTCAGGTGGGGTATCAAATTCACATTATTTGATTTTACCAAGAGAATAACATAATGAAAAGCTACAAGAATTTTTTACTTTGTATCATTTAACTATTTCATAAAACCAAAATATAGGGAAACAGTACATGAAATATTTTTAAGGATCACCAATATCCAAGTAATTTGTTTACAATTAATATATTTTGAGTAGAAATGTAAAATAATAAGAAAACTAAAAAATATAAACTGAAAAAATGTAATGGGTTATACAATACCAATATGTTCAACTGATCTACACCCACTTTCATGTATTTCCATTTTTATTCATTTCAAGACTGGTTTGTGTAATATGTAATATATTTACAACATTTTTAATATTAATAGTTTATTGTAATCAATAATATAAGAAAAATTAATGAAATATATATCTATAATGATTATATAAACATCACATAAGTGTATACCATCATCACAATCAATGTTGAGTTCATTGTTTAAATATATTGGTGATGTGTTCTTACAATTCACATATGAAAATTAATATGAAAATGATTATGTTTGAAATGATAGTAATTTTTTTTGTAAACACAATAATTTTAGATAAAACAATCAGTACTGATGTAATGTTGACATGGATTGATGACAATCATAAATAAACAATGAACCTATACTTGAGTAAGTTTTGTTGATTATTTCCAGTTACAGTAAAATATTGGAAGTTAATTGATTAGTATATTGAAAAATATTAATTTTACCATTATCTCACAATTCATTCAGAGTGAGTTATCTTGAACTTGTTAAAATAATGACATCAATGTATGTATGGGTTATGGTAGAAACACTAGATAATTGGTTAGAATATAATGAACTACAAGGACTACATAGACCTATAATGTGGGAAGAAGACTTCGTTAATACATAATTATAACAAAATATTTCAATATAACTTTTTCACAATGAAAATTTTGGGAATTGAGAAAATAATTAGGAAGATACCTATAACAGTTTCTTTCCATTTTTTCATAAATAATTTTAATTGCAGCCTTACCTCCTTTGAGGGTAAAGTTTGGTTTGTATTGGAAGTAGTTGGTGGGGTATTCATATTTTCATAATTATTTTTGAATCAATTTTCATGTTCATATGGTGAATGATCTTGATCTCATACTATTTTTAAATTTAGAGTTTGAAAAATAATTAGTGCATATATTTTAGTTAAACGATACGAAGTCATAAAATTGTTTAAACTTATAAGAAGGTATCAAAACGTTTATCATAACTTATTCCAATGGAAATCATGATGCATTTCTCATGCCAATGTAAATATTAGGCTTTGGTTATAAGTGAAAAGTGTGGTCTATTTAGTTTACTACATTTGTCAAACTGTAGTGAATATCAGAACCCAAAATAAAGGAGTAACCATATAATAGTATTTTTAGATATTTAAATCATTATCATTTCATATAGTTATTTTTCCCCACCATTGGTGGTGGGGTGGTAAGGGTTTGGGGGTGAGGGGAAATTCGTGGGGTGAAGCCCATGTGCCTACAATTTACTGCAATTTTCTTCATTGTATTGTGTTCTGCGATGGTGGATGTTATCGACCTAGTATTTAATATATTTATTTTTTATCATTTAATTGAAGAGAGAAAAGAAGTAAGGCCAAACCTGTATCAATGTTGAATTTATTTCTCATTTTCAAAATATGTTGTTTTCTAGCTTCCATAGACCATGATTTTTTATTTTCACTCATTTGTGAAATCTTTTTCATGGTGTGTCCCAAATTGTTCACAAAAATCTCAATAATATGTGTCAAGGGAATATTATCCATAAAAAAATTTAGTGAATATCATACATGTTTGATTAAAAAAAGACAAAATAAAATAGTAATTTAATACTCAGTAAGAAATAAGTCAACAAAAAATGGAATTTATATTGAGAAGAGTATGGGTTGAATAGTGGAATATGAATAATAAGTATGTATTGAAAATGTTTTCTCCACAATTTCTATGTAGATATATTTTTGTATTATGTAAATTTGGTATAAAATAGTAAAGTGGGAGTGATATTAAAGCACAATAAGATAAATTCTTTGAAAAAAATCGAACCTTCAAGAGAGTAGAGTACCTATAAAAAATCTATTGGCATATTTTCTTTTTGTCAAAGGTGACCCTTGACGTTACGGATCGTGGGTCTTTTTAAAGAAGGAAGACGTTGATTATTATACAATATGTGATGAAAAGAAATGTCATAGATCAGAGAAAATGAGGAAATGTATATAAATTAATATGCAATAAATGAACCTTTTTTATTAGAACTATGTATAAATATTAAAAAATTATCAACTACTTATGATTAGAGACACCAATTGTCTAATCAAAGCATAAAACACTAGTTATTTTCATATCAGAATAGTTTTCATGAAAAAATAGAGAAAGTGTAATCATGAAATGCATCCAAGAGAATGGAGGGTAAAAAGCCATATATGGAGCAATATACATAAAAGGAAAATTGTAAACAGTTTCCTTTTAAAATGATACAACTTAGGTTGCAACATCTGTGACATTTAAATAGGGCCAATCCTTCATGTTTTGATCTATGAAAGAAAAAAAAAGACAATTTTAGTATAAATAAGTCACATATGAAATAAAATGTAAGGAAAAAATGAAATAAAATATAGATACATGTATAATACATTGAGAGAAAAAGATTTAGTGGGGGTGGAGGTGGCAGGTGGAGGTGGAGATGAAACTAGAGAGGCGGAGATGGGTGATGAAGATGGAATGAGAGGCAGCAGGTGGAGGCGGTGGCGGATGAGGAGGAAACAAGTGGAAGTGGAGGCTGGAGATGAGCTTTTGATGGATGATGGGAGGTGACAATATAAGAAAAACTGAATTTCACAGTGGTTTTTAAACTTTTTCTAAATATTTCATGAAAAATAATTTTACAATGGTTAAAAAACCACTAATAAATAAAATTATAATTTTTTTATTTATTTCTAGCGGTGATTTTTCAAAAACATTCGCAAAAACATATCGTTTTAATTTTTCAAATAATTTTTTTTAAAAATAATTTATTTTTATGAGTGATTTATAAAAACCACTGCAAAATACTGACAGTTATTAAAAAACAACGCTGAATTAATAGAGAATATATTAAATATTACATATTTAATTATGATTTATTATCAATAATTATTAGTTATTATTTATAATCATTTGTTTTTTATAATTTAAAATTTTAATTAATTAGAATGTGTCAATTATTAATTATTTATAACTATCAGTTAGTAATTATTTGAAACTTAAATTAATTCTTGGATAAGTTGAAAATCCAACTTCGGCATCAAATGAAGATAACTTTTGATCTGAGTGACCATTTTAATTCCACAACCAGAAAAATTGAAGCTTATGAAATGAAAGTGCAATGAAATTAAATAATAATTTTTAATAATTAATAGAATAAAAAATATTAAACTTTTAAGAGAAGTTGATAATTTTACTTGAATTTCAAACTAACATAACTTTTGATCCGAATGTCCATTTGGTCTCTACCATATATCAAATCGAAGCCTGCGATGATCTGTGTGCCATATTAATTAAGAGAACCCCAGCCACTATTTTTTAAAGATAAAAAAATTCCTAGAATTCTTCCAAAATTGAGTTTTTAGTTTAGATACCATGATTTTTGAACATTTGATGAGATTTTAGCTTCGTTAAACAGTGTCTACATATTCTTGTTGGGTCATCTATGATTTTATTTCATGGATTTACATTATTATTGACTTAATGAGCTTTCTATTGTTGTATGTTTCTCTATTTTGGTGATTTATTATCTATTATATATATATTTGTATGTATTTCTATACATTTATGCATATTTATTTATAAATTTTATATATTTATCAATATTTATTTAAAATTATATATAATTGTATATATGAATGGATATTTATATGTATTTATGAATATTTATCTATATTTATATAAATTTATAAATATTTATATGTATTTATGTTTATATATTTTTATATCTTATATGGGTGTGTGTGTGTGTGTCTAGATATTTACATTTACTTATGTTTATATATATATATATATATATATGTATTGATATATAATTATGCACTTGTCTATGTTTATATATATTTATGCAACATGAATGTGTGTTTATATATATTTATGTAAATTTTGTTATATGTATATATATTTATAGATATTTATAACCATTTATTATTTTCTATTCATTACTTATTATTTATTATTTATTATTCATTATTTTTTTATTTATTATTTATTATTTATTATTTATTATTTATTATTTATTAAATTATTATTTAATATTTTTAATATTTATTATATATTCATTACACATCATTACACAATATTTAGAATTTAGAATTTATTATTATGTTATTCTTAGTTTATTATTATTTTATTATTTACGTATTAATTATTTATTATATATTTATTAATTATATATAGTATATAATTTATAATTAATTAATTTAGTATTTATTAATTATTAATTATTAATGACTTTTTTTTATTTATCATTTATCATTTATCATTTATTATTTATTTACTACTTATTTATTATCTATTAAATTATTATTTATTATTAAATTATTGTTAATTTTTTTAATATTTATTATATATTATTACATATTATTTATAATTTATTATTATTTATTATTTATTACTAATTTATTATTAAATTATTATTTAGTTATTATTTATTATTATTTTATTATTTTTTATTATGTATTATCTATTAATTTATTATTTATTTATCATATATTAATTTATTCTTTTTTAAAAATTTATTATTTATTCATTATTTATTCATTACTTATTTATTATTTATTTATTTATTTATCATGTTTTGTAAATTATAAATTATTTAGTTCGTATTTATTCATTATGTGTTTTTTTTGTTTTTTTTCTTATTATTATTCTTTAATGTTATTATTTATTTTTTATCTATATATATAATTATATTAAATTCTGCTTAATCACCATATGAAGAACTTGCTATAGTAGTAGTGTCTTTACAAAATAATTAAGATGTAAGGGGTTCAAATCTCACTCAACACATATATATGCTTAATTTATGCATATTATATGCATGCATGCATATAAATAATAATAAAAAATATTAATTAATTAATTAATTAATTACATAAATAAAAAATTAAAAAAATAAAAAAAATAAAAAAATTAATAACTTAAAAAATAAAAAAAAAATTGCCGCAAAACGATTTAGCTGTAGTTTATATCACCAAGAAATGATTCTCCCGGTTTTTAAAAAACTGCGGCTAAATTGTTTCACAATGACTAAATAATTTCCAAAACACGATTTAGTGATAGTTTTTCAAAAACACCGCAAACTGGTTTAGCGGCAGTTTAAACTGCCGCTAAATGCTTACTTTGGTATAGTGCATGTTTGAGAGATTTACAGGGTTTATGGATTTTGATGGGAGGTGAGCTTTGATGGATGATAGACTTGCGATGATGCAAGGGTGGGGATTTGTATGAAACCTAATCGCATTCGACGCGGTGCCATAGAAAGAGAAGTGGTATCTGCAGAGGAAAACAAGATGGAAGGAATGTGATGTGTAAGAGATATATGTGTCTATAGAGGAGGAAGAAACGGGGGTGGGGTCATGGATGTGGAATGAGAAGGATGAAGATTTTATGGCGGGATTAGGGGACGAAATGGGGAGGAGGAAGAATGAGGGGAGGAGAGGTGTATCATGTAGACATGGATGGAGAGGTCGACATGTATGTGGGGAGTGGAATGAAAGAGACATGTACACGGAGGAACATCCTATAGTATAGATAATGGATATATTATTATAAATAATACCTCACTTATAATAAATAAATAATAATATAATTAATAACTAAAAATATAATTAATATATTTCCTAATTAATAATGAGTTGGAATATAAAAAAAATATAATTAATATAACTAATAATTAAATAAAAATAAAAAATGTAGCATATAATAAAAATTTATAATATAAATAATTAAATTAAGAATAATAATATAATTAATAATTAATAATATAGTTAATAATAGACCTGTACATGGGTCAGGGGACATGCCTGATCCGATAAGCTTAACCCAATAAAAAATCCTAATAGGATTGAGCTCAGGATTTAATAAATGACCTGGTATGTGGTCAACTCAACTAGATTAATAAACAAGATTTTTTAAGGACCAATTAATAAAATAGATTTTTCTTTAATGCTAGATTAATAAACGGGTTGGGACAGAGTTGGTTCAACTAAGTCTGGTTAATAAATGTGTCTGCTTTTTTCCGATTTGAACATCTTATGCCCGAAAAATTTACAAGTATAGTTAGTAATAAGAATTAAAAATGTTAATAATAATTAATAATATAATTCTTGATATAATAATTAATGATTAATATAACTAATAACTCAATTAATAATTAGTAATATGGAGATGGATCCTTATTCGCCTGGTGCTCTTGCTCTGGCTGGGGTTTCTAATTCAGCTCTTCACTAGGGCTCCTCCCTAGTTTATCCTAAGTGACGACTCCTCCTGTGGTGCACCATCTTCATGGGGATTTTATTCGTCATCGCTCCTCTTCATATAGATTAGGTTCATAATCCTATGGTCTACTGTCAGCGGCCTCACTCTGGTGGATCTGATTACGGTGGGGAAGATCTATGCTTTTTAGCTCAGATTGACATTGATATTGGCATTTTATGTTGATGTTGGTGTCAAATTCTTGGGAGGTCTGGTCATCGTTACTTTGTATGGGAGGAGTTAGCAGTGATGGAAAGAGGTCAGTGGGTTCATTTCTCTTCAGATACGGCCTCACTCGCCTTTCTTGTGCCACAATGCTGATCGAGGTGTGGGAATCCTGGGTGATCGAGGTGTGGGAATCTTGGGTGATCATCCCTTGGATTTGGTGTGATGGTCCTTGCATATGAAAAGATGTCCTCTTGGGAAAGGTCTTTCAGCAAGTTGATGTGAGGTTATGTGGCGCTGGTTCGAGTAAAGCTATCTTTGGCACGACATTTGGAATCAGTGAGGAAAACCGGTTTTGGTGGCGGTGATGAACAATTCTTTTAGATTTTCCTTTTGGTTGTTTCAAATTTTTAGGCTTATTTTAGTAAGAATTTTCACTTGTTTTTGGGACTGTTTGTTTCGATGGGTTGTTGAATACTTGGAAGGCATTGATTTTTTCATGTTTCATTTGGTTGCTGTGCAGCACTTTTCAGGTGTCGCTGGGTGGGAATCCTCGAAAGAAGGATGGGTGTGACGACACCCTCCATTCAGCTTTCAATCCTCATTGAAGGAAGGATAGACACCCTACCTTTGATGTTCTGCACAGATTTTTTGGTCTAATTTTTTGTTGCATCAGGTTGGAAATGTGGTGTTCTTTGGTGCATTGTTGGGTGGGCTGCTCAAAAGAGAGATAAGTGTGATGACACCTATCATCTGATCATCCCTCAACATTTCAGTATGGGTGGGATGGGCGCTCTTCCACATTGTGTTCCAGAATGATGCAACTTTTTCATGTGTGTGTGGGGGGGTCACATCATCTTTGATTGATTCCTATGTTACATCGTCTAACAGGGGGATGAGACTTTTACCGATGCCCGACTTTATGTTTGATTCCCTTTGGACACTCGGGTCCATATTAGGACCTCCATGTCATATATTTTAAGGCATATGTTCCTCATTCTTGTTATGGGTTCCCTCTTTACCCATTTCTAAAAAGGGGTTTGTTATTTTAGGTTCAATAAAGGGGGATTGAGCCTCAACCCATTTAAAAAATAATAATATCGTTAATAATAATACTTACCAATATTAATAATAACTAATAAAATAACGAGTAATATGATTAGTAATTAATGATAATTAATAATTAATAATTGAAAATTAAAATTTAAAAATTAAAAATTAATAATTATCAATTGAAAATTAATAATATGATCAATAATCAGTAATATAATTAAAAATATATTTGATTATTAATAATATTATTAATAATTTAATTAATTTTTATTAATGATTAAAAACAAATAATTAACAATTAATAATTAACAATAAATTATAAATAACATAAGTAATAATTAATAAAATAATTTGTGATTAATAAATAATAAGCACTAATTAATAATAATTAATTAATAATTAATTATTTTATTGATTAGTAATTGTTAATATTGAATTATCTATTATTAATTATGTAAGGGATAGAGTTTCTCTTAGGGCGCTATGAGCTAGTGTTTCTCTTATGCCATTATGTCTCTGAGAATACAGGTCATACAATGGGTTTCCTTCAACCTATAAAGAAAGAGGTATTCCCTTTGTTTATTAACAAAAAGAGGATTTGTCCCCAACCCTTTTAAATTAAATTAAATATTAATTATTAATTATTAATTATGTTATTAATTATTCATTGTATTGATAAATTAGATAAGGGAGACTTATTATTTTACTTTGAATGGCATATGATGTGAGAGAAACTAGGCTCATCAAATCGAGGGTTCTAGTGGAAGTTGGTCTCAGTGCTATTTTGATTGATAAAGTTATATTATCTATGTATAATGATGATATTAATTTGAAGACAGGGTATGAGAAATTGTGGTGAGAATCAGGTTAATGACACTAAGTCAATTTCCCATGTGGAGGAGTTGTATTTATAGGGCCCAATGACATAAATAAGATTAATGTGGTTGAATTCTATAATGGTAACCCATCTCGCACCATTAAAGACACAATAGATCTCACCCTATAAGGATAGAGAAAATGGGCCTATTATCACTCTTATTCAAGACCAAATACAATGCATGATGGCCAAGTCTCAAATTTGCATGAATTTGGAAACCCAATTCACATGGAGAATTTATAAATTCATCCTTAGAGGCACTAAAGTCAAATACAACAGGAATAAAAATCAAAACCTACACTTTTTGGATGCATGTGCTACACTTTTGATATCATATTTTCCTTAAAATACTCCATCTTGCTATGATTTAATGATGCTGATTTATTGATACTTATACGTTATTAATATTAACTGAAGAATAATATAAATAAATATATTTATAAATTAATATATTATAAATAATTTATTATAATCATCTGTAAGGATTGGTGATAAGAAAATAATTGGAAACCTCCTCATTGGAGGTTAACCGACTATTAATGTCATATTTTCTAAAGAGGTGGTGAAAGATATATATTATGTGCTTATTAAAAATAAATTTTTTATAGGAAATTAACATTATGAAGATCATTTTAATTTATTGTTTAATTTTTTTAATAAGTTTCGGATTAGAAAGTAAAATTAGGATAGGTATTTTAGAGAAGGAAAAAAAATAAAAGATGAAAGGACATTACCACTTTCTTGAAGTTGTTTCTTTTCTATGCCCTTAACTTCTTGAAATCCTAGAGTTTGATTACTCTAGAATGTACCTAATAATTCTAATAGAATTTAGAGTGCGAATTTTGGTAGATATTTGAATTTATAAAGTGTATGGTAAGTGGTTTTCTAGGGGAGGGGTGAGAGTTATTTATACTTGAGGAGAGGGGTGTTTTAAGGGTAGAATTTTAAATAAATTGTAATATCCAAGGTAAACCTTTAAATAGTGATATTTTTTACATTATGAATCATATATAAATAAAATAAAATTGATTTTTGAATTTAAACTCTTTTATAAACTTAATTCATTAGTTTATTAAAATGGACAACATAAAAATAAAAAATTGTTATTTTAATGGAATAATTTTGACTTTGGACTTTGGAAAAAACTTTTTTGGGTATAGAAAATAATTTTATTTTATTTAAATGACTCATTTACCAAATTAATTTTTTTTTTCAATAAAACATTTCTATAATTTATTATGTCATTATTACATCATGAATTATGTAATTTAAAATACATTGGTTATAAAAAACTGTATTTTTACTATTCACCTAAAAATTAATGTATTTCATAAAATTATAAAAAAAAATCAATAATAGAAATTTTTGATTTTTAGATTATAAAAATGATATTCATTTTATTGAAATAATTTTATAACATAGGTAATTTTAATTTTTAATATAAAAAATTATGATTTTTATGAAATATATTAAAATACAGCTTGTTAAAAATGTTCTTATAGTTTCATTGAATTTTTAATCTGGATATTTATTTTATGTTATTATAATATTTATATTTTATTAAATTAATCATTATAAATATTATTTATGTTAAATTTTATTATTTTGATGTCAAGTTACTATTCTAATAGTCCAATTACTATTCCCAATAGTCAGGTTACTATTCCCATTGGTAAGGTCATTATTCCAACAGTCATGTTACCTCCTATAAATATCACTTCATTAGTCCATTCCAAATATTCGATAATTCCTCACAAGGTTCTATATTTTCCATTTATATTATTTTTATTGGTTTACTAATATTTTTTTTCTTTTCAGTAGTGTTGTTTGTTGGAATGATAATTCCTGAAGATCAGGTGATCCAAAATTTCCCATTCTATTTTTCTTATTTTCTATTTTCTTTCCTATTGTAATGTTTGTAATTTTCATGGGTTTATCTACTAACTAATTTAATGATCTCTAATAACGAAATAAAGTGTTTCTAGTTTCTCTATGTAATGTATGTGTATAATGTTATATAATATAACACACATTTATTTAGGATAAAATATATTTTATAAAGCCTCATTCGTTACATTATTCTCCGCTATAAAAATTTAATCTTTGAAATTTCAACTCATGTTCTCAGTTTAGAATAGATGAGGGTACTTTTGTTTCATCATTTCCTTGGATTCCCACATTTCCTCTTCATATTAATGGTTCCATCACTAAAATTTAACAATGTGAGTTGTCTTGATGTGTAGAAATTTTTCAACACAGCACATGATCTTCACCAATTGATCCTCATAAGAGATTTCATTTTTCAGTTATACCACCTTCGGATTCATTATATGTGAGGGATCAGGTATACACCTCATTAGGAGAGATATATAAAACATTTCATGAACTCGAGACATGTTTGGTGGAAGTTATAATTGATAGTTCATTGCTCCTATGCGATAAAGGATCTCAAAGGGGATAATGTACTTTGGGATAGGCTTTATTTTCTTTAGAAATTGCATGACTCTCTTCCATGGTGGTATTTTAAGGAAAACTTTTTATTCAGTATCAAACTAAAAGTCCCTTCAACAGGTTTCAGTATATCTCTTCTATTGACTTTGGGAAGCTTTTATATGTTGTTTGATGGATTGAACCTTTCTAATAATCTCTTACATAATATCGGTTCTAAGTAGCTTTCATTCACCAACTTCATCCCAGCAAGTGGGAGTTCTTCATCGCTTCCCATACACAACTTCATATGGATCCATTTAAATACTCAAGTGGAAGATTTTGTTGTATGAGAACTAAACTAATGATATATTTCAATCCTATATTCCTTTAAATTCCATTGATAAGGATATCAATATTTACTCGAGTGTCATAATGATCCTTTCATATTATCTATCAATTTAGGGGTGATAGGTCATACTGAAATTCAATTCAGTATTCAGAGCATGTTGAATAATTATCTAGAATTAAGAACTTCACATTGTATCATGATCAAAGATGATCAAAATTGGTTCCTCAGCAACCACACCACTTCTTTTAAGTATATCTTTGTAAGTTGTTCAAGTGATAAATCTTCCTGAATAGTGATGAAGTGGGTAGTCTTGGTAAGTTAATCCACCACAAACCATATTACATTTCTTTCTTTAGATGTCTTCAGGAGACCAGTGAAAAAGTCTCTGGTGATATTTTCCCATTTCCATGTCAGTATGGGAAATGATTGCATCATCCTCTTGGACTCATGTTGCTCTACTTTAACTTGTTGGAATACTAAGCACTTTGAGGTGTACTCAGTGATCTTCTTCATGTTGTCCCACTAGAATTTCTCTCAAATATCATGGTACATCTTGGAACTTTAAGGATGGATAGAGAAAGATGAGCTATATGTATTTTCTAATAGCTCTTTCTTTATCTCAGGTGATGTAGGCAAAAAAATTATAGTTCTAAACTGAATGAAACCATCTCCATCAATGTGGAATTCATGAAGATTCATATCCTTTACTTATTTCACCATATTTTGAAGCTCTAAATCATCCCTTTTTACCTCCTTTCTATTCTCTTTGATAGTTGCTTGGGAAATCATTTGGGAAAGGTAGTATGTATTCCATGTTGTTATGATTTCTAGATTCATTCTTTATATATCCATGAAGATAGGGTATTTCTCAATCCACATCATGGATAGAGTAGTAGGTTATTTTCTACAAAGGGAATCAGCTAACTTATTCTCCTTTCCAAGATGGTAGTGAATAGAGAAATCATAGTCCTTAATCAGCTCTAACCATCTTCTTTGACACATGTTCAACTCTTTATGTGTGAATATGTACTTTTGACTCTAGAGATTTGTATATATGTCACCCTTCTCACTAAAGAGATATTTTTCCAATTATAGTTTTATTGAGAACTCTACCTCATGATATGGGTAATAGTTGGATAAATATTTAGGAAATACATCAGTGTATTCCCTCATGGTGTGAATTTACTCAAGGTTGATACTTTCCTTTGACTCAACCATTTGGGAAATGTGTGCTTCTTTGTTTGGTATCAACACCCACACAGTTAAAGGATTTTCTAAAGGCAATTCATGATCTTTCTTACATTTGTATAGGAGCATGGTATGGTTCATAATATAGAGAGATATTTCCTTTTACTGATATTTTATGTGAGCTCTATATAATGAGTGTTAATCCATTCCCATTATAGTATCACATTCCACTAAGGGAAGGATCAATGGATTCTCTAGAAGAATCTTCCCATATATGCTAATAGGAGAAGAGTTCGACACTTGGGTGGGATTGATCACACCACTATGTGTTTTTATAGATATCGTTACATAAAGGTATTGGGGTTTTGATTCAATAGTTCTAGAAAACATACATGATATAAAAGAATGGGTAAAACTAGAATTAAATAAAAAAATCCATTCTTGAGTGAATAGTAAGTGTACCTTACAAGACTTCATTTTCATGTTCCATATCAGTGGTAGTAGTGGAATAATATTTCCCTTTATCCTTTGTATTTGGGGGTTGTTGATGCAGATTAACCGCAAAGATTCGTGGTTTATTTCCCTAGATTTCATAATTCCCTTGCTCCCTACAGTTGAAGCATTGAACCATGGCTGGTTCCTTCCTTTACTCTATCACATTGGTCAACATATTCATGCATCTTCAACATTCCTGATCTTCATGGCCTTCTATTAAACACTTGAATCATTCCCCTGTTAATTTGAGATAATACCCATGAAGTTTCTTCCCATATTTTTGACATGTTAAATACTTTTAAAATGTTGTTGTTTAGATATTCTTTCCCCTTTTGTCATTCAATCTACTATCTTGAAACTCTCTTTTATTTATTATCTTCATAAACATGGGACCATTCTCTAAAATTAATATCTACTTTGATATCACATCAAACTAATTCTTCATAACACCCAAAATATCAGATATCTAGATCCTTTCTGAGGTGTTATTTTAAACCACAAAAGAATCTATTTATTTATCTATCATTATTGATAAACAAACCCTAGGTGTATCCTGAAATAATTATGAATATTTCCTTGTAAGTCACAATAGATTCTCCATCATTTTTCTTAAGATCTATGAATTATCTATCCATATTTTTTCAAAAAATTTAAGGTAAATACATGTTAAGAAATAACTTCTCAAAGTCTTCCCACTCCTTTTCTTTCATTTCATCCTTCATCTTGGAATTATTTATCAAAATCCACTATTCATTAGCCTCTCCATCTAAATGATAGACATCCAAGGTGGATTTCTCCTTCCCATAACAGTAGAGCATAGAAAAGATCTTCTCCATTGAGTTAACCCATTAATCTGTAACAAGTGGATTGGAATATCCACTAAACATTGGTGGTCATTGTTGTATAAAAGAATCGATGGTCAATTTCTCCTTCTCGGTAGAAGGTTGATGTTCCATGATTCAAGTTATTTTTCATAGCCTAAGATAGATATGTAAGAATCACCATGAATTTTTGAGCTTCACCTATCATTATATTAGGGATGTCATTCAGACAACCATTGCATTATCCCTCACATGTGTTGTTCATTTGGTTTCTTCTGATTCCCATCATTTTATGAAATATAAAAATTTTGAACAAAAAATAAGTAAAAAAATCATGAATAAATAATTTATTATTATGAGAAAAATCATTCTAAATTCATATATTATGGGATCTCTATGTTTATCCTTTTTCACAAATGATGATTCTAGGATGAAGAATTAATTTAGCTATATATCATTCGTAATGGTTTGTATAAATTTTGTGATTAACCGAAGCATAACACTAGGAGTTTCAAACCAGGCATGCATTAAGGCCTCTTTTTCATGTACCAAGTGAAGATCAAGTAAATATTGAATCCTCCCTTTTGGGTTATTACCCCTAGGTACATATGTATCCAAGCCACATCCACTCGTAGTGTTAAAATAGGGATTTTATTGTTCTAAAACCACAAGCTCTTATACTTTACCAAAATATAGGATGTTTACCAATACTGGAACTTATCCTTATGGAATTCACTAATGTTCTCTAATCCTTTTTCTAAAATTAATTAAAATTTTCTCTAATACCAACTATAGTGACCCAAATTCTTTTTACATGACTATTACATCATTTTTAAGATAAAAAACATAAAAGTGATACAATCCATGATCTAATGTTTTATTATCTTTGGAAAATTAGGATCATTCATCACTTGTACATAATAAACTTAAACATTATTTAAATACTTATTCTTAATCCTCCTAAAATATCTCACATTCTCCTTAATACATGTAATAACCTAAGGAAATACATCAATTAAAGGGGCGAGATAAAATCCTGATAAGGTAAGGAACACCATAGAAGGAATAGGAGACATGAATCAATAGTGTCTAGGTGGGCATAATCACCATCATCATTTCGTAATCCTGGGATCATCATCATAATCACGAGGGAAAATTTTTATTAAGGCATGAAATTTAGAATATTCATAATAGTGAAACATCATAACAAAGTGGTCAAATACCATACATAATTGTGAGCAAAGCTAGCATCATTTTCACACGTAACATATGTGCATAAATCGTAACATCATAATTGTGAAGATATCTGGCATCATATTCACACATAATACACATAATATCATGAGATATATCATATTACATAATACATTGGGGGGATATATAATTTTAGGCCCACTCTTACATCATAAAATTCTCATAATCATGCATTCCACATGGAAAGAGAACATATAACAATCATAGTCAAGAAATAATCCCATGGAAAGGAATGGATTTCCTAATGGTGTAAAAAATAATACTTTAATGAATGACCTTTGGGGATCCAAAATTAATAAGGGGGGTCATATTTTGTCATAAAATATCATTTTTATTTGAAGAAGAAACAAATCAATAGGAGTCAAAGATATGTTTTCAAAAATAAACTATTTTTCAAAAAATATATTTATAATTGGATTTGAAGTCCTTTCAACATGTTAAAAAATGTATATCCATAGGAGGAAAAGGTAAGGAATTTTGAAAGTGTGCTTTAAGAATAATAGAGGAACAACCATATAGATAATGATGTGAAGGAGAAGATAACCCAAAAATAAGTAATTGGGTCTAAGAATTCCCATACCTTAAATATCACTTTATTTCATCTCTTTTCCACCTCCTGAATAATAAACATAATATTATTAAAACATGGAACCATATATGAATTATATTCATTTTTTTCACTATTGATAAATTATAATCATTGGATTATATTCCTCAATTCCCTTTGTTAATGGTGAAACATTTTGATATCAAAATTTCCTTAAAATATCTCATCTTGATTTGATTTAACAATATTAATTTGTTGTTACTTATAAATTATTAATATTAACTCCAAAATATTAGAAATAAATATATTTATAAATTTATATAATATAAATAATTTATTATAATCATCTGTAAGTGTGGTGATAGGAAAAGAATTGGCAGTGTCCTTGTTGGTAGTTAATTGACCATTAATGGGACATTATCCAAAGAAGCGGTGAGAGATATATATTATTTGCTTGTTAAAAATAACATTTTTACAGGAAATTACCATTATAAAATATCTTGAATTTAATATTTAATTGTTTGAAGAATGCTAGTATTAGAAAATGAAATTTAGATAGGAAGTTTAGTAAATCAAAACAGAAAAAAATACCAATGGACATTACCTTTTTCTTGAACTTGTTCCTTTTTGAAGGCCCTTAAATTCTTGAAAGCTGGGTGTTTGATTAATCCATAACATCCCTAAATATGATAAGGGGATTGAGAGTTGGGATTTGGGAAGATATTTGGATTTGGTAAGTAGAAGGTAAGTGGTTTGTCAAGGGAGGGTGATGGGTTATTTATACTTGAGAAGAGAGGTATTTTAAGGATAAAATATTAAATAAATAATTATATACAAGGTAAACCTTCAATAGATATGTTTTTGAAATTTTGAATCATATATAAACTAAATAAAATGGATTTAGGAATTTAAACCCCTTTATAAACCAAATTCACTAGTTTATTAAAAATGAAGGTGGAAAAAATGAAAAATTGTTATTTTAATGGAATACTTTTGACTTTAGACTTTGGAAAATAGTTTTTAGGTATGGAAAACATGTTTACTGTATTTAAATGACTCATTTATCGAATTAAATATGTTTTTGATCCATCCAATATTTTTAAAATTGATTAGTTCATTATTACATCATGAATTCTATAATTTAAAATAAATTAGTTATGAAAAAATTGTATTTTTACTATTCACCTAAAAACTAAAGTATTTCATAAAATTACCAAAAACCCACACTTAATTTGATGATTAATTTTTTCACATTGTTAGTGTGAGTTTTTTTCATACATTTTGGGAAATATTTCTCATGCATTAATGATGGTAGGCATTGGTGGGTATGTCAACCAGTATCCTCGATATTCACTGCTTCCTTGATAGTGTGATGAAGATTTGAAATAAGGAATATTTATTTTCTATCGGTGACATGAACATGATAGAAAAGATATAAACCATCTACATGAGTCTAGATTGCCTTTATCTAATATTGTTAATGTCAGTGGAAAAGAACATCTATTTCTATCATGAGTGGTGACAATCAAAAGAACTCCGTTGCAATTTCCATATAGGAAAGTGTCGTGCACTTGTATGAATTGTTTGCAGTGAAGGAAAGTTATGATGAATGGGAGAAAGTCCTAGAATAACTGATGAAATTTTACTTTGCCTATAGTGACATGATTTTTCATCACATGCTCTATTATTTCAAATTGATAAACAACCTGGATAATTTGAACCAATCTCTCAATCCAATAACGTAACACCCGAAATAATGTTTCTATGTCGCCAAAAACCTTCTCAATAAATTTCTGTTTTTCAAGTCATGCCTTATTGTAAGAGATTTTTTATCCATATTTACTCTCCATGTGTTCTTATATTAACTCAACATGAACATCCTGGTGAACTCTGATCATACCGAAAATAATGAAGCGGATGAATATTGATTTAATGTTTCTATGATCTTGCATCAACCTCAGATTCAATTAGTTCTGTGGTCTATAATTTTTTTAGTTTTTCAATAAGTTGAATGTTTAACAATGGTATTTCACAATCAAATCTTGCATATTTCACCATACTATTGACATTTTATAGAAAATGTCGATCTCATAGAGTCATCTATGAGATAAATGTAATGTGTCTTCACATGGTAATGCTTTATAACTGTATTTGATGTCACTTTACTCTAAAATTGTGTTCCAAAAAATAATTAATCATCAATACCAACAACATTTCTTTCTTGTAGAATACTTAGGAAACCCGGTTGTCAATTTCACTGTATCCCAATCAAAATCAAGTACCACTAGTGCAATATCATGCGATGCTTGCACCAATTGTACATGTTGTCTTTCTGAATCATCCGACAGAATCGTTTTGTGTTCTTTGTCAAGTATCTCTTCATCCTCAAAATCATTTTTCAGTACTGTCTTGTGTTCTTTATCAAATAATTATTCTTCCTCGAAGTCATTGTCAAAGGCATCACTGATCACAACCATTGGTGGATCATCTACAAAAACAAATATTGTAGGAACATCGAAATGTACTTTCATTTGAAATTTTTACTCTTCTCTCCATGTATTATCTTAACCCAATCCACCTTAAACAACTGATTCTCATGTAAACACGTGCACTTCATAAAATCCATCGTCGCATGGTATATTTTGTTCGATTTGGGTGGTATCTTCAATCACACAAACCTCAACATACAATATCATCACACTTAGTCTTTTGTTCTCTTGATATGTATCATAATCAAGCCTCAAATATTCACCATAGATCAAATGATGACACATTTAACATAGATTATCTTGATTTTAAGGGAATCTATAAACGTTAGGTGATATATATTGATTCTCAGCAAGCTTCAATTGATCATGAATTTTACTGTTAATTGTGTTTATCGAATCACATATAATAATATTTTTTAATCTTCCAGGACCACTAATATAAGTTATCTTGTACTCATATTCTACTATTTCACCACCATGATATAAAAATGCACGCAAGTGTTTCATCATATTTGTGAAAATGTTAATTGAAATTAAATTATAAGTGAAATACATACACTGAAATTTCTTCAAAGAAAACTAAAATCAACTAACTTTACATATACATCTTAACAATATAAATTTATTTTACTATTATAATTGTAATTAAATATTATTATTTCGATTATTTTTTCTTTAATTAGTAGAAAATAGTCACCCTCTTTAATTTTCATTTAAAATATTCTTGATATTTTATTTACATGTATTCCTGGTATTTTAATATTTATGTCCTCTATTTGTACAAATATGATATTGTGTGTGTTTAATTCTATATCCAAGATACACTATTTTATGTATATTTTCACCATACCCCTTTCCATTAAAAATTATACATAGTTATGTTGACATGGTTATAATGTTGTATAGTGATATGTGAAGTACAACCCAAATGGAATTATAAAATTCACATATACATAGTTTGTTTTGTTCCTTATCTTTCAAAAAATGTACCTTAATTTTATACTATCCGTGCGATACACATCAACTAACCAATTGAAAAACCCATTGGATCATCAACCGTAATTTTACCTACGTAATTATTTATTAATATCTAATTGAATAACCATGTAGGAATTTTTATATATACCTAATATTGTCTAATTGTAAGGACTTAATAATTTTTCATACAATAAAATTATTACACAACTAAAAAACTACTGCAAAAACTATATCAGATCGTGAAATAATTTCCCAACTATGGTGTTTTCAGTTTTTTATTAAATTTTTATCATGTGGAAAGAAATTTTAGCTAGCTCAGCAGCAATGATATCATTACATAATATTACAATGAACCACCATAGCGAACAAATACACACAAGCCATAAATAAAGCAGTCCAGTAGTCCAGTTAAATGTAATCAACATCCAAATTGTAAGTTCATCCACTGCCCCTCAATGTTTTGTCCTATTCTTCCCATAAGATCATACATCACTTGAAAAAAATAATGTGTGCACCATTCCAACTTTTTCAACTTCCAATGATTCCTTTTCAATGACAAGATCGCCCATGGCTTTGAGGTGGCTTCATATGGGGAAACCAGAATACCAGGAAGTTCATCCACCACCCCCTCCTCCTCTTCAACGTGCTCTTCTATATATTCATTGTCATGGTTCGACTCTTTCCACCAGTGCTTCAGACCCTTGGATTTGTAGGCCCATACCATCTATTATAATACACTCTAGTAGAGACGGGGGTATCTAAGGGAAGAATAGGCCAAAGTAGGGAGGAGAAAGGAAGCTGATGAAGCCTCGCTTGAAACAGCAGTGTCAAATAAGGGTGTGCGGATGTTCTAAAACCTACCAAAACCATTATTAACCAAACTAAACCGATAAATTAACCAAACCAACCGAGTGTCGCATGAAAAAACGAGGTGTTATTAGTATAAATGCATTCAATCTAAAAAGATAACTGGGATTCCAATAGACACATACAAGATAAAGGAAAGTACAGAAATATTATACTGTCAAAAAAGATAAAATAATCAATAAACAAAATTAAAATACTTTAACTGATTAAGAGGTTCCAGAAAGAGATATTTAGGTGACAGAGGGACAAAAAAGCAAGAGAAAAAATGCATAATTTTCTAGTAGGATCAAGGAGGGATCCTTCATGTTTGGGTCACAATAATGCATGACCACGCACCCAACAAAACCCTAATTGATGCATCAATTCATAACCCTGTGATCAACAAAACATGATATCCTAACTCAAATGAAATCAAACGTTAACACCACTAATACCAGTTCAATACCAAAAACATGGGAGAGGCTCTGTTCGTGGGTAAAGGGCAGGGGAGCCACTAAGTGTAAGAAAGAGAAGGTGCGATGGGGGTGGTAAAAGAAAGTATTTTCCCATATATCTCTACTAAGGTGAGTAGGGGTGCTTAACAGGATGGACTGGTGAGGACCAAACCAAAGCCCACATTTTAAGGGCCAAGAAATTGCCAGCCCATTTAATCCGGCATTAAATAAGTCCAATATGTGGACAGGACTGGCCTGCTGGCCGGCCACCATTGCATAAAGTTCTTTAAAAAAATTCCAAATACCAAATAATATACATATCATCCATAATTAATTTTTAATTTAAGAAATAAATTATCACTACTTTCCGGGGGGAATAAATCACTACAGTAACTAAATTACTCACATAAACCACATGAAAGAAATATGTCTTTAATAACACTAGCAGAGAACATCTAAACTAATAATATTTATGACTGCAAGTAAAAAAGATGTAAAAATATTTAATTCAAACCACATTGTTTTCACATTGCAAATAGTATAATGGAAATCAAACTAAGTAATAGATAAAATTAACATAACACGTAAAAACATTTTTCACAGATAAAAAAATGTATGCTGTATTGTTAAAAATAATAAATTAAACTTAAAATTAATTAAATAAACCAACAAAAATATCAAAAAAAACATGTTTTCATGTTGACGTTGGAATACTATATCAAAAAAAAAGTAAATTTGGGTCTTAATAAAACATTCATACCAAATAGCAATCAACAAAAAACATAAATCAAACAATTTTTTTTGTAAATACATTCAAATAGACAACTATTTTATTGGACCAACAAATATAAACAACATAAAAATACAAATTATTTATAATGAAATAAGAACGCCTCTGTGAATAGGAGTGAGCATATACTTCCATGACTGGAAATAAGGAATCACGACACTGAATCTATCTCAAAAAATGGAAAATCAAATGAATTATGATTTAACAGAAACAATATGCTGAGAAAAATAGGGAAACACAAATTATGTCTAACTTGGAGAGGTGAAAGGAGGAGGAAGGTAGTCGACAAATATTAGGGTTTATCCCTCTCACTCGGTTGTAACTTATCCAAAATCTTATCTGAAAACATGCAGTGGGGAAAAAGTAAGGGTTGGGAAGATTAAGTTAGGGTTTTGGGTGGAAGGATTCAAACAAGAGGAAACCTCCAAACAGTTTTTGTAGAACAAGTGTGAATCTGGTGGGTACGACGGGATGTCCCACTACAATAGGAGAGTGAGCATCAAGCCGGCGGAGGGAGGTAAGCGATTCAGAGCAGCATAAATTCTCTAGGTGGGAGATGGAACAATGAAGAGAGTGGAAGGAGGTATTGGGGGAGCATGGTGGGACAACATGCGATGTAAGAGGGAAGGGAGGGGAGGTACTGCAGTTTAATATGGTTTGTAAGAAAAGTGTTGGGGTGCAATGAAAATCAATCAATCAATCTAATATTGTATGGGGAAACCTAGAAGACTCAAAAAAATCTATCTAATTATTTTTGTAAGAAACAGTATTTGTTTTGGTTTCATTTAAGTGATTTTAAGATCCTCTAAATCTGAAATGTTTCATGGAATTCAATAATGGAACACTGTAAGGGAGGTCGAGCAGTTAAAAATTCTATAGTAGGGAGTTGTGAAGAGATACAAGTGGAAATTGTTGGTATAGGGATTAGTAAAGATCCACCTCACTGTAAAGAGCAATAATGTGAACCTAATATTTTTTTTGAAGGAATGAAAAGAGGCCATTATAGTAAAAGATATTTCATAGGGGAGGACTATAAGTATGATGGAAGCATGAGAGACTAAAGACTTTTGAAATAAATCCAAGCGGCATTCGGCCCTTGTATCTGACAATCAAGCTGCATGGTTGTCATTGCCACCACCAAATCCTGCACCATGGATATGTTTGGATGTTTGGAACTTTGGAAATGACAAAAAGGTGCCATATGACAATCTGATAAAATATCTCATGAATGGAGTGGGAGTTCCCTATAGTTTCACCTTCTCACCTTGTGAATAAAGAGGTTTTATGATAGTGGAATTGAGAGGTATATGGGTGATAATAATATAGGGTGGGGAAAATATGTAAATTCTTTGTTAGTTTGTTAGTTTTTTAGAAAGTTATTGGGGAGTTGTCTAGAAGGTTCTAGAGGAGTCCATAAATAAGGAACTTGTGGGAGCTGCACCTTTTAGGGAGTTCTTTGTCCTTCATTCCTCCTCCTCTTTCATTCCTAATTCTTCTTCTTCTTCCTTTCTTCTTCTATCTATTATTTACTCTAATTTATACTTCATTTAATTGAAGTGCTAACTATTATTATCTCTCTCCCTATTGATTCATATCACCTAATGTCTCTAACCAGAATTAAACATAATCCTTTGAAAAAAATATCCATGAAGATGTTGGTTTTTACAAGAAAATGACACCACACTTCTCATGTGCTCTCAGGACTCCTAAGATGACACCGGCAAAATTTTGTGTTGTTGCCATGGGACAGACTGATCCAAAAATTTCATAAGTTGGTTCAAAAAAAGATTCAAGAGTTCATAGATGTTGAAATGGAAACCATACCTCATAGCGAGGTAGGATGCTCTATTTATAGATGATAAAATAAGTACAATATATTACTCGCACCGATGTGAGACATGAATATTAAAAATATTCAATACTCTTAACCCTCCCCCTTAAGCTTAGACATATAATTTTCATTCCTAGCTTGTTACATAAAAATTGGACACATGGTACATGCACCCCTTATGTGATAATATCTAAAAGTTGACCAAAGGATGTTAACATGGATAAAGTGATATTTTTCTCAATGTTTTCTTGAGCAAAGTGTCAATAAACATCAATATGATTTGTCCGCTCATGAAATATTAGATTTTTGGCCATCTTGATATAAGCTTAATTGTCACACTAGATATGTGTCAGTTTCTTAAAAATATAATCAATCTTCTATAGAATTTTTTGTGCCCAAACAGTCTCTACAATCACATATGTCAGGGAATAATGCTCTGAATCTGCACTTAATCAGGAGACAACTGTTTACTTCTTACTTCTCCATGAGATCAAATTTCCTCCAAAAAATACTGCAAAATCAGACATAGATCTCCTAGAAAAGGAAAATCCAACATAATCTGCATCACAAAATGCCAAAATATCTTTATTTACACAATTAAAATATAGAAGACCTAAACTTGCATAGGGTTTTCATTGGGGATTCCATAAACAGAATTTTCTAACAACATAAGAAATATTGGGTCGAGTCATCATCAAATACTTGAGCTTCCCAACATGTCGTCTATATTTGTTGGGTGAAGGAAACATCTCGATGTCAATATGAAGTGATTTTTCTCCAGGTACGAGGGGAGAGTCAACCGAATCAACTCAAGTCATTCCAGTCTACTGAAAAAGATCAAGAATATACTATCTGAGATAGAAAAAAATTGGTACATCTGGAGACCTCAATCCCTAAGAAATGTCATAGTGGACCCAAATCCTTTATGTGAAAATTATGATGATGGATTTGAGTCGATCAATGTCAGAAATATCACTATCAGTAATGACAATTTCATCCATAGACTATCAAGAGAATGTTCTCTCTTGAAGGATTGATGATAGAAAATAGAAGAATATTTTATTCTTTGACACATGTCAAAGCTAAGAACAACGGTCCAAAAGCACACGAACTAAGAACGAGGTGACTGTTTGAGGTCATACACTGATAGATGATTGTGAAAAACCTTGAAAGACTCCCCCTGAGCAACAAAGTCTGGTGATTCCTCTATATAAACTTCTTTATCAAGAAAACCATGAATTCTTTTTAACATCCTGCTAATGAAGAGGCAAGTGATAGGAGGAAAAAAAGATATAAATAAGCGAATCGATGTCATATTAGCTACCTAATGAAAGGTATAAAAGTAATTGATGTCATTCATCTACACATAAATCTTGGAAACAAGCCAGGCTTTGAGACACGATTAAGAACCACTGGCATTGACACACACAATATAGATCCACTTGTAACCAAAAACCTATTTATCCGATGGGATATGGAAAATATCCCAAATATGATTGTTTTCAAAGACCTGAAATTCATCCTGAATTCCCTTTAACTATTCAGGATGGGATTTTATCTCACCTATAGTGTGCGGTGTCGAGTGAGCAACCTGTGTTGCAATATCATCAGTGGTAGCCACAGATAATCCCTGATAATATTGACATGAGTGTAAACCTTTGCAAAACACAAAAGGAAACTTCAGTGATGAAGGATCAGGAGCAGATGAATCGTTAGTTGTGGTATCAGCATCAGGCCCTAGAGTGGTAGGTGTTCTAGATCGACAGGAGGGTTTGCACCAGGAGACGAAACAATTTGGGGGTTGTTTCACAGGTAGCGGTTATATTCTTGAGGGATCAGCCTAAAGGGAGGGTAAATGCGCAGGAGGCGTCACACAGGAACCATCAAACATGAGGCATCACACAGGGAGCTGTCACGCAGGGAGGGGTCATCGCAATGGAGGTGCAGACATGCATAGGGTGGAAGGGACCATCGTGCAGGGGGTCAGTATGAAAGGAATCTTCATGTAGGAGGTGGGACGTGTAGGGAGGGGCAACAGGAAAAGATAGGCACACACTAACCATCCTCTGATTCTATATTGAATTGGAAACCGTATCTCACAACGAGGTATGATTCTTTTTTTATAAATGAGAAAAGTAATACAATAGATAGCTCACACCAATGCGGGACAAGAATATTAAAAATATCTAATACTCTTAACAATAGATATATGATAATAATATTTAAAATAATTTTAGTGTCTCTGGCATTAGATTAACCATTTTAAGAGGGTTGTATTGTCTCTCTCATTCCTTGATAAGATGAAAATTTACCATTTCCATGGAAATCCAAGTTTTCCAGGAAACCTGCCTAGATGAAATAACACTCTCGGCTATCCTTTAAATTTACATTGATCGCCTACAACTATCCTAGTACTTAGCAAATCATTTTTTATTTATGATTGAGGTTTTACTGGGTGCTCTTGGTTGCAGCTGTCAATGCCAGCTCGAAGAGTCTCTCTTCTTCCCATTAATAGCCATACACTTGCAGCCACAGGTTCAGACCAGGTCATAAATGTTCACATAGAGGTTTAAAATCATTTGTATGGGAAAGCATAGATCCCCAGAAGGGTGGGAAAGTATTGGAGTAATGGGAAATTGTATTCCTTCAAGAGGATGATGACTTGTAAAGCTTTGTCGGCCAGTTATCTCAATGGGGAAGGATTTGTATCCTCCAAAACTATGTTTTTGGAAGGGTTAACAGATGGGATACCAATTATGGTATTAATTAAAATATGATCCATCCATAATTTATGTGCAGGGTTTGTGATGGGAACCAGTGATTTCAATTAAAACCTAAGAATGTGAGCTCAGTGTTCAGAAACAGGAATAATTGTAGGAGTTAATGAACCAAAAACTATATAATTCCTTCGATCCCCTTAAAAAATGATTGCAATTATATCATATCCTAATGGTATTATTATTATTAAACAAATCTACTAGAAAAAGAATACTGACAAGGCAGTTTTAACAAAACAATACCAGGTCATACACATATCAACAAAATAGTAGTCACAATACCAGGATCGAGGGTCTTCTTGGAATTTTTTTTAGTAAAACACCGAAGCATTCCACAAAAATTCTATCCTAGTGATAGTGTTATGCACGTATTCAGAAGTTCAGGGAAATGATAAACTATATCAGGCCTATAATCTGTTGTTTTTACTCCATGTATTTGGAGAAAATCGGAATGGTCATCCAAGTTCAAAATTTGAAAATCTGCATGAACCAAAAAGGATAATAAAAATCATTAAGTAGACAAAGGAATCAAATAAATTGTAGTGATAACTTGAACTACACAAAAAATAAGAAGTAAGACATAGAAGCATGTGAATAATAACATGAATAATTCCTAAACATTCCACCTGATAGAAAAAAACTATAAAGAATTCTAACAAATAGGGAATTAAAAGAAAATTTTGCACCTTTACAACTTTTCCAACTTCCAATGATGCGTTTTCAAGGACAAAGATAGCCCCCGAATTTGAGGTGGCTTCAGATGGGAAAACCAGAATACCAGGAAGTTCATTAACAACCCCCTCCTCCTCTTCGACTCTCTCTTCTATATCTTCACTGTTGTGGTTTGGACCCTTCCATGGGTGCTTCATCCTCTTGTCTTTGTAGGCTCGTATCATCTATTAGAACACACTCCAGTAGAGACGGGCGTATAAAAGGGAAGAACATTCCAAAGCAGGGAGGAGAAAGGAATTCGACTAAGCCTCTCTTGAAAATGGAGTGTCAAATAAGGGTGTTCGGATTTTCTAAAACCTACCAAAACCCTTGGTAACCAAAATAAACTGATAAATTAACAGAACAGAGTGTAACATTCAAAAATGAGGTATTTGGTGTATAAATTCACTCAATTTAAAAAAATAACTAGGATTTTAATATATACATATAAGATAAAGGAATGAATAGAAATATGCGACCATCAAAAAAGATAAAACAATAAATAAACAAAATTAAAAACTTAAACTGATTACAAGGTGCCAGAAAGAGAGATTTAGGGGGAAGGGGGGACAAAAATAAAATGAAAAAATTCCTAATTTTCTAGAAGGATCAAGGAGGGATACTTCATGTTTGGTTCAATTCAACAATTCACAACCACACAATCAACAAAACACTAATTTTTTCATCAATGTAGAACCATGTGATCAACAAAAGATGATATCCGGACTCATATGAAATAAAATGTTAATAACACTAATACTAGTTTAATCCCAAAAACAAAGGAAAATTCATAGATAAAGGAATAAAATCAACAAACCCAGAATAGAAAATCTATTAGTAATCAGAAGGCACATATTTGAAAGGATTTTAGCACACTCATAGCCAAAGATAAGGGTAAAAAATAGTGAATGGTAGATTCCTTAGATGTAGAATAGATAAGCTTTGTTCATGGGTAAAGGGCCTGTAAGTGCCGGGTGTAAGAGAGAGAAGGTGGGATGGGGGAGGGAAAAGAAAGTATTTTCCCAAATGAAGGCGATGAGGATATTATATCCCTCGATATCACTATCAAGTTGGTAGAGATATACAGGGATAAAATATCCTCATCTCTTTCCTAGGGGAAAATACTTTCGTTTCCCACCCCTATCCCACCTTCTCTTTATTACACTTGGCACCTCCCCTTCCCTTTACCCATGAATAGAGCCTCTCCATTCTGCATCTGAGAAATTTGTCTTTAACTATTTTTTATCCTTATCTCTGGCTATGAATGTGATAAAAGCATTTCAAATACAGGCCTTCAGATTACTAATAGATTTTCTCTTCTGGGTTTGTTGGTTTTAGTCCTTTATCTATGAATTCTCTCGTGTTTTCAATATTGAACTCGTATTAGTGGTATTAACGTTTGATTTTGTCTGAGTCAGGATATTATGTTTTATTGATCACAGGGTTCTGCATTGATGCCACAATTAGGGTTTTTTGGGTGGGTGGTTATGCATTATTGAAGTGAACCAAACATGAAGGATCCCTCCTTGATCCGGCCATCACATTATGCATTTTTTTCTCTTGATCTTTTTCCCCCCTTGCCCCTAAATCTCTTTTTTGGGCACCTTTTAATCAGTTAAAAGTTTTTTAATTTTTTTATTGATTGTTTTATCTTTTTTGATGGTCTCATATATCTGCACTTTAATTTATATTGTATGTATCTATTCAAATCCCAGTTATCTTTTTAGATAGAACACATTCATACTCTTAAAATCTCATTTTTTTCATGCGACACTTGGTTGGTTTGGTTAATTTATCAGTTTAGTTAGGTTACCAATGATTTTTGTAGGTTTTAGAAAATCCACACACCCTTATTTGACACTCCTGTTTCAAGAGAGGCTTGATCGGCTTCCTTTATCCTCCCTGCTTTGACCTATTCTTCTCTTAGATACAACCGTTTTTTCTGGATTATGTTCTAATAGATGGTACATACCTACAAATCTGAGGGGATGAATCACATGTGATCAACAAAATACGATATCCTGACTCAGATGAAATAAAACATTAATAACACTAATACCAGTTCAATCCAAAAAACAAGATATAATTAATAGATAAAAGACTAAAATCAACCAACCCCAAAGAGGAAATCGATTAGTAATTTGAAGTCACATATTTGAAAGGATTTTAGCACACTCGTAGCCAAATATAAGAATACAAAATATTGAAAGGTTGATTGCTCCGATGAAGAGCAGAGAGGCTTTGTTCACGGGTAAAGGGAAGGCAGGCACCAGGTGTAAGAGAGAGAAGGTGGGATGGGGGAGGGAAAAGAAAGGATTTTCCCACAGAAAGGATATGAGGATATTATATCCCTGAATATCTCTACCGAGCAGAGTCGGCCCAGGAAAAATCGTTTCCCAAGGTTGTCATTCAAAATGTTTCTCTTGTATTTTGTTAAAAGACAAAAATCAATGATCATATTGAATAATCATATCAAAAAATGATAATCACTATAATAAATATAAAAAAATTCTAACATGATTTTATCTATGATGTAGGATGAAGGAAACTTGACTCGATGAAGCACCCCCTATGAAGATGTCAACCCTTAAAACACCTATAGCTTCTTCGAGAACAATGTGATCCACCACGATCCATAGGCTGCCTCGGGATGACGCCATAGGCACCACCACCTTTGAATGACGCACCACCACCTCGACAAACCCCTTGTACGACGATGCGACTAAAAATGAATTGGGTGGCACCATGAGAGATGGATGTAGGGAAATGGCAGCAATGGGAGAGAGAAGGCAGATAGTTGGCCCCTCTCACTAGTTTCCCTAGTCCACGGGCTCACGGGGCTTGCCCTTGAGCCGACCCTACTACCGAGGTGAGTAGGGGTGCTTAATGGACTGGACCAGTGCAGACCAAACCAAAGCCTTCATTTTACTGGCCAAGAAATATCCAGCCCATTTAACCCGAAATTAAATGCAGGCTCAAAAAAGTTCAATCTGTGGACAAAACTGGCCAGCGGGCCAGCCCGCATTGCATAAAATTCTTTAAAAAAATTCCAAGGACCAAAAAATGTACATATCATCCATAAGTCATGTTTAATATAAGAAATAAATTATAACTAATTACAGGGAAGAAAAATAAAGCACTACAACAACTAAATTACACATATAAACCACATGAAAGTAATATATATTACATAACACTAGCAGAAAACATCCAAACTAAACACTATTTATGATAGAAAAAGTAAAAAAGACATGCAATTATTTAATTCAAACCACATTGTTGCCACATTGCAACCAGTATAATGGAAATCAAACTAAGTAATAAGTAAAAATTAATATACCACATAAGAACATTATTCAGAGATAAAAACATGTATGATATATCATTAAAAATAATAAACTAAACATAAAATGAATTAAATGAACAAACAAAAATATAAAGCAGTCTTTTTTTCATGTTGATGTTGGAATATTATATCAAACCAAAGGAAATTTGGGTCCTCAAAGTAAATCAATAAAACATTCAGATCAAATAACAATCAACAAAGAATATAAATCAAATGAAATAATTTTTTCAAATACATTCAAATATAAAACTATTTTATTTGACCATAAAATATAAACAACATAAAAATACTGATTATTGAGAATGAAATAAGAACACCTCTGTGAGAAAGAGGAGTGAACATATACTGCCACGACTAGAAACAAAGAATCATGAAACTGTATCCATCTCAAAAAATGTAAAATCAAATTAATTGGGATTTAATAGCAATAATATAATGAAACAAATAGGAGAACACAAACTATGTCTTACCTTGAGAGGTGAAGGGGGGAGTAAGTTAATCAAAATAGATTAGGGTTTATCCCCCTCACTTGGTAGCAGATTATCCAGAATCCTATCTGAAAGCATGCAGTGGAGAAAAAGGAAGGGTCAAACAGATTTAGATAGGGTTTGGGTCAGACGGATTTGGAAAAATAGGAAATATCCAAATGGTTTCGGTGGAAGAAGTGAAAATATGGTCAGTATGATAGGATGGCCCACTACAATAGAAGAGGGAGTGTTGAGCCGATAGAGGGAGGGAAGGGAGTTGAAGTGGCCTGAAATCTCCAGGTGGGAGATGGAATGACGGAGAGGGTGGGAGGAGGGATTGGGGCACGTGGGACTATGTGCGATGTGAGAGGGAAGTGAGGGGAGGTCTCGTTGTGTAATATGGTTGGTAAAAAAAAGGGTGTGTGGGGTGGGCATTAAAAATAAATCAATATTTTTTAATTGTGTGTTATGACCATAAATCCTTATTTTCCCAAATAAAAATCAATCAATCTTTTTAAAAATCAATCTAATTTTTTATGGGGAAGAACATAAAACTCAAAAAAATGAACCTAACTATTTTTATAAGAGAAAAAATATTATTTTTTGATTTATTGATGTTATTTCTAAGATCCTATAAAGTAGAATCGTCCTTGTGAAATTCAGTATTGGCTTCTTCACATGTATCAAATCTTTCTTTATTGAATTCATGTTCTAAATATCTATGTGGGAGATTGAACGAAAAAGAGAGTGGGAGGAGGGAGTGGGGGTGAGTGGGACTACATGTGATGTGCGAGGGATGTGAGGGGAGGTTTCATTGTTTAATATGGTTTTTAAAAAACAAAAAAGGGGGTGGGGTGGGGGTGGTGGAAATGAAATCCATTCAATCTTTTTTAATTTCATGTTATGACTATAAATCATCATTTTCCCAAATAAAAAACAATCAAATTTTGTATGTGGAAGTGCATGAAACTAAAAAAAATCAATCTAATTATTTTTATAAGAAAAAAAATATTTTTTTGGGTTTCATTGAAGTGATTTTTATGGTTCTCTAAAGCAAAACCATCTCTGTGAAATACAATGTTTACTTCGTTACGTGTATCAATTATTTCTTGATTGAATTCATGTTATAAATCTCTAAGTGGGAGATGGAATGACAGAGAGAGTGGGGGGAGGGAGTTGGGTCACGTGGGACTGCATGAAATGTGCAAGGGAAGTGAGGGGAGGTGTTGTTGTTCAATATGATTTGTAAAAAACAAAAAAAAAGTGAAAGAATTGTGTTCTAATGATTGTTGTCTGTTTCGTATATTGAATTACAACACTTCAACATTGATAAGAATAGTTTTATATTGGAATATGTATAGGTTTGCCGGAAATCTAAACTCATCATTCTCTTACATATTAGAGAATTTCTTTCATTAAAATTTGTACATCCATAAGAAAAGAATATATGAATATTATTCAATTACCCAAATTAGTATATATCTTAGCTCTAAAGTTATTGTTGATATAAATTTCATAACCTGTTTTTTGAAGAGGACAGTCACAATAGATCTATCATTATCATTGATTAATAGTTGGGCTTGGTATATGAGAGAATATAGTATTCCAGTTAGACTGAGTTTAAATTTATATCAAAGATGTCATAAATTGATATTTTTGCAATGCACCATTCAATGTCTCAACAAATTATGTAAGATATAAATGTAAATTTTTTTATATTATAATAACAAAATGTTTTAAAATTATTAACGATATATGAAATCTGTTGGGTGTTAATTTCTATGACATTCTTTTAAAGTGAATGATCCTTGGAAACTACACCGTGACAGTCCGAAAATGTCCTAAAAATTGAATATAAGCTTGAAAATTTAGGGAGACTACCTTGAAATAGTTTATAGAGGTGATGCATTATAGTTATGATGCCAAATTTTTCCATTCAAGTGATCTACCTCCATTCTAAAAGAAATGCTTTGTTCGTAATACTAGTTGTACTTACTATGAATTTTTTCACTATAGCCATCATTGTGCACTTTGTAACCTGTAATCCAAGAAATTCATCATTAATGTGTACCATGATTTAACTGTGTTTTTGATGAGTCAAGAGTAAAAATTTAACTACCACTAATGAAATCCATTATCCAACATTAGTGTATGATCTAATTTCTTCAATTTTTTCCTCTTATCAATCATCCAGAATAATTTTCGAAATGATATAGAACATATATAGGATCTTGTTCTCATGTTATCACATGTTTCTGTAGTATTTTCACCACACCAATGAGTAAATAATGTTAATAAATTTTTAAAAGAAACATATGCCCTATTTTAAGAAGATTGAAGCATTAATATGTTAATGTAGAGATAAAATTTGAAAAGTTACCATGACCATCATCTTAGCGAAAATACATCATCATATAGTAAGTTACAAATGATATATTGTAACATCCCAGGTAAATAAAAAATATAACATTTTCATATTTATTAATATTTTTGAATTAAATATTAATTTTACTTTAAATTGGATTCTATTTCTGATAGCATACTCGACATTCAACAACAGGTTTCTTTGAAATCTTATGTTTCACACAACTTTGAGTAATACCGAGAAATAATATAATATTATTATTATTTTAAATGGTAGTTAACACCTAGAAATTTTATTGGCAGGAATGAACATAATGAACTACAATATGATTATACATGTTTCTTAAAAGTCTTTACCTTTATCCAATAAAATTTAGAGGCCAAAAATGTGAATGAATCCAATTTGAAGCATAAATACTCTAATATTCCTTAAAAGGTCGATTTACCGCCTTTTATGGTGAATAATTTTTAAATATATATTTTTTCACTTTTATATATTCTATTTGAAAAAATATATATTTTTTAGAATTGGGACAACAAAATTTACTTTGGATGAAATTTTGGTATTTTTCTGATAATGTTCATTTTTAGATGAATAGTGAAAACTGATGCATTTTAATTCAAAACTACCATTTAATATAATTTATTTAATTGGTTTTAAAGTATAATTAGATTATATTTTTACCATTTAATCTAGTTTGGTTCATTGGAAGTAATTTCAATTTTAAATTTGATATAAACAAGTGTCAATATTTTCATAGTTATTATTTATTAAAAACATGCTTTTATTTTGATAAAGGAATTAATTTAAAATTAATCTCTGGAACTTCTGTGTTTTGAATTTGGAAAAATTAATTCTATATTTTGAATCAAGAGGTCCAAATTGAGTAAATAGGTATCTTTTATTTTTATACATTATGAATAGTAACTTCAGTAAATATTTTATTTACCATGGTTAAAGGCTAAATATGGTAAATAAGGGTAAAAAATAATATTATGATTATAATAAATTACCCTAAAACATGTCCTAATCCTATTTTATGTTACATGTCCGACCATGGGCATCTTTGGGTCGATTTTGGGACCCCATGGAGCCACTTGTAAGTGAAAATGACACTTTATAAAAATTAATTTAAAGTTAAGGAAAATGTGACATAAACATATATCTCATAGTAAAACAATTTTTATAATGAATTATATAGGTGATATTTTAGATTATAAATAGAAATTAGAAATATAAAAATATTTTATATATCATGGTACTTTATTTATAATTTTTATACATCAAATAAATAAATTTATTTATGGGATAATGATGATGTAATGATTACGTCATTAATGGATGTTTTAAATAAATTAGATTATAAATATTAAAATAAATTTATTTTAAAACATTTTATGCCAAAAAAGAATTTTATGGATGATTATAACATGTTATCACTGAATTAATGTAGGTTTTTTGAAATAATAATGTTTTTATATATTTTTTAAAAGTCATGATTTCAATAGTTTATAAATTGACATAAATGAGTTTTTAAAATGAATACTATTTTATTAAATGATAAAATTATCCTAAAAATATAAGAGTGATCCAAATGAAATATATTATGTTAAAAATGTCATTAATGATCCATTTTCGGTCTTTGGGAATTTTATAGTAACTAATTTAACCACATAGAATGAATATACAAGAAAACATGATAAAATTTAAATTAGTTAATTAAGGGTTAAAGCTAAATGATATGGTTAAAAATGAAACCAGAACTTGTCTAAAACCTATTAGTTGAGTGGATTTAGAATATTAGTCACCTTATATTATAATTAAATTAGTTGGGGGATTTTTTAAATCGAAATTCACTTTATAATAAAATAATATTTTCAAACATTCCTAAAGACCCCCTTCCTCTTATAAAAGGTCACCACCTCTAACCCATTACTCACACCTATGAAGCCGCTTGGATCATCCAAAATCTTTCCAAATAATCTCTCCACATCCCTATATTACTCCTAGAATTATTCCCCTTTTCATGAGGAAATTCAAGAGAGGCATTTGGCTCAAATCAAAAGAAGTTACCGGATTTGAGGTAACATCTTCTCTCAAGTTTCTTTCCAGTATTTTTCCTTCTCAACTCTCTATGATCTTCGTATTATTTTTTTATGTAACAAAATCAGTATCATAAATATACTAGTTTGTTTTTATAATAATTATTATAACTTCACTTACACACATCTACATCTAATGGATACGAACATACTTTTTCTGTGTACGACGAACTGTTGCCTCACGAAATGACGATTGTTCGATTTTACACTACCACCTCTCATGGTTTCCATTATGATGGAACATTAATTATATTTGATATTTATTATATTTATCTTATCTATATTATTATTATTTAATTATCATTTATAACATACTTTTATGATTTTCATGTTGTATAAATACGATAATTTCATTTGAGGAAGTGCGGACTACCGCCCCTCAAAGTGATATGACTTGTTTATATCATACATGGAAAGTATACAGGATGGTGTTAATGAACTTATGTAATGTATATAAAATATTATATTATAATTTAATAATAATATAAATATGTATAATTTGGTTTTTATTCCTTTAAAAATGAAAAAAATGAAATGGAAATAGCGTTCATGCGTACGTACGGCTTACCGTCTCCATGAACGGTGCATTTAATTTTCATATATCCAAATGATATGGACTATAATAAATAAATATATAATGGATATATATGATTTATATGATATCTAAATAATTATTATAATTATTATGGTAATGGACTTTTGACCTCTTCGACAATCTGTAATTATAACAAGTCCATTTTTGACTCAAGTTCTGAACATCGAAAAAATGTCTGATATGAAATAAAATAATTAACAAATTGTTAGATAAAGGTAATAAGTGATATAAAATTAATAATAAACTTTAAAATGGTTATTAATAAAGTTTTAATTAAATTAGGTTTATTATTCAGGAATAACAAGGAACATACAAGACAATTCAGACTCGAAGTAAGGGGTTTTCATCTCACTTTTTATTCCAGTGAAATTCATGCTATATTTTCCATTTTTTCATTTTGTGTGGTGTATGTACTTCCCATGATTTTATTAATTGTGTAATATAATTTAATTTATGGTTATTTACATCTTCATTGTATGATACTTATTTCATGTGGTGTATGTTTCGTAAGTTACCAAATCGATAAGGGAACCTTTCACCCTCATCTTTTAGTTAAAGACTTATTTTATATTATGTATTTTAAATTTATATTTTATTATGTTGGGATATGTTATTATATATCCTTATTTCTTTAAATTTTATGTTCATGTTATTAGAGACCATTTTACCTCTCATCAACTCATTTTCTGAATTTTTAAGTGATGTCTTAGGCTGCCGAATTTTTGTAAGGGAACTTCTTAACCAAATTTCCATTATTTGGGTTAAACTTATACTTCATGATTATGTCGTGATATTAATATGTGTGAATTACCTCTGATTTTTTTACACTTAATATCCACTTATATTGGGTGTATTTATATTTTTCACACATAATTATGTCATTTATTTATCCTTAATCTTATGGTACAATCTTTGTAAGGAACTACGTCTCAATCTCCTTTCATTGAGCCATATCTTGATATTGTGCACCATTATTATCCTATAAGGTGTATATACAACCATTTTGACATTTTATATAATTAATTGATATATTATCATGAAATTTATAGTTTTATTTGATGTTATTTTTTAATTATTTTTATTCAAGATTTTCTCAAGTGGTAAAGGATTATTTAACTGAAACAACATTTTAATTTTTTTAAAGATTTAATTCTATAAATTATTCTCTTTCATGTTCATGTTTTAGAAATTATTTTAAGGATTTAATTATATGTACATGAGTGTTTTAAAGTGTAAAATCCTTTCAAAATTTTCAAAGTGATACGTGACACTTTGATTCAAAACTATTCTTTTTCAATGTTTTAAATGAACTGATTATGTCAATATCTTGAAATGATATCTTGTGATTGCAATGTGGAAATGTTATCTTTCATTTATGCTTGTTTTATGTATTATTATTATGTTATACTTCATGGGAATTGTTTATGTATATGTTTGGTTCCGTGATAATCCTAGGGAGGGTGAGCCTAAGATAGCTCTCTAATTAATTGGGTAACGTGACAGAGGTAAATGTTAATATTTCTCCTAAGAGATTTAGGGTATATAATGTGATGATTATTCCAATGTAAATCCCTATGTAGTTTTAAAATCTACAATGTAAGTATGATATTGATGTCACAAGTTACCTTTATTATTTATTATTTCTATGTTTTATTCCTAAATCTTATGATTTCATGAGGTATGTTAAAGAGCTTATGTTTTGTATGTATTGATGGACTAATGTTTTCGTTCTTAATCATATAACCCTTACTATGATTTTTATGCTCATCCCAAATTTTTGAAATATTTTTCATAGGGTATAAGGAGGGGTAAGATTAAGGATGAATTTGAGAATATTTATATCAAGAAAAGAATTCTAGTTTTCTTTTAAGGGTTTTTATTTTATGAAAAAAATGGATTCTGAGTAGGAGTGTCTACTTTGTAATTTTTGAGATGTAATGTAATAGTTATGGCCTAATTCTCTAAAATTACAAACCTGAAAAGATACTCAATTTTAATTCCTGATTTTACTCAAGGATAAGTAATGTTCTAAGGCTGGGGCCATATAGTTGGTATGAGAGGTCAGTTTAGACAACTTTAGGGATTATGAGTTTTTTTTAGAAACATGGTTAGACTCTATGTCTACTCTTTAAGTTAAATCCTTATTTTGTAACTTTTTAGGATCAAGGAATATCTGTTAATAATGGAAGTAGAAGTATCTCAAATTTTATTCCTATCTCTTCCTGATAATTTCCTTTAAATAATTATTGCAATGTCATGTCCATATGATTCTGAAAAATTTTCTAACATACAACTCACTTGAAAGAAATTGTTTGAGATATCAAACACCTCCACTATACCTCAATAACATCGTGGATCATGGGTTGTATTTAATCAAATCTTGTTTTCAAAATATTCTCATATTTTCATGAAAGGTAAATATTATCAAGTCATTTTAAAATATTTTACCTTATCAGAAGATTTTGTAGTATATTATGATTTTGAAAATGGTGCTGAATAAGGAGAACCTTAAACAACCTATTTATATTTTCTTTTAAATTATAGTCTTTCAGCACATACTTATGGTATTTTAAAAGGACCATTGATTGAATGATTCAACTCAAACTTGGTCTGAATGTCTTATAGAAAGCATGTTTTATCTTATGTTTTGAAATTATGTGTCATACATGATTATTTTCTGAAACTATTTTTCTGTGAACACCCATATGACCCAAGTTGTACGAGGTGTATTTAGATATTGGAAGAAGATGAATTTGAATGATCTATAAATCATTGTTGCAATGCATGGACTATCTATCTACGTGAACAAGATGAAGATGAAACCAGGTGGACACCTTGATCAAGTTACGATGTTATTTATTTGGAAATAGTTCTATTTTATGGAGGTAAAAAAATGTAAATATATATACGACTTCATGAATTGAGATATTGATGTCATCATGAGTTGGGATAAAAATGAGTGGTATTAGAAAAACATTGAGGTTAAATCATGTTAAGTTTATTTTTATGTTTTATAAAAAGGGACAACACATAAGATGGGTGACAACCCGTCACGTCCAGCAAGGCCGCAGGAATCGAAACCACAACCGAATGGCAATAAGGGTTCATCGCCTACTAATGGCCTATGTGAATTCCCTGGTTATTATGACTTATTCTTTTTAGTTATATGATTTTATTGATCAAGAATAGTTGATTTCAGATTTTATGTTTTATCAAATGGATATTCTTAGTATAAGAAAATGATTTGGTGATTAAGTGATAGAGGTTATTTTGGAAGACGTTTTCTCTTTTGGGAACACTATATGCCTAAGGAAAATAGAATAATATGGGATTTCATTTGAGGAGTAATGGTAGAATTTTATTTTGGAATAATATATGTTTTTATTGTGGACATATACAAATTTAAGTTATTAATGTAAATGATTAACCTATCTTGGAGAATCTGTGATTTGGTTAATTACTTTTCAGTATGAGACTTTAGGAGTAGTCGATGTTATTTGGAGATAAATGTTAAGATTTATCATGGAAGACTATGTGATAAAATTATTCTTAGTTTTGGGTTTCAACATTATTTTGGAATATATTGAAGTATTTTCGGTACAATTGATTATTGAATCATATTTGGTGAACTTTGGGCATTGTTTGATCAATTTTGGAGATTAAGAGTAGTATTTCCTTTTATAAAAGATTATCCTTTTGGGGATTATCTGATCTTGTAATAACTATTTTGGTTTTGGTTAATGTCTAATGACATGGGAAATATATAGTTCATCTTTTGTGGATTATGTGATTCTATATAAGTTGATTCTAGTGCATTAGGTGTGACCAAGTCATCTTGAATACTCATCGTTTAGAGAAATGATGAGTTTTTGGTAATAACGGATGAAACTCTACTTGAAAAGTAAGTATATTTCCTTATGTCCTTATTCAAACTCCTAAAAAAATCCTCCAAGTTAATGAAAGGGAACTTAAAACAAAAATATAGTTGGTTCACTATTCCTATTGGGGAATCAAAGACCATTTAACCTATCACATGTTTGTTATTTTCTAGTGGTTAATTTTCTCTTGATCATGTTTTCTATCACTCTCAATCAGAATATAACACTTTGTTTCTCCTCCATATCCATTTTTTCATGGAATAATAGTATGGGTTATCTCAGGTAACCATAGTACTTCTCTTTCTTTCTTTTAATGTGATTGTTTTGTTGACTCTTTTTTTATTGTGAGACTTTTAATGAAGTTTTCGAGCCTTATTTTAAAATTGTGAGGAAGCAATTCCCAAAAGGGAGGAAGGATGTAACATCCCAGGTAAATTAAGAATATGAAATTTTCATATTTATTAATATTATTGAATTAAATGTTAATTTCACTTTAAAGTGGATTCTATTTCTGATAGCATACTCATTACGCAACAACAATTTTTTTTGAAATCTTACGTTTCACACAACATTGAGTTATAACGAGAAATAATATAATAATATTATTATTTTAAATAGTAGTTAATGTCTAGTAATTTTATTGGAAGGAATGAACAAAACTAACTAAAATATGACTATACATATTTTTTAAATGTCTTTACCTTTATCCAATAAAATTTAGAGGCTTAAAATGTGAATCAATCCAATTTCAAGCATAAATACTCTAATATTCTTTAAAAGTTCAATTTACTGCATTTTGATGGAGAACCCTTTTTAAATCTAGTTTTTTTTCACTTTTATGTGTTCTATTTGAGAAAATTATTTTTTTAGAATCGAGATATAAAAATTTACATTTGATGAATTTTTGGTATTTTTCTGATAATGTTCATTTTTTAATAAATAGTGAAAAATACTGCATTTTAATTGAAAATTACCTTTTAATATAATTTATTTAATTGGTTTTAAATTTTAATTAGATTATATTTTTACCATTTAATCCAATTTTTGTCATTGGAAGTAATTTCACTTTTAAATTTGATATAAACAAGTGTCAATCTTTTGATAGTTATTATTTCTTAAAAACACGTATTTATTTTGACAACGAGAATTAATTTTAAATTAATTTATGAAACTTCTATGTTTTGAATTTGGAAAAATGGATTCCATATTTTTAATCAGGAGGTAAAATTTGAGTAAATGGGTAACTTTTATTTTTAGACATTATGAATAGTAACTTTAGTAAATATTTTATTTACCATGGTTAAAGGGTAAATCTGGTAAATAAAGGTTAAAAATAATATTATGATAATATTAAATTACCCTAACACATGTACTAATCCTATTGGATGATAAATTTTAGACCATGGGCATCCTTTTTTCTATTTTGGGACCCCATAGAGCCACTTGTAAGTGAAAATGAAACTTCATAAAAATTAATTTAATGTTAAGGAAAATGTACCATAAACATATAACTCTTAGTAAAACAATTTTTATAATTTGTTATATAAGTTATAATTTAAACTATAAATATTAATTATAAATATAAAAATATTTTATACATCATTGTATTTTATTTTTAATTTTTAGACATCAAATAAATAAATTTTTTTATGACACAATGATGATTTAATGATTACCTCATTAATTGATATTTTAAATAAATGAGATTATAAATATTAAAATAAATTTATTTTGAAACTTTTTATTCCATACACGAATTTTATGGATGATTATAACTTGTTATATTTTAATTAATGTAGGTTTTTCTAAATAATAAATTTTATATATATTTTGTAAATGTCTTGATATGAATAGTTTATAAATTGACATAAATGAGTTTATAAAATGAATACTATTATATTAAATGATAAAATAATCCTAAAAATTTAAGGTTCTTCTAAATTACATATATTATGTTAAAATTTTCATTAATAATATATTTTGGGTCTTTTTTAATTTTATTGTAACTATATTATCTATATAGCATGGATATACAAGAAGACATTGTAAAAGTTAATTTAGTTTACTAAGGGTTAAAGATAAATGATAAGGTAAAAAATGAAACCAAAACCTATCTAAAACCTTTTGGTTGAGAGTATTTCTAATAATATTCACTTTATATTCTAATTAAATGAGTTTGAGACCTTTTTAAATCTAAATTCAGTTTATAATAAAATAATATTTTCAAACTTTCCTAAGGAGCCCCTCCTCCATCTTATAAAAGGCCACCACCTCTAACCCATTACACACACCTATCAAGAACATTGGATAATCCATACTCTGCCCAAATAATCTCTCAAAATCCCTATATTCTTCCTATAATCCTTCCCCTTGGCAGAAGGAAATTCAAGGGATCCCTTTGGCTCAAATCAAAAGAAGTTACCCGATTTGACGTAACATCTTCTCTGAAGTTTCTATGCATTATTTTTCCCTTCTCCACTCCATTTGATCATATTATTCTTTATTTATATAAAAAAAAACATGTATAATAAATATAATAGTTTGTTTTTATAAGAATTATTTGACCTAGAATTACACACACCTCCATCTAATGGATACAAACAAATTGTTTCTGTGTACAACGAACTACTGCCTCACAAAACGATGATTGTTCAATTTTCCCCTACCACCTCTCATGGTGGACATTATGAAGGAACTTTAATTATATATGTTATTTATTATATTTATCTTATCTCTATTATTCTTTAATTTTCATTTATAACAAACATTTATGCTTTTCATGTTGTATAAATAAGGTAATTTCATTTGAGAAAGTTTAGACTACCACCCCTTCAAAGTGATATGATCCGTTCAAACCATACATGGAACATATTTAGGATGGTGTTAATGAACTTATTTAATGTATATAAAATATTATATTATAATTTCATAATAATATACCTATGTATCATTTTGTTTTCATTCCTTTAAAAATGAAAAAAATGAAATGAATGTAGCATTCATGTGTACGTACGGCTTACCGTCTCTATGAACGATGCATTTCATTTTCATATATCAAAATGATAAAGACTATTATAAATATATATAATATATATATATATATATATATTATATATGATATCTAAATCATTAATATCATTCTGAAGTTAATGGACTATTGACCGCTTGGAAAATTTTTAATTATAACAAGTTCATTTTTTACTGAAGTTCTGAACATCGACAAAATGCCCAATATGAACTCAAATAATTAAATAATTGTTATAGAAAGGTAATAAGTGATATAAAAGGAATAATAAAATTAAAAAAAGGTTCTTAATAAAGAATAAATTAACTCAAGTTTATTATTCAGGAAGAACAAGGAACATACAAGATAAGTCAGACTCGAGGTAAGGGGTTTTCATCTCACTTTTTATTCCTGTGAGATTCATGGTATATTTTCCATTATTTAGTTTTGTGTGGTGTATATAATTACCATGATTTTATTAATTATGTAATATAATTTAATTAATGGGTATTTAAATCTTCAATTAATGATCCTTCTTTCATGTGGTGTATGTTTCTTAAGTTATCAAATCGGTAAGGGATCCTTTCACCCTCCTCTTTTAGTTAAAGACATCTTTTATGTTATGTATTTTAAATTTATATATTTCTTATGTTGGGATATGTTATTTTATATCTATATTGTTTTAAATTTTATGTTCATGTTATGAGATTCCCTTTTCTCTCTCATCAACTAATTTTCTAAATTTTTAAGTGATGTTGTTAGGCTACCGAATTTTTGTAAGAGATCTTCTTAAACCAATTTTTATTCCTTGGGTTAAACTTCTACTTCTTGATTATGTCATGATATTAATATGTATGAATTAACTATGATAGTTTTACACTTAATATCCACTTATATTGGGTGTAATTATATTTTTCACACATAATTAGGTCATTGATTTATCCTCAATCTTATGGTACAATCTTTGTAAGGGACTACGCCTCAATATCCTTTCATTGAGGCATATCTTGATATTGTGCACCATTATTATCCTATAAGGTGAATATACAACCATTTTTACATTTAATATAATAAATTTCTATATTCTAATAAAATTTATAGTTTTATTTGATTTTATTCTTTAATTAATTTTATTCAAGAGTTTCTCAAGTGTTAAAGGATTCTTTAACTAAAATATAATTTTAAATATTTTAAATATTTAATTTTCTAAATACTTCTCTTTAATTTCTGTGTTTTAGAAATTATTTTAAGGATTTATTCATATTGACATGAGTTTTTTAATGTTTAAAATCCTTTTAAAAGTTTCAAAGTGGTACATGACACTTTGATTCAAAACACTTCTTTTTGAATGTTTTAAATAAACTGATTATGCAAATATCTTGAAATGATATCTTGTGATTACAATGTGGAAATGTTATATTTCCTTTATTATTATTTTATAAGTTATGATTATTTTATGGTATTTATGAATTTTTTACGTATATGGGTGGTTCCATGATAAATTTAGGGCGGCTGAGCCCGAGATAGCTCTCTAATGCATTGGGTAACATGAAGGAGATAAACGTTAATGTTTCTCCTAAGAGATTTTGGGAATATACTGTGAGGGGTATTCCAACGTAAATCGCTATGTAGTTATGAAATCTAAAATTTATTTATGATATGGATGTCACAAGTTACCTTTATGATTTATTATTTCTATGTTTTATTCATAAATCTTATGATTTAATGAGGTATGTTAAAGAGATTGTGTTTTGTATGTATTGATGGACTAATGTTTTATTTATTTATCATATAACCCATACTGATCTTTTTATGCTCGTCCCAATTTCTTCAAATTTTATCACAAGGTATAAGGAAGGGTGATATAATGGAATAATTCAAGAATATTTATATCAAGAAAATAATTCTTATTTTATTTTAAGGGTTTTTATTTTATGAAAAAAATGGATATTGTGTAGGAGTGTCTCATTTTTAATTTTTGAGATGTAATGTAATTGTTATGACATAATTCTCTAAAATCTATACCTAAAAATATCCTCAAGGTTAATTCTTGATTTTACTCAAGGTAAAGTAATGCTCTACGTCTAGGGCCTTATATAGATAGTATACAAAATAAATATTCTAATTCAAGATGAGTAAGACAAATGATCACCTCTTTTTAAAAGAATGCACATAGGATTTTTTGGATTGAGTGGAAGCTCTATTGAATTCATATTTGTGGTAATAATTACTGTGTCTAAAGTTTAATGATATTTAATGAATAAAAAATAGCACATTTTTCTTTAGTAATTTGATATTTAATTTTTATGAAATATTGAAAGAACATAATAATGAGTCGCTTTGCACGCACAAGTTATAGAACTGAAATGTTTGTTGGTTCAGTTTCATCTTTCAAAATTATTGTAATTACTTCACCAAATACATCCCAAAAGGTGAAACTGATCATTATTCATATATAAAATTTAAAATTAAATGTAATATAAATTCAATTATAATCTATTAGGGAGATTATGTTTGATAATTGAAATTAAAATTACATGACATCAATTAGTGTTAGTTTCATTCTCCTTTTATTTACCCCCATTATTGGATTGGATAATGATGATAAAACATTACAATAAAATATTATATAATATTCTCATTAACGAAAGTCTAACATAAATTTAAAAAATGATAAATGAAAATAAAATTTACCTATGATAAATTTCCCAGGCACTCTTCTTTGTTTGATGTCATCAGATGGAATGAACTTGAATATGAAATGTGGTGGTTGCATGTCAAAAGGTTTTATATGAGTGTTCAAGTTAAAAATGATTTTTTAATCATGCTAACATGCTAAATAATACCATTTATTTTCAATAATATTAATTTTATATATCAAATAACATAATACTTCAGGTAGAATAGTTTTGCACTTTGTTATAAGTTGTTTTCCACTAATTTTTTCTTGAATGGTTGTTTCATGCAAATTTTAATAGCACCCATAGGTTTAAAATAATAGTGTAGATAGTGATAAATAAATTGAATTGAATATTTCTTTGAATAATGGTTTATGTAAATTGAATTTTGATATATATTTTCATTAGAATTTCATGAAATATTGAAATGAACTAAACAATTGTTGGTTAATAAGATGTATGCATACTCATAGGTATGTACAGTTTCACGAGAACTTTAATGGAATATGAATTTTCATGAGATATAGAAGTATTATTTATAGTATGTGTAATAGTTTAATTGTAGTAATATACAATGTGAGATAAAATGTACATATTTGGATGCATACTGCTTGTATTTATTAATTTTAGTAATATACATTGTGAAAAGTACTTCAGATGCATACCTGTGAAACAAATATCGATCAAGCTTCCCATTTACATATCCATTTCATAGGTAGGTGTGTGATGTAATATACTCATAGAGTATACATAATTTACTTTTTTCACATATTATATAAAATAAAGAGATGCATACTAGACATATATATTTATTATAGTAATATACTCTATGGTAATTTCAATATTCAAACCGGTATGCGCAGTACATTTTTATTCAGATTTATACTGTACATATGTTTTGGTTTAAACAACAATTATGTACAACATGCATAGTTACTTTTTTTTAATCTACTACATGTGAATTTTTAACGTGCTTTACCTTCCCACATATTGTTCATCTTCATATTTATATCCATTTGCTCTATGAAATACATGTATGCATACTCTATGAGGCACAATGTATGTAGTAATATATTCATGTAAATTTTGGTAAGATACAATGAATACAATAATATACTCTGTGAGATACCATGTAAATTTCAGTGAGATACAATATATTACTATACATTTTTGTGAGATGTAATATATTACTGTACATTTTAGTGAGATACATTTTAGTGAGATACAATATACTTTATGACATATAATGCATGTGGTATTAAATCTATGAGATACTATATATGAAATAATATATATATATATATATATTGTGAGATACAATATATTTAGTATTAAATCCATGTAATACAATACAGTTTAGTGACAAACAGTGTATGCAGTATTACATGTATGCATGCTATGTGAGATACAACGTATGCAGTAATATATTCCTATAAATTTCAGTGAGATGCAATAAATCTATGAGATAAAATGTATGCAATAATATATTTCAGTTCATTTTAGTGAGATACAATGTATGTAGTGAGGTACAGTGTATGCTTTATGAATACAATGTGTGCAATTGGATACATTTCATCGAGATACAATGTATTCTCTATGAATAAACTATTAGTTCATGTGCTCTATCAAACTTCCTAATAAAATATTAACATATTTAGTACTATTTCTAGTGTTTTTCTTAAATTTCTTACACGCAATACATAATTATAACATACATCTGTTAGTATATAGTAAAAATTCAAAGAGGCGTAATATAAAGATTAACTAATTAGAAAACATATATAAACATCATGCTTAATACAATGTATACTATAGCTTATATTTTAGTATTTACAATTGTCTATGTAAATCTATAATATCGAACTCACATTTTCATCAATAAAGAGTAAATCAATGAAATCAATTTAATCTTATAATTTTGATGACTTTGTAAACTACATATGAATGATGTGTACTTCAATTTTCAATATTTCATCATCCTAAATGGAAATTTATCGTAATTGAGTATCCAAATGGGCCATTTTTAATAAATTTCATTAATAATGAAAATAATAATTTTTTTAGTAAATAGAGCATCATTATTAAATGAGTAACATAAAATAAAAAACACGTTAAAGCTATAAATTTTCATAAAATGTAATAGTTAAAATTTCCTTATACCTATTGTCAGTTTGGAAAGATTTATTTATAAACAATGTTAGTTGTATACCTCAATGGTTTGTTATCATTGTCACATATCAGTAATTTCAAACCTCTCTTGTTTGTCACTATGGATATTTCTACATATAACTGACCCTGACAAAAAATAGTTTATCGTAAGTATATATCAAAAAAATAAAGATATTGTCCTTGAATTTTGTTAATAGTCATTATAAATTAAATTGTTAAAGTATATTATCCCATTTAATTATTTAATGTACACCTATAATCGGAATGAGTCATATTTACTCTGGTTATGAAAGTATGGTTTCCGCAATGATTGTCGTTTAGAATATGAGCTCTGATTATATGATCTCCCAAATTCCTGACTATTAATTGAGTTCCATTAAATAGTCCATAAGATTATTCTACATTTCTTAATAAATTAATTAGTACCCAAACTTGGAGAATTAATTTATAACATGGAAACCAGAGATATTGATTCCATTTAGAACACCTAGGGTATATATGTTCTCTGGTGTGTCTCTATCTAAACATTCTTGACAGACTGAATCAAAATTGAGATAGACCTTCTCTCTTAATGAATGATAGAATGAAATCATTCAATTATTGGACAACATCACATGTTGGTGATAAAATAGCTAGTTATTTTAACTATTATGGATCATTACACTTCATAGATAAAGGGGGGTGTGTGCTTTGAATAATAACATCAACTAGGTTTTGAAATGCAGTAAGTAGAAAACCTCCTAGAATCTGAATTTATGTCTCACCGTATATTTGATCACAAAGCATGCCATCACCTATTTTCATAATCCAACTTGAGAAATCTTAGAGTTCAAAAGAGTCTAAAGAGTTATTAGTGTAAATTAATCTCATGTTCCTAGTGAGGTGAATAACATGATAATGATTCCATAGATAATAAGAATTTAGACTTAAAAATACTATATAGCTTCTATTCCCATGATGCACAACTAATAAAATCTACTACATATCTCCACCAAATATAGTTATTTTTTCACCAAACGATAGACAATAAGAATTCAGGATCTTTGTAAACATTATGTTCCTCAAGGTATGATCCAAAGCTTTAAAACAATATTTGTGTACCATTGGTTCCACATCCCAAATAATTAATTTTGTTCCTTTGTAAAAGTTTAACCAATTCAGTTCCTTGTTGTATGTTTCAAGTTGATTTACCTATAACAAAAATTTGAATACAAAATTAAGAGTGTGTTGTTCTCCCACCAATAAGAAGAAAGGATGTTATTCCACTTAAATCTACAACAAGTACAATATTCCCCTATGAGTGAGGTTGTGGCATTATTATTTTCTATAAGAATGTTTTATTTGTGCCTCCATATCCATGTACAAATAAAACACCTCTGGTGGGAATTTTTTTAATCATTAAAAATTGTTGTTAGCACATTTTTTTGTTCATTGGTCAGTTTTTCATGTATACTAGAAAATTATTCTCGAAGGTTGTCCTTATTATAATTTTTTCAGATAAAATAAATTTATTTCTAATGAATGTAGTAAATGAATCTAGAAGAGGTATAAGAGGATAATCATTAAATTATCTTCTATGGGATCGAAGCATGTTTTCCATATCCAATAATGCATATTGTTGTAGTTGAAGATCTATGAGATGTATTTATATTATCAAAACATATTGTTAGGTATGAATCAAAAATGTATTTCTGAAATAATTTCTATCAAATAAAGGAAGAAAAGTAGTTTTAGGGTGAGACTCAGGATATAGAAACAAGATAAAGTAATATATTTAAATTTATAAGAATGAATTAGTTATTTCAAAAAAAGTAAGATGGTTTGGTTATAACATAAAATTTTTAATTCTCTGAACGAGTTAGTTATTTATTTTAAAAAGAATAAAATAGCACTTGAATTTATAACAATAAATTATTTCAAAAAAGTATGTAAAAGGTTTATAAAATCCAATTATACTATATGTAGTAGTGGGCATACAATTTTTAAATATATTAATTCTTTAAATAAATGTTCATTAAAGTCTATGGAAAAAATTATATGTTCTCAACATAAAATTAATGACTATTATAGTAGTCTGGCGAAAAAAAAATATTTTTTTTCATATCATTAGTGCTTATACCCAACATTCAACATATGAAAAAATTATAATGTTAAATAATTAATATATATGATAACAATAAAAAAATATTTTTATACAGATATACCTTTGAAGGTTCAATTATAGACTTTATATGATTTAAATGAATATTTATAGCACTAGAATCCATTTTAAAACCAAAGAGGATACTTTGCACAATACCTGAAATGAATACAATTGCATGAACTTTGGGAATGACAAATGGATATTCTATGTTTAGTTATTTATATAAATAAAAAAGTGTATGAATATTGTATATATACCAGTAGTGTATTGGTTGTATAATTAGACACACAATATGAAATATTTCAAAATTTATGCAACATGTAAATAACATGTTACGTTGATTATGTCAGATAAAAACATAGCCATTGACTATATACAAACAAGAGTAATCATATACACAATAACACTAACTTTTGAATATGAATACCCATATAAATTTAATATTGTGTATTATATATAAACATGTAAGTGCTATTGTGAATGAACTAAACTATGTTTGAGAATAATAATTTAGAAAACAACCTCTGTAAAAAATTCCATATTTCCAAAAATGAAGTCTCTGTAATAGCCTGAATGAATTTTGTATCATCACTAAGTAATCCCAAAGCATAGTATGATTCTTAGAAAGTGTGATGGATGATATTATTGATATTCAAGATATCATTAAAATAAGTTGGACCTCTAACTTTAATGAGAAAATTCCAAAGATAATATAACTCTCTAATTGTGGGAGGAACATAATTCAATCTACCAATAGAAAATCCTCACTTTTTTGGATATCATCTTCATTCTCGATTGTGGTAAATAAATTTTGTAGGAGATCCAGTATATGTGAGATACAGTGCTTTAGGGTACGTTGTGTTTTCTTCAAACCATGTGGCGAACATCGTTTAGGTGATTTTTATTTTCGATAGAACGTCATCAAGATTGGATCCATCTGAATAAGATGTGTTTTGTTCCCCATGAAAATGGAATTAAAATCTCTTAATTGGGGGAAACTTGAAATTGATTTCATAACCATATATTATCCAAGAATACTCACACGGTGGAATATATCGACAATCATAGTAAACTTTTATCTCATATACCTATTTTTGACATTCCTCTATATTTTTTGTTCTATATAAAGAAGATGTGACTTAGTCATGCCCTTTTTTGATGTATTTAAACAAATAATTTATTGAACGTAACTGATTATATGTTTTAATGTTGAGGTGAGAATGGTATTTAACCTAAAGGGATGAATTATAATGGGAAACATAACGATTGTACAATTTCACACCATTCTTTGATACTGTTCGACCTCTTTCTTGACTTCTATATTTAGAATATCCATCCTCATCCAAACTTGAATACTAAAAAATTTGGGAAAAACTTTGACCACTTAAAAGTTTTTCATGCAAGGTAATCATGGGTTATCAGCATCACATTTTCCATGAATCATGTAGTTTTTTACACATTCATATAAAATAGTCTACTCTATTTTATCTAGTATTTATATTGAAATTATCTGATTTATAGAAGAAATAATTTATATTTTATATTTAGATTCAAGGAATATAGGTATATGGACATGATACAGACCACGTTTTTGAAATTCAATGGTGTGAACACCTGTATAAATAAGTAGATCAATGTTACTTGTATTTCTTTTTTAAAAAGGATACAATGACATATTACAGTGAATTTGAAGATAACAAATGATAAAAGACTGATAATTTCCAAAAAGAAACCTGTATTTTAAATATTTCATTAAATGGTCAAGATTGAGATTTAAAACCCTTGATAATATTTTATGGACAATCTGCTAGATGGTGGTTCTGAATTTTTAGAAATCATGTAATGTCAGGATATCACGGGTTGCATGTGAAAGTGCGGAACGAATCTAGATATCCTACATAGTTACAAATTTTTATTGCATCATGATAATTTTGAATCATGTACCTTGGTATACTGGTGAAAGATAAAGGAAAAATAATATGTTTTCTATAAACTGTACCATCACACTCATCTCTTAAGTAAGATTCTTGCAAACCACTCTATAACTCAACTCTTAATTGTTTTTTATTAAAAATAATGAAGAAAAAATGTTGAGATTCAACCATTGTATAGGCATTAACTTCAAACTATTGTAAAATTCATCTTGAATGTAAGAGTATCACACGTTGATTTGGTCTGAATTGAAGTCGGAATGAAAATTACTCTCTCATTGTTACTTTGTGAAATTTAGAAGTTATGGAGGATGAATTGTGATAAAAATAATTATAATACCCATCTTTACCAGTGAAAAATATTATTGGATATTACAAATAAATATATAAATGATTAAGTTCATTTATACATTGCAAGTCATCTGATCGTGTTTGTATGATGATATCTATGTCCTCATTAACATCTTCAATATCACCAACTATTAGCATACAAATTTCTAATGATTTTGGAAAGTTGTATGTATGTGAATCTAATCCCCTTCATATAATTATCCATAGATTCAAATTTGTGATAGAGTTTTTATTGAATAAATTCCTTAAGGTTCTTAAAGTTTCGAAGGATCAAATAACAATTGATACGGGGGCGGATGAATTAATTGTTCACTTTGATATGTTTCAATACTTGTTAAAAAATTACCCCCTACAACCTATTAAGATATATTTTCTTATCATATTTTTATAAATACCCTTGCATGAAAAATTAGGAATGAAGGTAAATCAAACAAGATTTATAAGGGTTTTCCTTAGTGTGAGAACATACATCCTTGTCATATCCACTCTCACGGGTCTATGTAAATCCATTATTATGAAGAAGTGAATATAACTTGTGCCAACTCTAATTATACACCTTCTATCTCCTGATAAGAAATATTTTACCGATTCCTGTTAGTTTATAATGATTATTACAAAATAATTGATAAAAAAAAGAATAATACATTGTTCAATTTTCTCCACAAAATCTCATTCTGGATCTAAGTTTTCTAGATCCAATTATCTCAATTCGATGAGGTCAGTACGATTCTCCCTTACTCAATATGCACTTCTCAAAGTCAACTCAAATGCTGAGTCTAATCTTCGTTGGTCCGATTAACTTAATATGATGGACTTAATATCATAAAACCATTCTCAATTTTCAAAACTCAAAATCTGCTCAAACATTCAATAAGATATTCTAAATATTATGTTTCTCTATATGATTCTCTTGTCTGGTAAATAAAACTTGAAGGTGTCTGATCTTCCTAAACGATCTCAGTCTGGAAAGAACTTTCACTCGAATTCTTCATTGCTCTTCGTTTTCTGCTTATGTAAAAGTTACAATGAATGAAATATCTAAGAAACTATTTATAGGCAACTCAAAAAACAAAAATGGGAAACTTTAAAACTTCCCCACTTTCTCAAATTTTAAAAAATCAAAAAACACTCAGATTTAAACTTCAACTTCATCTTCTTTGATCCTCCTCTAATTTATCCAATATTTATAAAAAATTGAATTTCAAGTTTGAACTCTTCAAATCTTTATATAAAACTTCTGGAATATTATTTTTAAGTCTTCTTTGTAATCATCTGATTATGACTTCCATTTCTTTCTTATATCATTACGACTTATTTCATTCTTAGCTCTCTATTTCTTTCTCAGCTAATTAGGATTTCTATTTCTTTCTCAGCTCATTGTGATTTGTTTCCTTCTCATATAATTATGATCCCTTTCTTTCTCAAATCATTAAAATTTATATTTCTTTCTCAACTCATTATGATTTTTGTTTCTTTCTCAGCTAATTATGATTTTTGTTTCTTTCTCAGCTCATTACGATTTCTATATCTTTCTAATCTCATTATGATTTCTCTTTTTTTATTGGCTCAATAGAATTTCTATTTCTTTATCAACTCATTATGATGGAATTATTAACTCTACAACTTTTAAATTCATCAAACATCACAACATTTAAACATTCTTACATATTTCAATTTTTGAGTTCGGTACTTCTAGAAATGATAAAATATTTACAATTCCTCAATTTTTTCAAAATATTTTATCATGAGTATGATTCATGATTTATGAGAAATTCATGATTATAAAATCATCATCTGACTTATTTGGAATGTTTGAGAACTTTCAGACTCCTGAATTCACCTTTTTCAACAAACCTATTCAACATCATTATGAATTACATTCTTAAAAACATCAAAAACTAAGTTCAAAAACTTATTCCTAGAAAAAAAAACTTTTCTACACCTTAATGTTTAGGATTGGACAATCCTCAACATTAAACTTTCTTATATAACTCATTATGATGGAGTGGGTATGATTCTTGAAAAACAAAAATAGTCTTATAAAAAAATGTTGGTTGTCAACATATACAAAAACATTGTTAAAAAAATTTATCACAAAGGTTCTTCACTCCCCCCCTCTTGATTTTTAGAAAACCCTTGTTAACAACTTTTCCAACCATCATAATTTTTTCACGACTCAATTTTTTTAAACAACTAAAGTTTTTTTTTACATTTTTCAAAACATATCCTTTCTCAAAAGAGAGTTTCCTGACACCACATTACTAGATAAAGTAATGTTTTTAAGGAATTACACCCCTCAGTGGAAATTAAAATTTTCTCCCATGTAATGATAAACCCACCTCAATTTTATCTTTTCCTCTCACTTTTCTTTTTTCTCTCCCCCATTTTATAATAACCACCACTTCAGATTCATAAAATAAAGATAATTAAAATCTTCTTACAAAGTACAATTTTTTTGCTTTCTCCCCCGCCATTGTCAACATAATCCAAAGCATGGTGGGGGTTCTTCATTATGATTTTTTCAAGACCCCTCCCTCCAAAGATTACCCTCCTGAGCTGAAAATGAAGGAAGATAGATAATGACCCCCGAGTCCCGCCTCCAGTAGGCCCCAGGGTGATGACCATCACCAAGGGTATATAATCTCATGAAATGGGAGGAATTTCACTTTTTATAAGAAAATAAGATTCGGAGATAAGATGGTTCATCCCAAAACAACACCAAGACACACACACACACACACACACACACACACACACACACACATATATATATATATAAGAAATCAAAAACCATACCACATGCATTTTTAAAATATAACAGTTACAAAACAAAAGTCTACAGAGTAAATACCAAAAACAAGGCTAAGCAACGACACAACAACTATCCCCAAGTTCGTGCTAGTAATGCCCAACACAGTCCACGTAATCCTCTTGGAAACCTGAAAATAGTTTTATATATGTATGGTAAGCATAGAAGTATACTCAGTAGGAAAAAACCAAAGTCTCTCGTGCACAAGTAGAAAAAGCATACTAATACCCTTGTGAGAAAACAACAGAAACCAACAACACCTAGCAAGGAATACTACCCATCTAATCCTCACTAAGGAACACTCACAAAATAATCCATGTCAAGTAAAGTAATATAGTAAGAACATCGATGTTTGGGTACTCCACAACACTTCCCATTGGTTAAATGCTCGTACCCTAATGGAAAACGTCTCGACGCTTCCACACTCTTCCACAATTCCCATGTCACAACCCGTCCACACACACCTGGGGCTCAGAGATAGTCCTAAAACCTGAGCATACGAAGCTCACCACATCCCGCTCGCACACACTTGGGCCACAACCATACAATATCCCACTTGTAGAAACATAGGCCAGAACCATACCACATCCCGAAGACACCTAGTAAGAGAACCACATCTCATCCCATATACACTTGGGAAAGAATACCTCACCCGTAGACACCTGGGTCTCACAAGCGCACCACAACCTGCCTAAAGAATCTTAGGCTACCAATGCCTAGAAGAGGGAGTTTTAAGAGCCAATAATTATTCATCAATACTCCCACCAGGATGTTGGGAAAATTCACCCTCTCCCATGATAATGGGGGAGTTCGAAACATAGTTCTCAACTAGGCTGGGGTTCATATAGAAAACATATGGAAAATACAGGTATATATATTTATTATAAAACACTCAAGCATAACCTATGGTTTCTTCCCAAATAAATAACCATCCCACAAAACTACCTTTGCTACTACCTCTAAATACAAAACTACACAATAAGCCACAATTCAATTCATAACCCCAACCAACTCATTTAACCAAATATCATTATTTATTAAGAAAACCTATTTATTCATTCTATCCCTACCCAAGAAACTACCAACCACAACACACAACAATCCACACAACATAAACCACATAGAGTAAAAATAACCACAGTAAAGCAACTCACATCATATTTCCACTCCATTTAACACTCATACCAACTACTTCCATCGTAATTCTTTGAATTCATTCCTCACAATCCATCCTATCAATAAGAAACCCCCCAAATCATAGTCATACTTAGCAATACATTTCAGCACAACCAAACCTGATAGACCCACTATAAAAAAACACCACACCCATCACACCTAGTAACATAAACATACCACAAACTAAACCTGTAGCCCCACTGCTCAAACACTACCCATCCATTCCATAATCAATCAATCTCTTAGCCCAAGATTCCATTACACCACCCATATCACCCCAACTTACAGTCAGACTCTCAACCCTAGAACCACACAACCACACAAGGAACCAAACAAAACAAAACCACATAATTCATATAGACACACCAAACAAGGAAGTGTGTATTTAGATTTAGAAAACACTCGTTCTTTAATTCCACTTTGATAATTCAAGATTTATCACAAAACAAATTTGATCTTGAGGCATCTATTTATTTAACCGGGTATACGTGGTTAATCAATTGCATGTATACACATATGTTCAACACATGATAAAAAAATTCATCACAATTCATATCGAGTGCACAAACAAAGGCCACCAATGACCATGATTTTCATATAGCCCATACAACCCACAATATCAACAAAATAGAAGCACGCATCACTTTTTCCCAGCCGTTGTTTATTAGTTTTAATTCAATTCAATTATCTTTATTAAATTTGGATTCAAATTCCCTCACATGGGAAAAACTCTCACACCCACCTCGAATGATACACAAATAAGAGGGATGAAGGGATCCCTACCTCAATAAATAGATTATCAAAACCTCCTCCTTGACCCAAATAGAGGGTGCTCAAGGCTCCAGGGAAACGTGATCCAAGGGTGCAACATAGAAGCATGGATCCTTAGGGAAGAAAGGTTCTGGGGATGATCGGTAGTAAAATTAAAAGGAAACGTACAAGAAAGAAAGGTTAACATCTTTAGAAATGCCACATCCTATATCAACATAAGAAACAATTTCAAAATCCATTAAAGTCGAATCACGATCAAGAATATGCATTTTGAATATCTAAGAACCTATCGACCATTAGGGATTTAAAGAAATATATTTTAATTTCTTTGAAACAGATTCAAAAACACTTAATCATGGTTTTAAACTTATTTTACATCAAATAAACTGTTAAAGGGGAGAATTTGAAAAAACAGGCAAAAGCTGGAAATTTTGAAAAATTTTCGAAATGACTCATCATTAGGAGAGTCACTATTGTTAGTAACTAGTGGGTGAGTCACCAATGGATGAATAACCACTGGAAAAGTCACTGGTTTGAGCTACCGATGACGAGCTAGTGATGGCATGTCACCGTTCAGCAATTCACCATTTAGTGAGTCACCGTTCAGTGAGTCACCATTCAGTGAGTCGCCATTCCATGAGGCACAGTTCGACGAGGCACCATTCAGTGAACTACTTTTCAATGAGTCACCATCCTGACTCACCATCATTACCCAATGTCAGTGACTCACCATCATCAAGTCACCGTTAGTGATTCGCTGTTGCGAGTCTCCAATTCCACTCACCATTGGGATGACCTACCTTCACCACCTATTAGTGGACGACTCACTGTCAGACGAGCTACCATTGGAAAACTGTATTTTTGAAAAACTCTAGAAATGACCTACTGTGACCTCCGAGAACACCTCAAACACTAGATTTTCACAAAGTAATGAATCAGGGAGGTCCGATACATTACATCATACACCACTCGAACTATTATTTCCCTAGATAATTCAAAACCAACCCAGAATAAATAGGCATCCAAACAACCACCCCATAAGATACCTCTCAAGGATCTTGCTATACTTGAAACACTGCTACAATTTGGACATACCAAGGAACAAAAATAAATAACCTTGTGTTGTTCGAAAGCTGGAGTGAAACATCAACATCCAAGAACGCCTACTCTAACACATACTACACCAAGTGGCCACAAGACACACCACACAAGCACCAAAATCTATACTGTTCGGACATATGAATTATGGAATTCCTTCCTCCATGTGAAGATACTACCCGATCTAGGTGTCACTTAATCACCCAAATGAGTTTAATCAAATCTCAATTAATGTATCTTGATTAGGAATCTAGTCTTTACCTTTGCAATGTGAGGAATTTATTGCACATCATGAAATAAGCAAACAACTCATCTTATAAAAAATAAGGTTCGAGCATTAAATTACAATGGGAAACACAGCCAGGAAAAACTCAAAACAACTTTTGGTATTGGGAATGCATTTGTGTATCCCTTTACCAAGTAATCTTCTCCAGGCCACCATACCTTGATAATACACGAACCAAAGGAATGGTCTGTCCATGCACGACCTTCTCCTGAAGATCCTGGATCTCTACTAGCTGCTCCACGAGTGTCTCATCATCTTTGACATCCAACACTCTCCATTCAATGGCATGAGATTCATCATGAAGATACTGACGAAGCTGGGAGATATGAAAGAAGTCGTGGACCTTCTCCAACTATAGTGGTAGATCCAACTGGTATGCCACCTTGGAAAATCACCCCAACGCCTCAAAAGGGTCTGATGAACATGGGAGAAATATTTCTTCCTCTGTCAAACCTCTGATGCCCACATCAAGGGGAAACCTTCAATAATATGTGGTCCCTAACCTCAAACTCCAAGGGCCTCCTCCTATGATCATCATACAACATCTTCTGGTCATGTACTGCTTTCATCCTCTCACGGACAAGATGAACCTTCTCTATCATGCTCTTCATGACCATAAGACCATGAGTAGCTATCTCCCCAATCTATTTCCAGCAGAAAAGCAAATGACACAATCTTATGTACAAAGTTTCAAATGGATCCATGCCAATAGAAGAGTGATGGCTATTATTATAGGAAAACTATACCAAGGTAAAGTGTCACACCCACAATCCATCAAGGTCTACGATGCATACCCACAACATGTCCTAGAACATTTGGATGATAAGATCTGTCTTACAATCTGTCTGAGGGAGAAAAGCAATGACGAGGCATAATTGAGTGTCAAAATCATACTGCACTCCCTTCCAGACTCGTGAGGTGAAACATGTATCCCAATCTAAAATAATTGTTCTCAGAACTCCATGGAGCCACACCACCTCATACACATACTTCCTAGATAAGAAATCCACTACAACTGACTCTTTAATCACAAAGAAGTGATCTTATTTCGTCAGTCGATCCACTACTACCCAAATCGCATCACAGCCTCCCTAGGCCCTGGGTAATCCTGTGATAAAATCCACCAAGATATCATCTAATTTCCACTCAGGGACATCTAAGGGATGAAACAAACCATCGGGTACACAATACTCAACCTTCACGTGCTGGAACACTAAACACTTCTCCACAAACTCCTCCATTTCATGGTTCATCCCAAGCCACCAAAACTACTACCCTATGTCATGGTAGATTTTATAAATTATTGGGTGTGCCATTGAAGGTGAGCTATGATACTCACAGAGGACTCCCTCATGCATCTCCACTAGAAAAAACAACATTCCCTGGAATATCATCCAATTATGACCATCCTCTGTCCATCACTTTTTAGGCATTAAATTAAAATGAAAACGCATCTACCATGATGTTAGTAAATTAACACATCACAGGCAATGATTTCATTTTTGGAATAAAAGAGAGAGAGAAAGAATTTTGATGGTGGATATTCCATTAACATTATATAATTAAAGTATATTAAAGATATTTGAGTTATCATTAAAATTTGGATATAGGAGGTGAGGATAGAATCAGAAAATAAAAGAACTTGAAAAGAAATTAAAAGAAAAGAAAGAGGATTTTACCTCTTGAATCCTTATTCTTGAGAACCTCCTTAGGGGGATTGGTTTTGGTCTTTTGATTAGACCAAAGGACATGGATCTGTGGGATGGAATTGGGAAGATATTTGAGTAGAATTTGGACAAGGCTCAAATTTTGAGAGGTTTGAGGAGAAAACGTAGTGAGGGGTGGTATTTATAGTAGAGGAGAGGGGTGTTTTCTCATTATTTTACTCATTAGTTTATTATTTTAGCTCAAGAATATGAAGAGTTTAATAATTATCACTAAATATATTAAAATAATTAAGGATGTTTTGATATTATGGTTCTTACATCTGCAATTACTCAAGGAATAGTGTATTTAACTTATAATGTATATATACTGTAAATTATCGTATTTTACTATTCACAACCAATTAAGCTATTTAGAAAAAACCAAAAAATTCAACCAAACGATTTTTCAACGTGTAGAATTATAAAATGGACTCTATTTTTTGAAAATAATTTTCTAAAGATGATAAATTTAATTTTTAATTAAAATCAACATTTATTCAAAAAAATCCAATTTTAAAATTATAACTGATTTTATAGAAGCATGAGAAATTAATTAAGTTCTCATAAAATTATTTTATAATAATAAGACAACAAATTATTAATTTATAAATATATTTTATGAAAATAATTTTTATTTTAAATCATTATATTAATTATAAAATTGTAATTAAATATTTATAACTTACAAAAATATCAACACTTAATTTATCATTTCTAAAACATTTATTTACTTATTCCAAGATATGGATATATTATATTTTTATTTATAAGATACCCAAATTTTATTTATACATTCATATGTGAGGTTACCATTCTATTTGCTGGTTTACTATTCATAACTGTTATATTACTATTCCAAAGGTCAAGTTTCTATTCCAATGGTTTAGGTTCCCTAATTTCTTGGAATAATTATTATTTCATTCATTGTTCATTTAAAAAAATTAGTGTGTTCTCTATGTGAGTTTATGTGATTTATACTATATAACATAATTATAAGAAGTGAATTTTCATTGATTCAATTATGGGTTGTTACATTTATTTTGAACAAATGGAAAAGGAAAGCGATGAAATCTAAGTCTAAATCTTCTCCACACCCTTCTAAGAAGAGAAATATCAAGGGTAAATCAAGGGAATATGATTTTTTCTATTTCACATGTGGTAAGAAGGACCACTGAAATAAAAAATTCACCCATTCAAAGAAGCAATGGAAAACTCTATGTGCATTTGTTATCGAATGCAATTCATCTATTTCTAAAAATTGGGAATTAGATAGAGATTTTGGTGATCAAATGTGTATTCAAACATATAAACCAAGTATATTTAGATTATTTGATCAAGGGGAGGTAGATCTATGAGCAGCCAACACATCTAAACATGTTGTTTTATCTATTGGGGACTACCACCTCACGTTGCCAGTCGAAATGATCTTGGTTTTGAAAGGATGTTAGTATGTGACATATGTTAGAAAAAACATCATTTATATATCTAGACTTTATAAGGATGGATTTATTATCAAATTTGGGAAAAAACGATTCTTATTTTATAAAGATAAAAAAATTTATGGTAAGGCACATTTAAATAATAGTTTTTATTTGTTGGATTACACAAACCAAGTAATGGAAATCAATAACAAAGTTACTTCACATGGATCATACCACATCAAACATTGGCATCACCGGCTAGGTAATGCAATTGAAAAGTGCTTAACTAAATTACATCAAGATGGATATTTAGATTATTTTGAACTAAAACAACTTCATGTATGTCATGGATGTTTACAAAGAGAAATGAACAAATCCCCATTTAGTGGGAAAGGTTAAAGGGTTAAAGAGATTATTAAATTAGTTCATACCGATGTGTGTGGACCATTTCATATTGAATTAATGGTTGGGTACTCATACTTTATAACTTTTACTGATTTTTTTAGAAGTTATGGATATGTCTACTTAATGAGGTATAAGTTAGATTATTTTTATAAATTCAAGGAATATAATAATGAAGTTGAAAACCATATTGGTATGAAGATTAAGAAAATATCCTCAGACTGTGGTGGGGAACATCTTAATCAAGACTTAATTTATAAATTATGGGATTTTGAGATCCTTTCCCTACTCACTCCCCCTTACACACCTCATTGGAATGGTGTAAGTGAAAGGAGGAACCAAAATTTATTGGACATGGTAATATCAATGATGAGTCATGTGAATCTTTTATTATCCTTTTGGGGATATGTGTTACAAACAACTACACACATACTAAACCAAGTATCAACTAAATCGATAAATGGTATTCCATATGAATTTTGGAGTGGAAGAAAAACCATGTTGTTGAATTTACATGTGTGGGCTAGTAAAGAATTTTTTAAGGCCACTTTAAGTAATAAACATGCACCCTGAAGCACAAAGTATACCTTTATAGGATACCCTAATGAAATGAGGGGATATTACCAAAATGGACCCTTAGAAAAGTGTAAATACACGCCATATTCCTTGAGATGGATCACATCTATAAAAGAGATAGTGGGAGAAAGGTAAACTTCGATGAAGTTTAGGCTTAAGGTACACAAAAGTTGTCACAAGAACAGATTCCATAAATCCCAATGGAAGAAGAAAGTATTCCAAATACATAAGTACTGTGTAGGAGTACAAGAGATGTCATAGAACCAAAATGGTATGGTTTTCTAGTCACTAAGGATAGTGAATCATTATTAATTGATAATAATGATCCCCTATCCTACAAGGAAGAAGTAAGTGTCACATAAGTTTCCAAGTGAAAAGAATCCATGAATTCTGAAATTGATTCCATGTACTAAGGATTATAGGAAAGTTTATTCTTGACTTTCATTAACCTCTACATGCATCTCAGAGAATAAATCCTTGAGCTTCCACTCATTGTTGGTGTGCTAAACTGTCTGTATCTGAGTCCTCTTACTTAGTTCATCGGCCACTGCATTTCCTTTACCAAGTGTGTAGACAATCTCAAAATCAAAAGACTATAGTTATTCCACCTACTTTCACTAAATTAGATTCATATTACATAGTGTAAAAATATACTTTAGGACTTTATGGTTGGTGTACACCAAAAAACGCTCTCCCAAAAAATAATGTCTCCAACAGTGCAATGCATGAAAAACTACAACTAACTTGAGATTTTTTGTTGGGTAATTACTCTCATTTGGCCCCAACATCTAAGACATGTATGCCATAAATCTATCTTCTTTCATAAAAACAACTCCTAGCCTGATACCTAATGCATTATAGTATATAGTGTGACTCCTTCCTATCTTTATAAAAATCTATATCGGCATAGAAGACAATCTCCCTTTCATCTCTTGAAAGGAGATCTCACAATAATATGACCATAAAAATTTCACACCCTTATTAGTCAAGCCTGTAAGCGGTACTGATAAGAATGAGAAGTACTGTATGGAACTCTTGTAGTAATTGGATGGACCTAAGAAACTCCACACCTCAAAGACATTCTTGGTTTATTCCCAATAAACCACGACTATCACCTTCTCTAGGACAAATGATACTCCTAACTCAAATATCTTGTGACCGTGGAAGTGAATTTTATCCTTCCATAAGTGTCACTTCGTGAGCTTACCATATAAATGATGCTCTATTAGTGTATCCAATATGATCTCAAGATGTTTTCATTATTGTGTCGATTTTGATAATAAACCAAGATATCATCCAAGAAAACCACAACAAATGAATTTAGATAAATATGGAACACTAGGTCCATTAGTTCCATAAATACTATTAGTGTTTTTTTGAGACTGGATGACATAAAAAATACTTATATGGACCATACCTTCTATGAAAAGTTGTTCAAGGTATTTATTATGATCTAACACACATATGATGATAACCAGATCTCAAATCAATCTTTGGGAAGACCCAAGATCCTTGGATATAGTCAAAGATATCATGTATCCATGACAGATGATGCTTGTTCTTAACTATTTTCTAGTTCAATTTCAAGTAATCCACATATATCCTGAGAGTTTCATACACCCTTTTCACAAAAATGACTAGAGAACCTCACAGAGAAGTACTAGGTCAGATAAAAATCTTTACCTCTAAATCATCCAACTGCCTCTTGAGCTCTTACATATTAGTAGTATCCATCATGTAAGTAGGAATGGATATCAGTGTATCTTCTGGAACTAGAGAGATAGAGAACTATACCTATCTCACTGGAGGAAATCCTGAAAATCCATTTGGAAAAACATCGCTAAAATGATAAACCAATAGAGGGAAATCTACCTAAAAAGTTCCATGATCATCCAGATAAAAACTCACAATATGGGTTTTCATTCCACCCATCCCACGATGTTAAGGTCCAACTCGAATCACCTAGAAATCCAATTCACCATTCTGAATAAACTCTCCACCCTCCAGTTATCTAAAGCTCACCCTACGATGATAGAAATCAATGAAAGTATGAAAGTATATCAACTATTGTGTCCTAATAATGATGTAAAAACCTGTCATCTCGAGGGAAAAGAGTCCCCATACAAAGTGACAGACACTAATCTAAAGGGGGTAACTCCCTGAACTGACATACATCCTATGTTATAATCCCCAATAGAGTATAGAGTGTCATGAAGCCATAATATGTATAAAAACTAAGCTCAAGGATCTCCACAATGGGCACTGATATAAAGATATGTGAAGCTACTATATCCAAAATTATAGAAGCTAAAGTAGAGGATACTAGAATGTACAGTAGAAGGTCTAGGATCCTACTCCTCAATATTTTACTACACTATGTATATCTATCATGAACCATGGCCCTATGATATTGTCTAGATACACTGAGAAGATCCACTATGTTGTCACTATAAAATTGGGGCATGACTACCACGACCACAACCACCACCTCAGCCTAATCGTCCAATTTTACTCCATCTCCCTACCTGATAAGAATATAATGACCCCACTCCTGAACATGGAGTCAGTTTAGAGACTCTCTCACTGGCTTCCAGAGGAAAAGTTCTGCATAATATTTGTAGATGGCCCATCTTACTGCAGGATCAACACTTGACTGGGTCCCTCATACATTATGGCCTCGTATGTCTCAGCCTACCACATTGGTAGCAACTCACCTGGATACTTGAGTATTTTCTCTTACTGCTAATATTATCGTGTATAAGCTCCATACAATTCATCCTACTGTAGGTTGATGCAGTACCAGATCTAGGTTTCGAACCACTCTAGCTCGCACCTCCAGCCTCTCTTAGGTTATTCTTTATGATAAGTTCTTGATTCAATATTACAGAAATAATAGTCAGTCAAAATTCATTCACTTAATATTGTAGTTCATACCTGTGACCATCCTAAAATTTCTTAGCTTTCAATAGATCATCACCCATCAGGATAGGTTTGAAGAGATGGAGCTCGGTAAAATGGGCCAAATATTCCATAACTGATAACACACCCTTCTCTAGATGCAAGAACTCTCAGGCTCTATCGTCCCTCAACATCTTAGGATATAAGTAGTCATAGAATTCTGTATGAAAATACATCCAAGCCATCTCCTAATGATGTTATTTATAAGTAAGTACATCCCACCATCTCTTGGAATAATCACACAACATGTACATAGAGAGATTTACCCTCCTATTAGGAGTAGTATTTAGATGCTCAAAGATAGATGTCATGGAATATAAACATGACTCCACATCTTGTGGTCTTCCATCCCTTGAAAATGTGGAAGAATTCTGCTGCTAGAACTCATTTTTAAACTCTTCCATAGTTGGGTTAGGGTGTGGTGCTCCCTGAAAGATCTACCTGAAATGTAATAACCCCTCACATAAATGAGCCTTGGTACCAATTTCTAGTATAACTACTGGTTTCAGAGCTAGCACTACTAGATGATCCACTAGTATCCAATGTACCACCACCTATAGGGTATGGTCATCGCCACACACTTCGTTTATGACTAGAGTATAAAACAACGACATACCTCTAAAAATGTCAATCGCATGCCTTAGATCAATATTTTTATAAAAGTTCATAGTTTAAAAGCATAGGTATTTCAATAGGATTGGTAAAAGCCTTACTTTATAATAACACACCCCTATACCTGATCCCTGATTTAGGTATAGGTGACGTATTTATAATATTTAAGTAAGAGATAGTACCTACTTCCTACTACTAAGGTTGGGACTGGGTCAAGTTCTATTCTTCAAAAAATTTCAGTTCCCAATTCATTTTTACTTGAATTTACATATTCTTTTTCACATTTATATCACATTTACATTATATAGGTTTAACCAAATGATTCTCCCAATTCTAATCCATGAGGGCCCATAATCCTTAGGAATCAAAGTTTGTTTCCAATCTACTTCATACCATAACATGTTCAAAAATACCTATCACAATATCAATTATATTTATCACGGAACCTATCAAAACAACATGCAATAAGTAATACAACCTAAATGTCATGGTATAATGAATAGAAAGTGGTTCTTTTATAGTGCCTAACATAATGCATGATATGGAATAAACTCATATTATCTGGTTGAAATAAAATACAACCCATAATCACATCAATAATAACATCACAATTCATGTTCATCACCCAATGCTGGAATCAAGTCAACGGTAATAGTCAAAATCTAAAAAATAGTAATTTAATTTGAGTCAATTTGGATTTTTCCTATATTCGTGTTAGCCATGTCTGAGAATAGTTCATTACCAAACTCCAATTCCTTATTATCCCTTTCTATTGTCTCCAAATAGTAAAAAATAAAAACTAACTTTCCTCTAATACCACTTTGTAACATCCCAAACTTGGATGTCAGTCAACAGTGCCCCGAGCCCCATTTTCCACATAGCCTCAAGCGCATCCCCCTGAATGCTAGAGGCTCCCGACTAGAAGTGAGGGCCTAGGTGTGTATATGGAGAGACTATTCCCTCATCGCTAAAGTATACCACAACGAAATATCAACAATATGGAAGTGGTTAAAGAAGTATAATATCTAGATAAAAGTAAAGAGCGAAAGAGTGATATATAACAATGCCATATGTCATCTTGAATACAAGGTGACGATACTTGGAATATGTCTCTAGTAAATCATTCAAAACATGTATACAAGGTAGATATAAAATACATGTAACAAAAGTACAAAAAGTACAAAAGTATCCAACTAGCATCGTGATCTGTAGCTCAGTCCCATTCTCTCTTTATCATAAGTAGAAATCAAAATCTCATAGAAAGTCCCTTGACCTTATCCATACCTACAATTATATAGATGTGGGTACCCAAAGACGGTCCAAACAGGGTGAAAAATATAATCCCAAAAGGAAACCACCCAAGGTCTGTGACATCCATTCAGTGAATATATATATAACAACAATGTGTAGGAAAAATATAACAAGTAAAGGATGTAAAAAAATGGATATCCTATAAGTCCAGGTTCACATTTTATAACCAAATAATTTAATAATTTTCATTTAAGAAAAAGTCCCTAGTTTAACATTTAGGACTGTGACAATTATAGTCATGCTCATTTTAACATTCATATAATTTAATAAACAAATCTAGAGACCTAGTATAAATCTCATCATCCCCCATAAGCACACACATCCAAGGATGCCTAAACAATAAATACCTTCATTGGCCTGAAGGCCTTCATTTTTTTATTGATTTTGATAATCCACCATTCAAGGGGTGAGGTGGAACCCTTACAAGGCCTGTAGGCGTAAATATTATATGGCCCGTAGTCCTTATATGAATTCATTACCCGTAGGCTTCAAACATTACCAGGCAAGGCCTAGGGACATGTAATTCATTCCCTATTTTATTAATACATTCAAATTAAAATTCCAAATTCATATTTCAATTAAACTTACAATTCAATTAACCAATTGAAATCATTGTTAAACATACCTAGATAATGGGTAAAGGGAACACCCCAAGGAATCGAACCCATAATCCATCAAATGGACCATTTCATTTAACATCACATCCAAAGGGGTGGTTTTGTTTTCAAGGTATTCAACCTATAATTATTCAATGGTGGCCTCTTTAAATCCATAGTCCATGATAAAAAATTCAATTCAAGGATTAAAACTCATTTAAAGGGAAGTCCTCCAAGAATTGGGTGAGCATTACAACGGTGTATATTAACCAGATGTCTTTAAATGAAATGCATGAGACCACCTATCATAGGTACATAGTTGATATATCATCAAATATCAACTCCTGATTCGACTTAGATTAGTAGAAAATCAAAGAACGGCTGAATAACATAATAATAGGGGAAATTATCCTGCACCTAAATATCATAGCTGATTCCAAACCAAATGTGGAATGGTACAAAAGGAATTGATAACTCACTTATATTGATCTAATGTGACGAGTGGAACTTGAATCAGAGATCGAACAGAGGAGATACATAAATTTCTAGAATAGACACCAAAGAGGTCTTCCAAGGGGGTGAGTTTCTATGCGGGAGGATAATGAAAATAGGGTTTCATTTAATAGATTAAATAGAGGGGAAATTAGAATTTCACCCAAAATATGGGGTTTTACTATTTAGGAACACGGTTTCCAAAACATGCGCCAACTATGCATGGTTAGTTATAGTTAAGGGGAACCCTGCATGGTTTGTTCACATGGTTTTAATAACCATACATAAATCATGCCAAACCCCACTGTCAAAATTGTAGACAAGGCAGCATGGTCGTACAACCCAAATCGCACGGTTTGGTATTACTGTGCGGACTTCCCTTTCCCTCTTCCCAAGCCTCGCACAATTTATTATACTGTGCAGCAGCCTCATATAGATTAAACTAACAGTTTTCCAAGCTTATTTAAACCTAAAACATGGGTTTCAGGCTTCAAACTAGCTTTGGACACCCTTGATACCCCCATAAAGTCAAATGGAATTCACACAAGACCACATTTAAATATTTAGGTTGAGAATTAAAGGGAAAATAAAATATTTTTACATCAAAGAAGAACTTGGTTCTTACACCCATATCCAATAAGGAAAGTTCTAGTACCTAACATAAAGATTACATATTCACAAAATGGGATTCATTTTTCCATTTATTTTTTTTTTGATATCCACCATGCATACACTATGAAGAAAAAGCTTATTACTCATTTAAAATAATCATATGAAACATGTCAACTACACATATATGAATGTAATATCAAGTTAAATATCTTGTAAGACACATAAATAAAACCAATGAAAAGAAATAGAAATATTCAAGATAGAAAATATGGTAAATAAATAAATAAATGAAAAAAAAATCCACCACTAATATTGAATGGTTTCCAACTATAGAGGATTACCAATATATTAGATCTCCTAGCTTAATGACCCCCAAGATCATTGTGATTATATTTGATGTGTAAATTATTTTAACATTCACAAGTATGCCCTATCATAAGTGTTCATGTAGGGGTGAGTATAAAAATACACAGTAGAACATCCCAATTTAGATTTTTTTATACATAATAATAAAATGATAAAATTATAAAGTAAAATTTTAATATTAATATATGGAACCTCTCGGGATCATTTCGGTTTCAACATCATCAAGAGTTTAATCTCAAAATAGGATTTCATACCCAAATCCTACCATAAAAATCATTTCCCAAATAATAATTCTTATAGATATGTTCACTAAAATAGGGCCTCAATGACCACACCCTTGTCTATGAGGATTCACCAACTCATCGTGTAGTATAAGAAATATGACTTGGACATTGGGATAATGTGTAAGAATCATATACCCCGTAAAATAATACCAGTCAAAGGGGTACTTGCCTCCATATATAGAGCTCCATTGATAAAAGTGTTACTCAAATGGGTAATGAAAACACATCACTAATATAGAGGAATCTTTCGATGTGAATCATAATTATGGTCACAGGGGTAAATGAATCTATATATCTCTACTTAATCTCCACTCATACCCACTAGAACGCTCAAATTGGTGTTTGTAACTTGCTAATAAGAATCATAAGGTGATTATCAACTACAATTCTATCACAAAAAAAATATAAAATCATCAAGGAATCATTCATCAATATGTCATGGATAATGATATCTCATGATGAAATCCATAACATTTCCTATAAATATTTCTAGAATAATCTCTATTATCTCATATAATCTCATCAAATTGACTCATCAACTAACATCATTCATAGAAAATTATGTCAACATCGATATGAAATTTTGAAATTTTTAAACATCCAAAGCAGACCTTAAATGATTTTAATTTTTATTTAAACACCTTTCAGCATGATCTACATATAAAATTGAAAAAAAATTGATTATTGAAGAAAATAAAGATAACTTCATATGGATTTAAACATAAAAGGATAAAGAGGAGGTAGTTTTTTATTATATATTCATATATATTGATTATATTTTCACCTTTTCCATATTATTCGTATTAAAATCATCAAATACACGTATGAAAATGCATGATAAAATAAAAACCCATTATTTAAATCCCAACACCATAGAAAAATATGGAACTATTCAGTAATAATAATGAAGGAAATGATTACAATGTGAGTGAACTTCCTATAGTAGTGTTATTTTTATTGGGTATCAGTCACCATAATTCCACAAGTTATCTGATACCTCTTTTGGGTATCAATCACCAAAATTCTATTGATGCTTTGATACCACTTATTGTTCTTAGAAACACATATCTAGAAGATTTCCTCTAAAGACTCAAATACATAATAAGATCTTGCTCATTCAAAATGTAAGGGCATCAAAAAGTCAAAATCTAAAAGTAAGAAGTACATGCACCACAACCACCACATCAAATCACCTCCATGCCACACAATACATTCCCCAACTCTCAAAAAAAATAGAATAATAAACTCACCAAAAATGGTACATGAGGATTAACATGGTTTGAAAATTAATCCTACTCCATGGGAGAACACTTCAACTACATATTATGGGAAATAAAAGGAAATATAATATCCGAGTTACAAGGGAACATTCTTCCAAACACCCTACCCAAACTCTAAGTTATTAAGGAACCTTATTATTGAAATCCTACTCAGAAATGAAAGATGATTTTTCTAACACTTCCGTGATAAACCCCCACCACATGCACTCCCATTATTATTCCCACATATGGTAGGCTAAGGATATTTTTTACACTCCTTAGTCATTATGGTAACTATAAATTCTAATTCTTATTCTCCTTCTGGTCGACCACCCATAAGGGCTACAACCTCCTACCTCTAACTTCAAATCCTTTTTAATATTAGTTCACTTCTATAACTCACTGAACAAGTGACCAAAGCTCATCTATTATAGATGAGACCCACTGCAGCTAGCTCGTAGATACGGTACCACCACATTTTGATATATGTAGGAACCCCTCTATTTAGTCAAATCCACTAGATCATGCATTTTATTAAAATTCTAAATTGGGTTAAAAATGAAAGCCACTCTTATATAGCCCTCTGATTATTCATACATAACCTTTGAAAATTGACATGTGTTTATTAAGTATACATCAGGATTAATCCTGCATGATCTAGTTTCTCAATCTAAACTTCATCATTCAGAATAGGTAGTCATGTCTTTGACTCCACTACTTCCTTCGAAACTTCTTTTCCACATTTAAAACTCTTTATGTGTCACTCCGCTAGGAATTTTCATTCCCCTCATGTAAATGTGTTCATAACCAAATTCCCTTTTGTATTCCAAAACTTATTCATTACTACTACTATCATTATAGACCATCTAGGTGTTCTGTGAGATGCCTCCATTTGGTTCTTCTAACTGTACTTCCAGAATTCATGTTTCAGAAGAGTCCAAATTTTAACCAAAAAAATTATCACATAAAAACCTAATAATATCCCACTTGAGAATTATTTTCAAAGTATAAGCCTAATAATATCCCAGATTAAGACTACTCTCAATGTTTCACCAAGTCCATTCCGAAACGTTTTCATTTATCATCCCTTTTTAGTTTCAGCATAGTCCTCCACCATGATTTTGATCATCCAAGCCCTACTGATAAAAATATACCCTACAATTAAAGACTTTGACCACTCATTCTATTTCCAAAAAACTACTCAAATTTATCCATGAATTTTTCTCTATAACAATCACTCTAAGAACCACCAAATTGTTTTAACACTATCAATAATCCTTTTACTTATACCATTTATCCACCATCTATTTCTTTCACATTCTTGTATACCCTTTTCCCCCTAACACTATTCTCTTAGTTGATACTTCTATTAGCTCCATGTTTTGGAACCAACTCCCACTAATTCTAGATACTTTTAATTACACTAATTTATACATTTAGGTTATTCACCATTCGTAAGAAAATGAGAAGTTGCTTTATGCACTAAGTAATGAACCTTAGTGGACATCCTAAAACACCTGAAGAAATAACTCATTTTAGTACTACATATTTCATAACTTCTTTCATGATTCCATAATACTAATCTTCAAATACTTTTAGCTTTGGGTATACCATAGAAACTGAAATCTATCAGAAACTACTCTTATGGAAAGTTTGTTATCTTCAAACATATGAACTCCGTGGACAATTTGAAACTTTCTCTATAATTTCATCCTAGTCAAACATAGATATTCACTGGTCCTTTATTCCCAACATCATTATCTACCTAATTTTAATTCTTTTGTGATATCCTCCCATATTCTAGAGGATAATTTGAACTTTAAAATTTTTATTTAATTTGTTATTATAATATTAGTAAAACCCAATGTCTTCCATCACCACTCATCAAAAAAATACATAAAAGGAATTAGGTGTTTCCTTTTACTTCATGGAACCAATGTGGTCATGGATGACATATGTTAAATAATTTTAAATGGGAGGTCTGATAATTCTCACCTTTCATGATCTTCACCAATATACTAATAACATTACAAAAAAACATGATATCCCTTCCTATATGATTCTCTATTAGATGGAAATTCCCAAAAAACCTAAAACTTTGTTCTTGAGAATAAAATCATGTATCACTCTATATGTGTTGTTGCAAAAGTTATATGGGTACAATGAAATTATGTAAGAATGAAAAATAATTTTTTTTATCCTTTGTGCCTCCATCTCCCATGAATATCACCTTTCATTACTTCCCACGGATACTCTCCCCACAAGTTCTATAGTCCCTATGTATTAGATTTTTTATGCCTTTGAGACTAAGAAATCCATCCTACTTCTCACTCAAGTGATTGAGATTCCCATGACATAACTCCATGCTTCTTAGAGTTCTCATATCCATCATACACTTATCTTTATAAAAACTTGGTTGGATAATTTTTTTTATTTCACTTTTCCACCACCCTGAAACCCTTTATGTGAATTTACTCATTCCATCCACAAAACCTTAAATATAGAAACATGAAACATTTCACAATTACATTGAGATCTGAAACTTCTAGAACATTGACATATATCACCTTCCTTGATAACTCAGTAAGAATTTATTCCATGATCTAAATGGATGTATCACTCTTCTTAAAACTTGAGAGAATAAACATCCCAAATTCGTTCAATTTTTAAAAACATCTAGATATAAAACACCATGTATCCACTCTTCTCTTGAATGTAAAGTAAAAAGACCTAGATTCAAAGTTCCATGAATCAAGTATACTGGATGACCCTCAATAACAATTTTTTCACAAGTTCCAAAATAGGATATTTGGATGAGAATTATAGAATAAAACCTTCCATAATGTCCTTTTAGTCTTTTTATAACTTTTTAGACAAACACCACCTCTTGTTCCGCAATGCTAGATGTGGAACCGTACCCAACTAAATCTAAACAACTCATTATCCTTAAAAAAAGTTTCCCATTGTTGTTATAAAATTGTATTGATTTCTTTATGTGTGTCATGTTTTTATATTCTATTAAAACACATTCTAAAACTACACCCAAGTGTATCTAGTTTTAATATATTCAAATCATACCTTCCCTATTACAGTTTCATCCTTATAAAATAATGTAATACGATTGAATTTGAAAATCATAAAGGGGATTGGAGTGTCTTTTCAAGTATTTAATAAGGACATCTGGAGATTTTTTCTCTTCATCTGGACTCTGAACCATCTAAACAATTTCAAACATAATGAACTATATAGGAATAATTTTATACCAAATTTTGGGTATTAGAAACCATAAGAACACAATATCTAATACCAATTTTTGGGTATCATGCACCCAAAGTCCACCAGTGCTCTAATATCACTTGTTGAGTATCATTTACCATAAGCCCACCAATTCTCTGATACAACTTATTATTCTTGGAACCACTAATCTAGAATGCTTCCTTCAAAACCTAAAATGAAAAATAGGGTTTGGATCATCTGGAACAGAAGACAACCATGAAGTCAACATTTGGAACTGAGAATCCCTTTCGCCCATTCCACTACATGGAATAACTTTCATTCTATATAAAATTTTCTAAATATAAAAAAATGGATAAAAAAATCAATACAAATGGAACATGATGATAACGTAGTTTTGATTTTAATCCTCATACATGTGAGAATATTGTAACTTCATATTAAGGTAAAGGTAAGGAAACAAAATATTTGAGTTATAATGGACCCTTCTTCTGAACACCCTACACATAATCTGAGTTGTAAGGGAGCCTTCTTACAGAAACCCTAATCAAACATAGAAAATGAATTCTCCATGGCTTCCAAGAAAAACACCCACTACATGATCTCCCACTATATCACCCACAAGTAGTAGACTAAGGATATTTGATAGACTCTTTAGTTCCTCATGTAGATCCAACATCTACTCCCTCTGATATTTATAATCTACCACCCTTCTAGTCTATATCCTCCTTCCCACAGCTTCAAATATTTTGACACATTAGTGCTCTATCATAGCACACAAAATAAGTGTCTAGTATTTATCCTTTATATATGATCCCCATAGTATCCAGTAAGAACATATGTTACCAATGAATTCTAATCTATGTAAGAATCCCTCCATCATGTCAAATACATCAGATCTTGAAATGCATTAACTTTAAAACCTTGATTTACAATATAATCCCCTCTTACATACCCCTCTGATGATTATTAGACAACATTCACAAAATTTCCTGGTATTCTTAAGTATCCATCATATTTAATCATATATGAGTCAATTACTCATTCCACACTTCATCATCCTGATCTAGTAATCATTTTTTAACTCCACCAATTCCTCTAGAACTTTTATGCCACATTCAAAACTCCTCCTATATCACTCCCTTCGGAATATGGGTGTTCCTCTAAGTTCATGCATCTAAAACCAAGTTCCCTTCTATATTATAGTACATAGTCATTGTTGTTATTATCATTAAAAAAATTATTTATGTTAGGTGAGATGTATCAATATTATTCCACCAAGTGTTATTCTAGAAACCATGTTCTAGAAGTTTCCATGCTTTAACCAGAAAATATTTCTCACTCTGAATCCTAACATTGGACTTTATTTTCATGAATAGATGTTTAATTTTTTTATTCAACGTGGTTTTTGATTATATTTATTGAAATATTTGATTATATTACCATAGGAATTAATATTTATGTAAATATTCATGGATATTACCAAAGTTATTAATCAAAAGAATCTCATTTCCCTAATCTTATTCATTTTGGTTCAAGACTCTTTTATTTGATCTTTTAATCAACAATTTAATATGGATTATGTTGATAGAATTGAAGGAAATATTGTATTTACTTATGTCTATAATTTTCTATTTAATGATGGTATCTTAATTCTCATCAATGGAATAAAAAGATTAAATAAAAATCTTATTAACTATATGAAACTCCTTGAAAAAAGTAATGGCTAGCAAAATAATTCGAAAAAAAAAATTCTGGTATCTTCAAAAATGTTACCGAAGAAGTATAATCAGAAAATATTTCCCCTATAAAAGGGTAGTATGAATATTAATAATTACATTGAAACCTCATTTGAAATAATTTTACTCCTAAACTATGTTTTCATATATGGAGAATATTTTGAAAATGGTTACCTATTGAGACTGTTAAATCTTCCATTAATAACATTGAAAATACCAATAAAGTTGGACTAAAATTTAAGTGAAATTGAATTTAGAACAATGATTCATGTAGATAAGATGCTTCACTCAAAAATATTAGGAAAATGATAATATTTAACTTCAAAAAATTAGCCAGTTTTGGTATAATCTCTTCCAGATGGACATCAGAGAGCATACGACACTTAATGGGTAATTCAAAATTGCAATAAAACACACCAAAAAATCAACGATAAAAACCAAAATCCACTCCCAAAAAATTAAATTGGAATGAAAATTATGTTATATATTTATCCAAATGAAAAAATTACATTGATAGATATGAAAATGTAATGTTTGATATGGTTTAAATCAAAAGACAATAGAAATAGTCATGTAAACTCTTTTCTTGTATACCAAATAGGGCATAAAAGGCTTCAATTACATTTGAATTTTTCATTCCAATATTTCTATGTTAATATAAAATAATAATATTTAAATTTAATTTTCCCTAAAACACTTTTTATAATTTTTATAAAGGCCACATTAAAGGGTTAAGTGGGAAACCTACATAACCAATAAATTGAAGTGAAAAACAAAAAAGGTATAATCCCCCTAAAAACATGAAATGAATCCCAATACAGCCAAATTAGTTGGCCATGGACCAAAAAACTAGGAACCCTAGAAACCAATTCAATCTCTATTGAGTAATTCATTTCTAATGGAGTTCTCACTATTATGATGAGTTGTAGTTGCTGAACTTATGGGACTACCAAAATAAATAATCAAATCCATATACTAAGGATAAAATCATTCAAAAATTGAATTCCAAACAAAAAATGTGGGTGATGGAATTAATGGATATACAATCATATCATAATAAATATTAGGAAGCTCTCACATCACTATCATTAAATCATTCCACCACTAAGTCAAATCATGAAATCATTATTTCTAGAAGGTGGGTTACACCAGCATGTATAATACCAAAAGATGAAACTTATCTAATCCTAAAAAAATTAAAGGTGATGCTCCCCCACTCATGGGTTAGGGGCCTCATCAAAGACACGACTAATGAGTAAGGCCATATGGTTGAGGTGAGGCACAAGAGCCCTTGGAAAAGTTGTAAATAATGGGGGAAGAAACTAGAGTTGGATGAAAAAATGGCATCATTGAATATCGAGATAAAAAAACTAAAAAGCTCCAACAATATGTGAGAGGAAGCACTGAAAGGGAATGAATCCTAGAAAATCAAGATTCAAAAATCTATAATCAGTAACAACGAGAAAGGGGAAGCAGCAAAAGGGAACAAGTCCAAAAAAAATAAAAACATCAATGGGGATTAGATTCAAGGATTATCATTCAAGTCACGAATTAAAGGAAACAAAACCCTAGGATGGAAAATCGAATTCCAATATGAAAATAAGTAGAATGGGAAAGTGGAAAGAATAATATGGGGCCTTAGAGAATTTGATGGAGGGGTGAAGCCCAAGAGGAATAAAACCTATGGAATGAGGGAATGACATGATGAAGCCAATGATATTTTATCTTTACTCAATGAGACTTTATAATGAACCCTATAAGAACCCCAAAACAATAGCATGGCTCAGAGAATGTGGTTTCATCCCTAACAGTTCTCTCATTTCATTCATTTCAACCCTTCTATGTTATTCCACTATAAGAGCAGGGGATTGTTGAATTTTACTTTTATGGTTTGAGTATGGTATAATCAATTACATAGGTGATGAGTAAAGATTCTTTAACTATATTGGTTTCTTGTGACATTATTTTTCTTTCATATTACATTTTGAATGGTTTATACATTTCATGTATCATGTACATCGACACAAGCCTATACATTTTATTAATTCATAATAGATTACTCTTATCAATGAAAAAACCTAATGAATTTTGTACACACCCCTTGAAAGTGATCTTTGTTAACACATGTGACACTATTTTCTTAAGTTGTGGTCTTGGAAGTGATTTTTCATAGATTCTTGGTTGAATAATTAAACTAATGTATAGTAAATACTTGTTAATGAAGTTTAAAATGTTTTAATTTTCTTTATTTTGATCCTTATATGGATTTATGAGACTTATTAGATCACTGAATGTTATTTATCATTTCAATTTTCATTAAAATTGTAGGGGATGCATATAACCAGTTGTGTCAAGGTTTTATTTTAAATTATTTATTTATTTTTAACTAGTTGTATGAGATTGATTTATGTTGTTTTACTTTACATAGTAAGGTAATTTAATCAGTGTGGTGGATCAAACAACTTTTCCTTCAAGTGAAAACCCAATTCTAGGATGGTACATGAGATAGTTCACACATTTATTAAAATAACATTATGAGGATAAAGGTAATTAATTATATACAAATGAAAAGGTAATAAACCCACAAACAGAAATGCTCAAACCAAAGGTTACTGAGTGAAGGAAATGAATATAATAAAAACATACACTATAGTATTAAGCTAGTAGAATTGAATCAAGATGTTGACATCCATAACTAAGAATTACCTACATCCCAGCCACCACATCAAATCACCATCATGCCAGAAATGAATTTCCCAAAATCTAAAAAAAATGGAAGAATAAACTCAAAAAAAATGGAATATAAGGATTAATGTTGTTCAAAAATTAATACTACTCCATGGGAGAACACTGAAACATCATAAGTATTGGTAAGGAAATAGAATATCTGAGTTACAAAGGGAACCTTCTTTTAAACACCCTAACTAGACACTGGTCTATAAGAAAAATTTATTCTAGAAACCCTACTCATGCATGGAAGATTATTTCTTCTATGTTTCCATGATAACTGCATTTCATATGAACTCTCACTATGTGGCCCAGATGTGGTAGACCTAGTATCATTTCTAGAATCCATAGTCCCTATGGAAGCTCTAACTTATGGTTCCTCTACTACTCCCAGTCTACCACCCTTGAAGACTATAACAAATTGCCTCTAGATTAAAGCCTTTAGAACATTAGTGCTCAACAATAGCACACAGAATAAGTGATCAGTTCTCATCCTTTATATATGAGATCCACAATATCCATTTGGTATATGTCGTACCACTACATTATGATCTATGTGAGAATCTTTCTATCTATTCAAATCCACTGGATCACGCATCACCTTAACTTTACAAACTATGTGAACAATTAAAACCACTCTTATATAGCCCTCTAATGATTCTTACATAAAATTTAAAAACCATCATGTGGTTATTTAGTATCCATAATATTTTATCCAATGTAAGTCTATTTATTTTTAGTCACTTCATCATCTAGATATGGTATTCATGCTTCCAAATCCACCACTTCTTATGTAACTTTATTCTTGTATCTATAATTATTCTTGAGTAACTTACTGTTGAATTTAGATTCTACCATAGAACATATGTCTAAAACCAATTTACCACATACATTCCAACACATATTCATTTCTACTACTATCATTCCATACCTTCAAGGTGTTGTGTGAGATGTCTATATCTGATTCTTCCACGTGTACTTTTGGAAGTCATGTTCTAAAAGATTCCACACTTTTACCAGAAAACATTTCTCATACTAAAACCTAAAAATATCCCACTTAAGAATTGTTTCCATATATTAAGCCCAAAAATTTCGCACTTGAACACTATTCTCTGGGCTTCACCATGTCCTCCAGGCTACCTTTTTCATTCATATTCCCTTTACAGTTTTAGTATAGTCTTACACCATGATTTTGATCATCCAATCCCTACTGAGACAAATCCATCCAAAACATCCAAACTTTGACCACTCATTTTTTTCCATGAAACTAATATGATTTATCCATGAATTTTTGAAGTTACAAAGTATTGAAAAACAAATGATAAAGTGGTTTGAATCAGTTGTTCACTTTTTAAAAGTTTCAAGACATTTACAAACTTAAACCTTGCAAATTTTTAAGATTTAATTACTTATCAACTTTTAGTAAATAATCATATATGAAAAAGTATAAAAGTAAGTAAAGTACATGATATTTACAAAGTTGGACCTCAATGATAGAACCTACATCCTTTCCATATCCACTATCATGGTAATATGGAAATCCACTATTATGAAGAAGTGAATACAACTTGTGTGAAATCCCATTAGAAACCTTATATCTCCCGATAGGAATGATTACATCGAATCCATTCAGTTTACAATGTTTCCTAAGAAAATAATTGATCCAAACAAAAGAATAAATACTTTGTTGAAATTTATCCATAATTGATCAGTCTGAATACTCAATTTGATTTGGTTGGATCCGATTTTCTCAATCCAATGAGTCTGGATATAATTCTTTCAATATGATGAGTCTGGGTCTAATTCTCTCAGTACGATGTGTCTAGATGTGATTCTCTCAATACAATGGACTCAATATGATGAACCCATTCTCAATCTGAAAAACTCAAACTCTTCTCAAATGCTCAATATGATCCTTCCTGGTTTGACTGACTCAATCCAATTGACTAAATATGATCTTATCAATATTATGTTACTCAATCTGGTAAACAAACATTCAACTATCTGATCCACTTTATGATATCTCTGGTTGGAAATGAATCTCACCTAATTTCTTCAGTACTCCACCTTTTCTGGTTGCATGAAAAAACCACACTGAACAAATGATCTGAGAAAATATTTATATGATACTTAGAAAAAAAAAGAGGGAAACTTGAAAACTTTCCCTGCTTTCTCAAATTTCAAAATATCTGAAAATATTTTGATTTTAAACTTAAACATTAACTTCTTCAAACATCCTTATATTTCATTGAGATTTATGAAAAATTGAATTTCACGTGTGACCTTCTCAAATATTCATAAAAGTTATGGAATTTTTTTTTAATTATTTATTATAATCAACTCAATAAGATTTATGTTTCTTCCTATGTGAATCTGATTTACATTTTATTCTCAGTGAATGTGAATTCTGTTTCTTTCTTAGTGAATCCGATTTCTATTTATTTCTCAGTGAATCTGAGTTCTGTTTATTTTTCAGTGAATCCAATTTCTATTTCTTTATTTTTGAATCTTATTTCTATTTATTTCTCAATGAATCTGAATTTTTTATCCTTCTCATTGAATCTGAATTCTGTATCCTTCTCAATGAATCCAAATTTTTTATCCTTCTCATTGAATATAAATTATGTATCCTTCTTAATGAATCTGAATTCTGTATCCTTCTTAATTAATATGAATTCATCATCCTTCTCAATGAATCCAATTTAATTATAATAATGATGGAATTATCATTACGATTAAATTCCCATTATGATGGATATACCATTATGATGGAATCTCCATACTGCAACTTTGAAATTCTTCAAACCTCTCCACCATTTCTTCAAAATCTTTTATCATGAAAGCTTTCATGATTTTTGAAAACTTTATGATCAGCGAAGCATCCTTTGGATTGGTTTAGAAAGTATAAAAACTTTCTAAATCCAGACATCAAAATCTTATATCAAAACTATTTTGTAACAATACAACTTCTTTACTCATCAACTTCTTTCTTTCACTAATAACGAAAAATGAAAACTTTTAGCAATCAAAAAATTATACCACTGATTCTTTTGGATATGATGATCTGAATACAATGTATATGGATCCTATTCTTTCAAAAACATTCAAATTTATTATAAAATCTCATTACGATAGACTGGATCCAATTCTTGGATAATGAAAAAATTCTTATACAAAAATATTAGTTGTAAAAAAATAAAAAACCTTGTTAAAACAAAACACTATAGAGGTTCTTCAATCTCTCTATTTGGATTTGTTGCAAACCCTTGTTAACAACTATTCCAACTCTCAAATTTTTTTCACAAATCAACTTCTATAAATAACTCAAGTGTTTTGACTTTTATCAAAACATATATTTTCTAAAAAGAGATTTTCTTGACACTATTACGATGGAATTCCCATTATGATGGATATCCCATTATGATGGAATCTCCATACTTCAACTTTGAAATTCTTCAAACCTCTCCACCATTTCTTAAAAATATTTTATCATGAAATTTTTCATGATTTTTGAGAACATTATGACCAGAAAATCACTATATGACATGGTCTAGAAAGTATTAAAACTTTCTAACTCATGAATTCATGATCTTCTTTCAAAACTATTTAGTAACAATATGACTTCTTTAATCAACAACTTCTTTCTTTCTCTGATTATGAAAAAGGAAAACTTTCAGTAACCAAAAAATTATACCTCTGAGTCGATATTCCAAATCTAGGAAAAAACAATGTCTTTCATCACCACTCATAAAAAAGAAGCACATCAAAGGACTTTGGGATTTCCTTCTACTTCTTAGTAACAACATGGTCATGGACGATATCTCCCAAATACATTACAGTGATAGGTCTAGTACTTCTCACCTTCTAGAATATTCACCAATAAACCAACAATATTATAATAAAATAAGGTCTTTCTTCCTCCATGGATCTCTATTCTAAGAACATTCCAAATAGACCTCCAACTTTGTGCTTCATGTAAAACACATGCATCACTCTATTCATGTTTTTAATAAAGGTTAACGACTATAATGACATTATATTATAATTAACTACAAAAATTCGAAACCTTGGTGCCTCCATCTCCCATGAATATTTTCTTACACTACTTCACAGGGCTACACTCTTTGAAAGTTATGTTATCCTTATTCCCAAACTTCTACATGACTTTTAAACTAGGATTTACATCCTACTTCTCACTCAAGTTATTGAGATTTCCATGTTACAACTCCCTACTTCTTAGAGTTCTCCTACCTATAACACACTACTCTATCTAAAACTCTAGTTGGATGCATTATTTTATCACACTTTTCCACCACTATGTAACTCCCTATGTGAATTTCCTCATGCCATCTGAAAACCTTCAATATAGAAACCTATAATGGTATGTCATTCTATTGAGATAAAAAACATATAAAATGTAAAAAATGTGTTACCTTCCTTGAAAATTCATAAATAATTCTTTCCATGATCCAAACAGAAACAAAAATATTCCATTAACTTGAGTGTGGAACCATCTCAAAGGTTTTCCCCTTCTAAAAATTTCCAGATACAAAATTCCATGCATTCACTGTTCTCTCAAATATAAAGTGAAAGGCCCCTGAGTCAAAGTCCCATGACTCAAGTAGACTGGATTCCACTCGGTAAAAAGTTCTTTACGAACATTAAAATGAGATATATGGATGGAACCACTAGAATCAAACCTTTTGGAATGATCTTTTGATTCCTACAGAACTTCTCCAGAAAATACCCCCTCTCCTTATATAATGTTAGGCGTAGAATCAAGACCAGTTGAACCTCATTGACTCATTATCCTTAAAAATTTTATTGGTGTTGTTATCAACTCCTTTTCAATTTTTTATTTCAGGTCATGTATACATTTTCTAGGCCAATGCCTCTTGAAAATATATACAAGTGTCATTAGGTTGAGTATTCTGATTTTTTTCTTAACATCGGTTTTAGTTGAATCCCATCAACTCAAAACTTCCATATTACAATACCATCCTCTAGAAATTATTCACTCTCACTAAATATAAATATAATAAAGGGTCCAAGACCATCTTCCAAATTCTTCAACATGGTCAGCTCTATAACGGTCAGGAATTACTTCCAGTGGACTATAATTGATACCAATCAGGGCACTCCATGGGCAGCTACACCCCCTGGGCGGGACACACCACCATCCCCAGTGGCATCCATTTCCTCATGAAGCCCTTGGGCGGAGAGCCATGCTTCATCCAACGCTCACATGTGAGAGTTCCCAAGGATCGGATACATTCCTACCTCCTTTGCCTCTGATACCAACTGTAGAGACCCGAAGCTTGACGTACATGAATATTACATTACTTTTGTGGAATACTTATTACATAACAAAAACACACACACAAGGACCGTAATAGTTTAGTGTCTTTGGAAACTCGGAACGTAATCTTCTAATCATGGTGAAAGATCTTCAACATCTCCCATAAAGATCTTCCCTTTTTTTTATTACCTAAAACCTTTCTTTATATCCTAGGGAAAAGAAAACATAAAAGGGTGAGCTCAAATTCTCAGTAAGGGTAAACAAAAGAAAAATTAATCACATCATATTCATAATAACATAACATTTTAGAAATCTTAACCTGAAAAAGAGATCATAATATCATAACATGGGATAAATCATACTAGTGAAATGAAATCCCAATAATCATAACTTAAAACATGAAACTTTGTGGCATACACACGTAATCATAGAGAATCATATCTTATTACTCAAGACTCATTGTCAAGACTATCTTAGTGGACAAAGTCCATTTCTGAACCGAGTCACCCTCGTTTCAGTCATGTTTCACTGAACCGGTATAACCTACCATTCCAGCCATGTCTATCTCATGAGATATAAAATCAATAGCCAATTCATTGGAGGGAGATATAGGTCCCACCCATATCATAATTATACCATTCTTATGTGTGCCACAAAATCATAAATCATACATCATTGCATAACCCATGTAGTAAAAATGGGATTCTTAAACAACATGACATCATAAAACAATTCATATAATATAAAGGAATGAAAAAATTTCCATCACAACATAATAAAATCCATGTAATAATAGGTATAAAAACAGAACCCTATATTATCTTAGATGGAAAATAATTTTGATAAAACACTTGAACTCCATTCTTGAGGAAAATATCCTTTCTACTTCAAAAACAATTTTCCTTTCTTAACATGTCATAAAATTACAAACTAAAAGAAGTTGATTAAAAATAAACTTGAAAACTTGTAAAGGAAGCTTCTTGGAAATAATGTTTTAAAAATCCATTCATGTCGTATAAGTAAAAAAACATTCTTCTCGTACTTTTGTCGGAAAAGTCAAAAAAAGTACCTCGTATGAAAAACGACAAAAGATTACTTTCATATCTTTTACTAAACACTCACCGAAAGGTAAAATTGGATTTAAAAAATTGTAGGTGGATGGAAATAATATTATATATTGAGGAAAAATGGATGTGGATGATAAAATACACCCCAGTAAATACCAAAGTATAAACAATCTTGGATAAAAATGAGATTGTGATATTTCCCTTACCTTTATGTCCGATATGCTTTGTACGTATCCGAACCTCCTGTATAATGATTTAAATAATGTCATTAACTTATTACAGAATCATATTCATTGTTATGATATCATATATGGTTCACTTATGACTTTATATTACCCGTTCTTTTGTAAATTCCATGTTAAAGAAGCGTTTTGGGTAAAATTGTTTCATTTATCGTAGGTGTTTGGACTTGTTGTTCTTGACATTATTATTACTTATATCATGATTTACTTACTTCCAGAATATAAAAAATGATTTATATATCATATATATTCAGTATATATATATATATATATATATATATATAATAGATAGATAAATGAAATGAAACACACCGTTCATGGAGACGGTGGTCCGTACGTACGCATGAACGTTGTTTTTCATTCCTTATTGTCTTGAATGGAAGTAAGTAGATGACATACATATATATACATAAATCCAGTAGATTTAACATGTCATATATTTAATTATTATTCATTATATATACTTTATAATCATTCATGAATGGTTAATGAAGAGAATGAATCTCATCGCGTCGTGGAGACGGTAGTCCATACGTACGCATGAACGCTGTTTTCCTTTCCTTATTGTGTTGAATGGAAGTAAGTAGATGACATAAATATATATACATAAATCCAGTAGATTTAACATGTCATATATTTCATTATTATTAATTATATATACTTTATAATCATTCATGAATGGTTAATGTGGAGAATGAATCTCATCGCGTCGTGGAGACGGTAGTCCGTACGTACGCACGAGTGATGATATCGTTCCCATGGTCGTGGAATTGTGTTGAGGTGTATGGATGCTATTTCAGTATCAATATCACTTTATAATAATCATATATAGTTACTCATTACACCATTATACCCATCCAATTAAGGTGGTGGCGGAAAATAGATTACACCACGGCGTGGAGACGGTATTCCGTACGTACGCACGCGTGATGATTTCCTTTTTCCGTAGGATGGATAGAAGGTTAATTAGAGTTGTTTCATATTTATAATAACATATCAGTATATAATAAATACTTATTTTATTACTTTATCATGAAACAACTAAAGAATAAGAAGTTGAAGAAGAAAGAAATTGAAAAAGATCGGTAATGGACATTACCTCTTTTTGATGCGCCTTCACTTAACCTCCACTTAAAGAACTAAGGATGGTCTTTGAAGAAGACCAGGACCTCTAGGATGATACTAGGGGAGTGTATAAGATATTTTGGCAGGGTTTGGCCGATCTTGAATGCTCAAATTGGTGTGGGGAAGAGGGGGAGGAGGTGCCCTTTTATAAGGGATGAGAGGGACACCTTTGGAATAACTAAAAAATATTATTTTATTATAAAGTCAAGTTCGGTTTTAAATAGCTCCAAATTGATTTATTTCTAGGATAAGGTGGGTATGGGTCGAACTCCTCTCATCCAATAGAATTTAGACAAGTTTAGGTCATTATATTAACCTTATCTTTTAGTTTTAACTCTTAGTTAATTAGATTGCCATTTACCATGTCACTTTTTATTTTTATATTAGATAGTTAATAAACTTACCATATACATCCAAGAAACCCCCAAGTTGCGTTTTATTAATATATATAACCTTATCTAAGTAATTTGGCTGAACCTTAGATTTTTAGGAATAAAATAACAATTAATAATATAATATTTGTTTTAAAAACTAATTTATGTCAATTTTGACACTATTTGGTACATGATTTTTATGAAATTCATAACAGAATGATAAGTTCTAACCAAGTTACTTATATCAACAATAACATGTCATATTAACCTAGAAAATTATTGTAAGTCATAAAAAGTCTCAAATTACATTTATTTGGACATTTATAACATCAATTATGTCAATATTTCATTAATAAGACAATTACTGCATCATCTTTGTGTCATAATAAATGATACTTATTTAATCCCTAAAAATTCTAAATAAATTCCTATGATGTAGATAATTGTATTATATTTCTGTATACTATTCATGTTCGAAGTTTCATGAAGTTTATCACTAAATTAAAATTATTATACTTATAAGATTTAAGAAAGTTACATGTTGTCACATTCTTTGGTTTCAATAATAATTAAATTATTTTCATTGACAAAAGTCCATAAAATGAATCTAATCCGACCCTTAGGTTATATGGGTCTACGTTTATCCATCCAATAGGATTTTTCCAAGTATTAGGGTAATTTTATAATCTTATATTTACCCTTAATTACCCGATTTACCTTTAACTATAGTAAATAAATTTTACCGTAGTTACTATTCACAATGGCCAAAAATAAAAAGTAGCTTATTAACATAATTTGGGCCCACTGATTACAAATATGGAATCCATTTTTCCAAATTCAATACACAAAATATTCAGAAATTAAATTAAAATTAATCCCATTGTCGAAAGAAAACGGTTTTTTCTTTAAAACATTGCAAAAGATTGAATTGATTTAACCTACGAATTCAAGGTAAAATCAATGCTAATGACATACATTATATTAAATGTTAAAAATATATTCTATTTATAATTTAAAACCATTAAATATTATAATTTAACCACATAAGATATTACGATGAAAAAAGTTGTTTTTAATTAAAATATAGCGTGTTTTTACTATTCATTAAAATATGAAAGTTATCGGAAAAATATCAAAACTTTATCTAATGTAAATTTTTATATCATGATTAAAAAGAAGAATTTTATTTTTTCAAATTTAACATATAAACATGTCAAAAACTAGATTTAAAGTGGGTGCGCCATCAAAAGGTGGAAAAACTACATTTTTTGAAAAATATTTATTTTTCCCGAAAAATTTATTTTGTTCTTATACCATGTTTTAGAAAATGTGTAAGACAAATAATAATGTTATAAGATTCAAAATTTAGTTAATACTATTCATAACGGCTAGTTCATAATAATATTATAATAATATATCGTTGTTTAGTAAAACCCGGTATTGTGTACAACACACGCTATCGAGGAAAGTCGCGATTGAGTGTAATGCAAGCCAAGTCAGGGTTGCGTGCTGTGAAAGAATCCTTCGTTGTTTCGTATATCATAATCCAATAATATTTCATTTATACATTGAATATATATATATATATACTCAATGTTGCGAAGAATAACTATTATCAAAATTGTGTGTAACACGATCCAAGAATAGTGTTGCATATATTGAAAGCTAATACAGTGTTGCGTATAGCGCAAGGTAATCTTGGTGTAGCATACAACACAAGAAATTAATGAAATTAAAAGAATATTTTTCATAAAATCTCGGGGTGTTACATTCTACCCCCCTTAAAATGAATTTCGCCCTCGAAATTCTTCGGGGATATAAATGGTTTACTATTTGAAAGTTTCTTTAATAGAAATCCACATCGTAAAAAGGAATACCAAAACCAATCTTTAAAAACAAAAGTATGAAACGTAACGGTTACCCAAATAAATTAATCACTGGGTTTCCACATAGGTGAAAATATGGATATGGAAGAGAAATCTAACCATCATGTTCTGATGGAGAGTGGTAGAGAACATGGCTATGGAAAAGGCAGCAATCACAAAGCTATTGATTTGTGGTGATCTAAGGTACCATCTGATTCATCGGATATAAGGGCAGTAGGACAAAATTTTTGGTTTTTTTTAAGATCATTTCCCTAAAGTTGGTGAAATTGGAATTAGAAGAAATACTTTTCGTGATTTTGGTATAGTCTCACCGTTTGTCATTCTTTGGACAATTTCCACTTCATCTCTTAAAGAAATGAAGTTGAATTTGTCATTCGTGATGTGTTAGCAGATCATGTGATAGAATGATGGGTCATTCCATCTGTCTCAAACAAAAGGTTAGAAAAGTTATCAAAAAAATACATAAGTCCATCTATAGTGAGATTAATCATATATGGTTCCTAAAATGGACTTATATTGCTTAATATAATAAAACTAGTTTCTACTAAACAGGGACTTCCTGTAGGCCAGTGGTAGGCGAAAAAGGCCAGTCTCACTTCGGTTGTGGGTTTGATTCCCACAGCCTTGTCCGACGCGATGGGTTGTCGCCCGTCCTGCAGGTTGTCCTTTTTCTAAAACTACATTACTATAAAATCTCATCAGTAATATCGAAAAAAGTTCTATCCTTAAACAATACTTAGCATGTGTCCAACATAATCCATTCCAATATTTAGGCTTATCTAAAATACTTCGGTCCAAGCTCATAGTATAAAGAAAACGATTACTTGAAATGTCATCAACCAAGCATGTGAATACCATCATTTATCCCCCATATATATATATATATTGTTGGTCACATTCCAATCATGTGAATACCTTAATCATGTATTCTCTTGAAAAAATGAATACCCATTAAACCATAGTGAAAACTTGAATATAGTTAAAAGTTAACACTTTCCACATACCAAAATCCTCAAAATTTTATATACTCAAACCATGATATCACTTAGTCCTTATATCAATCATGAGCTCATGAATACTGTTAAACATTTCATTTTCTCGTTTTCCCTTCATTATGCGCATATCATCTTATTTCCAAAAATATCTCAATCACTTTGAATAACACATTAGAACAATACATAAATATTCCAATACTCCATGATACAACATTATTTTGGAATCCCATTACATAAACACTTAATCATTCTACCACATTGTTGTCATATTCAACATCGCCAACAATGATCGCATGTGACTTCCCTTTGTCCTTTGCCTTAAGTGGTTGCTCATGTCGATCATCACAAACCCTTGTATTAGGGCATTTATTAGCATAATTCCCCATTTCCTTTCACTTGAAGCATTGAAGTGTTGGTGGTGCGTTCTCTGCAGTGTTTGCTTTATTCACATCATTAGAAACACTTTTTCCATTACTTTGACACTCAGCTACTCGATGACCTTCTTTTCCACACTTAAAACATTTTCAAGTCCCTTTAATATAATCTCCACCATTCTTCTTTCCACACTTTGTGCATAAGGAAACATTTATCTTCTTTTCACCATTATTCTGAGATTTCTCCTTGAACTCCATCTTTCGTTTCTTGTCAAAACCATGAGATGGATATGTAACACCAGCTTCCATTTCTACCTTGATAGCACAACGCACAATTTCTTCAAAGCTACTAAATTCTCTTATAGCTAATTCCCTTAGAAGACTTGGTTTTAAGCCACTGAAAAATCGATAAACTTTAGTTTCAGGTTGGATGATAATTCCAGATGCATACCTTGCAAGTCTTGTAAAATTCGCTTCGTATATACCAATAGATTCATCATCCTTATGCTTCAGTTCAAGAAACTCCTTTTCCATCTTTGTTCGAAGAATACGAGGGAAGTACTTACTGAGAAACAAGTTCTTGAACTCGTCCCATTCCATGGACTCAATTTCATCTCTTGGCCTCGTATTCTTGATAAGATTCCAACATTGATCAGCTTCACCTTCCAAACGATATACTGATAAGATGACTTTATCATGTTCAGAACATTGAAGAACTGAAAATATCTTTTCAGTGGTACTGATCCATTGTTCAGCAATAAGTGGATCGGAAGACCCACTGAAAGAAGGTGGACTTTGCCTCATGAAGGACACAATAGAATATTGTTCCCTTCTCTGCTCATTTGGAAGTCCAGAATGATTCATAGCTTGTGTAAGTATAGCAATAATATTTTTCACTCCATCTCCCATAACACTTATTTGTTCAGGAGGACAATCATTGCATTGTCCATTACAGTGATCAACACGGTTCCTTCGGGTTCCAGCCATCATCTAAAACCCAAAAAGAATAGTGTGAGAGGCAAAAATAATGCTAGGGAAAACAACATAGTAAAGGGGGAGTACCCTTAATATCTAACATCTTAGTTTAAATTCTAAGATCGTTACCATAGTTCTAGGACTATATCCTATATGTATACTTATCCTTAGGGACATCCCTAGACATACCTTAGTAATATCTCTAGGGATCTCACTAACGTTTTCGCATCCTAGTTTCCAAAGGTTGACTAAACCTTTCCTCTAATACCAACTATAACGGTCTGGAATTACTTCCAGTGGACTATAATTGATACCTATCAGGTCACTCCATGGGCGGCTACACCCCCTGGGCGGGACACACCACCATCCCCAGTGGCAGCCATTTCTTCATGAAGCCCTTGGGCGGAGAGCCATGCTTCGTCCAACGCTCACATGTGAGAATTCCCAAGGATCGGATACATTCCTACCTCCTTTGCCTCTGATACCAACTGTAGAGACCCGAAGCTTGACGTACATGAATATTACATTACTTTTGCGGAATACTTATTACATAACAAAAACACACACATAAGGACCGTAATATTTTAGTGTCTTTGGAAACTCGGAACGTAATCTTCTAATCATGGTGAAAGATTTTCAACATTTCCCATAAAGATCTTCCCTTTTTTTCTTACCTAAAACCTTTCTTTATATCCTGGGGAAAATAAAACATAAAAGGGTGAGCTCAAATTCTCAGTAAGGGTAAACAAAAGAAAAATCAATCACATCATATTCATAAGAACATAACATTTTGGAAATCTTAACCTGCAAAAGAGATCATAATATCATAACATGGGAAAAATCATAGTAGTGAAATGAAATCCCAATAATCATAACCAAAAACATGAAACTGTGTGGAATACACACATAATCATAGAGAATCATATCTTATTAGTCAAGACTCATTTCCAAGACTATCTTAGTGGACAAAGTCCATTTCTGAACCGAGTCACCCTCGTTTCAGTCCAGTTTCACTGAACCGGTATAACCTACCGTTCCAGCCATGTCTATCTCATGAGATATAAAATCATTACCCAATGCATTGGAGGGAGATATAGGTCCCACCCATCTCATAATGATATCATTCTTATGTGTGCCACAAAATCATAAATCATACATCATTGCATAACCCATGTAGTAAAAATGGGATTCTTAAACAACATGACATCATAAAACAATTCATATAAGATAAAGGAATAAAAATATTTCCATCACAACATAATCAAATCCATGTAATAATAGGGATAGAAACAGAACCCTATATTATCTTAGATGGAAAATAATTTTGATAAAACCCTTGAACTCCATTCTTGAGGAAAATATCCTTTCTACTTCAAAAACACTTTTCCTTTCTTAACATGTCATACAATTACAAACTAAAAGAAGTTGATTAAAAATAAACTTGAAAACTTGTAAAGGAATCTTCTTGGAAATAATGTTTTAAAAATCCATTCGTTCCCTATAAGTAAAAAAAACATTCTTCTCCTACTTTTGTCGGAAAAGTCAAAAAAAGTACCTCGTACGAAAAACGACAAAATATTCCTTTCATATCTTTTACTAAAAACTCACCGAAGGGTCAAATTGGATTTAAACAATTGTATGTGGATGGAAATAATATTACATATTGAGGAAACATGGATGTGGATGATAAAATACACCCCAGTAAATACCAAAGTATAAACAATCTCGGATAAAAATGAGATTGTGATATTTCCCTTACCTTATGTCCGATATGCTTTGTACGTATCCGAAACTCCAGTATAATGATTTAAAAAATGTCATTAACTTATTACAGAATCATATTAATTGTTATGATATCATATATGGTTCACTTATGACTTTATATTACCCGTTCTTTTGTAAATTCCATGTTAAAGAAGCGTTTTGGGTAAAATCGTTTCATTTATCGTAGGTGTTTGGACTTGTTATTCTTGACATTATTATTACTTATATCATGATTTAATTACTTCCAGAATATAAAACATGATTTATATATCATATATATTCAGTATATAAATATATATAATAGATAGATAAATGAAATGAAACCCACCGTTCATGGAGACGGTAGTCCGTACGTACGCATGAATGTTGTTTTCCTTTCCTTATTATCTTGAATGAAACTAAGTAGATGACATACATATATATACATAAATCCAGTAGATTTAACATGTCATATATTTCATTTTTATTCATTATATATACGTTATAATAATTCATGAATGTTTAATGTGGAGAATGAATCTCATCGCGTCGTGGAGACGGTAGTCCGTACGTACGCATGAACATTGTTTTCCTTTCCTTATTGTCTTGAATGGAAGTAAGTAGATGACATATATATATATACATAAATCCAGTAGATTTAACATGTCATATATTTCATTATTATTCATTATATATACTTTATAATCATTCATGAATGGTTAATGTGGAGAATGAATCTCATCGCATCTTGGAGACGGTAGTCCGTACGTACGCACGAGCGATGATATCGTTCCCATGGTCGTGGAATTGTGTTGAAGTGTATGGATACTATTTCAGTATCAATATCACTTTATAATAATCATATATAGTTACTCATTACACCATTATACCCATCCAATTAAGGTGGTGGAGGAAAATAGATTACACCACGGCGTGGAGACGGTATTCCGTACGTACGCACGCGCGGTGATTTCCTTTTTCCGTAGGACGGATAGAAGGTTAATTAGAGTTGTTTCATATTTATAATAACATATCAGTATATAAGAAATACTGATGTTATTACTTTATCATGAAACAACTAAATAATAATAAGTTGAAGAAGAAAGAAATTGAAAAAGATCGGTAATGGACATTACCTCTTTTTGACGCGCCTTCACTTAATCTCCACTTAAAGAACTAAGGATGGTCTTTGAAGAAGATCAGGACCTCTAGGATGATACTAGGGGAGTGTAGAAGAGATTTTGGCAGGGTTTGGCCGAGCTTTAACGCTCAAATTGGTGTGAGGAAGAGGGGGAGGAGGTGCCCTTTTATAAGGGAGGAGAGGGGCACCTTTGGAATAACAAAAAAATATTATTTTATTATAAAGTCAAGTTCGGTTTTAAATAGCTCTAAATTGATTTATTTCGAGGCTAAGGAAATACTCTCATCTAATAGAATTTAGACAAGTTTAGGTCATTATATTAACCTTATCTTTTAGTTTTAACTCTTAGATAATTAGATTGACATTTACCATGTCACTTTTTATTTTTATATTATATAGTTAATAAACTTACTATATACATCCAAGAGACCCCCAAGTTGTGTTTTATTAATATATATAACCTTATATAAGTCATTTGGCCGAACCTTAGATTTTTAGGAATAAAATAACAATTAATAATATAATATTTGTTTTAAAAACTAATTTATGTCAATTTTGACACTATTTGGTACATGATTTTTTTGAAATTCATAAAAGAATGATAAGTTCAAACCAAGTTACTTAAATAAACAATAACATGTCATATTAACATATAAAATTAGTTTAAGTCATAAAAAGTCTCAAATTACATTTATTTGGGCATTTATAACATCAATTATGTCAATATTTCATTAATAAGACAATTACTGCATCATCTTTGTGTCATAATAAATGATACTTATTTAATCCCTAAAAATTCTAAATAAATTCCTATGATATATATATTTGTTTTATCTTTCTTGATACTTTTCATGTTCGAAGTTTCATTAAGTTTATCACTAAATTAAAATTATTATACTTATAAGATTTAAGAAAGTGACATGTTGTCACATTCTTTGGTTTTAATAATAATTAAATTATTTTCATGGAAACCAGTCCATAAAATGAATCTAATCTGACCCTTAGGTTATATGGGTCTACTTTTATCCATCCAATAGGATTTTTCCAAGTGTTAGGGTAATTTTATAATCTTATATTTACCCTCAATTACCCGATTTACCTTTAACTATAGTAAATAAAATTTACCATAGTTACTATTCACAATGCCCAAAAATAAAAAGTAGCTTATTAAAATAATTTGGGCCCACTTATTACAAATATGGAATCCATTTTTCCAAATTCAATACACAAAAGATGCAGAAATTAAATTAAAATTAATCATGTTGTCGAAAGAAAACGGGTTTTTCTTTAAAACATTGCAAAAGATTGAATTGATTTAACCTACGAATTCAAGGTAAAATCAATGCTAATGACATACATTATATTAAATGGTAAAAATATATTCTATTTATACTTTAAAACCATTCAATATTATAATTTAACCACATAATATATTATGATGAAAAAGTTTTTTTTAATTAAAATATAGCGTGTTTTTACTATTCATTAAAATAAGAAAGTTATCGGAAAAATATCAAAACTTTATCTAATGTAAATTTTTATATCCTGATTCAAAATAAGAATTTTATTTTGTAAAATTGAACATATAAACATGTCAAAACTAGATTTAAAGTGGGTGCGCCATCAAAAGGTGGCAAAACTGCATTTTTTGAAAAATACTTATTTTTCCCGAAAAAATTATTTTGTTCTTATACCATGTTTTAGAAAATGTGTAAGACGAATAATAATGTTATAATATTAAAAATTTAGTTAATACTATTCATAACGGCTAGTTCATAATAATATTATAATAATATATCGTTGTTTAGTAAAACCCGGTATTGCGTACAACACACGCTATCGAGGAAGGTCGCGATTGCGTGTAATGCAAGCCTAGTCAGGGTTGTGTGCTGTGCAAGAATCCTTCGTTGTTTCGTATATCATAATCCAATAATATTTCATTTATACATTGAATATATATATATATATATACTCAATGTTGCGAAGAATAACTATTATCAAAATTGTGTGTAACACGATCCAAGAATAGTGTTGCGTATACTTCAAGCTAATACGGTGTTGCGTATAGCGCAAGGTAATCTTGGTGTAGCATACAACACAAGAAATTAATAAAATTAAAATAATATTTTTCATAAAATCTCGTGGTGTTACATTCTACCCCCCTTAAAATGAATTTCACCCTCGAAATTCGTCGGGGTTATAAATGGTTTACTATTTGAAAGTTTCTTTAATAGAAACCCACATCATAAAAAGGAATACCAAAACCAATCTTTGAAAACAAAAGTATGAAACGTAACGGTTACCCAAATAAATTAATCACTGGGTTTCCACATAGGTGAAAATATGGATATGGAAGAGAAATCTAACCATCATGTTCTGATGGAGAGTGGTAGAGAACATGGCTATGGAAAAGCCAGCAATCACAAAGCTATTGATTTGTGGTGATCTAAGGTACCATCTGATTCATCGGATATAAGGGAAGTAGGACAACATTTTTGTTTTTTTTTTAAGATCATTTTTCTAAAGTTGATGAAATTGGAATTAGAAGAAATACTTTTTGTGATTTTGGAATAGTCTCACCGTTTGTCATTCTTTGGAAAATTTCCACTTCATCTCTTAAAGAAATGAAGTTGAATTTTTCATTCGTGATGTGTTAGCAGATCATGTGATAGAATGATGGGTCATTACATCTGTCTCAAACAAAAGGTTAGAAAAGTTATCAAAAAAATTTATAAGTCCATCTATAGTGAGATTAATCATATATGGTTCCTAAAATGGACTTATATTTCTTAATATAATAAAACTAGTTTCTACTAAACAGGGACTTCCTGTAGGCCAGTGGTAGGCGAAAAAGGACAGTCGCACTTCGGTTGTGGGTTTGATTCCCACAGCCTTGTCCGACACAATGGGCTGTCGCCCGTCCTGCAGGTTGTCTTTTTTCTAAAACTACATTACAATAAAATCCCATCAGTAATATCGAAAAAAGTTTTATCCTTAAACAATACTTAGCATATGTCCAACATAATCCATTCCAATATTTAGGCTTATCTAAAATACTTCGGTCCAAGCTCATAGTATAAAGAAAATGATTACTTGAAATGTCATCAACCAAGCATGTGAATACCATCATTTATCCCCCATATATATATATTGTTGGTCACATTCCAATCATGTGAATACCTTAATCATGTATTCTCTTGAAAAAATGAATACCCATTGAACCATAGTGAAAACTTGAATGCAGTTAAAAGTTAACACTTTCCACATACCAAAATCCTCAAAATTCTATATACTCAAACCATGATATCACTTAGTCCTTATATCAATCATGAGCTCATGAATACTGTTAAACATTTCATTTTCTCGTTTTCCCTTCATTATTCGCATATGATCTTATTTCCAAAAATATCTCAATCACTTTGAATACCACATTAGACCAATACATAAATATTCCAATACTCCATGATACAACATTATTTTGGAATCCCATTACATAAACACTTAATCATTCCACCACATCATTGTCATATTCAACATCGCCAATAGTGATCGCATGTGACTTCCCTTTGTCCTTTTCCTTAAGAGGTTGCTCATGTCGATCATCACTAACCCTTGGATTAGGGAATTTATTAGCATAAGGCCCCATTTCCTTGCACTTGAAGCATTGAAGTGTTGGTGGTGTGTTCTCTGCAGTGTTTGCTTTATTCACATCATTAGAAACCCTTTTTCCATTACTTCGACACTCAGCTGCTCGATGACCTTCTTTTCCACACTTAAAACATTTTCTAGTCCATTTAAGACAATCTCCACCATGCTTATTTCCACACTTTGTGCATAAGGAAACATTCATCTTCTTTTCACCATTATTCTGAGATTTCTCCTTGAACTCCATCTTTCGTTTCTTGTCAAAACCATGAGATGGATATGTAACACCAACTTCCATTTCTACCTTGATAGCACAACGCACAATTTCTTCATAGCTACTAAAGTCTATTATAGCTAATTCCCTTCAAAGACTTGGTTTTAAGCCACTGAAAAATCGATCAACTTTACTTTCAGGTTGGATGATAATGCCAGATACATACCTTGCAAGTCTTGTAAAATTCGCTTCGTATATACCAACAGATTCATCATCCTTCTGCTTCAGCTCAAGAAACTAATTTTCCATCTTTGTTTGAAGAATACGAGGGAAGTACTTACTGAAAAACAAGTTCTTGAACTCATCCCATTCCACGGACTAAATTTCATCTCTTGGCCTCGTATTCTTGTTAAGATTCCACCATTGATCAGCTTCACCTTCAAAACGATATACTGCTAAGATGAATTTATCATGTTCAGAACATTGAAGAACTGAAAATATCTTTTCAGTGGTACTGATCCATTGTTCAGCAACAAGTGTATCGGAAGACCCACTGAAAGAAGGTGGATGTTGCCTCATGAAGGACTCAATAGAATATTGTTCCCTTCTCTGCTCATTTGGAAGTCCAGAATGATTCATAGCTTGTGTAAGTATAGCAAAAATATTTTGCACTCCATCTCCCATAACACTTGTTTGTTCAGGAGGACAATCATTTCATTTTCCATTACAGTGATCAACACGGTTCCTTCGGGTTCCAGCCATCGTCTAAAACCCAAAAAGAATAGTATGAGAGACAAAAATAATGCTAGGGAAAACAACATAGTAAAGGGGGAGTACCCTTAATATCTAACATCTTAGGTTAAATTCTAAGATCGTTACCGTAGTTATAGGACTATATCCTATACGTATACTTATCCTTAGGGACATCCCTAGACATACCTTAGTAATATCTCTAGGGATCTCACTAACGTTTTCGCATCCTAGTTTCCAAAGTTTGACTAAACCTTTCCTCTGATACCAACTATAACGGTCTGGAATTACTTCCAGTGGACTATAATTGATACCTATCAGGGCACTCCATGGGTGGCTACACCCCCTGGGCGGGACACACCACCATCCCCAGGGGCATCCATTTCCTCATGAAGCCCTTGGGCGGAGAGCCATGTTTCGTCCAACGCTCACATGTGAGAGTTCCCAAGGATCGGATACATTCCTACCTCCTTTGCCTCTGATACCAATTGTAAAGACCCGAATCTTGACGTACATGAATATTACATTACTTTTGAGGAATACTTATTACATAACAGAAACACACACACAAGGACCGTAATAGTTTAATGTATTTGGAAACTCGGAACGTAATCTTCTAATCATGGTGAAAGATCTTCAACATCTCCCATAAAGATATTCCCTTTTTTTTCTTACCTAAAACCTTTCTTTATATCCTGGGGAAAAGAAAACATAAAAGGGTGATCTCAAATGCTCAGTAAGGGTAAACAAAAGAAAAATCAATCACATCATATTCATAAGAACATAACATTTTGAAAATCTTAACCTGCAAAAGAGATCATAATATCATAACATGGGATAAATCATAGTAGTGAAATGAAATCCCAATAATCATAACTTAAAACATGAAACTTTGTGGCATACACACATAATCATAGATAATCATATCTTATTATTCAAGACTCGTTTCCAAGAATATCTTAGTGGACAAAGTCCATTTCTGAACCGAGTCACCCTCGTTTCAGTCCTGTTTCACTGAACCGATATAACCTACCGTTCCAGCCATGTCTATCTCATGAGATATAAAATCATTAACCAATGCATTGGAGGGAGATATAGGTCCCACCCATATCATAATGATACCATTATTATGTGTGCCACAAAATCATAAATCATACATCATTGCATAACCCATGTAGTAAAAATGGGATTCTTAAACAACATGACGTCATAAAACAATTCATATAAGATAAAGGAATAAAAATATTTCCATCACAACATAATCAAATCCATGTAATAATAGGGATAGAAACAGAACCCTATATTATCTTAGATGGAAAATAATTTTGATAAAACACTTGAACTCCATTCTTGAGGAAAATATCATTTCTACTTCAAAAACACTTTTCCTTTCTTAACATGTCATAAAATTACAAACTAAAAGAAGTTGATTAAAAATAAACTTGAAAAATTGTAAAGGAAGATTCTTGGAAATAATATTTTAAAAATCCATTCATGCTGTATAAGTAAAAAAACATTCTTCTCGTACTTTTGTCGAAAAAGTCAAAAAAAGTACCTCATACGAAAAACGACAAAAGATTCCTTTAATATCTTTTACTAAAAACTCACCGAAGGGTAAAATTGGATTTAAACAATTGTAGGTGGATGGAAATAATATTACATATTGAGGAAACATGGATGTGGATGATAAAATACACCCCATTAAATACCGAAGTATAAACAATCTCGGATAAAAATGAGATTGTGATATTTCCCTTACCTTATGTCCGATATGCTTTGTACGTATCCGAACCTCCTGTATAATGATTTAAATAATGTAATTAACTTATTACAGAATCATATTCATTGTTATTATATCATATATGGTTCACTTATGACTTTATATTACCATTTCTTTTGTAAATTCCATGTTAAAGAAGCGTTTTGGGTAAAATCGTTTCATTTATCATAGGTGTTTGGACTTGTTGTTCTTGACATTATTATTACTTATATCATGATTTACTTACTTACAGAATATAAAACATGATTTATATATCATATATATTCAGTATATATATATATATATAATAGATAGATAAATGAAATGAAATACACCGTTCATGGAGACGGTAGTCCGTACGTACACATGAACGCTGTTTTCCTTTCCTTATTGTCTTGAATGGAAGTAAGTAGATGACATACATATATATACATAAATCCAGTAGATTTAACATGTCATATATTTCATTATTATTCATTATATATACTTTATAATCATTCATGAATGGTTAATGTGGAGAATGAATCTCATCGCGTCGTGGAGATGGTAGTCTGTACGTACGCATAAACACTGTTTTCCTTTCCTTATTGTCTTGAATGGAAGTAAGTAGATGACATACATATATATACATAAATCCAGTAGATTTAACATGTCATATATTTCATTATTATTCATTATATATACTTTATAATCATTCATGAATGGTTAATGTGGAGAATGAATCTCATCGCGTCGTGGAGACGGTAGTCCGTACGTACGCACGAGCGATGATATCGTTCCCATGGTCGTGGAATTGTGTTGAAGTGTATGGATACTATTTCAGTATCAATATCACTTTATAATAATCATATATCGTTACTCATTACACCATTATACCCATCCAATTAAGGTGGTGGCGTAAAATAGATTACACCACGGCGTGGAGACGGTATTCCGTACGTACGCACGCGTGGTGATTTCCTTTTTCCATAGGATGGATAGAAGGTTAATTAGAGTTGTTTCATATTTATAATAATATATCAGTATATAGGAAATACTTATGTTATTACTTTATCATGAAACAACTAAAGAAGAAGAAGTTGAAGAAGAAAGAAATTGAAAAAGATCGGTAATGGACATTACCTCTTTTTGACGCGCCTTCACTTAACCTCCACTTAAAGAACTAAGGATGGTCTTTGAAGAAGACCAGGACCTCTAGGATGATACTAGGGGAGTGGATAAGAGATTTTTGTAGGGTTTTTCTGAGCTTGAATGCTCAAATTGGTGTGAGGAAGAGGGATAGGAGGTGCCCTTTTATAAGATAGGAGAGGGGCACCTTTGGAATAACTAAAAAATATTATTTTATTATAAAGTCAAGTTCAGTTTTAAATAGCTACAAATTGATTTATTTAGAGGATAAGGTGGGGATGGGTCGAAATCCTCTCATCAAATATAATTTAGACAAGTTTAGGTAATTATATTAACCTTATCTTTTAGTTTTAACTCTTAGTTAATTAGATTGACATTTACCATGTCATTTTTTATTTTTATATTATATAGTTAATAAACTTACCATATACATTCACGCGACCCCAAAGTTGTGTTTTATTAATATATATAACCTTATATAAGTCATTTGGCCGAACCTTATATTTTTAGGAATAAAATAACAATTAATAATATAATATTTGTTTTAAAAACTAATTTATGTCAATTTTGACACTATTTGGTACATGATTTTTATGAAATTCATAACAGAATGATAAGTTCGAACCAAGTTACTTAAATCAACAATAACATGTCATATTAACCTAAAAAATTAGTTTAAGTCATAAAAAGTCTCAAATTAAATTTATTTGGGCATTTATAACATCAATTATGTCAGTATTTCATTAATAAGACAATTACTGCATCATCTTTGTGTCATAATAAATGATACTTATTTAATCCCTAAAAATTCTAAATAAATTTCGATGATGTGGATAATTGTATTAGATTTCTTGATACTATTCATGTTCTAAGTTTCATGAATTTTATCACTAAATTAAAATTATTATACTTATAAGATTTAAGAAAGTGACATGTTGTCACATTCTTTGGTTTTAATAATAATTAAATTATTTTCATGGAAAAAAGTCCATAAAATGAATCTAATCAGACCCTTAGGTTATATGGGTCTACTTTTATCCATCCAATAGGATTTTTCCAAGTGTTAGGGTAATTTTATAATCTTATATTTACCCTTAATTACCCGATTTACCTTTAACTATAGTAAATAAAATTTACCGTAGTTACTATTCACAATGCCCAAAAATAAAAAGTAGCTTATTAACATAATTTGGGCCCATTGATTACAAATATGGAATCCATTTTTCCAAATTCAATACACAAAATATGCATAAATTAAATTAAAATTAATCCCGTTGTCGAAAGAAAACGGGTTTTTCTTTAAAACATTGCAAAAGATTGAATTGATTTAACCTACGAATTCAAGGTAAAATAAATGCTAATTACATACATTATATTAAATGGTAAAAATATATTCTATTTATACTTTGAAAACATTCAATATTATAATTTAACCACATAAGATATTACGATGAAAAAAGTTGTTTTTAATTAAAATATAGCGTGTTTTTACTATTCATTAAAATATTAAAGTTATCGGAAAAATATCAAAACTTTATCTAATGTAAATTTTTATATCCTGATTCAAAAGAATAATTTTATTTTGTCAAATTGAACATATAACATGTCAAAAACTAGATTTAAAGTGGGTGCGCCATCAAAAGGCGGCAAAACTGCATTTTTTGAAAAATACTTATTTTTCCCGAAAAAATTATTTTGTTCTTATACCATGTTTTAGAAAATGTGTAAGACGAATAATATTGTTATAAGATTCAAAATATAGTTAATACTATTCATAATGGCTAGTTCATAATAATATTATAATAATATATCGTTGTTTAGTAAAACCCGGTATTGCGTACAACACACGTTATCGAGGAAGGTCGTGATTGCGTGTAATGCAAGACAAGTCAGGGTTGCGTGCTGTGCAAGAATCCTTCGTTGTTTTTTTATATCATAATCCAATAATATTTCATTTATACATTGAATATATATATATATATATACTCAATGTTGCGAAGAATAACTATTATCAAAATTGTGTGTAACACGATCCAAGAATAGTGTTGCGTATACTGCAAGCTAATACGGTGTTGCGTATAGCGCAAGGTAATCTTGGTGTAGCATACAACACAAGACATTAATGAAATTAAAAGAATATTTTTCATAAAATCTCGGGGTGTTACAAGCTCTATATTTTTAGTCTTTGAATGTACTCTGAACCTCCTGGATAGGGTCTGACATACCAAACTCTACAACCAATCTTCAATTGAACTTTTTAAGTATCATAGACTCAAACAACACTATATTTTATACCAATTATTGTCAATAAATCAGTAAAATTTTATTAGTTCTCTGATATCTCTTATTGATTATCAATTACCAAAATTCTATCAGTTCTCTGATACCACTTGTTTTTTCTGAAAGAATTAATCTGAAAAATGTCCTATAGATCCTCAAATGTGCAATAGGGTTTAGAGTAATTAGAATGAAAGGGAACTAAGAATTCAGTTTCTAGAATTGAGAAGTCCCTATAGCCCAATCACCACATATAATTTCCACAAATCTAGATAATACATTCCCCAAAGATCAATAAAACAGAAGAAAAAACTCAAGACAAACAGAACGTGAGGATTTACGTGGTTTGAAACTTAATCCTACTCTATGGGATAACACTAAAATTTTACATTAAGGGAATAAATTTAATAAAAATATCCATGTTTCATGAAAACCTTCTTTTGGAAACCCTAACCAGACTCTAATTTACAGGGGAACCATCTTTCAAAAACCTTACTCATACACAAAAGATGATTTATCCAATGTTTCCATAACAAACTTCTATTTGATTCACTCCCACTATGTCACCAATATGTGGTGTACTAAGGATCTATGTTAGTCTCCTTAGTCTCTCTGGTATCTCTAACTTATGCATCCCCTTATCCTTTTGGTCTACCTCCCTTCAAGACTAGGAAATCCTACCACCAACTTCAAATCCTTCAGCACATTGGTGCTCTACCATAATATATTGAATAAGTGATTAGTGATCATCCTTTAAAGATAATATCTACAATATCCAGCTGATAGATATGGTACCACCACCTTATGATCTATAAAGGCAGCCCTACATATGGTCAAAACCAATAGATCCTGAACTTCCTTAACTTTATATGCTTAGTGAACAATGAAAACCAATCTTATATAACCCTATGATGATTCTTACATGACCTTCAAAAAGAACCATTCAATTCTTAAGTAGTCATCAGAGTTAATCCTATATGATTCAGTTACTATCTATGTAATTCATCATCTAAATTTTTTGGTCATGTTTCTGAATCCACCACTTCCTGTGAAACTTTTTGTACCACATTTGGAACTCCTCCTACGTCACTCCCTCTATAATGAGGATGCTTCCCAAGTGTGTGTTTCTAAAACCAAGTTCTCATATTCTTTATAGCACATAGTCATTGATTTTTCTTTCATTTCATACCTTCTAGATGTCGGGTGAGATGCCTCTATCTAGTTCCACCAAGTGTGATTATAGATTTAATGTTCTATAAGTTTTGATGCTTTAACCAAAAAATATTTCTCCCACCAAAACCTGACACTACCATTCCTTTTTATGACTTGATGTTGATGTTTTTTTATTCGAGGTGGTTTTTGGTTATATTTTTTTGGAAATATTCAGTATATTACCGTAGTTCTCCATAGTTATGGAATGATTTAAGAATATTAACAATGGTCTCATTAAAGAGAATATCATTTCCCTAAGATTATTGATTTTGGTTCAAGACTCTTTTATTTGACATTTAAATTAATAATTTTGTATAGAGTAAATTGATATACCTAAACAAAATCACGGATTTCCTTGTATTTATCATCGTATCTTTAATGTAAATATCTAAATTTTCATAAATGGAAAGAAAAATTTGATGAAAATATTATCAACTAGAGGCAACTCCATAAAAAATATAGTCCTTGGTGAATTAATGCCATAAAAATTTATAGTCTCTTCAAAAATGTGACTAAAGAAGTATAATAAGAATAAATTTCTCCTTTAATAGGGTGGTGCAAAAATTTATAATTACTTTGAAACCTTATTTTAAATAACATCACTCCCCAACTATGTTTTATTATATAGAGAATAGTTTGAAAACATTTACCTATTGAGAATGTTAAGGATTCCATTGATAACATTGAAAATACCAAGGAGGGTGGACTAAAATTTAAGTAAAATATCATTTAGAACACTGATTCATGTGGATAAGACGTTCCACTAAAAAACATATTTGGATAATAATATTATTTGGCTTCAAAAAATCTTATAGGTTTGGCATAAGTCTTTGCAGATGGTCTTCATACACCACATTGTACTTAATGGGTAATTAAAAAGTATAACAAAATACACCAACAAATCAATGATACAATCCAAAAGTCACTCCCAAAACAATTGGAATGAAAATTGTGTTTGGTGCACATCCAATTAAAAAAATAACCTATTTATAATTTAATGTTTGAGATAGAATAAATGAAAATGGAATTGAAATATTCAAATGAACTCTTCTCCTATATATTTAATAGGGTATAAAGGCTTCAGTTACATTTGAATTTTCATTCCTCCTATTATATATTAATAAAATGTTTCACATTTAATTTTCTATAAATCTCTTTTTCAAATTTTTATAAAGTATGATTTAAAGTGTTAAATGGAAAAACCGAACAACCAATAAATAAAGGTGAAAAATAAAAAAGGATGAATCCCATATCAAAACATGGGATGAATCCTAATACAACCAAACTAGATAGATGAGGCCCACCTAACTAGAAACCCTAGAAACTAATGCAGTCTCCATGAAAGAAGTCACTTTCAAAGGAGATATCACTATCATGATGATTTGTAGTCACCAAACATAGAAGACCTATAAAAGAAAGAGTCAAAATCATCCATCAAGGAGAAAAACATTCATGAACTGAAGTCTATATGAACACCATTGGCATTGAAATAAGGGGATATCAACCCATGTTAGAATCAAAATTAGGAAGATTTCCTATCATTATCATCAAACCATGTTTACACTAAAATACTTCTTGAAATATTCACTACTAGAATTTGTGGAACTTTGAAACACATGACACCAAAAGACACAACCTATCTAAGCATACCCAAAGTTCAAAGGCGATGCTCCTCCACTTAAGGATTGATGACCTCACCTAGGACAAAGCTAAGGGAAAAGTTTGGATAGTCTAGGAAAGGCACATGATCCCGTATAAAAGTTGTAAATAATGGGATAAGAAACTATAGTTGGATGAAAAAACCACAATATATAAGATCAAGATTCAAAAACCAAAAATATCTAACAATATGTGAGAGGAAGAACCGAAAGGGAATGAAACAAAGAAAATTGAGATTCAAAAACTGATAACAAGCAACAAAAGGTGAGGGGAATTGCCAAAAGGGATCAAATTATATAAAATCAAAACACCAACAGGGATGAGATTCAAGGATTATAATCCAAGACATCGATTAATGGAATAATAAAACTGATATGGAAAACCTTGTTCCAATATTAGAAGGAATGGAAAAATAAAGGAGGAATAAGGGGATAGGGACCTAGAGAATTTGATGGAGGGGTAAATCCTAGGAGGAAAACCTATAGATATGAGTGAATGAAATGTAGAATAATAAGATACTCTATCACCGATCAAAGGTACTTTGTAAGGAACCCAAATAGAACCCCAAAATAATAGCATAGTTGGAAGAATGTGATGTCATCCCCAATAGTTCTCTCATTTCATTAATTTCAACCCTTATGGTTTATTTCTCTGTAAGAGTGGGGGATTTTCAAATTTCAATTTAATGGTTTGAGTAGGGTATTCTCAATTAATTATGTAATGAGCAAGGATTATTTAATTATATTGGTTTATTTTGATATTTTTTTATTTCAAAGTGTATTTGTAATGGGTTATACATTGCATGTATTGTGGACACTAACACAAGTCTACAACTTTTATTTATTAATAATAGGTTACTAAGAGTAATAAAAAATCTAAAGAGTCTCGTACTCACTTCATGAAAGTGATCTTTATGCACACATGTGCACACTATTTTCTTGATTTGTGGGCTTAGAGAGACTTTTTCAAGGGGGCTTGGTTGAAGAGTCAGACTATAATATAGTAAAGACTAGTGAATGTAGTTTCAACTCTTTAAATTTCATTCATTTTAATCTTTTTATGGGTTTATGAGAATTTATATACCGCCACATGTTATTTATATATTAAATTTATATTTAAATATTATAGGGGATGTATGCATTGAATATAGGCACTAGTTTTTTTATGGTTTTATTTAAAATTATTTCTTTTATTGTAACTTATTATGTGGGATTGATCTATGCTATTTTACTTTCCATGGTAAGCTTAGGGAATCGTGGTGGATCAATCAACTTTTCGTTCAAGTAAAAAACCTTTCTAAGATGGTACCTGAGATAATTATCACATTTATTAAAATACCACTTTGATGAAAGAGGTAATTCATAGTAATAAAATGAAATGGCAATCAATCCACAAACCCAAATGCTCCATCCAAATGTAAATTAGTGAAAGAAATGAAAAAAAAAATCATTCACAAGAGTATCAAATTGGGAAATTTTTCTCATATATAGAAAAAAAAAGATATTCCCAATCTACCGATGATGGGTGGGGTTTTTTCCACTAAAGTTTGAGTGTTGTTTCAGAATGTACCTTCTTCGCACTAAAAACATATTTTTTAAAAATTAATGCTTTTAATAAAGTTTTACAATATATATAATTTTATAATACATGTTAATATTAGTGTTATAATACATGTTCAAAAATTTTAATTAAAAAATGTAAGGTTTTAATAAAATTTTATAACATATATATAACATATGTTTATATTTTTATAATATATATATATATATATATATATATATTATTTCATTCTAATATATGTAAATACCTATTTGCATAAATATGTTGATATACATGTGTGTGTGTTATTATTATTATTTTTATATATTATTATAATATATCCTAATATATATTATTTTATTATAATATATATATTAGTATTTTTACATTATAATATATGTTAAAAAATATTTGTTGTTTATAAAGTTAAGATTTTAATAAGATCTTATTATACACATATATATATAACATGTTTTAATTTTATTATAATATTATGTTACAATATATATTTTAAAATAACATATGTTGATATATATATTAGTATATGTATGTTAATATATATTATTATAATATTATATTCATATATGATAATATATTATTATTATTATTATCATATTTTTATTAGTTTAATATATATTAATATTTATTGTTTTAATATTATAAAATATGTTGATATTATTTTAATATTATATTAATATATGTTTATATATAATATTATTATGGGTATATGTATATATATTTATTATATAGATATATGTTAATCTATAATATTATTATATGTTTATATATATATATTGTATTATTTTATATATTAGGTGATTGGGGGTACAATTACAATCAAACTCAAACACACACTCATACAATAAGGTCATAACCCTGTCTATAGACCCCCCCAGAGATAGTCTTGATTAAGCTCTGGTCTTATATATATATATGGGGAAGTCATAAGTAACCCCCTTCTTCTATCTCCCCCACCACCAGTCAGTGTTCATCCTCATGTCGACATCTATTGATATTTTACGACTGTGTCATCCCCACCTTTGGGGATTTGTCTTCATGTCGACCCCTTTTAGGACCGCACACCCACTGATGTCACTTATCCTATCGCTTTCCTGCTCTGACATCATTGCCCAATGCTTGCACCACATACATTTATTGCATGCCCCACCACTATGTTGATCCAATCGCAGCTGATTGGCTATCAGAACAACATCAACTAGAATTTGGATCATCATCGACCAACACCCCCCACCATCGAGTGAGGCCCCACTAATCGCCTCCCATGCCAGATGTCATGGGAACTCCATAATGATGGAATTTCTAACCATAAAATTGATACCCCAATTTAATTGGGGGGTCAAATATCTGTGGTGGATGGTATTTGAATCCTAATTTCTCACCCAGATGCAGTATTATAATATATGTTAATATATGTTAATGTTATTATATATTATAAAATATTTTTATATATTTTTATATTATTATTCTGTAATATATGTTAATATAATTATATATTATAGTACATGTTAATATATATATATATTATAATATATGTTAATATTTTTATATAATATATGTTAACTTATTTTAAAATATATATAATGTTAAAATATATGTTAGTTTTAAGTTTTTTCATTTCAAACATAGTTTTTAAGATTAGAATATATGATAATGTATTTGATGTTAATATTAGTTAGATAAATAATATTTATATAAATATATACTTAATAAGTAGAACAAATGAATATTGAATAATATATAATTGTATACATAATTAAAATTTTAAAGCCTGTGGACTTTAAAAGTAATAAATCATCGATACAGATGTTTACTAAGTATCATACATTCCCACGCCTTAGTAACATAATAGGGTTCCCATATCAATAAGTCATTTTGGTAGATTTTGTGCTTTGTTTCACGTCCAGATGTGATGTCCTCAACAGTTGGTCTAACAACGGAACTAGAACCAGACTCTTATCCACTTGAGTGTTTTACATGCAACAGGAAGTTAGATGGATCAGGGAGATGAAAATCACTGACTGGGATCCCCCAATAAGTGCCCCAATATGAGTAATGTGGCACTACATGATCTACAAATGGAATTGGTGTCGCGATATCAAACGAGAAGGCCAAACTGATGGGTGAAATTTGATACTCAGTGTCCCAACTGGTTCCCTAATCAGTGTCATATCTGGTACACCAATCAGAAGAAGGGTGTGTGGGGAATGTCTTGTATAACACCATTTATGATGAGGAAAGTCCAATCGGTGGCAGTATAATGGTATATGTAGTTTTCTGAGTAGTTGAATGACACAAATAGCATCAACGTGAAGGTCGGTCCACATTATTGTATGATGGATTGGGTGTAGCCTACAGTTACATGGCCTGAGGGTGGGGATCACACTCTTACCGCAAAGGGATGCACTCGGCACTGTGTGTTTCAACTATCATCGACTGAAGAATCGAATCCAACTCAGTAAAAATGAATGTATCTTAAGTATCACGTGTGATCATATCGTGAACCAAATTTATCCTATCACCTTAGAAAAAAAAAGTTTTCAAAATTATACACATTAAATAATATAATAACAAATTAATAATAATGAATCGAGAAGTGTGAGAAATTTAAATTACCACGGTATAGTATGACCCTCCAATTCAAGTGATAAATCATCTTGACACTCACATATACCAGAGAATGTACTTAGTGTGGGGTCTATGATAAAGACATAATCCAAGATATCTAGTAACATGATATCATTCAAGTGAATCCGACATGGATTTATATGGATCATAGATAATATGAAAATCTTGATCCTTATTTCTTGTAATTCATATACCGTGAACCTCTGTAACCTAACTCTGTGGCACCAAAATATGTTTTTGATATTCGAACCACCTCATGATCATATCAGGTTGAATCCACTCAATAATATGAAAATAAATCAATGGAGCCACAACATCATTATGATACAACCTCATTGTATAGTATTTCTACATATATAGAAGAATCTTTCCTGCATTTGGAATCCAAAAAATCTACAATGAGATAAATAAATTTGGTCAATTTAGTAAAGAAAGAACAATTGATTATATTCATGCATACCTCATAAATGGATATGTGATCAAATAAAAAGTGATAATATTAAATGGAATGCATAGGATTATATATATACATCTCTGAGTATCTCTACTTATGAATCATAAGTAAAACAAATCATGAATTATATAATTGGCATATATGATTGGAATAAAAATGCATATAAAACATTTAAAGTAACTGTGAGAAAAAGGACCCATACACAATGTATTGATTGATAAGTATGTCAAAAACTAATGTATGAGTGTAGGGAATCAGTTCCATGATCACACTTATAATAAAAAACAACTAGTTATTTCATTTTCTTCCATGTGTGATGCCCTATATAGTTCTCTATACAAATATGCAAGACATGTCAAACACCAACTATACCGACCAACATGCTCAAAATCCCAAAGCATAGGTTGGTGAATCAGATAAACATATGATCCAAAATGATCTAAAATAATGTTCCACCAAGAAATAAAAAAATTTATGATAGTGTATATATGTACAATGTCACCACATTTGTATCTAGATCAATGGGGCCAAAATGGGTATCCATCGAGGGCATCTATAACCCAACACCTCTAAGTGCCCCTAGTGAATCTAGTAATGGAATGTATAAATATTTATGTAAAATATACTCTAATTTGTATATCATAAGACTTGTAATAGTGACCTCATCCATAAGAACACCTTCATATCTCCATGAGGAATTTGAAATGTTTGTGTCTCTAGTCTATATCGCTCAATCGAAGCATAAGTGAGAAAACAATCAATGGGTATATACCCACATATGCTCAAACCATAGAAGATATACTGATGAAAATAAGGTATTATAGGATATGGAGGAATCTCATAGTGAAAGTGGTGGTCCATGCATACTTTCAGTATATGTTTTTCCCATTATCCCATTAATATCGTGATATGTGCTCACTTTGTGCGGTAAGAAAAAATTAATCCTTAAATCCTAGATATAGCTGTTTAGATTTTATATATGTAAACGGTTATACATATGGTAAGAATATATTTTAAATAATATATATTTTGATTTGAAAAAAAAATTAAATTAAATTCTTCATCTAATAAACCTGTATAAATTAAAAAAACAATTACAATAATCAATTGAACAAAAAAAATCATGTTAGGCGTGATGATAAACCCACAAAGTTATCATTTTAAGGACACTGTCTATAATTATTCTCCTCTACCCTACACCAACCACATAATTATCACATCCCTTTCTTCCAGGTCCAATCCATTTTATTACTCATGTGTGTAAATTTCAGAAAACCTTGTCCACACAACCATGATAGTTTCGAAACTAAAATTAGAAGATATAGAGGGGAATTTAATATCGACACATTTCTAATTAGGCTCCACTATACATTGTAAAAATCTCATGATGTATTGATTTTATACACCAGATCGACATAAAACTCCCATGATAGGTGAATATGGGAACATGTTACAATTATATGTGAGTAAGGCATCTTGTAAGCTTAAAAGTAACTGAATTCATAGGTGTGCTTATCTAACAAAACTTCCATCACCAAACCAACACTAGTCAGTGGATCCTGGCCCTCTTTAACTTCATCCCATAATACTATCCTAGGAAAATTCTACACCTAGTTTGATATAGATATTTTTTTATTGAAATCAATATAGTGAACCAACTTCTTCTTACATGACTGTTACACCATTTTTAAGATAAAAAACATAATAGTGATACAATCCAAGATCCAGAGGTTCATTATCGTGGGAAAATTAGGCTCATACATCACTTGTATATGATAAAACATAAAAATTATTTAAATACATATTCTTAATACTTATAAAAGATATCACATTCCCCTTAGTACATTTAATCACCTGAGGATATATATAAAAAAAGGGGTGAGCTAAAATCCCAGTAAAGGAAGAAATAATATAGACGGAATGAGAGACATGAATCATTGGTGCATGGGTGAGAATAATCATCATCATAATTTCATAAGAATGGGATCATCATCGTAAGAATGAGGAATATTTTTGATAAATCCATGGAATGTGTAATATTCATAATAATGAAATATTATAACATAGCGGCCAAATACCACACATAGTTTTTAACAAATCTAGGATCATGGTCATGCATAAAATATGTGCATAATCATAACATATTAACTGTGAACAAAGATAACATCATATCTATGCATAATACACATAATATCTTGAGATATATCACATTAACCAATGAATTTGAGAGATATATAATTCTAATCTCACCTATAACATCATAAAATGCTCATAATCATGGAAAGTTAATATATAACAATCATATAAATGAAATAAATCCATGGAAAGGGATGGTTCTCATAAGGTTTTAATAAATAAAACATTATGGAATAACAATTGGTTTTTTTAAATTAATAATTGGGATCCTATTTTTTCATTAAATATCATTTTTCTTTAAATAAGAAACAACTCAATATGAATCAAAGAGATGTTTTCAAAAATAAAGTTCGTCTTGAAAAATCATAATAATTGGGTTAAAAGTCCTATTGATATGGTAAAAACATGTATATCCATGAAAATAAAAGTTAATTAATTATTAAAGGAATATTTAAGGAAAATAGAGGAACATCCATATAGAGAATGATGTGAAATAGAATATAACCCAAAAATAAGTAATTGGGTTCAAGAATCCCCTTACTTTAAATCCCACTTTATTTCATCACATTTCTGCCTCCTAAATAAAAAAATTAGGTTTATTAAAACATGAAAAAAGAAGATAATTTTTTTCATTTTTTTACTATTGATCAATTATAATCATTAGAATATATTTCTGAATTCCCTTTGCCAAATGTAATATGTTTTGATATCATATTTTCTTTAAAATACTCTATCTTGCTTTGATTTAATGATGTTGCTTTATTGATACTTTTACATTATTAAGATTAACTATATAATAATATAAATATATATATTTATAAATTTATATATTATAAATAATTTATTATAATCATATGTAAGTATTGGTGATAAGAAAAGAATTGTAAACTTCCTCATTGGTTGTTAACCGAATGTTAACAGGACATTTTCTAAAAAAGAGGTGCAAGATATATATTATGTGCTAATTAAAAATAACATTTTTATAGGACATTAACATTATGATGATCATGTTAATGTATGGTTTAATTGTTTTAAGAAGGTTTTTATTAGAAAATAAAATGAGGATAGGGATTTTATAAAAGGAAAACAAAATAAAAGATGAAAGGAAATTACCACTTTCTTGAAGTTGTTTCTTTTCTACAACCCTTAACTTCTTGAAAGCCACGAGTCTGATTACTCCATAATGTCCCTAATAATTCTATGTGAATTCAGAGTTGGGATTTTGATATATATTTGAATTTATAAAGTTTATGGAAAGTGGTTTTTTAGGGGAGGTTGAGGGTTATTTATACTTGAGGAGAGGGGTGGTTTAAGGAAAAAATATTAAATAAATTATAATATCCAAGGTAAACCTTTCAATAGTGATATTTTTTAAATTATGAATCAGATATAAAAAAATAAAATTGATTTAGTAATTTCAACTCCTTTATAAAACGAATTCATTAGTTTATTAAAATGGATAGTATAAACAATAAAAAATTGTTATTTTAATGGAATACTTTTGACTTTAGAATTTGGAAAATACTTTTTCTAGTATAGAAAACAATTTTATTGTTTTTAAATGACTTATTTACATAATTAAATATTTTTTTATTCAATAAAAAATTTCTATAATTTATTAGGTAATTATTGCATCATGAATGATGTAATTTAAAACACAATGGCTATAAAAACTATATTTTTACTATTCACCTAAAAATAAAGGATTTTAGAAAATTATCAAACAAATAAACCTTAGAAAATTATTATGTGTAGATTCTAAAAACGATATAAATTTTATTGTAATAATTTTATAACACTGGTAATTTTAATTTTTAATATAAAAAATTAGGATTTTTATGAAATACATTAAAATACAACTTGTTAAAAATGTGCTTATAGTTTCTTGGAATTTTTAATCTTGATATTTATTTTATGGAATTATAATATTTATATTTTATTAAATTAATCATGATAAATATTATTAATATTAAATTTTATTATATTGAGGTCAAGTTACTATTCTAACAGTCCAATTATTGTTCCCAGTGGTCAGGTTACTATTCCCAATGGTAAGGTTATTATTGTAATAGTCACATTACCTCCAATAAATATCACTTCCTTACCTAATTCCACATATACTATAATTCCTCCCAATGTTCTATATTTTCCATTTCTAAGATTTTTATTGGTTTATTAATACTTTGTTTCTTTTCCATCGTGTTGTTCATGGGGGCGATAATTCTAGAAGATTTGGTGATCCAAATCTTCCCATTCCATTTTTCTTATTTTCTATTTTTTTCACATTGTAATGTTTTTAACTTTCATGGGTTTATATAATAACTAATTTAATAATCTATATTAATTAAATACAGTTTTTCTATATTCTCTATATAATGTATGTGTATAACTTTATATAATTTAACACACATTTATTTAGGAAAAAATATCTTTTATAAAGCCTGATTCGTTACATTATTCTCCCCTTTGAAAATTTCATCCTTGAAATTCAAACTCATATTCTCAATTTAGAATATATGAGGGTACTTCTGTTTCATCATTTCCTCTAATTCCCACATTGCCTCTTCATATTAATAGTTCCATCACAAAACTTTAACAAGGTGAGTTGTCTTGTTGTGTAGAACTTTGTTCAATACGGTCCAAGATCTTCACCGATTTATCCTCATAAGAGATTTAATTCTTCGGTTATACCACCTTAGGATTCCGTATATGTGAGGGATCAAGTATACACTTCCTCAACAGAGATATATAAAACATTTAATGAACTTGAGACATGTTTGGTGGAAGTTCTTTACAACAGGTCACTACTTCTATGCGATAAAGGATCTCAAAAGGGATAATGTACCTAGTTCTAGGTTTTATTTTCTTTAAAAATTGCATGACTCTCTTCAATGGTTGTATATTAAGGAAAACATTGTCTTCAGTATCAAACTACAACTACCTTCAACGGTTTTCAATATATCTCTTCTATCAACTTTGGGAAGCTTTTATATGTTGTTAGATGGATTCAACCTTCTCTGTCATCTTTTTCATAAGATCAGTTCTAAGTAGCTTTCATTCCCTAACTTCATCCCAACAAGAAGGAGTTCTGTATCACTTCCCATAAATAGATTCATATGGATCCATTTAAATAATCGAGTGGAAGATTTTATTACATGAGAACTCAACTAATGGGATATTCAATCCTATATTCCATTAAATTCCATTTATAAGGATATCAGTATGTCCTTGAGTTTCAAAATGGTCCTTTTAGATTATCCATCAATTTAGGGGTGATAGGTCGTACCAAAATTCAATTCAGTATTCAGATCATGTGGAAGAATTATCTAGAATTAAGAAGTTTACCTTTGATCATGATCAAATATGATCAAAAGTGGTTCCTCATACAACCTCAGCACTTCCTTTAAGTTTATATTAGTAAATGATTCAAGTGATAAGTCTTTCCAAATATTGATGAAGTGGGTAGTCTTGGTAAGTTGATACAACACAACCCATATTACATTTTTTTCGTTAGATGTTTTCAGGAGACCAGTGACAAAGTCCCTGGTGATATTTTCCCATTTCCATGTCAATATGGGAAATGGTTGCATTATCCTAATGGACTCATGTTGCTCTAATGTAACTTGTTGGAATACTAATAACATTGAGGTGTACTCAATGATATCCTTCATGTTGTCCCACCAGAATTTCTCTCGAATACCATGGTATATCTTGGTACTTTAAGGATGAATAGAGAAATATGGGATATGTGTATTGTCTAATAGCTATTTCTTTATCTCAGGTGATATAGGCATAAAAATTCTAGTTCTAAACCGAATGGAAACATCTTAATCAATTTGGAATTCATGAAGCTTCCAATCCTTTACTTATTTCACCTTATTTTTAAGCTTTAGATCATCCCTTTGTACCTCCTTGATATTCTCTTTAATAGTTTCTTGGGAAATCATTTTTTAAAGGTACTATGTATTACATGTTGTTATGATTTCTAGATTCATTCTTTGTATATCGATGAATATAGGGTCGTTCTCAATCCACATCATGGATAGAGTAGTAGGTTATTTTCTATTAAGAGAATAAACTAACTTATTCTTCTTTCCAAGATGGAAGTGAATAGATCAATCATAGTCCTTGATCAGCTCTAACTATCTTCTTTGACACATGTTCAACTCTTTCTGTGTAAATATATACTTTATACTCTTGAGATCTTTATATATGTCACACTTCTCAATAAAGAGGTATTTTTTCCAAATATTCACACAAATATCATAGCTTCTAACTCTAGAAAATATTTTGGGTAGTTTTTCTCATGGATATTAAACTATCATGAAGCATAGGCTATCACTTTATCATTCTTCATTAGTACACATCCCAAACCTTTCTTTGAAGCATCAATGTATATCATAAAACCTTCTATGCATGATGGTAGTGTGAGCATAGGTACAGTGACTAGCCACTTCTTGATAACCTTAAATATTTACTCACATTATTCTTTATCAACATAATTTAACCATTTTGGTTTTAACTTAGTTAGTAGGATAGAAAATCATAATAAATTTCTCACAAAACGTCATTAGTACCTAGAAAATTCAAGAAATATATGGATTTCCATTACACTTGAGGGTCTAGGTCATTCCTCAATTGCCTTTTTCTTTGAAGGGTCCATATAAATTCCATAAATTGTGATCATGTTCCCTAAGAATGTGACTTGTTTTATAAAAAATTCACACTTCCTAAACATAACACACATTTTAACCTTTCTTAATATCATCAGTAGAATCCTTAGATCCTATTCATATTCCTCCTTTCACTTAGATTATTTGAGAATATCGTTGATAAATACTGCCACAAATTTATCAAGGTAGTCTCTAAAGACTCTATTCATCAAATCCATAAATATTGTAGGGTAATTAGTAATTTTTAAGGGTGTCTCTATGGAATCATAGTGACAATATATTATATGAAAGGTGTTCTTTTGATTATCAAACTTATTTGAATTCATTTTATGATATCTCAAATGAAGATCTACCTTTGATAAGTATTGATCTCTTCATGGTTTATCAATCAAGTCACTTATCCTTGGTAGGGGAGACTTTTTATTTATGGTGATCTTATTGAGCTCCTGATAATTGATACACATCCATATGATCCACCTTTGTTCTTGAAAAAGAGCACCATCACACCCCAAGGTGATGCACTAGGGTTTATGAACCCTTTATCCAAATTCTCTCTTAGCTTCTTATTTAACTCCTAGTGTTATATAGAGGCCATCCTATCAGGGAATTTGGATATTAGAGTGGCTCCAGGTATAATTTTTATAGAGAACTCTACCTCAAGGTCTGGGGGAAGTTTGTGTAAATGTTTTAGAAATACATCAGTGAATTCCATCATGGTGTGAAGTTATTCAAGGCTCATACTTTCATTCAACTCAACTATTTGGGAAAGGTGTTCTTCTTTGTTTGGTATTAACACCCACACAGATGAAGGATTTTCCAAATAATATTCACAATCTTCTTTACATTGCTACAGGAGCATGGTACGGTTCAGAAAATAGAGAGATATTTCCTTTTCCTGATAATTTATGTGAGCTCTATATAATGAGTGTTAATCCATTCCCATTATAGTATAAAATTCCACCAAGGGAAGGTCACGGTATTATATGGAAGAATCTTCCCATATGTGCTAATAGGATAAGAGTCTGACAGTTGGGTTGTATTGATCACACCACTATGTATTTTTACAGATATCTCTACTTCAAGGTATTGGGGTTTTGATTCAACATTACTAGAATACATGTAGGATATAAAGGAATTCATAAAACTATAATCAAATAAAAAAATTCAATTCTTGAGTGAATAGTAAGTATACCTTATTCGACATCATTTTCATGTTCCACATCTGTGGTATTAGTGGTATAATATTTCCCATTATCCTTTGGATTTGGTGGTTGTTGATGCTAATTACCCTCAAAGACTCATGGTTTAGTGCACAGGATTGCATAGTTCCCTTTCTCCCTAGAGTTGAAGCATTGAACCATGGGTTGTTCTTTCATTTACTCCATCACATTGGTCTACTTTTTCATGCATCTTTGATATCCATGAGCTTCATGGCCTTATCTTCCAAAATTGAATCATTCCCCAATTAATTTGAGATAATCCCCATGATGTTTCTTCCTATATTTTTGACATGTTAGATATTTTTGACATATTGGTGATTAGATATTATTTCCTCCTATGTCGTTCAATCTGCTATCTTGAATCTACCTTTAATTTATTATCTTCATAAACATGGGACCATTTTCTAAAATTCATCTCTACTTTGGTATCACATCAAAATACTTCTTCATAACTCTCAAAGTCTCAGATATCTAGATCCTTTATGAGGTGTTATTTTAAACCACAAAATAATCTATTTATTTTTTCTATCGTTGTTGATAAAAAACCTGAGGTGTATCTTGTAAGCATTGTGAAATTTTCCTTAGAAGTCACAAAATATTCACCATCTTTTTTCTTAAGATCTTGGAATTCTCCATCCATCTTTGTTCGAAGAGTTCAAGGGAAATACTTATTAATGAATAACTTCTCAAAGTCTTCCCACTCCATTTCTTTCATTTCATCCTTCATCTTATTATTCTTTATCAATATCCACTATTCATTAGCCTCTCCATCTAAACGATAGACACCCAAGCTGGATTTATCCTTCTCAGAATAATGAAGCACAAAAAATATCTTCTCCATTCAGTTAACCCGTTATTCCGCAACAAGTGTATTGGAATATCCACTAAACATTGGTGGTCATTGTTGCATAAAGGACTCGATGGTTAGTTTCTCCTTCTTGGTTGAAGGTGTATTTTCCATGATTCATGTTATTTTTCATAGCCTGAGATAAATAGGTAAGCATCGCCATGATTTTTTGAGCTCCACCTATCATTGTATTTGGGATGTCATTCAAACAATCATTGTATTATCCCTCACATGTGTTGTTGGTTTTGTTTCTCCTGATTCCCATTATTTTCTAAAATAGAAAAGGTTTGAACAAAAATTAAGTCAAAAATCATGAATAAATAAGGTATTATTATGCGAAAATTAATTCTAAATTCAAACATTATGGGATCTCTATGTTATGATTTTTTCTCAAATGATGCTTTTAGGACCAAGAATTAATTTTTCTATATATAATTCATAATGGTTTGTATAAAGTTTGTGATTAACCAAAGCATAACATCTAGGAGTTTCAAACTAGGTGTGCATCAAGGATTTTTTTTCATGTACTAGGTAAAGATCGAGTTAATAATCAATCCACCCTTTTGGGTTATTACCCCTAGGTACATATGTATCCAATCCACATCCACTTGTAGTATTAAATAGTGATTTTATTGCTCGAAAACCACAATCTATTATACTTTACCAAAATATAGTATGTTTACCGATACTAGAATTTATCCTTATGGTTTTCAATAATGTTTTATAATCCTTATTCCCAAATTAACTAAAATTTTCTATAATACCAACTTTAGTGACCGAACTTTTTTTACATGACCATGACATCTTTTTTAAGATAAACAACATAAAAGTGATACAATCCATGATATAAAGTTTTATTATCTTGGGAAAGTTAGGATCATACATCACTTGGACAAAATAAACTTAAACATTATTTAAATCCTTATTCTTAATTCTCCTAAAAGATCTGACATTATTCTTAATACATGTAATCACCTAAGGAAATACATCAATTAAAGGGGTGAGATAAAATTTCGATAAGGTAAGGAACAACATAGAACAAATAAGAGACATGAATCAATAGTGCATGGGTGGGAATAATAATAATCATCATTTCATAACAATGCGATCATCATCTTAATCATGAGGGAAAATTTTGATAAAGTCATGAAATTTGGAATATTCAGAGTAATGAAACATCATATCAAAGTGGTAAAATACCATACATACTTGCGAACAAATATATCATCATTTTCACACATAAAATATGTGCATAAATCGTAACATCGTAATTGTGAAAAAATCTAGCATCATATTCACACATTATATCCTGAGATATATCATATTGCCCAATAAATGGGAGGTATATATAATTTTAGGCCCACTCTTCACATCCTAAAATGCTCATAATCATGCATGCCTCATGGAATGAGAGCATATAACAATCATAGTCATGAAATAAACCCATGGAAAGGAATGGATTTCATAATGGTGGCATAAATCATACTTTAATTAATAACATTTAGATATCCCAAATTAAAAAGGGGGTAATATTTTGGAATAAAATATCATTTTTATTTGAAGAAGAAACAAATCAATTGGAGTCAAAGAGATGTTTTCAAAAATAAACTATTTTTCAAAAAAAATATTTGTAATTGGCTTAGAAGTCCTTTAAACATGGTTAAAACATCTATATAACTAGAAATAAAAGGTATGGAATTGTGAAAGTATAGTTTAAAGATAATATAGTAACATACATAATGAGAATGATGTGAAAGAGAAGATAACCCAAAAAAAGGAATTGGGTTTGAGAATCCCCATACCATAAATCCCACTTTATTTCATCGCTTTTCCGCCTCTTGAATAATAAACTTACGTTTATTAAAACAAGGAACCATAATTTAATTATTTCTATTATTTCACTATTGATCAACTCTAATAATTGGATTATATTTCTCAATTCCCTTTGTTAATGGTGAAACATTTTGATATCAAATTTTCCTTAACATATCTCATCATGCTTTGATTTAACATTTTTACTTTATTGTTACTTATAATTTATTTAGATTAACTCCAAAATATTAGAAATACATATATTTATAAATTTATATATTTTAAATAATTTATTATAATCTTCTATAAGTGTGGTAATAGGAAATGAATTTTCAGTGTCCTTTTTGGTGGTTAACCGACCGTTAACGAGAAATTATCCAAAGAGGAGGTGTGATATATATATTATGTGCTTGTTAAAAATAAAATTTTTATAGGAAATTACCATTATAAGATAATTTAATTTAATATATAATTATTTGAAGAATTTTTTTGTTTGAAAATAAAAGGATGATAGGGAATTTAGAAATGGAAAACAGAATAAAAGCATAAGGACAATAACTCTTTCTTGAAGTTATTCCTTTTCGACGACCCTTAAATTCTTGAAAGATTGGAGTTTTATTACTCTATAACATCTCTAAGGATTATAAGGGTATTGATAGTGTGGATTTGGGAATATATTTGGATTTGGTAAGTGGAAGGTAAGTGGTTTGTCAAGGGAGGATAAGGGTTTTTTTATACTTGAGGAGAGAGGTATGTTAATGATAAAATATTGAATAAATTATTATATCCATTGTAAACCTTGAAATAATGATATTTTGGACATTCTGAATCATATATAAATAAAATAAAATGGATTTAGGACTTTAAACCCCTTTATAAACCAAATTCACTTGTTTATTAAAAAGGATGGTGGAAAAAAATGAAAAATTGTTTTTAATGGAATACTTTTGACTTTAAACTTTGGAAAATACATATTAGGTATAGAAAACATTTTTATTGTATTTAAATGAATTATTTTAAAATTAAATATGATTTTGATCCATCCAATATTTCTAGAATTGATTAAGTCATTATTATATCATGAATGTTATAATTTAAAATAAATTAGTTATGAAAAAACTGTATTTTTACTATTCACCTAAAAACTAAATTATTTCATAAAAAACCCATAAAAATTCTAAAATGATGATTTCAAAAATGATATTCATTTTATCTAAATAATTTTCTAACATAAGTAATTTTAATTTTTTACATAAAAAATTATGATTTTTATGAAATACATTAAAATATAATTTATTAAAAATGTGCATATAGTTTCATTGATTTTTTAATCTTGATATTTATTTTATGTCATTATAATATTTAAATTTTCTTTAATTATTCATGATAAATTTTATTTATATTACATTTTTTTATTTTGTGGTCAAATTACTATTCTAATCATCAAGTTTTTATTTCAATGGTCGCATTACCTCCTATAAATACTACTTTGTTCCTTCATTCAACATTCACTATAATTACTGTAATAGATATATATATTACTTTTCTAAGATGTTAATTGATTTATTAATATTGTGTTTCTTTTCCATAGTGTTGTTTGTGGGGTGATAATTCTAGTAGATCCGAGTGGTCCAAATTTTCTCATTCCACTTTTCTTATTTTCTATTTTTTGTCTCATTGTAATGTTTGGAATTTTCATGGGTTTAGTTGCTAACTAATATAATGATATCCATTAATGAAATAAAGTTTTTTTTAGTTTCTATGTGTGATATGTGTGTATAATGCTACATAATACAACACATTTATTCAGGAAAAAAATATCTTTTATAAAGTTTGGGTCATGATCCTTTATAAAATTTTTGATGTATTGATGGCCTTTTAGTAGTTCTTTTTCAATATCCTTTGATCTATCAATAAAGTATTTAAAATATCTGTAAAATTTTTGAAAAAAAACTCATGTGGCTTGTAATTTTCTAACCCTTTTGAAGATGTTTTTTATGCATTCAACAATGTTTGTATTCATGTGATCAAATCTCTTCCCTTCATCGAATGCTAAATATCATTTTTCTCTTTGGAATGAGTATCATGTACTTATGGACAACCACAATAATTCCTTACATTTATTCCAACATTTTAAGGAAAACCTATTTTTTGGTTTGTATGTTATATAGACAAGGAAGAAAATTTTAACCTACCCAATAATATAAAATAAGAATTAGTACTAAAAGTGTAGAAGATGTGATCCAATGCCTAATTTGATGATTACTTTTTTCACATTGTCAGCATGAAACATTTTTCATAAATTTCGGGCAATTTGTCACATGCAGTAATGATGTTAGGCATTGGTGGATAAGTCAACCAACATCATCGATATTCACTACTTCTTTGATAGTGTGATGAAGATCTGAAATAAGGAATATTTCTTGTCTATCAGTGACATGAACGTGATAGAAAAGATATAAATCAACTCAACAAGTCTTGATTGTCTTTCTCTACTATAGTGAATTTCAGTGGCAAAGAACATCTATTTCTATCATGGGTGGTGACAATAAAGATAACTCCATTTCAATTTCCATATAAGAAAGTTTCGTGCACTTGTATGAATTGTTTTTTGTGAAGGAAAGTTATGATGCATGGGAGAAAGACCGAGAATAACTGATGAAATTGTACTTTTTCTATTGTATAATGATTGTTCAAAACATTCCCTATTATTTCAAATTGATAAAAAATCTGGATAATTTGAATCAATCAGTAAATCCAATAAGTTAACACCTGAAATAATGTTTCTTAGTTTCCATAAACCTTCTCAATAGCTTTCTGATTTTTATGTCATGCCTTCTTGTATGAGATTTTTTATCCATATTTACTCTCTATGTGTTCCTATATTAACTCAACATGAACATCCTAGTTAACTCTGATCATACCAATAATAATGAAGTAGATGAATGTGGAGTTGAGTTGTTTATGATCTTTCATCATTCTGAGATTTAAACAGGTGTGTGGTCTATAAAATTTTGTAATTTTTCAATAAGCTGAATTTCTAACAAGGGTATTTCGCAATCTCATCTTGCATATGTCACCATACTATTGACATTAAATAGAATATGTCGATCTCGTAGAGTCATCTATAAGATAAATGTAATGTGTCTTCACATGGTAATGCTTTATAACTGTCTTTAATGCCTCTTTTCTCTCAAATTTTTTTCCAAAAAATAATTCATCATCAATCTCTACAATAATGATTTCTTGTAGAATACTTGGAAAATCAGTTGTCAATGTCACTGTATCCCAATCAAACTCAGGCACCACTAGTGCAATATTATGTGATGTTTGCACCGATTGTGTATGTCGTCTATATGAATCATCCTCTAGCATCGTTTTTTGTTCTTTGTAAAATATTTATTCATCCTCAATATCATTACATAATTTTACAATAAACCACCATAGAAAAAAAATACACACAAGCCATAAATAAAGTAGTCCAGTTGTCCAGTTAAATGTAATCAACATAAAAATTGGCATCCAATTCAATAAAGATATAACCAAATGAGAATAAAAATGCGGGTTCCACTTGGAAATCAACCAAAACATTTCTATGATTTTAAGATTTAGTAAAAGTTAATCAAGATTTGTATGGACATTAAATATGAAGAAGATACTAGGACAATAACAATATCATCCCTTCAACAAATCTTCCAACTCTGCTGCAAGTCCTTGTAGATGGACATCAAACACCACACTTCACTCAATGGGTAATCAAAAACTACAACAAAACATGCTACCAATTCACTAAAACAAACCATAATTCAAAAGAGAAATCCAAACTAGACTAATATTTACATATGATCAACTTACATGATACCAAATAATCTTTATAATCCTTGTCGATTTTCCCAAGGGGCAACGCACCCACCTAACCAACAAAAAATTATGACTGCCTCAGCATCTCCATAAATAAATATTAAAGCATGATTTTGTTGAAACCATACCACAAAAACAGGAGTTTCACCACTATTCAGGGCGCCTGAGTAGTCCTTTAGTTCAATGGATTTTTCAGAACTATAGGAAAAACCTAAAAGGCAAGAGGTATTTTAAAATCATAGCAATGGACTATAAAACAGGGTGGATAAAAACACTCAAAACACACCTATGTTTCAATAGTTCACTGGAATATTTTGGGTGACCGGGTTCTTGATTGTTTGTAGAAGCTTTTCATGATTTACCAAAGGAGATACACTATGTTTTTCTAAAAATTTCACAGCAAAAATGATTCAAAATAATGAAAAGGGTGACCAAAAAGGAAGTCAATTATTTTGGAATCGGACATGCTTACACATAATTCCCTAGAAATGCTTGGATGTCGTCGGAATCCGAACATGTGGCTTAACATCAAAGAGTACACCCTTCAGGGTTCTCACATAGATTGCTCTCAATCTGTCTGCCTTATTGAGTGGACTATCGAGGATAGCTAATAAAGCATGCACATATAGGACAATATGAGAGCATTTAGAAATCATTAAAAAAGAAAATAGAAAAAAATAGAGAAGCTGTAAAAGAATAGAAAATGGATTCGGGGATACTGGTTCATATCAAACTAATGTTTCAATAATTCATTTATCTTGGGACTGCAATTTTTTACCAGCATGGGCTTTTTTGAAAATCATTTATTTAATTTGGTAAAGTATAAAATCATATACAAAAAATTTTGAAGGGATCCAATAGAAAAACAAAATGATGTCGAGTGTGTAATAGAACAATTGTCCTATCCAATCCTAGGTCTTTCCAAGATTAGGTGGAAAGGCCATCCAAGATTTATGTGCAGCATAGGAAGGGAACTTATTTTGCACATTCTATTCAAAAAATCATGGCCTCATGATCGGTATATCAGTGAAATAATGTAGTGTGGGGAAAATATGTAAATGCTTTGTTAGTTTTTTAGTTTGTTAGTTTTTTAGAAAGTTGATGGGAAGGGGGTGTCTAGAAGGTTCTATTAGATTCAATAAATAAGGGACTTGTGGATTGTATGGGGGACATATTATATTTGGGGAGTTAGTAGCTATTGTTTATTGGTGGGTTAGTCCACAGGCCATGGAAGTTGTTCCTTACATGCATATCATTCTCCTTCTTCATTCCTCTTCCTCTTCCATTACTATATTTTCTTCTTCCCTTCTTCTTTTATCTCTTATTTTACTGTAATTTCTACTGTATTTAATTAAAGTTCCAACTGTTATTCTCTCTCTCCCCATTGATTCCTATCAATTGGTGGTTTCACTGAGAGATTTCTAGGGAGAGAAAAAAACAAGAGATAGGATCTTGAATATGAGTTTTTCGGAGCAACTGTAGCAGTTTGAACTAATTTATAAGAGTATCCTGACAAGAATAGGAAATAAAGATAGTTGTGGAAACATCTATGATGGGGTCGAGGACAACGATGTTGGAGGTGCGCCAACAAAATCTAGTAGAACTTATACATAAGATGCTAGTGACTATGGATGATATTCAGAAGGAGCAACATGAATTTCCATTATTACTAGAGAAATTTTCTGCACAACAAGAAGAAATAAGAAACAAAAGTGTAGGAGTGGTGACAGATCCGAATGACTCTGCTCCAATTGGGTTAGAGCAGTTTTCCAAGATAGAATAAATATTTCAGAACCAAGTTCGATCAAATGAGAGAGGGTAAAATCCACAAGATTCACTACATACCATGTATTGTGAGGTTCAAATTGTCCAGATGACACCAGTGAACAATGTAAACTTACAACCTCTAAGGAACAAACTGTAAAAAAATGGAAAGGTGCGGGTGGACTCTAGTAAGGGATTTATAGCTAAGAGCGGAAAGGGTGTTCTTCAACCATGTTAGAATGTATTTTCTTTGTGAAGGTGTCGAGGAAGGAGGAAATGGATACAACAATTGCAGTTCCACTAGCTGCAACCTTACCCTTAAAAGAACTCACATCCATTATTCTATCTTAAATAATAAAGGAAGACTGCAAGGGAGGTTAGGCAGTTGAAAAGGCTATAGTAGGGAGTTTTGAAGAGCTATAAGTGGAAATTTTTGGTATTGGGATTCATAAATAACTGTTACACTGTAAAGAGAAATAGCGTGAAACTAATATTTTCTATATGAAGGAATGAAAAGAGGCCATTATAGTCAAATATATTTCTCAGGGGAGGATTGTAAGTATGATGGAAGCATTAGAGACTAAATATATTTGAAATAAAGCCAAGCTGCATTCAGACCTTGTATATGACAATCATGCTTCATGGTTGTCGAGGCAACCACCAAAGCCTCCACCATAGATATGTTCGGATGTTTGTCACTTTGGCAATGACAAAAGGTCAGCATATGACAAGCTGATCAAACATCTCATGATAGGAGTGGGAGTTCCTTATAGTTTCACCTTCTCACTTTGTGGACAAGGAGGTTTTAATATGATGGAATTGATAGGTATATGGGTGATAATAATGTAGGGTGAGGAAAATATGTAAATGATTTGATAGTTTTTTAGTTTGTTAGAAAGTTATTGGGGGGTTTTCTAGAAGGTTCTAGTGGAGTCAATAAATAAGGGACTTGTGGGAGATGTGAATTTTAGGGAGATCCTTCTCATTCATTCCTCTTCTTCTTCCATTCCTTCTTATTCTTCTTATTCTTCTTCTATATCTTCTTTTAATGTAATTTCTACTACATCTAATTGAAGTGACAACTATTATTCTCTCTCCCTATTGATTCCTATAAGTTCATGGATCCAATCGGAAGTTAACATAATCCTTTGAAAACAACATCCATGAAGATGTTGGTGTTGAGAAGAAAATGACACCACACTTCTCATGTGCTCTCAGGACTCTTAAGATGATACCCGCAAAAGTTTGTGTTGTTCCCATGAGATAGTCTGCTCTAAAAATGTCATAAGTCGGTTCAAAAAAAGATTCCGGAGTTTATAGATGTTTAAATGGAAACCATAACTTACAATGAGGTAGGATTCTTTATTTATAGATGATAAAAGAAGTACAATAGATAACTCACACCGATGTGAGACATTAATATTAAAAATATCTAATACTCTTAACAATCCCCCACAAGAAGAGACATATATTTATCATGCCCAACTTGTAACATAAAAGTTGGACACATGGTAAAGGCACCCCTGTTGTGATAATATCTATAAGTTGATCAGAGGATGTGAACATGGATGAAAGTGATCTTCTTATTCTCAAAGATTTCTCGAACGAAGTGATAATCAACTTCAATATGCTTTGTATGCTCATGAAATACTGGATTTTTGGAAATCTTGATAGCAGCTTAGTTTTCACACTGGATATGTGTCGGTTTCTTAAAAAATATACTCAATCTCTTGTAGAATTTATTGTGCCCAAATAGTCTATGCAGTCACACATGTCATGGAAAAATACTCCGACTCTGCACTTAATCAGGAGACAACCATCTACTTCTTTTTCTCCATTAGATCAAATTTCCTCCAAAAAATACTTCAAAATCAGACATATATCTCCATGAAAAGAAAAATCCATCATAATCTTCATCACAAAATGCCTCAATATCTTTATGTCTGGGATCAGAATATAGAAGACCTAAAATTTCATTTTGTTTCTATTAGGGATTCCATAAACTAACTTTGCTAACAACACAAGCACTATGGGGTCGAGTCATCGTCAAATAAATAATCTCCCCAACAATTTTTCTATATCTGTTGGGTGAAGGAAACATCTTGGTGTCAATATGAAGTGATTTTCTCCAAGTTCAAGGGGCGAGTCAACCGAATCAAATCAAGTCATTCCAGTCTACTACAATAGATCAAGAATATACTCTCTGAGATAGAAAAAATCGATACATTTTGAGACCTCAATCCCCAAGAAATGTCATAGTGGACCCAAATCCTTCGTTTCAAAATTCTAATGAAGGATTTGAGATGATCAATGTCGGCAGTATCACTGCCAGTAATGACAATGTCATCCACATAGAATATCAAGAGAATGTTGTCTCTTTTAGGATTGATGATAGAAAATATAAGAATCTTTTATTCTTTGACACATGTCAAAGCTATGCACAATGGTGAAAAAGCACTCGAACCAAGCATGAGGTAAGTGTTTGAGGTCATACAATGATAGAAAAATGTGAAAAACCTTGAAAGACTCCCCCTGAGTAATAAATCAAGTGGTTCCTCCATATAAACATCTTTATCAAGAAAACCATGAATTTTTATTTAACATTTAGCTGATGAAGAGGCAAGTGATAGGAGGCGACAAAGATATAAATAAGAAAATTGATGTCATCTTGGATACCAGAGAAAAGTTATCAAAGTAATCGATGTTATGAGTCTACACATATCTATTGGAAAAAAATTAGGCTTTGAGACACGGTTAAGAGAACCATCGAAATTGACACACACAATATAGATCCACTTGTAACCAATAACCTATTTATCCGAAGGGAGATGGAAAAGATCCCAAATATGATTGGTTTCAAAGACCTAAAGTTCATCTTGAATTTCCTTTAACTAGTCAGGATGATATTTTTCCTCAGCTACAATGCATGGTGTCGAGTGAGAAACCAATGTTGCAATAGCGCCAGTGGTAGCCACATATAAGCCGAGATAATATTGAAATGAGCGGATACCATTTCAAAACACAAACATAAACTTCAGTGATGATGGATCAGGATGAGATGAATTGTCAGATGTGCTAGATCTTTGAGTATATATATGACCAAATCATGATCCAACAATATCACTAGGAAGAGATAGGGTTGGTGGGGTTATCTAGAGAATATGGAAAAATAAATTTGAAATCATGAACGATAAATAGTGGTGGGAACTCAAGAAAAGTAAAAACTGAGGATTCGACAAAGGAAATGTCAACTGAACCAAGATGACATAACGACACAAATCTGGAGAGAAATAGTGATATTCTCAATGAGTTTAAGAGTAGCCAAGAAAGATGGCCCCCATCTTTGAGGTTCCTTCATATGGGTAAATTAGAATACCATGAATTTCATCCATCGCCCCCTCCTCCTCATTGATATTATCTTCTATATCTTCATTTTTGTGGTTCGGCTCCTTCCATGGGCGCTTCATCCCTTTGTCTTTGTAGGCATACACCATCTATTAGAACACGCTCCAGCAGAGACGGGTGTATCAAATGGAAGAATAGGCCAAAGCAGGGAGGAGAAAGGAAGCCGACTAAGTCTTACTTGAATTTGGAGTGTCAAATAAGGGTGTGCAAATTTTCAAAAACCTACGAAAACCATTGGTAACCAAACAAAGCCAATAAATTAACCGAACAGAGTGTAGCATGAAAAAATGAGGTATTAGGAGTATTAATGCATTCAATATAAAAAAATAACTGGGATTTCAATAGATACATATAAGATAAAGGAATGTATAGAAACATGTGATCGTCAAAAAAGATAAAACAATCAATAAACAAAATTAAAAAAAAATTACTGATTATGAGGTTCCAGAAAGAGAGATTTAGGGGTAAGGGGGGAAAAATCAGGATAAAAATGGCTTATTTTCTGGTAGGAGCAAGAAGGGATCCTTAATGTTTGGTTCACTTTAATAATGCACCGCCACACACTCAACAAAATCGTAATTGTTTCATCAATGTAGAACCTTGTGATAAACAAAATATGATGTCTAGACTCAGATGAAATAAAATGTTAATAACACAAATCCTAGTTCAATCCCAAAAACAAGGGAGAATTCATAGATAAAGTACTAAAATCAACAAACCCAGAAGAGAAAATCGATTAGTAATCTGAAGTTAGATATTTGAAAGGCTTTTAGAACAGTCATAGCCAAAGATAAGGATAAAAATAGTGAAAGGATGATTGCTCAGATGTAGAACAGAGAGGCTCTGTTCACACGTAAAGGGCAGGCAGGCGCCAGGTGTAAGAGAGAGAAGGTGGCATGGGGGGTGGAAAAGAAATAATTTACCTGAAGGAAGGATATAAGGATATTCTATCTCTGGATATCTCTACCGAGGTGAGCAGGGGTGCATAACAGGATGAACATGTGCAGACCAAACCAAATCCTGTATTTTTCTGGCCAAGAAATGGCCATCCCATTTATTCCACCATTAAATGAAAGCTCAAAAAAATTCCAATATATGGATAGGACTATCCAGCAGGCCAACTTGTATTGCATAAAGTTCTTTAAAAATTTCCCAAGGAACAACAAATTTACATATCATCCATAATTCATGTTTAATTTAAGAAATAAATTATCACTACTTTATGGGAGGAAAAATAAAGCACTACAACAACTAAATTATACATATAAACCACATGAAATCAATATGTATTTCATAACACCAAGAGAAAACATCCAAACTAAACACTATTTATGATAGAAAAATTAAAAAAGACATGAAAATATTTAATTCAAACCATATTGTTTCAACATTGCAACAATTATAATGGAAATAAAATTAAGTAATAGATAAAATTATCATAACACATAAGAAAATTTTTTAGAGATAAAAACATGTATGATATATCATTAAAAATAATAAATTAAACTTAAAATGAATTAAAAGAACCAATAAAAATATCAAACGGACATATTTTCATGTTGATGTTGGAATACTATATCAAACAAAAGTAAATTTGGGTCCTCAAAGTAAATCAATAAAACATTCAGACCAAATAACAATCAACAAATAATATAAATCAAACAAGACATTTTTTTAAATACATTCAAATATACAACTATTTTATTTTACCAGAAAATATAAACAACATAAAAATACTGATAATGGGAATCGAATAAGAACACCTCTGTGAGAAAGAGGAGTGATCATATACTTCCACGGCTGGAAACAAGGAATCACGACACTATATCCATCTCAAAAAATAAAAAATCAAATGAATTGGGATTTAAGAGCAACAATATACTGAAAAAAATAGTAGAACACAAACTATGTCTACCCTGGACAGGTGAAGGGAGGAGGACGGTAATAAAAAATATTAGGGTTTATCCCTCTTAATTGGTTGCAGCATATCCAGAATCCTATATGAAATCTTGATGTGAAGAAAAAGGGAGGGTCTGGAAGATTTAATTAGGGTTCAGGTCAGACGGATTCATACAAAGGAAATCTCTAAACGGTTTTGGCAGAAGAAGTGCGGATCTGGTCGGTACGAAGGGAGGGCCCACTACAATAGGAGAGGTAGCATCGGGTCAGCGAAGGGAGGGAAGGGAGTCTGAGTGTCCTTAAATCTCCATGTGGGAGATGGAATGATAGAAAGGGTGGGATAAGGGAGTTGGGGAACATGGTAATACGTGCGATGTGCGAGGGAAGTGAGGGGAGGTTCCGTTGTGTAATATGGTTTGTAAAAAACAATAAAAGGTAGGGGAAATGGAAATCAATCAATCATTTTGAATTGTGTGTTATGACCATAAATCATCATTTCACCAAATAAAAATCAATCAATATTTTTAAAAATCAATCTAATTTTGTATGGGGAAGCATATAAAACACCAAAAAAATCAATCTAATTATTTTTCTTAGAGAAACATTAATTTTTTTTCTTTAATTGAAGTGATTTTTAAGATCCTCTAAAGTAGAACTATCCTTGTGAAATTCAGTATTGACTTCATCACCTATATCAAATCTTTCTTAATTTAATTCATGATCTAAATCTATATGTGGGATATGGAACGAAAAAGAGAGTGGGAGGAGGGAGTGTGGGCATGTGGTAGTGCGTGTGATGTGTGAGGTAAGTGAGGGGAGGTGTTGTTGTTTAACATGGTTTGAAAAAAACAAATAAAGGGGGTGGGGCAATGAAAGTCAATCAATATTTTTTAATTGCCTATTATGACTATAATTCATCATTTTCCTAAATAAATATCAATTAACCGTTTTGAAAATAAATCTAATTTTGTACGCGGATGTGCATGAACCTAAAGAAAAATCAATCTAATTATTTTTTATAAGACACACATTATTATTTTTTGTTTCATTGAAGTGAATTTTAGGATCCTCTAAATAAAAAACATATTTTTAAAATTTAATGTTGACTTCATCACCTGTATCAAATCTTTCTTAACTGAATTCATGTTCTAAGTCTTTAGGTGTGAGATGGAATGACGGAGAGAGTGGGAGGAGGGAGTTGGGGTTCGTGGGATTGTGTGTCATGTGCGAGGGAAGTGAGGGGAGGTGTCATTGTTTAATAAGGTTTGTAGAAAACAAAAAAAAAATGGGGGCAATGAAAATAAATCAATCTTTTTTAATTTCCTGTTATGACCCTAAATCGTCATTTTTTGTAAAAAAATCAATCTTCTTAAAAATCAATCTTATTTTTTTTTGGGGAAGCACAGAAACCTAAAAAATTCAATCTAATTATTTTTATAAGACAAAAATTATTTTTTTTTGTTTTATTTAAGTGGTTTTTAAGATCCCCTAAAGCAAAATTGCCTCTATGGAATTCAATGTTGACTTCGTCAGCTATGTCAAATCTTTCATGATCAAATTCACATTTTAAATGTATCTAAAAATAATATGTTAAGTAAAATGTCAGACAAAATTCATAGAAAAAAATGAGATGAAGTTGAAATAGTTTTGAATTCTTGATTCATATCAATCTGATAGTTGCATAATTTAATGTCGTATTTCATTTGAAAGTACTGAAATTCAAACTGAAATAAATTCACATATAAAACAATGAATTATACATAATAAGTTATATATAATCGGTATCAATGTAGGGTATAGGAACATAACTATAGAAAACTATATTATGCACATAACTATAGAAAACTATATAATCCACATAACTATAGACAACTATATTATAAAAATGGAACCCAATCTTCATAATATATTTAATAGTATTGAATGATCACAGCCCAAAAATAAATGAAGAACAATTTGAATGATCACAGTGCATATACCCCTGTAAATTGATACTGGAATTTTTTTATTACAATTTAAATAATAGAAAAAAATATTTTAATTCCCTTTATTTTCAAGATGGGTATATTAATTATGATCAAACAGAAACACATGGTTTAAAATTTTATGGTTGGTTTTAAAAAAAGAGTTTAAACCTACTTAAATAAAGGGAATTAAAATGTATAGTTCCTTTAAAAATATTTTAAACCAACTTAAATAAAGGTGATTAAAATTTAATACAAAACTTTCAATAAACTAACATTACATGTTAAATAACAGATATGAAATATTTTAATCTTAGTTATGTGGTAAATAATATACATAGGTTGGTTAAAAAAAATTAAACAAACTACACTAAAATGAATTGAAAGTACTTGTGAAAACAAAAACATGTGGTGAATGTCATCTTTGTAAATATGTTTTCAATTTAGAATTGAAACATATAGGAAATTAAATATTTCATATCATTGGTTATGAAGAATACACTATTATAGAACTTGAAATAGATCATCAGGAGGTTACATCATAAGGAATAACTTGTAAGGAAATAAAATTTAAAGTTAGGCCCAAAAAATAACAATACATGTTATGTAAAATGGGTTTTAATGACGTACTCTGAGTTCGTTTAAATATTTCTTTAAATCTCTAATTTTTTCCACATTATCTATAATGAAGACAACTTTGAAAGAATTTTGTTCTAATGATTGTTGTTTGTTTCGTATATTGAATTCTGACACTTTAACATTGACGAGAATAGTTTTATATTAGAATACATATAGGTTAGAAGGAAATCTAGACTCATCATTCTACTATATTATAGATAATTTCTTTCATTAAAATTTGTACATCCATAAGAAAATTATATATGAATATTATTCAATTACCTGAATTGGTATATCTCTTAGCTCTAAATTTGTTGATATAAATTTCATAACCTATTTTTTGAAGAGGATGATTGCGATAGATCTATCATTATCATTGATTAGTAGTTGGACTTGGTATTTGAGATAATAAACTATTCAAGTTAGAACAAGTTTAAATTTATATCAAAGATGTCATAAATTGATATTTTTGCAACGCACCGTTAAATGTCTCAACAAATTATGAAAGATAGAAATGTAATTTGTTTTATATTATAATAACCAAATGTTTTAAAATTATTAATGATATATGCAATCTGTTGGGTGTAAATTTCTATGACATTATTTAAAATTGAATGATTGTTTCAAAGTACACCGTGATAGTCAAAAAATTTCATAAAAATTGAATATAATATTGGGAATTTAGAGAGGATACCTTGGAATATTTGACAAAGGTGATGCGTTATAGATATGATTCCAAATGTTTCCATTCAGGTGATTAACCTTCTTTCTACAAGAAATTCATGTTTCATAAAACTATTTGTAGTTACTTTGATTTTTTTGACAATAGCCATCGTTTTTCACTTTGTAACCTGTAATACAAGAAATTCATCAATAATGTGTACCATGTTTTAATTGTGTTTTTGATGAGTCAAGAGTAAAAAATTTAACTTCCACTAATGAAATCCATTATCTAAAATCGGCGCATGATCTAATTTATACTATTTTTTTCTTTTTATCAATCATTCAGAATAATTTTACAGATGATATAGAACATATATAGGATTTTTTTCTCATGTTATCACATGTTTTTTGTAGTATTTTCATCATACTAATGAGTAAATAATGTTAATAAATTTTCAAAATAAACAGCATCATTGATTTTATAAGTTTGAAGCATGAATATGTTAATGTTGATGTAAAATTTGAAATGTTACCATGACCAGAAGCTTATCAAAAATACATCATCATATAGTAAGTTACAAATGATAGATATTATGAAAAATAAATATTCTAAAGTGAGATGAATAAGACAAATGATCACCTCTTTCTAAAAGAATGCACTATAGGAATTTTTGGATTGAGTGGAAGCTCTATTTCATTCATATTTGTTGTCACAATTACCATGTTTAAACAAAGTTGAATGAGATTTAATGAATAAACAGTAACATATTTTTTCTTTCAGAATTTTATATTTGATATTTAATAAATATTGAGAGAACATAATGTTGAGTCGCTTTTCACACACAAGTTGCATGACTGAAATGTTAGTTGGTTCAGTTTCATCTTTCAAAATTATTGTAATTAGATCACCAAATGCATCCCAAAAAGTGCAACTGATAGTTATTACTCTATCAAATTTAATTGTAAATGTAATATAAATTCAATTATAAACTATTAGGGTGATTATGTTTGAAAATTGAAATTCAAATCACCTGTCATCAATTAGAGTTAGTTGCATTCTACTGTTATTTTCCCTAGGATTGGATTGGCTAAGGATGATGCAACTTTCCAATAACATATAATATAATATTTCCATTAAATAAAGTCTAAAATAAATTAAAAAATGATAAATAAAAAGAAAATTTACATATGATAAATTTACAAGACACCCAGCTTTGTTTTATGTCATCACATGAAATGAAATTTAATATGAAATGGGACTATTTCATTATTAGAAGGTTTTATATGAGTGTTTGAGTGGAAAATGATTTTGTAATCATGCTGACTTGCTAAATGATTCCCTTTATTTTCAATAATATGAAATTTATATATCACATAACACAATACTTCATGTATAATAGTTTTTCACTTTGTTAAAAGTTGTTGTCCATTAATTTTTGCATGAATGGTTGTTTCCTGAAAATTTTAAAAGCACTCATAGGTATAAAATTATAGTGTAGATAGTGATAAATAAATTTAATTGAATATTTATTTGAATAATGGTTGATGTAAATTGAATTTTGATATATATTGTCATTAGGATATCAAGAAATGTTGAAATAAAAAAACAATTGTTGGTTAATAATATGTATGAATACTCAGAGGTATGTATAGTTGCATAGGAACTTCAAAGGAATGTGAATTTTCGCAAGATGTAGAAGTATTATTAATAGTATGTGTAACAACTTAATTTCAGTAATATACTATGTGAGATACAATGTAAATCTATGGATGTATACTGCATATATCTATTAATTGTAGTAATATACTTTGTGAAAAGTACTTCAGATGCATACTTGTGAAAGAAATATCAATCAAGTTTCCCATTTACATAACCATTTCATAGGTTGGTGTGTGCGGTAATATACTCATAGATTATGCATAATTTTATTTTTTCACATATTGTATGCAATAGAGTGATGTATACTGGACATATCTATTAATTACAGTAATATATTACCATAATTAATCTATTTACTTTAATATATTACTGTAATTAAGCTAATTATAGTAATATACTCTATGGTAATTGATATATTCAAACCGGTATGCACAGTAGATTTTTATTCAGATGTATACTATACATATTTTTCGTTTAAACTGTAATTAAGTGCAACATGCATAGTTACTTTTTTTCTTAATCAACTACATGCGAATTTCCAACATTCTTTACCTACCCACCTATTGTTCATATTCATATTTATATCCATTTGCTCTATGAATTACACGTATTCATACTCTATGGTACACAATGTATGAAGTAATATATTAATGTAAATTTTGGTGAGATAAAATGAATGATGTAATATACTATGTTAGATACAATTTACATTTCAGTTATTTAAAATATATTCCTATACATTTCAGTGAGATGCAATATATTATTATACATTTTAGTGAGATACATTTTAGTGAGATAAAATATACTATGTGACATATAATGCATGTGGTATTAAATATATGAGATACTATATATACAATAATATATATATATATATTGAGATACAATGTATTTAGTATTAAATCTGTGAAATAAAATACATTTTAGTGATATACAGTGCATGCAGTATTACATGTATGCATGATCTGTGAGATACAATTTATGAAATAATATATTCTTGTACATTTCAGTGAGATGCCATAAATCTGTGAGATATAATGTATGCAGTAATATATTTTAGTAAATTTTAGTGAGATACAATGTATGTAGTGAGGTACAATGTATTCTTTATGAATGAAATGTATGTACTGAGATATAATGTATGCAATTGGATACATTCCATCGAGATAAAATTTATTCTCTATGAATACAATGTTAGTTCATTTGCTCTATCAATCTTCATAATAAAATGTTAACATATTTAGTACTATTTCAAGTGTTTTTCTTAAATTTCATACACGCAATACATAATTATAACATACATATTTTAGTATACAGTAATAATTCAAAGAGGTGTAATATAATGATTAACTAATTAGAAAACATATATAAACATCATGCTTAATACAATGTATACCATAGCTTAGATTTTAGTATTTATAATTGTTGATGTAGATCTATAATATCTAACTCACATTTTCATCAATAAAGACTAAATCAATGACTTCTATTTAATCTTATAATCTTGATGACTTTGCGAACCACATCTGAATGATGTGTACTTCAATTTTCAATGTTTCATCATCTTTAATGGAAATTTATCATAATTGAGTTTCCCAATTGGCCATTTTTAATAAATTTCATTAATAATGAAAACAATAATTTTTTTAGTAAATATAGAATCATTATGAAATTATTAACATAAAATAAAAAATACGTTAAAGCTATACATTTTCATAAAATTTAGCAGTTAAAATTTCTTTATACCTAATGTTAGTTTTGAAAGATATATTTATATACAATGTTAGTTGTATGAATCAATGGTTTGTTATCATTTTTACATATTAGTAATTTCAAACCTCTCTTGTTTTTACTCTAGATATTTCTACATATAACTGACCGTGACAAGAAACAATTTATCGTAAGTATATGCCAAAAAAAGAAAGATATTGTCCTTGAATTTTTTTAATTGTCATTGAAAATGAAATAGTTAAAGGATGTTATCCCATTTCAATATTGAATGGAAACCTATAATCTGAATGAGTTATATTTACTATGGTTATGAAAGTAAGTTTGCGGCAATGAGTGCGGGTTAGAATTTGAGCTCTGATTACATGATCTCCCAAATTCATGACTATTAATTGCATTCCATTACAAATTCCATTAGATTAGTCTACATTTCTCAATAAAATAATTGGTACCCCCTCTCTGAGAATTAATTTATGACATGGAAAACCAATGATATTGATTCCATTTAGAATGTCTAGGGTATTTATGTTCTCTAGTGTGTCTCTATCTAAACTTTCTCGGAATACTGAATCAAAATTGAGATATACATTCTCTCGTAATGAATGATAGCATGAAATCATTAAATTTCTGGATGAAATCACATGTTGGTGCTAAAATATATTGCTCTTTTATGTATTATGGATCATTGTACTTCATAGATAATGAGGGGTGTGTGATTTGAATAATAACATCAACTAGGTTTTGAAATGCAGTAAGCAGACAACCTTCTGGAATGTGAATTTCTATCTCATCGTATGTTTGATCACCAAGCATGTCATCACCTATTTGCATAATCCAACTTGAAAAATCTTAGAGTTCAAAAGAGGCCATAGATTTCTTATATTAAAGTAGTCTCGTGTTCATAGTGAGGTGAATAACATGATAATGTTGCCATAGATAATAGGAATTTAGACTTTCAAATACTATATTGCTTCAATTCCCACGATGAAGAACGGATAAAATCTACTAAAAATATTCACCAAAGATAGTTATTTTCCAACAAACGATAGATAAGAAGTGTGAAATATTTTTTTGACGTTATGTTCCTCAAGCTATGATTCAAATTTTCAATGAAATATTTTTCTACCATTGGTGCCTCATCCCAAATAATTAATTTTGTTCTTTGTAAAAGTTCAACCAATTCACTTCCTTTTTGTATGTTTCAAGTTGATTTATCTATAACAACAATTTGAATACAAAATTGAGTGTGTGTTGTTCTCCCACCAGGAATCAGCAAGAATGTTATACCACTTAAAGCTACAACAAGTACAATATGTCTCTATGAGTGAGGTTATGGAATTATTATTTTCCAATAGAAATTTTTATTTGTTCCTCCATATCCATGTACAAAGAAAACACCTCCGGTCGGAATGTTTTATTCATTAATAATTGTGGTTAGAACATTTTATTTTTCATTTGCCAGTTTTCCTGTATAAAAGAAAATTCTTCTCTAAGGTTTTCCTTATTATAATTTTTTTCTAAGGAAATCAATTTATTTCCAATGAATGTCGTAAATGAATCTCGAAGAGGCATATGAGGATAATCATTCAATGATCTTCCATGGGAGCAATGCATGTTTTTAATATCCAATAATGAATATTGTTGTAGTTGATGATCTATGAGATGCATTTATGTTATCACAACATCTTGTTAGATATGAATAAAATATGTATTTCAGAAATGATTTCTATCAAATATGGGAAGAAAAAATAGTTTCAGGGTAAGACTCAAGATATAGAAATTGGATAAAGTAATACATTTAAATTTCTAAGAATGAGTTATTTATTTCAAACAAATTAATATGGTTTGGTTATAACATACAGTTTTTAATTCTGTGAATGAGTTAGATATTTATTTTAAAAAGAATAAAATAGCACTTGAATTTCTAACAATAAATTATTTTCAAAAAATATATGTAAAGGGTTTATAAAATCCAATTATACTACATGTAGCAGTGGGCATACATTTTGTAACTCTATTAATTCTTTAAAGAAATGTTAATGAAAGTCTCTATGGAAAAAATTATACTTTTTCAACATAGAATTAATGACTATTATAGTATTCTGAAGAAAAAAATAATTTTTTTGCATATTATTAGTGTTTATACCCAACATACAACATATTCACAGAGTAGTAAGTTAAATAATTAATATATATGATTGCAATAAATAAATATTTTTATATAACTATATATTTGAAGGTTAAATTATAGACTTTATATCGGCACTAGAATCTATTTTAAAATCGAATAGGATACTTTACACAAAACTTGAAATGCATACAATTGCATGAACTTTGGGAAAGATAAAGGGATATTCTATGTTCAGTTATTTAGATAAATAAATAACACTATGAATATAGTATATATACTAGTAGTGTATTGGTTGTATTATTAGATATACAATAGGAAATATTTTAGAATTTATGAAACATGAAAATAACATGTTACGTTGATTTCGTCAGATGAAAACATAATTATTGACTATATAAAAACAAGAGTAAACATATACACAACAACACAAACTTTTGAATATGAATACCTATAGAAATTTAATACTGTGTAGTGTATATGCAGTTGTAAGTGATATTGTGAATGCACTAAATTCATGAAATAATGAGAAGAATATGAAAATGGGAACTCTTTTCCTTATGTAATTTAGAGTTATGTCATCAGTAAATATAAAAAGGATAAAGTAATACAGTAATATTAAAATCATATAACTTGTAATTGTAACATGTTTTGTTGAATATATTTAATATCTTCAAAAAAAATTTCCTGCTGCTACTCCATACATGGTCTGGTCATGAAACTGTGTTTGAGAATAATATGTTAAAACAACCTCTATAAGGAATTCCTCATTTCAAAAATTTAAGTCTCTGTAATAGCCCCCAATGAATTATGTATCATCACTAAGTAATCAAAAAGCATAGTAGGATTCTTAGAAAGTACGATGTATGATATGATTGATATCCAAGATATCATTAAAATAAGTTGGACCTATAACTTTAATGAGAAAAACTCTAAGATAATATAACTCTCCAATTGTGGGAGGAACATAACTCAATCTACCAATAGAAAATCCTCACTTTTTGGGATATCATCTTCATTCTTAATTGTGGTAAATAAATTTTTTAGGAAATCTAGTATATGAGAGATGTAGTGCTTTAGGGTAAGCTTTTTTTTCTTCGAAACAATTGACTGACATTGTTTAGGTGATTTTTATTTTCGATAGAATGTCATAAATATTGGATCCATCTAAATAAGTTGTGTTTTTTCCACCATGAAAATGGAAGTAAGATATATTAATTGGGGGAAACATAAAATTGATTTCATAACCATATATTCTCCATGAATACTCACACAGTAGAATATATCGTCAATCATAGTATATATTTATCTCATATACCTATTTTTAACCTTCCTCTATATTTTTTGTTCCATATAGAGAAGATGTGACTTATTCATGCCCTTTTTGATGTATTTAAATAGATAATTTATTGAACTTAACTAATTATATGTTTTAATATTGAGGTGAGCTTGGTATTTAACCAAAAGAGCTTAGTTATAAGGGAAAACATAATTATTGTCCGGTTTAACACCATTATTTGATACTGTTCAACCTCTTTCTCATCTTTTTTATGTAGAATATACATCCTCATCCAAATATGAATAGTAAAAAAATAATTTCATTCAAGGTAATCATGGGTTATTATCACCACATTTTAAATGAATCATGTAGTTTTTTACACATTCATATAAAAGAGGTTACACTCTTTTATCAGGTATTTCTATTGAAATTATCTGATTTATAAAAGAATTTATTGATATTTTATATTTAGATTCAAGGAATATATGTATATGAACTTGAGACATACCATGTTTTTTAAATTCATTGGTGTGTACACTTTCATAAATAAGTAGATCAATGTAACTTGTATTTCTTTTTAAAAAATGATACAATGATATATTATAATTAATTTGAAGAAAACAAATGATACATGCTGGATACTTTACGAAAAGAAACCCATATTTTAAATATTTCATTAAATGGTCAATCTTGACATTAAAAACCCTTGATAATATCTTGTAGATAATCCGTTGGATGGAGTTTCTGACTTTTAAGAAATCGTGTAATGTTAGGATAACACGAGTTTCATGTGAAAGTGTGGAACGAATATAGATAGCCAACCTAGCTACAGATTTTCATTGCATTATGATAATTCTAAATCATGTATCTTAGTCTACTGGTGAAAGATAAAGGAAAAATAATATGTTTTCTGTAAGGTGTACCATCGCACTCACCTCTTAGGTAAGCTTCTTACAAAAATATATATAACTCACCTCTTAATTGTTTTTTATTAAATCTAATGAAGGAAAAAAGTTGAGATTCAACAATTTTATAGGCATTAACTACAAACTATTGTAAGTTTCATCTTTAATTTAAGAGTATCACATGTTGATTTGGTCTGAATTGAAGTTGGAATTAAAATTACTCTCTCATTGTTACTTTGTGAACTTTTGAAGTTATGGAAGATGAATTGCGACAATCATTATTATAATAACCTTCTTTACCAGTGAAAAATATTATGGGATATTAAAACTAAATATATAGATAATGAAGTTCATCTATACGTTGCATTTCACCTGATCGTGTTTGTATGGTGATATCTATGTCCTCATTAACATCTTCAATATCACCAACTATTAGCATCAAAATTTCAGATGATGTTGTAAAGTTATATGTATGTGAATCTAATCCCCTTTATCTAATTAGACTTAGATTGAACTTTGGGATATAATTTTATTGAATAAATTACTTAATGTTCTTGAGCTTCAAAGGAATGAATAACATTTGAGATGGGGGGGGGGTCGAATCAGTTGTTCACATTGATAAGATTCAATACTTTTAAAAAAAATTACCCCTATAACCTGTTAAGATATATTTTATTATCATATTTTTATAAATACTCATGTAAGAAAAATTAGGAAAGAAATTAAATCACACAAGATTTATAAGGCTTGGCCTTAGTGTGAGAACATACGTCCTTATCATAGCCACTCCCATGGGTCTGTAGAAATCTATTAATATGAAGAAGTGAATACAACTTGTGAAAAATCCCATTAGAGACCTTCAATCTCCCGATATGGAAGATTATACCAACTCCTATCAGTTTACAAAGTTTCTTACTAAATAATTTTTAAAAAAAAGAATAATTCTTTGTTCAATTATCTCCACAAAAAGATCATTCTAGATCTGATTATTTTGGATCCAATTTTCTCAATCTGATGAGGTCAATACAATTCTCCCTTACTGAATCTATACTTCTCAAACTCAATGAAAATTCTCTTTATGATCTTCCTCTGTCCGATTAAATTAATACGATGGACTTAATATGATGAACCCATTATCAATATGAAAAAATCAAACTCTGCTCAAACATTCAATACGATCTTCTCAAAACAATGTCTCTCTGTATGATTCTCTTATCTGGTAAATAAAACCTTCAGGTGTCTGATCCTCTTCAGAGATCTCAATTTAGAAAGAAATTTATCTCTATTTCTTCATCGATTTTCCTTTTCTACTTACATAAATGTTATAATGAATGAAATATCTGAGAAACTATTTATAGGAAACTAAAAAAATAAAATAAAGAATCTTGAAAACTTTTCCCACTTCCTAAAATTTCAAAAATACTAAAAAACACTCATATTTAAACATCAACTTCAACTTCTTCAATCCTCCTCTGATTTTCCCAAGATTTATAAAAAATTTAATTTCAAGTTTTAAATCTTTAACTCTTTATATAATTTTTTTGGAATCTTATTTTTAAGTCTTCTTTGTAATCATACCATTACGACTTCCATTTCATTCTTAGATCATTATGATTTGTTTCCTTCTCATATCTTTATTTCTTTCTCATCTCATTACGATTTATATTTCTTTCTTAGCTCATTATGATTTGTTTCCTTATTATCTCATTATGACCCCTTTCTTTATCAACTCGTTACAATTTCTATTTCTTTCTCAACTCATTATGATTTCTGTTTCATTATCAGCTTATTATGAATTTTTTTTTCTTTCTCAACTCATTCCGATTTCATTTTCTTTCTTAGATCATTACGATTTCTATTTTTTATTGGCTCATTATGATTTCTATTTCTTTATTATCTCATTACAATGGAATTATTCACTCTAAAGAATTTAAATTATTCAAACTTCACAATATTAAAACATTATGACATATTTTAACTTCTGATTTTGGTACTTTTGGAAATTATAAAATATTTACAATTCCTCCATTTCTTCAAAATATTTTATCCTGAGTATGTTTCGTGATTTATGAGAACTACATGATTATAAAATCATCATCTAACTTATTTTTAAAGTTTTAAAACTTTCTAACTCCTGATTACTGGAACCATGGTCATAGATGCATGAATTGAAGTATGTTTCATTTTTGTTGTCAATCCTCAGTAGATGTTTAGAATGTGTTCCAGGAAAGTGATCATCCAGTTCAATCAGATAACAGTATAGAAGGTGGGATCATTTTCCAGTGTTTTCCAAATTTCTGAACCTCAAAATTGACAAATGAAGAAAAGTGTTTTTGGAAAAGGGACTTGTGTGATGATGACCTGGAGGCTTGGAAACTTGTGCACTATATGTTTTTCAAGATCAGAACATCAAAATATGGAAAAGGAAGAAGGGGCGCCCAAGTTTTGGGTTTGGTCGCGCAAGTGACTAGCGCGGCAGAGACTAGGGCGGCTGGACTTGCACGTCAAGAGGAGTCTTGTGCGCCATCACACAGGGTGTCCAGTAAGCCTATAAATAGAGGACCGCCCTCCTCATTTTCAATGAAGTTCAGACTTAGAGAAAATCAAAGCTCCTGTCGCGTAGGTGTTGCGGTCGTGCAAGTGGTGGTGTGGTCACGCAAGTAGATGTTGTGCACCAGTTGTTTTCTATGCATCCAAGGTGTTTTGGGTGAGAAATGGTGTGAGTCACCCAAGTCTGGATTTGGAGAAAGAGGTGTCACGCAAGTGTTTTTGTGACACTTTCATGCCAGGATTTGAAGAAGCGCAACAGTTGATAGTTGCGCACCAAAATCGGTTTGGGCATAAAAGGGTGTGAGTCGCGCAAGTTTGATGTTGAAGAAGTGAGTGTTGCACAAGTGGTACAGGTAAACTTGTGAACCATCTTGAAACTTGCGCGCCGGATTAGAGAAGCGCGCCAGGTGTGGTTGAAGCATGCCAGTCTTTTTGGAGCTGCGCGAAAGCTGGAAGATTGCCTGATACCTTTGATACAAAGTGAGATTCATCTACGGGTGAAAGTTAGACTTCAACAGAGCATCTACATACAACAGAAGATGTATTCTTAGCGATAATAAAGAGTACTTCACATCTATAAACTGAGTGGGACTTCACCAAAGGCAGTGAGCCAGGGGGAGTCAAAGGGAGTGACCCAAGGGACACAGTGAGCTATCTGTGAACCTTTGTAAAGGCAGTGAGCCTGGGATATAGTGACTATGCCCGAACCCTTGTAATCTAAAAAATAGTTAAGAGTAGTGGAATTAGGTATGACTGAAACACTTTCGGCGTATGCTCCTTGGACGTAGCCCTTTTGTGGTGAACCAAGTAAAAGTGATGTGTCATCTCCCTGTATTCATTTGTTCGACAGATTTAAACAAGTTCCTACCAACATGGAAACAAGATCCACAACTTTAAAAAGAAAAAGTTGACACCCTGATTCACCCCTCCCCTCTCAGGGTGTTCTGGGGTCCTTCAAGTGTTATAAGAGGGAGTTTAACTGGTGTTTGATCTGTCAATACACCGTTATGGAAAATTCACCCAATGTCAAGGGAGTCCCTCTCTTCGATGGAAGTAATTTCCAGATCTAGAAGAATAGAATGAGATCTCATCTAAGATCCCTTGGAATGGAAGTCCTATTTTCCACTTTCCATGGTATACATGTTACTGATCTAACAGGGCTAGCTATGACTGATGCCGATAAGAAAATTCTTGATGCTAATGTTAAAGCGCAGAATTCTCTCACTACAGCCCTTTCTGATCAGATCTATCTAAAGGTGATGAGTTGCACCTTAGCAAAGTCCATGTGGGATAAACATGAAAATATTTATGATGGAGATAGAAAAGTGAAGGAGGAGAAACTTCAAGTCCTATACAATAGGATTGATGATCTGAAGATGCATCCTGATGAGAATGCAGACTCCTTCTTCAATCGAATTACTTAAGTGGTTGGAGCAATTCAGGGTCTAGGTGAAGAAATCAAAGATGTTGACATTTTAAAGAAAATATTAAGAAGAATTTCACCCCTGTACAATGCAAAGGTATCAGCCCTTAAGGAATGAGATCTTTCCAAACATTTTTTGGATGATCTTTTGAGCATCCTAGTGGTATATGAAATGAGATTCAAACCAGAAGATGTTACCACATGAGTAAGCAAGGAAATGGAATTCAAATCCATGGAGAAACTGAAATTTTCAAAAGATATTAGTGGTGAAGACTATGAGGAAAAAGAAATTCATTCTCTCATTTACAATAAGTTCTAGAAGGGAAACGGGAAATTCAAAGGGAAGTTACCTCTAGCTTTCTTTCGTTGTGGAAAAGTCTGGAATATTTCTTCTTAGTGCTTAAGAAAGATCTATGATGATGATAGTAATGCTGAAAACATTGAGAAGCCTCAGAAAAGGATTTTCAAGAAAGGAGACTTCAAATATACAAAGAAAGTACTGAATAAGGGTTTTTTCTATGAAGAGGAAGATGATTATAATGAATTCTGTAAATAATATGAACCAGAGTTTAAAACTGGAAACCATGTTTCCATGATGGCCACTATTGAAAAATCAGAAGATAATGGTGGAGACAATCGGTTAAAAACTAGTTGAAATCCCAAGTTTCAACTTAAGGATGTTGTTAGCAACCTTAATATGAAATGTATGAGTTGCAATAAGTGGAAATCAATTGTAGAGGAATCAACTAAATATTTTCATCATCTTGAAGCTAAAATTAAATGACTAGAAGAAATTGTGAAAGTAAAATCTAAAATCCTTGAAAGCAATGATGATGTAGTGGATCTGAAGCTGAGAATTGAAGAGTAGGGAAAGGTCATCAATGACCTCACATCCAGACTGGAATAAAAGTACAAGGCTGCTGAGGGTCTTGAGGAGGAAGTTGTTACTCTTAGGAGTAAACTTGAGACTGAATCAATTTCAAAAGAATCAAGGAAGAAAATACAGTTTGGAAGGTTCTTAGATGCTGAGCTATTAGAGAGAGAAAAACGTGGCTCTGATGGAGTTGAAAAGATTTTAAATGATCAACGACCTGTCTGCATGGGAAATAGTGGAATTGGTTGTGAGGAAGAATCTTCAAATGCTGCAAATAAAGGTGACCAAAATAAAGGCAAGCTGAAAGTGGGTGATGTGGAAAAGTCTTCTGAAGTGATGAAACAGAAACCCCCAATTCAATCTGAAAGAAGAAAAGAATATTATCCTCGAGCCTCATGGAAAAAGTAACCCTCATACTATTATCCCACAGAAGAAGGAATAAGGATAAATATAAGTGAGAAGACATTTCCTCTCATGAAGTGTCAGTTTTGTGGATATTTGGGCCATAACATGTCTTATTGTGAAGAGGAAAGAAGCTATCTGAATGGAGAAGATATGGGAGTTCAACAGAGGAGACAAAATTCATATCCTAATTCTTTTAGAAGAAAAAATTTCTCTGGATATTGTTTTTGTTGTTCTATCTTTGGTCATAAGGCTGTTAATAGCCGGCAGAGAAGGGAAATGGAAACCACATAACGAAGTTTGAGACAAGTCAAATCTCGTCTGCAAGACAGTGTTGCTCTTCCAAACAGGTTTTCTCCTCTCAAAGAATATTTATACTATAAATAACCTAGGTACACGGAAGAGATAATTTAAAGTCCATCAGTGTTCTATACTCAATCTGATCTCTCATGGAAAGAAAAGAAGAAAATTGAGAAATCCAACCCTACAGAGGTGGTCCTCAAAGCTACAAACAGCAACAATGCCTGGATTTGGGGTAGCGGTTGTTTGTCTCATATTAGAGGTAATGTAGGCCTGTTAACAGATATCCAAAGGAAGGTTGATGGAACAATACGGTTTGGTAATGATGGAGCTCTTAAAATCAAAGGCAGTGGAAGTACTGGATTATCTAATGGTGAGATAAAGAAAACCGAAGTCCTTTATGTAGATGGCCTACGTCATAATATCCTTAGTGTGAGTCAACTCTGTGACTCGAGACTTATAGATACTTTTAATCCGAAAGGATGCACTATCAAGGGAAAGACAGGAAATTCACTTATGAAGGGATGCAAAACAGAAGGCAACTTGTATCAGGTTGATAGTAAAGAAAATATCTGTTACATGACTCTTGAAGAAGAAAAAAATTTGTGGCATAGAAGATTGGGGCAAATCAATCAAAAAGACATGGATAAAATATCAAAATTGGGGATTGTCATAGACATTCCCATTCTATACCGTGAAAGTGAAAAGTCTTGTGATGCTTACATTCGTGGGAAGTTGGTATGTAGTTCTTATCGGCCAAAGAAGAAAAGGGAATCACATCTTCTTGACCTCATTCATACAGATGTATGTGGCCTGATAAATTTTTCTGGAACTCATGGATAAAGTTAATTTGTCCTTTTTCATAGATGATTACAGTAGAATGGCATGTTTATTGGTTATACATAAGAAACTACAAGCACTTGACTGCATGAAAACATATCGTCGAATCTCCGAGAATGATACTGGATGAACAATCAAAGTGTTGTGATCAGACAATGGTGGGGAATACACGTCCATTGAATTTGAAAACTACCTGGAGAAGCATGGGATACAACATGAGGTAGCTGCCATGATAACTCCATATGAAAATGGAGTTATTGAGCACAGAAATTGACAGGTGAACAATATGGAAAGAACAATGCGGATTGAGAGTCATATTCCACGACATTACTGGAAATAGGTCATTCAAGCTGCAGAATATCTTCAAAATCAAACATGACTTTATATGGGTGAGATGAAGACACCATATGAATTGTGTCATGGAAGGAATCCCTCTTTGAAATACTTTCGTGTTTTTGGAAGTAAATGTTTTATCAGAAACAAAGCAGGAAATCAAGGGAAGTACGGTGATAGTGCAAATGAAGGAATTTTCCTTGGATACTCAATGAACAGAAAATCCTACAAGTGTTTCAACAAGATATTAGGAAGGATTGTGGAAAGCATGGATGTTAAGATAATTGAAGATAAAACCAAAAATGATTCAAAGATTTCATATGCTGATGTGATAGAAAGTGAGGAAGAAAATGAACATGGAGTAAATACACATATAGGAATAGAGGAAGGTGGAAAAAACACTCAGTAGTCACATCATGATATTGAATCAGAAGAAGAATCTGAAGAGGAAACCTTGGCTGGAGAGAATGCGACTGAACCTCACCAGAGAAATCGAAGAGTTGACATTGATCCACCTAACATAATTGGGGATTGGAGTTTACCCACACAAACAAGGAGGATGAGGAATAAAACACAATTTGCATTTCTATCAGTTGTGGAGCCATCCTCATTTGAAGAAGCATCAAAGGATATATCTTGGGTGAAAGCCTTGAATGAAGAGTTAGATCAGATTGACAAGAATCATACATGGGATCTTTTCCAGAGACCCTAAGGTCACAATGTGATTGATACAAAATGTATCTTCATGAACAAGTTTGATGAGCATGGAAGTGTTATTAGAAACAAGGCATGACTGTTATGTAAAGGATACTCCCAGATTAAAGGTGTTGATGTTGAAGAAACCTTTTCTCCAGTGGCTAGACTGGAGCCAATCAGGCTTTTCCTTGCCATGGAAATCCAAAGAGGATATAAAGTATATCAAATGGATGTCAAGACAGCATTCTTGATTGGTGTACTCGAATAAGAAGTCTTCAATGAACAACCAGTGGGTTTTCTTCTTGGTGCTGATGAAAAAAAGTTTTTCAAACTAAAGAAAGCTCTATGTGGTTTGAATCAGGCACTGCGAGCATGGTATTCCTGGCTAGATTCTTATCTCAAGAAGATAGAATTCAAAATAGGAGAGTAGATCACAATATCTATGTGACGAATTCTCCGAAAGATCAGTTCATGGTTCTAGTTTACGTTGATTACATTATATTTGGTGGAAACAGGCAGAAATCAGTGGATGAATTGTCCAATCACATGAAATCAGAATTTGAATTTTCAATGATTGGGGAGCTCACATATTTCTTAGGGTTGCAGGTGACATAAAACAAAGATTACCCTTTCATCTCTCAGGAAACGTACGCAAGAGAGCTGCTGAAGAAATTTAATATGCATGAATCCAAACCAATGTCAACTCTGATTGCAGTTGGAACCAAACTTGGAAAGCATGAGGATGGGACGTCTATAGATACCACCATGTATAGGAGAATCATTGGGAGCCTACTATACCTGACAGTGATACGACCAGATATTGTCTTTGCAACATGTCTAGTGGCCCACATTCAAAGTAATCCAAAGGAGGAACATATGGCGGGAGTAAAAAGAATCATGAGGTACATTCAAGGTACTCATAACGTTGAGTTATACTTTTCTGCAGGAAATAACAATGAATTATCATCATTTTCGGATGTCGACTAGGCTGGCGATGTAGTGGATAGAAATTCCACCAGTGGTGGAGCATTCTATATTGGGAATAAATGTGTTGGCTGGTTGAGAAAGAAATAAGAAAGTACATCTCTTATTACTGCTGAATCTGAGTATATATCTGCCACAAAGGCATGCACTCAACTTCTATGGATGAAGCAATAACTAACAGATATTGGTGATGAGGTGAAGCAACCAATGGTGATTTACTGTGATAACAAGAGCTCAATTAAACTTACAAATAATCCGGTTCAGCATTCTCATACAAAACATATTTAAATTAGGTATCAATTTATCAAAGAGAAATTTGAACAAGGCGTGATTAGAATGGATCATGTGGGAACTAATGAGCAAGTGGCTGATATCTTGACCAAGCCACTATCAGCAGCTGTGTTTGTGAAGAATCGGTTGAACATCAGGGTTCAGCCACCTCCTAGTGCATAAGGAGGTTACAAAATACCCCTCATCCCGGTTATGTTATCTGTTTTTAGTCTTTTTGTGGATATGATGATGGTTTATGGGGGAGATACTATCCAGGGGGTGTATTGAGATGCTCAATGAGAAAATACTGATCATTGGGTTTATTTCCAATGGGGGAGAAAGAATAAATTCAGGAAATTTTTGGTATCATGATGAGAATTCGGTGATAGCATAAGAAGGAATTCTTTGGACATGTAATGCTTCTGGGAAAATTTAAGAGCATTGCTTGGTCGTCATTGAGAATTCCAAAACACGGGATCCCAATTCATGCTTCCCATATTGTTTTCTACACCGAGCATTTCTCATGTGGACTTAGAGTGTTAGCTGAGTGGATTCTTGCATTTTTGGTTTGCATGTGGCTGATACTCTATTGAATTTATTTACTATTTTCCAACAAACCCAAAGGGGGAGATTGTTGGAACCATGGTCATCTATGCATGAATTGGAGTATTTTTGGTGTTTGTTGTCAATCCTCTGTGGATGTTTAGAATGTGTGCCAGCAATGTGATCATACAGTTCAAGCAGATAACAGTATTGAAGGTGGCATCATTTTCCAGTGTTTGCCAAATTTCTGGACCTCAAATTTGACAAATGAAGAAAAGTGTTTTTGGAAAAGGGAATTGCACGCCGATGACCTGGAGGTTTGGAAACTTTTGCGCCATATTTTTTTCAAGTTCAGAACATCAAAATATGTCAAAGGAAGAAGGGGCACCTAAGTTTTGGGTTTGGTCATGCAATTGACTAGAGCGACAGAGACTAGGGCGGTTGGACTTGCACGCCGAGAGGAGTCTTGCATGCCATCACACAGGGTGTCTAGAATGCCTATAAATAGTGGAACACCCCTCTTCATTTTCAATGAAGTTCAGACTTAGTGAAAATCAGAGCTCCCGCCACGCAGGTGTTGTGGTCGCGCAAGTGGTGGTGTGGTCGCACAAGTAGAAGTTTCCCGCCAGTTGTTTGTTGTGCGTCCAAGGTGTTTTGAGCGAGAAAGAGTTTGAGTCACCCAAGTTTGGAGTTGGAGAAGGAGGTGTCGTGCAGGTGTTTTGGTGACACTTGCGTGCCAGGATTTGAAGAAGCTCGACAGTTGATAGTTGTGCACCAAAATCGGTTTGGGCGTAAAAGGGTGTGAGTCATGCAAGTTTGATGTTAAAGAAGTGAGTGTCGCACAAGTGGTATAGGTTAACTTGCATGCCATCTTGAAACTTGTGCGCCGGATTGGAGAAGCGTTCCTGGTGTGGTTGAAGCATTCCAGTCTTTTTGGAGCTACGTAAAAGCTGGAAGATTTCCTGATACCTTCGGTACAAAGTGAGATTCATCTACGGGTGAAAGTTGGACTTGAACAGAGCATCTACATACAAAAGAGGATGTATTCATTAGAGATAATGAAGAGAACTTCACATCTATAAACTAAGTGGGACTTCACCAAAGGACATGAGCCAGGGGGAGTCAAAGGGAGTGACTCAAGGGACACAGTGAGCTGTTTGTGAACCTTTGTGAACCTTTGTAAAGGCGGTGAGACTGGAACAGAGTGACTATGCTCGAACCCTTGTAATCCACAAAATATTCAAGTGTAGTGGAATTAGATAGGACTGACACACTTTCAGCGTATGCTTCTTGGATGTATCCCTTTTTTGGTGAACCAAGTAAAATTGTTGTTTCATCTCCCTGCTTTCATTTGTCCGACAGATTTAAAAAAGTTCCTAACAACATGGGAACAAGACCCACAACTTTAAAAAGAAAAAGTTGACACCCTGATTCACCCCTCCCCTCTCAGGGTGTTTCGGGGTCCTTCAGGTGGTATCAGAGGGAGGTTAACTGGTGTTTGATCTGTCAATATACCATTATGGAAAATTCAGCCAATGTCAGGGGAGTCCCTCTCTTTGATGGAAGTAATTTCCAGATCTGTAAGAATATAATGAGATCTCATCTAAGATCCCTTGGAATTGAAGTCCTATTTTCCACGGTCCAAGTTATACATGTTATTGATCCAACAGGGCTAGCTATGACGGATGCCGATGGTAAAATTCTTGATGATGATGCTAAAGCGCAGAATGCTCTCACCGCAGCCCTTTCTGATCAGATCTAACTAAAGGTGATGAGTTTCACCTCAGCAAAGTCCATGTGGGATAAAGTTGAAAATATTTATTAAGGAGATATCAAAGTGATTCAGGGGAAACTGTAAGTCCTATAAAATAGGTTTTATGATCTGAAGATGCATCCTGATGAGTATGAAGACTCCTTCTTAAATCAAATTAATAAAGTGGTTGGAGTGATTCGGGGTCTAGGTGAAGAAATCAAAGATGTTGAAATTGTAAAGAAAATATTAATAAGACTTCCACCCCTATACAATGCAAAGTTATCATCCCTTAAAGGAATAGATCTTTCCAAACATTCTTTGGATGGTCTGTTGAGCATCCTAGTGGCATATTAAATGAGAGTCAAACCAAAAGATGCTACTACTTGAGTAAGCAAACAAATGGCGTTCAAATCCATGGAGAATATGAAAATTTCAAAAGATTGTAGTGGTGATGATAATGAGGAAAAAGAAATTCTTTCTCTCATTTCCAAGAAGTTCCAGAAGGGAAAAGGGAAATTCAAAGGGAAGTTACCTCTAGCTTGCTTTCATTGTGGAAAAGTCTGGCACATTACTTCTCAGTGCTTAAGAAAGATTGATGATGACGATAGCGATGATGAAAACATTGAGAAGCCTCCGAAAAGGTTTTTCAATAAAGGAGAATTAAAATCTAGAAAGAAATTATTGAAGAATAGTTTTTTCTGTGAAGAGGAAGATGATGATAATGAATTCTGTGAAGAAGAAGAACCATAGTTTAAAATTGGAAACCATGTTTCAATGATGGACACTATTAAAAAATCAGAATGTAATGGTGGAGACAATCAGTTAAAAACTAGTGGCAATCCCGAGTTTAAACTTAAGGATGCTGCTAGCAATCTTAAGATGAAATGTAAGATTTTCAATAAGAGGAAATCATTTGTAGTGGAATCAACTGAAGATATTGATCAGCTTGAAGATGAAATTGAACGAATGGAAGAATTTGTGAAAGTATAGTCTAAAATCCTTGAAAGTAATGATGATTTAGTGGATCTAAAGCTAATAATCGAAGAGCATGTAAAGGTCATCAATGACCTCACATCCATACTGGAAGAAAAGTACAAGGCTGTTGAGGATCTGGAGGAGGAAGTTGTTACTCTTAGGAGTAAACTTTAAACTGAATCAATTTCAAAAGAATCAAAGAATAAAATACAGTTTGGAAGGTTCTCAGACACTGAGTTGTTGGAGAGAGGAAAATGTGGCTCTAATGGAGTTGAAAATATTTTAAATGATCGAAGACCTGCCTACATGAGAAATAGTGGAATTGGTTTTGAGGAAGAATCGTCAAATGCTGCAAATAAAGGTGACCAAAATAAAGGAAAGCTGAAAGTCAGTGATGTGTAAAAGCCTTCTGAAGTGATGAAACAGAAACCCCCAATTCAATCTGAAATAATAACAGAAGATTATCCTTGAGCCTCATGGAAAAAGGATCCCTCATACTATTATCCCATAGAATAAGGAATGATGATAAATAGAAGTGAGAAGACATTTCCTCTCATTAAGTGTCAGTTCTATGAATATTTTGGCCATACCATGTCTTATGGAAAAGAGGCAAGAATCTATCTAAATGGAGAAGATATGGGAGTTCAACAGAGGAGAAAAAATTCATATCCTAATTCTTTTAGAGGAAGCAATTTCTATGGATATTATTTTCGTTGTTCTAACTTTGTTCATAAGGCTGTCAATTGCAGGTAGAGAAGGGACATGGACACCTCATACCGAAGTTCGAGACAAGTCAAATCTCGTCAGCAAGATAGTGTTACTCTTTCAAATAGGTTTTCTCCTCTCAAAGAAGATTTTGACTATGAAGAACCTAGGTACATAGAAGATATAATTTAAAGGCCATCAGTGTTATATACTCAATCCAATGTCTCGTGTAATGAAAAGAAGAAAATAGAAGAAATCCAACCTTGCAGAGGTGGCCCTCAAAGCTACAAAAATCAATAGCAACTAGATTTTGGATAGCGTTTGTTCATCTCATATGATAGGTAATGTAGTCCTGTTAATGGATATCCAAAGGAGGGTTGATGGAATAGTATGGTTTGGTAATGATGGAGCTCTGAAAATCAAAGGCAGTGGAAGTACTGAATTATCTAATGGTGAGCTAAAGAATTCGGAAGTCCTTTATGTAGATGGCATACATCATAATCTCCTTAGAGTGAGTCAACTCTGTAACTCATAAATTATAGTTACTTTTAATCAGAAAGGATTCACTATCAAGGGAAAGACATGAAATTCACTTATAAATGGATGAAGAACATAAGGAAACTTGTATCAGGTTGATAGTAAAGAAAACATTTGTTACATGACTGTTGAAGAAGAAAACAATTTGTGGTATCGGAGATTGGGGCACATCAATCAACAAGACATGGAGAAAATATCAAAATTGAGGATTTTCATGGACATTACCAACCTAAAGCGTGAACTTGAAAAGTCTTGTGATGCTTGCATTCGTGGAAAGCTAGTATGTAGTTCTTATCGGCCGAAGAAGAAAAGGGCCTTACATCTTCTTGGCCTCATTCATACAGATGTATATGGCCCAATAAATGTTGCCGGAACTCATAGAAAAAGGTACTTTGTCCTTTTCATAGATGATTACAGTAGAATGGAATATGTAATGGTTATACATAGGAAATGACAAGTACTTGACTACATGAAAACATATCGTCGAATCGCCGAGAATGATACTGGATGAACAATCAAAGTGTTTCGATCAGACAATGGAGGGGAATACACATCCATTGAATTTGCAAAACACCTAGAGGGGAATGGGATATAGCATGAGGTAGATGTCGTGAGAACTCCACAGAAAAATGGAGTTGTTGAGTGCATAAATCGACAGGTGAACAACATGGAAAGAACAATGCTGATTGAGAGTCATATTCCATGACATTACTGGAAAGAGGTTATTCAAGTTGCAGTATGTATTCAAAATCGAACAACACATTATATGGGTGAGACGAAGACACCATATGAATTATGGCATGGAAGGAAGACTTCTTTGAAATACTTTCATGTTTTTGGAAGTAAATGTTTCATCAGGAACAAAGCAGGAAATCAAGGGAAGTATGGTGACAATGCAGATGAAGGAATTTTCCTTGGATACTCGATGAATAGAAAAGCCTACAAGTGTTTCAACAAGCGATTAGGAAGGATTTTGGAAAGCAGGGATGTTAAGATAATTGAAGAGAAAACCACAAATTCTTTAAGGATTTCATATGCTGATGTGATAGAAAGTGAGGAAGAAAATGAACATAGAGTAAATACACATACAGGAATAGAGGAAGGTGGACAAAACACTCAGCAGTCACATCATGATATTGACTCAGAAGAAGAATCTGAAGAAGAAACCTTGGCTAGAGAGAATGAAACTGAACCCCACAGGAGAAATCGAAGAGCTGAGATTGATCCATCTAACATAATTGGGGATAGGATTGCACCCACAAAAACAAGGAGGATGAGGAATAACACACAATCTGTATTTCTGTCAGTTGTGGAGCCATCCTCATTTGAAGAAGCAGCAAAGGATGAATCTTGGGTGAAATACATGAATGAAGAGTTAGATCAGATTGACAAGAATCAGACATGGGATCTTGTCCAGAGACCTGAAGGTCATAACGTGATTGGTACAAAATGGATCTTCAAGAACATGTTTGATGATCATGGAAGTGTTATTAGAAATAAGGCACGACTGGTATGTAAAGGATACTCCCAGATTGAAGGTGTTGATATTGAAGATACCTTTGCTCTAGTGACTTGACTGGAGTCAATCAGGCTTTTCCTTGCCATGGAAATCCAAATAGGATATAAAGTATATCAAATGGATGTCAAGACAACATTCTTGAATGGTGTACTCGAAGAAGAAGTATACATTGAACAACCAATGGGTTTTCTTCTTAGTGATGATGAAACAAAGGTTTGAAAACTAAATAAAAATCTATATGGATTGAATCAGGTATAGAAAGCATGGTATTCTCGGCTGTATTTTTATCTCAGGAAGCTAGAATTCAAAAGAGGAGGAGTATATCACAATCTCTATGTGAAGAATTCTCCGAAAGATCAGTTCAAGGTTCTAGTTTATGTCAATGACATTATATTTGGTGGCAACAGGAAGAAATCAGTGGATGAATTTTCCAATCACATGAAATTAGAATTTTAAATGTCAATGATTGGGGAGCTCACATATTTATTAGGGCTGCTGGTGACTCAAAAAAAATATTACACTTTCGTCTCTCAGGAAAAGTACGCAAGAGAGCTGCTGAAGAAATTTAATATGCATGAATCCAAACCAATTTCATCTCTGATTGTAGTTGGAACCAAACTTGGAAAGCATGAGGATGGGACCTCTATAGATCCCACCATGTATAAGAGAATCATTGGGAGCCTACTGTACCTGATAGCGACATGACCAGATATTGTCTTTGCAACATGTCTAGCGGCCCACTTTCAGATTAATCCAAAGGAGGAACATATGGAGGCATTAAAAAGAATCATGAGGTACATTCAAGGTACTCATGACTTTGGGTTATACTTTTCTGCAGGAAAGAACAATGAATTATCAGAATTTTCGTATGCCGATTGGGCTGGCAATGTAGTAGACAGAAATTCCACCAGTGGTGGAGAATTCTATATTGGGAATAAATGTGTTGGCTGGTTGAGCAAGAAACAAGAAAGTACTTCTCTTTGTACTAATGAAGATGAGTATATATCCTCCAAAAAGGCATACACTCAACTACTATGGATGAAGCAACAACTAACAGATATTGGTGATGAGTTGAAGCAACCAATGGTGATTTACTATGATAACAAGAGCGCAATTGATCTTATGAAGAATCCAGTTCAGCATTCTCGTACAAAACATATTGAAATTATGTATCAATTTATCAAAGAGAAATTTGAACAAGGAATGATTAGAATAGATAATGTGGGAACTGATGAGCAAGTGGATGATATCCTAACCAAGCCAATGTCATCGGCTATGTTTGAGAAGCATCGGTTGAACCTCGGTGTTCAGCCACCTCCCAGTGCATAAGGAGGTTCCGAAATACCCCTCCCCCAAGTTATGTTAACTATTTTTAATCTTTTTGTGGATATGATGTAGGTTTATGGGGGAGATACTATCTAGGGGGTGTATTGATATGTTCAATGAGCAAATACTGATATTTGGGTTTATTGCCAATAGGAGAGAAGGAATAAATTCAGGACATGTTTCATATCATGATGAGAATTCGGTGATATTATAAGATGGAATTATTTGGACATGTAATGCTTCTGGGGAAATTTAAGAGCATTGCCTGGGTGTCATTGAGAATTCCAAAACATGGGATCCCAATTCATGCTTCCCCTCTTGTTTTCTACACCGAGCAATGCTCACATATACTTAGAGTGTTGTCTGAGTTGATTATTGCGTTTTTGGTTTTCATGCGGCTGGTAATCTATTGAATTTATTTACTGATTTCCATCAAACCCAAAGGGGGAGATTGTTGGAACCATGGTCGTCTATGCATGAATTGGAGTATGTTTTGTGTTTGTTGTCAATCCTTAGTGGATGTTCAGAATGTGTGCCAACAATGTGATCATAAAGTTCAATCAGATAACAATATTTAAGGTGGGATCATTTTCTAGTGTTTTCCAAATTTTTGGACCTCAAAATTGACAAATGAAGAAAAGTGTTTTTTGGAAAAGTGACTTGCGTGTCGATGACCTGGAGGCTTGGAAACTTGCACACCATATTCTTTTCAAGATCATAACATCAAAATATGGAAATGGAAGAAGGGGCGCCTAAGTTTTGGGTTTGGTCGCGCAAGTGACTAGTGCGGTAGAGACTAGGGCGGCTGGACTTGCGTGCTGAGAGGAGTCTTGCGCGCCGTCGCACAGGGTGTCCAGAATGCCTATAAATATAGGACCACCCCTCCTCATTTTTAAGGATGTTCAGACTTAGAGAAAATCATATCTCCCATCGCGCAGGTGTTGTGGTCGCGCAAGTGGTGGTGTGGTCGTGCAAGTAGAAGTTGTGTGCCAATTGTTTGTTGTGCATCCAAGGTGTTTTGGGCGAGAAAGGGTGTGAGTTGCCAATGTTTGTATTTGGAGAAGGAGGTGTTGTGCAGGTGGTTTGGTGACACTTGCATGCCAGGATTTGAAGAAGTACGATAGTTGATAGTTGCGAACAAAAATCCGTTTGTGCGTAAAAGGGTGTGAGTCGTGCATGTTTGAAGTTGAAGAAGTGAGTGTCGTGCAAGTGCTACAGGTGAAATTGTGTGCCATCTTGAAACATGCGTGCCAACTTGGAGAAGTGCGCCAGTTGTGGTTGAATCACGCCGGTCTTTTTGGAGCAGCGCGAAATATGGAAGATTGCCTGATACCTTCGGTACAAAGTGAGATTCATCTACGGGTGAAAGTTGGACTTCAAAAGAGTATCTATATACAATAGAGGATGTATTCATTATCGATAATGAAGAGACATTCACGTCTATAAACTGAGTGGGACTTCACCAAAGGCAGTGAGTCAGGGGGAGTCAAAGGGAGTGACCTAAGGGACACGGTGAGCTGTTTGTGAACCTTTGTAAAGGCGGTGAGCATGGGACAGAGTGACTATGCCCGAACCCTTGTAATCCACAAAATAGTGAAGTGTAGTGGAATTAGGTACGACTGACACACTTTCGGCGTATGATCCTTGGATGTAGCCCTTTTGTGGTGAACCAAGTAAAAGGGTTGTGTCATCTCTCTGATTTCATTTGTTCGACAGATTTAAACAAGTTCCTACCAACGTGGGACCCATATCCACAACATTAAAAAGAAAAAGTTGACACCCTGATTCACCCCTCCCATATCAGGGTGTTCCGGGTCCTTTACTAACTTCACTTTCTTCAAAAAACCTCTTCAACATCATTACAAATTCCATTCTTAAAAAATCAAAACATGAGTTCGAAAAACCATTTCTAGAAAACAAAAAACTTTTCTCCCCATTTATGTTTGGGTTTGAACAATCAGCATCTTTGAACTTTCTTATAAAACTCATTATGATGGACTGGGTATGATTCCTGAAAAACTTGAATAGACTTATAAAAAAAGTTTGGATGTCAACAAATACAAAAACTTTGTTAAAAAAATTTATCACAAAGGTTATTCAATCCCCCCATGGATTTTTTGACAACTCTTGTTAACAACTTTTCCAACTATCATAATTTTTTCAAAAATCAAATTTTATAAACAACACAAGTTTTTTTACTTTTATCAAAACATATCCTTTCTCAAAAGAGAGTTTACTGACACCACAGAACTATATAAAGTAAGTTTTTTGAAGGAATTACATCCCTTAGTGGAAATCAAATTTTGAGGCCATGTAAAGATAACCCCCCCCCCCACACACACACACACACATTTATCCTTTAATATCACTTTTTTCTCTCCCCCATTTTATGATAACGAAAAATTCAGATTCATAAAAGAATGATAAGTAAAAACTTCTTAAAAAGTACAAAGTTGTTACTTTCTGCCCCCATTTTCAACATAATCCAAATCATAGTGGGGGTTCATCCTTATGAGGTTATCATGAACCCCTCCCTTCAAAGATTCCCCTCTTGAGTTGTAAATAAAGGAAGATAGATAATAACCCCCAAGTCCCACCTTCAGTAGGCCCGAGGGTGATGACCATTACCACGAGTATAAAATCACACGAAATGGGAGGCATTTCCATTTTTATAAGAAAACAAGATTGGGAGATAAGATGGTTCATCTAACAACAACTCTAATACACATATATATATAAGAAATCCAAAACCATACCATGTGCATGTTTAAAATTTAACTATTATAAAACAAAAGTCTACAAAGTAAATACCAAAAACATGGCTAATCAATGATACAACAACTCTCCCCAAGTTCGAGCTAGTAATTCCCCGCACGGTCCACGTAGTCCTCCTGGAAACATGAAAGTAGTTTTATATACATAGGGTGATCATACAAGTATACTTAGTAGGAAAAACCCAAAGTCTCTTGTGCACAAGTGTAAGAATCATACTAATACCCCTATGAGAAAACAACAGAAACCAAAAACACATAGCAAGGAATACTACCCATCCAATTATCACCAAGTCACACTCACCAAATAATGCAATACAAGTAATGTAATATAGTAAGCACATCGATGTTTGGGTACTCCACACTACTTCCCACTGGTTAACATCTCATTCCCTAAGGACAAACGTCTCGACGCTTCCACACTCTTCCACAAGCCCTAGGTCACAACACATCCACACACACTTGGGCCTTAGAGATAGTCCTACAACCTGGGCATACAAAGCTCACCACTTCCCGCCCACATGCACATGGGCCACAACCATACCATATACCACTCACAGATACCTAGTCCATAACCATACCACATCCAGAAGACACCTGGTAAGAGCACCACATATCTTCCCATAGACACCTGGTAAAGCATACCTCTCTTGAAGACACATGGGCCTCACAAGCACAACACAACCTACCTAAAGAATCTTAGGCTACTAATTCCTAGAAGAGGGAGTAGGAATAGACAATAATTAGCCATCCATACTCCCACTAGGATGTTGGGAAAAGTAACCCTCCCCCGTGACAATGGGGGTGTTCGGAACATAGATCTCAACTAAGGTGGGGTTCATATAGAAAACACATGGAAAATATAGTTATATATATTTAGTATCAAACACTCAAGACTAACCTATGGGTTCTTCCCAATTAAACAACTAGACCAAAAAATTGCCTTTGTTACTACCTCTAAATGCATAACTACACAATAATCCACAATTCAATTCATAACCCCATCCAACTCATTTAACTAAATATCATTCATCATTAAGAAAACATATTTACTCATTCTATCCCTACATGAGAAAATACCAACCATAGCCCACAACAAGCCATAAAACATAAACCACATAGAAGAAAAATAACCACAGTAAAGAAACTCACTTCATATTTCCACTCAGTTTTACACCCATACCAACCACTACCATCATCATTCTTAAAATTCATTCCTCCCAATCCATTCTATCAATAAGAAAACCCCCAAATCACAGTCAAAATTCGCAACACATCTCATCAAAACCAAACCCAATAGCCCCACTGTATAACAACACCACACCCATCACACCCAGTAACATAAACATAGCACAAACCAAACTTGTAGCCCCACTTATCAAACACTACCCATCCATTCCACAATAAATCAATCTCTCAACTAGATATTCCATTACACCACCCATATCACCCCACCTTATAGTCGTGCTCTCAACCTCAGCACCACACAACCACACAAGGAACAAGACAAAACAAAACCGCATAAATCGCAGAGCCACACTAGACAAAGCAGGGTGTATTTAGATTTATCAAACAATCGTTCTTTAATTCCACTTTGATAATTGAGGAGTTATCATAGAAAAAGTTTGATCCTAAGGCATCCATTTATTTAATCGAGTATACGTGGTTAAGCAATTGAATATATACACAGGTTCTCAACACATGATAAAAAAAAGTCATCACAAGTAATCCCTAGTGCACAAAAAAATACCACCAATGACCATGATTATCATACATCCCATACAACTCACCATATCAACAAAATAGAAGTATGCATCACTTTTTCCCAGCCCCTATTTATTAGTTTAAAGCCGATTAAATTATATTTATTAAATTTGGATTAAAATTCCCTCACATGGGAAAAATTCGCACACCCACCCCGCATGATATACAAATAAGAGGAACGAAGTGGTCCCTACCTTAAGAAACTAATGATCGACACCTCCTCCATGTGCTAAACAAGGGTGCGCAAGGCTCTAGGGAAACACAATCTAAGGGTGCTATATAGACGAATGGATCCTCCAGTAAAAAAGGTTCTAGGGATTCTCAGTAGTAAAATTAAAGGGAAACGCACAAGAAATAATGGTCATCAGCTTTAGAAATGTCACATCCTATATTAACAGAAGAAACAATTTCAAAATCCATTAAAGTCAGATCATGATCAAGAATATGCATTTTGACTATCTAAGGACTTATCTAGCATTAGGGATTTACTGATATATTTTAATTCCTTTGAAACAGCTTCAAAAATACTTAAACATGGCTTTCAACTCATTTTACATTAAATAAAACATTAAAGGGGAGAATTTGGAAAAACTAGGAAAATCAGGAAATTTTGAAAAATGGTCAAAATGACTCATCGTTAGGTGAGTCACCATCATATGTAACTAGTGGGTGAGTCACCGATGGATGAATTGCCACTGGATGAGTCATTGGTGCAAGCTACCAGTGACGAGCTACTAATGGCGAGTCACTGTTCAGCAAGTCACCATTCAGTGAGTCACTATTCAGTGAGTCATTATTCGGTGAGTCACCATTTGGTGAGGCATAGTTCGATGAGGCGTCATTCAGTGATCTACTGTTTGGTGAGTCACCATTATGACTCACCATTGTGACCCATCGTCAGCGACTCACCATCAGAAACTCACTATCAGTGAGTCACCATTGCAAGTCACCAAAATTACTCACCATTGGGATGACCTACCTTCGCCACCTACTAGTGGACGATTCACTATCAGACGAGTTACCATTAGAAAACTGTATTTTTGAAAAACTCTTGAAATGAGCTACTGTGACCTCCTAGAACACCTCAAACACCATATTTTCATAAATTAATCAACCAGAGAGGTCCAAGAAATTACATCAGATACCTATCAATCTATTATCACCCTCAATAATTCAAATCAAACCTAGAAGAAATGGGGGTCCAAACAACCACCCCATTAGATAACTCTCAAGGATCTTACTATACTTGAAACACTACTACAATTTATACATCCCAAGGAACAACAATAAACCTCCCTATGTTGTTCGAAAGCTGGAGTGAACCCTAAACATACAAGAACACCTACTCTAACACCTAGTACACCAACTGGCCACAAGACACAGCACACAAGCACCAAAAGCTACACTGTTCGGACATATGAATTAGGGAATTCTTTCCTCCATGTCAAGATACTATCTGCTCTGGGAGACACAGACTCTCCCACATGGGTTTAATCACATATCAATTATTGCATCTCGATTAGGAATCCAGTCTTTCCCTTTCCAATGTTAGTAATTTATCACACATCACGAAACAAGGAAACAACTCATCTCATAATAAACAATGTTCAAGCATTACATTACAAAGGGAAACACAACAAAGAAAAACTCAGAACAACTTTGGGGATTGGGAACACATTCACATCTCCCTTTCCCAAGTACTATCTTCCAGGCCACTATGGCTCCACAATATATGAACCATGGGAATTTTTTATCCATGAAGTACCTTATCCCGATGATCATAAATCTCCACTAGCCTCTCCATGAACGTTGCATCTTCTTCGACATCCAAATCTCCCCAGTCAATGGAATGAGATTCATAGTGAAGATACTAACGAAGATAGGAGATATGAAAGATGTCGAAGACCTTCTCCGACTATAGTGGTAGCGCCAACTGGTATGCCACCTTTTCAAATCACTCCAACACATCAAATAGTCTAATGAACCTGGGATAAATATTACTCCCTCTATCAAACCTATGATTCCCACATCGAGGGTAAACCTTCAAGAACATGTGGTCTCTAATCTCAAAATACAAGGGCCTCATCCTGTGACCAGTATAAGAATTCTTCTGGTCATGTGCTTCTTTCATCCTCTCGTGAAAAAGATGAACCTTCTATGTCAAGATCTTCGCGACCTTGGGACCAATAATAGCTATCTCCCTAACCGCTGTCCAGCACAAAAGTTGAAAACACAGTCTTTTGTACAAAGATTCAAATGGAGCCATGCTAATGGAAAAGTGATGGCTAATAAGTGATCTGATTTCCTCAGCTGATCCACAAATACCCAAATGGTATCGTAACCTCCCTAGGCCCTAGGTAATCCTGTGATGAAATCCATCAATATGTCATCCCATTTCCACTCAAGGAAATCTAAGGGGTGAAATAAAACATTAGGTACAAGATGCTCATCCTTTACGTGCTAGCACACTAAGCACTTCTCCAGAAACTCTGCCAATTCCCGCTTCATCCCGGGACACCAAAACTACTCCCTCAAGCCATGTTTCATTTTATAAATTCTTTGGTATTCCATTAAATGTGATCTATGAAACTCACATAGGACTACCTCAAGCATCGCCACTAGAAAAAACAAAATTCCATATAATATCATCAAATTCTGACTGTCCTCCATTCATCCCTTTATAGAATCACCCAGGTCAATGTGATCGCACAACACCTCTGCCTCTGAGTCTCCCCACCGAGACACCTCCACCGGTTTCATCAGAGTAGAATACACCATCATACGAAATAGATAGAATTTTCCACCATCTATTCCTCCATCTAATTGAAAGGATACCAACTCCTTCATCTCCTTCCAAGAATCTAAAGATTCCCGAACTACCTCCTTCTGCGAATTCATGCTCAAATCATTAGCCATGACATTTCCCTTTCTTAAGGTGTAAGATATTTCAAAGTCATAGTCCAAGAGAAACTCCATCCACCTCAATTTTATCAAGTTCATATCTCACTGGGAAATGATATACCTCCAGATCTTGTGAGCTATGAAGACCCAAAAGTGATCCCCAGTGAGATAATGTCACCACAACTTCAGCGCGAACACGACCATCTCTAGCTCCAGATCATGGGTTGTATAATTACATTCATGGGGACATAACTTATTAGACCCATAAGAGATCACTCCCCACTGTTTCATCAACATGCATCCCAAAACCAGATGGGAAGCATCAAAAAACACCTCAAACATCACCCCTTCCTATGGAAATCGGAGCACTGGAGCACTGACCAATTTTACCTTCAGATAGATGAATGCTTCCTAACACTGCTCACTCCACAAAAAATCCTAGACCCTTCTAGTCATAGTTTTCAACATGGATAAAACTCCAATGAAATCAGGTATAATCCTCTTGTAATAGCCTACCAGATCAAGAAAACAGTGAACCTCTACAAAATTATTGGGTGATTTCCAAGATACAACTGCCTCAACCTTTTACGGGTCCACTGTTATACCCTTATGAGACACCATATGTCCAAGGAAGTGTACCTCTCTTGTATATAACATAAAGTTGGAAATCTTCCCATAGAGCTGGGGCATTGAAGAACCTCTAAGATAGTATTAAGATGCTCAGTATGATCCTCCTCTTACTTCAACTAGATTAGGATTTCATAGATGAATACGATGATGGAATGATCCAGGAACTCACAAAAAAACGGAGTTCATGAGCCCCATGAACATGACTGGTGTGTTTGTAACACCGAATTACATAACCAAGAACTCGAAGTTCCCATACCTGCACCTGAAATCATTATTCAAGATATCACCCTCCTTCACCCTCATCTGGTTATATCCAGACCTCAAATAGATTTTCAAGAACCAACTTGCTCGTCTCAACTGGTCAAAAATATCATTTATCATCCGAAGAGGGTAACGGTTCTTGATTGTTACCGGATTCAACCTCTGATAGTCTATGAACAACCTCATACAATCATCTTCATTTTCAAAAAAAAGATTGGAGCACCCCACAATGACAAACTAGGCCAAATAAAACCCTTATACATCAGATCATCTTTTGAAATCCTCAACTCCCACAGCTCTGAAGGTGCCATCTGATAAAGATCCATTGAAATCAGAGAAGTATTGGGCTGTAAGTCTATCTCGAACTCAACATAAAATTGAGGGCATAGAGTCACAACCTACTTAGTAAAAACATACAATAACTTCACAAAAATTATGGGAACCTCCTCCATCTCATTTTCTTCTGATTTTTCTGATAGATAATCCAACAAGGAAAGAAGAGGATAGACACACCGACCGCCCACCTGATTTCTCTACTCACTGGTGAAGGCCATGTTGACCATGAATGCCTTAAAACATTACTTTTATCTAGAATAATTTGATAAAAACATGAAAAAATTACAAAAAGTCAATTCTAAGGATGAAATCGTATAGTTGCATCTATAATAGGAAAAGATCCCCACGGGATTGAGTAGTCTCATCATTAGCCTACATCCCAGGCACACATCAAACAATTTGGTCTAACCTCCGACTTGTGTACTCAAAACCAGGGTCATGGAATGTATCTCCACATCTAGTCCTAGAGAATGGTCTATAATGGGTGTAGCAAAGAAGTGTGAAGCTCCTGAATCTAAAAAATAACAAGAAAAGAGTATTGAACAAACAGATTATACCTTGAACGATCTTTGACCCTGCTGGGACTGCTGCCTCTGTGGCATATAACTTACCATGCCCAAATCCTCTTCCCCTCTTCTAACAACCACCTCTTTGACCACACCCAGGTCAGGGTCCATGAGGAACACCCTAAGGTCGGCCTCTACCTACTCCTTCTCCCCTCGGTGAAGTGTGAGCCTGTTGTCGCTGCTACTAGAACTTCCCTACCAGCAACAACTACTAAGGCATGTGCTGGACCTACCCACCTATACCATATTAAGATCGAATGTCCATTGGGAACTAACTCTGAAGATTTACATAGGTTCCACAAATGAAACACCTCAGTCCCAAGTTCATGAGAAAAGATCGAAGACCTGAATGCTAAAATGAGAACTATTGAGGTCGACTCCCCACTAAACGAAACCTAGAAGGCCCTAGATCCTGAGACCTAACATTGGTATCCTTTCCCTTAGAATAACCCTATTGAATCCCCTATCTTGGTAAAACTCCTTGCGAGTTCATCCTCTCAACTACCTATGCCTTATTTTGGACCTCCAAGTATGTCGGTAAGGTAAAGGGAGTAACCACGTACTGTAGAGAAGGAAGAAGTGCCTTTTCTAAGAATCTCACATGAGATTCCTCATCTAGAAAGAGATTTGGAGAAAACTAAATGAGATCCTAGAATTTGATCCCTAGATCTCATACTAACATACTCCATTGCTAGAGTGAGAGTAACTCCTCCCTTTTCTCAACCCTCATGGTGGATGAAAGAAATTTCACCCGAAACTCCTTCTCATAGTCAGCTCACAAAACATCAGCCTCCTTCCTCTCTCCTAGGTGCAACATCAACCACGGATGTGTATCTCCCCAAATCTGGATCACTGGCAGAATAACCTTGTACTCTATCAGAGCCCGGATTAAACTAATGGTGATCACAAGCTCCTCAAGCCATCTCTCCATCACCATATCTGAAATGATACGCTCATACTTTCCCAGATCCAACCACTGGAAAGCACATAACATATTCTAACAATGATCATCCTCCTATACTTGATCAACCCTCCATCGATCAACTGGGTTAGCCTATTGTACCTCCACTTCCTGCACTACACACGGAATATGAATGGGTTCCATTGCTGAAATGGTGAATAAGGAATTACTAAGCCTGAGTAGTATGGAATTTTATTTAAGATTCATTTCAATTCATTTAACTCATGTCGTTATCCATTTAAAATTTTCCAAAACTCCCAAATTTAAATTTGAACACAAGTCATTATGATGTATGTACATTTCATAGGGTCTCTTCCCTGTAAATGGTGTGGCCTCACTTGGTCGTTCTGTAGGCTCAGAGTCCTTACATCGGATCATGGGGGACCTAAAATCATGTGTCCCAGTTGGTATTACCTAGCCTATGTCATGTACCATGGTCATCTAACACTATTTCTCTACCAAACCACGTAATACTCACTATTCCTAACCTCATACTCCATCCTATCTCTCAACCATCAGCCATTGATACCATTATATCACAAATCCCTACCCCCAATGATGCCCCTCTTAAGCTAGCAGTGAAGGAAGAGAGATAATGACCAATGAGTCCCGCCTCCAGTAGTCCCTAGGGTGGAGAATAGCACCAAGAGTATAGAATCTCATTAAATGGGAGGCATTACCCTTTTTATAAGAAGACAAGATCGAGAGATAAGATGGTTTATCCCAAAACAACTCCAAGACAAAAATACAAACATATATATATATATATATATATATATCTATATAAGAAATCTAAAACCATCCAACATGCATGTTTAAAATAAAACTATTTAAAAACAAGTCTCCAAAGTAAATACCAAAAACAAGCCTAAGTATTGACACGACAACTGTCCCCAAGTCCAAGCTAGTAATGCCCAACGTGGTACATGTAGTCCTCCCGGAAACCTAAAATCAGTTTTATATATGTAGGGTGATCATACAAGTATAATCAGTATGGATAAAACCAAAGTCTCTCATGCATAAGTGGAATAAGCATACTAATGACCTTATAAGAAAACAACAGAAACCAAAAACACCTAGCAAGAAATACAGGCCATCCCATCCACACCAAGGCATAATCACCAAATAATGAAAGTCAGGTAAAGTAATATAATAAGAACATCGATGTTTGGGTACCCCACACCACTTCCCACTGGTTAACCACTCATACCCTAACGGTAAATGTCCTGGTGCTTCAAAAATCTTCCATAGGTCCCACGTCACAACCTTCCTGTGAACACTTGGGCCTCATAGCTAGTCCCGCAACCTGGGAATATGAATCTCACCACATCCTAATCGCATGTACCTAGGCCACAACCAAACCACATCCCGCCTATAGACACCTGGGCCACAACCATACCACATTCCGAAGACACCTGGGAAGATAACCACATACCATACCATAGAAACCTGGGAAAGCATACCTCTCCCGCAGACACCTAGGCCACACAAGCACACAATAACCTACCTAAAGAATCTTAGTCTATAAATTTCTAGAAAAGGGAGTAGGTAAGAGCCAACAACCAGCCATCGATCCTCCCACCGGGATGTTGGGAAAATTCACCCTCCCCCGTGACAATGGGGGTGTTTGGAACATAGTTCTCTACTATGGTGGGGTGCGTATAGAAAACACAAGGAAAATATAGGTATATATATTAAGTATCAAAAACTCAAGTCCAACCTATGGTTTCTTCCCAAACAAACAACCATCCCACAAAATCACCTTTGCAACTGCCTCTAAATGCATAAGTACACAACAAGTCCCAATTTAATTAATAACCCCATCCAAATAATTTAACCAAATATCATTATTTATTAAGAAAACCCATTTATTCATTCCATCCCTACCCGGGTAGCTACCAACCACAGCATGAAACAAGCCACATAACATAAACCACGTAGCAGAAAAAGAACCTTCATAAAAGAACTCACTTCATATTTCCACATCATTTAACATGCATACCAACCACTACGATCCTCATTCTTCAAAGTCATTCTGCCTAATCCATCATATCAACAAGAAAACCCCCAAATCACAGTCAAACTCAGAAAGACATCTCATCACAAACAAACATGGCAACCCTGCTATATAACAAAACCACACTCATCACACCCAATAACATAAACATAGCACAACCCGAACCTACAACCCCGCTGCTCAAACACTGCCCATCCATTCCACAATCATCCAATCACTCAACCTGATATTCCATTACACCACCCATATCACCCCACCTTAAAGTCATGCTCTCAACCTCAGCACCACAGAACCACAGCAGACAAAGAAGGTTGTATTCTGATTTAGAAAATTCCCATTATTTAATTCCACTTTGATAATATAGGGGTTATCATAGAGCAAGTTTTATCCCGAGGCATCAATTTATTTTACCATGAATACGTGGTTAATCAATTGCATATATATAAAACTATTCAACACGTGATCAAAAACAAGCCATCAAAAGTGATACTGAGTGAACAAAAAAATACCACCAATGACTATGATTTTTAGTAGGCATACAACCCATACAACTCAAAAATATTAATAAGTAACAAAACATAAGCATGTGTAACTTTTTCCCAGCCCCTCGTTTATTTTTTAATTCAATTTTGTTTATTAAATTTGGATTCAATTTCCCTCACATGGAAAAGATTCTTACACCCACCGTGCATGATACACAAATAAGACGGACAAAGGGATCCCTACCTTAAGAAACAGACGATCAATGCCTCCTCTTTGCACCAAACAGGGGGTGTGTAAGGCTTCAGGGAAATGCGATCCAAGGGAGAAACACAGATGAATATATCCTCAGGGAATAAAGGTTCCAGGGATGCTTGGTAGTAAAATAAAATGGAAACGTACAAATAAAAAATGTTTCCAACTTTATAAAAACCAGATCATATTTCAACTGAAGAAATAGTTTCAAAATCCATTAAAACCGAATCATAGTTAAGACTATGAATTTTGACTATCTAAGGACCTCTCGAGCATTGGGGATTTAAATATATATTTTAATTCATTTGAAGGTCTTAAAAAACTTAAATATGGTTTTAAACTCATTTTATGTTAAATAAAATGTTAAAGGGATGAATCTAGAAAAACTGGGAAAATTTTGAAATTTTAACAAACTGTCAAAATGACTCACCGTTAAGTGAGTCCCGTCATGAGTCACCAGTGGGTGAGTCATCAGTGGATTAATTAACACTGTACTAGTCACAAGTGTGATATACTATTGAAAATCTACCTATGTAGAGGAACCATTAGGTGAGTCATCGTTCAGTGATTCCCCATTCGGTGAGCCACCATTCGGCGAGTTACTGTTCAGCAAGTCATTGTTCGGTGAGTCACTATTCGGTGAGCTACTGTTCGATGAGTCACCATCATGACCCACTATCAGCGACTCACCGTCAGTGACTCACTATCTGTGAGTCACCAACACAACTCACCATTGGGATGACCTACCGTTTCCACCTATCGGTGGATGACTCACCGTCAGATGAGCTACTATTAAAAAAACTGGATTTTTAAAAAACTCTTGAAATGACCTACCGTGGCCTCACAAAAGACCTTAAACACCAGATTTTCTCAAATTAATAGACCGAGGAGGTCTAGTCCATTACAGAGGTCTTGGAAGTCATCAAAGGAGGCTGTACATGAAGTTATAGACTCAATTCCACAAATCTTTCTTTCGTTATGGATTTTGTAAAAATATTAACAATTTGATGCTTTGTTGAGATGTATTCAAGAATAAAATCTCTAAAAATAACTTTATATTTTATAAATTGAAACTTTATATCAATGTGTGTTGATATTTAATGTTGGATAGGATTTTTAAAAAGATTAATTGCACTTGGATTATCACAAAGTATCATCAATGGTTTAGAAACTTTCACTTTAAAGTATTATAGCTAAACTTTTATCCAAAACAATTGAGTACAAGCCTGAGTAGCTGCAACCTATTCGAATCCAAATATCTTAAAAGTTACTGAACTTTTTTTCTTACTATGCCAACTCACACAAAATTTACCATAGAAAAATGTTTCTCTTGAAGTTGATTTTTTATCATTACAATCTCCAGCCCAATCGACATCAATATAACCATGAAAATTCATCTCACAATTTCTTTTGTATAACAACCCATGTGAAGTTGTTCCCTTAAAATATCTAAAAATCATCTTTTCTTCCAAGATATATGATTATTTTGGATTACTTTGATATCTGACACACAAAGTCACAACATAAACAATATCAAGTCTTAAGGCTGTAAGGTAAAGTAAACTTCCTATCAGTTTCCACAAATTTTTCTGAATCACATTTTTTCTGAATTCATCCTTACTCAACTTTGTACTCATAGACATTTAAAAATTTGTCTTAATTTCCTCATAAAATGTATTAAAAACATCTTCTCTATCCCAAAAAAATATATCATCCACATAAACAACTATAATTAGAGTTATTGAAACAAAATCATTCACATATAAATTGTTGTTAACATTTCATTTTGAAAAGTTCAACATTCTAAAACAATTGTCAAGTTTATAATACCATGAACATGGATATTGTTTCATCCCATACAAATATTTCTTCAATTTAAAAACTTTTTTTTCATCCCCATCATATAGAAAACCACAATTTTTTTCAATGTATACTTCTTCCTCAATATTACCATTTAAGAAAGATAACATTATATCAATCTGATAAACTTTGTAATTCTGATGTGAAACCACTGAAAGAAAAATTCTAATAGTTTCTAGTCTTTAAACTGGGGAAAGAGTTTCTTCAAAATCCACAACTTCCACCTATGCATATCCTTTGAAAACAAGCCTGTTTCTTTTCTTGAAACATCTCTATGTTCATTAAAAAAATTTCTATAAACACATTTCGTTCCAATAACATTTTTATTTTCTAGACACGGAACAATTTCCCATGTTTCATTTTTCTCAATTTGATCCAACTTTTCATTCATAGAATTCACCCATTCTTTGCATTCAATAACTTCTGAAACTGATTCCAGTTCAAATTTTGAGATAAGTGAAGTATGATTTTCTAATATCAACATTTTATTATATGAACTGAAGCATTATAATTTCCAATAATATTTTTAGACTCAATATGTTTTTATAAGGTATGAAATTTCAAAGTTTCTCTCCCAACTTCACTTTCTTCACCACATGATTCATCTGAATCTTAATAAGGATGTTTTAACTTACTTTCACTATTTTTAGAAATCTCTAGATTATCCTCCTCATAATTCTCAATAACTTCAATTAAGGAATTTGGATTTTCAATTACATTCACATCATATGAGTCCAAAAACATTTGTAAATTTTTGTTCCATCATTTGTAAATTCTTCCATTTGGTGAATAACCCATAAATGTTACTTCCTAATATTTCTCATCAAACTTTCCTAGATCATGATTTTTGAGTTTAAGTAAACATGGACTTCCAAAAACCTTGAAGTATTTAAATAAAGGTTTTTTGTTATTCCACAAACATGGACTTTCATAAGGAGTTATGTTGGATTCTGGTATCAAGAAACATCTATTTTGAACATTTACAACAGTACTAACACCTTATTTCTAGTAAAACATTGAATGTTTATATTCGGTTAACATACTTCTTCACATTTCCACCAAACTTCTATTATTTATTTCTGCTAATCCATTTTGTTGTGGAGTATAGAGAACACTATACAGATGTTTGATACCATTCTTTCTTAGATAAGTTTCAAAAAAAATCTTGGGAATTCGGTACAATTATCCATTCTCAAATTTTTTATGGAAACCCAAATTTATTTATCAATATTTTTTCTAAATAATTTGAACATTTAAATAGCCTCTGACTTTTGATTCATAAACATTATGTTTCTATCTGATTGAAATCATTAATAAAAGTGATAAATTATAAATCTCATTTTGTTGATTGAGGTCTCATCAGCATACATAAATCTAAATGAATAAGCTCAAGTGGTCTGGTAGATTGAATCTTGACTCTCTTTTGAATTTTGTTAGACATCTTCCCTTTTTGAAAAGTTACACAAACACCTTATTCTCTTCTTTTCAATATTTGAAAGTTAAAATTATATAAATTTTATAAATTTTGTTCATACTTTTATATCCAAGTTTCCCAAGTCTTTGGTGCCACATTTTGTTTTCATCTCTAGCACTCAATTAATAAGAGTGTTGAATTCTTATATTTTGAAGAGATTCCCACTAGTTATTTATCCTTTTGTAATAACTTTTCCATATTTCATGCTTTTGATGATACAAAAATATTTTCTAAAATTAGTTTCTTTTTCATCATCACAAAATTGACTTACACTAAGTAAGTTATGTTTTATCCCATCAACAAATAAAACTTCCTTAAATTTAAACTTTTCCACTTCAATCCCAGTCATTTTGATTCCTCTAATTTTTTAGGAACTATCATTACCAAAGGTAACTGCTCCTCCATCATGAAATTCAACATGTTTCAATACTTTTATATCACCTTTAATATTTGATGAAAAACCACTATCAAATATACATGGTCTGTTCCTTTTACTTTCTTTCAAAGTTGTCTCAACAATAAAAGATTTTTCCTCAACTTTCTTCTTTTTAGCTTATTTTTCTTTTCTATCATAAGAAACTTGTTTCGAAAGATGTTTCATACATATTTCATCATGATGACCAGCCTGAACACATATTCTACAAGCTTTTTCCAAAAATTCAAATTTATCTTTTGTTGTAAAGTTTCTAACATCTTTAGAATTCACTATTTCAACTTTCTATAAGATAGGAAAGTTACTCATTTTACTTTCACTATTTCTTACACATTGATTAAACCTTCTTCCGGGTAGAGATATGTTGTGCAAAAAATTATAAAGTCTATAACCATATATTCCACAACAGCATCAATAGCCATCAAATCTTGATTTTCTATTCAAGAAATATCTTTATCTTTAGAAACTTTGTTGAGGTTGGTAACTTCTTTCAGCTCTAACACACTCAGGATGTGGACCATAATTTCTTTTGAGTGCATTTTCTAATTTTTTAGATTTGACAGGTTTATCAAATCCTTTCTCCACCAAATATTTACAAACACCTTTTCCATAACCTAAAATATTAAAAGAATCAGACAAAATATTAATTTAGGTGATTGAAGATTTCACCTGATTCTCGCATTGAGACTTCTCAGCAACATTATAAGTCTTAGCTTTTACTTCTGATGCTTTGTTGAAATTTTAATTCATCTTTCTCAAGGTAATTTTATACTCAAGAAGTTTTTATTGAAACTTATTAATTTATTCTTATTTAACTACCATCTTCTTACTAATATCTTCAACTATCTTTTCATATTCAATAATTCTTTGTTTGTAACTTAATATCTTCTCAATGTATTCTTCCTCCTTCATGATGACATATTTTCTTCCATCAAAAAATTCTTCAGAATCTTTCTTCATTACTCTAATTTTTTTCTTAAGAGTTTTGTTTTACTCCAGACATGCAAGAAGTTCTGCTCTAAGATGATACTCTATATAAGATTTTTCACCACCTTATTAACTATTTAAGGAATATTTGGTTTTCTCAACTTTTGAAATGAAGATTCTGAATTTTTCAAAACTTTTATCTTCAGAAGAATTGTTGTCAGTTGAGTCTGATTTAACTTTATTACTTAATAAACTTCTTTTGTTTCCAATAAACTTCTTCTAGTATATTTTGGATGACTTTTCTTCTTTATCATTTTTTACCACTTCTTCTATTGATATTTTTCATCATAATCATCTTGATATTCTCTAACTTTCTTTTAGGGTAATTCATAGAAAATTATTTGATTGCACTACACTCAAAACATATGAGAGAATATTTACCTCCATATTTTCTTCTTCCCCTCTAATAGTTTTTAGAGATAATATAAATAATCTTATCATTCAACTCATTATCTTCTTTATCTTTATACTCATAAGGATTAGCTTCGTCAGCATCTTGTATTTTAATCTTTCTCATAGATTAAAAATCCATTTCATCTTTCATATTTTTTTTATAAATCGGATCTTTCCTCATTTAATAATAAAAAAAAGTTATGTAATTAATCAAGAGATAAATCATCTTATATTCTAAAGAGGAAATTTTAGAATCAAACCTATCTGGGAAGTTTTGCATAAGTTTCTTAACAATTGTAGAATCTTCCAGGACATCTTTGAATCCTATGATATTGAAAACAATTTCATTTACTCTGTAGAATTATACATCAATAGTTTATTCATCTCTCATTATGATGTCTTCATACTTACTACGCCATATTTATATCTTTTCTTTCTTCACTTTAGTATTCCCTTTGAAAATACTTTCCAACTTGTACCACATACTTTTTAAAGTATTGCAACCAATAATATTTAGATAAACATTCTCTAATAAGGACATAATAATTTTATTTCTATCCTTTCCATCAACTTCAATGTTTCTCTTATCAAAAAACATAATAGGAGCATCTTTCTCAATAGATGGAAAACCAATAGTAAAAACATCAACAACTTTGAGGCCAAGCAATTGGAGATAAGGAATCATCCTATTTTTCAATCCATAATAATTTTTTCCATCGAATGTAGGAATTCCTATACTTTTGATAGAATTGATATTATCCATGATAAGGATTCCACAAGGGAACCATCCCTCTGATACCAATTGAAGTTATAAAGGATTGAAAAAAATGATAGGGGGTTGAATCATTTGTTCACTTTTACAATTTTAAATAATTTTAAAAAACATAACCCATGTAACCTGTTAAGATATATTTAAATATCATATTTTTATAAATACTCATGAATGAAAAAGTAGGAAATCATGTAAAACATACAATATTTATAAGGTTTGACCTTAGTGTGAGAACCTACATCCTTTCCATAGCCACTCCCGGGGGTCTATGGAAATCTACTATTATAAAGAAGTGAATAAAACTTGTGAAAACTCTCGTTAGACACATTATATTTCATGATATGAAAGATTATTCTGAATCCCATCATTTTAGAAACCTATTTACAAAAAAATTATACAAAACAAAAGAATAATACTTTGATAAATTTTCTCCACAAAAATATCCTTCTGGAACTGATTTTTCTGGATCCAATTCTCTCAATCCGATGAGGTCAATAAGATTCTTATTTACTCAATATGCACTTCTCAAACTCTTCTCAAACACTCAGTCGGATCTTCCTCAGTCTGATTGAGTCAATATAATGGACTTAATATGATGAACCCATTATTAATCTAAAAAACTCAAACTCTTCTCAAACATTCAATATGATCTTCTCAATATGATGTTTCTCAATATGATTCTCTTATCTTGTAAACAAAACCTTCAAGTGTCTTGTCATCTTCAGAGATCTTAGTCCTAAAAGAACTTTCACTCAAATTCTTTAGCTCTCTGCCTTTTCTGCTTATGTAAAAGTTAAAATGAATAAAATATCTTAGCAATTATTTATAGGAGACTCAAAAAACAAAATTGGGAAACTTGAAAACTTTACCTGCTTCCTCAAATTTCAAAAACTCTAAAAAAATCACATTTTATCTTCAACTTTGACTTCTTAAATCCTCCTATTATTTCTTTAAGATTTATGTAAAATTGAATTTCAAGTTTTACCTCTTCAACTCTTTATATAAAACTTCTAGAATATTCTTTTTAGTCTTCTTTGTAATCAGCTCATTACAATTTTTTTCTTTCTCAACTTATTAGGATTTTTTTCCTTCTCAACTTATTATGATATATTTCTTTATTAGCTCATTATGATTTTTTTTGTTTCTTAGCTCATTACAATTTCAGTTTCTTTCTCTGCTCATTTCGATTTCTATTTCTTTCTCACCTCATTATGATTTCGGTTTATTTCTCAGCTCATTACGATTTATGTTTCTTTCTCCACTCATTACGATTTTTTTTCTTTCACATCTCATTAAGATGGAATTATTCACTCTTCAAAATTTAATTTATTCAAACTTCATCAGCTTTAAACATTCTAACATCTTCTATCTTCTGAGTCCGGTACTTTTAGAACTAATAAAATCTTTATGATTCCTCTATTTCTTCAAAATCATTTATCATGAGTATGTTTCATGATTTATGAGAACTTCATTATCAATAAAGTATCATCTGACTTATTTAGAATGTTTGATAAATTTATAACTCCTAACATCACTTTCTTCAACAGACCTCTTCAGTATCATTATGAATTTCATTATCAGAAACATCAAAAATTGAGTCTGGAAACCTTTTTCTGGAAAACAAAAAAACGTTTCTCCCCCTTTATGTTTGGGTTTTAGCAATCATAACCATTAAAATTTCTTATAGAACTCATTACGATGGAATAGATCTGATTCCTAAATAAACAAAGTCAGTCTTATACAAAAAGTTTAGTTATCAATAAATACAAAAACTTGGTTAAAAAAAGTATTAAAAAGGTTCTTCAGTTCTAAATTGATGAATTAATTGATTGCATTCGTCAACCATAGACTATAGATTTTTTACAATGATAAGGTTAATATAAAAAGGAATATTATTTTTTTTGCAGTTGGGGGGAAAATATTATGTTTAAATTGAAAAAAACAAATAAATTGGAAATTCCTAAGTGAAATATCTTTAAAGTAACTCATAGGCCAAATTTTGATTTATAATTTGTTTAAAGTTTCAAAAACATTTAATTGGGTGAATTTTGGGGCTTGACTAATAGGTGGAAATAATCTTACAATACAGTGCTAGTTTTATCTATTGAGACTGTAAACATAAGGACCACCTCCATTATTCACAGAATTATCAATTCTATCTCCCATTGATGTAAAATATAACATTATTTTGTAAAGGTGGATAAGATATTGAATGTTTCTTACATAATTAAACATATCATAAAAATTATGGATTTTAGGTATTTAAGTGGGGTATAAAATTCATATTGTTTAATTTTACCAAGAGAATAACACATTGAAAACCTAAAAGAATTTTTTACTTTGTATCGTTTAACTATTTCATCAAACCAAAACATAGGGAAACTATACATTAAATATTTATAAGGATCACAAATATTCAAGTAATTTGTTTAAAATTAATATATTTTGAGTAGAAATGTAAAATAATAAGAAAACTAAAAAACATAAACTGAAAATATGTAATGGGTTATGCAATACGAATATGTTCAACTGATCTACACCCATTTGTATGTATTTCCATTTTTATTCATTTGAAGACTGGTTTGTGTAATAAGTAATATATTTAAAACATTTTAAACATAAATAGTTGACTGTAATCAGTAATATAAGAAAACTTATAGAAATATATATCTATAATGATGTGTTCTTGAAATGAATATATGCTACATTAATATGAAAATGTTTAAGTTTGAAATGATAATATTTTTTTTGTAACCACAATAATTTTAGAGAAAACAATCACTATTGATGTAATGTTGACATGGATTGATGACAATCATAAATCAACAATGAACCTATACTTGAGTAATTTGTGTTGATTATTTACAGTTATAGTAAAACATTGGAAGTTAATTGATTATTATATTGAAAAATATGCATTTTACCGTTATCTCAAAATGGTCAGAGTGAGTTGGCTTACACTTGGTAAAATGATGACATCAATGTACGTAGGGTTGTGGTAGTAACACTGGATAATTTGTTATAATATAATGAACTACAAGGATTAAATGGACCTATAATGTGGTGAAAATATTTCATTAATACATAATCTTAACATAATATTTTAATATAAATTTTTCTTAATGAAAATTTTGGGAATTCAGAAAATAATTAAGAAAATACCTATAACATTTTCTTTCCATTTTTGCATACAAAATTTTCATTGCAGCCTTACCTCCTTTGAGGGTAATGTTTTTTTTTTTTGTATTGGAATTAGTTGGTGGGGGATTCGTATTTTCATAATGAATTTTGAATCTCTTTTCATGTTCATATGGTGAATGATCTTGATCTCATACTATTTTGAAATTTAGAGTTTGAAAAATATGTAGTGCATATATTTTAGTTAAACAATACGAAGTGATAAAATTATTTAACCTTATAAAAAGGTATCAAAACATTTATCATAACTTCTTCTAATGGAAACGATGATGTAGTTCTAATGTCAATGTCAATATTAGGCTTTGGGTATAAGTGAAAAGCATGGTCTATTTGGTTTTCCGCATTTGTCAAACTGTAGTGAATATCAGAACCTGAAATAAAGGAGTAACCCTATAATAGTATTTTTAGATATTTAAAACATTATCATTTCATATAATTATCTTTCCCCCACCATTAGTGGTGGGGTGTTAAGGGTTTGGGAGGGTGAGGGGAAAGTAGTGGGGTCACATCTCTGGGCTTGCAATTTACTGTAATTATCTTCATTGCGTTGTGTTTCGCAGTGGTGGATGTAATCGACCAAGTATTTCATATATTTATTTTTTATCATTTAATTAAAGAGATAAAAGAAGTAAATCCAAACCTGTGGCAATATTAAATTTATTTTTCATTTTCAAAATATGTTGGTGTGTAGCTTCCTTAGACCATGCTTTTTTATTTGCACTCATTTGTGAAATCTTTGTCGTGGTGTGTCCCTAATTTTTCACAAACATCTCAATAATATATGTCAAGGGAATAGTGATCCATAAACAAATGAGTGCATGTCATAAATTTTTGATTAAAAAAGACAAAATAAAATAGGGATTTAATACTCACTAAGAAATAATTCAACAAAAAAATTGAATTTATATTGAGAAGATTATGGGTTGAATAGTGAAATATGAATAATAAGTATGCATTGAACATGTTTCCTCCACAATTTCTATGTAGATATTTTTTTGTATTTTGTAAATTCGATATAAAATTGTATATTAGGAGTGATATTAAAGCACAATAAGATAAATTCTTTGAAAACAATCGAACCTTCAAGAGAGTAGGGTACCTATAAAATATCTATTGGCAGATTTTCTTTTCATCAAAGGTGACCCCTGATGTTACGGATCGTGGGTCTTTTTGAAGTAGGAAGACGTAGATTATTACACAATATGTGATGAAAAGAAATATCATAGATCAGGGAAATTAAGAAAATTTATATAAATTAATATGCAATAAAAGAACCATTCCAATTAGAACATTGTATAAGTCTTAAAAACTTATCAACTACTTACAATTAGAGCCCCCAATTAGCTAATCAAAGCTTAAAACCCTGGTTATTTTATTATCAAAATAGATTTCATGGAAAAATAGAGAAAGTTTAATCAAGAAATGCATCCAAGAGAATGGAGGGGAAAAATCCACATATGTAGCAATATACATAAGAGGAAAATTTTAAACAGTTTCCTTTTAAAATGATACAACTTAGGTTGCAGCATCCTTGATATTTAAATAGTGCCAATCCTTCCTGTTTTGATCAATGAATGAAAAAAAAGACAATTTTAGTATAAAAAAAGTCACAAATGAAATAAAATGTAAGAAAAAATGAAATAAAATATAGATACATGTATAATACCTTAATAGATAAAGATTTAATAGGGGCAGAGGTGGCAGGTGGAGGCAGAGATGAAACTGGAGAGGTGGAGATGGGTGATAAAGATGGAACAAGAGGCGGCAAGTGGAGGCGGAGGCGGATGAGGAAGGGGAAGGTGGAAGTGGAGGCTGGAGATGAGCTTGTGATGGATGATGGGAGGTGACACTATAGGGAAAACTGAATTTCATAGTGGTTTTTAAACTGTCGTTAATTATATGATGAAAAATAATTTTACAATGGTTATAAAAACCACCGCTAAATAAATTTGTAATTTTTTTATTTGTTTCTACCTGTAATTTTAAAAAAAATTGCTAAAACATATCATTTTAATTTTTTAAAATGATTTTTTTAAAAAATAATAATATATTTTTATGCTCAATTTATAAAAATCACTACAAAATAGTGGCAGTTTAAAAAAACAACGCTTAATTAATAGAGAAAATATTAAATATTACATATTTAATTATGATTTATTATCAATCATTATTAATTACTGTTTATAATCATTTATTTTTTATTATATAAAATTTTAAGTAATTAGAATGCTTTAATTATTAATTATTTATAATTATTAGTTAGTAGTTATTTGAAACCTAAATTAATTCTTGGATAAGTTGAAAATCAAACTTTGGCATCAAATGAATATAACTTTTGATCCGAGTGTCCATTTAAATTCCACAACCAGGAAAATTGAAGCTCCTGAAATAAGATGCAACGACATTACATAATAATTTGTTAATAATTAATAGAATAAAGAATATTACATTTTTAAGAGATGTTGAAAATCAAACATGAACTTCAAACAACCATAACTTTTGATCTGGGTGTCTGTTTGGTCTCTACCATATATCAAATCGAATCATACGATGAGCTCTATGCCATATATATTAGGGGAAACCCAGACACTCTTTTTTAAAGGTCAAAAAAGGCATGAAATTCTTCTAAAATTGATTTTTTAGTTTAGATACCATGATTTTTGAACATTTGACAAGATTTTAGCTTCGTTAAAGAGTGTCTACATATGCTTATTGGGTCATCTATGATTTTATTTCATGGATTTACATTCTTTTTTATTTAATGATGTTTCAATAGTTGTAGTTTTCTCTCTTTTAGTGATTTATTATCTATTATCTATATATTTTTATGTATTTCTATACATTTATGTATATTGATTTATAAATTTTATATATTTATCAATATTTATTTAAAATTATCTATAATTGTTTCTATGAAAGTATATTTATATGTATTTATGAATATTTATCTATATCTATATACATTTGAAAATATTTATATGTATTTATGTTTATATATTTTTATATCTTATATGGGTGTGTGTGTGTGTGTCTAGATATTTACATTTACTTATGTTTATATATATATATATATTGATATATAATTATACAATTGCCTATGTTTATATAAATATATGCAATATAAATGTGTGTTTATATATATTTATGTAAATTTTTTTATATGTATATATATTTATAGATATTTATATCCATTTATTATTTTTTATTCATTACTTATTATTAATTAATTATTATTCATTATTTGTTCATTTATTATTTATTATTTATTAAATTAATATTTAATATTTTTAATATTTATTATATATTCATTACACATCATTACATAATATTTAATATTTAATATTTATTTATTTTTTGTATATTTATTTTATATTTATTATTATGTTATTATTAGTTTATTATTAGTTTATTATTTATGTATTAATTATTCATTAAGTATTTATTAATTATATATAATATATAATTTATAATTAATTAAATTAGTATTTACTTATTAATTATTAATTATTAATGATTAATGGTTAATTATTACTTATCATTTATCATTTATTATTTATTTATTATTTATTTATTTACTACTTATTTATTATCTATTAAATTATTATTTATTATGAAATTATTTTTTAATATTTATTATATATTATTACATATTATTTATAATTTTTTATTATTTATTATTTAAAACTAATTTATTTTTAATTTATTATTTAATTATTATTTATTATTAATTTACAATTGACATATTATTTTTTTTTATTTTTTTATTTTTTTATCTAGTATTTAATAATTTATTATTTATTTATCATATATTAATTTATGCTTTTTTATTAATTTATTATGTATTCATTATTTATTCATTACTCATTTATTATTTATTTATTTATTTATCATTTTTTGTTAATTATTAATTATTTAGTTCTTATTTAGTCATTATGTATTATTTTTTATTGCTTATTATTATTCTTTAATGTTATTATTTACATTTTATCTATATATATAATTATATTGAATTCCGTTTAATCACCATATGAAGAACTTGCTCGAGTAGTAGTGTCTTTACAAATAACTAAGACATAAGGGGTTCAAATCTCACTCAACACACACATATATATATATATGCTTAATTTATGCATAGTATATGCATGCATAGAAATAAAAATAATAAATATTAATTAATGAATTAATTACATAAATAAAAAATATAAAAAAATTAAAAAATTAAAAAATTAAAAAATTAAAAAAATTAAAAAATATAAAAATAAAAAAAATAAAAAACGAAATTGTCACGAAAAGATTGAGCGGCGGTTTATATCCCTGAGAAATGATTCTCCCTATTTTTAAAAAATTTCCGCTAAATTTTTTCGCAATGACTAAATAATTTCCAACACAAGATTTAGCGATGCTTTTTCAAAAACGCCGCAAAACGGTTTAGAGGTAGTTTAAACTGCCGCTAAATGATTACTTTGACATAGTACAAGTTTGAGAGATTTTCAGGGTTTACGGATTTTTATGGGAGGTGAGATTTGATGGATTATAGACTTGAGATGATGGAGGGGTGAAGATTTCTAGGAAACCTAATCACATTCGACATGGTTCCATTGAAAGAGAAGCAGTATCTGTGGAGGAAAACAAGATGGAAGGAATGTGATGTGTAAGAGAAGTATGTGTCTATGGAGGAGGAAGAAATAGGGGTGGGATCATGGATGTGGAATGCGGAGGAGGTATACTTTAGGGTGGGATTGGGGGACCGAAATGGGGAGGAGGAATAATGAGGGGAGGAGAGACGTATCAGGTAGACATGGATGGAGAGGTCGACATGTATGTGAGGAGTGGTTTGAAAGAGACACATGTACATGGAGGCTCATCCTATAGTATATATAATGGATATATTATTATAAATAATACCTCATCTATAATAAATGACTAATAATATAATTAATAACTAAAAATATGATTAATATAATTCCTAATTAATAATGAGTTGGAATATAATTAAAATAATTAATATAACTAATAATTAAATAAAAAATAATAATATTTTTAATAATTAAAATTAATAATATAAATAATTAAATTAAGAATAATAATGAAATTAATAATTAATAATATAGTTAGTATTAGACCGGTACATGGGTCAGGGGCCTGCCCGATCTAATAAGCCTAACCTGATAAAAAATCCTTATAGGATTGAGCTCAGGCATTAATAAGTGACCTGGTATGTGGTCCACTCAGCTAGATTAATAAACAAGCTTTTTTAAGGCCCAATTAATAAAATACATTTTTCTTTAATGCTGGATTAATAAATGGGTCAGGACAGAGTTGGTTCGATTAGGTCTGATTAATAAATGTGTTTGTTTTTTTCGATTTGAACATGATAGGCACAAACCATTTACAAGTATAGTTAATAAGAAGAATTAATGGTGTTAATAATAATTAATAATATAATTCTAGATATAATAATTAATGATCAATATAACTAATAACTCAATTAATAATTATTAGTAAGGAGATGGATCCTTATTCGCCTGGTTCTCCTGCTCTAGCAGGGGTTTCTGATCTGGATCTTCACTAGGGCTCCTCCATAGTTTCTCCTAAGTGACAACTCCTCCTATGGTGCACCATCTTCATGGTGATTCTATTCTTCGCCACTCCTCTTCATGTAGACTAAGTTCATAATCATGTGGTCTATTGTCGACGGCCTCACTCTGGAGGATCTGAATACAGTGGGGAAGATCTATTCTTTTCAGCTCAGATTGACATTGATATTGTCATTTTTTTTCTGTGTTGGTGTTAGATTATTGGGAGGTCTGGTCATCATTAATTTATACGGGAGGAGTTAGCGGTGATGTCCAAAGGTCGATAGGTTCGTTTCTCTTCAGATCTGGCCTCGTTCACCTTTCTTGTGCTACAATGCTGATTAAGGTGTGCGAATCCCAGGTGATCATCCCTTGGATTTGGTGTGATGTTCCTCGTAGATGAAAAGATGTCGTCTTGGGCATGATCTTTCAGCAATGTTGACATGAGGTTATGTGGCGCTATTTCGAGTAAAGATGTCTTTAGCGTGATATTTGGAATTAGCGAGGAAAATCTGTGTTGGTGGTGATGATGAACAATTATTTTAGATTATTCTTTTAGGGGTTTCAATTTTTTCAGGCTTATTTTAGTAATAAGTTTCACTGGTTTTTGGGACTTTTTGTTTCGTTGGATTGTGGCGTTCTTGGAAGGCATTGATTTTTTCCAGTTTCATTAGGTTTTGGTGCAAAACTTTGCAGGTGTCGCTGGGTGGGCATCCTCGAAAGAGGGATGGGTGTGATGACACCTTCAATTCAGCTATCAATCCTCATTAAAGGAAGGATATACACCCTACCTTTGATGTTCTGCACATAGTTTTTGGTCTGATTTGGTGTTGCATCAGGTTGGGAATGTGGTGTTCTTTGGTGCATTTTCGGGTGGGTGGCTCAAAAGAGAGATAGGTGTAATGACACCTATCATCCAATCATCCCTCCATATTTTAGTTTTGGAGGGATGGGTGATCTTCCACATTGTGTTCCATCATGATTCAACTTTTTGGTGTGTGTGGGGGGGACACATCATCTTTGATTGATTCCTATGTTACGTCATCTAGCTGGGGGGATGAGACTTTTACCGATGCATTCCTTGATGTTTGATTCCCTTTGGACAATCAGGGCCATATTAGGACCTTTGGGTCATGTTTCTTTAAGTCATATGTTCCCCTTTCTTATTATGGGTTCCCTCTTTACCCATTTCTAAAAAGGGGTTTGTTGTTTTATGTTCAATAAAGGGGGATTGAGCCTCAACCCATTTTAAAAAAATATTGTTAATAATAATTGTAGAGACCCGAAGCTTGATGTACATGAATATTACATTACTTTTGTGGAATACTTAATACATAATAAAAACAAACACACAAGGACCATAATAGTTTAGTTTCTTTGGAAACTCGGAACGTAATCTTCTAATCATGGTGAAAGATCTTCAACATCTCCCATAAAGATCTTCCCTTTTTTTTCTTACCTAAAACCTTTCTTTATATCCTGGGGAAAAGAAAACATAAAAGCGTCAGCTCAAATGCTCAGTAAGGGTAAACAAAAGAAAAATCAATCACATCATATTCATAAGAACATAACATTTTGGAAATCTTAACCTACAAAAGAGATCATAATATCATAACATGGGATAAATCATAGTAGTGAAATGTAATCACAATAATCATAACTTAAAACATGAAACTTTGTGTCATACACACATAATCATATAGAATCATTTCTTGTTAGTCAATACTCATTGCCAAGACTATCTTAGTGGACAAAGTCCCTTTCTGAACCGAGTCACCCTCGTTTTAGTCCTGTTTCACTGAACCGGTATAACCTACCGTTCCAGCCATGTCTATCTCATGAGATATAAAATCTTTACCCAATGCATTGGAGGGAGATATAGGTCCCACCCATCTCATAATGATACCATTCTTATGTGTGCCACAAAATCATAAATCATACATCATTGCATAACCCATGTAATAAAAATGGGATTCATAAACATCGTGACATCATAAAACAATTCATATAAGATAAAGGAATTCCTAAAAATAATTCCATACCAACATAACCAAATCAATGTAATAATAGGGATAGAAACAGAACCCTATGTTATCTTAGATGGAAAATAATTTTGATAAAACACTTGAAATGAATTCTTGAGGAAAATATCCTTTCTTCTTCAAAATCAATTTCTTTTCACAAAACGTCATGCAATTTTAAAAGAAAGATATTTTATTGAAAATAGTCATGAAATATTTTGGAGGAAGCTTCATGAAAATAAGGCTTTATAAAACCGTAAAAATCTGTCCGTTCCGTATAAGTTAAAAAAAACATTCTTCGTACTTTTGTCGAAAAAGTCAAAAAGTACCTCGTACGAAAAACGACAAAATATTCCTTTCATATCTTTTACTAAAAACTCACAAAAGGGTAAAATTGTATTTAAAAAATTTTAGTTGGATGTAAATAATATTAAATATTGAGGAAACATGGATGTGGATGATAAAATACACCCCAGTAAATACCAAAGTATAAGCAATCTCGAATAAAAATGAGATTGTGATATTTCCCTTACCTTAGGTCCGATTTGCTTCGTAAGTGTCTGAACCTCCTGTATAATGATTTAAATAATGTCATTGAATTATTACAGAATTATATTCATTGTTATTATATCATATATGGTTCACTTATGACTTTATATTACCCGTTCTTTTGTAAATTCATGTTAAAGTAGCGTTTTGGGTAAAATCGTCTCATTTGTCGTTTGTGTTTTAACTTGTAATTATTCATATGATTACTTAGATCATTATTACTTAATTATAGAATATTAAACATGATTTATATATAATATATATTCAGAATATACATATATATAATGTATCGATAAATGGAAAGAAATACACCGTTCATGGAGACGGTAGGTCGTACGTACGCATGAACGATGTTTTCTTTTCATTATTGAATTGAGTGGAATTAAGTAGATGACATACATATATATACACATAAATCCAGTAGCTTTATAATGTCATATATTTCATTATTATTGCTTATATATACTTTATAATCATTCTTAAATGGTTAACATGGAGAATGAATCTCATCGCGTCGTGGAGACGGTAGTCCGTACGTACGCACGAGCGATGATATCATTTCCATAATTATTGAATTGAATTAGAGTGGATGATATAATATATCAGAATCAATATCAATTTATAATAATCATATATGGTCATTATTTACACCATTATACCGATCCAAGTAAGGTGGTGGTGGAAAATAGATTTCACCACGGCGTGGAGACGGTATTCCGTACGTACGCACGCACGGTGATTTCGTTTTCTGTAGGATGGATAGATGGTGAAATAGGGTTGTTTCATAATTATAATAACATATCAGTATATAAGTGATACTGATGTTATTACTTCATAATGAAACAACCTAAGAAGAAGAAGTGGAAGAAGAAATAAAGGTGAAAGAATCGGTAACGGAAATTACCTCTTCTTTGAAGCGCCTCTTTGAGACCTCCTTTTAGGGCACTAAAATTGGTCTTTGAGGAAGACCAGAACCTATAGTATGTTTCTAGGGGAGTGGAGAAGAGAATTTTTCAGGGGTTGGTCGAGCTTTAAGGCTCAAAGTTGTGTGATGAAGATAGGGAGGAGGTGCCCTTTTATAAGGGAGGAGAGGGGCTCCATTGGAAAAACTAAAAATATTATTTTATTATAAAGTCGTGTTCGGTTTTAAATAGCTCCAAATTGATTTATTTATAGGATAAGGTGGGGATGGGTCGAAATCCTCTCATCCAATAGAATTTAGACAAGTTTAGGTTCCTATTTTAACCTTATCATTTAGATTTAACATTAAGTTAAATAATTTTACTTTTACCCTGTCTTCTTGTGTTCTTACACTATAAGGTTAATAAACTTACTATAAGAAGCCAAACGAACCCCAAATTGTTTATTATTAATATATATAACCTTATCTAAGTCATTTGGGCGAACCTTAGATTTTTAGGAATAAAATAACAATTAATAATATAATATTTTTTTAAAAACTATTTTATGTCAATTTTGACACTATTTAGTAATTGATTTTTGTGAAAATCATAACAGAATGATAAGTTCTAAAACATTTAATTAAATCAATACTAACATGTCATATTAACCTAGAAAATTAGTGGAATTCATAAAAAGTCTCAAATTATATTTATTTGGGTATTTATAACATCAATTATGTCAATATTTCATTAATAAGATAATTACTACATCATCGTTGTGTCATAAATAAATTAATTATTTAATGTCTAAAAATTACAAACAAAATAACATTATGTAGTAAATCTTTTTATCTTTCTAATGAATATTTATAGTCTAATTTATCTTATGTATAACCCCATATTAAAAATGTTTTAGTAAATAAACTTTGATTTTAACTCTTTTAACCCTTCTTTAAATAAATTAATAATAAATGTCCTAATCTAATCCGAGTGGGCCTAAATGGTCATATTTTATTCCTAAGTTTTTTTTGGTAGAATTACACTTTTCCAATAGAATTAGGACATGTGTTAGGGTAATAATAATATCATCTTTACCCTATTTACTTTTAACCGTGGTAAAAAAAAGTAAAAAGTTACTATTCACCAAAAAATTATTTTCATCTCATTGAACCACATTTTACTTACTGACATCAACCGTGTCTCTCGGATTTTTGAAATTCCACTCACAGAAGCGGTAAAATTAAGTTTTATGAAAAATTCAGTTTTTTAACTACCACTTAGTGGTTTCACTATTCATCAAAAATTGAAAGTTTTCAGAAAAATACCAAAAATTAGGCCTAAGCTATATTTGATATTATGAACTCAAAAATGATGTCTATTTTACCAAATTCAAAACATATCAGTTACATTAACTAATTTAAAAATTAATTCTCGTCGTCAAAACAAATAGCGTGTTTTTAAGAGATAATAACTATCAAAAGATTGACACTTGTTTATAACTGTTTTAAATGTGAAATTACATCCAATGACCAACATTGTATTAAATTGTAAAAATATATTCTAAATATACTTTAAAACCACTAAAATTAATAATTTATCACTATTAATTATTTCGATTGAAAAAGTTTTTTTTAATTAAAATTTAGTAATTTCCACTATTCATCAAAATATGAAAGTTATCCGAAAAGTACCAAAATTTCACCTTAGGCTAAAATCGATATTCCGAATCCAAAAATGAAGTCCATTTTGAAAAATAAAATTTACAAAATTTCAAAAAGTGGTTATTACTATTCATAACGGCTAGTTTTAATAATATAGCATATCGTTGTTTAGTGAAACTCGGTATTGCGTACAACACACGCTATCGTGGAAGGTCGCGATTGCGTGTAATGCAAAGAAAGTCAAGGATGTGTGTTGTGCAAGCTCCTTTTGGTGTAGAGTACAACACAAGACATTAATGAAATTAAAAAGAATATTTTTCATAAAATCTCGGGGTGTTACAATAATAGTTACCAATATTAATAATAACTAATAAAATAATGAGTAATATAATTAGTAATTAATGATAATTAATAATTAATACTTAATAATTATAAATTGAAAATTAATAATATAATAAATAATCAAAAATATATTTAAAATATATTTAATTATTAATATTTTAATAATAATTTAATTAATTATTATTAATGATTATAAATAAATAATTAACAATTAATAAGTAACAAAAAATTATAAACAACATAAGTAATAATTAATAAAAATAATTGGTGATTGTTAAATAATAAGAACTAATTAATAATAATTAATTAATAATTAACTATATTATTTATTGGTAATTGTTAATATTGAATTATTTATTATTAATTATGTAAGGGAAATAGTTTCTCTTAGGACCATATGTTCTAGAGTTTCTCTTATGCCTTTGTGTCTCTGAGCATACGAGTCATACAATGGGTTTCCCTATACCTATAAATAAAGAGGTATTCCCTCTATTTATTAATAAAAAGAGGATTTGACCCCAACCCTTTTAAAAAAATAAAATATTAATAATTAATTATTAATTATAAAATATGTTATTAATTATTCATTATATTGATAAATTAGTTATGAGAAAATTCTTCTTTTACTTTGGATGACACATGATGTGAGAGAAACCGGGTTCATCAAATCAAGGGTTCTGGTGGATGTTGATCTAAGTATTATTTTGATTGATAAAGTTATATTATCTATGTAGTAGGTCATGCTACTTATAACATTCATTGACCAATCCCTCACTTATCCTAAAATCAAATCCTTCATCCACCATCCAACACCATGAAGATCAGTTAACCTTGTGCATCTCACATCAACATATTAAGATTAGTGATCCAAGATAACAAATCCCCCAATTTCATGCCTCAATCCAAGTGAGTTATTGTGTGGATTGGCCATCACATCCCTCCCATGAGTGTTTGGATTTCATCTATGTAAATGGTTAAACTTATAGTAAACATAAATTTTAAATAATATATATATTGATTTGAAAAAAATAAGAAAATAAAATTCTTCATCTGATAAATCTTTATACATTGAAAAAAAACAATTACAATAATCAATTGATCTAAAAAAATCATGTTAGGAGTGATGATAAACCCACAATGTTATCATTTTAAGGACACTGTCTATAATTATTCCCCTCTACCCTACACCAACCACATCATTATCACATCCCTTTATTCCAGGGCCAATCCATTTTATTTGTCATGTGTGTAAATTTTTGATGACCTTGTCCACACAACAATGATAGATTTGGCACTAAAATTGGAAGATATAGAGGGTAATTTAATATTGATACATCTCTAATCAGTCTCCACTATACATTGTAAAAAAATCATGACGTATTGATTTTATACACTAGATTGACATAAAACTCCCATGATAGGTGAAGATGGGAACATGTTACAATTACATGTGAGAAAGGCAACTTGTAAGCTTAAAATTAACTGAATTCATAATTGTGATTATCTGAAAGAACGGTCATCACCCCACCAACACTGGATAATGGATCCTGGCCCTCTTCGACTTCATCACAGCTATTTATCCTATGAAAATGATACACCTGGTATTATATAGAACAAGTTTTATTGAAATCAATATAGTGACCCAACTTTTTCTTACATGACTGCTACATCTTTTTTAAGATAAACAAAATGATATTGATACAATCCAAGATCCAAAGGTCCGTTATCTTTAGAAAATTAGGCTCATACATCACGTGTATATAATAAAACATAAACATTATTTAAATAATTCTTCTTAATACTCCTAAAAGTTCTCACATTCTCCATAGTATATTTAATCACCTGAGGATATACATAAAATAAATGGTTGAGATAAAATCCTAGTAAAGGAAGGAATAATATAGAAGGAATGAGAGACATGAATCAATATTTCATGGGTAATCATAATCATCATCATAATTTAATAGGAATGGGATCATCATCATAATAATGAGGTAAAATTTTGATAAATCCATGGAATGTTGAATATGAATAATAATGAAATATCATAACATAGCGACCAAATACCACACATGGTTTTCAACAAATCTAGCATCATGTTCACGCATAAAATATGTGCATAAATCATATAATCATAAATGTGAGCCAAGATAACATCATATCCATGCATAATACACATAATCTCATGAGATATATCACATTAACCAACACATTGGAGGTATATATAATTCTAATCTCACCTATCACATCATAAAATTCTCATAATCATTCATGACACAAGTAAAGTGAATATATAACAATCATATACATGAAATAAACCCATGGAAAGGTATGGGAATCATAAGGGTGTAATAAATAAAACTTTAGGTAATAACATTTGGGTTTTTTAAATTAATAATTGGGATCATATATTGGCATTAAATATCATTTTTCTTTGAAGAAGAAACAACTCAATAGGAATCCAAGAGATGTTTTCAAAAATAAAGCCCATTTTGAAAAATCATTATAAATTGATTAAAAGTCCTTTTGATATGGTAAAAACATGTATATACCTAAAAAAGAAAATTTAAATGATTCTTAAAAGATTATTTAAGGACAATGGAGGAACATCCATAATGGGAATGATGTGAAATATAATATAACCCAAAAAGAAGGAATTGGGTTCGAGAATCCCCTTACATTAAATCCTGCTTTATTTAGTCACTTTTATGCCTCCAAAATAATAAAATTAGGCTTATTAAAACATTTAAAAAGAAGTTAATTATGTTCATTTTATTCACTATTGATCAATTATAATCATTGGATTATATTTTGGAATTCCCTTTCTTAAAGGTAAAATGTTTTGATATCATATTTTCCTTAAAATACTCTATCTTACTTTGATTTAATGATGTTGATTTATTGATAATTATAAATTATTAATATTAACTCCAGAAATATAAAAATACAAATATTTATAAATTTATATATTATAAAAAATTTATTATAATCATCTGTAAGGATTTATGATAAGAAAAGTATTGGAAACATCCTCGTCGGTGGTTAACCGGCCGTTAACAGGACATTTTCTAAAGAGGTGGTGCATGATATATATTATGCTCTTATTAAAAATAACATTTTTATAGGAAATTAACATATGAATATCATGTTAATTTATGGATTAATTTTTTTAATAATTTTTTGATTATAAAATAAAATGAGGATAGGGATTTTAGTAAAGGAAAACAAAATAAAAGATGAAAGGACATTTCTGCTTTATTGAAGTTTTTTCCTTTCTACGGCCCTTAACTTCTTGAAATCACCAAGTTTGATTACTATAGAATGTCCCTAAGAATTATAAGTGAATATAGAGTGGGAGTTTTGGTAGATATTTTAATTTATAAAGTGTAAGGTAAGTGGTTTTCTAGGGGATGGGTGAGGGTTATTTATACTTGAGGAGAGGGGTGTTTTAAGGATATAATATTGAATAAATTATAATATCCAGGGTAAACCTTTAAATAGTAATATTTTTTACATTATGAATCATATATCAATAAAATAAAATTTATTTATGAATTTAAACTTCTTTATAAACCGAATTAATTAGTTTATTAAAAAGGACAGTATAAAAAAATAAAAAAATGTTATTTTAATAGAATACTTTTGACTTTAGACTTTGGAAAATACTTTTTCAGGTATAGAAAACAATTTTATTTTATTTAAATGAATAAATTATCGAATTAAATATTTTTTTGTTCAATAAAACATTTCTATAATTTATTAAGTCATTATTACATCATGAATGGTGTAATTTAAAATACATTGGTTATAAAAAATTGTACTTTTTACTATTTGCCTAAAAATTGGAGTATTTCAGAAAATTATAAAAAATACAACATTAGAAAATTTTGATGTGTAGATTCTAAAAATTATATTCATTTTATTGAAATAATTTCATAACATAGGTAATTTTAATTTTTAATATAAAAAATTATGATTTTTATGAAATATATTAAAATACAACTTGTTAAAAATGTTCTTATAGTTTATTTGAATTTTTAATCTTGATATTTATTTTATGGAATTATAATATTTATATTTTATTAAATTAATAATAATATATTTTATTTATATTAAATTTTATTATTTTGGGGTCAAGTTATTATTCTAACAGTCCAATTATTTTTCCCAATGGTCAGGTTACTATTCCTAATGGTAAGGTTATTATTCCAATAGTCATGTTACCACTTATAAATATCACTTACTTACTTCATTCCACATATACTATAATTCCTCCCAAGGTTCTATATTTTCCTTTTCTAAGATTTTGATTGGTTTACTAATATTTTATTTCTTTTCCATAGTGTTGTTCGTGGGGACGGTAATTCTAGAAGATCAGGTGATCCAAATTTTCCCATTCTATTTTTCTTATTTTCTATTTTTAGTCCTGTTGTGATGTTTTTAATTTTCATGGGTTTATATACTAACTAATTTAATTATCTATATTAATGAAATAAAGTGTTTCTAGTTTTTCTATGTAATGTATGTGTATAATGATATATAATATAACACACATTTATTTAGGAAAAAATATATTTTATAAATCCTGAGTCGTTACATTATTCTCCCCTTTAAAAATTTCATCCTTGAAATTTAAACTCATATTCTTAGTTTAGAATATATGAGGGTACTTTTGTTTCATCATTTCCTCTAATTCCCACATTGCCTCTTCATATTAATGGTTCCATCCCCAAAATTTAACAAGGTGAGTTGTATTGTTGTGTAGAACATTGTCAATAAGGGCCAAGATCTTCTCTGATTAATTATCGTAAGAGATTTCATTCTTTAGATATACCACCATAAGATTCAGTATATGTGAGGTATCAGGTATACACTTCCTTAGGATAGATATATAAAACAAATCATGAACTTGAGACATGTTTGGGGGAACGTCTAGATTATAGGTCACTGCTCCTATGTGATAAAGGATCTCAAAGGAGCTAATGTACATAGGGATAGGCTTTATTTTCTTTAAAAATTGCATGAATGTCTTCCCTCATGGTATTTTAAGGAAAAAATTTTCTTGAGTATCAGACTACAAGTCTATTCAACAGTTTTCAATATATCACTTCTATCGAATTGGGGCTACTTTTATATGATGTTAGATGGATTGAACCATCTCTATCATCTCTTTCACAAGATTGGTTTTAATTTCCTTTCATTAACCAACTTCATCCCAACAATTAGGAGTTCTGCATCGCTTCCCATACAAATCTTCATATAGAGGCATTTAAATACTCGAGTGGAAGATTTTTTTGTATGATAACTAAACTAATGGGAGATTTCAATCCTATATTACTTTAAATTATATTGATGAGGATCTCAGTATGTCATCGAGTGTTAGAATTTTCATTTTATATTATCCATCAATTTAGGGGTCATAGGTCGTACGGAAATTCAATTCAGTATTCAGATCATATTGAAGAATTATCTAGAATTAAGAAGTTTTCCTTGGATCATGATCAAAGATGATAAAAAGTGGTTCCTCATGAAACCTCACCACTTCCTTTAAGTATATCTTAATAAATTGTTCAAGTGATAAATCTTCATGAATAGTAATGAAGTGGGTATTCATGGTAAGTTGATCCACCACAACCCATATTACATTTCTTTCTTTATATGTCTTCAGGATACCAGTGGCAAAGTCCCTAGTGATGTTTTCCCATTTACATGTCAGTATGGGAAATGGTTGCATCATCCTCTTGGACTCTTATTTCTATACTTTAAATTTTTTTAATATTAAGAACTTTGAGGTGTACTCAGTTATCTCCTACATGTTTTCCATCCAGAATTGTTCTCAAATACCATGGTAACTCTTGGTACATTAAGGATGGATAGAGAAATATGAGATATGTGTATTGTCCAATAGCTCTTTCTTTATCTCAGGTGATGTTTTCATAAAAATTCTAGTTCTAAACTGAATGAAACCATCTTCATCAATGTGGAATTCATGAAGCTTCATATCCTTTACTTATTTCACCTTATTTTTAAGCTCTAGATCATCCCTTTATACCTCCTTGATCTTCTCTTGGATAGTTTCTTGGGATATCATTTGAGAAAGGTTATATGTATTCCATGCTGTTATTATTTCTAGATTCATTTTTTTTATATCCATGAAGATATGATCTTTCTCAATCCACATCATTGATAGAGTAGTTGGTTCTTTTCTACTAAGAGAATCAACTAACATATTTTCCTTTCGAATATGGGAGTGAATAGAGCAATTGTAGTCCTTGATCATCTCTCACCATCTTCTTTGACACATGTTCAACTCTTTCTGTGTGAGTATATACTTTAGACTCTTCAGATCTGTATATATGTCACACTTCTCACTAAAGAGGTATTTTTTCCAATTATTCAGTCAAATATCATAGCTTCTAACTCTAGAACATTTTTTGTGTAGTTTTTCTCATGGATATTTAACTATCATGAGGCATAGTGTGTAACATTATCATTCTTCATGAGTACACATCCCAAGACTTTCTTTGAAGCATAAATGTATATCATAAAACCTTCTATGCATGATGGTAGTGTGAGTATAGGTATAGTGATTAACCTCTTCTTGAGAACCTTAAATATTTAATCACATTATTATATATACACATAATTTTCCCATTTTGGTGTTAACTTAGTTATAAGGATATAAAATCATAAGAAATTTCTCACAAAACTTCAGTAGTACCTAGAAAATCCAGAAAATGTATTGATTTCCATGGCACTTGAAGAACTAGGTCATTCCTAAATTGCCTTTTTCTTTGAAGGGTCCATATAAATTCCCTCAATTGTGATCATGTTCCCTAATAATGTGACTTGTTTCATCAAAAATCACACTTCCTATACTTAACACACATTTTATCCTTTCTTAATATCATCAGTACAATCCTTACAAACTCTTCAGGTTCCTCCTTTATCTTAGATTAAATGATAATATCATTGATAAATACTACCAAAAATTTATCAAAGTAGTCTCTAAAGACTCTATTCATCAAATCCATAAATATTGTAGGGGAATTAGTAAGTTTTAAGGGTGTCACTATAGACTCGTAGTGGCCATATCTTCTACGAAAGTTTCTATTTTCATTATCAACCTTCTTTGACTTCATTTTATGATATCTTAAATAATGATGTACCATTGAGAAGTATTTATCTCTTCATGGTTGATCAAACAAGTCATCAATCCTTGGTAGGGGATACTTTTTCTTTATAGTGATCTTATTAAGCTTCTGATAATCGATACACATCCACATTGATCCACCTTTTTTGACAAAGAGCATTGTTGCGCCCCAAGGCGGTGCACTAGGGTGTATGAACCCTTTGTCAAAATTATCTCATAGCTTATTATTTAATTCCTCTAGTTCTATCAAGTACATCCTATAGGAGAATTTGGATATTATAGTGGCTCCAGGTATGAGTTTTATTGAGAACTCTACCTCATGATATGTGGGAAGGTTGTGTAAATCTATAGGAAATACATCATTGTATTCCCTCATGGTTTTAATTTCCTCAAGGTTTATAATTTCCTTCGACTAAACCATTTTGGAAAGTTGTTCTTCTTTGTTTGGTATCAATGCCCACATAGTTGAAGGAATTTCAAAAGGATATACATGATCTTCCTTACATTTGTACAAGAGTATGGTATAGTTCAGAATATATAGAAATATTTAATTTTCCTGATATTTGATGTGAGATATATATAATGAGTGTTAGTCCATTCCAATTATATTATAAAATTCTTCCTTTGTTATTCGATCTGCTATCTTGAAACTCTCTTACATTTATTATCTTTAAAAACATGGGAACATTCTCTAAAATTCACCTCTACTTTAATATAAAATCAAACTAATTCCTCATAAATCCCAAAGTCTCAGATAGATATATCCTTTATGTGGTGTTATTTTAAACCACTAAAGAATCTATTTATTTTTCTATAATTGTTGATAAAAAACCTGAGGTGTATCTAGAAATCCTTGTGAAATTTTCCTTATAAGTCACAACAGATTCACTATCCTTTTTATTAAGATCTAGGAATTATTTATCCATATTTTTTTGAAGAGTTCATGGGAATTACTTGTTAATAAATAACTTCTCAAAGTCTTCCCATTTCATTTATTTCATTTCATCCTTCATCTTGGTATTCTTTATCAACATCCATTATTCATGACCCTCTCCATCTAAACGATACACATCCAAGGTGGATTTATCCTTCTCAGAACAATGGAGCATAGAAAAGATCATCTCCATTGAGTTATCCCATTATTCTTCAGCAAGTGTATTGGAATATCCACCAAACTTCGGTGGTCATTATTGTATAAAGGACTCTATGGTCAGTTGCTTATTCTTGGTTGAAGGTGGATGTTCCATGATTCAAGTTATTTTTCATAGCCTGATATAGATAGGTAAGTATCACCATGAATTTTTGAGCTCTACCCATCATTGTATTAGGGATTCCCTTCATAAAATCATTGAATTATCCCTTACATGTGTTGCTGGTTTGGTTTCTCCTGAATCCCATCATTTTCTAAAATAGAAAAGGTTTGAAAAAAACTTAAGTAAAAAAAGAATGAAAAAATAATTTATTATTATGAGAAATTTAATTCCAAATTCATATATTATTATACCTCTATGTTTATAATTTTTATCAAATTATTCTTATAGGACCAAGAATTAATTTATTTATATATCCTTTATAATGTTTTGTATAGATTTTGTGATTAACCGAAGCATAACACCTAGGAGTTTCAAACCAGGCGTGCATCAAGGCCTCTTTTTAATGTACTAGGTGAAGATCGAGTTAACACTCAATCCACCATTTTGGTTTATTATCCCTAGGTAAATATGTATCCAAGACACACCACATGTATTATTAAAATATAGATTTTATTTCTCAAAAACCACAAGCTCTTATACTTTACCAAAATATAGGATTTTTATCGATATTAGAACTTATCCTCATTGATTTCACTAATATTTTATAATCCTAATTCCTAAATTAACTAAAATTTTCTATAATACCAACTATAGTGTCCTAATTTCTTTTTACATGACTATTACATTATTTTTAAGATAAACAACATAAAATTCATACAATCCATGATCTAAAGGTTTAATATCTTGTGAAAATTAGGATCATACATCACTTGTACAGAATAAACTTAAACATTATTTAAAAACTTGTTTTTAATCCTCAAAAAAAGATCTCACATTCTAATTAATACATTTAATCTCCCAAGGACATACATCAATGAAATGGGTGAGATAAAATCCCAATACGGTAAGGAATAACATATAAGTAATAAGAGACATGAATTAATAGTGCATGGGTGGGCATAATCATCATCATCATTTCATAAGCATGGGATCATCACCATAGTCATGAGGGATACATTTGATAAAGTCATGAAATTTGGAATATTCATAGTAATGAAACAACATAACAAAGTGGTCAAATACCATACATAGTTGTGAGCAAAGCTAGCATCATTTTCACACATAACTTATGTGCATAAATCATAACATCATAATTATGAAAAAATATAGAATCATATTCATAGATAATACACATAATATCATGAGATATATCATATTACCCAATAAATTAGAGGGATATATAATTTTAGGCCCACTCTTCAAATCATAAAATGCTAATAATCATGCATGCCACATGGAAAGAGAAAATATAACAATCATAGTCATGAAATAAACCCATGGAAAAGAATGGATTTCATAATGGTGTCATAAATAATAAGTTAAGGAATAACCTTTGGGGATCCCAAATTAATAAGTGGGTCATATTTTTTTATATAATATCATTTTTCTTTGAATATGAAACAGATCAATAGGAGTCAAATAAATGCTTTCAAAAATAAACTATTTTTCAAAAAAAATTAATTGGCTTAGAAGTCCTTTCAAAATGGTAAATACTTGTATATACCTTGAAATAAAAGGTGCATAATTTTGAATTTATTATTTGAGGATAATATAGGAAAATCCATACTAAGAATGAAGTGAAATAGAAGATAACCCAGAAAGAAGGAATTGGGTTTGAGAATCCTCATACCTTAAATCCCGCTTCATTTCATCAGTTTTATGCCTCCTAAATAATAAAAATAAATTTATTAAAACATGGAATCATAATTTAATTATGTTCATTTATTTCACTATTGATCAATTATAATCATTGGATTATATTTCTCAATTCCCTTTGTTAATGGTGAAACATTTTGATATCAAATTTTCCTTAAAATATCTCGTCTTGATTTGATTTAACAATATTGCTTTGTTGTTACTTATACATTATTAAGATTAAATCCAAAAGCTTAGAAATACATATATTTATAAATTTATATATTATAAATAGTTTATTATAATCATCTATAATTTTAGTGATAGGAAAATAATTGTAAGTGTCCATGTTGGCGGTTAACTGACAGTTAATGGGACATTATTCAAAGAGGAGGTGCAAGATATATATTATGTGAGTGTTAAAAATAACATTTTCATAGGACATTAACATTATAATATCATGTTGATTTAATATTTAATTGTTTATAGTAGGTTATTATTATAAAATAAAAGGAGGATAGGGAGTTTAGAAAAGGAAAACAGAATAAAAGACAAAAGGACATTACCTCTTTCTTGTAGTTGTTCCTTTTAGACGGCCCTTAAATTCTTGAAATCTTGGAGTTTGATTACTCCATAACATACCTAATTATGCTAAGGGGATTGAGAGTAGGTATTTGGGAAGATTTTTTTATTTGTTAAGTGGAAGATAAGTGGTTTTTCAAGGGAGGGTGAGGGGTTATTTATACTTGAGGAGAGAGGTATTTTAAGGATAAAATATTGAATAAATTATTATATTCAAGGTAAACCATTAAATAATGATATTTTTGAAATTATTAATCATATATAAATAAAATTAAATTTATTTAGGACTTTAAAACCCTTTATAAACCAATTTCATTAATTTATTAAAAAGTAAGGCGGAAAAATGAAAAATTGTTATTTTAATGGAATACTTTTGACTTTAGACTTTGGAAAATAATTTTTAGGCATGGAAAAAACGTTTATTGTGTTTAAATGACAGATTTATCAAATTAAATTTTTTTTTTCAACCATACAATATTTATATAATTTATTATGTCATTATTACATCATGAACACAATATTTTAAAATAAATTAGTTATGAAAAAACTATATTTTTACTATTCACCTAAAAACTAAAGTATTTCATAAAAACCATTAAAAAAATTGAATTGATTCTTTTAAAAATGATATTAATTTTATCAAAATAATTTTATAACATAGGTATTTTTAAATTTTTACATAAAAAAATATTTATTTTATGAAATATATTAAAATATAGTTTATTAAAAATGTGCTTGTAGTTTCATTGTTTTTTAATCTTGATATTCATTTTATGTCATTATAATATTTATATTTTCTTAAATTATTCATGATAAAAATTATTTATATTACATGTTACTATTTTGTGGTCGAATTACTATTTTGATGATCAAGTTTCTATTTCAATGGTCACATTACCTCCTATAAATACCAATTTCATACTTAATTAAAAATCCACTATAATTTGTATCATGGTTCTATATATTCAATTTCTAAGATGTTAATTTGTTTATTAATATTGTGTTTCTTTTCCATAGCATTTTCTGTGGGGGTGATAATTCTAATAGATCGGGGAAGTCCAAATTTTCTCATTCCACTATTCTTATTTTCTATTTTTTTCTCTCATTGTAATGTTTGGAATTTTCACGGATTTAGGTTCTAACTAATCTAAAGATCTATATTAATAAAAAAAAGTGTTGTTAGTTTCTATGTTTTCTATATGTGTATAATGGTACATAATATAACACGTTTATTCAGGAAACAAATATCTTTTTTTAAGTTTGGGTCATTCTCCTTTCTAAATTTTTTTAAGTATCGATGGTTGTGTAATAGTTCTTTGTCAATATCCTTTTATCTATCAATAAAGTATTTAAAATATCTATAAAATGTTTGAGAAACAACTCATGTGATTGGTTATTTTCTAACCATTTTGAATATGTTGTTGATGCATTCAAAAATGTTTGTAGTCATGTAATCATATCTCATCCCTTCGTCAAATGCTAAATATCATTTTTTTTCTTTGGAAGGAGCATCATGTACTTATATACATCCTCAATCATTCCTCATATTTCTTCCAATATTTGAAGGAAAACTTATTATTTTGGTTTTTATTTTGTAAAGTAATGGAAGAAAATTTTAAAGTACCCAATAATATAAAATAAGTGTAAGTACTAAATGTGCAGAAGATGTGATACAATACCTAACTTAATGATTAGATTTTTTACATTGTCAGAATGAAATTTTTTTCATACATTTCGGGAAATATGTCTCATGTAGTAATGATGGTAGGCATTGGTGGGTAAGTCAACCAGCATCCTCTATATTCACTACTTCCTTGATAGTGTGATGAAGATCAGAAATAAGACATATTTATTGTCTATCAGTGACATGGACATGATAAAAAATATATAAACCAAATCCACGCGTCTAGATTTTATTTATCTACTATTGAAAATGTTAGTGGAAAAGAACATCTATTTCTATCATGAGTGGTGACAAATAGAAGAACTCTAGTGAAATTTCCATATAGGAATGTGTCGTGCACTTGTATGAATTGTTTGTAGTGAAGGAAAGTTACAATTCAAGGGAGAAAGTCCTAGAATAACTGATGAAATTAGAATTTTTCTATAGTGAAATGTTTGTTCACCACATGCTCTATTATTTCAAATTGATAAAAAATGTAGAAAATTTGAACCAATCGCTCGATCCAATAAGGTAACACCTGAAATAATGTTTCTTAGTCACCATAAACCTTCTTAATAGCTTTTTGTTTTTCAAGTCACCCCTTCTTGTATGAGATTTTGTATCCATATTTACTCTCCATGTGTTTCTATATTATCCCAATATGAACATCCTGGATATGTCTGATTATACCAATAATAATAAAGAGTATGAAGGTTGAGTTATGGTTTCTATGATCTTGCATCAACCACATATTCAAACAGGTGTGTGGTCTATAAAATTTTTTAGTTTTCCAATAAGTTGAACTTTTGACAAGGGTAGTTCACAATCACATCTTGCATATGCCACCATACTATTGAAATTTTATAGAAAATGTCAACATCATAGAGTCATCTTTGAGATAAATGTAATGTTTCCTCACATGGTAATTCTTTATAACTGTATTTAATGTCTCTTTGCTCTCAATTTTTTTTTCCGACAAATAATTCATCATCAATCCCTACAACATTTCTTACTTGGAAAATACTTGGAAACTTGGTTGTCAATATCACCTTATCCTAATCAAACAAAACCACCACTAGTGTAATATCATTCGATGTTTGTACCAATTGTGCATGTTGTCTTTCTGAATCATCTACCAACATCATTTTGTATTATTTTTCAAATATTTATTCATCCTCAAAATCATTTTTCAGCACCGTCTCATGTTCTTTATCAAATATATGACAACCCTGCTTTTATTACAAACGTAAACATGATTTATTACATAAAACATCACTTGATACAACAAATAATATCGAGAGGTTTAGTGTCTTTGGGTCTTAGGATCATTACATAAAAACTTAAAACATGAAATACAACATCTTTATTGAAAACTTCCTTTACATGACCACTACATTCCCTCATAATTAGCATTGCATGGGATAACCTGAGGACATGCATAAGAAAAGGGTGAGCTATAAAGCCCAGTAAGGGAATACACATGGAATAACATGAGGGGTAAAATACATATTAGACATTAGGCATATCAATAGAGCATAAAATAAACATGAACATAAAGGCATGATAAAGCATGATAATAATAACATGGAAATGTGGTAATCAACACTTAACATGGAATTTGCATGAGCCAAGGCTCATTGTACATGGAGCATGAGTAAATCATCATTGAACATAAAGCACGAGTAAACCCTCTTTGCACTTTAATTAGCATGAGTCAACACACATTGCCCATGACGTATCATGATACTATACTTTACCCAATTCATTGGAGCGCAATAAGGGTGCACCCTTCTTAAATATTTCATTTCATGCATAAGTGTGCCACATGGATCATAAAACATGGATTCATAAAACTTAATCATTTATTCCATGATGAAGGAATATGGAATTCATACATGAAACTTTATAATAAATAAGTAAATGTGCATAAAGGTGAATACCCTTGATGGAGAAATGGGCATGGTATTCACTACACAATGGCATTGGCTTAGAAAATCGGTGCGATTTCGGCAGCGTAACGGCGTGACATAAGAATTCATAAAAAATGGTTGATGAGAGATAAATGGGTTCCTCATCATATTTGCATGTAATGGACAGTAATGAGGACATATAGATACATGTCCCTACAAATGAAATGAAATTTAGGTTCATGATACAAAATTATTTCTTGAATGTAAATGAAGAGAGAGAAGTTCCTTTCCGAATTTCGGCATAGTAATGGGTGTACATGGGAGGCATTTAATAAGAGAGAAAGGGATATCCCACCATTAAAACATAAATAGGGAAGTATGAGGGAGGTGAGAAACCATACCACAATATTCATAATTGAAATTAAAATGGCAAAACAATTTAAAGATAATTGACAAAAATGGGAAAGGAAGAAAAAACCCTCACTTGGAAGTGTGCTTCCAAAGGATAGAGAGAGGCTTGTGAGAGGATTATTGGGAGCTTGAGGCACCTTGAGAGGATTATAGAGAGAGTAGGGTAGAGGTTGGATGAACTCCAAATGCTTTGAGTGAGGAGGAAGTGAGAGCTTGGGTGGGTTTATATAGGAAAGGTGAGGGAATTCTTCATTATTTAGGTTTGGGACCCCTAATATTAAATTAATCCAAACCACAAACCATCCCATGGTTTTTGCCCATGGTTTTTGGAAAAGGGAAGAGGAAAAAAATATTTTATAATTCCAAGGTCCGAACATCTTAAAATATTAGGGTTGCTTATGTGGAGGTGAGTCACACTCCCATGGAAATTAATTTAAAAAGGCAAGGTGTTTAATAAGTCTTGAGGGGTGCATTAATGCTTTGAAAAGTAAGCCAAACAGACCCAAAATCACATTATTTTAATGGTAAAACATATATTGGCCGATCATAAAGATTATAGTATTTTATTACATCACTATTAGGTCATTATGATGTCATAAAACACATTTTATATTTAAACGGTATTTAATTTTTACTCAAAACTTTGACTGTCTCAGAAAATTATGAAAAATTCACCGTTGGATAATTTCGATGTCCTGATTCCAAAAATAAAATTTATTTTATCTAAATAGTTTTCTATATATTTTAATTTTTACTTTTAAAATAAAAACCGACATTTATCAAAAATTCACGGGTTTTGACAAAAATGGCTTTCAAACCTTAATACAAATTATAATTGCATTCATACAATTACATGATATTTTATGTATAATAAAATTAATCTAATAATAATAATAATAATATTTTATTAAAATATTATTTAATTCAAAAATCCCTTAATTTAATAAAATATAATTCTTAATTAAATAATAACTAAAAATACTATTTGTACTTTAAAAACTATTTACAATGTATCAAAAATGACTAGAAATTATATTCATTATTATATAAAAAAATAATGTACATGAACATAGTACTATCGATTAGTTACACTATTTGTGCGATGGTGACAGACTCTTGGGGTGGCTCAGATAACATCGCTCGAGTGGTAATTTCTATCAACTTCCACTTTTCCCGTAGACGGTCCCGTTCGAGCTTGACATGGTGAAGCTCAGCTTGGGCTTGGTCAAGATCGAAGCCCAAGGACGCCACCTCTTTTCCAAGCTCCGATAAATGGTCTTCGTATGGGGCAATTCTACTGGATGAGGCCATCGCTTCCTTTGTCTAAGTAAACTTGGATGTGTTAAAGCCCTATATTTATACTAATCATGTGATCACTGTTCAACGGCTATAAAAGTAACGGTCACAATTCTTATCATAAAACTAATGAAGTTTACATTTTATAAAAAAAATTATATACAGAGACATTTAATAAGATCAAGAGGGATTTTCTATTAATGAAACTTTGGGTCATTACAATATTCCCCCCTTAAGAAATTTTGCCCTCGAAATTTTTATTTTCCCACACTAAAACAGATGTGGGTAACTCAGTTTCATCATTTCCTCCAATTCCCATGTCGCTTCTTCAAACTTTTGGTTTCTCCACAACACCTTGACGAGGGGCATTGTCTTATTTTGTAGAACTTTTTCTCTACGATCTAAGATCTTCACTGGTTGCTCCTCATAAGAGATATCATCTTCCAATTGTACCACCTCAGAAGAGAGTACATGTGAAGGGTATGGTATGTACTTCCTTAAGAGGGATACATGAAAGACATCATGTACTTTGGCCATCGTAGGTGGAAGTTCTAGTCGATAGGCCACAGCCCCGACACGATCAAGAATCTCGAAGGGGCTGATGTACCTTGGATTTAACTTCCCTTTCTTTCCAAACCTCATGACCTTCTTCCATAGAGATATGCGTAGAAACACCATGTCTCCAACTTTAAACTCAAGGTCTCATCGACGATTATATGCATAACTATTCTGTAGACTCTGAGCTACCTTGATATGATGCTGAATGGTTTTTACCTTCTCCACCATTTCCTTGACCATTTCTGGTCCAAGCAGCTTACGTTCACCGACCTCATCCCAACATGCCGGTGTTCTGCACCTTTTCCCATACAGGGCTTCATATGGTGTCATTTGGATGCTCGAGTGGAAACTGTTATTATAAGAGAACTCAACAAGAGGAAGATGTTGATCCCATCCTCCTTTAAAGTCCATTGAGGATGCTCTCAACATATCCTCAAGTGTTTGGATAGTCCGCTCGGATTGTCCATCAGTTTGAGGATGATAGGTCGTACTGAAGTTCAGTTCAGTATTCAGAGCGTGTTGAAGACTCTTCCAAAACTTAGAGGTGAATCTTGGATCTCGGTCAAACACAATAGATAGTGGTACTCCATGCAACCTTACCACTTCCCTGATATATATATATGTGTCAGTTTATCTAAAGAGAAATCCTACCGAATAGCAATGAAGTGTGCAGTCTTTGTAAGATGATCCACAATAACCCAGATTGCATTGTTGCCTTTGGATGTCCTTGGAAGTCCGGTGACAAAGTCCATGGTGATGTTCTCCCATTTCCATTATGTTATGGGCAATGGTTTCATCATCCCCTTAGACTTTTTCCTCTCTTCCTTCACTTGCTGACACATTAGGCACTTTGATGTATATTCGGTGATCTTCTTCTTCATATTATCCCACAAAAAGTTTTCTCGTATATCTCGATACATCTTTGTGCTCCCTGGGTGAATAGAGAAATTTGAACTATGTGTATCATCCAAAAGTTCCTTCTTAAGCTTCGGACTTTATGGAACACATAGTCTTTTCCCAAACCACAAAATTCCTTCTTCATTAACATTAAACTCTGAGTATTTCCCCTTTTTGATAGCTTCCACTTTTTCTTGAATTCCCACATCATCCTTTTGAGCATCCTTTAACCTTTCAAAAAGAGATGGTTGAGAAATCATTTGTGAAAGGATTGATGATGTTCCCTTCTTTATGATTCCCATTTCAATCTTCATCAAGTCTAAGAAGATTGGATCCTTCTCAATTCTCATCATTGATAGAATCGTTGGATCCTTTCTACTTAGGGAATCTTCCACCTTGTTTGCTTTCCCAGGGTGGAAATGTATTGAACAGTCATAATACTTGATGAGATCTATCCATTTTATCTGGCGCATATTAAGCTCTTTCTGTGTGAATATATATTTAAGACTCTTGTGGTCAGTATATATCTCACATTTCTCTCCATAGAGATATTGCCGCCAGATTTTCAAGGCAAAGATCACAGCCGCCAACTCCAGATCATGTGTTGGATAGTTTCGCTCATGGATTTTCAACTGCCTTGAGGCATAGGATATCACTTTATCATTCTGCATCAGCACACAACCTAATCCCTTCTTTGAAGCATCACTGAAAACAACAAAAAGTTCCCCACTTGTGGGTAAAGTGAGCACGGTCACAGTGATAAGCCTCCTTTTCAACTCCTTGAAGCTTTCTTCACATTCATCACTCCAAGCATACTTTACTCCCTTCTGAGTTAGCTTGGTAAGAGGTTTGGACAATCGTGAGAAATTCCTCACAAATCGTCGATAATATCCATCTAACCTCAAGAAGCTACGGATATTCGTTACTGATGTTTGCCTCGGCCATCCCACAATTGCATCTGTTTTGGAGGGGTCTACAGATATCCCATTGCTTGTGATGATATATCCCAAGAATGAGACCTCCTTCAACTAGAACTCACACTTGCTATGCTTTTCATAGAGCTTCTCCTTGCGTGAAGTCTCTAGTACAGTTTTTAAATTCTTCTCATGATCCTCCTTGGTTTTGAAGTATATTAGAATATCATCTATAAAGACTGCCACAAATTTGTCAAGGTAATCTCTAAAGACTCTATTCATCAAGTCCATGAATATTTATGGAGCATTGGTGAGTCCAAAAGGCATTACTATGAATTCATAGTGCCCATATCTTGTGCGAAAAGCAGTCTTGGAGATATCTTCTTTCTTCACCCTTACTTGATAATATCCCGACCGCAAGTCCACCTTGGATAAGTATTGTGCTCCACGCAACTGATCAAACAAGTCATCAATTCTTAGGAGAGGATACTTTTTCTTTATCGTTATTTTGTTAAGTTCACAATAATCGATGCAAATCCGCATTGACCCATCCTTCTTCTTGACGAAGAGGACTGGTGCACCCCATGGTGAAGCACTTGGGCATATAAACCCTTTATCCAGATTCTCCTGTAGTTTTTTCTTCATCTCTTCAAGCTCAACAACAACCATTCTATATGGAGTCTTGGATATTTTTTGTGCCCTAGGTATAAGTTTAATTTAGAACTCAACATCTCTTCTAGGAGGAAGACCAAGAAGTTCCTCGGGAAACACTTCAGCAAATTCCCTCACAATAGGCATTTCTTCAAGGATGGTTTCTTCTTTGGACTCAATCATCTAAGCCAGATGCGCGTGCTCATAGGGCAGTAATATCCATGCTTTATATGATGGAGCTAAAAGAGATTCATCTTCCTCCTGACACTTGTAAAGAATCGGGGGTCGATTCTCTATATGGAGTGTGATTTCCCTCTCCCGACAATTTATGTTGGCTCTATATAAGGAAAGCCAATCCATGCCAAGAATTGCATAAAATTCCACCAGAGGGAGTATGATGAGGTTCGATGGGAAATTCAATCCACATATTATAACAGGGGAGGACTTATATTCATGGGATGCAACGATTTCCCAATTTTCCGTACTCACCGACATCTTCACTTCCATGATTTGTGGTGGTGCTGGTATTGTTCTACTAAACTTTCGAGATATAAAAGAATGCGTAGAACCTGAATCAAAAAGTATGTTCTCTATTATTGAATGAATAGCTAGCGTACCTATCACCACTTCATTGTCGGGGTTCACTTCGGCAGAAGTGATGGAAAAAGCTCTTCCTTGTTGCCTTGGAGGTTGTTGGTCGCCTCTGAAAACCCTTGGATTAGGGCACTGATTTGCAAAATGACCCGATTCTTTGAATTTGTAGCATTGAACAATGTGTTGAGGTTCGAAATGAGTGTTCCTCTCCTCTGTCGCAACCTCGGATCTTTCTTGTCAAAAATTAACAGCTAGGTTCCCTTCTCTTCCACACCTGAAGCATTTTCTCATCCCCTTAAGGCAATTTCCAGGGTTCTTCTTTCCGCACTTTTGGCAAGTGGGGTGCTGGAAATTTTTAGAACCGTTGGATTTATCCATCGGACCACCAGCATTGAAGTCCACCATATGCTTCTTGTCCCCATGATACCCTTGTGATTCCCTGATCTCCATTTCGACCTTGAGGGCACATCAGACAATTTCCTCATAGCTGTCGAAGTCACGGATCGCTAATGCTTTCCGTAAGCTAGGATTCAACCCACCAAAGAAGCAGTCAACCTTGCATTCGAGGGTAACGACAAAGCCAGAAGCGTATCGTGCAAGCCTTGTGAAGTTTTCCTCGTACGCTCCAACAGATTCATCATCTTTTTGCTTGAGGGAAAGGAAGTCCCTTTCCATCTTAAGCCGGAGGGTGCACAGAAAATATTTATCGAAAAACATCTTCCGGAAATCCTTCAATTCCAACGCCTCAATCTCCTCCTCAGGCTTCGTATTTTTGATCAACGTCCACCATTGATCAGCTTCTCCTTCCATACGATAAGTAGCCAGGAGAACCTTCTCTTGTTCAGAACATTGAAGGATGGAGAAGATCTTTTCAATGGAGTTGATCCATTGTTCAGCAATCATGGGATCAGATGAGACACTAAAAGTAGGTGGCCTTTGCCTCATGAAGCTCTCGATAGCAACTTTTTCCTTCATGGGGGGGTTTGGACATTCCTCTTGACCCGTTTTTCTATTAAAAACTTGATTTAGCTGAGAGAGAAGCATGACAAAGTTCACGATTCCCGCTCACATTGGATTGGGCATCTCATTAGTACAGTCATCACACTGATCTTCACAACGGTTTTTAGCCCGAGTCCTCCTATTACCGGCCATTGGCTGGAATAAAAGGAAAGTTAGGGGTAACACATAAAGCATAATCCAAAGACAAAAGTTGTTGAATTATAAATAAACTTTTATTTCCTTACTCATGAGTCTATAGGTTTCAATCTAGGCTTTTCATGATCTACTTTATAACATATATTCTTAGGGGCATTTTTTTTAATTCCATTAATAAGGGTTCATACTAAGCTCATGAATTTATCAAAACATATCCCTCGGGAGTGTCGTAACCAAGAGTGCAGCAAGGCCCGTTGTCGTACACTAGTTCTCGTTCGAGTCTAGCTCAAAGCGGTGTTTTCGGGTTTTACCCCCAGGATACATCTGTTCCAGAGCCGCCTCTACCTGCTCGTATCCAGACAGGGATGTATTTGTTTGATAAACCACTTACTCAGTACTTACCAAAACTTAGGGATGTTTTTATTATACTTAGTCTTGTATCTAAAGATTTACTATGGTTTCCTAATCCCAAAAATAACTAAACCTATCCTCTGATACCAACTATGACAACCCTTCTTTTATTACAAACTTAAACATGATTTATTACATAAAACATTCACTTGATACAACAAAGAAGATCGAGTGGTTTAGTGTCTTTGGGGATTAGGGATCATTACATAAAAACTTAAAACATGAAATACAACATCTTTATTGAAAATTTCTTTTACATGACCACTACATTCCCTCGTACTTAGCATTGCATGGGATAACCTGAGGACATGCATAAGAAAAGGGTGAGCTATAAAGCCCACTAAGGGAATACACATGGAATAACATGAGGAGTAGAATACATGTTAGACATTAAGCATATCAATAGAGCATAAAATAAACATGAACATAAAGGCATGATAAAGCATGATAATCATAACATGGAAATGTGGCAATCAACACTTAACATGGAATTAGCATGAGCCAAGGCTCATTGCACATGGAGCATGAGTAAATCCTCATTGCACATAAAGAATGAGTAAACCCTCGTTGCACTTGAATTAGCATGATTCAATACTCATTGCACATGAAGTATCATGATACTATACTTTACCCAATGCATTGGAGCGCTATAAGGGCGCACCCTTCTTAAATACTTCATTTCATGCATAACTGTGCCACATGGATCATAAAATATGGATTCATAAAACGTAATCATTTATTACATGATGAAGGAATGTGGAATTAATACATGAAACATTATAATCAATAAGTAAATGTGCATAAAGGTGAATACCCTTGATGGAGAAATGGGCATGGTATTCACCACACAATGGCATTGGCTTAGAAAATCGGTGCGATTTCAGCAGCGTAACGGCGTGACATAAGAATTCATAAAAAATGGTTGATGAGAGAGAAAGGGGTTACTAATCATATTTACATATAATAGACATTAAGGAGGTCATATATATACATGTCCCAATAATTGAAATGGAATTTACGTTCATGATACAAAAGTATTGCTTGAATGTAAATGAAGAGAGAGAAGTTCCTTTCGGAATTTCGGCATAGTAACGGGTGTACATGGAAGGAATTTAATGAGATAGAAAGGGGTCTCCCACCATTAAAACATAAAAAGGGAAGTATGAGTGAGGTGAGAAACCATACCCCAATATTCATAATTGAAATTAAAAGGGAAAAACAATTTAAAGAAAATTGACAAAAATGAGAAAGGAAGAAAAAACCCTTACTTTGAAGTGTGCTTCCAAAGGCTAGAAAGAGGCTTGTGAGAGGCTTCTTGGGAGCTTGGGGCACCTTGAAAGGATTCTAGAGAGAGTAGTTCTGAGGTTGGATGAACTCCAAAGGCTTTGAGTGAGGAGGAAGTGGGAGATTGGGTGGGTTTATATAGGAAAGGTGAGGGAATTCTTTATTATTTAGGTTTGGGACCCCTTATATTAAATTAATCCAAACCACAAACCATCCCATGATTTTTTACCATGGTTTTTGTAAAAGGGAATAGGAAAAGAATATTTTATAATTCCAAGGTCCTAACTTCTTAAAATATTAGGGTTGCTTATGTGGAGGTGAGTCACACTCCCATGGAAATTAATTAAAAAAGACAAGGTGTTTAATAAGTCTTGAAGGGTCCATTAATGGTTTGAAAAGTAATCCAAACAAACCACCTCAAGAAGCTACGGATAATATCCATCTAACCTCAAGAAGCTACGGATATTCGTTACTGAGTTAGCTTGGTAAGAGGTTTGGACAATCGTGAGAAATTCCTCACAAATCGTCGATAATATCCATCTAACCTCAAGAAGCTACGGATATTCGTTACTGATGTTTGCCTCGGCCATCCCACAATTGCATCTGTTTTGGAGGGGTCTACAGATATCCCATTGCTTGTGATGATATAGCCCAAGAATGAGACCTCCTTCAACCAGAACTCACACTTGCTATGCTTTTCATAGAGCTTCTCCTTGCGTGAAGTCTCTAGTACAGTTTTTAAATTCTTCTCATGATCCTCCTTAGTTTTGGAGTATATTAGAATATCATCTATAAAGACTGCCACAAATTTGTCAAGGTAATCTCTAAAGACTCTATTCATCAAGTCCATGAATATTTATGGAGCATTGGTGAGTCCAAAAGGCATTACTATGAATTCATAGTGCCTATATCTTGTGCGAAAAGCAGTCTTGGAGATATCTTCTTTCTTCACCCTTACTTGATAATATCCCGACCGCAAGTCCACCTTGGATAAGTATTGTGCTCCACGCAACTGATCAAACAAGTCATCAATTCTTAGGAGAGGATACTTTTTCTTTATCGTTATTTTGTTAAGTTCACAATAATCGATGCAAATCCGCATTGACCCATCCTTCTTCTTGACGAAGAGGACTGGTGCACCCCATGGTGAAGCACTTGGGCATATAAACCCTTTATCCAGATTCTCCTGTAGTTTTTTCTTCATCTCTTCAAGCTCAACAACAACCATTATATATGGAGTCTTGGATATTTTTTTTGCCCTAGGTATAAGTTTAATTTAGAACTCAACATCTCTTCTAGGAGGAAGACCAAGAAGTTCCTCGGGAAACACTTCAGCAAATTCCCTCACAATAGGCATTTCTTCAAGGATGGTTTCTTCTTTGGACTCAATCATCTAAGCCAGATGCGCGTGCTCATAGGGCAGTAATATCCATGCTTTATATGATGGAGCTAAAAGAGATTCATCTTCCTCCTGACACTTGTAAAGAATCGGGGGTCGATTCTCTATATGGAGTGTGATTTCCCTCTCCCGACAATTTATGTTGGCTCTATATAAGGAAAGCCAATCCATGCCAAGAATTGCATAAAATTCCACCAGAGGGAGTATGATGAGGTTCGATGGGAAATTCAATCCACATATTATAACAGGGGAGGACTTATATTCATGGGATGCAACGATTTCCCAATTTTCCGTACTCACCGACATCTTCACTTCCATGATTTGTGGTGGTGCTGGTATTGTTCTACTAAACTTTTGAGATATAAAAGAATGCGTAGAACCTGAATCAAAAAGTATGTTCTCTATTATTGAATGAATAGCTAGCGTACCTGTCACCACTTCATTGTCGGGGTTCACTTCGGCAGAAGTGATGGAAAAAGCTCTTCCTTGTTGCCTTGGAGGTTGTTGGTCGCCTCTGAAAACCCTTGGATTAGGGCACTGATTTGCAAAATGACCCGATTCTTTGAATTTGTAGCATTGAACAATGTGTTGAGGTTCGAAATGAGTGTTCCTCTCCTCTGTCGCAGCCTCGGATCTTTCTTGTCGAAAATTAACAGCTAGGTTCCCTTCTCTTCCACACCTGAAGCATTTTCTCATCCCCTTAAGGCAATTTCCAGGGTTCTTCTTTCCGCACTTTTGGCAAGTGGGGTGCTGGAAATTTTTAGAACCGTTGGATTTATCCATCGGACCACCAGCATTGAAGTCCACCATATGCTTCTTGTCCCCATGATACCCTTGTGATTCCCTGATCTCCATTTCGACCTTGAGGGCACATCAGACAATTTCCTCATAGCTGTCGAAGTCACGGATCGCTAATGCTTTCCGTAAGCTAGGATTCAACCCACCAAAGAAGCGGTCAACCTTGCATTCGAGGGTAACGACAAAGCCAGAAGCGTATCGCGCAAGACTTGTGAAGTTTTCCTCGTACGCTCCAACAGATTCATCATCTTTTTGCTTGAGGGAAAGGAAGTCCCTTTCCATCTTAAGCCGGAGGGTGCACAGAAAATATTTATCGAAAAACATCTTCCGGAAATCCTTCAATTCCAACGCCTCAATCTCCTCCTCAGGCTTCGTATTTTTGATCAACGTCCACCATTGATCAGCTTCTCCTTCCATACGATAAGTAGCCAGGAGAACCTTCTCTTGTTCAGAACATTGAAGGATGGAGAAGATCTTTTCAATGGAGTTGATCCATTGTTCAGCAATCATGGGATCAGATGAGACACTAAAAGTAGGTGGCCTTTGCCTCATGAAGCTCTCGATAGCAACTTTTTCCTTCATGGGGGGGTTTGGACATTCCTCTTGACCCGTTTTTCTATTAAAAACTTGATTTAGCTGAGAGAGAAGCATGACAAAGTTCACGATTCCCGCTCACATTGGATTGGGCATCTCATTAGTACAGTCATCACACTGATCTTCACAACGGTTTTTAGCCCGAGTCCTCCTATTACCGGCCATTGGCTGGAATAAAAGGAAAGTTAGGGGTAACACATAAAGCATAATCCAAAGACAAAAGTTGTTGAATTATAAATAAACTTTTATTTCCTTACTCATGAGTCTATAGGTTTCAATCTAGGCTTTTCATGATCTACTTTATAACATATATTCTTAGGGGCATTTTTTTAATTCCATTAATAAGGGTTCATACTAAGCTCATGAATTTATCAAAACATATCCCTCGGGAGTGTCGTAACCAAGAGTGCAGCAAGGCCCGTTGTCGTACACTAGTTCCCGTTCGAGTCTAGCTCAAAGCGGTGTTTTCGGGTTTTACCCCCAGGATACATCTGTTCCAGAGCCGCCTCTACCTGCTCGTATCCAGACAGGGATGTATTTGTTTGATAAACCACTTACTCAGTACTTACCAAAACTTAGGGATGTTTTTATTATACTTAGTCTTGTATCTAAAGATTTACTATGGTTTCCTAATCCCAAAAATAACTAAACCTATCCTCTGATACCAACTATGACAACCCTTCTTTTATTACAAACTTAAACATGATTTATTACATAAAACATTCACTTGATACAACAAAGAAGATCGAGTGGTTTAGTGTCTTTGGGGATTAGGGATCATTACATAAAAACTTAAAACATGAAATACAACATCTTTATTGAAAATTTCTTTTACATGACCACTACATTCCCTCGTACTTAGCATTGCATGGGATAACCTGAGGACATGCATAAGAAAAGGGTGAGCTATAAAGCCCACTAAGGGAATACACATGGAATAACATGAGGAGTAGAATACATGTTAGACATTAAGCATATCAATAGAGCATAAAATAAACATGAACATAAAGGCATGATAAAGCATGATAATCATAACATGGAAATGTGGCAATCAACACTTAACATGGAATTAGCATGAGCCAAGGCTCATTGCACATGGAGCATGAGTAAATCCTCATTGCACATAAAGAATGAGTAAACCCTCGTTGCACTTGAATTAGCATGATTCAATACTCATTGCACATGAAGTATCATGATACTATACTTTACCCAATGCATTGGAGCGCTATAAGGGCGCACCCTTCTTAAATATTTCATTTCATGCATAACTGTGCCACATGGATCATAAAATATGGATTCATAAAACGTAATCATTTATTACATGATGAAGGAATGTGGAATTAATACATGAAACATTATAATCAATAAGTAAATGTGCATAAAGGTGAATACCCTTGATGGAGAAATGGGCATGGTATTCACCACACAATGGCATTGGCTTAGAAAATCGGTGCGATTTCAGCAGCGTAACGGCGTGACATAAGAATTCATAAAAAATGGTTGATGAGAGAGAAAGGGGTTACTAATCCTATTTACATATAATAGACATTAAGGAGGTCATATATATACATGTCCCAATAATTGAAATGGAATTTACGTTCATGATACAAAAGTATTGCTTGAATGTAAATGAAGAGAGAGAAGTTCCTTTCGGAATTTCGGCATAGTAACGGGTGTACATGGAAGGAATTTAATGAGATAGAAAGGGGTCTCCCACCATTAAAACATAAAAAGGGAAGTATGAGTGAGGTGAGAAACCATACCCCAATATTCATAATTGAAATTAAAAGGGAAAAACAATTTAAAGAAAATTGACAAAAATGAGAAAGGAAGAAAAAACCCTTACTTTGAAGTGTGCTTCCAAAGGCTAGAAAGAGGCTTGTGAGAGGCTTCTTGGGAGCTTGGGGCACCTTGAAAGGATTCTAGAGAGAGTAGTTCTGAGGTTGGATGAACTCCAAAGGCTTTGAGTGAGGAGGAAGTGGGAGCTTGGGTGGGTTTATATAGGAAAGGTGAGGGAATTCTTTATTATTTAGGTTTGGGACCCCTTATATTAAATTAATCCAAACCACAAACCATCCCATGATTTTTTAAAATGGTTTTTGTAAAAGGGAATAGGAAAAGAATATTTTATAATTCCAAGGTCCTAACTTCTTAAAATATTAGGGTTGCTTATGTGGAGGTGAGTCACACTCCCATGGAAATTAATTAAATGATAATTTATATATAATAAAATTAATCTAATAATAATAATAATAATATTTTATTAAAATATTATTTAATTCAAAAATCCCTTAATTTAATAAAATAGAATTCTTAATTAAATAATAACTAAAAACACTATTTGTACTTTAAAAACTATTTACAATGTATCAAAAATGACTAGAAATTATATTCATTATTATATAAAAAAATAATGTACATGAACATAGTACTATCGATTAGTTACATAACCCCTTAAAACAGCCACATAAGACCTAAGGGTAAGGTGTGCGATGGTGACAGACTCTTGGGGTGGCTCGGATAACATCATTCGAGTGGTAATTTCTATCAACTTCCACTTCTCTCGTAGACGGTCCCGTTCAAGCTTGACATGGTGAAGCTCAGCTTGGGCTCGGTCAAGAGCGAAGCCCAAGGACGCCACCTATTTTCCGAGCTGCGATAAATGGGCTTCGTATGGGGAAATTCTACTGGATGAGGCCATCACTTCCTTTGTCTAAGTAAAATTGGATGTGTTAAAGCCCTATATTTATACTAATCATGTGATCACTGTTCAACAGCTATAAAAGTAACGATCACAATTCTTATCATAAAACCAATGAAGTTTACATTTTATAAAAACATTTTATATAAAGAGACATTTAATAAGATCAAGAGGTATTTTCCATTAATGAAACTTTGAGTCGTTACAAAATACTTCTTCATCCTCAAATTCATATTCATAGGCATCATTGATCGCAGCCATAGGTGGATTAGATAAAACAATAAATAGTATAGGAACATCAATAGGTACATTCATTTGAAATTTTTACTCTTCTCTACATGTATTATCTTCACCCAATCCACCTCAAACAACCTATTCTCATGTAAACACGTGCTCTATAGCAAATCCATCATTGTATGGTATGTTTTGTTCGATTTGGGTGGTATATTCAATCATAATAACCTCAACATAAAATCTCATCACACTTAGTCTTTTATGCTCTTGATATGTATCATAATCAAGCATCAAAGCTTCACCATCGATCAAATGATGACATGTGTGATATAGATTATCTTGAGTTTAAGGGAATCTATAAATGATAGGTGATATATGTTGATTCTCAACAGGATTCAGTCGATCATGACTTTTATAGTTAATTTTGTTTATCAAATCACATATAATAAAAATTTTTAATCTTGTAGGACCACTAATATAAGGTATCTTGTACTCATCTTCTACTATTTTTCCACCATGATATACAAACGCACGCAAGTGTTTCATCTAATTTGTGAAACTGTTAATTGAAATTAAATTATAAGTGAAATACATACACTAAAATTTCTTCAAATAAAACTAAAATCAAATAACTTTAGATATACATCTTAATAATATAAATTTATTTTACAATTATAATTGTAATTAAATATTATTATTTCGATTATATTTTCTCAAATCAGTAGAAAATAGTCACCCTCTTGTATTTTCTTTTAAAATATTCTTGATATTTTATTTACTTGCTTACGTGGTATTGTAATATTTATGTCCCCTATTTGTAAAAATCTAATATTGTGTGTGTTTACTTGTATATCCAAGATACACTATTTTATGTATATTTTCACCATACCCATTTCCATTCAATAATTATACATAGTTATTTAAGAAATAATAATAAAGGTCCAGACAATGTTGACATGGTTATAATGTTGTATAGTGATATGTGAAGTACAACTCAAATGGAATTATAAAATTCACATATACATAGTTCGTTTTGTTACTTGTCTTTCAAAATAACACATTAATTTTATACTATCCATGCGATACACATCAACTAACCAATTGAAAAACCCATCGGATCATCAACCCTCATTTTACCTACATAATTAGTTATTAATATTTAATTTAATAACCGTGTATGCATTTTAATATATACCAAATATTGTCTAATTTTAAAGACTTAATAATTTTTCATATAATAAAATTATTGCATAACTAAAAAAACTACTGCAAAAACTATATCATATTGGGATATAATTTCCCAACTATGGCGTTTTCAATTTTTTTTATTAAATTTTTATCATGTTGAAAGAAATCGTAGCTAGCTAAGAAGCAATGATATCATTACATAATATTACAATGAAACACCATAGAAAAAAATACACACAATCCATAAATAAAGCAGTCCAGTAGTCCAGTTAAATGTAATCAATGTCCAAATTGGCATCCAATTCAATAAAGATACAACGAGAGGAAAATAAAAATGTGGCTTCCATTTGGAAAGAGAAACAGCGTGATCCTAATATTTTTTCTATGAAGGAATGGAAAGAGCCCACTATAGTCAAAGATATTGATCGGGGAGGACTGTAAGTATGATAAAAGCACAAGAGACTAAATACATTTGCAATAAATCCAAGATGCATTCAGCCCTTGTATCTAACAATCAAGTTTCATGGTTGTCAAGGCCACCGCCAAAGCCTCCACCAAAGATATATTCGGATGTTTGGCATTTTGTAAATGAAAAAAAGGCGCCATACGACAGGCTGAGTGAACAACTTGTGATGGGAGGGGTAGTTCCCTATAGTTTCACCTTCTCACACAGTGGACAAGGTGGTTTTAAGATGGGGTAATTGATATGTATATGGGTGATAATAATGTAGGGTGGTTAAAATATGTAAATGCTTTCTTAGTTTTTTAGAAAGTTGTAGGGGGGTTCTTGAAGGTTCTAGTGGAGTCCATAAATAAGGGACTTGTGGGAGTTGTGCCTTTCAGGTAAATCATTCTCCTTCATTCGTCTTCCTCTTCTATTCCTACATCTTCTACTTCCTTTATTCATCTATCTATTCTTTTAATGTAATTTCTACTGCATTTATGTCACACCCATACTTCACATTTCTGTATGTTTTTAATTTTAGTTTTTATCTCATAAGTGTATCTACCTTTTTAATAATTGTTTGGTTGAAATGCGGGCTGATCTGATATGAGTTTTTCATTTTTGCGCTAATAAATAAGCATTAGCCTCACATCACTCGATGCGCGGTTAGGGAACAGGCGAAGCTGTGTGGCTTTTCTAGTTTAACGTGTGGTCTTCCTGGTGCACGGTTTGTTAACTAACCTAATAAAAATAAAAAATTCATAATTATAATTTTTATTTACGTTGTTATTATTATTATTATTATTCTTATTCTTCTTAACACTATTGTGGTGAATATTTTAATATTGTTAACATTAAAATTGTAACATTATTATATTTTATTTTTAATGTTGTTGTTATATTATTATTATTATTTTAGATTATTTTAATCATTTTTTAGGCATATTTGATTAATTTTTTTAGGTTTTTCTTCCACTATTTTTTTCCATTTTTTTATTTCTTATTTTCCTCTCGTTTTCCCTTTTCTTTTCCTCATTATTTTTTCATCTCCCTCACACTCTCTCCCTCACGTGGAACTGTAGCTCGCTCCCCTAGTTTTCATAGCCTTGAATCCTAGGCACCACCCCTTTTCTCCCCCCCCCCCCCCCCTTGCGGCTACCTTTTTCCCCATTCAACCATCTGGAGATGTCGCCCCTCCCCTCCTTGCTGCCTCGCACACGGTCGTGATCGCCCCTCCTTGCAGCCTCCTTGCTGGACCAGCCATGCACCTAGCCACGACGCCCAGCGACCTGACTACCTCACCCCACACTCATCGAGCAAAAACCCTTGCGCGTAATATCCACATTGAAACCTAGGTGTCTCATCTCTTCCTCGACCGGAGCTCACCTCGGCGATCCACCCCTTCCTGGTCCAGCCAAATACACACCTCCCCCGGGTTCATCTGAAGCTCCTAAAGCCCCCTCCCTTGGCTGCGCCTTTTTCAAATGGATTTTCCTTTGTTTTTTTAATGACGTGCAAGCCTCGATAGCCTCCATCAACCTCCATCCGACCTCTCGGACTCCTTTCCATAGGTGTGGAGTCCCTCTTTGTTTATCCATTAATTTTTGAGTAATTTTTGCAGTTAGGGTTTGGTTTTGTTTTTTTTATTGTTAACGTAGATGTTAATTACCTTGTTTTCGGGTCTATTATTGGTCCCTTGCAGTGAAATAGATATGTGGTGGGAGTTTGTGTCACGTCTTGAGACTTTCCCTACACCAAGGTAGGTGGTTCCACATGTAAGGATTATCTGATTAATTCTATTGCTTGTTTAATTTATTTATTAAATTTATTAATTAGTTTTAATACGCACAATCAGTTCTTTTTCAACTTAAAGTGTATTTTCTCTACTGGTAGTGCTTATGTGAATTGTTAGTGTTAGTTAAAATTATACAATTAGTCTGTTAGTATGTGTAGGAGTTGTGGCTTGTGTTTTGTTGTGGTGTCAGTATGAGTCTGGTTATAAAAATGGGGTTTTGCGTGGGTTTTGGCACCTTCAGTCATGCATTTTGTTTTTAAAAAAATGTTTAATAAATATTTCTAGTGTTAAATAATTTTAGTATGGTCTTTAAAAATTTTGCAGCTGTTTATTTGACTGTGTGAGTAGTGCAGGATGAGTTTTGGAAAATATTTGGTGTGTGTAATGTTTCCAAATGGGGTTTTGTGTGGGTGAAAGTGTGGTGTATAATTTAGATAATAATCTTGTGTTTTGTGCATTTGACTTTAACAAGCATGTGAAATTTAAACTTTTGAGAACAAATGTGAATCATGGGTACTAGGTGGGTGGACAAGATCTAGTTTTCTAGTCATACGAGAGTGGCTTTGGCCCAGTCTCACTTAGCTGGTTTGACGATTACAACACTAACTAAACTTTGGATGAGGATTGGAGATCACTAGGTTATTGATGTGTTTCCCTACTAGTGGCTCATTCATGAGAACATATATTATTGTGATTCCTATTTCTTTTTTTCATCGATACACGATGTTCTCGGATCCCACTCTTTTTTTTCTAGTACCTATAGGCCCTCTCCCACTTTGGTTCTCCTGGATTACATCGCACCCATCATCGATATACGGTGTGGCTTTTTTGTTTCATGAAATTAAAAGTGTTCTATTTTTAATAGAAGTGATAGTTTTTTATTTTTAAATATGTAAGTGTTTTTATTTATAAAATATTAAAAGTGTTTTTTTTTCTTAAAAACTAATTTTCCCTTAAAGTTAATTTTATTTCAATTGTTTCAATTAGAATTGTTTAAATTTTCATCTCTTTTCCTTAGTTAAAGTTTCAACTAAATTATCATTTAATATTTATATGTGGAATAGTTTTATTTGGTGGAATCCTATCGGGTGATTTCCCACACCCTACTTACACCCTTGGGTGTAAGTAGATTCGGTCATGTCAGATACGGGTAAAGGTAAGGCGGTTAGAAGTGGTGGTTCTGGTTTTTAGCTGGCTACTTGGTGTGGTGTTAGAGAGATGGCTTGAGGGTGGTGTCCTCTCGCCAGGTGGAGGTTTTTGTATTGGTTTTTGGTCACCCTACCAAGTGGTAGGTCATGTTTTGTTTTCAGTTTAAACATGCAACACAAATTTTGGTTTTTAGTTAAAGGCACGTTTGGTTGTGACTTTTAGATTTGGTCTATTTTATATTGTTAGTTTATTTATTTACATTTTTTTATTTGATTAAATAATTCCCATGATTTTTTTTTGATACTCAAGCACTTGTGCCAGCCCGTGGGGTTCGGGAACGCCCTACGGGCCTGTTAAGGACTAGGTCGGGCCTCGGTTTGGATGGCGACCCGACTTGGTTCGTGACAATTTAGTTGAAGTTCCAACTGTTATTCTCTCTCTCCCTATTGATTCCTATTAGATCATGGCTCTAATCAGATGTTAACATAATCCTTTGAAAACAATATCCATGATGATTTTGGTGTTTACATGAAAATGACACCACACTTCTCATGTGCTTTCAAACTCTTAAGATGACACCTGAAAAAGTTTGTGTTGTTACTTTGAGATAGACTGCTCAAAAAATGTCATAAGTCGGTTCAAAAAAAGATTCAGGAGTTCATAGATGTTGAAATGGAAACCATACCTCACAATGATGTAAGATGCTTTATTTATAGATGAGAAAAGAATTACAATAGATAAATCACACTAATGTGAGGCATGAATATTAAAAATATATAATACTCTTAAAACTCACCCTCAAGATGAGACATATATTTATCATGCCCAGCTTGTTACATAAAAATTGGACACATGGTACAGGCACCCCTTTTGTGAGAATATTTAAAAGTAGATCAAAGGTTGTAAACATGGCTGAAAGTGATCTTATTCTTCTCAAATTTTTCTCAAACAAAGTGACAATAAACTTCAATATGCTTTGTACACCAATGAATGATTGGATTTGAGGAAATCTTGATAGCAGCTTAATTTTCACACTAGATGTGTGTTGGTTTCTTAAAAATATACTCAATCTCCTATATAATTTATTTTTCCCTAATAGTCTATGCATTCACATATGTTATGGAACAACACTCTGACTCTGCACTAAATCAGGAGACAACTATATGCTTCTTGCTTCACCATGAGATCAAATTTCCTCCAAAAAATACTACAAAATCAAACGTAGATCTCCTAGAAAAGAAAAATCCAAAATAATATGTATCACAGAATAACTCAATATCTTTATGTCCATGATCATAATATATAAGACCTAAACTTGCGTTGGGTTTTTGTTGGGGATTACACAAACTAACTTTGATAACAACACAAGCAATATCGGGTCGATTCATCCTCAAATACTTAACCATCCCAACAAGTCGTCTATATCTCTCGGGTGAAGGAAACATCTCAGTGTCAATATGAAGTGATTTTTCTCCAGGTTCAAGGGATGATTCAACCAAATCAACTTGATTCATTCCATTCTATTGAAAAAGATCAAGAATATACTCTATGAGATAGGAAAAAAATCATTATATCTCGAGACCTCAATCCCTAAGAAATGTCATAGTGGAAGAAAACCCTTCATGTGAAAATTCTGATGAAGGATTTGAATCCTTAAATGTTGGCAGTATCACTACTAGTAATAAAAATTTCATCCACATAGACTATCAAGATAATGTTATATCTTGTAGGATTAGTGATAGAAAACAGAAGAATCTTTCATTCTTTGATACATGTCAAAGCTAAGAACAACGGCACAAAAGCACTTGAACCAAGAACAAGGTGACTGTTTAAGGTCATACAATAATAGACATATGTGAAAAACATTGAAAGACTCCCCCCCTAAGAGAAAAAGTCTGGTGGTCACTCCACATAAACTTCTTCATCGAGGAAACCATGAAAAAAAATATTTAACATCCAACTGATGATGAGGCAAGTGATAGGAGGCGACAAAGAGATAAATAATTGAATCGATGTAATCTTGGCTACCTGAGAAAAGGTATCGAAGTAATTGATGTCATGAATTTGTTCATAACTCTTGGAAACAAGTTAGTATTTGATACATGATTAAGATAACCATCGTCATTGACGCACATAATAAAGATCCACTTGAAACCAACAACTAGTTTATCTGAAGGGAGATGGACAAGATCCCAAATATGATTTTTTTCAAAGACCTGAAGTTCATCCTGACTTGCCTTTAACTAGTCAGGATGGAATTTTAGCTCAACTATAGTGTGCGGTTTTGAGTGAGAAGATAGTTTCTAAATTGTGCCAGTGGTAGCCACAGATAAGCCCTGATAAGATTTACATGAGTAGAAACCATTGCGAAACACGAAAGGCAACTTCGGTAATGAAGGATCGGGAGAAGATGAATCGTCAGGTGTCGTAGCAGCATCAGGAACTAGAGTTGTAGGTGTGCTAGATCATTGAGTATATACCTGACCAAATCATGATCCAATAACATCACTAGGAAGAGATAGGGTTTCTGGGCTATCAATAGAATATGGTAAAATAACTTCAAAATCATGAACGATAGATAGTGGTGGGAAATCGAGAAAAGAAGAAATTGAGGATTCGACAAATGAAATTCCAATCGAACCGAGATGACATAAAAATGAAAATATGAATAGAAACAGTGATATTCACATTGATTTTGGTAGTATCCAACAAAGAATCATTTGAGAGCGCACACATCAAACTTCGTAATCGATAGGAAAATATCTTGAACATAACACACACATCCAAAAAATGAATAGAGGAAATGAATGAGGTGCTGATGTTGGAAATAAATAATGAAATTATTTCTATTTGTGAAGAAAAAATTATGGAATTATATTGATAAGATAAGTGGCTTTGAGAATAGAATCTCCCCAAAAAATGATTGGAACTTTCTTCTAAAATAAAAGGGAACAAGGAACTTCTAACAGATTATGGTTCTTTCAATCTGAAACACTATTTTATTGTGGTGTATCAGGGAAATAAGTTTAATGGATAATGCTATACTCATCAAGAAAATAATAAAAAGGACCAAATAAATATTCATGACCATTATCAGAATACAACCAGTGAAGTTTGACAGAAAATAAGGTGTGATTTCTTGATAATAGGAGTGAAAAACGGTAAAAACTTCAGAACAATTTTTCAACAAATAGACCCAAGTTGTTGGTGAAAAATCATCAATGATAATAAAAAAATATAAATAGGCCAATTTAGATGGACTAGGACCAATTCACAATATATCAAAATGAACCAAATGAGAAGGAGTGGATGTGTGGGCGATTGCCCAGGGAACATAGGTGACATGATGATATTTTGCATAATGACAGGAATCATGGTTAAAAGGAAGAAGATGACCCAACCCTAGAAATATTTTATGAAGAATGGGGGTAGGTGAATGACCAAAGTGATAATGAAGTTGAAGGGTATGAGCAGAAGTGGCAGGACATGCGATATTTGGGGCCGAGTCAAGCACATACACACCACCCTGAATGTGTTCACTACCAAACACCTAAGTCATCAAATCCTCTTAAAAGATAAAAAAAGTAGGTGAGAAGATTGTATGGGACTATAAATAAAACGCAAGTTTTTCTAATAGATAGTAAATTAAAGGGATAACTGGGAAAAAATGCAATGGCAAAAAGCGTTAAGACATACATAATCATACAACTCCCATTACCAGCAATCTGCACTGGTTGACCATCGACCATAGTAATATCCCCTCCAGTTGAAATCAAGTGATAGGACTAAAGAACACATGCATCCACAGTGATATGCTCTGACACACAAGAGTCAAGAACCCATTAGATGGACTGTTGGGATAGAAATGCTGCTGGAGGATCGCCATGAGCAATAGTGGCGTTCGATGATGTCATAGGGTGATAGAAGACAAAAAACAAAGGGTCGTTGGGTGCTGAAGATTCACATTGAGAAGGTGATGAAGGTGCACAAATGATAAAAAATGGGTGTTGAGTCGTTATCCGCTGTGATCAATCATGGTAGAGGAAGTTGAGATAGTTGGTGCTGAAAATGCATAGACGGAACATAAGGGTATCAATTAGGTCATAGAAGAAAGATAAAAATGGATAGAGGAGGGGAGAGGTTGTGTAGTTTGGGGAGTTTCATAGGGAGAGGTGATCGGATGGATGGGTCTCACCAGGAGAGGTGATGAGATAAGGATTGCTACACAGGTAGGAGTGATCGATTAGAGGTATCAGTGCATAGGGAGGGGAAACACGCAGGAGGCACCGCAAAGGAACTGTCACGCAGGAGGTGTCATGCAGGGAGTTACCACGCAGGGAGGGGTCGTTGCAATGGAGGTGTAGACATGCTCATGGAGGAAGGGACCATTGCGCAGGGGGTCATCATGGAAGGAACCATCACACGGGAGGCAGGACGTGTAGGGAGGTGCAATGGGAAAATTCAGTCACATGATAACCTTCCTCTGATTCCATGTTGAAATGGAAACCATACCTCACAATGAGGTAGGATGCTTTATTTATAAATTAGAAAAGGAGTACAATAGATATCTTACACTAATGTGGGACATGAATATAAAAAATATCTAATACTCTTAAAAATAGTTATATGATAATAATATTTAAATACATTTTGTTGTCTATGGAATTAGATCAACCATTTTAAGAGGGTGGGATTTTCTCTCTCAATCCTTCATAAGAGGAAAAATTACCATTTCCATTGAAATCCCAGTTTTCAAGGACGCATGCCTGGATAAAAGAACACTCCATGTTTTCCATTAAATTAACGTTGATCGGCTGCAACCAAATGAGGCCTCAGCGAATCATTTTGTATTTATGATAGAGGTTTTACTGGGTGCTCTTGGTGGCAGCTGCCAATTACAGCTTGAAGAGTCTCTCCCATTCCCATCAATAGACATACAGTAGAGGTCATAGGTTTAGACCAGGTCATAAATGTCTAGATAGGGATTTAAAATCGTTGGACATAGAAGCATAGAGCCATAGGATGGTGGGAAATTATTGGAGTAAAGGGAAATCAGATCCCTTCAAGTGTAAGATGACTTGTAAATCTTTGTCGGTCAGTTATCTCAATGGGGAAGGGCTTGTATCCTCCAAAACTATGTTGTTGGAAGGGATAATAGATGGGATATCAATTATGGTATTAATTAAAAGATGATCCAGTCATAATTTATGTGTAGGGGTTGTGATGGGAACTAGGGATTTAAGTTAAAACCTAAGAATGGGAGATCAGTGTTTAGCAATAGGCAGACTAGCAGGATTTAATGAACAGAAAAATATATAAGGCCTTCAATCCCCTTAATAAATGATTGAAAATATATAATATCCTAATAAAATTGTTATTAAACAAATCTACTAAAAAATCATACTAAATAGGTGTTTTTAACATTACAATACCATGTCATACCCATCTCAACAAAATACTAGTCACAATACTAGGATCAAGGGTGTTCTTGAAAAAAAAATTGCACAAAACTAAGGCATCCCACAAAAATTCTATCCCAGTGACAGTGTTATGCACGTATTCATAAGTTCATAAACATAATAAACTATATCAGGCCAGTAATCTGCAGGTTTCATTCCATGTATGTGGATAAAATTTAAATGGCCATCCGAGCTCAAAATCTATAAAATCTTCATTAACCAACACGGCCAATAAAAATCATTAAGAAGACGAAGGAATCCCAAAAATTACAGTGATAACTTGAACTTCACAAAAAAGAAGAAGAAAGATGTAGAATCATGTGAAAAATAACATGCTGAATTCCTAAAACTTTCCACCCCAGAGAAAAAAACTATAAATAATTCCAACAAACAAGGAAATTAAAAAAAAATGTGCACCTTTCCAACTTTTCCAGCTTCCAATAATGCCTTTTCAAGGAGAAAGATGCCCCAAACTTTGAGGTGGCTTCATATGTGGAAACCATAATACTAGGAAGTTCATCCACCACCCCCTACTCCTATTCGACACTCTCTTATATATCTTTATTTTTGTGGTCCAGCTCCTTCCACGGGTGCTTCATCCCCTTGTCTTTTTAGGCCCGTACCATCTATTAGAACACACTCCAGCAGAGATGGGTGTATCAAAGGGAAGAACAGGACAAAGCAGGGAGGAGAAAGGAATTCGACTAAGTCTTTCATAAAAATGGAGTGTCAAATAAGGGTGTGTGGATTTTCTAAAACCTACCAAAACCATTGGTTACCAAAAAAACTGATAAATTATCTGAACAGAGTGTATCATGCAAAAATGAGGTATTAGGAGTATAAATGTGTTCAATCTAAAAAAATAACTACGATTTAAATAGATACATATAATATAAAGGAAATTATAGAAACATGTGACCGTAAAAAAAGATAAAACAATCAGTTAAAAAATTAAAAAACTTTAACTGATTACGAGGTGATAGAAAGAGAGATTTAGAGGGAAGGGGGAACAAAAAACAAGATAAAAAATGACTTATTTTCTAGAAGGATCAAGGAGGGTTACTTCATGTTTGGTTCACTTCAACAATGCATATCCACACACTCAATAAAACCCTAATTTTTTCATCAATGCAGAACCCTTTGATCAACAAAATACAATATCCAGACTCAGATGAAATAAAACGTTAATAACACTAATACCAGTTCAATCCCAAAAAGAAGGGAGAATTCATAGATAAATAACTAAAATCAACAAAACTGGAAGAGAAAATCGATAAGTAATCTGAGGGAAGATATTTGAAAGGATTTTATCACACTCATAGGCAAAGATAAGGATAAAAAATAGTTAAAGGTTGACTGCTCGGATGCAGAACAGAGAGGCTCTGTTCACAGGTAAAGGGAAGGCAGACACTGGGTGTAACGCCCCAACCCCATCTACCCAGAGTCGGTGCATTACTTCGTAACATTGGCATGATCACAAAAGATCAAGTCTCGAAAGACCGATTAGTTTAGTAGCCTTGGAAACACTAGATGCATTCGTACACGTTACATTACATCATAAAGTGAAAAACTACAATAACAAAGTCTCCATAGTCCAAACTCATATCCTCTTCTCACAATCCTTGCAGGTCATTCATAAAATACTTCTTCACATCCTGGAAAATATTAAAACATTGAAAGGGGTGAGCTCAGATGCTCAGTAAGGATAACAATATTGCGGAAGCTTTCATAAATAAACATAAAAATTTAAGGCAATGTATAACTAAAACAAAAGCCTTTTAAACTTGAACATCAACATAATATGGCAAAAGTAAAATGAGATAATGCCATTCACTTCTTCACATGGATATTCTACTGGTCGAATAATCACATGAAATATCAATAACCACTTTCATAATGAGGGAATGTATAATACCGGACATTCTGAAACATTTTGTCAAGGCCTCGGCCAAGACGTCTAAAATGATTAAGGCCTCGGCCAAAACCATAAATCAAATTGGGAAAGGGCCTCGTCCAATTCCACGTCTAGTTGTCTCATGAGACCTACCGATGCATCGAGGAGCTATAGCGGGCTCCACCCGTCACTTATTAAGTCCAATACATTCCTCATGTGAATAGGTTTAAACATATCATAAACCATAACATAATCATATCACATAAAACATGCATAAAGGAAACATAAAATTTCCACATTTCAATCACAAGATATCAATACAACACATTGTTATAATAAAAACGCTTTCAAAACCATTTTCAATACCAAAATAAAAGAAAGTTAAAACTTTGTATTTATTTTTCATTAAAAAAAAGTTGGCTTATAGAGGAAGCCGAAACTCAAATAATGGTCACGGCGGCGGAGAAGTCGTTGTCGCCGCATAAGTACGGAAAGAAAAACATTCCCTTTTGTCGTTTAGCAAAACGCTTTGTATAAAAAGATTCCTTTTGAATAATCGTAAAAGTCAAAGGGGTTTATACACCGTATAAAAGAAAATTGTGTATAAAACCAAATACGCCTCAATGAAAGGGGATTGAGACGAAGTCCTTAAAAAGATCATTTTTAAAATAAAATAGATCTATTATGTGTATTCACTATAGGTACACATGAAGAAAGTAAAAATACAAGATAGGACATAATAATATCATGACATAATTTGAAAGTAGGAGATTAACCCAAAGATTGGAAATTGGGTTAAGAAGTTCCCTTACCCTGTGTCCGACTTGACTCAACCGTTCTTTAACCTCCTGAATAATAAACTAGAGTTAATATCTACCTTATTAAGAACCATTTTCAATTTCATTATCCTTTTTATATCACTTATTACAATGTTATGAACATTATGTAATTATTTAAGTTAATAACGGTCGTTTTGTCGATCTTTGGTACTTGAGTCAACAATAAACTTCTTATAATTACAAGTTGTTCATGTGGTAGAATATCCATTATATCCAGAATTATATTCATGATTTAGATGTCATATATATCATATATATACAGTATATACATTCATTCATAATGTCACGTAACATTTAGAGGTAAGAAATGAAATGCACCGTTCATGGAGACGGTAAGTCGTACGTACGCATGAACGCTACTTTCATTTCTATTTCGTATTTAATGGAATGAAATCATAATGATATAAATTTATAATATAATTACAGTATAATATAGTGTACAATACCATTTACTCCATCCTTTATACATCCCACATATGGCATTAACGATTCAAATCACTTTGAGGGGCCGGTAGTCCGCACTTCCTAAAATGAAATTATCGCGTTTTACCCATAATAGAAATCATAAATTATGCCATAAATGAGAAATACAGAAGCATAAGTAAAACATAAACATATTATATATCATATATAAAAATAGTGACATCTTAATGGCCACCTTTGAAGGTGTTATATGAGTGTTGAACAATCATCGTTTCGTGAGGCAGAAATTCGTCATCCACAGAAACCGTATGTTCTTTAACCATTAGATGTAGGTGTGTGTAAGTGTAGCTCGAATACTTATTATAACAACATCCTAGTATATTGAGGATACTGGTGTTGTTACAAAAGAAATGAATAAAAAGAGTTTAGGGGGTTGGAGAAGAAAAATAAAACAAAACAACATTAGAGAAGACATTACCTCAAAATCGGGTAACTCTTTTTTGATTTGAGACAAAGGCTTTCTTGGGAAGAGTTCTGCCCAAAGTGAGGCTTCTAGGAGTAATAGGGGGAAGTTGGGAGAGTATTTGGGCAGAGGTTGGCCGAGACAAATGGCTTGAAGGTGTGAATAAGGTGGGAGAGGTGGGGGCCTTTTATAAGTGGAGAGGAGGGGCTCTTTTGGAAAGATTGAAATGTTACATTATTACACAATGCTTTTCGGATTCTAAAGGTCCCACACTTATATAATTCGAGGATAAGGTGATAAGGTTTTGAAATCTCCTCATCCAATAGGCTTTGGACAAGTGTAAGCCTTAGATTTTGCATTATCTTCTCATTTTATTTAAATCGTTAAATAATGAGGTCATCGCTGCATCATAATAATGTCATAAATAATTTAATTTATTTAATGTCTAAAAATTATAAAAAAAATACTATGATGTAGAAAATCTTTTTATCTTTCTAATGAATATTTATAGTCAAAATTTGGACTTGTGTAACCCCACTTAAGAACTGTTTTAGTAAAACAACTCATGTTTGTGTCAATTTAATTTTAACATTAAATAAATATATATTAATGTCATTTTCCAACCAAAGTGGCTCCATGGGGTCCCCAAGTTGACCCATGGGTTGTCTTGGTCGGCCATGACTCATCCAATAGGAGTAGGACAAGTTTCAATCTCATCTCATATTATTAAAACATTATTTTTACCTTAAACTACACTAATTACCTCTAATCGCGATTAAGAACTTAAAAGTTACTATTCACCAAAAAATTATTTTGATCTCATTGAACCACATTTTACTTCTTAATGACAACCATGTATGTCGGATTTTTGAAAATCAAATCACATAAGTGGTAATATTTCATTTAAACGAAAAATCAGTTATTTAACTACCACTTAGTGGTTTCACTATTCATCAAAAATTGAAGTTTTTCAGAACAAGGCCAAAATTTCACCCTAAGCTATAATTGATATTCTGAATTCAAAAATGATGTCTATTTTACAAAATTCCAAACATATAAGTTGCATTAATTAATTTTATAATTAATTCCCGCTGTTACGACAAATAGCGTGTTTTTAAGAAACAATTTATATCAAAAGATTGGCAATTGTTTATGTCCAATTTCAATGTTAAATTAATTCTAATGACCACCATTGGATAAAATGGTAAAAATATATTCTAATTATACCTTAAAACCACTAAATAGTATAACTTATCACTATAAATTATTTTGATTAAAAAAGTTGTTTTAAGTATTTTTCACTATTCATAAAAATTTGGAAGTTCTCGGAAAATTACAAAAAATTCAACATAGGCTAATTTCAATATTAGGAATACAAAAATGAAGTCCATTTTGAAATATAAAATTTCTATAAATTTAAAAGGTGGTTATTACTATTCATAACAGATACTTTGATTAGTTGCGGAGTGTTAGAACTCGAACTTGCGTACAATGCAAGCTATTGCATTATTGAAAGAGAGGCGTATCGTGGAAGCTCGGGGTGTTACATTCTCCCCTCCTTCAATAAATTGCGTCCTCGCAATTTGAAATTTTTCTTTGAAAATAAAAGGTTGAAAAGAGAAAATACCTTTGAGGAAAACCCATATCGGAAATAAGGTTAATAAATATATAACATTAAAATAAAGCAAGATAAGTACAAAGGTCACCCGATATAGCCCATTCTAGGATTATATGAAAATATGGATATGGAGGAGAAACAAACCATCAAGGTCTGATGGAGAGTTATAGAAAACAGGATTAGGAGAAAGTTTAACCACAAGAAAATCACAAACTTGTGATTGGTTAAACGGTCATTGAATCCCCAGTTGGAAAAGTTAACCGACAATATTTTTGTTTTAAGTTACCTTTTATAATGTTGAGGAATTTATTTAGGAGATTTACTAAGAACGTAAGGTAATATACATACTTGTTATGTATAATTTCATTCATTAATAAATTTTTACCATAAACCCAACTTTTACTCCAAATGGTAACGGAACTCAAAAATATTCTATTTATCCTAATTGTATAAGGTTCAAAATGTTAACACATACCATTTAGATTAGTAAAACTATTTTGTAATAACCAGGGACTTCCTGTAGGCTAGTGGTAGGAAATAAAGGCTTGTCGCACTATGGTTGTGGGTTCGATTCCTGCAGCTTTGTCCGACGCGACGAGTTATTCCCCACCCTGCAGGTTGTCCTTTTCCTAAAACTATAGTATTATAATATTCCAAAAATAATCTTCAGAAATTATTTAACCTTAAACAATACTATCCATGGTTCAACTTAATCCATTCCAACCTTAATAGTTATCCAAAATACCTCCGTCTAGACTTTCTCTAAAAGGTCTCTAAATTCCAAAATCAATTGTAACATCAGATTCCCCAAACAAAGAAAAGTTTCTCTTATTGTCACATACTAAAAATATGATTACCTTAATCATATTAAAACCTTACTGAAATCAACAAGTACTGCAGTACAATCCTTATATATATATCACATTATTCTAATAACCAGAATATAATCCATGAGTCCAAAAGCACCAATACATTAGTTATTCTGCTTCAACTGTAGTAACAGCATAAGATTGTCCTTGATCCCTTGGCCTTTTCTGAGTTAAGTTTCCCTGACGCTTAGGACATTCATTTGCATAATGACCCATTTCTCTACAATTGTAGCATTCAACTTTGATAGCCTCTTTCTTTCCCTTGCAATCAAGAGCCTGGTGACCCTTTTCTCCACATTTATAACAAACTCCCATTCATTTTAGGCAAGTACCAGGGTGATTCTTCCCACAATTATCACATACTGGAAAATCCTTCTTTCCCTTTTTCCCTTTATCTGTCTCTTGTTCCACCGTTCTCTTCTTCTCTTGCTTTACTTTGTTGTCATAAGACTTAGAGAATTCCTTTTCTGTCTTGATAGCACACAAGACAATATCTTCGTATGATGAGAAGGATTGTGATACCAAATCTCGACGGAGAAATGGTTTTAACCCATCAAAGAAACGATCAATCTTACTCCTTGTGTTACGTATATAATCGGCAGCATGCCTCGCTAACCTTGTAAAGTTAGCCTCATACTTTGCGACATTCTCATCCTCCTTCTGCCTCAGACTCAGAAATTGCCTTTCCATATCTGCTCGATGGTCACGAGGAAAGTATTTTTCTAAGAAAAGCTCTTTGAACTCCCTACATTCCATATTCGATACGTCATCATCTTCCTTTGTGTTTTGAATCAGCGACCACCACTGATTGGCATCTCCAGTGAGGCGGTAAACTGCCATGACAACCTTCTCCCTTTCACTACTCCCCAAGGCATGGAATATTTTCTCTAAGGAATTTATCCATTGCTCAGCTACTATAGGATTTGTACTCCCATTGAAGGTTGGTGGTTGTTGCCTCATGAAGCGGTCTAACATTGATCCTCCACGTTGCGGATCAGGGTGCTCCATACAAGTAAGGTTATTATTCACAACCCGAGTGAGTTGTCCCAGTATGGTAATAAGTTGATCAGCACCAGTTGTATCACCAGATCCACAATAATTATCTTGAGCAGGAGGGCAATCCCTACACGGAGTTCGTGCATTGATACGGTTTCCATTCCTTCCACTAGGCGCCATTTCTAAACAATGGCATAAACTAGATTAGTTTATGAATCAAAATACATAATTCCATACTTGTTAAACACTTTACATAAATTGAACTATTTATGGATATAATCCATAATCATAAAAAGAAATGTTTTCTTTGAGGAAGTATGTACTCATAACCCTTCATAGTGGTTTGTAAATAAAATGAGAATTATCCTAAGCATATCCCCCGGGAGTGTCGTAACCAAGAGTGCAGCAAGGCCCGTTGTCGTGCACCAGTTCCCGTTCGAGTCTAGCTCAAAGCGGTGTTTTCGGGTTTTACCCCAAGGTACATCTGTGCCAGAGCCGCCTCTACCTGCTCGTATCCAGACAGGGATGTATTTCTCGGAAAACTCATAACATCTCTATAATACCAAAATTCTAGGAAGTTCTTCTATACTAATCCTCAAAGTCTATCTTTGGGCTATGTGCTCTAATCAGAGTTTATCTAAATCTAGCTTCCAAGGTTAGTACTAAACTGCCTCTGATACCAACTGTAACGCCCCGACCCCAGCTACCCAGAGTCGGTGCATTACTTCGTAACATTGGCATGATCACAAAAGATCAAGTCTCGAAATACCGATTAGTTTAGTAGCCTTGGAAACACTAGATGCATTCGTACACGTTACATTACATCATAAAGTGAAAAACTACAATAACAAAGTCTCCATAGTCCACACTCATATCCTCTTCTCACAATCCTTGCAGGTCATTCATAAAATACTTCTTCACATCCTGGAAAATATTAAAACATTGAAAGGGGTGAGCTCAGATGCTCAGTAAGGATAACAATATTGCGGAAGCTTTCATAAATAAACATAAAAATTTAAGGCAATGTATAACTAAAACAAAAGCCTTTTAAACTTGAACATCAACATAATATGGAAAAAGTAAAATGAGATAATGCCATTCACTTCTTCACATGGATATTCTACTGGTCAAATAATCACATGAAATATCAATAACCACTTTCATAATGAGGGAATGTATAATGTCGGACATTCTGAAACATTTTGTCAAGGCCTCGGCCAAGACGTCTAAAATGATTAAGGCCTCGGCCAAAACCATAAATCAAATTGGGAAAGGGCCTCGGCCAATTCCACGTCTAGTTGTCTCATGAGACCTACCGATGCATCGAGGAGCTATAGAGGGCTCCACCCGTCACTTATTAAGTCCAATACATTCCTCATGTGAATAGGTTTAAACATATCATAAACCATAACATAATCATATCACATAAAACATGCATAAAGGAAACATAACATTTCCACATTTCAATCACAAGATATCAATACAACACATTGTTATAATAAAAATGCTTTCAAAACCATTTTCAATACCAAAATAAAAGAAAGTTAAAACTTTGTATTTATTTTTCATTAAAAAAAAGTTGGCTTATAGAGGAAGCCGAAACTCAAATAATGGTCACGGCGGCGGAGAAGTCATTGTCGCCGCATAAGTACGGAAAGAAAAACATTCCCTTTTGTCGTTTAGCAAAACACTTTGTATAAAAAGATTCCTTTTGAATAATCGTAAAAGTCAAAGGGGTTTATACACCATATAAAAGAAAATTGTGTATAAAACCAAATACGCCTCAATGAAAGGGGATTGAGACGAAGTCCTTAAAAAGATCATTTTTAAAATAAAATAGATCTATTATGTGTATTCACTATAGGTACACATGAAGAAAGTAAAAATACAAGATAGGACATAATAATATCATGACATAATTTGAAAGTAGGAGATTAACCCAAAGAATGGAAATTGGGTTAAGAAGTTCCCTTACCTTGTGTCCGACTTGACTCAACCGTTCTTTAACCTCATGAATAATAAACTAGAGTTAATATCTACCTTATTAAGAACCATTTTCAATTTCATTATCCTTTTTAAATCACTTATTACAATGTTATGAACATTATGTAATTATTTAAGTTAATAACGGTCGTTTTGTCGATCTTTGGTACTTGAGTCAACAATAAACTTCTTATAATTACAAGTTGTTCATGTGGTAGAATATCCATTATATCCAGAATTATATTCATGATTTAGATGTCATATATATCATATATATACAGTATATACATTCATTCATAATGTCACGTAACATTTAGAGGTAAGAAATGAAATGCACCGTTCATTGAGACGGTAAGTCGTACGTACGCATGAACGCTACTTTCATTTCTATTTCGTATTTAATGGAATGAAATAATAATGATATAAATTTATAATATAATTACAGTATAATATAGTGTATAATACCATTTACTCCATCCTTTATACATCCCACATATGGCATTAACGATTCAAATCACTTGGAGGGGGCGGTAGTCCGCACTTCCTAAAATGAAATTATCGCGTTTTACCCATAATAGAAATCATAAAGTATGCCATAAATGAGAAATACAGAAGCATAAGTAAAACATAAACATATTATATATCATATATAAAAATAGTGACATCTTAATGGCCACCTTTGAAGGTGTTATATGAGTGTTGAACAATCATCGTTTCGTGAGGCAGAAATTCGTCATCCACAGAAACCGTATGTTCTTTAACCATTAGATGTAGGTGTGTGTAAGTGTAGCTCGAATCCTTCTTATAACAACATCCTAGTATATTGAGGATACTGTTGTTGTTACAAAAGAAATGAATAAAAAGAGTTTAGGGGGTTGGAGAAGAAAAATAAAACAAAACAACATTAGAGAAGACATTACCTCAAAATCGGGTAACTCTTTTTTGATTTGAGACAAAGGCTTCCTTGGGAAGAGTTCTGCCCAAAGTGAGGCTTCTAGGAGTAAGAGGGGGAATTTGGGAGAGTATTTGGGCAGAGGTTGGCTGAGCCAAATGGCTTGAAGGTGTGAATAAGGTGGGAGATGTGGGGGCCTTTTATAAGTGGAGAGGAGGGGCTCTTTTGGAAAGATTGAAATGTTACATTATTACACAATGCTTTTCGGATTCTAAAGGTCCCACACTTATATAATTCGAGGCTAAGGTGATAAGGTTTTGAAATCTCCTCATCCAATAGGCTTTGGACAAGTGTAAGCCTTAGATTTTGAATTATCTTCTCATTTTATTTAAATCGTTAAATAATGAGGTCATTGCTGCATCATAATAATGTCATAAATAATTTAATTTATTTAATGTCTAAAAATTATAAAAAAAATACTATGATGTAGAAAATCGTTTTAGATTTCTAATGAATGTTTATAGTCAAAATTGGGACTTATGTAACCCCACTTAAGAACTATTTTAGTAAAACAACTCATGTTTGTGTCAATTTAATTTTAACATTAAATAAATATATATTAATGTCATTTTCCAACCAAAGTGGCTCCATGAGGTCCCCAAGTTGACCCATGGGTTTTCTTGGTCGGAAATGACTCATCCAATAGGAGTAGGACAAGTTTCAATCTCATCTCATATTATTAAAACATTATTTTTACCTTAAACTACACTAATTACCTCTAATCGCGATTAAGAACATAAAAGTTACTATTCACCAAAAAATTATTTTGATCTCATTGAACCAAATTTTACTTCTTAATGACAACCATGTATGTCGGATTTTTGAAAATCAAATCACAGAAGTGGTAATATTTCATTTAAACGAAAAATCAGTTATTTAACTACCACTTAGTGGTTTCACTATTCATCAAAAATTGAAGTTTTTCAGAACAAGGCCAAAATTTCACCCTAAGCTATAATTGATATTCTGAATTCAAAAATGATGTCTATTTTACAAAATTCCAAACATATAAGTTGCATTAATTAATTTTATAATTAATTCCCGCTGTTACGACAAATAGCGTGTTTTTAAGAAACAATTTATATCAAAAGATTGGCAATTGTTTATGTCCAATTTCAATGTTAAATTAATTCTAATGACCACTATTGGATAAAATGGTAAAAATATATTCTAATTATACCTTAAAACCACTAAATAGTATAACTTATCACTATAAATTATTTTGATTAAAAAAGTTGTTTTAAGTATTTTTCACTATTCATAAAAATTTAGAAGTTCTCGGAAAATTACAAAAAATTCAACATAGGCTAATTTCAATATTAGGAATACAAAAATGAAGTCCATTTTGAAATATAAAATTTCTATAAATTTAAAAGGTGGTTATTACTATTCATAACGGATACTTTGATTAGTTGCGGTGTGTTAGAACTCGAACTTGCGTACAATGCAAGCTATTGCATTATTGAAAGAGAGGCGTATCGTGGAAGCTCGGGGTGTTACATTCTCCCCTCCTTCAATAAATTGCGTCCTCGCAATTTGAAATTTTTCTTTGAAAATAAAAGGTTGAAAAGAGAAAATACCTTTGAGGAAAACCCACATCGGAAATAAGGTTAATAAATATATAACATTAAAATAAAGCAAGATAAGTACAAAGGTCACCCGATATAGCCCATTCTAGGATTATATGAAAATATGGATATGGAGGAGAAACAAACCATCAAGGTCTGATGGAGAGTTATAGAAAACAGGATTAGGAGAAAGTTTAACCACAAGAAAATCACAAACTTCTGATTGGTTAAACGGTCATTGAATCCCCAGTTGGAAAAGTTAACCGACAACATTTTTGTTTTAAGTTACCTTTTATAATGTTGAGGAATTTATTTAGGAGATTTACTAAGAACGTAAGGGAATATACATACTTGTTATGTATACTTTCATTCGTTAATAAATTTTTACCACAAACCCAACTTTTACTCCAAATGGTAACGGAACTCAAAAATATTCTATTTATCCTAATTGTATAAGGTTCAAAATGTTAACACATACCATTTAGATTAGTAAAACTATTTTGTAATAACCAGGGACTTCCTGTAGGCTAGTGGTAGGAAATAAAGGCTTGTCGCACTATGGTTGTGGGTTCGATTCCTGCAGCTTTGTCCGACGCGACGAGTTATTCCCCACCCTGTAGGTTGTCCTTTTCCTAAAACTATAGTATTATAATATTCCAAAAATAATCTTCAGAAATTCTTTAACCCTAAACAATACTATCCATGGTTCAACTTAATCCATTCCAACCTTAATAGTTATCCAAAATACCTCCGTCTAGACTTTCTCTAAAAGGTCTCTAAATTCCAAAATCAATTGTAACATCAGATTCCCCAAACAAAGAAAAGTTTCTCTTATTGTCACATACTAAAAATATGATTACCTTAATCATATTAAAACCTTACTGAAATCAACAAGTACTGCAGTACAATCCTTATATATATATCACATTATTCTAATAACTAGAATATAATCCATGAGTCCAAAAGCACCAATACATTAGTTATTCTGCTTCAACTATAGTAACAGCATAAGATTGACCTTGATCCCTTGGCCTTTTCTGAGGTAAGTTTCCCTGACTCTTAGGACATTCATTTGCATAATGACCCATTTCTCTACAATTGTAGCATTCAACTTTGATAGCCTCTTTCTTTCCCTTGCAATCACGAGCCTGGTGACCCTTTTCTCCACATTTATAACAAACTCTCATTCCTTTTAGGCAAGTACCAGGGTGATTCTTCCCACAATTATCACATACTGGAAAATCCTTCTTTCCCTTTTTCCCTTTATCTGTCTCTTGTTCCACCGTTCTCTTCTTCTCTTGCTTTACTTTGTTGTCATAAGACTTAGAGAATTCATTTTCTGTCTTGATAGCACACAAGACAATATCTTCGTATGATGAGAAGGATTGTGATACCAAAGCTCGACGGAGAAATGGTTTTAACCCATCAAAGAAACGATCAATCTTACTCCTTGGGTTACGTATATAATCGGCAGCATGCCTCGCTAACCTTGTAAAGTTAGCCTCATACTTTGCGACATTCTCATCCTCCTTCTGCCTCAGACTCAGAAATTGCCTTTCCATATCTGCTCGATGGTCACGAGGAAAGTATTTTTCTAAGAAAATCTCTTTGAACTCCCTCCATTCCATATTCGATACGTCATCATCTTCCTTTGTGTTTTGAATCAGCGACCACCACTGATCGGCATCTCCAGTGAGGCGGTAAACTGCCATGACAACCTTCTCCCTTTCACTACTCCCCAAGGCATGGAATATTTTCTCTAAGGAATTTATCCATTGCTCAGCTACTATAGGATTTGTACTCCCATTGAAGGTTGGTGGTTGTTGCCTCATGAAGCGGTCTAACATTGATCCTCCACGTTGCGGATCAGGGTGCTCCATACGAGTAAGGTTATTATTCATAACCCGAGTGAGTTGTCCCAGTATGGTAATAAGTTGATCAGAACCAGTTGTATCTCCAGATCCACAATAATTATCTTGAGCAGGAGGGAAATCCCTACACAGAGTTCGTGTATTGATACGGTTTCCATTCCTTCCACTAGGCGCCATTTCTAAACAATGGCATAAACTAGATTAGTTTATGAATCAAAATACATAATTCCATACTTGTTAAACACTTTACATAAATTGAACTATTTATGGATATAATCCATAATCATAAAAAGAAATGTTTTCTTTGAGGAAGTATGTATTCATAACCCTTCATAGTGGTTTGTAAATAAAATGAGAATTATCCTAAGCATATCCCTCGGGAGTGTCGTAACCAAGAGTGCAGCAAGGCCCGTTGTCGTGCACCAGTTCCCGTTCGAGTCTAGCTCAAAGCGGTGTTTTCGGGTTTTACCCCTAGGTACATCTGTGCCAGATCCGCCTCTACCTGCTCGTATCCAGACAGGGATGTATTTCTCGGAAAACTCATAACATCTCTATAATACCAAAATTCTAGGAAGTTCTCCTATACTAATCCTCAAAGTCTATCTTTGGGTTATGTGCTCTAATCAGAGTTTATCTAAATATAGCTTCCAAGGTTAGTACTAAACTGCCTCTGATACCAACTGTAACGCCCCGACCCCAGCTACCGAGAGTCGGTGCATTACTTCGTAACATTGGCATGATCACAAAAGATCAAGTCTCGAAAGACCGATTAGTTTAGTAGCCTTGGAAACACTAGATGCATTCGTACACGTTACATTACATCATAAAGTGAAAAACTACAATAACAAAGTCTCCATAGTCCACACTCATATCCTCTTCTCACAATCCTTGCAGGTCATTCATAAAATACTACTTCACATCCTGGAAAATATTAAAACATTGAAAGGGGTGAGCTCAGATGCTCAGTAAGGATAACAATATTGCGGAAGCTTTCATAAATAAACATAAAAATTTAAGGCAATGTATAACTAAAACAAAATCCTTTTAAACTTGAACATCAACATAATATAGAAAAAGTAAAATGAGATAATTCCATTCACTTCTTCACATGGATATTCTACTGGTCAAATAATCACATGAAATATCAATAACCACTTTCATAATGACGGAATGTATAATGCCGGACATTCTGAAACATTTTGTCAAGGCCTCGGCCAAGACGTCTAAAATGATTAAGGCCTCGGCCAAAACCATAAATCAAATTAGGAAAGGGCCTCGTCCAATTCCACGTCTAGTTGTCTCATGAGACCTACCGATGCATCGAGGAGCTATAGCGGGCTCCACCCGTCACTTATTAAGTCCAATACATTCCTCATGTGAATAGGTTTAAACATATCATAAACCATAACATAATCATATCACATAAAACATGCATAAAGGAAAAATAACATTTCCACATTTCAATCACAAGATATCAATACAACACATTGTTATAATAAAAACGCTTTCAAAACCATTTTCAATACCAAAATAAAAGAAAGTTAAAACTTTGTATTTATTTTTCATTAAAAAAAAGTTGGCTTATAGAGGAAGCCGAAACTCAAATAATGGTCACGGCGGCGGAGAAGTTGTTGTCGCCGCATAAGTACGGAAAGAAAAACATTCCCTTTTGTCGTTTAGCAAAACGCTTTGTATAAAAAGATTACTTTTGAATAATCGTAAAAGTCAAAGGGGTTTATACACCGTATAAAAGAAAATTGTGTATAAAACCAAATACGCCTCAATGAAAGGGGATTGAGACGAAGTCCTTAAAAAGATCATTTTTAAAATAAAATAGATCTATTATGTGTATCCACTATAGGTACACATGAAGAAAGTAAAAATACAAGATAGGACATAATAATATCATGACATAATTTGAAAGTAGGAGATTAACCCAAAGAATGGAAATTGGGTTAAGAAGTTCCCTTACCTTGTGTCCGACTTGACTCAACCGTTCTTTAACCTCCTGAATAATAAACTAGAGTTAATATCTACCTTATTAAGAACCATTTTCAATTTCATTATCCTTTTTATATCACTTATTACAATGTTATGAACATTATGTAATTATTTAAGTTAATAACGGTCGTTTTGTCGATCTTTGGTACTTGAGTCAACAATAAACTTCTTATAATTACAAGTTGTTCATGTGGTAGAATATCCATTATATCCAGAATTATATTCATGATTTAGATGTAATATATATAATATATATACAGTATATACATTCATTCATAATGTCATGTAACATTTAGAGGTAAGAAATGAAATGCACCGTTCATGGAGACGGTAAGCCGTACGTACGCATGAACGCTACTTTCATTTCTATTTCGTATTTAATGGAATGAAATCATAATGATATAAATTTATAATATAATTACAGTATAATATAGTGTATAATTCCATTTACTCCATCCTTTATACATCCCACATATGGCATTAACGATTCAAATCACTTTGAGGGGGCGGTAGTCCGCACTTCCTAAAATGAAATTATCGCGTTTTACCCATAATAGAAATCATAAAGTATGCCATAAATGAGAAATACAGAAGCATAAATAAAACATAAACATATTATATATCATATATAAAAATAGTGACATCTTAATGGCCACCTTTGAAGGTGTTATATGAGTGTTGAACAATCATCGTTTCGTGAGGCAGAAATTCGTCATCCACAGAAACCGTATGTTCTTTAACCATTAGATGTAGGTGTGTGTAAGTGTAGATAGAATCCTTCTTATAACAACATCCTAGTATATTGAGGATACTGTTGTTGTTACAAAAGAAATGAATAAAAAGAGTTTAGGGGGTTGGAGAAGAAAAATAAAACAAAACAACATTAGAGAAGACATTACCTCAAAATCGGGTAACTCTTTTTTGATTTGAGCCAAAGGCTTCCTTGGGAAGAGTTCTGCCCAAAGTGAGGCTTCTAGGAGTAAGAGGGGGAAGTTGGGAGAGTATTTGGGCAGATGTTGGCCGAGCCAAATGGCTTGAAGGTGTGAATAAGGTGGGAGAGGTGGGGGCCTTTTATAAGTGGAGAGGAGGGGCTCTTTTGGAAAGATTGAAATGTTACATTATTACACAATGATTTTCGGATTCTAAAGGTCCCACACTTATATAATTCGAGGCTAAGGTGATAAGGTTTCTAAATCTCCTCATCCAATAGTCTTTGGACAAGTTTAAGCCTTAGATTTTGCATTATCTTCTCATTTTATTTAAATCGTTAAATAATGAGGTCATTGCTGCATCATAATAATGTCATAAATAATTTAATTTATTTAATGTCTAAAAATTATAAAAAAAATACTATGATGTAGAAAATCGTTTTATCTTTCTAATGAATGTTTATAGTCAAAATTGGGACTTATGTAACCCCACTTAAGAACTATTTTAGTAAAACAACTCATGTTTGTGTCAATTTAATTTTAACATTAAATAAATATATATTAATGTCATTTTCCAACCAAAGTGGCTCCATGGGGTCCCCAAGTTGACCCATGGGTTGTCTTGGTCGGCCATGACTCATACAATAGGAGTAGGACAAGTGTCAATCTCATCTCATATTATTAAAACATTATTTTTACCTTAAACTACACTAATTACCTCTAATCGCGATTAAGAACTTAAAAGTTATTATTCACCAAAAAATTATTTTGATCTCATTGAACCACATTTTACTTCTTAATGACAACCATGTATGTCGGATTTTTGAAAATCAAATCACAGAAGTGGTAATATTTCATTTAAACGAAAAATCAGTTATTTAACTACCACTTAGTGGTTTCACTATTCATCAAAAATTGAAGTTTTTCAGAACAAGGCCAAAATTTCACCCTAAGCTATAATTGATATTCTGAATTCAAAAATGATGTCTATTTTACAAAATTCCAAACATATAAGTTGCATTAATTAATTTTATAATTAATTCCCGCTGTTACGACAAATAGCGTGTTTTTAAGAAACAATTTCTATCAAAAGATTGGCAATTGTTTATGTCCAATTTCAATGTTAAATTAATTATAATGACCACCATTGGATAAAATGGTAAAAATATATTCTAATTATACCTTAAAACCACTAAATAGTATAACTTATCACTATAAATTATTTTGATTAAAAAAGTTGTTTTAAGTATTTTTCACTATTCATAAAAATTTGGAAGTTCTCGGAAAATTACAAAAAATTCAACATAGGCTAATTTCAATATTAGGAATACAAAAATGAAGTCCATTTTGAAATATAAAATTTCTATAAATTTAAAAGGTGGTTATTACTATTCATAACAGATACTTTAATTAGTTTCGGTGTGTTAGAACTCGAACTTGCGTACAATGCAAGCTATTGCATTATTGAAAGAGAGGCGTATCGTGGAAGCTCGGGGTGTTACACTGGGTGTAAGAGAGAGAAGGTGGGATGGGGGAGGGAAAAGAAAGGATTTGTATGAAGGAAGTATATGAGGATATTATATCCCTAGATATCTCTATTGAGGCGAGAAGGGGTGCTTAACGGGATAGACCGGTGCAGACCAAACCAAAGCCCACATTTTACAGGTCATGAAATGGCCAATCCATTTAAGATGGCATTAAATGTAGGCTCAAAAAATGTTCAATCTGTGGACAGGACTGGCTAGTGGGCCAGCCTACATTGCATAAAGTTCTTTAAAAAAAATTCCAAGGACCAAAAAAATTACATTTCATCTATAATTAATGTTTATTTTATGAAATAAATTATCACTGGTTACTGGGAGGAAAAATAAAGCATTGCAACAACTAAATTACCCTTATAAACCACATGAAAGAAATATGTATTTCATAACACCAACAAAAAACATCCAAACTAAACACTATTTATGACATAAAAAGTAAAAAAGAAATGAAAATAGTTAATTCAAAAAACATTGTTTCCACATTGAAACCAGTACAATGAAAATCAAACCAAGTAATATATAAAATTAACATAACACATAAGAATTTTTTTTCAAAGATAAAAACATGTATGCTATTTAATTAAAAATAATAAATTAAACATAAAATGAATTAAACTAACCAACAAAAATATCAAACAGACATGTTTTCATGTTGATGTAGGAATACTATATCAAACAAAATTAAATCTGGGTACTCAATGTAAATCCATAAAACATTCAGACCAAATAACAATAAATAAAGAATATAAATCAAACGAAACATTTTTCTAAATACATTCAATTATACAACTATTTTATTTGACCATCAAATATAAACAACATAAAAATACTGATTATTGAGAATGAAATAAGAACACCTCTTTGAGAAAGTGGAGTGAACATATACTACCACGACTGGAAATAAGGAATCAAGACACTTTATCCAACTCAAAAAAATGGAAAATAAATTGAATTGGGATTTAATAGAAATAATATACTGAAAAAAATAAGAGAACACAAACTATTTCTAACCTGGATAGTTGAAGGGAGGAGGAAGGTAATCAACAAAGATTAGGGTTTATCCCTCGCGCATGGTTTCAGCTTATCCAGAATCCTATCTGAAATCCTTTAGTGGAGCAAAATGAAGGAGAAAGCATATTTAGTTATGTTAGGGGACAGATGGATTCCAACAAAGAGGAATGATCCAAAAGGTTTCAGCGAAAGAAGTGTTGATTTGGTAGGTATGATGGGATGGCCCACTACAATAGGAGAGGGAGCATCGAGCCGTAAGAGGGAGGGAAGGGAGTCAGAGTGGCCTAAAATATCTAGGTGGGAGATAGAATGACGAAGAGGGTAGGATGAGGGAGTGGGGGCACGTGGGACCGCATGTGATGTGTGAGGGAAATGAGGGGAGGTATCATTGTGTAATATGGTTTGTAAAAAACAAAAAAAAGGTGGGTGTGGGAAATGAAAATCAATCAATATTTTTTAATTGCATGTTATGACCATAAATCTTCATTTTCCCAAATAAAAATCTATCAATCATTTAAAAAACAAATCTAATTTTGTACAGGGAATCATATAAAACACCAAAAAAAATCAATCTAATTATTTTTATAAGAGAAACATTATTTATTTTTGTTTCATTGAAGTGATTTTTAAGATCCTATAAAGTAAAACTGTCCTTTTGAAATTCAGTATTTACTTCATCACCTATATCAAATCTTTCTTGATTGAATTCATGTTCTAAATCTCCAAGTGGGAGATGGAATGACAAAGAGAGTGGGAGGAGGGAGTGGGGGTGTGTGGGACTACGTGTGATTTGCGAGGGAAGTGAGGGGAGGTGTCGTTGTTTAATATGGTTTGTAAAGAAAAGGGGGTCAATGAAATTAAATCAATATATTTTAATTTCATGTTATGACCATAAATCATCATTTTCCCAAATAAAAATTAATCAATATTTTTCAAAATAAATCCAATTTTGTATGTGGAAGCACATGAAAATCAAAAAAAAATCAATCTAATTATTTTCATAGGAAAAACATTATTTATTTTTTGTTTCATTGAGGTGCTTTTTAGGATCCTTTAATGCAAAACCATCTTTGTGAAATCAAATGTGGAATTTTTCACCTATATCAAATCTTTCTTGATTGAATTCATGTTCTAAATCTCCAAGTGGGAGACAGAATGATGGAGTGAGTGGGAGGAGAGAGTGGGGGCATGTGGGACTGTGTGCGATGTACGAGGGAAGTGAGGGGAGGTGTAATTGTTTAATATGGTTTGTAAAAAACAAAAAAAAATTGGGGCAATGAAAATGAATCAATATTTTTTAATTTCCTATTATGACCCTAAATCATCATTTTTTTAAAAATAAATCTTTTTAAAAATCAATCTGATTTTGTACAGGGAAGCGCAGGAACCTAAAAAATCAATATAATTATTTTTATAAGACCAACATAATTTTTTTTGTTTCATTGAAGTGGTTTTTAAGATCCTCTAATGCAGAATCGCCTCTATGGAATTCTATGTTGACCTTATCACCTATAACAAATCTTTCTTGATCAAATTCATGTTCTAAATGTGTCTACAAAAAATATGTTAAGTAAAATGTCAAAAAAACTTCATTGACTAAAATGATATGAATTTGCAATCGTTTTAAATGATTGATTCATATCCATCATCTAGTGGCATAATTTAATGTCATATTTCATTTGAAAGTACTAAAATTCCAACTGAAATTAATTCTCATATAAAACAATGAATTTTACATTATAAGTTATGTAGAATAGGTATCAATGCAGGGTATATGCATATAATTATAGAAAAATATATTGTGCAGATAACTATAGAGAACTATATTATTCACATAACTATAGAAAACTATATTATATAAATGGAACCCAATCTGCATAATATATTTAATAGTATTGAATGATCATAGCACAATAATAAATGATGAAAAATTTGAATGATCACAGTGCATATACCCTTCTAAAGTGATACTAGATGTTTTGTATTACAAGTTAAATAATAGACAAAAAATATTTTAATTCCCTATATTTTCAATAGGGGTATATGCATTATGATCAAATAGAAGAACATGGTTTAAAATTTTACATTTGGTTTAAAAAAAGAGTTTAAACCTACTTAAATAAATGGAATTAAAATGTATAGTTTGTTTAAAAAGAGTTTAAACCAACTTAAATAAAGGGAATTAAAATGTAATAAAAAACATTAAATAAACAAACTATACATGTTAAATAATAGGTATGAAAGATTTTTATCTTCATTATGTGGTAAATAATATACAAAGACTGGTTAAAAAAATTAAACCAACTACACTACAATGCATTGAAAGTACTTGTACAAACAAAAACATGTGGTGACTGACGTCTTTGTAAATATGTTTTCAATTTTGAATTGAAACATACATGAAATTAAATATTTCATATCATTGGGTATGAATACGACAATGTTATAGCACTTGAAATAGATCATTGGGAGGTTGAATCATAAGGAACAACCTGTAAAGAAATAAAATTTAACATTAGGCCCCAAAAATAACTATATATGTTATGTGAAACTATTTTTAATGAAGCACTCTGAGTTCGTTTAAAGAGTTATTGAAATCTCTAATTTTTTCCGCATTATCTATAATGAAGACAACTTTCAAATAATTTTCTAATGATTATTGTCTCTTAGCTCTAAAGTTGTTGTTGATATAAATTTCATAACCTATTTTTCAAATAGGACGTTCATGATACATATATCATTATCATTGATTAGTAGTTGGACTTGTTATCTGAGAGAATAAAGTATTCAAGTTTGACCAAGTTTAAATTTATATCAAAGATGTCATAAATTTATATTTTTTCAATGAACCATTAAATGTCTCAACAAATTATGTAATATAGAAATGTAACTTGTTTTATATTATAATAATCAAATGTTTTAAAATTATTAACAATATATACAATCTTTTGGGTGTAAATTGATATGACATTCTTTAAAAGTGAATGATCATTGCAAAATACCCCATGATAGTAAAAAAATGTCCTAAAAATTGAATATAAGCTTGTGAATTTAGGGATGATACCTTGGAATAGTTGACGGAGGTGATGCATTACAGTTATGACACCAAATGTTTCCATTCAAGTGATATACCTTCTTTCTTCAAGAAATGCATGGTTCATAATACTAGTTGTTGTTACTTTGAATTTTTTCACTATATCCATTGTTGTGAACATTGTAACCTATAATCCAAGAATTTAATAATTAATGTGTACCATGTTTTAATTGTGTTTTTTATGAGTCAAGAGTAAAAATTTAATTGCCACAAATGAAAACTGTTATCTAACATCGGTGCATGATCTAATTTCTACTATTTTTTTCTTCTTACCAATCACCCGGAATAATTTTCTAGACGATATAGAACATATATTGGATGTTGTGATCATGTTATCACATGTTTTTTTGCAGTATTTTGATCATACCAATGAGTAAATAATGTTAATAAATTTTCAAAAGAAATATCAGCACTTATTTAAGAAGTTTGAAGCATGAATATGTTAATGTAGATATAAAATTTGAAAAGTGGCCATGAACAGCAGCTTAGCAGAAATACTTCATCATATAGTATGTTACAAATGATAGATAGTATACAAAATAAATATTCTAATCTGAGATGAGTAAGAAAAATGATCACCTATTTCTAAAAGAATTCACTATAGGAATTTTTGGATTTAGTGGAAGCTCTATTGAATTCATATTTTCGGTAAAAATTAACATGTCTAAACAAAGTTGAATGAGATTTAATGAATAAATAGTACCACATTATTCTTTAGGAATTTGATATTTAATATTTATGAAATATTGAAAGAACATAATGATGAGTCTCTTTGCACGCACAAGTTACAAGACTGAAATATTAGTAGGTTCAGTTTCTTCTTTTAAAATTATTGTAATTAGTTCACCAAATACATCCCACAAAGTGAAACTGATAGTTATTCCTCTATAACATTTAATTGTAAATGTAGAATAAATTCAATTATAAACTGTTATGGTGATTATGATTGAAAATTGAAATTCAAATAACATATCATCAATTAGAGTTAGTTGCATTCTCATGTTATTTTTTCCCCATGATTGGATTGGATAATGATGATGAAACTTTCCAATAACATATAATATAATATTCCAATTAATGAAAGTATAACATAAATAAAAAAATGAAAAAGAAAAAAGAAAATTTACCTATGATAAATTTCCCAGGCACCTTGCTTTGTTTGATGTCATCAGATGGAATGAAATTGAATATGAAATGGGGAGATTTCATGTCCGAAGGTTTTATATGAGTGTTTGAGTAAAAAATGATTTTGTACTCGTGATGACTTGCTAAATAATTACCTTTATTTTAAATAATCTGAAATCTATATATCACATAACACAATACTTAAGGTAGAATAGTTTTTCACTTTGTTATAAGTTGTTGTCCACTAATTGTTTATTGAATGGTTGTTTCCTACAAATTTTAATAACACACATAGGTTTAAAATAATAGTGTATATAGTGATAAATAAATTAAATTTAATATTCATTTGAATAATGGTTGATTTAAATTTAATTTTGATATATATTGTCATTAGGATTTCAAGAAATGTTGAAATAAACAAAAAAATTATTGGTTAATAATATATATGCATACTCAGAGGTATGTACAGTTGCACGATGACTTCAAAGGCATGTGAATTTTCACGATATGTAGAAGTATTATTTATAGTATGTGTAACAAATTAATTGTAGTAATATACTATGTTAGATAAAATGTACATATATGGATGCATACTCCATGTATCTATTAATTGTAGTAATATACTTTGTGAAAAGTACTTCAGATGCATACCTGTGAAACAAATATCAATCAAGCTACCCATTTACATATCCATTTCATGGGAAAGTGTGTGCAGTAATATACACATAGAGTATACATAATTTACTTTTTTCACATATTTTATGCAATAAAGAGATGTATACTAGACATATCTATTAATTATAGTAATATATTACCATAATTAAGCTAAGTACAATAATATATTACCGTAATTAAGCTATTTACAGTAATATAATCTATGGTAATGGAAATATTCAAACTGGTATGCGCAGTAAATTTTTATTTAGATGTATACTCTAAATGTCTTTTGGTTTAAACTGCAATTAAGTGAAACATGCATAGTTACTTTTTTTCATAATTAACTACATGTTAATTTCCAACATGCTTTACCTGCCCACCTATTGTTCATCTTCATATTAATATCTATTTTCTCAATGAAGTACATGTATGCATACTCTATGGGACACAGTGTATGGAGTAATATATTCATGTAAATTTGGGTGAGATACAATGAATGCACTAATATAATCTATGAGATACAATGTACATTTCAGTGAGATACAATATATTCCAGTGAGATGCAATATATTACTGTACATTTTAGTCCGATACATTTTAGTGAGGTAAAATATACTCTGTGACATATAATGCATGTGGTATTAAATAAATGAGATACTATATATACAATAATATATATATTGTGAGATACAACATATTTAGTATTAAATCCATGAAATTCAATACATTTTAGTGACATATAATGTATCCAGTCTTACATGTAAGTATTCTCTGTGAGATATAGTTTATGCAGTAATATATTCCGGTACATTTTAGAGAGATGCAATAAATCTATGGGATACAATGTATGCATTAATATATTTCAGTACATTTTCGTGAGATACAATGTATGTAGTGAGGTACAGTGTATGCTTTATGAATACAATGTATGTAGTGAGATACAATGTATGAAATTGGATTCATTCCATCGAGGTACAATGTATTCTATATTAATACACTGTTAGTTCATGTGATCTATCAATATTCCTATTAAAATATTAACATATTTAGTAATATTTCAAGTGTTTTTCTTAAATTACATACACGTAATACATAATTATAACATACATCTGTTAGTAGACAGTAAAAATTCAAATAGGCTCAATATAATGATTAACTAATTAGAAAACATATATAAACATCATTCTTAATACAACGTGTACCATAGATTAGATTTTAGTATTTATAATTATCAATGTAAAGCTATAATATCTAACTCACATTTTCATTAGTAAAGAGTAAATCAATGACTGCTATTTAATCTTAGAATTTTGATGACTTTGCGAACCACATCTGAATAATGTGTACTCCAATTTTTAATGTTTCGTCATCTTCAATAGAATTTTATCACAATTGAGTATCCAAAGAGTCCATTTTTAATAAATTTCATTAATAATGAAAACAATAATTTTTTTAGTAAATATAACATCATTATGAAATGAGTAACAAAAAATAAAAAACACGTTAAAGCTATAAATTTTCATAAAATGTAATAGTTAAAATTTCTTTATACCTAATGTCAGTTTTGAAAGATTTATTTATATACAATGTTAGTTTTATGCCTCAATGGTTGATTATCATTGTCACGTATTAGTAATTTCAAACCTCTCTTGTTTTTTATTCTGGATATTTCTACATATAACTGACCATGACAAGAAACAGTTTGTCATAAGTATATGCCAACAAAATAAAGATATTTTCCACGAATTTTATTAATAGTTGTTGAAAATGAAATAGTTAAAGGATATTATCCCATTTAAATATTTAATGGACACCTAGAGTCTGAATGAGTCATATTTAATCTGGTTATGAAAGTATGTTTGCTGCAATGAGTTTCGGTCCGAATTTGAGCTCTGATTACATGATCTCCCAAATTCATGACTATTAATCACGTTCCATTACAAAGTCCATAAGATTGGTCTAAATTTATCAAAAACATAATTGGTACACCCACTATAAGAATTAATTTATGACATGGAAAACCATAGATATTGATTTCATTTAGAACGCCTAGGGTATATATGTTCTCTAGTGTGTCTCTATCTAAACTTTCTTGGCAGATTGAATCAAAATTGAGATAGACCTTCTCTTATAATGAATGATAGCATGAAATCATTCAATTTCTGGATAATATCACATGTTGGTGATAAAATAGCTTGTTATTTTAAGTATTATGGATCATTGTACTTCATAGATAAAGAGGGGTATGTGATTTGAATAATAACATCAACTAGGTTTTGAAATGAAGTAAGTAGACAACCTTCTGGAATGTGAATTTTTGTCTCACCGTATGTTTGATCACCAAGCATGCCATCACCTATTTTCATAATCCAACTTGAAGAATCTTAGAGTTCAAAAGAGTTCTTAGATTTCATAGAGTAAATTGGTCTCATGTTCACAGTGAGGTGAATAACAAGATAATTTTTCCATAGATAATAGTAATTTAGACTAGAAAATACTATATCGCTTCTATTCCCAAGATGCACAACTGATAGAATCTACTAAAAATCTCCACCAAAGATAGTTATTTTTTCAACTAAATGATAAATAAGAAGCATGCAGGATCATTTTTTACATTATGTTCCTCAATGAATGATCCAAAGATTCAATGCAATATTTGTGTATCATTGGTTCCTCATCCCTAAAAATTAATTTTTTTTCTTTGTAAAAGTTCAACCAATTCACATCCTTATTGTATTTTTAAAGTTGATTAATCTATAAAAACAATTTGAATAAAAAATAGAGAGTGTGTGGTTCTCCCACCAAGAATCTGCAAGGATGTTATACCACTTAAAGCTACAACAAGTACAATATGTCCTTATGAGTGAGGTTGTGGAATTATTATTTTCTATAAGAAAGTTTTATTTTTTTCCTCCATATCCATGTGAAAATAAAACACCTCTAGTGGGAATGTTTGATTCATTAATAATTTTGGTTAACACATTTTCTTATTCATTGGTCAGTTTTCCATTTATAATAGCAAATTCTTCTCAAAGGTTGTCCTTATTATAATTTTTTTCCTGATGAAATCAATTTATTTCCAATGAATGTAGTAAATGAATATAGAAGAGGCATAAGAGGATAATCATTCAATTATCTTCCATGGTAGCGAAGAATTGTGTCATTGTCCAATAATGCATATTGTTGTAGTTGATGATCTTTGAGATGTATTTCAGTTATCATAAAATCTTGTTAGATATGAATAAAATATGTATTTCTGAAATAATTTCTACCAAATATGGGAAGAAAAAATACTCTCAGGGTGAGACTCAGGATATAGAAACATGATAAAGTAATACATTTAAATGTCTAATAATGAGTTAGTTATTTCAAACAATGTAATATGGTTTGGTTATAACATACAGTTTTTAATTTTGTGAATGATTTATTTATTTATTTTAAAAAGAATAAAATAGCACTTGAATTTCTAACAATAAATTATTTCAAAAAAAAGTATGTAAAAGGTTTATAAAATCCAATTTTACTGCATGTAGCAGTGGGCATACAGTTTTTAACTCTATGCATTATTTAAAGAAATGTTAATTAAAGTCACTATGAAAAAATTTATACTTTCTCAACATAGAATTAATGACTATTATAGTAGTCTGAAGAAAAAAATTTCCCTATAATTAGTGTTTATACCCAACATACAACATATGCACAAATTATTAAGTTAAATAATTAATATATATGATTACAATAAATAAATATTTTGATATATCTATACATTTCAAGGTTAAATTATAGAATTTATATGCTTTAAATGAATATTTACAGCACTAGAATCTATTTTAAAACTGAAGAGGATACTTTGCCCAATACCTAAAATGCATAAAATTTCATGAACTTTGGGAAAGATAAATGGATATTATATTTTCAGTTATTTAGATAAATAAAAAATAATCTGAATATAGCATATATATCAGTAGTAAATAACATGTAAATAAAATGTTATGTTGATTATGTCAGATAAAAACATAGTTATTGACTATATACAAACAAGAGTAAACATATACACAACAACACTAAATTTTGAATACAAATACTCTTACAAATTTAATATTGTGTAGTGTATATACAGTTGTAAGTGCTATTGTGAATGCACTAAATTAATGAAAAAATGCGAAGAATTTGAAAATGGGAACTCTTTTTGTTATGTAGCTTAGAGTTATTTCATAAGTAAATATAAAAAGGATAAAGTAATACAGTAATATAAAATTCATATACCTTGGAATTGTAACATGTTTGGTTGAATATATTTAACATCTTCAGAAAATATTTTCCAGTTACTACTCCATTAATGGTCTGGTCATGAAACTGTGTTTGAGAATAGTAAGTTACAAAACAACCTTTGTAAGGAATTCCTCATTTCCAAAATTGAAGTCTCTATAATAGTGTCAATGGATTATGTATCATCACTAATTAATCCCAAAGAATAGTGGGCTTCTCAGAAAGTTAGATAGATGATATGATTGATATTCAAGATATCATTAAAATAAGTTGGATCTCTAACTTTAATGAATTTTTTTTTTAAATAATGTAACTCTTGAATTGTGGAAGGAACATAATTTAATCTACCAATATAAAATGATCACTTTCTGGGATATCTCTTCATTATCAATTGTGGTAAATAAATTTTGTAGGAAATTTAGTATATGTGAGAAGTAGTTCTTTATGGTAAGTTGGGTTTTCTTCGAACCAAGTGGAGAACATTGTTTAGGCAATTTTTATTTTCGATAGAATGTCATCAAGATTGGATCCATCCTAATAAGTTGTGTTTTTTCAGATGGAAATGGAAGTAAAATATTTTAATTAGGGGAAAGATGAAATGGACTTCATAATGATATATTCTCTATGAATACTCACATGGTGGAATATATCGACAATCATAGTAAACTTTTATCTCATCTACCAATTTTAGACCTTCCTCTATATTTTTTTCCATATAGAGAATATGTGACTTAGTCAAGCCATTTTTTGATGTATTTAAACAAATAATTTATTGAACGTAACTGATTATATGTTTTAATGTTTAGGTATTCTTAGTATTTAATCAAAAGACCTGAATTATAAGGGAAAACATAATGATTGTCCAGTTTAACACCATTCTTTGATACCGTTTGACCTCTTTCTCATATTCTACATGTATAATATACATCTTCATCCAAACTTGAATACTAGAAAAAGTTTTTGGGAAAAACATTTACCACTTAAAAGTTTTTTATTCAAGGTAATCATGGGTTATTAGCACCACATTGTCCATGAGTCATGTAGTTTTTTACACATTCATATAAAATAGGTTACTCTCTTTTATCTGGTATTTCTATTGAAAGTATCTGATTTATAGAATCATTTATTGATATTTTATATTTATATTGAAGGAATATAGGTATATAGACATGAGACGGGCCAGGTTTTTGAAATTCAATGGTGTGTACACCTGTATAAATAAATAGATCAATGTTACTTGTATTTATTTATTAAAAAGGCTATAGTGAAATATTACAACGAATTTGAAGATAAAAAATGATACATTCTTGATACTTTCCAAAAATAAACCCATCTTTTAAATATTTCATTAAATGGTCAACATTGACATTGAAAACCCTTGATAATATTTTGTGGACAATCCGTTGGATGGAGGTTCTAACTTTTAAGAAATCATGTAATGTCAGGATAACACGGGTTGCATGTGAAAGTGAAGAACGAATATAGATAGCGAACCTAGTTAAAAATTTTCATTTCATCATGATAATTCTGAATAATGTATCTTGGCATATTAGTTAATGATAAAGGAAAAATAATATGTTTTCTGTAAAGTATACCATCACATCACCTATGATGTAATCTTCTTACAAAACACTATATAACTCAACTCTTAATTGTTTTTTGTTAAATATAATGAAGTAACAATGGTAATATTCAACCATTGTATATGCATTAACTAAAAAATTTTGTAAGATTCATCTTGAATGTAAGAGTATCACGTGTTGATTTTGTCTGAATTGAAGCTGGCATGCAAAGTACTCTCTCATTGTTACATTGTGAACTTTTGAAGTTATGGAAGATGAATTGTGATAAACATAATTATTATAATACCCATATTTACAAGTGAAAAATATTATGGGATATTAAAACTAAAGATATAGATGATGAAGTTCATCTATACATTTCAAATCACCTAACCGTGTTTGTATAATGATATATCTGTCCTCATTAACATCTTCAATATCACAAATTATTAGCATAAAAATTTGTGATGATTTTGGAATGTTGTATGTATGTGAATCTAATCCCCTTCATCTAATTATCCCTATATTATACATTGGTATAGAATTTGTATCGAATAAATTCCTTAAAGTTATTGATGTTTCAAAGGATAAAATAACAATTGAGAAGGGGGGGTTGAATCAGTTGTTCAATTTGATAAGTTTCAATAAATTTTAAAAACTTAACCCATAAAACATGTTAAGATATAGTTTATTATCATATTTTTATAAATAAACATTCATAAAAAATTAGGAAAAAAGTAAATCACACAATATTTACAAGGTTTGGCCTTAGTGTGAGAACATACATCCTTGTCAAAGTCACTCCCGTGGGTTTATAGAAATACATTATTATGAATAAGTAAATACAACTTGTTCCAAATCCCATTAGACACATTCTATCTCCTTATAGGAAAGATTATATTGAACCCTATATGTTTACTAAGTTTTTTACAAAACAACTGATCAAAAAAAAAGAATAATTATTTGTTCAATTTTCTCCAAAAAAGATCATTCTTGATGAGATTTTTTTGGATCTAATTTTCTCAATCTGATGAGGTCAATAAGATTTTCCCTTACTTATTATGAACTTCTCAAACTCAACTGAAATACTCAATCTGATCTTCCTCAGTCCGATTAACTTAATACGATGGAATCAATATGATGAACCCCTTCTCAAACTGTAAAACTCAAACTCTTCTTGAACATTCAATATGATCTTCTCAATACGATGTTTCTCAATATGATTCTCTTGTTCAGTAAATAAAACCTTCAAGTGTCTGATCTTCTTCAGAGATCTCAGTCCGAAAATAACTTTCACATGAATTCTTCATCGCTCTGCCTTTTCTACTTATGTAAAAGTTACAATGAATGAAATATCTGAGAAACTATTTATAGGAAACTCAAAAAATAAAATTAGGATTCTTGAAAACTTTACCCACTTCCCCAATTTACAAAAACTATAAAAAACAATCAGATTTAAACTTTAAATTCGATTTCATCAATCCTCCTCGGATTTATCAAAGATTTATAAAAAATTAATTTCATGTTTGAAATCTTCAAATCATTATATAAAACTTCTGGAATCTTTTTTTTATGTCCTCTTTGTAATTAGATCATTATGACTTCTATTTATTTTTTAGATCATTACAATTTGTTTCCTACTCATCTCTATATTTATTTCTCAAATCATTACGATTTCTATTTCTTTCTCAGATCATTATGATTTTTTTCCTTATTATCTCATTATGATCCCTTTCATCCTCAACTCATTACAATTTATATTTCTTTCTCAGCTCATTATGATTTATATTTCTTTCTCAGCTGATTATGATTTTTGTTTTTTTCTTAGATCATTAAGATTTCAATTCATTTCTTAGCTCCTTACGATTTATATTTTATTATTGGCTTATTAGGATTTATATTTCTTTATCAACTCATTACGATGGACTTATTCACTCTACAACTTTTAAATTCATCAAACTTCACAAGATTTAAACTGTCTGGCATATTACAACTTCTGAGTTTGGTACTTCTGGAAACGATAAAATACTTACAATTCCTCCATTTCATAAAAATATTTTATCATGAGTATGTTTCATGATTTATGAGAACATCATGATTAGAAAACAATCATCTGAAATATTTAGAAAGTTTTAGAACTTTATAACTCCTGACTTCACTTTCTTCAACAAACCTCTTTAACATCATTACGAATTTCATTATTAAAAACATTAAAACCTGGGTTTGAAAACCCATTTCCAAAAAACAAAAAACTTTTCTCCCATTTATGTTTAGGTTTGAAAAATCAGAAACTTTCAACCTTCTTATAAAACTCAATACGATGGACTGGGTCTGATTCCTAAAAAACAAAAACAGTCTTATACAAAAAGGTTGGTTGTTAACAAATACAAAAACTTTGTTAAAACAATTTATCACAAAGGTTCTACAATCCTCCCCTTTGGATTTGTTAACAACCCTTGTTAACAACATTTCCAACTATCAAAATTTTTTCACAACTCAACTTTTGTAAACAACTCAAGTTTTTTTACTTTTATCAAAACATAGCCTTTCTCAAAAGAGAGTGTCCTAAAACCACACTACTATATAAAGTAACGATTTTTAAGGAATTACATCCCTCAATGGAAATTAAATTTTACAGCCATGTAAAGATAAACCCCCCTCACTTTTATTTTTTCCTATCACTTTTATTTTTATCCCCCCCCCCATTTTATGATAAACAAAACCTCAGATTGATAAAAGAAAGATAAGTAAAAACTTCTCACTAAATGAAAAGTTGTTACATCCCCCCCCCCATTATCAATATAATCCAAAGCATGGTCGGGGTTCTTCCTTACAAGGTTTTCATGACCCCCTCCCTCCAAAGATTCCCCTACTGAGCTATAAATGAAGGAAGATATATAATGACCCCTGAGTCCTGCCTCCTGTAAGCCCTAGGGTGATGACCATCACCAGGGGTATAGAATCTCATGAAATGGGAGGAATTTCCCTTTTATAAGAAAACAATATCGGTAGATAAGATGATTCATCCCAAAACAACTCCAAGACATATATATATATATATAAGAAATCAAAAAACCATACCACATTCATGTTTAAAATATAACTGTTATAAAACAAATGTCTACAAAGTAAATACCAAAAACATGGCTAAGAAGTGACACAATAATTGTCCCCATATTCGACCTAGTAATGCCCATCACGGTCCACGTAGTTCTATTGGAAACCTAAAATTAGTTGTATATATGTAGGGTGAGCATACAAGTATACTTAGTATGAAAAAACCAATGTCTCTCATGCACAAGTGGAAGAATCATACTAATAAGCCTGTGAGAAAACAACAGAAACCAACAACACCTGGAAAGGAATACTACCCATCCAATCCTCACCAAGGCACACTCACCAAATAATACAAGTCAGGTAATTTAATATACCAAGCACAAAGATGTTTTGGTACTCCACATCACTTCCAACTGGCTAATTGCTAATACCCTAATGACAAACGTCTCGGTGCTTCCACACTCTTCCACAAGCCCCATCTCACAACCCATCCACACACACTTGGGACTCAGAGCTAGACCTACAGCCTAGGAATATGAAGCTCACCACATCCCACCTGCACACACTTGGGCCACTACAATACCATATCCCACTCACACACACCTGGGCCACAACCATACCACATCCTAGAGACACCTGGGAAGAGCACCACATCTCATACTATAGACACCTGGGAAAGCATACCTCACCTGCAGACACCTGGGCCTCACAAGCGTACCAAAACCTGCCCAAAGAATCTTAGGCTACAAATGCATAGAAGAGGGAGTAGGAAGAGACAACAATTATCCATCCATCCTCCCACCAGGATGTTGGGAAAATTCACCCTCCCCCATGACAATGGGGGAGTTCGGAACATAGTGCTCAACTAGGGTGGGGTTCGTATTGAAAACACAAGGAAAATATAGGTATACATATTTAGTATCAAATACTCAAGCCTAACCTATGGGTTCTTCCTAAATAAACAACTATCCCACAAAACCGCTTTTCTTCTACCTATAAATGAACAACTACACAATAATCCACAATTCAATTCATAACCCCAACCAACTCATTTAACCAAATATCTTTCATTATTAAGAAATACTATTTATTCATTCTATCCCTACCCAAGAAACTACCAACCAAAACACGCAACAATCCGCACAACATAAACCACGTAGAGGAAGAATAACCATAGTAAAGCAGCTCACTTCATATTTCCACTCTGTTTAACACCCATACCAACAACTTCCATCGTCGTTATTCAAATTCATTCCTCCCAATCCATCCTATAAATAAGAAAACCCTCGGATCACATTAAAACATAGCAACACATCTCATCACAACCAAACCCAATATCCCCACTATATAACAACACCACACCCATCACACCCAGTAACATAAACATAGCACAAACCAAAATTGCAGCCCCACTACTCTAACACTACCCATCCATTCCACAATCAATAAATATCTCAGCTTGAGATTCCATTACACCACCCATATCACCCCAACTTACAATAGTGGTCTCAACCTCAGCACCACACAAACACAAAAGGAACAATACAGAACAAAACTGCATAAATCACAGATCAACACCAGACAAGGCATGGTGTATTTTGATTTAGAAAACACTCGTTCTTTAATTCCACTTTGATAATTCAGGGGTTATCATAGAAAAAGTATGATCCTGAGGCATCCATTTATTTTACTGGTTATACGTGGTTAAACAATTGCATATATACACAGCTATTCAACACATGATAAAAAAGTCATTACAAGTCATCCCGAGTGCAAAAACAAAGACCACTAATGACCAATATTTTCATACATCCCATATAACTCACAATATCAACAAAATAGAAGTATGACTCACTTTTTCCCAACCCATGTTTATTAGTTTAAATCCAATTCAATTATATTTATTAAATTTGGATTCAAATGCCCTCACATGGAAAAAATTCACACACCCACCCTGTATGATACACAAATAAAAGGGATGAAGGGATTCCGACCTCAAGAAACAGACGATCAACACCCCCTCCTTTGGCCAAACAGGGGGTGTGCAAGGCTCTAGGGAAATGTGATCCAAGGGTGAAACAAAGATGCATGGATCCTCATAGAATAAATGTTTTGGGGATGCTCGGTAGTAAAATTAAAGAAAAAGGTACATGAAATAAAGGTTATCAGCTTTAGAAAGGCTACATCCTATATCAACAGAATAAACAATTTCAAAATCCATTAAAGTCAAATCACGATCAATTGACTATCTAAGGACCTATCGAGAATTAGGGATTTGAAGATATATTTTACTTCCTTTAAAATGGCTTAAAAAACACTTATACATGGTTTTAAACTCATTTTACATCAAATAAAACGTTAAAGGGTATAATTTGGAAAAACTGGGAAAAGATGGAAATTTTGACAAACTGTCGAAATGACTCGTCATTAGGCGAGTCACCGTACTAAGTGAATAATGGGTGGGTCATTGATGGATTACTTGCCACTATACGAGTCACCGGTGTGAGCTACCGGTGACGAGCTACTGATGGCAAGTCACCATTCGGTGAGTCACCATTCAGTGAGTCGTCATTCAGCAAGTCACTGTTCGATGAGTCACCATTCGATGAGGCATGGTTTTGTGAGCTACTATTTGGTGAGTCACCATCACGACTCACCATCGTGACCCACCTTCAGGGAATGACCATCAAAAACTCACCATCAATGAGTCGCCGTTTTGAGTCACCAATGCGACTTGACATTAGGATGACCTACCTTCACCACTTACTGGTGGATGACTCACTATCATATGAGCTACCATTGGAAAAACCATATTTTTTACAAACTCTTGAAATGATATACCGTGACCTCCCAAAACACCTCAAATGAAAAATTTTCAAAAAATAATGAATAGGGGAGGTCCAATACATTACGTCAGATACCTATCAAACTATTCTCACCCTTGATAATTCAAAAGAAACCCTGAAGAAATAGGGGTCCCAACAACCAGCTCGTAAGATAACTCTCAAGGATCTTACTATAATTGAAACACTACTACAATTTGGACATCCCAAGGCCCAAAAATAAACCACCCTATATTGTTTGAAATATATATTGAATCCTCAACATCCAAGAACACATACTCTAACACCTACTACACCAACTGGCCACAAGACACACTACAAAAGCACCGAAATCTACACTGTTTGAACATATGAATTAGGTAATTCCTTCCTCCATGTCAAGATATTATCTGCTCTGGGTGACACTGACTCGTCCACATATGATTAATCACATATCAATTAATTAATCTTGATTAGGAATCTATTCTTCCCCTATCCATTGTTAGGAATTTATCGCACACCATGAAACAAGGAAACAACTCGTCTCATAACAAACAAGGTTCAAGCATTACATTAAAAAGGTAAACACAACAATGAAAAACTCAGATAAACATTGGGCATTGGGCATGAATTTGAGTCTCCCATTCCTAAGTACTCTCCTCCAGGACACCATGCCTTAACAATACACGGACCAAGGGAATGGTATGTCCATGCAGAACCTTCTCCCGATGATCCTGGATCTCTATTACCCGCTCCACGAACGTTGTGTCGTCTTTGACATCCAACTCTCCCCAGTCAATGGAATGAGATTCATGATGAAGATACTGACGAAGATGGTAGATATGAAAGACGTCACAGACCTTCTCCAACTATAGTGGCAGCTCCAACTGGTATTCCACCTTTCTAAATCATCCCAACACCTCAAAGGGTCTGATGAACCTGGGAGAAAGCTTGCTCCCTCTGTCGAACCTCTGATACCCACATCAAGGGGAAACCTTTAAGAACACATGGTCCCTAAACTCAAACTCCAAGGTCCTCCTCCTGTGATTAGCATACAACTTCTTCTGGTCATTTGATTATTTCATGCTCTCATGAAAAAGATGAACCTTCTTCGTCATACTCTTCACGACCTTGGGACCAAGAGAAACTATCTCCCCAACCTCTGTCCATCACAAAAGAGAACGACAGGGTCTTTTGTATAAAGCATCAAATGGATCCATTCTAATGGAAGAGTGATGGATATTATTATAGGAAAACTATACCAAGGTAAAGTGTCTCACCCACGATCCACAAAGTTCCAAGACGCATGCCCACAACATGTCCTCCAACATTTGGATGGTCCACTCTCCCTGCCCATCTGTCTGAGGGTGGAAAGCACTGCTGAGGCATAATTGAATGCAAGAAGCATACTTCAGTCCCTTCCAGACATAGGAGGTGAAACATGTATCTCAATACAAAATAATAGATCTCGAAACTCTAGACATCCACTCCACCTCATCCACATACCACCTAATAAAGGAATCCACTTCACCCGACTCCTTAATCACTAAGAAGTGATCTAATTTCATCAGTTGATCCACTACTAAATAGATATCATCGCAACCTCCCTGGGCCCTGGGTAATCCTTTGATGAAATCCATTGAGATGTCATCCCATTTCCACTTAGGGACATCTAAGGGCTAGAACAAACCACCAGGTACACGATGCTTAGCCTTTATGTGTCGTCACACTATGCACTTTGTCACAAACTCTACCAATGCTTGCTTCATCCCAGGACACCAAAACTGATCCCTAAAGCCATGGTACATTTTATAAATTCTTGGGTGTACCATTAATGTTGATCTATGCAAATCACATAAGACTCCCTCATGCATCGCCACTAGAAAAAATAGAATTCCACAGAATATCATCCAATTCTGACCATCCTCTGTTCATCCCTTCGTAGCATCAAACTAGTCAACATGATTGCACATCACCTCTGCCTCTAAGTCTCCCCACCGAGACTCCTCCACCTATTGCATTAGAGTAGAATTCACCATCATCTAAAATAGATAGAATTTGCCTCCATCTATTCCTCTATCTATGTGAAAGGTGACCAACTCCTCCATCACCATCCAAGCATATGAAGATTCTCAAACTACCTCATTCTACGAATTCCTAATCAAAGCATTATCCCCAAAATTTCCCTTTCCTTAGGTGTATAAGATTTCAAAGTCATAGTCCTAGATAAACTACTTCCACATCAATTTATGCAAGTTTAGATATCACTGGGAAAAGATATACCTCAAGATCTTGTGAGCTGTGAAGACCCAAAAGTGATCCCCAATGAAATAATACCACCACAACTTCAGCATGCACATAACCGCCACTAGCTCCAGATCATGGGTGGTATAATTACGTTCATGGGGACATAACATCCTATACTCAAAAGATATCACTCCCCATTGTTGCATCATCATGCATCCAAAAACCAGATGGGAAACATTACAAAATACCTCAAACATCACCCCTTCATCTGGAAATTAGAGCACTGGAGAACTGACAAATTTCCCCTTTAGATAGTTGAATGTTTCCTGACACTGCTCACTCCACAAAAAATCCTGGACCCTTCTGGTCAGAGTTTTCAATGGGGCTGCAACTCCAAATAAATCGAATACAAACCTCTAGTAATAACCTACCAGACTGAGAAATTGTGAACCTCTGCAACATTTTTGGGTGATTTCCAAGAAAAACGTCTTCGACCATCAACAGGTCCACTACTATACCCTACTGAGACACCATATGTCCAAAGAAGTGTACCTCTCTTGTCCAAAACATACACTTTTAAATCTTCCCATAGAGCTGGTGGCATTGAAGGACCTCCAAGATAGTCTTAAGATGCTTGATATTCTACTCCTATAACTTCGAGTAGATCAGGATGTCATCGATGAATAAAATGATGAAATGGTCTAGGAACTCACGGAAAATGGAGTTCATGAGAACCATGAACACAATCGATGTGTTCCTAACACCAAATGACATAAACATGAACTCGAAGTGCCCATACTTTCACCTGAAATAATTCATCAGGATACCACCCTCTTTCACCCTCAGATGGTGATATCTAGACCGCAAATTGATCTACGAGAACTGTGGGGGACACTCCCTATTTGGGAGTCTCCTTTTTCGGCAGGAGACTTATCCCTTCGTTGGCAGCCAACCCAACCGGAACAGCTTCTTTCGTGGACTGCCACAGGTGGAGGGTAGAAGATTCATGGGTAGATAAACTACCCACCAACTGGGAGAAGACTGTTTTTATTCTTCTTCTATTTAAGGGGATGAAAATCCCAAGGTTTAAGGAGGTGTAATCTGGGTGTGTGGTGTGTGTTGTAATCCTCCATCGAGAACCGGAGAGATGTGAATAGAGAAGAGCCCCTATTTCTCCCGTGGACATAAGAAAATCGATGAACCACGTTAAATCCTTGTGTGTGGCTCCGTTTGTTCCCATTTTTGTGTGTTTGAGGTACCACACACCTCCGCTGCGCCCCAAAAAATGGTATCAGAGGCGAGTCGGAGCAAACAGAGGTGAATCGGTGAGGCGATAATGATTTTTCCAGTGACCAGAAAATTGAAAGTGGTCAGAAAATTTTTCCGAGGCCAGATCCATGAAGAGGACGGTGATATGATTCCAACAATGCAAGCGATGATAAAAACCAAGTTGAAACGAGCCCGATAGGCTCGGTCAAAGTATGGTCAAACTCGTGGGTGAACAGTACCCCCATGCCGGAAAAGCCGGCACTTTTCACGGTGCCGTCAAAAACTCCGGTGAGGTTCTGGCCGGAACTCCGGTGCGACACGTCAGCGCCACGTCAGCGGGTGATATGGACCGTTGAATGTGTTTTGACCATATCTCGGTCAATTGGTGTCTGATTTCGGTGATCTAGGAGTTTATTCCGACTATTTCGACCATTCTGGATACATCCTTGTAGTTAGTTTTTCAAAATTCTCACTCTATTAGGTGGTTTCAGAAGGGTGCGGCATCGACAGTGGTGATCGCGTTTTGCGACAGCGACGATGACGGGTGGTGGAGCACTACCAAGATTTGAAATTGAGAAGTTTGATGGTTGAAAAAAATTCGGCTTGTGGAAAAGCACGGTGAAAGATCTTTTGGTGCAGTAGGGAATGATCAGACTGTTGATCGGAGAAAGGCCCGAGGCAACTAGTGTCAATGATTGGGAAGATATCAAGATGCAAGTCGTTAGCACAATTCGACTATGTCTAGAGAATAAGGTAAAATACTCGGTGTTGGACGAGACCTCACCAAAAGTGATTTGGGAGATGTTGGAGCAGCGGTATATGGTGAAGTATCTCACCAATAAATTGTTTTAAAGAAGAAACTGTACCAATTGTGCACGGATGAGGGAGTGAATTTGTTGGATCACACCAATGAATTCAACAAGATCCTGACGCAATTATTGGGGCTCGGTGTGAAGGTTCGAGAAGAAGACAAATAAATTTTTCTTTTGTCATCCCTACCAAGCTCATTTGATGGGCTTGTGACTGCATTGATCTTGGGGAAGGAGACATTGAACCAGGATGAGGTGATGACGTCACTTCAAGATTCTAAGGCATTCCGAAGGCCCACGACACATTCAAGAGAGAAAATCATGGTGATGCGAGATGATCTGCATGGGAGGAGACGACATCGGAAGTAAGAAGGTAAATAATGGCAGCCAAAGTCAAGAGGATGCGATCCAAGTGAAATCACATGTTTCTGGTGCGAGAAGAAGGGTCACTATAAAAGTGATTGTGGAGAGCGCAAACGGTACGTTGCTGGGAAGAATAATTTTGAAGAGGAGGATGTGAACATCACAGGATTATCAGCTGATGATGAAATATGTGTGACAATGGGAAGCATGCACTCAAATGAGAGAGTTGAATGGGGATAAGTGTAGTTTAATTACTGCAAAAGATACGGGAACATGAAGCGGGAATACCGATTTCTAAAGAGGAAGAATGAGCGGGCTCCAAATCCAAAGGAAGATGGATGGGTTCTAGATTTGGGGAGCTCGGCACACATATGTATGACGAGAGGTACATTTGATACTTTTCATCAGGTTCGAGACATGGTGATACTTAGTGATGGGTCAATATGCAAGGTTCGAGGAGTCAGGATGGTGAAATTGAAGACACCCGATGGAGGAGTTCATAAACTGGCTGACGTGAAATTCATTCAGAGGATGAGACGGAATGTTATATCATTGAGTAGGCTCGATGCAAGAGGGTTCAAGATTTCCATAGCAGGTGGAGTGTTGGAATTCTCACGTGGGGATGCAGCGATATTTACTGGGAAGGAGTCCCAAGGGTTGTATCATTTGATGGGGACCATAGTCAGCCCGAGATCGAGTGAAGATGGTGGAAGTGTCACGTCATATAGCGTGAAGAAGCATGTTCGATTTACTGATGAAGTTTTCAACACCTGCAAGGAGACTGCAGTTCAAGATTATACCCCAAATTGGTCGCGAGGGGGAGATTTGTAGGGCCATTCCCTATTTGGGAGCCTCCTTTGTCGGCAGGAGACTTCTCCCTTGGTTGGCAGCCAGCCCAACCGGTACAGCTTCTTTCGTGGACTACAGCAAGCAGCGGGAAGAAGATTCATGGGTAGATAAACTACCCACCAAATAGGAGAAGATTGGTTTTCTTATTCTTCTATTTAACGATATGAAAATCCCATGCCTGAAGGTGGTGTAATCTGGGTGTGTGGTGTGTGTTATAATACTCCATCGAGAACCAGAGAGACATGAATAGATAAGAGCCCCTATTTCTCCCGTGGACGTAGGAAAATCACTGAACCATGTTAAATCCTTGATTTTTGCTCTGTTTGTTCCTGTTTTTGTGTGTTTAAGGTACCACGCACCTTCGCTGGGCCCCAAAAAGAACCAACATGATCCCCTCAGATGGTCTAAAAGATCATCTATCCTCAGGAGAGGGTAACGGTTCTTGATTTTTACCTGATTCAACCTCCAATAGTCTATGCAAAACATTAGACCACCAAATGCCTTTTCAAAAACAAGACTGGAGAACCCCATGGTGACACACTAGGCCAAATAAAACCCTTCTACATAAAATCATCTATCTAAATCCTCAACTCCCATAGCTCTAAAGGTTCCATCTGATAAGGATCCATCAAAATTAGAGAATCACCAAGCTGTAAGTCTATCCCAAATTCGAAATCACGTTGAGGGTATAGTGTCACAACCTACTTAGGAAAAACATCCAATAACTTCCCAACAATGCTGGTAACCTCCTCCATCTCATCACTTACTAATTCCACTGACATCTCGGCCAATAAAGAAAGAAGATGCTAGACACACCGACCACCCACCTGATAGCTCCGCTCACTAGCGAAGGCCATGTTGACCATCTATGTATTAAAACAGGACACTTCTCTTGAAGCATCTGATAAAAACATTAACAGAGTACAACAAGTCGATGCCAAGGATGACATCGTATAGTTTCATCTATAATAGGAAAAGATCCACATGGGACTCATGCAGTCTCATCATTAGCCTACATCCCTGACACACATAAAACAAGTTGGTATGACCTCTAACTGGTAAAATCAATACCAAGGGCATGAGAAGTCTCTCCACATCTAGTCCCAGATCATGGGCTAGACCAAGTGCAAAAAAAGAGTGTGAATCTCCTGAATCAAACAAGTCACAAGAAAGAGTACTGAACAAACTGATTGTACCTAGAACGATCTCTAGCCCTACTGGGACTGCTGCCTCTATGGCATATAACTAACCATGATCAGGTCCTCTTCCCCTCTGCAGACAATGACCTCTTTGGCCACTCCCAAGTCAAGTTCCCTTAGGAACACCCTAATGTTAGCCTCTACCTACTCCTCCCCTCGGTGGAGTGTGAGCATGTTGTCCCTACTACTGGAACTTCTTTACCGGTAACTACTTCTGAGGCGGGTGATGGACCTACCCACCTCCGTCATATTGATCTCGAATATCCATTGGGAACTAACTCTGAAGATGGAAACAGGTTCCACAAATGAAGCAACGCAATCCCAAGTTCACGGGAAAAGCACGTAGACCTGAAGGCTGAAACAATAACAACTGAGGTCGACACCCAACTAAACAAAACTTGAAAGGCCCCGGTTCCAGAGACATGTCATTAGTATAATTTCCCTTAGAAGAACCCTACTGGATCCCCTCTCATAGTAAACCACCTCACGAGTTCATCCTCTCAACTACTTATGCCTTCTTCTGGACCTCCAAGTACATCGGTAAGGTAAAGGGAGTAACCACTTACTGGAGAGAAGGAATAAGTTCCTTCTCAAAGAATATCACATGAGACTCCTCATCTGGAAATATATTTAGAGCAAAGAAAGTGAGATCCTTGAACTTGATCCCCAGATCTCGTACCAACATACTCCCTTACTGGAGAGAGAGTAACTCCTTCCTTTTCTCAACCTTTATGGTGGATGAAAGAAATTTCATCTGAAACCGCATCTCATAGTCAACTCACAAAACATCATCCTCTTTCCTCTCTACTCGGTACAACATCCACCAATGATGTTTAACTCCCCATATCAGGCTCACTTCCAGAGGAACCCAGTGCTTCGTCTGATCCTGGATTAAACTAAAGGTGATCACAAGCTCCTCGAGCCATCTCTCCATCTCCATATCCAATATTCTACCCTCAAACATCACTAAATACTACCACTAGAAAGAACATAACATATTATCCAACTTATCATCATCCTCTACTCGATAAACCCTCTGTTGATCGACCAGGTTATCCTATTGTACCTCCCCTACCTGCACTACACACAGATGATGACTGGGTGCCATAGCTGAAAAGGGAAAAAAGGAATTACTAAGCCTGAGTAGTATGGAATTTTATTTAAGATTCATTTCAATTCATTTAACTAATTTCTTTATCCATTTAAAATTTCCCAAAACTCCCAAATTTAAAAAAAAACACAAGTCACTATGATGCATATACCTTTCCTAGGGTCTCTACCCTGCAAATGGTGTAGCCTCAATTGGTCTTTCGGTAGGATCAGAGTACTTACATCGGATCACAGGGGAAACTAAAATCATGTGTCCTAGTTGTTCTTCCCTAGATATGTCATGTACCAAGATCATATAACACTGTTTCCCTACCAACCCATGCAATCATCACTGTTCCTAACTCCAGACTCCATCATATCTCTCAACCATCACCCGTGGATACCATTCTGTCACAACCCCTTCCTCCAAAGATGCCCCACCTAAGCTGGCAATGAAGGAAGAGAGATAATGACCCATGATTCCTGCCTCCAGTAGTCCCTATGGTGGAAACTAGTACCAAGAGTATATAATCTCATGTAATGGGAGGCATTACCCTTTTTATATGAAAAAAAACCAGGAGAGAAGATGGTTTAACCGAAAACAACTCCAAGACACACACACACACACACACACACACACACACATATATATATATATAAGAAAGAAAAAACCATCCCACATTCATGTTTAAAATATAACTGCTAAAAACAATTCTCTAAAGTAAATACCAAAAACAAGGTTAAGAAGTGACATGACAACTGTCCCCAAATCCGAGCTTGTAATGCCTTGCAAGGTCCATGTAGTCCTCCTGGAAACCTAAAAGAATTTTTATATATGTAGTGTGAGCATACAAGTATACTCAGTATAAAAAACCAAATTCTCTCATGCACAAGTGGAAGAATCATACTAATTCGCCTATGAGAAAACAATAGAAACCAACAACACCTAAAAAGAAATACTATCCATTCCATCCTCACCAAGGCACAGTCACTAAATGATGTATGTCAAGTTAAGTAATATAATAAGCACATCGAGGTTTGGGTACCCCACACCACTTCCCACTATTTACCCACTCATAACCTAATGAAAAATGTATTGGTTCTTACACACTCTTCCATAAGCCCCAAGTCACAACCTGTCTTCTCACACTTGGGCCTCAGAGCTAGTCCCACGACCTAGGCATATGAATCTCACCACATCCCGCTCGCATGCACCTGGGCCACAACCATAAAACATCCTGTCCGCAGACACCTAGGCCACAACCATACCACATCCTGAAGACACCTGGGAAGAGCACTACATCCCATACTATAGACACCTGGGAAAGTATACCTCACCTGCAGACACCTGGTCCTCACAGGCTCACCATAACCTACCTCATGAATCATGGGCTACTAATGCCTAGAAGAGGGGTCAAGGAAGAGCCAATAACCTTCCATCCATCCTCCCACAGGGATGTTGGGAAAAGACACCCTCCCCCGTGACAATGGGGTGTTTGGAACATAGTGCTCAATTTGGGTGGGGTATGTATAAAAAATAAAAGGAAAATATAGGTATATATATTTAGTATCAAACACTCAAGCCCAACCTATGGGTTATTCCCAAACAGACAACCAGCCTACAAAACCACCTTTACTGCTACCTCTAAATGCATAACTACACAACAAGTCCCAATTAAATTCATAACCCTAAACAAATAATTTAACCAAATTTCATTATTTATTAAGAAAACCCATTTATTCATTCCATCCCTACCCGGGAAGCTACAAACCACAACAAGCAACAAGACACACAACATAAACAACTTAGATGAAAAATAACCACAATAAAACAACTCACTTTATATTTCCACTTCATTTAACACCCATACCAACCACTACAATAATAATTCTTCAAATTCATTCCACCTAATCCATCCTATCAATAAGAAAACCCCCAAATCATAGTCAAACTCAGAAATACATATCATCACAACCAATCTTGACAACCCTACTGTATAACAACACCACACCCATCACACCCATTAACATAAACATCGAACAACCCGAACCTGCAAACCCGCTGCTCAAACACTACCCATCCATTCCATAATCAGTCAATATCTCAACCTGAGATTCCATTACACCACCTGTATCACCCCACCTTACATTCGTGCTCTCAACCTTATCACCACACAACCACAGAAGGCACAAGGCAAAACAAAACCACACACAACTACACCAGACAAGGTAGGTTGTATTCATATTTATCAAACACCCATTCTTTAATTCCACTTTGTTAATTTAGTGGTTATAATATAGAAATTTTTATCTTGAGGCCTCAAATTATTTAACCAGGTTTATGAGGTTAATTAATTGCATATATATACAACTATTCAACACACTATCAACAACAATCCATCACAAGTCATCCTGATTGAACAAACAAAAACCACTAATGACCATGATTTTTAGTAGGCATACAACCCATACAACTCAAAATATTAATAAACCACAAAACAAAATCAAGTGTCACTTTTTTCCATAAATTTTTTATTGGTTTTAAGTTGATTCAATTTTATTTATTAAATTTGGATTCAAATGCCCTCACATGGGAAAAATTCATACACCCACCCCACATGATACACAAATAAGAGGGAAAAGGGGATCCCTACCTTAAGAAACAGATAATGAACACCTCCTCCTTGTGCCAAATAGGGGGTGCATAAGGCTCCAGGGAAATTTGATCTAAGGGTGAAACATAGATGCACAGATCCTCAGGGAAAAAAGGTTCTAGGGATTCTTGGTAGTAAAAGTAAAGGGAAATGTATAAGGGAAAAAGGGTTCCAACTTTAGAAAGACCAGATCCTATATCAACTGAATAAATCGTTTCAAAATCCATTAAAATTTGATCACAATCAAAACTATTCTTTTTTACTATCTAAGGACCTCCTGAGTGTTAAAGATTTAATGATATATTTTACTTCTTTTGAACTGGTTAAAAACACTTAAACATGGTTTTAAACTCATTTTATGTAAAATAAAACGTTAAAGGGGTGAATCTGGAAAAACTAGGAAAATTTGGAAATTTTGACAAACTGTCGAAATGACTCAGCGTTAAGTGAGTCACCATCACGAGTCACTGGTGGGTGAGTCACTAGTGGATGACTCACCACTAGAATAGTCACCAGTGTGAGCTACCAGTGATGAGATTCAAATGGTGATGCACCATTAGCCGAGTCACCATTCGGTGAGTCCCTGTTCGGTGAGTCACCGTTCAGCGAGTTACCGTTCAGTGAGTCACTATTCGGAAAGTCACCATTTAGTGAGCTACTTTTCAGTGAGTCACCATAAAAACCCACTATCAATGACTCACTATCAGTGAATCACTGTCAGTGATTCACTGACATGACTCACTATTGGGATGACCTACCATTTTCACATATCGGTGGATGACTCACCGTCAGATGAGCTACCATTGAAAAAAATGGATTTTTAAAAAACTCTTGAAATGGCCTACTATGGCCTCTCAAATGACCTCAAACACCAAATTTTCTAATTTTAATGGACTGAGGAGGTTTGGTCTATTACAGAAGTCTAGGAATTCATAGATATTGGAGTAGAAACATCTTTAGATTATTCCATACCAAAATTCTTTAACAATTCCTTGTAATAATTTTCTTGAGATAAGAAAATGTATTTTTCCTTTTGTTGAACTTGTGATACAAGTAAAAAAGATAATTATACCAACATAGAAATTTAAAAATTTGTCTTCATTTCCTCATAAAAGTTTTTAAAAACATCTTCTATATCCCAAAAAATATATATCCTCCACACAATCAACTATAATTAGAGTTCTTGAAACAACATCTTTTACATATAAGTTGTTATTAACTTTTCCTTTTGAAAAGATCAAAATCCACTAACAATTTTCAAGTTTATAATACCATGAACATAGATCTTGTTTCATCCTATACAAATATTTCTTAAATTTAAAAACTTTGTTTTCATCCTCATTATATAGAAACCCACAAGTTTGTTCAGTGTAAAATTATTCCTGAATCTCACCATTTAGGATAGGTAGCTTTAAATCCATTTTATAAAATTTGTAATTCTAATGTGAAACCATAGAAAGAAAAATTCTAATAGTTTTAAATATTGAAACTGGGGAAAAATTTTATTCAAAATCCACACCTTCCACCTGTGTATAGACTTTACAAACAAGCCTGGATTTTTTTCTTGAAACTTCTCTATGATCATTCAACTTGTTTCTATAAATTCAATTTGTTCCAATAACATTTTTATTTTCTATCCTTGGAAAAAGTTCTCATGTTTCATTTTTCTCAATTCGATCCAACATTTCATTCATTGAATCCACCCATTCATTACATTGAATAAATTCTGAAACTGATTCTTGTTCAACTTTTGAGATAAGTGAAGTATGATTTTATAATCTCAAATTTTTTCTTATATGAACTGAAGAAATATAATTTCCAATAATGTTTTTTGACTCAACAAGTATTTGTAAGGTATGAAATTTCAAATTTTCTCTCCTAACATCAATTTCATTATCCCACGATTCATCCGAATCTTGATAAAGATGTTTTAACTTACTTTCACTATTTTTAGAAATCTCCATTTTATCCTCCTCATAATTCTCAACAACTTTTGTTAAGGAATTTGTATTTTCAATTACATTCATATAATATGAGTCCACAAACTTTTGTAAAATTTTGTTCCATTATTTGTAACTTCTTCCATTTGGTGAATAACCCATAAATTTTCATTCCTAAGTTTTCTCATCAAACTTTCCTAGATCCGCATTTTTTATTTTAAGTAAACATGGACTTCCAAAAACCTTAAAGTATTTAAATGAAGGTTTTTTTTATTTTGCATTTCATAAGGGGTCATGTTGGATTCTGGTCTCATCAAACATCTATAATGAACATGTAAAATAATAATAACACCTTATTTATAGTAAAACTTTGAAAGTTTATATTTGGTTAACATAGTTCTTCCCATTTCCACAAAACTTATATTCCTTCTTTCTACTACTTCATTTTGTTGTGGAGTATTGAGAGCACCATACTGATGTTTGATACCATGATTTATTAGATAAGTTTTAAAATTATTTCTTGTGAATTAGGTACCATTATCTGTTCTCAACTTTTTTATGGAAACCCAAATTTCCTTCTCAATATCTTTTCTGAAGAATTTGAACATTTAAATATCCTATAACTTGTGATTCATAAACATGATGTTTTTTATCAAAGTGAAATAATAAATAAAAGTGATAATTTATGAATCTCTTTTTTTGATTGATGTCTCATCAGCCCACATAAATCAGAATGAATAAGCTCAAGTGGTCTGGTAGATTGAATCTCAAATCTTTTATGACTTTTGTTAGTCAGCTTCCCTTTTTGACAGGATACACAAACATCTTCTTCTATTCTATTTAATTTTGGAAAGTTAAAAAGGACATAAATTTAGAAATTTTGTTCATAATTTTATATCCAAGGTTCCCAAGTCTTTGGTGCCACAATTTTTTTTCATCTCTAGCACTCGATTAATAGGAGCTATTGAATTATTCTATTTGGAAGATATTCCCACTTGTTCTTTCTCCTTTTGTAATAACTTTTCTATCTTTCATGCTTCTGATTATACAAAAATATTTTCTAAAAAAATTATTTTTCATAGTCACAAAGGTGACTTACACTAATAAGTTATGTTTTAGCTCATCACCAAATAAAAAATTCTTAAATTTCAACTTTTCCACTTCAATCTCAACTATTCTGATTCCTCTAATTTTTAAGGAACTATCATTACCAAAGGTAATTGCTTCTCCATCATGAATTTTGACATGTTTCAATATTTTTATATCACTTTTAATATTTTAAAAACAACCACTATCAAATATCTATGGTTTGTTCCTTTCACTTTCTTTCAAAGTTGTCTCAACAATAAAATATGTTCCCACAACTTTATTATTTTTATATTGTTTTTTCTTCTATCATAAGAAACTTGTTCTAGAAGAAGTTTCATACATATTTCAACCTAATGAATAGAATGCTCACATATTCCAAAAACTTATTACAAACATTCAAATTTATTTTTTGTTGGAAAGTTTCTAACATCTTTAGAATTCATTGTTTCAACTTTCCGTAAGTTATGAATGTTACTCATTTTACTTTCAATAGTTCTTACACTTTGATTAAACCATCTTCATGGTAGAGATAAGTTGTTCCAAAAATTATAAGCTCTATTCCCATAGATTCCAAAACAGTAGCAATAGCCATCAAATCTTGATTTTTATTCCAGAAAGATATTTCTCTATAGAAACTTTTTTTATGTTGGTAACTTCTTTCAGCTCTAAAACACTCAGGACGTGGACTATATTTTATTTTGAGTGAGTTTTCTAATTATGTAGAATTAATAGGTTTATCACATCCTTTATCCACCCAACCATTCCCAACACCTTTTACAGAATCTAAAATTTTAAAAGAATCATATCAAATATTAATTTTGGTGAGTGAATATTTCACATGATTCTCTCATTGAGCCTTCTCAGCAACTTTAGAAGTCTCACCTTTTACTTACAAAGCTTTGTTGAAATCTTCCTTCATCTTTATAAAGGCAATTTCACACTCAAGATGTTTTGATTGAGACTTGTTAACTTCTTCTTCTTTAACTTCCATCTTCTTACTAAGATCTTTAACCATATTTCCCTATTAAAAAATTCCATTTTTGTAACAAAATATCTTCTCAATGTTTTCTTCTTCTTGCATGATGACACGTTTTCTTCCATCAAAAAACTCTTCACAATATTTCTTCATTACTCTAATTTATTTCTTAAGAGTTTTTTTTACTCAAGACATGCAAAAATTTATGCTCTAAGCTGATACAATATATAAGATTCTTCACCACCTTATTCACTATCTAAGGAATATTTTGTTTTCACAAATTTTGAAATGAAGGTTATGAATTTTTTTAAGATTTAATCTTTAGAAGAATTGTGTTTAGTTGAGTTTGTTTTAAATTTATTACTCGACATACTTTTTTTGTTTCCAGTAAACTTCTTCTTGTATTTGTTTGATGACTTTTCTTCTTTATTATTTTTGTACCACTTCTTCCATTAATATTTTTCATCAGAATCATCGTGATATTATCTAAATTTATTCTTGGGGTAATTCATAGAAAAGTGCTTGATTCCACCACACTCAAAACATATGAGAGGAAGTTTAACTACATGTTTTACTCTTCCTATATGATCGTTTTTATAGATAAGAGACATAATATTATCATTCAACTCATTATCTTCCTTATCTATAGACTCATAAGGATCAGCTTCTTCAATATCTTGTATTTTCATCTTTCTCATAGCTTCAAAATCCATTTCATCTTTCATATTCTTTTTAAAAATTGGATCTTTCCTCATTTCATAAGCAACAAAAAAGTTGTGAAATTAATCAAGATATAAATAATTTTATCTTCTAAATAGGAAATTTTAGAATCAAAACCATCCGGGAAGTTTTTCATAAGTTTCTTCACAGTTGTAGAATCTTCCAAGACATCTTTGAATCCTCCGATGTTGAAAAAAAATTCATTTACTCTGGAAAATTATTCATCAATAGTTTCTTCATATATCATTCTAATGTCTTCACACTTACTATTCTATATTTATAGCTTTTCTTCCTTCACTTTATTATTCCCTTCAAAAATACTTTCCAGCTTGTCCCACATACTTATTGAAGTATTGATAACCATTATATTCTGATAAAAATTATCTGATAAGGACATAAGGATTTTATTTCAAGCCTTTCCATCAACTTTAATGTTTATCTTATCAAAAAAGATCATAGAAGCGTCTTTCTCAATAGGTAGAAAACCAATAGTAGTAACATCAAAAACTTCTAGGCCAAGAGATTGGAGATAAGGAATCAACCTATTTTTCTATCTATAATAATTTTTTCCATAAAATGTAAGAATTACTCTACTATTGACAGAATTGATATTATACATGATAAGGATTCAACAAGATAACCCTCCCCCTGATACCAATAGAATTTATAAGGGATCGAATAAAAACTGAGAGGGGGGTTGAATCAATTTTTCACTTTTATAAGTTTCAATAATTTTTAAAAACAAAACCCCTATAACTTGTTAAGATATATTTACTTCTTGTATTTTTAAAAATAATCATGCATGAAAAAGTAGGAAATCAAGTAAATCACACAAGATTTACATGGTTTGATCATAGTGTGAGAACCTACATCCTTTCCCTAGCCACTCCTGTGGGTCTATGAAAATCTACTATTAGGAAGAAGTAAATATAACTTGCTCCAACTCTCGTTAGACACCTTATATATCATTATATGAAAGATTATATTAAATCCCATTAGTTTAGAAAGTATTTTACAAAAAAAATATCCAAAACAAAGAATAATACTTCATTCAATTTGCTCCACAAAAGCTCATTCAGGATCTGAATTTTCTGAATCCAATTCTCTCAATCCGATGAGGTCAATAAGATTATCCTTTACTCAATCTGCACTTCTCAAAATCTACTCAAACACTCAGTCTGATCTTCCTCAGTATGATTGACTCAATATGATGGACTCAATATTATGAACCCTTTCTTAATCTACAAAACTCAAACTCTACTCAAACATTCAATATGATCTTCTCAATACAGTGTTTCTTAGTATGATTCTCTTATCCCGTAAACAAAACCTCCAGGTGTCTAATCTTCTTCATAGATCTTAGTCTGAAAAGAACTTTCACTCAAATTATTTAATGCTCCCCCTTTTCTACTTATTTAAAAGTTACAATGTATAAAATATCTGAGAAACTATTTATAGGAGACTTAGAAAACAAAATCAGAAAACATGAAAACTTTCCCCACATCCTCAAATTTCAAAAACTCTAAAAAATCACATTTAAACTTCAACTTTGACTTATTCAATCCTCTTATGATTTCTCTGAGATTTATGAAAAATCGAATTTCATGTTTGAGCTCTTAAAATATTTATATAAAACTTCTGGAATATTATTTTTAATTCTTCTTCACAATCAACTATTTATGATGTTTGTTTCCTTCTGAGATTATTATGATTTTTTTCTTTCTCATCTCATTATGAACTATTTATTTCTCAATTGATTACAATTTTTATTTCTTTCTTAGCTCATTAAGATTTCTATTTATTACCCTGCTCATTACTATTTATATTTCTTTCTCACCTCATTATGATTTTTGTTTCTTTCTCAACACATTACGATTTATGTTTTTTTCTCAACTCATTACGATTTTTATTTGTTTCTCATATCATTATGATGGAATTCTTCACTCTGATACTTTGAAATTATTAAAACTTCATCAGCTTTAAACATTCTGACATCTTTCAACTTATAAGTCTGGTACTTCTTGAACCAATATAATATTTATGATTCCTTTATTTCTTCAAAAGATTTTATCATGAGTATGTTTCATGATTTATAATAACTTTATGATCAATAAAGTATCATCTGACTTATTTAGAAAGTTTGAGAACTTTCTAACTCCTGAATTCACTTTCTTCAACAAACCTCTTCAGCATCATTATGACTTCCATTCTTAGAAACATCAAAAATTGAGTCTAGAAACCTGTTTTTGGAAAACAAAAAACTTTTCTCCCCCTTTATGTTTGGGATTTAACAATCTTCAACTTTTGAATTTCTTACAGAAATCATTGCGATGGACTGGATCCGATTCCTAAAAAATAAAATCAGTCTTATACAAAAAGGTTAGTAATTAACAAAAACAAAAACATTGTTACAAAATTATTACAAAGGTTCTTCAGTTCTAAATTGATGAATTAACTGATTGCATTTATCAAACATAGACTGTAGGTTTTTTAAAATTATAAAGTTAATATAGGAAGCCATATCATTTTTATTGGATTTGAGGGTAGAATAGTATGTTAAAATTGAAAACAAAAAACAAAAAAATAAATAAAAAATGCATAGGTGAAATATTTTTAAACTACCTCATAGACCAATTTTTGTATACTTTGTTTAAAGTTTCAAAAACATATAATTGGGTTAATTTTGTGGCTTGGATGATAGGTGGAAATAATCTTACAATACAGTGATATTTTTATCTATTGAGCCTCTAAATATAAGTACTACCTCTATTATTCATATAATTATCAATTCTTTCTCCCATTGATGTAAAATATAACATTATGTTGTACAGGTGGATAAGATATTGAAAATTTATTACATAATCTGACTTATCATAAAAATAATGGATTTTAGGCATTCAAGTGGGGTATCAAATTCACATTGTTTGATTTTACCTAGAGAATAACACAATGAAAACCTAAAAGAATTTTTTTCTTTGTATCATGTAACTATTACATCAAACCACTATATAGGGAAACGGTACATGAAATATTTTTAAGGATCACAAATATCCAAGTAATTTGTTTACAATTAATATATTTTGAGTAGAAATGTAAAAGAATAAGAAAACTAAAAAACATAAACTGAAAAAATGTATTGGGTTATACAATACCAATATGTTCAACAAATCTACACCCACTTTCATGTATTTCCATTTTTATTCATTTGAAGACTGGTTTGTGTAATAAGTAATATATTTATAACATTTTTAATATAAATAGTTCATTATAATCAATAATATAATAAAACTTATAGAAATATATAGCTATAATGATTATATAAACTTCACATATGTGCATACCATCATCAAAATCAATGTTGAGTTAATTGTTTAAATTTAATGGTGATGTGTTCTTACAATGCACATATGCTACATTAATATGAATATGATTAAGTTTGAAATGATAATAATTTTTTTTGTAACCACAATAATTTTAGAGAAAACAATCACTACTAATGCAATGTTGACATTGATTGATTACAATCATAAATCAACAATGAACCTATACTTGAGTAAGTTGTGTTGATTATTTATAGATACAGTAAAATATTGGAAGTTAATTGATTAGTATATTGAAAAATATTTATTTTACCATTATCTCACAATTCAGTCAAAGTGAGTTGGCTTGCACTTGGTAAAATAATGACATCAACATATTTAGGGGTTGTGGTAGTAACACTGGATAATTGGTTAGAATATAATGAACTACAAGGAGTACATGGACCTATAATGTGGGCAGAATAATTCTTTAATACATAATCATAACAGAATATTTCAATATAACTTTGTCGTAATGAAAATTTTGGGAATTGAGAAAATAATTAAGAAGATACCTGTAACAGTTTCTTTCATTTTTTTCATACATAATTTTCATTGCATCCTTACCACCTTTAAGGGTAAAGTTTGTTTTGTATTAGAAGTAGTTGTGGGGGATTCATATTGTCATAATGAGTTTTAATCACTTTTCATGTTCATATGGTGAATGATCTTGATCTCATACTATTTTTAAGTTAAAAGTTTGAAAAATAATTAGTGCATATATTTCAATTAAACGATAAGAAGTCATAAATTTTTTTAACCTTATAAGAACGTATCAAAACGTTTATCATAACATATTCCAATGGAAATCATGATGTTGTTCTCATGCCAATTTCAATATTAGGCTTTGGTTATAAGTGAAAATCATGGTCTATTTGGTTTACCGCATTTTTCAAACTATAGTGAATATCAAAACCCAAAATAATGGAGTAACCCTGTAATAGTATTTTTAGATATTTAAAACATTATCATTTTAGATAGTTATTTTCCCCCACCATTGGTGGTGGGGTGTTAAGGGTTTGGGGTGAGGGGAAAGTTGTGGGGTCAAGTCCCTGGGCCTATAATTTACTGCAATTTTCTTCACTGCGTTGTGTTCTGCAGTGGTGGATGTAATCGACCTAGTATTTCATATATTAATTTTTTATCATTTAATTGAAGAGTGAAAGGAAGTAAGGCCAAACCTGTAGCAATGTTGAATTTATTTTTCATTTTCAAAATATGTTTTTTTCTAGCTTCCTTAGACCATGATTTTTTATTTTCACTCATTAGTGAAATCTTTGTCATGTTGTGTCCCAAATTATTAAAAAACATCTCAATAATATATGTCAAGGGAATATTAACCATAAAAAATTGAGTGCATATCATACATGTTTGATTAACATAAGATAAAATAAAATAGGAATTTAATACTCACTAAGAAATAAGTCAAAAAAATGGAATTTATATTGAGAAGATTATGGGTTGAATAGTGAAATAAGAATAATAAGTATGTATTTAACATGTTTCCTCCACAATTTCTATGTAGATATTTTTTTGTATTTTGTAAATTCAGTATAAAATAGTAAATTAGGGGTGATATTAAAGCACAATAAGATAAATTCTTTGAAAAAAATCGAACCCTCAAGAGATTATAGTACCTATAAAAAATCTATTGGAATATTTACTTTTCGTCAAAGGTGACCCTTAATGTTATGGATCGTGGGTCTTTTTAAAGAAGGAAGACATTGATTATTATACAATATGTGATGAAAAGAAATGTCGTAGATCAGAGAAAATTATTGAATGTATATAAATTAATATGAAATAAAAGAACCTTTCTGATTAGAACTATGTATAATTATTAAAAACATATCTACTACTTACGATTAGAGACACCAATTGGCTAATCAAAGCTTAAAACCCTGGTTATTTTCTTATCAAAATAGTTTTCATGGAAAAATAGAGAAAGTGTAATAAAGAAATGCATCAAAGAGAATGGAGGGTGAAAATCCACATATGTAGCAATATACATAAAAGGAATATTTTAAACAGTTTTATTTTAAAATGATACAACTTAGGATGCAACATCCTTGACATTTAAATAAGGCCAATCCTTCCTGTTTTGATCTATGAAAGAAAAAATATCATTTTTAGTATAAAAAAAGTCACAGATGATATAAAATGTAAGGAAAAAATGAAATAAAATATAGATACATGTATAATACCTTGAGAGATAAATATTTAGCAGGGGCACAGGTGGCAGGTGGAGGCAGAGATGAAACTGGAGAGGTGGAGATGGGTGATGAAGATGGAATTAGAGGCAGCAGGTGGAGGAGAAGGTGGATGATGAGGCAATAGGTGGAATTGGAGGCTAGAGATGAGCTTACGATGGATGATGGGAGGAGACACTACCTGGAAAACTGAATTTCACGATTGTTTTTAAAATATTGCTAAATATTTCATGAAAAATAATTTTACAATGGTTATAAAAACCACCACTAAATAAAATTGAAATTTTTTTATTTATTTCTAGCGGTGATTTTTCAAAAACATTCGCTAAAAAATATCATTTTAATAATTTAATAAAATATTAAAAAAAATTATTTTTATGGGTGATTTGTAAAAACCACTTCAAAATAGTGTGAGTTTTTAAAAAACGACGCTGAATTAATAGAGAAAATATTAAATGTTACATATTTAATTATGATTTGTTATCAATAATTATTAATTAATATTTATAATCATTTATTTTCTATTATTTAAAATTTTCATTAATTAGAATGTGTTAATTATTAATTATTTATAACTATTAGTTGGTAATTATTTGAAACTTAAAACAATTCTTGGATAAGATGGAAATCATACATCGACATTAAATAAAGATAAAGTTGGATCCCAATGCACATTTTTATTCCTCAACCAGAAAAATTAAAGCTTATGAAATGAGATGCGATGACATTAAATAATAATTTTTAATATTTAATAGAATAAAAAATATTACAGTTTTAAGAGAAGTTGAAAATTGAACTTGAACTTCAAACAACCATAACTTTTGATCCAGATTTCTGTTTGGTCTCTACCATATATCAAATTGAAGCATGCGATGATCTTTGTGCCATATTAATTAGGGGAACCCCAGTCACTACTTTTTTGTGGTCAAAAAATGCCTGGAATGCTTCCAAAGTTCAGTTTTTTGTTTAGATACCATGATTTTTGAACATTTGATGAGATTTTAGCTTCATTAAAGAGTGTCTACATTTGCTTGTCGGGCCATCTATGATTTTGTTTCAGGGATTTAAATTCTTATTGATTTAATGATGTTTCCATTGTTGTAGTTTTCTCTCTTTTGGTGATTTATTATCTATTATATATATATTTGTATTTATTTCCATACATTTATGTATATTTATTTATAAATTTTATAAATTTATCAATATTTATTTAAAATTATATATAATTGTATTTATGAATGGATATTTATATGTATTTATGAATATTTATCTATATTTATTTAAATTTGTAAATATGTATATGTATTTATGTTTATATATTTTTATATCTTTTATGGGTCTCTGTGTGTGTGTCTAGATATTTACATTTACTTATGTTTATATATATATATATATATATTGATATATAATTATACACTTGTCTATGTTTATATATATTTATGCAACATAAATGTTTGTTTATATATATTTATGTAAATTTTTTTATATGTATATATATTTATAGATATTTATATCCATTTATTATTTTCTATTCATTACTTATTATTTATTATTTATTATTCATTATTTTTTCATTTATTATTTATTATTTATTAAATTATTATTTATTATTTATTATATATTCATTACACATCATTACACAATATTTATTATTTATTATTTATTATTATATTATTATTAGTTTATTATTAGTTTATTATTTACGTATTATTTATTTATTATATATTTATTAATTATATACCCGATATAATTTTTAATTAATTAATTTAGTATTTATTTATTAATTATTAATTATTAATGATAAATTATTTTTTATTATTTATCATTTATCATTTATTATGTATTTATTATGTATTTATTTATTATTTATTTACTACTTATTTATTTTTTATTAAATTAATGTCAAAATATTTTTTAATATTTATTAAATATTATTACATATTTTTTATAATTTTTTTCTATATATTATTTGATAAAAATTTACTCTTAAATTATTATTTAATTATTATTTATTATTAATTTACAATTGAAGTATTATTTATTATTATTTTATTACTTTTTATTATCTATTATTTATTAATTTATTATCTATTTATCATATGTTAATTTATTCTTTTTTGTTAATTTATTATGTATTCATTATTTATTCATTACTCATTTATTGTTTATTTATTTATTAATCATGTTTTGTTAATTATTAAATATTTAGTTTGTATTTATTCATTATGTATTATTTTTTTATTGCTTATTATTATTCTTTAATTTTATTATTTATTTCTTATCTGTATATATAATTATATTAAATTCTGTTTAATCACCATATAAAGAACTTGCTCAAGCAGTAGTGTCTTTACAAAATAACTAAGACGTAAGGGGTTCAAATCTCACTCAACACATATATATTCTTAATTTATTCATAGTATAAGCATGCATGCATATAAATAATAATAATAAATATTAAAAATTAATTATATAAATAAAAAATAGAAAAAAAATTAAAAATTAAAAAATTAAAAAAATTAAAAAATTAAGTTTTCGTGAAACGATTTAGCAGCGGTTTATATCACTGAGAAATGATTCTCCTAGTTTTTAAAAAACTGGTGCTATATTGTTTTTCAATGACTAAATAATTGTCAAAATGTGATTTAGCGATGGTTTTTCAAAAATGCCACAAAATGGTTTAGTGGTAGTTTAAATCACCGTTAAACACATACTTTGGTATAGTGCGAGTTTGAGAGATTTACAGGGTTTATGGTTTTTGATGGGAGGTGATCTTTGATGGATGATAGACTTGTGATGATGCAGGGGTGGGGATTTGTAGGAAACCTAATCGCATTCGACGCGGTGCCATTGAAAGAGAAGTGGTATCTGTGAAGGAAACCCAAATGGAAGGAATGTGATGTGTAAGAGATGTATGTGTCTATGGAGGAGGAAAAAATGGGGTTGGGATCATGGATGTGGAATGCCAAGAAGGTAAACTTCAGGGCGGGATTGGGGGACCGAAATAGGGAGGAGGAAGAATGAGGGGAGGAGAGACGTATCAGGTAGACATGGATGGAGAGGTCGACATGTATGTGAGGAGTGGTCTGAAAGAGACTAACGCCCCAACCCCAGTTTCCCAGAGTCAGTGCATTATTATATAATATTGTAATGATCACAAAAGGTCAAGTCTCGAAAGACCGATTAGTTTAGTAGCCTTGAATAAGTAAATACATTCATAAAGTTTACATTACATAATAAAGTGAAAACTACTACAACAACATCTTGTCTTCATATCCCCTCATACTATCCCTACAGGTCATTCATAAATTACTTCTTCACATCCCGGGAAAAATAAAACATTGAAAGTGGTGAGCTCAGATGCTCAGTAAGGATAACAATATAGCGGAAACTTTCATAAATAATCATAAACATTTAAGGCAATGTATAACTAAAACAAAAGCCTTTTAAACTTGAAATTCAGCATAATATGGAAAAGATAAAATAAAATAATTCCTTTTAATTATTCACATGGATATTCTACTAGTCGAATAATCACATACAATATCAATAACCACTTTCATAATGATGGAATGCATAATGCCAGACTATCATAACCACATAGTCAATGCCTCGTGCCAAGACTACAAATAAGATTTTGTCAAGGCCTTCTGCCAAGAAACTATTTTGTCTCATGAGACCTACCGATGCATCGAGGAGCTATAGCGGGATCCACCCATCACATATTAATTCCAATGCGTTCCTCATATGAACATATTTAAACATAACATAAACATTCGTATTAAAACTAGTATACGGGATGTAAATACTTTCTCCATAAACCATGAATGGTATAAAAATAACACATACACAGTAAAACATATCACAAAACCTTCAATACAATATGGAAGTTTTGTACCATAATAATAAACATCAAATAAGCTTAAAATCCATCAAAGGATGTTGACATAGATGAAATCAAAACTATTTGAGAGAAATATATATTTCTTGAAATCATTTAAAAGTCTCATAATTATAAAATTAAACATTTACTTTGAAAATATTCTTATAAGCTTGTAAGGGAATCTTCGACGATTTTATAACAGCGGAAAATAGTCGCACCCACTGTATAAGTTAAAAAATACATTCTTACCTGAATTCTGTCGAAAAGGTTAAAAAGGACCTTGTTTGGAAAAAGACAGAAAAATTCCTTTATAAACTTCTTATAAAAATTCAACAAGTGTATAAATGAATTTATCCCATAGTCTTTAAAATAGTAAGAGTGATTTGAAATACATTTTTAAGAAACATGGATGTGGATGATAAAGAGGTCCCAGTAGATAATTACGTATAAACAACCTCGGATAATGAAGAGATTGTGAAATAAACCCTTACCAATTTGGTATCTTATGAAACATACACCCCATGAATGAGGTATTATACAATAAATATGTAAATACACATAAATTAAAGTGTATTACACAAATAATACAATTATGGGAAGTACACAAACCACACAAAAGGTAATAGTGGCAATATGGCACGAATCTCACGGGAATAAAGAGTGAGATGAAAACCCCTTACCTTGTACTGTTCCTTAGTCAATGGTATGTTAACCTCCTGTATAATAGTTAAAAAAATGTTATTAAATTATACAAGAACCATATACATAATTATTATATCATATATGATCTTCTAATAATGCTTCGTTAATAATATTTTAGTATTATCATCGTTTCGGGTGTTAACTTACTCGTTTTATTTTATATGTTTTGTTACATAAATCTTTTTTGTTATGGATAGGTTGTATCTTATTCATATCCAGAATGATATAAAGTTCTTAAACATTACTTTTAATCATCAAATGAGAATTATTCTTGAATGGATACGATGGGGAATGAATCTCATCGCGTTCGTGGAGACGGTAGTCTGTACGTACGCATGAGCGACAATATCATTCTTTTGATATTAAAATAAAATATAATTTGATGGTATATAATATATAGATAATAATTATCATGTTATATTTATCATTTACATGATTACACATCATTATTATACCCATCCAAATAATAATATATTGAATAACAATTACACCACGACGTGGAGACAGTAAGTTGTACGTACGGACGTATGGTGACATGTCATTCAAAGGATGGATAGAATACTGAACATGGTTTTACCATATTTATAATAACATCATAGTACATATAAGATACTGTATTTATTATTTTATAATGGAAATAACAAATAAAGAATAAGTTGAAGAAGAAATGAACTTGAAAGAGGGTGGTGAAAACATTACCTCTTCTTCGGGTTCTTCCTTTTCATTTGATCAAAAGGGATCCTTAGGTTGGCTTTATGATAAAACTAAGTCCTCTAGGTCTAATTTAGGTAAGTTTAGAGAATATTTTTGCATGTTTTGGCTGATACAAAAGGATTTTAATGTGTGAAATTGAGAGAAGGGGGAGTGCCCTTTTATAAGAGGGGTGAGGGGCACCTTTGGAAAAGCTAGAAATATTATTTTATAATAAATTCATATTCAGTTTCTAATGGCTCCAAAGTTTATTATTTAAAGGTTAAGGTGGTTATAGGTCTCAAACCACTCAACCAATACGTTTTAGATAGGTTTGGGTTACTTTATTAACCTTATCTTTTAGTTTTAACTCTTAGTTAATTAGTTTGACACTTATCATGTCTCTTTGTATTTTTATATTATATAGTCTATAAACTTACTAAAAACTTCCAAGAGAGCCCCAAGTGGTCCATTAATGATACACCTATCATTATATAAGTCTTTTTACCTAACCTTAGATTTTTATGAATAGAATATAAATTAATAATATAAATATTTGTTTTAAAAACTCTTTTATGTCAATTTTGACACTATTTGGTATTTTGTTTTTGATAATTTTATAACAGCATTATTACTTCAAAAAAAATTATATAACCAGTCCTAATATGTCATATTAACCTATAAAATTAGTGGAATTCATAAAAAGTCTCAAATTATATTTATTTTGATATTTATAATATCAAATATTTTAATATTTCATTAATTAGGTAATTACTGCATCACCATTGTGTCATAAATAACATCTATTATTTAATGTCTAAAAATTATAAATAAAATACCATTATGTAGGAAATATTTTTATCTTTATAATGAATATTTATAATCCAATTTATCTTATGTATAACCCTATACTAAAAATGTTTTAGTTATTAAACATTGACTTTAACTCTTTTAACTCTTCTTTGAATTAAATAATAATAAATGTCCTAATCTAATCCAAGTGGACCTAAATGATAATATTTTATTTCTAAGTTTGTTTTTGGTCGAGATACACTTGTCCAATAGAATTAGGACATGTGTTAGGGTAATATTAATATCATTTTTACCATTAATTACCCTATTTACTTTTAACCGTGGTAAATAAAAGTAAAAAGTTACTATTCACCAAAAATTATTTTTATCTTATTGAACCACATTTTACTCCTTGATATTATCTGTGTCTCTAGGATTTTCGAAATTCCACTCACAGAAGTGGTAAAATTATGTTTTATGTGAATTTTCAAATTCTCCTAGGAGATGGGTAAAAGACGGTGAAAAGTTCAATAAAATTTTTATATGTCTAAAATTATTATAAACTGACTCCAATGAATTACATTGAACTTATATATGTATTACATATGTATTTTGACCTAAAATAAATTTAAATAAAATAAAAATTCGGTTTTAACCAATAATTCAGTGTTTTTCACTATTCATCAAAAATTGAAAGTTTTCAGAAAAATACCAAAAATTCACCCTAGGATAATTTCAATATTCCTAATCCAAAAATGAAGTCCATTTTGAAAGATAAAATTTATAAAATTTCAATAAGTGGGTATTACTATTCATAATGGCTAGTTTGATTGGTTGTGGTGTGTGTTAGAACTTGAAGTTGCATACAACACATGATACTGTATTATTCAAAGAGAAGAGTACCATAAAAGATTGGGGTGTTACATTCTCTCCTCCTTCAAATAATTTCATCCTAGAAACTTATAGAATACTACCGCATGAAAAGACATGGGTGGTTCTTCATCACGAGTTTCTCGGGTTCCGACGTTGCCTCTTCCATCTTATGGTTTCTCCATAGAACTTTTACCAGACGAGCCGTCCGGTTTCTCAGCACTTGTTCTCTGGTATCAAGAATCCTGATGTGATCTTCGCAATAAGACAGATCGGGTTCCAATTCTAATTCCTTGTAAGTGAGTACATGCGTTGGGTCAGGCATGTATTTTCTCAACAGTGATACGTGGAACACATCGTGAACTTTGGAGAGATTTGGCGGCATTGCCAAACAGTAAGCTACAGCCCCAATTCGTTCTAGAATTTTGAAAGGTCTGATGTACCTGGGACTCAATTTACCCTTCTTATTGAAACTTATAACTCCCTTCAATGAAGATACCTTCAAGAAAACATGATCTCCTAGCGGAAATTTCAAATCCTTCCTTCGGTTATCGGCGTAGTTCTTCTGCCTACTTTGAGATGCTTTGATGTGGTTTTGGATTACATTCACCTTTTCCATCATTTCCTCCACTAGTTCTGGTCCTACAAGTTTTCTTTCACCAACGTCATCCCAATAGGTTGGTGTGCGACATCTATTTTCGTATAACGCTTCATATGGTGCGATCCGAATACTTGAATGGAATCTATTATTATAGGAAAATTATACCAGAGGTAAATATTGATCCCACATACCTTGAAAGTCAAGTGAGCAGGATCTCAACATTTCTTCTAAGGTTTGAATAGTCCGTTCTGATTTTCCATCTGTTTGAGGGTGGTAGGAATTGCTCAAACGAATTTCAGTATCCAAGGCCTTTTGAATACTTTTCCAGAATCTTGAATTAAAATGGGGATCATGATCAAAAACAATTGATAGGGGTACTCCATGAAGTCTCACAACTTCATTAATATATAGTCTTTCTAGACGTTCCAGTGGTAGATCTTCTCTTATAGCAAGAAAATGTGTTGTCTTGGTAAGACGATCAACAATAACTGAAACGCACGTCAGATTGTCGCCTATCGACCGATCAAAGTTCTGGTGCTCTGCTAATGTGTATAGCAGCACTCGGGTCGAATCCTCGGTGATGATACTTTGAAATAGTCGTTTGTTTTTAGTTAATTGTATTCTGATTGGGGGGTTTGTTTTCAGAGCTTATGAAATAATTTATGGATGATGTTTGATTCAACAAATTGATAAATATTGGGGTGAGTTCATTATTAGGGAGTTAAGCTTGTGATATCCTTGAACTTTGCTTTATATTGCATTTAAATTAACACCCACTTCACAAGTTGAAATAGATTATAATTCCTAAGTGTTAAAGCTTTAATCCAAGACTTAACTTAATTAGGATTTTAATCTCAATTAGTACATGTTTATGGTAGTGTATTTTTAGTTCCAATAATCCATGGAAACCATATGCTAAACAAAATATGTCATTAATCCATGACAAATTAAGTCCAACATACACAATGTTAAATTAACGAATACTCATCGAGCAAATACTCTCAATCACTTAACATCCCTAAATTATAACTCACCCCAATGAGATATTTACTCATCCATTTGGGTGTTTAATATTCTGGTTATAATAATTATGATGATAAATTAAGAATAGAAGAAAAAGAAAGGGATTAGAAAAGAGTGGTACGTTGACACACACACACGAACGATGATGATAATTAAAAACGGATTTTCGATTGAATGAGGAAGAAAAATAAGGGAAGGCGATTCAACTGAATTTAAACTATTTTAAGAACATAAATATTAAACTACAGAAGGTGTATGAGAATAAGATATATTGAAGAAGTAACTTTCATTAAAACAGAATTACAAAGAAAGAGACTTACAAAATTACAAAAATGAAGAACACGAAATTAAGTGAAAACAAAGAGAGGAGGAAATGTCTCTAAAGTTAAAAATTGAGTATGGAAGATACTCCCAATCCTTTTTCAAGGCCTTGTTTGTTCCAATATGTTCTCCTCTCTTCTTAAATGCCAACCCCTCTCAAGGAGAGAAGGGGAGAGTATTTATTGCCCAAGGAGTGGAATGTTTGCATTCCCAATCTATCCCTCCACTTGCATCGCCAATTTGGATATTCAGACAGCAGAATATTCAAATATATCCTTCTTAAAAGTTTTATAAAATAATGTTTTCCGACTAAGCTCAAAATTTGGAGTCATTTGGACTTAAGTATCAAAGGTTATGGCCGGTTTATTAAACAAAGTTAAACTGTCCATTTCAATCCAGTCTTTTTGAAGTCCATAATGTGAAAGGGTTTTTGAATATGAATATGCCTTCAAATCCGAATGGTTTCTTCAACAAAGTCGGCCACTTATATCTCCTATTTCACACTGCAAAATATCAGCTCGATTTGATGCTCACATCATGAGATATGTCATGCATACTATACTGATTTTAATTCTCGTCCAGAATGGTGGGATGGACTTCAAAGCTTTATTTGGGCCCCTTGTACTTGGATTTGGGCCTTGAAATTTTTATCCAAGATGACATGTAGTGTCCCCCGAATTATGTTGTAGATTTAATGTTTTTGGACTTCTGTATTGAACCCAGTAAATCAATCTTCAAGGCTGGTTCAGTTTGTTCACAGATTCTTTGGTCTTGTTTGGGAGGACCATATGACCCTTCAAATGACAGAATTGGATCATGGTACCTTCTAATGAAATGTTGTATATTGAAAGGAGAATCCTAAAAAACAAGAACCACGCAATTTTGATCAGTATAGTTACAGTTATTATTAAAACATTAAACTGACTCAATTGGACTACTTCTAAAAATGCTCAAAAATTATACTTAATATTAAAACATTAATATTTCACACAAATTATGCACATTTCATATAAAATCAGTAAAGGGGGAATATAATAAGTCATGAAAATATTAATAACATCAATAAAACATATTTCATCATTCCTTCTAGGGGTCTTTGGTAGCCCCTGACAAATTCCATCGTAATATTGTCCCATTTCCACTCCGGTATGGGAAGAGGTTGCATGAATTCTCCAGGCTGTTGCCTTCCAGCTTTCACTTGTTGACAGATCATGCATCTTGACACAAAATCAGAAATCTTCCTCTTATGTTGTCCAACCAAAAAATTTCCTTCAAATCTCTATACATTTTGGTGCTCCCATGGTGTATAGAGAAATTGGAACTATGAGCATCTTCCAATAATTCCCTTTCTAGATCAGGTATATCGGGAACACAAAGTCTCTTCCCGAATTTCAAAATTCCATGTTCATACAAAAAGTCAATCAATATCCCATCATTCACTTCTTTAATCTTCTTTTGTAATTCTTCATCATTGGTCTGAGAACTCTTAATCCTTTCTAGTAAAGATGGTTTGGCAACCATTTGAAAAAGCATTGATGTTTCACCTTCCATGGTGATTCCTATATCCAACTTTACTAGATCCATGAAAATAGGATCCCTTTAAATTCTCATTATGTTCAAAACTCCATAATATTTTCTTATCAAAGCATCTTCCAACTTATCTACCTTCCCCAGGTGGTAGTGTATCATGAAATCAAAATCCTTGAGTAGTTCAAGCCATCTTCTTTGCCTCATGTTGAGTTCTTTCTGTGAGAAAATATACTTGAAACTCTTGTGATCAGTATAAATCTCACATTTTTCACCATAGAGATAGTGTCTCGAAATATTCAAAGAAAATATTACAGCTGCTAACTCAAGATCATGAGTAGGATAGTTCTGCTCATGAATTTTCAGTTGTCGTGATGCATATGCAATAACCCTATCATTCTATATAAGGACACAACCATGTCCTTTCTTCGATGCATCACTATAAATAACGAAATCATCATTCCCCAATGGTAGATTCAATATAAGGGCATTGACTAATCTTCTCTTCAGTTGTTCAAAACATTCTTCACACTCTTTTTTACAAACAAATTTAACCCCTTTATGTGTGCGCTTCGTTAATGGGTTAGGCAATCGGGCAAAATTCTGTACGAAACGCCGATAATAACCTGCTAAACCAATAAAACTGTGTACCTCAGTTATAATCGTCAGTGTAGGTCATTCTTGGATTTCCTTGGTTTTAGAAGGATCAACAGAGATTCCATCTTTTGAGACAATATGGCCAAGAAAAGTAATCTCTTGAATCTAGAATTCACACTTGCTAAACTTCCCATATAATTCATGTCTTCTCAGAGACTTCAGGATAATGTGAAAGTGATTTTCATGATCTTCGTAGCTTTTAGAGTATACCAAGATATCATCAAAAAATACCACCACAATATCATCGAGATATTCCTTGAAAACTCTATTCATTAGATCCATGAATACAGAGGGTGCATTAGTCAGCCCAAAAGGCATTACTGTAAACACGTAATGCCTGTACCTGGTTTGAATTGTTGTCTTCGGAATGTCTTCCTTCTTCACACACAACTGATGGTATCCAGATCGAAGGTAAATATTTGAAAAGTATCGAGTTCCATGTATTTGATCAAATAAATCATCAATGCGAGGTAGGGGATACTTGTTCTTTATTGTTATAGTGTTGATTTCCCTGTAGTCGATACATAACCTCATAGATCCATCTTTCTTCTTAACAAAAAGGACAGGGGATCCCCATGGAGAAAAACTAGGGTGAATAAATCTCATATTACTCAATTCCTCTAGTTGTTTATTTAGTTCAACTAATTCCACAGTGGCCATTCTATAAGGGGTCTTTGATATAGGCCTTGAACCAAGAATTAAATCAATGGAAAACTCAACTTCTCATTCTGGAGGATGTCCAGGTAAATCTTCCGGAAACACATATACATATTCTTTCACAATAGGTACATCCTCTATTTAAAAATTATTTTCCTCACCCACAATCATTTCATTCTCTTCCTCCCCAATAATTGAATTTATTTGAGCTACTGGGGGTGGATCTAGATAAGAATTAGGTAGTGATGATTCTCCTCTAAAGATAAGGTGTTCCTTATCATCATCATCAAAAATCGTAACCTCCTTCTTCTTAAAATAAATCTTTGTATCATGGTCTGAAATCCAATCCATACTGAGGATTATATCAAACTCAATCATAGGTATAACGATGAGATCAGCAAATAAAGAACATTTATGTATTCTAATGGGGACTGATTCACAAAATTTTGTTGTAATGATACTTCCCTTAAGAGTTTTAACAGACAACTCCCTTGTTAAATCAAATTGGAAATATCTAATTTTCTTATCAAACTGGGAAGATATGAAACAATGCGATGATCCAGAATCAAATAATGCATTTTCTAAACTTGAGGAAACCATTAAATTACCGTCCATCACGTCTTTCGGTGCTTCTACCTCAACAATAGTGATAGCATAAGCTTGGCCTTGATCCCTTGTCCTTTTTTGAGGTAAGTTCCCCCGACTCTTAGGATATTCATTTGCATAATTTCCCATCTCCCTGCAGTTGTAGCATTGAACATCAGTAGCTTCTTTCTTCCCCTTTAAATCACGAGCTTGGTGGCCTTTTTCACCACACTTATAACATACTCCCATTACCTTCAAGAAAGTACCAGGGTGTTTCTTACCACATTTACTACAGGATGGATATTCAACTTTTCCATTATTCCCCTTACTTCCATTCCCAGATTGATCAGCAGATCTCTTATTCTCTTGCTTTTCTTTAAAGTCATAAGACTTAGAAAATTTATTTTCTGTCTTGATAGCACATGAGACAATGTCTTCGTACGATGAGAAGGATTGTGAGACTAATGCTCGACGGAGAAATGGTATTAACCCATCAAATAAATGATCAATATTACTTCTTAGGTTACGTATATAATCTACAGCATACCTTGCTAACCTTATAAAGTTATCCTCATACTTTGCGACATTCTCATCCTCCTTTTGTCTCAGACTCAGAAATTGCCTTTCCATATCTGCTCGATGGTCACGAGGAAAGTATTTTTCTACAAACAGATCTTTGAACTCCCTCTATTCCATATTTGATACTTCATCATCTTCCTTTGTGTTTTGAATCAACGACCATCATTGATCAGAATCTCCAATGAGGCGGTAAACTACCATGATAACTTTTTCCCTTTCACTAATATCCAATGCCTGAAATATTTTCTCTAGGGAACTTATCCATTGCTCAGATACCAATGGATTTTTACTCCCATTAAATGTTGGTGTTTGTTTCCTCATTAAGCGATCTAACATTTATCCTCCACGCTGTGGATCAGGATGCTCCATACAGGTAAGGTTATTATTCATAACCTGAGTGAGTTGTCCCAGTATGGTGATAAGCTGATCAGCACCAGTTGCATCACCAGCTCCACTATAATTATCTTAAGCAGGAGGGAAATCCCTATATGGAGTGCGTGCATTGATACAGTTTCCATTTCTTCCACTAGGCGCCATTTCTAAACAATGTCATAAACTAGATCAGTTTATGAATCAAAATACATAATTACATACTTGTGAAACACTTAACATAAATTGAACTTTTTATGGATATAATCCATAATAATAAAAATGTTTTCTTTGAGGAAATATATACTCATAAACCCTTCATAATGGTTTGTAAAGAAAATGAGAATTATCTTAAGCATATCCCACAGGAGTGTTGTAACCAAGAGCGCAGCAAGGCCCGCTGTCGTGCACCAGTTCTTGTTTGAGTCTATCTTAAAGCGGTGTTTTCGGGTTTTACCTCTAGGTACATCTATGCCAGAGCCACCTCTACGTGCTTGTATCCAGACATGGATGTATTTCTCAGAAAACTCACAAAATCTCTACAATAACAAAATTCAAGGAAGTTCTTCTATACTCATCCTCAAAGTATATCTTAGGGCTATTTTCTTTAATCAGAGTTTATCTAAATCTAGCTTCCAAGGTTTGTACTAAACTTCCTCTGATAGAAACTGTAATGCCCCGACCCCAGTTACCCAGAGTCGGTGCATTTTTACATAAAATTGGCATGATCACAAAAGATCAAGTCTCTAAAGACCGATTAGTTTAGTAGCCTTGGAATAACTAGATACATTCATAAAGTTTACATTACATCATAGAGTGAAAACTAAAACAACAACATCTTGTCTTCATATCCCCTCATACTATCCCTGTAGGTTATTCATAAATTACTTCTTCACATCCTGGGAAAAATAAAACATTGAAAGGGGTGAGCGCAGATGCTCAGTAAGGATAACAATATAGTGGAAACTTTCATAAATAAGCATAAACATTTAAGTCAATGTATAACTAAAACAAAAGCCTTTTAAACTTGAAATTCAGCATAATATGGAAAAGATAAAATGAAAAAATTCCATTTACTTATTCACATGGATATTCTACTAGTCTAATAATCACATGCAATATCAATAACTACTTTCATAATGATGGAATGGATAATGCCAGACTATCATAACCACATAGTCAAAGCCTCGTGCCAAGACTAAAAATAAGATTTTTTCAAGGCCTTGTGCCAAGACACTAGTTTGTCTCATGAGACCTACAGATTCATCGAGGAGCTATAGAGGGCTCCACCCGTCACATATTAAGTCCAATGCATTCCTCATATGAACAGGTTTAAACATAACATAAACATTCGTATTAAAAATAGTATACGAAATGTGAATACTTTCTCCATAAACCATGAATGGTATAAAAATAACACATCCACATTAAAACATATCAAAAAACCTTCAATACAATATGGAAGTTTTGTATCATAATAATAAACATCAAATAAGCTTAAAATCCATCAAAGGATGTTGACATAGATGAAATCAAAACTATTTGAGAGAAATATCTCTTTTTTGAAATCATTAAAAAAGTCTCATAATTATAAAATAAAAAATTTACTTTGAAAATATTATTATAAGATTGTAAGGTAATCTTTGACGATTTTATAATGGTGGAAAATAGGTGCACCCACCGTATAAGTTAAAAAAGACATTTTTACCTTAATTATGTCGAAAAGGTTAAAAAGGACCTTGTTTGGAAAACGAAAGAAATAATCCTTTATAAAAATCTTATAAAAAAGTCAAAAAGGGTATAAATTACTTTATCCCATAGTCTTTAAAATAGTAAGAGTGATTTTAAATACATTTTTAAGAAACATGGATGTGGATGATAAAGAGGTCCCAGTAGATAATTACGTATAAACAACCTCGGATAATGAAGAGATTGTGAAATAAACCCTTACCAATTTGGTATCTTATGAAACATACACCCCATAAATGAGATATCATACAATTAATATGTAAATAAACATAAATTAAAGTGTATTACACAAATAATACAAATATGGGTAGTACATACACCACACAAATGGTAATAGTGGCAATATGGCATGAATCTCACAGGAATAAAGAGTGAGATGAAAACCCATTACCTTGTAGTTTTCCTTAGTCAATGGTATTTTAACCTCATGTATAATAGTTAAAACATTTTTATTAAATTATAAAAGAACCATATACATAATTTTGATATCATATATGATCTTCTAATAATGCTTTGTTAATAATATTTTAGTATTATCGTCGTTTTGGGTGTTAACTTACTCGTTTTCTTTTATATGTTTTGTTACATAAGTCGTGTTTGTTATGGATAGTTTGTATCTTATTCATATACATAATTATATAAAGTTCTTAAACATTAATTTTAATCATAAAATGATAATTAGTCTTGAATGGATACGATGGTGAATGAATCTCATCGCGTTCGTGGAGACGGTAGTCCGTACGTACGCACGAGCGACAATTTCATTCTTTTGATATTAAAATAATATATAATTGGATAGTATATCATATATAGAGAATAATTATCATGTTATATTTATCATTTACATGAGTTACACATCATTATTATACCCATCCAAATAATAATATATTGAATAACAATTACACCATGACGTGGAGACGATAAGCCGTACGTACGCACATATGGTGACATATCATTCAAAGGATGGATAGAATATTGAATATGGTTGTACCATATTTATAATAACATCACAGAATATAGAAGATACTTAATTTATTATTTTATAATGGAAATAAAAATGAAAGAAGAAGTTGAAGAAGAAAGGAACTTGAAAGAGGGTGGTGAAAACATTACCTCTTCTTCGGGTTCTTCCTTTTGATTTGATCAAAAGGGATCCTTAGGTTGGCTTTATGATAAAAATAAGGACTCTAGGTAAATGTGAGGGAAGTTTATAGAATATTTGGGCAGGTTTTGGTTGAGCCAAAAGGCTATGAAGGTGTGAAATTGAGAGAAGGGGGAGTGCCCTTTTATAAGAGGGGCGAGGGGTACCTTTGGAAAAGCTAGAAATATTATTTTATAATAAATTCATATTCGGTTTCTAATGGATCCAAAGTGGATTATTTAAATTTTAAGGTTGGGATAGGTCAAAAACCACTCAACCAATACGTTTTATACTGGTTTGGGTCATTTTATTAACCTTATCTTTTAGTTTTAACTCTTAGTTAATTAGTTTGACACTTACCATGTCTCTTTGTATTTTTATATTATATAGTCAATAAACATATTATAAACTTCCAATAGACCCAAAAGTGGTACATTAATGATAAACCTACCATAATATAAGTCTCTTGGCCAAACCTTAGATTTTTATGAATAGAATATAAATTAATTATATAATATTTGTTTTAAAAACTCTTTTATGTCAATTTTGACACTATTGGGTATTTTGTTTTTGATAATTTAATAACAGCATTATTACTTCAAAAACAATTTATATAACCCATCATAATATGTCATATTAACCTATAAAATTATTGGAATTCATAAAAAGTCTCAAATTACATTTATTTTGATATTTATAATATCAATTATTTTAATATTTCATTAATTAGGTAATTACTGCATCGCCATTGTGTCATAAATAACATAACTTATTTAATGTCTAAAAATTATAAATAAAATTCCATTATGTAGAAAATCATTTTATATTTCTAATTAATATTTATAATCCAATTTATCTTATGTATAACCCTATATTAAAAATGTTTTAGTTATTAAACTTTGATTTTAACTCTTTTAACTCTTCTTTGAATTAAATAATAATAAATGTCCTAATATAATCCAAGTGGACCTAAATGATAATATTTTATTCCTAAGGTTGTTTTTGGTCTAGATAAACTTGTCCAATAGAATTATGACATGTGTTAGGGTAATATTAATATCATTTTTACCCTTAATTACCCTATTTACTTTTAACCGTGGTAAATAAAAGTAAAAAGATACTATTCACCCAAAATTATTTTTATCTTATTGAACCACATTTTACTCTTTGATATTAACCATGTCTCTTGGATTTTCTAAATTCCACTCACAGAAGTGGTAAAATTAAGCTTTATGTGAATTTGCAAATTCTCCTAGGAGATGGGTAAAAGACGGTGAAAAGTTCAATAAAATTTTTATATGTCTAAAATTATTATAAACTGACTCCAATGAATTACATTGAATTTATATAGGTATTACATATCTATTTTTACCTAAAATAAATTTAAATAAAATAAATAATTATTTAAATAAAAAGTCGGTTTTAACCAATAATTCAGTGCTTTTCACTATTCATCAAAAATTGAAAGTTTTCAGAAAAATACCAAAAAATCTCCCTAGGTTAATTTCAATATTCCGAATCCAAAAATGAAGTCCATTTTAAAAGATAAAATTTATAAAATTTAAAAAAGTGGGTATTATTATTCATAACGGCTAGTTTGATTGGTTGTGGTGTGTGTTAGAACTTGAAGTTGCATACAACACACGCTACTGTATTATTCAAAGAGAATCATACCATAGAAGCTTGGGGTGTTAGAGAGACACATGTACATGGAGGCACATCCTATAGTATAGATAATGGATATATTATTATAAATAATACTTCATTTATAATAAATAAATAATAATATAATTAATAACTAAAAATATGATTAATATAATTACTAATTAATAATGAGTTGGAATATAATTAATATAATTAATATAACTAATAATTAAATATAAATTAATAATTTAGTTAATAATAAAAATTTATAATATAAATAATTAATTTCAGAATAATAATGAAATTAATAATTAATAATATAGTTAATAATAGACATGTACATGGGTCAGGGGACCTGCCCGATCCGATAAGCCTAACCCAATAAAAAATCCAAATAGGATTGAGCTCATGCATTAATAAATGACCTGCTATGTGGTCCACTCCAATAGATTAATAAAAAATATTTTTTTTCAGGCCCAATTAATAAAATATATTTTTCTTTTATGCTATATTAATAAATGGGTCGGGACAGAGTAGGTTCGACTAGGTCCGATCAATAAATGTGTCTGTTTTTCCCATTTGAAAACGATAGGCCCGAACCATTTACATGTATAGTTAATAATAAGAATTAATATTGTTAATAATAATTAATAATAAAATTCTTGATATAATAATTAATGATTAATATAACTAATAAATCAATTAATAATTAGTAATATAGAGATGGATCCTTATTCGCCCGGTGCTCCTGCTCTGGCTGGGGTTTCTGATTCGGCTCTTCACTAGGGCTCCTCCCTAGTTTCTCCTAAGCGACGACTCCTCCTATGGTGCACCATCTTCATGGGGATTCTATTCGCTATCGATCCTCTTCATATAGATTATGTTCATAATCCTGTGGTCTGCTATCGGCGGCCTCACTCTGGTGGATCTGATTACGGTGGGGAAGAACTATGCTTTTCAGCTCATATTGACATTTATATTGGCATTTTCTGTCGATGTTGGTGTTAGATTCTTGGGATGTCTGGTCATCATTACTTTCTATGGGAGGAATAGTGGTGATGGCCAGAGGTCAGCGAGTTCATTTCTCTTCAGATCTAGCCTCACTCACCTTTCTTGTGCTACAATGTTGATCGAGGTGTGGGAATCTCGGATGATCATCCCTTGGATTTGGTGTGATGTTCCTTTCAGATGAAAAGATGTCATCTTTGGCATGATCTTTCATAAATGTTGACATTAGGTTATGTGGAACTGGTTCGAGTAAAGCTTTCTTTGGCACGACATTTGGAATTGGCAAGGAAAACCGGTGTTGGTGGCAGTGATGAACAATTCTATTAGATTTTCCTTTTGTGTGTTTCAATTTATTTAGGATTATTTCAGTAAGAATTTTCACTGGTTTTTGGGACTATTTGTTTCATTGGGTTGTGGCGTTCTTGGTAGGAATTGATTTTGTCATGTTTCATTAGGTTGCGCTGCAACACATTGCAGGTGTCGTTGGGTGGGCATCCTCGAAAGAGGGATGGGTGTGATGACACACACCATTCAGCTATCAATCCTTATTGAAGGAAGGATAGACACCCTACCTTTGACATTATGCATAGATTTTTTGGTCTGATTTTGTGTCTCATCAGGTTGGGAATGTGGTGTTCTTTAGTGAATTTTCAGGTGGGAAGCTCGAAATAGAGATAGGTGCGATGACACCTTTCATCTAATCATCCCTCCACATTTCAGTGTGGGTGGGATGGGCGCTCTCCCACATTGTGTTCCAGCATGCTGCAACATTTTTGTGTGTGGGGGGGGACACAAAATCATTGATTGATTCCTATGTTACATCATCTAACGGGGTAGATGAGTCTTTTACTAATGCCTGACTTGATGTTTTATTCCCTTCAGACACTCAGGTCCATATTAGGACCTTCATGTCATATTTCTTTAAGGCATATGTGTCTATGTCTTGTTATGGGTTCCCTCTTTACCCATTTTTAAAAAGGGGTTTGTTATTTTATGTTAAATAAAGGAGGGTTGAGCCTCAACACATTTAAAAAATAATAATATTGTTAATAATAATAGTTACAAATATTAATAATAACTAATAAAATAACGAGTAATATGATTATTAATTAATGATAATTGATAATTAATAATTAATAATTAATAATTATCAATTGAAAATTAATAATATAATCAATAATCAATAATCAATAATCAATAATATAATTATAAATATATTTGATTATTAATAATTTTATTAATAATTTAATTAATTATTATTAATGATTAAAAATAAATTATTAACAATTAATAAGTAATAATAAATTATAAATAAAATAAGTAATAATTAATAAAATAATTAGTGATTAATATGTAAAAAAGAACTAATTAATAATAATTAATTAATAATTAACTATATTATTGATTGGTAATTATTAATATCAAATTATTTATTATTAATAATGTAAGGGATAGAGTTTCTCTTAGGGCCCTATGAGCCAAAGTTTCTCTTATACCTTTGTGTATCTGGGCATATGGGTCAAACAATGGGTTTCTTTCTACATATAAAGAAATAGGTATTCCATTTGTTTATTAATAAAAATATTATTTGACCCCAACCCTTTAAAAAAACAAATATTAATTTTTAATTATTAATTATGTTATTAATTATTCACTGTATTGATAAATTAGATAAGGGAGACTTCTTCTTTTACTTTCGATGGCACATGATGTGAGAGAAACTAGGATCATCAAATCAAGGGTTCTAGTGGAAGTTTATCTCAGTGTTATTTTGATTGATAATGTTATATTATCTATGTATAATGATGATATTAATTTGAAGACAGGGTATGATAAATTGTGGTGAGAATTAGGTTAATGAAACTAGGTCAATTTCCCATGTGGAGGAGTTGTATTTTCAGGGCCCAATGACATAAATAAGATTAAAGTGGTTTAATGCTATAATGGTAGCCCATATCACATCATTAAAGGCACAATAGATCTAATCCTACATGGATAGATAAAATGGGCCTATTATCACTCTTATTCAAGCCCAAATATAATGCATGAAGGCCAAGTCTCAAAGTTTCATGAATTCGGAAACCCAATTCCCATGGATAATTTAGAAAGTCGTCCTTAGAGGCACTAAAGTCAAATCCAACAAGAATACAAATCAAAACCTACACTTTTGGATACACGTGCTACTCATCCTTAAATTCAAAAGGGTGTGCTAATTTTCCAAAAAAATCTTCATTAGACTTTATCTTTTTTTATTTTAATAGGAAAAGTAGGTTTAGGATTTATGAATTTATGGTATTAGACCTTGTACATTTTGTATCACCCCTTGGCTATAAATTGCCACCGATTACATTGTATTCCCATTCAAGTTTGTTCTATTAAAAATCTACGAGTTTGTTTTATCTAAATTATGAGGAAAACCTTATTACACCCCTTTCCCATGTATATTATTCCCTTTTCAATCTAATAGTTAGATTGGTGATCCAAGATCACAAAACCCCAATTAATGTCTCAACCTAAGTGCGTTGTTGTGTGGATTGACTACCTCATCCCCACCAATTTAGTGTGTTTTCTAAGTAGTAGGTCATGCTCCTTATAACATTCTTTGACCAATCCCTCACTTATCCTCAAACCAAATCCTTCATCCACCATCCTAAACCGTGAATATCGGTACACCTCATGCATCTCACATCAACATATTATGATCAGTGATCCAAGATCACAAATCCCCCAATTTCATGCCTCAACCCAAGTGATTTATTTTCTGGATTGACCATCACATCCCTCCCCTGAGTGTGTTGATATCATCTATGTAAATGGTTAAACATATGGTAAACATATATTTAAAATAATATATAAATTAATTTGAAAAAAATAAGAAAATGAAATTCTTCATCTAATAAACTTTTATACATTGAAAAAAAAACAATTACAATAATCAATTGAACTAAAAAATCATGTTAGGCATGATGATAAACCCACAATGTTATCATTTTAAGAACACATCTATAATTATTCCCATATACCCTACACCAACAACATAATTATCACATCCCTTTCTTCTAGGGACAATCCATTTTATTTATCATGTGTGTGAATTTCAGATGACCTTGTCCACACAACCATGATAGATTCGACACAAAAATTGGAAGATATAGAGGGGAATTAGATATTGATACATCTCTAATCAGGATCCACTCTAAATTGTAAAAATCTCATGATGTATTGATTTTATTCAAAATATTAACATAAAACTCCCATGATAGGTGAATAAGGGAACATGTTACAATTACATGTGAGCAAGGAATCTTATAAGATTAAAATCAACTGAATTCATTGGTGTGCTTATCTAACAGAACGATCATCACCCCACCAACATTGTTCAGTGGATCCTGAGCCTCTTCAAATTCATCCCATATTACTATAATATGAAAATGATACACTTGGTATGATATAGAACAAGTTTTATTGAAATCAATATAGTGGACCAACTTCTTCTTACATGACTGTTGCATCATTTTTAAGATAAAAAACATAGTAGTGATACAATCCAAGATCCAAAGGTTCGTTATCATGGGAAAATTAAGCTCATACATAACTTGTATATAATAAAACTTAAACATTATTTAAATACTTATTCTTAATACTCCTAAAATATCTCACATTCTCCTTATTATATTTAATCACCTGAGGATATACATAAAATAAAGGGGTGATCTAAAATCCTAGTAAAGAAAGGATTAATATAGAAGGAATGATAGGCATGAATCAATAGTACTTGTGTGAGCATAATCATCATCATAATTTCATAATCATGGGATCATCATTGTAAGAATGAGGTAGAATTTTGATAAATCCATGGAATGTGGAATATGCATAATAATGAAATATCATAACATAGCGGCCAAATACCACACATAGTTTTGAAAAAATCTAGCATCATGTTCACCTATAAAATATGTGCATAAATCATAGAATCATAATTTTGAACAAAGATAAAATCATATCCATGAATAATACACATAATCTCATGAGATATATCACATTAACCAATAAATTAGAGAGAGATATAATTCAAATCTCACCTATCACATCATAAAATGCTCATAATCATGCATTCCACATGGAAAGTGAATATATAACAATCATATACATGAAATAAACCCATGGAAAGGGATGGGTGTCATAAGGGTATCATGAATAAAACTTTATGGAATAACCTTTGGGTTTTTCAAATTAATAATTGAGATTATATTTTGGAATTAAATGTCATTTTTTTTAAGAAGAAACAACTCAACATGAATCAAAGAGATGTTTTCGAAAATAAATTCCATTTTGAAAAATAATTTTAATTTGATTAAAAGTCCTATTTATATGGTCAAAACATGTACAACCCTGAAAAGAAAAGTTAATTGATTCTTAAATTAATATTTAAGGACAATGGAGGAACATCCATACAGAGAAGTATTTTAAATAGAATATAACCGAAAAATAAGGAATTGGGTTTGAGAATCCCCTTACTTTAAATCCTACTTCATTTCATCACTTTTATGCCTCCTAAATAATAAACTTAGGTTTATTAAAACATGGAAAAATAAGTTAATTATGTTATTTTTTGCCACTATTGATCAATTATAATCATTGGATTATATTTTTGAATTCCCTTTGTTAATGTTAAAATGTTTTGATATCATATTTTCCTTAAAATACTCCTTCTTGCTTTTATTTAATGATGTTGCTTTATTGATACTTATAAATTAATAAGATTAACTCAAGAATAATAGAAACAAATATATTCATAAATTTATATATTATAAATAATTTATTATAATCATCTATAAGGATTGGTGATAAGAAAAGAATTTGAAACGTCCTCATTGGCAGTTAACCGACTGTTAACATCACATTTTCTAAAGAGGAGGTGCAAGATATATATTATGTGCTTATTAAAAATTAAATTTTTATAGGAAATTAACATTATGAAGATAATTTTAATGTATGGTTTAATTGTTTTAAGATGTTTTGGATTAGAAAATAAAATGATGATAGAGATTTTAGAAAAGGAAAACAAAATAAAAGATGAAAGGACGTTACCGCTTTCTTGAAGTTGTTTCTTTTCTACAACCCTTAACTTATTGAGAGCCTAGAGTTTGATTACTCCAGAATGTACCTAATAATTCTTAGTGAATTTAAAGTGAAGATTTTGGTAGTGATTTGAATTTATAAAGTGTAAGGTAAGTGGTTTTCTAGGGGAGGGGTGAGAGTTATTTATACTTGAGGAGAGGGGTGTTTTAAGGATATAATTTTGAATAAATTATAATATTCATAGTAAACCTTTCAATAGTGATATTTTTTACATTATGAATCATATATAAATAAAATAAAATTTATTTAGTAATTTAAACTCCTTTATAAACTGAATTCATTAGTTTAATAAAATGGACAGTATAAAAAATAAAAAAAATTATTTTAATGGAATACTTTTGACTTTAGACTTTGGAAAATACTTTTTCAGGTATAGAAAACAATTTATTGTATTTAAATGACTCATTTACTGAATTAAATATGTTTTTGTTCAATAAAACCTTTCTAGAATTGATTATGTCATTATTTCATCATGAATTATGTAATTTAAAATACATTGGTTATAAAAAAAATAGTATTTTTACTAATCACCTAAAAATTAATGTATTTCTGAAAATTATCCAAAAAATAAAAATTAGAAAATTTTGATTTGTAGATTCTAAAAATGATATTAATTTTATTGAAATAATTTTATAACATAGGTAATTTTAATTTTTAATATAAAAAATTATGATTTTTATGAAATGTATTAAAATATAGCTTGTTAAAAATGTGCTTATAGTTTCTTTGAATTTTTAATCTTGATATTTATTTTATGTAATTATAATATTTATATTTTATTAAATTAATAATGATAAATATTATTTTTATGAAATTTTATTATTTTGAGTTCAAGTTAATATTCTAACAGTCCAATTACTATTCCCAACAGTCATGTTACTATTCCCCTTGGTAATGTTTTTATTCCAATAGTCATGTTACCTCCTATAAATATCACTTAATTACTTAATTAAAAATTTACTATAATTCCTCCCAAGGTTATATATTTTCCTTTTCTATGATTTTTATTGGTTTACTAATATTTTTTTCTTTTCAGTATTTTTGTTTGTTGGGACGATAATTCTAGAAGATCAGGTGATCCAAATTTTCCCATTCTATTTTTCTTATTTTATATTTTTTTCCCTATCATAATGTTTGTAATTTTCATGGGTTTATCTACTAACTAATTTAATGGTTTCTATTAATGAAATAAAGTGTTGCTAGTTTCTCTATGTAATGTATGTGTATAATGTTATATAATATAACACACATTTATTTAGGAAAAAATATATTTTATAAAGCCTGATTTGTAACATTATTCTCCCCTTTAAAAATTCCATCCTTTAAATTTATAATCATATTCTCAATTTAGAATAGATGAGGGTACTTTTGTTTCATCATTTCCTCTGATTCCCACATTGCCTCTTTATATTAATGGTTCCATCACTAAACCTTAACAAGGTTAGTTATCCTGTTGTGTAGAACATTGTCAATATGGCCCAAGATCTTCACCGGTTGATCCTGATAAGAGATTTCATTATTCAGTTATACCACCTTCGGATTCAGTATATGTGAGGGATCAGGTATACACTTCCTTAGGAGAGATATATAAAACATTTCATGATCTTAAGACATGTTTGGTGGAAGTTATAAATGATAGGTCACTACTTCTATGCGATAAAGGATCTCAAAGGAGGTAATGTACCTAGGGATATGCGTTATTTTCTTTAAAAATTGCATGACTCTCTTCCATGGTGGTATTTTAAGGAAAACATTGTCAACACTATCAAACTACAAGTCCCTTCAACAGTTTTCATTATATCTCTTCTATCGACTTTGGGATGCTTTTATATGTTGTCAGATGGATTGAACCTTCTCTTTCATCTCTTACAAAATATGGGTTCTAAGTAGCTTTCATTCACCAACTTCATCCCAACAAGTAGGAGTTCTGCATCGCTTCCCATACACAGCTTCATATAGAGCTATTTAAATACTCAAGTGAAAGATTTTTTTGTATGAGAACTCAACTAATGGGAGATTTCAATCCTATATTCCATTAAATTCCATTGATAAGGATCTCAGTATTTCCTCGAGTTTCATAATGATCCTTTCAGGTTATCTATCAATTTAGGGGTGATAGGTCATACTAAAATTCAATTCTGTATTCAGAGCATGTTGAAAAAGTATCTAGAATTAAGAAGTTCACCTTGGATCATGATCAAAGATGATCAAAAGTGGTTCCTCATGGAACCTCACCGCTTCAATTAAGTATATCTTAGTAAATTGTTCACGTGATAAATCTTCAAGAATGGTGATGAAGTAGGTAGTCGTGGTAAGTTAATCTAACACAACCCATATTACATTTCTTTCTTTAGATGTATTCAGGAGACCAGTGACAAAGTCCTTGGTGATGTTTTCCCATTTCCATGTCAGTATGGGAAATGGTTTCATCATCCTCTTGGACTCCTGTTTCTCTACATTAACACGTTGGAATACTAAGCACTTTGAGGTGTACTCAGTGATCTCCTTCATGTTGTCCCACTAGAATTGCTCTCAAATATCATGGTATATCTTGGTACATTAAGGATGGATAGAGAAAGATGAGCTATGTGTATTGTCCAATAGCTCTTTCTTTATCTCATGTGATGTAGGCATAAAAAGTATCGTTCTAAACCAAATGAAACCATCTTCATCAATTTGGAATTCATGAAGCTTACTATCCTTTACTTATTTCACCTTATAATGAAGCTCTAGATCATCTATTTGTACCTCCTTGATATTCTCTTTGATAGTTGCTTGGGAAATCATTTAGGAAAGGTAATATGTATTCCATGTTGTTATTATTTCTAGATTCATTCTTTGTATATCCATGAAGATAGGGTCTTTCTCAATCCACATAATGGATATATTACTAGGTTCTTTTCTACAAATAGATTCAACTAACTTATTTGCCTTTCCAATATGGTAGTGAATAGAGAAATCATAGTCCCAGATCAGCTCTATCCATATTCTTTAACACATGTTCAACTCTTTATGTGTGAATATATACTTTAGACTCTTGAGATATGTATATATGTCACACTTATCACTAAAGATGTATTTTTCCAATTATAGTTTTATTGAGAACTCTACCTCATGATATGGGGAAGGGTTGGGTAAATATTTAGGAAATACATCAGTGTATTCATTCTTGGTGTGAATTTTTTCAAGGTTGATACTTTCATTCGACTCAACCATTTGGGAAAGGTTTTCTTCTTTTTTTGGTATCAACACCCACATAGTTGAAGGATTTTTCAAAGGAGATTCATGATCTTTCTTACATTTGTATAGGAGCATGGTATGGTTTAGAATATAGAGAGATATTTAATTTTATTGATATTTTATGTGAGCTCTATATAATGAGTGTTAATCCATTCCCATTATAGTATCAAATTCCACCACGGGAAGGATCACGATATTCTTTGGAAGAATCTTCCCATAAATGCTAATAGGAGAAGAGTCTAACACTTGGGTTGGATTGGTAACACCACTATGTGTTTTTATAGATATTTCTACTTAAAGGTAATGGGGTTTTTATTCAATATTTCTAGAAAACATACAGGATATAAAGGAATGCGTAAAACTAGAATCAAATAAAAAAATTTCATTCTTGAGTGAATAGTAAGTGTAACTTATATGACTTCATTTTCATGTTACACATTAGTGGTAGTAGTGGTATAATCTCTCCATTTATCCTTTGGATTTGGTGGCTTTTGATGCTGATTACCCTCAAAGATTCGTGGTTTAGTGCACTGGATTGCATAGTGCCCTTGCTCTCTACAGTTGAAGCATTGAATCATGGGCAGTTCATCCTTTTACACCATCACATTGGTCGACTTCTTCATGCATCTTTGAAATTCATGAGCTTCATGAACTTCTCTTCTACACTTGAACCATTCCCCTATTAATTTGAGATAATCCTCATGATGTTTCTTCCCATATTATTGACATGTTAAATATTTTTGACATGTTGGTGGTAAGATATTATTTCATCCTTTGTCATTCGATCTACTATATTGAAACTCTCTTATATTTATAATCTTCATAAACATAGGACCATTCTCTAAAATTCATCTCTACTTTGATATCACGTCAAACTACTTCTTCATAACTCCCAAAGTCTTATATAGGTAGATCAATTCTGAGGGGTTATTTTAAACCACAAAAGAATCTATTTATTTTTCTATCATTGTTGATAAAAAACCCAAGGTGTATCTTGAAAGCCTTGTAAAATTTTCCTTGTAATTCACAACATATTCTCCATACATTTTCTTAAGATATAGGAATTCTCAATCCATATTTTTTTGAATATTTCAAGGGAAATACTAGTTAAGAAATAACTTATCAAAGTCTTCCCACTCCATTTCTTTCATTTCATCCTCCAGCTTGGTATTCTTTATCAACATCCACTATTCATCAGCCTCTCCATCTAAACGGTAGACATCCAAGGTGGATTTCTCCTTCTCAGAACAATGGAGCATAGAAAAGATCTTTTCCATTGAGTTAACCTATTATTCCGAAACAAGTGGATTGGAATATCCACTAATCTTCAGTGGTCATTATTGTATAAATTACTCGATGGTCAGTTTCTCCTTCTTAGTTGAAGGTGGATGTTCCAGGATTCATGTTATTTTTCATAGCCTGAGATAGATAGGTAAGCATCACCATGAATTTTTGAAATTCACCTATCACTGTATTAGGGATTTCATTCATACAATCATTGCATTTTCCCTCACATGTGTTGTTGGTTTGGGTTCTCCTGATTCCCATCATTTTCTGAAATATAAAAGGTTTGAACAAAACGTAAGTAAAAAAAGTATGAATAAATAATTTATTATTATGAGAAAAATAATTCTAAATGCATATATTATGGGAACTCTATGTTTATCCATTTTCCCAAATGATGCTTCTAGGACCAAGAATTAATTTATCTATATATCATTCATAATGGATTGTATAAATTTTGTGATTAATCAAAGCATAACACCAGGAGTTTCAAACCAGCCATGCATCAAGGCCTATTTTTCATGTACTAGGTGAAGATCGGGTTAATACTCAATCCTCCCTTTTGGGTTATTACCCCTAGTTACATATGTATTCAAGACACATCCACTTGTAGTATTAAAATGTGGATTTTATTGCTTGAAAACCACAAGCTCTTATACTTTACCAAAATATAGGATGTTTACCAATACTGGAACTTATCCTTATGGCGTTCACTGATGTTTTATAATCCTAATTCCCAAATTAATTAAAATTTTCTCTAATACCAACTATAGTAACCCAACTTCTTTTTACATGACTATTACATAATTTTTAAGATAAACAACATAAAAGTGATACAATCCATGATCTAAATTTTTAGTATCCTGGGAAAATTAGGATCATACATCACTTGTACATAATAAACATAAACATTATTTAAATACTTATTCTTAATCCTCCTAAAATATATCACATTCTCTTTAATACATGTAATCACCTAAGGAAATACATCAATGAAGGGGGTGAGATAAAATTTTGATAAGGTAAGGAACAACATAGAAGGAATAAGAGACATGAATCAATAGTTCATGGGTGGGCATCATCATCATCATTTCATAAGCATGGGATCATCATCTTAATCATGAGGGAAAAATTTTATAAAGGCATGAAATTTGGAATATTAATTATAATGAAACATCATAACAAAGTGTTCAAATACCACACATAGTTGTGAGCAAAGCTAGCATCATTTTCACACATAACATATGTTCATAAATTGTAACATCGTAATTGTGAAAAAATATAGCATCATATTCACACATAATACACATAATATCATGAGATATATCATATTACCCAATAAATTCTAGGGATATATAATTTTAGGCCCACTCTTCAAATCATAAAATTCTCATAATCATGCATTCCACATGGAAAGAGAACATATACAAATCATAGTCATGAAATAAACTCATGGAAAGGAATGGATTTCATAATGGTGTGATAAATAATACTTTAAGGAATAACCTTTTGGGATCACAAATTAATAAGGGGTCATATTTTAGCATAAAATATCATTTTTCTTTGAATAAGAAACAAATCAATAGGAGTCAAAGAGATGTTTGCAGAAATAAACTATTTTTCAAAAAAATTGTAATTGGAATAGGAGTCATTTCAACATGGTAAAAACATGTATATCCCTAGAAGGAAAAGGTATGGAATTGTGAAAGTATGTTGTAAGGATAATAGAGGAACATCCATATAGAGAATGATGTGAAAGAGAAGATAACCCCAAAAGAAGTAATTGGGTTTGAGAATCCTCATACCTTAAATCTTGCTTTATTTCATCGTTGTTTCGCCTCCTGAATAATAAACATAAGTTTATTAAAACATGGAACCATAATTGAATTATGTTAATTTTTTAACTATTGATCAATTATAATCATTGTATTATATTTCTGAATTCCCTTTGTTAATGGTGAAACATTTTGATATCAAATTTTCCTTAAAATATCTTGTCTTGATTTGATTTAACAATATTTATTTGTTGTTACTTATACATTATTAAGATTAAATACAAAAGCTTAGAAATACATATATTTATAAATTTATATATTATAAATAATTTGTTATAATCATCTGTAATTTTGGTGATAGGAAAATAATGGTAAGTGTCCCTGTTGGTGGTTAACCGACAGTTAATGGGACATTATACAAAGAGGTGGTACACGATATATATTTTGTGATTGTTAAAAATAACATTTTCATAAGAAATTAACATTATAATATAATTTTATTTAATAGTTAATTTTTTTAATAAGGTTTTTATTAGAAAATAAAAGTAGGATAGGGAGGTTAGAAAAGGAAAATAGAATAAAAGACAAAAGGACATTAACTCTTTCATGAAGTTGTTCCTTTTCGACGACCCTTAAATTCTTGAAATCTTGGAGTTTGATTACTCCATAACATCACTAAGGATGATAAGGGGATTTAGAGTGGGGATTTGGGTAGAGAATTGGATTTGGTAAGTGGAAGGTAAGTGGTTTGTTAAGGGAGGGTGAGGGGTTATTTATACACGAGGAGGGAGGTATTTTAAGGACAAAATATTAAATAAATTATTATATCTAACATAAACCTTCCAATAGTGATATTTTTTACATTATGAATCATATATAAATAAAATAAAATGTTTTTAGGACTTTAGACCCCTTTATTAATCAAAATCACTAGTTTATTAAAAAGGAAGGTGGAAAAAATGAAAAATTGTTATTTTAATGGAATACTTTTGACTTTAGACATTGGAAAATACTTTTTAGGTATGGAAAACATGTTTATTGTATTTAAATGACTCATTAATAAAATTAAATATGTTTTTGATCCATCCAATATTTATAGAATTGATTAGTTCATTATTACATCATGAATGCTATAATTTAAAATAAATTAGTTATGAAAAAACTGGATTTTTACTATTCACATAAAAACTAAAGTATTTCATAAAAAACCTTAAAAAAATTTGAAATGGTGATTTTAAAAATGATATTCATTTTATCAAAATAATTTTCTAACATAGGTATTTTTACTTTTTTACATAAAAAATTATGATTTTTATTAAATACATTAAAATATAGTTTATTAAAAATGTGCTTATAGTTTCATTTATTTTTTAATCTTTATATTTATTTTATGTCATTATAATATTTATATTTTCTTAAATTATTCATGAAAAATATTATTTATATTACATTTTTCTATTTTGTGGTCAAATTATTATTCTAATGATGAAGTTGTTATTTCAATGGTCACATTACCTCTTCTAAATACCACTTTGTTCCTTCATTCATCATCCACTATAATTCCTCTCATGGTTCTATATATTACTTTTCTAAGATTTTAATTGGTTTATTAATGTTATTTTTCTTTTCCATAGTGTTGTTTGTGGGGGTGGTAATTCTAGTAGATCAGGGTGGTCCAAATTATCTCATTCCACTTTTCTTATTTTCTATTTTTTTTTTGTCTCATTATAATGTTTGGAATTTTTATGGGTTTAGTTACTTACTAATGTAATGATATCCATTAATAAAATAAAGTTTTGTTAGTTTCTATGTGTGCTATATGTGTATAATGCTGCATAATACAACACATTTATTCAGGAAACAAATATCTTTTATAAAGTTTGTGTCATGCTCCTTTCAAAAAAATTTGAAGTATCGATGGCCTTGCAGTAGTTATTTGTCAATATCCTTTGATCTATCAATAAAGTATTTAATACATCTATAAAATGTTTGAGAAACAATTCATGTGATTTGTAAATTTCTAACCCTTTTGAAGATGTTGTTGATGCATTCAACAATGTTTGTAGTCATGTGCTCATATCTCTTCCCTTCATCAAATGCTAAATATCATTTTTTTTCTTTGGAATGTGCATCATGTACTTACAGAAAGTCTCAATCAATCCCCAAATTTCTTCCAATATTTGAATGAAAACCTATTATTTTGGTTTGTATGTTGTAAAGGTATGGAAGAAAATTTTAAACTACCCAATAATATAAAATAAGTATAAGTACTAAATACAGAGAAGATGTGATCCAATACCTAATTTGATGATTACTTTTTTGACATTGTCAGTGTGACATTTTTTTCATACATTTCGGGCAATATGTCTCATAAATTAATGATGGTAGGCATTGGTGGGTAAGTCAACTAGCATCCGTGATATTCACTGCTTTTTTGATAGTGTGATGAAGATTTGAAATAAGGCATATTTCTTGTCTATCGGTGACTTGAACATGATAGAAAAGATATTAAGAAACTCCAGAGTCTAGATTTTCTTTCTCCAATATTGCAAATGTCAGTGGCAAAGAACATCTATTTCTATCATGAGTGGTGACAATCAGGAGAACTCCGTTGCAATTTCCATATAGGAAAGTGTCGTGCACTTGTATGAATTGTTTGTAGTGAAGGAAAGTTACGATGCATGGGATAAAGTCCTAGAATAACTGATGAAATTGGAATTTGTCTACAGTGACATGATTGTTCACCACATGCTCTATTATTTCAAATTGATAAACAACATGGATTATTTGAACCAATCGCTCGATCCAATAAGGTAACACCTGAAATAATGTTTCTTAGTCGCCATAATCCTTCTCAATAGCTTTCTATTTTTCAAGCCGCGCCTTCTTGTATGAGATTTTAGATCCATATTTACTCTACATGTGTTCCTAGATTAACTCAACATGAACATCCCGGTGAACTCTGATCATACCATTAATAATGAAGCGGGTGAATGTTGAGTTAATGTGCCTATGATCTTGCATCAACCTCATATTCAAACAGGTGTGTGTTCTATAAAATTTTGTAGTTTTTCAATAAGTCGAATATCTAACAAGGGTAGTTCGCAATCACATCTTGCATATGTCACCATTCTATTGACATTTTATAGAAAATGTCGATCTCGTAGAGTCATCTATGAGATAAAGTTAATGTGTCTTCACATGGTAATGATTTATAACTGTATTTAATGTCTCTTTTCTCTCAAATTGTGTTACAAAAAATAATTCATCATCAATCCCTACAACATTGCTTTCTTGGAGAATACATTGGAAACTCGGCTGTTAATGTGACTACATCCCAATCAAACTCAAGCACCACTAGTGCAATATCATGTGATGTTTGCACTGATTTTGCATGTTGTCTTTCTAAATTATCTCCCAGCATCATTTTGTGTTCTTTGTCAAATATTTCTTCAGCCTCAAAATCATTTTTCAGCACCGTCTTGTGTTCATTATCAAATACTTCTTCGTCCTCAAAATCATCATCATAGGCATCATTAATCTCAACCATAGGTGGATCAGCTACAACAACAAATATTATAGGAACATCTACAGGTACTGTCATTCGAAATTATTACTCTGCTCTACATGTATTATCTTCACCCAATCCACCTCAAACAATCGATTCAAATGTAAACACATGCACTTCATCAAATCCATCTTCGTATGGTATGTTTTGTTCGATTTGGGTGGTATCTTCAATCGTACTAACCTCAACATACAATCTCATCACACTTAGTCTTTCATGCTCTTAATATGCATCATAATCAAGTCTTAAATCTTCACTATCGATCAAATTATGACACGTGTGATATAGATTATCTTGAGTTTTAGGGAATCTATAAATGGTAGGTGATATATATTGATTCTCACCAAGCTTCAATCGATCATGAATTTTACTGTTAATTGTGTTTATCGAATCACATCTAATAAGATTTTTTAATCTTGTAGGACCACTAATATAAGATATCTCGTACTCGTATTCTACTATTTCACCACCATGATATAGAAACGCATGCAAGTGTTTCATCATATTTGTAAAACTGTTAATTAAAATTAAATTATAAGTGAAATACACACACTGACATTTCTTCAAATAAAACTAAAATCAACTAACTTTACATATACATATTACCAATATAAATTTATTTTACTATTATAATTGTAATTAAATATTATTATTTAGATTATATTTTCTCTAATATGTAGAAAATAGTCACCCTCTTGCATTTGAATTTAAAATATTATTGATATTGTATTTACATGCATTCCTCGTATTGTAATATTTATGTCCTCTATTTGGACAAATCCGATATTGTGTGTTTTCTTCTATATCCAAAATACACTACTTAATGTATATTTTCACCATACCCCTTTCCATTCAAAAATTATACATAGTTCGTTTGGTTCCTTATCTTTCAACAAACATTCCTTAATTTTATACTATCCATGTGATACACGTCAAGTAACCAATTGCAAAACCCATCCGATCATCAACCATCATTTTTCCTCAGTAATTAGTTATTAATATTTAATGGAATAACCATGTAGGAATTTTTATATATACCAAATATTGTCTACTTTTAAGGACTTCATAATTTTTCATACAATAAAATTATTGCACAACTAAAAAAACTACTGCAAAAACTATATCATATCGGAATATAATTTTCCAACTATGGTGTTTTCATTTTTTCATTAAATTTTTATCATGTGGAAAGAAATCGTAGCTAGATCAGCAGCAATGATATCATTACATAATATTTATCATTACATTTCCAAGCTTTTCAGATTTAGTAGCAGTTAATCAGGCTTTCTAAGGCCATTAAAGGTGAAGAAGATTCAATATCGGCCCTCCATCAAATCTTCCAACTCTGCTGCAAGTCCTTGCAGATGGACATCAAACACCACGCTGTACTCAATGGGTAATCTGAAACTGCAACAAAACACGCTACCAATTCACTCACACAAACCATAATTCAAGAGTGAGCCAAAATAGACTAATAGTTACTTATGATCAACTTACTTGATACATAATCATCTATATAATCATTGTCGATTTTTCCATGGGGCATCCCACCCACCTAACCAACAAAAAATTCACACTACCTCAGCGTCTCCATAACTGAAAATTAAAGCAAGAATTTGTTGAAACCATTCACACTAAGTAGTCCTTCTGTTCAACGGATTTTTCAGAACTATATGAAAAAACCTAAAAGGCAAGAGGTATCTTAAAATCACAGCAGGGTACTTTAAAATAGGGTGGAGAAAAGCACTCAAAACACACATATTTTGCAAGAGTTCACCAGAAAGTATTGGGTGACTGGGTTCTTGATCGTTTGTAGAAGCTTTTCATGATTACCCGAAGCAGATACACTATGTTTTTGTAGAAATTGCACTGAAAAAATGATTCAAAATAATGAAAGGGGTGACCAAACATGAAGACAATTATTTTTTAATCGGCCATGCTTACACATAATTCCATAGAAACACTTGGATTTCCTCAGAATCCGAACATGTGGCTTAACTTCAAAAAGGGCACCCTTTAGGGTTCTCATATAGACTGCTCTCACCCTGCTGGCCTTATTGAGTGGACTGTTGAGGATAGCTAATAAAGCCTTCACATATAGGAAAATATGAGGGAATTTAGAAATCATTAAAAAAGAAAATAGAAATAAAACAGAGAAGCTGTAATAGGATGGAAAAGGGACTCGGGGATACGGGTTCATATCAAACTAATGTTTCAATAATTTATTTATCTTGGGACTGCAATTTTTTACCAACATGGGCTTTTTTTAAAAACATTTATTTAATTTTTTAAAGGAGAAAATCAGATACAAAAATTTTGAAGGGATCCAATAGAAATACAAAATGATTTTAAGGTGTCTAATAGAACAATTGACACAGCCAATCCTATGTCTTTCCAAGATCGGGTGGGAAAGCTGGGGAAGATTTATGTACAATGCAGGGGGCTAATTTTCTGCATTTTATTAAAAAATCCGGGGCTCATGGATCCAATCAGAAGCTAACATAATCCTTTGAAAATAACATCCATGAACATGTGGGCGTTCACAAAAAAATGATACTACACTTCTCATGTGCTTCTAGGACCCCTATGATGGCGCCAACAAAAGATTATGTTGTTCTGGTGAGACAGACTGCTCAGAAAATGTCATTCGTTAGTTCAAAATGAGATTCAGTGACTTTATATATATATGATAATAATATTTAAAGTAATTTAGGTGTCTCGACAATGAGTTTATACGTTCTGAAAAACTGAGGGTGGGATTTTTTCTCTCATTCCTAGATAAGTGGAAAATTTACCATTTCCATGGAAATCCTAGTTTTCCAGGAAACACGACTGGGTTAAAGAACACTCCCAGTTTTCCTTTAAATTCACATTGACTGGTTGCAACTAAATGAGGCCTCAGATCAACAGCAAATCATTGTGAATTTATGACTGAGGTTTTACTGGGTGCTCATGGTCGCAACTGCCAATACCAACTCGAAGAATTTCTCTCCCACTCACATCAAGAGCCATACACTTGCGGCCGAAAGTTCAGAAAAGGTCATAAATGTCCACATAGGGGTTTAAAATCATTGGGCTGGGAAAGCATAGAGCCACAGGAGGGTGGGAAAGTAGTGGAGGAAAGGTAAATTGGATCCCTTCAAGAGGAAGATAACTTTTAAAGATTTGTAGGTTAGTTATCTCAATGGGGAATGGCCTATATCCACCAAAACTATGTTTTTGGAAGGGATAACAGATGGGATATCAATTCTGGTATTAATTAAAAGATGAGCCAGCCCAAATTTATGTGCAGGGGTTGCAATGGGAATGAGGGATTTTAGTTCAAACATAAGAATGGGAGCTCAGTGTTAGGCAACAGGAAGACTTGCAGAAGTTGATGAACAGGAAAGTATATATGGACTTCGAGCCCCTTAAAAAAGCAATTGAAAATATATAATATCCTAATGATATTATTATTAAACCAATCTATAAAAAACAAAAAACATAATGACAAGGTAGTTTTAACAATACAATACCAGGTCATACCCATATCAACAAAATACTAGTCATAATACCAGGATCGAGGGTATTCTTGAAAAAAAAAGCAAAACCCTGAAGAATTCCACAAAAATTTTATCCCAGATATAGTGCTATGCACGTATTCAGAAGTTCCCGCACCTGATAAATGATATCAGGCCTGTAATATGCAGGGTTCATTCCATGTCTCTAAAGAAAATTGGAATGGTCATCCGAGTTCAAAATCTTGAAAGTCTGCATGAACCAACACGACAAATTAAAATCATTAACTAGACAATGGAATACCATAAATTGCAATGATAACTTGCACTGCACAGAAAATAATAAAGACGTATAATCATGTGAATAATAATATGAAAAATTAATAAAAATTTCCACCCTAGAGAAAAAAACTATAAAGAATTCCATCACACAGAACATTGAAAAAAATAATTTGTGCACCTTTCAAACTTTTCCAACTTCCAATGATGCATTTTCAAGGACAAAGATGGCCCCCGACTTTGAGGTGGCTTCAGATCGGGCAACCGGAATACTAGGAAGTTCATCCACCGCCCCCTCCTCCTCTTCGACGTTATCTTCTATATCTTCATTGCCCTGGTTCGGCTCCTTCCATGGGCGCTTCAGCCCCTTGGAATTGTAGGCCCGTACCATCTTTTAGAACACACTCCAACAGAGATAGGTATATCAAAGGGAAGAACAGGCCAATTCAAGGAGGAGAAAGGAAGCTGACTAAGACTCTCTTGAAACTGGAGTGTCAAATAAGGGTGTATGGATTTTCTAAAACCTACCAAAACCATTGGTAACCAAACTAAATTGTTAAATTAACCGAACCAACCGAGTGTCGCAAGAAAAAATGAGCTGTTAGGAGTATAAATATGTTCAATCTAAAAAGATAACTGGGATTTCAATAGATAGATACAAGATAAAGAACAGTATAGAAATATGAGACCTTCAAAAAAGATAAAACAATAAATAAACAAAATTAAAAAACTTTTAACTAGTTAAGAAGTGTCGGAAAGAGAGATTTAGGGGGAAGAGGGAGAAAAAGAAAGAGAAAAAAATGCATAATGTGCTGGAAGTAGCAAGGAGGGATCCTTCATGTTTGGTTCACTTCGACAACGCCTGGCCACGCACCCAACAAAACCCTAATTGTTGCATCAACGCAGAACCCTGTGATCAACAAAACACGATATCCTGACTCAAACAAAATCAAACATTAATACCACTAATACCAGTTCGATCCCGAAAACATAGGAGGCACTGTTCACTAGTAAAGGGTAGGGGAGGCACCGAGTGTAAGAAAGAGAAGGTGCGATGGGGGTGTGAAAAGAAGGGATTTTCACATATATCAATACCGAGGCGAGTAGGGGTGCTTAACAGGCTGGACTGGTGTGAACCAAACCAAATCCCTCATTTTAAGGGCCAAGAAATTGCCAGCCCATTTAAACCGGCATTAAATAAGTCCTATCTGTGGATAGGACTGGCCTACGAGCCAGCTAGCATTGCATAAAGTTCTTTAAAAGAATTCCAAATACCAACTAATATACATATCATCCATAATTAATGTTTAATTTAAGAAATAAATTATCACTACTTACTGGGGGGAATAAAGAACTGCAGCAACAAAATTACACATATAAACCACATGAAAGCAATATGTCTTTAATAACACCAGTAGAAAACATCTAGGCTAAGAACTATTTATGAATGCAAGTAAAAAAGACATGAAAATATTTAATTCAAACCACATTGTTGTCACATTGCAACTAGTATAATGGAAATCAAACTAAGTAATAGATAAAATTAACATAACACTTAAAAACATTTTTCACAAATAAAAACATGTACGATGTATCATTAAAAATAATAAATTATACTTCAAATGAATTAAATAAACCAATAAAAATATCAAAAGAACTTGTTTTCATGTTGGTGTTGGAATACTATATCAAACAGAAGTAAATTTGGGTCCTCAGAGTAAATTAATAAAACATTCAGACCAAATAACAATAAAAAAAACATAAATCAAACTAATAATTTTTTTAATACATTCAAATATACAACTATTTTATTCGAACAGAAAATATAAACAACATAAAAATACTGATTATTAAGAATAAAATAAGAACGCCTCTATGAGGAGTGATCATATACTTCCATGACTGGAAACAAGAAATCATGGCATTGTATCTATCTCAAAAAATTGAAAATAAAATGAATTAAGATTTAACAGCAGCAATATACTGTAAAAATAGGGAAACACAAACTATGTCTAATATGAAGAGGTGAAAGGAGGAAGGTAGTCAACAAAGATTAGGGTTTATCCCTCTCACTCCGTTGCAGCTTATGCAGAATCCAATTTGAAAAACTGTAGTGGGGAAAAAGGAAGGGTCAGGAAGATTAAGTTAGGGTTTGGTTCTAACGGATTCATACAAAGAGGAAATCTCAAAACAGTTTTTGCGGAAGAAGTGCGGATCCGGTGGGTAAGATGGGATGGCCCACTACAACAAGAGAGGGAGCATCGAGCCGGCCGAAGGGAAGGGAGTCGGTGTGGCCGGAAATCTCCAGGTGGGAGATGGAACAACGGAGAGAGTGGGAGGAGGGAGTGGAAGGGAGTGGGATGAGGGAGTGGGGGAGCGTGGGACTGCATGCGATGTGTGATGGAAGGGAGGGAGGTAGCGCAGTTTAAAATGGTTTGTAAAAAAACAAAATGGGGGGGGTGCAATGCGAATCAATATTTTTTTAAAATCAATCTAATTTTATACGAGGAAGTACAGAAGACTCAAAAAAATAAATCTAGTTGTTTTCAAAATACAAACATTAATTTTTTTGTTTCATGGAAGTGATTTTTAAGATCCTCTAAATATGAAACGTTTCATGGAATTCAATGTTCACTTCGTCACTTGTAACAAATCTTTCTTGATCAAATTCATATTCAAAATGTATCTATAAATAATATGTTTTGTAATATATCAGAAAAAAATTCATGGACTAAAAAGTGATAAAGTTGCAATAGTTTTAAATGCTTAATTCATATATGTCATGTCACGAACCCAGCCGAGGCTCCATCCGACCTAACGCCCGACCCGGTCCGCGGTAAGGCCCGAGGGATGTTCCCAATCCCCATGGGATGGCACAAGTGCCCTAGTATCAAAATAAAACTTGGGAATGATTTAACCAAATAAAATACATTAAACAAACTACAAGATGAATAAATTCAAAACTAAAATCAAACAACCAAACATGCCCTTAAACTAGGGTCAAAATTAATGTTTACAACATGAACTGAAAACCGAAAGGGAACGACAATAAAGGAAAAACTAAAAACACTAACTCGAACCTCCAAGAAACATGAGGTGCAACAACCTCAAGCCATGTTCACCAAAAATCATTTTAAAACTTAACTCGCATAGGTTACACACTCAATTAAACTATATGCACAACTTAAAGAAACTAATAATAAAACAAACCACAACTTACGCACAAAAATACCATTTTGAAATAAGACGCACACTAAAACATTTACCAAACAAACTTCACACCATCGATATAATTTAATAAACGATTTAAAAATTTTAGAAAACAATGTCTAAAGGGTAACACAAGACCTTGCACACAAAACCCACTCTAAAATATCTTTTACGATCAAAATCACACCAACACATTTCAAAAACGCAATTCGCAACTCTTGTACTTTTTAATAAACCAACTACGCAATTTAATAAAACACTATGTGATGACACAATGTGGATTTTTATCAAAAAACACACCATATCTCATAAGAACATACCACTTCAAAAATAAAATGCATAATAAAAACTCTTAAAACTATTTTCGCAACACATAAACCATTTAATAAATCAATTACACACTTAATATGACATTTACAAGGTGTGAAAAAATGTTTTTCCACAAACTACACTCAAATGATTCTCTTTAAAATTCAATAGACACTAAAATATTCTCCACATACCATTCGCATCACTTAAACAAATTGAAAAATCACATATGAAGTTCAATAAATCATTTGCACTATTTAATAAATTAATTACTCAATTTCTAAACCAAATAAAAATAAATGATTTAACATGAGCTTTCACAAAAAGTGGACTCCATGCCACAAAATTAAATAAGCAAACCAATTCATCAATTGCTAAAAACTAACTTTGCACCAAACAAATAATTTAAATAATATGCTAATTTAATTAAGCTTGCAAAATAATTCATTAATTAATAATTAAACATGGAACCACCTAGATAATCACAAGATTTAGGTGGTAAACTGTCACCGCACACCAAAAGCCCCACGAACGACAAAACTATAATCTAAAAACAAAACATCGGACCATTTACACCATAATAGAACAAAACGCCGAACCAAAACCCTAACCAAAACTGAATAAAATTGAACGAATGAACAACCAAGGTATATCGCACCTACCGCAAGGGGTACGAGAGGCTGCCCGGAGCTCGAAAAAGTCTACCAGAGGTGTGTGGTGCCATAAAAAGGGTGTTGTCGGATCTTCGGATGACAAACAATGGGGCGTGCGGCTAAAAGAGGGGTTGTCGGGGCTTCAGTCGAGCCAAGGAGGGGGGCGCCGGACCTGCTGGATGAGGGTAGTGCGGACCACCGGCTGGAAGAAGGAGGGCGCGTGACGATTCAGTGTGCCGAAGGAGGTCGGCGGGGTGGCGCCGGACAGGAGCAAGAGGGCGACGGGGCGGCGCCGGACGGGAGTATGAAGGGAGGGTCTCGTTGGTTCAGTTTGCTGGAGAAGGAGGACAGCCGGCCGAAGGGAGCAAGGGGAGGGTAGGCCGCAGCTAGGGTTAGGAGGAGCTTGTGCAGTGCAACGAACCGAAGGTGGGGAGGAAAACGCGACGAGAGAGAGTGGAGATCAAAATAGAGGGAGAGAAAGAAAAAAATAGGGGAAAAGAAAATGGAAATAAAATAAAAAGATAATAGAAATAAAATAAAAATACAATAAAAATAAAATAAAACTCAGAAATGGAACTTAAGCCATTCAAAAAAAAATTAATAAAACTGATAATCAATTAATAATTTTATAATTATAACAATAATCTAACATTCTCAACCAAATTAAAATATTAACTGAAATAATCCTAACAATAATAACCTAATTGAAATATTAACTCAAATGATAATAATACTAATAATAAAATTAAAAAAAATAAAACCAACCGATATGATAACATTATTTATTGAGGCCGAACAATGCGCACGGTCGTGCGCCCGCAAAAGAACTCAATTTTTTCTAAATTAAAATTGGTTTAAACTGAAGCTCAAAAGCAAGACCCAAAATAATTTAAATTAAAATGAAGTGTCATTCGGGGTGTGACATGTCGTATTGCAACCAGTATAATGGAAATCAAACTAATTATAAAATAAAATTAATATAACCCATAAAAACATTTTTCACAGATAAAAAAATGTATGATATATCCTTAAAAATAATAATTTAAATTTAAAATGAATTAAACAAACCAACAAAAATATCAAACATACATTTTTTCATGTTGATGTTGGAACACTATATCAAACAAAAGCAAATTTGGGTCCCCAAAGTAAATTAATAAAACATTCATACCAAATAACAATCAACAAAAAACATAAATCAAATGAAACATTTTTTTAAATACATTAAAATATACAACTATTTTATTCGACCAAAAAATATAAAGAACATAAAAATACTGATTATTGAGAATGAAATAAGAATGCCTCTATGAGAAGGAGTGAGAATTTACTTCCACGACTGGAAACAAGGAATCATGATACTGTATCTATCTCAAAAATGGAAAATCAAATGAATTATGATTTTACGGCAACAATATACTGAAAAAATAGGGAAACACAAACTATGACTAACCAAGAGATGTGAAATGAGGAGGAAGGTAGTCAAAAAAGATTTCGGTTTATCCCTCTCATTCGGTTGCCGCTTATCTGTTGGGAAAAAATCTATCAAGGTAACATTGCAACATTTTTTGTTTGATTGTGTTTTTTGACAAAGCAGGTTTCCATGGTAAATTGTCAAGGTCCAAAGATGTAGTTGACAATCAATGTTGACAAAGAACCATGAAAAAGGAATGGATGATATAGAGGCGGTATAAAAAGAGAATATACAAGGTGGTGCCGTTTTCTGGTGTTTGCCAAATTTTTGGGGTCCAAAATTTGGAGTTTGGTGAGCATCATGAAAATTGGATTTCCTTGAAGATCTAATATAAATATGGCAAAGGCATGAGTTTCGCGAAGATAGACTTCATGGTTTGGATTTCACGAAGATAATAAAAATGTTGACGTGGATTCATTCTGATTACAACAAGCTTCACGAATAGTAGAGTTGAAGGGATATGTGATGGAGCTCCGTGGTGGCGGCATGAAGTAATTGACGGAACGCTCCGCGATTATGATGATCTCCGTGATCGGAAAATTGTCGTGGTGCTTCGCGATTTTGAGAGAATTTCAGCGGAAATTTCAGAGCTTTGTGATTTGAGATGACGTGGTGCTGACTTCACGTGGAAGGTTTGAGGGTCAGTGGAATCGCCTATAAATAGACCTCGACCCTCTCGAGATAAGTAGAGAGATTTTGAAAGAAAATATTTTCCTCTCGGCTCGCGAAGGTGGTCCATGAAGACAGCGTGCTTCGCAAAAGAAGAGCTTCTCGACGGCTATTCTAGCCCCGTGAAAGTCGTGTGCTCCACGTTGGCTCAGTGATCCTCTCCAGGGAAATCACTCTATGACGACTCAAGATCCACGACAGCCTATGCTTTGTGAAGGCTTGAGATTTTTAAAAAGGTAGGAGCTTCTCGAAGTCTTGTTTGAACTTCACGAAATTGGGAGCCTCGTGAAGTATGGTGCTTTGAGAAGGTGCTTCCAAAAATAATTTCCCTGTGTTTCTGAGGAAAATGGGTATTCATCAGTGTATGAAATTTGGACATCAATAGAGAATCTACACATAGTAGAGTATGCATTCATTAGTAATAATGAAGAGACTGATAAGTCTATAAACTGTGAGTGGATCCCTTCCATGTGTCGTGGGTAGAGGAAGAGGAAGAAGGTTATCCTTTCTATAGGCAGTGAGCTAGTGAGAGAGAAATAGGGAGTGACCCTTGAGAAAGCAGTGAGCTGGACCTAAACATTTTCAAAGGCAGTAAGCCTGGGCATAGAAGTGATCTAGCCCAAACATTATTGGCAGTGTGCTTTAATGGATTTGGTACAACATCACATTGTCGTTGTATGCTCCTTGGACGTAGCCCAGTGAGGGTGAACAAAGTAAAAATCTTTGTGTCCGCCTGCTTGCTTCTCTACATTTCATTCAAAGCATCATCATCAGATAAAGAAGAAAATAATTGATCATAATAAACACATAAGTGCAAACAAAATGAACCTTGTAATAAATAGGTCAAGATCTAGTGGGGCTGGAAGAATTTAGAAAAGAATATCCATACCCTAATTCACCACCCCCCCTCTCAGGGTATATCGGCCCCTATTGGACCAAACATTATCGAGAATCTTATCTAAAAACCAACAGTGGGGGAAAAGGAAGGGTCATGAATATGAAGTTTGGGTTCGGGTCGGATGGATTCACACAAATAGGAAAGCTCTAAATGGTTTCTGCGGAAGAAGTGCGGATCCGGTGGGTACGACGGGATGGCCCACTATAATAGGAGAGGGAGCATCGAGCTGGAAGAATGAGGGAAGGGAGTCGGAGAGGCCTGAATTCTCTAGGTGGGAGGTGGAACAGAAGAGAGAGTGGGATGAGGGGGTGGGAAAGTGTGGGAATGGGTGCGATGTGCGAGGGAAGGGAAGGAGGTACTGCAATTTAATATGGTTTGTAAAAAAGGGGGGTGCAATGAAAATCAAAATCATTTAAAATTAATCTAATTTTGTATGGGGAAGAGCAGAAGACTCAAAAAAATCAATCTCATTGTTTTTATAATACAAACATTATTTTTTTTGTTTCATTGAAGTGATTTTTAAGATCCTCTAAATATGAAACGTTTCATGGAATTCAATGTTCACTTCATCACCTGTGTCAAATCTTTCTTAATCAAATTCATATTCAAAATGTATCTATAAATAATATGTTAAGTAAAATATCAGACAAAATTCATGGACTAAAAAGTGGTAAAGTTGAAATAGTTTTAAATTATTAATTCATATCTATCACATTGCAACAAGTATAATTGAAATCAAACTAATTAATAGATAAAATTAACATAACACATAAAAACATTTTTCATAGACAAAAAATGTATGATGTATCAATAAAAATAATAAATTAAACTTAAAGTGAATTAAAATAACAAACAAAAATATCAAATAAACATGTTTTCATGTTGATTTTGGAATATTGTATCAAACAAAAGTAAATTTGGGTCCTCAGAGTAAATTAATAAAACATTCAGACCAAATAACAATCAACAAAAAACATAAATCATACAAATTTAAAAAAAAAAATACATTCAAATATATAACTATTTTATTTGACCAGTAAATATAAATAATATAAAAATACAGATTATTAAGAATGAAATAAGAACTCCTCTGTGAGAAGGAGGAGTGAGCATATACTTCCAAGGTTGGAAACAAGGAATCACGACACTGTATCTATCTCAAAAAAAGGAAAATAAAATGAATTAAGATTTAATAGCAACAATATACTGAAAAAATACGGAAACACAAAATATGTCTAACCTGGAGAGGTGAAAGGAGGAGGAAGGTAATAGACAAATATTATGGTTTATCCCTCTCACTCAGTTGCAGTTTATCCATAATCCTATCTGAAAAACTACAGTGAAGAAAAAGGAAGTTTCAGGAAGAATAAGTTATGGTTTGGGTCGGATGGATTCAGACAAGGAGGAAAGCTCCAAACGGTTTCTTGGGAAGAAGTGCAGATCTGGTGGGTATGATGGGATGGCCCACTACAATAGGCGAGGGAACATAGAGCCAAAAGAACGAGGGAAGGGAGTTAGAGCGGCCTGAAATATTCAGGTGGGATATGGAACAACAGAGAGAGTGGGAGGAGGGAGTGGGGGAGCGTGGGACTGCATGCGATGTGTGAGGGAAGGGAGGGAGGTACTGCAGTTTAATATGGCTTGTAAAAAAACAAAGGGTTGGGGGTGCAATGAGAATCAATCTTTTTTAAAATCAATCTAATTTTGTACGGGGAAGCATAGAAGAATAAAAAAAAACCAATCTAGTTGTTTTCATAATAAAAACATTATTTTTGTTTCATTGAAGTTATTTTTATGATCCTCTAAATATTAGACGTTTCATGGAATTCAATGTTCAATTCATCACCTGTATCAAATATTTCTTGATCAAATTCATATTCAAAATGTATCTATAATTAATATGTTAGGTAAAATATCAAAAAAAATTCATGGACTAAAAAGTGATAATGTTTCAATAGTTTTAAATGATTAATTCATATCTGTCACATTGAAATCAGTATAATGGAAATCAAACTAATTAATAGATAAAATTAACATAACACGTAATAACATTTTTCATAGATAAAAACATGCATGATGTATAATTAAAAATAATAAATTAAACTTAAAATGAATTAAATGAACCAACAAAAATATCAAGCAAACATGATTTCATGTTGATGTTGGAATATTGTACCAAGAAAAAGTAAATTTGGGTCCTCAGAGTAAATTAATAAAACATTCAGACCAAATAACAATCAACAAAAAACATAAATCAAACAGAACATTTTTTTAAATACATTCAAATATAAAACTATTTTATTCGACTAGAAAATAAAAAAACATAAAATACTGATTATTGAGAATGAAATAATAACGCCTCTATGAGATGTAGGAGTGAGCACATACTTCCATGGTTGGAAACAAGGAATCATGAAACTTTATCTATCTCAAAAAATGGAAAATCAAATGAATTAAGATTTAACAATAACAATATACTGAAAAAATAAGGAAAAACAAACTATGTCTAACCAGGAGAGGTGAAAGGAGGAGGAAGGTAGTTGAAAAAGATTAGGGTTTATCCCTCTCACTTGGTTTCAGCTTACACAGAATCATATCTGAAAACCTGTAGTATGGAAAAAGGAACGGTCAAGAAGATTAGGTTAGGGTTCAAGTCTGACAGATTCAGACAAAGAGGAAAGCTCCAAATGGTTTCTATAGAAGAAGTGTGGATCCGGTGGGTACGAGGGGATGGACCACTACAATAGGAGAGGGATCATCGAGTCAGTGGAAGGAGGGAAGGGAGTCAGAGCAGCCTGAAATCTTCAAGTTGGAGATGGAATGAGGGAGAGAGTGGGAGGAGGGAGTGGTGGATCATTGGATTTTGTGCGATGTGCGAGGGAAGGGAGGGAGGTACCGCAGTTTAATATGGTTTTTAAAAAACAAGGGGGGTGCAATGAGAATCGACATTGTTTAAAATCAATATAATTTTGTACAGGGAAGTGCAGAAGAATAAAAAAAATCAACCCAGTTGTTTTTATAATAAAAAAATTATTTGTTTTTTGTTTCATTGAAGTGATTTTTAAGATCCTCTAAATATGAAATGTTTTATGGGATTCAATATTCACTTCATCACCTGTATCAAATATTTCTTCATCTAATTCATATTCAAAATGTATCTATAAATAATATATTAAGTAAAATATCACACAAAATTCATGGACAAAAAAGTGATAAAGTTGCAATAGTTGTAAATGCTTAATTCATATATGTTACATTACAACCAGTATAATTGAAATCAAACTAATTAATAGATAAAATTAACATAACATGTAAAAATATTTTTCACATATAAAAACATGTATGATGTATCATTAAAAATAATAAATTAAACTTAAAATGAATTAAACGAACCAAAAAAAATGTCAAAAAAACATATTTTCATGTTGGTTTTGGAATACTGTATCAAACAAAAGTAAATTTGGGTCCTCAGATTAAATTAATAAATCACTCAAACCAAATAAAAATAAACAAAAAACATAAATAAAACGAAACATTTTTTTAAATAAATTCAAATATACAACTATTTTATTTGACCAAAAAATATAAACAACATAAAAATACTGATTATTGAGAATGAAATAAGAATGCCTCTCCAAGAAGGAGGAGTGAGCATATACTACCATGGCTGGAAACAAAGAATCAAGACATCATATCTATCTCAAAAATGGAAAATCAAATGAATTAAGATTCAACAGCAACAATATACTGAAAATATATGGAAACACAAACTATATCTAAATTAGAGAGGTGAAAGGAGGAGGAAGGTAATCGACAAAGATTAGGGTTTATCCCTCTCACTTGGTTGCAGCTTATCCAGAATCCTATTTGAAAAATTATAGTGGGGAAAAAGGAAGGGTTGGGAAGATTAATTTAGGGTTCGGGGCGGATGGATTCAGACAGAGAGGAAAGTTCCAAATGGTTTCTTTGCAAGAAGTGTAGATCTGGTGGGTACGACAGGATGGACCACTACAAGAGGAGAGGGATCATCGAGCCGGCAGAAGGAGGGAAGGGAGTCATAGCGGCCTGAAATCTTCAGCTGGGAGATGGAATGACAGAGAGAGTGGGAGGAGGGAGCGGGGGAGTGTGGGACTACATGCGATGTGCGAGGGAATGGAGGGAGGTACCTTGGTTTAATATGGTTTGTAAAAAAATGGGGGAGGACTAATGAGAATCAATGTTTTTTATAATCTATCTAATTTTGTACGGGGAAGCGCAGAAGACTCAAAAAAAATTAATCTAGTTGTTTTTATAATACAAACATTATTTGTTTTTTGTTTTATTGAAGTGATTTTTAAGATCCTCTTTATATGAAACGATTCATGGAATTCAATGTTCACTCAATCACCTCTATAAAATTTTTCTTGATCAAATTCATATTCAAAATGTATCTATAAATAATATGTTATGTAAAATATCTGACAAAATTCATGGACTAAAAATTGATAAAGTTGCAATAGTATTAAATGCTTAATTCATATCTGTCACATTGCAACCAGTATAATGGAAGTCAAACTAATTAATAGATAAAATTAACATAACATGTAAAAACATTTTTCACAGATAAAAAAATGTATTATGTATCATTAAAAATAATAAATTAAACTTAAAATGAATTAAACAAACCAAAAAAATATATCAAAAAACATGTTTTCAGGTTGATGTTGGAATACTGTATCAAACAAAAGTAAATTTGGGTCCTCGGAGTAAATTAATAAAACATTATGACCTAATAAAAATCAACAAAAAACATAAATCAAACGAAACATTTTTTTAAATACATTCAAATATACAATTATTTTATTCAACCAACAAATGTAAACATCATAAAATACTGATTATTGAAAATAAAATAAGAATGTCTCTATGAGAAGGAGGAGTGAGCATATACTTCCACGGCTGGAAACAAGGAATCACGACAATGTATCTATCTCAAAAATGGAAAATCAAATGAATTATGATTTAACAACAACAATATACTAAAAAAATAGGGAAACACAAACTATGTATAACTTGGAGAGGTGAGAGGAGGAGGGAGGTAGTCGACAAAGATTAGGGTTTATCACTCTCACTTGGTTGCAGCTTATCCAGGATCCTATCAAAAAACCTATAGTGGGGGAAAAGGAAGGGTCAGGAAAATTAAGTTAGGGTTTGGGTCAGAGGGATTCGGACAAAGAGGAAAGATCCAAATGGTTTATGCGAAAGAAGTGCTGATCTGGTAGGTACGATGTGATGACCTACTATAATAGGAGAGGGAGCATCGAGCTGGTGAAAGGAGAGAAGGGGTTTGGAGGGGACTGAAATCTCCAAGTGGGAGTTGGAATGACGAAGAGAGTGGGAGGAGGGTGTTGGGGAGTGTGGGACTGCTTTCGATGTGCGAGGGAAGGGAGGGAGGTACCGTGGTTTAATATGGTTTGTAAAAAAACAAGGGGGGGGGGGGAAATGAGAATCAATATTTTTTAAAATAAATCTAATTTTGTACGGGGAAGCGCATAAGACTAAAAAAATCAATCTATTTGTTTTTATAATACAAAAATTATTTGTTTTTGTTTCATTGAATTGATTTTGAAGATACTCTAAATATAAAATGTTTCATGGAATTCAATGTTCACTTCATCACCTGTATCAAATCTTTCTTGATCAAATTCATATTCAAAATGTATCTACAAATAATATTTTAAGTAAAATATCAGACAAAAGTCATGGACTAAAATGTGATAAAGTTGCAATAGTTTTAAATGCTTAATTAATATATATCACATTGTAACCAGTATAGTGGAAATCAAACTAATTAATAGATAAAATTAACGTAAAACGTAAAAACATTTTTCACAGATAAAAACTTTTATGATGTATCATTAAAAAAAATAAATTAAACTTAAAATGAATTAAATGAACCAACAAAAATATCAAACAAACATTTTTTCAGGTTGATGTTGGAATATTATATCAAACAAAAGTAAATTTTGATCCTCAGATTAAATTAATAAAACATTCATACCATATAAAAATCAATAAAAAAAAAATAAATCAAATTAAACATTTTTTAAAGACATTAAAATATACAACTATTTTATTCGACTAACAAATATAAACAACATAAAAATACTGATTATTGAGAATGAAATAAGAACTCCTCTGTGAGAAGGAGGAGTGAGCATATACTTCCACGGCTAGAAAAAAGGAATCACAACACTGTATCAATTTCCAAAAATGGAAAATAAAATGAATTAAGATTTAACCACAACAATATATTGAAAAAATATGGAAACACAAACTATGTCTAACCTGGAGAGGTGAAAGGAGGAGGAAGGTAGTCGACAAAGATTAGGGTTTATCCCTCTCACTCGATTGAATCTTATCTAGAATCCTATTTGAAAACCTATAGTGGGGAAAAGGAAGGGCAAAGGAGATTAAGTTAGGGTTCGGGTTGGACATATTCAGAAAAAGCAAAAATCTCTAAATGGTTTCAGTGGAAGAAGTGTGGATCCGGTGGGTACGATGGTATGGACCACTACAAGAGGAGAGGGAGCATTGAGCCGGCAGAAGGAGGGAAGGGAGTTAGAGAAGCCTGAAATCTCCAGGTCGGAGATGAAACGGCGAAGAGAGTGGGAGGAGGGAGTGGGGGAGCGTGGGACCGTGTGAGGTAAGAGCGGGAGGCACCGTAGTTTAATATGGTTTGTAAAAAAACGAAAAGGGTGGGGGTTCAATGAGAATCAATATTTTTTAAAATCAATCTAATTTTGTATGGGGAAGCGCATAAGACTAAAAAAATCAATCTATTTTTTTATAACACAAATATTATTTTTTTTGTTTCATTGTAGTGTTTTTAAGAGAATTTAAATATGAAATGTTTCATGGAATTCAATGTTCACTTCATCACCTGTATCAAATCTTTATTGATCGAATTCATATTCAAAATGTATTTGTAAATAATATGTTATGTAAAATATTAGACAAAGTTCATGGACTAAAAAGTGATAAAGTTTCAATAGTTTTAAATGATTAATTCATATCTGTCACATTGCAACCATTATAATGGAAATAAAACTAATTAATAGATAAAGTTAACATAACACATAAAAACATTTTTCACAGATAAAAACATGTATGATGTATCATTAAAAATAATAAATTAAACTTCAAATGAATTAACCAAACCAACAAAAATATCAAACAAACATGTTTTCATGTTGATGTTGGAACACTATATCAAACAAAAGTAAATTTGGTTCCTCATAGTAAATTAATAAAACATTCAGAACAAATAACAATCAAAAAATAACATAAATAAAATGAAACATTTTTTTAAAATACATTCAAATATACAACTTATTTATTCGACCATAAAATATAAAAACATAAAAATACTAATTATTGAGAATGAAATAAGAATGCCTCTGTGAGACAGAGGAGTGAGCATATACTTCCACAGCTGGAAACAAGGAATCACGATACTGTATCTATCTCAAAAAATGGAAAATAAAATGAATTAAGATTTAATAGCAACAATATACTAACAAAATAGGGAAACACAAACTATATTTAACCTGAAGAATTGAAAGGAGGAGAAATGTAGTCAACAAATATTAGGGTTTATCCCTCTCACTTGGTTAAAAATTATCTAGAATCCTTTCTAAGAACCTACAGTGGGGAAAAAGGAAGGTTCAGGAAGATTATGTTAGGGTTTGGGTTGGATGGATTCAGACGAAGAGGAAATCTCCAAACAGTTTCTTCGGAAGAAGTGCAGATCTGGTGGGTATGACGGGATGACCCACTACAATAGGAGAGGGAGCATCGAGCTGATAGAAGGAGGGAAGGGAGTCGGAGCAGCCTGAAATCTCCAAGTGGGAGATAGAATGATGGAGAGAGTGGGTGGAGGGAGTGGGGGAGCGTGGGACTATATGGATTGTGCGAGGGAAGGGAGGTAGGTACAACAATTTAATATGGTTTATAAAAAAACAAAAGGGGGTGGGGGTTAAATGAGAATCAATATTTTTTAAGATCAATCTAATTTTGTATGGGGAAGTGAAAAAGACTCAAAAAAAAAAAGAATCAATCTAGTTGTTTTTATAATACAAACATTATTTGTTTTTGTTTCATTGAAGTGGGTTTTAAGATCCTCTAAATATGAAACATTTCATGGAATTCAATGTTCACTTCATCAACTGTATCAAATATTTCTTCATCAAATTTCTATTCAAAATGTAACTATAAATAATAAGTTAAGTAAAATATTAGACAAAATTCATGGACTACAAAGTGATAAAGTTTCAATTGTTTTAAATGCTTAATTCATATCTGTCACATGGAAACCAGTATAATGGAAATTAGACTAATTAATAGACACAATTAACATATCACGTAAAAACATTTTTCATAGATAAAAACATTCATGATGTATCATTAAAAATAATAAATTAAACTTAAAATGAATAAAACGAACCAACTAAAATATCAAACAAACATGTTTTCATGTTGATGTTGGAATACTGTATTAAACAAATGTAAATTTGACTCCTCAAAGTAAATTAATAAAACATTCAGACCAAATAACAATCAACAAAAAACATAAATAAATAAAAAATTTCTAAATACATTCAAATATAAAAATATTTTATTCGACCAGAAAATATAAACAACTTAAAAATATTGATTATTGAGAATGAATTAAGAATGCCTCTGTGAGAAAGAGGAGTGAGCATATACTTCCACGACTGGAAACAAGGAATCATGACACTGTGTCTATCTCAAAAAATGTAAAATCAAATGAATTAAGATTTAATAGCAACAATATACTAAAAAAATAGGGAAACACAAACTATGTCTATCCTAGAGAGTTGAAAAGAGGAGGAAGGCAGCTCAGGGGGCTAATTTTCCACATTTTATTCAAAAAAGTATGGGATCATGGCTCCAATTAGAAGTTAATAGAATCCTTTGAAAATAAAATCCATGAACATGTTGGCGTTCACAAGAAAATGAAACTACACTTCTCATGTGCTGGCAGGACTCCTATGATGACCCCCGACTTTGAGGTGGCTTCAGATGGGGCAACCTGAATACCAAGAAGTTCATCCACCGCCCCCTCCTCCTCTTCAACGCTCACTTCTATATCTTCATTTTCGTCATTCAGATATTTCCATGGGCACTTCAGCCCCTTGGATTTGAAGGCTCGTACCATCTATTAGAACATACTCCAGCAGAGACAGGTGTATCAAAGGGAAGAACATGACAAAGCAGGGAGGGGAAAGGAAGCTGACTAAGCCTCACTTGAAACTGGAGTGTCAAATAAAGGTGTGTAGATTTTCCAAAACTTACCAAAACCATTGGTAACTAAACTAAACCGATAAATTAATTGAACCAACTGAGTGACACATGGAAAAACGAGGTGTTAAGAGTATAAATGTGTTCAATCTAAAAAATAACTAGGATTCCAATAGATACATACAAGATAGAGGAAAGTAAAGAAATATGATACTGTCAAAAAAAATAAATCAATCAAAAAAAATTAAAAATCTTTAACTGATTAAAAGGTGACAGAAAGAGAGATTCAAGGGGAAGGGGGGACAAAAATCAAGAGAAAAAATGCATAATTTCTTGGAAGGAGCAAGGTGGGATCCTTCATGTTTGGCTAACAACAATGCACGACCACACACCCAACAAAACCCTAATTGTTGCATCAACATAGAACCTCGTGTTCATCAAAACACGATATCCTAACTCAAATACAATCAAACGTTAACACCAATAATACCATTTCAATCCTAAAAACATGGGAGAGGCTCTGTTCATGGGTAAAGGGCAGGGGAGGTGCCAAGTGTAAGAAATAGAAGGTGTGATGAGGGTGGGAAAAGAAATACACTACCACAAAACTGGGCAAGGCATGCGCCTGCCTTTATCAGTGCTAACGGAAAAGCGCTGATAAAGGGCCGGACCTTTATCAGTGCTAACAAAAGCGCTGATAAAGATCCTCCCCTTTATCAGCGCTTTTGTTAGCGCTGATAAAGGTTGTATTTATCAGCGCTTTTCATTTTAGCGCTGATAAATACACCCTTTATCAGCGCTTTTTACTAGCACTAATAAAGGGTCCCGCAGATTTGTTAAAAACCTGCGGGTCCTCTTCCTCCTCCCCGCACACAATCAAGCTCCCGCGGAAGCCCTCGTCTGCGCCGCTACCGCCGCCTCCTCCTCCGCCGCCGCGGCCGCCGCCTCCTCCTATGCTTCTGCTCCTCCTCCTCCTCCTCCACCGGCCTCATCCTCCTCCTCCTCCGATGCCTCCGCTGCCTCCGCCCTGCCTCAGCCCTACCTCCGCGCCGCTACCGCCGGTGCCTCCTCCTCCACCGCGGCCTCCTCCTCCTCCGCCGGTGCCTCCTCCTCCTCCTCCGCCGGTGCCTCCTCCTCCACTGCGGCCTCCTCCTCCACCGCGGCCTCCTCCTCCTCCGCCGGTGCCTCCGCGGCCTCCTCCTCCTCCATTGTGCGGTATGCTATGCCAAATAATTGTAATTTTCTTTGTTTTTTGTTTTTGTTCTATATTTCAACTATCATGATTTGTGTGAATCAATTTTATTTGAAGTGGGGGGGGGGGTGCAGGAGCTGCGGGGGTGTAGTGGGTGGGAGGGTGTGCAGGTGGGGGTGTTTAGGTGGGGGAGATGTGCAGTGGGTGAACATGTGTAGGTGGGGCATATAATGGGGGGTCTATTGGGTGTGAGGTGGGGGGGTGTACAGGTTGGGGGTGGGGGTGGGGGTGGGCTGTGCAGGTGGGGGTGGGTGGGATATGCAAGTGGGAGGGGGGGGGTTGTTCAAGTGGGTGGTGGGGAAGAGAGTGTTCTAGTTGGGGGGGGGGGGTCTAGGTAGGTGGGAGTCTGTTGGTGGGTGAGGTTGGGGGTGTACAAGTGGGGGGGGTGTGAAGGTGGGGGTGGGGGAGGGGGGTTGTGCAAGTGGGGGGGGGGGTGTAGTGGGGGGGGGGGGGGTGTAGTGGGTGGATGGGAGGGGGGATGTGCAGGAGTCTGCTGGGGGAGATATGGGGAGGGGGGATGTGCATGTGGGAAGTCGACACTTCCATAGTTTTCCAATAAGCACTGGGAAGTCATCACTTCTAGAGATTTGGATAGGCCTGAGGCCTCTTAGGTTTTGGTTCTTGTCTATTTATCTTGATGAGTAAGGAATCATATGATCTAAAAGTGACATCAACTATATATGATTAATTCTTTCTCCCATAAAACAATTTTCTAGAAATAATATATCTTTGGAAGGTGAGGGAGCCTTTTAGAATTCTTTCATATAGATACTAGTCAAGGAAAGTATCCAAATATATCCACCTAGAGTAGGGACCTCTGCGGCCACCGCCTCCTCCTCCTCCGCCGCGGCCGCTGCCTCCTCCTCTGCTCCTGCTCCTCCTCCTCCTCCTCCTCCACCGGCCTCATCCTCCTCCTCCTCCGCTGCCTCCGCCGATGCCTCCTCCTCCTCCGCCGGTGCCGCCGGTGCCTCCGCGGCCTCCTCCTCCTCCGCCGGTGCCTCCGCGGCCTCCTCCTACTCCGCCGTCACGCCGCGGTCAAGCCGCGGTCACGCTGCGGTCACGCCGCGGTCACGCCGCGGTCACGCCGCGGTCACGCCGCGGTCACGCCGGTGCGTCCGCGGAGGCGGCCTCCTCCTCCTCTGCCGCGACCGCCTCCTCCTCCTCTGCTCCTGCTCCTCCTCCTCCTCCTCCACCGGCCTCATCCTCCTCCTCCTCCGCTGCCTCCGCTGCCTCCGCTGCCTACGCTGCTCCGCCCTGCCTCCGCCCTGCCTCTGCGCTGCCGCCGGTGCCTCCTCCTCCACCGTGGCCTCCTCCTCCTCCACCGCGACCTCCTCCTCCTCCTCCGCTGCCTCCGTTGCCTCCTCCTCCTCCGCCGCGGCCGCCGCCTCCTCCTCTGCTCCTGCTCCTCCTCCCCTCCACCGGCCTCATCCTCCTCCTCCTCCGCTGCCTCCGCTGCCTCCGCCCTGCCTCTGCCCTGCCTCCGCGCTGCCGCCGGTGCCTCCGGTGCCTCCTCCTCCACCGCAGACTCCTCCTCCTCCGCCAATGCCTCCTCCTCCTCCGCCGGTGCTGCCAGTGCCTCCACGTCTCCTCCTCCTCCACGGTCACGCCGCGGTCATGCTGCGATCACGCCGCGGTCACGCTGCGGTCACGCCGCGGTCACGTCGTGGTCACGCCGATGCTTCCGCAGCCGCCGCCTCCTCCTACTCCGCCGCGGCCACCGCCTCCTCCTCTGCTCCTACTCCTCCTCCTCCTCCTCCACCGACCTCATCCTCCTCCTCCTCCGCTGCCTCCGCTGCCTCCGCCCTGCCTCCGCCCTGCCTCTACGCTACCGCCAGTGCCTCCTCCTCCACCGCGGCCGCCTCCTCCTCCTCCGTCGATGCCTCCTCCTCCTCCGCCGGTGCCGCCGGTGCCTCCGCGGCCTCCTCCTCCTCCGCGGTCACGCTGCGGTCACTCCGCGGTCACTCCGCGGTCACGCCGCGGTCACGCCGGTGCCTCTGCGGCCGCTGCCTCCTCCTCCTCCGCTGTGGCCGCCTCCTCCTCCTCTGCTCCTGCTCCTCCTGCTCCTCCTCCTCCTCCGGCCTCATCCTCCTCCTCCTCCGCTGCCTCCGCTGCCTCCGCCCTGCCTCCGCCCAGCGTCTGCGCTGCCGCCGGTGCCTCCTCCTCCACCGCGGCCTCCTCCTCCTCCACCGCGGCCTCCTCCTCCTCCTCCACTGCCTCCGCTGCCTCCTCCTCCTCCGCCGCGGCCGCCTCCTCCTCCTCTGCTCCTTCTCCTCCTCCCCTCCACCGGCCTCATCCTCCTCCTCCTCTGCTGCCTTCGCTGCCTCCGCCCTGCCTCCGCGCTGCCGTCGGTGCCTCCTCCTCCACCGCGGCCTCCTCCTCCTCCGCCGATGCCTCCTTCTCCTCTGCCGGTGCCGCCAGTGCCTCCACGTCTCCTCCTCCTCCGCGGTCACGCCGGTGCCTCTGCGGCCGCCTCCTCCTCCTCCTCCGCTGCGGCCACCTCCTCCTCCTTTGCTCCTGCTCCTCCTCCTCCTCCACCACCGGCCTCATCCTCCTCCTCCTCCGCTGCCTCCGCTGCCTCCGCTGCCTCCACCCTGCCTCCGCCCTGCCTTTGCGCTGCCGCCGGTGCCTCCTCCTCCACCGCGGACTCCTCCTCCTCCACCACGACCTCCTCCTCCTCCTCCGCTGCCTCCTCCTCCTCCGCCGTGGCTGCCACCTCCTCCTCTGCTCCTGCTCCTCCTCCCCTCCACCAGCCTCATCCTCCTCCTCCTCCGCTGCCTTCGCTGCCTCCGCCCTGCCTCCGCCCTGCCTCCGCGCTGCCGCCGGTGCCTCCGGTGCCTCCTCCTCCACCGCGGCCTCCTCCTCTATCAGTACTTATTTCTTTTTGTGTTTTTAGGGAACATTGGATGCTCATTGCAGTCAATTTGGATACTCCAAAGATTTATTTTCTGGATTCACTGCATGGATATCCAACTAACCGACCACACATGATGGCGATTGTCAATTTGTAATACACTAGATCCAACATTTTAGAACTAAATATCTAGTTATATAATTTATATTATCTTTTAATGAGGATTTTGTTATGATAGGGTGGTGTATGAATATCGTCTAAAGGCTGGAATGAATCCAGGGCATAAGGACAACAATGCCCACAAGATCTACAAATGGAGAAGTATATGGGTATATATAATTATATTTCACTATCCAAATACATATCAAAACAAATTACTTATTTTTCTCGATGTTTCTGCAGTGTCCGAAATAAACAAATGACAAGGACTGCGGTTATTATGTTTGTAAATTTATGAAAGAGATCGTATTTCATGGACAAACTAGCATCCCTGAAGAGTTATTTTTAAAAATAATTACTAATTTATTTAAAATAATTATTAATCCTTTGTGTATTTATATTTTTTCATTACTACTATGACTGTCGCAAAAACTCCTATTCCGAAGATGATATAAATGTCTTTAGAAACGAATGGGCAGCATACCTGATTGAAGAATGTAAACAAATAGGACAATGAAGGTGAATTCCTAATACTTATGTTATATTTATATGGTCATTGATATCTCCATTTACACTTATTGAGCATCTATGATCTCCCTTTCTTATGTTTCATATCCTTAGATTAGTGAATTCCTACTACTTAGTTTGAAAATGACATAAACTTTGGAAAACAACACCAATGACACATGGAAAACTGAGCAAACGACTTCGGATTGTTTTTATACATTAGGACAACGATCCACGAGTCATTTGTGACGTGTACGAATCGACCGCACCTTAATCCGACGCACAGTGTGACCGGTATGGCTAAAAGTGTCTGATATCAGTTTGAAAATGACATAAACTTTGGAAAACAACACCAATGACATACGCCAAACCGAGAAAACGCCTTCGGATTGTTTTGATACTTTAGGAAAATGATCCACAAGTCATTTTTGACATGTACGAATTGACCGCACCTCAATACAACGCACGGTGTGACCGGTATGGCTAAAATTGTCTGATATCAGTTTGAAAATGACATAAACTTTGGAAAACAACACCAATGACATACGCCAAACCGAGCAAACGCGTTCGGATTGTTTTGATACATTAGAACAACGATCCAAGAGTCATTTGTGACGTGTACAAATTGACCGCACCTCAATCCGACGCACGGTGTGACCGGTATGACTAAAATTGTCTGATATCAGTTTGAAAATGACATAAACTTTGGAAAACAACACCAATGACATACGCCAAACCAAGAAAACGCCTTATAATTGTTTTGATACTTTAGGACAACTATCCACGAGTCATTTGTGACGTGTAAGAATCGACCGCACCTCAATCCGACGCACGGTGTGACCGTTATGGCTAAAATTGTCTGATATCAGTTTGAAAATGACATAAACTTTGGAAAACAACACCAATGACATACGCCAAACCAAGAAAACGCCTTCAGATTGTTTTGATAATTTAGGACAACGATCCACGAGTCATTTGTGACGTGTAAGAATCAACCGCACCTCAATCCGACGCATGGTGTGACCGGTATGGATAAAATTGTCTGATATCAGTTTGAAAATGACAAACTTTGGAAAACAACACCAATGACATACGCCAAACCGAGTAAACGCCTTCGAATTGTTTTGATACTTTAGGAAAACGATCCACGAGTCATTTGTGACGTGTAAGAATCGACCGCACCTCAATCTGACGCACGGTGTGACCGGTATGGCTAAAATTGTCTGATATCAGTTTGAAAATGACAAACTTTGGAAAACAACACCAATGACATACTCCAAACTGAGAAAACACCTTCGGATTGTTTTGATACTTTAGGAAAATGATCCAAGAGTCATTTTTGATGTGAAAAAATCGACCGCACCTCAATCCGATGCACGGTGTGACCGGTATGGCTAAAATTGTCTGATATCAGTTTGAAAATGACATAAACTTTGGAAAACAACACCAATGACATACGCCAAACTAAGAAAACGCCTTCGAATTGTTTTGATACTTTAGGAAAACGATCCACGAGTCATTTGTGACGTGTACGAATTGACCACACCTCAATCCGACGCATGGTGTGACCGGTATGGCTAAAAGTGTCTGATATCAGTTTCAAATTGACATAAACTTTGGAAAACAACACCAATGACACATGGAAAACTGACAAAATGCCTTCGGATTGTTTTGATAATTTAAGACAACGATCCACGAGTCATTTGTGATGTGTAAAAATCGACCACACCTCAATCCGACGCACGGTGTGACCGGTATGGCTAAAATTGTCTGATATCAGTTTGAAAATGACATAAACTTTGGAAAACAACACCAATGACATATGCCAAACCTAGCAAACGCATTCGGATTGTTTTGATACTTTAGGAAAATGATCCACGAGTCATTTGTGACGTGTAAGAATCGACCGCACCTCAATCCGACGCACGGTGTGACCGGTATGGCTAAAATTGTCTGATATCAGTTTGAAAATGACATAAACTTTGGAAAACAACAACAATGACATACGCCAAAACAAGCAAACGTGTTCGGATTGTTTTGATACTTTAGGAAAACGATCCACGAGTCATTTTTGACGTGTATGAATCGACCTCACCTCAATCCGACGCACGGTGTGACCGGTATGACTAAAATTGTCTGATATCAGTTTGAAAATGACATAAACTTTGGAAAACAACACCAATGACATACGCCAAACCGAGAAAACGCCTTCATATTGTTTTGATACTTTAGGAAAACAATCCATGAGTCATTTGTGACGTTTACAAATTGACCGAACCTCAATCCGACGCACGGTGTGACCGGTATGGCTAAAATTGTCTGATATCAGTTTGAAAATGACATAAACTTTGGAAAACAACACCAATGACATACTCCAAACCGAGAAAACGCCTTCGGATTGTTTTGATACTTTAGGACAACAATCCACGAGTCATTTTTGACGTGTAAGAATCGACCGCACCTCAATCCGACACACGGTGTGACCGGTATGGCTAAAATTGTCTGATATCAGTTTGAAAATGACAAACTTTGGAAAACAACACCAATGACATATGCAAAACTGAGAAAACGCCTTTGGATTGTTTTGATACTTTAGGACAATGATCCACGAGTCATTTTTGACGTGTACGAATCGACCGCACCTCAGTCCGATGCACGGTGTGACCGGTATGGCTTAAATTGTCTGATATCAGTTTGAAAATGACAAACTTTGGAAAACAACACCAATGACATACGCCAAACCGAGAAAACTCCTTCGGATTGTTTTGATACTTTAGGACAACGATCCACGAGTCATTTTTGATATGTACGAATCGATCGAACCTCAATCCGACGCACGGTGTGACCGGTATGGCTAAAATTGTCTGATATCAGTTTGAAAATGACATAAACTTTGGAAAACAACACCAATGACATACACCAAACCAAGAAAACGCCTTCAAATTGTTTTGATACTTTAGGAAAACGATCCACGAGTCATTTGTGACGTGTACGAATTGATCGCACCTCAATCCGACGCACGGTGTGACCGGTATGGCTAAAAGTGTCTGATATCAGTTTCAAATTGAGATAAAATTTGGAAAACAACACCAATGACATACGCCAAACTGAGCAAACGCATTAGGATTGTTTTGATACTTTATGACAACGATCCACGAGTCATTTGTGACGTGTACGAATTGACCGCACCTCAATCCGACGCACGGTGTGACCGGTATGGCTAAAATTGTCTGATATCAGTTTGAAAATGACATAAACTTTGGAAAACAACACCAATGACTTACTCCAAACCGAGAAAACGCCTTCGGATTGTTTTGATACATTAGGACAATGATCCACGAGTCATTTGTGACGTGTACGAATCAACCGCACCTCAATCCGACGCACGGTGTGATCGGTAAAGCTTTTCATTAGATAAAGAATCAGTATTTATTAAATGAGATAAATCAATCAAAAACATATTGATTTTACATTATTCCCTTTCATTGTTATGAAAATGAAAACTTTTGAGTTTAAAATTTAATATTTTAGTTTCACATTTCCATATTAATGTATTCTTTCATATTACTGTTTTAATTTCTTTCATTATTGCATTAGTAACATAATATTTGTTTTCTTATATAGGTGAATTTTTTTCCTTGAGTTCGGATGCTTTGTTCGGCAACAAATACCATCGAGAGAGAATCATGGATATCAAAGGATGAAACATGAATGTTTATAACTATTGTTGAATAATTGTAAATGCAACCATGTAAAACAATGTTTGAAATGTATATAGCAATGCGTTTTTTTTTTGTATTCATGATGTTAAGTAAATGTATATACCGTTGTCAGTCAAAATATTGGGTGCGGGTGCTATGGTGTGCAGGTGTGCATGTGCTACTTTGTGCAGGTATTCTGGTGTGCAGGTGTGCATGTACTGTTTTTTAGGTGCAGGCGCTGGGGCCTTTATCAGCGCTTTTTTAGCGCTGATAAAGGACACCTTTAACAGCGCTAGAGGAGCACTGATAAAGGGACCCTGTATCAGTGCTCCGAGAAGCGCTGATATAGTTGACCTTTATCAGCGCTCCACCACGCGTTGATAAAGGACCCCTTTATCAGCGCTCCGAGAAGCGCTGATATAGGGGACCCCCCTTTATCTACGCCGGAATTAACAACGCTTTTCTAGCACTGTTAATGATGGTTTTTAGCGCTGATAAAGGGGCAGGTTGTAGTAGTGATAATTTTCCCATATATCTCTACAAAGGCGAGTAGGGGTACTTAACGAGTTGGGTTGGTACAGACCAAACCAAAGCCCACATTTTAAGGGCCAAGAAATTTCCAGCCCATTTAAGCTGACATAGAATAAGTCCAATCTATGGACAGGAATGGCCCGCAGGCCGGCCAACATTGCATAAAGTTATTTAAAAAAAATTCTGAATAACAACTAATATACATATCATCCATAATTAATGATTAATTTAAGAAATAAATTATCACTACTTATGGGGGAATAAAGCACTGAAACAACTAAATTCACATATAAACCACATGAAAGAAATATGTCTTTAATAACACCATTAGAAAACATCTAAACTAAATACTATTTATGACTACAAGTAAAAAAGACGTGAAAATATTTTATTCAAACCACATTGTTGTCACATTGCAACCAGTATAATGGAAATTAAACTGAGTAATAGTTAAAATTAACATAACACATAAAAACATTTTCCACTGATAAAAACATGTAGGATGTATCATTAAAAATAATAAATTAAACTTAAAATGAATTAAACTAACCAAAAAAATATCAAACAAACATGTTATCATGTTGATGTTGGAATAATGTATCAAACAAAAGTAAATTTGGGTCTTAATAAATCATTCAGACCAAATAACAATCAACAAAAAACATAAATCAAATGAAACATTTTTTTAAATACATTCAAATATACACCTATTTTATTCGACTAGCAACTATAAATAACATAAAAATACTAATTATTGAGAATTAAATAAGAACAACTCTATGAGGAAGAGTGAGCATATACTGCCATGACTGGAAATAAGGAATCACAACACCGCATCTATCTTAAAAAATAGAAAATCAAATAAATAATGATGTAGCAACAACAATATACTGAATAAATAGGGAAAAACAAACAATGTCTAACCTGGAGAGGTGAAAGGAGGATGAAGGACATCGACAAAGATTAAGGTTTATCCCTCTCACTCGGTTGCAGCTTATCCAGAATCTTATCCGAAAACCTACAGTGGGGAAAAGGGAAGAGTCAGGAAGATTAATTTATAGTTTAGGTCAGACGGATTCAGACAAGTGGAAACCTCCAAACGGTTTCTTCAGAAGAAGTGTGAATCTGGTGGGTACGACAGGATGGCCCACTACAATGGGAGAGGGAGCATCAAGCCGATAGAGGGAGGTAAGGGAGTCAGAGGAGCCTAAAATCTCCATGTGGGAGATGGAATGATGTAGAGAGTGAGAGGAGGGAGTGGGGGAGCATAGTGGGACTGTGTGCATTATGAGAGGGAAGGGAGGGGTGGTACTGCGATTTAATATGGTTTGTAAAAAACAAAGGGGAGGGGTGCAATGAAAATCAATCAATCAATCTAATTGTGTACGGGAAAGCGTAGAAGACTCAAAAAATCAATCTAATTATTTTTGTAAGAAACATTATTTGTTTTTGTTTCATTGAAGTGATTTTTTAGATCCTCTAAATCCAAAACATTTCATGGAATTCACTAAAGGAAGACTGCAAGGGAGGTCGTGAGGTTAAAAAGGCTATATTAGGGAGTTGCGAAGAGCTACAAGTGGGAATTGTTCATATTGAGATTTGTAAAGAACCACCACACTGTAAAGAGAAACAATGTGAACCTAATATTTTTGATATGAAGGAATAGAAAGAGTCCATTATAGTCAAAGAGATTTCTCGAGGGAGGACTATAAGTATGATGGAAGCATGAGAGACAAAAGACATTTGCAATAAATCCACACTGCATTCAGCCCTTGTATCTGACAATAAAGTTTCATGGTTGTCATGGCCACCACCAAAGCCAACACCATGGATATGTTCAGATGTTTGGAACTTTAGAAATGACAAAAAGGCACCATATGACAAGCTGAACAAACAACTCATGAAGGGAGTGGGAGTTCCCTATAGTTTCACCTTCTCACCTTCTGGACAAGGAGGTTTTAAGATAGCGGAATTGATAGGAATATGGTGATAATAATATAGGGTGGGGAAAATATGTAAATGCATTGTTAGTTTGTTAGTTTGTTAGAAAGTTGTTGGGGGTTGTCTTGAAGGTTCTAGTGGAGTCCATAAATAAGGGACTTGTGGGAGCTTCGCCTTTCAGGGAGATCTTTCCCCTTCATTCCTATTCCTCTTCCATTCCTACTACTTCTTCTTATTCATTTCTTATTTTATCACTTCTTTTACTATAATTTATATTGCATTTAATTGAAGTGTCAACTATTATTATCTCTCTCCCTATTGATTCCTATCACCTCATGGATCCAATCAGAAGTTAACAGAATCCTTTGAAAACAATATCCATGAAGATGTTGGTGTTTACAATTAAATGACACCACACTTCTCATGTGATCTCAGGAATCCTAAAATGACACCCGCAAAAGTTTGTGTTGTACCCGTGAGACAAACTGCTCCAAAAATGTCATAAGTTGGTTCAAAAAAATATTCATAAGTTTATAGATGTTGAAATGGAAACCCTACATCACAATGGGGTAGGATGATTTATTTATCGACGAGAAAAAAAGTACAATAGATAACTCGCACCGATGTGAGACATGGATATTAAAAATATCTAACACTCTTAACACTCCCCCTCAAGAAGAGACATATAATTATCATGCCCAACTTGTTACATAAAAAATGGAGAGATGGTACAACCACCCCTTTTGTGATAATATCTACAATTTGATCAGAGTTTGTAAACATGGTCGAAAGTGATCTTCTTCTCAATGTTTTCTCAAATGAAGTGACAATCAACTTCAATATGCTTTGTCCTCTCATGAATGAGTTGATTTGTGGAAATCTTGATAGCAGCTTAATTGTCACACCAGATATGTGTCTGTTTTTTAAAAATAAACTCAATATCCTGTAGAATTTATTATTCCCAAATAGTCTCTGCAGTCACATATGTCGTGGAATAATACTACGACTCTGAACTTAATCGGGAGACAACTATCTGCTTCTTGCTTCGCCATGAGATCAAATTTCCTCAAAAAAATACTGCAAAATCAGACATAGATCACCTAGAAAAGAAACATCCAGCATAATATGTATCACAAAATGCCTCAATATCTTTATGTCCATGATCAGAATATAGAAGACTTAAACTTTCATTGGGTTTTAGTTGGGGATTCCATAAACCGACTTTTCTAACAACACAATCAATATTGGGTCGAGTCATCATCAAATACTTAAGCTTCCCCACAAGTGGTCTATATTTATCAGATGAAGGAAACATCTTGGGGTCAATATGAAGTGATTTTTCTCCAGGTTCGAGGGGAGAGCCAGCCAAATCAACTTGAGTTATTCCAGTCTACTACAAAAGATCAAGAATTTACTCTAATATAGAAAAACAATCAGTACATAGGGAGACCTCAATCCCCAAAAAATGTGGTAGTGTACCCAAATCCTTTGTGTGAATATTCTGATGAAGGATTTGAGTCGATAAATATCAACAATATCACTTTCAGTAATGACAATTTCATCCACAGACTATCAAGAGAATGTTGTCTCTTATAGCATTGATGATAGAAAACAGAAGAATCTTTTATTCTTTGACACATGTCAAAGCTAAGCACAACGGTTCAAAAGCACTCTAACCAAGAACGATGTGACTATTTGAGGTCATACAATGATAGAGGAACGTGACAAACCTTGAAAGACTCCCCCCGAGCAACAAATTGTGGTGATTTCTTCATATAAAATTCTTCATCAAGAAAAGAATGATTTTTTTAACTTCCAACTGATGAAGAGGAAAGTGATAGGAGGAAACAAAGAGATAAATAAGCGAATCGATGTCATCTTGGCTACAAGAGAAAAGGTATCAAAGTAATCAATGTCATGCATCTACACATAACTCTTTTCAACAAGTCAGGCTTTGAGACACGATTAAGAACCATCAGAATTGACACACACAATATAGATCCACTTTCAACCAACAATCTATTTATCTGATGGGGGATGGACAAGATCCTAAATATGTTTTTTTAAATGCCTAAAGTTCATCAGGAATTTCCTTTAACTAGTAGGGATGGGATTTTACCTCAACTGTAGTGCATGGTGTCGAGTGAGAAACTAGTTTCGCAATAGCTCCAGTGGTATCCACATATAATCTTGAGAATATTGAAATGAGTGGAAACCTTTTCAAAACACAAAAGGAAACTTCGGTGATGAAGGATCGGGAGCAGATGAATAGTCAGGTGTGGTAGCAGCATCAGGCCCTGGAGTGATAGGTGTTCTAGATCGGTGAGTATATACCTGACCAAATCATGATCCAACAACATCATTAGGAAGAGATAGGGTTGGTGGGGTATAAAGAGAATATGGTAAAATAACTTCGAAATCATGAATGACAAGTAGTGGTGGGAAATCGAGAAAAGAAAAAACTGAGGATTCGACAAAGGAAACGTCAACCGAACCGAGATGAAATAACAAACCAATTCTGTAGAGAAATAGCGATATTCACACTGATTTTGGGAGTATCCAAGAAAGATTCATTTGAGAGCATGCACATCAAACTTGTTAATCGATAGGAAAATATCCCGAAAATAACACACACAATCAAAAATGATTAGAGGTAAGGAATGAGGTGCTGATGTTGGAAATAAAGAATGAAATGGTGTCTCCCCATGAAGAAAAAATGGTGGAAGTTTGGTGATAAGATATGTGGCTGTGATAATGGAATCTCCCCAAAAAACAATCGAAACATTCTTCTAAAATAAAATGGCACAAGAAACTTTTAACAAATGATGGTTCTTTTATTCAACAACACCATTTTGTTGAGGTGTATCTGGACAATAAGTTTGATGGATAATGCTATGATCATCAAGAAAATACTGAAAATGTCCATATAAATATTCCCGAACATTATTAGAACATAAACAGTGAAGTTTGAAAAAAATTGGGTGGTGATTTCTTGATAATAGGAGAGAAACACGATAAAAAATTCAGAACGATTTTTTAACAAATAGACCCAAGTCATTGGTGGGAAATCATCGATGAAAATAAAAAAATATCAATAGTCCAATTTAGATGGACTAGGACCAGGTCACGATATATCAAAATGAACCAAATGAAAAGGAGTGGATATGTGGGGGATTGCTTAAGGAACATAGGTGACATGATGCTGTTTATCATAATGAAAAGACTCATGATTAAAAGGAAGAAGAGGACCCAACCATGGAAAAATTTTATGAAGAATGGGGACAGGTGGATAACCAAAGCGATAATGAAGTTTATAGTCTTGAGCAGAAGTGGTAGGATATGCGAGAGCTGGGGTTGAGTCAAGCACATACACACCACCTTGAATGTGTTCACTACCAAGCACCTGAGTCGTCGAATCCTTTGAATGATAACCAAATTCTGTGAGAAGATGGTTTGGCACTGTAAATAAAATGCAAGTTTACTATGAAATATAAAATTAAAGGGAAAATTTTGAAAAATGCAATGGAAGATTGCATTAAGACAGACATAATCGTATAACTCCCATAACCAGCAATCTGCACTGTCTGACCATCGACCACGGTAATATCCCCTCTAGTTGAAATTGAGTGATAGGATTGAAGAACACCTGCATCCCTAGTGATATTCTCTGATGAACCAAAGTCAAGAACCCATGAGATGGACCGTTGGGATAGACACGCTACTGGAGTATCATTATGAGAAACAATGGCATTAGATGATGTCATAGGGTGATAGAAGACCAAAAATAGAGGGTTGTTGGGTGCTGAAGATGCACGTTGAGAAGGTGATGAAGGTGCACAAATGATACAAAATGGGTGATGAGTCGTTATCTTCTATGATCAATCATTCCAGAGGAAGTCGAGATAGTAGGTGCTGAAAATGTATAGTCGGAACATCTAGGTATCAATTAGGTCATAGAATAAAGAGAATCATGAATATTGGAGGGGTGAAGTTGTGTAGTTTGGGGCATCGCATAGGGAGAGGCGATCAGCTATAGGGTTCACACCAGGAGAGGCGAAAAGCTGGGGGTTGTTGCACAAGTAGGGCTGATCGACTGGATGGATCGACACACAGGGAGGGGCAACATGCAGGAGGCGTCGCACATGAACCATCAGGCAGAAGGCATCACACAGGAAGCTGCCGCACCGAGAGGGGTCGTCATAATGGAGGTGCAGACACACATAGGGTAGAAGGAACCATTGCATATGGGGTCATCATAGAAGGAATCATCATGCGGGAGGCGGGACGTGTAGGGAGGGGCAACGGGAAAAGAGAGGCACACACTAACCATCCTCTGATGCCATTTTGAAATGGAAACAGTACCTCATAATGAGGTAGGATTCTTTATTTATAAATGAGAAAAGGAATACAATAGATATCTCACACCAATGTGGGACAAGAATATTAAAAAAATATAATACTCTTAACAATAGATATATGATAAAAAAATTTTAAACAATTTTGGTGTATCTAGAATTAGATCAACCATTTTAAGAGGGTGGGATTATCTCTCTCATTCCTTGATAAGAGGAAAAATTACCATTTCCATGGAAATCCTTATTTTCTAGGAAACACTCCTGGATGAAAGAACACTCCCAGTTTTCCTTTAAATTCATGTTGATTGGCTACAACAAAATGAGGCCTCAACAAATCATTGTGTATTTATTACTAGGCTTTTATTGGGCACTCTTGGTTGCAACTACCAATGCCAGCTCAAAGATTCTCTCCCATTCCCATAAATAGACATACACTTACGGCCACTGGTTCAGAACATGTCATAAATGTCCAAATAGGGGTTTAAAATCATTTGTAAGTGAAATCATAGAGCCACAGGAGGGTGGGAAGGTATTCGAGGAAAGGGAAATTGGATCCCTTCATGAGGAATATGATTTGTAAATATTTTCCGGTCATTTTTTTAATGGGTAAGGGATTGTATCCTTAAAAACTATGTTTTTTGAAGGGATAATAGATGGGATATCAATTTTGGTATTAATTAAAAGATGATCCAGCCATACTTTATGCGCAGGGGTTGTGATGGGAAACATGGATTTCAGTTAAAACATAAGAATATGATCTCAATGTTTAGCAATAGGCAGACTTGCAGGAGCTAATGAACTGGAAACTATATAAGGCCTTCAATCCCCTTAAAAAACGATTGAAAATATATAATATCCTAATTATATTCTTATTAAACCAATCTACTAAAAACAAAAATCATATTGACAAGGCAGTTTTAACAATACAATACCAGGTCCTACCCATCTCAACAAAAAAATAGTCACAATACCAGGATCGAGGGTATTCTTGGAATTTTTTTAGAAAGAAACTGAAGCATTCCACAAAAATTCTATCCCAGTGATAGTTCTATTCATGTATTCAGATGTTAACGGACCTAATAAACTATATCAAGCATGTAATTTGCTGGGTTCTTTCCATGTCTTTGGAGAAAATTGGAATGGTCATCCAAGTTCCAAATCTATAAAGTCTTTATGAACTAACACGACCAATAAAAATTATTAAGCAGACAAAGTAATCCAATAAATTGCATTGATAACTTTCACTACACGAAAAAGAATAAGAAATACGTAGAAGCATGTGAACAATGACATGCAGAATTCCTAAAACTTTCCACCCAAGAGAAAAAAACTATAAAGAATTCTAACAAAGCATGCATTAAAATAAAGGTGTGATCCTTTCCAACTTTTCTAACTTCCAATGATTTCTTTTCAAGGACAAATATGGCCTCTGACTTTGAGGTGGCTTCAGATGGGGAAACCAGAATACCAGGAAGTTCATCCATCGCCCCCTCCTCCTCTTATACGCCCTCTTCTATATCTTCATTGTCATGGTTTGGATCCTTCCACGAGTTCTTTATCCCCGTGTCTTTGTAACCTTGTATTATTTTTTAAAACATTCTCCAATAGAGATGGGTGTATCAAAGGGAAGAACAGGCCAAAATAGGGAGGAGAAAGGAAGCCTACTAAGCCTCGCTTGAAACTGGGGTGTCAAATAAGGGTGTGTGGATTTTCTAAAACCTACCAATACCATTGCTAACCAAACTAAACTGATAAATTAACCAAATAGAATGTATCATGCAAAAACGAGGTATTAGGTGTATAAATACTTTCAATCTAAAAAAATAACTGGGATTTTAATAGATAAATATAATATTAAGAAAAGTATATAAACATGTGACCGTCAAAAAAGATAAAACAATCAATAAACAAAATTAAAAACTTTAACTGATTACGAGGTGCCAGAAAGAGAGATTTAGGGGACAGGGGGGAAAAAGCAAGAGCAAAAATGTCTTATTTTCTGGTAGGATCATGGAGGTATCCTTCATGTTTGGTTCACTTTAACAATGCACAACAACACACTCAACAAAACTCTTATTGTTGCATCAATGCAGAACCCTGTGATCAACAAAAGATGATATCCTGACTTAGATAAAATAAAAAGTTAATAACACTAATACTAGTTCAATCCCAAAAACAAGGGAAAATTCATAGATAAAGGACTAAAATAAACAAACCGAGAAGAGAAAATTGATTATTAATATGAAGGCAGTTATTTGAAAGGCTTTTAGCACACTCATAGCCAAAGATAAGGATAAAAAATAGTGAAAGGCTGATTGCTCCAATGTAGAATAGAGAGGCTCTGTTCACGGGTAAAGGGCATGCAGCTGCCTGGTGTAAGAGAGAGAAGGTGGTATGGAGGAGGGAAAAGAAAAGATTTTCCTGAAGGAAGGAGATGAGGATATTCTATCCCTAGATATCTCTATCGAGTTGGTAGAGATATCCAGTTATAAAATATCATCATCTCCTTCCTAGGGGAAAATCCTTTCTTTTCCCACCCCCATCCCACCTTCTCTTTCTTACACGTAGCGCCTCCCCTGCCCTTTACCCATGAATAGAGCCTCTCCATTCTGCATCTGAGGAATAAGTATTTAACTATTTTTTTATCCTTATCTCTAGTTATGAGTGTGTGAAAAGCCTTTCAAATATGGGATTTCAGATTACTAATAGATTTTCTCTTCTGGGTTTGTTGGTTTTATTCCTTTAACTATGAATTCTCTTGTGTTTTTAGGATTGAAATAATATTGGTGATATTAAAGTTTGATTTCATCTGAGTCAAGATATCATGTTTTGTTGATCAGAGGGTTCTATATTGATGAAACAATTAGGGTTTTGTTGGGTGTATGGTCATGTATTGTTGAAGTGAACCAAACATGAAGGATCCCTCCTTGCTCCTTCCATCACATTATGCATTTTTTTCTTTATTTTTGTCCCCCCTGCCCCCTAAATCTCTTATTTCGGCACCTTTTAATCAGTTAAAAGTTTTTTAATTTTTTTATTGATTGTTTTACCTTTTTTGATGGTCTCATATACCTGTACTTTTTTTATCTTGTATGTATCTATGGAAATCCAAGTTATGTTTTTAGAATGAACACATTTATACTCCTAACATATTGTTTTTTCATGTGACACTTGGTTGGTTTGGTTAATTTATTAGTATAGTTTGGTTACCGATGGTTTTCATTGGTTTTAAAAAATCCACACACCCTTATTTGACACTCCTCTTTCAAGCGAGGCTTCATTGACTTCCTTTCTCCTCCCTGCATTGGCATGTTCTTCTCTTAGATACACCCATCTCTGCTGGAGTGTGTTCTAATAGATGGTACGAACCAACAAATCCAAGCTGATGAAGTGTCTGTGATCAAAAAAATATGATATCCTGAATCAGATGAAATAAAACATTAATAACACTAATACCAGTTCAATCCCAAAAATATGAGAGAATTCATAGATAAAGGACTAAAATCAACAAACCCAGAAGGGAAAATCTATTAGTAATATGAAGGCACATATTTTAAAGGCTTTTAGCACACTCATAGCCAACGATAAGAATAAAAAATAGTGAAAGGTTGTTTGCTCAGATGTAGAACAGAGAGGCTCTATTCACAGGTAAAGGGAAAGCAGGCGCCGGGTGTAAGAGAGAGAAGGTGGGATGGGGGAGGGAAAATAAAGGATTTTTTTAAGGAAGGATATGGGGATATTCTATCCCAAATATCTCTACCGAGTAGTTTCAACCTAGGAAAAATCATTGCCCAAGGTTGTTATTCAATATGTTGACCTTTGATTTTGTTAAAAGACAAAAAACAATGATAATATTGAATCAAAAAATAAAAAATGATAATCATTATAATAAATATAAAAAATTCTAATATGATTTTATCTACGATGGAAGCTGACGACAACCCGACTTGGTGAAGCACCCCCTGTGAAGATTTCAACCCTCAAAACAACTGCAGCCGTCTCAAGAATAATGTGATCTACCACGAGCCATAGGCCACCTCAGGATGATGTGCTAGGCACTACCGCCTTTGGATGACACACCACCACCTCGACAAACACCCTGTACGATGACATAGAAAACAATGAATGAGGTGGAACCGCGAGAGATGGCCATAGGGAAATGGAAGCAATGAGAGAGAGAAGGTGGTTAGTTTCCCCTCCTACAAGTTTCCCTATCCCACAGGCTCGTGGGGATTTCCCTTTGTCTAGCCCTACTACCGAGGTGAGTAGGGGTGATTAATGGACTGGACCAGTGTAGACCAAACCAAAGCCCACATTTTACTGGCCAAGAAATGGCCAACCCATTTAAGCTGGAATTAAACGCAGGCTCAAAAAATTTCAATCTGTGGACTAGACTGGCTAGTGGGCCAGCCTGCATTGCATAAAATTATTTAATAAAATTCCAAGGACTAACAAATTTACATATAAACAATAATTCATGTTTAATTTAAGAAATAAATTATCACTACTTACTGGGAGGAAAATTAAAGCACTACAGCAACTAAATTACACATATAAACCACGTGAAGGTAATATTTATTTCATAACACCAACATAAAACATCCAAACTAAACACTATTTATGACAGTAAAAGTAAAAAAGACATGCAAAAAAAATATCAAAAAAACATGTTTTCTTGTGGATGTTGGAATACTATATCGAACAAAAGTAAATTTGGGTCCTCAAAGTAAATAAATAAAAAATTAATACAAAATAACAACCAACAAAGAATATAAATCAAAAGAAACACTTTTTTAAATACATTCAAATATACAACTATTTTATTTGACCAGAAAATATAAACAACATAAAAATACTGATTATTGATAATGAAATAAAAACACCTCTCTGAAAAAGAGGGGTGAGCATATACTGCCAGGACTAGAAATAAGAAATCACAACACTGTATCTATCTCAAAAATGGAAAATCAAATGAATTGGGATTTAATAACAATAATATACTGAAAAAAATACGAGAACACAAACTATGTCTAACCTGGAGAGGTGAAGGGGGGAGGAAGGTAGTCAACAAAGATTACAGTTTATCCCTCTCACTTGGTTGCAGCTTATCCAAAATCCAATCTAAAATCCTATAGTGGAGAAAAAGGAAGGGTCAGGTAGATTTAGTTAGGGTTTGGGTCAGAAGGATTCAGAAAAAGAGGAATGCTCCAAGCAGTTTTGGCAGAATAAGTGCAGATCTGGTCGGTATGATGGGATGCCCCACTACAACAGGAGAGGGAGCGTTGAGCCAGTGGAGGGAGGGAAGGGAGTTGGAGCAGCCTGAAATCTCCAGGTGGGAGATGGAATGATAGAGAGGGCGGGAGGAGGGAGTGGGGGTGTGTGGGACTGCATGTGATGTGTGAGGGATGTTAGGGGAGGTGTCGTTGTGTAATATGGTTTGTAAAAAACAAAAAAAAGGTGTGTGTTGGGGGGGGATGAAAATCAATCAATATTTTTTAATTGCATGTTATGACCATAAATCATCATTTTCCCAAATAAAAATCAATCAATATTTTAAAAAATGAATCTAATTTTTTACGGGGAAGCATATAAAACTCAAAAAAAAAATCAATCTTATTATTTTTATAAGAGAAACATTATTTGTTTTTGATTCATTGAAGTGACATTTAAGATCCTCTAAAGTAGAATTGTCCTTGTGAAATTCAATATTGACTTCGTCGCCTGTATCAAATCTTTCTTGATTGAATTCATGTTCTAAATCTCTAAGTGGGATATTGAATGACAAAGAGAGTGGGAGGCGGTAGTGGGGGTGAGTGGGGCAGTGTGTGATGTGCGAGGGAAATGAGGGGAGGTGTCATTGTTTAATATTGTTTGTAAAAAACAAAAAAGGGGGTTGGGAGTGGGGGCAATGAAAGTCAATAAATCTTTATTAATTGCATGTTATGAATATAAATCATCATTTTCCCAATTAAAAATCAATTAGACTTTGTAAAAATCAATCTAATTTTGTATGCGGAAGCACATGAAACTAATAAAAATCAATCTAATTATTTTTATAAGACAAAAATTATTTATTTCTGTTTCATTGAAGTGATTTTTAGGATTCTCTAAAGAAAAACCATCTCTGTGAAATTCAATGTTGACTTTGTCACCTGTATCAAATATTTATTGATTGAATTCATGTTCTAAATCTCCATGTGGGAGATGGAATGATGGAGATAGTGGGAGGAGGGAGTGGGGGTACGTGGGACTGCATGAAATATATAAGGGAAGTGAGGGGAGATGTCATTGTTTAATATGGTTTGTAAAAAAAATGGGGGCAATGAAAATAATCAATCTTTTTTAATTGCATGTTATGTCCCTAAATCATCATTTTTTTAAAAAAATAAATCTTTTTAAATATCAATATGATTTTGTATGGGGAAGCACATAAACCTTAGAAAATAAATCTAATTATTTTTATAAGACAAACATTATTTGTTTTTGTTTCATTGAAGTGGTTTTAAGATCCTCGAAAGAAGAATTTCCTCTATGGAATTCAATGTTTCGTCACCTATATCGAATATTTCTTGATCAAATTCATGTTCTAAATTTATCTATAAATAATATGTTTAGTAAAATTTCAAACAAACTTTATAGAGTAAAATGAGATGAAGTTTCAATAGTTTTAAATGCTTAATTCATATTTATCATCTAGTTGCATAATTTAATGTCATATTTCATTTGAAAGTACTATAATTCAAAATGAAATGAATTTGAATATATAAAAATGAATTATACATAATAAGTTATAGAGAATAGGTATCAATTCAGGGTATATAAACATAACTTTAGAAAACTATATTATGCACATAACTATAGAAAACTATATTATTCATATAACTATAGACAACTATATTATAAAAATGGAACCCAATCTGCATAATATATTTAATAGTATTGATTGATTACAGCTCAACAATAAATGAAGAAAATTTTGAATGATCACTGTGTATATACCCCTGTGAAGTGATACTGTAAGTTTTGTATTACAAGTTAAATAATAGAAAAAAATATTTTAATTCCCTTTATTTTCAATAGGGGTATATGCGTTATGATCAAACAGAAACGCATGGTTTAAAATTGTACGGTTTGTTTAAAGATAGAGTTTAAACCTACATAAATAAAGGTAATTAAAATGTATAGTTCGTTTAAAAATATTTTAAACCTACTTAAATAAAGGTAATTATAATGTAATAAAAAACATTCAATAAAATAATTGTATATGTTAAATAATAGATATGAAATATTTTAATCTTCGTTATGTGGTAAATATTATATACAGGTTGATTAAAAAAAATTAAACCAACTACACTACAATGACTTGAAGGTAATTGGGAAAACAATTACATGTGGTGAATGTCCTCTTTATAAATATGTTTTCAATTTATAATTGAAACATACCGGAAATTAAATATTTCATATCATTGGGTTTGAAGATGAAATTGTTGTTGCACTTGAAATAGATTGTCGGGAGGTTTCATCATAATTACCACCTATAAGAAAATAAAATTTAAAGTTAGGACATAAAAAATAACTTTACATGTTATGTGAAATGGGTTTTAATGACGTACTCTTAGTTCGTTTAAAGAGTTATTGAAATCTCTAATGTGTTCCGCATTATCTGTAATAAAGGCAACTTTGTAAGAATTTTGTTCTAATGATTGATGTCTATTTCATATATTGAATTCCAACACTTCAACATTGACAAGAATAGTTTTATATTGGAATACTTATAGGTTAGCAGGAAATATAGACTCATCATTCTCCTACATTTTAGAGAATTGCTTTCATTACAATTTTCACATCCATAAGAAAAGAATATATGAATATTATTCAATTACCCATATTAGAATATCTCTTATATCTAAAGTTATTGTAGATATAAATTTCATAAACTGTTTTTCGAGGAGGACGGTCATGACAGATCTATCAATATCATTGATTAGTAGTTGGACTTGGTATCTGAGAGAATAAAGTATTCAAGTTAGACCAAGTTTACATTTATATCAAATATGTCATAAATTGATATTTTTGCAATGCACCATTAAATGTCTCAACAAATTATGTAAGATAAAAATGTAACTTGTTTTATATTACAATAACCAAATGTTTTGAAATTATTAACAGTATATGCAATCTGTTGGGTGTAAATTTCTACGAAATTCTTTTAAAGTGAATGATCATTGGAAACTACACCATGATATTCAGAAAATGTCATAAAAATTGAATATAAGCTTGGGAATTTAGGTATCCTACCTTGGAATAGTTGACGGAGGTGATTCATTACAGTTATGATGCTAAATTTTTCCATTTAAGTGATCTACCTCCTTTCTACAATAAATGCATAGTTCATAATACCAGTTGTAGTTAAATTGAATTTTTTCACTATAGAAATCATTGTGAACTTTGTAACCTATAATCCAAGAAATTAATAATTAATTTGAACCATGTTTTAACTGTGTTTTTGATGAGTCAAGAATAAAAATTAAACTTCCACTAATGAAATCCATAATCCAACATCGTTGCATGATCTATTTTCTACTACTGTTTTCCTCTTATCAATCATCCGGAATAATTTTCCAGTGGATATAGAATATAAATAAGATGTTGTTCTCATGTTATCACATGTTTTTGTAGTATTTTTATCATACAAATGAGTAAATAATGTTAATAAATTTTCAAAAGAAAGAGAATCACTTATTTAAGAAGTTTGAAGCATGAATATGTTAATGTAGATATAAAATTTGAAAAGTTACCATGACCAGTAGCTTAGAGAAAAAACATCATCATATAGTAAGTTACAAATGATAGATTGTAACATCCCAGGTAAATAAAGAATATAACATTTTCATATTTATTAATATTTGTGAATTAAATATTAATTTTACTTTAAAGTGGATGCTATGTCTAATAACGTACTCAACACGCAACAACAGGTTTCTTTAAAATCTTATATTGAACACAACTTTGAGTTATACCAAGAAATAATATAATAATAATATTATTTTAAATGGTAGTTAATGCCTAGCTATTGTATTTTCAAGAATGAATAGAACTAAATAAAATATTATTATACATGTTTCTTAAATATATTTACCATTATCCAATAAAAGTTAGATGCTCAAAATGTGAATGAATCCAATTTTAAGCATAAATACTCTAATATTCTTTAAAAGGTCTACTTACTGCCTTTTGATGGAAACCCTTTTTAAATCTAGTTTATTTAACTTTTATATATTCTATTTTACAAAATAATTTTTTTATAATCGGGAAAACAAAATTTACTTTGGATGAAATTTTGGTATTTTTCTGATAATGTTCATTTTTAATGAATTTTGAAAAATAATGCATTTTAATTCAAAAATACCTTTTAATCTACTTTATTTAATTATTTTTAAAGTATAATTAGATTATATTTTTACCATTTAATCCAATTTTTTCCATTGGAAGTAATTTAACTTTGAAATTGGACATAAACAAGTGTCAATCTTTTGATGGTTATTATTTCTTACAACGCGCTTTTATTTTGACAACGGGAATTGATTTTAAATTAATTTATTCAACTTATGTGTTTTGAATTTGGAAAAATGGATTCCATATTTGTAATTATGAGGTCCAAATTGATTAAATAGGTAACTTTTATTTTTAGACTTTATGAATAGTAACTTCAGTAAATATTATATTTACCATGGTTAAATGGTAAATCTGGTAAATAAGTGTAAAAAATAATATTATGATAATATTAAATTACCCTAAAACTTGTCCTAATCTTATTGGATGATACATTTCCAACCATGGTCATACTTGCATCTATTTTGGGACCCCATGGAGCCACTTGTAAGTGAAAATGACACTATAAAAATTAATTTAAAGTAATGGAAAATGTAACATAAACACATATCTCTTAGGAAAAAAATTTGAATAATGGGTTATATAAGTGATATTTTAGACTATAAATATAAATTAGAAATATAAAAAGATTTTATATATCATGGTATTTTATTTATAATTTTTAGACATCAAATAAATGAATTTATTTATGACACAATGATGATGTAATGATTATCTCATTAATGGATGTTTTAAATAAACAAGATTATAAATATTAAAATAAATTTATTTTGAAACTTTTTATGCTAGAAAATAATTTTATGGATTATTATAACTTTTTATCTTTGAATTAATGTAGGTTTTTAGAAGGAATCTAGTTGTTATATATTTTATAAAAGTCTTGATATGAATAGTTTATAAATTGACATAAATGAGTTCTTTAAAATGAATACTATTTTATTAAATGATAGAATAATACTAAAAATATAATATTCGGCCAAATGATATATATTATGTTATAAATATCATTAATTATCCATTTTGGATCATTTATCATTTTATAGAAACTATATTAACCATATAGCATGAATATACAAGAAGACATGGTAAAAGTTAAATTAGTTAACTAAGGGTTAAAGCTAAATGATAAGGTTAAAAATGAAACCAAAACTTGTATAAAACCTATTGGTTGAGAGTATTTTGAATAATAGTCACTTTATATTAGAATTAAATTAGTTGGGGACATTTTTAAATCCAAATTCATTTTATAAAAATATAATATTTTTAAACATTCCTAAAGAGCCCCTCCCCCTCTTAAAAAAGGCCACGACCTCTAATCTATTACTCACACCTATCATGCCCCTTGTCTCATACAACCTCTGACAAAATATTCTCTCAAAATCCCTCTCTTCCTCCTATAATCTTTCCCCTTGTCATAAGGCAATTCAATAGATCCCTTTGGATCAAATCAAAAGAAGTAACCCGATTTGAGGTAACACCTTCTCTCAAGTTTCTTTCCATTATTTTTCCTTCTCCACTCTCAATGATCTTCTTATTATTTGTTTATATAAAAACACCAGTATCAACAATATACTATTTTGGTTTTATAATAAGTATTTGGACTACACTTACACACACCACCATCTAATGGATACCAACATACTGTTTCTGTGTACGGTGAACTCCTGCCTCACGAAACGATAATTGTTCGATTTTCCCCTACCACCTCTCATGGTGGCCATTATGATGAAAATTTAATTATATATGATATTTATTATATTTATTTTACCAATATTATTCTTTAATTATCATTTATAACATTTCATTAGGATTTTCATGTTGTATAAATACGATAATTTCATTTGAGGAAGTGTGGACTACCGCCCCCTTTAAGTGATATGACTCATTTATAACATACATGGAATGTATAAAAGGATGGTTTTAATGAAATTATGTAACATATATGAAATATCATATTATACTTTAATAATAATATAACTATGTATAATTTTTTTTATTCCTTTAAAAATGGAAAAAATGAAATGAAAGTAGCGTTTATGCGTACGTACGGCTTACCGTCTCCATGAACGGTGCATTTCATTTTCATATATCCAAATGATAAGGACTACTATAAATAAATATATACTGGATATATATGATATATATGATATCTAAATCATTATTATCATTCTAAGGGTAATGGAATTTTGACCTCTTGGTCAATTTGTAATTATAACAAGTTCATTTTTGACTCAAGTTTCAAACATCGACAAAATGTCTGATATAAACTCAAATAATTAACTAATTGTTATAGTAAGGAAATAAGTGATATAAAAGGAATAATAAACATTAAAAGGGTTATTAATCAATTATAAATTAACTTAATTTTATTATTCATGAATAACTAGGAATATACAAGACAAGTCGGACTCAAGGTAAGGGGTTTTCATCTCACTTTTTATTCCCGTGAGATTCATGCTATATTTTCCATTATTTAATTTTGTGTGGTGTATGTACTGAACATGATTGTATTAATTGTGTAATATAATTTAATTTATGGGTATTTAAATCTTAATTTTATGATCCTTCTTTCATGTGGTGTATGTTTCGTAAGTTACCAAATCGGTAAGGGAACCTTTCACACTCCTCTTTTAGTTAAAGACTTATTTTATGTTATTTATTTTAAATTTATATTTTATTATGTTGGGATATGTTCTTATATATCCTTACTTCTGTAAATTTTATGTTCATGTGATGAGATACGCATTTCTCTCTTATCAACTCATTTTCTGAATTTTTATGTGATGTCGTTAGGCTGCCAAATTTTTGTAAGGGAACTTCTTAACCCAATTTCCATTATTTGGGTTAAACTTATACTTCTTGATTATGTCGTGCTATGAATATTTTTGAATGAGATCTGATTTTTTTAATCTTAATATCCACTTATATTGGCTGTATTTATATTTTTCACACATAATTATTCCATTTATTTATCCTTAATCTTATGGTACAATCATTGTAAGGGACTACGACTCAATCTCTTTTTATTGAGACATATCTTGATATTGTGCACCATTATTATCCTACAAGGTGTATATACAACATTTTTGAAATTTTATATCATTAATTTCTACATTATCATGAAATTTATAGTTTTATTTAATGTTATTCCTTAATGATTTTTATTCAAGAGTTACTCAACTAGTAAAGGATTCTTTAACTAAAACATCATTTTAAATGTTTTAAAGATTTAATTTTATAAATCCTTCACTTTCATGTCCATGTTTTAGAAATTATTTTAAGGATTTATTTATATGTACATGAGTGTTTTAAAGTGTAAAATACTTTCAAAAATTTCAAAGTGGTACGTGACACTTTGATTCAAAACTCTTCTTTTCAAATGTTTTAAATGAACTGATTATGTCAATATATTGAAATGATATCTTGTAATTGCAATGTGTAAATGTTATCTTTCCTTTATTCTTGTTTTATGTGTTGTGATTATGTTATGGTTCTTGGTCATTGTTTACGTATATGGGTGGTTACATGATAAACTTAGGGTAGGTGAGCCTGAGATAGCTCTCCAATCATTGGGTAACTTGACAGAGGTAAACGTTAATATTTCTCCTAAAAGATTTAGGGAATATACTGTGATGAGTATTCCAACATAACTCCATATGTATTTTTGAAAGATACAATGTAAGTATGATTTTTATGTCACAAGTTACCTTTATGATTTATGATTTATATGTTTTATTCATAAATATTATGATTTTATGAGGTATGTTAAAGATATTATGTTTTGTATGTATTGGTAGACTAATGTTTTCTTTCTTTATCTTATAACCCTTACTGAGATTTTTATGCCCATACCAAGTTTTTTAAATATTTTTTACAGGGTATAAGTAAGGGTAATAGAAATAAATAATTCAAGAAGATTTATATCAAGAAAATAATTCTTGTTTTCTTTTAAGGGTTTTTATTTTATGAAGAAATAGATACTAGGTAGGAGTGTCTACTTTGTAATTTTTGAGATATAATGTAATAGTTATGGCCTAATTATTTAAAACTCTAAACCTGAAAAGATTCTAAAGTTAATTCTTGATTTAACTCAAGGTTAAGTAATGTTATAAAGCTGGGGCCTTATAGATGGTATTAGAGGTCAGTTTAAACAACTTTAGGGATTAAGAGTTTTTTTTAGAAACATGGTTAGTCTCTATGTCTACTATTTAAGTTAAATCCTTATTTTGTAACTTTTTCAAATCAAGGAAAGTTTGTTAAAAATGGATGTAGTAGGATCTAAAATGACTTTACTATCTATTCCAGCCAACTTTCTTACAATAATTATTGCAAAGTCATGTCCAGACGATTCTGAAACATTTTCTAACATACAAATCACTTGCAAAAAATTGTTTGAGATATCAAACACCTCCACTATACCTCGATACCATCATGGATCATGGGTTGTATTTAATCAAATACTATATTCACAATATTCTCATATTTCCAGGAAAGGTAAATATTATCAAGGAATTTTCAAATATTTAACCTTATCACAATATTTTGAAGCATATTATGATTTTGAAAAGGGTGTTGAAGAAGGAGAGCCTTGCACAACCTGTTTATAGTTGATTTTAAATTATAGTCTTTTAGAATATACTTATGGTATTTTAAAAGAACCATTGATTTAATGTTTTAACTCACACTCGGTCTTAATGTATTCTATAAAGCAAGTTTTATCTTATGTTTTGAAATTATATGTCATATATGATTATTTTCTGAAACTATTTTTCTGTGAACACCCATATGACCCAAGTTGTACGAGGAGTATTTGGATAAAGGAAGAAGATGGTTTTAAAGGATCTCTAAATCATTGTTGCAATGCATGGACTATCTATCTATGTGAACAAGATAAAGATGAAACTAGGTGGACACCATGATCAAGGTATGATGTTCTTTCTTTGAAAATAGTGCTATTTTATGGAGGTAAAAAATGGAAATATATATAAGACTTCATGAATTAAGATATTGAGGTCACTATGAGTTTGAATGAAAATGAGAGGTATTAGACAAACATTGAGGTTAAATCATGTTAGGTTTATTTTTAATTTTTATAAAAAGGGACAACATGAAATATGGGTGACAACCCGTCGCGTCCAGTAAGGTCGTAGGAATCGAACACACATTCGAAGGGTGTTAAGGGTGAATCGCCTACTACTGGCCTATTAAAGGTCTCTAGTTATTATGAATTATTATTTTTATTTAAATGATTTTTTTTACCAAGAATAAGGTGATTTGGGATCTTATGTTTTATCAAATGGATATTCTTAGTATATGAAAATGATTTGGTGATTAAGTGATAAAGGTTATTTTGGAAGACGTTTTCTCTTTTGGGAACACTATATGTCTACGGAAAATAGAATAATATAGGATTTAATTTGAGGAGTAATGGTAGAATTTTATTTTGTAAGAATCTATGTTTTTATTGTGGACATATAGAGATTTATGTTATTAATATAAATTATTAACCTATCATTGAGAATATGTGATTAGGTTAACTACTTTTTTGTATGAGACTTTAAGATTAGTCAATGTTATTTGGAGATAAATGTTAAGATTTATCATGGAAGACTATGTGATCAAAATTTTCTTAGTTTTGGGGTTCAATATTAGTTTGGATTATATTAATGGATTTTAATTACAATTGTTTATTGAATGGTATTTGTTGAACATTGGGCATTGTTTGTTCAATTTTGGATATTAATAGTAGTATTTCTTTTTATAAAAGATTATCCTTTTTTGGGATAATCTGATCTTGTACTAACCATTTTGGTTTTGGATAATTCTTAAAGATAGGGGAAATATATAGTTAATATTTTTTGGATTATTTGGTTCTATATAAGTTTATTTTAGTGCTTTAGGTGTGACTAAGTCATCTGGAATACTCATCGTTTGGATAAAAGATGAGTTTTAGTAGAAACTTATTAATGGATGAAACTCTACTTGAAAAGTATGTATATTTCCTTATGACCTTATTAAATATAATAAATAAATTCTCCATATTAAATAAAGGTAACTTAAAAAAAATGTTGTTCGTTTACTATTCCTATTGTGGAATTAAAGACCATTTAACCTATCATAAGTTTGTGATTTTCTGGTGGTTAATTTTCTCCTGGTCATGTTTTCTACCACTCTCCATCAGAACTTGACACTTTGTTTCTCCTCCATATCCATGTTTTCATGGAATCCTAGTATGGGTTATCTCGGGTAACCTTTTTACTTCTCTTTATTTCTTTTAAAGTGATAGTTTTATTGACTCTTTTTCCGATGTTGTACTTTTAATGAAGTTTTTAAGCCCAATTTTAAAATTGCGAGCATGCAATTCATAAAAGGGAGGAAGGATGTAACATCCCAGGTAAATAAAGAATATTAAATTTTCATATTTATTAATATTTGTGAATTAAATGTTAATTTTACGTTAAATTGGATGCTATGTCTGATAGAGTACTCAACACGCAACAACAGGTTTCTTTGAAATCCTATGTTGCACACAACATTGAGTTATACCGAGATATAATATAATAATAATATTATTTTAAATGGTAGTTAACACCCAGTCATTGTATTGGTGGTAATGAACATAAATAACTACAATAAGATTATAATTTTTTTTTAAATTTCTTTACCTTTATCCAATAAAATTTAGAGGCTTAAAATGTGAATGAATCCAATTTTAAGGATAAATACTCTAATATTCTTTAAAAGGTCGATTTACCGCCTTTTGATGGAGAACCCTTTTTAAATATAGTTTTTTTAAACTTTTCTATGTTTTATTTTACAAAATAATTTTTTAAAAAAAATTGGGACATCAAAATTTACTTTTGATATAATTTTGGTATTTTTCTTATAATTTTCATTTTTTAATGACTAGTGAAAAATACTGCACATTAATTCAAAAATAACTTTTAATCTAATTTATTTAATTGGTTTTAAAGTGTAATTAGACTATATTTTTACCATTTAATCCAATTTTGGTCATTGGAAGTAATTTCATTTTGAAATTGGACATAAACAAGTATCAATCTCTTGATAGTTATTATTTCTTAAAAACACGCTTTTATTTTGACTATGAGAATTAATTTTAAATTAATTTCTGCAACTTATATGTTTTGAATTTGTAAAAATGGATTTCATATTTGGAAATAGGAGGTCCAAATTGAGTAAATTGGTAACTTTTATTTTGAGACATTATGAATAGTAACTTGAGTAAATATTTTATTTACCATGGTTAAAGCGTAAATCCTCTAAATAAGGGTAAAAAATAATATTATGATAATATTAAATTAACCGAAAACACATCCAAATCCAATTTTATGATACATGTTCGACCATAGTCATCCTTGGGTCGATTTTGGGACCCCATGAAGCTACTTGTAAGTGAAAATAACACTTTATAAAAATTAATTTAATGTTACGGAAAATGTAACATAAACATATATCTCTTAGTAAAAAATTTTTTATAATGGGTTATATAAGTGATATTTTAGAATATAAATAGTAATTATGAATATAAAAATATTTTATATATCATTGTATTTTATTTATAATTTTTATAGATAAAATAAATAAATTTATTTATGACACAATGATGATGTAATGATTACCTCATTAATGGATGTTTTAAATAAATGAGATTATAAATATTAAAATAAATTTATTTTGAAACTTTTTATGCCATACAAGAATTTTATGGATGAGTATAAATTTTTATATTTTAATTAATTTAGGTTTTTTATAAATAGTCAAGTTGTTATATATTTTTTAAAAGTCTTGATATGAATAGTTTATAAATCGACATAAATGAGTTTTTAAAATGAATACTATTTTATTAAATGATAAAATAATCCTAAAAATTTAATATTCGTCAAGATGACATATATTATGTTAAAATTTTCATTAATGATCCATTTTAGGTATTTTTGAATTTTATAGTAACTATATTAACTATATAGCATGAATATACAAGAAGACATGATAAAAGTTAAATTAGTTAACTAAGAGTTAAAGCACAATGATAAGGTTAAAAATGAAACCAAAACTTGCTTAAAACCTTTTTTTGAGAGAATTTAGAATACTAGTCACTTTATATTCTAATTAAATGAGTTTGGGACCTTTTTAAATCTAAATTCACTTTATAATAAAATAATATTTTCAAACTTTCTTAAAGAGCCCCTCCTCCCTCTTATAAAAGGCCGCCACCTCTAACCCATTACTCACACCAATCAAGACCATTGGATAGTCCAACCTCTAACATAATAATCTCTAAACATACCTCTCTGAATCCTATAAGACATCCCTTTGGTAGAAGTAAATTCAAGAGAGCCCTTTGGCTCAAATTAAAATAAGTTACCCGATTTGAGGTAACATCTTTTCTCAAGTTTCTTTCAATTATATTTTCCTTTTCCACTCCCTATGATCTTCTTATTATTTTTTTATAGAAATAAACCAGTATAATAAATATATTATGTTGTTTTTATAGGATTTATTTGAACTACACTTACACACACCTCCATCTAATGGATACGAATGTACTGTTTCTATGTACGGTGAACTGCTGCCTCACGAAACAATGATTGTTCTATTTTCCCCTACCACCTCTCATGGTGGAAATTATGAAGAAAATTTAATTATATATGATATTTATGACATTTATATTATCTCTATTATTCTATAATTATTATTTATATCATTACTTTATGCTTTTCATGTTGTATAAATATGATAATTTCATTTGAGGAAGTGCGGAATACCACCCCCTCAAAGTGATATGACTCATTTATACCATACATGGAATGTCTAAAGGATGGTTTCAATGAAATTATGTAATGTATATGAAATATTATATTATACTGGAATAATAATATATCTATGTATCATTTGGTTTTTATTCTTTTAAAAATAGAAAATTTGAAATGAAAGTAGCGTTCATGAGTACGTACAACTTACCGTCTCCATGAACGGTGCATTTCATTTTCTTATATCCAAATGATACGGAATATTATAAATAAATATATACTGGATATATATGGTATATATGATATCTAAATCATTAATATAATTCTGAATGTAATGTACTTTTGACCGCATGGAGAATTTGTAATTATAACAAGTTCATTTTTGACTCAAGTTATGAACATCGACAAAATGTCCAATATGAACTCAAATAATTAAATAACTATTATATCAAGTTAATAAGTGATATAAAAGGAATAATAAACTTGAAAAAGTTTATTAATCTGGTAGAAATTATCTTAAGATTATTATTTAGGAAGAACAAGGAATATACAAGACAAGTCGGACTCGAGGTAAGGTGTTTTCATCTCACTTTTTATTCCCATGTGATTCAAGCTATTTTTGCCATTATTTCCATTTGTGTGGTGTATGTACTAACCATGAATTTATTCATTGTGTAATATAATTTAATTTATGGGTATTTACATCTTCATTGTATGATCCTTCTTTCATGTGGTGTGTGTTTCGTAAGTTACCAAATTGGTAAGGGAACCTTTCACCCTCTTCTTTTAGTTAGAGACTTATTTTATGTTATGTCCTTTAAATTTATATTTTATTATGTTGGGATATGTTATTCTATATCCTTATTTCTATAAATTTTATGTTCATGTGATAATTGACCCTTTTCTTTCTAATCAACTCATTTTCTGATTTTTTAAGTGATGCCGTTAGGCTGCAGAATTTTTGTAAGGGAACTTCTTAACCCAATTTCCATTCTTTGGGTTAAACTTATACTTCTTGATTATGCCATCCTATGAATATGTTTGAATGAACTATTATTTTTTTACACTTAATATCCACTTATATTGATTGTATTTATATTTTTCACACATAATTATATCATTGATTTATCCATAATCTTATGGTACAAACTTTGTAAGGGACTACGTCTCGATCTCCTTTCATTGAGGCATATCTTGATATTGTGCACCATTATATTCCTATAAGGTGAATATACATCCATTTTGACATTTTATATCATTACTTTCTATATTATCAAGAAATTTATAGTTTTCATTGATGTTATTATTTAATGATTTTTATTCAAGAGTTTCTCAAGTGGTAAAGGATTTTTTAACTAAAACATCATTTTAAATGTTTTAAAGATTTAATTTTATAAATACTTATCTTTAATGTCCATGTTTTAGAAATGATTTTAAGGATTTATTTATATGGACTTGAGTGTTTTAAAGATTAAAATCCTTTAAAAAGTTTCAAAGTGGTATGTGAAAGTTTCATTCAAAACACTTCTTTTTGAATGTTTTAAATTAACTGATTATGTCAATATCGTGAAATGATATCTTGTGATTCCAATATGGAAATGTTATATTTAATTTATTCTTGTTTTATGTGTTATGATTATGTTATGGTTCTTGGGAATTGTTTACATATATTGGTGGTTCTGTGATAAACCTAGGGCAGGTGAGCCCAAGATAGCTCTCCAATGAATTGGGTAATGTGACAGAGGTAAATGTTAATGTTTCTCCTAATATATATAAGGAATATACTATGATGGGTATTCAAATGTAACTGCCTATGTAGTTGTTAAAGCTACAATGTATGTATGATATAGATGTCACAAGTTACCTTTATGATTTATGATTTCTATGTTTTATTCATAAATCTTATGATTTCATGAGGTATGCTAAAGAGCTTATGTTTTGTATGCGTTGATGGATTAATGTTTTCTTTCTTTATCTTATAACCCTTACTGATCATTTTATTCTCATCCCATTTTTTATAAATTATTTTAATAGGGTATAAGAAAGGGTAAGATAAATGAATAATTCAAGAATATTTATATCAAGGAAAGAATTATTATTTTCTTTTAAGGGTTTTTATTTTATGAAAAAAATGGATAATGAGTAGGAGTGCATCCTTCGTAATTTTTGAGATGTAATGTAATATTTATGGAATAATTCTCTAAAACTATAATCCTGAAAAGATCCTCAATGTTAATTATTGATTTAACTCAATGTTAAGTAATTTTCTAAGGATGGGGCCTTATATAGATTTCATACAAAATAAATATTTTAATTCGAGATGAGTAATATAAATGATCAACTCTTTCTAAAAGAATGCACTTAGGAGGTTTTTGATTGAGTGGAAGCTCTATTGAATTCATATTTGTGGTAAAAATTACCTTGTCTAAACAAAGTTGAATGAGATTTAATGAATAAAAAATAACACATTTTTATTTAGTAATTTGATATTTAATATTTAATAAATGTTGAATGAACATAATGATGAGTTGCTTTGCAAGCACAAGTTGTAGGACTGAAATGTTAGTCGGTTCATTTTCATCTTTCAAAATTATTTTAATTAGTTCACCAAATACATCCCACAAAGTGAAACTGATAGTTATTCCTCTATAAAATATAAAAGTAAATGTAAAATAAATTCAATTATAAACTATTAGGGTGATAATGTTTGAAAATTGAAATTAGAATTTCCTATCATCAATTAGAGTTAGTTGCATTATCCTGTTATTTTTACCCATGATTGGATTGGATAATGATGATGCAACTTTACAATAAAATATAATATAATATTATCATTAATGAAAGTCTAACATAAATTAAAAAAAAAAGATAAATAAAAAGAAAATTTACCTATGATAAATTTCCCAGGCACTCTACTTTGTTTGATTTCATTAGATGGAATGAAATTAAATATGAAATGGGGTGGTTGCATGTTAGAAGGGTTTATATGAGTGTTCGAGTTAAAAATGATTTTTTACTCATGCTGACTTTCTAAATAATTCCATTTATTTTCAAGAATCTGAAAGTTATATATCACATAACACAGTACATGAGGTAGAATAGTTTTTCACTTTGTTATAAGTTGTTTTCCACTAATTGTTTCTTTAATATTTGTTTCCTAAAAATTTTAATTGAACCCATAGGTTTAAAATAATAGTGTATATAGTGATAAATAAATTGAATTGAATATTTATTTGAATAATGGTTGATGTAAATTGAATATTGATATATATTGTCATTAGGATTTCAAGAAATGTTGAAACAAACAAAACTATTGTTGGTTAATAAGATGTATGCATACTCAGTGGTATGTGCAGTTTCCCGGGAACTTCAAAGGCATATTCATTTTCACGAGATGTATAATTATTATTTATAGTATGTGTAATAGCTTAATTGTAGTAATATACTATGTGAGATACAATGTACATATTTGGATGTATATTGCACATATATATTAATTGTAGTAATATAAATTATGAAAAGTACTTCAGATTCATACCTATGAAACAAATATCGATCAAGCTTCCCCTTTACATATCCATTTTTAGGTAGTTTTGTGCGGTAATATACTCATTGAGTATGCATAATTTACTTTTTTCACATATTTTATGCAATAAAGAGATGTATACTGGACATATCTATTAATTACAGTAATATATTACTATAATTAAGTTAATTACAGTAATATTTTACCGTAATTAAGCTAATTAAAGTAATATACTCTATGGTAATTGAAATATTCAAACAGGTATGTGCAGTACATTTTTATTCAGATGTATATTGTACATATCTTTTGGTTTTAAACTGCAATTAAGTGCAACATGCATAGTTACTTTTTTTCTTAATCAACTACATGTGAATTTCCAACGTGCTTTACCTTCCCATCTATTTTTCATCTTCAGATTTATATCCATTTGCTCTATGAATTACATGTATGAATACTCTATGAGACACACTATATGTAGTTATATATTCATGTAAATTTTGGTGAGATACAATGAATTCAGTAATATACTATGTGAGATACAATGTACATTTTAGTGAGATACATTATATTCCTATACATTTCAGTGAGTTGTAATATATTACTGTACATTTTAGTGAGATACATTTTAATGAGATACAATACACTCTGTGACATATAATGCTTGTGGTATTAAATCTATGAGATACTATATATGCAATAATATATATATATATATATATTGAGATAAAATGCATTTAATATTAAATCCATGAAATACAATACATTTTAGTGACATACAATGTATGCAGTATTACATGTATGCATGCTCTATGAGATACAATTTTTGAAGTAATATATTCCTATATATTTTAGTGAGATACAATAAATCTGTGAGATACAATGTATGCAGTAATATATTTCAGTAAATTTTAGTAAGATACAATTTATGTAGTGAGGTACAGTGTATGCTTTATGAATATAATGTATGTAGTGAGAAAGAATGTATGCAATTGGATACATTCCATCGAGATATAATGTATTCTCTATGAATACACCATTAGTTCATGTGCTCTATCAATCATACAAATAAAATATTAACATATTTAGTAATATTTCAAGTTTTTTTATTAAATTTCATACACGCAATACATAATTATAACATACATCTGTTAGTAGATAGTAACAATTCAAAGAGGTGAAATATAATGATTAAATAATTAAAAAACATATATAAACATCATTCTTAATAAAATGTATACCATAGCTTATAATTTTCAATGTAAATCTATAATATCTAACTCACATTTTCACCAGTAAAGATTAAATCAATGACTGCTATTTAATCTTAGCATTTTGATGACTTTGCAGACCACATCTGAATGATGTGTACTTCAATTTTCAATGTTTCATCATCTTCAATGGAAATTTTTCATAATTGAGAATCCAAATGGGCCATTTTTACAAAATTTCATTAATAATGAAAACAATAATTTTTTTAGTAAATAGAGCATCATTATGAAATGAGTATCATAAAATAAAAAACACGTTGAAGCTATAAATTTTCATAAAATTTAATAGTTAAAATCTATTTATACCAATTGTCAGTTTTGAAAGATTTATTTATAAAAAATGTTAGCTGTATACCTCAATGGTTTGTTATGATTGTCACATATTAGTAATTTCAAACCTCCTATGTTTGTTACTCTGGATATTTCTACATATAACTGACCATGACAAAAAATGGTTAATCTTAAGTATATTCCAAAAAAATAAAGATATCGTCCTTGAATTTTTTTAATAGTCACTACAAATGAAATAGTTAAAGTATATTATCCAATTTAAAGATTTAATGTACACCTATAATCTGAATTAGTAATATTTACTATGGTTATGAAAGTATTTTTTCCACAATGAGTTCCAATTAGAATCTGAGCTCTGATTACACGATCTCCCAAATTCATGAATATTAATCTGGTTCCATTACAAAGTCCATAAGATTACTCTACATTTTCAATAAAATAATTTATACCCCCACTTTGATAATTAATTTATGACATGGAAAACCAGAGATATTGATTCCATTTAGAATGTCTAGGGTATATATGTTTTCTGGTGTGTCTCTATCTAATCTTTCTGGCAAACAGAATCAAAATTGAGATAGACCATCTCTCGTAATGAATGATATCATGAAATCATTAAATTGCTGGAAAACATCACATGTTGGTACTAAAATATCTTGTCCTTTTAAATATCACGGATCATTGTAATTCATAGATAAAGAGGGGTATGTGCTTTGAATAATAACATCAACTAGGTTTTGAAATGAAGTAAGTAGAAAACCTTCTAGAAAGTGAATTTATGTTTCACCGTATGTTTGATCACCAAGCACGCCATCACCTATTTTCGTAATCCGTCTTGCGAAATCTTAGAGTTCAAAAGAGTCCATAGATTTATGAGATTAAATTAGTCTCATGTTCACAGTGAGGTGAATAACATGATAATGTTTCCATAGATAATAGGAATTTATACTTTCAAATACTATATCATTTCTATTCCCACGATGCACAAATAATAAAATCTACTAAAAATATCCACCAAAGATAGTTATTTTTCCACCAAATGATAGATAAGAAGCATGCATGATCTTTTTTGACATTATGTTCCTCAAGGTATGATCCAAATATTTAAAAAAATATTTGTGTACCATTTGTGCCTCATCCCAAATAATTGATTTTGTTGTTTGTATAAGTTTAACCAATTCAATTCCTTGTTGTATATTTCATGTTGATTTATCTATAACTACAATTTGAATACAAAATTAAGAGTGTGTGGTTCTCCCACTAGGAATCAACAAGGATGTTATACCACTTAAAGCTACAACAAGTACAATATATCCCTATGAGTGAGGTTGTGGCATTATTATTTTCTATAAGAAAGATTTATTTGTGACTCCATATACATATACAAAGAAAACACCTCTGGTTGGAAGGTTTGATTCATTAATAATTGTGGTTAGCACATTTTCTTGTTCATTGATCAGTTTTCCATGTATAATAAAAAATTCTTCTCAAAGGTTGTCCTTATTATAATTTTTTTCTGATGAAATCAATTTATTTTCAATGAATGTAGTAAATGAATCTGTAAGAGGCATAGAAGGATAATCATTCAATGATATTCCATGGGAGCAAAGCATGTTTTCAAGATACAATAATGCATATTATTGTAGTTGATGATCTGTGAGATGTATTTTTTTATCATAACATCTTGTTAGATATGAATCAAATATGTATTTCAGAAATAATTTCTACCAAATAAGGGAAGAAAAAATATTTTTTGGGTGAGACTCAGGATATAGAAATAGAATAAAGTAAAAAATTTAAATTTCTAAGAACGAGTCATTTATTTCAAACAAATTAAGACGGTTTGGTTATAACATACAATTTTTAATTCTCTGAATGAGTTAGTTATTTATTTTAAAAAGAATAAAATAGCCCTTGAATTTCTAACAATAAATTATTTCATAAAAAAGTATGTAACATGTATATAAAATCCAATTATACTACAAGTAGCAGTGGGAATACAGTTTTTAAATCGATTCATTCTTTAAAAAAATGTTTATTAAAGTCTCTATGGAAAAAATTATACTTTCTCAACATAGAATTAATGACTATTGTTGGACCCTTCATGATAATTTATTTTTCATAATCACAAATAATGTCAATATACAGATTCATATCATTCATGCCAATTTTAATATTTCAATGTGAATCAAATATGTCGTATAACAACGTATACTTAAATAATTCAACTGCTTATAATTCATGAATCAATATGTTTAAAAGTGTATTTTTACATATACTTTGATTAAAAATTCATCTTGTAATGGTATATGCAATACAAACTCTTCACAATCTTTCCTGGATCCCCTAAGACCGATGTATGACAAACCGAAGTACGACAGACCGAAGTCGACACACCGAAGATGACACACCGAAACTGAAGATGACACACCGAAACCGAATAAAGACAAACTGAATTATGACACACCGAAGTATGACAGACCGAAGTCGACACACCAAAGTATTATAGACCAAAGTCGACACACTGAATTCGACACACCGAAGATGACACAACAAAGATGACACACTGAAACTGAAGTATGACACATCGAAGATGACACACCGAAGATGACATACTGAAGTTATCAAACCGAAGACAACAGACCGAAGATTACTCATCGATTAATATAAATAACTGTTTTCATTTTATTAATTCAAATTTATTTCTAATGGTCACATGTAGACAAATTAATATTTCTTCCATTATTTAATGTTGTTAGTAGGAAAATCCGTAGACAAGTACGAGGTATATGCACGTGTGAATATTCTTATTCGTAGTGAATCTTGGAGTATAAAATGACCTCATCTTTTATGATAATAATATGATGATGATGATAGCAGTACATGCTGATACACAGACTGTGCCAATACGAAAAGAGAAGAACTAAATGCTTGAGATTACAAGAAGATTGTGACAAGGTATCTTCACCTCAAAGGCTCAATATACATCGAGACATCAATGAGCTGAACATTTTCACTCCCTAAAGCTGGATCACAGAAACTACGATACTCTGTTTTGAAGAAAACTTCGAGAAGAAGACTCAAATACCATATTCTCAACATTTATTGAGTCTAGAGCTTTAGTTCAAAACACACAGATAATTCTTAACTATATTCTCATCCTTAACTCTATTGTGTTTTATATTTTCTATTTGAGAATTGTGAATATTTATTTGTATAACAAATATTTTCTCTTGAGCATAACCGGAGGATATCAAACTATCCTCATACTCAATCTCTTAATTCTTTTGTATCCCATGAATAATTGTGGTAGAGGCAAGTGTGACCTGGATATCCTGGTGTGCTGTTGTAAACCCTAATCCAGGGTGTGGATCAAAAGTTTATTTATATAAATAGATTGGTGGCAGGTGATCACCAAGTGGAGTGGATTAAGTCTCTGCTTGAGACTGAACCTCTTGTTTACATTGTTGTGCTTATCATAAGTTACTTTTTTTTGCTTTATCCGCTGTTTATATTTGTTGAAACATAAAACTATTTTTCTTACACTTTGATAGTTAGTTTTGGTCAGTGTGTGTATTTGTTTAATTCATTAAACTCATTTCAAAAGTTGAATTAGTGTTCTAACCCGATTTATCTAAGGACTAATCACTTTTTGAGAAACCTGTTAACCAATTGAACTTTTACATTTCTACTGCCTAAATTAACTAGTCTGTTTTTAAAATTGGGGGTTTTTTTAAACATAATGTTTCTAAACAGAAATTTTAATTGGAACTCAATTCACCCCCTCTTGAGTATCCACTCTGACCAACATTTGGTATCAGAGGATTTATTTATTTTCATGGTTTTCAATTTATTTTCAACTGTGATTTTATTTGTATCTTAAAGATCTTAAAATTTCTATCATATCTAAATTTTTAGTTCTTTAAAAATCTAAATACCTATGGAAACTAGAGTTGAGGGGGATGCTACTAATAGACCACCATTTTTTAATGGTAATAACTATGCTCAATGGAAAATAAAAATTAAAATGTATCTAGAGAGTATGGGACCTGAAATCTGGGACACAATTGAAGATAAACATATATTTCCTGCTACTTCTAGGGATACATGGTCTCAGTTGACTAAAGCTACATATAATAATAACTATAAAGTAATGAATGCCTTGTACTGTTCTCTAGATGATGATGAATTCAATAGAATATCATCTTGTAAACTTCATAAGAAATTTGGGATACTTTTGCTGTTTCTCATGAGGGAACAACTAATGTTAAAGAAATGAGACTAAATACATACACTATTAAATATGATAATTTTAAAATGAAGCCTGATGAACCTATCTCTAAAATGTATCTTAGGTTCAACAAAATAGTGAACACTATGAATCTTCTTGGAAAACCAGGGTATAGTGAGGACCAGATTATGAGACTACTTCGATGCCTACCTGACAGATGGAGGGTAACTTCTGTTTCCATCTGAGAATCTTATGACATAAGTAAGCTACCAATGAAAGAGATAATTGAAAAACCTATGATGTACAAGGAAGAACATAATGTGAATCAAGAAGCATATGAGGAACCATGAAATAAATAAGTAGCATTCAAGACCACTGCCTTAAAGATAAAAAACAAATAAAAAGTTCAAGTTCCTATTGATAACTCCACTAGTGAAGAGTCAGATTCAGACAGTGACGTGGAGATGGCTCATCTTTCTAGAAGGTTCAAAAAGTTTTTACGAAAAATGAAATTATTTAGAAAGTAAATCTATAAGGGAAAGTATGATAGTAAAGGACAAACGAAGAAAGATAGAAAATGGAATGAAAACTCAAATGAGATAATCTGATATGAGTGCAAATGAAAATTTCATGTGAAGGAAGACTGTCCCAAGCTGAAATTCAAGAAGAAATAAGAAGATAAGGGAAAAGGATATAAAACGGCTATGAAAGATACCTGGAGTGCTTCAGAAGACATCTCCAGTGGATCTGATGCTTCTGATAGTGAACTGAACAATATGCCAACTTATGTTTCATGATAGAGACATCTATGGTAACACTTAACACTCCTATACATAATGCCTATTATTCTGAGAATAAGAGGGAGTTACATAATGATGAAGATATGAAAAAGGACGAACTATTTTAATCTTTTGAAATGCTTGAGGATACCTTTAATGAGCTCAAGGACAAATATAAATCATTAAAGAGACAACATGCTTTAAATGAAAATTATAAGTCAAGCCTGGATGTTGAAAAATAAAAATGTGCTCATCTATTAAAAGAAAATACCAAACACAAACTATAAAATGAACAATTAAATAAATATCTTGAAAAATTTACTACTGGGAGAGATACCTTGACTCAGTTTCTAGGAAAATAGATTGCCCCAAAATATACAACTGGTCTAGGATATCAGCCTGTACAAAGAAGGATCATTAAAACTAAATTTATTCCTAAATCTGGACAATTCACTGCTAGTTCAAGTAATAGACCATTTCTTGAAAAAAAATTCTCTAAAGGACCAAAAAAAGTGTTTATGTCTCAAAATATATCTGCCGATTATAGGAAATCTGTGAGACAAGTATGGGTTCCCAAAATGTTACTTGCTAACCTCTCAGGACCCAAGAAAATATGAGTACCAAAGTTACCCCATGTCTAATCTGTTTTGCAGAGATGTTGCCTAAAGAGTTCCTGTAACAGTCTTTGGTATTTGGATAGTGGATGTTCAAGACATATGACAATAGAATACTCATTCTTCAAAAGCCTAATCAAGGTTAATGGTGGTCACGTAACTTTTGGTGACAATGTAAAGGAAAAAATCATCGGATTAGGCCAGAATGGTAACCTTAATACAATATTAATTTCCAAAGTACTCTTTGTTGATGGGTTAAAGTACAATTTACTTAGCATCTCTCAGTTGTGTGATGATGGTTTCAATGTAAAATTTGAAAATGATGCATGTAATGTATTTAATTACAAAAATGATATAATATTTACTGCTTTTAGAAATGAGAATGTGTATGTTGTTGAATTAAATTCTTTAGATAAGAAAATTGTTTCCTGCTTAAATGCTTTTCATAAGGAATCCTGGATGTGGCACAGAAGATTAGGACACTACAATGTGCACTCTCTTAGGAAACTTACTAGGAAAGGTTTAGTTAGAGACTTACCTAAACTATAATTCCCACATAACAAAGTATGCAAACCTTGTCAAAAGGGAAAGAAACACAAAGTTTCTTTCAAACCAAAGAAATAAGTTTCTACTTCTCAACTGCTTGAGTTGGTTCACATGGATTTGTTTGGGCCATCAAGATTTTCAAGTTTAAATGGGAAGCACTATGTTTATGTTCTTGTAGATGATTTTTCTAGGTACACTTGGGTATACTTTCTAGCTCACAAAAGTGAATCTTATTCTAATTTTATCAAATAATTCAAGTCTGTAGAAAATCATAGTGGACTTAGAATTAAGACCTTGAAAAGGGATCATGGCCATGAGTTTGAAAATCAGTAGTTTTAATCCAATTGCTCACACAATGGCTATAGCCACAATTTCTCTACTCCTAGAACACCTCAACAAAATGGAGTCGTGGAAAAAAGAAATAGGACCCTTCAAGAAATATCTAGAACTATGCTAAGTGAGTATAATTAACCTATTTATTTTTGGGATGAAGCTGTAAATACAACTTGTTATACCATTAATAGAGTCTTGATAAGACCTATTCTTAAGAAGACCCCTTATGAACTTTGGAACAATAGGAAGCCTGAGGTTAACTACTTCAGAGTTTTTGGTTGCAAAGTCTTTATCCATAACATTAAAGATAATCTTGAAAATTTTCCTCCAAGAGTGATGAAGGAATTTTCCTAGGTTACTCTACAACCAGTAAAACCTATAGGGTATTAAATAAGAAGACCAATTTTTTGGAAGAGTTAGTTCATGTCAAATTTGATGAGATTGATCCACATGAACCCCAAACCTCTCTTGAATATCTTGAGGAAGATATTTCAATTCTGAACCTTAATGATAATGATGGTGAATCCCCTGTAAAAGTGACCAGTTTTGGGAATCTTCTAGAATCTACACCTGTTGAGTCTGAACAAATAGACAATAATGAGGAGTTTAATTCAACTCTTTATAGAGGTATTATAACTCTCAATAATCATCCTTTATATGATGTAGTAGGTGATTTTAATCGAGGGACACAAAGTAGATATTCTCTAAGAAACCATGTTAAACATCAAGCTTTTATTTCACAGCTTGAACCCAAAAATAATAAGGATTCTATCAATGATGAATTTTGGGTGATGACTATGCAATAAGAATTAAATCAATTCGAAAGAAACAAATTCTGGGAACAGGTTGAAAGACCTAAAGACACTTTGATAATATGCACTAAATGAGTTTTTAGAAATAATGTTGATGAGTCTGGAAATATAGTTAGAAACAAAGCTAGGTTAGTTGCACAAGGATATAGTCAAGAGGAAGGAATAAACTACGAGGAGACCTTTAAACCTGTAGCTTGGTTAGAGGCCATTAGGATACAAATTTATTATGAAACTCATCTGAATTTCAAACATTATCAAATGGATGTCAAAATTTATTTTCTAAATGGTTATATAGTTGAAGATGTATTTATTGAAAAACCCCCTGGCTTTACAAATCCCCACTTTTCAAATCATGTTTTTAAACTTTCTAAAGCTTTATATGGTCTAAAGAAAGTTCCAAGATCTTGGTATGATAGGCATGGATCCTTTCTTATTTCAAAAATGTTTTACTAAAGGAATAGAAGATCCTACTTTGTTTATTAAAAGGATTTCCAAATATGTTTTGATAGTACAAATTTATGTAGATGATAATATTTTTGGATCTTCTAAAAATTCTTTATGTACTGATTTTTCAGAAATAATGCTAAATGAATTTGAAATGAGTTTAATAGGAGAACATAAAATTTTCCTTCGATTTAAATTTTTTCAAAATAATGATGGTATTATTTTAAATCCAAGTAAATATACAAAACACCTTTTAAAACGTTTTGGTTTAGATGGTAGTAAAGGTAGTGATACACCTATGCATACCACTTGTAAGTTGGATACTGATGAAGCTGGAGAATCAATGGATCAAACCAACTATAGAGGCATGATAGGGAGTCTGCTCTACCTTATTGCTAGCAGACCTGATATTATGTTCAGTGTGTACATGTGTGCTCGCTTTCAAGCTAATCCCAATGAATCTCATTTAAATTCTGTTAAAAGGATTTTCAAATATCTCAAATATACTCCCAACTTAGGATTATTTTATCCAAGAGGACAACCATTGGATTTAATAAGCTATTCAGATGCAGACTTTTCTGGTTTTAATCTAGATAGAAAAAGCACATCTGGGACATGCCACTTGTTAGGCAAGTCACTAGTATCATGGTGCAGTAAAAAGCAGAATTCTGTTGCATTATCTACGACCGAGGCAGAATACATTACATCGGGTAGTTGTTGTGCACAAATTTTGTGGATGATACACACTTTACTAGACTATGGATATCAATTCAAACATGTTTCCATTAACTGTGACAACACAAGTGCTATTGAAATTTCTAAAAATCCAATATCTCATTATAGAACAAAAAATATTGATGTAAGACATTACTTTTTGAGATATCATTATCAAAATGGTGATATAACTCTTGAGTTTATTTGAACTGAACATCGGCTTGCTGATATATTCACTAAAACATTAAATTCTGAGAGAATGAATTACATTAGACATGAACTAGGAATGATAAATTAGTAACCAATTTTTATGAAACCGATTTTTATGAAACCTATTTTTATGAAACCAATTTTTATGAAATCGATCTTCTTAAAACCGATTCTTTGACACCGAAACACTTAAGGGATATTTTTTAAATACAATTTTCTTTATGTGAAATGACACTGTTTCATTTATTTCAACTTACCATGTTAAAATTTTATTTTTTCCGATTTACAATCCCTAAATAATATATTATGTGAAATCCATCCCGACCTTTCACCTTCTCCATAGCCGTAAAGCCTCCTACATTTAGTCACTCTCTCTCAACTCTCGACCTCTCAACACAGTTAGAATCCACAGCTTTGCCATGGAAATAACTAAGCATGCAATGGAAGAGACTCAAATATCTCTTCCTGCTAAGCGACATAAGGGTGAAAACAGTGGGACTGGCAAACCAAGCTTAGAAAGTCGGGTTGTTACAACTAAAAAGGAAGTGTCTACTGGGTGGCTTCTGTCAAGAAAGTATTTTCTGCTAAATGTACTGAAATCACAAGGATGAATCAGTTGGTTTATCAACAATGAAAGACCCTATTATCCCCAACTTGTGCATGAATTCTATCAGCATTTAAGTATATCATTGGATTAAGCCAAGGCAGCAAAGATGAAGTCTATAGTTTAGGGAAAGGAAGTGGTTTTCTCTTTGAAGGAATGGGATGAATGCCTAAAGGTACCTCATGAAGGTGTCTATGATGACTATCCTGGTAATATTCCACCTTCATCAAATTTGTTGTTATACGAAGATTCTCTGAAGGATCTTACAAGAAATGAAGAATCCAGAAGAACTGTAGAAAATGAATTTTAAGGAGAAGAAAGATTTCTTTTTAAGTTCATACAACATCAATTCTACCCTAGTAAAGGAGGTTTCTCTGTGGTGAAATATCAGGATGTGTACTTGATATTTTTGTTGAAACATGGAATAAAGGTGAATCTGTGCAGATATCTTATGGTACATATTTTTGAGTTGAATAATCCATCTAAGAAGGAAACCTACTTATACTATCCGAGAATGATTTCTTCCATGCTGAAGAAATTAGACTGTGTAGAAGATGGAGATGAAATGATAACTTCCTGTAGTGGTTTTTTCCTTCAGAAAGACATTTGTAAAGGGATGAAAATATTCTAGAACCCATGAAGGAGATGTTGGGTAGGAGATGAAAAAATGTTGTATGAGGAGTTCAATCCGGTTGACCATCCTTCTAGACTAAAGAACCAAGTTGATCCTGGTCTCAAACCTAGAGAAGCTCCTGTCTATTCTGATGAAGAAGGTGAGGCTGAAGTACCTAGGGAAGAAGGATCTCCTTTTGATGATAGTAGTGATACTGATATCACTGAAAGTCCCAAGAATATGACTTTTGGACGTGCTAGTCCACCTATGGAACTAAATTCAAGAGAAACTATACTAAGTGATGAAGAAGAGGAAGAAACCGAAGTTACTGGAGTTGAAGGTTATGTTAGCAAATCAGATTAGGAATCTGATGATGATGATATTGATCATGATAATGATTATGATGATAATGGTGATGATGGAGGAAGTTTTGAGCATGTGAGTGACTCTATAAAAGTGGGACAACAAGTGGTTGACAGATCCAGTGAGGAATATGTTCATAGAGCAGGTGATGAAATAGAGCCTGCAGAACAACAAGCTGATGATCATAGAGATGCTGGACATGAGGACAGACCACTCCATCTCATTGCTGAAAATAAAGATTTAATTTAGGAATTGAATGATTTTATGGTTGCTGGCCCGGAAGAAGAAGATGTAGTTTCACTCCCTCAATTTGAAGAAGTTCCTGGTGAAGCTGGAGAAGCTGGAGCTCAGGTAGAACCTGAAGTTCGGTTGGTTTTTATCCCCAAACAAGGTATTATGTCCAGTGACCAGGATGAAGAAATTGGTGATATTGATGTTATTCTTGTGCCTCAGGGAAGAAGGGTAAGAATTGATACCATTGAGTTAAGAGATTTCACCTATGCTAGAGAGTAGAATAGTAATCCAGGATATATTCTTTTCAGTTTAGAATCTGACTCAGCTAAGGAAATGGTACCTCCTCCTCCTGTTCCTCAAGTCCATGCTGACCTAGAGCCTACTGCTCCTATTCCTATAGTCACATCTCCAACAGTTGACCTAATTGCTCAGTCAGTGCCTAGTGATTGTGCCACTAAGACTGATTTGGAAAAGTTTAATAATGAGATATGTGAGTCTGTCCTGGATTCAGTGGGATCCAGAAATGAAGACTCCACCTCAATAAATATCTCAGATGCTGATGCTGCAAAAATTGCAAGAATTGTGATTCAGGAGATTCAACTGAATCTTATTACAACAGCAGAAACTATTATTAGACACAACACTTTGCTGAGAGAAGAATTAAGAAAGATGAGCAATGAGCTACATTCCTTAACCTCTGACTTCAAGACCTATTTTAGTGGTGTTCTATAAGTTCTTATAACTTGGTAACTCATCTACTCAGAGTTGATTTGTAAAATTTGAAAGAAGAACTTGTAAAAATGTTGACTGGCCCATCTAGTTCCCTGAGTGGAAGAAGTGTTTTTGTTGATTTAGAGTCTCAATACTGTGATGAGAGAGTAGAATCAGAAACTCCATATTGCTTCAGATAAGGAAATTCTTGAAAAGGTATATTGAAATACAGATCTTGTATACAATATGGTCAGAAAATGCACCAATGATACCTCTACAGCTTAGAAGGAAATTTGGGAAAAAGTTGATAAGTATTTCACTAAGATATATACCAAGCATGACCTCATCAACAGTTTCAAGTTTATGGTAGAAAATCTTCAAATTCCCCCAGTCAAAGAAGCTTTCAAAAATAAATTTCTCTATTTGAAAGAGTTTACAACTTTATTGAGTAAGTATATGGAGAATAAGGATGACTTTGAGAAGTCAATGCAATATGGAGGTGAAATCATCAATGACTTCATCAAACTACTCAAACCCTATCTGCATGTTCAGCCTGAGGCTATTATGGTCCCTCTAGCTGCTTCAATTGGTACTGCCTCTTGGCCTCCTGCCCCAATGACTGTCTCTCAAGCTCTTACAAATATTTGACCAATCATTACTGAGCAGTCTCCTGGTCGTGTTTTGTCAGAGAGAAGGCCTACTCTTGTAGCTACTTTTCCTACATGTGTTGCTCTGCCTGGTGTTTTACTCCACTCACCACCATCCTCTACCACTGCCAAACCCTCTTTTTCTCCATTGGATCCTTCAGACAAAGGCAAAGCTCCTCTACATATAAAGCCTTAGTGATGGATTGTTTCTTTCTAATAGGGAATTTCTCTTTTTGTTTGTCTTGTACTCTTATGATTTTGAATGAAAATTCTTGTGATATCTTTCTTTTATCTTATTTTTCCTTTCTACTTTTCTCTTTTTGTTAATCCCAAAAGGGGGAGAAAGTCAAGATGGCATATGAGAGAGGGGGAGAAAGTGAGGATGATGAGAAAACAAGGGTGGCATAACCTCTTCTTAATCCATCTAGTGAGGGGGAGATTTGTTTTAAATAAATTTTAGCAATGTAAAACTTCAATTATATTGGACAAGTATATTCAGACATGTTTATTCTATATATTTTCATATATGGCCTAATTTGTTATTATCAAATAGGGTGATATTGTTGAACCCTTCATGACAATGTAATTTTCATAATCAAAAATAATGTCCAGATACAAGTTCATATCTTTCATGCTAATTTTAATATTTCTATGTGAATTAAATATGTCGTACAACAACATATACTTTAATAAGTCCATTGCTTATAATTCATGAATAAATATGTTTACAAGTGTATTTTTACATATACTTTGATTAAAAATTAATCTTGTAATGGTATATGGAAGATAGACTCTTCACAATCTTTCTTGGATCCCCTAAGACCGAAGTATGACAAACCGAAGTACGACAGACCGAAGTCGACACACCGAAGATGACACACCGAAACTGAAGTATGACAAACCGAAGTATGAAAAACTGAAGTATGACAGATTGAAGTCGGCACACTAAAGTATGACATACCAAAGTCGAAAAACCAAAGTCGAAAAACCAAAGATGACACACCGAAGATGATACACCGAAACCGAAATATGACACACCGAAGATGACAGACTGAAGTTATCAAACCGAAGAAAAATGACCGAATATTACTCACCGATTGATATAAATATTTGTTTTCATTTTATTAATTCAAATTTATTTCTAACAGTCATATGTAGACAAATTAATATGTCTAACATTATTTAATGTTGTCTATAGGAAAATCTGTAGACAAGTACGAGGAACATGAACGTGTGAAGATCCTTATGCCTAGAGAATCATGGAGTATACAAGGAACTCATATTTTACGATAAAGATACGATGATGATGATTTCAGAACATGCTAATACACAGACTGTGCCAATATGAAAAGAAAAGAACTGAGCGCTTGAGATTACAAGAAGACTATGACAAGCTATCTTCACCTCAAAGGCTCAATATATATCAAGACATCAACGAGATGAACCTTTTCACTCCCTGAAGCTGGATCAAAGAAACTATGATACTCTATTTTGAAGAAAAATTCGAGCAGAAGACTCAAATACCATATTATCAACATTCATTGAGTCTAGAGCTTTAGTTCACAACACATAGGGAATTCTTAAATCTATTCTCATCCTTAACTATGTTGTGTTTTATATTTTCTATTTGAGCAGTGTGAATATTTATTTGTATAACACACACTGTCTCATGAGAATAATTGGAGGATATCAAACTATCCTCATACCCAATCTCTTAATTATTTTGTATCCCATGAATAACTGTGGTAGATGTCAATTGTGACCTGGACAGCCCGCTGTGCTATTGTAAACACTGATCCAAGGTGTGGATCAAAAGTTTATTTATATAAACAGTTTAGTGGCAGGTGATCACCAAGTGGAGAGGATTATGTATCTTCTTGAGACTGAACCTCTTGTTTACATTATTGTTCTTTTCCTAAATTACTTTGTTTTGCTTTCTCCACTGCTAATATTTGCTGAAACATAAAATTGTTTTTTTAACAGTTTGATAGTTAGTTTTGGTCCATGTATGTATTTTTTTAATTCATTAAAATTGTTTCTAAAGTTGAATTAGTGTTCTACACTGATTTTTCTGAGGACTAATCACCCTTTGAGAAACCTGTTTACCAATTGAACATTTATATTTCTACTTCCTAAATTAAATGTGCCATTTTTAAAATTGGGGGTTTTCTTAACCATAAAGTTTTTAAACAGAAATTTTAATTGGAACTCAATTCACCCCCTCTTGAGTATCCACTCCGACCAATAACTGTTATATTAGTCTGAAGAAAAAAAATATTTTTTCTGCATATCATTAGTGTTTATACCCAATATACAACATATGCACAAAGTAGTAAGTTAAATAATTAATATATATGATTACAATCAATACATATTTTGATACAGCTATACATTTGAAGGTCCAATTATAGACTTTATATTCTTTAAATTAATATTTATATCACTAGATTCCATTTTAAAACCAAAGAGGATACTTTGCACAATAACTAAAATGCATACAATTGCATGAACTTTGGGAATGATAAATGGATATTCTATGTTTAGTTATATAGATTAATAAAAGAGAGTATGAATATAGTATATATACCAGTAGAGTATTGGTTGTATAATTAGATATACAATATGAAATATTTTAAAATTTATGAAAGAGTAGAATCAGAAACTCCATATTGCTTCAGATAAGGAAATTCTTGAAAAGGTATATTGAAATACAGATCTTGTATACAATATGGTCAGAAAATGCACCAATGATACCTCTACAGCTTAGAAGGAAATTTGGGAAAAAGTTGATAAGTATTTCACTAAGATATATACCAAGCATGACCTCATCAACAGTTTCAAGTTTATGGTAGAAAATCTTCAAATTCCCCCAGTCAAAGAAGCTTTCAAAAATAAATTTCTCTATTTGAAAGAGTTTACAACTTTATTGAGTAAGTATATGGAGAATAAGGATGACTTTGAGAAGTCAATGCAATATGGAGGTGAAATCATCAATGACTTCATCAAACTACTCAAACCCTATCTGCATGTTCAGCCTGAGGCTATTATGGTCCCTCTAGCTGCTTCAATTGGTACTGCCTCTTGGCCTCCTGCCCCAATGACTGTCTCTCAAGCTCTTACAAATATTTGACCAATCATTACTGAGCAGTCTCCTGGTCGTGTTTTGTCAGAGAGAAGGCCTACTCTTGTAGCTACTTTTCCTACATGTGTTGCTCTGCCTGGTGTTTTACTCCACTCACCACCATCCTCTACCACTGCCAAACCCTCTTTTTCTCCATTGGATCCTTCAGACAAAGGCAAAGCTCCTCTACATATAAAGCCTTAGTGATGGATTGTTTCTTTCTAATAGGGAATTTCTCTTTTTGTTTGTCTTGTACTCTTATGATTTTGAATGAAAATTCTTGTGATATCTTTCTTTTATCTTATTTTTCCTTTCTACTTTTCTCTTTTTGTTAATCCCAAAAGGGGGAGAAAGTCAAGATGGCATATGAGAGAGGGGGAGAAAGTGAGGATGATGAGAAAACAAGGGTGGCATAACCTCTTCTTAATCCATCTAGTGAGGGGGAGATTTGTTTTAAATAAATTTTAGCAATGTAAAACTTCAATTATATTGGACAAGTATATTCAGACATGTTTATTCTATATATTTTCATATATGGCCTAATTTGTTATTATCAAATAGGGTGATATTGTTGAACCCTTCATGACAATGTAATTTTCATAATCAAAAATAATGTCCAGATACAAGTTCATATCTTTCATGCTAATTTTAATATTTCTATGTGAATTAAATATGTCGTACAACAACATATACTTTAATAAGTCCATTGCTTATAATTCATGAATAAATATGTTTACAAGTGTATTTTTACATATACTTTGATTAAAAATTAATCTTGTAATGGTATATGGAAGATAGACTCTTCACAATCTTTCTTGGATCCCCTAAGACCGAAGTATGACAAACCGAAGTACGACAGACCGAAGTCGACACACCGAAGATGACACACCGAAACTGAAGTATGACAAACCGAAGTATGAAAAACTGAAGTATGACAGATTGAAGTCGGCACACTAAAGTATGACATACCAAAGTCGAAAAACCAAAGTCGAAAAACCAAAGATGACACACCGAAGATGATACACCGAAACCGAAATATGACACACCGAAGATGACAGACTGAAGTTATCAAACCGAAGAAAAATGACCGAATATTACTCACCGATTGATATAAATATTTGTTTTCATTTTATTAATTCAAATTTATTTCTAACAGTCATATGTAGACAAATTAATATGTCTAACATTATTTAATGTTGTCTATAGGAAAATCTGTAGACAAGTACGAGGAACATGAACGTGTGAAGATCCTTATGCCTAGAGAATCATGGAGTATACAAGGAACTCATATTTTACGATAAAGATACGATGATGATGATTTCAGAACATGCTAATACACAGACTGTGCCAATATGAAAAGAAAAGAACTGAGCGCTTGAGATTACAAGAAGACTATGACAAGCTATCTTCACCTCAAAGGCTCAATATATATCAAGACATCAACGAGCTGAACCTTTTCACTCCCTGAAGCTGGATCAAAGAAACTATGATACTCTATTTTGAAGAAAAATTCGAGCAGAAGACTCAAATACCATATTATCAACATTCATTGAGTCTAGAGCTTTAGTTCACAACACATAGGGAATTCTTAAATCTATTCTCATCCTTAACTATGTTGTGTTTTATATTTTCTATTTGAGCAGTGTGAATATTTATTTGTATAACACACACTGTCTCATGAGAATAATTGGAGGATATCAAACTATCCTCATACCCAATCTCTTAATTATTTTGTATCCCATGAATAACTGTGGTAGATGTCAATTGTGACCTGGACAGCCCGCTGTGCTATTGTAAACACTGATCCAAGGTGTGGATCAAAAGTTTATTTATATAAACAGTTTAGTGGCAGGTGATCACCAAGTGGAGAGGATTATGTATCTTCTTGAGACTGAACCTCTTGTTTACATTATTGTTCTTTTCCTAAATTACTTTGTTTTGCTTTCTCCACTGCTAATATTTGCTGAAACATAAAATTGTTTTTTTAACAGTTTGATAGTTAGTTTTGGTCCATGTATGTATTTTTTTAATTCATTAAAATTGTTTCTAAAGTTGAATTAGTGTTCTACACTGATTTTTCTGAGGACTAATCACCCTTTGAGAAACCTGTTTACCAATTGAACATTTATATTTCTACTTCCTAAATTAAATGTGCCATTTTTAAAATTGGGGGTTTTCTTAACCATAAAGTTTTTAAACAGAAATTTTAATTGGAACTCAATTCACCCCCTCTTGAGTATCCACTCCGACCAATAACTGTTATATTAGTCTGAAGAAAAAAAATATTTTTTCTGCATATCATTAGTGTTTATACCCAATATACAACATATGCACAAAGTAGTAAGTTAAATAATTAATATATATGATTACAATCAATACATATTTTGATACAGCTATACATTTGAAGGTCCAATTATAGACTTTATATTCTTTAAATTAATATTTATATCACTAGATTCCATTTTAAAACCAAAGAGGATACTTTGCACAATAACTAAAATGCATACAATTGCATGAACTTTGGGAATGATAAATGGATATTCTATGTTTAGTTATATAGATTAATAAAAGAGAGTATGAATATAGTATATATACCAGTAGAGTATTGGTTGTATAATTAGATATACAATATGAAATATTTTAAAATTTATGAAACATGTAAATAACATGTTACGTTGATTACTTCAGATAAAAACATATCTATTGACTATATACAAACAAGAGTAATCATATACACAACAACACAAACTTTTGAATACGAATACCTATAGAAATTTAATATTGTGTAGTATATATAAAGTTGTAAGTGCTATTGTGAATGCACTAAATTAATGGAAAAAATGACAAGAATAGGAAAATCAGAACTCTTTTTGTTATGTAATTTAGAGTTATGTCATATATAAATATAAAATGGATAAATTAATACATTAATATAACATTCATATACCTTGGAATTGTAACATGTTTTTTTGAATATATTTAATATCTTCAAAAAATATTTTCCAGCTGCTACTCCATACATGGTATGGTCATGAAATTATGTTTGAGAATAATAAGTTAGAAAAAAACCTTTTTAAGGAATTCCTCATTTCCAAAATTGAAGTCTCTATAATAGCCTCAACAAATTTTGTATCATCCCTAAGTAATCCCAAAGCATAGTAGGCTTCTTAGAAAGTGTGATGGATGATATGATATATATTCATGATATCATTAAAATAAGTTGGACCTCTAACTTTAATGAGAAAAATCCTTAGATAATATAAATCTCTAATTATGGGAGGAGAATAATTCAATCTACAAATAGAAAATCCTCACTTTCTAGGATATCATCTTCATTCTAGAATGTGGTAAATAAATTTTGTTGGAAATATACTATATGTGAGATGTAGTGCTTTAGGGTAAGCTGTGTTTTCTTCAAACCAAGTGGTGAAAATTTTTTAGGAAATTTTTATTTTCAATAGAATGTCATCAAGATTGGATCCATCTGAATAAGTTGTGTTTTGTTCACCATGAAAATGGAAGTAAAATATCTTAATTTGGGGAAACATGAAATGGATTTCATAACCATATATTCTCCAAGAATACTCACATGGTGGAATATATCAACAATCATAGTAAATTTTTATCTCATCTACCTATTTTTGACCTTCCTCTATATTTTTTGTTCCATATAAAGAATATGTGACTTAGTCATGCCCTTAGATGATGTATATAAACAAATAATTTATTGAACATAACTGATTATATGTTTTAATGTTGAGGTGAGCTTGGTATTTAACCAAAATAGCTGAATTATAAGGGGAAACGTAATGATTGTCCAGTTTAACACCATTCTTTGATACCATTTGACCTCTTTCTTGTCTTCTGTATGTAGAATATCCATCCTCAACCAAAATTGAATAAAAACAAAAGTTTTAGGGAAGAACTTTGACCACTTAAAAGTTTTTCATTCAAGGTAATCCTGGGTTATCAGCACCATATTTTCCATGAATCATGTTGTTTTTTTACACATTCATATAAAAGAGGCTACTCTCTTTTATCTGGAATTTCGATTGAAAGTATCTGATTTATAGAAGAATTTATTGATATTCTATATTTATATTCAAGTAATAAAGGTATATGGACATGAGACATACCACATTTTTGAAACTCAATGGTGTGTACACTTGTAAAAAGAAGTATATCAAGGTTACTTGTATTTATTTTTAAAAAAGGATACAGTGACATATTATAATAAATTTGAAGATAGAAAATGATACCTTCTTGATACTTTCCAAAAAGAAACCCATATTTTAAATATTTAATTAAATGGTCAAGATTGACATTGAAAACCCTTGATAATATTTTGTGGAAAATCCATTGGATGGAGGTTCTGACTTTTAAGAAATCATGTAATGTCAGGATAACACAAGTTTCTTGTGAAAGTGAGGAATGAATATAGATAACCAACCTAGTTACAAATTTTCATTGCATCATGATAATTTTGAATCATCTATCTTGGCCTACCTGTGAATGATAATGAAAAAATAATATTTTTTCTATAAAGTGTACCATCACACTCACCTCTTGGGTAAGCTTCTTGAAAACCACTATATAACTCAACAATTAATTGTTTTTTTGTTAAATCTAATGAAGGAAAAAAGTTGAGATTCAACCATTGTATATGCATTAACTACAAACTGTTGTAAAATTCATCTTAAATGTAAGAGTATCACACGTTGATTTGGTCTGAATTGAAGTTGGCTTGAAAAGTGCTCTCTCATTGTTACTTTGTGAACATTTGAAGTTATGGAAGATGAATTGTGATAAACATTATTATAATACCCATCTTTACCAGTGAAAAATATTATGGGACATTATAATGAAAGATATAGATGATTAAGTTAATATATACGTTGCAAGTTACCTGATCGTGTTTGTATGATGATATCTACTTCCTCATTAACATCTTCAATATCACCAACTATTAGCATAAAAATTTTCAATGATGTTGGCAAGTTGTATGTATGTGAATCTAATTCCCTTCATATAATTATCCTTATATTCAACTTTGGGATATAATTTGTATTGAATAAATTCATTAAGGTTCTTGAAGTTTCAAATGACCACATAACAACTGAGACGGGGGGGGGGGGGGGGGGGTTGAATCAGTTGTTCACTTTGATAAGTTTCAATACTTTTTAAAAACTTACCACCTACAACATATAAAGATATATTTTCTTATGATATTATTATAAATACTCTTGCATGAAAAATTAGTAAAGAAAGTAAATCAAACAAGATTTACAAGGTTTGGACTTACTGTGAGAACATACATCATTATCATATCCACTCCCATGGGTCTATCAAAATCCATTATTATAAAGAAGTTAATACAACTTGTGACAACTCTCATTAGGCACCTTCTAACTATCGATAGGAAAGATTTTACCAACTCCTGTCGGTTTAAAATGATTCTTACAAAATAATTGATAAATAAAAGATTAATGCTTTGTTCAATTTTCTCCCGAAAATCTCATTCTGGATCTAATTTTTCTGGAACCAATTCTCTCAATCTGATGAGGTAAATATGATTCTCCCTTACTCAATCTGCACTACTCAAACTCAACTCAAATGCTCAGTCTAATCTTCCTTAGTCTGATTAACTTAATATGATGGACTCAATATGATGAATCCTTTCTCAATCTGCAAAACTCACACTCTACTCAAACAATCAATACGATATTCTCAATACAATGTTTCTCAATATGAATCTCTTGTCCGATAAATAAAACCTTCAGGTGTATGATCTTCCTTAGAGATCTCAGTCTGAAAATAACTTTCAATTGAATTATTCATTGCTCTTCCTTTTCTTCTTATGTAAAAGTTAAAATGAATGAAATATATAAAAAACTATTTATAGGAAACTCAAAAAACAAAAATGGGAAACTTTAAAACCTTCCCCACTTCCTCAAATTTCAAAAACTCTAAAAAACACTCAGATTTAAAGTTCAACTTCGACTTATTCAATCATCCTCTAATTTATCCAATATTTATAAAAAATTGAATTTCATTATTGAACTCTTAAAATCATTATATAAAACTTATGGAATATTCTTTTTAAGTATTCTTTGTAATCATATCATTACTACTTCCATTTCTTTCTTAGATCATTATGATTTATTTCCTTCTCATATCCCTATTTCTTTCTCAGCTCATTATGATTTCTATTTCTTACTCATCTCATTGTGATTTGTTTCCATCTCATCTCTTTATGATCCCTTTATTTCTCAACTCATTAAAATTTCTATTTCTTTCTCATCTCATTATGATTTCGGTTTCTCTCTCAACTAATTATGATTTTTGTTTCTTTCTCAGCTCATTACGATTTCAATTTATTTCTTAGCTCATTAAGATTTCTCTTTTTTTATTGGCTCATTGCAATTTCTATTTCATTATCATCTCATTACGATGGAATTATTCACTCTATAACTTTTAAATTCTTCAAACTTCACAAGCTTTAAACATTCTGACATATTGCAGCTTCTGATATTGGTACTTCTGGAAATGATAAAATATTTACAATTCGTAAATTTCTTCAAAATATTTTATGATGAGTATGTTTCATGATTTATGAGAACTTCATTATTAGAAAATCATCATCTGACTTATTTAGAAAGCCTGATAACATTATAACTCCTGAATTCACTTTCTTCAACAAACCTCTTCAACATCATTATGAATTCCATTCTTAAAAACATCAAAACCTAAGTTCAAAAACACGTTTATAGATAACAAAAAACTTTTCTCCACCTTTATGTTTTGGTTTTAATAATCTACAACTTTAAACTTTCTTATAAAACTCATTATGATGGAGTGGGTCTGATTCTTGAAAAATAAAAATATTCTTATACAAAAAGGTTGGTTGTCAACAGATACAAAAACTTTGTTCAAAAAAATTGTCACAAAGGTTCTTCAATCCCCCCTTTGGATTTTTTGAATACCCTTGTTAAAATATTTTCCAACAATCATAATTTTTTCATGACTCAAATTTTGTAAACCACTCAATTTTTTTACTTTTATCAAAACATAGAATTTCTCAAAAGAGAGTGTCCTTACACCACACTACTATATAAAGTAATTTTTTTGAAGGAATCACATCCCTCAATGGAAATTAAATTTTGCATCCATGTAAAGATAAACCCCCATCACTTTTATCTTTTCCTCTCACTTTTATTTTTCTCTCCCCCATTTTATGATAATCACACTTCATATTCATAAAATAAAGATAAGTAAAAACTTCCTACAAAGTACAAAGTTGTTACTTTCACCCATCCCCATTGTCAACATAATCCAAAGAACGGTGGGGGTTCTTCCTTATGAGGTTTTCATGACCGCCTCCCTCTAATGATTCCCCCCCATTGATGGAAATAAAGGATGATAGATAATGACCCCCGAGTGTCACCTCTAATAGGCCCCAGGGTGTTGACCATCACCAAAGGTATATAATCTCATGAAATGGGAGGCATTTCCCTTTTTATAAGAAAACAAGATCGAAGATAAGATGGTTCATCCCAAAACAACTCCAAGACACACACACACACACTGATATATATATATAATAAATCCAAAACCATACCACGTGCATGTTTAAAATATAAATGTTACAAAACAAAATTCTACAAAGTAAATACCAAAAAACAAGGCTATGAAGTGACACAACAACTATCCCCAAGTTCGAGCTAGTAATGCCCAACACGGTCCACATAATCCTATTGGAAACCTGAAATTAGTTTTATATACTTATGGTGATCATATAAGTATACTCAGTAGGAAAAACCAAAGTCTATCATGAAAAAATGGAAGAAGCATACTAATACCCCTGTGATAAAACAACAGAAACCAACAACACCTAGAAAAATAATACTACCCATCTAATCCTCACTAAGGCACACTCACCAAATAATGAAAGTCAAGTAAATTAATATAGTAATCCCATCGATGTTTGGGTACTCCACACCACTTCCCACTGGTTAACTTCTCATACCCTAGCAACAAACACCTCGACGCTTCTACACCCTTCCACAAGCCCCACGTCACAACTCGTCCAGACTCACTCAGGCCTCAGAACTAGTCCTACAACCTGGGCATACGAATCTCACCACATCCCACCTGCACGCACTTGGGCCACAACCATACCATATTCTACTCGCAGACACCTTGGCCACAACCATACCACATCCCAAAGACACCGGGGAAGTGCACCACATATCATCCCATAGACACTTGAAAATCATACCTCACTCGCAGACACCTGGGTCTCACAAGTGCACCACAACCTGCCCAAAGAATCTTAGGTTACCAATGCATAGAAGAGGGAGTAGGAAGATTCAATAATTAGACATCCATTCTCCCACCAGGATGTTGGGAAATGTCACCCTCCCCCATAACAATGGGGGTGTTAGGAATGTAGTTCTCAATAAGGGTGGGTTCATATAGGATAAACAAGGAAAATAAAGGTATATATATTTAGTATCAAACACTCAAGACTAACCTATGGGTTCTTCCCAAATAAACAACCATCCCACAAAACCACCTTTGCTACTACCTCTAAATTCACAACTACACAATAATCCACAATTAAATTCATAACCCCATCTATATCATTTAACCAAATATCATTCGTTATTAAGAAAACCTGTTTATTCATTCTATCCCTGCCTGAGAAACAACCAACCACAACATGAAACAATCCACAAAACATAAACCAAATAGAGGAAAAATAACCACAGTAAAGCAACTCACTTCATATTTCCACTCCATTTAACACCCATACCAACCAATTCCATCATCATTATTTAAATTCATTCCTCCCAATCCATCCTCTCAACAAGAAAACGCCCAAATCATAGTCAAATGTAGCAACACATATCATCACAACCAAACCCGATAGCCCCACTGTATAACAACACCACACCCATCACACCCAGTAACATAAACATAACACAAACCAAACCTGTATCCCTGCTGCTCAAACACTACCCATCCATTCCACAATCAGTCAATCTCTCAGCCCGATATTCCATTACACCACCCGTATCACCCCACCTCACAGTCATGCTCTCAACCATAGCACCACAAAACCACACAAGGCACAAAAAACTGCATAAATCATAGAGCCACACTAGACAAGGAAGTGTGTATTTTGATTTCGCAAACACTCCTTCTTTAATTATACTTTGATAATTCAGGGGTTATCACAGAACACATTTTATCATGAGGAATCCATTTATTTAATTCGGTATATGTGGTTTATAAATTGAATATATACAAAAATTTTCAAAACATGATAAAAAAAATTCATCACAAGTCATATCGAGTACACAAACAAAGACCACCAATGATTATGATTTTCATACAGCCCATACAACCCACGATATCAACAAAATAGACGCATGCATCACTTTTTTCCTAGACCCTGTTTATTAGTTTAAAGCTGATTCAATTATCTTTATTAAATTTGGATTCAAATCACCTCACATGGAAAAAATTCGCACACCCACCCCAAATAATACACAAATAAGAGGGACGAAGGGATCCCTACCTCAAGAAATAGACGATCAACACCTCCTCCTTGCGCCAAACAGGGGGCGCGCAAGGCTCCAAGGAAACATGATCTAAGGGTGAAACACATAAACATGGATCCTTAGGGAAGAAAGGTTCTGGGTATGGTCAATAGTAAAATTAAAGGGAAACATACAAGAAATAATGGTTATTGTCTATAGAAATTCTGCATCCTATATCAACAGAATAAATAATTTCAAAAGCCATTAAAGATGGATCACGATCAAGAATATGAATTTTGACTATCTAAGGACCAATCAAGCATTAGGGATTTAAATATATATTTTAATTCCTTTGAAACGAATTTAAAAACACTTAAACATGGTTTTAAACTCATTTTACGTCAAATAAAACATTAAAGGGGAGAATTTGGAAAAACTGGGAAAAGCTGGAAATTTTGACAAACTGTTGAAATGACTCGTCGTTAGGTCAATCAATATCGTGAGTAACTAGTGGGTGAGTCACTGATGGATGAATCACCACTGGATGAGTCACTGGTGTGAGATACTAGCGACGAGCTACTAATGGCGAGTCACCGTTTGACGATTCACCATTTAGTGAGTCACTCTTCAGCGAGTCACCGTTTGGTGAGTCACCATTTGGCGAGGCACAGTTCGATGAGCCACTATTCGGTGAGCTACTATTCGGTGAGTCACTATCACGACTCACCATCATGACCCACCGTCAGTGAATCACCATCAGAAACTCACTGTTAGTGATTCACTATTTGGAGTCACCAATAAAACTCACCATTGGGATGACCTACTTTATCCACCTACTCGTGGAAGACACACTGTTAGACGAGCTGCCATTAGAAAAACTGTATTTTTGACAAAATCTTGAAATGAGCTACTGTGACCTCCGATAACTCCTCAAACACTAGATTTTCAAAAAGTAATGAATTAGGGAGGTCCGATACATTACATCAGATATGACTCAAACTATTCTTGCCCTAGATAATTCAAAACCAACCCAGAATAAATAGGGGTCCAAACAACCACCCTGTAAGATACCTCTCATGGATCTTAATATACTTGAAACACTACTAAAACATGGACATACCAAGGACCAAAAATAAACCACCCTATATTGTTCGAAATCTTTAGTGAAACCTAAACAACCGAGAACACCTAATCCAACTCCTACTACACCAACTGGCCACAAGACACACCATAAAAGAACCCAAAGATACCGTATTCGGACATATGAATTAGGGAATTCCTTCCTCCATGTCAAGATACTGTCCGCTCTGGGCGACACTAACTCTCCCAAACGAGTTTAATCACATCTCAATTAATCCATCTCGATTAGGAATTTAGTCTTCCCCTTTCCAATGTCAGGAATTTATCGCACATCAGGAAACAAGGAAACAACTCATATCATAACAAATAAGGTTCAAGCATTACATTACAAATAGAAACACAACAAGGAAAATCTCAGAACAACTTTGGGTATTGGGAATGCAATTGCATCTCCCTTTCCCAAGTGCTCTTCTCCAGGACACCATGCCTGCATAATACACGAACCAAGGGAATGGTCTGTCAATGGAGGAACTTCTCCTGACAATCATGGATCTATACTAGATACTCCATGAACGTCTCATCATCTTTGATATACTACTCTCCCTAGTCAATGGAATGAGATTCATCGTGAAGATACTGACGAAGTTGGGAGATATGAAAGACGCCGCAAACCATCTCCAACTAAATTGGAAGCACCAAATGGTATGCCACCTTTCCAAATCACCCCAACACCTCAAAGGTTCTGACTAACCTAGGAGAAAGCTTTCTCCCTTTGTCTAACCTCTAATGCCCACGTCGAGGGGAAACCTTGAAGAATACGTGATCCCTAACCTCAAACTCCAAGGGCCTCCTCCTAGGATCAACATACGACTTCTTCTGGTCATGTGCTACTTTCATCCTATCACGGATAATATGAACCTTCTCTATCATTCTCTTCATGACCTTGGGACCAAGAGAATCTATCTCCCCAACCTCTGTCCAACAAAAAATTGAACAACTCAATCTTAGGTACAAAGCATCAAATGGATCCATGCCAATGGAAGAGTGATGACTATTATTATAGTAAATCTATAACAAGGGAAAGTGTCGCACCCAAAATCCACCAAGGTCCAAGATGCATGCCCACAAAATGTCCTACAATATTTGGATGGTCCACTCTGTATGCCCATCTTTCTGAGGGTGGAAAGCAATGATGAGGCGCAATTTAGTGTCAAAATCATACTGCAATCTGTTCCAGACACGTGAGGTGAAATATGTATCCCGATCTAAAATAATGGATCTCGGAACTCCATGCAACCACGCCACCTCATCCACATACCTCCTAACTAAGGAATCCACTGCACCTGACTCCTTAATCACTAAGAAGTGATCTGATTTCTTCAGCCGATCCACTACTACCTAGATCTCATCGCAGCCTCCCTGGGCCATGGGTAATCCTGTGATGAAATCCATTGAGATATCATCTCATTTCCACTCAGGGACATCTAAGGGATGAAACAAACCACTAGGTACACAATGCTCAACATTCACGTGCTGGAACACTAAGCGCTTCACCACAAACTCCATCACTACACTCTTTATCCCGGTCCACCAAAACTACTCCCTCAAGTCACGGTACATTTTATAAATTATTGGGTGTGTCATTAAAGGTGAGCTATGAAAGCCACAAAAGACTCCCTCATGCATTTCCACTAGAAAAAAACATTCCATAGAATATCATCCAATTATGACCACACTCTATCTATCACCTTGTACTCATAAAAGTAAAATGAAGACACATAACCATGATGTCAGTAAATTAACACATCATGGGAGATGATTTTATTTTTAGAATAAAAGAGAGAGAGAAAGAAGTTTGATGATTGATATTTCATTAAAATTATATAATTAATGTATATAAAACATATTTGAGTTATCATTAACATTTGGATATTGGAGGTTAGGAGAGAATAAGAAAAGAAAAGAACTTGAAAAGAAATTAAAAGAAACAAAAGATTATTTTACCTCTTGAATCCTTATTCTTGAGAACATCCTTAGGGGGATTGGTTTTGGTCTTTTGATGAGTCCAAAGGATCATGGATGTGGGGGTGGGGGGGGGGGGGGCTTGGGAAGATATTTGATTATAATTTGGACAAGGCTCAAATTTTTAGAGGTGTGAGCATAAAAAGTGGTGATGGGTGGTATTTATAGCAGAGGAGAGGGGTGTTTTCTCATTATTTTACCCACTAGTTTATTATTTTAGCTCAAGAATATAAAGAGTTTAATAATTATCACTAAATATTTTAAAATAATTAAGGATGGTTTGATATTATGGTTCTTATATCATCGATGACTCAAGGAATAGTGTATTTAACTTATAATGCATATATACCATAAATTATTGTATTTTACTATTCACAAAAAATTCATCTAGTTTAGAAAAATCCAAAAAATTCAACTTAACCATTTTTAGACGTGTAGAATTAAAAAATGGACAATTTTTTTAAAATAATATTCTAAAGATGATAAATTTAATTTTATTATTAAAATCAACATTTATTTGAAAAATACCAATTCTAAAATTATAACGGATTTTATAGAATCACGAGAAATTAATTAAGGTCTCATAAAATTATATTATAATCATAAGACAACAAATTATTAATTTATAAATCTATTTTATGGATATAATTTTTATTTTAAATCATTATATTAATTATAATATAGTAATTAAGTATTTATAACATACAAAAATATCAACACTTAATTTATCATTTCTAAAACATTTATTTACTTATTCTAAGATATAAATATATTATATTTTTATTTATAAGATACCCAAATTTTATTTATATGTTCACAGGTGAGGTTACTATTCTATTGGATGGTTTACTATTCATAAGGGTTATATTACTATTCCAATGGTCAAGTTACTATTCCAATGGTTTAGGTTCCTTAATTTCTAGGAATACTTCTTATTTCATTCATTGTTAATTTTTTAAAAAATTATACTATGTTCTCTATGAGAGTTTTTGTGATTTATACTACATAACATAATTATATGAAGGGAATTTTCATTGATAAAATTCTGGGTTATTACATTAATAGTAAACAAATGGAAAGGCAAAGCGAAGAACTCTAAGTCCAAAGCTTCTTTACACCCTTCCATGTAGAGGAAGATCAAGGGAAAAGGAAGGGAACATGATATTTTCTATTTCACATGGGGTAATAAGGACCAATTAAAGAAAAAATTCACCCATTCAAAAAAGAAAGGGAAAAATTTAGGTGTATTTGTTATCGAATGAAATTCATATGTTTCTACAAATTGGGCATTATATACAGATTGTGGTGCTCAAATGTGTATTCAAACATAGAAACCAAGTATATTTAGAAAGTTTGATCAATGTGAGGTATATCTATGAGAAGCCAACATAGCTAAACTTATTGTTTTATCTATTGGGGACTACCAACTCATGTTGCCAACCGAAATGATCTTGGTTTTGAAAGGATGTTAGTATGTGACATATGTTAGAAACAACATAATTTCTATATCTAGACTTTATATGGATGGATTTATTTTCAAATTTGGGAATAAATGATGCATATTTTATAATGATAAAAAATTTATGGTAAGGCAAATTTAAATAATAGTTTTTATTTGTTAGATTACGTGATCTAAGTAATAGAAATTGATAACAAAGTTACCTCACCTGGATCATACCACATCCAACTAGGGCATCACCGGCTAGGTCATGTAAATGAAAAGTTCTTAACTAAATTACATCAAGATGGATATTTATATTATTTTGAACTAAAACCACTTCATGTATGTCATGGATGTTTACAAAGATAAATGACCAAATCCCCATTTAATGGGAACAGTGAAAGGGTTAAAGAGATTCTTAAATTAGTTCATACCGATGTGTGATGAACATTTCCTATTGAAGCAAAGGGTGGGTACTCATACTTTATAACATTTACTGATTTTTTAGTAGATATGGATATGTCTACTTAATGAGGTATAAGTTAGATTATTTTGATAAATTCAAGGAATATAAGAATTAATTTGAGAACCATCTTGGTAAGAAGATTAAGAAACTCTCCTCAGACTTTGGTGGGGAACATCTTAATCAAGACTTCATTGATTAATTATGGGAGTTTGAGATTTTTTACCAACTCACTCCTTACACACCTCATTAGAATGGTGTAAGTGAAAGGAAGAACCACACCTTATTGGAAATGGTAATATAAATGATGAGTCATGTGAATCTTCCATTATCCTTTTGGAGTTATGTGTTACAAAAAGTTGCACACACACTAAAACAAGTACAAACTAAATCGATAAATGGTATTCCATATGAATTTTGGAGTGGAAGAGAAACCATGTTGTCGAATTTACATGTGTGGGGTATTGAATCATTTTTAAGGCCTCTTTAGGAAATAAACATGGATCCTGAATCACAATGTATACCTTTATATGATACCCTAAAGAAATGAGGGTATATTACCTACATTACCCCTTATAATAGTGGAAATACACGACATATTCTTTGAGAGGGATCAAATCTATAAATGAGATAGTGGGATAAAGATAAACCTCGATGAAGTTTAGGATTAAGGTATAAAAATGTTGGCACAAGAATTGATTCCATAAAGCCCCATGTAAGATGAAACTATTACAAATACATAAGTAATGTTTAGGAGTACAAGAGATTTCATTGAATAAAAATGGTATGGTTTTCTAGTCACTAAGGATGGTGAATCATTATTAATTGATAATAATGATCCCCTATCCTACAAGGAAGCAGTAAGTGTCACATAAGTTTCTAGGTGGAAAGAATCCATGAAGTATGAAATTGATTCCATGTACTAAGGATGATAGGTAAGTCTAGCCTTGATTGTCATTCACCTCCAATTGTATCTTAGAGAATAAATCTATGAGCTTACACTCACTGTTGGTCTGCTAAACTGTATGAATCTGAGTCCTCCTACTTAGTGCATCGACCACTACATTTCCTTTACCAAGTGTGTAGGTAGGCTCAAAATCAAAATACTATAGGTATTCCACCCACTTCAACTACCTTAGATTCATATTACATAGTGTAAAAATATACTTCAGGCCTTTATGGTTGGTTTACGCCACAAAACTCTCTCCCAAAAAATAATTTCTCCAACTGTGCAATGCATGAAAAACTGCAGCTAACTCGTGATTTTTTGTTGGGTAATTACTCTTATTTGGCCTCAACATCCGAGACACATATTCCATAACTCTATCTACTTTCATAAGAACAAATCCTATTCTGATACCTAATGCATTATACTATACAGTGTAACTCCTTCTAGTCTTTAGAAAAATTTGTATTGGCACTGAAGACAATCTCCCTTTTATCTCTTGAAAGGAGATCTCATAGGAATCTGACCATAAAAATTCCACACCCTTTCTAGTCAAGCCTATAAGTGGTGCTGATAAGCATGAGAAGTCCTATATGAAACTCCTGTAGTAATCGGATGGGCCTAAGAAACTCCACACCTCAAAGAAATTCTTGTAATATTCCCAAGAAAACATGGCTATCACCTTCTCTAGGACAAATTATACTCCTAAATCTAATATAATGTTACCCTGGAAGTGGATTTTATCCATCCAGAAGTGTCACTTTTTGAGCTTACCATATAAATAATGCTCTCTTAGTGTATCCAATATGATCTCAAGATGCTTTAATTATTTTCTCAATTGTGAGAATACACCAATCTATCATCCAAGAAAACCACCACAAATGAATCTAGATAAGGATGAAACACAATGTCCATCATTTCCATAAAGATTATTGGTGTGTTTTTGAGACTAGAAAACATAATAAAATACTTATATATACCATACATTCTATGAAAAGTTTTTCATGGTATTTATGATGTCATAACACACACATGATGATAACCAGATCTCAAATCAATCTTTGAGAAGACCCAAGATCCTCAAATCTAGTCAAAGAGATCATATATCCATGATAGAGGATACTCGTTCTTATCCATTAGCTAGTTCAATTTCTAGTAATCCAAATATATCCTAAGAGTTTCATCCACCCTTTTCACAAAAAGGACAAGTGAACCTCATAGATAAGTACTGGGTCGGATGAAACCCTTTGCCTCTAAATCCTCCAACTGCCTCTTGAGCTCTTACATCTTAGTAGTAGAAATCATGTAAGTAGGAATGGATACTAGTGCAGCTCCTAGAACTAGATCGATAGATAACTCTACCCGTCTCACTATAATAAATCTTGAAAATACATCTAAAAAAACATCGCTTAAATGGTAATCCACTAGAGGTAAGTCTACCTAAAAATATCCTTGATCATCCAAATAAAAACTCACAATATGGGTTACCATTCCACCCATCCCACGATGCTCAGGTCTATCTCTACAAACCTAGACATCCCATTCAACCTTTTTAATAAACTATCCACCCTATAGTGATGTGAATCTCACCATACGATGATATTAATCAATGAAAGTATGAAAGGATACCAACCAGTTTGGCCTAAGAATGATATAAAAACCTGTCATCTCGAGGACAAAGAGTCCCCATACAAAGTTACAATAACTAATCTAAAGGTATTAACTCCCTAAACTGACATAAATACTTTATTATAATCCCCAATAGAGTATCAAGTGTCATGAATCCAAAATAAGTATAAACACTGAGCTCAAGGATCTCCATAATGGGCACCGATATAAAGCTATGTGAATCTTATACATCAAAAATTATAGAAGCTAATGTAGAGGATACTAGAATAGTACCTATAATAGTAGAAGGTCCAGGATCCTACTCCTCATGGTTTTACTACACTATGTATATCTATCATGAACCATGGGCCTATGATACTGTCTAGCTACCCTGAGTAAATCCACTATGTTGTCACAATAAAATCGGGGTCTGACTACCATGGGCTCAACCACCACCTCGGCCTAATCATCCAACTGTACTCCATCTCCCGGCCTGATGAAATATAATGACCCCACTACAGAACATGGAGTCATTATAGATCTTCTCTCACTAGTTTCCAGAGGAAAAGTTCTGCATAAGCTTTATAGATGGCCCATCTTGCTGCTCGATCAAAACTCGACTGGGTCCCTCATACATTATGGACTTGAATGTCTCGGCCTATCACATTGGTAAAACCTCACATGGAAACCTGAGTATATTCTCTTACTGCTAATATCATCATGCAGAAGCTCCATATAATGCTTCATACTATTGGTTGATGCAGTACTAGATCTAGGTTTCGAACCACTACGGCTCGCACCTCCAGCCTCTCTTAGGTTATGCTTTATGATAAGTTCCTGATTCACTATTAAAGAAATGGTAATTAGTAAAAATTCATTCACCTAATATTTTATTTCATACCTAATACCATCCTAAAATTTCCGAGCTTTCAATAGATTATCGCCCATTAGGATAGGTGCGAAGCACTGGAGCTCAGTAAAATGGGCCGAACATTCTGAAGTGCCCGGATCAGTGTGATCACTGAGAGGGGGAGGGGGTGAATCAGTGATCCTTTTAAACTTTTTACTAATTGATTATTTATCAATTAAACCTCTATGGATTGTTAAGGCCTCAATCCACTCTTCTTGTATCTCTCAGCCTTTCCTCGAGTGATGCAGTAGATGTAAAGGCACAGGACACAAGGATTTACAAGGTTCGACTCCAAAGGCCTACGTCCTTGCCATGTTTGTTAACCACCCCAACATGGTTTCTCCACTATAATTTGGTTAGTAATTACAATGGTAGATACAAAGTCACATTGTATCTCTCCTGAGTCCCACATGAGGTTCTTTATACTACATCCCACAGTGTTACCAGAGTCCCACTGGCCTGCTTCAGCTTCCACCAAATACTTCTCCACCCTGAGTCTCACAGGGGGTCTTCTCCTGGCTCCTCGAGTCACACGAGTAGCTCTTCTTCCTTTGATGCTCTTCAAGAGTCTTCAACAGCCTCAGATAAGGTCTACTGGACTTACTCAATTCTTCTGATCACTGGTGGTGACCAGGACTTCTCTTATTTTCTCGGGATTTATCTCCTTCTTCTAAGGATGACCCGACCACTGTCTTCAAGAATCTTGATTGGAAAATATGTTCCTACACTATGTATTCCCACTCAATATTCTTGGTCTTCTCAACTACTGAAAACTTAGATGAATGATGTCTTTAACTTCAGTTTGGCTTCAGTTTCCCTTCAATTCAACTTCATGCACTGAGTACATGGCATCTCCGAATCTTCATGCATGACTTGCATGGAATCTCAAATGTCTTCAAGAACCTTTGTTCTTGGACTTGTCAAATTCACACACACTAATTTGAACTTTGTTTACATGTGCATGTGCATGCATGCAAGCATGCTCTCCCTGTTTCTTCTTGGTGTGATAAACCCTTAAAGGGTGTAATCTCTTTTAGCACACACAACTTTTTCTTCGAGTCACACTCTTATTCTTTCTCACACACACCAAATTGTGTGTTGTTCTTTAGTGTGAATTTCTCCTTCTCTCTTTCTTCTCAAGGTGTTCACCCACTTCTTCACTTATTCATATATGAATGGATATGCATGTATCTTCTTCATTCTCTTGGGCACACACAAGAGGTATAGCCTCCTTCACTTGTGCACACACTAAGGCTTTGGCCTTCTTGTTTCCTTGCACACACTTTGTTCTTTTCTTCTTCTTCAAAGTGTGCACACTCCACTTGTGCACACACAACCCGTAGGGTCTTGGACATTCACTTGCATGAAACCTTCACCCACACTTCTTCTTATTTGAAAACACTCACCCGAGAGGTGTGTGGGATTCACTTCACCCAAACCCACTTCAAAGGAGGGCGCACAAGTGATGCAACCACCTCCTGCCTTCAAGCGCGCTGGGCGTGGAAGCTCCTACCGCACAGGTGGCACAGTGGCTTCCTCCTGCCGCGCAAGTGAGCGGAAAGAGAAGGAACGCAAGTGTGTGCAGTTCAGTTTCTTCCTACCACACAAAGGGAGCACGATGGCTTCCTTCTGCCGCGTGAGTGTGCGGGCACAGAGGGCGTGACCACTTGCTACCATGCAAGAATGCGGGCAGCGGGCGCGCAAGGCTCGACTTCTTCCCTGTCTTGAAATGGAGCGCACAGGGAGGCTTGACTCGGCCTCTTCCTTCGCGCAAGGAATGCGCGATTCTCCTTCGCGCAAGTGGTTTCATGGTTCTCCTCTCCAAAGATGCTCTGTTTTTTGAAACAGAAGCACTTGAATGTCCGGGAGGCAGCAGCATTCTTCTCGTCTGGCTCTACCTTTTATAGATGATCAGAGATTCTTGTTCTGCGTTTAAAATCTTCAAAATATTCCATGAAGATCAGAGGTTTGAATGCCCAAGATATTCTCCCTAAAAATCATCAAACAATGCACCGTAAAACTCAGGAAGATTTCCCTTCTTGAATGAGAGGATTATATGTAGTATCTTCTCATCCGTGTGATGAGAATCACATGAGAAGATCCTCATGTGTCCGAGGTCTATCCATGCATGACGTGCATGGCCTCGCAACTTCGTTTGCATCGGCCACCTTTGAGTTTCTACTTTGAAAGGTTGCATGCAAGTGAAACTGCATGCAAGAGATTCGGTTCCTTCATATGATCTCAATGCGCTCGGAATGAGCTTGAATGGTAGCCGGAGTGAGGAGATCGATGTCCGGGAGAATCACTGGCTCACGGAGGTCACCAGCATGGCATTAGGGAATCGGGAGGTTAAAGACAATGCTCCCCCAGCAATCGGACGGCTCACACCCTTCGCGGCTCGATTGAAGATCAGATGTGCAGCCAGGATCTCACGCGATGGAACGAGCGGCTGAGATAGGATGCGAGATTAGATGGATGGCCAGGATAAGATCCGCGTCTAAAAATTTCATCCCACATCGAAACACGCCAAGTTTCTTGCACGGTTTAACAAACAACTCCTCCCATCCTCGGTTCATAATTCTCCTTCCCCCCTCCAGTGCCGCCCCGCACCGGTTCTCCTGCGGGCGCGCTTCTGTGCCCACTCTGCCTCTTCACGGGCGCGCCCTTGGCACCCACGCTACACGGGTTCATCACCGTGTGGCACCCACGGGCTACACACGGCCCACACCGTGCCTCGGGGAGGCCTTGGCCTTGAGGACATCCCTTGAGCGCGGTTGACCCTCGGGTCCCGCAAGTGCTTGAGGTGAGGGACCTTGGCTGGCCTCCTTGGTTGGCTTATTTTTTGTTAGTACATAGTTGGTACTTTGTATAAAAGCAAAGTAACCAAGTACAAAAATTCCAAACCATACTTCTTCTCCTCTTCTTAAGAACTCCATATATCTTCTTCAACATCTCTTCTTCTTCTTCTATTAAAGAATGGAATTCCCAAGGATCTCTCAACTATCTTCATCAACAATTAATCATAAATCCCTTAATCTTCAATGTTCTTCTTTGATCCAATCAAAGATGAGGTTGGATCATCTTCAAATCCTCATGCACTAAGAGATAGTGCATGGTCTTCTTCAAACCACTTCATCCATTTAGTAGTTGTGGATGGTTCACCTTTCTCTCCTCATGCATTGTGAAGACAATGCATTGACTTCTAACAATGTTGTGACATTGTATCTTCTTGATACAAGTTATTTGAACTTAAGATCAGCTCTACAATCGTCTGAATTAGTATGGAGAGTGTTTCAACCATTACCTCCTATGCCACTTAGTGATTCTCCTAAGTGACATGCTTCTTAGTACCATGGTCATTATCCAATCATCACCATCACCATTACTTCCTTTGTCATTTACATATCCATTCAATCCTTGACACCTTCTTAACAACATCACCATCACCATCACATCCTCTTTCATTCACATATTGACATTCCTTGTCATCCATTCAATCCTTGACACCTTATTGACAACAAATGCAACACAGTGCACAACAATCTCCCCCTTTGTATTTGTTGTCAATATCACTAGAGCACATATGAATGGGTCAATATGTGTTCCAAGCTTTTATCCCCCTTATTGGCAACCAAATGCAAAGGTGTGGTGTGGTTCTCTTCAAAATATAACTTCCTCCCTTTGAATAGCATATTCTTGAAAATTACCAAGAGAGGGATGATGTCACATGTTCACTTTAGAAAAGAGCCTTTAGAAAATCAACTCTAAGTCTACTTGGGCTAACCCGATGTAGAAAACAAGAGTGATGTAACCAAAGAATTCAATGCTATCCACAATTCACTATACATGTGAGATCATGCTTAGGCTTCAAGGGGTTGAAATTTTTCAGATATATCAATGAATTGCTAAATCTTGCACACACTTCACCAAACTCATTAGAAAGTTCAGATGCAAAGATAAAGCTCCCCCTTTCATCCATTTGTCTTCAATCAATTACTCCCCCTTATTTGACATGTTAAATACAATTAGGAAACAAGGGATGAAAGTGTGATTGGAATACCTTCATTCTTCACAAGATGATATGTATCTCAAAAGATCATCTTCTACAGATTGGCTCCCCCTCAAGGGGTGCACTCCATTCAGTCCATACCATTCTCAATTTGAGAATGATCATCATATTCAATCCCCTTAAATGTAAGCAAATGTATATACCAGTGATTAGGGAATAAGATGGAACCTCCTTGGTTCATCAGTTTGAACAACAAGGTTGAGACGATTCTCTCAACCGAGATGTTCCAATTTCTCCATTATTCACACTTGCACATTTGATCTTCAATGATGTTTGTGCTGGTGTGGATCTTAACACCTCTTCAACTTCTTTGTGTGTGACTCCTCTCTTTATAAGTGCCTTCTGAGAACTAGAATCTCCTGGTGCAATCTTCATTCTCTTGAAGAATTCTTTTTGAGCTGGAATGAGTGTCATGAATTTATTAATGATATGACCAGCTTTATTGAACCTCACACACAGAACTTCATCTTCATGTGAAATATTTTGGTTTTCATTTGCACTAGATTTGGAATGTTTATTTTCTTCCTTTCTCATTCTTTCCAAATCTTCTGGCCAGATGATTAATATGTCATTTGGAAATGAGGCTTCAGATTTGGATGTTTCACAGGGTTCCTTTGATTCTTTTAAGTTACCTTTCTTAGGCAGCTTATTTTCAATCAATCCCTTCTTCTTCTTATGGATTGATTGTCCTATTGAGTGCGGTTTGATTCTATTTAGTTCCATGGCTTATTTACAAAGATCCGTGGTATGACCTATCTTTCCACAATAGAAGCATTTTTTCTTGGTGGTCCTTCTGGATGCATCACCCTTCTTGGATTTGAAATCCAAGGACTTCTCTTTCTTTTTCAAGATCTTCTAGGGAGAATTTTCAACTTTCTTCTGCTGGCTTCCCAAGGATAATTCTTCATTATTAGCCAGGTTCTGTGATCTTCTCTTCTTTTCAGCTTTGAAAACATTTGGAGATTGTTATGTATCATTCTTGTGACCACTTTTGCATTCATCCCAGATGTTATCAAACATTCCAAATCTATTTGCAGTAAACAGATGTTTCTGGAACTCTGGATGTTGATTCTTCTTTTCTGGCTTGCTCCCCCTTGGCATGGGATTCCTTTGTGCTTTTTCATTTAGAGGATTGTACCAACAATCCGTTGCACAATTTCCATACCTGTTGAAACACCAACATTGACCCACAAATCTTGTATTCTTGACTTCTTCTGATTGTTGAGTCTTTCTCTTGAATTGCTGTGTTTTTTCAAGAGATCTCTCTTTCTTAATCTTCTTCATCCATACTTGTTTAGAGTTATTCTTCCATCCCGCACTTTTTGTGGAAACACATTTATAATCATTAGTAAAAGATGGTATGGATTGTACCTTCTTCTTAAAAGATGTTTCCCTTTCATTAGAGGATGTACTCCTTTTGGAATCATCCTTCTTAATGCACACTTGAGTGGAAACATTTCTTCTTTCAGTTGATTAGGATGCTTCAGTTTTGGGTGATTGCTGATTTTTCAATATCACCTCTAGCTCTAAGCATTTCATGTTGAGAGAGTTATTCTCATCCTCAACAAATCTTAGCCTTCCTTCCCAATTATCTTTCAGTTGTTTCATGTGGTCTTCATGCACCTTCTTCATTTCTTGCAATGAATTTTCAATCTCCTTTACCCTTTTTACTTTTTCTTCTAGTTGAGCATCTTTGACAATCATTGACACTCTATGCCTCTTTTACAGTGCATGGAAAACTTATTTAAACACTATCTCAAAGAATTATTTCTCACAAATGCTTCTTTGTAGTTCTTCAGTGACATCATCAATTATTTCACTGCAAAGGGAAATGGTTTTATACTTAGTCTTCACCAGATTTGTGAGAGTGTTTTTTATGCCAACCCTTCTTGCCAATTGATCTTCCATATAATTGGCTTCTTCTTCTAGCTGTAATTTTTCTTCTTGAAGATCAAGGATACTTGTAGCAATACACATTGCCACTTCCCTATGGACTATCTTCTGAAGACATTTGAGTGCATTTAGAAGATCATTGATAGTTCCATCATCATCACAGCTAGATCAGGCTTCATCATAAGAGTGATAAAAGGAATTTTCATCTGTTGTGACTTTCACATTACCTTCAATGGAAGGTGTTTCTCTATTAGTAGCAACCTTCTTCTTCATCTTCTTGACCTGTTTCTTCTTTCTATTTTTCTGAGTCTTGGCAGATATCTTCATTTGAGGGTGTTCTCTCATTTCCTCAAATCTGCACTTCATAAAGACTCCCTTGGATCTTTTAGAGGAAACCTCCCTCTGATACCAATTGAAGTGCCCGGATTAGTGTGATCACTGAGAGGGGGAGGGGTGAATCAGTGATCCTTTTAAACTTTTTACTAATTGATTCTTTATCAATTAAACCTATATGTCTTGTTAAGGCCTCGATCTACTCTTCTTGTATCTCTCAGCCTTTCCTCGAGTGATGCAGTAGATGTAAAGGCATAGGACATAAGGATTTTCAAGGTTTGGCTCCAAAGGCCTACTTCCTTGCCATGTTGGTTAACTGCCCCAACATGGTTTCTCCACTATAATTCGGTTAGTAATTACAATGGTCGATACAGAGTCACACTGTATCTCTCCTGAGTCCCACATGAGGTTCTTTATACTGCATCCCACAGTGTTACCAGAGTCCCACTGGCTTGCTTCAGCTTCCACCAAAGACTTCTCTACCCCGAGTCTCACAGGGGGTCTTCTCCTGGCTCCTCGAGTCACACGAGTAGCTCTTCTTCCTTTGAAGCTCTTCAAGAGTCTTCAACAGCCTCAAATAAGGTCTGCTGGCCTTGGTCACTTCTTCTGATCATTGGTGGTGACCAGGACTTCTCTTCTTTGCTCGGGCTTTATCTCCTTCTTCTAAGGATGACCCGGCCACTGTCTTCAAGAATATTGATTGGAAAATATGTTCCTGCACTGAGTATGCCCACTCAATCTTCTTGGTCTTCTCAACTACTGAAAACTCAAAAGAATGATGTCTTTAAATTCTGTCTGGCTTCAGTCTCTCTTCAATTCAACTTCATGCACTAAGTACATGGAATCTCTGAATCTTCATGCATGACTTACATGGAATCTCAAATGTCTTCAATAACCTTTGTTCTCGGACTTCTCAAATGCACACACACTGATTTGAACTTTGTTTACGTGTGCATGTTCATGCATGCAAGGATGCTCTCCCTGTTTCTTCTTGGTGTGATAAACCCTTAAAGGGTGTAATCTCTTTTAGTACACACACCTTTTTCTTCAAGTCACACACTTATTCTTTCTCACACACACCAAATTGTGTGTTGTTCTTTAGTGTGAATTTCTCCTTCCCTCTTTCTTCTCAAGGTGTTCACCCACTTATTCACTTATTAATAAATGCATGGATATGCATGTATCTTCTTCATTCACGTGGGAAAACACAAGAGGTATGGCCTCCTTCACTTGTGTACACACTAAGGCTTAGACCTTCTTGTTTCCTTGTACACACTTTGTTATTTTATTCTTATTCAAAGTGTGCACACTCCACTTGTGCACACACAACCCATAGGGTCTTGGACATGCACTTTCATGAAACCTTAACCCACACTTCTTCTTCTTTTCACACACTCACCCGAGAGGTGTGTGGGATTCACTTCACCCAAACCCACTTCAAAGGAGGGCGCGCAAGTGATGCGGCCACCTCCTGCCTTCAAGCATGCTGGGCACAACAACTCCTACTGTGCAGGTGGCGCGGTGGCTTCCTCCTGTCGTGAAAGTGAGCGGACAGAGAAGGCGCACAAGTGTGTGCAGCTCATTTGCTTCCTACCACACAAAGGGAGTACGACGACTTCCTCCTGCTGCATGAGTGTGCGGGCAAAGAGGGCGCGACCACTTGCTACCGCGCAATAATGCAGGCAGCGGGTGCACAAGGCTCGGCTTCTTCCCTGTCGTGCAAGGGAGCGCACATGGAGGCTCGACTCGGCCTCTTCCTTAATGCAAGGAATATGCGGTTCTCCTTTGCGCAAGTGGTTGCGCGGTTCTCCTCTCCAAAGATGCTCTGTTTTTTGAAACAAAAGCACTTGAATGTCCGGGAGGCAGCATCATTCTTCTCGTCTAGATCTACCTTTTATAGATGATCAGAGATTCTTGTTCTGCGTTTAAAATCTTCAAAATATTCCATGAAGATCAGAGGTTTGAATGCCTGAGATATTCTCCCTAAAAATCTTCAAACAATGCACCGTAAAACTCGGGAAGATTTCCCTTCTTGAATGAGAGGATTCTGTGTAGTATCGTCTCATCTGTGTGATGAGGATCACATGAGAAGATCCTCATGTGTCCGAGGTCTATCCATGCATGATGTGCATGGCCTCGCAATTTCGTTTGCGTCGGCCAACTTCGAGTTTCTACTTTGAAAGGTTGCATGCAAGTGAAACTGCATGCAAGAGATTCGGTTCCTTCATACGATCTCAATGCGCTCAGAATGAGCTTGAATGGTGGCCGGAGTGAGGAGATCGATGTCCGGGAGAATCACTGGCTCACGGTGGTCGCCAGCACGACATCAGGGCATCGGGAGGTTGAAGACAACGCTCCCTCGGCAATCGGGCAGCTCACACCCTTCGCGGCTCGATTGAAGATCGGATGTGCAGCCAGGATCTAACACGATGGAACGAGCGGCTGAGATAGGATGCGAGATCAGATGGACGGCCAGGATAATATCCGCATCTAAAATTTTTGTCCCACATCGAAATGCGCTGAGTTTCTTGCGCGGTTTAACAAACAACTCCTCCCATCCTCGGTTCAGAATTCTCCTCCCCCCCTCCGGTGTCGCCCCGTACCGGTTCTCCTGCGGGCGCGCTTCTGCGCCCTCTCTGCCTCTTCACGGGTGCGCCCTTGGCACCCACGCTACATGGGTTCATCACCATGTGGCACCCGCGGGCTACACATAGCCCGCACTATGCCTCGGGGAGGCCTTGGCCTTGAGGACTTCCCTTGAGAACGGTTGACCCTCGGGTCCCGCAAGTGCTTGAGGTAAGGGACCTCGGCTTTCCTCCTTGGTTGGCTTATTTTTTTTAGTACATAGTTGGTACTTTGTATAAAAGCAAAGTAACCAAGTACAAAAATGCCAAAACATACTTCTTCTCCTCTTATTAAGAACTCCATATATCTTCTTCAACATCTCTTCTTCTTCTTCTATTAAAGAATGGAATTCCCAAGGATCTCTCAACTATCTTCATCAACAATTAATCATAAATCCCTTGATCTTCAATGTTCTTCTTTGATCCAATCAAATATGAGGTTGGATCATCTTCAAATCCTCATGCACTAAGAGATAGTGCATGGTCTTCTTCAAACCGCTTCATCCATTTAGTAGTTGTGGATGGTTCACCTTTCTCTCCTCATGCATTTTGAATACAATGCATTGACTTCTAACAATGTTGTGACATTGTATCTTCTTGATACAAGTTCTTTGAACTTAAGATCAACTCTACAATTGTCTAAATTAGTATGGAGAGTGTTTCAACCATTACCTCCTATGACACTTAGTGATTCTCCTAAGTGACATGCTTCTTAGTACCATGGTCATTCTCCAATCATCACCATCACCATTACTTACTTTGTCATTCACATATCCATTCAATCCTTGACACCTTCTTAACAAAATCACCATCACCATCACATCCTCTTTCATTCACATATTGACATTCCTTGTCATCCATTCAATCCTTGACACCTTATTGACAACAAATGCAACACAGTGCACAACACATTCCATAACTGAAAACGCTCCCTGATCTAGATGAAGAACTCTCAGGATATATTGGACCTCAACATCTCAGAATATAAGTTGTCATAGAATTATGTATGAAAATACATCAAAGACATCTCCTAATGTTGTTATTTATAAGTAATTACATCCCACCATCTTTTGGAAGAATCACACAACATGTACATGCGAGCTTTACCCTCCTCTCAGGAGTCGTATTTAGATTCTCAAAGATAGATAGCATGGCCTATAAACATGACTCCACATCTTGTGGTCTTCCATACCTTGAAAACATGGGTTTATTCTGCTACTAGAACCCACATTTCAACTCCTCCATTGTTGGGGTAGGGTGTGGTGCTCCCTGAATGATCTACCTAAAATGTAAGAACCCCTCACACAAATGTGCCTTGGTACCTATTTCTAGTATAACTACTTATGTAATACCTATAACTACTAGAGAATCCACTAGAATCCCATGGCCCACCAACTCTAGAGTATGGTCATCGCCACCCTCTTGGTGTATGACTGGAGGATTGCGCAGTGGCATACCTCTACAAATGTCAATCACATGCCTTAGATCAATATTTTTATCAATGTTCATAGCTTAAAAGCATAGGTATTTCAATAGGATAGGTACAAGCCTTCCTATATAATGACACAACCCTCTACCTTCTCCATGATTTAGGTCTGGGCGATGTATAGATAATATATAAGTAAGAGATACTAACTGCCTGCTGCTAAGGTTGGGACTGGGTCAAGTTCTCGGCATCAAAAAATTTTAGTTTCCAATTCATTTTCAGTTGAATTTACATATTCTTTTTCACATTTATATCACATTTAATTTATATAGGTTTAACAAAATGATGCTCTAAATTATGATCAATGAGGGCCCGTAATCCTTAGTAACCAATTTTTGGCACCAATCTACTTCACACCATAACATGTTCCAAAATACCTATCACAATAACAATTATATTTATCATGGAACCTGTCAAAACAACATGGAATAAGTAATGCATCTTAAATTTCATGGCATAATGCACAGAAAGTGGTTCTTTTACAGTGCCTAACATAATGAATGAGATGGAATACCCTCATATCATCGGTTTGCAAAAAAATACAACCCATAATCACTTCAATAATAACATCACAATTCAAGTGCATCACCCAACGGTGGAATCAAGTCAACAATAATAGTAAAAATCTAAGAAATAGTAATTTAATTTGAGGCAATTTGGATTTTTCCTATATTCGTGTTAGCCGTGTTCAGGAATAGTTCATTACCAAACTCCAATTCCTTATTATCCCTTTCTATTGTCTCCAAATAGTAAAAAAACAAAAAATAACCTTCCTATAATTCCACTTTGTAACATCCCAAACTTTGATGTCACTCAATAGTGCCCTAAGCCCCATTTTCTACATGTCCTCGTGCGCATCCCCCTGAATGATAGAGGCTATCGACTAGAAGTGAGGGCCTAGTTGTGTCTGTGGGGAGACTATTCCCTCATCACTAAAGTGTAGCACAATGGAATATCAACAATATGAAAGTAGAAAAAGAAGTATAACATCCAGAAAAAAGTAAATAGCGAAAGAGTGATATATAACAATTCCAGAAGTCATCTTACATACAAGATGACGATAATTTCCATATATCTATAGTAAAGCATTCAAAACATGTATACAAGTTAGATATAAAATACATGTAACAAAAGTACAAAAATTCCAAAAGTATCTAACTATAATTGTGAGCCATAGCTCGGTCCCATTATCCCCTGCTCCTAAGTAGAAATCAAGATCTTGTAGAAAGTCCCTTGACCTTATCCATACCTACAATCATATAGATGTGGGTACCCAAAGCCGGTCCAAAAATGGTGTCAAATATAATTCCAAAAGGAAACCACCCAAGGTCTATGACATCCAGTTAGTGAATATATATATAACAAAAATGTGTTGGAAAAATATAACAAGTAAAGGAAGTACTCAAAAATGGAAATCCTATAAGTCGAGGTTCACATTTTATAACCAAATAATTTAATAATTTCCATTTTAGAAAAAGTCCCCGATTTAACATTTAGGACTGTAACAATTATAATCATGCTCATTTTAACATTCATATAATTTAATAAACGAATATAGGGACCTGGCATAAATCCCATCATCCCTCATAAGCACACACATCCAAGGATGCCTAAACAAGCCATACCTAATGTGTAAGTCAAGACCGAATCCAAGCTTTTGTTTTGTCTTGGCAAAGACATCATATGGGTCACTTCATTCATTATTCATTTATGAACATGAGCCCAACATGACATTCTTAATTTGGAATCCATGTATCACTCCAGCTGTAATATAAACCAACACCCTACCAGCCCATCCATGTAAATCCTCAAGAAACTAGGTATCTCTCTAAGTGTGGTATAACATCTCTTCCATTTTATTCTATCCTTGGCGGTTCACTAAGGGATCCCAAGTATCACCCATGGTATAACGATCAAATTCCCTTTGAGTCCTTCCATGGAATTCTTCATTGAATCCATGTGTCACCCAAGTTAAATTCATAACCATTCAATTAAATAACATTTAATCAAATTCATTTAACATTTCAAGTCCATTTCTAATAACATTTCAATTCAAACTCACCTCATAAGGTGGCTCAATTTTTGGGCTAATATTAGAAGGATTAACTCTAGATTAATCACATGGTCATTCATTTAAACTAGCATCTCTATCTTAAAAAAACTATTACAAGGAAAGTCCTAGGGACATAGAATTAATTCCCTATTTTATTAATCCATTCCAATTAAAATTAAAAATTCATATTTCAATTGAACTTACAATTCAATTAACCGATTAAAATAATTGTTAAAAAATACCTAGATAAGGGGTAAAGGGAACACCCTACAGAATCCAACTCATAATCCATCAAATGGATCATTTAATTTAACAACATATCCAAAGGGGTGGTTTTGTTCTCAAGGTATTAAACCTATAACTATTATTTGGTGTCCTCTTTAAATCCATAGGCCATGCTAAAAAATTCAATTCAAGGATTAAAACTCATTTAAAGGGAGATGCTCCATGAATTGGGTGTGCATCACAAAGGTGTATATATAAACACATGACATTAAATGAAATGCATGAGACCACCTATCATTGATCCATAGTTGATATCTCATCCAATATTAGCTCCTAATTCGACATAGATCAGTAGAAAATCAAAGAACATATGAATAACATAATAATAGGGAAAATTATCTTGAACCTAAATAGAATAGCTGATACCAAACCAAATGAGGAACCATACAAAAGGAATCAATAACTCACTGATTTTGATCAAATGTAATGAGTGGCACTTGAATCGGAGATCGAATGGAGGAGATAATTCAATTACCAGAATAGACACCAAAGAGAGATTCCAAGGGGGTGAGTTTCTATGCGGGAGGATAATGAAAATAGGGTTTCATTTAATATATTAAATAGAGGGGAAATTAAAATTTATCCCAAAATATGTGTTCATGCTGTTTAGAAACACAGTTTCCAAACTGTGCGCCAACCGTTCATGGTGAGTTATAGATAAGGGGAACCTCACATGGTTTGTTCAAACGGTTTGACAAACCACACATAAATCATTCCAAAACCCACTATCAAAATTGTAGACAAGGATACATGGTCGTATAGCCCAAATAGGATGATTTTTAATAACTGTGCAACATTCTCTTTCTCTCTGCCCAAGCCTCGCACAATTTATTAGACTGTGAAGCATGCCTTGTACAGTTTAAAGTAATAGTTTTCCAAGCTTATCTGAACCCAAAACACAGGTTTTAGTCTCTGAACCGGCTTTGGACACCCCCAATACCCCCGTAAACTCAAAGGGAATTCATAGAAGGCCACATTTAAACATTTAGACTGAGAATTGATGGGAAAATAAAGGATTTTTACCTCAAAGTAAAACCTGGTTCTTACACCCATATTCAATAAGGAAAGGTCTAGTAACTAACATAAAGAGTACATATTCACAAAATGGGATTCATTTTTCCATGTATTTTTTTTTATATTCACCATGCATACACTATGAAGAAAATCATGCTACTCATTTAAAATAATAATATGAAACTTGTCAACTACACTTCTATTCATGTAATACCATGTTAAATATCATGTAAGAAACATGAATCAAACAAATGAAAATAAATAAACTTATTCAAGATAGAAAATAGGGTAAATAACTAAATAAATGACAAAAAATACACCACTAATATTGAATGGTTTTCAACTCTAGAGTATTACCTATATATTAGATCTCCTAGCTTCATGACCACCATGATCACTGTGATTACATTTGATGTGTAAATTATTTTTACATTCACATGTATGCCCTAGAATAAGTGTTTATGTATGTGTGAGTATAAAAATACAGAGTAGAACATCCCAATTTAGATTCTTTTATACATAATAATAAACTGATAAAATTATAAAGTAAAATTTTCATCTTAATATATGGAACCTCTTGGGATCATTACTATTCAATCATCGTCAGGAGTTTAATCTCATCATAGGATTTCATACCCAAATCCTACCATAAAAATCATTTCCCAAATAATAATTCTTATATATATGTGCACTAAAATAGGGTCCCAATGACCACACCCTTATCTATAAGGATTCACCAACTCATCATGCAGTATAATAAATATGACTTTTACATTGGGATAATGTGTAATAATCCAATCCCACATAAAATAATACCAGTCAAAGGGGTACCAGACTCCATATATAGATATCCATTGATAAAAGTGTTACTCAAATGGGTACTAAAAATACATCACTAATATAGATAAATCTTTTGATGAGAATCATATAGATGGTCATAGGGGAACATGAATCTATATATCTCAACTTAATCCCCACTCATACCCTCCATAACCCTCAACTTGTTGTCTGTAACTTGATAATATGAAGTATAAGGTGATTATCACATACAATTATATCAAAAAAAAAACAATATAAAATCATCAAGGAATCGTGCATCAATATGTCATGGATAATGATATCTCATGATGAAATCCATAACATTGCCTATAAATATTTCTAAAATCATATATATTATCTCATATGATCTCATCAAATTGACTCATTAACAGCCATCATTCATAGAAAATTATTTCATCAATGATATAGAATTTTGAAATTTTTAAACATCCAAAGTAGACCTTAAATGATTTTAATTAATATTTAAACCCCTTTCATCATGATCTACATGTAAAATTGAAAAAAAATTGATTATTCAATAAAATAAAGATAACTTCAGATGGATTTATACATAAAAAGATAAAGATGAGGTATTTTTTTATAATATATTACTAGATATTAATTGTATTTTCACTTTTTCCATATTCTTCATATTAAAATCATCAAATACATGTATTAAAATTCATATTAAAATTAATACCCACTATTTAAATCCCAACACCATAGGAAAATTTGGAACTAATCAGTAATAATAATGAAAAAAATGATTACAAAGGGAGTGAACTTCCTATAGTATTGTTCTTTTTATTGGGTATCTGTCACCAGAATTCCACCAGTGATCTGTACCACTTTTGGGTATCAATCACCAAAATTTTTCTGATGCTTTGATAACACTTATTGTGCTTAGAAACACATATCTAGAAGATTTACCAAGAAGCCTCAAAAACAGAATAAGGTCTTGATCATTCAAAGGACTTTGGGATTTCCTTCTACTTCCTAGTAACAACATGTTCATGGTTGATATCTCCCAAATACTTTATAGTTATAGGTTTAGTACTTCTCACCTTCTATAATATTCACCAATAAACTAACAATATTACAAAAAAATAAGGTCTTTTTTCCTCCATGGATCTCCATTATAAGAACATTCCAAATAGACCTCTATTTTTTTGCTTCATAGAAAACACATGAATATCTCTAGACATGTTTTCAATAATGGTTAAGGGATATAATGACATTATATTATAATGAACTATAAAAATTCTAATCCTTGTTGCCTCCATCTCCCATGATGATTTTCTTACACTACTTCACAAGGCTACACTCCCTGAAAGTTATGTACTCCATATGCCCAAGCTTCTACATGAATTTGAAACAAGGATTTACATCCTACTTCTCACTCAAGTTATTGATATTTCCATGTGACAAATCCCTACTTTTTGGAGTTATCCTACCCATAATACACTAATCCATCTAAAACTCTAGCTGGATGCATTATTTTATCACACTTTTCCACAACTATGTAACCCCCAGTGTGAATTTCCCCACACCATCTAAAAACCTTCAATATAGAAACCTGTAATGTTATGTCATTCTATCAAGATAAGAAACTTATAAAATCTAAAAAATATTTTACCTTCCTTTAAAATTCATAAATAATTCTTTTCATGATCCAAATAGAAACATCCCTCTTCCATGAACTTGAGTGTGGAACCATTTGGAAGGTTTTCCCCTTCTAAAAATTTACAGATACAAAATGCCATGCATTCACTGTTCTCTCAAATATAAAGTGAAGGGCCCCAGAGTCAAAGTCCCATGACTCAAGTAGACTAGATTCCACTCGGTAACAAGTTCGTTACCAACTTAAAAAATGGGATATATGGATGAAACCACTAGAGTCAAATATTTTGGAATGATCTTTTGATCCCTATAGAACTTCTCCCGCAAATACCCCCTCTCCTTCTATAATGTTAGATGTGTAATCATGACCATTTGATTCTAATTGAATCATTATCCTTAAAAAAATGTATTGGTGTTGTTATCAACTCGTTTTCAATTTCTTCTTACAGGTCATGTAGCAATTTTCTTGGCCAATGCCTCTTGAAAATATATCCAAGTGTCATTAGGTTGAGTCTTTCCATTATTATTTAACATCACTTTTAGTTGAATCTCATCAACTCAAACCGTCTGTATCACAACAACTTACTATAGAAATGGTGCACTCTCAATAAATCTAAAATTAATAAAGGGGCCAAGACTATATTCCAAATTCTTCAACATGGTCAGCTCTATATTTTCAGTCTTTGAATGTGCTCTAAACCTCTTGTATAAGGTCTGACATACCAAACTCTACAACCAATCTTTGATAAAACTTTTTATGTATCACAAACTCAAACAATACTATATTTTATACCACTTTTTGTCAATAAATCACTAAAATTTTACTAGTTATCTGATATCACTTATTGGGTATCAATCACCAAAATTATATAAGTTCTCTGATACCACTTGTTGTTCCTAAAATAATATATCTGAAAAATGTCTTATAGATCATAAAATGTGAAACAAGTTTTAGAGTATTTGGAATGAAAGGGAACTAAGAATTTAGTGTCCAGAATTGAGAAGTCCCTATAGCCCAACCACCACATATAATTTCCAAAACTCTAGATAAGACATTCCCCAAAGATCAATAAAATAGAAGAAAAAACTCAATACAAACAGTACATGAGGATTAACTTGGTTCAAAACTTAATACTACTCCATGGGATAACACTAAAATTTTACATTTAGGGAAGAAAATTAAGAAAAATATCCAAGTTTCAAGAAAACCATCTTCTGTAAACCCTAACCAGACTCTGAGTTACAGGGGAACCTTCTTCCAAAAACCTTACTCATTCAAAAAATATTATTTCCCCAATGTTTCCATGAAAAACATCTATTTGATGCAGTCCCACTATGTCACCCATATGTGGTATACTAAGGATCTATGTTAGTCTCCTTAGTCACTCTGGTATCTCTAACTTATACTTCCCCTTATCCTGTCGGTCTACCTCCCTTCAAGACTAGGAAATCCTACCACTAACTTAAAATCCTTCAAAACATTGGTTCTCTACCATAATACACTGAACAAGTGACATGTGATCATCCTTTATAGATGAGATCTATAATATCCAGTCGATAGATATAGTACCACCACCTTATGATCTATGCAGGAAACCCTACATATGGTCAAAACAATCAGATCATGAACTTCCATAACATTCCATGCTCAGTGAACAATGAAAACCACTCTTATATATCCCTATGATGATTCTTACATGACCTTAAAAAACCACCTTGCTATTATTAATTAGTCAACAGAGTTAATCCTATATGATTCAGTTACTACATATGTAATTCATCATCTAAATTTTTTGGACATGTTTCTGAATCCACCACATCCTATGGAACTTTTTATGTCACATTTGGAACTCCTCCTATGTCACTCCCTCTATAATGAGGAATCTTCCCAAGTGTGTGTTTTCAAAACCAAGTTCTCATATTTTTTATAGCACATAGTCATTGCTTTTTATATCATTTTTGACCTTCTATATGTTGGGTGAGATGCTTCTATCTAGTTCCACTGAGTGAGATTATGAAATTCATGTTCTAAAAGCTTTCATGCTTTAACCAAAAAATATTTCTCACACCAAAACCTGACACTACCATTAATTTTCATGACATGATGTTGACGTTTTTTTTATTCAAGGTGCTTTTTGGTTATATTTATGGAAAGATTCAAGTATATTACCATAGTTCTCCATTGTAATGGAATGATTTAAGAATATTACCAAATGTATCCCTAAAGAGAATATCATTTCCCAGAGATTATTCATTTTAGTTCAAGACTCTTTTATTTGACCTTTAAATTAATAATTTAGTATAGAGTAAATTGATATACTTAAAGGAAATCATGGATTTCCTGGTATTTATCATCTTAAATTTAATGTCAATTTCTAAATTTTCCTAAATGGAAAGAAAAATTTGATGAAAATATTATCAACTAGATGAAACTCTATAAAAAATATAGCTCTTGGTGAATTAATGCCATAAAAATTTATAGTCTCTTCAAAAATGTGACTGAAGAAGTATAATAAGAATAAATTTCTCCTTTAAGAGGGTGTTGTGAACATTTATAATTACTTTGAAACCTTATTTAAAATTATTTCACTCTTCAACTATGTTTTCTTATATAGATAATTGTTTGAAAACATTTACCTATTGAGACTATTAAATATTCCATTGATAACATTGAAAAAACCAATGAGGATGGACTAAAATTTAAGTAAAATAGAATTTAGAACAATGATTCATGTGGATAAGATGTTACACTAAAAAACATATTAGGATAATAATAATATTTTCCTTCAAAAAATCTTCTTGGTTTGGTATATTTTTTTGCAGATGGTCATCATACACCACATTGTAATTAATGGGTAATTAAAAAGTATAAAAAATACACCAACTAATCAATGATACAATCCAAAAGTAACTCCCAAAAAAACAATTGGAATGAAAATTGTGTTTGGTACACATCCAAATTAAAAAATAACATATATATATAATTTATTGTTTGATATAGAATAAATGAAAATGGAATGGAAATAGTCAGATGAACTCCTCTATTATATATTAAATAGGGTATAAAGGATTAAATTAAATTTTAATTTTAATTCCTCCCATTTTATATTAATAAAATGTTTAACATTTAATTTTCTCTAAATCACTTTTTTAAATTTTTATAAAGGATGATTTAAAGGGTTCATTAGGAAAACCGAACAACCAATAAATAAAAGTGAAAAATAAAAAAAATTGAAACCCGTATCAAAACATGGGATGAATCCCAATACAACCAAACTAGATAGATGAGGACCAACTTACTAGGAACCCTAGAAACTAATGTAGTCTCCACCAAAAAAGTCACTGTCAGTGGAGATTTCACTATCATGATGATTTGTAGTCACCTAACTTAGAAGACCTAAAAAATAAAGAGTCTAAATCATCCATCAAGGAGAAAAAAATTCCTGAACTGAGGTTTATATGAACACCACTGATGTTGGAATAAGGGGATATTCACCCATGTCAAAATAATAATTTAGAATATTTCATATCATTATCATCAAACCATGTTTACACTAAAATAATTCATTAAATATTCAATATAATAATTTGGGGAACACTGACACACATGACACAAGAAGACACAACCTATCTAAGACTGCACAAGTTGAAAGGAGATTCTCATCCACTTAATGATTGAGGACCTCACCTAAGAAAAATATAAGGGAAAAGTTTGGATAGTATAGGAAAGGCACATGATCCCTTATAAAAGTTGTAAATAATTGGATAAGAAACTAGAGTTGGATGAAAAAACCACAACATAGAAGATCGATATTCAAAAACCAAAAATATCAAACAATAGGTTAGTGGAAGCATCAAAAGGGAATGAAACCTAGAAAATTGAGATTCAAAACTGATAACTAGCAACAAAAGGTGAGGGGAATTTCCAAAATGGAACAAATTAAATAAAATAAAAACACCAACAGGGATGAGATTCAAGGATTAGTATCCAAGACATCGATTAAAGGAAGAATAACACTGGTTTGGAAAACCTTGTTCTAATATTAGAAGTAATTGAAAAATAAAGGATAAATAAGGGGATATGGACCTAGAGAATTTGATGGAGGGGTAAATACTAGGAGAAGGAAAACCTATGGAATGAGTGAATGAAATGTAGAAAAATAAGATACTCTGTCATCGCCCAAAGATACTTTGTAAGGAACCCAAATAGAACCCCAAAACAATAGAATAATTGAGAGAGTGTGATGAAATCCCAAATACTTCTCTCATTTAATTCATTTAAACCCTTATGGTTTATTTCTCTATAAGAGTAGGGGATTTTTAAATTTCACTTTTATGGTTCGAGTAGGGTATTCTCAATTAATTATGTGATGAACAAAGATTCTTTAATTATATTGGTTTATTTTGATATTCTTTTTATTTCATAGTGTATTTTGAATTGGTTATACATTTCATGTATTGTGGACACTAATATAGTCTAAACTTTTTATTTATTAATAACAGGTTAATAAGATTAATGAAAAAATTCTAATGAGTCTATTACACACTTCTTGAAAGTGATCTTTATGCACACATGTACACACTATCATATTGATTTGTGGGCTTAAGGAGACTTTTTCATGGGGGCTTGGTTGAAGAGTCAGACTATAATATAGTAAAGACTGGTGAATGTAGTTTAAAATCTTTAAATTTTATTCATTTTAATCCTTATATGGGTTTATGAGAATTGATATCCTTCCACATGTTGTTTGTATATTAAATTTTCATTTAAATTTTATAAGGGATGTATGAATTGCATATAGACACTAGTTTTTTCATGGTTTTATTTAAAATTATTTCTTTTATTGTAACTTGTTATGTGGGATTGATCTATGCTATTTTACTTTCCTTGGTAAGGTTATGGAATCATGGCGGATCAATCAATTTTTTTTCAAGTAAAAACCCTATTCTAGGCTTGTACCTGAGATAATTCCCACATTTAATAAAATACCACTTTGAGGATAGGGGTAATTCATAGTAATAAAATGAAAGGGCAATAAATCCACAAACCCAAATGCTCCATCCAAATGTAAATTAGGGAAGGAAATGAAAAAAAAGAAAAGCATGCACAAGAGTAGAAAATTAGGAAATTTTATTATATATAGAAAAAAATATATTCCCAATCTACTATGGTTGGGAAAAAATTTCTCAAACTATCGATGAGGGGTGGGGTTGTTTCCACTGAAGGTTGAGTGTTGTTTCAGAAAGTACCTTCTTCACATTAAAAAACACATCTTTTAAAAATTAATATTTTTAATAGAATTTTACAATATATATAATTTTATAATATATGTTAATATTAGTGTTATAATACATGTTAAAAAATTATAATTTAAAAATGTACAGTTTTAATAAAATTTTATTACATATATATAATATATGTTTATATTATTATAATATTATATATATATATATATATTATATATTTCATTCTTATATATGTAAATACATATTAACATAAATATGTTAATATACATGTGTGTGTTATTATTATTATTATTATATATTATTATAATATATTATAATATATTTTTTTATTATAATATATATTTTAGTATTATTATATTATAATATATGTTAAAAAATATGTGTTATTTATAAATTTAAGCTTCTAATAAGATCTTATTATATATATATATATAACATATTTTAATTTTATTATAATATTATGTTATAATATATATTTTAAAATAACATATGTTGATATATATTAGTATATATATGTTAATATATATTATTGTAATATTATATTAATATATAATAATATATTATTATTATTATTATCATCATATTTTTATTAGTTTAATATATGTTAATATATATTATTTTAATATTATAATATATATTGATATTATTTTAATATTATATTAATATATGATTATATATAATATTATTATGTATATATGTATATATATTCATTATATAGATATATGTTAGTCTATAATATTATAATATTTTTATATATTTATTTATTGTATTATATTATATATTATGTGATTGGGGGTACAATTACAATCAAACTCAAATCACAGACTCATACGCTAAGGTCATAACTCAGTATATAGCCCCCCATAGATAGTCTAGATTAAGCTTTGGTCTAATATATATATATATGGGGCAGTCGTAGGCCACCCCCTTATTCTATCTCCCCCACCATCAGTCGGGGTTCATCCTCATGTTGAAATCTGTTGACATTGGTCGACTGTGTCATCCCCACCTTTGAGGATTCGTCTGCATGTCGGCCCCTTTTGGGACTGCACACCCACCGATGTCGCTTGTCATATCGCCCGCCTTCTCTAACATCATTTACCAGTGCTTGCACCACATATGTTTTTTTTATGCCTCACCACTCTACTGATCCAATCCCGACCGATTGGCTATTAGAGCAACATTGACTAGCACTTGGATCATCATCAACCAACACCCCCACCATCGAGTGAGGCCCCATTGATCATCTCCCAAGCCCGATGTCATGGGCCCTCCATCATGCGGGCATTTCTAACCATAAAATTGAAACCCAAATTTATTTGGGGGGCCAAATATATGTGGTGGATGGGATTTGAACCCTAGTTTCCCACCCAGATGCCGTATTATAATATATGTTAATATATTTTAATGTATTTATATATTATAAAATATTTTGATATATATTAATATTATTATACTCTAATATATGTTAATGTAATTATATATTATAGTACATGTTAATATTTGTATATATTATAATATATGTTAATATTTTTATATAATATATGTTAACTTATTTTAAAAAATATATAATATTATAATATATGTTAGTTTTATTTTTTTCTATTGAAAACTTAGTTTTTAATATTATAATATATGTTAATGTATTTGATGTTAATAGTAGTTAGAGAAATAATATTTATATAAATTTATACATAATAAGTAGCACAAATGGATATTGAATAATATATAATTGTATACATAATTAAAATTTTAAATCCCATGAAATGTAAAAGTAAAAAATCATCGATGTTGATGTTTACTAAGTATCATACATTCCCACATCTTAGTACACTAATAGGGTTCCCATATCAACAAGTCAGTTTGGTACATTTTGTGCTCAATTTCACATCCAGATGTGATGTCTGCCATAGTGGGTCTAACAACAGAATTGGAACCAGCCTCTTATCCACTCGAGTGTTTTACATGCAACTGGATGTTGGATGGATCAGGGAGATGAAAATCACTGAGTGGGATCCCCCAATATGTGCCCCAATATGTGGAATGTGGCACTACATGATCTAGAAATGGCATAGGGGTCGCATTATCAAACTCAAAGGACAAACCGATGGGTGAAATATGATACTCAGTGTCCCAATTGGTTCCCCAATCAGTGTAATATATGGTCACCACTCTGAATAAGGGTGTGCGGGGAATTTCTTGGATAACACCGTGTATGATGAGGAAAGTCCAATCGGTGGTATTATAATGGTATATATAGTTTTCTGAGTAGTGGAGCGACACAGACAACATCAATGTGAAGGTCAGTCCACATTATTGTATAATGGATTGGGTGTAGCCTACAATGACATGGCCTGAGGGTGAGGAGCACACTCTGACTGCAAAGGGATGCACTCGGCATTGTGTGTTTCACCTATCGTCAACTAAAGAATTGAATCCAACTCAGTGAAAATGAATGTATCGAATGTCTCACATGTGATCATATCATGAACCCAATTTATCCTATCACCTTAGAAAAAAATGTTTCAAAATCATACAAATTAAATAATAAAATAACAAATTAATAATAATAAATCGAGAAGTGTGATAAATTTAAATTACCATAGTATAGTTTTACCCTCCCAGTCAAGTGATAAATAATTTTTTCACTCACATATACCAGAGCATGTACTTAGTGTGGGGACTATGATGAAGACAAACTAAAAGATATCTAGTAACATGATACCATTCATGTTAATCCCACATAGATATATATGAATCATAGATAATATGAAAATCTTGATCCTTCTTTCTTGTATGTCATATATCATGCACCTCTGTAACCTGACTCAGTGGCACCAAAATAGGTTTTTGATATCTGAACCACCTCATGATCCTATCGAGTTGGCACCACTCAGTAATAATAAAATCAATCAATGGATTTACAACATCAAAAAGAAACAACCTCATTGTATAGTATTTCGAGAGATATACAAGAATCTTTCCTATATATAGAATCCAAAAAATCTACAATGAGAGAAATAAATTTGGTCAATTTAGTAAACAAAGAACCATTGATTATATTCATGCATACCTCATCAATGGAAATATGATCAAATAACAAGTGATAATATGAAATGGAATGCATAGGATTATATATATACATCTTTGAGTATATCTACTTATGAATCATAAGTAAAAAATTTCATGAATTATATAATTGGAATATATGATTTGAATAAAAATGCATATTAAACATTTAAAGTACCTGCGGGAAAAAGGACCCATACACAATGCATTTATTGATAAATATGTCACAAACCAAGGTATGAGTGTAGGGAATCCGGTCCATGATCACACTTATAATAATAAACAACTAGTTATTTAATTTTATTCCATGTGTGATGCTTTCTATAGTTCCCTATACAAATATGCAAGGCATGTCAAACCCCAACTATACCGACCAACATGCTCAAAATCCCAAAGCATAGGTAGGTGCATCATATAAACATATGATCTAAAGTGATCTATAAATAAAGGTCCACCAATAAATAACAAAATTTATTATCTTTTAAATATGTACAATGTCACCACATCTATATCTGGATCAATGGGGCCAAAATGTGTGTCCATCCAGGGCATCTATAACCCATCACCTCTAAGAGTCCCTGGTGCATCTGTTAATGGCATGTATAAATATTTATATAAAATATACTCCAAGTTGTATATCATAAGACTTGTAATAGTGACCTCATCCAAAATAATACCCCACAATATAGATACATCCTTTAATGTAATCTTCATCTCTCCATAAGGCATAATAAATGTATGTGTCTCTGGTCTATACCGATCAATCGAAGCATAAGTGAGAAAACAGTCAATGGGTATAAACCCACACTTGCTCAAACCATAGAAGATATACTAATGAAAATAAGGCATTATAGGATATGGAGTAATCTCATAGTGAAAGTGGTGGGCCATTTGTACTTTAAGTATATTGTTTTTCCCATTATCCCATAAATATCTTGATATGTGCTCACTTTCTGCGGTAAGAATCAATTGATCCTTAAATCCTAGATATATTTGTGTTGATTTTATCTATGTAAATGTTTAAACATATAGTAAAAATGTATTTTAACTAATATATATTGATTTGAAAAAAATAATAAAATGAAATTCATCATCTAAATAAACCTTTATATATTGAAAAAAAAACAATTACAATAATCAATTGAACTAAAATATCATATTATGCATGATGATAAACCCACAAAGTTGTCATTTTAAGGACACTGTCTATAATTATTCCCATCTACCCTACTCCAACCAAATCATTATCAAATACCTTTATTCTAGATCCAATCCATTTTATTTCTCTTGTGAGTAAATTTCAGGAAACCTAGTCCACACAACCACGATAGTTTCAGCACTAAAATTGGAAGATATAGAGGGGAATTTAATATTGACACATCTATAATTAGGCTCCACTCTACATTGTAAAAATCTCATGATGTATTGAATTTATACACCAGATTTACATAAAACTCCCATGATAGGTGAATAAGGGAACATGTAACAATTACATGTGATCAAGGCATCTTGTAAGCTTAAAATTAACTGAATTCATAGGTGTGCTTTTCTAAAAAACTGTCATCACCCCACCAACACTGGTCAGTGGATCCTGGACCTCTTTAACTTCATCCCAACATACTATCCTATGAAAGTGATACACTTAGTTTGATATAGAACATGTTTTATTGAAATCAATATAGTGACCCAACTTCTTCTTACATGATTGTTACATCATTTTTAAGATAAAAAACATAATAGTGATACAATCTAAGATCCAAATGTTCATTATCTTGGGAAATTTAGGCACATAAATAACTTGTATATAATATAAAACATAAACATTATTTAAATAATTATTCTTAATACTCCTAAAAGATCTCACATTCACCTTAGTAAATTTAATCACATAAGTATATATATAAAATAAAGTGGTGAGCTAAAATCCCAGTAAAGGAAGGAATAATATAGATGGAGTGAGAGACATGAATCAATGGTGCATGGGTGAGAATAATCATCATCATCATTTCATAAGCATGGTATCATCATCATAATAATGAGGTAAAATTTTGATAAATCCAAGGAATGTGAAATATGCATAATAATTAAATATCAAAACAAAGTGGCTAAATACCACACATAGTTTTGAATAAATCTAGCATCATGGTCATGCATAAAATATGTTCATAAATCATAGCATCATAATTGTGAACAAAGATAACATCATATATATGCATAATATATATAATATCATGAGATATATCACATTAACTAATGCATTGGAGAGATATATAATTCTAATCTTGCCTATCACATCATAAAATGCTCATAATCATGCATGCCACATGGAAAGTGAATAAATAACAATCATATACATGAAATAAATCCATAGAATGGGATGGGTCTCATAAGGGTGTCATAAATAAAACTTTAGGAAATAACCATTGGGTTTTTCAAATTAATAATTGGGATCATATTTTGGCATTAAATATGATTTTTCTTTAATGAAGAAACAACTCAACAGGAATCAAAGAGATGATTTCAAAAATAAAGTCCATCTTGAAAAATATTTATAATTGGCTTAAAAGTCCTATTGATATGGTAAAAACATGTATATACATAAAAAGAATAGTTAATTAATTATTAAAGGAATATTTAAGGATAATGGAGGAACATACATACGGAGAATGATGTGAAATATAATATAACCCAAAAAGAAGGAATTGGGTTTGATAACCCCCTTACTTTAAATCCCTATTTATTTCTTCACATTTCCACCTCCTAAATAATAAAATTAGGTTTATTAAAACATGAAAAAATAAGTTAATTATGTTCATTTTTTTCACCATTTATCAATTATAATCATTAGATTATATTTCCGAATTCCCTTTGTCAAAGGTGAAATGTTTTGATATCATATTTTCCTTAAAATACTCCATCTTGCTTTGATTTAATGATGTTGTTTTATTGATACTTATACATTATTAATATTAACTCCAGGATCATATAAATACATATATTTATAAATTTATATATTATAAATAATTTATTATAATCATTTGTAAGTATTGGTGATAAGAAAGGAATTGGAAACGTCCTCATTGGCGATTAAGCGACCGTTAATAGGACATTTTCTAAAAAAGGAGGTGCAAGATATATATTATGTCCTGATTAAAAATATCATTTTTATAGGAAATTAACATTATGAAGATCATGTTAATGTGTGGTTTAATTGTTTTAAGATGTTTTTTATTATAAAATAAAATGAGGATAGGGATTTTATAAAAGGAAAACAAAATAAAAGATGAAATGACATTACCGCTTTCTTGAAGTTGTTTCTTTTCTACAGCCCTTAACTTCTTGAAAGCCTAGAGTTTGATTACTAAAGAATGTACCTAATAATTCTATGTGAATTGAGAGTGGGGATTTTGGTATATATTTTAATTTAAAAAGTTTAAGGTAAGTGGTTTTCTAGTGTAGGGTAGAGGGTTATTTATACTCGAGGAGAGGGGCGTTTTAAGGAAAAAATATTGAATAAATTATAATATCCAAGGTAAACCTTTCAATAGGGATATTTTTTACATTATGAATCATATATAAATAAAATAAAATTGATTTAGGAATTTCAACTCCTTTATGAAACGAATTCATTAGTTTATTAAAATGGATAGTATAAAAAATAATTATTTTTAATTTTAATGGAATACTTTTGACTTTAGACTTTGGAAAATACTTTTTCAGGTATAAAAAACAATTTTATTGTTTTTAAATGACTCATTTACCGAATTAAATATAATTTTTTCAATAAGAAATTTCTAGAATTGATTAGGTCATTATTACATCATGAATTATGTAATTTAAAATACATTGGTTATAAAAAAACTATATTTTTACTATTCACCTAAAAATTAAAGTATTTTAGAAAATTATCAAAAAATAAACCTTAGAAATTTTGGTGTGAATATTCTAAAAATGATATTAATTTTATTGAAATAATTTAATAACATAGGTAATTGTAATATTTAATATACAAAATTATGTTTTTTTATGAAATACATTACAATATAGCTTGTTAAAAATATGCTTAAAGTTTCTTTGAATATTTAATCTTGATATTTATTTTTTTGGAATTATAATATTTATATTTTAAAAAATTAATCATGATAAATATTATTAATGTTAAATTTTATTATTTTGAGGTCAACTTACTATTCTAACGGTCTAATTATTATTCCCAACAGTGAGGTTACTATTACCAATGGTAAGGTTGTTATTCCATCAGTCCCGTTACCTCCGATAAATATAACTTTATTATTCCATTCCACATATACTGTAATTCCTCCCAAGGTTCTATATTTTATTTTTCTAACATTTTGATTGGTTTACTAATATTTTGTTTCTTTTCCATAGTGTTATTCGTGGGGACGATAATTCTAGAAGATCGGGTGATCCAAATTTTCCCATTCTATTTTTCTTATTTTATATTTTTTGTCCCATTGTAATGTTTTTAATTTTCATGGGTTTATATACTAACTAATTTAATGATCTCTATTAATGAAATACATTTTTTCTAGTTTCTCTATATAATGTATGTGTATAATGTTATATAATATAACACACATTTATTTTAGAAAAAATATCTTTTATAAATACTGGGTCGTTACATTATTCTCCCCTTTAAAAATTTCATCCTTGAAATTTTAACTCATATTCTCAGTTTAGAATAGATGAGGGTACTTCTATTTCATCATTTCCTCTAATTCCCACATTGCCTCTTCATATTAATGGATCTATCAAAAAAATTTAACAAGGTGAGTTGTATTGTTGTACAGAACATTGTCAATACAGTCTAAGATCTTCACTTATTGATCCTCATAAGAGATTTAATTCTTCAGTTATACCACCTTCAGATTCATTATATGTGATAGATCAAGTATACACTTCCTCAGAAGAGATATATAAAACATGTCATGAACTTGAGACATGTATGGTGGATGTTCTAGACGATAGGTCACTGCAACTATGCGATAAAGGATCTCAAAGGGGCTAATGTACCTAGGTCTATGATTTATTTTATTTAAAAATTGCATAACTCTCTTCCATGGTGGTATTTTAAGGAAAAAATTGTCTTCAGTATCAATCTACATGTCCCTTCAACGGTTTTCAGTATATCTCTTATATCGACTTTGGGTAGCTTTTATATGTTGTTAGATGGATTGAACCTTCTCTATCATCTCTTGAACAAAATCGATTCTAAGTAGATTTCATTCACCAACTTCATCCCAACAAGTAGGAGTTCTTCCTCTCTTCCCATACACAACTTCATATGGATCCATTTAAATAATTGAGTGGAAGATTTTGTTACATGATAACTCAACTAATTGGAGATTTCAACCCTATATTCCTTTATATTCCATTTATAAGGATCTATGTATATCCTCGAGTGTCAAAATGGTTATTTCAGAATAAACATCAATTTAGGGGTGATAGGTCATTCTGAAATTCAATTCAGTATTCAAATCATGTTGAAGAATTATCTTGAAATAAGAAGTTTACCTTGGATCATGATCAAAGATGATAAAAATTGGTTCCTCATGAAACCTCACTACTTCCTTTAATTATATATTAGAAAATCATTCAAGTGATAAATATTCCTGAATAGTGATGAAGTGGGTAGTCTTGGTATGTTGATCCACCACAACCCATATTACATTTCTTTCTTTAGATGTCTTCAGGAGATAAGTGACAAAGTCCCTGGTGATATTTTCCCATTTCCATGTCAATATGGGAAATGGTTGCATCATCCTCTTGGACTCATATTACTCTAAATTAATCTTGTTGTAATACTAATCACTTTTAGTTTTACTCAATGATCTACTTCATGTTGTCCCACTATAATTTCTCTCTAATATCAGGGTAGATCTTGGTACTTTAAGGACGAATAGAGAAAGTTGAGCTATGTGTATTGTCCAATAGCCCTTTATTTATCTCAGGTGATGTAGGCATAAAAAGTCTAGTTACAAACCAAATAAAACCATCTTAATCAATTTGGAATTCATGAATCTTCCTATCCTTTACTTATTTCACCTTATTTTGAAGCTCTAGATCATCCCTTTGTACCTCCTTGATCTTCTCTTTGATAGTTCCTTGGGAAATCAGTTGGTAAGGGTACTATGTATTGCATGTTGTTATGATTTCTAGATTCATTTTTTGTATATCCATGAAGATAGGGTCTTTATCAATCCACATCATGGATAGAGTAGTAGGTTCTTTTCTAATAAGAGAATCAAATAACATATTCGCCTTTTCCAAGATGGCAATGAATAGACCAATCATAGTCCTTTATCAGCTCTAACTATATTCTTTGACACATGTTCAAATATTTTTGTGTGATTATATACTTTAGACTATTGATATCTTTATATATTTCACACATCTCACTAAAGAGGTATTTTTTCCATTTATTCAAGAAAAGATCATATCTTCTAACTCTAGAACATTTTTTGGGTAGTTTTTCTCATGTATATTCAACTATCACAAGGCATAGGCTATCACATTATCGTTATTCATGAGTACACATCCCAAGCCATTCTTTGAAGCGTCAATGTATATCATAATACCTTATATTCATGATGGTAGTGTGAGTATAGGTACAGTGATTAGCCTCTTCTTGAGAAACTTAAATATTTACTCACATTATTCTATATAGATATAATTTACCCATTTTGGTGTTAACATAGTTAGAATGATATAAAATCATAAGGAATTTCTCACAAAACGTCAGTAGTACCTAGAAAATCCAAAAAATATAGGGATTTTCATGACACTTGAGGGTCTATATCATTCCTCAATTACCTTTTTCTATGAAGGGTCTATATAAATTCCTTCAATTGTGATCGTGTTCCCTAATAATGTGACTTGTTTCATAAAAAATTCACACTTCCTAAACTTAAAACACATTTTATACTTTATTAATATCATCAATACAATACTTATATTCTCTTTATGTTGCTCTTTTATCTTATATTAGATGAGTATATCGTTGATAAATACTACCACAAATTTATCTAGGTAGTATCTAAAGACTCTATTCATCAAATCCATAAATATTGTAGGGTAATTAGTAAGTTTTAAGGGTGTCTCTATGGAATCATAGTGACCATATATTATACGAAAGTATGACTTTTGATTATCATCCTTCTTTGACATCATTTTATGATATCCTAAATGAAGATATACCTTTTAGAAGTATTGAACTCCTCATGGTTGATCAAAAAGGTCATCAATCCTTAGTAGGGGATACTTTTTATTTATGGAGATCTTATTAAGATCATGATAATTGATACACATCCACATTGATCTGCCTTTTTTCTTGAAAAAGAGCACCATATCACCCCTAGATGATGCACTAGGGTGTATGAACCCTTTATCCAAATTCTCTCATAGCTTCTTATTTAACCCCTCAAGTTCTATCGAGGCCATCCTATAGGAGAATTTGGATATTAGAGTGGCTCCAGGTATGAGTTTTATTGAGAAATCTACCTCATGATCTGGGGGAAGGTTGGGTAAATCTTTAAGAAATACATCAGTGTATTCCCTCATGGTTCAAATTTCTTCAAGGTTCATACTTTCCTTCAACTCAACCATTTGGGAAAGGTTTTGTTCTTTGTTTGGTATCAACACCCACACAGTTGAAGGATCTTCCAAAGGAGATTCATGATCTTCCTAAAATTTGTACAGGATCATGGTATGGTTCAGAATATAGAGAGATATTTCCTTTTCCAAATATTTAATGTGAGCTCTATATAATTAGTGTTAATCCATTCCCATTATAGTATCAAATTCCACCAAGGGAAGGTCACGTGATTCTATGGAATAATCTTCCCATATACGCTAATAGGAGAAGAGTTTGATACTTTGGATGGATTGATCACACCACTATATGTTTTTATAGATATCTCTACTTCAAGGTATTGGGGTTTTGATTCAATAGTTCTAGAAAACATGCCAGATATAAAGGAATGCATAAAACTAGAATCAAATAAAAAAATTCCATTCTTGAGTGAATAGTAAGTGTACCTTATATGACTTAATTTTAATATTCCACATCAGTGGTAGTAGTGGTATAATATTTCCCTTTATCCTTTGGATTTGGTGGTTTCTGATGATGATTACCCTCAAAGACTCATGGTTTAGTGCACTGGATTTCAGAGTTACCTTGCTCCCTACAGTTGAAGAATTGAACCATGGGTGGTTCCTTACTTTACTCCATCACATTGGTTGACTTCTTCATGCATATTCGACATTCATGAGCTTAATGACCTTATCTTCCACACTTTAATTATTACCCCATTAATTTGAGATAATCCCCAAGACGTTTCTTCCTATATTTTTGACATGTTAGATATTTTTGACATGTTTGTGGTTATATATTCCTTCCTCCTTTTTCATTAAATCTGCTATCTTGAAACTCTCTCTCATTTATATCTTCATAAACATGAGAACATTATTTAAAATTCATATATACTTTGATATCACATCAAACTACTTCTTCATAACTCCTAAGGTTTCTGATATCTAGATCCTTTCTGAGGTTTTATTTTATACCACAAAATAATCTATTTATTTTTTCTATCATTGTTGATAAAAAAATCTTGAGGTGTATCTTGCAAGCCTTCTGAAAATTTCCTAGGAAGTCACAACAGATTCACCGTCCTTTTTCTTAAGATCTAGGAAATCTCTATCGATATTTTTTTGAAGAGTTCAAGGAAAATACTTGTTATGAAATAACTTCTCAAAGTCTTCCCACTCAATTTCTTTCATTTCACCCTTCATCTTGGTATTATTTATCAACATCCACTATTCATCAGCCTCTCCATCTAAATTATAGACATACAAGGTGGATTTATCCTTCTCGAACAATGGAGCACAGAAAATATCTTCTCCATTTATTTAACCCATTATTCTGCAACAAGTGGATATGAATATCCACTAAACTTCGGTGGTCATTGTTGCATAAGGGACTCGATGGTCTATTGATCCTTCTTTGTTGAAGGTGGATGTTCCATGATTCAAGTTATTTTTCATATCATGAGAAAGATAGGTAAGAATCACCCTGATTTTTTTAGCTCCACCTATCATTGTATGTGGGATGTCATTCATACAATCAGTTCATTATCCCTCACATGTGTTGTTGGTTTGGTTTCTCCTGATTCCCATCATTTTCTGAAATAGAAAAGGTTTAAACAAAATGTAAGTAAAAAAAGAATGAATAAATAATTTATTCTTATGTGAAAATTAATTCTAAATTCATATATTATCGTATCTCTATGTTAAGATTTTTTCTCAAATAATGTTTCTCAGACCAATAATTAATTTAGTTATATTTCATTCATAATGGTTTGTATAAAGCTTGTGATTAACTGAAGCATAACACCTAGGAGTTTCAAACCAGGCATGCATCAAGGCCTCTTTTTCATGTACTAGGTGAAGATCAAGTTACTCAATCCACCCTTTTGGGTTATTACCCCTAGGTACATATGTATATAAGCCACATCCACTTGTAGTATTAAAATAGGGATTTTATTGATCAAAAACCACAAGCTATTATACTTTACCAAAATATAGGATGTTTACCAATACTGGAACTTATCCTTATGGTTTTCAATAATGTTTTATAATCCTAATTACCAAATTAACTAAAATTTTCTCTAATACCAACTATAGTGACCCAAATTCTTTTTACATGACCATGACATAGTTTTTAAGATAAACAACATAAAATTGATACAATCCATGATCTATTGTTTTAGTATCTTGGGAAAATTAGGATCATACATCACTTTTACATAATAAACATAAACATTATTTAAATCCTTATTCTTAATCCTCCTAAAAGATCTCACATTCTTCTTAATACATGTAATCACCTAAGGAAATACATCAATGAGAGGGGTTAGATAAAATTTCTATAAGGTAAGGAACAACATAGAAGGAATAAGAGACATGAATCAATAGTGCATGGGTGGGCATAATCATCATCATCATTTCATAAGAATGGGATCATCATCATAATCACGAGGGAAACATTTGATAAAGTCGTGAAATTTGAAATATTCATAGTAATGAAACTTCATAACAAATTTGTCAAATACCATACATAGTTGTGAGAAAATCTAGCATCATTTTCACACATTACATATGTTCATAAATCATAACATCATAATTTTGAAAAAATATAGCATCATATTCACACATAATACACATAATATCATGAGATATATCATATTACCCAATAAATTGGAGGTGTATATAATTTTAGCCCCAGTATTCACATCATAAAATGATCATAATCATGCATGCCACATGGAAAGACAACATATAACAATCATAATCATGAAATAAACCCATGGAAAGTAATGGATTTCATAATGGTGTCATAAATCATAATTTAAGTAATAACTTTTGGGGATCCCAAATTAATAAGGGGGTCATATTTTGGCATAAAATATCATTTTTCTTTGAAGAAGAAAAAAATAAATAAGAGTTAAAGAGATGTTTTAAAAAATAAACTATTTTTCAAAAATATATTTGTAATTGGCTTAGAAGTCCTTTCAATGTGGTAAAAACATGTATATACCTAGAAAGATAAGGTATGAAATTGTGAAAGTATGCTTTAAGGATAATATAGGAACATCCATACTGAGAATGATGTGAAAGGGAAGATAACCCAAAAAGAAAGAATTGGGTTTGAGAATCCCCATACCTTAAATCCTACTTTATTTCATCGGTTTTATGTCTCCTGAATAATAAACGTAAGTTTATTAAAACATGGTACCATAATTGAATTATGTTCACTTTTTTCACTGTTGATCAATTATAATCATGGGATTATATTTATGGCGCCTAAGTAGTCCTTCAGTTCAAATTTTTTTCATAACTATATGAAAAACCTAAAAGGAAAGATGTATTTTAAAATCATAGTAGTAGACTATATGATAGGGTGGAGAAAAGCACTCAAAACACACCTATTTTGCAAGAGTTCACTAGAAAGTATTGGGTGACTGGGTTCTTGATCATTTGCAGACGCTTTTCACGATTTCCTGAAGTAGATAAACAATGTTTTTGTAGAAATTTAACTACAAAAATGATTCAAAATAATGAGAGGGGTGACCAAATAGGAATTCAATTATTTTAGAATCGACCACACTTACACATAATGCCATAGAAATGCTTGGATGTCCTCGAAATCTGAACATGTGGCTTAACTTCAAAGAGGACACCCTTTAGGGTTCTAACATAGAATACTCTCACCCTACCGACCTTATTGAGTGACTATCAATGATAGCTAATAAATCATACACATATAAGAAAACATGAGGGAATTTAGAAATCATTAAAAAATAAAATTGAAAAAAATAGAGAAGTTGTAAAAGGATGGAAAAAGGATTCAGGGATACTGGTTCATATCAAACTAATGTTTCCATAATTCATTTATCTTGGGACTGTATTTTTTACCAACACGGTCTTTTCTAAAAAAAATTATTTAATTTGGTAAAATAGAAAATCAGATACAAAAAATGTTGAAGGGATCCAATAGAAATACAAAACGATTTCGAGTGTGTAATGGAACAATTTTCATAGCCAATCCTATGTCTTTACAAGATTTGGTGGAAAGGCCATCCAAGATTTATGCACAACGTAGGAAGGGAGCTAATTTTCCACATTCAATTCAAAAAAGAATGAGCTCATGATAGGTATATCAGTGATATTAATGTAGGGTGGGGAAAACATGTAAATACTTTGTTAGTTATTTAGTTTTTTAGTTTGTTAGAAATTTGTTTGGAAGGGGTGTCTATAAGGTTCTAGTGGAGTTCGTAAATAATGGACTTGTGGGATGTATGGGGGAATGATTGTATTTGGAGAGTTAGAAGCTACTGCTGATTGGTGGGTTAGGCCACAGGCCTTGGGAGATGTGCCTTCTAGAGAGATATGTCTCCTTCTTCACTCCTCTCCCTCTTCTATTACTATATTTTCTTCTTCCCTTCTTCTTCTATATCATATTTTAATGTAATTTATATTGTATTTAATTGAAGTGCCACCTATTATTCTCTCTCTCTACCTATTTATTCCTATCAATTGGTTGTTTCATTGAGAGATTTATAGAGAGGGAAAATGACAAGAGATAGTTTCTTGAATATGAGTTTTCAGAAGCAATCGTAGAAGCTTGAACCAATTTGTAAGAGAAGCATGACAGGTATAGGAACTCAAGATAGTTTTGGAAAAAAATATGACGGGGCCAAGGAAAACGATGTCAAAGGTTCGAAAAAAAACTACGGTAGAACATATGAATAAGATTCTAGTGACTATGGATGATATTCAGATGGAGAAACCTGAATTTCGATTATTACTAGAGAAATTTTCTGCCCGACAAGAAGAAATAAGAAACCAGAGTGTAGGAGTGGTGACATATCAGAATGACTCTACTCCAATTGGGTCAGAGGAGTTTTCCAAGATAGAGGAAATATTTCTAAACCATGTTTGATCAAAAGAGAGAGGACAGAAGCCACAAGAGTCACTACGAGCCAAGTATTATGAGGTGCAAATTGTCCAGATGACACCAGTGAACGATGTAAACTTAAAAACTCTAAGGAAAAAACTGTATAAAAATGGAAAGTTGTGGGTGGAATCTAGTTAGGAATTTTTAGATGAGAGTGTAAAGGGTTTTCTAAAACTATGTTAGATTGTCTCTTCTTTTGTGAAGGTGTCGAGGAAGGAGGCAATGACTGCAGCAATTGCAGTACCGCTGGCTTCAACCTTACTCTCAGAGGTGCTCACATCCATTATTCTATCTTAAATAATAAAGTAAGACTGCAAGGGAGGTTGGGTGGTTGAAAGGGCTATAGTAGGGAGTTACGAAGAGCTATAAGTGGAAATTGTTGGTATTGAGATTCGTAAAGAATGTCCACACAGTAAAGAGAAATAGTGTGAACTTAATATTTTTGCTATGAAGGAATGGAAAGAGGCCATTATAGTCAAAGAGATTACTCTGGGGAGGATTGTAAGTATGATGGAAGCGTGAGAGACTGAAGACATTTGCAATAAATCCAAGCTGCATTCAGCCCTTGTATCTTACAATCAAGCTTCATGGTTGTCAAGGACACCACTAAACCCTCCAACATGGACATGTTTGGATGTTTGTCACTTTGGAAATGACAAAATGGCACCATACGAAATGCTGAGAAAACATCTCATGACAAAAGTGGGAATTCCTTATAGTATCACCTTCTCACCTTATAGACAAGGAGGTTTTAAGATGGCATAATTTATAGGTATATGGGTGATAATAATGTAGGGTTGGTAAAATATGTAAATGCTTTGTTAGTTTGTTAGTTTGTTTGAAAGTTATTGGGGGCGGGGGGTTGTTTAGAAGGTTCTAGTGAAGTCCATAAATAAGGGACTTGTGGGAGATGTGCTTTTCAGGGAGATATTTCTCCTTCATTCTTCTTCCTCTTCCATTCCTACTTCTTCTTCTTCTTCCTTTCTTCTTCTATCTCTTCTTTTAATGTAATTTCTACTATATTTAATTGAAATCCCAACTGTTATTCTCTCTCTCCCTATTTATTCCTATCAGCTCATGGATCCAATAAGAAGTTAACAGAATCCATTGAAAACAATATCCATGAAGATTTTTGTGTTAACAAGTAAATGACACCACACTTCCCATGCGCTCTCAGGAATCCTAAGACGACACCCGCAAAAGTTTGTGTTGTTCCCAAGAGACAGACTACTCTAAACATGTCATAAGTCAGTTCAAAAAATTATTCCAGAGTTTATAGATGTCGAAATGGAAACCATACCTCACAATGAGGTAGGATTATTTATTTATAGATGATAAAATAAGTAAAATAGATAACTCTCACTAATGTGAGACATGAATATTAAAAATATCTAATACTCTTAACACTCCCCCTCAAGCAGAGACATTTATTTATCATGCCTAACTTGTTACATAAAAATTAGACACATGGTAAATGCACCCCTTTTGTGAGAATATCTAAAAGTTGATCATAGGTTGTGAACATGGCCTAATGTGATATTATTCTTCTCAAACTTTTCTAGAAATAAGTTATATCAACTTAAATATTCTTTTTGTGCTCATGAAATACTGGATTTTTGGAAATCTTGATATCAGATTAATTGTCACACAAGATATGTGTCAGTTTCATAAAAAATATAATCAATATTCTGTAGAATTTATTGTGCCCAAATAGTCTCTGTAGTCACATATGTCATTGAACAATACTCTGACTCTGCACTTAATCGGGAGACAACCGTTTACTTCTTTCTTCTCCATGAGATCAAATTTTCTCCAAAAAACACTAAAAAACCAATCATATATATCCTAGAAAAGAAAAATCCTTCATAATCTGCATCACAAAATGCCTCAATATCTTTATTTCCATGATCAGAATATAGAAGAATTAAACATGCATTGGGTTTTTGTTAGGGGATTCCATAAACTGTCTTTGCTAACAACATAAGCAATATCGGGTCGAGTCATCATCAAATACGTAAGATTCCCAACAAGTTGTCTATATCTATCGGGTGAAGGAAACATCTTGGTGTCAATATAAAGTGATTTTTCTCTAGGTTTGAGGGGTGAGTAAACCGAATGAAATCGAGTCATTCCAGTCTACTACAAAAGATAAATAATATACTCTATGAGATAGAAAAATATCGGTACATATGGAGGCCTCAATCCCCAAGAAATGTCACAGTGGACCCAAATCCTTCGTGTGAAAATTCTAATGAAGAATTTGAGTCGATCAATGTCGACAGTATCACTTTCAGTAATGAAAATGTCATCCACATAGTGTATCAAGATAATGTTGTCTCTTTTAGTATTTATGATAGAAAATAGAAGAATTTGTTATTCTTTGATACATGTCAAAGCTAAGCACAACGGTGAAAAAGAACTCTAACCAAGCACGAGATGAGTGTTTGAGGTTACACAATGATAGGAAAATGTGAAAACCTTGAAAGAATACCCCTGAGAAACAAAGTCTGGTGGTTTCTCCATATAAACTTCTTTATCAAGAAAACCATGAAAAAAACATTTTTAACATCCAGCTGATCAAGAGGCAAGTGATAGGTGTAACGTCCCAGTTCTGGAAGCCGCCCAGAGGTGCCCCACCTTACCTGGTTGGTCACATGGCCTCAAGCACATTTCCCCGAACTCCAGAGGCTTCCGAGTAGTAGAGAGGGTATTGGGTGTGATAGTTGGGAAACTATGCACTCATTGGAAGAGTGCACACCAGAAGTAAACAAACATACAAGAGCGGAAGCATTAATAATTTCATGTAACGACCCAATGTTTTTAATGGAAATTACCTTCTTATAAATATGCCATAAAATCACATAATAATGAACTATTAAGTGATAAGTTACCTTTAAATATAATTTTGTCAATTCGTTGTTTGGAATTTTGAAAATCTAACATACACAGTTGTGTTCAAGATGTTTTTTTAGAGTCTAATAAAACAAAAATAATTTTTGATGAGTAGTGAAATACTGCAATTTACAAAATTAAGCTAAATAAGTTAATTATGGAGTTATGTGTGATGTTATGCTGATGTAAGCCCACTTGGTTAGGGATTAAATTATAAAATTAATATTTTTGGTCATAGAATACTTACTATTCTTTGTCTTGGGAGGAATTAATAAACTAATGAATTTTATATTAAGAAAACCCCTCTCTCCTCCACTATAAACCCCCCCCCCCTTCACTCCCTCTTTTCTCCACACATCTCAAGTTCCAAGCCTTCTCTAAATTATTCCCAAATCTCTCCCCAAGCTCCTTCCCCACGTCCAAGTATTTCTGGTCTTTCCAAAAGACCAAAATCAAACACCCTAAGAGGAGTCTCAAAGAGAGGAGATCAAAGGGTAAGAACCCTCTTTCGTTTTCAAGTGTTTTGTTTTCATTTCCTTTCTTTTCTTATACCCTCTTCCCCATCCCTTATCCAAAAGGCATGAAAGCTCCATAATCTCATATATTATTTATTCTAGTCATTTTTATGGAAAATTTCAAGCATTATGCTTCTCCTCCACTCCCTCACGTTCTTTAATTAAAACATCATCCGAGATGAGTCAAATTACCTACATCTTGGATAATGTGTTTTCAAATTATTTTATCATTTTTTTTCTAGTCATGAAACCATTTATGTTATGGTTGAACCAGATTATTATATTTTTTATATGTACTATTTAAGGTTCTATAATCCACATACACTCATGATATAAAACAATAATACAAAACAAGTCAATTATGGGCAAAAACGTTAAGATTGATTCAGGTTTTTATCATTAATGTTTAATGTAAAGGTTCTCTTTCACTCTAATTAACCAAATGAATTATAACCATGTAACCTAATATATGTCCACTAATGTTATATAACTTCCATTATGGACAACTACTTTCATCTTAGAATTTATTTGAACCCAAATACAATTGAACTGATCATTAAAACAAATGAAACAAACGGACCCGCACAATGAAATTGAACCTCATAATCAACCAAGATGGGTATAAATGAACATAAAAAGGTTATTATAAATCTTTTAATTTTAGATATGGTTCTGGAACTATTTATTAACAAACCTAATTTTACTATTCATGTCATTAATATCAAGTGGAGAACACCAATGGGCCTAAGGTAAGGGATCCTCTCAATTTCACTCTTATTCAAGATTGTTCACTATGTTAAGACATGTTGTGTGTAATTATTAATTATGGGGTATGATTTCGCACCTCCCCCATAATACCATCTTTATTTATAAGTGATGATAATTCCCTTTCCTCTCTCACTAAGCCCCCCTCAAGTACTCCCGATACCATGCCGATAGTCCGTAAAGAATTCTACCCGAACCTCTTTTATTCCTTCGGGTTGTCTTATCTACCATTCTACCAAAATGATGTTATCTTATATTTTCTTGGGCATACTCTAAATGTTTTGTAAATGTTCCAAGTCTATTTATCAATACTCTTTCATCACTTTCTTTCGGAGATATGCATGATTTTAAGTGATTCTCTCCTCATTACTTCCCGATAAGTGAACCCGTTTTTAGGGAACTTCCAGAATTCTTTCCTATTATCAAATGTACTATAACCTCTATTTTAAGTCACCTTTGTCCTTATAAAATCAGTATTTTTATTATGAAAACCCTCATGATTTACTTATGGTTTTATAAAAAATATTATGCCACTTTTCATTTTAAGAGATATTCGATGTTTCCATAAACCGCACTAAAACGTTTTGACTCCAAGTTTCCTAAAATCTATTTTTACATGTTATCACTTCAGTTTGTTATATCTTATCATGATTTATTCCTTTATACGTTATTAATGTCTATTTATGATTTAATTCCTTTGTTTCATGGACTCTTGTATGTTATGCCCCTTGTTATTATGCTTCATGACGTTATTGTGTGCCCATTTCTTTCCTTGGGTACTCTTATGTTTATGTATGATTGAGGTTCTTCATGTGGAAAGAATATACATGAATAAGCATAGATGGGTGCACCCAGATAGCACTCCAATGCATTGGGTAAAGTTAATGTATCATGAGAAGATTATGGGCAAACAGTTCGGGCGGTTAGCCTTGGCTTGTGCTACTATGGAAAAAGAGATTGGCAGTTAACCTTGACTCATACTAAAGTCTTGTTTAAAGTTATTGCCACCTCTCTATGAAACTATGATTATATAATATCATGCTCATATGATCCCATGATTATTTTATCCCATGTTTTTATGATCCCATGTTTATATGTTATTATTCCATATGTTCCATGATTCCAATATCATTATGTCAAGCCTCTTAACTCATGTGATTAAAGTTTATTCTTATGTTCTTTCCCTTACTGGGATTTTTAGCTCATCCTTTTGTTCATGTGTCCCCCAGGGTACCCTATGCAGATGTAAGGGCTCAAAGGAAGTTAGGAGATCATCATGAAGATTAAATAAAGAAGTGTTTTTTAGAACATGTTTTATGTCATATGTACCTAGTCTTCCAAGACACTAGACTTAACGATCCTTGGCTTGTACTCTGATGATGAATTATGTTTAAAAACATGAAATGTTATGTGTAAAAGGCCAGGGTCTCTATAGTTGGTATCATAGGATGTTATAGTTATTTTTGGAGATTAGGAGTAGAGCACCATAGTGAGAAACTTAAGGATGAGACTAAGTATTAGAAAACATTCCCAAATTTTTGTGAGTATTGAGTAAGTGGTTTATCAAGAAAATACATCCCTGTCTGGATACGAGCAGGTAGAGGCGGGTATGGCACATATGTATCTTAGGGATAAAACTAGAAAACACCATTTTGAGCTAGACTTGAACGAGAACTGGTGAACGACAACGGGCCTTGCGGCACTCTTGGGTACGACACTCCCGGGGGATATGCTTTGGTAGATTCATGAGCTTAGTACAAACCATTATTAGGGGAAAAAGACCATTAGAATATAAGTTAAGAAATAGATTGAGGATAACCTAGATATAAACCTAAGGAATCACAAGTTAGGACATACTTCTTCTTTATAAGTTCATCCTTTTATGTTCAAAGTTTCCTTTTATGCTCAATAGCTATGTATTCAAGACCTCTAATTATATGTTCTTTCTCTTAGTTAATGGATAGAAATAGAAGAACATGTACCAACAACCAACGTGATAGGAAATGTGATGATTTCCCTAATGATATGCCTGAGGTGATGGAATCAGGTGCTCAAAACTTCATGGAAGTACTTGATCAGCTGGATCAAGTTATGAATAATAACTTGAATCATGTGCAACGTTCTCCTCCTCCAAGGAAAGATCAAGTTGTCGTGGAATCCTTCATGCAATAAAGGCCTCCCATGTTTAGCGGATCTTCTGATCCCCTCCTCGCGGAACAATGGATTAACTCCATTGAAAAGATATTTTTCCGTCCTCCAGTGCTCGGAAGAAGAGAAGGTGGTACTGGCGGTCTATCATTTTTATGGGGAAGCTGATCAGTGGTGGACACTGATCAAGAATACAAATTCCCTAGAGGAAATCGATTCCATAGATTGGGAGTAATTCAAGAGGATGTTTTTTCAACAATTTTTTTTCCTCGAACCCTCTCTCTCAGGATGGAAAGAGAGTTCCTTGGACTCAAGCAGAAGGAAGATGAGTCCATTGAGGCGTATGAAGAAAACTTTACCAGGCTTGCAAGGTACGCCTGTGGCTCTATCATGAACACCTAAAGCAAGGTAGATCTCTTCTTTAGAGGACTAAAGCCGAGTCTACGAAAATAATTGGCGATTCGAGACTTCGACAGTTATGAGGACATTGTCTATTGTGCCCTTAGGGTAGAAATGGAGATTGGAGACTCTCAGTGGTCTCATGGGCCCAGTGATAAGAAGTAGAAAATAGAAAAAAACATGGGTGTTCCATCAAACAAATCCCATGATGGAAAGAATCCCAACTTTACCCTTTACAAAAATTGTGGGAAGAAGCATCCTAGTAACTATATGAAGGGAACCAAGAACTACTTCAAATGTGGAAAGTTTGGTCATCTAGCCAAGAACTGCCAAAGGGATATGAAAAATCCCCCTAATGTTGAGGAAGAAAGGAAGGTTTAGATCAACACTCAGCCTGCAGTGCGGTGTTAAAACTGTAGGGATCTTGGTCATTATGCGAACAATTGCCCTAAGCCGAGGGTTGTTGGAGGCAATCAACGACAAACTCCAAGGAAACAAGGAAGGGCTTATGCTATCACTACTACTGAGGTGGAGCCGGAAAATGATGCGGTGACAGGTACACTTGTTATTCATTCAAGAATAGCGAACATACTATTTGATTCTGGTTCTACACATTCTTTCATATCTTTCTTGTTTAGTAGAACTATTCAAAAACCACCTCAAAATTTTGAGGAAAAGTTATACGTGAGAACAGCTAATGGGGAAATTATTGCATCCATGGTTTATAACTCCTCCCTGGTTAACGTTTGTGGACTGAACCTCCCAGCAAATCTCTTCATACTTCCTTAGTGGAGCTTGATGCTATCTTGGACATGTATTGGCTATCTTTGTACAAGCCCAACATCAACTGTCGTGAAAGGGATATCACTTTTCACATCCCGAAGAATCCTCTGATTCTTTACAAGTGTAAGGAGGAAGATGAATCTCCTTTAGAATCATCATCTCAAGATTGGATACTGCTTCCTTGTGAACAAGCATATCTAGGTCAAATGATTGAGACAAAGGAGAGAATAATTCTTGAAGACATTCCCATCGTGAGGGATTACACTGATGTATTCCCTGAGGAGTTGTCTGGTCTTCCTCCAGACTGAGAGGATGAGTTCTCAATTGAACTTATCCCTGGATCTCTGCCAATATCAAAGACACCTTACAGAATGGCCACCATAAAGCAGGAAGAGTTCAAGAAGCAGTTACAGGAGAATATGGAGAAGGTTTTTGTACACCCGAGTGCTTCATTGTGGGGTGCTCCAGTCCTCTTCATCAAGAAGAAATATGGATCGATGCGTCTCTGCATTGATTATCGTGAGCTCAATAAAATCACGATAAAAAACAAGTATCCCCTTCCATGGATAGATGACTTGTTCGATCAGCTACATGGGGCCAGTTATTTCTCTAAGGTGGACCTTCGGTCAGGATATCACCAACTAAAGGTAAGGAAGGAAGATATTCCCAAGACTACCTTTCGAACAAGGTATAAACACTATGAGTTCATAGTGATGTCCTTCGGACTCACTAATGCTCCAGCAATTTTCATGGATTTAATGAATAGATTCTTTAGATATTACCTTGGAAAATTTGTGGTAGTCTTTATTGATGATATTCTGATATACTCCAAGAGAAAGGAGGAACATGAGGATCAATTGAAAACTGTGTTAAAGACTTTGCGAAGGGAGAAGTTGTATGCAATGTACAGTAAATGTGAGTTCTGGATGGAGGGAGTATCATTCCTTGGGTATGTTATCACTAGAAAAGGGATATCTGTGGACCCTTCCAAGACATAGGCAATTGAAGAGTGGCTCAGGCCAACTTCTGTAATGGAGATCCGCAACTTTTTGGGTCTAGCTGGGTATTATCGATGATTCGTGAAGAACTTTTCATGACTGTCAAACCCAATGACCAAGCTGACACGGAAGGGAGTAAAGTTTGTCTGGATACAGGAATTTGAAGACTATTTTAAGGAGTTGAAAAAGAGGCTTATCACATCACCAGTACTCACGCTCTCTACCAGTGGGGAACTCTTTGTGGTGTATAGTGATGCTTCTAAGAAGGGATTAGGTTGTGTGCTAATGAAAAATGATAAAGTGATAGCCTATGCCTCAAGGAATCTGAAAGTCCATGAGAAAAACCATCCAATGCTTGATCTAGAGTTAGCAGCTGTGATCTTTGCCTTGAAAATATGGCAGCATTATCTATATGGGGAGAAATGTGAGATATATACTAACCACAAGAGTATCAAGTATATATTCACACAGAAAGAGCTTAATATGCACCAGAAAATATGGATAGAGCTCATCAAGGATTACGACTACTCAATCCACTACCATCATGGTAAGGCAAATAAGGTGGTAGATGCTCTAAGTAGAAAGGATCCAACATCTTTATCAATGTTGAGAATTGAAAAGGATCCGATCTTCATAGATTTGAAAAGGATGGACATGGGAATCATTAAGGGAGGAACATCATCAATCCTTTTTCAAATGATTTCTAAACCATCCCTCTTGGGGAAAATGAAGGATGGTCAAAGAGAAGATGTGGAAATTCAAAAAAAGGTGGAATCTATTAAAAAGGGGAAATCCTCCGATTTCAAAATTGATGAGGAAGGAGTAGTAATATTTGGGACACGATTGTGTGTACCATCTGATCCAGAGATAAAGAAGGAGCTATTGAATGATACACATAGCTCAACCTTCTCTATCCACCCAGGGAGCACAAAGATGTATCCTGATCTTTGAGAAAACTTTTAGTGGGACAATATGAAAAGGGAGATTGCTGAGTATACATCAAAGTGCCTTGTATGTCAACAAGTGAATGCTGAGAGACAAAAGTCTAAGGGGATGATGCAACCACTACCCATACCAGCATGTAAGTGGGAGAACTTTACCATGGACTTTGTCACTAGACTTCCAAGGACATATAGAGAAAATAATTCTATATGGGTCATTGTGGATCATCTTACGAAGAAATCTTACTTTATCGCGATTCGAGAGGACTTATCATTGGATAAACTTGAATGGGTTTACATCAAAGAAGTGGTAAGGCTGCATGGAGTACCACTATCTATTGTATCCTACCGTGATCCGAGATTCACCTCAAAGTTTTGGAAAAGTCTCCAGCATGCTCTGAGCACTGAACTGAACTTCAGTACGACCTATCATCCTCAAACTGATGGCCAGTCTGAGCGAACTATTCAAACACTGGAAGACATGTTGAGAGCATGTTCTATGGAATTCAAAGGAGGATGGGACCAACATCTTCCACTGGTTCAATTCTCATACAACAATAGTTTCCACTCGAGCATCCAAATGGCACCATATGAATCCCTTTATGGGAAAAGGGGTAGAACACTGGCATGTTGGGATGAAGTCGGTGAGCGTAATCTACTAGGACCTGAAATGGTTTAAGAAATAGTGGAGAAGGTGAAAACCATTCAGCAGCATATCAAGGCAGCCCAAAGTCGACAAAAGAGTTATGCAGATAACGGTCGACGTGACCTTGAGTTCAAAGTCGGAGAGATGGTATTTCTATGAATATCTCCGTGTAAGAAGTTCACGAGGTTTAGGAAAAAAGGGAAGTTAAGTCCCAGGTACATCGGCCCCTTCAAGATCCCTAATCGAGTTGGGGCTGTGGCCTATCGACTGGCACTTCCACCTACCATGTCGAAAGTACATGATGTCTTTCATGTATCCCTCTTAAGGAAGTACATACCAGACCCTTCACATGCACTCTCTTCAAAGGTGGTACAATTGGATGATGACCTTTCCTATAAGGAGCAACCATTGAAGATCTTGGATCGTAGAGACAAAGTTCTACACAACAAGACTACTCATCTGGTCAAGGTACTATGGAAAAACCATAAGTATTAAGAGGAAACATGGGAACTGGAGGAATCAATGAAGGAAAAGTACCCACATCTGTTTTTGGCATAGAATGTAAAATGAAATTTTAGGGGCGAAATTTCCTAAGGGGGGAAGAATGTAACGACCCAATGTTTTTAATGGAAATTACATTCTTATAAATATGCCATAAAATCACATAATAATGAACTAATAAGTGATAATCTACCTTTAAATATAAGTTTTTCACTTAATTGTTTGGAATTTTGAAAATCTGACATACACAGTTGTGTTCAAGATGTTTTTTTGGAGTCTAATAAAACAAAAATAATTTTTGATGAATAGTGAAATACTGTGATTTAAAAAATTAAGCTAAATAAGCTAATTATGGAGTCATGTGTGATTTTTTGCTGATGTAAGCCCACTTGGTTCGGGATTACATTGTAAAATTACTATTTTTGGTTATAAAAGACTTACTATTCGTTGTATTGGGAGTAATTAATAAACTAATGAATTTTATATTAAGAAACCCCATCTATCATCCACTATAACCCCCCCCCCCCCTTCACTCCCTCTTTTCAACACACCTCTCAAGCTCCAAGCCTTCTCCAAATTCTGCCAAAATATCTCCCCAAGATCATTCCCCACGTCCAAGGCTTTCTGGTCTTTCAAAAAGACCAAAATCAAAGTCCCTAATAGGAGTTTCAAAGAGAGGATATCAAAGGGTAAGAACCATCTTTCGTTTTCAAGTGTTTTATTTTCATTTCCTTTCTTTTCTCATACCCTCTTCCCCTTCCCTTATCCAAAAGGAAAGAAAGATCCAGAATCTCATATATTCTGGATGCTAGTAATGTTTATCAAAAATTTAAATCATCATGCTACTCCTCCTCTCCCTCACATTCTATAATAAAAACATCGTCTGAGATGAGTCAAATTACTGACATCTTGGACAATGTGTTTTCAAATTATTTTATCATTTTGATTCTGGTCATGAAACCATTTATATTATGGTTGAACCAGATTATTATATATGTTATATGTCCTATTCAAGGTTCTGTAATCCTCATACACTCATGATATAAAACAATAATACAAAACAAGTCAATTATGGGAAAAAACGTTAAGATTGATTCAAGTGTTTATCATTAATGTTTAACGTAAAGGTTATCTTTCACTCTAATTAACCAAATGAATTATAACCATGTATCCTACTGGATTTCCACTAATTTTATATAACTTTAATTCTAGACAACCATTTCATCTTACAATTTATTTGAACATAAATACAATTGAACCGATCATTAAAATAAATGAAACAAACGGACCTGAACAATGAAATTGAACCTCGTAATCAACCAAGATGGGTATAAATGAACTTAAAAGGCTTATAATTAATCTTTTACATTTAGATATGGTTCTAGAAATATTTATTAATAAACCTAGTTTGACTATTCAGGTAATTAATATCAAGTGGAGAACACCAACGAGCCTAAGGTAAGGGATCCTCTCAAGTCCCCTATTGGTGGTGGGGTGGTAAGGGTTTGGGGGGTGAGGGGTAGGTTGCAGGGTCAAGTCCTCGGGCTTGCGATTTAATGTAATTTTCTTACTTGCGTGTGTGCCGCTTTCGCGGTTGTACCCAATTTTTGAAGATTGTTCACTATTTTAAGACATATTGTGTGTAATTATTAATTATGGGGTATGATTTCTCACCTCCCCCATACTGACCTCTTTATGTATAAGTGATGAGAATTCCCTTTCCTATCTCACTAATCCCCCTCAAGTACTCTCGATACCATGCTGATAGTCCGTAATGAATTCTACCCAAACCTCTTTTATTCCTTCAGGTTGTCTTATCTACATTTATACCAAAATGATGTTATCTTATCATTCCTTGTGCATAATATAAATTTTGTGTACATGTTCCAAGTATATTTATCAAGACTCTTTCATTACATTATTTTGGGTATATGCATGATTTTAAGTGATTCTCTCCTCATTACTTCCCGATAAGTGAACCCGTTTTAAGGGAACTTCCCGAATTCTTTCCTATTATCAAGTGTACTCTACCCTCTATTTTAAGTAACCTTTGTCCTTATAAAATCAGTATTTTTATTATGAAAACCCTCCTGGTTTACTTCTGGTTTTATAAAAAATATTATGCCGCCTTTCGTTTTAAGAGATATTCTATGTTTTCTTAAACTGCACTAAAACGTTTTGACTCAAAGATTCCTAAAAACTATTTTTACATGTTATCACTTCATTTTTTTTATCTCTTGTCATGATTTATGCCTTTATATGTTATTAATGTCTATTTATGATTTAATTTCTTTCTTTCATGGACACTTGTATGTTACACCCCTTGTTATTATGCTTCATGATGTGATTGTGTGCCCATTTGTTTCCTTAGGTACTCTTATGTTTATGAATGATTGAGGTTCATTATGTGGCAAGAATATACATGAATAAGCATAGATGGGTGAACCCAGATAGCACTCCAATGCATTGAGTAAAGTTAATTTCTCATGAGAAGATTATGGGCAAACAGTCCGGGCGGTTAGCCTTGGCTTGTGCTACTATGGGAAGCGAGATTGGCAGTTAGCCTTGACTCATACTAAAGTATTGTTTAAAGTTGTTGCCACCTCTCTATGAAAATATGCTTATATAATATCATGCTTATATGATCCCATGATTATTTTATCCCATGTTTTTATGATCCCATGTTTATATTTTATGATTCCATATGTTCCATGCTTCCAATATCATTATGTCAAGCCTCCTAACTCATGTGCTTAAATTTTATTCTTATGTTCTTTCCCTTACTGGGATTTTTAGCTCATCCCTTTGTTCATCTGTTCCCTAGGGTACCCTATGCAGATGTGAGGGCTCAAAGGAAGTTAGGATATCATTATGATGATTAAATAAAGTAGTGTTTTTTAGCCCATGTTTTATGTAATATATACCTAGTCTTCCAAGACACTAGACTTAACGATCCTTGACTTGTACTATGATGATTAATTATGTTTAAAATCATGAAATGTTATGTTTAAAAGGATAGGGTCGCTATATGTCATACAAAAATAAACAGCGAAAGTCTAGAAATAATAAACTGGAGCACACATATATATAGAAAGATGCATGATACATATGTCTAGGAAAGCAGCCAAACAAATCACAATGTTGGAATACAAAATAATACTAAAAAAAAGTACAAGAACACAGATTAACAGGTCCTCAGCATCGCAAGCCTAAGCTTGGTCCCGTTCTCTCCAGATCCACAACATGTCAAGTACCTTAAGTAGAAGGGCACTTTCCATTATCTATACATGCAAAAACATAATTTGTATGGGCCCAAAAGCATGAACCAAATAGGGTGTGAGACAAATCCCAGTAGTCAACCACCACATGATCTGTTCCTAACAGTCAGTGAATATATGGCAGGTAAAAGTGCAGAAAATAGTAAACAGGGAAATACTCAATAGTAACAATCCGCAGTTTCAAATATCAAGCAACAACTAATCAAAGCTGATAACCAAAAAATGGTAACCATCTGGGAAGTACTCATCGCCTATCCCCTATGGTCCTACCTAGTAAGTAAGTATAAGAAACCCTTTGGGAATCACCCACAGTCTCACCCCTCTATTTCAGCTTAAAATTAGACTCTATGAGGAAGCACTCACCATCAATTCCCCCTATAGTTTCGTATCGGTAATAAAGGCTCTCTAGGGAAGCACTTACGTGAAATTCCCTATGTGGACCATGTCAAGGAACTAAAAACACTATGAGGAAGCACTTACGTCAATTCCCCCCTATGGACTCACATAATAATAATATAAAAGACACTATAAGAAAGATCTTATGTCCATTTCCCCTATGGTCTTACTACACCAGGTTCTCACGACCCTGGGTAAATCAAAAGAGCATAGCAATGCGTAACGGACAAGGTAAACCATAAGAACCACTTGGCTAACCAGTCTATAGCATATCATCATATAAGAAAATATTATCACACCAACCTATGATACTAGGCATGGGAAACAAACTACAGCCTAATAGTCAAGGCATGACCAAAACAGTCATAAAAAAACACACATGGAAAAAACATTCACAGCATAGAAATTCACCCTAATCACAATCAATTAACCATTACTCAAGAAAACAAGCATGGAATGAAAACAATAGGGCTAAAACAGTAAACATGCAATACCCTGTTCATGGGTATTGTCAATTTTGCACATATAACTCAAATACATTCAATAGAAACGTACAAACCACCTACCTCAGGGTTGGAAGATCAATATACTTGAGTCTCAGGGATTGAATCACCTTAGAATGATGAATATCTAAGAAAACATATAAAACTTTCAACAAAGGATAACTTGAGAAAGATGAGGAATCATGAAACAAAGCTCGAGTAGGAGGAGGGTCTTACCGAGGCGATCCCAATGCAATCGACGATGGTTGAATCGGGGCTTGGATGCTCAGTCGGGGGCTCAGAGGAAGATTGTGGCTGTATGGGAGCTCTCGTCCAAACTAAACCTAGAAGAATGTGTTTCTAGAGATTAGACGTGACCCGATATGTTTAATGAAGAAAAAGAAATTACACAGCGTGTACATTTGAAGTACACGACGTGTACTCAATGTTTCCATAATCCACTTTAGGCGGCCTCCAGATCACACCAACATGGGCATGTGTGTGGCCATTACATGGCCAGCACATGGCCTCCTGTGGCAACATAGTACATGGCTTGTACTCATAAAGTACATATTGTGTACTTAAGAAATTTCCAGAAATTCCTCTTTTTCTTAAAAATGATTTGAAAAAAAACATACATGAAAAGAAGGTCCGGGTTCTTACAATCTCCCCCCCTTAAATAAATTCGTCCCTGAATTTCCCTAGCATGGATTTGTAGAATAAGAAACTCCAAATAGATCTGGCCACTACAATTGTACATCAGCCTCCCTCTCCCAGGTCTCGTCCAGTACTCGCCCGTGCTGCCATAGCACTCGTACCAGAGGAACAGACTGGCCACGAAGATCCTTCATACTGCGATCAACAATCTAGATAGGATGCTCCTCGAATGATGCATCCACCTCCAACTCGACTTCCATGGGTTGGAAAGCATGAGACGGGTTTGAGAAGTAACGTAAAAGTTGAGAAATGTGGAAAACATCGTCCATATCCCAATACCTCTGAGGTAACTACAACTGATAGGCCATAGGTCCAACTCTCTCCAAGACCTCAAATAGCCTGACGTACTTTGGCGAAAGTTTACCCTATCTCCTAATACTCTTGTGTCCCAACCTCGGTGTGAAATTAAAGAAAACCTGATCCCTGACCTTGAACTCTAGAGGTCATCTCCGCTGATCAGCATAAGACTTCTGTCGAGAATCTGCAGTAGCCATCCTTTTACGAATCAACTCTATCTACTCTATAGTCTCCTGAAAAAGACGAGGTCCCAGCAAAGATGCCTCTTCTGCCTCTAGCCAACATAAGGGTGATCAGCATGACCTACCATACAATGCTTCATAAGGTGCCATCTGAATAGTTTCTTGAAAACTATTATTGTAGGAAAATTCAACAATAGGTATGGGCTTCTCCCAAGAACCCCCGAAATCCAGAATGCATGCTTGGAGCATGTCCTTAATCACTTGAATTGTACGCTCGGACTAGCCATATATCTGAGGGTGGTAAGTTGTACTCAAAAGCACCTATGTACCCAAGGCCTTCTGAAGCCCCTTCCAGACCTGAGAGGTAAAATGGGAATCCATGTATGAAATAATGTAGTATGGAACTCCATGTAGACGTACAATCTCTCGGATGTAAAACCATCCCAGCTCATCGATAATGAAGGTCTCTTTGATCCGCAAGAAGTGATCAACCTTCGTGAGTCTGTCAATGACAACCCAAACTGCATCATTCCCCTGAGGATACCTTAGCAAAACGATCACAAATTCCATCACAACATCATTCCAATTCCACTCGGGAATGGGTAACTACTGCTAAATACCTGTGGGACACTAATGCTCCGCCTTCACCTACTGACAAGTGGAACACTTTATAAAGAAACCTGAAAAATCCCTCTTCATACCTAGACACTAATACTGATGGTGTAGATCACGATAGATCTTGGTGATGCCAGGATGAACTGCCCAAATAGAGAAATGAAAGTCCCGCATCATCTCCTCATGTATGCCTGGTGGCACCCATACGCACCCCTAGAAACACAAGATCGCATCCTCGCCTATGGTCCATCTAGGAATAGGGTCCTCTCTTGAAAAAATATCCATTAGGACTAGGCCTTTAGAATCTGATAGCTGCCTCATTCACACTCGATCAAGAAGAGTAGAGGTAACAACTACAAAAGAAAGAAAAGTCTACCCCTGTCTTTCATGAATCTCCAAATGCATCTCAGAGAACAAATCCATAATCTTCTACTCACTACTGGCCTCCTGAACTTCCTGTATCTGAGTCCTCCTACTCAATGCATTATCCACTACATTGCCCTTTCCAGGCATGTATGCAAGCTCAAAGTCAAAAGACTGAATGTACTCAACACACCTTCATTGTCTCAAATTCAGATCACGATGAGTGAAAATGTACTTGAGACTTTTGTGGTTGGTGAAAACCACAAAATGATCTCTCGGAAGATAATGTCTCCAACAACGTAAAGCATGAACAACTTCCACCAACTCAAGATCGTGCGTCGGGTAATTCCTCTCATGTGGCCTCAACTACCGAGACCCATTCGCAACGACTCCTCCCCCATGAATAAGCACAACTCCCAGCCTGATACTTGAAGCATAACAGTAAACAATGTAGCTCTTTCCCGGATCTAGAAACACTAGTATCAGTGATGAAGTCAACCTCCCTTTAAGCTCCTGAAAGGATGACTCACAAGAATCTGACCATAAGAACTTCGCACCCTTATTAGTCAGACTTGTCAGTGGTGCGGCTAAGTGTGAATAGTCATATATGAAATGTATGTAGTGTCTAGCCAGTCCTAGAAAACTCAACACCTCAAATACGTTCTTTGGATACTCCTAGGAAACTACTGCTCTCACATTCTCTGGGTCTACTGACACTCCTGTCTCTGAGATAGCATGACCCAAAAAGTGAATCTGGTCCATCTAAAAGTAGCATTTTGAGAGATTATCATATAATTGATTCTCTCTCAATGTACTGAAATTGATCTCAAGATGGGTAGCATGGTCATGTCGAGTGTGAGAATACATGAAGATATCGTCCACGAAGACATCCACGAAAGAATCCTAGTATGGATGGAACACTCAGTTCAACAGTTCCATGAAAACTGCAGTCACGTTCGTGAGACCGAATGACATAAACATATACTGGTATAGAACATATTTGCTCCGGAAGGTAGTAAGAGGTATATTTGATGATCTAATGGGCAACTGATGATAAACGGACCTCAATCCAATACTCAAGAACACCCGGGATCCTCGAAGCTGATAAAAGAGATCATCAATACTCAGAAAGGGATATCAGTTCTTAACCATCAACTGGTTCAACTTCTGATAATCCACACAATGTCTGAGGGTACCATCTGCCTTTTTTGCAAAAAGGACAGGAGAACCCCAAAGAGAAGTACTGGGTCGGATAAAACACTTTTCCTGAAACTCCTCCAACTATTTCTTGAGCTCCAGAAACTCTGGTGTAGCCATCCTATAAGGAGGAATGGACACCGGTGCTTCTCCTAGAATAAGCTCAATTGAAAAGTCAACCTCATGCTCAGGAGGCAAACCTAAAAATTCCTCTGGAAAGACATCTCTGAAACAATCCCCCATTAGAGGAAAGTCCATCTATGAAGTCCTATGGTCATCCATACATAGACAAGAAATATGGTCTGTAACTCCTCCTAACCCATGATGCTCAGGTCCCACTCTTCTCTACTAGACATCCCATTCACCCTTATGAAGAAAAGATCCACCCTTTGGTAATGTGAAACTCACCCTGCAGAGATAACAGTCAACTACTTCCTAGAAGGGAACCAACCAGTCCATTACGAGAATGACATCATATCCATTCATCTCTAGGACATAGCGGTCTCATATAAAGTGACACCCACCAACCTCTAGAGGGAACTTCTTGCATTGACGTACACTAGATGTTCTTGTCAAAAACGGAGTGTCTAGCATCAAGATATCAGCAGATGAAAAGATGCAGAGCCCAAGGATCTCCACAACAGAAACAGATATAAAGCTATGGGAAGCCCCTGTATTGAAAAGAGTTGAAGATAAAACTAAGGTAACTAGGATCGTACCTCGAACTGTAGAGGGGCTAGGATCCTGCTCCTGCTGGGTCTGCTCAACTAAAAAAGTCTAGCCTGCTCCATGGCCATGTGACCTTGCATAACCACTCTGAGTTGATCCACCCTATTTTCGCTAAAAGACTGGTGACTGGTTACCATGACCATGACTTCCACCTTGGATAGAACGGCCAGAAGAACTCTAGTTCCTAGACTGGTGAGAAACTGGTGGAGCTGATCCTGTACGAGGAGTCATAGATGAACCCCTATCACCAGCTTCTGGTGAGAAAACCTGACAGAAATGCTAGAGGTGACCCATCTTGCCGTAAGATCGGCACTCCACTGGGTCTCTCTGGCACTGTGGCCTCGTATGTCTGGCCTTTCCACACAGATATCATACCACCTGGCTGCCTGAAGGCATCTCTTGCCTCCTCGCATCCCCATGCATAGACTCCCTATGTCGCTTCTTGATGTTGGAAGGAGGGATAGTAGCTCCAAATGTCGAGCCGTCCTGGCTCACTACTCCAGAATCACTCAGACTGCGCTTCGTGATCATCACCTGGTTTACAATAGAAGGTATGGAAGTCATCCTGAAGATATTCACCTGTGAGCGGATGTCCTGTCTGAGACCATCCTCAAACTTCCTTGCCAGGAACAACTCATCTCCCCCTAGGAAGGGTTTAAAATTCTGAAGCTCAATGAAAAGAGAGGAATACTCCATAACTAAAAGAGTAACCTGCACCAGACTCATGAAATCCTAGGCTCGACTGACCCTCAAGGTCTCCGAATAGAAGTATTCATAGAAGATGCACTGGAAATCCTCCCAGGACATAACTTGCTGATGTCCCGCCTATGAGATCATGTCCCACCATCTTTTGGAGAAATCCCATAGAATTTATGTAGAAAGCTTCACCCTCCTCTCTGGCGGTGTCTCCAGATTCTCAAAGATCATCAGCATGGATTCTATCCATAATGCTGCAGCCTGAGGTCCTCCATCTCCTGAGATGGTGGGAGGATGCTGCTGCTGGAAAACCTGTGTCAAGTCTACCAAAGAGGAGGTAGGTGGCGGTGCTCCCTGGAAGGTTTTCATCATCCTCACGAAGCCTTCCTTGAACTGTGCATCAACAACAATATCAAATATAACTACTGGTTCCAAGACTGACCCAACAAGAGGATCTACAGAAAGTCTCTGATCAGCCATATCTGGTGTCTGATCACTGCCCTGTAACTGGTGGACAACTGGAGGAAGTCTTGGTGGCATGAATCTACAAGGTCAAATGCACACCTTAGATCAAGTTTATCAAGGACTAAAAACTAGATGTACAGGATGGGAACAAGAGAAATAAAGCATCCATGTCTTGCAAAACATGACTACATGGTGCGTATGTCCCCTAAATAACATGTTCCATTAAGCCATTCACATGGGCATGTACTCCTACCACAACTGGTCATGTAACACACCAAACACATGGTGTGTTTTCCCCACACATGGTGTGTACTTGAACCCTCATCCCCTACTCGAGTCCTCTACACGACTAGGCCACACAGTTCACCTTAGAACGAGACTACACGGTGTGTTTGTTCCATACAAGGCGTGTACTAAACAAGATTCTCCGACCCGTGTTGTTAGTGACACGACCGAATACACATCTCACACCACACGACATATTCCAGGTGGACACGGTGTGTACCTAAAGGATTTCACCGACCCGTGTTGTTAGTTACATGTCCAGATTCCAGAATTACTCTACATGGCATGTTTAAACTGGACACGACATGTATAACTTAAGATTTATCCATCCGTTCTGTTAGTCACACGGGCGGACACCAGATCAACACCACACGACGTGCACAACCAGTACACAACATGTTCCCCCAAGAATTTCTCTATCCCATGTCTCTGCCCACACGAATTACGACATGGTTAGAGACTACATGGCGTGTATATATGGTACATAGTGTGTACTTAATAAAAACAGTTTCTTCCCAAACAGAAGAACACATGGTATGTAGCAAAAACTACATGGCGTGTATTCTGGATTTTTCCAGACATTAATCCTTAGAAACTACTCCAGAATCCAAAAAACACTGAAATTGACATTGAAAGTGCCAAATTTCGATCTTTGAGGGCCCATAATCCCCGCGAATAAAAGCTTGGCATCTTATACATGTTATAACAAGGTAAAAAAGTCAATTATCTACCAAATTCCAGTCCATGAGGGCCCATAACACCTCAATAACCAAAGTTTTGTGTTCATTCAAACAAAACCTTAAACAAACAATACCCTATCAAACGTTAGGTATTTTATCAAGGCATCTCTCACAACTGCATGAAATTGCAAATACACCCTAAATGACATGGAAAGAATGCATGATGTATGATTTCTAGAAAGTGCCTATATGTTGCATGAGATGGAATACCCTCATTTCATCGGGTTGTGACAGAAATAGAACCTTAATAACATCAACGGTAATGGATCAAAACATTTTGAATCACCTATCGGTGAAATAAAATCAACTGTAAAATTGAAAAACTCGAAAAATTTTAATAAACGATGTAGATTTCCTTTTCCCTGTACACAGGTTAGGTACTCCAGGGAATAGCTTATTACCAAGTACCTATTCCATCCTATCCTTGGCTATAGTCTCCAAACAGTAAGTCAAGAAGAAAATAATTCCTCTAATACCACTTTGTAACATCCCGATTCCAGAATTCGCCCAGAGGGCCCCCCCTCCCCCATACCCAGTTTGTCACACGGCCTCAAGTGCATTTCCCCGAATGCCAAAGGTTTCCGACTAGCAGTGAGGGTCTTAGGTGTGATTGTGGGGAAACTATAACCTCATTGCCAAAGTACAGAGTAGAAGTAAACAAACATTCAAGAGCAGAAGCAGAAATAATGTCATACAAAAATGTACATCAGAAGTCTGGAAATAATAAACTGGAGCACACATATATATAGAAAGATGCAAGAGACACATGTCAAGAAAAGCATCCAAACAAATAAAAATGCTGGAATACAAAACATTACTAAACCAAAGTACAAGAAAATAGATAAACATGTCCTCAGCATTGCAAGAATAAGCTTAGTCGCATGCTCTCCAAATCCACAACATGTCAAGTACCTGAAGTAGAAGGGCGCCTGCCCTTATCGATACCTACAATAATATAATCAGTTTTGGCTCAAAAGCATTTCCCAAATAGGGTGTGAGATGAATCCCATTAGACAACCACCACATGATCTGTGCCTAACAGTCAGTGAATATATGGCACGTAAAAGTGTAGAAAACAGTAAACTGGGAAAAAATCAATAGTAACAATCCACAATTTCAAATATCATGCAATAGCTAATCAAAGCAGATAAACACAAACAGGTAACCCTGTAGAACTACTCACAGCCTATCCCCTTTGGTCCTACCAAGTAAGTAAGTACAAGAAACCCTCTGGGAAGCACACACAGTATCACCCCTCTGGTTCAGCATAAAAGTAGACTCTCTAAGGAAGCACTCACCGTGAATTCCCCCTATAGTTTCGTATCGGTACTAAAGGCGCTCTAGGGAATCACTTACGTCACATTCCTTCTATGGCCCATGTCAAGGAACTATAGACACTCTGAGGAAGAACTTACATCAATTCCCCCTATGGTCTTGCATCGTAATAATATAAAAGACACTCTGGGAAAGCCCTTACGTCAATTTCTCTTATAGTCTTACTGCACCATATTCTCACAGCCCTGGGTAAATCAAAAGATCATAAAAATGCATAATGGACAAGTTAAACCTTAAGAACTACTTGGATAACTAGTCTATAGCATATTAGCATATCAGAAAATATTATCACACCATCCTATGATAATAGCCATGGGAAACGAACTACAGCCTAATAGGCAAGGCTTGACCAAAATGGTCATAAACAAACACGCATGGAAAAAACATTCAAAGCATAGCAATTCATCCTAATCACAATCAATTGGCCTCTACTCAAGAAAACAAGCATGTCAGGAAAAAATAGGGCTAAAACAGTAAACATGAAATACCCCATTCATGGGTATTGGAAATTTTGTACATAAAACTCAAAGACTTTCAACATAAGGGAACAAACCACCTACATCAGTGTTTGAAGATCAATATACTTGAGTCTAAGGGCTTGAATCACCTTATAACACCAAAGATCTACGAAAACATCTAAAACGTTCAACATAGGATAACTTGAGAAATAGGATTAATCCTGAAATGAAGCTTAACAAGGAGGAAGTTCTTACCGATGCGATCCCAACGCAATTGACGGTAGTTGATTCGGGGTTCAGATGCTTGGTCGGGGGCTCGGAGGGAGATTGTGGTTGTACAAGAGATCTCGGCCGAAAGAAACCTAGTAGAAGGTGTTTCTGGCAATTAGACGCGACCCAGAACATTTAATGAAAAAAAGAAAGTACACGGTGTGTATTTTGGATGTACACGGTGTGTACTCATTGTTTCCATACTCCACTTTAGGAGGAATTCAGATCACCCCCACATGGTTGTGCATGTGGCCATTACACAACTAGAAAACGACCTCCTGCGGAAACCCAGTACATGGTGTTTACTCATAAAGTACACGGCGCGTACTTCAGAAATTTCCAGAAATTCCTCTTTTTCTAAAAAACGACTAGAAAAGGAAAACATACCTGAAAAGTAGGTATGGGTTCTTACAATAGGAGGATACAAAGAGATAAATAAACGAATCGATGTCATCTTGGATACCAGAGAAAAGGTATCAAAGTAATCGATGTCATGTGTCTACACATAACTCTTGGAAACAAGTCAGGCTTCAAGACACGATTAAGAGAACCGTCTACATTGAAACACACAATATATATCCACCTGCAACCAAAAACCTATTTATCTGAAGAGAGATAGAAAAGATCCAAAATATGATTGGTTTCAAAGACCACAAGTTCATCCTAAATTTCCTTTAACTAGTCGGGATGAGATTTTATCTCAGCTACAATGCACAATGTCGAGTGAGCAACAAGTGTTGCAATAACGCCAGTGGTAGCCAAAGATATGCCCTGATAAGAATGAAATGAGTAGAAACCTTTTCAAAACACAAATATAAACTTCAGTGATAAAGGATTTGGAGCAGATGAATCGTCAGTTGTGGTAAGAGAATCTGGCGCTGAGGTTCCAGGTGTGCTAGATCAGTGAGTATATACCTGACCAAATAATGATCCAACAAAATCACTATGATGATATAGGGTTGGTGGGGTATTGAGAGAATATGGAAAAATAACTTCGAAATCATGAATGACAAATAGTGGTGGGAAATCAAGAAAAGAAAAATTTGAGGATTCGACAAAGGAAGCGTCAAATGAACCGAGGTGACATAAAGATGCGAATCTGGAGAGAAATAGTGATATTCACATTGAGTTTGGGAGTATCCAAGAAATATTCATTTGATAGAGCACACATCAAACTTGGTAATCGATAGGAAAATATCCCGAACATAACACACACATCAAAAAATGCATATAGGCAAGGAATGATGTGCTGATGTTGGAAATAAAGAATGAAATGGTGTCTTCCCTTGAAGAACAAACGATGGAAGTCTTTTGATAAGATAAGTGGTGGTAAGAATGGAATCTCCCCAAAAAATGATCGGAACTTTCTTCTGAAATAAATGGGATCAAGCAATGTTTAACAGATGATGGTTCTTTTATTCCGCAACACTGTTTTGTTGAGGTGTATTGGGACAAGAAGTTTGTTGGATAATGCTATGATCGTCATGAAAAGGCTGAAAAGGTCAAGATAAATATTCACGACCATTAAAAAAATACAAACAATGAAGTTTTAAAGAAAAATAGGTGTGATTTCTTGATAATAGGAGTGAAACACAGTAAAAATTTCAAAACAATTTTTCAACAAATAGACCCAAGTCATTGGTGAAAAATCATCGCTGACAATAACAAAATATCGATAGTCCAATTTAGATGGACTAGGAATACATCTCAATATATAAAAATGAACCAAATGAAAAGGAGTGGATGTGTGGGAAATTGTTCAGGGAACATAGGTGACATGATGATGTTTTGCATAATGATAGGACTCGTGGTTAAAAGGAAGAAGAGGACCCAACCCTGAAAAAAGTTTATAAAGAATGGGGGAAGGTGGATGACCAAAGCAATAATGAAGTTGAAGGGTATGAGAAAAAGTGGTCGGACATGCAAGATATGGGGCTGAGGCAAGCACTTACACACCACCCTGAACACGTTCACTATGAAGCACTTGAGTCATCGAATCCTCTTGAAAGATAACAAAAGTAGGTGAGAAGATGGTCTGGAACTATAAATCAAATGCAAGTTTACTAATATATAGTAAATTAAAGGTATAACTAGGAAAAATGAAACAGAAAATAGCATTAATCCAGACATAATCATACAAATCCCATAACCATCAATCTGCACGGTCTGACCATAGACCACGATAATATCCCCTCCATTTGAAATTGAGTGATAGGATTGAAGAATGCCTGCATCCCTGATGATATGCTATGACGCACTAGAGTCAAGAACCCATGAGATGGACCATTGGGACAGACACACTGCTAGAGAATCTCCATGAGCAATAGAGGCATTCGATGGTGTCATAGGGTGATATAAGACAAAAAACAGAGGGTCGTTAGGTGCAGAAGATTCACTTTGAGAAGGTTCACAAATGATAGAAAATGGGTGCTGATTCATTATCCACTGTGATCAATCATGGTAGAGGAAGTTGGGATAATTGGTGCAAAAAATTCACAACCAAAACATCTGGGTATCAATTAGGTCTTAGAAGAAAGAGAATCATGGATAACAGAGGGGTGAAGTTTAATAGTTTGGGGTGTCTCATAGAGAGAGGTGATCGACTTTAGGGGTCGCACCGAGAGAGATGATGAGCTGGGGGTTGCTGCACAGGTAGGGGTGATTGGCTAGAGGTATCGGCCCACAGGGAGGTGCAACGCGCAGGAGGTGTCTCACATGAACAGTCATGTATGAGGAATCACAGAGGGAGCTTATGTGTAGGGAGGGGTTGTCGCAATGGAGGTATAGACAAGCACAAGGCAGAAGGGACCATTGCGCAGGGGGTCAGGACGGAAGGAACCGTCATGTGGGAGGCAGGATGTGTAGGGTGGGGCAATAGGAAAATAGTGGTACACACTAACCTTCCTCTAATACCATGTTGAAATGGAAACTGTACCTCAAAACGAGGTAGGATGCATTATTTATAACTGAGAAAAGGAGTACAATAGATAGCTCACACCGACGTGGGACATGAATATTAAAAATATCTATTACTCTTAACAATATATATATGATAATAATATTTAAAGAAATTTTGGTGTCTCTAGAATTAGATCAACCATTTTAAGAGGGCGAGATTGTCTCTCTCATTCCTTGATAAGAGGAAAAATTACAATTGTCATGGAAATATCAGTTTTCTAAGATACATGCATGGATGAAAGAATACTCCCAATTTTCCTTTAAATTAACGTTGATTGGATGTAACCAAATGAGGACTCAGAAAATAGTTGTGTATTTGTGTCTGAGGTTTTACTGGGCGCTCTTGGTTGCAATTTCCAATGCCAGCTCGAAGAGTCTCTCCCATTCCCATCAATAGCCATACACTTGCTGTCGTAGGTTCATACCAGGTCATAAATGTCCAGATAGGGGTTTAAAATCATTGATTTGGGAAAGAATAGAGCCACAAGAGGGTGGGAAAGTATTGGAGGAAAGGGAAATTGGATCCCTTCAAGAGGAAGATAACTTGTAATGCTTTGTCGGTCAGTTCTCTCAATGGGGAAGGGCTTGTATCCTCCAAAAATATGTTGTTGGAAGGGATGAAATATGTGATATAAATTATGGTATTAATTAAAAGATGATCAAGCCATAATTTATGTACAGGGGTTGTGATGGGAACCATGGATTTCAGTTAAAACCTAAGAATGGGAGCTCAGTGTTCAGCAATAGGCAGACTTGTAGGAGTTCATGAACAAGAAAATATATAAGGCCTTCAATCCCCTTAAAAATGATGGCAAAAATGTAATATCCTAATGATATTATTATTAAACCAATATACTAAAAACAAAAAGAATTCTGACAAGGTAGTTTTAATAATACAATACCAGGTCATACCCATATCAACAAAATACTAGTCACAATACAAGGATCAAGGGTCTTCTAGGCAAATTATTTTAGCAAAAAACTGATTCATTCCCCAAAAATTCAATCCCATTGATAGAGATATGTATGTATTCTGAAGTTCACAGACCTGATAAACTATATTAGGCCTGTAATCTTCAGGGTTGTTTCCATGTCTCTGGAGAAAATTAGAATGGTCATATGAGTTCAAAATCTTGAAAGTCTGCCTGAACCAACACGAACAATAAAAATCATTAATTATAAAAAGGAATCAAATAAATTTTAGTGATAACGTTCACCACACAAAAAGAAGAAGAAATATGTAGAATCATGTGAACAATAACATGCATAATTCCTAAAACATTCCACCCTAGAGAAAAAAACTATAAATAACTCCAACAAACAGGGAATTAAAAAAATTATGCACCTTTCCAACATTTTCAACTTCCAATGATGCCTTTTCAAGTAAAATATGGTCCCTATCTTTGATGTTCCTTCATATGCGGAAACCCAAATACCAGGAAGTTCATCCACCGCCCCTCCTCCTCTTTGACGCTCTCTTCTATATCTTCATTTTCATGGTTCAGCTCATTCCACGGGCGCTTCACCCCCTTGGCTTGGTAGGCCCGTACCATCTATTAGAACATGCTCCAGCAGAGATGGGTGTATCAAAGGGAAGAACATGCCAAAGCAGGGAGGAGAAAGGAAGCTGACTAAGCCTCTCTTGAAACTGGAGTGTCAAATAAGGATGTGTGAATTTTCAAAAACCGTTCAAAACCATTTGTAACCAAACTAAACCAATAAATTAACCGAACATAGTTTATCATGAAAAAACGATGTATTAGGAGTATAAATGCATTCAATATAAAAAAATAAATTGTATTTCAATAGATACATATAAGATTAAGGAAAGTACAGAAAAATGTGACCATTAAAAAAAGATAAATCAATCAATAAAAAAAATTTAAAAACCTTAACTGATTATGAGGTGCTACAAAGAGAGATTTAGGGGGAATGGGGGGAAAAAAATCAAGATCAAGAATTACTTTTTTGCTGGTAGGATCAAGGAGGTATCCTTCATGTTTGGTTCACTTCAACAATGCATAGCCACACACTCAACGAAACCCAAATTGTTGCATCAATGTAGAACCCTGTGATAAAAAAACACGATATCTAGACTCAGATGAAATAAAATGTTAATAACTCTAATCCCAGTGCAATCCAAAAAACAAGGGAGAATTAATATATAATTGACTAAAATCAACAAACCCAGAAGATAAAATCAATTAGTAATCTGAAGGTTGATATTTGAAAGGATTTTAGAACACTCAAAGCCAAAGATAATGATAAAAAATAGTGAAAGTATAATTTCTCAGATGCAGAACAGAGATGCTCTATTCACGGGTAAAGGGAAGGAAGGCTCCGGGTGTAAGAGAGAGAAGGTGGGATGGGGGATGGAAAAGAAAGGATTTTCCTGTAGGAGGAGATGAGGATATTATTTCCCTGGATATCACTACCGAGGTGAGAAGGGGTTCTTAACAGGCTGGACCGATGCAGAACAAAACAATGTCCACATTTTACTGGCCAAGAAATGGCCATCCAATTTAATCCTCCTTTAAATGAAGGTTCAAAAAAAGTCCAATATGTGGATAGGACTAGCTAGCGGGCCATCCCTCAATGCATAAAGTTCTTTAAAAATATTCCAAGGACCAAAAAATTTACATATCATCCATAATTCATGTTTAATTTAAGAAATAAATTATCACTACTTACTGGGTGAAAAAATAAAGCACTGTAGAAACTAAATTACACATATAAACCACACAAAAGCAATATTTATTTCACAAAACTTGTAAAAAACATCCAAAATAAACACTATTTATGATAGCAAAATTAAAAAATACATGAAAATATTTAATTCAAACCACATTGTTGCCACATTGCAACCAGTTTAATGGAAATAAAACCAAGTAATATATAAAATTAACATTACACTAAGAACATTTTTTAGAGATAAAAACATGTATGATATATCATTAAAAACAATAAATTAAACTTAAAATGAATTAAACTAACCAAAAAAAATATCAAACAAACATGTTTTCATGTTGATGTTGGAATACTATATAAAAAAAAAGTAAATTTGGGCCCTCAAAGTAAATTAATAAAACATTCAGACCAAATGAAAACTAACAAAGAATATAAATAAGACAAAACATTTTTTTAAAATACATTCAAATATAAAACTATTTTATTTTACCATAAAATATAAAATACCTAAAAATAAAGATTATGAGAATGGAATAAGAACACCTATGTGAGAAAGAGGAGTAAGCATATACGACCACGACTGGAAACATGGAATCACGATACTGTATCCATCTCAAAAAATAGAAAGTAAAATGAATTGGGATTTAATAGAAAAAATATACTAAAAAATAGGGGAACACAAACTATGTATAACTTGGAGAGGTGAAGGGAGGAGGAAGGTAATAAAAAAAGATTAGGGTTTATCCCTCTAAATTGGTTGTAGCTTATCTAGAATCATATATCAAAGCCTATAGTGGATAAAAAGGAAGGGTCTAGAAGATTTAGTTAGGGTTCAGGTCAGATGGATTCAGACAAAGAGGAAAGCTCCAAATGGTTTTGGCAGAAGATGTGTGGATCCGGTCAGTATGACGGGATTTCCAACTACAACAGGAGAGGGAGCGTTGAGCCAGAGGAGGAAGGGAAGGGAGTCAGAGTAGCCTAAAATCTCTAGGTGGGAGATGGAAGGATATAGAGGGTAAGGGGGAAAGTGGGGGTGCATGGGAATGTGTGTGATGTGCGAGGGAAGTGAGGGGAGGTTTTATTGTGTAATATGGTCTGTAAAAAACAAAATAATGGGTGAGGGGAATAGTAATCAATCAATATTTTTTTATTGTGTGTTATGACCATAAATCATCATTTTAACAAATAAAAATTAATCAATATTTTTAAAAATCAATCTAATTTTGTATGGGGAAGCACATAAAACACTAAAAAAATAAATCTAATTATTTTTATAAGAGAAAAATTATTATTTTTTGTTTCATTGAAGTGATTTTTAAGATCCTCTAAAGTATAATCATCCTTGTGAAATTCAGTATTGACTTCATGACCTATATCAAATTTTTTTTAATTGAATTCATGTTATAAATCTTCAAGTGGGAGATGGAATGACAAAGAGAGTGGGAATAGGGAGTGGGGAAATGTGGGACTATGTGTGATGTGTGAGGGATGTGAGGGGAGGTGTCGTTGTTTAATATGGTTTGAAAAAAAGTGGGGGCAGTGAAAGTCAATCAATATTTTTTAATTTCTTTTTATGACCACAAATCATCATTTTCCCAAATAAAATTCAATCAATCGTTTTGAAAATCAATCTAATTTTGTATGCGGAAGCACATGAAACTCAAAAAAAATCAATCTAATTATTTTTATAAGACAAACATTCTTATTATTTGTTTCATTGAAGTTATTTTTAGGATCCTCTAATGAAAAACCATATTTGTGAAATTCAATGTTGACTTCATCACCTGTATCAAATATTTCTTGATTGAATTCATGTTCTAAATCTCCAGGTGTGAGATGGAACAACGAAGAGAGTGGGAGGAAGGAGTGGGGCTACGTGGGACTACGTGCGATGTGCGAGGGAAGTGAGGGGATGTGTCATTGTTTAATATGGTTTGTAAAAAACAAAAAAAAGTGGGTGCAATGAAAATCAATTAATCTTTTTTAATTGCCTTTTATGAACCTAAATCGTCAATTTTTTTTTAAAATAAATCTTTTTTAAAATAAATATTATTTTGTATGGGGAACCGTAGAAAACTAAAAAAATCAATATAATTATTTTTATAAGACAAACATTACTTGTTTTTGTTTTATTGAAGTGGTTTTTAAGATCCTATAAAGTAGAATCACCTCAATGGAATTCAATGTGGACTTCGTCACCTATATCAAATCTTTCTTGATCAAATTCATGTTCTAAATGTATATACAAATAATATATTAAGTAAAATGGGAGACAAAATTCATAGACTAAAATGAGATGAAGTTGAAATAGTTTTAAATTCTTGATTCGTATCCATCATCTTGTTGCATAATTTAATGAAATATTTCATTTAAAAGAACTGAAATTCAAACTTAAATGAATTCACATATAAAACAATTAATTATACATTATATGTTATATAGAATAGGTATCAATGCAAGGTATATGCAAGTAACTATAGAAAACTATATTATGCACATAACTATATAAAACTATATTATGCACATAACTATAGACAACTATATTATAAAAATGGAACCCAATCTGCATAATATATTTAATAGTATTGAAAGATCACATCCCAAAAATAAATGAAGAACAATTTGAATGATCATAGTGCATATACCCCGCTAAAGTGATACAGGATGTTTTGTGTTACAATTTAAATAGACTAAAAATATTTTAATTCCCTTTATTCTCAATAGGGGTATATGAATTATTATCAAATAGAAACACATGGGTTAAAATTGAATTGTTGGTTTAAAAAAGAGTTTAAACCTACTTAAATAAAGGGAATTAAAATTTATCCTTTATTTAAAAATATTTTTAACCAAATTAAATAATGGGAATTAAATTGTAATACAAAACATTCAAAAAACTAACTGTATATGTTAATTAATAGATATGAAATATTTTAATCTTCATTATGTGGTAAATAATATACACAGGTTGGTTAAAAAATTAAACCAACTACACTAAAATGCATTTAAAGTACTTGTGCAAACAAAAACATGTGGTGAATGTCATATTTGTAAATATGTTTTCAATTTATAATTTAAAAATACATGAAATTCAATATTTCATATCATTGGGTATGAAGATGACATTGTTATAGCACTTGTAATAGATCATCGAGAGGTTTCATCATAAGGAAGAACCTATAAGGAAATAAAATTTAATGTTAGGCCCAAAAAATTAATATACATGTTTTGTCAAATGGGTTTTAATGACATACTCTGAGTTCATTTAAATAGTTCTTGAAATATCTATTTTGGTCCACATTATCTATAATGAAGAAAAATTTGAAAGAATTTTGTTCTAATGATTGTTGTCTGTTTTGAATATTGAATTCCGACACTTCAACATCGACAAGAATAGTTTTATATTTGAATACATATTGGTTTGTAGGAAATATAAACTCACCATTCTCCTATATTTTAGATAATTTATTTCATTACAATTTTTAGACCTGTAAGAAAAGAATATATGAATATTATTCAATTACCCGAATTAGTATATCTCTTAGCTCTAAAGTTGTTGATATAAATTTTATAACTTGTTTTTAAAAGAGGACGATTGTGATAGATCTATCATTACCATTTATTAATAGTTGGACTTGGTATCTAAGAGAATAAAGCATTCAAGTTAGACCAAGTTTAAATTTATATCAAAGTTATAATAAATTGATATTTTTTCAATGCACCATTCAATGTCTCGACAAATTATGTAAGATATAAATGTAATTTGTTTAATATTATAATAACCAAATTTTTTAAAATTATTAATGATATATGCAATCATTTGGGTTTAAATTGCTATGAAATTCTTTAAAATTGAATTATCATTGAAAACTACACCATGATAGTCAAAAAATTTCCTAAAAATTGAATATAAGATCGGGAATTTAGAGAGACTACTTTGGAATAGTTGATAGAGGTGATGCATTACAATTATGATTCCAAATGTTTCCATTCAAGTGATTTACCTTCTTTCTTCAATAAATTCATGGTTCATAATACTAGTTGTAGTTACTTTGAATTTTTTGACTATAGCCATCGTTGTTCACTTTGTAACCTGTAATCCAAGAAATTAATCATTAATGTGTACCATGTTTTAAATGTGTTTTTGATGAGTCAAGAGTAAAAATTTAACTGCCACTAATGAAATCCATTATCTAGCATCGGTTCATGATCTAATTTCTACTATTGTTTTCTTTTTATCAGTCATTGAGAATATTTTTCTGGATGATATAGAACATATATAGTATGTTTTTCTCATGTTATCACATGTTTTTTGCAGTATTTTCATCATACCAATTAGTAAATAATGTTAATAAATTTTCAAAATAAACAACATCACTTATTTAAAAAGTTTGAAGCATGAATATGTTAATGTAGATGTAAAATTTGAGAAGTTACCATGATCAGATTCTTAGCAAAAATACATGATCATATAGTAAGTTACAAATGATATATAGTATACAAAATAAATATTCTAATCTGAGATGAGTAAGAAAAATGATCACCTCTTTCTAAAATAATGCACTATTCGAATTTTTGGATTGATTGGAAGATCTATTTAATTCATATTTGTGGTAAAAATTACCATGTTCAAAAAAAGTTGAATGTGATTTAGTGAATAAACATTACCAAATTTTTCTTTTGGAATTTGATATTTAATATTTAATAAATATTTAAAGAACATAATAATGAGTCTCTTTGCACGCACAAGTTGCAGGACTAAAATATTAGTTGGTTCAGTTTCATATTTCAAAATTACTGTAATTAGTTCACCAAATGCATCCCACAAAGTGAAAATGATAGTTATTCCTCTATAACATTTAATTGGAAATGTTATATAAATTCAATTATAAACTATTAGGGTGATTATGTTTTAAAATTGAAATTCAAATTACCTGTCATCAATTAGAGTTAGTTTCATTATCCTATTATTTTTCCCCATGATTGGATTGTCTAATTATGATGAAACATTCCAATAACATATAATATAATATTCCCATTAACAAAAGTCTAACATAAATTAAACCAATGATAAATAAAAAGAAAATTTTCCTATGATAAATTTCCCAGGAACACTTCTATGTTTGATTTCATTAGATGGAATGAAATTGAATATGAAATGGGGCGGTTTTATGTCCGAAGGTTTTATATGAGTGTTTGAGTTAAAAAATGATTTTGTAATCATGAATAATTTCTAAATAATTCCCTTTATTTTTAGTAATCTGAATGTTATATATCACATAACACAATACATCAGGTAGAATAGTTTTTCACTTTGTTATAAGTTGTTGTCCACTAATTTTGTCTTGAATGGTTTTTTCCTACAAATTTTAATAGCACTCATAGGTTCAAAATAACAGTGTAGATAGTGATAAATAAATTTAATTGAATATTTATTTGAATAAGGGTTGATGTAAATTGAATTTTGATATAAATTTTCATTAGTATTTCAATAGATGTTGAAATAAATAAAACAATTGTTGGTTAATAAGATGTATGAATACTCAGAGGTAAGTATAGTTGCACAAAAACTTCAAAGACATGTGAATTTGCACAATATATAAAAGTATTATTTATAGTATGTGTAACAACTTAATTACAGTAATATAATATATGATATACAATGTACATATTTGGATGCATACTGCATATATCTATTAATTGTAGTAATATACTTTGTGAAAAGTACTTCAGATGAATACCTGTGAAACAAATATCAATCAAGATTCCCTTTTACATATCCATTTAATAGGCAGGTGTGTGCGGTAATATACTCATAGAGTATGCATAATTTACTTTTTTCACATATTGTATGCAATAAAGAGATGTATACTGGAAATATCTAATAATTACAGTAATATATTACTATAATTAAGCTAATTACAATAATATATTACCGCAATTAAGTTAATTACAGTAATATAGTGGATAGTAATTGCAATATTCAAACCGGTATGCACAGTACATTTTTATTCAGATGTATACTATACATATCCTTTAGTTTAAACTGAAATTAATTGCAACATGCATAGTTACTTTTTTTCTTAATCAACTACATACGAATTTCCAACGTGCTTAACCTACCCACCTATTGTCCATCTTCATATTTATATCCATTTTCTCTATGAATTACATGTATGCATACACTATGAGACACAATGTATGATGTAATATATTCATGTAAATTTTGGTAAGATACAATGAATGCAGTAATATAATCTGTTAGATACAATGTATATTTCAGTAGGATGGAATATATTTCTATACATTTCAGTGAGATACAATATATTACTGTACATTTTAGTGAGATACAATATACTCTGTGATATATAATTCATGTGGTATTAAATATATGAGATACTATATATGAAATAATATATATATATATATATATATATATATTGCAAGATACAATGTATTTATTATTAAATCCGTTAAATACAATACATTTTAGTGACATACAGTTTAGGCAGTATTACATGTATGCAAGCTCTGTGAGATATAATTTATGATGTAATATATTCTTGTACATTTCAGTGAGATGAAATAAATATGTGAGATACAATGTATGCAGTAATATATTTCTATTCATTTTAGTGAGATACAATGTATGTAGTGAGGTATAGTGTATTCTTTATGAATAAAATGTATGTACTAAGATATAATGTGTGCAACTGGATACATTCCATTGAGATACAATGTATTCTCAATGAATACACTGTTAGTTCATGTTATCTATCAATCTTCCTAACAAAATGTTAACAGATTTAGTACTATTTCAAGTGTTTTTCTAAAATTTCATACATGCAATATATAATTATAACATATATCTGTTAGTAGACAATAACAATTCAAAGAGGCACAATATAATGATTAACTAATTAGAAAACATATATAAACATCATGCTTAATTCAATGTATACCATAGCTTAGATTTTAGTATTTATAATTGTCGATGTAATGCTATAATATCTAACTCACATTTTCATCAATAAAGAGTAAATCAATGACTTCTATTTAATCTTAGAATCTTGATGACTTTTCGAACCACATCTGAATGATGTGTACTTCAATTTTCAATGTTTTATCATCTTCAATGGAAATTTATCATAATTGAGTATCCAAACGGGACATTTTTAATAAATTATATTAATAAATAAAAAAAATAGTTTTTTAGTAAATATTGCATCATTATAAAATGAGTAACATAAAATAAAAAATATTTTAAAGCTATAAATTTTCATAAAATGTAATAGTTAAAATTTATTTATACCTAATATCATTTTTGAAATATTTATTTATAACCAATGTTTGCTATATGCCTCAATGGTTTGTTATCATTGTCACATATCGGTAATTTCAAACCTCTCTTGTTTGTTACTCTGGACATTTCTACATATAACTGACCGTGACAAAAAACAATTTATCATAATTATATGCCAACAAAAGAAAGATATTTTCATTGAATTTTTTTAATAGTCATTGAAAATGAAATAGTTAAATGATATTATCACATTTAAAGATTGAATGGACATCTATAATCTGAATGAGTCATATTTACTCTGGTTATGAGAGTATGTTTTCTGCAATGAGTACCAGTTAGAATCTGAGATCTGATTACATGATCTCTCAAATTCATGACTATTAATCACATTCCATTACAAAGTCCATAAGATTGGTCTACATTTCTCAATAACATAATTGGTACCCCCACTCTGAGAATTAATTTATGACATGGAATACCAGATATATTGATTCCATTTAGAATGTCTAGGGTATATATGTTCTCTGGTGTGTCTCTATCTAAACATTCTTGGTAGACGGAATCAAATTTGAGATAGACTTTCTCTCGTAATGAATGATAGCATGAAATCATTAAATTTCTAGAAAACATCACATTTCAGTGCTAAAATAGCTTGTTCTTTTATGTATTATGGATAATTTTACTTCACAGATAAAGAGGGGTATGTGCTTTGAATAATAACATCAAATAGTTTTTGAAATACAGTAAGTAGACTACCTTCTCGAATGTGAATTTCTATCTCATTGTATGTTTGATCACCAAGCTCACCATCAGCTAGTTGCATAATCCAACTTGAAAAATATTAGAGTTAAAAAGAGGCCATAGATTTCTTAGAGTAAAGTATTCTCATGTTCACAGTGATGTGAATAACATGATAATGGTTCCATAGATAATAGGAATTTAGACTTGCAAATACTATATCGCTTCTATTCCCATGATTCACAACGGATAAACCCTACTAAAAATATTTACCAAAGATAGTTTTTTTCCATCAAATGATTGGTAAGAAGCATGCTGGAACTTTGTTAACATTATGCTCCTCAAGGTATGATTCAAAGCTTCAAATAAATACTTGTGTACCATTGGTGCCTTATCCCAAATAATTAATTTTGTTCTTTATAAAAGTTCAACCATTTCTCTTCCTTGTTGTATGTTTCATGTTGATTTATCTATAACAAAAATTTGAATTCAAAATCGAGAGTTTTTGTTCTCCCATCAGGAATTAGCAAGGATGTTATACCACTTAAATCTACAATAGATACAATATGACCCTATGAGTGAGGTTGTGGAATTATTATTTTCCATAAGAAATTTGTATTTGTGATTCCATATCCATGCACAAAGAAAACACCTATGGTGGGAATGTTTGATTCATTAATAATTTTCGTTAGCACATTTTCTTGTTCATTGGTCAGTTTTCCATGTACAATAGAAAATTCTTCTCAAAGGTTGTCCTTATTATAATTTTTTTTCTAATGAAATCAATTTATTTCCAATGAATGTAGAAAATGAATCTGGAAGAGGCATAGGAGGATAATCATTCATTGATCTTCTGTGGGAGCGAAGCATGTTTTCAATATTCAATAATGCATATTGTTGTAGTTGATGATCTATGATATGTATTTATGTTATCATAACATCATGTTTTATATGAATAAAATATGTGTTTTAGAAATAATTTCTATCAAATAAGGGAAGGGAAAATAGTTTCATGGTAAGACTCAGGATATAGAAACAGCATAAAGTAATATATTTAAATTTTTAAGAATGAGTTAATTATTTCAAACAAAGTAAGATGGTTTGGTTATGAAATACAATTTCTAATTCTATGAATGTGTTAGTTATTTTTTTTAAAAAGAATAAAATACCACTTGAATATCTAATAATAAATATGTTCAAAAAGAGTATGTAAAAGTTTTATAAAATCCAATTATATTGCATGTAGTAGTGGGAATATAGTTTGTAACTCTATGAATTCTTTAAAGAAATGTTAATTAAAGTCTCTATGGAAAAAATTATACTTTATTAACATATAATTATTCACTATTAAAGTAGTCTGAAGAAAAAAAATATTTTTTTCATATCATTAGTGTTTATACCCAACATAAAACATAAGAACAAAGTAGTAAGTTAAATAATTAATATATATGATTATAATCAATAAATATTTTGATACAGGTATACATGTTAAGGTTCAATTATAGACATTATACGCTTTAAATGAATATTTATAGCACTAGAATCAATTTTAAAACTGAAGATGATACTTTTCACAATACTTGAAATGAATACAATTACATGAACTTTGGGAAAGATAAATGGATATTCTATGTTTAGTTATTTAGATAAATAAAAAATAGTATGAATATTGTATATAAACCAGTAGTGTATTGGTTGTATTATTAGACATACAATAGGAAATATTCTAGAATTTATGCAACCTGAAAATAACATGTTGCGTTGATTATGTCAGATGAAAACATAGATATTGAATATATACAAAAAAGAGTAAACATATACCCAACAACACTAAATTTTGAATACGAATACCCATAGAAATGTAATATTGTGTAGTGTATATACAGTTGTAAGTGCTATCGTGAATGCACTAAATTAATGAAAAAATGGGAAGAATATGAAAATGGGAACACTTTTCGTTATGTAATTTAGAGTTATGTCATAAGTAAATATAAAAAGGATAAAGTAATACAGTAATATAAAATTCATATACCTTGGAATTGTAACATGTTTTTTTGAATATATTTAATATCTTTAGAAAATATTTTCTATCTGCTACTCCATACATGGTCTGGTCATGAAACCGTGTTTGAGAATAATAAGTTAGAAAACAACCTCTGTATGGAATTCCTCATTTCCAAAATTGAAGTCTCTATAATAGCCCCAATGAATTATGTATCATCACTAAGTAATCACAATGCATAGTAGGCCTCTCAGAAAGTGTGATGGATGATATGATTGATATTCAAGATATCATTAAAATAAGTTAGACGTCTAACTTTAATGAGAAAAATTCTAGGACAATATAACTCTCCAGTTGTGCGAGGAACATAATTCAATCTACCAATAGAAAATCATCACATTCTGGGATATCATATTTATTCTTGATTTTTGTAAATAATGTTTGTAGGAAATCTAGTATATGTGAGATGTAGTGCTTTAGGGTAAGTTGTGTTTGCTTCGAACCTAGTGGCGAACATTGTTTTGGTGATTTTTATTTTTGATAGAATGTCTTCAAGATTGGATCCATCTGAATAAGTTGTGTTTTGTTCACCAAGAAAATGGAAGTAAAATAACTTAATTGGGTGAAACTTGTAATTGATGTTATAACCATATATTCTCCAAGAATACTCACACGGTGGAATATATCAAAAATCATAGTAAATTTTTATCTTATATATATATTTTTGACATTCCTATTTATTTTTTGTTCCATATAAGGAAGATGCGACTTAGTCATGCCCTTTGTTGATGTATTTAAACAAATAATTTATTGAACATAACTGATTATATGTTTTAATATTGAGGTGAGTTTGATATTTAACTAAAAGAGATGAATTATATGGGAAAACATAATGATTGTCCATTTTAGCACCATTATTTGATATTTTTCGACCTCTTTCTCATCTTTTGTATGTAGAATATCCATCCTCATCCAAACTTGAATACTAAAAAATGTTTTTCATGATGGTAATAATGGGTTATCAGCACCACATTGTCCATGAATCATGTAATTTTTTTACACATTCATATAAAAGAGGTTACTATCTTTTATCAGGTATTTCAATTGAAATTATCTGATTTATAGAAGCATTTATTGATATTTTATATTTAGATTCAAGGAATATAGGTATATGGACATGAGACAAACCATGTTTTTGAAATTCAATGGTGTGTACACCTGCATAAATAAGTAGATCAATGTTACTTGTATTTCTTTTTAAAAGGGCTACACTGATATTTTACAATGAATTTGAAGATACAAAATGATACAAGCTTGATACCTTCCAAAAGGAAACCAATATTTTAAATATTTCATTAAATATAAAACCTTGACATTGAAAACCCATGATAATATTTTGTAGACAATATGCTGGATGGAGGTTCTGACTTTTAAGAAATCGTGTAATGTCAGGATAACACGGGTTGCATGTGAAAGTGAGGAAGGAATCTAGATAACCAACCTAGTTACAAATTTTCCTTGCATCATGATAATTTTGAATCATGTATCTTAGTCTACCAGTGAAAGATAAAGGAAAAATAACATGTTTTCTATAAACTGTACGATCACACTCACCTCTTAAGTAAGCTTCTTGCAAACAACTATATAACTCAACTCTTAATTTTTTTTATTAAATCTAATGAAGGAAAAACTTTGAGATTCAACCATTTTATATGCATTAACTACAAACTTTTTTAAGATTCATCTTGAATGTAAGAGTATCACGCTTCGATTTGGTTTGAATTGAAGCTGGAATGAAAATTACTCTCTCATTTTTACTTTGTGAACTTTTGATGTTATGGAAGATGAATTGTGATAATAATTTTTAAAATAACCATCTTTACTAGTGAAAAATATTATGGTATATTACAACTTAAGATATAGATGATGAAGTTCATCTATACATTGCAAGTCACATGATTGTGTTTGTATGATGATATCTCTATCCTCATTAACATCTTCAATATCACCAACTATTAGCATAAAAATTTCCGATGATGTTGGAAAGTTGTATGTATGTGAATCTAATCCCCTTCATCTAATTAGACTTAGATTCAACTTTGGGATAGAATTTTTATTGAATAAATTCCTTAATGTTTTTGACGTTTCAAAGGATCAAATAACAACTGAGAAGGTGGGGGGGGGGGGGGGTTGAATCAGTTGTTCACTTAGATAAGTTTCAATTCTTTTTAAAAAAAATTACCCCTAAAACCTGTTAAGATATATTTTCTTATCATATTTTTATAAATACTCACGCATTAAAAATTAGTAAAGAAAGTAAATCACATAAAATTTACAAGGTTTGGCCTTAGTGTGAGAACATACATCCTTGTCATAGCCACTCTCATGGGTATAAGGAAATCCATTATTATGAAGAAGTGAATAAAACTTGTGCCAACTCCCATTAGACACCTTCTATCTCCCAATCTGAATGATTATACTGACTCCTTTTAGTTTACAAATTTTCTTAAAAAATAATTGATCCAGAAAAAGAATAATTCTTTGTTAAATTTTCTCCAAAAAAGATCATTCTAGATCTGATTTTTTTTGATCCAATTATATCAATCCGTTGAGGTCAATAAAATTCTCCATTACTCAATCTGTTATTCTCAAACTCAACTAAAATGATCAGTGTGATCTTCCTCAGTCTAATTAACTTAATACGATGGAATTAATATGATGAACCCATTATCAAAATGAAAAACTCAAACTCTTCTCAAACATAAAATATGATTTTCTCAAAATAATGTTTCTCGATATGATTCTCTTGTATGGTAAATAAAACCTTCTGGTGTCTAATCTTCATCAGAGATCTCAGTTCGGAAAGAACATTCACTTGAATTATTCATCGCTCTTCCTTTTCTACTTATGTAAAAGATACATGAATTAAATATCTAAGAAACTATTTATAGTCAACTCAAAAAATAAAAGAAGGAAGCTTGAAAAGTTTAACCAATTCCTGAAATTTCAAAAACTATGAAAAACAATCAAATTTAAACTTCAACTTAAACTTTATCAATCCTCCTCTGATTTATACAAGATTTAAAAAAATTGAATTTCAAGTTTGAACTCTTCAACTCTTTATATAAAACTTCTGGAATCTTCTTTTTAAGTCTTCTTTGTAATCATCACATTACGACTTCCATTTCATTCTTAGATCATTACAATTTTTTTCTTTCTCATCTCTTTATTTAATTATCATCTCATTATGATTTCTATTTCTTTATCAGCTCATTATGATTTGTTTCCTTCTTGTGTCATTACGATCACTTTCTTTGTCAACTCATAACAATTTCTATTTTTTTCTCAGCTCATTATTATTTTTATTTCTTTCTCAACTTATTATGATTTTTGTTTCTTTCTCAGATCATTACGATTTCAATTTATTTCTTAGTTTATTACGATTTCCCTTTTTTATTGGCTCATTATGAGTTCTATTTCTTTATCTACTCATTACGATTGAATTATTCACTCTATAACATTTAAATTCTTCAAACTTCACAAGCTTTAAACATTCTGACATATTTCAACTTCTGAGTTCGGTACTTATGGAAACGATATAATATTTACAATTCCTCCATTTCATTAAAATCTTTTATCCTCAGTATGTTTCATCATTTATGAGAACTTCATGATAATAAAATTATCTTCTAACTTATTTAGAATTTTTGAGAACTTTTTTACTTCTGACTTCACTTTCTTCAACAAACCTCTTCAACATCATTACGAATTCCATTCTTAAAAACATCAAAAACTAAGTTCAAAAACCAATTTCCATAAAAAAAACTTTTCTACCCCTTTATGTTTGGTTTTGAACAATAAAAAACATTCAAAATTCTTATAGAACTCATTATTATGGACAAGGTCCGATTCCTGAAAAAAACAGTCTTATAAAAAAAGGTTGGTAGTCAAAAAATACAAAAACATTGTTAAAATAATTTATGATAAAGGTTCTTAAATCCCCCCTGGATTTGTTGACAACTATTGTTGACAACTTTTCCAACTATCAGAATTTTTTCACAACTCAACTTTTGTAAACAAATCAATTTTTTTTACTTTTATCAACACATAGCCTTTCTCAAAAGAGAGTTTCCTGACACCACACTACTGTATAAGGTAATTTTTTTAAAGGAATTACATCCCCTAGTGGAAATTAAATTTTGAGTCCATGTAAAGATAAACCCCCCTCACATTTATCTTTTCCTATCAATTTTCTTTTTCACTCCCCCATTTTATGATAACTACAACTTCAGATTCATAAAAGAAAGATAAGTAAAAACTTCTTACAAAGTAAAAAGTTGTTAATTTCTCCCCCATTGTCAACATAATCCAAAGTATGGTGGGGGTTATTACTTATGAGGTTTTCATGAGCCCTACCTCCAAAGAATCCCCTCTTTTGTTGGAAATGAAGGAAGATAGATAATAACCCCCATGTCCCACCTTTAGTAGGCCCCAGGGTGATGACCATCACCAAGGGTATAAAATCTCATGAAATGGGAGGCATTGCCCTTTTTATAAGAAAACAAGATCAGGAGATAATATGGTTCATCACAAAAAACTCCAATATATATATATATATATAAGAAATCCAAAACCATACCACATGCATGTTTAAAATATAATTGTTACCAAAAAAGTCTACAAAGTAAATACCAAAAACATGGCTAAGCAGTGACACAACAACTGTCCCCAAGTTCGAGCTAGTAATGCCCAAAAAATTCCACATAGTCCTCTTGGAAACCTGGAAGTAGTTTTATATACATAGGATGAGAATACAAGTATTCTCATTATGAAAAAACCAAAGTCTCTTGTGCACAAGTGGACGAAGCATTCTAATACCCCTATGAGAAAACAACTGAAACCAAAATCACCTTGCAAGGAATACTACCCATCCAATCTTCACTAAGGAACACTCAACAAATAATAAAATACAAGTAAAGTAATATAGTAAGAACCTTGATGTTTGGGTACTCCACACTACTTTCCACTGGTTAACTGATCATTCCCTAACGATTAATGTCTCGACGCTTCCACACTCTTCCATAAGCCCCAGGTCACAACCCAAACACACAAACCTAGGACATAGAGATAATCCTACAACCTGGGCATTCGAAGATCACCACATCCTAACCACATGATCTTGGGCCACAACCATACCATATCCCACTCACAGACACCTGGGTCAAAACCATACCACATCCTGAAGACGCATGGGAAGAGCACCACATCTCATCCCATAGACACCTGGGAACGCATACCTCACCTATAGACACTTGGGCCTCACAAGCACCCCACAACCTGCCCAAATAATCTTAGGATACCAATGCCTAAAAGAAGGAGTAGGAAGAGAAAATAATTAGCCTTCCATAATCCCACTAGGATGCTGGGAAAATTCACCCTCCCCCATGATAATGGGGGTGTTTGGAACATAGTGCTCAACTAAGGTTGGGTTTTTATAGAAAACACAAGGAAAATATAGTTATATATATTTAGTATCAAACACTCAAGCCTAACCTATGGGTTATTCCCAAATAAACAACTATACCACAAAACTGCCTTTGTTACTACCTTTAAATGCACAACTACATAATAATCCACAATTCAATTCATAACCCCAGCCAAATCATTTAACCAAATATCATTATTTATTAAGAAAACCTATTTATTTGTTCTATCCATACTTGAGAAACTACCGACCATAGAATGAAACAAGCCACAAAACATAAACCACGTAGAGGAAAAATAACCACAGTAAAGCAACTCACTTCACATTTCTACTCTGTTTAACACCCATACCAACCACTACCATCGCCATTCTTCAAAGTCATTCCTCCCAATACAATATCTCAATAAGAAAATCCCCAAATCAAACTCAAAATTATCAGCCCATCTCGTCACAACCAAACTCGATAGCCCCACTGTATAACAACACCACACCCATCACACCCAGTAACATAAAAATAACACAAACCAAACCTACAATCCAGCTGCTCAAACCCTACCCATCCATTCCTCAATAAATCAATCTCTCAGCTCGAGATTCAATTACACCACCCATATCACCCCACATTACAATCATGATCTCAACCTCATCACCACACAACCACATAAGGCACAAGACAAAACAAAACCGCATCAAACACAGAGCCACACAAGACAAGGCATGGTGTATTTAGATTTATCAATCACTCGTTCTTTAATTCCACTTTGATAATTTAGGGTTTATCACAGAAAAAGTTTGATCCTGAGGTGTCCATTTATTTAACAGGGTATACGTGGTTAAGAAATTTCATATATACCCATATTTTTTACACATGATAAAAAAAGTCATCAAAAGTCATCAAAAGTCATCCCAAGTGCACAAACAAAGGCCACCAATGACCATGATTTTCATACATCCCATAAAACTCATGATATCAACAAAATAGAAGTTTGAATCACTTTTTCCCAGTACCTATTTATTAGTTTAAAAATGATTTAATTATATTTATTAAATTTGGATTCAAAATCCATCACATGGGAAACATTTGCACACCCACCCTGCATGATACACAAATAAGAGGAACGAAGTGATCCCAACCTCAAGAAACAGACAATAAACACCTCCTCCTTGCGCCAAACAGGGGGTACGCAAGGCTCTAGGTGTACACAATCTAAGGGTGCAACACAGACGCATGGATCCTCAGGGAAGAAAGGTTCTAGGGAAGCTAGGTAGTAAAGTTAAAGGGAATCACACAAGAATGAAAGGTTATCAGATTTAGAAAAGACACATCCTATATCAATAGAAGAAACAATTTCAAATCAATTAATGTCAGATCACGATCAAGAACACACATTTTTACTATCTAAGGACCTATTGAGAAATAGGGATTTAAAGATATATTTTAATTCCTTTAAAACAGATTCAAAAATACTAAAACATGGTTTCAAACTCATTTTATGTTAAATAAAACTTTAAAGGGGAGAATTTGGAAAAACTGGGAAAAGATGGAAATTTTGACAAATAGTCGAAATGACTCATCGTTAGGTGAGTCACCGTTGTGAGTAACCAGTGGGTGAGTCCCCAATGGATGAATCACCCCTGGATGATTCATCGGTGCAAGCTACCAGTGATGAGCTACTGATGGCGAGTCACCGTTCGGCGGGTCACCATTCAGTGAGTCACCATTCAGCGAGTCACCGTTCAGTGAGTCACCATTCGGTGAGGTACAGTTTGACAAGGCACTGCTCGATGATCTACTGTTTGGTGAGTGACCATCGCGACTCACCATTGTTACCCACCGTTAGTGACTCACCATCAGAAACTCACTGTCAACAAGTCACCATTGTGAGTCACCAAAATGACCAACCAATGTGATGGCCTACCTTTGAAACCTACTACTGGACGATTCACTATTAGACGAGCTACCATTGGAAAAACTGTATTTTTGAAAAACTCTTGAAATGAGCTACTGTGACCTCCTAGAACACCGCAAACACCATATTCACACAATCTAATGAATTGGTGAGGTCCAAGACAGTACATCATATACCTCTCACACTACTATAACCCTCGATAATTCAAAACCAAACCAGAATAAATATGGGTCCAAACAACCTCCCCGTAAGATACCTCTCAAGGATCTTACTATACTTGAAACACTACTACAATTTAGACATCCTAAGCCCAATAATAAACCACTATATGTCATTTGAATGCTGGATTGAATTCTAAAAATCCATGAAGACCTACTCTTACACCTACTACACCAACTGGCCACAAGACACAAAACACAAGCAAAAAAAGCTACACAGTTCGAACATATGAATTAGGGAATTCCTTCCTCCATTTCAAGATACTATATGATCTGGGTGACACTGACTCGCCCACATGGGTTTAATCGTATCTCAATTAATGCATCCTGATTAGGAATCTAGTCTTCCCATTTCCAATGTCAGGAATTTATCACACATCACGAAACAAGGAAACAACTCATCTCATAATAAACAATGTTAAAGAATTACATTACAATGGGAAACACTGCAAGGAAACACTTAGAATAACTTTGGGTATTGGGAACACAATTGCAGATCCCTTTCCCAAGTACTCTATTCCAGGCCACAATGCTTCTATAATACATGAACCAAGGGAATGGTCTGTCCATGCAGGACCTTCTCCCAAGGATCCTGGATCTCTACTAGATGATCCACGAATGTTGTGTCATCTTCTACATCCAACTCTCCCCAGTCAATGGAATGATATTCATTATGAAGATAATAACAAAGTTGGGAGATATGAAAGATTTTGTGGACCTTCTCCAACTATAGTGGTAGTGCAAACCGATATGCCACCTTTCCAAATCACCCAACACCTCAAAGAGTCTGATGAACCTGGGAGAAATCTTTCTCCCTATGTCGAACCACCGATGACCACATCGAGGGAAAACCTACAAGAACATCTGGTCCCTAACCTCAAAATCCAAGGGCCTCCACTTATGATCAGCATACGAATTCTGCTGGTCCTGTGCTACTTTCATCCTCTCACAGACAAGATGAACCTTATCTGTCATGCTCTTCACGACCTTGGGACTAAGAGTAGATATCTCCCCAACCTCTATCAAGCACAAAAGAGAACAACACGGTCTTCTGTAGAATGATTCAAATGGAGCCATGTTAATGGAAGAGTGATGGAAAATATTATAGGAAAACTATAAAAAGGGAAAGTGTCACACTCATGATGCACCAATGTCCAAGACGCATTCCCACAACATGTCCTCCAACATTTGGATGATCCGCTCTATCTGCCCATATGTATAAGGGTGGAAAGAAATGTTGAGGTGTAATTGAGTGCCAAAAGCATACTTCAATCCCTTCTAGACTCGTGAGGTGAAACATGTATCCTGATATAAAATAATGGATCTCAGAACTCCATACATACACACTACTTCATCCACATACCTCCTAGATAAGGAATCCACTACATCCAACTCCTTAATCACTAAGAAGTGATCCAATTTCCTCAGCTGATCCACTACTACCCAGATCATATCGCAACCACCCTGGGCCCTGGGAAATTCTGTGATGAAATCCATTGATATTTCATCCCATTTCCACTCAGGGACATCTAAGGGATACAACAAACCACCGGGAACACGATGCTCAGACTTTACGTGCTAGCACACTAAGCACTTCGCCACAAACACTGCCACTTCCCGCTTCATCCCGGGCCACCAAAACTACTCCCTCAAGCCACAATTCATTTTATAAATTCTTGGGTATTCCCTTAAAGGTGATCTATGAAAGTCACATAAGACTCCCTCATGCATCACCACTAGAAAAAACAACATTCTACAGAATATCATCTAATTCTATCCATCCTCCATTCATCCCTTTGTAGCATCACCATAGTAAATGTGATCGCACATCACCTCTGCCTCCGAGTCTCCCCACTGAGACTCCTCCACTTGTTTCATCAGAGTAGACTACAACATCATATGAAACAGATAGCATTTTCCACCATATGTTCGTCTATCTAAGTGCAAGGCGACCAACTCCAAGAATCTAATGATTCCTGAACTACATCCTTCTAAGAATTTCTGCTCAAAGCATTAGCCACGACATTTCCCTTTGCTGAGGTGTAAGAGATTTCAAAGTCATTTTCTGAGAGAAACTCCATCCACCACCATTTTCGCAAGTTCAGATCTCACTAGGAAAAGATATACCTCATGCTATTGTGAGCCGTGAAGACACAAAAGTGATCCCCAATGAGATAATGTCACCACAACTTCAGCATGAACACGACCGGCTCTAGCGCCAGATCATGGGTGGTATAATTATGTTCATTAGGACATAACTTCTTAGACCCATAAGAGATCACTCCCCACTATTGCATCAACATGCATCCCAAAACCAGATGAGAAGCATCAAAAATCACCTCAAACATCACCCCTTCCTCTGGAAATCGGAGCACTGGAGCACTAACCAATTTTACCTTCAGATATCTGAATGCTTCCTAACATTGCTCACTCCAAAAAAAATCCTGGACCCTTCTAGTCAGAGTTGTCAATAGGAATGCAACTCAAAAGAAATCGGGTACAAACCTCTGATAATAGCCTACCAGACTGAGAAAACGGTGAACCTCTACAACATTTTTGGGTGATTTCCAAGAAACAACTACCTCAACCTATGACAGGTCCACTGTTATACCCTATTGAGACACCACATGTCCAAGGAAGTGTACCTCTCTTGTCCATAAAATACACTTAGAAATCTTCCCATAGAGCTAGTGGCAATGAAGAACCTCCAAGATAGTCTTAAGATGATCAATATTATCCTCCTCTAACATTGAGTAGATCAGGATGTCATCGATGAATACGATGGCGAAATGGTCCAGGAACTCACAGAAAATGGAGTTCATGATCCCCATGAACACAATTGGTGTGTTCGTAACACCGAATGACATAACCAGGAAATCAAAGTTCCCATACCTGCCCCTGAAATCATTCTTCGAGATATCACCCTCCTTCACCCTCATTTAGTGATATCCAGAGAACAAATAGATCTTCGAGAACCAACCTGCTCGCCTCAGCTGGTTTAAAAGATCATCTAACCTCAGGAGAGGGTAATAGTTCTTGATCGTTACCTGATTCAACCTATCATATTATATGCACAAAATCATACCACCATCTCCCTTTTCAGAAACAAGATTGTAGCACCCCACAATGACACACTAGGCCAAATAAAACCCTTCTTCATGGGATCATCTTTCTAAATCCTCAACTCCCACATCTTTGAAGGTGACATCTAATAAATAGCCATTGAAATCAGAGAAGAATCAGGTTGTAAGTCTATCCCAAACTCAACATCATGTTTAAGGCATAGAGTCACAACCTTCTTAGAAAAAACATCCAACAACTTTACAACAATGATGGGAACATCCACCATCTTAGAATCTACTAATTCCACTGATAGCACATCCAATAAGGAAAAAAGAGGCTAGACATGCCAACCACCCACCTGATTTCTCCGCTCACTAGTGAAGGAAATGTTGACCACCTAAATCTTAAAACATGACTCTTCTATAGAAGAATTTGATAACAACATGCACATAGTACAACCAATCTATTCCAAGGATGACATCGTATAGTTGCATCTATAGTAGAAAAAGATCCCAACAGGACTGATGCAGTCTCATCATTAGCCTAAATCACTGGCACACATCAAACAAGTTGGTCTGACCTCCGACTGGTGTAATCAACACCAGGTGCATGGGAAGTCTCTCCACATCTAGTCCCATAGAATGGGCTATAACGGGTGTAGCAAAGAAGTGGGAAGCTCCTGAATCAAAAAAAGAACAAGAAAGAGTACTGAACAAACACTACGGAAAAAATGGGTATTTGCGACGGGTTATTTGCGACGGGAATAAATCCCGTCGCAAATACCCCTGTTAAAAACTTATTTGCGATGGGGGTATTTGCCCGTCGCAAATAAGTATCCTTTTGCGACGGGGAAGGCTATCCCGTCGCAAAAGGACTGGTGCCCTATGCGCGCCAAATCGGGGGAAAACTATTTGCGATGGGAATATTCTCCCATCGCAAATAACCGGCGGTGGTAAAAGGTATTTGCGACGGGGATATTCCCACGTCGCAAATAGTATGTCGGCAGGTGGTTATTTGCGACGGGTCCCGTCGCAAATAACTATTTAACCATTGACTGTAATAAATACTGGCTAAGGTATGGGTCCCATCGCAAATGGAACATTTAATGTTACATTTTCCATATGAAGCCAAATGTGGAGGTCTAGTACAGTTTCGATGGATGTACCCATTTGAAAGATGCATGCAAAAATTGAAAAGAAAAGTACGTAACAAAGCATCTGTTGAAGGATCTATTGCAGAAGCTTATTTGCAAGAGGAAATATCTTTTTTCTGCTCCCATTATTTTGAATCTGAGTATCCTTAAAAACACAATCGAATGAGATGGAATGAGAGGAATATTGATGAAATCGACAATAAATTATCTGTTTTCAACCAGTCAGAGCTTGGTTTTGGTGGAGTTTATGAACGCTGGCTTTCAGATGATGAACATCATAGAGCTCATACGTATGTTCTGCTCAACTGTGAAGAGATGACATCAGTTGTACTGTAAGTGTTTATATCACTTATTCTATCATTTATGTTACAGTAAATAACTTTGGTTTTTATAGGTTGTATGATAATCATATCAAGAAACAAATTCCACAAATTACAGCAGCTGCTCTCGAAGAACGTCGACTGAAAAATTTCTCTCAGTGGTTTCAAAATCTGGTAACATAAATTATTTATCTTTTAGCAACTCATTCAATGTATAGTTTACTATATTGATAATTATTTCACAAATTTTCAGGTGTCTCGACATGCTGATAAAATTGACAAACGGCTGTGTGTATTGAGTAACCCACCTTCCAAACTTGTTAAAACTTATAATGCATATGTGGTGAATGGATTTCGATTCCACACACATACATATGGGGAATCGAAAAAAACAATGAACAGTGGAGTTAGCTTGAGAGGATCTCATCATCGAGAAAATGAAGTTGACTTTTATGGCATACTTGATGAAATCATTGAACTCTGTTATCTTGGACAACATTACATAACCATGTTCAAATGTCGGTGGTTGGATACAGAGAGAGGCGTGCGTGTTCATCCGACTCATGGAATCATCGATATTAAATGTAAAAGTGTTTTCGCAGTAAATGAACCATTCTTATTGGCTCAACAGGCACATCAAGTTTATTACACAAAGTACTGTGCTACATCAAGAGACTTGACTGATTGGTGGAGTGTAATAAAAATCAAAATTTGAGACAATCAGTTTATTCAAAGTGAATGTGCTTTCACTGATGTGCAAAGAATTGAAGTTTTTCAAGAGAGTACTCAAAATCAATCTTTTTTTCAAAGAGACATGAGTATCGATGATGACACCCCACATTTAAGAGTCGGTGATGACGATGATGTTAATGATGTCACATATGAATTTGAAATGGTAAGAGATGAAGCAACTGTAACTCAAATAGATATCGATGATGTTGAGGAGGAATATGAAGATGACATTGACATATATGAAGATGATGATGAAGATGAACACTGATAGAATTCCATGGTATTTATATACAATCATAATATGTATATATGTATATATAATAGTAATTATAAATTATTTGCTAAAAACATTAACATTTTCTGTTTCAGATGGACGACGCCACATTTCGTGAGTTGGCGGATGCTGACCTGACTTTCGATGTGGATGAGTTGCTGCCAGATGACCCTCAGCATGCAGGCGCTCCAGGGAGTACGCGGAGGGGGCGCGGTCTTGCATGATTGATGATTCCTGACCCCATCCCCGAGTGATGTCCACATCTTGGGATTGATCCACGCACACGAAGGTGTGATAACCTGTGTGATAACCTGTTGATTTGACTAAGATTTCATTAATCTATTCACATAATAAATGTTTATTATTTTTACAGTTTTCCGCATATAGCAGTCGGACAGGGCAGCGCTATTTTGCGCAACTATTTCTCTCAGCCGTGGACCACATGGGAGTAGATTCCCATTGATGTGCAGCAGGCCATGTTCGGCCATTGGTTGGTACGTACGTAAATAAATAATTTTTATTTTGAAAATTATTTCATTTCTAACTTGATATTTTGATTTATTTGTAGGGTTTATGGTATCCGATCGAGGATACCATGCGTGACGCCATCCACGAGGCATGGGAGGTGGCCATGCGTGATCGCCTTCGTCAGTTTTTGCAGAATTTAAGAAAAGCTGCGATGAAGAAAGCAGGAGTGTCAGATTTTGATGAGTCATGTAGAGCACACCGACCAGAGTACATTTCATCCCATGTATGGGATGAATTATGTGTGAACTAGTTGAGTGGTGCCTTTCAGAGGAGATCATCGGTGGGGAGGCAGAATCGGGGGAGATAGGAGGTGACTCATCGAGCTGGGAGTCGTTCTTTCAGTACTCATAGACAGAATCTGGTACGTACATTATTTATAAATATTTTATATAAATATAAATATTAACAGTTTATTTTTTATTCTTATAGGCTGTCGAGCACCCCGATATTACGGAGTACGACGTATATCGGAGGATGTATAGTGATCCTGCTACTGGGGAGCTCAGAGGTGATCGTCAGCATCACATCGTGGTTAGTATTATTTGTTTTCAAGTTTAAAAATTAACTGTATATAATATATGCACAATTTTAATTTTAAATTGCAACTACAGGAGTCGTATGGGGCCGTACCGTCACAGGCCCGGCCTGAGAGTCAGGCCGAGTCATCATATCAGACCATTGGCCGTCAGTTTGATGAGGCGGCATGGATGAAGGACACCCAGTATGCCTTCGAGAAGGGTCGGGTAGTTGGTATCAGCTCTCGACTGACTCCCGGAGATTATTATGGAAGTGCTGCGATGTCGGCGTCCAGCTCGAGAGGAGCTCGTGCATCTTCTTTTGCTACACAGTATGAGGATCAGTTGCGATCTTAGACTGCACTGATAGAGAGTCTCCGACAGGAGCAGGAGCAGATGCGTCAGCAGCATGAGGAGGAGCGTCGACGCCAGCAGCAACTGTACGAGGAGCAGACGAGTCGGTGGCAGCAGCAGCATCAGGAGCAGATGGAGTACATGCGCTGACTCACTCATGCTTTAGGGATGGAGTTTCCTCCACCACCATCTGCAGATCCCCCCCTCCCCCCCTCCTTCAGATTAGAGTTTGTATTTATGTTATAAAATTTGTGAAATCAAAATATGATTTTTTTTTCTATTCGTAGTTTCTGTCTCATTATAAAATATTTATTAATATTCTATTATTTTTTATTTTTGAATTATAATTCTATTATTATTATATTAATTAAAATAATTTATTATTTTTATTTGTGAATTATAATTCTATTATTATATTAATTAAAATCATTTATTAATTTTTTATTATTTTTTATTTTTGAATTATAATTGGATTATTATTATATTAATTAAAATAATTTATTAACAATTTATTTTTTTATAGTATTTGCGACGGGATACTATTCCTGTCGCAAATAGTATTATTATTTTTTTATTTTTTAAAAAATAGTTTTTGCGACGGGCCCCGTCGCAACTAGTTTTTTACAAATATACGGAGTACTAGTTGCGACAGGGATTCTCCCCATCGTGGAAAAGGACTTTAGCGACGGGCCCATCGCAAAAACATGTTATTGCGACACCGTTTTCAGCAACGGGTCATTTGCGACGGGACCCCGTCGCAAAAAGCCATTTGCGACGGGATCCCGTCGCAAATGACCTGTCGCAAATACCTGTTTTTCTAGTAGTGAAACTGATTGTACCTCGAACAATATTTGGCCCTGCTGGGACTACTGCCTCTACGACATATAACTGACCATGCCTAGATCCTCTTCCCCATTGCTAACAACAAACTCTTTGAACATGCCTAGGTCAAGGACCCTGAGGAACACTCTAAGGTCGGCCTCTACCTGCTCCTTCTCCCCTCGGTGGAGTGTGAGCCTGCAGTCCATGCTACTGGAACTTACCTACAAGAAAATACTGCTAAAGTAGGAGCTAGACCTACCCACCTTCACCATATTGAGCTTGAACATCCATTGGGAAGTAACTCTGAAGATGAACATAGGTTCCACAAATGAAACACCTCAATCCCAAGTTCACAGGAAAAGCATGTAGACCTGAAGGCTGAAACGTGAACTACTGAGGTCGACTCACCACTAAAAGAAACCAAGAAGGCCCTGGTGCTTGAGACCTATCATTGGTATCCCTTCCCTTATAGGAACCTGACTGGACCCCCTATCATCGTAAAACTCCTCACGAGTTAATCCTCTCAACTACCAATTCCTTATTCTGGACCTCTAGGTATGTCGTTAAGGTAAAGGGAGTAACCACGTACTAGAGAGAAGGACGAAGTGCCTTCTATAATCATCTCACACGAGAATCCTCATCTAGAAAGAGATCTAGAGAAAACCAAATGAGATCCTTGAACTTGATCCCCATATCTGATACTAACATACTCCCTTGCTTGAGCGAGAGTAACTCCTGCCTTTTCTCAACCTTCATGGTGGATGAAGAAATTTCACCAGAAACTCCTTCTCATAGTCAGATCATAAAACATCAGCCTCTTTCCCCTCTCTCAGGTACAACATCCACCACTGATCCGTATCTCCCCAACTATGGATCACTTCCAGAGGAACCTAGTACTCTGTCAGAGCCTTGATTAAACTAAAGGTGATCACAAGCTCCTCGATCCATCTCTGAATCTCCATATCTAAAATTCTACCCTTATACTTTCCCAGAGCCTACCGCTGGAAATCACATAACATATTATACCACTGATCCTACTCCTCTACTCGATCAACCCTCCATCGATTGACTAGGTCAGCCTGTTGTACCTCCACTACCTGCACTACACACAGACAATGAAAGGATTCCATAGCTGAAATAGAGAATAAGGAATTACCAAGCCTGACTAGTATGGAATTTTATTTAAGATTCATTTCAAATCATCTAACTCATTTCGTTATCCATTTCAAATTTCCAAAAACTCTAAAATTTAAACATGAACACAAGTCATTATGATGCATGTACCTTTCCTTGGGTCTCTAACCTGTAAATGGTGTATCCTCACTTTGTCGTTCGGTAGGCTCAGAGTCCTTTCATCAGATCACGAGGGGACCTAAAATATTGTGTCCTACTTGGTATTACCTAGACTATGTCATGTACCAAGACCATTTAACACTATATCGCTACCAACCCGTGCAATCATCAATGTTCCTAACTCCAGACTCCATCCTATCTCTCAACCACCATTCATTGATACCATTCTATCACAACCCCCTCCCTCCAAAGATTCCCCCCCTAATCTAGAAATGGAAGAAGAGAGATAATTCCCCATGAGTCTCGCCTCCAGTAGTCCCTAGGGTGGAAAATAACACCAAGAGTATATAATCTCATTAAATGGGAGGCATTACCCTTTTTATAAGAAGACAAGATCGGGAGATAAGATGGTTTATCCCAAAATAAATCCAAGACACACACACACACACAAATATATATATATATATATATAAGAAAGCTAAAACCATCCAGCATGCATGTTTAAAATATAACTATTACAAAAAAAGTCTCCAAAGTAAATACCAAAACAAGGCTAAGCAGTGACACGACAACTTTCCCCAAGTCCAAGCTAGTAATTCTCATCATGTTGCACCTAGTCCTTCTGGAAACCTAAAGTAAATTTATATACGTAAGGTGAGCATACAAGTATACTCCATATGGAAAAACCAATGTCTCTCATGGAAAAGTGGAAGAATCATACTAATTCCCCTGTGAGAAAACTGCAGAAACCAACAACACCTAGAAAGAAATACTAGCCATCCCATCCACACCGAGGCACACTCACCAAATAATGAAAGTAAAGTAAAGTAATATAATAAGCCCATTGATTTTTGGGTACCCCACACCACTTACAACTAGTTAACCACTCATTCCCAAATGGTAAATATCCTGATGCTTCCACACTCTTCCATATGCCCCACGTCACAACCTTCCCATGAACACTTGGGCCTCAGAGCTAGTCCTGCAACCTGAACATATGAATCTCACCACATCTCGCTCGCATGAACCTGGGCCACAACCATACCACATCCCACCCGCAGACACCAAGGACACAAACATACCACATCCTGAAGACACCTGGGAAGAGAACCAAATCTCATACCATAGACACCTGGGAAAGCATACCTCGCCCGCAGACACCTGGGCCTCACAAGAGCACAATAACCTACATGAAGAATCTTGGGCTACCAATTCCTAGAAGAGGGAGTAGAGAAGAACCAATAACCAACCATCCATCCTCCCATCAGGATGTTTGGAAAAGTCACCCTCCCCCGTGACAATGGGGGTGTTTGGAACATAGTTCTCAACTAGGGTGGGGTACATATAGAAAACACAAGGAAAATATAGGTATATATATTTAGTATCAAACACTCAATCCCAACCTATGGTTTCTTCCAAAACAAACAACCAGCCCAAAAATAGCCTTTACTACTACCTCTAAATGCATAACTACACAAAAAGTCCCAATTAAATTCATAACCCCATCCAAATCATTTAACAAAACATCATTCTTTATTAAGAAAACCCATTTATTCATTACATCCCTACCCAGGCAGCTACCAACCACAACATGCAACAAGCCACACAAAATAAACCACATAGAGGAAAAAGAACCATAGTAAAAGAACTCACATCAGATTTTCACTTCATTTAACACGCATACCAACCACTAACATCACCATTCTTCAAATTCATTCCACCCAATCCATCCTATCAATATGAAAACCCCCGAATCACAGTCAAAATCAGTAATACATATCATCACAACTAAACTTGACAGCCGCGTTGTATAACAACACCACACCCATCACAGCCAGTAACATAAACATTGCACAACTTGAACCTGCAACCCCACTGCTCAAACACTGCCCATCCATTCCACAATCAGTCAATCACTAAACCTGATATTCCATTACACCACCAGTATTGTAACAGCCCAAGATTTTATAAAAAAATATTCTTTTTAATTTTATTAATGTCTTGTGTTGTACGCTACACCAAAAGGATCTTGCACAACACGCATCCTTGTCTTGCCTTGCATTACACGCAATCGCGACCTTTCTCGATAGCGTGTGTAATACGCAATACCGAGTTTCACTAAACAACGATGTGCTATTAAAATATTATTAAAACTAACCGTTATGAATAGTAATAACCACTTTTTAAAATTCTGTAAATCTTATTTTTCAAAATGAACTTCATTCTTGGATTCGGAGTATCGAATTTAGCCTAAGGTGAAATTTTGGTACTTTTCGGATAACTTTCATATTCTGATGAATAGTGAAAATTACTAAATTATAATTAAAAACAACTTTTTTAATCGAAATAATTAATAGTGATAAATCATTAATTTGAGTGGTTTTAAAGTATATTTAGAATATATTTTTATAATTTAATACAATGTTGGTCATTGGTTGTAATTTCACATTTAAACCAGACATAATCAAGTGTCAATCTTTTGATAGATATTGTTTCTTAAAAACACGCTATTTGTTTTAACAGCGGGATTTAATTATAAAATTAATTAATGCAACTTCTATGTTATGAATTTGGTAAAATAGACTTCATTTTTGAATTCGGAATATGAAATATAGCTTAGGATGAAATTTTGGCATTGTTCTGAAAAACATCAATTTTTGATGAATAGTGAAACTACTAAGTGGTAGTTAAAAAACTGAATTTTTCATAAAACATAATTTTACCACTTCTATGAATGGAATTTCAAAAATCCGAGAGACACGGTTAATATCAAGGACTAAAATGTGGTTCAATGAGATGAAAATAATTTTTTGGTGAATAGTAACTTTTTACTTTTTTTACCGCGGTTAATAGTAAATAGGGTAACTAAGGGTAAATATGATATTACTATTACCCTAACACATGTCCTAATTCTATTGGACAAGTGTAATTCGACCAAAAACAAACTTAGGAATAAAATATGACCATTTAGGCCCACTTGGATTAGATTAGGACATTTATTATTAATTTATTTAAAGAAAGGTTAAAATAGTTAAAATCAAAGTTTAATAAGTAAATAATTTTTAATATGGGGTTATACATAAGATAAATTCGATTGTAAATATTCATTAGAAAGCTAAAAAGATTTCCTACATGATGGTATTTTATTTGTAATTTTTAGACATCAAATAATTTAATTTATTTATGACACAACGATGATGCAGTAATTATCTTATTAATGAAATATTGACATAATTGATGTTATAAACACCAAAATAAATGTAATTTGAGATTTTTTATGAATTCCAATAATTTTCTAGGTTACTATGATATATTAATGTTTATTTAATCAACTTGGTTCGAACATTTAATTCTTTTATGACTTTCACAAAAATCATATATCAAATAGTGTCAAAATTGACACAAAATAGTTTTTAAATCAAATATTATATTATTAATTGTTATTGTATTCCTAAAAATCTAAGGTTCGGCCAAATGACTTAGATAAGGATATATATATTAATAATAAACAATTTGGGGTTCGTTTGGCATGTTATAGTAAGTTTATTAACCATATAGTGAAAGAAAACAAAAAGACATGGTAAAAGTTAAATTATTTAACTTAGAGTTAAATTTAATTGATAAGGTTAAAATAATATCCAAAACTTGTCTAAATTATATTGGTTGATAGGATTTCGACCCATCCCCACTTTATCTTTGAAATAAGACCCTTTGGAACCATTATAAACCGATTTTGACTTTAATATAAAATAATATTTTGAGATATTCCTAAGTTGCCCCTCTCCTCCCTTATAAAAGGACACCTCCTCCCCCTCCTCCTCACACCAATTTGAGAACTCAAGCTCGGCCAACCCCTGACAAAATCTCTTCTCCACTTCCCTAGAAACATCCTAGAGGTTATGGTCTTCCTCAAAGACCAATTCTAGTGCCCTAAGAGGAGGTCTCAAAGAGGCACTTCAAAGAAGAGGTAATTACCGTTACCAATTCTTTCATCTTTATTTCTTCTTCCACTTCTTCTTCTTAGGTTGTTTCATTATGAAGTAATAACATCAGTATCACTCATATACTGATATGTTATTATAAGTATGAAACAACCCTATTTCACCATCTATCCATCCTACGGAAAAAGAAATCACCGCGCGTGCGTACGTACGGAATACCGTCTCCACGCCGTGGTGTAATCTATTTTCCACCACCACCTTACATGGATGGGTATAATGGTGTAAAGAATAACTATACATAGTTATTACAACATCATATTGATTCTGATATATTTTATAATCCACTCCAATTCAATTCAATATTTATAGAAATGATATCATCGCTCGTGCGTATGTACGGACTACCGTCTCCACGACGCGATGAGATTCATTCTCCATGTTAACCATTTAAGAATGATTATAATGTATATATAAGAAATAATAATGAAATATATGACATTATAAAGCTACTGGATTTATTTATATATATACATATGTATGTCATCTACTTACTTCCATTTCAAGACAATAAGGAAAGAAAAATAGCGTTCATGCGTACGTACGGACTACCGTCTCCATGAACGGTGTTTTTCATTTTATTTATCTACCTGTTATATATATATATATACTGAATATATATGATATATAAATCATATTTTATATTCTGGAAGTGAGTAAATCATGATATAAGTAATAATGATGTCAAGAACAACAAGTCAAAACACCTACGATAAATGAAACGATTTTACCCAAAACGCTTCTTTAACATGGAATTTACAAAAGAACGGGTAATATAATGTCATAAGTGAACCATATATGATATCATAACAATAAATATGATTCTGTAATAAGTCAATAACATGATTTAAATCATTATACAGGAGGTTCGGACACTTACAAAGCAAGTCGGACCAAAGGTAAGGGAAATGTCACAATCTCATTTTTATCCGAGATTGTTTATACTTTGGTATTTACTGGGGTGTATTTTATCATCCACATCCATGTTTTCTCGATATGTAATATTATTTTCATCCTCCTACAATTGTTTAAATCCAATTTTACCCTTCGGTGAGTTTTTAGTAAAAGATATGAAAGGAATCTTTTGTCGTTTTTCGTACGAGGTACTTTTTGACTTTTCCGACAAAAGTACGAGAAGAATGTTTTTTTTAACTTAAACGGCACGAACGGATTTTTACGCTTTTATAAAGCCTTATTTTCATGAAGCTTCCTCCAAAAGATTTCATGACTATTTTCAATAAAATCTATTTCTTTTAAAATTGCATGATGTTTTGTGAAAAGAAATTGATTTTGAAGAAGAAAGGATATTTTTCCTCAAGAATTCATTTCAAGTGTTTTATCAAAATTATTTTCCATCTAAGATAATAAAGGGTTCTGTTTCTATCCATATGTTTACATTGATTTGACTATGTTGTGATGATGTTTATTAATTCCTTTATTTTATATGAATTGATTTATGATGTCATGATGTTTCAAGAATCCCATTTTTGTTACATGTGTTATGCGATGATGTATGTGGCACACATAAGAAAGGATTCATTATAAGATGGGTGGGACCTATATCTCCCTCCAATGCATTGGGTAAAGATTTTATATCTCATGAGATAGACATGGCTGGAACGGAAGGTTATTTCGGTTCAGTGATACAGGACTGAAACGAGGAGTGAACTCGGTTCAGAAAGGGACTTTGTCCACTAAGATAGTCTTGGAAATGAGTCATGACTAACAAGAAATGATTTTCCATAATTATGTGTGCATGCCACAAAGTTTCAAGTTTTATGTTATGATTATGGGGATCTCATTTTCACTTCTATGATTTATCCCATGTTATGATATTATGAGCTCTTTTGCAGGTTAAGATTTCCAAAAATGTTATGTTCTTATGAAAATTATGTGATTGATATTTCCTTTGTTTACCCTTACTGAGCATTTGAGCTCACCCTTTTATGTTTTCTTTTCCCCAGGATATAAAGAAAGGTTTTAGGTAAAAAAAAGGGGAAGATCTTTATGGGAGATATTGAAGATCTTTCACCACGTTTAGAAGATTACGATCCGAGTTTCCAAAGACACTAAACTATTACGATCCTTGTGTGTGTGTTTTTGTTATGTACTAAGTATTCCGCAAAAGTAATGTAATGTCCATGTACGTCAAGATACGGGTCTCTACAGTTGGTATCAGAGGAAAGGTTTAGTCAACCTTTGGAAACTAGGATGCGAGAACTTTAGTGAGATCCCTAGAGATATTTCTAAGGTATGTCTAGGGATGTCTCTAAGGTTAAGTATACGTATAGGTTATAGTCCTAGAATTGCGCTAACGATCTTCGAATTTAACCTAAGATGTTAGATATTGAGGGTACTAACCCTTTATTATGTTGTTTTCCCTATCATGATTTTTGCCTCTCATACTATTCTTTTGGGGTTTTAGACGATGGCTGGAACCCGAAGGAACCGTGTTAATGCGGAATGTGATGGGCAATGCAATGATTGTCCCCCTGAGCAACCAAACGATATGGGAGCCGAAATGAAAAATCTTGTAGCCATGCTCACACAACTTTCTCAAGCTATGAATCATTCAGGACTTCCAAACGAGCAAAGGAAGGAGCAACATTCTGTTGAATCCTTCATGAGGCAGCGTCCACCTTCTTTCAGTGGGTCTACTGATCCATTAGTTGCTGAAAAATGGATTAATACTACTGAAAAGATATTTTCAGTTCTTCAATGTTCTGAACATGATAAAGTCATCCTAGCAGTGTATCGTTTGGAAGGAGATGCTGATCAATGGTGGAATCTTATTAAGAATACGAGGCAAAGGGATGAAATTGAGTCTATGGAATGGGACGAGTTCAAGAACTTATTTTTCAATAAGTACTTCCCTCGTATTCTTCGAACAAAGATGGAGAAAGAGTTTCTTGAACTGAAGCAAAGGGACGATGAATCTGTTGGTACCTATGAAGCAAATTTTACAAGACTTGCAAGGTATGCTTCTGGAATTATCATCCAACCTGAAAGTAAAGTTGATCGATTTTTCAATGGCTTAAAACCAAGTCTTCGAAGGGCATTAGCTATAAGAGACTTCAGTAGCTATGAAGAAATTGTGCATTGTGCTATCAAGGTAGAAATGGAAGTTGGTGTTACATATCCATCTCATGGTTTTGACAAGAAACGAAAGATGGAGTTCAAGGAGAAATCTCAGAATAATGGTGAAAAGAAGATGAATGTTTCCTTATGCACAAAGTGTGGAAAGAAGCATGGTGGAGATTGTCTAAAAGGGACTAGAAAATGTTTTAAGTGTGGAAAAGAAGGTCATCGAGCAGCTGAGTGTCGAAGTAATGGAAAAAGGGTTTCTAATGATAAAGCAAACACTGCAGAGAACGCACCACCAACACTTCAATGCTTCAAGTGTAAGGAAATGGGGCATTATGCTAATAATTTCCCTAATCCAAGGGTTAGTGATGATCAACATGAGCAACCACTGAAGGCAAAGGACAAAGGGAAATCACATGCGATCACTATTGGCAATGTTGAATATGACAACGATGTGGTGGAATGATTAAGTGTTTATGTAATGGGATTCCAAAATAATGTTGTATCATTGAGTATTGCAATATTTATTGATGTGGTATTCAAAGTGATTGAGATATTTTTTGGAAATAAGATGATATGCGCATAATGAAGACGAGAAAATGAAATGTTTAATAGTATTCATGAGCTCATGATTGATATAAGGACTAAGTGATATCATGGTTTGAGTATATAGAATTTTGAGGATTTTGGTATGTGGAAAGTGTTAACTTTTAACTGCACTCATGTTTCACTAAGGTATTCAAGAGAATACACGATTAAAGACTTTGAATGTTTGGAATGTGACCAACAAGACATATCTTATGATATGTGGGGATCAACGACAGTATTAAATCTCTGGTAATCGATGTCACTATATTATGAGAGTGGACTGCAGTATTATGTATAAGCCTAAAGATTAGACTGGATTATGTTGGACATAAGTTAGTATTGTTTAAGGATAGAAGATTTTCGATATTATTGATGGGATGTTATAGTAACGTAGTTTTAGAAAAAGGGACAACCTGCAGGACGGGCGACAGCCCATCGCTTCGGACAAGGCTGTAGGAATCGAACCCACAACCGAAGTGCGACTGGCCTTTATCGCCTACCACTGGCCTACAGGAAGTCCCTGTTTAGTAGAAACTAGTTTTATTATATTAAGCAGTATGATATATGAAGTATAAGTCCATTTTAGGAACCATATATGATTAATCTCACTACAGATCGATTTATGCATATAATTTTTGCTAACCTTTTGTTTGAGACAGATGGAATGACCCGTCATTCTATCACATGATCTGCTAACACTTCACGAATAACAAATTCAACTTCATTTATTTAAGAGATGAAGTGGAAATTGTTCAAGGCACGAACAACAGTGAGATTGTACCAAAATAAAGTAAGTATTTATTCTAATTCAAATTTTCAACTTTAGGGGAAATGATCTTGAAAACCAAAAATGTTGTCCTAGTGATCTTATACCTGATGAATCAGATGGTACCTTATATCATCACAAATATATGGATTTGTGATTACTGGCTTTTCCATAGCCATGTTCTCTACCACTCTCCATCAGAACATGATGGTTAGATTTCTCTTCCATATCCATATTTTCACCTATGTGGAAACCCAATGATTAGTTTATTTGGGTAACCGTTACGTTTCATACTTTTGTTTTTAAAGATTGGTTTTGATATTCCTTTTTACGATGTGGGTTTCTATTAAAGAAACTTTCGAATAGTAAACCATTTATAACCCCGACGAATTTCGAGGGCGAAATTCATTTTAAGGGGGGTAGAATGTAACAGCCCAAGATTTTATAAAAAAATATTCTTTTTAATTTTATTAATGTCTTGTGTTGTACGCTACACCAAAAGGATCTTGCACAACACGCATCCTTGTATTGCCTTGCATTACACGCAATCGCGACCTTTCTCGATAGCGTGTGTAATACGCAATACTGAGTTTCACTAAACAACGATGTGCTATTAAAATATTATTAAAACTAACCGTTATGAATAGTAATAACCACTTTTTAAAATTCTGTAAATCTTATTTTTCAAAATGAACTTCATTCTTGGATTCGGAGTATCGAATTTAGCCTAAGGTGAAATTTTGGTACTTTTCGGATAACTTTCATATTCTGATGAATAGTGAAAATTACTAAATTATAATTAAAAACAACTTTTTTAATCGAAATAATTAATAGTGATAAATCATTAATTTGAGTGGTTTTAAAGTATATTTAGAATATATTTTTACAATTTAATACAATGTTGGTCATTGGTTGTAATTTCACATTTAAACCAGACATAATCAAGTGTCAATCTTTTGATAGATATTGTTTCTTAAAAACACGCTATTTGTTTTAACAGCGGGATTTAATTATAAAATTAATTAATGCAACTTCTATGTTATGAATTTGGTAAAATAGAATTCATTTTTGAATTTGGAATATGAAATATAGCTTAGGATGAAATTTTGGCATTGTTCTGAAAAACATCAATTTTTGATGAATAGTGAAACTACTAAGTGGTAGTTAAAAAACTGAATTTTTCATAAAACTTAATTTTACCGCTTCTGTGAATGGAATTTCAAAAATCCGAGAGACACGGTTAATATCAAGGACTAAAATGTGGTTCAATGAGATGAAAATAATTTTTTGGTGAATAGTAACTTTTTACTTTTTTTACCGCGGTTAATAGTAAATAGGGTAACTAAGGGTAAATATGATATTACTATTAACCTAACACATGTCCTAATTCTATTGGACAAGTGTAATTCGACCAAAAACAAACTTAGGAATAAAATATGACCATTTAGGGCCACTTGGATTAGATTAGGACATTTATTATTAATTTATTTAAAGAAAGGTTAAAATAGTTAAAATCAAAGTTTAATAAGTAAATCATTTTTAATATGGGGTTATACATAAGATAAATTCTATTGTAAATATTAATTAGAAAGCTAAAAAGATTTCCTACATGATGGTATTTTATTTGTAATTTTTAGACATCAAATAATTTAATTTATTTATGACACAACGATGATGCAGTAATTATCTTATTAATGAAATATTGACATAATTGATGTTATAAACACCAAAATAAATGTAATTTGAGATTTTTTATGAATTCCAATAATTTTCTAGGTTACTATGATATATTAATGTTTATTTAATCAACTTGGTTTGAACATTTAATTCTGTTATGACTTTCACAAAAATCATATATCAAATAGTGTCAAAATTGACACAAAATAGTTTTTAAATCAAATATTATATTATTAATTGTTATTGTATTCCTAAAAATCTAAGGTTCGGCCAAATGACTTATATAAGGATATATATATTAATAATAAACAATTTGGGGTTCGTTTGGCATGTTATAGTAAGTTTATTAACCATATAGTGAAAGAAAACAAAAAGACATGGTAAAAGTTAAATTATTTAACTTAGAGTTAAATTTAATTGATAAGGTTAAAATAATATCCTAAACTTGTCTAAATTCTATTGGTTGATAGGATTTCGACCCATCCCCACTTTAGCTTTGAAATAAGACCCTTTGGAACCATTATAAACCGATTTTGACTTTAATATAAAATAATATTTTGAGATATTCCTAAGTTGCCCCTCTCCTCCCTTATAAAAGGACACCTCCTCCCCCTCCTCCTCACACCAATTTGAGCACTCAAGCTCGGCCAACTCCTGCCAAAATCTCTTCTCCACTTCCCTAGAAACATCCTAGAGGTTATGGTCTTCCTCAAAGACCAATTCTAGTGCCCTAAGAGGAGGTCTCAAAGAGGCACTTCAAAGAAGAGGTAATTACCGTTACCAATTCTTTCATCTTTATTTCTTCTTCCACTTCTTCTTCTTAGGTTGTTTCATTATGAAGTAATAACATCAGTATCACTCATATACTGATATGTTATTATAAGTATGAAACAACCCTATTTCACCATCTATCCATCCTACGGAAAAAGAAATCACCGCGCGTGCGTACGTACGGAATACCGTCTCCACGCCGTGGTGTAATCTATTTTCCACCACCACCTTACATGGATGGGTATAATGGTGTAAAGAATAACTATACATAGTTATTACAACATCATATTGATTCTGATATATTTTATAATCCACTCCAATTCAATTCAATATTTATAGAAATGATATCATCGCTCGTGCGTACGTACGGACTACCGTCTCCACGACGCGATGAGATTCATTCTCCATGTTAACCATTTAAGAATGATTATAATGTATATATAAGAAATAATAATGAAATATATGACATTATAAATCTACTGGATTTATGTATATATATACATATGTATGTCATCTACTTACTTCCATTTCAAGACAATAAGGAAAGAAAAACAGCGTTCATGCGTACGTACGGACTACCGTCTCCATGAACGGTGTTTTTCATTTTATTTATCTACCTATTATATATATATATATACTGAATATATATGATATATAAATCATATTTTATATTCTGGAAGTGAGTAAATCATGATATAAGTAATAATGATGTCAAGAACAACAAGTCAAAACACCTACGATAAATGAAACGATTTTACCCAAAACGCTTCTTTAACATGGAATTTACAAAAGAACGGGTAATATAATGTCATAAGTGAACCATATATGATATCATAACAATAAATATGATTCTGTAATAAGTCAATAACATGATTTAAATCATTATACAGGAGGTTCGGACACTTACAAAGCAAGTCAGACCAAAGGTAAGGGAAATGTCACAATCTCATTTTTATCCGAGATTGTTTATACTTTGGTATTTACTGGGGTGTATTTTATCATCCACATCCATGTTTTCTCGATATGTAATATTATTTCCATCCTCCTACAATTGTTTAAATCCAATTTTACCCTTCGGTGAGTTTTTAGTAAAAGATATGAAAGGAATCTTTTGTCGTTTTTCGTACGAGGTACTTTTTGACTTTTCCGTCAAAAGTACGAGAAGAATGTTTTTTTTAACTTAAACGGCACGAACGGATTTTTACGCTTTTATAAAGCCTTATTTTCATGAAGATTCCTCCAAAAGATTTCATGACTATTTTCAATAAAATCTCTTTCTTTTAAAATTGCATGATGTTTTGTGAAAAGAAATTGATTTTGAAGAAGAAAGGATATTTTTCCTCAAGAATTCATTTCAAGTGTTTTATCAAAATTATTTTCCATCTAAGATAATAAATGGTTCTGTTTCTATCCATATTTTTACATTGATTTGACTATGTTGTGATGATGTTTATGAATTCCTTTATTTTATATGAATTGATTTATGATGTCATGATGTTTCAAGAATCCCATTTTTGTTACATGTGTTATGCGATGATGTATGTGGCACACATAAGAAAGGATTCATTATAAGATGGGTGGGACCTATATCTCCCTCCAATGCATTGGGTAAAGATTTTATATCTCATGAGATAGACATGGCTGGAACGGAAGGTTATTTCGGTTCAGTGATACAGGACTGAAACGAGGAGTGAACTCGGTTCAGAAAGGGACTTTGTCCACTAAGATAGTCTTGGCAATGAGTCATGACTAACAAGAAATGATTTTACATGATTATGTGTGCATGCCACAAAGTTTCAAGTTTTATGTTATGATTATGGGGATCTCATTTTCACTTCTATGATTTATCCCATGTTATGATATTATGAGCTCTTTTGCAGGTTAAGATTTCCAAAAATGTTATGTTCTTATGAAAATTATGTGATTGATATTTACTTTGTTTACCCTTACTGAGCATTTGAGCTCACCCTTTTATGTTTTCTTTTCCCCAGGATATAAAGGAAGGTTTTAGGTAAAAAAAAGGGGAAGATCTTTATGGGAGATATTGAAGATCTTTCACCACGTTTAGAAGATTACGATCCGAGTTTCCAAAGACACTAAACTATTACGATCCTTGTGTGTGTGTTTTTGTTATGTACTAAGTATTCCGCAAAAGTAATGTAATGTCCATGTACGTCAAGATACGGGTCTCTACAAGTATCCCCCCTCCTTACAGTCGTTCTGTCAACCTCAGCACCACACAACTACATAAGGCACAAGACAGAACAAAACCGCACACAACCACACCAGACAAGGTAGGGTGTATTTAGATTTAGAAAACACCCATTATTTAATTCCACTTTAATTATTCAGGGGTTATCATAGAGAAAGTTTGATCTTGAGGAATCAATTTATTTAATCAGGTATATGCGGTTAATCAATTGCATATATATACAACTATTCTACACATGATCAACAACAATCCATCATAAGTCATCATGATTTCACAAACAAAGACCACCAATGACCATGATTTTCACTAGGCATACAACCCATAAAACTCAAAATATTAATAAGCAACAAAACAGAAACATGTGTCACTTTTTCCTAGCCCTTGTTTATTGGTTTTAAGTTGATTCAATTTTATTTACTAAATTTGGATTCAATTTCCCTAACATGGGAAACATCCATACACCCACCCCACATGATACACAAATAAGAGGGACAAAGGGATCCCTACCTTAAGAAACAGATGATCAACACCTCCTCCTTGCGCCAAACAGGGGGTGCGTAAGGCTTCAGGGAAATGTGATCCAAGGGTGAAACACAGACACACAGATCCTCGGGGAAGAATGGTTAAGGGGATGCTCGGTAGTAAAATTAAAGGGAAATGTACAAAGAAAAAAGGTTCCCAGCTTTAGAAAGACCAGATCCTATATCAACTAAAGAAATAGTTTCAAAATCCTTTAAAACCGGATCACAATCAAGATTATGCATTTTGACTATCTAAGGACCTCCAGAGTGTTAGGGATTTAAATATATATTTACTTCCTTTTAATGGATAAAACACTTAAATATGTTTTTAAACTCATTTTATATTAAATAAAATGTTAAAGGGGTGAATCTGAAAAAACTGGGAAAATTTTAAAATTTTAACAAACTTTCGAAATGACTCACCGTTAAGTGAGTCACCATTATGAGTCACCAGTGGGTGAGTCACCAGTGGATGACTCACCACTCGACTAGTCACTAGTGTGAGATACTAGTGACGAGCTACCGATATCGAGGCACCATTAGGTGAGTCGCCATTCGACGAGTCCCCATTCGGTGTGTCCCCGTTTGATGAGTTACCATTCAGTGAGTCACCGATCAGTGAGTCACCGTTCGGTGGGATACTATTTGATAAGTCACCATCATGACCCACTATCAGGGAATCAACATTAGTGACTCACTATCAGTGAGTCACTGACATGACTTACCATTGATATGACCTACTGTTTCCACCTATCGGTGTAAGACTCACCGTCAGATGAGCTACTGTTGAAAAAACTGGATTTTTGAAAAACTTCTGAAATGACCTACTGTGGCCTCCCAAAATACTTCAAACACCAGATTTTATCAATGTAATTGAACGAGGATGTTGAACATGAAGTTACAGACTCAATTCCACAAATCATTCTTTCGGTATGGCTTTTGTAAAAATATCTACAATTTGATACTTTGTTGAGATGTATTCTAGAATAAAATATCTAACAACAACATTATCATTTATAAAGTGAAATATTATATCAATGTGTTTTTTATTGAATGAAGGATAGGATTTTTAGAAATATAAATTACACTCTGATTATCGCAAAGTATCTTCAATGGTTTATAAACATTCACTTTCAAGTCTTCTAGCTAAACTTTTATCCACAACATTTGAGAAAAATCCTGAGTAGCTGCAACATATTCGAATCCAACTATGCTCAAAGTTACTAAAATTTGTTTCTTACTATACCAACTCACACAAAATTCACCTAAGAAAAATTTTTCTCCTGAAATTGATTTTCTATCATTACAATCTCTAGCCCAATCGGCATCAATATAACCATCAAACTTTATCTCACAATTTCTTTTGTATAACAACCCATGTGAAGTTGTTCCTTTCAAATATCTCAAAATCCTCTTTTCTACAAACATATATGATTATTTAGGATTACTTTGATACCTAACACACAAGGTCACAAAATAAAAAATATCAAGTCTTGAGACTGTAAGGTATAGTAAACTTTCTATCAGTTTCCACAAATTTTTCTGAATCACATTTTTTCCGAATACATCCTTACTCAACTTTTTACTCATAGATATTAGAGTATAAACTTATTTGGATTATTCCATCAAAAAATTCTTTAACAATTCCTTGGAATACTTTTCTTGAGATAAGTAAATGTATTTTTCCTTTTTTTTAACTTTTAATACAAGTAAGAAAGTTAATTCTCCCAACATAGACATTTAAAAATTTTCCTCCATTTCCTCATAAAATGTTTTACAAACATCTTCTCTATCCCAAAAAATATATATCATCCACATAAACAACTATAATTAGAGTTCTTTAAAAAACATTTTTCACATATAAGTTGTTGTTAACTTTTCCTTTAGAAAAGTTCAACATTCTAAAATAATTGTCAAGCTTAGAATACCATTCACGTGGAGATTGTTTCATCTCATACAAATATTTATTCAATTTAAAAACTTTGTTTTCATCCTCATCATATAGAAAACCACAAGTTTGTTTAATGTAAACTACTTTCTCAATATTACCATTTAAGAAAGACAACTTTATATCAATCTGATAAACTTTTTAATTTCGTTGTGCAACCACTAAAAGAAAAATTCTAATAGTTTCTAGTCTTGAAACTGGGGAAAAAGTTTCTTTAAAATTCACACCTTCCACCTATGCATAGCCTTTACAAACAAGCCTGGATTTTTTTCTTGAAACTTCTCTATGTTCATTCAACATGTTTTTATAAACACATTTTGTTCCAATAACATTTTATTTTCTAGAATTGGAACAAGTTCCCATGTTTCATTTTTATTAATTTGATCCAACGTTTCATTCAAAGAATCCACCCATTCTTGGCATTGAATAACTTATGAAACTGATTCCTGTTAAAATTTTGAGATATGTGAAGTATTATTTTCTAATCTCAGCTTTCTTCTTATGTGAAATGGAGCATTATAATTTCCAATAATGTTTTCAGACTCGACATGTTTTTATAAGGTATGAAATTTCAAAGATTATTTTCCAACTTCACTTTCCACATCTTATGATTTGTATGAATCATGATAAGGATGTATTGACTTACTTTCAATGTTTTTGGAAATCTCTAATTTATCCTCCTCATAATTATTAACAACTTTTGTTAAGGAATTTGGATTTTCAATTACATTCACATCATATGAGTCCACAAATTTTTTTAAATTTTTGTTCCATCATTTGTAACTTCTTCCATTTGGTGAATAACCCATAAATGTTCCTTCCAATGATTTCTCATCAATATTTCCTGATTTTATGTAATCATAGACTTCCCAAAACCTTGAAGTATTTAAATGAAGGGTTTTGGTTATTCTACATTTCATAAGGAGTCATGTTGGATTCTGGTCTCTGCAAACTTCTATTCTAAACATGTACAACAGTACAAACACCTTATTTCTTGTAAAACATTGAATTTTTATATTTGGTTAACATACTTCTTCCTATTTCCACCAAACTTCTGTTATTTCTTTCTAATAATCTATTTTTTTGTGGAGTATAGAGAGCACTATACTGATGTTTGATACCATGCTTAATTAGATAAGTTTCAAAATTATTTCTTCTAAATTTAGTACCATTATCTGTTCTCAACTTTTTTATGGAAACCCAAATTTTATTTCTCAATATTTTTTCTAAAGAATTTGAACATTTAAATAGCCTCCGACTTGTGATACATAAGTAGGATGTTTTTTATCTGAGTGAAATCATCAATAAAAGTGATAAAGTATAAATCTTATTTTATTTATTGATGTCTCATTAGCCTACATAAATCAGAAATAATAAGCTCAAGTGGTCTGGTAGATTGAATCTCGACTCTTTTATGATTTTTGTTAGTCATCTTCCATTTTTGACAAGTTACACAAACATATTCTTCTCTTATTTTCAATTTTGGAAAGTTTCAAATGATATAAAATTTAGAAATTTTGTTCATACATTTGTATCCAAGGTTCAGAAATCTTTGGTGCCACAATTTGTTTTCATCTCTAGCACTCAATTAATAGGAGTGTAGAATTCTTCTATTTGGTAGAGATTTCCACTAGTTATTTCTCATTTTGTATTAAATTTTCCATCTTTAATTATTTTGATGATACAAAAATATTTTCTAGAAAAAATTTATTTTTCATCATCATAAAATATAATTACACTAAGTATGTTATGTTTTAGCCCATCAACAAATGAAAATTCCTTAAATTTCAACTTTTCCACTTCAATCTCAGTCGTTCTGATTTCTCTGATTTCTAAGGAACTATCATTACCAAAGGTTACTACTCCTCCATAATGAATGTCAACATGTTTCAATATTTTTATATCACCTTTAATATTTAAAGAACAACCCCTATAAAATATCCATGTTTTTTCCTTTTACATTCTTTCAAAGCTGTCTCAACAATTAAATATTTTTCTTCAGCTTTATTCTTTTTAGCTTATTTTTCTTTTCTATCATAAGAAACTTGTTCCTGAAAGAGTTTCATACACATTTCATCCTAAAGACCATCCTGATCACATATTCTGAAAACTTATTCCAAAAATTCAAATTTATTTTTTGTTGGAATGTTTCTAACATCTTCAGAATTCACCTTTTCAACTTTTTGTAAGATAGGAAAGTTACTCATTTTACTTTCACTATTTCTTACACTTGAATTAAACCTTCTTCCTAGTAGAGATTAGTTGTGAAAAAATTATAAGCTCTATGCCCATATATTCCATAACATCATCAATAGCCATCAAATCTTGATTTTCTATTCAAGAAAGATCTTTCTCTTTAGAAACATTGTTGAGGTTGGTAACTTCATTCAACTCTAACACACTCAGGATGTAGACCATATTTTATTTTGAGTGAGTTTTCTAATTTTGTATATTTGTTAGGTTTATCGCAACCTTTCTCCACCCAAGATTTCCCAACAACTTTTCCAAAAAACAAAAATGTTAAAAGAATTAGAAAAAATATTAATATTGGTGAGTGAAGATTTCACCCGATTCTTGCATTGAGCCTTCTCAGCAACATTAGAACTCTCATCTTTTACTTCTGAAGCTTTGTTGAAATTTTCATTCATCTTTATCAAGGTACTTTCACACTCAAGAATTTTTTATTGAAACTTGTTAACTTCTTCTTCTTTACTACCATCTTCTTAATAAGATCTTAAACCATCATTCCCTATTCAAAAATATCAAGTTTGTAACTTAATATCTTATCAATGTATTCTTCCTCCTGCATGATGACATATTTTCTTCCATAAACAAATTATTCACAATATTTCTTCGTTACACTAATTTCATTCTTAAGAGTTTTTTTTACTCAAGACATACAATAAGTTCTGTTCTAAGATGATACTCTCTATAAGATTTTTCACCACCTTATTCATTATATGAGGAATCTTTTGTTTTCTCAACTTTTTCAATGAAGATTTTGAATTGTTCTGAACTTCTATCTTCAGAATAATTGTTGTTAGTTGAGTCTAATTTAACTTTATTACTCAATAAACTTGTTTTGTTTCCAATAACTTCTTCTTGTATCTTTTGGCTGAATTTTCTTCTTTATCATTTTCAATACTTATTCTATTGATATTTTTCATCAGAATCATATTGATATTCTCTAACATTTTTGGGTTAATTCATAAAAAAGTGTTTGATTATACCACACTCAAAACATATGAGAGGAAGTTTACCTCCATATTTTCTTCTTCCCCTCTATATTTTTTAGAGATAAGAAACATAATCTTATCATTGAACTCATTATCTTACTTATCTTCATACTTATAAGGATCAGCTTCATTAGCATCTTGTATTTTCATCTTTCTCATAACTTAAAAAAACATTTCATCTTTCATTTTTTTTAACATTGGATATTTCCTCATTTCATAAGCAACAGAAAAGTTATTTAATTAATCAAGAGATAAATAATATTATATTCTAAAGAGAAAATTTTAGAATCTAACCTATCCAAGAAGTTTTGCATAAGTTTCTTCACAACTGTAGAATATTCTAGGGAATATTTGAATCCTATGTTATTGAAACAAAAATCTTTTACTCTGGAGAATTATTCATCAATAGTTTCTACATATCTGATTCGGATGTCTTCATACTTACAATGCCATATTTATATATTTTATTCCTTCACTTTATTATTCCCTTTTAAAATAATTTCCAACTTGTCCCATATACTTTTTGAAGTATTGCGACCCCTAATATTTGTATAAACATTCTCTAATAAGGCATAAGGATTTTATTTCTAGACTTTCCATCAACTCTAATGTTCCTCTTATCAAAAAACATCATAGGAGCATTTTTATCAATAGGTGGAAAACCAATAGTAGTAACAACAAGAACTTCTAGGATAAGCGATTGGAGATAAGGAATCATCCAATTTTTCTTATCCATAATAATTTTTTCCATCAAATTTAGGAATTCCTCTAATATTGACAGAATTGATATTACCCATGATAAGGATTCAACAAGGGAACCTTCCCCCTGATACAAATTGAAGTTATAAAGGATCGAATAACAACTAAGAGGTGGGGGGGTGAATCATATGTTCACTTTCATAAGTTTCAATAATTTTTAAAAACTTAACCCCAGTAACCTGTTAAGACATATTTCATTATCATATTTTTATAAATACTCATGTATAAAAAAGTAGGAAAGAAAGTAAAGAAATAAGATTTACAAGGTCTGACCTCAGTGTGAGAACCTACATCCTTTCCATAGATACTCTCGTGGGTCTATGGAAATATACTATTATGAAGAAGTGAATATAACTTAGGACAACTCTCATTAGTCACCTCATGTCTCATGATAGGAACGATTATGCTAAATCCCATTAGTTTAAAAAGTTTACAAAAAAAATTATACAAAAAAAGAAAAGAAAAATACTTTGATCAATTTTCTCCACAAAAATATCATTATGGATATGATTTTTCTAGATCCAGTTCTCTCAATCTGATGAGGTCAATAAGATTCTCCTTTACTCAATCTGCACTTCTCAAGCACTGCTCAAACACTCAGTCTGATCTTCCTTAGTCTGATTGAGTCAATACGATGGACTCAATATGATGAACCCATTCTTAATCTACAAAACTCAAACTCTACTCAAAAATTCAACCTGATCTTCTCAATACAATGTTTCTCAATATGATTCTCATATTCCATAAACAAAACCTGCAGGTTTCTAATCTTCATCAGAGATCTTGGTCAGAAAAAAATTTCACTCAAATTATTTAGCACTCCAAATTTTACACTTATTTAAAAGTTACAATGAATAAAATATCATAGCAACTATTATTAGGAGACTCAAAAAACAAAATCAGGAAACATGAAAACTTCCACTGCTTCCTCAAATTTCAAAAACTCTAAAAAATCACATTTAAACTTCAACTTTGAATTATTCAATCCTCCAATGATTTCTCTAAGATTTATATAAAATTGAATTTCAAGTTTGAACTCTTAAACTCTTTATATAAAACTTCTAGAATATTCATTTATAGTCTTCTTCACAATAATCTCATTACTATTTTTGTTTATTTATCGACTAATTATGATTTGTTTCCTTCTTAGCTCATTATGATCTATTTCTTTCTCTGCGCATTACATTTTTTGTTTGTTTCTTTTCTCATTATGATTTCTCTTTCTTTATCTTATCATTTTTATTTCTATTTATTTCTCACCTCATTATGATTTATATTTCATTCTAATCTCATTGTGATTTATGTTTCTATCTCAAATCATTTCAATTTTTTTTCTCATCCCATTATGATTGAATTAATCACTCTGCAACTTTGGAATTCTTCAAAATTCATCAGCTTTAAACATTCTGACATCTTGAAACTTCTGAGTCCGATACTTCTAGAACTGATAAAATCTTTATGATTCCTCTATTTATTCAAAATATTTTATCATGAGTATGTTTCATGATTTATGAGAACTTCATGATCAATAAAGTATCGTCTGACTTATTTAGAAAGTTTGATAACTTTCTAATTCATAACTTCACTTTCTTCAACAAACCTATTTAGAATCATTATGATTTATATTCTTAGAAACATCAAAAATTTATTCTAGAAACCTGTTTCTAGAATACAAAAACCTTTTCTCCACCTTTATGTTTGGGTGTTAACAATTAGAAACTTTCAAATTTCTTACAAAACTCATTACAATGGACTAGATCAAATTCCTGAAAAACAAAATAAGTCTTATAAAAAAAGGCTAGTTATCAACAAATACAAAAAAATTGTTAAAAAAATTATTAAAAAGGTTTTTCAGTTCTAAATTGATGAATTAACTGATTGCATTCATCAAACATAGACTGTATATTTTTTTACAATGATAAGGTTAATATAAGAATCCATATCATTTTTTTGGAGTTGGGGGGAAATATTAAGTTTAAATTGAAAAAAACAAACAAATAAATTGTAAATTAATATGTGAAATATCTTTAAAGTACCTCATAGAAAACATTTTACTTTATACTTTGTTTAAAGTTTCAAAAACACATAATTGGGTGAATTTTGGGGCTTGACTGATAGGTGGAAATAAGCCTACAATACAGTGATAGTTTTATCTATTGAGACTGTAAATATAAGGACCACATAAATTATTCATAGAATTATCAATTCTTTCTCCCATTTATGGGAAATATAACATTATATTGTAAAAGTGGATAAGATATTGAGAATTTCTTACATAATTAAACTTATCAAAAAAATAATGGATTTAGGTATTCAGGTGGGGTATAAAATTCACATTGTTTGATTTTATCAAGAGAATATCAAAACGAAAACCTATAAGAATTTTTTACTTTGTATCATTTGACTATTTCATCAAACCACAACATAGGGAAACAACATAGGAAATATTTTTAAGGATCACCAATATCCAAGTAATTTGTTTTCAATTAATATATTTTGAGTAGAAATGTAAAAGAATGAGAAAACTAAAAAACATAAACTGAAAAAAATGTAATGGGTTATACAATACCAATATGTTCATATAATCTACACCCATTTGTATATATATCCATTTTTATTCATTTGAAGACTGGTTTGTGTAGTAATTAATATATTTACAACATTTTTAATATAAATAGTTTATCGTAATCAATAATATAAGAAAACTTATAGAAATATATATCTATAATGATTATATAAACTTCAGATAAGTTCATGCGATCATCAAAATCAATGTTGAGTTCATTGTTTAAATTTATTGGTGTTGTGTTTTTGAAATGCACATATACTACATTAATATGAAAATGATTAAGTTTAAAAGGATAATAATTTTTTTTTCAACCACAATAATTTTAGTGAAAACAATCACTATGGATGCAATGTTGACATTGATTGATGGCAATCATAAATAAAAAATGAACCTATACTTGAGTATGTTGTGTTGATTATTTATAGTTATAGTAAAATATTGGAAGTTAATTGATTATTATATTTAAAAATATGCATTTTACCATTATCTCACAATTCAGTCAGACTGAGTTGGCTTGCACTTGGTAAAATAATGACACCAATGTACGTAGGGGTTGTGGTAGTAACACTGTATAATTGGTTAGAATATAATGAACTAAAAGGAGTACATGGACCTATAATGTGGGTATAAGACTTCATTAATACATATTCATAACATAATATTTTAATATAAATTTTTCGTAATGAAAATTTTGGGAATTGAGAAAATAATTAAAAATATAACTGTAACAGTTTCATTCAATTTTATCATACATAATTTTCATTGCAGCCTTACCTCCTTTTAGGGTAATTTTTTTTTGTATTGGAAGTAGTTTGTGGGGGATTCATATTTTCATAATGAGTTTTGAATCTATTTTCATGTTCACATTGTGAATGATATTTATCTCATACTATTTTTAAATTTAGAGTTTGAAAAATAATTAGTGCATATATTTTAGTTAACGATACGAGGTCATAAAATCATTTAACCTTATAAGAGGGTATCAAAAAGTTTATCATAACTTCTTCCAATGGAAATGATGATGCAGTTTTCATGTCAATTTCAATATTAGGCTTTGATTATATGTAAAAAGTGTGGTTTATTTGGTTTACCTAATTTTTCAAACTGTAGTGAATATCAGATCCCGAAATAAAGGAGTAACCTTATAATAGTATTTTTAGATATTTAAAACCTTATCATTTCATATAACTATTTTTTCCCAACCATTGGTGGTGGGGTGGTAAGGGTTTGGGGTTGAGGGGAAGACACGGGGTCAAGTCCCTGGGACTGTAATTTACTATAATTTTCTTCATTGCGTTGTGTTCCGCGGTGGTGGATATAATCGACCAAGTATTTTTATATATTTATTTTTATTCATTTAATTAAAGATAGAAAGGAAGTAAGGCAGAACATGTGGCAATGTTGACATTATTTTTCATTTTCAAAATATTTTGTTGTCTAGCTTCCTAAGACCATGATTTTTTTTGCACTCATTTGTGAAATCTTTGTCGTGGTGTGTCCTGAATTGTTCACAAACATCATAATAATATATTTCAAGGGAATATTGAACCATAAATTTTTTTAGCACATATCATACATGTTTGATTAAAAAAATACAGAATAAAATATGAATTTAATACTCACTAAGAAATAATTCAACAAAAAATGGAATTTATGTTGAGAAGATTATGGGTTGAATAATGAAATCTAAATAATAAGTATTCATTGAACATGTTTCCTACATAATTTCTATGTAGATATTTTTTTTGTATTTGGTATATTTGATATAAAATATTAAATTAGGAGTGATATTAAAGCACAATAAGATAAATTATTTGAAAAAAATCGAACCTCCAAGAGAGTAGAGTACCTATAAAAAATCTATTTGAAGATTTTATTTTCATCAAAGGTGACCCTTGATGTTATAGATTGTGAGTATTTTTGAAGTAGGAAGACATCTCTTATTATACAATATGTGATGAAAAGAAATGTGATAGATCAGATAAAATAATAAAATGTATATAAATTAATATGCGATAAAAGAACCTTTCCGATTAGAACTATGTATAAGTCTTAAAAACATATCAAGTACTTACGATTAGAGTCACCAATTGGATAATAAAAGCTTAAAACCCTGGTTATTTTCATATAAAAATAGTTTTCATGGAAAAATAGAGAAAGTGTAATCAATAAATTCATCCAAGAGAATGGAGGGTGAAAATCTACATATGTAGCAATATAGATAAGGGGAAAATTTTAAATAGTTTCTTTTTAAAATGATACAACTTAGGTTGCAAAATCCTTAACATTTAAATGCTGCCAATCCTTCCCGTTTTGATCTATGAAAGCAAAAAAGTCAATTTTAGTATAAAAAAAGTCAAAAATGAAATAAAATGTAAGGAAAAATGAATTAAAATATAGAGACATGCATAATAACTTGAGAGATAAAGATTTAATAGGGGTTAGAGGTGGCAGGTTGAGGAAGAGATGAAATTGTAGAGGTAGAGATGGGTGATAAAGATGGAACAAGAGACGGTAGGTGGAGGTGGAGGCAGATGAGGAGGTGGTAGGTGGAAGTGGAGGCTAGAGATGAGCTTGAGATGGACGATGGGAGGTGACACTATAGGGAAAACGGAATTTCACAGTGGTTTTTAAACTTTCGCTAAATATTTGATGAAAAATAATTTTACAATGGTTATAAAAACCACTGCTAAATAAAATTGCAAATTTTTTATTTGTTTCTAGCGGTGTTTTTTCAAAAAAAAAAAATTCTAAAACATATCATTTTAATTTTTTTTTTAAATATTTTTTTTAAAAAATAATTTATTTTTATGGGCGATTTAGAAAAACCACTACAAAATAGTGGAATTTTTTTAAAAAAGTGATGCTGAATTAATAGAGAAATTATTAAATATTATATATTTAATTATGATTTATTGTTAATAATTATTAATTACTATTTATAATCATTTATTTTTTATTATTAACAATTTTAATTAATTAGAATGTGTTAATTATTAATTATATATAATTATTAGTTAGTAATTATTTGAAACTTAAATTAATTCTTGGATAAGTTAAAAATCAAACTTCGACATCAAATGAAGAAAACTTTGGATCTGAGTGTCCATTTTAATTCCAAAACTAGACAAATTGAAGCTTATGAAAAGAGATTCCATGACATTACATAATAATTTGTTAATAATTAATAGAATAAATAATATTACTATTTTAAGAGAATTTGAAAATCGAACTTGAACATCAAACAACCATAACTTTTTATCAGGGTGTCAGTTTGGTCTCTACCAGTCACTATTTTTTAAAGGTCAAAAATGCCCTGAAATGCATCCAAAATTGAGTTTTTTAGTTTAGATACCATGATTTTTGAACATTTGACGATATTTTAGCTTCGTTAAAGAGTGTCTACATATGATTTTGGGGTCATGTTTGATTTATTTCATGGATTTACATTCTTATTGATTTAATGATGTTGCAATTGTTGTAGTTTTCTCTCTTTCGGTGATTTATTATCTATTATATATATATATTTGTATGTATTTCTATACATTTCGGTATATTTATTTATAAATTTTATATATTTATCAATATTTATTTAAAATTATCTATAATTGTTTCTATGAATGGATATTTATATGTATATGTGAATATTTATCTATATATATATATATACATTTGTAAATGTTTATATGTATTTAAGTTTATATATTTTTATATTTTATATTGGTGTGTGTGTGTGTGTTTAGATATTTATATTTACTTATGTTTATATATATATATATTGATAGATAATTATAGACTTGTCTACGTTTATATATATTTATGCAACATAAATGTTTGATCATCCCTTGGATTTGGTGTGATGTTCCTCGTAGATGAAAATATTCCATCTTGGGCATGCTCTTTCAGCAATGTTGATGTGAGGTTATGTGGCGCTGGTTCGAGTAAAGCTCTCTTTAGCACAACGTTTGGAATTAGCGAGGAAAATCGGTGTTGGTGGCGGTGATGAACAATTCTTTTAGATTTTCCTTTTGGGTATTTCAATTTTTTAAACTTATTTTAGTAATAATTTTCACTGGTTTTGGGACTGTTTGTTTCGTTGGGTTTTGGCGTTCTTGACAGGCATTGATTTTTTCCTGTTGCATTAGGTTGGGGTGCAACACTTTGCAGGTGTCACTGGGTGGGTATCCTCAAAATAGGGATGGGTGTGATGACACCTTCCATTTAGCTATCAATCCTCATTAAAGCAAGGATATACACCCCACCTTTGACGTTCTACACATAGTTTGTAGTCTGATTTTGTGTTGCATTAGGTTGGATATGTGGTGTTCTTTGGTTCATTTTTGGGTGGGTGGCTCAAAAGAAAGATAAGTGTGATGATACCTATAATCCAATCATCCCTCCACATTTCAGTGTGGGTGGGATGGGAGCTCTTCAACATTTTGTTCTAGCATGATGCAAATTTTTGGTGTGTGTGTGGGCGGGGACACATCATCTTGGATTGATTCCTCTGTTACATCGTCTAGCAGGGGGGTGAGACTTTTACCGATGCCTGCCTTGATGTTTGATTCCCTTCAGACACTCAGGGCCATATTAGGTCCTTTGGGTCATGTTTCTTTAAGGCATATGTGCCCTAGTCTTATTATGGGTTCCATCTTTACCCATTTCTAAAAAGGGGTATGATATTTTATGTTCAATAAAGGGGGATTGTGCCTCAACCCATTTAAAAAAAATATTGTTAATAATAATAGTTACTAATATTAATAATAACTAACAAAATAATGAGTAATATGATTATCAATTAATGATAATTAATAATTAATAATTATCAATTGAAAATTAATAATATAATCAATAATCAATAATAAATAATATAATTATTAATATATTTAATTATTAATATTATTATAAATAATTTAATTAATTATTATTAATGATTAAAAATAAATAATAAATAATTAATAAGTAACAATAAATTATAAATAACATAAGTAATAATTAATAAAATAATTGGTGATTAATAAATAATAAGCACTAATTAATATTAATTAATTAGTAATTAACTATGTTATTGATTGGAAATTGTTAATATTGAATTACTTATTATTAATTATGTAATGGATAGAGTTTCTCTTAGGGCCCTATGAGACGGAGCTTCTCTTATGACTTTGGGTCTCTAGGCATATAGGTCATACAATGGGTTTCCCTCAACCTATAAATAAAGAGGTATTCCCTTTGTTTATTAGTAAAATGAGGATTTGACCACAACCATTTAAAAAAATAAAATATTAATAATTAATTATTCATTATTCATTGTAGTGATAAATTAGATATGGGAGAATTCTTCTTTTAATTTGGATGACACATGATATGAGAGAAACTGAGCTCATCAAATCAAGGGTTTTGGTGGAATTTGATCTTGGGGTTATTTTTATTGATAAAGTTATATTATCTATGTATAATGACGATATTAATTTGAATATAGGGTATGAGAAATTATGATGAGAATCAAGTTAACGACACTGAGTCGGTTGCCCATGTGGAGGAGTTGTATTTGCAGGGCCCAATGACATAAATAAGATTAAAGTGGTTGAATTCTATAATGGTATCCCATCTCGCATCATTAAAGGCCCAATAGATCTCACCCTACATGAATAGAGAAAGTTGGTCTATTATCACTCTTATTCAAGCCCAAATATAATGCATGATTCCCAAGTCTCAAAGTTGCATGAATTCAGAAACAAAATTCCCATGGCGAATTTATAAATTCATCCTTAGAGGCCCTAAAGTCAAATCCAGTGGGAATAAAAATCAAAACCTACAATTTTGGATTCATGTTCTACTCATACTTAAAGTCAAAAGGGTGTACTAATTTTCTGAAAAAGTCTTCATTAGACTTTATCTTTTTTTATTTTAATAAGACAAGTAGGTTTAGGATTTATAACTTTATGGAATTAGACCTTTTACCTTTTGTATTACCCCTTGGCTATAAATAGCCACCCCATGACATTGTATTCTCATTCAAATTTGTTCTAGTAAAAATCTACGAGTTTGTTTTCTCCCCATTGTGAGGAAACCCTTATTACACCCTTTTCCCATGTGTATTATTTTATTTTAAATCTAAAAGTTAGACTGATGATCAAAGATCACAAAACCCCAAATTAATGTCTCAACCTAATTGCATTGTTGTGTGGATTGACTACCTCATCCCCACCAATTTAGTGTGTTTTCTAAGTAGTACGTCATGCTCCTTATAACATTCTTTGAATAATCCCTCACTTATCCTCAAATGAAATCCTTCATCCACCATCCTACACTATGAAGATCGGTTAACCTCATGCATCTCACACCAACATATTAAGATTAGTAATCCAAGATCACAAAGCCCACAATTTCATGCCTCAACCCAAGTGAGTTATTGTGTGGATTGACCATCACATCCCTCCCATGACTGTATTGATTTAATCTATGTAAATGGTTAAAAATTGATTAAACATATATTTTAAATAATATATATATATATATATATATATATTCATTTAAAAAAAAAATGAAATTCTTCATCTAATAAACCTTTATACATTGAAAAAAATAGTTTTAATAATCAATTTAACTAAATAAACCATGTTAGGTGTGATGATAAACCCACAATGTTATCATTTTAAGGAAATTGTCTATAATTATTCCCATATACCCTACACCAACCACATCATTATCACATCCCTTTATTCTAGGGTCAATCTATTTTATTTCTCATGTGTGTAAATTTCAGAAGACCATGTCCACACAACCATGATATATTTAGCACTGATATTGGAAGATATAGAGGGGAATTTAATATTGATACATCTCTAATCAGTCTCCACTCTACATTGTAAAAATTAAATGATATATTAATTTTATACACCAGATCGACATAAAACTACCATTATAGGTGAATATGGGAACATGTTACAAGTACTTGTGAGTAAGGAATCATGTAATCATAGAATTAACTAAATTCATAGGTGTTATTATCTAACAGAATAATCATCACCCCGCCAACACTGGTCAGTGGATCCTGTACCTCCTCAACTTCATCCTAGATTACTATCCAATGAAAATGATACACCTGGTATGATATAGAAAAAGTTTTATTGAAATCAATATAGTGAACCAACTTATTCTTACATGACTGTTACATCATTTTTAATATAAACAACATGTTATTAATATAATCCTAAATCCAAAGGTTTGTTATCTTGGGAAAATTAGGCTCATACATCACTTGTATATAATAAAACATAATCATTATTTAAATACTTATTCTTAATAATCCTAAAATATCTCACATTATTTTTAGTACATTTAATCACCTAAGGATATATAGAAAATAAAGGGGTGAGCTAAAATCCCAGTAAAGGAAGGAATAATATAGAAGGAATTAGAGACATGAATCAATAGTGCATGGGTAGACATAATCATCATCAACATTTAATAGGAATAGGATCATCATCATAAGAATAAGGTAAAATTTTGATAAATCCATGGAATGTGGAATATGCATAATAATGAAATATCATAACATAGTGAATAAATACCACACATAGTTTTGAACAAATCTAGCGTCATGTTCACGGATAAAATATGTGCATAAATCATAACATCATAATTGTGAACAAATATAACATCATATCCATGCATAATATGCATAATATCATTAGAAATATCACATTAACCAATGCATTGGAGGGATATTTAATTCTAATCTCACCTATCAAATCATAAAATGCTCATAATCATGCACGCCACACGGAAAGTGAATATATAACAATCATATATATGAAATAAACTCATGGAAAGGGATGGGTCTCATAAGGGTGTCATAAATAAAACTTTATTTAATAACCTTTGGGTTTTTAAAATTAATAATTGGGATCATATTTTGGCATTAAATATCATTTTTATTTGAAGAAGAAACAACTCAGTAGGAATGAAAGAGAAGATTTCAAAAAAAAAGTCCATTTTTAAAAAACTTTATAATTGGCTTAAAAGTCCTATTGATATGGTAAAAACATGTATATACATGAAAAGAAAAGTTAATTTATTATTTGAAGAATATTTAAGGAAAATGGAGGAACATTCATACTGATAATGATGTGAAATAGAATATAACCAAAAAAGAAGGAATTGGGTTCGAGAATCCCCTTACTTTAAATCCTTTTTTATTTTTTCAGTTTTCCGCCTCCTAAATAATAAACCTAGGATTATTAAAACATGTAAAAATAAGTTAATTATGTTAATTTTTGTCAGTATTCATCAATTATAATCACTAGATTATATTTCTGAATTCCCTTTGTTAAAGGTAAAATATTTTGTTATCATATTTTCCTTAAAATACTCCATCTTTCTTTGATTTAATGATGTTGCTTTATTGATACTTATACATTATTAATATTAACTCCAGAAAAATAAAAATACATATATTTATATATTTATATATTATAAATAATTTATTATAATCATTTTTAAGAATTTTTGATAAGAAAATAATTGGAAACATCCTCATTGGCGGTTAACTAACGGTTAATAGGACATTTTCTAAAGAGGAGGTGCAAGATATATATTATGTGCTTATTAAAAATAACATTTTTATAGGAAATTAAAATTATGAAGATCATGTTAATGTACAGTTTAATTGTTTTAAGAAGGTTTGGATTATAAAATAAAATTAGGATAGGTTTTTTAGAAAAGTAAAACAAAATAAAAGATGAAAGGACATTAGTGCTTTCTTGAAGTTGTTTCTTTTCTACAGCCCTTAAATTCTTAAAATCCTTGTGTTTTATTAATCCATAATGTCCCTAAGTATTATATGTGAATTGAGAGTGGGGATTTTGGTAGATATTTGAATTTATAAAGTGTAAGGTAACTGGTTTTCTAGGGGAGGGGTGAGGGTTATTTATACTTGTGGAGAGGGGTGTTTTAAGGATAGAATATTGAATAAATTATAATATCCAAGGTAATACTTCAAATAGTGATAGTTATTACATTATGAATCATATATCAGTAAAATAAATTTTATTTAGGAATTTAAAATCATTTATAAACTGACTTAATTAGTTTATTAAAATGGACAGTATAAAAACAATTGTTTTTTAATAGAATACTTTTGACTTTAGAATTTGGAAAATACTTTTTTAGGTATAGAAAATAGTTTAATTTTATTTAAATGAATCATTTATAGAATTAAATATTTTTTTGTTCAATAAAAAAATTCTATAATTGATTAGGTCATTATTTCATCATGAATGATGTAATTTAAAATACATTGGTTATAAAAAACTATATTTTTTACTATTCACCTAAAAATTGAAGTATTTCCAAAAATTATAAAAAATAAACCTTAGAAAATTTTGATGTATAGATTCTATAAATTATATTAATTTTATTCATATAATTTTATAACATAGGTAATTTAAATTTTTAATATAAAAAATTATGATTTTTAAGAAAAACATTAAAATACAGCTTGTTAAAAATGTGCTTATAGTTTCTTTGATTTTTTAATCTTGATATTTATTTTATAGAATTATAATATTTATATTTTTACAAATTAATCATGATAATTATTATTTATATTAATTTTTTTTATTTTGAGGTCAAGTTATAATTCTTAGAGTACAATTACTATTCTTAAAGGATAGGTTATTATTCCCAATGGTATGGTTATTATTCCAACAGTCACGTTACCACCTAAAAATATCACTTCATTAATTCATTCCATATATACTATAATTACTCTAAAGCTTCTATATTTTCCTTTTCTAAGATTTTGATTGGTTTACTAACATTTTGTTTCTTTTCTGTAGTGCTGTTCGTAGGGACGATAATTCTAGAAGATCGGGTGATCAAAATTTACCTATTATATTTTTCTTATTTTCTATTTTTTGTCCTATTGTAATGTTTGTAATTTTTATGGGTTTATCTAATAACTAATTTAATGATCTCTATTGACAAAATAAAGTGTTTTTAGTTTCTCTATGTAATGTATGTGTATAATGTTATATAATATAACGCACATTTATTTAGGAAAAAATATCTTTTATAAAGCCCGAGTCGTTACATTATTCTCCCCTTTAAAAATTTCATCCTTGAAATTTAAAATCATATTATCAGTTTAAAATATATGAGGGTACTTATGTTTCATCATTTCCTCTAATTCCCACATTGCCTCTTCATATTAATGGTTCCATCACAAAACATTAACAAGGTGAGTTGTCTTGTTGTGTAGAACTTTGTCAATACGGTCTAAGATCTTCACTGATTGATCCTCATAAGAGATATAATTCTTTAGTTATACCACCTTAGGATTCAATATATGTGAGGGATCAGGTATATACATCCTTATGAGAGATATATAAAACATGTAATAAACTTTGGACATGTTTGGTGGAAGTTCTAGTTGATAGGTCGCTGCTCTTATGCGATAAAGGATATCAAATGGGATAATGTACCTAGGGCTAGGATTTATTTTATTTACAAATTTCATGACTCTCTTCCATGGTGGTATTTTAAGGAAAACTTTGTCTTGAGTATCAAACTACAAGTCCCTTCAATGGTTTTTAGTATATCTCTTGTATCGACTTTGGGATTATTTTATACGATGTTAGATGGATTGAACCTTCTCTATCATCTCTTGCAAAATATAGGTTCTAAGTAGATTTCATTCACTAACTTCATCCCAAAAAGCATGAGTTCTGCATTGCTTCCCATACACAACTTCTTATGGAACCATTTAAATACTCGAGTGGAAGATTTTGTTTAATGATAACTCAACTAATAAGATATTTCAATCCTATATTCATTTAAATTCCATTGATATGGATCTCAGTATGTATTTGAGTTTCAGAATTTTCCTTTTAGATTATCTATCAATTTATGGGTGATAGGTCATTCTGAAATTCAATTCAGTATTCAGATCATGTTGAAGAATTTTCTAGAATTAAGAACCTTACCTTGGATCATGATCAAAGATGATAAAAAGTGGTTCCTCATACAACCTCACTGCTTCTTTTAAGTATATATTAATAAATAATTCATGTGATAAATATTCTTGAATAGTGATGAAGTGGGTAGTCTTGGTAAGTTGATCCACCATAGCCCATATTACATTTCTTTCTTCATATGTCTTTAAGAGACCAGTGAAAATGTCCCTGGTGATATTTTCCCATTTCCATGTCAGTATGGGAAATTGTTGCATCATCCTCTTGGACTCCTGTTTCTCTACTTTAAATTGTTGGAATATTTTTCACTTTGAGGTTTACTCAGTTATCTCCTTCATGTTGTCCCACCAAAATTTCTCTCAAATATCATGGTTCATCTTGGTACTTTAAGGATGAATAGAGAAAGATGAGCTATGTGTATTGTCCAATAGCTCTTTTTTTTATCTCAAGTGACATAGGAATAAAAAGTCTAGTTCCAAACCGAATTAAACCGTCTTCATCAATGTGGAATTCACGAAGCTTCTTATCCATTACATATTTCACCTTATTTTGAAGCTCTAGATCATCCCTTTGTACCTCCTTGATCTTCTCTTTGATAGTTGCTTGGGAAATCATTTGGGAAAGGTAGTATGTATTCCATTTTGTTATGATTTCTAGATTCATTCTTTGTATATCCATGAAGATATGGTATTTCTAAATCCACATCACAGATTGATTAGTTGGTTCTTTTCTACAAAGAGAATCAACTTACTTATTCACCTTTCCTTGATGTTAGTGAATAGATAAATCATAGTCCTTGATCATCTCTATCCATCTTTTTGACACATGTTCAACTCTTTATGTGTGAATATATACTTTAGACTCTTGAGATCTATATTTATGTCACACTTCTCACTAAAGAGGTATTTCTTTCAATTATTCAGAAAAATATCATAGCTTATAACTGTAGAACATTTGTTGGGTATTTTTTCTCATGGATATTTAACTATCACGAGGCATAGGCTATCACTTTATCATTCTTCATGAGTACACATCCCAAGCCTTTATTTGAAGAATCGATGTATATCATAAAATCTTATATGCATGATGGTAGTGTGAGTATTGGTACATTGATTATCCTCTTCTTGAGAACCTTAAATATTTACTCACATTATTCTATATATACATAATTTAAACATTTTGGAATTAACATAGTTATAAGGATATAAAATCATAAGAAATTTCTCACAAAATGTCACTAGTACCTAGAAAATCTAATAAATATATGGATTTCCATGACACTTGAGGGTCTAGGTCATTCCTAAATTGCCTTTTTCTTTGAAGGGTTCATATAAATTCCCTCAATTGTGATCATGTTCCCTAATAATGTGTCTTCTTTCATAAAAAAATCACACTTCCTAAACTCAACACACATTTTATCCTTTCTTAATATCATTAGTACAATCCTTATATTCTCTTCATGTTCCTCCTTTATCATAGATTAAATGAGAATATCATTGATAAATACTACCAAATATTTATCAAAGTAGTCTCTAAAAACTCTATTCATCAAATCCCTAAATATTTTAGGGGCATTAGTAAGTTTTAAGGGTGTTACTATGGACTCGTAGTGACCATATCTTGTTTGAAAGGTTGTCTTTTGATTATCAACCTTTTTTGACTTCATTTTATGATATCTGAAATGAAGATATACCTTTGAGAAGTATTGAGCTCCTCATGGTTGATCAAACAAGTCATCAATCCTTGGTAGGGGAAACTTTTTCTTTATGGTGATCTTATTGAGCTCTCGATAATCGTTATACATCCACAATGATCCACCTTTTTTCTTAAAAAAGAGGATTGTTGCACCCCAAGGTGATGCTCTAGGGTGTATGAACTCTTTTTCCAAATTATCTTGTAGATTCTTATTTAAATCCTCGAGTTCTATCAGGGACATCCTATAGGGGAATTTTAATATTAGAGTGGCTCCAAGTATGAGTTTTATTGATAACTCTACCTCATGATCTGGGGGAAGGTTGGGTAAATATTTAAGAAATACATCAGTGTATTCCCTCATGGTGTGAATTTCCTAAAGGATGATACTTTCCTTCAAATAAAATATTTGGGAAAGGTGTTCTTATTTATTTGGTATCAACACCCACATAGTTGAAAGATTTTCCAAATGAGATTCTTGATCTCACTTATATTTGTACAGGAGCAAGGTATTGTTCAGAATATAGAGATATATTTCCTTTTCCTGTTATTTGATGTGAGATATATATAATGAGTGTTAGTCCATTCCCATTATAGTATCAAATTCCACCAAGGGAAGGATCACGGGATTCTCTGGAAGAATCTTCTAATAGATGCTAATAGGTGAAGAGTCCATCACTTGGGTTGGATTGATCACACCACTATGTGTTTTTATAGATATATCTACATAAAGGTATTGAGGTTTTGATTCAATAGTTTTAGCAAACATTCATTATATAAAGGAATTCATAAAACTGGAATCAAATAAAAAATTACATTCTTGATTGAATAGTAAGTGTGCCTTATACGACTTCATTTTCATGATCCACATCATTGGTATAAATGGTATAATATTTCCATTTTTCCTTTGAATTTGGTGGTTGTTGATGCTGATTACCCTCAAATACTCATGGTTTAGTGCACTAGATTGTATAGTTTCCTTTCTCTCTACAGTTGAAGCATTGAACCATGGATGGTTCCTTCCTTTACTCTATCACATTGTATGACTTCTTCATGCATCTTTTACATTCATGAGCTTTATGGCCTTCTCTTCCACAATTGAATTATTCCCTCGTTAATTTGAGATGCTCCCCATTATGTTTCTTTCCATATTTCTTACATGTTATATATTTTTGACATGTTGGTGGTTAGATATTCTTTCCTCATTTGTCATTAGATATGCTATCTTGAAACTCTCTTTAATTTATTATCTTCATAAACATGGGACCATTTTCTAAAATTCATCTCTACTTTGATATCACATCAAACAACTTCTTTATAACTCCCAAAGTCTCAGATAGCTAGATCATTTTTGTTGTGTTATTTTAAACCACAAAATAATCTATTTATTTTTCTATCATTGTTGATAAAAAAACCCGAGGTGTATCTTGAAATCCTTGTGAAAATTTCATTGTAAGTCACAATAAATTAACCATCCATTTTATTAAGATCTAGGAATTCTCTATACATATTTTTTCGAGGAGTTCAAGGGAATTACTTGTTAAGAAATAACTTCTCAAATTCTTCCCACCCCATTTATTTAATTTCATCCTTCAACTTGGTATTCTTTATCAACAACCAGTATTCATCATCCTGTCTATCTAAACGATAGACATCCAAGGTGGATTTCTTCTTCTCAGAACAATGGATCACAAAAAAGATCTTCTCCATTGAGTTAACCCATTATTCTGTAGTAAGTGGATTGGAATATCCACCAAACATCGGTGGTCATTATTACATAAAGGACTCTATGTTTAGTTTCTCCTTCTTGGTTGAAGGTGGATGTTCCATGATTCAAGTTATTTTTCATAGCATGAGAAAGATAGGTAAGGATCACCATGAATTTTTGAGTTCCACCTATCATTGTATTAGGGATTCCCTTTAGACAATCATTTCATTATCCCCCACATGTGTTGTTGGTTTTGTTTCTCCTGATTACCATTATTTTTTGAAATATAAACGTTTTGAACAAAATTTAAGTAAAAAAATAATGAATAAATAATTTATTATTATGAGAAAATTAATTCAAAATTCATATATTATGGGATCTCTATGTTTATCCTTTTTCTCAAATTATGCTTCTAGGATGAAGAATTAATTTAACTATATATCCTTCATAATAGTTTTTATAAAGTTTGTGATTAACCAAAGAATAACACCTAGGAGTTTCAATCCAGGCATGAATCAAGGCCTCTTTTTCATGTGATAGGTGATGATTGAGTTAAAACTCAATCTGAACTTTTGCGTTGTTACCCATATGTATATATGTATCCAAGACACATGCACTTTTAGTATTAAAATAGGGATTTTATTTCTCTAAAACCACAAGCTCTTATACTTTACCAAAATATAGGATGTTTACCGATACTTGAACTTATCCTCATGGATTCCACTAATTTTTTCTAATCCTAATTCCTAAATTAACTAAAATTATCTATAATACCAACTATAGTGATCTAAATTGTTTTTACATGACTATTACATCATTTTTAAGATAAATAACATAAACGTGATACAATCCATGATCTAATGGTTTAGTATATTGGGAAAATTAGGATCATACATCACTTTTATATAATAAATTAACCATTATTTAAATCCTTATTCTTAATCCTCCTAAAATATATCAAATTATCCTTAATACATGTAATCACATAAGGACATACATCAATTAAAGGGGTGAGATAAAATCCCGATAAGGTAAGGAATAACATAGAAGGAATAAGATACATGAATTAATAGTGCATGGGTGGGCATAATCATCATCATCATTTCACAATCATGGGATCATCATTTTAATCATGAGGGAAACATTTTATAAAGGTAGGAGATTTGGAATATTCATAGTAATGAAACATCATAGCAAATTTCTCAAATGTCATACATTGTTGTGAGAAAAGATAGCATCATTTTTACACATAACATATGTGCGTAAATCATCACATCTTAATTTTGAAAAAATATAGCATCATATTCACACATAATACACATAATATCATGAGATATATCATATTACCCAATATATTTGAGGGATATATAATTTTAGTCCCACTCTCACATTATAAAATTCTCATAATCATGCATTCCACATGGAAAGAGAACATATAACAATCATAGTCATGAAATAAACCCATTGAAAGGAATGGATTTCATAATGGTGTCATAAATCCTACTTTAAGGAATAACCATTAGGGATCCCAAATTAATAAGGGGGTAATATTTTGGCATAAAATATAATTTTTCTTTGAGGAAGAAACAAATCAATAGGAGTCAAATAGATGCTTTCAAAAATAAATTATTTTTCAAAAAAAATATTTTTAATTGGCTTAGAAGTCCTTTCAAAATGGTAAAAACATGTATATACCTAGAAAGAAAAGTTATATAATTGTGAAAGTGTTATTTAAAGATAATATAGGAACATCCATACTGAGTATGATGTGAAATAGAAGATAACCCAAAAATAAGGAATTGGGTTTGAGAATCCTCATACCTTAAATCCTGCTTTATTTCATCACTTTTACACCTCCTGAATAATAAAATTAATATTATTAAAACATGGAACCATAATTTAATTATGTTAATTTTTTTCACTATTGATCAATTATAATAATTGGATTATATTTCTCAATTCCCTTTGTTAATGGTGAAACATTTTGATATCAATTTTTTTTAAATATCTCTTCGTGTTTTGATTTAATAATCTTGATTTGTTGTTACTTATACCCGAATGGACCGATGGACTTCATTTTTATTGATTTTTGATAACCCCCTATCAAGGGATGAGGGGGAACCCTTACAAGGCCCTTAGGCTCATAGATTGCATTTCCCATAGGCTTAGGAGATTACATAAACTGAAGGTCTTAGGAAATTAAAATAGACTATCTACAAGAAACTGCCCCTCCCCAGCATCTGCCTCATGATTGTAGCTCTCCACCTTCGCATGGTTGTCTGGCTAGGTTTCCTGTGTAGGAACAGAGTAGTCCCGATGGCATAGCCATACCCTCTCATTCTGAAAAATCCATTTGTCTCTGCTATGGTGAGTGAACCTGCTCTGAATCCTCTTCTGGGACTGCTCCTTTTTTGTAGTGTGTCTGGGGAAAATCCATGTGGCCCAAAGGTCATGAGGTGCCCCAAAGGCCTTAAAGGTGGCCCAAAATCCCTACTGACCCGAAGGCCTAGGTGGACTGAAATCCTTAAGGACTCCAAGCCCAAAACAGTGGCCCAAGGTGAATCGTTCCAGCTACTATAGTACCGACCTGTACCACCTACATTAACTGCTACAGTGCCTTCTACAGTCCTCGCACAATGTACAGTTCGGCTACAGTTCCTATACAGTGTACAATTCTGGTATAGTACCCACACAGTGTACAGTACTACTACAGTTCCTGCTACTGTGCCTGCAACAGTACTGCTATAATACCCGAAAATATGCCTCTACCTGGTTTTTGAACCTGGGTCTTGTGGATGCACTTAATGATTCCTCACCAACTGGGCTGAGGCTCATGTTCAAAGTTAAACTTATACATTATTAAGATTAACTCAAAAAGATTATAAATACATATATTTATATATTTATATACTATAAATAATTTATTATAATCATCTATAAGTGTGGTGATAGGAAAAGATTTATAAGTGACTTTGTTGGCGGTTAACAGACCATTAATGGGACATTATCCAAAGAGGAGGTGCATGATATATATTATGTGCTTGTTAAAAATAAATTTTTCATATGAAATTAACATTATAATATCATGTTAATTTAATATTTAATTTTTTGAATAATGTTTGTATAATAAAATAATTGGAGGATAGGTAGTTTAGAAAAGGAAAACAGAATAAAACACAAAAGGACATTACCTCTTTCTTGAAGTTGTTCCTTTTCGAAGACCCTTAAAATCTTGAAATATTTGAGTTTTATTACTCCATAACATCCCTAAGTATGCTAAGGCTATTGGGAGTAGGTATTTGGGAAGATTTTTGTATTTGATAAGTGGAAGGTAAGTGGTTTGTCAAAGCAGGGTGAGGGGTTATTTGTATTTGAGGAGAGATGTATTTTAAGGATAAAATATTGAATAAATTATTATGTCCAAAGTAAAAATTTAAATAGTTATATTTTTAAAATTATGAATCATATAAAAATAAAATAAAATGTATTTAGGACTTTAAAACGCTTTATAAACCAAATTCACTAGTTTATTAAAATAGAAGGTGGAAAAATGAAAAATTGTTATTTTAATGGAATACTTTTGAATTTAGAATTTGGAAAATAATTTTTATGTATGTAAAAAAATTTATTGTATTTAAATTACTCATTTATAAAATTAAATATATTTTTATCCATACAAATTTTCTATAATTGATTTGGTCATTATTACATAATGAATTCTATAATTTAAAATAAATTAGTTATGAAAAAACAATATTTTTACTATTCACCTAAAAACTAAAGTATTTCATAAAAACACATAAAAAAATTTGAAATGATGATTTTAGAAATGATATTAATTTAATCAAAATAATTTTCTAACATAGGTATTTTTAAATTTTTACATAAAAAATTATTATTTTTATGAAATACATTAAAATATAGTTTATTAAAAATGTGCTTATAGTTTCATTGATTTTTTAATCTTGATATTTATTTTATGTCATTATAATATGTATATTTTCAAAAATTATTCATGATAAAAATTATTTATATTACATTTTACTATTTTTTGGTCAAATTACTATTTTAATGATCAAGTTGCTATTTCAATGGTCACATTACCTCCTATAAATACCACTTTGTTCCTTCATTCAACATCCACTATAATTTCTCTCATGGTTCTTTATATTCATTTTCTAAGATTTTAATTGGTTTATTAATATTGTGTTTCTTTAAAATATCATTTTCTGTGGGGGTGATAATTCTAGTAGATTGGGGTAGTCCAAATTTTCTCATTCCACTTTTCTTATTTTCTAATTTTCTGTCTCATTGTAATGTTTGTAATTTTCATGGGTTTAGTTTCTACCTAATTTAATGATCTCTATTAATGAAATAAAGTGTTTTTAGTTTCTATGTGTGATATATGTGTATAATGGTACATAATATAACACATTTATTCAGGAAAAAAATATCTTTTATAAAGTTTGGGTCATGCTCCTTTCTAAATTTTTTGAAGTATCGATGGACTTGTTGTAGTTATTTTTTAAAATCCTTTGATCTATCAATAAAGTATTTAAAATATCTATAAAACGTTTGAGAAATAGCTCATGTGATTGGTAAATTTATAATCATTCTGAAGGTGTTTTTGATTCATTCAAAAATGTTTGTAGTCTTGTGAGAATATCTCTTCCCTTCATCAAATTATAAATATCATTTTTTCATTTGAAGGTGCATCATGTACTTATAGACATCCTCAATCATTCTTCATATTTATTCCAATATTTAAAAGAAAAACTATTGTTTTGGTTTGTATATTGTAAAGGCATGGAAGAAAATTTTAAATTTCCCAATAATATAAAACAAGTGTAAGTACTAAATGTGTAGAAGATGTGACCCAATACCTAATTTAACGATTAATTTTTTCACATTGTCAGTGTGAATTTTTTTTTCATACATTTCCGGAAATATGTATCATTTAGTAATGATGGTAGGCATTGGTGGGTAATTCAACCAATATCCTCGATATTCACTACTTCCTTGATAGTGTGATGAAGATCATAAATATGGCATATTTCTTGTCTATCAGTGACATGAACACGATAGAAAAGATATAAACCAACTCCAAGAGTATAGATTGTCTTTATATACTACTGAAAATGTCAGTGGAAAATAACATCTCTTTCTGTCATGAGTGGTGATAATCAGGAGAAATCCATTGCAATTTTCATATAGGAATGTGTCGTTCACTTGTATGAATTGTTTTTAGTGAAGGAAAGTTACAATGCATGGGAGAAATTCCTAGAATAACTAATGAAATTGGACTTTGTCTATAGTGACATGACTGTTCACCACTTTCTCTATTATTTCAAATTGATAAACAACATGTAAAATTTGAACCAATCGCTCGATCCAATAAGGTAACACCTGAAATAATGTTTCTTAGTCACCATAAACCTTCTCAACAGCTTTTTGGTTTTCAAGTCACCCCTTCTTTTATTAGATTTTTTATCCATATTTACTCTCCATGTGTAGCTATATTAACTCAACATGAACATCCTGGATAACTCTGATCATTCCAATAATAATGAAGAGTATGAATGTTGAGTTAAGGTGCCTATGATCTTGCATCAACCTCATATTAAAATAGGTGAGTGGTCTATAAAATTTTGTCGTTTCTTAATAATTTTCATTTCTAACAAGGGTAGTTCGCAATCACATCTTTCATATGTCACTATAATATTGACATTTTATAGAAAATGTCGATATCATAGAGTCATCTTTGAGATAAATGTAATGTGTCCTCACATAGTAATGATTTATAACTATCTTTAATGTCTCTTTTCTCTAATATGGTTTTCCAACAAATAATTCATCATCAATCCCTACAACATTTCTTTCTTTTACAATACTTGGAAACTCGGTTGTCAATGTCACCACATCCCAATTAAACTAAAGCACCACTAGTGTAATATCATGTGATGTTTGCACCAATTGTGCATGTTGTCTTTTTTGAATCATCTTCCAGCATCATTTTTTTTCTTTGTCAAATATTTCTTCATCCTGAAAATAATTTTTTTCACCGTCTCATGTTCTTTATCAAATACTTCTTCATCCTCAAAATCATCATCATAGGCATCATTGATCGCAACCATATGTGGATCAGCTAAAACAACAAATATTGTAGGAACATCTACATGTACTGTCATTTGAAATTTTTACTCTCCTCTACATGTATTATCTTCACCCAATCCAACTCTAACAATCGATTCTCATGTAAACACATTATCTTCATCAAATCCATCATCGTATGGTATGTTTTGTTCGATTTGGGAGGTATCTTCAGTTCTACTAACCTCAACATACAATCTCATCACACTTAGTATTTCGTGCTCTTCATATATATCATAATAAAGCCTCAAAGCTTCACCATTGATTAAATGATGACATGTGGGATATATATTATCTTTATTTTAAGGGAATCTATAAATGATAGGTGATATTTATTTATTCTCCGAAATATTAAATCGATCATGAATTTTACAGTTAATTTTGTTTATCTAATCACATTTAATAAGATTTTTTAATCATGTAGGACCACTAATATAAGATATCTCTCACTCTTCTTCAACTATTTCACCACCATGATATACAAACACACACAAGTGTTTCATCATATTTGTGAAACTGTTAATTGAAATTAAATTATAAGTGAAATACATACAGTGACATTTATTCAAATAAAACTAAAATAAAATAACTTTACATGTACATCTTAACAATATAAATTTATTTAATATTATAATTGTAATTAAATATTATTATTTTGATAATATTTTCTCTAATCAGTAGAAAATAGTCACCCTCGTGCTTTTTCATTTAAAATATTCTTTATATTTTATTTACATGCATTCCTGATATTGTAATATTTATGTCCCCTATTTGTACAAATCTGATATTGTGTGTGTTTAATTCTATATCCACGATATGTTATTTTATGTATATTTTCACCATACCACTTTCTATTCAAAAATTATACATAGTTATTTAAGAATAAATAATAAAGGTCCAGACAATGTTGACATGGTTATAATATTGTATAGTGATATGTGAAGTACAACTCAAATGGAATTATAAAATTCACATATACATAGTTCGTTTTGTTCCTTATCTTTCAATAAACATACCTAAATTTTATAATATCCATGCGATACACATCAACTGACCAATTGAAAAACCCATATGATCATCAACTGTCATTTTACCTACTTAATTAGTTATTAATATTTAATTGAATAACCGTGTAATAATTTTTATATATACTAAATATTGTCTAATAATAAATACTTAATAATTTTTCAAACAATAAAATTATTGCACAACTAAAAAAACTACTGCAAAAAACTATATCAGATCGGGATATAATTTCTCAACTATGGCATTCTAAATTTTTTTATTAAATTTTTATCATGTGGAAATAAATCATAGCTAGCTCAGTAGTAATGATATTATTACATAATATTAAAATGAACCACCATAGAAAAAAATACACACCATTCATAAATAAAGAAGTCCATTAGTACAGATAAATGTAATCAACATCTAAATTGGCATCCAATTCAATAAAGAAACAACCAAAGGAAAATAAAAATGTGGTTTCCACTTAGAATGAAAAACAGCATGAACCTAATATTTTTTTCTATAAAGGAACAGAAAGATCCCATTATAGTAAAAGAGATTTCTCGGGGGAGGATTGTAATTATGATGGCAGCATGAGTGACTAATGACATTTGCAATAAATCGAAGCTGCATTCAGCCCCTATACCTGACAATCAAGCTTCATGGTTGTCGAGGCCACCACCAAAGCCTCTACCATAGATATGTTCAGATGTTTGGCACTTTGGCAATGACAAAAATGGTGCCATAAGATAAGATGAGTGAACAACTCTTGACAGGAGTGGGAGTTCGCTATATTTTCACTTTCTCACATTGTGGACAAGGTGGTTTTAAGATGGTGGAATTGACAAGTATATGGATGATAATAATGTAGTGTGGGTAAAATATGTAAATGCTCTGTTAGTTTTTTAGTTTGTTATAAAGTTGTTGGGGGGTTGTCTAGAAGGTTCTAGTCGATTCCATAAATAATGGACTTGTGGGAGATATGCCTTTCAGGGAGACCTTTCTCCTTCATTACTCTTCCTCTTATATTCCCACTACTTCTTATTCATCCTTTATTCTACTATATCTTTTTTAATGTAATTTCTACAGCATTTATGTCACACCTGGACTTTGCATTTTGGTATGTTTTTTAATTTTAGTTTTTATCTCATATGATTATCTTCCTTTTTTAATAATTGTTTGGTAGAAAAACGGGCCGAGCTGATATGAGTTTTTCATTTTTACGCTGATAAATGAGCATCATCTTGACATCGCTCGACACGCAAGCAAGGCACGAGCAAAGTCGTGTGGCTACGCTAGTTTAACACGCGGTCTTCCTGGTACGTAGTTGGTTAACTAACCTAATAAAAATAAAATTTTTATAATTATAATTATTATTGGCGTTGTTGTTATTATTATTATTATTATTATTATTCTTAACTCTATTGTGATTAATATTTTAATTTGGTTATCATTAAAATTCTAACATTATTAAATTTTATTTTTAATGTTGAAATTATATTTATATTATTATTTTAGATTAGTTTAAACATTTTTTATGATAGTTTAATTCCTTTTTTAGGTTTTTCTTCCACCATTTTTTCCATTTTTATTTTTTATTTTCCTATCCTTTTCCCTTACCGTTTCCTTTTTATTTTTTCCTCTCCCTCACGCGGCGCTGTAGCTTGCTCCCCTAGTTCGCACAGCCTTGAATCATAGACGCCACCCCTTTTCTCCTCACCCTTTCCGCTGCCTTTCCTCCCCGTTCAACCATCCAGCGATGTCGCGCCTCCCCTCCTTTCTACCTCACACTCGGCTGCGAACACCCCTCCTTGCAGCCTCTCTCTCCAGACCAACCTTGCACCCAGCCGCGATGCCCAGCGACACGGCTACCTCACCCGACCCTTGTCAAGCTGAAACCCTCACGCACAACAGCCTCATCGAACCCTAGGTGTGTCTGCTCTTCCTCGGCTGGAGCTCACCCCGGTGGTCTGCCCCCTCCCTTGTTTAGCCACGTGCACACCTCCCCTAGGTTTGTCTGAGATCTGACAGCCCCCTCCCTTGACTGTAAGTTTTTCCGATGGCTCTCCCTTTTTTTATGATGACCCCCAAGCCCCGATAGCCTCTGTCGACCTCCTACCAACCTTTCGGACTACTTGCCATAGGTTCGGAGTCCCTCATTGTTTATCCTTTAATTTTTGAGTGATTTTTGCGGTTAGGTTTTGGTTGTGTTTGGTTGATTTTTTAAGCACATGTTAATTACCTTGTTTTCAGGACCGTTATAGGTCCCTTGTAGTGAAATCGACGTGCGACGAGAGTTTGCATCAAGTCGCCAGACTTTCCCTACACCAAGGTAGGTGGTTCTGCATGTAAGGATCATATGATTAATTCTTTTTCTTTTTTAATTTATTTATAAAAATTTATTAATTAGTTTTAATGCGCGCAGTCAGTTTTTTTTCAACTTAAAGTGTCTTTGTTCTACTAGTAGTGCTTCTGTGAAGTTTTAGTGTTTGTTAAAATTATGCATTTAGTCTGTTAGTACGTGTAGGAACAGTGGATTGTGTTTTTCGGTGGCCTCAATTTGATTCTTGTTATAAAAATGGGGTTTTGCGTGGGTTTTGGCACCTTGAGTCGTGCATCTCATTTTTTTAAAAACTGTTTAATAAATATTTCTAGTGTTAAATAATTGTAGTATGGACATTAAAAATTTTCCAGCTGTTTATTTGGCCGTGTGAGTAGTGCAGGTTAAGTTTTGGAAAATCATTATGGTGCGTAATGTTTCCAAATGGGTTTTTATGTGTGTGAAAGTGTGGTGTAGAATTTAGATAATACTCTTGCATTTTGTGCATTTGACTTTAACAATCAAGTGAACATAGAACTTTTGAGCACAAATGGGAAGCAAGAGTACTAGGTGGGCGGACTAGATCTAGTTTTCTAGTGATACGGGAGTGGTTTTGGCCCAATCTCACTTAGCTGGTTTAATGATTATAACACTAAATACACATTGGATGAGGATTGAAGATCACTAGGTTATGGATGTGTTTTCCTACTAAGGGCTCATGCACGAGAACATATATTATTGTGATTCCTATTTATTTTTTTCATTAAGACATGATGTTCTAGGATCCCACTCATTCTTTCTTTTTCTATTTCCTATAGGACCTCTCCCACTTTCGTTCTCCTGGATTACATCACACCAATCGTCGATATACAATTTGGATTTTGTGTGGCATGAAAGTAAAAGTGTTCTATTTTTAAAATAAGTGAAAGTGTTTTATTTTTAAAGAAGTAAAAGTGTTTTTATTTATAAAGGATTAAAAGTGTTTTTATTCTTAAAAACTGCTTTTCTGTTAAAGTTCATTTTATTGCAATTGTTTCCATTAAAAGTGTTTTTATTCTTGGTTAAACGTTGAACTAAATTATCATTTAATCTTTATATGTGGAATATTTTTTTTGGTGGAATCCTATTGGGTGATTTCTCACACCCTACTTACAACCTTGGGTGTAAGTAGATTTGGACATGTCAGATGCAGGTAAAGGTAAGGCGTTTGGAAGTGGTGGTTCAGGTTTTTAGCTGGCTACTTGGTGCGGTGTTGTGGAGATGGCTTGAGAGTGGTGTCCTCTTCCCAAGTGGAGGTTTTTTATTGGTTTTTGGTCACCCTACAACGTGGTATCTCATGTATGGTTTTTGGTTTAAACATGTAGCTCAAATTTTGGTTTTTAGTTAAAGGCACATTTGGTTGTGACTTTCAGATTTCGTCTATTTTATATTGTTAGTTGATTAATTTACATTTGTTTATTTGGGTAAATCGTTCCCATGTTTTATTTTTATACCCGGGCACTTGTGCCAACCCGTGGGGATCAAGAATTCCCTAAATGCCTTGCTACGGACTGGGTCGGGCATTGTTTTAGACGGGGACCTGACTTGGTTCATGAAAATTTAACTACAGTGCCAACTGATATTCTCTCTCTCCCTATTGATTTCTATTAGCTCATGGCTCCCATAAGAAGTTAAAATAATCCTTTTAAAACAATATCCATGAAGATGTTGGTGTTTACAAGAAAATGACACCCCACTTATCATGTGATCTCAGGACACCTAAGATGACACCCAAAAAAGTTTTTGTTGTTACCATGAGATAGACTGCTCCAAACATGTCATAAGTCAGCTCAAAAAAAGATCTAAGAGTTCATATATGTTGAAATGGAAACCATAACTCACAATGAGGTAGGATTATTTATTTATAGATGAGAAAAGAATTACAATAGACAACTCACACTGATGTGAGAAATGAATATTAAAAATATCTAATACTCTTAACACTCACCCTCAAGATGAGACATATATTTATCATGCCCATCTTGTTACATAAAAATTGGACACATGGTACAGAGACCCCTTTTGTGAGAATATCTATAAGTTTATCAAAGGTCGTGAACATGGCTTAAAGTGATCTTCTTCTTCTCAATGTTTTCTCGAACAATGTGAAAATCAACTTCAATATGCTTTGTATGCTAATGAAAGATTGGATTTGTGGAAATATTGAAAGCAGCTTAATTGTCACACCAGATATGTGTCAGTTTCTTAAAAATATACTTAATCTAATATAGAATTTATTATGCCCTAATAGTCTATGAATTCACATATGTTATGGCACAATACTCTGACTATGCACTTAATAGAGAGACAATCGTCTGATTCTTTCTTCCCCATGAGATAAAATTTCCTCCAAAAAATACTACAAAATCAGACACAGATCCCTTAGAAAAGAAAAAACCAGCATAATATGTTTCACAAAATACCTCAATATCTTTATGTCCATGATCAGAATATAGTATACCTAAACATGAATTTGGTTTTTGTTGGGGATTCTATAAACTGACTTTGATAACAACACAAGAAATATCGGGTGGAGTCATCATCAAATACTTAAGCTTCCCAATAAGTTGTCTATATCTCTTGGGTGAAGGAAACATCTCGGTGTCAATATGAAATTATTTTTCTCCAGGTTCGAGGGATGAGTCAACCGAATCAACTCGAGTCATTCCATTCTACTGTAAAAGATCAAGAATATACTCTCTGAGATAGAAAAAAATCTGTATATCGGGAGACCTCAATCCCTAAGAAATGTAGTAGTGGACCCAAATCCTTCATGTGAAAATTCTGATAAAGGATTTGGGTCAATAAATATCGGCAGTATCACTTCCATTAATTAAAATTTCATCCACATAGACTATCAAGAGAATGTTGTCTCTTTGTAGGATTGATGATAGAAAATAGAAGAATCTTTTATTCTTTGACACATTTCAAAGCTAAGCACAACGGTGCAAAATCACTCGACCCAAGAACAAGGTGACTGTTTGAGGTTATACAATGATAAACAAATGTGAAAAACCTTGAAAGACTCCCCATGAGAAACAAAGCCTAGTGGTTTCTCCATGTAAACATCTTCATCAAGAAAACCATTAAAAAACATTTTTAACATCCCGTTGATGAAGAGGAAAGTGATAGGAGGCGACAAAGAGATAAATAAGTGAATCGATGTCATCTTGGTTACCTGAGAGAAGGTATCAAAGTAATTGATGTCATGAATCTATGCATAACTCTTTTAAACAAGTCAGGCTTTGAGACATGATTAAGAGAACCATCGACACTGACACACACAATATTGATCCACTTGCAACCAACAACCTATTTATTTGAAGGGAGATGGACAAGATCCCAAATATGATTGGTTTCAAAGACCTGAAGTTCATCTGGAATTTACTTTAACTAGTCAGGATGTGATTTTACCTCAGCTAAAGTGTGTGGTTTCGAGTGAGAAACCAGTGTCATAATAATGCCAGTGGTAGCCAAATATAAGCCCTGATAAGATTTACATGAGCAGAAACCCTTGTGAAACTCAAAAGGAAACATCGGCGATGAAGGATCAGGAGTAGATGAGTCATCAGGTGTGGTAGCAGCATCAAGCCCCAGAGTAGTAAGTGTGCTAAATCGGTGATTATATACCTAAACATATCATGATACAACAACATCACTAGTAAGAGATAGGTTTGGTGGGGTATGGATAGAATATGGTAAAATAACTTCGAAATCATGAACGACAGATAGTGGTGGGAAATCGAGAAAAGAAAACAATTAAGGATTCGACAAAGGAAACATCAACCGAACCGAGATGACATAAAAATGAATATATGGGGAGAAAAATCGATATTCACACTGATTTTGGGAGCATCCAACAAAGATACATTTTAGAGCGCACACATAAAACTTGGTAATTGATAAGAAAATATCTCGAACATAACACACACAACCAAAAATTCGTAGAGGAAATGAATGACGTGCCATTTTTGGAAATAAAAAATGAAATGGTGTCTCTTTGTGAAGAAAAAATGATGTAAGTATATTGATAAGATAAGTGGTTGTGAGAATGGAATCTACCCAAAAAAATATTAGAACTTTCTTCTGAAATAAAAGGGCACAATAAACTCCTAACAAATGACTGTTCTTTCATTATGTGACACTATATTGTTGAGGTGTATCTGGACAAGAAGATTAGTTGATAATTCTATGATCATCAATAAAATACTGAAAAGGTCCAGATAAATAATCATGACCATGATCCGAACACAATCAGGGATGTTTGATAGAAAACTAGGTGTGATTTCTTAATAATATGAGTGAAAAACAGTAAAAATTTCAGAATGTTTTTTTAACAAATAGACCCAAGTCATTGGTGAAAAATCATCGATGACAATAAGAAAATATCGATAGGCCAATTTAGATAAACTAGGTCCAATTCACCATATATCAAAGTGAACCAAATGAAAAGGAGTGGATGTGTGGGGGATTTTTTTGGGAACATACGTGATATGATGATGTTTTGCATAATGAAAGGACTCACGGTTAAAAGGAAGAAGAGGACCCAACCCTAGAAAAAGTTTATAAAGAATGGGGGTAGGTGGATGAAAAAAGCGATAATGAAGTTGAAGGGCATGAAAATAAGTGGTGGGATAGGCGAGAGTTGGGGATGAGTCAAGCACATACAAACCACCCTGAACGTGTTGACTACCAAATACTAGAGTCATATAACCCTCTTGAAAGATATCCAAAGTAGGTGAGAAGATGGTCTATGACTATAAATCAAATGAAAGTTTACTAATAGATTGTAAATTGATGGGAAAACTGGGAAAAAATGAAACGACAGATAGCGTTAAGACATACATAATCATACAACTCCCATAACCGACAATCTGCTCTGTTTGCCCATCAAACATGGTAATATATCCTCCAGTTGAAATTGAGTGATAGGACTAAAGAACAACTGCATCCCTGGTGATATGATCTGACTAACCAGAGTCAAGAACCCCTTAGATGGACCATTGGGATAGACATGTTGATGGAGGATCACCATGAGCAATAGTGGCATTTGATGATGTCATTGGGTGATAAAAGACAAAAAACATAGGGTCATTGGGTGCTGAAGATGCACGTTGAGAAGGTGTTGAAGGTGAAAAAATTATAGAAAATGGGTGTTGAGTCATTATCTGATGTGATCAATCATGGTAAAGGAAGTCAGGATAGTTGGTGCTGAAAATGCACAGCCGGAACATCTGGGAATCAATTAGGTCATAGAAGAAAGAGAATCATGGATAGAGAAGGGGAGAAGTTGTGTAGTTTGGGGTGTTTCATAGGGAGAGGTGATTGGCTGGAGGGGTCGAACCAAGAGAGACGATGAGCTATGTGTTACTGCATTGGTAGGGGTGATCGGCTGGAGGGATCAACGCACAGGGAGGGGCAATGTGCAGGAGACATCGCATATGAACTATCAAGCAGGAGGCGTCACGTAGGGAGCTACCACGCAGGGAGGGGTCATCGCAATGGAGGTGCATACACGCACATGGTGGAAGGGACCATCGAGCAGTGGGTCAGGACGAAAGGAACTATCACACGAGAGGTGAGATGTGTAGGGAGGGGCAATGGGAAAATGGAGGTACACGCTAGAATTCCTCTGATGCCACGTGGAAATGGAAAGCATACCTCACAATGAGGTAGGATGCTTAATTTATAAATTATAAAAGGAGTAAAATAGTTCACTCACACCGATGTGGGAAATGAATATTAAAAATATCTAATACTCTTAACAATAGATATATGATAACAATATTTAAAGAAATTTTTGTGTCTATGGAATTAGATCAACCATTTTAAGAGGGTGGGATTTTCTCTCTGATTCCTTGATAAGAGGAAAAATTACCATTTCCATGGAAATCCCAGTTTTCCAGGAAGCATGCATAGAAAAAATAACACCCCCAGTTTTCCTTTAAATTCATGTTGATCGGATGCAAGAAAATGAGGCCTTAGCAAATAATTGTGTATTTATGACTAAGGTTTTATGGGGTGCTCTTGGTTGCAGCTGTCAATTCCAACTCGAAGATTATCTCCCATTCCCATCAATAGCTATACACTTGTGGTTGTAGGTTTATACCAGGTCATAAATGTCTATATAGGGGTTTAAAATCATTTTTCTGGGAAATCATAGAGCCATAAGAGGGTGGGAAAGTATTGGAGGAAAAAGAAATTGGATCCCTTCAAGTGTAAGATGACTTGTAAATATTTTTTGGTCAGTTATCTCAATGGGGAAGGGCTTGTATCCTCCAAAACAATGTTGTTGGAAGTGAAAACAAATGGGATATCAATTCTGGTATTAATTAAAATATGATCCAGCCATAATTAATGTGTAGGGGTTGTGATGGGAACCGGGGATTTTAGTTAAAACCTAATAATGAGAGCTCAATGTTCAGAAATAGGTAGAATTGTAGGAGTTAATGAACAAGAAAATATATACGGCCTTCAATCCCCTTAAAAAATTATTGCATATATATAATATCCTAATGATATTATTATTAAACCAATATACTAAAAAAAAATCATACTGACAAGGTAGTTTTAACAATACAATACCAGGTCATACCCATCTCAACAAAATACTATTCACAATATCATGATTGAGGGTCTTCTTGTAAAAAAAATCAACACAAAACTAAAGAATTCCACAAAAATCCTATCCTAGTGACAGTGCTAAGAACATATTCATATGTTCACTGTCCTAATTAACTATATCATACCTATAATCTACAGGGTTCTTTCCATGTCTCTGTAGAAAAATGGAATGGTCATCCGAGCTCAAAATCTAGAAAGTATGCATGAACCAACATGACCAATTAAAATCATTAAGTAGACAAAGGAATCCCATAAATTGTAGTGATAACTTGCAATGCACAAAAAATAAGAAGAAAGAAGTAGAATCATGTGAACAATAACATGCAAAATTCCTAAAACTTTCTACCCTATAGCAAAAAACTATAAAGAATTACAATAAATAGTTCATTAAAACAATTGTGCACCTTTCCAACTTTTCCAGCTTCCAATGATGCCTTTTCAAGGACAAAGATGACCCCCAGATTTGAGGTGGCTTCAGATTGGTCAATTGGAATACTAGGAAGTTCATCCACCACCCCCTCCTCCTCTTCGACACACTCTCATATATTTTCATTGTCGTGGTTAAGATTCATCCACGAGCACTTCAGCCCCTTGGATTTATAGGCCCCAACCATCTATTAGAACACACTCCAACAGAGATGGGTGTATCAAAGGGAAGTACATGTCAAATCAGGGAGGAGAAATGAATTTGACTAAGCCTCTCCTGAAAATGGAGTGTCAAATAAGGGTGTGTGGATTTTCTAAAACCTACCACAACCATTGGTAACCAAACTAAACCAATAAATTAACTGAATAGAGTGTATCATGAAAAAATGAGGTATTAGGAGTATAAATGCGTTCAATCTAAAAAAATAACTGGGATTTAAATATATACATACAAGATAAAGGAAAGTACAGAAACATGTGACCGTCAAAAAAGATAAAACAATTAGTAAACAAAATTAAAAAACTTTAACTGATTACGAGGTGCTGGAAAGAAAGATTTAGGGGGAAGGGGGAAAAAGAAAGAGCAAAAATGACTTATTTGCTAGCAAGATCAAGGAGGGATCCTTCATGTTTGGTTTACTTCAACAATTCATAGCCACACACTCAACAAAACCCTAATTGTTGCATCAATTTAGAACTTTGTGATAAAAAAATACAATATCCAGACTCAGATGAAATAAAACGTTAATAACACTAATACCAGTTAAATCCCAAAAAAGGGAGAATTCATAGATAAAGGAATAAAATCAACAAACCTAGAAGTGAAAATTTATTAGTAATCTGAAGGCAGATATTTGAAAGGCGTTTAGCACACTCATAGCCAAAGATAAGGATAAAAAATAGTAAAAGGTTGATTGCTTGGATGTAGAACAGAGAGGCTCTATTCACAGGTAAAGGGAAGGCATACACCGGGTGTAAGAGAGAGAAGGTGGGATGGGGGAGGGAAAAAAGGAATTTGTCTGAAGGAAGGAGATGAGGATATTCTATCCATGGATATATCTACCGAGGCGAGTATGGGTGCTTAACGGGGTGGACCAGGGCATACCAAACCAAAGACCACATTTTACTGGCCAAGAAATGGCGAACCTATTTAAGTAGGAATTAAATATAGGCTCAAAAAAGTCCAATATTTGGAATGGATAGGATAGTGGGCCAGACCTCATTGCATAAAGTTCTTTAAAAAATTTCCAAGGACCCAAAAATTTACATATCATCCATAATTCATGTTTAATTTAAGAAATAAATTATCACTAGTTACTGGGAGGAAATATAAAGCACTACAACAACTAAATTACACATATAAACAACATATAAGCAATATTTATTTCATAACACCAACAAAAAACATCCAAACTAAACACTATTTATGAAATAAAAAGTAAGTAAGACAAGAAAATATTTAATTCAAAACACATTGTTTCCATATTGCAACCAATATAAAGAAAATTAAACCAAGTAATAGATAAAATTAACATTACATATAAGAAAAAATTTTAGAGATAAAAACATGTCTGATATTTCATTAAAAATAAAAAATTAAACTTAAAATGAATTAAATGAACCAAGAAAAATATCAAACAAACATGTTTTCATGTTAATGTTGGAATACTATATCAAACAAAATTAAATTTGGGTCCTCAAAGTAAATAAATAAAACATTCAAACCAAATAACAATCAACAAAGAATATAAATCAAATGAAACATTTTTTTAAATGCATTTAATTATACAACTATTTTATTTGACCATCAAATACAAACAACATAAAAAATACTGATTATTGAGAATGAAATAAGAACACCTCTATGAGATAGAGGAGTGAGAACATAATGTCACGACTAGAAATAAGAAATCATGACACTGTATCCATCTCAAAAAATTTAAAATTAAATGAATTGGTATTTAATAGAAATAATATACATAAGAAAATAAGATAACAAAAAAATGTCTTACATGGAAAGGTGAAGGGAGGAAGAAGGTAATCAACAAAGATTAGGGTTTTTCAGATGGATTCAGACAAAGAGGAATGCTCCAAATGGTTTTGGAAGAAGAAGTGCGGATTAGGTTGGTATGACGGGATGGACCACTACAACAGGAGAGGGAGCGTCAAGCTGGCAGAAGGAGGGAAGGGAGTCGGAGTGGACTGAAATATCCAAGTGGGAGATAGAACAATGGAGAGGGTGGGAGGAGGGATTGAGGGCACTTGGGACTATGTGCGATGTGTGAGGTAAGTGAGGGGAGGTGTCGTTGTGTAATATGGTTTGTAAAAAACAAAAAAAAAGTGGGGGTGGGCAATGAAAATCAGTAAATATTTTTAAATTTCATGTTATGACCATAAATCATCATTTTCCCAAATAAAAATCAATCAATCTTTTTAAAAATAAATCTAATTTTGTACGGGGAAGCACATAAAACACCAAAAAAATCAATCTAATTATTTTTATAAGAGAAACATTATTTTCTTTTGTATCATTGATGTGATTTTTAAGATCCTCTAAAGTAGAACCTTCCTTGTGAAATTTAGTATTGACTTCATTACCTACATCAAATTATTGTTGATTGAATTCATGTGCTAAATCTCCAAGTGGGAGATAGAACAACAAATAGAGTGGGAGTAGGGAGTGAGGGTGTGTGGGACTCTGTGTGATGTGCGAGGGAAGTGAGGGGAGGTGTCGTTGTTTAATATGGTTGGTAAAAAATAAAAAAGGGGGGTCAATGAAAGTCAATCAATATTTTTTAATTGCAAGTTATGACCATAAATCATCATTTTTTCAAATAAAAATTAATCAATCTTTTTAAAAATAAATCTAATTTTTTATATGGAAGCACATGAAACTCAAAAAAATAAATCTAATTATTTTTATAAGACAAGCATTATTTATTTTTGTTTCATTGAGGTGATTTTTTGGATCCTCTAAAGCAAAACCATTTTTTTAAATTTAATGTTGACTTTATCACCTGTATCAAATCTTTCTTGATTGAATTCATGTTCTAAATCTCCAGGTGGGAGATAGAATAATGGAGAGAGTGGGAGGAGGGATTGGGGGCACGTGGTACTACGTGCGACGTGAGAGGGAAGTGAGGGGAGGTTTCATTGTTTAATATGGTTTGTAGAAACAAAAAAAATGTTAGGGAAATGAAAATCAGTCAATCATTTTTTATTTCCTGTTATGACCCAAAATCATAATTTTTTTTAAAATTAATCTTTTTAAAAATCAATATGATTTTGTGTGGGGAAGTGCAGAAACCTAAGAAAATCAATCTAATTATTTTTATAAGACAAACATTATTTTTTTGTTTCATTGAAGTGGTTTTTAAGATCCTCTAAAGCAGAATCACCTCTATGGAATTAAATGTTTACTTTGTCACCTATATCAAATCTTTCTTAATCAAATTAATATTTTAAATGTATCTAAAAATAATATGTGAAGTGAAATTTCAAACAAATTTCATTAACTAAAATGATATGAATTTGAAATAGTTTTAAATGCTTGATTCGCATCCATCAGATAGTTTCATAATTTAATGTCATATTTCATTTAAAAGTACTAAAATTCAAACTAAAATGAATTTGCATATAAAATAATGAATTAGACATTATAAGTTATGTATAATAGGTATAAATTCAGGGTATATGCATGTAACTATATAAAAATATATTATTCACATAACTATAGAAAACTATATTATGCACATAACTATAGAAAACTATATTAAAAAAATGGAACCCATTCTACATAATATATTAATAGTTTTGGATGATCATAGTGCAACAATAAATGAAGAACAATTTGAATGATCACAATGCATATACCCCTGTAAAGTGATACTGGAATTTTTGTATTACAAGTTAAATAATAGACAAAAAATATTTTAATTCCCTTTATTTTAAATAGGGGTTTATGTGTGATGATCAAACATAAACACATGGTTTAAAATTGTACGGTTGGTTTAAAAAAGATTTTAAAACTACTTAAATAAATGGAATTAAAATGAATAGTTTGTTTAAAAAGAGTTTAAAACAACTTAAATAAATGGAATTAAAATGTAAATCAAAAAATTCAATAAAATAATTGTACAAGTTAAATAATAGATATGAAAGATTTTAATCTTCATTATGTGGTAAATAATATACATGGGTTGGTTAAAAAAATTAAACCAACTGCAATACAATGCATTGAAAGTACTTGTGAAAAAAAAACATGTGGTGAATTTCATCTTTGTAAATATGTTTTCAATTTAGAATTGAAATATACAGGAAATGAAATATTTCATATCATAGGGTATGAAGACAAAAATGTTATAGCACTTCAAATAGATCATTGGGAGATTGAATCATAAGGAAAAACCTGTATGGAAATAAAATTTACAGTTAGGCCCCAAAAATAACTATACATGTTATGTGAAACAGGTTTTAATGACCTAATTTGAGTTTGTTTAAAGAGTTCTTGAAATCTATAATTTGTTCTGCATTATCTATAATGAAGACAACTTTGAAAGAATTTTGTTCAAATGATTGTTGTCTATTTCATATATTGAATTATGAAACTTCGAAATCAAAAAGAATAGTTTTATATTGGAATATGTATAGGTTAGCAGGAAATCTAAACTCATAATTATCCTACATTTTAGAGAATTGCTTTCATTACAATTTTTACATCCATAAGAAAAGAATATATGAATATTATTCAATTACCCGAATTTGTATATCTCTTAGATCTAAAGTTTTTGTTGATATAAATTTCATAACCTATTTTTCAAAGAGGATGATCGCGATAGATCTATCATTATCATTGATTAGTAGTTGGACTTGTTATCTGAGAGAATAAAGCATTCAAGTTATACCAAGATTAAATTTATATCAAAGATGTCATAAATTGATATTTTTTCAATGCACCATTCAATGTCTCAAAAAATTATGTAAGATAGAAATGTAACTTTTTTATATTATAATAACCAAATGTTTTAAAATTATTTACAATATATTCTATTTTTTGGGTGTGAATTGCTATGACATTCTTTAAAAGTGAATGATCATTGAAAACTACACCGTGATAGTCAAAAATGTCATAAAATCGAATAAAATCTTGGGGATTTAGGGATAGTACCTTGGAATAGTTCACAGAGGTGATGCATTATATTCATTACGCCAAATGTTTCCATTCAAGTGATTTACCTTCTTTCTACAAGAAATGAAAGGTTTATAATACTAGTTGTTATTACTTTGAATTTTTTTCACTATATCCATCGATGTGAACTTTTTAACCTATGATCCAAGAATTTAATAATTAATTTTTACCAATTATTAACTGTGTTTTTGATGAGTCAAGTGTAAAAATTTAACTGCCACTAATGAAATCCATTATCTAACATCGATGCATGATCTAATTTCTACTATTTGTTTCTTCTTAAAAATCATCTAGAATAATTTTTTATATGATATAGAACATATATAGGATGTTGCGCTCATTTTATCAAATGGGTTTTGTAGTATTTTCATCATACCAATGAGTAAATAATGTTAATAAGTTTTCAAAAGAAAAAACAACACTGATTTAAGAAGATTGATGCATGAATATTTCAATGTAGATGTAAAATTTGAAAAGTTACCATGACCAGAATCTTAGTATAAATACATCATCATATAGTAAGTTACAAATGATAGATAGTATACAAAATAAATATTCTAATCCGAGATGAGTAAGACAAATGATCATCTCTCTCTAAAAGAATGCACTATAGGAATTTTTGGATTGAGTTGAATCTCTACTGCATTCATATTTTTGGTAACAATTACCATGTATAAACAAATTTGAATGAAATTTAATGAATAAATAGTACCACATTTTACTTTAGTAATTTGATATTGAATATTTAAGAAATATGGAAAGAACATAATGATGAGTCACTTTGCATGCACAAGTTACAGGACTGAAATGTTAGTTGGTTCAGTTTAATCTTTCAAAATTATTGTAATTAGTTCACCAAATACATCCCACAAAGTGAAATTGATAGTTATTACTCTATAAAATTTAATTGTAAATGTAATATAAATTCAATTATAAACTGTTAGGGTGATTATGTTTGGAAATTGAAATTGAAATTACCTGTCATCAATTAGAGTTAGTTTCATTCTCATGTTATTTTCCACATGATTGGATTGGATAATGATGATGCTACTTTCCAATAACATATAATATAATATTCGCATTAAATAAAATATAACATAAATTAAAAAAATGATAAATAAAAAGAAAATTTACCTATGATAAATTTCTCAAGCACCCTGCTTTGTTTGATGTAATCAGATGGAATGAAATTGAATCTGAAATGGGGTGGTTTCATGTCAGAAGGTTTTATATGAGTGTTCAAGTTAAAAATGATTTTGTACACATGAATACTTGCTAAATATTTCCCTTTATTTTGAATAGTCTGAAATTTATATATCACATAACACAATACTTCTGGTAGAATAGTTTTTCACTTTATTATATGTTGTTGTCCACTAATTTTTTCTTGAATGGTTGTTTTCTAGAAATTTTAATAACACTCAATGGTTTAAAATAATATTGTAGATAGTGATCAATAAATTGAATTGAATATTTATTTGAATAATGGTTGATGTAAATTGAATGTTGATATATATTGTCATTAGGATTTCAAGAAATGTTTAAATAAACAAAACAATTGTTTGTTAATAATACATATGCATACTCAGAGGTATGTAAGGTTGCACAAGAACTTCAAAGGCATGTGCATCTGCATAAGATGTAGAAGTATTATTTATAGTATGTGTAACAACTTAATTGCAGTAATATACTATGTGATATATAGTGTACATATTTGGATGCATACTGCAAGTATCTATTAATTGTAGTAATATACTTTTTGAAAAGTAATTCAGATGCATAACTGTGAAACAAATATCAATCAAGCTACCCATTTACATGTCCATTTCATAGGCAGGTGTGTGGGGTAATATACTCATAAAGTATGCATAATTTACTTTTTTCAAATATTGTATGCAATAAAGAGTTGTATACTGGACATATCTACTAATTACAGTAATATATTACCATAATTAAGACAATTACAATAATATATTACTGTAATTAAGGTAATTACAGTAATATATTATCGTAATTAATCTATTTACAATAATATACTCTTTGGTATTTGAAATATTCAAACCGGTATGCACAGTACATTTTTATTCAGATGTATACTATACATATCTTTTGGTTTAAACTACAATTAAGTGAAACATGCATAGTTATTTTTTTCTTAATCAACTACATGTGAATTTCCAACCTGCTTTACCTGCCCACCTATTGTTCATCTTCAGATTTATATCTATTTGATCTATGAATTACATGTATGTGTACTTTATGAGACAAAATGTATGGAGTAATATATTCATGTAAATTTTGGTGAGATACAATGAATGCACTAATATACTCTATGAGATATAATGTAAATTTCAGTGAGATACAATATATTCCTATACATTTCAGTGGGATTCTATATATTACTTTTCATTTTAGTGAGATACAATATACTCTGTGACATATAAAGCATGTGGTATTAAATCTATGAGATACTATATATGAAATAATATATATATTTATATATTGTGAGATACAATGTATATAGTATTAAATCCGTGAAATAAAATACATATTAGTGACATACAGTGTATCCAGTATTACATGTATGTATACTCTGTGAGATCAAATTTATGCAGTAATATATTCCTGAACATTTCTGTGAGATGCAATAAATCTATGAGATACAATGTATGCAGTAATATATTTCAGTAATGTTTAGTGAGATACAATGCATGTAGTGAGGTACAGTTTTTGATTTATGAATACAATGTATGTAGTGAAATACAATGTATGCAATTCGATACATTCCATCAAGATACAATGTCTTCTCTACGAATACATTGTTAGTTCATGTGATCTATCAATCTTCCTAGTAAAATATTAACATTTTTAGTACTATTTCAAGTGTTTTTCTTAAATTTCATACATGAAATACATAATTATAACATACATCTATTAGTAGAAAGTAACAATTAAAAGAGACACAATATAATGATTAACTAATTAGGAAACATATATAAACATCATGATTAATACAATGTATACCATACCTTAGATTTTAGTATTTAGAATTGTCGATGTAAATCTATAATATCTAACTAACATTTTCATCAGTAAAGAGTAAATCAATGAAAACTATTAAATCTTATAATTTTGATGACTTTGTGAACCATATCTGAATGATGTGTACTTCAATTTTCAATGTTTCATCAACTTCAATGGAAATTTATCGCAATTGAGTATCAAAACAGTCCATTTTTTTATAAATTTCATTAATAATGAAAACAATAATTTTTTTAGTAAATATAGCATCATTATTAAATGAGTAACATAAAATAAAAAAACACGTTAAAGATATAAATTTTCATAAAATTTAATGGTTAAAATTTCATTATACCTAATGTCAATTTTGAATGATTTATTTATAAACAATATTAGCTGTCTGCCTTAATGGCTTGTTATCGTTGTCACATATTAGTAATTTCAAACCACTATTGTTTGTTACTCTAGATATTTCTACATATAACTATCCATGAAAAAAATAGTTTATCATAAGTATCTCCCAAAAAATAAAGATATTGTCCTTGAATTTTGTTAATAGTCATTGCAAATGAAATAGTTAAAGGATATTGTCCCATTTAAAGATTTAATGGACACCTAGAATCTAAATGAGTTTTATTTACTCTGGTTATGAAAGTATGTTTTCTGAAATGAGTATTGATGAGAATCTGAGCTCTGATTACATGATCTCCCAAATTCATGACTATTAATCGTGTTCTATTACAACGTCCATAAGACTGGTCTACATTTATCAATAACATAATTGGTACTCCTAGTCTGAGAATTAATTTATGACATGAAAACCAGAGATATTGATTCCATTTATAATTTCTTGGGTATATATGTTCTCTGGTGTGTATCTTTCAAAACTTTCTTGGTAGATTGGATCAAAATTGAGATAAACCTTCTCTTATAATGAATGATAGCATGAAATCATTCAATTTCTGGATAACAACACATGTCGGTGCTAAAATATCTTTTTCTTTTAATTTTTATGGATCATTGTAATTCATAGATAAATAAGGGTATGTGATTTGAATAATAACATCAACTAGGTTTTGAAATTATGTAAGTAGACAACCTTTTGGAATGTGAATTTCTATCTCACCGTATGTTTGATCACCAAGAATGTCATCACCTATTTGCATAATCCAACTTGAAGAATCTTAGAGTTAAAATAATTCTATAGTGTTCTTAGAGTAAAGTAATCTCATGTTCACAATGAGGTGAATAACATGATAATGTTTCAACAGATAATAGGAATTTAGACTTGCAAATACTATATAGCTTTTATTCCCATGATAAAAAACTGATAGAATCTACTAAAAATCTCCACCAAAGATAGTTGTTTTTCCACCAAATGATAGATAAGAAGCATGCATGATCTTTGTTGACATTAATTTCATCAAGGTTTTATCCAAAGATTCAAAGCAATACTTGTTTACCATTGGTGCCTCATCCCAAATAATTAATTTTTTTATGTGTAAAAGTTTAACCAATTAACTTGTTGTATGTTTCAAGTTGATTTATCTATAACATAAATTTGAATAAAAATTAGAGAGTGTTTTGTTCTCCCACAAGGAAGCCACAAGGATGTTATACCACTTAAAGCTACAACAAGTACAATATGTCCCTATGAGTGAGGTTGTGGCATTATTATTTTCCATAAGAATGTTTTATTTGTGCCTCCAAATCCATGTGAAAATAAAAAACCTCTAGTGGGAATTTTTGATTCATTAATAATTGTGGTTAGCACATTTTCTTGTTCATTGGTCAGTTTTCTATTTATAATAGAAAATTATTCTCGAAGGTTGTCCTTATTATGATTTTTTTTCCTGATGAAATCAATTTATTTCCAATGAATGTAGTAAAAGAATATAGAAGAGGCATTGGAGGATAATCATTCAATTATCTTCCATGGGAGTTAATAATGTTGTCAATATCCAATAATGCATATTTTTGTTGTTGATGATCTATGAGATGTATTTCTATTATCATAAAATCTTTCTAGATATGAATAAAATCTGTATTTCTGAAATAATTTCTATCAAACAAGGGAAGAAAAAATACTTTCAGGGTGAGACTCAAGATATAGGAACAAGATAGAGTAATACATTTAAATTTATAATAATGAGTTATTTATTTCAAAAAATTTAAGATGTTTTGGTTATAACATACAATTTTTAATTATGTGGATGATTTAGCTATTTATTTTAAAAAGAATAAAATAGAACTTGAATTTCTAACAATAAATTATTTCAAAAAAAGTGTGTAAAAAGTTTATAAAATCCAATTATACATCATATAGCAGGGGGCATACAGTTTTTAACTCTATGAATTCTATAAATAAATTTTAATTAAAGTCTCTAGGGAAAAAATATACTTTGTCAACATGAATTAATGCCTATTATAGTAGTTTGAAGAAAAAATAATATATTTTTTTGCTTATCATTAGTGTTTATACCCAACAGAAAACATATGCAAAAAGTAGTAAGTTAAATAATTAATATATATGATTACAATAAATAAATATTTTCATAGATCTATACATTTCAAGGTTCAATTATAAACTTTATATTCTTTAAATGAATATTTACAGCACTAGAATCCATATTAAAACTGAAGAGGATACTTTGGAAAATACCTGAAATGCATACAATTGCTTGAACTTTGGGAAAGATAAATCGATATTCTATGTTCAATTATTTAGATAAATAAAAAATAGTATGACTATAGTATATATACTAGTAGTAAATAACATGTAAATAACATGTTATGTTGATTATGTCAGATAAAAACATAGTTATTGACTATATACATACAAGAGTAAACATATACACAACAACACTAACTTTTGAATACGAATAGCCGTAGAAATTTAATACTGTGTAGTGTATATATAGTTGTATGTGCTATTGTGAATGCACTAAATTATTGAAAAAATGAGAAGAATATGAAAATGGTAACTCCTTTCATTATGTAACTTAGAGTTATGTCATATGTAAATATAAAATTGAAAAAGTAATATAGTAATATAAAATTCATATACCTTGTAATTGGAACATGTTATGTTGAATATATTTAATATATTTATAAAATATTTTCCTGCTGCAACTCAATAAATGGTCTAGTGATGAAACTGTGTTTGAGAAGAATAAGTTAGAAAACAACCTATGTAAGAAATTTTTCATTTCCAAAATTTAAGTCTCTATAATAGGCTCATTGAATTATTTATCATCACTAAGTAATCCCAAAGCATAGTAGGCTTCTTAGAATGTTTGATAGATGATATTATTGATTTTCAAGATATCATTAAAATAAGTTGGACCTCTAACTTTAATGAGAAAAATTTTAAGATAATATAAATCTCCAATTGTGGGAGGAACATAATTCAATCTACTAATATAAAATGATCACTTTCTAGTATATTATATTCATTATTTATTATGGTAGATAAATTTTGTAGGAAATCTAATATATGTGAGATGTTGTTCTTTAGGGTAAGTTGGGTTTGCATCGAACCAAGTGGTGAACATTGTTTAAGCTATTTTCATTTTCGATAGAATGTCATGATGATTGGATCCATCATAATAAGTTGTGTTTTGTTCACCATGAAAATTGAAGTAAAATATGTTAACTATGGGAAACTTTAAATGGATGTCATAACCATATATTCTCCAAGAATACTAACACGGTGGAATATATCGACCATCATAGTAAATCTTTATCTTATCTACCTATTTTTGACCTCCCTCTATATTTTTTGTTCCTTAGAGAGAAGACGTGACTTAGTCATTCCCTTTTTTGATGTATTTAGACAAATGAATTATTGAAGGTAACTGATTATATGTTTTATTATTGAGGTGATCATGGTATTTAACCAAAAGGGCTGAATTATTAAGGAAAACATAACAATTATCCTATTTAATACCATTCTTTGATATCATTTGACATCTTTCTCTTCATCTGTATGTAGAATATCCATCCTCATCCAAACATGAATTCTAAAAAATGTTTTTGGGAAAAACTTTGACCACTTGAAATTTTTTCATGCAAGGTAATCATGGGTTATTAGCACCACATTGTCCATGAATCATGTAGTTTTTTACACATGCATATAAAATAGGTTACTCTATTTTATCTGGTATTTTAATTGGAAGTATCTAATTTATAGAAGAATTTATTGATATTTTATATTTATATTCAAGGAATTCAGGTATATGGACATGATACATACCATGTTTTTCAAATTCAATGGTGTGTGAACCTGTATAAAGTGCTAGATCAATGTTACTTGTATTTATTTTTTAAAAAGGATACAATGAAATATTATAATGAATTTGAAGATAAAAATTGATACATGCTTGATAATTTCCAAAAAGAAACCCATATTTTAAATATTTCATTAAATGGTCAACCTTGACATTGAAAACCCTTGATAATATTTTGTGGACAATCCACTGGATAGTGGTTCAGACTTTTATGAAATCGTGTAATGTTAGGACAACACGGGTTGCATGTGAAAGTGAAGAACAAATCTAGACACTCTACCTAGTTACAAATTTTCATTTCATCATGATAATTTTGAATCATGTATCTTGTTCTATAGGTGAAAGATAAAGGAAATATAATATGTTTTCTGTAAAGTGTACTATCACACTCACCTCTTAGGTAAGCTTCTTCCAAACCACTATATATATCAACTCTTAATTGTTTTTTTATTAAATTTAATGATGGAAAAACGTTGAGATTCAACCATTGTATTTGAATTAACTACAAAATGTTGTAATATTCATCATGAATGTAAGAGTATCACGTGTTGATTTGGTCTAAATTGAAGGTGGCATGAAAAGTACTCTCTCATTGTTACTTTGTGAACATTTGATGTTATGGAAGATGAATTGTGATAAACATTATTATAATACCCATCTTTACCATTGACAAATATTATGGGATATTACAACTGAAGATATAGATGATGAAGTTCATCTATACGTTGCAAGTCACTTGATCATGTTTTTATGATGATATCTCTTTCCTCATTAACATCTTCAATATCACCATCTATTAGAATAAAAATTTCCAATGATGTTGGAATGTTGTATGTATGTGAATCTAATCACCTTTATCTAATTGGCCCTAGAATCAACTTTGGGATAGAATTTGTACTGAATAAATTCCTTAATGTTCATGAAGTTTCAAAGGATAGAATAACAACTGAGAAGGGGGGGGGGGTTGAATCAGTTGTTCACTTTGATAAGTTTCAATACTTTTTAAAAACTTACCCCTACAACATGTTAAGATATATTTTCTTATCATATTATTATAAATAATCATGCATGAAAAATTAGGAAAGAAAGTAAATCATACAAGATTTACAAGGTTTGGCCTTAGTGTGATAACATACATCCTTGTTATAGCCACTCTCGTGGGTATATGGAAATCAATTATTATGAATAAGTGAATACAACTTGTGCCAACTCCCATTTCACACATTCTATCTCCCTATGGAAAAGATTATACCAAATCCTATCAGTTTAAAAAGTTTCTTACAAAACAATTGATAAAAAAATGATAATTTGTTCAATTTTGACCACAAAAGCTCATTTCGGATCTGAATTTTTTGGATCCAATTCTCTCAATCTGATGAGGTCAATACAATTCTCGCTTACTCAATCTTCACTTCTCAAACTCAACTGAAATGCTCAATCTGATGTTCCTCAGTCTGATTAACATAATACGATGGAATCAATATGATGAACCCATTATCAATATGCAAAACTCAAACTCTGCTAAAACATTCAATATGATATTCTCAATACGATGTTTCTCAATATGATTATATTATCTGGTAAATAAAGCCTTCAGGTGTCTGATATTCTTTAGCGATCTCAATTAGGAAAGAAATTTCACTTGAATTCTTCATCTCTCTTACTTTTATGGTTATTTAAAAGTTACAATCACTGAAATATCTGACAAAATATTTATAGGAAACTCAAAAAATAAAACAGAAAGCTTGAAAACTTTACCCAATTCCTCAATTTTCAAAAACTATGAAAAACACTCAGATTTAAACTTCCAATTTGATTTCTTCAATCCTCCATTGATTTATACAAGATTTATAAAAAATTAAATTTCAGGGTTGAACTCTTCAACTCTTTATATAAAACTTCTAGAATCTTTTTTTAAGTCTTCTTTGTAATCATCTCATTACGACTTCCATTTCTTTCTTAGATCATTATGATTTGTTTCCTTCCCATCTCTCTATTTCCTTCTTAGCTCATTACAATTTCTAATCCTTTCTCATCTCATTATGATTGGTATCCTTCTTAGATCATTATTATACCTTTATTTCTCAACTCATTAAAATTTCTATTTATTTCTCAAGTCCTTATGATTTCCTTTTCTTTTTCACATGATTATGTTTTTTATTTTTTTTCTCATGTCGTTACGATTTCAATTTCTTTCTCAGATCATTATGATTTCTAATTTTGTATTGGCTCATTACGATTTATATTTCTTTATAAAATCATTATGATGGAATTATTCACTCTACAACTTTTAAATTCATCAAATTTCACAAGTTTTAAACATTATGATATATTTCAACTTCTGAGTTCAGTACTTCTGGAAACGATACAATATTTACAATTCCCCCATTTCTTCAAAATCTTTTATCATGAGTATGTTTCATGATTTATGAGAACCTCATGATTAGAAAATAATCATCTGGATTATTTAGAAAGTTTGCGAACATTATAACTCATAAATTCTCTTTCTTCAAAAACCCTCTTCAACATCATTACGAATTCCATTTTTAAAAACATCAAAACATGTGTTAGAAAACCCATTAAAAATAACTTTTCTCTCCATTTATGTTTTGGTTTGAACAATAAGAAACTTCCAACTTTCTTATAGAACTCATTACGATGGACTGGGTCTGATTCCTAAAAAACAAAAATTGTCTTATACAAAAGGTTGGTTGTTAACAAATACAAAAATTTTGTTAAAAATTTTTATCACAAAGGTTCTTCAATACCCCCTTTGGATTTGTTGACAACCCTTATTAACAACTTTTTAAACTATCAGATTTTTTTCACAACTCAACATTTGAAAACAAATCAACTTTTTTTTTACTTTTTCAAAACATATACATTATCAAAAGAGAGTGTTCTGACACCACACTACTGTATAAACTAATGTTTTTGAAGGAATTACATAGCTCAGTGAAAATTAAATTATGCGGCCATGTAATGATAAACCCCCCTCATTTTTATCTTTTCCTATCACTTTTATTTTTCTCCCCCCATTTTATGATAACCAAAACATCATATTCATAAAAGAAAGATATGTAAAAACTTCTCAAAAACTTTAAAGTTGTTACTTTCTACCCCCCATTGTCAATATAATCCGAATGACAGTGGGGTTATTCCTTAAGAGGTTTTCGTGACCCCTTCCCTCCAAAGCTTACCCCACTGAGCTGGAAATGAAGGAAGATATATAATGAACCCTAAGTCCTGCCTCCAGTAGACCCGAGGGTGACGACCATCACCAAGGGTATAGAATATCATGAAATGGGAGGTATTGCTGTTTTATAAGAAAACAAGATCAGGAGATAATATGGTTCATCCCAAAAAAAACTCCAAGACATATATATATATATATATATATATATAAGAAATCCAAAACCATACCACATGCATGTTTAAAATCTAACTGTTACAAAACAAAAGTCAACAAAGTAAATACCAAAAACATGGATAAGAAGCAACACAAAAATTGTCCCCAAGATCAACCTAGTAATGCCCAACACGGTCCACATAGTCCTCTTGGAAACCTGAAACTAGTTTTATATATGTAGGGTGAGAATACAAGTATACTCAGTATGAAAAAACCAAAGTCTCTCATGCACAAGTGTTAGAAGCATACCAATACCCCTGTGAGAAAACAACAGAAACCAACAACACCTAGCAAGGAATACTACCCATCCAATCCTCACCAAGTCACACTCACCAAATAATGCAAGTCAATTAAAGTAATATACTAAGCACATCGATGTTTGGGTACTCCACACCACTTCCAACTGGTTAACTGCTCATACCCTAAGGACAAATATCTCGGTGCTTCCACACTCTTCCACAATCCCTACGTCACAACTCGTCCACACACACCTGGGCCTCAAACCTAGTCCTACAACCTAAGAATATGAAGCTCACCACATCCCACTTGTACACACTTGGGCCACAACAATATCATATCCCACTCGCAGACACCTGGGCCATAGCCATACCACATCCTAGAGACACCTGGGAAGAGAACCACATCTCATCCTATAGACACCTAGGAAAGCATACCTCACCTCCATACACCTAGGCCTCACAAGAGCACCACAACCTGCCCAAATAATCTTACGCAACCAATTCCTAGAAGTGGGAGTAGGAAGAGAAAATAATTATCCATCCATCCTCCCACTGGGATGTTGGGAAAATCCACCCTCCCCCATGGCAATGGGGGTGTTTGGAACATAGTGCTCCACTAGGGTGGTGTTCGTATAGAAAACACGAGGAAAATACAGGTATATATATTTAGTATCAATTAATCAAGCCTAACCTATGGGTTCTTCCTAAATAAACAACTAGACCACAAAAACACCTTTTCTACTACATTTAAATGAATAACTACAAAATAAACCACAATTCAATTCATAACCCCATCCAACTCATTTATCCAAATATCACTCTTTATTAAGAAAACCTATTTATTCATTCTATCCCTACCCGAGAAACTACCAACCACAGAACGCAAAAATCTACACAACATAAACCATGTAGAGGAAAAACAGCCATAGAAAAGCAACTCACTTCAAATTTCCACTCCGTTTAACACCTATACCAACCATTGACATCGTCATTCTTCAAATTCATTCCTCCCAATCCATCCTATAAACAAGAAAACCCCCAAATCACAGTAAAACATTGAAACACATCTCTTCACAACCAATCCCAATATCCCAACTATATAACAACACCACATACATCACACCCAGTAACATAAATATAGCACAAACAAAAATTGAAGGCCTACTACTCAAACACTACCCATCCATTCCACAATCAATCAATCTCTCATCCTGATATTCCATTACACCACCCATATCACCCCACCTTATAGTAGTGGTCTCGACCTCAACACCACACAACCACACAAGGCACAAGATATAACAAAACCACATAAATCACAGAGCCACACCGGATATGGAAGGGTGTATTTAGATTTATCAAACACTCATTATTTAGTTCCACTTTGATAATTCAGGGGTTATCACAGAACAAGTTTGATCCTGAGGCATCCATTTATTTAACTGGGTATACGTGGTTAAGAAATTGCATATATACACTGTTTTTGAAAACATTATAAACAAAAAGTCATCACAAGTCACCCCGAGCACATAAACAAAGACCACCAATGACCATGATTTTCATATCTCCCATACAACTCATGATATCAACAAAATAAAAGTATGCATCGCTTTTTCCCAGCCCATGTTTATTAGTTTAAAGCCAATTCAATTATCTTTATCAAATTTGGATTTAAATTCCCTCACATGTGAATCATTTTCACACCCACCCCACATGATACACAAATAAAAGGGATGAAGGGATCCCTACCTCAATAAATAGATGATCAACACCTCCTCTTTGCGCCAAACAGGGGGTGCACAAGGCTCTAAGGAAATGCGATCCAAGGGTGAAACACAGACTCATAGATCCTCAGGGATGAAAGGTTTTGGGGATTCTCAATAGTAAAATTAAATGGAAATGTACAAGAAAGAAACGTTATTGGCTTTAGAAAGGCAACATACTATATCAACATAAGAAACAATTTCAAAAGCCTTTAATGTCAAACCATGTTCAAGAATATGAATTTTGACTATCTATGGACCTATCGAGCATTAGGGATTTAAAGATATATTTTAATTCTTTTAAAATGGATTCAAAAACACTTAAACATGGTTTTAAAATCATTTTACGTCAAATAAAATGTTAGAGGGAAGTATTTGGAAAAACTAGAAAAGTTGGAAATTTAGACAAACTGTCAAAATGACTCATCATTAGGTGAGTCACCGTCATGAGTAACTAGTGGGTGAGTCACTGATGGATGACTCACCACTAGAAGAGTCACCGATGTGAGCTACCAGTGATGAGATACTGATGGCGAGTCACCGTTCGGTGAGTCACCATTAAGTGAGTCGCCATTCAACAAGTCATTCTTCGATGAGTCACCATTCGATGAGGCACTGTTTGGTGAGCTACTGTTTGGTGAGTCACCATCATGAATCACAATCATAACCCACTGGAATCAACTCACCATGAGAAAATCATAGTCAGTGAGTCACCATTGCGAGTCACCAATGCGACTCACCATTTGTATGACCTAACTTCACCACTTACTGTTGGACAACTCATTGTCAGATGAGTTACCATTGTAAAAAATTGAATTTTGACAAACACTTGAAATGATCTACCGTGACCTCCTAGAGCACCTCAAATGCCAGATTTTCACAAATTAATGAATAGGGTAGGTCCTATACATTATATCAGATACCTCCCAAACTATTCTCATCCTCGATAATTCATAACCAACCCATAAGAAATAGGGGTCCCAATAACCACCCCATAAGATACCTCTCAAGGATCTTACTATACATGAAACACTACTATAATTTGGAAATCCCAAGTCCCAACAATAAACCACCCCATGTTGTTCGAAATCTAGAGTGAAACCTTAACATCCAAGAATAACTACTCTAACATGTACTACACCAAATAGCCACAAGACACACCACAGAAGCACCAAAAGCTATACTATTTGAACATATGAATTAGGTAATTCCTTCCTCCATTTCAAGATATTATCCGCTCTGAGTGACACTGACTCACCCACATTGGTTTAATCACATCTCAATTAATGCATCTCAATTAGGAATATAGTCTTCCCCTTTCCAGTGTCAGGAATTTATCACACACCACGAAACAAAGAAACAACTCATCTCATAACAAACAAGGTTCAAGCATTACATTAAAAAGGGAAACACAACAAGGAAAAACTTAGAACAACTTTGGGTATTGGGCATGCATTTGAGTCTCCCATTCCCAAGTACTCTCCTCCAGGACACCATGCCTTAACAATACACAAACCAAGGGAATGGTCTATCCTTGCAGGACCTTCTCCCGATGATCCTGGATCTCTACTAGCCGCTCCATGAACGTTGCATCATCATCAACATCTAACTCTCCCCAGTCAATGGAATGATATTCATTATAAAGATACTGACGAAGATGGTAGATAAGAAATATTTCATGGACCTTCTCTAACTACAGTGGTAGCGCCAACTTGTATACCACCTTTCCAAATCACCCCAACACCTCAAAGGGTCTGATGAACCTGGGAGAAGGATTTATCCCTCTATCGAACCTCTGATACCCACATAAAGGGGAAACCTTCAAGAATACGTGGTCCCTAACCTCAAACTCCAGGGGCCTCCTCCTGTTATTAGATTACAACTTCTGCTTATCCTGTGATGCTTTTATCCTGTCACAGAAAAGCTGAACCTTCCCTTTCATACTCTTCACGACCTTGGGACCAAGAGAAACTATCTCCCTAACCTCTGTCCAGCACAAAAGCAAACAAAACGGTCTTCTATACAAAGAATCAAATGGATCCTTTAAAATGGAAGAGTGATGGATATTCTTATAGTAAAGCAATACCAAGGGAAAGTGTCTCACCCATGATCAATAAAGGTACATCACCCATGCCCACAACATGTCCTCCAATATTTGGATGGTCCGCTCTGTCTGCCCATCTGTCTTAGGGTGGAAAGCAATAATGAGGTGTAATTGAGTGCCAAAGGAATACTTAAATACCTTATAGACTCGTGAGGTGAAACATGTATACCGATCCAAAATAATGGATCTCGACAATCCATACATACACACCACCTCATCCACATACCTCCTAGCTAAGGAATCAACTACACCCGACTCCTTAATCGCTAAGAAGTGATCTAATTTCACCAACTGATCCACTAATAACCAAATCTCATCACAGCCTCCCTGGGCCCTGGGTAATACTATGATGAAATACATCGAGATGTCATCCCAGTTACACTCAGGGACATCTAAGGGATACAAAAAACCACTGGGTACATGATGCTCAGCCTTTACATGCTGGCACACTAAGCACTTCGCCACAAACTCTGCCACTTCCCACTTCATCCCAGGCCACCATAACTGATCCCTCAAGCCATGTCACATTTATTAAATTCTTGGGTTTACCATTAAAGGTGATCTATGAAACTCACATAGGACTCCCTCACACATCGCCACTATAAAAATATCATTCCATAGAATATACTCTAATTTTGACCATCCTCCGTTCATCCCTTCATTGCATCACCCTGGTTAACATGATCACATATCACCTCTACCTCCGAGTCTCCCCACCGAGACTCCTCCACCTGTTGCATCAGAGTAGAATGCACCTTCATCTGAAACTAATATCATTTTATGCCATATATTTATCCATCTAAGTGCAAGGCGACCAACCCCTCCATCACCTTCCAAGTATCTAAAGATTACCAAACTACCTTTTTATACAAATTTCTTCTCAAAGAATTAGCCATAAAATTTACTTTTCTTGAGGTGTAAGATATTTTAAAGTCATAGTCCTAGAGAAAATACATCCACATCCATTTTCACATGTTTAGATCTCACTGGGAAAAGATATGCCTCAATATCTTATGAGCTATGAAGACCCAAAGGTGATCCCCAATGAGATAATGTCACCACAACTTCAGTGTGAACATGACCGCCACTAGCTCCAGATCATGGGTGGTATAATTACATTCATGGGGACATAACTTCATAGACTCATAAGAGATCACTCCCCATTATTTCATCAGCATGCATCCCAAAACAAGACAAGAAGCATCACAAAACACCTCAAACATCAACCCTTCCTCTGGATATCAAAGCACAGAAGCACTGACCAATTTCCCCTTCAGATAGCGGAATGCTTCCTAACACTGCTCAATCCACAAAAAATCATGGACCCTTATGGTCAGAGTTGTCAATGGGGCTACAACTCAAAATAAATCGAATACAAACCTCTGGTAATAACCTACCATACCAAGAAAACTATGAACATCTACAACATTCTTGGATGATTTCCAAGAAAAAACTGCCTCAACCTTCTACGAGTCCACTAATATACCCTACTGAGACACAATATTTCCAATCAAGTGTACCTCTCTTGTCTAGAACATACACTTGGAAAATGTCTCATATAGCTGGTGGCATTGAATAACCTCTAAGATAGTCTTAAGATGCTCAGTATGCTCCTACTCTATCTTCGAGTAGATCAAGATTTCATCAATGAATACGACGACAAAATGGTCGAGGAACTCACAGAAAACGGAGTTCATGAGCCCCATGAACATGACCGATGTCTTCGTAACACCGAATGACATAACCATGAACTCGAAGTGCCCATACCTACACCTGAAATAATTCTTCGGGATATCAACCTCCTTCACCCTCATCTGGTGATATCCAGACTGCAAATCGATCTTCGAGAACCAACATGCTCCCCTCAGATGTTCTAAAAGATCATCTATCCTCCGGAGAGGGTAACAGTTCTTGATTTTTACCTGATTCAACCTCTAATAGTATATTCACAACCTAATACCACCATTTTCCTTTTCACAAACAATAATAGAGAACCCCACAGTGACAAACTAGGAAAAATAAAACCCTTCTACATTAGATCATCTATCTGAATCCTCAACTCCCACAGCTCTGAAGGTTCAATTTGATAAGGATCCATCAAAATCGGAGAAACACCAGGATGTAAGTCTATCCCGAATTCAACATCACATTGAGGTGATAGAGTCACAACCTACTTAGAAAAAATATCCAATAACTTATCAACAATTCTGGGAACCTCCTCCATCTCCACATCTATGGATTCCACTAACATCTCAGCCAATAAGGAAAGAAGAGGATATACACACCGACAACCCACCTGATAGCTCCTCTCACTAGCGATGGCCATGTTGACCAGCTATGTCTTAAAACAAGACTCTTCTCTAGAAGAATTCGATAACAACATGCACAGAGTATAACCAGTTGATTCAAAGGATGACATCGTACAATTGCATTTGTAATCGGAAATGATTCACATGGAACTGATGTAGTCTCATCATTAGCCTACATCCCTGGAACACATCAAACAAGTTGGTATGACCTCCGAATGGTGTACTAAACACCAGGAGAATGAAAATTCTATCCACATCTAGTCCTAGATCATGGGATAGAACAGGTGCAAAAAAAGAGTGTGAAGCTCTTGAATCAAACAAATAACAAGAAAGATTGCTGAAAAAACTGATTGTACCTCGAACAATATCTGGACCTACTGGGACTGCTGCCTCTGTGGCATATAACTAACCATGCCCAGATCCTATTTGCATCTTCTTAAAACCACCTCTTTGACCAATCCCTGGTCAATGTCCCTTAAGAACACCCAATAGTCGGCCTCTACCTACTCCTTCTCCCCTTGGTGGAGTGTGAGCATGCTGTCTCTACTACTGGAACTTTCTTACCACCAACTACTACAGAGGCGGGAACTAGACCTACCCACTTCCACGATATTGATCTCGAATAGCCATTGGGAACTAACTCTGAAGATGGCCATAGGTTCCACAAATGAAACACCTCAATCCCAAGTTCACGGGAAAAACACGTAGACCAGAAGGATGAAATGAGAACTACTGAGGTCAAATCCCTACTGAATGAAACCTGGAAGGCCCTGGTGCCGGAGACATTCCATTGGTATCATTTATCTTAGAATAACCCTACTGGATCCCCTCTCATGGTAAAACTCCTCAAGAGTTAATCCTCTCAACTACTTATGCCTTTTTCTGGACCTCCAAGTACGTCGGGAAGGTGAAGGGAGTAACCACTTACTGGAGAGAAGGAAGAATTTCCTTCTCTAATCATCTCACATGAGTCTCATAATCTAGAAAAAGATCTAGAGAAAAACAAGTTAGATCCTTGAACATGATCCCCTAATCTCGTACTGACAAACTCCCTTGCTGGAGTGAGAGTAACTCCTGCCTTTTCTCAACCTTCCTGGTGGATGAAAGAAATTTCATCTAAAACTCCTTCTCATAGTCAGCAAAAAAACCACAACCACTTTCCTCTATCTTAGGTACAACATCCAACGCTGACATGTAGCTCCCCATATTTGGCTCACTTCCAGAGAAACCCAGTGCTCCACCAGAGCCCAGATTAAACTAAAGGTGATCACAAGCTCCTCAATCCATATCTCCATCTCCATATCCGAAATGATACCCCTTACTTTCCTAGAGCCTACCTCTAGAAAGTACATAACATATTCTTCCACTTATCATCCTCCTATACTCGATCAAACCTCCGTCAATCAACTAGGTCATCCTGTTGTATCTCCACTACCTTCACTACACACGGATGATGACTGGGTGCCATAGCTGAAAAGGAAAATAAGGAATTACTAAGCCTGAGTAGTATGGAATTTTATTTAAGATTCATTTCAATTCATTTAACTCATTTAGTTATACATTTCAAATTTCCCGGAAGTCCCAAATTTAAACAAGAACACAAGTCATTATAATGCATATACCTCTCCTAGGGTCTCTACCCTACAAATGGTGTATCCTAACTTGGTTGTTCGGTAGGCTCAAAGTCCTTACATCAGATCATAGGGGACCTAAAATCCCGTGTCCTAGTTGGTCTTCCCTATCTATGTCATGTACCAAGGTCATCTAACATTGTTTACCTACCAACCAATACAATCCACACTATTCCTAACTCTAGACTCCATCCTATCTCTCAACCGTCAGGCACTGATACCACTCTCTCACAAACCCCTCCCTCCAAAGATGCCCCTCCTAAGCTGGAAATGAGGGAAAAGAGATAATGACCCATGAGTCCCGCCTCCATTAGTCCCTAGGGTGGAAACTAGCACCAAGAGTACAGAATCTCATGAAATGGGTGGCATTACCCTTTTTATAAGAAAATAATATTGGGAGATAAGATGGTTTATCCCAAAACAACTACAAGACACACACACACACAAATATATATATATACATATAAGAAAGCCAAAACCATCCCACATGCATGTTTAAAATAGAATTATTACAAAACATGTCTCTAAAGTAAATACCAAAAACAAGTCTAAGTAGTGTCACGACAACTGTCCCCAAGTCCAAGCTAGTAATGCCCAGCATGGTCCACGTAGTCCTCCTAGAAACCTAAAATCACTTTTATATACGTAAGTATACTCAGTATATAAAAACCAAAGTCTCTCATTCACAAGTGGAAGAACCATACTAATTCCCCTATGAGAAAACAACAGAAACCAACAACACCTAACAAGAAATACTATCCATCCCATCCTCACCAAGCCACACTCACCAAATTATGCAAGTCAAGTAAAGTAATATAATAAGCACATCGAAGTTTGGTTTCCCGACACCACTTCCCACTGGTTAACCACTCATACCCTAACAACAAATGTATTGGTTCTTACACACTCTTACATAATCCCCACATCACAGCCTGCCCGTGCACACTTGGGCCTCAGAGCTAGTCCCACAACCCGAGCATATGAATCTCGCCACATCCCACTCGCATGAACATAGGCCACAACCATGCCACATCCTACCCGCAGGTACCTAGGCCACAACCATACCACATCCCGATGACACCTAGGAGGAGCACCACATCTCATACCGCAGACACCTGGGAAAGTATACCTCGCTGGTAGACACCTGGTCCTTACAAGAACACCCTAGCCTTCCCAAAGAATCTTGGGATACCAATTCCTAGAAGAGGGATCAAGGAAGAACCAATAACCATCCATCTATCCTCCCAATGGGATGTTGGGAAAATTCGCCCTCCATCATGAAAATGGGGGTTTTTTGGAACATAGTGCTCAACTTGGGTGGGGTACATATAGAAAACACAAGGAAAATACAAGTATATATATTTAGTATCAAACAATCAAGCCCAACCTATGGGTTCTTCCCAAACAAACAACCATCCCAAAAAGTTTCCTTTGCTGCTACCTCTAAATACATAACTACACAACAAGTCCCTATTCAATTCATAACCTCAACCAAATAATTTAATCAAATATAATTCTTTATTAAGAAAATCCATTTATTCATTCCATCACTACCTGAGAAGCTACCAACCACAACATACAAAAAACCACACAAAATAAACAACGTAGAGGAAAAAAAACCAATGTAAAACAACTCACTTCATATTTGAATTTCATTTAACACCCATACCAACCACTACCATCATCATTCTTAAAATTAATTCCGCCTAATCCATCCTATCAATAAGAAAACCCCAAATCATAGTCAAACTCAGTAACACATCTCATCGCAACCAAACTTGACAGCCCTATTGTATAACAACACCACACCCATCACACCCAGTAACATAAACATATCACAATCCGAACCTGCAACCCTGATGCTCAAAAACTGCCCCTCTATTCCACAATCAGTCAATCTCTCAACCTGATATTCCATTACACCACCCATATCAACCCACCTTACAGTCATTCTCTCAACCTCAGCACTACACAACCACAAAAGGAACAAGACAAAACAAACCCACACACAACACAAAACCACAACATACAAGGAATGGTGTATTTAGATTTAGAAAAAACCCTTTCTTTAATTACAATTTGATAATTTAGGGGTTATCATAGAGATATTTTTATCCTGAGGAATCAATTTATTTAACCAGGTATATGTGGTTAATTAATTGCATATATATACAACTATTCAACACAAGATCAACAACATGTCATTACAAGTCATCCAGAGTGCGCAAACAAAGACAACCAAAGACAATGATTTTTAGTGGGCATACAACCCATACAACTCAAAATATTAATATAAAACAAAACATAAGCTTGTGTCACTTTTTTCCAACCCCTTTTTATTGATTTAAAGTCTATTCAATTTTTATTTATTAAATTTTGATTCAACTTCCCTCACATGGGAAACATTCGTACACCCACCCCGCATGATACCCAAATAAGAGGGACAAAGGGATCCCTACCTTAAAAAGACAATCAACACCTCCTCCTTATGCCAAATAGGGGGTGTGTAAGGCTCTAGGGAAATGCGATCTAAGGGTGAAACACAGACGCACAGATCCTCAGGGAAGAAAGTTTCTAGGGATGCTCAGTGGTAAAATTAAAGGGAAATGTACCAGGAAAAAAGGGTCCCATATTTAGAAATACCAAATCCTATATCAACTGAAGAATGAGTTTCCAAATCCATTAAAATTGGATCACAATCAAGACTATGCATTTTTACTATCTAAGGAACTCCTGTGCGTTAAAGATTTAAAAATATATTTTACTTCCTTTGAACTGCTTAAAAAAACTTAAACAAGGTTTTAAACTCATTTTTCGTAAAATAAAATGTTAAAGGGGTGAATTTGGAAAAACTGGGAAAATTTGGAAATTTTGACAAACTTTTGAAATGACTCACCGTTAAATGAGCCACCGTCATGAGTCACTGATGGATGAGTCACCAGTGGATGAATCAAAACTAGACTAGTACCTGGTGTGAGATACCGGTGATGAGCTACCAATGGTGAGAAACCATTAGGCGAGTAACCATTCAGCGAGTCCCCCTTTGGCGAGTCACTGTTCAACAAGTTACCATTCAGTGAGTCACTGTTCGGCGAGTCACTGATGGATGAATCACCGTCAGACGAGCTACCATTGAAAAAACTAGATTTTTGAAAAACTCCCGAAATGACCTACCGTGGCCTCCCAAAAGACCTCAAACACCATGTTTTTTCAATGTAATTGACCAAGGAGGTCTGGAACATTACAGAAGTCTAGGAAGTCATTAAAGGAGGTTGAAAATGATGTTACAGACTCAATTCCTCAAATATTTCTTTTGTTATGGCTTTGGTAAAAATATCAACAATTTGAAACTTTGTTGAGATGTATTCCATAATAACATCTCCAACAAAAACTTTCTATTTTATAAAGTAGAACTTTATATCAATGTGTTTTGATCTTGAATAATGGATAGGATTTTTATAAAGATCAATTTCACTCTGATTATCACAATGTATCTTCAATGGTTTAGTAACTTTCACTTTTAAGTCTTATAGCTAATCTTTTATCCACAACATTTGAGTACAAGCCTGAGTAGCTGCAACATATTATAATATAGCTATGCCCAAAGTTACTGAACATTTTTTATTAATATTCCAACTCACACAACATTCACCTAATAAAAATGTTTCCCCTGTAGTTTATTTTTTGTCATTACAACCTCTAGCCCAATCAGCATCAATATAACCATGAAACATAATCTCACAATTTCTTTTGTATAACAACCCATGTGCAGTTATTCTTTTGAAATATCTCAAAATCCTATTTTCTTCCGACATAAATGATTCTTTTTTATTACTTTGATACCTAACACAAAAAGTCACAACATAAACAATATCAAGTCCTGAGGCAGTAAGGTAACGCAAACATCTTATCAGTTTTTGAAAATTGTTCTGAATCACATTTTTTATAGATTCATACATACTCAACTTTGTACTCATATATATTCGAATAGAAACTTCTATGGGTTTATTCAATCCAAAAATTATTTAACAATTCCTTGGAATAATCTTCTTGAGATAAGAAAAATTATTTTTCCTTTTGTTGAACTTGTAATACAAGTAAGAAAGTTAATTCTCCTAACACAGAAATTTAAAAATTTATCCTCATTTTCTCATAAAATGTTTTAAAAACAACTTCTCAATCCCAAAAAATTTACCTTCCACATAAACAACTATAATTAGTGTTCTTGAAACAACATCTTTCACATATATTTTGTTGTTAACTTTTCCATTTTAAAAGTTCAACATTCTCAAACAATTTTCAAGTTTAGAATACCATGCACATGGAGCTCATTTCTTCCCATATAAATATTTCTTCAATTTAAAATATTTATTTTCATCCTCATCATATTGAAACCCAAAAGTTTGTTAAATGTAAACTTCTTACTCAATATTAACATTTAAGATAGATAACATTACATACATTTGATAAACTTTGTAATTTTGATGTGCAACCAGTGAAAGAAAAATTCTAATAGTTTAAAATCCTGAAACTGGTGAAAAAGATTATTCAAAATCCAAACCTTCCACCTATGTATAGCCTTTACAAACATTCCTAGATTTTTTTCTTGAAACTTATCTATGTTCAATCAAATTTTTTCTATAAAAACACTTCGTTACAATAACATTTTTATTTTCTAGCCTTGGAACAAGTTCTCAAGTTTCATTTTTCTCAATTTTATCCAACTTTTCATTCATATAATCCACCCATTATTTTCATTGAATAACATCTAAAACTAATTCCTGTTTAATTTTTGAGATAAATAAAGTATGATTTTATATTCTCAACATTATTCTTATATGAACTGGAGAATTATAATTTACAATAATGTTTTTAGACTCAACATGTTTTTGTAAGATATGCAATTTTAAACTTTATCTCCCAACTTTACTTTCCTCATCACACGATTCATTTGAATCTTGATAAGGATTTTTTTGACTTAGTTTCACTATTTTTGGAAATCTCTATTTTATCCTCCTCATAATTCTCAGTAACTTTTGTAAAGGAATTTGTATTTTTCAATTACATTCACATCATATGAATCCACAAACTTTTTTAAAATTTTGTTCCATCATTTGTAACTTCTTCCATTTGGTGAATGACCCATAAATGTTCCTTCCTAAGCTTTCTCATCAAACTTTCCTAGATCCAAATTTTTTATTTTAAGTGAATATATAATTCCAAAAACCTTGAGTATTTTAATGAAGGTTTTTTGTTATTGCACATTTAATAAGGAGTCAGGTTGGATTCTGGTCTCAACAAACATCTATTCTAAACATGTACAATAGTACTAACACCTTATTTCTAGTAAAACTTTGAAAGTTTATATTCAGTTTACATACTTCTTCCCATTTCCACCAAAATTCTATTCTTTATTTCTAATACTCCATTTTCTTGTGGAATATAGAGAGCACTATACTGATGTTTGATACCATGCTTTCCTAGATAAGTTTCAAAATTATTTCTTGTGAATTCAGTGCCATTATATTTTCCCAACTTTTTTTATGGAAACCCAAATTTCTTTCTCAACATATTTTCTGAATAATTTGAATATTTAAATAGACTATAACTTTTGATTCATAAACATGTTGTTTTTTATCTGATTTAAATCATCAATAATAGTGATAATGTATAAATCTCCTTTTATTGATTGATGTCTCATCATCCCAAATAAATCAGAATGAATAAGATCATGTGGTTAGGTAGATTTAATATCGAATCTTTTATGACTTTTGTTAGTCATATTCCCTTTTTACAAGTTACAAAAACATCTTCCTCTCTTCTTTTCAATTTTGGAAAGTTTCAAATGACATAAATTTAGAAAGTTTTTTCATAGTTTTATATCCAAGGTTCCCAAGTATTTGGTTCCACAGTTTTTTTTCATATCTAGAACTTATTTAATAGGATTTGTTGAATTATTCTATTTGGAAAAGATTACCACTAGTTATTTCTCCTTTTGTAATAACATTTCCATCTTTCATGCTTTTGATGATACAAAAATATTTTCTAAAAAAATATCTTTTTCATCATTACAAAGTTGACTTACACAAAGTAAGTTATGTTTTAGCCCATCAAAAAATAAAACTTCCTTAAATTTCAACTTTTCCGCTTCAATATCAATCATTCTGATTCCTATGATTTTTAAGTAACTTTCATTACTAAAGGTAACTACTCCTCCATCATGTCTTTCAACATGTTTCAATATTTTTATATCACTTTTCATATTTAAAGAACAACCACTATAAAATATATATTGTTTGTTCCTTTTACTTTCTTTCAAAGTTGTCTCAACAATAAAAGATTTTTCCTCAACTTTTTTATTTTTAGATTATTTTTATTTTCTATCCTAAGAAACTTGTTCTAGAAGGAGAGTCATACATATTTCAACATGATGACCCTCCTGATCACATATTTCACAAACTTCTTCCTAACATTCAAAATTTTTTTTGTTTGAAAGTTTCTAACATCTTTAGAATTCACCTTTTTAACTTTCTATAAGTTAGGAAAGTTACTCATTTTTATTTCACTATTTATTACACTTTGATTAAACCTTCTTCCTGGTAGAGATATGTTGTGCCAAAAAATATAAGCTCTATGCCCATAGATTCCAAAACAGTAGCAATAGCCATGAAATATTTATTTTGTATTCAAGAAAGATCTCTCTCTATAGAAACTTTATTGAGGTTGGTAACTTCATTTAGCTCCAACACACTCAGGACGTGGACCATATTTTATTTTGAGTGAGTTTTCTACTTTTTTAGATTTTATAGGCTTATCACATCCTTTCTGCACCTAATATTTCCCAAAACCTTTTCCAGAACCAAAAATGTTAAAAGAATCAGACAAAATATTAATTTTGGTGAGTGATGATTTCACCTGATTCTCTCATTGAGCCTTCTCAGCAACTTTAGAAGTCTCGTATTTTACTTCCAAATATTTATTGAAATTTTCATTCATCTTTATAAAGGTACTTTCACACTAAATAAGTTTTGATTTAAACTTGTCAACTTCTTCTTCTTTAACTACCATCTTCTTACTAAGATCTTCAACCATATTTACCTATTCCACAATTCTATGTTTGTAACTTAATAGCTTCTCAATGTATCCTTCCTCTTGCATGATGACATATTTTCTTCCATCAAAAAATTCTTCACAATCTTTCTTCGTTACTCTAATTTATTTCTTAAGAGTTTTTTTTACTCAAGATATGAAACATGTTCTGTTCTAAGCTAATACTATGTATAAAATTTTTCCCCACATTATTCACTATCTGAGGAATCTTTTTTTCTTCTCAACTTTTGAAATTAGGGTTATGAATTTTTCTAAACTTTTATCCTCATAAGAATTTTTTTCCGTTGAGTCTAATTTAACTTTATTACTCAACATACTAATTTTGTTTCTATTAAAATTTGTCTTGTATTTTTTTGATGACTTTTCTTCTTTATTATTTTTGTACAACTTCTTCCATTGATATATTTCATCAAAATCATCTTGATATTATATAAATTTAATCTTGGGGGTAATTCATAGAAAAGTGATTGATTCCAACAAACTCAAAACATATGAGAGGAATTTTATCTCCATAATTTCCACTTCCTCTCTGATAGTTTTTAGAGATAAGATACAAAATCATATCATTCAACTCATCATCTTCCTTATCATCGGACTCATAGGGATCCGATTCTTTAGAATCTTGTATTTTTTTCTTTCTCATTGCTTCAAAATCTATTTCATCTTTCATTTTCTTTTTAAAAATTGTATTTTTTCTCATTTCATAAGAAACAAAAAATTTATGCAATTAATCAAGAGATAAATCATCTTATCTTCTAAAGAAGAAATTTTTGAATCAAACATGTCCGATAAGTTTCACATAAGTTTCTTCACAATTTTAGAATATTTCAATACATATTTGAATCCTCTGATGTTGAAAACAATTTCATTTACTCTGGAAAATTATTCATCAATGGTTTCTTTATCTCTCATTCTGATGTATTCATAATTACTACACAATATTTATAGCTTTCATTCCTTTATTATTCCCTTAGAAAATAATTTATATCTTTTCCCACATACTTTTTGAAGTATTGTGACCCATAATATTTTGATAAAAATTATTTGATAAGGACATAATGATTTTATTTCTAGCCTTTACATCAACTAAAATGTTTTTCTTATCAAAAAACATCATAAAATCATCTTTCTTAATAGGTGGAAAACCCATAGTAGTAACATCAAAAACTTCTAGGAAAATAGATTGGAGATAAGGAATCATTATATTTTTCTATACATAATAATTTTTTCCATAAAATGTAGGAATTACTCTACTATTGACAGAATTGATATTATCCATGATAGGGATTCCACAAGGTAACCCTCCCCCTGATACCAGTTGAAGTTATAAAAGATCGAATAACAACTAAGAGGGGGGGGGGGGGGGGTGGGGGTTGAATCATTTGTTCACTTTTATAAGTTTCAATAATTTTTAAAAACATAACCCCTATAACATATGATGATTAATTTCCTTATCATATTTTTATAAATAATCATGCATGAAAAAGTAGGAAAGAAAGTAAATCACACAAGATTTACAGGGTTTAACCTCAGTTTGAGAAATTACATCCTTTCCCTAGCCACTCCAGTGGGTCTATGGAATTCTACTATTATGAAGAAGTAAATATAACTTGTGCCAAATATCATTAGACACCTTCTATCTCATGATAGGAAAAATTATACTTAATCCCATTAGTTTACAATGTTTTTTACAAAAAAAATTATCCAAAATAATAATAATAATACTTCATTCAATTTTCTCCACAAAAGCTCAGTCTGGATCTGATTTTTCTGGATCCAATTCTCCCAATCCGATGAGGTCAATAAGATTATCCTTTACTCAATATGCACTTCTCAAACTCTTCTTAAACACTCAATTTGATCTTCCTCAGTCTAATTGACTCAAAACAATGGACTCAATATAATGAACCCATTGTTAATATACAAAACTCAAACTCTACTCAAACATTCAATATGATCTTCTCAATACAGTGTTTCTCAATATGATTCTCCTATCTCGTAAAGAAAACCATCAGGTGTCTGATCTTCTTCAGAGATCTTAATCTGAAAATAAATTTTACTCAAATTCTTTAAAACTCTTACTTTTCCACTTATATAAAAGTTACAATGAATAAAATATCAGAGAAACTATTTATTGGAGACCCAGAAAATAAAATCGTGAAACTTGAAAACTTTCCCCGCTTCCTCAAAATTCAAAAACTCTAAAAAATCACATTTAAACATTATCTTTGAATTCTTCAATCCTTTTATGATTTCTTTGAGATTTATTCAAAAATGAATTTCTGGCCTGACCTCTTCAATAGTTTACATAAAAATTTTGGAATCTTCTTTTTCATTCTTCTTCACAATCATCTCATTACGTTTTTTATTTTTTTCTCAGCTTATTACGATTTGTTTCTTTCTCAACTCATTATGATGTAATTATTTATCATCTCATTTGAATTTTTTTTCTATCTTATCTCATTATGATTTCTATTTATTTCTCTGATAATTAAGATTTATATTTCTTTCTCACCTCATTACCATTTCTGTTTCTTTCCCAGCTCATTATGATTTATGTTTCTTTCTCAACTCATTATGATTTTTGTTTCTTTCTCATATCATTACGATGGAATTATTCACTCTGAAAATTTGAAATTACTCAAACTTCATCAACTTTAAACATTATGGAATCTTGAAACATCTAATTCTGGTGCTTCTAGAACCAATACAATCTTTACAATTCCTCTATTTTATTAAAATATTTTATCATGAGTATTTTTCATGATTTATGATAACTTCATGATCAATAAAGTATCATAAATAAAGTATCATCTGAATTATTTACTATTCCCAGAATGTGAATTGGGACCTAAATTTGGGCCTATGGGCTATGTAATGGGCTACAAGCCCACTGGGAATTAGGGATATGTAATGGGTTTACATCTACCCTTTTAAAAGAGGTATTTTCATTGATTTAATAATAAAAATGAGGCTTCGACCCCAAACTTTAAAAAAAATTATGACTTCCATTCTTATAAACATCAAAAATTGAGTCTGAAAACCTGTTTTTGGAAAGCATAAAACCTTTCTCCCACTATATGTTTGGGTTTTAACAATCAGTAACTTTCAAATTTCTTACAGAACTCGTTATAATGGACTGGATCTGATTCCTGAAAAATAAAATCAGTCTTATACAAAAAGGTTAGTTATCAATAAATCCAAAAACATTGTTAAAAAAATTATTACAATGGTTCTTTAGTTATAAATTAATGAATTAACTGATTGCATTAATCCAACATAGACTATATATTTTTTAAAATTATAAGGTTAATATAGGAATCCATATAATTTTTATTGGAGTTGAGGGGAAAATAGTAAGTTGAAAATGAAAAAAACAAACAAATAAATCGAAAATGCATAAGTGAAATATTTTTAAAGTACCACATAGAACAAATTTTTTTTTATACTTTGTTTAAAGTTTCAAAAACATATAATTGGGTGAATTTTGGGGCTTGACTAATAGGTGGAAATAATCTAACAATACATTGATAGTTTTATCTATTGAGCCTGTAAATATAAGGACTACCTCCACTATTCACAAAATTATCAATTCTTTCTACCATTGATGTAAAATATAACATTATATTGTAAAGGTGGATAAGATATTGATTTTTTTTAAATAATTATGCTTATCATAAAAATAATGGATTTTAGGTATTCAGGTGGGGTATCAAATTCACACTGTTTGATTTTACAAAGAGAATAACACAATGAAAACCTACGAGAATTTTTTACTTTGTATCTTTTAATTATTTCATCAAACCAAAATATAGGGAATGAGTACATGAAATATTTTTAAGGATCACCAATATCCATGTAATTTTTTTAAAATTAATATATTTTGAGTAGAAATTTAAAGGAATAAAAAAACTAAAAAAATATAAACTGAAAAAATGTAATGGAATATACAATACCAATATGTTCAACTGATCTACACCCACTTGCATATATTTGCATTTTTATTTATTTGAAGACTGTTTTGTGTAATAAGTAATATATTTACAACATTTTTAATATATATAGTTTATTTTAATTAATAATATAATAAAACTTAAAGAAATAAATATCTATAATGATTATATAAACTTCACATAAGTGCATACCATCATCACAATAAATTTTGAGTTAATTGTTTAAATTTATTGGTGATGTGTTCTTACAATGCACATATGCTACATTATTATGAAAATGATTAAGTTTTAAATGATAGTAATTTTTTTTTGTAAATACTATAATTTTCGAGAAAACAATCACTACTGATGCAATGTTAACATGGATTAATGACAATCATAAATCAACAATGAACCTATTCTTGAGTATGTTGTGTTGATTATTTCCAGTGAAAGTAAAATATTGGAAGTTAATTGATTAGTATATTAAAAAATATTCATTTTACCATTATCTCACAATTTAGTCAGAGTGAGTTGGCTTGCACTTGATAAAATAAGGACATCAATGTACGTAGTGGTTGTGGTAGTAACACTAGATAATTGGTTAGAATATAATTAACTAAAAGGAGTACATAGACCTATAATGTGTGAAGAAGTCTTCGTTAATAGATAATTCTAACAAAATATTTCAATATAACTTTGTTGTAATGAAAATTTTGGGAATTGAGAAAATAATTAAGAAGATACCTATAATTGTATCTTTTAATTTTTGAACACATAATTTTCATTGTAGCCTTACCTCCTTTGAGGGTAAAGTTTTCTTTGTATTGGAATTAGTTGGTGGGGGATTCATATTTTCATAATTATTTTTGAATCAATTTTCATGTTCATATGGTGAATGATCTTGATCTAATACTATTTTAAAATTTAGAGTTTGAAAAATAATTAGTGCATATATTTCAGTTAAATGATACGAAGTCATAATATTGTTCAATCTTATAAGAAGGTATCAAAATATTTATCATAACATCTTCCAATGGAAATAATGATGCATTTATCATGTCAATTTTAATATTAGGCTTTGGGTATAAGTGAAAAGTGTGGTCTATTTAGTTTACCGCATTTGTCAAACTGTAGTGAATATCAGAACCTGAAATAAAGGAGTAACCCTATAATAGTATATTTAGATATTTAAAACATTTTCATTTCATATAGTTATTTTTCCCCACCATCGGTGGTTGGGGGGTAAGGGTTTGGGGGTGAGGAGAAATTTTTGGGGTGAAGTCCCTGGGCCTGTAATTTACTACAATTTTCTTCTTTTCCTTGTGTTCCGTGGTGGTGGATGTAATTGACTTAGTATTTAATATATTTATTTTTTATCATTTAATTTAAGAGAGAAAGGAAGTAAGGCCAAACCTATAGAAATGTTGAATTTATTTTTCATTTTCAAAATATGTGGTTTTCTAGCTTCCTTAGACCATGCTTTTTGATTTGCACAGATTTGTGAAATCTTTGTCATGGTGTGTCCCAAATTGTTCACAAACATCTCAATAATATATTACAAGGGAATATTAACCATAAATAAATTGAGTGCATATAATACATGTTTGATTAACAAAATACAAAATAAAATAGGTATTTAATACTCACAAAGAAATTAGTCAACAAAAAATGGAATTTATATTGAGAAGATTATGGGTTGAATAGTGAAATATGAATAATAAGTATGTATTGAACATGTTTCCTCCGCAATTTATATGTAGATATTTTTTTGTATTTTGTAAATTCGGTATAAAATAGTAAAGTGGGATTGATATTAAAGCATAATAAGATAAATTCTTTGAAAAAAATCGAACCTTGAATAGAATAGAGTACCTATAAAAAATCTATTGGAATATTTTCTCTTCGTCAAAGGTGACCCTTGATGTTACGGATTGTGGGTCCTATTAATGTAGGAAGACGTTGATTATTATACAATATGTGATGAAAAGAAATTTCATAGATCAGAGAAAATTAGAAAATGTATATAAATTAATATGCAATAAAAGAACCTTTCTGATTAGAACTATGTATAAGTCTTAAAAAGTTATCAATTACTTATGATTTGAGACACCAATTTTCTAATCAAATCTTAAAACCCTAGTTATTTTCTTATCAGAATATTTATCATGGAAAAATAGAGAAAGTGTAATCAAGAAATGCATCCAATAGAATGGAGGGTGAAAATCCACATATGTTGCAATATACATAAATGGAAAATTTTAAACTGTTACCTTTTAAAATGATAGTACTTAGGTTGCTACATCCATTACATTTAAATAGGTCTAATCCTTCCTCTTTTGATCTATGAAAGAAAAAAAGTCAATTTTAGTATAAAAAAGTCATAGATTAAATAAAATTTAAGGAAAAAATGAAATAAAATATAGATACATGTAAAATAAATTGAGAGATAAAGATTTAGCGGGCGGAAGAGGTCGCAGATGGAGGCAGAGAAGAAACTGGAGAGGTGGATATGGGCGATGAAGATGGAACGAGAGGAAGCAGGTGGAGACAGAGGCGAATGAGGAGGCAACAAGTAGAAGTGGAGGCTGGAGATGAGCTTTTGATGGACGATGGGAGGTGACACTACAGGGAAAACTGACTTTCACGATGGTTTTTAAACTATTGCTAAATATTTCCAGAAAAATAATTTTTACAATGGTTAAAAAACCACTACTAAATAAAATTGTAATTTTTTATTTATTTCTAGCGGTGATTTTTCAAAAAAATTCTCTAAAACATGTCATTTTTTTTTAAAATTAAAAAAATAATAATTTATTTTTAGGGGCAATTTATAAAAACCACTGCAAAATACTGGTAATTTTTAAAAAACGATGCGGAATTAATAGAGAAAATATTAAATATTACATATTTAATTGTGATTTATTATCAATAATTATTAATTATTATTTATAATCATTTATTTTTTATTATTTAAAATTTTAAATAATTAGAATGTGTTGATTATTAATTATTTATAACTGTTAGTTAATAATTATTTGAAACATAAATTAATTCTTGGATAAGTTGAAAATCAAACTTTGGCATGAAGTGAAGATAAATTTTGATCCGAGTTCCCATTTTAATTCCACAACCAGAAAGATTGAAGTTTATGAAATGAGATGTAATAAAATTAAATAATAATTTTTAATAATTAATAGAATAAAAAATATTACAGTTTTAAGAGAAGTTGAAAATCGAAATTGAACTTTAAACAACCATAACTTTGGATCTGGATGTCCATTTGGTCTTTAACATATATCAAATTGATGCCTGTGATGAGCTCTATTCCATATTAATCAGGGGAACCCCGGTCAATATTTTTTAAATCACAAAAAATTCCTGGAATTCTTCAAAAATTGAGTTTTTTGTTTAGATACAATGATTTTTGAACATTTGATGAGATTTTAGCTTCGTTAAAGAGTGTCTACATATGCTTGTTGGGTCATATATGATTTTATTTCACTGATTTAAATTATTATTGATTTAATTAGGTTTCCATTGTTGTAGTTTTATCTCTTTTTGTGATTTATTATCTATTATATATATATTTGTATGTATTTCTATACATTTATGCATATTTATTTATAAATTTTATATATTTATCAATATTTATTTAAAATTATATATAATTATATCTTTGAATGGATATTTATATGTATTTATGAATATTTATCTATATTTATATACATTTATAAACATTTATATGTATTTATGTTTCTATATTTTTATATCTTATATGGATGTGTGTGTGTGTGTCTAGATATTTGCATTTACTTATGTTTATATATATATATATATTGATATATAATTATACACTTGGCTATGTTTATATGTATTTATGCAATATAAATGTGTGTTTATAAATATTAATGTAAATTTTGTTATATGTATATATATTTATAGATATTTATATCCATTTATTATTTTCTATTCATTACTTGTTACTTATTATTTATTATTCGTTATTTGTTCATTTATAATTTATTATATATTATATATTATTTATTAAATTATTATTTAATATTTTTAATATTTATTATATATTCATTGCACATTATTACACAGTATTTATAATATATAATTTATTATTATGTTATTATTAGTTTATTATTATTTTATTTTTTATGTATTAGTTAATTATTATGTGTTTATTAAATATATATAGTATATAATTTATAATTAAATAATTTAGTATTTATTAATTAATTATTAATTATTAATGATTAATGATTTTTTGTTATTTATCATTTATCATTTATTATTTATTTATTTATTATTTATTTTCTACTTATTTATTATCTATTTAATTAATATTTATTATTAAATTATTGTTAAATTATTTTTTAATATTTATTATATATTATTACATATTATTTATAGTTTATTATTATTTATTATTTATTACTAATTTATTCTTAAATTATTATTAAATTATTATTTATTATTAATTTACAATTTTCGTGTTATTTATTATAATTTATTATTTTTTATTATCTATTATTTAATAATTTATTAATTATTTATCATATATTAATTTATTCTTTTTTGTTAATTAATTATTTATTCAATATTTATTCATTACTCATTTATTATTTATTTATTTATTAATCATGTTTTGTTAATTATTAATTATTTAGTTCTTATTTATTCATTATGTTTTATTTATTTTGTTTTTATTTATTATTATTCTTTAATGTTATTATTTATTTTTTATCTATATATATAATTATATTAAATTCTGTTTAATCACCATATGAAGAACTTGCTAGAGCAGTTGTGTCTTTACAAAATAACTAAGATGTAAGGGGTTCAAATCTCACTGAACACATATATATGCTTAATTTATGCATAGTATATGCATGCATGCATAGAAAAAATAATAATAGATAATAATTAATTAAGTAATTACATAAATAAAAAATAGAAAAAAATTATAAATTAAGAAATTATAAATTAAAAAAAAATATAAAAAATAAGTTGTCGCAAAACTATTTAGTGGCAGTTTATATCACCAAGAAATGATTCCCCCGGTTTTTAAAAAACTGCTGGAAAATTGTTTCACAATGACTAAATAATTACCAAAACACGATTTAGCGATGGTTTTTCAAGAACGTCTCAAAATGGTTTAACAACTGTTTAAACCGCCACTAAACGCTTACATTGGTATAGTGTGAGTTTGAAAAATTTACAGGGTTTATGGATTTTGATGGGAGGTGAGCTTTGATGGATGATAGACTTACGATGATGCAAGGGTGGGGATTTGTAGGAAACCTAATCACATTCGACATGGTTCCATTGAAAGATAAGAGGTATCTACGGAGGAAAATAAGATGGAAGGAATGTGATGTGTATGAGACGTATGTGTCTATAGAGGAGGAAGAAATGGGGGTGGGATCATGGATGTGGAATGAGAATGAGGTAGACTTTAGGGTGGGATTGGGGGACCGAAATGGGGAGGAGGAAGAATGAGGGGAGGAGAGACGTATCAGATAGACATGGATGGAGAGGTCGACTTGTATGTGAGGAGTGGTCTGAAAGAGACATGTACATGGAGGAAAATCCTATAGTATGGATAATGGATATATTATTATAAATAATACCTCACTTATAATAGAAAAATAATAATATAATTAATAACTAAAAATATGATTAATATAACTCCTAAATAATAATGAGTTGGAATATAATTAATATAATTAATATAATTAATATAACTAATAATTAAATTAAAATTAATAACGTAGTTAATAATAAAAATTAATAATATAAATTATTAAATTAAGAATAATAATAAAATTAATAATTAATAATATAGTTAATAATAGACTTGTACATGGGTCAGGGGACCTGCCATATCCGATAAGCCTATCCTGATAAAAAATCCTAAAAGGATTTAGCTTAGGATTTAATAAATGACCTGGTATGTGGTCCACTCCTCTAGATTAATAAAAAATCTTTTTAAGGCCAAATTAATAAAATATTTCTTCCTTTAAATCTATATTAATAGACAGGTTGGGATAGAGTTGGTTCAACTAGGTCCAATTAATAAATTTGTCTTTTCTTCGATTTGAACATGATAGGCCCGAACCATTTACAAGTATAGTTAATAATAAGAATTAATAATGTAAATAATAATTAATAATATAATTCTTGATATAATAATGAATGATTAATATAACTAATAACTCAATTAATAATTAGTAATATGGAGATTGATCCTTATTCGCCTGGTGCCCTTGCTCTGACTGGGGTTTCCGATTCAGCTCTTCACTAGGGATCCTCCATAGTTTATCCTAAGCGATGAATCCTCTTGTGGTGAACCATATTTATGGGGATTCTATTCTTCATCGCTCCTCTTCATATAGATCAGGTTCATAATCCTGCTGTCTGCGGTCGGCAGCCTCACTCTGGTGGATCTAATTACGGTGGGGCAGATCTATGCTTTTTGTCTCAGATTGACATTGATATTGGCATTTTCCTTCGATGTTGGTGTCAGATTCATGGGAGGTCTAGTCGTCATTACTTTTTGTGGGAGGATTTAGTGGTGATGGCCAGAGGTCAGTGGGTTCATTTCTCTTCAGATATGTCCTCACTCACCTTTATTATGCTATAATGCTGATCGTGGTGTGGGAATCCTGGGTGATCGAGGTGTGGGAATCCTGGGTGATCGTCCCTTGGATTTGGTGTGATGTTCCGCACATATGAAAATATGTCATCTTGGGAATTCTCTTTCAGCAATGTTAATGTGAGGTTATGTTGCACTGTTTTGAGTAAAGCTTCCTTTGGCACAATGTTTGGAATCAGCATGGAAAACAGGTGTTGGTGGCAGTGATGAACAATTATTTTAGATTTTCCTTTTGGGTGTTTCAATTTTTTTAGGCTTATTTCAGTAAGAATTTTCACTGGTTTTTGGGACTGTTTGTTTCATTGGGTTCTGGAATTCTTGGCAGGCATTGATTTTGTCATGTTGCATTAGGTTACAGTGCAACACTTTTCAGGTGTCGATGGGTGGGAATCCTTTAAATAGGGATGGGTGTGATAACACCCACCATTCAACTATCAATCCTCATTGAAAGAAGGATAGACACCCTACCTTTGATGTTCTATAGAGATTTTTTGGTCTGATTTTGTGTTGCATCAGGTTTGAAATGTGGTGTTCTTTGGTGCGTTGTTGGGTGGACGGGTGGAAAGAGAGATAAGTGTGATGACACCTATCATCTGATCATCGATCCACATTTCCCTATGGGTGGGATGGGCGCTCTTCTACATTGTGTTCCAGCATGATGAAACTTTTTCGTGTGTGTGTGGGGGCACATCATCTTTTATTGATTCCTATGTTACATCGTTTAATGAGGGGACGAGACTTTTACCAACCCTCGACTTGATGTTTGATTCCCTTCAGACACACGGGTCCATATTATGACCTTCATGTCATATTTCATCAAGGCATATGTGCCTCTGTCTTGTTATGGGTTCCCCCATTACCCATTTCTAAAAAGGGGTTTGTTATTTTAGGTTCAATAAATGGGGATTGAGCCTCAACCCATTTAAAAAATAATAATATTGTTAATAATAATAGTTACCAATATTAATAATAAATAATAAAATAATGAGTAATATGATCAGTAATTAATGATAATTAATAATTAATAATTATCAATTAAAAATTAATAATATAATCAATAATCAATAATCAATAATCAATAATATAATTAAAAATATATTTAATTAATTTTATTATTAATAATTTAATTAATTATTATTAATGATTAAAAATAAATAATAAATAATTAATAAATAATAATAAATTATAAATAATATAAGTAATTATTAATAAAAAATTAGTGATTAATAAATAATAAGCACTAATTAATAATAATAAATTAATAATTAACTATATTATTGATCGGTAATTGTTAATATTGAATTATTTATTATTAATTATGCAAGGGATAGAGTTTCTCTTGGGGCCCAATGAGCTAGAGTTTCTCTTATACCTTCATGTCTCTGGGCATACATGTCATACAATGGGTTTCCTTCTACCTATAAAGAAGGAGGTATTCCCTTTGTTTATTAATAAAAAGAGGATTTCACCCCAACTTTTAAAAAAAATCATATATTAATTATTAATTATTCATTATTCATTGTAGTGATAAATTAGATATGGGAGACTTATTCTTTTACTTTGGATGGCACATGATGTTAGAGAAACTAGGCTCATCAAATCAAGGGTTCTAGTGGAAGTGGATCTCGGTGCTATTTTGATTGATAAAGTTATATTATCTACGTATAATGATGATATTAATTTGAATACTGGGTATGAGAAATTGTGGTGAGAATTAGGTTAATGAAACTGAGCCGATTTCCCATGTGGAGGATTTATATTTGTAGGTCCCAATGAAATAAATAATATTAAAGTGTTTGAATGCTATAATGGTATCCCATCTCGCATCATTAATGGCACAATTGATCTCACCCTACATGGATAGAGAAAATGGGCCTATTATCACTCTTATTCAAGCCCAAATATAATCCATGAAGGCCAATTCTCAAAGTTACAAGAATTCAGAAAACCAATTCACTTGGAGTATTTAGAAAGTCATCCTTAGAGGCACTAAATTCAAATCCATCAGGAATAAAAATAAAATCCTACACTTTTGGATGCATGTTCTACTCATCCTTAATGTCAAAAGGGTGTTATGATTTTCTAAAAAAGTATTCATTAATTTTTTTTTATTTTAACATGAAAAGAAGGTTTAGGATTTATGAATTTATGGTATTAGACCTTTTACCTTTTGTATCACCCCTTGGCTATAAATAGACACCCCATGACATTGTATTCTCATTCAATTTTGTTCTAGTAAAAATCTATGAGTTTGTTTTCTCTCCATTATGAGGAAACCCTTATTACACCCCTTTCCCATGTGTATTATTTCTGTTTCAATCTAAAAGTTTGATTGATGATCCAAGATCACAAAACCCCCAATTAATGTCTCAACCTAAGTGCATTGTTTTGTGGATTTACTACCTCATACCCACCAATTTACTGTGTTTTATAAGTAGTGGTTCATGATCCTTATAACATTCTTTGACTAATCACACACTTATCCTCAAACCAAATCCTTTATCCACCATCCTACACCGTGAAGATCGGTTCACCTCGTGTATCTCACATCAACATATTAAGATCAGTGATCTAAGATCACAAATCCCCCTATTTCATGCCTCAACCCAAGTGAGTTATTGTGTGGATTGACCATCACATCCCTCCCCTGAGTGTGTTGATAGAATTTATCTAAATGGTTAAACATATGGTAAAAACATATTTTTAATAATATATATATATTGTTTTAAAAAAACAAGAAAATGTTATTCTTTATCTAATAAAACTTTATACATTGAAAAAAAAAACAATTACAATAATCAATTGAACTAAAACAATCATGTTAGGTGTGATGATAAACCCACAATGTTATCATTTTAAGGAAACTGTCTATACTTATTCCCCTCTACCCTACACCAACCACATCATTATCACATCCCTTTATTCTAGGGAATATCCATTTTATTTCTCAGGTCTGTAAATTTCAGACGACCTTGTCCACACAACCATGATAGATTCGACACTAAAATTGGAAGATATAGAGGGGAATTTGATATTGATACATCTCTAATCAGGATTCACTCTACATTGTAAAAATCACAGGATGTATTGATTTTATAAAAAATATCGACATAAAACTCCCATGATAGGTGAATGTGGGATCATGTTACAATTACATTTTATCAAGGCATCTTGTAAGCTTAAAATTAACTGAATTCATAGGTCTGCTTATCTAACAGAACAATCAACACCCCACAAACACTGGTCAGTGGATCTTGGACCTCTTCAACTACATCCCAGCTTACTATCCTATGAAAATGTTACACCTGGTATGATATAGAACAAGTTTTATTAAAATCAATATATTGACCCAAATTCATCTTACCGGACTGTTACATCATTTTTAAGATAAACAACATAATAGTGATACAATCCAAGATCCAAAGGGTCATTATCTTGGGAAAATTAGGCTCATACATCACTTTTATATAATAAAACAAAAAAAATTATTTAAAAAATTATTTTTAATACTACTAAAAGATCACACATTCTATTTAGTACATTTAATCACCTAAGGATATACATAAAATAAATGGGTGAGCTAAAATCCTAGTAAATAAAGAAATAATATATAAGGAATGAGAGACATGAATAGATAGTTCATGTGTGAGCATAATAATCATCATCATTTCATAAGCATGGGATCATCATCGCAATAATTGGGTAAAATTTTGATAAATCCATGGAATGTGGAATATTCATAATAATGAAATATCATAACATAACGGCCAAATACCACACATTGTTTTGAACAAATCTAGCATCATGTCCACACATAAAATATGTGTATAAATCATTGCATCATAATTTTGAACAAAGATAACATCATATCCATGCATAATACACATAATTTCATGAGATATATCACATTAACCAATGCATTGAAAGGATATATAATTCTAATCTCTCCCATCACATCATAAAATGCTCATAATCATGCATTCCACATGGAAAGTGAATATATAAAAATCATATACATGAAATAAACCCATGAAAAGGGATGGGTATCATAATGGTATCATAAATAAAACTTTGTGGAATAACCTTTGGGTTATTCAAATTAATAATTGGGATCATATTTTGGAATTAAATATCATTCTTCTTTGAATAAGAAAAAACTCAACATGAATCAAAGAGATGTTTTCAAAAATAAAGTCCATTTTGAAAAATCTTTATAATTGGCATAAAAGTCCTATTGATATGGTAAAAACATGTACATCCATGAAAAGAAAAGTTAATTTATTACTAAAAAAATATTTAAGGACAATGGTGTATCATCAATACTAATAATGATGTGAAATATAATATAACCCAAAAATAAGGAATTGGGTTTGAGAATCCCCTTTAAATCCTGCTTTATTTCGTCACTTTTCCGCCTCCTAAATATTAAACTTAGGTTTATTAAAACATGGAAAAATAATCTAATTATGTTCTTTTTTTCACTATTTATCAATTATAATAATTGGATTATATTTTTTAATTCCCTTTGTTAATGTTAAAACGTTTTGATATCATATTTTCCTTAAAATACTCCATCTTGCTATGATTTAATGATGTTGCTTTATTGATAATTATACATTATTAAGATTAAATAAAGAATCATAGAAATAAAAATATTTATAAATTTATGTATTATAAATAATTTATTATAATCATCTATAAGTATTGGGGATAAGAAAAGAATTTGAAACCTCCTCTTTAGCGGTTAACCGACCGTTAACATCACATTTTCTAAAGAGGAGGTGCAAGATATATATTTTGTGCTTATTAAATATAAAATTTTTATTGGACATTAACATTATGAATATCATGTTAATTTATTCATTAATTGTTTAAATTTGGTTTGGATTAGAAAGTAAAATGAAGATAGGGATTTTAGAAAAGGAAAACAAAATAAAAGATGAAAGGACATTGCCGCTTTCTTGATGTTGTTTCTTTTCTATAACCCTTATCTTTTTGAAATCCTAGAGTTTGATTATCAATAATGTCCCTAATAATTCTAATACAATTTAGTGTGGGAAGTTTCATATATATTTGAATTTATAAATTTTAAGGTAAGTGGTTTTCTAGGGGAGGGGTGAGAGTTATTTATACTTAAGGAGAGGGGTGTGTTATGGATAGAATTTTGAATAAATTAGAATATCCAAGGTAAACCTTCCAATTGTGATATTTTTTACATTATGCATCATATATAAATAAAATAAAATTGATTTTTTAATTTAATCTCTTTTATAAACTTAATTCATTAGTTTATTGAAATGGAAAGTATAAAAAATAAAAAATTGTTATTTTAATGGAATACTTTTGACTTTGGACTTTGGAAAATACTTTTTCAGGTATAGAAATCAATTTTATTGTATTTAAATGAATAATTTACTGAATTAAATATGTTTTTTTTCAATAAAACATTTCTAGAATTTATTATGTCATTATTACATCATGAATGATGTAATTTAAAATACATTGGTTATAAAAAACTATATTTTTACTATTCACCTAAAAATTAATGTATTTCAGAAATTTATCAAAAAAATAAACCTTAGAAAATTTTGATGTCTAGATTCTAAAAATGATATTCATTTTATTGAAATAATTTTATTAAATAGGTAATTTTAATTTTTAATATAAAATATTATGATTTTTATGAAATATATTAAAATACAGCTTGTTAAAAATGTTCTTATAGTTTCTTTGAATTTTTAATCTTGATATTTATTTTATGTAATTATAATATTTTTTATTTTATTAAATTAATAATGATAAATATTATTTATATTAAATTTTATTATTTTGAGGTCAAGTTACTATTCTAACAGCCCAATTACTATTCCCAACAGTCAGGTTACTATTCCCATTGGTAAGGTTATTATTCCAACAGTCATGTTACCTCCTATAAATATAACTTCATCACTTCATTCCAAATATACTATAATTCCTCACAAGGTTCTAAATTTTCCATCTCTATGATTTTTATTTGTTTACTAATATTTTGTTTATTTTTAGTAGTGTTGTTCTTTGGGACGATAATTCTAGAAGATCATGTGATCCAATGTTTCCCATTCTATTTTTCTTATTTTCTATTTTTTATACTATTGTAATGTTTGTAATTTTCATGGGTTTATCTACAAACTAATTTAATGATATCTATTAACGAAATAACGTTTTTCTAGTTTCTCTAGGTAATGTATGTGTATAATGTTATATAATATAACATAGATTTATTTAGGAAAAAATATATTTTATAAAGTCTGATTCGTTACATTATTGTCCCCTTTAAAAATTTAATCCTTGAAATTTCAACTCATATTCTCATTTTAGAATAGATGAGGGTACTTTTTTTTCATCATTTCCTCTGATTCCCACACTTCCTCTTCATATTAATGGTTCCATCACTAAAATTTAACAAGGTGAGTTGTCTTGTTGTGTATAACTTTGTCAATACAGCCCAAGATATTCACCGATTGATCCTCTTAAGAGATTTCATTATTAATTTACACCACCTTCAGATTCAGTATATGTGATGGATCAGGTATACACTTCCTTAGGAGAGATATATATAACATGTCATGAACTTGAGACATGTTTGGTGGAAGTTCTAATTCATTGGTCATTGCTTCTATGAGATAAAGGATCTCAAAGGGGATAATGTACTTTGGGATAGGAATTATTTTCTTTACAAATTGCATGACTCTCTTCCATGGTAGTATTTTAAGGAAAACTTTTTCTTCAGTATCAAACTACAAGTCCCTTCAATGGGTTTCAATATATCTATTCTATTGAATTTGGGAAGATTTTATATGTTGTTTGATGGATTGAAACTTCTCTATCATCTCTTACATAAGATCGGTCCTAAGTAGCTTTCATTCACCAACTTCATCCCAATAAGTAGGAGTTCTGCATCGCTTCCCATACATAGCTTCATATGGAGCCATTTAAATACTCATCTGGAAGATTCTGTTGTATGAGAACTCAACTAATGGGAGATTTCAATCCTATATTCATTTAAATTCCATTGATAAGGATATTAGTATTTCCTCAAGTGTCATAAATATCCTTTCAGAGTATCTATCAATTTAGGGGTGATAGGTCATACTGAAATTCAATTCAGTATTCAGAGCATGTTGAAAAATTATCTAGAATTAATAAGTTTACCTTGGATCGTGATCAAATATGATCAAAAGTGGTTCTCATAGAACCCCACCGCTTCCTTTAAGTATATCATAGTAAATTGTTCAAGTGATAAATCTTCATGAATAGTGATTAAGTGGGTAGTCTTGGTAAGTTAATCCACCACAACCCATATTACATTTCTTTCTTTAGATGTCTTCAGGAGACCAGTGACAACGTCCCTAGTGATATTTTCCCATATCCATGTCAGTATAGGAAATGGTTGCATCATCCTATTGGACTACTATTGCTCTAATTTAACTTGTTGGAATACTAAGCACTTTGAGTTGTACTTAGTGATCTCATTCATGTTTTCCCACAAAAATTTCTCTCAAATATCATGGTACATCTTAGTACATTAAGGATGGATAGATAAAGATGAGCTATGTGTATTTTCTAACAGCTCTTTTTTATCTCAGGTTATGTAGGCATAAAAATTATTATTCCAAACTAAATGAAACCATTTCCATCAATGTGGAATTCATGAAGCTTCTTATCCTTTATGTATTTCATCATATTTTGAAGCTCTAAATCATCCCATTGTACCTCCTTGCTATTCTCATTGATAGTTTCTTGGTAAATCATTTGGGAAAGGTAGAATGTATTCCGAGTGGTTATGATTTATAGATTCAATCTTTTTATATCCATTAAGATAGGGTCTTTCTCAATCCACATCATGGATAGAGTAGTAGGTTCATATCTACTAAGATAATAGAATAACATATTTTCCATTCCAAGATGGTAGTGAATAGAGAAATCATAGTCCTTGATCATCTCTAACCATCTTCTTTGACACATGTTCAACTCTTTATGTGTGAATATTTACTTTAGACTCTGGAGATCTGTGTATATGTCACACTTCTCACTAAAGAGGTATTTTTCCAGTTATAGTTTTATTTAGAACTCTACCTCGTGATATGTGGAAAGGTTGGGTAAATATTTAGGAAATACATTAGTGTATTCCCTCATTGTTTGAATTTCCTCAAGGTTGATACTTTCCTTCGACTCAACTATTTGGGAAAGGTGTGATTATTTTTTTGGTATCAACACCCACACAGTTGAAGGATTTTCCAAAGGAGATTCATCATCTTTCTTACATTTGTACAGGAGCATGGTATGGTTCATAATATAGAGATATATTTCCTTTTACTGATATTTGATGTTATCTCTATATAATGAGTGTTAATATATTCTCATTATAGTATCTCATTCCACCAGGGGAAGGATCAAGGGATTCTATGGAAGAATCTTCCCATATACACTAATAGGAGAAGAGTCTGACACTTTGGTTGGATTGATCGCACCACTATGTGTTTTTACAGATATCTCTAATTAATGGTAATGTAGTCTTGATTCAATAGTTCTATAAAACATACAGGATATAAAGGAATGCATAAAACTATAATTAAATAAAAAAATCCATTCCTGAGTGAATAGTAAGTGTACCTTATATGACTTCATTTTCATGTTCCATATCAGTGGTAGTAGTGGTATAATATTTCCCTTTATCCTTTGTATTTTGGAGTTGTTGATACTGATTACCCTCAAAGATTTGTGGTTTAGTTCCCTAGATTGCATAGTGCCCTTTCTTCCTACAGTTGAAGCATTGAACCATGGGTGGTTCCTTTCATTACTCCATCACATTGGTCAAATTCTTCATGCATCTTCAACATTCATGAGCTTTATGGCATTATCTTAAACACTTGAATCATTCCCCTGTTAATTTGAGACAATACCCATGAGGTTTCTTCCCATATTTTTGACATGTTTAGTATTTTTGACATGTTGGTGGTTAGATATTCTTTCCTCCTTTGTCATTCAATCTGCTATCTTAAAACTCTATTTTATTTATTATCTTTATAAACATGGGTCCATTCTCTAAAATTCATCTCTACTTTGATATCAAATAAAACTAATTCTTTATAACTCCAAAAATATCACATATCTAGATCCTTTCTAAGGTGTTATTTTAAACTAGAAAAGAATCTATTTATTTTTATGTCAATGTTGTTAAAAAAACTCAAGGTGTATCTTGAAAGCCTAATGAAAATTTCCTTGTAAGTCAAAACCGATTGACTATCCTTTTTCTTAATATCTAGGAATTCTCTATCCATATTTGTTCAACAATTTTAAGGGAAATACTTGTTAAGAAATAACTTCTCAAAGTCTTCCCACTCCTTTTCTTTCATTTCATCCTTCAGAATGGTATTCTTTATCAACATACACTATTTATCATCCTCTCCATCTAAATGATAGAAATATATACAAGGTGGATTTATAATTCTCGAAACAATGGAGTATAGAAAAGTTCTTCTCCACTGAGTTAACCCATTATTCCGTAACAAGTGGATTGGAATATCCACTAAACTTTGGTGGTCATTGTTGTATAAATGACTCAATGGTCAGTTGATCCTTCTTGGTATAAGGTGTATGTTCCATGATTCAAGTTATTTTTCATAGAATGAGATAGATAGGTAAGAATCACCATGAATTTTTGAGCTTCACCTATCATTGTATTATGGATGTCATTCAGACAATCATTGCATTATCCCTCACATGTGTTGTTGGTTTGGTTTCTCCTGATTCCCATCGTTTTATGGAATAGAAAAGGTTTGAACAAAACGTAAGTCAAAAAATCATGAATAAATAATTTATTATTATGAGAAAAATAATTCTAAATTCATATATTATGGGATCTCTATGTCTAGACTTTTTCTCAAATGATGATTCTAGGATGAAGAATTAATTTATCTATATATCATTCGTAATGGTTTGTATAATGTTTGTGATTAACTGAAGCAGAACACTAGGAGTTTCAAATCAGACATGCATCAAGGCCTCTTTTTCTTGTACCAGGTGATGATCGAGTTAATATTGAATCCTCCCTTTTGGGTTATTACCCCTTGGTACATATGTGTCCAAGCCATATCCACTTTTAGTATAAAAAATAGGGATTTTATTGTTCGAAAACCATAATCTCTTATACTTTAACAAAATATAGGATGTTTACCGATATTGGAACTTATCCTTATGGATTTTACTATTATTTTCTAATAATAATTCCCAAATTAATTAAAATTTTCTCTAAAACCAACTATAGTTACCCAACTTCTTTTTACATGACTATTACATCATTTTTAAGATAAAAAACATAAAAGTGATACAATCCATGATCCAATGTTTTAGTATCTTTGGAAAATTAGGATCATACATCACATGTACATAATAAACATAAACATTATTTAAATACTTATTCGTAATCCTCCTAAAATATCTCATATTCTCTTTAATACATGTAATCACCTAAGGACATACATCAATTAAAGGGGTGAGATAAAATCTTGAAAAGTTAAGGAACAACATAGAAGGAATAAGATACATGAATCAATAGTGCATGGGTGGGCATAATCATCATGATCATTTCGTAAGAATGTGATCATCATCGTAATCATCAGGGAAAAATTTGATAAAGGCATGAAATTTGGAATATTTGTAATAGTGAAACATCATAACAAAGTGGTCAAATACCATACATAGTTGTGAGAAAATCTAGCATCATTTTCACACATAACATATGTGCATAAATCATAAAATCGTAATTGTGAAAATATGTAGCATCATATTCATACATAATACACATAATATCATGAGATATATCATATTACATAATACATTGGAGGGATATATAATTTTTTCCCACTCTTCATCATAAAATTCTCATAATCATGCATGCCACATGGAAAGAGAACATATAACAATCATAGTCATGAAATAAACCCATGGAAAGGAATGGATTTCATAGTGGTGTCATAAATAATACTTTAAAGAATAACCTTTTGGCATCCAAATTTAACAAGGGGTCATATTTTGGCATAAAATATCATTTTTCTTTGAAGAAGAAACAAATCAATAGGATTCAAAGAGATGTTTTCAAAAATAAACTATTTTTCAAAAAAAAATATCTATAATTCTCTTAGAAGTACTTTAAACATGGTAAAAAAATGTATATACCTTAAAGGAAAAGGTAAGGAATTGTGAATGTATGTTGTAAGGATAATAGAGGAACATCCATATTGAGAATTATGTGAAATATAAGATAACCCAAAAATAAGTAATTGGTTTTGAGAATCTCCATACCTTAAATCTCGCTTTATTTCATCACTTTTCCAACTACTGAATAATATACATAAGTTTATTAAAACATGGAACCATAATTGAATTATATTCATTTTTTCACTATTGATCAATTATAATCATTGGATTATATTTCTCAATTCCCTTTGTTAATGATGAAACATTTTGATATCAAATTTTCCTTAAAATATCTCATCTTGATTATATTTAACAATATTGATTTCTTGTTACATATAAATTATTAAGATTAACTCTAAAAGATTATTAATAAATATATTTATAAGTTTATATATTATAAATAATTTATTATAATCATATGTAAGTGTGGTGATAGGAAAAGAATTGGCAGTGTCCTTGTTGGTGGTTAATCGACTGTTAATTGGACATTATCCAAAGAGGAGGTGCGAGATAAATATTATGTGGTTGTTAAAAATAAATTTTTTATTGGAAATTACCATTATAAGATAATGTGAATTTAATATTTAATTGTTTTAATAAGTCTTGTATTATAAAATAAAATGTGGATAGGGAGTTTAGAAAAGGAAAATAGAATAAAAGACAAAAGGACATTACCTCTTTCTTGATGTTTTTCTTTTTTGACGGCCCTTAAATTCTTAGAAGCTTGGAGTTTGATTACTACATAACACCCCTAAAGATGCTAAGGGGATTGAGAGTTGGGATTTGGGAAGATATTTGGATTTGTTAAGTATAAGGTAAGTGGTTTGTCATTGGAGGGTGGTGGGTTATTTATACTTGAGAAGAGAGGTATTTTAAGGACAAAATATTGAATAAATTATTATATACATGGTAGACCTCTAAATAGTGATGTTTTTGAAATTATGAATCATATATAAACAAAATAAATTGTATTTAGGTCTTTAAAACCCTTTATAAACCAAATTCACTAGTTTATTAAAAAGGAAGGGGGAAAATGATTTTTTTTTATTTTAATGGAATACTTTTGACTTTAGACTTTGGAAAATATTTTTTTGGTATGGAAAACATGTTTACTTTATTTAAATGACTCATTTATTAAATTAAATATGTTTTTGATCCATCCAATATTTCTAGAATTTATTAGGTCATTATTACATCATGAATGCTATCATTTAAAATAAATTAGTTATGAAAAAACTATATTTTTACTATTCACATAAAAATTAAAGTATTTCATAAAATTACCAAAAAAGCACACTTTATTTAATGATTAATTTTTTTGAAATTGTTATTGTGAATTTTTTTCATACATTTAGGGAAATATGTCCCATGCATTAATGATGGTTGGCATTGGTGGGTAAGTTAACCAACATCCTCGATATTCACTACTTCCTTGATAGGGTGATGACGATTTTAAATTTGGAATATTTCTTGTCTATCAGTGAAATGAACATGATAGAAAAGATATAAACTAGATCCATGAGTTTAGATTGTCTTTATCTAATATTGTAAATGTTAGTGGCAAAGAACATCTATTTCTGTCATGAGTGGTGACAATCAGGAGATCTTCGTTGCAATTTCCATATAGGAAATTTTCGTGAACTTATATGAATTATTTGTAGTGAAGGAAAGTTTCGATGCATGGGAGAATGTCCTAGAATAACTGATGAAATTTTAATTTGTCAAAAGTGACATGATTGTTCACCACATGCTATATTATTTCAAATTGATAAACAACTTGGATAATTTGAACCAATCGCTCGATCTAATAAGGTAACACCTGAAATAATGTTTATTTGTCTCCAAAAACTTTCTCAATAGATTTCTGTTATTCAATTCGTTCCTTTTTGTATGAGATTTTGTATCCATATTTACTCTCCATGTGTTCCTATATTAACTCAACATGAACATCCTGGTGAAATCTGATCATACCAAAAATAATGAAGCAGATGAATGTTGATTTAATGTGTCTACGATATTGCATCAACCTCAGATTCAAATAGGTGTTCAGTCTATAAAATTTTGTATTTTTCCAATGAGTTGAATATTTAACAATGTTAGTTCGCAATCACATATTTCATATGTCACCATACTATTGAATTTTTTTAGAAAATGTCGATCTCATAGAGTCATCTATGAGATAAATGTAATGTGTCTTCACATTGTAATGCTTTATAACTATATTTAATGTCTCTTTTCTCTCAAATTGAGTTCCAACAAATAATTCATCATCAATCCCTACAACATTACTTTCTTGGAGAATACTTAGGAAACACGGTTGTCAATGTCACTTCATCCCAATCAAACTCGAGCACCACTAGTGCAATATCTTGCGATGTTTCCACCAATTGTGCATGTTGTCTTTCTAAATCATTCTCCATCATCGGTTTTTGTTCTTTTTCAAATATTTCTTCATCCTCAAAATCATTTTTTGGCACCGTCTTGTGTTCTTTCTAAAATGCTTCTTCTTCCTCAAAATCATTATCATAGGCATCATTGATCGCAACCATAGGTGGATCAGTTACAACAACAAGTATTGTATGAACATCTACAGTTACTTTCATTTGAAATTTTTACTCTTCTCTACATGTATTATCTTCATCAAATCCACCTTGAACTACCGATTCTCATGTAAACACATTCAATTCATCAAATCCATCGACTTATGGTATGTTTTGTTCGATTTGGGTGTTATCTTCAATTGTACTAACCTCAACATACAATCTCATCACACTTAGTCTTTCATGCTCTTGATATGTATCATAATCAAGCCTCAAATCTTCACCATAAATCAAATGATGACATATGTGATATAGATTATCTTGAGTTTAAGGGAATCTATAAACGGTAGGAGATATATATTGATTCTCAGTAAGCTTCAATCGATCATGATTTTTAGTTTTAATTGTGTTTATCAAATCACATTTAAAAATATTTGTTAATATTGTAGGACCAATAATATAAGATATCTCATACTCATATTCTACTATTTCACCACCATGATATACAAACGCACGCAAGTGTCTCATCATATTTGTGAAACTATTAATTGAAATTAAATTATAAGTGAAATACATGCACTGACATTTCATCAAATAAAACTAAAATCAACTAACTTTACATATACATCTTAACAATATAAATTGATTTTACTATTATAATTGTAATTAAATATTATTATTTCGATTATATTTTCTCTAATTAGTAGAAAATAGTCACCCTCTTTCATTTTCATTTAAAATATTCTGGATATTGTATTTACATGAATTCCTGGTATTGTAATATTTATGTCCTCTATTTTTACAAATATGATATTGTGTGTGTTTAATTCAATATCCAAGATACGCTATTTTGTTTATATTTTCACCATACCCCTTTCCATTAAAAAATTATACATAGTTATGTTGACATGGTTATAATGGTGTATAGTGATATGTTATGTACAACTCAAATGGAATTGTAAAATTCACATGTACATAGTTTGTTATGTTACTTATCTTTCAAAAATCATACCTTAGTTTTATACTATCCATGCGATACACATCAACTAACCAATTGAAAAACCCATCGGATCATCAACCGTCATTTCACCTACGTAATTAGTTATTAATATTTAATTGAATAACCATGTAAGAATTTTTATATATATCTAATATTGTCTAATTGTAAGGAATTAAAAAATTTTCATACAATAAAATTATTGTACAACTAATAAAACTACTACAAAAACTATATCTGATCGGGATATAATTTCCCAACTGTGGTGTTTTCAGTTTTTTTTAGTTTTTATCATGTGGAAATAAATCTTAGCTAGCTCAGTAGAAATGATATCATTACATAATATTTAAATGATCCACCATAGAGAAAAAATACACAGAAACAATAAATAAAGAAGTCCAGTAGTCTAGTTAAATATAATCAACATCCAAATTGTAAGTTCATCCACTGCCCCTCACTACTTTGGCCTCTTCTTCCCTTAGGATCATACATCCATTGAAAGAAATAATACATGCACCTTTCCAACTTTTTCAACTTCCAATGATTCCTTTTCAAGGACAAAGATGGCCCCTGGCTTTGAGGTGGCTTCAGATGGGGCAACCCGAATAACAGGAAGTTCATCCACCACCCCCTATTCCTCTTCAACATGCTCTTATATATCTTCATTATCATGGTTTGAATCTTTCCACTAGCACTTCATACCCTTGTATTTGTAGGCCCATACCATCTATTAGAATAAAATCAAGTAGATATGGGTATATCTAAGGGAAGAATAGGCCAATGTAGGGAGGAGAAAGGAAGCCGATGAAGCGTTGCTTGAAACAGCAGTGTCAAATAAGGGTGTCCGGATTTTCTAAAACCTACCAAAACCATTGGTAACCAAACTAAGCCAATAAATTAACCGAACCAACCGAGTGTCGCATGAAAAAACAAGGTGTTGGGAGTATAAATGCATTCAATCTAAAAAGATAACTGGGATTTAAATAGATACATACAAGATAAAGGAAAGTACAAAAATACGAGACTATCAAAAATGATAAAACAATCAATAATCAAAATTAAAATACTTTAACTGATTAAGAGGTGCCAGAAATAGATATTCAGGGGGAAGGGGGGACAAAAATCAAGATAAAAAAATGCATAATTTGCTGGCAGGAGCAAGGAGGGATCCTTCATGTTTGGTTCACAATAATTCATGACCTTTCACCCATCAAAACCCTAATTGATGCATCAACACAGAACCCTGTGATCAACAAAACATGATATCCTAACTCAAATGAAATCAAACTTTAACACCACTAATACCAGTTCGATCCCAAAAACATAGGAAATTCTCTGTTCACGGGTAAAGGGCAGGGGAGGCACCAAGTGTAAGAAAGAAAAGGTGCGATGGGGGTGGGAATAGAAAGGATTTTCCCATATATCATTATCGGGGCGAGTAGGGGGGCTTAACGAGATGGACTGGTGCAGAACGAACCAAATCCCACATTTTAAGGGCCAATAAATTGCAATCCCATTTAATCTGGCATTAAATAAGTCCAATATGTGGACCGGACTGGCCTGCAAGCCGACCAACATTGCATAAAGTTCATTAAAAAAATTAAAAATACCAACTAATATACATATGATCCATAATTAATTTTTAATTTAAGAAATAAATTATCCCTACTTTCTGGGGGGAATAAAGCACTAAAGAAACTAAATTACACATATAAACCACATGAAAGCATTATGTCTTTAATAACACTAACATAAAATATATAAACTAAATACTATTTATGACTACATGTAAAAAATATGTGAAAATATTTAATTCAAACCATATTATTGTCACATTTCAAACAGTATAATGGAAATAAAACTAAGTAATTGATAAAATTAACATAACACATAAAAACATTTTTCATAGATAAAAACATGTATGATGTATCGTTAAAAATAATAAATTATATTTAAAATGAATTAAACGAACAAACAAAAATATCAAACAAACATGTTTTCATGTTGATGTTGGAATACTATATCAAACAAAAGTAAATTTGGGTCTTAATAAAACATTAAGACCAAATAACAATCAACAAAAAACATAAATCAAACAAAACATTTTTTTAAAAACATTCAAATATACAACAATTTTATTCGGCCAACAAATATAAACAACATAAAAATACAGATTATTGATAATGAAATAAGAACGCCTCTGTGAGGAGGAGTGAGCATGTACTGCCACGGCTAGAAATAAGGAATCATGACACTACATCTATCTCAAAAAATGGAAAATCAAATGAATTTTGATTTAACAGAAACAATATACTGAGAAAAATAGGGAAACACAAACTATGTCAAACCTGGAGTGGTGAAAGGAGGAGGAAGGTAGTTGACAAAGATTAGGGTTTATCCCTCTCACTCGGTTGTAACTTATCCAGAATCATATTTGAAAACTTGCGGTGGGGAAAAAGGAAGGGTCAGGAAGATTAATTTAGGGTTTGGGTCGGACTGATTCAAACAAGAGGAAACCTCCAAACTATTTCTGCAGAAGAAGTGTGAATCTAGTGGGTACGACGGGATAGACCACTACAATGGGAGAGGGAGCATCAAGTCGGCGGAGGGAGGAAAGTGAGTCAGAGCAGCCTAAAATCTATAGGAGGGAGATGGAACAATGGAGAGAATGGGAGGAGGGAGTGGGGGGGCATGGTGGGACTGCGTGCAATGTGAGAGGGAAATAAGGGGAGGTATCACAGTTTAATATGGTTTGTAAAAAAAATTGTTGGTATTCAATGAAAATCAATCAATCAATCTAATTTTTTATGGGGAAGCATAGAAGACTCAAAAAAATCAATCTAATTATTTATGTAAGAAACATTATTTGTTTTTATTTCATTGAAGTGATTTTAAGATTCTCTAAATCCGAAATGTTTCATGGAATTCAATAAAGTAATACTGCAAGGGAGGTCAGGTGGTAAAAAAGGCTATAGTAGGGAGTTGCGAAGAGCTACAAGTGGAAATTGTTGGTATTGGGATTCGTAAAGAACCACCACACTGTAAAGAGCAACAACGTGAACCTAATATTTTTATTATGAAGGAATATAAAGAGGCCATTATAGTCAAAGTTATTTCTTCAGGGAGGGCTGTATGTATGATTGTAGCACGAGAGACTAAAGCCATTTTCAATAAATCCAAGTTGCATTCAACCCTTGTATCTGACAATCAAGTTTCATGGTTGTTGTGGCCACCAACAAAGCCTGCACTATGGATATGTTTGGATGTTTGGAACTTTGGAAATGAAAAAAGGTACCATATGACAAGATGATCAAATAGCTCATGAACTAAGTGGGAGTTCCCTATAGTTTCACCTTCTCACCTTGTGTACAAGGAGGTTTCAAGATAGCGGAATTGAGAGGTATATAGGTGATAATAATATAGGGTGGGGAAAATATGTAAAGGCTTTGTTAGTTTTTTAGTTTGTTAGAAAGTTATTGGGGGTTTTCTAGAAGCTTCTAGAGGAGTCTATAAATAAGGGACTTGTGGTAGTTGCACCTTTCATGGAGTTCTTTCTCCTTCATTCCTCCTCCTCTTCCATTCCTAATTCTTCTTCTTCTTCCTTTATTCCTCTATCTATTCTCTTACTATAATTTCTACTACATTTAATTGAAGTGCCAACTATTATTCTCTCTCTCCCTATTGATTCCAATCACCTCATTTATCTAATAAAAAGTTAACATAATCCTTTGAAAACAATATCCAGGAATGTGTTAGTTTTTACAAGAAAATGACACCACACTTCTCATGAGCTCTTAGGACTCCTAAGATAACACCTGCAAAAGTTTTTGTTGTTCCTTTGAGACAGAATGCTCCAAAAAGGTCATAATTTGGTTCAAAAAAAGATTCAGGAGTTCATAGATGTTGAAATAGAAACCATACCTCACAACGAGGTAGGACGCTTTATTTATAGATGAGAAAATAAGTATATAAGATTACTCGCACCGATGTGAGACATGAATATTAAAAATATATAATACTCTTAACACTCCCCCTCAAGCTAAGACAAGTAATTATCTTGCCTAGCTTGTTGCATAAAAATTGGACACATAGTACATGCACCCATTTTGTGATAATATCTAAAAGTTGAACAGAGGTTTTAAACATGGTCAAAAGTGATCTTTTTATCAAAGTTTTCTCGAACGAAGTGACAATCAACTTCAATATGCTTTTTCCGCTCATGAAAGACTAGATTTGTGGCAATCTTGATAGCAGCTTAATTATCACAATAGATATGTGTCAGTTTCTTAAAAATATAATCAATCTCCTGTAGAATTAATTGTGCCCAAATAGTCTCTACAGTCACATATGTCATGGCACAATGCTCTGAATATGCACTTAATGGGGAGATAACCGTCTGCTTCTTGCTTCTCCATGAGATCAAATTTAGTCCAAAAAATAATGCAAAATCAGACATAGATCTCCAAGAAAAGAAAAATACATCATATTCTGCATCACAAAATGACTCAATATCTTTATGTCCACGATTAGAATATAGAAGACCTAAAATTGTATTGGGTTTTTGTTGGGGATTTTATAAACTTAATTTTCTAACAACACAAGAAATGTCGGGTTGATTCATCATCAAATACTTAAGCTTCCCAAAAATTTGTCTATATTTTTCAGGTGAAGGAAACATCTCAGTGTCAATACGAATTGATTTTTCTCCAGGTTTGAGGGGCGAGTCAACCGAATCAACTCAAGTCATTCTAGTAAACTGTAAAAGATCAAGAATATACTCTCTGAGATAGAAAAAAATCGATACATTTCAAGAACTCAATCACCAAGAAATGTCATAGTAGACCCAAATCCTTCGTGTGAAATTTCTGATGAAGGATTTGAGTCGATCAATGTCAGAAATATCATTGTCCGTAATGACAATGTCATCCATAGACTATCAAGAGAATGTTGTCTCTTGTAGGATTGATGATAGAAAATATGAGAATATTTTATTCTTTGACACATGTCAAAGCTAAGAACAACGGTGCAAAAGCACTTGAACCAAGCACGAGGGGACTGTTTGAGGTTATACAGTGATAGATGAATGTGAAAAACCTTGAAAGACTCCCCCTGAGCAACAAAGTCTGGTGGTTTCTCTATATAAACTTCTTCATAAAGAAAACCACGATTTTTTTAACATTTAGCTGATGAAGAGGCAAGTGATAAGAGGCAACAAAGAGATAAATAAGTGAATCAATGTCATCTTGGCTACCGAAGAAAAGGTATAAAAGTAATTGATGTCATGCGTCTACACATAACTCTTGGAAACAAGTCAGGCTTTGAGACACGATTAAGAACCACCGGCATTAACACACACAATATAGATCCACTTGAAATCAACAACCTATTTATCCAAAGGGAGATGGAAAAGATCCCAAATATGATTGTTTTCATATGCTATAAGTTCATCCTGAATGGCCTTTAACTAGTCGGGATGGTATTTTACCTCAGCTATAGTGTGCATCTTCCAGTGAGAAACCACTGTCGCAATATCGTCAGTTGTAGCCACAGATAAGCCCTAATAAGATTTACATGAGTGGAAACCTTTGTGAAACACAAAAGGAAACTTCAGTGATGAAGGATCAGGAGAAGATGAATCTCTAGGTGTGGTAGTAACATTAGGACCTAGAGTGGCAGGTGTTCTAGATCGACTGGTGGGTGTGCACCAGGAGAGGTGATAATCTAGGGTTTGCTGCATAGTTAGGGGTGATATACTAGAGGGATTGACACAGTGGGAGAGGAAACACACAGGAGGCATCACACATGAACAATAATATAGGAGGCATCAGGCAGGGAGCTTCCATGCAAGGAGGGGTCGTCGCAATGGAGGTGCAGACACACACAGGGTGGAAGGGACCATCGTGTAGGGGGTCAGTATAGAATGAATTTTCATGTGGCAGGTGGGATGTGTAGGGAGGGGCAACAGGAAAATATAGTCACACACTTACCATCCTTCAATTCCATGTTGAAATGGAAACTATACCTCACAACGAGGTAGGATGCTTTATTTATAAATGAGAAAAAAATACAATAGATAGCTCACACCAATGTGGGACATGAATATTAAAAATATCTAATACTGTTAACAATAGATATATGATAATATTATTTAAAACAATTTTGGTGTATTTGGCAGTAGATTAACCATTTTAAGAGGGTTAGATTGTCTCTCTCATTCCTTGATCAGAGGAAAATTTACCATTTTCATGGAAATCCTAGTTTTTCAGGAAACCTGCATGGATGAAAGAACACTCTCGATTTTCCTTTAAATTCACATTGATCGGCTATAACCAAACTAGGCCTTAGAAAATCATTGTGTATTTATGACTGAGTTTTTACTGGGTTCTCTTGGTTGCAGCTGTCAATTCCAGCTCAAAGATTCTCTCCCATTCCCATCAATAGTTATACACTTGTGGCCGCCATTTTAGACCAGGTCATAAATGTCCCGATAGGGGTTTAAAATCATTTGTATGGGAAATCATAGAGCCCCAAGGGGGTGGGAAAGTATTGGAGGAATGGGAAATTGGATTCCTTCAAGAGGATGATGACTTCTAAAGCTTTTTCGGTCAATTATCTCAATGGGGAAGGGCTTGTATCCTCCAAAACTATGTTGTTGGAAGGGATAATAGATGGGATACCTATTATGGTATTAATTAAAAGATGATCCAGCCATAGTTTATGTGCAGGGGTTGTGATGGGAACCAGATATTTCAATTAAAACCTAAGAATGGGAGCTCAGTGTTCAGAAATAGGAAGACTTGCATGAGTTGATGAAAAGGAAACATTATAAGGCCTTTAATCCCCTTAAAAAATGATTTCAAATATATAATATCCTAATAATATTATTATTAAACCAATCTACTAAAAACAACAAGCATACTAATAATGAAGTTTTAACAATACAATACCAGGTCATACCCATCTCAAAAAAAAAATACTCATCACAATACAAGGATCGAGGGTCTTCATGAAAAAAATATCAAAACAATGAAGCATTACACAAAAATTCTATCCCAGTGACTGTGCTATGCACGTATTAAGAAGTTTACGGACCTAATAAACTATATCAGGACTATAATCTGCTGGGTTCTTTCCATGTATTTGGAGAAAATTGGAATGCTCATCCGAGTTCAAAATCTTGAATGTCTGCATGAATCAACACGGCCAATAAAAATCATTAAGTAGACAAAGTAATCCCATAAATTTTAGTGATAACTTGCACTGCACAAGAAAAGTAGAAGAAAGACATAAAAGCATGTGAACAATAACATGAATAATTCCTAAAAAATTCCACCCTATAGAAAAAAACTATAAATAATTCTAACAAATATGGAATTAAATGAAAATTGTGCACCTTTCCAAATTTTCCAACTTCCAATGATGCCTTTTCAAGGACAAATATGGCCCCTATATTTGAGGTGGATTTAGATGGAGAAACTAGAATACCAGGAAGTTTATCCACCGACCCTCCTCCTCTTCAACTCCCTCTTCTATATCTTCATTTTCGTGGTTTGGATCCTTACACGAGTGCTTGAGACCCTTGTATTTGTAGGCATGTACCATCTATTAGAACACACTCCAGCAGAGACGGGTGTATCAAAGGGAAGAACAGGCCAAAGCAGGGAGGAGAAAGGAAGTTTATTAAGCCTTTCTTGAAACTGGAGTGTCAAATAATGGTGTACGGATTTTATAAAACCTACCAAAACCATTGGTAACCAATCTAAATGGATAAATTAGCTGAACGGAGTGTATTATTAAAAAATGATGTATTAGGTATATAAATGCGTTCAATCTAAAAAAATAACTAGGATTTTAATAGATACATATAAGATAAAGGAATGTATAGAAATATGTGACCGTCAAAAAAGATAAAATAATCAATAAACAAAATTAAAAACTTTAACTGATTACGAGGTTCCAAAAAGAGAGATTTAGGGGGAAGGGGGGGAAAAGCAAGGGAAAATGCCTTATTTACTGGCAGGAGAATGGAGGGATACTTCATGTTTGGTTAACTTCAACAATTCATAACCACACACTCAATAAAACCATAATTTTTGCATCAATGTAGAACCCTGTGATCAATAATAGATGATATCCTGACTCAGATGAAATAAAATTTTAAAAACACTAATACTAATACAATCGCAAAAACAAGGAAAAATTATTAGATAAATGACTAAAATAAACAAACCCAAAAGAGGAAATCGATTAGTAATCTGAAGGCGCATATTTGAAAAGATTTTAGCACACTCGTAGCCAAATATAAGAATAAAAAATATTGAAAGGATGATTTCTCAGATGCAGAATAGAGAGGCTTTGTTCATGGGTAAAGGGTAGGTAGGTGTCGGGTGTAAGAGATAGATGGTGGGATGGGGGATGGAAAAGAAAGGAATTTCCCAACGGAAGGAGATGAAGATATTATATACCTAGATATCTCTTTCGAGTCGGTAGAGATATCCATGGATAAAATATCCTCATCTCTTTCCTAGGAGAATATAATTTCTTTTTCGAACCCTATCCCACCTTATCTTTCTTAAACTCGGTGCCTCCCCTTCCCTTTACCCATGAATAGAGCCTCTCCATTCTGCATCTGAGTAATCTATCTTTTATTATTTTTTATCCTATCTCTGGCTATGAATTTGCTAAAAGCCTTTCAAATATGGGCATTCAGATTACTAATCAATTTTCTCTTCTGGGATTGTTGGTTTTAGTCCTTTATCTATGAATTCTCTCGTGTTTTCAAGATTGAATTGGTATTAGTGGTATTAACGTTTTATTTCGTCTGAGTTAGGATATCGTGTTTTGTTGATCATAGGGTTCTGTGTTGATGAAACAATTAGGGTTTTGTAGGGTGTGTGGTCATGCATTTTTGAAGTGAACCAAACATGAAGGATCCCTCCTTGCTCCTGCCAGCACATTATGCATTTTTTCTCTTGCTTTTGTCCCCCCTTCCCCCTAAATCTTTTTTTTTCGGCACCTTTTAATCAGTTAACAATTTTTTAATTTTGTTTATTTATTGTTTTATCTTTTTTGATGGTATCATATATCTTTTCGTTCCTTTATCTTGTATTCATCTATTGAATTACTAGTTATATTTTTAGATAGAACACATTTAAACCTTTATCATCTCGTTTTTTCATTCGACACTTGGTTGGTTCGGTTAATTTATCATCTTAGTCTAGTTACTAATGGTTTTTGTAGGTTTTATAAAATCCACACACCCTTATTTGACACTCCTATTTCAAGAGAGGCTTCATCGGCTTCCTTTCTCCTCCTTGATTTGGCCTATTTTTCTCTTAGATACACCCGTCTCTGCTGGAGTGTGTTCTAATGGATGGTACAGACCTAAAAATCCAAGGGTATGAATCACATGTGATCAACAAAATACGATATCTTGACTCAGATGAAATAAAACTTTTATAACACTAATACTAGTTCAATCCAAAAAAACAAGATATAATTCATAGATAAAAGACTAAAATCAACAATCCCAGAAGAGAAAATCAATTAGTAATTTTAAGGCACATATTTGAAAGGATTTTAGCACACTCATAGCCAAAGATAACAATAAAAATAGTGAATGGTTGATTGTTCGGATGCAGAACAGAGAGGCTTTGTCCACGGGTAAAGGGCAGCCAAGCGTCGGGTGTAAGAGAGAGAAGGTGGGATGGGGGAGGGAAAAGAAAGGATTTTCCATAAGGAAGGACATGAGGAAATTCTATCCTTTAATATCTCTATCGAGCAATTTCAGCCTAGGTAAAAATGTTGCCCAAGGTTGTCATTCAAAATGTTTCCCTTGGATTTTGTTAAAAGACAAAAAACAATGATCATATTGAATCATCAAATCAAAAAACAATAATAATTATAATAAATATAAAAAATTATAACATGATTTTATCTAGGATGCAGGCTAATGTAAACCCGACTCGATGTAGAACCCCCATTGAAGATGTCAACCCTCCAAACACCTACAGCCACCTTGAGACCAATGTGATCCACCACGAGATGTAGGCCACCTCGGGATGATGCACCGGGCACCACTACCTTAGGATGACGCACCACCTCCTCGACAAACACCTTTTAGGACGACGTGGCAAACAATGAATGGGGTGGCACCATGAGATATAGATGTAGGGAAATGGCAGCAGTGGGAGAGAGAAGGTGGCTGGTTTCCCCTCTCACTAGTTTCCCTAGCCCACAGGCTCGCGAGGCTTTCCCTTGGGCTGACCCTACTACCAAAGTGTGTAGGGGTGCCTAACAGACTGGACCAATGTAGAACAAACCAAAGGCCAAATTTTATTAGACAAGAAATGGCCAGTCCATTTAAGCTGACATTAAATGAAGGCTCAAAAAAATTCAATCTGTGGACAGGACTGGCCAGCTGGCTAGCCCGCAATACATAAAATTATTTAAGAAATTTCCAAGGACCAAAACATTTACATGTTATCCATAATTCTAGTTTAATTTAAGAAATAAATTATCACTACTTACTGGGAAGAAAAATAAATCACTACAACAACTAAATTATAGATATAAAACACATGAAAGTAATATGTATTTCATAACACCAGTAGAAAACATCCAAACTAAACACTATTTATGAAAGCAAAAGTAAAAAATACATGGAATTATTTAATTCAAACCACATAGTTTCCACATTGCAACCAGTACAATGGAAATAAAACTAAGTAAAAGATAAAATTAACATTACACATAAGAATATTATTCAGAGATAAAAACATTTATGATATATCATTAAAAATAATAAACTAAACTTAAAATGAATTAAATGAACCAACAAAAATATAAAATTTTCATGTTTCCATGTTGATGTTGGAATATTATATCAAAAAAAAGTAAATTTGGGTCCTCAAAGTAAATCAATAAAACATTCCTACCAAATAACAATCTACAAAGAATATAAATCAAATGAAATAGTTTTTTTAAATGGATTCAAATATACAACTATTTTATTTGACCTGAAAATATAAAAAACATAAAAAAACATATTATTGACAATGAAATAAGAACACATCTGTGAGAAAGAGGAGTGAGTATATACTGCCATGACTAGAAACAAGGAATCACGACATTGTATCCATATCAAAAAATGGAAAATAAAATGAATTGGGATTTAATAGAAATAATATATTGAAAAAAATAGGAGAACACAAACTATGTCTAACCTGGAGAGGTGAAGGGTGGAGTAAGGTAATAAAAAAATATTGGGATTTATACCTCTCACATGGTTACAGATTATCTAGAATCCTATCTAAAAGCATCCAGTGGAGAAAAAGGAAAGGTCAGACAGATTTAGATAGGGTTTAGGTCAGACGGATTTAGAAAAATAGGAAATCTCCAAACAGTTTCTATAGAAGAAGTGCATATTCGATCGGTATGATGGGATGGAACACTACAATAGGAGAGGAAGTGTTAAGCTAGCGGAGGGAGGGAAGGGAGTTAGAGTAGCTTGAAATCTTCAGGTGGGATATGGAATGTCGGAGAGGGTGGGAGGATTGAGTGGGGTGTGTGGTACTGCGTGTGATGTGAGAGGGAAGTGATGGGAGGTCTCGTTGTGTAATATGGTTTGTAAAAAACAAAAAACAAGGTGTGTGTGTTTGGTGGGGGGGGGGGCATTGAAAATCAATCAATTTTTTAAATTGCGTGTTATGACCATAAATCATCATTTTCCCAAATAAAAATCAATCAATCTTTTTTAAAATCAATATAATTTTGTATGGGGAAGCACATAAATCTCAAAAAAAATAAATCTAATTATTTTTATAAGAGAAAAATTATTATTTTTTGATTCATTGAAGTGATTTTTAAGATCTTATAAAGTAGAACCATCCTTATGAAATTCATTATTGGCTTCGTCAACTATATTAAATTTTTCTTTATTGAATTCATTTTCTAAATCTCTAAGTGGGATATTGAACGACAAAGAGAGTGGGAGGAGGGAGTGGGGGTGAGTGGGACCACATGTGATGTGCAAGGTAAGTGAGTGGAGGTGTCATTGTTTAATATGGTTTTTAAAAAAGGGGGTGGGGGTGGGGGTGGGGGAAATGAAAGTTAGTCAATCTTTTTTAATTTCATGTTATGACTATAAATCATCATTTTCTCAAATAAAAATCAATGTAATTTTGTATGCGGAACTGCTTGAAACTAAAATAATAAATCTAATTATTTTTATAAGATAAACATTATTTGTTTTCGTTTCATTAAATTGATTTTTAGGATTCTCTAAAGCAAAACCATATCTATGAAATTCAATGTTGACTTCATCACCTATATCAAATCTTTCTTGATTGAATTCATATTCTAAATCTCCAAGTGGGAGATGGAATGACAGAGAGAGTGGGAGGAGGGAGTTGGGGCATGTGGGACTCCATGAAATGTGTGAGGGAAGTGAGGGGAGGTTTTGTTTTTTGATATGATTTGTAAAAAACAAAAAAAAAAATAGCGGGGGAAATAAAAATCAATCAATATTTTGTAATTGCCTCTTATGACCCTAAATCGTCATTTTTTTAAAAAAAATCAATCTTTTTAAAAATAAATATGATTTTGTAAGGGGAAGCCAATAATCCTAAAAAAATAAATCTAATTATTTTTATAAGACAAACATTATTATTTTTTTGTTTAATTGAAGTTGTTTTTAAGATCCTCTAAAGTAGAATCGCCTCTATGGAATTCAATGTTTCGTCACCTATATCAAAAATTTCTTGATCAAATTCATTTTCTAAATGTATCTACAAATAATATGTTAAGTAAAATTTCAGAAAATGTTCATAGACTAAAATGAGATGAAGTTGCAATAGTTTTAAATTCTTGATTCATATCCATCAGCTAGTTTCATAATTTAATGACATATTTCATTTGAAATTATAGAAATTCAAAATGAAATGAATTTTCATATAGAAAAATGAATTATACATAATAAGTTATGGAGAATAGGTATCAATGTAGGTTATATGAGCGTAACTTTAGAAAACTATATTATGCACATAACTATAGAAATCTATATTATTCACATAACTATAGACAACTATATTATATAAATGGAACCCAATTTTCATAATATATTTAATAGTATTGAATGATCACAACACAACAATAAATGAAGAAAAATTTGAATGATCATAGTGCATATAACCCTGTAAAGTGATACTATAAGTTTTGTATTACAAGTTAAACAATAGGGAAAAAATATTTTAATTCCCTTTATTTTCAATAGGGGTATATGCATTATGATCAAACAGAAACACATTGTTTAAAATTGGGCAGTTTGTTTTAAAAAATGAGTTTAAACCTAAATAAATAAAGGGAATTAAAATGTATAGTTAGTTTAAAAAGAGTTTAAACCAACTTAAATAAAGGTAATTAAAAAGTAATAAAAAACTTTCAATAAACTATCTATACATGTTAAATAATAGATATGAAATATTTTAATCTTTGTTATGTGGTAAATAATATACACAGGTTGGTTAAAAAAAATTAATCCAACTACACTACAATAAATTGAAAGTACTTGTACAAACAAAAACATGTGGTTAATGTCCTCTTTGTAAATATGTTTTAAATTTGGAATTGAAACATACAGGAAATTAAATATTTCATATCATTGGGTATGAAGATGACATTTTTATAGTACTTGAAATAGATTGTTGGGAGGTTGCATCATAAGGCACAACCTATAAAGAAATAAAATTTAAAGTTAGGCCCAAAAAATAACTGTACGTGTTATGTGAAATGGGTTTTAAGTACGTACTCTGAGTTCATTTAAAGAGTTCGTGAAATCTCTAATTTGTTCCGCATTATCAGTAATGAAGGAAACTTTAAAAGAATATTGTTCTAATGATTGTTTTATATTTCATATATTGAATTACAACACTTCAAAATTGACAAGAATTGTTTCATATTGGAATATGTATAGGTTAGCAGAAAATCTAAACTCATCATTCTTCTACATATTAGAGAATTTCTTTCATTACAATTTTTAAATCTATAATAAAAGAATATATGAATATTATTCAATTACCCGAATTAGTATATATCTTAGCTCTAAAGTTGTTGTTGATATAAATTTCATAACCTGTTATTTGAAGTGGGCGGTCACAATAGATCTATCATTATCATTGATTAGTATTTGGTCTTGGTATCTGAGAGAATAAATTATTCAAGTTAGACCAAGTTTAAATTTATATCAAAGATGTCATAAATTGATATTTTTTCAATGCACCATTCAATGTATCAAAAAATTATGTAAGATCGAAATGTAACTTTTTTTATATTATAATAACCAAATGTTTTAAAATTATTAACGATATATACAATTTGTTGGGTGTAAATTAATATAACGTTCTTTTAAAGTGAATGATCATTGGAAACTACACCGTGATAGTCAGAAAATATCATAAAAATTGAATATAAGCTTGGGAATTTAGGGACACTACCATGTAATAGTTTACGGAGGTGATGCATTACAGTTATGATGCCAGATGTTTCCATTCAAGTGATCTACCTCCTTTCTACAAGAAATGCATTGTTCATAATACCAGTTATAGTTACTTTTAATTTTTTCACTATAGCCATCATTGTGCACTTTGTAACCTGTAATCCAAGAAATTCATCATTAATGTGTACTATGATTTAACTGTTTTTTCGATGAGTCAAGAGTAAAAATTTAACTACCACTAATGAAATCCATTATCCAACATCGGTGCATGATATAATTTCTACTTTTTTTCCTCTTATCAATCATTCAGAATAATTTTCTAAAGGATATATAACATATATAGGATGTTGTTCTTATGTTATCACATGTTTTTGTAGTATTTTTACCATACCAATGAGTTAATATTGTTAATAATTTTTTTAAATAAATAGAATCCCGGATTTAAGACGTTTGAAGCATTAATATGTTAATGTAGATATAAAATTCGAAAAGATACCATGACCGAAAACTTAGCAGAAATACATCATCATATAGTAAGTTACAAATGATATATTGTAACATCCCAAGTAAATAAAAAATATGACATTTTAATATTTAATAATATTTTTGAATTAAATATTAATTTTACTTTAAAGTGGATTTTATGTTCAATATAATACTCAACATGAAATAACAGGTTTCTTTGAAATCTTAAGTTGCACACAACTTTGAATTATACCGAGAAATAATATAATAATATTATTATTTTAAATGGAAGTTAACACAAAGCCATTATATTAGTGGGAATGAATATAAATAAATAAAATATTGTTATACATGTTTCTTAAATGTCTTTACCTTTATCCAATAAATGTTAGAGGCCAAAAATGAGAATGAATCCACTTTTAAGCATAAATACTCTAATATTCTTTAAAAGGTCGATTTACCACCTTTTGATGGAAAACCGTTTTTAAAAATAGTTTTTGTCACTTTTATATGTTATATTTGACAAAATAATTTTTTTTTAGAATCGGGAAATCAAAATTTACCTTGGATAAATTTTTTCTATTTTTCTGATAATGTTCATTTTTTAATGAATAGTGAAAAATGCTACATTTTAATTCAAAAATACCATTTAATCTAATTTATTTAATTTATTTTAATGTTTAATTAGATTATATTTTTACCATTTAATCTAATATTGGTCATTGGAAATAATTTCACATTTAAATTGGACATAAACAAGTGTCAATCTTTCGATAGTTATTATTTCTTAAAAACACTCTTTTATTTTGACAACAGGAATTAATTTAAAATTAATTTCTGAAACTTTTGTGTTTTGAATTTGGAAAAATGGATTCTATATTTAGAATAAGGAGGTCTAGATTTAGTAAATATGTAACTTTTTTTAGACATTATTTATAGTAACTTTAGTAAATATTTTATTTACCATGGTTAAAAGCTAAATCTGGTAAATAGGGGTAAAAATAATATTATGATAATATTAAAATAACCTATCACATGTCCTAATACTATTTGATGATAAAATTTTGACCATGGGCATCCTTGGGTCGATTTTGGGACCCCATGGAGCCACTTTTAAGTGAAAATGACACTTTATAAAAATTAATTTAAAGTTAAGGAAAATGTAGCATAAATATATATCTATTATTAAAACAATTTTTATAATGGGTTATATTGGAGATATTTTATATTATAAATAGTAGTTAGAAAGATAAAAATATTTTCTATACCATGTTATTTTATTTATAATTTTTATACATCAAATAAATAAATTTATTCATGACACAATGATGATGTAATGATTACCTCATTAATGGATGTTTTAAATAAATGTGATTATAAATATTAAAATAAATTTATATTTAAACTTGTTATGCCATAAAATAATTTTATGGATTATTATAACTTGTTATCATTCAATTAATGTCGGTTTTTTGAATGAATAAAGTTGTTATATATTTTTTAAAAGTCTTTATATGAATAGTTTATAAATTGACATAAATGAGTTTTTAAAATGAATACTATTTTATTAAATAATACAATAATCCTAAAAATCTAATATTCATCCAAATGACATATATTATGTTAAAAATGTCATTAATGATCAATTTTTTTATTTTTTCATTTTATATTAACTATGTTAACCATATAGAACGAATATACATGAAAACGTGATAAGAGTTAAAATAGGTAACTAAGGGTTAACGCTAAATGATAAGGTTAAAAATGAAACAAGAACTTGTATAAAACCTATTATTTTTTAGGATTTAGATTATTAGTCACCATATATTATAATTAAATGAGTTGGGGACTTTTTGAAATCTAAATTAAGTTTATAATAAAATAATATTTTCAAAATTTCCTCAAGAGCGCATCCTCCCTCTTATAAAAGGCCACCAACTCTAACCCATTACTCACACCTATCAAGCCACTTGGATCATCCAAACTCTACCCAAATAATCTCTAAATATCCATATATTACTCCTAGAATACTTCCTCTTTTCACAAGTCAATTCAAGAGAGCCCTTTGGCTCAAATAAAAAGATATTACCTGATTTTGGTAACATATTCTCTCAAGTTTCATTCCATTATTTTTTACTTCTCCACTCTCTATGATCTTCTTATTATTTGTTTATATAAAAAAAGTATCATAAATATACTAGGTTGTTTTTATAATAATTATTTGAACTAAACTTACACATATCTCCATAAAATGGATATGAACATACTATTTCTGTGTACGACGAACTGATGCCTCACGAAACGATGATTGTTTGATTTTCCTCTACCACCCTCATGGTGGACATTATGATGGAACTTTAATTATATTTGATATTTATGATATTTTTATTATCTATATTATTCTTTAATTCTCATTTATAACATACTTTTATGATTTTCATGTTGTATAAATACGATAATTTTATTTGAGGAAGTGCTGACTACCTCCCCCTCAAAGTGATATGGCTCGTTTATACCATAAAAGGAACATATAAAGGATGGTGTTAATGAAATTATGTAACATATATAAAATATTATATTATAATTGAATAATAATATACCTATGCATAATTTGGTTTTTATTCCTTTAAAAATGAAAAAAATGAAATGAAAGTAGTGTTCATGCGTACGTACGACTTACCGTCTCCATAAACAGTGCATTTCATTTTCATATATCCAAATGATACGGACAATTATAAATACATATATAATTTATATATATGTTTTTTATAATATCTAAATCATTATTATCATTCTTAATGTAATTTAATTTTTACTGCTTGGAAAATTTGTAATTATAACAAGTTCATTTTTGACTCAAGTTCCGAACATCGACAAAATGTCTGATTCGAAATCAAATAATTAAATAATTGTTATAGCAAGGTAATAAGTGATATAAAAGTAATAATAAAATTTAAAAAGGTTATTAATAATTTTGAAATTAACTTATGTTTATTATTCAGGAATAACAAGGAACATAAAAGACAAGTCAAACTCGAGGTAAGGGGTTTTCATCTCACTTTTTATTCCCGTGAGATTAATTCTATATTTTCCATTATTTCATTTTGTGTGGTGTATTTACTTCCCATTATTGTATTAATTGTGTAATATAATATAATTTATGGTTATTTACATCTTTATTTTATGATCCTTCTTTCATGTGGTGTATGTTTCGTAAGTTACCAAATCGGTAAGGGAACCTTTCACCCTCCTCTTTTAGTTAAAGACTTCTTTTACGTTTTGTATTTTAAATTTATATTTTCTTATGTTGGGATATGTTCTTATATATCCTTATTTCTATAAATTTTATTTTCATGTGATGAGAGACCATTTTATCTCTCATCAACTCATTTTATGAATTTTTAAGTGATGTCATTAGGCTGCCGAATTTTTGTAAGGGAACTTCTTAACCCAATTTCCATTCTTTGGGTTAAAATTCTACTTATTGATTATGTCCTCATATGAATATGTGTGAATTAACTCTAACTATTTTACACATAATATCCACTTATATTGGTTGTATTTATATTTTTCACACATAATTATTTTGTTGATTTATCCTTAATCTTATGGTAAAATATTTTTAAGGGACTAAGTCTCAACCTCCTTTAATTAAGGCATATCTTGATATTGTGCACCAATATTATCCTATGAAGTTTATATAAAACCATTTTGACATTTTATATCATGAATTTCTATATTCTCATGAAATTTATAGTTTTATTTGATGTTGTTCTTTAATGATTTTTATTCAAGAGTTTCTCAAGTGGTAAAGGATTCTTTAACTAAAACATCATTTTAAATGTTTTATAGATATAATTTTATAAATCCTTATATTTCATGTCATTGTTTTAGAAATTATTTTAAGGATTTATTTATATGTAAATGAGTGTTTTAAATTGTAAAATCCTTTAAAAAGTTTCAAAGTGGTACATGACACATTGATTCAAAACTCTTCTTTTTGAATGTTTTAAATGAACTGATTATGTCAATATCTTGAAATGATATCTTCTGATTGCAATGTGGAAATGTTATCTTTCATTTATGCTTGTTTTATATGTTATTATTATGTTATAGTTCATGTGAATTTTTTACATATATGGTTGGTTCCACGATAAACCTAGGGCGGGTGAGCCCGAGATATCTCTCCAATTCATTGGGTAACGTGACAGAGGTAAATGTTAATATTTATATTAAGTGATTTAGGGTATATATTGTGATGATTATTCCAATGTAAATCCCTATGTGGTTGTGAAAGCTACAATGTATGTATGATATTGATTTCACAAGTTACCTTTATGATTTATTATTTCTATGTTTTATTCATAAATTTTATGAATTCATAAGGTATGTTAAAAGGCTTATGTTTTGTATGTATTGATGGACTAATGTTTTCTTTCTTTTTCTTATAACCCTTACTAAGATTTTTATGCTCATACCATGTTTTTGAAATATTTTTCATAGGGTATAAGGAAGGTTAAGATAAAGTATGAATCCCAGAAGGTTTATATCAAGAAAAGAGTTCTTGTTTTCTTTTAAGGGTTTTTATTTTATGAAAAAATGGATACTGAGTAAGAGTGTCTACATTGTAATTTTTGAGATGTAATGTAATAGTTATGGACTAATTCTCTAAAAATATAAACCTGAAAATATCCTCAATTTTAATTATTTATTTAACTCAAGGTTAAATAATTTTTTAAGTCTGGGGCCTTATAGTTGGTATGAGAGGTCGATTTAGACAACTTTAGGGATTAAGAGTTTTTGTCAGAAACATGGTTAGTCTCTTTGTCTACTCTTTAAGTTAAATCCTTATTTTGTAACTTTTTCAAATCAAGGAATTTCTATTAAAAATGGGAGTATGTGGATCTAAAATTACATTCCTATCTCTTCTTGATGACTTTCTTGCAATAATTATTGCAAAATCATGTCTAGACGATTCTAAAACATTTTTTAACATACAACTCACTTGAAAGAAATTGTTTGAGATATCAAAAACCTTCGTTATACCTCTATAGGATTTTGGATCATGGGTTGTATTTAATCAAATCCTATTTTCCCAATATTCTTATATTTTCATGAAATGTAAATATTATCAAGTCATTTTAAAATATTTTATTTTATCATAAGATTTTGAAGCATATTATTATTTTGAAAATGGTTCTGAATAAGGAGAACCTTGCGCAACCTATTTATATTTTATTTTAAATTATAGTCTTTTAGCACATACTTATGGTATTTTAAAAGGACTATTGCTTGAATGTTTCAACTAAAACTTGGCCCAAATGTTTTATAGAAAGAATGTTTTATCTTATGTTTTGAAATTATATGTCATATATGATTATTTTCTGAAACTATTTTTCTTTGAACACCCATATGAACCAAGTTTAATTAGGTGTATTTAGATAAAGGAATTAGATGATTTTTATAGATCTATAAATCATTTTTTCAATGCATGGAATATATATATACATGAACAAGATGAAGATAAAACTAGGTGGACACCATGATCAAGGTATGATGTTCTTTCTTTGTAAATAGTGCTATTTTTTGGAGGTAAAAAATGTCAATATATATAAGACTTCATGAATTTAGATATTGTGGTCATTATGAGTTGGTATGAAAATGAGAGGTATTATAAAAACATTGAGGTTAAATCATGTTAGGTTTATTATTATGTTTTATAAAAAGGTGCAACACGCATGATGAGTGACAACCCGTCGCGTCTGGCAAGGCCATATGAATCGAACCCACAACCGAAGGGCTATAAGGTCGCATAGCCTACTACTGGACTATGTAATGTCCCTAGTTATTATGACTTATTCTTTTTAGTTAAATGATTTTATTGATCAAGAATAAGTTGATTTGGGATCTTATGTTTTATCAAATGGATATCCTTAGTATAAGAAAATGATTTGGTGATTAAGTGGAAAATGTTATTTTGGAAGACGTTTTCTCTTTTGGGAACACTATATGCCTAAAGAAAATAGAATACTATGGGATTTCATTTGAGGAGTAATGGTAGAATTTTATTTTGGATAAATCTATGCTTTTATTGTGGACATGTATCAATTTATGTTATTAATGGAAATGATTAACCTATCTTGGAAAATATGTGATTAGGTTAATTACTTTTTAGTATGAGACTTTAAAAGTAGTCTATGTTATTTGGAGATAAATATTTTGATTTATCATGGAAGACTATGTGATAAAATTATTCTTAGTTTTGGGTTTCAATCATAGTTTGGATTATATTTAAGGATTTTAAGTACAATTGTTTATTGAATGGTATATGGTGAACTTTGGGCTTTGTTTGGTCAATTTTGGAGATTAAGAAGAGTATTTATTTTTATAAAATATTATCCTTTTGGGGATTATCTGATCTTGTACTAACCATTTTGGTTTTGGTTAATGTCTAAATATAGGGGAAATATATAGTTCATCTTTTTTGGATTATGTGATTCTCTAGAATTTTATTCTAGTGCTTTAGGTGTGACCAAGTCATCTTGAATTTGCATCGTTTGGAGAAAAGATGAATTTTTGGTAGAAACTTATTAAAGGATGAAACTCTACTTGAAAAGTAAGTATATTTCCTTATGTCCTTAGTCAATATCATAAATAAATTCTCCAAATTTATGAAAGGGAACATAAAACGAAAATGTTGTTCGTTTACTATTCTTATTAGGGAATCAAAGACCATTTAACCTATCACAAGTTTGTGATTTTCTGGTGGTTAATTTTCTCCTGATCATGTTTTCTATCACTCTCCATCAGAACTTGACACTTTTTTTCTCCTCCATATCCTTTTTTTCATGGAATCCTAGTATGGGTTATCTAAGGTAACCTTTTTACTTTTCTTTATTTTTTTAATGTGATAGTTTTACTGACTATTCTGATGAGGTACTTTTAATGAAGTTTTTGAGCCCAGTTTTAAAATTGTGAGGATGCAATTCCCAAAAGGGAGGAAGGATGTAACATCCCTGGTAAATAAAGAATATGAAATTTTCATATTTACTAATATTTTTTAATTAAATGTTAATTTTACTTTAAAGTGGATGCTATATCTGATAGTATACTCAAAAAGCAATAACAAATTTCTTTGAAATCTTACATTGCACACAACTTTGAGTTATACCGAGAAATAATATAATAATAATATTATTTTAAATGGTAGTTAATGTATATTAATTGTATTAGCGGGAATGAATAGAACTAACTACAATATTATTATACATTTTTTTTAAATGTCTTTACCTTTATCAAATAAAATTTAGTGTCTTAAAATATGAATCAATTCAATTTTAAGCATAAATACTCTAATATTTTTTAAAAGTTCGATTTACCGCCTTTTGATGGAGAACCATTTTTAAATCTAGTTTTTTTCACTTTTATATGTTCTATTTGAAAAAATAATATTTTTAGAATCGAGACAACAAAATTTACTTTGGATGAAATTTTGGTATTTTTCTGATAATGGTCATTTTTAATGAATAGTAAAAAATACTACATTATAATTCAAAACTACCTTTTAATATAATTTATTTAATTGTTTTTAAAGTTTAATTAGATTATATTTTTTCATTTAATCCAATTTTGGTCATTTTAAGTAATTTCACTTTGAAATTGGACATAAAGAAGTGTCAATCTTTTGATAGTTATTGTTTCTTAAAAACACACTTTTATTTTGACAAAGAGAATTAACTTTAAAATAATTTTTGAAAATTCTGTGTTTTGAATTTTGAAAAATGGATTCCATATTTTCAATCAAGTGGTAAAAATTGAGTAAATAGGTAACTTTTATTTTTAGACATTATGAATAGTAACTTTAGTAAATATTATATTTACCATGGTTAAAGGGTAAATCTGACAATTAAGTGTAAAAAATAATATTATGACAATATTAAATTACCCTAATACATGTTCTAATCCCATTGGATGATAAATGTTAGACCATGGGCATCCTTGGGTCGATTTTGGGACCCCATGGAGCCACTTGTAAGTGAAAAAGGACACTATAAAAAATAATTTGAAGTTAAGGAAAATGTTACATAAACATATCTCTTTGTAAAAAAATTATTATAGTGGGTTATATAAGTGATATTTTAAACTATAAATATTAATTAGAAAGATAAAAATATTTTATATATCATTGTATTTTATTTATAATTTTTAGAAATCATATAAATAAATTTATTTATTATACAATGATGCTGTAATGATTACCACATTAATGGATGTTTTAAATAAATGAGATAATAAATATTAAAATAAATTTACTTTGAAACTTTTTATGCCATACACGAATTTTATGGATGATTAAATTTTTTTTATTTTAATTAATGTAGGTTTTTTGAAATAATAATTTTGTTATATATTTGTTAAATGTCGTGATATTAAAAGTTTATAAATTGACATAAGTTAGTTTTATAATGAATAGTATTTCATTAATTGATAAAATAATCCTAAAAATATAATATTCTTCTAAATGACATATATTATGTTACAAAGGTCATTAATGTTCCATTTTTGGTCTTTTTTAATTTTATAGTAACTATATTAACTATATAGCATGAATATACAAGAAGACATGGTAAAAGTTAAATTAGTTAACTAAGGGTTAAAGCAAATTGATAAGGTTAAAAATGAAACCAAAACATGTCTAAAACCTTTTGGTTGAGAGTATTTCGAAAACTATTAACTTTATATTCAAATTAAATTATTTTCAGATCTTTTTAAATCTAAATCCATTTTATAATAAAATAATATTTTCAAACTTTCATAAAGATCCCCTTCCCCCTCTGATAAAAGGCCACCACCTCTAACCCATTACTCACACTTATCAAGACCCTTGGATCATCCAAACTCTGCCCAAATAATCTCTCAACATCCCTATATTCTTCTTAGTATCTTTCCCCTTAGATGAATAAAATTCAAGAGATCTCTTTGGCTCAAATCAATAGAAGTTACTCGATTTGAGGTAACATCTTCTCTCAAGTTTCTTCCCATTATTTTTTCCTTCCCCACTACCTATGATCATATTATTATTTGTTAATATAACAAAACCAGTATCCAAAATATACAAGGTTGTTTTTATAAGAATTATTCTAACTAAAATTACACACACCTCCATCTAATGGATACGATCATACCGTTTCTATGTACGGCGAACTACTGCATCACGAAACGATGATTGTTCAGTTTTCCCCTACCACCTCTCATGGTGTCCATTATGATGGAACGTTAATTATATATTATATTTATTATATTTATCTTATCTCTATTTTTATTTAATTATCATTTATAACATACCTTTATTTTTTTCATGTTGTATAAATACGATAATTTTATTTGAGGAAGTGCGGACTACCGCCCCTCAAAGTGGTATGACTCGTTCATACCATACATGGAACTTATAAAGTATGGTGTTAATGAACACATATAATGTATATAAAATATTATATTATAATTTAATAATAATATACCTATGTATCATTTGGTTTTCATTCCTTTAAAAATAAAAAAATGAAATGAAAGTAACGTTCATGCGTAGGTACGGCTTACCGTCTCCATGAACGTTGCATTTCATTTTCATATATTGAAATGATATAGAATATTATAAATAAATATATACTAGATATATATATATATATTATATATGATATCTAAATCATTAATATCATTCTGAAGGTAATTTACTTTTGACCTCTTAGAAAATTTGTAATTATAACAAATTCATTTTTTCCCAAGTTCCGAACATCGACAAAATGTCCGATATAAACTAAAATAATTAACTAATTTTTATAGCATGGTAATAAGTGATATAAAAGGAATAATAAAGTAGAAAAATATTATTAATAAAGAAGAAATTAACTTATGTTTATTATTCTGGAATAACAAGGAACATACAAGACAAGTCGGTCTCGAGGTAAGGGGTTTTCATCTCACTTTTTATTCTCGTGAGATTCATGCTATATTTTCCATTATTTCCTTTTATGTGTTTTATATACTTCAAATAATTGTATTCATTGTGTAATATAATTTAATTAATGGGTATTTAGATCTTCATTTTATGATCTGTTTTTCATGTGATGTACGTTTCGTAAGTTGCTAAATCGGTAAGGGAACCTTTCACCCTCTTCTTTTAGTTAAAGACTTATTTTTTGTTATGTCTTTTAAATTTATATCTTCTTATATTGGGATATGTTCTTATATATCTTTATTTCTGTAAATTTTATGTTCATGTGATGAGAGGCCATTTTCTCTGTCATCAACTCATTTTTTGAATTTTTAAGTGATGTCGTTAGGCTGCCGAATATTTGTAATGGAACTTCTTAATCCAATTTATATTTCTTTGGTTAAACTTATACTTCTTGATTATGTCATGATATGAATATGTAAGAATGACCTCTGATTATTATACACTTAATATCCACTTATATTGGGTGTATTTATATTTTTCACACATAATTATGTCATTGATTTATCCTTAATCTTATGGTACAATCATTGTAAGGGACTACGTCTCAATCTCCTTTCATTGAGGCATATCATGATATTGTGCACCATTATTATCCTATAAGGTGTATATACAACCATTTTTAAATTTTACATAATAAATTTCTATATTCTAATGAAATTTATAGTTTTCTTCGATGTTATTCTTTAATTATTTTTATTCAAGAGTTTATCAAGTGGTAAATAATTCTTTAACTAAAACATAGTTTTAAATGTTTTAAAGAATAAATTTTCTAAATACTTATCTGTACTTTCCATGTTTTAGAAATTATTCTAAGGATTTATTTATATGTACATGAGTGTTTGAAATTGTAAAATTCTTTCAAAAGTCTCAAAGTCGTACGCGACACTTTGATTCAAATCTCTTCTTTTTGAATGTTTTAAATGAACAGATTATGTCAATATCTGGAAATGATATCTTGTGATTCCAATGTGGAAATTTTATCTTTCCTTTATGATTGTTTTATATGTTATTATTATGTTATGTTTCTTAGAAATTTTTTACATATATGTGTGGTTCTGTGATAAACTTAGGGCGGGTGAGCCTGAGATAGCTCTCCAATGCATTGGGTAACATGACGGAGGTAAATGTTAATGTTTCTCCTAAGAGATTTTGAGAATATACTATGAGGGGTATTCTAATGTAACTCCCTATGTAGTTGTGAAATCTACAATTTAAGTATGATATGGATGTCACAAGTTACCTTTATGATTTATTATTTCTATTTTTTATTCGTAAACTTTATTATTTCATGAGGTATGTTAAAGAGATTATATTTTGTATATATTGATGGACTAATGTTTTCTTTCTGTATCTTATAACCCTTATTGAGCATTTTATTCTCTTCCCATGTTCATGAAATTTTTTCATAAGGTATAAGGAAGGGTAAGATAACGGAAGAATTGAAGAAGATTTATACCAAGAAAATAATTATTATTTTATTTTAAGGGTTTTTATTTTATGAAAAAATGAATACAGAGTAGGAGTGTCTCTTTTTTAATTTTTGAGATGTAATGTAATAGTTATATCCTAATTCTCTAAAAATATAAACCTAAAAAGATACTTAATGTTAATTCTTTATTTAACTCAAGGTTAAGTAATGTTCTAAGGTTGGGGATTTATATAGATAGTATACAAAATAAATATTCTAATTCAAGATGAGTAAGACAAATAATCACCTCTTTCTAAAAGAATTCACTTAGGAATTTTTTGATTGAGTTGATGCTCTATTGCATTCATACTTGTGGTAACAATTAACATGTCTAAACAAAGTTGAATGATATTTAATGAATAAAAAATAGCACATTTTTTCTTTAGTAATTTGATATTTAATATTTATGAAATATAGAAAGAACATAATAATGAGTCACTTTGCACGCACATGTTGCAGGACTGAAATGTTAGTTGGTTCAGTCTAATATTTCAAAATTATTGTTATTAGTTCAAAAATTACGTCCCAAAAAGTGAAACTGATAATTATTCCTATATAACATTTAAAATGAAATGTAATATAAATTCAATTATAAACTATTAGGGTGATTATGTTTGAGAATTGAAATTAAAATTACCTGACATCAATTAGAGTTAGTCTCATTCTCCTATTATTTTCCCCCATTATTGGATTGGATAATGATGATGCAATATTCAAATAAAATAAAATATAATAATCTCATTAATGAAAGTCTAACATAAATTAAAAAAAATTATAAATGAAAAGAAAATTTACCTATGATAAATTTCCCAGGCACTCTTCTTTGTTTGATGTCATAAGATGGAATGAAATTGAATATGAAATGGGGTGGTTGCATGTCAAAAGGTTTTATAAGAGTGTTAGAGTTAAAAATGATTTTGTACTCATGTTGACTTGATAAATAATTCCATTTATTTTCAATAATCTTAATGTTATATATCATATAACACAATACTTCAGGTATAACAGTTTTTCACTTTGTGATAAGTTGTTTTCCACTTATTTTTTCTTGAATGGTTGTTTCCTTCAAATTTTAATAGCACCCATAGGTTTAAAATAATAGTGTAGATAGTGATAAATAAATTGAATTGAATATTTCTTAGAATAATGTCTGATGTAAATTGAATTTTGATATATATTTTCATTATGATATCAAAAAATATTGAAAAAAACTATTGTTGATTAATAAGATGTATGCATACTCAGAGGTATGTATAGTTTCACGGGAACATCAAAGGAATATGCATTTGCACGAGATATAGAGTTATTATTTATAGTATGTGTAATAGTTTAATTGAAGTAATATATTATGTGAGATACAATGTACATATTTGGATGCATACTACACGTATCTATTAATTGTAGTAATATACTTTGTGAAAAGTACTTCAGGTGCATACTTGTAAAAAAAATATCGATCAAGCTACCCATTTACATATCCATTTCATAGGAAGGTGTGTTCGGTAATATAATCATATAGTATTCATAATTTACTTTTTTCACATATTTTACATAATAAAGAGATGTATAGTGGACATATCTATTAATTATAGTAATATATTACCATAATTAAGTTAATTACAGTAATATATTACAGTAATTAAGCTAATTATTGTAATATAATCTATGGTAATTGCAATATTCCAACCGGTATGCAAAGTACATTTTTATTCAGATGTATACTGTACATATCTTTTGGTTTAAAATGCAATTAAGTGCAACATGCATAGTTAAAATTTTCTTAATCAACTACATGTGAATTTCCAACGTTCTTTACCTGCCCACCTATTATTCCTCTTCAGATTTATATCCATTTGCTCTATGAATTACATGTATGCATACACTAAGATACACATTGTATGTAGTAATATATTCATGTAAATTTTGGTGAGATACAGTGTATGCAGTAATATACTCTATGAGATACAATGTACATTTCAGTGAGATACAATATATTCCTATAAATTTTAGTGATATGTAATATATTACTATACATTTTAGTGTGATACATTTTAGTGAGATACAATATACTCTGTGACATATAATTCATGTGGTATTAAATTATGAGATACTATATATGAAATAATATATATATATATATATATATATATATTGTGAGATACAATGTATATAGTATTAAATCCATGGAAGACAATACATTTTAGTGACTTATAGTGTATGCAGTGTTACATGTATGCATGCTCTGTGAGATACAATTTATGCAGTAATATATTCATATACATTTTAGTGAGATACAATAAATCTATGACATACAATGTATGCAGTAATATATTTCATTACATTTTAGTGAGATACAATGTATGTAGTGAGGTATAGTGTATGATTTATGAATACTATGTATGAAATTGGATACATTCCATTGAGATGAAATGTATTATCTATGAATACACTATTAGTTCATGTACTCTATCAAACTTCCTAATAAAATATTAACATATTTAGTACTATTTCAAGTGTTTTTCTTAAATTTCGTACACGCAATACATATTTATAACATACATCTGTTAGTATACAATAACAATTCAAAGAGGCGCAATATAATGATTAACTAATTAGAAAACATATATAAACATCATGCTTAATACAATGTATACTTTAGCTTATATTTTAGTATTTATAATTGTCTATGTAAATCAATAATATCTAACTCACATTTTCATCAATAAAGATTAAATCAATGACTTCTATTTAAACTTTGAATTTTGATGAATTTGCAAACCACATCTGAATGATGTGTACTTCAATTTTCAATGTTTCATCATCTTCATTGGAAATTTATCGTAATTGAGTATCCAAATGGGATATTTTTAATAAATTTCTTTAATAATGAAAAAAATAATTTTTTTAGGAAATAGAGAATCATTATGAAATGAGTAACATAAAATAAAAAACATGTTAAAGCTATAAATTTTCATAAAATGTAATTGTTAAAATTTCTTTATACCTATTATCAGTTTTGAAAGATTTATTTATAAAAAATCTTAGCTATATACCTCTATGGTGTGTTATCGTTGTCACATATTAGTATTTTCAAACCTCTCTTTTTTGTTAATCTAGATATTTCTACATATAACTGACCATGACAAAAAATAGTTTATCGTAAGTATATACCAACAAAAGAAAGATATTTTCCTTGAATTTTGTTAATAGTCAATATAAATGAAATAGTTAAAGGATATTATCCCATTCAATGATTTAATGTACACCTATAATCTTAATGATTCATATTTCCTCTGGTTGTGAAAGTATGGTTTCCACAATGAGTGTCGTTTAAAATCTGAGCTCTGATTATATGATCTCCCAAATTCATGACTATTAATCGAGTTCCATTACAAAGTCCATAAGATTAGTCTACATTTCTCAATAAAATAATTGGTACCCCCACATTGAGAATTAATTTATAACATGGAAACTAGAGATATTGATTCCATTTAGAACATTTAGGGTATATATGTTCTCTGGTGTGTGTCTATCTAAACTTTCTTGACAGACTAAATCATAATTGATATAGACCTTCTCTCATAATGAATGATAGCATGAAATCATTCAATTGTTGGACAACATCACATGTTGGTGCTAAAATAGCCTTTTCTTTTAAGTATTATGGATCATTTTACTTCATAGATAAAGAGGGGTATGTTCTTTGAATAATAACATCAACTAGGGTTTGAAATGCAGTACGTAGAAAACCTTCTAAAATGTGAATTTTTGTATCACCATATGTTTGATCACCAAGAACGCCATCACCTATTTGCATAATCCAACTTGGAAAATCTTATAATTCAAAATATTCCATAGAGTTCTTAGAGTAAATTAGTCTCATGTTTATAGTGAGGTGAATAGAATGATAATGTTGACATAGATAATAGTAATTTAGACTTGAAAATGCTATATCGCTCATATTCCCCTGATGCACAACTAATAAAATATATTAAAAATTTCCACCAAAGATAGTTGTTTTTTCACAAAACGATAGATAAGAAGCATTCATGATCTTTGTTTACATTATGTTCTTCTAGGTATGATCCAATGTTTTAAAACAATATTTGTGTACCATTGGTTCCTCATCCCAAATAATTAATTTTGTTCTTTGTAAAAGTTTAACCAATTAACTTCCTTGTTGTATGTTTCAAGTTGAGTTATCTATAACAATAATTTTAATACAAAATGGAGAGTGTGTTGTTCTCTCACCAAGAAGCGGCAAGGATGTTATACCACTTAAAGCTACAACATATACAATATGCCCCTATGAGTGAGGTTGTGGAATTATTATTTTGTATAAAAATGTTTTATTTGTGCCTCCATATCCATGTACAAATAAAAGACATCTTGTGGGAATGTTTGATTCATTAATAATTGTGGTTAGCACATTTTTTTGTTCATTGGACAGTTTTCCATGTATAATAGAAAATTATTCTCGAAGGTTGTCCTTATTATAATTTTTTTTGATAAAATCAATTTATTTCCAATGAATATGGTAAATGAATCTGAAAGGGGCATAGGAGGATAATCATTCAATGATATTCTGTGGGAACGAAGAATGTTGTCAATATCCAATAATCCATATTGTTGTAGTTGATGATCTATGAGATGTATTTATGTTATCATAACATCTTGTTAGATATGAATCAAAAATGTATTTCTGAAATAATTTCTATCAAATAAGGGATGAAAAAATAGTTTTAGGTTGGGACTCAGGATATAGAAAAAGGATAAAGTAATACATTTAAATTTCTAAGAATGAGTTAGTTATTTCAAATAAAGTATGATGGTTTGGTTATTACATACAATTTTTAATTCTCTGAATGAGTTAGTAATTTATTTTAAAAATAATAAAATAGCACATGAATTTCTAATAATAAATTATTTCAAAAAAATTATATAAAAGGTTTATAAAATCCAATTATACTACATGTAGCAGTGGGCATACAGATTTTAAATCTATGAATTCTTTAAATAAATGTTCGTTAAAGTCTATGAAAAAAAATTATTCTTTCTCAACATAGAATTAATGACTATCATAGTAGTCTAAAGAAAAAAAATTCATATCATTAGTGTTTATACCATACATACAACATATGCACAATGTAGTAAGTTAAATAATTAATATATATGATTACAATCACCAAATATTTTGATGCTACTATACATTTCAAGGTTCAATTATAGACTTTATATTCTTTAAATGAATATTTATAGCACTAGAATCCATTCTAAACCCAAAGAAGATACTTTGCACAATACATGAAATTCATACAATTGCATAAACTTTGGGAAAGATAAATGGATATTCTAGGTTTAGTTATTTAGATAAATAAAAAAGAGTATGAATATTGTATATATACCATTAGTGTATTGGTTGTAAAATTAAACATACAATATGAAATATTTCAAAATTTATGCAACATGTAAATAACATGTTACATTGATTATGTTAGATAAAAACATAGCTATTGACTATATACAAAAAAGAGTAATCATATACACAACAACACTAACTTTTGAATATGAATACCCGTAGAAATTTAATATTGTGTATTATATATAAAGTTGTAGGTGCTATTGTAAATGAACTAAATTAATGAAAAAATGAGAAGAATATGAAAATTGGAACTCTTTTCATTATGTAATTTAGAGTTATGTCATAAATAAATATAAAAGGGATAAATTAATACCATAATATAAATTTTATATACCATGGAATTGTGACATGTTTTGTTGAATATATTTAATATCTTCTAAAAATATTTTCCAGCTGCTACTCCATACATGGTATGGTCATGAAACTGTGGTTGAGAATAATAAGTTAGAAAACAACCTCTGTAAGGAATTCCACATTTCCAAAATTGAAGTCTCTTTAATAGCCAAAATGAATTTTGTATCATCACTAATTAATCCCAAAGCATAGTAGGCTTCTTAGAAAGTTTGATGGATGATATGATTGATATTCAAGATATCATTAAAATAAGTTAGACCTCTAACATTAATGAGAAAGATCCTAAGATAATATGACTCTCTAATTGTGGGAGGAACATAATTCAATCTACCAATAGAAAATCCTCACTTTTTGGGATATCATCTTCATTATCGATTATGGTTAATTAATTTTGTAAGAAATCCAGTATATGTGAGATGTAGTGCTTTAGGGTAAGTTTTTTTTTCTTCAAACAAAGTGATGAACATTGTTTAGGCGATTTTTATTTTCGATAGAATGTCATTAAGACTGGATCCATCTGAATAATTTGTATTTTGTTCCACATGAAAATGGAAGTAAAATCTATTAATTGGGTGAATCTTGAAATGTATTTCATAACCATATATTCTCTAAGAATACTCACATGGTGGAATATATCAACAATCATAGTAAATTTTTATCTCATCTACCTATTTTTTACCTTCCTCTATATTTTTTATTCCATATAGAGAAGATGTGACTTAGTCACACCTTTTTTTGATGTATTTAAAGAAATATTTTATTGAAAGTAACTGATTATATGTTTTAATGTTGAGGTGATCTTGTTATTTAACCAAAAGAGATGAATTATAAGCGGAAACATAACGATTTTCCAATTTAACACCATTCTTTGACATTTTTCGACCACTTTCCCGACACCTATATTTAGAATATGCATCCTCATCCAGACTTGAATAATAAAGAAAATTTGGAAAAAATTTGACCACTTAAATGTTTTCATGTAAGGTAATCATGGGTTATCAGCACCACATTTTCCATGAATCATATGGTTTTTTACACATTCATATAAAAGAGGATACTCCCTTTTATCTGGTATTTATATTGAAAGTATCTGATTTATAGAATCAATTATTTATATTATATATTTAGATTAAAGGAATACAGGTATATAGACATGAGACAGACCACGTTTTTGAAATTAAATGGTATGTACACCGGTATAAAGAAGTAGATCAATGTTACATGAATTTATTTTAAAAAAAGGCTACAATGACATATTATAATGAATTTTAAGATAACAAATGATACATGATGGATAATTTCTAAAAAGAAACCTATCTTTTAAATATTTCCTTAAATGGTCAAGATTGACATTGAAAACCCTTGATAATATTTTTTGGACAATCTGCTGGATGGTTGTTCTGACTTTTAATAAATCATGTAATGTCAGGATAACACAGGTTTATTGTGAAAGTGTGGAATTAATCTATGCATCCAACCTAGTTACAAATTTTCATTTCATAATGATAATTTTGAATCATGTATCTTGGTCTACCGGTGAAAGATAATGGAAAAATAATATGTTTTTTATAAAGTGTACCATCAGACTCACCTATTAAGTAAGGTTCTTGTAAACCACTATATAACTAAACTCTTAATTGTTTTTATTAAATCTAATGAAGGAAAAAAGTTGAGATTCAACCATTGTATATGCATTAACTACTAACTGTTGTAAAATTTATCTAAAATGTAAGAGTATCACATGTTGATTTGGTTTGAATTGAAGCTGGAATGAAAATTACTCTCTCATTGTTACTTTAGGAACTTTTGAAGTTATGGAAGATGAATTGTGATAAACATTATTATAATACCCATCTTAATCATTAAAAAATATTATGGGATATTACAACTAAAGATATAGATGATTAAGTTCATCTATACGTTCCAAGTCACCTGATCGTGTTTGTATGATGATATCTCTGTCCTCATTAACATCTTCAATATCACCAACTATTAGCATAAAAATTTCTAATGATGTTGGAAAGTGGTATTTATGTGAATCTAATCCCCTTAAAATAATTATCCTTAGACTCAAATTTGGGATTGAATTTGTATTGAATAAATTATTTAATGCTCTTGAAGTTTCAAAGGATCAAATAAAAACTGATAGGGGGTGAATCAGTTGTTCACTTTTATAAGTTTCAAAACAGTCTAAAAAATTACCCCTACAAACTATTTAGATATATTTTTATCATATTTTTATAAATACTCTTGCATGAAAAATTAGGAAAGAAATTAAATCAAACAAGATTTAAAAGGTTTTCCCTTAGTGTGAGAACATACATCCTTGTAATATCCACTCCCATGGGTGTATGGAAATCCATTTTAATGAAGAAGTGAATACAACTTGTTCCAAATCTCATTAGACGCCTTCTATCTCCTGATAGGAAAGATTTTAGCAACTCCTTTCAGTTTACAATGATTATTACGAAATAATTGATTAAAAAAAGAATGAAACTTTGTTCAATTTTCTCCAAAAAATCTCATTCTGGATCGGATTTTTCTGGATCCAATTTTCTCAATCTGATGAGGTCAATATGATTCTCCCTTACTCAATCTGCACTTCTAAAACTCAACTCAAATGCTCAGTCTAATCTTCCTTAGTCTGATTAACTTAATACGATAGACTCAATATCATAAACCCATTCTCAATTTTCAAAACTCAAACTCTGCTCAAACATTAAATATGATATTCTAAATAGGATGTTTCTCTATATGATTCTATTTTCTGGTAAATAAAACCTACAGGTGTTTGATCTTCCTCAAAGATCTCAGTCTGAAAAGAACTTTCACTTGAATTCTTTATTGCTCTTCCTTTTCTGCTTTTGTAAAAGTTACGATGAATGAAATATCTGAGAAACTATTTCTAGGAAACTCAAAAAACAAAAATGGGAAACATTAAAACCTTCCCCACTTCCTAAAATTTCAAAAACTCAAAAACCACTCAGATTTAAACATCAACTTCAACTTCTTTGATCCTCCTCTAATTTATCCAATATTTATAAAAAATTGAATTTCAAGTTTAACTCTTAAAATATTTATATAAAACCTATGGAATCTTCTTTTTTAAGTCTTATTTGTAATCATATCATTATGAATTCCATATCTTTCTTATATCATTAAGATTTATTTCCTTCTCAACTCTCTATTTCTTTCTATGCTAATTATGTTATTTATTTATTTCTCAGCTCATTGTGATTTTTTCCCTTATCATATCATTATGATCCCTTTCTTTCTCGACTCATTACAATTTATATTTCTTTCATATCTCAATATGATTTCTGTTTCTTTCTCACCAGATTATGATTTTTGTTTCTTTCTCAGCTCATTACAATTTCTATTTCATTCTCATATCATTACGATTTCTCTTTTTTTATTGGCTCATTACAATTTCTATTTCTTTATCAACTCATTACGATGGAATTATTCACTCTACAACTTTTAGATTCTTCAAAATTCAAAACCTTTAAACATTCTTACATATTTCTGTTTCTGAGTTCGGTACATCTGGAAATGATAAAATATTTATAATTCCTCAAATTCATCAAAATATTTTATCATGAGTAGGTTTCATGATTTATGAGAACATCATGATTAGAAAATCATCATCTGAATTATTTAGAAAGTGTGAGAACTTTGTAATTCCTGGATTCACTTTCTTCAACAAACCTCTTCAACATCATTATGAATTACATTCTTAACAACATCAAAAAATGAGTTCAAGAACTCATTTCCAGAAAACAAAAAACTTTTCTGCACCTTTATGTTTGGGTTTGAACAATCATCAACTTTAAACTTTCTTATAGAACTCATTATGATGGAGTGGGTACAATTTATGAAAAACAAAAATAGTCTTATACATAAATGTTGGTTGTCAAAAAATACCAAAACTTTGTTAAAAAAATTTATCACAAAGGTTCTTCAATCCCCCCTTTGGATTTTTTAGAAACCCTTGTTAACAACTTTTCCAACTATCATAATTTTTTCACGACTCAAATTTTGTAAACAACTCAAGTTTTTTTACTTTTATCAAAACATAGCATTTGTCAAAATAGAGTGTCCTAACAACACAATACTATATAAAGTAATGTTTTGGAAGGAATTACATCCTTCAGTGGAAATTAAAATTTTCATCAATGTAAAGATAAACTCCCCTCAATTTTAACGTTTCCTCTCACTTTTCTTTTTCTCTCCCCCATTTTATGATAACCAAACTTCGGATTCATAAAATAAAGATAAGTAACAACTTCTTACAATGTACAAAGTTTTTTCTTTCTCTCCCCCCCATTGTCAACATAATCCAAAGCATGGTGGGGGTTCTTCCTTATGAGTTTTTCAGGACCCCTCCCTCCAAAGATTCCCCTCCTGAGCTGGAAATGAATGAAGATAGATAATGACCCCCGAGTCCCACATTCAGTAGGCCCTAGGGTGACGACCATCACCAAGGGTATAGAATCTCATGAAATGGGAGGAATTTTCCTTTTTATAAGAAAATAAGATAGGCAGATAAGATGGTTCATCCCAAAACTACTCCAAGACACACACACACACAGATATATATATATATATATATATATATATATATAAGAAATCCAAAAACCATACCACGTGAATGTTTAAAATATAACTGTTACAAAATAAAATTCTACAAAGTAAATACCAAAAACAAGGCTAAGCAGTAATACAAAAACTGTCCCCATGTTCGAGCTAGTAATTCCCAGCACAGTCCACGCAATCCTCTTGGAAACCTGAAAGTAGTTTTATATACGCATGGTAAGAATAAAAGTATACTCAGTAGGAAAAAACCATTCTCTCTCGTTCACAAGTAGAAAAAGCATACTAATACCCCTGTGAGAAAAAAATAGAAACCAACAACACTTAGCAAGGAATACTACCCATACAATCCTCAATAATGAACACTCACAAAATAATGCAAGTCAAGTAAAGTAATATAGTAATAAAATTGGTGTTTGGGAACTCCACCCCACTTCCCACTGGTTAACTTCTCATTCCCTAATAGAAAACGTCTCGGCACTTTCACACTCTTCCACAAGCCCCACATCACAACCCGTCCAGACACACCTAGGTCTCAGAGCTAGTCCTACAACCTGGGCATACGAAGCTCACCACATCTCGCCCCCATGCACTTAGGCCACTACCATACCATCTCCCACTTGCAGACACTTGGGCCACAACCATACCACATCCCAAAGACACCTGGGAAGAGCAACACATCTCATCCCATAGACACTTGAGAAAGCATACCTCACCCAAAGACACCTGGGTCTCACAAGCACACCACAACCTGCCCAAATAATCTTAGGCTACCAATTCCTAGAAGAGGGAGTAGGAAGAGACAACAATTACCCATCCATCCTCCCACCAGGATGATGGGAAAGGTCATCCTCCCCCATGATAATGGGGGTGTTCAGAACATAGTTCTCAACTTGGGTAGGGTTCATATAGAAAACACAAGGAAAATATAGGTATATATATTTAGTATCAAACAATCAAGCCTAACCTATGGGTTCTTCCCTAATAAACAACCATCCCACAAAACCACCTTTTATACTACCTCTAAATACAAAACTACACAATAAGACAAAATTTAAGTCATAACCCCAACCAACTCATTTAACTAAATATCATTATTTATTAAGAAAACCAATTTATTCACTCTATCCCTACCCGAGAAACTACCATCCACAACACGCAACAATCCACAAAACATAAACCACACAGAGTAAAAATAACCACAGTAAAGAAACACACATCATATTTCCACTCCGTTTAACACCAGTACCAACTATTTCCTTCGTAATTCTTCAAATTCAATCCTCCCAATTCATCATATCAACAAGAAAACCCCCAACTCATAGTCAAACATTGCAACACATTTCATCACAACCAAAACTAATAGCCCCACTATATAGAAACACCACACCCATCCAACCCAATAACATCACAAACCAAAACTGTAGCCCCACTTCTCAAACACTACCCATATATTCCACAATCAATCACTCTCTCAGCCCAATATTCCATTACACCACCTGTATCACCCCACCTTACAACCATGCTCTCAAACATATCACCACACAACCACACAAGGCACCAAACAAAACAAAACCGCATAATGAATAGAGCCACACCATACAAGGCAGTGTGTATTTAGATTTAGAAAACACTCATTATTTAATTCTACTTTCAAAATTCAAGGATTATCGCAGAACAAGTTTGATCATGAGGCATACATTTATTTAAACGGGTATATGTGGTTAATCAATTGCATATATACACAGATGTTCGACACATGATAAACAAAAATTTATCACAAGTCATCTCGAGTGCACAAACAAAGACCACCAATGACCATGATTTTCATACAGCCCATACAACTCATGATATCAACAAAATTGAAGCATGCACCACTTTTTCCCAGCCCCTATTTATTAGTTTAAAGTCGATTCAATTATCTTTATTAAATTTGGATTCAAATTTCCTCACATGGGAAACATTCTCACACCCACCCCAAATGATACACAAATAAGTGGGACGAAGGGATCCCTACCTTAAGAAATAGATGATCAACACCACCTCCTTTCACCAAACAGGGGGTGCTCAAAGCTCCAGGGAAACATGATCCAAGGGTGCAACACAGACACATGGATCCTCAGGGAATAATGGTTCTGGGGATGACCGGTTGTAAAATTAAAGGGATATGTACAAGAAATAAAGGTTATCATCTTTAGAAATGCCACATCCTATTTCAACATAAGAAAAAATTTCAAAATCAATTAAAGTCGGATCACGATCGAGAATATGCATTTTGTCTATTTAAGAACCTATTGACCATTAGAGATTTAAAGATATATTTTACTTCCTTTGCAGAAGCTTAAAAAACACTTAAACATGGTTTTATACTCATTTTACATCAAATAAAACTTTAAAGGGGGGAATTTGGAAAACTGGGAAATGCTGGAAATTTTGAAAAAAAAAATCGAAATAACCCATCATTAGGTGAGTCACTATCGTGAGTAACAAGTCGGTGAGTCACCGATGGATGAATCGCCACTAGAAGAGTCACCCGTGTGAGCTACCGGTGATGAGCTACTGATGGAAAGTCACCGTTCGGTGATTCACCATTTAGTGAGTCACTATTCACCGAGTCACCATTCAGTGAGTTTCCATTCAGTGAGGCACAGTTTGATGAGTCACCATTTGGTGAGCTACTTTTCAATCAGTCACCATCGCGACTCACCATCATTTCCCACCATCAGTGACTCACCATTAGCAACTCACCTTCAGTGTGTCACTATTGTGAGTCACCAATGCAACTCACCATTGGGATGACCTACATTTTCCACCTTCTAGTGGACGACTCACTGTCAGATGGGACACCATTGGAAAAACTGTATTTTTTAAAAACTCTTGAAATGAGCTACTATGACCTTCGATAACACCTCAAACACTAGGTTTTCACAAAGTAATGAATTAGGGAGGTCTGATACATTACATCATATACCACTCAAACTATTATTTCCCTCGATAATTAAAAACCAACCAATAATAAATATGCGTCCAAACAACCACCCCATAAGATACCTCTCAAGGATCTTGATATACTTGAAACACTGCTACAATTTGGACATCCCATGGACCAAAAATAAACCAGCTTGTGTTGTGCGAAAGATGGAGTGAAACCTTAACATCCCAGAACGACTACTCTAACACCTACCACAATAACTGACCACAAGACACACCACACAAGCACCAAAATCTATACTATTGGGACATATGAATTATGGAATTCCTTCCTCCATGCCAAGATACTATCTGCTCTGGGTAGAACATACTCCCCCAAACAAGTTTAATCACATCTCAATTAATGTATCTTGATTAGGAATCTAGTCTCCCCATTTCCAATTTCAGGAATTTATTGCACATCATGAAACAAGGAAACAACTCATCTCATAACAAGTAAGGTTCAAGCATTACATTGCATAGGGAAACACAACAAGGAAAAAATCAGAAAAACATTGGGTATTGGGCATGCATTTGCGTATCTATTTCCCAAGTACTCCTCTCCAGGCCACCATGCATCCATAATACACGAACCAAGGGAATGGTCTATCCATGAAGGACCTTCTCCTAATGATCGTGGATCTCTAATAGCTGCTCCACGAACTTCACATCAGCTATGACATCCAACTCTCCCCAGTCAATGTAATGAGATTCATCATGAAGATACTGACGAAGCTAGGAGATATGAAAGACATCACGAACCTTCTCCAATTATAGTGGAAGCTCCAACTGGTATGCCACCTTGCCAAATCACCCCAAAACCTCAAAGGGTCTGATGAACCTAAGATAAAGCTTTCTCCCTCTGTCAAACCTCTGATTCCCACATCAAGGGGAAACCTTCAAGAATATATGGTCCCTAACCTCAAACTCCAAAGGCCTCCTCATGCGATTATAATACCACTTCTGTTGGTCATGTACTACTTTCAACCTCTCAAGGACACGATGAACCTTCTCTGTCATGCTCTTCATGACATTAGGACCAAGATTAGCTATCTCCCCAAACTCTTTCCAGCAAAAAGAGAATGACATGATCTTATGTACAATGTTTCAAATGGATCCATGCCAATGGAAGAGTGATGGCTATTATTATAGGAAAACTATACCAAGGGAAAGTGTCACACCCACAATCCAACAAGGTCTAAGATGCATACCCACAACATGTCCTCCAACATTTGGATGGTTTGCTCTATCTTCCCATCTATTTGAGGGTGCAAAGAAATGATGAGGCGTAATTGAGTGTAAAAAGAATACTACAATCCCTTCCAGACTCGTGAGGTGAAACATGTATCCTAATCTGAAATAATGGATCTTGGAACTCCATGGAGCCACACCACCTCATCCACATACCTCCTAGATAAATAATCCACTACACCCGACTCCTTAATCGCTAAGAATTGATCCACTTTTGTCAGCCGATCCACTACTACCCAGATGACATCGCAGCCTCCCTGGGCCTTGGGTAATCATGCGATGAAATCCATCGAGATATCATCTCATTTCCACTCGGGGACATATAAGGGATAAAAAAACTACCAGGTACAAAATGCTCATGCCTTTACGTGCTGGCACACTAAGCACTTCACCACAAACTCCACCACTGCGCACTTCATCCCGAGCCACCAAAACGACTCCCTTATGTCATGGTACATTTTATAAATTATTGGGCGTGCCATTGATGGTGAGCTATGAAACTCACAGAGGAATCCCTTATGCATTTCCATTAGAAAAACAACATTCCGTAGAATATCATCCAATTATGACCATCCTTTATCCATCACCTTGTAGGCATTAAATTAAAATGAAAACACATCTTCCATGATGTCAGTAAATTAACACATCACGGGCGATGATTTCATTTTTAGAATAAAAGAGAGAGAAGAAGTTTGATGATGGATATTCCATTCACACTATATAATTAATGTATATAAAAGATATTTTAGTTTTTTTTAACATTTGGATATCAGAGGTGAGGACAGAATCAGAAAATAAAATAACTTGAAAAGAATATAAAAGAAAAGAAAGTGGATTTTACCTCTTGAATCCTTATTCTTGAGAACCTCCTTAGGGGGATTGGTTTTGGTCTTTTGATGAGACCAAAGGATCATGGATGTGGGGGATGGCCTTGGGAATATATTTGAGTATAATTTGGACAAGGCTCAAATTTTGAGATGTGTAAGAAGAAAAGGTGGTGAGGGTGGTATTTATAGTAGAGGATAGGGGCATTTTTTCATTATTTTACTCATTAGTTTATTATTTTAACTCAAGAATATGAATAGTTTAAGAATTATAACTAAATATATCAAAATAATTAAGGATGGTTTGATATTATGGTTCTTACATCAATGATGACTCAAGGAATAGTGTACTTAACTTATAATGTATATATACTATAAATTACCATATTTTTCAATTCACAAAAAATTATACTATTTTAGAAAAATCCAAAAAAATTCAAATGAACCATTTTTCGACATGTAGAATTAAAAAATGGAATCTATTTTTGGAAAATAATTTTCAAAATTTTCAAAATTTAATTTTTAATTAAAATCAACATTTATTCAAAAAATTCCCATTTTAAAATTTTAACTGATTTTATAGAAGCATGATAAATTAATTAAGGTTTCATAAAATCATATTATAATCGTAAGACAATAAAGTATTAATTTATAAATCTATTTTATGAAAATAATTTTTATTTAAAATCATTATATTAATTATAAAATTATAATTAAATATTTATAACTTAAAAAAATAAACACTTAATGTAAAATTTCTAAAATATGTATTTACTTATTCCAAGATATATATATATATATATATTATATTTTTATATATAAGATACCCATATTTTATTAATATGTTCATAGGTGAGGTTACTATTCTATTGGCTGGTTTACTATTCATAAGGGTTGTATTACTATTCCAAAGGTCATGTTTCTATTCCAATGGTTTAGGTTCCTTAATTTCTAGGAATAATTCTTATTTCATTCATTGTTCATTTTTTGAAAAAAAAATTATTGTGTTCTCTATGTTATTTTATGTGATTTATACTACATAACATAATTATAAGAAGGGAATTTTCATTGATACAATTCTAAGTTGTTACATTTATAGTGAACAAACGAAAAATGAAAGAGAAGAAATCTAAGTCTAAATCTTCTTCACACCCTTCTAAGAAGAGGAAGATCATGGGGAAAGGAAGGGAACATGATTTTTTCTATTTCACATGTGGTAAGAAGGGCCACTGAATGAAAAAATGCACCCATTCAAAGAAGCAAGGGAAAACTTTAGGTGCATTTGTTATCAAATGAAATTCATCTGTTTCTACAAATTGGCAATTAGATACAGCTTATGGTGCTCAAATGTGGATTCAAACATAGAAACCAAGTATATTTAGAATGTTTGGTCAATGGTAGGTAGATCTATGAGAATCCAACATAGCTAAACATGTTGTTTTATCTATTGGGGACTACCACCTCATGTTTCCAACCGAAATGATCTTGGGTTTTAAAGGATTTTAGTATGTGACATATGTTAGCAAAAATATAATTTTTATATCTAGACTTTATAAGGAAGGATTTATTTTCAAATTTGGGAATAAATGATTCTTATTTTGTAAAGATAAAAAAATTTATTTTAAGGAACATTTAAATAAAAGTTTTTATTTGTTGGATTACATGAACCAAGTAATAAAAATCGATAACAAAGTTACTTCACATGGCTCATACCACATCCAAATTTGGCATCACCATCAAGGTCATTTAAATGAAAAGAACTTAACTAAATTACATCAAGATGGATATTTATATTATTTTGAACTAAAACCACTTCATATATGTCATAGATGTTTACAAAGAGAAATGAACAAATCCCCATTTAGTGGTAAAGGTGAAAGGGTTAAAGAGTTTCTTAAATTAGTTTATACCAATGTGTGTGGACCATTTCCTATTGAATCAAGGATTGGGTACTCATAATTTATAACTTTTACCGATTGTTTTAGTAGATATGTATGTGTCTACTTAATGAGGTATAAGTTAGTATATTTTGAAAAATTGAAGGAATATAAGAATGAAGTTGAGAACCATATTGGTAAGAAAATTAAGAAACTATCCTTAGAACATGGTGGGGAACATCTTAATCAAGACTTCGTTGATTAAATATGGGAGTTTGAGATACTTTCCCTACTCACTCCTCCATACACACCTCATTGGAATGGTATAAGTGAAAGGAAGAACCACACCTTATTGGACATGGTATATCAATGATGAGTCATGTGAATCTTCCATTATCCTTTAGGGGATATGTGTTACAAACAACTTCACATATACTAAACCAAGTACAACCTAAATCTATAAATGGTATTAAATATGAATTTTGGAGTGGAAGAAAATCCATGTTGTTTAATTTACATGTGTGGGGTAGTGAAGCATTTTTTAAGGCCTCTTTAGGTAATAAACATGCACCTTGATGCAAAAAGTATACTTTTATAGGATACCCTAAAGAAATGAGGGGATATTACCTAAATGGACCCTTAGAAAAGTTGAAATACAAACCATATTCCTTGAGAGGGAGCACAATAATAAAAGAGATAGTGGGAGAAAGATAAACTTCAATGAAGTTTAGGCTTAAGGTACACAAAAGTTTGCACAATAATAGATTCCATAAATCCCAATGGAAGAAAAATCTATTCCAAAGACATAAGTACTATGTAGGAGTACAAGAGATGTCATAGAACCAAAATGGTATGTTTCTCTAGTCACTAAGGATAGTAAATCACTATTAATTTATAATAATGATCCTCTATCCTAAAAGAAAGCAGTAAGTTTCATATAAGATTCCATGTGGCAAGAATCCATGAATTTTGAAATTGACTTCATGTACTAAGGATGATTGGTAAGTCTACCCTTGATTTTCATTCACCTCCAAGTGCATCTCTGAGAATAAATCCATTATCTTCCACTTGTTGTTGGACTGATAAGCTGTCTGTATCGGATTCCTCCTGCTTAGTGCATCATCTACTTCATTTCCTTTACAAAGTGTGTAGGAAGTCTCAAAATCAAAAAAATATAGGTATTACACCCACTTTCACTTCCTTAGATTCATATTACATAGTGTAAAAATATGCTTCTAGACTTTATGGTTGGTGTACACCACAAAACTCTCTCCCTGGAAATAATGTCTCCAATGGTGCAATGCATGAAAAAATGCAGCTAACTCGAGATTTTTTGTTGGGTAATTACTATCATTTGGCCTCAACTTACGAGAAATGTATGCCATAAATCTATCTTATTTCATAAAAACAACTCATGGCTCGATACCTAATGCATTATAGTATACAGTTTAACTCCTTCCCGTATTTAGAAAAATCTGTATCGAAACTGAAGACAATATCCCTTTCATCTCTTGAAAGGAGATCTCACAAGAATATGACCATAAAAATTTCACACCCTTCTTAGTCAAGCCTGTAAGAGGAGCTGATAAGCATGAGATGTCCTGTATGAAACACTTGTAGTAATTTTATGGACCTAAGAAACTCCACACTTCAAAGACATTCTTGGGATATTCCCAAGAAACCACGGCTATCACCTTCTCTAGGACAAATGATACTCCAAACTCTAATATATTGTGACCCTGGAAGTGAATTTTATCCATCCAGAAGTGTCACTTTGTGAGCTTACCATATAACTGATGCTCTCTTAGTGTATCCAATATGATCTCAAGATGTTTTCATTATTGTGTCGATTGTGATAATACACGAAGATATCATCCAAGAAAACCACCACAAATGAATCTTGAAAAGGATGGAACACTCGGTCCATTAGTTCCATAAAGACTATTGTTGTGTTTTTGAGACTGGACGACATAAAAAAATAATTATATAGACCATACCTTCTATGAAAAGTTGTTCACTGTAGCGACCCTGATTTTTCTTAATTTACAATTACATCATTTTAATGATAAACAACATAATAGTATTACACATATAGGATTCTAAGGTTTAGTGTCTTGGGGAAATTAGGACCGTATATAACAATTACATCATCAAGCATAAAAATTTATTAATTTATTCTTCTCTAGCTTCTTATTGGCACTTTTCCTCTCCTTAGTACATGTATCCAGCTGAGGATATACATAAAAAGGGGTGAGATAAAAGCCCAGTAAAAGGATAGATAAGATGAATATAGAATGGGGTGATCATAATCATGACATAGGTAAAAGATCATGAACATGAAAGGAGCATAAATAAAAGACTTGAAATGTGGCAATGCATAAAAATGAAACATCATGTCTTTGTGGTTAACTACCACACATACTTGTGAACCAAGATTGAATCTTGTTCACACATAATTTCACATTTACTCATTAGATTCATCACTTTACCCAATGCATTGGAGAACTATATAATTCCGGGCGCACCCGTCACTTTGAAACATTCATATTGTGCTATATAATTCTGGGCGCACCCGTCACAACATAACATTTATCATTATCATGCTTGCCACATGGAACATATATCAAAAGTGAACATAACTAACCCATGGAAAGGAATGTGTTACATCTTATAAAAACACATTCATAAACTTTTGGTTCCCAAAGGAAAGAGGGAATAACATACATGTTACAAGAACCATCCACTTTGGAGTGAGAAGTAAAAGGTTTGTTCTTAAAGAAGAGTTCCTTTGGAAAATATTTTGTTTGACATAAATACCTGGTAAAAAAATTTATATCCCAGAAAAGGAATGAAAAATATGAAGAAATGATCTTTAAGGAGTAACCATATCAAAAATGGAGTGAAAGAGGGAGAACTCGAAGGAAGAAAGTTGGGTTCGAGAATTTCCCCTTACCTTGCATCCGAATGCTTCCTTCTCTTTAATGTCCTGTATAATGACATTATATTCATTAATTAGAAATACATAACCTTGTGTACATTATTACGGTTCATTATGGTTTCATTAAGTGATTTTATGTTCCTTTGGATGAGTTAAAGAGTTTAAAAACATTATTCGGGAATGTTTGTTTTTATGGTTTTCTTGAGTGGTTCACTTGTATTCTTAATTTTTTGTTCGGGTAGAACATGGGAAAACATCCCAAACTAATATTACAGGTTATTAATGACATTACAGAATTTTAAATTATCTTATAATGAGATATATTATATACCATGTGGATTAATCATTAGATAAAAATTAAATGAATATTTTTTGGGTTAATTTGCACGGTTTTCGTATCACAAAGAACTTGTTTTAATTTATCACTTAGAAATATGGCCATAAGTTAGTTCCAGAACATTAAATAGGAGATAATAAATATAAAATATTCTGGTTAAATGATAAAAATGGTTTCATGACTAGATCTGAAGGTAGAAATGGAAGAAGAAAGCATGTCATTCTTAAAGATGATAAATTAACACCTCACGACCAACATTCTCTTTAATAAAATAAAATGAAGAGGGAAAGGGGGATGGATGATATAATATCCCATGATAATAATAAAATTACACTAAATGTATAATAATGGAATTAAAATACCATTTGGATGAAGATAGGTTGGGAGATATCAAGAAATGAGCTTGACCTTGAAAGAAAAAAGTAATGGAGAAGAGGGAGAGAAATTACCTCATAAATCCTCCTCTTGAGATCCTCCTTAAGGAAGCTAGGATTGGTATTTTGATGAGACCAGAAGCTCTTGGACGTGGGATAGGGGATATGTAATATGTTTGGGAATATTTTAGATAAGGCTTGGAGCTTGAGAGGTGTGAGGAAATGTGGGTGTGAAGGGTGGTATTTATAGTGGAGGGGAGAGGCGTTTCCTTAATATAAAATTCATTAGTTTATTAATTTACCCTAAGACAGGGAATAGTGAGTCTTGATTGACCAAGAATATAAATTTTATCATGTGATCCCAAACCAAGTGGGCTTACATCAGTATAAAATCACACATGACTATATAATTAGCTTATTTGGCTTATTTTTCTAAATTACGGTATTTCACTATTCATCAAAAATTGAAGTATTTCAGAAAAATACCAAAAAATTACCCCAACCATTTTTCGACATGTAGAATCCAAAAATGAAGTCCATTTTTCAAAAATAATTTTATAAATATTATTAATTTAATATTTAATTAAAATCATAATTTACTTAAAAAAACAATTTTTAAAAGTTAAAACAGATTTTATAGTGCTTTCAAAAATTACATAGGGTCTTATAAAATTATCTAAAAACTAAAAGAAATTTTTTAGATAAATTATGAACACATTTTAGTAAAATACATTTTCTTTTAAATTAATTAATTAATTATAATTAATTATTTATGACTTACAAAATACCAAAACGTTTACTAAGGTCAAATTGTCACTTTCTAAGATGTCTAAATTTTATTTAATTATTCATGGGTAGGGTTACTCTTATGTATGATGATTTACTATTCATAAGGGTCATAATAATATTCATAAGTTTATGTTACTCTTCACTGAAAATTATTTTTATTTCATTAGACTCCAAAAATCATCTTGAACACAACTGTGTATGTTAGATTTTCGAAATTCAAAACACAGAAGTGACAAAGTTATGTTTAAAGGTCACTTAGCACTTATTAGTTCAATATGTTGTGTTTTCATGTGATTTTATGAAATAATTATAAGAAGGTAATTTCCATTGAAAAACTTTTGGTCGTTACATTCTTCCCCCCTTAAGAAATTTCGCCCCCGGAATTTCACTTTACACAAACAGGTGAGGGTGTTTCTCCTTCATTGCCTCTTTTGGTTCCAAAGTTTCCTCCTCAAACTTATGGTTCCTCCACAACACTTTGACAACATGGGTTGTCTTAATGCATAAAACCTTATCCCTCTGATCCAGAATCTTTACTAGCTGCTCCTCATAGGAGAGATCATCTTTCAGCTGCACCACCTCTGAGTTTAGTACATGTGAGGGGTCTGGTATGTACTTCCTCAGTAGTGATACATGAAACACATCATGAACTTGAGCCATATTTGGTGGAAGTGCAAGACGATAGGACACAACTCATATGCGGTCAAGGATCTCAAAGGGGCCAATATACCTTGGGCTTAACTTCCCTTTCTTACCGAATCGCATGACTCTCTTCCATGGAGATATTCAATGGAAGACTTTATCTCCAACGTCGAACTCCAAGTCCCTTCAACGGTTTTCAACATAGCTCTTTTGCTGACTTCGAGTAGATTTGATGTGTTTCTGGATGACTTGAACCTTCTCTATCATCTCTTGAACAAGATCGGGTCCAAGTAGCTTTCTTTCTCCAACTTAATCCCAACAGGTTGGAGTTCTACATCGCTTCCCATAAAGAGCTTCATACGGAGCCATATGAATACTCAAGTGGAAGCTATTGTTGTATGAGAACTCAACCAATGGAAGATGTTGATCCCAAAAACCTTTGAATTCAATAGAGAAGGCTCTTATAATATCTTCAATCGTCTGAATAGTCCATTCATATTTTCCATCAGTTTGGGGGTGAGAGGTCGTGCTGAAATTTAATTCGGTACTCAAAGCATGTTGAAGGCTCCTCCAGAATTTAGATGTGAGCCTAGGATCACGGTCAGAGACAATTGAGAGTTGAACACTGTGCAGTCTCACCACACCCTTCACATATATCTTCACAAGTTTTTCAAGTGAGAGATCTTCTCAAATACCAATAAAATGGGCAGTCTTGGTGATTTGGTCAACCACAACCCATATCGCATTATTTCCCTTTGATGTCTTCTGGAGACCCATGACAAAGTCCATAGAAACATTTTACCATTTCCACATGGGTATAGTCAATGGCTGCATCATACCTTTGGACTTTTGTCTCTCAACTTTAACTCGCTAACATACCAAGAACATTGATATATATTCCACAATCTCCTTCTTCATGCTATCCCACCAGAAGTGTTCTCGGAGATCACGGTACATTTTGGTACTCCCAGGATGGATAGATAATGTTGAGCTATGTGCATTATCCAATATCTCCTTCTTTATCCCAGGTGATAAAGGCACACAAAGATGCATTCCAAACCGAATCACACCATCATCATTGATATGGAACTCTTGCAGCTTCACATCCTTTACCGCATTCACCCTCTTTTGTATCTCCACATCATCCCATTGTGCTTCCTTAATCTTCTCCTGGATGGATGGTTGTGCAATCATTTGGGAAAGGTAGGATGTATCCCCTGCCTTTATGATTTCCAAAACCATTATTTTAATATCCAAGAATATAGGGTCTTTCTCAATCTGCAACATGGATAGAGTATCAGGTTCTTTTCTGCTTAGATCATCAGCTACCTTGTTTGCCTTTCTAGGATGATAGTGAATAGATCAATCGTAATCCTTGATTAGCTCTAACTATATCCTTTGATTCATATTGATCTCCTTTTGTGTGAATATATATTTTAGGCTCTTGTGGTTGGTGTATATGTCACACTTCTCTCCATAAAGGTAGTGCCGCTAGATTTTCAAGGCAAAAATCATGGCTGCTAGCTCTAGATCATGATTTGGGTAGTTCTGCTCATGGATCTTCAACTGTCCTGAGGCGTAGGCTATCACCTTGTCATTTTTCATGAGTACACAACCCAAGCCTTTCTTTGAAGCATCACTGTATATCACAAAAAATTCTCTAATTTTTGGTAGTGTGAGTACAGGTGCAGTGATCAGCCTTCTCTTTAGCTCCTTGATGCTTCCCTCACATTCTTCCATCCAGACATACTTTACCCCTTTCCTTGTTAACTTATTTAGCAGGCTTGACAATCGTGAGAAATTTCTCACAATACGATGGTAGTACCCAGCTAATCCAAGAAAACTACGGATTTATGTGACAATATAGGGACCAGACCCTTCCTCAATTGCCTTAGTTTTTGAAGGATCCACAGAAATTCCCTCACTTGGGATCACATGTCCCAAGAACGTGACTTGTTTCATCCAAAAGTCACACTTTCTGAACTTGGCGTACAACTTCTCCTTTCTTAATGTCACCAAAAAATGTCTTAGATGTTCTTCATGTTCCTCCTTTCTCTTGAAGTAGATGAGAATATCATCGATAAACACTACCACAAATTTGTCGAGGTAATGTATAAAGACTCTATTCATAAAATCCATGAAGATTTCAGGGGAATTAGTAAGTCCGAAGGGCATCACCAAAAACTCATAGTGCCCATACCTTGTTCGGAAGGCAGCCTTCTGAATATCTTCCTTCTTCACCTTTACCTGATGATATCCATAATGAAGATCCACCTTTGAGAAGTATTGAGCACCTCTTAGTTGACCAAAAAAGTCATCAATCCTTGGAAGAGGATACTTGTTATTTTATGGTGATATTGTTGAGTTCCCGATAATCGATACACAGCAACATTGTTCCATCCTTCTTCTTTACAAAGAGCACTGGTGCACCCCAAGGTGATGCACTAGGGCGTATGAACCTTTTGTCCAGATTCTCTTGCAGTTGCTTCTTTAACTCCTCCAGTTCTATAGGAACCATCCTATAGGGACACTTTGAGATAAGAGTAGCTCCGGGTATGAGTTCAATTGAGAACTCTACCTCACGATCCGAGGGAATTTGGGGTATCTCTTCGGGAAATACATCACCATATTCCCTCATGATGGGAATTTCCTCAAGGTTGGCACTTTACTTAGACTCAACCATTTGGGCGAGGTATGATTCTTCATAGGGAATCAACACCCACACCATTGAATTATTTTTCTGAGGAGATTAATGATCTTCCTTTCATTTGTAGAGAAGCATGGGATGGTTCGTAATATGAAAAGATATTTCCATTTCTCGATAGTTGTATGTGCTCTATATAACGAGAGTCAATCCATTCCCATTATATCATAGAATTATTCCAAGGGAAGAATTATCAGATTTTCCGGAAGAATCTTTCCACATACACTAATAGGAGAAGATTCAAACCCTTGGGTTGCAATTATTACACCACTTGGTGTTTTTACATATATCTCTTCTTCAAGGTTTTGGGGATTCGATTCTATAGTTCTAGCAAACTTTCAAGATATAAAGAAATGCATAGAACCAGAATCAAATAAGACTTTTTCCATTATTGAGTGTATGGGAAGTGTACCTTGTACGAATTAATTATCATGCTACACCTCTGCAGTAGTGATGGCATAAGCCTTCCCTTGTTTGTTTGTCTTTGGTTGCTGTTCACGCTGATTAACCTCGAGAACTCGAGGTTTAGTGTACTAGTTTGCATAGTGCCCTAGCTCCCTATAGTTGTAGCATTGAACCATGAGTGGTTCTCTCCTTTCATCAGCTACATTCTCCTTCCCTTTCATGTATTTTCGAAACTCTTGATCATGGTGTCCTTATTTCCCACACTTGAAGAATTTCCCTATCCCTTTGAGGCAGTTCCCATGGTGAAACTTCCCACATTTTTGGCATGTGGGTCATTGATTTTTTTTCCCACCTTTGTCATTAGATCCACCATCTTAAAACTCCATATTTCTTTTCCTATCACCATATCCATGGGACCATTATCAAAACTCCATCTCCAATTTGAGAGCACACCAAAAAACTTCTTCATAACTCCCAAATTCTCGAATTGCAAGAGACTTTCGAAGGTGTGGTTTTTCTCCACTAAAGAGTCTATCAATTTTTCTATCATTTTTGATAACAAAACATGAAGCATACCTTGAAAGCCTTTTGAAATCTTCTTGATAGCCTTAATGGCCCAAAGGCCTTCATTTTTTATTGATTTTTGATAACCCCCCTTTCAAGGGATGAGAGGGAACCCTTACAAGGCCCGTAGGCTCAGAGATTACATGGCCCGTAGGCTTAAGAGATTACATGACCCAAAGGTCTTAGGGAATTCAACCAGACTATCTACAAGGAACTACCCCTCCCCAGCATCTGCATCTTGATAGTATCTCTCCACCATTGCATGACTGTCTGGATAGGCTTCCCGTGCAAGCACAGGCTGGTACTAATGGCATAGCCATACCCTCTCATTCTAACAATCCATTTGGCTCTGTTCTGGTGATTGCACCTGCTCTGAATCCTCTTCTGGGGCTGCTCCTTTTTTGTAGTGTGTCTGGGGCCTACATTCATGTGGCCTGAAGGCCTTTCATTGGCCCTCACATAAGTTGTTGGCCTTATTTCTCCTGGATCCCACCATTTTCTAAAATAAAAAAGGTTAGAACAAAACATAAGTAAACAAGTCATGAATAACATATTCATTTAAAAAATTTATACCAAAAACATAACTTATGGGATCCCTATGTAAATATCTTTATGTGCATATTTGTACTTAGTCTCATGCTATAGATTTTCCCTAGGGTTCACTAATCCTAATTCCAAAATTAACTAAACCTTTCTTCTGATACCAACTATAGAGACCCTGAATTTTATTAAATTACAATTACATCATTTTAAAGATAAAAAATATTATAGTATTACACATAGAGGATCCAAAGGTTTAGTGTCTTGGGAAAACTAGGACCGTACATAACAATTACAACATCAAGCATTTTTTTTTAATTTCTTCTTCTCTAGCTTCTTATTGGTAATTGTACTCTCCTTAGTACATGTAGCCACCTAAGGATATACATAAAAAGGGGTGAGATAAAAGCCTTGTAAAAGGATATATAAGAAGAATATATCATGGGGTGAGTATAATCATGACATAGGCAAAAGATCATGGACATGAGAGGAGCATAAATAAAAGACTTGAGATGTGGAAATGCATAAAAATGAAACATCATGTCTTAGTGGTTAACTACCACACGTACTTGTGAACGAAGCTAGAATCGTGTTCACACATCATTTCACATTTACTAATAAGATTCATCACTTTACCCAATGCATTGGATAGCTGTATAATTCCGGGCACACCCATCACTTTGAAAAATTCATATTACGCTTTATAATTCCGGGTGCACCCGTCACATCATAACATTTATCATTATTACATGTTAAATTGAAGTTTGGGTAGAACAAGGTTAAACATACAGAAATAATATTACATGTTATTAATAAAATTCCAGAATTTAAAATTATCTTATAATGAGATATATTATATTCCATGTGGATGAATCATTAGATAAAAATTAAACGAATATTGTTTGGGTTAATTTGGGCGGTTTTTGGATCACAAAGAACCTGTTTTAATTTATCACTTAGCAATATGGCCATAAATTAGTTTCAGAAATATAAATAGGAGATAATAAATATAACATATTCTGTTTCAACTATAAAAAAGGTTTCATTACCAGATTTGAAGGTAGAAATGGAAGAAGAAATCATGTTGTTCTTGAAGGTGATAAATTAACACCTCATGAACTACATTCTCTTTAATAAAATCAAAGGAAGAGGGAAAGGGGGTTGGATGATATAATATCCCATTAGCATCATAAAATTATAGTAAATGTATAATAATAGAGTTAAAATACAATTTGGATAATGATAGGTGGGGAGAGATCAAGAAATGAAATTGAACTTGAAAGAAAAAAATAAAGGAGAAGAGAGAGAGAAATTACCTCTTAAATCCTCCTCTTGAGATCCTCCTTAAGGAATCTAGGTTTGGTCTTTTGATTATACCAGAAGATCATGGATGTGGGAGAGGGGCTAGGGGAGATTTTTGGGAAGAGTTTATAGAAGGCTTGGAGCTTGAGAGGTGTGAGGAAATGAGGGTGTGAAGGGTGGTATTTATAGTGGAGGGAGAGGGGTTTCCTTAATATAAAATTCATTAGTTTATTAATTTCCCCTAAGACATGGAATAGTGAGTCTTGAATGACCAAGAATAGTAATTTTATCATGTGATCCCTAACCAAGTGGGCTTACATCATCATAACATCACACATGACTCTATAATTAGCTTATTTATCATATTTTTGTAAATTACGGTATTTCACTATTCATCAAAAATTCATGTATTTCAGAAAAATCCCAAAAATTTACCCCAAACATTTTTCAATGTGTAGAATCCAAAAATGAAGTCCATTTTTCAAAAATAATTTTCTAAATATTATTAATTTGATATTTAATTAAAATCATAATTTACTAAAAAAACAGTTTCTAAAAGTTAAAACTGATTTTATAGTGCTTTCAAAAATTACATAGGGTCTTATAAAATTATCTAAAAACTATAAGACATTGTTTATATAATTTATGAACTCATTTTAGGAAAATAAATTTTCTTTTTAATTAATGAATTAATTATAATTATTTATTTATGACTTACAAAATACCAAAACGTTTACTAAGGTCAAATTGTCACTTTCTAAGACGTATAAATATTATTTAATTATTCATGGGTAAGGTAAATCTTATGTTGGATGATTTAATTTTCATAAGGTTCATAATACTATTCCTAAGGGTATGTTACTATTCACCAAAAATTATTTTTGTTTCATTAGACTCCAAAAATCATCTTGAACACAACCGTGTATTTCAGATTTTTGAAATTCAAAACCCATAAGTGACAAACTTATGTTTAAAGTTCACTTAGCAGTTATTAGTTCATTATGTTGTATTTTCATGTTATTTTATGATATAATTATAAGAAGGGAATTTCCACTGAAAAACTTTGGGTCCTTACATTCAAGGTATTTATTATGCTCTAACACACACATGATGATAACCAGATCTCAAATCAATCTTTGAGAAGACCCAAGATCCTTGGAGCTGGTCAAAGAGATCATCTATCCATGATAGAGGATACTAGTTCTTAACCATTAGGTTTTTCAATTTCTAGTAATCCACATATATCTTGAGAGTTTCATACACCCTTTTTACAAAAAGAACTAGAGAACCTCATAGAGAAGTACTAGGTCGGATGAAACACTTTGCCTCTAAATCCTCCAACTGCCTCTTGATCTCATACATAGTATTAGTATCCATAATGTTAGTAGGAATGGATATCGTTGCAACTCCTAGAACTAGATCGATAGAGAACTCTACCTATCTCACTGGAGGAAATCCTGAAAATCCATCTGGAAAAGCATCACTAAAATGATAATCCAATATAAGGAAATCTACCTAAAAAAGTTCCCTGATCTTCCAGATAAAAACTCACAATATGGGTTGTCATTCCACCCATCCCACAATGTTCAGGTCCATCTCAAATCACCTATACATCCCATTCACCCTTGTGAATAAACTCTCCACCCTCTAGTGATGTGAAGATCCCCCTACAATGATAGAAATCAATGAAATTATGAAAGGATACCATCCGGTTTGTCCTAAGAATGATGTAAAAACCTGTCATCTCAAGGAAAAAGAGTCCCCATACAAACTGACACTCACTAATCTAAAGGGTTAACTCCCTGAATTAACATAAATCCAATTTTATAATCCCCAATAGAGTATAAAGTGTCATGAATCCATAAAAAGTATAAACACTAAGCTCAATGATCTCCATAATGGGCACCGATATAAAGCTATGTGAATCTACTATATCAAAAATTATAGAAGCTAAAGTATAGGATACTAGATTAGTACCTTTTATAGTAGAAGGTCCAGGATCCTACTCCTAAAGGTTTTACTACACTATGTATATCTATCATGAACCATGGACCTATGATACTGTCTAGCTACCCTGAGCAGATCCACTATGTTGTCACTATAAAATTGGGGTCTGACTACCACGACCACAACCACCACCTCAGCCTAATCATCCAATTGTACTCCATCTCCCTACCTGATGAGAATATAATGACCCCACTCATGATCATGGAGTCAGTTTAGAGCCTCTCTCACTGGCTTCCAGGGGAAAAATTCTTCATATGCTTTGTAGATTTCCCATATTACTGTAGGATCAACACTCAGTTGGGTCACTCATACATTATGGCCTCGCATATCTTGGCCTACCGCATTGGTAGCACCTCACCTGGATACCTGAGTATATTCTCTTACTAATAATATCATCATGCAGAAGCTCCATACAATTCTTCCTACAGTAGGATGATGCATTACCAGATCTAGGTTTCGAACCACTACAGCTCGCACCTCCAGCCTTTCTTAGGTAATGCTTTATGATAAGTTCCTGAATCACTATTAAAGAAATGGTAGTCAGTCAAAATTCATTGACCTAATATTGTATTTCATACCTGAGACCATCATAAAATTTCCTATATTTCGATAGCTCATCACCTATCAGGATAGGTGTGAAGCGCTGGAGCTCAGTAAAATGGGCTGAATATTCCATAATTTATAACGTGCCCTTCTCTAGATGCAAGAACTCCTGGGCTCTATCAGCCCTCAACGTCTCAAGATATAATTAGTCATAGAATTATGTATGAAAATACATCCAATCCTTCTCCCAATGATGTTATTTCTAAGTAATTACATCCCACCATCTCTTGGAAGAATCACATAACATGTACATAGCAAGCTTTACACTCATTTTAGGAGTTGTATTTAGATGCTCAATGATAGATAGCATGGCCTATAAACATGACTCCCCATCTTGTGGTCTTCCATCCCTTGAAAACATGGGTGGATTCTACTACTATAACACATGTTTAAACTCTTCCATAGTTAGGGTAGGGTGTGGTGCTCCCTGAATGATCTTCATGAAATTTAATAACCCCTCACATAAATGTTCCTTGGTACCTATTTCTAATATAACTACTGGTGTCATAGATAGCACTACTAGAGGATCCACTGGTATCCCATGTCCCACCACCTCTAGGGTATGGTCATCTCCACCCTCTTTGTGTATTACTGGAGTACAGCACAATGACATACCTCTACAAATGTCAATCACATGCCTTAGATCAATATTTTTATCAAAGATAATAGTTTAAAAGCATAGGTATTTCAATAGGATAGGTACAAGCCTTCCTATATAATAAAACACCCCTCTACCTACTCCATGATTTAGGTCTGGGTGGCGTATAGATAATATATAAGTAAGAGATACTACCTACTGCCTGATACTAAGGTTGGGACTGGGTCAAGTTCTCTGCATCAAAAAATTTCAATTTCCAATTCATTTTCACCTGAATTTACATATTCCTTTTCACATTTATATCACATTTATATCACATTTACTTTATATAGGATTAACCAAATGATTCTCCAAATTCTGATCCATGAGGGCCCATAATCCTTTGGAATCAAAGTTTGGTTCTATTCTACCTCACACCAAAACATGTTCCAAAATACCTATCATAATAACAGTTATATTTATCACGGATCCTATCAAAAAAACATGCAATAAGTAATGCATCCTAAATGTCATGGAATAATGCCTAGAAAGTGGTTATTTTATAGTTCCTAACCTAATGAATGATATGGAATACCCTCACATCATCGGTTTGTAATAAAATACAACCCATAATCACATAAATAATAAAATCACAATTCAGTTGCATCACCCAACGGTGAAATCAAGTCAACTGTAACAGTCAAAATCTATAAAATAGTAATTTAATTTGAGGCAATTTGGTTTTTTCCGATATTTGTGTTAGCCATGTCCAGGAATAGTTTGTTACCAAACTCCAATTCCTTATTATCCCTTTCTATTGTCTCCAAATAGTAAAAAATACAAAAAAATAACTTTCCTCTAATACCACTTAGTAACATCCCAAACATGGATGTCACTTAATAGTGCCCCGACCCCATTTCCCACATGGCCTCAACCGCACCCCCCCAAATGTTAGAGGCTAAAGACTAGAAGTGAGGGCCTAGTTGTGCCTGTGGAGAGACTATTCCCTCATCAAAAAGTGAACCATAATAAAATATCAACAATATGCAAGTAGTGAAAGAAGTATAATATCCAGATAAAAGAAAATAGCGAAAGAGTGATATATAAAAAAGCCAGAAGTCATATTACATACAAGATGATGATTCTTGGCATATGACTCTAGTAAATCATTCAAAAAATGTATACAAGGTAGATATAAAATTCATGTAACAAAAGTAAAAAAATTCCAAAATTATCCAACTAGCATCATGATCCTTAGCTCGGTACCATTCTCCCCTACTCATAAATAGAAATCAAGATCTTTTAAAAAGTCCCTTGACTATATCCATACCTACAATTATATAGATGTGGGTGCCCAAAGCCATCCCAAACAGGGTGTAAAATATAATCCCAAAAAGAAAAGCACCCAAAGTATGTGGCATCCAATCAGTGAATATATATATATATAAACAATGTGTAGGAAAATATAACAAGTAAAGGAAGTACTCAAAAATGGACATCCTATAAGTCCAGGTTCACATTTTATAAGAAAATAATTTAATAATTTTCATTTAAGAAAAATTCCCTAGTTTAACATTTAGGACTGTGACAATTATAATCATGCTCATTTTAACATTCATATCATTTAATAAACCAATCTAGGGACCTAGAATAAATCTCGTAATCCCCCATAATCACACACATAAAAGGATGCCTAAACAAGACATACCTCCAATGGATTAAAGGCCTTCATTTTTTTTATTGATTTTGATAATCTACCTTTCAATGGGTGAGGTGAAACCCTTACAAGGCCTGTAGGTGTAATTATTACCTGGCCCGTGTGCCTTAGAGGAATTCATTGCCCATAGGATTCAAACATTAGAAGGAAAGGGCTAGGGACATATAATTCATTCCATATTTTATTAAACCATTCCAATTACAATTCAAAATTCATATTTCAATTAAACATACAATTCAATTAACCAATTGAAATCATTGTTAAACATACCTAGATAAGGGGTAAAGGGAACACCCTAAAGAATCCAACTCATAATCCATCAAATGGACCTTTTAATTTAACAACACACCCAAAGGGGTGGTTCTGTTTTCAAGGTATTCAACCTATAATTATTCAATGGTGGGCTATTTAAATCCATAGGCCATGATAAACAATTCAATTCAAGGATTAAAACTCATTTAAAGGGTGGCACTCCAAGAATTGGGTGTGCATCACAACAATGTATATATAACCACATGATGTTAAATGAAATGCATGAGACCACCTATAATAGGTCCATAGTTGATATATCATCCAGTATCAGCTCTTGATTCGGCTTAGAGCAGTAGAAAATCAAATAACGGATGAATAACATAATAATAGGGGAAATTATCTTTCACCTAAATAGCATAGCCAATACCAAAACAAATGAAGAATGATACAAAAGGAATCGATAACTCACTGATATTGATCCAATGTGATGAGTGGAACTTGAATCGGAGATTGAACGTAGGAGATACTTCAATTACTAGAATAGACACCAAAGAGGTGTTCCAAGGGGGTCAGTTTCTATGTGGGAGGATAATGAAAATAGGGTTTCATTAAATAGATTAAATAGAGGGGAAATTAGAATTTCACCCAAAATATGGGGTCGTGCTATTTAAGAACATGGTTTCCAAACCATGCGCCAATCGTGCATGGTTAGTTATAGTTAAGGGGGAACCTACATGGTTTGTTCACTTGGTTTGAATAAACATACATAAATCATGCCAAAAACCACAGTAAGAATTGTAGACAACGCCACATGGTCGTAAAACCCAAACCGCATGGTTTGGTATAACTGTGAGGCCTTCCCTTTCTCTCTTTCCAAAACTCACACAATTTATTATACTGTTCAACATGCCTCGTATAGTTTAAACTAATAGTTTTACAAGCTTAGTTGAACCCAAAACTTAGGTTTCAGGCTCCGAAATAGCTTTGGACACCCCCGATACCCCCATAAACTCCCAGGGAATTCACAAAAGGCCACATTTAAACATTTAGAATGAGAATTTATGGGAAAATAAAATATTTTTACCTCAAAGAAGAACTTGGTTCTTACGCCCATATCAAATAAACAAAAGGTCTAGTAACTAATATAAAGATTACATATTCAAAAAATTGGATGCATTTTTCCATTGATTTTTTTTATATCCACCATGAATACACTATGAAGAAAAGCCTGCTACTCATTTAAAATAATCATTTGAAACTTGCCAACAATACATCTATTCATGTAATATCAAGTTAAATATCATGTAAGAAGCACGAATCAAACCAATGAAAATAAATAAACATATCCAAGATAGAAAATAGTGTAAATAAATAAATAAATGACAAAAAATCCACAACTAATATTGAATGGTTTTCAACTCTAGAGGATTACATATATATTAGATCTCCTATCTTCATGACCACCATGATCATTGTGATTATATTTGATGTGTAAATTATTTTTACATTCACAAGTATTCCCTTGAATAAGTGTTCATGTATGGGTGAGTATAAAAATACACAGTAGAATAACCCAATTTAGATACTTTTTATACATAACAATAAACTGATAAAATTATAGTCAAATTTTCATCTTAATATATGGAACCTCCTGGGATCATTTCTATTCCAACAACATCAGGAGTTTAATCTCATAATGGGATTTCATACCCAAATCCTACCATAATCATCATTTCCCAAATAATAATTCTTATAGATATTTCCACTAAAATAGGGCCCCAATGACCACCCCCTTATCCATGAGGATTCACCAACTCATCGTGCAGTATAATAAATATGACTTGGCCATTGGGATAATGTGTAAGAATCCTATCCCACATAAAATAATATGATTCAAAGGGGTACCTGACTCCATATATAGAGATCCATTGATAAAAGTGTTACTCAAATGGGTACTGAAAACAGATCAATAATATAGAGGAATCTTTTGATGCGAATCATAGTGATGGTCATAGGGGTAAATGAATATATATATCTCCACTTAATCCCCACTCATACCCACCAGAACCCTCAAATTGGTGTCTGTAACTTTATAATAAGAAGCATAACGTGATTATCACCTACAATTATATCACAAAAACAATATAAAATCATCAAGGAATCGTGCATCAATATGTCATGGATAATGATATCTCATGATGAAATCCATAGCATTGCCTATAAAGATTTATAGAATCATCTCTATTATCTCATATGAGCTCATCAAATTTACTCATCAACTAACATCATTCATAGAAAATTATGTCATCATCGATATGAAATTTTGAAATTTTTAAACATCCAAAGACGACCTTAATTGATTTTAATTATTATTTAAACCCCTTTCATCATGATCTACAAGTAAAATTGAAAAAATTGATTATTCAAGAAAATAATGATAACTTCATAGGGATTTAAACATAAAAGTATAAATATGAGGTAGTTTTTTATAATATATTCCTATATATTAATTGTATTTTCACCTTTTCCATATTCATCATATTAAAATCATGATATACACATATGAAAATTCATGATAAAATAAAAACCCGTGATTTAAATACCAAAACCATAGAAAAATATGAAACTAATCAGAAATAATAATGAAAACAATGATTACAAAGTGGGTGACCTTCCTATAGTATTATTTTTTTTGGGTATCAGTCATCATAATGCCACCAGTGATCTGATTCCACTTTTGGGTATCAATCACCAAAATTCTATTGATTCTTTGATACCACTTATTGTGCTTAAAACACATATCTAGAATATTTCATCTGAATCCTCAAATAAAGAATATGGTCTTGATCATTCGAAATGTAAGGGAATCATAAAGTCAAAATCTAAAAGTAAGAATTACATGCACCACAACCACCACATCAAATCACCTCCATGACACACAATACTTTCCCCAACTCTCAAAAAAAATAGAATAATAAACTCCACAAAAATGGGACATGAGGATTAACATGGTTCGAAATTTTATCCTACTCCATGGGAGAACACATCAACTACATATTAAGGGAAATAAAAGGAAATATAATATCTGACATACAAGGGAACATTCTTCCAAACACCCTACCCAAACTCTAAGTTATTAATGAACCTTATTCTATCAATCCTACTTATAAATGGATGATGATTTTTCTAACACTTCCATGATATACCCCCAACGCATGCACTCCCATTATTCTTCCCACATATGGTAGGCTAAGGATATTTTTTATACTCCTTAGTCATTATTGTAACTCTAAATTATACTTCTTATTCTCCTTCTGGTCAACCACCCAAATGAGATATAACCTCTTACCTCTGACTTCAAAGTATTTTTAATATTAGTTATCTTCTATAACTCACTGAACAAGTGACCAAAGCTCATCTATTATAGATGAGATCCACTACATCTAGCTAATAGATATGGTACCACCACCTTTTGATCTATGTAGGAACCCCTATATTTATTCAAATCCACCATATCATGCATTTTCTTAATATTCTAAACTGGGTGAAAATTGAAATCCACTCTTATATAGCCCTATGATGATTCATACATACCCTTTGAAAGTTGACATGTTTTTATTAAGTAGACACCAGGCTTAATCTTGAATGATCTAGTTTCTCATTCTAAACGTCATCATTGAGAACAGGTAGTCATGTCTTTGACTCCACTACTTTATTTGAAACTTCTTTTCCACATTTAAAACTCTTTATGTGTCACTCCCCTATGAATTTTCATGGACCCCATGTAAATGTGTTCATAACCAAATTCCATTCTACATTCCAAAACTTATTCATTACTACTACTATCATTATTGACCATCAAGGTGCTTAGTGAGATGCCTCCATCTAGTTCTTCTAACTATACTTCCATAATTTCTTGTTTCAGAAGAGTCAAAATTTTAACCAAAAAACATTTATCACATAAACACCTAATAATATCATACTTGAGAATTATTTTCAAAGGATAAGCCTAATAATATCCCAGATTAAGACTGATCTCATGGTATCACCAAGTCCTATAGGACAGTTCTTCATCTATCATCCCTTTTTAGTTTGAACATAGTCCTCCACCATGATTTTTATCATCCAATCCCTACTGATACAAATATACCCTACAATTCTTGACTTTGAAAAATCATTCTATTTCCAAAAAACAAATCAAATTTATCTATGAATTTTAATCTATAACAATCACTCTAAGAACCAAAAAATTGTTTGAACACTATCAATAATCCATTTAATTATTCCATTTCTCCACCATCAATTTCTTTCACAATCTGGTAGACCCTTTTCCCCCAAACACTCTTCTCCTAGTTGATACTTCTGTCAGCTCCATGTTTTGGAACCGAATCCCACTACTTCTAGATACTTGTAATTGCACTAATTTATATATTTAGGTTATTCAACATTCATAAGAAAATGAGAAGTTACTTTATTTACTAAGCAATGAAACCTAGTGTACACCCTAAAACATTTGAAGAAATAACTCATATCAGTACAACATATTTCATAACTTCTTTCATAATTCCATATTACTAATCTTCTGATTATTTTAGCTTTGGTGACACCATAGAAACTAAAATCTATCAGAAACTACTCTTATGGAATGTTTGGTATCTTCAAACTGATGAACTCCCTAGAAAATTCGAAACATTCTCTAGAATTTCATCCTAGTCGAACATAGATATTCATTGGTCTATTATTCCCAACATCATTATCTTCATAATTACAATCCTTCGTGATATCCTCCCATATTATAGAGAACATTTTGACCATTAAAATACTTATTTAATTTGTTATTCTAATATTAGGAAAACCCAATGTCTTACATCACCAATCATAAAAAAATACATAAAAGGACATAGGTATATCCGTTTACTTCCTAAAACCAATGTGGTCGTGGATGATATCTATTAAATAATTTTAAACGAGAGGTCAGATACCTCTCACCTTCCAAGATCTTCACCAATATACTAATAACGTTGAAAAAAAACATGATATCCCATCCTATATGATTTTCCATTAGATGAAAATTCCAAAAACACCTAAAAATTTGTGCTTGAGAAGAAAATCATGCATCACTCTATATGTGTTGTTGCTAAAGTTATATGGGTACAATGAAATTTTTTAAGAATGAACAATAAATTTTTTCATCCTTAGTGTCTCCATCTCCCATGAATATCACCTTTCTTTACTTCCCAAGGATACTCTCCCCACAAGTTCTATAGTCCCTATGTATAAGATTTTGTATGCCTCTGAGACTAGAAAATCCATCCTACTTCTCACTCAAGTGATTGAGATTCCGATGACATAACTCCATGATTTTGAGAGTTCTCATATCCATCATAAACTTCTCTTTATAAAAACATGGTTGGATAAATTTTTTTATTTCACTTTTCCACCACCATGACACCCTTTATGTGAATTTACTCATTCCATCCACAAATCGTAAATATAGAAACTTGCAACATTGCACAATTTTATTGAGATTTGAAACTTCAATAACATTTACATCTATCGCCTTCCTTGAAAACTCTGTAAGAATTTATTCCATGATCTAAATGGAAATTTCATTCTTCTTAAAACTTGAGAGAAGAACCATCCCAAATGTGTTACATTTTTTAAAATATCTAGATACAAAACACCAGGAATTCACTCTTCTCCTGAATGTGAAGTGAAAATACCTTGATTCAATGGTCCATGAGTCAAGTATACTGGATGACACTCACCCACCATTTTTCAAAAAGTTCCAAAATAGGATATTTGGATGAAAATTATTGAATAAAACCTTTTGATAATGACCTTTTAGTATTTTTATAACTTCTTCATCAAACACCACCTCTTGTTCCATAATTCTATATGCCGAACCATACCCAATTGAATCTCATCAACTCATTATCCTTAAAAAAAATTCCCCAATGATGTTATAAAATACTTTATCGTTTTCTTTATGTGGGTCATGTATTTATATTCTAGTAAGACACATTCTAAAACTACATCCAAGTGTATCCATTTTGGATATTTTCAAATCATACCTTCCCTATTGTAGATCCATCCATTAAAATAATGTACTACCATTGAATTTGAAAATCATAAAGGGGATATGAGTGTCTTTTTAAGTGTTTAATAAGGCCATATTGAGATTTTTTCTCTTCAACTGGACTCTGAACCTTCTGAACAAATTAAAACATACTGCTCTATATAGGAATAATTTTATTCCAATTTCTGGGTATTAGAAACAATAATAACACAATATCTAATACCAATTTTTGGGTATCATGCACCAAAAGTCCACAAGTGCTGTGATATCACTTGTTGGTAATCATTTTCCATACGTCCGCCAATTCTCTGATACCGCTTATTATTCTTAGAACCACTAATCTAGAATATTTCCTTCAGAACCTCAAATGAAAAATAGGGTTTGGATCATCTAGAATAGAAGAGAACCATGAAGTTGACATTTGGAACTGAGAATCCCTTTCACCCCTTCCACTACATGAAATCACCACCATTCTATAAAAATTTCCTAAAGATAAAAAAATAAATAAATAACACAATAAAAATGGAACATGATGATAACTTAGTTCGGATTTTTTCCTCATCCATGTGAGAATACTATATCTTCACATTAAAGTAAAGGCAAGGAAACATAATATTTGAGTTATAATGGAACCTTATTCTGAACACCCTAACCATAATCTGATTTTTAAGGGAACCTTCTTCCAGAAACCATAATCAAACATAGAAAATGAATTATCCAAGGCTTCCAAGACAAACAATCACTGCATTCTCTCCCACTATATCTCCCACACATAGTAGACTAAAGAACGTTGATAGACTCTTTAGTTCCTCATGTAGCTCCAACTTCTACTCCCTCTGTTCTTTATAATCTACCACCCTTCTATACTATAACCTCCTACCCACAACTTCAAATATTTTGACACATTAGTTCTCTATCATAGCACACATTTTAAGTGTCTAGTATTTATCCTTTATAGATGATCCCCATAGTAGTTAGCAGGAACATATGGTACCACCACCTTCTAATCTATGTAAGAATCCCTCTATCATGTCAAATCCATCAGATCATGCAATTCCTTACCATTAAAAACCTTATTAACAATATGATCCCCTCTGATGATTATTAGACAACATTCACAAAATTTCATGGCATTCTTAAGTGTCCATCATATTAAATCCTATATGAGTTAATTACTCATTCCACACTTCATCATACTGATCTAGTAGTCATTTTTTTAACTCCACTAATTCCTCTAGAACTTGTATGCCACATTCAAAACTCCTCCTATATCACTCCCTTTAGAATATGGGTGTTCCTCAAAGTCTATGCATCTATAACCAAGTTCCCTTCTGTATTATAGTACATAGTCATTGTTATTGTTATCATTCAAACCCTTATTTGTGTGAGGTGAGATGGATCCATATGATTCCACCAAGTGTTCTTATAGAAACCATGTTCTAGAAGTTTCCATGCTTTAACCAGAAAACATTTCTCACACTAAATCTTAACAGTGGACTATATTTTCATGAATATATGTTGATGTTTTTTTATTCAAGGGGGTTTTTATTATATTTATTGAAATATTTGACTATATTACCATATGTATCCTTATTTATGTAAATATTTGAGGATATTACCAAAGTTCTTCATCAAGATAATCTCATTTCCTTAATCTTATTCATTTTGGTTCAAGAATATTTTATTTGATCTTTTAATCAATAATTTAATATGGATAAAGTTGATAGAATTGAAGGAAATCATGTATTTCCTTATATATATAATGTTCTATTTAATGATGGTATCTTAATACTCATCAATTGAATGAAAAGATTCAATAAAAATCTTATTAACTAGATGAAACTCCATGAAAAAAGTAATGGATAACAAATTAATTCCATAAAAAAATTCTGGTATCTTCAAAAATGTTACCAAAGATGTATAATCAGAAAATATTTCCCCTATAAAAGGGTTGTATGATGATTAATAATTACTTTGAAACCTCATTTCAAATAATTTTACTCCTAAAATATGTTTTCATATATGGAGAATATTTTGAAAATTCTTACCTATTGAGACTGCTAAATCTTCCATTAATAACATTGAAAATACCAATATCGTTGGAATAAAATGTAAGTGAAATTGAATTTTGAACAATGATTCATGTAGATAAGATGTTTCACTAAAAAATATAATGAAAATGTTAATATTTATCTACAAAAATTATCCTGGTTTTGTATAATCTCTTGAAGATGTACATAAGAGAGAATAATACACTTAATGGGTAATTCAAAACTACAATAAAACACACCAAAATATCAATGATAAAAACCAAAAATCACTCCCAAAAAAATAAATTGGAATGATAATTCTGTTAGATATTTATCCAAATGAAAAAATAACATTTATAGATATGAAAATGTAATGTTTAATATGGTTTAAATCAAAAGAGAATATAAATAGTCTTGTAAACTCATTTATTGCATACCAAATAGGGAATAAAAGGCTTCAATTACATTTGAATTTTTCATTCCAACATTTCTATATTAATATAAAACAATAATATCTAAATTTAATTTTCTCTAAACCACTTTTTATAATTTTTATAAAGGCCACTTTAAAGGGTTAAGTGGGAAACCTGCACAACCAATAAATTGACGTGAAAAACAAAAAAGGTATAATCCCACATAAAAACATGAAATGAATTCCAATACAGCCAAATTAGTTGGTAATGAATCAAAAAACTAGGAACCCTAGAAACAAATTCAATATCCATTGACTAATTCATTGTTTAGGGAGATCTCACTATTGTGATGAGTTGTAGCGGCTGAACTTATGGGACTACCAAAAAAATATTCAAATTCATAAAAAAGGATAAAAACATTCACAATTTTAATTCCAAACAAATATAATGGGTGATGGAATTAGTGGATATTCAATCATATCATAATAAAAATTAAGAATATCTCACAAAAATATCATTAAATCATTCCACCACTGTGTCACATCATGAAATCATTGTTTCTAGAAGGTGGGTTACACCAACATGCATAATACAAAAAGATAAAACTTATCTAATCCTAAAAAAATTAAAGGTGATGCTCCACCACTCATGGTTTATGGGCCTCATCAAAGACATTACTAATGAACAAGGCCAGATGGTTGAGGTGAGGCACATGAGCGCTTGGAAAAGTTATAAATAATGGGGGAAGAAACTGGAGTTGGATGAAAAAACTGCATCATTGAAGATCGAGATAAAAAAACTAAAAATATCTAACAATATGTGAGAGGAAGTACTGAAAGGGAATGAATCCTAGAAAATAAAGATTCAAAAATATATAATCAGTAACAACGAGCAAGGGGAATCACCAAAAGAGAACAAGTCCCAAAAAATCTAAACATCAATGGGGATTAGATTCAAGGATTAGCATCCAAGTCGCGAATTAAAGGAAACAAAACCCTAGGATGGAAAATCCTATTAAAATGTGAAAATAAGTAGAATAGGAAATGGGAAAGAATAATATGGGGCCTTAGAGAATTTGATGGAGACGTGAAGCCCAAGAGGAATAAAACCTATGGAATGAGGGAATGTAATGATGAAGGCAAAAATACTTTGTATTTACCCAAAAAGACTTTATAATGAACCCTATAAGAACCCCAAAACAATATAATGGCTCAGAGAATGTAGTTCCATCCCTAATAGTTCTCTCATTTCATTCATTTCATTCATTTCAACCCTTATGATTTATTCCTCTATAAGAGCAGGGGATTTTTGAATTTTACTTTTATGGTTTGAGTATGGTATAATCAATTACATAGGTGATGAGTATTGATTCTTTAACTATATTGGTTTCTTGTGACATTATTTTTCTTTCATATTATATTTTGAATGGTTTATACATTTCATGTATCATGGACATCGACACAAGCCTATACATTTTTTTAATTCACAATAGATTACTATTATCAATGAAAAAACCTACCGAATTTTGTACTGACCCCATGAAAATGATCTTTGTGAACACATGTGACTCTATTTTCTTAAGTTGTGGTCTTGGAAGTGATTTTTCATAGATTATTGGTTGAATAATTAAAATAATGTACAGTAAATACTTGTTAATGAAGTTTAAAATATTTAAATTTTCATTATTTTGATCCTTATATGGGTTTGTGAGACTTATTAGATCACTGCATGTTATTTATCAATTCAATTTTCATTAAAATTATAGGGGATGCATAAAACCAGTTGTTTTAATGTTTTATTTCAAATTATTTGTTTTATTTTAACTAGTTTTATGGGATTTATTTATGTTATTTTACTTTACATAGTAAGGTAATTGAATCATCATGGTGAATCAAACAACTTTTCCTTCAAGTGAAAACCCTATTCTACGATGGTACAGGAGATAGTTTACACATTTATTAAGATAACATTATGAGGATAAAGGTAATTAATTATATAAAAATGAAAAGGTAATCAATCCAAAAACCCAAATGCTCCAGCCGAAGGTTAATTAGTGAAGGAAATGAATATAATAAAAACATTCACTATAGTATAAAGCTAGTGGAATTGAATCAAGACGTAGACATACATAACTAAGAAGTACCTAAATCCCAGCCACCACATCAAATCCCCATCATTCCAGAAATGAATTTCCCTAAATCTCAAAAAAATGGAAGAATAAACTCAACACAAATGGAACATGAGGATTAATGTGGTTCAAAAATTAATACTACTCCATGGGAGAACACTGAAACTTCATAAGGAGTGGTAAGGAAATAGAATATCTCAGTTACAAGGTAAAATTCTTTTAAACACCCTAACGAGACTCTAAGCTATAAGAAAAATTTATTCTATAAACCCTACTCATGCATGGTAGATGATTTCTACAATGTTTCACTGATAAATGCATGTTGTATGAACTCTCACTGTGTTGGCCAGATGTGGTACACTAAGGATCATTTCTTGAATCCAGAGTCCCTATGGAAGCTCTAACTTCTGCTTCCTCTACTACTCCTAGTCTACCACCCTTCCAGACTACAACAACTTGCCTCTAGATTCAATGCTTTTAGAACATTGGTGCCCTACCATAGCACACCGAATAAGTGATCAGTGCTCAACCTTTATATATGAGATCCACAATATCCATCTGGTATATGTTGTACCACTGCCTTCTTATCTATGTGAGAATCACACTATCTAGTCAAATCCATTGGATCACGCATCACCTTAACTTTACAAACTATGTGAACAATGGAAACCACTCTTACATAGCCCTTTAATAAATTTTACCTAAAATTTGGAAACCATCATGTGGTTCTTAAGTCTCCATAATATTTAATCTAATATGAGTCTATTTATTTTTATTCACTTCATTATATAGATCTAGTATTCATGCTTCCAACTCCACCACTTCCTATGGAACTTAATTGTTGTATCTATAATTATTCTTGTGTAACTTACTATTGAATTTATATTCTACCATAGAACATATGTTTGAAACCAATTTACCATATACATTCCAACACTTATTCATTTCTACTACTATCATTCCATAACTTCTAGGTGTTGTGTGAGATGGATATATCTGATTCTTCTAAGTGTACTTCTAGAAGTCATGTTCTAAAAGTTTTTACACATTAACCAGAAAACATTTCTCACACTAAAACCTAATAATATCCCACTTAAGAATTGTTTCCATATATTAAGCCAAAAAATTTCCCACTTGAACACTATTCTCTGGGTTTCACCAAGTCCTCCATGATACTTTTTTCATTCATATTCCCTTTTTAGTTTTATTATTATCTAACACCATGATTTTGATTATCCAATCCCTACTGAGGAAAATCCACCAAAAACATCCATACTTTGACCACTCATTTTGTTTCCATGAAACTACTATGATTTATCCATGAATTTATGATGTCCCAAAGGATTAAAAAATGAAAAAGGTGTTTGAATAAGTTTTACACTTTTTTAAAGTTTTAAAACTTTTATAAACTTAACCCTTGAAACATTTTAAGATTTATTTCCTTATCAATTTTTAGAAAATAATCATGTATGAAAAAGTATAAAAGTAAGTAAAGTACATGATATTTACAAGGTTTGACCTCAATTATCGAACCTACATCCTTTTCATATCCACTCTCATGGGTATATGGAAATCCACTATTATGAAGAAGTGAATAATACTTGTGTCAAATCCCATTAGTCACCTTATATCTCCCGATAGGAATGATTACACTGACTCCATTCAATTTACAATGTCTCCTAATAAAATAATTTATCCAAAAAAAATAATAAATAATTTGTTGAAATTTATCCATAATTGATATTTTTGAATGCTCAGTTTGATTTGGCTAGATCCGATTTTCTCAATCTAATGAGTCTAGATCTGATTCTTTCAATATGATGAGTCTGGGTCTAATTATCTCAGTACGAAAAGTCTAGATCTCATTCTCTCAATACGATGAACTCAAAACGATGAACCCATTATCAATCTACAAAACTCAAACTCTACTCAAAGGCTCAATATGATCTTTCTCAGTATGATTGACTCAATCCGATTGACTGAATATGATCTTATCAAAATTATGTTACTCAATCTGGTAAACAAACATTCAACTATCTGATCCTCTTTATGATATCTCTAGTTGGAAATGACTGTCACCTAATTTCTTCAGTGCTCCACCTTTTCTGGTTGCATGAAAAAACCAAACTGAGCAAATTATCTGAGAAAATATTTATAGGATACTTAGAAAAAAAGAGGGAAACTTAAAAACTATCCCTGCTTTCTCAAATTTCAAAATATCTAAAAATATTTTGCATTTAAACTTAAACTTTGACATCTTCAAACATCCTTATATCTCTTTTAGATTTATGAAAAATTGAATTTCAAGATTGACCTTCTCAAATATTCATAAAACTTATAGAATTTTCTTTTTAACTCTTCTTTATAATCAATTCAATATGATTTATATTTATTTCTTTGTGAATCTGATTTTTGTTTCCTTCTCAGTGAATCTGAATTCTATTTCTTTCTTAGTAAATCCTATTTCTATTTATTTCTCAGTGAATCTGAGTTCTGTTTATTTTTTAGTGAATCCGATTTCTATTTCTTTCTTAGTGAATCTTAATTCTATTTATTTCTTAATGAATCTGAATTCTGTATCCTTCTCATTGAATCTGAATTCAATATCCTTCTTAGTGAATCCAAATTTTGAATCCTTCTCAGTGAATATAAATTATGTATCCTTCTTAATGAATCTAAATTCTGTTTCCTTCTCAATGAATATGAATTCTACATCCTTCTCAATGAATCCAATTTAATTCTCACAATGATGGAATTCTCATTAATGTGAAATTCCCAATATGATGGATATCCCATTATGATGGAATCTCTATACTGAAACATTGAAATTCTTCAAGCCTCTCCAGTATTTCCTTAAAATCTTATATCATGAAAGATTTCATGATTTTTGAGAACTTTATGATCAGTGAATCATCGTCCGAATTGGTTTATAAAGTATTAAAACTTTCTAAATCCAGACTTCACAATCTTATTTCAAAACACTTTAGTAACAATACAACTTCTTTACACATTAACTTCCTTCTTTCTCTGATTATGAAAAAGGAAAAATTTTAGCAATCAAAAAGTTATACCACTGATTCTTTTGGATCTGATGATCTGAATACAATGCAGATGGATCATATTCTTTCAAAAACATTCAACTTTATTACAAAATCTCATTATGATAGACTTGATCCAATTCTTGGATAATGAAAAAATTCTTATAAAAAAAGGTTAGTTGCCAAAAAATAAAAAACATTGTTAAAACAAAACACTCTAGAGATTCTTCAATCTCCCAATTTGTATTTGTTGAAAACCCTTGTTAACAACTTTTCCAACTCTCAATATTTTTTCACACATCAACATCTATAAATAACTCAAGTTTTTTGACTTTTATCAAAACATATATTTTCTCAAAAGAGAGTGTCTTGACACCACACTATTGGATAAACTAATATTTTTTAAAGAATTCTACCCCTTAGTGGAAAACAAATTTTTTAGCCATGTAAAGACAAGATTTCCTCACTTTTATGTTATCCTCTCTCACTTTTCTTTTTCTCTCCCCCATTTTAGGAATACTAGAACTTAATATTCCTAAAATAAAGATAAGTAAAAACATCTTATAAAGTAAAAAGTTGTTACCTTCTCCCCCACTTTGTCAACATAATCCAAATCATATTGGGGGTTTTCCTTATGAGGTTTAAGAAGAAATGGGAGGAGACTGAACATGAATTTACAGCCTTAATTCCACAAACCTTTATTTTGACATTACTTTTGTAAAGATATCAGCAGTCTGAAACGTTGTTGAAATGCGTTCTAGAAAAACATCTCCAGTAGAAACTTTCTCTTTTATAAAGTGAAACATCATATAAATGTGTTTTGATCTTCAATATTGGATAGGATTCTTAGAAATATCGATTGAACTATGATTATCACAAAGTATCGTTAATGGTTTAGAGACTTTTACTTTCAAATATTATAGTTTAATTTTCATCCATACCATTTTTGTACAAGATTGAGTAGTTGCAACATATTCAAATTCAGCTGTGTTCAAACTTACTGAATTTTGTTTATTACTATGCCAACTCACATAACATTCACCCAAGAAAAACGCTCCTCCTAAGGTTGATTTTCTATCATTATAATCTCCAACCCAATAGGCATTAGTATAACTAAGAAACTTCATCTCACAATTTCATTGGTATAACAACCCATGTGAAGTTATTCATTTGATATCTCCTAGAATCCTCTTTTCTTCCAATATATGTGATTCTTTCAGATTACATTAATACCTAGCACACAAAGTCACAACATAAAAAATATCAGGAATTGTGGCTATAAGGTAATGAAAACTTCCTATTAGCTTCAATTTTTTTTTTCTAATTCACACTTATTTTGGATTTATCTTTACTCAAAATTTTTCTTGCTTAAATTGGAGTAAAAACTTATTTGGATTCTTCCATTCCAAGTTCCTTTAATAATTCCCAGGAATAATTTTCTTATGATAAGAAAATGTACTTTTCACTTTGTTCAACTTGTAATACAAGGAAGAAAGTTAATTCTCTTAACATTGACATTTCAAAATTCTTCTTCATTTCTTAAGCAACTATTTTACAAACATCTTCTCTATCCCCATCAACAATTATATCATCCACATTAAAAATTACAATTGGAGCTCCAAAGTCAACATATTTCACATATAAGTTTCTATAAACTTTTCCTTTAGAAAAGATCAAAATTATCAAACATATGTCAAGTTTAGAATAGAAAGCATGTGGAGCTTGTTTTAGCACATAAAAAGCCTTATTCAATTTAAAAACTTTTTTTTCATCCTCATCAAGTTGAAATCCAAAAGGATGTTCAACGTAAAATTATTCCTCAATCACTCAATTTAAGAAATACTACTTTACATCCATCTAATAAACATTGTAATTCTGATGTATGACCACAAAAAGAAACATTAACATATTTTCTAATCTTGTAAATGGGAAAAACTTTATTCAAAATCCACACCTTCCAGCTGTGCATAGCCTTTACAAACAAGTCTTGCTTTGTTTATTGAAACTTTTTCATGTTTATTTAACTTGTTTCTGTAAACCCACTTCGTTCTGATAAAATTTTTATTTGTTTTCCATGAAACAATTTCCCATGTTTCATTCCTCCCAATATGATCCAAATATCCATTCATAGAATCCACCCATTCTTTATGTTGAATAGCTTCTAAAACTGATTCAGGTTCAACTTTTGTGATAAGTGAAGTTTTATTATCTAATATCAACTTTATTATTGTCTGAATTGGAGCCTTTTTATTCCTAATAATGATTTTGGATTCAACATGTTTTTGTAAGGTATAAATTTTATATTTTCTTTCCCAATGGAAATTTCCTCACCACATGATTCTTCTGAATATTGATAAGGATATTTTGAATTACTTTCACTATTATTGTAATTATCCAGTTTATCCTCCTCATAATTCTCAACAACTTTTGTTAAGGAACATTGGTTTTCAATTACCTTCAAATCATATGAGTCCACCAAATTTTTTAAATGTTTTTTCCAATATTTGTACCTTCTTCCATTTGATGAATAGCCTATAAAATTTTATTCCTCTTCTTTCTCATAAAACTTTCCCAAATCAGAATTTTTTATTTTGAGAAAACATGGACTTCTATAAACATTGAAGTATTTCAATAAAAGTTTTTTTATACCACATTTCATAAGGAGTCAATATGGTTTCTGGTCTCAACAAGAATCTATTTTAAACATGTACAGTAGTACTTACAGCTTCTCTCCAATAGAATTTTGAATGTTTGTATTATAATAATATACTTCCTCGAATTTCCACCAATCTTCTATTATTTATTTCTCCTACTCTATTTTGTTGTGGATTATAAGGTGCACTGTACTGATGTTTGATACCATACTTTCTAAAATAAGTTTCAAAATTATTGATTTTGAATTCAGTACCATTATCTATTCTCAACCTTTTTATGGAAACCATCATTTCTTTATTGACATATTTTTTGAAGAATTTGAACATTTCAATAGCCTCTGACTTGTTCTTCATAAACCTGATGTTTTTCATCTGAGTGAAATCATTAATAAAAGTGATAAAGTATAAATCTCCTTTTTTTGATTGATGTATCATTGGACCACAGAAATCTGAATGAGTAAGTTCAAGAGGTCTGGTAGATTTAATCTTTATTCTCAAATGACTTTTTCTAGTCTACATTCCTTTTTGGAAAGTAATACAAAAATATTCATCTCTTCATTTCAATTATGGAAAATTCAGAACGACATCAACTTTAGATTTTTTTTTCATACTTTTCCATCCAAGGTGCCCAAGTCTTTGGTGCCTCAATTTGTTTTCATCTTCAACACTCAAGTAAAATGAGTTATTGAATTCTCATATTTGAAAGAGATTCTCACTGGTTCATTATCCTTTAGCAATGACTTTTCCATATTTCACACTTTTGATGATACAAAAATCATTTCTAAAAACAAATTCTTTTCCATCATCTCAAATATGACTTACACTAAGTGAGTTATGTTTTATCCCATCAACAAATAAATCTTCCTTAGATTTCAACTTTTCGGCTTCAATCTCATCTATTCTGATTCCTCTGATTTTTAAGTATCTATCATTACCAAATGTAACTTCTCATACATCATGAATTTCAACATGTTTCAAGATTGTTATATCACCTATCATATGTAAAGAAAAACCACTATCAAGTATCCATGGTTTATTCCTTTTACTTGCTTTCAATGTTGTATCAACAAAAAAATCTCTTTCCTCAACTTTCTTCTTTTCATCTTAATTTTCTTTTCTATCATAAGAAACTTTTTCTAGAAGGAGTTTCATACATCATTCTGTATGATGACCATCCAGATCACATATTCCAAAAACTTCTTACAAGCATTCAAATTTATTTTTTATTGGAAATATTTTAATATCTTGAGAATTCACTTTTCCAACTTTCTATAAGTTGGGAAAGTTACTCATTCTAATTTCACTATTTATTCAACTTTTCTCAAACCTTCTTATATGTAGATATAATTTGGGCCTACAATTATAATATCTATTCACATAGATTCTACTGCACTAGTAATATCTATAACATATTTATTTTCTATTCAAGAAAGATCTTTCTCTATAGAATCCTTGTTGAGGTAGGTAACTTCTTTTAGCTCTAACCTACTCAGGATGTGGACCATGTTTTTTTTGGAGTGAGTTTTCTAATTTTTTAGATTTTATATGTTTCTCACATCCTTTATCTACCCAATATTTCCCAATAAATTTTCCAAACCCTAAAATATTAAAAGAACCAATTGAAACATTATTTTTTTGGGAAGAGAATATTTCATCTGATTCTCATACTGATCTTTCTCAACCACCTTATGTAACACCCGAGACTTTTATGTTATATAAATCATCAAAGGAATCTTTTTCTACACAACACTTTCTTGGCTTGCTTTACACGCAATCGCGACCTTCCTCGATAGCTTGCGTCGTACGCAATACCGAGTTTCACTAAACAACAATATGCTATTAAAACTAGCCGTTATGAATAGTAATAACCACTTTTTGAAATTTTATAAATTTTATTTTTCAAAATGGACTTCATTTTTGGACTCAGAATATCGAAATTATCCTAGGGTGAAATTTTGGTATTTTTATGAAAACTTTCAATTTTTGATGAATAGTGAAACCACTAAGTGGTAGGTTAAAAACTGAATTTTGCATAAAACTTAATTTTACCGCTTCTGTGAATGGAATTTCAAAAATCCGAGAGACACGGTTAATATCAAGGACTAAAATGTGGTTCAATGAGATGAAAATAATTTTTTGGTGAATAGTAACTTTTTACTATTTTTACCGCGGTTAATAGTAAATAGGGTAACTAAGGGTAAATATGATATTAATATTACCCTAAAACATGTCCTAATTCTATTGGACAAGTGTAATTCGACCAAAAACAAACTTAGGAATAAAATATGACCATTTAGGCCCACTTGGATTAGATTAGGACATTTATTATTAATTTATTTAAAGAAGGGTTAAAATAGTTAAAATCAAAGTTTAATCAGTAAATCATTTTTAATATAGGGTTATACATAAGATAAATTCGATTGTAAATATTCATTAGAAATCTAAAAAGATTTCCTACATGATGGTATTTTATTTGTAATTTTTAGACATCAAATAATTTAATTTATTTATGACACAAAGATGATGCAGTAATTATCTTATTAATGAAATATTGACAAAATTGATAATATAAATACCAAAATAAATGTAATTTGAGACTTTTTATGAATTCCACTAATTTTATAGGTTACTATGATATATTAGTATTGATTTAATCAACTTTGTTCGAACATATAATTCTGTTATGACTTTGAAAAAAATCATATATCAAATAGTGTCAAAATTGACACAAAATAGTTTTTAAATCAAATATTATATTATTAATTGTTATTTTATTCCTAAAAATCTAAGGTTCGGCCAAATGACTTAGATAAGGATATATATATTAATAATAAACAATTTGGGGTTCGTTTGGCATGTTATAGTAAGTGTATTAACCATATAGTGAAAGAAAACAAAAAGACATGGTAAAAGTTAAATTATTTAACTTAGAGTTAAATTTAATTGATAAGGTTAAAATAATATCCTAAACTTGTCTAAATTCTATTGGTTGATAGGATTTCGACCCATCCCCACTTTAGCTTCGAAATAAGACCCTTTGGAACCATTATAAACCGATTTTGACTTTAATATAAAATAATATTTTGAGATATTCCTAAGGTGCCCCTCTCCTCCCTTATAAAAGGGCACCTCCTCCCCCTCCTCCTCACACCAATTTGAGCACTCAAGCTCGGCCAACCCCTGCCATTTTCCCTTCTCCACTTCCCTAGAATAATCCTAGAGGTCCTGGTCTTCTCCAAAGACCAATCTTAGTTCCTTAAGTGGAGGATTCAAAAAGGCGTTCCAAAGAAGAGGTAATATCCATTACCGATCTTTTCAATTTCTTTCTTCTTCAACTTCTTCTTCTTTAGTTGTTTCATGATAAAGTAATAACATCAGTATTACTTACATACTGATATGTTATTATAAATATGAAACAACCCTAATTCACCTTCTATCCATCCTACGGAAAAATGAAATCACCGCGCGTGCGTACGTACGGAATACCGTCTCCACGCCGTGGTGTAATCTATTTTCCACCATCACCTTACAAGGATGGGTATAATGGTGTAATGAGTAACTATATATTATTATTATAAAGTAATATTGATACTGAAATATTATATATATATATACTCCAATACAATTCCACGATCATAGGAACGATATCATCACTCGTGCGTACGTACGGAATACCGTCTCCACGATGTGATGCGACTCGTTCTACATGATCTTCATTTCATAATGATTGTATAAATGAATTGAATGACTGAATATGGTATATACTACACTAATACCATTCTGGAAATGAATTATCTATAACCTAAAGATAAGAATAAGAATTTATTCGACAAAACACGCATAAGAACAAAAAGTTATAAAGACCCAAGTAACAAGTAACAATGAAATATTACTAACAAGAAGCTAATAATATGACCATATATGATCTCATATCAATATGTATGATTCTGGAATAAGTCAATAACATTATTTAAACCATTATACAGGAGCTTCGGACACGAACAAAGCAAATCGGACCTAAGGTAAGGGAAATATCACAATCTCATTTTTATCCGAGATTGTTTATTCGTAAGTATTTACTGGGGTGTATTTTATCATCCACATCCATGTTCCCTCAATATGTAATATTGTTTCCATCCACTTGAAATAGTTTAAATCCAATTTTACCCTTAGTTGAGTTTTTAGTAAAGAATATGAAAGGAATCTTTTGTCGTTTTTCCGTACGAGGTACTTTTTGACTTTTCCGACAAAAGTACGAAGAATGTTTTTTTTAACTTATACGGCATGAATGGATTTTTAAAACATTACTTCAAAGAAGCTTCCTTTACAAGTTTTCAAGTTTATTCTTAATCAACTTCTTTTATTTTAAAGTTGTATGACATGTTATGAAAGGAAAAATGTTTTTGAAGAAGAAAGGATATTTTCCTCAAGAATTCAATTCAAGTGTTTTATCAAAATTATTTTCCATCTAAGATAATAAAGGGTTCTGTTTCTATCCATATTTTTACATTGGTTTGACTATGTTGTGATGGAATTATGTTTATGAATTCCTTTATCATATATGAATTGATTTATGATGTCATGATGTTTCAAGAATCCCATTTTTGTTACATGTGTTATGCGATGATGCATGTTTTATGATTATGTGGAACACATAAGAAAGGATTCATTATAAGATGGGTGGGACCTATATCTCCCTCCAATGCATTGGGTAATGATTTTATATCTCATGAGATAGACATGGCTGGAACGGAAGGTTATTTCGGTTCAGTGATACAGGACTGAAACGAGGAGTGAACTCGGTTCAGAAAGGGACTTTGTCCACTAAGATAGTCTTGGCAATGAGTCATGACTAACAAGAAATGATTTTCCATGATTATGTGTGCATGCCACAAAGATTCAAGTTTTATGTTATGATTATGGGGATCTCATTTTCACTTCTATGATTTATTCCATGTTAAGATATTATGATCTCTTTTGCAGGTTTTGATTTTCATAAAGATATGATATGATTTTTATTTCCTTTATTTGCCCTTGCTGAGCATTTGAGCTCACCCTTTTATGTTTTCTTTTCCCCAGGTCAGGAAGATGGATATTAAGTAGAATATGCTAAAAGGGACCCTAGATATGATGAAATAAACGGGAGACACTGTAGAAGATTTATGAACTAGTTGTTTATGTTTCCCCAGTTTCTAAAGACACTATACCTATACGGTCCTTTGTGGTTTTGTCATATGTTGTAATAAGAGTGCTTCAATTTTGAAGTATTAAAAATGTATGTAAAGTGTGGGTCGTTATAGTTGGTATCAGAGGAAAGGTATAGTCAACCTTTGGAAACTAGGATGTGAAAGCCTTAGTAAGAACCCTAAGGATAAGTCTAAGTATAGAACACAATCTTAGAAATGGCCATGAATAACCTAGGATAAGACCATAAGCATGAAAATTTTATTCTTGAATTATGTGGTTTCCTATTATAATTAGTGTTGCTCACACTATTCTTCTTGGTTTTAGTCAATGGCTGGAACCCGAAGGAACCGTGTTAATGCGGAATGCGATGGGCAATGCAATGATTGTCCCCCTGAGCAACCAAACGATATGGGAGCTGGAATGCAAAATCTTGTAGCCATGCTCACACAACTTTCTCAAGCTATGAATCATGCAGGATTTCCAAACGAACAAAGGAGGGAGCAACATTCTGTTGAATCCTTCATGAGGCAGCGTCCACCATCTTTCAGCGGGTCTACTGATCCATTAGTTGCTGAACAATGGATTAGTACTACTGAAAAGATATTTTCAGTTCTTCAATGTTCTGAGCATGATAAAGTCATCCTAGCAGTGTATCGTTTGGAAGGAGATGCTGATCAATGGTGGAATCTTGTTAAGAATACAAGGCAAAGGGATCAAATTGAGTCTATGGAATGGGACGAGTTCAAGAACTTATTTTTCAATAAGTACTTCCCTCGTATTCTCCGAACAAAGATGGAGAAAGAGTTCCTTGAACTGAAGCAAAGGGATGATGAATCTGTTGGTACCTATGAAGCAAATTTTACAAGACTTGCAAGGTACGCTTCTGGTATTATTATCCAACCTGAGAGTAAGATCGATTGATTCTTTAGTGGCTTAAAACCAAGTCTTCGAAGGGCGTTAGCCATAAGGGACTTCAATAGCTACGAGGAAATCGTTCGATGTGCTCTCAAAGTCGAGATGGAGATTGGAGTAACCCATCAGTCACATGGGTTTGATAAGAAGAGGAAGATGGAATTCAAAGAAAAATCTAAAGAGCACACGGAAAAGAAGATGAACTTTCCCTTATGCTCAAAGTGTGGAAAGAAACATGGAGGGAGTTGTCTTAAAGGGACAAGTAAATGTTTTAAATGTTGAAAGGAAGGTCATCGGGCATTTGAATGCCGTGATAATGGGAAGAAGATGTCTAATGATGCAAACAAAGGAAGGGATACACAGAATGAACCTGCTACACTTCAATGTTTCAAGTGCAAGGAGATGGGGCATTATGCCAATCAATGCCCAAATCCAAGGGTTGATGATGACGGTCGACGTCAACAAACTCTTAAGGCTAAAGAAAAAGGAAAGTCACATGCAATTTCTATCAGCGATGTGGAGTACGATAACGATGTGGTGAAAGGTACACTTACCATCCACTCTAAAGTAGCAAATGTTTTATTTGATTCTGGATCCACCCACTCTTTTATTTCTGAAAAATTTTCTAAGGGTATCACCATATTACCTCAACAATTAGATGTTGAGTTAGCTGTGACAACACCTAATGGCACATCAATCGCATCAGAAGTTTATAATTCTTCTCCGATCGAAGTTTGTGGGAAAGTGCTTCCTGCAAATCTTGTGATCCTTCCTTTAGTGGAATTTGATGTGATTCTTGGCATGGATTGGCTTTCTCTACATGGAGCTCATATCAATTGCCAAAGAAGGGAAGTCACATTTCATATTCCAGATCAACCTACGATCGTCTATCAATGCAAGGATGAACATAACCTTCCAGTGGAAATTTCTTCCATCTTATGGGTATTGATTCCACTAAATGAAGGTTATTTATCTCAAATGGTTGGTGAGAAACTCACGATTAAGAATATGCCCATTGTACGGGAGTTTGATGATGTCTTTCCGGAGGAATTGCCGGGTCTTCCACCAAATCGTGAAGTTGAGTTTTCAATAGAACTCGTACCGGGTGCTTTGCCTATTTCAAAGACACCTTATAGAATGGCCCCAATTGAGTTGCAGGAATTGAAGAAGCAACTCCAAGATAATCTTGATAAGGGATTCATACGCCCTAGTGCGTCACCTTGGGGATCACCTGTTCTATTTGTTAAGAAGAAAGATGGATCAATGAGACTCTGCATTGATTATCGAGAACTTAACAAGATCACTATCAAGAACAAATATCCTCTCCCACGCATTGATGACTTATTTGACCAACTACGCGGAGCTCAATACTTTTCCAAGATTGATCTTCGTTCAGGTTATCATCAATTAAGGGTCAAAAGGGAGGATATACCAAAGACGGCTTTCCGTACAAGGTATGGACACTATGAATTTATAGTGATGCCATTTGGTCTTACTAATGCCCCTGCTATTGTAACGCCCCGACCCCAGCTACCCAGAGTCGGTGCATTACTTACATAACATTGGCATGATCACAAGAAAGATCAAATCCCGAAAGACCGATTGGTTTAGTAGCCTTGGAAACACTAGATATAATCATAATGTTTTACATTACATTTCAAAGTGAAAAACTACTACAACAACAAAGTCTTCATATCCACACTATTAACCCCTCATAATATCCCTGCAAGTCATTCATAATTTACTTCTTCACTACCTGGGAAAAATAAAACATAGAAAAGGGGTGATCTCAAATGCCCAGTAAGGATAACAATATAGCGGAAACTTTCATAAATAAGAATAAACATTTAAGGCAATGCATTACTAGAACAAAAGCCTTTTAAACTTGAACTTCAACATAGTATGGCAAAAGTAAAATGAAATAATGCCATTTACTTATTCACATGGATATTCTACTAATCGAATAATCACATGCAAAAATCAATAACCACTTTCATAATGTTGGAATGCATAATGCCAGACTATCATAACCACATAGCCAAGGCCTCGTGCCAAGACTACAAATAAGATTTTGTCAAGGCCTTGTGCCAAGACACTAGTTTGTCTCATGAGACCTACCGATGCATCGAGGAGCTATAGCGGGCTCCACCCGTCACTTATTAAGTCCAATGCATTCCCATATGAAAAGGTTTAAACATAACATAAACATTCGTATTAAAACTAGCATACGAAATGTCAATAATTTCACCATAAACTATGAATGGTATAAAAATAGCACATCCACAGTCAAACATATCACAAAACCTTCAATACAATATAGAAGTTTTGTATCATAATAAATCAACTTCAAATAATCTTAAAATCCATCAAAGGATGTTGACATAGATGAAATCAAAATTCTTTTTAAAGAAGTATCTCCTTTTATTTTGAAAACATTTAAGATCCATATAAAATAAAACATTTTCTTTGAAAATATTCTTATAAGCTTGTATGGAAATCTTCGACGATTTTATAACGGCGGAAAATAACCGCACCCGCCGTATAAGTTAAAAAAAACATTCTTACCTCAATTCTGTCGAAAAGGTTAAAAAGGACATTGTTTTGAAAACGACGGAAAGATTCCTTTATAAACCTCTTATAAAAAGTCAAAAAGGGTATAAATGACTTTAACCCATATTCTTGTAAATAGTAAAAATGTTTTGAAAAACATTTTTAAGAAAACATGGATGTGGATGATAAAGAGATCCCAGTAGATTATTATGTATATACAACCTCGGATAATGAAGAGATTGTGAAATAACCCTTACCTTGTACTTTTCCTTGGTTGTGGTAGGTTAACCTCCTGTATAATGGTGAAATAATTGTTATTAAATTATACAAGAATCATATACATTAATATGATATCATATATGATATTTTAATATTGATTTGATAATAATATCTTAGTATTATCGTTGTTTCGGGTGTTAACTTACTTGTTTTCTTTCATATGTTTTGTTACGTAAGACATGTTTGTAAAGGATAGGTTGTATATTATTCATATCCAGAATGATATCAAGTCCTTAAACATCATTTTTAAATCATAAAATGATAATTATACTTTAATGGTTACGATGGAGAATGAATCTCATCGCGTTCGTGGAGACGGTAGTCCGTACGTACGCACGAGCGACAATATCATTCTTTTGATATTAAAATAATATATAAATGGATGGTATATCATATATACAGAATAATTAATATGTTATATTTATTATTTACATGAGTTACACATCATTATTATACCCATCCAAATAATAATATATTGAATAACAATTACACCACGACGTGGAGACGGTAAGCCGTACGTACGCACGTATGGTGACATGTTATTCAAAGGGTGGATAGAATACTGAATATGGTTGTACCATATTTATAATAACATCACAGTATATAAATGATACTGGAGTCATTATTTTAGAATGGTAACAACAAAGGAAGAAGAAGTGGAAGAAGAAATGAACTTGGAAAAGGGGTGGTGAAAACATTACCTCTTCTTCGGGTTCTTCCTTTTGATTTGATCAAAAGGGCTCCTTAGGTTGGCTTTCTGATCAAACTAAGGCCCCTAGGTTGTAGTGAGGGATGTTGGGAGAGTATTTGGGCAGAGTTTGGCCGAACCAAAAGGCTTTGAAGGTGTTAATAAATGAGAAGGAGGAGTGCCCTTTTATAAGAGGGGTGAGGGGCACCTTTGGAAAAGTTAGAAATATTAATTTATAATAAATTCATATTCGGTTTCTAATGGCTCCAAAATTGACTATTCAAAGGTTAAGGTGGGGATAGGTCAAAAACAACTCAACCAATAGAATTTAGACAGGTTTGGGTACTTATATTAACCTTATCTTTAAGTATTAACTCTAAGTTAATTAGTTTCACTTTTACAATGTCTCTTTGTATTTTTATATTATATGGTTAATAAACTTACTATATACATCCAATAGACCCCCAAGTGGTCCATTAATGATTAACCTATCATAATATAAGTCTCTTGGCCGAACCTTAGATTTTTAGGAATTTAATATCAATTAATAATATAATATTTGTTTTAAGAACTCTTTTATGTCAATTTTGACACTATTCAATAGTTGATTTTTGTGAAACTCATAACAGATTGATTACTTCGAACAAAGTCAATTAAATCAATCCTAATATATCATATTATCCTAGAAAATTAGTTTAATTCATTAAAAGTTTCATATTATATTTTTTTGGGTATTTATAATATCAATTATTTTAATTTTTCACTATTATAGTAATTACTGCATCATCATTGTGTCATAAATAAAATAAATTATTTAATGTCTAAAAATTATAAATAAAATATCATTATGTAAGAAATCTTTTTATCTTTCTAATGAATATTTATAATCTAAAATCCAACTTATATAACCCTATGTAACAATTGTTTTTCTAAACGATATATGCTTGTGTCATTTTTGTATTCATTTTGACTTAATTAAAATAAAGTGTCATTATCACTTACAAGTGGATCCATGGGGTCCCAAAATAGACCCAAAGATGCCCATGGTCGACCATGTATCAACCAATAGGGTTAAGACACGTTTTAGGGTAATTTATTATTATTATAATATTATTTTTTTAACCCTTATTTACCGGATTTACCCTTAACCATGGTAAATAAAATATTTACCGCAGTAATTATTCAAAATGTCTAAAAATAAAAGTTACCTATTTAAACAATTTGAACATCCTGATTCCAAATATGGAATCCATTTTTCTAAATTCAAAACACAGAAGTGGCAGAAATTAATTTAAAATTAATTCCCGCTGTCAAAACAAAAAGCGTGTTTTTAAGAGATAATAACTATCAAAAGATTGACACTTGTTTATGTTCGGTTTAATTGTAAAATTATGTCCAATGACCAAGATTATATTAAATGGTAAAAATATATTCTAAATATACTTTAAAACTACTCAAATTCACAATTTATCACTATTAATTATTTTGATTAAAAAAGTTGTTTTTAATTAAAATTTAGTAATTTTCACTATTCATCAAAATATGAAAGTTATCCGAAATGTACCAAAATTTCACCCTAGGATAATTTTGATATTCTGAATCCAAAAATAAAGTCCATTTTGAAATATAGAATATATATGATTTCAAAAAGTAGGTATTACTATTCACAACGGCTAGTTGAATTAGTTGTGGTGTGTGTTAGAACTCGAGGTTGCGTACAACACACGCTATCGCATTATTCGAAGGGAAACGTACCATAGAAGCTTGGGGTGTTACATTCTCCCCTCCTTCAAATAATTGCGTCCTCGCAATTTCTAGGGTATTACTTCATAAAAAGACTCGGGTGGTTCTTCATCATAAGTTCCTCGGGTTCCCACGTTGCCTCTTCCATCTTATGGTTTCTCCACAAAACTTTTACCAGACGTGTCGTCCGGTTTCTCAGTACTTGTTCTCTTGTATCAAGAATCCTGACGGGCTCTTCGCAATAAGACAGATCGGGTTCCAGTTCTAATTCCTCATAGGTGAGTACATGCGTTGGGTCAGGCATGTATTTCCTCAATAGAGATACGTGGAACACATCGTGAACTTTGGAGAGACTTGGCGGCATTGCCAATCGGTAAGCTACAACCCCAATTCGTTCTAGAATTTCGAAAGGTCCGATGTACCTGGGACTCAATTTACCTTTCTTACCAAAACGTATGACTCCCTTCCACGGAGATACCTTCAGGAAAACATGATCACCGACTTGAAATTCCAAATCCTTCCTTCGATTATCGGCATAGCTCTTCTGCCTACTTTGAGCTGCTTTGATGTGATTTTGGATTACTTTCACCTTTTCCACCGTTTCCTCCACCAGTTCTGGGCCTACAAGTTTTCTTTCACCAACGTCGTCCCAACAGGTTGGTGTACGCCATCTCTTTCCGTATAACGCTTCATATGGTGCCATCTGAATACTCGAATGGAAGCTATTGTTATAGGAAAATTCTACTAGTGGTAAATATTGATCCCACATACCCTGAAAGTCAAGTGAGCAAGATCTCAACATGTCTTCTAAGGTTTGAATAGTCCGTTCTGATTGTCTGTCTGTCTGAGGGTGGTAAGCAGTGCTCAAATGAAGTTCTGTATCCAGGGATTTCTGAAGACTTTTCCAGAATCTTGAAGTAAAACGGGGATCACGATCAGAAACAATTGATAGGGGTACTCCATGAAGTCTCACAACTTCATTAATGTATAGTCTTGCTAGACGTTCCAGGGGTAGATCTTCTCTTATAGCAAGAAAATGTGCTGACTTGGTAAGACGATCAATAATAACCCATATTGCATCGTTCCTTCTAGGAGTCTTTGGTAGCCCCATGACAAAGTCCATTGTAATATTGTCCCATTTCCACTCCGGTATGGGAAGAGGTTGCATGACTCCTCCAGGCTGTTGCCTTCCAGCTTTCACTTGTTGACAAACCCTACATCTTGACACAAAATCAGCAATCTCCCTCTCCATGTTGTCCCACCAAAAATGTTCCTTCAAATCTCTATACATTTTGTTGCTCCCAGGGTGTATAGATAAATTGGAACTATGAGCATCATCCAGCAATTCCCTTTTTAGATCAGGTATATTGGGAACACAAAGTCTCTTCCCGAATTTCAAAATTCCACCTTCATACGCAAAGTCTCTCAATCTCCCATCATTCACAGCTTTAATCTTCTTTTGGAATTCTTCATCATCAGTCTGAGAACTCTTAATACTTTCTAGTAAAGATGGTTTGGCAACCATTTGAAAAAGCATTGATGTTTCACCTTCCCTGGTTATTCCCATGTCCATCTTCACTAGATCCATGAAAATTGGATCCCTTTCAATTCTCATATTGTTCAAAACTCCATGGTCTTTTCTACTCAAAGCATCTGCCACCTTGTTTGCCTTCCCTGGGTGGTAGTGTATCGTGCAATCATAATCCTTGAGTAATTAAAGCCATCTCCTTTGCCTCATGTTGAGTTCTTTTTGTGAGAAAATATACTTCAAACTCTTGTGATCAGTATAAATCTCACATTTTTCACCATAGAGGTAGTGCCTCCATATTTTCAAAGCAAAGATCACTGCTGCTAACTCGAGATCATGAGTAGGATAGTTTTGTTCATGAATTTTCAACTGTCGTGATGCATAGGCAATAACTCTATCATTCTGCATAAGGACACAGCCAAGTCCTTTCTTTGATGCATCACTATAAATAACGAACCCATCATTCCCTGATGGTAGAGTCAATATAGGAGCATTGACTAATCTTCTCTTCAGTTCTTCGAAACATTCTTCACACTCTTTTGTCCAAACAAATTTAACCCCTTTACGTGTGAGCTTCGTTAATGGGTTAGCCAATCGGGCAAAATTCTGGACGAAACGTCGATAATAACCTGCCAAGCCAATAAAACTACGTACCTCAGTTATACTCGTAGGTGCTGGCCATTCTTGGATTGCCTTGGTCTTAGAAGGATCAACAGAGATTCCATCTTTTGAGACAATATGGCCAAGAAAATAAATCTCCTGAAGCCAGAATTCACACTTGCTAAACTTCCCATATAATTCATGCCTCCTCAGAGTCTTCAAGATAATGCGCAAGTGATTTTCATGATCTTCAAAGGTTTTGGAGTATACCAAGATATCATCAATAAATACCACCACAAATTCATCCAGATACTCCTTGAAAACTCTATTCATTAGATCCATGAATACAGAGGGTGCATTAGTCAATCCAAACGGCATTACAGTAAACTCGTAATGCCCGTACCTGGTTCGAAATGCTGTCTTCGGAATGTCTTCCTTCTTTACACACAACTGATGGTATCCAGATCGAAGGTCAATCTTTGAAAAGTATTGAGCTCCATGCAGTTGGTCAAATAAATCATCAATACGAGGTAGGGGATACTTGTTCTTTATCGTTATAGCATTGATCTCCCTGTAATCGATACATAACCTCATAGATCCATCTTTCTTTTTAACAAAAAGAACAGGGTCTCCCCATGGAGAAACACTAGGGCGAATAAATCCCTTATTACTCAATTCCTCTAGTTGTTTCTTTAGTTCGACTAACTCTACAGTGGCCATTCTATAAGGGGTCTTCGATATAGGCCTTGATCCAGGAATCAAATCAATAGAAAACTCAACTTCTCATTCTGGAGGATGTCCAGGTAAATCTTCCGGAAATACATCTACAAATTCTTTCACAACAGGTACATCCTCTATTTGAACATTCCTTTCCTCACCGATAGTTACTTCATTCTCTTCCTCCCCAATAATTGAATTAAGTTGAGCTACTGGGGGTGGGTCTAAATAAGAATTAGGTGGTGACGATTCTGCTCTAAAAATAAGGTGTTCCTTATCATTATCATCAAGAATCGTAACCTCTTTCTTCTTACAATAAATCTTCGCATCATAGTCCGAAAGCCAGTCCATACCGAGGATTATATCAAACTCAATCATAGGTATGACGATGAGATCAGCAGATAAAGAAAATTTATGTGCTCTAATGGGGACTGATTCACAAAACTTTGTTGCAACGATACTTCCCTTAGGAGTTTTAACTGACAACTCCCTTATTAAATCAAATTGGAGATATGAAACAATGCGATGATCCAGAATCAAATAATGCATTTGCTAAACTTGAGGAAACCATTAAATTACCTGCCACCACGTCTTTCGGAGCTTCTACCTCAGCAGTAGTGATAGCATAAGCCTGGCCTTGATCCCTTGGCCTTTTCTGAGGTAAGTTCTCCTGACGCTTAGGACATGCATTTGCATAATGCCCCATCTCCCTGCAATTGTAGCACTGAACGTTGGTAGCTTCCTTCTTCCCCTTGCAATCATGATCTTGGTGGCCTTTTTCACCACACTTGTAACAGACTCCCATTCCCTTCAGGCAAGCACCAGGGTGTTTCTTCCCGCACTTACCACAAGATGGATATTCAACCTTTCCCTTCTTCCCCTTATTTCCATTCCCAGATTGATCAGCAGGTCTCTTCTTCTCTTGCTTTGCTTTAAAGTCATAAGACTTAGAGAATTCCTTTTCGGTCTTGATAGCACATGAGACAATGTCTTCGTACGATGAAAAGGATTGTGAGACTAATGCTCGACGGAGAAATGGTTTTAACCCATCAAAGAAACGATCAATCTTACTTCTTGGGTTGCGAATATAATCACCAGCGTACCTCTCTAACCTTGTAAAGTTAGCCTCATACTTTGTGACATTCTCATCCTCCTTTTGTCTCAGACTCAGAAATTGTCTTTCCATATCTGCTCGATGGTCGCGAGGAAAGTATTTTTCTAAAAACAGATCTTTGAACTCCCTCCATTCCATGTTTGATACTTCATAATCTTCCTTCATGTTTTGAATCAATGACCACCATTGATCAGCATCTCCAGTGAGGCGGTAAACTGCCATGGTAACTTTTTCCCTTTCACTACTCCCCAAAGCCTGAAATATTTTCTCTAGGGAAAATATCCATTGCTCAGCTACTAAGGTATTTGTACTCCCATTGAACGTTGGTGGTTGTTGTCTCATGAATCGATCTAACATTGATCCTCCACGCTGCGGATCAGGGTGCTCCATACGGGTAAGGTTATTATTCATAACCTGAGTAAGTTGTCCCAGTACGGTGATTAGCTGATCAGCACCAGTTGCATCACCAGCCCCACTATAATTATCTTGAGCAGGAGGGCAATCCCTACATGGAGTGCGTGCATTGATACGGTTTCCATTTCTTCCACTAGGCGCCATTTCTAAACAATGTCATAAACTAGATCAGTTTATGAATCAAAATACATAATCCCATACTTATAAAACACTAAACATAAATTGAACTATCTATGGATATAATCCATAATCATAAATATGTTTTCTTTGAGGAAGTATATACTCATAAACCCTTCATAATGATTTGTAAAGAAAGTGAGAGTTATCCTAAGCATATCCCCCGGGAGTGTCGTAACCAAGAGTGCAGCAAGGCCCGTTGTCGTGCACCAGTTCCCGTTCGAGTCTAGCTCAAAGCGGTGTTTTCGGGTTTTACCCCTAGGTATATCTGTGCCAGAGCCGCCTCTACCTGCTCGTATCCAGACAGGGATGTATTGCTTGGAAAACTCACAAAATCTCTACAATACCAAAATTCTAGGAAGTTCTTCTATACTAATCCTCAAAGTTCATCTTAGGTCTACGTGCTCTAATCAGAGTTTATCTAAATCTAGCTTCCAAGGTTTGTACTAAACTTCCTCTGATACCAACTGTAACGCCCCGACCCCAGCTACCCAGAGTCGGTGCATTACTTACATAACATTGGCATGATCACAAGAAAGATCAAATCCCGAAAGACCGATTGGTTTAGTAGCCTTGGAAACACTAGATATAATCATAATGTTTTACATTACATTTCAAAGTGAAAAACTACTACAACAACAAAGTCTTCATATCCACACTATTAACCCCTCATAATATCCCTGCAAGTCATTCATAATTTACTTCTTCACTACCTGGGAAAAATAAAACATAGAAAAGGGGTGAGCTCAAATGCCCAGTAAGGATAACAATATAGCGGAAACTTTCATAAATAAGAATAAACATTTAAGGCAATGCATTACTAGAACAAAAGCCTTTTAAACTTGAACTTCAACATAGTATGGCAAAAGTAAAATGAAATAATGCCATTTACTTATTCACATGGATATTCTACTAATCGAATAATCACATGAAAAAATCAATAACCACTTTCATAATGTTGGAATGCATAATGCCAGACTATCATAACCACATAGCCAAGGCCTCGTGCCAAGACTACAAATAAGATTTTGTCAAGGCCTTGTGCCAAGACACTAGTTTGTCTCATGAGACCTACCGATGCATCGAGGAGCAATAGCGGGCTCCACCCGTCACTTATTAAGTCCAATGCATTCCCATATGAAAAGGTTTAAACATAACATAAACATTCGTATTAAAACTAGCATACGAAATGTCAATAATTTCACCATAAACTATGAATGGTATAAAAATAGCACATCCACAATCAAACATATCACAAAACCTTCAATACAATATAGAAGTTTTGTATCATAATAAATCAACTTCAAATAATCTTAAAATCCATCAAAGGATGTTGACATAGATGAAATCAAAATTCTTTTTAAAGAAGTATCTCCTTTTATTTTGAAAACATTTAAGATCCATATAAAATAAAACATTTTCTTTGAAAATATTCTTATAAGCTTGTATGGAAAGCTTCGACGATTTTATAACGGCGGAAAATAACCGCACCCGCCGTATAAGTTAAAAAAAACATTCTTACCTCAATTCTGTCGAAAAGGTTAAAAAGGACATTGTTTTGAAAACGACGGAAAGATTCCTTTATAAACCTCTTATAAAAAGTCAAAAAGGGTATAAATGACTTTAACCCATATTCTTGTAAATAGTAAAAATGTTTTGAAAAACATTTTTAAGAAAACATGGATGTGGATGATAAAGAGATCCCAGTAGATTATTACGTATATACAACCTCGGATAATGAAGAGATTGTGAAATAACCCTTACCTTGTACTTTTCCTTGGTTGTGGTAGGTTAACCTCCTGTATAATGGTGAAATAATTGTTATTAAATTATACAAGAATCATATACATTAATATGATATCATATATGATATTTTAATATTGATTTGATAATAATATCTTAGTATTATCGTTGTTTCGGGTGTTAACTTACTTGTTTTCTTTCATATGTTTTGTTACGTAAGACATGTTTGTAAAGGATAGGTTGTATATTATTCATATCCAGAATGATATCAAGTCCTTAAACATCATTTTTAAATCATAAAATGATAATTATACTTTAATGGTTACGATGGAGAATGAATCTCATCGCGTTCGTGGAGACGGTAGTCCGTACGTACGCACGAGCGACAATATCATTCTTTTGATATTAAAATAATATATAAATGGATGGTATATCATATATACAGAATCATTAATATGTTATATTTATTATTTACATGAGTTACACATCATTATTATACCCATCCAAATAATAATATATTGAATAACAATTACACCACGACGTGGAGACGGTAAGCCGTACGTACGCACGTATGGTGACATGTTATTCAAAGGGTGGATAGAATACTGAATATGGTTGTACCATATTTATAATAACATCACAGTATATAAATGATACTGGAGTCATTATTTTAGAATGGTAACAACAAAGGAAGAAGAAGTGGAAGAAGAAATGAACTTGGAAAAGGGGTGGTGAAAACATTACCTCTTCTTCGGGTTCTTCCTTTTGATTTGATCAAAAGGGCTCCTTAGGCTGGCTTTCTGATCAAACTAAGGCCCCTAGGTTGTAGTGAGGGATGTTGGGAGAGTATTTGGGCAGAGTTTGGCCGAACCAAAAGGCTTTGAAGGTGTGAAGAAATGAGAAGGAGGAGTGCCCTTTTATAAGAGGGGTGAGGGGCACCTTTGGAAAAGTTAGAAATATTAATTTATAATAAATTCATATTCGGTTTCTAATGGCTCCAAAATTGACTATTCAAAGGTTAAGGTGGGGATAGGTCGAAAACAACTCAACCAATAGAATTTAGACAGGTTTGGGTACTTATATTAACCTTATCTTTAAGTATTAACTCTAAGTTAATTAGTTTCACTTTTACAATGTCTCTTTGTATTTTTATATTATATGGTTAATAAACTTACTATATACATCCAATCGACCCCCAAGTGGTCCAGTAATGATTAACCTATCATAATATAAGTCTCTTGGCCGAACCTTAGATTTTTAGTAATTTAATATCAATTAATAATATAATATTTGTTTTAAGAACTCTTTTATGTCAATTTTGACACTATTCAATAGTTGATTTTTGTGAAACTCATAACAGATTGATTACTTCGAACAAAGTCAATTAAATCAATCCTAATATATCATATTATCATAGAAAATTATTTTAATTCATTAAAAGTTTCATATTATATTTTTTTGGGTATTTATAATATCAATTATTTTAATTTTTCACTATTATAGTAATTACTGCATCATCATTGTGTCATAAATAAAATAAATTATTTAATGTCTAAAAATTATAAATAAAATATAATTATGTAGGAAATATTTTTATCTTTCTAATGAATATTTATAATCTAAAATCCAACTTATATAACCCTATGTAACAATTGTGTTTCTAAAAGATATATGCTTGTGTCATTTTTGTATTCATTTTGACTTAATTAAAATAAAGTGTCATTATCACTTACAAGTGGATCCATGGGGTCCCAAAATAGACCCAAAGATGCCCATGGTCGACCATGTATCAACCAATAGGGTTAAGACACGTTTTAGGGTAATTTATTATTATTATAATATTATTTTTTTAACCCTTATTTACCGGATTTACCCTTAACCATGGTAAATAAAATATTTACCGCAGTAATTATTCAAAATGTCTAAAAATAAAAGTTACCTATTTACACAATTTGAACATCCTGATTCCAAATATGGAATCCATTTTTCTAAATTCAAAACACAGAAGTGGCAGAAATTAATTTAAAATTAATTCCCGCTGTCAAAACAAAAAGCGTGTTTTTAAGAGATAATAACTATCAAAAGATTGACACTTGTTTATGTTCGGTTTAATTGTAAAATTATGTCCAATGACCAAGATTATATTAAATGGTAAAAATATATTCTAAATATACTTTAAAACTACTCAAATTCACAATTTATCACTATTAATTATTTTGATTAAAAAAGTTGTTTTTAATTAAAATTTAGTAATTTTCACTATTCATCAAAATATGAAAGTTATCCGAAATGTACCAAAATTTCACCCTAGGATAATTTTGATATTCCGAATCCAAAAATAAAGTCCATTTTGAAATATAGAATATATATGATTTCAAAAAGTAGGTATTACTATTCACAACGGCTAGTTGAATTAGTTGTGGTGTGTGTTAGAACTCGAGGTTGCGTACAACACAAGCTATCGCATTATTCGAAGGGAAACGTACCATAGAAGCTTGGGGTGTTACAGCTATCTTCATGGATCTAATGAATAGAGTCTTTAGAGACTATCTTGATCAATTTGTGGTAGTCTTTATAGACGATATTCTTGTCTATTCAAAGAGCAAGGAAGAGCATGAAGATCACTTGAGAATTATATTGAAGACCCTGAGAAAAGAGAAGCTTTATGCCAAATTTACCATGTGTGAATTTTGGCTTCAAAAAGTTGCATTTTTGGGTCATATAATCTCAAAAGAGGGGATATCTGTGGATCCAGCAAAAACAGAGGTTATCGAAAGATGGTCAAGACCAACAACAGTAACTGAGATCCGAAGTTTTCTTGGTTTGGCTGGTTATTATCGACGTTTTGTAAAAGATTTTTCACGATTATCTAATCCACTCACCAAGTTGACTCGGAAAGGAGTTAAGTTTTTCTGGACAGAGGAATGTGAAGAGAATTTCAAGGAGTTGAAAAGAAGGTTATCCAGTGCACCTGTGCTCACACTGCCTTGTAGTGGAGAAAGGTTTGTGATCTACAGTGATGCATCCAAGAAGGGATTGGGGTGTGTTCTTATGCAAAATGATATGGTGATAGCTTATGCCTCACGACAGTTGAAAATCCATGAGCAAAATTACCCAACACATGATTTGGAGTTGGCTGCGGTAATCTTTGCATTAAAGATTTGGAGGCATTACCTTTATGGTGAAAGGTGTGATATTTATACTGATCATAAAAGTTTAAAGTATATTTTCACACAAAAGGAGTTGAATATGCGCCAAAGAAGATGGTTGGAGCTGATTAAGGATTATGACTGCTCAATCCATTACCACCCTGGGAAAGCAAACAAGGTGGCAGATGCATTAAGTCGACAAGACCATGCTAGTTTATCCATGATGAGGATCACAAAAGATCCAATATTTATGGATTTACAAAGGATGGATCTTGGAATTATAATGGAAGGGGAAAAATCTTATCTTTCTCAAATGAATGTTCAACCATCTATACATGTGAAGATTAAAGAGGCACAAAAAGAAGATGTCGAGTTACAAAAGAAGGTGAGAAATGTTCCTGAATTCAACCTTGATTGTGATGGGATAATAAAGTTCAGGAATCAGGTTTGTGTTCCTCCCATCCCCGAATTAAAGAAAGAGCTGCTGGATGAGGCTCATAGTTCTTCATTCTCTATTCATCCTGGAAGCACGAAGATGTATAGGGACCTGAAAGAGTACTTCTGGTGGGATGGCATGAAAAGAGATGTTGCTGAATATGTCTCTCGATGCTTGGTTTGTCAACAAGTTAAAGCTGAGAGACAGAAGTCTAAGGGGATGTTACAACCATTACCCATACCCGAATGGAAATGGGAAAACATCACTATGGACTTTGTCACAGGACTTCCTAAAACATCCAAAGGCAATAATGCTATCTGGGTCATAGTTGATCGTCTTACAAAGTCTGCACACTTCATTGCTATTAGAGAGGATTTCTCTCTAGATCAGCTTGCCAGGATATATGTAAAGGAAGTGGTAAGATTGCATGGAGTACCACTTTCTATTATATCTGATCGGGATCCGAGATTTACCTCGAAGTTCTGGCGAAGTCTTCAGCATACTCTGTATACAGAGTTGAGTTTCAGCACTGCTTATCATCCCCAGACAGACGGTCAGTCTGAGAGAACAATTCAAACCCTAGAAGATATGTTGAGAGCTTGCTCTATGGATTTCAAAGGAGGTTGGGATCAACACCTACCTTTGGTGGAATTTTCTTATAATAATAGCTTTCACTCCAGTATTCAGATGGCTCCTTATGAAGCTCTCTATGGAAAGAAATGCAGGACTCCAACTTGCTGGGATGAAGTTGGGGAAAGAAAGCTATTAGGACCTGATCTCGTTGATGAAATGGCAGAAAAGGTCAGATCTATTCAACAACACATAAGAGCAGCTCAGAGTCGACAGAAAAGTTATGCCGACAACCGAAGAAAAGACCTAGAGTTTGAAGTGGGTGATAAAGTGTTCTTACGAATATCTCCCTGGAAGAGGGTTATGAGATTTGGAAAGAAGGGGAAGTTGAGCCCTAGATATATCGGTCCTTTTGAAATTCTGGATCGTGTTGGGAAGGTAGCTTACCGATTGGCGCTTCCACCGAATCTCTCTCAAGTTCACGATGTGTTCCATGTATGTCTCCTGAGAAAGTACATACCAGATCCTTCACATGTACTCAGCTCAGAAGTTGTACCGCTGGAGCAAGATCTTTCTTATGAAGAACAGCCGATAGAGATTCTGGATCGTAGCGAAAAAGTCCTACGAAACAAGACCACTCGCTTGGTGAAAGTTTTATGGAGAAACCACCAACTTGAAGAAGCTACATGGGAGCTTGAGGATATGATGAGGGAGAAGTATCCTCATTTGTTTGTTGCAAAGTGACGAATTTCGAGGGCGAAATTCTTTTTAAGGGGGGTAGAATGTAACACCCGAGACTTTTATGTTATATAAATCATCAAAGGAATCTTTTTCTACACAACACTTTCTTGGCTTGCTTTACATGCAATCGCGACCTTCCTCGATAGCTTGCGTCGTACGCAATACCGAGTTTCACTAAACAACAATATGCTATTAAAACTAGCCGTTATGAATAGTAATAACCACTTTTTGAAATTTTATAAATTTTATTTTTCAAAATGGACTTCATTTTTGGACTCAGAATATCGAAATTATCCTAGGGTGAAATTTTGGTATTTTTATGAAAACTTTCAATTTTTGATGAATAGTGAAACCACTAAGTGGTAGGTTAAAAACTGAATTTTGCATAAAACTTAATTTTACCGCTTCTGTGAATGGAATTTCAAAAATCCGAGAGACACGGTTAATATCAAGGACTAAAATGTGGTTCAATGAGATGAAAATAATTTTTTTGGTGAATAGTAACTTTTTACTATTTTTACCGCGGTTAATAGTAAATAGGGTAACTAAGGGTAAATATGATATTAATATTACCCTAAAACATGTCCTAATTCTATTGGACAAGTGTAATTCGACCAAAAACAAACTTAGGAATAAAATATGACCATTTAGGCCCACTTGGATTAGATTAGGACATTTATTATTAATTTATTTAAAGAAGGGTTAAAATAGTTAAAATCAAAGTTTAATAAGTAAATCATTTTTAATATAGGGTTATACATAAGATAAATTCGATTGTAAATATTCATTAGAAAGCTAAAAAAATTTCCTACATGATGGTATTTTATTTGTAATTTTTAGACATCAAATAATTTAATTTATTTATGACACAAAGATGATGCAGTAATTATCTTATTAATGCAATATTGACAAAATTGATAATATAAATACCAAAATAAATGTAATTTGAGACTTTTTATGAATTACACTAATTTTATAGGTTACTATGATATATTAGTATTGATTTAATCAACTTGGTTCGAACATATAATTCTGTTATGACTTTGACAAAAATCATATATCAAATAGTGTCAAAATTGACACAAAATAGTTTTTAAATCAAATATTATATTATTAATTGTTATTTTATTCCTAAAAATTTATGGTTCGGACAAATGACTTAGATAAGGATATATATATTAATAATAAACAATTTGGGGTTCGTTTGGCATGTTATAGTAAGTGTATTAACCATATAGTGAAAGAAAACAAAAAGACATGGTAAAAGTTAAATTATTTAACTTAGAGTTAAATTTAATTGATAAGGTTAAAATAATATCCTAAACTTGTCTAAATTCTATTGGTTGATAGGATTTCGACCCATCCCCACTTTAGCTTCGAAATAAGACCCTTTGGAACCATTATAAACCGATTTTGACTTTAATATAAAATAATATTTTGAGATATTCCTAAGGTGCCCCTCTCCTCCCTTATAAAAGGGCACCTCCTCCCCCTCCTCCTCACACCAATTTGAGCACTCAAGCTCGGCCAAACCCTGCCATTTTCCCTTCTCCACTTCCCTAGAATAATCCTAGAGGTCCTGGTCTTCTCCAAAGACCAATCTTAGTTCCTTAAGTGGAGGATTCAAAAAGGCGTTCCAAAGAAGAGGTAATATCCATTACCGATCTTTTCAATTTCTTTCTTCTTCAACTTCTTCTTATTTAGTTGTTTCATGATAAAGTAATAACATAAGTATTACTTACATACTGATATGTTATTATAAATATGAAACAACCCTAATTCACCTTCTATCCATCCTACGGAAAAATGAAATCACCGCGCGTGCGTACGTACGGAATACCGTCTCCACGCCGTGGTGTAATCTATTTTCCACCATCACCTTACAAGGATGGGTATAATGGTGTAATGAGTAACTATATATGATTATTATAAAGTAATATTGATACTGAAATAATATATATATATACTCCAATACAATTCCACGATCATAGGAACGATATCATCACTCGTGCGTACGTACGGAATACCGTCTCCACGATGTGATGCGACTCGTTCTACATGATCTTCATTTCATAATGATTGTATAAATGAATTGAATGAATGAATATGGTATATACTACACTAATACCATTCTGGAAATGAATTATCTATAACCTAAAGATAAGAATAAGAATTTATTCGACAAAACACGCATAAGAACAAAAAGTTATAAAGACCCGAGTAACAAGTAACAATGAAATATTACTAACAAGAAGCTAATAATATGACCATATATGATCTCATATCAATATGTATGATTCTGGAATAAGTCAATAACATTATTTAAACCATTATACAGGATCTTCGGACACGAACAAAGCAAATCGGACCTAAGGTAAGGGAAATATCACAATCTCATTTTTATCCGAGATTGTTTATTCGTAAGTATTTACTGGGGTGTATTTTATCATCCACATCCATGTTCCCTCAATATGTAATATTGTTTCCATCCACTTGAAATAGTTTAAATCCAATTTTACCCTTAGGTGAGTTTTTAGTAAAGAATATGAAAGGAATCTTTTGTCGTTTTTCCGTACGAGGTACTTTTTGACTTTTCCGACAAAAGTACGAAGAATGTTTTTTTTAACTTATACGGCATGAATGGATTTTTAAAACATTACTTCAAAGAAGCTTCCTTTACAAGTTTTCAAGTTTATTCTTAATCAACTTCTTTTATTTTAAAGTTGTATGACATGTTATGAAAGGAAAAATGTTTTTGAAGAAGAAAGGATATTTTCCTCAAGAATTCAATTCAAGTGTTTTATCAAAATTATTTTCCATCTAAGATAATAAAGGGTTCTGTTTCTATCCATATTTTTACATTGGTTTGAATATGTTGTGATGGAATTATGTTTATGAATTCCTTTATCATATATGAATTGATTTATGATGTCATGATGTTTCAAGAATCCCATTTTTGTTACATGTGTTATGCGATGATGCATGTTTTATGATTATGTGGCACACATAAGAAAGGATTCATTATAAGATGGGTGGGACCTATATCTCCCTCCAATGCATTGGGTAATGATTTTATATCTCATGAGATAGACATGGCTGGAACGGAAGGTTATTTCGGTTCAGTGATACAGGACTGAAACGAGGAGTGAACTCGGTTCAGAAAGGGACTTTGTCCACTAAGATAGTCTTGGCAATGAGTCATGACTAACAAGAAATGATTTTCCATGATTATGTGTGCATGCCACAAAGATTCAAGTTTTATGTTATGATTATGGGGATCTCATTTTCACTTCTATGATTTATTCCATGTTAAGATATTATGATCTCTTTTGCAGGTTTTGATTTTCATAAAGATATGATATGATTTTTATTTCCTTTATTTGCCCTTGCTGAGCATTTGAGCTCACCCTTTTATGTTTTCTTTTCCCCAGGTCAGGAAGATGGATATTAAGTAGAATATGCTAAAAGGGACCCTAGATATGATGAAATAAATGGGAGACACTGTAGAAGATTTATGAACCAGTTGTTTATGTTTCCCCAGTTTCTAAAGACACTATACCTATACGGTCCTTTGTGGTTTTGTCATATGTTGTAATAAGAGTGCTTCAATTTTGAAGTATTAACAATGTATGTAAAGTGTGGGTCGTTATACCTTATAAGTATCATCTTTTAAATCTAAAGCTTTGTTGAAATTTTCATTCATCTTCCTCAAGGTGATTTTAGATTTAAGAAGTTTTGATTGAAACTTGTTAACTTCTTATTCCTTGGATGCCAACTTCATATTGAGATCTTTAATCATCTTTCCCTATTCGGAAATTCAATGTTTTTAACTTAAAATTTCCTTGATATATTCTTCCTCCTGTTTGATGACATATTTTATTCCATCAGTAACTTCTTCACAATATTTCTTCATAGATCTAATTTATTTCTTGAGAGTTTTTTACTCAATTCATGAAAAAAGTTCTATTCAGATTTTATATTCTTTATAAGATTCATCACCACCTTCACTATATAAGGAATCTTTTGTTTTCTCAGTTTTTTTTATGAAGGTTCTTAATTTTTCTGAAAATTCATATTCAGAAGAATTTTTTTCAGTTGAGTCTGATTAAACAATCATACTCAATATACAAATTTTGTTTTCAGTAAAATACTTCTTATATTTATTGGAATACATTTCTTCTTTATTATTTTTTTTCCACTTCTTCCATCAAGGTTTTTCATCAGAATAATCTCGTTATTCTCCAACTTTATTCTTTGGGAAATTCATAGAAAAGTTTCCTATTCCACCACACTCAAAAAAATTTAAAGGAAATTTACCTCCATACTTTCCTCTTCCTCTTCGATAGTTCATGGATATAAGAGACATGGTTTTTTTCTTTCATCTCATCATCCTATTTATCTTCGGAGTTATGAGGATCAATATCTTCAATATCTTGAATTTCTCACTTTCTCATAGCTTTAAAATACATTTCATCATTCATCTTATTTTTAAACATTGGATATTTACTCATTTCATAAGAAATAAGAAAGTTATGTAATTCATCAAGAGATAAATCATCTTTATCATCTAAATAATAAATTTTAGAATCAAACCTGTCTAGAAAGTTTCTCATAAATTTCTTCACATTTATATAAAATTCCAAAATATATTTGAATCCTATGATGTTGCAAAAAATTTCATTTACTATGGTGAAGTATTCATCAATTTTTTCCTTCATCTCTAATTCTTATGTCTTCATACTTACTACGATGGATTTAAATCTTTGCTTCTTTGAATTTTTTTATTCCATTTGAAAACACCTTCTAGCTTTTCCCACATACTTTTTAATGTTTTGAGACCCATCACCTTCTGTTAAACATTTTATGATAAGGACAAGATAATAGAATTTCTGTCATTTCTATCAACTTATATATTTATATTATTAGTAACGGTCATCGAGGAATATTTCTAAATAGGTGGAAACCCAATAGTAGCAGCATTAACAACTTCTAGGACAAGAGATAATAGATAAAGAATCATCCTATTTTTCAATCAATAAGAACTTTTTCCATCAAATATAGTAATTCCTCTGACTATTGATAGAATTTATATTATCCATGATAATGATTCAATGAGGTAACCTTCCCCTCTGATACCAATTGAAGTTCTAAAGGATCGAATAACAACATATGGGAGGGGTTGAATAAGTTGTTCACTTTTATAAGTTTCAAATCTTTTAGAAACATAACCATTCAAAACTGCTAATACTTATTTCCCTATCAAATTTTGGTAAATACTTATGCATTAAAAAGTAGAAAAGAAATTAAAGAACACAATATTTACAAGGTTCAGCCTCAGTTTGAAAACTTAAATCCTTTCCATAGCCACTCCCATGGGTCTATGGAAATCCACTATTATAAAGAAGTGAATACAACTTGTGTCAACTCCCATTAGACACCTTCTATCTCCCAATTGGAATGATTATACTTACTCCTGATAGTTTACAATGTTTATTTATAAAACATTTGATCCAGACAAAGGAATAAAGAATTTGTTGAAACTTCTCCATAATGGATCAGTCTGAATCCTCAATAAAATTTGGATGGATCCTATTTTTTCAATCCGATGAGTCTAGATCTAATTCTCTCAATATGATGAGTCTGGATATAATTATCTCAATATTATGAGTATGTATCTAATTCTCTCAATAAGATGATTCTGGATCTGATTATCTCAAAATGATGAACCCATTCTTAATATAAAAAACTAAAAATTTAATCAAATGATCAATATAGTATTTCTCTGTCTGATTGACACAATTTGATTGATTGATTATGAAATTCTAAATATAATGTTTCTCAATCTAGTAAACAAACATTCAACTATCTAATCCTCCTTATGAGATCTCTAGCCAGAAATGACTCTCATTTGATTTCTTTAGCACTCCTCCTTTTCCGATTGTTTGAAAAAACTACACTGAATGAATGATCTGAGCAAGTATTTATAGGTGACTCAGAAAAAAAGTGGGAAACTTGAAAACATTCCCCGCTTACTCAAATTTTAAAATCTCTAAAAATATCTCACATTTAAACATCAACATTTATTTATTTGAACCTCCTTAGAATTCTCCAAGAATTATGAAAAATTGAATTTCATGTTTTACCTCCTCAAATCTTCATAAAACTTATAGAATTTTATTTTTTATTCTTATTCGTAATCAGCTCAATACGATTTTTGTTTCTTTCTATGTGAATCTGATTTTTGTTTCTTTCTCAGTGAATCTGAATTATGTTTGTTTCTCAGTGAATCTAAATTCTGTATCTTTATCAGTGAATCAAAAATTTGTATCGTTCTCAATGAATCCGAATTCTGGATCCTTCTTAGTGAATCAGAATTTTGTATCCTTCTCAGTAAATCTGAATTTGGTATCTTTCTTGATGAATTCAAATTTTGTATCCTTCTTAGTGAATCCATATTTTTTATCCTTCTCAGTGAATCCTATTGAATTTAAATTATGATGTAATTCCCATTACGATGGATTTTTCATTATGATGGATATCCCATTATGATGGAATCTTCACACTGCAGCTTTGAAATTATTCAAACCTCTCCACCATTTCTTAAAAATATTTTATCATTACATTTTTCATGATTTTTTAGATCTTTATGATCAGAAAAGCACTATATAACTTGGTTTAGAAAGTATTAAAACTTTCTTACTCATGAATTCATGATCTTCTTTCAAAACTATTCAGTAAAAATACAACTTCTTCACTCAACAACTTATTTCTTTCTCTGATTATGAAAAAATAAAACATTTAGTAACCAAAAAATTCTACCTCAAATTCTTTTGGATCTGATGATTTGAATATAATGTAGAGGGATCTGATTCTTTCATCAAATTTTTACTTTCTTACAAAAACTCATTACGATGGACTAGATATGATTCTTGGATAACAAAAACATTATTATATGGAAAGGTTAGTTTTCAACAAATACAAAACATTATTAAAACAAAACACTATAATGATTCTTCAATTTTCCTCCATAAAAATCACTCTAAGAACCATAAAATTATAAATACATCATCAATGATCATTTTCCTTGTACTATTTTTCAACCATTTATTTTTTCCACAATTTGGTAGACCCTTTATTCTCAAGTGACCTTATCCTAGATAATACTTCCACTAGCTCCATATTATAGAACTAAATAACACTAATTAAAGCTAATTTTATTTCCACCACTTTTGAATTTTGGGTTATTATCCATTCTTAAGAAAATGAGAAGTGATTTTTTGTAATGAGGAATGAACCATAGTATACATCCTCAAACATCTAAGGAAACATCTCTTTTTGATACTAAATCTTATGGAACTTCTTTCATGATACAGTGGTCCTGACCTCCCAGTACTTTCTGATTTGGTGATACCATGGAAACTAAACTGTATCTGATACTTCCCTTATAGAAATTCTATTATCTTTAAACTGATTAAATCCAAAGAAAAAATAAAACTTTATCTATAATTTCAACATATCCAAACCTAGGCATGCATTTTTCCTTTCTTCTCAACATAATTATCTACATAACTCCAATCCTTCACAAATCATCCCCCTATTATATAAAACATCATAAACTTTTACGGAATTCCATTAGTCGATATTCCAAATCTTGGAAAAACCAATTTCTTTCATCACCACTCATAAAAATGAAGCACATCAAAGGACTTTAGTATTTCCTTCTACTTCTTAGTAACAACATGGTCATGGATGATATCTCCCAAATACTTTACACTAATATGTCTGTTACTTCTCACCTTCCAGAATATTCACCAATAAAACAAAAATATTACAATAAAATAAGGTCTTTCTTCCTCTATGGATGTCCATTCTAAGAACATTCCAAATAGACCTCTAACTTTGTGCTTCATAGAAAACACATGCATCACTCTATTCATGTTTTCAATAAACGTTAAGGGCTATAATGAAATTCTATTATAATGAACTAGAAAAATTATAATCCTTGGTGCCTCCATATCCCATGAATATTGTCCTACACTACTTCACAATGCTACACTCTCTCAAAGTTATGTTCTCCTGATGCCCAATATTCTACATGACTTTGAAACTAGGATTTATATACTACTTCTCACTCAACTTATTGATATTTCCATGTGAAAAATCCCTACTTCCTGGGGTTCTCCTACCCATAATACACTACTCTATCTAAAAATCTAGTTGGATGCATTATTTTATCACACATTTCCACCACTATATAACCCCCTGTTTGAATTTCCCCATGCCATCTGAAATCCTTCAATATAAAAACCTATAATGTTATGTCATTCTATCGAGATGAGAAACATATAAAATGTAAAATATGTGTTACCTTCCTTGAAAATTCATAAATAATTAAATCCATTATCCAAATAGAAACATCAATCTTCCATGAACTTGAGAGTGGAACCATCTCGAAGGTGTTCCCCTTCTAAAACTTTCTAGATACAAAATGTCATGCATTCAATCTTCTCTCAAATATAAAGTGAAAGGCCCCAGAGTCAAAGTCCCATGACTCAAGTAGGCTGGATTCCACTCTATAACAAGTTCTTTATGAACTTAAAAAATGAGATATATGGATGGAACCACAAGAATCAATCCTTTTGGAATGATCTTTTGATTCTTAAAGAACTTCTCTAGTAAATACCCCCTCTTCTTATATAATGTTAGATGTGGAATCAGGACCAGTTGAATCTCATTGACTCATTCTCCTTAAAAAAATGCATTGGTGTTGTTGTCAACTCCTTTTCAATTTCTTATTTCAGGTCATGTATCCATTTCTAGTCCAATGCTTCTTGAAAATATATCCAAGTGTCATTAGGTTGAGTATTCCCATTATTCCTTAACATAGCTTTTAGTTGAATCCCATAAACTCAAACCTTTCGTATTACAAAACCATCTTCTAGAAATGATTCACTCTTACTAAATCTAAAAAAAATAAAGGGTCCAATACTATCTTTGAAATTATTCAAAATGGTTAGCTCTATATTTTCATTCTTTGAATGTGCTCTGAACCTCCTGGATGAGGTCTGACATAAAAAACTCTACAACCAATAATAAATAGAACTTTTTAAGTATTAGTCACTCAAAAAAAACTATATTTGATACCACATATTGTCTATAAATCACTAAAATTTTACTAGTTCTCTTATATCACTTATTGGGTATCAATAACCCGAATTCTATCAGTCCTCTGATACAACTTGTTGTTCCTGGAAGAGTTGATCTGAAAAATGTCCTATAGATCCTCAAATGTGCAACAAGGTTTAGTGTATTTAGAATGAAATGGAACTAAGAATTTAGTGTCTAGAATTGAGAAGTCCCTATAGCCCAATCACCACATATAATTACCAGAAATCTAGATAAGACATTCCCCAAAGATCAATAAAACAGAAGAAAAAACTCAATACAAACAGAACATGAGGATTAACATGGTTTGAAACATAATACTACTCAATAAGATAACATTAAAAATTTAAATTAAGGGAATAAAAGTAAGAAAAATATCCATGTTTCAAGAAAAACTTCTTCTGGAAACCCTAACCAAACTCTAATTTACAAGGGAACCATCTTCCAAAAACTATACTCATACACAAAAGATGATTTCTCCAATGTTTGCATGACAAACTTCTATTTGAAACACTCCCACCATTTCACCCATATGTGGTATACTAAGCATCTATGTTAGTCTCCTTAGTCGCTCTGGTATCTCTCACTTATGCTTCCCCTTATCCTTTCAGTCTACCTCCCTTAAAGACTAGGAAATCCTAAAACCAAATTCAAATCTTTCGGCACATTGGTGCTCTACCATAATATACTAAACAAGTGATCAGTGATCATCCTTTATAGATGAGATCTACAATAGCCAGCTGATAGATATGGTACCATCACCTTATGATCTATGTAGGCATACCTACATATGGCCAAAACCATCAGATCATGAACTTCCTTAACTTTCCATGCTCAATGAACAATGAAAACAACTCTTATATAGCCCTATGACGATTCTTACATAACCTTCAAAAAACACCCTGCTATTATTAAGTAGTCATCAGAGTTAATCTTATATGATTTAGTTACTACATATGTAATTCGTCATCTAAATTTTTTGGTCATGTTTCTGAATCCACCACTTCCTATGGAACTTTTTGTGCCACATTTGGAACTCCTCCTACGTCACTCCCTTTATAATGAGGATGCTTCCCAAGTGTGTGTTTCTAAAACCAAGTTATCATCTTTTTATAGCACATAGTCATTGATTTTTCTATCATTTCAGACCTTGTAGATGTTAGGTGAGATGCCTCTATCTAGTCCCACAAAGCGTGATTCTGGAATTTATGTTCTATATGTTTTCAAGCTTTAACCAAAAAATATTTCTCACACGAAAACCTGACAGTACCATTCCTTTTCATGACTTGATGTTGATGTTTTTTATTCGAGGTTGTTTTTGGTTATATTTATGGAAAGATTAATGTATATTACCATAGTTCTACAAAGTTATGGAATGATTTAAGAATATTAACAAAGGTCTCCATAAAGATAATATCACTTCTCTAGATTATTCATTTTGGTTCAAGACTCTTTTATTTGACCTTTAAATTAATAATTTCGTATAGAGTAAATTGATATACATAAATAAAATCATGTATTTCCTTGTATTTATCATCTTATATTTAATGTAAATATCTAAATTTTCATAAATGTAAAGAAAAATTTGATGAAAATATTATCAACTAGATGAAACTCCATAAAAATATAGTGCATGGGGAATTAATGCCATAAAAATTTATAGTCTCTTAAAAAATGTGACTAAAGAAGTATAATAAGAATAAATTTCTCCTTTAATAGGGTGATGCGAACATTTATAATTACTTTGAAACCTTATTTTAATTAATTTCACTCCCTATCTATGTTTTATTATATAGAGAATAGTTTGAAAACATTTACCTATTGAGACTATTAGGGATTCCATTGATAATATTGAAAATACCAATGAGGGTGGACTAAAACTTAAGTAAAATAGCATTTAGAACAATGATTCCTGTGGATAATATGTTCCAATAAAAAATATATTAGGATAATAATAATATTTGGCTTCAAAAAATCTTCTAGGTTTGGCATAAGTCTTTGTTGATGGTCATCATACACCACATTGTACTTATTGGGTAATTAAAAAGTATAACAAAATACACCAACAAATCAATGATACAATCCAAAAGTCACTCACAAATAAAAATTGGAGTGAAAATTGTGTTCGGTTCACATGAAAATAAAAAAATAACCTATATATATAATTTAGTGTTTGATATAGAATAAATGAAAATGGAATGGAAATAGTCATATGAACTCCTCTTCTATATATTAAATAGGGTATAAAGGCTTCAATTACATTTGAATTTTCATTCCTCCCATTTTATATAAATAAAATGTTTCACATTTAATTTTCTCTAAATCTATTTTTCAAATTTTTATAAAGGATGATTTAAAGAGTTATGTCGGAAAACCAAACAACCAATAAATAAAGGTGAAAATAAAAAAGGTTGAATCCCATATCAAAACATGGGATGAATCCCAATACAACCAAACTAGATAGATGAGGCCCAACTAACTAGGAACTCTAGAAAATATTGAAGTCTCCACCAATGAATTCACTTTCAGAGGAGAAATCACTATCATGATGATTTGTAGTCACAGAACTTAGAAGAACTATAAAAGAAAGAGTCAAAATCATCCATCAAGGAGAAAAAAATTCATGAACTAAAGTCTATATGAACACCACTGGCATTGAAATAATGGGATATGAACCCATGTAAAAATTAAAATTAGGAAGATTTTATATCATTATCATAAAACCATGTTTATTCTAAAATACTTCATGAAATATTCACTACTAGAATTTGGGGAACACTGACACACATGACACAAGAAGACACAACCTATCTAAGCCCGCACAAAGTTGAAAGGTGATGCTCCTCCTCTAATGGATTGAGGACCTCTACTAGGAAAAAGATAAGGTAAATGTTTGGATAGTCTAGGAAAGGAACATGATCCCTTAGAAAAGTTGTAAATAATGGGATAAGAAACAAGGGTTGGATGAAAAAACCACAATATAGAAGATCAAGATTCAAAAACCAAAAATCTCTAACAATAGGTGAGAGGAAGAACAAAAATGGAATGAAACATAGAAAATTGAGATTCAAAAACTGATAACTAGAAACCAAAGGTGAGGGGAATTACTAAAAGGGAACAAATTCCATAAAATCAAAACACAAACAGGGATGAAATTCAAGGATTAGCATCCAAGACATCGATTAAAAGAAGAATAAAACTGATATGGAAAACCTTGTTCCAATATTAGAACGAATGGAAAAATAAAGGAGGAATAAGGGGATATGGGCCTAGAGAATTCGATGGGGGGGTAAATCCTAGGAGAAGGAAAACTTATGGAATGAGTGAATGAAATGTTGAATAATAAGATACTCTGTCACCACCCAAAGATACTTTGTAAGGAACCCAAATAGAACCCGAAAACAATAGCATAGTTGGAAGAATATAATGCCATCCCCAATAGTTCTCTCATTTAATTCATTTCAACCCTTATGTTTTATTTCTCTATAAGAGTAGGGGAGTTTGAAATTTCACTTTTATGGTTCATTTAGGGTATTCTTAATTAATTATGTGATGAACTAGGATTCTTTAATTATATTGGTTTATTTTGGTATTGTTTTTACTTCATAGTGTATTTGGAATGGGTTATACATTTCATGTATTGTGGACACAGACATAGGTATACACCTTTTATTTATTAATAATAGGTTACTAAGATTAATGAAAAAATTCTAATCAGTCTAGTACTCACTTCTTGAAAGTGATCTCTATGCACACATGTGCACACTATTTTCTTTATTGGTGGGCTTAGAGAGACTTTTTCATGGGGGATTGGTTGAAGAGTCATACTATAATATAGTAAAGACAAGTGAAAGTAGTTTAAAATATTTAAATTTTATTCATTTTAATCCTTTTATGGGTTTATGAGAGTTTTTATACCTCCCCATGTTATTTATATATTAAATTTTCATTTAAATTTTCTAAGGGATGTATGCCTTGCATATAGACACTAGTTCTTTTCATGGTTTTATTTAAAATTATTTCTTTTATTTTAACTTATTATGTGGGGTTGATCTATTCTATTTTAATTTCCATGGTATGGTTATGGAATCGTTGTGGATCAATCAACTTTTCTCCCAAGTAAAAACCCTATTCTAGGATGGTACCTGAGATAATTCTCACATTTATTAAAATACTACTTTAAGGACAGAGGTAATTCATAGTAATAAAATTAAAGGGAAATCAATCCACAAACCCAAATGCTCCATCCAAATGTAAATTAGTGAAAGAAATGAAGAAAAAGAAAAGCATGCACAATAGTAGCAAATTGGGAAATTTTCTCATATATAGAAAAAAAGATATTACCAATCTACTATGGTTGGGAAAAAATTTCTCAATCTTCCGATGAGGGGTGGGGTTGTTTCCACTGAAGGTTGAGTGTTGTTTCAGAAAGAACCTTCTTCACATTAAAAAACATATCTTTTAAAATTAATTCTTTTAATAGAATTTTACAATATATATAATTTTATAATATATGTTAATATTAGTGTTATAATCCATGTTAAAAAATTGCAATTAAAAAATGTAAGGTTTTAATAAAATATTAAAACATATATATAATATATGTTTATATTATTATAATATTATATATATATATAAATATTATATTTCATTCTAATATATGTAAATACATATTAACATAAATATGTTAATATACATGTGTGTGTGTTATTATTATTATTATATTATTATTATAATATATCCTAATATATATTATTGTATTATAATATATATATTAGTATTATTATATTATAATATATGTTAAAAAATATGTTGTTTATAAAGTTAAGATTTTAATAAGATATTATTATATATATATATAACATATTTTAATTTTATTATAATATTATGTTACAATATATATTTTAAAATAACATTTGTTGGTATATATTAGTATATATATATATTAATATATATTATTGTAATATTATATTAATATATGATAATATATTATTATTATTACTATCATATTTTTATTAGTTTAATATATATTAAAATATATTATTTTAACATTATAATATATGTTGATATTATTTTAATATTATATTAATATATGCTTATATATAATATTATTATGTGTATATGTATATATATTTATTATATAGATAAATGTTAATCTATAATATTATAATATGTTTATATATATATATATATTGTATTATTTTATATATTAGGTGATTGGGGGTACAATTACAATCAAACTCAATCACACACTCATGAACTAAGGTCATAACCCTGTCTATAGACCCCCCAGAGATAGTCTAGATTAAGTTTTGGTCTTATATTTATATATATGGGGCAGTCGTAGGCCACCCCATTCTTTCATATCCCCCACCATTAGTCGGGGTTCATCCTCATGTCGACATTTGTTGACATTGTAGGACTGTGTCATCCCCACCTTTGGGGATTTGTCTTCATGTCAGCCCATTTTGGGAATGCACACCCACTGATGTCACTCATCCTATCACCTTCCTGCTTTGACATCATTACCCAATGCATTAACCACATACGTTTATTGCATTCCCCACCACTATGCTTAGCCAATCCTGGACGATTGGCTATCAGAGAAACATCAACTAGAATTTGGATCATCATCGACCAACACCCCCCACCATTGAGTGAGGCCCCATTAATCGTCTCCCATGCCAGATGTCATAGTCCCTCCATCATGATGGAATTTCTAACCATAAAATTGATACCCCAATTTAATTAGGGGGCCAAATATATGCGGTAGATGGGATTTGAGCCCTAATTTCCCACCCAGATGCAGTATTATAATATATGTTAATATATGTTAATGTTATTTTATATTATAAAATATTTTGATATATTTTAATATTATTGTGCTGTAATATATATTAATGTAATTATATATTATAATACATGTTAATATATGTATATATTATAATATATGATAATATTTTTATATAATATATGTTAAATTATTTTAAAAAATATATAATATTATAATATATGTTAGTTTTATGTTTTTTTATTTCAAACATAGTTTTTAATATTATAATATATGTAAATGTATTTTATGTTAATAGTAGTTAGAGAAATAATATTTATATAAATTTATACATAATAAGTAGCACAAATGAATATTGAATAATATATAATTGTATACATAACTAAAATTTTAAAGCCCGTGAAATGTAAAAGTAATAAATCATCGATACTGATGTTTAGTAAGTATCATACATTCCCACACCTTAGTACTCTAATAGGGTTCCAATATAAAAAAGTCAGTTTTGTAGATTTTGTGCTTAATTTCTTGTCCAGATGTGATGTCCTCAAGAGTGGTCCTAACAAAAAAACTGGAACCAGCCTCTTATCCACTCGAGTGTTTTACTTGAAACTAGAATTTGGATGGATTAGGGAGATGAAAATCACTGAGTGGGATCCCCCAATAAGTTCCCCAATATGAGGAATGTGGCACTACAAGATCTACAAATGGCATAGGAGTTGCAATATCAAACTCTAAGGCCAAACCGATGGGTCAAATATGATACTCAGTGTCCCAAATGGTTCCCCAATCAGTGTCATATCTAATACACCACTCTGAAGAAGGGTGTGTGGGGAATGTCTTGGATAACACCATTTATGATGAGGAAAGTCCAATCGGTTCTAGTATAATGGTATATGTTGTTTTCTGAGTAGTGTAACGACACAGACAACATCAACGTGAAGGTTAGTCTACATTATTGTATGATGGATTGGGTGTAGCCTATAGTGGCATGGCCTGAGGGTGGGGATCACACTCTGATGGCAAAGGGATGCACTCAACACTGTGTGTTTCACCTATCATCGACAGAAGAATCGAATCCAACTCAGTAAAAAAAAATGTATCTTATGTATCACGTGTGATCAAATCATGAACCCAATTTATCCTGTCACCATTGAAAAAAAATGTTCCAAAATTATACACATTAAATAATATAATAACAAATTAATAATAAATAATCTATAAGTGTGAAAAATTTAAATTACCATAGTATAGTATGACCCTCCAAGTCATGTGATAAATCATCTTGTCACTCACATATACCAGAGCATGTACTTAGTGTGGGGACTATGATGAAGACATCAAAAAAGATATATAGTAACATGATACCATTCATGTGAATCCCACATGGATTTATATGGATCATAGATAATATGACAATCTTGATCCTTATTTCTTGTAATTCATATACTGTATTCCTATGTAACCTGACTCAGTGGAACCAAAATAGGTTTTTGATATCCGAACCACCTCATGATCCTATCTGGTTGGAGCCGCTCAATAATAAGAAAATCAATCAATGGAGCCACAACATCATAATTATACAGACTCATTGTATAGTATTTTGAGAGATATACAAGAATCTTGCATGCATATGGAATCCAAAAAATCTACAATGAGATAAATAAATTTGGTCAATTTAGTAAACAAATAACAATTGATTATATTCATGCATACCTCATAAATGGAAATGTGATCAAATAACAAGTGATATATTAAATGGAATGCATAGGATTATATATATACATCTTTTATTATCTCTACTTATGAATCTTAAGTAAAAAAATTAATGAATTATATAATTAGCATATATGATTGAAATAAAAATTCATATTAAAGATTTAAAGTACCTGCAAGAAAAAGGACCCATATGCAATGCATTGATTGATAAATATGTCACAAATCAAGGTATGAGTGTAGGGAATCAGGTCCATGATCACACTTATAATAATAAAAAATATTTATTTCATTTTCTTCCATCTGTGATTCCCTATATAGTTCTCTATACAAATATGCAAGGCATGTCAAACCCCAACTATACCGACCAACATGCTCAAAATCCCAAAGCATGGGTAGGTACATCAGATAAATATACGATCCAAAACGATCTATAAATAAAGTTACACCATGAAATAGTAAAATCTATGATATTGTATATATGTACAATGTCACCACATCTATATCTAGATCAATGTGTCCAAAATGGGTGTCCATCCAGGGCATCTATAACCCAACACCTCTAAGAGTCCCTGGTGCATCTGGTAATGGAATGTATAAATATTTATGTAAAATATACTCCAAGTCGTATATCATTAGACTTGTAATAGTGACCTCATCCATAAGAAGACCCAACAATATAGATACATCCTTTAATGTAATCTTCATCTCTCCATGAGGCATATGAAATGTATTTGTCTCTAGTCTATATCGTTCAAACGAAGCATAAGTGAGAAAACAATCAATGGGTATATACCCACAAATTCTCAAACCATAGAAGATATACTGATGAAAATAAGACATTATAGGATATGGAGGAATCTAATAGTGAAAGTGGCGGGCCATGTGTACTTTCAGTATATGGTTTTTCCCAAAATCCTATTAATATCGTGATATGTGCTCACTTTGTGCGGTAAGAATCAATTAATCCTTAAAGCCTAGATATAACTGTGTTTATTTTATCTATGTAAATGGTTAAACATATGTTAAACATAAATTTTAAATAATATATATATTTATTTGAAAAATAATAATAAAATAAAATTCTTCATCTAATAAACCTTTATACATTGAAAAAAACAATTACAATAATCAATCGAACTAAAAAAATCATGTTAGGCGTGATGATATACCAACAATGTTATCATTTTAAGGACACCGTCTATAATTATTCCTCTCTACCCTACACCGACCACATAATTATCACATCCCTTTCTTCTAGGGATAATCCATTTTATTTCTCATGTGTATAAATTTTAGACGCCCCGGTCCACACAACCATGATAGATTGGACACTAAAATTGGAAGATATAGAGGGGAATTCGATATTGATACATCTCTAATAAGGATCAACTCTTCATTGTAAAAATCTCATGATGTATTGATTTTATTCAAAATATCGACATAAATCTACCATGATAGGTGAATATGGGAACATGTTTCAATTACATGTGAGCAAGGCATATTGTAAGCTTAAAATTAACAGAATTCATAGGTCTGCTTATCTAATAGAACGGTCATCACCCCACCAACACTGGTAAGTGGATCTTGGACCTCTCCAAATTCATCCCAGATTAATATCATAAGAAAATGATAAACCTGGTATAATATAGAATATTTTTTATTGAAATCAATATAGTGACCCGACTTATTCTTACATGAATGTTACATCATTTTTAAGATAAACAACATAATAGTGATACAATCCAAGATCCAAAGGTTTGTTATCTTGGGAAAATTAGGCTCATACATCACTCATATATAATAAAACAAAAACATTATTTAAATACTTATTCTTAATACTTCTAAATGATATCACATTCCCCTTAGTACATTTAATCACCATAGGATATATATAAAATAAAGGGGTGAGCTAAAATCCTAGTAAAGGAAGTAATAATATAGAAGTAATGAGAGACATGAATTATTGGTGCATGGGTGAGCATAACAATCATCATCATTTCATAATCACGGGATCATCATCGTAAGAATGAGGTAATATTTTGATAAATCCATGGAATGTGGAATATGCATAATAATGAAATATAATAACATAACGGCCAAATACCACACATAGTTTTGAACAAATCTAGCATCATGGTCATGCATAAAATATGTGCATAATCATAGCATCATAATTGTGAACAAAGATAACATCATATCTATACATAATACACATAATCCCATGAGATATATCACATTAACCGATGAATTGGAGATATATATAATTCTAATCTCACATATCACATCATAAAATGCTCATAATCATGCATGCCACATGGAATGTGAATATATAACAATCATATACATGAAATAAATACATGGAAAGGGATGGGTCTAATAAGGGTGTCATAAATAAAACTTTAGGGAATAACAATTAGGTTTTTCAAATTAATAATTGGGATCATATTTTTTCATTAAATATCATTTTTCTTTAAAGAAGAAACCACTCAACAGGAACAAAGAGATGTTTTCAAAAATAAAGTATGTTTTGAAAAATATTTATAATTGGCTTAAATGTCTTATTTATATGGTAAAAACTTGTATATCCATGAAAATAAAAGTAAATTAATTATTAAAGGAATATTTAAGTGCGATGGAAGAAAATCCATATAGATAATTACGTGAAATAGAACATAACCCAAAAAAAGGAATTGGGTTCTAGAATCCCCTTACATTAAATCCCACATTATTTCATCATATTTATGCCTCGAAAATAATAAAATTAGTTTTATTAAAACACGGAAAAGAAGTTAATTATGTTCATTTTTTCAATATTTATCAATTATAATCATTAGATTATATTTCTGAATTCCCTTTTTCAAAGGTAAAATGTTTTGATATCATATTTTCCTTAAAATACTCCATCTTGCTTTGATTTAATGATGTTTCTTTATTAATACTTGTACATTATTATGATTAACTATAGAATCATATAAATAAATATATTTATAAATTTATATATTATAAATAATTTATTATAATCATATGTAAGGATTGGTGATAAGAAAAGAATTGTAAACATCCTCATTGGTGGTTAACCGACTGTTAATAGGACCTTTTCTAAAAAAGAGGTGCAAGATATATATTATGTGCTAATTAAAAATAACATTTTTATTGGACATTAACATTATGAAGAACATGTTAATGTATGGTTTAATTGTTTTAAAATGGTTTTTATTATAAAATAAAATGAGGATAGGGACTTTATAAAATGAAAAAAAAGTAAAATATAAAAGGACATTACCTCTTTCTTGAAGATGTTTCTTTTCTACAGCCCTTAACTTCTTGAAAGCCTAGAGTTTGATTACTCCAAAATGTCCCAAATAATTCTATTTGAATTGAGAGTGGGGAATTTGGTAGAGATTTTAATTTATATAGTGTAAGGTAAGTAGTTTTCTAGGAGATGGGTGAGGGATATTTATACTTGAGGAGAGGGGTGGTTTAAGGAAAAATATTGAATAAATTATAATATCCAAGGTAAACCTTTCAATAGTGATATTTTTTAAATTATGAATAATATATATAAAAAATAAAATTTATTTAGGAATTTCAACTCCTTTATAAGACAAATTCATTAGTTTATTAAAATGGACAATATAAAAAATAAAAAAATTGTTATTTTAATGGAATACTTTTGACTTTTGACTTTAGAAATTACTTTTTCAGGTATAGAAAACAATTTTATTTTTTTAAATGACTTATTTAAGGAATTAAATATGTTTTTGTTCAATAAAAAAATTTCTATAATTGATTAGTTCATTATTACATCATGAATTATGTAATTTAAAATACATTGGTTATAAAAAAACTGTATTTTTACTATTCACATAAAAATTAAAGTATTTAAGAAAATTATCAAAAAATAAAAATTACAAAATTTTTATGTGAATAATCAAAAAATGATATTAATTTTATTGAAATAATTTTCTAACATTGGTAATTTTAATTTTTAATATAAAAAATTATTATTTTTACGAAATACATTAAAATACAACTTGTTAAAAATGTGCTTATAGTTTCTTTGAATTTTGAATCTTTATATTTATTTTATGGAATTATAAAATTTATATTTTATTAAATTAATCTTGTTAAATATTATTAATATTAATTTTTTTTATTTTGAGGTCAAGTTACTATTCTAACAGTCTAATTACTACTCCCAACGGTCAGGTTATTATTCCCAATGCCAAGGTTATTATTCCAACAGTCACATTACCTTCAATAAATATCACTTCATTACTTCATTCCATATATAATATAATTCCACCCAAGGTTCTATATTTTCCTTTTATAATATTTTGATTGGTTTACTAATATTTTGTTTCTTTTCCATAGTGTTGTTCGTGGGGACGATAATTCTAGAAGATTGGGTGATCCAAATTTTCTCATTATATTTTTCTTATTTTATATTTTTTGTCCCAATGTATTGTTTTTAATTTTCATGGGTTTATATACTAACTAATTTAGTTATCTCTATTAATTAAATATAGTGTTGTTATTTTATCTATATAACGTATATGTGCAATTTTATATATTATAACAAACATTTATTTAGGAAAAAATATATTTTATAAAGCCTGAGTTGTTAAATTATTATCCCCTTTAAAAATTTCATCCTTGAAATTCCAACTCATTTTTTCAGTTTAGAATAGATGAGGGTACTTCTGTTTCTTCATTTCCTCTAACTTCCACATTGCCTCTTCATATTAATGGTTCCATCACAAAACATTAACAAGGTGAGTTGTCTTTTTGTGTAGAAAATTGTTCAATACAGTCCAAGATCTTCACTGATTGATCCTCATAATAGATTTAATTCTTCAGTTATACCACATTCGGATTCATTATATGTGAGGGATCAGGTATACACTTCGTCAAGAGAGATATATAAAACATTTCATGAAATTGAGACATGTTTGGTGGAAGTTCTAGATGATAGGTCACTTCTCTTATGCGATAATGGATCTCAAAGGGGTTAATGTACCTAGTTCTAGGTTTTATTTTCTTTACAAATTGCATGAATCTCTTCCATAGTGGTATTTTAAGGAAAACATTGTCTTTAGTATCAAACTACAAGTACCTTCAATGGTTTTCAGTATATCTATTCTATCGACTTTGGGTATCTTTTATATGTTGTTAGATGAATTGAACCTTCTCTGCCATCTCTTGCATAAGATAGGTTATAAATATCTTTCATTCACCAACTTCATTCCAACAAGTAAGAGTTCTGCATTGCTTCCCATACACATATTCATATGGATCCATTTAAATAATCGAGTGCAATATTTTTTTACATGAGAACTCAACTAATGGGATATGTCAGTCCTATATTCCTTTAAATTTCATTAATAAGTATCTCATTATGTTCTTGAGATTCAAAATTGTCCTTTCATATTATCCATCAATTTAGGGGTGATAGGTCGTACCAAAATTCAATTCAGTATTCTAATCATGTTGAAGAATTATCTATAATTAATAAGTTTACCTTTGATCATGATAAAAATGATCAAAATTTGTTCCTCATGAAACCTCACCACTTCCTTTAAGTATATATTAGTAAATCATTTAAGTGAAAAATCTTTCCAACCAGTGATGAAGTGGGTAGTCTTGGTAAGTTGATCCAACACAAACCATATTACATTTCTTTCTTTAGATGTCTTCAAGAGACCTGGGACAAAGTCCATGGTGATATTTTCCCATTTCCATGTCAATATGGGAAATGGAGGCATTATCCTCTTGGAATCCTATTCCTCTAATTTAACTTGTTGGAATACTAATCACATTGAGGTGTACTCAATAATTTCTTTCATGTTGTCCCACCAGAATTTCTCTCGAATACCATGGTATATCTTGGTACTTTAAGGATGAATAGAGAAATATTAGGTATGTGTATTTCCCAATATCTCTTTCTTTATCTCAGGTGATGTAGGTATAAAAAGTCTAGTTCTAAACCAAATGAAACCATATTAATCAATTTGTAATTCATGAAGCTTCCTATCCTTTACTTATTTCACCTTATTTTGAAGCTCTAGACTATCCCTTTGTACCTCCTTGATATTCTCTTTGATAGTTTCTTTGTAAATCATTTGGGAAAGGTACTATGTATTCCATGTTGTTATGATTTCTAGATTTATTCTTTTTATATCCATGAATATAGGGTCTTTCTCAATCCACATCATGGATATAGTAGTAGGTTATTTTCTACTATAAGAATCAACTAACTTATTATCCTTTCCAAGATGGCAGTGAATAGATCAATCATATTACTTGATTAGCTCTAACTATCTTCTTTGAAACATGTTCAACTCTTTCTGTGTGAATATATTCTTTAGACTCTTGGGATCTTTATATATGTCACACTTCTCACTAAAGATTTATTTTTTCCAATTATTCACCCAATGATCATAGATTATAACTCTAGAACATTTGTTGGGTAGTTTTTCTCATGGATATTTAACTATCAAGAGGCATAGGCTATCCCTTTATCATTATTCATGAGTACACATCCCAAGCCTTTCTTTGAAGCATCAATGTATATCATAAAACCTTCTATGCATGATGGTAGTGTGAGCATAGTTACATTGATTAGCCTCTTCTTTAGAACATTAAATGTTTACTCACATTATTCTATATAGACATAATTTACCCATTTTGGTGTTAACTTTGTTATAAGGATATAAAATCATAAGAAATTTCAAACAAAACGTCAGTAGTACCTAGAAAATTCAAGAAATATATGGATGTCCATGAACATGAGGGTCTAGGTCATTCCTCAATTGACTTTTTCTTTGAAGGGTCCATATAAATTTCCTCAATTGTGATCATGTACCCTAAGAATTTGACTTGTTTCTTAAAAAATTCACACTTCCAAAACTGAACACACATTTTATCCTTTCTTAATATCATCAGTACAATCCTTAAATGCTCTTCATTTTCCTCCTTTCTATTAGATTAAATGAGAATATCATTGATAAATACTGCCACAAATTTATCAAGGCAGTCTCTAAATGCTCTATTCATCAAATCCATAAATATTGAAGGGGACTTAGTAATTTTTAAGGGTGTCTCTATGGACTCCTAGTGACCATATATTGTATGAAAGGTTTTCTTTCAATTATCACTATTAATTATTTCGATTAAAAAAGTTGTTTTTTAGTAATTTTCACTATTCATCAGAATATGAAAGTTATCCGAAATGTACCAAAATTTCACCTTAGGCTAAATTCGATACTCCGAATCCAAAAATGAAGTTCATTTTGAAAAATAAGATTTACAAAATTCTGGTGGGACAACATGAAAGAAATCACCGCGCGTGCGTACGTACGGAATACCGTCTCCACGCCGTGGTGTAATCTATTTTCCACCACCACCTTACATGGATGGGTATAATGGTGTAAAGAATAACTATACATAGTTATTAAAACATCATATTGATTCTGATATATTGTATAATCCACTCCAATTCAATTCAATATTTATGGAAATGATATCATCGCTCGTGCGTACGTACAGACTACCGTCTCCACGACGCGATGAGATTCATTCTCCATGTTAACCATTTAAGAATGATTATAAAGTATATATAAGAAATAATAATGAAATATATGAAATTATAAAGATACTGGATTTATGTATATATATATATATATATATGTCATCTACTTACTTCTATTCAAGACAATAGGGAAAGGAAAACAACGTTCATGCGTACGTACGGACTACCGTCTCCATGAACGGTGTTTTTCATTTCATTTATCTATCTATTATATATATATATATATATATACTGAATATATATGATATATAAATCATATTTTATATTCTGGAAGTAATTAAATCATGATATAAGTAATAATAATGTCAATAACAACAAGTCAAAACACCTACGATAAAAGAAACGATTTTACCCAAAACACTTCTTTAACATGGAATTTACAAAAGAACAGGTAATATAATGTCATAAGTGAACCATATATGATATCATAACAATGAATATGATTCTTTAATAAGTCAATGACATTATTTAAACCATTATACAGGAGCTTCGGACACGTACAAAGCAAATCGGACCTAAGGTAAGGGAAATATCACAATCTCATTTTTATCCGAGATTGTTTATTCGTAAGTATTTACTGGGGTGTATTTTATCATCCACATCCATGTTTACTCAATATGTAATATTATTTCCATCCACCAAAAATTGTTTAAATCCATTTTTACCCTTCGGTGAGTTTTTAGTAATACGTATGAAATGAATCTTTTGTCGTTTTTCGTACGAGGTACTTTTTGACTTTTCCGACAAAAGTACGAAGAATGTTTTTTTTAACTTATACGGCACGAACGGATTTCTACTGTTTTATAAAGCCTTATTTTCATGAAGCTTCCTCTAAAATATTTCATGACTATTTTCAATAAAATCTCTTTCTTTTAAAATTGCATGATGTTTTGTGAAAAGAAATTGATTTTGAAGAAGAAAGGATATTTTCCTCAAGAATTCAATTCAAGTGTTTTATCAAAATTATTTTCCATCTAAGATAATAAAGGGTTCTGTTTCTATCCATATTTTTACATTTATTTGACTATGTTGTGATGGAATTATGTTTATGAATTCCTTTATCTTATATGAATTGATTTATGATGTCATGATGTTTCAAGAATCCCATTTTTGTTACATGTGTTATGCGATGATGTATATTTTATGATTATGTGGCACACATAAGAAAGGATTCATTATAAGATGGGTGGGACCTATATCTCCCTCCAATGCATTGGGTAAAGATTTTATATCTCATGAGATAGACAGGGCTGGAACGGTAGGTTATACCGGTTCAGTGAAACAGGACTGAAACGAGGGTTACTCGATTCAGAAAGGGACTTTGTCCACTAAGATAGTCTTGGCAATTAGTCTTGACTAACAAGAAATGATTATCTATGATTATGTGTGTATGCCACAAAGTTTCATGTTTTAAGTTATGATTATTGGGATTACTTTTTTTTCACTACCATGATTTATCCCATGATTATGAAATTATGCTCTCTTTTGCAGGTTATGATTTCCAAAATGTTATGTTCTTATGAATATGATGTGATTGATATTTATTTTGTTTACCCTTACTGAGCATTTGAGCTCACCCTTTTATGTTTTCTTTTCCCCAGGATATAAAGAAAGGTTTTAGGTTAAAAAAAAGGAAGATCTTTATGGGAGATTTTGACGATCTTTCACCACGATTAGAAGATTATAGTCCGAGTTTCCAAAGACACTAAACTATTACGGTCCTTGTGTGTGTGTTTTTTTAATGTACTAAGTATTCCGCAAAAGTAATGTAATGTCAATGTACGTCAAGATACGGGTCTCTACAGTTGGTATCAGAGGAAAGGTTTAGTCAACCTTTGGAAACTAGGATGCGAAAATGTTAGTGAGATCCCTAGAGATATTTCTAAGGTATGTCTAGGGATGTCTCTAAGGTTAAGTATACGTATAGGTTATAGTCCTAGAATTGCTCTAACGATCTTAGAATTTAACCTAAGATGTTAGATATTGAGGGTACTACCCCTTTATTATGTTGTTTTCCCTAGCATGATTTTTGCCTCTCACACTATTCTTTTGGGGTTTTAGATGATGGCTGGAACCCGAAGGAACCGTGTTGATCAATGCAATGGACAATGCAATGATTGTCCCCCTGAGAAACCAAACGATATGGGAGCTGGAATAAAAAATCTTGTAGCCATGCTCACACAACTTTCTCAAGCTATGAATCATGCAGGACTTCCAAACGAGCAAAGGAAGGAGCAACATTCTGTTGAATCCTTCATGAGGCAGCGTCCACCTTCTTTCAGTGGGTCTACTGATCCATTAGTTGCTGAACAATGGATTAGTACTACTGAAAAGATATTTTCAATTCTTCAATGTTCTGAACATGATAAATTCATCTTAGCAGTATATCGTTTGGAAGGTGAAGCTGATCAATGGTGGAATCTTATCAAGAATACGAGACAAAGAGATGAAATTGATTCCATGGAATGGGATGAGTTCAAGAACTTGTTTTTCAGTAAGTACTTCCCTTGTATTCTTCGAACGAAGATGGAAAAGGAGTTTCTTGAGCTGAAGCAGAAGGATGAGGAATCTGTTGGTATATACGAAGCAAATTTTACAAGACTTGCAAGGTATGCATCTGGCATTATCATCCAACCTGAAAGTAAAGTTGATCGATTTTTCAGTGGCTTAAAACCAAGCCTTCGAAGGGCATTAGCTATAAGAGACTTCAGTAGCTATGAAGAAATTGTGCATTGTGCTATCAAGGTAGAAATGGAAGTTGGTGTTACATATCCATCTCATGGTTTTGAAAAGAAACGAAAGATGGAGTTCAAGGAGAAATCTCAAAATAATGGTGAAAAGAAGATGAATGTTTCCTTATGCACAAAGTGTGGAAAGAAGCATGGTGGAGATTGTCTTAAAGGGACTAGAAAATGTTTTAAGTGTGGAAAAGAAGGTCATCGAGTAGCTGAGTGTCGAAGTAATGGAAAAAGGGTTTCTAATGATGTGGACAAAGCAAACACTGCAGAGAATGCACCACCAACCCTTCAATGTTTCAAGTGAAAGGATATGGGACATTATGCCAATAAATGCCCTAATCCAAGGGTTAGTGACGATCAACATGAGCAACCACTTAAGGCAAAGGACAAAGGGAAGTCACATGCAATCTCTATTGGCAATGTTGAATATGACAATGATGTGGTGGAATGATTGAGTGTTTATGTAATGGGATTCCAAAATAATGTTGTATCATGTAGTATTGGAATATTTATGTATTTGTCTAATGTGGTATTCAAAGTAATTGAGATATTATGCGCATAATGAAGGGAAAACGAGAAAATGAAATGTTTAACAGTATTCATGAGCTCATGATTGATATAAGGACTAAGTGATATCATGGTTTGAGTATATAGAATTTTGAGGATTTTGGTATGTGGAAAGTGTTAACTTTTAACTGCATTCAAGTTTTCACTAAGGTTCAATGGGTATTCAAGAGAGTACAAGATTAAGGCCTTTGAATGTTTGGAATGTGTCCAACAAGATATATCTTATGATATATGGGGATCAACGATGGTATTAAATCTCTGGTAATCGTTTTCACTATGTTATGAGAATGGACTGCAGTATTATGGATAAGACTAAAGATTGGAATGGATTATGTTGGACATAAGTTAGTATTGTTTAAGGATAGAAGTTTTTTCGATATTATGGGATGTTATAGTAATATAGTTTTAGAAAAAGGACAACCTGCAGGACGGGCGACAACCCATCGCTTCGGACAAGGCTGTGGGAATCGAACCCACAACCGAAGTGCGACTGGCCTTTATCACCTACCACTGGCCTACAGAAAGTCCCTGTTTAGTAGAAACTAGTTTTATTATATTAAGCAGTATGATATATGAAGTATAAGTCCATTTTAGGAACTATATATGATTAATCTCACTATAGATCGACTTATGTATATAATTTTTGCTAACCTTTTGTTTGGGACAGATGGAATGACCCGTCATTCTATCACATGATCTGCTAACACTTCACGAATAACAAATTCAACTTCATTTATTTAAGAGATGAAGTGTAAATTGTTCTAGGCATGAACAATAGTGAGATTGTACCAAAATAAAGAAAGTATTTATTCAAATTCAAATTTTCAACTTTAGGGAAATGATCTTGAAAACCAAAAATGTTGTCCTAGTGATCTTATACCCGATGAATCGGATGGTACCTTAGATCGTCACAAATTTATGGATTTGTGATTATTGGCTTTTCCATAGCCATGTTCTCTACCACTCTCCATCAGAACATGATGGTTAGATTTCTCTTCCATATCCATATTTTCACCTATGTGGAAACCCAATGATTAGTTTATTTGGGTAACCGTTACGTTTCATACTTTTGTTTTTAAATATTGGTTTTGATATTCCTTTTTACGATGTGGGTTTCTATTAAAGAAACTTTCAAATAGTAAACCATTTATAACCCCGACGAATTTCGAGGGAAAAATTCATTTTAAGGGGGGTAGAATGTAACAGCCCATGATTTTATAAAAAATATTCTTTTTAATTTTATTAATGTCTTGTGTTGTACGCTACACCAAAAGGAGCTTGCACAACACGCATCCTTGACTTGCCTTGCATTACACGCAATCGCGACCTTCCTCGATAGCGTGTGTAGTACGCAATACCGAGTTTCACTAAACAACGATATGCTATTAAAATATTATTAAAACTAGCCGGTATGAATAGTAATAACCACTTTTTAAAATTTTGTAAATCTTATTTTTCAAAATGAACTTCATTTTTGGATTCGGAGTATCGAATTTAGCCTAAGGTGAAATTTTGGTACATTTCGGATAACTTTCATATTCTGATGAATAGTGAAAATTACTAAAAAACAACTTTTTTAATCGAAATAATTAATAGTGATAAATTATTAATTGGAGTAGTTTTAAAGTATATTTAGAATATATTTTTACAATTTAATACAATGTTGGTCATTGGATGTAATTGCACATTTAAACCAGACATAAATAAGTGTCAATCTTTTGATAGATATTGTTTCTTAAAAACACGCTATTTGTTTTAACAGCGGGATTTAATTATAAAATTAATTAATGCAACTTCTATGTTATGAATTTGGTAAAATAGACTTCATTTTTGAATTCGGAATATGAAATATAGCTTAGGATGAAATTTTGGCATTTTTCTAAAAACCTTCATTTTTTGATGAATAGTGAAACTACTAAGTGGTAGTTAAAAAACTGAATTTTTCATAAAACTTAATTTTACCTCTTCTGTGAATGGAATTTCAAAAATCCAAGAGACACGGTTGATGTCAGTAAGTAAAATGTGGTTCAATGAGATGAAAACAATTTTTGGTGAATAGTAACTTTTTACTTTTATTTACCACGGTTAAAAGTAAATAGGGTAATTAAGGGTAAGAATGATATTAATATTACCCTAACACATGTCCTAACTCTATTGGACAAGTGTATCTCGACCAAAAACAACCTTAAGTGTAAAATATTATCATTTAGGCCCACTTGGATTAGATTAGGACATTTATTATTATTTAATTCAAAGAAGAGTTAAAAGAGTTAAAATCAAAGTTTATTCACTAAAACATTTTTAATATGGGGTTATACATAAGATAAATTCGACTATAAATATTCATTAGAAAGCTAAAAATATTTCCTACATAATGATATTTTATTTATAATTATTAGACTTTAAATAAATCAATTTATTTATGACACAACGATGATGCAGTAATTACCCTTTTAAGGAAATATTAACATAATTGATGTTATAAATACTCAAATGAATGTAATTTGAGACTTTTTATGAATTCCACTAATTTTCTAGGTTACTATGATATATTAGTGTTGATTTAATTAACTTGGTTCGAACATATAATTCTGTTATGACTTTCACAAAAATCATATATCAAATAGTGTCAAAATTGACACAAAATAGTTTTTAAATAAAATATTATATTATTAATTATTATTTTATTCCTAAAAATCTAAGGTTCGGCCAAATGACTTAGATAAGGATATATATATTAATAATAAACAATTTGGGGTTCGTTTGGCATGTTATAGTAAGTGTATTAACCATATAGTGAAAGAAAACAAAAAGACACGGTAAAAGTTAAATTATTTAACTTAGAGTTAAATCTAATTGATAAGGTTAAAATAATAACCTAAACTTGTCTAAATCCTATTGGTTGATAGGATTTCGACCCATCCCCACTTTAGCTTCGAAATAAGACCCTTTGGAACCATTATAAACCGATTTTTACTTTAATATAAAATAATATTTTGAGATATTCCTAAGGTGCCCCTCTCCTCCCTTATAAAAGGGAACCTCCTCCCCCTCCTCCTCACACCAATTTGAGCACTCAAGCTCGCCCAACCCCTGCCAAAATCTCTTCTCCACTTCCCTAGAAACATCCTAGAGGTTCTGGTCTTCCTCAAAGACCAATTTTAGTTCCCTAAGAGGAGGTCTCCAAAAGGCGCTTCAAAGAAGAGGTAATTACCGTTACCAATTCTTTCATCTTTATTTCTTCTTCCAATTATTCTTCTTAGGTTGTTTCATTATGAAGTAATAACATCAGTATCACTCATATACTGATATGTTATTATAAGTATGAAACAACCCTATTTCACCATCTATCTATCCTACGGAAAAAGAAATCACCGCGCGTGCGTACGTACGGAATACCGTCTCCACGCCGTGGTGTAATCTATTTTCCACCACCACCTTACATGGATGGGTATAATGGTGTAAAGAATAACTATACATAGTTATTAAAACATCATATTGATTCTGATATATTGTATAATCCACTCCAATTCAATTCAATATTTATGGAAATGATATCATCGCTCGTGCGTACGTACGGACTACCGTCTCCACGACGCGATGGGATTCATTCTCCATGTTAACCATTTAAGAATGATTATAAAGTATATATAAGAAATAATAATGAAATATATGACATTATAAAGCTACTGGATTTATATATATATATATATATATATATGTCATCTACTTACTTCCATTCAAGACAATAGGGAAAGGAAAACAGCATTCATGCGTACGTACGGACTACTGTCTCCATGAACGGTGTTTTTCATTTCATTTATCTATCTATTATATATATATATATATACTGAATATATATGATATATAAATCATATTTTATATTCTGGAAGTAAGTAAATCATGATATATGTAATAATAATGTCAATAACAACAAGTCAAAACACCTACGATAAAAGAAACGATTTTACCCAAAACGCTTCTTTAACATGGAATTTACAAAAGAACGGGTAATATAATGTCATAAGTGAACCATATATGATATCATAACAATGAATATGATTCTTTAATAAGTCAATGACATTATTTAAACCATTATACAGGAGCTTCGGACACGTACAAAGCAAATCGGACCTAAGGTAAGGGAAATATCACAATCTCATTTTTATCCGAGATTGTTTATTCGTAAGTATTTACTGGGGTGTATTTTATCATCCACATCCATGTTTACTCAATATGTAATATTATTTCCATCCACCTAAAATTGTTTAAATCCATTTTTACCCTTCGGTGAGTTTTTAGTAATACGTATGAAATGAATCTTTTGTCGTTTTTCGTACGAGGTACTTTTTGACTTTTCCGACAAAAGTACGAAGAATGTTTTTTTTAACTTATACGGCACGAACGGATTTCTACTGTTTTATAAAAGCCTTATTTTCATGAATCTTCCTCTAAAATATTTCATGACTATTTTCAATAAAATCTCTTTCTTTTAAAATTGCATGATGTTTTGTGAAAAGAAATTGATTTTGAAGAAGAAAGGATATTTTCCTCAAGAATTCAATTCAAGTGTTTTATCAAAATTATTTTCCATCTAAGATAATAAAGGGTTATGTTTCTATCCATATTTTTACATTGATTTGACTATGTTGTGATGGAATTATGTTTATGAATTCCTTTATCTTATATTAATTGATTTATGATGTCATGATGTTTCAAGAATCCCATTTTTGTTACATGTGTTATGCGATGATGTATGTTTTATGATTATGTGGCACACATAAGAAAGGATTCATTATAAGATGGGTGGGACCTATATCTCCCTCCAATGCATTGGGTAAAGATTTTATATCTCATGAGATAGACAGGGCTGGAATGGTAGGTTATACCGGTTCAGTGAAACAGGACTGAAACGAGGGTTACTCGATTCAGAAAGGGACTTTGTCCACTAAGATAGTCTTGGCAATTAGTCTTGACTAACAAGAAATGATTATCTATGATTATGTGTGTATGCCACAAAGTTTCATGTTTTAAGTTATGATTATTGGGATTACTTTTTTTTCACTGCCATGATTTATCCCATGATTATGAAATTATGCTCTCTTTTGCAGGTTATGATTTCCAAAATGTTATGTTCTTATGAATATGATGTGATTGATATTTATTTTTTTTACCCTTACTGAGCATTTGAGCTCACCCTTTTATGTTTTCATTTCCCCAGGATATAAAGAAAGGTTTTAGGTAAAAAAAAGAGGAAGATCTTTATGGGAGATTTTGAAGATCTTTCACCACGATTAGAAGATTATAGTCCGAGTTTCCAAAGACACTAAACTATTACGGTCCTTGTGTGTGTGTTTTTTTAATGTACTAAGTATTCCTCAAAAGTAATGTAATGTCAATGTACGTCAAGATACGGGTCTCTACAGAATCTCACCCACCTAACCCACTAAAAATTAAGACTACCTCAGCATCTCTATAACTGAAAATTAAAGCAGGATTTTGTTGAAACCATACCACAAAAACAGGAGTCTCACCACTATTCAGGCCACCTGAGTAGTCCTTTAGTTCAACGGATTTTTCAGAACTATATGAAAAACCTGAAATACAAGAGGTATTTTAAAATCATAGCAGCGGACTCTAAAACAGGGTGGAGAAAAACACTCAAAACACACCTATTTTGCAAGAGTTCACCGGAAAGTATTGGGTGACTGGGTTCTTGATCATTCACAGAATATTTTCAAGATTTCCCGAAGCAGATACACTATGTTTTTGTAGTAATTTCACTAAAAAAATGATTCTAAATAATTAAAGGGGTGACCAAATAGGAAGTCAATTATTTTTGAATCAGACATGCTTACACACAATTCCATAGAAACGCTTTGATGTCCTCAGAATCTGAACATGTGACTTAACTTCAAAGAGGACACCCTTCTAGGTTCTCACATAGACTGCTCTCACTCTTCCAGCCTTATTGAGTGGACTATCGAGGATAGCTAATAAAGCCTGCACATATAGAAAAATATGAGGGCATTTATAAATCATTAAAAAAGTAAATAGAAAAAAATAGAGAAGCTATAAAAGTATGGAAAGGGATTCGGGGATACTGGTTCACATCAAACTAATGCTTCAATAATTAATTTATCCCGGGACTATAGTTTTTTAACAACATGGGATTTTCTAAAAAACATTTATTTAATTTGGTAATGGATAAAATCAGATACAAATTTTTTTGAAGGGATCCAATAGAAATACAAAATTATGTCAAGTGTATAATAGAACAATTGTCATAGCCAATCCTATTTCTTTCCAAGATTAGGTGGAAATTCCATCCAAGATTTATGCATACCGCAGTAAGGGAGATAATTTTACACATTCTATTCAAAAAATCATGGGCTCATGATAGGTATATCAGTGATAATAATGTAGGGTGGGGAAAATATGTAAATGCTTTGTTAGTTTGTTAGATTGTTAGAAATTTGTTGGGAAGGGGGTGTCTAGAAGGATCTAGTGGAGTCCATAAATAAGGGACTTGTGGGATGTATGGGAGACATATTATATTTGGGGAGTTAGTAGCTACTGTTTATTGGTCGGTTAGTCCATAGGCCATGGGAGTTGTGCCTTACAGGGAGATCCTTCTCCTTCATCATTCCTCTTCCTCTTCCATTACTACATTTTCTTTTGCCCTTCTTCTTCTATCTCTTATTTTACTGCAATTTCTACTGTATTTAATTCAAGTGACATCTATTATTATCTCTCTTCTTATTGATTCCTATCAATTGGTGGTTTCACTGAGAGATTTCTAGAGAGAGAAAATGATAAGAGAGAGGTTCTTGAATATGAGTTTTCTGGAGAAATCATAGCATCTTGAACCAATTTGTAATAGCAGCACGATATAAAAAGGAACTCAAGATAGTTGTGGAAACATCTATGATGGGGCAGAGGACATTGATGTCAGAGGTGCAGCAAAAAACTCCAGCAGAACTTATTTATAAGATGGTAGTGACAATGGATTATCCTCGGAAGGAGCAACATGAATTTCGATTATTACTAGAGAAATTTTCTACACGACAAGAAGAAATAAGAATCCAAAGTGTAGGAGTGGTGATAGATCAGAATGACTTTGCTCCAATTGGTTCAGAGCAGTTTTATAATATAGAAGAAATATTTCAGAACCATGTTCGATCAAACGAGAGAGGGTAGAAACCACAAGAGTCGCTACAGGCCAAGTATTATGAAAATTTTCTAGATGACAACAGTGAACAATGTAAACTAAAAAACTCTAAGGAACAAACTGTAGAAAAATGGAAAGGTGCGGGTGGACTCTAGTTTGGAATTTTTAGCTAATAAAGGCAAGGGTGTTCTTCAACCATGTTATAATGTCTTTTCTTTTTTGAAGGTGTCGAGGAAGGAGGAAATGGCTGCAACAATTGCAACGCCACTGGCTTCAACCTTACCTTCAAAGGCACTCACATCCATTCTTCTGACTTAAATAATAAAGGAATACTGCAAGGGAGGTCGGGCGGTTGAAAATGCTACATTATAGTGTTTTGAAGAGCTATAAGTGGAAATTTTTGGTATTGGGATTCATAAAGAACTGCAACACTGTAAAGAGCAATAACATGAATATCATATTTTCTCTATGAAGGAATGGAAAGTGTCCATTATAGTCAAAGATGTTGCTTGGGGGAGGATTTTAAGTATGATGGAAACACGAGAGGCTAAATACATTTTCAATAAATCCAAGATGCATTCAAACCTTGTATCTGACAATCAGGCTTCATGGTTGTCGAGGTCACCACCAAAGCCTCTACCATGGATATGTTCGGATTTTTTCACTTTGGCAATGAAAAAAGGGCACCAAATGACAAGCTGATCAAACATCTCATGACAGGAGTGGGATTTCCTTATAGTTTCACTTTCTCACCTTGTGGACAATGAGGTTTTAATATGACGGAATTGATTGGTATATGGGTGATAATAATGTAGTGTGGGGAAAATATGTAAATGATTTGTTAGTTTGTTAGTTGGTTAGAAAGTTATTTGGGGGTTGTCTAGAAGGTTCTAGTGGAGTCCATAAATAAGGGACTTGTGGGAGTTGTTCTTTTCAGGGAGATCTTCCTACTTCATTCTGCTTCCTCTTCCATTCATACTTCTTCTTCTTCTTCATTTATTAATCTATCTCTTATTTTAATGTAATTTCTACTACATTTAATTGAAGTGACAACTATTATTCTCTCTCTCCCAATTGATTCATATTATATCATGGCTCTAATCATAAGTTAACATAATCCTTTGAAAACAATATCAATGAAGATTTTGGGGTTTACAAGAAAATGACACCACACTTCTCATGTTATCTCAGGACTCCTAAGATGACACCTACAAAATTTTGTGTTGTTCCCGTGAAACAGACTGCTCTAAAAATATCATAAGTCAGTTCAAAAATATATTCAGGAGTTTATATATGTTGAAATGGAAACCATACCTCACAACGAGGTAGGATTCTTTATTTATATATGATAAAATAAGTACAATAGATAACTCACACCGATGTGAGACATGAATATAAAAAATTTCTAATACTCTTAACAATACCCATCAAGAAGAGACATATATTTATCATGCCCAACTTTTTACATAAAAATTGTACACATGGTAAATGCACCCCTCTTGTGAGAATATATAAAAGATGATCAGGGTTGTGAACATGGATAAAAATGATCTTATTATTCTCAAAGTTTTCTCGAATGAAGTGATAATCAACTTAAATATTCTTTTTATGCTCATGAAATACTGGATTTGTGGAAATCTTGATAGCATCTTAGTTGTCACACTAGATATGTGTCAGTTTCATAAAAAATATACTCAATCTCTTTTAGAATTTATTGTTCCCAAACAGTCTCTACAGTCACATATGTCTTGGAACAATACTCTGACTCTGCACTTAATTAGGAGACAACCATATACTTCTTTCTTCTCCATGAGATCAAATTTCCTCCAAAAAATAATGCAAAATCAGACATAGATCTCCAAGAAAAGAAAAATCCATCATAATCTGCATCACAAAATTCCTCAATATATTTATTTCCATGATCAAAATATAGAAGACCTAAAATTTCATTGGGTTTTTGTTGGGTATTCCATAAACTAAATTTTCTAACAACACAAGCACTGTCGGGTCGATTCATCATCAAAGACATAAGCTTCCCAACAAGTTTTCTATATCTGTTGGGTGAAGGAATCATCTTGGTGTCAATATGAAGTGACTTTTCTCCAAGTTCAAGGGGAAATTCAACCAAATCAAATAGAATCATTCCAATCTATTTCAAAAGATCAATAATTTATTCTCTGAGATAGAGAAAAAATCGGTACATTTGGAGACCTCAATCCCCAAGAAATGTCTTAGTGGACTGAAATCTTTCGTGTGAAAATTATGATGAAGGATTTGAGACGATCAATGTCGGCAGTATCACTACCAGTAACGACAATGTCATCCACATAGACTATCAAGATAATTTTGTCTCTTGTAGGATTGATGACAGAAAATATAAGAATCTTTTATTCTTTGACACATGTCAAAGATAAGAACAATGGTGAAAAATCACTCGAACCAAGCACGAGGTGAGTGTTTGAGGTCATACAATGATAAAAAACCGTGAAAACCCTTGAAAGACTCCCCCTGAGCAACAAAGTCGGGTGGTTGCTCTATATAAACTTCTTTATCAGGAAAACCATGAAAAAAACATTTTTAACATTCAGCTGATGAAGAGGCAAGTGATAGGAGGAGACAACGATATAAATAAGCGAATCGATGTCATCTTGGATACTGGAGAAAAGGTTTCAAAGTAATCAATGTCATGTGTCTACACATATCTCTTGAAAACAAGTCAGGCGTTGAGACACGATTAAGAGAACCGTCAACATTGACACGCACAATATAGATCCACTTGTAACCAACAACCTATTTATCCAAAGGGAGATGGACAAGATCCCAAATATGATTGGTTTCAAAGACCTAAAGTTCATCCTGAATTTCATTTAACTAGTCGGGATGAGATTTTACCTCAGCTACAATGCATGGTGTCGAGTGAGCAACCAGTGTTGCAATAATGCCAGTGGTAGCCACATATAAGACCTGAGAAGATTGAAATGAGCAGAAACCTCTTCAAAACACAAACGGAAGCTTCAGTGATGAAGGTTCAGGAGCAGATGAATCATTAGGAGTGGTAGTAGCATCAGGCCCCGAAGTGGCAGGTGTGATAGATTGATGAGTATATACCTGACCAAATCATGATCCAACAACATCACTAGGAATAGATAGGGTTGGTGGGGGGTATCTAGAGAATATGGAAAAATAACTTCGAAATCACGAATGACAGATAGTGGTGGGAAATCAAGAAAAGAAAAAACTAAGGATTCAAAAAAGGAAATGTCAACTGAACCAAGACGACATAACGACACAAATTTGGAGAGAAATGGTGATATTCACATTGAGTTTGGGAGTAGCCAAGAAAGTCTCATTTGAGATCATGCACATCAAACTTGGTAATCCGTAGGAAAATATCCCAAACATAACACAGATATCCAAAAATGCATAGAGGAAAGGAATGAGGTGCTGATGTTGGAAATTCAGAATGAAATGGTGTCTCCACTTTAATAACAAATTATGGAAGTATTTTGATAAGATAAGTGGTTGTGAGAATGTAATCTCCCAAAAAAATGATCAGAACAATCTTCTAAAATAAAAGGGCACAAGAAACTTCTAATAGATGATGGTTCTTTCATTATAAAACACCATTTTGATGATGTGTATCGGGAAAAGAAGTTTGTTGGATAATTTTATGATCATCACAAAAAGGATGAAAAGTTCCATATAAATATTCACGACCATTATCAGAATACAAAAGTGAAGTTTGACAGAAAATTGGGTTTTGATTTCTTGATAATAGGAATGAAACACAGTACAAATTTCATAATGATTTTTCAACAAATAGACCAAAGTCATTGGTGAAAAATCATCGATGACAATAACAAAATATCGATAGGCTAATTTATATAGACTAGGACCGGGTCCCAATATATCAAAATGAACCAAATGAAAAGGTTTGGATGTGTGGGGGATTGTTCAGGGAACATAGGTGACATGATGATTTTTTTTATAATCATAGGACTCACAGTTAAAAGGAAGAAGAGGACCCAACCGTGGAAAAAGTTTTTGAAGAATGGGGGTAGGTGGATGACCAAAGCAATAATGAAGTTAAAGGGAAAGACCAGATGTGGAAGGATAGGCGAGAGATGGGGCTGAGTCAAGCACATACACACCACCCTGAATGTGTTCAATACCAACAACCCAAGTCGTAAAATCATATTAAAAGATAACCAAAGTAGGTGAGAATATGGTATGGCACTATAAATCAAATTCATGTTTACTAATAGATAGTACATTAAAGGGACAAGTGGGAAAAAAATGAAATAGTGGATAGAATTAAGCCAGACATAATCGTATAACTCCCATAACCATCAATCTGCACTATCTGACCATCAACCATGGTAATATCCCCTCCAGTTGAAATTGAGTGATATGATTGAAGAACACTTGAATTCTCGGTGATATGCTCTAACACACTAGAGTGAAGAACCCATGAGATGGACTGTTTGGATACACACACTGATGGAGGATCGTCATGAGAAACAGTGGTGTTTGATGATGTCATAGGGTGATAGAAGACAAAAAACCAAGGGTCATTGGGCGATGAAAATGCACGTTGAGAAGGTGATAAAGGAGCCCAAACAATAGAAAATGGATGCTGATTCGTTATCTGTTGTGATCAATCATGGTAGAGGAAGTTGGGATAGTAGTTTCTGAAAATGAACAACCAAAACATATGGGTATCAATTGGGTCATAGAAGAACGATAATCATGGATATAGGAGGGGTGAAGTTTAGTAGATTGGGGTGTCTCATAGGGAGAGGCGATCGGCTGGAGGGGTCACACCCGGAGAGGCGATGAGTTGGGGGTTGCAGCACAGGTAGGGGTGATCTTGTGGAGGGATTGGTGCACAGGGAGGGGAAACACGTAGTATGCATCCAACAGGAACCGTCATGTTGGAGACATCCTGAAAGGAGCTTCCACGCAGGGAGGGGTTGTTGTAATGGAGGTGCAGACACACACAGGGAAGAAGGGACCATTGCATAGGTGGTCAGCACATATGGAACAGTCATGCGGGAGGCGGGACGTGTAGGGTGGGGAAATGGGAAAATAGAGGCACACACTAACCTTCCTCAGATGACATATTGAAATGGAATCCGTACCTCAAAATGAGGTAGGATGCTTTATTTATAAATGAGAAAAAGAGTACAATAGATAACTCACACCGATGTGGGACATGAATATTAAAAACATCTAATACTCTTAAAAAAGATGTACGATAATAATATTTAAAGAAATTTTGGTGTCTCTGGCATTAGATCAACCATTTTAAGAGGGTGGGATTGGCACTCTAATTCTTTGATAAGAAGAAAAATTACGATTTCCATGGAAATCCCAATTTTTCAAGAAACATGCCTGGATGAAAGAACACTCCGGGTTTTCTTTTAAATTCACGCTGATCGGCTACAACCAAATGAGGCCTCATCAAATAATCTTGTATTTATGACTGAGGTTTTACTGGGCGCTCTTGGTTACAACTTCCAATGCCAGCTCGAAGATTCTCTCCCATTCCCATCAATTGTCATACACTTGTATCCACAGGTTCATACCAGGTTATAAATGTCCAGATATGGGTTTAAAATCATTTATTTGGGAAAGAAAAGAGCCACAGGAGGGTGGGAAAGTATTGGAGGAAAGGTAAATTGGATCCCTTCAAGTGTAAAATGACTTGTAATGCTTTTTCGGTCAGTTATCCCAATGGGGAAGGGCTTTTATCCTCAAAAAATATGTTTTCAGAAGGGATAAAAGATGGGATATCAATTATGGTATTAATTAAAAGATGAGCCAGCCATAATTTATGTGCAGGGGTTGTGATGGGAACCATGGATTTCAGTTAAAACCTAATAATGGGATCTCAATGTTTAACAACAGGAAGACTTATAGAAGTTAATGAACAAGAAAATATATAAGGCCTTCGATACCCTTAAAAATGATTGAAAATATATAATATCATAATGATATTATTATTAAACCAATCTACTAAAAACAAAAAGCATACTGGTAGTGCATTTTTAACAATACAATACCAGGTCATACCCATATCAACAAAATACTAGTCACAATACCAGGATCAAGGGTCTTCTTGGAATTTTTTTTAGCAAAACACAGAATCATTCCACAAAAATTCTATCCCAGTGAAAGTTCTATGAACATATTCAGAAGTTCACAGACCTGATAAAATATATCATGCCCATAATCTTCAGGGTTCTTTCCATGTCTTTGGAGAAAATTGGAATAGTCATCCGAGTTCAAAATCTGGAAAGTCTTCATGAACCAACACGACCAATAAAAATCATTATGTAGATAAATGAATCTAATAAATTTTAGTGATAACTTGCATTGCACAAAAAATAAGAAGAAATATGTAGAATCATGTGTACAATAACAAGCATAATTCCTAAAAATTTCCACCCTAGAGAAAAAATCTTTAAATAATTCCAACAAACAGGGCATTAAAGTTTTTTTGCACCTTTCCAACTTTTCCAACTTCCAATGATGCCTTTTCAAGGACAAATATTCCCCCCATAATTGAGGTTCCTTCATATGGAGTAACTGGAATAACATAAAATTCATCCACCACCCTCATCTTATTTGACGCACTCTTCTATATCTTCATTTTCATTATTCGAATCCTTCCATGGGCACTTCAACCCCTTGTATTTGTAGGACCGTACCATCTATTAGAACATGCTGTAGTAGATATGGGTGTATTAAAAGGATGAACAGGCAAAATCCGGGAGGAGAAAGGAAGCCAACTAAGCCTCAATTGAAACTAGAGTGTCAAATAAGGGTGTGAAAATTTTCAAAAACCTACAAAAACCATTGGTAACCAAACTAAACCAATAAATTAATAGAACATAGCATAAAGAAATGAGGTATTAGGAGTATAAATTCATTTAATCTAAAAAAATAATTGGTATTTGAATAGATATATTTAAGCTAAAGGAATGTATAGAAACATGTGACCGTCAAAATAGATAAAAAAATCAATAAAAAAAATTAATAAAACATTAACTGATTATGTGGTTCCAAAAAGAGAGATTTATGGGTAAGGGGGGGACAAAAATCAAGATAGAAAATGCCTTATTTGCTTGTAGGAGCAAGGAGGGATCCTTCATGTTTGGTTCACTTGAACAATGCACAACCACACACTCAACAAAACCCTAATTATTGCATCAATACAGAACCTTGTGATCAACCAAATACAATATTTAGACTCGGAAGAAATAAAATGTTAAAAACACTAATCCTAGTTCAATCCCAAAAACAAGGGAGAATTCATAGATAAAGGAATAAAATCAAAAAAACCCAGAAGAGAAAATCGATTAGTAATATGAAGGCATATATTTTAAAGGCTTTTAGAACAGTCATAGCCAAACATAAGGATATAAAATAGTGAATGGATGACTGCTCGGATGAAGAATAGAGAGGCTCTGTTCACGGGTAAAGAGAAAGAAAACACCAGGTGTAAGAGAGAGAAGGTGGGATGGGGGATGGAAAAGAAAGGATTTTCCTGGCAGAATGAGATGAGGATATTCTATCCCAGGATATCTCTACTGAGGTGAGAAGGGGTGCTTAACAGGATGGATCGGTGCAGTCCAAACCAAAGCCCGCATTTTACTGGCCAAGAAATGGCCATCCCATTTATGCTGTTATTAAATGCAAGATCAAAAAAATTCAATCAGTGGACCGGACTAGCCATCGGGCTAGCCCACATTGCATAAAGTTCTTTAAAAACTTCCTAAGGACCAAAAAATTTACATAGAAACCATAATTCATGTTTAATTTAAGAAATAAATTATAAATACTTACTAGGAGGAAAAATAAAGCACTACAAAAACTAAATTACACATATAAACCACATGAAATCAATTTTTATTTCATAACATGAGCAGAAAACTTCCAAACTAAACACTATTTATGACAGAAAAATTATAAAAGACATGAAAATATTTAATTCAAACCACATTGTTTCCACATTGCAACCTGTATAACGGAAATAAAATTATGTAGTAGATAAAATTATCATAACACATAAGAAAAAAAATTTAGAGATAAAAACATTTATGATATATCATTAAAAATAATAAATTAAACTTTAAATGAATTGTACAAACCAATAAAAATATCAAGCAGACATTTTTTCATGTTGACGTTGGAATACTATATCAAACAAAAGTAAATTTGGGTCCTCAAAGTAAATCAATATAACATTCAAACCAAATAACAATCAAAAAATAATATAAATCAAAAAAAACATTTTTTTGAAATACATTAAAATATAAAACTATTTTATTTTACCAGAAAATATAAACAACATAAAAATACTGATTATGAGAATGTAATAAGAACACCTCTGTGAGAAAGAGGAGCGAGCATAAACTGCCATGGATGGAAACAAGGAATCACAAAAATATATCCATCTCAAAAAATGAAAAATCAAATGAGTTGGGATTTAATAGTAAAAATATACTGAAAAAATAGGTGAACGCAAACTATGTCTAACCTGGAGAGGTGAAGGGAGGAGGATGGTAATAAAAAAATATTAGGGCTTATCATTCTCAATTGGTTGCAGCTTATCTAGAGTCCTAAATGAAATCCTGAAGTGAAGAAAAATGGAGGGTCTGGCATATTTAGTTAGGGTCCAGTTCAGACGAATTTAGACAAAGGAAATCTCCAAATGGTTTCAGTGGAAGAAGTGAAAATCCGGTCGGTACGATGGGATGTCCCACTACAATAGGAGAGGGAGCGTCGAGCCGGCGGAGGGAGGAAAGGGAGTCGGAGTGGCCTCAAATCTCCAGGTGGGAGATGGAATGATAGAGAGGGTGGGAGGAGGGAGTGGGGGCATGTGGGAATGCGTGCAATGTGTATGGGAAGTGAGGGGAGGTTCTATTGTGTAATATAGTTTTAAAAAACAAAAAAAGGTGGGGGAAATAAAAATCAATCAATCTTTTTTAATTGCATGTTATGACCATAAATCATCATTTTACCAAATAAAAATCATTCAATATTTTTAAAAATCAATCTAGTTTTGTACGGGGAAGCACATAAAACACCAAAAAAATCAATCTAATTATTTTTATAAGAGAAAAATTATTTGTTATTGTTTCATTGAAGTGATTTTTAAGATCCTCTAAAGTAGAACCGTCCTTTTGAAATTGAGTATTGACTTCGTCACCTGTATCAAATCTTTCTTAATTTAATTCATGTTCTAAATCTCCAAGTGGGATATGGAATGACAAAGAGAGTGGGAGGAGGGAGTGGGTGCATGTGGGACTGCGTGTGATGTGCGAGGTAAGTGAGGGGAGGTGTTGTTGTTTAATATGGTCTGTAAAAAAATAAAGGGGGGTGGTGGGAATGAAAGTCAATCAATATTTTTTAATTTCCTATTATGACCACAAATCATCATTTTCCCAAATAAAAATCAGTCAACCATCTTGAAAATCAATCTAATTTTGTACGCGGAAGCGCATGAACCTCAAAAAAATCAATCTAATTATTTTTTAAGACAACTATTTTTTTGTTTCATTGAAGTGATTTTGAGTATCCTCTAAAGCAAAACCATATTTGTGAAATTCAATATTGACTTCATCACCTATATCAAATTATTCTTGATTTTATTCAGGTTCTAAATCTCCAGGTGTGAGATGGAACGATGGAGGGAGTTGGAGGAGGGAGTGGGGGCGCGTGGAACTATGTGCGATGTGGGAGGGAAGTGAGGTGAGGTGTCATTGTTTAATATGGTTTGTAAAAAAAAAAAATTCGGGGCAATGAAAATAAATCAATCTTTTTTAATTTCTTGTTAGGACCCTAAATTGTCATTTTTTTAAAATAAATCTTTTTAAAAAACAATCTTATTTTTTATGGGGAAGCGCAGAAACCTAAATAAATCAATCTAATAATTATTTTTATAAGAAAAATATTATTTGTTTTTTTTATTGAAGTGATTTATAAGATCCTATAAAGCAGAATCGCCTCTATAGAATTCAATGTTAACTTCATCACCTATATCAAATATTTCTTGACCAATTTCATGTTTTGAATGTATGTAAAAGTAATATGTTAAGTAAAATGTCAAACAAAATTCATAGACTAAAATAAGGTGAAGTTGAAATAGATTTAAATTCTTGATTCATATCCATCAGCTAGTTGCGTAATTTAATGTCATATTTCATTTGAAAGTACTGAAATTCAAACTGAAATGAATTCTCATATGAAACAATGAATTATACATAATAAGTTACATATAATAGGTATCAATGTAGGGTATATGCACGTAACTATAGAAAACTATATTATAAACATAACTATAGAAAATTATATTAGGGACATAACTATGGACAACTATATTATAAAAATGGAACCCAATCTACATAATATATTTAATAGTATTGAATGATCACAACCCAAAAATAAATGAAGAACAATTTGAGTGATCACAGTGCCTATACCCCTATAAAGTGATACTGGAAGTTTTTTATTACAATTTAAATAATAGACAAAAAATATTTTAATTCCCTTTATTTTCAATAGGGGTATAATAATTATGATCAAACAGAAAAACATGGTTTAAAATTGTATGGTTGGTTTTAAAAAAAGAGTTTAAACCTACTTAAATAAAGGGAATTAAAATTTATAGTTCGTTTAAAAATAGTTTAAACCAACTTAAATAAAGGGAATTAAAATGTAATATAAAACATTCAGTAAACTAATTGTACATGTTATATAAGAGATATTAAATATTTTAATCTTCGTTATGTGGTAAATAATATACCCAGGTTGGTTAAAAAAAATTCAACCAACTGTACTACAATGAATTGAAAGTACTTGTGAAAACAAAAACATGTGGTGAATATCATCTTTGTAAATATGTTTTCAATTTAGAATTGAAACATATAGGAAAATTAAATATTTCATATCATTGGTTATGAAGAAGACATTGTTATAGAACTTGAAATAGATCGTCGGAAGGTTGCATCATAAGGAAGAACCTGTAGGGAAATAAAATTTATTAGGCCCCCGAAATAACTATACATGTTATGTAAAATGGGTTTTAATGACATAATCTGAGTTCATTTAAAGATTTCTTGAAATCTCTAATTTGTTCTGCATTATCTATAATGAAGACAACTTTGAAATAATTTTGTTCTAATGATTGTTGTTTATTTCTTATATTGAATTCTGACACTTCAACATAGACAAGAATAGTTTTATATTAGAATACTTATAGGATAGATGGAAATCTAAACTCATCATTCTACTATATTTTATATAATTTCTTTCATTAAAATTTGTACATCCATAATAAAAGAATATATGAATATTATTCAATTACCCGAATTAGTATATCTCTTAGCTCTAAAGTTGTTGATATAAATTTCATAACCTATTTTACGAAGAGGATGATTGCTGTAGATCTATCATTATCATTGATTAGTAGTTGGACTTGGTATCTAAGATAATAAACTATTCAAGTTAGACCAAGTTTAAATTTATATCAAAGATGTCATAAATTGATATTTCTGCAATGCACCATTCAAAGTCTCAATAAATTATGTAACATAGAAATGTAATTTGTTTTATATTATAATAACCAAATGTTTTAAAATTATTAATGATATATGCAATCTGTTGGGGGTAAATTTCTTTAACATTCTTTAAAATTGAATGATCATTTCAAATTACACTGTGATAGTCATAAAATGTCATAAAAATTGAATATAAGATTGGGAATTTAGAGAGACTACCTTGGAATAGTTGACAAAGGTGATGCATTACAGTTATGATGCCAAATGATTCCATTCAAGTGATTTAACTTCTTTCTACAAGAAATTCATGGTTCATAATACCATTTTTAGTTACTTTGATTTTTTTTGACTATAGCCATCATTGTGCACTTTGTAACCTGTAATCCAAGAAATTCATCATTAATTTGTACCATGTTTTAACTGTGTTTTTGATGAGTCAAGAGTAAAAATTTAATTGCCAATAATTAAATCCATTATCTAAAATCGGTGCATGATCTAATTTATACTATTTTTTTCTTTTTATCAATCATCCAAAATAATTTTTCAGATGATATAGAACATATATAGGATGTTTTTCTTATGTTATCACATGTTGTTTGCAGTATTTTCCTCATACCAATGAGTAAATAATGTTAATAAATTTTTAAAAGAAACAACATCACTAATTTAAGATGTTTGAAGCATGAATATGTTAATGTAGATGTAAAATTTGAAAATTTACCATAACCAGAAGCATAGAAAAAATACATCATCATATAGTAAGTTACAAATGATAGATAGTATACAAAATAAATATTCTAATCTGAGATGAGTAAGACAAATGATCACCTCTTTTGAAAAGAATGCACTATAAGAATTTTTGGATTGAGTGGAAGCACTATTTCATTCATATTTGTGGTCGCAATTACCATGTTTAAACAAATTTGAATGAGATTTAATGAATAAATAGTACCAAATTTTTCTTTAGGAATTTGATATTTAATATTTAATAAATATTGAAAGAACATAATGTTGAGTCGCTTTGCATGCACAAGTTGCAGGACTATAATGTTAGTTGGTTTTGTTTCATCTTTAAAAATTATTGTAATTAGTTCACCAAATGCATCCCACAAAGTGCAACTGATAGTTATAACTCTATAACATTTAATTAGAAGTGTAATATAAATTCAATTATAAACTATTAGGGTGATTTTGTTAGAAAATTTAAATTCAAATTACCTGTCATCAATTTGAGTTAGTTACATTCTCCTATTATTTTTTCACCAAGATTGGATTGGATAATGATGATGTAACTTTCCAATAACATATAATATAATATTCCCATTAATGAACATCTAAAATAAGTTTAATAAAAAGATAAATAAAAATAAAATTTACCTATGAAAAATTTACTAGACACCCATATTTTTTTGATGTCATCAAATAGAATGAAATTGAATATGAAATTGGATGGTTTCATGTAAGAAGGTTTTATATTAGTGTTTGAGTTAAAAATGATTTCATAATCATGTTGACTTTCTAAATAATTCCCTTCATTTTCAATAATCTGAAAGTTATATATCACATAACACAATACTTCATATAGAATAGTTTTTCACTTTGTTATAAGTTGTTGTCCACTAATTTTTTCTAGAATGGTTATTTCCTACAAATTTTAATAGCACTCATAGGTTTAAAATAATAGTGTAAATAGTGATAAATAAATTGAATTGAATATTTATTTGAATAATGGTTGATGTAAATTGAATTTTTCTATATATTGTCCTTAGTATTTCAAGAAATGTTGAAATAAACAAAATAATTGTTGGTTACTAAGATGTATGAATACTCAGAGGTATGTATAGTTTCACAAGAACATCAAAGGCATGTGCATTTGCACGAGATTGAGAAGTATTATTTATAGTATGTGTAACAACTTAATTGCAGTAATATAATATGTGAGATACAATGTACAACTTTGGATGCATACTGCATATATCTATTAATTGTAGTGATATACTTTGTGAATAGTACTTCAGATGCATACCTGTGAAACAAATATCAATCCAATTTCCCATTTACATATCCATTTAATAGGCATGTGTGTGTGGTAATATACTCATAGAGTATGCATAATTTACTTTTTTCACATATTTTATGAAATAAAGAGATTTATACTAGACATATCTATTAATTACAGTAATATATTACCATAATTAATCTAATTACTATAATATATTACCGTAATTAAGATAGTTACATTAATATACTCTATGGTAATTGAAATATTAAAACCAGTATGAGTAGTACATTTTTATTCAGATGTATATTGTACATATCTTTTGGTTTAAACTATAATTAAGTGTAACATGCATAGTTACTTTTTTTCTTAATCAACTTCTTGAGAATTTCCAACGTACTTTACCTACCCACCTATTGTTCATATTCATATTTATATCCATTTTCTCTATGAATTACATGTATGAATACTCTTGAGACACAATGTATGAGGTAAAATATTCCTGTAAATTTTGGTGAGATACAATGAATGCAGTAATATACTCTGTGAGATACAATTTACATTTCAGTCAGATAAAATATATTCCTATAGATTTCAGTGAGATGCAATATATTACTGTACATTTTAGTGAGATACATTTTCGTGAGATACAATATACTCTGTGACATATAATTCATGTCATATTAAATATATGAGATACTATATATGAAATAATATATATATATATATATATATATATTGTGAGATACAATGTATTTAGTATTAAATCTGTGAAATACAATACATTTTAGTGACATATAGTGTATCTAGTATTGCTTGTATGCATGATCTGTGAGATACAATTTATGCAGTAATATATTCCTATACAATTCAGTGAGATGCAATAAATCTATGAGATACAATGTATAGAGTAATATATTTTAGTACATTTTAGGGAGATACGATGTATGTAGTGAGGTACAATGTATTCTTTATGAATACAATGTATTTACTAAGATATAATATATGCCATTGGATACATTCCATCGAGATACAATGTATTCTCTATGAATACAATGTTAGTTCATGTGCTCTATCAATCTTCCTAATAAAATGTTAACATATTTAGTACTATTTCAAGTGTTTTTCTTAAATTTCATACACGCAATACATAATTATAACATACATCTGTTAGTATACAGTAACAATTCAAAGAGGCACAATATAATGATTAACTAATTAGAAAACATATAAAAACATCATGCTTAATACAATGTATACCATAGATTAGATTTTAGTATTTATAATTGTCAATGTAAAGCTATACTATCTAACTCAAATTTTCATCAATAAAGAGTAAATCAAGGAATTCTATTTAGTCATAGAATTTTGATGAATTTGCGAACCACATATGAATGATGTGTAATTCAATTTTCAATGTTTCATCATATTTAATGGAAATTTATCATAATTCAGTATCACAATGGGACATTTTTAATAAATTTCATTAATAATGAAAGCAATAATTTTTTTAGTAAATATAGAATCGTTATGAAATGAGTAACATAAAATAAAAATTACGTTAAAGCTATACATTTTCGTAAAATGTAATAGTTAAAATTTCGTTATACATAATGTCAGTTTTGAAAGATTTATTTATAAACAATGTTAGATGTATGCCTCAATGGTTTGTTATCATTGTCACATATCAATAATTTCAAACCTCTATTATTTTTACTTTGGATATTTCTACATATAACTGACCGTGGAAAAAAATTGTTTATCATAAGTATATGCCAACCAAAGAAAGATATTGTACTTGAATTTTTTTAATATTCATTGAAAACAAAATAGTTAAAGGATATTATCCCATTTAAATATTGAATGGAAGCCAATAATCTGAATGAGTTATATTTACTCTGGTTATGAAAGAATGTTTTTAGCAGTGAGTTCCGGTTAGAATCTAAGCTCTGATTACATGATCTCCCAAATTCAAGACTATTAATCGTATTCCATTAAAAAGTCCATAAGATTAGTCTACATTTATCAATAAAATAATTGGTACCACCTCTCTGAGAATTAATTTATGACATGGAAAACCAAAGATATTGATTACATTTAGAATTTATAGGGTATATATATTCACTGGTGTGTCTCTATTTAAACTTTCTTGGCAGACTGAATCAAAATTGAGATGGACATTCTCTTGTAATTAAAGATTGTATAAAATCATTAAATTGCTGGACAACATCACATGTTGGTGCTAAAATATATTGTTCTTTTATGTATTATGGATCATTGTACTTCATAGATAAAAAGGGGTATGTGATTTGAATAATAACATCAACTAGTTTTTGAAATGTAGTAAGTAGGCAGCCTTCTGGAATGTGAATTTCTGTCTCATCGTATGTTTGATCACCAAGCATGCCATCACGTATTTGCATAATCCAACTTGAAAAATCTTAGAGTTCAAAAGAGGCCATAGATTTCTTAGAGTAAATTAGTCTCATGTTCATAGTGAGGTGAAAAACATGATAATTTTTCCATAGATAATAGGAATTTAGACTTTCAAATACTATATTGATTCAATTCCCATGATGAAAAACGGATAAAATCTACTAAAAATATTCACCAAAGATAGTTATTTTCCATCAAATGGTAGATAATATGCATGCAGTATTTTTTGAAAATTTTGTCCCTCAAGGTATGATCCAATGATTCAAAAAAATATTTGTGTACCATTGGTGCCTCATCCCAAATAATTAATTTCGTTCGTTGTAAAATTTCAACCAATTCACTTCCATGTTGTATGTTTCAAGTTGATTTATCTGTAAAAACAATTTTAATACAAAATTGAGAGTGTGTTGTTCTCCCACCAGGAATCATCAAGAATGTTATACCACTTAATGCTACAACAAGTACAATATGTCCCTATGAATGAGGTTGTGGCATTATTATTTTCCATAATAAATTTTTATTTGTTCCTCCATATCCATTTACAAAGAAAACACCTTTGGTGGGAATGACTGATTCATTAATAATTTTTGTTAGCAAATTTTCTTGTCCATTGGCTAGTTTTCCATGTATAATAGAAAATTATTCTCGAAGGTTGTCCTTATTATAATTTTTTTCTAATGAAATAATTTTTCCAATGAATGTAGTAAATGAATCTATAAGAGGCATAAGAGGATAATCATTCAATGATGTTATGTGGGAGAGAAGCATGTTTTCAATATCCAATAATGAATATTTTTGTAGTCGATGATATGTGAGATGTATTTCTGTTATCATAATATCTTGTTAGATATAAATAAAATATGTATTTCATAAATAATTTAGATTAAATAAGGGTCGAAAAAATAGTCTCAGGGTAAGACTCGAGATATAAAAACAGGATAAAGTAATAAATTTAAATTTATAAGAATGAGTTAGTTGTTTCAAACAAATTAAGATGGTTTGGTTATAACATACTGTTTTTAATTCTGTGAATGAGTTAGTTATTTTAAAAAGAATAAAATAGAACTTGAATTTCTAACAAAAAATTATTTTCAAAAAAAGTATGTAAAAGGTTTATAAAATCCAATTATACTACATGTAGTATTGGGAATACAGTTTGTAACTCTATGAATTATTTAACGAAATGTTAATTAAAGTCTCTATGTAAAAATTATACTTTCTCAACATAGAATTAATGACTATTATAGTATTCTGAATAAAAAAATATTTTTTTTGCATATCATTAGTGTTTATACCCAACATACAACAAATTCACAAAGTAATAAGTTAAATAATTAATATATAGATTACAATCAATAAATATTTTGATACAACTATATATTTGAAGGTTAAATTATAGACTCTAAATGATTTAAATGAATATTTACAGCACTAGAATCCATTTTAAAACCAAAGAGGATACTTTTCACAATACTTGAAATGCATACAATTGCATGAACTTTGGGAAAGATTAATGGATATTCTATGTTCAGTTATTTAGATAAATAAAAAATAGTATGAATATAGTATATATACCAGTAGTGTATTGTTTTTATTATTAGACATACAATAGGCTATATTTTAGAATTTATGCAACATGAAAATAACATGTTACGTTGATTACGTCGGATGAAAACATAGTTATTGACTACATACAAGAAAAAGTAAACATGTACACTACAACACTAACTTTTGAATATGAATACCCATAGAAATTTAATATTGTGTAATGTACATACAGTTGTAAGTGCTATTGTGAATGCACTAAATTAATGAAAAAATGAGAAGAATATGAAAATTGGAACTCTTTTCATTATGTAATTTAGAGTTATGTCATAAGTAAATATAAAAAGGATAAAGTAATACAGTAATATAAAATTCATATACCTTGGAATTGTAACATGTTTTGTTGAATATATTTAATATCTTCAAAAAATATTTTTCAGCTGCTACTCCATACATGGTCTGGTCATGAAACTGTGTTTAAGAATAATAAGTTTAAAACAACCTCTATAAAGAATTCCTCATTTAAAAAATTAAGACTCTGTAATATCCCCCAATGAATTATGTATTATCACTAAGTAATCAAAAAGCATTGTAGGCTTCTTAGAAAGTGTGACAGATGATATTATTGATATCCAAGTTATCATTAAAATAATTTGGAACTCTAACTTTAATGAGAAAAATTCTATGATAATATAACTCTCCAATTGTGGGAGGAACATAATTCAATCTACCAATAAGAAATACTCATTTTCTGGGATATCATCTTTATTATCAATTTTGGTAAATAAATTTTGTAGGAAACCCACTATATGTGAGATTTATTGCTTTAGGGTAAGTTTTTTTTCTTCGAACGAAGTGGCAAACATTTTTTAGGTGATTTTTATTTTCTATAGAATGTCATCAATATTAGATCTATCTAAATAAGTTGTGTTTTGTTCACCATGAAAATGGAAATAAAATATCTTAATTGGTCTCCAAGAATACTCACATGGTGGAATATATCGACAATCATAGTAAATTTTTATCTTATCTACCTATTTTTAACCTTACACTATATTTTTTGGTCCATATAGAGAATATGTGACTTAGTCATGCACTTTTTTGATGTATTTAAACAAATACATTATTGAACGTAACTAATTATATGTTTTAATATTGAGGTGAGATTGGTATTTAACCAAAAGAGCTAAAATATAAGGGAAAACATAATGATTGTCCGGTTTAACAACATTATTTGATACCGTTCAACCTCTTTCTCATCTTCTATATGTAAAATATCCATCCTCATCCAAACATGAATACTAAAAAAAATTTCATGCAAGGTAATCCTGGGTTATCAACCCCATTTTGTCCATGAATCATGTAGTTTTTTTACACATTCATATAAAATTGGTTACTCTCTTTTATCAGGTATTTCTATTGAAAGTATTTGATTTATAGAAGAACTTATTGATATTTTATATTTATATTCAAGGAATATAGGTAGATGAACATGATGCAGAACATGATTTTGAAATTCAATGGTGTGTACACCTGTATAAATAAGTAGATCAATGTTAATTGTATTTCTTTTTAAAAAGTATACAATGATATTTTACAATGAATTTGAAGATAACAAATTACACATGATTGATGCTTTCCAAAAAGAAATCCATATTTTAAATATTTCATTAAATAGTCAACCTTGAAATTAAAAACCCTTGATAATATCTTGCAGACAATCCGCTGGATGGAGGATCTTACATTAAAGAAATCATGTAATGTCAGGATAACACGGGTTTCATGTGAAAGTGAGGAATGAATATAGATAGCCAACCTAGTTACAAATTTTCATTGCATCATGATAATTTTGAATCATGTATCTTAGTCTACTGGTGAAAGATAAAGGAAAAATAATATGTTTTTTGTAAGGTGTACCATCACACTAACCTCTTAGGTAATGTTCTTGCAAACAGCTATATAACTCAACTCTTAATAGTTTTTAATTAAATCTAATGAAGAAAAAAAAGTTGATATTCAACCATTAAATATACATTAACTAAAAACTGGTGTAAGATTCATCCTGAATGTAAGAGTATCACATATTGATTTGGTCTAAATTGAAGCTGGAATGAAAAGTACTCTCTCATTGTTACATTTGGAACTTTCGAAGTTATTGAAGATGAATTGTGATAAATATTTTTATAATAACCATCTTTACCAATGAAAAATATTTTGGGATATTATGACTGAATATATAGATGATGAAGTTCATCTATACATTTCATTTCACCTAATTGTGTTTGTATGATGATATCTCTATCCTTATTAACATCTTCAATATCACTAACTATTAGCATAAAAATTTCTAATGATGTTGTAAAGTTTTATGTATGTGAATATAATCCTCTTCATCTAATTAGACTTAGATTTAACATTGGGATAGAGTTTTATTGAATAAATTCCTTAAAGTTCTTGAGTTTCAAAGGATCGAATAACAGCTGAGATGGGGTGGGGGGTTGAATAAGTTTTTCACTTTGAAAAGTTTCAATACTTTTAAAAACATTACCCCTATAACTTGTTAAGATATATTTTCTTATCATATTTTTATAAATACTCATTCCAGAAAAATTAGGAATGAAATTAAATCACACAAGATTTATAAGGCTTAGCCTTAGTGTGAGAATATACATCCTTATCATGGCCACTCCCGTGGGTCTATGTAAATCGATTATTATAAAGAAGTGAATAAAACTTGTGCCAACTCCCATTAGACACCTTCTATCTCTCGATATGAAAGATTATACCAACTCCTGTCAGTTTACAAAGTTTCTTACAAAATAATTGAAAAAAATAATAATTTTTTGTTCAATTTTCTCTACAAAAAGATCATTCTAGATCTGATTTTTTTATCCAATTTTCTCAATCTAATGAGGTCAATACAGTTCTCCCTTACTCAATACTCACTTCTCAAACTCAACTTAAATGCTCAGTATGATCTTCCCCAGCCCGATTAACTTAATATGATGAACACATTCTCAATATGAAAAACTCAAACTATTATCAAACATTCAATATGATCTCCTAAAAATAATGTTTCTCAATATGATTATCTTGTCTGGTAAATAAAACCATCAAGTGTCTGATCTTCTTCAGATATCTCAATTCGGAAAGAATTTTCACTCTAATTCTTCATCGTTCTTCCTTTTCTGCACCTCTAAAAGTTACAATGAATGAATGATCTGAGAAACTATTTATAGGAAACTCAAAAAATAAAATTAGGATGATTGAAAAAATTACCCACTTCTTCAAATTTCAAAAACTCTGAAAAACACTCAGATTTAAACATCAACTTCAACTTCTTCAATCCTCCTATGATTTATCCAAGATTTATAAAAAATTGAATTTAAAGTTTGAACTCGTTAACTCTTTATATAAAATTTTTGGAATCTTCTTTTTAAGTCTTCTTTGTAATCATCTCATTATGACTTCCATTTCATTCTTAGATCATTATGATTTGTTTCCTTCTCAGCTCTCTATTTCATTCTCATATCATTACAATTTATATTTCTTTCTCAGATCATTGTGATTTGTTTCCTTCATAGCTCATTAAGATCCATTTCTTTATCAACTCATTACAATTTCTATTTATCTCTCTACTCATTATGATTTCTGTTTCTTTCTCAGCTTATTATGATTTTTGTTTCTTTCTCGGCTCATTTCTATTTCAATTTATTTCTTATATCATTACTATTTCAATATTTTTATTGGCTAATTATGATTTCTATTTCATTTTTAGCTCATTATGATGTAATTTTTCACTCTACACCATTTAAATTATACAAACTGCATGAGATTTAAACATTATGACATATTTCAACTTCTAAGTTTGGTACTTCTGGAAACGATAAAATATTTACAATTCCTCCATTTCTTCAAAATATTTTATCCTGAGTATATTTCATGATTTATGAGAACTTCATGATTAGAAAATAATCATCTAACTTATTTATAAAGTTTTAGAACTTTCTAACTCCTGACTTCCCTTTCTTCAACAAACCTCTTCAACATCATTACGAATTCCATTCTTAAAAACATCAAACCCGGAGTTCAAAAACCCATTTCCAGAAAACAAAAAAGTTTTCTCCCCCTTTATGTTTGGGCTTAAACAATCAATAACATTGAACGTTCTTATAGAACTCATTATGATGGACTGGGTTTGATTCCTAAAAAACAAAAACGGTCTTATACAAAAAGTTTGGTTGTCAACAAATACAAAAACGTTGTTAAAACAATTCATCACAAAGGTTCTTAAATCCCCCCATTTGGATTTTTTAACAAATATTCTTAACAACTTTTTCAACTATCAGAATTTTTTCACAACTCAAATTTTATAAATAACTCAGGTTTTTTTACTTTTATCAAAACATAGCCTTTCTCAAAAGAGAGTGTACTAACACCACACAACTGTATAAAGTAATGTTTTTGAAGGAATTACAACCCTTAGTGGAAATTAAATTTTGAGTCCATGCAAAGGTAAACCCCCCTCACATTTATCTTTTTATACCAATTTTATTTTTCTCTCCCCCATATTATGATAACAAAAAATTCAGATACATAAAAGAAAGATAAGTAAAAACTTCTTACAAAGTACAAAGTTGCTACTTTCTCCCCCATTGTCAACACAATCCAAAGCATAGTGGGGGTTCTTCCTTATGAGGTTGTCATGACCCCCTCCTTCCAAAGATTCCCATCTTGAGATAGAAATGAAGTAAGATAGATAATAACCCCCAAGTACCACCTTCAGTAGGCCCCAGGGTGATGACCATCACCAAGGGTATAAAATCTCATTAAATGGGAGGCATTTCCCTTTTTAAAAGAAAAAAAGATCATGAGATAAGATGATTTATTCCAAATCAAATCTAATAAATACATAAATATATATATATATAAAATCCAAAACCATACCACATGCATGATTAAAATATAACTGTTACAAAAAAAAATCTAAAAAGTAAATACCAAAAACATGGCTAAGCAGCGACACAACAACTGTCCCCAAGTTCGAGCTAGTAATGCCCAACACTGTCCACATAGTCCTCTTGGAAACTTGAAAGTATTTTTATATACATAGGGTGATCATACACGTATACTTAGTTGGAAAAACCCAAAGTCTCTCATGCACAAGTGGAAGAATCATACTAACACCCCTATGAGAAAACAACAGAAACCAAAAACACCTAGAAAGGAATTCTACCCATCCAATTATCACCAAGGAACACTCAAAAAATAATGTAATACAAGTAATTTCATATAGTAATCACATCTATGTTTGGGTACTCCACACTACTTCCCACTGGTTAACTTCTCATTCCCTAACGACAAATGTCTTGACGCTTCCACACTCTTCCACAAGCCCCAGGTCACAAACCATCTACACACACCTAGACCTTAGAGACAGTCCTACAACCTGGATATACAATGCTCAAAACTTCCCGCCCACATGAACTTTGGACACAACCATACTATATTCCACTCACAGACACCTGGTCCATAACCATAACACATCCCGAAGACACCTGGTAAGATCACCACATATCATCCCATAGACACTTGGGAAAGCATACCTCGCTTGCAGACTCCTGGGCCTCACAGGTATACCACAACCTGCCTAAAGAATCTAAAGCTACCAATTCCTAGAAGAGGGAGTTGGAAGATCCAATAATTATCCATCTATACTCCCACCAGGATATTGGGAAAAGTCACCCTCCCCCGTGACAATGGGGGTGTTCAAAACATAGATCTCAACTAAGGTGGGGTTCATATAGAAAACAAAAGGAAAATATAGGTATATATATTTAGTATCAACCACTCAATCCTAACCTATGGGTTCTTCCCAATTAAACAACTAGACCAAAAAACCACCTTTGTTACTACCTCTAAATGCACAACTACACAATAATCCACAATTCAATTCATAACCCCATCCAAATCATTTAACCAAATATCATTCTTTATTAAGAAAACTTATTTAGTCATTCTATACCTACCTGAGAAACTACCAACCATATCATGAAACAAGCCACAAAACATAAACCACGTAGTGGAAAAATAACCACAGTAAAGAAACTCACTTCATATCTCCACTCTATTTAACACCCATACCAACCACTTCCATCGTCATTCTTCAAATTCATTCTTCCCAATCCATTATCTAAACAAGAAAACCCCAAAATCACAGTCAAAATTAGCAACACATCTCATCACAACCAAACCTGATATCCCCATAGTATAACAACACCACACCCATCACACCCATTAATATAAACATAGCACAAACCAAACCTGCAACCCCGCTGCTCAAACACTACCCATCTATTCCATAATCAATCAATATCTCAGCTCAATATTCCATTACACCACCCATATCACCCCAACATACATTCGTGATCTCAACCTCAGAACCACACAACCACACAAGGAACAAGATAGAACAAAACCTCATAAATCACTGAGCCACATTAGACAAAGCTGGGTGTATTTAGATTTAGAAAACACTCATTTTTTAATTCACTTTGATAATTCAGGGGTTATCACAGAACAAATTTGATCCTAAGGCATCCATTTATTTAATTGTGTATACGTTGTTAAGAAACTACATATATACACAGCTTTTCAACACATGATAAACCAAAATTCATTACAAGTCATCCCTAGTGCACAAACAAAGACCACCAATGACCACGATTTTCATACATCCCATACAACTCACCATATCAACAAAATATAAGTATGCATCACTTTTTCCCAACAACTATTTATAGTTTAAATCCAATTCAATTATCTTTATTAAATTTGGATTCAAATTCCTTCACATAGTAAAAATTTGCACACCCACCCCACATGATACACAAATAAGAGGAACGTAGTGATCCCTACCTTAAGAAACAGATGATCGACACCTCCTCCTTGTGCTAAATAGGGGTGTGCAAGGCTCTAGGGAAACAAAATCTAAGGATGAAACACAAATGCATGGATCCTCAGGGAAGAAAGGTTATAGGTATTCTTGGTAGTAAAATTAAATTGAAACACACAAGAAATAAAATTTATTGGATTTAGAAAGGCCACATCCCATATCAACAGAAGAAACAATTTCAAAATCCATTAAAGTAGGATCATGATCAAGAATATTCATTTTGACTATCTAAGGACCTATCAAGCATTAGGGATTTAAAGATATATTTTAATTCCTTTGAAATGGATTAAAAAATACTTAATCATGGTTTTAAACTCATTTTATGTTAAATAAAATGTTAAAGTGGAGAATTTGGAAAAACTGGGAAAATCTGGAATTTTTGAAAAATGGTCAAAATGACTCATCATTAGGTGAGTCACTGTAGTGAGTAACTAGTGGGTGAGTCACCGATGGATGACTCACCCCTGGATGAGTCATCGGTGCAAGATACCAGTGACGAGATATTGATGGAGAGTCACCGTTCGGCAAGTCACCATTCAGTGAGTCACCGTTCAGCGAGTCACTATTTGGTGAGTCACCATTTGGTGAGGCACAGCTCGACAAGGCATCGTTTGGTGATGTACTGTTTGATGAGTCAATGTTGCGACTCACCATTATGACCCATCATCAGTGACTCACCATCAGCAAATCTCCATCAGTGAGTCACCATTGCAAGTCCCCAAAATGACTCACCATTGGGATGACCTACCTTCACCAACTACAGGTGGACGATTCACTGTCAGACAAGCTACCATTTGGAAAAATGGATTTTTTAAAAACTCTTGAAATGAGCTTCTGTGACCTCCTAGAACACCTCAAACACCATATTTTCACAAAGTAATGAATCGGGGAGGTCCAAAATGTTGCATCAGATACCTCTCAATCTATTATCACCCTCAATAATTCAAAACCAACCCAGAAGAAATATGTGTCCAAACAACCACCTTGTAAGATACCTCTCAAGGATCTTAATATACTTGAAACACTACTATAATTTAGACAGCCCAAGGCCCAATAATAAACCACTCTATGTTGTTCTAAAGATAGAGTGAAAAATCAATATCCAAGAACACCTAGTCAAACACTTACTACACCAACTGGCCACAAGACATAGCACACAAGCACCAAAAGCTACACTATTCGGACATATGAATCAGGGAATTCCTTCCTCCATGTCAAGATAATATCTACTCAGGGAGACACTGAATCTCCCACATGGGTTTAATCACATATCAATTAATGCATCTCAATTAGGAATCTAGTCTTTACCTTTCCAATGTTAGGAACTTTTCAGACATCACGAAATAAGGGAAAAACTCATCTCATAATAAATAATGTTCAAGAATTACATTACAAAGGGAAACACAACAAGGAAAACTCAGAACAACTTTGGGTATTGGGTATACATTTGCATCTCACTTTCCCAAGTACTATCTTCCAAGCCACCATGCCTCCACAATACACGAACCAAGGGAATGGTCTATCCATGAAGGACCTTCTCCCGATGATCGTAGATCTCTACTATCCGCTCCACGAACGTTGCATCATCTTCAACATCCAACTCTCCCCAGTCAATGGAATGAGATTCATCATGAAGATACAAACGAAGCTGTGAGATATGAAAGATGTCGCGAACCTTCTCCAACTACAGTGGTAGAGCCAACTTGTATGCCACCCTGCCAAATCACCCCAACACCTGAAAGAGTCTGATGAAACTGGGAGAAATATTACTCCCTCTGTCAAACCCCTGATCCCCAGATCGAGGGGAAAGCTTCAATAACACGTGGTACCTAATTTAAAAATCCAAGGGCCTCCTCTTGTGATCATTATATGACTTTTTATGGTCCTGTGTTTCCTTAATCCTCTTGTGAACAAGTTGAACCTTCTTTGTCATTCTCTTCACGACCTTGGGACCAAGATTAGTTATCCCCCCAACCTATGTCCAGCACAAAAGCAAACAACACGGTCTTATGTACAAAACATAAATTGGAGCCAAGCCAATGGAAAAGTGCTGGATATTATTATATGAAAACTATACCAAGGTAAAGTGTCACACTCATGATCCAAAAGGTCCAAGACGCATTCCCACAACATGTCCTCCAACATTTGGATGGTCTACTCTGTCTGCCCATCTGTTTGAGGGTGGAAAGTAATGTTGTGGTGTTATTGTGTGCCAAAAGCATACTGCAATCCCATCCAGACTTGTGAGGTGAAACATGTATCCTGATCTGAAATAATTGATCTCAAAACTCCATATTTCCACACTACATCATCCACATACCTCTTAGATAATGAATACACTGCACCCAACTCCTTAATCGCTAATAAGTGATCCGATTTCCCCAGCTGATCCACTACTACCCAAATAGTATCGCAAACTCCCTAGGCCCTAGGTAATCCTATGATTAAATCTATCAATATTTCATCCCATTTCCACTCAGGTACATCTAAGGGATACAATAAACCACTAGGTACACGACACTCATCCTTTATGTGCTGGTACACTAAGCACTTCTCCACAAACTCCGCCACTACCCGATTCATTTAGGGCCACCAAAACTACTCCCTCAAGCCACGGTTCATTTTATAAATTCTTGGGTATTCTATTAAAGGTGATCTATGAAACTCACATAGGACTCCGTCATGCATATCCACTAGAAAAAACAACATTCCACATAATATCATCCAATTATGACCATCATCCATTCATCCCTTCATAGCATCACCCTGGTCAATGTGATCGCACATCACATCTGCCTCTGATTCTCCCCACCGAGACACCTCCACCTTTTTCATCAGAGTAGACTACACAATCATACGAAATATATAGCATTTTCCACCATTTATTCCTCCATATAATTTAAATGTGACCAACTCCTCCATCACCTTCCAAGAATCTAAATATTCTTGAACTACCTCCTTCTACAAATTCATGCTCAAATGATTAGCCATGACATTTTCCATTCCTATGGTGTAAGTGATTTCAAAGTCATAGTCATAGAGAAACTCCATCCACCACCAGTGTTGCAAGTTCAGATATCACTGGGAAAATATATACCCCAAGATCTTGTGAGATGTGAAGACCCAAAAGTGATCCCCAATGAGATAATGTCACCACAACTTCAGCGCGAACACGACTGCATCTAGCTCTAGATCATGGATGGTATAACTATTTTCATGGGGACATAACTGCTTAGACCCATAAGAAATCACTCCCCACTATTGCATCATCATGCATCCCAAAACCAGATGGGAATCATCACAAAAAACCTCGAACATCACCCCTTCCTCAGGAAATCGTAGCACTAGAGCACCGACCAATTTTACCTTCAGATAGCTAAATGCTTCCTAACACTGCTCACTCCACAAAAAACCTAGACCCTTCTAGTCAGAGTTTTCAACATGGATGAAACTAAAAATAAATCTGGTTCAAACCTCTATTAATAGACCACCAGACTAAAAAAAGGTGAACCTCTACAACATTCTTGGATGATTTTCAGGAAACAATTGCCTCAAACTTTTACGGGTCCACTGTAATACCCTTCTGAGACACCATATGTCCAAGGAAGTGTACATCTCTTGTCCAGAACAGACACTTGTAAAAATTCTAATAGAGCTGGTGGTGTTGAAGAACCTCCAAGATAGTATTAAGATGCTCAATATGATCCTCCTCTATCTTCGAGTGGATTAGGATGTCCTCGATGAATAAAACGACGAAATGGTCCAGGAAGTCATGGAAAATGGAGTTCATGAGCCTCTTGAACATGAATGGTGTGTTTTTAACACCGAATGACATAACCAAGAAATCAAAGTTCCCATACCTGCACATGAAATCATTCTTCGGGATATCACCCTCCTTCACCCTCATCTGGTGATATCCAGACTGTGAATAGTTCTTCAAGAACCAATATGTTCATCTCACCTGGTCAAAAAGATCATCTATCCTCAAGAGAGGGTAACCATTCTTGATCGTTACAGGATTCAACCTTTGATAGTCTATTCACTACCTCAGAAAACCATCTGATTTTTACAAAAAAAATTGGATCACCCCATAGTGAAAAAATAGGCCAAATAAAACAATTCTACATTAGATCATCTTTCTGAATCCTCAACTCCTACAGCTCTGAAGGTTCCATCTAATAAGGATCCATCAAAATCAGAGAATCATCGGGATGTAAGTCTATCCCAGACTCAAAATCACGTTGAGGGAATAGAGTCACAACCTACTTAGGAAAAACATACAATAACTTCCCAACAATGATGGGAACCTCCTCTATCTCATAATCTACTGATTTAGCTGAAGCTCATCCAATAAAGAAAGAAGAGGATAGACACGTCAACCACCAACCTGATTTCTCCACTTACTGGGGAAGGCCTTGTTGACCATCTACGTCTTAAAACATGACTCCTCCCAAGAATAATTTTATAAAAAAATTCACAGAGTAAAAACAGTCGATTGCAAGGATGAAATTGTATAGTTTCATCTATAAAAGGAAAAGATCCCCACGGGACTGATGCAGTCTCATGATTAGCATACATCCTGGGCACACATCAAAAAAGTTGGTATGACCTTCGACTGGTGTACTCAAAACCAAGGGAATGGGAAGTATCTCCACATATAGTCCCAGAGAATGGGCTATAACGGGTGTAGCAAAGGAGTGCGAATCTCCTAAATCAAGAAAAGAACAAGAAAGAGTACTAAACAAACTGATTGTACCTTGAACGATCTATAAACCTGCTGGGAATGTTGTCTCTATAGCATATAACTAACCATGCACAACTCCTCTTCACCTCTTGTAATAGCCACCTCTTTTACCACACCCTAGTCAAGGTCCCTGAGGAACACCCTATGGTCATCCTCTACTTGCTCTTTCTCCCCTCGGTGGAGTGTGAGCCTGTTTTCCCTACTACTGGAACTTCCCTACCAGTAACTACTGATAAGGCAGGCGCTGGACCTACCCACCTCAACCATATTAAGCTCGAATGTACATTAGGAACTAACTATAAAGATGGCCATAGGTTCCACAAATGAAACACCTCAGTCCCAAGTTCACGAGAAAAGCACGTAGACCTGAATACTAAAATGAGAACTAATGAGGTTGAATTCCCACTGAAAGAAACCAAGAAGTCCCTAGTACCTGAGAACTACCATTGGTAGCCTTTCCATTAGAAGAACCATATTGGATACCCAATCGTCGTAAAAATCCTCATTAGTTAATCCTCTCTAATACCAATGCCTCCCTCTGGACCTCCAAGTATGTTGGTAAGGTAAAGGGAGTAACCATGTACTGGAGAGAAGGAAGAAGTGCCTTCTCTAAGTATATCACATGAGAATCCTCATCTAGAAAGAGATCTGGAGAAAACTAAATGAGATCCTTGAACTTGATCCCCAGATCTCATACTAACATACTCCCCTGCTGGAGTGAGAGTAACTCTTTCCTTTTCTCAACCTTCATGGTGGATGAAAGAAATTTCACCTGAAACTCCTTCTCATAGTTATCTCACAAAACATCATCCTCTTTCCTCTCTCCCAAGTACAACATCCACCACTGAGGTGTATCTCCCCAACTATGGATCACTGCCAGAGGAACCTAGTACTTTATCAGAGCCCAGATTAAACTAAATGATATCACAAGCTCCTCGATCCATCTCTCCATCTCCATATCTGAAATGCTACCCTCATACTTTCCTAGATCCTTCCATTGGAATTCACATAACATCTTCTTACATTGATCATACTCCTATACTTGATCAACCCTCCATCAATCAACTGGTTTAGCCTATTGTACCTCCACTGCCTGCACTACACACGGACAATGAATGGGTGTTATATCTGAAATGGTGAATAAGGAATTACTAATATTTAGTAGTATGGAATTTTATTTAATATTCATTTCAATTCATTTAACTCATTTCATTATCCATTTAACATTTCCCAAAACTCCCAAATTTAAACTTGAATGTAAGTCATTGTGATGCATGTACCTTTCCTAGGGTCTCTACCCTGTAAATGGTGTAGCCTCACTTGGTCATTCGGTAGGCTAAAATTCCTTACATTAGATCACATGGGGACCTAAAATCATGTTTCCTAGTTGGTCTTCCATAGCTTATGTCATGTAATAAGGTCATCTAACCCTGCTTCTCTACCAACCCATGAAATACTCACTATTCCTAACTCCAGACTCCATCCTATCTCTCAACCATCAGCCATTGATACCATTCTGTCACAACCCCCACCCTCCAATGATGCCCCTCCTATGCTGGTAATGAAGGTAGATAGATAATGACCAATGAGTCCTGCCTCTAGTAGTCCCTAGGGTGGATAATAGCACAAAGAGTATAGAATGTCATTAAATGGGAGGCATTACCCTTTTTATAAGAAGACAAGATCGAGAGATAAGATGGTTTATCCCAAAAAAACTCCTAGACACACACACACACAAATATATATATATATATATATATATGAGAAAGCTAAAACCGTCCCACATGCATGTTTAAAATATAACTGTTACAAAACAAGTCTCCAAAGTAAATACCAAAAACAAGCCTAAGTAGTGACACGCCAATTGTCCCCAAGTCCAAGCTAGTAATGCCCAGCATGGTACACGTAGTCCTCTGGGAAACCTAAAAGTAGTTTTATATACGTAGGGTGAGCATACAAGTATACTCAGCTTGGAAAAAACAAAATTCACTCATGCCTAAGTGGAAGAAGCATACTAATTCCCCTATGAGAAAACAACAGAAACCAAAAACACCTTTCAAGAAATACTAGCCATCCCATCCACACCAAGGCACAATCACCAAATAACGAAAGTCAAGTAAAGTAATATAATAAGCACATCGATGGTTGGGTACCCCACACCACTTCCCACTGGTTAACCACCCATACCCTAACGGTAAATTCCCTAGTGCTTCCACACTCTTCCATAGGCCCCACGTCACAACCTTCTCCTGCGCACTTGGGCCTCAGAGCTAGTCCCATGACCTGGGCATATGAATCTCACCACATCCTTCTCACAAGCAACTAGGCCACAACCATACCACATCCTTCCCGCAGACACCTGGGCCACAACCATACCGCATCCCGAAGACACCGGGTAAGAGCACCACATCCCATACCATATACACCTGGGAAATCATACCTCTCCCACAAACACCTGGGCCTCACAAGCGCACAATAAACTACCTAAAGAATCTTGGGCTACGAATTCCTAGAAAAGGGCGTAGCGAAGAGCCAATAACCATCCATCCATCCTCCCACCGGGATGTTGGGAAAAGTCACCCTCCCCCGTGAAAATGGGGGTGTTTGGAACATAGTTCTCTACTAGGGTGGGGTAAGTATAGAAAACACAAGGAAAATACAGGTATATATATTTTGTATCAAACACTCAAGCCCAACCTATGGCTTCTTCCCAAACAAAAAACCTTCCCACAAAACCGCCTTTACTACAGCCTCTAAATGCACAAGTACACAACAAGTCCCAATTCAATTCATAACCCCAGCCACCTAATTTAACCAAATATCATTATTTATTATGAAAACCCATTTATTCATTCCAACCCTACCCGATCAGCAACCAACCACAACATGCAACAAGCCACATAACATAAAACACGAAGAGGAAAAAGAACCACAGTAAAAGAACTCACTTCATATTTCCACATCATTTAACATGCATACCAACCACTACCATCATTATTCATCAAAGTAATTCCTCCCAATCCCTCATATCAATAAGAAAACACCCAAATCACATTCAAACTCAAAAAGACATCCCATCACAACCAAACTTATCAACCCCGATATATAAAAACACCACACCCATCACACCCTGTAACATAAACATATCACAACCAAAAACTACAATCCCACTGCTTAAACACTGCCCATCCACTACACAATCATGCAATCACTCAACCTGATATTCCCTAACACCACCCATATCACCCCACCTTAAATTTGTGCTCTCAACCTCAGCACCACACAACCACACCAGATAAGGAAGGTTGTATTCAGATTTAGCACACTCCCATGATTTAATTCCATTTTGATAATTCAGGGTTTATCATTGAAAAAGTTTGATCATGAGGTGTAAATTTATTTAACTAGGTATACGTGTTAAATAAATTGCATATATATAAAACTGTTCAACACATGATCAACAATAATAAATCACAATTCATCCTGAGTTCACAAAAGAATACCACCAACGACCATGATTTTCAGTAGGCATACAACCCATACGACTCAAAATATTTATAAGAAACAAAACAGAAGCATGTGTCACTTTTTCCCAGCCCCAGTTTATTGGTTTTAAGATGATTCAATTTTATTTATTAAATTTGGATTCAATTTCCCTCATAAAGGAAACATTCATACACCCACACAACATGATAAACAAATAAGAGGGACAAAGGGATCCCTACCTCAAGAAACAGATGATCAATGCCTCCTCTTTGAGCCAAACAGGGGGTGCATAAGGCTTTAGGGAAATACGATCCAAGGGTGAAACAAAGACACACAAATCCTTGGGGAAGAAAGGTTCTATGGATGATCGGTAGTAAAATTAAAGGGAAACATACAAATAAAAAAGGTTCCCAACTTTAGAAAGACCACATCCTATACCAACTAAGGAAATAGTTTCAAAATCCATTAAAACTGGATCATAATCAAGAATATGCATTTTGACTATCTACGAACCTATCGAGCATTAGGGATTAAAATATATATTTTACTTCCTTTGAATGGATTTAAAACACTTAAATATGGTTTTAAACTCATTTTATGTTAAATAAAATGTTAAAGGGGTGAATCTAGAAAAACTAAGAAAATTTGTAAATTTTAACAATCTGTCGAAATGACTCACCATTAAGTGAGTCCCGTCATGAGTCTCCAGTGGGTGAGTCACTAGTGGATGACTCATCATTAGAATAATAACCATTGTGAGATACTGGTGATGATCTACCAATGTCGAGGCACCATTAGGTGAGTCTCCATTCGGTGATTCCCCATTTGGTGAGTCACCGTTCGGTGAGTTACTGTTCAGCGAGTCACCGTTTGGTGAGTCACCATTCGATGAGATACTATTCAACGAGTCACCGTCATGATCCACTATCATCGACTCACCGTCAGTAACTCACCATCAGTGAGTCACTGATATGACTCACCTTTGGGATGACCTACCATTTCCACCTATCGGTGGATGACTCGCCGTCAGATGAGCTACAGTTGAAAATACCGGATTTTTAAAAAACTCTTGAAATGACCTACCGTGGCCTCCCAGAAGACCTCAAACACAATATTTTCTCAATGTAATGGACTGAGGAGGTCTAGGACATTACATAGGTTAAAGAAGTCATTAAAGGAGGATAAAAATGAAGTTATAGACTCAAATCCACAAATCATTATATCAATGTGTTTTGATATTTAATGTTGGATAGGTTTTTTAGAAAGATCAATTTCACTCTGATTATCACAAAGTATCTTCAATGGTTTATAAACAATCACTTTTAAGGCTTCTAGCTAAAAATTTATCCAAAACATTTTAGTACAAGCCTCAGTAGATGCAACCTATTCGAATCCAACTATGCTCAAAGTTACTGAAATTTGTTTCTTACTTAGCCAACTAAAACAAAATTCACCCAAGAAAGTTGATTTTCTATCATTACAATCTATAGCCCCATCGGCATCAATATAACCATGAAACTTCATCTCACAATTACTTTTGTATAACAACACATGTGAATTTGTTCCTTTGAAATATCTCAAAATCCTATTTTCTTCCAACATATATGATTATTTTGGATTAATTTGATACCTGAAACACAAAGTCACAACATAAAAAATATCATGTCTTGAGGCTATAAGTTAATGTAAACTTCCTATCAGTTTCCACAAATTTTTCTGAATCACATTTTTTTGGAATTAATCCTTACTCAACTTTGTACTCACCGTTATTAGAGTAGAGGATTCTTTGTATTATTACATCCCAAAATTCATTAAAAATTCCTCGTAATACTTTTCCTGAGATAAGAAAATGTATTTTTTCCTTTTGTTGAACATGTAATACATGTAAGAAAGTTAATTTTCACAACATAGACATTTAAATTTTTTTCTTCATTTCCTCATAAAATGTTTTACAAACATCTTCTCTATCCCAAAAAAATATATCATCCACATAAACAACTATAATTATAGTTATTGAAACAACATCTTTCACATATTAGTTGTTGTTAACTTTTCATTTTGAAAAGTTCAACATTCTAAAACAATTGTGATGTTTAGAATACCATGCACGTGGATATTGTTTCATCCCATACAAATATTGCTTCAATTTTTTAAAAAAATCATCCTCATCAAATAGAAACCCACAAGTTTGTTCAATGTAAACTTCTTCCTTAATATTACTATTTAAGAAATATAACTTTATATCCATCTGATAAACTTTATAATTCTAATGTGCAGCCAATAAAAGAAAAATTATAATAGTTTCTAGTCTTGAAACTGGGGAAAGAGTTTCTTCAAAATTCAAACCTTCCACCTATGCATAGCAATTGTAAACAAGCCTGGATTTTTTCTTGAAACTTCTCTATGTTCATTCAACTTGTTTCTAAAAACACATTTCGTTACAATAACATTTTTATTTTCTGTCCTTGGAACAATTTCCCATGTTTCATATTTCTCAATTTGATCCAACTTTTTATTCATCGAATCCACCCATTCATTCCATTTAGTAACTTCTGAAACTGATTTTAGTTCGTCTTTTGAGATACGTGAAGTGTGATTTTCTAATATCAGCTTTATTATTATATAATCTAGAGCATTATAATTTCCAACAATATTTTCAGACTCAATATGTTTTTATAAGATATACAATTTCAAAGTTTCTCTCCCAACTTCACTTTCCTCATCACATGATTCATCTGAATCTTGATAAGGATGTTTTGACTTACTTTCACTATTTATGGAAATATCTAGTTTATCATCCTCATAATTCTCAATAAAATTTGTTATGGAATTTGGATTTTCAATTACATTCACACCATATGTGTCCAAAAACTTTTGTAAATTTTTGTTCCAATATTTGTAACTTCTTCCATTTGGTTAATAACCCATAAATGTTCCTTCCTATGCTTTCTCATCAAACTTTCCTAGATCTAGATTTTTGAGTTTATGTAAATATGGAATTCCAAAAACCTGGAAGTATTTCAATGAAGTTTTTTTGTTATTCCACATTTCATAATGAGTGATGTTGGATTCTGGTCTCAACAAACATCTATTCTGAACATGTACAACAGTACTAACACCTTATTTCTAGTAAAACATTGAAAGTTTATAATCAGTTAACATAATTCTTCACATTTCTACCAAACTTATATTATTTATTTCTGCTACTCTATTTTTTGTAGAGTATAGAGATCAATATATAGATATTTGATACCATGATTTCTTATATATGTTTAAAAATTATTTCTTGTGAATTCGGTACAATTATCCATTATTAACTTTTTTATGGACACCCAAATTTATTTCTCAATATTTTTCTAAATAATTTGAACATTTAAATAGCCTCTGACTTTTGATTTATAAACATGATGTTTTTTATCTGAGTGAAATTATCAATAAAAGTGATAAATTATAAATATTCTTTTTTTGATTAGTGTCTCATTAGCTTACATAAATCAGAATGAATAAGGTCAAGTGGTCTGTTAAATTGAATCTCGTCTCTTTTATGAATTTTTTTAGTCACCTTCCCTTTTTGACAAGTTACACAAACATCTTCTTCTCTTCTTTTCAATTTTTGAAAGCTTCAGATGATATAAAATTTATATATTTTTTTCACACTTTTATATCCAAGTTTCCCAAGTGTTTGGTGCCACAATTTGTTTTCATCTATATCACTCAATTAATAGGAGTGTTTAATTCTTCTATATGGAAGAGATTTCCACTAGTTCTTTCTCTTTTTGTAATAACTTTTCCATCTTTCATTCTTTTGATGATACAAAAATATTTTCTAAAAACAGTTTCTTTTTCATTATTGAAAAATTGACTTACACTATGTAAGTTATGTTTTATCCCATAAACAAATAAAACATCCTTAAATTTCATCTTTTCCACTTCAAACCCAGTCATTCTGATTCCTCTAATTTATAAGGAACAATCATTACCAAAGGTAACTTCTCCTCCATCATGAATTTCAACATGTTTCATAATTTTTATATCACCATTCATATTTGAAGAACAACCACTATTAAATATTCATGGTTTGTTCCTTTTACATGATTTCAAAGTTGTCTCAACAATAAATGATTTTTCCTCAACATTCTTCTTTTTAGCTTCTTTTTCTTTTCTATCATAAAAAACTTGTTCCAAATGGAGTTTCATATATATTTCAACATGATGACCAGCCCGATCACATATTCCATAAACTTCTACCGAAAATTCAAATTTATATTTTGTTTGAAAGTTTCTAACCTCTTTTGAATTCACCTTTTCAACTTTCTGTAAGATAAGAAAGTTACTCGTTTTACTTTCACTATTTCTTACACTTTTATTAAACCTTCTTCCTGGTAGAGATATGTTGTGCCAAAAATTATAAGCTTTATACCCATAGATTCCACAACAGCATCAATAGCCCTAAAATCTTGATTTTCTATTCAAGAGAGATCTTTCTCTATAGAAACTTTGTTGAGGTTGGTAACTTCTTTCAGCTCTAACACACTCAGGATGTGGACCATATTTTCTTTTGTGTGCATTTTCTACTTTTTTAGATTTGATAGGTCTATCACATCCTTTATCCACCCATTATTTCCCAACACCTTTTTCAAAACCTAAAATGTTAAAAGAATCAGACAAAATATTAATTTTTGTGGTTGAATATTTCACCCTATTCTCGCATTGAGCCTTCTTAACAACGTTATAAGTCTCAAATTTTACTTCTGAAGCCTTGTTGAAATTTTCATTAATCTTTCTCAAGCTACTTTAACACTCAATAAGTCTTGATTGAAACTTGTTAACTTCTTCTTTAACTACCAGCCTCTTACTATGATCTTCAACTATCTTTCTCAATTCAATAATTCTAAGTTCGTAACTTAATATCTTCTCAATGTATTCTTCCTCCTACATGATGACATATTTTCTTCCATCAAAAAATTCTTCACAATATTTCTTCATTACTCAAATTTTTTTCTTAAGATTTTTGTTTAACTCAAGACATGCAATAATTTCTGTTCTAATATGATACTCTCTATAAGATTTTTTACCACCTTATTCAATATTTGTGGAATCTTTGGTTTTCTCAACTTTTGAAATGAAGATTCTTAATTTTTCTATACTTTTATCTTCAGAAGAATCATTGTCATTTGATTCTGATTTAACTTTATTACTCAATAAACTTATTTTGTTTTCAATAAACTTATTATTGTATCTTTTGGATGACTTTTCTTCTTTATCATTGTTTACCACTTCTTCAATTTATATTTTTCATCAGAATCATCTGGATATTCTCTAACATTCTTTTGGGGTAATTCATAGAAAATTATTTGATTCCACCACACTCAAAACATATGAGAGGAATTTTACCTCCATATTTTCCTATTACTCTTTGATAGTTTTTAGAGATAAGAGACATAATCTTATCATTCACCTCATTATCTTTCTTTTAATCATACTCATGAGGATAATCTTCATCAACATCTTGTATTTTCATATTTCTCATAGCATCAAAATCCATTTCATCTTTCATATTTTTTTAAAAATAGGATATTTCTTCATTTCATAAGAAAAAAAAAAGTTATGTGATTAATCAAGAGATAAATAATCTTATATTCTAAAGAGAAAATTTTAGAATCAATCCTATCTGGGAAGTTTTGCATAAGTTTCCTCATAATTGTAGAACCTTCCAGGAAATCTTTGAATCCTCTAATGTTGAAAACAATTTCATTTACTCTCGATAAATATTCATCAATAGCTTCCTCATCTCTCATTATGATTTCTTCATTCTAACTACGCCATATTTATATATTTTCTTCCTTCACTTTAGTATTCCCTTCGAAAATACTTTCCAACTTGTCCAACATACTTTTTGAAGTATTTCGACCCATAATATTCGGATAAACATTCACTGATAAGGAAATAGGGATTATATTTTTAGCCTTTCCATCAAATTCAATATTTCACTTATTAAAAAACATAATATGATCATCTTTCTCAATAGGTGGAAAACCAATAGTAATAATATCAACAACTTCTAGGCCAAGAAATTGGAGATAAATAATCATCCTATTTATTTATCCATAATAATTTTTCCATTAAATATCGGAATTCTTATACTGTTGACAGAATTGATATTATCCATGATAAGTATTCAACAAGGGAACCTTCCCCCTAATACTAATTGAAGTTATAAAGGATAAAAAAACTAAGAGGGGGGGTTGAATAATTTGTTAACTTTTATAAGTTTCAATAATTTTTTAAAACATAACCCCTGTAACCTATTAAGATATATTTCCTTATCATATTTTTATAAATACACATGCATGAAAAGGTAGGAAAGCATGTAAATCACACAATATTTACAAGGTTTGACCTCAGTGTGAGAACCTACATCCCTTCCATATCCACTCCTGTGGGAATATGGAAATATACTATTATAATGAAGTGAATACAACTTGTTCCAACTCTCATTAGACACCTTATATCTCATGATATGAAAGATTATTCTAAATACCATCATTTTAAAATGTTTTTTATATAAAAATTATAAAAAAAAAATAATAATACTTTGATCAATTTTCTCAACAAAAATATCATTCTGGATCTGATTTTCCTGGATAAAATTCTTTCAATCTGATGAGGTCAATAAGATTCTATTTTACTCAATATACACTGCTCAAACTCTGCTCAGACACTCAGTCTGATCTTCCTCAGTCTGATTGATTCAGTACGATGGAATCAATATGATGAACCCACTATTAATCTAAAAAACTCAAACTCTACTCAAACATTTAATACGATCTTCTCAATACGATGTTTCTCATTATGATTCTCCTATATCGTAAACAAAACCATCAAGTGTCTGGTCTTTTATAGAGATCTTAGTCTGAAAAGAAATTTCACTCAAATTCTTCATCACTCCACCTTTTCCGCTTATGTAAAAGTTATAATGAATAAAATATCTTAGCAACTATTTATAGTAGACTCAAAAAACAAAATTAGGAAACTTGAAAACTTTCCACACTTCTTCAAATTTCAAAAACTCTAAAAAAACACATTTAAACTTGAAATTTGACTTCTTAAATCCTCCTATGATTTCCCTATGATTTAGGCAAAATTGAATTTAAAGTTTTACCTCTTCAACTCATTATATAGAACTTCTATAATTTTTATATTTAGTCTTCTTCACAATAATCTCATTACAATTTTTATTTCTTTCTCAGCTTATTATGATTTGTTTCCTTCTCAACTCATTATGATCTATTTCTTTCTTAGATCATTAGGATTTTTGTTTATTTCTTAGCTCATTATGATTTCTGTTTCATTCTCTGATCATTTCGATTTCTCTTTATTTTTCACCTCATTATGATTTCGGTTTCTTTCTCAGTTCATTACGATTTATGTTTCTTTCTCCACTCATTATGATTTTTTTCTTTCTTATCTCACTACGATGGAATTCTTCACCCTTAAACTTTGAAATTCTTCAAACTTCATCAGCTTTAAATGCTCTGAAGTCTTCCAACTTCTGAGTCTGGTACTTCTAGAACTGATAAAATCTTTACGATTCCTCTATTTCTTCAAAAGAATTTGTCATGAGAATGTTTCATGATTTATGAGAACTTCATGATCAATAAAGAATCATCTAACTTATATAGAAAGTTTGAGTACTTTCTAACTTCTAACTCCGCTTTCTTCAACAAACCTCTTCAGCATCATTATGACTTCCATTCTCAAAAAGAATAAAAATTAATTCTAGAAACCTTTTTTTGGAAAACAAAGAACGTTTTTCCCCCATTATGTTTGGGTTTTAACAATCATAAACTTTCAAATTTCTTATAGAACTCATTACTATGGACAGGATCCGATTCATAAAAAACAGAATCGGTCTTATACAAAAAGGTTAGTTATCAAAAAATACAAAAACATTGTTAAAAAAATTATTACAAAGGTTCTTCAGTTCTAAATTTATAAATTAACTGATTGTATTAATCAAACATAGACTGTATATTTTTTACAATGATAAGGTTAATATTGGAGGCCATATCATTTTTTTGGATATGGGGGGAAAAATATTGATTTTAAATTGAAAAAAAAACAAATAAATTGGGAATTCATATGTGAAATATCTTTAAATTACCTCATAGGATTTTTTTTATAATTTGTTTAAAGATTCAAAAACTTATAATAGGGTGAATTTTGGGGCTTGACTGATAGGTGGAAATAATCTTACAATACAGTGATATTTTTATCTATTGAGATTGTAAATATAAGGACCACCTCCATTATTCACAAAATTATCAATTCTTTCTCCCATTGATGTAAAATAGAACATTATGTTGTAAAGGTGGATAAGATATTGAAAATTTATTACATAATTAAACTTATCATAAAAATAATGGATTTTAGGTATTCACATTGGGTATAAAATTCACATTGTTTGATATTACCAATAGAATAAAACAATGAAAACTTAAAAGAATTTTTTACTTTGTATCGTTTAACTTTTTCATCAAACCACAATATAGGGAAATTGTACATTAAATATTTTTAAGGATCAAAAATATACATTTAATTTGTTTACAATTAATATATTTTGAGTAGAAATGTAAAAGAATAAGAAAACTAAAAAACATAAACTGAAAATATGTAATGTGTTATACAATACCAAAATTTTCAACTGATCTACACCCATTTGTATGTATTTCCATTTTTATTCATTTGAAGACTGGTTTGTGTAATAAGTAATATATTTACAACATTTTTAATATAAATAGCTTATTGTAATCAATAATATAAGAAATATTATAGAAATATATATCTATAATTATTATATAAACTTCACATAAGTGCATACCATCATCACAATCAATGTTGATTTCATTGTTTAAATTTATTGGTGATGTGTTCTTGAAATGCACATATGCTACATTAATATGAAAATGTTTAAGTTTGAAATGATACTAGTTTTTTTTAAACACAATAATTTAAGAGAAAAAAATAACTATTGATGCATTGTTGACATGGATTGATGACAATAATAAATCAACAATGAACCTATACTTGAGTAAGTTGTGTTGATTATTTACAGTTACAATAAAATATTGGAAGTTAATTGATTTGAATATTGAAAATTATGCATTTTACCATTATCTCACAATTCAATCAGAGTGAGTTGGCTTGCACTTGGTAAAATGATGGCATCAATGTACATAGGGTTGTGGTATTAACAGTAGATAATTGGTTAGAATATAATGAACTACAAGGATTGTTTGTTTCGTTGTTTTTGGCCTTCTTGGTAGGCATTGATTTTGTCCTGTGGAATTAGGTTGTGGTGCAACACCTTGTAGGTGCCGTGGGGTAGGCATCCTTGAAAGAGGTATGGGTGTCATGACACCTTACATTCAGCTATCAATCCTCATTGAAGGAAGGATATACACCCAACCATTGATGTTCTGTACATAGTTTTTGGTCTGATTTTGTGTTGCATCTGGTTGGAAATGTGGTGTTCTTTAGTGCATTTTCGGGTGGGCGGATCAAAAGAGAGATAGGTGTAATGACACCTATCATCCAATAATCCCCCCACATTTCAGTGTGGGTGGGATGGGTGCTCTTCCACATTATGTTCCAGCATGATGAAACATTTTGGTGTGTGTGTGGGGGGGGGACACATCATCTTTGATGGATTCCTATGTTACATCTTCTAGTAAGGTGGATGAGACTTTTACCGCCACCTGCCTTGATGTTTGATTCCCTTCAGACACTCAGGGCCATATTACGACCTTTGGGTCATGTTTATTTAAGGCATATGTTCCCCTTTCTTATTATGGGTTCCCTCAATACCCATTTCTAAAAAGGGGTTTGTTATTTTATGTTCAATAAAGGTGGATTGAGCCTCAACCCATTTAAAAAAATATTGTTAATAATAATAGTTAACAATATTAATAATAAATAATAAAATAATGAGTAATATGATTAATAATTAATGATAATTAATAATTATCAATTTAAAATTAATAATATAATCAATAATCAATAATATAATTAAAAATATATTTAATTATTAATATTATAATAATAGTTTTATTAATTATTATTAATGATTAAAAATAAATAATAAATAATTAATAAGTAACAATAAATTATAAAAAACATAATTAATAATTAATAAAAATAATTGGTGATTAATAAATAATAAGCACTAATTAATAATAATTAATTAATAATTAACTATATTATTGGTTGGTAATTATTAATATTGAATTATTTATTATTAATTGTGTAAGGGATAGAGTTTCTCTTAGGACCCTATGAGCCAAAGATTCTCTTATGCCTTTGCGTCTTTGGGCATACGGGTTATACAATGGGTTTCCCTCTACCTATAAAGAAAGAGGTATTCCCTTTTTTTATTAATAAAAAAAGATTTGACCCCAACAATTTTTTAAAAAATAAAATATTAATTATTAATTATTAATTATTAATTATGTTATTAATTATTCATTTTATTTATAAATTAGATATGGGAGAATTCTTCTTTTACTTTGGATGACACATGATGTGAGAGAAACTGGGCTCATGAAATCAAGGGTTCTGGTGGAAGTTGATCTCAGTGCTATTTTGGTTGATAAAGGTATATTATCTACGTATAATGATGATATTAATTTGAAGACAGGGTGTGAGAAATTTTCATGAGAATTAGGTTAACGAAATTGTGTCGATTGCCCATGTGTAGGAGTTGTATTTGCAGGGCCCAATGACATAAAGAAGATTAAAGTGTTTCAATGCTATAATGGTAGCCCATCACGCATCATTAATGGCCCAATAGATCTCACCCTACATGGATAGATAAAATGGGCCTATTATCACTCTTATTCAAGCCCAAATATAATTCATGAAGCCCAAGTATCAAAGCTGCATGAATTCGGAAACCCAATTCCCAAGATAAATTTATAGTCATCCTTAGAGGCACTAAAGTCAAATCCAGCGGGAATAAAAATCAAAACCTACAATTTTGGATGCATGTGCTACTCATCCTTAATGTCAAAAGGGCGGGATAATTTTTTGAAAAAGTCATCATTAGAATTTATATTTTTTATTTTAATAGGACAAGTGGGTTTTGGATTAATGACATTATGGTATTAGAACTTTTACTTTTTGTATCACCCCTTGGATATAAATAGCCACCCCATGACATTGTATTCTCATTCAAGTATTTTCTAGTAAAAATATATGAGTTTTTTTCTCTCCATTGTGAGGAAACCCTTATTACACCCCTTTCCCATGTGTATTATTTCCTTTTAAATCTAAATTTTGGATTGGTGATCCAAGATCACAAAAACCCCAATTAATGTCTCAACCTAAGTGCATTGTTGTGTGGATTGACTACCTCATCCCCACTAATTTAGTGTGTTTTTTAAGTAGTAGGTCATTCTCCTTATAACATTCTTTGACCAATCCCTCACATTTCCTCAAACCAAATCCTTCATCCACCATCCTAAACCATGAAGATCAGTTAACCCCGTACATCTCACATCAACATATTAAGATTAGTGATCCAAGATAACAAAGCCCCCAATTTCATGCCTCAACCCAAGTGAGTTATTGTGTGGATTAACCATCACATCTCTCCCATTAGTGTGTGGATTTCATCTATGTAAATGGTTAAAAATATAGTAAACATATATTTTAAAAAATATATATATTTATTTGAAAAAAATAATAATAAAATGAAATTATTCATCTAATAAATCTTTATACATTAAAAAAACAATTTCAATTATCAATTGAACTAAAAAAATCATGTTAGGTGTGATGATAAACCAATAATGTTATCATTTTTAGGAAACTGTCTATAATTATTCCCCTCTACCCTACACCAACCACATCATTATCACATCCCTTTCTTCTAAGGCAAATCCATTTTATTTCTCATGTGTGTAAATTTCTGACGACCTTGTCCACACAACCATGATAGATTTGGAACTAAAATTGGAAGATATAGAGGGGAATTTAATATTGATACATCTCTAATCAGTCTCTACTATACAGTGTAAAAAACTCATTATGTATTTATTTTATACACCAGATTTACATAAAACTCCCATGATAGGTGAATATGGTAACATGTCACAATTACATGTGAGCAAGGCAACTTATAAGCATAAAATTAACTGAATTCATAGGTGTGCTTATCTAACAGAATGGTCTTCACCCCACCAACACTGTAAAGTGGATCCTGGACCTCTTCATCTTCATCCCATCTTAATATCCTATGAAAATGATACACCTGGTATGATATGGAATAAGTTTTATTGAAATCAATATAGTGATCCAACTTCTTCTTACATTACTGCTACATCATTTTTAAGATAAAAAAACATGATAATGATACAATCAAATATCCAAAGGTTCGTTATCTTTGGAAAATTAGGCTCATACATAACTTTTATATAACAAAACATAAAAATTATTTAAATACATCATCTTAATACTCCTAAAAGATCTCACATTCTCCTTAGTACATTTAATCACCTGAGGATATAAATAAAATAATTGGGCGAGCTAAAATCCCAGTAAAGGAAGGAATAATATAGAAGGTTTGAGAGACATGAATCAATAGTGCATGCGTAAGCACAATCATCATCATCATTTAATAGGAATGAGATCATCATCATAACAATGAGGTAAAATTTTGATAAATCCATTAAATGTGGAATATGAATAATAATGAAATATCATATCATAGTGAACAAATACCACACATAGTTTTGATCAAATCTAGCATCATGTTCACGCATAAAATATTTGCACAAATCATTGCATCATTATTGTGAACTTAGCTAACATAATATACAATCATAATATGCATAATCTCATGAGATATATCACATTAACCGATGCATTGGAGGGATATATAATTCTAATCTCACCTATCACATCATAAAATGCTCATAATCATGCATACCACATGGAAAGTGAATATATAACAATCATATACATGAAATAAACCCATGGAAAGGGATGGGTCTCATAAGGGTGTCATAAATAAAACTTTAGGTAATAAACTTTGGGTTTTTCAAATTAATAATTTGGATTATATTTTGGCATTAAATATCATTTTCCTTTGAAGAAGAAACAACTCAATAAGAATCAAAGAGAAGTTTTCAAAAATAAAGCCCATTTTGAAAAATCATTATAATTGGATTAAAATTCCTATTGATATGGAAAAAACATGTATATCCCTGAAAAGAAAAGTTAATTGATTCATAAAGGAGTATTTAATTAAAATGGAGGAATATCCATACTGAGAATGATGTGAAATAGAATATAAAACAAAAAACGGAATTGGTTTCGAGAATCCCCTTACTTTAAATCTTGCTTTATTTGGTCACTTTTCCACCTCCAAAATACTAAAATTAGGTTTATTAGAAAATGTAAAAAGAAGTTAATTATGTTCATTTTTTTCACTATTGATCAATGATAATCATTGGATTATATTTCTTAATTCCCTTTGTTAATGGTCAAATGTTTTGATATCATATTTTCCTTAAAATACTCTATATTTCTTTGATTTAATGATGTTGATTTATTGATACTTATAAATTATTAATATTAACTATAGAAAAATAAAAATACATATATTTATAAATTTATATATTAAAAAAAATTTATTATAATCATCTGTATGGATTGGTGGTAATAAAAGAATTGGAAACGTCCTCATTGGCGGTTAACTGACCGTTAACATGACATTTTCTAAAGAGGAGGTGCATGATATATATTATGTTCTTATTAAAAATATCATTTTCATAGGAAATTAAAATTATTAAGATCATTTTAATTTATGGTTTAACTGTTTTAAGAAGTTTTGGATTAGAAAATAAAATTAGGATAGGGATTTTAGAAAAGGAAAACAAAATAAAAGTTGAAAGGAAATTTCGGCTTGAAGTTGTTTCCTTTCTACACCCTTAACTTCTTGAAATCCTAGAGTTTGATTACTATAGAATGTCCCTAAGAATTATATGTCAATTTAGAGTGGGGGTTTTGGTAGATATTTTAATTTATAATGTTTAAGGTAAGTGGTTTTCTAGGGGAGGGGTGAGGGTTTTTTATACCTGAGGAGAGGGGTGTTATAAGGATATAATATTGAATAAATTATAATATCAAAGGTAAAAATTTAAATAGTGAGATTTTTTACATTATGAATCATATATAAAAAAAATAAAATTTATTTAGGGATTTAAACTCCTTTATAAACCGAATTCATTAGTTTCTTAAAATGGAAAGTATAAAAAATAAAAAAATGTTATTTTAATAGAATACTTTGGACGTTAGGGTTTGGAAAATACTTTTTTAGGTATAGAAAACTATTTTATTTTATTTAAATGACTAATTTATCTAATTAAATATGTTTTTGTTCAATAAAACATTTCTATAATTAATGAGGTCATTATTACATCATGAATGATGTATTTTAAAATACATTGGTTATAAAAAACTGTATTTTTTACTATTCACCTAAAAATTGAAGTATTTCAGAAAATTATAAAAAATAAACCTTAGAAAATTTTTATGTGTAGATTATAAAAATGATATTCATTTTATTGAAATAATTTCATTACATAGGTAATTATAATTTTTAATATAAAACATTATGATTTTTTCGAAATACATTAAAATACAGCTTGTTTAAAATGTGCATATAGTTTCTTTGAATTTTTAATGTTGATATTTATTTTATGGAATTATGATATTTATATTTTATTAAATTAATATTATTAAACTTTATTTATATTAAATTTTATTATTTTGAGGTCAAGACATTATTCTAACAGTCCAATTATTATTCCCAAAGGTCAGGTTACTATTCCCAATGGTAAGGTTATTATTCCAACAATAATGTTACCTCCTATAAATATCACTTCCTTACTTCATTCCACATATAATATAATTCCTCCCAAGGTTCTATATTTTCCTTTTCTAAAATTTTTATTGGTTTACTAATATTTTATTTATTTTCCGTAGTGTTGTTCGTGGGGACAATAATTCTAGAAGATCGGGTGATCCAAATTTTCCCATTCTATTTTTCTTATTTTCTATTTTTTGTCCTATTATAAGGTTTTTAATTTTCATGGGTTTATATACTAACTAATTTAATGATCCCTATTGATGAAATAATGTGTTTCTAGTTTCTCTTTGTAATTTATGTGTATAATGTTATATAATATAACACACATTTATTTAGGGAAAAAATATATTTTATAAAGCCTCAGTCGTTACATTATTCTCCACTTTAAAAATTTCATCCTTGAAATTTAAACTCATATTATCAGTTTATTATATATGAGGGTACTTCTGTTTCATCATTTCCTCTAATTCCCACATTGCCTCTTTATATTAATGGTTCCATCACAAAACTTTAACAAGGTGAGTTTTGTTGTTGTTTAGAACATTGTCAATATAGTCCAAGATCTTATCTGATTGACCCTCATAAGATATTTCATTCTTCAAATATACCACCATAAGATTCATTATACACGAGGGATCAGGTATACACTTCCTTAGGAGAGATAAATAAAAAATTTCATGAACTTAATACATGTTTTGTGGAAGTTCTAGCCAATAGGTCACTGCTCCTATGCGATAAAGGACCGCAAATGGGCTAATGTACCTAGGGTTAGGCTTTATTTTCTTTAAAAATTGCATGAATCTCTTCCATGGTGGCATTTTAAGGAAAATATTTTCTTGGGTACCAAACTACAGGTCCCTTCAACGGTTTTCAGTATATCTATTCTATCGACTTTAGGATGATTTTATATGATGCTAGATGGATTGAAACTTCTCTATCATCTCTTTCAAAAGATCGGTTTTATGTTTCTTTCATTCACCAACTACATCCCAACTAGTAGGAGTTCTGTATCGATTCCCATACATAGCTTTATATGGAGCCATTTAAATACTCGAGTGGAAGATTTTGTTGTATGAGAACTCAACTAATAAGAAATTTCAATCCTATATACCTTTAAATTCCCTTGATAAGGATCTCAGTATGTCCTAGAGTGTTATAATTTTCCTTTTAGATTATCCATCAATTTAGTAGTGATAGGTCATACTGAAATTCAATTCAGTATTCAGAGCATGTTGAATAATTATCTAGAATTAAGAAGTTTACCTTGGATCATGATCAAAGATGATAAAAAGTGGTTCCTCATGCAACCTCACTGCATCCTTTAAGTATATCTTAATAAATCATTCTAGTGATAAATCTTCATGAATAGTGATGAAGTGGGTAGTGTTGGTAAGTTGATCCACCACAAACCATATTACATTTCTTTCTTTATATGTCTTTAAGAGACTACTGACAAAGTCCATGGTGATGTTTTCCCATTTCCATGTCAGTATGGGAAATTGTTGCCTAATCCTCTTGGACCCCTATTTCTCTACTTTAAATTGTTGGAATATTAAGAACTTTGAGGTGTACACAGTGATATTCTTCATGTTGTCCCTCCATAATTTCTCTCAAATACCATGGTACATCTTATTACATTAAGGATGGATAGAGAAATATGAGCTATGTGTATTTTCCAATAGCTCTTTCTTTATCTCAAGTGATGTTGTCAAAAAATTCTAGTTCTAAACTGAATGAATCTATCTTCATCAATGTGGAATTCATGAAGCTTCATATCCTTTACTTATTTCACCTTATTTTGAAGCTCTAGATCATCCCTTTGTACCTCCTTGATCTTATATTTAATAGTTTCTTGGGAAATCATTTGAGAAAGGTAGTATGTATTCCATGTTGTTATGATTTCTAGAATCATTATTTTTATATCCATGAAGATAGGGTCTTTCTCAATCCACATCATGGATAGAGTAGTAGGCTCTCTTCTACTAAGAGAATCAACTAACTCATTTGCCTTTCCAAAATGGCAGTGAATAGATAAATCGTAGTCCTTGATCATATATACCCATCTTCTTTGACACATGTTTAACTCTTTCTGTGTGAATATATACTTTAGACTCCTGAGATCTGTATATATGTCATACTTCTCACTAAAGAGGTATTTTTTCCAATTATTCAGGAAAATATCATAGATTCTAACTCTAGAACATTTTTGGTTCTGTTTTTCTCATGGATATTTAACTATCATAAGGCATAGTCTATAACTTTATCATTTTTCATGAGTACACATCCCAAGTATTTCTTTGAAGAATAAATTTATATCATAAAACCTTCTATGCATGATAGTAGTGTGATAATAGGTACAGTGATTAGCCTCTTCTTGAGAACCTTAAATATTTACTCACATTATTTTATATAGACATAATTTATCCATTTTTGTGTTAACATAGTTATAAGGATATAATATCATAAGAAATTTCTCAGAAAACATTAGTAGTACCTAGAAAATCCAAGAAATATATGGATTTCCAGGGCACTTGAGAATCTAGGTCATTCCTCAATTGCATTTTTCTTTGAGGGGTCAACATAAATTCCCTCAATTGTGATCATTTTCCCTAATAATGTTACTTGTTTCATAAAAAAATCACACTTCCTAAACTTAACACACATTTTATCCTTTATTAATATCATCAATACAATCCTTATATTCTCTTCACGTTCCTCCTTTATCTTAGAGTAAATGAGAATATCATTGATAAATACTACCACAAATTTATCAAAGTAGTCTCTAAATACTCTATTCATAAATTCCATAAATATTACAGGGGAATTAGTAATTTTTAAGGGTGTCACTATGGACTTGTAGTGGCCATATCTTGTACGAATGTTTGTCTTTTGATTATCAACCTTCCTTGAATTCATTTTATGATATATTATATAATGATATACCTTTGGGAAGTATTGAGCTCCTCATGGTTGATCAAACAAGTCATCAATCCTTGGTATGGAATACTTTTTCTTTATAGTGATCTTATTGAGCTCCCGATAATCGATACACATCCACATTGATCCAACTTTTTTTGACAATGAGCATTGTTGCACCCTAAAGCGATGAACTAGGGTGTATGAAACATTTTTCCAAATTCTCTCATAGCTTCTTATTTAAATCCTATTGTTCTATCTAGGACATCCTATAGGGGAATTTGGATATTATAGTGGCTCTGGGTATGAGTTTTATTGAGAAATATAACTCATGATCTGGGGAAGGTTGGATAAATCTATAGAAAATACATTAGTTTATTCCCTCATGGTTTTAATTTTCTCATGGTTGATACTTTCCTTTGACTAAACCATTTTGGAAAGGTGTGATTCTTTTTTTGGTATCAATGTCCACATAGTTGAAGGATTTTCCAAAGGATATTCATGATATTCCTTACATTTGTACAGGAGAATGGTAAAGTTCAAAATATACAGATATGCTTCCTTTTCATGATAATTGATGTGAGATCTATATAATGAGTGTTATTCCATTCCCATTATAGCATAAAATTTTACAAAGGGAAGGATAATGGGATTCAAGGGATGAATCTTCCCATAGACAATAATAGGAGAAGAGCCTGACACTTGGGTTGGATTGATCACACCACTATGTGTTTTTACATATATCTCTACTTCAAGGTATTGAGGTTTTATTTCAATAGTTCTATAAAACATTCATGATATAAAGGAATGCGTAAAACTAGAATCAAATAAAAAATCATTCTTGAGTGAATAGTAAGTGTACCTTATACGACTTCATTTTCATGATCCACATCAATGGTATAAGTGGTATAATATTTTCATTTTTCCTTTTAATTTGGTGTTTTTTGATGCTGATTACCCTCAAAGACTCATGGTTTAGTGCATTGGATTGTATAGTTCCCTTTCTCCATACAGTTGAAGCATTTAACCATGGATGGTTCCATCCTTTACTCTGTCAAATTGGTTGACTTCTTCATGAATCTTTGACATTTATGAGCTTTATGGCCTTATCTTCACACTTGAGTTATTACCTTGTTAATTTGAGATAATCCCCATGATGTTTCTTCTCATATCTCATACATGTTAGATATTTTTGACATGTTGGTGGTTATATATTCATTCCTCCTTTTTCATTCGATCTTCTTTCTTGAAACTCTCTTTTATTTATTATCTTCCTAAACATGGGACCATTCTCTAAAATTCATCTCTACTTTGATATCAAATCAAACTATGTCTTAATAACTACCAAAGTACAAGATAGATGGATCCTTTATGTGGTGTTATTTTAAACCCCAAAAGAATATATTTATTTTTATAACATTGTTGATAAAAACCTGAGGTGTATCTTGAAATCCTGGTGAAATTTTCCTTGTAAGTCACAAAAGATTCACCATCCTATTTCTTAAGATCTAGGAATTATCAATCCATCTTTTTTAGAAGAGTTCAAGGTAATTACTTGTTAAGAATTAACTTCTCAAAGTCTTCCCATTCCATTTATTTCATTTAATCCTTCATCTTGGTATTCTTTATCAACATTCATTATTCATCAGCCTATCCATCTAAACAAAAGACATCACGGTGGATTTTTCCTTCTCAGAACAATGGAGGACAGAAAATATCATCTTCATTGAGTTAACCCATTATTCTATAGCAAGTGTATTAGAATATCCACCAAACTTTAGTGGTCATTATTGCATAAAGGACTCGATGGTCAGTTTCTCCTTCTTGGTTGAAGGTGCATGTTACATGATTCAAGTTATTTTTCATAGCCAGATATAGATAGGTAAGCATCACCATGAATTTTTTAGCTACACCTATCATTGTATTAGGGATTCCCTTTATACAATCATTGCATTATCCCTCACATGTGTTGTTGTTTTGGTTTCTCCTTATTCCCATCATTTTTTTTAAATAGAAAAGGTTTGAACAAAACTTAAGTAAAAAAAGAATGAATAAATAATTTATTATTATGAAAAAATTAATTCCAAATTCTTATATTATGGAATCTATATGTTTATCCTTTTTCTCAAATTATGCTTCTTGGACCAAGAATTAATTTAGCCATATATCCTTTATAATGGTTTGTATAAATTTTGTGATTAATCAAAGCATAACACCTAGGAGTTTCAAACCAGGCATGCATCAAGGCCTCTTTTGAATGTACTAGGTGAAGATCGAGTTAACACTCAATCTTCCCTTATGGGTTATTACCCCTAGGCACATATGTATCCAAGCCACATCCACTTTTAGTATTAAAATAGGGATTTTATTTCTTAAAAACCACAAGCTCTTATACTTTACCAAAATATAGGATGTTTATCGATACTAGATTGTATCCTCATGGTTTTCACTAATGTATTCTAATCCTAATTCGAAATTAACTAAAATTTTCTCTAATACCAACTATAGTGACCCAACTACTTTTTACATGACTATTACATCGTTTTTAAGATAAAAATATAAAAGTCATACAATCTATGATCTAAAGGTTTAGTATCTTGGGAAAATTAGGATAATACATCACTTGTACATAATAAACATAAACATTATTTAAATACTTATTCTTAATCCTCTTAAAATATCTCACATTCTCCTTAATACATTTAATCACCTAAAGACATACATCAATGGAATGGGTGAGATAAAATCCTGATAAGGTAAGGAATAACAAATAAGTAACAAGAGACATGAATTAATTGTGCACGGGTGGGAACAATCATCATCCTCATTTCATAAGCATGTGATCATCATCGTAGTCATGAGGGAAAAATTTGATAAAGGCATGAAATTTGGAATATTCATAGTAATGAAACATCATAATAAAGTGGTCAAATACTATACATAGTTGTGAGAAAATCTAGCATAATTTTCACACATAACATATGTACATAAATCATAACATCGTAATTATGAAAAAATCTAGCATCATATTCACACATAATACACATAATATCATGAGATATATCATATTACCCAATAAATCGGAGGGATATATAATTTTAGGCCCACTCTTCACATCATAAAATGATCATAATCATGCATGCCACATGGAAAGAGCACATATAACAATCATAATCATGAAATAAACCCATGGAAAGGAATGGATTTCATAATGGTGTCATAAATAATAATTTAAGGAATAACCTTTGGGTATCCCAAATTAATAAGTGGGTCATAAATTGGCATAAAATATCATTTTTCTTTGAATAAGAAACAAATCAATAGGCGTCAAATAGATTCTTGTAAAAATAAACTATTTTTCAAAAAAAATATAATAGTCATTGAAGTCCTTTCAACATGGTAGAAACATGTATATCCCTAGAAAGAAAATGTACAGAACTATGAAAGTATAATTTAAAGATAATAGAGGAACATCCATACTGAGAATGATGTGAAATAGAAGATAAACCAGAAAGAAGGAATTGTGTTTGAGAATCCTCACACCTTAAATCCTACTTCATTTTATCGCTTTTACGCCTCCTGAATAATAAAAATAAGTTTATTAAAACGTGGAACCATAATTTAATTATGTTAATTTTTTTCAATATTGATCAATTTTAATCATTGGATTATATTTCTCAATTCCCTTTGTTATTGGTGAAACATTTTGATATCAAATTTTCCTTAAAATATCTCATCTTTATTTGATTTAAAAATCTTACTTTGTTGTTACTTATACATTATTATGATTAAATCCAAAATATTATAAATACATATATTTATAAATTTATATATTATAAATAATTTAATATAATCATATATAATTGTGGTGATAGGAAAATAATTGTAAGTGTCCCTGTTAGCGGTTAACCGACAATTAATGGAACATTATCCAAAGAGGAGGTGCGAGATGTATATTATGTTCTTGTTAAAAGTAACATTTTCATAGGACATTAAAATTATAATATCATGTTAATTTAATATTTAACTATTTAAAGAAGTTTTGTATTATAAAATAAATGGAGGCTAGGAAGTTTAGAAAAGGAAAATAGAATAAAAGACAAAAGGACATTACCTCTTTCTTGTAGTTGTTCCTTTTCAACGGCCCTTAAATTCTTGAAATCTTGGAGTTTTATTACTCCATAACATACCTATGTATGCTAAGGGGATTTAGAGTAGGTATTAATAAAGATGTTTTTATTTGGTAAGTGAAAGGTAATTGGTTTGTCAAGGGAGGGTAGGGGTTATTTATACTTGAAGAGAGGGGTATTTTAAGGAAAAAATATTGAATAAATTATTATATCTATTCTAAACTATTAAATAGTGATATTTCAGAAATTATGAATCATATATAAATAAAATAAAATTTATTTAAGAATTTAAACCCCTTTATAAACCAAATTCACTAGTTTATTAAAATGGAAGGTGGAAAATTGAAATTTTTTTATTTTAATTGAATACTTTTGAATTTAGACTTTAGAAAATAATTATTAGGTATGGAAAAAATGTTTACAGTATTTAAATGTCTCATTTATCAAATTAAATATGTTTTTGATCCATAAAATATTTCTAGAATTTATTAGAACATTATTACATCACGAATGAAATAATTTAAAATAAATTAGTTATGAAAAAACTATATTTTTACTATTCACCTAAAAACTAAAGTATTTCATAAAAAACCTTATAAAAATTGAATTTATGATTTTAAAAATGATATATATTTTATCAAAATAATTTTATAACATAGGTAGTTTTAAATTTTTACATAAAAAAATGTGATTTTTATGAAATACATTAAAATATGGTTTATTAAAAATGTGCTTAGAGTTTCATTGTTGTTTTAATCTTGATATTTATTTTATGTCATTATAATATTTGTATTTTCTTAAATTATTCATGATAAAAATTATTTATATTACATGTTACTATTTTGTAGTCAAATTACTATTTTAATGATCAAGTTTCTATTTCAATGGCCACATTACCTCCTATAAATACCAATTGCTTAATTCATTCAACATCCACTATAATTTCTATCATGGTTCTATATATTCATTTTATAAGATGTTAATTGGTTTTTTAATATTGTGATTCTTTTCCATAGCATTGTCTGTGGGGGTGATAATTCTAATAGACCGGGGTTGTCCAAATTTTCTCATTCCACTTTTCATATTTTCTATTTTTTTCTATCATTTTAATGTTTGGAATTTTCATGGGTTTAGTTTATAACTAATGTAATGATCTATGTTAATTAAATAAATTGTTGTTAGTTTCTATGTGTGATATATGTGTATAATGGTACATAATATAACACATTTATTCTGAAAACAAATATCTTTTATAAAGTTTGGTTCATTCTCCTTTCTAAATTTATTGAAGTATCGATGGCCTTGTAGTGGTTCTTTGTCAGTATCCTTTGATCTATCAATAAAGTATTTAAAATATCTATAAAATGTTTGAGAAACAAATCATGTGATTGGTAATTTTATAAACATTTTGAAGATGTTGTTGATGCATTCAAAAATGTTTATAGTCATGTGATCATATCTCTTCCCTTAATCAAATGCTAAATATCATTTTTTCTTTGGAAGGTGCATCATGTACTTATAGACATCCTTAATCATTCCTCTTATTTCATCCAATATTTGAAGGGAAACTTATTATTTTGGTCTGTATGTTGTAAATTCATGGAATAAAATTTTAAAGTACCCAATAATATAAAATAATTGTAAGTACTAAATGTGTATAATATGTTATACAATACCTATTTTGATGATTAGTTTTTTCACTTTGTCAGTATGAAATTATTTTCATACATTTCGGGCAATATGTCTCATGTAGTAATGATGGTAGGCATTGGTGGGTAAGTCAACCAGTATCCTCAATATTCACTACTTATTTGATAGTGTGATGAATATAGGAAATAAGACATATTTATTATCTATCGGTGACATGAACATGATAGAAAAGATATAAACCAAATCCACGAGTCCAGATTGTATTTCTCTACTATTGCAAATTTCAGTGGAATAGAACCTCTATTTCTATCATGAGTGGTGACAAACAAGAGAACTCTGTTGAAATTTCCATATAGGAAGGTGTCATGCAATTGTATGAATTGTTTGTAGGGAAGGAAAGTTACAATGCATGGGAGAAAGTCCTAGAATAACTGATGAAATTTGACTTTTCAAAGGTGACATGATTGTTCACCACATGCAATATTATTTCAAATTGATAAACAACGTGGAAAATTTGAACCAATACCTTGATCCAATAAGGTAACACCTGAAATAATGTTTCTTAGTCACCATAAACCTTCTCAATAGATTTGTGTTTTTCTAGTCACCACTCCTAGTATGAAATTTTTTATCCATATTTACTCTCCATGTGTTCTTATATTAACTCAACATAACATCCTGGATAACACTGATCATACCAATAATAATGAAGAGTAGGAAGGTTGAGTTAAGGTGTCTATGATCTTGCATCAACCTCATATACAAACAGGTGTGTGGTCTATAAAATTTTTTAGTTTCTCAATAAGTTGAATTTCTGAAAAGGGTAGTTTGCAATCATATCTTGCATATGTCACCATACTATTGATTTTTTATAGAAAATGTTGATATCGTAGAGTAATATTTGAGATAAATGTAATGTTTCCTCACATGGTAATGCTTTATAACTATATTTAATGACTCTTTGCTCTCAAATTTTTTTCCAACAAATAATTCATCATCAATCCCTACAACATTGCTTACTTGGACAATAATTGGAAACTCGGTTGTCAATGTCACCCAATCCCAATTAAACTAATGCACCACTAGTGTAATATCTTGTGATATTTTCACTGATTGTGCATTTTGTCTTTCTAAATAATCTTCTAACATCATTTTGTGTTCAATTTTAAATATTTATTCAACCTCAAAATCATTTTCAGCACCAACTTGTGTTCTTTATCAAATACTTCTTCATCCTCAAAATCATTTTCATAGGCATCATTGATCGCAACCATAAGTGGATTAGCTATAATAATAAATAATGTAGGAACATGTATATAGGTACTTTCATTTGAAATTTTTACTCTTCTCTATATGTATTATCTTCACCCAATCCACCTCGAACAACCGATTCTCATGTAAACATGTGCTCTTCAGCAAATCCATCATTTTATGGTATGTTTTGTTCGATTTGGGTGGTATATTCAATCGTACTAACCTCAAAATAAAATATCATCACACTTAGTCTTTCTTTCTCTTGATATGTATCATAATCAAGCCTTAAAGCTTCACCATCGATCAAATTATGACATGTGTGTTATAGATTATCTTGAGTTAAAGGGAATCAATAAATGATAGGTGATATCTTTTGATTCTCAACAAGCTTCAATCGGTCATGAATTTTACAGTTAATTGTGTTTATCGAATCACATATAATAAGATTTTTTAATCTTGTAGGAACACTAATATAAGACATCCTGTACTCCTCTTCTACTATTTCACCACCACGATATACAAACACACGCAAGTGTTTCATCATATTTTTGAAACTGTTAATTTAAATTAAATTATAAGTGAAATACATACACTAACATTTCTTCAAAAAAAATCAAATAACTTTAGATATACATCTTAAAAATATAAATTTATTTTACTATTATAATTGTAATTAAATATTATTATTTCTATTATATTTTCTCTAATCAGTAGAAAATAGTCACACTCTTGTATTTTCATTTAAAATTTCTTGATATTTTATTTAGTTGAATTCCTGGTATTGTAATATTTATGTCCCATATTTGTAAAAATATGATATTGTGTGTGTTTACTTCTATATCAAAGATACACTATTTTATGTATATATTTACCATACCCCTTTCCATTCAAAAATTATACATAGTTATTTAAGAATAAATAATAAGGGTACAAACAATGTTGACATGGTTATAATGTTGTATAGTGATATGTGAAGTACAACTAAAATGGAATAATAACATTCACATATACATAGTTCATTTTTTTCCTTATCTTTCAAAAAAACATACCTTAATTTTATACTATCCATGTGATACACAACAACTATCCAATTGAAAAACCCATCAGATCATCAACCGTCATTTTACCTACGTAATTAGTTATTAATATTTAATTGAATAACCATGTAATAATTTTTATAAATACCAAATATTGACTAATTGTAAGGACATAATAATTTTTCATATAATAAAATTATTTCACAGCTAAAAAAACTACTGAAAAAACTATATGATATCGGGATATAATTTCCCAACTATGGCGTTTTCAAATTTTTTATTAAATTTTTATCATGTGGAAATAAATCGTAGCTAGCTAAGAAGCAATGATATCATTACATAATATTACAATGAACCACTATAGAAAACAAATAAACACAAGAAATAAATAAAGTAGTCCAGTAGTCCTGTTAAATGTAATCAACTCCCAAATTGGAATCCAATTCAATAAAGAAACAACTAGAGGAAAACAAAAATATAGCTTCCACTTGGAAAGAGAAACAGCGTGAACCTAATATTTTTGCTATGAAATAATGGAAAGAGACCATTATAGTCAAAGATATTTCTTGAGGGAGGACTGTAAGTATGATGGAATCATGAGAGACTAAATACATTTGCATTAAATACAAGCTACATTCAGCCCCTATATCTAAAAATTAAGCTGCATGGTTGTCGAGGCCACCACCAAAGCCTCCACCATAGATATGTTCGAATGTTTGTAATTTTGTAAATGACAAAAAGGCACCATATGACAAACTGAGTGAACAACTCTTGAAGGGAGTGGTAGTTCCCTATAGTTTCACCTTCTCACATTGTAGACAAGGTGGTTTTAAGATGGTGTAATTGATATGTATATGGGTGATAATAATGTAGGGTGGGTAAAATATGTAAATTCTTTTTTAGTTTGTTAGTTTGTTAGAAAGTTGTTGGGGGGTTTTCTAGAAGGTTCTAGTGGAGTCCATAAATAAGGGACTTGTAAGAGCTACACCTTTCAGGGAGATCTTTCCCCTTCATTCCTCTTCCTCTTCTATTCATACTTCTTCTTCTTATTCTTCCTTTATTCTATTATCTCTTCTTTTAATGTAATTTCTACTGCATTTATGTCACACCTGGACTTCAATTTTCGGTATGTTTTTATTTTTAGTTTTTATCTCATAAGTGTATCTACCTTTTTAATAATTTTTCGGTTGAAATGTGGGCCGAGCCGAAATGAGTTTTGCATTTTTTTCACTGTATAATGAGCATCAGTTTGACATCGCTCGATGCGTGGTAAGGGCATGAGCGAAGCTGTGTGGCTTTTCTTTTTTAAAGCGTGGTCTACTCGGTGCGTGGTTGGTTAACTAACCAAATAAAAATAAAAAATTTATAATTATAATTATTATTTTCATTTTTGTTGTTGTTATTATTATTATTATTCTTAACACTATTGTGATTAATATTTTAATTTTGTTAACATTAAAATTCTAACATTATTAAATTTTATTTTTAATGTTGCTGTTAAATTTTTATTATTATTTTAGATTAGTTTTAAAAAAATTATGCTAGTGTAATTCCTTTTTTAGGTTTTTCATCCACAATTTTTTTCCAATTTTTTATTTATTATTTCCCCCTCTTTTTATATTTTCTTTTCCTTTTTATTTTTTCCCTCTCCCCCACACTCTCTCCCTCACGCGGTGCTGTGGCTCTCTCCCCTAGTTTGCATAGCCTTGAATCCTAGGCACTGCCCCTTTTCTCCTCCCACTTACCACTGCCTTTTTTCCCCGTTCAACCATCCGGTGATGTCGCACCTCCCCTTCTTTCTTCCTCGCACCCGACCGCGATCGCCCCTCCATACAGCCTCTCTTGCTAGACCAGCATTGCACTGAACCACAACGCCCAACGACCCAGCTACCTCACTCCACCCTATTCGAGCAGAAACCCTCATGCGACACAGCCCCATCGAACCCTAGTTTTTTCGGCTCTTCCTCGGCCGAAGCTCACCCCGGTGGTCCAACCCCTTCCTTTTCCAGCCACATGCACACCTCCCCTGGGTTTATCTAAAGCTCTGACATCCCCCTCCCTTTGCTGTGCCTTTTTCCAATGGCATTCCCTTTATTTTTTTTGATGACACACAAGCCCCAATAGCCTTTGTCGACCTCCAGCCGACCTCTCAGACTCTTTGCCATAGGTGTGGAGTCCCTTTTTGTTTATCCTTTAATTTTTTAGTGATTTTTTTCGGTTAGGGTTTGGTTGTGTTTGGTTTATTTTTTAACACAGATGCTAATTACCGTGTTTTCGGGTCCGTTATAGGCCTCTTGGAGTGAAATATACGTCTGGTGGGAGTTTGCATCAAGTCGCAAGACATTCCCTACACCAAGGTAGGTGGTTCCGCATGTAAGGATTATCTGATTAATTTTGTTGCATGTTTAATTTATTTATTAAAATTATTAATTAGTTTTAATGTTCACAGTCAGGTTTTTTGCTACTTAAAGTGTATTTTCTCTACTGGAAGTGCTTGTGTGAATTTTTGGTGTTAATTGAAATTATACATTAGTATGTTAGTATGTGTAGGATCTGTGTCTTGTGTTTTGTGGTGGTTTCAGTATGATTCTGGTTATAAAAATGGGGTTTGTTGTGGGGTTTTGGCACTTTGTGTTGTGCATCATGTTTTTTTAAAAACTGTTTAATAACTATTTCTAGTGTTAAATAATTGTAGTATGGTCTTTAGAAATTTTTCAATTATTTATTTGACTGTGTGAGTAGTGCAAGTTGAGTTTTTGAAAATATTTGGTGTGCGTAATGTTTCCAAATGGGTTTTTGTGTGTGTGAAAGTGTGGCATAGAATCTAGATAATACTATTGTGTTTTGTGCATTTGACTTTAACAAGCATGTGAACTTAGAACTTTTGAGCACAAATGAGAATCTTGGGTACTAGGTGGGAAGACTAGATCTAGTTTTCTAGTGATACGGGAGTGGATTTGGCTCAGTCTTACTTAGTTGGTTTGATGATTACAACACTAACTAAACTTTGGATGAGGATTGGAGATCACTAGGTTATGGATGTGTTTCCCTACTAGTGGCTCGTGAAAGAGAACATGTATTGTTGTGATTCATATTTCTTTTTTTCACCGAGACATGATGTTCTAGGATCCAACTCTTTCTTTCTTTTTCTAGTACCTATAGGCCCTCTCCCACTTTAGTGCTCCTAGATTACATCGCACCCATCGTCGTTATACGGTGTGGCTTTTGTGTGGCATGAAATTAAAAGTATTCTATTTTTAAAAGAAGTGATTTTTTTTATTTTTAAAGAAGTAATTGTTTTTATTTATAAAGGAGTAAAAGTGTTTTTATTCTTAAAACCCTCTTTTCCATTAAAGTTAATTTTATTATAATTGTTTCAATTAGATTTTTTTAAATATTCATTTATTTTCCTTGGTTAAACATTCAACTACATAATCATTTAATCTTTATATGTGGAATATTTTTCTTCGGTAGAATCCTATCGGGCGATTTCTCACACCCTACTTACACCCTTCGGTGTAAGTAGATTTGGTCATGTTAGATACAGGTAAAGGTAAGGCATTTAGAATTATTGGTTCAGGTTTTTAGCTGGCTACTTGGTGTGGCTTTATAGAGATGGCTTGAGGATGGTGTTCTCTCGTTAGGTGGAGGTTTTTGTATTGGCTTTTGGTCACCCTACCAAGTGGTAGCTCATGTTTGGTTTTTAGTTTAAACATGAAACTCAAATTTTGGTTATTAATTAAAGGCATCTTTGGTAGTGACTTTCATCTTTGGTCTATTTTATATTATTAGTTGATTTGTTTACATTTTTTTATTTGGTTAAATCGTTCCCAAGTTTTATTTTGATACTCAGGAACTTATGCCAACCCATGGGGATATGGAATGCCCTACGAGCCTTGTTATGGACTGGGTCGGTCATCAGGTTGGATGGAAACCCGAATTGGTTCATGACAATTTAATTGAAGTGCCAACTGTTATTCTCTCTCCCTCCCTATTGATTCCTATTAGATCATGGCTCTAATAAGAAGTTAGAAGAATCCTTTGAAGACAATATCCATGATAATGTCGGTGTTTACAATCAATTGACACCACACTTCTCTTTTGCTCTTAGGACTCCTAAGATGACACCTACAAAAGTTTATGTTGTTACTGTGAGACAGACTACTCCAAAAATGACATAAGTCGGTTCAAAAAAATATTTAGGAGTTTATAGATGTTAACCATACCTCATAATGATATAGGATGCTTTATTTATAGATGAGAAAATAATTATAATAGATAAATCACACTAATGTGAGACATGAATATTAAAAATATATAATACTCTTAACACTCACCCTCAAGCTGATACATATATTTATCATGCCCATCTTGTTACATAAAAATTGGATACATGGTATATGCATCCCTTTTTTTGAGAATATCTACATGTTGATCAAAGTTTGTGAATGTGGCCGAATGTGATCTTTTTATTCTCAATGTTTTCTTGAACAAAGTTACAATAAACTTCAATATTATTTTTACACTAATGAATGATAGGATTTGTGGAAATCATGATAGCATCTTAATTGTCACACCAAATATGTGTCAGTTTCTTAAAAATATACTAAATCTCTTGTAGAATTTATTTTTCCCAATTAGTCTATGTAGTCACATATGTTATGGAACAATACTCTGACTCTGCACTTAATCGGGAGACAACTGTCTTCTTCTTTCTTCTCCATGAGATCAAATTTCCTCCAAAAAATACTGCAAAATCAGATGTAGATCTCTTAGAAAAGAAAAATCCAGAATAATATGCATCCAAAAATGCCTCAATATCTTTATGTCCATGATCAAAATATAGAATATCTAAACTTTCATTGGGGTTTTGTTGGATATTCCATAAACTAACTTTGATAACAACACAAGAAATATCTGGTCGAGTCATCATCAAATACTTAAGCATCCTAATAAGTCGTCTATATCTCTCAAGTGAAGGAAACATCTCAGTGTCAATATGAAGTAATTTTTATCCAACTTTGAGGGATGAGTCAACCAAATCAACTTGGGTCATTCCATTCTATTGAAAAAGATCAAGAATATACTCTCTGATATAGGGAAAAATCGGTATATCTGGAGACCTCAATCCCTAAGAAATGTCATAGTGGACCCAAACCCTTCTTGTGAAAATTCTGATGAAGGATTTGAGTCAATAAATGTCGGCAGTATCACTACCAGTAATAAAAATTTCATCCACCTACACTATCAAGATAATGTTGTCTCTTGTAGCATTGATGATAGAAAACAGAAGAATCTTTTATTCTTTGACACATGTCAAAGCTAATCACAACGGTGCAAAAGAACTCAAACCAAGAACAAGGTGACTGTTTGAGGCCATACAATGATAGACGAATGTTAAAAACCTTTAGAGACTCTCCCTGATCGACAAAGTCTTTTGGTAGCTCCATATAAATCTCTTCATCAAGAAAAATATGAAAAACATTTTTAAGATCAAAATGATGAAGAGCCAAGTGATAGGAGGCGACAAAGAGATAAATAAGTGAATCAATGTAATCTTGGATACCTAAGAAAAGCTATAAAAGTAATTAATGTCATGATTTTGTGCATAACTCTTGGCAACAAGTAAGTATTTGAGACACGATTAAGATAAACATTGTCATTGACACACATAATATCGATCCACTTGCAACTAACAACCATTTTATCTAAAGGGATATGGACAAGATCACAAATATGATTTGTTTCAATGACCTGATGTTCATCCTGAATTGCCATTAAATAGTTAGGATGGGATTTTAGATCAACTACAATGTGAAGTCTGTATTGAGCAACTAGTGTCGCAATAGTGCCAGTGGTAGCCATAGATAAGCCCTGATAAGATTTACATGAGTGGAAACCTTTGCGAAACACAAAAGGCAACTTCAGTAATGAAAGATCGGGAGAATATGTATCCTCAGGTGTGGTAGCTGCATCAGGCCCCAGAGTAGTAGGTGTGCTGGATCGATGAGTATATACCTGACCAAGTCATGGTCCAATAACATCACTAGGAAGAGATAGGGTTGGTGGGGTTTGGAGAAAATATGGTAAAATAACATCAAAATCATTAATGGCAAATAGTGGTGGGAAATCGAGAAAATAAAAAATTGAGGATTAAACAAAGGAAACATCAAACGAACTGAGATTTCATAACAATGAAAATCTGTATAGAAACAATGATATTCACAAAGAGTTTTTGAGTATCCAAAAAAGATGCATTTGAGAGCGCGCACATCAATCTTGGTAATCGATAGGAAAATATCCCGAACATAACAAAAACAACCAAAAATTAATAGAGGCAATGAATGAGGTGCTGATATTGGAAATAAAGAATGAAATGGTGTCTCCCTATGAAGAAAAAACAATGAGAGTCTATTGATAATATAAGCTGTTGTGAGAATGTAATCTCACCAAAAAACGATTTGAACTTTCTTCTAAAAAAAGGGGCACAAACAACTTCTAAGAGATGATAGTTCTTTCATTCTGCAACACTATGTTGTTGAGGTGTATAGGGAAAAAAAGTTTAATGGATAATTATTTACTCATCAAGAAAATACTAAAAAGGTACAGATAAATATTCATGACCATTATCAAAACACAACAAGTGATGATTCACAGAAAACTAGGTGTGATTTATTGATAATAGGAGTGAAAAACAGTAAAAATTTCATAACAATTTTTCAACCAATAGACCCAAGTCATTGGTGAGAAATCATCGAAGACAATAAAAAAATATAAATATGCCAATTTAGATGGACTTGGACCAATCCACCTATATCAAAATGAACCAAATGAAAAGGAGTGGATGTGTGGGGGATTGCTCAGGGAACATAGATGACATGATGATGTTTTTCATAATGACCAGACTCATGGTTAAAAGGAAGAAGAGGAAAAAAAAACTAGAAAAAATTTATGAAGAATGGTGGTAGGTGGATGACCAAAGTGATAATGAAGTTGAAGGTCATGAGTAGAAGTGGTAGGACATGCAAGATTTGGGGTTGAGTCAAGCACATACACACCACCCTGAACGTGTTCACTACCAAACACCTGAGTCGTCGAATCGTCTTGAAAGATAACAAAATTAGGTGAGAAGATGGTCTGGGACTTTAAATCAAGTGCATGTTTACTAATAGATATTAAATTAAAGGGAAAAATGTGAAAAAATGCAATGGAGGATAGCGTTAAGATAGACATAATCATACAACTCCCATAACCATCAATCTGCACTGTCTGACCATCGACCACGGTAATATCCCCTCCAATTGAAATCAAGTGATAAGACTAAAGAACACATGCATCCCCAGTGATATGCTCTAAGGCACCAGAGTCAAGAACCCATTAGATGCACCATTGGGATAGACACGCTGTTGGAGGATCTCCATGAGAAATAGTGGCGTTCGATTATGTCATAGGGTGATAGAAGACCAAAAAATAGAGGGTCGTTGGGTGCTGAAGATGCACATTGAGAAAGTGCTGAAGGTGAATAAATTATAGACAATGGGTGATGAGTCGTTATCCACTGTGATCAATCATGGTAGAGGAAGTTGGGATAGTTGGTGTTGAAAATGCATAGACAGAACATCTGGGTATCAATTAGGTCATAGAAGAAAGATAATAATTGATAACGGAGGGGAGAGGTTGTGTAGTTTGGGGAATTTTATAGGGAGAGGCGATCGGCTATAGGTATCACACCAGGAGAGGCGAAGAGCTAGGGGTTGCTGCACAGGTAGGGGTGATTGGCTGGAGGGATCAATGCATAAGGAGGGGAAACACACAGGAGGCATCTCAAAAGAACTGTCATGCAGGAGGCGTCACATAGGGAGTTACCGCGCAGGTAGGGGTCTTCGTAATGGAGGTGCAGACACGCACATGGAAGAAGGGACCATCGTGCAGGGAGTCATCAAGGAAGGATCCATCACACGGGAGGCGGGATGTGTAGGGAGGGGCGACAGGAAAATGGAGCCACACGATAACCTTCCTCTGATTCCATGTTGAAATAAAAACTATACCTCACAATGAGGTAGGATGTTGTATTTATAAATGAGAAAAGGAGTACAATAGATAGCTCACAACGATGTGGGACATGAATATTAAAAATATCTAATACTCATGAAAATATTTATATGATAATAATATTTAAAGAAATTTTTGTTTCTTTGGCATTAGATCAACCATTTTAAGAGGGTGGGATTTTCTCTCTCATTCCATGATAAGAGGAATAATTACCATTTCCATTGAAATCCCAGTTTTCTAGAAAACACGCATGGAAAAAAGAACACTCCCAGTTTTCCTTTAAATTAATGTTGATCGGCTGCAACCAAATGAGGCCTCATAAAATCATTGTGTATTTATGAATGAGGTTTTACTGGGTGCTCTTGGTTGCAGCTACCAATTACAGCTCGAAGAGTCTCTCCCATTCCCATCAATTGACAAACACTTATAGTTGTAGGTTTAGACCAGGTCATAAATGTCTAGATAAGGGTTTAAAATCACCAGTATGATTAGTATAGAGCCAGAGGAGGGTGGGAAAGTTTTGGAGTAAATGGAAATTGGATCAATTCAAGTGTAAGATGACTTGTAAATCTTTTCTGGTCAGTTATCTTAATGGGGAAGGGATTGTATCCTCCAAAAATATGTTGTAGGAAGGGATAATAGATGGGATATGAATTCTGGTATTAATTAAAAGATGAGCCATCCATAATTTATGCGTAGAGGTTGTGATGGGAACTAGGGATTTCAGTTAAAACCTAATAATGGGAGCTCAGTGTTTAACAATAGGCAAACTTGTAGGAGATAATGAACAAAAAAAATATAAGGACTTCAATCCCCTTAAAAATGATTGGAAATATACAATATCCTAATAAAATTCTTATTAAACCAATCTACTAAAAACAAAAATAATACTAACAAGGTAGTTTTAACAATACAATATGAGGTCATACCCATCTCAACAAAATACTTGTCACAATACCAGGATCGTGGGTCTTCTTGGAAAAAAATTAGCACAACACTAAAGCATTCCACAAAAATTCTTTCCGAGTGATAGTGCTATGCACGTAATCATAAGTTCACAGTCTTAATAAACTATATCAGGACTATAATCTACAGGTTTCTTTCCATGTATCTGGAGAAAATTGGAATGGTCATCCGAGTTCAAAATTAGGAAAGTCTTCATGAACCAACACGACCAATAAAAATCATTAAGAAGACAAAGGAAGCTCATAAATTGCAGTGATAACTTGCACTGCATAAAAAAGAAGAATAAAGACGTATAATCATGTGAACAATAACATGCTGAATTCCTAAAACATTCCACCCTAGTGAAAAAAATTATAAATAATTCCAACAAACAGAGTATTAAAAAAAGTGTGCACCTTTCCAACTTTTCCAACTTCCAATAATTCCTTTTCAAGGACAAAGATGGCCCCCACCTTTGAGGTGGCTTCAGATGGGGCAACCAAAATACTAGTAATTTCATCCACCACCCCTCCTCCTATTCGATGCTCTCTTATATATCTTCATTGTCATTGTCCGACTCCTTCCATGGGTTCTTCATCCCCTTGACTTTTTAGGCCCATACCATCTATTAGAACATGCTCCATTAGAGATGGGTGTATCAAAGGGAAGAATATGGCAATGCATGGAGGAGAAAGGAATTCGAATAAGCCTCTCTTGAAAATGGAGTGTCAAATAAGGGTTTGTAGATTTTATATAACCTACCGAAACCATTGGTAACCAAACTAAACTAATAAATTAACCGAACAGAGTGTATCATGAAAAAATGAGGTATTAGGAGTATAAATGCATTCAATCTAAAATTTAACTAGGATTTCAATAGATACATATAAGATAAAGGAAAGTACATAAACATGTGACCGTCAAAAAAGATAAAAAAATCAGTAAAAAAATTAAAAAACTTTAAATGATTACGATATGATAGAAAGAGAGATTTAGAGGGAAGGGGGAACAAAAAGCAAGAGAAAAAATGACTTATTTTGTAGAAGGATCAAGGAGGGATCCTTTATGTTTGGTTCACTTCAACAATGCATAGCCACGCACTCAATAAAACCCTAATTGTTGCATCAATGTAGAACCCTGTGATCAACAAAACACAATATCCAGACTCAGATAAAGTAAAATGTTAATAACACTAATACCAGTTCAATCCAAAAAACATGGGAGAATTCATGGATAAAGGACTAAAATCAAAAAAACCTGGAAAGAGAAAATCAATTTGTAATATGAAGGCCAATATTTGAAATGATTTTATCACACTCATATCCAAAGATAAGGATTAAAAATACTGAAAGGTTTATTGCTCGATATAGAATAGATAGGCTCTATTCACAGGTAAAGGGCAGGCAGACACCGGGTGTAAGAGAGAGAAGGTGGTATGGGGGGGGGAGAAAGTATTTGTCTAAAGGAAGGAGATGCGGATATTCTATCCCTGGATATCTCTACTAAGGCAAGAATGGGTGCTTAACGGGATAGACCGGTGAAGAACAAACCAATGCCCGCATTTTACTGGCCAAGAAATGGCAAACCCATTTAAGTTGGCATTAAATGTAGGCTCAAAAAAATTCCAATCTATGGATAGGACTGTCCAGTGGGCCAGCCCGTACTGCATAAAGTTCTTTAAAAAAATTCCAAGGACCAAAAAATTTACACATCATCCATAATTCATGTTTAATTTATGAAATAAATTATCACTACTTACTAGGAGGAAAAATAAATCACTAAAACTACTAAATTACACATATAAACCACATGAAAGCAATATGTATTTCATAACACCAAGAAAAACATCCAAACTAATCACTATTTATGACAAAAAAGTAAAAAATACATGAAAATATTTAATTTAAAACACATTGTTGCCACATTTCAACCAATATAATGAAAATAAAACCAAGTAATATATAAAATTAACATAACACATAAGAAAATTTTTCAGAGATAAAAACATGTATTCTATTTCATTAAAAATAAAAAATTAAACATAAAATGAATTAAAAAAAACAAACAAATATATCAAACAAACATGTTTTCATGTTGATGTAGGAATACTATATAAAAAAAAATTAAATTTGGGTCCTCAAATTAAATCAATAAAACATTCAGTCCAAATAAAAATCAACAAATAATATAAATCAAACGAAACATTTTTTTAAATACATTGAATTATAAAACTATTTTATATAACCATAAAATATAAACAACAAAAAAATACTAATTATTGAGAATGAAATAAGAAAACCTCTGTGAGAAAGAGGAGTGAGCATATAATGCAATGACTGGAAATAAGGAATCACGACACTGTATCCATCTCAAAAAATGGAAAATCAAATGAATTGGGATTTAATAGCAAAAATATACTAAAAAAAATAAAAAGAACACAAACTTTTTATAACCTAGATAGTTGAATTGAGGAGGAAGGTAATCAACAAAGATTGGGGTTTATCCCTCTCACTCGGTTGCAACCTATCCAGAATCCTATCTAAAAGCCTCTAGTGGAGAAAGATGAAGGCTCAAGCAGATTTAGTTATGGTTCGGGTCGGACGAATTCAGACAAAGAGGAAATCTCCAAACGGTTTCGGTTGAAGAAGTGTGGATTCGGTCGGTATGAAGGGATGGCCCACTACAACAAGAGAGGGAGCGTCGAGCCAGAGGATGGAGGGAAGGTAGTCATAGCGGCTTGAAATATCCAGGTGGGAGATAGAATGACGGAAAGGTTGGGAGGAGGGAGTGGGGGCACATGGTACTTCATGTGATGTGCGAGGGAAGTGAGGGGAGGTGTAGTTTTGTAATATGGTTTGTAAAAAACAAAAAAAAAAGGTGAGGTGGGCAATGAAAATCAATCAGTATTTTTTAATTGCGTGTTATGATCATAAACCTTCATTTTCCCAAATAAAAATCAATCAATATTTTTTAAAATGAATTTAATTTTGTACAGGGAAGCACATAAAACACCAAAAAAAATAAAACTAATTTTTTTATAAGAGAAACATTATTTGTTTTTGTCTCAATGAAGTGATTTTTAAGATCCTATAAAGTAGAGCCATCCTTGTGAAATTCATTATTGACTTTTTAACTTGTATCAAATCTTTCTTGATTGAATTAATGTTCTAAATCGCCAAGTGGGAGATGGAATGAAAAAGAGAGTGGGAGGAGGGAGTGGGGGTGTGTGTGACTATGGGTGATGTGCGAGGGATTTGAAGAGAGGTGTCGTTGTTTAATATGGTTTGTAAAAAAATGGGGTTCAATGAAAGTCAGTCAATATTTTTTAATATCATGTTATGGACATAAATCATCATTTTACCAATTAAAAATTAATCATCCTTTTTAAAAATAAATCTATTTTTTTATATGGAAGCGCCTGAAACTCAAAAAAAAATCAATCTAATTATTTTTATAAGGCAAACATTATTTATTTTTGTTTCATTGAGGTGATTTTTAAGATCCTATAAAGAAAAACCATCTTTGTGAAATTCACTGTTGAGTTTTCACCTGTATCAAATATTTCTTGATTGAATTCTTGTTCTAAATCTCCAGGTGGGAGATAGAAGGACAGAGAGAGTGGGAGGAGGGAGTGGGGGCGTTTGGGATTGTGTACGATGTGCAAGGGAAGTGAGGGGAGTTGTCATTGTTTAATATGGTTTGTAAAAAACAAAAAAAAAGTTGGGGTAATGAAAATCAATCATTCTTTTTTAATTTCCTGTTATGACCGTAAATCGTCATTTTTTTAAATCAATCTTCTTAAAAATCAATCTGATTTTCTATGGGGAAGGGCAGAAACCTAAAAAAATCAATCTAATTATTTTTATAAGAAAAACATTTTTATTTTTTTGTTTCATTGAATTGGTTTTTAAGATCCTCTAAAGCAGAATCGCCTCTATGTAATTCAATGTTGACTTCATCACCTATATCAAATCTTTCTAGATCAAACTCATGTTCTTAATGTATCTACAAATAATATGTTAAGTAAAATTTAAAACAAAATTCATTGAAAAAAATGAGATGAAGTTGAAATCATTTTAAATTCTTGATTCATATCCATCATCTAGATGCATAATTTAATGTATTATTTCATTTGAAAGTACTAAAATTCAAACTGAAATGAATTTTCATATAAAACAATGATTCATACATTATAATTTATGTAGAATAGGTTTCAATTCAGTGTATATTCACGTAACTATAGAAAAATGTATTATGCACATAACTATAGAAAACTATATAATGCACATAACTATAGACAACTATATTATAAAAATGGAACCCAATCTGCATAATATATTTAATAGTATTGAATGATCACAACGCAAAAATAAATGAAGAACAATTTTAATGATCACAGTGCATATACCCTTGTAAAGTGATATTGGAATTTTTGTATTACAAGTTAAATAATAGACAAAAAATATTTTAATTCCCTTTATTTTCAATAGGGGTATATGCATTATGATATAACAGAAACATATGGTTTAAAATTGTATGGTTGGTTTAAAAAAAGAGGTTAAACCTACTTAAATAAAGGGAATTAAAATGTATAGTTCGTTTAAAAATAGTTTAAACCAACTTAAATAAAGGGAATTAAAATTTAATACAAAACATTCAATAAAATAACTGTACGTGTTAAATAATAGATGTGAAAGATTTTAATCTTCATTATGTGGTAAATAATATACACAGGTTGGTTAAAAAAATTAAACCAACTACACTACAATGAATTGAAAGTACTTGTGAAAACAAAAACATGTGGTGAATGTCGTCTTTTTAATATGTTTTCAATTTAGAATTGAAACATACAGGAAATTAAATATTTCATATCATTGGGTATGAAGACGAAAATATTATAGCACTTAAAATAGATCATTGGGAGGTTGAATCATAAAGAAAAACTTGTAAGGAAATAAAATTTAAAGTTATGCCCCAAAAATAACTATACATGTTATGTGAAAAAGGTTTTAATGACGTACTCTGAGTTTGTTTAAAGAGTTCTTGAAATCTCTAATTTGTTCCGCAATATCTATAATAAAGACAACTTTGAAATAATTTTGTTCTATTTATTGTTGTCTCTTTCGAATATTGAATTCTAACACTTCAAAATCGGCAAGAATAGTTTTATATTTGAATGCGTATAGGTTAGAAGGAAATCAAAACTCATCATTCTCCTACATTTTAGATAATTTATTTCATTTCAATATTTACATCCATAAGAAAATAATAGATGAATATTATTGAATTACCCAAATTAGTATATCTGCTAACTCTAATGTTGTTGTTGATATAAATTTCATTACCTATTTTTTGAAGAGGATGATCGCAATAGATATATCATTATTATTGATTAGTAGTTGGACTTGTTATCTGAGAGAATAAATTATTCAATTTAGACAAAGATTAAATTTATATTAAATATGTCATAAATTTATATTTTTTCAATCCACCATTCAATGTCTCAAAAAATTATGTAAGATAGAAATGTAACTTGTTTTATATTATAATAACCAAATTATTTAAAATTATTAACAATATATGCAATTGGTTGGGTGTAAATTACTATGACATTCTTTAAAAGTGAATAATCATTGCAAAATACACCATGATAGTCATGAAAATCTCATAAAAATTGAATATAAGCCTTGGAATTTAGGGATACTACCTTGGAATAGTTGACGGAGGTGATGCATTACAGTTATGACACCAAAGGTTTCTATTAAAGTGATCTACCTTATTTCTACAAGAAATGCATGGTTCATAATACTAGTTGTTTTTACGTTGAATTTTTTCACTATATCCATCATTGTGCACTTTGTAACCTATAATCCATGAAATTCATCATTAATGTGTACCATGTTTTAACTATGTTATTGATGAGTCAAGAGTAAAAATTTAACTACCACTAATGAAATCCATTATCAAACATTAGTGCATGATATAATATCTACTATTTTTTTCTTCTTACCAATCATCTGGAATAATTTTCCAGATGATAGAGAACATATATTGGATGTTGTTCTCATGTTATCACATGTTTTTTTGCAGTATTTTCATCATACCAATGAGTAAATAATGTTAATAAAATTTCAAAAGAAATAGAAGCACTAATTTAAAAATTTTGAAGCATGAATATGTTAATGTAGATATAAAACTTGACAAGTGACCATGACCAGTAGCATGGTAGAAATACATCATCATACAGTAAGTTACAAATGATAGATAGTATAAAAAATAAATATTCTAATCTGAGATGAGTAATACAAATGATCACCTCTTTCTAAAAGAATGCACTATAGGAATTTTTGGATTTAGTGGAAGCTCTATTGAATTCATATTTTTGGTAACAATTACCATGTCTAAACAAAGTTGAATGAGATTTAATGAATAAACAGTACCAAATTTTTCTTTAGGAATTTTAAATTTAATATTTAAGAAATATTGAAAGAACATAATGATGAGTCTCTTTTAATGCACAAGTTATAAGACTGAAAGGTTAGTTGGTTCAGTTTCACCTTTCAAAATTATTGTAATTACTTCACCCAATACATCCCAAAAAGTGAAACTGATAGTTATTCCTCTATAACATTTAATTTTAACTGTAATATAAAATAAATTATAAACTATTAGGATGATTATGTTTGAAAATTTAAATTCAAATTACCTATTATCAATTAGAGTTACTTGAATTCTCATGTTATTTTTTCCCATGATTGGATTGGCTAATGATGATGAAACTTTACAATAACATATAATATAATATTCCCATTAATTAAAGTCTAACATAAATTAAAAAAATGATAAATAAAAATAAAATTTACCTATGATAAATTTCTCAGGCACCCTGCTTTGTTTGATGTCATCAGATGGAATGAAATTGAATATTAAATGGGGAGGTTTCATGTCAGAAGGTTTTATATGAGTGTTTGAGTTAAAAATGATTTTGTAATCATGATGACTTGCTAAATAATTCCCTTTATGTTCAATAATCTGAAATTTATATATCACATAACACAATACTTCAAGTATAATAGTTTTTCACATTGTTATAAGTTGTTTTCCACTACTTTTTTTCTTGAATGGTTGTTTCCTACAAATTTTAATAGCTCTAATAGGTTTAAAATAATAGCATAGATAGTGATAAATAAATTGAATTGAATATTTATTTGAATAATGGTTGATGTAAATTGAATTTTGATATATATTGTCATTAGGATTTCAAGAAATGTTGAAATAAACAAAACAATTATTGGTTAATAATATATATGCATCCTCAGAGGTATGTACAGTTGCATGAGAACTTCAAAGGCATGTGAATTTTCACGAGATTTAGAAGTATTATTTATAGTATGTGTAACAACATAATTTTAGTAATATACTATGTGAGATACAATGTATATATTTTGATGCATACTCCACGTATCTATTAATTCTAGTAATATACATTGTGAAAAGTACTTCAGATGCATACTAGTGAAACAAATATCAATAAAGCTTCCCATTTACATATCCATTTCATTGGAAAGTGTGTGTGGTAATATACTCATAGAGTATGCATAATTTACTTTTTTCACATATTGTATTCAATAAAGAGATGTAAACTAGACATATCTATTAATTACATTAATACATTATCGTAATTAAGTTAATTAAAGTAATATATTACCATAATTAAGCTACTTACAATAATATAATCTATGGTAATTGAAATATTCAAAATGGTATGGGAAGTACATTTTTATTCAGATGTATACTCTAAATATCATTTGGTTTAAACTGAAATTAAGTGCAACATGCATAGTTACTTTTCTTCTTAATCAACTACATGTGAATTTCCAACATGCTTTACCTGCCCTCCTATTGTTCATCTTTAGATTTATATCTATTTTCTCTATGAATTACATGTATGCATAATCTATGAGACACAATGTATGGATTAATATATTCATGTAAATTTTGGTGAGATATAATGAATGAACTAATATACTCTATGAGATACAATGTACATTTCAGTGAGACACAATATATTCCTATACATTTTAGTGAGATGCAATATATTTCTGTACATTTTAGGGAGATATATTTTAGTGAGATATAATATACTCTGTGACATATAATTCATGTGGTATTAAATATATAAGATACTATATATACAATAATATATATTGTGAGATTCGATGTATTTAGTATTAAATCTGTGAAATAAAATACATTTTAGTGACATACAGTGTATCTAGTATTATGTATATGTATTCTCTGTGAGATACAATTTATACAGTAATATATTCCTATACATTTCAGTGAGATGCAATAAATCCGTGGGATACAATGTTTGCAGTAATATATTTCAGTACATTATAGTGAGATACAATGTATGTAGTGAGGTACAGTGTATGATTTATGAATACATGGTATGCAGTTAAATACATTCCATTGAGATAAAATGTATTCTCTATTAATACACTATTAGTTCATGTGATCTATCGATCTTCCTATTAAAATATTAACATATTTAGTACTATTTAAATTGTTTTTCTAAATTTTCATACATGAAATACATAATTATAACATACATCTATTAGTAGATAGTAACAATTCAAATAGTCTCAATATAATTATTAACTAATTATAAAACATATATAAATATCATGCTTAATACAATGTATACCATAGATTAGATTTTAGTATTTATAATTGTCGATGTGAAGCTATAATATCTAACTCACATTTTCATCAGTAAAGAGTAAATAAATGAATTCTATTTAATCTCAGAATTTTGATGACTTTTCGAACCACATCTGGATGATGTGTACTTTAATTTTCAATGTTTCACCATCTCCAATTGAAATTTATCACAATTGAGTATCCAAAAAGTCCATTTTTAATAAATTGAATTAATAATGAAAATAAGAATTTTTTTAGTAAATATAGCATCTTTATGAAATGAGTAACATAAAATAAAAAATACGTTAAAGCTATAAATTTTCATAAAATTTAATAGTTAAAATTTCATTATACCTAATGCCAGTTTTGAAAGATTTATTTATAAACAATGTTAGTTGTATGCCTCAATGGTTTGTTATCATTACCACATATTAGTAATTTCAAACCTCTCTTTTTTTTACTATGGATATTTCTATATATAACTGACCATGAAAAAAAAATAGTTTATCATAAGTATATGCCAAAAAAATGAAGATATTGTCCTTAAATTTTGTTAATAGTCATTGCAAATAAAATAGTTAAAGGATATTATCCCATTTAAAGATTTAATGGAAAACAAGAATATGAATGAGTCATATTTACCCTAGTTATGAAAGTATGTTTTTTTCAATGAGTTTCGGTTAGAATATGATCTCTGATTAAATGATATCCCAAATTCATGAATATTAATCATGTTACATTACAAAGTCCATAAGATTGGTCTACATTTCTCAATAACATAATTGGTATTACCACTTTGAGAATTAATTTATGACACTTAAAACCAAAGATATTGATTCCATTTAGAACGTCTATAGTATATATGTTCTCTAGTCTATCTCTATCCAAACTTTCTTGGATGATTGAATCAAAATTGAGATAGGCCTTCTCTTATAATTAATGATAGTAAGAAATCATTCAATTTATGGATAACATCACATGTTGGTGCTAAAATAGATTGTTATTTTATGTATTATGGATCATTGTACTTCATAGATAAAGAGGGGTATGTGCATTGAATAAAAATATCAACAAGGTTTTGAAATGAAGTAGACATCCTTCTGGAATGTGAATTTCTATCTCACTATATGTTTGATCACCAAGCACGCCATCACCTATTTGCATGATCCAAATTGAAAAATTTTAGAGTTAAAAAGAGTTTATATAGTTCTTAGAGTAATGTAGTATCATGTTCACAGTGAGGTGAATAACAAGATAATTTTTCCATAGATGATAGTAATTTAGACTTGCAAATACTATATCGCTTCTATTCCCACAATGCACGATCGATAGAATATACTAAAAATATCCACCAAAGATAGTTTTTTTTCTACCAAATGATAGATAATAAGCATGTAGGATCTTTTTTGAAATTATGTTACACAAGGTATGATCCAAAGATTCAAATAAATATTTGTGTATCATTGGTTCATCAACCCAAATAATTAATTGTTTTTCTTTGTAAAAGTTCCACCAATTCACTTCCTTGTTGTATGTTTCAAGTTGATTTATCTATAACAACAATTTGAATAAAAAATAGAGAGTGTGTTGTTCTCCCACTAGGAAGCATCAAGGATGTTATACCACTTAAATCTACAACAAGTACAATATGTCCCTATGAGTGAGGTTGTGGCATTATTATTTTCCTTAAGAAAGTTTTATTTGTGCCTCTATATCCATGTGAAAATAAAACACCTCTGGTGGGAATGTTTTATTCATTAATAATTGTCTTTATCACATTTTCTTGTTCATTGTTCACTTTTCCATTTATAATAGAAAATTCTTATCAAAGGTTTTCCTTTTTATAATTTTTTTCCTGATGAAATCAATTTATTTCCAATGAATGTAGTAAATGAATCTAGAAGTTGAATAGGAGGATAATCATTCAATGATACTCCATGGGAGCGAAGCATGTTGTCACTTTCAAATAATTCATATTTTTTTAGTTGATTATTTGTGAGATGTGTTATCATAAAATCTTGTTATATATGAACAAAATATGTATTTCTGAAATAATTTCTATCAAATAAGGGAAGAAAAAATACTTTCAGTGTGAGAGTCGGGATATAGAAACATGATAAATTAATATATTTAAATTTTTAATAATGAGTTAGTTATTTCAAACAAAGTAATATGGTTTGGTCATAACATACAGTTTTTAATTCTAGGAATTAGATGGTTATTTATTTTAAAAAGAATAAATTAGCACTTGAATTTATAATAATAAATTATTTCAGAAAAAGTATGTAAAAGGTTTATAAAATCCAATTATAGTACATGTAGTAGTGGTCATATAGTTTGTAACTCTATGAAATCTGTAAGAAAATGTTAATTTAAGTCTCTATGGAAAAAATTATACTTTCTCAACATAGAATTAATGACTGTTATAGTAGTTTGAAGAAAAAATTGCATATCATTACTATTTAAACCCAACATACAACATATGCAAAAAGTATTAAGTTAAATAATTAATATATATGATTACAATCAATAAATATTTTTATATATCTATACATTTCAATTTTCAATTATAGAATTTATATGCTTTAAATGAATATTTACGGCACTAAAATCCATTTTAAAACTAAAGAGGATACTTTTCACAATACCTGAAATGCCTACAATTGCATGAACTTTGGGAAAGATAAATGGATATTCTATGTTAGTTATTTAGATAAAAAATAGTATGAATATAGTATATATATCAGTAGTAAATAATATATAAATAACATGTTACGTCGATTATGTCAGATAAAAACATAGTTAATGACTATATACAAACAAGAGTAGACATATAGACAACAACAGTAAATTTTAAATATGAATACCCATTGAAATTTAATATTTTGTAGTGTATATATAGTTGTAAGTGATATTTTGAATGCACTAAATTAATGAAATAATGAAAAGAATATGAAAATGGGAACTCTTTTTTGTTATGTAACTTAGAGTTATGCCATTAGTAAATATAAAAAATATAATGTAATACAGTAATATAAAATTCATATGCCTTGGAATTGTAACATGTTTTGTTGAATATATTTAATATATTCAGAAAATATTTTCCAACTGCTACTCCATAAATGGTCTGGTCATGAAACTGTGTTTGAGAATAATAAGTTAGAAAACAACCTCTGTAAGGAATTCCCCATTTCCAAAATTGAAGTCTCTGTAATAGACTCAATGAATTATGTATCATCACTATGTAATCCCAAATAATAGTAGGATTCTCTAAAATTTCGATAGATGATATGATTTATATTCATGATATCATTAAAATAAGATGGATCTCTAACTTTAATGAGAAAAATATTAAGATAATATAACTCTCCAATTATGGGAGGAACATAATTTAATCTACCAATATAAAATTATCACTTTCTAGGATATCTCTTCATTATCAATTTTGGTAAATAAAATTGGTAGGAAATTAAGTATATGTGAGATTTAGTTCTTTAGGGTAAGTTATGTTTTCTTCGAACCAAGTGGCGAACATTGTTTAGACAATTTTTATTTTTGATAGAATGTCATCAAGATTGGATCCATCCTAATAAGTTGTGTTTTTTTTTCACCATTAAAATGGAAGTAAAATCTATTAATTAGGGGAAACTTGAAATGGATGTCATAACCATATATTCTCCAAGAATACACACATGGTGGAATATATCGACAATCATAGTAAGTTTTTATCGCATCAACCAATTTTTGACCTTCCTCTATATTTTTGGTTCCATATAGAGAATATGTGACTTAGTTATGCCCTTTGATGACGTATTTAAAAAAATAATTTATTGAATGTAACTGATTATGTGTTTTAATGTTGAGGTGATCTTGGTATTTAACCAAAAGAGTTGAATTATAAGAGAAAACATATCGATTGTCCAGTTTACACCATTCTTTGATACCGTTTAACCTCTTTCTCATATTATGAATGTAGAATATACATCCCTATCCAAACTTGAATACTAAAAAAAGTTTTTGGGAAAAACTTTTGCCACTTAAAAGTTTTTCATGCAAGGTAATCATGGGTTATTATCACCACATTGTCCATGAATCTTATAGTTTTTTTACACATTCATATAAAAGAGGTTACTCTCTTTTATCTAGTATTTCTATTGAAAGTATATGATTTATAGAGGAATTTATTGATATTTTATATTTATATTCAAGAAATAAAAGTATATGGACATGAGACAGGGCACATTTTTTAAATTCAATGGTGTGTACACCTGTATAAAGAAGTAGAGCAATGTTACTTGTATTTATTTTTTAAAAAGTCTATAATGAAATATTACAATTAATTTGAAGATAAAAAATGATACATGATTTATAATTTCCAAAAAGAAACCCATCTTTTAAATATTTCATTAAATGGTCTACCATGACATTGAAAACCCTTGACAATATTGTGTGGACAATCCGTTGGATGGAGGTTCTAACTTTTAAGAAATTGTATAATGTCAGGATAACACGGGTTGCATGTGAAAGTGAAGAATGAATGTAGATAGCCATCCTAGTTAAAAATTTTCATTTCATCATGATAATTCTTAATCATGTATCTTGGTCTACCAATGAAAGATAAAGTAAAAAAATATGTTTCTTGTAAAGTGCACCATCACACTCACCTCTTAGGTAAGCTTATTGCAAACCACTATGTAACTAAACTCTTAATTGTTTTTTATTTAATATAATGAAGGGGAAAAGTTGATATTAAACCATTGTATATGAATTAACTATAACATGTTGTAATATCTATCCTGAATGTAAGAGTATCGGGCGTTGATTTGGTCTAAATTGAAGCTCGCATGCAAAGTAATCTCTCATTGTTACTTTGTGAAATTTTGAAGTTATGGAAGATGAATTGTGATAAACATTATTATAATACCCATATTTACTGGTGAAAAATATTATGTGATATTAAAACTGAAGATATAGATGATGAAGTTCATATATACATTGAAAATCACCAGATCATGTTTGTATGATGATATCTCTGACCTCATTAACATCTTCAATATCACCAACCATTAGCATAAATATTTCTGATGATTTTGTAAAGTTGTATGTATGTGAATCTAATCTCCTTAATATAATTTTCCCTAGATTAAACTTGGGGATAGAATTTGTATTGAATAAATTCCTTAATGCTCTTGAAGTTTCAAAGGATAAAATAACAACTGAGAAGGGTGGGGGGTTGAATCAGTTGTTCACTTTGATATGTTTCATTACTTTTTAAAAACTTACCCCCTACAACATGTTATGATATGTTTTATTATCATATTTTTATAAATACTCATGCATGAATAAATCCTAATGAATTTAAATCACACAAGATTTACAAGGTTTGTCCCTAGTGTGAGAACATGCATCCTTGTCAAAGCCACTCACGTAGGATTATGGAAATCCATTATTATAAAAAAATTGAATACAACTTGTGAAAACTCCCATTAGACACCTTCTATCCCCCTATAGGTATGATTATACTGAATCCTATCAGTTTACAATTTTTCTTATAGAAAAATTGATTAAACAAAAATAATAATTATTTTTTCAATTTTCTCTACAAAAGAGCATTCTAGATATGATTTTTTGGATCCAATTCTCTCAATCTAATGAGGTCAATAAGATTCTCCCTTACTCAATATAAACTTCTCAAACTCAACAGAAATGCTCAGTATAGTCCTCCTCAGTCCGATTAACTTAATACAATGGAATCAATATGATGAACCCATTCTCAATATGTAAGACTCAAACTCTTCAGAAACAATCAATATTATCTTCTCAATATGATGTTTCTCAATATGATTCTATTGTTCGTTAAATAAAACATTCAGGTGTCTGATCTTCTTCAGAGATCTGAGTCCGGAAAGACCTTTCACTTGAATTCTTCATCGCTCTTCATTTTTTTCTTCTGTAAAAGATACAATGAATGAAATATCTGAGCAACTATTTATAAGAAACTCGAAAAATAAAATTAGGAAGCTTGAAAACTTTACCCACTTCCTCAATTTTCTAAAACTCTAAAAAACACTCATATTTAAACTTCAAATTCGATTTCTTCAATCCTCCTCTAATTTTTCCAAGATTTATAAAAAAAAATAATTTCATGTTTGAACTCTTCAACTATTTATAAAAATATTTGGGAATATTATTTTTAATTATTCTTTGTAATTAGATCATTATGACTTCCATTTATTTCTTAGATCATTACGATTTGTTTCCTTGTCAGATCTCTATTTCTTTCTCTGCTCATTATGGTTTCTATTTCTTTCTCAGCTAATTATGATTTGTTTCCTTATTATCTCATTATGATACCATTATTTCTCAACTCATTACAATTTCTATTTATTTCTATACTCATTATGATTTCTATTTCTTTCTCATCTAATTAAGATTTTTTTGTCATCTTGTTACGATTTAAATTTCTTTCTCTACTCTTTATGATTTATATTTTTTTATTGGCTCATTACGATTTCTATTTCTTTATCAACTCATTACGATGGAATTATTCACTCTAAAACTTTTAAATTCTTCAAACGTCACATGCTTTAAACATTCTCATATATTGCAACTTCTGAGTTCGGTAATTCTGGAAATGATACAATATTTACAATTCCTCCATTTCTTCAAAATCTTTTTATCATGAGTATGTTTCATGATTTATGAGAATTTCATGATTAGAAAATAAACATCTGAATTATTTAGAAAGTTTTAGAACTTTCTAACTCTTGACTTCACTTTCTTCAACAAACCTCTTCAACGTCATTATGAATTTCATTCTTAAAAACATCAAAACTTGAGATCGAAAACCCATTTACAAAAAACAAAAAACTTTTCTCCCCCTTTATGTTTGGGTTTGAACAATCAGAAACTTTCAACTTTCTTATAGAACTCATTACGATGGACTAGGTCTGATTCCTAAAAAACAAAAATAGTCATATACAAAAATGTTGGTTGTTAACAAATACAAAAACATTGATAAAACAATTTATCACAAAGGTTCTTCAATCCCACCTGTTTCATTTGTTGAAAACCCTTGTTAACAACTTTTCCAACTATCAGAATTTTTTCACAACTCAACTTTTGTAAACAACTAAATTTTTTTTTACTTTAATCAAAACATAGCCTTTCTCAAAAGAGAGTTTCCTAACACCAAACTACAATACAAAGTAATTTTTTTGAAGGAATTACATCCCTCAATGGAAATTAAATTTTGCAGCCATGTAAAGATAAACCCCCCTCACTTTTATCTTTTACTATCACTTTTATTTTTCTCCCACCCATTTTATGATAAAAAAAACTTCAGATTCATAAAATAAAAAGAAGTAAAAACTTCTCACAAAGTACAAAGTTGTTACTTTCTCCCCCCACCCATTGTCAATATAATCCAAATCATGGTGGGGTTTCTTCCTTACGAGGTTTTCATGACACCATCCCTCTAAAGAATCCTCTACTGAGATAGAAACGAAGGAAGATATATAATGACCCCTGAGTCCTGCCTCCAGTAGGCCCCAGGGTGACGACCATCACCAAGGTTATAGAATCTCATGAAATGGGAGGCATTTCACTTTTTATAAGAAAATAAGATCAGTAGATAAGATGGTTCATACCAAAACAACTCCAAGATAAATATATATATATATATATAATAAATACAAAACAATACCACATGTATGTTTAAATTATATCTATTATAAAACAAAATTCTACAAAGTAAATACCAAAAACATGGCTAAGTAGAGACACAATAATTGTCCCCAAGTTCGACCTAGTAATGCCCATCATAGTCCACATAGTCCTCTTGGAAACCTCAAAGTATTTTTATATACGTTGGGTGACCATACAAGTATACTCAATAGGAAGAAACCATAGTCTCTCACACACAAGTTGAAGAAGTATAATAATACCCCTATGACAAAACAACAGAAACAAACAACACCTAGCAAGGAAAACTACCCATCCAATCCTCACCAAGGCACGCTCACCAAATAATACTAGTCATGTAATGTAATATACCAAGCACATTGATGTTTGGGTACTCCACACCACTTCCAACTGGTTAACTGTTAATACCCTAATGACAAACCTCTTGGTGCTTCCACACTCTTCCACAAGCCCCATGTCACAACCCGTCCACACACACCTAGGACTTAGAGCTAGTCCTACAACCCGGGAATAAAAATACCACCACATCCAACCTGTATGCACTTAGTCCACAAAAATACCATATCCCACTCGTAGACACTTGGTCCACAACCATACCACATCCTAGAGACACCTGTTAAGAGCACCACATCTCATACTATAGACACCTGGGAATTAATACCTCACCCACAGACACCTAGGCCTCACAAGCACACCACAACCTGCCCAAAAAATCTTAGGCTACCAATGCATAGAAGAGGGAGTAGGAAGATCTAATAATTAGCCATCCATCCTCCCACCAAGATGTTGGGAAAATTCACCCTCCCCATGAAAATGGGGGTGTTCGGAACAAAGTGCTCAACTAGGGTGGGGTTCGTATAGAAAACACAAGGAAAATACAGGTATATATATTTAGTTTCAAATACTCAAACATAACCTATGGGTTCTTCCTAAATAAACAACTAGCCCACAAAACCGCCTTTTCTACCACCTCTAAATGCACAACTACACAATAATCCACAATTCAATTCCTTACCCCAGCCAACTCATTTAACCAAATATCATTATTTATTAAGAAACCCTATTTATTCATTCTATCCCTACCTGAGAAACTGCCAACCACAACACCAAACATGACACACAACATAAACCGCATATAGGAAGAATAACCACAAAAAAGCAACTCACTTCATATTTCCACTCCATTTAACAACCATACCAACCACTTCCATCGTCATTATTCAAATTCATTCCTACCAATCCATCCTATAAATAAGAAAACCCACAAATCATAGTAAAACTTAGAAACACATATCATCAGAACCAAATCCAATATCCCCACAATAAAACAACACCACACCCATCACACCCAGTAACATAAACATAGCACAAACCAAAATTGCAATCTCGTTGCTCAAACACTACCCATCCGTTCCAAAATCAATCAATATCTCAGCTTGAGATTCCATTACACCATCCATATTACCCCCACCTTATAGTAGTGGTCTCAACATCAGCACCATACAACCACACAAGGCACAAGACAGAACAAAACTACATAAAGCACAGAGCCACACCAGATAAGGAAGGGTGTATTTTGATTTCGAAAACACTTGTTCTTTAATTACACTTTGATAGTTTAGGGGTTATCACAAAACAAGTTTGATAACAGGGAATCTATTTATTTAACTGGGAATACGTGGTTAATAAATTGTATATATACACAGCTTTTCAACATATGATAAAAAAATTCATCACAAGTCATCCCGAGTGCACAAACAAAGACCCCCAATGTACATGATTTTCATATACAACTCACGATATCATCAAAATGGAAGTATGCATCACTTTTTTCCAACCCATGTTTATTAGTTTAAATCAAACTCAATTATCTTTATTAAATTTGGAGTTAAAATCCCTCACATGGGAAAAATTCTCACACACACCCTGCATGATACACAAATAAAAGGGACTAAGGGATCCCTACCTCGAGAAATAGACGATCAACACCTCCTCCTTACGCCAAACCGAGTGTGTGCAAGGATCCAGGGAAACGGGATACAAGGGTGAAACACAGACGCATGGATCCTCAGGGAAGAAATGTTTTTGGGATGCTTGGTAGTAAAATTAAAGGGAAACGAACAATATATAAAGGTTACCAGCTTTAGAAAGGCCACATCCTATATCAACAGAAGAAACAATTTTAAAATCCATTAAAGTCAGATGGTGATCAAGAATACACATTTTAACTATCTAAGGACCTATCAAGCATTAGGGATTTAAAGATATATTTTAATCCTTTAAAATGGCTTCAAAAAAACATTAACATGGTTTTAAACTAATTTTACCTCAAATAAAATGTTTAAGGGTAGAGTTTGAAAAATTTGGGAAATGTTTGAAATTTTGACAAACTGTCAAAATGACTCGTCATTAGATGAGTCACTGTAGTGAGTGTCTATTGGGTGAGTCATTGATGGATGACTCGCCACTAGACAAGTCACTGATGTGAGCTACTAGTGACGTTCTACTGATGGAAAGTCACCATTCGGCGAGTCACCATTCAGTGAGTCACCGTTCAGAAAGTCACTATTCAGTGAGTCACCATTCAGTGAGTCATTATTCAATGAGGCACTATTTGGTGAGCTACTATTCAGTGAGTCACCATTGAAACTCACCATCGTGAACCAACATTAGCGACTCACCATCAGGAACTCACCATCAATGAGTAACCATTTCGAGTCACCAATGTGACCCACCATTAGGATGACCTACCTTCACCACTTAATGGTGGATGACTCACTATCAGACGAGCTACCATTGGAAAAACTAGATTTTTGACAAACTCATCAAATGATCAACCATGACTTCCCATAACACCTTAAATGACAGATTTTCACAAAGTAATGAATAGGGGAGGTCCAATACATTACATCAGATAACTATCAAACTATTCTCAACCTCGATAATTCAAAACCATCCCAGAATAAATAGGGTTCCCAACAACCACCCCGTAAGATAACTCTCAAGGATCTTACTATAATTTAAACACTACTGCAATTTGGACATCCCAAGGCCCAATAATAAACCACCCTGTGTTGTTCAAAATCTAAAGTGAAACCTCAACATCCAATAACACCTACTCTAACACCTACAACACAAACTGGCCATAAGACACACCACAAAAGCACCAAAAGCTACAAAGTTAGAACATATGAATTACAGAATTCCTTCCTCCATGTCAAGATATTATCCGCTCTGGGTGACACTAACTCAACCACATAGGTTTAATCACATCTCAATTAATTCATCTCGATTAGGAATATAGTCTTCCCCTTTCCAATGTCAGGAATTTATCACACACCACGAAACAAGGAAACAACTCATCCCATAACAAACAAGGTTCAAGAATTACATTACAAAGGGAAACACAAAAAGGAAAAACTCCAAACAACTTTTGGGATTGAGCATGAATTTTTATCTCCCTTTCCCAAGTACTCTACTCTACAACACCATGCCCTAACAATACATGAACCAAAGGAATGGTATGTCCATGAAGGACCTTCTCCCGATGATACTGGATCTCTATTAGAAGCTCCACGAACGTTGTGTCATCTTCGACATCCAACTCCCCCCAGTCAATGTAATGAGATTCATCATGAAGATACTGATGAAGATGAGAGATATGAAAGATGTCACAGACCTTCTCCAACTACAGTGGTAGTGCCAACTAGTTTTCAACCTTTCTAAATCACCCCAACACCTCAAATGGTCTGATGAACCTGGGAGAAAGCTTGCTCCCTCTGTCAAACCTCTGATACCCACATCAAGGGGAAACCTTCAAGAACACATGGAACCAAACCACAAACTCCAAGTTCCTCCAGTGATTAGAATATGACTTCTTCTAGTAATGTGCTGATTTAATCCTCTCATGAACAAGATAAACCTTCTTTGTCATGCTCTTCACAACCTTGGGACCAAGAGAAACTATCTCCCCAGCCTCTATCTAGCACAAAAGCGAATGATAAAATCTTCTGTATAAAGTAACAAATGGATCCATTCCAATGGAAGAGTTATGTCTATTATTATAGGAAAACTATTTCAAGGGAAATTTTCACACCCACGATCCAACAAGGTCCAAGAAGCATTCCCACAACATGTCCTCCATCATTTGAATGGTCTGCTCTGCCTACCCATCTGCCTGAGGGTGGAAAGCTACGCTGAGGCGTAATTAAATTCCAAAAGAATACTTTAGTCCCTTCTAGACTCGTGAGGTGAAACGTGTATCCCAATCCAAAATAATGGATCTCAAAACTCCATACAGCCACTCCACCTCATCCACATACTTCCTTGCTAAGGAATCCACTGCACCAGACTCCTTAATCGCTAGGAAGTGATCTAATTTCGTCATTAAATCCACTACTAAACAAATATCATCGCAGCCTCTCTAGGCCCTGGGTAATCCTATGATGAAATCCATCAAGATTTCATGAAATTTCCTCTCAGGGAAATCTAAGGGCTACAAAAAACCACCAGGTACATGTTGCTCATCCTTTACGTGCTGTCACACTAAGTACTCCGCCACAAACTCTACCACTGCCCACCTCATCCCAGGAAACCAAAACTGCTCCCTCAAGCCGTGGTACATTTTAAAAATTCTTGGGTGTACCATTAAAAGTTATCTATGAAACTCACATAGGACTCCCTCACACATCACCACTAGAACAAATAGCATTCCACAAAATATCATCCAATTCTAACCATCCTCTATTAATCCCTTCGTAGAATCACCCCGGTCAATGTGATCACACATCACCTCTACCTCCGAGTCTCCCCACCGAGACTCCTCCACCTGTTTCATTAGAGTAGATTGCACCAACATCTTAAACAGATATCATTTTCCACCATCTATTCCTCTATCTAATTGAATGGTGACCAAATCCTCTATTACCTTCCAAGCATCTGAAGATTCCCGAACTACCTCATTCTATGAATTCCTACTCAAAGCATTAGCCACAAAATTTCCCTTTCCTTAGGTACAAGATATTTCAATGTCGTAGTCCTAGATAAAATACATCCAAATCAATTTTCACAAGTTTAGATCTCACTGGGAAAAGATATACCTCAAGCTCTTGTGAGCTATGAAGACCCACACGTGATCCCCAATGAGATAATGTCACCACAACTTCAGCGTGAACATTACCTCCACTAGCTCCAGATCATGGGTGGTAGAATTACGTTCATGGGGACATAACTTCCAAGACTCATAAGATATCACTCCCCATTGTTGCATCAGCATGCATCCCAAAACCATATGGGAGGCATCACAAAACACCTCAAACATCACCCCTTCATCTGGAAATCGGAGCACTGGAGCACTGACCAATTTCCCCTTCAGATAGTTGAATGCTTCCTGACACTGCTCACTCCAGAAAAAATCAGGGACCCTTCTAGTCAGAGTTGTCAATGGGGTTGCAACTAAAAATAAATCAAATAAAAACCTCTTGTAATAGCCTACCAGACAGAGAAAACTATGAACCTCTACAATAATCTTGGGTGCTTTCCAAGAAAAAACTTCCTCGACCTTCAATGGGTCCACTGCTAAACCCTACCGAGACACCATATGTCTAAAGAAGTGTACCTCTATTGTCCAGAACATACACTTGTGAAACTTCCCATTGATCTGGTGGAGTTGAAGGACCTCCAAGAGAGTCTTAAGATGCTTGTTATGCTCCTCCTCTAACTTCGAGTAGATCAGGATGTCATTGATGAATACAATGACGAAATGGTCAAAGAACTCATGGAAAATGGAGTTCATGAGCTCCATGAACACAACCGTTGTGTCCGTAACACCAAATGATATAACCATGACTCAAATTTCCCATACCTTCACCTGAAATCATTATTCGGGATATCACCCTCCTTCACCCTAATCTGGTGATATCCAAACCGCAAATAGATCTTCGAGAACCAACATGCTCCCCTCAGATGGTTGAAAAGATCATCTATCCTCGGGAGAGGGTAACCGTTCTTGATTTTTACCTGATTCAACCTCCGATAGTCTATGCACAACCTCATACCACCATCTTCCTTTTTAGAAACATGAATGGAGAACCCCACGGTGACAGACTCGGCCAAATAAAACCCTTCTCCATCAGATCATCTATCTGAATCCTCAACTCCCACAGCTTTAAAGGTTTCATCTGATAAGGATCCATCAAAATTGTAGAAGAACTATGCTGTAAGTCTATCTTGAATTCAAAATAATGTTGAGGGGATAGAGTCACAACCTACTTAGGAAAAATATCCAATAACTTCCCAACAATGTTCGGAACCTCCTCCATCTCATCATCTACCGATTCCACTGACATCTTGGCCAAAAAGGAAAGAAGAGTATAGACACGACGACTGCCCACCTGATAGATCCTCTCACTATAAAAGGCCATGTTGACCATATATGTATTAAAATAGGAATCTTCTCCGAATGAATTCAATAACAACATGCACAGAGTACAACCATTTGATGCCTTTAATGACATCGTACAGTTCCATCTGCAATAGTAAAAGATCCCCATGGGACTGATGCAGTCTCAGCATTAGCCTACATCCCTGGCACACATCAAACAAGTTGGTATGACCTCCGACTAGTGTAATCAACACCAGGGGCATGAGAAGTCTCTCCACATCGATTCCCAGATCATGGGTTAGACAAGGTGCAACAAAGGAGTGTGAAGCTCCCGAATCAAATAAATCACAAGCAAGATTACTGAACAAAGTGAGTGTACCTCGAATGATCTCTGGCCCTACTGGGACTGCTGCCTCTGCGGCATATAACTAACTATGACCATATCCTCTTACCCTCTACTGAAAACCACCACTTTGACCAATACTAGGTCAAGGTCCCTTAGGAACACCCTAAGGTCGGCCTCTACCTACTCCTTCTCCCCTCGGGGGAGTGTGAGCCTATTGTCCCTACTACTGGAAATTATCTACCAGTAACTACTACTGAGGAGGGTGATGGACTTACCCAAATCCACCATATTGATCTGGAATATCTATTAGGAACTAACTCTGAAGATGGACACAGGTTCCAAAAATGAAACACCGCAATCCCAAGTTCACAGGAAAAGCACGTAGACCTGAAGGCTAAAACGAGAACTACTAAGGTACACTCCCCACTGAACGAAACCTGAAAGGACATAGTTCTAGAGAACTATCATTGGTATAAATTCCCTTATAATAACCCTACTGGATCCCCTCTCATGGTAAACCTCCTTGCGAGTTCATCCTCTCAACTACTTATGCCTTCTTCTGGACCTCCAAGTGCGTCAGTAAGGTAAAGGGAGTAACCACTTATTGGAGAGAAGGAATAAGTTCTTCTCAAAGAATATCACGTAAGACTCCTCATCTGGAAAGAGATCTAGAGAAAAGCAAGTGAGATCCTTGAACTTGATCCCCAGATCTCATACCGACATACTCCCTTGCCAGAGCGAGAGTAACTCTAGCCTTTTCTCAACCTTCCTAGTGGATGAAAGAAATTTCATCTGAAACTACTTCTCATAGTCAGCTCATAAAACATCATCCTCTTTCCTCTCTCCTAGGAACAACATCCACCACTAATGTGTATCTCCCCATATCTGGATCACTGCCAGAGGAACCCAGTGCTCCGTCAGATCCTGGATTAAACTAAAGGTGATCACAAGCTCCTCGAGCCATCTCTCCATCTCCATATCCAAAATTCTACACTCGAACTTTACTAATGCATACCACTTGAAATAACATAACATATTCTTCCACTTATCATCATCCTCTACTCGATCAACCCTCCGTTGATCGACCAGGTTAGCCTATTGTACCTCTACTACCTGCACTACACACGGATGATGACTGGGTTCTATAGCTGAAGAGGAAAATAAGGAATTACTAAGCTTGAGTAGTATGGAATTTTATTTAATATTCATTTCAATTCATTTAACTCATTTTGTTATCCATTTAAAATTTCCTAAAACTATCAAATTTAAAAAAGAACACAAGTCATTATTATGCATATACATTTACTAGGGTCTCTACCATACAAATGGTGTAGCCTCACTTGGTCGTTCGGTAGGATCAGAGTCCTTACATCGGATCACAGGGGAACCTAAAATCCTGTGTCCTAGATTTTCTTCCCTAGATATTTCATGTACCAAGATCATCTAACATTGTTTCCCTACCAACCCATGCAATCCTCACTGATCCTAACTCCAAACTTTATCCTATCTCTCAACCATCACCCACTAATACCATTCTGTCACAACCCCCTCCCTACAAAGATGCCCCTCCTAAGATGGAAGTGAAGGAAGAGAGATAATGACCCATGAGTCCCGCCTCCAGTAGTCCCTAGGGTGGAAACTAGTACCAAGAGTATAGAATCTCATGAAATGGGAGTCATTACCCTTTTTATTAGAAAACAAGATCAGGAGATAAGATGGTTTATACCAAAACAACTCCAAGACATGCACACACAAATATATATATATATATATATATATATATATATATATATATATAAGAAAGCCAAAACCATCCAACATGCATGTTTAAAATATAACTGTTACAAAACAAGTCTCCAAAGTAAATACCAAAAACATGGTTAAGTAGTGATATGACAACTGTCCACAAGTCCAAGAAATTAACGCCCAGCATGGTCCACGTTGTCCTCCTAGAAACCTAAAAGCATTTTTATATATGTATTGTGAGCATACAAGTATACTCAGTATAGAAAAACCAAACTCTCTCGTGCATAAGTGGAATAATCATACTAATTCCCCTGTGAGAAAACAATAGAAACCAACAACACCTAACAAGAAATATTATCCATTCCATCCCCACCATGGAACACTCACCAAATTATGCAAGTCAAGTAATGTAATATAATAAGAACGTCGATGTTTGGGTACCCCACACCACTTCCCACTAGTTAACCACTGATACCCTAATGGAAAATGTATTGGTTCTTACGCACTCTTCTATAAGCCCCACATCACAACCTATCCAGACACACTTGAGCCTCAGACCTAGTCCCACAACCTAGGCATATGAATCAAACCACATCCCGCTCATATTCACATGGGCCACAACCATACCGTATCCTGCCCGCAGACACTTGGGCCACAACCATAACATATCCTAAAGACACCTGGGAAGAGCACCACATCCCATACTATAGACACCTGGGAAAGTATACCTCACCTATAGAAACCTGGGCCTCACAAGCGCACCATAACATACCCGAAGAATCTTGGGCTACCAATTCCTAGAATAGGGAGCAAGGAAGATCCAACAACCAGCCATCCATCCTCCCACTGGGATGTTGGGACAAGTCACCCTCCCCCAGGACAATGGGGGGTTTGGAACATAGTGCTAAACTAGGTTGGGGTATGTATAGAAAACACAATGAAAATATAGGTATATATATTTAGTATGAAACACTCTAGCCCAACCTATGGGTTCTTCCGAAACAAACAATCAGCCCACAAAACATCCTTTGCTGCTACCTATAAATGCATAACAACACAGCAAGTCCCAATTCAATTAATAACCCCTAAAAAATCATTTAACCAAATATCATTTTTTATTTAGAAACCCCATTTATTCATTCCATCCCTACCTGGGAAACTACCAACCACAACATGCAACAAGACATACAACTTAAACAACGTAGAGGAAAAATAACCACAATAAAACAACTCACTTCATATTTCAACTTCATTTAACACCCATACCAAGAACTACCGTCATCATTATTAAAATTCATTCCACCCAATCCATCCTATCAATATGAAAACCCCTAAATCATAGTCAAACTTAGAAATACATCTCATCAAAACAAAAATTGATAGCCCTGTTGTATAACAACACCACACCCATCACACCTAGTAACATAAACATAGAACTACCCGAACCTACAACCCCGCTGCTAAAACACTACCCATCCATTCCACAATCAGTCAATCTCTCAACCTGAGATTCCATTACACTACCTGTATCACCCCACCTTACATTCGTGCTCTCAACCTTAGCACCACACAACCACAGAAGGCACAAGATAGAACAAAACCAAAAACAACACACAACCACACCAGACAAGGCAGGGTGTATTCATATTTATAAAATTCCCATTATTTAATTCCACTTTGATAATTTAGGGGTTATCATAGAGAATGTTTTATCCTGAGGCATAAATTTATTTAACCAACTATATGTGGTTAATAAATTGCATATATATATAACTATTCAACACATGATCAACAATAAGCCATAACAAGTCATCCTGAGTGCACAGACAAATACCACTAATGACCCTAATTTTCAGTAGGCATACATCCCACACAACTCAAAATAATAATAAACAACAAAACAAAAACATGTGTCACTTTTTTCCAGCCCTTTTTTATTGGTTTAAAGTCAATTTGATTTTATTTATTAAATTTGGATTCAACTTCCCTCACATGGAGAAACATTCATACACCCACCCCACATGATACACAAATAAGAGGGACAAATGGATCCCTACCTCAAGAAACAGATAACGAACACCTCCTCCTTGTGCCAAACAGGGGGTGGGTAAGGCTCTAGGGAAATGTGATCTAAGGGTGAAACACATATGAACAGATCCTTGGGGAAGAAAGGTTATATGGATGCTCGGTAGTAAAAGTAAAGTGAAATTTAAAAGGAAAAAAGGGTCCTAGATTTAGAAGGACCAAATACTATATCAACTGAAGAAATAGTTTCAAAATCCGTTAAAACTGAATCCCAATCCAGACTATGCATTTTGACTATCTAAGGACCTCCTAAGCATTAATGATTTAAAGATATATTTTAATTCCTTTGAATTTCTTAAAACACTTAAACATGGTTTTAAACTCATTTTATGTAAAATAAAATGTTAAATGGGAGAATATGGAAAAAATGGGAAAATTTGGAAATTTTGACAGACTGTCAAAATGAGTCACCGTTAAGTGAGTCACCATCACAAGTCACAGGTGGGTGAGTCACCAGTGGATGAATCACCACTATACTAGTCACTGGTGTGAGCTACTGGTGATGAGCTACCAATGACGAGGCACCATTAGGCGAGTCACCATTCAGCGAGTCCCCATTTGGTGAGTCACCGTTCGACGAGTTACCATTCTTTGAGTCACTATTCAGTGAGTCACCATTCGGTGAGCCACTGTTTGGTGAGTCACAATCAAAACCCACTATCAGTGACTCATTATCAGTGAATAACTATCAGTGAGTCGCTAACATGACTCACTATTGGCATGACCTACCATTTCAATCTATGTGTTAATGACTCCCTGTCAGATGAGCTACCATTGAAAAATAGGATTTTTTAAAAACTCTAGAAATGACCTACCATGGCCTCCCAAATGACCACAAACACCATATTTTCACAATGTAATGGACCTAGGAGGTTTGGGCCATTACAGAATTCTAGGAAGTCATTGTTGGAGGTTGAACATGATGTTACATAATCAATTCCAAAAATATTTCTTTCAATATGGATTTTTTAAAAATATCAACAATTTGATACTTTGTTGAGATGTATTCCAGAATCACATCTCCAAAAACAACTTTCTATTTTATAAAGTTAAACTTTATATCAATGTTCTTTGATCTTGAATTTTGGATAGGATTCTTAGAAAGATCAATATCACTCTAATTATCACAAAGTATCTTCAATGGTTTAGAAACTTTCACTTTCAAGTCTTATAGATAAACTTTTATCCACAACATTTGAGTACAAGCCTGAGTAGCTGAAACATATTCAAATCTAGCTATTCTCAAAGTTACTGAACTTTGTTTCTTAAAATGAAAACTCACATAACATTCATCTAATTTAAATGTTTCTCCTAATATTGATTTTCTTTAATTACAATCTCCAGCCTAATTGGCATCAATATAACCATGAAACTTCATCTCACAATTTCTTTTGTATTACACCCCATGTGAAGTTGTTCCTTTAACATATCTCAAAATACTCTTTTCTTCCAACATATATGATTCTTTTATATTAATTTGATACATAACACACAAAGTCACAACATATACAATATCAAGTCATGAGGTTGTAAGGTAAAGTAAACTTCCTATCAGTTTCAGAAAATTTTTCTGAATCACATTTTTTCTAGATTCTTCCTTACTCAACTTTGTACTAATATATATTGGAGTAGAAACTTCTTTGGATTATTACATCCCAAAATTCTTTAACAATTCCTTGGAATAATTTTCTTGAGATAAGAAAATTTATTTTTCCTTTTGGTGAACTTGTAATACAAGTAAGAAAATTAATTCTCCCAACATAGATATTTAAAAATTTGTCTTCATTTCCTCATAAATTTTTTTAAACACATCTTCTATATTCCAAAAAATATATATCATCTAGAAAAACAAATATAATTAGAGTTCATGAAACAAAATATTTCACATATAATTTGTTGTTAACTTTTCCATTTAAAAAGTTCAACATTCTCAAATAATTTTAAAGTTTAGAATACCATGCACATGGAGCTAGTTTCATCCCATAAAAATATTTCTACAATTTAAAAACTTTGTTTTCATCCTCATCATATAGAAACCCACAAGTTTTTTCAATGTAAAATTCTTCGTCAATTTGACCATTTAAGATAGATAACTTTACATCCAGTTTATAAACTTTGTAATTCTGATGTGAAACCACAAAAACAAAAATTATAATAGTTTTAAATCTTGAAACTGGGGAAAAATTTTATTCAAAATCCACACCTTCCACCTGTGTATAGACATTACAAATAAGCCAGGATTTTTTTCTTGAAACTTCTCTATGTTCATTCGACTAGATTCTATAAACTCACTTTGTTCCAATAAATTTTTTATTTTCTAACCTTGGAACAAGTTCTCATTTTGCATTTTTCTCAATTCGATCCAACTTTTCATTCATATAATCCACCCATTCTTTGCATTGAATAAATTATGAAACTGATTCAAGTTTAACTTTTGAGATAAGTGAATATTGATTTTATAATCTCAATTTTTTTCTTATATGAACTGAATCATTATAATTTCCAATGATGTTTTTATACTCAACATGTTTTTGTAAGGTATGAAATTTCAAATTTTCTCTCCCAAGTTCACTTTCCTCATCACATTATTCATATGAATCTTGATAAGGATGTTTTGACTTACTTTCACTATTTTTAGAAATCTCCAATTTATCCTCCTCAGAATTCTCAACAACTTTTGTTAAGGAATTTGGATTTTCAATTACATTCACATCGTATGAGTCCAAAAAATTTTGTAAATTTTTGTTCCATTATTTTTAACTTCTTCCATTTGGTGAATAACCCATAAATTTTCATTCCTAATCTTTCTCATCAAACTTTCCTAGATCCAAATTTTTTATTTTAAGTAACCATGGACTTCCAAAAACCTTGAAGTATTTCAATGAAGGTTTTTCGTTATTCCACATTTCATAAGGAGTCATGTTGGATTATAGTCTCAGAAAACATCTATTATGAACATGTACAATAGTACTAACACCTTATTAATTGTAAAACGTTTAATGTTTATATTTGGTTAACATACTTCTTCACATTTCCACAAAACTTATATTATTTCTTTCTACTACTCCATTTTGTTGTGGAGTATAGAGAGAACTATACTGATGTTTTATACCATGCTTTCTTAGATAAGTTTCAAAATTATTTCTTGTAAATTAGGTACTATTATTTGTTCTCAACTTTTTTACAAAAACCCAAATTTCTTTATCAACATATTTTCTGAAGAATTTGAAATTTTAAATAGACTATAACTTGTGATTTATAAACATGATGTTTGTTATCCGAGTGAAATCATCAATAAATGTGATAATGTATAAATCTTCTTTTTTTGATTGATGTCTCATCAGCCCACACAAATCAGAATGAATAAGCTCAAGTGGTCTGGTAGATTGAATCTTGACTCTTTTATGACTTTTGTTAGTCATCTTCCCTTTTTGACAAGTTATAAAAAAATATTCTTCACTAATTTAAAATTTTGAAAAGTTTCAAATGACATAAATTTATAAAGTTTGTTCATATTTTTATATCCAAGGTTCCCAAGTCTTTGGTGACACAATTTTTTTCATCTATATCACTCAATTAATAGGAGCTGTTGAATTATTCTATTTGGGAGAGATTACCACTAGTTCTTTCTCCTTCTGTGATAACTTTTCCATCTTTCATGATTTTGATGACACAAAAATATTTTATTAAAAAAATAATTTTCATTATCACAAAGTTGACTTACACTAAGTAAGTTATGTTTTTTCTCATCAAAAAATAAAACTTCCTTAAATTTCAACTTTTCCACTTCAATCTCAACCATTCCGATTCCTATGATTTTTAAGGAACTATCATTACCAAAGGTAACTAATCCTCCATCATTAATTTCAACATGTATCAATATTTTTATATCACTTTTCATATTTTAAAAACAACCACTATCAAATATCTATGGATTTTTCTTTTTAAATTCTTTTAATTTCATCTCAACAACAAAAGATTTTTCCTCAACTATATTATTTTTAGATTGTTTTTCTTTTCTATAATAAGAAACTTGTTCCAAAAGAAGTGTCATAAATCTTTCAACTTGAGGAATATCCTGATCACATATCCCAAAAACTTCTTCCAAACATTCAAATTTATTTTTTCTTGGAAAGTTTCTATCATTTTTAGAATTCACTTTTTAAACATTCTATAAGTTAGTAAAGTTACTCATTTTACTTTTAGTAGTTATTAAACTTTGATTAAACATCTTCCTGGCAGTGATATGTTGTGACAAAAATTATAATCTCTATTCCCATATATTCCAAAATAGTAGCAATAGCCATCAAATCTTGATTTTCTATTCAAGAAAGATATTTCTCTATAGAAACTTTTTTGAGGTTGGTAACTTCTTTCAGCTCTAACACACTCAGGATGTGGACCATATTTTATTTTGAGTGAGTTCTCTAATTTTGTAGATTTAATAGGTTAATCACATCCTTTATCCACCTAAGCATTCCCAACACCTTTTACAGAACCTAAAATTTTAAAAGAATCAGACAAAATGTTAATTTTGGTGAGTGAGTATTTCACCCGATTCTCTCATTGAGCCTTCTCAGCAACTTTAGAAGTCTCAGATTTCAATTCCAAAGCATTGTTGAAATTTTCATTCATCTTTCTAAAGGTACTTTCACACTCAAGAAGTTTTGATTAAAACTTGTTAACTTCTTCTTCTTTAATATCCATCTTATTACTAAGATCTTCAACCATATTTCCCTATTCAATAATTCTATGTTTGTAACTTAATGTCTTCTTAATGTATTCTTCCTCCTGCATGATGAAATATTTTCTTCCATCAAAAAATTCTTCACAATCTTTCTTCATTACTCTAATTTCTTTCTTAAGAGTTTTTTTTACTCAAGACATGCAACAAGTTCTGCTCTAAGCTGATACTATCTATAATATTTTTCACCACCTTATTCACTATCTAAGGAATATTTTTTTTCTCAACTTTTGAAATGAACATTGTGAATTTTTATAAACTTTTATCTTCAAAAGAATTGTTTTTAGTTGAGTCTGATTTAAATTTATTACTCAACATACTTCTTTTTTTTCTAGTAAACTTCTTCTTTTATTTGTTTGATGACTTTTATTCTTTATTATTTTTGTACCACTTATTCCATTAAGATTTTTCATCAGAATCATCTTGATATTATCCAAAATTTATTCTTTGGGTAATTCATAGAAACGTTATTGATTCCACCACACTCAAAACATATGAGAGGAAGTTTTCCTCTATATTTTACTCTTTCTATCTGATAGTTTTTATAGATAAGAGACATAATATTTTCATTCAACTCACTATCTTCCGTATCTTCAGACTCATAAGAAACATCTTCTTTATCATCTTGTATTTTCACCTTTCTCATAGCTTCAAAATCCATTTCATCATTCATATTATTTTTAAAAATTGTACCTTTCCTCATTTCATAAGCAACAAAAAAGTTATACAATTAATGAAGAGATAAATAAACTTATCTTCAATTGAGGAAATTTTAGAATCAAACCTGTCCGGGAAGTTTTTCATAATTTTCTTCACAATTATAGAATCTTCAAAGACATCTTTGAATCCTCTAATGTTGAAAATAATTTCATTTACTCTGGAAAATTATTCATCAATAGTTTATTCATCTCTCATTCGGATGTCTTCATACTTACAGTGCCATATTTATAGCTTTTCTTCCTTCACATTATTATTCCCTTCAAAAATACTTTCCAGCTTGTCCCGCATACTTTTTGAAGTATTGAGACCCATAATATTCTGATAAAAATTCTCTGATAAGGACATAAGGATTTTATTTCTAGCCTTTCCATCAACTTCAATGTTTCTCTTATCAGAAAACATCATAGGAGCATCTTTGTCAATAGGTGGAAAACCAATTGTAGTAACATCAACAACTTCTAGGCCCAGATATTAGAGATAAGGAATCATCCTATTTTTCAATCTATAATAATTTTTTTCCTAAAATGTAGGAATTACTCTACGATTGACAAAATTGATATTATCCATGATAAGGATTCAACAAGGGAACCCTCCCCTGATACCAATTGAAGTTATAAAGGATAGAATAACAACTGAGAGGGGGCGGGGGTTGAATCATTTGTTCAATTTTATAATTTTCAATAATATTTAAAAACATAACCCATCTAACCTGTTAAGATATATTTCCCTGTCATATTTTTATAAACACACATGCATGAAAAAGTAGGAAATAAAGTAAATCACACAAGATTTTCAAGGTCTGACCACAGTGTGAGAACCTACATCCTTTCCCTATCCACTCCTACGGGTCTATGAAAATCTACTATTATGAAGAAGTGAATATAACATGTTCCAAATCTCGTTAAATTCCTTATATCTCATGATAGAAAAGATTATAATAAATCCCATTAGTTTACAAAGTTTTTTACAAAAAAAATATACAAAAAAAATAATACTTCGTTCAATTTTCTCCAAAAAAGCTCAGTCTGGATCTGATTTTTCTAGATCCAATTCTCTCAATCTGATGAGGTTAATAAGATTATCCTTTACTCAATCTGTACTTCTCAAACTCTACTCAAACACTCAGTCTGATCATCCTCTATCTGATTGACTCAATACAATGGAATCAATATGATGAACCCATTCTTAATCTAAAAAACTCAAACTCTTCTCAAATGTTCAATATGATCTTCTCATTACAGTGTTTCTCAATATGATTCTCTTATCACGTAAAAAAACCTTCAGGTGTCTGATCTACATCAGAGATCTTAGTCTGAAAATAACTTTCACTCAAATTCTTTAGCTCTCCTCATTTTTCACTTTTGTAAAAGTTACAATGAATAAAATATCTAAGCAACTATATATAGGAGACTCAGAAAACAAAATCGGCAAACTTGAAAACTTTCCCCGCTTCCTCAAATTTCAAAAACTCTAAAAGTCACATTTAAACTTCAACTTTGACTAATTCAATCCTCTTATTATTTTTCTGAGATTTATGAAAAATTGAATTTCAAGTTTTACCTCTTCAAATATTTATATAAATCTTTTGGAATCTTCTTTTTTATTCTTCTTTGCAATTAACTCATTGTGATTTTTGTTTCTTTCTCAGCTTCTTACAATTTTTTTTCTCTGCACATTATGATCTATTTCTTTCTCAGCTGATTAAAAGTTTGGTTTCTTTCTTATCTCTTTACGATTTTTATTTATTTCAATGCTCATTATGATTTATATTTCATTCTCACCTCATTATGATTTCTATTTCTTTCTCCCCTCATTACGATTTATGTTTCTTTCTCAAATCATTACTATTTTTATTTCTTTCTCATATAATTATGATGGAATTCTTATCTATGAAACTTTGATATTATTAAAACTTCATCATCTTTAAATATTCTTACATCTTGCAACTTATGAATCTGGAACTTCTAGAACCAATATAATCTTTACAATTCCTCTATTTCTTCAAAAGCTTTTATCATGAGTATGTTTCATGATTTATAATAACTTCCTGATCAATAAAGTATCGTATGACTTATTTAGAAAGTTTGAGAACTTTCTAACTCCTGAATACACTTTCTTCAACAAACCTCTTCAGTATCATTATGACTTTTATTTTTAGAAACATCTAGAATTGAGTCCGGAAAACTATTTTTGGAAAAAAAAACTACTCTCCCCCTTTATGTTTGGGTTTTAACAATAAGCATATTTTAAATTTCTTAGAGAACATATTATGATGGAATAGATCTGATTCCTGAAAAATAAAATCAGTCTTATACAAAAAGGTTTGTAATTAACAAATACAAAAACTTTGTTAAATTTTTTTTACAAAGGTTCTTCAGTTCTAAATTGATGAATTAACTGATTTCATTTATCATACATAGACTATATATTTTTTACAATTATAAGGTTAATATAAGAATCCATATCATTTTTATTGGAGTTGAGTGGAAAATAGTCAGTTGAAATTGAAAAAAACAAACAAATAAATCAAAAGTGCATAAGTGAAATATTTTTAAAGTACCCCATATACCAAATTTTGTTTTATACATTGTTTAAAGTTTCAAAAACATATAATTGGGTGAATTTTTTGGGCTTGGATGATAGGTGGAAATAATCTTACAATACAGTGATAGTTTTATCTATTGGTCCTCTAAATATAAGGACTACCTCCATTATTCACAGAATTATAAATTCTTTCTCCCATTGATGTAAAATATAACATTATGTTGTAATGGTGGATAAGATATTGAAAATTTCTTACATAATTCGACTTATCATAAAAATAATGGATTTTAGGCATTCAAGTGGGGTATCAAATTCCCATTGTTTGATTTTACCAAGATAATAACACAATGAAAAACTACAAGAATTTGTATCATTTAACTATTTCATCAAACCTAAATATTGGGAAACGATACATGAAATATTTTTAAGGATCACCAATATCCATGTAATTTGTTTACAATTAATATATTTTGAGTAGAAATGTAAAAGAATAATAAAACTAAAAAACATAAACTAGAAAAATGTAATGGGTTATACAATTCCAATATGTTCAACTGATCTACACCCACTTTCATGTATTTCCTTTTTTATTAATTTGAAGACTATTTTGTGTAATAAGTAATATATTTACAACATTTTAATATAAATATTTGATTGTAATCAATAATATAAGAAAACTTATAGAAATATATATCTATAATGATTATATAAACTTCACATAAGTGCATTCCATCATCATAATAAATGTTGACTTCATTTTTTAAATTTATTGGAGATGTGTTCTTACAATGCACATATGATACACTAATATTAAAATTATTATGTTTAAAATGATAATATTTTTTTAACCACAATAATTTTAGAGAAAACAATAACTAATGATGCCATGTTGACATGGATTGATGACAATAATAAATCAAAAATGAACCTATAATTGAGTAATTTGTGTTGATTATTTCTAGATACAGTAAAATATTGGAAGTTAATTGATTAGTATATTAAAAAATATTCATTTTACCATTATCTCACAATTCAGTCAGAGTGAGTTGGCTTTCACTTGGTAAATAATGACATCAACGTATTTATGGGTTGTGGTAGTAACATTGGATAATTGGTTAAAATATAATGAACTACAAGGAGTACATGGAACTATAATGTGGGAACAAGACTTTGTTAATATATAATCAGAACAGAATATTTCAATATAACTTTTTCGTAATGAAAATTTTGGGAATTGAGAAAATAATTAAGAAGATACCTATAACAGTTTCTTTCCATTTTTGCATACATAATTTTCATTGCAGCCTTACCTCTTTTGAGTGTAAAGTTTGTTTTGTATTGGAAGTAGTTGTTGGGGGATTTATATTTTCATAATGAGTTTTGAATCACTTTTCATGTTCATTTGGTGAATGATCTTGATCCCATTCTATTTTTAAATTTATAGTTTGAAAAATAATTAGTGTATATATTTCAGTTAAATGATACGAAGTCATAATGTTGTTTAACCTTATAAGAAGGTATAAAAACATTTATCATAACTACTTCCAATGGAAATCATGATGCAATTGTCATGTCAATGTCAATATTAGGCTTGGGTATAAGTGAAAAGCATGTTCTATTTGGATTACCACATTTGTCAAACTGTAGTGAATATCAGAACCTGAAATAAAGGAGTAACCCTATAATAGTATTTTTTAGATATTTAAAACATTATCATTTCATATAGTTATTTTTTCCCACCGTTGGTGGTGTGGTGGTAAGGGTTTGGGGGGGGGGGGAGGGTAAAGTTGTGGGGTCAAGTCCCTGGGCCTGCAATTTACTGGAATTTTCTTCATTGCGTTGTGTTTCGTGGTGGTGGATGTAATTGACCTAGTATTTCATATATTTATTTTTTATCATTTAATTGAAGAGAGAAAGGAAGTAAGGCCAAAACTGTAGCAATATTGAATTTATTTTTCATTTTTAAAATATGTTTTTTTCTAGCTTCCTTAGACCATGATTTTTGATTTTCACTCATTTGTGAAATATTTGTCATGGTGTGTCCCAAATTATTCACAAACATCTCAATAATATATTTCAAGGGAATATTAACCATAAAAAATTGAATGCATATCATACATGTTTGATTAACAAAAGAAAAAATAAAATAGGAATTTAATACTCACTAAGAAATAATTCAACAGAAAATGGAATTTATATTGAGAAGATTATGGGTTAAATAGTGAAATATGAATAATAAGTATGTATTGAACATGTTTCCTCCACAATTTCTATATAGATACTTTTTTGTATTTTGTAAATTCGATATAAAATAGTAAAGTAGGAGTGATATTAAAGCACAATAAGATAAATTATTTTAAAAAAAATCAAACCTTCAAGAGAGTATAGTACCTATAAAAAATCTATTGGCATATTTCCATTTCGTCAAAGGTGACCCTTGATGTTATGGATCATGGGTATTTTTAAATCAGGATGACATTGATTATTGTAAAATATGTGATGAAAAGAAATGTTATATATCAGAGAAAACAAGAAAATGTATATAAATTAATATGCAATAAAAGAACATTTTTGATTTGAACTTTGTATAAGTATTAAAAACTAATCAACTACTTACGATTAGAGACACCAATTGGCTAATCAAAGCTTAAAACCTTTGTTATTTTCTTATCAGAATAGCTTTCATTGAAAAATAGAGAATGTGTAATCAAGAAATGAATCCAAGAAAATGGAGGGTGAAAATCCACATATGTAGCAATATATATAAAAGGAAAATTTTAAATAGTTTCCTTTTAAAATGATACAACTTAGGTTGCAGCATCCTTAACATTTAGATAAGGCCAATCCTTCCTATTTTGATCTATGAAAGCAAAAAAAGTCAATTTTAGTATAAAAAAATTCATATATGAAATAAAATGTAAGGAAAAATGAAATAAAATATAGATACATGTATAATACCTTGAGAGATAAAGATTTAGTGGGGGAAGAGGTGGCAGGTGGAGGCGGAGATGGGAGATGAAGATGGAATGAGAGGCAGCAGGTGGAGGCGGAGGCAGATGAGAAGGCAACATGTGGAAGTGGAGGTTAGAGATGAGCTTGCGATGGACGATGAGAGGAGACACTACAGGGAAAACTGAATTTCATGGTGGTTCTTAAACTATTGCTAAATATTTCATGAAAAATATTTTTACAATGGTTATAAAAACCGCTTATAAATAAAATTGTAATTTTTTTTTATTTCTATCAGTGATTTTTCAAAAACATTCCCTAAAACATATCATTTTAATTTTTTTTTAAATATTTGTTCATAAAATAAAATAATTTATTTTTATGGGTGATTTATAAAACCCACTACAAAATAGTGGGAGTTTTTAAAAAATGACATTGAATCAATAGAGAAAATATTAAATATTACACATTTAATTATGATTTATTTTCAATAATTATTAATTATTATTTATAATAATTTATTTTTTATTATTTAATATTTTAATTAATTATAATGTGTGAATTATTAATTATTTATAACTATTAATCAGTAAATATTTGAAATTTAAATTAATTCTTGGATAATATGAAAATCAAACATTGGCATTAAATGAAGATAAATTTTTATCCCAATGCCCATTTTAATTCCTCAACTAGAAAAATTGAAGCTTATGAAATGAGATGCAATGAAATTAAAAAATAATTTTTAATAATTAATAGAATAAAAAATATTACAGTTTTAAGAGAAGTTGAAAATCGAACTTGAACTTCAAACAACCATAACTTTTTATCCAGATCTTTGTTTGGCCTCTACCATATATCAAATCAAAGCCTTCGATGATCTCTGTGCCATATTAATTAGGGGAACCCTAGACACTATTTTTTAAAGGTAAAAAAATGCCTGGAATGTTTCCAAAATTGAGTTTTTAGTTTAGATACCATGATTTTTGAACATTTGATGAGATTTTAGCTTCATTAAAGAGTGCCTACATATGATTATTGGGTCATATATGATTTTATTTTATGGATTTACATTCTTATTGATTTAATGATGTTTCCATTGTTGTAGTTTTCTCTCTTTTGGTGATTTATTATCTATTATATATATTTTTTATGTATTTCTATACATTTATGTATTTCTATACATTTATGAATATTTATTTATAAATTTTATATATTTATCAATATTTATTTAAAATTATATATAATTGTATCTATGAATGGAAATTTATATGTATTTATGAATATTTATCTATATTTATATACATTTGTAAATATGTATATGTATTTATGTTTATATATTTTTATATCTTATATGGGTGTGTATGTGTGTGTCTAGATATTTACATTTACTTATGGTTATATATATATTGATATATAATTATAAACTTGTCTAGGTTTATATATATTTATGCAACATAGATGTGTGTTTATATATATTTTTGTAAAAAAATTTATATGTATATATATTAATAGATATTTATATCCATTTATTATGTTATATTCATTACTTATTATTTATTATTTATTATTCCTTATTTGTTCATTTATTATTTATTATTTATTATTTATTATTTATTATTTATTATTTATTAGATTATTATTTAATATTTATTATATATTCATTACACATCATTACACAATATTTATAATTTATAATTTATTATTATGTTATTATTAGTTTATTATTAGTTCATTATTTACGTATTAATTATTTATTATGTATTTATTAATTATATATAGTATATAATTTATAATTAATTAATTTATTATTTATTTATTAATAATTAATAATTAATGATTAATGATTATTTATTATTTATCATTTATCATTTTCCATTTATTTATTTATTATTTATTTACTACTTATTTATTATTTATTAAATTATTATTTATTATTAAATTATTGTTAAATTATTTTTTAATATTTATTATATATTATTACATATTATTTTTTATTTATTACTATTTTATTCTTAAATTGTTATTTAATTATTATTTATTATTAATTGACAATTGATGTATAATTTATTATTATTTTATTACTTTATTATTTTTGATTTTTTTATTATTTATTAATTTATTATTTATTTATCATATATTAATTTATTATGTATTCATTATTTATTCATTACTCATTTATTATTTATTTATTAATCATGTTTTCTTAATTATTAATTATTTAGTTCATATTTATTCATTAGGTATTGTTTATTTTTTTGTTTTTATTTCTTATTATTATTCTTTAATGTTACTATTTATTTTTTTATCTACATATATAATTATATTAAATTCTGTTTAATCACCATATGAAGAACTTGCTCGAGCAGTAGTGTCTTTACAAAATAACTAAGTTGTTAGGGGTTCAAATCCCACTCAACACATATATATTATTAATTTATGCACAGTATATTCAATCATGAATAGAAATAATAATAATTAATAATAATTAATTAATTAATTACATAAATAAAAAATATAAAAAAATTTAAAAACTAAAAAATTAACAAATTAAAAAAATTAAAAAAAAAAGTTTTCACGAAATGATTTAGCGGCGGTTTATATCAATGAGAAATGATTCTCCCAATTTTTAAAAAACTGGTGCTAAATTATTTCTCAATGACAAAATAATTGCCACAACATGATTTAGCGTTGGTTTTTTGAAAAATGCTGCAAAATGGTTTAGCGGTGGTTTAAACTGCCGCTAAACGCTTACTTTGGTATAGTGCGAGTTTGAGAGATTTGCAGGGTTTATGGATTTTGATGGGAGGTGTGCTTTGATGGATGATAGACCTGCGATGATGCAGGGGTGGGGATTTGTAGGAAACCTAATTGCATTCCACGCGGTGCCATTGAAAGAGAAGGAGTATCTGTGGAGGAAAACAAGATGGAAGGAATGTGATGTGTAAGAGACGTATGTGTCTATGGAGGAGGAGGAAATGGGGGTGGGATCATGGATGTGGAATATGAAGGAGGTAGACTTTAGGGCAGGATTGGGGGACCGAAATGGGGAGTAGGAAGAATGAGGGGAGGAAAGACGTATCAGGTAGACATGGATGGAGAGGTAGACATGTATGTGAGGAGTGGTCTGAAAGAGACACATGTACATGGAGGCACATCCTATAGAATAGATAATGGATATATTATTATAAATAATACCTCATTTATAATAAATAAATAATGATATAATTAATAACTAAAAATATGATTAATGTAATTCCAAATTAATAAGGAGTTGGAATATAATTAATATAACTAATATAACTAATAATTAAATAAAAATTAATAATGTAGTTAATAATAAAACTTTATAATATAAATAATTAAATTAATAATAATAATTAAATTAATAATTAACATTATAGTTAATAATAGACAAGTACATGGGCCAGGGGACCTGCCCGATCCGATAAGCCTAACTTGATAAAAAAATCCTAATAGGATTGAGCTCAGGCATTAATAAATGACCTGCTATGTGGTCCACTCAAATAGATTAATAAACAATCTTTTTTAGGTCCCAATTAATAAAATATATTTTTCTTTAATGTTATATTAATAAATGGGTTGGGATAGATTTGGTTCGACTAGGTCCGATTGAAAAATGTGTCTGTTTTTTTTCCTGATTTGAACATGATAGGCCCGAACCATTTACATGTATAGTTAATAATAAGAATTAATAATTTTAATAATAATTAATAAATTAATTATTTATATAATAATTAATGATTAATATAACTAATAACTCAATTAATAATTAGTAATATGGAGATGGATCCTTATTTGCTCGGTGCTCCTGCTCGGACTGGGGTTTCCGATTCATCTCTTCACTAGGGCTCCTCCCTAGTTTATCATAAGCGAAGACTCCTCCCATGGTGAATCATCTTCATGGGGATAATATTCTTCGTCACTCCTCTTCATGTAGATTAGGTTCATAATCCTATTGTCTATTGTCGGCGGCCTCACTCTGGTGGATCTGGCTACGGTGGGGCAGATCTATACTTTTCGGCTCATATTGATATTGATATTGGGGTTTTGTGTCGATGTTGGTGTCAGATTCTTGGGTGGTTTGGTCATCGTTACTTTCTGTGGGAGGAGTTAGCGGTGATGTCCATTGGTCAACGAGTTCATTTCTCTTCAGATATGGCCTCACTCACCTTTCTTGTGCTACAATGCTGATCGAGGGGTGGGAATCTCGGGTGATCATCCCTTGGATTTGGTGTGATGTTCCTCTCAGATGAAAAGATGTCATCTTGGGAATGCTCTTTCAGCAATGTTGACGTGAGGTTATGTGGCACTGGTTTGAGTAAAGCTATATTTGGTGCGATGTTTGGAATTAGCAAGGAAAACTGGTGTTGGTGGCGGTGACGAACAATTATTTTAGATTTTCCTTTTGGGTGTGTCAATTTTTCTAGGATTATTTCAGTAAGAATTCCCACTAGTTTTTGGAACAACTTTTTTCGTTGGGTTGTGGCGTTCCTGGTAGGCATTGATTTTGTCATGTTGCATTAGCATGCACTGCAACACTTTGCAGGTGTCGCTGGGTGGGCATCCTCAAAAGAGGGATGGGTGTGATGACACCCACCATTCAGCTATCAATCCTCATTGAAGGAAGGATAGATACCCTACCTTTGACATTCTACACAGATTTTTTTGTCTAATTTTGTGATTCATCTGGTTGGAAATGTGGTGTTCTTTGGTTCATTGTCGGTTGGGTGGCTCGAAAGAGGGATAGGTGTGATGACACCTATCATCTAATCATCCCTCCACATTTTAGTGTGGGTGGGATGGGTGCCCTTCCACATTGTGTTCCAGCATGATGCAACTTTTTTGTGTGTTGGGGGGGGACACATCATCTTTGATTGATTCCTATGTTACATCATCTAATAGGGGGATGAGACTTTTACCGATTCCTGACTTGATTTTTTATTTCCTTTGGACACTTGGGGCCATATTAGGACCTTTAGGTCATATTTCTTTAAGGGATATGTGCCTATATCTTGTTATGGGTTCCCTCTTTACCCATTTTTAAAAAGGGGGTTGTTATTTTATTTTCAATAAAGGGGGATTGATCCTTAACCCATTTAAAAAATAATAATATTGTTAATAATAATAGTTACCAATATTAATAATAACTAATAAAATAATGAGTAATATGATTAGTAATTAATTGTAATTAATAATTCATAATTATAAAATTAAAATTAATAATACAATCATTAATAAATAATCATTAATATAATTAAAAATATATTTGATTATTAATATTATTATTAATAATTTAATTAATTATTTTTAATGATTAAAAATAAATAATTAACAATTAATAAGTAACAATAAATTATAAATAACATATGTAATAATTAATAAAATAATTAGTGATTAATAAACAATAAGTACTAATTAATAATAATTAATTAATAATTAACTATATTATTGATTGGTAATTGTTAATATTAAATTATTTATTATTCATTATGTAAGGGATAGAGTTTCTCTTAGGGCCCTAGGATCCAGAGTTTCTCTTATTCCATTGTGTCTCTGGGATATAGGTCATACAATGGGTTTCTTTCTACCTATAAAGAAAGATTTATTCCCTTTTTTATTAATAAAAAGAGGATTTGACCCCAACCCTTTTAAAAAAAATAAAATATTAATTATTAATTACTAATTATGTTATTAGTTATTCATTGTATTGATAAATTAGATAAGGGAGACTTCTTCTTTTACTTTGTATGGCACATGATGTGAGAGAAACTAGGCTCATCAAATAAAGGGTTCTAGTGGAATTTGATCTCAGTGTTATTTTGATTGATAAAGTTATATTATATACGTATGATGATGATACTAATTTGAAGACAGGGTATGAGAAATCATGGTGAGATTTAGGTTAATGACACTGAGTCGATTTCCCATGTGGTGGAGTTGTATCTACAGGGCCCAATGACATAAATAAGATTAAAGTGGTTGAATCGTACAATGGTATCCCATCTCGCATTATTAAAGGCACAATAGATCTCACCCTAAATGGATAGTGAAAATGGGCCTATTATCACTCTTATTTAAGCCCAAATATAATGCATGAAGGCCAAGTATCAAAGTTGCATAAATTCGGAAATCCAATCCACATGGAGAATTATGTAAGTCATCCTTAGAGGCACTAAAGTCAAATACAGTAGGAATAAAAATCATAATCTTCACATTTGGATGCATGTTCTACTCATCCTTAAAGTCAAAAGGGTGTGATAATTTTCTAAAAAATTCTTAATTAGACTTTATCTCTTTTTTTTAAGTTAAAGTAGGTTTGGGATTTATGAATTTATGGTATTAGACCTTTTACATTTTGTATCACCCCTGGCTATAAATAGCTACCCCATGAAATTTTATTCTCATTCAGGTTTGTTTTATTAAAAATCCACGAGTTTGTTTTCTCTCCATTGTGATGAAACCCTTATTACACCCCTTTCTCATGTATATTATTCCCTTTTCAATCTAAAAGTTAGTTTGGTGATCCAAGATCACAAAACCCCCAATTAATATCTCAACCTAAGTGTGTTGTTGTGTGGCTTGACTACCTCATCCCCACCAATTTAGTGTGTTTTCTAAGTAGTAGGTCATGCTCCTTATAACATTATTTGACTAATCCCTCAATTATCCTCAAACCAAATCCTTCATCCACCATCCTACACCGTGAATATCGATGCACCTTGTGCATCTCACATCAACATATTAAGATCAGTGATCCAAGATCACAAAGCCCCCAATTTCATGCCTCAACCCAAGTGAGTTATTATGTGGATTGACCATCACATCCCTCCCCTGAGTGTGTTGATATCATCTATATAAATGGTTAAACATATGGTAAAAATATATTTTAAATAATATATATATTGATTTGAAAAAAATAAGAAAATGGAATTATTAATCTAATAAACCTTTATACATTGAAAAAAAACAATTACAATAATCAATTGAACTAAAAAAATCATGTTAGGCGTGATGATAAACCCACAATGTTATCATTTTATGGACACCATCTATAATTATTCCCCTCTACCCTACACCAACCACATAATTGTCACATCTATTTCTTATAGGGACAATCCATTTTATTTCTCATGTGTGTAAATTTTAGACGACCTTGTCCACATAACCATGATAGATTCGACACTAAAATTGGAAGATATAAAGGGGAATTTGATATTGATACATCTCTAATCAGGATCCAATCTACATTGTAGAAATCTCATGATGTTTTTATTTTGTTCAAAATATCGACATAAAACTACCATGATAGGTGAAGATGGGAACATGTTACAATTACATGTGAGAAAGGAATCTTGTAAGATTAAAATTAACTGAATTCATAGGTGTGATTATCTAACAGAATAGTCATCACCCCACCAACACTGTTCAATGGATCCTGGAACTCTTCAACATCATCCCAGCTTACTATCATATGAAAATGATACACATAGTATGATATATAACAAGTTTTATTGAAATCAATATAGTGACCCAACTTCTTCTTATATGACTGTTACATGATTTTTAAGATAAACAACATAATATGGACAGAATCCAAGATCCAAAGGTTCGTTATCTTGAGAAAATTAGTCTCATACATCACTTTTATATAATAAAACAAAAACTTTATTTAAATACTTATTCTTAATACTCCTAAAATATCTCACATTCTTATTAGTACATTTAATCACCTGAGGATATACATAAAATAAATGGGTGAGCTAAAATCCTTGTAATGAAAAGAATAATATAGAAGGAATGAGAGACAAGAATCAATAGTGCATGCTTGAGCATAATAATAATCATCATTTAATTAGCATGGGATCATCATCGTATGAATGAAGTAAAATTTTGATAAATCCATGGAATGTGGAATATGCATAATAATGAAATATCAAAACATAGAGGCCAAATACCAGACATAGTATTGAACAAATCTAACATCATGTTCACGGATAAAATATGTGCATAAATCATGCCATCATAATTGTGAACAAAGATAACATCATTTCCATGCATAATACACATAATCTCATGAGATATATCACATTAACCAATGCATTGTAGGGATATATAATTCTAATCTCACCTATCACATCATAAAATTCTCGTAATCATGCATTCCACATGGAAAGTGAATATATAAAAATCATTTACATGAAATAAACCCATGGAAAGGGATGGGTATCATAAGGGTGTCATAAATAAAAATTTAGGGAATAACCTTTGGGGTTTTCAAATTAATAATTGGGATCATATTTTTCCATTAAATATCATTTTTCTTTGAAGAATAAACAACTCAACATGAATCAAAGAGATGTTTTCAAAAACAACGTCCATTTTGAAAAAATCATTATAATTGGATTCAAAGTCCTATTTATATGGTAAAAACATGTACATCCCTAAAAAAAGTTAATTGATTCTTAATGGAATATTTAAGGTCAATAGAGGAACATCCATACTGAGAAGTTTTTGAAATAGAATATAACCCAAAATAAGGAATTGGGTTTGAGAATCCCCTTACTTTAAATCCTGCTTTATTTCATCACTTTTCGGCCTCCTAAATAATAAACTTAGGTTTAATAAAACAGGGAAAAATAAGTTAATTATGTTATTTTTTATCACTATTTCTCAATTATAATCATTGGATTATATTTTTTAATTCCCTTTGTTAATGTTGAAATGTTTTGATTTCATATTTTCCTTAAAATACTCCATCTAGCTTTGATTTAATGATGTTGTTTTGTTGATACATATAAATTTTGAAGATTAACTCAAGAATCATATAAATACATATATTTATAAATTTATATATTATAAATAATATATTATAATCATCTGTAAGGATTGTTGATAAGAAAATAATTGGAAACGTCCTCATTGGCGGTTAACCGACCGTTAACATCACATTTTCTAAAGAGAAGGTGCATGATATATATTATGTGCTTGTTAAAATTAAAATTTTAATTGGAAATTAACATTATTAAGATGATGTTAATGTTTGGTTTAATTTTTTTATGAAGGTTTTTATTATAAAATAAAACGAGGATAGGGATTTTAGAAAAGGAAAACAAAATAAAATATGAAAGGACATTACCGCTTTCATGAAGTTGTTTCTTTTATACGAACCTTAACTTCTAGAAATCCTTGAGATTGATTACTCCAGAATGTCCCAAATAATTCTAAGTGAATTTATAGTGATGATTTTGGTAGATATTTGAATTTATTAATTGTAAGGTATGTGGTTTTCTAGGGGAGGGGTGAGGGTTATTTATACTTGAGGAGAGGGGTATTTTAAGGATAGAATTTTGAATAAATTATAATATCCAAGGTAAATGTTTCAATAGTGTTATTATTTACATTATTAATCATATATGAATAAAATAAAATTTATTTATGAATTTAAACTCTTTTATAAACTGAATTCATTAGTTTATTAAAATGGACAATATAAAAAATAAAAATTGTTATTTTAATGGAATACTTTTGACATTAGACTTTGGAAAATATGTTTTTAGGTATAAGAGTCAATTTTATTGTATTTAAATGAATCAATTACCGAATTAAATATTTTTTTTGTTCAATAAAACATTTCTAGAATTTATTATGTCATTATTACATCATTAATTATGTAATTTAAAATACATTGGTTATAAAAGAACTGTATTTTTGCTATTCACCTAAAAATTAAAGTATTTCAGAAAATTATCAAAAAAATAAACCTTAGAAAATTTTGATATATAGATTCTAAAAATGATATTCATTTTATTTAAATAATTTTATAACATAGGTAATTTTAATTTTAATTATAAAAAATTATGATTTTTATGAAATATATTAAAATATAGCTTGTTAAAAATGAGCTTATAGATTATTTGAATTTTTAATATTGATACTTATTTTATATAATTATAATATTTATATTTTATTAAATTAATCATGATAAATATTTTTTATATGGAATTTTATTATTTTGAGGTCAAGTTACTATTCTAACAGTTCAATTACTATTCCCAACAATCACGTTTCTATTCCCAGTAGTAAGGTATTTATTCCAATAGTCATATTACCTCCAATAATTATCACATCATTACTTAATTCCAAATATACTATAATTCCTCCCAAGGTTCTATATTTTCCTTTTCTAGGATTTTTATTAGTTTAATAATATTTTGTTACTTTTCAGTAGTGTTGTTTGTTGGGATGATAATTCTAGAAGATTATGTGATCCAAATTTTCCCATTCTATTTTTCTTATTTTCTATTTTTTTCCTATTGTAATGTTTTTAATTTTCATGGGTTTATCTACTAACTAATTTAATGATCTCTATTAATGAAATAAAGTGTTTCTATTTTCTCTATGTAATGTATGTCTATAATGTTATATAATATAACACACATTTATTTAGGAAAAAATATCTTTTATAAAGCCTGATTTGTTACATTATTCTCCCCTTTAAAAATTTATTCCTTGAATTTTCAACTCATTATCTCAATTTAGAATAGATGAGGATACTTTTGTTTCCTCATTTCCTCTGATTCCCACATTGCCTCTTCATATTAATGGTTCCATCACTTAACTTTAAAAAGGTGAGTTATCTTGTTGTGTAGAACTTTGTCAATATGGACCTAGATATTCACTGATTAATCCTAATAAGAGATTTCATTATTCAGTTATACCAGCTTCAGATTCAGTATATGTGAGGGATCAGGTATAACCTTCCTTAGGAGAGATATATAAAACATGTCATGAAATTGAGACATGTTTGGTGGAAGTTAAAACTGATAGGTCACTGATCCTATGTGATAAAGGATCTCAAAGGAGATAAAGTACCTAGGGATAGGCTTTATTTTCTTTACAAATTGCATGACTCTATTCCATAGTGGTATTTTAAGGAAATTTTTGTTGACAATATCAAACTACAAGTCCCTTCAACGATTTTCAGTATATCTCTTCTATCGACTTTTGAAAGATTTTATATGTTGTTAGACGGATTTAACCTTCTCAGTCATCTCTTATAAAAGATGGGTTCTAAGTAGATTTCATTCACCAACTTTATCCAAACAAGCAGGAGTTATGCAACGCTTCCCATACACAACTTCATATGGAGCCATTTAAATACTCAAGTGGAAGATTTTATTGTATGAGAACTCAACTAATGGTAGATTTCAATCCTATATTCCTTTAAATTTCATTGATGAGGATATTATTATTTCCTCATGTGTCATAATGCTCATTTTAGGTTATCTATCAATTTAGGGGTGATAGGTCATACTAAAATTCAATTCAGTATTCAGAGAGTTTTGAAAAATTATCTTTAATTTAGAAGTTCACCTTGGATCATGATCAAATATGATCAAAAGTGGTTCCTCATGAAACCTCACCGCTTACTTTAAGTATATCTTTGTAAATTTTACAAGTGATAAATCTTCCTGAATAGTGATGAATTGGGTTGTCTTGGTAAGTTAATCCACCACAACGCATATTACATTTCTTTCTCTAGATTTATTCAGTAGACCAGTGACAATTTCCCTAGTGATGTTTTCCCATTTCCATGTCAGTATGGGAAATGGTTGCATCATCCTCTTGGACTCCTGTTGCTCTACTTTAACTTGTTTGAATACTAAGCACTTTGAGGTGTACTCAGTGATCACCTTCATTTTGTCCCACTATAATTGCTCTCAAATATCTTGGTACATCATGGTACTTTAAGGATGGGTAGAGAATGATGAGCTATGTGTATTTCCCAATAGATCGTTCGTTATCTCAGGTGATTGAGGCCTAAAATGTGTAGTTCCAAACTGAATGAAACCATCTTCATCAATGTGGAATTAATGAAGCTTGTTATCCTTTACCTATTTCACCTTATTTTGAAGCTCTAGATCATCCCATTGTACCTCCTTGATATTCTCTTTGATAATTTCTTGGGAAATCATTTAGGAAAGGTAGTAGCATTCTATGTTTTTATGATTTCTAGATTCATTCTCTTTATATCCATGAAGATAGGGTCTTTCTCAATCCACATCATGGATAGATTAGTAGGTTCTTTTCTACTAATAGAATCAACTAACTTATTCGCCTTTCCAAGATGGTAGTGAATAGAGAAATCATAGTCCTTGATCAGCTCTAACCATCTTCTTTAACCCATGTTCAAATCTTTATATGTGAATATATACTTTAGACTCTTGATATCTATATATATTTCATGCTTCTCACTAAAGAGGTATTTTTCCAATTATAGTTTTATTGAGAACTCTACCTCACGATATGGGAAAAGGTTGGGTAAATCTTTAGGAAATACATCAGTGTATTCCCTCATGGTGTGAATTTCATCAAGGTTGATACTTTCCATAGACTCAACCATTTGGGAAAGTTTTTCTTCTTTGTTTAGTATCAACACCCACACAGTTGAAGGATTTTTCAAATGAGATTCATGATCATTCTTACATTTTTACAGGAGCATGGTGTGGTTCATAATATAGAGATATATTTCCTTTTATTTATATTTTATGTGAGCTCTATATAATGAGTGTTAATCCATTCCCATTATAGTATCAAATTCCACCAAGGGAAGGATCATGGAATTCTCTGGAAGAATCTTCCCATATATGCTAATAGGAGAAGATTCTGACACTTGGGTTGGATTGATCAAACCACAATGTGTTTTTAGAGATATCTCTAATTAAAGGTATTGGGGTTTTTATTCAACAGTTCTAAAAAAAATACATGATATAAAGGAATGCGTAAAACTAGAATCAAATAAAAAATTCCATTCTTGGGTGAATAGTAAGTGCACCTTATACGACATGATTTTCATGTTCCACATCAGTGGTAGTAGTTGTATAATATGTCCCTTTATCATTTGGATTTTGTGGTTTCTGATGCTGATTACCCTCAAAGATTTGTGGTTTAGTGCACTGGATTCTATAGTGCCCTTGCTCCCCTACAGTTGAAGCATTGAACCATGTGCGGTTCCTTCCTTCACTCCATCACATTGGTCAACTTATTCAAGAATATTTAACATTAATGAGCTTCATGGCCTTCTCTTCCACACTTGAATCATTACCCTGTTAATTTGAGATAATACCCATGATGTTTCTTCCCATATTTTTGATATGTTAAATATTTTTGACATGTTAGTGGATAGATGTTATTTCCTCCTTTGTCATTCGATCTACTATATTGAAACTCTCGTTTATTTATTATATTCATAAACATGGGACCATTCACTAAAATTATTCTCTACTTTGATATCACATAAAACTAATTCTTCATAACTCCCAAAGTCTCATATATCTAGATCCTTTCTGAGGGGTTATTTTAAACCACAAAAGAATCTATTTATTTTTCCATCATTGCTAATAAAAAACCTGAGATGTATCTTATAAGCCTAGTGAAATTTCCCATGTAAGTCACAACAGATTCACCATCCTTTTTCTTAAGATCTAGGAATTCTATATCCATATTTGTTCGAATATTTCAAGGGAAATACTTGTTATGAAATAATTTCTCAAAGTCTTACCACTCTATTTCTTTCATTTCATCCTTCAGCTTGGTATTATATATCAACATCCACTATTCATCATCCTCTCCATCTAAAGGATAGAAATCCAAGGCGGATTTCTCCTTCTTGGAACAATAGAGCATAGAAAATATCTTCTCCATTGTTTTAATCAATTATTTTGCAACAAGTGGATTGGAATATCCACTAAACTTTAGTGGTCATTATTGTATAAATTACTCGATGGCTAGTTTCTTCTTCTTGGTTGAATGTGGATGTTCCATGATTCAAGTTATTTTTCATAGCCTGAGATAGGTAGGTAACCATCACCATGAATTTTTTATCTTCACCTATCATTGTTTTAGGGATGTTGTTCAGACAATCATTGCATTATCCCTCCCATGTGTTGTTGGTTTGGTTTCTCCTGATTCCTGTCATTTTCTGAAATATAAAAGGTTTGAACAAAATGTAAGCCCAAAAATCCTGAATAAATAATTTATTATTTTGGGAAAAATATTTCTAAATTCATATATTATGGGATCTCAATGTTTGGCCTTTTTCTCAAATGATTCTTCTAGGACCAAGAATTAATTTAATTATATATCATTCATAATGGTTTGTATAATGTTTGTGATTAACCGAAGCATAACACCAAGAGTTTCAAACCAAGAATTCATCAAGGCCTATTTTTCATATACTAGATGAAGATAAAGTTAATACTCAATCCACCCTTTTGGGTTATTACCCCTAGGTACATATGTATCCAATCCATATCCACTTGTAGTATTAAAATAGGGAATTTATTGCTCGAAAACCACAAGCTCTTGGACTTTACCAAAATATAGGATGTTTACCAATACTGGAACTTGTCCTTATGGCTTTCACTAATGTTTTCTAATCCTAATTCCCAAATAAATTTAAATTTTCTCTAATACTAACTATAGTGACCCAACTTTTTTTACATGACTATTACATCATTTTTAAGATAAACAACATAAAAGTGATATAATCCATGATATAAAGTTTTAGTATCTTGGGAAAATTAGGATCATACATCACTTGTACATAATAAACATAAACATTATTTAAATCCTTATTCTTAATACTCTTAAAATTTATCTCGTTCTCCTTAATAAATTTAATCACCTAAGGACATACATCAATGAAAGGGGTGAGATAAAATTCTGATAAGGTAAGGAACAACATAGAAGGAATACGAGACATGAATCAATAGTGCATGGGTGGACATAATCATCATCATAATTTCACAAGCATGGGATCATAATTGTAATCATGAGGGAAACATTTGATAAAGGAATGAAATTTGGAATATTCATAATAATGAAACATCATAACAAAGTGTTCAAATACCATACCTAGTTGTGAGCAAAGCTAGCATCATTTTCACACATAATATATGTGCATAAATCATAACATCGTAATTGTGAAAAAATATAGCATCATATTCACACATAATACACATAATATCATGAGATATATCATATTACCCAATACATTGGAGGGGTATATAATTTTAGGCCCGCTCTTCAAGTCATAAAATTCTCATAATCATGCATGCCACTTGGAAAGAGAATATATACCAATCATAGTCATGAAATAAACCCAGAGAAAGGAATAGATTTCATAATGGTGTCATAAATCATACATTAAGGAATAACCTTTCGGGATCCCAAATTAATAAGGGGTTATAATTATGCATAAAATATCATTTTTATTTGAAGAAGAAACAAATCAATAAGAGTCAAAGAGATGTTTGCAAAAATAAACTATTTTTAAAAAAAAATATATAATTGTCTTAGAAGTCCTTTCAACATTGTAAAAACATGTATATCCCTAAAAGGAAAAGTTACAGAATTATGAAAGTATGTTGTAAGGATAATAGAGGAACATCTATATAGAGAATGATGTGAAAGAGAAGATAACCCAAAAATAAGTAATTGGGTTTGAGAATCCCCATACCTTAAATCCCGCTTTATTTCACCTCTTTTCCGCCTCCTGAATAATAAACTTATGTTTATTAAAAATGGAACCATAATTGAATTATGTTCATTTTTTTCACTATTTATCAATTATAATAATTGGATTATATTTCTCAATTCCCTTTTTAATGGTGAAACATTTTGATATCAAGATTTCCTTAAAATATCTCATATTGCTTAGATTTAACAATCTTGCTTTGTTGTTACCTATAAATTATTAAGATTAACTCCAAAAGATTAGAAATACATATATTTATAAATTTATATATTATAAATAAATTATTATAATCATCTCTAAGTGTGGTGATAGGAAAAGAATTGGCAGTGTCCTTGTTGGCGGTTAACCTACCGTTAATGGAACATTATCCAAAGAGGAGGTGAGATATATATATTATGTTCTTGTTAAAAATAAAATTTTTATAGGTCATTACCATTATAATATAATTTTAATTTAATATTTAATTGTTTTAATAAGTTTTTTATTAGAAAATAAAAGGATGATAGGGAGTTTAGAAAAGGAAAATAGAATAAAAGACAAAAGGACATTAACTCTTTCTTGAAGTTGTTCCTTTTCGACGACCCTTAAATTCTTAAAATCATGGAGTTTGATTACTCCATAACATCCCTAAGGATTATAAGGGTATTGAGAGTGGGGATTTGGGTAGAGATTTAGATTTGGTAAGCGGAAGTTAAGTGGTTTGTTAAGGGAGGGTGAGGGGTTATTTATACATGAGGAGAGACGTATTTTCAAGATAAAATATTAAATAAATTATTATATCCAAGGTAAACCTTTAAATAGTGATATTTTTGAAATTATGAATCATATATAAATAAAATAAAATGTATTTAGGACTTTATACCCCTTTATAAATCAAATTCACTTGTTTATTAAAAAAGAAGGTGGAAAAAATGAAAAATTGTTATTTTAATGGAATACTTTTGACTTTAGACTTTGGAAAATACTTTTTAGGCTTGGAAAACATTTTTATTGTATTTAAATGACCAGTTTATCACATTTAATATGTTTTTTATCCATCCAATATTTATAGAATTTGTTACGTCATTATTACATCATGAATGCTGTAATTTAAAATAAATTAATTACGAAAAAAACTATATTTTTACTATTCACCTAAAAACTATAGTATTTCATAAAAACCCTTTAAAAAATTTGAAAAGGTGATAAAAAAAATGATATTCATTTATTCAAAATAATTTTATAACATAGGTAATTTTAATTTTTTACATAAAAAAATATGATTTTTATGAAATACATTAAAATATAATTTATTAAAAATGTGCTTAGAGTTTCATTAATTTTTTAATATTGATATTTAATTAATGTAATTATAAAATTTATATTTTCTTAAATTTTTCATGATAAATATTATTTATATTACATTTTAGTATTTTGTGGTCAAATTACTATTCTAATGATCAAATTGTTATTTCAATGGTCACATTACTTCCTATAAATACCACTTCATTCATTCTTTGAACATCCAATATAATTCCTCTCATGGTTCTATATATACCTTTTCTAAGATGTTAATTGGTTTATTAATATTGTGTTTCTTTTCCATAGTGTTGTTTGTGGGGGTGATAATTCCAATAGATCAGGGTGGTCCAAATTTTCTCATTCCACTTTTCTTATTTTTTATTATTTGTCTCATTGTAATGTTTGGAATTTTCATGGGTTTAGTTGTTAACTAATGTAACGATCTCCATTAATAAAATAAAATGTTGTTAGTTTCTATGTGTGCTATATGTGTATAATGCTACATAATACAACACGTTTATTCAGGGAACAAATATCTTTTATAAAGTTTGCGTCATGCTCATTTCATGAAAAATTTGAAGTATCGATGGCCTTGCAGTAGTTCTTTGTAAATATCCTTTGATATATCAATAAAGTATTTAAAACATCTATAAAATGCTTGAGAAACAATCCATGTGATTGGTAATTTTCTAACCCTTTTGAAGATGTTGTTGATGCAATCAACAATGATTGTAGTCATGTGCTCATATATCTTCCCTTCATCAAATTTTAAATATCATTTTTTTTCTTTGGAATGTGCATCATGTAATTATAGACATCCTCAATCATTCCTCATATTTCTTCCAATATTTGAAGGAAAACCTATTGTTTTGGTTTGTATGTTGTAAAGGGATGGAAGAAAATTTTAAACTACCCAATAATTTAAAATAAGTATAGGTACTAAATGGGTAGAAGATGTGATCCAATACCTAATTTGATGATTACTTTTTTCACATTGTCAGTGTGAACGTTTTTTCATACATTTCGAGTAATATGTCTCATGTAGTAATGATGGTAGGCATTGGTGGGTAAGTCAACTAGCATCTGTAATATTCAGTGCTTCCTTGATAGTGTGATGAAGATTTGAAATAAGGCATATTTCTTGTCTATCGGTGAAATGAACATGATATAAAAGATATAAACCAACTCCAAGAGTCTATATTTTCTTTCACTAATATTGAAAATGTCAGTGGAAAAGAACATCTATTTCTATCATGAGTGGGGACAATCAAGAGAACTCAATTGCAATTTCCATATAGGAAAGTGTCGTGCACTTGTATGAATTGTTTTTAGTGAAGGAAAGTTATGATGCATGGGAGAAAGACCTAGAATAACTGATTAAATTGGACTTTTTTTTTCAGTGACATGATTGTGCACCACATGCTCTATTATTTCAAATTGATAAACAACATGGATATTTTGAACCAATCACTCGATCAAATAAGGTAACGCTAGAAATAATGTTTCTTAGTCTCCATAAACCTTCTCAATAGATTTTTATTTTTCAAGTGGTGCCTTCTTGTATGAGATTTTGTATCCATATTTACTCTCCGTGTGTTCCTATAATAACTCAACATGAACATCCTGGTGAACTCTGATCATACTAATAATAATGAAGCGACTGAATGTTGAGTTAATGTGTCTCTGATCTTGTATCAACCTCAGATTCAAACAGGTGTGTGGTCTATAAAATTTTGTAGTTTTTTAATAAGTTTAATTTCTAACAAGCGTAGTTCGCAATCACATCTTGCACATGTCACCATACTATTGAAATTTTATAGAAAATGCCGATCTCGTAGAGTCATATTTGAGATAAATGTAATATGTCTTCACATGGTAATGATTTATAACTGTCTTTAATGACTCTTTTATCTCAAATTGTGTTCCAACATATAATTCATCATCAATCCCTACAATATTGCTTTCTTGGAGAATACTTAGGAAACTCGGTTGTCCATGTCACTGCATCCCAATCAAACTCAAGCACCACTAGTGCAATATCATGTGATGTTTTCACCGATTATGCATGTTGTCTTTTTGAATCATCTACCAGCATCGTTTTGCGTTCTTTGTCAGATATTTCTTCATCCACAAAATCATTTTTCAGCACTATCTTGTGTTATTTATCAAATACTTCTTAGTCCTCAAAATCATCATCATAGGAATCATTGATCGAAACCATAAGTGGATCAGCCTCAACAACAAATATTATAGGAACATCTACAGGTACTGTCATTTGAAATTTTTACTCTTCTCTACATGTATTATCTTCACCCAATCCACCTCAAACAATCAATTCTCATGTAAACACGTTCACTTCATCAAATCCATCATCGTATAGTATGTTTTTTTCGATTTGGGTGGTATCTTCAATCGTACTAACCTCAACATACAATCTCATCACACTTAGTCATTCGTGCTCTTGATATGTATCATAATCAAGCCTCAAATCTTCACCATTGATCAAAAGATGACACGTGTGATATATATTATCTTGAGTTTAAGGGAATCTATAAATGGTATGTGATATATATTGATTCTCAGCAAGCTTCAATTGATCATGAATTTTACTTTTAATTGTGTTTATCAAATCACATCTTATAAGATTTGTTAATCTTATAGAACCACTAATATAAGATATCTCATACTCGTCTTCAACTATTTCACCACCATGATATACAAATGCACACAAGTGTTTCATCATATTTGTAAAACTGTTAATTGAAATTAAATTATAAGTGAAATACACACACTGACATTTCTTCAAACAAAACTAAAATCAACTAACATTACATATACATCTTAACAATATAAATTAATTTTACTATTATAATTGTAATTAAATATTATTATTTCGATTATATTTTCACTAATAAGTAGAAAATAGTCACCCTCTTGCATTTTAATTTAAAATATTCTTGATATTTTATTTACATGCATTCCTGGTATTGTAATATTTATCTCCTCTATTTGTACAAATCTGATATTGTCTGTTTACTTCTATATCCAAAATACAATATTTTATGTATATTTTCACCATACCCCTTTCCATTCAAAAATTATAAATAGTTAGTTTTGTTCCTTATCTTTCAAAAAACATACCTTAATTTTATACTATTCATGTGATACACATCAACTAACCAATTACAAAACCCATCGGATCATCAACCGTCATTTTTACTATGTAATTAGTTATTAATATTTAATTGAATAACCATGTAGTAATTTTTATATATACCAAATATTTTCTAATTGTATGGAATTAATAATTTTTCATAAAATAAAATTATTACACAACTAAAAAAATTACTCAAAAAACTATATCAGGTCGGGATATAATTTACAAACTATGGCGTTTTCATTTTTTCAATTAAATTTTAATCATGTGGAAAGAAATTGTAGCTAGCTCAGCAGCAATGATATCATTACATAGTATTACAATGAACTACCATTGAAAACAAATACACACAAGCCATAAATAAAGCAGTCCAGTTAAATGTAATCAATGTCCAAATTGGCATCCAATTCAATAAAGATACAACCAAAGGCAAATAAAAATGTGGCGGAAAACAAAAAAAATTCTATGATTCTGAGATTTAGTAGCAGTTAATCAAGATATCTAAGGCCATTAAAGGTGAAGAAGATACAATATAGGCCCTTCAACAAATTTTCCAACTCTGCAGCAACTCCTCGCAGATGGACAAGAAACACCACACTGCACTCAATGGGTAATCTGAAACTGCAAAAAAACACGCTACCAATTCTCTAACACAAACCATAATTCAAAAGATAGACACAAAATAGACTAATAGTTACTTATCATCAACTTACTTGATATATAATCATCTGTATAATCCTTGTTGATTTTCCTATGGGGCATCACACCCACCTTACCAACAAAAAAATTACACTGCCTCAACGTCTCAATAACTGAAAATTAAAGCAGGATTTTGTTGAAACGATACCACAAAATCAAGAGTTTCACTATTATTCATGGCGCATAAGTAGTCCTTCATTTCAACGGATTTTTTCAGAACTATACGAAAAACCTGAAAGGCACGAGGTATCTTAAAATCACAGCAATAGACTGTAAAACAGGGTGGTGAAAATCACTCAAAACACACCTATTTTGCAAGAGTTCACCAGAAAGTATTGGGTGACTGGGTTCTTGATCATTCATAGAAGCTTTTCACGGTTTCCCGAAGCAGATACACTATGTTTTTGTAGCAAATTCACTACAAAAATGATTCAAAATAATGAAAGGGGTGACCAAACAGGAAGACAATTATTTTGGAATTGTCCACGCTTACACATAATGCCATAGAAATGCTTGGATGTCCTCATAATCCGAACATGTGGCTTAACATCAAAGAGAACACCCTTTAGGGTTCTCACCTAGACTTCTCTCACCCTGCTAGAATTTTGAGTGGACTATCGAGGATAGATAATAAAGCCTGCACAAATAACACAATATGAGGGAATTTAGAAATCATTAAAAAATAAAATAGAAAAAAACAGAGAAGCTATAAAAGGATGGAAAAGGGATTCGGGGATACTGGTTCATATCAAACTAATGTTTCAATAATTCATTTATCTTGGGACTGTAATTTTTTACCAACATGGGATTTTTTAAAAAACATTTATTTAATTTGGAAAAAGAGAAATCTGGATAAAAAAAATGTTGAAGGGATCCAATAGAAATACAAAATGATGTTACGATATCTAATATAACAATTGAAACATCCAATACTATGTATTTCCAAGATCAGGTGGAAAAGCCTTGGAAGATTTATGTGCAGTGCAGGGAGCTAATTTTTCACATTTTATTCAAAAAATATTGGGCTCATGTCTCCAATCAGAAGTTAACAGAATCCTTTAAAAATAACATCCATGAAGATGTTGGTGTTCACAAGGAAATGACACCACACTTCTCATGTGCTTCCTGGACTCCTAAGATGGAGTCAACAAAATTATATTTTGTTCTTGTGAGACAGACTTCTTAGAAAATGTCTTTTGTCGGTTTAACACGAGATTTAGTGACTTCATAGATATATGATAAAAATATTTAAAGCAATTTTGGTGTCTCTACCATGAGTTTATCCATTCTAAAAAAACTGAGGGTGGGATTATTTCTCTTATTCCTAGATAAGAGAAAAATTTACCATCTCAATTTTCCCAGAAACACCCATAGGTGAAATAACACTCCCGGTTTTCCATTAAATTCACATTGACTGGTTGATACAAAATGAGGCCTCAGATTAGCAACAAATCATTATGTATTTATGACCGAGGTTTTACTGGGCCCTCGTGGTCATAACTGCCAATGCCAGCTCGAAGAATTTCTCTCCCATTCTCATTAAGAGCCATAAACTTGTGGCCGCAGGTTCAGACAATGTCATAAATGTCCACATAGGGGTTTAAAATAATTGGTCTAGAAAAGAATAGAGCCACAAGAGGGTGGGAAAGTAGTGGAGGAAAGAGAAATTGGATCCCTTCAAGAGGAAGATAACTTGTAAAGCTTTATAGGTCAGTTATCTCAATAGTAAAGGGCATGTATCCTCAAAAACTATGTTGTTGGAAGGGATAAAAGATTGGACATCAATTCCAGTATTAATTAAAAGATGAGCCAACCATAATTTATGTGAAGGGGTTGCAATGGGAACGAGGGATTTTAGTTCAAACATAAGAATGAGAGCTCAGTGTTAGGAAATAGGCAGACTTGCAGGAGTTGATGAATAGGAAAGTATATAAGGCCTTTGATCCCCTTAAAAAACAATTGAAAATATATAATATCCAAATGATATTCTTATTAAACCAATCTGTAAAAAACAAAAAACATACTTACAAGGCAGTTTTTACAATACAATATCAGGTCATACCAATCTCAACAAAATACTAGTCACAATACCAGGATCGAGGGAATTCTTGAAAAAAAAGCAAAACACTAAAGAATTCCACAAAACTTTTATCCCAAAAACAGTGCTATGCACGTATTCAGAAGTTCCCTCACCTGATAAACGATATCAGGCCTGTAATCTGCAGGGTTCTTTCCATGTCTCTGAAGAAAATTGGAATGGTCATCAGAGTTCAAAATCTGGAAAGTCTGCATGAACCAACATGGAAAATTAAAATCATTAAGTAGACAAAGGAATCCCATAAATTGAAATGATAACATGCACTACACAAAAAAGAAGAAAGACGTAGAAGAATGTGAAAAATAATATGCAAAATTCCTAAAACTTTCCACCCTAAAGAAAAAAAACTATAAAGAATTCCAACACACGAGACATTGAAAAAAATAATTTGTGCACCTTTATAACTTTTCCAACTTCCAATGATTACTTTTCAAGGAAAAATATGGCCCCGGCTTTGTGGTGGCTTCAGATGGGGCAACCGGAATATCATGAAGTTCATCCACCACCCCTCCTCCTCTTTGATGCTATATTCTATATCTTCATTGCCTTGGTTCGGCTCCTTCCACGGGCGCTTCAGCCCATTGGCTTTGAAGGCCTGTACCATATATTAGAACACACTCCAGTAGAGACAGGTATATCAAATGGAATAATAGGCCAAAGTAGGGAGGAGAAAGGAAGCTGACTAAACCTCGCTTGAAACAGGATTTTCAAATAAGGGTGTGCGGATTTTCTAAAACCTACCAAAACCATTGTTAACCAAAATAAACTGATAAATTAACCGAACCAACCGAGAGTCGCATGAAAATACGAGGTGCTAGGAGTATAAATGTGTTCAATCTAAAAAGATAACTGGGATTTCAATAGATAGATACAGGATAAAGAACAGTACATAAATATGAGACCATCAAAAAAGATAAAACAATCAATAAAAAAATTAAAAAAACTTTTAACTGATTAAGAGGTGTTAGAAAGAGAGATTTAGGGGGCAGTGGGGAGAAAAAGAAAGAGAAAAAAATACATAATGTGCTGGCAGAAGAAAGGAGGGATCCTTCATGTTTGGTTCACTTCAACAATGCATGGCCACACACCCAACAAATCCCTAAATGTTGCATCAACATAGAACCCTGTGATCAGCAAAACAAGATATCCTAACTCAGACGAAATCAAACGTCAACACCACTAATACCAGTTCATTCCCGAAAACACAGGAGAGGATCTGTTCACGGGTAAAGGTAGGGGAGGTTCCGAGTGTAAGAAAGAGAAGGTGTGATGGGGGTGCGATGGGGGTGCGAAAAGAAAGGATTTTCACATATATCTCTACCGAGGAGATTAGGGGTGCTTAACAGGCTAGACTAGTGAAAACCGAACTAAAGCCCGCATTTTAAGGGCTAAGAAATTTCCAGCGCATTTAAGCCAGCATTAAATAAGTCTAATCTATGGACAGGATTGGCCTGTGGGCCGGCCATCATTGCATAATGTTCTTTAAAAAATTCCAAATAACAACTAATACACATATCATCCATAATTAATATTTAATTTATGAAATAAATTATCACTACTTACTGGGGGAATAAAGCACTGCATCAACTAAATTACACATATAAACCACATGAAAGAAATATTCCTTTAATTACACCAGAAGAAAACATCTATAATAAATACTATTTATGACTGAAAGTAAAAACTACGTGAAAATATTTAATTAAAACCACGTTGTTGTCACATTGCAACCAATATAATGTAAATCAAACTAAGTAATAGATAAAATTAACATAACACCTAAAAACATTTTTCACAGATAAAAACATGTTTGATGTATCATTTAAAATAATAAATTAAACTTAAAATGAATCAAACAAACCAAAAAAATGACAAACAAACATGTTTTCATGTTGATGTTGGAATAATGTATCAAACAAAAGTAAATTTGGTTCCTCAGAGTAAATTAAGAAAACATTCAGACCAAATAACAATCAACAAAAAACATAAATCAAACGAATAATTTTTTTAAATACATTCAAATATACAACTATTTTATTCGACCGTCAAATATAAAAAACATAAAAATACTAATTATTGAGAATGAAATAAGAACTCCTATTTTAGGAGTGACCATATACTTCCACGAATGGAAACAAGGAATCACAGGACTGTATCTATCTCAAAAAATGGAAAATCAAATGAATTAAGATTTGACAGCAGCAATATAATGAAAAAATAGGGAATCACAAACTATGTCTAACCTGAAGAGGTGAAAGGAGGAGGAAGGTAGTCAACAAAGATTAGGGTTTATCCCTATCACTTGGTTGCAGCTTATCCAAAATCCTATTTGAAAACCTGTAGTGGGGAAACAGGAAGGGTTAGGAAGATTAAGATAGGGTTTGGGTCAGACGGATTTATACAAAGAGGAATGCTCCAAACAGTTTCTATGAAAGAAGTGTGGATCCAGTGGGTACGATGGGATGGCCCACTACAATAGGAGAGGGAGCATCAAGATGGCAGAAGGAGGGAAGGGAGTTGGAGTGGCTTGAAATCTCCAGGTGGTAGATGGAACGATGGAGAGAGTGGGATGAGGGAGTGGGGGAGTGTGGGACTGCGTGCAATGTGCGAGGGAATGGCAGGAGGTACCGCGGTTTAATATGGTTTATAAAAAAATAAAAGGGGGGTGCAATGAGAATCAATCTTTTTTAAAATCAATCTAATTTTTTATGGGGAAGTGCAGAACACTAAAAAAATCAATCTAGTTGTTTTTATAATACAAGAATTATTTGTTTTTGTTTCATTGAAGTGATTTTTAAGATCCTCTAAATATGAAACATTTAATGGAATTCAATGTTCACTTCATCACCTATATCAAATCTTTCTTGATCGAATTCATTTTCAAAATGTTTCTATGAATAATATGTTATGTAAAATATTAGAAAAAATTCATGGAATAAAAAGTTATAAAGTTTCAATAATTTTAAATGCTTAATTCATATCTGTCAAGTCACGAACCAAGTTGGGGCACCATCCGACCCGACGCCAGACGTGGTCTACAGCAAGGCCTGAGGGGTGTTCCCAATCACCACGGGCTGCCACAAGTTCCCGGGTATCTAAATAAAACATGGGAACAATTTACCCGAATAAAAAAACACAAAACCAACAACAAGATGAATAAATTCAAAACTAAAATCAAATATCCAAACATGCCCTTAAACTAGGGTCAAAATTAAACTTTACAACTTGAACCAAAAACCCAAAGGGAACCACAGTAAGGGAAAAATTAAAAACACTATCTCAAACCTCCATGAAACATGAGGTGCAACAACCTCAAGCCACGTTCACCAAAAATCATTTTAAACATTACTCGCATAGGTTACACACTCAATTAAACTATATGCACATCTTAAAGAGATTAATAATTAAACAAACCACAACTTACGAACAAAAATACCATTTTTAAATAAGACGCAACCAAAAACATTCTCCAAACACGATTCACACCATCGATATAATTTAATAAACTATTTAAAAAATTTAGAAAACAATGACTAAAGGGTAACACAAGACCTTTCCCACAAAACCCACTCAAAAATATATTTTATGATCAAACGCACACCAACACAAGTCTAAAATTCAATTTTCAATTCTTGTACTTTTTAATAAACCAACTACGCGATTTAATAAAACACTATGTGATGACACAATGTGGATTTTTATAAAAAACGCACCATATCTCATATGAACATACCACTTCAAAAATAAAACGCATAATAAACACTCTTAAAACTATTTTCGCAACACATAAACCATTTAATAAATTAATTACACACTTAATAGGACATTTCCAAGGCGCACAACAATGTTTTAACACAAAACTACTGTCAAATGATTCTCTTTAAAATTCAACACACACTAAAATATTCTCCACACCATTTTCATCACTTAAACAATTTGACAAATCACCTATGAAGTTCAATAAATCATTTTCACTATTTAATAAATTCATTACTCAATTTATAAAACAAATAAAAATAAATTATTTAACATTATCCATCACAAAAAGTGGACTCCATGCCACAAAATTAAATAAGCGAACCAATTCATCAATTGCTAAAAACTAACTTTTCACCAAAGAATCAATTTAAATAATATTCTAATTTAATTAAACTTACAAATTAATTCATCCATTAATAATAAAACGTGGAACCACCTCAGTGTAGAGAATCACAAGATTTTGGTGTGAAACTGTCACCGAACGCCAAAAGCACCATGAATGACACAACTAGAATCTAAAAACAAAACATCAGACCATTTACACCATAATCGAACCAAACTAAAACCCAAAACCCTAACCTCAACTTAATCAAATTGAAATAACGAAAAACTGAGGTATATCGCACCTACAGAAAGGGGTCTGAGAGGCTGCCCGGAGCTCAAAAAAGTCTACCAGAGGTGTGCGGCTCCAGAAAAATGGTGTCGCTGGAACTTCAGCCGGACAAACAAGGGGGCGTGTAGCTAGAAGAGGGGCTATCGGGTCTTCGGTCGAGCCAAGGAGGGGGGCACCGGACCTTCTGGACGAGGGTAATGCGAACAACCGGTGTTGAATCCGGCTGGAAAGAGGGTGCACGACGATTCGGTGCAACGGAGGATGCCATCGGGGTGGAGCCAGACAGGAGAAGGAGGGCGACAGGGCGGCGCCAGACATGAGCAGGAGGGGTGGGTCGTGTTGGTTCAGTTCACCAGAGAAGGAGGAGGATGACCGGCTGGAGGGAGAAAGGGGAGGGCAGGCCGCGGCTAGGGTTAGGAGGGGCTTGTGCAGCACGACGAACCGAAGGTGGGGAGGAAAACGCGACGGGATAGAGGGGAGAACAAGATAGAGAGAGAAATAGAGAAAAAAAGAGGGGAAAAGAAAAAAAAAGATAATATAAATAAAATAAAAATAAATCAAAACTCAGAAATGGAACATAAGCCATTCTAAAAAAAATTAATAAAATTGATAATCAAACATTCTCAACCAAATTGAAATATTAACTGAAATAATCCTAACAATAATAACCCAATTGAAATATTAACTCAATTGATAATGATACTAATAATAAAACTAAAACAATATAACCAACCGATATAATAACATTATTTATTGAAGACAAACAATGTTCATCGTCGTGCGCCCGCAAAAGAACTCAATTTTTTCTAAATTAAAATCGGGTCAAACTGAAGCTTAAAAGCATGACCAAAAATAATTTAAATTAAAATGAAGTGTCGGTTAGGGTGTGACATGTCGTATTGCAACCTGTATAATGGAAATCAATATAATTAATAGATAAAATTAACATACCATGTAAAAACATTTTTCATAGATAAAAACGTGTATGATGTATCATTAAAAATAATAAATTAATCTAAAACTGAATTAAACGAACCAACAAAAATATCAGACAAACATGTTTTCATGTTGATGTTGGAAGACTGTATCAAACAATAGTAAATTTGGGTCCTCGAAGTAAATTAATAAAACCTTCAGACCAAATAACAGTCAACAAAAAACATAAATCAAACGAAACATTTTTTTTAACAATATTCAAATATACAACTATTTTATTCAAAAAACAAATATAAACAACATAAAAATTCTAATTATTGAGAATGAAATAAGAACGCCTCTATGAGAAGGAGGAGTGAGCATATACTTCCACAACTGGAAACAAGGAATCAAGACACTGTATCTTTCTCAAAAAATGGAAAATCAAATGAATTAAGATTTAAAGACAACAATATACTGAAAAAATAGTGAAACACCAACTATGTCTAACCTGGAGAGGTGAAAGGAGGAGGAAGGTAGTCAAAAATGATTAGGTTTTATCCCTCTCATTTGGTTGCATCTTATCAAGAATTATATCTGAAAACCTATAGTGGGGAAAAAGTAAGGGCCAGGAAGATTATGTTAGGGTTCAGGTTGGATAGATTCAGACAAAGAGGAAAGCTCTAAAGTGTTTCAATGGAAGAAGTGCAGATCTGGTGGGTATGATGGGATGGCCCACTACAACAGGAGAGGGGGATTGAGCTGGAAGGAGGGAAGGGAGTCGGAGCAGCCCGAAATCTCTAGGTGGGAGGTGGAATGGCAGAGAGAGTGGGGGGAGGGAGTGGGGAAGAGTGGGATTGCGTACGATGTGCAAGGGAAGGGAGGGAGGTACCGCTATTTAATATGGTTTGTAAAAAACAAGGGGGGGGGGGGTAGAATGAGAATCATTCTTTTTTTAAAATCAATCTAATTTTGTACAGGGAAGTGTAGAAGACTCAACAAAAATCAATCTAGTTGTTTTTATAATACAAACATTATTTGTTTTTGTTTCATTGAAGTGATTTTTAAGATCCTCTAAATATGAAACGTTTTATGGAATAAAATGTTCACTTTATCACCTGTATCAAATATTTCTTGATCAAATTCATATTAAAAATGTATCTATAAATAATATATTAAGTATAATATTAGACAAAATCCCTGGAGTAAAAAGTGATGAAGTTGAAACATTTTTAAATGCTTAATTCATATCTATCAAATTACAACCAGTACAATGGAAATCATACTAATTAATAGATAAAATTAACATAACCCGTAAAATCATTTTTCATTGATAAAAAACACATATGATGTATCATTAAAAATAATAAATTAAACTTAAAATGAATTAAAAGAACCTACAAAAATATCAAATAAACATGTTATCATGTTGATGTTGGAATACAATATCAATCAAAAGTAAATTTGGGTCCTCAGAGTAAATTAAAAAAAGATTCAGAAAAAATAACAATCAACAAAAAACATAAATCAAACAATTTTTTTTTAAATACATTCAAATATACAACTATTTTATTTGGCCATAAAATATAAACAACATAAAAATATTGATTATTGAGAATGAAATGAGAACGCCTCTCGGAGAAGGAGGAGTGAGAATATACATCCACAGTTGGAAACAAGGAATCATGACACTGTATCTATCTCAAAAAAAGGAAAATCAAATGAATTAAGATTTAACAGCAACAATATACTGAAAAATAGGAAAAAAACTATGTCTAACCTATAGAGGAGAATGTCGGAGGAAGGTTGTCAATAAATATTATGTTTTATCCATATCACTCAGTTTCAGTTTATCCAGAATCCTATCTGAAAACCTACAGTGGTGAAAAATGAAGGGTCCACAAGAATAAGTTAGGGTTTGGGTCGGATGGATTCAGACAAAGAGGAAAGCTCCAAACAGTTTCTTAGGAAGAAGTGAAGATCCGGTGGGTATGATGGGATGGTCCACCACAACAGGAGAGGGATCATAGATTTGGTGGAAGGAGGGAAGGGAGTCGGAGCGGCCTGAAATCTTCAGGTTGGAGATGGAACAACGGATAGAGTTGGAGGAGGGAGTGGGGGATCATGGGACTACGTGCGATGTGCGAGGGAAGGGAGGGAGGTACTGCAATTTAATATGGTTTGTAAAAAAAACAAGGGGGTTTAATGAGAATCAATATTTTTTAAGTCAATCTAATTTTGTACGGGGAAGCACAGAAGACTCAAAAAAACCAATCTAGTGGTCTTCAAAATAAAAACATTATTGGTTTTTGTTTCATTGAAGTGATTTTTAAGATCCTCTTAATATGAAACGTTTCATGGAATTCAATGTTTACTTCATCACCTATATCAAATCTTTCTTGATCTAATTCATATTCAAAATGTATATATAAATAATATGTTAAGTAAAATATCATACAAAATTCATAGACTAAAAAGTGATAAAGTTTCAATAGTTTTATATGCATAATTCATATCTGTCACATTGCAACCAGTATAATGGAAATCAAACTAATTAATAGATAAAATTAACATAACATGTAAAAACATTTTTCACAGATAAAAACATGTATGATGTACAATTAAAAATGATAAATTAAACTTAAAATTAATTAAATGAACCAACAAAAATATCAAACAAACATGTTTTCATGTTGATGTTGGAATACTGTATCAAACATAAGTAAATTTGGGTCCTCAGAGTAAATTAATAAAACATTCAGACCAAATAACAATCATCAAAAAACATAAATCAAACAAAACTTTTTTTAAATACATTCAAATATACAACTATTTTATTTGACCAGCAAATATAAACAACATAAAAATACTAATTATTGAGAATGAAATTATAACGCCTCTGTGAGAATGAGGAGTGAGCATATACTTCCAAGGATGGAAAAAAGGAATCACGACACTATATCAATTCATAAAAGGTAAAATCAAATGAATTAAGATTTAACAACAACAAAATAATTAAAAAATTGGGAAACACAAACTATGTCTAACCAGGAGAGGTGAAAGGAGGAGGAAGGTAGTCGAAAAAGATTAGGGTTTATCCCTCTCCCTCAGTTGTATCTTATATAGAATCCTATTAGAAAACCTATAGTAGAGAAAAAGGAAGGTTCAAGAAGATTAAGTTAGGGTTCAGGTTAGGCAGATTCAGACAAAGAGGAACGCTCCAAAGGGTTTCTACGGAAGAAATGTGGATCTGGTGGGTACGATGGTATAGAAGACTAAAATAGGAGAGGGAGAATCGAGCCGGTGGAAGTAGGGATGGGAGTTCGAGCTAGCCTGAAATCTCTAGGTAGGATATGGAATGACAGAGAGAGTGGGAGGTGGGATTGGGGGAGCGTGGGACTGCATGCGATGTGCGAGGCAAGGGAGGGAGGTATCACAATTTAATATGGTTTGTAAAAAAACAGGGGGTGGGGGTGCAATGAGAATAAATCATTTTTAAATACAGTATAATTTTGTACAGGGAAGCACAGAAGACTCAAAAAAAAATCAACCAAGTTGTTTTTATAATACAAACATTATTTTCTTTTGTTTCATTGAAGTGGTTTTAAGATCCTCTAATTATGAAATGTTTCATGGAATTCAATGTTCACTTCATAACCTATATCAAATATTTTATAATCTAATTCATATTCAAAATGTATCTATAAATAATATGTTATGTAAAGTATCACACAAAATTCATGGACTAAAAAGTGATAAAGTTGCAATAGTTTTAAATGCTTAATTCATATCTGTCACATTACTACCAGTATAATTTAAATTAAACCAATTAACAGATAAAATTAACATAACACGTAAAAATATTTTTCACATATAAAAACATGTACGATGTATCATTAAAAATAATAAATTAAATATAAAATGAATTAAACGAACCAACAAAAATATCAAGAAAAACATATTTTCATGTTGGTGTTGGAATACTTTATCAAACAAAAGTAACTCATAGTAAATTAATAAATCACTCAAACCAAATAACAATAAACAAGAAACATAAATCAAACGAAACATTTTTTCTAAACACATTCAAATATACAACTATTTTATTCGACCAACAAATATAAACAACATAAAAATACTGATTATTGAGAATGAAATAAGAATGCCTCTCTGAGAAGGAGGAGATAGCATATACTTACATGGATAGAAACAAGGAATCAAGACACTGTATCTTTCTCAAAAAATGGAAAATCAAATGAATTAAGATTTAACAGCAACAATATACTGAAAAATAGGGAAACACAAACTATATCTAACCTAGAGAGGTGAAAGAAGGAGGAAGGTTGTCGACAACGATTAGGGTTTATCCCTCTCACTCAATTTCAACTTATCCAGAATCCTATCAAAAAACCAGTAGTGGGGAAAAAGGAAGGGTCGGGAAGATTATGTTAGGGTTCGGGATAGATGGATTCAGACAAAGGGGAAAGCTCCAAAAGGTTTCTGCGGAAGAAGTGTGGATTTTGTGGGAATGATGGGATGGCCAACTACAATAGGAGAGTGATCATCGAGCCGGCGGAAGGAGGGAAGGGAGTCAGAGCGTCCTAAAATCTTGAGGTGGGAGATGGAATGACGGAGAGAGTGAGAGTGGGAGGAGGGAGTGGGGGAGTGTGGGACTCTGTGCGATGTGCGAGGGGATGGAGGAAGGCACCGTGGTTTAATATGGTCTAGAAAAAAACAAAGGGGGTGAAATAAGAATCAATATTTTTTAAAATAAATATAATTTTGTATGGGGAAGCGCAGAAGACTTAAACAAAAAAAATCAATATATTTGTTTGTATAATACAAAAATTATTTGTTTTTGTTTTATTGAAGTGATTTTTAATATTCTCTTTATATGAAATGATTCATGGAATTCAATGTTCACTTCATCACCTATATCATATCTTTCTTGTTCGAATTAATATTCAAAATGTATCTATATATAATATGTTAAGTAAAATATACGACAAAATTCATGGACTAAAAAGTGATAAAGTTGCAATAGTTTTAAATTATTAATTCATATCTGTCACATTACAACCAGTATAATGGAAATCAAATTAATTAATAGCTAAAATTAATATAACACGTAAAAAAAATTTCATAGATAAAAAAATGTATGATGTAGCATTAAAAATAACAAATTAAACTTAAAATGAATTAAACGAACCAAAAAAATATCAAACAAACATGTTTTCAGGTTGATGTTGGAATACTGTATCAAACAAAAGGAAATTTGGGTCCTCAAAGTAAATTAATAAGATATTCATACTAAATAAAAATCAACAAAAAACATAAATAAAACAGAACATTTTTTTAAATACATTCAAATATACAACTAATTTATTCGAATAGCAAATATAAACAACATAAAAATACTGATTATTGAGAATGAAATAATAACGCCTCTGTGAGAAGGAGGAGTGAGCATATACTTCCATTGCTGGAAACAAGGAATCACAACACTGTGTCTATCTCAAAAAATGGAAAATCAAATGAATTAAGATTTAATGACAAAAATATACTGAAAAATAGGGAAACACAAACTATGTCTAACCAGGAGAGGTGAAAGGAGGAGGAATGTAGTCAATAAAGATTAGGGTTTATCCCTCTCACTCGGTTGTAGCTTATCCAGAATCCTTTCCAAAAAAATAGAGTGGGGAAAAAGGAAGGGTTAGGAAGATTAAGTTGGGGTTCAGGTTGGAGGGATTCGAGGAAATATCCAAATTGTTTATGTGGAAGAAGTACTGATCTGGTGGGTACAATGGGATAGCCCACTACAATTAGAGGGGGAGCATCGATCCGGTGAAAGGAGATAAGGGGGTCGGAGGGGAGTAAAATATCTAGGTGGGAGATGGAATGACGAAGAGAGTGGGAGGAGGGAGTGGGGGAGTGTGGGACTGTGTGCAATGTGGGAGGGAAGGGAGGGAGGTACCGCAGTTTAATATGGTTTGTAAAAAAAGAGGGGGTGAAATGAGAATCAATATCTTTTAAAATCAATCTAATTTTGTACGGGGAAGCGCATAAGACTTAAAAATAAATCTAGTTTTTTTATAATACAAACATTATTTGTTTTTGTTCCATTGGAGCGATTTTTATGATCCTCTAAATATAAAATGTTTCATGGAATTCAATGTTCACTTCATCACCTGTATCAAATATTTCTTGATCAAATTCATATTCAAAATGTATCTATAAATAATATGTTAAGTAAGATATCAGCCAAAATTCATGGACTAAAAAGTGATAAAGTTTCAATAATTTTGAATCTTTAATTAATATCTATCACATTGAAACCAGTATAATGGAAATCAAACTAATTAATAGATAAAATAAACATAACACCTAAAAAAATATTTCACAGATAAAAACAAGTAAGATGTATCATTAAAAATAATAAATTAAACTTAAAATGAATTTAACAAACTAAAAAAATATCAAACAAACTTGTTTTCATGTTGAGGTTGGAATACTGTATCAAACAAAAGTAAATTTGGATCCTCAGAGTAAATTAATAAAACATTCATACCAAATAAAAATCAACAAAAAACATATACCAAATTAAAAGTTTTTTTAAATACATTCAAATATAAAACTATTTTATTTGACTAACAAATATAAACAACATAAAAATACTGATTATTGAGAATGAAATAAGAACACCTCTGTGAGAAGGAGGAGTGAGAATATACTTCCACGTTTGGAAACAAGGAATCACAACACTGTATCTATCTCAAAAAATAGAAAATCAAATTAATTAATATTTAATAGATACACCATACCGAAAAATATAGGGAAACCCAAACTATGACTAACCTGGAGAGGTGAAAGGAGGAGGAAGGTAGTCGACAAAGATTAGGGTTTGTCCCTCTCACTTGGTTGTAGCTTATCCAGAATCCAATTTAAAAACCTATAGTGGGGAAAAAGGAAGGGCCAGGAAGATTATGTTAGGGTTCGGGTTGGTCAGATTCAAATAAAGAGGAAATCTCCAAACTGATTTTCGAGAAGATGTGTGGATCTGGTAGGTACGACGATATGGACCACTACAATGGGAGAGGGAGCATCGAGCCGGCGGAAGGAGGGAAGGGAGTCGGAGTATCCTAACATCTCCAAGTCGGAGATGGAACGATGAAGAGAGTGGGAGGAGGGAGTGGGGGAGCATGGGACTATGTGTGATGTGCGAGGGAAGGGAGGGAGGTACCACAGTTTAATATGGTTTGTGAAAAAAATGTGGGGGTGTACATTGAATCAATATTTTTTAAAATCAACCTAATTTTGTATGGGGAATCACATAATACTAAAAAAATAAATCTAGTTGTTTTTATAATACAAACATTATTTGTTTTTGTTTAATTGAAGTGGTTTTTAAGATCCTCTAAATATGAAATGTTTCATGGAATTCAATGTTCACTACATCACCTATATCAAATATTTCTTGATCGAATTCATATTCAAAAGGTATCTATAAATAATATGTTATATAAAATATCAGACAAAATTCACGGACTAAAAATTAATAAAGTTTCAATAGTTTTAAATGATTAATTCATATCTATCACATTACAACCAGTAGAATGGAAATCAAACTACTTAATAGATAAAATTAACATAACACATAAAAATATTTTTCACAGATAAAAACATGTATGATGTATCATTAAAAATAATAAATTAAACTTAAGATGAATTAAACAAACCAATGAAAATATCAAACAAATATGTTTTCATGTTGATGTTGGAATACTGTATCAAACAAAAGTAAATTTGGGTCCTCGTAGTAAATTAATAAAAAATTCAGACCAAATAAAAATAAACAAAAAACATAAATAAAATGAAACATATTTTTAAAATACATTCAAATATACAACTTATTTATTCAACCATAAAATCTAAACAACATAAAAAACTGATTATTGAGAATGAAATAAGAATGCCTCTATGAGAAGGAGGAGTGAGCATATACTTCCATGGAAGAAAACAAGGAATCACGACATTGTACCTCTCTCAAAAAATGGAAAATAAAATGAATTAAGATTTAACAGCAACAATATACTGAAAAAATAGAGAAATACAAATTATGTCTAACCTGGAGAGTTGAAAGGAGGATAAAGGTTGTTGACAAAGATTAGGGTTTATCCCACTCACATGGTGGAAAATAATCCAGAATCCTATCTGAAAACCAATAGTGGGGAAAAAGGAAGGGTCATGAATTTTAAGTTAGGGTTTGGGTCAGACGGATTCAGAAAAAGAGGAAATCTCAAAACGGTTTCTACGGAAGAAGTGCGGATCCGGTGGATACGACAGGATGACCCACTATAACAAGAGAGGGAGCATCAAGCCAGAATATGGAGGGAAGGGAGTCATAGTGGCCTCAAATCTCCAGGTGGGAGATGGAACGACGGAGAGAGTGGGAGGAGGGAGTGGGGCGTGGGACTGCGTGCGATGTGCGAGGGAAGCGAGGTAGGTACCACAGTTTAATATGGTTTGTAAACAAACAAAAGGGGGTGGTGGTGAAATGAGAATCAATATTTTTTAAAATCAATCTAATTTTGTATGGGGAAGTGTAGAATACTCAAAAAAATTATCAATCTAGTTTTTTTATAATACAAAAATTATTTGTTTTTGTTTAATTGATGTGATTTTTAAGATCCTCTAAATATGAAACATTTCCTGAAATTCAATGTTCACTTCATCACCTGTATCAAATCTTTCTTGATCAAATTCATATTCAAAATGTGTCTATAAATAATAAGTTAAGTAAAATATCATACAAAATTCATGGACTAAAAATTGATAAAGTTGCAATAGTTTTAAATGCATAATTCATATCTATCGCATGGAAACCAATATAATGAAAATCAAACAAATTAATAGATAAAATAAACATAACACGTAAAAACACTTTTCACAGATAAAAACATGTATGTTTTATCTTTAAAAATAAAAAATTAAACTTAAAATGAATTAAATGAACCAATGAAAATATCAAACAAACATGTTTTCATGTTGATGTTGGAATACAGTATAAAAAAAAAGTAAATTTGAGTCCTCAAAGTAAATTAATAAAACATTCAGACCAAATAAAAATCAACAAAAAACATAAATTGAACGCTTTTTTTAAATACATTGAAATATAAAACTATTTTATTCAACCAGAAAATATAAACAACATAAAAATATTGATTATTGAGAATGAATTAAGAATTCCTTTGTGAGAAAGAGGAGTGAAAATTTACTTCCATGGCTGGAAACAAGGAATCATGACACTGTATCTATCTCAAAAAAATGTAAAATCTAATAAATTAAGATTTAACAGCAACAATATACTGAAAAAATAGGGAAACAAAAACTATGTCTAACCTGGAGAGTTGAAAGGATGAGGAAGGCAACTCATGGGGATAATTTTACACATTTTATTAAAAAACACCTAGGCTCATGGATCCAATCAGAAGTTAACATAATCAATTGAAAATAACATCCTTGAACATGTTGGCGATCACAAGAAAATAAATGCACACTTCTCATGCGCTGCCAGGACTCCTATGATGGCCCCCGGCTTTGAGGTGGCTTCATATGTGGAAATCGGAATACCAAGAAGTTCATCCACCGCCCTCCTCCTCCTTGACGCTCTCTTATATATCTTCAATGTCGGGGTTCAACTCCTTCCACGGGCGCTTCAAACCCTTGGCTTTGTAGGCCCGTACCATCTATTAGAACACACTCCAGCCGAGACAGGTGTATGAAAGGGAAGAACAGGACAAAGCAGGGAGGGGAAAGGAAGCCGACTAAGCCTCGCTTGAAACTGGAGTGTCAACTAAGGGTGTGTGGTTTTTCTAAAACATACCAAAACCATTGGTAACCAAACTAAACCGATAAATTACCTAAACCAAATGAGTTCCTCATGCAAAAATGAGGTTTTAGGAGTATAAATGCGTTCAATTTAAAAAGATAACTGGGATTCCAATAGATACATACAAGATAAAGGAAAGTACAAAAATATGAGACTATCAAAAAAGATAAAATAATCAATAAAAAAAATTAAGAAACTTTAACAGATTAAGAGGTTCCAGAAACAGAGATTTAGGGGGCAGGGGGGACAAAAATGAAGAGAAAAAAATGCATAATTTATTAGTAGGGGAAAGGAGGGATCCTTAATGTTTGGTTCACAACAATGTATGACCACACACCCAACAAAACCCTAATTGTTTCATCAACGCAGAACCATGTGATCAACAAAACATGATATCCCAACACAAATGCAATCAACCATTAACACCACTAATACCAGTTCAATCCCCAAAACATGGGAGAGGCTCTGTTAATGGGTAAAGGGTAGGGGAGGTGCCAAGTGTAAGAAGGAGAAGGTGTGATGGGGGTGGGAAAAGATAAGATGTTCACATATATCTATACCGAGGTGAGTAGGGGTGCTTAATGGGCTGGACTGGTGTAGACCGAACCAAATACCACATTTTAAGGGCCAAGAAATTTCCAGCCCATTTAAGCCAGCATTAAATAAGTCCAATCTGTGGATAGGACTCGCATGATGGCCGACCATCATTGCATAATGTTCTTTAAAAAAATTCCAAATACAAACTAATATACATATCATCCATAATTAATGTTTAATTTAAGAAACAAATTGTCACTACATACTGGGGGCAATAAAGAACTACATCAACTAAATTACACATATAAACCACATGAAAGTAGTATTTCTTTAATAACACCAGCAGAAAACATCTAAACTAAATACTAATTATGACAAGTAAAAAAGACGTGAAAATATTTAATTCAAACAACATTTTTCTCACATTGAAACAAATATAATGGAAATCAAACTAAGAAATAGATAAAATTAACATAACACATAATTTTTTTTTCATAGATATAAACATGTATGATGTATCATTAAAAATAATAAATTTGTTGGGAAAAAATCCCTTAAGGTAACATTGCAGTATTTTTGGGTTGAATGTCTTTGTTGATAAAGCCGGTTTCCAAGGGGAATTGTCGAGTTCCTGAGAAGTTGTTGACTATCCATGTTGAAAAAGAACGATGACAAAGGAATGGACGATCAAGAGGCGGTACAAAAGAGCAGTACAAGGTGGTGCCGTTTCCTAGTGTTTGCCAAACTTTTGGGGTCCAAAATTTGGAATTTTGGTGAGCATTGTGAAAAGTAGATATCTATGAAGATAATATTTTTATATGGCAAAGGAATGAATTTCGCGAAGAAAGGATGCATGGATTGGATTTTTCGAAGACCAGAATAATGGAGGCGGTGATGCTTCGCGATTACGTCAAAGCTTCGCGAACGGCAGAGTTGAAGCGCATCACGGCGGTGAAGGTATTTGCGAGGGAGATTCGCGGCGAAGGCACGAAGAAATGTTGATGGTAATGCTCCAAGATTATGATGAGATTCACGATCAGAAAATTGCCGTGGTGCTTCGCGATTTAGACAGAATTCCGGCGGAAACTTCGGAGCTTCGCGATTTGAGATGATGTGGTGATGAATTCACACGGAAAGTTCGAGGGTCAGTGGAATCGCCTATAAATAGAGACCGACCCCCTCGAGAGAAGAAGAGATAATTTTCATATAAAATCATTTTCTCTTGGTTTGCGAAGGTAGTTCACGTAGCCTATGTGCTTTGCGAAAGAAGAGCTTCGCGACGGCTATTGTAGCTTCGCGAAAGGTGCGAGCTCCGTGTTGGCTCTATGAGATTTGCGAGGGAAGTTTTTTTGCAATGACTTGAGCTTCGCGGTAGTGCTTCACGATAGTGCTTCATGAGAGTGCTTCGCAAAAAGTCAGGAGCTTAGTGGAGTCTTGTTTGAGCTTCGCGAAATTGGGAGCCTCGCGAAGTAGGGTGCTTTGCAAAGGTGTTTCCAAAGGAATTGCCCAGTGGTTAAGAGGCAAAGGGATATTCATCAGTGGATGAAAGTTGGAATTTAATAGAGCATCTATCAACAGTTGAGGATGTGTGCATTCATGAAAATGAAGAGACCTACAGGTCTATAAACTGTGAGTGGATTCCCTTCCAGAGAAGTGAGCTTAGGAAGAGAAAGAAGGTGATCCTCTCCTCCGGCAGTGAGCCAGAGAGAGAGAAACAGGGAGTGACCCTTGGGAAAGTAGTGAGCTGACCCTAAAATTTGTAAAGGCAGTGAGCTTGGGCATAGAAGTGATCTAGCCCGAACTTTGTATCCACATCTAGTGAAGAATAGTGGAATTTGGTACGTCTGACAACTTGCCGGCATATGCTCCTTGGACGTAGCCCAGTGAGGGTGAACCAAGTAAAAACTTTATGTCTACCTGTTTTCTTCCCTGCATTGCATTCAAAGCATCATCATCAGATAAAGAGTTAAAGTAGTGATCATAGTTTACACACAAGAGCAAACAAAGTGACCCTTGTAATAAAGAGGTCAAGATCTAGTGGGGTAGGAAGAACTTTGAAAAAGAATATCCATACCCTGATTCACCCCCCCTCTTAGGGTATATAGGCCCCTATTAGTCCTAACAATTGGTATCAGAGGGATGGTTTCTTTTATCAGATTTGTTTACTTTGACTAGGTGTGGTCGATCTGTGTGGTTGAAGATACAGTTTTCTCTTATCTCAGTCTTCCATGGGAAATAAAAAAGCATCAAAGAAGAATCAGAAGTCAGGTAATTTCCCTCAGTGTGGAAGTGTTTTTGGAAAAAGTGTGATTCAACTAAAAGAATCAAATAGCTTAGTAAAGGAAGGTCTGGATGAATCTGATAGGGAAATGATTGATTCACTCAATCATGATGTTGGAATGAGTGAAGTACATGAGCATCAGAGTGATACTGAAACAGAAGAAGAAATTGAAGGAAGAATAGATATGTGAGCTGAGTTAGAGGCTTCTCTTGAGGAGATAGATGTTTGGAGAGCTAAAACAAAGAAATCTAACAAAGTTATTCATGATGCCAAACTCTATATGCAGTAGTAGGAAGAAGGGAAGTCTGAGTTGATGGAAGAAATTGAGAAACTCAAGTTATCAACACGAGAGAACTTAGAATCATTTAGTGAGTATAAGCTTAAGATTGAAGAATAGAAAAGGGAGATCGATGGCTTGAATAGAAAAGTGAAAGATCAATTCAAGTGTATCGAAGAACCTGATATTTCAAGTGACGTCAGAGACACTGATGAAATTAAATCTAAAGATATTCAGATCCAAGCACTGGAAACTAAGAAGTTTGAATCAAAGGATTATTGACATAGCTACTAATCTGAGGGAGAAAAATTATTCTCAAGATGAAGAATTTCTAAAGAGATCTACAAAGGTAGAAAAATCAATAAATGATGTCAAGGGGAAGAATCTGAACACAGACGAGATTCAAAACATGAAATCTAAAAATGATGATCTTGTGACACAGCTTTCTGAACAAGTTCAGAAGAATCAAAGGCTACAACAAGAGAATGCATGTTGCTCAGATTCTGTTGCCCAAGAAAAATTGAAGGTAAAGGAGCAAGGTGAAGTGGGGGAAAAGCTTACACGAGAATTGGAAGTTGAGATGAGTAGAGGAAAATATCTCAAGAGAGAACTTGATGCTCAACTTGAATCAAGTGAATTAAAGATTCAGAAGTTGAAAGAAGAGATATAATCAGTGAAGAAGGAAATAGAGAAATCCAATGCTAGAGGAAAGCCTAAAATGAAAGATGCCTTGCACTTACTTTTTGATTATCCTTCGGAAGGTGATGATGAAATGAAAAGAAAATTTTCTATTTCTGAAAAGAGGAAAGAAAAAATTCTCTCAGCTCAAAGACCATACAATTTGGGAAAAACTGGTATCAGATTTGATGAATCACCTCCCATACATGATAGAAAGAGAGCTGTGAATAGTTCCAGATGTGAACAAAATCCTACAGGTGCTGGAGATAGGCCTAAGAGGATAGATACAAAAAGAAGTGACGACATGTGCTATTTCTGTGGAATTCATGGAAATACATCAAGCTTCTGTTCAGAGGCTCTGGAATACATTTCAGGCTGTGAAAATAGAAACTTTGATAAATCTTAGAATAAGGATAAGCGTCATGAGAAAACAGAGAGAGGATTCTCTCAGAAGAAATCATTCATCATATGCTATTACTGTGGAAGAAAGGGACACACAATGAGTATGTGTCATGAAGCTCAGGAGCTCAATGTCAAAGGAAGAACTCAAGATGCATCAACATCTCAACTGAAAAATATTGAAATGAGGTATGCTTTTGATGGCAGATGTTTCATATGTTCCCATTATGGGCATTTGGCAAGACATTGCAGTAAGAAGAAAGCAGGAAAGGAAAAGGATCCCAGAAAGAGATTCTTTACTCTAGTGATGTATAAAGAGAAATCTTACATTGGGGGACAAAGTGGAAATTTGGAGAATAGGCTTGGAGCCTCATGGGAATCACATAGAGTTGAAGGAAAGGTGTATCAGTCACCTCCTCTGTCATACTCACAACCACTCTCAAGGAGAGAATGTGAACAAACCTGGAAGATTAAGGGGAGATCTACTCCAGTTGTTATAAAGAAGAATAAAAATTCAATGGATGACTCACCACCAGTGAAAAAGAGTGTGGTGACTTAGACATCTGATAAAAGAAAGATGAAGAAAGAATGTAATGAAGAATTTTCATGTCATGTTCCACAGCGAAAAGTGGAGGCAGGTGCAAGATCCTTGCAATGGTGGAAGAAGCGAGGGAAGATGGAAAGAAATGATATTCATGCTTAGAGTAAGAATCAAGGGAAATGGCATATTGGTAGTACATCAAAGACAGAAGTGGGTAAAAGTGGGTTTAAACCCCATATTGTGAAAAATTCTAGGCCTGCAGAATCTTCATATCAGAAAAAGACTCAACATGTAGGTAGTTAATGCTTAGTCATATGGGCAGAACAGTTGAAGTTGGCCAGGCAGCTGGAGGAAGCAAGAAAGGAATGTGATGTGCTCCAAGAAAGAATCAATGGGTTGAACCATTAGGATCAACCACTATCCTTGTCTTGAGGATTCAAGAAACAACCCCTCTCCCTATGTATATAAATTCAATTAACTAATGATTCATGTGTTTCAGGTTTTATGGAGATACAATCCAACGGGAAGTGGCATCTAAAGATACAAAGTGGAAAGCTGATATGCTTCAGAGTTTCAATTGACTCAAATCAGGTTCCAAAGTTGAAGAAGAAAGGGATCATCAGAGCACAAAAAGAAATGATTGTGTTATTAACTTTATCTCTTGTTTCCTACCCCGAGTTCCAACTCAGTAGGCTTAGAGATTTTGTTAATGGCTCAATGCCGAGTGCCAGACTGGTATAAATGATGCAGGTGGAAAATGAGAATATATGGTGCAAGAGAAGAAGAATTTTTATGGGCCTAACCCCAGGAAATGTTGCATAACATAGGGGGAGCATTTAATAAAAAAATCAGATGCAAGATCCATTAAATCAATAATTGGATGACTCATCTCAGGTGTTGCCTATTGAGGGAAGAATGAAACACAGGGAGAAGCAGCCATAATCATGCATCTCATTCTTATCTTTTTGATCTAACAATGTGGTATCAGCTGACTGCTTTCAGGATATCAAGAAGCTGTGAGGGAAAATAAAATGCGTGTCAACAAAAATCTGAGAGAATATGTTCAAGGAAATGACATCATTGAACAATGAAACAGTGACAAGTTTTCAGGTGAAATAAATCAAGCCATCAAAAAATTAATTAGTGAGCAGATTCTTGATGAATGTGTTGAGGATGAAAGAAACAAATAGGGAGCATAAGTGATTGATGCCGATTCAGAAAAGAATTTGACATGGGAGATTGTTTTGAGGTTAGTAGATAAAAATGTCATCGGGACTAAATGGATATTTCATAATAAGATGAACGAAGATGGAACAATGATTCGAAAAAAAGCACGACTGGTGTGCAAAGCATACTTCCAAAGAAAGGGTACTGATGTTGATGAGACATTTGCAGCGGTTGCAAGGCTGGAGACAATCAGATTATTCCTAGCCATTGTAGTGCGAAGAAAGTTCAAAGTGTTCCAAATGGATGTCAAGTCTTCATTTCTAAATGGGTTTCTGAAAGAAGAGGTGTACATTGTGCAACCAGATTCTTTTCTCATTCATGAGGATGAGAACAAAGTTTGTAGGCTGAAGAAGGCGTTATATGGGCTGAAACAAGCACCAAGAGCATGGTACTGAAAGCTATATCAGTATTTGAAGAAGATTGGTTTTCAGCATGGGGGATTTGATTACAATCTTTATTTCAACAATAACAGTAATCAAAGGATGATGAGGCTGGTCTAGGAAGAAGACATAATATTTGGAAGATCATATGAAGCATAGTGGAGACAATCTTATGAATTCAAGAAACATGAGTTTGAAATGTCTATGATTAGTGACATGATGTTTTTCATTGGTTTACAGGTTACACAAGGAAGGAATGACACATTCATTTCTCAATCCAAATATGCCAAGGAGGTTTTTAAATGATCTGGAAAGGAAAATTCCAAGGAGATGAAGAATCTGGTTGCTACCCAGATAAAATTATCAAATGATGATAATGGCAAGGCAGATAATATCACAGAATATAGGTAGATTTTTGGAAGTATACTGTACCTGACAGCGACGAGACCTGATATCGTTTTTGCCACATGCCAAGTGGGGAGATATCAGATTAATCCCAAGGAAAGACACATGCTTTTAGTGAAAAGAATACTTCAGTATATCAAAGGAACTATGGATTTCAGTCTGATGTATACTGAAAAAACTCAATCAGTGTTATTGGGTTACACAGATGCAGATTGGGCTGGATCAGCAGATGATAGAAAACCAACATCAGGAGGTGCATTCTATCTTGGTGGATTGTGTATTTCTTGGATAAGAAAGAAGCAATATTTCATTTCATTGAGCACTGCAGAAGCTGAGTATATTGCGGCCACTCAAGCGTGAACATAGTTAATATGGATGAAGCAGCAGCTTGAAGATATGGGAGTTGAGGTGAAGTCTCTGATCAGAATCCAGTGTGATAAATCAAGTGCTATAAATCTCATCAAAAATCCCGTACATCACTCAATCACAAAGAAAATTAAGATAAAGTATCATTTCATCAAGGGGAAGGTGGGGAAAGGCATTGTGAAGTTGGAGTATGTGCCTAGAGAGCTATAGGTTGCAGACATTATGACAAAGGCCTTACCCAAGGAAGCTTTTGAGAGACATCGACTGGCTCTGGGAGTTCAGTCGACTCCTCGCACTTGAAATAGTGTGGATGCGGACCCCCCCTCTCCCCGAGGTATGATGTGTTTTTCCCTAATGTGCTGATATGTGTTCTCTACTATGTTACAGACTACAAAGGAGCGACCTTTGGGTTCATTGACAAAGGGGGAGAAAATAGTGATTGTTCAAGGGGGAGACAGTGTGGATATTTGATAAATCATGATAGATACGGGGAGAAGTTGACCAGTGGAGCAGCCAGATAGGGGGAGAAATGAGAAAGGGGGATATTTTTAATTCTGACGATGCTAGAAGTGATCGATCAACGAATAGAAATCATGACAGCTGAGGATCGTGATAAAAGCAGAACAGTGGTGTTGGAATGGTGAGAGAAGGTTTCCAACTATCACCAATTGGGATCAGTGTGGTTCATCAATTGGTATGAATTTAAGAATTGGTATCATGTTGGAATCGACAATTGATGTTTGACATGAAGTGATTCATTGATGATCTTTTCATACTACTCTTGTTTCTCACACCGAGCATTGCTCATGAGGGCTTAGAGTACATGTTAAGTGAATCCTTGAACGCTATCAGAATCGCAAGAGGCGAATGGTGGTAGCAGCTGGAAGAAGACTCAGTGAGGTATCAATGTATAGAAAATAATTCTGAGAAGAGTTATGAAGAGTTGTCAACAAACCCAAAGGGGGAGATTGTTGGGCAAAAATCTCTCAAGGTAACATTGTAGTATTTTTGGGTTGATTGTGTTTGTGGACAAAGCCGGTTTCCATGGGAATTGTTGAGTTCCTGAGAAGTTGTTGACAATCCATGTTGACAATGAACTATGACAAAGGAATGGATGATCAAGAGGCGGTACAAAAGAGAAGTACAAGGTGGCGCCGTTTTCCAGTGTTTGCCAAACTTTTGGGGTCCAAAATTTGGAAGTTTGGTGAGCATCGCGAAAATTTGATATCCATGAAGATCATATTTTTATATGGAAAAAGCATGAATTTTGCGAAGAAAGGATGCATGGATTGGATTTCGCGAAGGCCAGAAAAATGGAGGCGGTGATGCTTCTAGATTACGTCAAAACTTTGCGAATGGCAGAGTTGAAGTGCATCGCGGCAGTGAAGGGATTTGCGAGGGAGCTTCACGGCGAAGACGCGAAGGAATGTTGAAGGTAATTCTCCACGATTACAACGAGCTCTGCAATTGGAAAATTACCGCGGTGCTTCGCGATTTAGACAGAATTCCGGCGGAAACTTCAGAGCTTCGCGATTTGAGATGACGTGGCGTTGACTTCATGCGGAAAGTTCGAGGGTCGGTGGAATTGCCTATAAATAGAGGCCGACCCCCTCGAGAGAAGAAGAGAGAATTTTCAGAGAAAATCATTTTCTCTCGGTTTGCGAAGGTAGTTTGCGTAGCCTGTGTGCTTCGCGAAAGAAGGGATTTGTGGCGGCTATTGTAGCTCTGCGAAAGGTGAGAGCTCGGCATTGGCTCAGTGAGATTTGCGAGGGAAGTTTCTCTGCAACGACTTTAGCTTCATGGTAGTGCTTCATGATAGTGATTCGGGAGAGTGATTTGCGAAAATTCAGGAGTTTCGTGGAGGCTTGTTTGAGCTTCGTGAAATTGAGAGCCTCGCGAAGTAGGATGCTTTGAAAAGGTGTTTCCAAAGAAATTGACCAGTGGTTAAGAGGCAAAGGGGTATTCATCAATGGATGAAAGTTTGACTTTAACAAAGAATTTATCAATAGTTGAGGATGCGTGCATTCATGAAAATGAAGAGACCTACAGGTCTATAAACTATGAGTGGATTCCCTTCCAGAGCAGTGAACTTAGAAAGAGAAAGAAGGTGATCCTCTTCACTGGCAGTGAGCCAGAGGGAGAGAAACAGGGAGTGACCCTTAGGAAAGTAGTGAGATGACCCTAAACTTTGTAAAGGCTGTGAGCCTGGGCATAGAAGTGATCTAGCCCGAACTTTGTATCCACATCTAGTGAAGAATAGTGGAATTTGGTATGTCTGACAACTTGCCGGCGTATGCTCCTTGGACATAGCCCAGTGAGGGTGAACCAAGTAAAAATCTTTATGTCTTCCTGTTTGCTTCCCTACATTGCATTCAAAGAATCATCATTAAATAAAGAAGTAAAGAAGTGATCATAGTTTACACACAAGAGCAAACAAAGTGACCCTTGTAATAAAGAGGTCAATATCCAGTGGGGTAGCAAGAACTTTGAAAAAGAATATCCATACCCTGATTCACCCCCCTCTCAGGGTATATAGGCCCCTATTGGTCCTAAAAAAATTAAACTTAAAATGAATTAAACGAACCAAAAAAATATCAAACAAACATGTTTTCATTTTGATGTTGGAATAATGTATCAAACAAAAGTAAATTTGGGTCTTAATAAAACATTCAGACCAAATAAAAATCAACAAAAAACATAAATCAAACGAAACACTTTTTTAAATACATTCAAATATAAAACTATTTTATTCGACCAAAAAATATAAACAACATAAAAATACATATTATTGAGAATGAAATAAAAACGCCTCTATGAGGAGGAGTGAGCATATACTTCCACGGTTGGAAACAAGGAATCATGACAATGCATCTATCTCAAAAAATGGAAAATAAAATGAATTATGATGTAACAACAACATTATACTGAAAAAAATGGGGAAACACAAAGTATTTCTAACCTGGAGAGGTGAAAGGAGGAGGAAGGTAGTTGAACAAAATTAGGGTTTATCCCTCTCACTTGGTTGCAGATTATACAGATTCTTATCCAAAAACCTGCAGTGGATAAAAGGGAAGGGTCGGGAAGAGTAAGTTAGGGTTCGGGTCAGACGGATTCAGACAAGAGGAAACCTCTAAATGGTTTCTCTAGAAGAAGTGTGGATCTGGTGGGTACGATGAAATGGCCCACTATAGCGGGAGAGGGATCATCGAGCTGATGGAGAGAGGTAAGGGAGTCAAAGCGGCCTAAAATCTTCAGGTGGGATATCGAACGACGTAGAGAGTGGGAGGAGGGAGTGGGGGAGCGTGGTGGGACTGCGTGAAATGTGAGAGGGAAGGGAGGGGAGGTATCGCAGTTTAATATGGTTTGTAAAAAACAAGGGGGTGTGGGGTACAATTAAAATCAATCAATCAGTCTAATTTTGAATGGTAAAGCATATAAGACTCAAAAAAATCAATCTAATTATTTTTGTAATAATCATTATTTGTTTTTGTTTCATTGAAGTTATTTTTAAGATCCTCTAAATCTGAAACATTTCATGGAATTCAATAAAGGAAGACTGCAAGGGAGGTTGGGTGGTTAAAAAGTCTATAGTAGGGAGTTGCAAAGAGCTACAAGTGGAAATTGTCGGTATTAAGATTCGTAAAGAACCACTACACTATAATGATCAACAACATGAACCTAATATTTTTGCTTTGAAAGAATGGAAATAGGCCATTATAGTCAAAGACATTGCTCGAGGGAGGACTATTAGTATGATGTAAGCATGAGAGACTAAAGATATTTTCAATAAATCCAAGCTACATTCATCCCTTTTATATGAAAATCAAGCTTCATGGTTGTCGAGGCCACCACCAATGCCTACACCATGGATATGTTCAGATGTTTAGAACTTTGGCAATGACAAAAAGGCGCCATCTGACAAGTTGAGCGAATAGCTCATGGAGGGACTGAGAGTTCCCTACAGTTTCACCTTCTCACCTTGTGGAGTTCATAAATAAGGGACTTGTGGGAGCTATGCCTTTCAGGGAGATCTTTCTCCTTCATTCCTCTTCCTCTTCTATTCGTACTTCTTATTATTCCTTTCTTATTCTATCTTTTCTTTTATTATAATTTCTACAACATTTAATTGAATTGTCAACTTTTATTCTCTCTCTCCTTATTGATTCCTATCACCTCATGGCTCAAATCAAAAGTTAACATAATCCTTTGAAAACAATATCCATGAAGATATTGGTGTTTACAATCAAATGCCACCACACTTCTCATGTGCTCTCAGGACTCCAAAGATGACACCCGAAAAATTTTGTGTTGTTCCCATGAGACAGACTGCTCCAAAAATGTCATAAGTCGGTTCAAAAAAATATTCAGGAGTTCATAGATGTTGAAATAGAAACCATACCTCATAACAAGGTAGGATGATTTATTTATAGATGAGAAAAAAAGTACAATAGATAACTCGCACTGATGTGAGACATGAATATTAAAAATATCTAATATTCTTAACACTCCCCCTCAAGATGTGACATATAATTATCTTTCCCAAATTGTTACATAAAAATTGGAAACATGGTACACGCACCCCTTTTGTGATAATATCTACAAGTTGATCAGAGGTTGTGAACATGGTCGAAAGTGATCTTCTTCTCAATGTTTTCTCAAACAAAGTGACAATCAAATTCAATGTGATTTGTCCACTCATGAAAGACTAGATTTGTGGTAATATTTATAGCATCTTAATTATCACACCAGATATGTGTTGGTTTTTCTAAAATATACTCAATCTCCTGTAGAATTTATTGTCCCCAAATAGTCTCTACAGTCACATAAGTCATGGAACAATTCTATGACTCTACACTTAATCGGGAGACAACCGTCTTCTTCTTACTTCTCCATGAGATCAAATTTCCTCTAAAAAATACTGTAAAATCAGACATAGATCACCTAGAAAATAAAAATCCAGCATAATCTGCTTCCCAAAATGCATCAATATCTTTATGTCAATGATCAGAATATAGAAGACCTAAACTTGCATTGGGTTTTTTTGGGGATTCCATAAATTGACTTTGCTAACAACACAAGAAATATGGGGTCGATTCATAGAATATCAAGAGAATTTATTTTCTTGTAGGATTAATGATAAAAAACAGAAGAATACTTTATTCTTTGATACATGTCAAAACTAAGCACAACAATGAAAAATCACTTGAACCAAGCACGAGGAGACTGTTTGAGGTCATACAATGATAGAGGAATGTGACAAACCTTGAAAGACTCCCCCTGAGATACACAGTCTAGTGATTGTTCCATATAAACTTCTTCATCAAGAAAACCATGTTTTTTTTAACATCCAGCTGATGCAGAGGCAAGTGATAGGAGGCGACAAAGAGATAAATAAGAGAATCAATGTCATCTTGGATACCAGAGAAAAGTTATCAAAGTAATCAATGTCATGCATCTACACATAAATCTTGCCAACAAGTCAGGATTTGAGACAAAATTAAGAACCATCGGAATTGACACACACAAAATAGACCCCCTGGCAACCAGCAACCTATTTATCTGAAGGGAGATGGACAAGATCCAAAATATGATTGTTTTCAAAGACCTGAAGTTCATCCTGAATTGAATTTAAGTAGTTGGGATGGGATTTTATCTCAGCTATATTGCGTAGTGTTGAGTGAGAAACCGGTGTCTCAATAGAGCCAGTGGTAGACACAAATAATCCCTGATAAGATTGACATGAGTGGAAACCTTTGCGAAACAGAAAAGGCAACTTCGGTGATGAAGGATCTGGAGCAGATAAATAGTCACGTGTGGTAGCAGCATCAGGCCCCAGAGTGGCAGGTGTGCTAGATCGGTGAGTATATACCTAACCAAATCATGACCCAACTACATATTTAAGAAGAGATAGGGTTGGTGGGGTATCAAGATAATATGGTAATATAACTTCAAAATCATGAATGAAATATAGTGGTGGGAAAATGAGAAAATAAAAAACTGAGGATTTGAAAAAGGAAATGTCAACCAAACCAAGACAACATAACAATGAAAATCTGGAGAGAAATTGTGATATTTTCACTGAGTTTGGGAGTAGCCAAGAAAGATGCATTTTAGAGCGCGCACATCAAACTTGGTAATTAATAGGAAAATATCCCAAACATAACACACACAACCAAAAATGTGTAGAGGCAAGGAATGAGGTGCTGATGTTGGAAATAAATAATGAAATGGTGTCTCCCCATGAAGAACAAATGGTGGAAGTTTGTTTATAAGATAAGTGGTTGTGATAATGGAATCACCCCAAAAAACGATCAGAACATTCTTCTAAAATAAAAGGGCACAAGAAACTTATAACAGATGATGGTTCTTTCATTCTGAAACACTGTTTTGTTGAGGTTTATCGGGACATGGATTTTGATGGATAATGTTATGATCATCAAGAAAAGACTGAAAAGGTCCAGATAAATATTCTCGACCATTAGTATAACACAAACAGTGAAGTTTGAAAAAAAAACACAATGGTGATTTCTAGATAATAGGAGCGAAACACGGTAAAAATTTCAGAAATATTTTTTAACAAATATACCCAAGTCCATGGTGGAAAATCATTGACGAAAATAACAAAATATCGATAGTCCAATTTAGATGGTCTAGGACCAGGTCACCATATATCAAAATGAACCAAATGAAAGGGAGTGAATGTGTGGGGGATTGGATGGGGAACATAGGTGACATGATGATGTTTTTCATAATGATAGGACTCATGATTAAAAGGAAGAAGATGAACCAACCCTGGAAAACATTTATGAAAAATGGGGGTCGGAGGATGGCCATAGTGATAATGAAGTTGAAGGGAATGATCAGAAGTGGATGGATAGGAAAGAGCTAGGGCTGAGTCAAGCACATACACACCGCCCTGAACGCGTTCACTACCAAGCACTTGAGTCATCGAATCCTTTTGAATGATAAACAAAGTAGGTGAGAAGATGGTTTGGCACTGTAAATCAAATGAAAGTTTTCTAATATATATAAAATTAAAGGTAAAACTTTGAAAAAATGAAATTGTAGATAGAGTTTAGCCATAAGTAATCGTACTTCTCCCATAACCAGAAATCTGCACTGTCTGGCCATCGACCACGGTAATATCCTCTCTAGTTGAAATTGAGTGATATGACTGAAGAACACCTGCATCCCCATTGTTATGCTCTGATGCACCAAAGTCAAGAACCCATGAGATGGACCGTTGGGATAGATGCACTACTAGAGTAATTCCATGAGAAAAAATGGTGTTCGATGATGTCATAGGGTGATAGAAGACCAAAAACAGAGGGTTGTTCTGTGCTGAAGATGCACGTTGAGAAGTTTTTGAATGTACACAAATGATAGACAATGGGTGCTGAGTCGTTATCTGCTGTGATCAATCATGGTAGGGTATGTCGTGATAGTAGATGTTGAAAATGAATAGTCGTAACATCTGGGTATCAATTAGGTCATAGATGAAAGGGAATCATGGATAGCGGAGGGTTGAAGTTGTTTAGTTTGAGGCATCACATAGGGAGTGGCGATCGACTGGAGGGTTCACACTAGGAGATGCGACAAGCTGGGGGTTGCTGCAAAGGTAGGGGTGATCGACTGGAGGGATCGACACATAGGGAGGGGAAATGCGCAGGAGGCATCGCACATGAACCGTCATGTAGGAGACGTCACACAGGGAGTTGTCGCACGGGGAGGGATCATCACAATGGAGGTACATACACGCACATGGTGGAAGGGAACATCGCACAGGGGGTCAGCATGGAAACAATCGTCATGCGGGAGGAGGGACGTGCAAGGAGGGGCAACAGGAAAAGAGAGGCACACACTAACCATCCTCTGATGCCATGTTGAAATGGAAATCGTACCTCACAACAGGGTAGGATGCTTTACTTATAAATGAGAAAAGGAATACAATAGATAGCTCACACCAATGTGGGACATGAATATTAAAAATATATAATACTCTTAACAATAGATATATGATAATAATATTTAAAACAATTCTTGTGTCTCTTGCTTTAGATAAACCATTTTAAGATGGTGGGATTGTCTCTCTCATTCTGTGATAAGAGGAAAATTTACCATTTCCATGGAAATCCTAGTTTTCTAGGAAACACGCCTGGATGAAAGAACACTCCCAGTTTTCCATTAAATTCAAGTTGATCAGTTGCAACCAAACGAGGCCTCAACAAATCATTGTGTATTTATGACTAGGGGTTTACTAGGCACTCTTAGTTGTAGCTGCTAATACCATCTTGAAGAGTCTCTCCCATTCCCATCAATAGCCATACACTTGTGGCCACTGGTTCAAACCAGGTCATAAATTTCCAGACAGGGGTTTAAAATCATTTGTATGGGAAAGCATAGAGCCACAAGAGTGTGGGAAAGTATTGGAGGAAAGGGAAATTGGATACCTTCAAGAGGAAGATGACTTGTAAATATTTTCCGGTTAGTTATCTCTATGGGGAAGGGATTTTATCCTCCAAAACTATGTTTTTGGAATGGATAATAGATGGGATATCAATTCTGGTATTAATTAAAAGATGATCCAACCATAATTTATGCGCAGGGGTTGTGATGGGAACCAAGGATTTCAGTTATAACCTAAGAATGGGAGCTTAGTGTTCAGCAACAGGAAAACTTGTAGGAGTCAATGAACAGGAAACTATATAAGTCCTTCGATCACCTTAAAAATGATTGAAAATATAAAATATCCTAATGATATTCTTATTAAACCAATATACTAAAAATAAAAAGCATACTGACAAGGCTGTTTTAACAATTCAATACCAGTTCATACCCATCTCAACAAAATACTAGTCACAATACCAGGATCGAGGGACTTCATGGATAAAAAATTAGCAAAACACTGAAGAATTCCACAAAAATTATATCCCAGTGACAATTCTATGCATGTATTCAGAAGTTCACAGACCTGATAAACAATATCAGGCCTATAATCTACTGGGTTCTTTCCGTGTATTTGGAGATAATTGGAATGGTCATCCGAGTTCAAAATCTGGAAAGTCTTCATGAACTAATAGAACTAATAAAAATCATTAAGTAGACAAAGGAATCCCATAAATTGTAGTGATAACTTTCACTGCACAAAAAATATAAGAAAGACATAGAATCATGTGAACAATAACATGCATAATTCCTAAAACTTTCCACCCTAGAGAAAAAAAACTATAAAAAATTCTAACAAATTGGGCATTAAAATAAAATTGTGAACCTTTATAACTTTTCCAACTTCCATTGATGCCTTTTTAAGGACAAAGATGGCCCCCGAATTTGAGGTGGCTTCAGATGGGGAAACCAGAATACCAGGAAGTTCATCCACCTCCCCCTCCTCCTCTCCAACACTATCTTCTATATCTTCATTATCGTGGTTTGGCTCCTTCCATAGGTGCTTCATCCCTTTGGATTTGTACGCCCGTACTATCTTTTAGAACATGCTCCAGTATAGATGAGTGTATCAAAGGGAAGAACATGCCAAAGCAGGGAGGAGAAAGGAATCCTAATAATCCTCGCTTGAAACTGTACTATCAAATAAGGGTGTGTGGATTTTATAAAACCTACCAAAACCATTGGTAACCAAACTAAACCGATAAATTAACCAAACATAGTGTAGCATGCAAAAAAGAGGTATTAGGTGTATAAATGCATTCAGTCTAAAAAAATAACTCGTATTTTAATAGATACATATAAGATAAAAAAAGGAAAGAAACATGTGACCATCAAAAAAGATAAAACAATCAATAAACAAAATTAGAAACTTTAATGGATTTTGAGGTACTGGAAAGAGAGATTTAGGGGGAAGGGGGGCAAAAATCAAGAGTAAAAATGCCTTATTTGTTGGTAGGAGAAAGGAGGAATCATTCATACTTGGTTTACTTAAACAATGCACAACCACACACTCAAAAATACCCTAATTGATGCATCAATGCAGAACCCTATGATCAAAAAAAGACAATAACCTGACTCAGATGAAATAAAATGTTAATAAAACCAATACAAGTTCAATCCCAAAAACAAGGAAAATTTCATAGATAAATTGATAAAATCAACAAAATGAGAAGAGAAAATTGATTATTAATCTGAAGGAACATATCTTAAAGGAATTTAGCACACTCATAGCCAAAGACAAGGATAAAAAATAGTGAAAGGTTTATTGCTCTGATGCAGAATAGAGATGCTCTGTTCATGGGTAAAGGGCAGGCAGGCGCCGGGAGTAAGAGAGAGAAGGTGGGATGGGGGAGGGAAAGGAAAGGATTTTCACGAAGGAATGATATGAGGATATTTTATCCTTCGATATCTCTATCGAGTTGGTAGAGATATCCAGGGATAAAATATCCACATATTATTCCTAGGGGAAAATCCTTTCTTTTCCCACCCCCATCCCACCTTCCCTTTCTTACACGCAGCGCCACCCCTACCCTTTACCCATGAACAGAGCCTCTCTATTATGCATCTAAACAATCTTTATTTAACTATTTTTTATCCCTATATCTGGATATGAGTGTGCTAAAATCCTTTCAAATACAGGCCTTCATATTTCTAATTAATTTTCTCTTTTGGGTTTGATGGTTTTAGTCCTTTATCTATGAATTCTCCTCTATTTTCAGGATTCAACTAGTATTAGTGATATTAACATTTGATTTCGTCAGAGTCAAGATATCATGTTTTTTTGATCACAGGGTTCTGCATTGATGCAACAATTAGGGTTTTGTTGAGTGTGTGGCCGTTCATTATTGAAGTTAACCAAACATGAAGGAACCCTCCTTGCTCCTACCAGCACATTATGCATTTTTTTCTCTTTATTTTTTCCCCCCTGCCCCATAAATCTCTCTTTTAGGAACCTTTTAATCAGTTAAAAGTTTTTTTATTTTCATTATTGATTGTTTTATATTTTTTTGATGGTCTCATATATCTGTACTTTCCTTTATCTTGTATGTATCTATTGAAATCCCAGTTATCTTTTTAGATTGAACACATTTATACTCCTAACATCTCATTTTTTCATGCGACACGTGTTTGGTTTGGTTAATTTATCAGTTTAGTTTGGTTACCAATGTTTTTGGTAGGTTTTAGAAAATCCACACACCCTTATTTGACACTCCTCTTTCAAGCGTGGCTTCATCGACTTCCTTTATCCTCCCTACTTTGGCCTGTTCTTCTCTTAGAGACACCCATCTTTACTAGAGTGTGTTCTAATAGATGGTACGAACCTACAAATCCAATGGTCTAAAGCACCTGTGATAAAAAAAAATACAATATCATGACTCAGATGATATAAAACGTTAATAAGACTAATACCAGTTCAATCCCGAAAACAAGAGAGAATTTATAGATAAAGGACTAAAATAAAAAAACCCATAAGAGAAAATCGATTAGTAATCTGAAGGCACATATTTGAAAGGCTTTTAGCACACTCATAGCCAAAGATAAGAATAAAAAATAGTTAAAGGTTGATTGCTCGGATGCATAACAAAGAGGCTCTGTTCACGGGTAAAGGGAAGGCAGTCACCAGGTGTAAGAGAGAGAAGGTGGGATAGGGGAGGGAAAAGAAATGATTTGCCCGAAGGAAGGAGATGAGAATATTATATCCCTGAATATCTCTTCTGAGAAGTGTTAGCCCAGGAAAAATCATTTCCCAAGGTTGTCATTAAAATATTTTCCCTTTGAATTTGTTAAAAGACAAGAAAATGATCATATTGAATTAGCAAAACAAAAAACGATAATCATTATAATAAATATAAAAAATTCTAACATGATTTTATCTGGGACAGCGGATGACAGAAACCTGACTCAGTGAAGCACCCCCTGTGAATATGTCAACCCTCCAAACACATATAGTCATCTCAAGAACAATGTGATCCACTACGAGCCGTAGGCCGCCTCGGGATGACGCACCCGACACCACCGCCTTTGGATGATGCACCACCGCCTCGAAAAACACCCTGTAATACAAAGCAAAAAACAATGAATGAGGTGGAACCCTGAGAGATAGCCGTAGGGAAATTGAAACAATGATATAGAGAGGGTGGTTAGTTTTCCCTCCCACTAGTTTCCCTAGCGCATGAGCTCACGAGGATTTCCCTTGGTCCGGACCTGCTACCGAGGCGAGTAGGGGGGCTTAACAGACTGGACCAGTGTAGACCAAACCAAATCCCACATTTTACTGGCCAAGAAATGTCCATCCCATTTAAGATATAATTAAATGCAGGCTCAAAAAAGATCAATGTGTGGATAGGAATGGCCAGTGAGCCAGCCCGCATTGCATAAAATTATTTAAAAAAATTCCAAGGACCAACAAATTTAAATATCATCCATAATTCATGTTAAATTTAAGAAATAAATTATCACTACTTACATGGAGGAAAAATAAAGCACTGCATCAACTAAATTACACATATAAACCACATGATAGTAATATTTATTTCATAACACCAGCATAAAACATCCAAACTAAGCACTATTTATGACAACAAATGTAAAAAAGACATGAAAATATTTAATTCAAACCACATTATTGCCACATTTCAACCATAATAATGGAAATAAAACAAAGTAATAGATAAAATAAACATAACACATAAGAACATTATTCATAGATAAAAACATGTATGATATATCATTAAAAATAATAAATTAAATTTAAAATTAATTAAATGAACCAACAAAAATATGAAACAAACATGTTTCATGTGGATGTTGGAATACTATATCAAACAAAAGTAAATTTGGGTCCTCAAAGTAAACTAATAAAACATTCATACCAAATAACAATCAAAAAATAATATAAATCAAATGAAACATTTTTTTAAATAATTCAAATAGAAAAATATTTTATTTGACCACCAAATATAAACAACATAAAAATAATGATTATTGATAATAAAATAAAAACACCTCTGTGAGCAAGAGGAGTGAGAATATACTGCCACGACTAGAAACAATGAATCAAGGCATTGCATCTAAATAAAAAAATGGAAAATCATATGAATTGGGATTTAATAACAATAATATACAGAAAAAATAGGAGAACAAAAAATATTTCTAACCTAGAGAGGTTAAGGGAGGAGGAAGGTAATCAAAAAATATTAGGGTTTATCCCTCTCACTTGGTTGCAGCTTATCCAGAATCCAATCTGAAAGCCTGAAGTTGAGAAAAATGAAGGGTCAGGAAGATTTAGTTAGGGTTAGGGTCAGACGGATTCAGACAAAGAGGAAAGCTCCAAACAGTTTTGGTAGAAGAAGTGAAGATCTGATCGGTATGACGGGATGTCCCACTACAACAAGAGAGGGAGCGTTGAGCCGGTGGAGGGATGGAAGGGAGTCGGAGCGGCCTGAAATCTTCAGGTGGGGGATGGAATGACGGAGAGGGTGGGAGGAGGGAGTGGGGGTTTGTGGGACTGTATGCGATGTGTGAGGGAAGTGAGGGGAGGTGTCGTTGTGTAATATAGTTTGTAAAAAAAGGGTGCATGTGGGGGGAATGAAAATCAGTCAACATTTTTTAATTGCATGGTTTGACCATAAATCATCATTTTCCCAAATAAAAATCAATCAATCTTTTTAAAAAGGAATCTAATTTTTTACGAGGAAGAACATAAAACTCAAAAAAAATCTAATTATTTTTATAAGAGAAAAATTATTTGTTTTTGTTTCATTGAAGTGATTTTTAAGATCCTCTAAACTGGAACTGTCCTTGTGAAATTCAGTATTGACTTCGTCACCTATATCAAATCTTTATTGATTGAATTCATGTTCTAAATCTTCAAGTGGGAGATTGAACGACAAAGAGAGTGGGAGGAGGGAGTGGGGGTTAGTGGGACTTTGTGTGATGTGTGAGAGAAGTGAGGGGAGGTGTCATTGTTTAATATGTTTTGTAAAAAACAAAAAATGGGCATGGGGTGGGGGAAATGAAAGTCAATTAATCTTTTCTAATTGCATGTTATGACCATAAACCATCATTTTCCCAAATAAAAATCATTCAATATTTTTAAAAATCAATCTAATTTTGTATGTGGAAGTGAATGAAACTAAAAAAATCAATCTAATTATTTTTATAAGACAAATATTATTTGTTTTTGTTTCATTGATGTAATTTTTAGGATTCTCTAAAGTAAAACCATTTTCTGTGATATTCAATGTTGACTACATCACCTGTATCAAATATTTCTTGATTGAATTCACGTTCTAAATCTCCAGGTGGGAGATGGAACGGCATAGAGAGTGGGAGGAGGGAGTAGGGACATGTGGGACTGCATGAAATGTGCAAGGGAAGTGAGGGGAGGTGTCATTGTTTAATAAGGTTTGTAAAAAACAAAAAAAAATTGGGGGAAATGAAAATCACTCAATCCTTTTTAATTTCCTGTTATGACACTAAATCGTCATTTTTTTTAAAATAATTTTTTTTAAAAATCAATCTGATTTTGTACAGGGAAGCACAGAAACCTAAAGAAAATAAATATAATTATTTTTATAAGACAAAATTTATTTGTTTTTGTTTCATTGAAGTGGTTTTTAAGATCCTCTAAAGCAGAATTGCCTCTATGGAATTCAATGTTTTTTCACCTATATCAATTCTTTCTTGATCAAATTCATGTTTTAATTGTACCTAAAAATAATATGTTTAGTAAAATTTCAGGAAAACTTCATAGACTAAAATGAGATGAAGTTGCAATAGTTTTAAATTCTTAATTCATATCCATCAGCTAGTTGCATAATTTAATGTCATATTTCATTTAAAAGTACTAAAATTCAAAATGAAATGAATTTGCATATAGAAAAATGAGTTATACATAATAAGTTATGGAGAATAGGTATCAATTCATGGTATATGCACGTAACTTTAGAAAACTATATTATGCATATAACTATAGAAAAATATATTATTCACATAACTATAGATAACTATATTATAAAAATGGAAGGCAATCTGTATAATATACTTAATAGTATTTAATGATCACAACTCAACAATAAATGAATAAAAATTTGAATGATCATACCGCATATAACCCTGTAAAGTGATACTGGAAGTTTTGTATTATAAGTTAAATAATAGATAAAAAAATATTTTAATCCCCTTTATTTTCAGTAGGGGTATATAATTATGATCAAACAGAAACACATGGTTTAAAAATTGTACAGTTGGTTTAAAAAAATATTTTAAACCAACATAAATAAAGGGAATAAAAATGTATAGTTCATTTAAAAATATTTTAAACCAACTGAAATAAATGGAATTAAAATTTAATACAAAACTTTCAATAAAATAATTGTACAAGTTAAATAATAGATAAGAAATATTTTAATATTCATTATGTGGTAAATATTATACACAAGTTGGTTAAAAAACATTAAACCAACTACACTACAATACCTTTAAAGTACTTGTGGAAACAAAAACATGTGGGGAATGTCCTCTTTGTAAATATGTTTTAAATTTAGAATTGAAAAAAACTAGAAATTAAATATTTCATATCATTGGGTATGAAGATGACATTGTTATAGCACTTGAAATAGATTTTCGGGAGGTTGCATCATATGGGACAACCTATAAGGAAATAAAATTTAAAGTTATGCCCCCAAAAAATAACTATAAATGTAATGTGAAATGGGTTTTAATGACGTAATCTGAGTTCGTTTAAAGACTTATTGAAATCTCTAATTTGTTCCGCATTATCTGTAATGAAGGAAATTTTGAAAGAATTTCATTCTAATTATTGTTGTGTGTTTTGTATATTGAATTCCAACACTTCAAAATCGACAAGAATAGTTTCATATTATAATACGTATTGGTTAGCAGGAAATCTAAACTCATCATTCTTCTACATTTTAGAGAATTGATTTCATTACAATTTTCACATCTATAAAAAAAGAATATATGAATATTATTCAATTACCCGAATTAGAATATCTCTTAGCTCTAAATTTGTTGTTGATATAAATTTCATAATCTATTTTTTTGCGGAGGATGGTCATGATATATCTATCATTATCATTGATTAGTAGTTGGATTGGGTATCTGAGAGAATAAAGTATTCAAGTTAGACCATGTTTAAATTTATATCAAAGATGTCATTAATTGATAATTTTTCCATGAACCATTCAATGTCTCATCAAATTATGTAAGATAGAAATGTAACTTGTTATATATTATAAAAACCAAATTTTTTAAAATTATTAACGATATATGAAATCTATTGGGTGTAAATTTCTATTACATTCTTTTAAAGTGAATTATCATTGGAAACTACACTGTGATAGTCAGAAAATGTCATAAAAATTGAATATAAGATTGGGAATTTAGGGAGACTACCATGGAATAGTTAACGGAGGTGATGCATTATAGTTATGACACAAAATGTTTCTATTCAAGTGATCTACCTCCATTCTACAAGAAATTCATAGTTCATAATATAAGTTGTAGTTACTTTGAATTTATTCACTATAGCCATCATTGTGCACTTGGTAACCTATAATCCAAGAAATTAATCATTAATTTCTACTATGTTGTAACTGTGTTTTTGATGAGTCGAGAATAAAAATTTAACTACCACTAATGAAATCCATTATCCAACATTGGTGCATGATCTAATTTCTCCTACTATTTTCCTCTTATCAATCATCCGGAATAATTTTGCAGAGGATATAGAACCTATACATGATGTTGTTCTCATGTTATCACATGTTTTTGTAGTATTTTTATCATACCAATGAGTAAATAATGTAAATAAAATTTTAAAATAAATAGAAGCACTGATTTAAGAAGTTTGACGCATGAATATGTTAATGTATATATAAAATTAGAAAAGTTACCATGACCAATAGATTAGCGGAAATAAATCATCACATAGTAAGTTACAAATGATAGATTGTAACATCCCAACTAAATACAGAATATGACATTTTAATATTTATTAATATTTGTGAAATATATATTAATTTTACTTTAAAGTGGATGCTTTTTCCGATAGCGTACACAACACGCAACAACAAGTTTCTTTGAAATATTATGTTGCACACAACTTTGAGTTATACTGGGAAATAATATAATAATATTATTATTTTAAGTTTTAGTTAACTCCTAGCCATTGTATTGGAGGGAATGAATGGAACTAACTACAATATTATTATACATGTTTGTTAAATATCATTACCTTTATCCAATAAAAGTTAGTCTTAAAATGTGAATGAATCCAATTTTAAGCATAAATACTCTAATATTCTTTAAAAGGTTGATTTAACACCTTTTGATGGAGAAACCTTTTTAAATATAGTTTTTTTAAATTTTATATATTCTATTTGACATAATAAATTTTTTAGAACCGGGTCATTAAAATTTACTTTGGATGAAAGTTTCGTATTTTTTTGATAATGTTCATTTTTTAATGAATAGTGAAAAATACTGCATTTTAATTCAAAATTAACTTTTAATATAATTTATTTAATTGGTTTTAAATTTTAATTGAATTATATTTTTACCATTTAATCAATTTTTTTCCATTTTAAGTAATTTAACTTTGAAATTGGACATAAACAAGTGTCAATCTTTTGATGGTTATTATTTCTTAAAAACACGCTTTTATTTTGACAATGGGAATTCATTTTAAATTAATTTTTTCAAATTATGTGTTTTGAATTTGGAAAAATGGATTAAATATTTGTAATTATGAGGTCCTAATTGAGTAAATAGGTAACTTTTATTTTTAGACATTATGAATAGTAACTTCAGTAAATATTTTATTTACCATGGTTAAAGGGTAAATATGGTAAATAAGGGTAACAAAATAATATTATGATAATATTAATTACCCTAAAAATGTCTTAATCCTATTGGATGATACATGTCCGACCATTGGAATACTTGGGTCGATTTTGGGACCCCATGGAGCCACTTGTAAGTGAAAATGACACTTTATAAAAATTAATTTAAAGTAAAGGAAAATGTAACATAAACATATATCTCTTAGTAAAACAATTTGTATAATGGGTTATATAAGTGATATTTTAGACTATAAATATTAATTAGAAATATAAAAATATTTTATATATCATGGTATTTTATTTATAATTATTAGACATCAAATAAATAAATTTATTTATGACACAATGATGATGTAATGATTATCTCATTAATGGATGTTTTAAATAAATGAGATTATAAATATTAAAATAAAATTATTTTGAAACTTTTTATGAAATAAACAAATTTTATGGATGATTATAACTTGTTATATGTAAATTAATGTAGGTTTTTGGAAATAATAAAGTTGATATATATTTTTTAAAAGTCTTGACATGAATAATTTAAAAATTGACATAAATGAGTTTTTAAAATGAATACTGTTTTATTAAATGATAGAATAGTCCTAAAAATATAATATTTGGAAAAATGAAATATATTAAGTTAAAAATATCATTAAATCTCCATTTTGGGTCTTTTTGTATTTTATAGTTACTAGATTAACAATATAGAATGAATATACAAGAAGAAATGGTAAAAGTTAAATTAGTTAACTAAGGGTTAAAGCTAAATGATAAGGTTAAAAATGAACCAAAATCTTGTCTAAAACCTATTGGTTAAGATTATTTAGAATAACAGTCACCTTATTATTGAATTAAATTAGTTGGGGAACTTTTTAAATCGAAATTCAGTTTATAATAAAATAATATTTTCAAACTTTCCTAAAGAGCCCCTCCTCCCTCTTATAAAAGGCCACCACCTCTAACCCATTACTCACACCTATCAAGCCCCTTTTCTAGTAAAAACTTTTCCCAAATAATCTCTAAACATCCCTATCTTCCTTCTAGAATCATTACCCTTGTCAGAAGGAAATTCAAGAGAGTGCTTTGTCTCAAATCAAAAGAAGTTACCTGATTTGAGGTAACATCTTCTCTCAAGTTTCATTCCATTATTTTTTACTTATCCAATTCCTATGCTCTTATTATTATTATTTTATATAAAAACACAAGTATCATCAATATAATATGTTTTTTTTATAAGAATTATTCAAACTACACTTACAAACACCTCCATCTAATGGATACGAACATACTATTTCTGTGTACAGTGAACTGCTGCCTCACAAAACGATGATTGTTCGATTTTACCCTATCACCTCTCATGGTGGCCATTATGATGACAATTTAATTATAGATGATATTTATGATATTTATATTATATATATTATTATTTAATTATCATATATAACATACCTTTATTCTTTTCATGTTGTATAAATACGATAATTTCATTTGGGGAAGTACGGACTACCACCCCCTTAATGTGATATGACTCGTTTATAAAATACATAGAACATATAAAAGATGGTGTTAATGAACTTATTTAACATATATAAAATATTATATTATACTGTAATAATAATATACTTATGTATCATTTGGTTTTTATTCCTTTAAAAATGAAAAAAATGAAATTAAAGTAGCGTTTATGCGTACGTACGACTTACCGTCTCCATGAACGGTGCATTTCATTTTCATATCTCCAATTGATATGGACTATTATAAATACATAAATACTAGATATATATATATGATATATATTATATCTAAATCATTATTATCATTCTGAAGGTAAAGGAATTTTGACCGCTTGGACAATTTTTAATTATAACAAGTTCATTTTTGACCCATGTTCTGAACATCAACAAAATGTATGATATGAACTCAAATAATTAACTAATTTTTATATCAAGGTAATAAGTGATATAAAATAAATAATAAACTTGAAAAAGGTTATTAATCAATTAGAAATTAACTTATGTTTATTATTCAGGAATAACAAGGAACATACAAGACAAGTCAGACTCGAGGTAAGGGGTTTTCATCTCACTTATTATTCCCATGAGATTCATGTAATATTTTCCATTATTTCCTTTTGTGATGTGTATGTACTACCCATGATTTTATTAATTTTATAATATAATTTAATTTAAGGTTATTTACATCTCAATTGTATGATCCATATTTCATGTGGTGTATGTTTCGTAATATACCAAATCGGTAAGGGAACCTTTCACCCTGCTATTTTAGTTAAAGACTTATTTTATGTTATGTCTTTTCAATTTATATTTTTTTATGTTGGGATCTATTCTTCTATATCCTTATTTCTGTAAATTTTATGTTTATGTGATGAGATTCACTTTTCTCTCTCATCAACTCATTTTTGAATTTTTAAGTGATGTAGTTAGGCTGCCGAATTTTTGTAAGGGAACATCTTAACCAAATTTCCATTCTTTGGGTTAAACTTATACTTATTGATTATGTCATTATATGAATATTTGTGAATGATATCTGATTTTTATACACTTAATATCCAATTATATTGGTATTATTTATATTTTTCACACATAATTATTACATTGATTTATCCTTAATCTTATAGTACAATCTTTGTAAAGGACTACATCTCAATCTCCTTTCATTGAGGTATATCTTGATATTGTGCACCATTATTATCCTATAAGGTGTATATACAACCATTTTTACATTTTATATCATTAATTTCTATATTATAATGAAATTTATAGTTTTCTTTGATGTTATTATTTAATGATTTTTATTCAAGAGTTTCTCAAGTGGTAAATGATTCTTTAACTAAACCATCGTTTTAAATGTTGTAAAGATTTAATTTTCTAAATCCTTCTCTTTAATTTCCTTGTTTTAGAATTTTTTTAAGGATTTATTTATACTAACATTAGTGTTTTAAATTTTAAAATCATTTCAAAAATTTCAAAGCGGTACATGACACTTTGATTCAGAACACTTCTTTTTGAATGTTTAAAATGAACAGATTGTGTCAATATCATGAAATGATATCTTCTGATTGCAATGTAGAAATTTTATCTTTATTTTATGCTTGTTTTATGTTTTATAATTATGTTATGTTTCTTGGTCATTGTTTATGTATATGGGTGCTTCCATGATAAACCTAGTTTGGGTGAGTCTGAGATAGCTCTCCAATGCATTGGGTAATGTGACAGAGGTAAACATTAATATTTCTACTAAGAGATTTAGGGAATATACTGTGATGAGTATTCCAATGTAACTCCCTATGTAGTTTTGAAATATAAAATGTAATTATGAGATTTATGTCACAAGTTACCTTTATGATTTATGATTTCTATGTTTTATTCATAAATCTTATGATTTCATGAGTTATGTTCAAGAACTTCTGTTTTGTATGTATTGATGGACTAATGTTTTCTTTCTTTATCTTATAACCCTTATGAATATTTTTATGCTCATCCCAATTTTTTGAATTTTTTTTCATAGGGTATAAGGAAGGGTAAGAGAAAGGAAGAATTAAATAAGATTTATATCAAAAAAATAATTCTTGTTTTTCTTTTAAGGGTTTTTATTTTATTAAAAAAATGGATACTGAGTAGGAGTGTCTACTTCGTAATTTTTGAGATGTAATGTAATAGTTATGGCCTAATTATCTAAAACTATAAACCTGAAAATATCCTGAAAGTTATTTATTGATTTAAATCAAGGTTAAGTAATGTTCTAAGGCTAGGGCCTTATAGTTGGTATCAGAGGTCGGTTAAAACAACTTTTGGGATTAATAGTTTTTGTTAGAAACATGGGTAGTCTCTATGTATACTCTTTAAGTTAAATATTTATTTTGTAACTTTTTCAGATCAAGGAAAGTCTGTTAAAAATGGAAGTAGGAGGATATCAAATGACATTTCTATCTCTTCTTGATGACTTTATTGAAATAATTATTGCAAAGTCATGTCCAGATGATTCTGAAACATTTTCTAACATTCAACACACTTGCAAGAAATTTTTTGAGATATAAAACACCTCTTCTATACCTCGATACCATCATGGATCATGGGTTGTAATGAATGAAATTATGTTTTCTCAATATTCTCATATTTACAATGAATTTAAATATTTCCAATGAATTTTCAAATATTTAAACTTATCACAAGATTTTTAAGCATATTATGATTTTGAAAAAGGTGTTGAAGAAGAAGACTCTTGCACACCATATTTATATTTACTTTTAAATTATAGTCTTTCATCACATACTTATGGTATTTTAAAAGGACCATTGATTGAATGTTTCAACTCAAACTCAGTCCAAATTTTTTATAGAAATCAAGTTTTATCTTATGTTTTGAAATTATATGTCATACACGATTATTTTCTGGAACTATTTTTCTGTGAACACCCATATGAACAAAGTTATACAAGGTGTATTTGGATAAGGGAAGAAGATGATTGTTAAGGATCTCTAAATCATTGTTTTAATGCATGGACTATCTATCTACGTGAATAAGATGAAGATGAAACCAGGTGGACACCATGATCCAGGTACGATGTACTTTCTTTGGAAATAGTGTTATTTTATGGAGGTAAAAAAATGTCAATATATATAAGAATTCATGAATTAAGATATTGAGGTCATTATGAGTTGGGATGAAAATGAGATGTATTAGACAAACATTGAGGTTAAATCATGTTAGGTTTATTTTTATGGTTTATAAAAAGGGACAACACGCAAGATGGGTGACAATCTGTCACGTCCAACAAGGTCATAGGAATCGAACCCACAACCGAAGGGCGATAAGGGCGCATCACCTACTACTGGCCTATGTAAAGTCCCTAGTTAGTATAACTTATTATTTTTATTTAAATGATTTTATTTATCAAGAATAAGTTTATTTGGGATCTTATTTAATATCAAATGGATATCCTTAGTATAATAAAATGATTTGGTGATCAAGTGATAAAGGTTATTTTGGAAGACGTTTTCTCTTTTGGGAACATTCTATGCCTAAGTAAAATAGAATACTATGGGATTTCATTTGATGAGTAATGGTTGAATTTTATTTTGGTAGAATATATGTTTTTTTGTGTACATATAGAGATTTAGTTTGTTAATATAAATGATTAACCTATCATGGAAAATATGTGATTTGGTTAATTAGTTTTCAGTATGAGACTTTAAGAGTAGTCGATGTTATTTGGAGATAAATGTTAAGATTTATCATGGAAGACTATGTGATAAAATTATTCATAGTTTTGGGTTTCAATATTAGTTGGGATTATATTTAAGGATTTTAAATGAAATTGTTTATTGAATGGTATTTGTTGAAATTTGGGCAATGTTTGTTCAATTTTGGAGATTAAGAGTAGTATTTATTTTTATAAAAGATTATCTTTTTTGGGGATTATATGATCTTGTACTAACCATTTTGGTTTTGGAAAATTTCTAGAGATAGGGGAAATATATAGTTAATCTTTTTTGGATTTTGATATTCTTTATATGTTGATTCTAGTGCTTTAGGTGTGACCAAGTCATCTTGAATACTCATCGTTTGGAGAAAAGATGAGTTTTTGGTAGAAACTTAAAGGATGAAAATCTACTTGAAAAGTAAGTATATTTCCTTATGTCCTTATTCAATATCAAAAATAATTCTGCAAATTTATGAGAGGGAACTTTAAACAAAAATGTTGTTTGTTTACTATTACTAAAAGGGAATCAAAGACCATTTAACCTATCATAAGTTTGTGATTTTTTTGTGGTTAATTTTCTAATGATCATGTTTTCTATCACTCTCCTGCAGAAATTGACACTTTTTTTCTCCTCCATATCCATGTTTTCATGGAATACTAGTATGGGTTATCTTGGGTAACCTTTTCACTTCTTTTTATTTCTTTTAAAGTGATAATTTTATTGACTCCTTTTCTAATGTGGTACTTTTAATGAATTTTTCAAGCCCCATTTTAAAATTGTGAGGATGCAATTCCCAAAAGGGAGGAAGGATGTAACATCCTAGGTAGATTAAGAATTTTAAATTTTCATATTTATTAATATTTTTGAATTAAATGTTAATTTTAATTTAAATTTTAATCTATGTATGATAGCATACTCAACTGGAAACAACATGTTTCTTTGAAATCTTATGTTTCACACAACTTTGAGTTATACCGAGAAACAATATAATAATATTATTATTTTAAATAGTAGTTAATACCTAGTCATTATATTGGAAGTAATGAACAGAACTAACTACAATATGATTATACATGTTTTTTAATTTTTTTTACCTTTATCCAAAAAACGTTAGAGGCTTAAAATGTGAACGAATCCAATTTTAAGCATAAATACTCTAATATTCTTTAAAAGGTTTATTTACCACCTTTTTATGGAGAAAACTTTTTAAATCTAGTTTTTGTCACTTTTATATCTTCTATTTGAAAAAATAAAAAAAATTATAATTGGGACATAAAAATTTACATTGGATGAAATTTTGGTATTTTTTTGATAATGCTAATTTTTTTAATGAATAGTGAAAAATACTGCATTTTAATTCAAAAATATTTTTTAATCTAACTTATTCAATTGGTTTTAAAGTGTAATTATATTATATTTTTACCATTTAATCCAATGTTGTTCATTTTATTTAATTTAACTTTGAAATTGGACATAAACAATTGTCAATCTTTTGATGGTTATTATTTCTTAAAAACATGCTTTTTTTACAATGAGAATTAATTTTAAATTAATTTCTGCAACTTCTATGTTTTGAATTTGGAAAATTGGATTCAATATTTGGAATTAGGAGTTCCAAATTGAGTAAATAGGTAACTTTTATTTTAGACATTATGAATAGTAATGTGAGTACATTTTTTATTTACTATGGTTAATGGGTGAATCTGGTAAATAAGGGTAAAAAATAATATTATGATAATATTAAATTATCCTAAAACACATCCTAATCCTATTTGATGATACATGTTCTACCATGTTCATCCTTGGGTCGATTTTGGGACCCCATGGAGCCACTTTTAAGTGAAAATGACACTTTATAAAAATTAATTAAAAGTAAAGGAAAATGTAACATAAACATATATCTCTTAGTAAAACAACTTTTATAATTGGTTATATAACTGATATTTTTGACTATAAATATTAATTAGAAATATAAAAATATTTTATATATAATTTTATTTTATTTATTATTTTTATACATAAAATATGTAAATTTATTTATGACACAATGATGATGTAATGATTACCTCACTAATGGATGTTTTAAATAAATGAGTTTATAAATATTAAAATAAATTTATTTTGAAACATTTTATGCCATAAAATAATTTTATGGATTAGTATAAATTTTTATATTTGAATTAATGTAGGTTTTTATCTAAATAATAAAGTTGTTATATATTTTTTTAAAAGTCTTGATATGAATAGTTTATAAATTGACATAAATGAGTTTTTAAAATGAATACTATTTTTTTAGTTGATAAAATAATCCTAAAAAATTATTATTCATCCAAATGACATATATTAAGTTAAAAATGTCATTAATGATCTAGTTTTTGGTCTTTTAGAACTTATCGTAACTATATTAACCATATAACATGAATATACAAGAAGACATGGTAAAAGGTAAATTAGTTAACTAAGGGTTAAAGCTAAATTATAAGGTTAAAAATGAAACCAAAAATTGTGTAAAACCTATTGGTTGATATTATTTCGAATAATAGTCACCTTATATTCAAATTAAATTAGTTGGGGACCTTTTTAAAACGAAATTCAGTTTATAATAAAATAATATTCTTAAACTTTCCTAAAGAGCCCCTCCTCCCTCTTATAAAAGGCCACCACCTCTAACCCATTACTCACACCTATTGGTTGTGCCCAAATTTACCTAAGTTGTATGGTGTAAGCGGTCATTATATTACGGCTTGTGTTATTGATCCTCAAAGACCTAAGAATAAACCTAAGAAACATGCATTCTAAGAAGGTGATTTGATGGTGTTGATTTGGCTATGTAGTGGCCAAATTTGGTTTGAATTGATTGTATTATTTGATTTTTTAAAGACTTAAGTGAATTAAATTTAAAAGCATGAGTTGATCCTTGGTTATCACATGGGGTGAATTTGGATGAATTTATTTTTAAATTATTTCAATGTCTTAAGTTTGAGCGTTTCCTTTAACAAAATACAATCTTCCCAAATCACTCACCGATTTAGAGTTTCAACTATCCTAAGGCTAATCACCTATACACTTAGAGGATCATATTGATGATCACTCCAAGTTAGAGGATCGTTTTAGCACTCGGGATGTATATCCTTAAAATTGGTGAGTCTAAAGGATAACGTAAATCATTGAATTAAAATCTCAAAAAATATAATTGATTAAGAATAATTAAATTAAGAAATAACATCCAATTCACCCCTTTATACTCCCTTGGATCAATCCATTAAAGTATTATCCCTCCATTTATGTTATTCTATCAATGAAAGTGGGTAGTAGACTTATGTTGGTAGAATTGGAGAAGAATAAAAAAAACAATCACTCCACCATTGTGTGAAGAGTTTCACAAAAGATAATGTGAATAACCTCACTCCCTAAGGAAATGGAATCAACATGATATGGAAAAAGAAATAATAAATTAAGAAGAAGAATATGATGATGATATTTTATTAATTAAATGAACGTGAATTAAAGAACATACTTGGGAGAAATTGACAAGCGATTACAAAATAAATCATACAATTCAAAGAAAACAAAAACTTCCATTCCAAACAAAAATATTCGATCCACATTACCTTCAGTATAATCTCCTTATATAGGCATATTTGGAGACTTAGATACAACCCCCACAATAAATTACATCTCAATTAATTTAGAGAGTCAAAATGAGGGTGGGAAAATTAAGGGATTTTGACATTTTGAAGTTGACCCAGAAATTTCGTTGAGATTCGTCCCCCATTTTGACGTGTGAATTTGGAATTGAAGGAGGCCGAATCCTGAGGGGTGATAGAAGCAAAATATTCTCTTCCTTCTGTCCTCTATGAGCTGTATAAATTCAGGAAATTTGGAGGAGCTTTTTAGAAGTTATGGTCGAAATTTTGGGATGACTTTATGTTCATTAATGTCAGGCCCACCATTTAAATCTCAACTTCAGATCCCATTATCATCATGAAAACATCAGAATTAGCTCCAACCACAGTTGAATAAAATGATCCTCATATTTTTATATTTCTACTGTAAAAATTTGAGCATCATTGGGCTTGGTTTGTGGGCCCCACATTTGTTTGATGGTCCTTAGGCCCATTAGGCTGTTTCCAGTAAACGTCTGCATTCTTGAGAAAAAATCTCCATCTTCCCTTGGGATTCATCCATCAGACCTAAAAAAAATGTTCCAAATAAAGTGATAAATCATATCCCAAAATATTAAATTAATAAAATGAATATAATTTTGTACACAAAAAAATGAATGATTTTTCCCAAATTTGCATTTTAAACATGAATTGCATTTAGGATGAGAAATGAAATTATATTTACGTAATGCACTAAAAACAATGTTTATGGACTTTCGAACAATGAATATAAAGATATTAACAATGAAAATTAGCCACTTTTAGTGACTAATCATACCCCCAACTGGAGTTTTGCTAGTCCCGAGAAAAATATATTAAAAATATGAAATTCAAATCCCCTTTTGCCAAAATTTTTTAATAAACATTGCTCACCCAAAGACCTCATAACCAAAAAAATTATGAAACCCATCAAAATAAATTAAAACAAGCTAGTTCCATAAGCATATCTCAAGCCCAAGACGATTCCTTTGTTCAAATTCATCACCTCATTTCATCCAATTTCAATTAAGTATGATAAAGTGTTGTGCATCAAAAAAGATATGGGGCCCATTTTATTGTTCAAGGAGAAAAAATGGAAGCGTTGGGTGGGAATCACATTAAACCTTAATATGAGTATCAATTTATTTTTATTTTTTATTTGATTTTTTTTGATGATTTTTTTATTTTTATTAACCACAATAGATATGAAAATACTAACTCTGGGTAAGGCCACTATGGAGTCACGATCCCCAACTGTCGGACACCACACATATTGTCAATTTCATGCTCTACAATAGAGATATAAAGCCTAACACTGGGCAAGAAAACTATGGAGTCATGATTCCCAAGTGCCGGATGCCATGCATTTGGACAAAACATTGCTCTATGTGGTCATAATTTTTTTTGGATACTCAAATTAAACTAAAATTGACCCTAGAACCCTATGCTATAATGAAAGGGACCCAAGAACTCAAATTTACACCCACGATCTAGTAGACATTCATTATGGAATTTTTATTAAGAGGATGAAAATGTAAACTTTGAAAATTCACATCAGACAACCGCACTTTACAAAAACTATTCTCATGAACTTAAACTTGCATTAAAATCAGAATCAAGACATCCAAATTTTTCAATATCCAATTTCATAGTTTGAAATGTGTGTTATCATGTTCAATGTTAATGTAATTTTTCTTTCCATGCATGTTCTTATAAAAAAAATTATTTTTTTATTTCATCTCCCCCCAAATTAGAATAACACTATCCCCAGTGTTTAATGAAAAGAAAAGTTAGAAGGGGGTAGGAGAGGAGTTCAAAGGGGAAATTTAAAATGATAAACAAGGAACAAATTCACCTGTTTTTTTTAGGTTGAAGTTCATGATGCTCTAGATTACTCCTTTGATCTTTTGGGGGATGTAGGAACCTCCTTTATTGAACATGTATCACCCAAAATAGTCCCTAAACCATACAAAGAAGAACAAACTAGACAAAACAAACAACACAAAAATTTATTTAAAACCAAGTACAACATTTTTATGGTTTTCCTTGTTTTTTTTTTAATTTTAAAAATCAAACTGATGATACATTGTATTCTTTATATTTTCTGGGTAAGGTGTTACTCAAAGATCACACCGTGTGACAGTGATGAATACGGTGCTCCCCTTTCATACCCATCCTTACTCATAAAAGAAGAACAAATCAACAATCTATTTGTTTTAAATACATAAAAAAACATAAAATAAAATAAAATAAACTGATGATATATTCTCTTCTTTTAAATTTCTGGGTAAGGTATTACTCGATGATCACACCGCGTGACACAGATGAATATGGTGCTCCACTTTCATACCGATCCTTACCCATAAAAGAAGAACATGTCAATAGTCTATAAAAAAATGAAGAAGAAGGAAACAAAAGATGATTCATAATGATTAGAAACATGAAAACCATGGGTTGCCTCCCATGAAATGCTTTTGTTTAACATCATTAGCCCGACATAGACCCTAAATCTATCAATTTTTCTCTAGTTCATATGTTGGCTCAGTTAACTCCTCCTTGGTTTCTTGTTTATTGAATGATTTAATGAATGGTTTTAAAATATGACCATTGACTTTGAAGACATGACCACTTGTGGGATCCCAAATCTCTATTGCCCCGTGAGGGTACACATGATGCACTAGGTATGGACCGGACCATCTAGACCTTAGCTTTCCTGGGTGTAGATGACGTTTTGAACTATACAAGAGCATGCATTTTCCCGGTTCAAAGCGTTTGACTTTGAGATTTCTAGGTTCGTAGGCTTGAACTCTAGATTTATTGATCTTTGAATTTTCATAATCCTCCATACTAAGTTCCTCAAGTTTATTTAGATCTAATTTCCTTTTTGTTTCAGCCAATGGTATGTCAAAGTTAATTGTTTTTATTTCCCAAAAGGCCTTATCCTCTATTTCAAAAGGTAAATGACATGCTTTTCCATAAACCAATATATACGGTGACATTCCTAGGATAGTTTTTAAAGCAGTTCGATATGCCCAAAGGGAATCTAATAGTTTCTCAGACCAATATTTCCTAAAGGGATTGACAGTTTTTTTAAGAATTTACTTAATTTACCTATTTTCCAACTCATATTGACCGTTGGTTTGAGGATGGTATATAGTGGAAACATTATGAGTAATTCCATACTTATACATGAGTGAAGAGAATGGGCGGTTGCAGAAATGGGATCCATGATCACTGATTATAGCCCTCAGAATTCCAAATCTAGAAAATATATTCTCTTTTAGGAATCAGATCACAAATTTATGATCATTAGCCTTGGTGGGAATGGCCTCAACCCATTTTGAGACGCAATCAACAACTAAGAGGATGTAGAGATATCCCCTAGTGTTTGAGAAGGGCCCCATGATATCGATTCCCCAGAAATCAAATATTTCAATCACTAAGATGGGAGTGAGTGGCATTTGATTATTTTTTGTGATGGATCCTACTTGTTGACACCTAGGAAAGCTTTGAAAAAATTTGTATGAGTCCCTTGAGAGGGTGGGCCAGAAGAGACCACCCCGAAGAACCCTAGTAGAAGTTTTCTTAGATGAAAAGTGACCTCCACATGCTTCACTATGATAGAATTTAAAGATGGACTATTGTTCAGATTCTGGGACACACCTCCTAATGACTTGGTCAGGGCAGAGGAAGAGACTAATTTCCTTTGTTCACATGAAGGAATTTTATCTCCATGGATAGAATCACTTTCAGATTTCTCTAATGATGAAATATTAGGTCCAACAATCAGTGAAACCTTTCCGAAAACCACTTTCATGGAGACCTATCAAAGTTTCCTCACTAAATCTGATCAAACCAATCTTGTAGCTGAAATTTCTATACATGGGGATTCAATTCTATATAAAACCCTAGGAAACAAAATTTATCTTGATCCAATGTCCCAATCATTTGCTGAAATTCTGAACCAACCTGATCTTGAATTTAAGGAACTTCCCACTGCACTCAAGTATGCCTTCATAGGGGAAAATCAAACACAACCTATTGTCATTTATTTTTCTCTTGAATCCAATCATGATAGGATGCTTTTAGATGTCCTTAAGAAACATAAGAGATCCATTGGTCGGACCCTATCTGATATTCCTGGGATTATCCCACTAATAGGGACTCATAGGATTATTCTAGAATCTGATTCAAAGCCATGTCGTCAACCTCAATAGAGACTCAATCCTAATATCTTGGAGGTAGTAAGGAAGGAACTTATGAAATTGTTAAAAGCTGGTATCAGCTATCCTATAGTTGAGAGTGAGTGGGTGAGACCAATCCAACTGGTTCCAAATAAAGCATGAATCACAATGATAACCAATAAGGATGGAGAAATTCTTCCAACTAGGGTGACAAGTGGATGGAGGGTCTACATTGACTATAGAAAGCTAAACTCATTCACCAAGAAGGACCATTTACCCTTACCATTCATTTACCAAGTCCTTGAGAGAGTGGAAGGTCATGAGTTCTATTGTTTCTTAGATGGGTAATCAGGGTAAAATCAGATTGAGGTCTCCCTAGAGGATCAAGGGAAGGCTACATTCACCTGTCCATTCGGAACCTTTGCCTTCAAACGCATGCCGTTCGGGTTATGTAATGCCCCTGGAACCTTCCAGCAGTGCGTGATGGGAATCTTCTCAGATATGTTAGGGGATTTTCTTGAGGTCTTCATGGATTACTTCTATGTCTTTGGGGATACATTTGAGGAATGTCTTATGAATGTAGATAGAGTTTTTTCTAGATGTGAGGATAAAAATCTCATCCTAAACTGGGAAAAATTCCATTTCATGGTAAAGGAAGGACTTGTTCTAGGCCATCTAGTCTCGGGTAGGGGGATTCAAGTTGATAAAGAAATGGTTGATGTCATTCATCACCTTCCATCACCTAGAACGTTTAAGGAAATGAGGTATTTCATAGGACATGCTGGTTTCTATAGAAGATTCATTAAGGACTTTAGTTCAATCTCCCGTCCCCTTTGTGCTCTCCTAGTAAAAGATGCTCCATTTGTTTGGACAGAAAACTGTGAAGGTTTATTCTCAACCCTCAAATTCTCTCTCACCTCTCCTCCCATTATGAAGTCTCCAAAGTGTAACCTTCCATTCTAACTCATGTGTGATGCGAGTGACTTTGTTGTAGGTGCAGTCTTAGGAAAAAGATGTGAGAAAACTCCATATGTCATTGCTTATGCAAGAAAATCCTTAAATGATGCCCAAATCAACTACATCACCACTGAGAAGGAGTTACTTTCTATTGTGTTTTCCTTAGAAAAGTTTAGGTCCTACCTCTTAGGATCCCCTATCACATTGTTCACTGACCATTCTGCGCTAAAATACCTATTCCAGAAACAAGATGCTAAGTCTTGATTGATTAGGTGGGTCCTTCTCTTTAAAGAATTTTCTTAATTTCTCTATTTTACAACTCAGCTTGACCATTGGTTTGAGGATGGTATGCAGTGGAAACTTTATGAGTAATTCCATACTTATACATGAGTGAAGATAATGGTCGGTTGCAGAAATGGGTTCCACGATCACTGATTATAGCCCTCAGAATTCCAAATCTTGAAAAGATATGCTCTTTTAGGAATCAGATCACAACATGATGAACATTAGCCTTGGTGGGAATGGCCTCAACCCATTTTGAGACGTAATCAACAGCTACGAGGATGTAGATATATCCCATAGATTTTGGGAAGGGTCCCATGAAATTGATTCCCCAACAATCAAATATTTCAATCACTAAGATGGGAGTGAGTGGCATTTGATTCCTTTTTGTGATGGACCCTACTTGTTGACACCTAGGAAAACATTGAAAAAATGTGTATGAGTCCCTTGAGAGGGTGGGCCAGAAGAGACCACACTGAAGAACCTTATCAGAAGTTTTCTTAGATGAAAAGTGACCTCCACATGCTTCACTATGAAAAAATTTAAGGATGGACTCTTGTTCAGATTCTGGGACACACCTCTTAATGACTTGGTCAGGGAAGAAATTATAGAGGTATGGATCATCAAACACATAGTTCCTGAAATCATAAAGGAATTTCATTCTAGATTGAGTCCCTAAGAATTTTGGAATGATCTTGTAACTAAGAAGTTGGCTATGTCGGCATACCAAGGGCAGTCACTCACAGAGTATAAGTGTTCATCTGGGAATGAACCAGACACACCATGGTGAGACAATTTTTCATTAAATTCTATCCTAGAGAGATGGTCAGATACAACATTTTCAACACCATTTTTGTCCTTGATTGTGAGGTCAAATTCTTATAAGATAAGGACCCACCTAATCATTCTAGCCTTAGCATCTTGTTTATGGAATAGGTATTTTAGCGTAGAATGGTCAGTGAACACTGTGATGGGGGATCCTAAGAGGTATGACCTAAACTTTTCTAAGGCAAACACAATAGAATGTAACTCCTTCTCAGTGGTGGTGTAGTTTATTTGGGAATCATTTAAGGATTTTCTTGCATAAGCAATGACATAAGGAGTTCTCTCACATCATTATCCTAAGACTGCACCTACAGCAAAGTCACTCGCATCACACATGAGTTCGAATGTATGGTTCCACTTTGGAGACTTCATAATGGGAGGAGAGGTGAGAGAGAATTTGAGGGTTGAGAATGAACCCTCACAGCTTTCTGTCCAAACAAATGGAGCATCCTTTACTAGGAGATCATAAAGGGGATAGGAGATTGAACTAAAGTCCTTGATGAATCTTCTATAGAAACCAGAATGTCCTAAGAAATACCTCACTTCCTTAATAGTTATAGGTGATGGAAGGTGACGAATGATGTCAAACTTTTCTTTATCAACTTGAATCCCCCTACCTGAGACTAGATATCCTAGAACAAGTCCTTCCTTTACCATGAAATGGAATTTTTCCCAGTTTAGGATGAGATTTTTATCCTCACATCTAGAAAAAAATCTATCTACATTCCTAAGACATTCCTCAAATGTATCCCCAAAGATAGAGAAGTCATTCATGAATACCTCAAGAAAATCCCCTACCATATCTAAGAAGATTCCCATCATGCACCGCTTGAAGGTTCCAGGGGCATTACATAACCCGAACGGTATGTTTTTGAAGGCAAAGATGCCGAATGGACAGGTGAATGTAGTCTTCCCTTGATCCTCCAGGGAGACATCAATCTGATTGTACCCTGAGTACCCATCTAAGAAACAATAGAACTCATGACCTTCCACTCTCTCAAGGACTTGGTTAATGAATGGTAAGGGGAAATGGGCCTTCTTGGTGAATGAGTTTAGCTTTCTATAGTCAATGCAGACCCTCCATCCACTACTCACCCTAGTTAGAAGAATTTCTCCATCCTTATTGGTTATCACGGTGATTCCTGCTTTCTTGCGAACCACTTGGATTGGGCACACCAACTCACTCTCAGCTATTAGATAGATGATACCAAATTTTAACAATTTCAGAAGTTCCTTCCTTACTACCTCAATGATATTAGGATTGAGCCTCCATTGAGGTTGACGACATGGCTTTGAATCAGATTCTAGAACAATCCTATGAGTCCCTATTAGTGGGTTAATCCCAGGAATATCAGACAGGGTCTGACCAATGGCTCTCTTACGTTTCTTAAGGACTTATAAAATCATCCTCTCATGATTGGATTTAATATAAGAATAAATGACAATAGGTTGTGTTTGATTTTCCCCTAGGAATTCATACTTGAGTGCAGTGGGAAGTTCCTTCAATTCAAGATCAGGTTGGTTCAGAATTTCAACAGAAGTTTGGGACATTGGATCAAGATCAATTTTGATTCGTAGGGTTTTAGATATAATTGAATCCCCATGTGTAGAAATTTCAGCTACAAGATTGGTTTGATCAGATTTAGTGAAGAAACATTGATAGGTCTCAATGAAAGTGATTTCCAGAAAGGTTTCACAGATTGTTGGACCTAAGATTTCATCATTGGAGCAATCTGAAAGTGATTCTAGCCATGGAGATAAACTTCCTTCATGTGAACAAAGGAAAATAATATCTTCCTCACTTAAACATTCCTCGAATATCCCTTGTTGTTCTATGGATTATTTATCAACGCATCCGATCATGTTTACTTCATGAATATCCTCATCATCCCCTATTTGTGAGCTTTCATTATAGATGTTCAAGTCTAGACTCATGTTTCCAAAGGTGATGGTCATGTTCCCATTTCGGACTTGGATAATAGAGTTGATTGTTGCAAGGAAGGGATGACCAAGGATGATTGGGGTTTGTTCCTTATTTCCTATGGTTGGATTGCTGTCAAGGACAATGAAGTCAGCAGGGTAGATGAAGTTTTCAACCTTTACCAGAACTTCCTTTAAAATCCCCTTTGGAACCCTAATTCTACGATCATCAAGTTGAAGTGTGACCGATGTAGGTTGGAGATATTCTAGGCCCAATTGGTAGTACACAACACAGTGGATGAGATTGACACTGGCACCTAGGTCACATAAGGCTTTGAAAACATTGTTCTCTCCTAGTTCAACATTGTTGTAAGGGTATCCTGGGTCTTTCATCTTTGGTGGAAGGGTTACTTGGATTGTTGAGCTAATATTTTCTGCCAGAAGGACATGGTTCTTATGTGAGAATTTCCTTTTAAATATGCATATTTCCATTATATATTTTGAGTATGCAGGAATGGTTTGAATAGAATAAAGGGGTGGAATGTTCATCTTGACTTGTGAGAATATTTCCCTCAATGTTTCACTCAATTTAGGCTTGTTTTCCCCCCTCATGCATTGAGTAAATGGTGCGGGTTGTGGGGTTGTTTGTTGAAGAGTTGTTTCTTTCACATTGTTATCAATTTCTTAAATTTGATCTTGTGGTTAATTTGGATTTTCATTAGAGTTTTAAGCTTCACATGGTTTCTGACTTATTTGTTCAGGTTTTTCAATTGATTTACCACTTCTTAGAATAGTCAAATCCTTCAGTTGTTTATGAGTTGTTTGAGTGAAACTTGTCTCTCCCCTTAAATGTGAGGATGGTACCGCCTGAGTAGGCATGGGTGCCTTTCCAGTTTTGATGGTTTGAATTTATTGTTTAATGGATGAGAATTATGAGTTCATTTTGTCCATTTGTTTGCACAATTGTTCTAGTAGGCTTTGTGGAACAATTTGGGTAGGTGCTTGAGCTTGTTGGTTTATCCCAGGAGGATACTTTGGTTGTTGGATTGGATGTTGAATGGGTTGTTGGATAGGTTGTTGATATTGGACATGAGGATATTGGAATTGGACCGGTTTTGGTTGGAACAGATTATGAGGTTGAATGTTTTGTTAAGGGTATGGGTTGATACATTATTGTTGTGTTGGTTGTTGATTGTCCTTCCAACGAAAGCCTAGATGGTCATTATACCGTGGATTGAAGGTGTTTGGGAATTGTGGATTTTTAAATTTCATTACATTAAATTCTTCTGGTGGTCCTACTAAAAGAACATAATTGATGGAAGTAATGGTTGGGAAATTATCAGTCTTGTGGTCATGCTTGTCACAAATTGTACAAACAATCTCAACAGTTTGGGTTTTGTGGACCTTCCTAAGATCAATCTCCTCAACTTTCCTCGTGAGTGCAGCAAATTTTTCTCTAAGGTTTTCTTCTTCTCCAAGATTGTACATTCCACCAGAATTGGGTGGCTTCTCACAGTATGGTGACGTTCCCCATGTTTGGTTATGTTCAGAAAGATTTTCTAGATACTCATAAGCAACATTTGGGGATTTGTTTTTGAAGGTTCCATTACACATCATATCAATGAATTTTTTGTTTCTAGGACCTAACACTTCATAGAAAATTCTCACTTTTTCTGGGATTAGGAAACCATGGTGCGGTACCATGTTCAATGTGTCCTTGAATCTTTCCCAGGTTTCATAGAATGTTTCTCCCTATCATTCAAAAATGTTTTGTATGATCTTTTTAAGTGCAACTGTTTTGTGATGGGGGAAGTATTTTTTATAAAATTCTTGTTGAAGTTTGTCCCAAGAGTAAATGGATTCTGGTCTCAAATTGTTTAACCAATTCATTGCTCGGTCCTTCAAAGAAAAAGGAAAAAGTCTCATTTTAGCATATTCAATTTGATTTGGAGGGCACTTGGTTTCAACAATGTCATTAAATTCTTTAACATGAAGGTAAGGCATCTCAGATTCAATCCCATGAAAGGTTGGAAGGTGGTTCAGTACATGGGGTTTGAAAATATATTGGGCATATCCTATATTATCATGCCTAATGCATGAGGGTGCATTGGTCTAGGTTGGTGTGAGGAAGTCATTCATGGTCGGGTCTGCAACAATTCCCAAGTTAGGGTCTGGCTCATTATTTTGGATCACTCCCTGGTCTATGATTTGGTTTTGTGGGAGATTATCCATTGTATCAAACTCAACTTCTTGAATCTAGAGTACTGTGAATATTTGGATTTAATGGAAGAAGACCTCTATGATTTCTTGACTCCCCATCCCTAAGACTATCCACTCTAACTAATCTGTTTGAGTTATCGCGGGTGTAGGCGGAGATGCGCCAAAAGAAAAAAAAGTGAGAAAGGGAAAAGATAAGAGAATTGGGATGAGAAAAGAGAAATGGGGGAGAAAAGAAAGATGTTTTTAGGTAACTTACATGGTCCCTGGCAACGACACCAAAATTTGGTTGTGAAAAAATTTACCCAAGTTTTATGGTGTAAGAGGTCATTGTAGTACGACTTGGGTTATCGATCCTCAGAGACCTAAGAAGAAACCTAAGAAACGTGCATTCTAAGAAGGTGATTTGATGGTGTTGATTTGGCTATGAAGTGGCCAACTTTGGTTTGAATTGATTGGATTATTTGATATTTTAAATACTTAAGTGAATTCAATTTAAAAGCATGAGTTGATCCTTGGTTATCGCATGGGGTGAATTTGGATGAATTTCTTTTTAAATTATTTCAATGTCTTAAGTTTGAGTGTTTCCTTTAAAAAAATACAATCATCCCAAATCACTCACCGATTTAGAGTTTTAACTATCCTAAGGCTAATCACCTCTACACATGGAGGATCATATTGATGAGTACTCCAAGGTAGAGGATCGTTTTAGAACTCGGGATGTATATCCTTAAAATTGGTGAGTTTAAAGGATAACGTAAATCATTGAATTAAAATCTCAAAAATAGAATTGATTAAGAATTATTAAATTACGAAATAACATCCAATTCAACCCTTGCTACTCCATTGGATCAACCCATTAAAATAATATCCCTCCATTGATGCAATTCTATCAATGAAAGCGGGAGGTAGACTTATGATGGTAGAATAGGAGAAGAATAAAAAACAATCACTCCATCGTTGTGTGAAAAGTTTCACAAAAGATAATGTGAATAACCTCACTCCCTAAGGCAACAGTATAAACATGATATGGAAAAAGAAATAATAAATTAAGAAGAATATGATGATGATGATATTTTATTAATTAAATGAAGGTGAACGAAAGAATTTACTTGGGAGAAATTGACAAACGATTATAAAATGAAGCATATAATTCGAAGAAAATAAAAACTTCCATTCCAAACAAAATTATTCGATCCCCATTACCTTCAGAATAAGCTCGTTATATAGGCATATTTGGAGACTTAGATACAACCCCCACAATAAATTACATCTCAATTAATTTAGAGAGTCAAAATGAGGGTGAGAAAATTAAGGGATTCTAACATTTCGAAGTTGACCCGGAAATTTCGTCCAGATTCATCCACCATTTTGATGTGTGAATTTGGAATTGAAGGAGGCCAAATCCTGAGGGGTGATAGAAGAGAAATATGCTCTTACTTATGTATTATATGAGTTGTAAAAAGCCCAGGAAATTTGGAGTCGTCGTGTAGAAGTTATGGTCACAATGGTGGGACGACTTTATGTGCATTAATGTCAGACCCACCATTTAAATCTCAACTTCTGATCCCTTTATCATCATAAAAACATCAGAATTATCTCCGACCACAGTTGAATAAAATTATACTCGTATTTTTTTCTTTCTACTATATAAATTTGAGCTTTATTGGGCTTGGTTTGTGGGCCCCAAATTTGATTGATGGGCCTTAGGCCCATTAGGATTTTTCGAGTAAACTTCTGCATTCTTGAGAAAAAATATCCATCTTCCCTTGGGATTCATCCATCGAACCTAAAAAATAAAATGTTCCAAATAAAGTGACAAATAATATCCCAAAATATGAAATTTAGAAAATTAATATACTGTTGTACACAAAAAAATGAATGATTGGGCCCAAATTTTCATTTTAAACATGAATTGCATTTAAGATGAGAAATTAAGTTCTATTTATGTAATGCACAAAAAACAATGTTTATGGACTTTGGAATAAAGAATATAAAGACATTAACAATGAAAACTATCCACTTATAGTGACTAATAACCTATCAAGACCCTTGGATCATACAACATCTGACCAAATAATCTCTAAACACCCCTCTCTTCCTCTTATAAGCCTTACCCTTGGCAAAAGGAAATTCAAGAGATCCCTTTGGCTCAAATCAAAAGAATTTACCTGATTTGAGGTAACACCTTCTCTCAAGTTTCTTTCAATTATTTTTTCCTTCTATACTCTCTATGATCTTCTTATTATTTGTTTATATAACAAAAAATTTATCCTCAATATAATATGTTGTTTTTATAAGAATTATTCGAACTACACTTTCATACACCTCCATGTAATGGATACGAACGTACTATTTCTGTGTACGGAGAACTGCTATCTCACGAAACAATGATTGTTCGATTTTCCCCTACCACCTCTCATGGTGGACATTATGATGGAACAATAATTATATATAATATTTATGATATTTATCTTATCAATATTATTATTTAATTCTCATTTATAACATATCATTATGCTTTTCATGTTGTATAATTATGATAATTTCATTTGAGGAAGTGCGGACTACCGCCCCTCAAAATGATATGACTCATTTATACCATACATGGAACATATACAGGATGGTTTTAATGAACTTATGTAATGTATATGAAATATTATATTATACTATAATAATAATATACTTATGTATAATTTGATTTTCATTCTTTTAAAAATTAAAAAAATGAAATGAAAGTAGAGTTCATGCATACGTACGACTTACCGTCTCCTTGAACGATGCATTTCATTTTCATATATCCAAATGATACAGACTATTATAAATAAATATATACTAGATATATATGATATATATGATATCTAAATAATTAATATCATTCTTAAGGTAATGTAATTTTTACTGCTTGGACAATTTGTAATTATAACAATTTCATTTTTGACTCAAGTTCTGAACATCGACAAAATGTCTGATATGAACTCAAATAATTAAATAATTGTTATAGAAAGGTAATAAGTGATATTAAAGGAATACTAAACATGAAAAGGCTTCTTAATAAAGTATAAATTAACTTAATTTGAACATTTATGAAGAACAAGGAACATACAAGACAAGTCGGACTCGAGGTAAGGGGTTTTCATCTCACTTTTTATTCCCATGAGATTCATGCTGTTTTTTCCATTATTTTCCTTTGTGTGGTGTATGTACTAACCATGATTGTATTAATTGTGTAATATAATTTAATTAATGGGTATTTACATCTTCATTTTATGATACTTATTTCATTTGGTGTATGTTTCATAAGTTACTAAATCGGTAAGGGAACCTTTTGTAAACCCCCAAGATTTTATAGTACATTATTTCTTCAAAGTAATTCAGTAACATGCACTACACGCAACAACGAGTTCAAGCGCACCACGACTTACCAATATAGCCATTCAAAAGAGGTTATGAATATTATTAGCTGCATTTTGAATTTTATATACTCCATATAATTTTAACATCCATATTATGTGTTTCGTAGACATAATATAAGAACAAATTCAATTTTTTAGATAAAGGAATTATTTTTCAGAAAATGAAATTTTACCTCCTTTTGAGGGAGAACCCTTTTTAAAACCAATATTTGACACTTTTATATATTAAATTTTACAAAATAAACTTCTTCTTTATAATCAGGAGATAAAATTTTAGTTTTGATAAATATTTGGTATTTTTCTAATAATTTTCATATTTTGGTGAATAGTGAAAAACACTAAATTTTAATTAAAAAAACTTTTTTAATCGAAATAATTTAGATTGGTAAATTATTAATTTTATTAGTTTTGAAGTATAATTATATTATATTTTTATCATTTAATACAATTTAGGTCATTATAATTAATTTCACTATGAAATTGGACATAAATAAGTGTCAATATTTGGATAGATATTGTTGCTTAAAAACACGCTATTTGTTTTGAAAACAAGAATTAATTTTAAATTAATTAATGAAAATTATATTTTTAAAATTTGGTAAAATAGAAATCATTTTTGAATTTGGAATATCAAATATAACTTGGGCTGAATTTTTGGTATTTTTCTGAGAAACATTAATTTTTGATGAATAGTGAAAAACACTAAGGTATTGGTTAAAACCGAATTTTTATTTAAATAATTTTTTATTTTATTTAATTTTATTTTAGGTCAAAATAGATACATAATACGTATATATGTCCAAAATAATTCATTGGAGTCATTTTATAACTAGTTTAGATATATAAAAATTTTATTGAACTTTTTACCGTCGTCTACCCACCTCCTAGGAGTATTTGTAAATTTGCATAAAACTTAATTTTACTGCTTCTGTGAGTTGAATTTAAAAAATCCAAGAGACACAGTTAACCTCAGTAAGTAAAATGTTGTTCAATAAGATGAAAATAATTTTTGATGAATAGTAACTTTCGGCTTTTATTAACCGTGGTTAAAGGTAAATATGGTAATTCAAGGTAAAAAGAATATTGTAATAATTATACATTACCTTAACACATGTTCTAACCTTATTTGATGAGTAATGGCCGACCATTGACATCCTTGGGTCTATTTTGGGACCCCATGGGGCCACTTATTAATGATAATGACACTTTAGATTAATTAATCTAAAGTAAAGGAAAAATTGAGATAAACGAAAATATTTTAGTAATTAATTTTTATATGGTGTTATATTAGAAAAAAATTTATCTATAAATATTCATTAGAAATATAAGAAGATTTCATACATCATGGTATTTTTTTATAATTTTTGGACATCGAATAAACTAAATTATTTATGACACAATAATGATGTAGTATTTACCTCATTAATAAATGATTTAAATAAATTAGATTACAAATATTAAAGTAATAACCAAAACATGTCCAATTCTTATTGGATTATTTTATTTCTACCAAGAGTCATCCTATCTTCGACCCTAATTATTTTTGAATCTTTAGAAACTGGATATCATTATATAATAAAATAATATTTCCACACTTTCCTAAAAAGCCCCTCCTCCCCATTATAAAAGGAGACCACTTATAACCAATTCCTCACACCTCTCAAGACTTTATACTCCTAAAAAATCTAACAAATTAAGCTCCTTACATCCCTATCCTTATCATTGATGCCTTACCCTAGGCAGAAGGCACTTCAAGAAGTGCCTTTGGTTCAAACCAAAGGAAGTTACCCAAATTAAAGGCAACCGTTTCTCTTAACTTCTTTTCTTTTATTTTACTTATCAAACCCCTAAACTCTTTTTATTCCTTTATTTTATAACAAAAACTGTATACTAAATATAATATTATGTTTTTATAAGAAGTATTCTAACTACACTGACACACACCTCCATCTAATGGGTGAAGAAAATAATGTTTCTGTGGATGGAAAACTAACGCCTCACGAAACGATGATTGTTAAATTACCTCCTATCGCCTCTCATGGTGGCCATTATAATGACACTATATTTATATATGATATATATTATGTTAATTTTTTATTCATTCTTCTGTATTTTTCTTTTATAGCATACCTTAATGGTTTACATTAAGGGTAAATGCGATAATTTCATTTGAGGAAGTGCGGACTACAACCCCCTCAAAGTGATATGACCCGTTAATACCATATATAGGACATCTAAAGGACGGAGTTAATGATATTATATATGATATTATTCTATAATTATATTATACCTATGTATCATTATGTTTTAATTCTGTTAAAATAAGGAATATAAATGAAAGTAGCGTTCATGCGTACGTATGGCATACCGTCTCCATGAACGGTTCTTTTCATTTCTTACCCCAAAATGATATGTACTATTATAAATACATGTATATATTAGATATATATTTTATATATAATATCTACATCATGAATATCATTCTGGATATAATAAATTTTTGACCATGTGACAACTTGTAACTATAAGGTGTTCATTTTTGAATTAAGTGCCAATTATCGACAAAACGAACGTTATTTACTTAAATGATTACATAACATTTATAACATGGTAATAAGTGATATAAAAGGAATAATAAACTTGAAAAATGTTCTTAATCAATTATAAATTATCTTTAGTTTATTATTCAGGATATTAAAAAACGAACGGGTCAAGTCGGACACGAGGTAAGGGGTTTCTTATCTCACTTTTGATTCCGTGATATTTCCATTGCTCACCACTTATTTATAGAATGTGGTGTATTTTGTACTTCCATATGATATATATTATCATGATTATATTTATATTCATGATATTCTGTGATTCATTTTTTGGTTATTTACTGTTGTTCAAACGAATTGATTGATTACAAAGAGGTAAGGGTTAATTTTATAATCTCTTCATTATCCGATGTTGTTTATAAGTAATTATCTATTGGGACCTCTTTATCATCCGCATCCATATTTCTTAAAAATGTATTCCAAAACAATTTTAATATTTACTATACTATGGGTCAATGTCATTTATACCCTTGTTTTACTTTTTATAAAATGGTTTGAAAGAAATCTTTTCTTCGTTGTCCGAACAATGTACTTTAACCTTTTAGACAAAATTATGGTAAGAATATTTTTTCAACTTATAAGGTGGGTGTGGCTATTTTCCGCCATTATAAAATCATCAAAGCATCTCTTAAAATCATATAATAATATTTTCAAAATAAAAGTTTTCTTTATAATTATTCGACTCTTAAATTATTTCAAAATAGAAAGATATATTACTCTAAAAAAAGGTTTTTATTTCATCTATATCAACATCCTTGGATGGATTTTATGTTTATTTGAAGTTGATTTATTATAATACAATCTTCCATATTGTATTTAATTAGTTTAGATATGTTTGACTGTGGATGTTCTATTTTTATACCATTCATGGTTTATGGTTAATGTATTGACATTTCGTATACTAGTTTTAATACGAATATTTATGTTATATTTCAACCTTTTATTATGATGAATGTATTAGACAAGTATGTTCCGGGTTGGGGACCGGTAAAAGTAAGCCCTCCAGGTTGGGGTCCGGTTACAGTAAACCCTCCAGGTTAGAGTCAAGTTACAGAGGCTCTCCAGGTTGGAGTCCGGTTACGGAGGCTCTCTGGGTTAGAGTCCAGTTACAGAGGATCTCCAGGATGGAGTCTGGTTACAGAGGCTCTCCAGGTTTGGGTCCGGTTACAGTTAGCCCATAGGTCCTGGCATGAGGCCTTGACACAGAAATTAATCTCTGGTATTATACATTCCCTCATTATGAAAATAATATTGATGGTTCATGTGGTCATTCGACTAGTAGAATACCCATGATTATGTTTTATTATGGCATTATTTACTCAGCTCATATTCCTTCCATAAAAGTATTCATGTTTATTATTGGTAAAAGCATGTGGTTTAAATTATTCACCAGGCTTAATATTTATGTTATCTTCCACTGTATTTCTTACCCTTACTGAGCGTTTGAGCTCACCCCTTTCTATGTTTTATTTTTCCTAGGATTCCAAGAAGTGTATGGTGATTGATAACCAGGGTTAAGCTAAGGTAATAATGGCGTTCATAAAGGGTTATTTATGTTTTGTTGTATGTTATAAAGGGTAATGTAACATTCATGTATGTAATCTATTTTCCAAGACTGCTAAACCAATCGGTCCTTCGGGACTTGATTCCTTGTAATCATGCCAATGTATTAAAATAATGCACCGGCTCTGGGTAACTAGGGCCGAGGCGTTACAGTTGGTATCAGAGGAAGTTTAGAAATAACCTTGGAAACTAGATTTAGAAAAACTCTAATTATATCACATATCCCTAAGATAGACTTTGAAGATTAGTATAGAAGAACTTCCTAGAATTTTGGTAATGTATTTATTTTTTGAGTTTTCCAAACAAATACATCCTTGTCTGGATATGAGTAGGTAGAGGCGGCTCTGGCACAGATGTACCTAGGGGTAAAACCCTAAAACACTACATTGAGCTAGACTCGAACGAGAACTGGTGCACGAAAATGGGCCTTTATTCACTCTTGGTTATGACACTACTGGGGGATATGCTTAGGATAATTCACATTTTCATTAAAAATCATTATGAAGGGTTTATGAGTATATACTTCCTCAATGAAAACACTTTTATGATTATTGATTATATCCATAAACTGTTCAACTTATTCTATGTATTTTACAAGTTTGGAATTATGTATTTCGATTCATAAACTAATATTGTTTATGCCATTGTATAGAAGTGGAACCCAGTAGAAGGAATGTGAACTCCAACAATACTTATGATCCAAAGAGTAAAGAGGATCATATCTTTCATGGTATTACACCAACATTTACAAGGGAAATAGTCTCCCATGTATTCTAAACATATGAAGAAATTGTATCATGTGTTAATAAGATAATAAAATAATTCTCTGAGTCCTATGGCTTTGAAGGGAAGTAAGAGAAGAAAAGGATGGAAGAGAGAAATACGGATAAAGGGAAGAGAGAAAAGAAATATTTTCCCATATGTGATAACAGTGGAAAGAATCACCTTGGTAAATGCTTGAAGGGAATGGGAGTTTGTTATAAGTGTGGAGAAAATGGACTCCATGTATGTGATTGCAAGGGTAAGAAAAAATTTTCCAATGTACAATGCCTCATCTTCAAGGAGTTGGGACACTACACGAATCAATGTCCAAATCATCAGAGTATACCCCAAATGCTGCTATTGGAAAATAATAAAGTTATGATACTACCGAAGAAGAAGAGGAATGATGGGGAGGAGAAGTTCAGTGATGCCTTTCTGGTTTTTATTCTTTCTATACATCTAATGTATTGTACTATGTCCATGATGTCATTGGGTTTCCACCCCCTTAATCCCTTAAAAGGGGGTTTTATCATAAAATAAAAAATTTGAAGGCCTTTAGGCCATTGGATGTGGAACCAAGAAAAGTGACTCAATTGCAGGTTAAATTTTTAGAAAATATATGGTTGAGAAAAAGATAAACCATAATATGGTTCTGATACCGAGGTAGTGATTTTGGAATAAGAGATGATTGATTTGGATAAATTATATTGGATATTCTTTCACTACTGAAAACTCATGTTTTCTCAATTCTTATTTACCAACGGTTTCCAAAAACAGTTGGGAAGGGGGTGTCCAAGGCACCCTTTCCCAATGGTTCAAGTGTACCATTGGGAAAGGGGTACCCCTTTACCAACGGTTCTCTTGAACTATTGGGAAAGGGGTGTCCAAGACACCATTTCCCAACGGTTCTTGTAGAACCATTGGGAAATGTTTACCCTTTACCAACGGTTTGTTTAAACCATTGGGAAAAGGTATCTTGGACACCACTTTCCCAACTGTTTTTAAAAACCGTTGGGAAATATTTTCCCCAAATACACAATCGGTCGTTCTCTCCCCCATTCGTGACAGAACCCTAATCCTGTCCACGGCTCTGCTGCTCTCGCGACTTCCCCCATCCTAACCTATCAAACTACATACAAATCGTCTCAAATCATGTATTATATTCTTCATACACATAAAATATTTAAGTTCTACCTTGTTTTTTTGTAATTCATCTCATATTTTAGTTTTATGTTTTGATTTTGATGTGTATATAATTTTTTTTGTGTTTTGATTTAATCTAGACTTTATCCATTCCAATCTATTTAATTAATTAAATCCTTAACCCTCTATCGAAGAAGAAGAATCTCAAATTCATTACTATTGGATTCTAAATTTTCTATGTATGTGTTTTTATGCTTTTTTTCCATCTTGTAATTAATTGTTACTTGGAAATTTATTTATATGTGTTTAATAATTTTTAGCAATGTTTTTATGAATGTTTTCCTTAAAATTCTTTGCGGAAAGCGTTTTATTAAAATGAATTTTTTTTAATAACGCTTGTGTAATGTAATTTATTATAGTGCACTATGTGACTATGTTTGGTATTTAGTAACACATGAGATAACAGGTCTATGAGAATGTGTTGTGAAAGAGATTCCATGGTTGGTTCAAGATTATATTTACGTTTTGAGCCTATTAATGAGTTGTTTTAAAGATATTTTGAGATATTTAACTTATGTTTATTGGTGAAAAATGGGATTTGTAGAGGTGTTTCATGATTAAGACATATAATTACTTCTAAACATGTGGATAAACCTTGCATAGTAGTGAATTCTTGAAATGTTTGATGTTTTTAGTCCTTTTTTATTTGGAGTTTCTTTTGATGGTGATGTTTCTTATTATTACCTATGATGGGAATTTATTTTAGTTTCTAAATCGGCTGAGACTCCCCCACCATGCACAGTGTATGCAACCTCTACCCTTATTTAATAATTCTGTTTACACAGCGTATGCAACCTCTACCCTCATTTAATTAGTAAACTCAAGTCATTAATTCAAGCCTTCATTCTCACTATCAAGTAAGAAATTGAATGATGTAAACCCATCCTCACATGATTTATTACCTTAGATAGTGTCCAACATATGAAATACGAGCTTTTGAATTCATTAGTTAACCAGGATCATATATTCCATTTCCCCCAAGATGACTGTACAAATATAACTTTAGTGTCAATTAAATATGGTTCTCATTGTACGATGTATATTATGTGTCCTTCTTGGCCATTACCCACTTTTATGAGGGTGGGGTTCTTTTCACTACCCATTCTGGCATGTGTAGACATCCATAAAAATATTAGATAAGTCACAAGTTTAATTCAGTAATGTTGTTATCATTGACATACTTTATTATTAATCTCAAATTTAAAAATAAATGTTTTTGTCTATACTTAATGAAATTAAATACTTTTACAATATGTGAACAACCTATTAGTGTAGAAGGCTAAAATTTATTCACCCATGGGGTGCGCTTGACTTGGGGAAGTAATTGGGTAATGAAAGGTATGGCCATAGAGGTACTAATAATGAGTTATTGAACATGAGGGAATGATTTGGGATGCCTATAACATATGATGGGACCTAAGGCACGTGCCTCTTATAGATCTAATGAAAATGAATATAAATAAATTTTAATTTAATTTATGAGTACTTGTTCTTTACATTATTTTAATAGTTCACTACATCGACTAGAAACTTCTTCCTCTATCTTTTACATAAATATATTTTATATTATAGTTCAATCCTATTGAATTGTTTATGACAAAATGACTTATATAAATTATTTTTACAGAATGGACGGAAGTTGGATGTATGAAATCGATCGGATCTCAAGCGATTTTCAAAACAATTTGGAGATCTTTATAGATTTTTCATTTAACAATGCTTCAGATAGTGGTCGCATACACTGCCCATGTTCCAATTGTGTTGGTAGACCTTGGTTGAGCTGTGAAGAAGTCAGCTACCACATAACCAAAAATGGTTTTCAAGCAAACTACTTTGTGTGGTATCACAATGGGGAGAAAATGAAATCTCAAATTGGTGATGATCAAAATGAAAGGACCGGAATGGAGAATTTGTTAGATGATTGGTTTCCGTTTATTCGTCATCATGAAAAAGAAAGGATTTTGACTCAAGAAGACTTCGATATGAGGGAACCTGATGCTTTTAGTGAAAATGATGATATTGATAGGGTGAAGAAATTGAATGATGTTTCCACGACTCCAGTATATCGACAATGCAATAAAATGAAAAAGATTAAATTTTTAATCTGATTGTTTAATAAGAAAACTATATATGGGATTTCTAATACAATAATCGATTACATTCTTACCCTCTTGAAGAATTTACTTCCAGATGATGCAGATATTCCCTCAAACCACTATATGGCATGGAAGTTAGTTAAGGAACTTGGATTTTTAAGAAACAAAATTCATGCTTTCCCGAAAGATTGCAGTTTATTCTAGGAGGAAACCGCTGAAAAAAATGATTGTATAAAATGTGTCACATCCCGCTGGAAGTCAAAATCTGATGGAACACTATCCCGCATTCCATATAAAGTAATGTGGCACTTTCCATTGATCCCCAGACTCCAGAATCTTTTTATGTCTGATTACATATCAATAAAAATGAGATGGCATGATACCGAGAGAATGAAGACTAATGATGGGTTGGTTCATCCTACATATGGATTTTCATGGAAGAGGTTTGATGCTCGACATCCTGATTTTGCAGCTGATGTGCGTAATGTGAGGTTGGGTCTTTCATGTGACGCTTTTAATCTATTTGGGAAGATGCTTAATTCTCACAACACATGGCTAGTTTTTATACACATTTATAATCTTCCCCCATGGTTGTGTATGAAAAAAACTTTCACTTTCATGAGTATACTCATATCTAGTCCTTGTGATCTCGACATTGATATTGATGTATACATGAAACCTTTAATAAAAGATTTGCAAATTCTCTGGGATGTGTGTGTGAGCACACATGATGCATGATCTAAAGACATATTTCATATGCGTGTTGCGCTTATTTGGACGATCAATGATTTTCCGGCTTATGCAATGATGTCTGGATGGAGCACGAAGGGAAAACTGTCATGTCCAGTTTGTATGAAGAATACATGATCCAGAAGACTGAAACATCACTATAGTTTCAGTTTTATGGGACATCGATGATTCTTGCCAAAGGATCATCCATATAGAATGAATCGTCAAAGATTTGATAATACCATAGAGACCGATGATCCACCTTAGAATATGTTTGGAACTGACGTGCTTAATGAATTGAAAGATTTTAGTTTTTCGTTCGGGAAGGGTCAAATGAAATCTTGAAAGAGAAAGAATGTTTCCACTAAAACCTGTTGCAATTGGAGGAAGAGAAGTATCTTATTTGATTTGCCTTATTGGTCAACTAATTTGTTATGTCATTTCTTATACATAATGCATATTGAAAATAATATATGAGAAATGTTGCTTTCGGTTCTTCTAAATGTCATGGGGAAGACAAAAGATGATTTACGATCTCAGCGTGACTTGGTGGATTGGGGCATCAGACAAGAATTACATCATGTGCGTATCAATGAAAATAAATGGAAACTTCCATGTTCTTCTTATGTGATTACACCTATGAAACAAAACAATTTCTGGAAGTATTAGAGACTATTAGAGTTCCTGATGGCTTTTCAAGCAACATATCTAAACGGGTCAACAGAAGAGAGTTGAGCTAAAATATTTCAAGACTCATGATTATCACATTCTACTTCATGAGTTGCTTCCAATAGAAATACATCATCTTTTGTCCAATAATTTAAGGGTGGTTGTTATTTGGTTGTTCCATTTGTTAAGATATCTTTGTGATAAGAAGTTTTCCAAGTCTTTCTTGACAAAAATGTTGACAGATGCCCCATTAATTTTGTGTGAGTTGGAGAAAATATTTCCTCCATCATTTTTCACATGCATGCTGCAACTGACTGTCCATATTCCCACTGAAATACTTCTCAGAGGACCTGTTTATTTTTGTTGGATGTATCCAACTGAAAGAAATATGTTCACATTAAAGTCTTATGTCTGAAACAGAAATCATCCTGAAGGTTCTATCATGAACGGTTACTTGGCTCAAGAATGTATGGATTTCTGATCGATGTATTTTTATGATCTTACTACAAGATTGAATAGACCAATGAGAAATGAAGAAGAACAGTATGAGAAAATTAAACCCAGTTTTCCATCACTTCCTCAAACAGGAGGAATTCCAGGATCATATACATTGAATACATTAAGCCATGAAGAGCAGGAGATGGCACATCGCACAGTTTTGTTCAACTGTGATTTGTTCGATGACTATATCAGGTAACTAAATAGATTATGTATATCTTAAATATATATCTGTTAAACTATTCATATTTTTTATCTACAAGGAACATAAAACAATGATAAATAGGAAGAAAAGTTCTTTATCTTCGAGAAGGAGAGAGACTTTTCATAGCAAAGAGTTTTCGGCTTGGTTAAAATTTAAGGTAAAAATATTAATGTTTAAAATAATTATATCAATATTTTATTAAGTTTAATAGTCATTTATATTGTAGGTATTGAGTTTTTATACTGACTCTATCTCTGAGGAAATAATAGATTTGACTTTTGGTCCTAATACCGTGGTTCGTGACTATAAATCAATTGTTAGCAATGGGTCAAAATTTATTGTCACTAAACGAGAAAAGAACATGAGAACACAACATGATGGTGTTATGGTTACTTCCACAACAGATTTTTATGCCAGTGCATCAGATAGTAGACCACGATTTGAAAATGTGGGTTATTATGGAGTTGTTGAGAAAATAATAATATTGGATTATTACTCTCATGGATGAGTCACAATGATGAAATTCCATTGGTTTGATTCGATGAAGAGACATAGAACATTTATTGATGATTGTGGATTTCTAGTAATTAATATGACTTGCACTCTTGATAGCGAAGAACCATATGTGTTGGAAACAATGGATAAACAAGTTTTTTATATCAAAGACCAACTTCGACCTGAATTTGGTGTCATAGTTGAAGTAATTCCAAGACATATTTTTGATGATGGTGATGATGGAATTGACACTGTCCCTAGTGCCATTGGAACCAATCCATTTATTTCTTTTGATGACTCAAATAGATCAATTTTCTGAGTTGATTGTGAACCTGAAGTTGTGGTTGAAAATATATATAATCATTCATCCATGTCCTCAATTCTTTTGGTTTATCTCGATTTGGGTTGTTAAGGTTGGTAATATTCAAATTTATTTAGTATTGATCACAAATATATTTTAGCTGACTTGACCATTATGTGAATTTTCAATGTTTATTGGTTGCAGTTTTATTTGAATTGCATTTTCTAATTTGGAATTGAACTGTATTCAAACCTAGTCAAAAAATATTTCTAACTTGGTGAACATTACAACTTGTATGATTTATTAAATCCTTTCAAGTTCTTCTAAAACAACTGATAGCTAAATTACCAATTAATCCCCCTATTCCCCCATATATTTAGTTTTTTGGGTTACTCATTAGTTTCCTTTTTATAATTAATTACATATTTGTTTTCAAAAGCAAGAAATGAAGCCAATTGAAGAGAGACGAAGGAAAACAATGATGGAGAACAATCATCGAATGACGGAGTTTGGAATTCCATCATTAGTGCCTGGAGTGAGTAATTTATTTCAAATAGATATATTTAAAGAATATATAATGTCATGTGATTAATTTTTTTTGTAAACCTTTTTGTAGGATCCACCTATACGTCGATAATTATTCAACGAGGAGCCTAGTACTTGTCCTAGTACTCAAACCGGTGGTATGAGGAGGGTTCGTACCAGAGGTGGATGAGCAGCTGCGCGTACCCGACTAGACCATGCCCCTCCCACTGACATGTCATCCTTCCCACATTCTAATCCCGGTGTGTCATTTGGGACACACCAGATATTTAGGCCTCCCATGTTTTCGCTACCTTCTGCATCTTCTGGCCCATCATTTTCCATCCCATGATGATTCCCACTCCCCAGTCAGAATCCGGTCAGACAGCTGTCCCATATTCTTTTCCTTCTACTTATATCTCTTCGAGCTTCTATATTCCATCGTCTTCGACTCCTGTTCCACAACAGGGTGTTCTATCAGTTTCTGTGGACCCAGCAGCGCTCAGCGATCAGACCGGAACAGGTATATTTATAGAACCCTAACAAATTTTTATAGCAATATTTATTTTCATTATAACATGTTTTGATAAAATATTTGTTTTTCTTTCATGATAGATACATCTACTGACAGGAGGCGTGGGTGGGGGCATACATGCATGTGTTCGGTGTGGAACCTCCACACATAGGTTATGGTGGATTATAATGAAGACAACCAAATCGTTGAGAAAACATGGCAGCAATATCGGAGTTTTTGGCGACTCTTTCCAAATACTCCGACATCATTCCCATCAGCCCGCTATCATGGAGACATTTTCCACATGAGGTCAAGGATAGAGCTTGGGCAGAGATATGGGTAAGAAATCTGTTCTATTTAATTCCATGAATTCTTTTTGTATTTATATGAATTAATATTTTGATGTCAGCTTTGATTTAATTTTCCCGATGGTGAGGGTGCACGACCGGAACGTCTAAAGGATTTAGGCAAGCTTTGGAGAGCCTACAAGCATGTGTTGTATACTGGCTGGGTTGATAGAGTTGGCCCTAAGTTAGAGGCAGTAAAGGTTGTGGATGATTGTTCTATAGAGTAGTATCGTCAGATGATTACTCATTGGACGAGTACCCAGTTTAAGGTATTAATTACATTTGAGGTATTTAAATAATAACATTCATGTTTTTCATTAATACTATTTGTTTTATTTTCTAATTTTATTTAGGAATCATCTGGAAAAAATAAAAAGAACATTGATGCAAAAAAATACCTCCACACACTGGGACACACGACGATGCCTGATCATAAGAGGAAGCAGGTATGACAATTCATTATAAGTTTTCTTTACGACTTACACTTTCTTTTGTTTCCTCAATTATTTAATAGTTTGCTAAAGTTTTCATATAAATTTAGTTTTCAATGTCATTGTAGAGGAAAATAAAAAATATTGAAGGACGTGTGCCTCGAGCAAAACTGTTTTGCTCGAGTAGACAGAAAAAGGATGGAAGTGCCGTCAATGAAGCGACTCAGCAGCAGATTGTAAGTTTTAATATGTTGAATTTATATTTTAATATCTATTTTGTAACTTAATGATATATTTATATTTTTAACAGGCTGCTTTAGAGGCCCTCGATGCCCAAGAACCAGACAATTTTGGGCCAACAGATCACTTACATCAGGTGTTGGGAGAGGAGCATCCTAGCAGAGTACGCTACCGACCTAGGATAGCACCGACGAGGTATTGGCCCTCCTTAGGTACGATCTGTAGTGCCAATAAGCTACATAAGGTTAGGGAATAGGCAGAACAGGATGAGAAAAGGGCCAAAGAGATGGCATAACAGTTTTCTAGGGAAAACAATGCATTTATTAAATTTATTGAAGTTCTACGTCCAACACTTCCCGCAGAGGCCAGCCCAACTTTTGATGAATATATGTCATCGATACCTTCTATATATGGTGAACCAACTGTTAGTTCTAGTGGTGGTCAGGACTATGACTATCATGAAGATGATGATGGCAAGGAGTCTGATGTGGAAGAGGAGGGAGAGGAGGAGGGCGAGGCGGGTGGTGAGGGCGAGGGTGAGGAGGAGGGCACTGAGGAGGGCGAGGACGATGATGGGGATGAGGATGAGGGTGATGATGATGGTGATGTGGGACAAATTGATCTATTAAATTTTTGACTAATATTACTGAGATTTTATATTTAATCTATTCTAGTTGTTGGTTTTATCTAGACTTGTAGTATAGTATTGGAGTTGAGTTATTTTTATATCTTATCTGTTTTTATGGATGTTGTTGTCTTTTAGTGGTTGTGTGTTTGGGAACCCCCCCCCCCCCTCCATCCTGGACCCTAGACAACCCCCACCATCCTCCTTGGACCCTGGACAGCCCCCCCGGACAACGCCCCCATCATCCTCCTTGGTCCTCGGACAGCCCCCCAGACAGCCCCCGGACAACCCCCCGAACAGCCCCCTGGATAGCCCCCCAAACAGCCCCCCACCCTCCTCCCTGGACCCCGGACAGACCCCAGACAACCCCCCAGACAGCCCCTCGGATATCCACCCCTACTTGGACCCTGGACAACCCACATAACACCCTCCGGATAGCCCGCCATACAGCCCCCCACCCTCCTTGGTCTCCGGACAGCCCCCAGACACCCACCGGACAGCCCCCCGGACAGCCCCCCCGGACAACCCCCACCCTCCATTATTTCATTTACTACTAGAAAATCTATAATATATATTTTATTTATTTTCATAATGATAATCAATGTAAATCACATTTACACATCTAATCAATATCATAGATTCTTGGTATGTTTTAAAAGGGATGTATTCATTGGGGATGATATTGTTAGCTCTGAAATGTTTCATAGCATGATAAACTAAAATCTATTCCATACTAAGAATGATATAAAAATATTCTATATGAATTTCCACAAGATTTTAAGTAAATACCATTCCACTAATAGAAACATGAGGATTCTCATAAATCATGTTTACCTTAATATTTCCACAAGGATTTTTAGTAAATGTTTTATCTTCTATTAATTTTCTGATATTCTCATTTTAAATGTAAATTTTTCATAAATAAATTAGTTTAAAAACCCATAGTCAAATAGTGTATTTGAATAATGTGAATAAACAACTAACATACCACTCTAACCATGTCTCTTTTGTTTAAACTGGACATGATTATAAGTGAAAAGAACAACTGGCATACAGAAAACTGACCAAACACATTCGTATTCTATTGATAATTTATCACAATGATCCATGGGTCATATTTGACGTGTACGAGCCAACTCGGGCTCAATCTGAGGCATGGTGTGGCCAGGATCAGTCTAAGTGGCTCCCCTTTGTTTAAAATGGACAACATTTTAAGTATATACGGAAAACGGACCGAACAAATTCGGTTTTTGTTTAAACATTAGGAGAACTATCCATGGGTCATATGTCACGTGTGTGAATCAACATCGCCTTAATCGGAGGCGTGGTGTGGCTGACACCACTCAAAGTGTCTGTCTTTTGTTTCAAAAGGACATCATTTTAAGTGAAAAACATCAACTGGCATACGGAAAACTGACCAAACACATTCGGATTGTGTCGATACATTAGCACAATGATCCATGGGTCATATATGATGTGTATGAGTCAACCCTGCCTCAATCTGAGGCGCGGTGTGGTCGACACCATTCATAGTGTCTCTCTTTTGTTTAAAACGGAGAGGATTATAAGTGAAAAGAACAACTGACATATGAAAAACTGACCAAACACATTCGGATTCGGTTGATAATTTATCACAACGATCCATGGGTCATATGTGACGTGTACGAGTCAACCCCACCTTAATCTGAGGCACGTTGTGACCGGGATCACTCTAAGTGTCTCTCATTTGTTTAAAATGGACAACATTTTAAGTACATACGGAAAACTGACCAAATAGATTTTGATTGTGTTGATACTTTAGAAAAATGATCCATGGGTCATATGTGACATGTATGAATCAACCCCGCCTCAATAGGAGATGAAGTGTGACCGGAACCACTCAAAGTGTCTCTCTTTTGTTTCAAAATGACATCATTTTAAGTGAAAAACATCAACTGGCAAACGGAAAACCGACCAAACGCATTCGGATTGTGTCGATACTTTAGCACAACGATCCATGGGTCATATGTGACGTGTAAAAGTAAACCTCGCCTTAATATGAGGTGTAGTGTGTCCAACACCACTCAAAGTGTCTCTCTTTTGTTTAAAATTGACTTCATTTTAAGTGAAAGCAACAACTAGCATATGGAAAACCAACCAAATGGATTTTGAATGTGTCGATACTCTATAACAATGATCCATGGGTCATATGTTACATGTAAAAGTCAACCCCACCTCAATCTGAGATGTGGTGTGGCCGACACCATTCATAGTGTCTCTCTTTTGGTTAAAATGGACATCATTTTAAGTGAAAACAACAACTGACATACGAAAAACTAACCAAATGAATTCTAAATGTGTTGATACTTTAGGAAAACTATACATGGGTCATACATGACATGTATGAGTCAACCCCGCCTTAATCCGAGGCACGGTGTGGCCGGGATCACTCTAAGTGGCTCTCTTTTGTTTAAAATGGACAATATTTTAAGTACATACGAAAAACCGACCAAACGCATTCGGATTCTATTGAAAATTTAGGAGAATGATCCATGGGTCATATTTGACGTGTAAGAATCAACACTGCCTCAATCTGAGATGCAGTGTGGTCGGAACCACTCAAAGTGTCTATCTTTTGTTTAAAATTGACTTCATTTTAAGTGAAAACAACAACTAGAATAAAGAAAACTGACCAAAAGGATTCTGATTGTGTCGATACTCTAGAACAATGATCCATGGGTTATATGTGATGTGTATGAGTCAACCATACCTCAATACAAGATGTGGTGTGGCCGACACCATTCATAGTGTCTCTCTTTTGTTTAAAATGGACATCATTTTAAGTGAAAACAACAACTGACATACGAAAAACTGACCAAATGCATTATAAATGTGTTGATTAATTAGGAAAACGATACATGGGTCATATGTGATGTGTATGAGTCAACCCCGCTTTAATATGAGGCACAGTGTGGCCGAGATCACTCTAAGTGTCTCTCTTTTGTTTAAAATGGACAAAATTTTAAGTACATACAGAAAACTAACCAAATGCATTCGGTTTCCGTTGAAACATTAATAGAATGATCCATGGGTCATATGTGACGTGTACGAATCAACCCTACCTCAATCTGAGACGCAGTGTGGCCAACACCACTCAAAGTGTCTGTCTTTTGTTTAAAATTTACTTCATTTTAAGTGAAAACAACAACTAGCATACGGAAAACTGACCAAACGGATTCTGATTGTGTCCATACTCTAGAACAATGATCCATGGGTCATATGTGACTTGTAAGAGTCAACCCCGCCTCAATCCGAGACACAGTGTGGCTGACACCATTCATAGTGTCTCTCTTTTGTTTAAAATGAACATCATTTTAAGTGAAAACAACAACTGACATACGAAAAACTGAGCAAATGCATTCGAAATGTGTTGATGATTTAGGACAATGATCCATGGGTCATATGTGATGTTTACAAGTCATCCTAGCCTTAATATGAGGCACGGTGTGGCCGATATCACTCTATGTGGCTCTCTTTTGTTTAAAATAGACAACATTTTAAGTACATACAGAAAACCAACCCAACGCATTTGGTTTCCATTGAAACTTTAGTAGAACGATCCATGGGTTATATGTGATGTGTACAAATCAACCCCGCCTCAATCTGAGATGTGGTGTGGTCGGCACCACTCAAAGTGTCTGTCTTTTGTTACAAAAGGACATCATTTTAAGTGAAAAACATTAAATAGCATACGGAAAACTGATCAAATGATTTCAGAATATGTTGATACTTTAGGAAAACGATCGATGGGTCATTTGTGATGTGTACGAGTTAACCTTGCCTCAATCCGAGGCACAGTATGGCCGGTATCACTCCATGTGTATGTATTTTGTTTATAATGGACATCATTTCATGTAAAAATATATGGTATACAAAAAACCGATCAAATTATGAATTGAATTCCGGATTCCACATATAATTGTCATCTAAATTTTAAATTGAATTCTAAATTAATTATGTATGTTTATGAATTCTAATTTAATTATGGATGTGTATAGTTCCAGGATGCATTATATGTTAAATATGTATGAATTTATTCTCTATATGTATGTGTTAGTTGGTTATTGCAGGTACAATAATTGTATATGGATGTGTTAGTTTATTGAAAGTACAATAATTGGATTGAAAATCAGAGGGAATTGAAATAACACACTAAAACCAACTAACACATACATATAGAAAGTGTCTCAAGTTTATTTGAAATAGACAACATTTTAAATGAAAACAAAAACTGACATATGGAAAACCGACTAAATGCATTCGATTTAGTTGAAACTTTAGTACAATGATCCATGGGTTATATGTGATGTGTACGTGTCAACCAAGCCTCAATCCGAGGCGCGGAGTGGCCGACACCACTCAAAGTGTCTCTCTATAGTTTAAAAGGGACTTCATTTTAATTGAAAAAAACAACTGACATACGGTAAACTATCCAAACACATTCTTATTCTCTTAAAACTTTAGGAAAACGATCCATGGGTCATATGTGACATGTATGATTCAACCGTACCTCAATCCGAGTCGCAGTGTGGTCAGGATCACTCTAAGTGTCTCTCTATTGTTTAAAATGGACAACATTTTAAGTACATACGGAAAACCGAAAAAACGGATTTTGATTGTGTTGATACATTAGCACAACGATCCATGGGTAATATATGACGTGCACAAGTCAACCCCACCTCAATCTGAGGCGCGGTGTGGCCGACACAACTCAAAGTTTCTCTCTTTAGTTTAAAATGGACTTCATTTTAAGTGAAAACAACAACTGACATATGGAAAACCGACAAAACACATTCAGATTCTGTTGAACCTTTAGTACAACAATCCATGGGTCATTTGTGACGTGTATGAGTAAACTCACCCTCAATCAGAGGCACAGTGTGGATGAAACCACTCAAATCGTATCTCTTTCGTTTAAAATAGACTTCATTTTAAGTGAAAACAATAAATGACATACGAAAAACCGACCAAATGCATTCAGATTCCATTTAAACTTTAGGAAAACGATCCTTGGGTCATATGTGACGTGTAAAAGTCAACCCCACCTCAATCAGAGGCCTGGTGTGGATGGCACCACTCAAAGTGTCTCATTTTTTTTTGAAATGAACAACATTTTAAGTGAAAACAATAACTAGCATACGGAAAACCAACCAAATGATTTCCAAATATGTTGATACTTCAGGACAACAATCCATGGGTCATATATAACATGTACGATTCAACCTCACCTCAATTCGAGCCACGGTGTGGCTGGTATTACTCCAAGTGTATGTATTTTGTTTAAAATGGACACCATTTTTATTAAAAACAACTGGTATACGAAAATACGAACAAACGTATTCGGATTCTGTTGACAGTTATTCAGTTTTTTATGAATTTTATTGATAATTGATAATTAAATTATGTATGTATTCAATTATGAATTGAATTATGGATTCCACATATAATTTTCACTTAAATTTTAAATTGAATTCTTAATCAATTATGTATGTTTATAATTACGTTATGAAATTTGATTTAATTCTGGATGTGTATAGTTAAATAATGCATTATATGTTAAATATGTATGAATTTGTTCTCTATATATAAGTATTAGTTTTTTATTGCAGGTATAGTAATTGCAAAGGAGCATAATGGAGGTTGGTGTGCAAAATTGGAAGTTGGTGTGCAAAATTGGAGTCTGCTGTGCAATTTTTAGGCTACTGTGCAATTTGCACAGCAAGCCTATGCCAACGGTTTCAAACCATTGGAATAGGCTTGTAATAAGCCTTTCCCAATGGTTTACAAACCTTTGGGAAAGATTAAACCATTCCCAACGATTCTAAACAGTTGGGAAAGAGTTTATTTTAACCACTTTTACCAATGGTTTACAGTTTAAACTGTTGGTAAAACTTATGCCAATAGTTTGATTAAACCGTTGGCATTGGTTAATTTTACTAACCTATACCAACAGTTCTTTGTAAACCATTGGGATAGGTTTTCCCAACATCTTACTTCCCCACGGTTTTCAGAACCGTTGGTATATGTTATACCAACGATTCTACGGCCTTTCCCAACGGTTCTGAACCGTTGGGAAAGTCCCCATTTCCAGTAGTGTTGACATCCTTGGAACTAATTAATAGTTTGTTTATTTCATCATTATTGGAATGTTAAATATTATTGGATATAAGTAATATATCCAGTATTATATAAAGGATAAGGGAGCATGAATGTGATCAATAAGCTTTTATGGTAATTCAGGGTGTTACCAAGTTTTAAAATAACACATGATCAAGGTGTTCACATGTTATTATGTGGAAAAAAATTTCTTCATTGTGTTTAACATCCTTATAAATTTTGGACAGTGGGTTTGGATAGATTTATTTTGGATAAGTCTAAAGGTTGGAATGGATTAAGATACTATTGTTAAAGTTATTTTTGGAAATCTATAAAAAGGACAACACGCAGACTGTTTGACAACCCGTCACGTCAGACAAAGCTGTGAGAATCGAACCCACAATCATAGTGTGATTGGGATTTATCACATAACAATGGACTACGTGAAGTCCCTCGACTGTATAATGTAGTCTTTTTAAAGGGTCTGATAGGTGAATTATAAATTCATATTTTTTAACCATATAAGAATAGGATAAATAGAATATTTTTTTATTTCTAGTAACTTTTAGAGTGAAAGATGAGTTTATGGTGGAAATTAGTTAAAGGATAGAACTCTACTAGTGAAGTATATATATATATATATATATTTCTCTTATTCTGTGAATAAAAATTAATTTTTAAACTTTAGATAAGGTATCTTAAAACTAAAAATGTATTATCCTAATACCTTATTTTTTGTTGAACCGATGATATTTTAAATTATCATAGATTGATCGCTTTGAGGCCGTCAATTCTACAATTGTTTGTGACTGATGACCTCAATCACTCCCTATAAATATTTATGTTTTTCCTCCAATTATGTTTCTCTAATTTCCACCAATGTTCTTCTTATCAAGATCATAATTTGGTGGTGAATTTTGCATTCCCCTTTTCCTCTTATTAACACTAAATTTTATTAACCCAATTTCTGATGTGGGTTTTCCCACAAAGGTATTTTATTTTTCAACCATCTATATTTGAATAAAAATTTCAAATTATGAGGAATCAATTTATTGAAGTAGGGAAGAATCTAACACCCCAAAATTTCATAGTATGCTATTTCTTCAAAGTAATTAAATAACTTGGACTACATGCAACACTGAGTTCAAGCACACCACGACTTACCAATCTAGCCGTTCAAAAGAGGTTATGAATAGTATTAACTGAATTTTGAATTTTATATACTCCATATAATTTTTAAATCCATATTATGTGTTTCTTAGAAATAATATAAGAACAAGTTCAATTTTTTAGATAAAGGAAGTATTTTTCAGAAAATGCAATTTTACCGCCTTTTGAGGGAAAATCCTTTTTAAATCCAATATTTGATACTTTTATATATTAAATTTGAAAAAATAAACTTCTTCTTTAGAATCTAGAGATAAAAATTTAGTTTTGATAAATATTTGGTATTTTTCTAATAATTTTCATATTTTGGTGAATAGTGAAAAATACTAAATTTTAATTAAAGACAACTTTTTTAATCGAAATAATTTATAGAGTTAAATTTTGAATTTGATTGGTTTTGAAGTATAATTAGATTATATTTTTATCATTTAATACAATTTAGGTCATTATAATTAATTTCACTATGAAATTGGACATAAACAACTGTCAATCTTTTGATAGATATTGTTGCTTAAAACCACGCTATTTGTTTTGACAATGGGAATTAATTTTAAATTAATTAATTAAACTTATATGTTTTGAAATTTGTAAAATAGACATCAATTTTGAATTCAGAATATCAAATATAGCTTGGGCTGAATTTTTGGTATTTTTCTTAGGAACATCAATTTTGGATAAATAGTGAAAAACACTGAGTTATTGGTTAAAACAAAATTTTTATTTAAATAATTATTTATTTTATTTTAATTTATTTTAGATTAAAATAGATACATAATACCTATATATGTCCAAAATAATTCATTGATGTAATTTTATAATAAGTTTAGATATATAAAAAATTTATTGATCTTTTTATCGTCTTTTACCCACCTCCTTGGAGTATTTGCAAATTTGCATAAAACATAATTTTACCGATTCTGTGAGTTAAATTTCAAAACTCCAAGAGACATGGATAACTGTAGTAACTAAAATGTGGTTCAATAAGATGAAAATAATTTTTTTTGAATAGTAACTTTTGACTTTTATTCACTGCGATTAAAGGTAAATAGGGTAATTCAAGGTATAAAGAATATTGTAATAATTCCAAATTACCTTAAAACATGTCGTAACCTTATTTTATGAGTAATCTCCAACCATGGGAATCCTTGGGTCTATTTTGGGACCCCATGGAGCCACTTATGAATGATAATGACACTTTAGATTAATTAATTTAAAGTAAAGGCAAAATTGACAGAAACAAATATCTTTTAGTAATTAATTTTTATATGGTGTTATATAGGTAATATTTTTTACTATAAATATTCATTGTAAATTTAAAAAGACTTCCTAAATAATGGTATTTTTTTATAATTTTTAGACATCAAATAAATTAAATTATTTATGAAACAATAATGATGCAGTATTTACCTCATTAATAAATGATTTAAATAAATTTGATTATAAATATTAAAATAATATCCAAAACAGGTCCAATTATTATTAGATGATTTTATTTAGACCATGAGTCATCTTATCTTCAATGCTAATGATTTTTGGACCTTTAGAAACCGAATATCATTATATAATAAAATAATATTTTCACACTTTCCTAAAGAGCCCCTCCTCACCCTTATAAAAGGAGAAATTTTTTAACCAATTCCTCATACCTCTCAAGACATTACTCTTGTCCAAACTCTTCCAAATTAATCTCCCTAAATCCCTATACTCCTCCTAGAATCCATACCATAGGCAGAAGGAACTTCATGAATTCCTTTTGGTTCAAACCAAAGGAAGTTACCTAAATTAACAGTAAGGTGTTCATTTTTGACTCAAGTGCCAAATATCGACAAAACGAACATTATTAACTTAAATGATTACATAATGTTTATAACATGGTAATAAGTGATATAAAAGGAATAATAAACTTGGAAAATTTTCTTAAGCAATTATAAATTAACTTTAGTTTATTATTCAGGATATTAAAGAACGAACGGGTCAAGTCGGACACGAGGTAAGGGGTTTCTTATCTCACTTTTAATTCCGTGAGATTTCTATTGTTCACCACTTAATTATTGCATGTGGTGTATTTTATACTGCCATTTTATATATATTATCATGAATCTATTTATATTCATGATATTCTATGATTTATTTGGTGGTTATTGACTACTGTTTATACGACTTGATGGATTACAACGAGGTAAGGGTTAATTTCATAATCTCTTCATTATCTGAGGTTGTTTATACGTAATAATCTACTAAGACCTCTTTATCATCCACATCCATGTTTCTTAAAAATGTATTCCAAAACATTTTTACTATTTACTATACTATGGGTTAAAGTCATTTATACCCATGTTTGACTTTTTATAAAATGGTTTGAAAGGAATATTTCCGTCGTTTTCCAAACAAAGTACTTTTAACATTTTCGAAAAAATTATGGTAAGAATGTTTTTTAACTTATACGGTGGGTGAAAATATTTTCCACCATTATAAAATCATCGAATATTACCTTACAAGATTATAAAAATATTTTTAAAATAAATTTTTTCTTTATAATTATGCGACTCTTAAATGATTTCAAAATAGAAAGAGATATTTCTCTAAAAAAGGTTTTGATTTCATCTATGTCAACATCATTTGATGGATTTTAATTTTATTTGAAGTTGATTTATTATAATAAAATCTTCCATATTATATTGAATGAGTTAAGATATGTTTGAATGTGGATGTTCTATTTTTATACCATTCATGTTTTATGGTTAGCATATTGACATTTTTTATGCTAGTTTTAATACTAATTTTTATGTTATATTTCAACATTTTATTATGATTAATGTATTATAATAGTATGTTCTGGGTTGGGTACTGATAAAAGTAAGCCCTCCGGGTTGGGGTCCGGTTACAACAGACCCTCTAGGTTGGAGTCCGGTTACAGAGGCTCTCCGGGTTGGAGTCCAGTTACAGAGGCTCTCCGGGTTGGAGTCCGATTACAGAGTCTCTCCGGGATGGAGTCTGGTTACAGAGGCTCTCTGGGTTTGGGTCCGGTTATAGTTAGCCCATAGGTCCTGGAACAAACCCTTGACACAAAAATTAAAGTATGGTATTATACATTCCCTCATTATGAAATTTTTTTTGATGGTTCATGTGGTCATTCGACTAGTAGAATACCCATGATTATGTTTTATTATGAAATTATTTACTCATCTCATATCCCTACCATAAAATTATTCATGTTTATTATTGGTAAAGGAATTTGGTTTCAATTATTCACCATGATTAATATTTATGTTATCTTCCGTTGTATTTCTTACCCTTACTAAGCGTTTGAGCTCACCCCTTTCTATGTTTTAGTTTTCCCATGATTCCAATAAGTATATTGTGATTGATATGCACGGTTAAGTTAAGGGAATAATGGAGTTCATAAAGGATTATTTAAGTTGTGTTGTATGTTATAAAGTGTAATTCAACATTCATGTATTGAATCTATTTTACAAGACTGCTAAACCAATCGGTCCTTCAGGACTTGATTCCTTGTAATCATGCCAATGTATTAAAATAAAGCACCGACTCTGGGTAACTAGGTTGGGGCGTTGCACATTTCACCCTTCTCTTTTAGTTAAATACTTATTTTATGTTATGTATTTTAAATTTATATTTTCTTATGTTGGGATATGTTCTTATATATCCTTATTTCATAAAATTTTATGTTCATGTGATAAGAGACCCTTTTCCCTCTCATCATCTAATTTTCTGAAATTTTAAGTGATGCCGTTAGGCTGCCGAATTTTGGTAAGGGAACTTATTAACCCAATTTCCATTATTTGTGTTAAACTAATATACTTCTTGATTATTTAATGATATGAAAACGTGTGAATGACCTATGATTTTTTTACACTTAATATACACTTATATTGGGTGTATTTATATTATTCACACATAATTATGTCATTGATTTGTCCTTAATATTATGGTACAATATTTGTAAGGGACTACATATCGATCTCCTTTCATTGAGACATATCATGATATTGTGCACCATTATTATCCTATAAGGTGTATATACAACCATTTTTACATTTTATATCATGAATTTCTATATTCTCATTAAATTTATAGTTTTATTTTATGTTATTATTTATGAATTTTTATTCAAGAGTTTCTCAAGTGGTAAAGGTTTCTTTAAATAAATAATTGTTTTAAATGTTTTAAAGATTTAATTTTCTAAATACTACTTTTTATTTTCATGTTTTAGAAATAGTTTTAAGGATTTATTTATATGTACATGAGAGTTTTAAAGTGTAAAATCCTTTCAAATGTTTCAACGTGGTACGTGACACTTTGATTCAAAACTCTCATTTTTGAATGTATTAAATGAACTGATTATGTCAATATCTTTAAATGATATCTTCTGATTACAATGTGGAAATGTTATCTTTCATTTATGCTTATTTTATGTGTTATGATTATGTTATGGTTCTTGGGCATTGTTTACGTATATTGGTGGTTCTGTGATAAAACTAGGGCGAGTGAGCTTGTGATAGCTCTCCAATGAATTAGGTAATGTGATGGAGGTAAACGTTAATGTTTCTCCTATGATATTTAGGGAATATACCGTGATGGGTATTCCAACGTACCTCCCTATGTAGTTGTGAAAGCTACAATGTAAGTATGATATAGATGTCCCAATTTAACTTTATGATTTATTATTTCTACGTTTTATTCATAAATCTTATGATTTCCTGATGTATGTTAAAGAGCTTATGTTTTTTATGTATTTATGGACTAATGTTTTCTTTCTCTATCTTATAACCCTTACTGAGATTTTTATGCTCATCCCAATATTTTGAAATTATTTTCATAGGGTACAAGGAAGGGTAAGAGAAATGAATAATTTAAGAATATTTATATCAAGAAAAGAATTATTATTTTCTTTTAAGGGTTTTTATTTTATGAAAAAATGGATACTGAGTAGGAGTGTCTCCTTTGTAATTTTTGAGATTTAATGTAATAGTTATGACATAATTCTCTAAAACTCTAAACCTGAAAAGATCCTCAATTTTAATTATTTATTTAACTCAAGGTTAAGTAATGTTATAAGGAAGGGGCCTTATATAGATAGTATAAAAAATAAATATTCTAATTCAAGATGAGTAAGATAAATGATCACCTCTTTCTAAAATAATGCACTAAGGAATTTTTGATTTGAGTGGAAACTCTTTTGAATTCATATTTGTGGTAACAATTACCATGTCTAAACAAAGTTGAATTAGATTTAATGAATAAACAATAGAAAATTTTTCTTTAGTGATTTAATATTATTATTTAATAAATATTGAATGAACATAATGATGAGTTTCTTTGCACACACAAGTTGTAGGACTGAAATGTTAGTTGGTTCAGTTTCATCATCCAAAATTATTGTAATTAGTTCACCAAATACATCCCACAAATTGAAAATGATAGTAATTACACTATAACATTTAAAAGTAAATGTAAAATAATTTCAATTATAAAATGTTAGTTTGATTATGTTTGAAAAATGAAATTAAAATTCCCCGTCATCAATTAGAGTTAGTTGAATTATCCGGTTATTTTTCCACATTATTGGATTGGATAATGATGATGCAACTTTACAAAAAAATATAATATAATATTCTCATTAAAAAAAGTCTAACATAATTAAAAAAATGATAAATAAAAAGAAAATTATCTATGATAAATATCCGTGACACTATGTTTGATGTCATCAGATGGAATGAAATTAAATATGAAATGGGTTGGTTGAATGTTAGAATGTTTTATATGAGTGTTCGAGTTAAAAATTATTTTGTACTCATGCTGACTTGCAAAATAATTCCATTTATTTTCAATAATCTGAAATTTATATATCACATAACACCATACATCAGGTAGAATAGTTTTTCACTTTTTTATAAGTTGTTTTCCACTAATTTTTTCTTGAATAGTTGTTTTCTGCAATTTTTAAGAGCACCCATAGGTTTAAAATAATAGTATAGATAGTGATAAATAAATTGAATTGAATAATTATTTGAATAATGGTTGATGTAAATTGAATTTTGATATATATTTTCATTAAGATTTCAAGAAATAGTGAAATAAACAAAACAATTCATGGTTAATAAGATGTATGCCTACTCAGAGGTATGTACAGTTTCACGGGAACTTAAAAGGAATATTCATTTTCACGAGATGTATAAGTATTATTTATAGTATATGTAATAGCTTAATTGTAGTAATATACTATGTGAGATACAATGTATATATTTGGACACATAATGCACATATCTATTAATTGTAGTAATATAATTTCTGAAAAGTACTTCAGATGCATACCTGTGAAACAAATATCGATCAAGCTTCCAATTTAAATATGCATTTCATAGGCAGGTGTGTGCGGTAACATACTCATAGAGTATGCATAATTTACTTTTTCACATATTTTATGCAATAAAAAGATGTCTACTAGACATATCTTTTAATTCCAGAAATATATTATCGTAATTAAGTTAATTACACTAATATATTACCGTAATAGAGCTAATTACAGTAATATACGCTATAGTTATTTCAATACTCAAACCAGAATGCGCAATAAATTTTTATTTAGATGTATATTGTGTATATCTTTTGGTTTTAAACTGAAATTATGTGCAATATGCATAGTTACTTTTTTTCATAATCAACTACATGTGAATTTCCAACATGCTTTACCTGCCCACCTATTGTTCATCTTAAGATTTATATCGATTTTCTATATGAATTACATTTATGCATACTCTATGAGACACAATCTATGTAGTAATATATTCATGTTAATTTTGGTGAGATACAATGAATGCAGTAATATAATCTCTGAGATACAATGTACATTTCATTGAGATACAATATATTTTTATACATTTCAGTGAGATGTAATATATTACTATACATTTTAGTGAGATACATTTTAGTGAGTTACAATATAATCTTTGACATATAATGCATGTGGTATTAAATCTAGGAGATACTATATATGAAATTATATATATATATATATATATATATATATTGTGAGATACAATGTATTTAGTATTAAATCCGTGAAATACAATACATTTTAGTGACATACAGTGTATGCAGTATTACATGTATTCATGCTCTATGAGATACAATTTATGCAGTAATATATTCTTATACATTTCAGTGAGATGTAATAAATATGTGAGATACAATGTATGCAGTAATACATTTCAGTAAATTTTTGTAAGATTCAATGTATGTAGTGAATTACAGTGTATGATTTATGAATAAAATGTATGCAGTGAGATACAATGTATGAAATTGGATACATTCCATCGAGACACAATGTATTCTCTATGAATACACTATTACTTCATGTGCTCTATCAATCTTCCTAATAAAATATTAACATATTTAGTACTATTTCATGTTTGTTTCTTAAATTTCATACACTCAATACATAATTATAACATACATCTGTTAGTAGATAGTAACAATTAAAATAGGTGAAATATAATGATTAACTAATTATAAAACATATATAAACATCATTTTTAATACAATGTATACCATAGCTTATATTTTAGTATTTAAAATTTTCGATGTAAATCAATAATATCTAACTCACATTTTCATCAGTAAAGAGTAAATCAATGACTGCTATTTAATCTTAGAATTTTGATGACTTTTCAAACCACATCTAAATGATGTGTACTTCAATTTTCAATGTTTCATCATCTTCAATGGAAATTTATCGTAATTGAGTATCCAAACAGGCCATTTTAATGCAATTTCATAAATAATGAAAACAATAATTATTTTAGTAAATAGAGCATCATTATGAAATGTGTAACATAAAATAAAAAACACATTAAAGCTATAAATTTTCATAAAATGTAATAGTTAAAATTTATTTATACCTATTGTAAGTTTTGATATATTTATTTATAAACAATGTTAGCTGTATACCTCAATGGATTTTTATCATTGTCACATATTAGTAATTTTAAACATCTCTTGTTTGTTACTCTGGATATTTATACATATAATTGGCCCTGAAAAAAAAGTTTATCGAAGTATATGCCAACAAGATAAAGATATTGTCCTTGAATATTGTTAATAGTCATTTCAAATGAAATAGTTAAAGGATATTATCCCTTTTAAACATTTAATTTACACCTATAATCTGAATGAGTCATATTTACTCTAGTAAAGAAAGTTTGTTTTCCGCAATGAGTGCTGGTTAGAATCTGAGCTCTGACTACATGATCTCCCAAATTCATGACTATTAATCTTGTTCCATTAGAAATTCCTTAAGATTAGTCTACATTTTTCAACAAAATAATTGGTACCCCCACTTTGGGAATTAATTTACGACATGGAAAACCAGAGATATTGATTCCATTTAGAACTTCTTGGGTATATATTTTTTCTAGTGTGTCTCTATCTAAACTTTCTGGCAGACTGAATCAAAATTGAGATGGACCTTCTCTCGCAATGAATGATAGCATGAAATCATTAAATTGTTGGACAACATCACATGTTCGTGCTAAAGTGGCTTGTTATTTTAAGTATTATTGATCATTGTACTTCATATATAAAGAGGGGTATGTGCTTTGAATAATAACATCAAATAGGATTTGAAATTCAGTTAGTAGACAAACTTTTATAATGTGAATTTCTATCTCACTATATTATTGATCACCAAGCACGCCATCACCTACTTTCATAATCCAACTTCTGAAATCATAGAGTTCAAAAGAGTCCATATAGTCCTTAGAGTAAATTAGTCTCATGTTCACAGTGAGGTGAATAACATGATAATGTTTCCCTAAATAATAGGAATTTAGACATGAAAATACTAGATCGCATCTCTTCCCACGATTCACAACTAATAAAATCTACTAAAAATCCCCACCAAAGATAGTTTTGTTTCCACCAAATGATAGATAAGAATCATGCAGGATCTTTGTTGACATTATGTTCCTTAAGGTATGATCCAAAGCTTTAAAACAATATTTTTGTACCATTGGTGCCTCATCCAAAATAATTTATTTTGATCATTGTAAAAGTTTAACCAATTCACTTCCTTGTTGTATGATTCAAGTTAATTTATCTATAACTACAATTTGAATAAAAAATGAAGAGTGTGTTGTTCTCCCACCAAGAAGCAGCAAGGATGTTATACCACTTAAAGATGCAACAAGTACAATATGGCCCTATGATTGAGGTTGTTGCATTATTATTTTATATAAGAAAGTTTTATTTGTTCCTCCATATACATGTACAAATAAAACGCCTTTAGTGGGAATGTTTGATTCATTAATAATTGTTGTTAGCACATTTTCTTGTTCATTGATCAGTTTTCCATGTATAATAGAAAATTCTTCTCAAAGGCTGTCCTTATTATAATTTTTTTTGATGAAATCTATTTAATTTCAATGAATGTAGTAAATGAATAAGTAAGAGGCATAGGAGGATAATCATTCAATGATCTTCTATGGGAGCGAAGCATGTTTTCAATATACAATAATGTATATTGTTATAGTTGATGATCTGTGAGTTCTATTTCTGTTACCATAACATCTTGTTAGATATGAATCAAATTTGTATTTTTGAAATAATTTCTGTCAAATAAGGGAAGAAAAAATAGTTTTAGGGTGAGACTCAGGATATAGAAACATGATAAAGTAATAAATTTAAATTTCTAATAATGAGTTAGTTATTTCAAACAAAGTAATATGGTTTGGTTATAACATACAATTTTTAATTCTCTGAATGAGTTAGTTATTTATTTTAAAAATAATAAAATAGAACTTGAATTTCTAACAATAAATTATTTCAAAAAAAGTATGTAAAAGGTTTATAAAATCCGATTATACTACATGTAGCAGTGGGCATACAGTTTAAAAATCTATGCATTTTTAAAGAAATGTTCATTAAAGTCTCTATGGGAAAAATTATACTTTCTCAACATAGAATTAATGACTATTATATTAGTCTAAAGAAAAAATATATTTTTGTCTGCATATCATTAGTGTTTATACTCAACATACAACATATGCACAAAGTAGTAAGTTAAATAATTAATTTATATGATTACAATCAATAAATATTTCGATATAACTATACATTTGAAGGTTCAATTATAGACTTCATATGCTTTAAATGAATATTTATAGCACTAGAATCTATTTTAAAATCGAAGAGGATACTTTGCACAATAACTGAAATGCATTCAATTGCATGAACTTTGAGAAAGATAAATGGATATTCTATATCTAGTTTTTTAGATTAATAAAAGAGAGTATGAATATAGTATATATACTAGTAGTGTATTGGTTGTATAATTAGACATAAAATGTGCAATATTTTAAAAATTATGCAACATTTAAATAAAAAGTTACGTTGATTAAGTCAAATAAAAACATAGTAATTGACTATATACAAACAAGAGTAATCATATACACAGCAACCCTAACATTTGAATATGAATACTCATAGAAATTTAATATTGTGTAGTATATATAAAGTTGTAAGTGCTATTGTCAATGCACTAAATTAATGAAAAAATGAGAAGAATATAAAAATGGGAACTCTTTTTGTTATGTAATTTAGAGTTATGTCATATGTAAATATAAAAAGGATAAAGTAAAAAAGTAATATAAAATTTATATACCTTGTAATTGTAACATGTTTTGTTGAATATATTTAATATCTTCAAAAAATATTTTCCAGCTGCTACTCCATATATGTTATGGTCATGAAACTATGTTTGAGAATAATAAGTTAGAAAACAACCTCTGTAAGGAATTCCTCATTTCTAAAATTGAAGTTTATATAATAGCCTCAATGAATTTTGTATCATGACTAAGTAATCCCAAAGCATAGTGGGCTTCTTAGAATGTGTGATGGATGATATGATTGATATTCAAGATATCATAAAAATAAGTTGGACCTCTAACTTTAATGAGAAAAATCCGAAGATAATATAACTCTCCAATTGTGGGAGGAGCATAATTCAATCTAGCAATAGAAAATCCTCACTTTCTGGAATATCATCTTCATTCATGATTGTGGTAAATAAATTTTGTAGGAAATCTAGTATATGTGAGATGTAGTGCTTTAGGGTAAGTTGTTTTTTCTTCAAACCATGTGCTGAACATTGTTTATGAGATTTTTATTTTTGATAGAATACCATCAAGATTGGATCCATCTGAATAAGTTTTGTTTTGTTCACCATGAAAATAGAAGTAAAATATCTTAATTGGGGGAAAAATGAAATGGATTTCATAACCATATATTATCCAAGAATACTCACATGGTGGAATATATCGATAATCATAGTAAATTTTTATCTCATCTACATATTTTTGACCTTCCTCTATATATTTTGTTCCATATAGAGAATATGTGACTTAGTCATTCCCTTTGTTGATGTATTTAAACAAATACTTTATTGAACATAACTGATTATATGTTTTAATGTTGAGGTAATCTTGGTATTTAACCAAAAGAGCTGAATTATAAGGGGAAATGTAATGATTGTCCAGTTTAACACCATTTAGTGATACCGTTTGACCTCTTTCTTATCTTAAGTACGTATAATATCCATACTTATACAAAATTTAATACTAACAAAAGTTTTTGGGAAAAAAATTGACCACTAAAAAGTTTTTCATGCAAGGTAATCATGGGTTATGAACACCACATTTTCCGTGAATCGTGTTGTTTTTTACACATTCCTATAAAAGAGGCTAATCTCTTTATCTGGTATTTCTATTGAAAGTATATGATTTATAGAATCATTTATCGACATTTTATATTTAGATTCAAGGAATAGAGGTATATGGACATGAGACATACTATATTTTTTAAATTCAATGGTGTGTACACCTATATAAAGAAGTAGATCAATGTTACTTGTATTTCATTTTAAAAAAAGATACAATGAAATATTATAATGAATTTGAAGATAGAAAATGATAAATTCTTGATACTTTCCAAAAAGAACCCCATATTTTAAATATTTCATTAAATGGTCAATCTTGACATTGAAAACCCTTGGTAATATTTTGTGGACAATCCACTGGATGGAGGTTCTATATTTTAAGAAATCATTTAATGTCAGGATAACACAAGTTTCTTGTCAAAGCGAAGAAGGAATCTAGATAGAAAACTTAGTTACAAATTTTCATTGAATCATGATAGTTTTGAATCATGTATCTTGGCCTACCGGTGAAAGATAAAGGAAAAATAATATGTTTTCTATAAAGTGTACCATCACACTCACCTCTTAGGTAAGATTATTGAAACGCACTGTATAAATCAACTCTTAATTGTTTTTTATTAAATATAATGATGGAAAAAAGTTGAGATTCAACCATTGTATACAAATTAACTACAAACTGTTGTAAAATTCATCATAAATGTAAGTGTATCACACGTTGATTTGGTCTAAATTGAAGCTGGCATGAAAAGTACTCTCTCATTGTTACTTTGTGAACTTTTGAAGTAATTGAAGATGAATTGTGATAAACATTATTATAATACCCATCTTTACCATTGAAAAATATTATGGGGTATTAAAACTAAAGATATATATGATTATGTTCATCTATACGTTGCAAGTCACATGATCATGTTTGTATGATGATATCTCTGTCCTCATTATCATCTTCAATATCACCAACTATTAGCATAAAATTTTCAATGATGCTGTAAAGTTGTATGTATGTGAATCTAATCCCCTTCATATAATTATCCTTATATTCAAATTTGGTATAGAATTTGTATTTAATAAATTACTTAAGGTTCATGAAGTTTCAAATGATCAAATAAAAACTTAGAAGGGGGGGGGGGTTGAATCCGTTTTTCAATTTGATAAGTTTCAATACTTTTTAAAAACTTACCCCTTCAACCTGTTAAGATATATTTTATTATCATATTTTTATAAATACTCTTGCATGAAAAAATAGGAAAGAAATTAAATCAAACAACATTTACATGGTTTGGCCTTAGTGTCAGAACATACATCCTTATCATATCCACTCCCGTGGGTCTATGGAAATCCATTATTATGAAGAAGTGAATACAACTTGTGCCAACTCTCATTAGGCACCATATCTATCCTGATAGGAAATATTTTACCGACTCCTGTTAGTTTACTATGATTCTTACAAAATAATTGATAAAAATATTAATACTTTGTTCAATTTTCCCCACAAAATCTCATTCTGGGTCTGATTTTTCTGGAACCAATTCTCTCAATCCGATGAGGTCAATGCAATTCTCCCTTACTCAATATGCACTTATCAACCTCAACTCAATTGCTCAGTCTAATCTTCCTTAGTTCGATTAACTTAATATGATGGACTCGATATGATGAACCCTTTCTCAATCTACAAAACACAAACTCTTCTCAAACATTCAATACGATATTCTCAATACAATGTTTCTCAATATGATTCTATTGTCAGATAAATAAAAACTTCAAGTGTATGATCTTCCTCATAGATCTCAGTCCAAAAAGAACATTCCCTCTAATTCTTCATTTCCCTTCCCTTTCTTCTTATGTAAAAGTTAAGATTAAGGAAATATCTGAGTAACTATTTATAGGCAACTCAAAAAACAAAAATAGTAAACATTAAAACCTTCCCCACTTCCTAAAATTTCAAAAACTCTAAACAACACCCAAATTTAAAAATCAACTTCATCTTCTTCGATCCTCCTATAATTTATACAATATTTATAAAAAATTTAATTTCAAGTTTGAACTCTTAAACTCTTTATATAATACTTATGGAATCTTATTTTTAATTCTTCTTTGTAATCATCTCATTACGACTTCCATTTATTTCTTAAATCATTACGATTTATTTCCTTCTCAGCTCTCTATTTCTTTCTCAGGTCATTACGATTTCTATTTCTTTCTCAGCTCATTGGGATTTTTTTCCTTCTCATCTCATTATGATCCTTTTATTTCTCAACACATTAAAATTTCTATTTCTTTCTCAGCTTATTATTATTTCTATTTCTTTCTCAACTAATTATGATTTTTGTTTCTTTCTCAGCTCATTATGATTTCTATTTCTTTCCTAGATCATTACGATTTCTATTTTTTTATTGGATCATTACAATTTCTATTTCTTTATCTAGTCATTAAGATGGAATTCTTCACTCTACAACTTTTAAATTGTTCAAAAATCACAATCTTTAGACATTCTGACATATTTCAACTTCAAATTTTGGTATTTCTGGAAATGATAAAATATTTAAAATTCTTAAATTTCTTCAAAATATTTTATCATGATTATGTTTCATGATTTATGAGAACTTCATTATTAGAAATTCTTCATCTGACTTATTTAAAATATTTTATAACTTTATAACTCTTGAATTAACTTTCTTCAAAAAACCTCTTCAACATCATTATGAATTCCATTCTTAAAAACATCAAAACCTGAGTTCAAAACCCCATTTCCAGAAAACAAAAAAAATTTCTCCAACATTATGTTTGGGTTTGAACTGTTAGAAACACTCAACTTTCTTATAGAACTCATTATGATGGATGGGTCCAATTCTTGAAAAACAAAAATAGTCTTATACAAAAATGATGGTTGTCAAAAAATACAACAACTTTGTTCAAACAATTTATCACAAAGGTTCTTCAATCCCACCTTTTGATTTTTTGAAAACCCTCATTAAATTTTTTTCCAAAAATCATAATTTTTTCATGACTCAACTTTTGTAAACAACTCAAGGTTTTTTTACATTTATCAAAACATATACTTTCTCAAAAGAGAGTGTCCTGAAACCACACTACTATATAAAGTAATGTTTTTGAAGGAATTATGTCCCTTAGTTGAAATTAAATTTTCCATCCATGTAAAGATAAACCCCCATAACTTTTATATTTTACTCTCACTTTTATTTTCCTCTCCCCCATTTTATTATAACCACAACTTAAGATTCATAAAATAAAGAGAAGTACAAACTTTTTACAAAGTACAGTGTTGTTACTTTCTCCCCCCATTGTCATCATAATCTAAAGAATGGTGGGGGTTCTTCCTTACAAGGTTGTCATGACCCCCTCCCTCCAAGGATTACCCTACTGAGCTAGAAATTAAGGAAGATAGATAATGACCCCTGAGTCCCACCTCTAGTAGGCCCCAGTGTTTCGACCATCACCAAGGGTATAGAATATCATGAAATGGGAGGCATTTCCCTTTTTATAAGAAAAAAATATCGGGAGATAAGATGGTTAATCCCGAAACAACTCCAAGACACACACACACACACACACATATATATATATATATATAAGAAATCCAAAACCATACCTCGTGCATGTTTAAAATATAACTGTTACAAAACAAAAGTCTACAACCTAAATACCAAAAACAAGGCTATGAAGCGACACAAAAACTATCCCCATGTTCAAGCTAGTAATGCCCAGCACGGCCCACATAATCCTCTTGGAAACCTGAAATTAGTTTTTTATACATATGTTGAGCATACAAGTATACTCATTAGGAAAAAACCAAAGTCTCTCATGCACAAGTGGAAGAAGCATACTAATACCCCTGTGAGAAAATAATAGAAACCAAAAACACCTAGAAAAAAATACTACCCATCTAATCCTCACTAGGAACACTCACTAAATAATGAATGTCAAGTAAAGTAATATAGTAAGCACATCGATGTTTGGGTACTCCACACCACTTCTCAGTAGTTAACTGAACATACCCTAACAAAAAACTTCTTGGCGCTTCCACACTCTTCCACAATACCCATGTCACAACCCGTCCACACACACCTAGGCCTCAGAGATAGTCCTACAACCTGGGCATACGAAGCTCACCACATCCTACCCGCACGCACTTGGGCTACAACCATACCATATCCCACTCATAGACACCTGGGCCAAAACCATACCACATCCCGAAGACACCCGGGAAGAGCACCACATCTCATCCCACACACACTTGGGAAAGCATACCTCACCCACAGACACCTGGGTCTCACAAGTGCACCACAACCTGCCCAAATAATCTTAGGCTACCAAAGCCTAGAAGAGGGAGTAGGAAGATCCAATAATTATCCATCCATCCTCCCACCAAGATGTTGGTAAAAGTCACCCTCCCCCATGATAGTGGAGGTGTTCGAAACATAGTTCTCAACTAGGGTGGGGTTCGTATATAAAAAAAGGAAAATAAAGGTATATATATTTAGTATCAAACACTCAAGCCTAACCTTTGGATTCTTCCCAAATAAACAAGCAGCCCACAAAACTGCCTTTGCTACTGCCTCTAAATGCACAACTACACAATAATCCATAATTCAATTCATAACACCAACCAACTCATTTAACCAAATATCATTGTTTATTAAGAAAAACTATTTATTAATTCTATCCCTACCTGAGAAACTACCAACCACAACATGTAACAAGACACACAATATAAACAACATAGAGGAAAAATAACCATAGTAAAACAACTCACTTCATATTTCCACTCCATTTCACACCCATACCAACCACTTCCATCGTTATTCTCCAAATTAATTCCTCTCAATCCATCCTCTCAATAATAAAACCCATAACTCTCAGTCAATCTTAGCAACACATATCATCAAAACCATACCCGATAGCCCCACTATATACAACACCACACCCATCACACCCAGTAACATAAACATAACACAAACCAAACCTGTATCCCTACTTCTCAAACACTAACCATCCATTTCCACAATCAATCAATCTCTCAACCAGAGATTCCATTACACTACCCATATCACCCCACCTTGCAGTAATGCTCTCAACCTTATCACCACACAACCACACAAGGCACAAAAAAAACAAAACTGCATAAAGAATAGAGCCACACCAGACAAGGCAGTGTGTATTTAGATTTAGAAAGCACTCTTTCTTTAATTCCACGTTGATAATTCAGGGGTTATCACAGAACAAGTTTGATCATGAGGCATCCATTTATTTAACTGGGTATAAATGGTTAATAAATTGCATATATCATAGATTTTCAACACATGATAAACAAAAAGTCATCACAAGTCATCTCGAGTGCACAAAAAAAGACCACCAATGACCAGGATTTTCATACAGCCCATAAAACTCATGATATCAACAAAATAGAAGCATGCATCACTTTTTCCTAGCTCCTTTTTATTAGTTTAAAGCCGATTCAATTATATTTATTAAATTTGGATTCAAATTACCTCACATGGGAAAAATTCGGACACCCACCCCGAATGATACACAAATAAGAGGGATGAAGGGATCCCTACCTCAAGAAATAGAAGATCAACACCTCCTCCTTGTGCCAAATAGGGGGTGCGCAAGGCTCCAGGGAAACATGATCTAAGGGTGAAACACAGACACATGGATCATTAGGGAAGAAAGGTTATGTGGATACTTGTTAGTAAAATTAAAGGGAAATTTACAATAAAGAAAGGTTATCAGATTTAGAAATTTTGCATCCTATATCATTTAAATAAATAATTTCAAAGGCATTAATGTCGGATCATGATCAAGAATATGAATTTTGACTATCTATAGACCTGTCGAGCTTTAGGGATTTAAAGATATATTTTATTTCATTTGAAACAAATTTAAAAACACTTAAACATGGTTATAAACTCATTTTACATCAAATAAAATGTTAAAGTTGAGTATTTGGAAAAACTAGGAAAAGATGGAAATTTTGAAAAACTGTCGAAACGACTCATCTTTAGGTCAGTCACTATCGTGAGTAACCAGTGGGCGAGTCACTAATGGATGACTCACCATTGGACGAGTCACCAGTGTGAGCTACCAGGGAAAAGATACTGATGTCTAGTCACCGTTTGGCGATACACCATTTAGTGAGTCACTGTTCAGTGCGTCACCATTCAGTAAGTCACCATTAAGTGAGACACAGTTCGATGAGGCACCGTTCAGTGAGCTACTGTTCGGTAAGTCGCCATCATGACTCACCATCGTGACCCACCATCGGTGACTCACCATCAGAAACTCACCGTTAGTGAGTCACTGTTGTGAGTCCCAAATGCAACTCACCATTAGTATGACCTACCTTAGCCACCTACTAGTGGACGACTCACTGTCAGACAAGATACCATTGGAAAAACTGTAGTTTTGATAAACTATTGAAAAGTGCTACCATGACCTCAAAGAACACCTCAAACACTAGATTTTCACAAAGTAATGAATTAGGGAGGTCTGAAACATTACATCAGATACCACCCAAACTATTCTTTCCCTCGATAATTCAAAACCAACCCAGAATAAATAGGGGTCCAAACAACCACCCCGTAAGATACCTCTCATGGATCATTCTATAATTAAAACACTACTACAATTTGGACATCCCAAGGACCAAAAATAAAGCACCCTATGTTGTTCTAAAGCTGGAGTGAAACCTCAACATCTAAGAACACCAACTATAACACTTACTACACCAACTGGCCACAAGAAACACCACACAAGAACCAAAAGCTACACTATTCGGACATATGAATTAAGGAATTACTTCATACATGTCAAGATACTATCTGCTATGGGCGAAACTAACTCTCCCAAATGAGTTTAATCACATCTTAATTAATTCATCTCGATTAGGAATCTAGTATTCCCCTTTCCAATGTCATGAATTTATCACACATCACGAATCAAAGGAAAAACTCATCTCATAACAAATAAGGTTCAAGCATTACATTACAAAGGGAAACACAACAAGGAAAAACTCAGAACAACTTTGGGTATTGGGCATGCATTTGCATCTCCCTTTCCCAATTACTCTTCTCTAGGACACCATGCCTCCATAATACAAGAACCAAGGGAATGGTCTGTCCATGAAAGACCTTCTCTTGATGATCCTGGATCTCTACTAGATACTCCATGAACATCGCATCATCTTTGACATCCAACTATCCCCAGTCAATGGCATGAGATTCATCGTGAAGATACTTAAGAAGCTGGGAGATATGAAAGATACTGAAAACCTTCTCCAACTACATTGGTAGCACCAACTGGTATGCCACCTTTCCAAATCACCCCAACACCTCAAAGGTTCTGATGAACCTAGGAGAAATCTTTCTCCCTCTATCCAACCTCTGATGCCCACATCAAGGGGAAAACTTCAAGAATACGTGGTCCCTAACCTCAAACTCCAAGGGCCTCCTCCTATGATCAGTATACGTCTTCTTCTGGTCCTGTGCTACTTTCATCCTCTCATAGACTAGATAAAACTTCTCTATCATGTTCTTCATGACCTTGGGAAAAAGGGCATCTATCTCCCCAACCCCAGTCCAGCAAAAAAACGAACGACATGATATTATGTATGAAGCTTCAAATGGATCCATGCTAATGTAAGAGTGATGGAAATTATTGCAGGAAAACTATACCAAGGAAACTTTCACACCCACAATCCCCCAAGATCCAAGAAGCATGCCCACAACATTTCCTCCAACATTTGAATGGTTCGCTCTGTATGTCCATCTGTTTGAGGGTGGAAAGCAATGATGAGGAGTAATTGAGTGTCAAAAGCATATTGAAATCCCTTCTAGACTTGTGAGGTGAAGCATGTATCCCACTCTGAAATAATAGTTCTCGTAACTCCATGCAGCCACACCACCTCATCCACATACCTCCTAGCTAAGGAATCCACTACACCCAACTCCTTAATCGATATGAAGTGATCTGATTTCGTCATCCGATCCACTACTACCAAGATCGCATCACAGCCTCCCTGGGCCCTGGGTAATCATGTGAAAAAATTCATCGATATATCATCTCATTTTCACTTAGGGGAATCTAAGGGCTGCAACAAACCAGTGGTTACACAATGCTCATCCTTCACGTACTGGAACACTAAGAACTTCACCACAAACTCCGCCATTGCGTGCTTCATCCCGGGCCACCAAAACTACTCCCTCAAGTCATGGTACATTTTATAAATTATTGGGAGTGCCATTAACGGTGAGCTATGAAACCCATAGAGGACTCCCTCATGCATTTCCACTAGAACAAAAAACATTCCACAGATTATCATCCAATTATGACCATACTCTATCCATTACCTTGTAGATATTAAAGTAAAATGAAAATAAATCATCCATGATGTCAGTAAATTAACACATCACAGACGATGATTTCATTTTTTGAATAAAAGATAGAGATAAAGAAGTTTAATGATGGATATTACATTAATATTATATAATTAAAGTATATAAAAGATATTCGAGTTATCATTAACATTTTTATATAGGAGGTGATGAGAGAATAAGAAAATAAAATAACTTGAAAAGAAATTAAAAGAAAATAAATAGGATTTTACCTATTGAATCCTTATTCTTGAGAACTTCCTTAGGAGGATTTGTTTTGGTATTTTGATGAGACCAAAGGATCGTGGATGTGGGGGAGTGGCTTAGGAAGATATTTGAGTATAATTTGGACAAGGATCAAATTTTGAGAGGTGTGAGGAGAAAAGGTGGTGATGGGTGGTATTTATAGTAGAGGTGAGGGGTGTTTTCTCATTATTTACCCACTAGTTTATTATTTTAGCTCAATAATATGAATAGTTTAAGAATTATCAGTAAATATATTAAAATAATTAAGGATGGTTTGATATTATGGTTCTTATATCAGCGATGACTCAAGGAATAGTGTATTTAACTTATAATGCATATATACCATAAATTACCATATTTTACTATTCACAAAAATTCAACTATTTTAAAAAAATCCAAAAAATTCAACTTAACCATTTTTTGACATGTAGAATTAAAAAATGGACTTTATTTTTTAAAAACAATTTTCTAAAGTTGAGAAATTTAATTTTTAATTAAAATCAACATTACTTCGAAAAATGCCAATTTTAAAATTATAATAGATTTTATAGAACCATGAGAAATTAATTAAGGTCTCATAAAATTATCTTATAATCATAAGAAAAAAAGTATTGATTTATAAATATATTTTATGAAAATAATTTTTTTAAAATCATTATATTAATTATAAAATTGTAATTAAATATTTATAACATACAAAAACATCAACACTTAATTTATCATTTCTTAAACATTTATTTACTTATTCCAAGATATAGAAATATTATATTTTTATTTATAAGATACCCAAATTTTATTTCTACGTTCATATGTAAGAACCCGGTTCTTAGTTTTTAGGTACGAGCTTCTTCTCTTTCCTTTTCCTTAAGTGTTTTTGAGAAAATATGGAAAATGGGGAAAAATCCTAATTTTTTGGAACTACACACCGTGTACTTGTCCACACGCCATTTAATTTTGGCCATGTGGAATGGGTACACGGGGCGTGTAGCCATGCCGGAGAGAAAGGAAGTAGGAACCGACTACACGCCGTGTAGTGGTACTTACACGCCGTGTAGTCAGTCGGCAGGCCTAAATAGTAAGGCGGTGGAGCAGCCGATAGCTGGGCGACGGTACACGCCGTGTACTTGGGAGTACATGTCGTGTACTATTGTCGACGGATGAACAGTGTGGCGGTTTCACCAGAAGAAAAGTTAAATGAAGGATGTACACGCCGTGTACTCAAAAGTACACGCTGTGTACTTTGTTTTTTCGGCTTAAAACAAGCAGTAGCCTCCTCATTTGGAAGAGGAGACACTTGAGCCGATTTGGAGCCAAAGGAGGAGGCCGGACCTTTGAAGATCCACTGGGTGTTCATCTAGAATCGGTTTCTGCCTTAGACGATCCCATTGGAACCGCAAGGGTAAGGGCTTCCACCTCCTTGGCTGGTTCATACCAATTCTTCTCCTGACAGGAGTTATTTACGTTTGAATGAGTTTTGTTCTTCATCAGATCTATGCCGTTCTTGGGCGTTTCTGGAGTCGGCATTTGGGTATAACATTCTTTGGTGTATAAGGTAGGTGGCTTGGTGTTTATTTTCCAACTGTCATGCATTTTTGCATATTTTTGAGCTACAAACCCATATTTGGGGTGTCGTGTGGCTGAGGCAGTGGCCATATTGAATACCTAGAATTTTATAGGTAATTAATGGAATTGTGAAAAATGCTGTGTGGGATCGCTGCTTGGATCCAGGACCACCCCGGGGTTGCGTTCCTATGTTTAGCCATTTGGGCAGGATACCCGAGTTTATGCCATGTTTAAATTATGCATTAATTTTGCATTGAGAGGAATTGTATGTGAATTTCATGATTATATGTTGGGCATGGCCTGGTTACTTATGCCTAAGGGCAGTGTTTTACTATAGCCTGAGGGCATGATTGTATTAGCTTATGGGAAACATACTATTTCGCCTGAGGGCAACCTTTCGTGCCTAAGGGCTTGACATCTGTTCCTGAAGGAGACACTTCCTACTCCTGAGGGCAATTTCTGTTACGCATGAGGGAAATACTTGCGGGTTGGATTCTGTATAGCCTGAGGGCAAGCCTGGAGGCATGGTTTACTATTTTAGCCTGAGGGAATGGTACTAGTTGGCCTGATGTCTTGGTGTTGTTCAGCACAAAAATGTTACTAAATTAAATGAATTAAATGAATAATAAAATGGAAATTTGACTGTTAAGTTAGTTACTTTCAGTACTGCTTACTTTATTGCATTTTACTATTGCACACCGTTGTTTCATGTTACACGCTGTTGGGAACATGACTTTGGTGGGTTCCTACTAAGATATATTTCTCACACCCAATTTGGGTCATGATTTTTGGCCCAAACAGATTACGTTGCTGTAGGTGTAGATAGGGGAAAGAGTCCCTATACAGGTACTTGACTGTTGCTGTGGAGTAGGAGGGCATGGGACCAAGCCTACGCTCGCGATACCGCTACTAGCTGTTTTTCTTGTTATGCTATACTCTGTATTGTGTTGTAATGTATTGATGTATAACATGTTCTGGCTGTTTTCTTAGAACTTGTGACATGTTTCATCTTTTATATACTATTGGTTATATCATCTGCAGTTGTTTATTTCAGTTGTGTATGGTTTACTACTTCTTCTGTTTTTTGTATGTTTTATTTCCATTCCGCTGCGCTACACTTTGACAAATGAGGGAATAGTTTCCCCACTATCAGACCTGGGTCCTCACTGCTAGTCAGCAGCCTCTGGCGTTTGTGGAAATGCGCTTGAGGTCACGTGGTGAATCGGGTTCAGGGCACCCGTTGAGTGGAACCCGGGTCCGGGACATTACAAAGTGGTATCAGAGGGGTTCTTTTCTTTGACTTACTATTTGGATTCATAGTCAGGGATTGGACGAACGGTAGTTGGTAATAAGTTGTACTCGAGCGTAGCTAACCCGTGTACAGGGGAAAGCCAATTTACCTCATGATTGCAATTTTATTGATTTTGCAATTTATAGTTGATATGTTTTCACCGTTGGGTGACGCACATTGAGATTGTGCAGTTCATATTTTATCTATGGGTTCTTTTTTTGTTGCAACCCGATGAGATGAGGGTATGCCATCTCATGAATCATATAGGCACATTCTAGATATCACATGCCATGCATAGTTTCCATGCCATGTAGGTGTATTAGAAATTGAATGATGTTGTGATAGTTTTTGTGCTAGAGAAGCATGTTGTTGTAATAGCTGCTTGATAAAATACCTGTTGTGTGATAGGGTAATTTTATGTGAGCCTGTTTATAGAATGAACGCCAAACTTAGGTTTTTGGGGAGTATGGGCCCCCATTGTCTGGAATTTGGTGGATCATTGACTGATTATTTTGTTATAACACAGAGAAGATGTCAGACTTTGATTCGTGGGGAGTATGGGCCCTCACGGGTCGGAATTTGACACTTAGGTGTTGTTTTTCGGTATTTTCTGGGTTCTGGGTATGTTTCTGAGGCATACTGTCTAGAAACCCAGAATACATGCCGTGTAGTACTTTATACACGCCATGTATGTTCTTCTTTTCGGGAAGAAAATGAACCTTTTGGGTACATGCCATGTACCCTGAGTACACTCCGTGTAGTCTCTTCCCATGTCACAAACCATGTTCGAAGTGACATGGGGAAGGGAAGAGCTTGGGTAAACCACGCCGTGTAGTTTTTTGTACACGCTGTGTAGTGTGACCCAGAGTCTGGCCGTGTAACTAACAACACGGGTCGGTGAACTCCTGTACATAACACACCGTGTCAATGATGAACACGCCGTGTAGTGTGACCTGGGGACTCGACCGTGTAACTAACAACACGGGCCAGTGTCACCTCTCCCTGAACACACCGTGTACCATTGGGGCATGCCGTGTAGTCTTTTCGAAGGACATACCATGTGGTGTTAGCCATGTGGCTGGGAAACGGGATGTTGTACACGCCGTGTACAGGTGTAACACGCCGTGTACAGGTGTAACACACCGTGTAGTGTCAAGCCGAGTAGTCGGCCATGTCACAGACGACACGGGAAGTTGGGAAATAACACCATACACACCGTGTAGATTATTTACACACTGTGTAGTTTTTGTTGAACAGAAGCCATGTGGCTTAGCCGTGTAGAAGGACCCGGGAAGGGGAACGGAAGTCAAGTACACGCCGTGTAGTCAGAGTACACGCCGTGTAGTCTTGTTTTGCAAATTTTGAATGCCTTATTCCTCTTGTTTCATTTGTGGTTCCTTCACATTTCGGTCATAATAATCTTGAATATGAGGCATGCTTTTGACCCTATAGTGTCATGCCGCCTAGACGACTGAGAGTTATTCTCCAGGAGAGCGGCAACGATTATACTCCGGAGATGGTGGGCCATGGGCTTCCATTTGATCCTCCAGCAGAGCCAGATGCGGCGCCAGCTTCTATACCAAACACAAGCACGGAGGCGCAGTTCCGTGAAGGATTTATGCGCTTCATGCAGACCTTTCAGGGAGCACCGCAGGCTACCACATCTATGGCCGAGCTGACTCATATCTTTCAGCAGCAGCATCCGCCTACGTTTTCAGAGGATGGCGGACCACAGGCTGCGGATTCTTGTCTAGGATTTATGCAGACTATTTTCGAGCATCTTGAGATGCCTCCAGGGTGGAGGGTCTAGCTTGCAACTTACATGCTGTGTGATTCCGCCAAGAGGTGGTGGGATGTTACCACCTAGTCAGAGCATCAGAGAGACATGGCGTGGGAAGATTTTCAGGCAGTCTTCTATGACTTCTTCTTTCCCAAGATGCTAAGGGAAGATAGAGATCAAGAGTTCATGAATCTACAGCAGGGCGCTATGTCGGTGATGGACTATTCTGCTCACTTTACCGAGCATCAGTGTTTTGCACCCGTGCTGGTGGGTGATTAGACGTTGAGAGCTAGACGTTTTGAGGATAGTCTTTATTATGACATTCGAGAATTGGTAAATGTTTTCAGGTTACCTTCAGTACATTCTATTGTGAACCAAGCGCTGATTACTGAGAGAAACCTGCAGGAATCTAGTGCTGTGGGCTAGGGAGGTTCAGCACCAGTTACTGGTACTATTTTTATTGGAAAGAGGAAGAGACAGATGAACTTCTTTTTGGGCAGTAGTACCAGCCAGGCAGCTTCTTCAGGTGGCCCGATCAAGTGCTACCAGTGTGGTAGAGAGGGGCACAAGAGACCGTAATGTCCACGAGACCCCATGAAGTGCCGATATTGCGGCAAGATGGTTCATCTACAACACTTTTGTAGGGCGTATCCACTGATGGATAGTGAGAGGGGTTCTGTGCAGACTCCACATGCGGGAGCAGGACCAATGGCTTCTTAGTAGTCAGGGAACTAGAATACGTCAGGGCGTGCAAGCAGAGATGGTAGTCATGGCCGTGGTAGCCAGACACCAGGATCTTAGAGGCAGTAGGGCGAGACAGCTCAAGGTAGCCAGGCTGTGTCGTAGGGCCGCGACACAGGGCAGGCATATGCAGTGAAATAGACCCAGCAGGAGCAGGATCCCGAACCTTCTATAGTCAGAGGAACTATTCTAGTATCTTCTGTCTTATCTTCAGTGCTTTTCGATATGGGTGCTACACATATTTTCGTATCTGTACCCGTTGTAGAGAGCCTTGAGCTCTGTGTTTCTACTTCATCCGATATCTTGATGCTAGACAGTCCGTTGGGGACTAGTATGGCTGGTGTGCATTAGTGCAAGGAGTTCCCCCTTGAGGTTGGTGGGTGTCACTTTCCTTGGGACCTCTATGTCTTAGAGATGACGAGCTATGACGTTATTCTCGGGATGGACTGGTTGGTTCCCTTTCGATCCTTTTTAGACCGCTATCGTCGCAGGGTGTGTTTCACATCACTAGAGGGTAGAGAGTTTCTATACAAGGGAGAATTGGATGTTCATGCGAGTCGAGCTGGACCAGAGCATCATGGGCTAGGTGGAGTCACGACCCTGATTGCGAGTTTGTATCTAGATGATCAGGGGACTTGTAAGACAGATTTCCCTCCAGTTTTTGATCGTTTCAGGGATGTCTTCCCAGATGACTTTTCGGGTCTACCTCTAGTGCGTGAGGTGGATTTCTCTGTTGATCTTGTTCCAGGTGCAGCACCGGTGTTCATTCCTCCTTATAGGATGGCTACACCTGAGCTGCAGGAGCACAAGATGCAGTTAGAGGAGTTACAGGAAAAGGGATTTATCCGACCCAGTACTTCTCCTTGGGGTTCTTTGGTCCTTTTTACAAAGAAGGTGGATGGTACCCTTAGAATTTGCGTGGATTATCAGAAGCTGAACCAGTTGACAGTTAAGAACTGATATCCCTTGTCGAGGATTGATGATAAGTTTTATCAGCATCGTGAAGAACGACTATTCTCGAAGATTGACTTGAGATCCGGATATCATCAGCTATGCGTTAGACCATCTCATATACATCTCACAACTTTTAGGAGTAGGTATGGTCTATATGAGTATACGGTTATGCCATTCGGACTAACGAACGCGCCAACAGTTTTCATGGCTATGATGAATCGTGTGTTCCATCCGTACCTTGATTCTTTTTTGGTAATATTCATGGATGAAATCTTGGTGTACTCTCACTCTCGACACGACCATTCCACCCATCTTGAGATCGTACTAAGTACACTGAGAGAGCATCGACTATATGCTATGCTCTCAAAGTGCCAATTTTGGATGGACCAGATTCACTTCCTGGGTCATATCATATTAGAGGAAGGAGTTGCAGTAGACCCATAGAAGGCGAGAGAAGTATTTTCCCGGGAGAATACTAAGAACATTTTTGATATATGGAGTTTCTCAGGGCTGGCTGGTTACTACAGACGCTTCATACAAGACTTTTCCAGCTTAGCAGCACCGTCGACGGGTCTGACTAAGAAGGGTGTAGAGTTCGTTTGGTCAGAAGCTTGCGAGGCAGCTTTTCAGGACTTAAAGGAAAGGTTGACATCATCACCAATCCTGATACTCCCAGAGTATGGGAATATCTATACAGTTTACTGTGATGCATCGGGTATTGGGCTGGGAGCAGTGTTGATGCAGGGAAACCGAGTTTTTGCATACGGGTCTCCAGAGTTGAGGCCACATGAGTAGAATTACCCGACGCGTGATCTCGAGTTGGCTGCAGTTGTTCATGCGTTGCGCTATTGGAGACATTATCTGTTGGGAGATCAATTTGTGGTTTTCACCGACCACAAAAGCCTCAAGTATATCTTTACTCAGCGTGACCTGAATCTGAGGCAGAGAGGGTGGGTCGAGTACCTACAGTCCTTTGATTTTGATCTTACCTATACACCTGGTAAAGGTAATGCAGTAGCTGAGGCACTAAGCAGGAAGACTCAGATACAAGCAGTGCAGGAGGCCAGTGGTGAGTGGGAGCTCATGGCTTTGTTCTCCGAGATGCATATGGAGGTGGACGACAGTCAAGGGAAGACTTATATTTCATCATTACCTGTGAATTCTACCCTCCTGGACAGAGTGAGGATGAGATAACTATCTGATTCAGAAGGCCTAGTTCTACGGGAGTCGGTGGCAAGTGGGGACCCTTATCCTGGTTGGACGATAGGCAGTGATGAGGTTTTTCATTTCCATGGATGAGTATGGGTTACAGGGGATATACATGAGGAGATGATGCGGGCATTTCATGCTTCAGCTTGGGCAGTTAATCTCGGGGTTACCAAGATGTACCGTGACATGAGGCGTCAGTACTGGTGGCTGGGTATGAAGAGAGAGATAGTTGGTTTTTTTACAATGTGTCCCACCCTTCAGCAGGTGAAGGCGGAGCACCAGAGGCCAGCTGGGCTGTTACAGTAGTTACCCATTCAAGAGTGGAAATGGGATGATGTCACGATGGATTTCGTGACGGGATTACCGAGGTCACCTCAAGGCAATGACATCATGTGGGTTGTTGTGGATAGACTCACGAAAGTAGATCACTTCTTTCTGACCAAGGAGACCTTCAGTGTTGACGAGCTCAGAAGACTGTATGTCCGAGAGATCGTACATCTTCATGGGGTCCCTCATTCTATCATTTCAGATAGGGACACCCGCTTTACGTCTCGTTTCTGGAAGAGTTTTCAGAGGGCACTGGGTGCACAGGTGCTTCTTAACACAGCATACCACCCTCAGACCGATGGCCATTCAGAGCATACGATACAGGTGCTTGACGACATGCTGCGTGCATGCATCCTAGACATTGGGGGATCTTGGGAGAAGCATATTCCCTTAGTCGAGTTTTTCTACAACAATAGCTTCCAGGAGACTATTGAGAAGGCACCATATGAGGATTTATATGGTAGGACATACTGATCACCTTTGTGCTGGTTAGAGGCACGTGAGGCAGCTTTACTAGGACCAAAACTCGTGAAAAAGACATCTGAGAAGGTCTAGTTGATTCGTAAGCGAATGGCTACTGCACAGTCTCATCAGAAATCTTATGCTGATCGCTGCAGAAGACCCTTGGAGTTTGTGGTCGGGGATTAGGTTTTCTTGCGTGTTTCGCAGAGGCTGGGACACAAGCAGATCAAGAGACAGGGTAAGCTTTCACCGAGGTATATGGGGCCATTTGAGATTTTGGAGAGAGTCGGGCTGGTTTCCTATCGGTTGCAGTTACCGCAGCGGTACCGAGCCATGCACGACGCCTTCCATGTGTCTCAGTTGCATCGCTACCATTCAGACCCATCTCACACCTTTCAGCCAGAGGAGGTTGAGCTTTATCATGATGCATCCTTTGAGGATCATCCGATCCGTATCATTGATAGGAGCACGAAGGTTCTCCGAGGCCGGTCAGTTCCTCTCGTACGGGTGCTATGGCAGCATGGCTGAGTGCAGGACGAGAAGTTAGCAGTGACAACACCTAATGGCACAACAGTTGCATCAAAAGTTTATAATTCTTCTCCGATCGAAGTTTGTGGGAAAGTGATTCCTGCAAATCTTGTGATCCTTCCTTTAGTGGAATTTTATGTGATTCTTGGCATGGATTGGCCTTCTCTACATGGAGCTCATATCAATTTCCAAAGAAGGGAAGTCACATTTCATATTCCAGATCAATCTACGATCGTCTATCAATGCAAGGATGAACATAACCGTCCAGTGGAGATTTCTTCCATCTTATGGGTATTGATTCCACTAAATGAAGGTTATTTATCTCAAATGGTTGGTGAGAAACTCACGATTAAGAATATGCCCATTGTACGGGAGTTTGATGATGTCTTTCCGGAGGAATTACCGGGTCTTCCACAAAATCGTGAAGTTGAGTTTTCAATAGAACTCGTACCGGGTGCTTTTCCAATTTCAAAGACACCTTATAGAATGTCCCCAATTGAGTTGCAGGAATTGAAGAACCAACTTCAAGATAATCTTGATAAGGGATTCATACGCCCTAGTGCGTCACCTTGGGGAGCACCTGTTCTATTTGTTAAGAAGAAAGATGGATCAATGAGACTCTGCATTGATTATCGAGAACTTAACAAGATCACTATCAAGAAAAAATATCCTCTCCCACGCATTGATGACTTATTTGACCAACTACGCGAAGCTCAATACTTTTCCAAGATTGATCTTCATTCAGGGTATCATCAATTAAGGGTCAAAAGGGAGGATATACCAAAGACGACTTTCCGTACAAGGTATGGACACTATGAATTTATAGTGATTCCATTTGGTCTTACTAATGCCCCTGATATCTTCATGGATCTAATGAATAGAGTCTTTAGAGACTATCTTGATCAATTTGTGGTAGTCTTTATAGACGATATTCTTGTCTATTCAAAGAGCAAGGAAGAGCATGAAGATCACTTGAGAATTATATTGAAGACCCTGAGAAAGGAGAAGCTTTATGCCAAATTTACCAAGTGTGAATTTTGGCTTCAAAAAGTTGCATTTTTGGGTCACATAATCTCAAAAGAGGGGATATCTTTGGATCCAGCAAAAACAGAGGTTACCGAAAGATGGTCAAGACCAACAACAGTAACTGAGATCCGAAGTTTTCTTGGTTTGGCTGGATATTATCGACGTTTTGTAAAAGATTTTTCACGATTATCTAATCCACTCACCAAGTTGACTCGGAAAGAAGTTAAGTTTGTTTGGACAGAGGAATGTGAAGAGAATTTCAAGGAGTTGAAAAGAAGGTTATCCAATGAACCTGTGCTCACACTGCCTTGTAGCGGAGAAAGGTTTGTGATCTACAGTGATGCATCCAAGAAGGGATTGGGGTGTGTTCTTATGCAAAATGATATGGTGATAGGTTATGCCTCACGACAGTTGAAAATCCATGAGCAAAATTACCCAACACATGATTTGGAGTTGGCTACGGTAATCTTTGCATTAAAGATTTGGAGGCATTACCTTTGTGGTGAAAGGTGTGATATTTATACTGATCATAAAAGTTTAAAGTATATTTTCACACAAAAGGAGTTGAATATGCGTCAAAGAAGATGGTTGGAGCTGATTAAGGATTACGACTGCTCAATCCATTACCACCCTGGGAAAGAAAACAAGGTGGCAGATGCATTAAGTCGACAAGACCATGCTAGTTTATCCATGATGAGGATCACAAAAGATCCAATATTTATGGATTTACAAAGGATGGATCTTGTAATTATAATGGAAGGGAAAAGATATTATCTTTCTCAAATGAATGTTCAACCATCTATACATGTGAAGATTAAAGAGGCACAGAAAGAAGATGTCAAGTTACAAAAGAAAGTGAGAAATGTTCCTGAATTCAACCTTGATTGTGATGGGATAATAAAGTTCAGGAATCGGGTTTGTGTTCCTCCCATCCCTGAATTAAAGAAGGATCTGCTGGATGAGGCTCATAGTTCATCATTCTCTATTCATCCTAGAAGCACAAAGATTTATAGGGACCTGAAAGAGTACTTCTGGTGGGATGGCATGAAAAGAGATGTTGCTGAATATGTCTCTCGATGCTTGGTTTGTAAATAAGTTAAAGATGAGAGACAAAGTCTAAGGGGATGTTACAACCATTACCCATACCCGAATGGAAATGGGAAAACATCACTATGGACTTTGTCACAGGACTTCCTAAAACATCCAAAGGCAATAATGCTATTTGGGTCATAGTTGATCGTCTTACAAAGTCTGCACACTTCATTGCTATTAGAGAGGATTTCTCTCTAGATCATCTTGCCAGGATATATGTAAAGGAAGTGGTAAGATTGCATGGAGTACCACTTTCTATTATATCTGATCGGGATCCAAGATTTACCTCGAAGTTATGGCGAAGTCTTCAGCATACTCTGGATATAGAGTTGAGTTTCAGCACTGCTTATCATCCCCAGACAGATGGTCAGTCTGAGAGAACAATTAAAACCCTAGAAGATATGTTGAGAGCTTGATCTATGGATTTCAATGGAGGTTGGGATCAACACCTACCTTTGGTGGAATTTTCTTATAATAATAGCTTTTACTCCAGTATTCAGATGGCTCCTTATGAAGCTCTCTATGGAAAGAAATGAAGGACTTCAACTTGCTAGGATGAAGTTGGGGAAAGAAAGCTATTAGGACCTGATCTCATTGATGAAATGGCAGAAAAGGTCAGATCTATTCAACAACACATAAGAGTAGCTCAGAGTCGAAAGAAAAGTTATGCCGACAACCGAAGAAAAGACCTAGAGTTTGAAGTGGGTTATAAAGTGTTCTTACGAATATCTCCCTGGAAGAGGGTTATGAGATTTGGAAATAAGGGGAAGTTGAGCCCTAGATATATCGGTACTTTCAAAATACTGGATCTTGTTGGGAAGGTAGCTTACCGATTGGCGCTTCCACTGAATCTCTCTCAAGTTCACGATGTGTTCCATGTATCTCTCTTGAGAAAGTACATACCAGATCCTTCACATGTACTCAGCTCAGAAGTTGTACCACGGGAGCAAGATCTTTCTTATGAAGAACAGCCGATAGAGATTCTGGATCGTAGCGAAAAAGTCCTACGAAACAAGACCACTCGCTTGGTGAAAGTTTTATGGAGGAACCACCAACTTGAAGAAGCTACATGGGAGCTTGAGGATATGATGAGGGAGAAGTATCCTCATCTGTTTGTTACAAAGTGACGAATTTCGAGGGCAAAATTCTTTTTAAGGGGGGTAGAATGTAACACCCGAGATTTTTATGAGTAATATTTTGTTTTTATATATCATCAAAGGAATCTTTCACTACACACTTTCTTGGCTTACTTTACACGCAATCACGACCTTCCTCGATAGTTTGCGTCGTACGCAATACCGAGTTTCACTAAACAACAATATGCTATTAAAATATTATTAAAACTAGCCGTTATGAATAGTAATAACCACTTTTTGAAATTTTATAAATTTTATTTTTCAAAATGGACTTCATTTTTGGATTCGTAATACCGAAATTAGCCTAGGGTGAAATTTTGGTATTTTTCTGAAAACTTTCAATTTTTGATGAATAGTGAAACCACTAAGTGGTAGGTTAAAAACTGAATTTTTGCATAAAACTTAATTTTACCGCTTCTGTGAATGGAATTTCGAAAATCCGACAGACACGGTTGATATCAGTAAGTAAATGTGGTTCAATGAGATAAAAATAATTTTTTGGTGAATAGTAACTTTTTACTTTTTTTACCGCTGTTAATAGTAAATAGGGGTAAATATGATATTACTATTACCCTAACACATGTCCTAATTCTATTGGATAAGTTTAATTCGACCAAAAACAAACTTAGGAATACAATATGACCATTTAGGCCCACTTGGGTAAGATTAGGACATTTATTATTAATTTATTTAAAGAAGGGTTAAAATAGATAAAATCAAAGTTTAATAAGTAAATCATTTGTAATATGGGGTTATACATAAGATAAATTCGACTATAAATACTAATTAGAAAGATAAGAAGATTTCCTACATAATGGTATTTTATTTGTAATTTTTAGACATTAAATACTTTAATTTATTTATGACAGAATGATGATGCAGTAATTATTTTATTAATGAAATATTGACATAATTGATGTTATAAACACCATAATAAATGTAATTTGAGACTTTTTATGAATTCCACTAATTTTCTAGGTTACTATGATATATTAGTGTTGATTTAATCAACTTGGTTGGAACATATAATTCTGTTATAACTTTCACAAAAATCATATATCAAATAGTGTCAAAATTGACACAAAATAGTTTTTAAATCAAATATTATATTAATAATTGTTATTTTATTCATAAAAATCTAAGGTTCGGCAAAATGACTTATATAGGGATATATATATTAATAATAAACAATTTGGGGTTCGTTTGGTATGTTATAGTAAGTGTATTAACCATATAGTGAAAGAAAACAAAAAGACACGGTAAAAGTTAAATTATTTAACTTAGAGTTAAATCTAATAGATAAGGTTAAAATAATACCCTAAACTTGTCTAAATCCTATTGGTTGATAGGATTTCGACCCATCCCCACTTTATATTCGAAAATAAGACCCTTTGGAACCATTATAAACCGATTTTGACTTTAATATAAAATAATATTTTGAGATATTCCTAAGGTGCCCCTCTCCTCCCTTATAAAATGGCACCTCCTCCCCCTCCTCCTCACACCAATTTGAGCACTCAAGCTCGGACAACCCCTGTAATTTTCTCCTCTCCACTTCCCTAGAATAATCCTAGAGGTCCTGGTCTTCTTCAAAGACCAATCTTAGTTCCCTAAGTGGAGGATTCAAAGAGGTGTTCCAAAAAAGAGGTAATATCCATTACCGATCTTTTCGATTTCTTTCTTCTTCAACTTCTTCTTCTTTAGTTGTTTCATGATAAAGTAATAACATCAGTATTACTTACATACTAATATGTTATTATAAATATGAAACAACCCTAATTCACCTTCTATCCATCCTACGGAAAAATGAAATCACCACGCGTGCGTACGTACGGAATACCGTCTCCACGCCGTGGTGTAATCTATTTTCCACCATCACCTTACAAGGATGAGTATAATGGTGTAATGAGTAACTATTTATGATTATTATAAAGTAATATTGATACTGAAATAATATATATATACTCCAATACAGTTCCAGGATCATAGGAACGATATCATCACTCGTGCGTACGTACGGAATACCGTCTCCACGATGTGATGCGACTCGTTCTACATGATCATCATTACATAGTAATTATATAAATGAATTGAATGAATAAATATGATATATGTTACACTAATACAATTCTGGATATAAGGTATCTATAACCTTAAAAGAAGAATAAGAATTTATTCGGCAAAACACGCATAAGAACAAAAGGCAATAAGGACTCGAGTAACAAGTAACAATGAAATATTACTAACAAGAAGCTAAGAATATGACCATATATGATATCATATCAATATGTATGATTCTGGAATAAGTCAATAACATTATTTAAACCATTATACAGGAGCTTCAGACATGTACAAAGCAAGTCGGACCTAAGGTAAGGGGAAATATCACAATCTCATTTTTATCCGAGATTGTTTATATTTTGGTATTTACTAGGGTGTATTTTATCATCCAAATCCTTGTTCCCTCAATATGTAATATTGTTTCCATCCACTTAAAATAGTTTAAATCCAACTTTACCCTTCGGTGAGTTTTTAGTAAAGAATATGAAAGGAATCTTTTGTCGTTTTTTTTTCGTATGAGGTACTTTTTGACTTTTCCGACAAAAGTATGAAGAATGTTTTTTTTACTTATACGACTTGAATGGATTTTTAAAACATTATTTCCAAGAAGCTTCCTTTACAAGTTTTCATGTTTATTTTTAATCAAATTATTTTAGTTTATAATTGTATGACATGTTAAGAAAAGAAAAGTGTTTTTGAAGAAGAAAGGATATTTTCCTCAAGAATGGAGTTCAAGTGTTTTATCAAAATTATTTTCCATCTAAGATAATAAAGGGTTCTGTTTTTATCCCTATTATTACATTGAATTGATTATGTTGTGAGGGAATTATTTTTATGAAGTCATTTACCTTATATGATTTTTTTATGATGTCATGATGTTTCAAGAATCCCATTTTTGTTACATGTGTTATGCGATGATGTATGATTTATGATCTATGTGGCACACATAAGAAAGGATTCATTATAAGATGGGCGGGACCTATATCTCCATCCAATGAATTGGGTAAAGATTTTATATCTCATGATATAGACATGGCTGGAACGGTAGGTTATACCGGTTTAGTGAAACAAGACTGGAACGAGGGTGACTCGATTCAGAAAGGGACTTTGTCCACTAAGATAGTCTTGGCAATGAGTCTTGACTAACAAGAAATGATTCTCTATGATTATGTGTGTATGACACAAAGTTTCATGTTTTAATTTATGATTATTGTGATTACATTTCACTGCCATGATTTATCCCTTGTTATGAAATTATGATCTCTTTTGTAGGTTAAGATTTCAAAAGTTATGTGCTTGTGTATACGATGTGATTGATATTTATTTTGTTTACCCTTACTGAGCATTTGAGCTCACCCTATTATGTTTTCTTTTCCCCAGGATATAAAGAAAGATTTTAGGTATTAAAAAAAGGAAGATCTTTATGGGAGATGTTAAAGATCTTTCACCAGGATTAGAAGATTATATTCCGAGTTTCCAAAGACACTAAACTATTACGATCCTTGTGTGTGTGTTTTTTTTATGTACTAAGTATTCCACAAATGTAATGTAATGTCCATGTAAGTCAGGCTTCGGGTCTCTACATGTGAGGGAAAAAATAATATCATTTTTACCCTTAATTACCCTATTTACTTTTAACCGTGGTAAATAAAAGTAAAAAGTTATTATTCACCAAAAAATATTTTCATCTTATTGAACCACATTTTACATACTGATATCAACTGTGTCTCTCGGATTTTTGAAATTCAACTCACAGAAGAGGTAAAATTAAGTTTTATGTAAATTTGCAAATACTCCTGGGAGGTGGGTAAAAGACGGTAAAAAGTTCAATAAAATTTTTATATATCTAAAATTATTATAAACTAACTCCAATGAATTACATTGAACTTATATAGGTATTATGTTTCTATTTTGACCTAAAATAAATTTAAATAAAATAAATAATTATTTAAATAAAAATTCAGTTTTAAACTATAACTCAGTGTTTTTCATTATTCATCAAAAATTGAAAGTTTTCAGAAAAAATACCAAAAATTCACTCTAAGATAATTTCGATACAATGAATCCAAAATGAAGTATATTATTAAATACAAAATTTATAAAATTTCAAAAATTGGTTATTACTATTCATAACAGCTAGTTTGATTGGTTGTGGTGTGTTAGAACTCAAAGTTGCGTACAACACACACTATTGTATTATTCAAAGATAAGCGTATCGTGGAAGCTTGTGGTGTTACATTCTCCCCTCCTTCAAATAATTTCATCCTCGAAATTTTTAGAATATTACTGCATAAAAAGACTCAGGTGGTTCTTCATCATAAGTTCCTCAGGTTCCCATGTTGCCTCTTCCATCTTATGGTTTCTCCAGAAAACTTTTAATAGACGAGTCATCCGGTTTCTCAACACTTGTTCTCTTGTATCATGAACCTTGATAGGATCTTCACAATAAGACAGATCAGGTTCCAATTCTAATTCCTCATAGGTGAGTACATGCGTTGGGTCAGGCATTTATTTTTTCAATTGTGATACATGGAATACATCGTGAACTTTGGAGAGACTTGGTGGCATTTCCAAATGGTAAGCTACAACCCCAATTCATTCTAGAATTTGGAAAGGTCCGATGTACCTGGGACTCAATTTTCCCTTCTTACCAAAACGTATAACACCCTTCCATAGAGATACCTTCAAGAAAACATGATCTCTTACCTGAAATTCCAAATCATTCCTTTAATTATCAGCATAGATCTTCTGCCAACATTGAGATACTTTGATGTGGTTTTGGATTACCTTCCCATTTTCCATCGTTTCCAACACAAGTTCTGGGCCTACGAATTTTATTTCACCAACATCATCCAAATAGGTTGGTGTGCGACATCTCTTTCCATATAACGCTTTATATGGTTCCATTTGAATACTTGAATGAAGGCTATTTTTATAGGAATATTCTACCAGAGGTAAATATTGATCCCACATACCTTGAATGTCAAGTGAGAATGATCTCAACATGTATTCTATGGTTTGAATAGTCCGTTCGGATTGTCCATCAGTTTGAGGGTGGTAGGAAGTGCTCAAAAAAAGTTCAGTATCCAGGGCTTTCTGAAGACTTTTCCAGAATCATGATGTAAATGGGGATCATGATCCGAAACAATCAATAGTGGTACTCCATAAAGTCTTAAAACTTCATTAATATATAATCTTTCTAAACGTTCAAGTGGTAAATCTCCTCTTATAGCAAGAAAATGTGATGACTTGGTAAGACGATCAACAATGACCCATATTGCATCATTTCTTTTAGGAGTCTTTGGTAGTCCCATGACACATTCCATCGTAATATTATCCCATTTCCACTCAGGAATGGGAAGAGGTTTCACGACTCCTCCAAGTCGTTTCCTTCCAGCTTTTACTTGTTGACAAACCATACATCTTGACACAAAATCAGCAATCTCCCTCTTCTTGTTGTCTCACCAAAAATGTTCCTTCAAATCTCTATACATTTTGGTGCTCCTAGTGTGTATAGAAAAATTGGATCTATGAGAATCATCCAACAATTCTCTTTTTAGATCAGGTATATCAGGAAAAAAAGTTTCTTCCGAAATTTCAAAATTTCATATTCATATACGAAGTCACTCAATCTTACATCATTCACAGCTTTAATATTTTTTTGAAACTCCTTATCATCAACCTAAGAACTTTTTATCCTTTCTAGTAAAGATGTTTTGGAAACTATTTGAAAAATCATTGATGTTTCACTTTCCATGGTTATTCACATATCTATATTTACTAGATCCATGAAAATAGGATCCCTTTCACCTCTCATATTGTTCAAAACTCCATGATCTTTTCTACTCAAAGTAGCTGTCACATTATTTTCCTTCCCCGGGTTGTAGTGTAAAGTGAAATCATAATCCTTGATTAGTTGAAGCCATCACCTTTACCTCATGTGTAGTTTTTTTTAGAGAAAATATACTTCAAACTCTTGTGATCAGTATAAATCTCACATTTTTTCCCATAGAGAAAATGTCTCCATATCATCATGGAAAATATTACCACTGCTTACTCAAAATCATGAGTAGGATAGTTTTTCTCATGAATTTTTAGCTGTTGTGATGCATAGGCAATAACCCTATCTTTCTGCATAAGGACACAACCAATTCCTTTATGTGATTCATCACTATAAATAAAAAACCCATCATCCACCGATGGTAGAGTTAATATAGGAGCATTGACTAATATTATCTTCAGTTCTTCAAAACATTATTCACACTCTTTTTTCCAAACTAATTTAACCCATTTTCATGTCATATTTGTTAATGGGTTAGCCAACCGGGAAAATTATGGACGAAACGTCGAGAATAACCTACTAAACCAATAAAACTGCATACCTTAGTTCTACTTGTTGGTGTTGACCATTAATGGATTGATCTTGTCTTAGAAGGATCAATAGAGATTCCATCCTTAGAGACGATATGGCCATGAAAATTAATTTCTTGAAGCCAGAATTCAAACTTCCTAACCTTCCCATATAATTCATTCCTTCTAAGAGTCTTCTTTATAATGCGCAAGTGATTTTCATGATCTTTGTAGCTTCTGAAGTATACCAAGATATAATCAATAAATACCACTATGAAGTCACCAAGATATTATTTGAAAACTCTATTAATTATATCCATGAAGACAGAGGGTGCATTAGTCAATCCAAAAGGCATTATTGTAAACTTGTAATGCCCATACCTGGTTCTAAATGATGTTTTCAGAATGTCTTCCTTCTTCACACACAGTTGATGATATCCAGATCGAAGTTCAATCTTTGAAAAGTATTGAGCTCCATGAATTTGGTCAAATAAATCATAAATTCGAGGTAGCGGATACTTGTTATTTATTGTTATAGCATTGATCTCCCTATAGTCAGTGCACAACCTCATAGATCCATCTTTCTTCTCAACAAAAAGGATAGGGGCTCCCTATTGAGAAACACTAGGGTGAATAAATCTTTTATTACTCAATTCCTCTGGTTGTTTCTTTAGTTCCACTAATTCCACTTTGTCCATTCTATAAGGGGTCTTCGATACGAACCTTGAACTAGGAATTAAATCAATGGAAAACTCAATTTCTCGTTCTGGAGGATGTCCAGGTGAATCCTCTAGAAATACATCAACATACTCTTGCACAATAGGTACATACTCTATTAGGACATTCTTTTCCCCACCCATTATTATTTCATTATCTTCCACCCTATAATTAAATTTAGTTGAGCTATTAGGGGCAGATCTAGATAAGAATTAGGTGGTGGAATTTCTGCTCTAAAGATAAGGTACTTCTTATCATCATCAAGAATTATAACCTCCTTCCTCTTAATTTTTTTATCGTCATGGTTTTAAATCTAGTACATACCGAGGATTATATCAAATTCAATCATGGGTATGATGATGAGATCATTAGATAAATAACATTTATATGACATAATGAGAACTGATTCACAAAATTTTGTTGCAATGATACTTCTCTTAGGAGTTTTGACAAACAACTCCCTTGTTAAATCAAATTGGAAATATCTGATTTTATTAGAAAACTGGGAAGATGTGAAACAATTTGATGATCCAGAATCAAATAAAGCATTGGATAAACTTGAGGAAACCATAAAATTTCCAGCCACTACGTCTTTCAGAGCGTCAACCTCAGCAGTAATGATAGAATAAGCTTGGCCTTGATCCCTTGGCCTTTTCCAAGGTAAGTTTCCTAGGCGCTTAGAACATTAATTTTCATAATGCTCCCTTTCTCTACAATTTTATAATTCAACATCGACAACCTCTTTCTTCCCCTTTCAATCACGAGCTAGGTGGCCTTTTTCACCACACTTGTAACAGACTCCCATTCCCTTCAGGCAAGTACCAGGGTGTTTCTTCCAACATTTACTACAGGATGGATATTCATCATTTCCCTTCTTCCCCTTATTTCCATTTCTAGAGTGTTCAATAGATATTTTCTTCTATTGCATTACTTTAAAGTCGTAAGACATAGAGAATTCTTTATCTCTCTTGATAGCACATGAGACAATATCTTTGTACGACGAGAAGGATTGTGAGACTAATGCTCGACAGAGAAATGGTTTTAACCCATCAATGAAACAATCAATCTTACTTCTTGGGTTATGTATATAATATGTTGCATGCCTCACTAACCTTGTAAATTTAGCTTCATTCCTTGCGACATTCTCATCCTCCTTTTGACTCAGACTCGGAAATTGTCTTTCCATATCTGCTCGATGGTCTTGAGGAAAGTATTTTTCTAATAAAATTTCTTTAAACACTCTCCATTCCAAATTTGATATTTCATAATCATTCTTCGTGTTTTGAATCAATGACCACCATTTATTAGCATCTCCAGTGAGGCGGTAAACTATCATGAAAACATTCTCCCTTTCGCTACTCCCCAATGCTTGGAATATTTTATCTAAGGAATTTATCCATTTCTCAACTACTAGTGAATTTTTACCCCCATTGAATTTTGGTGTTTTTTTCCTCATGAAGCGATCTAACATTGATACTCCACGTTGTGGATCAGGGTGCTCCATATGGGTAAGGTTATTATTCAAAACCTGAGTGAGTTTTCCTAATATAGTGATAAGATGATCATCACTAGTTGTATCACCAGCTCCACTATAATTATCTTGACCAGGAGGGAAATCCCTAGATGGAGTGTCTACATTGATACGGTTTCCATTCCTTCCACTAGGCACCATTTATAAACAATGGCATAAACTAGATTAGTTTATGAATCGAAAAACATAATTCCAAACTTGTAAAACCCTTAACATAAATTGAATAGTTTATGGATATAATCCATAATCATAAAAAAGGTTTTCTTTGAGGAATTATATACTCATAAACCCTTCATAATGGGTTTTAAAGAAAATGAGAATTATCCTAAGGATATCCCCCACGAGTGTCATAACCAAGAGTGCAACAAGGCCCATTTTCATGCACCAGTTCCCATTCGAGTCTAGCTCAAAGCGGTGTTTTTGGGTTTTACCCCTAGGTACATCTGTGCCAGAGCCTCCTCTACCAGCTCGTATCTAGAAAGGGATATATTTCTTTGAAAACTCACAAAATCTCTATAATATCAAAATTCTAGGAATTTCTTCTATACTAATCCTTAAAGTCTATCTTAGGGCTATATTCTATAATCAGAGTTTATCTAAATCTAGTTTCCATGGTCTGTACTAAACATCCTCTGATAACAACTATAACGCCCCAAACCCAGAAGCCCAAAGTCAGTGCATTATTACATATCATTGGCATGATAACAAAAGATCATGTCCCGAAAGACTGATTAGTTTAGTAGCCTTGGATGTACTAGATACATTCATAAGGTTTACATTACATAATAAAATGGAAAACTACAAAAACATTGTTTCCATGGAAAAAACTTATATCCCATTGACTATCCCTGCAGGTCAGTCATAATATACTTCTTCGCATCCTGGAAAAATAAAACATTAAAAGGGGTGAGCTCAGATGCTCAGTAAGGATAACAATATAACATAAACTTTCATGAATAAGCATAAACATTTAAGGCAATGTATAAAACTAAAACAAAAGTCTCTTTAACATAAACTTCATAATAATATGAAAAATATAAATCAAAATAATTCCATTTACTTACTCACATGGATATTCTACTAGTCGAATAATCACATGCAATATCAATAGACACTTTCATAGTGATGTAATGCATAATGCAAACTTCATAACCACATAGTCAATGCCTTGTGCCAAGACTAAAAATAAGATTTTGTCAAGGCCTTATGCCAAGACACTAGTTTGTCTCATGAGACCTATCGATGCATCAATGAGTTATAGCGGGCTCCACCCGTCAAATACTAAGTCCAATCCATTCCTAATATGAAATGGTTTAAACATAACATAAACATTAGTATTAAAACTAGCATACGAAATGTCAATACATTATCTATAAATCATGAATGGTGTAAATATAACACATCTAATGTCAAACATATTACAAAACCTTCAATACAATAAGGTAGTTTTGTATTATAATAAATCAAATTCAAATAAGCTTAAAATCCATCAATGGATGTTGACATAGATGAAATCAAAACCTTTTTTTAGAGAAATATCTCTTTCTATTTTGAAATCATTTAAAATTGATCTAATTATAAAAGAAAAAATTTATTTTGGAAATATTCTTATAAGATTTTAAGGGAATCTTTGATGATGTTATAATGGCAGAAAATAGCCGCACCCGCCGTATATGTTAAAAAAATATTTTTACCTTAATTTTGTCGAAAAGGTCGTAAAGTATCATGTTTGGAATACACCAGAATGATTCATTTCAAAACATATAAGGTCAAATAATCTTATAAATGAATTTAAACCACTTTATAGAAAATAGTAATTTTTTTTTGAAATATATTATTAAGAAACATGGATGTGGATGATAAAGAAGTCCTAGTAGATTATTACATATAAACATCCTTAGATAATGAAGAGATAGTGAAAATAACCCTTACCTTGTACTTTTACTTGGTCGAGGGTAGGTTAAAATCATGTATAATGGTGAATTAATTGTTATTAAATTATAAAAGAATAATATACATTAATATGATATCATATATGATCTTTTAATATTGCATTGTTAATAATATCTTAGTATTGTTGTCGTTTCAGGTGTTAACTGATTCATTTTACTTTATATGATTTGTTTCATAAGTAATATTTGTTGTGTATGTGATGTATCTTATTCATATTAATAATGATATTAAGTCTTTAAACATTATTTTTAATCATCTAATGGTAATTAGTCTTGAATGGATACGTTGGGGAATGAATCTCATCACGTTCGTGGAGACAGTAATCCGTACGTACGCTCGAGCGACAATATCATTTCTTTTGATATTAAAATAAAATATAATTGGATGTTATATCATATATAAAGAATTATTATCAAGTTATATTTATTATTAAATCAATTATACATCATTATTATACCCATCCAAATAATAATTTATTGAATAACAACTACACCACGATGTGGAGACAGTAAACCGTACGTACACATGTATGGTGACATGTCATTCAAAGGATGGATATAATAATGAATATGGTTGTACCATATTTATAATAACATAAATTTATAAAGAAGATACTATAGTTATTATTTTAGAATGTAAACAACAAAGAAATAGGAAGTGGAAGAAGAAAGGAACTTCAAAGAGGTGATAAAATATTTACCTCTTCTTTGAGTTCTTCCTTTTGATTTAATCAAAAGGGATCCTTAGGTTTGATTTCTGACTAAAGGATGGCGTCTATAATGAAGGGAGGACAATTGGGAGAATATTTTGGCCAGGGTTGTCTGAGTCAAAAGGCTTTGAAGGTGTGAATTTGAGGGAAGGGGGAGTTCCCTTTTATAAGATGGGTGAGAGGCACCTTAGGAAAAGCTAGAAATATTATTTTATAATAAAATAATTTTCTTCTTAAAATGTCTCCAAAATGATTTATTTAAATTATAAGGTTGGGATGGGTCTAATACCACTCAACCAATAGTTTTTATATTGGTTTGGGTCAGTATGTTTACTTTATCTTTTATATTTAACTCTTAGTTAAATAGTTTGACATTTACCATGTCTCTTTGTATTTTTATATTATATTGTTAATAAACATACTATATACTTCCACTAGAATCCCAAGTGGTTCATTAATGATACACATATAATTATATAAGTATTTTTTCTGAACCTTATATTTTTAGGAAGGGAATATCAATTAATAATATAATATTTTTTTTAAAAACTCTTTTATGTCAATTTTGACAATATTTGGTATTTTGTTTTTTCTAAATTCATAACAACATTATTACTTCGAAAAAAATTCATCTAACAAACACTAACATGTCTTATTAACCTATAAAATTTGTGTACTTCATAAAAATTATCAAATTACATTAGTTTGGATATTTATAATTTTAATTATTTTAATCTTTCATTAATACGGTAATTACTGAATCATCATTGTGTCCTAAATAAATTTAATTATTTAATGTATAAAAATTATAAATAAAATAAAATTACGTATAAAATATTTTTATCTTTGTAATGAATATTTATAGTCTAATTTATCTTATGTATTACCCTATATTAAAAATGTTTTAATTATAATTTTAACTCTTTTTACTCTTCTTTAAATAAAATAATAATAAATGTCCTAATCTAATCCAAGGGGACCAAAGAGGTTCATATTTTATTACTAAGGTTTTTTGGTTGATTTATACTTATCCAATAGAATTAGGAAATGTGTTAGGGTAGTAATAATATCATTTTTACACTTAATTACCCTATTTAATTTTTACCATGGTAAATAAAAGTAAAAAGTTAATATTCACCAAAAATTATTTTTATATTATTGGACAACATTTCACATACTAATATCTACCGTGTCTCTAGGATTTTTTAAATTTGACTCACAGAATTAGTAAAATTAATTTTTATGTAAATTTTCAAATGCTCCTAGGAGGTGGGTAAAAGATGGTAAAAAGTTCAATAAAATTTTTATATATCTTAAATTATTATTAACTGACTCCAATGAATTACATTGAAATTATATATGTATAATGTATCTATTTTGACATAAAATAAATTTAAATAAAATAAATTATTATTTAAATAAAAAGGCGGTTTTAAACTATAACTCAGTGTTTTTCACTATTCATCAAAAATTGAATGTTTTTAGAAAAATACAAAAAATTCACCGTAAGCTAAATTTGATACTCCAAATCCAAAAATGAAGTCCATTTTGAAAAATAAAATTTATAAAATTTCAAAAAGTGGGTATTACTATTCATAATGGCTAGTTTGATTGGTTGTGGTGTGTTAGAACTCAAAGTTTCATACAGCGAATGCTATTGTATTATTCAAAGAGAAGCGTACCGTGGAATCTTGGTGTGTTACAATCTTTCTGAGGGTGGAAAGAAATGTTGAGGTGTAATTGAGTGCCAAAAGCATACTGCAATCCCTTCCAAACTCGTGAGGTGAAACATGTATCCTAATATGAAATCTTGGATCTCAGAACTCCATACAACCACACTACCTCATCCACATACCTCCTAGATAAGGAATCCACTGCACCCAACTCCTTAATCTCTAATAATTGATCTAATATACTCATCTGATCCAATACTACCCAGATCTAATCGCAACCTCCCAGGGCCCTGGGTAATCTTGTGATGAAATCCATTGAGATTTCATCCCATTTCCACTCAGGGACATCTATGGGATACAACAAACCACCAGGTACACAATGCTAAACCTTTACATGCTGGCACACTAGCACTTTTCCACAAACTCTGCGACTTACTGCTTCATCCTGGGCCACCAAAACTACTCCCTCAAGCCATGGTTCACTTTATTAATTCTTGAGTATTCCATTAAATGTGATCTATGAAACTCACATAAGAATCCCACATGCATCACAACTTGAACATACAACATTCCACAGAATATCATCCAATTTTGTCCATCCTCCATTCATCCCTTCATAGCATCACCCTGGTCAATGTGATCGCACATCACCTGTGCCTTCGAATCTCCCCACTGAGATTCCTCCACCCATTTCATAAGAGTAGACTACACCATCATATGAAATAGATAGTATTTTCTACCATATGTTCGTCCATCTATGTGCAAGGTGAACAACTCCTCCATCGCCTTCCAAGCATCTAAAGATTCCCGAACTAAATCCTTCTACGAATTCCTACTCTGAGAATTAGACACGACATTTTCCTTTCCTGAGGTGGAAGAGATTTCAAAGTCATAGTCCTAGAGAAACACCATCCACCTCCATTTTTTGGAAGTTCATATATCACTGGGAAAAGATATACCTCAAGTCATTTTGATCTATGAAGACCCAAAAGTGATCCCCAATAAGATAATGTCACCACAACTTTAGTGCGAACATGACCCCCTCTAGCTCCAGATCATGGGTGGTATAATTACATTCATGGGGACATAACTGCTTAGACCCATAAGAGATCACTCCCCACTGTTGCATCAACATGCATCCCAAAACCATATGGGAAGAATCACAAAACACCTCAAACATCACCCCTTTCTTTGTAAATTGGAGCACTGGATCACTGACCAATTTTACCTTCAGATAGCTGAATTCTTCCTAACACTTCTCACTCCAAAAAAAATCCTAGACCCTTCTAGTCAGAGTTGTCAACTAGAATGAAACTTAAAATAAATCAGGTACAAAACTCTAATAATAGCCTACCAGACTGAGAAAACTATGAACCTCTACAACATTCTTGGGTGATTTCCAAGAAACAACTGCATCAACATTTTACGGGTCCACTATTATACCCTTTTGAGACACCATATGTCCAAGGAAGTGTACCTATCTTGTCCAAAACATACACATGGAAAACTTACCATAGAGCTGGTGGAATTGAAGAACCTCTAAGATATTCTTATGATGCTCAGTTTGCTCCTCCTATAACTTCATTTAGATCAGGATGTCATCAATGAATACGATGATTAAATGGTCCAAGAACTCATGAAAAATGGAGTTTATGGGCCCCATGAAAACAACTGGTGTGTTCGTAACACTGAATGACATAAGCAGGAAATAGAAGTTCCCATACCTACACCTCAAATCATTCTTTGGGATATCACCCTCCTTCACCCTCATTTGGTGATATCCAGACTGAAAATTGATCTTCATGAACAAACATACTCGTCTCAATTGGTCAAAAAGATCATCTATCTGCGGGAGAGGGTAACGGTTCTAGATCGTTACCATATTCAACCTCTGATAGTCTATGCACAACCTTAGACCACCATCTTCATTTTCAAAAACAAGATCGGAGCACCCCACAGTGACACACTAGTCCAAATAGAACCCTTCTACATCAGATCATATTTCTGAATCCTCAACTCCCATAGCTCCGAAGGTGTTATCTATTAAAGATCCATCGAAATCAGAGAAGCATCAGGCTGTAAGTCTATCTCGAACTTTACATCATTTTTAGGTCATAAAGTCACAACCCACTTAGAAAAAACATCCAATAACTTCCCTACAATTATGGGAACCTCCTCCATCGCAGTATCTACTGATTACACTGATAGCACATCCAATATGGAAAGAAGAGGCTAGAAATGCCGAACGCCCACCTGATTGCTCCACTCACAGGTGAAGGCCATGTTGACCATATACATCTTAAAACATGACTCTTCTCCAGAATAATTTGATAAAAAATGCACATTGTACAACCATTAGATTCCAAGGATGACATCGTATAGTTGCATCTATAATAGGAAGAGATCTGCATGGGACTGATGCAGTCTCATCATTAGCCTACATCCCTAGCACACATCAAACAAGTTGGTCTAACCTCTGACTGGTGTACTCAACACCAGGGGCATGGGAAGTCTCTCCACATCTAGTCCCATAGAATGTGCTATAATGGGTGTAGAAAAGGAGTGTGAATGTCCTGAATCCAAAAAATGAACAAGAAAGACTACTGAACATACTGATTGTACCTCGAACAGTATTTGGCCCTGCTGGGACTGCTGCCTCTGTGGCATATAAATGACCATGCCCAGCTCCTCTTCACCTATGCTAACAACCACCTCTTTGACCATGTCCAGGTCAAGGTCCCTCAGTAACACCCTAAGGTTGTCCTCTACTAGCTCCTTCTCCCCTTGGTGGAGTGTGAGCCTGTAGTCCCTAATACTGTAACTTCCCTTCCAGCAACTACTACTAAGGTAGGAGCTGGACCTACCCACCTCAACCGTATTGAGCTCGAGCGTCCATTGGGAAATAACTCTGATGATGTCCATAGGTTCCACAAATGAAACACCTCGTCCCAAGTTCACGGGAAAAGCATGTAGACCTAAAGGATGAAATGAGAACTACTGAGGTCGACTCACTACTGAACGAAACCAAGAAGGCCCTAGTGACTTGTACCTTCCATTGGTATCCTTTCTCATAGAAGAACCATACTGGATCCCCTATCATTGTAAAAATTCTCGTGAGTTCATCCTCTCAACTACCTATTCCTTCTTCTGGACCTCCAAGTATGTCGGTAAGGTAAAGGGAGTAACCACGTACTAGAGAGAAGGACGAAGTGCCTTCTATAAGAATCTCACATGAGACTCCTCATCTAAAAAGAGATTTGGAGTAAACCAAATGAGATCCTTGAACTTGATACCCATATCTCATACTAATATACTCCCTTGCTGGAGTGAGAGTAACTCCTGCCTTTTCTCAACCTTCATGGTGGATGTAAGAAATTTCACCCGAAACTCCTTCTCATAGTCAGATCATAAAATATCAGCCTCTTTCCTCTCTCCTAGGTACAACATCCACCACTAATGCGTATCTCCCCAACTTTGGATCACTGCCAGAGGAACCTAGTACTCTGTTAGAGCCCGGATTAAAATAAAGGTGATCACAAGCTCCTCAATCCATCTCTCCATCTCCATATCTGAAATGCTACCCTCATACTTTACCAAAGCCTACCGCTAGAAAGCACATAACATCTACCACTGATCATCCTACTCTACTTGATTAACCCTCCATCGATCAACTGGGTCAGCCTGTTATACCTCCACTGCCTGCACTACACATTGACAATGAATGGGTGCCATAGGTGAAAAGGAGAATAAGAAAATAATAAGCCTGACTAGTATGGAATTTTATTTAATATTCATTTCAATTCATCTAACTCATTTAATTATTCATTTAAAATATCCAAAAACTCCAAAATTTAAACATGAACACAAGTCATTATTATGCATGTACCTTTCCTAGGGTCTCTACCCTGTAAATGGTGAAGCCTAACTTGGTCATTCGGTAGGCTCAGATTCCTTACATCAAATCAAGAGGGGACTAAAAATCATGTGTCCTACTTGGTCTTCCCTAGCCTATGTCATGTACCAAGGTCATCTAACATTGTTTCTCTATCAACACATGCAATCCTCAATGTTCCTAACTCGAGACTCTATCCTATCTCTCAACCATCAGCCATTGATACCATTCTATCCCAACCCCCTCCCTCCAAAGATGGCCCTCCTAACCTGGAAATGAAGGAAGAGAGATAATGACCAATGAGTCCCGCCTCTAGTAGTCCCTAGGGTGGTGAATAACACCAAGAGTATAGAATCTCATTAAATGGGAGGAATTACCCTTTTGTGTTCAATCAAAGGGGTTTTCCCCACAACTTACCTTCAATATATAAATATATATATATATATATAAGAAAGCTAAAACCATCCCACATGCATGTTTAATATATAACTGTTACAAAACAAGTCTCTGAAGTAAATACCAAAAACAAGGCTAAGTAGTGATATGACAACTGTCCCCATGTCCAAGCTAGTAATGCCAAACATGGTACATGTAGTCTTCCTAGAAACCTAAAAGAAGTTTTATATACATAGGGGGACCATACAAGTATACTCAGTATGGAAAAACCAATGTCTCTCATGTACAAGTGGAAGAATCATACTAATGCCCCTGTGAGAAAATAATGGAAACCAACAACACCTGGAAAGAAATACTAGCCATCCCATCCACACCAAGGCACACTCAACAAATAATGAAAGTCATATAAAGTAATATAATAATCACATCAATGTTTCGGTACCCCACACCACTTCCCACTGGTTAACCACTCAAACCCTAATTGTAAATGTCCTTATGCTTCCACACTCTTCCATAAGCCCCACGTCACAACCTTCCTATGCAAATTTGGGCCTCCGAGCTAGTCCTGCAACCTGAACCTATGAATATCACCACATCCCGCTCACACGCACCTAGGCCACAACCGTACCACATCTCACCCACAGACACCTGGGCCACAACCATACCACATTTCGAAGACACCTAGGAAGAGCACCACATCCCATACCATAGACACCTAGGAAAGCATACCTTGCATGCAGACACCTAGGCCTCACAAACGCACAATAACCTACATAAAGAATCTTAGGATACCAATTCCTAGTAGAGGGAGTAGAGAAGAGCCAATAACTATCCATCCATCCTCCCACCGGGATGTTAGGAAAATTCACCCTCCCCCGTGAAAATGGGGGTGTTTGGAACATAGTGCTCAACTAGGGTGGGGTACGTATAGAAAACATAAGGAAAATAAAGGTATATATATTTAGTATCAAACACTAAAGACCAACCTATGGTTTCTTCCCAAACAAATAACCAGCCCACAAAACCACCTTTACTACTACCTCTAAATGCATAAATACACAACAAGTCCCAATTAAATCCATAACCCCATCCAAATCATTTATCCAAATATCATTCATTATTAAGAAAACCCATTTATTCATTCCATCCCTACCCGGGAAGCTATCAACCACAACATGCAATAAGCCACACAACATAAACCAATAGACGAAAAAGAACTACAATAAAAGAACTCACTTCATATTTCCACTTCATTTAACACACATACCAACCAATACCATCGTAATTCTTTAAATTAATTTTTCCCAATCCATCATATCAATAATAAAATCCCCAAATCACAGTCAAACTCAGTAAGACATATCATCACAACCAAACTTGACAACACCATTTTATAACAATACCACACCCATCACACCCATTAACATAAACACAACACTACCTGAACCTACAACCCCGCTTCTCAAACACTACCCATCCATTCCACAATCAGTCAATCACTAAACCTGAGATTCCATTCCACCACCCGTATCACCCCACCTTACAGTTGTGCTCTCAACCTCAGCGCCACACAACCACATAATCCACAAGAAAGAACAAAATAGCACACAACCACACCAGATAAGGTAGGGTGTATTCAGATTTAGCAAACAACCATTATTTAATTACACTTTGATTATTCAGGGGTTATCATAGAGCAAGTTTGACCCTAAGGCATCAATTTATTTAACCAGGTATACCCGGTTAATCAATTGCATATATATAAAACTGTTCAACACATGATAAAAAATCCATCACAAGTCATCCCAAGTGCACAAACAAAGACCACCAACGACCATGATTTTTGGCAAGCATACAACCCATACAACTCAAAATATTAATAAGAAGCAAAAAATAATCTTGGGTCACTTTTTTCCAACCCCTATTTATTGGTTTTAAGTCGATTCAATTTTATTTATTAAATTTGGATTCATTTTCCCTAACATGGGAAACATCCATACAACCACCCCAGTTGATACACAAATAAGAGGGAGAAAGGGATCCCTACCTTATGAAACAAACGATCAACACCTCTTTGCGCCAAACAGGGGTTGCATAAGGCTTTACGGAAATATGATCCAAGGGTGAAACACAGACACACAGATCCTCAAGGAAGAAAGGTTTTAGGGATACTCAGTAGTAAAATTAATGGAAAAAGTACAAATAAAAAAGGTTCCCAACTTTAGAAAGACCAGATCCTATATCAATTGAAGAAATAGTTTCAAAATCCATTAAAATTGGATCAAAATCAAGACTATGCATTTTGACTATCTAAGTACTTCTCGTGCATTAGGGATTTAAAGTTATATTTTACTTCCTTTGAATGGATTAAAAACACTTAAATACAGTTTTAAACTCATTTTATGTTAAATAAAATGTTAAAGGGGTGAATCTAGAAAAACTCAGAAAATATGAAAATTTTAACAAACTGTCGAAATGACTCACCGTTTAGTGAGTCACCGTCACAAGTCACCAGGGGGTGAGTCACCAGGGGGTGAGTCACCAGTGGATGAATCACCACTGTAATAGTCACCAGTGTGAGCTACTGGTGACAAGATACTAATGTTGAGGCACCATTAGGTGATTCGTTTTTCAATGAGTCCCCATTCTGTGAGCCCCCATTCGACGGGTTACCATTCACCGAGTCACCATTCAGTGAGTCACCGTTCTGCGGGCTACTGTTCGATGACTAACCATCATGACCCACTATTAGCGACTCACCATAAGTGACTCATTATAAGTGATTCATCGACACGACTCACCATTGGTATGACCTACCGTTTCCACCTATCGGTGTACGACTCACCGTCAGATGAGCTACTGTTGAAAAAACTAGATTTTGGAAAAACTCTCGAAATGACCTACCGTGGCCTCCAAAAATACCTCAAACACCATATTTTCTCAATTTAATAGACTGAGGAGGTCTGGGCTATTACAGAGGTCAAGGAAGACATCAAATAAGGCTGAACATAAAGTTATAGACTCAATTCCACAAATCATTCTTTCGGTGTGGCTTTTGAAAAAATATCAATAGTTTGATACTTTGTTGAGATGTATTCCAGAATAACATCTCTAACAACTTTATCATTTATAAAGTGAAAATTTATATCAATTTGTTTTGATATTGAATGCTGGATATGATTTTTGGAAAGATTAATTGCACTCTGATTATCACAAAGTATCTTCAATGGTTTAGAAACTTTTACTTTCAAGTATTATAGCTAAACTTTTATCCACAACATTTGAGTACAAGCCTGAGTAGCTGCATCATATTGGAATCCAACTATGCTCAAAGTTAATGAACTTTGTATCATACTATACCAACTCACACAAAATTCACCCAAGAAAAATGTTTCTCCTAAAGTTGATTTTCTGTTATTTCAATCTCTAGCCCAATCGACATCAATATAACCATGAAACTTCATCTCAATTTTTATTTTGTATAACAACCCATGTGAAGTTGTTCCATTGAAATATCTCAAATTTTTTTTGCTTCAAAAATATATTATTATTTTGGATTACTTTTATATTTGACACACAAAGTCACAACATAAAAAATATCAAGTCTTGAGGCTGTAAGGTTAAGTAAACTTCCTATCTGTCTCCAAAAAAAATTTGAATCACATTTTTTCCGAATTCATCCTTACTCAACTTTGTACTCATAGATATTAGAGTATAATCTTCTTTGGATTATTCCATACCTAAATTCTTTAACAATTCCTTATAATACTTTTCTTGAGATAAGAAAAAGTATTTTTCCTTTTTTTGATCTTGTAATACAAGTACGAAAGTTAATTCCCCCAATAAAGACATTTAAATATTTGTCTTCATTTCCTCATAAAATATTTTACAAAAAACTTCTCTATCCCAAAAAAATATATCAACTACATAAAAAACTATAATTAGAGTTCTTGAAACAAAATCTTTTACATATAATTTTTTGTTAACTTTTCCTTTTGAAAAGATCAACTTTCTAAAATAATTTTCAAGGTTAGAATACCATGCACATAGAGATTGATTCATCCCATACAAATATTTCTTCAATTTAAAAATTTTATTTTCATCCTAATCATATAGAAACCCACAAGTTTTTTCAATGTAAACTTCTTCCTCAATATTACCATTTAAGAAAGATAAATTTCTATCCATCTGATAAACTTTGTAATTTCGATTTCCAACCACTAAAAGAAAAATTCTAATAGTTTCTATTCTTGAAAGCGGGGAAAAATTTTCTTCAAAATTCACACCTTCCACCTATTCATAGCCTTTAAAAACAAGCCTGGATTTGTTTTGAAAACTTCCCTATGTACATTCAACTTCTTTCTATAAACACATTTCATTCCAATAATATTTTTATTTTCTAGACTTGGAACAAGTTCCCATGTTTTATTTTTCTTAATTTGATCCAACTTTTCATTCATAGAATCCACCCATTCATTGCATTGAATAACTTTCGAAACTAATTCCAGTTCATCTTTTGAGATAAGTGAAGTATGATTTTATAATATCAGCTTTCTTATTATATGAAATAGAGAATTATATTTTCCAATAATGTTTTAATACTAAAAATGTTTTTATAATGTATGAAATTTGATAGATTCTCTCACAACTTTACTTTCCTCATCACATGATTCATCTGAATCATGATAAGGATGTTTTAACTTACTTTCACTATTTTTTGAAATCTCTAGTTTATACTCCTCATAATTCCTAACAACTTTTGTTAAGGAATTTGGATTATCAATTACATTCACATCATATGAGTCCACATATTTTTTTTTAAATTTTTTGTTCCATCATTTGTAACCTCTTCCATTTGGTGAATAACCCATAACTGTTCCTTCATTAGTTTTCTCATAAAACATTCCTAGATCTAAATTTATGGTATTAAGTAAACATGGAATTCCAAAAACCTTGAAGTATTTCAATGAAGGTTTTTTGTTATTCCGCATTTCATAAGGAGTCATGTTGGATTCTGGTCTCAGAAAACTTCTATTCTGAACATGTACATCTATACTAACACCTTATTTTTAGTAAAACATTGAATGTATATATTCTGTTAACATATTTCTTCCCATTTCCACCAAACTTCTATTATTTATTTCTTCTAATCCATTTTGTTGTGGAGTATAGAGAGCACTATACTGATGTTTGATACCATGCTTTCTTAGATAAGTTTAAAAATTATTCCTTGTGAATTTAGTACCATTATTTGTTCTCAACTTTCTTATATAAACCCAAATTTATTTCTCAAAATTTTTTCTAAAGATTTTGAACATTTAAATAGCCTCTGACTTGTGATTCATAAACATGATGTTTTTTATCTGAGTGAAATAATCAATAAAAGTGATAAATTATAAATATCCTTTTATTTATTGATGTCTCATTAGCCTATATAAATCAGAATGAATAAGATCAAGTGGTCTGGTATATTGAATCTCTACTCTTTTATGACTTTTGTTAGTCATCTTCTCTTTTTGAAAAGTTACACAAACATCTTCTTATCTTATTTTTAATTTTGGAAAGTTTCAAATGATATAAAATTTAGAAATTTTGTTCATACTATTTTATCCAAGATTCACATGTCCTGAGTTCCACAATTTGTTTTCATCTCTAGAACTCAATTAATAAGAGTGTTGAATTCTTCTATTTGGAAGAGATTCCCACTAGTTCTTTCTTCTTTTCAAAAAACTTTTCCATATTTCATTCTTTTGATGATACAAAAATATTTTCTAAAAACAATTTCATTTTCATCATCACAAAATTGACTTACACTAAGTAAGTTGTGTTTTAGCCCATCACCAAATAAAACTTCTTTAAATTTCAACTTTTCCACTTCAATCTCAGCCGTTCTGATTCCTCTGATTTTTATAGAACTATCATTACCAAAGGTAACTACTTCTCCATCATGAATTTCAACATGTTTTAATATTTTTATATCACCTTTAATATTTTAAGAACAACCACAATCAAATATCCATGGTTTTTTCCTTTTACTTGCTCTCAAATCTATCTCAACAATAAAATATTTTTCCTCAACATTCTTCTTTTTAGTTCCTTTTTCTTTTCTATCATAAGATACTTGTTCTGGAAAGAGTTCCATACATATTTCATCATGACAACCAGCCTGATCACATATTTCACAAACTTATTTGAAAAATTTGAATTTATTTTTTTTTGGAAATTTTCTAACATCTTTAGAATTCACCTTTTCAACTTTCTATAAGATAGGAAAGTTACTCATTTTACTTTCAGTATTTCTTAAAATTTGATTAATCCTTCTTCCTTCTAGAGATAAGTTGTGCCAAAAATTATAAGCTCTATTCCCATAGATTCCACAACAATAGAAATATCCATAAAATATTGATTTTCTATTCAAGAAATATCTCTCTCTATAGAAACTATGTTGAGGTTGGTAACTTTATTCGGCTCTAACACACTCAGGATGTAGACTATATTTTCTTTTGAGTGAGTTTTCTACTTTTTTAGATTTTATTTGTTTAACATAACCTTTCTCCACTCAATATTTCCCAACAACTTTTCCAAAACATAAAATGTTAAAAGAATCCGAAAAAATATTAATTTTGGTGAGTGAAGATTTCACCTGATTCTCACATTGGGCTTTCTTAGCAACGTTAGAAGTCTCAGATTTTACTTATGAAGCTTTTTTGAAAATTTAATTCATCATTATCAAGGTACATTAACACTCAAGAATGTTCGATTGAAACTTGTTAACATGTTATTCATTAACTACCCGCTTCTTACTAAGATCTTCAACTATCATTCCCTATTCAAAAATTTTATGTTTGTAACTTAATATATTCTCAATGTATTATTCCTCCTGCATGATGACATATTTTCTTCCATCAAGAAATTCTTCACAATATATCTTTGTTAATCTAATTTCTTTGTTAAGATATTTTTTTACTGAAGACATAAAACAAGTTCTGTTTTAAGATAATACTCTCTATATGATTCTTCACCACCTTATTCACTATCTGAGGAATCTTTTATTTTCTCAAGTTTTTCAATAAAGATTCTGAATTTTTCTAAACTTATATCCTTAGAATAATTGTTTTCTGTTGATTTTGATTTAAATTTATTACTCAATATACTTGTTTTGATTCCAATAAACTTCTTCTTGTATATTTTGGATGAATTTTCTTCCTTATAATTTATTTACCACTTCTTCTATTGATATTTTTTCATCAGAATCATCTTGATATTTTCAAACTTTCTTTTTTGGGTAATTCATAGAAAATTGTTCGATTCCACCACATTCAAAACATATGAGAGGAAGTTTACCTCCATATTTTTCTCTTCCCCTATGATATATTTTAGAGATAAGAGTCATAATCTTATCATTTAACTCATTATCTTCCTTATCTTCAGAATCATAAGGATCAGGTTCCTTAGAATCTTGTATTTACATCTTTCTCATAGCTCAAAAATCCATTTCATCTTTCATCTTTTTTTAAACATTTGATATTTCCTCATTTCATAAGAAACAAAAAATTTATATAATTAATCAAGAGATAAATCGTCTTATAATATTAAGAGGAAATTTTAGAATCAAACCTATCTGAGAAGTTTTGAATAAGTTTCTTCACAATTGTAGAATCTTCTAGGACATATTTGAATCCTCTGATGTTAAAAACAATTTCATTTACTCTGGAGAATTATTCATCAATAGTTTCTTCATCTCTCATTCTGATATCTTCAGACTTACTACACCGTATTTATATCTTTTCTTCCTTCACTTTAGTATTCCCTTCGAAAATACTTTCCAACTTGTCCCACATAATTTTTGAAGTATTGTGACCCATAATATTTGGATAAACATTCTCTAATAAGGAAATAAGGATTTTATTTCAGGCCTTTCCATCAAATTCAATGTTTTTATTATAAAAAACATCATAGGAGCATATTTCCCAATAGGAGGAAAACTAATAGTAGTAACATCAAAAACATCTAGGACAAGTGATTGGAGATAATGAATCTTCTTATTTTTCTATCCATAATAATATTTTCCATAAAATATAGGAATTACTCAACTATTGATATAATTTATATTATCCAGGATAATGATTCATCAAGGGAACCTTCCCCTAGATACCAATTGAAGTTATAAAGGATCGAATAAAAACAGAGAAAGGGTGTGGGGTCAAATCATTTGTTCACTTTTATAAGTTTCAATAATTTTTAAAAACATAACCCCAATAACCTATTAAGATATATTTTATTATCATATTTTTATAAATACTAATGTATGAAAAATTAGGAAAGAAAGTAAAGAACATAAGATTTACAAGGTTTGAACTTAGTGTGAGAACCTACATCCATTATATATCCACTCCCGTGGGTCTATGGAAATATACTATTATGAATAAGTGAATACAACTTGTGCCAAATATCGTTAGTCACCTTATATCTCATTATAGTAAAGATTATGCTAAATCCCATTAGTTTTAAAAGTTGTTTACAAAAAAAATTATACAAAAAAAAGAATAATACTTTGATCAATTTGATCCCCAAAAATATCATTCTGGATCTGATTTTTCTGGATCCAATTCTCTCAATCCAATGAGGTCAATAAGATTTTCCTTTACTCAATTTTCACTTCTCAAACTCTACTCAAACACTCAGTCTGATCTTCCTCAGTCTGATTGAGTCAATACGATGGAATCAATATGATGAACCCATTCTTAATATACAAAAATCAAACTCTACTCAAACATTCAATACAATCTTCTAAATACAATGTTTCTCAATATAATTATCTTATCCAATAAACAAAACCTTCAGGTGTCTGACCTTTTTCAGAGATCTTGGTCAGAAAATAACTTTCAATCAAATTATTTAGGGCTCCACCTTTTCCACTTATGTAAAAGTTACAATGAATAAAATATCTTAGCAACTATTTATTGGAGACTTAGAAAACAAAATCAGGAAACATGGAAACATTCCCCACTTCGTCAAATTTCAAAAACTCTAAAAAAGTCACATTTAAACATCAACTTTCACTTCTTCAATCCTTTATTGATTTCACTAAGATTTAGGTAAAATTGAATTTCATGTTTGACCTCTTAACCTATTAATATAAAACTTCTAGAATCTTCTTTTTTAGTATTCTTTTCAATCATCTCATTACGATTTTTCCTTCTTTCTCAACTTATTATGACTTGTTTCCATGTCAGCTCATTATGATCTATTTCATTCTCTACTCATTACAATTTTTGTTTTTTTTCTTTTCTCATTAAGATTTATGTTTCTTTCTTTGCTGATTTTGATTTCTATTTCTTTCTCACCTCATTATGATTTCTGTTTCTTTCTCAACTCATTGTGATTTATGTTTCTTTCCCAACTCATTACGATTTTTTTATTTCTCATCTCATTACGATGGAATTCATCACTCTGCAACTTTGAAATTCTTCAAACTTCATCAGCTTTAAACATTCAGAAATCTTGAAACTTCTGAGTCTAGTACTTCTAGAACTTATTAAATCTTTATGATTCCTCTATTTCTTCAAAAACTTTTATCATGAGTATGTTTCATTATTTATAATAACTTCATGATCAATAAAGTATCATATGACTTATTTAGAAACTTTGAGAACATTCTAACTCATGAATTCACTTTCTTAAACAAACCTCTTTAACATCATTATGATTTCTATTCTTAGAAACATCAAAAATTGTGTCTGGAAACCTATTTATGGAAAACAGAAAACTTTTCTTCCCCCTTTATGTTTGGGTTTTAACAATTAGAAACTTTTAAATTTCTTACCGAACTCATTACGATGGACTGAATCTGATTCCTGAAAAAGAAAATCAGTCTTATACAAAAAGGCTAGTTATCAAAAAATACAAAAACATTGTTAAAAAAATATTCCAAAGGTTCTTATATTCTAAATTGATGAATTAACTAATTGCATTCATCAAACATAGACTGTATATTTTTTACAATGATAAGGTTAATATAAGAATCCATATCATTTTTGTTAGAGTTGGGGGGAAATATTAAGTTTAAAATTAAAAAAACAAACAAATAATTTGGAAATGAATATGTGAAATATCTTTAAAGAACCTCATAGACAAATTTTTCTTTATACTTTGTTTAAAGTTACAGAAACTTATAATTGGGTGAATTTTGGGGCTTGATCGATATGTGGAAATAAGCTTACAATACAGTGATAGTTTTATCTATTGAGACTGTAAATATAAGGACCACCTCCATTATTGAAAAAATTATCAATACTTTCTCCCATTGATGTAAAATATAACGTTATGTTGTAAAGGTGTATAAGATATTGAAAATTTATTACGTAATTAAACTTATCATAAAAATAATGGATTTTAGGTATTTAGGTGGGGAATAAAATTCACATTGTTTGATTTTACCAAGAGAATAACCCAATGAAAACCTACAAGAATTTTGTTCTTCATATCATTTAAATATTTAATCAAACCACAACATAGGGAAAAAGTTCATGAAATATTTTTTATGGATCACCAATATCAAAGTAATTTGTTTAAAATTAATATATTTTGAGTAGAAATTTATAAGAATAAGAAAACTAAAAAACATAAACTGAAAAAATGTAATGGGTTATAGAATACCAATATGTTAAATTAATCTACACCAATTTGAATATATTTCCATTTTTATTTATTTGAAGACTGGTTTGTGTAATAAGTAATATATTTACAACATTTTTAATATAAATAGTTGATTTTAGTTAATAATTTAAGAAAACTTATAGAAATATATATCTATAATGATTATATAAACTTCACATAAGTACATAACATCATCTCAATAAAATTTGAGTTCATTATTTAAATTTATTGGTGATGTGTTCTTAAAATGCACATATGCTACATTAATATGAAAATGATTAAGTTTGAAATGATAATAATTTTTTTCACAACCAAAATAATTTTATAGAATGCAATAACTATTGATGAAATGTTGACATGGATGGATGACAATCATAAATCAACAATGAACCTATAATTGAGTAATTTGGGTTGATTATTTACAGTTACAGTAAAATATTGGAAGTTAATTGATTATTATATTGAAAAATATGCATTTTACCATTATCTATCAATTCAGTCAGAGTGAGTTGGCTTGCACTTGATAAAATAATGACATAATTGTATGTAGGGGTTATGGTAGTAACACTGGATAATTGGTTAGAATATAATGAACTACATGAAGTAAATGGAACTATAATGTGGGAAGAATACTTCTTTAATACAAAATCATAACATAATATTTCAATATAATTTTTTCTTAATGAAAATTTTCGAAATTGAGAAAATAATTAAGAAGATACCTATAACAGTGTCCTTCCATTTTTTCATACATAATTTTCATTGCAGCCTTACCTCCTTTGAGGGTAAAGTTTGTTTTGTATTGGAAGTAGTTGGTGGGGGATTCATATTATCATAATGAGTTTCGAATCTATTTTCATGTTCATATGGTTAATGATCTTGATCTCATAATATTTTTAAATTTAAAGTTTGAAAAATAATTAGTGCATATATTTCAGTTAAATAATACAAATTCATAAAATTATTTAACCTTATTAGAAGGTATCGAAAAGTTTATCATAACTTCTTCCATTGAAAATGATGATGTAGTTCTCATTTCAATGTCAATATTAGGCTTTGAGTATAAGTGAAAAGTGTGGTCTATTTGGTTTAACGAATTTTTCAAACTGTAGGGAATATCAGAACCCGAGATAAAGGAGTAACCTTATAATTGTATTTTTATATATTTAAAACATTATCATTTCATATAATTATTTTTTACCCACCATTGGTGGTGGGGTGGAGAGGGTTTGGGGGTGTGCGTAAAGTCACGGGGTCAAGTCCCTGGGGTTGCAATTTACAATAATTTTCTTTATTGCGTTGTGTTTCACAGTGGTGGATGTAATCGACCTAGTATTTCATATATTTATTTTTTACCATTTAATTAAAGAGAGAAAGGATGTAAGGCCAAACCTGTGGAAATGTTGATTTTATTTTTCATTTTCAAAATATGTTGTTGTCTAGATTCCTTAGACCATGCTTTTTTATTTTCACTCATTTGTGAAATCTTTGTCATGGTGTGTCCTGAATTGTTCACAAACATCACAATAATATATTTCAAGGGAATATTTAACCATAAAAAAATTTAGTACATATTATACATGCTTGATTAAAAAAAGACAAAATAAAATATGAATTTAATACTCACTAAGAAATAATTCAACAAAAATGGAATTTATATTGAGAAGATTATGGGTTGAATAGTGAAATATGAATAATTAGTATGAATTAAACATGCTTCCTCCAAAATTTCTCTATAGATATTTTTTGTATTTTGTAAATTTGATATAAAATAGTAAAGTAGGAGTGATATTAAACAACAATAAGAAAAATTATTTGAAAAAAAATTAAGCCTTCAAGAGAGTAGAGAACCTATAAATAATCTATTGGAAGATTTTCTTTTTGTCAATGGTGACCCTTGATGTTACGGATTGTGGGTCTTTTTGAAGCAGGAATATGTTGATTATTATACAATATCTGATGAAAAGAAATTTCATAGATCAGAGAAAATAATAAAATGTATATAAATTAATATGCAATAAAAGAACCTTTCCGATTAGAACTATGTATAAGTCTTAAAAACTTATCAAATACTTATGATTAGAGTCACCAATTGGCTAATCCAATCTTAAAACCCTGGTTATTTTCTTATCAAAATAGTTTTCATGAAAAAATAGAGAATGTGTAATCAAGAAATGCATCCAAGAGAATGGAGGGTGAAAATCCACATATGCAGCAATATATATAAGAGGAAAATTTTAAACAGTTTCCTTTTAAAATCATACATCTTAGGTTGCAACATCCTTGACATTTAAATAGTTCCAATCCTTTTAGTTTTGATCTATGAAAGAAAAAAATTCAATTTTACTATAAAAAATAAAAAATGAAATAAAATTTAAGGAAAAAATGAAATAAAATATAGATACATGTATAATTCCTTGAGAGATAAATATTTAATAGGGGGTAGAGGTGGCAGGTGGATGCAGAGATGAAACTGGAGAGGTAGAGATGGGTGATAAAGATGGAAAAAGAGGCGACAGGTGGAGGCGGAGGTGAATGAGGAGGCAGAAGGTGGAAGTGGAGGCTGGAGATGAGCTTGCGATGGACTATAGGAGGTGACACTATAGGGAAAACTGAATTATACAATGCTTTTTAAACTGTCGCTAAGTATTTGATGAAAAATAATTTTACAATAGTTATAAAAACCACCACTAAATAAAATTGTAATTTTTTTATTTGTTTCTAGCAGGGTTTTTTCAACAAATTTCTCTAAAAAATATCATTTTAATTTTTTTTAAAAATATTATTTCAAAAAAAATAATTTATTAATATGGGTGATTTATAAAAACCACTGAAAAATAGTGGCAGTTTTTAAAAAAAAAAGTGATGCTGAATTAATAGATAAAATATTAAATATTACATATTTAATTATGATTTATTATTTATAATTATTAATTACTATTTATAAGAATTTATTTTTTATTATTTAAAATTTTAATTAATTAGAATGCGTTAATTATTAATTATTTATAATTATTAGTTAGTAATTATTTGAAACTTAAGTTAATTCTTTGATAAAATGAAAATCAAACTTCGGCATCAAATGAAAATAACTTTTGATCCCAGTGTCCATTTTAATTCAAAACCAGACAAATTGAATATTCTGAAATAAAGTGAAACAAAATTACATAATAATTTGTTAATAATTAATATAATAAAGAATATTATAGTTTTAAGAGAAGTTGAAAATCAAACTTGAACTTCAAACAACCATAAATTTTTATCTGGGTGTCTGTTTGGTCTCTACCATATATCAAATCAAAGCCTACGATGAGCTATGTGCCATATGAATTAGTGGAACCCTAGTCACTATTTTTTAAGGTCAAAAAATCCCTAAAATGCTTCCAAAATTGAGTTGTTAGTTTAGATACCTTAATTTTTGAACATTTGATGAGATTTTATCTTTGTTAAAGAGTGTCTACATATCCTTATTGGGTCATATTGGATTTTATTTTAGGGATTTACATTATTATTGATTTAATGATGTTAGAATTGTTGTAGTTTTCTCTCTTTTGGTGATTTATTATCTATTATATATATATTTGTATGTATTTCTATACATTTATATATATTTATTTATAATTTTATATATTTATCAATATTTATTTAAAATTATCTATAATTGTTTCTATGAATGGATATTTATAGGTATATATGAATATTTATCTATATATATGTACATTTCAAAAAATTTATATGTATTTAAGTTTATATATTTTGATATCTTATATGGGTGTGTGTGTGTGTTTAGATATTTATATTTACTTATATATATTGATATATAATTATACACTTGTCTACGTTTATATATATTTATGAAACATAAATGTGTGTTTATATACATTTATGTAATTTTTTATATGTATATATTTATAGATATTTATATCCATTTATTATTTTTGATTCATCAATAATTATTTATTATTTATTATTCATTATTTGTTAATTTATTATTTATTTTATATTATTTATTATTTATTAAATTATTATTTAATATTTTTAATATTTATTATATATTTATTACACATCATTACATAATATTTATAATTTACAATTTACAATTTATTTATTATTTATATATATATTTTAAATTTATTATTATGTTATTATTAGTTTATTATTAGTCTATTATTTATATATTAATTATTTATTATGTATTTATTAATTATATATAATTTATAATTTACAATTAATTAATTTAGTAATAATTAATTAATTATTAATTATTAATAATTATTTATTATTTATCAATTATCAATTATCATTTATTTATTTATTATTTATTTACTACTTATTTATTATCTATTTAATTATTGTTTATTATTAAATTATTGTTAAATTATTTTTTAAAGTTTATTATATATTTTTACATATTATTTATAATATATAATTATTTTTTATATATTACTAATATATTCTTAATTTATTATTTAATTATTATTTATTATTAATTTAAAATTGACGTATTATTTATTATTATTATTATTTATTATATAATATTTATTAATTCATTAATTATTTATCATATATTAATTTATTATTTTTTGTTAATTTGTTATATATTCATTATTTATTCATTACTCATTTATTATTTATTTATTTATTAATAATTTTTTTAATTATTAATTATTTAGTTCATATTTATTCATTTTGTATTATTTGTTTTTTTTTGTTTTTTTGCTTATTATTATTCTTTAATGTTATTATTTATATTTTATCTATATATATAATTATATTAAATTTTGTTTAATCGCCTTTTGAAGAGCTTGTTGTAGTGTCTTTACAAAATAACTAATACATAAGAGGTTCAAATCTCACTCAACACATATATATGCTTAATTTATGCATAGTATATGCATGCATGCATATAAATAATAATAACAAATATTAATTAATTAATTAATTACATAAATAAAAAATAGAAAAAAACTTAAAAATAAAAAAATAAAAAAATAAAAAAAATAAGTTGTCGTGAAACGATTTAGCGGCGATTTTTATCACCGGCAAATGATTCTCCCGGTTTTTAAAAAACTTTTGCTAAATTTTTTCGCAATGACTAAATAATTTCCAACACACGATTTAGAAATGGTTTTTCAAGAACGTCGCAAAACTGTTTAGAGGTAGTTTAAACCGCAGCTAAATGCTTACTTTGTCATAGTGCAAGTTTGAAAGATTTGCAGGGTTTATGGATTTTGATGGGAGGTGAGCTTTGATGGATGATAGACTTGTGATGATGGAGGGGTGGAGATTTGTAGGAAACCAAATCTCATTCGATGCGATGCCATTGAAAGAGAAGTGGTATCTACGAAGGAAAACAATATGGAAGGAATGTGATGTGTAAGAGACGTATGTGTCTGTGGAGGAGGAAGAAATGGGGGTGGGATCATGGATGTGGAATGCAGATGAGGTATAATTTAGGGTGGGATTGGGGGACCGAAATGGGGAGGAGGAAGAATGAGGGGAGGAGAGACGTATCAGGTAGACTTGGATGGAGTGGTCGACATGTAAATCAAGAGTGGTCGGAAAGAGGCACATGTACATGGAGGCACATTCTATAGTATAGATAATGGATATATTATTGTAAATAATACCTCATTTATAATAAATGACTAATAATATAATTAATAACTAAAAATATGATTAATATAATTCCTAATTAATAATGAGTTGGAATATAATTAATATAATTAATATTAATAATAATTAAATAAAAATATATAATATAGTTAATAATAAACCATTACATGGGTCAGGGGACCTATTCGATTTGATAATCCTAACCCGTTAGAAAATCCTGATAGGATTGAGGTTAGGCATTAATAAGTGACCAGGTATGTTTTCCACTCATCTAGATTAATAAACATGATTTTTAAGGCCTAATTAATAAAATATATTTTTCTTTAATGTTAGATTAATAAATGGGTTGGGACGGAGTTGGTTCGACAAGGTCTGATTAATAAATGTGTATATTTTTTCCGATTTGAACATGATAGGCTGGAACCATTTACAAGTATAGTTAATAATAATAATTAATGATGTTAATATTAATTAATAATATACTCTTGATATAATAATTAATGATTAATATAACTAATAACTCAATTAATAATTAGTAATAAGGAGATGGATCCTTATTCTCCTGGTGCTCCTGCTATGGCAAGGGTTTCTGATCGGGATCTTCACTAGGGATCCTCCCTAGTTTCTCCTATGTGACAACTCCTCCTACGGTGCACCATCTTCATTGTGATTCTATTCGTCGTCACTCCTCTTCATGTAGATCAGGTTCATAATCATGTGGTCTACTGTCGGCAGCCTCACTCTGGTAGATCTGAATATGGTGGGGCAGATCTATGCATTTTGGATTAGATTGACATTGATATTGGAATTTTCTATTGGTGTTGGTGTCAGATTCTTGGGAGGTCTGGTCGGCATTGCTTTCTGCCGGAGGATTTAGTGGTGATGGCCAGAGGTTGACATGTTCGTTTCTCTTCAGATCTGGCCTCATTCGCCTTTCTTGGGCAACTATGCTAATTGAGGTGTGGGAATCCCAGGTGATCATCCCTAGGATTTGGTGTGATGTTCCTCATCAATGAAAATATGTTATCTTCGGCATGATCTTTCAGCAATGTTGACATGAGGATATGTGGTGATGGTTCGAGTAAAGCTGTCTTTAGCATGACGTTTGGAATTAGTGGAGAAAATCAGTGTTGGTGTTGGTGGTGAAAAATTCTTTTAGATTTTCCTTTTGGGTGTTTCTATTATTTTAGGCTTATTATTTTCACTAGTTTTTGGAATTGTTTGTTTCGTTGGGTTGTGAAGTTCTAGGAAGGCATTTATTTTGTCCTATTGCATTAGGTTGTGGTGAAATACTTTGTAGGTGTCGCTAGGTGGGAAACCTCAAAAGAGGGATGGGTGTGATGACACCTGCCATTCAGCTATCAATCCCCATTGAAGGAAGGATATACACCCTACCATTAACATTCTTTACATAGTTTTTGGTCTGATTTTTTGTTGCATCTGGTCCGCAATGTGGTGTTCTTTGGTACATTTTTGGGTGGGTGGCTCAAAAGAGAGATAGGTGTGATGATACCTATCATCCAATTATCCCTCCACATTTCAGTGTGGGTGGGATTGGTGCTCTTCCACGTTGTGTTCCAGCATGATGCAACTGTTTGGTGTGTGTGTGAGGGGGGATGACACATTATCTTTGATTTAATCCTATGTTACATCATCTAGTAGGGGGGATGAGACTTTTACAGATGCCTACCTTGATGTTTTATTCCCTTCGAACACTCAGGGCCATATTAAGTCCTTTGGGTCATGTTTCTTTCAGGCATATGTGCCCCTGTCTTATTATGGGTTCCCTCTTTACCCATTTCTAAAAAAGAGTTTTTTATTTTATGTTCAATAAAGGTGGATTGAGCCTCAAACCATTTAAAAAAAATATTGTTAATAATAATAGTTACCAATATTAATAATAACTAATAAAATAACGAGTAAAATGATTGGTGATTAATACATAATATGCACTAATTAATAATAATTAATTAATAATTAACTATGTTATTGATTGGTAATTGTTAATATTGAATTATTTATTATTAATTATGTGAGGGATAGAGTTTCCCTTAGGGACCTATTAGCCAGAGTTTCTCTTATTCCTTTGTGTATCTAGGAATACGGGTCATACAATGGGTTTACCTCAACCTATAAAGAAAGAGGTATTCCCTTTGTTTATTAGTAAAAAGAGGATTTGACCCCAACCCTTTTTAAAAAATAAAATATTAATAATTAATAATTAATTATGTTATTAATTATTCATTGTATTGATAAATTAGATATGGGAGAATTCTTCTTTTACCTTGGATGACACATGATGTGAGAGAAACTAGGCTCATCAAATCAAGGGTTCTTGTGGATGTTGATCTCAGTGCTATTTTGATTGATAAAGATATATTATCTACGTATAATGATGATATTAATTTGACGACAGGGTATGAGAAATTGTGATGTGAATAAGTTTAATGACACTGAGTCGGTTTCCCATGTGGTGGAGTTGTATTTGCAGGGCCCAATTACATAAATAAAATTAAAGTGGTAAAATGCTATAATGGTAGCCCATCTCACATCATTAAAGGCCCTATAGATATCACCCTACATGGATAGAGAAAATGAGCCTATTATCAGTCTTATTCAAGCCCAAATATAATTCATGAAGCCCAAGTCTCAATGTTTCATGAATTCATAAACCCAATTCCCATGGAGAATTTATAAAGTCATCCTTATAGGCACTAAAGTCAAATACAGTGGGAATAAAATCAAAACCTACACTTTTGGATGCATGTTCTACTCATACATAAAGTCTACAGGGCGTGCTAATTTTCTGAAAAAGTCTTCATTAGACATTATAACTTTTTTATTTTAATAGGACAAGTAGGTTTATGATTTATGACTTTATGGTATTATACCTTTTAACTTTTGTATCACCCCTTGGGTATAAATGGCCACCCCATGACATTGTATTCTCATTCAAGTTTGTTCTAGTAAAAAACTAAGAGTTTTTTTTCTCTCCATTGTGAGGAAACCCTTATTACACCCCATTCCCATGTGTATTATTTCCTTCTAAATCTAAAAGATAGATAGGTTATCCAAGATCACAAAATCCCAAATTAATGTCTCTACCTAAGTGCATTGTTGTGTGGATTGACTACCTCATCCCCACCAATTTAGTGTGTTTTCTAAGTAGTAGGTCATGCTCCTTATAACATTATTTGACTAATCCATCACTTATCCTCAAAGCAAAGCCTTAATCCACCATCCTAAACTGTGAAGACTGGTTAACCTCGTTCATCTCACATAAACATATTAAGATTAGCGATCCAAGATCACAAATCCCCCGATTTCATGCCTCAACCCAAGTGAGTTATTGTGTGGATTGACCATCACATAACTCCCATGAGTGTGTCGATTTCATCTATGTAAATGGTTAAATATATAGTAAATATATATTTTAAATAATATATATATATATATATATATATTGATTTGAAAAAAATATTAAATTGAAATTCTTCATCTAATAAACCTTTATACATTGAAAAAAATCAATTACAATAATCAAATAAACTAAAAAAATCATATTAGGCGTGATGATAAACCCCCAATGTTATTATTTTAAGGACATTGTCTATAATTATTCCCCTATACCCTACACCAACCACATCATTATCACATCCCTTTATTATTGTCCAATACATTATATTTCTCAAGTGTGTAAATTTCGTATGACCTTGTCCACACAACCATGATAGATTTGGCACTAAATTTGGATTATATAGAGGGGAATTTAATATTGATACATCTCTAATCAGTCTCCAATCTACATTGTAAAAATATCATGATGTATTGATTTTATACACCAGATAGACATAAAACTCCCATGATATGTGAAGATGGGAACATGTTACAATTACATGTGAGGAAGGCATCTTGTAATCTTAAAATCAAATTAATTCATAGGTGTATTATCTAACAAAACTATCATCACCCCACCATCACTGGTCATTAGATCCTATCCCTCTTTAACTTTATCCCAACTTACTATCCTATGAAAATGATACACCTAGTACAATATAGAAAATGTTTTATTGAAATCAATATAGTGACCGAACTTCTTATTACATGACTATTACATAATTTTTAAGATAAAAAACATAATAGTGATACAATCCAAGATCCAAAGGTTCAATATCATGGGAAAATTAGGTTCATACATCACTTGTATATAATAAAACATAAACATTATTTAAATAATTATTCTAAACACTCTTAAAATATCTCACATTCCCCTTAGTACATTTAATAACCTGAGGATATATATAAAATAAAGGGGTGAGAAAAAATCCCAGTAAAGGAATGAATAATATAGAAGGAATGAGAGACATGAATCAATAGTGCATGGGTAAGCAAAATCATCATCATCATTTAACAAGAATGGGATCATCATTAAAAGAATGAGGTAAAATTTTGATAAATTTATGGAATGTGGAATATGCATAATAATGAAATATCATAACATAGTGACGAAATACCCCACATAGTTTTGAACAAATCTAGCATCATGTTCACGCATAAAATATATGCATAAATCATAGCATCATAATTGTGAACAAAGATAACATCATATACATGAAGAATACAAATATTCTCATGATCTATATCACATTAACCAATTAATTGGAGGGATATATAATTCTAATATCACCCATCACATCATAAAATTCTCATAATCATGCATGCCACATGGAAAGTGAATATATAACAATCATATACATGAAATAAACCCATGGAAATGGATGGGTCTCATAAGGGTGTCATAAATATAAATTTAGGGAATAACCTTTGGGATTTTAAAACTAATAATTAAGATCAGATTTTGGAATTAAATATCATTTTTCTTTTAAGAAGAAATAACTCAAATAGAATGAAAGAGATGTTTTCAAAAATAAAGTCCATTTTGAAAAATAATTATAATTGGCTTAAAAGTCTTATTGATATTATACAAACATATATATCCATGAAAAGAAAAGTTAATTTATTCTTTAAGGAATATTTAAGGACAATGGAGGAACATCCATACTGAGAATGATGTGAAATAGAATATAACCCAAAAAGAAGGAATTGGGTTCGAGAATCCCATTACTTTAAATCCTTCTTTATTTTGTCACTTTTCCACCTCATAAATAATAAAATTAGGTTTATTAAAACATGTAAAAAGAAGTTAATTATGTTAATTTTTGTTACCGTTTATCAATTATAATCATTGGATTATATTTATGAATTCCCTTTGTCAAAGGTAAAATGTTTTGATATCATATTTTCCTTAAAATACTTCATCTTGCTTTGATTTAATGATGTTTCTTTATTGATACTTATACATTATTAATATTAATTCCAGAAAAATAAAAATACATATATTTATAAATTTATATATCATAAATAATTTATTATAATCATATGTAAGGATTTGTGATAATAAAATAATTCGAAACGTCCTCATTAGCGGTTAAACGATCATCAACAGGAAATTTTCTAAAGAGGTGGTGCAAGATATATATTATGTGATTATTAAAAATAATATTTTTCTAGGACATTAAAATAATTAAGATCTTGTTAATGTAAATTTTAATTGTTTTAACAAGTTTTCGTTTAGAAAATAAAATTAGGATAGGGATTTTAGAAAAGGAAAACAAAATAAAAGATAAAAGGACACTACTGCTTTCTTGAAGTTGTTTCTTTTCTATGACCCTTATATTCTTGAAATCCTAGAGTTTGATTACTCCATAATTTCCCTAGGAATTATAAGTGAATTTAGAGTCGGGATTTTGGTAGAGATTTGAATTTATAAAGTGTAATGTAAGTGGTTTTCTAGGGGAGGGGAGGGTTATTTATACTTGAGGAGAGGGTTTTTAAGGATAGAATATTGAATAAATTATAATATCCTAGATAATACTTTAAATAGTGATATTTTTTACATTATGAATCATATATAAATAAATTAAAATTGATTTATGAATTTATACTCCTTTATAAACCGAATTCATTATATTATTAAAATGGAAAGTATAAAAAATAAACAATTGTTTTTTCAGTAGAATACTTTTGACTTTAGAATTTGGAAAATAACTTTTTAGGTATAGAAAATAGTTTTATTTTATTTAAATGAATAATTTATCGAATTAAATATGTTTTTGTTTAATAAAACAATTCTAGAATTTATTAGGTCATTATTTCATCATGAATGATGTTATTTAAAATACATTGGTTATAAAAAACTGTATTTTTTACTATTCACCAAAAAATCGAAGTATGTTAGAAAATTATAAAAAAACAACCTTAGAAAATTTTAATGTGTAGATTCTAAAAATGATATTAATTTTATTGGAATAATTTTATAACATAGGTAATTTTAGTTTTTAATATAATAAATTATGATTTTTAAGAAATACATTAAAATACAGCTTGTTAAAAATGTGCTTATAGTTTCTTTGAATTTTTAATATTGATATTTATTTTATGGAATTATAATATTAATATTTTTTCAAATTAATAATGATAAGTATTATTTATATGAAATATTATTATTTTGGGTTCAGGTTATTATTCTAAGATTTTAATTACTATTCCCAAAGGTCAGGTTACTATTCCCAATGGTAAGGTTATTATTCCCACAGTCACGTTACCTCCTATAAATATCCCTTCATTACTTCATTCCACACATACTATAATTACTCCCAAGGTTCTATATTTTCATTTTCTACGATTTTTATTATTTTACTAATATTTTTTTTCTTTTCCGTAGTGTTGTTCGCAGGGACGATAATTCTAGATGATCGGGTGATCCATATTTTCCCATTATATTTTTCTTATTTTCTATTTTTTATCCTATTGTAATTTTTTAAATTTTCATGGGTTTATCTACTAACAAATATAATTATTTCTATTGACTAAATAAATTTTTTCTTGTTTCTCTAGGTAATGTATGCGTATAATGTTATATAATATGACACACATTTATTTAGGAAAAAATATCTTTTATAAAGCCTAAGTCATTACATTAGTCTCCCCTTTAAAAATTTCATCCTTAAAATTTAAAATCATATTCTCAGTTTAAAATAGATGAGGGTACTTATGTTTCATCATTTCCTCTAATTCCCACAATGCCTCTTCAAATTAATGGTTTCATCACAGAACATTAACAAGATGAGTTGTCTTGTTGTGTTGAACTTTGTCAATACGGTCCACGAACTTCACCAGTAGATCCTCATAAGAGATTTCATTATTCAGTTATACCACCTTAGGATTAAGTATATGTGATTGATATAGTATAAAATTCCTTAGGAGATATATATAAAACATGTTAGGAACTTTGGACATGTTTGGTGGAAGTTCTAGCTGATAGGACACTGCTCCTATGCGATAATGAATCTCAAAGGGGCTAATGTACCTAGGGCTTGGATTTATTTTCTTTACAAATTTCATGACTCTCTTCCATGGATCTATTTTAAGTAAAACTTTATCTTGAGTATTAAACTACATGTCCCTTCAACGGTATTCAGTATATCTCTTGTATCGACTTTTGGATTCTTTTATATGATGTTAGATGGATCGAAACTTCTCTATCATCTCTTGCACAATATCGGTCTAAATAGCTTTCATTCACTAACTTCATCCCAAAAAGTAGGTGTTCTGCATCGCTTCCCATATACATCTTCATATGGATCCATTTAAATACTCGAGTGGAAGATTTTGTTGTATGAGAACTCAACTAATGGGATATTTCAATCCTATATTACATTAAATTCCATTGATAAGGATCTTAGTATGTCATTGAGTGTCAGAATTGTCCTGTTAGATTATCCATCAATTTAGGGGTGATAGGTCATACTAAAATTCAATTCAGTATTCAGAGCATGTTGAAGAATTATCTAGAATTAAGAACATTACCTTGGATCATGATCAAATATAATAAAAATTGGTTCCTCATGTAACCTCACTACTTCCTTTAAGTATATCTTAATAAATCATTCAAGTGATAAATCCTCCAGAATATTGATGAAGTGGGTAGTCATGTAACACCCCAAGCTTCCACGATATGCTTCTCTTTCAATAATTCAATAGCTTGCATTATACGCAAGTTCGAGATTCTAACATAACGCGACCAATAAAAGTAACAGTTATGAATAGTAATAACCACTTTTTTAAATTATATAAATTTTATATTTCAAAATGGACTTCATTTTTGGATTTGGAATATCGAAATTAGCCTATGTTTAATTTTTGGTATTTTTCTGAGAACTTCCAATTTTTTTTGAATAGTGAAAAATACTTAAAAACATCTTTTTTAATCAAAATAATTTATAGTGATAAATTATACTATTGAGTGGTTATAAAGTGTAATTAGAATATATTTTTACCATTTTATCCAAAGGTGGTCATTAGAATTAATTTCACTTTGAAATTGGACATAAACAATTGTCAATCTTTTGATTGATATTCTTTCTTAAAAACACGCTATTTGTTGTGACAGTGGGAATTAATTATTAAATTAATTAATTAAACTTATATGTTTTTAATTTTGTAAAATATACATAATTTTTGAATTAGTAATATCAAATATATCTTAGGGTTAATTTTTGGTGTTGTTCTGAAAAACTTCGATTTTTGATGAATAGGGAAACCACTAAGTGGTAGTTAAAAAACAAATTTTTCTTTTAAATGAAATTTTACCACCTCTATGATTTGAATTTCCAAAATCCAACATACATCATTGTCATTAAGAACTAAAATCTGGTTCAATGGGATTAAAATAATTTTTGGTGAATAGTAACTTTTAAGTTCTATTAATCGCGATTAAAGGTAATTAGGGAAATTTAAGGTAAAAATGATATTATAAAAATATGAAAATATCTTGACATTTGTCCTACCCTTATTGGACGAGTCATGGCCGAACATTAAAATCCATGGGTCTATTTGGGGACCCCATGGTGCCACTTGGGTAAGAAAATGACATTAATAACTTTTTATTTAAAGTAAAAATAAAATTGTCACAAACATGTGTTATTTTACTAAAAAAATTATTATATAGAGGTTATATAAGGTAAATTTTAGACTATAAATATTCATTGGAAATATAAAAAGATATCCTACATCATGATATTTTTTTATAATTTTTAGACATTAAATAAATTAAATATTTTATGACACCATGATGATGTAGTGATTACCTCATTAATTAACGATTTAAATAAAATGAAAAGATAATGTAAAATCATAGACTTAAACTTGTAAAAAACCTATTATATGGGTATATTTATAACCCTTATCACCTTATCCCCTAAATATATGACTTTGGGACCTTTAAAATCCGAAAATCACTTCATAATAATGTAACATTTCATTACTTTCCAAGAGTGCCCCTCCTCTCCTCTTATAAAAGGCCCCCACCACTACCACATTATTCACACCTTCAAGACATTTGGCTCAGAAAAACTATGCCAAAATACTCTCCCAACTTCCCTATATTACTCCTAGAAGCCTGACTTTGGGCAGAAGTCTTCCCAAGTAAGCCTTTGCCTCAAATCAAAAAGAGTTACCCGATTTTAAGGTAATGTCTTCTCTTATGTTATTTTGTTTTATTTTGCTTATCCAACCCCATAAACTCTTTTTATTCATTTATTTTTTAAAAAAAAAGTATCTTAAATATACTAGTATGTGTTTATGAGAAGTATTTTATTTATACTTACTCACACCTTCGTTTAATGGTTAAAGAACATATTGTTTCTATTGTTGGCGAATTTCTGCCTCACGAAACGATGATTGTTCAATATTCTTTTAACACCTCTCATGGTGGAAATTAAGATGAAACTATTTATATATTTGATATATATTATGTTTATGTTTTCCTTATGCTTATGTATTTCTCATTTATGGCATACCTTTATGATTTCCATTATGGGTAAACGCGATAATTTCATTTTAGGAAGTGCGGACTATCGCCCCGTCAAAGTGATTTGAATCGTTAATGCCATATGTGGGATGTATAAAGGATGGAGTAAATGATATTATACATGATATTATACTGGAATTATATTATACCATTATATAATTATAATTTCATTCCATTAAATATGAAATAGAAATGAAAGTAGCGTTCATTCATACGTACGGCTTACCGTCACCATGAAAGGTGCATTTCATTTCTTACCTCTAAATGTTACGTAATATTATGAATGAATGTATATACTGGATATATATTATATATACGATATCTACATAATGAATATAATTCTGGATATAATGGATATTTTACCACATGAACAACTTGTAATTATAAGAAGTTTATTTTTGACTCAAGTACCAAAGATCGACAAAACGACCGTTATTAACATAAATAATTACATAATGTTCATAAATAGTAATAAGTGATATAAAAGGAATAATAAAACTGAAAAAGGTTCTTAATAAATTTTAATTTAACTCTAGTTTATTATTCAGGAGGTTAAAGAACGGTCGAGTCAAGTCAGACATGAGGTAAGGGAACTTCTTAACCCAATTTCTATTCTTTGGGTTAATATCCTATTTTCAAATTATGTCATGATATTATTATGTCCTATCTTGTATTTATAATTTCATTATGTGTACTTATAGTTAATACACATAATAGATATATTTTATTTAAAAATAATGATCTTTGTAAGGGACTTCGTCTCAATCTCCTTTCATTGAGGCATATTTTGTTTTATACACAACTTTCTTTTATACGGTGTATAAACCCCTTTGACTTTTACATTTATTCAAAAGAAATCTTTTTTATATGAACCATTTTACTAAACAAAAAAGGGGAATTCTTTTTTTTTTGTCGTACGTATGCGGAGACAATGACTTCTCCGCAACTGTGACCATTATTTGTGTTTCGGCTTCCTCTACAAGCCGTAACTTTTTTAAAATGAAAAATAAATACCAAATTTTAATTTTATTATATTTTGGTATTGAATATAGTTTTGAAAGTGTTTTTATTATATCAATGTGTTTTATTGATATCTTATTATTTAAATTTGGAAATGTTGTGTTTCCTTTATGCATGTTTTATTTGATACGATTATGTTATGGTTTATGATATGTTTAAACCTATTCATATGAGGAATTCATTGGACTTAATAAGTGACAGATGGAGCCCACTATAACTCCTCGATGCATTTGTTGGTCTCATGAGACAAACTAGTGTCTTGGCACGAGGCCTTGACAAAATCTTATTTGTATTCTTGGCACAAGGCCTTGGCTACGTGGTTTTGATAGTCTGGCATTATGCATTACATCATTATGAAAGTGGTTATTGATATTGCATGTGATTATTTGACTAGTAGAATATCCATGTGAATAAGTAAATACCATTATTTCATTTTACTTTTTGCATATTACGCTGAAGTTCATGTTTAAAAGGATTTTATTTTAGTTATACATTACCTTAAATTTTTATGTTTATTTATGAAAGCTTCCTCTATATTGTTATCTTTACTGGGCATCTGAGATCACCCCTTTCAATGTTTTAATTTTTTATGATGTGAAGAAGTATTTTATGAATGACCTGAAGGGATAATATGAGGGGATATGAAGACAAGATGTTGTTTTAGTTTTGTATTACTTTATGATGTAATGTAAAACTTATGAATGTATCTAGTGTTTCGAGGCTACTAAACTAGTCGGTCTTTCGAGAATTGATCTTTGTGATCATGCCAATGTTATGTAATAATGCACCGACTCTGGGTAACTGGGGTCAGGGCGTTATAGTTGGTATTAGAGGTAGTTTAGTACTAACCTTGTAAGCTATATTTAGATAAACTCTGATTAGAGCACCTATCCCAAAGATAGACTTTGATGATTAGAATAGAAGAACTTCCTAGAATTTTGTTATTATAGAGATTTTTTGAGTTTTCCGAGCAATACATCCCTATCTGGATATGAGTAGGTAGAGGCGGATCTGGCACAGATGTACCTAGGGGTAAAACCTGAAAACACCGCTTTGAGCTAGACTCGAATTGGAACTGGTGCACGACAACGGGCCTTGCTGCACTCTTGGTTACGAAGCTCCCAGGGGATATGCTTAGGATAATTCTCATTTTCTTTAAAACCATTATGAAGGGTTTATGAGTATATACTTCCTCAAAGAAAACATTTTTATGATTATGGATTATATCTATAAATAGTTCAATTTATGTTAAGTGTTTTACAAGTATGTAATTATGTATTTTGATTCATAAACTAATCTAGTTTATTCCATTGTTTAGAAATGGTGCCTAGTGGAAGGAATGGAAACCGTATCAATGCACGTACTCCATGTAGGGATTTCCCTCCTGCTCAAGATAATTATAATGGAGCTGGTGATACAATTGGTGCTGATCAACTTATCACCATACTAGGACAACTCACTCAGGTTTTGAATAATAATTTTACTCGTATTGAGCACCTTGATCTGCAATGTGGAGGATCAATGTTAGATCGTTTCATGAGGCAACAACTTCCAATATTTAATGGGGGTACAAATCCTTTAGTAGCTGAGCAATGGATAAACTCTTTAGAGAAAATATTCCACGCCTTGGAGAGTAGCGAAAGGGAGAAGGTTGTCATGGAAGTTTACCGCCTCACTGGAGATGCCGATCAATGGTGGTCATTGATTCAAAACACAAAGGAAGATGATGAAGTATCAAGTATGGAATGGAGGGAGTTTAAGGAAATTTTCATAGAAAAATACTTTCCACATGACCATCGAGCAGAAATGGAATGACAATTTCTGAGTCTGAGGCAAAAGGAGGATGAGAATGTCGAAAAGTATGAGGCCAACTTTACAAGGTTAGCATGACATGCTGCAGATTATATACGTAACCTAAGAAGTAATATTGATCATTTTTTTGATGGGTTAAAACCATTTATCCTTCGAGCTTTAGAATCACAATATTTCTCAACATATGAAGATATAGTCTCGTGTGCTATCAAGACAGAAAAGGAATTCTCTAAGTCTTATGAAAATAAAGTAAAGCAAGAGAAGAATAGAATGGTGGAAAAAGAGACAGATAAAGGGAAAAAGGGAAAGAAGGATTTTCCATTATGAAATAATTGTGGGAATAATCACCCCGGTACCTTCCAAAAAGGAACGAGAGTTTGTTATAAATGTGGAGAAAAAGGTCACCAGGCTCGTGATTGCAAGGGAAAGAAAGAGGCTATCAATGTTGAATGCTATAATTGTAGGGAAATGGGGAATTATGCAAATGAATATCCTAAGAATTAGGGAAACTTACCTCAGAAAAGGCCAAGGGATCAAGGACAATCTTATGCTGTTACTATAGTTGAAGTGGAATAATTAATGTATTGGTGCTTTTGGACTCAAGGATTATATATTGGTTATAAGAATAATGTGATATATATATGGATTTTACTGAAGTACTTGTTGTTTTCATTAAGGTTTTAATTTTATGAAGGTAATAATATTTTTATATGTGACAATAAGAGAGACTTTACTTTGTTTGAGGAATCTGATGATACAATTGATTTTGGAATTTAGAGACCTTTTAGAGAAAGTCTGGATGGAGGTATTTTGGATAATTATATAGGTTGGAATGGATTAAGTTGAACTTTGGAAAGTATTGTTTAAGGTTAAAACATTTATGAAGATTATTTTTGGAATATTATAATACTATAGTTTTAGGAAAAGGATAACCTGTAGGTTGGGGTATAACCCGTCGCGTCGGACAAAGATGTAGGAATCAAAACCACAACAATAGTGTGACAGGCCTTTATTAAATACCACTAGCCTATAGGAAGTTCTTGGTTATTACAAAATATTTTTCTTTATGGTATGTGTTAATATTTGGAACCTTGTATGATTAGGATAAATATAATATTTTTGAGTTCTATTATCTTTTTGAGTGAAAGATGAGTTTGTGGTAGAAATTAGTTGAAGGTTGAAACTCTACTTGTCAAGTATATATATATATATATATATATATATACCTCTCTCTTATTCTATGAATAAATTAATTCTTAAACATTAGGAAAGAGATATTAAAAAAAGTGTTATCCTAATACCTTATGTTTTATTGAACTAATGATATTTTAAATCACCATAGATTGAAGGTTTTGAGGCCCTCAATTTTACACTTGTTTGTGATTGATGACCTCAATCACTCCCTACAAATATTTACGTTTTTCCTCCAATTATATTTCTCTAATTACAACCAATTTTCTCCTTTTCGAGATCATAATTTGGTGGTGAATTTTTCATTTCCCTTTCCCTATTACTAAGGCAAAATTTTATTAACCTTATTTATGATGTGGGTTTTCCACAAAGGTATTTTCTATTTTCAACCTTTTATTTTCAAAGAAAAAATTCAAATTGCGAGGACGCAATTTATTGAAGTAGGGGAGAATCTAACACCCCAAGCTTCCACGATACACTTCTCTTTCAATAATGAAATAGCTTACATTGTACGCAAGTTCGAGATTCTAATACTATGAGACCAATAAAAGTAGCAGTTATGAACAGTAATACCCACTTTTTGAAATTATATAAATTTTATATTTCAAAATGGGCTTCATTTTTGGATTCGGAATATCGAAATTAGCCTATGTTGAATTTTTGGTATTTTTCTGAGAACTTCCAATTTTTGATGAATAGTGAAAAATACTTAAAAACATCTTTTTTAATCAAAATAATTTATAGTGATAAATTATAAAATTGTGTGGTTATAAAGTTCAATTAGAATATATTTTTATCATTTTATCCAACGGTGGTCATTATAATTAATTTCACTTTGAAATTGAACATAAACAATTGTCAATCTTTTGATTGATATTCTTTCTTAAAAACACGCTATTTGTTGTGACAACGGGAATTAATTATTAAATTAATTAATTCAACTTATATGTTTTGAATTTTTTCAAATAGACATCATTTTTGAATTTGGAATATCAAATATAGCTTATGGTTAATTTTTGGTGTTGTTCTGAAAAACTTCGATTTTTTATGAATAGTGAAACCACTAAGTGGTAGTTAAAAAACAGATTTTTCTTTTAAATGAAATGTTACCACCTCTGTGATTTGAATTTACAAAATCCTACATACATCATTTTCATTAAGAAGTAATATGTGGTTCAATGGGATTAAAATTATTTTTGTTGAATAGTAACTTTTAAGTTCTATTAATCGCGATTAAAGGTAATTAGTGAAATTTAAGGTAAAAATGATATTATAAAAATATTAAAATATCTTGACACTTGTCCTACCCTTATTAAATGAGTCATGACCGACCATGACAATACATGGGTCAACTTGGGGACCCCATGGAGCCACTTTGGTAAGAAAATGACATTAATAACATTTTATTTAAAGTAAAAATAAAATTTTCACAAACATGTGTTGTTTTACTAAATAAATTATTACATGCGGTTATATATGTAAAATTTTAGACTATAAATATTAATTGGAAAGCTAATAATATTTCCTACATCATTATTTTTTTTATAATTTTTAGACATTAAATAAATTAAATATTTTTTGACACCATGATGATGTAGTGATTACCTCATAAATTAACAATTTAAATAAAATGAAAAGATAATGTAAAATATAAGACTTACACTTGTAAAAAACATATTGGATGGGTATATTTAGAACCCTTATCGCCTTATCCTAGAAATATATAATTGTGGGACCTTTGAAATCCAAAAATCACTTCATAATAGTGTAACATTTCATTACTTTCCAAGAGTTCCCGTCCTCTCCTCTTATAAAAGGCCCCCACCACTACCACCTTATTCACACCTTCAAGCCATTTGGCTCGACCAAATTATGCCCAAATACTCTCTCAAATTCCCTCTCTTACTCCTAGAAGCCTCACTTTGGGCAGAAGTCTTCCCAAGTAATCCTTTGGCTCAAATCAAAAAGAGTTACCTGATTTTAAGGTAATGTCTTCTCTTATGTTATTTTGTTTTATATTGCTTCTCCAACCCCTTAAACTATTTTTTCCTTTATTTTGTAACAAAAACAGTATCTTAAATATACTAGGATATTATTATGAGAAGGATTTGATTTACACGTACACAAACCTTCGTCTAATGGTTAAGGAACATACTGTTTCTGTGGTTGGTGAATTTCTGCCTCACGAAACGATGATTGTTCAATCTTCTTTTAACACCACTCATGGTGGTCATTAAGATGAAAATATTTCTATATATGATATATATTATGTATAAGTTTTTCTTATTCTTCATTATTTCTCATTTATGGCATACCTTTATGATTTCTATTATGGGTAAACGCGATAATTTCATTTTAAGAAGTGCGGACTACCGCCCCCTCAAAGTGATTTGAATCGTTAATGCCATATGTGGGATGTATAAAGGATGGAGTAAATGATATTATACATTATACTATACTGGAATTATAGTATAACTTTATATAATTATAATTTCATTCCATTAAATACAAAATAGAAATGAAAGTAGCGTTCATGCATACGTACAGCTTACCGCCTCCATGAACGGTGCATTTCATTTCTTACCTCTAAATGTTACGTAATATTATGAATGAATGTATATAATGGATATATATTATATATATGATATATACATCATGAATATAATTCTGGATATAATGGATATTTTACCACATGAACAACTTGCAATTATAAGAAGTTTATTTTTGACTCAAGTACCAAAGATCGACAAAACGACCGTTATTAACATAAATAATTACATAATTTTCATAGCATCATAATATGTGATATAAAAGGAATAATAAAATTGAAAAAGGTTCTTATGAAATTATTAATTAACTCCAGTTTATTATTCAAGTGGTTAAAGAACGGTCGAGTCAAGTCGGACACGAGGTAAGGGAACTTCTTAACCCAATTTCTATTCTTTGGGTTAATTTCCTACTTTCAAATTATGTCATGATATTATTATGTCCTATCTTTTATTTGTAATTTCATTATGTGTACTTATAGTTAATACACATAATAGATCTATTTTATCTAAAAATAATGATCTTTGTAAGGGACTTCATCTCAATCTCTTTTCATTGAGGCATATTTTGTTTTATACACAACTTTCTTTTATACAGTGTATAAACCCCTTTGACTTTTACATTTATTCAAAAGAAATATTTTTTATACGAATCATTTTACTAAACGAAAAAATGGAATGATTTTTTTGTCGTACGTATGTGGAAAAAAATAACTCTATGCCGCTGTGACCATTATTTGAGTTTCGGATTCCTCTACAAGCCATAACTTTTTTAAAATGAAAAATAAATACCAAGTTTTAATTTAATTTTATTTGGTATTGAAAATAGTTTTGACAGTGTTTTTATTATATCAATATGTTGTATTGATATCTTATGATTGAAATTTGGAAATTTTATGTTTCTTATATGCATGTTTTATGTGATACGATTATGTTATGGTTTATGATATGCTTAAACCTGTTCATATGAGGAATGCATTGGACTTAATAAGTGACGGGTGGAGCCCGCTATAGCTCCTCGATGCATCGGTAGGTCTCATGAGACAAACTAGTGTCCTAGCACAAGGCCTTGACAAAATCTTATTTGTAGTCTTGGCACGAGGCCTTGGCTATGTGGTTATGATAGTTTGGCATTATGCATTCCATCATTATGAAAGTGGTTATTGATATTGCAAGTGATTATTCGACTATAGAATATCCATTTGAATAAGTAAATGACATTATTTAATTTTACTTTTGCCATATTACGCTGAAGTTCATGTTTAAAAGGATTTTTTTTAGTTATACATTGCCTTAAATGTTTATGTTTATTTATGAAAGCTTATGCTATATTTTTATCCTTACTGAGCATCTGATCTCACCCCTTTCAATGTTTTATTTTTTCCAGGATGTGAAGAATTATTTTATGAATGATCTGAAGGGATAATATGAGGGGTTATTAAGAAAAGATGTTTTTGTAGTTTTGTATTACTTTATGATGTAATGTAAAACATATGAATGTATCTAGTGTTTCAAGGCTACTAAACTAATCGGTCTTTAGAGACTTGATCTTTGTGATCATGCCAATGTTACACAATAATGCACCGACTCTAGGTAACTGTGGTCAGGGCGTTACAAGTCATGGTAAGATGATACACCACAACCCATATTACATTTCTTTCTTTATATGTCTTCAATAAACCAGTGACAAAGTCCCTGGTGATATTTTCCCATTTCCATGTCAGTATGGGAAATGGTTGCATCATCCTCTAAGACTCTTATTTCTCTACATTAAATTATTGGAATATTTAGCACTTTGAGGTGTACTCAGTGATATCCTTCATGTTTTCCTACTATATTTTCTCTCAAATGTCATAGTACATATTGGTACATTAAGGATGGATAGAAAATTATGATCTATGTGTATTGTCCAATAGCTCTTTCTTTATCTCAGGTGATGTAGGCATAAAAAGTATTGTTCCAAAACGAATTAAACTATCTTCATCAATGTGTAATTCATCAAGCTTCCTATCCTTTACATATTTTACCTTATTTTGATGCTTTAGATCATCCCTTTTTACCTCATTCATCTTCTCTTTAATAGTTTCTTAGAAAATCCTTTAGGAAAGGTAGTATGTATTCCATGTTGTTATGATTTATAGATTCACTCTTTGTATATCCATGAATATAAGGTCTTTCTAAATCCACATCATGGATAGAGTAGTTGGTTCTTTTCTACTAAGACAATCAACTAAATTATTTTCCTTTAAAATATGGTAGGGAATATAGAAATTGTAGTCCTTGATCAGCTCTAACCATCTTCTTTGACCCATGTTCAACTCTTTATGTGTGATTATATACTTTAGAATTTGGAGATCTGTATATGTGTCACACTTCTCACTAAAGAGGTATTTTTTCCAATTATTCAGGAAAAGATCACAGCTTCTAACTCTATAACATTTTTTGGTAGTTTTTCTCATGTATATTTGACTATCATGAGGCATAGGCTATCAATTTATCATTCTTCATGAGTACACATCCCAAGCCTTTCTTTGAAGCATCGATGTATATCATGAAATCTTATATGCAAGATGGTAGTGTGAGTATAGGTACAATGATTAACCTCTTCTTGAGCACCTTAAATATTTTCTCACATTATTCTATATAGACATAATTTACCCATTTTGGTGTTAACTTAGTTAGAAGGATATAAAATGATAAGAAATTTATCAAAAAACGTCACTAGTACCTAGAAAATCCAAGAAATATATGGATTTCCATGACACTTGAGGGTCTATGTCATTCTTAAAATTCCTTTTTCTATGAACGGTCCATATACATTCCCTTAATTGTGATCATGTTCCCTCAGAGTGTGACTTGTTTCATCAAAAAATCACACTTCCTAAACATAACACACATTTTATCCTTTCTAAATATCATAAGTACAATCCTTATATGCTCTTCATGTTCCTCCTATATCATAGAGTAAATGAGAATATCATTGATAAAGACTACCAAAAATTTATCAAAGTAGTCTCTAAAGACTCTATTCATCAAATCCATAAATAGTGTAGGGGCATTAGTAAGTTTTAAGGGTGTCTCTATGGACTCGTAGTGACCATATCTTGTACGAAAGGTTGTCTTTTGATTATCAACCTTTTTTGACTTCATTTTACGATATCTGAAATGAAGATATATCATTGAGAAGTATTGAGCTCCTCATGGTTGATCTAAAAAGTCATCAATCCTTGGTAGGGGATACTTTTTCTTTATGGTTATCTTATTGAGCTCTTGATAATCGATACACATCCACATTGATCCACCTTTTTTCTTTACAAAGAGCACTATTTCACCCCAAGGTGATGCACTAGGGTGTATGAACCATTTGTCCAAATTCTCTTGTAGCTTCTTATTTAAATCCTTGAGTTATATCAAGGACATCCTATAGGGGAATATGAATATTAGAGTGGCTCCAGGTTTGAGTTTTATTGAGAAATCTACCTCATGATCTGGGGGAAGGTTGGGTAAATCTTTAGGAAATACATCAATGTATTCCCTCATGGTGTGAATTTCCTCAAGGTTGATACTTTCCTTCAACTAAAACATTTGGAAAATGTGTGATTCTTTGTTTGGTATCAACGGCCATACAATTGAAGGATTTTCCAAAGGGGATTCTTGATCATCCTTATATTTGTACAGGAGAAAGGTATAGTTCAGAATATAGAGAGATATTTCCTTTTCCTAGTATTTTTTTGAGATCTATATAATGAGTGTTAGTCCATTACCATTATATTATCATTTTCCACCAAGGTAAGGATCACCGGATTATCTGGAAGAATATTCCCATAGACGCTAATAGGTGAAGAGTCTGACACCTAGGTTGGATTGATCACAAAACTATGTGTTTTTACAGATATCTCTACATGAAGGTATTAATGTTTTGATTCAGCAGTTTTAAAAAGAAATCATGATATAAAGGAATTTATAAAACTAGAATCAAATAAAAAATTCCATTCTTGAGTGAATAGTACATGTACCTTATACGAATTCATTTTCATGATCCACATCATTGGTATAAGTAGTATAATATTTCTATTTTTACATTGAGTTTGGTGGTTGTTGATGCTGATTACCCTGAATGACTCATGGTTTAGTGCACTGTATTGTATAGTTCCCTTACTCCCTACAGTTGAAACATTGAAACATGGATGGTTCCTTTCATTACTCTATCACATTGGTTAAATTTTTCATGCATATTTTACATTCTTGAGCTTTATGGCCTTCTCTTCCACACTTTAATTATTCCCTAGTTAATTTGAGATAATACCCATTATGTTTCTTTCCATATTTATTACATGTTATACATTTTTGACATGTTGGGGGTTAGATATTATTTCCTTCTTTGTCATTCGATATGCTATGTTGAAACTCTATTTCATTTATTATCTTCATTAACATGGGACCATTTTCTAAAATTCATCTATACTTTGATATCACATCAAACTACTTCTTCATAACTCCCAGAGTCTGAGATAGCTAGATCCTTTCTGTGGTGTTATTTTAAACCACAAAATAATCTATTTATTTTTCTATCATTGTTGATAAAAAACGCCGAGGTGTATCTTGTAATCCTTGTGAAATGTTCCTTGTAAGTCACAACAGATTCACTATCCTTTTTATTAAGATCTAGGAATTCTATATCCATCTTTTTCCTAAGAGTTTAAGGAAATAACTTGTTAATAAATAACTACCCAAATTCTTCCCACTCCATTTCTTTCATTTCATCCTTCAACTTGGTATTATTTATCAACATTCACTATTCATCAGCCTCTCTATCTAAATGATAGACATCTAAGGTGGATTTCTCCTTCTTAGAACAATGGAGAACATAAAAGATCTTCTCCATTGATTTAACCCATTATTCGGCAGCAAGTGGATTGGAATATCCACCAAACTTTGGTGGTCATTGTTTCATAAAGTACTTGATAGTCAGTTTCTCCTTCTTGGTTGAAGATGGATGTTCCATGATTCAGGTTATTTTTCATAGCCTGAGATAAATAGGTAAGCATCACCACGATTTTTTGAGCTCCACCTATCATTGTATTAGGGATTCCCTTCACACAATCATTGTATTATCCCTCACATGTGTTGTTGGTTTGGTTTCTCCTGATTCCCATAATTTTTTGAAATAGAAATGGTTTGAACAAAACATAAGTAAAAAAATAATGAATAAATAATTTATTATTATGAGAAAATTAATTCTAAATTCATATATTATGGGATCTATATGTTTATCGATTTTCTCAAATGATGCTTATATGACCAAGAATTAATTTAGCTATATATCCTTCATAATGGTTTGTATAAAGTTTGTGATTAACCGAAGCATAACACCTAGGAGTTTCAAACTAGGCGTGCATCAATGACTCTTTTTCATGTACTAGGTGAAGATAGAGTTCACACTCAATCTGAGCTTTTGGGTTCTTTCCCATAGGTACATATGTATCCAAGCCACATCCACTTGTAGTATTAAAATAGGTATTTCATTACTCTAAAACCACAAGCTCTAATACTTTACCAAAATATAGGATGTTTACCGATACTAGAACTTATCCTCATGGATTTCACTGATGTTTTGTAATCCTAATTCCCAAATTAACTAAAATTTTCTCTAATACCAACTATAGTGACCCAAATTTTTTTTACATAACTATTACATCATTTTTAAGATAAAAAAAATAAAAGTTATACAATCCATTATCTAAAGGTTTAGTATATTAGGAAAATTAAGATCATACATCACTTGTATATAATAAACTTAAACATTATTTAAATCATTATTCTTAATCCTCCTAAAATATCTCAAATTATCCTTAATACATGTAATCTTTTAAGGACATACATCAATGAAAGGGGTGAGATAAAATCCCGATAAGGTAAGGAATAACACAGAAGGAATAAAAGACATGAATTAATAGTGCATGGGTGGGCATAATCATCACCATAATTTCATAATAATGGGATAATCATTGTAATCATGAGGGAAATATTTTATAAAGGTATGGAATTTGGAATATTCATAGTAATGAAATATCATAACAAATTGGTCAAATACCATACATAGTTGTGAGAAAAGCTAGCATCATTTTTACAAATAACATATGTGCATAAATCATAACATCGTAATTGTGAAAAAATCTAGCATCATATTCACACATAATACACAAAATATCATGATTTATCATATTACCCAATACATTTGATGGATATATAATTTTATGCCCACTCTTCACATCATAAAATTCTCATAATCATGCATTCCACATGGAAAGAGAACATATAACAATCGTAGTCATGAAATTAACCCATGGAAAGGAATTTATTTCATAATAGTGTCATAAATAATACATTAAGTAATAATCTTTGGGGATCCTAAATTAATAATGGGATCATATTTTTCCATATAATACAATTTTTATTTGAAAAAGAAACAAATCAATAAGAGTCAAATAGATGCTTTCAAAAATAAACTATTTTTCAAAAAAATACTTGTAATTGGATTAGAAGTCCTTTAAACATGGTAAAATCATGTATATCCCTAAAAAGAAAAGGTAAAAAATTGTGAAATTGTGATTTAAGCATAATATAGGAACATCCATACTGAGAATGATGTGAAATAGAAGATAACCCAGAAAGAAGGAATTGGGTTTGATAATCCTCATACCTTAAATCCTCCTTTAATTCATAGCTTTTACACCTCCTGAAAAATAAAATTAAGTTTACTAAAGCATGGAACAATAATTTAATTGTGTAAATTTTATTAACTATTGATCAACTATAATAATTGGATTATATTTCTCAATTCTCTTTGTTAATGTTGAAACATTTTGATATCAAATTTTCCTTAAAATATCTCGTCGTTCTTTGATTTAACAATATTTCTTTTTTGTTACTTATAAATTATTATGATTAACTCCAAAAGATTATAAATAAATATATTTTTAAATTTATATATTATAAATAATTTATTATAATCATCTATAAGTGTGGTGATAGGAAAAGAATTGTAAGTGTCCTTGTTTTCGGTTAACCGACAGTTAATGGGACATTATCCAAAGATGAGGTGCAAGATATATATTATGTGCTTGTTAAAAATAACATTTTAATAGGAAATTAACATTATAATATCATGTTAATTTAATATTTAATTGTTTTAATAAGGTTTTATTATAAAATAAAAGGAGGACAGGGAGTTTAGAAAAGGAAAACAGAATAAAAGACAAAAGGACATTACCTCTTTCTTAAAGTTGTTCCTTTTCGACGACCCTTAAATTATTGAAATCATGGAGTTTTATTACTCCATAAAATCCCTATGTATTCTAATGGAATTGAGAGTAGGGATTTGAGAAGATTTTTTTATTTGGTAAGTGGAAGGTAAGTGGTTTGACAAGGGAGGGTGAAGGGTTATTTATACTTGAGGAGAGAGGTATTTTAAAGACAAATTATTGAATAAATTATTATGTCCAAGGTACAACTTAAAATAGTGATATTTTTAACATTATGAATCATATATAAATAAAATAAAATGTATTTAGGACTTTAAACCCCTTTATAAACCAAATTCACTAATTTTTAAAAAGGATGGTGAAAAAAAAGAAAAATTGTTATTTTAATGGAATATTTTTGACTTTAGACTTTGGAAAATAATTTTATGTATGGAAAAAATGTATATTTTATTTAAATGACTAATTTATTAAATTAAATTTTTTTATCCATACAATATTTCTAGAATTGATTAGGTCATTATTACATAATGAATTCTATAATTTAACATAAATTTGTTACGAAAAAACTATATTTTTACTATTCATCTATAAACTAAAGTATTTCATAAAAACCCATAAAAAAATTGAAATGTTGATTTTAAAATTGATATTAATTTTATCAAAATTATTTTCTAACATAGGTATTTTTAAAATTTTACATAAAAAAATATGATTTTTATGAAATACATTAAAATATAGTTTATTAAAAATGTGCTTATAGTTTCACTGATTTTTTAATCTTGATATTAATTTTATGTCATTATAATATTTATATTTTCTTAAATTATTCATGATAAAAATTATTTATATTACATTTTACTATTTTGTGGTAAAATTACAATTTTAATGATCGAGTTGTTATTTCAATAGTCACATTACCTCCTATAAATACAACTTTATTCCTTCATTCAACATCCAATATAATTTCTCTCATGGTTCTATATATTAATTTTCTATGATGTTAATTGGTTTATTAATATTGTGTTTCTTTTCCATATCATTTTCTGTGGGGGTGATAATTCTAGTAGATCGGGGTAGTCCAAATTTTCTCATTCCAGTCTTCTTATTTTCTATTTTTTTGTCTCATTATAATGATTGGAATTTTCATTGGATTAATTTATTACTAATTTAATGATTTATATTAATGAAATAAAGTGTTGTTAGTTTCTATGTGTTCTATATGTGTATAATGGTACATAATATAACACATTTATTTAGGAAACAAATATCTTTTATAATGTTTGGGTCATGCTCCTTTCTAAATTTTTTGAAGTATTGATGGGCTTGTAGTAGTTGTTTTTCAATATCATTTGATCTATCAATAAAGTATTTAAAATATCTATATTTTTTTTGAGAAATAGATCATGTGATTAGTACATTTCTAACCCTTTTAAAGATGTTTTTGATGAATTCAACAATGTTTTCAGTCATGTGATCATATCTCTTCCCTTCATCAAATTCTAAATATCATTTTATTTGGAAGGCACATCATGTACTTATAGACATCCTCAACCATTCCTCATATTTATTTCAATATTTAAAGGAAAACCTATTGTTTTGGTTTGTATGTTGTAAATGAATTGAAGAAAATTTTAAAGTACCCAATAATATAAAATAAGTGTAATTATTAAATGTGTAGAAGATGTGATCCAACAACTAATTTGATGATTAATAATTTCACATTTTTAGCGTGAATTTTTTTCATACATTTTGGGAAATATGTCCCATGTAGTAATGATGGTAGGAATTGGTGGGTTAGTCAACCAATATCCTTGATATTCACTACTTCCTTGATAATGTGATGAAGATCAGAAATAAGGCATATTTCTTGTCTATCAGTGACATGAACATGATAGAAAAGATATAAACCAACTCCACGAGTCTAGATTGTCTTTATCTACTATTGAAAATGCCAGTGGAAAAGAACATATATTTCTGTCAGGATTGGTTATAATCAAGAGAACTCAATTGCAATTTCCATATAGGAAATTGTCATGCACTTGTATGAATTTTTTTCACTGAAGGAAAGTTACAATTAATGGGAGAAATTCCTAGAATAACTAAAATTGGATATTGTATATACTGACATGATTATTCACCGCATGCTATATTATTTCAAATTGATAATCAATATGGAAAATTTGAACCAATCGCTCATCGAATAAGGTAACACCTAAAATAATGTTTCTTAGTCACCATAAACCTTCCCAATAGCTTTGTGTTTTTCAAGTCATAGCTTATTGTATGCGATTTTGTGTCCATATTTACTCTCTATGTGTTCCTATATTAACTCAACATGAACATCCTGGATAAATCTGATCATACCAATAATAATGAAGAGTATTAATGTTGAGTTAAGGTGTCTATGACCTAGCATCAACCTTAGATTCAAACAGGTGTGTGGTCTATAAATTTTTTAGTTATTCAATAAGTTTATTTTTTGACAAGGGTAGTTCGCAATAAAATCTTTCATATGTCACCATACTCTTGGAATTTTATAGAAAATCTCAATCTGGTAGAGTCATCTTTGAGATAAATGTAATGTGTCCTCACATGGTAATTGTATATAACTGTCTTTAATGTCTCTTTTCTCTGAAATTGTTTTCCAACAAATAATTCATCATCAATACCCACAAAATTTCTTTCTTGGACAATACTTGGAAACTTGGTTTTCAATGTCACCACATCCCAATCAAACTAAAGCACCACCAGTGTAATATCATGTGATGTTTTCACCTATTGTGCATGTTATCTTTTTTTAATCATCTTTCAGCATCATTTTGTGTTCTTTGTCAAATATTTCTTCATCCCCAAAATCATTTTTCTATACTGCCTCATGTTCTTTATCAAATAATTATTCATCCTCAAAATCATCATCATAGGCATCATTGATCGCAACCATAGGTGGATCTTCTAAAACAAAAAATATTGTAGTAACATCTATTGGTAATGTCATTTGAAATTTTTACTCTGCTCTACATGTATTATCTTCACCCAATCTAGCTATAATAATCTATTCTCATGTAAACACATTATCTTCAGCAAATCCATCTTCTTATGGTATGTTTTATTCGATTTGGACAGTATCTTCCATCGTACAAACCTTAACATACAATCTCATCACACTTAGTCTTTCGCTCTCATGATATTTATCATAATCAAGCCTTAAAGCTTCACTATCAATAAAATTATGACATGTGTGATATAGATTGTCTTTAGTTTAAGGGAATCTATAAATGATATGTGATATCTATTTTTTCTTAGAAAGCTTCAATTGATCAAGAATTTTACAGTTAATTGTGTTTATTGAATCACATATAATAAGATTTGTTGATCTTGTAGGACCACTAATATAAGATATCTCGTACTCATCTTCTAATATTTCACTACCAGGATATACAAACGCACACAAGTGTTTCATCATATTTTTGAAACCGTTAATTTAAATTAAATTATAACTGAGATACATACACTATCATTTCCTCAAATAAAACTAAAATAAAATAACTTTAGATGTAAATATTAACAATATAAATTGATTTTACTATTATAATTGTAATTAAATATTATTATTTCGATTATATTTTCTCTAATCAGTAGAAAATAGTCACCGTCTTGCATTTTCCTTTAAAACATTCTTGATATTTTATTTACATGCATTCCTGGTATTGTAATATTTATGTCCCCTATTTGTACAAATCTGATATTGTGTGCGTTTACATCTATATCCACGATACACTATTTTATGTATATTTTCACCATACCCCTTTCCATTCAAAAATTATACATAGTTATTTAAGAATAAATAATAAAGGTCCAGACAATGTTGACATGGTTATAATGTTGTATATTGATATGTAAAGTACAACTCAAATAGAATTATAAAATTCACATATACATAGTTCTTTTTGTTCCTTATATTTCAACAAACATACCTTAATTTTATATTATCCATGCGATACACATCAACTAAACAATTGAAAACCCCATAGGATCATCAACTGTCATTTTACCTACGTAATTAGTTATTAATATTTAATTGAATAACCATGTAATAATTTTTATATACATCAAATATTGTCTAATTGTATGGACTTAATAATTTTTCATACAATAAAATTATTTCACAACTAAAAAAATACTGAAAAAACTATATCATATCGGGATATAACTTCCCAACTATGGTATTTTCATTTTTTTTATTAAATTTTTATCACGTGGAAAGAAATCATAGATAGTTCAGCAGCAATGATATCATTAAATAATATTAAAATTAACCACCATGGAAAACAAATACACACAATCCATAAATAAAGCAGTCCAGTTAAATGTAATCAACGCCCAAATTTGCATCAAATTCAATAAAGATACAACCAAAGGAAAATAAAATTTTTTCTTCCAGTTAGAGAGAGAAATAGCGTGAACCTAATATTTTGGCTATGAAGGAATAGAAAGACCCCATCATAGTCAAAGAGATTGATTGGGGGAGGACTGTAAGTACGATGTTAGAACGAGAGACTAAAGACATTTGCAATTATTTCCCGCTGCATTCAGCCCCTGTATCTGACAATCAAGCTGCATGGTTATCGAGGCCACCACCAAATCCTCCACCATAGATATGTTCAAATGTTTGGAACTTTGGAAATGACAAAAAGGAACCATACGACAAGCTAAGAGAACAAATCATGATGGCAGTGGGAGTTACCTATAGTTTCACTTTCTCACATTGTAGACAAGGTGGTTTTAAGATGGTGGAATTGATAAGTATATGGGTGATAATAATGTAGGATGGGTAAAACTTGTAAATGCTTTGTTAGTTTGTTATAGATTTGTTTGGGGTTGTCTTGAAGGTTCTAGTGGAGTCCATAAATAAGGGACTTATGGGAGATATGCCTTTTAGGGAGATCTTTATCCTTCATTACTCTTCCTCTTCTATTCCTAATACTTCTTCTTCTTCCTTTATTCATCTATCTCTTCTTTTAATGTAATTTCTACAGCATTTATGTCACACCCGGACTTTGACTATTGGTATGTTTTTAATTTTAGTTTTTATCTCACAAGTTTATATTCTTTTTTAATAATTATTTGGTTGAAATACGAGTCGAGATGATATGAGTTTTTCATTTTTTCACTGATAAATGAGAATCATCTTGACATCGCTCGATACGTGGGCAGGGCACAGGCGAAGTCATGTGGCTTCGCCAGTTTAACGCGTGGTCTGCTCGGTATACGGTTGGTTAACTAACCTAATAAAAATAAACTTTTTATAATTATAATTATTATCATCATTGTTATTATTATTATTATTATTCTTAACAATATTGTGATTAATATTTTAATTTGGTTATCATTATAATTATAAAATTATAAAATTTTATTTTTAATGTTTCTGTTATATTTTTATTATTATTTTAGATTAGTTTAAACATTTTTTAGGCTAGTTTAACTCCTTTTTTAGGTTTTTCTTACACTATTTTTTTCCATTTTTTATTTCTTAGTTTCCTATCCTTTTCTCTTTTCTTTTCCTCTTTATTTTTTCCTCTCCCTCACACTCTCTCCCTTGCGTAGTGATGTATCTCGCTCCCCTAGTTCGTTCAGCCTTGAATCCTAGGTGCCACCCCTTTTCTCCTCCCTGTTGTTACTGCCTTTCCTCCCCGTTCAACCATCCCATGATGTTGCGCCTCCCCTCCATTCTACCTCACACCCGGCCGCGACCGCCCATCCTTGCAGCCTCGCTCATCGGACCAACCTTGCACCCAGCCACGACGCCCAGTCACCTGGCTACCTCACCCCACCCTTGTCGAGCGGAAACCCTCACGCACAACAGCCCCATCGAACACTAGGTGTGTCGGAACTTCCTCAGCTGGAGCTCACCTCGGCGGTCCACCCCCTCCCTTGTCCAGCCACATGCACACCTCCCCCAGGTTCCTCTGATGCTCCGACAACCCCTTCCCTTGACTGTGCCTTTTTCCGGTGGCTCTCCCTTTTTTTGATGACGCACAAGACCCGATAGACTCTGTCGACCTCCGGCCGACCTCTAAAAATCTTTTCCATAGGTTCGGAGTCCCTCATTGTTTATCCTTTAATTTTTGAGTGATTTTTGTGGTTAGGTTTTGGTTTTTTTGGTTGATTTTTTAAGCTAATGTTAATTACCTTGTTTTCGGGTCCGTTATGGGTCCCTTACAGTGAAATCGACGTGCGGAGGGAGTTTGGTCAAGTCGCGATACTTTCCCTAAACCAAGGTAGGTTTTTTCAAGTGTAAGGATCATATGATTAATTCTGTTGCTTGTTTAATTTATTTATTAAATTTATTAATTTGTTTTAATGTGCGCAACTAGTTTTTTTTGCAACTTAATGTGTTTTTACTCTTCTGGTAGTGCTTTAGTGAATTTTTAGTGTTTGTTAAAATTATGTAGTTAGTCTTTTAGTATGTGTAGGAGCTATGGATTGTGTTTTGTGGTGTCCTCAATATGAGTCTGGTTATAAAAAGGGGGTTTTTTGTGGGTTTTGATACATTGAGTCATGCATCGCATTTTTTAAAACACTTTTTAATAAATATTTATAGTGTTAAATAATTGTAGTATGGTCTTTAAAAAAAATTCAGCTGTTTATTTTATTGTTTGAGTAGTGAAAGATGAGTTTTGGAAAATCTTTGGTGTGCGTAATGTTTCCAAAGGGGGTTTTTTGTGTGAAAGTGTGGCATAGAATTTAGATAATACTCTTGTGTTTTGTGCATTTGACTTTAACAAGAATGTGGACTTAGAACTTTTGAGCGAAAATGGGAATCCTGGGTACTAGGTTGGAGGAAAAGATATAGTTTTCTAGTGTTACGGGAGTGGCTTTGGCCAAGTCTCACTTAGCTGGTTTGATGATTACAACACCAAATAAACATTGGATGAGGATTGGAGATCAATAGGTTATGGATGTGTTTCCCTACTAGTGGCTTGTGCATGAGAACATATATTATTGTGATTCCTATTTATTTTTTTCACCGAGACACAATGTTTTAGGATCCCACTCTTTCTTTCTTTTTATAGTACCTATAGGACCTCTCCCACTTTGGTGATCTTGGATTACATCACACCCATCATCAGTATACGGTGTGACTTTTGTGTGTCATGAAAGTAAATTTTTTCTATTTTTAAAATAAGTGAAAGTGTATTATTTTTAATGAAGTAAAATTGTTTTAATTTATAAAGGATTTAAAGTGTTTTTATTCTTAAAAACCGCTTTTCTATTAAAGTTAATTTTATTTCAATTGTTTCCATTAGAATTGTTTAAATAGGCATTTATTTTCCTTAGTTAAACATTCAACTACATTATCATTTAATCGTTATATGTGGAATATTTTTATTTGGTGGAATCCTATTGGGTGATTTCTCACACCCTACTTACACCCTTGGGTGTAAGTAGATTTGGTCATGTCAGATGCAGGTAATGGTAAGGAATTTTGAAGTGGTGGTTCATGTTTTTAGCTGGCTACTTGGTGTGTCATTGTGGAGATGGCTTGAGGGTGGTGTCCTCTCTCTTGGTGGAGGTTTTTGTGTTTGTTTTTGGTCACCCTACCATGTGGCATCTCATTTTGGGTTTTCAGTTTAAACATGAAACTCAAATTTTGGTTTTTAGTTAAAGGCACGTTTGGTTGTGACTTTCAGCTTTGGTCTATTTTATATTGTTAGTTGATTTATTTACATTTTTTTATTTGGGTAAATCATTCCCATATTTTATTTTGATACCCATGAACTTGTGCCAGCCTGTGGGGATCAGGAATTCCCTACATGCCTTGATATGGACTGGGTCGGGCGTCGTTTCGGATGGGGACCCAACTTGGTTCGTGACAATTTAATTGAAGTGAAAACTATTATTCTCTCCCTCACTGTTGATTCCTGTTAGCTCATGGATCCAATAAGAAGTTAACAAAATACTTTTAAAACAATATCCATTAAGATGTTGGTGTTTACAAGAAAATAACACCACACTTATCATGTTCTCTCAGGACTCCTAAGACAACACCTGCAAAAGTTTGTGTTGTTATAGTGAGACAGAATTTTCAAAAAATGTCATAATTCAGTTCAAAAAAAGATTCAGGAGTTCATAGAAGTTAAAATGGAAACCATACCTCACAATGAGGTAGGATGCTTTATTTATAGATGAGAAAAGAATTACAATAGATAATGCACACTAATGTGAGACATGAATATTAAAAATATCTAATACTCTTAACACTCACCCTCAAGCTGAGACATATATTTATCATGCCCTGCTTGTTACATAAAAATTAGAAATATGGTACAAGAACCCCTTTTGTGAGAATATCTACAATTTGATCAAAGGTCGTGAACACGGATGAAAGTGATCTTCTTCTTCTCAAAGTGTTCTCGAAAAAAGTGACAATCAACTTCAATATGCTTTTTATGCTAATGAAAGATTGGATTTGTGGAAATCTTGATAGAAACTTAATTGTCACACCAGATATGTGTCGGTTTCATAAAAATATAATTAATCTCCAGTTGAATTTATTATGCCCCAATATTCTATGCAGTCACATGTGTTATGGCACAATACTCCGACTCCGAACATAATTGGGAGACAACCGTATGCTTCTTGCTTTTCCATGAGATCACATTTCCTACAAAAAATACTACAAAATCAGACGTAGATCTCTTAGAAAAGAAAAATCTAGTATAATTTGCATCACAAAATGCCTCAATATCTTTATGTCCATGATCAGAATATAGAAGACCTAAACTTACATTGGGTTTTTGTTGGGGATTCTATAAACTGACTTTGATAACAACACAAGCAATATAGGGTGGAGTCATCGTCAAATACTTAAGCTTCCCAACAAGTCGTCTATATCTCTCGGGTGACGAAAACATCTCGGTGTCAATATGAAGTTATTTTTCTAAAGGTTTGAGGGACGAGTCAACCAAATAAACTTGATTCATTCTAGTCTACTACAAAAGATCAATAATATACTCTTTGAGATAGAAAAAAATCAGTTTATCTGGAGACCTCAATCGTTAAGAAATGTCGTAGTGGACCCAAATCCTTCGTGTGAAAATTCTGATAGAGGATTTCAGTCGATCAATGTCGATAGTATCACTACCAGTAATTAAAAATTCATCCACATAGACTATCAAGATAATGTTTTCTCTTGTATTATTGATGATATAAAACAGAATAATCTTTTATTCTTTGACACATGTCAAATCTAAGCACAATGGTGCAAAATCACTCGAACCAAGAACAAGGTGATTGTTTGAGGTCATACAATGATAAAGAAATGTGAAAAACCCTGAATGACTCCCCTTGAGCAACAGCGTCTAGTGGTTGCTCCATATTAACTTCTTCCTCAAGAAAACCATGAAAAAACATTTTTAACATCCAGCTGATGAAGAGGCAAGTGATAGGAGGCAACAAAGAGATAAATAAGTGAATCGATGTCATCTTGGCTACCTAAGAGAAGGTATCAAAGTAATTGATGTCATGAATCAACTCATAACTCTTAGAAACAAGTCAGGCTTTGAGACATGATTAAGAGAACCATCGGCATTGACGTGCATAATATAGATCCACTTGCAACCAACAACCTATTTATTTGAAGGCAGATGGACAAGATCCCAAATATGTTTGGTTTCAAAGACCTGAAGTTCATCCTGAATTTACTTTAAATAGTCAGGATGTGATTTAACCTCAGCTATAGTGTGTGGTTTCGAGTGAGAAACTAGTATCGTAATAGTGCCAATGGTAGCCACAGAAAAGCCTTGATATGATTTACATGAGTCGAAACCTCTGCGAAACACAAAAGGAAACATCGGTGATAAAGGATTAGGAGAAGATGAATAATTAGGTGTGGTAGCAGCATCCGACCTCGGAGTAGTAGGTGTGCTAGATCGATGAGTATATACCTGACCAAATCATAATCCAAAAACATCACTAGGAAGAGATAGGGTTGGTGGGGTATCGAGAGAATATGCTAAAACAACTTCAAAATCATGAACGACATATAGTGGTGGGAAATCGTGAAAAGAAAAAATTGAGGATTCGAAAAAGGAAACATCAACCAAACTAAGATGACATAAGAATGAAAATATGGAGAGAAACAACGATATTCACACTAAGTTTGAGAGTATCCAACAAAGATGCATTTGAGAGTGTGCACGTCAAACTTGGTAATCGATAGATAAATATCCCGAACATAACACACACATCCAAAAATGCGTAGAGGAAATGAATGAGGTGATGATGATGGAAATAAATAATGAAATGGTGTCTCCCTATGATGAAAAAATGATGGAAGTCTATTTATAAGATAAGTGGTTGTGAGAATGGAATCTCCCTAAAAAATGATTGGAAAATTCTTCTAAAATAAAAGGGCACAAGAAACTTCTAACAGATGACAGTTCATTCATTATGAAACACCGTTTTTATGAGGTGTATCAGGACAAGAAGTTTAATTGATAATTCTATGATCATTAAGAAAATACTGAAGAGGTCTAGATAAATAATAATGACCATTATCAGAACACAACTAGGAAAGTGTGATAGAAAACTAGGTGTGATTTTATGATAATAGGATTGAAACACGGTAAAAATTGTAGAACAATTTTTTAACAAATAGACCCAAGTCATTGGTGAAAAATCATCAATGACAATAAAAAAATATCGATAAGGAAATTTAGATATACTAGGACCAATTCACCATATATCAAAGTGAACCAAATGAAAAGGAGTGGATGTGTGGGGGATTGCTCAGGGAACATAGGTGACATGATGATGTTTTTAATAATGACAGCACTCACGGTTAAAAGGTAGAAGAGGACCCAACACTAGAAAAAGTTTATGAAGAATGGGGGTATGTGGATGACCAAAGTGATAATGAAGTTGAAGGGCATGAGAAGAATTGGCAGGATAAGTAAGAGTTGGGGCTGAGTCAAGCATATACACACCACCCTAAACGTGTTCACTACCAAACACCAGAGTCGTCGAGTCCTCTTGAAATATAACCAAAGTAGGTGAGAAGATGGTCTGGGACTATAAATCAAATGCAAGTTTACTAATAAATAGTAAATTAAAGGGAGAACTGGGAAAAAAATGCCACATTAGATAGTTTTAAGGCAGACATAATCATAAAACTCCCATAACCAACAATATGCACTATTTGACCATCAAACATGGTAATATCCCCTCGAGTTGAAATTGAGTGATAGGACTAAAGAACACCTGCATCCCCGATGATATTCTCTAATGTATCAGAGTCAAGAACCCATTAGATGGACCTTTGATATATACATGCTGCTGGAGGATCACCATGAGCAACAGTGGCATTCGATGTTGTCATTAGGTTATAGAAGACCAAAAACAGAGGGTCGTTGGGTGCTAAAAATTCATGTTGAGATAGTGATGAAGGTGAAAAAATGATAGAAAATGGGTGTTAATCTTTATCTCATGTGATCAATAATTGTAGAGGAAGTCAGGATTGTTGGTGCTAAAAATGCACAGCCATAACATCTGGGTATCAATTAGGTCATAGAAGAAAGAGAATCATGGATAGTAGAGGGGAGAAGTTGTGTTGTTTGGTGCGTTTCACAGGGAGAGGTGATTGGCTAGAGGGGTCGCACAAGGAGAGGTGATAAGATAGTGGTTGCTACACAGGTTGGGGTGATTGGATGGAGGGATCAGTGCATAGGGAGGGGCAACGTGCATGAGGCGTCACACAAGAACTGTCATGCATGAGGCGTCACACAGGGAGCTACTGCGCAGGGAGGGGTCGTCGCAATGGAGGTGCAGACATGCACATGGAAGAAGGGACAATCACATAGTATGTTAGGAAGAAAGGAACCATCACACGGGAGGTGAGATGTGCAGGGAGGGGAAATGGGAAAATGGAGGCACACGCTAACCTTCCTCTGATTCCATGTTGAAATAGAAACTGTACCTCACAATGAGGTAGGATTCATTATTTATAAATGAGAAAAGGAGTACAATTGATAGCTCACACTGATGTGGGACATTAATATAAAAAATATCTAATTCTCTTAACAATAGATATATTATAATAATAATTAAAGAAATTTTTGTGTCTCTGGCATTAGATCAACCATTTTAAGAGGGTGGGATTGTCTCTCTCATTCCTTGATAAGAGGAAAAATTACAATTTCCATGGAAATCCCAGTTTTCCAGGAAACACGCCTAGATAAAAGAAAACTCCCAATTTTTCTTTATATTCACATTGACTGGCTGCAACCAAATGAGGCCTCAACAAATCATTGTGTATTTATGACTGAGGTTTTACTTGGTGCTCTGGGTTGCATCTGCCAATTATAGCTCAAAGAGTCTCTCCCATTCCCATCAATAACCAAACACTTGCGGCCGTAGGTTTAGACCCGGTCATAAATGTCTAGATAGGGGTTTAAAATCATTGGTCTTGTAAAGCATAGAGCCATAAGGGGGTGGGAATGTATTGGAGGAAATGGAAATTGGATCCCTTTAGGTGTAAGATGACATGTAAATCTTTTTTCAGTCAGTTATCTCAATGGGGAAGGGCTTGTATCCTCCAAAACAATATTGTTGGAAGGGATAACAGATGGGATATCAATTCTGGTATTAATTAAATGATGATCCGGGCATAATTAGTTTGTAGGGGTTGTGATGGGAACCAAGGATTTCAGGTAAAACCTAAGAATGAGAGCTCAATGTTCAGCAATAGGCAGACTTGTAAGAGTTATTTAATAAGAAAATATATAAGTCCTTCAATAACCTTACAAAATGATTGAAAATATATAATATCCTAATGATATTCTTGTTAAACCAATCTACTAAAAACAAAAATCATACTGACAAGGTAGTTTTAACAATATAATACCAGGTCATACCCATCTTAACAAAATACTATTCTCAATATTAGGATTGAGGGTCTTGTTGGAAGTTTTTTTTAACACACCACTAAATCATTCCACAAAAATTCTATCACAGTGATAGTGCTATGCATGTATTCATAAGTTCACCGTCCTAATAAACTATATCAGGCTTATAATCTGCAGGGTTCTTTTCATGTCTTTGGAGAAAATTGAAACAGTCATTTGAGTTCTAAATCTAAAAAGTCTGCATGAACCAACATAGCCAATTAAAATAATTAAGTTGATAAAGGAATCCCATAAATTGTAGGGACAACTTGCACTTCCTAAAAAAAGAAAAAGAAATAAGTAGAATCATGTGAACAATAATATACATAATTCCTAAAACATTCTACCCTAGAGGAAAATACTATAAAGAATTCCAACAAACATGGAATTAAAAAAATTGTGCACCTTTCCAACTTTTCTAGCTTCCAATGATTCCTTTTCAAGGATAAAGATGACCCCCTGCTTTGAGGTGGCTTCAGATGGGGCAACCGTAATACTAGGAATTTCATCCATTTCCCCCTCCTCCTATTCAACACTCTCTTATATATCTTCATTTTTGTGGTTCATCTCCATCCACGGGCGCTTCATCCCCTTGGATTTGTAGGCCCATACCATCTATGAGAACACGCTCCAGTAGAGACGGGTGTATCAAATGGAAGAACATGACAAAGTATGGAGGTGAAAGGAAGTCGACTAAGCCTCTCTTGAAACTATAGTGTCAAATAATGGTGTTCGGATTTTCTAAAACATAACAAAACCATTGGTAACCAAACCAAACCAATAAATTAACCGAACAGAGTGTATCATGAAAAAATGAGGTACTAGGAGTATAATGGCGTTCAATCTTAAAAAATAATTGGGATTTCAATAAATACATATAATATAAAGGAAAGTACAGAAACATGTGACCATAAAAAAAGATAAAAAAATTAGTAAACAAAATTAAAAAACTTTAGCTGGTTACGAGGTTCTGGAAAGAGAGATTTAGGGGGAAGGGTGGAAAAAAAGAAAGAGAAAAAATGACTTATTTGCTGGAAGGAGCAAGGAGGGATACTTCATGTTTGGTTCACTTCCACAATGCATTGCCACACACTCAACAAAACCCTAATTGTTTCCTCAATGCAGAACCCTATGATCAACAAAATACAATATCCAGGCTCATATGAAATAAAAAAATAATAACACTAATACCAGTTCAATTCCAAAAACAAGAGATAATTCATAGATAAAGGACTAAAATCAACAAACCCAAAAGAGAAAATCGACTAGTAATCCGAAGGCAGCTATTTGAAAGGCTTTTAGCACACTCATAGACAAAGATAAGGATAAAAAATAGTGAAAGGTTGATTGCTCGGATAAAGAATAGAGAGGTTCTATTCACAGCTAAAGGGGAGGCAGACACTGAGTGTAAGAGAGAAAGGTGGGATAGGGGTGGGAAAAGAAAGGATTTGTCTTAAGTAAGGAGATGAGGATATTCTATCCATGGATATATATACTGAGGTGAGTAGGGGTGCTTAACGAGATGGACCAGTGCATACCAAACCAAAGCTCGCATTTTACTGGCCAATAAATGGCCAACCCATTTAAGCAGACATTAAATGTAGGCTAAAAAAAGTCCAATCTGTGGAAAGGACTGGCCAGCGGGCCAACCCGCATTGCATAGAGATATTTCAAAAAATTTCCAACGACCAAAACATTTACATATCATCCACAATTCATTTTTAATTTAAGAAATAATTTTTCACTACTTATTGGGAGGAAAAATAAAGAACTAAAACATACAAATTACACATATAAACCACACGAAAGAAATATGTATTTCATAACACCAATAGAAAACAACCAAACTAAACACTATTTATGACATAAAAAGTAAAAAAGACTTGTAAATATTTAATTCAAAACACATTGTTTCCCCATTGCAACCAATATAATGAAAATTAAACATACTAATAGATAAAATTATCATAACACATAAGAAAATTTTCCACAGATAAAAACATGTATGATATTTCATTAAAAATAATAAATTAAACTTAAAATGAATTAAATTAACCAACAAAAATATCAAACAGACATGTTCTCATGTTAATGTTGGAATACTATATCAAACAAAATTAAATTTGGGGACTCAAATAAAATCAATAAAACTTTCAGACCAAATAACAATCAACAAATAATATAAATAAAAAATAACATTTTTTTAAATACATTCAATTAGACAACTATTTTATTTGACCATCAAATACAATCAACATAAAAATACTAATTATTGAGAATGAAATAAGAACACCTCTTTGAGAAAGAGGAATGAGCATATACTACCATGACTGGAAATAAGGAATCACGACACTGTATCCATCTCAAAAAATGGAAAATAAAATTAATTGGGATTTAATAGAAACAATATACTGAAAAAAATAAGAGAACACAAACTATATCTAACATGGAGAGGTGAATGGAGGGGTAAGGTAATAAAAAAATATTAATGTTTTTTAGATGAATTCAGGCAAAGAGGAAATCTCTAAATAGTTTTGGTAGAAGAAGTGAGGATTATGTAGGTATGACGGGATGGACCACTATAATATGAGAGGGAGCATCAAGTTGGTGGAAGAAGGGAAGTGAGTCGGAGAGGCATGAAATATCTAGGTGGGAGATAGAATGATGGAGATAGTGGGAGGAGGGAGTGGGGGAACGTGGGACTACGTGCGATGTGCGAGGGAAGTGAGGGGAGGTGTCGTTTTGTAATATGGTTTGTAAAAAACTAAAAAAGGTGGGGGTATGCAATGAAAATCAATCAATATTTTTTAATTTCATGTTATGACCATAAATCATCATTTTCCCAAATAAAAATCTATCAATATTTATAAAAATAAATATAATTTTGTACAGGGAAGCACATAAAACACCAAAAAAATAAATCTATTTATTTTTATATGAGAAAAATTATTTGTTTTTGTTTCATTGAAGTGATTTTTAAGATCCTATAAAGTCAAACCATCCTTGTGAAATTCAGTATTGAATTAATCACCTATATCAAATCGTTCTTGATTAAATTCATGTTCTAAATCTCCAAGTGGGAGATGGAATGACAAATACAGTGGGAGGAGGATGTGGGGGTGTGTGGGTATCTGTGTGATGTGCGAGGGAAGTGAGGGGAGCTGTCATTGTTTAATATGGCTTGAAAAAAACAAGGGTGGGGGGGGGGGTTAATGAAATTCAATCAATATTTTTTAATTGCAAGTTATGACCATAAATCATCATTTTCCAAAATAAAAATTATTAAATATTTTTAAACATAAATCTCATTTTGTACATGTAAGCGCATGAAACTCAAAAAAAATCAATCTAATTTTATTTATAAGACAAATATTATTTATTTTTGTTTCATTGAGGGGATTTTTAGGATTTTCTAAATCAAAACCATCTTTTTGAAATTCAATGTTGACTCTGTCACCTATATCAATTCTTTTTTGATCGAATTCATGTTCTAAATCTCTAGGTGGGAGACGGAACAATGGAGAGAGTGGGAGGAGGGAGTGGGGGAATGTGGGACTACAAGTGATGTTCAAGGGAAGTGAGGGGAGGTGTCATTGTTTAATATGGTTTGTAGAAACAAAAAAAAGTTGGGTCAATGAAAATCAATCAATCTTTTTTAATTTCACGCTATGACCCTAATTTGTCATTTAAAAAAATAAATCTCTTTAAAAATCAATCTGATTTTGTACGGGGAAGCACAGAAACCTAAGAAAATCAATCTAATTATTTTTATAAGACAACAATTTTTTTTTCATTGAAGTGGTTTTTAAGATCCTCTAATGCAGAATCGCCTCTATGTAATTAAATGTTGACTTCATCACCTATATCAAATATTTCTTGATCAAATTAATGTTTTCAATGTATCTACAAATAATATGTTAAGTAAAATTTCAAACAAACTTCATTGACTAAAATGATAGTAAGTTTCAATAGTTTTAAATGCATGATTCATGTCCATTATCTAGTTGCATAATTTAATTTCATTTTTCATTTGAAAGTACTAAAATTCAAACTGAAATGAATTCGCATATAAAACAATGAATTATACATTATAAGTTAGGTATAATAGGTATCAATGCAGGGTATATGCATGTAACTATAGAAAAATATATTATGCACATAACTATAGAAAACTATATTATGCGAAAATCTATAGACATCTATATTATAAAGATGGAACCCATTATGCATAATATATTTAATAGTATTGGATGATCACAATGCAACAATAAATGGAGAACAATTTTAATGATCATAGTGCATATAACCTTATAAAGTGATACTAGAATTTTTTTATTACAAGTTAAATAATAGACAAAAAATATTTTAATTCTCTTTATTTTCAAAAGGGGTATATGTGTTATGATCAAACAGAAACACATGGTTTAAAATTGAACGGTTTGTTTAAAAAAGAGTTTAAACCTACTTAAATAAAGGGAATTAAAATGTATAGTTCGTTTAAAAAGAGTTTAAACCAACTTAAATAAAGGGAATTAAAATGTAATACAAAACATTCAATAAAATAAATGTACATGTTAAATAATAGGTATGAAATATTTTAATCTTCATTATATGGTAAATAATATACATAGGTTGGTTAAAAAAATTAAACCAACAGAACTACAATACATTGAATGTACTTGTGCAAAAAAAAAACATGTGGTGAATGTATTCTTTGTAAATATGTTTTCAATTTAGAATTGAAACATACAAGGAATTAAATATTTCATATCATTGGTTATGAAAAATAAAATGTTATAGAACTTGAAATAGATCATTAGGATGTTTCATCATAAGGAACAACCTATAAGTAAATAAAATTTAAAGTTAGGCCCCAAAAATAACTATACATGTTATGTGATACATGATTTAATGACGTACTTTGAGTTTGTTTAAAGAGTTCTTGAAATATCTAATTTGTTCCACATTATCTATAATAAAGACAACATTGAAAGAATTTTGTTCTAATGATTGTTGTCTGTTTCGTATATTGAATTCTAACACTTCAACATCAACAAGAATAGTTTGATATTTGAATACATATAGGTTATCAAGAAATCTAAAATCATAATTATCGTACATTTTAGATAATTGCTTTCATTACAATTTTTACATCCATAAGAAAAGAATATATGAATATTATTCAATTTCCCGAATTAGTATATCTCTTAGCTCTAAACTTTTTTTTGATATAAATTTCATAACCTTCTTTTTCAAAGAGGACGATCGCGATATATATATCATTATCATTGATTAGTATTTTGACTTGGTATATAAGAGAATAAAGCATTAATGTTATACCAAGATTAAATTTATATCAAAGATGTCATAAATTGATATTTTTCAATGAACCGTTCAATGTCTCAACAAATTATGTAAGAGAGAAATGTAACTTGTTTTAAATTATAATAAACAATTTTTTTATAATTATTAAAAATATATTCATTATGTTGGGTGTAAATTACAATTACATTATTTAAAAGTGAATAATCATTGAAAACTACACAGTGATAGTCAGAAAATGTCATAAAAATTGAATATAAGCATGGGAATTTTGGGATATTAGCTTGGAATAGTTAAAGGAGGTGATGCATTACAGTTATGACGCCAAATGTTTCCATTCAAGTGAACTACATTATTTTTACAAGAAATTCATGGTTCATAATACTTGCTGTTGTTATATTGATTTTTTTTCACTATATCCACTGATGTGAACTTTGTAACCTATAATCTATGAAATTCATCATTAATGTGTACCATGTTATAACTGTGTTTTTGATGAGTCAGGAGTAAAAATTTAACTGCCACTAATGAAATCCGTTATTGAACATTGGTGCATGATATAATTTCTACTATTTTTTGCTTCTTACTAATCATCTGGATTAGTTTTCCAGAAGATATAGAACTTTTATAGGATGGTGTTTTCACGTTTTCACATGTTTTTTAAGTATTTTAATTATTCCAATGAGTAAATAATGTTAATAAAATTTCAAAAGAAACCGTAGCAGTAATTTAAGAAGTTTGAAGCATGAATATGTCAATGTAGATGTAAATTTTGAAAAGTTACCATGAATAGCAGCTTAGTAGTAATACATAATCATATAGTTAGTTAAAAATGATAGATAGTATAAAAAATAAATATTCTAATCCGAGATGAGTAAAGAAAAATGATCAACTCTTTCTAAAGTAATGCGCTATAGGAATTTTTGTATTGAGTGGAAGATCTATTGAATTCATATTTTTGGTAACAATTACCATGTTTAAACAAAGTTAAATGAGATTTAATAGATAAACATTACCACATTTTTCTATAGGAATTTGATATTTAATATTTAAGAAATATAGATAGAACATAATGATGAGTCGCTTTGCATGCTCAAGTTACATGAATGAAATTTTAATTGGTTGAGTTTCATCTTTCAAAATTATTGTAATTAGTTCTCCAAATACATCCCACAAAGTGAAACTGATATTTATTCCTCTATAACATTTAATTGAAAATGTAATATAAAATCAATTATAAAATGTTTCGCTGATTATGTTTGAAAATTGAAATTCAAATTACCTATCATCAATTAGAGTTAGTTGCATTCTCATGTTATTTTTCCCCATGATTTGGTTGGATAATGATGATGCCACATTAATATAACATATAATATAATATTCCAATTAAATAAAGTCTAATATAAAATAAAAAAAATGATAAATAAAAAGAAATTTTACCTATGATAAATTTCTCAGGCACCCTGCTTTGTTTGATGTCATCAGATGGAATGAAATTGAATATGAAATGGTATGGTTTCATGTCAAAAGGTTTTATATGAGTTTTTGAGTTAAAAATGATTTTGTACTCATGATGACTTGATAAATAATTCCCTTTTATTTTCAATAATATGAATGTTATATATCACATAACACAATACTTCTGGTAGAATATTTTTTCACTTTGTTATAAGTTGTTGTCAACTAATTTTTTCTTGAATGGTTGTTTCATACAAATTTTAACAGCACTCATATGTTTAATATAATAGTGTAGATAGTGATAAATAAATTGAATTGAATATTTATTTGAATAATGGTTGGTGTAAATTTAATGTTGATATATATTTTCATTAGGATTTCAAGAAATGTTGAAATAAACAAAACAAATATTGGTTAATAATATATATGCATACTCAGAGGTATGTACAGTTGCACGAGAACTTCAAAGGCATGTGCATTTTCACGAGATGTAGAAGTGTAATTTATAGTATGTGTAACAACTTAAATGAAGAAATATACCATGTGAGATACAATGTACATATTTGGATGCATACTACAAGTATCTATTAATTTTAGTAATATACTTGGTGAAAAGTACTTCATATGCATACCTATGAAACAAATATTGATCAAGCTTCCAATTTACATATCAATTTCATAGGCAGGTGTGTGCAGTAATATACGCATAGAGTATGCATAATTTAATTTTTTTCACATATTGTATGCAATAAAGAGATGTATATTGGACATGTCTATTAATTACAGTAATATATTACTGTAATTAGGTTAATTATAGTAATATATTACCATAATTAAGTTACTTATAGTAATATACTCTATGGTAATTGCAATATTCAAACCGGTATACACAGTACATTTTTATTCAGATGTATACTATACATATCTTTTGGTTTAAACTGCAATTAAGTGAAACATGCATAGTTATATTTTTTCTTAATCAACTACATGTGAATTTTCAGCATGCTTTACCTGCCCACCTATTGTTCATCTTCATATTTATATCTATTTTCTCTATGAATTACATGTATGCATACTCTATGAGACAAGATGTATGGAGTAATATATTCATGTAAATTTTGGTGAGATACAATGAATGCACTAATATACTCTGTGAGATACAATGTAAATTTCAGTGAGATACAATATATTCCTATACATTTCAGTGAGATGCAATATATTTCTGTACATTTTAGTGAGATGAATTTTAGTGAGATACAATATATTCTATGACATATAATGAATGTGGTATTAAATATATGAGATACTATATATGCCATAATATATATATATATATATATTGTAAGATACAATGTATTTAGTGTTAAATCCATGAAAAGTAATACATTTTAGTGACATACAATGTATCCAATATTACATGTATGTATGTTATGTGAGATACAATTTATGCAGTAATATATTCCTATACATTTCAGTGAGATGCAATAAATCTATGAGATACAATGTATGCAGTAATATATTTCAGTAAATTCTATTGAGATACAATGTATGTAGTGAGGTACAATGTATGATTTATTAATACAATGTATGTAGTGAGATACAATGTATGCAATTGGATACATTCCATCGAGATAAAATGTATTCTCTATGAATACACTGTTATTTCATGTGATCTATCAATTTTCCTAATAAAATATTAACATATATAGTATTATTTCAAGTGTTTTTCTTAAATTTCATACATGCAATACATAATTATAACATACATCTGTTAGTTGACAGTAAAAATTAAATGATGCACAATATAACGATTAACTAATTAGAAAACATATATAAACATCATGCTTAATAAAATGTATACCATAGCTTAGATTTTAATATTTAGAATTATCGATGTAAAGCTATAATATCTAACTCACATTTTCATCAGTAAATAGTAAATCAATGATAACTATTTAATCTTATAATTTTGATTACTTTGGAAACCATATTTGAATGATGTGTACTTCAATTTTCAACGTTTCATCATCTTCAATGGAAATTTATTGCAATTGAGTGTCCAAATGGTCCATTTTAAATAAATTTCATTAATAATGAAAGCAATAATTTTTTAGTAAATATAGAATCATTATGAAATGAGTAACATAAAATAAAAAAACATGTTAAAGCGATAAATTTTCATAAAATGTAATAGTTAAAATTTCTTTATACCTAATGTCAGTTTTGAAAGATTTATTTATAAACAATGTTAGCTTTATTCCTCAATGGTTTGTTATCGTTGTCACATATTAGAAATTTCAAACCTCTCTTGTTTTTTACTCTAGATATTTCTACATATAACTAACCATGAAAAAAAATAGTTTATTATAAGTATATTCCAACAAAATAAATATATTGTCCTTGAATTTTGATAATAGTCATTGAAAATGAAATAGTTAAAGGATATTATCCCATTTAAAGATTGAATGGACACATAGAATCTGAATGAGTTGTATTTAATCTGGTTATGAATGTTTGTTTTACGAAATGAGTACCGGTTAGAATCTGATCTCTGATTACATGATCTCCCAAATTCATGACTATTAATCATGTCCCAATAAAAATTCCATAAGACTGGTCTACATTTATCAATAACATAATTGGTACTCCCACTCTAAGAATTAATTTATAACATGGAAAAGCAGAGATATTGATTCCATTTATAATGTCTAGTGTATATGTGTTCTCTAGTGTGTCTCTATCTAAATATTCTTTGCAGAATGAATCAAAATTGGCATAGGCCTTCTCTTATAATGAATGATAGCATGAAATCATTCAACTGCTGTATAACATCACATGTTGGTGCTAAAATATCTTGTTCTTTTAAGTATTATGGATCATTGTACTTCATAGATAAATAGGGGTATGTTCTTTTAATAATAACATAAACTATGTTTTGAAATGAAGTAAGTATACAACCTTCTGGAATGTGAATTTCTGTCTCACCATATGTTTGATCACCAAAAACGCCATCACCTATTTTCATAATCCATCTTGAAAAATATTAGAGTTCAAAAGAGTACATAGAGTTCTTAGAGTAAAGTAGTATCATGTTCACAGGGAGGTGAATAACATGATAATGTTTCCATAGATAATATGAATTTAGACTTGAAAATACTATATCTCTTATATTCCCACAATGTACTACCGATAGAATCTACTAAAAATATCCACAAAAGATAGTTGTTTTTCCACCAAATGATAGATAAGAAGCATGTAGGATCTTTGTTGACATTAATTTCCTCAAGGTATGATGCAAATATTCAAAGCAATACTTGTGTACCATTGGTGCCTCATCCTAAATAATTAATTTTTTTTCTATTTAAATGTTCAACCAATTAACTTCTTTACTGTATGTTTCAAGTTGATTTGTCTATAACAAAAATTTGAATACAAAAGAGAGAGTGTGTTGTTCTCCCATCAGGAAGCAGCAAGGATGTTATACCAATTAAAGCTACAACAAGTTCAATATGTCCCTTTGAGTGGGGTTGTGGAAATATTATTTTCGATATGAAAGTTTTATTTGTGCCTCCACATCCATGTGCAAAGAAAACACAGCTGGTGGGAGTGTTTGATTTATTAATAATTTTGGTTAGCACATTTTCTTGTTCATTGGTCCGATTTACATTTATAATAGAAAATTCTTCTTGAAGTTTGTCCTTATTATAATTTTTTTCTTGATGAAATCAATTTATTTCCAATGAATATAGTAAATGAATCTTGAAGAGGCATAGGAGGATAATCATTCAATTATCTTCCATGGGAGTGAAGCATGTTGTCAATATCCAATAATGAATATTGTTATAGTTGATGATCTGTGATATATATTTATTTTATCATAAAATCTTGTTAGATATGAATAAAATATGTATTTCTAAAATAATTTCTATCAAATAAGGGAAGAAAAAATACTTTCAAGGTGAGACTCAGGATATAGAAACAGGATAAAGTAATACATTTAAATTTATAATAATGAGTTAGTTATGTCAAACAAAGTAATATGTTTTGGTTATAACATACTGTTTGTATTTCTGTGAATGAGTTAGTGATTTATTTTAAAAAGAATAAAATAGAACTTGAATTTATAACAATAAATTATTTCAAAAAACATATGTAAAATGTTTATAAAATCCAATTATACTGCATGTATCAGTGGGAATATAGTTTGTAACTCTATGAATTCTTTCATGAAATGTTAATTAAAGTATCTATGGAAAAAAATATACTTTCTCAACATATAATTAATGAATATTATAGTAGTGTAAAGAAAAATAATAATTTTTTTTCATATCATTAGTGTTTATACCCAACATACAACATATGCACAAAGTATTAAGTTAAATAATTAATATATATGATTACAATCAATAAATATTTTGATATAGATAAACATTTGAAGGTTCAATTATAGACATTATATGCTTTAAATGAATATTTACAGCACTAGAATCCATTTTAAAACCGAAGAGGATAATTTGGACAATACCTGAAATGCATACAATTGCATGGACTTTGGGAAAGATAAATGGATATTCTATGTTTAATTATTTAGATAAATAAAAAATAGTATGAATATAGTATATATACCAGTAGTAAAAAAATGTAAATAACATGTTACGTTGATTGTGTCAGATAAAAACATAGTTATTGACTATATACAAACAAGAGTAAACATATACACAACAAAAATAACTTTTGAATACGAATACCCATATAATTTTAATATTTTTTAGTGTATATATAGTTATAAGTTCTATTGTGAATGCAGTAAATTAATGAAAAAAATGATAAGAATATGAAAATGGGAACTCTTTTCATTATCTAACTTAGAGTTATTTCATAAGTAAATATAAAAAGGAAAAAGTAATATAGTATTATAAAATTCATATACCTTGTAATTGTAACATGTTTTTTTGAATATATTTAATATCTTTAGAAAATATTTTATAGCTGCTACTCCATAAATGGTCTGGTCATGGAACAGTGGTTGAGAATAATAAGTTAGAAAACAACGCCTGTAAGGAATTCCTCATTTCAAAAATTTAAGTATCTGTAATAGCCACATTGAATTGTGTATCATCACTAAGTAATCCCAAAGCATAATAGGCGTCTTAAAAAGTGTGATAGATGATATTATTGATTTTCAAGATATCATTAAAATAATTCGGACCTCTAACTTTAAGTAGAAAAATTTTAAGATAATATAACTTTCCAATTGTGGGAGGAACATAATTAAATGTACTAATATAAAATGCTCACTTTCTGGGATATCATATTCATTATTTATTTTGGAAAATAAATTTTTTAGTAAATCCAATATATGTGATATTTAGTGCTTTAGGGTAAGTTGGGTTTGCTTCGAACCAAGTAGTAAACATTGTTTAGGAAATTTCTATTTTCGATAGGATGTCATCAAGATTGGATCCATCATAATAAGTAGTTTCTTCACCATGAAAATGGAAGTAAAATCTCTAAATTAGTGGAAACTTTAATTGTATTTCATAACCATATATTCTCCAAGATTACTCACACGGTGGAATATATTGACAATCATAGTAAATTTTATCTCATATACCCATTTTTCACTTTCCTCTATATTTTTTGTTCCATATAGAGAAGATGTGAATTAGTCATGCCCTTTTTTGATGTATTTAAACAAATACTTTATTGAACATAACTAATTATATGTTTTATTTTTGAGGTGATCTTGGTATTTAACCAAAAGAGCTGAATTATAAGGGAAAACATAACAATTGTCTTGTTTAAGACCATTCTTTGATACCGTTCGACCACTTTCTCATCATCTGTATGTAGAATATCCATCCTCGTCCAAACTTGAATACTAAAAAACATTTTTGGAAAAAACTTTGACCACTTAAATTTTTTTCATGAAAGGTAATCATGGGTTATTAGAACCACATTGTCCATGAATCATGTAGTTTTTTACACATGCATAAAAAAGAGGTTCATCTCTTTTATCTGATATTTTTATTAAAAGTATCTGATTTATAGAATCATTTATTGATATTTTATATTTACATTCAAGGAATATAGGTATATGGACATGAGACAGACCACATTTTTGAAATTCAATGGTGTGTGCACCTGTACAAAGTGGTAGATCAATGTTACTTTTATTTATTTTTTAAAAAGGCTATAATGAAATATTGCAATGCATTTAAAGATAAAAAATGATACATGTTTGATACTTTCCAAAAAAAACCCATCTTTTAAATATTTCATTAAATGGCCAACCTTGACATTGAAAACCCTTGATAATATTTTGTGTAAAATCCATTGGATAAAGGTTCTGACTTTTAAGAAATCGTGTAATGTCAGGATAACATGGGTTTCATGTGAAATTGAAGAACGAATCTATATATCCTACGTAGTTACAAATTTTCATTTCATCATGATAATTTTGAATCATGTATCTTGGTCTACTAGAGAAAGATAAATAAAAAATAATATGTTTTGTTTAAAGTGTAGCATCACACTCACCTCTTAGGTAAGCTTCTTGAAAACCACTATATAAATCAACTCTTAATTTTTTTTATTAAATTTAATAAAGGAAAAAAGTTGAGATTCAACAATTATATATACATTAACAAAAAAATGTTGTAAGATTCATCTTGAATATAAGAGTATCATGCGTTTATTTGGTCTGAATTGAAGCTTTCATGAAATGTACTCTCTCATTGTTACTTCGTGAACTTTTGATGTTATAGAAGATGAATTGTGATAAACATTATTATAATACACATCTTTACAAGTGAAAAATAATATGGGATATTACAACTGAAGATATAGATGATGAGTTTCATCTATACATTGCAAGTCACCTGATCATGTTTGTATGATGATATTTCTTTCCTCATTAACATCTTCAATATCATCAGGTATTAGAATAAATATTTTCGATGATGTTGGAAAGTTATATGTATGTGAATCTATTCCCCTTCATCTATTGGACCTAGATTCAACTTTGGGATAGAATTTATATTGAATAAATTCATTAATGTTTTTGAAGTTTCAATGGAAAAATAACAACTGAGAGGGGGGGGGGGTTGAATCAGTTGTTCACATTGATAAGATTCAATACTTTTAAAAAACATAACCACTATAATATGTTATGATATATTTTCTTATCATATTTTTATAAATAATCATGCATGAAAATTTGGAAAAAATGTAAATCAGACAATATTTACAAGGTTTGTCCTTAGTGTGAGAACATACATCCTTGTCATAGCCACTACCATGGGTTTATGGAAATCAATTATTAAGAAGAAGGGAATATAACTCGTTCCAACTCCCATCAGACACATTCTATCTCCCTATAGAAAGGATTATACTGAATCCTGAAAATTTACAAAGTTTCTTACAAAACAATTGATCAAAAAAATGAATAATTATTTGTTCAATTTTCTCCACAAAATCTCATTCTAGATATGATTTTTTTGGATCAAATTCTCTCAATTTGATGAGGTCAATACGATACTCCCTTAGTCAATCTGCACTTATCAAACTCAACCTAAATGCTCACTGTGATCTTCCTCAGTCCGATTAACATAATATGATGAAATCAATATGATGAACCCATTCTCAATCTGTAAAACTCAAACTCTGCTAAATCATTCAATACAATCTTCTCAATACGGTGTTACTCAATCTAATTATCTTGTCTGATAAATAAAACCATTAGGTTTCAGATATTCTTCAGAGATCTCAGTCCGGAAAGAACTTTCACTTGAATTCTTCATCACTCTTCCTTTTCTGGTTATATAGAAGTTTCAATGATTGAAATATATGAGAAACTATTTATAATAAACTCAAAAAAATAAAATCAATAAGATTGAAAACATTACCCACTTCCTCAATTTTTAAAAACTCAGAAAAACACTCATTTTTAATCATCAAATTTGATTTCTTCAATCCTCCTATAATTTATCCAAGATTTATAAAAAATTGAATTTTATGTTTGAACTCTTCAACTCTTTATATAAAACTTTCTAAATCTTCTTTTTAAGTCTTCTTTTTAATCATTTCATTACGACTTCCATTCCTTTCTTAGATATTACAATTTGTTGCCTTATAAACTCTCTATTTCATTCTTAACTCATTGCAATTTATATTTCTTTATCAGCTCATTATGATTTGTTTCCTTCTTAGCTCATTATGATCCCTTTCTTTCTCAACTCATTACAATTTCTATTTCTTTCTCAGATCATTATGATTTCTTCTTCTTTCTTAGTTGATTAGGATTTTTGTTTTTTTCTCAGCTCGTTACGATTTCAATTTCTTTCTTAGATCATTACGATCCCTCTGTTTTTATTGGCTCATTACAATTTCTATATCTTTATCAAATCATTACGATGGAATTATTTACTCTATAACTTTTAAATTCTTCAAAATTTACAAGCATTAAACATTCTGATATATTACAACTTCTGAGTTCGGTACTTCTGGAAACGATACAATATTTACAATTCCTAAATTTCTTAAAAATATTTTATCATGAGTATTTTTCATGATTTATTATAACTTCATGATTAGAAACTCATTATCTGACTTATTTTGAAAGTTTGAGACCTTTCTATCTCCTAACTTCACTTTCTTCAAAAAACCTCTTCAACATCATTACGCATTCCATTCTTAATATATCAAAATTGAGTTAGAAATACTATTTATAGAAAACAAAAAAAAATCTTCCCCTTTATGTTTGGGTTTGAACAATCAGAAACATTAAAATTTCATAAAGAACTCATTATGATGGACTGGTTCCAATTCCAAAAAAACAAAAATAGTCTTATACAAAAAGTTTGGTTGTTAACAAATAAAAAAACATTGTAAAAACAATTTATCACAAAGGTTCTTCAATCCCCCCTGGATTTGTTGAAAACCCTTATTAAAAAATTTTCAAACTATCATAATTTTTTCTCAACTCAACTTTTGTAAACAAATAATGTTTTTTTACTTTTATCAAAACCTAGACTTTCTAAAAAGATAGTGTCTTGACACCACACTACTATATTAATTAATGTTTTTTGAGGAATTAAATCCCTCAGTTGAAATTAAATTTTGTGGACATGTAACGATATACCCACCTCACTTTTATCTTTTCCTATAAATTTTAATTTTCTTCCCCCATTTTTTGATAACCAAAACATAAGATTCATAAAATAAAGATAAGTAAAAACTTCTCACAAAGTACAAAGTTGTTACTGTCTCCCCCCATTGTCAATATAATCCAAAGCACGGTGGGGGTTCTTCGTTACGAGGTTGTCATGAACCCTCCCTCCAAAGATTCCCTTAATGAGCTGGAAATGAAGAAAGATATATAATGAACCCTGAGTCATGCCTCCTATAGACCGCATGGTGATGACCATCACCACAGGTATAGAATCTCAGGAAATTGGAGGTATTTCCCTTTTTATAAGAAAACAAGATCGGGATATAAGATGGTTCATCCCAAAACAACTCCAAGACAGATATATATATATATATATATAATAAATCCAAAACCATACCACTTGAATGTTAAAATATAATTGTTACAAAACAAAAGTCAACAAAGTAAATACCGAAAACATGGCTTAGTAGTGACATAAAAATTGCCCCCAAGTTCAACCTAGTAATGCCCAGCACGGTCCACGTAGTACTCTTGGAAACCTGAAAGTAGTTTTATATATGAAGGGTGAGAATAAAATTATACTCAGTATGAAGAAACCAAAGTCTCTCATGCACAAGTTCAAGAAGAATACTAATACCCATGTGAGAAAACAACAGAAACCAACAACACCTAGCAAGGAATACAACCCATCCAATTTTCACCAAGGCACACTCACCAAATAATGCAAGTCAAGTAAAGTAATATACTAATCACATCGATGTTTGGGTACTCCACACAACTTCCAACTCGTTAACTGCTCATACCCTAATGACAAAAGTCTTGGTGCTTCCACACTCTTCCACAAGCCCCACATCACAACCCATTCACACACACTTGGGCCGAAGAGATAGTCCTACAACCTGGGAATACGAAGCTCACCATATCCCACCTAGATGCACTTGGGCCACAACAATACCATATCCCACTCACAGACAGCTAGTCCATAGCCATACCACATCCTAGAGACACCTGGGAAGAGCACCACATATCATCCTATAGATACCTGGGAAACCATACCTAACCCATAGACACTTGGGACTCACAAGCGCACCACAACCTACCCTAAGAATCATAGGCTAAAAATGCCTAGAAGAGGGAGTAGGAAGAGCCAATTATTATCCATCCATCTACCACCAGGATGTTGGGAAAATTCACCCCCCTGTGGCAATGGGGGTGTTCGGAATATAGTGCTCATCTAGGGCGGGGTTCGTATAAAAAACACAAGGAAAATACTGGTATATATATTTAGAATCAAATAATCAAGCCGAACCTATGGGTTCTTCCTAAATAACTAACTGTACCACAAAACCTCATTTTCTACTACCTTTAAATGAACAACTACACGATAATCCACAATTCAATTCATAACCCCAGCCAACTCATTTAACCAAATATCACTATTTATTCATTCAATCCCTACCAAAGAAACTACCAACCACAACACGCAACAAGCTACAAAACATAAACCATGTAGAGGAAGAATAACCCAAGCAACTCACTTCATATTTCTACTCCATTTAACACCCATACCAACCACTAACATCGTCATTCTTCAAACTAATTCCTCCCAATCCATCCTATAAATAAGAAAACCCATAAATCACAGTAAAACATAGAAACACATATCATCACAAATAATCCCAATAGCCCCACTATATAATAACACCACACCCATCACACCCATTAACATAAACATAGCACAAACCAAACTTGCATCCCCACTACTCAAACACTACCCACCCATTCCACAACCAATAAATCTCTTAGCCGAAGATTCCATTACACCACCCATATAACCCCACCTTACAATAGTGGTCTCAACCTCAGCACCACACAACCACACAAGGCACAAGACAAAACAAAACCGCATAAAGCACAGAGCCACACCAGACAAGGCATGGTGTATTTAGATTTAGCAAACACTTGTTCTTTAATTCCACTTTGATAATTCATGGGTTATCACAGAACAAGTTTGATCCTGAGGAATCCATTTATTTAATTGGGTATATGTGGTAAAGAAATTGTATATATACACTATTGTTCAACACATGATAAACAAAAATTCATCACAAGTCATGTCGAGTTCACAAACAAAGACCACCAATGACCATGATTTTCATACAGCCCAAACAACTCATGATATAAAAAAATAGAAGTATGCATCACTTTTTCCCAGACCATGTTTATTATTTTAAATCCAATTCAATTATCTTTATTAAATATGTATTCAAATTCCCTCACATGTGAAACATTCGCACACCCACCTCACATGATACACAAATAAAAGGGACGAAGGAATCCCTGCCTCAAGAAACAGATGATCAACTCTTCCTCCTTGTACCAAACAGGGGGTGTGTAAGGATCTAGGGAAATTCAATCCAAGGGTGAAACACAGATGCATGGATCCTCAGGGAAGAATGGTTTTGGGGATTCTTAGTAGTAAAATTAAAGTCAAACGTACAAGAAAGAAAGTTTATCGTCTTTAGAAAGGTTGAATCCTATATCAACAGAAGAAACAATTTCAAAATCCATTAAAGTCATATCACGATCAAGAATATGAATTTTGACTATCTAAGGACCTATAAAGCATTAGGGATTTAAAGATATATTTTACTTCCTTTAAAAAGAATTCAAAAACACATAAACATGGTATTAAATTCATTTTACATCAAATAAAACATTAGAGGGGAGAATTTGGAAAAATTGGGAAAAGATGGAAATTTTGGCAAACTGTCAAAATGACTCAACGTCAGGTGAGTCACCGTTATGAGTAACTAGTGGGTGAGTCACTGATGGATGACTCACCACTGGATGAGTCATTGGTGGGAGCTACTGGTGATGAGCTACTGATGGTGAGTCACTATTCGGCGAGTCACCATTCAGTGAGTTACCTTTCAGCAAGTCACAGGTCGGTGAGTCACCATTCGATGAGGCACTGTTTGGTGAGATACTTTTTAGTCAGTCACCATCATGACTCACCATCATGAAACATCGTCAGTGACTCACCATGAGAAAATCACTATCAGTGAGTCACCATTGTGAGTCACCAATGCGACTCACCAATTGGATGACCTAACTTCACCACTTACTGGTGGACAACTCACTGTCAGATGAGTTACCATTGGAAAATATATATTTTTGACAAACTCTTGAAATGATCTACCGTGACCTCCCAGAACACCTGAAACGCCAGATTTTCACAAAGTAATGAATAGGGTAGGTCCAATACATTACATAAGACACCTCTCAAACTATTCTCACCCTCGATAATTCAAAACCAACCCATAAGAAATAGGGGTCCCAACAACCACCCCATAAGATACCTCTCAATGATCTTACTATACTTGAAACACTACTACAATTTGGACATCCCAAGGCCCAAAAATAAACCAACCCATGTTGTTAGAAATCTAGAGTGAAACTTCAACATCCAAGAACACCTACTCTAACACCTACTACACCAACTGGCCACCAGACACACCACATAAGCACCAAAAGCTACACTGTTCAAACATATGAATTAGGGAAATCTTTCCTCCATGTCAAGATATTATCCTCTCTAGGAGACACTGACTCACCCACATAGGTTTAATCACAACTCAATTAATTCATCTTGATTAGTAATCTAGTCTTCCCCTTTCCAGTTTCAGGAATTTATCACACACCATGAAATAGGGAAACAACTCATCTCATAACAAACAAAGATAAAGAATTATATTACAAAGGGAAACACAACAAGGAAAAAATCAGAACAACTTTGTGTATTGGGAATGAATTTGCATCTACCTTTCCCAAGTACTCTGTTCCAGGACACCATGACTTAACAATATACGAACCAAGGGAATGGTCTGTCTATGCAGGACCTTCTTTCGATGATCATGTATCTCTACTAGCCGCTCCATGAACGTTGCATCATCTTTGACAACCAACTCTCCCCATTAAATGGAATGAGATTCATCATGAAGATACTAACGAATATAGGAGATATGAAATATTTCGCATAACTTCTCCAACTACAGTGGTAGTGACAACTGGTATGCCACTTTTCCAAATCACCCCATCACATCAAAGGGTCTGATGAACCTGGGAGAATGCTTTCTCCCTCTATCGAACCTCTGATACCCACATCAAGGGGAATCCTTCAAGAACACATGGTCCCTAACCTCAAACTCCAAGGGCATCCTCCTATTATTAGTATATGACTTCTGCTGGTCCTATGCTTCTTTTATCCTATCACAGACAAGATGAACCTCCTCTTTCATGCTCTTCATGACCTTGGGACCAAGAGCAACTATCTCCCTAACCTCTGTCCAGCACAAAAGCAAACGACACAGTCTTCTATAAAAATAATCAAATGGATCAATTTAAATAGAATAGTGGTGGATATTATTATAGGAAAACTATACCAAGGGAAAGTGTCTCACCCACGATCCACTAAGGTCCAAGACGCATGCCCACAACATGTCCTCCAACATTTGGATGGTCCGCTCTGTCTGCCCTTCTATTTGAGGGTGGAAAGTAATGTTGAGGTGTAATTGACTTCCAAAATCATACTTCAATACCATCCAGACTCGTGAGGTGAAACATGTATCCTGATCCAAAATAATGGATCTCAAAACTCTATACAACCACACCACCTCATCCACATACCTCCTAGATAATGAATCCACTCCACCCGACTCCTTAATCCCTAAGAAGTGATCTAATTTCGTCAGCTGATCCACTACTAACCAAATCTCATCGTAGCCTCCCTAGGCACTGGGTAATCCTATGAAAAAATCCATCGAGGTGTCATCCCATTTCCACTCAGGGACATCTAAGGGATACAAAAAACCATCAGGTACACGATGCTCAGCCTTTACGTGCTGGCAGACTAAACACTTCACCACAAACTCCGCCACTACCCACTTCATCCAAGGGCAGAAAAACTGCTCCCTCAATCCATGGAACATTTTATAAATTCTTGGTTGTACCATTAAAGGTGATCTATGAAACTAAAAGAGGACTCTGTCACACATCTCCACTAGAAAAGACAACATTCCACAGAATATCATCCAATTCTGACCATCCTTTATTCATCCTTTCGTAGCATCACCCTGGTCAATATGATCACACATCACCTCTACCTCTGAGTCTCCCCACCGAGACTCCTCCACCTATTACATCAGAGTAGAATGCACCATCATCTAAAACATATATCATTTTCTTCCATATATTCCTCCATCTAAGTGCAATGTGACCAGCTCTTCCATCGCCTTCAAAGTATCTAAAGATTCCCGTACTACCTGCTTCAATGAATTCCTACTCAAAGAATTAGCAAAAAAATTCAATTTCTTGAGGTGTAAGAGTTTTCAACTTCGTAGTCCTAGAGAAAATACATCCACATCCATTTTCTCATGATTAGATCTCACTGGGAAAATATATACATCAAGATCTTGTGAGCAGTGAAGACCCAAAAGTGATCCCCAATGAGATAATGTCACCATAACTTCAGCGCAAACATGATTGCCCCTAGCTCTAGATCCTGGGTGGTATAATTACATTCATGGGGACATACCTACCTATAATTATAAGATATCACTCCCCATTGTTTATTCAACATGCATCCCAAAAATATACGGGAAGCATCACAAAACACCTCAAACATCACCCCTTCCTCTGGAAATCGAAGCACCGGAGCACTGGTCGATTTCCCCTTTAGATAGTTGAATGATTCCTGACACTGCTCAATCCACAAAAAATCCTGGACCCTTCTAGTTAGAGTGTTCAATGGGACTGCAACACCAAATAAATCTAATACAAACCTCTGGTAATAGCCTACCAGACCAAGAAAACAGTGAACCTCTACAACATTCTTGGGTGATTTCCAAGAAAAAACTGCCTCAACCTTTTACGGGTCAACTACTATAGCCTAATGAGACACCATATGTCCAAGGAACTATACCTCCCTTGTCTAGAACATACACTTGGAAAACATCCCATAGATCTAGTGGCGTTGAAGAACCTCCAAGATAGTATTAATATGCTCAGTATGCTCCTCCTCTAACTTCAAGTAGATTAAGATTTCATCGATGAATATGACGATGAAATGGTCGAGGAACTCACGGAAAATTGAATTCATGATCCCCATGAACACGACTGGTGTGTTTGTAACACCGAATGACATAACCATGAACTCGAAGTGCCCATACCTACACCTAAAATCATTCTTTGGGATATCACCCTCCTTCACGCTCATCTGGTGACATCCAGACTGCAAATAAATCTTTGAGAACCAACATGCTCCCCTCAGATGGTCGAAAAGATCATCTATCCTTAGGAGAGGGTAACAGTTCTTGATTTTTACCTGATTCAACCTCCGATAGTCTATGAAAATCCTAAGAACACCATTTTCATTTTCACAAACAAGACTGGAGAACCCCACAGTGACACAGTGGGCCAAATAAAACCCTTCTGCATCAGATCATCTATTTGAATCCTCAACTCCCACTGCTCTGAAGGTTGCATCTGATAAGGATCCATCAAAATCGGAGAAGCACCAAGATGTAATTATTTCCCAAATTTAACATCACGTTAAGGGGATAGAGTCACAACCTACTTAGGAAAGACGTCCAATAACTTCCCAAAAATTCTGGGAACCTCCTCCATCTCCACATCTACTGATTCCACTAACATCTCATCTAATAAAGAAAAGAAGATGCTAGACACGCTGACCGCCCAAATGATAGCTCTGCTCACTGGCAAAGGCCTTATTGACCATCCATGTCTTAAAACTAGACTCTTCTCCAGAAGCATTCGATAACAACATAAACAGAGTACAACCAATTGATGCCAACGATGACATCATATAGTTGCATCTGTTATAGGAAAAGATCCCCATGGGACTGATGTGGTCTCATTATTATCCTACATCCTTGGAACACATAAAACAAGTTGCTCTGACCTCTGATTGGTGTACCCAACACCTGGGGAGAAGGAAGAAGTTCCTTCTCTAAGAATCTCACATGAGACTCCTCATCTAGAAAGAGATCTGGAGTAATGCAAGTTAAATCCTTTAAATTGATTCCCAGATATCGTACCGACATACTACCTTGATGGAGCGAGAGTAACTCCTACCTTTTCTCAACCTTCTTGGTGGATGATAGAAATTTCATCTGAAACTCCATCTCATAGTCAGCCCAAAAAACATTAGCCTCTTTCCTCTCTCTTAGGTACAACATCCACCACTGATGTATAGCTCCCAATATTTGGCTCACTTCCAGAGAAACTCAGTGCTCTGTCAGAGCTCTGATTAAACTAAAGATGATCACAAGCTCCTTGTGCCATCTTTCCATCTCTATATCCATAATTCTACCCCCGTAATTTCCTAGAGACTACCTCCAGAAATAACATAACAAATTCTTCCACTTATAATCATACTCTACTCGATCAACCCTCCGTCGATCGACCAAGTCAGCCTATGGTACCTCCACTACCTGCACTACAGGTTATGACTGGGTGCCATTGCTGAAAAGGAAAGTAAGGAATTACTATGCCTAAGTAGTATGGAATTTTATTTAAGATTTATTTCAATGAATTTATCTCATTTCATTATCCATTTAAAATTTCCCAAAACTCCCAAATTTAAACAAGAACACTAGTCATTATGATGCATACACCTTTCCTAGGGTCTCTACCCTGCAAATGGTGTAGCCTCACTTGGTCATTCAGTAGGCTCATAATCCTTACATCGGATCACAGGGGGGCTTAAAATACCATGTCCTAGTTGGTCTTCCCTAGAAATTTCATGTACCAAGGTCATCTAACACGATTTCCCTACCAACCAATGTAATCCTCACTATTCCTAACTCTAGACTCCATCCTATCTCTCAACCATTAGCCATTGATAAAATTTTATCACAACCCCCTCCCTCCAAAGATGCCCCTCCTGAGCTGGCAATGAAGGAAGAGAGATAATGACCCCTAAGACCCACCTCCATTAGTCCCTAGGGTGGAAACTAGAACCAACTATATAGAATCTCATGAAATTAGAGGCATTACCCTTTTTATAAGAAAACAAGATCGGGAGATAAGATGGTTTATCCCAAAACAACTACCAGACACACACACACACAAATATATATATATATATATATATATATATATATATATATATAAGGTAGCCAAAACCAACCCACATGCATGTATAAAATACAACTATTACAAAACAAGTCTCCAAAGTAAATACCAAAAACAAGGATAAGCGGTGACACAACAACTGTCCCCAAGTTCAAGATAGTAATGCCGAACATGGTCCACATAGTACTCCTAGAAACCTAAAAGCATTTTTATATATGTAGTGTGAGCATACAAGTATACTCAGTATAGATAAACCAAATTATCTCATGCACAAGTGGAAGAATCATACTAATTCCCCTGTGAGAAAACAACAGAAACCAAAAACACCTAACAAGATATACTATTCATCCCATCCTCACCAAGGCACACTCACCAAATGATGAAAGTAAATTAAATTAATATAATAAGCACATCGATGTTTGGTTACCCTACACCAATTCCCACTAGTTAACCACTCATACCATAATGAAAAATGTATTGGTTCTTACACACTCTTACATAAGCCCCACATCACAACTTTCCCGCGCACACTTTGGCCTCATAGCTAGTCCCAAAACCTGGGCATATGAATCTCACCACATCCTTCTCGCATGCACCTAGGCCACAACCATACCACATCCTGCCCGCAGACAAATGGGGCACAACCATACCACATCCTGAAGACACCTGTGAAGAGCACCACATCCCATACCATAGACACCTGGGAAAGTATACCTCTCCCACAGAAACCTGGGCCTCACAAGTGCACCATAACCTACTCGAAGAATCTTGGGCTACCAATGCCTAGAAGAGGGAGCAAGGAAGAGACAATAACCATCCATCCATCCTCCCAACGGGATGTTGGGAAAAGTCACCCTCCATCGTGACAATGGGGTGTTTGGAAGATAGTTCTAAACTAGGGTGGGGTACATATAGAAAAAACAAGTAAAATACAGGTATATATATTTAGTATCAAACACTCAAGCCCAAACTATGGGTTCTTCCCAAAAAACAACCAGCCCACAAAACCACCTTTGCTACTACCTCTAAATGAAGAACTACACAACAAATCCCAATTCAATGCATAACCCCAGCAAAATATTTTAAGAAAATATCATTCTTTATTACGAAAACCCATTTATTCATTTCATCCCTACCCGGGCAGCTACCAACCGCAACATGAAATAAGCCACACAACATAAAAAACGTAGAGGAAAAAGAACCATAGTAAAAAAACACTTTATATTTCCACTTTATTTAGTGCCCATACCAACCACTACCATCATCATTCTTAAAATTCGTTCTACCCAATCCATCCTATTAATAAGAAAACCCCCAAATAATAGTCAAACTCAGTAATAAATATCATCACAACCAAACTTTATAGCCTTGTTGTATAACAACACCACACACATCACACCCAGTTACATAAACATGGCACAACCCGAACCCGCAACCCCGCTACTCAAACACTGCCCATCCATTCCAAAAATCCTTCAATCTCTCAACCTAATATTCCATTTCGCCACCTGTATCACCCCACCTTACAGTCATTCTCTTAACCTCAGCACCACACAACCATAGAAGGAACAAGACGGTACAAAACCTCACACAACACACAACCACACCAGACAAGGAAGGGTGCATTAAGATTTAGCAAACACACATTCCTTAATTCCACTTTGATAATTTAGGGTTTATCATAATGAAAGTTGTATCCTGAGGCATCAATTTATTTAAACGGATATATGTGGTTAATCAATTGAAAATATATACATCTATTGAACACATGACCAACAACAAGCCATCACAAGTCATCCTAAGTGCACAAACAAAGACCACCAATGAACATGATTTTTAGATGGCATACAACCCATAAAACTCAAAATATTAATAAACAACAAAATAGAAGCATGTGTCACTTTTTTCCAGCCCTTGTTTATTAGTTTAAAGTCGATTCAATTTTAATTATTAAATTTGGGTTCAACTTCCCTCAAATGGGAAAAATTCGTAAACCCACCCCCCATGATACACACATAAGAGGGACAAAGGGATCCCTACCTCAAGAAAAAAATGATCAACATCTCCTCCTTGTTCCAAATAGGTGGTCTGTAAGGCTCTAGGGAAATATGATCTAAGGGTGAAACACATACACACTGATCCTTGGGGAAGAAAGGTTCTAGGGATGCTCGATAGTAAAATTAAAGCGAAATGTACAAGGAAAAAAGGGTCCCAAACTTAGAAATACTAGATCCTATATCAACTGAATAAATAGTTTCAAAATCCATTAAAACCGGATCACAATAAAGACTACGAATTTTGACTATCTAAGGACCTCCTGAGTGTTAAATATTTAAAAATATATTTTACTTCCTTTGAACTGCTTAAAAACACTTAAACATGGTTTTAAACTCATTTTATGTAAATTAAAATGTTATAGGAGTGAATTTAGAAAAACTGGGAAAATTTGGAAATTTTGAAAAACATTAGAAATGACACACTGTTAAGTGAGTCACCATCACGAGTCACAGATGGGTGAGTCACCAATGAATGAATCACCATTGGAATAGTAACTGGTGAGAGCTACTGGTGATGAGCTACCAATGGAGAGGAACCATTAGGCGAGTCACCGTTCGACAAGTCCCCATTCAACGATTCACTGTTCGATAGGTTACCGTTCAGTGATTCACTATTCGGCGAGCTACTATTTGTTGAGTCACCGTCACAACCCACTATCAAAGAATCATTATTAGTGAGTCACTAACATGACACACTATTGGGATGACCTACCATTTCCACCTATCAGTGTACGACTCACCGTCAAATGAGCTACCTTTGAAAAAACTATATTTTTTGAAAAACTCAAGAAATGACCTCCCATGGCCTCCCAAAATACCTCAAACGCCATATTTTCTCAATGTAATGGACGTAGGAGGTCTGGGTCATTACAGAAGTCTAGGAAGTCATTGAAGGAGGCTGAAAATGAAGTTACAGACTCAATTCGGTAAATCTTTCTTTATGTATGGTTTTTGTAAAAATATCAACGATTTGATACATTGTTGAGATGTATTCTAGAATAACATCTTAAACAACAACTTTCTCTTTTATAAATTGAATCTTTATATCAATGTGTTTTGATCTTGAATGATAGATAGGATTTTTAGAAAGATCAATTTCACTCTGATTATCAAAAAATATCTTCAATGGTTTAGAAACCTTCACTTTCAAGTCTTATAACTAAAATTTTATCCACAAAATTTTAGTATAAGCCTGAGTAGATAAAACATATTAAAATATAGCTATGCTCAAAGTTACTGAAATTTTTTTCTTACTATGAAAACTGACACAACATTCACCTAATAAAAATGTTTCTCTTGAAGTTTTTTATCATTACAATCTCCAGCCCAATCAGCATCAATATAACCATGAAACTTTATCTCACAATATCTTTTTAAATAAAAACTCATGTGAAGTTGTTCCTTTGAAATATCTCAAAACACTATTTTCTTCAAAAATATATGATTATTTTTTATTACTTTGATACCTAACACGCAAAGTCACAACATAAACAATATCTTGTCTTGAGGCTGTAAGGTAAAGTAAACTTCCAATCAGTTTCTGAAATTTTTTCTGAATCACATCTTTTCTAAATTCATCCTTACTAAACTTTTTTCTCATAGATATTGGAGTAGAAAATTCTTGGGATTATTCAATCCCAAAATTCTTTGACAATTCCTTGGAATAATTTTTTTGAGATAAGAAAATGTATTTTTCATTATTTTTGAACTTGTAATACAAGTCAGAAAGTTAATTCTCCTAACATAGACATTTAAAAATTTGTCTTGATTTCCTCATAAAATGTTTTAAAAACATATTCACTATCCCACAAAATATATCATCTACATAAACAACTATAATTAGAGTTCTTGAAACAATATATTTTACATATAAGTTTTTGTTAACTTTTCCTTTAGAGAATTTCAACATTCTCAGACAATTTTCAAGTTTAGAATACCATGAACATGGAGCTCAGTTCATCCCATACAAGTATTTCTTCAATTTAAAAACTTTTTTTCATCCTCATCATATAGAAACCCATAAGTGTTTTCAATGTAAACTTCTTCCTCAATCTTACTATTTAATATAGATAACTTCACATCAATTTGATAAACTTTGTAATTCGGATGTGCAACCACTGAAAAAAAATTGTAATAGTTTCAAATCATGAAACTAGAGAAAAAGTTTATTCAAAATCCAAACCTTCCACCTATGCATAGCCTTTACAAACAAGCCTGGATTTTTTATTGAAACTTCTCTATGTTCAATAAACTTGTTTCTATAAAATCACTTTGTTCCAATAACATTTTTATTTTCTGGCCTGGAAACAAGTTCCCATATTTCATTTTTCTCAATTTGATCCAACTTTTCATTCATATAATCCACCCATTATTTTCATTGAATGACTTCTAAAACATATTCCAGTTCAACTTTTGAGATAAGTGAAGTATGATTTTATAATCTCAACTTTCATCTTATATGAACTAGAGCATTATAATTTACAAAAATGTTTCTAGACTTATTATGTTTTTGTAAGGTGTGAAATTTAAAAGTTTCTCTCCCAACTTCACTTTCCTCATCACATGATTCATTTGGATCTTGATAAGGATGTTTTGACTTACTTTCACTATTTTCTGAAATATCATGTTTATCTTCCTATGAATTCTCAACATCTTTTGTTAATGAATTTGGATTTCCAATTACATTCACATCATATGAGTCCACAAACATTTTTAAAATTTTGTTCCATAATTTTTAGCTTCTTCTATTTGGTGAATAACCCATGAATGTTCCTTTATATGATTTCTCATAGAACTTTCCTAGATCCAAATTTTTCATTTTAAGTGAATAAAAACTTCCAAAAAACCTGAAGTATTTCAAAGAAGGTTTTTTTTATTCCACATTTCCTAAGGCATCGGGTTGGATTCTGGTCTCAGAAAACATCTATTCTAAACATGTACAATAGTAATGACACCTTATTTTTAGTAAGACTTTGAAATTTAATATTCGGATAACATAATTCTTCCCATTTTCACCAAACTTCTATTATTTCTTCCTAATACTCTATTTTGTGGTGGAGTATAGAGAAAACTATACTGATGTTTGATACCATGCTTTCTTAGATAAGTTTCAAAATAATTTCTTGTGAATTTGGTACCATTATCTGTTCTCAAATTTTTTATGGAAACCCAAATTTCTTTCTCAACATCTTTTCTGATGAATTTTAACATTTAAATAGACTATAACTTGAGATTCAAAAACATGGTGTTTTTTATCTGAGTGAAATCATCAATAAAAGTGATAATGTATAAATCTCCTTTTATTGATTTATGTCTTATCAGCCCAAATAAATTAGAATGAATAAGCTCAAGTGGTCTAGTTGATTGAATCTCGACTCCTTTATGAATTTTGTTAGTCATATTACCTTTTTTAAAAGTTATACAATTATCTTCTTCTCTTCTTTTCGATTTTGGAAAGTTTCAAATGACATAAATTTAGAATTTTTTTTCATACTTTTATATCAAAGGTTCCCAAGTCTTTTATGGCACAATGTTTTTATCTCTAGCACTCAATTAATAGGAGTTGTTGAATTATTTTATTTGGAAGAGAGTCCTACTAGTTATTTCTCCTTTTGTAATAACTTTTCCATCTTTTATTATTTTGATGATACAAAAATATTTTCTAAAAAAATATATTTTTCATCATCAAAATGTTGACTTACACTAAGTAAGTTATGTTTTATCCCATAAAAAAATAAAACTTCCTTAAATTTCAACTTTTCCACTTCAATCTCATCCGTTCGGATTCATATGATTTTTATGGAACTATCATTACCAAAGGTAACTGCTCCTCCATCATGACTTTCAACATGTTTCAATATTTTTATAGCACTTTTCATATTTTAAGAACAACCACTATCAGATATATATGGTTTGTTCCTTTTACATGCTTTCAAAGCTATCACTACAATAAAAGATTTTTCCTCAACTTTCTTATTTTAAGATTATTTTTCTTTTTTATCCTAAGAAACTTGTTCCAGAAGGAGTTTCATACATTTTTCAACATAATGACCAGCCTGATCACATATTCAACAAACTTCTTTGAAAAATTCAATTTTTTTTGTTGGAAAGTTTCTAACATCTTTAGAATTCACCTTTTCAGCTTTTTTAAGTTAGGAAAGTTATTCGTTTTACTTTCACTATTTTTTACCCTTTGATTAAAATTTTTCCAGGTAGAGATATGTTGTGCAAAAAATTATAATCTCTATGCCCACAGATTCCAAAATTGCAGCAATAGCCATCAAATCTTGATTTTCTATTCAAGGAATATCTTTCTATATAGAAACTTTATTGAGGTTGGTAACTTCTTTATTCTCTAACACACTTAGGACATGGACCATATTTTATTTTGAGTGAGATTTATACTTTTGTAGATTTGATAGGTTTATCACATCCTTTCTCCACCCAAGATTTCCCAACACCTTTTACAGAACCTATAATTTTAAAGTAATCAGACAAAATATTAATTTTGGTGGGTGATGATTTCACCCAATTCTCTCATTGAGCCTTCTCAGCAACTTTAGAAGTCTCATATTTTAAATCCAAAGCTTTATTGAAATTTTCATTCATTTTTATAAATTTATTTTCACACTCAGGAAGTTTTGATTGAAACTTGTTAACTTCTTCTTCTTTAACTACCATATTGTTACTAAGATCTTCATCCATATTTCCCAATTCAACGGTTCTAAGTTTGTAACATAATATATTCTCAATGTATTCTTCCTCCAGCATGATGACATATTTTATTCCATCCATCCAACGGCCCGAAGGCCTTAGATTTTTATTATTTTTTGAAACTCCCTTTCAAGGGAAGAAGGGGAACCCAACATACTTCATAGAAATAGAACATTAAATGACCCAAGGATCTTGAAAATAAAAACCAGACTGAAAAATTCGATATGCCTCTCCCTAGAATTTAAAACATGAAAAATCAATCCACCGATGAAAGACTGGATGGAATGAAAGTATCATGTGTCAATGCACAGGCTTGATCTGATGGCCGACGCCATACTCTCTCAAACATCCAATTCCGTGAAGCCTACAAAGGTGAACCGCCCGCTCTGAAGCCTCCTTTGAGGCATGTTCCTTGAGGTCGAGTCTGGATGAATCTTCATATCCTGAGTCTCGGAAACCAATCCAAAATTCATAAGAAAATATCCAAACATGCGCATGACAAAGCAACACCATCAACCGCCATCCCGGATATACCCCACCGCACTCCATGAGCCACCCCACCACTATAGCCACATAAGCCTGAAAGACAAACCACAAGAAGAGATTCCAAGACACTGTCACCTAAGACTGAATGGCCCAAACTCACACCAAGGGAATTCCACCGATGAGGAGATCTGGGTCATCCTACAACAGAAACGCCACTCTGGGCATGGATCCACTCCAATCAGAACCACAGATGCACCCTCACTGGGTTCCGAAGCGATCCAGTCACAGTGGTGATAAAACACCAAGAAGGGGTAGAGGAGAACCCGATTCGACGAACAAGAAAAACCAACAATCCACCAAAACCTAGCCATATGAACAAATATGTAGGAACCAAACAATAAAACCGAAAAAATCATAGTTGTGCCCAAACCTGAATCGTCCCCCCTCCAAGCCACTGCGATTGGAAGCGGATGAAAAATAGGTGACATCACATTGTGGAGGTTATAGTCTGTATGTACACACTAACAACACTAATTTATTTCTTAAGAGTTTTTTTACTCAAGACATGAAACAATTTCTATTTTAAGCTGATACTATCTATAAGACTTTTCACCACCTTATTCACTATCTGTGGAATATTTTTTTTCTCAACTTTTACAACGAATGTTCTGAATTTTTCTAAACTTTTATCATTAGAAGAATCGACTTCAGTTGAGTCTAATTTAACTTTATTACTCGACATTCTTCTTTTGTTTCAAGTAAACTTCTTCTTGTATTTTTTTGATGAATTTTCTTCTTTATTATTTTTGAACCATGTCTTCCATTGATATTTTTCATCAGAATCATCTTGATATTATCTAAATTTATTCTTGGGGTAATTAATAGAATAGTTTTTGATTGCACCACACTCAAAACATATGTGAGGAAGTTTACCTCCATATTTTCCTCTTCCTCTCTGATAGTTGTCAGAGTTAAGAGACATAATATTATAATTCAACTCATTATCTTCCTTATCTTCGAACTCATAAGGATCAACTTCTTTAGAATCATGTATTATCATCCTTATCATAGATACCAAATCCATTTCATCTTTCATATTCTTTTAAAAAATTGGATTTTTTCTCATTTCTAAAGCAACAAAAAAGTTATGCAATTAATCAAGAGATAAATTATCTCATCTTCTATAGAGGAAATTTTAGAATCAAACCTATCCGGGATGTTTCTCATAAGTTTCTTCACAATTTTAGAGTCTTCCAATACATATTTAAATCCTCTAATGTTGAAATAAATTTCATTTACTCTGGTGAATTATTCATCATCAGTTTCTTCATCTCTCATTTTTATGTTTTCATAATTACTACTCCATATTTATAGATTTTCTTCCTTCACTTTATTATTCCCTTCAAAAATACTTTCCAGCATGTCCCACATAATTTTTGAAGTATTGTGACCCATAATATTCTTATAAACATTCTCTGATAAGGAAATAATGATTTTATTTCCAGCCTTTCCATCAACTTCAGTGTTTCTCTTATCAAAAAACATCATAGGAGCATCTTTATCAATAGGTGGAAGACCAATAGCAGTAACATCAACAACTTATAGGCCAAGATATTGGAGATAATGAATCATCATATTTTTCTATCCATAATAATTTTTTCCATAAAATCTACAAATTACTCTACTATTGATAGAATTGATATTATCTATGATAAGGATTCAACAAGGGAACCCTCCCCCTAAGACCAATTGATGTTATAAAGGATCGAATAACAACTGAGAGGGGGGGTTGAATCATTTGTTCACTTTTATAAATTTTAATAATTTTTAAAAACATAACCCCTATAACCTGTTAAGATATATTTCTTTATCTTATTTTTAAAAATAATCATGCATGAAAAAAGTAGGAAAACAAGTAAATCACACAAGAATTACATGGTTTGACCTCAGTGTGAGAACCTAAATCCTTTCCCTAGCTACTCTTGTGGGTCTATGGAAATCTACTATTATGAAGAAGTGAATATAACTTATGCCAAATATATTTAGATACCTTCTATCTCAGGATAGGAAAGATTATACTAAATCCCATTAGTTTACAAAGTCTTTTACAAACACAATTATCCAAAACAAAAGAATAATACTTTGTTTAACTTGCTCCACAAAAGCTCAGTCTCGATCTGATTTTTCAGGGTCCAATTCTCCAAATCTGATGAGGTCAATAAGATTATCCTTTACTCAATATGCACTTCTCAAACTCTGCTGAAACAATAAATCTGATCATCCTCAGTCTGATTGACTCAAAACGATGGAATCAATATGATGAACCCATTCTTAATATACAAAACTGAAACTCTACTAAAACATTCAATATGATCTTCTCAATACAGTGTTTCTAAATATGATTCTCCTAACCTGTAAACAAAACCTTCAGGTGTCTGTTCTTCTTTAGAGATCTTAGTCTTAAAAGAACATTCACTCAAGTTCTTTAGTGCTCCACATTTTCCAATTATGTAAAAGTTACAATGAATAAAATATCTAAGAAACTATATATAGGAGACTTAGAAAACAAAATCGGGAAACTTGAAAACTTTCCCCGCTTCCTCAAAATTCAAAAAATCTAAGAAAATAACATTTAAACTTCAACTTTGAATTCTTCAATCCTCTTATGATTTCTTTGAGATTTATTCAAAATTGAATTTCAAGTTTGACATCTTCAACTTTTTATATAAAACTTATGGAATCTTCTTTTTGATTCTTCTTCGCAATCGGGTCATTACGATTTTTATTTATTTCTCAGCTTATTACAATTTGTTTCATTCTCAGCTCATTATGATCTATTTCTTTCTCAGCTCATTACAATTTTTTTCTTTCTTAGTTCATTACAATTTCTATTTATTTCTTTGTTCATTATGATTTCTATTTCTTTCTCACCTCATTATGATTTCTATTTCTTTCTTAGCTCATTATGATTTATGTTTCTTTCTCAACTCATTACGATTTTTGTATCTTTCTCATCTCATTACGATGAAATTCTTTACTCAATAACTTTTAAATTCTTCAAACTTCATCAACTTTAAACATTCCAACTTCTTGCAACTTTTGAGTCTAGTGCTTATAGAACCAATACAATCTTTAGGATTCCTCTATTTCTTCAAAAACTTTTATCATGAGTATGTTTCATGATTTATGATAACTTCATGATCAATAATGTATCGTTTTACTTATTTAAGTTTGAGAAATTTCTATCTCCTGAATTCACTTTCTTCAACAAACCTGTTCAGCATCATTATGACTTCCATTCTTAGAAACATAAAAAATTGTGCCTGGAATTTTTTTTGGAAAATAAACTTTCCTCCCCCTTTATGTTTGGGTTCTAACAATAAGAAACTTTCAAATTTCATATTGTCACACCCATGACTTTTTTTTAAATTCATTACTCATTTAATTTCCATTCCTGATTTTTTTGGGGGGTTTACCACTCATTTTGGTGAAAATGGTGGGTTTTGAAAATTTGGGCCAAACCGCGAACCCAATTCCAGATTTAAACACTAATTTTGTTTCTTCTATAACTCCTTCAATTTTTACTATTTTAAACCCATTCCACTTCCCAATGGGAATAACCTGATATATTAAAACCACCATATCCCTTTGGACCACATATAAATCCAAAATCATGATGGATTAGGGTTTTTGATTTAGGTAATGGGCCTGCCCGTAGGCCCATTTCCTACTTTAAATTTGTTTTTTAAAATTTTCATATCTCATTCATTTTTTACTGTTTTCTCGTGATTACACCTCCCTCTCAAAGCCAATACCCCGAGGATTGTCCCCATTATCGGTTTAGCAATTTTTGAGCTCATGAGGGCCGCGAAGTAGGGCAATATCTCATACTCTTTCTCAAATCGACCAGATTTGACGAGGTAAAATGAATCTTTCATAACTCCTTCAATTTTAATCATTTTTTCCCCATTTCAGTCCCCACATGACCTAATATGACTCCTTCGGACCTCCATATCAGTTTTGGATACTTGGAGATTCATAGTTAGGTGGATTGGGGCCGATTTCTTAAAGATATTTCAAGTAAGGGAATTCCTTCTTGGTTCCTTCCATCCTCTTTTAGTTTTATTTCATATTTCTTGAAGTTACTCATGTCCAGAAGTTAGGTTTCGATCCTAAGGTCTGATTTTCTATCTTTTGGGTCAATTTTTGTTGGTCTAGGTCTGGATTTATATTCCTTGTGGTGCGGCGGTGGTGCGCTTAAGGTTTCGCACCATGTTTTGAGGGTTTCGACTCAAAAGGTAGGTGATTCCATGTGTAACCATTTTATGATGAGTTATCTTTCTTGTTTTATTAATTTAGTATGTTTATAATCTGTCTTGTGTGGTTTGAAAACTGTTTTTGATGAATTTGGTTAAACATTTAATTTTTAGTTGTATTTTAGCTTGAAATTGGGTACTTTTCATGTGTGACTCTTGGGGTAATGTTTGGATTTAGTTTATAACATATGAAAGTGATTTACTAGTCTTGAAAGGGGCTGCCAATTCTGTTTTTTTAATTCCTTATTATCATGTGGGCCTTGAAAACAGGTTTTTTGAATGAGTTTAAGTTGTAAAACTGTGTTGTACTTTTTGAAGGAGATTTATGAAAACGTGTGTTTTTCATGTGTATCTTTGTGGTATTATTTGATGTATTTTTATAACATTTGGGGGTGCTTTAATAATTGTTTTAGGGCTGAAAATTATGTTTTGGATTGTTATTGTTATGATTTTGGTTTTGAATGAGGGGTTTGAAATGGGTTTAGAGTGCAAACAATGGTTATACCTCTTGGGTTTGTTTTATAAAAATTGCAAATGTTTTATTTTGTTAAACAAAGTTGGGAAAGGGTTTATATGTACTGTTTGGGTGAGTGTGTTCACCTAATGTGGGTTTTTTAATGGTAAAGTGGTGATTTGAGATGTCAAACATTTTTAGAATGTTTTATAAATTGCTGAAATATTTTACTAAATTGTGTTTTGTGTGCGAAACACGGGTGTGGGATGTTTCGTGTGAGTTTATTGATAAAATGAATTGTAAAGGTGAGAAGGGTATTATGTGACATGTGTGTGGGCTGTTTTTTGAGTTGAATATCTTGTAATGGTTTTATAAAATCATTTAAAGGATTTGTGTAAGTGTTAAAGAAATGTGAAAAGTGTTGTAGGGAATTTTGGTGTGAGTTTGATTTCAAAATGCATTTGAATGAATAGTGGAATTTGTGACTTGTGTGATGTACATGGGGCTGTTTGGTTAATGTGTGATGTGGAATTGATATTTTCATGTGAAAACAATACTTCTTGGATTGTTGAACTTGTTTGAGCACAAAGGGAAAACCCGGGTATCTAGGTGGGTGGACGTGTACTAGTATTCTAGTGAATCCGTGGGGTTTGGCCTCAGTTTCACTTAGCAAGATTGACGCTTACAACTCTAACTAAACAATGATGATGATGATTGGGGACCACTAGGTTATGAGTATGATCCCTACTAGTGGCTCGTGCATGAGAACAGATATTTTTTGTGGTTACTCTCACCGAGATACGAGGTACCTGGGACCCACAGCTAGCTAGTGCCTAGGGGTTATTTCCTATTACTTGTGCTCATTAGATCCTTTGTACTTACCGTCGGTATACGGTATTGTTGGCTGGAAAATTCAGTAGCTTTGTTATTTATTTTAAAATTGTTGTTCCTTTAAAATTATCTCACATGGAAACTGTTTTCATTTATCATTTCATCCTTTTGAAAATTGTAACTAGCATTTCTTATTTACAAAACATGCAATGCTTTTTGTCATGAAATTTTTATCACATGGAATATCATAAAGGTGGTATCCTACTGGGCTTTCGCTCACACCCTAATTACACCTTTGGGTGTAAGTAGACTTGCTTATTTTATGTCACAGGTTTGGGTACAGGTTTTATGCCTTTGGTTCGGGTTTTTAGCGGTCCATCATGATGGAGTGTTGTGGAGATGGCTTGAGGGCGGTGCCTCTTTACATGTGGAGGTTCTTGGGCTGTATTTTCTTGGGTTTGTACCTTTGTAATGGTCTTTAAAAATTGTTTAAAATTATTTAATTCAGTTCTGAATTTTTGAAAATGATTATTTGGTTTGAAAAATCCAGATTCGTTTTATTGGATTCTTTTGTTGTTTTAAGTTTATAAACTCGGGTAAATCGTTCCCAATTATCATTTTATGATACCCGGGCACTTGTTCCAGCCCATGGGGATCGGGAACGCCCTTCAGGCCTTGTTACGCTCCAGGTTTGGCACTGGTTTCGGTGGTGACCAGATTTGGTTCGTGACAAAATGGTATCAGAGGAGGTTCGCTCCATTGGAGTCATTTTATTTGGGAAATAGTCGGGATAGTCTAGAGTTATGATTGTTGGGACATGGAATTCTAGTTATGGGTAGTGTGCTTGATCACCACACCTCATTTCAGGATTCAAGTCACCAGGAGAAGTTGGGATTTGTCTAGGTCTTTTGGTTTTCTTGGTTTGATGATGATTAGGGGAAATGAAAAGAGAGTTGGGTTAATGGTCTCAATGAGCTCGCAGGGTCTGGCAAGCCAAGTGGAGCCTGGGATATTCCCTAGAACACTCTCTGTGACAGTGAAGTGATTGGAATATGGCCGCCAACCATATGTCCAAGTCACCCACTGAAACTAGTTTCCTCTCGCATTGTCTGGTGTTCTTTAGTTTTGAAATCTTGGAACTTTGGTTTTAAAGTGACTTGGTTTTAGGAAGTGTAATGTTTTTGTGAAATTATTTTCAAATAAATTTGAAATGTTTTGATTTATGAAATGGTGGAACTGAATATTCAGAATTATTTTGAAATGGAAAATTGTGTTCTTACACCTCTTTTGAAAGCAGAAACTATATTGAAGTCGGTTTTGAAAAAGTGTTCCCATTAAAGTTTTCTAAACTATTAAAATGTTTTTTTATGGGATGAGATGTTTTGAAATTGATGTAAATAACTTGAATGTGAGTTTTCATTGGAACGATTGTGCCTTTCTGAAAAGATTTTTTTTATGCGGTAATTTGGGTTCGACCTCCTGGTTAGCGGTTTTGATAGTAGTGATGTGTTGGTTGACCGTTTTGGTTTTGAAATGTGGAAAGAATCAGTGCATTGAACTTTGGTATTTCCATGAGTGACCACATGCATGGGGTTATATGGGATGATATATGGTTGATGGCATGACTGGATGAGTGCCAGGGCGGATATGAGGAGGGTGCCTGGTGTGGAACAAAAACATGCATGTGTGAGGCCCATGGGGTACCATTGGTGGATACGCTCACCGCTGAACCGTTTTTTTTTCAGAAATGTTTTTAAATAAAAACATGTTTTCTTGATGAATAGTTTGGGATGGTTTTTATTATGGGTTTTTGAAAATGTTGATGTTGTGGGATGTTTTGAGTCCAAGAACCCCTCCTGTTCGAACTGTTTTTTTGGAGGTTGTGTTTGGTCGGAAAGCTGGGTAAAAGGTCCGGTTAGTAGTCTCCTATGATATATGTTTCAGGACACCATTAAGATGGTTCCATTAACGAGTTTGGATCTATTTTGTGGTATGTTTTTACCAATGGACCAGCTTGGTTGGGTCCTTGGGTTCTCTCTTTGGATAAGGTACGCCCCATTAAGATTTAGTGCACAACTGAAGTGCAATGCGGATTGTTTCACCATTAGAAAAATCCTCCAGTTGATCAATGTAAGGAATATTTTCTTGAGATTTGTGGAATGAGTCTACACCATTTACTTTCTTGGTTTTTTTGGATCCTCTTGTTGCGTAAGAGTGCTCGTGGATGGTTGAAAGAGACCTTAGTTTCTTAAGCTACCTAATTCGTCGAAGGTGAAAGTTTTCTGGGGTTGTCAGTATGGATAGTGTCTAAGAGGGCCTCTAAGTCCTTCATAGTCTCTTCGTAGAAGGGGTTTATGTTAAACTACCAGTGTGGGAAATATGGACATGAGAGGCTGTTATGGACACTTTCTGGAATGCTGTGATATTTGGTGATATTGTATAAGGCCCCCTCCTTGTATTATTTCTCTCAGTCGCTTTGGACTTGTTCGGTGACGTGATGTGATGTCATGTGCTCGTTTTATTGTAAAGGTGAAGTTGTACAATATTATGTGAGTCTATTTTTTTTCAAAACTGTTTTTCCTTTTGGGAGATCTCGACATCCTCTATTTTAGAGGAAGGTGTTTATATGTGTCCTTTATTTCTGTTGTTTCTCACCCGAAGAAGCAGGGTGTGATGTGAGTGCATCCTCTAAAACCTTATTTCAGTGAATTTAAAAGTTAGGGTAAAGTGAGTTCTGGAGTGTGTTATGTCTGGGTGAACCCATCTCAGATTGCGTGTAGTTGTTTTTAGCATCGGAAGAAGAAATTCTATTTGGGGGTTTCCAAATCCTAACTACGAGGCCGAAGATGCTTCAATCATTCCAGCTCCAACCATAGGTCCCGGAGAGAAGCTGGCAGGTAGTCAGAGGAAATCCCAGGGCAGTTTTTAACCTTGAACAAATAAATGTTCTTAGTATGAGAGAAGAGAATAGTTTAAACATTTGTTGTTGTCATCTTTCTTCATTTGTTCACGTTCGGTGGAAAGAGGTGGCGGGCCTCATCCCCATGTTATCTCCCAATGACTTTCTTTTCCCCTTTGGTTTTTTTGGGTTTGGGGAAAGGTTTTGGATTTTTCTAGACATGTTGAGTGAACATTTATTAGTAACCATTCACCAGAAAACCATGTAGGTATAAGGATCCACATGGTTAGAGCACAGTTTCCCAAACTGCGCGGGCTAACCGTGTTGTCATCCCAACACTTTAAGTTTTGGGGTTTTTCTATGCCGACCCATATTGGTCAGTTAAGATGGATGGTTTTTATGGTGGGGAGAACCACTATGAGTCTCATGTATATTATTTTGAAAATGCCTAATGGGATTCTACCCCTTGTACTATGGAGTTTGTTCGGGGCTCCCCAGTTAGTGTCTTGATTCTTTCTCGGAAAAAAAATTTAAGTTGTCTCTTATGGTTGGGGAGCCCATTTGTGTATACTTGTACCAGTAACTCACTTTTGTACATGGTCTTGGATTGGATGTGGGTAGTCTCGTTCGGAGCTATATAACCACATACATCTTCCTTGAGTAAACATTGGGATTGGAGATTTCCCAATTGTTTAGTTATATCAAGGTAAGTGTAACCTTGTTCGATGTTCTTGTTTGTTTGGGTAAATTTCTTGAGCCTTGTTCAGATAGTGTTTGAGGAGTTTTGTTTTACGATAAATCTTGAATGTGCTTGATAATTTCAGTAATGAGGTGTATGTTTTGGTTGTGAAGTATTCCTTCCTTAATTGATCACTGAAGGTGTTTTGACCTTTGGGGGTGAAGCTTAGCAAATGAGTCCATTTATGCCTTTCGGTTGGGTTTGGTTTTTGCTTTATCTGTGATGTGGCTTTCCGAGGGCGGAAAGTCATATGGTGGGGATAATTGTCACACCCATGAATTTTTTTTAAATTCATTACTCATTTAATTTCCATTCCTGATTTTTTTTGGGGGGTTTACCACTCATTTTGGTGAAAATGGTGGGTTTTGAAAATTTGGGCCAAACCGCGAGCCCAATTCCAGATTTAAACACTAATTTTGTTTCTTCTATAACTCCTTCAATTTTTACTATTTTAAACCCATTCCACTTCCCAATGGGAATAACCTGATATATTAAAACCACCATATCCCTTTGGACCACATATAAATCCAAAATCATGATGGATTTGGGTTTTTGATTTAGGTAATGGGCCTGCCCGTAGGCCCATTTCCTGCTTTAAATTTGTTTTTTAAAATTTTCATATCTAATTCATTTTTTACTGTTTTCTCGTGATTCCCCCTCCCTCTCAAAGCCAATACCCCGGGGATTGTCCCCATTATCGGTTTCGCAATTTTTGAGCTCAGGAGGGCCGCGAAGTAGGGCAATATCTCATACTCTTTCTCAAATCGACCAGATTTGACGAGGTAAAATGAATCTTTCATAACTCCTTCAATTTTCATCATTTTTCCCCATTTCAGTCCCCACATGACCTAATATGACTCCTTCGGACCTCCATATCAGTTTTGGATACTTGGAGATTCATAGTTAGGTGGATTGGGGCCGATTTCTTAAAGATATTTCAAGTAAGGGAATTCCTTCTTGGTTCCTTCCATCCTCTTTTAGTTTTATTTCATATTTCTTGAAGTTACTCATGTCCAGAAGCTAGGTTTCGATCCTAAGGTCTGATTTTCTATCTTTTGGGTCAATTTTTGTTGGTCTAGGTCTGGATTTATATTCCTTGTGGTGCGGCGGTGGTGCGCTTAAGGTTTCGCACCATGTTTTGAGGGTTTCGACTCAAAAGGTAGGTGATTCCATGTGTAACCATTTTATGATGAGTTATCTTTCTTGTTTTATTAATTTAGTATGTTTATAATCTGTCTTGTGTGGTTTGAAAACTGTTTTTGATGAATTTGGTTAAACATTTAATTTTTAGTTGTATTTTAGCTTGAAATTGGGTACTTTTCATGTGTGACTCTTGGGGTAATGTTTGGATTTAGTTTATAACATATGAAAGTGATTTACTAGTCTTGAAAGGGGCTGCCAATTCTGTTTTGTTAATTCCTTATTATCATGTGGGCCTTGAAAACAGGTTTTTTGAATGAGTTTAAGTTGTAAAACTGTGTTGTACTTTTTGAAGGAGATTTATGAAAACGTGTGTTTTTCATGTGTATCTTTGTGGTATTATTTGATGTATTTTTATAACATTTGGGGGTGCTTTAATAATTGTTTTAGGGCTGAAAATTCTGTTTTGGATTGTTATTGTTATGATTTTGGTTTTGAATGAGGGGTTTGAAATGGGTTTAGAGTGCAAACAATGGTTATACCTCTTGGGTTTGTTTTATAAAAATTGCAAATGTTTTATTTTGTTAAACAAAGTTGGGAAAGGGTTTATATGTACTGTTTGGGTGAGTGTGTTCACCTAATGTGGGTTTTTTAATGGTAAAGTGGTTATTTGAGATGTCAAACATTTTTAGAATGTTTTATAAATTGCCGAAATATTTTACTAAATTGTGTTTTGTGTGCGAAACACGGATGTGGGATGTTTCGTGTGAGTTTATTGATAAAATGAATTGTGAAGGTGAGAAGGGTATTATGTGACATGTGTGTGGGCTGTTTTTTGAGTTGAATATCTTGTAATGGTTTTATAAAATCATTTAAATGATTTGTGTATGTGTTAAAGAAATGTGAAAAGTGTTGTAGGGAATTTTGGTGTGAGTATGATTTCAAAATGCATTTGAATGAATAGTGGAATTTGTGACTTGTGTGATGTACATGGGGCTGTTTGGTTAATGTGTGATGTGGAATTGATATTTTCATGTGAAAACAATACTTCTTGGATTGTTGAACTTGTTTGAGCACAAAGGGAAAACCCAGGTATCTAGGTGGGTGGACGTGTACTAGTATGCTAGTGAATCCGTGGGGTTTGGCCTCAGTTTCACTTAGCAAGATTGACGCTTACAACTCTAACTAAACAATGATGATGATTGGGGACCACTAGGTTATGGGTATGATCCCTACTAGTGGCTCGTGCACGAGAACAGATATTTTTTGTGGTTACTCTCACCGAGATACGAGGTACCTGGGACCCACAGCTAGCTAGTGCCTAGGGGTTATTTCCTATTACTTGTGCTCATTAGATCCTTTGTACTTACCGTCGGTATACGGTATTGTTGGCTGGAAAATTCAGTAGCTTTGTTATTTATTTTAAAAGTGTTGTTCCTTTAAAATTATCTCACATGGAAACTGTTTTCATTTATCATTTCATCCTTTTGAAAATTGTAACTAGCATTTCTTATTTACAAAACATGCAATGCTTTTTGTCATGAAATGTTTATCACATGGAATCTCATAGAGGTGGTATCCTACTGGGCTTTCTCTCACACCCTACTTACACCTTTGGGTGTAAGTATACTTTCTTATTTTATGTCACAGGTTTGGGTACAGGTTTTATGCATTTGGTTCGGGTTTTTAGCGGTCCATCGTGATGGAGTGTTGTGGAGATGGCTTGAGGGCGGTGCCTCTTTACATGTGGAGGTTCTTGGGCTGTATTTTCTTGGGTTTGTACCTTTGTAATGGTCTTTAAAAATTGTTTAAAATTATGTAATTCAGTTCTGAATTTTTGAAAAAGATTATTTGGTTTGAAAAATCCAGATTCGTTTTATTGGATTCTTTTGTTGTTTTAAGTTTATAAACTCGGGTAAATCGTTCCCAATTCTCATTTTATGATACCCGGGAACTTGTGCCAGCCCGTGGGGATCGGGAACGCCCTTCGGGTCTTGTTATGGTCCAGGTTTGGCACTGGTTTCGGTGGTGACCAGATTTGGTTCGTGACACATATAGAAGTCATTATAATGGACTGGATCCGATTCCTGAAAAATAAAATTAGTCTTATACAAAAAGTTTAGTTATCAACAAATACAAAAAATTAGTTAAAAAATTATTACAAAGGTTCTTCAGTTCTAAATTAATGAATTAACTGATTGAATTCATCAAACATAGACTATATATTTTTTACAATGATAAGGTTAATATAGGAATCCATATCATTTTTATTGGAGTTGAGTGGAAAATAGTAAGTTGAAATTGAAAAAAACAAAAAAAACAAGTCAAAAATGCATAGGCGAAATATTTTTAAAGTACCTCATAGACCAAATTTTGTTTTATAGTTTGTTTAAAGTTTCAAAAACATATAATTAAGTGATTTTTGGGGCTTGACTGATAGGTGGAAATAAGTCTATAATACAGTGATAAATTTATCTATTGAGCCTGTAAATATAAGGACTACCTCCATTATTCACAGAATTATCCATTCATTCTCCCATTGATGTGAAATATATCATTATACTGTAAAGGTGGATAAGATATTGAAAATATCTTACATAATTCGACTTATCATAAAAATAATGGATTCTAGGTATTCAGGTGGGGTATCAAATTCACATTTTTTGATTTTACCAATATAATAACACAATGAAAACCTACGAGAATTTTATACTTTGTATCTTTTAACTATTTCATCAAACCAAAATATAGGGAAACAATACGTGAAATATTTTTAAGGATCACCAATATCCAAGTAATTTGTTTACAATTAAGATATTTTGAGAAGAAATGTAAAAGAATAAGAAAACTAACAAATATAAACTGAAAAAATGTAATGGGTTATAAATTAAAAATTTGTTCAACTGATCTATACCCAATTGCATGTATTTCCATTTTTATTAATTTGAATACTGGTTTGTGTAATAAGTAATATATTTACAACATTTTTAATATAAATAGTTTATTTTAATCAATAATATAAGAAAAAATAAAGAAATATATATCTATAATGATTATATAAACTTCACATAAGTTCATACCATCATCACAACCAATGTTGAGTTCATAGTTTAAATTTATTGATGTTGTGTTCTAACAATGCACATATGCTACATTAATTTGAAAATTATTAAGTTTGAAATGATAGTAATTTTTTTTGTAACAACAATAATTTTAGAGAAAACAATCCCTACTGATGAAATGTTAACATGAATTGATGAAAATAATAAATCAAAAATGAACCTATAATTGAGTAATTTGGGTTTATTATTTCTAGTTACAGAAAAATATTGGAAGTTAATTGATTTTTATATTGAAAAATATTCATTTTACCATTATCTCACAATTCAGTCAGAGTGAGTTGGCTTGCACTTGTTAAAATAATGGCATCAATGTACGTAGGGGTTATGGTAGTAACACTAGATAATCGGTTAGAATATAATGAACTAAAAGGAGTACATGGACCTATAATGTGGGAAGAAGAATTCATTAATACAAAATCATAAAAAAATATTTCAATATAACTTTGGCATAATGAAAATTTTGGGAACTGAGAAAATAATTAAGAAGATACCTATAACAGTTTCTTTCCATTTTTGCATACATAATTTTCATTTTAGCCTTACCTCCTTTGAGGGTAAAGTTTGTTTTGTATTGTAAGTAGTTGGTGGGGGATTCATATTGTCATAATGATTTTTGAAACAATTTTCATGTTCATATGGTTAATGATCTTGATCTCATACTATTTTTAAATTTGGAGTTTGAAAAATAATTAGTGCATATATTTCAGTTAAACAATACGAAGTCATAAAATTGTTTAACCTTATAAGAAGGTATCAAAATGTTTATCATAACTTATTCCAATGGAAATGATGATGCAGTTATCATGTCAAGGTCAATACTAGGCTTTAGGTATAAGTGAAAACAATGGTCTATTTAGTTTACTGCATTTGTCAAACTATTGTGAAAATCAGAACCCAAAATAAAGGAGTAGCCCTATAATAGTATTTCTAGATATTTGAAACATTATCAATTCCTATATTTATTTTCCCCCCATTTGTGGTGGGGTGGAAAGGGTTTTGGGGTGAGGGGAAATTCATGGGGTGATGTCCCTAGGCCTACAATTTACTACAATTTTCTTCATTGTGTTGTGTTCTACGGTGGTGGATGTAATCGACCTAGTATTTAATATATTTATTTTTTATAATTTAATTTAAGAGAGAAATTAAGTAAGGACAAACTTGTATAAATGTTTAATTTATTTTTCATTTTCAAAATATATTGTTTTCTAGCTTCCTTAGACCATGCTTTTTGATTTGCACTCATTTGTGAAATCTTTGTCATGGTGTGTCCCAAATTTTTCACAAACATATCAATAATATATTGTCACATAAATATATTAATTTAAAGTTATTTTTATTTTAATTTCCATTATTTCTTTTTTTTGGGGATTTCCTATGCATTTTTTTGAGAAATGGGTGAGTTTTCATGATTTGGGCCAAACTGTGAGCCCAAATACAGATTTAAAAATAAATTTTGATTCCTTTATAACACATTAATTTTTCAACATTTTTAATCCATTACAATTCCTACTTGGAATAACCTAACCTATGAACACCACCAAATTAATTTTGACCATTTAGAAATATATAATCATGTTGAAGTTGAGTTTTTATTTAAGGGATTGGGCATGCCCGAAAGCTCATTTCCTGTATTAAATTTTTTTTTAATTATTTAATAACTCATTCAATTTTTATGTTTTTTTGTGATTATAACTCTCACCCGATTCCACGTACCTAAGGTGATCCCCCATTCTCTCCCCCTTAATTTGGAGCTCAATAGAATCAAGAAATTGGGTTAAATGTATCTGGATTTCACAAATCTCCCAAATTTGAAGAAGTAAATTGATCCCTTCATAACTCATTTTATTTTTACTCTATTCCCCCATTCCAGTTTCTAAATGATCTAATAATCCTTATTAGAACCTCCATTAAATTTTTTGCTATTTTATAATTCATATACTGGTGGATTTTGGGTCGTTTTCTTCACGATTTTTTTGGGTAAGTGTTTCTCTCTTCAATTCCTACCTTCTCCTTAGGGTTTCCTCCCTCTTTAATAAATTTATAGAGTTTCCAGAAGTTGGAGTTTATACTTAGGGTTTTCTTTGGTGTATTTTTGGTGAAATATTATGGTTTAGGGTTCATTTTCACTTCATTTTGGTGTGGCGGATGTGCGGTTGAGGTTCCACGCCAAGATTAAAGGGTTTTTACTCAAAAGGTAGGTGATTCCATGTATAACCATTTTATGATGAATTATCTTGCTTGGATTATTAATTTAGTATGTTTAAAATCTATTGTGAGTGGTGAGAAAAATATTTTTTATGGATTTGGTTAAGTGTTTAATTTTTTAGTTGCATTTTTTCATGGAATTGGGTGCTTTTCATGCGTGGCTCTTGGGAAATGTTTGGGTGTATTTTATAACATATAGAAGTGATTTATTAGTGTTTAAAGGGGATGAAAATTATGGTTTGTTAATGCCTAAATTTCATGTGGGCCTTGTAATGGGGGTTTTGAATGGTTTTAATGTTGGAAACCGTGTTCTAATTCTTGAATGTGATTTGTGAAAACATGTGTTTTTCATGTGTACCTTTTGTGGTATTGTTTGAGGTATTTTTATAAAACATGGTGGTGGTTTAATAAATGTTTTTATGGATGATTTTTTTTGGGGATTGTTATTTTTTTGGTTTTGGTCTTGAATGAGGGTTTTGAAATGGGTTTTGTATGCAAACCATGGTTGTACCTCTTGGGTTGGATTTATGAAAATTGTAAATGATTTAATTAGTAACAAAAAGTGTGAAATGGTTTCTTATGTATTGTTTTGGTGATATTATGTTCCTAAAATTATTGTTTGAAACATAAAGTGGTTAGTTATTTTGCAAAACATTTTGGTAATGTTTTATAATTTGTCGAGTTGATTTATGAAATTGTGATGTGGGTGCGGAAAATGTTTTCGGGCTGTTTTACGTGAGTGTGATGTGAAAAATGGAATTTGTTTATGAAATGGGTATTATGTAACATGTGAGTGGGTTGTTATGTGATTTTTATCATCTTGGGAAATATTTTAAAAAATTGTTAATGGATTTTTTGAATTGTGAAAGATGTGAAAAATGTGTTGTGGGCTATTTTTGGTGTGAGTATGATTTCAAAATTTATTTGAATGAAAAATTGTATTTTTCGACTTGTGTGGAATTCATTTGGGATATTTGGTTAATTTGTGATGTGAAAATGATATTTTCATGTTCAAAGTATATTTATTGAATTGTTGAAATTGTCCGAGCACAAGGGGAAAACCCGAGTATCATGGTGGGTGGACGTGTAATAGTATGCTAGTGAATCCGTGGGGTTTGGTCTTAGTTTCACTTAGCAAGATTGACGATTATAACTCTAACTAAACTATGATAATGATGGTTTGGGACCACAAGGTTATGGGTATTTTCCCTACTAGTGGCTCATGAATGAGGAAGGATATTGTGATGGTTACTCTCACTGAGATACGAGGTACCTGGGACCCATAACAAGCTAGTGCCTAGGGGTTATTTCCTATTATATGTGCTCATTAGTTACTTTGTGCTTACTATCGGCATACGGTATGGTTGGATAGAAAATTTAGTAGTGTTGACATTAGTTTTAAAGGTGTTTATTCTTAATGATATCCCACTTTAGAACTGTTTTAATTTTTAAGTTGCATCTTTTAGAAATTGTAACTAGCATTTCCTGTTTATGAAAATTCGTAAGATTTTCATCTTTGAGTGTTTATCACATGGAATCTCATAGTGGTGGTATCCTATTGAGAATTGGATCACACCCTACTTACACCCTTGGGTTTTAGTAGACTTGGTTATTTTTGTTGTCGTAGGTTGGGTACATTTTATTTGTGCCAGTGGTTCGGGTTTCTAGTAGGTCCTTCATGGTGAAGTCTTGTGGAGATGGATTGAGGGTGGTGCCCCATGCCATGAGGGTTATTGGGATGTTTCCTTTTAGTTTGGTACCTTGGTTATTGTCTTGTTGAGTTGCTTTAAACTATGCAATTGAGTTCTGAATTTTTTTAAAAGATTGGTTTGTTTGAAAAATACAGATTTGTTTTATTGGATTCATTTGTTGTTTTATGTTTATAAACATGGGTAAGTCGTTCCCAATTCTCATTTTATGATACCCAGGAACTTGTTCCAGCCCGTGGGTATTGGGAATGCCCTTTGGGAATTTTCACCGATCGATTCTGGCACCGATTTCAATGGTGACCAGATTCGGTTCATGACGAAATGGTATCAGAGGAGGTTCATGTTAACTCTTTGGGTCATGTTATTTGGGGAAGAGTCTGAATATTTTGAAGTTAGGATTTTAGGGACTTGTTATTCCAGTTATGTGTAGTGTTCCTGATCACCACACCTCATTATGGGATTCATGTTTCTAGGATAATTTGGGATTTATCTAAGACCTTTGGTTTTCTTGGTTTGATGATGATTAGGGTAAATGAAAAGAGAGTTGGGTTAATGCTCTCACTGAGATCGCAGGGACTGGAAAGCCATGTGGAGCAGTGGATATTCCCTAGAACACTCTCTGTGATGGTGAAGTGACTGGAATATGGCCTCCAGCCATATGTCCAAGTCACCCACTGAAACTTGTTTCCTCTCACATTGTTTGGTGCTTTAGTTTTGAAATCTTGGCACTTTGGTTTTATAGTGACATGGTTTTAAGAAGTGTAATGTTTTTTTGAAATTAGTTTCTAGTAAAGAGGGAATGGTTTGGTTTATGAAATTTTGGAACTGAATTTTTAGAATTGTTTTGAAATGGAAAATGGTGTGCTTAAACCTCTTTTGAAATCAGGAATTATGTTGAAGGTGGTTTTGAAAAGTGTTTTCAATTAAGTTTTCTAAATAATCAAAGGGTGTTTTAATGGGATGAGGTGTTTTTAAATTTATGTGAATATATTTAATGTGAGTTATTTTCAAAATGTTTGTTTCTTTATGAAAATTTTTGTAAGATGTGAGTTGGGATTTTAATCTCGTGGATAGAGTTTTTGAGAAAAAGGATGTGTTGGTTGACCGTTTATGTTTTGAAAAGTGGAAATAATTTTTGTTTTAACCATTGGTATTTTTGTGAGAAACCACATGAATGGGGTTATATGGGATGATGGATGGTTGACGACATGACTGGATGAGTGTCGGGACGGATATAAGGATGGCGCCCAGTGTGGCATAGAAACATGCATGTGTAAGGCCCATGTGGTACCATTAGTGGATTCACTAACCGCTGAACCGTTTGCTTTCAAAGAAATGTTTTTAAAGAAAAACATGATGTCTTTATGAATTGTTTAGTCAGGTTTATATTATGTGTTTTTGGAAAAAATTTATGTTGTGGGATGTTTTGAGTCCAAGAATCCCTCATGTTTGAACTGTGTTTTGGGTTTTTGTTTGGTCAGTATGCTGGGTAGAAGGACTGAGTAGTAGTCTCCTCTGAGATATGTTTCAGGACACCTTTATGGTGGTTCCCTTAATGTGTTTCGATTTTTTTTTGTGGCACTTTTTGACCAATGGACCTGATTTGTTCTGTCCTTGGGTTGTCTTGTTGGATAAGGTACGCCCCCATTAAGGGTTAATGAATAACTGAAGTGAAACCCGGATTGTTTCTCCAATGGAAACTCCCCCAGTTGATCAATGTAAGGATTTTTTTTTCGATCTCTGTATATTGAGTCTATACCCATTCCTTTATTTGTTTTTTTATCCTCTTGTAGCGGGAGAGTGCTTGTGGAAGGTTAAAAGAGACCTTATTTTATTAAGTTTCCTGATTCGTCAAAGGTGGAAGTGGTCTAGGGTTGTTATTGTGGATGAGGGTCTCGATGGTGTCTAAGAGGACCTCTGGGTTCTTCACAGTTTCTTTGAAGTATGAGTTCATGTTAAACTACCTATGTGGGAAATATGGCCGCGATAGGATATTGTGGACACTTTCTAGAATTTAGTATTGTTTGGGGATTTTGTATAAGGTCCCTCTTCATGCATTGTTTATATCAGTCGCAGTTGTCATGTACGATGATGCCTTATAATGTCATGTGCTCAATTGACCATAAAGGTGAGAGTTGTGCAATAATTAGTGTCTCTGTTATGTTGGGAGAATTTCACTATTGGATAAACATAAAAAAATCCATTTTAGATGAAGGTAAGTATAGGTGTTCTTTACTTATATTGTTTCTCACCCGAACAAACAAGGTTTGTTGTGTGTGAAACTTCTAAGCCCTTGTTTCAGTGAAATATCAGGTTAGGGGAAAGTGAGTTTTGAATGTGTTTTGTATTGGAAAACTTTTCAGGGATTGCAGTGAAGTTATTGGTTTCACTGAAAGAAGAATTATCGTTTAGGGGGTTTCCAAAGGCTAACTGTGAGGCTGAAGGTGCTTTAATCATTTGAGCTCCAGCCATAGGTCTCGGAGAGAAGCTAGATCCTAGTCAGGAGAAATCACAGGGTTGTTTAAACCCTTGTACAAAGTCTTATACTCAGTTTGAAAGATAGGAATATTTTAAACCTATGGTGTCATCATCCTTCTTTTATTGTTCCCATTCGGTGGAAATAGGTTGAGCGACTTGTACCCATGTCATCGCCCAATGTTATTCCCTCCCCATTTGGTTTCCATTGAGTATTTGGAGAAAGTTTTTAAGTTTGGATACATAGGTTGAGCACATGGTTTTTTCTTGGTTAGTAGTGATAATTCCCTAGAAAACCATGTCAATAAAAGGATCCCCACTGTCAGCACAAGGTTTCCCAAATCGTGCGGACTAACCATGTGGCTGTCACAACTCTTTAAATTTTGGGGTCTTTCTACACCGGCATGTGCTGGTTGGTGAAGATGGTTGGTTATTATGGTGGGGAGACCCACTACGAGTCTTATATATGTTCTTTTGTAAAGTTCCAAAGTAATTATACCCTTTTTACTGGGGAGTCTTTTCAGGCCTCCCCTATTAGTGTCCTGGTTCTGTCTCAGTTAAAATATAGGTTGTCTCTTATAGTGGGGGAGCCTATTTTTGTTCCCCCATACCAGTAAACAAGATTTATCCATGGTCTTGGATTGGTAGTAGTTTGTCTTTTTTGGAGCTATCAAGCTACCTCCATCTTCCTTGGGTAAACGTTGAGATTGGAGAGTTCCCAATGGTTTAGTTATAGCAAGGTAAGTGTAACCTTATTCGATGTTGTTGTTTGTTTGGGTAAATTTCTTGAGTATTATTTATATTTTGTTTGATGATATTTACTTTTGGGATATTCCTTCCTTAATTGATCACTATAGGTGTTTTGGCCTTGGGAGGTGAAACCTGGCAAGGGAGTACATCTAGGTTTCTCAGTTGGGTTTGGTTGTTGTTTTGGCCTTTCTGTGACTTTCTGGGATAAAAAGTTTTCATGGTGGGGAGAATTGTCACATAAATAAATTAATTTAAAGGTATTTTTAATTTAATTTCCATTTTTTCTTTGTTTTTGGGGTTTCCTATGTATTTTTTTGAAAAATGGGTGAGTTTTCATGATTTGGGCCAAACCATGAGCCTAATTACATATTTAAAAATAAATTTTGATTCATTTATAACTGATTCATTATTCAACATTTTTCATCCATTTCAATTCCTACTTGTCATACCCTTACCTATTAACACCACCAAATTAATTTGGACCATTTATAAATCTATAATCATGCTGAAGTTGTGTTTTTATTTAAGGGATTGGGCTTGCCCGAAATCCCATTTCCTACATTAAAAATATTTTTTAATTCCTTAATAACTCATTAAATTTTTAAGTTGGTTCTATGATTCCAACTCTCACCCAAGCCCACATACCTAAGGCACACCCCCATTCTCTCTCCCGCAATTTGGAGCTCAATAGAATCACAAAATTGGGCGAAACTTCTCCGGATTTCACAAATCACCTAGATTTGAAGAGGTAAATTGATCATTTCATAACTCCTTATATTTTTCTCTTTTCCCCCCATTTCAGTTCCTAAATGATCTCCTAATCCTTTTTAGAACCACCCTTAAATTTTTAGCAATTTTAAAATTCAGATACCGGTGGATGTTGGGTCGTTTTCTTCAATATTTATATGGGTAAGTGTTTATATCTTCAATTCCTTCCTTCTCCTTAGGGTTTCCTCCATCTTTAATAAATTTATAGAGTGTCCAAAAGTTAGGGTTTATAATTATGGTTTTATTTGAGGTATTTTTGGGGAAATATTATAGTTTAGGGTTCGTTTTCACTTCCTTTTGGTGCGGCGGAGGTGCGGTTGAGGTTTCACACCATGATTAAAGGGTTTTGACTCAAAAGGTAGGTGATTCCATGTATAACCATTTTATGAGGAGTTAGATTGCTTGGATTATTAATTTAATATGTTTTAAATCTGTTGTGTGTGGTGAGAAAAATATTTTTGATGGATTTGGATAAGTGTTTAATTTTGTAGTGGTATTTTTGCTTGGAATTGGGTGCTTTTCATACATGGCTCTTGGAGAAATGTTTGGGTGTATTTTATAACATATGAAAGTGATTTATTAGTGTAGGAAGGGGATGAAAATTCTGGTTTGTTAATTCCTTAATGTCATGTGGTCATTTTAATGGGGGTTTTGAAAGGTTTTAATGTGTGAAACTGTGTTGTACTTCTTGAATGTGATTTGTGAAAACATGTGTTTTTCATGTGTAACTTTTGTGGTATTGTTTGAGGTATTTGTATAAAACATGGGGGTCATTTAATAAATGTTTTTAGGGATTCTAATTTTGTTTTTGATTGGTATTGGTATGGTTTTAGTCTTGAATTCGGGTTTTGAAATGGGTTATGTATGGAAACCATGGTAGTACCTCTTGGGTTGGTTTTATGAAAATTGTAATTGATTTAATGAGTATCACAAAGTGTGAAATGGTTTCTTATGTACTGTTTTGGTGATAGTATGTTCCTATAATTATTTTTTGAAACATAAATTGGTCATTTATGTTGAAAAAAAATTGGTAATGTTTTGAAATTTTTCGAGGTGATTTATTAAATTGTGATGTGGGTGCGAAAAATGTTTTCGGGCTATTTTGCGTGAGTGTGATGTGAAAAATGGAATTTTTTTATGAAAAGGGTATTATGTAACATGTGAGTGGGATGTCATGTGATTTTTAGCATCTTGGGAATGATTTTATAAATTTTTTAAGGGATTTGTTGAATTGTGAAAGCTGTGCAAAATGTGTTGTGGGCTATTTTTGGTGTGAGTATGATTTCAAAATTCATTTGAATGAAACGGTGGATTTTTGACTTGTGTGGAATACATGTGGACTTTTGTTGAATTTGTGATGTGAAAATGATATTTTCATGTGCAAAGTATATTTATTGACTTGTTGAACTTGTCTGAGCACAAGGGGAAAACCTGGGTATCTAGGTTGGTGGATGTGTATTAGTATGCTAGTGAATCCTTGGGGTTTGACCTCAGTTTCACTTAGAAAGATCGATGCTTACAACTCTAACTAAACTATGATGATGATGATCGGGGACCACTAGGTTATGGGTATGTTTCCTACTAGTGGCTCGTGCACAAGGACAGATATTGTGATGGTTACTCTCACTGAGGTACGAGGTACCTGGGACCCACAATGAGCTAGTGCCTAGGGTTTATTTCCTATTACATGTGCTCATTAGTTACTTTGTGCTTACTGTCGGTATACGGTATGGTTGGTTGGAAAATTCAATAGTGTTGACATTATTTTTAAAAGTGTTTATTCTTAATGATATCCCGCTTGAGAACTGTTTTAATTTTTATGTTGCATCTTTCAGAAATTGTAACTAGAATTTCTTGTTTATGAAAACTTGTAATCTTTTCATCTTTGAATTTTTATCACATGGAATCTCTTAGTGATGGTATCCTACTGGAAATTTTCTCATAACCTACTTACACCCTTGGGTGTAAGTACACTTGTTTCTTTTGTTGCCGCAGGTTGGGTACATTTTTTTGTGCCAGTAGTTCGGGGTTCTAGTAGGTCCTTCATGGTGAAGTCTTTTGGAGATGGCTTGAGGATGATTCCCCTTGCCATAATGGTTATTTGGATGTTTCCTTTTAGTTTTTTACCTTTTTTATATTCATGGTGAGTTTCATTAAACTATGTAATCGATTTCTGAATTTTTGTAAAAGATTGTTTGGTTTGAAAAATCTAGATTTGTTTTATTGGATTCATTTGTTGTTTTAACTTTATTAACTAGGCTAAATTGTTCCCAATTCTCATTTTTTGATACCTGGGAACTAGTGCTAGCCTGTAAGGATCAGGAACACCCTTTGAGCCTTGTCACATGCCAATTTTGGTGCCGATTTTAGTGGCGGCTAGATTCGGTTCGTGACATATATGTCAAGGGAATATTAACCACAAAACAATTGGGTGAATATATACATGTTTGATTAACAGAATAAAAAATAAAATAGGAATTTAAAACTCACTAAGAAATAAGTCAAAAAAATGGAATTTATTTTGAGAAGATTATGGTTTGAATAGTGAAATATTAATAATAAGTATGTATTGAACATGTTTCCTCCACAATTTCGATGTAGATATTTTTTTTTGTATTTTTTAAAATTCGGTATAAAATAGTAATGTGGGAGTGATATTAATGCACAATAAGATAAATTCTTTGAAAAAAATCGAACCTTTATGAGAGTAGAGTACCTATAAAAATCTATAGGCATATTTTATTTTCGTTAAAGGTGGACCTTGATGTTACAGATCATGGGTCTTTTTAAAGCAGAAAGACGTTGATGATTATACAATATGTGATGAAAAGAAATTTCATAGATCAGAGAAAATGATAAAATTTAAATAAATTAATATGAAATAAAAGAACCTTTCCGAGTAGAACTATGTATAAGTCTTAAAAAACTAATCAACTACTTACGATTAGAGACACCAATTGGCTAATCAAAGCTTAAAACCCTGGTTATTTTCTTATCAGAATAGTTTTCATTGAAAAATAGAGAAAGTGTAATCATGGAATGAATCCAAGAGAATGGAGGGTGAAAATCCACATATGTAAAAATATACATAAAAGGAAATTTTTTAACAGTTTCCTATTAAAATGATACAACTTAGGTTGCAACATCCATGACATTTAAATAGGGCCAATCCTTCCTGTTTTGATCTATAAAATCAAAAAAAGTCAATTTTAGTATAAAAAAAGTCATAGATGAAATAAATTATAAGGAAAAAATGAAATAAAATATAGATACATGTATAATACATTGAGAGATAAAGATTTAGTAGGGGCAGAAGAGGAAGGTGGAGGCGGAGATGAAACTGGAGAGGCGGAGATGGGTGATGAAGATGGAACGAGAGGCAGCAGGTGGAGGCGGAGGTGGATGAGGAGGCAACAAGTGGAAGTCGAGGCTAGAGATGAGCTTTTGATGGACGATGGGAGGTGACACTATAGGGAAAAGTAAATTTAACTGTGTTTTTTTAAATTTTTGCTAAATATTTTGTGAAAAATAATTTTACAACAGTTAAAAAACAATAGCTAATTAAAATTGTAATTTTTTTATTTATTTATAGCAAGGATTTTTCAAAAACATTCGATAAAACATATCATTTTAATTTTTTGAATAATTTTTTAAAAACAAGAAGAATTTATTTCTATGGGAAATTTATAAAAACCACTACAAAATACAGGCATTTTTTAAAAAATGACGTTGAATTAATAGAAAAAATATTAAATATTACATATTTAATTATGATTTATTATCAAAAATTATTAATTATAATTTATAATCATTTTTTTATTATTTAAAATTTTAATTAATTAGAATGTGTTAATTATTAGTTATTTATAACTATTAGTTAATAATTATTTGAAACTTTAATAAATTCTTGGATAAGTTGAAAATAAATATTTGGCATCAAATGAAGATAACTTTTGATCCTAGTGCCCATTTTAATTCCACAACCAGAAAAATTGATGCTTATGAAATGATATGCAATGAATTTAAATAATAATTTTTAATAATTAATAGAATAAAAAATATTACAGTTTTAAGAGAAGTTGAAAATCGAACTTGAACTTCAAACAACCATAACTTTTGACCTGGATGTCTGTTTGGTCTCTACCATATATCAAATAAAAGCCTGTGATGAACTCTGTGTCATATTAATTAGGGGAACCCTGGAGAATATTTATTAATGCTAAAAAAAATTCCTGGAATTCTTCCAAAATTGAGTTTTTAGTTTAGATACCAAGATTTTTAAACATTTGATGAGATTTATGCTTTGCTAAAGAGTGTCTACATATGCTTGTTGGGTCGTTTATGATATTATTTCATGGATTTACATTATTATTGATTTAATGATGTTTCCATTATTGTAGTTTTCTCTATTTTGGTGATTTATTATCTATTATATATACATTTGTATGTATTTTTATAAATTTAGGTATATTTATTTATAAATTTTATATATTTATCAGTATTTATTTAAAATTATATATAATTGTATCTATGAATGGATATTTATATGTATTTATTAATATCTATCTATATTTATATACATATATAAATATTTATATGTATTTATGTTTATATAATTTTATATCTTATATGGGTGAGTGTGTGTGTGTGTGTCTAGATATTTACATTTACTTATGTTTATATATATATATATATTGATATATAATTATACACTTGTCTATGTTTATATATATTTATGCAACATAAATGTGTGTTTATATATATTTATGTAAATTTTGTTATATGTATATATATTTATTGATATTTATATCCATTTATTATTTTTTATTCATTACATATTATTTATTATTTATTATTCATTATTTTTTCATTTTTCATTTATTATTTAATATTTATTAAATTATTATATAATATTTTTAATATTTAGTATATATTCATTACACATCATTTCACAATATTTATAATTTATAATTTATTATTATGTATAATTAGTTTGTTATTATTTAATTATTTACGTATTAATTATTTATTATGTATTTATTAATTATATATTGTATGTAATTTATAATTAATTAATTTAGTATTTCTTTATTAATTATTAATTATTAAAGATTAATTATATTTTATTATTTATCATTTATCATTTATTATTTATTTATTTATTTATTATTTATTTATTTACTAATATTTATTATATATTAAATTATTATTTATTATTAAATTATTTTAAATTTTTTTTAATAGTTATTATATATTTTTACATATTATTTATGATTTATGATTATTTATTATTTATTACTAATTTATTTTTAAATTATTTTTAAATTATTGTTTATTATTAATTTAAAATTGACGTAATATTTTTTATTATTTTTTATTTTTTATCTATTATTTATTAATTTATTATATATTTATCATATGTTAATTTATTCTTTTTTTTAATTTATTATTTATTCATTATTTATTCATTACTCATATATTATTTATTTATTTATTTATCATGTTTTGTTAATTATTATTTATTTAGTTCTTATTTATTCATTATGTGTTATTTTTTTATTTTTATTGCGTATTATCATTCTTTAATTTTATTATTTATTTTTTATCTATATGTTTAATTATATTGAATTTTGTTTAATCACTATATGATGAACTTTCTAGAGCAGTAGTGTATTTACAAAATAACTAATATGTAAGGGGTTTAAATCTCACTCAACACATATATATGCTTAATTTATGCATAGTATATGCATGCATGCATAGAAATAATAATAATATATAATAATTAATTAATTAATTACATAAATAAAAAATAGAAAAAAATTTAAAAATTAAAAATTTTAAAAAAATAATTTGTCACAAAACGATTTAGTGGCAGTTTATATCACCAAGAAATGATTCTCCCAGTTTTTAAAAAATTAATTCTAAATTGTTTCACAACGACTAAATAATTTCCAAAAAACGATTTAGCGACGGTTTTTTAAAAACACCGCAAAATGGTTTTGCAGAAGTTTAAACTGCCGTTAAACGCTTACTTTGGTATAGTGTGAGTTTAAGAGATTTACAGGGATTATGAATTTTTATGGGAGGTGAGATTTGATGGATGATAGACTTGTGATGATTCAGGGGTGGGGATTTGTAGGAAACCTAATTGCATTCAACGCAGTGCCATTGAAAGAGAAGCAGTATCTATAGAGGAAAACAAGATGGAAGGAATGTGATGTGTAAGAGACATATGTGTCTATGGAGGAGGAAGAAACAGGGGTGTTATCATGAATATGGAATGCGAAGGAGGTAGAATTTAGGGCGGGATTGGGGGACTGAAATGGGGAGGAGGAAGAATGAGGGAAGGAGAGACGTATCAGGTAGACATGGATGGAGAGGTCGACATGTAAGTGAGGAGTGGTCTGAAAGAGACATGTACATGGAGGAACATCATATAGTATAAATAATGGATATATTATTATAAATAATACCTCACTTATAATAAATAAATAATAATATAATTAATAACTAAAAATATGATTAATATAATTCCTAATTAATAATGAGTTGGAATATAATTAATATAATTAATATAACTAATAATTAAATAAAAATTAATAATATAGTTAATAATAATAATTTATAATATAAATAATTAAATTAATAATAATAATAAAATTAATAATTAATAATATAGTTAATAATAGACATGTATATGGGTTAGGAGACCTGCCCGATCCGATAAGCCAAACCCGCTAAAAAGCCTAATAGGATTGAGCTCATGTTTTAATAAAGGACCTGGTATGTGGTCCACTCAGCTAGATTAATAAAAAATCTTTTTTAAGGCCCAATTAATAAAATATATTTTCTTTAATGCTAGATTAATAAACAGGTTGGGACAAAGTTGCTTCAACAAGGTCCGATTAATAAATTTGTCTGTTTTTTTTTTCTGATTTGAACATGATAGTCCTGAACCATTTATAGGTATATCTAATAATAAGAATTAATAATGTCAATAATAATTAATAATATATTTCTTGATATAATAATTAATGATTAATATAACTAATAACTCAATTAATAATTAGTAATATGGAGATGGATCCTTATTCTCCTGGTTCTCTTTCTCTGGCTGAGGTTTTCGATTTGGCTCTTCACTAGTGCTCCTCCCTAGTTTCTCCTAAGCGACGAATCCTCCTGTGGTGCACCATCTTCATGGGGATTCTATTTTTCGTCACTCCTCTTCATGTAGATGAGGTTCATAATCCGGTGGTCTGCTGTTGGCGGCCTCACTCTGGTAGATTAGATTACGGTGTGGAAGATCTATTCTTTTCGGCTCAGATTGACATTGATATTGGAATTTTCTGTCGATTTTGGTGTCAGATTGTTGGGAGGTCTGGTCATCGTTAATTTCTGTGGGAGGAGTTAGCGGTGATAGCCATAGGTCAGCGGTTTCATTTCTCTTCATATTTAGCCTCACTCTCTTTTCATGTGATACAATGCCGCTCAAGGTGAGGGAATCCTGGGTGATCGTCCCTTGGATTTGGAGTGATGGTCCTCGCATTTGAAAAGATATCGTCTTGGGCATGCTATTTCAGTAATGTTGACATGAGGTTATGTGACGCTGGTACAAGTAAAGCAGTCTTTGGAACGATGTTTGGAATCAGTTAGGAAAACCAGTGTTGGTGGCAGTAATGAACAATTCTTTTAGATTTTCCTTTTGGGTGTTTCAATTTTTAGGCTTATTTCAGTAAGAATTCTCACTGGTTTTTGGGATTGTTTGTTTCGTTGAGTTGTGGCATTCTTGGAAGGCATTGATTTTTTCTTGTTGCATTATGTTGCAGTGAAATACTTTTCAGGTGTCACTGGGTGGGTATCCTCGAAAGAGGGATGGGTGTGATGACACCCGCCATTCAGCTATCAATCCTCATTGAAGGATGGATAGAAACCCTACCTTTGATGTTCTGCAAATATTTTTTTGTTTGATTTTGTGTTGCATCAGGTTGGGAATGTGGTGTTCTATGGTGCATTGTCGGGTGGGTGGATCGAAAGAGAGATAAGTGTGATGACACCTATCATCTGATCATCCCTCCACATTTTAGTGTGGGTGTGATGGGAACTCGTCCACATTGTGTTCCAGCATGATGAAACTTTTTCAAGTGTGTGTGTGTGGGGGACTCATCATCTTTGATTGATTCCTATGTTACATCGTCTAATGGGGGGATGAGACTTTTACCGATGCCTGACTTGATGTTTCATTCCCTTCGGACACTTGGGGCCATATTAGGACCTTCAGGTCATATTTCTTTAAGGCATATGTGCCTCTTTCTTGTTATGAGTTCCCTCTTTACCCATTTATAAAAAGGGGTTTGTTATTTTAGGTTCATTAAAGGGGGATTGAGCCTCAACCCATTTAAAAAATAATAATATTGTTAATTATAATAGTTACCAATAATAATAATAACTAATAAAATAATGGCTAATATGATTAGTAATTAATGATAACTAATAATAAATAATAAATAATAAATAATTAATAATTAATAATTAATAACTAATATTTATCAATTGAAAATTAATAATATAATCAATAATCAATAATAAATAATCAATAATAAATAATCAATAATATAATTGAAAATATATTTATTTATTAATAATTTTTTTAATAATTTAATTATTTATTATTAATGATTAAAAATAAATAATTTATAATTTGTAATTAACAATAAATTATAAATAACATAAGTAATAATTAATAAAATAATTAGTGATTACTAAATAATAATCACTAATTAATAATAATTAATTAATAATTAACTATATTATTGATTGGTAATTGTTAATATTGAATTAGTTATTAATAATTATATATGGGATAGGGTTTCTCTTAGGGCCCTATGAGGTAGAGTTTCTCTAATGCCTTTGTGTCTCTGGGCATACGGGTCATAAAATGGGTTTCCTTCTACCTATAAACAAAGAGTTATTCCCTTTGTTTATTAATAAAAAAAGGATTTCACCCCAACCCTTTAAAAAAATCAAATATTAATTATTAATTATTCATTATTCATTGTCTTGATAAATAAAATAAGGGAGACTTCTTCTTTTAATTTGGATGGCACATGATGTGAGAGAAACTAGGATCATCAAATCACGGGTTCTAGTGGAAGTTGATCTCGGTGCTATTTGGATTGATAAAGTTATATTATATACGTATAATGATGATATTAATTTGAAGATAGGGTATGCAAAATTGTGGTGAGAATCAAGTTAATGAAACTGATCCGATTTCCCATGTGGTGGAGTTTTATTTTCAGGGCCCAATGACATAAATAATATTAAAGTGGTTGAATTCTATAATGGTATCCCATCTCACATCATTAAAGGGAAAATAGATCTCACCCAACATGGATAGAGAAAATTAGCCTATTATCACTCTTATTCAAGCCCAAATATAATCCATGAAGGCCAATTCTCAAGGTTTCATGAATTCAGAAACCCAATTCACATGTAAAATTTAGAAAGTCATCCTAATAGGCACTAAATTCAAATACAGTAGGAATAAAAATCAAAACCTACACTTTTGGATGTATGTGCTACTCATTCTTAAAGTCAAAAGGGTGTGCTAATTTTCTAAAAAAGTATTCATTAGACTTTATCTTTTTTTATTTTAAGAGGAAAAGTAGGTTTAGGATTTATTAATTTATGGTATTATACCTTTTACCTTTTGTATCACCCCTTGGCTATAAATAGCCACCCCTTGACATTTTATTCTCATTCATGTTTTTTCTAGTAAAAATCTACGAGTTTGTTTTCTCTCCGTTATGAGGAAACCCTTATTAAACCCATTTCCCATGTGTATTATTCCCTTTTCAATCTAAAATATAGATTAGTGATCCTAGATAAAAAACCCCCAATTAATGTCTCAACCTAAGTGGGTTGTTGTGTGGGTTAACTACCTCATCCCCACCAATTTAGTGTGTTTTCTAAGTAGTGGGTCATGCTCCTTATAATATTATTTGACTAATCCCTCACTTATCCTCAAACCAAATCCTTCATCCACCATCCTACACTATGAAGATCGGTTCACCTCATGCATCTCACACTAACAAATTAAGATCAGTGATCCAACATCACAAATCCCCCAATTTCATGGCTCGACCCATGTGAGTTATTGTGTTGATTGACCATCACATCCCTCCCCTGAGTGTGGTGATATCATCTATTTAAATGGTTAAACATATGGTAAACATATATTTTAATTAATATATATTCATTTGAAAAACAATAAGAAAATTAAAATTTTCATCTAATAAACATTTATACATTGAAAAAACAATTATAATAACCAATTGAACTAAACAATCATGTTAGGTGTGATGATAAGCCCACAATGTTATCATTTTAAGGACATTGTCTATAATTATTCCCCTTTACCATACCCCAACCACATAATTATCACATCCCTTTCTTCTAGGGAAAATCCATTTTGTTTCTCAGGTGTGTAAACTTCAGACGACCTTGTCCACACAACCATGATAGATTCAACACTAAAATTGGAAGATATAGAGGGGAATTTGATATTGATACATCTCTAATCAGGATTCAATCTACATTGTAAAAATCTAATGATGTATTGATTTTATACAAAATATCGACATAAAACTCTCATGATAGGTGACTATGTGAACATGTTATAATTACATGTGAGCAAGGCATCTTGTAAGATTAAAATTTGCTGAATTTATAGGTGTTCTTATCAAAAGAATAGTGATCACCCCACAAACACTGTTCAGGGGATCCTGGACCTCTTCAAGTTCATCCCAGCTTTTTATCCTATGAAAATGATACACCCGGTATGATATAGAACATGTTTATTTGAAATCAGTATAGTGACCCAACTTCTTCTTACATGACTGTTACCTCATTTTTAAGATAAACAACATAATAATGATACAATCTAAGATCCAAAGGTTTGTTATCTTGGGAAAATTAGGCTCATACATCACTTGTATATAAAACAAATATTTAAAAACTACTTCTTAATACTCCTAAAAGATATAACATTATCCTTAGAACATTTAATCACTTGAGGATATACATAAAATAAATGGGTGAGCTAAAATACTAGTAATGAAAGGAATAATATAGAAGGAATAAGAGACATGAATCAATAGTGCATGCATGAGCATAATCATCATCATCATTTCATAAGCTTGGGATCATCATCGTAAGAATGGGGTAAAATTTTGATAAATCCATGGAATGTGGAATATGAATAATAATGAAATATCATAACCTAGCGGCCAAATACCACACATAGTTTTGAACAAATCTAGCATCATGTTCACACATAAAATATGTGCATAAATCATAGCATCATAATTGTGAACAAAGATAAAATCATATAGATGAATAATACGCATAATATCATGAGATATATCACATTAACTAATGAATTGGAGGGACATATAATTCTCATCTCACCTATCACATCATAAAATGCTCATAATCATGCATTCCACATGGAAAGTGAATATATAACAATCATATACATGAAATAAACCCATGGAAAGGGATGGGTCTCATAAGGGTGTCATAAATAAAACATCGGGTAATAACCTTTGTGTTATCCAAATTAATAATTGGGATCATATTTTGGCATTAAATATCATTTTCTTTGAAGAAGAAACAACTCAATAGGAATCAAAGAGATGTTTTCAAAAAGAAAGTCCATTTTGAAAAATCATTATAATTGGCTTAAAAGTCCTATTGATATGATAAAAACATGTACATACATGAAAATAGAAGTTAATTTATTCTTGAAGTAATATTTAAGGAAAATGGAGGAACAATTATACTGAGAATGATGTGAAATAGAATATATCCCAAAAGAAGGAATTGGGTTCGATAATCCCCTTACTTTAAATCCTGCTTTATTTTGTCACTTTTCCGCCCCCTAAATAATAAACATAGGTTTATTAAAAAATTAAAAAATAAGCTAATTATGTTCTTTTTCGTCACTATTTATCAATTATAATCATTGGATTATATTTTTGAATTCCCTTTATTAATGTTAAAATGTTTTGATATCCTATTTTCCTTAAAATACTCCATCTTACTATGATTTAATGATGTTGATTTATTGATACATATAAATTATTAATATTAACACACAAATCATAGAAATACATATATTTAGAAATTTATATATTATAAATAATTTATTATAATCATCTGTAAGGATTGGTTATGAGAAAAGAATTGGAAACGTCCTCATTGGTGGTTAACCGACCGTTAACATCACATTTTCTAAAGGGGAGGTTCATGATATATATTATGTGCTTATTAAAAGTAAAATTTTTATAGGACATTAACATAATAAATATCATGTTAATTTATTGTTTAATTTTTCTTAATAATGTTTTTATTAGAAAGTAAAAAGAGGATAGGGATTTTATAAAGGAAAACAAAATGAAAGATGAAAGGACATTACCGATTTCTTGAAGTTGTTTCTTTTATATGACCATTAACTTCTTAAAATCCTAGAGTTTGATTACTAAAGAATGTCCCAAATAATTCTAAGAGAATTTAGAGTGGGAATTTTTGTAGAGATTTTAATTTATAAAGTGTAAGGTAAGTGGTTTTCTAGGGGAGGGGTGAGGGTTATTTATACTTGAGGAGTGGGGTGTTTTAAGGATAGAATTTTGAATAAATTATAATATCTAAGGTAAACCTTTAAATAGTGATATTTTTTACATTATAAATCATATATAAATAAAATAAAATTTATTTATTAATTTAAACTCCTTTATTAACTGAATTAATTAGTTTATTAAAATGGACTGTATAAAAAATAAAAAATTGTTATTTTAATGGAATAATTTTGACTTTGGACATTAGAAAATACTTTTTCAGGTATAGAAAACAATTTTATTGTATTTAAATGACTCATTTACAAAATTAAATATGTTTTTTTTTCAATAAAACATTTCCAGAATTGATTATGTCGTTATTATATCATGAATGATGTAATTTAAAATACATTGGTTACAAAAAATTGTATTTTTAATATTCACCTAAAAATTAATTTATTTTAGAAAAATATCAAAAAAATCAACCTTAGAAAATTTATATATATAGATTCTAAAAATGATATTCATTTTATTGAAATAATTTTATAAAAAGGTAATTTTAATTTTTAATATAATTTTTTTTTTATTTTTATGAAATATATTAAAATACAGCTTGTTAAAAATGTGCTTATAGTTTATTTGAATTTTTAATCTTGATATTTATTTTATGTAATTATAATATTTATATTTTATAAAATTAATAATGATAAATATTATTTATATTAAATTTTATTATTGTGAGGTCAAGTTACTATTCTAAAAGTCCAATTATTATTCCTAACAGTCAGGTTAGTATTCCCAATAGTAAGGTTATTATTCCAACACTCGTGTTTCCTCCTATAAGTATCACTTAATTAATTCATTCCAAATATACTATAATTCCTCAAAAGGTTCTATGTTTTCCTTTTCTATGATTTTTATTGGTTTACTAATATTTTGTTTCTTTTAAGTAGTGTTGTTTGTTGGGATGATAATTCTAGAAGATTAGGTGATCCCAATTTTCCCATTATATTTTTCTTATTTTCTATTTTTTGTCCTATTGTAATGTTGTTAATTTTCATGGGTTTATCTAATAACTAATTTAATGATCTATATTAACGAAATAAAGTGTTTCTAGTATCTCTATGTAATGTATGTGTATAATGTTATATAATATAACACACATTTATTTAGGAAAAAATATCTTTTATAAAGCTCGATTCATTAAATTATTCTCCCCTTTAATAATTTAATCCTTGAAATTTCAACTCATATTCTCAGTTTAGAATAGACGACGGTAATTTTGTTTCATCATTTCCTCTGATTCCCACATTTCCTCATCATATTAATGGTTCCATCACTAAAACTTAACAAGGTGAGTTTTCTTGTTTTGTTGAACTTTGTCAATACAGCCCAAGATCTTCACCGATTGATCCTCATAAGAGATTTCATTATTCCGTTATACCACTTTCAGATTCATTATATGTGAGAGATCATGTATACACTTCTTTAGGAGAGATATATAAAACATGTCATGAACTTGAGACATGTTTGGTGGAAGTTATAACTGATAGGTCATTGCTTCTATGTGATAAAAGGATCTCAAAGTGGATAATGTACCTAGGGATAGGCTTTATTTTCTTCAAAAATTTCATGACTCTCTTTCATGGTGGTATTTTAAGGAAAACTTTTTCTTCAGTATCAAACTACATGTCCCTTCAACGGTTTTCAGTATATCTCTTCTATTGAGTTTGGGAAGAATTTATATTTGGTTTGATCGATTGAAACTTCTCTGTCATCTCTTACATAAGATCAGTTCAAAGTTTCTTTCATTCACCAACTTCATCCCAAAAAGTAGGAGTTCTGCACCACTTCCTATAAACAACATCATATAGATCCGTTTAAATACTCAAGTAGAAGATTTGGTTGTATGAGAACTCAACTAATGGTAGATTTCAATCCTATATTCCTTTAAATTCTATTGATAAGGATCTCAGTATTTCCTCGAGTTTCATAATGCTTCTTTCAGATTATATATAAATTTAGGGGTGATAGGTCATACTGGAATTCAATTTAGTATTTAGAGCATGTTGGAAAATTATCTAGAATTATGAAGTTTACCTTGGATCATGATCAAAGATGATCAAAAGTGGTTCCTCGTGCAACCTCACCACTTCCATTAAGAATATCTTAGTAAATTGTTCAAGTGATAAATATTCCAAAATATTTATGAAGTCGGTAGTCTTGGTAAGTTAATCCACCACAACCCATATTACATTTCTTTCTTTATATGTCTTCAGGAGACCAGTGACAAAGTCCCTGGTGATATTTTCCCATTTCCATGTCTGTATGGGAAATGGTTACATCATCCTATTGGAATCTTGTTGCTATACTTTAACTTGTTGGAATAATAAACACTTTGAGGTGTACTCAGTGATCTCTTTCATGTTGTCCCACTAGAATTTCTCTCAAATATCATGGTACATCTTGGTACTTTAAGGATGGATAGAGAAAGATGAGCTATGTGTATTTTCCAATAGCTCTTTCTTTATCTCAGGTGATGTAGGCATAAAAATTATTGTTCCAAACCAAATGAAACCATCTTCATCATTATGGAATTCATGAATCTTCCTATCCTTTACTTATTTCACCTTATATTAAAGCTCCAAATAATCCATTTTTTACCTCCTTTCTATTCTCTTTGATAGTTTCTTGGGAAATAATTTGGTAAAGGTAATATGTATTCCATTTTGTTATGATTTAAAGATTCATTCTTTGTATATCTATGATGATAGTGTCTTTATCGATTCACATCATGGATAGAGTAGTATGTTATTTTCTATTAATAGAATCAACTTATTCTCCTTTTCAAGATGGTAGTGAATAGTGAAATCATAGTCCTTGATTGGCTCTAACCATCTTCTTTGACACATGTTCAACTCTTTATGTGTGAATATGTGATTTTGACTCTATAGATCTGTATATATGTCACACTTCTCACTAAAGAGGTATTTTTCCAATTATTGTTTTATTAAGAACTCTACCTCATGATATGGGGAAAGGTTGGGTAAATATTTAGGAAATACATCCTTATATTACCTCATCGTGTGAATTTTCTCAAGGTTAATACTTTCCTTTGACTCAACCATTTGGGAAATGTGTGCTTTTTTGTTTGGTATCAGCACCCACACAGTTGAAGGATTTTCCAAAGGATATTCATTATCTTTCTTACATATGTACAGAATCATGGTACGGTTCATAATATAAAGAGATATTTACTTTTACTAATATTTGATGTGAGCTCTATATAATGAGTGTTAATCCATTCCCATTCTAGTATCAAATCCCACCAAGGGAAGGATCAAGGGATTCTATGTAAGAATCTTCCCATATATGCTAATAGGAGAAGATTCTGACACTTGGGTTAGATTGATCACACCACTATGTGTTTTTACAGATATCTCTACTTAAAGGTATTGGGGTTTTGATTCAACAGTTCTAGAAAACATACAGGATATAAAGGAATGCGTAGAACTAGAATTAAATAAAAAAATCCATTCTTAATTTAATAGTAAGTGTACCTTATATGACGTCATTTTCATATTCCATATCACTGGTAGTAGTGGTATAATCATTCCCGTTATGCTTTGTATTTGGTGGTTTTTGATGCTGATTACCCTCAAAGATTCATTGTTTAGTTCCCTAGATTGCATTGTACCCTTGAACCCAACATTCTAAGCATTTAACAATGGGTGGTTCCTTCCTTTACTCCATCACATTGGTCAAATTCTTCATGAATCTTCAACATTCATGAGTTTCATGGCCTTATCTTCCTCACTTAAATCATTCCCTTATTAATTTGAGATAATACCCATGAGGTTTCGTCCCATATTTTTGACATGTTAAATATTTTTGACATGTTGGTGGTTAGATATTATTTCCACCTTTTTCATTCAATCTGCTATCTTGAAACTCTATTTTATTTATTGTCTTCATAAACATGGGACCATTCTCTAAAATTCATCTCTACTTTGATATCACATAAAACTAATTCTTTATAACTCCCAAATTCTCAGATAGCTAGATTCTTTATGAGGTGTTATTTTAAACCACAAAATAATCTATTTTTTTTCATTGTAGATAAAAAACCCGAGGTGTATCTTGAAAGCCTTGTGAAAATTTCCTTGTAAGTCACAACAGATTCACCATCCTTTTTCTTAAGATCTAAGAATTCTCTATCCAAATTTTTTCAATGATTTTAAGGGAAATACTTGTTAAGAAATTAATTCTCAATGTCTTCCCACTCCTTTTCTTTCATTTCATCCTTAACTTTGTATTCATTATCAACATCAACTATTCGTCAGACTCTCGATCTAAATTATAGACATCCAAGGTGGATTTCTCTTTCTCGGAACAATGGAGCATAGAAAAGATATTCTCCATTGAGTTAAGCCATTATTCTGTAACAAGTGGATTGGAATATCAACTAAACTTTGGTGGTCATTGTTGTATAAAGGACTTGATGGCCAATTTCTCCTTCTTGGTAGAAGGTGGAAGTTCCACAATTCAAGTTATTTTTCATAACCAAAGATAAATAGGTAAGAATAACCATGAATTTTTGAGATTCACCTATCATTGTATTAGGTATGTTGTTGAGAAAATAATTGCATTATCCCTCACATGTGTTGTTGGTTTGGTTTCTCCTGATTCCCATTATTTTATGAAATAGAAAAGGTTTGAAAAAAACATAAGTCAAAAAATCATGAATAAATAATTTATTATTATGAGAAAAATAATTCTAAATTAAAATATTATGGGATATATATGTTTATATTTTTTCTCTAATTATGCTTCTAGAATGAAGAATTAATTTATCTATATATCATTCATAATGGATTGTATAATGTTTTTTGATTAACTAAAGCATAACACTGGGAGTTTCAAACCAGGCATGCATCAAGGCCACCTTTTCATGTACCAAGTGAAGATCGAGTTAATACTGAATCAACCCTTTTGGGTTATTACCCCTAGGTACATACGTATCTAAGCCACATCCAAATGAAGTGTTAAAATAGTGATTTTATTGTTCGAAAACCACAAGCTCTTATACTTTACCAAAATATAGGATGTTTACCGATACTGGAACTTATCCTTATGTCTTTCACTAATGTTTTCTAATCATAATTCCCAAATTAATTAAAATTTTCTCTAATACCAACTATAGTGACCCAACATCATTTTACATGACTAGTACATCATTTTTAAGATAAAAAACCTAAAATTGATACAATCCATGATCTAAAGTTTTAGTATCCATGGAAAATTAGGATCATACATCACTTACACATAATAAACTTAAACATTATTTAAATCATTATTCTTAGTCCTCATAAAATATATCACATTCTCCTTAATACATGTAATCACCTAAGGATATACATCAATTTAAGGGGTGAGATAAAATATGGATAAGGTAAGTAACAACATAGAAGGAATAAGATACATGAATCAATAGTGCATGGGTGGTCATAATCATCATCATCATTTCGTAAGAATGGGATAATCATTGTAATCATGTGGGAAAAAATTGATAAAGGCATGAAATTTGGAATATTCATAATAATGAAACATCATAACAAAGTGTTCAAATACCATAGATAGTTGTGAGCAAATCTATCATCAATTTCACACATAACATATGTGAATAAATCGTAACATCATAATTGTGAAAATATCTAGCATCATATTCACACATAAAACAAATAATATCATGAGATATATCATATTACCCAATAAATTTGAGTGATATATAATTTTAGGCCCACTCTTACATTATAAAATTCTCATAATCATGCATTCCACATGCAAATAGAACATATAACAATCATAGTCATGAAATAAACCCATGGAAAGGAATGGATTTCATAATGGTGTCATAAATCATACTTTAAGGAATAACCTTTGTGGATCCAAAATTAATAAGGGGGTCATATTTTTGCATAAAATATCATTTTTCTTTGTAGAAGAAACAAATCAATAGAAGTCAATGAGATTTTTTCAAAAATAAACTATTTTTCAAAAAAAATATATTTATAATTGGAATAGAAGTTCATTCAACATGGTGAAAGCTTGTATATCCCTATAAGGAAATGGTACGTAATTGTGAAATTATGTTGTAATGATAATAGAGAAACATCCATATGGATAATGATGTGAAAGATAAGATAACCCAAAAATATGTAATTGCGTTTGAGAATCCCCATACCATAAATCCCGCTTTATTTCATCGCTTTTCCACCTCCTTAATAATAAACATATGTTTATTAAAACATGGAACCATAATTGGATTTTATTCATTTTTTTCACTATTTATCAATTATAATCATTGGATTATATTTCTCAATTCCATTTGTTAATGGTGAAACATTTTGATATCAAATTTTCCTTAAAATATCCCATGTTGGTTTGATTTAATAACATTGCTTTGTTGTTACTTATAAATTATTAAGATTAACTCCAAAATATTATAATTAAATATATTTATAAATTTATATATTATAAATTATTTATTATATTCATCTACACGTGTGGTGATAGGAAAAGAATTGGCAGTGTCCTTGTTGGTGGTTAACCGACCGTTAATGGGACATTATCCAAAGAGGATGTGCGAGATATATATTATGTGATTGTTAAAAATAACATTTTTATAGGAAATTGCCATTATAAGATAATGTTAATTTAATATTTAATTGTTTTAATCAAGATTGTATTAGAAAATAAAATGAGGATAGGGAGTTTAGAAAATGAAAATAGAATAAAAGACAAAAGCACCTTACCTCTTTCTTGAAGTCGTTCCTTTTTGACGAACCTTAAATTCTTGAAAGCTTGGAGATTGATTACCCAATAAAATACCTAAGTATTTTAATGGGATTTAGAGTTGGTATTTGCATGGAGATTTGTATTTAGTAAGTAGAAGGTATGTGGTTTGTCAAGGGAGGGTGATAGGTTATTTATACTTGAGAAGAGAGGTATTTAAAGGATTAAAAATTGAATAAATTATTATAACCAAGGTAATACTTTCAATAGTGATGCTTTTGAAATTATGAATCATATATAAACAAGATAAAATTTATTTAGGACATTAAACTACTTTATAAAAAAATCACTAATTTATTAAAAAGGAATGTGGAAAAAATGAATAATTGTTATTTTAATAGAATACTTTTGTCTTTAGACTTTGGAAAATAATTTATAGGTATGGAAAACATGTTTACTATATTTAAATTACTCATTTATCAAATTAAATATATTTTGGATTCATCCAATATTTCTATAATTGATTAGATCATTATTACATCATGAATTCTATAATTTAAAATAAATTAGTCATAAAAAATGTATTTTAATATTCACCTAAAAACTAAAGTATTTCCTAAAATTACCAAACAAAACCACAATTAATTTGATAATTAATTTTTTCACATTGTTAGTGTCAAAGTTTTTCTTATATCTTGGGAAATATGTCTCATGTAGTAATGATGGTAGGCATTGCTGGGTAAGTTAACCAGCATCCCTGATATTCACTGCTTCCTTGATAGTGTGATGAAGATTTTAAATAAGTCATATTTATTGTCTATTAGTTACACGCATATAATAGAAAAGATATAAACCAACTCCAAGAGTCTATACTGTCTTTCTCTAATATTGTAAATGTCAGTGGAAAAGAACATCTATTTCTGTCATCAGTGGTGACAATCAGGAGAACTTCGTTGCAATTTCCATATTGGAAAGTGTCGTGCACTTGTATGAATTGTTTTCAGTGAAGGAAAGTTATGATGCATGGGAGAAAGTCCTAGAATAATTGATGAAAATTGACTTTGTCTATAGTGACATGATTTTTCACCAAATGCTCTATTATTTTAAATTAATAAACAACATGGCAAATTTGAACCAATCGCTCGATTCAATAAGGTAACACCTGAAATAATGTTTCTTAGTCGCCAAAAAACCTTCTCAATAGCTTTCTGTTTTTCAAGTCCCACCTTCTTGTATGATATTTTTTATCCATATTTACTCTCCATGTGTTTCTATATTAACCCAATAAGAATATCCTAGTGAACTCTTATCATACCAACAATAATAAAGCGGTTGAATGTTGATTTATAGTGTCTATGATCTTGCATCAACCTCATATTCAAATAGGTGTGTGGTATATAAAATTTATTAGTTTTTCAATAAGATGAATTTTTAACAAGTTTAGTTCACAATCACATCATTCATATGTCACCATACTATTGAAATTTTATAGAAAATGTCGATCTCATAGAGTCATCTATGAGATAAATGTAATGTGTCTCCACATGGTAATGCTTTGTAACTGTATTTAATGTCTCTTTACTCTCAAATTGTGTTCCAAAAAATAATTCATCATCAATCCCTGTAACATTTCTTTCTTGGTGAATACTTAGGAAAATAAATTTTCAATGTCACTACTTCCCAATCAAACTCAAGCATCACTAGTGCAATATCATGCAATGTTTGCACCGATTGTGCATGTTGTCTTTCTGAATCACCCACCAACATCATTTTTTGTTCTTTTTCAAATATATATTCATCCTTAAAGTCATTTGTCAGCACTGTCTTGTGTTCTTCATCAAATACTTATTCTTCCTCAAAATCATTGTCATAGGCATCATTGATCGCAACCATAGGTGGATCACCTACAACAACAAATATTGTAGGAACATCAATATGTACCCTAATTTAACATTTTTACTCTTCTCTACATGAATTATCTTCACCCAATCCACCTCGAACAACCGATTCTCATGTAAACACATGCACTTCATCAAATCCATCGTCTTATGGTATGTTTTGTTCCATTTGGGTGGTATCTTCAATCGTACTAACCTCAACATACAATCTCATCACACATAGTATTTCTTGCTCTTGATATGTATCATAATCAAGCCTAAAATACTCACCATCGATCAAATGATGACACTTGTGATATAGATTATCATGAGTATAAGGGAATCTATAAACGGTAGGTGATATATATTTATTCTCATCAAGCTTCAATCGATCATGAATTTTACTATTAATTGTGTTTATCGAATCACATATAATAAGAATTGTTAATCTTGTAGGACCACTAATATAAGATATCTCATACTCATATTCTACTATTTCACTACCATGATATAAAAATGCATGCAAGTGTTTCATCATATTTGTGAAACTGTTAATTGAAATTAAATTATAAGTAAAATAATACACTAAAATTTCTTCAAATAAAACTAAAATCAACTAACTTTACATATACATCTTAAAAATATAATTTGATTTACTATTATAATTGTAATTAAGAATTATTATTTCAATTATATTTTCTCTAATTAGTAGAAAATAGTCACCCTATTTCATTTGCATTTAAAATATTCTTGATATTGTATTTACATGCATTCTTGGTATTGTAAGAGTTATGTCGTCTATTTGTACAAATCTGATATTTTTTGTGTTTAATTCTATATCCATGATACGCTATTTTATGTATATTTTCACCATACCTCTTTCCATTAAAAAATTATACATAGTTATGTTGACATGGTTATAATGTTGTATAATAATATGTGAAGTACAACTCAAATGGAATTCTAAAATTCAAATATACATAATTCGTTTTTTCCCATATCTTTCAACAAACATACCTTAATTTTATACTATCCATGCGATCCTCATCAACTAACCAATTGAAAAACCCATCAGATCATCAACCATCATTTTACCTATGAAATTAGTTATTAATATTTAATTGAATAACCATGTATGAATATTTATATATAGCTAATATTGTCTAATTATAAGGATTTAATAATTTTTCATACAATAAAATTATTTCACAACAAAAAAAACAACGGAAAAAACATTATCAGATTTGGATATAATTTCCCAACTATGTCATTTTCAGTTTTTTTTATTAAAATTTTCTCATGTGGAAAGAAATCATAGATAGCTCAGAAGCAATGACATAATTACATAATATTACAATGAACCACCGTAGAGAACAAATACACACAAGCCATAAATAAAGAAGTCCAGTAGTCCAGTTAAATGTAATCAACATCCAAATTGGAAGTTCATCCACTTCCGCTCACCACTTTGGCCTGTTCTTTCCTTAGGATCATACATCACTTGAAAAAATAATGTGTGAACCTTTCCAATGTTTTCAACTTCCAATGATTCCTTTTCAAGGACAAATATGGCCCTTGTCTTTGAGGTGGTATCAAATGGGGAAACCAGAATACCAGGAAGTTCATCCACTGCCCCCTCCTCCTCTTCAACACACTCTTCTATATGTTCATTATCGTGGTTTGACTAATTCCACAGACACTTCAGGCCCTTGTCTTTGTAGACCCATACCATCTATTAGAATACACTCTAGTAAATATGGGTTTATCTAAGGGAAGAACAAGCCAAAGAAGGGAGGAGATAGGAAGATGATGAATCCTCTATTGAAACTACAGTGTCAAATAAGGGTGTGTGGATTTTTTAAAACCTTCCAAAACCATTGGTAAAAAAACTAAACCGATAAATTAACCGAACCAACCTAGTGTCGTATGAAAAAATGATGTGTTAGGAGTATAAATGCATTTAATCTAAAAAGATAAGTAGGATTACAATATATACAAACAAGATAAAGGAAAGTACAAAAATATGAGACTGTCAAAAAAGATAAAACAACCAATAAAAAAAAATTAAAAAACATTGACTGATTAAGAGTTTCCAAAAATAGATATTTAGGGGGCAAGGGGGAAATTAAGAGAAAAAATGCATACTTTTCTGGTAGGAGTAAGGAGGGATCCTTCATGTTTGTTTCACAACAATACACGAACATGCACCCTACAAAACCCTAATTGATGCATTAATACGGAACCCTGTGATCAACAAAACATGATATCCTAACTCAAATGAAATCAAATGTTAACACCACTAATACCAGTTCAATACCAAAAACATGGGATAGGCTCTGTTCACGGGTAAAGGGAAGGGGAGGCGCCTAGTGTAAGAAAGAGAAGGTGCGATGGGGGTGGGAAAAGAAAGGGTTTTCCCACATATCTCTACCGAGGTGAGTAGGGATGCTTAACGGGCTGAAATAGTGATGACCGAACAAAATCCCACATTTTAAGGGCCCAGAAATTGCCATCCAAATTAATCCAGCATTAATAAGTCCAATCTGTGGACAGGACGGGCCTGGGGGCCGGCCAACATTGCATAAAGTTCTTTAAAAAAATTCCAAATACCAACTAATATACATATAATTCATAATTAGTTTTTAATTTAAGAAATAAATTATCACTACTTACTGGGGGGGAATAAAGCACTATAACAACTAAATTACACATATAAACCACATGAAAGAAATATGTCTTTAATAACGCTAGTATAAATCATCTTAACTAAATATTATTTATGATTTCATGTAAAAAAGACGTGAAAATATTTAATTCAAACCACATTGTTCTCACATTGAAAACAGTATAACGGAAATAAAACTAAGTAATAGATAAAATTAACATAACACGTAAAAAAAATTTCATAGATAAAAACATTTATGATGTATCGTTAAAAATAAAAAATTAAACTTAAAATGAATTATCTGAAACAAAAAAATATCATACAAACATGATTTCATGTTGATGTTGGAATAAAGTATAAAAAAAGGTAAATTTGGGTGTAAATAAAACATTCAGATAGAATAACAATCAACAAAAAACATAAATCAAATGAAACATTTTTTTAAATACATTCAAGTATACAACTATTTTATTTTACTAGAAAATATAAACAACATAAAGATACTGATTATTGATAATGAAATAAGAACTCCCCTGTGAGGAGGAGTGAGCATATACCACCATGGCTGGAAATATTGAATCATGAAACTACATCTATCTGAAAAAAAGGAAAATCAAATGAATTATTATTTAAAAGAAACAATATACTGAGAAAAATAGGGAAACAAAAACTATGTCTAACCTAGAGAGGTGAAAGGAGTAGGAAGGTAGTCGAAAAAGATTAGGGTTTACCCCTCTCACTTGGTTATAGCTTATCCAGAATCTTATCTGAAAACCTATAGTGGGGAAAAAGGACGGGTCGGGAAGATTAAGTTAGGGTTTGGGTCGGATGAATTCCAACAAGAGGAATCCTCCAAACGGTTTCTGCGGAAGAAGTGCGAATCTGGTGGGTATTATGGGATGGCCCACTAAAATGGGAGAGGGAGCATCGATCTGGCGGAGGGAGGTAAAGGAGTCGGATCATCCTAAAATCTCTAGGTGGGAGATGAAATGACAGAAAGAGTGGGAGGAGGGAGTGGGGGACCGTGGTGGGACTGCATGCGATGTGAGAGGTAAGGGATGGTAGTTACCACAATTTAACATGGTTTGTAAAAAAAGTGGTGGGGTGCAATAAAAATCAATCAATCAATATAATTTTTTACAGGGAAGCGTAAGAGACTCAAAAAATCTATCTAATTATTTTTGTTAGAAACATTATTTGTTTTTGTTTCATTAAAGTGATTTTAAAATCCTCTAAATATAAAATGTTTCATGGAATTCAATAAAGGAATACTTCAATGGAGGTCAGGCAGATAAAAATGCTATAGTAGGGAGTTGCGAAGAGCTACAAGTGGAAATTTTTGGTATTTGGATTCGTAATGTACCCCCATAGTGTAAAGAGAAACAATGTGTACCTAATATTTTTTCTACGAAGGAATGGAAAAAGGCCATTATAGTTAAAGATATTTCTTAGGGTAGGACTGTAAGTATGATGACTGCACGAGACACTAGGGAAATTTTCAATAAAGCCATGCTGTATTCATCCCTTGTATCTGACAATCAAGTTTCATGGTTGTCATGGAAATTGCCAAAGCCTGCACCATGAATATGTTTAGATGTTTGGAAATTTGGCAATGAAAAAAAGGTGCCACATGACAAGCTGATTTAACATCTCATGAAGGGAGTGGGAGTTCCCTATAGTTTCACCATATCACCTTGTGGACAAGGAGGTTTTAAGATAGCGGAATTGATAGGTATATGGGAGATAATAATATAGGGTGGGGAAAATATGTAATTTTTTTGTTAGTTTGTTAGTTTGTTAGAAAGTTTTTGGGGTAGTATATAAGGTTCTAGTGGGGTCCATAAATAAGGGACTTGTGGGAGTTTCACCTTTCAGGGAGTTCTTTCTCCTTCATTCCTCTTCCCCTTCCATTCATAATTCTTCTTCATCTTACTTTCTTCTTCTATCTATTCTTTTACTATAATTTCTTCTGCATTTAATTGAAGTGCCAACTATTATTCTCTCTCTCCCTATTTATTCCTATAACCTCATGGTTCTAATTAAATTTTAACATAATCCTTTGAAAATAATATCCATGAAGATGTTGGTATTTACAAGAAAATGACACCACACTTCTCATGTGCTCCCAGGACTCCTATGATGAGACCCGTGAAAGTTTGTGTTGTTCCCATGAGACAGACTTCCCCAAAAAATGTCATAATTTAGTTCAAAAAAAGATTCTGGAGTTCAAGGATATTGAAATGGAAACCATACCTCACAACGAGGCATGACTCTTTATTTATAGATGAGAAAAGAAGTACAATAGATTAATCGCACCGATGTGAGACATGAATATTAAAAATATATAATATTCTTAACACTTCTCAAGCTAAGACATATAATTATCATGCCCAACTTGTTACCTAAAAATTAGACACGTGTTACATGCACCCCTTTTGTGATAATATCTACATTTGTATTAGAGGTTGTGAACATGGTCGAAAGTGATATTTTTCTCAATGTTTTCTTGAACGAAGTGACAATCAACTTCAGTATGATTTTTTCGCTAATGAAAGACTAGATTTGGGGAAATCTTGATAATATCTTAATTGTCACACCAGATATGTGTCGATTTCTTTAAAATATACTCAATCTCTTGTAGAATTTAATGTGAACAAATAGTCTCTACAGTCAAATATGTCATGGAACAATGCTCTAACTCTGCACTTAATCGGGAGACAACTGTCTACTTCTTGATTCTCCATGAGATCATATTTCCTCCAAAAAATACTGTAAAATCTGATATAGATCTCCTAGAAAAGAAAAATCTAGCACAATCTACAACACAAAATGCCTCAATATCATTATGTCCAGGATTATAATATAGAAGACCTAAACTTTCATTGGGTTTTTTTCGGGATTCCATTGACTGAATTTTCTAACAACACAAGCAATATCGGGTCGAGTCATCATCAAATACATGAGCTTCCCAACAAGTTGTCTATATTTTTCGGGTGAAGGAAACATCTTGGTGTCAATACGAAGTTATTTTTCTCCAGGTTCAAGGGGCAAGTCAACCGAATCAAATCGAGCCATTCCAGTCTACTAAAAAAGGTCAATAATATACTCTCTGAGATAGAAAAAAATTGGTACATCTGGAGACCTCAATCCCCAAGAAATATTTTAGTGGACCCAAATACTTCGTGTGAAAATTATGATAAAGGATTTGAGTCGATCAATGTCAGAAATATCACTGTCAGTAAGGACAATTTCAAGAAAAAAATGTCAAGAGAATGTTGAATCTTGTAGGATTGATGCTAGAAAATAGAAGAATATTTTATTCTTTGACACATGTCAAAGCTAAGAAAAACGGTGCAGAAGCACTCGAACCAAGAACGATGTGACTTTTTGAGGTCATACAATGATAGATGAATGTAACAAACCATGAAAGTTTCCCCCTGAGCAACAAAGTCTAGTGATTGATCCATATAAACTTCTTCATCAAGAAAACCATGGATTTTTTAATATCCAGCTGATGAAGAGGCAAGTGATAGGAGGTAAAAAAGGGATAAATAAGAGAATCTATGTCATCTTGGCTATCGGAGAAAAATTATAAAAGTAATCGATGTCATGAATCTACACATAACTCTTGGAAACAGGTCAGGCTTTGAGACATGATTAAGAACCATCAGCATTGACACACATAAAATAGATCCACTTGCAACCAACAACCTATTTAATCGAAGTTAGATGGAAAAGATCCCAAATATGATTATTTTCAAAGACTTGAAGTTCATCCTGAATTGACTTTAACTATTTGGGATCGGATTTTACCTCAGCTATAGTGCACGATGTCGAGTGAGCAACCAGTGTTACAATATCATTAATGGTAGCCGTAGATAACCCCTGATAAGATTGACATGAGCAGAAACCTTTGCAAAACACAAAAGGCAACTTTAGTGATGAAGGATCAGGAGCAGATGAATCGTCAGGTGTGGTAGTAGCATCAGGCCCCGGAGTGGCAGGTGTGCTAGATCGGCTAGAGGGTTATCACTAGGAGAGGTGACAATATGCGGGTTTCTGTATAGGTAGGGGTGAAATACTAGAGGGATCGTTGCAGAGGGAGGGGAAATGTGTAGGATGCGTCGCACAATAACTATTATGCAGGAGGTGTCACGTAGGGAGCTGACACGCAGGGAGGGGTCGTCGCAATTGAGGGGCAAACATGCATAGGGCGGAAGAGACCATCATGCAAGGGGTCAGTATGGAAGGAATCGTCATGCGGGAGGCGGGATGTGTTGGTAGGGGCAATGAGAAATGATAGGAACATTATAACCATCCTCTGATGCCATGTTGAAATGGAAACTGTACCTCACAATGAGGTAGGATGCTTTATTTATAAATGAGAAAAGGAATACAATAGATAGATCACACCAATGTGGGAAATGAATATTAAAAATATCTAATACTATTAACAATAGATATATGATAATAATATTTAAAACTATTTTCGTGACTCTGGCATTAGATTAACCATTTTAAAAGGGTTGGATTGTCTCTCTCATTTCTTGATAATAGGAATATTTACTATTTCCATGGAAATCCTAGTTTTCCAAGAAACCCATCTGGATGAATGAACACTCTCGGTTTTCCATTAAATTCACATTGATCATCTGCAACCAAACAGGGCCTTATAAAATCATTGTGTATTTATGACTGAGGTTTTACTGGGCACTCTTGGTTGCAGATGTCAATGTCAGCTTGAAGAGTCTCTACCATTCCCATCAATAGCCATACACTTGTGGTCGCAGTTTCATACAAGGTCATAAATGTCTAGATAGGGGTTTATATTCATTTTATGGGAAATCATAGAGCCCTAGGATGGTGGGAATGTATTAAAGGAATGGGAAATTGGATTCCATCAAAATGAAGATGACTTGTAAAGCTTTTCCGATCAGTTCCCTCAATGGGGAAGGTCTTGTATCCTCCAAAACAATGTTTTTGGAAGGGATAACAGATGGGATGCCAATTATGGTATTAATTAAAAGATGATCCATCCATAATTTATGTGCAGGGGTTGTGATGGGAACCTTGTATTTCAGTTAAAACCTATGAATGGGAGCTCAGTGTTCAGAAACAGGAAGAGTTGCAGGAGTTAATGAAAAAGAATCTATATAAGTCCTTCGATCCCCTTAAAAAATTATTGCAAATATATAATATCCTAATGATATTTTTATTAAACCAATCTTAAAAAAAAAGCATACTGACAAGGCAGTTTTAACAATAAAATACTAGGTAATACCCATCTCAACAAAATACTAGTCACAATACCAGGATCAAGGGTCTTCTTGGAAAAAAAATTAGCAAAACATTGAATAATTCCACAAAAATTCTATCCCACTGACAATGATATGCATATATTCAGAAGTTCACGGACCTAATAAACTCTATCATGCCTATAATCTACTGGGTTCTTTCTAGGTATTTGTAGAAAATTGGAATGATCATCTGAGTTCAAAATCTGGAAAGTCTTCATGAGGCAACATGGTCAATAAAAATCATTAAGTAGACAAAGGAATCCCATAAATTGTATTGATAACTTGCACTACACAAATAAGAAGAAGAAATATGTAGATGCATGTGAACAATAACATGAAGAATTCCTAAAACATTCCACCCTAGAGGAAAAAACTATAAATAATTCTAACAAATAGGGCATTAAAAGAAAATTGTGCACGTTTCCCAATTTTCTAACTTCCAATGATGCATTTTCATGGAAAAAGATGGGCCCCATCTTTGAGGTGGCTTCAGATGGGGAAATCAGAATACCAGGAAGTTCATCCCCTGCCCCTCTTCCTCTTTGAAACTCTCTTCTATATCTTCATTTTCATGGTTTGGATCCTTCCATGGGTGCTTCAGCCCCTTGGCTTTGTATGCCTGTACCATCTATTAGAACACACTCTAGCAGAGACGAGTATATCAAAGGGAAGAACATACCAAAATAGCGAGGAGAAAGGAAGTCAACTAAGCCTCTCTTGAAACTGGAGTGTCAAATAAGGGTGTGGTCATTTTCTAAAACCTACCAAAACCATTGGTAACCAAACTAAACGGATAAATTAACCGAACAGAGTGTAGCATGATAAAATGAGGTATTAGGTGTATAAATGCGTTCAATATAAAAAACTAGGATTTTAATAGATACATATAAGATAAAGTAACATATAGATATATGTGACCATCAAAAAAGATAAAACAATCAATAAACAAAATTAAAAACATTAACTGATTACGAGGTGCCGAAAAAAAAATTTAAGGGGAAGGGGGGACAAAAAAGCAAGGGAAAATGCCTTATTTACTGGAAGGAGCAAGGAGGGATACTTCATGTTTGGTTCACTTCAACAATGCATAGCCGCACAATCAACAAAACCCTAATTATTGCATCAATGTAGAACTCTGTGATCAACAAAAGATGATATCCTGACTCAGATGAAATAAAATGTTAATAACACTAATACCAGTTCAATTCCAAAAACAAGGGAAAATTCATAGATAAAGGAATAAAATCAAAAAACCTAAAAGAGAAAATCGATTAGTAATATGAAGGAACATATTTTAAAGGCTTTTAGCACACACATATCCAAATATAAGGATAACAAATTTTGGAAGTCTGATTACTCGGATGCAGAATAGAGAGGCTATGTTCATGGGTAAAGGGAAAGAAAGCGCCGGGTGTAAGAGAGAGAAGGTGGGATGGGGGAGGGAAAAGAAAGGATTTTCCCAAAGGAAAGAGATGAGGATATTAAATCCCTAGATATCTCTATCAATTTGGTAGAGATATCCAGGGATAAAATATCCTCATCTCCTTCCTAGGGGAAAATCCTTTCTTTTCCCACTCCCATCCCAACTTCTCTCTCTTACACTCGGCACCTCCCCTGCACTTTAACCATGAATAGAGCCTCTATGTTCTTCATCCGAGCAATCAATATTTATCTATTTTTTATCCTTATCTCTCACTATGAGTGTACTTAAAGCCTTTAAAATACAAGCCTTCAGATTACTAATCGATTTTATCTTATGGTTTTGTTGGTTTTAGTCCTTTATCTATGAATTCTATCATGTTTTCAAGATTGAACTGGTATTAGTGGTCTTAACATTTTATTTCTTCTGAGTTAGGTTATCATGTTTTGTTAATCACAGGGTTCTACACTGATGTAACAATTAGGGTTTTGTTGGTTGTGTGGTCGTGCATTTTTTAAGTGAACCAAACATGAAGGATCCCTCCTTGATCCTACCAGCACATTATTCATTTTTTTCTCTTGATTTTTACCCCCCCTTCCCTCTAAATCTCTCTTTTCATCACGTTTTAATCAATTAAAAGTTTTTTAATTTTGTTTTTTGATTGTTTTATCTTTTTTGACTGTTTCATATATCTGCACTTTCCTTTATCTTGTATGTATCTATTGAAATCCTCGTTATCATTTTAGATTGAACACATTTATACTCCTAGCATATTATTTTTCATGAGAAACTCGGTTGGTTCAGTTAATTTATCAGTTTAGTTTGGTTACCAATGGTTTTCATAGGTTTTAGAAAATCCACACACCCTTATTTGACACTTTTATTTCAAGTGAGGCTTCATCAGCTTCCTTTATCCTCCCTTCTTTGGCATGTTCTTCTCTTAGATACACCTGTCTCTGCTGGAGTGTATTCTAATAGATGGTAAGGACCTAAAAATCCAAGGGGATGAAGCACATGTGATCAACAAAATATGATATCCTGAATCAGATGAAATAAAACATTAATAACACTAATACCGGTTCTATCCAAAATACTAGAGAGAATTCATAGATACAAGAATAAATCAACAAACCCAGAAGATAAAATCGATTAGTAATCTGAAGGCACATATTTGAAAGGATTTTAGAATACTCATAGCCAAAGAAAAGAATAAAACATAGTGAAAGATTGATTGCTCGGATGCAGAACAGAGAGGCTCTATTCACGGGTTAAGAGAATGAAGGTGTCAAGTATAAGAGATAGAAGGTGGGATGGGGGAGGAAAAAGAAAGTATTTTCCTGAAGAAATGATATGAGGAGATTCTATCCATGAATTTTTCTATCGAGTAGTGTTGGCCAAAGAAAAATTGTTTCCCAAGGTTTTCATTCAAAATGTTTCCCTTTTATTTTGTTAAAATACAAAAAAACTATGATCATATTGAATCATCAAATCAAAAAACGATAATCATTATAATAAATATAAAAAAATATAACATGATTTTATCTAGGATGCAAGCTGAAGGAAACCTGACTCGATGAAGAGCCCCTATGAATATGTCAACCCTCCAAACACCTACAGCCGCCTCGAGAACAATTTGATCCACCATGAGACATAGGTCACCTCGGGATGACGCACCAGGCACCACTTCCTTTAGGTGACGCACCACCACCTCGAAAAACACCATGTATGATGATGCAGAATAAAATGAATGGGGTGGCCCTATGAGATATGGAAGGAAATGGAAGAAGCGGGAGAGAGAAGGCAGCTGGTTGTCCCCTCCTATTAGTTTCCCTAGCCCATGGGCTTTCAGGGCTTTCCCTTGGGTTGAGCATGCTACCAAGGCAAGTAGGGGTGCTTAACGGACTGGACCAGTGCAGACCAAACCAAATCCCGCATTTTACTGGCCAAGAAATGGCCAACCCATTTAAGATGACATTAAATGCATGCTCAAAAAAGTTCAATCTATGGACAGGACTGGCCAGCGGGCCATCCCCCATTGCATAAAATTCATTAAAAAAATTCCAAGGACCAAGAAATTTACATATCATCCATAATTCATGTTTAATTTAAAAAATAAATTACCACTACTTTCTGGGAACAAAAATAAACCACTAAAGAAACTAAATTACACATATAAACCACATAAAAGTAATATGTATTTCATAACACTAGCAGAAAACATCCAAACTAAACACTATTTATGACAAAAAAAGTAAAAACGACATGCAATTATTTAAGTCAAACAAAATTGTTGCCACATTGCAACCAGTATAATGGAAATCAAACTAAGTAATATATAAAATTAACATAACACATAAGAACATTATTTAGATATAAAAACATGTATGATATATCATTAAAATTAATAAATTAAACTTTAAATGAATTAAATGAACCAACAAAATTATGAAACAGACATGTTTTCATGTTGATGTTGGAATACTATATCAAACAAATATAAATTTGGGTCCTCAAAGTAAATCAATAAAAAATTCAAACCAAATAACAATCAATAAAGAATATATATCAAATGAAATATTTTTTTAAATACATTCAAATATACAACTATTTTATTTAACCAGTAAATATAAACACCATAAAAAATACTGATTATTGAGAATGAAATAAAAACAACTCTGTGAGAAAGAGGAGTGAGCATATACTACCATGACTAGAAACAAGGAATCAAGACACTGTATCCATCTAAAAAAATGGAAAATCAAATGAATTGGGATTTAAGTGAAATAATATACTGAAAAATTAGGAGAACACAAACTATGTCTAACCTGGAGAGGTGAAGGGAGGAGTAAGGTAGTAAACAAAGATCAGGGTTTATCCCTCTCACTTGGTTGCAGATTATCCAGAATCCTATCTAAAATCATGCAATGGAGAAAAAGGAAGGGTTAGGAATATTTAGTTAGGGTTCAGGTCGGACAGATTTGGAAAAATAGGAAAGCTCCAAACAGTTTTGGTGGAAGAAGTGCAGATCCGGTCGGTATGAGGGGATGGCTCACTATAATAGGAGAGGGAGTGTTGAGCCGGCGGAGGGAGGGAAGGGAGTCAGAGCAGCCTGAAATCTCAAGGTGGGAGATGGAATGACGAACATAGTGGGAGGAAGGAGTGGGGTTTGTGGGACTGCATGCGATGTGTGAGGGAAGTGTGGGGAGGTGTCATTGTGTGGTATGGTTTATAAAAAACAAAAAAAAAATATGTGTGGGGGGGCCTTGAAAATAAATCAATCTTTCTTAATTGTGTGTTATGACCATAAATCATCATTTTCCCAAATAAAAATCAGTCAATATTTTTATAAATCAAACTAATTTTGTATGGGGAAGCACATAAAACTCAAACAAAATCATTCATATTATTTTTATAAGAGAAAAATTATTTTTTTTTCTTCATCGAAGTGATTTTTAAGATCCTTTAAAGTATAACTGTCCTTGTGAAATTCAGTATTGGATTCTTCACCTGTATCAAATCTTTCTTGATTGAATTCATGTTATAAATCTCCAAGTGGGAGATTTACCATCAAAGAGTGTGGGAGGAGGCTGTGGGGGTGAGTGGGACTACGTGTGATGTGCGAGTGAAGTGAGGGGAGGTGTCATTGTTTAATATGGTTTTTAAAAAACAAAAAAGGGGGGGTGGGGTGGGGGAAATGAAAGTCAGTAAATCTTTTTTAATTTAATGTTATGATTATAAATCATCATTTTCCCAAATAAAAATAAATCTAATTTTGTATATGGAAGCACATGAAACTATAAAAATCAATATAATTATTTTTATAAGACAAACATTATTTGTTTTTGTTTCATTGAAGATATTTTTATGATTCTTTAAAGCGAAACCATCTTTGTGAAATTCAATGTTGATTTTTTCACCTGTATCAAATCGTTTTTGATTGAATTCATGTTCTAATTCTCCAAGTGGGAGATAGAACGACAGAGAGAGTGTGAGGAGTGTGTCAGGGCATGTGGGACTGCATGAAATGTGAAAGGGAAGTGAGTGGAGGTGTTGTTGTTTAATATGATCTGTAAAAAAAGTGGGGGTAATGAAAATCAATCAATATTTTTTAATTTCCCATTATGACCCTAAATCTTCATTTAAAAAAAATAAATATTTTTAAAAATAAATCTGATTTGGTATAGGGAAGAACATAAACCTAAAAAATCAATCTAATTATTTTTATTAGACAAGAATTATTTGGTTTTGTTTCATTGAAGTGGTTTTTTAGATCCTCTAAAGCAAAATATCCTCTATGGAATTCAATGTTTTGTCACCTATATCAAATCTTTCTTGATCAAATTCATGCTCTAAATGTATCTAAAAATAATATGTTAAGTGAAATTTCAGACAAACTTCAAAGACTAAAATGTGATTAAGTTTCAATTGTTTTAAAGGCTTGATTCATATCCATCAGCTAGTTGCATAATTTAATGTCATATTTAATTTGAAAGTACTGGAATTCAAAAGTAAATGAGCTTTCATATAGAAATATTAATTATACTTAATAAGTTATGGAGAATAGGTATCAATGTAGGGTATATTATCGTTACTTTAGAAAACTATATTATGCACATAACTATAGAAAACTATATTATTCACATAACTATAGACAACTATATTATAAAAATGGAACCCAATCTGCATAAAATATTTAATATTATTGAATGATCACAGTGCAACAATAAATGAAGAACAATTTGAATGATCATAGTGCATATACCCCTATAAAGTGATACTAGAAGTTTTTTATTACAAGTTAAATAATAGAAAAAAAATATTTTAATTCCCTTTATTTTCAATAGGGGTATATGCATTATGATCAAACAGAAACACATGGTTTAAAATTGTACGGTTGGTTTAAAAAAATGAGTTTAAACCGACATAAATAAAGGGAATTAAAATGTGTAGTTTGTTTAAAAATAGTTTAAACCAACATAAATAAAGTGAATTAAAATCTAATAAAAAACATTCAATAAACTAATTGTACATGTTAAATAATAGATATGAAATATTTTATTCTTCGTTATGTGGTAAATAATATTCAAAGCTTGGTTAAAAAAAATTAAACCAACTACACTACAATGAATTGAAAGTACTTATACAAAAAAAACATGTGGTGAATGTCCTCTTTATAAATATGTTTTCAATTTATAATTGAATCATAAAGGAAATTAAATATTTCATATCATTGGGTCTGAAGATGACATTGTTGTAGCACTTGAATTAGATCGTCGGGAGGTTGCATCATAAGGCACAACCTATAAGGAAATAAAATTTAAATTTAGGCCCCAAAAATTAACTATACATGTTATGTGAAACTGGTTTTAATGACGTACTCTGAGTTCATTTAAAGAGTTATTGAAATATATAATTTGTTCTGCATTATCTGTAATCAATTCAACTTTGAAAGAATTTTTTTCTAATGATTATTGTCTGTTTCATATATTTAATTCCAACACTTCAACATCTACAAGAATAGTTTTATATTGGAATACGTATTGGTTAGTTGGAAATCTAAAATCATAATTCTCCTACATATTAGAGAATTACATTCATTACAATTTGTACATCCATAAGAAAAGAATATATGAATATTATTCAATTACCCGAATTAGTGTAGATCTTATCTCTAAAGTTTTTGTTGAAATAAATTTCATAGCCTATTTTTAGAAGGCGATGGTCACAATAGATCTATGATTATCATTGATTAGTATTTGGGGTTGGTATACGAGAGAATGAATTATTCAAGTTAGACCAAGTTTAAATTTATATCAAAGATGTCATAAATTGATATTTTTTCAATGCACCATTCAATGTCTCAATAAATTATGTAAGATAGATATGTAACTTGTCTTATATTATAATAACCAAATGTTTTAAAATTATCAAAGATATATTCAATCTGTTGGTTGTAAATTTCTATGAAATTATTTTAAAGTGAATGATCATTGGAAACTATGCTGTGATAGATAGAAAATGTCATAAAAATTGAATATAACCATGGGAATTTAGGTAGACTAACTTGGAATAGTTGAAAGAGGTGATTAATTACAGTTATGAGGCCAATTGTTTCCATTCAAGTGATCTACCTCCTTTCTACAAGAAATGCATTGTTCATAAAACCAGTTGTAGTTACTTTTAATTTTTTCACTATAGAAATCATTGTGCACTTTGTAACCTGTAATCCAAGAAATTCATCATTAACCTGTACCATGATTTAACTATGTTTTTGATGAGTCAAGAGTAAAAATTTAACTTCCACTAATGAAATTTATTATCCAACATCGGTGCATGAAATAATTTCTACTATTTTTTCCCTCTTATCAGTCATCCGGAATAATTTTTCAGAGTTTATAGAACATATATAGGATGTTCTCATGTTATCACATGTGTTTTTAGTATTTTCACCATAAAAATGAGTAAATAATGATAATAAATTTTCAAAACAAACAGAAGCAACAATTTAAGAAGTTTGAAGCATTAATATGTTAATGTAGATATAAAATTAGAAAAGTTAGCATGACCAGCTGCTTAGTAGAAATACATCATCATATAGTAAGTTACAAATGATATATTGTAACATCCCAGGTAAATAAAAAATATGAAATTTTCATATTTATTAATATTTTTGAATTAAATATTAATTTTACTTTAAATTGGATGTTATGTCCGATAGCGTACTCAACAGGCAACAATAGGATTCTTTGAAATCTTATGTTGCACACAACTTTGAGTTATACTGAGAAATAATATAATAATATAATTATTTTAAATGGTAGTTAAAACCTAGCCATTTTATTTTATGGAATGAATAGAACTAAATGCAATATGATTATACATGTTTCTTAAATGTCTTTACCTTTATCCAATAAAAGTTAGAGGCTTAAAATGTGAATGAATCAAATTTTAAGCATAAATACTCTAATATTCATTAAATGGTCGATTTACAGAATTTTGATGGAGAACCCATTTTAAATCTAGTTTTTGTCAATTTTATATGTTCTATCTGACAAAATAATTTTTTTATAATTGGGACATCAAAATTTACTTTGGATGAAATTTTAGTATTTTTTTGATAATGTTCATTTTTAATGAATTATGAAAAATGATGCATTTTAATTCAAAACTACCATTTAATCTAATTTATTTAATTAGTTTTAAAGTTTAATTAGATTATATTTTTATGATTTAATCCAATTTTGGTCATTGTAAGTAATTTCACTTTGAAATTGGACATAAATAAGTGTCAATCTTTTGATAGTTTTTATTTCTTTAAAACCTTCTTTTATTTTGACAATGGGAATTAATTTAAAATTAATCTATGAAACTTATGTGTTTTGAATTTGGAAAAATTGATTCTATATTTGGAATTTTGAGGTCCAAATTAAGTAAATAGGTATCTTTTATTGTTTGACAATATGAATAGTAACTTCAGAAAATATTTTATTTACCATGGTTAAAGGCTAAATCTGGTAAATATGGGTAAAAAATAATATTATGATAATATTAAATTTCCATAACAAATGTCTTAATCCTATTTTATAGTACATTTCTGACCATGGGTATCCTTGGGTCGATTTTGGGACCCCATGGAGCCACTTGAAAGTGGAAATGACACTTTATAAAAATTAATTTAAAGTTAAGGAAAATGTAACATAAACATATATCTATTAGTAAAACAATTTTTATAATGGGTTATATAAGTGATATTTTAGATTATAAATATTAATCAAAAAGATAAAACTATTTTTTATATCATTGTATTTTATTTATAATTTCTATACATCTAGTAAATAAATTTATTCATGACACAATGATGATGTAATGATAACAACATTAATGGATGTTTTAAGTAAATGAGATTGTAAATATTAAAATAAATTTATTTTTAAACTTTTTATGCAAAAAAATAATTTTATTGCTGATTATAACTTTTTATATTTGAATAAATGTAGTTTTTTTGAAAGAATAAAGTTGTTATATATTTTTTAAAAGTCTTGATATGAATAGTTTTTAAATTGACCTAAATGAGTTTTTAAAATGAATACTATTTTATTAAATGATAAAATAATCCTAAAAATACAAGATTCGCCCAAATGACATATATTATGTTAAAAATGTCATTAACAGTCCATTTTTTTGTCTTTTGAAATTTTATATTAACTATATTAACCATATAGAATGAATATACAAGAAGACATGATAAAAGTTATATTAGTTAACTAAGGGTTAATGCTAAATGATAAGGTTATCGATGAAACCGGAACTTGTATAAAACCTATTGGTTTAGAGTATTGATAATAATAGTCACCTTATATTCTAATTAAATGAGTTGGGGACTTTTTTAAGTCGAAATTCAGTTTATAATAAAATAATTTTTCAACCATTCCTAAAGAGCCCCTCCTCTCTCTTATAAAAGGCCACCACCTCTAACCCATTAATCAAACATATCAAGCCCCTTGGGTCGTCCAAAATCTGACCAAATAATCTCTCAAAATCCCTATATTCCTCATAGAATCATTACCCTTTTCATAAGTTAATTCAAGAGAGCCCTTTGGCTCAAATCAAAAGAAGTTACCATATTTGGGGTTACATCCTCTCTCAAGTTTCTTTCAATTATATTTTCCTTCTACACTCTCTATGGTCATACTATTATTTTTTATATAAAAACACCAGTATAATCAATATAATAGGTTGTTTTTATAATAATTATTCTAACTACAATTACACACACCTCCATCTAATGGATAAGAACATACTATCTCTGTGTAAGACGAACTGCTTCCTCACGAGACGATAATTATTCGATTTTCCCCTACAACCTCTCATGGTGTCCATTATGATGGAAATTTAATTATATTTGATATTTATGATATTTATCTTATCTATATTATTCTTTAATTCTCATTTATAACTTACTTTTATGCTTTTCATGTTTCATAAATATGATAACTTCATTTGAGGAAGTGCGGACTACAGCCCCCTCAAAGTGATATGACTCGTTTATACCATACAAGGAATGTATAAAGGATGGTGTTAATTATATTATATAATGTATATAAAATATTATATTATACTTGAATAATATTATACCTATGTATAATTTGGTTTTTATTCTTTTTAAAATGAAAAAAATGAAATGAAAGTAGTGTTCATGTGTACGTACGGCTTAACATCTCCATGAAAAGTGCATTTCATTTTCATATATCCAAATGATTCATACTATTATAAATACATATATAATGGATATATATGATCTATATGATATCTAAATCATTATTATAATTCTTAATGAAATGTAATTTTGACCTCTTGGACAATTTGTAATTATAACATGTTCATTTTTTACTCAAGTTCCGAACATCGACAAAATGTCTGATATGAACTCAAACAATTAACTAATTGTTACAGCAAGGTAATAAGTGATATAAAAGGAATAATAAACTTTAAAAAGTTTCTTAATCAAGTATAAATTTACTTAAGTTTATTATTCTTGAATAACAAGGAACATATAAGACAAGTCAGACTCGAGGTAAGGGGTTTTCATCTCACTTATTATTCTCGTGAGATTCATGCTATATTTTCCATTATTTCATTTTGTGTGGTGTATTTACTGCCCATTATTGTATTAACTATGAAATATAATTTAATTTATGGTTATTTACATATTCATTTTATGATCCTTCTTTCTTGTGGTGTATGTTTCGTAAGTTACTAAATCGGTAAGGGAACCTTTCACACTCCTCTTTTAGTTAAAGACTTCTCTTATTTTATGTATTTTAAATTTATATTTTATTACATTGGGATATATTATTATATATCCGTATTTCTATAAATTTTATGTTCATGTTATTAGAGACCATTTTCTCTCTCATCAACTCTTTTTCTGAATTTCTAAGTGATGTCGTTAGGCTACTGAATTTTTGTAAGGGAACTTCTTAACCTAATTTCCATTCTTTGGGTTAAACTTCTAATTCATTATTATTTTGTGATATGAATATGTGTGAATGACCACTTATTGTTTTACACTTAATATCCACTTATATTTTATTTATTTATATTTTCACACATAATTATGTCATTGGTTTATCCTTAATCTTATAGTACAATCTTTGTAAGGGACTACGTCTCAATATCCTTTCATTGAGGAATATCTTGATATTGTGCACTATTATTATCCTATAAGGTGTATATACAACCATTTTTACATTTTATGTCATGAATTTCTATATTATCATGGAATTTATAGTTTTATTTTATGTTATTGTTTAATGATTTTTATTCAAGATTTTCTCAAGTGGTAAAAGATTCTTTAACTAAAACATCATTTTAAATGTTTTAATGATTTAATTTTCTAAATCCTTCTTTTTCACGTCCATGTTTGAGAAATTATTTCAAGGATTTATTTATATGTACATGAGTGTTTTAAATTGTAAAATCCTTTCCAAAGATTCAAAGTGGTAAGTGAAACTTTGATTCAAAACTCTTCTTTTTGAATGTTTTAAATGAACTGATTATGTAAATATCTTGAAATGATATCTTGTAATTGTTATGTGGACATGTTATCTTTCCTTTATGATTGTTTTATTTTTTATTATTATGTTATAGTTCTTCATCATTTTTTACGTATATGGTTGGTTCGACGATAAACCTAGGGCGGGTAGCCCGAGATCGCTCTCCAATGCATTGGGTAACATAACAGAGGTAAACGTTTATGTTTCTCCTAATAGATTTAGGGTATATACTGTGATGATTATTCCAATGTAACTACCTATGTAGTTGTTAAAGCTAAAATGTAAGTATGATATTGATTTCACAAGTTATCTTTATGATTTAGGATTTCTATGTTTTATTCATAAATCTTATGATTTCATGAGATATGTTAAAGAGCTTAGACTAATGTTTTCTTTCTTTATCTTATAACCCCTACTATGATTTTTATGCTTATCCCAAGTTTTTGAAATATTTTTCATAGTGTATAAGGAATGGTATGGTAAAGGAATAATTCAAGAAGATTTATATCAAGAAAAGAATTCTTGTTTTCATTTAAGGGTTTTTATTTTATGAAAAAATGGATACTGAGTAGGAGTGTATACTTTGTAATTTTTGATATATAATGTAATAGTTATGGCCTAATTCTCTAAAACTATAAACCTAAAAATATCCTCAATTTTAACTATTTATTTAACTCAAGGTTAAGTAATATTCTAAGTCTGGGGCCTTATATTTGGTATGAGAGGTCGGTTTCGACAACTTTAGGGATTAAGATTTTTTGTTAGAAACATGGTTAGTCTCTATGTCTAATCTGTAAGTTAAATAATTATTTTGTAACTTTTTCAGAACATGTAAAGTCTGTTAAAAATGGAAGTAGGAGGATCTCAAATTACATTCCTATCTCTTCCTGATGACTTTCTTGGAATAATTATTGCAAATTCATGTCCAGATGATTATAAAACATTTTCTAACATACAAATCACTTGAAAGCAATTGTTTGCGATATCAAAACCCCCCTCTATACCTCGATACCATCATGGATAATGGGTTGTATTTAATCAAATCCTATTTTATCAATATTCTCATATTTTCACGAATGGTAAATATTTTCTAGTCATTTTTAAATATTTAACCTTATCACAAGATTTTGAAGCATATTATGATTTTGAAAAAGGTGTTGAATAAGGAGAACCTTTCCCAACCTATTTATATTTTCTTTTAAATTATAGTCTTTCAGCACATACATATAGTATTTTAAAAGGACCATTGATTGAATGTTTCAACTCAAACTCAGTCCTAATGTTTTATAGAAATAAAGTTTTATCTTATATTTTAAAATTATATGTCATACATGATTATTTTCTGAAACTATTTTTCTGTGAACACCCATATAACCCATGTTGTACGAGGTTTATTTAGATAAAAGAATCAGATGATTTTGAAGGATCTATTAATCATTGTTTTAATCCATAGACTATCTATCTACATGAACAAGATGAAGATGAAATCAGGTGGACACCATGATCAAGGTTCGATGTTCTTTCTTTAGAAATAATGCTATTTTATGGAGGTAAAAAATTTCAATATATATAAGACTTCATGAATTGATATTTTGAGGTCATTATGAGTTGGGATGAAAATAATAGGTATTAGAAAATCATTGAGGTTAAATCATGTTAGGTTTATTTTTAATTTTTATAAAAAGGGACAACACGCAAAATGGGTGACAACCTATCACGTCCAGTAAGGCCGCAGGAATCGAACCACAACCGAAGGGCGATATGGTGTATCGCCTACTACTGGCCTATGTGAAGTCCCTGATTATTATGACATATTCTTCTTAGTTAAATGATTTTATTTATCAAGAATAAGTATATTTGGGAACTTATGTTTTATCAAATGGATATACATAGTATAAGAAAATGATTTGGTGATTATGTGATAAAGGTTATTTTGGAAGATGTTTTCTCTTTTGGGAACTCTATATGCCTAAGGAAAATATAATTCTATGGGATTTCAATCGAGGAGTAATGGTAGAATTTTATTTTGGAATAATATATTTTCTTATTGTAGACATATAGAAATTTAGGTTATTAATGGAAATGATTAACCTATCTTGGAGAATATGTGATTAGGTTAATTACTTTTCATTATGAGACTTTAACAGTAATTGATGTTATTTGTAGATAAATGTTATGATTTATCATGGAAGACTATGTGATAAAATTCTTCTTAGTTTTGGATTTAAATATTAGTTTGGATTATATTGAAGTATTTTAAGTGCAATTGTTTATTGAATGGTCTTTGTTGAAATTTGGGCATTCTTTGTTCAATTTTGGAGATTAAGAGTGGAATTTCTTTTTATAAAAGATTATCCTTTTGGGGGATTATCTAATCTTATACTAACCATTTTGGTTTTGGATAATGTCTAAAGACAAGGGAAATATATAGTTCATCTTTTGTGAATTATGTTATTCTCTAGAAGTTGATTATAGTGCTTTAGGTGTGACCAAGTCATCTTGAATACTCATCATTTGGAGAAAAGATGAGTTTTTGGTAGAAACTTATTAAAGGATGAAACTATACTTGAAAAGTAAGTATATTTACTTATGTCCTTAGACAATATCATAAATAAATTCTACAAATTTATGAAAGGGAACTCAAATTAAAAATATTTTTCTTTTACTATTCCTATTGGGGAATAAAAGACCATTTAACCCATCACAAGTTTGTGATTTTTTGTAGTTAATTTTCTCATCATCATGTTTTCTATCACTCTCCATAAGAACTTGACACTTTTTTTCTCCTTCATATCCATGTTTTCATGGAATCCTAGAAATGGTTATCTTGGGTAACCTTTTTTACTTCTCTTTCTTTCTTTTAAAGTGATAGTTTTATAGATTATTTTCTAATGAGTGACTTTAAATGACGTTTTCATGCCCAATTTTAAAATTGCGAGGACGCAATTCCCAAAAGGGAGGAAGGATGTAACATCCCAGGTAAATAAATAATATGACATTTTCATATTTATTAATATTTTTGAATTAAATGATAATTTTACTTTAAATCATATGCTATGTCCGATAGCATACTCAACACACAAAAACATATTTCTTTGAAATCTTACTTTGCACAAAACTTTGAGTTATACTGAGAAATAAAATAATATTATTATTACTTTAAATGGTAGTTAATGCCTAGTAATTTTATTGGTGGGAATGAACAGAACTAACTAAAATATTATTATATATGTTTTTTAAATGTCTTTACCTTTATCAAATAAATGTTAGAGGCTTAAAATGTGAATGAATCCGATTTTAAGCATAAATACTCTAATATTCTTTAAAAGTTCAATTTACCGCCTTTTGATGGCGAACCCTTTTTAAATCTATTTTTTTCAATTTTATATGTTCTATTTGAAAAAATATGTTTTTTAGAATCGAGACATCAAAATTTACTATGGATGAAATTTTGGTATTTTTCTGATAAGGATCATTTTTTAATGAATAGGGAAAATACTGCATTTTAATTCAATACTACCTTTTAATATAATTTATTTAATTGGTTTAAAAGTGTAATTAGATTATATTTTTACCATTTAATCCAATTATATTTATTGTAAGTAATTTCACTTTGAAATTGGACATAAACAAGTGTCAATCTTTTGATAATTATTATTTCTAAAAAACATGCTTTTTTTACAACGAGAATTAATTTCAAATTAATTTCTGCAGCTTCTGTGTTTTGAATTTGTAAAAATGGATTCCATGTTTTGAATCAGGATTTCCAAATTGAGTAAAAAGGTAATTTTTATTTTTAGACATTTTTAATAGTAACTTTAGTAAATATTTTATTTACCATGGTTAAAGGGTAAATCTAGTAAATAAGGGTAGAAAATAGTATTACGATAATATAAAATTTCCATAACACATGTCCTAATACTATTTTATGGTACATGTTCGACCATGGGAATCCTTGGGTCGATTTTGGGACCCCATGGACTACTTGTAATTTAAAATGACACTTTATAAAAATTAATTTAAAGTTAAGGAAAATGTAACATAAACATATATATCTTAGTAAAACAAATTTTATAATGGGTTATATAAGTGATATTTTAAACTATAAATATTAATTAGAAAGATGAAAATATTTTATATATAATTTTATTATATTTATAATTTTTGTACATCAAATACATAAATTTATTTATGACACTATGATGATGTAATGATTACCTCATTAATGGGTGTTTTAAATAAATGAGATTATAAATATTAAAATAAATTTATTTTGAAACTTTTTATGCCATAAAAGAATTTTATGGATGAGTATAACTTGTAATATATTAATTAATGTATTTTTTTATAAATAATAAAGGTTTTAATATATTTTTTAAATGTCTTGAGATGAATAGTTTATAAAATGACATAAATGAGTTTTTAAAATGAATAGTATTTTATTAAATGATATAATAATCCTAAAAATATAAGATTCGTCCACATGACATATATTATGTTAAAAATGTCAGTAATGATCCATTTTGGGACTATTTTAATTTTATAGTAACTATATTAACTATACAACATGAATATACAAGAAGACATGGTAAAAGTTAAATTAGTTAACTAAGGGTTAAAGCTAAATGATAAGGCTAAAAATGAAACCAAAACTTGTCTAAAACCTTTTTTTGAAAGTACTTATAATAACAGATACTTTATTTTCTAATTAAATGAGTTTGATACCTTTTTAAATCTAAATTCAGTTTATAATAAAATAATATTTTCAAACATTCCTAAAGAGCCCCTCCTCCCTCTTATAAAAGGCCACCACCCCTAACCCATTACTCACACCTATCAAGAACCTTGTATCATCAAAAATCCGACCAAATAATCTCCCAAAATCCCTATATTATTCCTAGAATCATTCCCCTTGGTAGAATGATATTAATGAGATCCCTTTGGCTCAAATCAAAAGAAGTTACCTGATTTGAGGTAACATCTTCTCTCAAGTTTCTTTCCATTATTTTTTCATTCTTCACTCCCTATGATCTTATTATTATTTGTTTATATAAAAAAACTAGTATAATATATATACTAGGTTATTTTTATAAAAATTATTTGAACTAAAAATACACAAACCTCCATCTAATTGATACGAACATACTATTTCTGTATACGACGAACTACTGCCTCACAAAATGATGATTGTTCAGTTTTCCCCTAACACCTATCTTTGTGGTCATTATGATGGAAATTTAATTATAAATTATATTTATTATATTTTTAATATCTATATTATTATTTAACTCCCATTTAAAACATACCTTTATGCATTTCATGTTGTATAAATATGATAATTTCATTTGAGGAAGTGCGGACTACCGCCCCCTCAAAGTGATATGACTCGTTCATACCATACATGGAACATATAAAAGATGATGTTAATGAACTTATGTAATGTATATAAAATATTATATTATACTGGAATAATAATATACATATTTATCATTTGGGTTTCATTCCTTCAAAAATGAAAAAAAATGAAATGAAAGTAGCATTCATGCGTACGTATGAATTACAATCTCCATGAACTGTGCATTTCATTTTCATATATCCAAATGATATAGACTATTATAAATACAAATTTACTGGATATCTATGATATATATGATATATAAATCGTTAATATCATTCTGAAGGTAATGGAATTTTGACTTCTTAGAAAATCTGTAATTATAACAAGTTCATTTTTTTACTCTAGTTCCAAACATCGACAAAATGTCCGATATGAAATCAAATAATTAACTAATTGTTATAGCAAGGTAATAAGTGATATAAAAGGAATAATAAACTTTAAAAATGTTATTAATCAAGTAAAAACTAATTTAAGTTTATTATTTTGGAAGAAAAAGGAACATACAAGACAATTCAGACTCGAGGTAAGGGTTTTCATCTCACTTTTTATTCCCATGAGATTCATGCTAAATTTTCCATTATTTACTTTTTTGTGGTGTTTATACTTTTATTGTATTAATTTTTTAATATAATTTAATTAATGGTTATTTACATCTTCATTTTATGATCCTTCTTTCATGTGGTGTTTGTTTCGTATCTTACCAAATCGGTAATGGATCCTTTCACCCTCCTCTTTTAGTTAAAGACTTATTTTATGTTATGTATTTTAAATTTATATTTTATTATGTTGGGAGATTTTATTATATACCTTTATTGCTATAAATTTTATGTTCATGTGATGAGATACCCTTTTCTCTCTCATCAACTCATTTTCTGAATTTTCAAGTGATGCCGTTAGGCTGCCGAATTTTTGTAAGGGAACTTATTAATCCAATTTCTATTCTTTGGGTTAAACTTATACTTCTTGATTATGTCATTCTATGAATATGTATTATTGAACTATGATTTTTTTCACTAATATCCACTTATATTTGGTGTATTTATATTTTTCACACATAATTATTTCATTGATTTATCCTTAATCTTATGGTATAATCATTGTATGGTACTACGTCTCAATATCCTTTCATTAAGGAATATCTTGATATTGTGCACCATTATTATCCTATATGGTGTATATACAACCATTTTGACATTTTATATAATAAATTTCTATATTATAATGATATTTATAGTTTTATTTTATGTTATTCTTTAATGATTTTTATTCAAGAGTTTCTCAAGTGGTAAAGGATTCTTTAACTAAAACATCGTTTTAAATGTTTTAAAGATTTAATTTTCTAAATACTTCTCTTTCATGTCCATGTTTTAGAAATGATTTTAAGGATTTATTTATATGTAAATGAGTGTTTTAATGTTTAAAATAATTTCAAGAGTTTCAAAGTGGTACGTGAAACTTTTATTCAAAACATTTCTTTTCGAATGTTTTAAATGAATTGATTATGTCAATATCTTTAAATGATATCTTATGATTACAATGTGGAAATATTATCTTTACTTTATGATTGTTTTATGTGTTATTGTTTTGTTATTTTTCTTAGTAATTGTTTACATATATGGGTGGTTCTATGATAAACCTAGGGCGGGTGAGCCTCAGACAGCTCTTCAATGCATTGGGTAACATAACGGAGGTAAACGTTAATGTTTCTCCTAACAGATTGAGGGAATATACTATGAGGGGTATTCCAATGTAACTATCTATGTAGTTGTGAAAGCTACAATGTAAGTATGATATGGATGTCACAAGTTACCTTTATGATTTATTATTTCAATGTTTTATTCATAAATCATATGATTTCATGAGGTATGTTAAAGAGTTTAGGTTTTGTATGTATTGATGGACTAATGTTTTCTTTCTTTATCTTATAACCCTTACTGAGCTTTTTATGATCTTCATGAGTTCTTGAAATGTTTTTAATAGGGTATAAGGAATGGTAATAGAAAGGAAGAATTCAAGAAGATTTATATCAAGAAAATAATTCTTATTTTTTTAAGGGCATTTATTTTATGAAACAAATGGATACTGAGTAGGAGTCTCTATGGTAATTTTTGAGATGTAATGTAATAGTTACGGCCTACTTCTCTAAAACTCTAAGCATGAAAATATAATCAATGTTCATTCTTGATTTAACTCAAGTTTAACTAATGTTCTAAGGCTTGTCCCTTATATAGATAGTATAAAAAATAAATATTCTAATTCAAGATGAGTAAGACAAATGATCACCTCTTTCTAAAATAATTCACTTAGGAATTTTTGGATTGAGTGGAAGCTCTATTGTATTCATATTTGTGGTAAAAATTACCATGTCTAAAAAAAATTGAATGATATTTAATGAATAAAAAATAGAACATTTTTCTTTAGTAATTTGATATTTAATATTTAAGAAATATTGAAAGAACATAATAATGAGTCGCTTTTCAGACACAATTTGCAGGACTGAAATGTTATTTGGTTCAGTTTCATCTTTCAAAATTATTGTAATTAGTTCACCAAATACATCCCACAAAGTGAAATTGATATTTATTCTTATATAACATTTAAAATAAAATGTTATATAAATTCAATCACAAACTGTTAGGGTGATTATGTTTGAGAATTGAAATTAAAATTACCTGACATAAATTAGAGTTAGTTGCATTCTCTTATTATTTTTCCACATTATTGGATTGGATAATGATGATTAAACTTTCCAATAAAATATAATATAATATTCTCATTAACGAAAGACTAATATAAATTAAAAAAATGATAAATGAAAAGAAAATTTACCAATTATAAATTTCCCATGCACTCTGCTTTATTTGATGTCAACATATGAATGAAATTGAATATGAAATAGGGTGGTTACATGTTAGAAGGTTTTATATGTGTGTTCGACTTAAAAATGATTTTTTACTCATGATGACTTAATAAATAATTCCATTTAATTTCAATAATCTTAATGTTATATATCACATAACACAATACTTTAGGTAGAATAGTTTCTTACTTTTTATAAGTTATTTTCTAATAATTTTAGTTTGAATGGTTGTTTCCTGTAAATTTCAATTGCACCAATTTTTTTAAAATAATAGTTTAGATAGTGAAAAATAAATTTAATTGATTATATAATTGAATAATGTTTGATGTAAATTTAATTTTGATATATATTATCCTTAGGATTTCAAGAAATATTGAAATAAAGAAACAATTTTTGGTTAATAAGATGTATGCACACTCTGAGGTATGTACAGTTTCACGAGAACTTCAAAGGAATATGCATTTCATGAGATGTAGAAGTATTATTTATAGTATGTGTAATAGTTTAATTGTAGTAATATACTATGTGAGATACAATGTATATATTTGGATGCATATTGCACGCATCTCTTAATTATAGTAATATACTTTGCGAAAAGTACTTTAGATGCATACCAATGAAACAAATATCAACCAATCTTCCCATTTACATATTGATTTCATAGGCATGTGTGTGCGGTAATATAATCATAGAGTATGCATAATTTACTTTTTTCACATGTTGTATAAAATAAAGAGATGTATACTGGACATATCTATTAATTATAGTAATATATTTCTATTATTAAGTTAATTACAATAATATATTACTGTAATTAAGCTAATTAGAGTAATATACTCTATGGTAATTGAAATATTCAAAAGGTTATTCCCAGTACATTTTTATTCAGATTTATATTGAATATATCTTTTGGTTTAAACTGCAATTAAGTGCAACATGCATAGTTACTTTTTTTCTTAATCAACTACATGTGAATTTTCAACGTGATTTACCTGCCCACCTATTGTTCATCTTTAGATTTATATCCATTTTCTCTATGAATTACATGTATGCATACTTTATGAGACACAATGTATGTAGTAATATATTAATTTAAATTTTAGTGAGATACAATGAATGCAGTAATATACTCTGTGATATCCAATGTACATTTCAGTGAGATACAATATATTTCTATACATTTTATTGAGATGTAATATATTACGGTACATTTTAGTGAGATACATTTTAGTGAGATACAATATAATATGTGACATATATTGCATGTGGTATTAAATCTATGAGATACTATATATGAAATGATGTATATATATATATTGTGTGATACAATGTATTTAGTATTAAATCTGTGAAATAAAACACATTTTTGTGACATACAGTGAATGCAGTATTACATGTATGCATGCTCTGTGAGATATAATTTATGCTGTAATATATTCCTATACATTTCAGTGAGATGCAATAAATCTATGAGATATAATATATGCAGTAATATATTTTAGCACATTTTAGTGAGATACAATATATGTAGTGAGGTATAGTGTATGATTTATGAATACAATGTATGCAGTGAGATACAATGAATGCAATTGGATACATTCCATCGGGATACAATTTATTCTCTATGAATACACTATTAGTTCATGTGATCTATCAATCTTTATAATAAAATATTAACTTATTTTGTACTATTTCAAGAGTTTTTCTTAATTTCATACATGCAATACATAATTATAACATAGATCTGTTAGTAGACAGTAACAATTCAAAGAGGCGCTATATAATGATTAACTAATTAGAATAAATATATAAACATCATGCTTAATACAATGTATACTATGGCTTATATTTTAGTATTTACAATTGTCTATGTAAATCTATAATGTTTAACTCACATTTTCATCAATAAAGAGTAAATCAACGAATGCTATTTAATCTTAGAATTTTGGTTACTTTGAAAACCACATCTGAATGATGTGTACTTAAATATTAAACGTTTCATCATCTTCAATGGAAATTTATCATAATTGAGTATCCAAACGGGATATTTTGTATAAATTTCATTAATAATGAAAAAAATAATTTTTTTAGTAAATAGGAAATCATTATGAAATGAGTAACATAAAATAAAAAACACGTTAAAGCTATAAATTTTCATAAATATGTAATAGTTAAAATTTCTTTACAACTATTGTCAGTTTCGAAATATTTATTTAAAAACAATGTTAGTTGTATACCTCAGTGGTTTGTTACCATTGTCACATATCAGTAATTTCAAAACTCTCTTGTTTTTTCCTCTGGATATTTCTACATATAAATGACCATGACAAAAAATAGTTTATCACAAGTATATTCCAACAAATGAAAGATATTTTCCTTGAATTTTGTTAATATTCATTATAAATGAAATAGATAAAAGACATTATCCCATTTAAATATTTAATGTACACCTATAATCTGAATGAGTCATATTTACTCTGGTTAGGAAAGTATGGTTTCTGCAATGAGTGTCGTTTATAATCGGAGCTCTAATTATATGGTCCCCGAAATTCATAACTATTAATCATGTTTCATTACAAAGTCCATAAGATTAGTCTACATTTCTCAATAAAATAATTAGTAACCCCACTTTGAGAATTAATTTATAACATGGAAACCAGAGATATTGATTCATTTATAACATCTAGGGTATATATGTTCTCTAGTGTGTCTCTATCTAAACTTTCTTGGAAAACTGAATCAAAATTGAGATAGACCTTATCCCATAATGAATGATAGCATGAAATCATTCCATTGCTGGACAACATCACACGTTGGGGATAAAATAGCTTGTTCTTTTATTTATTATGGATCATTGTTCTTCATAGATAAAGAGGGGTATATTCTTTGAATAATAGCATCGACTATGTTTTGAAATGTAGTAAGTAGACAACCTTCTAGAATGTGAATTTCTGTCTCACTGTATGTTTGATCACCAAGAATGCCATCACCTTTTTTCATAATCCAACTTGTGAAATCTTAGAGTTCAAAAGTTTCCATAGAGTTCTTAGAGTAAATTACTCTCATGTTCATAGTAAGGTGAATAACATGATAATGTTTCCATAGATAATAGGAATTTAGACTTGCAAATACTATATCGCTTCTATTCCCATGATTTACAACTAATAAAATCTACTAAAAATCTACACCAAAGATAGTTGTTTCTCCACCAAATGATAGATAAGAAGAATTCCAGATCTTTGTTGACATTATATTCCTCAAGGTATGATACAAATATTTAAAGAAATATTTGTGTACCATTGGATCCTCATCCCAAATAATTAATTTTGGTCTTTGTAAAAGTTTAACCAAGTCACTTCCTTATTGTATGTTTCATTTTGATTTATCTATAATGGAAATTTGAATACAAAATGAAGAGTTTGTTGTTCTCCCACCAGGAAGCAGTAAGGATGTTGTACCACTTAAAGCTACAACAAGTACAATATGCCCCTATGAGTGAGGTTGTGGCATTATTATTTTCTATAAGAATGTTTTATTTGTGCCTCCATATCCATGTACAAAGAAAACACCTATGGTGGGAATGTTTGATTCATTAATAACTATGGTTAGCACATTTTCTTGTTCGTTGTTCTATTTTCCATGTATAATAGAAAAATGTTCTTTAAGGTTATCCTTATTATAATTTTTTCTGATGAAATTAATTTATTTCCAATGAATGTAGTAAATGAATTTGGAAGAGGCATAGGAGGATAATCATTCAATTATCTTATGTAGGAGAGAAGCATGTTGTCAATATCCAACAATGCATATTGTTGTAGTTGATGATCTTTGAGATGTATTTATGTTATCATAACATCTTGTTAGAGATGAATCAAATATGTATTTCTGAAATAATTTCTATCAAATAAGGTAATAAAAAATAGTTTTAGGGTGAGACTCGGGATATAGAAACATGATAAAGTAATACATTTCAATTTCTAAGAATGAGTTAGTTATTTCAAACAGAGTAAGATGGTTTGGTTATACCATACAATTTTTAATTCTCTGAATGAGTTACTTATTTATTTTAAAAATAATAAAATAGCGCATGAATTTATAACAATAAATTATTTCAAAAAAAGTATGTAAAAGGTTTATAAAATCCAATTATAAGACATGTAGTAGTGGGAATACAGTTTTGAAATCTATGAATTCTATAAAGAAATGTTCATTAAAGTCTCTATGGAAAAAATAATAATTTCTCAACATATAATTAATGACTATTATAATAGTCTGATGAAAAAAATATTTTTTATATAATTAGTGTTTATACCCAACATATGACATATTCACAAAGTAGTAAGTTAAATAATTAATATATATGACTACAATAAACAAATATTGTGATACAACTATACATTCAAAGGATCAATTATAGACTTTATATGCTTTAAATGAATATTTATAGCACTAGAATTATTTTTAAAAATGAAGAGGATACTTTGTACAAAACATAAAATGCATACAATTACATGAACTTTGGGAAAGATAAATGGATATTCTATGTTCAGTTATTTAGATAAATAAAAAAGAGTATGAATATAGTATATATACCAGTAGTGTATTAGTTTTATAATTAGACATAAAATATGAAATATTTCAAAATTTATGCAACATGTAAATAACATGTTACATTGATTATGTCAGATAAAAACATAGTTATTGACTATATTCAAACAAGAGTAATCATATACACAACAGCACAAACTTTTGAATACAAATACCCGTAGAAATTTAATATTTTGTCTTATATATAATGTTTTAAGTGCTATTGTGAATGTACTAAGTTAATTAAAACCTGATAAGAATATGAAAATGTGAACTCTTTTCATTATGTAATTTAGAGTTATGTCATAAGTAAATATAAAAAGGAAAAATTAATACAGTAATATAAAATTTATTTACATTGGAATTGTAACATGTTTTGTTGAATATATTTAATATCTTTTAAAAATATTTTCTAGCTGCTACTCCATAGATGGTATGGTCATGAAACTGTGTTTGAGAATAATAAGTTAGAAAAAAACCTCTGTAAGGAATTCCTGATTTCCAATAATTGATATCTCTATAATAGACTCAATGAATTTTGTATCGTCACTAAGTAATCTAAAAGCATATTAGCCTTCTTAGAAAGTGTGATGGATGATATGATTGATATTAAAGATATCATTAAAATAATTTGGACCTCTAGATTTAATGAAAAAAAATCCTAAGATGATATAACTCTCCAATTGTGAGAGGAACATAATTCAATCTACCAATATAAAATCCTCACTTTTGGGATATAATCTTCATTCTCAAATATGGAAAATAAATTTTGTATGAAATCCACTATATGTGATATGTAGTGCTTTAGGGTATGTTTTTTTTCTTCAAACCACGTGGCGAGCATTATTTAGGCCATTTTTATTTTCAATAGAATTTCATCAAGATTGGATCCATCTGAATAATTTATTTTTTATTCCCCATGAGAATGGAAGTAAAATATATTAATTGGGGAAAACTTGAAATGTATTTCATAACCATATATTCTCCAAGAATACTCACACGGTGGAATATATCAACAATCATAGTAAATTTTTATCTCATCTACCTATTTATGACCTTCCTCTATATTTTTTTTCCATATAGAAGAGATGTGACTTAGTCATGCCCTTTTTTGATGTATTTAAACGAAAAAATTATTGAATGTAATTGATTATATGTTTTAATGTGGAGATGATCTTGGTATTTAACCAAAAGAGCTGAATTATAATGGGAAACATAACGATTGTCCAATTTAACACCATTCTTTGATACTTTTCGGCCTCTTTATTATCTTCTATATTTTGAATATCCATCTTCATCCAAACAGAAATACTAAAAAAAATTGGGAAAGACTTTTTCCACCTAAAAGATTTCTTGAAATGTAATCATGGGTTATCATCACCACATTTTCCTTGAATCATGTCTTTTTTTACACATTCATATAAAAGAGTCCACACTCTTTTATCTAGTATTTATAATGAAATTATTCGATTTATAGAAGCAATTATTGATATTTTATATTTATATTCAAGGAATATAGGTATATGGACATGATAATTACCACGTTTTTTAAATTCAAGGGTGTGTACACCTGTATAAAGAAGTAGATCAATGTTACTTGTATTTATTTTTTAAAAAGGCTATAATGATATATTACAATTAATTTGAAGATAAAAAATGATACATTATTGATACTTTCCAAAAATAAACCTATATTTTAAATATTTCATTAAATGGTCAACATTGACATTGAAAAACCTTGATAATATTTTTTGGACAATCTGCTAGATGGTGGTTCAACTTTTATGAAATAATGTAATGTCAGTATAACATGGGTTGCTTATGAAAGTGAGGAATGAATCTAGATATCAAACCTAGTTACAAATTTTCATTGAGTCATGATAACTTTGAATAATGTATCTTGGTCTACCGGTGAAAGATAAAGGAAAAAAAATATGTTTTATATAAAGTTTACCATCACACTCACCTCTTAGGAAAGCTTCTTGCAAACCACTATATAACTAAACTCTTAAATTTTTTCTTATTTAATATAATGAAGGAAAAATGTTGAGATTCAACCATTGTATATGCATTAACTACAAAAAATTGTAAAATTCATCTTGAATGTAATAGTATCACATGTTGATTTGGTCTGAATTGAAGATGGAATGAAAAGTACTCTCCCATTGTTACTTTGTGAACTTTTGAAGTTATGGAAGGTGAATTGTCATAAACATTATTATAATACCCATCTTTACCAGTGAAAAATATTATGGGATATTAAAACTAAAGATATAGATGATCAATCTCATCTATACATTGCAAGTCACCGGATCATGTTTGTATAATGATATCTTTCTTCATTAACATATTTAATATCATCAACTATTAGCATAAAAATTTATGATGATGTTGGAAAGTTGTATGTATGTGAATATAATCCCCTTTATATAATTATCCTTAGATTCAACTTTGGGATAAAATTTGTATTCAATAAATTCCTTAAATTTCATGAAGTTTCAAATGATCAAATAACAACTGAGAAAGGGGGGGTGAACCAATAGTTCACTTTTATAAGTTTCAATACTTTTTAAAAACATACCCCCTACAACCTGTTAAGATATATTTTTTATCATATTTTTATAAATACTCTGGTATAAAAAATTAGTATAGAAAGTAATTCAACACAATTTATAAGGTTTGGACTTAGTGTGAGAACATACATCCTTGTCATATCCACTCCCGTGGTTCTATGGAAATCCATTATTATGAAGAAGTGAATACAACTTGTAAAAAATATCATTAGATACATTCTTTCTCCATGTAGTAAATATTTTACCAACTCCTGTTAGTTTACATTGATTATTATAAAATAATTTCTAAAAAAACAGAATAATACTTTATTCTATTTTCTCCAAAAAAGTTTATTTTGGATCTGATTTTTATGGATCCAATTATCTCAATCTGATGAGGTCAATACAATTCTCCCTTACTCAATCTTCACTTCTCAAAGTCAACTCAAATGCTCAGCCTAATAATCCTCAGTGCGAATAACTTAATATGATGGACTTAATATCATAAACCCATTCTCAATTTTCAAAACTCAAACTCTGCTCAAACATTCAATACGATATTCTCAATACGATGTTTCTCTATATGATTCTCTTGTCTGGTAAATAAAACCTGCAGGTGTCTGATCTTCCTCAAAGATCTTAGTCCAGAAATAACTTTCACTCAAATTCTCCATTGCTCTTCCTTTTCTTCTTATGTAAAAGTTACAATGAATGAAATATCTAAGCAACTATTTATAGGCAACTCAAAGAAAATAGGAAACTTTAAAAGCTTCCTCACTTCCTCAAATTTCAAAAACACAAAAATAGTCAGATTTTATCTTCAACTTCGAATTCTTCAATCCCCCTCTGATTTATCCAAGATTTATAAAAAATTATTTTCAATTTTGAAATCTTTGACTCTTTATATAAAACTTATGGAATCTTCTTTTTAAGCCTTCTTTATAATCATCTGATTACGAATTATATTTCTTTCTTATATCATTATGATTTATTTCCTTCTCACCTCTCTATTTCCTTCTCATCTAATTACGATTTCTATTTCTTTCTCAGCTCATTGTGATTTTTTTCCTTCTCACCTCATTATGATCCCTTTCTTTCTCAACTCATTACAATTTCTATTTCATTCTCAGGTCATTATGATTTCTATTTCTTTGTCAGCTGATTATAATTTTTTCTTCTTTCTCAGCTCATTACGATTTAGATTTCTTTATCAAATCATTAATATGGAATACTTCACTCTACAACTTTTAAATTATTCTAACTTCACAACCTTTAAACATTCTTACATATTGAAAAATCTGAGTTCGGTACTTATGGAAGTGATAAAATATCTACAATTCCTCAATTTCTTCAAAATACTTTATCATGAGTATGTTTCATGATTTATGAGAACTTCATGATTAAAAAATCATCATCTTACTTATTTAGAAAGTTTGAGAACTTTCTAACTCCTGAATTCACTTTCTTCAACAATCCTCTTCAACATCATTATGAATTCCATTCTTAAAAACATCAAAAAATGAGTTCAAAACCCCATTTCTAGAAAATAAAAAACTTTTCTCCACCTTTATATTTGGGTTTGAACAATCATCAACTTTCAAATTTCTTATAGAACTCATTATGATAGAGTGGGTACGATTCTTGAAAAACAAAAATAGCCTTATACAAAAATGTTTGTTGTCAAAAAATACAAAAACATTGTTAAAAAAAATTATCACACAGGTTCATCAATCCCCCCTTTGGATTTTTTGAAAACCCTTGTTAACAACTTCTCCAACTATATTAATTTTTTCACGACTCAACTTTTGTAAACAAATCAAGTTTTTTTTACTTTTATCAAAACATAGCCTTTTTTAAAAGAGAGTGTCCTGACACCTCACTACTATATAATGTAATTTTTTTAAAGGAATTACATCCCTCCATTGAAATTTAATTTTTCATCCTTGTAAAGATAAACCCATCTCAATTTTATCTTTTCCTCTCACTTTTCCTTTTCTCTCCCCCATTTTATGATAACCAAAACATTAGATTCATAAAAGAAAGATATGTAAAAACTTCTTACAAAGTACCAAGTTGTTACTTTCTCCACCCTATTGTCAACATAATCCAAAGCACAGTGGGGGTTCTTCCTTATTAGGTTTTCATGACCCCCTCCCTCCATAGATTCCCATACTGAGTAGGAAATGAAGGAAGATAGATAATGACACCCGAGTCCCGCTTCCAGTAGGCCCCATGGTGAAAACCATCACCAAGGGTATATAATCTCATGAAATGGGAGGAATTTCCCTTTTTATAAGAAAATAAGATCGGGAGATAAGATGGTTCATCCCAAAACAACTCTAAGACATACATACACACACACACTCACACACACACATATATATATATAAGAAATCCAAAACCATACCACGTGCATGTTTAAACTATAACTATTACAAAAAAAATTCTATAAAGTAAATTCCAAAAACAAGGCTAAGAATCGACACAACAACTGTCCCCAAGTTTGAGCTAGTAATGCCCAGCATGGTCCATGTAATCCTCTTGGAAACCTGAAATTAGGTTTATATATGTATGGTAAGCATACAAGTATACTCATTAGGAAAAAACCAATGTCTCTAATGCACAAGTGGAAAAAGAATACTAATACCCCTATGAGAAAAAATAGAAACCAACAAGACCTAGCAAGGAATACTACCCATCTAATCATCACTAAGGAAAACTCACAAAATAATGAAATTTAAGTAAAGTAATATAGTAAGAACATCTATTTTTGGGTACACCACACCACTTCCCACTGGTTAACAGCTCATACCCTAATGGGAAATGTCTCTACGATTCCACACTCTTCCACAGGCCCCACGTCACAACCCATCCACACACACCTAGGCCTCAGAGCTAGTCTCATAACCTGGGCATACGAAGCTCACCACATCCTTCCCACATGCACTTGGGCCACAAATATACCATATCTCACTCAGAGAAACCTGGTGCACAACCATACAACATCCAAAAGACACTTGGGAAGACCACCACATCTCATCCCATAGACACTTGGGAAATCATACCTCAACCGCAGAAACCTAGGTAACACAAGTGCACCACAACCTTCCCAAAGAATCTTAGGCTACCAATTCCTAGAAGAGGGAGTAGGAAAAGCCAATAATTATCCATCTATCCTCCCACCAGGATGTTGGGAAAAGTCACCCTACCCCATGACAATGGGGGTGTTCGGAACATAGTTCTCAACTAGGGTGGGGTTCGTATAGAAAACATAAGGAAAATAAGGGTACATATATTTAGTATCAAACACTCAAGCCGGACCTATGGGTTCTTCCCAAATAAACAACCATCCCCCAAAACCGCCTTTGCTACTACCTCTAAACACACAACTACACAATAAGCCACAATTAAATTCATAACCCCATCCAACTAAGTTAACCAAATATCATTCTTTATTAAGGAAACCTGTTTATTCATTATATCCCTACATGAGAAACTACCAACCACAACACGCAACAAGTCACACAACATAAACCACGTAGAGTAAAAATAACCATAGTAAAGAACCTCACATCATATTTCCACTCCGTTTAACACCCATACCAACTACTGCCATCATAATTCTTCAAATTCATTCCTCCCAATCCATCCTATATATATGAAAACCACCAACTCATTGTCAAAATTAGAAACACATTTCATCCCAACCTATCTCGATATACCCACTGTATAACAACACCACACCCATCACACCCAGAAACATAAACATAGCACAAACCAAACATCTAGCCCCGCTGCTCAAACACTACCTATACATTCCACAATCAATCAATCTCTCAACCCGAGATCCCATTACACCACCCGTATCACCCCACCTTACAGTCATGCTCTCAACCTTAGCACTACACAACCACAAAAGGCACCAAAAAAAACAAAACCACATAAATCATAGAGCCACACTAGAGAAGGTAGTTTTCATTTATATTTAGCAAACACTCGTTCTTTAATTCCACTTTCATAATTCATGGATTATCACAAAACAAGTTTGATCCTGAGGCATCCATTTATTTAACTAGGTATACGTGGTTAATCAATTGCATATATACATAGATTTTCAACACATGATAAACAAAAGTTCATCACAATTCATCTTGAGTTCACAAACAAAGACCACCAATGACCATGATTTTGATATAGCCCATACAACTCATGATATCAACAAAATTGAACATGCATCACTTTTTCCCATCCCCTGTTTATTAGTTTATAGTCGATTAAATTATCTTTCTTAAATTTGATTCATATTCCATCACATGGGAATCATTCTCACACCCACACCGAATGATACAAAAATAAGAGGGATGAAGGTATCCATACCACCAGAAACAGACAATCAACACCTACTCCTTATGCCAAAAAGCTGTGCTCAAGGCTCCAGGGAAACGTGATCCAAGGGTGCAACACAGACACATGGATCCTGAGGGAAGAAAGGTTCTAGGGATGATCGATAGTAATGTTTAAGGGAAACATACAAGAAATAAAGTTTATTGGATTTAGAAATGACACATCCTATATCAATAGAAGAAACAATTTCAAAATCCATTAAAGTCGTATCATGATCAATAATATGCATTTTGTCTATCTAAAAACCTATCGACCGTTAGGGATTTAAAGATATATTTTAATTCATTTGAAATAGCTTCAAAAACTTAAACTTTGTTTTAAAATAATTTAAATCAAATAAAATGTTAAATGGGAGACTTTGGAAAAACTGGGAAAAGCTGGAAATTTTGACAAACTCTCAAAATGACTCATCGTTAGGTGGGTCACTATCATGAGTAACCAGTGGGTGAGTCACCGATGGATGACTCACCACTGGACGAGTCACCGGTGTGAGCTACTGGTGACGAGCTACTGATGGTGAGTCACCATTCGATGATTCACCATTTAATGAGTCACTGTTCAACGACTCACCATTCAGTGAGTCACCATTTGGTGAGGCACAGTTCGATGAGGCACCATTGGGTGAGCTACTATTCAATGAGTTACCATCGCAAATCACCATCGTGACCCACTATCAGCGAATCACCATCAGCAACTCACCATCAGCGAGTCACTGTTGTGAGTCACCGATGCAACTCACCATTGGGATGACCTACCTTCTCCACCTACTGGTGGACGACTCACTGTCAGACAGGATACTATTAGAAAAACTGTTGAAATGAGCTACTGTGACCTCTGAGAACACCTCAAACACTATATTTTCACAAAGTAATGAATCAGGGAGGTCTGACACATTACATCATATACCACTTAAACTATTCTTTCCCTTGGTAATTCAGAACCAACCCAAAATTAATAGGCGTCCAAACAACCACCCCGTAAGATTCCTCTAAAGGATCTTTCTATACTTGAAACGCTACTTCAATTTGGACATCCCAAGGACCAACAACAAACCAACTTGTGTTGTTTGAAAGCTGGATTGAAACCTCAACATCCAAGAACACCTACTCTAACACCTACTACACCAAATGGCCACAAGACACACCACACAAGCACCAAAAGCTATACTGTTTGGACATATGAATTATGGAATTCCTTCCTCCATGTCAAGATACTATCCGCTCTGGGTGAAACTTACTCTCCCAAATGAGTTTAATCACATCTCGATTAATGCATCTTGATTAGGAATCTAGTCTTCCCATTTCTATTTTTAGGAATTTATCACACATCATGAAACAAGGAAACAACTCATCTCATAAAAAATAAGGTTCAAGCATTACATTACAAAGGGAAACACAACAAGGAAAAACTCAGAACAACTTTGGGTATTGGGCATGCATTTGTGTATCCCTTTCCCAAGTACTCTTCTCCTGGCCACCATTTCTCCTTACTACACGAACCAAGGGAATGGTCTATCCATGAAGGACCTTCTCCTGACGATCTTGGATCTCTACTAGATACTCCACGAACATTGCATCATCTTTTACATCTAACTCTCCCCATTCAATGGCATGAGATTCATCATGAAGATAATAATGAAGCTAGGAGATATGAAGGATTTCGCGGACCTTATCCAACTATAGTGGTAGTTCCAGCTGGTATACCACCTTTCCCAATCACACCAACACCTCAAAGGGTCTGATGAACCTTGGAGAAAGATTTCCCCCTCTTTCAAACCTATGATGCCCACATTAAGGGGAAACCTCAAGAACATGTGGTCCCTAACCTCAAACTCCATGGGCCTCCTCCTGTGATCATCATACGACTTATGATGGTCATGTACTGCTTTCATCCTCTCACATACAAGATGAACCTTCTCTATCATGATCTTTACGACATTAGGACCAAGAGAAGCTATCTCCCCAACCTCTGTCCAGCAAAAAAGCGAATGACACGATCTTAAGTACAAATCTTCAAATGGATCCATTCCAATGGAAGAGTGATGGCTATTATTATAGGAAAACTATACCAAGGTAAAGTGTCACGCCCAGAATCCAACAAGGTCTAAGACGCATACCCCCAAAATTTCCTCCATCATTTGGATGGTCCACTCTGTCTTCCCATCTGTATGAGGGTGCAAAGAAATGATGAGGCATAATTGAGTGTCAAAAGCATACTGCAATCCCTTCCAGACTCATGAGGTGAAACATGTATCCCAATCTAAAATAATGGATCTTGTAACTTCATTCAGCCACACCACCTCATCCACATACCTCCTAGCTAAGGAATCCACTACACCCGACTCCTTAATCGTTAAGAAGTGATCTGATTTCATCAACCGATCCACTACTACCCAGATCATATCATAGCCTCCCTAGGCCCTGGGTAATCCTGTGAAGAAATCCATCGAGATATCATCTCATTTCCACTCAGGGACATCTAAGGGATGCAAAAAACCACTGGGTATACAATGCTCAGCCTTCAAGTGTTTTCACACTAAGCAATTCTCCACAAAATCCACCACTAGGTGCTTCATCTTGGGTAACCAAAACTACTCCCTTAAGTCATGGTACATTTTATAAATTATTGGGTGGTCCATTGAAGGTGAGGTATGAAACTCACAGAGGACTCCCTCAAGCATCGCAACTAGAACAAACAAAATTCCATGGAATATCATCCAATTATGACAATCCTCTTTCCATCACCTTGTAGGAATTAAATTAAAATGAAAATTCATCATCCATGATGTCAGTAAATTAACACATCATGGACAATGATTTCATTTTAGAATAAAAGAGAGAGAAAGAATGAAGATTGATGATGGATATTCCATTAACATTATATAATTAAAGTATATAAAATATATTTGAGTTATAATTAATATTTGGATATAGGATATGAGGATAGAATCAGAAAGGAAAATAACATGAAAATAAATTAAAAGAAAAGAAAGAGGATTTTACCTCTTGAATCCTTGCTCTAGAGAACCTCCTTAGGGGGGTTGGTTTTGGTCTTTTGATTAGTACAAAGGATTATGGATGTGGGGGATGGTCTTGGGAAGATATTTGAGTATAATTTTGACAATGATCAAAATTTTAGAGGTTTGAGGAGAAAAGGTGGTGAGGGGGTGTATTTATAGGAGAGAAGAAGGGTGTTTTCTAATTATTTTACTTCTTAGTTTATTATTTTAGCTCAAGAATAAGAATAGATTAATAATTATAACTAAATATATTAAAATAATTAAGTATGGTTTGATATTATGGTTCTTACATCAGCGATGACTCAAGGAATAGTGTATTTAACTTATAATGTATATATACCTTAAATTACCGTATTTTACTATTCACAAAAAATTCAACTATTTTACAAAAATCCAAAAAATTAAACCTAACCATTTTTTGACATGTAGAATTAAAAAATGAACTCTATTTTTTAAAAATAATTTTCTAATGATGATAAATTTAATTTTTAATTAAAATCAACATTTATTCGAAAATGCCGATTTTAAAATTATAACTGATTTTATAGAAGGATGAGAAATTAATTAAGGCCTCGTAAAATTATCTTATAATAATAATACAAGAAAGTATTAATTTATAAATCTATTTTATGTAAATAATTTTTAATTTAAATCATTATATTAATTATAAAATTGTAATTAAATATTTATAACTTACAAAAATATCAATACTTAATTTATCATTTCTAAAAGATTTATTTACTTATTCCAAGATATAGATATATTATATTTTTATTTATAAGATACCCAAATTTTATTTATACATTCATAGGTGAGGTTACTATTCTATTAGCTGGTTTACTATTCATAATGGTTATATTACTATTCCGAAGGTCAAGTTACTATTCCAATGGTTTAGGTTTCTTAATTTCTAGGAATACTTATTATTTCATTCATTGTTCATTTTTAAAAAAAATATTGTTTTCTCTATGTGAGTTTATGTGAATTATGCTACAGAACATAATTATAAGAAGGGAATTTTCATTGATACAATTCTGGGTTGTTACATTTATAGTGAACAAATAGAAAAGGAAAGTGAAGAACTCTAAGTATAAATCTTCTTCACACCCTTCTAATAATATTAAGGTCAAGGGGAAATTAAGGGAATATGATTTTGTCTATTTAGAATGTGGTAAGAAGGACCAATGAAAGATAAAATGCACCCATTTTAAGAAGAAATGGAAAACTTTAGGTGCATTTGTTATCGAATGAAATTCATCTATTTCTACAAATTGGGAATTAGATACAACTTGTGGTGCTCAAATGTGTATTCAAACATAGAAATAAAGTATATTTAGAAAGTTTAATCAAGGGTAGGTAGATTTATAAGAATCCAACATAGCTAAACATGTTGTGTTATCTATTGTGGACTACAACCTCATTTTTCCAACCGAAATGATCTTGGTTTTGGAAGGATGTTAGTATGTGACATATGTTAGAAAAAAACATAATTTCTATATCTAGACTTTATATGGATGGATTTATTTTTAAATTTGGGAATAAATGATGTTTATTTTATAAAGATAAAAAAAATTTATGATAAGGCACATTTAAATAATAGTTTTTATTTGTTGGATTATATGAACCAAGTAATGGAAATCGATAACAAAGTTACTTCACATGGCTCATACCACATCCAACTTTGGCATCACCGGCTAGGTCATGTAATTGAAAAGAGCTTAACTAAATTAAATCTAGATGGATATTTAGATTATTTTAAACTAAAACCACTTCATGTATGTCATGGATGTTTACAAGAAGAAATGAACAAATCCCCATTTAGTGGGAAAGGTGAAAGGGTTAAAGGGATTCTTAAATTAGTTCATACTGATGTCTGTGGACCATTTCCTATTAAAGAAAGGGTTGGGTACTCATACTTTATAACTTTTAATGATTATTTTTGTAGATATGGATATGTCTACTTAATGAGTTATAAGTTAGATTATTTTGATAAACTCAAGGAATATAAGAATGAAGTTGAGAACCATATTGTTATGAAGATTAAGAAACTCTCCTCAGACCGTGGTGGGTAACATCTTAATCAATACTTCATTGATTAATTATGGGATTTTGAGACCCTTTCCCTACTCAATCCTCCTTACACACCTCATTGGAATGGTGTAAGTGAAAGTAGGAACCATACCTTATTGGACATGGTAATATCAATGATGAGTAATGTGAATCTTCCATTATCCTTTTGGGGATATGTGTTACAAACAGCTGCACACATACTAAACCAGGTACCAACTAAATCGATAAATAGTATTCTATAGGAATTTTGGTGTGGAATAAAAACCATGTTGTTGAATTTACATGTGTGGGGTAGTGAAGCATTTTTAAGGCCACTTTTGTTAATAAACATGAACCCTGAAGCACAAAGTATACCATTATAGGATACCCTAAAGAAATGAGGGGATATTAACTAAATGGACACTTAGAAATGTGTAAATGCACGCCATATTACTTGAGAGTGAGAACATCTATAAAAGAGATAGTGGGAGAAAGATAAACTCTCAGGAAGTTTAGGCTTAAGGTACAGAAACGTTTTCACAAGAATAGATTCCATAAATCCCAATGGAAGAAGAAACCATTCCAAATAAATAAGTACTATGTATGAGTACAAGAGATGTCATATAACCAAAATGTTATGGTTTTCTAGTCACTAAGGACGGTGAATCATTATTAATTGATAATAATGATCCCCTATCCTACAAGGAAGCAGTAAGTGTCACATAAGTTTCCAGGTGGAAATAATCCATGAATTTTGAAATTGATTCCACGTACTAAGGATGATAGGTAAGTTTTCCCTTGACTTTCATTAACCTCTATGTGCATATCATAGAATAAATCCATGAGCTTCCACTCATTGTTGGTATAGTAAACTATCTGTATATGATTCCTTCTACTTAGTGCATCGGCCACTACATTTCCTTTACCAAGTGTGTAGGTAGTCTCAAAATAAAAATAATATAGGTATTCCACCAACATTCACTACCTTAGATTCATATTACATAGTGTAAAAATAAACTTCAGGCCTTTATGGTTGGTGTACACCACAAAACGCTCTCCCAGAAAATAATGTCTCCAACAGTGCAATGCATGAAAAACTGCATCTAACTCGTGATTTTTTTTGGGTAATTACTCTCATTTGGCCTCAACTTCCGAGATACATATTACATAACTCTATCTTATTTCATAAGAGAAAATCCTAGCCTAATACCTAATAAATTATAATATATATTGTAACTCCTTCCTGTATTTAGAAAAAACTGTATCGGCACTAAAGACAATCTCCATTTCATCTCTTGAAAGGAGATATCACAAGAATATGAAAATAAAAATTTCACACCCTTCTTAGTCAAGAATATAAGTGGTTCTAATAAGAATGAGAAGTACTATATGAAACTATTGTAGTAATCGGATGGACCTAAGAAACTCCACACCTCAAAGACATTCTTCGGCTATTCCCAAGAAATCACAGCTATCACCTTATCTTGGAAAAATGATACTCCGAACTCTAATATATTGTGACCCTAGAAGTGAATTTTATCCATAAAAAAGTGTCACTTTATGAGCTTACCATATAATTTATGCTCTCTCAGTGTATCCAATATGATCTCAAGATGTTTTCATTATTGTGTCAATTGTGATAATACAGCAAGATATCATCCAAGAAAACCACCATAAATGAATCTAGATAAGGATGGAACAATCGGTCCATCAGTTCCATAAATATTGTTGGTGTGTTTTTGAGACTAGATGACATAAACAAATACTTATATAGACCATACCTTCTATGAGAATTTTTTCAAGGTATTTATTATGCTCTAACACACACATGATGATCACAAAATCTCAAATCAATTGTTGAGAAGACCCAAGATCCTTGGAGATGGTCAAAGATATAATGTATCCATAATAGAGGATAATGGTTCTTAACCATTAGCTAGTTCAATATCTAGTAATCCACATATATCTGGAGAGTTTCATACACCCTTTTCACAAAAAGGACCAGAGAACCCCACAGATAATTACTAGGTCGGATGAAACCATTTTCCTCTAAATCCTCCAACTACCTCTTGAGCTCTTACTTCTTAATAGTATCCATCATGTAAGTAGAAATGGATATCAGTGAATCTCCTGGAACTAGATCGATAGAGAACTCTACCTATATCACTGGAGTAAATCCTCAAAATCCATATGAAAAAACAACACTAAAATGATAAACCAATAGATGGAAATCTTCCAAAAAAATACCCTGATCATCCAGATAAAAACTCACAATGTGGGTTGTCATTCCACTCATCCCACGATGTTGAGGACCATCTCAAATCACCTAAACATCCCATTCACCCTTGTGAATAAACACTCCATCCTCTAGTAACGTGAAGCACATCCCACAATGATATAAATCAATGGAAGTATGAAAGGATACCAACTAGTTTGTCCTAAGAATGATGTAAAAACTTGTCATCTCGAGGATAAAGAGTCCCCATACAAAGTGACACTCAATAATCTAAAGGGGGTAACTCCGTGGACTGACATAAATCCTATTTTATAATCCCCAATAGAGTATCAAGTGTCATGAAGACATAATATGTATAAACACTAAGCTCAAGGATCTCTATAATGGGCACTGATATAAAGCTTTGTGAATATACTATATCAACAATTATAGAAGCTAAAGTATAGGATACTAGAATTGTACCTATAATAGTATAAGGTCTAATATTATACTCCTAAAGGTTTAACTACATTATGTATATCTATCATGAACCATGTCCCTTTGATACTATCTAGATACCCTGAGCAGATCCACTCTATTGTCACTATAAAATTGGGGTCTGACTACCACAACCACAATCACCACCTTAGCCTAATCATCCAATTGTACTCCATTTCCCTACCAGATGAGAGTCTAATGACCCCACTCCAGAACATGGAGTCAGTTTAGAGCCTATCTCACTAGTTTCCAGAGGAAAAGTTCTGCATAAGCTTTGTAGATGGCCCATCTTGCTGCAGGATCAACACTCGAATAGGTCCCTCATACACTATGGCCTCATATTTCTAGGCCTACTACATTGGTAGAACCTCACCTAGATACCTAAGTATATTCTCATACTGCTAATATCATTGCATAGAAGTTCCATACAATTCCTCTTACTGTAGGTTGATGCAGTACCAGATATAGGTTTCGAACCACTGTGGCACGCACCACCAGCCTCTCTTTGGTTATGATTTATGATAAGTTCCTGATTCAATATTACAGAAATGGTAGTCAGTCAATATTTATTCACATACTATTTTATTTCATACCTTAGACCATCCTAAAATTTCCAATCTTTCGATAGCTCATCACCCATCAGGATAGGTGTGAAGCACTGGAGCTATGTAAAATGGGCCGAATATTCCACAACTGATAACGTGCCCTGCTCTAGATGCAAGAACTCCTGGGATATATCAGCCCTCAAAGTCTCAGGATATAATTAGTCATATAATACTATATGAAAATACATCCAAGACATCTCGTAATGATGTTATTTCTAAGTAATTACATCCCACCATCTCTTGGAATAATCACACAACATTTACATAGAGAGCTTTACCCTCATCTTAGGAGTTGAATTTAGATGCTCAAAGATAGATAGCATGGCCTATAAACATGACTCCACATCTTGTGGTCTTCCATCCCTTGAAAATGTGGGTGGATTCAGCTGCTGGGACACATATTTAAACTCTTCCATAGTTGGTGTAGGGTGTGGTGCTCCCTGAATGATCTGCCTGAAATGTAATAACCCCTCACATAAATGTGACCTGGTACCTATTTCTAGTATAACGACTGGTGTCATAGCTAGCACTACTATATGATCCACTAGTATCCCATGGCCCACCACCTCTAGGTTTTGGTCATCACCACCCTCTTGGTGTATGACTGGAGGATGACGCAACGACATATGATTATCCACTAAATGAGGCTAATATCCACTGTTAATATATATAATATTCATGTTCTTTATTATTCATAAACACCATTTTAGTGCATTTTACACTTTGAACATCATTTCACATTATGATTGTAATACCTTCTTAAAATGCACTATTATGTGGTACATTGTTTAACATCATTTGAAGTACTCAATGATTTGTCTGATATTAAGGAATATAATTATACATATTTTAATTTGATATTTTTTGAAATTGATCTAAACATAAATATGAACATTTTTTATTCAGGGATCAATGGAGAATTCATGGAAGAATATGAGTATATTTTATGTTGAAAGGAAACAATTCTGGAGAAGTCAGATTGGACACCAGCTCACTGATGAGACTGTAGGGCCCAACATACAGGCCCAATGAATCCCAAAATTCGTGGGATTCTAGAGGCCATGTATAGGAACAAATCACTCATCATTATCCAATGCTAATTCGGCCTCCATGGTGTCCATTTAGGCGGCCAAAGTTAGAGATAAAATTCAGGGCCATAGTCTGTGGCCCAGAAACACAGTCCACTAATCTAATCATATCTCCGAATCCACAACTCCAAATCAGCCCAAATTTTACAGGCGGGTAGGAGACATCAGGGATCCATTTTCTTCATCTATGTCCCACTCTTATTCGGCAATCTAGAAGGTCCTACAAGTGCGTCTGTTGGGTGGAAGCAAGCTGCCTGCCACCTTGGGTCAAGGGTGGAAAAGTATCATCTCCCTTACATTCCACCACTATAGGCCTACCATACTCAAGTGAGATCTTTTGTACTGTTGGAGGCTCAACCCAAGTCTCCCCAAATTCATATTTAAGGTAGTGGTGGTGAATTAGTTTTTCATCTTTTGTGCTTTGTTCAATTTTAATGTTATGCTGTGATTTTATTGTCTCAAATTTGTCTTTCACATGTAAGTTGTTCAATTCACTTTAGTTTTTTAAGAAAAGTTCTTATTATCCACTTATTATGTTGTTATTAATATAACTTTGATACCGTTGGATCAAGGTGTGAATTCATTCACACCAAACCTTGTTAAATTATCACACAATGGTGGAGTGATCGTTATTTTATTGTGTTTTTTTACTTCTCCATTTCTTCCCTCATGAGTCTATTTTCCGATTCCATTGATACCATGGGATAAATGGAGGGATAACCTACATATGGTTTGATCCAAGGGAGTATAAAGGGGCTATATTGGATGTTATTTATCACACAATTAATGTATAATCACTTCTTTAATTGATATTTTTATTTGATGATTTTTAAACTCCATCGTCCTTGCTGAATTTAAGGCCACACACTTCATGTGATAATACGATCATTTACCTTGATGTGATCAAAACATTGGTCCTTAAAGTGTATAGGTGATTAGTATTAGAGGGTGTAGCAATTAAACTAGTAAGTTATGATGTTGTTTTATCTTCTTAAATGAATCCATCTCAAATATAAGAAATTGAAATCATTGAAAAGGAAATACGTCCAATCCACCCCAAGTGATAACCTAGGATCAACTCATTATTTTAAATTTAATTCACTTAAATCTGTTAGATATATTTCAAAACCATATAAAATCAATCCATGTTGGCCACTTCATAGCCGAAAATAGTCCATATAATGTGCGTGTCTATAGGTTTCTTTTTAGGTCTCTGAGGATTCGATAACCCAAGGTAAACTACAAGGACCATTCTACCTTCATCTCTTGGGTAAATTTGAGTGAGAATCAAATTTTGGCACCATTTCTGGGGACCCAATTAAGTCATCTACACACCCATTCTATTCTCCCCCATTTCTTCTTTTCTCATCCAAATTCTCTTATCTTGTCCCTTTCTCATTTTTTTTCTTTTGGCGCATGTCCGCCTACACTCGCGATCAATCAAACCGTCTAGTTAGGGGGGATAGTCCGGGGGTTGGGGAGTCAAGTACACCAAGGGAACTCTTTCCATTAGATCCTAATATTACTAATACTATAGATTCAAAAATTGATCCCATTTCAATGGATGGTCTTCAAATAAACTAACTCATAAACCCGGGTGGAAGCCAAAATGGAAACCCAAATGAGGTAGCCCCAAACATGGGGAATGAAATTGATCAAACCATGAATGATTACCTCACACCTTCCCAGATCAATGCCCCTCATGAATTAGACACAATTCCCTAGGATATTTCAACTACATCTTTAAACCCCATGTCCTAAACCATCTTCCCACATTCCATGGAATGGAGTCCGAGATGCCCTACCTTCACATTAAGGAATTTAGTGACATTGTAGAAACCATGTGTCCCCCACATCAAATATAATCAGCTAAGATGAGTCTATTTCCATTTTCTATAAAGGATCGAGCTAAAAATTAGCTAAAAAAATTGAGACCATAGTCCATAAACTCTTGGTACCAACTACAATGAGAATTCTACAAAAATACTTTCCCCACCACAAAACAATGGAACTTAAAAATATTATCCAAAACTTTTTTGAAAAAGAGGGAGAGTCATTCTATGAAACATGGGAGAGGTTCAAAAACACTATAAACAAGGTTCCACACCATGGTTTTTCTATTCCTGATCATGTGAGAATTTTATATGAAGGGTTGGGTCCGGGAAACAAACAATTCATTGACATGATGTGTAATGGAACCTTTAAAAACAAAGCCCCAAATGATGCTTACGAGTATCTAGAAAGCCTTTCTGAACATAACCAAGCATGGGGAACATCACCTTATTCTGAAAAGCCACAATGAACTACTGGAATTCATACACTTAGAGAATAGGAAAGCCTTAGGGCTAAACTCACAACACTCTCTAGGAAGGATGAGGAGATAGACCCTAGGAAAGTCCATGAAATCCAAACTGTTGACCCTGTTTGCACAATTTGTGACAAACATGACCATAAGACAGACAACTGCCCAACCATTCCATCCATCAAGGATGTTCTTTTAGAAGGACCCCCAGTAGAAGTAAATGCTTTAAACTTTCAAAAGCAACAATACCAAAACAAATTCAACCCAAGGTATAACGACCACCCAGGCTTCTGCTGGAAAGAAAACAAACAACCTAGCCAATCACAGGGAAAAAATCCTTACCCCCATCAGAACTACCTATCCCATAACCAGTTCCAAACCCAACCTATCCAATACCAATAGCCACCGGTCCATTTTCAACTAACCATCCCACCTCCAAAATATCCCCCTGGGATAAACCAATCTTCTCAAGCACCAACCCAAACTGTTCCACAAAGCCTCCTAGAAAAACTGTGCAAACAAATGGAGAGGATGAACTCCGAAGTCTCTTCCCTAAATCAAGAACTTCAAACCATAAAAACTGGAATGGAACCCATGCCTACATAGGCAGTTCCATCCTCGACTTCATGGGGAGAGTCAAGTTGCACTCAAACAACTCATGAACAACTAAAGGCTGTGACTATTTTAAGAAGTGGGAAATCAATTGAGAAACCTGAACAACTAATTCAGAACCCACCTGAAGATTCAAACTTGGATGAAAATTCAAATGAACCACAAGATCAAACTGAGGAAACTGATAACAATATGAAAGAAACAACTATTCAACAAACAACCCCACAACCTACACCATTTCCTCAACGCATGAGGGGGAAACCCAAGACTGAACTGAGTGAAACACTGAGGGAAATATTATAACAAGTCAAGTTGAACATTCCCCTTCTCGATGCCATCCAAACCATACCTTCCTACTCAAAGTACCTAAAGTACTTGTTCACTTTTAAAATAAAATTTTCACATAAAAACCAAGTCCTTTTGGCTGCTAATGTGAGTACCACCATTCAAGGGACTATCCCTCCTAAGTTGAAATACCCAGGTTGCCCTTACATCAATGTTGAACTAGGAGAGAGAAAAGTTGTCAAGGCCTTGTGTGACCTAGGTGCTAGTGTCAATCTTATCCCATATGCTGTGTACTGCCAGTTAGGCCTAGAAGAACTCCAACCCACATCTGTCACACTTCAACTTGCTGATCGTAGCATTAGGGTTCCAAAGGGGATTTTAAAGGATGTTCTGGTAAAGGTTGAAAACTTCATCTACCCTTATGACTTCATTGTCCTTGAAAACCATCCAAAATTAGGAAATAAGGAACAAACCCCAATCATCCTTGGTCGTCCCTACCTTGCAACAATCAACTCTGTTATCCGAGTCTGAAATGGGAACATGACCATCACCTTTGGAAACATGAGTCTATACTTGAACATCTATAATGAAATCTCACGAATAGGGGCTGACGAGGAAATTCATGAAGTAAACATCTTAGGAATCATTGATAATGAATCCATAGAACATCAAGGAATATTTGATGAATGATTGAGTCAGGATGAGATTGATTTTCTTTGTTCAAATGAAGGAATTTTATCTCCTTGGCATGAATCATGTTCAAATTTCTCTTATGATGAAGTCTTAGGTCCAATAATCAGTGAGACCTTTCAGGAAACCACTTTAATGGAGACCACTCCAACTTCCTTCCCTAAAGCTGATCAGGCCAATCTAGTAGCTGCAAATTCTACATATGGGGAATCAATCCTATCTAAAACTTTAGGAAATAAAATTGATCTTGATCCAATGTCCCAATCTACTGCTGAAATTTTGAACCAACCTGATCTTGAATTAAAAGAACATCCTACTACACTAAAGTATGCCTTCTTAGGGTACAATCAAACACATCCTATTGTCATTTATTCTTATCTTGAATCCAATCATGAGGGGATGCTTCTAGATGTCCTTAGGAAACATAAGAAAGCCATTGGTTGGACCCTGTCTAATATTCTTGAGATTATCCCACTTATTGGGACTCATAGGATAGTTCTAGAATATGATTAAAATCCATGTCGTCAACCTCAATGATGAATCAATCCTAATATCATGGAGGTAGTAAGGAAGGAACTTCTAAAATTGTTAAAATCTGGTATCATCTATCCCATAGCTGAGAGTGAGTGGGTGAGCCCAATTCAAGTGGTTCCAAAAAAAGCTGGAATCACAGTGATACCCAATGAGGATGGAGAGATTCTTCCAACAAGGGAGAGTAGTGGATGGAGGATCTGCATTGACTATAGGAAGCTAAAATTATTCACCAAGAAGGACCATTTCCCCTTACCATTCATTGACCAAGTACTTGAGAGAGTGGCAGGTCATGCCTTCTACTGTTTCTTAGATGGGTACTCATGGTATAATCAAATTGAGGTCTCCCTAGAGGATTAAGGGAAGACTACATTCACATGTCCATTTGGAACTATTTCCTTCAAACGCATGCCCTTTGGTTTATGCAATTCTTCTAGAACCTTCCAGTGGTGAATGATGGGAATCTTCTCAGACATGGTAGGGGATTTTCTAGAGGTCTTCATGGATGACTTCTCTATGTTTGGGGATACATTTGAGGGATGTATGCAGAATGTGGAGAGAGTCTTGTCAATATGTGAAGAAAAAAATTAGGTCCTAAACTGGGAAAAATGTCATTTCATGGTTAAAGAGGGACTAGTTCTAGGCCATCTGGTCTTAGGTAGGGGGATTGAAGTTCATAAAGCCAAGTTTGACATCATTCATCACCTTCCATCACCCAAAATTGTCAAGGAAGTGAGGTCTTTCTTAGAACATGCTGGTTTCTATAGAATATTCATCAAGGACTTTAGTTCAATCTCCCGTCCCCTTTGTGCTCTCCTAGTAAAGGATACTCTATTTGTTTGGACAGAAAGCTGTGAGGGTTCATTCTCAAACCTCAAATCCTCTCTCACCTCTCCTCCCATTATGAAATCACCAAATTAGAAACTTCCTTTTGAACTTATGTGTGATGCCTGTGACTTTTTTGTAGGAGCTGTGTTAGGACAACGTTGTGATAAAACTCCTTATGTCATTGCTTATGCAAGAAAATCCTTAAATGATGCCCAAATCAACTACACTACCACTGAAAAGGAGTTACTTGATATTATGTTTGCCTTAGAGAAGTTCAGGTCATACCTCTTAGGATCCCCCATCAATGTGTTCACTGACTATTCTGCACAAAAATAACTCTTCCAAAAAAAAAGATGCCAAGGCTAGACTGATTAGGTGGGTCCTTCTCTTACAGGAATTTGACCTCAAAATAAAAGACAAAAAGGGTGTTGAAAATGTTGTAGCTGATCACCTCTCTAGAATGGAATTAAAAGACAACTCAAACCACCTTTCTATGTCTGATTCATTCCCTGATGAACACCTATACTTTGTGAGTGACTTCCCTTGGTATGCCGACATAGCCAATTTCTTAGTTATAGGAGTCATTCCAAAAATTTTAGGGACTCATGCTCAAAGGAAATTATTTTATGATGTTAGAAACTATGTGTTTGATGATCCATACCTCTATAAGTTCTGCCTAGACCAAGTCATTAAGAGGTGTGTCCCAGAATCTGAACAAGATTCGATCCTTAAATTTTGTCATAGTGAGGCATGTGGAGGTCACTTTTCCTCTAAGAAAACATCTGCTAAGATTCTTCAATGTGGTCTCTTCTGGCCCACTCTCTCAAGGGACTCCTAAGCATTTTTTCAAAGTTGTCCTAGGTGTCAACAAGTAGGGTCCATCACAAAAAGGAATCAAATGCCACTCACTCCCATCTTAGTGGTTGAAATATTTGACTATTGGGGAATTGATTTCATGGGTCCCTTCCCAAACTCTAGGGGATACCTCTACATACTCTTAGCTATTGATTATGTCTCAAAATGGGTTGAGTCCATTCCCACAAAATCCAATGATCATCAACCTGTGATTAGATTCCTAAAATAAAACATCTTCTCTAGATTTGGAATTCCTTGGGCTATAATCAGTGATCGGGGAACCCATTTATGCAACTGTCCATTCTCTTCACTCATGTATAAGTGTGGGATTTCTCAAAAAGTGTCCACTTCTTACCACCCATAGACCAATGGTCATGCTGAGTTAGCCAATCGTGAAATCAAACAAATTCTTGAGAAAACTGTCAATCCTTCTAGGAAATATTGGTTCGAGAAACTATTGGATGCTCTTTGGGCATATCGTTCCACATTCAAAAACCATCCTAGTAATGTCACCATATAGGTTGGTTTATGTAAAATCATGCCATTTACCTGTTGAAATTGAGCATAAGGCCTTTTGGGCAATTAAGAAAATGGATTATGACCTCTCATTGGCCGAAAGAAAAGGGAAATTAGATCTCAATGAACTGGAGGAACTAAGGATGGAGGCTTATGAAAATTCAAGGATCAATAAAGCTAGAGTTCAGTCCTACCAATCTAGGAATATCAAGGTCAAACATTTTGAACCTGGAAAACTTGTGCTCTTGTATGGTTCAAAACTTCATTTACACCCGGGAAAGTTAAGGTCTATATGGTCAGGTCCTTTCATAGTGCATCATGTATACCCACATGGGGCAGTAGAGATTCAATATCCCATAAGTGGTTAAATTTTCAAGGTCAAGGTCAAAGGTTAAAACTATTCATTGAATCATTTAATAAACAGGAAATAGAGGTTGAGTTAACTGAGCCATCCTATGAACCAGAAAAAAATTGATAGATTTAAGGTCCATGTCGGGCTAACGATGTTAAACAAAGCACTACATGGGAGGAAACCCATGATTTTCAAGTTTCATATCATTTTTTTGTTTTAATAAAATTTTAATTAATCATTTTTATATTTAAAAAAATAGACTGTTGACCTGTTCTTATATTATGATCATGGATGGGTATGAAAGGGTAGCACCATATTCATCCGTGTCACATGGTTTGACCTTTGAGTAATGCCTTACCTAGAAAATTAAAAAGAAGACAATGTATCATCGGTTTTTTTAATGTGTTTTTAGGTTAAAATAAAAATACAAAAAAATAAATAAATTAAAATATAATAATAATAATAAAAAGGGACACGCCGTAGGCCATGGGGAAAACCCCATCACAACTGGCTAAGGTGCAAGGACTCGAACCGGGGACCGAAGGGATACAGGGGCGCGTGCTTACCACAGACCTATGACTTTTTGTGCTTCCTTATTCTATAGTTTTTATATATGTACTTATATTTTACTTTATTTATTATATAAATATATATATATTGTTTTGTTTTTTTTTTGTTTTTTTTTTCCTTTTTCTACTAGGGAACTCTACAAGTGACATGGATATCAAAGGATTAAAAGGGAGCAGCAAGAATTTCAACTTCAACCACCAGGTGACTTCATTCCATGGTCCTCATTTTCAATTTCCTTTTTAAACATTCATTCTCTACCTCTACCCCCTTCTAAATTTTCTTTTCTTTAAACACTAGGGACAATGTTGTTTTATGTTGGGGGGGGAGATAAAATAAAAAAAATGCTTTTGTGTCAAAAAAATGATTGATTTGAAAAAAAAGTGTAAATGGAAGGAAAAATTCCTTTAACTTTGAACATAGTAATACAAATTTCACAATGTGAAACTGAATATCAAATAATTTAGCATGCCCTGATTCTGATTTTAATCCTTGTATAATTTCATGAGCATAGATTTTGGAAAGTGTGGCTGTCCAATGTGATATTTCATCGTTTATATTTTCATCCAAATAAAAAAAGATCACAATGCACGTCCTTTGGATAGTTGGGTATTAGTTTGAGTTCATGGGGTCCCCCAAATAAATAGCATAGGTTTGGTGATCATTTTAGTTTAATATGAGTATTAAAAAAATTAAAAAAAAATTGCACGTAGAGAAATGAAATGACCTAATGCGTGGCTTTCGGCACTTGGGGATCATGACTCCATAGTTGTCTGGCCTAGAGTTAGTAATTTTATCTCTATTTTTGGTAATTTTAATTTTTTTTGACTGAGTTAACTCGAGATGATGCCTGAGTATGTGGGCTTCACTTGGTTCCCTATGGTCTTTGAGCCTGGGAGTCATCGGAAAAGTCTCGCTACAGGCGTTGACACTTTTGAGTAAAACTTTAATTACCATGGAAAAATTGCGAAAAAAAACAAAAAAAACAATACAATAAAAAAAATGAATACTCATATTAATATTGAAATGTGATTCCACTTAGTGCTTTCATCATTTCCCCCTTGAATAAAGATGAACCCCCAAATTTATTGTGATACACAACACATCCTCATATTTAATTGATATTGGATGAAATATGGAAATGAATTTGAACAAAGGAATGGGCTTGGGATTGAGATCTGCTTATGAAACTATCATGTATTAAAATATTTTGATGGGTTTCATGATTTTTTGGTATAAGGGTTTCTGGTGATCATTGTTTATTAAAATGTTTTTGGAAAAGGGAATTCGAATGTCATATTGTTGAGATATATTTTGCTCGGGACTAGCAAAACTCAATTTGGGGGTATGATTATCCACTAAATGATGATAATATTCATTTTTAATATATATAATATTCATTTTATTTATTATTCATAAACACCATTTTAGTACATTTTACACTTTGAACATCATTTCACATTATGATTGTAATACCTTCTTAAAATGCACTATTATGTGGTACATTTTTTAGCATCATTTGAAGTACTCAATGATTCATATGATTTTAAGGAATATAATTATACATATTTTAATTTGATATTTTTGAAAATTTGATCTACACTTCAATATTAACATGTTTGATTCAGGGATCAATGGAGAATTCATGGAATAAGATGAGGATATTTTGTGACGAAAGGTAAGAATTCTGGAGAAGTCAAATTGGACACAAGCTCACTGATGAGAATGTGGGGCCCAACATACAGGTACAATGAATCCCAAATTTCTTGGGATTATAGAAGAAATGTATAGTAACAAATCCCTCTTCAGGATCCAATTCTAATTCGGCCTCCATAGTGTCCATTTAGGTGGCCCAAGTTAGAGATAAAATTATGGGCCAGATTCTGCGGCCCAGAAAAATAGTCCACTAATTTAATCATATCTTTTAATCCACAACTCCAAATGGGACCACATTATACAGGCGGGTAGAAGACATCTGGGGATCAATTTTCTTCCTCTATGTCCCACTCTGATTCGGCCATCTAGAAGGTCCTACAAGTGCGTCTGTTCGTTGGAAGCAAGCTGGATGCCACCTCGGGTCCAGGGGGAAAAGTCTAATCTCCCTTACTTTCCACCACCCTAGGCCTACCATACTCAAGTGGGATCTTTTTTTACTATTGGTGGATCGACCCAAGGTTCCCAAAATGCCTATTTAAGGCAGTGGTGGTGAATGAGTTTTTCATCTTTGGTGCTTTGTTCAATTGTAATGTTATGCTGTGATTTTGTTGTCTCAAATTTGTCTTTCACATGTAAGTTGTTCAATTCACTTTAGTTTTTTAATAAAAGTTTTTCTTATCCTCTTATTCTGTTGTTCTTAATATCATTTTGATACTGTTAGAACATGGTGTGAATTTATTCACACCAAACCTTTTGAAATAATCACACAACAGTGGAGTGATCGTTATTTTATTGTGTTTTTTTACTTCTCCATTTCTTCCCTCATGAGTCTACTTTCCACTTCCATTGAAACAATGTGATCAATGGAGGGATAAAACACTTATGGGTTGATCCAAGGGAGTAGCAAGGGGCTGGATTGGATTTTATTTATCACACCATTAATTAATAATCACTTCTTTAATTGAGATTTTTATTTGATGATTTTTAAACTCCATCATCCTTGTTGAATTTAAGGCCACACACTTCATGTGATAATACGAACCTTTAACTTGAAGTGCTCAAAACATTGATCCTTCAAGTGTATAGGTGATTCGTATGAAAGGTTATAGGAATTAAACCAGTAAGTGATGATGTTGTTTTATCTTCTTAAATGAATCCATCTCAAAAATAATAAATTGAAATCATTGGAAAGGAAATATGTCCAATCCACCCCAAGTGATAACCTAGGATCAACTCATTCTTTAAAATTGAATTCACTTAAATCTGTTAGATATCTTTAAAACCCATCTAAAATAAATCCAAGTTGGCCACTTCGTATCCGAAAACAGTCCATAGAATGTAAATGCCTATGGGTTTCTTCTTAGGTCTCTAAGGATTCGATAACCTAAGCTAAACTACAAGGACCGTTCTACCTTCATCTCTTGGGTAAATTTGAGCGAGAATCAACATACCTCTACAAATGTCAATCACATGACTTTGATCAATATTTTTATCAAATTTCATAGTTTAAAAGAATAGGTATTTCAATAGGATAGGTACAAGTCTTCCAATATAATAAAACACCCCTCTACTTGCTCTGTGATTTAGGTCTGGGCTATGTATAGATAATATATGAGTAAGAGATACTACCTACTGCCTGCTACTAAGGTTGGGAATGGGTCAAGTTCTCTACTTTAAAAAAAATAAGTTTACAATTTAGTTTCATTTGAATTTACATATTCTTTTTCTCATTTATATCATATTTATATCACATTTACTTGATATAGGTTTAACCAAATGATTCTCCAAAATTCTTATCCATGAGGGCCCATAATCTTTAGGAATCAAAGTTTGGAACCAATCTAATTCACACCATAACATGTTCCAAAATACCTATCACAATAACAGTTATATTTATCATGGAACCTATCAAAACAAATTGCAATAAGTAATGCATTCTAAATGTCATGGCATAATGCATGGAAAGTGGTTCTTTTATAGTTCCGAACTTAATGCATGATATGGAATACCCTCATATCATCGGGTTTCAATTAAATACCACCCAAAATAACATCAATAATTACATCACAATTCATGTGCATCACCCAACGGTTGAATCAGGTGAACTTTAATAGTCAAAATATAGAATATAGTAATTTAATTTTAGGCAATTTGGATTTTTCCTATATTCGTGTTATCCATGTCTGGGAATAATTCATTACCAAACTCCAATTCCTTATTATCCCTTTCTATTGTCTCCAAATTGTAAGAAAACAAAAATAACCTTCCTCTAATACCACTTTGTAATATCCCAAACTTGGATGTCACTCAACAGTTCCCCAAGCCCCATTGTCCACATGGCCTCAAGCGCATCCCCATGAATGCTAAAGGCAACCGATTAGAAGTGAGGGCCGAAGTGTGTCTATGGAGAGACTATGCCATCATCTCCAAAGTGTTCCACAACAAAATATCAACAATATGCAAGTAACAAAAGAAGTATAATATCCTTATAAAAGTAAATAGAGAAAGAGGGATATATAATAATGCCAGAAGTCATCTTACATATAAGATAACGATACTTGGCACATGTCTCTAGTAAATCATTCAAAACATGTATACAAGCCAGATACAAAATACATGTAACAAAAGTAAAAAAAGTCCAAAAGTATCTAACTAGAATCATGATCCTTAGCTTGGTCCCACTCTCCCCTGCTCATAAGTAGAAATCAAGATCTTGTATAAAGTCCATTGACCTTATCTATACCTACAATTATATTGATGTGGGTAACCAAAGCCCATCCAAATAGGGTGTCAAATATAATCCCAAAAGGAAACCACCCAAGGTCTGTGAAATCCAATCAGTGAATATATATATAACAATAATGCATAGGGAAAATATAACAAGTAAAGGAAGTACTCAAAAATGGACATCCTATAAGTATTGGTTCACATTTTATAACCAAATAATTTAATAATTTTTATTTATGAAAAATTACATGGTTTAACATTTTGGACTGTGACAATTATAATCATTCTCATTTTAACATTCATATCATTTAACTAACAAATCTAGGGACCTAGCATATATCTCTCCATCCCCCATTAGCACACACATCCAAGGATGCCTAAACAAGCCATACCTCCAATGGCCTGAAGGCCTTCATTTTTTTATTGATTTTTCTAATACACCTTTAAAGGGGTGAGGTAGAACCATTATAAGGCTATTAGGAATAAGTATTACATGGACAATAGGCCTTAGAGGAATTCATTGCCCATAGGCTTCAAACATTACAAGTCAAGGCCTAGGGACATGGAATTTATTCGCTATTTTATTAATAAATTCTTATTACAATTCAAAATTCATATTTCAATTAAACTTACAATTCAATTAAACAATTGATATAAATGTTAAAAATACCTAGATAAGGGGTAAAGGGAACACCCTAAGGAATCCAACTCATAATCCATCAAATGGACCATTTAATCTAATAACACATCCAAAGGGGTGGTTCTGTTTTCAAGGTATTCATCCTATAATTATTCATCAGTGGCATCTTTAAATTCATATGCCATGCTAAACAATTCAATTAAAGGATTAAAACTCATTTAAAGGGAGGTGCTCCAAGAATTGGGTGTGCATCACAATAGTGTATATATAACCACACAAATTTAAATGAAATGCATGAGACCACCTATCATAGGTCCATTGTTGATATATCATCCAATATCAACTCTTGATTCAACTTAGATCAGTAGAAAATCAAAGAATGGATGAATAACATAATAATGGGGGAAATTATCTTGCACCTAAATAGCATAGCTGATACCAAACCAAATGAGGAATTGTACAAAAGGAATCGATAACTCACTGATATTGATCCAATGTGATGAGTTGCACTTGAATCGGAGATCGAATGGAGGAGATACTTCAATTACCAGAATAGATAGCAAATAGATCTTCCAAGGGGTGAGTTTATATGCAAGAGGATAATGAAAATAGGGTTTTATTTAATAGATTAAATATAGGGGAAATTAGAATTTCATCCAAAATATGGGGTCGTGCTGTTTAGGAACACGGTTTCCAAACCACGTGCCGACCGTGCATGGTTAGTCATAGTTAAGGGGAACCCTACAAGATTTTTTCACATGGTTTGAATAACCATACATAAATCATGCCAAAACCCACTGTCAAAATTGTAGACAAGGCCACATGGTCGTACAACCCAAATCGCACAGTTTGGTATAAATGTGCAGCCATCCCTTTCTCTTTTCCCAGTCCTCACACAATTTATTATACTTTGCAACATGCCTCATACAGTTTAAACTAAAAGTTTTTCAAGCTTATTTGAACCCAAAACTTAGGTTTCAGGCTCTAAACCATCTTTGGACACCCCTGATACCCCCACAAACTCAAATGGAATTCACAAAAGGCCACATTTAATCATTTATATTGAGAATTGATGGGAAAATAAAATATTTTCACCCCAAAGAAGAACCTAGTTCTTACACCCATATCCAATAAGAAAATTTCTAGTAACTAACATAAGGAGTAAATATTCACAAAATGGGATTCATTTTTCCATTTAATTTTTTTGATATCCACCATACATACACTATGAAGAAAATAATATTACTCATTTAAAAAAATCATATGAAACTTGTCAACTGCACATCTATGCATGTAATATAAAGTGAAATATCATGTAAGAAACATGAATCAAACCAATGAAAAGAAATAAACATATCCATGATAGAAAATAGGGTAAATAAATAAATAAATGACCAAAATATCCAAAACTAATATTGAATGGTTTTTAACTCTAGAGGATTGCTTATATATTAGATCTCCTAACTTCATGACCACCATAATCATTGTGATTATATTTGATGTGTAAATTATTTTTACATTCACAATTATGCCCTAGAATAAGTGTTCATGTAGGGGACAGTATAAAAATACATAGTAGAACATCTCAATTTAGATTATTTTATACATAATAATAAACTGATAAAATTATAAAGTAAAATTTTCATCTAAATATATGGAACCTCTCAGGATCATTTCTATTCCAACATCATCAGAAGTTTAATCTCATAATAGGATTTCATACCCAAATCCTACCATAAACATCATTTCCCAAATAATAATTCTTATAGATATGTGCACTAAAATAGGGCCCCAATGACCACACCCTTATCCATGAGGATTCACCAACTCATCGTGATGTATAAGAAATATGACTTGGACATTGGGATAATGTGTAAGAATACTATCCCACATAAAATAATATCATTCAAATGGGTACCTTACTCCATATATAGAGCTCCATTGATAAAAGTGTTACTCAAATGGGTATTGAATGTACATCACTAATATAGAGGAATATTTTAATGCGAATCATTGTGATGGTCATAGGGGTAAATGAATCTGTATATCTCTACTTAATCCCCACTCATAACCACTAGAACCCTCAACTTGGAGTCTATAAAATTCTAATAAGAAGCATAAGGTGATTATCACCTATAATTCTATCACAAAAACAATATAAAATCATCAAGGAATCGTGCATCAATATGTCATGGATAATGATATCTCATGATGAAATCCATAACATTGCCTATAAAGATTTCTAAAATCATCTCTATTATCTCATTTGAGCTCATTAAATCGACACTTCAACTAACATAATTCTTAGAAAATTATGTCATCATCGATATGAAATTTTAAAATTTTTAAACATCCAAAGTAGACCTTAAATGATTTTAAGTATTGTACGAACCCCTTTCATCATGATATACATGTAAAATTGAAAAAAAAATTGATTATTAAAGAAAATAAAGATAATTTCATATTGATTTAAATATTAAAGGATAAAGGGGAGGTAATTTTTTATTATATATTCCTATACATTAATTGTATTTTCACCTTTTCTATATTCTTCATATTAAAATCATCAAATACACGTATGAAAATGCATGATAAAATAAAAACCCATGATTTAAATCCCAACACCATAGAAAAATATGGAACTAATTAGTAATAATAATGCAAAAAATGATTACAAAGTGGGTGAACTTCCTATAGTATTGTTCTTTTTATTAGGTATCAGTCACCATAATTCCACCAGTGATCTGATACCACTTTTGGGTATCAATCACCAAAATTCCGTTGTTTCTTTGATACCACTTATTGTGATTAGAAACACATATATAGAAGACTTCAACCGAAGCCTCAAATACTGAATAAGGTCTTGATCATTCGAAATGTAAGGGCATCATAAAGTCATAATACAAAAGTAAGAAGTACATGCACCACAACCAATGCATCAAATCACCTCCATGCCACACAATACTTTCCCCAACTCTACAAAAATAGAATAATAAACTCATTAAAAATAGGACATGAGGATTGACATGGATCAAAATTTGATCCTACTCCACGAGAGAACACTTCAACTAAAAATTAAGGGAAATAAAAGGAAATATAATATCTGAGTTAAAAGGGAACATTCTTCCAAACAACCTACCCAAACTTTGATATATTAAGGAACCTTATTCTAGAAATCCTACTCAAAAATTGAAGATGATTTTTCTAACACTTCCGTGATAAACCCCCACCACATGCACTCCCATTATTCTTCCCACATATGGTAGGATAAAGATCTTTTTTAAACTCCTTAGTCATTATGGTAACTCTAAATTCTACTTCTTATACTCCTTCTAGTGAACCACCCATATGGGATATAACATCCTACCTCTGACTTCAAGGTCTTTTTATTATTAGTGATCCTCTATAACTCAATGAAAATGTGACCAACACTCATCTATTATAGATGATATCCACTACAGCTAGCTGGTATATATGGTACCACCACCTTTTGATCTATGTTAGAACCCCTCTATTTAGTCAAATCCAATAGATCATGCATTTTCTTAAAATTCTAAACTTGGTGAAAAATTAAAGGCGCCGTTTAATAGACCTTTGATGATTCATACATACAATTTGGAAATTGACATGTTTTTATTAATTAGACATCATGATTAATCTTGTATGATCTAGTTTCTCATTCTAAACTTCATCATTCAGAACAGGTAGTTATGTCGTTGACTCCAATACTTCCTTCAAAACTTCTTTTCCATATTTAAAACTCTTTATGTGTCACTCCCCTTGGAATTTTCATGCACCCCATGTAAATGTGTTCATAACTGAATTCCCTTCTTCATTCCAAAACTTATTCATTACTACTACTATCATTATAGACTATCTAGGTGCTTAGTGACATTCCTCCATCTGGATCTTCTAACAATACTTCCAGAATTCTTGTTTCAGAAAAGTCCATATTTTAACCAAAAAACATTTATCACATAAAAACCTAATAATACCTCACTTGAGAATTATTTTGAAAGGATAAGTCTAATAATATCCTAGATTAAGACTACTCTCAAGGTTTCACCAATTCTTTAGGACACTTTCATTTATCATCCCTTTTTTGTTTCAACATATTCCTCCACCAAGATGTTGATCATCCAAGCACTAATGATACAAATATACCCTATAATTCTAGACTTTTACCACTCATTCTATTTCCAAAAAACTACTCAAATTTATCCATGAATTTTATTCTATAACAATCACTCTACGAACCACCAAATTGTTTAAACACTATCAATAATCCATTTACTTATTCCATTTCCCCACCATCCATTTCTTTCACATTCTTGTAGACCCTTTTCCCCCAAACACTCTTCTCCTAGTTGACAATTATTTTAGCTCCATGTTTTGGAACCAAATCCCCAAACTTCTAGATACTTTTAATTACACTAATTTATACATTTAGGTTATTCACCATTCATAAGAAAATGATAAGTTACTTTATGCACTAAGCAATGAACCCTATTGGACATCCTAAAACACCTGAAGAAATGACTCATTTTATTACTACATATTTCATAACTTTTTTCATGATTCCATAGTACTAAGCTTACAATACTTTCAGATTTGGTGATACCATAGAAACTGAATCTATCAGAAACTAATCTTATGGAATGTTTGGAATCTTAAAACTGATGAACTCCCTGGACAATTCGAAACTTTCTCTATAATTTCATCCTAGTCGAACATAGATATTCACTTGTTATTTATTCCCAACATCATTATCTACCTAATTCTAATCCTTCATGATATCCTCCCATATTATAGAGGACATTTTGAACATTAAAATACTTATTTAATTTGTTATTCTAATATCATGAAAACTAAATGTCTTCCATCACCACTCGTAAAAAAATACATAAAAGGACTTAGGTATGTCCTTTTACTTCCTGGAACAAATGTGGTCATGGATGATATCTACTAAATAATTTTAAATTAGTGGTCTGATACTTAACACCTTTCATTCTCTTTCCAAATATATTAATAACATTACAAAAAAAACATGGTCTCCCTTCCTATATGATTCTCCATTAGATGGAAATTCCAGAATAACCAAAAACATTGTGCTTGAGAAGAAAATCATGCATCACTCTATATATGTTGTTGCTAAAGTTTTATGGGTACAATAAAATTATGTAAGAATGAACAATATTTTTTTATCCTTAGTTCCTCCATCTCCCATGAATATCACATTTCTTTACTTCCCTAGGATACTCTCCCCACAAGTTCTATAGTCTCTATGTATAAGATTTTGTATGCCTTTGAGACTAGAAAATCTATCTTACTTCTCACTCATGTGATTAACATTCCCCTAACATAACTCCATGCTTCTGAGAGTTCGCATATCCATCATAAACATCTCTTTATAAAAACCTGGTTGGATAATTTTTTTTATTTCAATTTTCCACCACCATGAAACCCTTTATGTGAATTTACTCATTCCATCAACAAAACTGTAAATATAGAAACCTGCAACATTGCACTATTTTGTTTAGATCTGAAACTTCTTGAAAATTGACATCTATCAGCTTCCTTGAAAACTCAGTAAGAATTTATTCTATGATCTAAATGGAATTAACACTCTTCTTCAAACTTGACAGAAGAACCATCCCAAATGTGTTCTATTTTTAAAAACATCTAGATACACAACTCCATGTATCCACTCTCCTCTTGAATGTAAAGTGAAAATACCGAGATTCAATGGTCCCTGAATCAAGTATACTGGATGACAATCAACCACAATTTTTTCACAAGTTCCAAAATAGGATATTTGGATGAAAATTATGGAATAAAACCTTCCGTAATGACCTTTTAGTATTTTTATAACTTGTTTGACAAACACCACCACTTGTTCCGCACTACTAGATGTGGAACTATACCCAACTGAATCTCATCAACTCATTATCCTTAAAAAAAGTTTCCCAATGTTGTCATAAAATCCTTTATTGATTTCTTTATGTGGGTCATGTATTAGTATTCTAGTAAAACACATTCAAAAACGCCATCCAAGTGTATCCAGTTTGAATATTGTCAAATATTACCTTCCCTATTACAGTTCCATCCATATAAAATAATGTACTACCATTGAATTAGAAAATCATAAAGGGGATAGAAGTTTCTTTTTAAGTCTTTAATAAGTCCATATTGAGATTTTTTCTCTTCAACTGGACTCTATACCTTTTGAACAAGTTCAAACTTACTAACCTATGTAGGAATAATTTTATACCAATTTTGGGTATTATAAACCATAAGAACACAATATCTAATACCAATTTTTGGGTAACAAGCACCAAAAGTCCACCAGTGCTCTGATATCACTTGTTGGGTATCATTTACCATAAGTCCACCAATTCATTAATACCAATTTTTATTCTTGGAACTACTAATTTAGAATATTTCATTCATAACCTCAAATGAAAAATAGGGTTTGGATCATCTGGAATATAAGGGAACCATGAAGTCAACATTTGGAACTGAGAATTCCATTTACCCCTTCCACAACATGGAATCACCACCAAACTATATAATATTTCCTAAAGATAAAAAAATTAATAACAACTCAATAAAAATGGAACATGATGATAATGTAGTTTGGATTTTAATCCTCATCCATGTGATAATACTGTAACATCACTTTAGGTAAAGGTAAGGAAACAAAATATTTGAGATTTAATGGAACCTTCTTCTGAACACCATACCCATAATATGAGTTGTAAGGGAACCTTCTTCTAGAAACCCTACTCAAACATAGAAAATGAATTCTCCAAGGCTTCCAAGACAAACAGCCATTGCATTCTATCCCACTATATCGCCCACATGTAGTAGACTAAGGATCTTTGATGGACTCTTTAGTTACTCATGTAGCTCCAACTTCTACTCCATGTGATCTTTATAATCTACCACCCTTCTAGACTATAACCTCCTACCAACAAATTCAAATACTTTGACACATTAGTGCTCTATCATAGCACACATAATAAGTGTCTAGTATTCATCCATTATAGATGATCCCCATAGTAGAAAGAAGTAACATATGGTACCACCACATACTAATCTATTTAATAATACCTATATCATGTCAAATCCATCAGATCATGAAAATCCTTAACTTTAAAAACCTGATTAACGATATGATCCCCTCTAACATACCCCTATGATGATTATTAGACAACACTCACAAAATTTCATGGTATTCTTAAGTATCCATCATATTTAATCCTATATGAGTCAATTACTCATTCCACACTTCATCATCATGATCTAGTAGTCATTTTTTAACTCCAACAATTCCTCTAGAACTTTTATGCCACATTCAAAACTCCTCACATGTCACTCCGTTCAAAATATGGGTGTTCCTCCATGTTCATGCATCTAAAACCAAGTTCCCTTATATATTATAGTACATAGTCATTGTTGTTATTATCATTCAAAACCTTATTTGTGTTAGGTGATATGGATCCATATGATTCCCCAAAGTGTTCTTCTAGAAACCATGTTCTAGAAGATTCCATGCTTTAACCAGAAAATATTTCTCACACTAAAGCCTAACACTAGCCTTCATTTTCATGAATAGATGTTGATGTTTTTTAATTCAAGGTGGTTTTTGATTATATTTAATGAAATATTTGATTTTATTACCTTCAGTATTAATATTTATGGAATTATTAAATGATATTACCAAAGTTCTTCATCAAGAGAATCTCATTTCCCTAATCATATTCATTTTGGTTCTAGAATCTTTTAATGAATAATTTAATATGGGGTAAGTTGATATAATTGAAAGAAATCATGTATTTCCTTATATATATAATATTCTTTTAATTATGGTATTGTAATACTCATTAATGGAATTAAAAGATTAAATAAAAATCGTATTAACTAGATGAAACTCCATGAAAAAAGTAATGGCTAGCAAATTAATTCCATATCAAAAATTATGGTATCTTCAAAAATGTTACCAAAGAAGTATAATCCCAAAATATTTCCCCTATAAAAGGGTTTTATGAAGATTAATAATTACTTTGAAACCTCATTTCAAATAATTTTACTCCTAAACAATTTTTTTCATATATTGAGAATATTTTGAAAATGATTACCTATTGAGACTGTTAAATCATCCATTAATAACATTGAAAATACCAATAAAGTTGGACTAAAATGTAAGTGAAATTGAATTTAGAAAAATTATTTAGGTAGATAAAATGTTTCACTAAAAAATATTAAGAAAAATATAATATTTATCTTCAAAAAATTATCCAGGTTTGGTATAAACTCTTGTAGAATAACATCAGAGAACATACTACACTTAATGGGTAATTCAAAACTATAATAAAACACACCAAAAAATCAATGATAAAAACCAAAAATCACCACCAAAAAAATAAATTGGAATGAAAATTCTATTAGATATCTATCCAATGGAAAAAATAAAATTGACAGATATGAAAATGTAAGGTTTGATATGGTTTAAATCAAAAGATAATGGAAATAGTCATGTAAACTCATTTCTTGTATACCAAACAGGGCATAAAAGGCTTCAATTACATTTGAATTTTTTATTCCAAACTTTCTATATTAATATAAAATAATAATATCTAAATTTCATTTTCTCTAGACCACTTTTTATAATTTTTAGAAAGTCCTATTTAATGGTTTATGTGGGAAACCTACACAACCAATAAATTGACATGAAAAACAAAAAAGGTATAATACAACATAAAAACAAGAAATGAATCCTAATATAGCCAAATTAGTTGGTTATGGACCAAAAAACTAGGAACCCTAGAAACAAATTCAATCACTATTGAGTAATTCATGGCTAAAGGAGATATCATAATTGTGATGAGTTGTAGCTGCTGAACTTATGGGACTAGCAAAATAAAGATTCAAATCCATCCACTAAGGATAAAAACAATCACAAATTAAATTCCAAACAAACATCATGGGTGATGTCATTAGTGGATATACAATCATATCATAATAAACATTAGGAAGCTCTCACATCACTATCATCAAATCATTCCACCACTAAGTCACATCTTGAAATCATTGTTTCTAGAAGGTGGGTTACACCAGCATGAATAATACCAAAAGATGAAACTTATCTATTCCTAAAAAAAATTAAAGGTGGTGATCCTCCACTAATGGGTTAGGGGCCTCATCAAAGACATGACTAATGAACAAGGACATATGGTTGAGGTGAGGAACATGATCCCTTGGAAAAGTTGTAAAAAATGGGGGACGGAACTGGAGTCGGATGAAAAAACCGCATCATTCAAGATCGAGATAAAAAAACTAAAAAGCTCAAAAAATATGTGAGAGGAAGTATCTAAAGGGAATGAATCCTATAAAATCATGATTCGAAAATCTATAATCAGCAACAATGAGTAGGGGGAAGCACCAAAAGGGAAAAAATCCCAAAAAATCCAAACATAAATTGGGATTAGATTCAAGGATTATCATCCAAGTCACTAATTAAAGGAATCAAAACCCTAGGATGTAAAATCCCATTATAATATGAAAAGAAGTATAATAGGAAAGGGGAAAGAATAATATGGGGACTTTGAAAATTTGATGGAGGGGTGAAGCACAAGAGGAAGAAAACCTATGGAATGATGGAATGAAATAATGAAGGAAAAGATACTTTATCTTTAACCGAAGAGAATTTATAATGAACCCTATAAGAACCCCAAAACAATAGCATGGCTCAGAGAATGTGGTTCCATCCCTAACAGTTATCTCATTTCATTTATTTCATTCATTTCAAACTTAATGAGTTATTACTCTATAAGATAAGGGGATTTTTGAATTTTAATTTTATGGATTGAGTATGGTATAATCAATTACTTAGGAGATGAGTAAGGATTATTTAACTATATTAGCTTCTTGTGACATTATTTTTCTTTAACATTATATTTTGAATGGTTTATAAATTTCATGTATCATGGAAATAGACAAAAGACTATAAATTTTATTAATTCAAACTAGATTACTATTATCAATGAAAAAGCCTATTGAATTTTTTACACACCCCTTGTAAATGATCTTTGTGAACACATCTGACACTATATTCTTAAGCAGTGGTCTTGGAAGTGATTTTTCATAGATTCTTGGTTGAATAATTAAAATAAAGTATAGTAAATACTAGTTAATGAAGTTCAAAATCTATTAATTTTCTTTATTTTGATTCTTATATGGGTTTATGAGACTTATTAAATCACTTCATGTTATTTATCAATTAAATATTTATTAAAATTATAGGGGATTCATACAACCTGTTGTGTCAAGGTTTTATTTCAAATTGTTTATTTTATTTTATCTAGTTGTATGTGATTGATTTATGTTGTTTTACTTTACATAGTAAGGTAATTTAATCAGCATGGTGGATCAAACAAATTTTCCTTTAAGTGAAAACCCTATTCTAGGATGGTACATGAGATAGTTCACACATTTATAAAAATACCATTATGAGGATAAAGTGAATTAATTATATAAAAATTAAAAGGTAATCAATCCACAATCCCAAATGCTCCAACCAAAGGATAATGAGTGAAAGAAATGAATATAATAAAAACATACACTATATTATTAAGCTAGTGGACTTGAATCAAGAAGTAGACATCCATAACTATGAAGTACCTACATCCCAGCCACCACATCAAATCACAATCATACTAGAAATGAATTTCCCTAAATATCAGAAAATGTATGAATGAACTCAACACAAATGGGACATGAGGATTAATTTGGTTCAAAACTTAATACTAATCCATGGTAGAACACTGAAACTTTATAAGGATTGGTAAGGAAGTAGAATATTTGAGTTACAAGGGAACCATCTTTTAAACACCCTAACTAGACACTAGGCTATAAGAAAAATTTATTCTAGAAACCCTACTCATGCATGGAAGATGATTTTTACAATGTTTCCATGATAAATGAATGGAATATGAACTCTCACTTTGTTTCCTAGATGTGATAGACTAAGGATCATTTCTAGAATCCATATTTCCTCTGAAAGCTCCAACTTTTTCTTCCTCTTCTATTCCCAGACGTCAACCCTTCCAGACTGCAACCACTTGCCTCTATATTCAAATCATTTAGAACCTTGGTGCTCTAACATAGCACATAGAATAAGTGATCAGTGCTCATCCTTTATATATAAGATCCATAATATTCATCTGGTATATGCAGTACCACTACATTCTGATCTATGTGAGAATCCCTCTATCCAGTCAAATCCACTGGATCACACATCACCTTAACTTTATAAACTATGTGAAAAATGTAAACCACTCTTGCATAACCCTCTAATGATTCTTACATAAAATTTAAAATCCATCATGTAGTTCTTAAGTATCTATCAGATTTAATCCAATATGAGTCTATTTATTTTTCTTCACTTCATCATCTATATCTGGTAGTCATGAATCCAACTCCACCACTTCCTATAGAACTTTATTATTGTATCTATAATTATTCTTGTGTAACATACTATTGAATTTAAATTCTACCATAGAAAATATGTCTAAAACCAATTTACCATATACATTCTAAAACTTATTCATTTCTACTACTATCATTCCAAAACTTCGAGGTGTTGTGTGAGATTGCTCTACTTGATTCTTCCACTTGTACTTCGAGAAGTCATGTTCTAAAAGTCTCCAAACATTAACTAGAAAACATTTCCCACACTAAAACCTAAAAATATCCCACTTAATGATTTTTTCCATATATTAAGCCCAAAAATTTCCCACATGAACACTATTTTCTAGGCTTCACCAAGTCCTCCAGGATAATTTTTTCATTCATATTACCTTTATAGTTTTAGTATAGTCCTACACCATGATTTTAATCATCCAATCCCTACTGAGACAATTCCACTCAAAACTTCCAAACTTTGACCACTCATTTTTTTCCATGAAACTACTATGATTTCTCCATGAATTTTTGATGTTCAAAAGGATTGAAAAACAAATGATAAAGGGGTTTGAATCAGTAGTTCACTTTTTAAATGTTTCAAAACATTTAGAAACATAACCCTTGTAATGTTTTAAGATTTATTTCCTTATCAACTTTTAGTAAATAATCATGTATGAAAAAGTAGAAAATTAATTAAAGTACATGATATTTACAAGGTTTGACATAAATTATAGAACCTACATTCTTTCCATATCAACTCTCATGGGTATATGGAAATCCACTATTATGAATATGTGAATAAAACTTGTGTCAAATACCATTAGACACCTTTTATCTCCTGATAGTAATGATTACACGGACTCCATTCAGTTTACAATGTTTACTAATAAAATAATTCATCCAAACAAAAGAATAAATAATTTGTTGAAATTTCTATATAATTGATCAGTCTGAATATTCAATTTGATTTGGTTGGATCTGATTTTCTCAATCCAATGAGTATGGATTTGATTATTCAATATGATGAGTCTAGCACTATTTCTCTCAGTACAATGAGTCTATATCTGATTCTCTCAATACAATGGACTCAATATGATGAACCCATTCTCAATATGAAAAACTCAAACTCTTCTTAAATTCTCAATATGATTTTACTCAATATGATTGACTCAATCCTACTGACTGAATATGATCTTATAAATAATATTTTACTCAATTTGGTAAAAAAAACATTCATCTATCTGATCCTCTTTATGATATCTATGGCCGGAAATGACTCACGCCAAATTTCTTCAACGCTCCACCTTTTTTGGTTGCATGAAAAAACTACACTGAACAAATGATCTGAGAAAGTATTTATAGGAGACTAAAAAAACAAAAGAGGTAAATTTAAAACATTCCTCACTTTCTCAAATTTCAAAATATCTGAAAATATTTTTCATTTAAACTTAATCTTTGACTTATTCAAACATTCTTATATTTCTTTGAGATTTATGAAAAATTGAATTTCAAGTGTGACCTTCTAAAATCGTCATAAAAATTATGTTATTTTCTTTTTAATTATTATTTATAATCAACTCAATGAAATTTTTATTTTTTTCTATGTGAATCTAATTTTTGTTTCTTTCTCAGTGAATCTGAATTCTGTTTCTTTCTTAGTGAATCCAATTACTATTTATTTCTCAGTGAATCTAAGTTATATTTCTTTTTCAGTGAATTAAATTTATATTTCTTTCTTAGTGAATCTTAATTCTATTTAATTCTCAATGAATATTAATTTTTTATCTTTCTCATTAAGTCAGAATTCTGTATCCTTCTAAGTAAATCCTAGTTTTGTATCCTTCTCAGTGAATCTAAATTACGTATCCTTCTTAGTGAATCTGAATTCTGTATCCTTCTCAATGAATCATAATTCTTCATCCTTCTCAATGAATCTAATTTAATTCTCATAATTATGTAATTATCATTACGATGAAATTCCCATTACGATGGATATTCCATTACGATGGAATCTCCATACTACAACTTTGAAATTCTTCAATCCTCTCCAACATTTCTTCAAAATCTTTTATCATGAAAGTTTTCATGATTTGTGAGAACATTATGATCAGCAAATCATCATCTGATTTTTTTTTGAAAGTATTAAAACTTTCTAAATCCTAACTTCAAAATCATATTTCAAAACTCTTTAGTAACAATATGAATTCTTTACTCAGCAACTTCTTTCATTCATTGATTACAAAAAAGGAAAAGTTTCATCAATAAAAAAATTATACTACTAATTCTTTTGTATAATATGATCTGAATACAATGCAGATGGAACCTATTCTTTCAGAAACATTCAACTTTATTATAAAAGATCATTACGATAGACTGGATCCAATTCTTGGATAATGAAAACATTATTATACAAAATGTTTAGTTTTCAACAAATAAAAAACATTATTCAAACAAAACAATATAGAGGTTCTTTAATCTCCCTATTTGTATTTGTTGCAAACCCTTGTTAACAACTTTTCCAACAATCAATTTTTTTTCAAAAATCTACTTCTGTAAATAAATCAAGTTTTTTTGACTTTTATCATAACATATATTTTCTCAAAAGAGAGTGTCTTGACACCACACTATTGGATAAATTAATATTTTTTAAGGAATTCCATCCCTCGGTGGCAAGATATTTTTTGGCCATGTAAAGATAAGTTTTCCCCACTTTTATGTCATTCTCTCTCACTTTTATTTTTTCTCTCACCCATTTTATGATTACCATAACATCATATTTATAAAATAAAGATAAATAAAAACTTCTTGTAAAGTGAAAAGTTGTTACCTTCTCTCCCCCTTTGTCAACATATTCCAAATCACAGTGCATGCTTTTCCTTATGAGGTTTAAGAAGACATGGGAGGAGGATGAACATGAATTTATAGTATTAATTCCACAAACCATTATTTTGATATTACTTTTTTAAAGTTATCAGCAGTCTGATACTTTGTTGAAATGCATTCCAGCAAAACATATCCTATAGAAACTTTCTCTTTTATAAAGTGAAAATTCATATCAATGTGTTTTGATCTTCAATGTTTGATAGGATTCTTAGAAATATCGATTGAACTCTGATTATCTCAAAGTATCTTTAATGGTTTAGAAACTTTTACTTTCAAATCATCATATTTAATTTTCATCTACAACATTTTATTACAAGATTGAGTAGCTAAAACATATTCGAATTCAGTTATGCTCAAAGTTACTGAATTTTGTTTCTTACTATGATAACTCATGCAACATTCACCCAAGAAAAATTCTCCTCTTGAGGTTGATTTTTTATCATTATAATCTCCAAACCAATTGGCATCAGTATAACCAAGAAAATTCATCTCACAATTTATTTGGTATAACAACCCATGTGATGTTGTTCCTTTGATATATCTTAGAATTCTCTTTTCTGCCAATATATTAGCTTCCAAAATTTTTTCTAATTCACACTTATTTTGGAATTATCTTTACTCAACTTTTTTCTCACTTAAATAGGTGTAGAGAATTCTTTGGATTATTCCATTACAAATTCATTTAGAAATTCTCAAGAATATTTTTTTAAGATAATAAAATGTACTTTTATCTTTGTTGAACTTGTAATCCAAGGAAGAAAGTTAATTATATTAACATTGACATTTCAAAATTCTTCTTCATTTCTTCAGCAACTATTTTACAAACATCTTCTCTATCCCCATAAAAAAATATATCATCCACATAAAAACTTAAAATTAGAGCTCTCGAGTGAAAATATTTCACATATAAGTTTCTATTAACTTCTCCTTTATAAAAGTTAAACAATATCAAACATCTGTCTAGTTTAGAATACCAAGCATGTGGAGCTTGTTTCAGCACAAACAAAGACTTATTCAATTTTAAATCTTTTTTTCCATCCTCATCAAGTAGAAATACAAAAAGTTGTTCTATGTAAAATTCTTCCTCAATATTTCAATTTAATAATTATGTCTTTAAATCCATATAATAATATTTGTAATTCCAATGTATTACCACTAAAAGAAACATTAAAATAGTTTCTAATATTGGAACTGGGGAAAACATTTCTTCAAAATCCACACCTTCCACCTGTGCGTAGCCTTTACAAACAAGTCTTTCATTGTTTCTTGAAACTTTTCCATGTTTATTTAACTTGTTTATGTAAACCCACTCAGTTAAAATAACATTTTTATTTTATTTCCATGAAACAAGTTCCCATGTTTTATTCTTATCAATATGATCCAACTCTTCATTCATAGAATCCACCCATTCTTTGTGTTGAATAGCTTCTGAAACTGATTCTGGTTCAAATTTTGAGGTTAGTGAAGTTTTATTATCTAATATCATCTTTATTCTTGTCTAAATTGGAGCCTTATTATTCCTAATAATGTTTTTTGATTCAACATGTTTTTGTAAGGTAGAAATTTTAATGTTTATTTCCCAACTGAAATTTCCTCATCAGATGATTCTTCTGAATCTTCATAAGGATGTTCTGAATTACTTTCACTATTATTGGAATTATCCAGTTTATCCTCCTCATAATTCTCAGCAACTTTTGTTAAGGAACTATGGTTTTCAATTACCTTCACACTATATGAGTCCACCAAATTTTGTAAATGTTTGTTCCAATATTTATAACTTCTTCCATTTGATGAACAACCCATAAAATTTTCTTCCTCAGCTTTCTCATAAAACTTTCCCAAATCTGAATTTTTGATTTTGAGAAAACATGGACTTCCAAAAACATTGAAGTATTTCAATGAAGGTTTTTTATACCGCATTTCATAAGGAGTCATGTTAGTTTCCAATATAAAAAAGAATCTATTTTGAACATGTGCAACAACACTTACAACTTCTCTCCAATAGAATTTTGAAAGTTTGTATTCTAATAATATAATTCTTCCCATTTCCACAAAACTTATATTATTTCTTTCTGCTACTCCATTTTGTTTTGGAGTATAAGGTGCACTGTACTGATTTTTGATACCATACTTTCTCAAAAAAGTTTCAAAATTATTGATTTTGAATTTGGTACCAGTATCTATTATTAACATTTTTATGGAAACCCTCATTTCTTTGTTGACATATTTTTTGAATAATTTGAACATTTAAAAATCCTCTAACTTGTGCTTAATAAACATGATGTTTTTCATCTGAGTGAAATCATCAATAAAAGTGATAAATTATAAATCTCCTTTTGTTTATTGATGTCTCATTGGCCCACATAAATCTTAATGAGTAAATCCAAGAGGTCTGGTATATTGAATATTGATTCTCTTATGACTTTTGTTAGTCATCTTTCCTTTTTGGAAAGTAATACAAAGATATTCATCTCTTCATTTATATTATGAAAATTCAGAACAAAATCAACTTTAGAATGTTTTTTCATACTTTTCAATCCATGGTGCCCAAGTATTTGGTGCCACAATTTGTTTTCATCTTCCACACTCAAGTAACATGAGTTATTGAATTCCATTATTTGAAAGAGATTCCCACTGGTTCATTCTCCTTTTATAATGACTTTTCTATATTTCACACTTTTGATGATAAACAAATCTTTTCTAAAAACAAATTCTTTACATCCTCTAAAAGATTACTTAAACTAAGTGAGTTATGTTTTATCCCATCAACAAATAAAACTTTCTTAGATTTTAGCTTTTTGTCTTCAATCTCATCCATTAAGATTCCTCTGATTTTTAAGGAACTATCATTACCAAAGTTAACTACACATCCATCATGAATTTCAACGTGTTTCAAGATTTTTATATCACCTATCATATGTGAAGAACAACCACTATCAATTATCCATGGTTTATTCCTTTCACTTGCTTCCAAAGTTTTATTAACAAAAAAACCTCTTTCCAAAACATTCTTCTTTTCATATTAATCTTCTTTTTATCATAAGAATCTTTTTTTATAAGGAGTTTCATACATATTTCGGTATGATGACCAGTCAGATCACATATTCCACAAATGTTTTCCAAAAATTCCAATTGATTTTTTATTGGAAAGCTTTTAGTATCTTGAGAATTCACTTCTCAAACTTTATGTACGTTGGGAAAGTTACTCATTCTACTTTCACAATATTTTCCACTTTGCTCAAACCTTATTCTAGGTAGATATAATTTGTGCTAACAATTATAAGCTCTATTCCCATAGATTCAACAGCACTAGTAATATCCATAAAATCTTTATTTTCTATTCAAGAAAGATTTTTCTCTATGGAAACCTTATTGAGGTACGCAAATTCTTTTTGCTCTAACATACTCAGGATGTGGACCGTCCTTTTTTAGAGTGAGTTTTCTAATTTTATAGATTTTATAGGTTTATCACATCCTTTATCTACACAATATTTCCCAATAATTTTTATATAACCTAAATTATTAAAAGAACTAGATGAAACATTATTTTTGGTAAGAGAAGATTTCATCTGATTCTCATATTGATCTTTCTCAACAACTTTAGAAGTCTCATATTTTAATTCTGAAGCTTTGTTGAAATTTTCATTCATCTAACTCAAGGTGATTTCAGATTTAAGATGTTTTGGTTGAAACTTGTTAAATTAATCTTCCATGGAGGCCAACATCATATTGAGATCTTTAATCATCTGTCCCTGTTTGGAAATTCTATATTTGTAACTTAAAATTTCCTCGATGTATTATTCCTCCTGTTTGATGGCATATTTTCTTCCATCAGTTACTTATTCACAATATTTATCCATAGCTATAATTTATTTATTCAGAGTTTTTTACTCAATACATGAAACAAGATCTATTCAGAGTTGATATTCTCTATAAGATTCTTCACCACCTCCACTATCTAAGGAATATTTTGTTTTCACAATTTTTACAATAAAGGTTCTGAATTTTTATGAACATTCATATTCATAAGAATTGTTGTCAGTTGAGTCTGATTAAACTTTCATACTCAATATACTTATTTTTTTTCAGTAAACTCCTTCTTATATTTATTGGAATACTTTTATTCTTTATTATTTTTGTTCCACTTCTACTATTGAGGGTTTTCATCGGTATAATATTAATATTCTCCAACTTTATTCTTAGGTAAATTCATAGAAAAGATTCTTATTCCACCACACTCAAAAATGTAGAGGAAATTTACCTCCATACTTTCCTCTTCCTCTTCGATAGTTAATGGATATAAGAGACATGATTTTTTCATTCAACTCATCATCCTATTTATCTTTGGAGTCATGAGGATCAATATCTTCAATATCTTGAATTTTTAACTTTCTCATAACTCCAAAATACATTTCATCTTTCAAATTATTTTTAAACATTGGATCTTTACTCATTTCAGAATAAATAAGAAAGGTATGTAATTCATCAAGATATAATGAATATTTATCTTCTAAAGGAGAAATTTTAGAATCAATCCTATCTAGAAAGTTTCTCATAAATTTCATCATAATTGTATAATCTTCCAACACATCTCTGAATCCTATAATGTTGCAAAGATTTTCATTTACTATGGTGAAGTATTCATCAATTTTTTATTCATCTCTCATTCTGATGTCTTCATACTTACTACGATGGATTTATATCTTTGCTTCTTTGACTTTTTTATTCCATTTGAAAACACTTTCCATCTTTTCCCACATAATTTTTAAAGTATTGAGACCCATCACCTTATGATACAAATTTTATGATAAGGACATGATAATAGAATTTATATCATTTCCATCAACATATATATTTATCTTATCAGAAATTTTTATTAGGGAATATTTCTTAATATGTGGAAACCCAATAGTAGCAGCATCAACAACTTCTAGGACAAGAGATAAGATATAAGGAATCATCCTATTTTTCATTCCATAATAAGTTTTTCCATCAAATATAGTAATTCCTCCTATTATTGATAGAATTTATATTATCCATGATAAGGATTAAATAAGGTAACCTTCCCCTCTGATACAAATTGAATTTCTAAAGGATCTAATAACAACTTATATGGGGACTGAATCTGTTGTTCCCTTTTATAAGTTTCAAAACTTTTAGAAACATAACCCTTCAAAACTGTTAATATTTATTTCCCTATCAACTTTTGGTAAATAATTATACATGAAAAAGTTGAAAATAAAGTAAAGAACACAATATTTACAAGGTTCAACCTCAGTGTGAAAACCTACATCCTTTCCATAGCCGCTTCCTTGGGTCTATGGAATTCCACTATTATGAATAAGTGAATACAACTTGTGTCAACTCCCATTAAACACTTTCTATCTCCCAATTAGAATGATTATACTAACTCCTGATAGTTTACAATGTTTTTTAATAAAAAATTAAATCCATACAAAAGAATAAAGATATTGTTGAAAATTCTCCACAATTGATCAGTCTGAATCCTGAATCAAATTTGGATGGATCCTATTTTCTCTATCCAATGAGTCTAGATGTAATTATCTCAATATGATGAGTCTGGATCAAATTCTATCAATATGATGACTATGTATCTGATTCTTTTAATACTATGAGTCTAGATTTGATTCTCTCAATACAATGAACCCATTCTTAATCTAAAAAACTAAAAATTTTCTCAAATGATCAAAATAGTATTTCTCAGTCTGATTGAAACAATTCGATTGATTGAATATGATCTTATAAATATAATGTTGCTTACTCCAGTAAACTAACATTCAACTACCAAATCCTCATTATGAGATCTCTGGCCAGAAATAAATCTCATTTTTTTTATTTAGAACTCCTCCCTTTCCACTTGTATGAAAAAATTACACTGAATGAATGATCTGAGCATGTATTTATAGGTGCCTCGGAAAACAAAATGGGGAACTTGAAAACATTCCCCACTTCCTCAAATTTTAAAATATATGAAAATATATTAAACTTAAACTTCAAATTTGATTTATTCGAACCTGCTTAGATTTCTCCAAGAATTATGAAAAATTGAATTTCATGTTTTACCTCCTCAAATCTTCATAAAACTTATAGAATTTTATTTTTGATTCTTATTCTTAATCTTCTCAATAGGATTTCTGTTTCTTTCTTTTTGAATCTGATTTTTGTTTCTTTCTCAGTGAATCTAACTTATGTTTCTTTCTTAGTGAATCCAATTTACATTTATTTCTCAGTGAATCTGAGTTATGTTTCTTTCTCATGGAATTTTATTTCTTCTTCTTTCTCACTGAATATGAATTCTGTTTCTTTATCAGTGAATCAAAATTCTCTATCATTCTCAGTGAATCCAAATTCTGCATCCCTCTTAGTGAATCCTAATTTTGTATCCTTCTTAGTGAATCCAAATTTGGTATCTTTCTTGATGAATTGAAATTTTGTATCCTTCTTAGGGAATCCAAATTTTGTATCCTTTTTAGTGAATCCAATTGAATTCTCATTACGATGGAATTACCATTACGATGTAATTCCCATTATAATGGATATCCCATTATGATGGAATCTCCATAATGCAACTTTGAAATTCATCAAACCTCTCCACCATTTCTTAAAAAGATTTCATCATGAAAATTTTCATGATTTTTGGGAAATTTATGATCCGGAAATCACTATATGACTTGGTTTAGAAAGTATGAAAACTTTATTACTCATGAATTCACAATCTTCTTTCAAAACTATTCATTAACAATATGACTTATTCACTCAACAACTTCTATGTTTCTCTGATTATGAAAAAGGAAAATTTTAGTAACCAAAAAATTTTACCTCTAATTTATTATGGATCTGACGATTTGAATATGATGTAGAGGGATTTGATTCATTCATCAACTTTTTTATTTTCTTACAAAAACTCATTACGATGGACTGGATTTTATTCTTGGATAACAAAAACAATATTATATGAAAAGGTTAGTTTTAAACAAATTCAAAACTTTTTTAAAACAAAACACTATAATGGATCTTCATTTTTCCTCAATAAAAATCATTCTAAGAACCATAAAATTATCAAAAAATCATCAATGATCATTTTCCTTGTAATATTTCTCCACCATTTATTTTTTCCAAAATTTTGTAGACCCTTTATTCTCAAGTGACCTTTTCCCAGCTAATACTTCTTCTAGATTCATATTCTAGAACTAAATCCCATTAATTAAAGTTAATTTTACTTCCTTCACTTTTGAATTTTGGGTTCTTAACCATTCATAAGAAATTGAGAAGTAATTTTTTTTACTGAGGAATGAGCGCTAGTATACATTCTCAAAAATATGAGGAAACATCTCCTTTTGATACTACATCTTCTGGAACTTCTTTCATGATTCAGTGGTCCTGACCATCCAGTACTTTTTGATTTGGTGATACCCTAGAAACTAAACTCTATCTGAAACCCCCCTTATAGAAATATTATAATCTTTGAACTAATTAAATCCCTTGAAAAATTAAAACTTTATCTATAATTTCAACATAGCCAAACCTAGGAATGCATTGGTCTTTTGTTCTCAACATCATTTTCTACCTAATTCCAATCCTTCAAAAATCCTCCCCCTATTATATATAACATTCTAAACCTTTACAGACTACCATAAGTTGATATTCCAAATCTAGGTAAAACCAATGTCTTTCATCACCACTCATAATAAAGAAGCACATCAAAGGACTTTGGGATTTCCTTCTAATTATTAGTAAAATCATGGTCATGGATGATATCTCCCAAATACATTACAGTGATAGGTCTAGTACTTATCAACTTCTAGAATATTCACCAATAAACCAACAATATTACAATAAAATAAGTTCTTTCTTCCTCCGTGGATCTCTATTCTAAGAACAATCCAAATAGACCTCTAATTTTGTGCTTCATATAAAACACATGAATCACTCTGTTCATGTTTTCAATAATGGTTTAGGGATATAATGACATTCTATTATAATGAACTAGAAAAATTCTAATCCTTAGTGCCTCCATGTCCCATGAATATTGTCTTACACTACTTTACAAGGCTACACTCCTTGAAAGTTATGTTCTCCTTATTCCCAAGCTTCTACATGACTTTGAAACTAGGATTTACATCATACTCATCTCTCAAGTTATTGATATTTCCATGTGACAACTCCCTACTTCTTGGAGTTCTCCTACCCATAATACACTACTCCATCTAAAACTCTAGTTGGATGCCTTATTTTATAACACTTTTCCACCACTATGTAACCCCCTGTGTGAATTTCCCCATGCCATCTGAAAAACTTCAATATAGAAACCTATAATGTTATGTCATTCTATCAAGATAAGAAACTTATAAAATGTAAAAAATGTGTTACCTTCCTTGAAAATTCAAAAATAATTATTTCCATGATCCAAATAGAAACATCAGTCTTCCATGAATATGAGAGTGGAACTATCTCAAAGGTGTTCCCCTTCTAAACATTTCTAGATTCAAAATGTCAATCATTCAATATTCTCTCAAATATAAAGTGAAATTCCCCAAATTCAAAGTCCCATGACTCAAGTAGACTGTATTCCACTTGGTAACAAGTTACTTACGAACGTAAAAATGAGATATATGGATGTAACCACTATAATCAAAGCTTTTGGAATGATATTTTTATTCCTACAGAACTTCCCTAGAAAATTCCCCCTCTCCTTATATAATGTCAGATGTGGAATCAGGACCAGTTTAATCTCATTGACTCATTATCCTTAAAAATGTATTGGTGTTTTAATCAACTCCTTTTTAATTTCTTATTTCAGTTCATTCATCCATTTTCTAGGCCAATTCTTCTTGAAATATATTCAAGTGTCATTATGTTGAGTATTCCCAGTATTACTTAACATCACTTTTAGTTGAATCACATCAACTCAAACCTTCCGTATTACAACACCATCCTCTAGAAATGATGCAGTCTCACTAAATCTAAAAATAATAAAGGGTCCAAGAGACTTTACCTTTACCCAAAGAGATTTTATAATGAACCCAATAATAACCCCAAAACAATAACATGGCTCATAGAATGTGGTTCCACCCCTAACAGTTCTATCATTTCATTCATTTCATTCATTTCAACCTTTATGAGTTATTCATCTATAAGAGAAGGGGATTTTTGAATTTGACTTTTATGGTTTGAGTATGGTATAATCAATTACTTAGGTGATGAGTAAGGATTCTTTAACTATATTGGTTTCTTGTGACATTATTTTTCTTTCATATTATATTTTGAATGGTTTGTACATTTTATGTATCATGGACATTGACACAAGCCTATACATTTTATTAATTCAAACTAGATTAGTATTATCAATGAAACAACCTATTGAATTTTGTACACACCCCTAGAAAATGATCTTTGTGAACACATATGACACTATATTCTTAAGAAGTGGTCTTGGAAGTGATTTTTCATATATTCTTGGTTGAATAATTAAACTAAAGTATAGTAAATACTTGTTAATGAAGTTTAAAATCTATTAATTTTCTTTATTTTGATCCTTATACAGGTTTATGAGACTTATTAGATCACTTCATGTTTTTTATCAATTCAATTTTTTTAAAATTATAGGGGATTCATACAACCTTTTATGTCAATGTTTTATTTAAAATTGTTTATTTTATTTTAACTAGTTGTATGGGATTGATTTATGTTGTTTTACTTTACATAGTAAGGTAATTTAATCAGAATGGTGGATCAAACAACTTTTCCATTAAGTGAAAACCCTATTCTAGGATGGTAAATGAGATAGTTAACACATATATAAAAATACCATTATGTGGATAAAGGTAATTAATTATATAAAAATGAAAATCTAATAAATCCACAATCCCAAATACTCCAACCAAAGGTTAATGAGTGAAAAAATGAATATAATAAAAACTTACATTGTATTATTAAGCTAGTGGAATTGAATCAAGAAGTAGACATCCATAACTAAGAAGTACCTAAATCCCAGCCACCACATCAAATCACCATCATGCTAGAAATGGATTTCCCTAAATATCAGAAAAATCGAAGAATAAACTCCACACAAATGGAAAATGAGGATTAATGTGGTTCAAAACTTAATACTACTCCATGGGATAACACTGAAACATTATAAGTATTGGTAAGGAAAAAGAATATTTGAGTTAAAAGGGAACCTTCTTTTAAACACCCTAACTAGACACTAGGCTATTATAAAAAATTATTCTAGAAACCCTACTCATGCATGGAAGATGATTTATCCAATGTTTTCATGATAAATGAATGTCATATGAACTCTCACTATGATTCCTAGATGTGATAGACTAAGGATCATTTCTAGAATCCATATTCCCTATGGAAGCTCAAACTTTTTCATCCTCTACTACTCCCAGTCTACCACACTTCTAGAATGCAACCACTTGCCTCTAGATTCAAAGCCTTTAGAACATTGGTGCTCTAACATAGAACACAGAATAAGTGATCAGTGATCATCCTTTATATATTAGATCCATATTATCAATTTGGTATATGCAGTACCACTGCATTCTGATCTATGTGAGAATCCCTCTATCCAATCAAATCCAATGGATCACGCATCACCTTAACATTATAAACTATGTGAAAAATGAAAACCACTCTTGCATAACCCTCTATTGATTCTTACATAAAATCTGAAAATCATCATGTAGTTCTTAAGTATCCATCAGATTTAATCCAATATGAGTCTATTTATTTTTCTTCAATTCATCATCTATATCTAGTAGTCATGCATCCAACTCCACCATATCCTATGGAACTTTATTGTTGTATCTATAAATATTCTTGTGTAACATACTATTGAATTTAAATTCTACCATATAAAATATGTCTGATAACAATTTACCATACACATTCCAACACTTACTCATTTCTACTACTATCATTCTAGACCTTCGAGGTGTTGTGTGAGATGGCTCTATCTAATTCTTCCACGTGTACTTCTGGAAGTCATGTTCTAAAAGTTTCCACACTTTAACCAGAAAACATTTGTCACACTAAAACCTAAAAATATCCCACTTAATAATTGTGTCCATATATTAAGCCCAAAAATTTCCCACTTGAACACTATTTTCTAGGCTTCACCAAGTCCTCCAGGATACTTTTTTCATTCATATTAACTTTATAGTTTTAGTATAGTCCTACACCATGATTTTGATCATCCAATCCCTACTGAGACAAATCCACCCAAAACATCCAAACTTTGATAACTCATTTTTCCATGAAACTACTATGATTTCTACGTGAATTTTTGATTTTAAAAAGGATTGAAAAACAAATGATAAAGGCGTTTGAATCAGTTGTTCAGTTTTTAATTTTTTCAAAACTTTTAGAAACTTAACCATTGCAATTTTTTAAGATTTCTTTCCTTATCAACTTTTAGTAAATAATCATGTATGCAAAAGTAGAAAAGTATGTAAAGTACATGATATTTACAAGGTTTGACCTCAATTATAGAACCTATATCCTTTACATATCAACTCTAATGGGTATATGGAAATCCAATATTATGAATAAGTGAATACAACTTGTGTCAAATCCCATTAGACACCTTCTATCTCCTGATAGTAAGGATTACACTGACTCCATTCAGTTTACAATGTTTAATAATAAAATAATTCATCCAAACAAAAGAATAAATACATTGTTGAAATTTCTGTATAATTGATCAGTATGAATATTCAGTTTTATTTGGCTGGATCTGATTTTCTCAATCCAATGAGTCTGGATCTGATTCATTCAATATGATGAGTCTGGGACTATTTCTCTCATTATAATGAGTGTAGATCTGATTCCCTTAATACGATGGATTCAATACGATGAACCCATTCTCGATATGCAAAACTTAAACTATGCTCAAATGCTCAATCTAATTTTTCTCAATATGATTAACTCAATCCTACTAACTGAATACGATCTTATCAATATTATGTTACTCAATTTGGTAAAAAAAACATTCAACTATCTGATCCTCTTTATGATATCTATGGCTGGAAATGACTCTCACCTAATTTCTTCAGCGCTCCACCTTTTTTGGTTGCATGAAAAAACCACACTGAACTAATGATCTGAGAAAGTATTTATAGGAGACTTAGAAAACAAAAGAGGGAAACTTGAAAACATTCCTCGCTTTCTCGAATTTCAAAATATCCGAAAATATTTTTCATTTTAACTTAATATTTAACTTATTCAAACATCCTTATATTTCTTTGAGATTTATGAATAATTGAATTTCAAGTGTGGCCTTCTCAAATATTCATAAAAATTATGGAATTTTCTTTTTAATTATTATTTATAATCAACCCAATCAATTTTTTATTTCTTTCTATGTGAATCTGATTTTTGTTTCTTTCTCAGTGAATCTGAATTCTGTTTCTTTCTTAGTGAATCTGATTACTATTTATTTCTCAGTGAATCTAAGTTATGTTTCTTTTTCAGTGAATTAAATTTCTATTTATTTCTTATTGAATCTTAATTATATTTATTTCTCAATGAATATGAATTTTGTATCCTTCTCATTGAATCTAAATTCTGTATCCTTCTTAGTGAATCCTAGTTTTGTATCGTTCTAACTTAATCTAAATTATGTATCCTTCTTAATGAATCTGAATTATGTATACTTATCAATGAATCTAAATTCTTCATCCTTCTCAATGAATCCAATTTAATTCTCATAATTATGTAATTCTCATTACGATGAAATTCCCATTACGATGGATATCCCATTATGATGGAATCTCCATACTACAACATTGAAATTCTTCAATCCTCTCCACCATTTCTTCAAAATCTTTTATCATGAATGTTTTTATGATTTGTGAGAACATTATGATCAGTGAATCATCATCTGAATTTTTTTTGAAAGTATTAAAACTTTCTAAATCCCGACTTCAAAATATTATTTCAAAACTCTTTAGTAACAATATGAATTATATACTCAGCAACTTCTTTCATTCAATGATTACAAAAAAGGAAAACTTTCAGCAATCAAAAAATTATACTACTGATTCTTTTGGATATGATGATTTGAATACAATGCAGATGGATACTATTCTTTCAGAAACGTTCAACTTTATTATAAAAGATCATTACAATAGACTAGATCCAATTCTTGGATAAAGAAAACATTCATATACAAAAATTTTAGTTGTCAACAATTAAATAAATTTATTAAAACAAATCAATATAGAGGTTATTCAATCTCCCTACTTGGATTTTTTGAAAACCCTTGTTAACAACTTTTCAAACTCTCAAAAAAATTTCAAAAATCAACTTCTGTAAATAAACCAAGTTTTTTGACTTTTATCATAACATATATTTTCTCAAAAGAGAGTGTCTTGACACCACACTATTGGATAAATTAATATTTTTTAAGGAATTCCATCCCTCAGTTGCAAGATATTTTTTTCCATGTAAAGATATGTTTTCCTCAATTTTATGTTATCCTCTCTCACTTTTATTTATCTCTCACCCATTTTATGATTACCATAACATCATATTCATAAAATAAAGATAAATAAATACATCTTGTAAAGTGAAATGTTGTTACCTTCTCTCCCCCATTGTCAACATATTTTAAATCACAGTGTGGGTTTTTCCATATGAGGTTTAAGAAGACATGGGAGGAGGCTGAACATGAATTTATAATATTAATTCCCCAAACCATTATTTTGACATTATTTTTTTAAAGTTATCATCAGTCTGATACTTTGTTGAAATGCATTCCAGCAAAACATCTCCTATAGAAACTTTCTCTTTTATAAAGTGAAACTTCATATCAATGTGTTTTTATCTTCAATGTTTGATAGGTTTCTTAGAAATATCGATTGAAATATGATTATCACAAAGTATCTTTAATGGTTTAGAAACATTTACTTTAAAACATTCTAGTTTAATTTTCATCCACAAAATTTTAGTACAAGATTGAGTAGATGAAACATATTTGAATTCAGTTATGCTCAAAGTTACTGAATTTTGTTTCTTACTATGCTAACTCACACAACATTCACCCAAGAAAAATTCTCCTCCTGCGGTTGATTTTTTATCATTATAATCTCCAACCCAATAGGCATCGGTATAACCAAGAAACTTCATCTCACAATATCTTTGGTATAAAAACCCATGTGAATTTATTCCTTTGATATATCTTAGAATCCTCTTTTCTACCAATATATGTGATTCTTTCAGATTACTTTAATACATGGCACACAAATTCACAACATAAAAAATATTAGGCCTTGAGGCTGTAGGTTAAAGAAAACTTCTTATTAGCTTCCAAATTTTTTTCTAATTCACACTTATTTTGGAATTATCTTTACTCAACTTTTTTCTCACTTAAAAAGGTGTAAAAAATTCTTCGGATTCTTCCATTCCAAATTCCTTTAGCAATTCTCAAGAATAATTTTTTTAAGATAATAAAATGTACTTTTATCTTTTTTGAACTTGTAATACAAGGAAGAAAGATAATTATTTTAACATTGACATTTCAAAATTCTTCTTCATTTATTTAGCAACTATTTTACAAACATCTTCTCTATCCCCATCAAAAAATATATCATCCACATAAAAAATTAAAATTAGATCCCCTGAGTCAACATATTTCACATATAAGATTCTATTAACTTTTCCTTTATAAAAGTTCAACATTATAAAACATCTGTTAAGTTTAGAATACCAAGCATGTGGATCTTGTTTCAGCACATACAAAGCCTTATTCAATTTAAAAACTTTTTTTTATCCTCATAAAGTAGAAATCCAAAAAGATGTTCTATGTAAAATTATTCCTCAATATATCAATTTAATAAATATGACTATAAATCAATCTAATAAACTTTGTAATTCCAATGTATGACCACTAAATGAAACATTAAAATAGTTTCTAATATTGGAACTGGGGAAAAAGTTTCTTCAAAATCCACACCTTCCACCTGTGTATAGCCTTTACAAACAAGTCTTGCATTGTTTGTTGAAACTTCTCCATGTTTATTTAACTTTTTTATGTAAACCCACTTAGTTCCAATAACATTTTTATTTTATTTCCATGAAACAAGTTCCCATGTTTTATTCTTATCAATATGATCCAACTCTTCATTCCTAGCATCCACCCTTTCTTTGTGTTGAATAGCTTCTGAAACTGATTCTAGTTCAAATTTTGAGATAAGTTATGTTTTATTATCTAATACCAAATTTATTCTTGTCTAAATTGGAGCCTTATTATTCCTAATAATGTTTTTGGATTCAACATGTTTTTGTATGGTATAAATTTTAAAGTTTCTTTCCCAACTGAAATTTCCTCATCACATGATTCTTCTGAATCTTGATAAGGATGTTCTGAATTACTTTCACTATTATTGGAATTATCCAGTTTATCCTCCTCATAATTATCAACAACTTTTGTTAAGGAACTATTGTTTTCAATTACCTTCACACTATATGATTCCATCAAATTTTGTAAATGTTTGTTCCAATATTTATAACCTCTTCCATTTGATGAATAACCCATAAAAGTTTCTTCCTCATCTTTCTCATAAAACTTTACCAAATCTGAATTTTAGATATTGAACAAACATGGACTTCCAAAAACATTGAAGTATTTCAATGATGGTTTTTTATACCACATTTCATAAGGATTCATGTTAGTTTCCAATATCAAGAAGCATCTATTTTGAACATGTGAAACAGAACTTACAGCTTCTCTCCAATAGAATTTTGAAAGTTTTTATTCTAATAATATAATTCTTCCCATTTCCACCAAAATTCTATTATTTCTTTCTATTAATCCATTTTGTTGTGGATTATAAGGTGCACTGTACTGATTTTTGATACCATACTTTCTCAAAAAACTTTCAAAATTATTGATTTTAAATTTGGTACTAGTATCTATTCTCAAGCTTTTTATGGAAACCCTCATTTCTTTATTGACATATTTTTTGAATAATTTTAACATTTAAAAAGCCTCTGACTTGTGCTTCATAAACATGATGTTTTTCATCTGAGTGAAATCATCAATAAAAGTGATAAAGTATAAATCTCCTTTTATTGATTGATGTCTCATTAGCCCACATAAATCTGAATGAGTAAATTCAAGAGGTTTGGTATATTGAATCTTGATTCTCTTATGACTTTTCTTAGTTATCTTTCCTTTTTGGAAAGTAATACAAACATATTCATATCTTCATTTAAATTATGGAAAATTCAGAACAACATCAACTTTAGAAAGATTTTTCATACTTTTCTATCCATGGTGCCCAAGTATTTGGTGCCACAATTTGTTTTCATCTTCCACACTCAAGTAACATGAGTTATTGAATTATCTTATTTGAAAGAGATTCCCACTGGTTCATTCTCCTTTTTCAATGAATTTTCCATATTTCACACTTTTGATGATAAAAAAATCTTTTCTAAAAAAAATTCCTTCCATCATCTAAAAGACTACTTACACTAAGTCAGTTATGTTTTATCCCATCAACAAATAAAACTTTCTTAGATTTCAAATTTTCGGATTCAATCTCATCCATTCAGATTCCTCTGATTTTTAAGGAACTTTAACAACTCATCCATCTTGAATTTCAACCTGTTTCAAGATTTTTATATCACCTATCATATGTGAAGAACAACCACTATAAAGTATCCTTAGTTTATTCCTTTTACTTGCTTTCAAAGTTTTATTAACAAAAAAACCTCTTTCCAAAACATTCTTCTTTTCATCTTAATCTTCTTTTTTATCATAAGAATCTTTTTCTAGAAAGAGTTTCATACATATTTCGGTATGATGACCAGCCAGATCACATATTCCACAAACGTTTTCCAAAAATTCAAATTGATTTTTTATTTTAAATCTTTTAACATCTTGAGAATTCACTTTTCCAACTTTATGTATGTTGGGAAAGTTACTCATTCTATTTTCACAATATTTTCCACTTTTCTCAAACCTTCTTCTAGGTAGATATAATTTGTTCCAACAATTATAATCCATATTCCCATAGATTCTATAGCATCAGAAATATCCATAAAATCTTGATTTTCTATTCAAGAAATATCTTTCTCTAAAGAAACCTTATTGAGGTACGTAACTTATTTTTTCTCTAAGATACTCAGGATATGGACCATCCTTTTTTTAGAGTGTGTTTTTTAAATTTATAGATTTTATAGGTTTCTCACGTCATTTATCTACCCAATAATTCCAAATAATTTTTCTAGAACATAAAATATTAAAAGAACCAGATGAAAAATTATTTTTGGTAAGAGAAGATTTCATATGATTCTCATATTGATCTTTCTCAACAACTTTAGAAGTCTCATATTTTAATTCTGAATATTTGTTGAAATTTTCATTCATATAAATCACAGTAATTTCATATTTAAGAAGTTTTTATTGAAACTTGTTATCTTCTTCTTCCTTGGAGTCCAACATCATATTGAGATCTTTAATAATCTTTCCCTATTCTGAAATTCTATGTTTGTAACTTAAAATTTCCTCGATGTATTTTTCCTCTTATTTGATGACATATTTTCTTCCATCAGTAACTTCTTCACAATATTTATTCATAGCTATAATGTATTTATTGAGAGTTTTTTTACTCAATACATGAAACATGTTCTATTAAGAGTTGATATTCTCTATAAAATTCTTCCCCACCTTCACTATCTAAGGAATCTTTTGTTTTCTCAATTTTGGCAATGAAGGTTCTGAATTTTTCTGAAAATTCATATTCAGAAGAATTGTTGTCAATTGAGTCTGATTCAATTTCTATACTAATATACTTATTTTGTTTTCAGTAAACTCCTTCTTATATTTATTGGAATTCTTTTCTTCTTTTTTATTTTTGTTCCACTTCTTCCATTGAGGTTTTTCATCGGTATAATCTCAATATTCCCCAACATTATTCTTAGGGCAATTCATAGAAAAGATTCTTATTCCACCACACTAAAAAAATTTAGAGGAAATTTACGTTCATACTTTCCTCTTCCTCTTTGATATTTAATGGATATAAGAGACACATCATCATCCTATTTATCTTCGGAGTCACAAAGATCAATATCTTCAATATCTTGAATTTTTAACTTTCTCATAGTCTCAAAATACATTTAATATTTCAACTTCTTTTTAAAATTTGTATCTTTACTCATTTCATAAGAAATAAGAAAGCTATGTAATTCATCAAGATATAAAGAATCTTTATCTTCTAATGAAGAAATTTTAGAATCAATCCTATCTAGAAAGTTTCTCATAAATTTATTCATAATTGAATAATATTCCAAGACATCTCTGAATCCTCTAATGTTGCAAACATTTTCATTTACTCTGGTGAAGTATTCATCTATTTTTTTATTCATCATTCTGATGTCTTCATACTTACTACGATGGATTTATATCTGTGCTTATTTGACTTTTTTATTCCATTTGAAAACACTTTCCATCTTTTCCCACATACTTTTTAATGTTTTGAGACCCATCACCTAATGATAAAAATTTCATGATAAGGACATGATAATAGAATTTCTATCATTTCCATCAACTTCTATATTTATCTTATCTGTAAAGTTCATTAGGTAATATTTCTTAATATGTGGAAACCCAATAGTAGCAACATCAACAACTTCTAGGATAAGAGATAAGATATAAGGAATCATCTTATTTTTCTATCCATAATAACTTTTTCAATCAAATATAGTAATTCCTCCTACTATTGACAGAATTTATATTATCCATGATAAGGATTCAATAAGGTAACCTTCCACTCTGATACCAATAGAATTTCTAAAGGATCGAATACCAACTTATATGGGGATTGAATCAGTTGTTCCCTTTTATATGTTTCAAAACTTTTAGAAACTTAACCCTTAAAAAATATTAATATTTATTTCCCTATCAACTTTTGGTAAATACTTATACATTAAAAAGTTGAAAATAAAGTAAGGAACACAATATTGACAAGGTTAAACCAAAGTTTGAAAACCTACATCCTTTCCATTGCCACTCTCGTGGGTCTATGGAATTACACTATTGTGAAGAAGTGAATACAACTTGTGTCAACTCCCATTAGACACCTTCTATCTCCCAATTGGAATGATTATACTGACTCCTGATAGTTTACAATGTTTTTTATAAAAAAGTCGATCTAGACAAAAGAATAAAGACTTTGTTTAAACTTCTCCACAATTTCTCAGTCTGAATCCTCAATCAAATTTGGATGGATCCTATTTTCTGAATCTGATGAGTCTAGATGTAATTCTCTCAATATGATGAGTCTTGATCTAATTCTATAAATATGATGAGTATGTATCGGATTCTTTCAATACTATGAGTCTAGATCTGATTCTATCAATACAATGAACCCATTCTTAATCTAAAAAACTAAAAAATTTCTCAAATGATCAAAATAGTATTTCTCAGTCTGATTGAAACAATTCGATTGATGGAATATGATCTCATAAATATAATGATGCTAAATCTATTAAACAAATATTCAACTATCTAATCCTCCTTATGAGATCTTTGGCCAGAAATAACTCTAATTTGATTTCTTTAGCACTCCTCTTTTTCCGCTTGTATGAAAAAATTACACTGAATGAATGATCTGAACAAGTATTTATAGGTGACTCGGAAAAAAAAGTGGGAAACTTGAAAACTTTCCCCAGTTCCTCAAATTTTAAAATCTATGAAAATATCTTAAATTTAAACTTCAAATTTGATTTATTCGAACGTGCTTAGATTTCTCCAAGAATTATGAAAAATTTAATTTCAAGTTTTACCTCCTCAAATCTTCATAAAACTTATAAAATTTTATTATGGATTATTATTCATAATAAACTCAATAGGATTTATGTTTCTTTCTTTACGAATCTTATTTTTTTCTTTCTCATTGAATCTGAATTATGTTTCTTTCTTAGTGAATCTAATTTCTATTTATTTCTCATTGAATGTGAATTATGTTTCTTTCTCTGAGAATTTTATTTCTCTTTATTTCTCAGTGAATCTAAATTCTGTTTCTTTATTAGTGAATCAAAATTCTCTATCCTTCTCAGTGAATCCAAATTTTGCATCCTTCTCAGTGAATCCGAATTTTTTATCCTTCTTAGTGAATCTGAATTTGGTATCTTTCTTGATGAATTGAAATTTTGTATCCTACTAAGTGAATCCAAATTTTGTATCCTTATCAGTGAATCCAATTGAATTATCATTATGATGGAATTCCCATTACGATGGAATTCCCATTATGATGGTTATCCCATTATGATGGATATACCATTATGATGTAATCTCTATACTGCAACTTTGAAATTCTTCAAACCTCTCCACCATTTCTTAAAAAGATTTTATCATGAAATGTTTTATAATTTTTGAGAGCTTTATGATCAGGAAATCACTATATGACTTGGATTAGAAAGTATTAAAACTTTCTTACTCACTAATTCACAATCTTCTTTCAAATATATTCAGTAACAATATGACTTATTCACACAACAACTTCTTTGTTTCTCTAATTATGAAAAAGGAAAATTTCAATAACCAAAAAATTCTACCTCTGATTTTTTATGGATCTGATGATTTGAATATGATGTAGAGGGATTTGATTCATTCATCAACTTTTTTATTTTCTAAAAAAAACTCATTACGATGGACTGGATATGATTCTTGGATAACAAAAACATTATTATATGAAAATGTTAGTTTTTAACAAATAAAAAACGTTTTTAAAACAAAAAACTATAATGGTTCTTCAATTTTACTCCATAAAAATCACTCTAAGAACCTTAAAATTATCAAAACATCATCAATGATCATTTTCCTTGTACTATTTATCCACCATTTATTTTTTCCATAATTTTGTAGACCCTTTATTCTTAGGTGACCTTATCCCAGCTAATACTTCTGTAAGCTCCATGTTCTAGAAATAAATCCCACTAATTAAAGATAATTTTACTTCCTTCACTTTTTAATCTTGGGTTATTAACCATTAATAAGAAAATGAGAAGTGATTTTTTTTCTCAGGAATGAGCGCTAGTATACATTCTCAAAAATCTGAGGAAACATCTCTTTTTGATACTACATCTTCTGGAAGTTCTTTCATGATTCAGTGGTCCTGACCTTCTAGTACTTTTTGATTTGGTGATACCCTGGAAACTAAACTATATCTAAAACTTACCTTATAGAAATATTAGTATATTTGAACTTATTAAATCCCTAGAAAAACTAAAACTTTATCTATAATTTCAACATAGCCAAACCTAGGCATGCATTGGTCCTTTGTTCTCAACATCATTATCTACCTAATTCCAATCCTTCACAAATCCTCCACCTATTATATAGGACATTATAAAATCTTACAAACTTTCATAAGTCGATATTCCAAGTCTAGGTAAAACCAATGTCTTTCATCACCACTCATAATAAAGAAGCACATCAAAGGACTTTGGGATTTTCTTCTACTTCTTAGTAACAGCATGGTCATGGATGATATCTCCCAAATAAATTAATGTGATAGGTCTAGTACTTCTCACCTTCCAGAATATTCACCAATAAACCAACAATATTGCAATAAAATAATGCCTTTCTTCATCCATGGATCTCCATTCTAAGAACATTCCAAATAAACCACTAATTTTTTTCTTCATATAAAATACTTGCAGCACTCTATTCATGTTTTCAATAAAGGTTAAGGGATATAATGAAATTCTATTATAATGAACTAGAAAAATTCTAATCCTTGGGGCCTCCATGTCCCATGAATATTGTCTTACACTACTTTACAAGGCTACACTCCTTGAAAGTTATGTTCTCCTTATGCCAAAGCTTCTACATGACTTTGAAAATAGGATTTACATCATACTTCTCACTCAAGTTATTGAGATTTCCATGTGACAACTCCATAATTCATGGAGTTCTCCTACCCATAATACACTACTCCATCTAAAACTCTAGTTGGATGCCTTATTTTATAACACTTTTCCACCACTATGTAATCCCCTTTGTGAATTTCCCCAATCCATCTGAAAACATTCAATATAGAAACCTATAATGCTATGTCATTCTATTAAGATAAGAAACTTATAAAAAGTAAGAAATGTGTTAACTTCCTTGAAAATTCATAAATAATTATTTCCATGATCCAAATAGAAACATCACTCTTCCATGAACTTGAGAGTGGAACCATCTCGAAGGTGTTCCCCTTCTAAAAATTTCTAGATACAAAATGTCATGCATTCAATATTTTCTCAAATATAAATTGAAAGGCCCTAGAGTCAAATCCCATGACTCAAGTAGACTATATTCCACTCGGTAACAAGTTTCTTACAAACTTAAAAATGAGATATTTGGATGGAACCACTAGAATCAAACCTTTTGGAATGATCTTTTGATTCCTACAGAACTTCCCCAGCAAATACCCCCTCTCCTTATATAATGTCAGATGTAGAATTAGGACTAGTTGAATATCATTGACTCATTCTCCTTAAAAAATGTATTGGTGTTGTTATCAACTCCTTTTTAATTTCTTATTTCAGGTCATGCATATATTTTTTAGGCTAATTCCTCATGAAATATATCCAAGTGTCATTTGGTTGAGTATTCCCATTATTCCATAACATCGCTTTTAGTTGAATCCCATCAACTGAAACCTTCGGTATTATAAAACCATCATATAGAAATGATGCAGTCTCACTAAATCTAAAAATAATAAAGGGGCCAAGAATATCTTCCAAATTTATCAACATGGTCAGATTTATATTTTCAGTCTTTGAATGTGCTCTGAACCTCCTGGATAGGGTCTGACATACCAAACTCTACAACCAATCTTCGATAGCACTTTTTAAGTATCAGACACTCAAACAACACTATATTTTATACCACTTATTTTCTATAAATCACTAAAATTTTACTAGTTCTCTAATATCACTTATTGGGCATCAATCAACATAATTTTATTAGTTCTATGATACCACTTGTTGTTTCGGGAAGAATTGATCTGAAAAATGTCCTATATATCCTCAAATGTGAAACAGGGTTTAGAGTATTTGGAATGAAAGGGAATTACGAATTTAGTGTCTATAATTGAGAAGTCCCTATAGCCCAATCACCACATATAATTTCCACAAATCGAGATTATACATTCCCCAAAGATCAATAAAATAGAAGAAAAAACTAAATACAAACAGAACATGAGGATTAACATGGTTTGAAACTTAATCATACTCCATGGGATAACACTAAAAATTTACATTAAGGGAAGAAAATTAAGAAAAAAATCCATGTTTCAAGAAAAAAGTATTTTGGAAACCCTAACCAGACTCTGATTTACAAGGGAACCATCTTCGAAAAAACATAGTCATACACAAATGATGATTTCTCCAATGTTTCCATGACAAACTTCTATTTGATGCACTCCCACTATGTCACCCATATGTGGTATACTAAAGATCTATGTTAGTCTCCTTATTCACTCTATTAGCTATAACTTGTGCTTCCCCTTATCCCTTCGGTCTACCTCCCTTCAAGACTAGGAAATACTACCACAAACATCAAATGCTTTGGCACATTAGTGTTTTACCTTAATATACTGAACAAGTGATCAGTGCTCATCCTTTATAGATGAGATCTACAATAGCTAGCCGATAGATATGGTATCACCGCCTTATGATCTATGCATGCATCCCTAAATATAGTCAAAACCATCAGATCATGAACTTCCTTAACTTTACATGCTCAGTGAACAATGAAAAAAACTATTATATAGCCCTATGATGATTCTTACATGACCTTCAATAACCACCATTTTATTCTTAAGTATTCATCAGAGTTAATCTTATATGATTCAGTTACTACATATGTAATTCATCATCTAATTTTTTTGGTCATGTTTATGAATCCACCACTTCTTATGGGACATTTTTTGCCACATTTGGAACTCCTCTTAAGTCACTCCCTCAATAATGAGGATGCTTCCAAAGTGTCTGTTTCTAAAACCAAGTTCTTATCTTCTTTATAGCACATCTTCATTTATTTTTTTGTTGCTTTAGACCTTCTAGATATCAGGTGAGATTCCTCTATCTAGTTCCACCAAGTGTGATTCTGGAAGTCATGTTTTATAAGCTTTTATGCTTTAAACAAAAAAAAAATCTCACACCAAAACCTGACACTACCATTCTTTTTCATGACTTGATGTTGAAGTTTTTTTATTCGAGGTGTTTTTTTGATATATTTATGGAAAGATTGAAGTATATTACCATATTTCTCCATATTTATGTAATGATTTAAGAATATTAACAAAGGTCTCCATAAAGAGAAAATCAATTCCCTAAGCTTATTCATTTTGGTTCAAGACTTTTTTATTTGACCGTTAAATTAATAATTTAATGTAGAGTAAATTGATATACTTAAAGGAAATCATGGATTTCCCTGTATTTATCATCTTATCTTTAATGTAAATATCTAAATTTTCATAAATGGAAATAAAAATTTGATTAAAATATTTTCAACTAGATGAAACACCATAAAAAATATAGTTCTTGGTGAATTAATTCCATAAAAATTTATAGTCTCTTCAAAAATGTGACTAAATAAGTATAATAAGAAAAATTTTCCCCTTTAATAAGGTGGTGAGAACATATATAATTACTTTGAAACCTTATTTTAAATAATTTCACTCCTAAACTATGTTTTATTATACAGAGAATAGTTTGAAAACATTTACCTATTGAAACTATTAAGGATTCCATTTATAACAATGAAAATACCAATGAGGGTGGACTAAAATTTAAGTAAAATAACATTTAGAACAATGATTCATATGGATAAGATGTTCCAATAAAAACCTATTAGGATAATAATAATATTTGGATTCAAAAAATCTTCTAGGTTTGGAATAATTCTTTGCATATGGTCATCATACACCACATTGTACTTAATGGGTAATTAAAAAGTATAACAAAATACACCAAAAAAATCCATGATACAATCCAAAAGTCACTCCCAAAAAAAATTTGAATGAATTTTTTTTGGTGCACATCCAAATAAAAAAATAACCTATATATATGTAATTAAATGTTTGAAATAGAAGAAATGAAAATTGAATATAAATAGTCATATGAACTCCTCTCCTATATATTAAATAGGGTATAAAGGCTTAAATTACATTTGAATTTCTATTCCTCCCATTTTATATTAATAAAATGTTTCAAATTTAATTCTCTCTAAATCTCTTTTTCATATTTTTATAAATGATGATTTAAATGGTTAAGTGGGAAAACTGAAGAAACAATAAATAAATGTGAAAAATAAAAAATTTTGAAGACCATATCAAAACATGGGATGAATCCCAATACAAACAAACTAGATAGATGAATCCCAACTATCTAGGATCCCTAGAAACTAATTTATTCTCCACCAAAGAAGTCACTTTTAGAGGAGATATCCCTATCATAATGATTTGTATTCACAGAACTTAGATGACCTATAAAAGAAAGAGTCAAAATCATCCATCAAGTAGAAAAACATTCATGAACTGAAGTCTATATGAACACCACTAGTGTTGAAATAAGGGTATATCCACCCATTTCATAATCAAAATTAGGATGATTTCATATCATTATTGTTAAACCATGTATACACTAAAATACTTCATGAAATATTCATTACTAGAATTTGGGGAACAATGACACCCATGACATCAGAAGACACAACCTATCTAATCCTGCATAAAGTTGAAAGGTGATGCTCCTCCACTTAAGGATTGAGAACCTCACCTTGGAGAAATCTATTCGAAAAGTTTAGATATTCTAGGAAAGGCACATGATCCCTTAGAAAAGTTGTAAATAATGGGATAATAAACTGGAGTTGGATTAAAAAACTACAATATAAAAGATCAAGATTCAAAAACCAAAAATCTATAACAATAGTTCAGAGGAAGCACCGAAAGGGAATGAAACATAGAAAACTGAGATTCAAAAACTAATAACTAGCAACAAAAGGTGAGGGGAATTTCCAAAATAGAACAAATTCCATAAAATCAAAACACCAATAGGGATGAGATTCAAGGATTAGTATCCACGACATTGATTAATGGAAAAATAAAACTAATATGGAAAACCTTGTTCCAATATTAGAAGGAATGGAAAAAGAAAGTAGAAATAAGGGGATAGGGACATATAGAATTTAATGGAGGGGTAAATCCTAGGATAAGAAAAACCTATGGAATGAGTGAATGAAATGTCAAATAATAAGATACTCTGTCACTGCCCAAAGATACTTTTTAAGGAACCCAAATAGAACCCCAAAATAATAGCATAGTTGGAAGAATGTGATTCCATCCCCAATACTTCTTTCATTTCATTCATTTCAACCCTTATGGTTTATTTCTCTATAAGAGTAGGGGATTTTCATATTTCACTTTTATGGTTAAAGTAGGTTATTCTCAATTAATTATGTGATGAACAAGGATTCTTTAATTATATTAGGTTATTTTGATATTTTTTTTATTTCATAGTGTATTTGGAATGGGTTATACATTGCATGTATTGTGGACACTGACACAGGTCTACACCTTTTATTTATTAATAATAGGTTTCTAAGATTAATGAAAAAATTCTGTTGAGTCTAGTAATCACTTCTTGAAAGTGATCTTTATGCACACATGTGCACACTATTTTCTTCATTTTTGGGCTTAGAGAGAATTTTCATGGGGGATTGGTTGAAAAGTCGGACTATAGTATAAAAAAGACTAGAAAATGTAGTTTCAAATCTTGAAATTTTATTCATTTTAATCCTTTTATGCATTTATGAGAATTTCTATATCACCTCATGTTATTTATATATTAAATTTTATTTTAAATTTTATAGGGGATGTATGCATTGCATATAGACACTAGTTTTTTCATGGTTTTATTTAAAATTATTTATTTTATTGTAACTTATTATGTGGGATTGATCAATGCTATTTTACATTCCATGGAAAGGTTATGGAATTTTGGTTGATCAATCAACTTTTCTTTCAAGTAAAAACCCTATTCTAGGATGGTACCTGAGATAATTCTCACATTTATTAAAATACTACTTTGAGGAAAGAGGTAATTCATAGTAATAAAATGAAAGGGAAATCAATCCAGAAACTCTAATGCTCCATCCAAATGTAAATTAGTAAAAGAAATGAAAAAAAAGAAAAGCATGCAAAAGAGTAGTAAATTGGGAAATTTTCTCATATATAGAAAAATATATATATTCCCAATCTACTATGGTTGGGAAAAAATTTCTCAATCTATCGATGAGGGGTGGGGTTGTTTCCACTGATGGTTGAGTGTTTTTTCAGAAATTACCTTCTTCACATTAAAAAACTTATCTTTTAAAAAATAATGCTTTTAATATAATTTTACAAATATATATAATTTTATAATATATTTTAATATTAGTGTTATAATACATATTAAAAAATTGTAATTTAAAAATTTAAGGTTTTAATAAATTTTTATAACATATATATAATATATGTTTATATTATTATAATATTATATATATATATATATATTATATTTCATTATAAAATATGTAAATACATATTAGCATAAATATGTTAATATAAATGTGTGTGTGTTATTATTATTATTATTATTATATATTATTATAATATATCCTAATATATATTGTTTTATTACAATATATATATTTGTATTATTATATTATAATATATGTTAAAAAATATGTGTTATTTATAAATTTATGATTTTAATAAGATTTTATTATATATATATAACATATTTTAATTTTATTATAATATTATGTTATAATATATATTTTAAAATAACATATATTGATATATATTAGTATATATATGTGAATATATATTATTTTAATATTATATTAATAGATGATAAGAATTTTTTTATTATCATATTTTTATTAGTTTAATATATAATAATATATATTATTTTAATATTATAATATATGTTGATATTATTTTAATATTATATTAATATATGTTTAAATATAATATTATTATGTGTATATGTATATATATTTATTATATAGATATATGTTAATCTATAATATTATAATATGTTTATATATATATTGTATTATTTTATATATTAGGTGATTGGGGTACAATTACAATCAAACTCAAACACACACTCCTAAACTAAGGTCATAACCATGTCCATAGCCCCCCCAAAGATAGTCTAGATTACGCTCTGGTCTTATAAATATATATATATGGGGTAATCGTAGGCCACCCCCTTCTTCTATCTCCCCCACCATTAGTCGGGGTTCATCCTCATGTCGACATCTGTTGACATTGTTCAAATGTGTCACCCCCACCTTTGGGGATTCGTCTTCATGTCGGCCCCTTTTGGGACCGCACACCCACTGATGTTGCTCGTCCTATCACCCACCTTCTCTGACATCATTTCCCAATGCTTGCACCACATACGTTTGTTGCATGCCCCAAAACTATGTTGAGCCAATCCTGGCTGATTGGCTATCAGAGCAACATCGACTAGAATTTGGATCATCATTAACCAATACCCCACATATTTGATTGAGGCCCCATTAATCGTCTCCCATGATATATGTCACGGGCCCTCCATCATTCTGGCCTTTCTAACCATAAAATTGATACCCAAATTTAATTGGTGGCCAAATATATGCGGTGGATGGGATTTGAACCCTAATTTCCCACCCATATGTAGTATTATAATATATGTTAATGTTATTATATATTATAAAATATTTTGATATATGTTAATATTATTATACTGTAATATATTTTAATTGAATTATATATTATAGTACATGTAAATATATATATATATTATAATATATGTTAATATTCTTATATAATATATGTTAACTTATTTTAAAGAATATATAATATTATAATATATGTTAGTTTTATGTTTTTTCATTGTAAACATTGTTTTTAATATTATAATATATGTTAATGTATTTGATGTTAATAGCAGTTTTTGAGATAATATTTATATAAATTTATACATAATAATTAGCACAAATGAATATTGAATAATATATAATTGTATACATAATTAAAATTTCAAAGCCCGTGAAATGTAAAAGTAATAAATCATCGATGATGATGTTTACTAAGTATCATAAATTCCCCCGACTTAGTACTCTAATAGGGTTCCGATATCAATAAGTCAGTTTGGTAGATTTTGTGCTTAGCTTCACGTCCAGATGGTATGTCCTCAACAGTGGGTCTAAAAACAGAACTGGAACCAGCCTTTTATCCAATCGAGTGATTTACATGCAACTGGAAGTTGGATGGATCAGGGAGATGAAAATCACTGAGTGGGATCCCTCAATAAGTGCCCCAATATGAGGAATGTGGCACTACATGATCTACAAATGGCATAGGGGTTACAATATCAAACTCGAAGGCCAAATCGATGGGTGAAATATGATACTCAGTGTCCCAATTGGTTCCCCAATCAGTGTCATATCTGGTACACCACTCTGAAGAAGGGTGTGTGGGGAATGTCTTGGATAACACCATTTATGATGAGGAAAGTCCAATCGGTGGCAGTATAATGGTATATGTAGTTTTCTGAGCAGTGTAACGACACAAGGAACATCAACATGAAGGTTGGTCCACATTATTGTATGATGGATTGGGTGTAGCCTATAGTGGCATGGCCTGAGTGTGGGGAGCACACTCTGACTGCAAAGGTATGAACTTAACCCTGTGTGTTTCACCTATTATGGACTGAAGAATCGATTCCAACTTAGTATAAATGAATGTATCTTATGTATCACGTGTGATTATATCATGAACCCAATTTATCCTATCACCTTAGAAATAAATGTTTCAAAATTATACACAATAAATAATAGAATAACATATTAATAATAAATAATTGAGAAGTGTGATAAATGTAAATTACAATAATATATTTTGACCCTCCAAGTCAAGAGATAAATCATCTTGTCAATCACATATACCAGAGCACGTACTTAGTGTGGGGACTATTATGAACAAATAATCAGAGATATCTAGTGACACGATACCATTCATGTGAATCCCAGATGGATTTATATGGATCATAGATAATATGAAAATATTGATCCTTCTTTCTTGTAAGTCATATACTGTGCACCTCTGTAACCTGACTCGATGCCACCAAAACAGGTTTTTGATATCCGAACCACCTCATGATTTTATTAGGTTGGATCCAGTAAATAATAATAAAATCAATTAATGGAGCCACAACCTCATAATGATACATCCTCATTGTATAGTATTTTGAGAGATATACACGAATCTTTCCTGCATAAGGAATCCAAAAAATCTACAATGAGAGAAATTAATTTGGTCAATTTAGTAAACAAAGAACAATTAATTATATTCATGCATACCTCATCAATGAAAATATGATAAAAAACAAGTGATAATATGAAATGGAATGCATAGGATTATATATATACATCTTTGAGTATCTATACTTATGAGTCATATGTAAAAAAAATCAGGAATTATATAATTGGCGTATATGATTGGAATAAAAATTCATATTAAACATTTAGAGTACCTACGAGAAAAAGGACCCATACGCAATGCATTGATTGATAAATACGTCACAAACCATGATATGAGTGTAGGTAAGCAGGTCCATGATCACACTTATAATAAAAAACAACTAGTTATTTCGTTTTCTTCCATATCTGATGCCTTCAGTAGTTCTCTATAAAAATATGCAAGGCATGCCAAACCCCAACTATACCGACCAACATGCTCAAAACCCCAAAGCATAGGTAGGTGCATCAGATAAACTTATGAACCAAAATGATCTAGAAATAAATTTCCAGCAAGAAATAACAAAATGTATGATATTGTATATATGCACAATGTCAGCACATCTGTATCTAGTTCAATGGGGCCAAAATGGGTGTCCATCCAGGGCATCTATAACCCAACACCTCTAAGAGTCCCTCGTGCATCTGGAATGGTAATGTATAAATATTTATTGAAAATATACTCCAAATTGTATATTATAAGACTTGTAATAGTGACCACATCCATAAGAAGACCCAAAAATATAGATACATCCTTTAATGTAATCATTATCTCTCCATGAGTCATATGAAATGTATGTGTCTCTAGTCTATATCGCTCAATCGAAGCATAAGTGAGAAAACAATAAATGGGTATATACCCACACATGCTCAAACCATGGAAGATATACTGATGAAAATAAGGGATTATAGGATATGAAGGAATCTCATAGTGAAAGTGGTGGGACATGCATAATTTCAGTATATGGTTTTTTCCATTATCCCATTAATATCGTGATATGTGCTCACTTTGTGCGGTAAGAATCAATTGATCCTTAAATCCTAGATATAGATGTGTTGATGTTATATATGTAAATGGTTAAACATATGGAAATATATATTTAAAATATTATATATATTGATTAAAAAATTAAAATGAAATTCTTCCTCTAATAAACAATTATACATTGAAAAAAAACAATTACAATGATCAATTGAACTAAAAAATCATGTTAGGCGTGATGATAAACCCACAAAGTTGTCATTTTAAGGACACTGTCTATAATTATTCCCATCTACCCTACACCAACCACATCATTATCACATCCCTTTCTTCCAGGGCCAATACATTTTATTTCTCATGTGTTTAAATTTCAGACAACCTTGTCCACACAACCATTATAGTTTCAGCACTAAAATTGGATGATGTAGAGGGGAATTTAATATTGAAACATCTCTAATTAGGCTCCACTATACATTGTAAAAATCTTTTGATGTATTGATTTTATACACCAGATCGACATAAGACACCCATGATAGGTGAATATGGGAACATGTTAGTATTACATGTGAGGAAGGCATCTTGTAAGCTTTAAAAAAATTTAATTCATAGGTGTATTATCTAACAAAACTATCATCCCCCCACCCACACTGGTCATTGGATCCTAGCCCTCTTCAACTTTATCCCAACTTACTATCTTATAAAAATGATACACTTATTACGATATAGAAAAAGTTTTATTGAAATCAATATAGTGACCCAACTTCTTATTACATGACTATTACATCGTTTTTAAGATAAAAACATAATAGTGATACAATCCAAGATCCAAAGGTTCATTATCATGGGAAAATTAGGCTCATACATCACTTGTATATAATAAAACATAAACATTATTTAAATACTTATTCTAAATACTCCTAAAATATCTCACATTCCCCTTACAACATTTAATCACCTGAGGATATATATAAAATAAAGGGGTGAGCTAAAATCCCAGTAAAGGAAGGAATAATATATAAAGAACGAGAGACATGAATCATTTGTGAATCGGTGAGTATAATCATCATAATTATTTCATAAGCATAGGATCTTCATCGTAAGAATGAGGTAAATTTTTTGATAAATCCATGGAATGTGGAATGTGAATAATAATGAAATATCATAATATAGTGGCCAAATACCACACATAGTTTTGAACAAATCTAGCATCATGGTCATGCATAAAATATGTGCATAAATCATAGCATAATAATTCTGAACAAAGATAACATCATATCAATGAATAATAAACATAATCTCATGAGATATATCACATTAAACAATGCATTGAAGATATATATAATTATAATCTCACCTATCACATCATAAAATGATCATAATCATGCATGCCACATGGAAAGTGAATATATAACAATCATATAAATGAAATAAATCCATAAAAATGGATGTGTATAATAAGGGTGTCATAAATAAAACTTTAGGGAATAAAAATTGGGGTTTTCAAATTAATAATTGGGATTATATTTTTTCATTAAATATAATTTTTTCTTTAAATAAGAAAACACCCAACAAGAATCAAAGAGATGTTTTCAAAAATAAAGTCTGTTTTTAAAAATCATTATAATTCACTTAAAATTCCTATTGATATGGTAAAAAGATGTATATTCATGAAAAGAAAAAGTTAATTAATTATTAAAGGAATATTTAAGGACAATGGAGGAACATCCATATAGAGAATTATGTTAAATAGAATATAACCCAAAAAGAAGGAATTGGGTTTGAGAATCCACTTACTTTAAATCCTACTTTATTTCGTCACATTTCCGCCTCCTAAATAAAAAACATAGGTTTCTCAAAACATAGGAAAAGAAGTTAATTCTATTAATTTATTTCACAATTGATAAATTATAATCATTATATTATAATTCTTAATTCCCTTTGTTAAAGGTAAAATGTTTTTATATCATATTTTCCTTAAAATACTCCATCTGGCTTTTATTTAATGATGTTGTTTTATTGATACTTATACATTATTAAGATTAAATCAAGAATCGTAGAAATACATATATTTATAAATTTATATATTATAAATAATTTATTATAATAATATATAAGGATTGGTGATAACAAAATAATTCGAAATGTCCTCATTGGCAGTTAACTGACCGTTAACATGACATTTTCTAAAAAGGAGGTGCAAGATATATATTATGTGCTTGTTAAAAATAACATTTTTATAGGACATTAACATTATGAGGATCATGTTAATGTATTGTTTAATTATTTTAAGAAGGTTTTTATTATAAAATAAAACGAGGATAGGGATTTTATAAAAGGAAAACAAAATAAAAGAAGAAAGGACATTACCACTTTCTTAAAGTTGTTGCTTTTCTACAGCCCTTAACTTCTTGAAAGCCTAGAGTTTGATTACTCTTGAATGACCCTAATAATTCTAAGTGAATTTAGAGTGGGGATATTGGTATATATTTTAATTTATAAAGTGTAAGGTAAGTGGTTTTCGAGGGGAGGGGTGAGGGTTATTTACACTTAAGGAGAGGGGTGTTTTCAGGAAAAAATATTGAATAAATTATAATATCCAATGTAAAACTTTAAATAGTGATATTTTTTACATTATGAATCATATATATAAAAAATAAAATTGATTTATGAATTTAAACTCCTTTATAAAATTAATTCATTAGTTTTTTAAAATAAACAGTATAAAAAATAAAAAATGGTTATTTTAATGGAATACTTTTGACTTTAGACTTTAGAAAATACTTTTTTAGGTATAGAAAAGAATATTATTATTTTTAAATGACACATTTACTGAATTAAATATGTTTTTATTCAATAAAGCATTTCTATAACTGTTTAGTTCATTATTACATGATGAAGGATGTAATTTAAAATACATTAGTTATAAAAAACTGTATTTTTACTATTCACCTAAAAATTAATGTATTTTAGAAAATTATCAAAAAATAAACCTTAGAAATTTTTTATGTGCAGATTCAAAAAATGATATTAATTTTATGGAAATAATTTTATAACATAGGTAATTTTAAATTTTAATATAAAAAATTATGATTTTTACGAAATACATTAAAATACAGCATGTTTAAAATGTTCTTATAGTTTCTTTGAGTTTTTAATCTTGATATTTATTTTATGGAATTATAATATTTATATTTTATTAAATTAATCATGATAAATATTATAAATATTAAATTTTATTATTTTGAGGTCATGTTACTATTCTAACAGTCCAATTACTATTCCCAACGTTCCGGTTACTATTCCCAATGGTAAGGTTATTATTCCAACAGTCACATTACCTCCAATAAATATCACTTCATTACATCATTCCATATATACTATAATTCTTCCCAAGGTTCTATATTTTCCTTTTCTATGATTTTGATTGGTTTACTAATATTTTGTTTCCTTTCCATAGTGTTGTTCGTGGGGACGATAATTTTAGAAGATCAGGTGATCCAAATTTTCCCTTTAAATTTTTATTATTTTAAATCTCTATCCCATTATAATGTTTTCAATTTTCATGGGATTATATAAAAACTAATTTAATGATCTCTATTAATTAAATACATTTTTTTTATTTTTTCTATATAATGTATGTGTGTAATGTTATATAATATGACACACATTTATTTAGGAAAAAATATCTTTTATAAAGCCTGAGTCGTTACATTATTCTCCCCATTAAAAATTTCATCCTCTAAATTCCAACTCATATTCTTAGTTTATAATAGATGAGGGTACTTCTATTTCATTATTTCCTCTAATTCCCACATTGCCTCTTCAAATTAATGGTTCCATCACAAAACATTAATAAGGTGAGTAGTCTTGTTTAGTAGAACTTTGTTCAATACGGTCCAAGGTCTTTACTGATTTATCCTCATAAGAGAATTCATTCTTCAGTTATACCACCTTAGGAATCAGTATATGTGAGGGATCAGGTATACACTTCCTCAGGAGAGATATACAAAACATTTCATGAACTTGAGACATGTCTGGCGGAAGTTCTAGACAATAGGTCATTGCTCCTATGCGATAATGGATCTCAAAGGGTATAATGTACCTAGGTTTTGGATTTATTTTCTTTACAAATTGCATGACTCTCTTCCATGGGGGTATTTTAAGGAAAAATTTGTCTTTAGTATCAAACTAAAATTCCCTTCAATGGTTTTTAGTATATATCTTCTATCGACTTTGGGTATCTTTTATATGTTGTTAGATGGATTGAACCTTCTCTATCATCTCTTTCATAGGATCAGTTCTAAGTAGCTTTCATTCAAAAACATCTTCCCACCAAGCAGGAGTTCATCATCGCTTCCCATACACAGATTCATATGGATCCATTTAAATAATTTAGTGTAAGATTTTGTTACATGAGAACTCAAATAATGGGATATTTCAATCCTATATTCCTTTAAATTCCATTGATAAGAATCTCAGTATGTCCTCAAGTTTCAAAATGGTACTTTTAGATTATCCATCAATTTAGGGGTGATAGGTCATACTGAAATTCAACTTCGTATTCATATCTTGTTGAATAATTATCTAGAATTAATAAGTTTACCTTGGATCATGATCAAAGATGATCAAAAGTGGTTCATCATGAAACCTCACCGCTTCCTGTAAGTATATATTAGTAAATAATTCAAGTGATAAATCATTCCAAATAGTGATGAAGTGGGTCGTCCTGGTAAGTTGATCCAGCACTACCCATATTGCATTTATTTCTTTAGATGTCTTTAGGAGACTATTGACAAAGTCCCTGGTGATATTTTACCATTTCCATGTCAATATTCGAAATGGTTGCATCATCCTCTTGGACTCCTATTTCTCTAATTTAACTTGTTGGAATAATAATCAATTTGATATGTACTCAATGATCTCCTTCATGTTGTCCCACCAGAATTGCTCTAAAATATCATGGTATATCCTAGTACTTTAAGGATGAGTATAGAAAGATGAGCTATGTGTATTTTCCAATAGCTCTCTCTTTATCTCAGGTGATGTATGCATAAAAAGCCTAGTTCCAAACCGAATGACACTATCTTAATCAATTTTCAATTAATGAAGCTTCTTATCCATTAATTATTTCAGAATATTTTGAAGTTCTAGATCATCCCTTTGTACCTTCTTGATATTATCTTTGATAGTTTCTTGAGAACTCATTTGGGAAAGGTATTATGAATTCCATGTTGTTATGATTTCTAGATTTATTCTTTGTATATCTATGAATATAGGGTCTTTCACAATCCACATCATGGATAGAGTAGTATGTTATTTTCTACTAAGAGAATCAACTAACTTATTCTCCTTTCCAAGATGGCAGTGAATAGATCAATCATAGTCCTTGATCAGCTCTAATTATCTGCTTTGACACATGTTCAACTATTTCTGTGTGAATATATACTTTAGACTCTTGAGATCTTTATATATGTCACACTTCTAACTAAAGAGGTATTTTTTACAATTATTCAGGCAAAGTTCATAGTTTCTAACTCTAGAACATTTTTTGGGTAGTTTTTCTCATGAATATTTAATTATAATGAGGCATAGGCTATCAATTTATCCTTCTTCATGAGAACACGTCCCAATACTTTCTTTTAAGCATCAATGTATATCATAAAACCTTCTATACATGATGGAAGTGTGATTATAGATACAGTGATTAGCCTCTTCTTAAGCACCTTAAATATTTACTCACATTATTTAATATAGACATAATTTACCCATTTGGGTGTTAACTTAGTTGGAAGGATTGAAAATCATAAGAAATTTATCACAAAACATCAGTAGTACGTAGAAAATTCAAGAAATTTATGGATTTCCATGACACTTGAGGGTCTAGGTCATTCCTCAATTTCCTTTTTCTTTTAAGGGTCCATATAAATTCCCTCAATTATCATCATGTTCCCAAAAAATGTTACTTGTTTCATAAAAAATTCACACTTCCTAAACTTAACACACATTTTATCCTTTCTTTATATCATTATTACAATCCTTATATGCTCTTCATATTCCTCCTTTCTCTTAGATTAACTGAGAATATAGTTGATAAATACTGCCAAAAATTTATCAAGGTAGTCTCTAAAGACTCTATTCCTCAAAACTGTAAATATTGCAGGGGAATTATTAATTTATAAGGGTGTCTCTATAGACTCATAGTGACTATATATTGTATGAAAGGTTGTATTTTGATTATCAAACATCTTTATCTTCATTTTATCGTATCTGAAATGAAGATCTACCTTTGAAAAGTATTTATCTCCTCATGGTTGATCAAATAAGTCATCAATCCTTGGTAGGGGATACTTTTTATTTATGGTGATCTTATGGAGCACCTGATAATTGATACATATCCACATTCATCCACCTTTGTTCTTAAAAAAGAGCATCATCACACCCCAAGCTGATGCACTAGGGTTTATGAAACCTTTATCCAAATTCTCTCATATCTTCTTATTTAACTCCTAGAGTTCTATAGAGGCCATCCTATAGAGGAATTTGGATATTAGAGTGGCTCTAGGTATGAGTTTTACTGAGAACACTACCTCATGATCTGGTGGAAGTTTGGGTAAATGTTGGGGAAATACATCAGTGTATTCCCACATGGTGTGAATTTCTTCAAGGTTTATACTTTCCTTCAACTAAACCATTTGGGAAAGGTGTTCTTATTTGTTTGGTATCAACACCCACACAGTTGAAGGATTTTCCAAAGTAGATTCACGATCTTCCTTACATTTGTACAGTAGCATGGTATGGTTCACAATATAGAGAGATATTTCCTTTTCCTGATATTTGATGTGAGCTCTATATAATGAGTGTTAATCCATTCCCATTATAGTATCAAATTCCACCAAGGGAAGGTCACGGGATTCTATGGAATAATATTCCCATATACGCTAATAGGAGAAGATTCTGATACTTGGCTTGGATTGATCACACCACTATGTTTTTTTACAGATATCTCTACTTCAAGGTATTGGGTTTTTGATTCAACAGTTCTAGAAAACATACAGGATATAAAGGAATGCATAAAACTATAATCAAATAAAAAAATTCCATTATCGAGTGAATAATAAGTGTACCCTATATGACTTCATTTTCATGTTCCACATTAGTCGTATTAGAGGTATAATATTTCCCGTTATCTTTTGGATTTGGTGGTTGTTGAAGCGGATTACCCTCAAAGACCTGTGGTTTAGTGCACTGGAGTACATAATTCCCTTTCTCCCTATAGTTGAAGAATTGAACCATGGGTGGTTCTTTCTTTTACTCCATCACATTGGTTTACTTCTTCTTACATCTACGACATTCATGAGCTTCATAACCTTCTCTTCCAAACTTGAATCATTCCCCCACTAACTTGTGATAATCCCCATGATGTTTATTCCTATATTTTTGACATGTTAGATATTTTTTACATATTGGTGGTTAGATATTATTTCCTCCTTTTTCATTCAATCTGCTATCTTTAAACTATCTTACATTTATTATCTTCATAAAAATGGGACCATTCTCTAAAATTCATATCTACTTTGATATCACATCAAACTAATTCTTCATAACTCCCAAATTCTCATATATCTAGATCCTTTCTGTGGTGTTATTTGAAACCACAAAATATTCTATTTATTTTTTCTATCGTTTTTGATAAAAAAAAATGAGGTGTATCTTGCAAGCCTTGTGAAGTTTTCCTTAGAAGTCACAACAGATTCACCATCCTTTTTCTTAAGATCTAGGAATTCTCCATCCATCTTTGATCGAAGAGTTCAAGGGAAATACTTGTTAAGAAATAACTTCTCAAAATTTTCCCACTCCATTTATTTCATTTCATTATTTATCTTTGTATTCTTTATCAACATCCACAATTTATCAGCCTATATATCTAAATGATAGAAATAATAGGTGGATTTCTCCTTCTCAGAACAATGGAGCATAGAGAAGATCTTCTCAATTCAGTTAACCCATTATTCTGCAACAAGTGGATTTGAATATCCACTAAACATCAGTGGTCATTGTTGCATAAAAGACTCTATGGTTAGTTTCCCCTTCTTGGTTAAAGGTGGAAGTTACAAGATTCAAGTTATTTTTCATCGCCTGAGACATATAGGTAAGCATCACCATGAATTTTTGATCTCCACCTATCATTGTATTTGGGATGTCATTCATACAATCATTGCATTATCCCTCACATGTGTTGTTGGTTTGTTTTCTCCTGATTCCCGTCATTTTATAAAATAGAAAGTGTTTGAACAAAATTTAATTCAAAAAAACATGAATAAATAATTTATTAATATGATAAAATTAATTCTAAATTCATATATTATGGGATCTCTATGTTAATATTTTTTCTCAAATGATGCTTCTAGGACCAATAATTAGTTTAGCTATATATCATTTATAATGGTTTGTATAAATTTTGTGATTAACAGAAGCATAACCCCAAGGAGTTTCAAACCAAGCGTGCATCAAGGCCTCTTTATCATGTACTAAGTGAAGATCAAGTTAATACTCAATCTACCCTTTTGGGTTATTACCCCTAGGTATATATGTAACCAAGACACATCCACTTATAGTATTAAAATATGGATTTTATTGCTAAAAAACCACAAGATATTATACATCACCAAAATATAGGATGTTTACCGATACTGGAACTTATCCTTATGGTTTTCAATAATGTTTTATAATACTAATTCCCAAATTAACTAAAATTTTCTATAATACCAACTATAGTGACCCAACTTCTTTTTACATGACTATGACATAATTTTTAAGATAAAAAACATAAAAGTGATACAATCCATGATCTAAAGTTTTAGTATCTTGGGAAAATTAGGATCATACATCACTTATACATAATAAAGTCAAACATTATTTAAATCTTTATTCTTAATCCTCCTAAAATATCTCACATTCATCTTAATACATGTAATCACCTAAGGAAATACATCAATGAAAGGGGTGAGATAAAATTCTGATAAGGTAAGGAAAAACATAGAAGGAATAAGAGACATGAATCAATAGTGCATGGGTGGGCATAATCATCATCATCATTTCATAACCGTGGGATCATCATCATAATCACGAGGGAAAATTTTGATAAAGTCATGAAATTTGGAATATTCATAGTAATGAAACATCATAATAAAGCGGTCAAATACCATACATAGTTGTGAGAAAATTAATCATCATTTTCACACATAAAATATGTGCAAAAATCGTAACATCATAATTGTGAGAAAATATAGCATAATATTCTCACATAATACACATAATATCATGAGATATATCATATTACCTAATAAATTCGATGTATATATAATTTTAGGCCCACTCTTCACATCATAAAATGCTCATAATCATGCATTCCACATGAAAAGAGAATATATAACAATCATAGTCATGAAATAAACACATGGAAAGGAATGGATTTCAGAATGGTTTCATAAATCATACATTAAATAATAACATTTTTGGATCCCAAAATAATAAGGGGGTAATAGTTTGGAATAAAATATCATTTTTATTTGAAGAAGAAACAAATAAATAAGAGTCAAATAGATGTTTTTAGATATAAAATGTTTTTCAAAAAAATATTTGTAATTGGATTAGAAGTTATTTCAACATAGTAAAAGCATGTATATAAATAGAAAAAAGGTATGTAATTGTGAAATTATCTTTTAAGGATAATATAGGAACATACATACTGAGAATGATGTGAAAGATAAGATAACACAAAAAGAAGGAATTGGGTTTGAGAATCCCCATACCTTAAATCCCACGTTATTTCATCGCTTTTCCACCTCCTGAATAATAAACATAAGTTTATTAAAACATGGAACCATAATTTAATTATGTATATTATTTTAACTGTTGATCAATTATAATCATTGGATTATATTTCTCAATTCCCTTTGTTAATGGTGAAACATTTTGACACCAAATTTTACTTAAAATATCTCATCTTGCTTTGATTTAACAATCTTGCTTTGTTGTTACTTATAAATTATTAAGATTAACTCCAAAATATTATAAATACATATATTTATATATTTATATATTATAAATAATTTATTATAATCATATGTAAGTGTGGTGATAGGAAAATAATTGGCAGTGTCCTTGTTGGCGGTTAACTGACCGTTAACTTGATATTATCCAAAGAGGAGGTGCAAGATATATATTATGTGCTTGTTAAAAATAACATTTTTATCTGAAATTTATATAATAAGATCATGTTAATTTAATATATAATTGTTTGAAGAAGGTTTTCATTAGAACATAAGAGGAGGATAGGGAGTTTAGAAAGTGAAAACAGAATAAAATAAAAAAGGACATTACCTCTTTCTTGAAGTTGTTCCTTTTCGACGACCCTTAAATTCTTGAAATCATAGAGTTTTATTACTCCATAACATCCCTAAAGATTATAAGGGGGTTGAGAGTGGGGATTTGGGCATAGATTTGAATTTGGTAAGTGGATGGTAAGTGGTTTATCAAGGGAGGATGAGGGGTTATTTATACTCGAGGAGAGATGTATTTTAAGGATAAAATATTGAATACATTATTATATCCAAGGTAAACCTTTAAATAGTGATATTTTTGAAATTATGAATCATATATAAAGAAAATAAAATATATTTAGGACTTTAAACCCCTTTATAAACAAAATTCTCTTGTTTATTAAAAAGGAAGGTGGAAAAAATGAAAAATTGTTATTTTAATGGAATATTTTTGACTTTAGACTTTGGAAAATACTTTTTAGGTATAGAAAACATGTTAATTGTATTTAAATGACTCATTTATAAAATTAAATATGTTTTTGATCCATCCAATATTGCTAGAATTTATTAGGTCATTATTATATCATGAATTTTATAATTTAAAATAAATTAAAAACTGTATTTTTTACTATTCACCTAAAAACTAAAATATTTCATAAAAAACCCTTAAAAAATTCCAAAATGATGATTTCAAAAATGATTTTCATTTTATAAAAATAATTTTCAAACATATTTAATTTTAATGTTTTACATAAAAAATTGTGATTTTTATGAAATACATTAAAATATAGTTTATTAAAAATGTGCTCGTAGTTTCATTGATTTTTTTAATCTTGATATTTATTTTATGTCATTATAATATTTATATTTTTTTAAATTATTCAGGATAAATATTATTTATATTACATTTTTTTTTGTCAAATTACTATTCTAATAATCAAGTTTCTATTTCAATGGTCACATTACCTCCTATAAATACTACTTTGTTCCTTAAATCAACATCCACTATAATTACTCTCATAGTTATATATATTAATTTTCTAAGATGTTAATTAGTTTATTAATATTGTGTTTTTTTTCCATAGTGTTGTTTTTGGGGTGATAATTCTAGCAGATCGGAGTGGTATAAATTTTCTCATTCCACTTTTCTTATTTTCTATTTTTTATCACATTGTAATGTTTGGATTTTTCATGGGTTTAATTGCTAAATAATGTAATGATCTCCATTAATGAAATAAAGTTTTGATAGTTTCTATGTGTGCTATTTGTGTATAATTCTACATAATACAACACATTTATTTTGGAAACAAATATCTTCTATATTGTTTGGGTCATGCTCCTTTCTAAATTTTTTGAAGTATCGATGGCCTTGTAGTAGTTCTTTGTCAATATACTTTGATCTATCAATAAAGTATTTAAAACATCTATACAATGTTTAATAAAAAAATCATTTGGTTGGTAATTTTCTAACCCTTTTTAATGCATTCAACATTGTTTGTAGTAATAGGCTCATATCTCTTCCCTTCACTGAATGCTAAATATCATTTTTCTCTTTGTAATGCGCATCATGTACTTATAGAAAACCTCAATCATTCCTCATATTTATTCCAATATTTTAAGGAAACCCTATTTTTTGGTTTGTATGTTGTAAAGACATGGAAGAAAATTTTAAAATACCCAATAATATAAAATAAGTATAAGTTCTAAATGTGTAGAAGATGTGATCCAATACCTAATTTATTGATTACTTTTTTCACATTGTCAGCGTGAATTTTTTTTCATATATTTTGGGAAATTTGTCTCATGTAGTAATAAGGGACTTGTGGGTTGTATGGGGGATAGATTATATTTGGAGAGTTAGCAGCTACTGTTGATTGGTGGGTTAGTCCACAGGCCATGGGAGTTGTGCCTTACAGGGAGATTCTTCTCCTTCTTCATTCCTCTTTCTCTTCAATTACTACATTTTCTTCTTCCCTTCTTCTTATATCTCTTATTTTAATGTAATTTATACCATATTTAATTGAAGTGACTACTATTATTCTCTCTCTCCCTATTGATTCCTATCAATTGGTGGTTTCATTGAGAGATTTATAGAGAGAGAAAACGACAAGAGAGAGGTTCTTGAATATGATTTTTCTGGAGAAATCTTAGTAGCTTGAACCAATTTGTAAGAGCAGCACGACAGGCATAGGAAATCAAGATAGTTGTTGGAACATCTATGAGGGGGCTAAGGACAACGATGTAGGAGTTGCGGCGACAAACTCTGGTAGAACTTATGCATAAGATGCTATTGACTATGGATGATCTTCGGAAGGAGAAACATGAATTTTGATTATTACTAGAGAGATTTTATACACGAAAAGAAGAAATAAGAAACCAAAGTATAGGAGTGGTGACAGATAAGAATGAATCTTCTTCAATTGGGTCAGAGCAGTTGTCCAAGATAGAAGAAATATTTCTGAACCTTGTGCGATCAAACGAGAGAGGGTAGAAGCCACAAGAGTTGCTACAAGTGAATTATTGTGAGGTGAAAATTGTCTAGATGACACCAGTGAACGAAGTAAACTTACATACTCTAAGGAAAAAAATGTAGAAAAATGGAATGGTGCTGGCAGAATCTAGTTACGAATTTGTAGCTGAGAGAGGCAAGGGTGTTCTTCAACCGTGATAGAATTTCATTTCTTTTGTGAAGGTGTCGAGGAAGGAGGAAATGGATGTAGCAATTGTAGTGCCACTGGCTTAAACCATACCCTCAGAGGCGCTCACATCCATTATTCTATATTAAATAATAATGGAAGACTACAACAGAGGTCGGGCGGTTCAAAAGGATACAGTAGGGAGTTGCGAAGATATATAAGTTGAAATTGTTGTTATTAGTATTCTTAAAGAAAGAGTACATTGTAAAGAGAAATAGTGTGAACCTAATATTTTCTCCATGAAGGAATTGAAAGAGGCCACTATAGTAAATGATATTTCTCAGGGGAGGATTGTAAGTATGATGGCAGCATGAGAGACTAAATACATTTGCAATAAAGCCAAGCTGCATTCAGACCTTGTATCTGACAATAAAGCTTTATGGTTGTCAAGGCCACCACCAAAGCCTCCACCATGGATATGTTCAGATGTTTGTCACTTTGGAAATGAAAAAAGGGCATTATACGACAATCTGATCAAACATCTCATGATAGGAGTGGGAGTTCCTTATAGTTTCACCTTCTCACCTTGTGGACAAGGAGGTTTCAATATGACAAAATTGATAGGTATATGGGTGATAATAATGTAGGGTGGGGAAAATATGTAAATGATTTGTTATTTTGTTAGAAAGTTATTGGGGGGGGGGTTCTAGAAGGTTCTAGTGGAGTCCATATATAAGGGACTTGTGGGAGATGTGCTTTTCAGGGAGATCTTTCCCCTTCATTCTAATTCCTCTTACATTCCTACTTCTTTTTCTTCATAATTTCTTCTTATATCTCTTCATTTAATGTAATTTATACTAAATTTAATTTAATTTCCAACTATTATTCTCTCTCTCCATATTGAGTTGAATCAGGACATGAAGTTTGTTGGATAATGATATGATCATCAAGAAAAGGCTGAAAATTTCCAGATAAATATTCACGACCATTATCAGAATACAAACAGTGAGGTTTGATTGAAAACTGGGTGTGATTTCGTGATAGTAGGAGTGAAACATAGTAAAAATTTCAGAATGATTTTCTAACAAATAGAGCCAAGTCATTGGTGAAAAATCATCGATGACAAAAACAAAATATCGATAGGACAATTTAGATGGACTAGGACTGGGTCACCATATATCAAAATGGACCAAATGAAAAGGAGTGGATGTGTGGGGGATTTTTCATGGAATATAGGTGACATGATGATGTTTTTCATAATGAGAGGACTCACGGTTAAAAGGAAGAAGAGGACCAATACCTGGAAAACGTTTATGAAGAATGGGGGCCGGTGGATGACCAAAGTGATAATGAAGTTGAAGGGAATGAGAAGAAGTGGCAGGACAGGAGAGAGCTGGGGCTGAGTCAAGCACATACACACCACCCTGAATGTGTTCACTACCTTGCACCCGAGTCATCAAGTCCTCTTGAGAGATAACCAATGTAGGTGAGAAGATGGTCTGGCACTATAAATCAAATGCAGGTTTATTAATAGATAGTAAATTAAAGGGACAACTAGGAAAAAAATGCAACAGTGGATAGTGTTAAGCCAGACATAATTGTACAACTCCCATAACCATCAATCTTCACTATCTAACCATAAACCGAAGTAATATCCCCTCGAGTTGAAATTTAGTGATAATATTGATGAAAACATGCATCCCCAGTGATATGATTCGACACACCAGAGCTAAGAACCCATGAGATGGATCGTTGGGATAGACACACTACTGGAGGATCTTTATGAGAAACAGTGGTGTTCGATGATGTCATAGGGTGATAGAAGAGCAAAAACAGAGGTTCGTTGGGTGATGAAGATTCACGTTGAGAAGGTGTTGAAGGTGCACAAATGATAGAAAATGGGTGATGATTCGTTATCTGCTGTGATCAATCATGGTAGAGGAAGTAGGGATAGTAGGTTATGAAAATGCACAGCCAAAAAATTTGGGTATCAATTAGGTCATAGAAGAAAGAGAATCATGGATAGTGGATGGGGTGAAGTTTAGTAGTTTGGGGTGTAACAAAGGGAGAGGCGATCGACTGGAGGGGTCACACCAGGAGAGGTGATGAGTTGGGGGTTGCTGCACAGGTAGGGGTGATCGGCTGGAGGGATTGGTGTACAGGGAGGGGAAACATGTAGTAGGCATCGCACATGAATTTTCATGTAAGAGGCGTCACATAGGGAGCTTCCATGCAAGTAGGGGTTGTCGCAATGGAGGTGCAGATACACACAAGAAAGAAGGGACCATTGCACAGGGGGTCAGCACAGAAGGAACCATCACGCGGGAGGCGGGACGTGTAGGGTGGGGAAACGGGAAAATAGAGGCACACAGTAACCTTCCTCTGATTCCATGTTTAAATAGAAACCATACCTCAAAATGATGTAGGGTGCTTTATTTATAATTTAGAAAATGAGTACAATAGATAGATCACACCGACGTGGGACATGAATATTAAAAATATCAAATACTCTGAATAATAGATATATGATAGTAATATTTGAAGAAATTTTGGTGTCTCTGGCATTAGAACAATTGTTTTAAGAGGGTCAGATTGTCTCTCTCATAGCTTGATAAGAGGAAAATTTACCATTTCCATAGAAATACCAGTTTTCCAAGAAACATGCCTAGATGAAAGAACACACCTGGTTTTCCTTTAAATTCACTTTAACCGGCTGCAACCAATTGAGGCCTCAACAAATCATTGTGTATTTATGACTATGGTTTCACTGTGCGCTCTTGGTTATAACTGCCAATGCCAGCTCGAAGAGTCTCTCCCATTGCCATCAATAGCCATAAATTTGCAGCTGTAGGTTCATACCAGGTCATAAATGTCCAGATAAGGGTTTAAAATCATTGATTTTTGAAATCAAAGAGCCACAGGAGGGTGGGAAAGTATTGGAGGAAAGGGAAATTGGATCCCTTCAAGTGGAAGATGACTTGTAAAGATTTTTTGGTCTGTTCTATGAATGGGGAAGGGGTTGTATACTACAAAACTATGTTGTTGGAAGGGATAATATATGGGATATCAATTCTAGAATTAATTAAAAGACGATCCAGACATAATTTCTATGCAGGGGTTGTGATGGGAACCAGGGATTTCAGTTAAAACCTAAGAATATGTGCTTAGTGTTCAATAACAGGCAATGATGTAGGAGTTAATGAACAAGAAAATATATAAAGCCTTCAATCCCCTTAAATCAAAGATTTAAAATATATAATATCCAAATGATATTCTTATTAAACCAAACTACTAAAAACAAAAAACATACTGACAAGAAATTTTTAATAATACAATACCAGGTCATACCCATCTCAACAAAATACTAGCCACAATACCAGGATCAGGGGTCTTCTTGGAAATTTTTTTTTCAAAACACAGAAGCATCTCACAAAAATTCTATCCTGGTGACAGGTCTATGCACATATTCAGAAGTTCACAGACCTGATAAACTATATCAGGCCTATAATCTACAGGGTTCTTTCCATGTCTTTCGAGAAAATTGGAATGGTCATCCGAGTTCGAAATCTTGAAAGTCTGCATGAACCAACCCGACCAATAAAAATAATTATGTAGACAAAGGAATCTAAAAAATTTCACTGATAACTTGCAGTGAAAAATAAGAAGAAGAAATACGTAGAAACATGTGAACAATAAGATGCATAATTCCTAAAAATTTCCACCCTGGAGAAAACAATTATAAATAATTCCAACAAACAGGGCATTAAAAAAATTGTGCACCTTTCCAACTTTTCAAACTTCCAATTATGCCTTTTCAAGGAAAAAGATGGCCCCCATCTTTGAGGTGCCTTCATATGGGGAAATAATAATACCATGAAGTTCATCCACCACCCCCTCACGCTATTTGATGCTCCCTTCTACATCTTTATTTTTTTTGGTTCAGATCCATCCACGGTCGCTTCATCCCCTTGTCTTTGTAGGCCTATACCATCTAATAGAACACGCTCTAATAGAGACGGGTGTATCAAAGGGAATAACATGCCAAAGAAGGGAGGAGAAAGGAATCCGAATAAGCCTCTCTTAAAACTAGAGTGTCAAATAAGGGTGTGAGAATTTTCAAAAACCTACCAAAACAATCAGTAACCAAACTAATCCAATAAATTAACCGAATAGAGTGTAGCATGAAAAAATGAGGTATTAGGAGTATAAATGCTTTCAATATAAAAAAATAACTGTGATTTCAATAGATACATATAAGATAAAGGAAATTATAGAAACATGTGACTGTCAAAAAAGATAAAACAGTAAATAAAAAAATAAAAAAACTTTAAATGATAAGAGGTACTGGAAAAGAGAGATTTAGGGGTAAGGGGGAAAAAATCAAGATAAAAAATGCCTTATTTTCTGGCAATAGCAAAGAGGGATCCTTCAGGTTTGGTTCAATTCAACAATTCACAACCAAAAACTAAACAAACACATTATTATTGCATCAATGCAGAACCCCGTGATCAACCAAATACGATATCCAGACTCAGATGAAATAAAATGTTAAAAACCTAATCCCAATTCAATCCCAAAAAAGGGAGAATTCATAGATAAAGGACTAAAATCAACTAACCTAGAAAAAAAATCTATTAGTAATCTGAAGGTAGATATTTGAAAGGCTATTAGAACACTCATAGCCAAAGATAAGGATAAAAATAGTGAAAGTCTGATTGCTCAGATGCAGAACAGAGAGGCTCTGTTCACGAGTAAAGGGAAGGAAGGAGCTGGGTGTAAGAGATAGAAGGTGGGATGGGGGATGGAAAATAAATGATTTCCCTAAAGGAAGGAGATGAGGATATTCTATCTCTGGATATCTTTATCGAGGTGAGCAGGGGTGCTTATCCAGCTGGACCGGTGCAGACAAAACCAAATCCCGCATTTTACTAGCCAAGAAATGGTCGTCCCATTTAATCCGCCATTAAATACAGGCTCAAAAAAGTCCAATCTATGGACAGGACTAGCCAGTGGTCCAACCCACATTGCAGAAAGTTCATTAAAAAATTCCCATAGACCAAAAACATTGCATATCATCCATAATTCATGTTTAATTTACAAAATAAATTTTCAATACTTATTGAGGGGAAAAATAAAGCACTCCAACAACTAAATTACACATATAAACCACATGAAATCAATATGTATTTCATAACACTAGCAGAAAACATCCAAAATAAACACTATTTATGACAACAAAATTAAAAAATACATTCAAATATTTAATTCAAACCACATTGTTTTCACATTGCAACCAGTATAATGGAAATCAAATTAAGTAATAGATAAATTTAGTATAACACATAAGAACATTTTTCAGAGATAAAAACATGTAATTTATATCATTAAAAATAATAAAATTAACATAAAATGAATTAAACAAACCAATAAAAATATCAAACAGACATGTTTTCATGTTGATGTTGGAATACTATATAAAAAAAGTAAATTTGAGTCCTCAAAGTAAATCAATAAAACATTCAGACCAAATAACAAACAATAAAGAATATAAATAAAAAAACTTTTTTTCAAATACATTGAAATATATAACTATTTTATTTTACCAGCAAATATAAACAACATAAAAATACTGATTATGAGAATGGAAGAAGAACACCTCTGTGAGAAAGAAGAGTGAGTATATAATGCCACGACTAGAAACAAGGAATCACGACACTGTATCCATCTCAAAAAATGGAAAATAAAATGAATTGGGATTTAATAGTAACAATATACTGAAAAAAATAGGAGAACACAAACTATGTCTAACCTGGAGAGGTGAAGGGAGGAAGAGGATAATAAAAAAAGATTAGGGTTTATCACTCTCACTTGGTTGCAGCTTATCCAGAATCCTATATGAAATCCTGAAGTGAAGAAAAAGGAAGGGACTGTAAGATTGAGTTAGGGTTCAGGATGGACGGATTCAGAAAAAGAGGAAATCTCCAAACGGTTTAGGAGAAAGAAGTGCAGATTCAGTTAGTATGACGGGATGTCCCACTACAACAAGAGAGGGAGCGTCGAGCCGGCGGAGGGAGGGAAGGAAGTCGGAGCAACTTTAGATCTCCAGGTGGGATATTGAATGATCGATAGGGTGGGAGGAGGGAGTGGGGGAACGTGGGAATGCATGCGATGTGTGAGGGAAGTGAGGGGAGGTTCTATTGTGTAACATGGTTTGTAAAAAACAAATAAAAGGTGGGGGAAATGAAAATCAATAAAACTTTTTTAATTGCATGTTATGTAACACCCTGAGATTTTATGAAAAATATTCTTTTAATTTCATTGATGTATTGTGTTGTAAGCTTCAACAAGATTGCCTTGCGCTATACGCAACACCGTATGAGCTTGCACTATACACCAAACTATTCTTGGATCATGTTACACACAATTTTGATAGTAGTTATTCTACGAAACATTGAGTGTGTATATATATATATATATATATTCAATGTATAAATGAAATATGGTTAGATTCTATTATATTAAACAATGGAGGAGTCTTGCACAACACGCAACCCTAACTTGGCTTTCATTACACGCAATCGCGACCTTTCTCGATAGCGTGTGTTGTACGCAATACTGGGTTTCACCAAACAAAGATATATTATTATAATATTATTATGGACTAGCCGTTATGAATAGTGTTAACTACATTTTGAATTTTATAACATTATTATTCATCTTACACATTTTCTTGAATATGGTATGAGAACAAAATAAATTTTGCGTGTAAAATATGTATTTTTAAAAAATTGCAGTTTTCTACCTTTTGATGACGCACCCACCTTAAATCTTGTTTTTGACATGTCTATAAGTTCAATTTGACAAAATAAAATTCTTATTTGGAATCAGGATATAAAAATTTACGTTGGATAAATTTTTCATATTATTCTAATAACTTTCATATTTTAATGAATAGTAAAACACACTATATTTTAATTAAAAACAACTTTTTTCATTGAAATAATTTATATGGTTAGATTATATTTTTAATTGGTTTTAATGTGTAATTAGAATATATTTTTACCATTTAATCCAATGTTGTTCATTGGAATTAATTTCACATTGAAATTGGATATAAACAAGTATCAATCTTTTGATTGTTTTTGTTTCTTAAAAACATGCTATTTGTTTTGATAACGGGAATTAAATTCAAAATTAATCAATTCCACTTATATGTTATGAATTCGGAAAAATATAAATCAATTTTGAATTCAGAATATCAAATAATTCTTAGGCTGAAGTTTTTGTATTTTTCTGAAAAACTTCAATTTTCGATGAATAGTGAAACCACTTAGGGGTAGATAAAAAACTAAATTTTTTTTAATTTAAATTAAATTTTACTATTTCTGTGAATTTAATTTCAAAAATCCGAGAGATACGGTTAATATGATGGACTAAAATGTGGTTCAATGAGATGAAAAATAATTTTTGGTGAATAGTAACTTTTTACTTTTATTTACCACGGTTAAAAGTAAATAAGATAATTAAGGGTAAAATGATATTATTATTACCCTAACACATGTACTAATTCTATTGGATAAGTGTAATTAGACCAAAAACAGCCTTAGGAATAAAATATTACCATTTAGGCCCACCTAGATTAGATTAGGACATTTAATATTAATTTATTTAAAGAAGGGTTAAAATAGTTAAAATCAATGTTTAATAAGTAAATAATTTTTCATATAGGGTTATACATAAGATAAATTCGACTATAAATATTCATTATAAATCTAAAACAAATTCCTACATAATGGTATTTTATTTATAATTTTTATACATTATATAATTTAATTTACTTATGACACAAAGATGATGTAGTAATTATCTTATTAATGTAATATTGACATAATTAATGTTATAAATACCCAAATTAATGTAATTTGAGACTTTTTATGAATTTAACTAATTTTCTAGGTTAATATTAAATGTTTGTTTTTATTTTATTAACTTTTTTCGAACTAATCATTCTGTTATGATTTTCAGAAAAAATCAATTACCAAATAGTGTCAAAATTGACATAAAATTGTTTTTAAAACAAATATTATATTATTAATTTTTATTTTATTCTTAAAAATATAAGGGTCGGAAAAATGACTTATATAATGTTATATATATTAATAATAAACATCTTGGGGTTCTTTTTTCTTGTTATATTACGTTTATTAACATTATAGTGTAAGAAAACAAGAAGACGCGGTAAAAGTAAAATTATTTAACTTAAGGTTAAATCTAAATGATAAGGTTAAAATAGAAACCTAAAATTGTCTAAATTAAATTGGATGAGAGGATTTAGACCCATCCCCAAATTATCTTCTAAATAAATTAATTTGGAGCTATCAAAAACCGAATATGACTTTATAATAAAATAATAGTTTTCGTTTTTCCAAAGGTGCCCCTCTCCTCCCTTATAAAAGGGCACCTCATCCCTCTCTTCCTCACACCACATTGAGCCTTCCAGCTCGGCCAAACCCTACCAAATTATCTTCTCCACTACCATAAAAACATCCTAGAGGTTCTGGTCTTCTTCAAAGACCAATTTTAGTTCCCTAAGAGGAGGTCTCAAAGAGGCGCTTCAAAGAAGAGGTAATGTCCGTTACTGATTCCTTCAACTTTATTTCTTATTCCACTTCTTATTCTTTATTTTTTTCATTATGAAGTAATAAAATAAGTATAACTCATATACTGATATGTTTTTATATGTATGAAAAAACCCTATTTCACCATCTATCCATCCTATGGAAAACAAAATCACCGCGTGTGCGTACGTACGGAATACCGTCTCCACGTCGTGGTGTAATCTGTTTTTCCAACACCACCTTACTTAGATGGGTATAATGGTGTAAAGAATTTCTATACATAGTTATTATAACATCATACTGATTCTGATATATTTTATCATCCACTCCAATTCAATTCAATAATTATGGGAACGATATCATCGCTCTTGCGTACGTATGGACTACCATCTCCACGATGCAATGAGATTCATTCTCAATGATTAAAAATTCATGAATGATTATAAAGTATATATAGTAAGTAATCATGAAATATATGACATAATAATGATACTAGATTTATTTATATATATGTATGTCATCCTATTAATTCCATTCAATTCAATGAGGAAACGAAAACAACGTTCATGCGTACGTACGGCCTACTGTCTCCATGAACGGTGTATTTCATTCCTTTTATCGACCTATAATATATATATGTATATGATAAATATATATTATATATAAATAATTTTTACATTCTGGAATTATGTAAATTAGGATATAAGTAATAATATCAAGAACAACAAGTCCAAACATGTACGATAAATAAAACGATTTAACCCAAAACACTACTTTAACATGGAACTTACAAAAGAACGGGTAATATAAAGTCATAAGTGAACCATATATGATATCATAACAATGAATATGATTCTATAATAAGTCAATGACATTATTTAAATCATTATACCGGAGGTTCGGAAACGTACGAAGCATATCGGACCTAAGGTAAGGGATAAATTTGCAAATCTCATTTTTATCCGAGATTGCTTATTCGTAAGTATTTACTGGGGGTTTTACAATCATCCATGTCCATCTTTTATAAAAGTGTTTTCAAGTATGTTTGAAGTCCTTTTTACCCATTTTGACTTTTACCCCATAGTATGGAAGTAATCTTTCTTTTATTTACCCTACAAGGTACTTTTTGACTTTTCCGACAAAAGTACGAGAAGAATGTTTTTTTAACGTATACGGCATGAAAGGATTTTTACGGTTTTATAAAGCCTTATTTTCATGAATCTTCATCCAAAATATTTCATGAATATTTTCAAAAAATTCTCTTTATTTTAAAATTGCATGACGTTTTGGGAAAATAAATTGATTTTTAAGAATAAAGGATATTTTCCTCAAGAATTCATTTCAAGTGTTTTATCAAGACCATTTTTTCATCTAAGATGAAATTTTTTCATATGTGTATGTTTCAAGTATCATGTCTCTATGATTTACATGGTTTTACTTTTCTTATTATGAAATGATATTCATTTCTTTTATACGGATTATGTGATGATGGGATGATGTTTATGAAACCCATTTTATTTATTGGGTTATTATGAATGATGTATGTTAATTTTGTGGCACAAGTAAGAATGATTTCAATATGAGATGGGTGGGACCTATATCTCCCTCCAGTTCATTGAGTAAAGATTTATATCTCATGAGATAGACATGGATGGAATGGTAAGTTAATTCGGTTCAGTGTTACAGGACTGAAACGAGGAGTGAACTCGATTCAGAAAGGGACTTTTTCCACTAAGATGGTATTGGCAGCAATGCCTTGGCTACTATGGAAATCATGACATGTGCTGATTTTTTTCCACAATTACATGTTTTATTCCTATGCTATTTTATCGTGATTGTTGTTCCCTTGTGATATATGTCTTACGTACTTCCAGAATTCATGTCTTTGCTCAAAAGTTTGGTGTTTAGATTTTATGTTCATGTTTTTGCATTCAAATGTTCATGGATTGTTTTATGTTCTCTATGTTTACCCTTAATGGGCATTTGAAATCACCCCTTTTATGTTTTCTTTTCCCCAAGATACAAAGAAAGTTTTTAGGTAAGAAAAAAAGGGAAGATCTTTATGGGAGATGTTGAAGATCTTTCACCACGATTAGAAGATTACGTTCCAAGTTTCCAAAGACACTAAACTATTACGGTCCTTGTGTGTTTGTTTTTGTGATGTACTAAGTATTCCACAAAAGTGATGTAATGTCCATGTACGTCATGCTTCGGGTCTCTACAGCTGGTATCAGAGGAAAGGTTTAGTCAACCTTTGGAAACTAGGATGTGATGACTTTAGTGAGATCCCTAGAGATATTTCTAAGGTATGTCTAGGGATGTCCCTAAGGTTAAGTGTAAGTATAGGTTATAGTCCTAGAATTACGTTAACGATATTAGAATTAAACCTAAGATGTTAGATTTCGAAGTTACTCCCCCTTGATTATGTTATTTTCCTTGTATGATTTTTGATTCTCACAGAATTCTTTTTGTGTTTTAGTCAATGCAGGGAACCAGAAGGAATTCCGTTAACATTGAATCCAATGGAAAAATTGGTGACTATGAGGAAAAAAATTGCGTAATGCCTAGAGAGAATGATATTGTGATTATTCCAAATTAGTCATCGCGATATATGATTAACAAGGTGAAATTTAGTGGTATGCCTTATTCATCAAATAAGAGAAGATAGACTTTTATGCATGTTCGCATGTTGAGGAGCATAAAGAAAGGAAGATTGAGATTTCTAAAGAAGGGAAGAAGAACCTTGAGGAATACCTAAAATGGAGGGACATATATTATCTGTGTTTAGAAAAGGGTCATAGAGTGATAGACTGTTATAGAGTTCAATGTCTTATTTGTGGAGAACATGGGCATTACCCAACTCAATGCCTTGACCTAAAAAGTTACTTCCAAATCAAGGAAGGACTTATTCCAGGAAAATCATTAAAGAGGATGGATTGAAGTGTTTATGTTGTTGAGGTACTTTTATGGTGTTTTAGAATATTTTTTGCATTAGTCTATTGTGGTTTTCAATAATTTTATGGTACCGGTAACCATGAAAAGTGATTCAGATATTTTGGAAAGCAGATGATATGCGCATAATGAAGGGATAAAGAGAAAATGAAATGTTTGACAGTATTCATGAGCTCATGATTGATATAAGGACTAAGTGATATCATGGTTTGAGTATATAGAATTTTGAGGATTTTGGTATGTTGAAAGTGTTATCTTTTAACTGCATTCATGTTTTCTCTAAGGTTCAATGGGTATTCATTTTTTTTCAATAGAATACATGTTTAAGGCCTTCTAATGTTTGTAATGGGACAAACAAGACATATCTTATGATATATGGGGATCAACGATGGTATTAACATGGTTGTAATATGAAATCTTTGGTAATTGTTTTCACTATAATATGAGATTGGACAGCAGTATTATGGATAAGCCTAAAGATTGGAATGGACTATGTTGGACATAAGTTAGTGTTGTTTAAGGATAGAAGTTTTTTCGATTATATTGATGGGATGTTATAGTAATTTAGTTTTAGAAAAAGGACAACCTGCAGGATGGGTGACAACCCATCGCGTCCGACAAGGCTGTGGGAATCAAACCCACAACTGAAGTGCGACTGGCCTTTATCACCTAGCACTGGCCTATAGGAAGTCCCTGTTTTGTAAAAACTTGTTTTATTATATTAAGCAGTATGATATATGAAGTATAAGTCCATTTTAGGAACCATATATGATTAATCTCACTATAGATGGACTTATGTATTTTTGATAACTTTTATAACCTTTTGTTTGAGATAGATGGAATGACCTATCATTCAATCACATGATCTGCTAACACTTCATGAATGCCAAATTCAACTTTATTTCTTTAAGAGATGAAGTGGAAATTATCCAAAGAACGACCAACGGTGAGACTGTACCAAAATCACGAAAGTATTTCTTCTAATTACATTTTCATCAACTTTAGGGAAATGATCTTGAAAACCAAAAATGTTGTCCTAGTGCCCTTAAATCAGATGAATAAGATGGTACCTTAGATCATAAAAAATCTATGGCTTTGTGATTGATGGATTTTTCATAGCCATGTTCTCTACCACTCTCCATCAGAACTTGATGGTTAGATTTTTCTTCCATATCCATATTTTCACCTATGTTCTCCTATATGGAAACCCAGTGATGAGTTTTTTTGGGTAATCATTACATTTCATACTTTATTTTTTAAAATTCAATTTTAGTATTCCTTTTTACGATGCGGGTTTCCATAAATAGTAAACGATTTATAACCCCGACGAATTTCGAGGGAGAAAATCATTTTAAGGGGGTAGAATGTAACACCCCGAGATTTTATGAAAAATATTCTTTTAATTTAATTAATGTCTTGTTTTGTAAGCTACAACAAGATTTCCTTGCGCTATACGCAACACCGTATGAGCTTGCAGTATACACAACACTATTCTTGGATCATGTTACACACAATTTTGATAGTAGTTATTATATGAAACATTGAGTGTATATATATATATATTCAAAGTATAAATTAAATATGGTTGGATTATGTTATACGAAACAATGGAGGATTCTTTCACAACACGCAACCCTGACTTGGCTTTCATTACACGCAATCACGACCTTCCTCGACAGCGTGTGTTGTACGCAGTACCGGGTTTCACTAAACAACGATATATTGTTATAATATTATTATGGACTATCTGTTATGAATATTATTAACTACATTTTTAATTTAATAAAATTATTATTCATCTGACACATTTTCTAGAATATGGTATGAGAACAAAATAAATTTTTCGTGTAAAATATGTATTTTTAAAAAATTACAGTTTTTCATCTTTTGATGATGCACCCACATTAAATCTTGTTTTTGAAAAGTCTATAAGTTCAATTTGACAAAATAAAATTCTTATTTGGAATCAGGATATAAAAATTTACTTTGGATAAATTTTTCATATTATTCTGATAACTTTCATATTTTAATAAATAGTAAAAACACGATATATTTTAATTAAAAACACCTTTTTTCATCGCAATAATTTATATAGTTAGATTATATTTTCAATTGGTTTTAATGTGTAATTAGAATATATTTTTACCATTTAATCCAATTTTTTTCATTGGAATTAATTTCACATTGAAATTGGATATAAACAAGTATCAATCTTTTGATTGTTTTTGTTTCTTAAAAACACACTATTTGTTCTGATAAGGGGAATTAAATTTAAAATTAATTAATGCCACTTATATTATATGAATTTGGAAAAATAGACATCAATTTTGAATTCAGAATATCAAATAATTCTTAGGCGGAATTTTTGGTATTTTCCTGAAAAACTTCAATTTTTGATGAATAATGAAACGACTTAGTGGTAGTTAAAAAACTGACCTTTTTTAATTTAAATTAAATTTTACCACATATGTGAATTAAATTTCAAAAATCCAAGAGACACGGTTAATATCAATGACTAAAATGTGGTTCAATGAGATGAAAATAATTTTGGTGAATAGTAACATTTTACTTTTATTTACCACGGTTAAAAGTAAATAGGATAATTAAGGGTAAAAATGATATTATTATTACCCTAAAACATGTCCTAATTCTACTGGATAAGTTTAATTCGACCAAAAACAACCTTAGGAATAAAATATGACCATTTAGGCCCACTTGGATTAGATTAGGACATTTAATATTAATTTATTTAAAGAAGGGTTAAAATAGTTAAAATCAAAGATTAATAAGTAAATCATTTTTAATATAGGGTTATACATAAGATAAATTCTACTATAAATATTAATTAGAAATATAAAACGATTTCCTACATAATGGTGTTTTATCTATAATTTTTAAACATTAAATAATTTAATTTATTTATGACACAAAGATGATGGAGTAATTATCTTATTAAGGAAATATTGCATAATTGATGTTATAAATATCCAAATAAATGTAATTTGAGAATTTTTATGACTTTAACTAATTTTATAGGTTAATATGACATGTTATTTTTGATTTTATTCACTGTTTTCTAACTAATCATTCTGTTATGATTTTCAAAAAAATCAATTACCAAATAGTGTCAAAATTGACATAAAATAGTCTTTAAAACAAATATTATATTATTAATTGTTATTTTATTCCTAAAAATCTAAGTTTCAGGAAAATGACTTAGATAAGGTTATATATATTAATAATAAACATCTTTTGGTTCATTTGGCTTGTTATAGTAAGTTTATTAACATTATCGTGTAAGAAAACAAGAAGACATGGTAAAAGTAAAATTATTTAACTTAAGGTTAAATCTAAATGATAAGGTTAAAATAGAAACATAACTTGTATAAATTATATTGTATGAGAGGATTTTGACCCATCCCCACATTATCTTAGAAATAAATCAATTTGGAGCTATTTTTAAACCAAATATGACTTTATAATAAAATAATATTTTTTGTTTTTCCAAAGGTGCCCCTCTCCTCCCTTATAAAAGGGCACCTCCACCCTCTGTTCCTCACATCACTATGAGCCTTAAAGATCAGCAAAGCCCTGAAAAATTCTCTTATCCACTTCCATAGAAACATCCTAGAGGTTCTGGTCTTCTTCAAAGACCAATTTTAGTGCCCTAAGAGGAGGTCTCAAAGAGGTGCTTCAAAGAAGAGGTAATGTCCGTTACCGATTCTTTCAACTTTATTTCTTCTTCCACTTCTTCTTCTTTAGTTGTTTCATTATGAAGTAATAACATCAGTATAACTCATATAATGATATGTTATTATAAGTATTAAACAACCCTATTTCACCATCTATCCATCCTATGGAAAACGAAATCACCACGCGTGCGTACGTACATAATACCGTCTCCACGCCGTGGTGTAATCTGTTTTTCCAACACCTCCTTACTTGGATGGGTTTAATGGTGTAAAGAATAAATATACATAGTTATTATAACATCATACTGATTATTATATATTTTATCATCCACTCCAATTCAATTAAATAATTATGGGAACGATATCATCGCTCGTGTGTACGTATGGACTACCATCTCCACGATGCAATGATATTCATTCTCAATGATTAACCATTAATGAATGATTATAAAGTATATATAATAAGTAATCATGAAATATATGACATAATATTGATACTGGATTTATGTATATATATATGTATGTCATCCAATTAATTCCATTCAATTCAATGAGGAAACGAAAACAACATTCATGCTTACGTATGGACTACCATCTCCATGAACGGTGTATTTCATTCCTTTTATCTATATATAATATATATATGTATATGATGAATTTATATTATATATAAATCATGTTTTACATTATGGAATTAAGTAAATCAGGATATAATTAACAATATCAAGAACTACAAGTCCAAACACGTACAATAAATAAAACGATTTAACCCAAAACGCTGCTTTAACATGGAACTTACAAAAGAACGGGTAATATAAAGTCATAAGTGAACCAAATATGATATCATAACAATGAATATGATTCTGTAATAAGTCAATGACATTATTTAAATCATTATACAGGAGGTTCAGAAATGTACGAAGCATATCGGACCTAAGGTAAGGGATAATTTTGCAAATATCATTTTTATCCGAGATTGCTTATTCGTAAGTATTTACTGGGGTTATTGAAATCATCCATGTACATGTTTTATAAAAGTGTTTTCATGTATGTTTAAAGTCCTTACCCATTTTTACTTTTACCCTATGGTATGGAAGGAATCTTTCTTTTATTTACCCTACAAGGTACTTTCTGACTTTTCTGAAAAAAGTAAGAGAAGAGTGTTTTTCAAAACATATATGGCATGAAATGATTTTTACGGTTTTATAAAGCCTTATTTTCAGGAATCTTCTTAAAAAATATTTCATGACTATTTTCAAAAAAATCTCATTCTTTTAAAATTGCATGACTTTTTCTGAAAAGAAATTGATTTTGAAGAAAAAGGATATTTTCCTCAAGAATTCATTTCAAGTGTTTTATCAAAACCATTTTTTCATCTAAGATGACATTATTTCATATGTGTATGTTTCAAGTATCATGTATCTATGATTTTCATGGTTTCACTTTTCTTATTATGAAATTATATTCATTTCTTTTATATGGATTATGTGATGATGGGATGATGTTTATGAAACCCATTTTATTTATTGGGTTATTATGAATGATGTATGTTCATTTTGTGGAACAAGTAAGAATGATTTCAATATGAGATGGGTGGGACTTATATCTCCCTCTAGTGCATTGGGTAAAGATTTATATCTCATGAGATTGACATGGCTGGAACGGTAAGTTAATCTTGTTTAGTGTTACAGGACTGAAACGAGGAGTGAACTCGATTCAGAAAGGGACTTTGTCCACTAAGATGGTCTTGGCAGCAATGTCTTGGCTACTATGGAAATCATGACATGTGATGAATGGTTTCCACAATTACATGTTTTATTCCCATACTATTTTATCATGATTGATGTTACCTTATGATATATTCTTTACGTACTTCCAAGATTCATGTCTTTTCTCAAGATTTTGATGTTTAGATTTTATGTTCAAGTTTTTGCAATCAAATGTTCATGGATTGTTGTATGTTCTCTATGTTTACCCTTATTGGGCATTTGAGCTCACCCCTTTTATTTTTTCTTTTCCCTAGGATATAAAGAAAGGTTTTAGGTAAGATAAAAATGGAAGATATTTATGGGAGATTTTGAAGATCTTTCACCGTGATTAGAAGATTACGTTCAAGTTTCCAAAGACACTAAAATATTATGGTCCTTGTGTGTCTGTTTTTGTTATGTACTAAGTATTCTGCAAAAGTGATGTAATGTCCATGTACATCAAGATTCGGGTCTCTATATTTTATGGCCATAAATCATCATTTTACCAAATAAGAATCAATAAAACTTTTTAAAAATCAATCTAATTTTATATGGGGCAGCACATAAAACACCAAAAAAATCAATATAATTATTTTTATAAGTGAAACCTTATTTGTTTTTGTATCATTGAAGTGATTTTTAAGATCCTCTAACATAGAACCGTCCTTGTGAAATTCAGTATTGACTTCGTCACCTGTATCAAATCTTTATTAATTGAATTGATGTTCTAAATCTCCAAGTGGGAGATGGAATGACAAAGAGATTGGGAAGAGGGAGTGCGGGCATGTGGGACTGTGTGGGATGTGTGAGGTAAGTGAGGGGAGGTGTTATTGTTTAATATGGTTTGTAAAAAACAAATGAAGTGGGGTTGGGGGAAATGAAATTCAATCAATATTTTTTAATTGCCTATTATGACCATAAATCATCATTTTCCTAAATAAAAATTAATCAACCGTTTTGAAAATAAATCTAATTTTGTACGTGGAAGCACATGAACCTAAAAAAATAAATCTAATTATTTTTATAAGACAAACATTATTTGTTTTTGTTTCATTGAAGTGATTTTTAGGATACTCTGAAGCCAGACCATATTTGTGAAATTCAATGTTGACTTCATCACATGTATCAAATATTTCTTGATTTAATTCATGTTCTAAATCTCTAAGTGTGCGATGTAATGATAGAGAGATTGGGAGGAGGGAGTGGGGACACGTTGGACTATGTGAAATGTGCGAGGGAAGTGAGGGGAGGTGTCATTTTTTAATATGGTTTGTAGAAAATAAAAACTGGGGTAAATGAAAATAAATCAATCTTTTTTATTTTCTGGTTATGACCCTAAATCATCATTTTTTTTAAAATAAATCTTTTGAAAAATCAATCTTATTTTGTATGGGGAAGAACAGAAACCTAAAAAAATAAATCTAACTATTTTTATAAGACAAACATTATTTGTTTTTGTTTTATTGAAGTGGTTTTTAAGATCCTCTAAAGCAGAATCGCCTCTATGGAATTCAATGTTGACTTTTTCACCTATATCAAATCTTTGTTGATCAAATTCATGTTATAAATGTATGTAAAAATATTATGTTAAATAAAATGTCAGAAGAAATTCATAGGCTAAAATGAGATGAAGTTGAAATAGTTTTAAATTCTTGATTCATATCCCTCTGCTAGTTGCATAATTTAATGTCATATTTTATTTGAAAGTACTGAAATTCAAACTGAAATGAATTCGCATATAAAACAATGAATTATACATAATAAGTTATATATAATAGGTATCAATGAAGGGTATATGCACATAACTATATAAAACTATATTATTCAAATAACTATAGAAAACTATATTATGTACATTACTATAGACAACTATATTATAAAAATGTAACCCAATCTACATAATATATTTAATAGTATTGAATGATCCCAACCCAAAATAAATGAAGAACAACTTGAATGATCATAGTTCATATACCCATATAAAGTGATACTGGAAGTTTAGTATTACAATTTAAATAATTGAAAAAAACTATTTTAATTCCATTTATTTTCAATAGGGGTATATGAATTATGATCAAACATAAACACATTGTTCAAAATTTAATGGTTGGTTTAAAAAAGGAGTTTTAACCTACTTAAATATAGGGAATTAAAATGTATATTTCATTTAAAAAGAGTTTAAACCAACTTAAATAAAGGGAATTAAAATGTAATACAAAAATTTCCATAAACTAACTATACATGTCAAATAATAGATATGAAATATTTTAATCTTCGTTATGTGGTAAATAATATAAATAGATTGGTTAAAAAAAATCAAACCAACTTCACAACAATAAAATAAAAGTACTTGTGAAAACAAAAACATGTGGTGAATGTCATCTTTGTAAATATGTTTTCAATTTATAATTGAAACATATAGGAAATTAAATATTTCATATAATTGGGTATGAAGAAGACATTGTTATAGCACTTGAAATAGATCATCGGGAGGTTGCATCATAAGGAAGAACCTGTAAAGAAATAAAATTTAAAGTTAGGCCCCAAAAATAACTATATATGTTATTTAAAATGGGTTTAAATGAAGTACTCTAAGTTTGTTTAAAGAGTTATTGAAATCTGTAATTTTTTCCACATTATCTATAATGAATACAACTTTGAAAGAATTTTGTTCTAATGATTGTTGTATGTTTCGTATATTGAATTCTGACACTTCAACATCTATAGGAATAGTTTTATATTTGAATACATATAGGTTAGAAGGAAATATAAACTCATCGTTCTCCTATATTTTAGATAATTTATTTCATTTCAATTTTTACATCCATAAGAAAAGAATATTTGAATATTTTTCAATTACCAGAATTAGTATATCTCTTAGCTCTAAAGTTGTTGATATAAATTTTATAACCTGTTTTTTGAAGAGGATGATTGCAATAGATCTACCATTATCATTGATTAGTATTTGGACTTGGTATCTGAGAGAATAAAGTATTCAACTTCTACCAAGTTTAAATTTATATCAAAGATATCATAAATTGATATTTTTGCAACACACCATTCAATGTCTCAGCAAATTATATAAGATAGAAACGTAATTTGTTTTATATTATAATATCCAAATGTTTTAAAATTATTAATGATATATGAAATTTGTTGGGTGTAAATTTCTATGACATTATTTAAAATTGAATGATCATTTCAAACTACACCGTGATAGTAAGAAAATGTCATAAAAATTGAATATAAGATTGGGAATTTATAGAGACTACCCTGGAATAGTTGAAAAAGGTGATACATTAAAATTATGATGCCAAATGTTTCCATTCAAGTGATTTAACTTCTTTCTTTAAGAAATTCATGGTTCTTAATACTAGTTGAAGTTACTTTGAATTTTTTGACTATAGCCATTATTGTGCACTTTGTAACATGTAATCCAAGAAATTCATCATTAATGTGTACCATGTTTTAACTGTGATTTTGATGATTCAAGAGTAAAAAATTTAACTTCCACTAATGAAATCCATTTTATAAAATCATAGCATGATTTAATTTCTACTATTTTTTTCCTTTTATTAATCATTCGAAATAAATTTCCAGATGATATAGAACATATATAGAATGATTTTCTCATGTTATCACATTATTTTTACAGTATTTTCATCATACCAATGAGTAAATAATGTTAATAAATTTCCAAAAGAAATAGCATCACTGATTTAAGAAGTTTGAAGTATGAATATGTTGATGTAGATATAAAATTTCAAAAGTTACCATGACCAGATGATTAGAAAAAATACATCATCATATAGTAAGTTAAAAATGACAGATAGCACACAAAAGAAATATTCTAATATGAGATGAGTAATACAAATGATCACCTCTTTATAAAATAATGCACTATAGGAAATTTTGGATTCAGTGGAAGATCTATTTCATTAATATTTGTGGTCACAATTACCATGTTTATACAAAGTTGAATGAGATTTAATGAATAAATAGTACCACATTTTTCTTTAAGAATTTGATATTTAATATTTAATAAATATTTAACGAATATAATGTTCAGTCGCTTTTCACGCACATGTTGTAGGACTGAAATGTTAGTTGGTTCAGTTTCACCATTCAAAATTATTGTAATTAGTTCACCAACTACATCCCATAAAGTGAAACTAATAGTTATTACTCTATAACATTTAATTGGAAATGTAATATAAATTCATCTATAAACTATTAGGGTGATTATGTTTGAAAATTGAAATTCAAATTACCTATCATCAATTAGAGTTAGTTGCATTCTCCTGTTATTTATTCCCCATGATTGGATTGGATAATGATGATGCAACTTTAAAATAACATATAATATAATATTCCCACTTAAAAAAGTCTAAAATAAATTAAAAAAATGATAAATAAAAAGAAAATTTACCTATGATAAATTTCCCAGACACCCATCTTTGTTTGATGACATCAGATGGAATGAAATTGAATATGAAATGGGACAATTTCATGTTGGAAGGTTTTATATGAGTGTTTGATTTAAATTTTTTTTTGTAATCATGCTGACTTGCTAAATAATTCCCTTTATTTTCAATAATATGAAATTTATATATCATATAACACAATGCTTCATGTAGAATAGTTTTTCACTTTGTTATAAGTTGTCTTCCACTAATTTTTTCATGACTGGTTGTTTCCTACAAATTTTAATTGCACTCATAGGTTTAAAATAATAGTGTAGATAGTGATAAATAAATTGAATTGAATATTTATTTTAATAATGGTTGATGTAAATTGAATTTTGATATATATTGTCATTAGGATTTCGAGAAATGTTGAAATAAACAAAACAAATGTTGGTTAATAAGATGTATGAATACTCAAAGGTATGTATAGTGTCACAGGAACTTCAAAGGAATGTGCATTTTCATGAGATATAGAAGTATTATTTATAGTATGTGTAACAACTTAATTACAGTAATATACTATGTGAGATACAACGTACATCTTTGGATGCATACTGTATATATTTATTCATTGTAGTAATATAGTTTGTGAAAATTACTTCAGATGTGTACATGTGAAACAAATATCAATCAAGTTTACCGTTTAAAAATCCATTTCATAGGTAGTTGTGTGCAGTAATATACTCATAGAGTATGCATAATTTAAATTTTTCACATATTGTATGCAATAAAGAGATGTATACTGGACATATCTATTAATTACAAAAATATATTACCATAATTAATCTAATTACTATAATATATTATCATAATTAAGCTAATTATAGTAATATAATCTATAGTAATAGAAATATTCAAACTGGTATGCACAATAAATTCTTATTCACATGTATATTGTACATATCTTTTGGTTTCAACTGCAATTAAGTGCAACATGCATAGTTACTTTTTTTCTTAATCAACTACATGTGAATTTCCAACGTGCTTTACCATCCCACCTATTGTTCATATTCATATTTATATCCATTTGCTCTATGAATTACATGTATGCATACTCTATGAGACAAAATTCATGACTTAATATATTCATATAAATTTTGGTGAGATACAATGAATGCAGTAATATACTCTGTGAGATACAATTTACATTTTAGTAAGATTCAATATATTCCTATACATTTCAGTGAGATGCAATATATTACTATACATTTTAGTGAGATTCAATATACTCTGTGAGATATAATGCGTGTGGTATTAAATATATGAGATACTATATATGAAATAATATATATATATATATATATATATATGTATTGTGAGACACAATGTATTTAGTATTAAATCTGTGAAATACAATACATTTTAGTGACATATAGTGTATGCAGTATTACATTTATTCATGCTCTGTGAGATACAATATATGCAGTAATATATTCCTTTACATTTCAATGAGATGCAATAAATTTGTGAGATACAATGTATGAAGTAATATATTTCAGTATATTTTAGTGAGATACAACGTATGTAGTGTGGTATAATGTATTCTTTATGAATACAATGTATGTACTGAGATATAATTTATGCAATTGGATACATTCCAAAGAGATACAATGTATTTTCTATAAATACATTGTTAGTTCATGTGCTCTATCAATCTTTCTAAAAAAAATGTTAACATATTTAGTACTATTTCAATTGTTTTTCTTAAATTTCATACATGCAATACATAATTATAACATACATCTGTTAGTGTACAGTACAATTCAAAGAGTCACATTATAATGATTAACTAATTAGAAAACATATATAAACAACATGCTTAATACAATGTATACCATAACTTAGATTTTAGTATTTATAATTGTCGATGTAAATATATAATATCTAACTCACATTTTCATCAATAAAGATTAAATCAATGACTTATATTTAATCTTAAAAATTTGATGACTTCTCCAACCACATCTGAATGATGTGTGCTTCAATTTTCAATGTTTCATAATCTTCAATAGAAATTTATCATAATTGAGTATCCCAATGAGCCATTTTTAATAAATTTCATTAATAATGAAAACAATAATTTTTTAGTAAATATAGAATCATTATGAAATGAGTAACATAGAATAAAAAATACGTTAAACCAATAAATTTTTATAAAATGTAATAGTCAAAATTTCTTTATACTTAATGTCAGTTTTGAAAGATTTATTTATAAAAAATATTAGTTGTATGCCTCAATGCATGCCTCAATGGTTAGTTCTCATTATCACATATCAGTAATTTCAAACCTCTCTTGTTTTTACTCTGGATATTTCTACATATAATTGACCCTGACAAAAAATAGTTTATTGTAAGTATATTCCAACAAAATAAGGATATTGTCCTTAAATTATTTTAATAGTCACTGAAAATGAAATAGTTAAAGGATATTATCCCATTTAAAGATTGAATGGACACCTATAATTTGAATGATTCATATTTACTCTGGTTATGAAAGTAAGTTTTCGGAAATGAGTGCCAATTAGAATCTGAGCTCTGATTACATGATCTCCCAAATTCATGACTATTAATCGCATTCCATTACAAAGTCCATAAGATTAGTCTACATTTCCCATTAAAATAATTGGTACCCCTTCTTTGAGAATTAATTTATGACATGTAAAACCAGAGATATTGATTCTATTTAAAATGTCTAGGTTATATATGTTCTCTAGTGTGTCTCTATCTATATTTTCTTGGCAGACTGAATCAAAATTGATATAGACATTCTCACATAATGAATGATAGCATGAAATCATTAAATTGCTAGAAAACATCACCTGTTGGTGATAAAATAGCTTGTTCTTTTATGTATATTGGATCATTGTACTTCATAGACAAAGATGTGTATGTGATTTGAATAATAACATCTACTATGAATTATAATGCAGTAAGTAGACAACCTTCTGGAATGTGAATTTCTATCTCATCGTCTGCTTGAACACCAAGCATTCCATCACCTATTTGCATAATCCAACATGAAAAATATTTGAGTTCAAAAGAGGCCATAGAGTTATTAGAGTAAAGTACTATCATGTTCATAGTGAGGTTAATAACATGATAATGTTTCCATAGATAATAGGAATTTAGACTTTCAAATACTATATTTCTTCTATTCCCACGATGAAAAATAGATAAAATATACTAAAAATATTCACCAAAGATAGTTAATTTCCATAAAATGATAGATAATAAGCATGCAATATTTTTTTGACATTATGTCCCTCAAGGTATGATCTAAAGATTCAAAGAAATATTTGTGTACCATCGGTGCCTCATCCCAAATAATTAATTTTTTTCATTGTAAAAGTTCAACTAATTCACTTCCTTGTTGTACGTTTCAAGTTGATTTACCTATAACAATAAATTGAATACAAAATTGAGAGTGTGTTGTTCTCCCACCAGGAATCAGCAATAATTTTATTCCACTTAATGCTACAACAAGTAAAATATGGCCCTATGAGTGAGGTTTTGGCATTATTATTTTCCATAATAAATTTTTATTTGTGCCTCCATATCCATTTAAAAAGAAAACACCTCTGGTGGGAATGTTTGATTCATTAATAATTGTGGTTTTCAAATTTTATTGTTCATTGGTAAATTTTCTAGGTATAATAGAAAATTATTCTCAAAGTATTTCCTTATTATAATGTTTTTATAATGAAATCAATTTATTTCCAATGAATGTAGTAAATGAATGTAGAAGAGGCATAGGAGGATAATCATTCAATGATCATTCGTGGGAGTGAAGCATGTTTTAAATATCCAATAATAAATATTGTTGTAGTTGATGATCTGTGAGATGTATTTCTGTTATCATAACATCTTTTTAGATATGAATAAAATATGTATTTCAGAAATATTTTCTATTAAGTAAGGGAAGAAAAAATAGTTTCAGTGAAAGGCTTAAGATATTGAAACAGGATAAAGTAATAAATTTAAATTTCTAAGAATGAGTTAGTTATTTCAAACAAAGTAGTATGATTTGGTTATAACATATAGTTTGTAATTCTATGAATGAGTTAGTTATTTATTTTAAAAACAATAAAATAGCACTTGAATTTCTAATAATAAATTATTTTCAAAAAAAGTATGTAAAAGGTTTATAAAATCCAATTATACTAAAAGTAGTAGTGGGCATACAGTTTGTAACTCTACAAATTATTTAAATAAATGTTAATTAAAGTCTCTATGGAAAAAAATATACCTTCTCAACATAGAATTAATGACAATTATAGTAGTATGAAGAAAAAAATAATTTTTTTCATATCATTAGTGTTTATACCTAACATAAAACATATTCACAAAGTAGTAAGTTAAATAATTAATATATTTGATTACAATAAATAAATATTTTAATAAAACTATATATTTGAAGGTTAAATTATAAAATTTTCATGATTTAAATGAATATTTATTGCACTAGAACCATTCTAAAACCTAAGAGGATACATTTCACAATACATTAAATGCATACAATTGAATGAACTTTGGGAAAGATAAATGGATATTCTATGTTCAGTTATTTAGATAAATAAAAAATAGTATTAATATAGTATATGTACTAGAAGTGTATTGGTTGTATTATTAGAAATACAATAGGAAATATTTTAGAATTTATGCAACATGAAAATAACATGTTACGTTGATTATTTCAGATGAAAACATAGATATTGACTATATATAAACAAGAGTAAACATATACACAACAACACTAACTTTTGAATAAGAATACCTGTAGAAATTTAATATTGTGTAGTGTATACACAATTTTATGTGTTATTGTTAATGCCCTAAATTAATGAAAAAATGAGAAGAATGTGAAAATGGGAACTCTTTTTGTTATGTAATTTAGAGTTATGTCATAAGTAAATATAAAAAGGATAAAATAACACAGTAATATAAAATTCATATACATTTGAATTGTAAAATGTTTTATTGTATATATTTAATATCTTTAGAAAATAATTTCCAGCTGCTACTCCATAAATGGTCTAGTCATGAAAATGTGTTTGAGAATAATAAGTTAAAAAAAGCCTCTATAAGGACTTCCTCATTTCAAAAATTGAAGTCTCTATAATATCCCCCTATGAATTATGTATCATCACTAAGTAATAACAAAGAATAGTAGACTTCATAGAATGTGTGATGGATGATATTATTGATATCCAAGATATCATTAAAATAAGTTGGACCTCTAACTTTAATGAGAAAAAGTCTAAGATAATATAACTCTCCAATTGTGGGAGGAACATAATTCAATATACCAATATAAAATCCTCACTTTCTAGGATATCATATTCATTCTTGATTTTGGTAAATAAATTTTGTAGGAAATTCAGTATATGTGAGATGTAGTGATTTAGGGTAAGTTTTGTTTTCTTTGAACCAAGTGGTGAACATTGTTTAGGTGATTTTTATTTTTGATATAATTTCATCAAGATTGGATCCATTTGAATAAGTTGTGTTTTGTTCACAATGAAAATGGAAGTAAAATATCTTAATTGGGGGAAATGTGAAATGGATTTCATAACCGTATATTCTCTAAGAATAATCACACAGTAGAATATATCGACCATCATAGTAAATTTTTATCTCATCTACCTATTTTTAACCTTCCACTATATTTTTTGTTCCATATAGAGAATATGTGACTTAGTCATGACCTTTTTTGATGTATTTAAATAAATACTTTATTGAACGTAATTGATTATATGTTTTAATATTGAGGTGAGCTTGGTATTTAACCAAAAGAGTTGAATTATAAGGGAAACATAATGATTGTCTGGTTTAACACCATTTTTTGATATCGTTCGACCTATTTCTCATCTTATGTATGTAGAATATCCATCCTCATCCAAACATGAATACTAATTTTTTTTTTCAAGAAAGGTAATCATGGGGTATCAGCACCACATGGTCCATGAATCATGTACTTTTATAAACATTCATATAGAATTGGTTACTCTATTTTATCAGCTATTTCTATTAAAAGTATCAGATTTATATAATAATGTATTGATATTTTATATTTAGATTCAAGGAATACAGGTATATGAACATGATACAGACCATGTTTTTGAAATTCAATGGTGTGTACACCTGCATAAATAAGTATATCAATGTTGCTTGTATTTCTTTTTTAAAAATGCTGCAATGATATATTACAATGACGTTAAAGATAACAAATGATACATGCTTGATACTTTCCAAAAAGAAACCCATCTTTTAAATATTCCATTAAATGGTCAAAATTGACATTGAAAACCCTTGATAATATTTTGTATACAATCCGCTGTATGGAGGTTCTGACTTTTAAGAAAATGTGTAATGTCAGGATAACATGTGTTTCATGTGAAAGTGAGGAAGGAATATAGATAGCCAACATAGTTACAAATTTTCATTGCATCATGATAATTTTGAATCATGTATCATAGTCTACCTATGAAAGATAAAGGAAAAATAATATGTTTTCTGTAAGCTGTACCATCACACTCACCTCTTAGGTAAGCTTCTTGCAATCAACTATATAACTCAACTCTTACTTGTTTTTTTATTAAATGTAATGAAGTAAAAACGTTGATATTCAACCATTGTACATGAATTAACTACAACCTGTTGTAAAATTAATCATGAATGTAAGAGTATCACATGTTGATTTGGTCTGAATTGAAGTTAGAATAAAAAGTACTCACTCATTGTTACTTTGTGAACTTTTGAAGTTATTGAAGATGAATTATGATAAAAATAATTATAATAACCATATTTACAAGTGAAAAATATTATGGGATATTACAATTGAATATATTGATGATGAAGTTAATCTATAAGTTTCATTTCACCTGATCGTGTTTTTATGATGATATCTCTCTCCTCCTCAGCATCTTCAATATCACAAAATATTACCATAAAAATTTCCGATGATGTTGTAAGGTTGTATGTATGTTAATCTAATCCCCTTCATCTAATTATCCTTAGATTCAACTTTGGGATAGAATTTTAGTGAATAAATTCCTTAAAGTTCTTGATGTTTCAAAGGATCTAATAACATCTGAGATGGGGGGGGGGGGTTGAATCAGTTATTCACTTTGATAAGTTTCAATACTTTTAAAAAAATTACCCCTATAAGTTGTTAAGTTATATTTTCTTATCATATTTTTATAAATAATCATGCATGAAAAATTAGGTAAGAAAGTAAATCACACAAGATTTACAAGGCATGGCCTTAGTGTGAGAACATACATCCTTATCATTACCACTCCTGTGGGTCTATGGAAGTCCATTATTATGAATTAGTGAATAGAACTTGTGTCAAATCCCATTAGTCACCTTCTATCTCCCGATATGAAAGATTATACCGACTCCTATCAGTTATCAAAGTTTCTTAAAAAAATTGATCAAAAAAAGAATAATTCTTTGTTCAATTTTCTCCACACAAATATCACTCTAGATCTGATTTTTTTGGATCCAATTTTCTCAATCTAATGAGGTCAATACGATTCTCCCTTAATAAATCTGTGCTTCTCAAATTCAACTAAAATTCTCTGTATGATCTTCCTCAGTACGATTAAATTAATATGATGGACTTAATATGATGAACCCATACTTAGTATGAAAAACAAAAACTCTGCTCAAACATTCAATACGATCTTCTCAAAACAGTGTTTCTCAATATGATTCTCTTGTCTGGTAAATAAAACCTTCAGGTGTCTGATCTTCTTCAGAAATCTCAATTCAGAAAGAACTTTCACTCTAATTCTTCATCAATCATCCTTTTATGCTTATATAAAAGTTAAAATTAATGAAAGATCTGAGAAACTATTTATAGGAAACTCAAAAAATAAAAGCATGAAGCTCGAAACCTTTACCAACTTCCTCAAATTTCAAAAACTCGAAAAAACACTTAGATTTGAACTTCAAATTCAACTTCTTAAATCCTCCACTGATTTATCCAAGATTTATAAAAAATTGAATTTCAAGTTTGAACTCTTCAACTATTTATATAAAACTTTTGGAATCTTCTTTTTAAGTCATCTTTGTAATCATCTCATTATGACTTCCATTTCTTTTTTAGATCATTACGATTTGTTTCCTTCTCAGCTCTCTATTTCTTTATCATCTCATTACAATTTATATTTCATTCTCAGATCATTATGATTTGTTTCCTTCTTAGCTCATTACAATCCCCTTCATTATCAACTCATTACAATTTCTATTTCTTTCTCATCTCATTATGATTTCTATTTATTTCTCAGCTTATTGTGATTTTTTTTCTTTCTCATCTCATTACGATTTTAATTTCTTTCTTAGATCATTACGATTTATATTTTTTTATTGGCTCATTATGATTTCTATTTCATTATTATCTCATTACTATAGAATTATTAACTCTAAAAAATTTAAATTCTTCAAACTTCACAAGCTTTAAACATTATGACATATTGCAACTTCTGAGTTCGGTACTTCTAGAAACGATAAAATATTTACAATTCCTCAATTTCTTTAAAATATTTTATCCTGAGTATGTTTTATGATTTATGAGAACATCATGATTAGAAAATCATCATCAAACTTATTTATAATTTTTTGAACTTTCTAACTCCTGACTTCACTATATTCAACAAACCTCTTCAGTGTCATTACAAATTCCATTCTTAAAAACATCAAAACCTGAGTTCAAAAACCCATTTCCAGAAAACAAAAAACTTTTCTCCCACTTTATGTTTGGGTTTGAAAAGTCATAAACTTTGAACTTTCTTATAGAACTCATTATGATGGACTGGGTTCGATTCCTGAAAAACAAAAACTGCCTTACTCAAAAAGGATGGTTTTCAACAAATATAAAAACATTGTTAAAATAATTTATCACAAAGGTTCTTCAATCCCACCATTTGGATTTGTTGAAAAATATTGTTAAAAACATTTACAACTATGAGAATTTTTCACAACTCAACTTTTATAAACAACTCAAGTTTTTTTACTTTTATCAAAACATATCCATTCTCAAAAGAGAGTGTATTGACACCACACTACTGTATAAAGTAATGTTTTTGAACGAATAACATCCCTTAGTGGAAATTAAATTTTGAGGAAATGTAAAGATAAACCCCCTCACTTTTATCATTTCATATGACTTTTCATTTTCTCTCCCACATTTTATGATAAACACAACTTCATATTCATAAAATAAAGATAAGTAAAAACTTCTTAAAGTGTACAAAGTTGTTAATTTCTCCCCCCATTGTCAACATAATCCAAAGCATGGTGGGGGTTCTTCCTTATGAAGTTTTCATGACCCCCTCACTCCAAAGATTCCCCTCTTGAGCTATAAATGAATGAAGACAGATAATGACCCCCAATTCCCACCTTCAGTAGGCCCCAGGGTGATGACCATCACCAAGGGTATAAAATCTCATGAAATGGGAGGCATTTCCCTTTTTATAAGAAACCCAGATTGGGAGATAAGATGGTTCATCCCAAAACAACTCCAATATATATATATATATATATATATATATATATATAAGAAATCCAAAACCATACCACATTCATGTTTAAAATATAACTATTACAAAACTAAAGTCTACAATGTAAATACCAAAAAAAAGGCTAAGTAGCGACATAACAACTATCCTGAAGTTCGAGATAGTAATGCCCATCACGGTCCATGTAGTCCTCTTGGAAACTTGAATGTAGTTTTATATACATAGTGTGAGCATACAAGTATACTTAGTAAGAAAAAACCAAAGTCTCTCATGCACAAGTGGAAGAAGCATAATAATACCTCGGTGAGAAAATGACATAAACCAAAAAAACCTAGCAAGGAATACTACCCATCCAATGCTCACCAAGGAAAACTCACCAAATAATGCAATACAAGTAATCTAATATAGTAAGCACATTGATATTTGGGTACTCCACAGTGCTTCCCACTGGTTAAATTCTCATTCCCTAATGACAAACGTCTCGACGCTTCCACACTCTTCCACAAGCCCCAGGTCACAACCCATCCACACACACTTGGGCCTTAGATATAGTCCTAAAACCTCAGAATATGAAGCTCACCACTTCCCACCAACATGCACTTGGGCCACAACCATACCATATCCCACTCGCAGACACCTGGTCCATAACCATACCACATCTCGAAGACACTTGGTAAGAGCACCACATATTATCCCATAGACACCTAGGAAAGCATACCTCGCTTTCAGACACCTGGGCCTCACAAGCACACCCCAACCTGCCGAAAGAATCTTAGGCTAAAAATTCCTAGAAGAGGGAGTAGGAATAGCCAATAATTATCCATACATACTCCCACCAGGATGTTGGGAAGGGTCACCCTCCCCTATGACAATGGGGGTGTTCAGAACATAGTGCTCATCTAAGGTGGGGTTCATATAGAAAACACAAGAAAAACATAGGTATATATATTTAGTATTAAAAATTCAAGCCTAACCTATGAGTTCTTCCCAAATAAACAACTAGAACACAAAACTACCTTTGTTACTACCTTTAAATTCACAACTACACAATAATCCACAGTTCAATTTATTACCCCATCCAACTCATTTAACCAAATATCATTCTTTATTAAGAAAACATATTTACTCATTTTATCCCTACGTGAGAAACTACCAATCATATCACACAATAAGCCAAAAAATCATAAACTACGTAGAGGAAAAATAACCATTTTAAAGAAACTCACTTCATATTTTCACTATGTTTAACACCCATACGAACCACTACCATCGTTATTCTTCAAAGTCATTCCTCCCAATAAATTCTCTCAACAAGAAAACCCCCAACTCATAGTCAAACTTAGCAACACATCTCATCACAACAAAACCCGATAGGCCCACTGTATAACAACACCACACCCATCACACCCGGTAACATAAAAATAGCACAGACCAAGTCTACAACCCCTTGGATCAAACACTACTCATGCATTCCACAATCAATCAATCTCTCAGCTTGATATTCCATTACACCACCCATATCACCCCACCTTAAAGTCGTGATCTCAACATCAGCACCACACAACAACACAAGACACAAGACAGAACAAAACCACATAAAGCAAAGTGTCACTCTAGACAAAGTAGAGTGTATTTATATTTAACAAGCACTCATTCTTTAATTACACTTTGATAATTCAGGGGTTATCAGAGAAAAACATTGACCCTAAGGAGCCAATTTATTTAACCATGTATACGTGGTTAAGAAATTTCATATATACATAGATTTTAAACACATGATAAAAAAAAGTCATCACAATTCATCCCTAGTGCACAAACAAAGAACACCAATGACCATGATTTTCATACATCCCATAAAACTCACCATATCAACAAAATAGAAGTATGAATCACTTTTTCCCATCCCCTATTTATTAATTTAAAGCCGATTCAATTATCTTTATTAAATTTTGATTCAAATACCCTCACATGAGAAACATTCACACACCCACCGCGTATGAAACACAAATAAGAGGAATGAAGTGATCCCTACCTCAACAAATGGATGATCGACACCTCCTCCTTGCGCTAAACAGGGGTGTGCAAGGCTCTATGGAAGCACAATCTAAGGGTGCAACACAGATGCATGGATCCTCAGGGAAGAAAGGTTCTGGGGATGCTTGGTAATAAAATTAAAGGGAAAATCACAAGAAATAAAGTTTATCAGCTTTAGAAAGGCCACATCCTATATCAATAGAAGTAATAATTTTACAATCCATTAAGTTGGATCATGATCAGGAATACACATTTTGACTATCTAAGGACCTATCGAGCATTAGGGATTTAAAGATATATTTTACTTCCTTTGAAACGGCTTAAAAAATACTTAAACATGGTTTTAAACTCATTTTATGTTAAATAAAACTTTAAAGGGGAGAATTTGGAAAAACTAGGAAAATATGGAAATTTTAAAAAATGGTCGAAATGACTCATCGTTAGGTGCGTCACCGTCGTGAGTAACCAATGGGTGTGTCATTGATGGATTAATCACCATTGGATGAGTCACTGGTGTAAGCAATTGGTGACGAGAAACTGATGGCGAGTCACCATTTGGCGAGTCAACATTCAGTGAGTCACCGTTCAGTGAGTCACTATTAGGTGATTCACCATTCGGTGAGGCACAGTTCGATGAGGCACCATTCAGTGATCGACTGTTTGGTGAGTCACCATCGTGACTCAACATTGTAACCCATCGTTAGCGACTCACCATCAGCAACTCACTGTCAGTGAGTCACCGTTTCAAGTCACCAAAACGACTCACCATTGGGAGACCTAACTTCGTCACCTACTGGTGGATGATTCACTGTCAGACGAGCTACCATTGGAAAAACTATATTTTTTAAAAACTCTTGAAATGAGCTACCATGACCTCCCAAAACTCCCCAAACACCATATTTTCATGAAGTAATGAATCGAGGAGGTCCAAGACATTACATCAGATACCTCTCAAACTATTATTGTCCTCAATATTTTAAAACCAACCCAAAAAATAAGGGTCCAAACAACCACCCCGTAAGATACCTCTCAAGGATCTTACTATACTTGAAAGACTACTACAGTTTATACATCCCAAGGGCCGACAATAAACCACCCTTTGTTGTTCAAAATTAAGAGTGATACCTCAACATCCAAGATCACCTAATCTAACATGTACTACACCAAATAGCGATAAGACACAACACACAAGCAATAAAAGATACATTGTTCGGACATATGAATTAAAGAATTCCTTCCTCCATGTCAAGATACTATCTGCTCTGGGAGACACTAACTCTCCCACATGGGTTTAATCACATATCAATTAATGCATCTCGATTAGGAATCTAGTCTTTCCCTTTCCAATGTCAGGAATTTATCACACATCACGAAATAAGGAAACAACTCATCTCACAATAAACAATGTTCAAGCATTACATTACAAAGGGAAACACAACAAGGAAAATCTCAAAACAACTTTGGGTATTAGGAACACATTTTCATCTCCCTTTACCAAGTACTATCTTCTAGGCCACCATGCCTCCACAATACCTTAACCAAGGGAATGGTCTATCCATGCAGGACCTTCTCCCGATGATCCAGGATCTCTACTAGCCTCTCTATGAACATTGCATCATCTTCAACATCCAAATCTCCCCAGTCAATGGAATGAGATTCATCATGAATATAACAACGAAGATGGGAGATATAAAATATGCCGCGGACCTTCTCCAACTACAGTGGTAGCGCCAACTAGTATTCCACGTTTCCAAATCACCCCAACACCTCAAAGATTCTAATGAACCTAGGAGAAATCTGACTTACTCTATCAAACCTCTAATTCCCATATCGAGGGGAGACCTTCAAGAACACGTGGTCCCTAATCTCAAACTCCAAGGGCCTCCCCATATGATCATTATACGACTTCTTCTGGTCCTGTGCTGCTTTCATCCTCTCACGAACAAGATGAACCTTCTCTATCATTCTCTTCATGAACTTGGGACCAAGATTAGTTATCTCCCCAACCTCTTCCCAGCATAAAAGAGAAAAACATAGTCTTCTGTACAAAGCTTCAAATGGAGCCATACCAATGGAAGAGTGATGGATAATATTATATGAAAACTATACCAAGGGAAAGTGTCACACTCATGGTCCATGAAGGTCCAAGACACATACCCACAACATGTCCTCCAACATTTGGATGGTCCACTCTGTCTGCCCATCTGTATAAGGGTGGAAATCAATACTGAGGTGTAATTTAGTGCCAAAAGCATACTGCAATCCCTTACAGACTAAGAACATCTCCACAGAATCTGATTAAATCCATAAATATTTCATCCCATTTCCACTTAGGGACATTTAAGAGCTGCAATAAACCACCAGGTACATGATGCTCATCTTTTAAGTGTTGTCACACTAAACACTTCTCCACAAACTCTGCCACTTTACTCTTCATACCGGCCCACCAAAACTACTCCCTCAAGCCACGGTTCATTTTATAAATTCTTGTGTATTCCATTAAAGGTGATATATGAAACTCACATAGGACTCCCTCATGCATCACCACTAGAACAAACAACATTCCACATAATATCATCCAATTTTGACCATCCTCTATTCATCCCTTTATAGAATCACCCTGGTTGATGTGATCTCACATCAACTCTACCTTCGAGTTTCCCCACCGAGACACCTCCAACTATTTCATCAGTGTAGACTACACCATCATATGAAATAGATATCATTTTACACCATCTATTCCTCCATCTAAGTGAAAGGAGACCAACTCCTCCATCACCTTATGTGCATATAAAGATTCTCTAACTACCTCCTTCTAAAAATTCCTATTCAAATCATTATCCACAACATTTCCCTTTCTTGAGGTGTAAGATATATCAAAGTCATAGTCCTAGAGAAACTCCATCCACCTCCATTGTCACAAGTTCAGATCTCACTGGGAAAAGATATACCTCAATCTCTTGTGAGCTGTGAAGACCCAAAAGTGATCCCCAATGAGATAAATTCACCACAACTTCAGCACCAACATGAACGCCTCTAGCTCAAGATCATGGGTGGTATAATTACGTTAATGGGGACATAACTGCTTAGACCCATAAGATATCACTCACCACTATTTCATCAGCATGAATCCCAAAACCATATGGGAAGCATCACAAAAACACCTTGAACATCACCCCTTCCTCGGGAAATCGGAGCACCGGAGCACTGACCAATTTTACCTTCATATATCTGAATACTTCCTAACACTGCTCACTCCAGAAAAAATCCTGGAACCTTCTAGTTAGAGTTTTCAACATGGATTCAACTCAAAAGAAATCAGGTACAAACCTCTAGTAATAGCCTACCAGACTGAGAAAACGGTGAACCTATACAACATTTTGGGGTGCTTTCCATGAAACAACTGCCTCAACCTTTGACGGGTCCACTACAATACCCTGCTGAGACACCATATGTCCAAGGAAGTGTACCTCTCTTGTCCAGAACATACTAGAGCTGGTGATGTTGAAGAACCTCCAAGATAGTATTAAGATTCTCAGTATACTCCTCCTCTAACTTCAATTAGATTAGGATTTCATTGATGAATACGTATACAAAATGGTCTAGGAACTTATAGAAAAGGAATTTCATGATCCCCATGAACACAACTGGGGTGTTTGTAACACCGAATGACATAACACGGAACTCGAAGTTCCCATACCTGCACCTGAAATCATTCTTCGGGATATCACCCTCCTTCACCCTCATTTGGTGATATCCAAACCATGAATAGATCATTGAGAACCAACTTTCTCATATTAGTAGGTTGAAAAGATAATCTATCCTCAGGAGAGGGTAAAGATTCTTGATCGTTACCGGATTCAACCTCCGATAGTATATGCACAACCTCAGACAACCATATGCATTTTAACAAACAAGAGTGGATCACCACACAGTGAAAAACTTGGCCAAATAAAACCCTTCTACATCAGATCATCTTTCTGAATCCTCAACTCCCACAGCTCTGAAGGTGCCATCTGATAAGGAGCCATCGAAATAAGATAAGCATCAGTCGGTAAGTCTATCATGAACTCAACATCACGTTGAGGGAATATAGTCACAACCTACTTAGGAAAAACATCCAATAACTTCCCCAAAATTATAGTAACCTCCTACATCATAGCATCTTCTGATTCTACTGATAGCTCATCCAATAAGAAAAGTAGAGGATAGACATGCTGACCGCCCACCTGATTTCTCCGCTCACTAGTGAAGTTCATGTTGACCATCTATGTCTTAAAACATGATTCTTCTCCATAATAATTTGGTAAAAACATGCATAGAGTAACACCAGTCGATTCCAAGGATGGCATCGTATAGTTGCATCTATAATAGGAAATGATCCCCAAGGGACTGATGCAGTCTCATCATTAGCCTACATCCCCGGCACACATCAACCAAGATGGTCTGACCTCTGACTAGTGTACTCATCACCAGGGGCATGGGAAGTCTCTCCACATATAACCCTAGAGAATGGGCTATAACGGGTGTATCAAAGGAGTTTGAAGCTCCTGAATCAAAAAAAGAACATGAAAGAGTACTGAACAAACTGATTGTACCTCGAATGATCTTTGACCCTACTAGGACTGCTTCCTTTTCAGCATATAACTTACCATGACTAGATCCACTTCCCCTCTACTAACAACCACCTCTTTTACCACACCCAATTCAAGGTCCCAAAGGAACACCATAAGGTCGGCCTCTACCTACTCCTTCTCCCCTCGGTGGAGTGTGAGCTTATTGTCCGTGCTACTGGAACTTCCCTACCATCAACTACTGCTAAGGCGGGCGCTGGACCTACCTACCACCACCATATGAAGCTCTAAAATCCATTGGGACATATCTCTGAAGATGGTCATAGGTTCCACAAATGAAACACCTTAGTCCCAAGTTCATGGGAAAATTACATAGACCTGAATGCTAAAACGAGAACTACTGAGGTCGACACCCCCACTGAACTGAACCTATAAGGCTCTAGTTCCCGAGGCCTACCATTGGTAGATTTTTCCTTAGAATAACCCCATTGGATCCCCTATCGTGGTAAAATTCCTCACAAGTTCATCCTCTCAACTACATATGCCTTCTTTTGGTCCTCCAAGTATGTCGGTAAGGTAAAGGGAGTAACCACGTACTGGAGAGAAGAAATAAGTGCCTTCTCTGAGCATCTCACATGAGAATCCTCATCTAGAAAGAGATCTGGATAAAACTAAATGTGATCCATGAACTTGATCCTCGGATTTCATACTAGCATAATCCCATTCTGGAGCAAGAGTGACTCCTACCTTTTCTCAACCTTCATGGTGGATGAAAGAAATTTCACTCAAAACTCCTTCTTATAGTCAGCTCACAAAACATCAGCCTCTTTCCTCTCTCCTAGGTACAACATCCAACACTGAGGTATATCTCACTAACTATGGATCAATTCTAGAGTAACCTAGTACTCTGTCAGAGCCCGAATAAAACTAAAGGTGATCACAGGCTCCTTGATCCATCTCTCCATCTCCATATCTGAAATGCTACCCACATAATTTCCCAGAGTCTACCGCTGGAAAGCACATAACATCTTCTTACACTGATCATCCTCTTATACTTGATAAATCCTCCATCGATCGACTGGGTTAGCCTATTTTACCTCCACTTCCTATACTACACACGGTCAATGAATGGGTTCCATAGCTGAAAAGGTGAATAAGGAATTACTAAGCTTGAGTAGTATAGAATTTTCTTTAAGATTCATTTAATTAATTTAACTCATTTCTTTATCCATTTCAAATTTCCCAAAACTCCAAAATTTAAACTTGAACACAAGTCATTATGATGCATGTACCTTTCCTTGGTTCTCTACCCTATAAATGGTGTAGCCTCACTTGGTCATTCGGTAGGCTCAGAGTCCTTACATCGGATCACGGGGGGACCTAAAATCCTATGTCCTAGTTGGTCTTCCCTGGCCTATGTCATGTACCAAATTCATCTAACACTGTTTCTCTACCAATCCATGCAATCCTCACTATGCCTAACCTCAAACTCCATCTTATCTCTCAGCCATCAGCCATTGATACCATTCTATCACAACCACCTCCCTCCAAAGATGCCCCTCCTAAGCTGTCAATGAAGGAAGAGAGATAATGACCAATGAGTCCCACTACCATTAGTCCCTAGGGTGGAGAATAGAACCAAGAGTATAGAATCTCATTAAATGGGAGGCATTACCCTTTTTATAAGAAGACACGATCGAGAGATAAGCTGGTTTGTCCCAAAACAACTCCAAGACACACACACACACAAATATATATATATATATATAAGAAAGCTAAAACCATCCCATGTGCATGTTTAAAATATAATTATTACAAAACAAGTCATCAAAGTAAATACCAAAAACAAGCCTAAGTAGTGACACAACAATTATCCCCAAGTCCAAATTAGTAATGCCCGGCATGGTACACGTGGTCCTCTAGGAAACCAAAAAGCAGATTTATATACGTAGGGTGAGCATACAAGTATACTCAGTATGGAAAAAACCAAAGAATCTCATGCACAAGTGGAATAATCATACTAATGCCCCTGTGAGAAAACAACATAAACCAAAAACACCTAGCAAGAAATACTATCCATCCAATCCACACCAAGACACACTCACCAAATAATGAATGTCAAGTGAAGTAACATAATAATCACATCAATGTTTGGGTACCCCACACCACTTCCCACTGGTTAACCACTCATACCCTAATAGTAAATGTCCTGGTGCTTCCACACTCTTCCATAGGCCCCACGTCACAACCTTCTCTTGCACACTTGGGCCTTAGAGCTAGTCCCACAACTTGGGCATATGAATCTCACCACATCCCACTTGCATGCACCTGGGCCACAACAATACCACATCCCGCCCATAGACACCTGGGACACAACCATACCACATCCAGAAGACACCTGGGAAGAGAACCACATCCCATACCATAGACACCAAGGAAAACATACCTTTCCCGCAGACACCTGGGCCTCACAAGTGCACAATAACCTACTTGAAGAATCTTGGGCTACCAATTCCTAGAAAATAGAGCAGAGAAGAGCCAATAACCATCCATCCATCCTCTCATCTTGATGTTGGGAAAAGTCGCCCACCCCTGTGACAATGGGAGTGTTTGGAACATAGTTCTCTACTAGGGTGGGTTATGTATAGAAAACACAAGGAAAATACAGGTATATATATTTAGTATCAAATACTCAAGCCCAACCTATGGTTTATTCCCAAAAAAACAACCATCCTACAAAACCTCCTTTGCTACTGCCTCTAAATGCATAAGTACACATCAATTCCCAATTCAATTCAGAACCCCAGACAAATCATTTAACAAAATATAATTCTTTATTAAGAAAACCCATTTATTCATTCCATCCCAACCCGAGAAGGTACCAACCATAAAATGAAACAATCCACATAACATAAAACATGTAGAGGAAAATAACCGCAGTAAAAGAACTCACTTCATATTTCTACTTCATTTAACAAGCATACCAACCACTACCATCACCATTCTTCAAAGTCATTCTTCCTAATCCATAATATCATTAAGTAAACCCCCAAATCACAGTCAAACTCAGCAATACATCTCATCACAACCAAACTTGGAAACCCCACTATATAACAACATCACACCCATCACACCCAGTAACATAAACATAGCATAACCTGATCCTGCAACCCCACAACTCAAACACTTCCCATCTATTCCACAATCATCCAATCACTCAACCTAAGATTCTATTACACCACCCATATCACCCCACCTTAAAGTCGTGCTCTCAACCTCAGCACCACAGAACCACACCAAACAAGGCAGGGCATATTTAGATTTAGCATACTCCCATTATTTAATTCCACTTTGATAATTTAGGGGTTATCATAGAGTATGTTTGATCACGAGGCATCAATTTATTTAACCAAGTATAAGTGGTTAATAAATTTCATATATATACAACTATTCAACATATGATCAACAAAAACCCCTCACAAGTCATCATTAGTGCACAAACAAAGACCACCAACGATCATAATTTTTAGTAGGCACATAGCCCATATAAATCAAAATAATAATAAGCAACAAAACAGAAGAATGTGTCACTTTTTCCCAGCCCTTGTTTATTGGTTTTAAGCAGATTCAATTTTATTTTTTAAATTTGGATTCAATTTCCCTCACATGGGAAAAATTTGTACACCCACCCCACATGATACACAAATAAGAGGGAAAAAGGGGTCCCTGACTCAAGAAACAGATGATCAACACCTCCTCTTTGCACCAAACAGGGGTGATTAAGTCTTCCGGGAAATTCAATCCAAGGGTGAAACACAGACGCACAGATCCTCAGGGAAGAAAATTTCCAGGGATGTTAGGTAGTAAAATTAAAGGGAAACATACAAATAAAAAATGTTCCCAAATTTAGAAAGACCATATCCTAAATCAACTGAAGAAATAGTTTAAAAATCCATTAAAACCAGATCATAATCAAGACTATACATTTTGACTATCTGAGAACCTCTCAAGTGTTAAGGATTTAATGATATATTTTACTTCATTTGAATGGATTAAAAAACATAAATATGGTTTTATACTCATTTTATGTTAAATAAAATGTTAAAGGGGTGAATCTAGAAAAACTGGGAAAATTTGGAACTTTTAACAAACTGTCGAAATGACTCACTGTTAAGTGAGTCCCGTCATGAGTCACTAGTGGGTGAGTCACCAGTGGATGACTTGCCACTGGACTAGTCGCCAGTGTGAGATACTGGTGACGAGATACCGATGTCAAGGCACCATTAGGTGAGTTGTCGTTCGATGATTCCCCATTCAGTGAGTCACCGTTCGGTGAGTTACTGTTCAGCGAGTCACCGTTCGGTGAGTCACCGTTCGGAAAGCTACTGTTTGTTGATTCACCGTCATGACCCACTATCAGTGACTAACCATTAGTGAATCACTATCAGTGAGTCACTGACATGAATCACCATTGGCATGACCTACCATTTCCACCTATCGGTGGATGTCTCACCGTTAGATGAGCTACTGTTGAAAAAATGGATTTTTAAAACACTCTTGAAATGACCTACCATGGCCTCCCAAAAGACCTAAAACACCATATTTTCTCAAATTAATAGACCGAGGAGGTCTGAGCCATTATAGAGATCAAGGAAGTCATCAAAGGATTCTGAACATGAATTTAAAGACTCAATTCCACATATCTTTCTTTTGCTATGGCTTTTGTAAAATTATTATCAATTTGATACATTGTTGAAATGTATTCCAGAATAACATCTCTAACAACAAATTTATATTTTATAAAGTTAAACTTTATATCAATTTTTTTTATATGTAATGTAGGATATGATTTTTTGAAAGATCAATTTCTCTCTGATTATCACAAACTATCTTCAATGGTTTTAAAACTTTCAATTTCAAGTATTCTAGCTAAACTTTTATCCAAAACATTTGAGTACAATCCTGAGTAGATGAAACATATTTGAATCCAACTATGCTAAAAGTTACTGAACATTGTTTCTTACTATACCAACTCACACAAAATTCACCCAAGAAAAATGTTTCTCTTGAAGTTGATTTTCAATCATTACATTCTCTATCCCAATCGACATCGATATAAACATGGAACATTATCTCCAAATTTCTTTTATATAACAACCCATGTGAAGTTGTTCCTTTGAAATATCTCAAAATAATCTTTTCTTCCAAAATTTAAAATTATTTTGGATTACTTTGATACCTGACACACAAATTCAAAACATAAAAAATATCAAGTCTTGAGGCTGTAAGGTAAAGTAAATTTCCTATCAGTTTCCACAAATTTTTCTAAATCACATTTTTTTCCGAATTCATCCTTACTCAACTTTGTACTAAAAGATATTAGAGTAGATACTTCTTTGGATTATACAATCCCAAAATTATTTAACCACTCTTAGGAATACTTTTCTTGAGATAAGAAAATGTATTTTTCCTTTTGTTGAACTTGTAATACATGTAAGAAAGTTAATTTTCCCAACATATAAATTTAAAAAAAATTCATTATTTACTCATAAAATGTTTTAAAAACATCTTCTCTATCACAGAAAAATATATCATCCACATAAACAACTATAATTCGAGTTATTTAAACAACATATTTCACATATAAGTTGTTTTTAACTTTTCCTCTTGAAAATTTCAACATTCTAAAACAATTTTCAAGTTCAGAATACCGTGCTCGTGGAGATTATTTCATCCCATACAAGTATTTCTTAAATTTTAAAACTTTTTTTTCATCATCATCATATAGAAACCCACAAGTTTGTTCAATGTAGACTTCTTCCTTAATATTAACATTTAAGAAAGATAAATTTATATCCATCCGATAAACTTTGTAATTCCGATGTGCAACCAATGAAAGAAAAATTCTAATAGTTTCTAGTCTTGAAACTGGGGAAAGAGTTTCTTAAAAATCCACACCTTCCACCTGTGAATAGCCTTTACAAACAAGCATGTATTTTTTTTCTTGAAACTTCTCTATGTTTATTCAACGTTTTTATATAAACACATTTCATTCTAATAACATTTTTATTTTCTGGCCTTTGAATAAGTTTCTATGTTACATTTTTCTCAATTTGATCCAACTTTTCATTCATCGAATCCACCCATTCATTTCATTGAATATCTTTTGAAACTAATTCCAGTTCAACTTTTGAGATAAGTGAAGTATGATTTTCTAATATCAGATTTTTTTATATAAACTGGAGCATTATAATTTCCAATAATATTTTCAGACTCAACATGTTTTTATAAGGTATGAAATTTCAAATTTTCTCTCCCAACTTCACATTCCTCAACACATGATTCATCTGAATCTTGATAAGGATGGTTTGACTTACTTTCACTATTTTTGGAAATCTCTAGTTTATCCTCCTCATAATTCTCAACAACATTTGTTAAGGGATTTGGATTTTCAATTACATTCACATCATATGAGTCAAAAAACTATTGTAAATTTTTGTTGCACCATTTGTAACTTCTTCAATTTGGTGAATAACCCATAAATGTACCTTCCTAAGCTTTCTCATATAACTTTCCTAGATCTAGATTTTTGAGTTTAACTAAACATGGACTTCCAAAGACCTTGAAGTATTTCAATGAATGTTTTTTGTTATTCCGCATTTCATAAGGAGTCATGTGGGATTTTGTTCTCAGAAAACATCTATTCTGAACATGTACAACTGTACTAACACCTTATTTCCAGTAAAAAATTGAAATTTTATATCTGGTTAACATACTTCTTCCCATTTCCACAAAACTTATATTATTTATTTCTACTACCCCATTTCATTGTGGAGTATAGAGAGCACTATACTAATGTTTGATACCATGCTTTATTAGATAAGTTTCAAAATTATTTCTTATGAATTTGATACAATTATCCGCAATAAACTTTTTAATGGAAACCCAAATTTATTTCTCAATATTTTTTCTAAATACGTTGATCATTTAAATAGCCTCTAACTTGTGATTCATAAACATGGTGTTTTTAACTGAGTGAAATAATTAATAAAAGTGATAAATTATAAATATCCTTTTGTTGATTGATGCTCGTCAACCTACATAAATCAGAATTAATAAGATCAAGTGGTATGGTAGATTGAATCTCAACTCTTTTATGACTTTTTTTTAGTAATATTCCCTTTTTGAAAAGTTACACAAACTTCTTCTTCTCTTATTTTCAATTTTTTAAAGCTTCAAATGATATAATATTTATAAATTTTGTTCATACTTTTATATCCGAGGTTCCCAAGTTATTCATTCCACAATTTGTTTTCATATATAGCACTAAATTAATAAGAGTGTTGAATTATTCTATTTGTAAGAGATTCCCACTAGTTCTTTCTCCTTTTGTAATAACTTTTCCATCTTTCATGATTTTGATGATACAAAAATATTTTCCAAAAACAGTTTCTTTTTCATCACAACAAAATTGACTAACACTAAGTAAGTAATGTTTTATCCCATTAATAAATAAAACTTCCTTAAATTTCAACTTTTCCACTTCAATATCAGTCATTCTGATTCCTCTAATTTTCATGGAACTATCATTACCAAATGTAACTGCTCCTCCATCATGAATTTCAACATGTTTCAATATTTTTATACCACCTTTCATATTTGAAGAACAACCACTATCAAATATCCATGGTTTTTTCCTTTTACTTGCCTTCAAATCTGTCTTGACAATAAAATATTTTCCCTAAACATTCTACTTTTTAGCTTCTTTTTATTTTCTATCATAAGAATCTTGTTCTGAAATGAGTTTCATACATATTTCATCATGATGAAAATCCTGATCACATATTCCACAAAATTTTTCCAAACATTCAAATTTATCTTTTGTTGGAATGTTTCTAACATCTTTAGAGTTCACCTTTTTAACTTTCTGTAAGAAATAAATGTTACTCATTTTACATTCACTATTACTTACACTTTTATTAAACATTATTCCTAGTATAGATAAGTTGTGCCAAAAATTATTAGATCTATACCCATAGATTCCAGAACAGCATCAATATCCATAAAATCGTGATTTTCTATTCAAGAAAGATCTTTATCTATAAAAACTTTTTTGAGGTTGGTAACTTCTTTCAGCTCTAACACACTCAAGATGTGGACCATATTTTATTTTGAGTGAGTTTTCTACTTTTGTAGATTTGATAGTTTTATCACATCCTTTCTCCAACCAAGATTTCCCAACACCATTTCCAAAACCTAAAATGTTAAAAAAAACAGACAAAATATTAATTTTTGTGAGTTAATATTTAACACGATCCTCGCATTGAGCCTTATCAGCAACGTTATATGTATTATCTTTTACTTCCAAATCTTTTGTTAAAATTTTCATTCATATTTCTCATGTTACATTTACACTCAATAAGTTTTGATTGAAACTTTTTAACTTCTTCTTATTTAACTACCATCTTCTTACTAAAATCTTCAACTATCTTTCCCTATTAAACAACTCTATGTTTGTAACTTAATATATTATCCATGTATTCTTCCTCTTACATGATGACTTATTTTCTTCCATTAACAAATTATTCACAATATTTCATTATTACTCTAATTTTTTTCTTAAGTGTTTTGTTTTACTCAAGACATGCAACAAGTTACGTTCTTAGTTGATACTCTCTATAAGATTTTTCACCACATTATTCACTATTTGAGGAATATTTTTTTTTCTAAACTTTTGAAATAAAGATTATAAATTTTTCTAAACTTTTATCTTTAGAAGAATTGTTGTCAGTTGAGTCTGATTTAACATTATTACTCAATAAAATTATTTTGTATCCAAAAAACTTCTTCTTGTAGATTTTGGATGACTTTTATTCTTTATCACTTTTTACCACTTCTTCTATTGATATTTTTCATCAGAATCATCTTGATTTTATCTTACTTTATCTTGGGGTAATTCATATAAAAGTCTTTGATTCCACCACACTCAAAACGTATTAGAGGAAGTTTAACTCCATATTTTCCTCTTCCCCTCTTATAGTTTTTAGAGATAAGAGACATAATCTTGTCATTCAACTCATTATCTTCCTTATCTTCATACTCATAAAGATCATCTTTTCCAGTATCTTGTATTTTTATCTTTCACATAGCTTAAAAATTTAATTTCATCTTTCATCATTTTTAAAACATTGGATATTTCCTCATTTCATTAGTAAAAAAAGTTATATAATTAATCAAGAGATAAATCATCTTATATTATAATGAGGAAATTATAGAATCAAACCTTTCTGGGAAGTTTTGCATAAGTTTCTTCACAATAGTAGAATCTTCCATGACAACTTTGAATCCTATGATGTTGAAAAAAATTTCATTTACTCGAGAGAAATATTCATCAATAGTTTCTTCATCTCTAATTATGATTTCTTTCTACTTACTACGCCATATTTATATATTTTCTTCCTTCACTTTAGTATTCCCTTCGAAAATACATTCCAACTTATCCCACATACTTTATGAAGTATTGCAACCCATGATATTCAGATAAAAATTCTCTAATAAGGACATAAGGATTTTATTTCTAGCCTTTCCATCAACATCAATGTTTCTCTTATCAAAAAACATAATAGGAGGATCTTTCTCAATAGGTGGAAACCCAATAGTAATGACATCCAAAACATCTAGTCAAAGTAATTGGAGATAAGGAATCATCCCATTTTTCTATCCAAAATAATTTTTTCCATCAAATGTATGAATTCCTCTACTATTTATAGAATTTATATTATCCATGATAAGGATTCAACAAGGTAACCTACCCCCGAAACCAATTAAAGTTAAAAAGGATAGAAAAACAACTGAGAGGGGGGTGGGTGGAATCATTTGTTCACTTTTATAAGTTTCAATAATTTTTAAAAACTTAACCCCTGTAACCTGTTAAGATATATTTCCTTATCATATTTTTATAAATACTCATGCATGAAAAAGTAGGAAATCATGTAAAACACACAAGATTTACATGGTTGGAGCTCAGTGTTATAACCTACATCCTTTCCATAGCCACTCCCGTGGGTCTATAGAAATCTACTATTATTAATAATTGAAAAAAACTTATGCCAGCTCTTGTTAGACACCTTATATCTCATGATATGAAAGATTATTCTAAATCCCATCATTTTTAAAAGTTGTTTAAAAAAAATTGTACAAAATAAAAGAATAATATTTTGATCGATTTTCTCCACAAAAATATCATTTGGGATCCGATTTTTATAGATCCAATTATCTCAATCCGATGAGGTCAATAAGATTCTCCATAGTCAATATTCACTTCTCAAACTCTGCTCAAACACTCAGTCTAATCTTCCTCATTATGATTGAGTCAATATGATGGACTCAATATGATGAACCCATTATTAATCTACAAAACTCAAACTCTACTCAAACATTCAATACGATCTTCTCAATACGATGTTTCTCAATATGATTCTCCTATATCATAAACAAAACCTTCAAGTGTCTAGTCTTCTTCAAAGATCCTAGTCCGAAGAGAAATTTCACTCAAATTCATTAGCACCCCACCTTTTCCTCTTATGTAAAAGTTACAATGAATAAAATATCTTAGCAAATATTTATAGGAGACTCAAAAAACAAAATCCGTAAACATGAAAACATTCACCACTTCCTCAAATTTCATAAACTCTAAAAACTCACATTTAAACTTCAACTTTGACTTCTTAAATCCTATTATGATTTCTCTAAGATTTATGTAAAATTGAATTTCAAGTTTGACCTCTTCAACTCTTTATATAAAACTTCTAGAATAATCTTTTTTAGTATTCTTTTCAATCAGATCTTTACAATTTTTATTTCTTTCTCAGCTTATTATAATTTGTTTCCTTCTAAGATCATTATGATCTATTTCTTTCTCATCTCATTGTGATTTTTTTGTTTCTTAGCTCATTACGATTTCTGTTTCTTTCTCTGTTCATTTCAATTTCTATTTTTTACTCACCTCACTGTGATTTCGGTTTATTTCTCATCTCAATATGATTTATGTTTCTTTATCAACTAATAACTATTTTTTTTCTTTCCCATCTCCTTATGATGGAATTAATCACTCTACAACTTTGAAATTCTTCAAACTTCATTAGCATGAAACATTCTGATGTCTTCCAACTTCTGAGTCCGGTACTTCTAGAACTGATAAAATCTTTATGATTCCTCTATTTCTTCAAAAGCTTTTATAATGAGTATGTTTCATGATTTATGAGAACTTCATGATCAATAAAGTATAGTCTGACTTATTTAGAAATATTGAGAACATTCTAACTTCTAACATCACTTTTTTCAACAAATCTGTTCAACATCATTATGAATTCCATTATTAGAAACATAAAAAATTGAGTATGTAAACCTTTTTCTAGAAAACAAACAACTTTTCTCCCCCTTTATTCTTGGGTTTTAACAATCATAAACTTTCAAATTTCTTACAGAACTCATTACGATGGACTGGATCCGATTCCTGAAAAACAAAATCAGTATTATACAAAAAGGTTAGTTATCAAAAAATGGAAAAACATTGTTAAAAAAATTATTAAAACGGTTCTTCAGTTCTGAATTGATAAATTAACTGATTTCATTCATCAAACATAGTATTTATATTTTTTACAATGATAAGTTTAATATTGGAATCCATATCATTTTTTTATAGTTAGGGGAAAAATATTAAGCTTAAATTGAAGAAAAATAAATAAATTGTAAATTCATAAGTGAAATATCTTTAAAGTACCTCATAGGAAAAATTTTCATTTATACTTTGTTTAAAAATTCTAAAACTTATAATTGCGTGAATTTTGGGGCTTGACCGATAGGTGGAAATAATCTTACAATATAGTGTTAGTTTTATCTATTGAGACTATAAACATAAGTACCACCTCCATTATTCACCGAATTATCAATTCTTTCTCCCATTGATGTAAAATATAAAATTGTGTTGTAAAGGTGGATAAGATATTGAAATTTTTTTACATAATTAAACTTATCATAAAAATAATGGATTTTAGGTATTCAGGTGGGGTATAAAATTCACATTGTTTTATTTTACCAAGAGAATAACACAATGAAAACATACAAGAATTTTATACTTTGTATCATTTAACTATTTAATCAAACCAAAACATAGGTAAATGGTACATTAAATATTTTTAAGGATCACCAATATCCAAGTAATTTGTTTATAATTAATATATTTTGAGTAGAAATGTAAAAGAATAAGAAAACTAAAAAACATAAACTGAAACAAAATGTAATGGTTTATACAATACCAATATGTTAAACTAATCTACACCTATTTGTATGTATTACCCTTTTTATTCATTTGAAGACTAGTTTGTGTAATAAGTAATATATTTACAACATTGTTAATATAAATAGGTGATTTTTGTCACGACCCATCCACCCGGTGCCCATGTCATAACTACCCCAAGCCCACCTTCCATAGGCCAGGGGCTAGCGACTAGCACCAAAGGCGTAATTCCCTAGAACTGGGAAGGCATTGCCTTTATAAAATGTAAACACACACACAACCAGAGAAAAAGAGTAAGAAAACACTATGTAAAGCAGTATAAAAAGTGTGCTGAAAGTACAAGGGGCTGGAAATACAAGCCCAACAGAAAGGTATATCTACAACCGAAAGAAAGTACAACTGAACAGACAGACATCTGAATGGTGAAGAAGCTCCTAGATCGTCCTTCGGGTTCCTACCTGAAGTGTAGGTATAGATGTCCTCCTCAGCACTCCGTGTCTATCGATCTGTTCTGAGTGTCGTCACATAGAGTGTTCACCTCCGGGTACCGTCCAGTCCTCGTACACTCTACCTTGGTCAGCGTTGTTCGTCGTCTGCAACCAACACAACGAGGTGCGGGCATAGCCCTTGTAGGGGTGAGTATAACGATAATCAGTAGGGACCCCGAGACCCTCAAGGTATCACAAAATCCAACAAGAATGAACCAAAAATAATGATCTCAGAAGATAACTATTACTTAGGTATATGCCCATACATATACCTAAGTTATCAAGTAACCCATCTCAATCATGAGAAAAACACAAAGGTCATTGACTCAGCTCAAACCATGATTTTCATTCATGATGTCGAATCTATGGCTACTGGAGAACTCCTCCTCTGTCGAGTACAGTAGTCCTGTCACAACTCCGAGGTGATACTCACTAACCATAGACTGCTGAGGTACTCCTCATGCCGAGTACCGCCGGTGTGCCACCCCAACACAGTAGTGCTCCCCGCCATGGGTCTGTCGCCCCAACATAGTAGCGCACTCCCTAATATCCTAAAAAGGTACTCCTCCTATCGAGTACTAAGGGTATGCTTCCCCAACACAGTAGCGCTCCTCTTCCATGAGTCTGTGCCCCAACACATTAGCTCTCCCCACTGGGCAAATCAAATCACTCCGAAATGTATCGGACAAGCAGTCAGCAGGTCTCAGCCAGCTACAAGGTCTTCGAACTCCGTATGCTCGTTTCCAGGAGGATCCAATACATGAGCTACTGTTCGATACTACATGTGTCATGTAATATCACATGGAATTATCTCAAAGGACCACCTCGTCATAGGGATCTCAACGCAACAGACGGCGCGTCAATCGGACGCCCAGTCTGTGGGTTATTAGCCTTTTTTCCCAAGGGCCCGGTTGGTTTTGTGTACGAACCAGGCTGAACATATCTCAAATGTACCTCAAACTCCCCTGGGGTATACTCAAAGTAACCGTTTCTCAATGATATTACCAACTCCGCTGACGGTTCGTCAAACAGACGTCCGGTCTGAGAGTTATTGGCTTTTCCGTTCCAGGGGCCCGGTTGGTTTCTAAGGTAAACCAACCCGAATTTACACCAACTGCATCCAATACTCAAGTGGAGTATTCCATAATAACCGTCTTATCACAAGGAATCCAACTTAATTGACGGCACGTTAATCAGACGTTTGGTCCTTAAGTTATAAGCGTTTCCGCTCCAAGGGCCTGATTGGTTTCAGGTTCGAACCAACCTGACCATACCAAAACATTGCTCAAACCTTTAGTGTAATATACCAAAATGGCCGTCTTGATCCAAATAATCCTATGAAACTGACGGTGTGTTGATCGGAGGTCTATAGCTCAAGTTATGGTTATTTAAATGAATCTGGTCTGGAAAAGGGGGTATGGGCCCGACCCGACTCGGCCCAACAAACCCTAGGTTGGCCCGAACTAGGTTGACCCGACCCGGGTCCGGGTCCGGCCCTGTAGGACATGGCCTTTCCAGCTGGCGCGACATTAAGCCATGCCCCTTCTAATCCGTAATGGCTTTTCCGTTCCAGTTTCCTCTCGCCGTTGCGGCTTAGCCACGGTGGTCTGCTCCGGCGGCGCGCCGGGGCCGCCTTCCACGGACCACCGAACGCGCTCTGGTGGTCCGTTTCACCCAACGTCTGCACCTATGCTCGTCTCGGGTCCCAAAATTTACTCTGAAGGCTCCAAATCACTGTTTCGGCCCCGTTTTTTCATTGCCCGTCAATCCGCGCATAGACGAACAACCAGCGGAGGGTCCAAACTTGTTCGTTAGCCTATGCCCTCCACATTAGAGGATCAATCCATAATTCATCAATGAAAGGGGTATAATTTATTCAAAATAAATTCTACAAACACCCTACAATTAAACACCCATGCTTGAGGGTATAAATCACATATATAAAAAATAAGAAATCCCCCTATGTCGATTAATGGCGTCACACATCGTCGAGCCACGGAAGATGAGCGTCGCGGTAGATGGCATTAGAGAACGACATCACGGAGATCGGTCGTCGATTTCGTGGATGTCGGGGTTTGTCCGATGAGGAAACAACATTGGCGACTACGTGCTCTTCGTCGAGGGAGAAAGTCGTTCTTCGTCGGAGGATTAAAGCCCTCTTTTAAATTCTCTAGAGGTTTCCCACCACAATATTTCCAAGCCAAAATTATATTAAGGCTTCCCCCAATTAAAATAGATAATCCATGCCATTTGTAGATTAAAACTCTTGAATTAATTAATTAATTGTTGATCAATTAATTAACTAAGAGATGTTGGCATATTAATTAGGGAGATAGGGAGGTGAAGGGTTGTTCAATTAATTGAGGTGGAGTTAAATAGGGAGTTTTAAGGGATTTTAAGAGGATATATAAGGTTGGGCTTGTGTGGGCTCCACCTCACAAATATCCACACATGGGAAGTTAGGTGGTTGTGGGTTCCACCCTTAACTCTCCTATGTAGGATATAACTACCATAGATATAATAAAATTATGTACTACCAATTTTATTTATTTTAATCTAAATCCCCAAAAACTAACTCCTCCTCCCGAGAAAATGCAACTGCGGTAAAGGTCCCCTTCAGCGATTACCGATGATGTGAGTTCATCGGTGCCCTCAGATTTCAATTTTGATCACCGGTTCAAATGATAGAATAACCTGCTCGTTCGTTCACTGAACGTACTTGAACAAAACTTTCGGAAATTGATTCCGGGCACACCGGGCCTTGGAATCAGGTGCCGTCAGAAACTGCGGACTCGAAAAATTCCAATGAAATTAAGAAAAAAAACATTCCTTGAAATTTAATGGTCTTTACATTACTCCCACCAGAGGGATTTATGTCCCCATAAAGCTAAAACACACACTAGGGAAACTAAAGGGGTACTGAGCAAGCATCTGATCCTCCCACTCCCATGTGCTCTCTTGGAGGTTCTTGTGCCGCCATCAAATGCGTACCAGAGGAATCGACCGTCCACATAGGACCTGCTCCTGTCAATCCTCGATCTCAACCAAGACCTCCATAAATGTCTCCCCGTCATCGATGTCCAGCTCCCCGTGATTGATGATGTGGGTCGAGTCGTGCACGTATCTCCTTAGCTGAGATACTTGGATGACGTCGTGTACCCAGTGCAACTGAGGAGGAAGAGCCAGGCGGTAAGCCACCTCGCCTACTCTACTGGGGACCTGGAAAGGTCCGAAGAACAATAGAGATAACTTTCTGCCCTGGCCAAATCTATGTAGACCTCAGCTAGGTGAGACCCATAGGAAAACGTGGTCACCATCCTCGAACTCCAGTGGTCTCCGTCTCCTATCGACATAGGAATACTGTCTGCTTTGTGCAGTCTTCATCCACTCCTGGATGATCTGCACCTTCTCTGATAGCCTTAAGACGAGTGCACTAGTCAACCGCTGCCTCAAGTCTTGAAAAGCTCTACTGGCATCTCTTTGACCATACGAAGGGTTCCCCCTTTTTCGGCAATGCTAAAAGTGGTGCAGCAACTCTGGAGAAGTCTGGCACAAATCTAAATTTGGCCGACTCATGAGTGATCGACTACACCCACTTATGCATGATTCCATCCTATGCTTCCTGGGGTTTCCTTTTCACTGACAAAGGAAAACCCATCCTAATGCTGTAGGTAAACCACAACCTTTTTTCCTAATACATTCAATTTGTGTATGAACTGTGGTTGCCCAGTCCGTACCCAAACTAACGTCGTAAGGCCTCGATGCTGCCACCAAGAGGTTCCAACCTAAACTCTCACCTGAAGGGTCAGATCACACCATCAGCGTAAGCGTGATTATTGAGTCTCCTCCCAAATGTATCTCCTGACTTGAGGGTCAATTCAACGTCTTAACCGGAAACTCTAGTTCCAGGACAAGATTCGTGGAAGGAAGGAATGATTCGTATCAATGTCTGTTTTTACGGAAGCTAGTAGTAGACACTAACCATACCTTGAATCATTCCTAGATCCCTTGGGTCAGTCTCCTTGACTGTGTGTAGCTACTCTCTTCCCCTGCCCTCCTTCTCCCAGATCTTGGCAGGGACTACAAAGGCGAGTGGTTCTAACATGTCGAAATGTACACCACCTCAAGCTACTCTCGTAGCTCTGCTTCCACGTCTATTGTTTTGCAGATTCATCTATCCTTAACACTTCGTCTTCCTGAAACATTTTACAAGCCCAAGTCTTTGAGACTAGTGCCAGTTCCCTACATTCCCACTGGTAACATTCTCTAGTTGTATCCATTCATCCAAAGAACATTCGACCACAAATGTTCTCTCTAGAACCCAAACATAAGTAGGAATTCATAGAGGAAAAGTGTTGGATCAGATGTCCTTTAAACAAACCTCACTCTAAGGTCTGAGATTTAAAGTACCGATTTTATCGTAGTCATCAAGTACTAGGAACAATCGGTAGGCCTCAATGAATACTCAGCTACCGACATGACATCCTGCCGAAGCTGTATAAGCTCTAGAAAACTCTCAGCCACCTCCTCAAGCCAGTCCTCAACCTCCAGTGAGTCCGGCTCACCTCAGAACCTGAGGGGTATCTGATACTGAAACATGTGTAAGTCATTAAGCCTATATGTGTCATCTACCAGTACCGCCAGTTGAAACTACTGACCAACACGTAGGAATATAGCTGGCACACTACCCGAAGATACAAACTCAAGCATCGGTCCATGTACCGAAGCCTCATCACTATGCGGACCAACCTCATGGTCACTCATTGGGAAACAATAGTTGCTAATATCACCATCTACTCTACTAGTGTCTAAAATAGGTGTATAATTCTAGAAATCACCTTCAGCCAGTCCACTACTTCCTGGGAATCTGCCTCACCTCGTAAGCTTGGAGGCCACTACTGCCAGAAATCGTGCAACGCGCTCAGTCGTCATGAACCTTCCGCCAGTGCAGGTGGTGGTATCTTCTGCCTAATGGGTGGTGGTGCTGCTGGTACACCACCCAAAGGTGCCAACATAGTAAGAGGGCCCTGAACCGGATCCTCATCGTTCAGTGGGCCGTCATCGTGTACTCTCTCAGAACTTCCACTGACTGTCTGTGTGGAGGCCTCCTGAACAGATGAGACACGGTCAAATGATTTAAACATGGTGAGATGACCTGGTTGAGATGAATTAATGAAAACCTTTGGAAATACACACACAATCAGTGTATCTGTGCACTGAGTCAGAAATCAGTATTCCTGGTCTTAGTGTATGGATACGTCAGCCACCACACCAACACTGGACTCCCTTAACTGAAAACTACACTCAGTACGCTTAACACTATTTCTTCACAGAAAAGAAAATATCAGAGTCCAATGTTCTACGGTAGAACGGACACCTTTGATACCAATTTGTCATGACCCGTCCCCCGGGGCCCATGTCGTAACTACCCCATGCCTACCTTCCATAATTCATGGGCTGGCGACTAGCACCAAAGGCGTAATTCCCTATAACTAGGAAGGCATTGCCTTTATAAAACGTAAACACACACACATCCAGAGACAAAGAGGAAGAAAACACTAAGTAAAGTAGTATAACAAGTGTTCTAAAAGTACAAGGGGCCAGAAATACAATCCCAATAGAAAGTTGCAGCTACAACAGAAAAAAAAAAGTACAACTGAACAGACAAACAGCTGAATGGTGAAGCAGCTCTTGGATCGTCCTACGGGTTCCTACCTGAAGTGTAGGTACATATGTCCTCCTCAACACTCTGCGTCTATCGGTCTGCTCCATGTGCCATCACGCCGAGTTTTCACCTCAAGGTACCGTCCATTCCTCGTACACTCTACCTCAGTCAGCGATGTCTGTCGTCTGCGACAAACACAACGAGGTGTGGGCATAGCCCATGCAGGGGTGAGTATAACGATACTCAGTAGGGACCCCGAGACCCTCAAGGTCTCACAAAATCCAACAAGGATAAACCAAAAAAAAATATCTCAAGAGATAACCTTTACTTAGGTATTTTACCATACATATACCAAAGTTATCATTTAACCCATCTCAATCATGAGGATAACACAAAGGTCATTAACTCAGTTCAAACCAGGATTTTCATTCACGACGTCGAATCTACGCATGCTAGAGAACTTTTCCTCTATCTATTACAGCAGTCCTATCGCGACTCTGAGGTGGTACTCACTAACCTTATACTACTGAGATACTCCTCCTCCCGAGTACCACGAGTCTGCCAACCCAACACAGTAGTGCTCCCCACCATGGGTCTACCACCCCAACACAGTAGCGCTCCCCCTAATAGCCTATAGAGGTACTCCTCCTATCGAGTACCGTGGGTCTTCCGCCCCAACATAGTAGCACTCTACCACCATGGTTGTACGCCCCAACACAGTAGCACTCCCCACTGGGCTAATCAAGTCACTCCGAAATGTATCGGACAAGCAGTCATCAGGTCTCATCTAGCTACAAGGTCTCTGACCTCCGTATGCTCATCTCTGGGAGGATCCAATCCATGAGCTACTGGTCGATACTCCAACTGTCACGTAATCTCACATGGAAGTATCTCAATGGACCGCCTCGTCATAGGGGTTTCAACGCAACAGACGGCGGGTCAATCAGACGCCCGATCTGTGAGTTATTAGCCTTTTTATCCGGGGGCACAGTTGGTTTCGTGTATGAACCAACCCGACCGTATCTCAATTGTATCTCGAACTCCCATGGGGTATACTCAAAGGAACCGTTTCTCAACTAGATTACCAATGCCGCTGACGGTTCGTCAAACGGACGTCCGGTCTGAGAGCTATTGGCTTTTCCATTCCAGGGGCCCAGTTGGTTTCTAAGGTAAACCAAACCGACCATACTCCAACTGAGTCCAAACTTCAAGTTGATTATGCGAAAATAACCATCTCATCATAAGGAATCCAATGTAATTGAGGGCACATCAATAGGATGTCTGGTCCTTAATTTATAAGCATTTCTGATCCGAGGGACCAGTTGGTTTCAGGTTAGAACCAACCCAGACATACACAAACTTCGCCGAAACCTTGAGTGTAATATACTAAAATGACCTTCCCGATCCAAGGAATCTTATGCAACTGATGGTGCATCGATCGGAGGTTCGTAGCTCCTGTTATGGGCGTTTAAACAAATCTGGTCCGAAAAAGGGGGTATGGGCCTGGTCTGACCCGACCCAACCCACCCTGGGTCGGCCCGAATCGGATCGACCCGACCCAGGTCCGGGTCCGGCCTAGGAGGGCGCGGCCTAGCCCGGCTGGCGTGGCCTGGCTGGGACGGCCTGGCCTGCGGCTGGTGTGGCCCGGCCCGACTGGGCGCAGCTCCGCCAGCCTGGCCGAGCGGGGGGCACGACCTCCCCAGCTGGCACGACATTAAGTTGTGCCCCTGCTAATCTGGAACGGCTTTGCGGTTCTGGTTTCCTCCTACCTCCGCTGCTCAACCGCGGTGGTCTACTCCGGCGTCGCCTTCTGCAGACCACCGGACGCGCTCCGGTGGTCCGTTTCGCCCACCGTCTACGCCTATGCTCATCTCGGGTCCCGAACTTTACTGCGAAGGCTCAAAATCTCTGTTGCGAACCCGTTTCATCATCGCCTGTCAATCTGCGCACAGACGAACAACCAACGGAGTGTTCGTACTCTTTCGTTTTCCCGTGCCCTCGGCATTAGAGGCTCAATCCATAATTCATCAACGATAAGGGTATAATTTATTCAAAATAAATTTTACAAACACCCTACAATTAAACACCCATGCTCGAGGGTATAAATCATATATATAAAATATACGAAATCCCCCTACCTTGATTAATGACATCTCACGTCGTTGAGCCTCGGAAGATGAGCATCGCGGTAGGTGGTGTCGTAGAACGGCGTTGCGAAGATCGGTCGTCGATTCCATGGACATCGGGGTGCGTCCGAGGAGGAAATGGCGTTGGCGACTACGCGCTCTTCTTTGAGGGATAAAGTAGTTCTTCGTCAGAGGATTAAAGCCCTCGTTTAAATTCTACAGAGGTTTTTCACCACAATATTGCCAAGCCCAAATTATATTAAGGCTTACCCCAATTTAAATAGATAAGACATGATATTTCTACATTCAAACTCTTGAATTAATTAATTAATTGTTGATCAATTAATTAACTAAGAGATGTTAGCATATTAATTAGGGAGAGAGGGAGGTGAAGGGTTGTTCAATTAAATGAGTTAGAGTTAAATAGGGAGTTTTAAGGGAATTTAAGAGGAGATGAAAGGTTAGGCTCGTGTGGGCCCCAGCTCACAAATATCCACACATGGGAAGTTATGTGGTTGTGGGTTCAACCCTTAACTCCCATTTGTAGGATATAACTACCATAGATATAATAAAGTTGTGTACTACCAATTTTATTTCTTTTAATCTAAATCCCCAAAAATTAACTCCTCCTCCCGAGCAAACACAACTGTGATAAAGGTCCCCTTAAACGATTACTGGTGTTGTGAGTTCATCGATGCCCTTGGATTTAAATTTGGAGAACCGGTTAAAAAGATAGAATAACCCGCTCGTTTGTTCACTGAATGTACACGAACAAAACTTAAGAAATTGATTTCAGGCACACCGGGCCTCAGAATCAGGTGCTGTCTGAAACTGTGGACTCGTAAAATTCCCTAGAAATTAAGAAAAAAATCCTTGAAATTTTTGGGTCTTTACAATTGTAATCAATAATATAAGAAAACTTAAAGAAATATATATCTATAATGATTATATAAACATCACATAAGTGCATACCATCATCACAATCAATTTTGAGTTTGTTGTTTAAATTTATTGGTGTTGTTTTCTGGAAATGAACATATGCAATATTAATATGAAAAATGTTTACGTTTGAAATGATAATAATTTTTTTGTAACCACAATAATTTTAGAGAAAACAATCCCTATTGATGAAAATGTTGACATGGATTGATGACAATCATAACTCAAAAATGAACCTATAATTGAGTAAGTTCGGTTTATTATTTATAGTTACAGTAAAATATTGGAAGTTAATTGATTAGTATATTGAAAAATATGCATTTTACCATTATCTCACAATTCAGTTAGAGTGATTTGGATTTCACATGGTAAAATAATGACTTCAATGTACGTAGGGTTGTGGTAGTAACACTGGATAATTGGTTAGAATATAATGAACTACAATGAGTACATGGACCTATAATGTGGGCAGAAGAATTCGTTAATACATAATCATAACATAATATTTCGATATAACTTTTTTGTAATGAAAATTTTGGGAATTGAGAAAATAATTAAGATAATACCTATAACATTTTCTTTCCATTTTTCCACACATATTTTCATTATAGCCTTACCTACTTTGAGGGTAAAGTTTGTTTTGTATTAGAAGTAGTTGGTGGGGGATTACTATTGTCATAATGATTTTCGAATCTCTTTTCATGTTCATATGGTGAATGATCTTGATCTCATACTATTTTTAAATTTAGATTTTCAAAAATAATTAGTCCATATATTTCAGTTAAATGATACGAAGTCATAAAATTATTTAACATTATAAGAAGGTATCAAAACGTTTATCATAACTTCTTCTAATGGAAATGATGATGCAGTTCTCATGTCAATGTCAATATTATGCTTTGGGTATAAGTGAAAAGTGTGGTCTATTTGGTTTACCACATTTGCCAAACTGTAGTGAATATTAGAACCCGAAATAAAGGAGTAACCCTATAATAGTATTTTTATATATTTAAAACCTTATCATTTCATATTAGTATCTTTTCCCCACCATTGGTGGTGGGGTGGTAAGGGTTTGGGAGGGTGAGGGGAAAGTTGTGGGGTCAAGTCTCTAGGCCTACAATTTACAGTGATTTTCTTCATTGTGTTGTGTTTCGCAGTGGTGGATGTAATCAACATAGTATTTAATATATTTATTTTTTATCATTTAAGTAAAGAGATAAAGGAATTAAGGACAAACCTATGGCAATGATAAATTTATTTTTCATTTACCAACTATGTTGGTGTCGAGTTTCCTTAGACCATGCCTTTTTATTTGCACTCATTTGTGAAATCTTTTTCGTAGTGTGTCCTGAATTGTTCACAAAAATCTCAATAATATATGTCAAGGGGATATTGAACCATAAAAAAAATTGAGTGCATATCCATCATGTTTGATTAAAAAAAGACAAAATAAAATAGTAATTTAATACTCACTAAGAAATAATTCAACAAAAAATTGAATTTATATTGAGAAGATTATGGGTTGAATAGTGAAATACGAATAATAAGTATGCATTGAACATGTTTCCTCCACAATTTCTATTTAGATATTTGTTTTTTGTAATGTAGGAGTGATATTAAATCACAATAAGATAAATTCTTTGAAAAAAAATTGAAGCTTCAAGAGATTAGAGAACCTATAAAAAATCTATCTGCAGATTTTCTTTTCATCAAAAGGTGACCCTTAATGTTACGGATCGTGGGTCTTTATGAAACAGGAAGACGTCGATTATTATACAATATGTGATGAAAATAAATGTCATAGATCATAGAAAATAAGAAAATGTATATAAATTAATATTCAATAAAAGAACATTTTCTATTTGAACTATGCATAATTCTTAAAAACTTATCAACTACTTATGATTAGAGTCACCAATTGGCTAATAAAAGCTTATAAACCTGGTTATTTTCTTATCAATATAGTTATCATGGAAAAATAGAGAAAGTGTAATCAAGAAATGCACCCAGGATAATGGAGTGTGAAAATCCACATATGTTGAAATATACAGAAGAGGAAAATTTTAAACAGTTTCCTTTTAAAATGATACAACTTAGGTTACAGCATCCATGACATTTAAGTAGTACCAATCCTTCCTCTTTTGATCAATGAAAGAGAAAAAATCAATTTTATTATAAAAGAAGTCACAAGTGAAATAAAATGAAATAAAATATAGATACATGTAAAATAGCTTGATAAATAAAGATTTAACAGTAGCAGAGGTGGTAGGTGGAGGCAGTGATGAAACTGGAGAGGCGGAGATGGGTGATAAAGATGGAATAAGAGGCGACATGTGGAGGTAGAGGCAGATGAGGAGGTGGTAGGTGGAAGTCGAGGCTGGAGATGAGCTTGCGATGGACGATGGGAGGTGACACTATAGGGAAAACTGAATTTCACATTGGTTTTCAAATTGTCGCTAAATATTTGATGAAAAATAATTTTACAATGGTTATAAAAACCACTGCTAAATAAAATATTAGTTTTTTTATTTGCTTCTAATGGTGATTTTTCAAAAACGTTCACTAAAACAAATCATTTTAATTTTTTAAAAAAAATTCAAAAAAAATAATTTATTTGTATGGCCGATTTATAAAAACCACTACAAAATAGTGGCGGTTTTTAAAAAAATGACGCTGAATTAATAGATAAAATATTAAATATTACATATTTAATTATGATTTATTATCAATAATTTTTAATTACTATTTATAATCATTTATTTTTTATTATTTACAATTTTAATTAATTAGATTTCTTTAATTATTAGTTAGTAATTCTTTGAAACTTAAATTAATTCTTGGATAAGTTGAAAATCAAAATTCCACATCAAATGAAGATAACTTTTGATCCGAGTGTCCATTTTAATTCCAAAACCAAGAAAATTGAATCTTATGAAATAAGATGCAATGACATTACATAATAATTTATCTATAATTAATAGAATAAAGAATATTATAGTTTTAAGAGAAGTTGAAAATATAAATTGAAATTCAAACTACCATAACTTTTGATCATGATGTTTGTTTAGTCTCTACCATATATCAAAGCAATGTCTGCGATGAGCTCTATTCCATATTAATTAGCGGAACCCAGGAAACTATTTTTTAAAGGTCAAAAAAGGCCTGAAATGCTTCCAAAATTGAGTTTTTTAGTGTAGATACCATGATTTTTGAACATTTGATGAGATTTTAGCTTCGTTAAAGAGTGTCTACATATGCTTTTTGGGCCATCTATGATTTTATTTCATGGATTTACATTCATATTGATTTAATGATGTTTCAATTGTTGTAGTTTTCTCTCTTTTAGTGGTTTATTATATGTTATATATTTTTTTGTATGTATTTCTATACATTTATGTATATTTATATATAAATTTTATATATTTATCAATATTTATTTCAAATTATCTATAATTGTTTCTATGAATGGATATATATATGTATTTATGAATATTTATCTATATCTATATACATTTGTAAATATTTATAAGTATTTATGTTTATATATTTTTATTTCTTATATGGGTGTGTGTGTGTGTCTAGATATTTACATTTACTTATGTTTATATCTATATATATATATATTAATATATAATTATACACTTATTTATGTTTATATATATTTATCCAACATAAATGTGTGTTTATATATATTTATGTAAATGTTTTATATGTATAAATATTTATAGATATTTATATCCATTTATTATTATTTATTAATTACTTATTACTTATTATTTATTACTCATTATTTGTTCATTTATTATTTATTATTTATTACTCATTATTTGTTCATTTATTATTTATTATTTATTATCTATTATTTATTAAATTATAATTTAATATTTTTAATATTTATTATATATTCATTACACATCATTACAAAATATTTATTTTTTATTTTTTATAATTTATTTATTTTTTATATATTTATTTTAAGTTTATTATTATGTTATTATTATTTTATTATTAGTTTATTATTTACGTATTAATTATTTATTATGTATTTATTAATTATATATAATATATAATTTATAATTAACTAATTTAGTATTTATTTATTAATTATTAATTATTAATGATTGATGGTTATTTATTATTTATCACTTATCTTTTATCATTTATTTATTTGTTATTAATTTATTACTTATTTATTATCTATTAAAATATTATTTATTATTAAATTATTTTCAAATTATTTTTTAATATTTTTTATATATTATTACATGTTATTTATAATATATTATTTTTTATTTTTTATTATTAATTTATTCTTAATTTATTATTTAATTATTATTTATTTTTAATTTACAATTGACGTATTATTTTTTTTATTTTTTTTATTTTTTTTATCTAGTATTTATTAATTTATTATTTATTTATCATATATTAATTTATTCGTTTTTATTAATTTATTATGTATTCATTATTTATTCATTACTCATTTATTATTTATTTATTTATTAATCATTTTTATTGATTATTAATTATTTAGTTCCTATTTATTCATTATGTATTATTTTTTTTATTTCTTATTATTATTCTTTAATGTTATTATTTACGTTTTATCTATATATATAATTATATTAAATTCTATTTAATCTCTATACGAAGACTTTGCTGGAAGAGCAGTGTCTTTACAAAATAACGAAGACGTAAGTGGTTTAAATCTCACTCAACACATATATATATGCTTAAATTATGCATAGTATATGCATGCATGCATAGAAATAATAATAATAAATACTAATTAATTAAATGAAAAAATAGAAAAAAATTAAAAAATTAAAAAATAAAAAAATTAAAAAATTAAAAAATTAAAAAATTAAAAAAATTAAAAATTAAAAAATTAAAAAAAAAATTCGTGAAACGATTTAGTGGCAGTTTATATCACTGAGAAATGATTTCGCCAGTTTTTAAAAAACTGCCGCTAAATTGTATCGCAATGACTAAATAATTTCCAACACACAATTTAGTGATGCTTTTTCAAGAACGCCGCAAAACGGTTTAGAGGTAGTTTAAATGGCCGTTAAATGCTTACTTTGGCATAGTGCAAGTTTGAGAGATTTGTACGGTTTATGGATTTTTATGGGAGGTGATCTTTGATGGATGATGGACTTGCAAGGATAGAGGGGTGAAGATTTGTAGGAAACCTAATCGCATTCAATGCGGTGCCATTTAAAGAGAAGCGATATCTACGGTGGAAAACAAGATGGAAGGAATATGATCTATAAGGGATGTATGTGTCTATGGAGGAGAAAGAAATAGGGGTGGGATCATGGATGTGGAATGCGGAGGAGGTTGACCATAGGGTGGGATTGGGGACCGAAATGGGGTGGAGGAAGAATGAGTGGAGGAGAGACGTATCATGTAGACATGGATGGAGAGGTCGACATGTATGTGAGGAGTGGTTTGAAAGAGAAACATGTACATGGAGGCACATCCTATAGTATAGATAAATTGATATATTATTATATATAATACATCATTTATAATAAATGTCTAATAATATAATTAATAACTAAAAATATGATTAATATAATTCTTAATTAATAATACGATGGAATATAATTAAAACAATTAATATAACTAATAATTAAATAAAAAATTATATTATTCTTAATAATAAAAATTTATAATATAAATAATTAAAATATGAAAAATAATGAAATTAATAATTAATAATATAGTTAATAATAGTCCAGTGGATGGGCCATGGGACCTGCCTGATCTGATAAGCCTAACTTGATAAAAAATCCTAATAAGATTGAGCTCAGCCTTTAACAAGTGACCTGGTATGTGGTTCACTCAGCTAGATTAATAAACAATATTTTTTAAGTCCTAATTAATAAAATACATTTTTTAATTCTAGACTAATAAATGGGTCGGGACAGAGTTGGTTTGACTAGGTCCGATTAATAAATGTGTCTATTTTTTCAGATTTGAACACGATAGGCTCGAACCATTTACAAGTACATCTAATAATAAGAATTAATGATGTTAATAATAATTAATAATATAATTATTGATATAATAATTAATGATTAATATAACTAATAACCCAATTAATAATTAATAATAAAGAGATGGATCCTTATTCGTCTGGTGCTCCTGCTCTGGCAGGGGTTTCCGATCTGGATCTTCACTAGGGCTCCTCCCTAGTTTCTCCTAAGTGACAACACCTCCAGTGGTGCACCATCTTCATGGTGATTCATTTCGTTGTCACTCCTTATCACGTATTTCAGGTTCATAATCCTATAGTCTATTGTCGGTGGCCTCACTCTAGTAGATCTGAATATGGTGGGGAAGATCTGTGATTTTTGGATCAAATTGACATCGATGTTTTCATTTTCTATCGGTGTTGGTGTTAGATTTTTGGGAGGTCTAGTTGTCGTTGCTTTATGTGGGATGAGTTACCGGTGATGGCCAGAGGTTGATGGGTTCGTTTCTCTTCAGATTTGGCCTCGTTCGGCTTTCTTGTTCTACAATGTTGATTGAGGTGTGGGAATATCGGGTGATCATCCCTTGGATTTGGTGTGATGTTCCTCATCGATGAAAAGATGTCATCTTGGGAATGCTCTTTCAGCAATGATGATGTGAGGTTATGTGACACTGGTTTGAGTAAAGATGTCTTTAGCACGACGTTTGGAATTAGCGAGGAAAATCAGTGTTTGTGGCGGTGATGAACAATTATTTTAGATTTTCCTTTTGGGTGTTTCAAGGTTTCCAGGCTTATTTCAGTAATAATTTTCACATGTTTTTGGGATTGTTTGTTTCATTGGGTTGGGGAGTTCATGGAAGCATTGATTTTTTCCTATTATAGTAGGTTGCGGTGCAACACTTTGCAGGTGTCGTTGGGTGGGAATCCTCGAAAGAGGGATGGGTGAGATGACACATATCATTCATCTGTCAATCCTCATTGAAGGAAGGATATACACCCTACCTTTGATGTTCTGCACATAGTTTTGGTTTGATTTTGTGTTTCATCAGGTTGGCAATGTGGTGTTCTTTGGTTCATTTTCAGGTGGGTGGGTCAAAAGAGATATAGGTGGAATGACACCTATCATCCAATCAACCCTTCGCATTTCAATGTGGGTGGTATGGGCGCTCTTCCACATTGTGTTCCAGCATGATTCAACATTTTGGTGTGTGAGTGTGGGGGGGGGGGGACACATCATCTTTGATTGATTCCTATGTTACATCTTCTAGCAGGGGGGTGAGACTTTTACCGATGCCTGCCTTGATGATTCATTCCCTTCGCACACTCATGGCCATATTAGGACCTTTGGGTCATGTTTCTTTAAGGAATATGTGCCTTTTTCTTATTATGGGTTCCCTCTTTACCCATTTCTAAAAATGGGTTTGTTATTTTAGGATCAATAAAGGGGGATTAAGCCTCAACCCATTTAAAAAAAATATTTTTAATAATAATAGTTAACAATATTAATAATAACTAATAAAATAATGAGTAATATGATTAGTAATTAATGATAATTAATAATTAATAATTAATAATTAATAATTAATAATTAATAATTAATAATTAATAATTAATAATTATCAATAGAAAATTAATAATATAATCAATAATCAATAATATAATTAAAAATATATTTAATTATTAATATTAAAATAATAATTTAATTAATTATTATTAATGATTAAAAATAAATAATTAATAATAAATAATTAATAATAAATTATAAACAACATAAGTAATAATTAATAAAAATAATTGGTGATTAGTAAATAATAAGCACTAATTAATAATAATTAATAAATAATTAACTATATTATTGATTGGTAATTGTTAATATTGAATTATTTATTATCAATTATGTAAGGGATAGTGTTTCCATTAGGACCCTATGAGAGAGATTTTCTCTTATGCCTTTGTGTGTCTGGGCATACGGGTCATACAATGGGTTTCCCTCTGCCTATAAAGAATGATGTATTTCCTTTTTTTATTAATAAAAAGAGGAGTTGACCCCATCCCTTTAAAAAAATTAATTATTAATAATTATTTATTAATTTTGTTTTTACTTATTCATTGTATTGAAAAATTAGATATGGTAGAATTCTTCTTTTACTTTTGATGACACATGATGTGAGAGAAACTTGGCTCATCAAATCAAGGGTTCTGGTAGAAGTTGATATCGGTGCTATTTTGATTGATAAAGTTATATTATATATTTATAATGATGATATTAATTTGAAGACAGGGTGTGAACAATTGTGATGAGAATTAGGTTAACCACATTGAGTCGATTTCCCATGTGGAGGAGTTGTATTTGATGGTCCCAATTATATAAAGAAGATTAAAGTGGTTGAATGCTATAATGGTAGCCCATCTTGCATCATTAAAGGTCCAATAGATCTCACCCTACATGGAAAGAGAAAATGGGCCTATTATCACTCTTATTCAAGCCCAAATATAATTCATGAAGCCCAAGTCTTAAAGTTGCATGAATTAGGAAACCCAATTCCCATGGAGAATTTATAAATTCATCCTTAGAGGCACTAAAGTCAAATCTAGTGGGAATAAAAATCAAAACCTACACTTTTGGATGCATGTGCTACTCATCCTTAATATCAAAAGGGAGTGCTAATTTTCTATAAAAGTCATCATTAGACTTTATCTTTTTTTTTATTTTAGTAGGAAAAGTAGGTTTATGATTCATGAATTTATAGTATTAGTCCTTTTACCATTTGTATCACCCCTTGGCTATAAATAGCCACACCATGATATTGTATTCTCATTCAAGTTTTTTCTGGTAAAAATCATGGAGTTTGTTTTCTCTCCATTGTGAGGAAACCCTTATTACACACCTTTCTCTTGTGTATTATTTCCTTTTAAATCTAAAATTTATATTGGTGATCCACTATCACAAAACCCCCAATTAATGTCTCAACCTAATTGCATTGTTGTGTGGATTGACTACCTCATCCCCACCAATTTAGTGTGTTTTCTAAGTAGTAGGTCTTGATCTTTATAACATTATTTGACCAATCCCTCACTTATCATCAAACCAAATCGTTCATCCCCCATCTTACACTATGAAGATCAGTTTACCTCGTTCATCTCACATCAACATATTAAGATTAGTGATCCAAGATAACAAAGCCCCCAATTTCATGCCTCAACCCAAGTGAGTTATTTTGTGGATTGACCATCACATCCCTCCCCTGAGAGTGTTGATTTAATCTATGTAACTGGTTAAAAATATAGTAAACATATGTTTTAAATAATATATGTATATTTATTTGACAAAAAATAAGAAAATTAAATTCTTCATCTAATAAATCTTTATACATTGAAAAAAACAATTAGAATAATCAATTGAACTAAAAAATCATGTTAGGTGTGATGATAACCCCACAATGTTATCATTTTAAGGACACTGCCTATAATTATTCCACTCTACCCTACACCAACCAAATCATTATCATATCCCTTTCTTCCAAGGCCAATCAATTATATTTCTCATGTGTATAAATTTTAGACGGCCTTGTCCACACAACCATGATAGATTTGGCACTAAAAGTGGAAGATATAGAGGGGAATTTAATATTGATACATCTCTAATTAGTATCCACTCCACATTGTAAAAAACTCATGATGTATTGATTTTATACACCATATTGACATAAAACTCCCATGATAGGTGAAGATGGTAACTTGTTACAATTATATGTGAACAAGGAATATTGTAAGCTTAAAATTAACAGAATTCATAGGTGTGCTTATCTAACAGAACAGTCATCACCCCACCAACACTGGACAGTGGATCTTGGCCCTCTTCAACTTCGTCCCTGCTTACTATCCTATGAAATTGATACACCTAGTATGATATAGAACAAGTTTTATTGAAATCAATATAGTTACCCAATTTCTTCTTACATGACTGCTACATCATTTTTAAGATAAACAACATGATAGTGATACAATCCAAGATCCAAAGGTTCATTATCTTGGGAAAATTAGGTGCATACATCAATTGTACATAATAAAAAATAATTTTTTTAAATAATTCCTCTTAATAATCATAAAATATCTCACATTATCCTTAGTACATTTAATCACCTAAGGATATACATAAAATAAAGGGGTGAGCTAAAATCCCAGTAAAGGAAGGAATAATATAGAAGGAATGATAGGAATGAATCAATAGTGCAAGAGTAAGCATAATCATCATTATATAATATTAATGGGATCATCATCATAATAACGATGTAAAATTTTGATAAATCCATGGAATGTGGAATATTCATAATAATGAAATATCATAACATAGCGTCCAAATACCACACATAGTTTTGAACAAATCTAGCGTCATGTTCACAAATAAAATATGTGAATAAATCATAGTATCATAATTGTGAACCAAGATAACATCATATCCATGCATAATACGCATAATATCAAGATATATATCACATTAACCAATGAATTGGAGGGATATATAATTCTAATCTCACCTATAACATCATAAAATGCTCATAATCATGCATGCCACATGGAAAGTGAATATATAAAAATCATATACATGAAAGAAACCCATGGAAAGTGATGGGTATCATAAAGGTTTCATAAATAAAACTTTAGGTAATAACCTTTGGGTTTTTAAAATTAATAATTTGGATCATATTTTGGGATCAAATATCATTTTTCTTTGATGAATAAACAACTCAATAGGAGTCAAAGATATGTTTTCAAAAATAAATTCCATTTTGAAAAATCATAATAATTGGCTTAAAAGACCAATTGATATGGTAAAAACATGTATATCCCTGAAAGGAAATGTTAATAGATTATTAATGGAATATTTAAGGACAATTGAGGAACATCCATACTGATAATGATGTGAAATAGAATATAACCCTAAAATAAGGAATTATGTTCGAGAATCCCCTTAATTTAAATCCTGCTTTATTTCGTTACTTTTCCACCTCCAAAATAATAAAATTAGGTTTATTAAAACTTGTAAAAAGAAGTTGATTATGTTCATTTTTGTCACAATTTATCAATTATAATCATTGGATTATGTTTCTGAATTCCCTTTGTTAAATGTAAAATGTATTGATATTATATTTTCCTTAAAATACTTCATCTTGCTTTGATTTAAGGAAGTTGATTTATTGATACATATAAATTATTAATATTAAATCCAGAAAAATAAAAATAAATATATTTATAAATTTATATATTATAAATAATTTATTATAATCATCTGTAAGGATTGGTGATAAGAAAATAATTGGAAACGTCCTCATCGGCGGTTAACCAGCCGTAAACCGGACATTTTCTAAAGAGGAGGTGCAAGATATATATTATGTGCTTATTAAAAACAAAATTTTTATAGGAAATTAAAATCATGAAGATCATGTTAATTTCTGGTTTAATTGTTTTAAATATGTTTTTCATTAGAAAATAAAATGAGGATATGGGTTTTTGAAAAGTAAAACAAAATAAAAGATTAAAGGACATTTCTTCTTTCGTGAAGTTGTTTCTTTTCTATGGCCCTTAAATTCTTGAAATCCTAAAGTTTTGTTACTCTAGAATGTCCCTGTGAATTATAAGTGAATTTAAAGTGGGGGGTTTTGGTAGATATTTGAATTTATAAAGTGTAAGGTAAGTGGTTTTCTAGGGGAGGGTGGAGGTTATTTATACTTGATGAGAGGGTGTTTTAAGGATATAATATTGAATAAACTATAATATCTAAGGTAAAACTTTAAATTGTTATATTTTTTACATTATGAATCATATATCAATAAAATAAAATTGATTTAGTAATTTAAACTCCTTTATAAACCGAATTCATTTGTTTATTAAAATGGACAGTATAAAAAATAAAAAAATGTTATTTTAATAGAATAATTTTGACTTCAGACATTGGAAAATACTTTTTCAGGTATAAAAAACAATTTTATTTTATTTAAATGACTCATTTATCAAATTAAATATGAATTTTTTCAATGAAACCTTTCTATAATTGATTAGGTTATTATTATATCATGAATTATGTAATTTAAAAAACATTGGTTAAAAAAAAACTTTATTTTTTACAATTCGCCTAAAAATTAAAGTATTTCAAAAAATTATAAAAAAAACCAACCTTAGAAAATTTTTATGTGTAGATTCTAAAAATTATATTAATTTTATTGAAAAATTTTTATAACATAGGTAATTTTTAATTTTTAAAATAAAAAATTATGATTTTTACGAAATACATTAAAATACAGCTTGTTAAAAATATGCTTATAGTTTCTTTGCGTTTTTTATCTTGATATTTATTTTATGGAATTATAATATTTATATTTTATTAGATTAATCATGATAAATTTTATTTATATAAAATTTTATTATTTTGAGGTCATGTTATTATTCTAACAGTCCAATTATTATTCCCAAAGGTTAGGTTACTATTCCCAATGGTAAGGTTATTATTCCAACAGTCATGTTACCTCCTATAAATATCACCTCGTTACTTCATTCCACATATTCTATAATTCCTACAAAGGTTATATATTTTCCTTTTCTATGATTTTGATTGGTGTACTAATATTTTCTTTCTTTTCCGTAGTGTTTTTCATGGGGATTATAATTCAAAAAGATCAGGTGATCCAAATTTTCCCATTCTATTTTTCTTATTTTCTATTTTTTGTCCTATTGTAATGTTTTTAAATTTTATGGGTTTATCTACTAACAAATTCAATGATGTCTATTGATTAAATAAAGTGTTTCTAGTTTCTCTATGTAATGTATGTGTATACTGTTATATAATATAACACACATTTATTTAAGAAGAAATATATTTTATAAAGCCTGAGTCGTTACATTATTCTCCCCTTTAAAAATTTCATCCTTGAAATTTAAACTCATATTCTCATTTTATAATACATGAGGGTACTTCTATTTCACCATTTCCTATAATTCCCACATTCCCTCTTCATATTAATGGTTCCATCAAAAAAATTTAAATATGTGAGTTGTCTTGTTATGTAGAACATTGTCAATACGGTCCAAGATATTCTCTGATTGATCCTCATAAGAGATTTCATTCTTCAGTTATACCACCACCATATTTAGTATATGTGAGGGATCAGGTATACACTTCCTTAGGAGAGATATATAAAACATTTCATGAACTTGAGACATGTTTGGTGGATGTTCTAGCCAATAGGTCACTACTCCTATTTGATAAAGGATCTCAAAGGGGCTAATGTACCTAGGTCTAGGCTTTATTTTTTAAAACAATTGCATGAATCTCTTCCATGGTGTTATTTTAACGAAAAATTTGTCTTGAGTATCAAACTACAAGTCTCTTCAATGGTTTTTAGTATAACTCTTCTATCGAATTTGGGCTGATTTTATATGATTTTCGATGGATTGAACCTTCTCTATCATCTCTTGCACAAGATCGGTTTTAAGTAGCTTTCATTAAACAACTTCATCCCAACAAGTTGGAGTTCTGCATCACTTCCCATACACAGCTTCATATGGAGCCATTTAAATACTCGAGTGGAAGATTTTGTTGTATGAGAACTCAACTAATGGGATATTTTAATCCTATATTCCTTTAAATTCCATTGATAAGGATCTCAGTATTTCCTCGATTGTTTGAATTTTCCTTTTAGATTATCCATCAATTTAGGGGTGATAGGTCATACTAAAATTCAATTCAGTATTCATACCGTGTTGAATAATTTTCTTGAATTAATAAGTTTACCTTGGATCATGATCAAAGATGATAAAAAGTGGTTCCTTATGAAACCTTACCGCTTCCTTTAAGTATATATTAATAAATCTTTCATGCGATAAATCTTCCAGAATAGTGATGAAGTGGGTAGTCTTTGTAAGTTGATCCACCACAACCCATATTACATTTCTTTCTTTATATGTCTTCAGGAGACTAGTGACAAAGTCCCTGGGGATGTTTTCCCATTTCCATGTCAGTATGGTAAATGGTTGCATCATCTTCTTGGACTCCTATTTCTCTACTTTAAATTGTTGTAATATCAAGAACTTTGAGGTGTACTCAATGATCTCATTCATGTTGTCCCTCAAAAATTTCTCTCAAATATCATGGTACATATTGGTACTTTAAGTATGGATAGATCAAGATGAGCTATGTGTATTATCCAATAGGTCTTTCTTTATCTCAGATGATGTTGGCATAAAATGTCTAGTTCTAAACTGAATGAATCCATCTTTATCAATGTGGAATTCATGAATCTTTTTATCCTTTACTTATTTAACCTTATTTTTAAGCTCTAGGTCATCCCTTTGTACCTCCTTGATCTTATCTTTGATAGTTTCATGGGAAATCATTTGGTAGAGGTAGTATGTATTCCATGTTGTTATGATTTCTAGATTTATTCTTTTTATATCCATGAAGATAGGGTCTTTCTCAATCAACATCATGGATAGAGTAGTAGGTTCTTTTCTACTAAGAGAATCAACTAACTTATTCACCTTTCCAAGATGGAAGTTAATAGAGAAATCGTAGTCCTTGATCATCTCGAACCATCTTCTTTGACACATGTTCAACTCTTTCTATTTGAATATATACTTTAGACACCTGAGATCTATATATATGTCACAATACTCACTAAAGAGGTATTTTCTACAATTATTCAGACAAAGATCATAGATTATAACTCTATAACATTTGTTGGGTTGTTTTTCTCATGGATATTTTACTATCATGAGGCATATGCTATCACTTTATCATTCTTCATTAGTACACATCCCAAACCTTTCTTTGAAGCGTCAATGTATATCATGAAAAATTCTATGCATGATGATAGTGTGAGTATAGGTATAATGATTATCCTCTTCTTGAGAACCTTAAATATTTACTCACATTATTATATATAGACATAATTTACCCATTTTGGTGTTAACTTAGTTATAAGGATATAAAATCATAATAAATTTCTCACAAAACATCAGTATTACCTAGAAAATCCAAGAAATATATGGATTTCCATGGAACTAGAGGATCTAGGTCATTTCTCAATTTCCTTTTTCTTTGAAGGGACCATATAAATTCCCTCAATTTTCATCATGTTCCCTAAGAATGTGACTTGTTTCATCAAAAAATGACACTTCCTAAACATAACACACATTTTATCATTTCTCAATATCATCAGTACAATCCTTATATGCTCTTCATGTTCCTCCTTTATCTTAGAGTAAATGAGAATAAAATTGATAAAGGCTGCCACAAATTTATCAAAGTAGTCTCTAAAGACTCTATTCATCAAGTCCCCAAATATTTCAGGGGAATTAGTACATTGTAAGGGTGTCACTGTGGACTCGTAGTGGCCATATCTTGTACGAAAGTCTGTCTTTTGATTATCAACCTTATTTGACTTCATTTTATAATATATGAAATGAAGATATACCTTTGAGAACTATTTATATCCTCATGGTTGATCAAACAAGTCATCAATCCTTGATAGGGGATACTTTTTCTATATAGTGATCTTATTGAGCTCCAGATAATCGATACACATCCACATTGATCCACCATTTTTCTTGACAAATAGCACTATTGCACCCGAAGGTGATGCACTGGGGTGTATGAACCATTAGTCCAAACTCTCTCATATCATATTATTTAAATATTAGAGTTCTATCAAGGACATCCTATATTTGAATTTGAATATTAGAGTGGCTCTAGGTATGATATTTATTGAGAACTCTACCTCATGATTTTGGGGAAGGTTGGGTAAATCTATAGGAAATACATCAGTGTATTCCGTCATGGTATGAATTTCCTCAATGTTGATAATTTCCTTTGACTAAACCATTTTTGAAATGTGTTCTTCTTTGGTTGGTATCAATGCCCAAATAGATGAAGGATTTTCCAAAGGAGATTCTTGATCTTCCTTACATTTGTACAGGAGCATGGTATAGTTCAGAATATAGAGAGATATTTCCTTTTCCTGATATTTGATGTGAGATCTATATAATGAGTGTCAGTCTATTACCATTATAGTATCAAATTCCACCAAAGGAAGGATCATGGGATTCTATGGAAGAATCTTCCCATAGACGCTAATAGGAGAAGAGTCTGACACTTGGGTTGGATTGATCACACAATTATGTGTTTTTACAGATACCTATACTTCAAGGTATTGAGGTTTTGATTCAACAGTTCTAGAAAACATGCATTATATAAAGGAATGCATAAAACTAGAATCAAATATAAAAAATTCCATTCTTGAGAGAACAGTAAGTGTACCTTATATGACTTCATTTTGAAGATCCACATCAGCGGTATAAGTGGTATAATATATCAATTTTTCCTTTGAATTTGGTGATTGTTGATGTTGATTTCCCTCAAAGACTCATGGTTTAGTGAACTGGATTGTATAGTGCCCTTTCTCCCTACAGTTTAAGCATTGAACCATGGATGGTTCCTTCCTTTACTCTATCACATTAGTTGACTTCTTCATGCATCTTTGACATTAATGAGCTTTATGGACTTCTCTAACACACTTGAATTATTCCCTTGTTAATTTGAGATAATCCCCATGATGTTTCTTCCCATATTTTTTACATGTTATATATTTTTGACATGTTGGTGGTTAGATATTATTTCCTCCTTTGTCATTCGATCTGTTATCATGAAACTCTATTTCATTTATTATCTTAATAAACATGGTACCATTCTCTAAAATACATCTCTACTTTGATATCAAATCAAACTACTACTTCATAACTCCCAAAGTCTCATATAGGTAGATACTTTCTGTGGTGTTATTTTAAACTACAAAAGAATATATTAATTTTTATATCATTTTTGATAAAAAACCTGAGGTGTATCTTGAAATCCTTGTGAAATTTTCCTTGTAAGTCACTACAGATTCACCATATTTTTAATTAAGAACTAAGAATTATATATCCATCTTTTTTTGAAGATTTCAAGGGAATTACTTTTTAAGAAATAACTTCTCAAATTCTTCCCATTCAATTTATTTCATTTCATCCTTCATCTTGGTATTCTTTATCAGAATCCATTATTCATCAGCCTCTCCATCTAAAAGATAGACATCAAAGGTGGATTTATCCTTATCAGAATAGTGGAGCATAGAAAATATCATTTCCATTGAGTTAACCCATTATTCTGCAGCAAGTGGATTGTAATATCCACAAGACTTCGGTGGTCATTATTTCATAAAGGACTTGATGGTCAGTTACTCCTTATTGGTTGAAGGTGGATGTTCCATGATTCAAATTATTTTTCGTAGCCTAATACAGATAGGTAAGAATAACCATGAATTTCTGAGCTCCACCTATCATTGTATTAGGGATTCCCTTCAGACAATCATTGCATTATCCCTCACATGTGTTGTTGGTTTGGTTTCTCCCGATTCCCATCATTTTCTGAAATAGAAAAGTTTTGAACAAAATGTAAGTAAAAAAAGAATGAATAAATAATTTATTATTATGAGAAAATTAATTCTAAATTCATATATTATGGGATCTCTATGTTTAGCATCTTTTTCAAATTATTCTTCCCGGACCAAGAAATAATTTATCTATATATCCTTCATAATTGTTTGTATAAAGTTTGTGATTAACCGAATCATAACACCTTGGAGTTTCAAACCAGACATGCATCAAGGCATCTTTTTAATATACTAGGTGAAGATTGAGTTAACACTCAATCCTACCTTTTGGGTTATTACCCCTAGGTACATATGTATCCAAGCCACATCCACTTGTAGTATTAAAATAGGGATTTTATTGCTCAAAAACCAGAAACTCTTATACTTTACCAAAATATAGGAAGTTTATCAATACTAGAACTTATCCTCATGGATTTCACTAATGTTTTCTAACCATAATTCCTAAATTAACTAAAATTTTCTCTAATACCAACTATAGTGACCCAAATTATTTTTATATGACTATTACATCATTTTTAAGATAAATAACATAAAAGTCATACAATCCATGATATAAAGGTTTATTATCTTGGGAAAATTAAGATCATACATCACTTGTATATAATAAAATTAAACATTATTTAAATACTTATTCTTAATCCTCCTAAAATATCTCACATTCTCCTTAATACATGTAATCACCTAAGGACATACATCAATGAAATGGGTGAGATAAAATCCTGAAAAGGTACGGAATAACATATAAGGAATAAGAGACATGAATTAATAATTCATGGGTGGGCATAATCATCATCATCATTTCATAATCATGGGATCATTATCGTAGTCATGAGGGAAACATTTGACAAAGGCATGAAATTTGTAATATTCATAGTAATGAAATATCGTAACAAAGTGGTCAAATACCATACATAGTTGGGAGCAAAGCTAGCATCATTTTCACACAAAACATATGTGCATAAATCATAACATCATAATTGTGAAAAAATCTAGCATAATATTCACACATAATACACATAATATCATGAGATATATCATATTACCCAATACATTGGAGGGATATATAATTCTAGGCCCACTCTTCACATCATAAAATGATCATAATCATTCATGCCACATGGAAAGAGAAAATATAACAATCATAGTCGTGAAATAAACCCATGGAAAGGAATGGATTTCATAATGGTGTCATAAATAATAATTTAAGGAATAACCTTAAAGGACCACAAATTAATATGTGGGTCATATATTTTCATAAAATATCATTTTTCTTTGAATAAGAAACAAATCAATAGGAGTCAAATAGATGCGTGCAAAAATAAACTATTTTAAAAAAATTGTAATTGGCTTAGAAGTCCTTTAAACATGGTAAAAACATGTATATACATAGAAATAAAAGGTGTGGAATTGTGAAATTATGTTTTAAGGATAATAGAGGAACATCCATACTGAGAATGATGTGAAATAGAAGATAACCCATAAAGAAGGAATTGGGTTTGAGAATCCTCATACCTTAAATCCCGCTTCATTTCATCGCTTTTACGCCTCCATAATAATAAACATAAGTTTATTAAAACATGGAACCATACTTTAATTATGTTAATTTTTTCACTATTGATTAATCAAAATCATTGTATTATATTTCTAAATTCCCATTGTTAATGGTCAAACATTTTGATATCAAATTTTCCATGAAATATCTCGTCTTTCTTTGATTTAACAATCTTGCTTTATTGTTACTTATAAATTATTAAGATTAACTCCAAAAGATTAGAAATACATATATTTATAAATTTATATATTATAAATAATTTATTATAATCATCTATAATTTTGGAGATAGGAAAAGAATTTTAAGTGTCCCTGTTGGCGGTTAACCGACAGTTAATGGGACCTTATCCAAAGAGGAGGTGTGAGATATATATTATGTGCTTGTTAAAAATAAAATTTTCATAGGAAATTGAAATTATAATATCATGTTAATTTAATATTTAAATGTTTTATGATGTTTTGTATTATAAAATAAAAGGAGGATAGTGGGTTTATAAAAGGAAAAAAGAATAAAAGACAAAAGGACATTACCTCTTTCTTGTAGTTGTTCCTTTTCAACGGCCCTTAAATTCTTGAAATCATAGAGATTGATTACTCCATAACATCCCTAAGTATGATAAGGGGATTTAGAGTAGGTATTTGGGAATATTTTTTTATTTGTTAAGTGGAAGGTAAGTGGGTTGTCAAGGGAGGTTGTGGGGTTATTAATACTTGAGAAGAGAGGCATTTTAAGGATAAAATGTTGAATAAATTATTATTTCCATGGTAAACCTTTAAATATTGATACTTTTCAAATTATCAATCATATATAAATAAAATAAAATTTATTTAGGACATTAAACCCCTTTATAAACCAAATTCACTGGTTTATTAAAAAGGAAGGTGGAAAAATGAACATTTGTTATTTTAATGCAATACTTTTGACTTTAGACTTTGGAGAACTTTTTTTAGGTATGGAAAAAATTTATTGTATTTAAATGACTCATTTATCAAATTAAATATGTTTTTGATCTATAAAATATTTCTAGAATTTATTAGGTCATTATTACATCATGAATGCTATAATTTAAAATAAATTAGTTACGAATAAACTGTATTTTTAGTATTCACCTAAAAACTAAAGTATTTCATAAAAAAACTTAAAAAAAATTTAATTAATGATTTTAAAAATGATATTCATTTTATCAAAATAATTTTATAAAATAGGTATTTTAAAATTTTACATAAAAAATTATGATTTTTATGAAATACATTAAAATATTGTTTACTAAAAATGTGCTTTTAGTTTCATTGTTTCTTTAATATTGATATTTATTTTATGTCATTATAATATTTTTATTTTGTTAAATTATTCATGATAAAAATTATTTATATTACATTTCACTATTTTGTGGTCAAATTAATTTATTAATGATCAAGTTGTTATTTCAATGGTCACATTACCTCCTAGAAATACCACTTGCTTCCTTCATTCTACATCCACTATATTTTCTCTCATGGTTCTATATATTCATTTCATAAGATGTTAATTGGTTTATTAATACTGTGTTTCTTTTCCATAACATTGTCTATGGGGGTGATAATTCTAATAGATCAGGGTTGTCCAAATTTTCTCATTCCACTTTTCTTATTTTCTATTTTTCTCTCTCATTGTAATGATTGGAATTTTCATGGGTTTAGTTTCTAACTAATGTAACGATCTCTGTTAATGAAATAAAGTGTTCTTAGTTTCTATGTGTGCTATATGTGTATAATGGTACATAATATAACACGTTTATTCATGAAACACATATATTTTATACAGATTGGGTCACGCTCCATTCTAAATTTTTTGAAGTATCGATGGCCTTGTAGTAGTTCTTTGTAAATATCCTTTGATATATCAATAAATTATTTAAAATTTCATTAATTTTTTTAGAAACAATTCATGAGATTAGTAATTTTCTAACCATTTTGAAGATGTTGTTGATGAATTCAACAATGTTTGTATTTATGTGATCATATCTCTTCCCTTCATCAAATGCTAAATATCATTTTTTTTAATTGGAAGGCGCATCATGTACTTATATACATCCTCAATCATTCCTCATATTTCTTCCAATATTTGAAGGAAAACCTATTGTTTTGGTTTGTATGTTGTAAAGTCATGGAAGAAAATTATAAAGTACCCAATAATATAAAAGTGAAAGTACTAAATGTGTAGAAGATGTGACCCAATACCTAATTTGATGATTAGCTTTTTCACATTGTCAGTATGAAATGTTTTTCAAACATTTCGGGCAATATGTCTCATGCAGTAATGATGGTAGGCATTTGTGTGTTAGTCAACCAGCATCCTCAATATTCAATACTTCCTTGATAGTGTGATGAAGATTGGAAATAAGCCATATTTCTTGTCTATCAGTGACATGAATATGATAGAAAAGATATAAACCAAATACATGAGTCTAGATTGTCTTTATCTACTATTACAAATTTCAATGGGAAAGAACATCTATTTCTTTCATTAGTGGTGACAAACAGGAGAACTCCGTTGAAATATACATATAGGAAAGTGTCGTGCATTTTTATAAATTGTTTGTAGTGAAGGAAAGTTACAATTAATGGGATAAAGTCCAAGAATAACTGATGAAATTGGCCTTTTTCTATAGTGAGATGATTGTTCACCACATGCTCTATTATTTTAGATTGATTAAAAATGTGGAAAATTTGAACCAATCACTCGATCCAATAAGGTAACACCTGAAATAATGTTTATTAGTCACCATAAACCTTCTCAATAGCTTTGTTTTTTTCAAGTCACAACTTTTTGTATGAGATTTTGTATCCATATTTACTCTCCATGTGTTCCTATATTAACTCAACATGAACATCCTAGATAACTCTGATCATACCTATAATAATGAAGATTATGAAGGTTGAGTTAAGGTGTCTATGATATTGCATCAACCTCATATTCAAACAGCTGTGTGGTCTATAAACTTTTGTATTTTTTCAGTAAGTTGAATTTCTAACAAGGGTAGTTCAAAATTTCATCTTGCATACATCATAATACTATTGACATTTTATAGAAAATGTCGATATCATGGAGTCATATTTGAGATAAATGTAATCTGTCCTCACATGGTAATGCTTTATAACTATATTTAATGTCTCTTTTCTCTCAAATTGTTTTCCAACAAATAATTCATCATCAATCCATACAACATTTATTTCTTGAACAATACATGGAAACTCGATTGTCAATGTCACCCCATCCCAATCAAACTAAAGCACCACTAGTGTAATATCATGTGATGTTTGCATCGATTGTGCATGTTGTCTTTCTGAATCATCTGTCAGCATCATTTTGTGTTCTTTTTCAAATATTTATTCATTCTCAAAATCATTTTTCAGCACTATCTCATGTTATTTATCAAATACTTATTTGTCCTCAAAATCATATTCATAGACATCATTGATTGCTACCATAGGTGGATCAGCTATAACAACAAATATTGTAGGAACATCTACAGGTACTGTCATTTAAAATTTTTACTCTTATCTACATGTATTATCTTCACCCAATCCACCTCAAACAACTGATTCTCATGTAAACACATGATCTTTAGCAAATCCATCATTGTATGGTATGTTTTGTTTGATTTGGGCTGTATATTCAATCATACTAACCTCAACATAAAATCTCATCACACATAGTATTTCTTTCTCTTGATATGTATCATAATCAAAACGTAAAGCTTCACCATTGATCAAATGATGACATGTGTGACATAGATTATCTTGAGTTTAAGGGAATATATAAATGATAGGTGATATCTATTGATTCTTAGCAAGCTTCAATCGATCATGAAGTTTACAGTTAATTGTGTTCATCGAATCACATATAATAAGATTTGTTAATCTTGTAGGACAACTAATATAATATATCTCATACTCATTTTCTACTATTTCACCACCACGATATACAAACGCACACAAGTGTTTCATCATATTTGTGAAAATGTTAATTGAAATTAAAGTATAACAGAAATACATACACTATTTTATATATATTTTCACCATACCCCTTTCCATTCAAAAATTATACATTGTTATTTATGAATAAATAATAAAGGTCCAGACAATGTTGACATGGTTATAACGTTGTATAGTGATATGTGAAGTACAACTCAAATAGTATTATAAAATTCACATATACAAAGTTCTTTTTGTTCCTTATCTTTCAACAAACATACCTTAATTTTATATTATCCACACGATACACATCAACTAACCAATTGCAAAACCCATTGGATTATCAATTTTCATTTTACCTAATTAATTAGTTATTAATATTTAATTGAATAACTGTGTAATAAAATTTATATATACCAAATATTCTCTAACTGTAAGGACTTAATAATTTTTCATACAATAAAATTATTGCACAACTATAAAAACTACTGAAAAAACTATATCAGATCAGGATACAATTTCCCAACTATGACATTTTCAATTTTTTTATTAATTTTTTATCATGTGAAAAGAAATCGTTGCCAGCTAAGAAGAAATGATATCATTACATAATATTACAATGAACCACCATAGAAAATAATACACCTAAGCTATAAATAAAGCAGTCCAGTTAAATGTAATCAACATCCAAATTGGCATCCAATTCATTAAAGATACAACCAAAGGAAAATAAAAAGGTTGCTTCCACTTGGAAAGAGCAACTGTGTGAAACTAATATTTTTGCTATGAAGGAACAGACAGATCCCATTATAGTCAAAGAGATTTCTCTGGGGAGTACTATAAGTATGATTCAAGCACGAGAGACTAAATACATTTGCAATAAATCCAAGCAACATTCAGCCCCTGTATCTGACAATCAAGTCGCATTGTTGTTGAGGCCACCACCAAAGTATCCATTATAGATATGTTTGGATGTTTGGAATTTTGGAAATGACAAAAATTTGCCATATGAAAAGCTGAGTGAACAACTCATGACCGGAGTGGGAGTTACCTATAGTTTCACCTTCTCACTTTGTGTACAAGGTGGTTTTAAGATGGTGGAATTGATAAGAATATGGGTGATAATAATGTAGGGTTGGTAAAATATGTAAATTATTTTTTTTGTTTTTTAGTTTTTTAAAAAGTTGTTAGGGGGTTTTATAGAAGGTTCTAGTGGAGTCCATAAATAAGGGACTTGTAGGAGCTACGCCTTTCAATGAGATCTTTCTCCTTAATTACTCTTCCTCTTCTATTCCTACTTATTCTTCTTCTTCCTTTCTTCTTCTATCTCTTCTTTTAATGTAATTTCTACTGAATTTATGTCACACCCGTACTTCGCATTTCAGTATGTTTTTAATTTTAAGTTTTATCTCATAAGTGTATCTACCTTTTTTAATAATTGTTTTGTTGAAATGCGGGCGGAGCCGATATGAGATTTTCATTTTACATTGATAAATGAACATTATCATGACATCGCTCGATGCATGGTCAGGGAACGAGCGAACCCATGTGGCTTCGTCAGTTTAACACGCGGTCTTCCCGGTGCATGGCTGGATAACTAACCCAATAAAAATAAAAATTTTATAATTATAATTATTATTGTCCTTAATATTATTATTATTATTATTATTATTATTATTATTCTTAACACTATTGTGATTAATATTTTAATTTTGTTAGTATTAAAATTATAAAATTATAAAATTATATTTTTAATGTTGCTATTATATTTTTATTATTATTCTATATTAGTTTAAACAAATATTTGGCTAGTTTAATTCCTTTTTTTAGGTTTTTCTTCCACTATTTTTTCCAATTTTTTATTTCTTATTTTCCTCTCTTTTTCCCTTTTCTTTTCCTCTTTATTTTTTCCTCTCCCTCACACTCTCTCCCTCATGTGGCGATGTAGCTCACTCCCCTAGTTCTCATAACCTTGAATCCTAGGCGTCACTCCTTTTCTCCTCCCCCTTACCGCTACCTTTTTTCACTGTTCAACCATTCGGTGATGGCGTGCCTCCCCTCCATGCTACCTCACACCCATCCGTGATTTTCCTCCTTGTAGCCTCTATTTCCAGACCATCCTTACACCTAGCCATTATGCCCAGCAACCCGACTACATCACCCCACCCTTGTCGAGCTGAAACCCTCACGGGAAAAAGCCCCGTCGAACCGTAGGTGTGTTGGCTCCTCCTCATCCGAAGCTCACCCCATTGGTCCACCCCATTAATTATCCAGCCACATGAACACCTCCACCGGGTTCATCCAAAGCTCCAATAGACCCCTCCCTTGGCTGCGCCTTTTTCCAGTGGCTTTCCCTTTGTTTTTTTGATGACGCGCAAGCCCCGATAGCCTTCGTCGACCTCCGGCCGACCTCTCAGACTCCTTGACAAAGGTGTGGAGTCCCTCTTTATTTTTTCTTTAATTTTTTATTGATTTTTGCGGTTAGGGTTTGGTTGATTTTTAACACAGATGTTAATTACCTTGTTTTCGGGTCCGTTATAGCTCCCTTACAGTGAAATCAACATGCGGCTGGAGTGTGCATCAAGTCGCAAGACTTTCTCTACAACAAGGTATGTGGATCTGCATGTAAGGATTATCTGATCAATTCTGTTTATTTTTTAATTTATTTATTAAATTTATTAATTAGTTTTAATGCGTGCAGTTAGTTTTTTGCAACTTAAAGTGTCTCTTCTCTACTGGCAGTACTTATGTGAATTATTAGTGTTTGTTAAAATTATGCAGTTAATCTTTTAGTATGTGTAGGAGTTGTGTCTTGTGTTTTTTGGTGGTTTTAGTATTAGTCTGGTTATAAAAAGGGGGTTTTACGTGGGTTTTGGCACCTTGAATTATGCATTGTATTTTTTTAAAAACTGTTTAACAAAAATTTCTAGTGTTAAATAATTGTAGTACGGTATTTATTAATTTTGCAGCTATTTATTTGACTATGTGAGTAGTGTAGGTTGAGTTTTGGAAAATCTTTGGTGTGTCTAATGTTTCCAAATAGTTCTTTGTGTGTGTGAAAGTGTGGCGTAGAATTTAGATAATACTCTTGTGTTTTGTGCATTTGACTTTAACAAGCATGTGAACATAGAACTTTTGAGCACAAATGGGAAGCATGGGTACTAGGTGGGTGGACTAGTTCTAGTTTTCTAGTGATACTGGAGTGGCTCTGGCCTAGTCTAACTTAGCTGGTTTGACGATTACAACACTAACTAAACTTTGGATGAGGATTGAAGATCACTAGGTTATGGATGTGTTTCCCGACTAGTGGATCATGCATGTGAACATATATTATTGTGATTCCTATTTATTTTTTTCACTAAAACACGATGTTCTAGGATCCCACTATTTCTTTCTTTTAATATTACCTATAGGCCCTCTCGCACTTTGGTTCTCCAGGATTACATCGCACCCATCGTCATTATACGGTGTGGCTTTTATATGGTATGAACGTAAAAGTATTATATTTTTAAAAGAAGTGAAAGGGTTTTATTTTTAAAGAAGTATGTGTTTTTATTTATAAAGGAGTAAAAATGTTTATATTCTTAAAAACCGATTTTCCATTAAAGTTGATTTTATTGCAATTTTTTGCATTTGAATTGTTTAAATAGTCATTTATTTTCCTTGGTTAAACATTCAACTACATTATCATTTAATCTTTATATGTGGAAGATTTTTATTTAGTGTAATCCAATCAGATGATCTCTCACACCCTACTTACACCCTTGGGTGTAAGTAGATTCATTCATGTCAGATTTAGGTAATGGTAAGGTGTTTAGAAGTGGTGGTTCAAGTTTTTAGTTGGCTACTTGGTGCAGCATTGTGGAGATGGCTTGAGGGTGGTGTCCTCTCACCAGGTGGAGGTTTTTGTATTGGTTTTTGGTCACCCTACCAAGTGGTATCTCATGTTTGGTTTTTTGTTTAAATATGCAACTCAAATTTTGGTTTTTAGTTAAAGGAACATTTGGTTGTGACTTTCATCTTTGGTCAAATTTATGTTGTTAGTTGATTTATTTACAATTTTTTATTTGGGTAAATTGTTCCCAAGATTTATTTTGATACTCGAGAACTTGTGCCAGCTCGTGGGGATCAGGAACACCCTATGGGTATTGCTACGGACTAGGTCAGGCAACGGTTTGGATGGAGACCCGACTTGGTACATGAAAATTTAATTGAAGTGACAAATGTTATTCTCTCTCTCCCTATTGATTCCTATTAGATTACGGATGTAATAAGAAGTTAATAGAATCCTTTGAAAACAATATCCATGAAGATGTTGGTGTTTATAATAAAATTACACCACACTTCTCATGTGCTCTTAGGAATCCTAATATGACACCTGCAAAAGTTTATGTTGTTACTATGAGACAAACTACTCAAAACAATGTCATAAGTTGGTTCAAAAAAAGATTTAGGAGTTCATAGATGTTGAAATGGAAACCCTACCTCATAATGATGTAGAATTACTTATTTAAAGATGAGAAAAGAATTAAAATAGATAACTCACACTGATGTGAGACATGAATATTAAAAATATTTAATACTCTTAACACTCACCCTCAAGCTGAGACATATATTTATCATGCCCTACTTTTTACAGAAAAATTGGATACATGTTACATGCAACCCTTTTGTGAGAATATCTACAAGTTGAATAATGGTTGTGAACATGTCTGAATGTGATCTTCTTCTTCTCAATGTTTTCTTGAACAAAGTGACAATAAACTTCAATATTCTTTGTACACTAATGAAAGATTGGATTTTTGGAAATCTTGATAGATTCTTAATTGTCACACTAGATATGTTTCAGTATCTTTAAAATATACTCAATCTTCTATAGAATTTGTTATACCAAAATAGTCTATACAGTCACATATGTTATGGAAGAATTATTTGACTCTACAATTAATCTAGAGACAATCGTCTACTTCTTTCTTCTCCATGAGAAAAAATTCCCTCCAAAACTTACTGCAAAATCAGATGTAGATCTCATAGAAAAGAAAAATCCAGAAAAATATGCATCATAGAATGCCTCAAAATCTTTATGTCCATGATCGGAATATAGAATACCTAAACATGCTTTGGGTTTTTGTTGGGGATTCCATAAACAGACTTTGATAACAACACAAGCAATATCGGGTCGATTCATCATCGAATACTTAAGCTTCCCAACAAGTCGTCTATATCTCTCGGGTGAAGGAAACATCTTGGTGTCAATATGAAGTGATTTTTATCCAGGTTCAAGGGATGAGTCAACCAAATCAACTTGAGTCATTACAGTCTTTTACAAAAAATCATGAATATACCCTCTGATATAGGAAAAAAACATTGTATATCTGGAGACCTCAATCCCTATGAAATATTGTAGTGGACCCAAACCCTTCGTGTGAAAATTCTGATGAAGGGTTTGAGGTGATAAATGTCGGCAGTATCACTACCAATAATGAAAATTTCACCCACATAGACTATCAATTGAATATTTTTTCTTGTAGGATTGATGATATAAAATAGAATAATATTTTATTCTTTGACACATTTCAAAGCTAATCACAATGGTGAAAAATCACTCGAACCAAGAAAAAGGTTACTGTTTGAGGTCATATAGGGATAGATGAATGTGAAAAACCTTGAAAGACCCCCCATGAGCAGAAAAATCTGGTGGTCTCTCCATATAAACTTTATAATCAAGAAAACCATGAAAAAACATTTTTAAGATCTAACTGATGAAGAGTCAAGTTATAGGTGGTGACAAAGAGATAAATAAGTGAATCGATGTAATCCTGGCTACCTGAGAAAAGGTATCAAAGTAATTGTTGTCATGAATTTGTGTGTAACTCTTGGAAACAAGTTATTATTTGAGACATGATTAAGTGAACTGTCATTATTGATACATACAATATAGATACACTTGAAACTAACAACCTATTTATCTGATGGGAGATGGAAAAGATCCCAAATATGATTGGTTTCAAAAACCTTAATTTCATCATGAATTTCCTTTAACTAGTCGATATGGGATTTTAAATCAGCTACAGTGTGTGGTTTCGAGTGAGTAACTAATGTCTCAATAGTTCCAATGGTAGCAGCAGATAATCCCTGATAAAATTAAAAGGAAACTTCGGTGATGAAGGATCGGTAGCAGATGAATCGTCAAGTGTGGAAGCAGCATCATTCCCCGGAGTAGTAGGTGTGCTAGATCGGTGAGTATATACCTAACTAAATATTTATTCAATAACATCACTAGGAAGAGATAGGTTTGTTGGGTTATTGAGAGAATATGGAAAAATAACATCGAAATAATGAATGGTAGATAGTGGTGGAAAATTGAGAAAAGAAAAAAATTGAGGATTCGACAAAGGAAACGTCAACCGAACCGAGATAACATAACAATGAAAATATGGAGAGAAACAGTGATATTCACACTAAGTTTGGGAGTAGCTAACAAAGATTCATTTGAGAGCACGTACATCAAACTTTGTAATCGATAGGCAAATATCCCAAACATAACACACACAGCCAAAAATGAAAATAGTAAATGAATGAGGTGCTGATGTTGGAAATAAAGAATTAAATGGTGTCTCCACGTGAAGAAAGAATGATGTAAGTCTATTGATAAGATAAGTGGTTGTGGGAAGGAATCTCCCCAATAAAGATTGGAACTTTCTTCTAAAATAAAAGGGCATAAGAATATTCTATTTGATGACTGTTATTTCATTCTGCAACACTATTTTGTTGAGGTGTATCGAGACAAGATGTTTAATAAATAATGCTATACTCATCAAGAAAAAACTAAAATGATCCAGATAAATATTCACCACCATTATCAGAACACAACCAGTGAAGATTGACAGAAAACTAGGTGTGATTTCTTGATAACAGGAGTGAAACACGGTAAAACTTTCAGAATGATTTCTCAACAAATAGACCCAATTCATTGGCGAAAAATCAATGATGACAATAAAAAAATATAAATAGGCCAATTTATATGGACTAGGACCAATTCACCATATATCAAAATGAACCAGATGTAAAGGAGTGGATGTGTGGGGGATTGCTCGGGGAACATAGGTGACATGATGATGTTTTTCATAATGATAGGACACATAGTTAAAAGGAAGAAGTGGACCCAACCCTAGAAATATTTTATGAAGAATGGGGCAGGTGGATGACCAAAGTGATAATGAGGTTGAAGGTCATGAGAAGAAGTGGCAGGACCGGCGAGATTTGGGGTTGAGTCAAGCACATGCACACCACCCTGAACGTGTTCACTACCAAACACCTGAGTCATCGAATCCTCCTGAAAGATAACCAAAGTAGGTGAGAATATGGTCTATGACTATAAATTAAATGAAATATTACTAATAGATAATAAATTAAAGGGACAACTGGTCAAAAATTCAACGGCGGATAGCGTTAAGACATACCTAATCGTACAACTCCCATAACCAGCAATCTGCATTGTCTGACCATCGACCACGGTGATATCCCCTCTAGTTGAAATCGAGTGACAAGACTAAAGAAGACATGCATCCCCCATGATATGCTCTGACACACTAGAGTCAAGAACCCATTAGATGGACCGTTGGGATAGACATGATGTTAGAGGATCTCCATGAGCAACAGTGGCATTCGATGATGTCATATGGTGATAGAAGACCAAAAACAGAAGGTCGTTGGTTGTTGAAGATGCACGTTGAGAAGGTGATGAAGGTGCACAAATGATAGACAATGGGTGTTGATTCTTTATCCATTGTGATCAATCATGGTATAGGAATTCAGGATACTTGCTGCTAAAAATGCATAGACGGAACATCTGGGTATCAATTAGGTCAAAGAAGAAAAATAATCATAGATAGCAAAGGGGAGAGGTTGTGTAGTTTGTGGTGTTTCATAGAGAGAGGCGATCTACTGGAGGGGTCACACCAGGAGAGGTGACGACCTGGTGGTTGTTGCATAGGTAGGGGTGATTGGCAGGAGGGATCAGTGCACAGGGAGGGGAAACACGTAGGAGGCGTCGCAAAGGAACTGTCATGCTGGAGGCGTCACGCAGGGAGCTACCACGCAGGGAGGGGTCATCGCAATGGAGGTGCAAACACACACATGGCAGAAGGGACCGTTGCGCAGTGGGACATCATGGAAGGAGGGACGTGTAGGGAGAGGCAACAGGAAAATGGAGTCACACGCTATCCTTCCTTTGATGCCATGTTGAAAAGGAAACCATACCTCACAATGAGGTAGGATACTTTATTTTTAAATGAGAAAAGGAGTACAATAGATAACACACACCAATGTGGGACATAAATAGTAAAAAATATCTACTACTCTTAACAATAGTTATATGATAGTAATATTTAATGAAATTTTGGTGTCTCTGGCATTAGATCAACAATTTTAAGAGGGTGGGATTTTCTCTCTCATTCATTGATAAGAGGAAAAATTACCATTTCCACGGAAATCCTAGTTTTCCCGGAGACATTCCTGGATAAAAGAACACTCCCAATTTTCCTTTAAATTCACTTTGATCAGTTGCAACCAAATGAGGCCTCATAAAATCATTGTGTATTTATGGCTAATGTTTTACTGGGTGCTCCTGGTTGCAACTGCCAATTACAGCTCAAAGAGTCTCTCCCATTCCCCTCAATAGACATACAATTGCGGTTGTAGGTTTAGACCAGGTCATAAATGTTCATATAGGGGTTTAAAATCATTGTTCTGACAAGCATAGAGCCAGAGGAGAGTGAAAAAGTATTGAAGGAAATGGAAATTGGATCCCTTGAAGTGTAAGATGACTTTTAAATCTTTTTCGTTCAGTTATCTCAATGGGTAAGGGATTGTATCCTCCAAAATTATGTTGTCGGAAGGGATAATAGATGGGATATCAATTCTAGTATTAATTAAAATATGACCCAACCATAATTTATGTGCAGGGGTTGTGATGGGAACCTAGGATTTTAGTTAAAACCTAAGAATGAGAGCTCAGTGTTCAGTAATAGGCAGACGTGCAGGAGTTAATGAATAGGAAAATATATAAGGCCTTTAATCCCCTTAAAATGATTGCAAATATATATTTTCCTAATAATATTCTTATTATACCAATCTACTAAAAACAAAAAACATACTGAAAAGGCATTTTTAACAATACAATACCAGGTCATACCCATCTCAAGAAAATATTAGTCACAATACCAGGATCGAGGGTCTTCTTGAAAAAAAATTAGCACAACACTAAAGCATTCCAAAAAATTTATTTCCCAGTGACAGTGCTATACACGTATTCTTAAGTTCACAGTCTTAACAAACTATATCAGGCCTGTAATTTGCAGGGTTCTTTCCATGTATCTGGAGAAAATTAGAATGGTCATCCGAGTTCAAAATATGGAAAGTCTACATGAACTAACACGACCAATAAAAATAAATAATTAGACAAAGAAATCCCATAAATTGTAGTGAAAACATTCACTGCACAAAAAAGAAAGAGAAAGACGTTGAATCATGTGAACAATAACATGCTGAATTCCTAAAACATTCCACCCTAGAGCAAAAAACTATAAAGAATTCCAACAAACAAGGCATTAAAAAATTGTGCACCATTCAAACTTTTCCAGCTCCCAATAATTTCTTTTAAAGGACAAATATGGCCCTTGCCTTTGAGGTGACTTCAGATGGGGAAACTAGAATACTAGGAAGTTCATACACCACCCCCTCCTCCTATTCGATGCTATATTATATATCTTCACTGTCGCGGTCCGCCTCCTTCCAGGGGTGCTTCAACCCTATGTCTTTTTAGGCCCGTACAATCTATTAGAACATGTTCTAGTAGAGACGGGTGTATCAATGGGAAGAACAGGCCAAAGTAGGGAGGAGAAAGGAAGTCGAATAAGCCTCGCTTGAAAATGGAGTGTCAAATAAGGGTTTGAGGATTTTCTAAAACATACCAAAATCCTTGGTAACCAAACTAAACCGATAAATTAACCGAACATAGTTTATCATGAAAAAATGAGGTATTAGGAGTATAAATGCGTTCAATCTAAAAAATAAATGGGATTTCAATAGGTACGTATAAGATAAAGGAATGTACAGAAACATGTGACTGTCAAAAAAGATAAAACAATCGGTAAAAAATATTAAAAAACTTTAACTGATTATGAGGTATTAGAAATAGAGATTTAGAGGGAATGGGGGAAAATAAAGAGGAAAAATGACTTATTTTCTGGAAGGATCAAGGAGGGATCCTTCATGTTTGGTTCACTTCAACAATTCATAGCCACGTACTCAACAAAACCCTAATTGTTGCATCAGTGTAGAACCCTGTGATAAAAAAAATACAATTTCCAGACATAGATTAAATAAAATTTTAATAACATTAATACCACTTCAATCCCAAAAACAGGATATAATTCATAGATAAAGGACTATAATCAACAAACCTATAAGAGAAAATCGATTAGGCACCGGGTGTAAGATAGAGAAGGTGGGATGGGGGAGGGAAAATAAAGGATTTGTTTGAAGGAAGGAGAAGAGGATATTATATCCCTAGATATCTCAACCGAGGAGAGCAGGGGTGTTTAACGGGATGGACTGGTGTAGACCAAAACAAAGCCAGTATTTTACTGGCCAAGAAATGGCCTACCCATTTAAGCTGGCATTGAATGTAGGCTCAAAAAATGTCGAATTTGTGGATAGCACTGGCCAGCGGTCCTGCCCGCATTGCATAATGTTCTTTAAAAAATTCCAAGGGCCAAATAATTTACATATCATCCATAATTCATGTTTAATTTAAGAAATACGTTATCACTACTTATTGGGAGGAAAAATAAAGAACCACAGCAACTAAATTACACATACAAACCACATGAAACCAATATATACTTCATAACACCAACAAAAAACATCCAAACTAAACACTATTTATGAAAGAAAAAGTAAAAAATACATGTAAATATTTAATTCAAAACACATTGTTACCACATTGAAACTAGTATAATGAAAATAAAACCAAGTAATATATAAAATTAACATAACACATAAGAAAATTTTTCATATATAAAAACATGTATGCTATTTCATTAAAATTAATAAATTAATCTTAAAATCGATTAAACGAACCCCAAAAATATCAAACATACATGTTTTCATGTTGATGTTGGAATACTATATTAAAAAAAATTAAATTTGGGTCCTCAAAGTAAATCAATAAAACATTCAGACCAAACAACAATCAACAAAGAATATAAATCAAATGAAACATTTTTTAAATACATTCAATTATACAACTATTTTGTTTCACTATCAAACATAAATAACATAAAAATACTGATTATTGAGAATTAAATAAGAACACCTCTCTGAGAAAGTGGAGTAATCATATACTTCCACGATAGGAAATAAGGAATCAAGACACTATATCCATCTAAAAAATGGAATATAAAATGAATTGGAATTTAATATAAGTAATATACTGAAAAAATAAGATAACACAAACTATGTATAACCTGGATAGTTGAAGGGAGGAGGAAGGTAATCAACAAAGAATTGGGTTTATCCCTCTCACAAGGTTTCAGCTTATCCAGATTCGTATCTGAAAGCCTCCAGTGGAGAAAAATTAAGGGTCAAGAATATTTAGTTATGGTTCGGTTCAGATGGATCTAGACAAAGAGGAAATCACTAAATGGTTTCAGCAGAAGAAGTGCAGATTCAGTCTATATGACGGGATGGCCCACTACAATATAAGAGGGAGCATCAAGCCAGTAGATGGAGGGAAGGGAGTCATAGTGGCCTGAAATATCCAGGTGGGAGATAGAATGAAGGATAGGTTTGGAGGAGGGAGTGGGGGAAAGTGGGACAATGTGTCATGTACGATGGAAGTGAGGGGAGGTTTCGTTGTGTAATATGGTTTGTAAAAAACAAAAAAAAAGTGGGGTGGGAAAGGAAAATCAATCAATATTTTTTAATTGCGTGTTATGACCATAAATATTCATTTTCCCAAATAGAAATCAATCAATATTTTTAAAAATAAATCTAATTTTTTACGGGGAAACACATAAAACACAAAAAAAAAACAATCTAATTATTTTTATGAGAGAAACATTATTTGTTTTTGTTTTATTGAAGTGATTTTTAAGATCCTCTAAAGTAGAACTGTCCTTGTAAAATTCAGTATAGACTTCATCACTTGTATCAAATCTTTCTTGACTGAATTCATGTTATAAATCTCCAAGTGGGAGATGGAATGAAAAAGAGAGTGGGAGGAGGGAGTTGGGGTGTGTGGGACTGTGTGTGATGTAGGAGGGAAGTGAGGGGAGGTGTGTTTGTTTAATATGGTTTGTAAAAAACCAAAAATGGGGGTCATTGAAAGTCAATAAATATTTTTTAATTTCATGTTATAACCATAAATCATCATTTTCCCAAATAAAAATTAATCAATATTTTTAAAAATAAATCTAATTTTTTACCTGGAAGCGCATGAAACTCAAAAAAATCAATCTAATTATTTTTATAAGACAAACATTATTTATTTTTGTTTCGTTGAGGCGACTTTTAGGATCCTCTAAAGAAAAAACCTCTTTGTGAAATTCAATGTCGACCTTTTCACCTGTACTCAATCTTTCTTGATTGAATTCATGTTCTAAATCTCCAGGTGGGAGATACAATGACTGAGAGAGTGGGAGGAGGGAGTGGGAGTACGTAGGACTATGTGTGATGTGCGAGGGAAGTGAGGGGAGGTGTCTTTGTTTAAAATGGTTTGTAAAAAACAAAAAAAAAATTGGGGCAATGAAAGTCAATCAATCTTTTTTAATTGCCTGTTATGACCCTAAATCTTTATTTTTTTTTAAAAATCAATCTTTTGAAAAATAAATATGATTTTGTATGGGGAAGTGCAGAAACCTAAAAATCAATCTAATTATTTTTATAAGACAAACATTATTATTTTTTGTTTCATTGAAGTGGTTTTTAAGATTCTCTAAAACGGAATTTCCTCTATGGAATTCAATGTTGACTTTATCACCTATATCAAATATTTCTTGATCAAATTCATGTTCTAAATGTATCTAAAAATAATATGTTAAGTAAATTGTCAAACAAACTTCATTGACTAAAATGAGATGAAGTTGTAATCGTTTTAAATGCTTGATTCATATCCATAAGCTAGTTGCATAATTTAATGTCATATTTCATTTCAAAGTACTAAAATTCAAACGGAAATGAATTCTCTTATAAAACAATGAATAATACATTATATGTTATGTAGAATAGGAATCAATGTAGGGTATATGCAAGAAACTATAGAAAAATATATTATACACATAACTTTAGAAAACTATATTATGAACATAACTATAGACAACTATATTATAAAAATGGAACCCAATCTGCATAATATATTTAATAGTATTGAATGATCACAGCGCAACAATAAATGAAGAACAATTTAAATGATCACAGTGCATATACCCCTGTAAAGTGATACTGGAAGTTTTGTATTAAAAGTTAAATAATCGACAAAAAATATATTAATTCCCTTTATATTCAATAGGGGTATATTCATTATGATCAAACAGAAACACATGGTTTAAAATTATACAGTTCATTTAAAAAAACGAGTTTAAACCGACTTAAATAAAGCGAATTAAAATGTATAGTTAATTTAAAAAGAGTTTAAACCAACATAAATAAAGGGAATTAAAATTTAATACAAAACATTCAATAATCTAACTATACATGTTAAATAATAGATATAAACTATTTTAATCTTCATTATGTGGTGAATAATATACAAAGGATAGTTAGAAAAATTAAACCAACTACACTACAATGCATTGAACGTACTTGTGCAGGAAAAAACATATGGTGAATGTCATATTTGTAAATATGTTTTCAATTTAGAATTGAAATATACATGAATTAAATATTTCATATCATTGGGTATGAAGACATCAATGTTATAGCACTTGAAATAGATTATTGGGAGGTTGCATCATAAGGAACTACCTGTAAGGAAATAAAATTTAAAGTTAGGCCCCAAAAATAACTATACATGTTATGTGAAATAGGTTCTAATGACGTACTTAGAGTTCGTTTAAAGAGTTCTTGAAATCTCTAATTTATTCTGCATTATCTATAATGAAGACAACTTTGAAAGAATTTTGTTCTAATGATTGTTGTCTATTTTGTATATTTAATTCTAACACATCCACATCAACAAGAATAGTTTTATATTTGAATACATATAGTTTAATAAGAATTATAAACTCATGATTCTCCTACATTTTAGAAAATTACCTTAATTTCAATTTGTACATCCATAAGAAAAGAATATATGAATATTATTCAATTTCCCGAATTAGTATATCTCTTAGATCTAAAGTTATTGTTGATATAAATTTAATAAACTATTTTTCTAAGTTTATGATTGCGATAGATCTATAATTATCATTGATTAGTAGTTGGACTTGTTATCTGAGATAATAATGTATTCAAATTAGACCAGGATTTAATTTATATCATATATTTCATACATTTAAATTTTTTCAAAGCACTATTCAATGTCTTAAAAAATTATGTAAGATATAAATGTTACTTGTTTTATATTATAATAATAAAATGTTTTAAAATTATTAACAATATATGCAATATGTTGGGTGTAAATTTCTATGACATTATTTAAAAGTTAATGATCATTGAAAAATACACTATGATAGTCATAAAATTTCATAAAAATTAAATATAATCTTGTGAAGTTAGGGATACTACCTTGGAATAGTTGACAGAGGTGATGCATTACAGTTATGATGCCAAATGTTTCCATTCAAGTGATCTACCTTTTTTCTACAATAAATGCATGGTTCATAATACGAGTTTTTGTTACATTGAATTTTTTCACTATATCCATCATTGTGAACATTGTAACCTATAATCCAAGAAATTCATCATTAATGTGTACCATGTTTTAACTATGTTTTTGATGAGTCAAGAGTAAAAATTTAACAGCCACTAATGAAATTTCTTATCTAACATCGCTGCATGATCTAATTTTTACTATTTTTTTCTTCTTACCAATCATCTGGAATAATTTTACAGACAATATAGAACATATATTGGATGTTGTGCTCATGTTATCACATGTTTTTTGAAGTATTTTCATCATACGAATGAGTAAATAATGTTAATAAATTTTCAAAAGAAACAACATCACTGATTTAATAATTTTGAAACATGAATATGTTAATGTAGATATAAAATTTGAAAACTTACCATGACCAGTAGCTTAGCATAAATACATCATCATATAGTAAGTTACAAATGATAGATAATATATAAAATAAATATTCTAATCTGAGATGAGTAAGACAAATGATCACCTATTTCTAAAAGAATTCACTATAGGAATTTTTTGGATTGAGTGGAAGATCTATTGAATTCATATTTTTCGTAACAATTACCATGTATAAAAAAATATGAATGATATTTAATAAAAAATTAGTACCACATTTTTCTTTAGGAATTTGATATTTAATATTTATGAAATATTGAAAGAACATAATGATGAGTCTCTTTGCACGCACAAGTTACAGAACTGAAATGTTAGTTGGTTTAGTTTCATCTTTCAAAATTATTGCAATTAGTTCACCAAATACATCCCACAAAGTGAAACTGATAGTTATTCCCCTATAAAATTTAATTTTAAATGTAATATAAATTCAATTATAAACTATTAGGGTGATTATGTTTTAAAATTGAAATTCAAATTACCTGTCATCAATTAGAGTTAGTTGCATTATCATGTTATTTTTTCTCCATGATTGGATTGGATTATGATTAAGAAACATTCCAATAAAATATAATATAATATTACCATTAACAAAAGTCTAACATAAATCAAAAAAATGATAAATAAAAAGAAAATTTAACTATGATAAATTTCTCAGGCACCCTGCTTTGTTTGATGTCATCAGATGGAATGAAATTGAATACGAAATGGGGATGTTTCATGTCTGAAGGTTTTATATGAGTGTTTGAGTTAAAAATGATTTTGTACTCATGATAACTGGATAAATAATTCCCTATATTTTCAATAATCTGAAATATATATATCACATAACACAATAATTCAGGTAGAATAGTTTTTCACTTTGTTATAAGTTGTTTTCCACTAATTTTTTCTTGAATGGTTGTTTCCTACCAATTTTAATAACACTCATAGGTTTAAAATAATAGAGTATATAGGGATAAATAAATTTAATTGAATATTAATTTCAATAATGGTTGATGTAAATTGAATTTTGATATATATTATCATTATAAATTCATGAAATGTTGAAATAAAAAAAACAATTATTGGTTAATAATATATATGCATACTCAGAGGTATGTATAGTTGAACAAGAACTTAAAAGGCATGTGAATTTTCACAAGATGTAGAATTATTATTTAAAGTATGTGTAACAACTTAATTGTAGTAATATACTATGTGAGATACAATGTACATATTTGGAGGCATACTCCATGTATCTATTAATTTTAGTAATATACTTTGTGAAAAGTACTTCAGATGCATACCTATGAAAAAATATCAATCAAACTTCCCATTTACATATCCATTTCATAGGAAAGTGTGTGCAGTAATATACTCATAGAGTATGCAAAATTTACTTTTTTCACATATTGTATGCAATAAAGAGATGTATACTAGACATATCTGTTAATTAGAGTAATATATTATCGTAATTAAGCTAATTACAGTAATATATTACCGTAATTAAGATACTTATTTTAATATAATCTATGGTAATTGCAATACTCAAACTGGTATGCACAATACATTTTTATTCATAAGTATACTCTATATATCTTTTTGTTTAAAGTACAATTAAGTTCAAAATGCATAGTTACTTTTTTTCTTAGTCAACTACATGTGAATTTCCAACATTCTTTACCGGCCCAACTATTATTCATCATCAGATTTATATCTATTTGCTCTATGAATTACATGTATTCATACTCTATGAGACATAATGTATGGAGTAATATATTCATGAAAATTTTGGTGAGATACAATGAATGCACTAATATACTCTGTGAGATACAATGTACATTTAAGGGAGATACAACATATTCCTATACATTTTAGTGAGATGAAATATATTACTATACATTTTAGTGAGATACATTTTAGTGAGATACAATATAATCTATGACATATAATGCATGTGGTATTAAATCTATGAGATACTATATATTCAATAATATATATATTCTGAGATACAATGTATTTAGTATTAAATACGTGAAATACAATACATTTTAGTGACACACAGTGTATCCAGTATTACCTATATGTATGCTCCGTGAGATACAATTTCTGCAGTAATATATTCCTGTACATTTCTGTGAGATGCAATAAATCTGTGGGATACAATGTATGCAGTAATATATTTCAGTACGTTTTAGTGAGATACAATGTATGTAGTGAGGTACAGGGTATACTTTATTAATACAATGTATGTAGTGAGATACAATGTATGCAATTGGATACATTCCATCGAGATACTATGTGTTCTTTCTTAATACACTATTAGTTCATGTGATTTATCAATTTTCCTATTAAAATTTTAACATATTTAGTACAATTTCAAGTGTTTAACTTAAATTTGATACATGTAATACATAACTATAACATACATCTATTAGTAGACAGTAACAATTCAAATAGGCTCAATATAATGATTAACTAATTAGAAAACACATATAAACATCATGATTAATACAATGTATACCATATCTTATATTCTAGTATTTATAATTGTCGATGTAAAGCTATAACATCTAACTCAAATTTTCATCAGTAAAGAGTAAAACCGTGATTTCTATTTAATCTTAGAATTTTGATGACATTGCGAACCACATCTGAATTATGTGTACTTCAATTTTCAATGTTTCATCATCTTCAAAAGAAATTTATCACAATTGAGTATCCAAAGAGTCCATTTTTAATAAATTTCATTACTAATGAAAACAATAATTTTTTTAGTAAATATAGCATCATTATGAAATGAGTAACATAAAATAAAAAATAGTTTAAAGCTATAAATTTTCATAAAATGTAATAGATAAAATTTCATTATAATTAATGTCAGTTATAAATGATTTATTTATAAACAATGTTAGTTGTATGCCTCAATGGTTTGTTATAATTGTCACATATTAGTGGTTTTAAACCTCTCTTGTTTATTACTCTGGATATTTCTTCATATAACTGACCATGACAAAAAATAGTTTATCGTAAGTATATGCCAACAAAATAAAGATATTGTCCTTGAATTTTGTTAATAGTCATTGAAAATGAAATAGTTAAAGGACATTATCCCATTTAAATATTGAATAGACACCTAGAATATGAATGAGTCATATTTACTCTTTTTATGAAAGTTTGTTTTATGCTATGAGTGTCAGTTAGAATCTGAGTTCTAATTAAATGATCTCCCAAATTCATGACTATTAATCACATTTGAATACAAAGTCCATAATATTGGTTTACATTTATCAATAAAATAATTGGTACTCCCACACTGAGAATTAATTTATGACATGGAAAACCAGAGATATGGTTTCCATTTAGAATGTCTAGGGTATATATGTTCTCTGGTGTGTCTCTATCTAAACTGTCTTGAAAGATTGAATCAAAATCGAGATAGACCTTCTCTTATAATGAATGATAGCATGAAATCATTCAATTACTGGATAACATAACATGTTGGTGGTAAAATAGCTTGTTATTTTAAGTATTATGTATCATTGTACTTCATAGATAAAGAGGGGTATGTGCTTTGAATAATAATGTCAACTAGGTTTTGAAATGATGTAAGTAGACAACCTTATGGAATGTCAATTTCTGTCTCATTGTATGTTTGATCACCAAGAACACCATCGCCTATTTGTATAATAAAAATTGAAAAATCTTAGAGTTCGAAAGAGTCTATAGAGTTCTTAGAGTAAATTAGTCTCATGTTCACAGTTAGGTGAATAACAAGATAATTTTTCCATAGATAATAGTTATTTAGACTAGGAAATACTATACCGCTTCTATTCCCACAATGAAAAACGGATAGAATCTACTAAAAATCTCCACTAAAGATACTTATTTTTTTTCACTTAATGACAGATAAGAAGCATGGATGATGTTTTTTGACATTATGTTCCTCAAGGCATGATCCAATGATTCAAAGCAATATTTGTGTATCCCTGGTTCCTCATCCCAAATAAAAAAAATTATTTGTAAAAGGTCAACCAATATACTACCTTGTTGTATGTTTCAAGTTGATTTATCTATAACAAAAATTTGAATAAAAAATACAGAGTGTGTTGTTCTCCCACCAGGAAGCAGTAAGGATGTTATACAACTTAAAGCTATAACAAGTACAATATGTCCCTATGAGTGAGGTTGTGGAATTATTATTTTCCATAAGAAAGTTTTATTTGTGCATACATATCCATGTGAAAATAAAACACCTCTGGTGGGAATATTTGATTCATTAATAATTGTGGATAGCACATTTTATTTTTCATTGGTTAGTTTTCCATTTATAATAGAAAATTCTTCGCAAAGGTTTTCCTTATTATAATTTTTTTCCTGGTGAAATCAATTTATTTCCAATGAATGTAGTAAATGAATCTTTAAGAGGCATAAGTGGATAATCATTAAATGTTATTCCGTTGGAGCGAGGCATGTTGTCAATATCCAATAATGCATATTGTTTTAGTTGATGATCTGTGAGATGTATTTATGTTATCATAAAATCTTGTTAGATATGAATAAAATATGTATTTCTGAAATAAATTCTATCAAATAAGTGAAGAAAAAATACTTTCATGGTGAGACACAGGATATAGAAACATGATAAAGTAATACATTTAAATTTCTAATAATGAGTTAGTTATTTGAAACAAAGTAAGACAGTTTGGTTATAACATACAGTTTTTTTAATTCTATTAATGAGTTGTTTATTTATATTAAAAAGAATAAAATAGAACTTGAATTTCTAAAAATAAATTATTTCAAAAAAAGTATATAAAAGGTTTATAAAATCCAATTATATTGCATGTAGTAGTGGGCATATAGTTTGTAACTCTATGAATTCTTTAAAGAAATGTTAATTAAAGTCTCTATGGAAAAAATTATACTCTCTCAACGTAGAATTAATGACTATTATAGTAGTCTGAAGAAAAAAATAATTTTTTTTGCATATCATTAGTGTTTATACCCAACATACAACATATTCACAATGTATTAAGTTAAATAAATAATATATATGATTAAAATCAACAAATTTTTTGGCATAGATATACATTTAAAGGTTCAATTATAGATTTTATATGTTTTAAATAAATTTTTAAATCACCAGAATCTATTTTAAAACCAAAAAGGATACATTTCAAAATACCTGAAATGCATACAACTGAATGAACTTTGGGAAAGATAAATGGATATTCTATGTTCAGTTATTTAGATAAATAAAAAATAGTATGGATATAGTATATATATCAGTAGTAAATAACATGTAAATAACATGTTATGTTCATTATGTCTGATAAAAACATAGTTATTGACTATATAAAAACAAGAGTAAACATATACACAACGACACTAAATTTTGAATACGAATACCCATAGAAATTTAATATTGTGTAGTGTATATACAGTTGTAAGTGCTATTCTAAATGCACTAAATTAATGAAAAAATGAGAAGAATAAGAAAATGGGAACTCTTTTCATTATGTAACTTAGAGTTATGTCATATGTAAATATAAAAAGGATAAATTAAGACAGTAATATAAAATTCATGTACCATAGAATTGTAACATGTTTTTTTAAATATATTTAATATCTTCAAAATATATTTTCCAGCTATTAATCCATAAATGGTCTGGTCATGAAACTATGTTTGAGAATAATAAGTTAGAAAAAAACCTCTATAAGGAATTCCTCATTTCCAAAAATGATGTCTCTATAATATCCTAAATGAATTATATATCACCACTAAGTAATCTCAAAGAATAGTAGGATTCTCAGAAATTGCGATAGATGATAAGATTTATATTCAAGATATCATTAAAATAAGTCGGATCTCAAACTTTAATGAGAAAAATTTAAGTTAATATAACTCTCCAATTGTAGAAGGAACATAATTTAATCTACCAATTTAAAATTATCACTTTCTGGGATATATCTTCATTATCAATTATGGTTAATAAATTTTGTAGGAAATGTAGTATATCTGAGATGTAGTGCTTTAGGGTAAGTGGGGTTTGCTTCGAACCAAGTGGTGAACATTGTTTAGGCAATTTTTATTTTCGATAGAATGTAATCAAGATTGGATTCATCCAAATAAGTTGTGTTTTATTCACCATTAAAATGGAAATAAAATCTATTAATTAGGGAAAACATGAAATGGATTTCATAACCATATATTCTCCAAGAATACTCACACGGAGTAATATATCGACAATCATAGTAAATTTTTATCTCATCTACCAATTTTTGACCTTCCTCTATATTTTTTGTTCTATATAGAAAATATGTGACGTATTCATGAACTTTGTTAATGTATTTAAACAAATAATTTATTTAACGTAACAAATTATATGTTTTAATGTTGAGGTGATCTTTGTATTTCACCAAAAGATGTTAATTATAAGGGAAAACATAAAGATTGTCCAGTTTAACACCATTATTTGATATCTTTCAACCTCTTAATCATATTCTATATGTATAATATACATCCTCATCCAAACATGAATACTAACAAATGTTTTTGGGAAAAACTTTGACCACTTAAATTTTTTTTCATGTAAGGTAATCATGGGTTATTAGCACCACACTATCCATGAATCATATATTTTTTTGCATATTCATATAAAAGAGGTTACTCTATATTATCTGGTATTTATATTGAATGTATATGATTTATCGAAGAATTTATTGATATTTTCTATTTATATTCAAGGAATACAGGTATATGGACATAAGACATACCATGTTTTTGAAATTAAATGGTTTTTACAACTATATAAAAAAGTAGATCAATGTTACCTGTATTTCTTTTTTAAAAGGCTATAATGAAATATTACAATGAATTTGAAGATAAAAAATGAAACATGCTTAATACATTCCAAAAAATAAACACATATTTTAAATATTTCACTAAATGGTCAACCTTGACATTGAAAACCCTTGGTAATATTTTGTGGACAATCCATTGGATGGAGGTTCCGACTTTTAAGAAATCGTGTAATGTCAGGATAACAAGGGTTGCATGTGAAAGTGAGGAAAAAATATAGATATCTATCATAGTTACAAATTTTCATTTCATCATGATAATTTTTAATCAAGTATCTTGGTCTACTGGTGAAAGATAAAGGAAAAATAATATGTTTTCTGTAAAGTGTACAATCACACTCACCTCTTAGGTAATCTTCTTGAAAACCACTATGTAGCTCAACTCTTAATTTTTTTATTAAATATAATGAAGGAAAAATGTTGATATTCAACCATTTTATATGAATTAACTACAAAATGTTGTAAGATTCGTCTTCAATTTAAGAGTATCATGTGTTTATTTAGTCTAAATTGAAGTCGGCATCCAAAGTACTCTCTCATTGATACTTTGTGAACTTTTGAAGTTATGGAAGATGAATTGTGATAAACACTATTATAATACCCATATTTACCAGTGAAAAATATTATAGGATATTACTACTGAAGATATAGATGACGAAGTTCATCTATACATTGCAAATCACTTGATCATGTTTGTATGATGATATCTCTGTCCTCATTAACATATTCAATATAACCAACTATTAGCATAAAAATTTCTAATGATGTTGGAAATTTTTATGTATGTGGATCTAATCCCCCTAATCTAATTATCCCTAGAATAAACTTTGGGATATAATTTGTATTGAATAAATTCCTTAAAGTTCTTGATATTTCAAAGGATAAAATAACAACTGAGAAGGGGGGGGGGGTTGAATCAGTTGTTCACTTTGATATGTTTCAATAATTTTTAAAAAATTACCACATACAACATGTTAAGATATATTTTATTATAATATTTTTATAAATACTCTTGCATAAAAAATTGAAAAGAATGTAAATCACACAAGATTTACAAGGTTTGGCCTTAGTGTGAGAACATACATCCTTGTCATAGCTACTCCCGTGGGTTTATGGAAGTCCATTATTTTGAAGAAGTTAATACAACTTGTGCCAACTCCCATTAGACACCTTCTATATCCCTATAAGAAATATTATACTAAATCCTGTTAGTTTACAACGTTTCTTACAAAACAATTGATCCAAAAAAAGTATAATTATTTGTACAATTTTCTCCACAAAAGCTCATTCTGGATCTGATTTTTTGGATCCAGTTATCTCAATCTGATGAGGTAAATAAGATTCTCCCTTACGGAATATGAACTTCTCAAACTCAACTGAAATTCTCAGTCTGATCTTCTTGAGTCCGATTAACTTAAAATGATGGAATCAATATGATGAACCCATTCTCAATCTGCAAAACTCAAACTCTGCTCAAACATTCAACACGATCTTCTCAATACGATGTTTCTCAATATGATTCTCTTGTCCGGTAAATAAAACCTCAATGTGACTGATCTTCTTCAGAGATCTCTATCCGGAAAGAACTTTCACTTGAATTCTTCATCACTCTGCCTTTTCTGCTTATTTAAAAGTTATAATTAATGAAATATCTGAGCAAATATTTATTGGAAACTCAAAAAAAAAGATGGATGCTGGAAAACTTTACCCACTTCCTCAATTTAAAAAAACTCTAAAAAAACACTCAGATTTAAACATCAAATTATATTTCTTCAGTCCTCCTTGGATTTATCCAAGATTTATAAAAATATTTATTTCATGTTTTAACTCTTCAACTCTTTATATAAAACTTATAGAATCTTCTTTTTACGTCTTCTTTGTAATTAGCTCATTACGACTTCCATTTCTTTCTTAGATCATTATGATTTGTTTCCTTCTCAGATCTCTATATCTTTATCATATCACTATGATTTCTATTTCTTCCACAGCTCATTATGATTTTTTCCTTATTATCTCATTATTATCCCTTTCTTTCTCAACTCATTACAAGTTCTATTTATTTCTCAACTCGTTATTAATTCTTTTTCTTTCTTAGATGATTATGTTTTTATGTGTTATCTCGTTATGATTTCAATTTCTTTCTCACCTCCTTACAATTTCTCTTTTTTTGTTGGCTCATTAAAATTTCTATTTCTTTATCATCTCATTACGATGGAATTATTCACTATATAACTTTTAAATTCTTCAAACATCACAAGCCTTAAAAATTATGACATATTGCAACATCTAAGTTTTGTACTTATGGAAAAGATATGATATTTAATATTCCTCCATTTCATAAAAATCTTTTATCATTAGTATGTTTCATGATTTATGAGAACCTCATGATTAGAAAAGAATCATCTTAATTATTTAGAAAGTCTGTGAACTTTTTACTCATGAATTCACTTTCTTCAACAAACCTCTTCAACATCATTAAGAATTTCATTCTAAAAAACATCAAAACCAGAGTTTGAAAACCCATTTATATAAAAAAAACTTTTCTCCCCAATTATGTTTGGGTTTGAACAATCAGAAACTTTGAACTTTCTTATAGAACTAATTCTGATGGACTGGGTTCAATTCCTAAAAAACAAAAACAGTCTTATACAAAAAGGTTTGTTGTTAAAAAATAAAAAAACATTGTTAAAAAAATTTATCACAAAGGTTCTTTAATCCCCCCCCCCTTTGGATTTGTTGAAAACCCTTGTTAACAACTTTTCCAACTATCAGAATTTTTTCACAACTCAAATTTTGTAAACAACTCAAGTTTTTTTACTTTTATCAAAACATAGCCTTTCTCAAAAGAGAGTGTCCTGACACCAAAATACTATATAAAGTAATTTTTTAAGTAATTACATCCCTCAGTGGAAATTAAATTTTGCGGACATGTAAAGATAAACCCCCCTCACTTTTATCTTTTCCTATCACTTTTATTTTTCTCCCCCCATTTTATGATAACCAAAACTTCAGATTCATAAAAGAAAGATAAGTAAAATTTTCTCAAAAAGTAAAAAGTTTTTAATTCCCCCCCCCCCATTGTCAATATAATCCAAAGTATGGTGGGGGTTCTTCCTTATGAGGTTTTCATGACCCCCACCCTCCAAAGATTCCCCTACTAAGCTAGAAATGAAGGAAGATATATAATGAACCCTGAGTCCTGCCTTTTGTAGGGCCCAAGGTGACGACCATCACCAAGGGTATAGAATCTCATGAAATGGGTGGCATTTCCCTTTTTATAAGAAAACAAGATCCATAGATAAGATGCTTCATCCCAAAATAACTCCAATATATATATATATATATATATATATATAAGAAATCCAAAACCATACCACATGTATGTTTAAAATATAACTATTACAAAACAAAAGACTATAAAGTAAATACCAAAAACATGGCTAAGCAGTGATACAAAAATTGTCTGCAAGTTCGACCCAGTAATGCCCAGCATGGTCCATGTAGACCTCTTGGAAACCTAAAATTATTTTTATATACGTAGGGTGAGCATACAAGTATACTCAGTAGGAAAAAACCAAAGTATCTCGTGCACAAGTGGAAGAAATATACTAATACCCCTGTGAGAAAACAACAAAAACCAACAATACCAAGAAAGGAATACTACCCATACAATCCTCACTAAGACACAATCACCAAATAATGAAAGTCAAGTAAAGTAATATAACAAACACATAGATGTTTGGGTATTCCACATAAATTCCAACTGGTTTAATGCTCATACCCTAACAACAAATGTCTTGGTGCTTCCACACTCTTCCACAAGCCCCATGTCACAACTCGCCCACACACACCTGGGCCTCATAGCTAGTCCTACATCGTAGGAATACGAAGCTCACCACATCCCACCTGCATGCACTTGGGCCACAACAATACCATATCCCACTCACAGTCACATGGGACACAACTATACCACATCCTAGAGACACCTAGGAAGAGCACCGCATCTCATACTATAGACACCTAGGAAAGAATACCTCACCTGCAGACACCTGGACCTCACAAGCACACCAAAACCTACCCAAAGAATCTTAGGCAACCAATCCCTGGAATAGGGTGTAGGAAGAGCTAATAATTATCCATCCATCCTCCCACCAGGATGTTGGGAAAATTCACCCTCCCCCATGAAAATGGGGTTGTTCAGAACATAGTGATCAACTAGGGTAGGGTTTGTATAGAAAACACAAGGAAAATGTAGGTATATATATTTAGTATCAAATACTCAAGCCTAACATGTGGGTTCTTCCTAAATAAACAACTAGCCCACAAAACCGCCTTTTCTACTACCTCTAAATGCACAACTACACAATAATCCACAATTCAATTCTTAAACCCATCCAACTCATTTAACAAAATATCATTCCTTATTAAGAAACCCTATTTATTAATTATATCCCAACCCGAGAAACTACCAACCACAACACACAACAATCCACACAACATAAACCACATAGAGGAAGAAAACCCATAGTAAAGCAACTCAATTCCTATTTCCATTTTTTTAACACCCATACCAACCACTTCCCTCATCATTATTCAAATTAATTCCTCCCAATCCATCCTATAAACAAGAAAAACCCCAAATCACAGTAAAACATAGCAACACATATGATCACAACCAAACCCAATAGCCCCACTATATAACAACACCACACCCATCATACCCAGTAATATAAACATAGTACAAACAAAAATGCATCCCTGCTGCACAAACACTACACATCCATTCCACAATCAATCAATCCAAGATTATATTACACCACCCATATCACCCCACCGTATAGTAGTGGTCTCAACCTCAGCACCACACAAGGCACAAGACAGAACAAAACCGCATAAAGCATAGATCCACAATAGACATGGTATGGTGTATTTTTATTTATAAAACACTCATTATTTAATTCCACTTTGATAATTCATGGGTTATCATAGAACAAGTTTGAACCTGAGGCATCCATTTATTAAACTAGGTTTTTGTGGTTAAGCAATTACATATATACACAGTTGTTCAGCACATGATAAACAAAATTCACCACAAGTCATCCAGAGTGAACCAACAAAGACCACCAATGACCATGATTTTCATACAACCCATACAACTCATGATATTAACAAAATATAAGTATGCATCAATTTTTTCCAACTTGTGTTTATTAGTTTAAATCCAATTCAATTATATTTATTAAATTTGGATTCAAATTCCCTCCCATGGGAAAAATTCACACACCCACCCTACATGATAAACAAATAAATGGGACGAAGGGATCCATATCTAAAGAAACAGACGATCAACACCTCCTCCTAAAGCCAAATAGGGGGTGTGAAAGGCTCTAGGGAAACGAGATCCAAGGTTGAAACACATATTAATGGATCCTTAGGGAAGAAAGGTTTTAGGGATTCTCGGTAGTAAAATTAAAGGGTAATGTTCAAGAAAGAAAGTTTATCATCATTAGAAAGGACATATCCTATATTAACATAAGAAACAATTTCAAAATCCATTAAAGTCATATCATGATCAAGAATACACATCTTGACTATTTAAGGACCTATGGACCATTAGGAATTTAAATATATATTTTACTTCCTTTAAAATGGCTTCAAAAACACTTAAACATTGTTTTAGACGCATTTTACTTCAAATAAAATGTTAAAGGGGAGAATTTGGAAAAACTGGGAAAAGTTGAAAATTTTGACAAACTATCGAAATGACTCATTGTTAGGTGAGTCACCATCGTGGGTGACTAGTGGGTGAGTCACTGATGGATGAATCTCCACTAGAAGAGTCACCGATGTGAGCTACATGTGATGAACTGCTGATGGTAAGTCACCATTCGGCGAGTCACCATTCAGTGAGTCACCGTTCAGCAAGTCACCATTCGGTGAGTCACCATTCGATGAGGCACCGTTTGGTGAGCTACTGTTTGGTGAGTCACCACCACGACTCACCATCGTGACCCACCTTCAGTGACTCACCATCATCAAATCACCATCAGTGACTCACCGTTTTGAGTCACCAATGTGACTCACCATAGGGATGACCTACCTTCGCCACTTACTGGTCGATGACTCACAGTCAGAAGAGCTACCATTGGAAAAACTAGATTGTTGACAAACTATTGAAATGATCTATTGTGACCTCCTAGAACCCCACAAATGCTAGATTTTCACAAATTAATTAATAGGGGAGGACCAATACATTACATCAGATACCTATCAAACTATTCTCACACTTGATAATTCAAAACCAACCCAGATGAAATAGGGGTCCCAAAAACCACCCCGTAAGATACCTCTCAAGGATCTTACTATACATGAAACACTACTTTAATTTGGACATCCAAAGGCCCAAAAATATACCACCTTGTGTTGTTCAAAATCTAGATTGAAACATCAACATCCAAGAACACCTACTCTAACACCTACTACACCAACTGGCCAGAAGACACACCACAAAAGCACCAAAATCTACATTGTTCGAACATATGTATTAGGTAATTCCTTCCTCCATGTCAAGATATTATCCGCTCTGGGTCACACTGACTCTTTCACAATGTTTTCATCACATCTCAATTAATGCATCTCGATTATGAATCTAGTCTTCCCCTTTCCAGTGTCAGGAATTTATCGCACACCATGAAACAAGGAAACAACTCATCTTGTAACAAAAAAAAGGTTCAAGCATTACATTACAAAGGGAAACACAACAAGGAAAAACTCAGAAAAAATTTGGGTATTGGGCATTAATTTGCGTCTGTCTTTCCCAAGTACTCTCCTTCAGGACACCATGCCTTAACAATACACTAACCAATGGAATGGTCTGTCCATGCAGGACCTTCTCTTGATCATCCTGGATCTCTATTAGACGCTCCACGAACGTTGTGTCATCTTCAACATCCAACTCTTCCCAGTCAATGGCATGATATTCCTCATGAATATACTTAAGAACATGGGAGATATGAAATATGTCACAGACCTTCTCCAACTACTGTGGTAGAGACAACTTCTATTCCACCTTTCCAAATCACCCCAACACCTCAAAGGGTCTGATGATCCTAGGAGAAAGCTTTCTCCCTCTATCAAACCTCTCATACCCACATCAAGGGGATACCTTCAAGAACACATGGTCCCTAACCTCAAACTCCAAGTTCCTCATCCTGTGATTAGCATACAACTTCTATTGTTCATGTGCTGCTTTCATCCTCCCATGGACAAGATGAACCTTCTTTGTCATGCTCTTCATGACCTTGGGACAAAGAGAAACTATTTCCCCTGCCTCTTTCCAGCACAAAAGAGAATGACATGGTCTTCTATAAAAATAATCAAATGGATCCATTCCAATGGAAGAGTGATGGCTCTTATTATAGGAAAACTATACCAAGGAAATTGTCACACCAACGATGCACTAAGGTCCAAGATTTATGCCCACAACATGTCCTCCAACATTTGGATGGTCCGCTCTTCTATCCCATCTGTCTGAGGGTGGAAAGAAATGATGAGGTGTAATTGAATTCCAAAAGAATACTTAAATCCCTTCGAGACTCGTGATGTGAAACATGTATCCCAATCAAAAATAATGGATTTCGAAACCCCATAAAGCCACTCCACCTCATCCACATACCTCCTAGCTAAGGTATCCATCACACCTGACTCCTTAATCGCTAATAAGTGATCTAATTTCAACAGTCGATCCACTACTAACCAAATATCATTATATCCTCCCTAGGACCTGGGTAATCCTATGAAAAAATCCATCGATATGTCATCCTATTTCCACTCAGGGACATCTAAGGGCTACAACAAACCACCAGGTACACGATTTTCCACCTTTACGTGCTGGAACACTAAGCACTTCACCACAAACTCTGCCACTTCACACTTTATCTTGGGCCACCAAAACTTCTCCCTCAAGCCACGGTACATTTTAAAAATTTTTGGGTGTACCATTAAAGGTGATCTATGAAACTCATAGAGGGCTCCCTCATGCATCGCCTCTAGAAAAAACCTCACTACACAGAATATCATCCAATTCGGACCATACTCCATTAATCCCTTCGTAGCATCACCCTGGTCAACATGATCGCACATCACCGCTTCCTCCGAGTCTTCCCACCGAGACTCCTCCACCTATTGTATTAGAGTAGACTGCACCATCATTTGAAATAGATAGAATTTTCGACCATCTATTCCTCTATATAAGTGAAAGGTGAAAAAATCCTCCATCACCTTCCAAACATCTGAAGATTCCCAAACCACCTCATTCTATGAATTCCTTCTCAAAGCATTAGACATGAAATTTTACTTTCCTTAGGTGTAAGATATTTCAAAGTCAAAGTCCTAGAAAATCTATATCCACATCCATTTTCTCCAGTTTAGATCTCATTGGGAAAAGATATACCTCAAGCTCTTGTGAGCTGGGAAGACCCAAAAGTGATCCCTGATGAGATAATGTCACCACAACTTCAGTATGAACATGACTGCCACTAGTTCCAGATCATGGGTGGTATAATTACATTCATGGGGACATAACTTCCTAGACTCATAAGATATCACTCCACATTATTGCATCAGCATGCATCCCAAAACTAGACAGGAAGCATCACAAAACACCTCAAACATCACCCATTCCTCGGGAAATCGGAGCACTGGAGCACTGACCAATTTCCCCTTCAGATAATCGAATGCTTCCATTCACTACTCACTCCACAAAAAATCATGGAACCTTCTTGCCAGAGATGTCAGTGGGGATGAAACTCAAAATAAATCGAACACAAACCTTTGGTAATACCTTACCAGACTGAGAAAACTGTGAACCTATGCAGAATTCTTGGGTTCTTTCTTAGAAAAAACTACCTCAACCTTCAATGGGTCCACTGTTATAATCTATTGAGACACCATATGTCCAAGGAAGTGTAAATATATTATCCAGAACATACACTTGTAAATCTTCCCATAGAGATGGTTGTGTTGAAGGACCTCCATGATAGTCTTAAGATGCTCAATATGCTCCTCCTCTAACTTCGAGTAGATCCAGATGTCATCGATGAATACAACAATGAAATATTCTAGGAGCTCATGGAAAAAGGAGTTCATGAGCCCCATGAACACAACTGGTGTGTTCGTAACACCAAATGAAATAACCATGAACTCTAAGTTCCCATACCTGCACTTGAAATAATTCCTAGGGATATCACCCTCCTTCAACCTCATCTAGTGATATCCAAACCACAAATCAAACTTTGAGAACCAACATTCTCCCATCAGATGGTTGAAAAGATCATCTATCCTCAGGAGAGGGTAACAGTTCTTGATTTTTACCTGATTAAACATCTGATAGTATATGCACAACCTCATACCACCATCTGAATTTTCACAAATAAGACTAGAGAATGCCACAGTGACACACTATTCCCAATAAAACCCTTCCACATCAGATCATCTATCTGAATCCTCAACTCCCACATCTCTAACGGTTTCATATGATAAGGATCCATCAAAATCGGAGAAGCACTAGGCTTTAAGTCAATCCCGAATTCAACATCACAATGAGGTGATAGAGTCACCACCTACTTAGAAAAAAAATCCAATAACTTCCCATAAATGCTGGGAACCTCCTCCATCTCATCATCTTCTAATTCCACTGACATCTCAGGTAATAAGGAAAGAAGAGGCTAGACCTGATGACCACCCACCTGATAGATCCACTCACTGGCGATGGCCATGTTGACCATATATGTATTAAAATTAGAATCTTCTCCAAAATAATTGGATAACAACATGCATAGAGCACAACCAGTCGATGCAAAGGATGACATCATATAGTTGCATCAATAATAGGAAAAGATCCCCATGGGACTGATGCAGTCTCATCATTAGCCTACATCCCTGGAATACATCAAACAAGTTGGTATGACCACTGAATGGTGTACTCAACACTAGGGGCATGAGATGTCTCTCCACGTCTATTCACAGAGCAAGGGCTAGACCAGGTGCAATAAAGGAGTGTGAAGCTCCTGAATCAAACAAATCACAAGCAAGAGTACTGAACAAACTGATTATACCTCGAACGATCTCTAGCTCTGTTGGGAGTGATGCCTCTGTGGAATATAAATAACCATTCCCATCTCCTCTTCCCCTCTGCTGAAAACCACCTCTTTGACCACTCCTAGGTCAAGTTCCCTTAGGAACACCCTAAGGTCGACCTCTACCTACTTCTTCTACCCTCGATGGAGTGTGAGCCTGCTATCCCTTCTACTAGAAAATCCCTACCAGTAACTACTAATGAGGTGGGAACTAGACCTACCCACCTAAAACATATTGATATCTAATAGACATTGGGAACTAACTCTGAATATGGCCACAGTTTCCACAACAGAAACACCGCAATCCCAAGTTCACGGGAAAAGCACGTAGACCTAAAGGATGAAATGAGAACTACTGAGGTCGAATCCCCACTGAACGGAACCTGGAAGGCCCTCATTCTAGAGACGTATCATTGGTATCCTTTCCCTTATAAGAACCCTACTATATCCCCTCTCATGGTAAACCTCCTCAGGATTTCATCATCTCAACTACTTCTACCTTCTTATGGACCTCCAAGTACGTCGGTAAGTTAAAGGGAGTAACCACTTTCTGGAGAGAAGGAAGAAGTTACTTCTCTAAGAATATCACATGAGACTCCTAATCTGGAAAGGGATCTAGATCAAAGAAAGTGAGATCCTTGAACTTGATCCCCAGATCTTGTAATGACATACTCCCTTGCTGGAGTGAGAGTAACTCCTGCCTTTTCTCAACCTTCCTGGTGGATGAAAGAAATTTAATCTGAAACTCGTTCTCATAGTCATCTCAAAAAACATCATCCTCTTTCCTCTCTCCTAGGTACAACATCCACCAATGACATGTAGCTAACCATATCTGGCTCACTGCCAGAGGAACCCATTGCTCCGTCAGAGCCCAGATTAAACTAAATGTGATCACAAGCTCCTCGAGCCATCTCTCCATCTCTATATCCAAAATTCTACCCTCTAACTTTTCTAAATCCTACCACTAGAAATCACATAACATACTCTTCCACTTATCATCATCCTCTACTTGATCAACCCTCTGTTTATCTATCAGGCCAGCCTATTGTACTTCCACTACCTTCACTACACACGGATGATGAATGGGTTCCATAGCTGAAAAGGAAAATAAGGAATTATTAAGCCTGAGTATTATGGAATTTTATTTAATATTCACTTCAGTTCATTTAACTAATTTTTTTATCCATCTAAAATTTCCCAAAACTCCCAAATTTAAACTAGAAAACAAGTCATTATGATAAATATACCTTTCCTAGGGTCTCTACCCTGCAAATGGTGTAGCCTCACTTGGTCGTTCGGTAGGCTCAGATTCCTTACATCAGATCATAGGGGAACCTAAAAGCTTTTGTGCTAGTTGTTCTTCCCTAGCTATGTCATGTACCAAGATCATCTAACACTATTTCCCTAATAACCCATGCAATCCTCATTGTTCGTAACTCCAGATTCCATCCTATCTTTCAACCATCAGCCACTGATACAATTTTGTCACAACCTCCTCCCTCCAAAGATGCCCCTCCTAAGCTGGAAATGAAGGAAGAGAGATAATGACCCATGAGTCACGCCTCTAGTAGTCCCCAGGGTGGCAACTAGTACCAAGAGTATATAATCTCATGAAATAGGAGGCATTACAATTTTTATAAGAAAACAAGATTGGGAGATAAGATGATTTTCCCAAAACAACTCCAAGACACACACACAAATATATATATATATATATATATATATATATATATATATATATATATAAGAAATCCAAAACCATCCCACATGAATTTTTAAAATAAAATTGTTAGAAAACAATTCTCCAAAGTAAATACCAAAAACAAGGTTAAGTAGTGACACGACAATTGTCCCCAAGTCCGAGCTAGTAATGCTTAGCATGGTCCACATAGTCCTCCTAGAAAACCAAAAGAATTTTTATATATGTAGTGTCAGCATACAAGTGTACTCAATATAGAAAACCCAAAGTCTCTCGTGAACAAGTGGAAGAAGCATACTAATTCCCCTGTGAGAAAACAATAAAAACCAACAACAACTAATAAGAAATACTATCCATTCCATCCTCACAAAGGAACACTCACCAAATGATGCAAGTCAAGTAATGAAATATAATAATCACGTCGATGTTTGGGTACCCCATACCACTTCCAACTAGTTAACCACTCATACCCTAATGAAAAATGTATTGGTTCTTACACACTCTTCCATAATCCCCACATCACAACCTGTCCAGGCACACTTGGGCCTCAGAGATAGTCCCACAACTGGGGCATATGAATCTCACCACATCCCAATCAAATACATCGGGGCCACAACCATACTTGATCTTACCCGTATACACCTAGGCTGCAACCATACCCCATCCTGAAGACACCTGGGAAGAGCACCACATCCCATACTGTAGACACCTGGGAAAGTGTACCTCACCCATAGACACCTGGGCCTCTCAAGCGCACCATATCCTACCCGAAGAATCTTAGGCCACCAATGACTAGCAGAGTGATCAAGGAAGAGCCAATAACTATCCATCCATCCTTCCACCGGGATGTTGGGAAAAGTCACCCGCCCCCATGAAAATTGGGTGGTTAGAACATAGTGCTCAACTAGGGTGGGGTAAGTATAGAAAACACAAGGAAAATACAGGTATATATATTTAGTATCAAACACTAAAGCCTAACCTATGGGTTCTTAAGAAACAAACAACCAGCCCAAAAAACCACAATTGCTGCTACCTCTAAATGCATAACTACACAGCAAGTCCCAATTAAATTCATAACCCCTGCCAAATCATTTAACCAAATATCAATATTTATTAATAAAACCCATTTATTCATTCCATCCCTACCTGGGCAGCTACCAACCATAACATGCAACAAGAAACACATCATAAATAACGTAGATGAAAAAGAACCACAATAAAACAACTCACTTTATATTTCCACTTAATTTAACACCCATACCAACCACTACCATCATCATTCTTAAAATTCATTCTTCCCAATCCATACTATCAATAAGAAAACCCCCAAATCATAGTCAAACTCAGCAATACATCTCATCACAATCAAACTTGAAATACCTGCTGTATAACAAAACCACACCCATCACACCTAGTAACATAAACATAGAACAACTCGAACCTGCAACCCCACTGCTCAACCACTGCCCATCCACTCCACAATCAGTCAATCTCTCCACTTGAGATTCCATTACACCACATGTATCACCCCAGCTTATAGTAGTTCTCTCAACCTCAGCACCACACAACCACAGAAAGCACAAGACAGAACAAAACCTCACACAACACACAACCACACCAGACAAGGTAGGGTGTATTCATATTTAGAAGACACCCATTTTTTAATTCCACTTTGATAATTTAGGGGTTATCATAGAGAAAGTTTTATCCTGAGGAATAAATTTATTTAACTGGGTATATGTGGTTAATCAATTGCATATATATAAAACTGTTCAACACATGATCAACAACAATCCATCACAAGCCATCCTGAGTACACAAATAAATACCACTAATGACCATGATTTTTAGTATGAATACAGCCTGTACAACTCAAAATATTAATAAACAACAAAACAGAAGCATGTGTCACTTTTTTCCTACCCCTTTTTATTGGTTTAAAGTCGATTTAATTTTATTTATTAAATTTGGATTTAACTTCCCTCACATGGGAAACATTTGTACACCCACCCTCCATATAACACAAATGAGAGGGACAAAGGGATCCCTACCTCGAGAAACAGATGATCAACACCTCCTCCTTATGCCAAACAGGGGGTGCGTAAGCCTCCAGGGAAATGTGATCTTAGAGTGAAACACGGATGAAAAGATCCTTGGGGAAGAATGGTTCTAGGTTTTCTCAGTAGTAAAATAAAAGGGAAATGTATAAGGAAAAAAGGGTCCCAGCTTTAGAAAGACCAGATCCTATATTATCTGAAGAAATAGTTTCAAAACCCAGTAAAACTATATCACAATCAAGACATTGTATTTTGACTATCTAAGGACCTCCTGAGAATTAAATATTTAAAGATATATTTTACTTACGTTTAAATACTTAAAAAAACTTAAACATGGTTTTAAACTCATTTTACGTAAAATAAAACAATAAAGGGGTGAATTTGGAAAAATAGGGAAAATTTGGAAATTTTGAAAAACTGTCGAAATGACTCATCGTTAAGTGAGTTACTGTCACGAGTCATCGGTGGGTGAGTCAACAGTGGATGACTCACCACAAGACTAGTCACCGGTGCGAGCTGCTGGTGATGACCTACCAAGGTAATGGCACCATTAGGTGAGTCACCGTTCGACGAGTCCCATTCGGCGAGTCACTGTTCAGCAAGTTACCGTTCAGTGAGTCACTATTCAACAAGTCACCGTTTGGTGAGATAATGTTCGGTGAGTCACCATCACAACCCACTATCAGTGACTCTATATCATTGAATCATTGTTAGTGAGTCACTGACACGACTCACTATTAGGATGACCTACCACTTCCACCTATCAGTGGATGACTCACCGTCAGATGTGCTACTATTGAAAAAACTGGATTTTTGAAAAACTAAAGAAATGACATACCATGGCCTCCCAAAAGACCTCAAACACAAGATTTTATCAATGTAATAGACTGAGGAGGTTTGGTCCATTACAGAAGTCTAGGATTTCAATGAAGGATGTTGAACATGAAGTTATAGATGCAATTCCACAAATATTTCTTTCGATATGGATTTTGTAAAAATATCAACAATTTGATACTTTGTTGAGATGTATTCCAAAATAACATCTCCAACAACAACTTTCTCTTTTATATAGTGAAAATTTATATCAATGTGTCTTGATCTTTAATGCTGGATAATATTTCTAGAAAGATCAATTTCACTCTGATTATCACAAAGTATCTTCAACGGTTTAGAAACTTTCACTTTCAATTCTTATAGCTAAAAATTTATCCACAGCATTTGAGTACAAGCCTGAGTAGCTGAAACATATTCAAATATAGCTATGCTCAAAGTTACTAAACTTTGTTTATTACTAATAAAAATCAGACAACATTCACCATATAAAAATGTTTCTCTTGAAGTTTATTTTCTATCATTACATTCTCTAGCCCAATCAGCATCAATATAACCATGAAACTTCATCTCACAATATCTTTTGTATAACAACCCATGTGAAGTTGTTCCTTTGAAATTTATCAAAATCCTCTTTTCTTCCAACATATATGATTATTTTAGATTACATTGATACCTAAAACACAAAGTCACAAATTAAACAATATAAAATCTTGAGGCTGTGAGTTAAAGTAAACTTCCTATCAGTTTTTGAAAATTTTTCTGAATCACATTTTTTATAGATTCATCCTTACTCAACTTTGTACTCATAGATATTGGAGTAGAAACTTCTTTATATTATTCCATCTCAAAATTCTTTAACAATTCCTTGTAATAATTTTCTTGAGATAAGAAAATATATTTTTCCTTTTGTTGAAATTGTAACACAAGTAAGAAAGTTAATTCTCCCAACATAGACATTTAAAAAGTTGTCTTCATTTCCTCATAATTTTTTCGGAAAACACCTTCTATATCCCAAAAAAATATATCATCCACATAAACAACTATAATTAGAGTTATTGAAATATCATCTTTCACATATAAGTTGTTCTTAACTTTCCCTTTTGAAAAGTTCAACATTCTCAAAAAAAAATTCAAGCTTAGAATACCATGCACACAGAGCTTGTTTCATCCCATACAAATATTTCATCTATTTAAAAATTTTGTTTTCATCCTCATCGTATAGAAACCCACAGGTTTGTTCAGTGTAAAATTCTTCCTAAATCTTATCATTTAAGATAGATAACTTCACATTCATTTTATAAACTTTTTAATTCTGATGTGCAACCACCGAAAGAAAAATTCTAATAGTTTTAAATCTTTAAACTGGGAAAAAAGTTTATTCAAAATCCACAACTTCCACCTGTGCATCTCCTTTACAAACAAGCCTAGATTTTTTTTCTTGAAAATTCTCTATGTTCATTCAACTTGTTTCTATAAACACATTTTGTTCCAATAACTTTTTTATTTTTTGTCCTTGAAAAAAGTTATCATGTTTCATTTTTCTCAATTCTATCAAACATTTCATTTATAGAATGCACCCATTATTTTCATTGAATAACATATGAAACTGATTCTAGTTAAACTTTTGAGATAAGTGAAGTATGATTTTACAATATTAACTTTCTTCTTATATGAACTGAAACATTATAATTTCCAATCATTTTTTAGACTCAACATGTTTTTTAAGCTATGAAATTTCAAATTTTATCTCCCAACTTCACTTTCCTCATCACATGAATCATCTGAATCTTGATAAGGATGTTTTTAATTACTTTAACTATTTTTGGAAATCTCCAGTTTATCATCCTCAAAATTCTCAACAACTTTTGTTAAGGAATTTGGATTTTAAATTACATTCACATCATATGGGTCCACAAACTTTTTTAAATTTTTGTTCCATCATTTGTAACTTATTCTATTTAGTGAATACCCCATAAATTTTCCTTCCTAAGCTTTCTCATAAAACTTTCCTAGTTCTAAATTTTTCTATTTTAAGTAAACATGGACTTCTAAAAACCTTCAAGTATTCCATTGAAGGTTTTTTATTCCACATTTCATAAGGAGTCATGATGGATTATGGTCTCAGCAAACATCTATTCTGATCATGTAAAATTGTACTAACACCTTATTTCTAGTAAAACATTGAAATTTTATATTCATTTGTCATACTTCTTCCCATTTCCACCAAACTTATATTAATTCTTTCTACTACTCCATTTTATGTGGAGTATAGAGAGAACTATAATAATGTTTGATACCATAATTTCTTAGATAAGTTTCAAAATTATTTCTTTTGAATTCGGTACCATTATCTATTCTCAACTTTTTTATAGAAACCCAAATTTCATTCTCAACATCTTTTCTAAAGAATTTGAACATTTAAATAGTCTATAATTTATGATTCATAAAAATGATGTTTTTTATCCAATTGAAATCATCAATAAAAGTGATAATGTATAAATCTCCATTTTTTGATTGATGTATCATCATCTCACATAAATCAGAATGAATAAGATCAAGTGCTTTGGTAGATTAAATCATGACTCTTTTATGACTTTTTTAGTCATTATCCCTTTTTGAGAAGTTACACAAAAATCATCTTCTCTTCTTTTCAATTTTGGAAAGTTTCAAATGACATAAATTTAGAAAGTCTGTTCATACTTTTATATCCAAGGTTCCCAAGTCTTTGGTGCCACAATTTTTTTTCATCTATAGAACTAAATTAATAGGAGTTCTTGAATTATTCTATTTGCAAGAGATTCCCACTAGTTATTTCTCCTTTTGTAATAACTTTTCCATATTTCATGCTTTTGATGATACAAAAATATTTTCTAAAAAAATATTTTTCATCATCACAAATTTGACTTACACTAAGTAAGTTATGTTTTATCCTATTAACAAATAAAACTTCCTTAAATTTTAACTTTTCCGATTCAATCTCAACCGTTCTGATTCCTCTGATTTTTAAGGAACTATCATTACCAAAGGTATATACTCCTCCATCATGAATTTCAACATGTTTAAATATTTTTATATCACTTTTCATATTTGAAAAAAACCACTATCAAATATCTATGGTTTGTTCCTTTTACTTTATTTCAAAGCTGTCTCAAAAATAAAATATTTTTCCTCAACTTTATTATTTTTAGATTTTTTTTCTTTTCTATCGTAAGAAACATGTTCTAGAATGAGTGTCATACATATTTCAACATGATTAAATACCTGATCACATATTCTATAAACTTCTTCCGAACATTCGAATTTATTTTTTGTTGCAAAGTTTCTAATATCTTTAGAATTCACCTTTTCAACTTTCTGTATGTTAGGGAAGTTACTCATTTTACTTTCACTAGTTCAAAAACATTGATTAAACCATCTTCTTGGTAGAGATATGTTGGGACAAAAATTATAAGCTCTATTCCCATAGATTCCAAAACAGCAGCAATAGCCATAAAATCATGATTTTCTATTCAAGAATGATCTTTCTCTATAGAACTCGGACCATATTTTATTTTGAGTGAGTTTTCAAATTCTGTAGATTTAATAGGTTTATCACATCCTTTATCCTCCAAAACTTTCCAAACATCTTTTACAGAACCTAAAATTTTAAAATAATCTGACAAAATATTAATTTTTGTGAGTTAAGATTTCACCCGATTCTCTCATTGAGCCTTCTCAACAACTTTAGAAGTCTCATATTTTTCATCCAAATCTTTGTTGAAATTTTCATTCAACTTTTTAAAGGTACTTTCAAACTCAAGAAGTTTTGATTGAAACTTGTTAACTTCTTCTTCATTAACTACCATCTTCTTACTATGATCTTCAACCATATTTCCTTATTCAACATTTCTAAGTTTGTAAATTAATATCTTCCAAATGTAATCTTCCTCCTACATGATGACATATTTTATTCCATCAAAAAATTCTTCACAATATTTTTTTGTTACTCTAATTTCTTTCTTAAGATTTTTTTTACTTAAGACATGAAACAAGTTTTATTCTATGCTGATACTATCTATGATATTTTTCCCCACCTTATTCACTATCTAAGGAATATTTTGTTTTCTCAAATTTTGAAATGAAGGTTCTGAATTTTTCTAAACTTTAATCTTTAGAAGAATTGTTTTTAGTTGAGTTTGACTTAACTTTATTACTCAACATACTTATTCTGTTTCAAGTAAACTTCTTCTTGTATTTTTTTGATGACTTTTCTTATTTATTATTTATGTACCACTTCTTCCATTAAGATTTTTCATCAGAATCATCTTGATATTATCTAAATTTCTTCTTGGAGTAATTCATAGAAAAGTTCTTGATTCCACCATACTCAAAACATATGAGAGGAAGTTTACCTCCATATTTTACTCTTCCTCTATGGTAGTTTTCAGAGATAAGAAAAATAATCTTATCATTCAACTCATTATCTTCCTTATCTTCAGACTCATAAGGATCAGATTCTTTAGAATCTTTTATTTTCATCTTTCTCATAGATTAAAAATCCATTTCGTCTTTCATATTCTTTTTAAAAATTGGATCATTCCTCATTTCATAATAAAAAAGTTATGCAATTAATCAAGGGATAAATCGTATTATCTTCTAAAGAGAAAATTTTAGAATCAAACCTGTTCGGGATGTTTTACATAAGTTTATTCTCAATTGTAGAATCTTACAAGAAATATTTGAATCCTATGATGTTGAAAAAAATTTCATTTACTATAGAAAATTATTCATAAATAGTTTCTTCATCTCTAATTCTGATGTCTTCAAACTTACTATGTCATATTTATAGCTTTTCTTCCTTCAATTTATTATTTCCATTGAAAATACTTTCCATCTTGTCCCACATATGTTTTTATGTATTGCGAACCATAATATTCTGATAAACATTCTCTAATAGGTACATAAGGATTTTATTTCTAGACTTTCCATCAACTTCAATGTTTCTCTCATTAAAAAACATCATATGAGCATCTTTATCAATAGGTGGAAAACTAATAGTTGTAACATCAAAAACTTCTAGGCCAAGAGATTGGAGATAAGGAATCATCCTATTTTTCTATCCATAAAATTTTTTCCATAAAATGTAGGAATTACTCTAATATTGACATAATTGATATTATCCATGATAAAGATTCAATAAGGGAACCCTCCCCTGATACCAATTTAAGTTATAAAGGATTGAATAACAATTGAGAGGGGGGGTTGAATCATTTCTTCACTTTTATAAGTTTCAATAATTTTTAAAAACATAACCCTTGTAACCTGTTAAGATATATTTCTTTATAATATTTTTATAAATACTCATTCATGAAAAAGTAGGAAAGAAAGTAAATCACACAAGACTTACAAGGTTTGACCTCAGTGTGAGAACCTACATCCTTTCCCTAGCCACTCTTGTGGGTCTATGAAAATAAACAATTATGAAGAAGTGAATATAACTTGTGCTAACTATCGTTAGACACCATATATCTCATGATAGGAAATATTATAATAAATCCCATTAGTTTACAAAGTTTTTTACAAAAAAAATTATCCAAAAGAAAAGAATAATACTTTGTTCAATTTTGTCCACAAAAGCTTAGTTTGGATCTGATTTTTCTGGATCCAATTCTCTCAATCCGATGAGGTCAATAAGATTATCATTTACTCAATATGCACTTATCAAAATCTACTCAACACTCAGTCTGATCTTCCTTAGTCTGATTGACTCAATACGATAGACTCAATATGATGAACCCATTCTTAATCTACAAAACTAAAACTCTACTCAAACATTCAATATGATCTTCTCAATACTGTGTTTCTCAATATGATTCTCCTATCCTGTAAATAGACCCTTTAGGTGTTTGATCTTCTTCATAAATCTTAGTCTAAAAATACCTTTCACTGAAATTATTTAGAGCTCCTCATTTTCCTCTTTTGTAAAAGTTACAATGAATAAAATATCTGAGAAACTATTTATAGGAGAGTCAGAAAACAAAATTAGGAAACTTGAAAACATTCCCTGCCTCCCCATTTTTCAAAAACTCTAGAAATCACATTTAAACTTAAACTTTGAATTATTCAATACTCTTATGATTTCTATGATATTTATGCAAAATTTAATTTCAAGTTTGACCTCTTTAACTCTTTATATAAAACTTCTGGAATCTTCTTTTTTATTCTTCTTCACAATCAGTTCATTATGATTTTTGTTTCTTTCTTGACTTATTACAATTTTTTTCATTCTCAGCTCATTATGATCCACTTCTTTATCTACTCATTACAATTTGTGTTTCTTTCTTAGCTCATTATGTTTTCTATTTATTTCCCTGGTCATTACAATTTATATTTCATTCCCACCCCATTATGATTTTTGTTTCTTTCTCATCTCATTATGATTTATGTTTCTTTATCAAATCATTAAGATTTTTATTTCTTTCTCATATCATTATGATGGAATTATTCACTTTGAAACTTTTAAATTCTTAAAACATAATGAGATTTAAACATTCTGACATTTTTCAACTTCTGAGTCTAGTACATCTAGGACTAGTACAATCTATACGATTCCTCTATTTCTTCAAAAGATTTTATCATGATTATATTTCATGATTTATAATAACTTCGTGATCAATAAAGTATCATATGAATTATTTAGAATGCTTGAGAACTTTCTAACTCCTGAATTCACTTTCTTCAACAAAAATCCTCAGCATAATTATGACTTCCATTCTTAGAAACATAAAAAATTGAGTCTGGAAACATGTTTTTGGAAAACAAAAAACATTTCTCCCCCTTTATGTTTGGGTTTCAACAATCAGAATCTTATAAATTTCTTACAGAACTCATTTCGATGCACTGGATCTGATTCCTGAAAAATAAAATCAGACTTATACAAAATGTTTAGTAATTAACAAATAAAAAAACATTATTAAACAAATTATTAAAAAGTTTATTCAGTTCTAAATTGATGAATTTACTGATTGCATTCATCAAACATAGATTTTAGATTTTTTACAATTATAAGGTTAATATTGGAAGCCATATCCTTTTTATTAGAGTTGAGGGGAAAATAGTAAGTTAAAATTGAATAAAACAGAAAAATAAATCAAAAATTCATTAGTGAAATATTTTTAAATTACCTCATAGACCAAATGTTGTTTTATAAGTTGTTTAAAGTATCAAAAACATATAATTGGGTGAATTTTAGGGATTAGATGATAGGTGGAAATAAGCTTACAATACAATGATATTTTTATCTATTGAGCCTGTAAATATAAGGAATTCTTTCATTATTCACAGAATTATCAATTCTTTCTCACATTGATGTAAAATATAACATTATATTTTAAACGTGGATAAGATATTGAAAATTTCTTACATAATTCGACTTATCATAAAAATAATGGATTATAGGAATTCAAGTTGGGTATAAAATTCACATTGTTTGATTTTACCAAGAAAATAACACAATGAAAACCTAAAATAGTTGTTTACTTTGTATTATTTAACTATTTCATCAAACCAAAATATAAAGAAACAGTACATAAATTTTTTTTACGGATCACCAATATCCAAGTAATTTGTTTAAAATTAATATATTTTGAGTAGAGATGTAAAAGAATAAGAAAACTAAAAAACATTAACTGAAAAAATGTAATGGGTTATACAATACTAATATGTTAAAAGGATCTACACCCACTTGCATGTTTTCCCATTTTTATTCATTTGAAGACTAGTTTGTGTAATAAGTAATATATTTAGAACATTTTTAATATAAATAGTTGATTGTAATCAATAATATAAACAAAATTATAGATATATATATATAATGATTATATAATCTTTATATAAGTTCATACCATCATCACAATCATTGCTGAATTCATTGTTTAAATTTATTGGTGATGTGTTTTTACAATGCACATATGCTACATTAATATGAAAATGATTAAGTTTGAATTGATAATAATTTTTTTAAACACAATAATTTTAGAGAAAACAATCACTACTGATGCAATGTTGACATGGATTGATGACAATCATAAATCAACAATGAACCTATACTTGAGTAAGTTGTGTTGATTATTTCAAGTTACAGGAAAATATTGGAAGTTAATTGATTAGTATATTGAAAATTATTCATTTTACCATTATCTCATAATTCTATCAGAGTGATTTGGTTTTCATTTAGTAAAATAATGGCATCAACGTATGTAGGGGTTATGGTAGTAACAATGGATAATTGGTTAGAATATAATGAACTACAAGGAGTACATGGACCTATAATGTGGGAAGAAGACTTCATTAATACATAATAATAATATAATATTTCATTATAACTTTGTTGTAATGGAAATTTTGGGAATTGAGAAAATAATTAAGATGCTAATTATAACAGTTTCATTCAATTGTTTCATACATAATTTTCATTACAGCCTCACCTCCTTTGAGGGTAATGTTTTTTTTTTGTATTGGAATTAGTTTGTGAGGGATTCATATTGTCATAATGAGTTTTGAATCAGTTTTCATGTTCATATGGTGAATGATCTTGATCTGATACTATTTTTAAATTTAGAGTTTGAAAAATAATTTGTGCATATATTTCAATTAAACGATATGAAGTCATAAAATTAATTAACCATATAAGAAGGTATCAAAACGTTTATCATAACATCTTCCATTGGAAATCATGATGCAGTTCTCATGTCAATGTCAATATTAGGCTTTGGTTATAAGTGAAATTCATGGTCTTTTAGGTTTACTACATTTTTCAAACTATAGTGAATATGAGAACCAGAAATAAAGGAGTAACCCTATAATAGTATTTTTAGATATTTAAAACATTTTCATTTAATATAGTCATTTTCCCCACCGTTGGTAGTGGTGTGGTAAGGGTTTGGGGGAGAGGGAAAAGTTGTGGGGTCAAGTCCCTGGGCATGCAATTTACTTCAAGTTTCTTCATTGCGTTGTCTTTCGTGGTGGTGGATGTAATCAACCTGGTATTTAATATATTTATTTTTTATCATTTAATTGATGAGATAAATGATGTAAGGAAATTTTTTTAGCAATGTTGGATTTATTTTTCATTTTCAAAATATGTTTTATTCAAGCTTCCTTAGACCATGATTTCTGATTTGCACTCATTTGTGAAATATTTGTCATAGTGTGTCCCAAATTGTACACAAACATCTCAATGATATATGTCATGGGAATATTAGCCATAAAAAATTTAGTTCATATCATACATATTTGATTAAAAAAATAAAAAATAAAATACGAATTTAATACTCACTAAGAAATAAGTCAACAAAAAATGGAATTTATATTGAGAAGATTATGGGTTGAATAGTGAAATATGAATAATAAGTATGTATTGAACATGTTTCCTCTACAATTTCTATGTATATTTTTTTGTATTTTTTAAATTTTGTATAAAATAGTAGAGTAGGAGTGATATTAAATCACAATAAGATAAATTCTTTGAAAAAAATAGAACCTTCAAGAGAGTAGAGTACCTATAAAAAAACTATTGGCATATTTTCTTTTTTTCGAAGCTGACCCTTGATGTTACGGATCGTGGGTCTTTTTAAAGCTGGAAGACGTTGATTATTATACAATATGTGATGAAAACAAATTTCATAGATCAGAGAAAATGAGAAAATGTATATAAATTAATATGCAGTAAAAGAACCTTTCCAATTAGAACTATGTATAAGTCTTAAAAACATATCAACTAATTATGATTCGAGACACTAATTAGCTAATCAAAACATAAAACCCTAGTTATTTTTTTTATCAGAATAGTTTTCATGGAAAAATAGAGAAAGTGTAATCGAGAAATGCATCTAAGATAATGGAGGGTGAAAATCCACATATGTAGCAATATACATAAAAGGAAAATTTTAAACAGTTTTCTTTTAAAATGATACAACTTAGGTTGCAGCATCCTTGACATTTAAATAAGGACAATCCTTCTTGTTTTGATCTATGAAAGAAAAAAATCAATTTTAGTATAAAAAAAGTCACAGATTATAAAAAATGTAAGGAAAAAATGAAATAAAATATAGATACATGTATAATAGCTTAAGAGATAAAGATTTAGAAGGGGTAGAGGTGGCAGGTGGAGGCTGAGATGAAACTAGAGAGGTAGAGATGGGCGATAAAGATGGAACGAGAGGCAGCAGGTGGAGGTGGAGGTTGATGAGGAGGCAATGGGTGGAAGTGGAGGCAAGAGATGAGCTTGTGATGGACGATGGGAGGAGACACTATAGGGAAAGCTAGATTTCACAGTGGTTTTTAAACTATTGCTAAATATTTCATGAAAAATAATTTTACAATGGTTATAAAAACCATAGATAATTTTTTTTAATTTTTTTATTTATTTCTAGCGGTGATTTTTCAAAAAAATTCCCTAAAACATATCATTTGAATTTTTTTAATAAAACATTTTTTCAAAAAAATAATTTATTTTTATGGGTGATTTATAAAATCCACTGCAATATAAAATTTTAGTGACTTTTTAAAGGATTATATTTGAATTGGTTTTTTTGTGATGTTATCAAATTCAAATTAAATGAATAGTTTCAAAATCTACATTGATAGAATTTTATGTTAAATAGTATTTTATTAATTTATTTAAAAGTTGAAAAAATATTGAAAAAGAAAAAACAGGGTGATAAATATTCTAAAATTTAATACCTTTTTCATTTTTATCAATTTTGTAACTTATAAGTAAAATTACAACCCTTTAGTATTGAAAAATTAAATACCGTGATTGACATTAAAATTGGTTAACCAAGGGTTAATCTAAAATATAAAGATAAAATGGAATCAAAACCTCTAAAAAATTAATTAATGAATATATTAATACCAAATTTTCATCAAAATATAATAAATTTCTTTTTTTAACCATTTTACATGAGTTAGACATATATTATATTTTAATATTTCATATATTTCCAAAAAATGACATAAATTATTTTTTATATTAAATGATATCTTATTAAATGATATCACATTCCTAATATATCATATATTCAGAAACATTATTTTTAAATTGTTTAAAATATCAAACACAATCCATTTATGGTCCAATTTTCCTTTTATAGTAACTATATAGACTTCTAAAGAGTAAAAAAACATCGTAACCATGGTAATTATCAAAAGGGTTAAGTGAGCATTAAATCTAAAAGATAATGATTAAAACAGCAGAAAAAAATTGTACAATTTCTATTTTATGATATTATTTGGACTCATACATAATTTATCTTATAATTATATTAATTTTTATCTATTTGAACATGAATATTAATTTACATTACATTTATACTTTAAGAAATTCTAATATTTCACCTCAACTCTTTATAAAAGGAAACCCATATCCTATTCTATACACACTTCAAGAATTATTTGTTTCAACCAATACATACCCAAATACCTTAATAAAATCGATTAACACATTCTAGAGTTATTATTTTAAGCATAATTCAAACCTTATTGGGATTAAGGTGTTAAGAAAAGGATGTTGCCTGAAGAAGATGTGTTTCTTTTTACCAACTGTTTTAAAATTATTTCATCTTATACCTCAATAAAATATTCTTCAAAAATGCTAAAATAATAACACCAATATATTCCATATACATAAATTTTTTTATTTTAATGTCATAGCCTATATCCAACACATCTTCCATCAAATAGAAAATGAAACCATAGTTTTATTATATGAAGGACTCTCGCCTCACAAAATGATGTAATTAGTTTTACATCACCGCCTCTCATTTCTAGTTATAATGATAGAATTAATATAAATATAGGATATTCTTTTTAAAATTATTATTCAAAAAATATAATATATCATCACTTTTCATACCATTCCATCCACTGAAAAATAATATCGTCTATTCATACGTATGGATTACCACCTACACGAAGTGATGTTATTTGTAACATCATTGATCCTGGAGCCACTAAACCGGAGCTCTGGGTTGGGTAGTTACATGACCTCAATCACACCTCCCCATATTCTAGAGGTTGTTGACAAGCAGCGAGGGTCCAAGAGGTCACGTGGGGAGACTATACCCTCATTACCAAAGTAATCCACAATAGATAATAATTGAAATAGCGGAAACAAAAGATAATAATCCATAACATGCATAAATAATACAATTAAGAAAACTAGGTACAACCATAAACAACAATAAATATGTCATTCCATGATACAGTGTCAAGTGAACAAAACTCAAAAGAATGGAAATGGTAAAATCCCCAAAGTGATTCGGACTCCATGTTTGGATCCTCCTAAATACATCCCATGTCCGACTCAACTCCCTTGCATTGGGCCCTTGCCCTTGTCCGGACCCGAAAGCATGGAATCTACTCAGGTACCTAATGGAGGCCCAAGTAGGGCGTGAGTATATTATAGTAGTCCACCACCAACGGTGCCTACAAAATATTCAAAAAAGGTAGATAGTTTATTTAAATGAACAAAAAATAAAGGAATGTAATGGTAAACAGTTCAATAGGTCATCCTAGTCTATGTTCTATTTAATTGTACTACCATTTTATCCGAGTTTACTACTTAGGCATTTCATGGCTAAATCTACCCATTTCACGTGTTCAATGGATTATGCATGATCAAAATTCTCAACATGCAGGAATTAAACAAGTCATATCTTACTAGGCACTATATTACAACAATTTCCAATATCCTCACCTTGAAGCCTCAGTCCAGGTGGAATGAAACTATTAGGGGAATCGAAATCCATCCTAATCCCTAACCCATGCATTTAAGGGGGGAGATAAAACCTCGGCCCAACTCAACCCATGGTTGTAGAACCTGAAGTAGATACCCCACTCAACCAATACATGTGCACATGCTTTTTTATCATTATCCACAATCAACCATAATTTCATCATTTACAACATCACAACAACATAAATAAAGGGGAAATTATCATTATTGCCTTAATCCATTAACACATTGATTATTTATATTACATACCCCTTAATCCCCATTCCCAATCCCATTCCTATATCACTAATAATATTAACATATTCATCAAGGGATCTATGTTCTTACACAATGATCAAACACTTACTTAGGTAACTCTAAGTACGGGAATATCGGCACAACCCACAGGTGGCCCTAATTTGGTTGAGTTATCCTTCTTGCATTACATGGGGATAAAGAGGGGTCCAATTAACGATTTTGACACCCATAACACCACATTATGTCAAAAACACCAAGAACCCATCAAAATAAGGCAAGAATAAAAACCATACATGCAAAATCTACACAAAACTGAAGGGATATAACTTGTAGACCACCCACCATGAATCTGTTGGTGAAAGAACTCCCAACCAAAGCCTTATATCTCAATTCAACCAACCCTTAATTCTTTACCCTAATACCTACCAAAAAAATAGTGCATGAGATCTTTGGATGGATAGGGGAAATAAATAGAAACCCAACCCCAAAAAGAAAATCAAGAGGGAGATTAGCCTTACCCAGATCTTCAATCATCAACTAACGGCACTCCAGATGGCTTATGAATGAAGGAGATCGATCTCTTGGAAGATCATGGAAGCTTGGATCATCACTAGGGCTGAAGGAGGAAGAGGGGGAAGAAATCCTGAGTTGGGTATAAAAATCCCACAATGGAATTTTGGTAATTTTGTAAAAGATTATGGGCCGCACAGTTTTCCAAACCGTGCGCAAACCATAAGGATGCTTCTATCCCAAAATTTCCCTATAACATGGTTTACCCACATGGATTTCCAAACCATGCACAAACCGTGCAGGGGATACTGTCCGAAAAATAACCCTTCACACGCCTTCGTGGGAATTCTGCGCAGTTTTCACTAAACGTGTTCAAACCATGCAGCATGCCCAGAACCCCATTTTTCTTCCTATTTCATTTCATGAACCCCCAGGACACCCCTGATACTTCTTAAGGACTTAGAAAAAAACTTAATTGACCAAAATAATGGGATAAAACTGAAAAGTATATAAAATATACATTACAAAGAAATCCAAGATCTTTCAACCACCCCACCTTATTACGGCTTTCCCCTGAGCCACTATTCTTGAAAATCATTGAGTTTCTAAAGAAAATAGATCAGGACACTAGACCCACATATCATATTCCCACTCCCAAGTGTCCTCTTAAACATTTCCATGCTACCATAGAACACAAACCAGGGTGACAACCTTACCCCCCAAAAATTTCTCACTATTATCCACAGTACAAACAAGATGCTCCTCGAAGGACGCATCAGCCTCAAGCTCATCATCCTTGGAATTTATCACATGAGATGGGTCCGGGTGATACTGTCAAAGTTTTGAAACATAGAAAACATCATTCATCCCACTATACCATTGTGGAAGATCCAATTAGTACACCACTGGTCTGATCCTCTCCACAGTCTCAAATGAACCCACATATCTAGGAGCCAACATTTCTTTCTTCTAAATTAAATGGTGACCCAACCTTAGAGAAAACAGAGGAAACACACTTTCAACCACCATGAACTCAAGAGGTCTACGACACTGATCTACATATGAATTCTTCCTACAATGAGCAGTTTCTATACACTTTTGAATCAAACAAACCTTCTCTAACGTCTCGTTCACAAGACTCGACCCTAACAGCTTAGACTCTCCAGCCTCTAACCAACATAACGGTGATCTATATGGTCACCCATATAGTTCCTCAAAATATTCCATCTGAAATTTTAGCCTAGACACTATTTTTATATGCAAACTCAAAAGCGACAAGTGATTTTCCCATAAACCACCAAAATCCAGAACACATGCTCTCAACATGTCTTCTAATACCTTAATTGTATGCTCTGAATTCCCATCATTCTGTGGGTGGTAATCCATAATCAGAAACACTTGGGGACTAAGTGCCTTATGTAGTCCCTTATGGAACCACAAGGTGAAATGTGGATCACAATTTGAAACTATGGTTCTCGGCATGCCATGCAACTGTACTATTTCCCGAACATACAACTCCCATAACTGGTCAACTGTATAGGTCTCCTGAATCGAAAAGAAAAGGGCCACTTTGGTCAGTTAATCTACCACCACCCAAATTGAATCATTCTCTAGAGGTGTACTTGGAAGAACCATCATTAATTCCATCATGATGTCATTTCCACTTCCACTCTGGAATAGGCAATGACTTCAAAAATTTGCATGGATGTTGATGTCCATCCCTCACCTGCTGATAGGTAGGGCATCGTGCCACAAAACATTCCACTTCCTTCTTTATTCCAGGCCACCAAAACTGCCTACGTAGGTCATAGTAAAACATAGTAAAGCCTAGATGCACTCCCCACTTTGATGTGTGGAACTCGTGCATCAACTCTCCCTATACATTTATCGTCACCACAACACGACCATGAACATAAGAAACTCTATCAGTGCAGAAACTCCAACCTGAAGGTGACCCTCCACCATGACATTCATTTATATCCAAGCACTCCAGATCTACCAAATGTCTCTCTTTAACTCGGCACTAAAGTGCAGACTCAGCTGATATAAATGCAAGGTTCATCTACATGTACCCCTCTTGTACCTCCAAATGCATCTCCACAAACAAGGTTATCATCACCCAATATGAACTGGATTCCTGAACTACTTGATTTTGAGTTTTCATGCTCAGAGCATCAACAACACTATCCTCCTTTCCTTATGTGTAAACCAATTCAGAATCAAAATATTGCAGGTACTCGACCCACCATCACTGTCAAAGATTCAAACCCCGCTGAGAGAAGATGTATTTGAAAATTTTATGGTCGGTAAACACCGTAAAGGGTTCTCCCAACAAATAATTCCACCAACACTTTAAATCATGAACCACATCAGCTAGATCCAGGTCATGAGTTGGATAATTTCTTTAATTTGGACTCAAATTCCTCGATCCATAATCCCCAACATGATCATCCTGCATGAACACTCCTCCAATTCCAACCCCAGATGCATCACAGAACAAGGTGTACCTCTTACCTAGTTTGGGTAAGATCAAAATTTGTGTGGTGGTCAACCACTTCTTAAGCTCCTGGAATGCATTATCAAAATCCTCTGATCGATTGAACTTAACCCCCTTCTTGGTTAGGCCTATGAGAAACACTACAAAATGTGATAAATCTATAATAAACCTTCAATAATAACAGGAAAAACCTAGAAAAATCCGAATGTTCGAGATGTTCTTGGGTTTCTCCAAAGACACCATAGCCTGCACCTTTTCTGAATCCATTGATATGCCTTACTCGGATTTGATATGTCCCAAAAAGTGCACCTCATCAATCCAAAACTAACATTTTGATAGATTGGCGTAAATCCTATACTCTCTTAGTGTACTCAAGATTACTTCAAGATGTTTGGCATGATCTTCATGAGTCCTAGAGTATACTAAGATGGCATCAATGAAAACAACTACAAACTGATCTAGGTATAGATGGAATATCTAATTCCTCAAGGCCATGAACACAACTGCTGCATTGGTAAAACCAAATGACATTTCCAGACATTCATACAACCCATACATGCTTAGAAAAGTCGTACAGGTTATGTCATATGGTATCACCCTTAACTGATGGTATCCTGATCTCAAATAAATCATTGAAAACAATTTGGAACCTTGAAACTGATCAAAAAGGTCATCAATTCTAAGAAGAGGGTATCAGTTCTTAACTTTCATCTGGATCATCTTCATATAATTGATACATAGCCTTATTAATCTATTAGCCTTCTTAGAAAACAACATCAGAGATCCCCAAGGCGAAGTACTAGGACGTATAAATCCCTTATGCTCGAATTACTTTAACTAAACCTTTAGTTATTAGAGCTCTTCTGGTTCCATTCGGTAAGGTGGAATGGAAGTTGGCTCTGCTCCGAGCAACAATTTGATTGTAATCTCAACATCTCTCTTGGGTAGTAACCCTGAGAAGTCCTCAAGGAACACGTCTTGAAACTGGTCTACAAGAAAAGTGAAGACTGGATGTCCCCTCTCCCAATCATCTTTTATAAGGAATGCCACTTGGGCTGTGATCTCCCCCATCTGATGTTGTAGTAGTATTGTGTGTCCTGCTCGAGTATCCCAATCACTATGAAGTACATGAGTGCTCCCATCAAGATATTTGAATGCTACCCAACATTGGTAATAGTCGATATGGTATTGATATAACACCAACCAATCCATTACCAAGATTAGGTAAAAACCTGACATATCTATGACAAATAAATCCAACGAAAAATGATGCCCACTAACCTCCAAAGCACAACCCTTACACTACCTTATGTCCTCGACTTTCACCCCTAGTAGAGTATCAAGTGACATTACCCCACTTTTAGTCTCTACAATTAATCCCAACACAACTACAAACTGAGTATAAATAAAAAAATACGTACCACCTCTATCGAATATAGCACTAGAAAATGTGAAAGCTACAAGAATCGTACCTCAAATAGTAGACAGTCATGCCTCCCCACACTTAGGTGTTTCTTGAACTGCATAGAGATGACCTAACCCTTTACCCTAGCCTCCAGCCTGAGTACCCTGAACTGCAATTCTCTTCTGGTAAGGGTGATCTCTCCCTAGAGTTCCACATCCACCGCCCCTACCAGTACAGCCCGTGGGGCTCCAACTACCAGCCTAATATGGGGGAGCTGACCCCCTACCTACAATCGGCATCTTCCTCTGACATCCATCATTACCTACCCTTCGTAGGTTCCTACAAAATTTCATCACGTGGCCTAGCCTGCCGCATGCTCGGCACTCAACTGGTGGGTGGGGACACTGGTCACGTTTTTGCCTTGCCCACCACATTGAAAACAAAAGACCTGATCACCACCCTGAGAAGCCAGCCCCCTCTTCTTACTGCTCTGTGTGCTTCCACCCTTTTTAATGGTTCCAAATGGGTGATTCCTACTATTAGATGTTTCACCACTTACTCAACCAGCTGGCACCACAAGTTCACTACTTAAAGCTCCCATCAGGTTTCCATCTGAGATAAGGCCTTGATCCACCACTTCATAAAACCTTTTTAGAAGAAATATATTCACCTGATATCTGATCTCATTTCTCAGTCCATCCCTAAAGAGTTTCACCACACCTACCTCATCTCCTGTCAACATCGGAATGAAGAATCTCAAATCCGTGAAAAAACAAGCATAGTCAATCACCAAAATTTTCCCCTCAGTCAACCTTATAAATCTGCAGCCTTCACCAGCCTTAAGGTTTCTATATAGAAGTGCTCAAGAAACTTCTCCTAAAAATATTTCCACATCATCCCCTCAGCCTGCTCAGTCTAAACAATAATGTCCCACCAATGTTTCTCTTGCCCCATCAGCATATAGGCCACTAACTTGAATCTCTTATCAAGAGGAGACTCTAGATGGTCGAAAATAGTTTGGATAGAATATATATATAAATCTGCTGCTTATGGATAACCCTCTCTAGAAAAGGTTTGGGGTATTGCATCTAAAAATCCCTGGTCAGCTCAAACATACTTGGTGCAACCTACCCTGGGTCTTGTTCCATCATCTGCATAGAACAAGGAAATTTCTCGCAAAACTGCTCTTCCCTATCTATTTGTATCACCACGTTCTCTTTCTCCACTACTAGATGGGTGTTCTCACCAATGTACTCATTTCACCAAACTGGTGCACGTATACGAGGTGTCATTTCTATAAAATTACAAACATTATCTTTAGAACGCAATTATAAAAATTTTAAAAAAGGAAAAAATGACACATAGGTAGACTCATCACTTATCATAGCCAAACCAATTCACAGTCACTACCCAAATGAGGCCACACACAACAGGATCACTCCCTTTTTCCATCTCTCCTAAGTCCATGGCCAACACGATATCAAATTATCATGGTCACAAGAATTGTCTTTTAATCCTATCCAAAACTATTTCCATATCCCAATTTACTCTAAAAATGCCTTAACCAACATCCAAATCCTTAGTGAAATCCATTTTTAAATTACTAATTGACATTCTCAATTCCCTTTTTACCCATTCATACCATCTCATTAGGCATAATTCATTACTTTTTAAGAAAACATGTGCATTATAATCTTTATATCCCACACACTCATCCTGTTTGTGTGACTATCATGATGAATGTATATTTTCTACATAGGTGCCTAGAATGATGCATTAATTCACAACCTCGTACCTTTCTAGCCACGAGATAAATATCACAAAACTATCAAACCGCACAAAAAGTGCATCACCCAATAGTGAAATATCATCAAATTTAATAACACACAACAAGAACAACAATCCCCTCCTAGGGTGACTTGGGTTTTCCCACATACATGGCTTTGCTACTCCCAATCACATGCTAATTAACAAGGCCCGACACATTCCTAACGTCAGTTTACTATCTCCAAATAGTCAGAAAGGGAAAAAACCTCCATTGATACAACTTTGTAACGTCCCTAACCCGAGAGTCACTAAACTAGTGCTCCGATCCGGGTAGTTACATGACCTCAAGTGTGCATCCCCGTATGCTAGTGGTTGCTGACTAGCAGCAAGGGTCCAATAACTCATGTGGGGATACTATACCCTCAATACCATAGGAAGCCACAATAGTTAATAATTGAAATAGCATAAACAAAATAGAACAATCCATAACATGCATAAACAATCAAATTCCCAAAACTATGTACAACCGTAAACAATAATAAATATAGCATGCCATGATATAGTGTCAAGTGAACATAACTAAAAATAAAGGAAATGGTAAAATCCCCAAATGGTCCGGACTCTATGTTTGGAACCTCACCCGAACACATACCATGTCCGACTCAACTCCCTAGCATAGGGCCCTTGCCCTTGTCCTGACCTCCAAGCTTGAAATCTTCTCAGGTACCCAACAACGGCCCGAGTAGGGTGTGAGTATAACTCATTAGGCCACCACCAAAGGTGTCTAAAAAATATCCATAAAAGGTATATAGTTCATGAAAATGAACAAAAAATAAAGGCATGTTAAGTTAAATAGTTCAATAGGTCCTCCTAGACTATGTTCCATTTAATTGTACTAACATTTAATCCGAGATTACTACTTAGGTATTTAGTGGTTAAATTTACCATTTTCTAGTGTTAAAGGGATTAGGAATGATAAACGTTCTCAAAATGAGTTAATTAAACTAGTCCTATCTTGCTAGCCACCATATCACAACAATTCCCAATATCCTCACCTCGAAACATCAGTTTGGGTGGAATGCAACTGTTAAGGGAATAAAACTTCATCCCCTTCCCTAACCCATTCATTTAGGGGAAGAGATAGAACCTCAGAACAACTCAACCAGAGGTCATAGAACCTCAAGTCAATACCCCAATCAACCAAGCCATGTGCACATGATTATTTATCATTCATCACATTCAACCATAATCACATCATTTACAACATCACAACAATATCAATAAATGGGAAATTAACATTATTGCCTCAATACATTAAAAAAATTCATTATTTATATTACTTACCCCTTAAGCCCCATTTCCCACCCCCATGCCTATCTCACTAATCATATTAACATATTCATCAACTGCTCTATGTTCTTTCACAATGATCCTACACCTACTTAGCTAACTCTAAGTCTGGGAATATCGGCACACCCCCCGGGTGGCCGTAATTTGGTCTAGTCGTCCTTCTTGCATCCCATGGGGATCAAGAGGGGTTTAATTAACCATTTAGACTCCCATTACACCATATTCTATCAAAAACACAAAGAACCCATCAAAATAAGGCAAGAATAAAAACCCTGCATGCACAAATCTAAAAAAACCATGGGATATAACTTATAGATCACCTACCTTGAATCTATTGGCAAATGCACTCCCAACTGAAGCCTTATATATCGATTCAACCAACCCTTAAAGCTTTACCCTAAAAGTTACCCAAAAAAATAGGGCATGAAATCTTTGGATGGAGAGGAAAAAGAAATAGAAACCCTAAACCAAAAAGAAAATCAAGAGGGAGATCAGCCTTACCTAGATCTTCAATCAGCAATTGACGACACTCCAAACAACTTAGGAAAGAAGGAGATTGACCCCTTGGAAGCTCTTGGAAGCTTGGATCTTCACTAGGGATGAAGGAGGAAGAGGGGTAATAAATCTTTAATTGGGTATAAAAATCCCACACTGGCATTTTTTTTAATTTTTTGAATGTTTCTGGGACGCATGGTTTACCCGCACAGTTTGCCAAACCTTGCGCAAATCGTGCGGATGCTTTTGTCCCAAAAGGCCCCCTCACATAGTTTAACTACATGGGTTTCCAAGTCGTGCGCAAACTGTGCGGAGGCTACTGTCTGAAAAATAACCCTTTGCATGCCTTCCTTGGAATTCCGCACTATTTTCACTAACCGTGCGCAAACCTTGAAGCATGCCCAGAACCCCCTTTTTCTTCCTCTTCCGTGTCCTGAACCCCTAAGCCACCCCCAAGACTTATTAAGGACCTAGGAAAACACTTAATTGACCAAAATAAAGGGCTAAAACTAAAAGGTAAGTAAAACATACCTTACAGAGAAATCCAGGATCTTAAAAGATTAATTTTCCATAACCACATCACATAACTGAAACATACAAGTGTTTTTAAAGAAATTATTTTTAAGATATAATCATAATTTTTTAATGATAAAATCACACATGCATTTCTCTATCATGATCATTAAAAAATGGAAACGTGACTTATAACACCCCAAGAAAATTCAAATAGTCATTTATTTCAATTAATTATTTAATTAATAATATTTATCTATAATTTAAAACCAATCAAGAAGGGTTTTAATAACAAATTTTATAAAAATAAGATATTTTGATTCAAATTTATAAAATACAACTTTTCATAAATGTTATTTTTCTCTAAAAAAATATTATTTTTTAAATGTGCTAATAATTTAATTTAATATAAATATATTTAGTTGATTATTTTTACAATGAAAAAAAATATTTGAATAATTAAAATCGTTTGAAAATTCAAATGATTAAATTTTATAAAAATAATATATATATATATATATATATATATATATTTCTAATTTAATATTTATGATACTAATTATAATTAAATATTTTCCATTATTTTGAAATAAGTAAAATTTGACAGTTATAATTTGGTTTTATATTTTAATAATAATATTATGAATTTACGATAAAAAAATTACAAAATTATTATTTTTTTATGATAATATATTTTATAAATATATGAAAATATATAGTTTTTTACAATGTTTATAAATTATAAATATATATAATTATTTTATTAAAAAAATGCACTTTTATATATTTTTTTAAAAAAATGTGATTTGAATTATTTATTAAAAAATGAATTATATATATATATTTAATAAAAAATAAAATGATATATATATAATGAATTTATTTATATAAAAAAATTTACATATGTTTATTTAAAATGATGTGTTTTGTAGTTAAAAAACGTTAAATATAAAAGTAAGAAAAGTCAAAAATGAAAAAAAAATACAGAAAATGATATAATAATATATAATTGAAATTATAATTATGAATTTTACAAAAAAAGGTAAAAGATTTGTGATAAAAATCAAAATAGATAAAATGTGATGAATGAAGAAAAAAATAAATGATGAATAAAAGAATAAAAAATGAAAGATGTGATGTTAAATCAAATAATAATATAATAACATGTTATCATAATAATGGATTGAAAAAAAAGATAAAGTGATAGACAAAAAATAGAAGAGTGATTGATGTTATGATAATATATAATAATAAAAGTAATCATGACTTGGAAAAAAATGATAGAGTAAATTATTGTTGGTAATGTGAGAACCAAGTCTCTTGTTCAATTTCTCATGCTTAGAAGTCAAAAACAAAATATAATAATATAAAAATTCAAAAGGAAGAAAATTAATAAAAAAATTATATTAATCAAAGATATGATCACTTCGAGCTTCAACTGCAAGCTTCAAAATTAATATGTGTGTGTGTGTGACTCTTGAACACACGAAATATTTTCTCTAAGTCAAACCATCTTTCCTCTTTACCTTGTGTCTAGTAGCCTTGCTCTTTCATTTCCAAATCAAGGTAAGTGTTTAATTTATTTTTTATGATTTTATATTTAATATTACAAAGTTATATATATTTACATATATGTATGAATAAAAGATTTATTTATTTAAAGTCTTTTAAAATTTATAGTTCTTGTAAGGCTTATTAATGTTTTATAGTTTATATAAGTATATTTATACTTCATTTTTATAATTTTATAAAATCATTTAAGGGTTTTAATTTTATTCTATCAAAAAAGTCTTGATATATATATATATTTAGTGTATATATAAATATTTATCTATTTATATTTATTTGTCTTTATAATTTTAAAACGATTCATCATTTATTTTCAAATTTTTATGTAAGGGTCTTCAAATCTATTTTGAAAGAAAAATTTTATTTCTACGATTTGATTTGAACTCATACAATAATAATCAATCATCACGCGAGGAATTAATTTTTTAATTAGTCATATAATAAGCTATTTTTTTAAAATAATAACAAAACATTGTTTTGTAATTGTTTACCTGAAATTAATTACTTCAATTTGTATTAATAACATCAAAATGATTACTTCTAATTTTATCTTTTAAATTTATTAGTTTAATTTTTATATTTTATAAAAGAAATCTCCATGCGATAAGATAATCATTTTATGATTATTATTTTATGTGTATTTTTTATATATAAATGATAAATTTTATCATTTTATGTAATAATTATAAAGAAAACCTATCATTTCATGTGCAAAAAGACTTTATATATACATGAATGTCATGATTTGTATAAGATATGGCCCTAATCTATAATATATGACATTGATGCATGCATTTGTTTTTATTAAAATCATATATATGTGTATTGAATTTATATTTATATAGGAAATTATTTTGGAAATGGTTTTATGTGTTCAATGAATGGAGACTTTAATTTAATAATGTTAATAACATTCTATGTATTTATTGAAAGTGGAGAAATTTAGGTACTTCAATTTATTATAATCTTCCTTAATTAAGTTATTAGTGTAAATTTATTTCTTAGTATATTTTTTCAAGATTTTTAAAGTAGAAAACCCATTGAACAAAGTATGTATATATAAAGAAAGCATAAAATGTTTTCATAAAATACAACAATTGAACATTGTAAATATGGAAGGAAATTGGGGAGTGAACTCATCCCTCGGAATGTGGGTAGACCCAAGATAGCCTTCAATGTTTCAAGTGGCCTTAGTGTTTTGTTTTCAGAAGCTTACATATAGTTTTCAGAAAAACCACTAGAATATGTTTAATGAAATTTATAAGCGTATGAATTTTCAATATATTGTAGTATTTAAAATCATAAAATAATTTCAATGATATTTTCCAAAATGTTTTTCTAAATTTATTTTTGAAATTATTTTCAAAAGAATATTTCAAAGGTTTTTATTAGAGTTTTTAAAAACCCTTACAGGGAAGAATAATTTCTCAATCTATGTTTAAAATTTATTTCTCACTAATGTAGGGGATTTAATTTTTGATGTGTATTTCATTGAGGAGATAGCACGCACGAAGACTTTTTGTTCATTTTATTTCATTTTAAACAGTTTTTTTATATTGTAAAGCATGCATCTAATTCGCCAAAACCTATACTGGTAAAAGTTCCTGAAATTTAATAAATGTGTTTTATTTGTTAACATTATTTTATTAAAAAAATAAAAATAATATATATGTACTAAACTAGGAATCATGGGTTCATGTCATTACAGTTGGTATTAGAGCAACAGTTTAGACAACATTGTAGATTAGATATTGTCGATAGAGTATATAAACTTAGTGATTCTAGTTTTATTTTTAATTATGGAGATGAAAATTCATAATTTCTTTTAATAAAATATTTCCAGAGCCCGATCAATGAATTTTGAGGGCGTAATTTTCTTAAGGGGTGAAAATTTAACACCATAAGAAAATTTAAATAAAAATATATTTTAGTTAATTATTTATATAATTTTTTTTAATATTTTAAAACCAGCCATGAATGGTTTTAACAAAAGCTTTTATAAAACTAATCTATTTCAATTCAAAATTATAAAACACTACTTTAAAAAAAATTATTTTATTTAAAGAAATAAATTTTTCTAAATCTATTAATAATTTATTTTAATATAAATACATTTAGTTGATTATTTTTTTAAAAAATAAAATATTTGAATAATTAGAATTGTTTGAAAACTAAAATGATTATATTTTACACATATATAATTAAACGTATATATATATATATATATCAAATTTAATATTTATGATACTAATTATATTTAAAATTTTACCATTATTTTAAGATAAATAAAATTCGACAATTGCAATTTGGTTTAATATTTTAATGAAAATAATAATAATAATAATTATGGGTTAAAATGTTATAAAATTATTATTATTATTTTGAAAATAATATATTTTATAAATATAAGAAAATATATTGTGTTTTTATTTTATAAAATTTATAAATTTTAAATATATATAATTATTTTATTACAAAAACGCACTTTTTTATTTATATTATAAAAAAGTGATTATAATTATTTATTAAAAAACGAATTATATAAATATATATATTTTTAAATAATAAAATTATATATATATATATATATGTAAGAAATTTATTAATATAAAAAAATGATCTTTTTTTTAAATGATATGTATTTTAGTTTAATAAAATTAAATAAAAAAAAATAAAAGTAAGAAATTGAAAAAAACAAAGTAAATTATATAATAATATATAATTGTAATTATAGTGATGTCTTTTAAAAAAAGGTAAAATATGTGTGATAATAACCAAAAGAGAGAAAACGTGAGGAAATAAGAAAAAACAAACAACAAATCAAATAATAAAAAAATTAAAGACGTGAAGTTAAATAAAATAATAATATAATAAGATGTCATCATAATAATTTCTTGACAAAATAAGATAGTGTGAAAGGAAAAAATATAAGAGTGATTGATGATATAAAAATATATAATAATTAATTTAATCATGGCATGAAAAAAATTATAGAGTAAAATGTTTTTGGTAACTTGAAAACCATGAGAGAGGTTCAATTTCTCATGCCCATATGTAGGAAAGAAAATATAATTATATAAAAATGTAAAAGGAAGATAATTAATTAAAAATAATATATATGAATCGAACCAATGATCACTTTAATCTTCCCCTTCAATCATCCAAATTGATGTGTGTGTGTGTGCATGTGACTTTGGAACACCCATAATATTTTTCTCTAAGTCGATCCCTCATTCATCCTTTCCTTGTGTCTAGAAGACTTGCTCTTTCATTTTTAAATAATGTTACATGTTTAATTTATTTTTAACAGTTTATGTTTAATATTACAAAGTTATATATACTTACATATAAGTATGTGTAAGGGATTTATTTATTTAAAATATTTTAAAATTTATAATTCTCATAAGGGTTATTTATGTTTTAAAATATATATGAGTATATTTATATTTCATTCTTAAAATTTTATAACATTATTTAAGTGTTTTAATTTTATTCAATCAAAACATGCTTTATTTAAATATATATATATATATATATATATATATATATATATATATATATATATCTAGTATATATATATAGGTACATATGTATAGAGATATATTTATATATATTTTTCTTCATAATTTTAAATGGATTAATCATTTATTTTATAATTATTATGAAAGGGTTTTCAGATCTATTTAGAAAACATAATTTTATTTCTAGGATTTGATTTAAACTCTTCTAAGAATAATTGAATATCATGTAAGGAATTAATGTTTTAATGAATCATGTCATAAGCTATTGATTTTTAAATAATAACAAAACAGTTTTTTTATTGTTTATTTCTAATTAATTATGTCAATTTGTATTAATTACTATAAATTATTTACTTGAAAAATTATTACTTCCAATTGGTTCCAATAAAAAAATTGTTAAAATTTTTCTCTCATAAATTAAATATCCATGGGATATGACAATAATTTTATGATTATTATTTTATATGTATTATATATGTATATATAAATGATAAATGTTATTATTTTATGTGCTAATCTAAATAAAAATTATCATTTAATGTGTGTAAAGTCTTTAAACATGCATTAATGTCATAATTTGTATAAGATATGGAAATAATATATAATACATGAGATATCATGCATGCATTAGATTTTTATTAATTGAATATATATATGTGTGTGTGTATGTATTGAATAAGTATTTACATAGGAAATTTTTTTGAAATGGTTTTATGTGTTCAAATATTGGAAAATTTAATTCAAGAATATTGATATGATTCTATTTATTTATGAAAAGTGGAGAAAGTCAGCTACTCCAATTTAGCAGAAGTTCCTTAATTAAGTTATAAGTTAAAATGTATTCATTAGCATATGTTTTAAATGTTTTAAAATATAAAACTTTGTTAATAGTGTATTTATATGTAAATAAATCCTAAAAAGATTTCATAGAATCAAGTACTCAAAAGTTGTAAATAAGGTAGGAAATTAGGGAGTGACCCCATCCCCCAGAAAGTGGGTATGCCCAAGATAGCCTTTAATGTTTCAATTAGCCTTAATGTTTTTTTATAATCTTGTATATAGTTTTTATAAAAACCACTTGAATATGATTAAAAAAAATCGGAGTATTTTTATTTTCAAAATATTATAGTTTTTAAAAGCGTAAAATAATTTCAATGATATTTTTCTAAAGGTATTTCTAAATGTTTTTTCAAATTTATTTTCCGAAGAATATTTTAAAAGTGTTTATCAGAGCTTTTAAAACCCCTTGCATGGAAAAATAATTTCTCACCCTATGTTAAAAAATTATTTTTCATAGGTTTAGTGGATTTACTTTTTTATGTATATTTCATTGAGGAGGAAGTACGTACAAAGACTTTTTTTCATTCTATTTTATTTTGTACAGTTTTGTTATATTGTAAGGCATGTATCTAATTCTCCAAAAAAAAGATAGATTAAAGTTCCCAGTATGTAATAAATCTTGTGTATTTTATCATTTTATTTTATTAAAAAAATAAACTCCAGTTATATGTTCTGAACCATGAATCGTGGGTTCAAGTATTTACATGACTCATGTGTTTGTTTGGAATACCATCTACTTGAGTGTAACATAGTTCGTTTTTCATAAGTGTATTTATGGACACTTTTAAAAGTATAATTTATGTGTAAAAATTATATTTATTTCATGATTATTATTCGTTATATCATTGAATAATGACCTCATCGACAATAGTTAACCTACCGATTTAATTTTTGACATATAAGATGAATATCATCAAAACGTCTGACATGAATTAAATAATAATTTAGATAAATATAATCTTATAAAAATATAAATATCATAATAAAATTGAATAAATTTTATCATAAATAAATTAATTAATATAATTTTATTATTTGTGAGGATAAATAATTCACATGAAGAGATGGACTTGAGGTAAGGGACACTTTACTTTAAAAAACCTCATTTAATTTTTTTTTATCATTAATTTTCCAAATATTTCCCTCCCATATCCATATTCATAAAATTATTTTATAGATGAATTTATATATAAATAAATGAATTACAAAGTAATTTATATTTCTCTTTTTATATCCTTTCAGTGCTTTTCAAAGGGAATCAATTTACATATTTTATATGGTATGTTTTACCTTTCCTTAGAAAAGGCAAAAGGAACATTCTATTTTAACACATATAACATCAACAGTTTTTCCCTACCACTATAACCATTCTTTGATGTTTGGATTCATTTATAATATTGGATGTTTTCTTCAAATAAAAAACCCTTTTCCATTTTTTCTATTTATTTTCACAATGTTTTTCAAATGGAATCTATATTTCGATATCTAGAAATTTTTTTCTTTTTAGTGTAAGGAATTTCTTTATAAGTATACAAGATTTTATGTGTTATGATTATGTTATGGTTCTTGATAATTATTTATAATGATGGTTGGTGATATTTTAAACCAAGAATATGTGGTTCTATTATTCAACAAGTATGGGTGGTTCTATTATAAACCAAGGATGAGTGATTACGTTATAAACAAAGGAGAGGTTGGCCCATTATATCCCTCTAGTGAATTGGGTGATGATCGAGATAGAAGATGAATGTATAGGTTATTCCATTTGTAAAAGTGATATGAAAATGATTCATTAAGTTACCTACATTATTTATTTATTATTATTATGTTTTTTTATGAAAATAAAATGATTTAAAAAATTAAGATAGTGAGATTATGTTTAAAAGAAAGTATATTCTACTTCATAAGGGTGAAATGTATAAATTTGTTGAAAACGTTTTTATAGGGTATTTTGTTATTGCAAAGGAACCTATATTTGTTTTATTTTTCCATTAATATTTATTATGAACTCTTTATTTAAAATATTTGGGATGGAAATCAATTACTTTGGTAGTAAAATATTTATTTTGAGCCCATTGTTTATTTTTTTAATTGGAAAATGTTTTATTAGTATTCATGAACTATCAAGTTCCTTTTTTCCATTTTTCACTTAATGAGGTTTTTCACTAATTAAAAATTTTATAATGTTTTTCTTATATTTTTAAGGATTAGTAGGGACAAGGATGATGAAAATATCAAAATTTTGAAAATATTTCATGAAAAGAAAAGTTTTATATCATAAAAGTTTGGTTTTGTGAAAAAATGGATACTAAATGTAAGATTCCACTTTGTGATTTAGTATGAATTTATGTAAGGGTGATGTCCTAATTTAATAAAACTCTAAACTTGAAAAGATCATATAAATATAAGAAAGTGGATTATATTATATAGATTAAATTTATTAATTGATTAAGGGTCATAACATTAATGATGGAGGGGCCAGCACAAAGATGGTAGTTTATTTTTTTCAATGAAATATTACCAAGAAGATTATATGGGATTATTTTCAAGTTCTATTCATTATAAATTTTCCTATAAAGACATCATAGATATATAGTGGATATGAATTTATTAATATAATATAGGGTTACATGTCTAATATTTATTTTTCATCTATGTTCATTTATTTATTCAAAATCTTTTTAACTTTAGTTTATGATAAGTTTATTAAGGATTATATTTATGATTATGGTTTAAATATGAAGCTTTCTTAATCAGTTATATTGTTTTACTAACTTCCATTTATTGAAGTGGTAAACAAAAATCTTTAATTTGAGAAATATTTATATGTTTTAAAGAGAACTTTAGAAGGTACTATTGTATTAAGAAGAAATAAGTGGAATAATTTTTATTATCATCAATTAATCAGACAATTATTAATTAAAGTGATTATTTTTCTTTTTTTAGAGGAAATATGTCATTAGGTTGGGATTAGTATGTCTAGAAAATCTATACTCATCTTATTTATACATGTGACCCAAAATAATTATATTCTCTTCTAAAATATGATATGTTCAAAGGATTCGTTAGAAGGGGTATGATGAAATTATAGGTCAAGATTCATATTCCTCTTATTCATATCATGCATAGGATAGTTCACCTCATTTATGCTCAAGCTGAATATATTGTTGTAGATCTAGATGCAATAGTAAAAGACTCAATTTAGAGATATTGATCAGGTGAGCTGGATGATTGAATGATAGCGTAATGAGGAAGGTAATGGACAACTTTATTTATAGTGAAAGCATTACCTAGTCTCAATAATAGTTCATTAACTACTAGAGTTATGATACTAGTCACTTATAATTTTTCTAGTAATTTTTTTACTAGTACATATCATTCATTTATTTTTTTTTCCTGATTTGGGATTGTATATTGAGTTGTTTCATAGAGTACTGATTATTAATATTCCACTGGGAAGAAGAGGGGATCCCATTAGGATGTGTTTGGGTTATATTTTTATTATATTTTGATATATTTATGAATTTTTATTCTAGATAAAAATGTGTTTTATGTGATTAGAGAGATTTATTGGTATAAATATTTCTATGATCATGTTAACTATTTATAGACATGGGTGACTTTGTTTAATTTTTGTGATGAATCTTCTTTTTTACTAAGATAATGAGATTATCATTCTAGTATCATCAACTTTAATTTGATTTATTTGAGGATGAAAACATATAAAATTGGGGGGATGATCCTTGGATCTATTAAAGGATTTATTCATATTGGATTGATATCATGATGTGTTCCCCAAAGATTCTATAGGTTTTCTTATGAAGTGGGGAGCAGAATGTTTTGTTGACTTAGAACCAAGTAGAGAGCCTATCCATATTCCTACTTATTATATAGCACCATATGATCTTAGATAATTAATGATTCAATTGGAATAAGTTGAATCTATATGAATCATTAAGAAAAGTGTATAACCCTAGATTAATCCTATGTTTTTCTTAAAATATGTTCTTATTGTTTAAATTTCGATAATTTGAACTGTGAAGCCATCAAGAACAATACTTTTTTTATTAGGATTTATGATTTTTTACCGTCTAAAGGGGTCCCAATAGTTTTTTTTGAAAATAGATCTCTGGTTAGGTTATCATCAACTAAGTTTGTATTCTAAATATATATTGACGATAGCATTTGAATGTGGATAATATATATAAATAAACTATATATTTTCATGTAACTAGTAAACCATAATTTTCACTCTTTTCAAAAAATATTTATAATAATAATAATTTATTACATATTGATATATTTATAAACTTATGAGGAACATGTAGAGAATTTAGCTATTATCTTAAATAAATTGATATCTCATAGACTTTATGATACAATATGTATCATTTCTAGATTTAGGAGGATAAATTTCATATACATTTAATTTTTGTAATTAAAATATTTTTGAATCCATAAATGTTTCTAATATGATGTCTTAGGAAGTACCCAAGAATGATTTTAAAATCTGTAATTTATTGGGACATACTAGTCATTACACTTATTTTACATAGGGCACCGTTAACTATGTTGGGATAATTAGACATTAATTTGGTAAGGGGTGAAGCTTGATTAGGATTATAGATGAGAGGCTATATTTTTGGAGATAAGTAAGAGGATGACCTATGCACCCATACTCGTTTTACCTAAGTTGGGGATACAGTATTAGGTTTATTGAGATTATAGGGTATGGGTATAAAATTTGTGATAATACATAAAGATTTATTTGTAGTACATGTTTCTTAGTAGCTTAGTTATTGTGAGAAAAATTATCATACCCATGATCTTATATTGGTGGAAGTGGTTCATACGATTGAGAGTTAAATGAATTATATATTCAGTATGCAGATAATTATATACACTGATCATCAGAGCTTATAATATATCTTTGATCGTCCGTATTTATATATTTAGAAATGAAAATGGTTTGAATACATCATTTTATTTGTCTTTGAGATAACATATACACTAAGAAAAATTATTGATGTTTTGAGTCAAAAACTCAGATTGATGCAGTTCATGAATCAAATAATTAATGTAATTTTATGACTCTGTTCTAAAAGTTTTTATTTTATATATCTAATAAGGAGTTTCATGTTGTATGTAACCCTTGATCATCACTTTATTTTTTATGGAACAAGTAAAATAGAGAAAAATTTTGGATCTTGAGTGTCAGGTTTTTTTGATAGAATATATGGTGGGGAGTAGATACTTGAATGGAAACTACATATTTATTGCCTTATTTTTCTCCCATATATAAATTTTGGTTCATTTAGGTTTATGATAATAAGTTATAGGATAATTCTATATTTTTTTATTATTAATTCTCCCTAGAGTAACCATGATTTAGTATAGTGTTTGATGAAACTTTTTATGCATATGGATGGAGAATAATATTGTTGGGATTATTTTGAGGTGTCTTATATGTTATTATGTAAATAGAAACAATAAAATACTAGTGGGTATTTTTAAATTATTAACTATTTCCAAATGAAAAGAGGATGATGCTTCCATGGATTTGTTATCAGCTTTCAGATATTTTAAAAAGGTAATGATGTAGTCTGGGATTTATTCCTAATCATGATACATGATTCACATCATAGTTCTGGTTTATTTTCTATAATTATTTTGTTATAATGGATATTTTGAGTATTTATTACTATCTATAGACCAAAAAATAATTTTGGCACATAATATATATTTTTAATTGTATGATTCATGCATGTATACATGATTTTAGTGGTATATAGTTGGATCTTATAGATTGGGTGGAGTTTGTAAATAATAATGGCTACTAGGATTCTCTATAGATACCTTTATTTGAGGAATTATATGAAATTTGTAGTAGCCCAAACTTGTATGCACAGATCTGATGCTAAAATGTATACTCTTTACATACTAGATTTGATACCAACTCAATTGACCCAATTTTAACCTTCGATAAATACAAAATCAAATTAATGATTCATTTACATATCCAATACATTTTTTGGTTTTTATATTTGTAGAATTAGAAAAAAAAAATTACTTTACTACACTCAGGTATTTCCCATTCAATGGAAATTTTTTCCATTATACCTATAATTTCTTATACCATAATAGGGCTTCAATATTTCCCAAAAAAATCTCCACATTTGATTCCCTTATATATATATTATATCAATTACAATTCTTTATTACCTGGGGAAATGGAAATATAATAAATAGTGTGATCAAATGCTCAGTATGGGAAAGAATACAACAGAAACTATCCAAGAATAAATAAGGCATGATTAATATGATAGAGATAAACAATAATAAAATATGGAATATAAAAAATATTATGAATGGGGTATATATATATCCATGTATGAAAAATAAATATAAATAATAACATGGATAACAATAACTAGTTATATAATTATAAAATACATAATATTGGACATCATAATATATTTGTCAAGTCTTCGTTCCAAGAACTCATACATAAATAGGTAATTAATAATCCAAATACCCAAGATAGTTTCTCTTAGGAGACCTACTGATGCATTTATGGACTACCTAATTTTTGGACCTACCCATAACATACTAATTTTAATGCATTTATCATATGAAATAAATTAATAACAATAAAATAGATAATCAACATGACTTAGTAACAAAAATCCATATTGAAAAACTAATATATAAAACATAAATATTTTAATAGTATATAATCTACCTTACATAGTTGTCAATAATAATTATTCTAGATCTAAAAATTATATGGATTGTTGAATTTTCATGAATCAATAAATGAGATATATTTCTTGGAAAACACCCCCAATCTAATTTATGCAAAGTGGGGTTTTTACATGGTATAGTGTAATTTTTATATGATAAGTCGATAATTGAACTGATATAGAATACATACAGAATAATAAATAAGATGAACATGAAGAAAACCATCAATTAATCATAAATGTAAGCATTATAAAAATGAAAATTCCTTTGCAAATTTTATAGGAAAACATAAGTGGAGCTTTTAAAATGATATTCCATTTAAATATTTTGGATCTGTTCTATAAAAATGATGTTAAATTTAATTTTTGAAATACTTTACTAGAGATGAAAATAATTCATTTAAAAAATTATTTTTCAAATTATTTACAATAATTAAATCTTGAAAATAAACTATACTTAAGTAAAATAATGTGGAGTAGAAGACAAAAAATATACATATGTGGAATAAAATCTATTTTTGGATATTTTATGAAAATGATAACAGTTTACTTTCCAAAAAGCATAAGATAATGGGAATATATATTACTTTAAAATGAATAAAAACTTAAAAAACATAAGTCATGATGAAGGGTAATTATGTCTAGAAAATCAATTCATACAGAAAATGTTTAAAAAGATATTCTTATCACAATTTTCTATAGAAATTCTCTAATTTATTTTATAGAAAATATTAAAATATTCATTTAAAATTGAGAATATAAATTAAAAGTTTAAATAAATATACTTTTAATGAATAATTAATTCTTGGAGAAGAACATTATTCTAGAAGTAAATATGAATATGGAGGAAAATGATTCCCTACTAAAAAGGTGAAATAAGGTTAGTTTTCAATATAAACGTTATTGTAGTCTTTTTGAGTACCAATTTGAGGAAAATTAGAAATAATACTTTTAAACCCAATAAATAAAAATATTGTAGGTAAATATATGGTTTTTAAGAGATAAATAAGATATAATTCCCTAAAAGGATATTCAGGCACAAAAAATCTTGATTAAAAGTGTGATTAAAACATAAACCCTTACGAATTTACTAACTTTCGAATCAAAACACAAAAAAAATTATAAAATGATATGGTTTTAAACATCCCATTAATTATATAAAATATTATGTCAAAATATATTCATGTATTATTAATTACACCATATACAAGAATACTTGGTACAAATATGAAACATGTCTCGAGCAATTGAAATTGAGACCAAGAACCCTTATGGATTTTATAGCACTTGAATCATAACCTATTGAAACTTAGAACAAGAAACTGAACATTAATTACCAATATAAATAATTATATAATGATATAATATTTCCACAATTCATGTTATTCCCCATTTAAATTAAATTGGTGAATAATTCAAAACATGTGCCAAAGAAGGAAGTATGTGATGATAAACCCTTAAGTTGGATTTCCTCTTGGTCAGATGCATTCCAACCTCCGATATAAAAAATATATATATATTAGTATTAAATATAATATCAGTATTTTTATCTATCTTGATGGACATAATTTATTAATAACAATATTTTATCAAATTACTCATAATTCATTGTTAAAGTGGATTATTTAGGTGTTGAATATTATGTTTCTCATATAAGCGTTGATTTGGTAGTTCTTGAACTTTAACCTTCTTTGTGGTTTAATAGAATATATAATTATAATAATATAAAATATAGATTATATTTATACATGAATCACACTTTTATAAAAATTCATGTATGGTGGTTAATAAAAAGGAGATACAGTGTTCATGGTGGCAGTAGTCTACATGTACACATGAGAGACATTTTTAATTTTATAATGGATTAAAATGAAAAAATATAAAAAATTTACCATTAAAAACCATAATAATATTTTAAATATAATATTTATTCACTAAATTCATCCTTATGACCATCCTTGTGAGGTGATGATTAAAAATGAATTACATCACTTTATAGAAGAAGTATTCTACACGTACACACGAGAAATGTTTCCATTTTACAATGGATAATAGGAAATAAGGTAGATAATATATTATATTTAAATAATAATAATAATATAATAAATATAATATCTGAAAATTAAATCTATAATTATAAATTTCCATGTGAGTTGGAGACAAAAAAGGAAATGCATCACTTCATGGAGATGGTAGTCCATATGTATGCATAAGTGATGTTTTTATTTCACATTATATAGAAAAGAGATATAAAATAGTTATTCAACCAACATGATAAGAGTAAATTATATTTTATATATTAATTTAATTATATTATGATGGTTAAAATATATTTTAAATAGGTATAAGAAGTAATAAATAAGAAAAAATTCAGTTAAGACTTACACCTCCTCCCTGGATATTTTCCTTTAGATTACACCATAATCCTTTCAGAATTGGTATTTTGAGAAAAAAAATAAGATGATTATATATGTTTTTTTACTGTATATTGAAATATATTGATTGATATTAAGGATCATTGGGTGTGTTTAGAAGTCAAAAGGGGAGGTGACATTCTATAAGTGAGGGGAGTGTCACCTTTATAAATGTTAAGTACATTAAAATATAATAAATATTTTTCTTAGTGAAAGTGGCTCCAATTTAGTCCAATTTATATGAAACGATATTTCAATGTATAAATAAACTCAACCAATCACTTTTAGAGAATTTTTACTTATATTTTAACCATTATCTATTTATTAAACCACCTTGTTAACCTTTTTAACCTTTACCCTATTGAAAAAGTTATACCATGGTAGCAATTAATTATGACAAAAAATAAAATTGACCTTATTAAAAAATTAAAACGTGGTGATCCCAAATACTTAATCCATTTTCATGGATTTAATTTCTTGAATTGGTAAAATTAATTTTAAAATAACTTTGAAAAATGCAATGAAACCCATTTTTTTGAAAAATTCCATTTTTAATAATAAAAAAGATTTTACACTAAAATCTAGAATAATGTTGACACCCATGAAATTAATTGGATTATTTTTATAAAATTATTGTTATTTAACTATAAAAACTAACCAAAATATAAGGAAACATTTTAAATACTTGATTAAAATAGATGAATCAAAAATATTTTTTATTTTAATTAAAACATTACTTAGATTTCCTAAATGTCAAAAATAGATTTGTAAATAAAAAATTATACTTTTAGTTGAATTATATTTATTATTCGATATATATTTGGTCTATAATTTTTTTTCATAACCTTTCAAATAATTCTTATATTTTGATAATTTCATAAAAGTGATAGTATTTGTAAAATCAGTATTTTCACTATTCACCCAAAACTGAACAATTTTAAAATAATCTAAAAAATTCACCCTCATCTATTTTTAACATGATAACTTTAAAAAATAAGTTAAATTAATTAAATTTAAATTATAAAATTCATAAATTAATCTTTTTTAATAAAATATAAAATATAAATAAAAATCGCTTTTATAGAAAAATGAGAAATTTAAAATTTAATTTTTATTCATATAAATATATAATTAACCGAGTGTTAATATATTATTTCACACATTGATTTATTACATATATTCATAACCAAATTTTAAAATTGATTAATTTAATTATTAAGATAAAATACACAACACTATAAAAAAAGTTCTTTGACCAAAAATACAATTTTAAAATTGAATATTTTTAATCATATCATATTAATTATGTAAGATAATTGATTTATAAAGCCCTTATATTTTTAATTCTTGAGTATTGGTTGTTTTAGGAGGGTTCATGGAGTGTTTACTACCATTAAATTTTATGTTTAAAATTTCAGTCTCCTGGTTTTTTAGTTAATTCATGTTATCAGTTGGTATGTTCATGTGGATGGTTCATGCCTTTCCAAAATTTGGGTCTCAAAGTCAGTAGATTTTTTATGAAGTTAGTTTTTTTGTCATGTGATCAATTAATTTTTTTCATGTGGTCAGTTCCATAATTTTTCAAATTCTGTTCACCTGGTTAGTTGGTTTGTCCATGCGGCCAGTTGGTTTGTTCATGTGAAAAGATGGATTGTTCATATAGTGGGTTCATTCCATTTAAAAATATTGATATAATATTAGGTATGATTATTCATGTGTTCATTTATTTTATTCAAACAGTCAGTTGGTTTGTTCATGAGTTTTTATTGTTTAATCATATGGTCTGTTATTTTTTTATGCAGTCAATTCATACCTTTTCCAAATTTTAGTCTCACGATCAATTGGTTTGTTTATGAAATAAATTGGTCTATTAAATCTGTTAGTTGGTTTTTTCATATTGTATGATAATTCCTTTTCCAAATTTTGGTCACATGGTCAATTTTATTGTTCATGCAGTCGGTTCATTCATTTTCCAAATTTCTGAAATTTAAGTTTTTTTTCATATTTTCTCAGAATACCCCGAATCTCATAAACATCATTTTTAATGTAATTATGGAATATTAATGATAAAATGGGGTTCAAAATAATAATTTAAATTTGATATTTAATTTCCATGATTTCCTTTAAGTTTGAGTCTTTAAATGATATTTCTTCCTATAATTTAATGAGGTCTCGATTAATGTTTAATTAAAAGAAAAATTATGCCTATGATCTGGAAATCATTATAGTCTAATATCATAATTTATAAAATAAATATCTTTTATTAATTCATTCCTAGTTTTATTTCCTCTTTCTCAGGAAAACTGTTAGCATTCCCCTCAATGTCTTCGAACCCTCTGGCTTCGGTTTAGAGTTCTCCTTAGAGTTTCTAACCTATGTGTGAATCCTCTATTTTTTGTAAAGAATCATGGATCATTTTTATAGGTAGGGGATCAATTTAATTTTCATTTCCTTAGTCTTAGTGTAATAATATAATTATTTAGTATCAATTTTTAAATGGGTTAGATTAATCATAACAAGAAAATAAGTTGGTTATATAACATGAAATAAGATTATGTAACTATCTAGAATTTGTGCTGGAAGAATAAATGATGAAATTAAAAGATGTAGAATATTTAGAATATATTACTTATTATTATCCAATAATAGAAATATATATAATATTTTTGTTTTAAATGAGTTCTATTATTCTATTTATTTGATTTTTTCATGTTATAGATAACTATGTTCATATCAAGAACCTGTAAATTATAGGTTATCGATGTCAAATAAATAAGAACCAAGAAACTATTTTTCATCCAATAAAACATATTATTTTAGAATATATGGGTAATTCATGGCAGAGAAAATAATAATCCAATGTAATATTATAAAACTAATTGTTATGTTGTTATAATATTTTTTTATATAACTCTGGATATTTTAATTGATTTTTTTAGTTTGTGATCACATGTGACGTTTGATATTATGGATACTATAACTTATTATTAATTCATAGTGTTATATATTTATTAAAAATTTATTTTTATTGTTTATCATAGTAAAATCCTTAATACTATGAAAAATTTGATGCTAAGTAAGTCATAATTAAAAAGGAAGAGTCATGAGAAAAATGACCACTATTCATTTTGGAATTGACTAACCATAAAATTAATGCTTCGAAGCATGTTTATGATGGTTTTCAGCCATAATTATCTATTATATTATTATTCCCTCCGTGGAAAATATTTTTATAATAAAATAGTTAATTTGGGTTGGAATTGTATTAGTTTTTTCTAAAGAATGTTTTTCGGGATGAGAGAGCCTGTTTTATAGAGTGAGGTGCATAACTGTCTCAATTTTATGGACTTAGTTCCTTATTTCTATGTGTGTAATTATAAATTTGTAATGTCTATGCTATTTCAGAATTTAAATCTTTTATTGTGATTATTTTTACTTTTTTGAGGTTTATAACCTTTGATGAGTGATGGATTGGGATCCCAATATGAATTGATGGTCAATGTTGGTCATGGGGGGACAGATAACATTATGCACAATAGTGTGGAACACTAGGGGTGGATGAGTTAAAATAAAGGATTTATCGTTGATTTAATTCATATATGTCTTAATTATTTCATATTTTCCATAGGGATGGATAATTATTTTAAAAGTTTACAGGTGATTGATATAGTTTGGTGTTATACACTATGAGTGAATCCTTTAAGTGGTAGATTAGAATAAGTAGAAGAGTACCCATATGATTAAGGAATTGATAAATTTAACTAATAATTTAATAGGTTTGGTTCATATTAATCACAAATAATTATGATATACATGAGAATAAGGGTAAATAATTAGTAGAATATTCAGAACATGGATTAAAACATTAATATTTAAACATGGAAATTGATTATAGGATAATATTAATTAATGGATAATAATTAATTAATATTTAACTTGATTCATGTATTCTTACATAATAATAAGGAATTATTAGTGGTATCTAGTGTTCTTTTGTGATAATAGTGGTAGATGAGTCTAAGACTGGGTAGTTTTCCTTTTTGTGGTTGTGCACGACATTATTAATACTTTCTGATTTCATACGCCTTGCAACCCATATCAATAGTAAAACCAACAACCAAATGTATTGGGGGTATTTTATATAATATCTAGGATTTAAAAGGAATTTATTAATGACTTTTCCATATACCCCACTCTCCCTTTGGAAAAAAAATGATAATTCATATCTCAAGTTATAATGGATTACAATATAGGGTGTGTTCCTACATGGGTTGTGACAGCTCTTGTTTTTACTAAACATTTTTGTGCATTCTATAATGGATCATGGTATAGTTAGTACCTATATCTAGTCGTAGTGGATTTAGATTCCCATTGGTGTACATGAACAAGTTGTGAATCTTGAGGTGTAATTAATTTACATAGGCTATAGTGGATTTTAGAGATATACTTTATTACAAATGATATGGTGAAGGTGATGAGATGGATATGTGGACTGATTCCATCATGAGATGTTATACCCTGAATGGTATTTAGATAGTTATAGTCAAGGACTTACTCACATCAAGGTTTAATTACTTATGAAAGGGATGAGAAAAGGATGTGTGGAATTATGGCATAGGTTTGAGAAACCAGTGGAGAACTAGAAGTGCAGTACCTTATACATATATATATATATGATTTCGTTTTAGAATGGTTTACTTCTATGTTTTACTTAGTGAGTGAGCCATGGTAAGGATAGGGAAACTATTTTTACCTATTGATGGTATGAGTTAGTTTCATTTATTTATTCACTGGGATTTAGTGTTCTAATTTTATATTTTGCATGAGAGGTTCCTAGATGGATCTTATTGAGTATGCATGTTATGATCACCCTATATATATATATATAATTATTTTTTCAAGTTATAAGTAATAGGTTGGTGATCAGGATAGAAATTTCTAGATCAAAGGAGTTATTAAGAAGATATCAGCAGTTTTTTGGAATTTTTTTCTTCCTAGTCAAACTTATGGTACCAATAGTTTTTATTTCAGTTTATGTATGACATTATATGTATTGGGATGTTTTTTATTATATGCATGGTTATAGTTGGATGTTTATCCTTCTTATTAATTGATCCCTAAACTATAAATAGATAAATTTCTTCTGTGTGTGTGATTTATATACCCGCGATTCTAGTCACCAACCCATATCTTATTGGATGTAGGATTCGAGAATCATTATATATCTTCCCTCTTTACCCGAATAGGTGGGGTACATTTAGTGGAAGGGCATAATTAAAGAGGGAGATTAAAGGGTCAGGTGATGGTTTATAGATAGGACATATTTTGGATTTAGTTACCTATGTGGATGTGTGGGTCAGTATGGAAACATTTTGGTTGGGTTTAGTATGTGATATAAACAAGAGAGACCAACTAAGAAATGATATTTTATGACCAATAGTGATCCAATGCAAGGAACATCAGGTTTAATATAAATTCTATGTAAGGTAATTCTTCTTATAGTGTAGAGACCAATGGAAGGATCATATATCATGATTGTTACGTGCTTGTGTTTGAATTTGGGTAGAAAATGGGAAATAAGTTAAAATGAATTAATTAGTTAATTAACTAACCATAAAATGATCTTTCATCCCAAGTTTAGTATTTAAGGTGGTTTTATCTTTTTATAGATATATTATGAGGTAAAATATTTATCAGGTTTTCAAAGAGGATATTTATTGGTATGTTATCATCGAATGTTATATAGTATAGGTCAATAATGATGAAATAAGGAGGATCACTCTTTGAGAGTTATAGTTCCAAGGTCTGCAGAAGTACGAAAGGTTTATATAGAATTGAAGAACATAGTACTTTCTAGAGTATGTGAAGATAGCCTTTTGTTCTATCCTTTCATTCAACGAGTATAAGGTTTTTTTAGTTGTGATGATTCAACATGGGTCAGCCTAGCGGTGGTGTATTTTATTCCTTGTAGATCGAAAGGAGTCGAATATTTAATGTGATAAGTACAGGGATAAGTTTTTGGATATGTTTATATATTCTAACTTGTATTGACCTCATCCCTAATAGACTGAAGCCAGTGTCTAATTTATTACATTGAAAAAAACATAAAAGGAATATCTTCTAGAAGGACTGAATAGTTTAAATTCTTGGTAAAATAGATACATACATGAAATTATTATTTCAATTGAAAACATAAAATATAAAAAACTTTTTATTTGAGAACACTATTTTTCCTTATAGTGTATCCCAGCGTATAAATCAAAAAAAATGTTATATCATGGGGAAAATAAAACATAAGAAAGGGGTGATCTAAAAAGCTTAGTAAGGTTAAGAGTACCTTGGAAGATATGAATAAATAAGGAATAATAAATATATAAAGGAAAATAACTAAAACACAATCCATTTAATAAATAACATGATAATAATATAGAAATAATAAATGATAATAAGATAATTCCATATAAATAATCACATGATCTTGAAAACCGAACCTTAGATATTCTAAATAATCAAATAATCACATGGAATATGAATAAAATAATTCAAAATTATGGAATTTATGTTGTTGTACATCTAAAATATATTGTTGAGTCCTTGTGACAAGACTTCTAAATAAATGGCTAATGCCTCGACCAAAACCCAATCTAGTTTGTCTCATTATACCAAATAATACATCAAGGGGATATATCAGGCCCCACCCATCACGTATTAAGTCCAATGAAATGATAATTTTAAATGGGTGAAACATAATCAACATTTTATTTAAAATCTAATATACAAAATTTTAATACATACCCCAATAAATAAACATAATCATAAACTATCTAGAGTAAAATGGTGAATGGTAATAAAATTATACTCCCCCCATTAAAAATATCATAAACCATCCAGGTAAATAATAAGGATGGTATCAATACAAAAAAAATATGCATTACATCATAATTAAAATATAGGGATGATGTCATTTATGAATATAAATACCTTGAAAAGATCGTTAAAAATGTTTTTCTAATATAACATTTACATTTTAAAAATCACCTTTTAAAAAAATCACAATAAAATTGAAAATACTTTTATTTAAAATCACCTTTTAAATCTTGTAAAAAAATTAAAACAATGATTGTTCATAGATTTCTGAAATTATGTTCCTGAAAAACACATTAAAAATACTCATTTCACATTTTCAATAAAATCCAAACGAACATTGTTTTGAAAAGGACATAAAAATTCATTTATAAAAATTTTATAAAAATTAAAATTGGGTAAAAAAATATTTAATAAATATCTTTATAATGGTTAATAACATTTTTGGAAACATTTTTATAAAACATGGGTTTTGATGAAAATGGATTTTTGACCGAAAAGAGAAATAAATTTGGATTCCCTCAAAAACATTTTCTCATTATTTTTATGTACTGAAGAGTAGAAAATTTTACTATTAATTTAAAAACTTCATAAATAAAAATATATGATGAAAATATAATTATTTTTATGTATAAATATTGAATAATTCTCACATGGGATGCACACACATAAAAATGCTGAATAATGATGGGATTGTGAAATAAACTCGTACCACATTGGTAACTTTGGAGTTGTAAGCCTCAAAAAGGAAATGACATAAAATTATACTTTAAATACCATGAAGATAAATATATCATTAAATAAAATATAAAATGTTAATATATACACCATACAATGTAAATAAGTGGTGAATAAGGCATATGTATCACGAAAGTAAAAGTGAGACATTAAACCCTTACGACTTTGGAAACTTCTGAATCTTAAGCCCCATAAAATAAATAAAATAAAATGAAACATTAAATACCATGAATATAAATTTATTCAGGATATAACATATCAAAGTGGAATTATATACACCACATAATAACAAATAAGTGGTTAATATGACATATGACTCATAGAAGTAAAAGTGGGACAAATTACCTCCTGTCTGATTTCATTTATTTGTATTTTTACATCATGTATAATGGTTCTAACCATGTTATTAATATATTCCAGAACCATAATAATATTTATATTAGCAGATATGATCCTATTATAATATTTTACCATCCCTTCGTTAATAATATTTCATTGTTTTCATTATTTTGAGTTTTAATAGTCTTCTTTTCTCATAGTTGTTTTGTCATTAAAAGATTTGGTTCTTGTATATACAATATATATATATCTTATGAGGAATGATAAACATGTTATAAATATCATATTTACATATTATATATATTGTTATAACTGTTTATGAAATTTTTACATAGAAATTAAATTGCATCACTTTGTGGAGACAGTAGTATGTACGTACACACGAGCGATGACATCATTCACTTAATGATTGAAAGGGTAATGAAGTGGTTGATATATTGATTTGATGGAATAAATATCATCTCATATATATCACATATATTAATTAGTTTTATCCTTATTTCATTCTATGTAAATCATAAGTGAAAAATTAATCACATCTCTTCATGAGGCGATAGTACACCGTGCATAGGAGTGACACTATCATATTTGAGATAAAATTGAATGTAAATAAATATATATGATATTAAAATAAAATAATTATAATAGTATCATAAATATAATATAATTTGTTTAAATCCATAATTATATCCAGCATTGAAAGTTTGTGATTGAAATCAAACTACATGAGTTCACGAGGTGGTAGTCCACCATACACGCTATTGGGGGGTTTATTTTCCATTTGATAGAAGTGGAGATGTATAAAGTTTATTATACTAACATAATAAGAAATAATTATATTTAATATATTGATTTTATTATATCATAATGTTTTAAAAATAATTTAATAACTTGGAAGAAGAAATAACATGAAATGCTTAGTTAGGGATGTTACCTCTTCTTCGGACAACATCTATTGGTTTGCAACAAAATTATTCCCTATTTGGATTAATGGCCAAAATAAGGATTTTTGAATGATATCAGGAAATTAGGGAATTTATTTTGGTATTAAATTTATAAAATAATGGTTTTTGGAAGTATTAATAGGATAAGAGAGGGAGCGACCTTTTATAAGTGAGATGAGTGGAACACTTTTCATATTTGAAAATAAATAGTTGTACCCACATTTTCCACATTAAAAAAAATCATTGACCACGATATCAGGATGCATAAAATTTATTATGTGTTTAAGGTTGATTTATTTTCTAGGTTATACCCTAGGTTGTCTCTCAAGGAGAATTAATAGGTTTTGTGTGCTTATTTTTTATAAGAAGAACAAAAGAGGGGGTGATTTTGTAAACAATTTTAAGAAAGTAACTTAACATAAAGTGTTGTAAAGTTAAAGGATAAAGTGGATTTTGAAATATGTGAGATAAATAAGTGATATTTGCTAAGTCACTATATAATTTTAATAATTCCTCATTCTTAACTAATTATTAGGTTTTAGGGTAATCCTTTGGTTGATGGTTAACTATGATCTTGGTTCCCCTCTTTCCTCTTAAAATGAGGCCAAAAGAACCACCCCTTGACACAACAATCATGTTGTCAGGGATTGGACCACAAGAATATATTGAGTTCTTCAAAACCATACTGAAATATCATGTATGTTTGAAAGAATGAGGATCCTGGTGTTGTCCAATTAGAACCACCCATGATTCCCACTTGAATCTCAACCCAATCGGTATTGAAATGGGAAATGTTTCACTTAATTAGACCAAATAAAATAATTTAGAGAAGAAGAATATAAAGGTTTAACATAAGGGGAACAATTGACACAAAAATTAAACAAAACTAGTAGAATATATGGTGTCGTAACTCCCTCTTCAAGTGTGTAGGTCCCTCGAAATCATCGCCCATTGTTTTGCTCGACATAGGGAGGTGGAGGAAGCTCAGGTGGACCTCTATCTTCCTTATTTATCCCCCTATGAGGATAGGGGCCTCGAGAACTTCAAAGTTAAGGGGGAGACTCCTAAAGGACTCCCAAATGTCAGAGCTTCACTTGTGGTTAGAACTCCCAAATAGGGTTCCCAAGGTGCCTTTTTATAGCCAAAATGAGAAGTGGTTTTGGGAACCTAAATTTTGATTAACCACTTGAGGGATGGTTTTCTGCTACCATAAAGTCAAATCTCCCTTTAGAAAAAATTGGAATGTTGTATCCCAACGTATTTTCTATCACCACTGAATTTTTGGCATCATTTTTACATTAAAATCTCTTGATATTGACATATTATAAGACGCCACTTTTGACATTGTGCATATTCAATGTCTTGGAAAGATCCGTTCTTATGGGCCCCATAGAAGCAAAATCGGGATTTGGTTCCTTAAGATGAAATGTAAAAAATTAATTTTTAGACCCTCCTAAAAAATGTCATCACATTTGGATGCACGTTCTAGATGTAGTGTGCAGATTAATCCACTGATTTTCCTGGATCCTACGCAGATTGGCCCATATTTCTTGGACTTCATCATGGGTCCTCCAAATCACCTCCACCTTCAATGATATTATCAAAACAAGTATCATTTACCTTTTAAATAGTGATAAACATAGAATAACTAAATCAAACATGAAATTAATTTTGTTATTATATTTGAAATTTACAATACAAATTCATTTTAATACAATGGTGTAAGGGTGAAAATGACACAGTGAATCGTGGAACGATCACACCCCCACACCTAAACATTTGACCGTGTTGTCGTGACTCATCAAATTGATTATGTTTTTAAGGATTATTTATAGTCTATGGAAGACACTAGGTCATGTCTCAAGGATATTTGGTAGGTTTTGAGTGTGTATTTTTAATAAGAAGAACAAAAGGGGGGGTTATTTTGTAAACAATTTTAAGAAAGTAACTTAACGTAAAGAGTTGTAAAGTTGAAGGACAAAGTGGATTTTGAAAAATATGAGATAAATAAGTGTAATATTCTAAGTTACTATAGAACATGATGAGTTCCTCATTCTTAAATGATTTTTATGTATTAGTGTAATCCTTTGGTTGATGGTTAACCAAGATCTTGGTTCCCCTCTTTCCTCTTTAATGATGCACATAGAACCACCCCTTGACACAAAAATCATGTTGTCAAGGTTTGGAACATAATAATAGAGTGAGGTATACCAAATAATACTTAAATATCATGTATTTGTAATAGAACGAGGATGATTGTGTTGTCCAATTGGAACAACCCAAGATTCCCACTTGAATCTCCCCCTCATCCTTGATATTTTGGAGGCCCCCATCCTCATAGGGGGATTAATAATGAAGAAGGAGTTCCACCCTAGATTCCTCCCCCTACTGATATCAAGCTAAATAGTATGTGATCATTGAGAGGGAGCTACACACTTGAAATGGGAGTTCCAACACCTTATATTCTACTGGTTTTTTGTAATTTGTGTGTGAATTATTTCAATTATGTTTAACCTTTATATTCTTCTTCTCTGAATGCATTGATTCGATTTAATTACGTGAAATATTTCTCATTTGAATACTGATTGGGTTGAGATTAAAGTGGGAATCATGGGTTGTTTTTATTAGACAACACACGCATCCTATTTCTCTCACACATATATGATATTTCATAATGATTTGGTAGACCTCACTCTATGCTTGTGGTCAAAACCTTGACAACATGATTATTATGTCAAGGGGTGGTTCTTTGTGAATAATTTTAATAGGAAAGAGGGGAACCAAGATATTGGTTAAGCATAAACCAAATTATTACACTAAAACCTAATAATTAATTAATAATGAGGAACTCTTCAAGTGCTGTATAAACATAGAAAAGATCACTTATTTATCTCATATTTTTCAAAATCCACTTTTTCCTTAAATTTTACAACTCTTTACGTTAAGTTACTTTCTTAAAATTATTTACCAAATCACCCCCTGTTTTTTTCTTTTTATTAAAAATACACACTCAAAATTGATCAACGCTCCTTGAGAGATGACCTAGGGTCTGCCCTAGACTATAAATCAACCTTAAAAACATAATCAATTTGACGTGTCATGAAAACACGGTCTAATTTTGACACGCCAAATTGATTGTGTTTTTAAAGTTGATTTATATTCTAGGGAAGACCCTAGGTCATCTCTCAATGATCATTGATAGGTTTGGAGAGTGTATTTTTAATAATAAGAACAAAATTGTGGGGTGATTTTGTAAACAATTTTAAGAAAGTAACCTAACGTAAAGAGTTGTAAATTTGAAGGACAAAGTGTTTTTTGAAAAATATAAGATAAATAAGTGATATTTTCTAAGTTACTACATAACTTGAAGACTTCCTCAATCTTAATTGATTGTTAGGTTTTAGTGTAATCCTTTGGTTTATTGTTAACCAAGAACTTTGTTCCCCTCTTTCCTATTAAAATGATGCACAAAGAACCACCCCTTGACACAAAAATACAATTGTCAAGGTTTGGACCATAAGAATAGAGTGAGGTCTACTAAAGCATACTGAAATATCATGTATCTGTGTGAGAAAGAGGATGCTCATGTGGTCCAATCTTAACAACCCAATACTCCCACATGAATCTCAACCCAATCGGTATTGAAATGAGAAATGTTTAACTTAATTAAACCAAATAAATTCATTCTGAGAAGAAGAATATAAAGGTTAAACATAAGTGAAATAATTCACACAAAAATTACACAAAACTAGTAGAATATAAGGTTCCAGAACTCCCTCTTCAAGTGTGTATCTCCCTCATAATGATCACCCGCTATTTAGCTCGACATCGGGAGGAGGAGGAAGCTCAGGTGGAACTCCTTCTTAATTATTAACCCCCTATGACGATAGGGGCCTCCAGAACTTCAAGGATGAGTGGGAGACTCCTCCCGGACTGCAAAATGGAAAATCCTAACTTCTGTTTCAAACTTCCAAATGGGGTGCCCAAGGTGCCTTTTTATAGCCAAAATGGGAAGTGGTTTTGGGCACCCAGATTTTGAAAAACCACTTGAAGGATCGTTTTCAGCTAGTAGATAGTAAAATCTCCCTTTAAACATAACTGGAAAGTTGTATCCCCACATCTTGAATATCACCACTAAATGTATGGAATCATTTAGACATTCATACCTTGAGATATCGACATATTATAGAACATCACTTTTGACTTGGTTCATATTCGGTAGCTTGGACAGATCAGTTATGAGGGGCCCCATATAAGGCGAGTTGGGATTGGGTTATTTGATATAAAATGTATCCTATTAAATTCTGGACTGTCCCACAAAATTTCAGCCCATTTGGAAGAATTTTCTAGTAGAAGTGTGCGGATTAATCCACTGGTGTGCTTGGATCCTGCGCAGTTTGGCCCATACTTGTTGGACTTCATCATGGGTCCTCCAAATCACCTCCATCATCAATGATATTATCTAAACATGTAAAATTTATATTTTAAACAATTATAAACATAAAATAATTGAATCAAACATGAAGTTCGTTTTGTTATTATATTTGAAATTTTCAATACAAATTCAGTTTAATACAATGGTGTATGGGTAAAAATGACATAGTGACTCATGGTATGATCACTAATAAATAGAAATTTATTGAAAACAAAAGACATAATTTCTAAATATGTACATACAAGGTGTTTTTAAACTATTTTGGGTCCCTTTTAACCCTTACCTCTTTTGTTTAACCCCCAGAAAACCACTTTTTACCTTAACCACGATAAATAATTTTACTATTTTTACTATAATTTATAGTATAAAATTGAGTTTAACTTATTATATGATATAAATTATTATTATTACAAATATTTAATCCATTATTAAAAATTCCATTCATATAAGTGGAAAAAATTAATTTAAAATTAATCTCACAAACGCGTTGAGAAATAGGGTTTTTAAAGAGAAAATGTTCAAAAGTTTAAAAGGTTTTTATATAAAAAATAAATATAAAATTTACTATAATGAACTAAACTGGATTATTATATATATATATATATATATATATAATTTAACTAATGTTTCTTTTAAAACCATCTTAAAAAAATTTATGTTTTTAATGGCTTTCAATGAAATCACAATTCTTAATAAAAACCAGCATTTTTCACTAATAGCTGAAAAATTTATCTTATCTAAACATTCTAAAAAATTCACTAAAATATAGTTCTTAAATGTAGATTTAAAAATATAAGTTTATTTTTTAAATAAATTGTCTAAATTTTTTTATAAAATAATTTCAGATTACGTGATCACACTATGCTGAGATCACCTTTTATAAAAAATATTGTTTTTCAGAAAACATTAATTTTTCTTTCAAAGGATTATTAGTTTATTTCTAATGAAAATATATAAATTTATTTTATTTTATAAATTTTTAAAAATATAATTTCATAATTTATTAAGTATTAATCATACCCTTGATTTTAATTTCTAGGTTATAAAGGTTATGTTTAAGGAATATTATATTAATAAAGTGTCGTGTTTCAATTAAACTCAGTGTTTTATGCACTACAAGATTTCAGAGAGATTGGATTTATTTAAAGATAAATATATCATTAAGCCTCATGGTGTTATATTTTCTTCAAATATTTTTTTTTCAAGTCATATATGATATCAAACATGGTTTTCATATATTAAAATCATAGGATGTTATATTATACCCCCTTAAATAAATTGTTTCCTCAAAATTTAATCTTGATCCCAAAAATAAAGGGTTTCAAATGTAAAAATTACCTTCTTGAAATCCCACATCATGATATGGTTTAAAAAAAGATCCTCTTGCTAAGATAAAATTGGTGGTATAAATATCATCTAGAATAATTATATAAATAGGTTTCCAAGAAAGAGAACATAGGTGGGTAGTGAAAATATAGACATGGAAGAAAAGCGCAATGCCCAAATAATGATGGAGGGTGATATATGTCATTTATAGAAATAAGGTTAATGATCAAGAGAAATTCAACAATCAAAAAACCCTAAATCTTCATGAGTTAAAGTACTATTTGATTCATCTAAAATTAATTTGTAAGTATAAAATTTTTATTTCATGATCATTTCCCTAGATTTAAGGAATTACTTTACTATCTAGATTGAGAACATATGAAAATTTACTTACATATTATCATTCTATTTCATAGTAATAATTTCATCTGTTGTTTATTTTTTGATCAATTCCCAAATCATTTTTTACTCCATGAAATGAATATCCAAAATGAATTTTTATGCCTAAATCATATTTAATATAATACTATAATGCTTAGTCACTCCTCCAGTATTGATATATTTTCCAAAAGAAAAATTGTTAGAGCACATTATCCAATAATACCTAAAGGTAAACATAATCCATTCCATATATAGTTAGCCTTAATACCTATCCAAAATATGTATCTCCAAATTTAAATTCCAAATTTTTTATAGAAGGTCACTAAATCAACATTATTTTCCCTCAAAAATATAAATTACCTCCTAATGTCACATTCCAAATATATGAATACCTTGATAACCATAAATCCTTAATTAAAACATTAATTTTTCAAAAATAAAATCTCATGTAGTCAAATATATTCGATAGATGCAAACATATAGTAATCTCTAGAAAAGATAACATAAACCATCAAATCACTGACCAATTTCATAGTCACCAATATTTTACCATAATCACATATTTATCATTATGAACTCAATATAGAGCACATATTGAGAGTTATTTTCCTTGAAACATGTTTTTTTCTAAAAATATCAACTTTCCAGTGAATCACTTTTCTTAGTCATCCATACTATTCAATATATACTCTCAAATCCTTTAAGAAATAGTACTACATTAGAATCCTTATAAATTGTAGGACTCCTATAACTAAGATGTCATAAAAACTCTTATAACATAATTATTGATTCCAAATAGAAGCACGTTAATCATTCCACTTCATCTATAGTAATTTTACAATCATGATCTTCTTCGATGAGCATCTTCTGGGGTATATTATCTTAAGGCTTGAGGGATTCATTTTAATAGTTTTAAATCTCATTAAATATTTAGCATTGGTAATTTGAAATTTATTTCTTTCCCTTTATATTATAATATTGGTGGCCTTTCTCTACATGCTTGTAGAAAATTCTAATTCCCTTCAAGTAAGTACATGGGTGTTTCTTTCCAAAATTATCACATGTTGGAAAACCATTCATTACCTTCTTCCCATTATATATTTTTTATTTTTCATCCACTTATTATCTAGATTTTATTTGTAGTTATAATACTTATATAATGTTTTCTCTATTTTGATATCACATGATACCATTTCTTCATATGATGTGAATTTTTGGGAGACTAGTTTCCTTTAGATGATTTGCTTAATCCCATCAAATAAATGGTCATTATTGCCAATTAAATTATGTTCATTGATATAGTTTCCATTCCTTCCACTATCCTATATTTCAAAACAAACAATTGCACTAGATTAGATAATAACATTATTAAACATAAGGTATAATACAAAAAATAGTGAAATACTTAACATAAATTGAAAATTTTACGCATATATAATATCATAATCATATACATGGTTTTCATGGGGGATATCTATATTTTTAACTCCTTAATAATGGTCTATAAATAAATAATGATTTATCCTAAGAAAATCCCCTAGGAGTTTCAAACCAGTTGTGTAGTAAGACCATTTTTATTCACTAGGTGATGATTGAGTCAAGCCTAATGCTCCTTTTTCAGAGTTATTTGCCCTAGGTAAATATTTCCTAGAATAACATCAACTTGTATTTTCTAAAAATTGATGTTTTTTAGGAATAACCATATAGTCTCTTTCCTACCAAAATATAACCATGTTATTTTATACATATCCTAAAATTATATCATATATTTATGTTCCCTAATTTATGTTTTCATAAATCTAGTTCATAAGGTTTCTACTAAACTTACTCTAATATGAACTATTGCGACCCTGACCCCATTTTCCAGAAGTAGGTATTCACTTTATTACATTGGCTTAAGTGACAAGGAATCACATATCAATGGAATGAATAGTTTATTAGACTTGGTAAATAAGATACATACATTAAATTATTATTAAAATTGAAAACATAAAATAAAAAAAAGTATTTTCCTTTATAATTCCATTATTATTCATTTTTTATCCTTGTACATCAATCACAAAACATTTCCTAGTATCATGGGGAAAATAAAACATAAGAAAGGGGTGAGATCAAATTCTCAGTAAGGGTAAGTGTATTGTAGAATCTATGGATAAATAACACATAATTAATATTTCAAGGTAAATAACTGAAACACATTCCATTTAATCAAGAACATGAGCATAATATGGAAATAATAAATGATGATAAAATAATTACATATAAATATTCACATGAGCATGAAAACATAACCATGGATATTATAACTAATCGAATAAACACATGGAATAATAATAACTGAATTAAAATTTTTTTAATACATAATATTAGGCATCTAAAACATATTGTCGAGGCCTTGTACCAATATATCTAAATAAATGGTTAAGGCATCGTCAAAAACCCAATATAGTTTTTCTTATTTGACCTATCGATACATCAAGGGGCCATAAGGAGAACCACATGTCACCTAATAAGTCCAATGCATTTCTCATATAAAATGGTTTAAAAATTTTCTACATAAACATTTGAATTGAGAAACTAACATAAAAAATGTTAATATTTACCCCAATCAATAAACAAATTCAAAACCATCTAGATGAAAATGGTGAATGGTAATAAAATTATAGGTCCCCTTTTAAACAGATGAAAAACTTACTAGAGAAATAATAATGATGGTATCAATAAAACAAATACTCAACGGATCTTAATTAAAATAGTGTGTTAATTTCAATAATTAATATAAATACCATGAAATGATCATTAAAATAAATTTTAATAAAAATAACCATTTCGTTTTGAAAATCACGTTTTAAAACAAAAAGATCACAATTTTTTTTGAAAATAATTTTCATTGAAAATAAAATTTGATAACATTTAAAAAAATAATTTAAATAATTATTGTTCATGACGATGTAAATTTATATTCATGTCAAACATGTTAAAACAAATATTCCTTTCATAATTTCAATAAAAGTCAAATTGTAATTATTTTGAAAAAACATAAACATACATTTCAAAAAAAATTTAAAAAGTATAAAAGGGTAAAATTGTCTTTAATAAATAAATTTTAAAAGGAAAAAACATTTTTATAAAAAATATTTTTTGATGAAAAATGATTTTTGACTGAAGAGAAAAAAAAATTCTATTTTATTAAAAACATTTTCTCAAACAATTTAGGAAGCAAAGGGTGGGTAAATGGTTATAATGCTTTAAAAATTTCCTAAATAACTGGATTCAAAGAAAATAGATTTATTTTAAGATATAAATATCAAATAATTTCCCCAAGGTATTTGTAAGCATCAACAATCACGAATAATGATGATATTGTGAAATAAATTCTTAAAAATTTGGTAACATATAAATCATAATACTTATAAAATAAATGAAATAATATTAAACATTTAATGCCCTAAAGATAAATATAATATTTATATAACATATTTAAGGGGTAGTATGTACACCACACACTGGGAAAAAGTGGTGAATATGGAATATGTCTCACTGAAGTGAAAGCGAGATAAGAATCCATTACCACTTTGGTGACTTCTGAATCGTAAGCCCCATAAAAGATATGACATTAAATGAAACTTTAAAAAATATATATGTAAATGGATTCGTGATATAACATATCAAATGGTAATTATATACCCCAAAATGTAAATAAGTGGTAAATATGCAATATATCTCACAGAAGTGTAAATGATGTGAGAAACCATTACCTTAGGTCTGATTTCATTTCTACGTGTATGTACCTCATGTATAATGGTTTTATGCATGGTATTAGTTTATAAAAAACATTAATAATATTTATAAAAAATTTATTATCTACTTATAACATTTTATGACCAGTTATTGATATTTCATTATTCTCATTGTTTTGAGTGTTAATTTACTCATTTTCTCATTTATGTTTTTTCATGAATGTTATAGTTATTGGTAATAGTATATAAATATATATCTTCTATACAATTAGAATAATTTTATAAATACCATATTTAGTCATTAGATAATATTTTACAACAATTTATGAATGCTGGACATGGAAAATGAATTGCATCGCTTGGTGCAAGCAGTAGGTCGTACGTACACAAGCGTGACGATATCATTCCCTTAATGAGTGAAAGGGTAAGGAAGTGGGTGATATATTAATTTTTAAGAATAAATTTAATATCATATATATCTCATATATTCATTAATTTTATCCTTATTACATTCCATGTAAAGCATAAGTTAAAAACAAATCACAATGCTTTTCAAGGCGGTAGTCCATCGTAAACACGAGCGATGTCATCATATTTGAAATAGAATAGTACATAAAATGGTATATGTGATATTAAAATTAGTAATTTATAATAATATAATAAATATCATATAAATGTGTAAAATCAATCATTATATCCAACCTTGAATGGTGGTGATGGGAAACGAACTACATCAGTTCATGAGGCGGTAATCCACCAGACACCTGATTAACGATTTCATTTTCCATTTGATTGAATTGTAGATGGATATAATTCATGAACTTAACATAAATATAAAAATTAAATTAAATATTATAATTTTACTCTATCATCATGTTTTAAAAAAATTATGAATTTTTTGGAAGAAATAAAATAAAATTCTTAGTCAGAGATGTTACCTATTCTTCGGAAAACTTCATTTTCTTTTCACCAAAATACTTCATAGGTTGTATTTATGACCAAAATAAGTATTCTAAGATTATATTATGTAATTAATTAAGTTACTTGGTCATTTCATGGATGAAACAATTTTTTTTATGTTTAAAGAGGATAAGAGATAGGATGGCCTTTTGTAAGGGAGGTGTCTGGAACACTTGTAACCATTTAAATGAAAAAGGTATACCAACGTTTTTCACATTAAAAAAGGATTAAAATGGTCAATTATGTAAATAATAATATATATGGTTGAAATATGACCATAAAAAAGGTTTTTGATAAGTTTTCAATAATTTTGAACCCTTAACTTTTTAGTTAAACACCCGACAAACCCATTTTTACCTTAACCGTGGTAAATAATTTTTACTATTTTTACTATAAATTTTGATAAAAAATTAAATTTAACTTATTATATGATATAAATTATTATTATTAAAAATATTCAATCCATTTTTTCAAATTAAATTAATAAAATTTTCATAATTTACTTTAACATTAATCATGGAGAGGCAATGGGAAAGTGGGATTCCAAAGAGAAAATTTTCAAAATGTTACAAAGGTTTTTTATAAAAATTAAATATAAAATTGATTAAAATAAAATAAAATTGATTAATAGATATATTATTTAACTAAAATTAATTTTAAAACCATATTAAAATATTTTTTTTGTTTTTAAAGGCTTCAAAAGAAATGACATTTCTTAATAAAAACCAGCATTTTTCACAATTCATTGAAAATATTTTCTTTTTATAAAATTATAAAAAATACACAAAAGATAATTTTGATAAGTAGATATAACATTTTATGTTTATTTTTTAAAATAATTTTTTTAAATTTTTTAAAATTTAATTTTAAATTATTTGAGAAAAGCACAATTAGACTACCTTTTAGAGAAAATATAGTTTTTTCTGAAAACATTTCTTGTTCATTAAAATGATTCTTATTTTATTTATAATAAATATGATATCCATTTAATTTATATTATTAACATATAAATAATATAATTTCATAATTTAGTTGTTATTATTCATAACCTCCATTTTAATGGTTGTGTTATAATGGTCACGTTTAAAGAATGTTGTTTTAATAGGGTGTCACGTTTTGTTTAAACCCAATGTTATGTGCATCACAAGATATCGAAGGGATTGAATTTATTAAAAAATAAATATGTCATAAAATCTAAGGGTGTTATATTTTCTTCTAATCTGGGTGTTTTATGTCATACATGCTATCGAATTTGATGTTCCTATTTTAGAATCTTAGGGTTTTACAAACCCTTAGGGATGATTCCCAGTAGGAGATCCTTACCCTTAAACCAGGGAGTACTAGTGTTCATGAGTTCAGTATCTACTATAAGATTATTCTATTTTATTCTTAAAAAATTATACCATATGTGGAGGCTAGAGTTATCCATTTCAAGGACGCTTTTTTACTTTGGCATCCAGTGTCAGTTCATGCCATTTATGTTGATTTCATATACTGAGTTTTTGGAAATAGTGGAGGTCATTGAGAGAAAATTGGATATGAACTGATCATCATGAGGTGGGAGTTTCCAACAACCCCCATAGAGAAAGGCTATGACCAAGGGTTCTCATTTTTATGGTTATATGGAGAATAATTTTCAACTGGTATGGATAATGTTTAATCCTTCTTCAACTATTATTTCTCGGGCTAGTATTTCTCAGACCCCCCATGTATCGAAGGTGGTTTTATTTTATTGTAGAGTTCAAGGCTATCTGAATTTAGGGTTATCAACAATCCTATGAAATCATCATGTAGTTGGTGGCCAATTATAGGACCATCATTTACAGAAGTATCATCCAATTCAGCATTAGGTTTTGGGCACTCCATATCATAGTCAGTATAGAGGGTATGGGGAGATAATAGGATAACCCTATATCCCTCATCCTCAAGGATAATCGGTAGAGTTCAGTCATAGAGGTTTTCACCATTTGGGCTATAAAGGCCATGGATAAGTTCATGGCCAAATTCACACTTTAGAATTTCTAGAGTCGAGTGAGCCTAATGTTATACGAGGTACTATATTTATGTTTTCTACTTGGGTTCACACCTTTTTTGTTTCTAGATCAATGAACTCATTCATTTCACCCACCCTAGTCCATGATTTGGGACTTGAGGTGGAGAGGATTCTAGTTCCCTTGACATTGACTATGTCATTTAGAGTTCAATATTTTTTATATGAGTTATGGATAGAATTTGAATTAGTGATATGGATTCAACTCTCTTGGGGGGACTCCCTATGTTTATGTACATATCCATATGATGACATCAATGTCCTGGATTAGATGTATTTTTTATAGGATATTGTTGATTAATTTGTTATAAATGTCATATTATTTGAAACTAATGGAGACCAAGTGGTGTTTACTAGTGATCAAGACCCTCAAATGGGTTATGGGAGTGTGGATTATTTATCTTCTTTTAGGGTTGATTTTATGTTGAGTTCATCCTAGGTTATTCTGGTAGTGTTTCCAATAGTTTTTAAAAAGTAACCTAATGTATTATCTAAAATGGTTTTTGTGTTTACCCTTCATTGAGAGATTGGGTCTTTTGATAGATCTCTAACCATTTGTTTCTCTTAAATATATATCTCCATATATAATGTTACTTTATGATCTTTAGGAGTAATAGATTCAGTTTGATGATATCTTATAAAGATGACTCATTTGGCCTAGTGTTTCACCATGAGGATCTTCAGTTTTGTTTGTAAATAAGTTATATGAGAGCCTATGGTTTTGTGTCCATTATTTCCATTTGAGGGAGGTGACTATGAAGAGATACTTTCCTCTCCCATGTATTAATGATCTATTCAATCAATTGAAGGGAGATAGCTAGATCTTAGAGATCATTTTTAAATACATATATCATCTTATGTGAGTAAAACATAAAGATATACAAAATAATACATTTAGATTCCATTATGGGAATTATGGGTTCATTGTGATGTCATTTTCTATCATGAATAGTCCAGTTGTGTTCATGGGGTTGTTGAATCCTATTTTGTGAGATTCTAGACTATTTTTTGGTTTATTTCATCAGTAAATTCCTTGTTTTTTCAATATCATAGGAGGATCATATAGAGCATTAGTGAGACTTATTAGGAGTCCTTCAGTTACATCAGTATTTTGGGAAGATATCAAAGAGTGAGTTGAAGGCCTATGAGTTCTGATTCTTGAGTAATATCATATCCCCATGTAGAATATCCATTTATCCTTGAAATATTTACCTAGTTTTTTCTTAGTTCCCCCTAGGAAAGTTGTAGAGATGTGGAGTTTGCTAAGTCTAGCTGGATATTATAAGAGGTTGTTACAAGATTTTACCATATTTTGAATCCTATGATATCATTGACTATAAATCATTAGGCTTTTGTGTAGACTAAATTGTTCTAATAATTTTTCTATAATTTGAAGGATAATTTGGTCGACTATTTGATATTCCATCTTCTAGAGGAGGGAATTACATTTTATTTTTATTGTCATTATTCTCATAGTGGTTTGGGATGTCTGTTAACAATATAGGGGGATGTTATCTCTTATCAATCTCTATAGTTATGGTCTAACAAATTTAACTATCCCACCCATGATATTAAGCTCGTTGAGGTGGTTTTATCTTATGGTACAACTATATATTTAGTGAATGAATTTTGGTCCTCATATATCACCAGATCCTGAAGTATTTATTCACCAAGTGTGACTTGAATCTGTTGAAATGATGGTGTATGGAGTTCCTAAAGGATTATGACTTTGAAATTTCCATTACACCTGGTAAAAGGATTTTTTTTTGTATTATTTGAGTTAGAAGTCATTTCATAGTGTTTTTCATAATTCTAGAGACTATTAGAGAGTAATATAGGAGTTTCCAACATTACACCTTTATATCAAAGTTATTCATTGAAAAGTCTGACTCTATAAAATGATAGTGAAATCATACGTACTGCACCATTCCTAGCTATTTGAATTTGATATGGAGGTTTAGCATGATCGAGTTTTTTTTGATACTTCTAAGGGAGTTTTTTAGGATGGATTGTACCATGAGTTATTATAGGGGAAAAATTCTATTTTACAATACATGAAGTGGTTCACATTGAGTTCCAAAGTTTACCCTTATCAGAAGATCTTGGTGTGAAAAAAAATATGCTAGGGACTAAGAGATTGTGCTTTTGGCTTATGTGGAATCATTTAGTTTCATATTTTGTCTCTTTATTTTTGGTCTGTTATAATGTGATGGTTGAGCATCATGTTCCTGGTGGTTTTCTTCAACCACTCAATGTTCTCTATGTGATGTTAGAGGACTTTTCATTGAAAATCATCACTCATTTACTCATATCATAGGGTGATTATGATTCTATATTGGAGTTCATGTACCACCTAATGATTTCATTTCACTTCATGGTGATTAAGGAGTTGAGGATAGTAGAGGTGTTGTTAAGGGAGTATCAGGAAAAGATGGTTAGGATTATTGTGGTTTCAAGACAATCATATTAAATCATGATCCTCATTTAACCATTATGGTGTGGAGGGGTTTATAGTGTGATTTTTCTCTTAATTATGGCTTATCTCTAATTTTCATCTATAGGTAGGTTTTCAGATATAGAAAACCATCTAGACTTTTTGGTACATGTTGAACATATGAATTCTAGATTTTGTAGGTTCTTGGGTGAGGCATGTACCCTTGGGGGTTTTATTACACAAATATTTATCACAACACTATTGACATATATCAATTTGAATATATATGTAAAACCTTGTTGTTCTATTTTTTTGGATAGAAGTCATAGAGTTAGTTGTTAATAGACCAAAATTAGTGCAGAGTGTGATATAAAAGGTATATGTGATCCATGAGCGAATGAAGGTGGTGTTGGATCAAAATAAATCATATGTTTATCATAGTAGGAATAACATATAGTTTTACTTTGGAAATAATGTATTCTAGAAGGTGTATCCTCTTCATGGTGAGTGAATATTAAGTCATGGGAGTAATCATTCTACAAAATTTATTGGACCTATCAAGGTGTTGGCTTGGGTTGGAGTCAGGTCATTTCGATTAACACTACCCCCATATATTTTACTGATTCATGATTTATTCCATATATCACAGATTCATTTTTATCTTCATGATGATTATCACATCATTGATTGTATTGATCATGATATTAAAGAATATGAAACCTTGTAGAGTCATCCTATCGATATTCGAGACCATCAGGAGAAGGTGTTGTGTGGGTGTCCTATTCCTTTTGTACATATCCTATGGTGGTACGATGTCTTGGAGGAGATCACTTTGGAGAGAGAGTCATAAATTCGTGATCAATATCCTAGTTTTTTTAATTGATAATCTTCCTTGATCTGATGCATTGTTTGATACATTTTTGGATGGATTGTAAACAAATGGTTGTTTTATAAGATTATATGTATTCTATAGTGTTGTGCTTATTTTTTTTTCATATGATGTATCTCCCATGGGAGTGTGTTTTTAGGTTGGTTGGTGATGTTTTAGGGTTTTTATACTTTTCTCATCTGTTGGTACGGTAGTATTATGGTTTTATAGAGATCTTTGAGTGGTATCTCATGGGGTAGTTATTCAGACCCCTTTCCCTTCTTCTGTATTGAATTTAAAATTCTAAAGGATGGGAACGGATTGAGAGGTATTTGATGTAACTTCCCAAATTTATAAAACCATTCTCTTTTTGTTTCCTATGGCTTATAGGTGTTATGAGTGTTCTTGGGGTGTTTTCCCTCATTAAGTATTATGTTTTGAATTTTGGTCCCACAATCAGTTGGTTTATTCAGGCAATTAGTTGGTTCAATCAAGTTGTCAGTCCATGTCTGTTCTAAATTTTAGACTAACATTCAATTTTTTTGTTCATGTATTCAGTTTGTTTGTTCATGAGGTTGGTTCATACCTTTTACATATTTTGGTCTCACGGTCAGTTAGTTTGTTCATTCGATCACTTTGGTTTTCAATGCAATCTGTTGGTTTGTTCCTGTGGTTGGTTCATGCCTTTTCCAAATTTTGGTCTCATGATTAGTTAGATTGTTTATATGGTTAGTTGGTTAATTCATGTGGTTAGTTGGTTTTTTATGTAGTCGGATCATTCATTGCACAAATTTTTTCCTCAAGCCATTTGGTTTGTTCATATGGTAAGTCAGTTTGTTCAAGTGGTTAGTTCATTCCATTTCCAAATTTTGTCCTCATTATTAGTTGTTTTTATCGTGTCATTAGATTATTCATTTTCCATATTTATAAAGTTCAAGTTTTTTTACATATTTTCCTCAAATACCAAAAATGTTTTAAATATTTATATTAATGTAATTAATTAATATTAATGAAAAAATATGGGTTTAATGCCCCAAAAAGTGGATATTTAATTTCCTTTAGTTACTTATGTTTAAGGATTTAAATGAGTATTGTCACCTATAATAGAATGAGATCTGAATTAATGTTTAATTAAAAGGAAAATTTGACCTACAATCTGAAAATTCAGAGATTCTCACATCTTTATTTCGAAAATGGAGACTATTCCATTTTTTTTTTCTACTTACCTTTCCTTGAGATTTTGTGAATCAGAACTTGGCCACTTAATTTCTTGTAACCCTCATGCTTTTGTTTGGAGTTCTCTCTGGAGTTTTCATCTTATGTGTGTATCCCCTTTTTGGTGTAAAATTATGAATCTTCTTTTATAGGTAGGGTATCTATTTACTTCTCCATTATTTATGAGAAGCATGGTCATATGATGCTTTTTTATCCACAATTTAAATTGGTGTGATTAATCATAACAAGATAAGAATATGATTATATCGAATGAAAGAATGTTATGTAAAAATCTGGAATTTTTATTGGAAGAATAAAAGATAAAATTTCATTATATAGAATATTTATAATATATTAATTATGATTATACAATAATTGAAAATTTTAAATACTCCAGGTAGTAAATGAGTTTTTTTCTTCTATTTATATGGATTATTCATGATAAAGATAGATATAGATATCTCAATAGCCTATAAATCAAAGGATGTTGGTGTTAATTAAATAAGAACCAAGAAAATATATTACATATAGTTAAATAGATTAGTTCTCAATCTACAGTTCATTCCTGAGAGAGAAAATAAAAATTGTTCTTGGTAGTATAGAACTTATTGTAAAATTGAGATAATAATTATTTATATAATTCAAGATATGTTAATTGAATGGATGGTTTTGTGATCACATGTTTTTTATGATGTTATTAATTAATCATATAGTTATTTATTGTTAGTGTGATATATGTTTCATAGTATTTCATTAGTTTTTTTATTCTTATAGTTAAATAATTAAAACTATGAACATCATGAAGCCATATGATGCATAATTAAAAAGGATGAGGCATGAGAATAATAAATACTTCACATTTTCGAATTGACTAACTATAGAATTAATGCATGGAATCATGTTTATGATTTTTATTAGTTATAATTGACTATTACCCTCAGTTTGCTTGTATAGAAACCCATTTTATAAAAAACTGGTTAATTTGTGATGGAATTAAAATAGGGTTTTATTAAAGAATAATTTTTTTGGGAAACGAGATACTGTTTTATTGTGCAATAGGCATAACTACCTCATTTATATGGCCTTAGTCCCTTCTACCTATGTGAATAATTCAAATTTTGGAATATATTTGTGATATAGGAATTTAAACACTTTAATTTCATTATTGATAACTTTTTGGTGGTTAAGAATCATTGGTGAGAAATGGTTTAGGATCCTAGACTATAGTGATGGTTGATGTTATTAATGGGGGGACAAATGGTGTCATGTGTTATAGTGTGCGTCATTGAGTTGTTAGGACGAGTACGGAGAGGGGATAACACCTCATTTTAAATATTATATTAATCAATCATTTCATATTGGATAAATGGATGATTTCTCATCATTATAAATCATATCCTTAATGATTATTTATTATTGGACAGATGGATGAATGATAAATTATTTGATCAGTTTCCTAGTGCTTGAGTCAGTTTGGTTCTATGAACTATGAATTTATCCTTTAAGCGGAAGCTTGGATTGAGTCCAAGAGTACCCTAATGATAAAGGAAATAATAAATTGAACTAATAAATAAATATTTTTGGGTCATGTTAATCTCAAATGTTCATTATATACTTGATAATATGGTTAAATAATTAAGAGTATAGTTGGAACATGGCTTAAAATATTATTATTTAATCCTGGAAATTGTTTATGCAATATTATTAATAAATGAATAATAATTAATTAATATTTAACTTGATTCTCGTATATATTCTTGGTACTTAGACCTTATCAGTGGCATTTGGGGGTCCTGTGTGACGATAAAAGTAAGTGATTATAAGGCTAGGTACTTTTCCTTTATGCGGTGGTGCATGCTATTATTTATATTTTCTGATTTAATATGATTCACCACCCATGATGTTATAGAAACCAAAACACAAAATTTTTTTGTGTTTTCTACAACATAAAAAAGGGAGAGGGATTAGACGATTGAATTATCCCTCTTCCCCACTCCCCCTTTATATTTATATGAGTGGGAATATCCCAAACTATAATGGTTTGTGTTATAGGGTGTTTCCCTACCTAGGTTGTGGTGTCTGTCAGTTTTACTATACATTTATTTCTAGGTTGTAATGGATTGAGGTATATTGCATACATGTATATGTTCATGGTGGTTTCGGCTTCCCATGGGTGTACATTCATTGGTTGTCATGGCTTGAGGTATAATGCATTTAAATAGGTCTTTGTGTCTTTAAAACATGTACATGGTTACAAATGGGATGGTGATGATGATGAGATTTTATATAGATTGATTCTAACATGAGATGTCAGGCCCTGGGAGGAGAGGCGAACAAAACATTTCATACATAATTATTACATCTTTTTATATGAATATTCATTATATACCATTATGATTCAATCCATAATTATAAAGTTTTAGTGGATAAGAAAACATGGATTCATGAACAGTTGGTATGAAAAATATTTACATCATCTCCCACCATGTACTTCACAACTATCAACCTTCTTAGAAACATCATACTTAAACACTTTCTTCATATCTTAGGGAAAATAAACATAATAAAGGGTGATCTCATATGATCAATAATGGTAAATAAGGGAGATATCAATGATCATTTATGTAAAATATCACCATAAGTGTATGATAACATGAGATTAATATTTTAAAATCATATCCAACAATTCAAATATCATAATCATGAGTCATGGAATAAATCTTAGTAGTTCATATGACATGATTAATAAAACAAATAAAATAATGTGATCCATGAAAGCATAACATTATCAAAATATCATGTCATAAAAGAGTGGTAAAATTTTTTCCTAATCATAATCATAGAAAAATTATTTCAACGATACCCCCTAATACATTCTTCACATGTTAGACTTGGGCTAACCACCTGTGTACTTTCTTTGGGCTTCAGATAACCTCCTATGTACCATCTTTTGGTTCTATTTATAACCTCATGTGTGCCATATTTTTTGGGCTTAGAATAACATCTTATGTACCATTAAATCTCCTAAAAAAACTAATATTTACCCAATAAATTGGAGGTCTATATATTTTTAGACCCACCTATCACCTATTCTTAATCCATTCATATATTTGGAAAATCATCATGAAAACATTTATCATAACATAAACCATGAATGGGAAAAATGTTTCATCAGTATTTAATCTTCATAAAAATAAACCATATAAAGAAATAATAATGATTTTATCATAGAATCATAACCCAATATAATTATAAGTAATATCAAAGGATATTATCATATATGAAAAATTCTTTTAAAATATCATAAGAAAATTTTTTGAGGGAAATACCCATTTTATTTTGAATTAACTTATTTAAAATCTAAAAAATTTCTAAAATATTAGTTAAACATTTTATTTGAAAAGAACCACTAAAAAAATTAATGTATTAATCAAATATAATAGTATTCATGATGGTGGGAATGTTTATTTGTGTGGTAATTGTTAAAATTAAGACACCTTTAAAATTTTCAGAAAAAATTAAAAATACCTTGTCTGGAAATTATTAGAACATTACCATTAAAACTTTTCATATAAAGTAAAACATAGGTAAAAATGACATTAAAAAATAATTGGGTAATATTGAAAATGTTATTTAAGGATTTTTAAAGAAGATATGGACATGGAAAAAAAGATTTGTGACCAAAGAGGGAAACAAAGTTAGTTTTTATTAAAAACATTATTTTAGCCTCTTGAGTACATATAGAAATTAAATTAAAATAAAATAATCAAATAACTATAAATAATATTTTTGGAATAAAATTAATTATATTTTTGATATATATATCATATGATTTCTTCATTGTAAATTTATGCACAAAAAATCCTAGTAAAAATGAGATTGTAACATAAAACCCTCACCTCAAGTTTAAATTGATTCCTAAGGGATCTCTAATCTTGTATAATAAATATAAATTAATTATATTTATATTAAATAATATTATTAATACTTATAATATCATATATAATCCTCTTATATCATTTTAACATCAATTTATTAATAACTATTTACTAAAATCATCGTTTTTACTTGAAAACTATTTTATTTTTCATAAAAGTTTAAGTTCATGAGTTATGGTCTATGTTTTTTGATCATAGTTCCGTAATATCTATAATTTTTACCAAAATATAAATAAAATATATATTCTTTATATAAATATTTATAATCATCCATAAAATATATAGATTGAAAAATTAATTACACTTTCCATGGAGATAATAATCTATACGCACGCATGAATGTTGTTTTCATTTTCTAATGAAAAATAATGAATAAAAGATAAATAATATTTCAACATTATAGAATAATTATTACATTAATTTTTTTTTATAAATTTATTAACTCCGTCCTTATAAATATCCATTTCTGGTGGTGAGATAAAATAATTCATATCATTTCGTGGAGGTGGTAGTCCACACAAATTCACAAGAGATACCTTCATCACCCATATACTGGAAAATAGTGAAAAGAGTTTTTTCATCATCATAATATCATATAATTATATTTATTATACTATATTAAACATTTTTTTATATATACAATAGGTTAGTTAATTTGCAATAAGAAATGAAATTAAAAGAGATTGGTTAATAGTTAAACCTCATCATTGAGATACCTCCTTTGTCTAACACATTAAGCCTTATAAGGATGGATATTATGATAAAAAAATTCCTCTAAAACATGGGGATGGATATTAGGAAAGTATTTGATTATATATTTTTTAATATAATATGCTCTTTAAGTATGTATAATAGACTATAGGGGTGTCCTTTTATAAGTGGGGGAGAGGACACACTTGGAATTCTGTAAAAGATTAAAATAAAATAATGTATTATCAAGAAAAATATGTCCAAATGGACAAGGATTATAATTTGGGATAATATTCGTCTGAAATATCATAAAAAGTTTTGATTTAAATTATTTAAATTGGAAATAATACCCTCATCGATTGGTTTAACCCCCTAGAAATCTCGTTTTAACCTTAACTATGGCAACCAATTTTTACTAATCATTTGAAAAAAATAAAAGTTGAATCATTAATAAATTTTTAAGCACTTATTAAAAATATGTAATCCATTTTATCAAATCCAATTTCTATAAGTTTTAGAAATTACTTTTAAAATTAAACAAACATGTCAAAAAACTGTTTTATAGAAAAAATGTATTTTTAAGTATGAAGATTATTATATACAAAATATAATAATAATGTGGATTCCAATGACATCGATTGTATAATTTATTATAAAAATAACCATTAAAATTTAAATATAAATTAAAATAAAAATGGTAATTTTTAAATACTTTAATGGAAAAGATAGTTTTCTATAAAAGCGGAATATTTTTTCTATTCATTGAATAATTAATCTTTTCAAAAAATCCAAAATTTCACCTTAAAATAATTTTAATGTGCTTATATAAGAGTGATATAATTTTTATAAAATATTATCTATAAATGTGGTAAAAATTAATTATAATATCTATAAACAAAATAAAATAAAAACCATTTCCTAAGAAAATAAATTTCTGAAGCATAGAATGACTTTTATGAAAATTGAGTACACATTTATTATGAATTAATCTAAAAAATTACATAATATAAAAACTTTATAAATATTTTTTATAATTTATTTATTATTATTCATACTATAAATTTAATTTATAGATAATAATGGTATACTATATCATGGTTCATTTCAACATGGGGTTACGTATAAATAACTATCAAATTATTTTTGTTTATTTCAATGGAAGGAATATATATAATCTTAGGATATTAAATTCCACCCCCCATCAATTAGTTTTCATCCTTAAAATTCCATCAATATGGTATAGATAAATGAGGATATCTCTATTTCATCATATCCTTCGAACCCCGTGTAACCTTTTTGAGTTTCTAATTCCTCTAGAGAACATTAACCATGTTAGTAGTATTGTTTCATAGAACTTAATATCTAAAATATATCATTTATACTAGTATTTTTATAGAAAATATAATGATCTAGTGGTATGACATCTATGATTGGAAACGTGGAGTAGATCTTGAACTCTAGAAAGGTTTGGTGGAAGCGCTTAGAGATAAGCAATTGTCCCTACTCGATCAAGAATCTCAAAGTTGCCAATATACTGAGGAATTATATTTATCTCATTTATGAATCTCATAAGCATCATCCAAAGAGAAATTCATAGAAATACCTTAACATCAAATTTTAATTTGAGATATTTCTAGTGATTAATAGCATAATTCTCTTATCAAATCTTACCATCCATCATGTGATGTTGAATTACACTAACCTTGTCTTCCATTTCCTCATCTACCTTAAGTATCAGTATATATATCTCTCCAAAATCACACTAATGTGTGATTTTTGTTCAATTATGTTCATAGATGACATCATAATTAGCCATCAGAATATTCCAGTAAAATCTATTATTATATGAACACTCAACTAAAGGAAGATGTTGATCCCGACCTCTTTAGAAATCTATAAAATAAGATCTTAACATATCTTACAGTTTTTTAATGGTTCACACCTATTAACCACCTATATTATGTTGATAGGTAGTATCAAAATAGAAATGTTTATCTAGAGATTTCCCAAGACATCTTCAAAACATTGAGGTAAACATAAGTACCTGATCAGATACAATATGTTATGGTACTCCATGAATACATACCATTAAATTAATTTAAATTTTGGAAAGTTTATCAAGAGATAAATTAACTCTAATATCAATTATGTTTTAAGAATTTGTAAATTGGTAAACTACAACCCAAATAGAAATATGGACTTTAAATTTTATGGGGAGTCTGATGAACAAATCCATGGTGATTTTTTCCCATTTCCATTCTGGTAAGGGAAATATTTGTAACATCCCCTTATAATTTTTTCTCTTAGACTTAACTTGTTAACATAACAATCACTGAGATACATACATTACAATATCTCCCTTCATGTTTTCCCACCATAAATACTCTTTTAAATAATTATACATATTCATACTTCCAAGACGAATAGATAATTATAAGCTATGATATTCTTCAAAAATCTCCTTCTTCTTGTTTGGTATCAATGGGGTACATATTGATTTATCAAACATTATCATTCTATCAAAATCAATGTTGAACATAGGAAATTTTCTCACCTTATTTGTCATCTCTATATCCTCCTTTTACACTTTAATAATTACAAAGATATATGGTTAAACTCTCACAAGATACAGATATGATTTCTAACCTTACTTCAAGATTTCATGGTCCATCCTTTAAAAATATGTAAATATTTGATATATTGTAATTCTCATCAAAGATAAGCTGGAATGATCCTTTCAACTCAAAACATCAGCCACCTTGTTCATTTTCCCAGGGTGGTAATGTACTGAACAATCATAATATTTAGTCTACTCCAACCAAATTCTTTGGGGCATAATCTACTCTTTATTAGTTAATATATATTTAAAAGTTTTATGATCAGTATATATAACACACCTTTATATATACAGATAATGCCTCTATATCTTTAATATAAATTTTACCACTTCTAACCTTATGTCATGATCTATGTACTTTTTCTAATAAACCATTAACTATCATGAGTCATAAGATATCACCATATTATTATGACTTATAACGAATCCCAACCCCTTATTTGATGCATCACTATAGATTAAATACCCTTCTCCACTTCAGGGTATTGTGATTACATGTGCAATGTTCATCCTTCTTTTCATCTCCTCGATGTTTTCCACACATTCTTCTATTAAAAGGAACATGAATCCCTTCTGATTTAACTAGGTGAGTGGATGAGATACCAATGATAAATTCCTCACAAAGCATCAATAATATCCATCTAAAACAAGAGAAATATGTATCACTATAACCATGGTAGTTATGGGATAAAGTTTAATAACATCTATTTTTTAAAGATCCGCCAATATACCCTATCTTGAGAATATATGACACAGAAGTGAAACCTTCAGTAGCCAAAATTCACACTTGGTAAAATTTTCATACATATTATATTTCTTTAGTTTATTTAGTAAAATTCTAATGTGGAATTCATGAACTTACTTTAACTTAGAATATATAAGAATATCATCAATAAATACTACCAAAAATTAGTCAAGGTAATCTATAAAGATTCTATTGATTAAATCCATGGAGATAAAGGGGGAATAATTAAGATAAAATGGATTCACTATAAATTCAAAGTGTATATAACTTGTGTGGAATGATTTCTTAGGTATGTATTCACTTTTGACCCTCAATTGATAGTATCCTGATCGAATATTATTCTTGTAAAAATAATGTGCTTCTTATAATAGAATGAACAAATCATTATTATGGGAAAAAGGATACATATTTTTTATTGTGTTTTTTTAGTTCCCAATAGTCAATATAGAGCCACGTCGATCTATATTTCTTCTTAATAAAAATAAATGTTTCACCGTATGGTGATGCACTTGACTGAATGAATTCCTTATCAAGGTTCCCCTAGAGTTTCTTTATTAATTCTTTTAACTCAATCTAGGTCATTTAATATAGATTTTTTGAAATAGGTAAAGATCTATGTAGGAGTTATTTTGAGAAATAAACATCAATGATTTTGAGTAATATTAGGAAACTTTTCTACAATTACATCACCAAACTCCTATATAATAGGAATATCTTCAATTTTTAGTATCTCCCCAACTATCTGAAAGAAATTCCCCCACCCCAATGAATATGTAGAAATACCCATATTGTAGAAGTAATATTCATTATAATTTCATATTCATCCTCACATTAAAACATGATCATAAATAGTTTTTTTGTATATTACACAATTTTCTTAATATAGAAATTTTCAAGGATCAATATAGAAAAATATAATAAACACTCAAAATACATAAAATTACACAAAATGAATAATAATAATATTTTTATAGGGAAATTTTAAAAATACATTAACATGGAATACCCAACTATAAAGTGGAAGATAGGTTTTCCATATCCTACATGATCCACTTTAGTGATTAACATAGCATAAACCCTTCCTTGGTCTTGGACATATCCCTTTGGATTATGGAATTGACTAAGATAATTCCCAATTTCCACACATATATTAAATTAAACTATAAATTGTTCTTTATGATGTGATTTACTTCTCCCTATTAAACTCTTAAGTTTTTCTTGGAAATTACTTTCTCTATGCCCCTTTCCTATACATAAATATTCTTCTCATTCCATTAATATAATTTACTGATTACTTATTCCCACATTATCCACATATAGGAAGATTAATATTCTTTATAATAAAGTCTTTGTCAATTGAACTCCCATGAAACTCTATTTTTATCATATTAGGTGTGTTAGGAAACTCACCCATGTTAAGGTTTTCAATCATATAATGAGATAGATAGTTATTCATGATCTATAGGTTTTGTATTATGACTCTTATTTCAGTAGGTTTATCATGAGGGTAATAATTGCATTATCCATCAAATTCAGCATTAACACAGATATTTTTGGTTCTATCGGTTAACAAAAACCCAAAATCAAAGTTTGAGAAAAAAAATCATAGTGATAAACAGTATAATCATGAAAATAATTTATAGTATGTATAAATCCTGACACATTCTTTTCAATCTAGGACACATTTTTTTAACTTAGGCCATCCTTGGTCACCATCTATTGAAATCCTTTATAAGGGATTATAATGAAAATTTAAATTAACTGAAGTAAATCCCACGTGAGTGTCTAGCTAGGTGTACACTCATAGTCCCACTCAACATGGATCATTTATGATCAATTTAATTCCCAATACTCCCCATTTAGATTTTTTTCAGTTAAGTTCATTTTCGTGACAACAACATCTACATTCTAATATGTATATGGGATGCATTTTCTATGGAAATCACATTTTTAGTTACCATAACTTAAAATGATCTCCTATAATTTGAATTATCCTAGTTGTTCTCACTATATTTTTTTCATCCTGGTTTCCAAAAATAAATGAACTTTTCTCTGATACTGAAAAAGGTGAAAAAACATTACATAAATAAATATTAAATATTATTATATGAGTTTCCATTAAATATTATTAAGATCCATTCTATAAACTTAAAGGTATAATGTAATTAGAAACTTTGATAGATAAAAAAATTACATAAAATATTTATATCATCTCCCACTAGGTTCTCCACAATTAACACCCTTCTTAGACACATCATACTTAAAACCATTCTTCATATCTTTGGGGAAAATAAATATAATAAAGGGGGAGATCAAATGCTAAATAAGGTTAGAAAATGGAGATATCAATTATCCTTTTATAATTATAATATAATAATGGCATGAGAACTTGAGATTAACATTTTAAAATCATACCTACAAATTCATCAAACATAATCATGAGTCAGGGAATAAAGCTTATCAGTTTATAAGACATGGATTATAATGAAATCAAAACACATGATACGTGAGAGCATCACACTAGGATAATATCACGTCATAAAATAGTATAATAAAGTGTTTAATAATAATAATCATAGAAATATTTTATCAAGGATACCCACCAATACATTCTTCATATATTAGGCTTGGGAAAACCACTAGTGCACCTAATTTAGTCTACGGAAAACATTTTGTGTTCCCTCTTTTTAGCATTGGGATAACCTCTAGGTTACCCTCTTTTTTGGGATTGTGGTAGCCTCCAGTGTACCCTTTTATCTTATAAAACATTAATATTTTCCCAATTCATTATAGGAATATATAATTTTGGTCACAACTATCACATATTCCTAATCCATTTATATTTATTCCATAAGATCAAGAAAACATTCATCATAACATAGACCTTAAAAATAAAATGGGTCTCATAAATATTTCATATTTTTAACTATAAACCATCAAATGAAATAATAAGGATGGTATATTATAATCATAACCCGGGGAAGCATAAGTAACATCAAATTATGTTATTATATATGAAACTTTTCTTCAAAATATCACATGAATATTTATTAAGGAAATGCCTTTTTTATTTTAAAATAACATATTTCAAATCTAAAAGCTTCCAAAAAAATTTAGGAAAGAATTTATTTTAAAATAATCATGCATAATTATAAGTTACTCAATAAATAAAGGAGTTTCCATGATGGTGGGAATGTTATTGCATGCGGTGGACATTAAAATAAATATTCCTTACAAATGTTTTATGAAAAGTCAATAGTATATCATTTGGAAAAATGATAAGAAGATTAACATTAAAAATATTCATATAAATTCAAAAAAGGGTAAAAATGAATCTAAACAATCCTTGGGGAATATTAAAAACATTCTTGAAAACATTTAAAAACAATATAGATAAAGAAGAAAATTTTCCTGATAAAAGAGGGAAATAAAGTCAGTTTTTATTATAAACATTATTTTAGGTAGAATAAAATAACCAAATTAGAATAAAATTAATTATATTTAGGATATATATATATATAATATAACATTATCATAAAAAATTTATTCATAAACAATCCCTGTAAAAATGATATTGTAGCATAAAACCCTTACTTGAAGTTGTAATTATTTCACTACTGATCAAACATCTTGTTTAACAAATTTAAATTTATTATATTACTATAAAACCCATATTCATACTTATAATATCATATATGATCCACTTATAATATTTAAACACCAATTTATTATTAATTCCTTATTAAAATCATCATTTCAGGGTGTTGGATGTTTCTTTTTTCATGAATGTTTTGGTTCAGAGGTTCCAATACTTGTACATAGATAATGGTTCCATCATCGCCAAAATCATAATAATTATATAAATATCAAATATATTCAATATATAAATTTTTATATTCATCCAAAAAAGGTGGAGATAAAAATATAAATAACATTGTTCATGGACATGGTAATCTGCATGTACGCATAAAATTTGTTTTCATTTTCTATTGAAAAAAATTAAATAAAGTTAAACAATATTTTATAAATAAAGAATAATTATTGAATAATAAACATAATATATATTTAGTAAATATATCATTATAAAATGGATATGGATTCAAATTTAGGATAATATATGGTAGAAAAATTTCTTGAAAATACGATTTATACAAGTTTAATTTTCAATCTTACCCTTGTGTCTCTGTTAACCCCCCCCCCCCCACCTCAGTAAACCTATTTTAACATTATCCATCATAATTTTTTTCTATTTTTACAATAAATAAATAAAAATAATAAATGTGGACTAATTAATAAATTAATTTTTTATTATAAATATTTATTCTGTTTTATCAAATTCGTTTTCTAAAAGTGTAAAAAATTATTTATAAAATAAACTCACAAAATTCATCAAAAATAGTTTTTCCTAATAAATGATATTGTAAGTATAAAATGTTTTTATAATAAAATTAATCATAATGTGGATTACAATGAAATATATTATATTAATTTTAATCAAATGTAACTAATGAAATTTTAAGATCAATTCAAAAAAGGGTCATTATAAAGAAATTAATAGAAAATATAGTTTTCTATAGAATCTTTATTTTTTTACTCTTCAAAAAAATTAAACTTCTCCAAAAAAAACAAAATTTCACATTCAGATAATTTTAATATTAGAATTCATAAAATAATATAATTTTTATAAAATTCAATTTATAATAAATTATAAAATTAATTATAATATTCATGCACAAAATGTTATAAAACACATTTTTCATGAAAACATATTTTTAAAGTATAAAATTACTTTACTAAAAATTGATCACTTATTTATTATGAATTAATATAGAAATACCTTTATAAATATTTTTTATAATGGGTTAATTATTATTTATACTACAAATTTAACTTCAAGTTTGTAATGGTATACTATATCATAATTCATTTAGACTCAGGGTTTCGTGTAAAAAACATTTTTGAATACATCATGTTTGTTTAGAATATATATATATATATAATCTTTAAGTGTTTCATATAGGACTAAGTTAGGTAGGGAAGAGTCCTGACTCACACCAGGGGTGACTTACTTATGTAATAGATGAGCACAGGATGTGTGGCACTTGACCGTGAGAGTGAAAAATTAGTGGAGAAGTGAAAGTGAGATGCCTTATTATATATGTGTGTGTATATGTGTGATTTATTTGTAGAGTGGTATAATTATATGAATAAAATTTTAATTAATACATGGTTATTATAAGGAAATTATTATTAATTCTATAGGTGTAGTGTTTGTTTCATTTTTTATGCACCAGGCATTAGTATGTCACATTAACATTTTTCATGAGTTGTTTCAGGGAGAGTCCTACTAAGTATACATGTTACCCTCACCCTATTTATATATAAAATATTTTCTAGTCATTAATAATTTTTTGGTGATTGGTATGGACATTAGTATCTTATAGGAGTTTTTTAGTAGCTATTATGAGTTTCTATAGTTCATTGTCACTACCTAGTCTAACTTATAGTACCTACTAATTTCCTCTCAATTTATGTATTCCATTACTTGTATTTATATTTATTATAATTTAGTCATGGATTATTTTGTTATTTTATCCATATTATCTCTTACTCCTTAAATTATAAAGATGTTAATTCCTTCTTTGTGTGTGATTAATATACCCTACGTGCTAATCTCCAACTCATGGCCTATTTAAGGAGGGATTCAGGTATCCTTATATCAATTCCTTCATTGTCAGACTATGTGGGTTCCTTTGGAGGGAGTGGTTCAGGAAAAAAAATTATTTTGGAATCATTAAATTTAATTAATAAAAACAAAATAATACAATGTAAGTATTGTAATTGATTACTATCTTTCTATTTAGTACATGTTTATTATAATATGTCCAGAATCATTTTACTTTGATGTTGTGTGTAACGTAATTTATCAAACATATTGTTATTTAAAATAGAATTGAATATGGAACACTGAAGGTGTCAGATTCTCTTCCCCCTAAATAAATTTCATCCACATAATTTTATTTTTTTCTTATCAAAATGAGAGTATCATTATATGATAATGAAATATGTTGTAGATCTTATCCAGATAATTAATTACTAAGTCACATATATGAAACCTAGTATTTATTAATTGTTTCCAAAATCACGTTTTAATCATTTTAATACTAATATTTTTTATTGATTTGAGGAACTTTTATAACATCAACATAGAGGGTATGATAAAATATACTTACTTGATTTATTTCTATTTCATAAGAATAATTTATAACATTGGTTGCATTTCGAGGAGTTTTTTACCTCTGCATCATGTCATATTATAAATGATTAATATAATGATTAATTTTTCATTCCTCAAGAACTAATATTAATATTTAATGGAACATAAGATCCACAATTTCAAGACCCAACCCACTGTGACCCCACATATAATGATAATAATTTGGGAGTGACACCCCAATCCTACCTCCAATATGTCAGGGGCTAGAAACTAGCACTGATTAGGAATATCTCACATGATGTGAGGACTTTTCCTAAAGTACCTATACAATAAACTTGTATAAATACTATATTTCGAAGAAAATTAATAACATTTGAGACCTCTAGAGTGTAAATAAATATATGCAACAACCTCAAGGTAAACATCTGGGTACAGAGAGTAAGCCATGTAAAAAAGAGGGAAAAATAAATTCCCTGTAAAAGAAAAGTATACTAACCTAAATTGACTATTGATGATAGAGGATAGATCCCTACTTGAGATCTTGGGTACCATTCACCATACATGGTAACAGTCTCTTAGTTCAATGAAACTCCACCTACTTTGGTCAACCAATTTTTCTGTCAAGTTATCCATAGACTTTATAAGACATGACACATTTGGTAAAATACCATATAGATATGAGTATATACATACCTATTATGAAGTCCAAAACAATATAAAGAGACAAAAAAGTATAATATTGTTATCTAAACCCATAAAACAAGATGGGAAGAAAAAACCAACACATATATTCTTGGAAAGAAGTATCCCCAATAAAAGAGAGAGGGATCTCAATATTCAAATCTTACTAAGTAATATGATTCTTCCCACAATTCCAAGATATATAATTTTCATGAGGCTATAATCCCATTGAAACATAACTAAAATATACTAGAGTAAATGTGCCTTGATGGAAGATTCATTAGTTGAGGGAGTATTAATGTAGTGGAGTACTCGCTCCCTGCTAGGGATTTATGACAAGGGAGTACCAACTCTTCAGATTGAGGACTCACATCCAATTAATCTGGGAGAGTACCCGCTATAATTGTACATGTGATATGGGAGACTTGTACCTTGGAAAACCCAAATATCAGTATTATACTAACCCCATAATCAATTTTATGTTCACACTTTATCTCCATTGTTGGAAAAATGTTTTTGGACGAAGTGTCCCACTCACATAACCTCACGTTGTATCACTAATTACAAACCAAATACCACCATCATGTCCTATGTGAAATTATAATTAGAAAGGACTAATCATGGGCCCAAATACAAGTTATATAGAATGAGATATGGTAGGATGAAAATCCTTGGGGAAGTACCTCATGTGTTCTTTGAGCGTACTTTGTCAGTGTGAGTGCCCAAGGTATTGGGAATGTTCTTCCCTTTACACAACTCCTTTGTCCATATAGTTCCACGAAACGTTTGTAGCTAGGGTCGAATTTTGTAGGTCCACTCATGGTCCTAGTAGTTTGCTACCTATACATGTTTAGACTAATTGGGTATGGTTACATTACATGTATTCCCAACCATAATGTGTGTGATATTTAATTCAGTATCAAAACCCTTTCTACTATAAATAGAGAACTATATAGAATATGTTCTTCTAAAAACATGGTGTGTGGTTAGGTTTTTCAAATATAGTAATTTCAAGTCTCTTTAGTATTAATTACTTTACAATATAACTTTATATCTCACTAAATATTCTTCTAGATGCATCAGCAATGGATCTACCACCACTTGAAGAATATTTGTATGCCTTTGTATCATAGGAACAAAAATATTCATTGAAGACCATTATTATTGAATGAACAAACTCAGAAAAATCAGACTATATCCATCCATAAATCTCAATTATACTAATTTTATATGAATCTATAAAAACAACTATCATATCATCCATTCAAACATACATCATTATGAACTAGGGGTTCACTCATCACTCAAAATAGACTATAAGTGGTTGAATTGTCACCAGGAATGGGGTGAATGGGGGAAAATGTGAAGAATGGTTGGAGAAAACCAAATAAACATAAAATTGAGATACATCATTGGATGATATGGTTCTGAAAAATGACCATCATTTTGGAAACCGAAGAATAGAAAATAATTCATTATAACAATTCAAATCCAAAAATTGACTAGACCGTGTTAGAATGTGGAAATAAAATTAGAATCCATTGTTGATAAATTAATATTTATTAGAAATCAATAAACATAGATCCAAAAAATCCATAATAAACCCTAACTCAAAAATAGTTCAGTCATTGGTTAAGAATATATTTTACAGAATTTCGTTTAAGAATTTGTTGTGTTCATTTTTTATTCTGAGTTCTCCTCTATCATACAATTATGATCCTTAATTCCTCCATTGTTTAATAATTGAAGGTTCTTCCCCATAATTATGTCTTCTATACCTCCCAATATCTCAGGGTTATATGTTTAACCCTAGATATTGGCTATAAAGGGGACTATATAGGGGTCTCTGCCAATTTAATCATTTAAAATGAATAAACATTATAAAATAAATATATTCCTTTTAATCCACCCGAGGTATCAATTCATTATGAAACATAATAAATATGAAATATATAGTGTTCTTTGGGTAAACCCCATGTTCTAGATTCAACAATGGCCTCATTTTTTCCATTGAAGAAACCAATTATTAGGGAAACCATTTATTCTAAAAATAAGTACATGTGTAATTTAATATATTTAATATTTAAAAAATATTTTTTTCAGTGTCCTATAATATCTATAACACTACAAAAAATGCAATTAAAATCCTATATATATAAAAATCCAAAGGGTCCAAACATCAAACATGAAGTCATTACATCCTCCCCACCTCAATGATTTTTCCCCAATAACAAAAAACCCTATCTAAAAGGTGAGGGTAATGATATTGAATCTAGGATTCATGCCCCCACTAGCTTTCTGAGAGGTTCCCATACACCCAAAGAACTCACACAAGTGGGATAACTCACACAAAATGGATCCCCTCCTTCCAAAACTCGATGGCTACTAGGTACTCTAAAAATGTGGCTCCATCCTTGATTTCTATCTCACCATTCAATAATGTGTAATGGTTCATGAATATATCTCCTCAACTATGACATATAAAATATTTTATACACACATTATAACTTTTTGGGTGAGGATCGGTGATAAGAAACCCCTCTAATTTTGTGTCGGGCATGGAATGTCCTGATGAACCTTGGGGATAGCTTGCTACCTAGACTAATCCTCCAAAAACCACATCGTAGAGAGACCTTTTGGAACACGTGGTCTCCTCAGTTAACCCCCAAGGGTCTAAAGTGTTGATAATAAATCCATATACTCAAGATAACATTTTCCCTCTTAATGAACAACATTGGAGATACCCTAGGAGAAACACTATGCATAGTAAAACCCTTCTCCAAAAGGTCCTCTAACTACACCATCAAATAATAGGGATTATCATGGACCAGTTATTATTTCTTGGAATATATTGATCTTGTATCAAGGTTCAAGTAAATTTAGGAATGGATCTCCCAAAATAAATGATGTTCTAGAACATCTTGAGGTAATATGTCCATATATGCCTCCATTGCCACTATAAGGAAGATTTTTGAAGTTCCCGCTTCACCAAGGACCAGGCTCTCCAACTAAAGAGAGATTTGTTGTAGCTTCGTTATCACAAACCCCACTTTTTCTTCATTTAATACCTTCTCTCCATCAAAGGAACGTCTTATCTCATTCACTCATAGACATCTAACTCTCATGTACTGATAGTCTATCTAGGCATGTACTGCTGATAGCTATTCCATGTCCGAAATAATGTCATATGGTTTTATTAAAGTTATAAAGAGGTTATATGTGCATCTATCTCCATAAAAAATCAACTCGTATCATTGGAATATGTGCAAGATAGTGTAATTACTGATTTAGAGGTTGCCTCTTCCATGGAGGTTCAACCACAATTTGACCGCCATATAATGAGTATTGAGTTAGGGAGTCAAAAACCATTTGACTCTTCTCATCATAAGAATAACACTATCAATAAATCAATGTATTAGACGCTTTTTAGGATCTATATATTTCTAATACTTGATTCTGATCTTTCTTACAAGAGACCCCATGCACATAGAACATAATGTCTGGAATCTACCATCTACAATAGAAAAATATAATCCATGATGTCCACTACCAGCTCTTACTTCCCAATACTCTTATACCAATGAGTTCTCTATCACGAAGGCCCACTATAGTACCCCATAAAATGTGATAGTGCATAGAGAGACTATGCTAGCTTGGATATCCCTATGATTCCCTGCTCATACATTCACACCCAAAAGTATCCACCTCGTAACATGTTAGAGAGTAGTGTGTGATGTCGGTGAAGCATAACTTTTACTCAGAAATAGTTATATCACCTTGTTATAACTCTAAATTTTTTTAATCTACATAGTGTTTGATGTTGAAGGGTATTACACAACATTGAATAAACATTTAAAATACTTCTATGAAATAATTGACTCATCATGGGTCTAGGTGACCAAAATATACTTGCATCATTCTACTTTTTGAAGAATAATGTTCACAAGAGTAAAAATTTGGTCATTTAGGTCCTTGTGATTTAGAAATCATGAACCAAAAAATAAAGATAACCCTTCATTACGCAAGGGTATGTATCACCATGAAACCTGAGAGGTATCAATATGTAAAACTCATACATTTCACCATACCTTATCACATTTTCATTATATCCTTCTAGAATAATCAAATACTAAACATACATATGAACATCCCCCTAAAACACTGAATTTTGTTCTATGTGCCACTCATCATGTGATAAAATTGCTCACTACTCTCTTTGAGTGAATACCTCATAATTATGTCATTACATTGAGCCCTTATCACTAAATTGGTTGTCATTATGACCCGGTAATGGTAACCTAGCTGTTGTCCATTGTGGAATCATTATGAAAATTAATAAAATCTTGCATGATTATATGATCATATATGGGGATATAACTCAAGAAGGACATGAAAGAAAAAGACTCATTACTACATGATTCATGTACCATTATTTTACCCACAACTAGTGCTATAGTATATGGAACTGATAAGAAGATGGTAAAAGTTTGGGATAATGGATACGTTGGTTGTTACTCTATCACTAGGTTCTCTACTCTGAGGTATGAACATGAGATACCTTAACATCATTTCTCTAAGTTCCCAAACTAATCCTCATGACACATCTAACTACATACACCTTCCTTCAAACAGAGCTACTCTAATTTAACTTTTTCATGAACTAACCCACTGAACACACACTTGGGCCAAAAACAATACAAGAGTGACACCCATATCCCACAGAAAATAGTATATGGGCTAGTGACTAGTTCCGAGTAGGATCACATGATGTGAGGATTTACCTAAAAGTACATGTTCACACACACACATATTGATACAATAGTGTAGGGATAATAATAAAATCTCCAAACTCAATGTTTTAAATAAATCCATGAAACAAACTCTAGGTAAACATTAGAGTATAGTAAATAATACATGTACAATATAGGGGAAAAATAAAATCCCAATAAAAAAGTAACAGAACCCGAATAAATTATTGTGGATGAAAGAGTGATCCATACTCACAATCTTGGTAACCAACCACTATACATGATCACAGTCCCCTATTACAACTAAGATCCACCTATTATGGTCTAATAATATCTCCACCGTGCTATTTTTCAACTACATAAGAGGAAAAATGTGTGAGAAAATACCATTCATGGGTGAGTATATAGATACCTAGTAGGACATCCAAAACCATATAATGGGAGTAATAATAAAAACATAGTCAGATCATACCAAAAATATAATAGGGGAGGAATACCGAATACAGATATGCTCAAAAATAAGTATCCATAGTCAAAGAGATAGAGATATCAATACTCATAATCATATATGAAATATGAGTCTTTCCACAGCTCTAATATCTGATATTTTCATCATGTTGGTATCTCAATGAAACCTCATCTGAATATAATGGAGGATCTATATATCACTATAAGATTCTTATGTCAAGGGGGTAATAACTCTAGTAGAGGAAACACTCCCAGCCATAGCATAATGATGGAGGTGTAATAACTCCGGGGATAGAGAACACATACCCCTATAATGTAGGGGAGTGTTTACGCTACAAGTACAAATCATATGGGGGACTCACAACCTAGAAAACTCAACCTTCATGGGAGAATCAACCCCAACATCACTCTAATGATAAAAATAAATTCCTACTATTTCCCAAACATTAATATAAGAAGTTACATTCTCACATCACCTTAATTCATATCACTTATGCCGAAAAAAAATCCACAATCATGTCATGTCGGGAATTATACTCAGAATGTACTACTCATGGGCACATATCTAAGTCCTATAGAAGGATATATTGATGGTTGAACATCCTTGGGGAAGTACACGGTTTGTTCCTTGGGTGTTCAAGGTGTGTGGTACTTCCCATGGTCTTAGATTTGTTTCTACTTAAACATGGATGGTTGGATAGATAACACCACACAGTGTGTCCCTTTAGGAACACAGCATGTATGACCACTAGGGGTCTTGAAAGTCTACTCCCTAAACATAGCTCATCTATCAAAGTAAGTTCAAATAGTGTGTTCACCCAGTCATATAGCATGTGATATTTAACTCGGTATTGATACCCTAGCTACTGCAAACAATATTCTATATGGATTGTATTCATATAAAATATATGGAGTTTAATATTTAACGGGGTATCAAAACCTTATCCAATAAAAATTGTAAAACTACATTATGTGTATTCTTCTAAAACACATGGAAGGTATAATTTTTCATAGACAGTAAATTCTGGTCACTCTTATCTTCATGTGTTCCCCAGTTTCTCTAAGAAAATCACTAAAGATTCCTCTATATACACCAATAATTGATCTACTTCCACCAGAATTCTATTTTAGCCTTTACATCAGCAGAACAAAAATTATTATTGAATATCACCATTCTTGTACACCAAACCATGGGAAAACAGAACTCAATCCTTTCATCAATATCATTTCCACTATTTTTTCTTGAATCTCGAAGAACCATGATCATCTCGTTAATTTTAAAAAACATTAATATGAATATGTGGGTTTGGTTGTGATCTGAACCGAACTGAAAATAGTTAAATTGCCACCCTAAATAGGGATGAAAGTGAATAATATGAGGAATAGTGGGAGAAAAGAAAACAAATATCAATGTGAGAAACATTGTTGGCCGAAATGGTCTTGGCTAATGATCACCACTATAGAAACAGATAAAAAAATGAATTATTTAAAAAAACTAAATCTAAATTATATAATTCTTTGGTCATGCAAGAATGGGGAAATAAAATTTTAATCCATAGAAGATAAATTAATATATTCATGAAATCAAGATATATTGGGTATAAAATTCCATAAATAATAATCCCTAAACCAAAATGTATTGATTATTAGTGAAGAATGTGTTTTATAGTTATGTAGTTAAAGAATATGATGTGTTTATCATTCATTCCACAATTTCCTTGATCATATGACATTGATTCTCAATTCCTTCTTAATTCGATCATTAAAGGTTCTTCCCCCATAATCACGTATTATCTACCACTCAATCTCCCAAGGTTATGTGGATAACCATGGTGATTGGATATAAATGGGATTATATAGGTGTCAACTCTATGTTAATAATTAAAAATGGATAAAATTAATTAACAAAATTATTTATTTTAATCCTCCCAGGACAGTGCATCAGCCTGAAGCCTGGTATGTATGAAACATGTGTCATGCCTAGGGTAAAAACAACATTATGGATTCATCTAAAGTCCTTTTTCCCCATTCAACACTCTGAATATCAGGAAAACTATTTATTCCAAAAATACATGTGTGTAGAATTTAATATTTTTAATATTTCAATTTTGGGGTCGTTCAACACCCATAACATCACACCAACTCCTAATAAAAACCCATATATATATCCAAAGGGTCCAAACATTAAAATGGGATTCGTTACACACAAAAGGGATGAAAAGTTATTACTCATGTATCTATACATTTACTAAAACAAAAAATGGTTAGAAAATATAAAGGTAAAATCAAAATTAAATATAAATTAAACTTAAAATGAAAAAATAATACATTATTCTCCAAAATCTCCATAATAAGGCCCAAAGTTCAACTAACATTATTCCATAAATAACTAACCTAAAATTTCTCAAAATATAATACCAAATCAAAACACAAGAATTAGAAATATATGATCCTATATTCTTCCAATATCAACTTAATATTTATCTTCAAAAAACATTATCCACTCCTAGTCACATACCACAAATGTATATCCCCTAGTCATATATTATCCAAAAATATACTCATCCTTTCCCAAAATCACCTGAATCACTAAGAAATAAAACACAAAATAATCATATATTCTTCCAAAACCTTACTCATTCATTATTCCTCAAATAATATCATCCACCTACACACTTACCAATATATACCATAATCCAAAATATGGGTAAATATATCCAAGAATTACTTTGTCATCAAATTACCATTAAAACCTAAAGGTGATATATATATTCCCAAAAATATGATAACCTTATTTATCAAAAAATAACCATAATTAACTTAAATTAAATCAGCATACTGACCTTATGGTTATTTAAACTATCAACTTGTCTCCATAAAATAAGATTATCCTCAAATAACAACCACATTAAACCACATACTAAACCCATGGGTTGTAATTAAATTAATAATGTATTGTCATAAATTTTTCCTAAATATCTTCAATCCCTTTAAAATATTCTTACATAAGACTTCAAAATTTGATCAATATGTAAATACCCAGACCCTAGTATCATATAGTTGATGGTAACTTTATTACTTTGGTGCAACATAAAATAGATCACATCCCAAATGAGAGAATAGTTTACTTATATTCGTAAAATAGATACATACCTAAATATAAAATTACAATTGAAAACATAAAATACAATAGTTTATTTTCTTCAAGTGCATCATTATTTCCTTTAGCACAACCCTACAAATAAATCATAATACACTTCCTAGAAACTAGGGAAATGAAAAAAATAAGAAAGTGGTGAGATCAAATTCTCATTAATGGTATGCATATAATATAAACTATCATAAATAAATAAACCATAATAAATATTTAATAGTAAATAACTGAAACACATTCTATTCAAACAATTAATCAAGTATAATATGAAATAAATAAATGATGATCAAATAATGACATTTAAATAATCACATGATCTTGAAACATAACCATGGATATTCTAAATAATCAAATAATCACATAGAAAATAAATAAATAATCTAATAATGAGGGAATTCATAATTCTATACATCATAAGCATACCACCATTTCCTCATTTCATGACATATTACATAAATGGGTAAGGCCTTAGGCAAATACCAAAGCTAGTTTGTCTCATTAAACTGATCGATGCATAGATGGTCTATAGTGGACCTCACCAATCACTTAATAATCCCAATTCATTAGTCATATAAAAGGGGAGAAACATAATAAATATAAATATTTGTATTGGAATACTATTATATGAAATGTTAATAATTACCCTAATCAATAAACATAGTTATAAACCATACAGAGTAACATGAATAGTATCAATAGAGTACATCCACAATCAAATTCATCAAAAACCATTTTGGTAAATAATAAGGATGATATAATTTAAACATATTCCTACTATATCATAAGTATAATAAGTTTTTTCTTCATTTATGTATATAAATTCCATAAATAGATCATTAAAAACATTCTTCATGAAAATAAACTTTCCTCATTGAAAATAACGTTTTTAAAACTAAAATTTCAAAAAATATTGAAAAAATAATTTTTTTTAAGATAACTTCTTAAAATTATAAAAGAATCTTTAAAAAATTGAGTTTTCATGATAGAAATAATGTTTATTCCTGTCATAAAAGGTGAAAAAAATATTCCTTTTAAATTTTTTCTATGAAAATTAAAAGGTAACTTTTTTGGAAAACAACATGAAGATTTATTTTAATTTTTTTTCAAAAATCCATTCATGTGTAAAATCTTAATTTAAAAATCATTTTAAGAATGTTAAAATATTATGGAAAACATTTCTAGAAAACTTGGATATAAAAGAAAATGGATTTTCAACCGAGGAGAAAAATGAAGTCAGCTTTCTTTAAAAACATTATTTTGGTCTCTTTTTCATAAAGAGAGGAAAATGAGTGGAAAATGTATTATAAATATATTACCATAATAGAATAAAATTAATAATTTAATGGAAATATATATCATAATATTTCATTATTATAAATTTAATCATGAACAATCCAGATAAACAATGAGATTGTAACATAAATCATTACCACTTTGATAACTTATGAATCATAAGTCTCATAAATGAAATAACTTCAAATGAAACATAAAATAACATAAATACAAATAGATTAAATATATAAAATATAAACAGGGTAATATATATACCACATGAATGAACTTACTGGTGAATATGCAATACTTACTATGGATGTAAAAAGCGTGACAAGAAACCCTTACCTTAGGTCCAACTTCATTAGTATATATCAGTATCTCATATATAATAAATATATATTTGTTTTAAATATATTAAATAACCATACTAATATATGTTTTACCATATATTAACTATTTATAGACTTTTATGACCTACTTATTAACAATTCTTTGTTAAAAACATAGTTTTTGGTGATAATTTCTTTGTTTTTCTTATCTATTTTGGTTAGGTAATTTCAGTCCCTTTACATTGATCGTGGTTTCATAATCTCCATAAAGTTAAAAATTCTTTAAATATAATATATAATAATTAAATAAGTATTTATAATAGTACATAATATTTTGAGATGGAAAATTATGTTACAACATTCTTGGAGATGATAGGTTGTTTGCACGCATGAACGCTTTTTCTATTTTTCTAATAGGTGAAACAAAAAAAGGTAAATAATATTTATCCTTAAAATAAACATTATTATATCAAATATTTCATTTATATTCAATATATATATCATTATTACAATCCATGTAAAATTAAATGAAAAACATTTTACATATCCATGTGAAGGTGGTAGTCCCCACGTAAATACGAGCGACGTTAGTTTTTACAAATATGTTAGAAGGTAAGAAGGTATACGTGATATCAAAATTTAAAAATTATATAAATTTTATATATATCATATAATTATGATAAATACATTATTATATATATCCTTAATATGTGTTGAAGTAAAAAAATTACATCAGTTCGTGAGGCAGTAGTCTTTTTTACACATGATCGACAGTTTTGTTTCCCATTTGATTGAAGTGGAGATGAATATAGTTTATTCCATAAAAAATTACATATAATTATATGTTACATACTGGATTTATTATATTGAAATTATTAATACGTGAATGAATTTTCCATGTGAAGAAGTAAAAAAGAAGAATCTATGTGAAGATAATTAACTTCACATAGAAAAACAACATTTAGATCTCTTATTAAGGACCCTATGATTGGTATTTTTGGAATACCATAAGTACTATAAATTTTATATGGATATTGGGGAGTTATTTTTTTCAGGTTTTAGTATATATATATGGCTTTATAGGTGTGAATTAATGAGGGGAGGAGGTTCCCTTGTATATGTTGGGAAAGGGGGCCTACTTAGAAACCACTTGGAAATTTACCAAAAGAATATAAAATTATAAAGTCAGTCCCAATAAAAATTCATCCAACTAAAATTAGGTTAGAATTATGGATATTATATGTTTTATATATGTCTATAAAATATTACTTTTTTCAAGTTATGTTGGTAAAAAACCCCTTATCTTTTGTTTTAACCATCGGTAAACTCATGTTAACCGTAACTTTGGTAATTAATCATTACTATTTATACTATTCATTCTGAAAAAAACTTATGTATAAATTATTATATAATATTAATTATGATTATTAAAAATATTTAATCCATTTTTACAATTTTTAGTAACATAAGTGGAAAATATTAGTTTTAAATTAAACGTGTAGACATGATGAAAAAGTTGTTTTCCAAAGTGAAAACTTTCATAAATATAGATAGTTTTTGTATCAAAATTTAATATGAAATTAATTCAAATGAACTAAATTGTATTTAATATAATATTATTTTACTAATTTTAATTTTTAAAAATATTTAAAATGGGACTTTTAAATGCTATAAATGAAACAAATGTTTTCAACAAAAACGAGTATTTATCACTATTCATAAAAAAACAGTCTTTTTAAAAAAATTCTACAAAAAATAAAACTAACATAATTTTCCAATGATAATTTAAAAAATTAGTTCCTTTTGTTAAAATTAATTTTCTATAATTTTTAAACATTACTTTTAATGTAGCTTCAAAAATCATGGAGAAAGTTCCTTTTAGAATAATTCAGTTTTCAGAAAATATTTCTCTTTCTATAAAATGATTCTAATTTTATTTCTAATAAATATATAACCACATAATTTATTTTATACATGTAGAAAACACCTATTTTTCATAATTTTTTATTCTTATTTATACCTATAAATTTAGCGACAAGGTTATACCGATATTCTATATTACTGTTCATTTGGACTCTAAGTTGCATGTACAACAAGCTATTGAAGATATTAAATTTAAATAAATATATTTCATAGGTATTTTAATCTCATTGTTATGTTCTAAATACTATATCAAACATTATCTTATTATTTTAAAATATTAGTCTATTACAATCTCCCTACCTTCAATAACGTTTTTCTATGCAATTTGGTCTTATGCTTAGAAATCAAGGGTTTTCCATATGAAAATAAATTTACGGAAAACACACATCATAAAAATGGTTAATAAAACATATTATTAAAAGAGGGAAATATAAATATGAAGGTCATATAGAATAAAACATACATAGGTTTCCATGTATGATAAAGTTGTGGGAAGTGAAAATTTAGACATGGAAGAAAATATTAATATAATTTTATAGAGTGGTAGAGATCATTGATTACAATAAAGTTAATGATCAAGAGAAGAATAAAAACCAAAAAATCATAAATATTTGAGGATTTAAATTACCCTAAATTCATTATATATGATGTTAATAAGATAAATTTTTTTATTTCAATATCCATTCATAGAGTTGAAGGATTATTTTTCTATCATGAAAGAGAACACCATAAAATAAAATTATTATTTCACACTTTGGTGGTGATTAAATAAATTTCTATTTAAATTATTACTCCATGAAATGAATATTCAATGTGATTTTTTTATTCCTAAAGCACTGATATTAATTTTAAATAGATCACAAGATCTATAAAATAGTGTCAAGTCCTACATAATGTCTTTAAATACTAACCACAACCAAAATGGTTAGAATGAGTTACCCAATATAATATTTTAATATTTAAACCTAAATAGTAGCACCCAAATTTAAACTTAATCCTTTAAATATTTATATTTCATTCAAATAATTTAAGTAAAAACAATTTCATATCAACTAGAAAATAATGTAGGTAAGTTATAGGTGTTACACCTTTATCAGCATTCAGTTGTGGGTTCAAGCCCCATGGCATTATCAAATCTGATATGTTGTCATTGGGCATGCGGGTTGTAATTTTAATAAAACCATATTAATATAATTTAAATATTTTTCCAAAAAATATGTTTAACATCTTTAAAAATAACATTGGTTGTTAAATAAATTTTTAACCATGAGGTTTTTCTATAAGACTTATTCTTTTTACATGAAAACAATTAATCTTAATTAACTATTATTACCTTATCTTCAATGATCATTTTGACCCTAAATGTTATCAACACCTTAAATATTATTTAGAGAATATATAAAATAATTCTTACTTAAACTTTTTTCACAAAAATATATAATAAACCAATGGGTTGTATTGCAATAAATTTCTCCAAAAATATCATTAAGCATGATAAACTCCAATAACATAAAGAATTAAAAAATGTTGTTTGGGAAATTTTTTATATGGTTGACCATAAACTCATAAATCTATGATGGTATCCACAACTATTAAGTAAATCGTACATGAATACATATATGATTAAAAAATGAACAAAGTCCTTAGATTTTTCATGATTCTTATAACAAAAAAACCATTGGAAAAAATACTTATAAAATGTTATTATTGAATCCAAATAAACAAGGAAATTAATTATTCCACTTCAACTATATTAATATCATAATATTTACCTTGATTTATTATCTTTATATGAGGTATATTCCCTTAATGATTGGGGCATTAATTTGTGTAGTTCCCTCATATTCTTATAGTTAAAACACTGATCTTTAGTTGTTTCTTTCTTATAATTACAATCAAAAACTTTATCTCTTTTATCTTTACACTTGAATCAAACTCCCATCATATTTAATAATGTACAGGGGTGTTTCTTTCCACAATTATCACATGTGGTAAAATTCTTCTTTCCCTTATCCTCCTTATATGTCCTATATCTTATAATTATTCTCTTAATTCCCATAAAATCCATAAGACTTAGATAATTATTTATTTATCTTAATAGGACATTATACTACGTCCTCATATGAAGAGAAGGTTTGGTATACTAGTTACCTTTGAATTATTGGATTTAACCCATCAAATAAATGGTAAATATTACTCTTTATACTACATGAATAATCTAGATCATGCATTGCTAACCTTGTAAATTTGAATTCATACATAATAACATTTTAATATTACTTTTATCATAGATTAAGGATTTTTCTATCCATATCTACTCATTTCTCATGGGTGAAATATTTTTCCAGGAATAGTTCTATAAAATCCTACCACTCCATGTTTTCTATTTATTCTTCATCCTTAGTGATTTGCATCAATGAACACCATTAATCCGCATCTCCTAGGAGATGTTAAACTACCATCACAACTTATCTATTTAATTATATAAAAAATTTATAGATATCTTCTTTAATGAAATTTTACATCTATCAGCTAAAATTTTATTTTAGACTAATTGAATGATGGATGTTTCTGGTGCATGAAGTGGTCTAAAATTGGTACACTACATGGAAGATCAGTATGATTCTCTATATGGGCATGGTTATTTCTCATAACCTGAGTCAAATAACCCAATAAAGTAATAATTTGACCATTTATAGCTAAATTTATAGCTTCATATTCATTATATTTCCCATGAGGTAAATCCATACATGGAGTACATGCATTGATATGGTTCCCATTCCTTCTTCCAGGATCCACCTCTAAATAATGGAATACACTATATTTGGTCATACAGTTATGAAAAATAATTTATAACCCCAAAACTAGTGAAATACTTATCATAAATTAAAAAATTTATGTATAGATACTCTCATAATCATAAACATGGTTTCTTTGTGAATTGTTTCAAATAATAAAAAAATATCCATTACAGTGGTTTGTAATGAAAATGTGAATTATCCCAAGCATATCCCCCAGGAGTGTCAAACCAAGTGTGCGGTAAGGATCTTCATGATGAACCAGGTGATGATTTAGTGAAATCCCAATTCAGCCTTTTCAGAGTTATTAAACCTATGTATAACTATTCCAGAATCATATCAACCTATAGTATCTAGATAGGAATGTATTACTTTTAAAAACCAAATAATTTCTTCATCAACAACACTTTTGGATGTTCTTATATACCTATCCTCAAAATCTATCATATGTTTATTTTCCCTAATTTATTTTTTTATTTAATCTAGTTCTAAACTTTTCTACTAAACGTGCTCTGATACCAACTGTATAGACCCATACCCCAGTATCCTATAGTTGATTGTTACTTTATCACATATCTTATAGATATAGGAGATCACATCCCAATGATCTGAATGGTTTATTAGTCTTATAAAACTAGATAAAAACATTAATCTAACATTACAATTGAAAATATAAAATAAAACATATTATTTTTTTTGAGTGATTCATTATTTTCTTCTAACATAACCCTACATTTCAATTATAATACACTTCAAATAATCATGGGGAAAGGAAACATAATAAAGAGGTGAGTTTTATTTATCTGTAATTTTATGCATATAGTAGAATCTATCATGAATAAATAAGGTATAATCTATATGATAAGGAAAATAAATGAAACACATACCATTCAATGAATTACTTGAGTATAAAATTGAAGGAATAAATAATAATCAAATAAAGCCATAAAAATAATCACATGAGCTTGAAACATAACCATTGATCTTATATCTAATAAAATATTCACATCTAACATCAATAACTAATATATTAATGATGTAATTAATAATATTTGATGTCAAAACCATACCATCAAGTCCTTGTTCCAAGACATCTTACTCAAATTGGTAAGGCCTCAGCAAAAATAACCAAGCAAGTTTGTCTCATGAGACCAACCACTGAATCGAGGGGCCATAGTGGGACCCTCATGTCACTTACTGAGTAAAATACATTCATCATATGAAAGTGATGAAATATAATCATCATAAACATTTGTATTGAAAAACTACCATACAAAAATTTAGTAGTTACCCCAATCAACAAACATAATCAGAAACCATCCAAAGTAATATGAATGGTATCAACATAGTAAATCACTAGTCAAACTAATCATAAACCATTAGAAGAAATAAAAAATATTATATTATTACAATGTATACTCAATATATAATATATAGAATAAGACTTGTTGATTTTGAAGAATAGAAATTCCATAAAGAGATCACTAAAAACCTTCGTGAGAAAAATAACCATTCCACTTTGAAAATACCCTTTTTAAAATTAAAATTTCACAAAATATTGTAAAAATAAAATTCTATAAAAATAACCGTTGAAAAATATAAATTATTATTTAAATCATTGATTGGTCATGAAGGAAGTAAATTTTACTCATACCGTACATTTTAAAACAAATATTCCTTGCACATTTTTTAAGAAAAGATAAAAAGTACCTTATTCAAAAAATGATATGAAGATTAATTTTTTTAAAAAAATATGGAAAAACTAAAAAAATTGGTAAAAAATTCCTTAACACATCATTCATATAATGTTAAAATTTTATTTAAAACCTTTTTAGAGGATATGGATACGAAATTAAATGTTATTTCAATCTAAGAGATAAATGAGGTCAGTTTTCTATAAAAACATTCTTGTGGGCTCTTTTGTTCTTAAAGCGAGGAAAGAAGTGGAAAACATGTAATCTATAGAAATATACTAAGGAGAATAAAATTTATGAATTTATTTAATTATTTACAATAATACTTAATCATTTTAAGCTTAATCATGAACAATCCTAATAAAAATAAGATTGTAACATAATCCTTTAACAATTTGGTAACTTATGAATCATAAGCCTCATGAAAGAAATAAATTCAAATAAAATTTTAAAAAAAACAAATATAAATGTTTTAAAGATAAAAAATATTTAATGGGTAGTATATACACCACATAAATTAACTGATTGGTGAATATGGAATGTATCTCATGGAAGTAAAAAATAGAGACGAGAAACTCTTACCATAGGTCCGACTTCCTTCATATGAGATCATACCTCCAATATAATAAATATTGAATTATTATAAATATATTAAACAAATATTATGATATATTTCATACCATTTGTGATTTTATTATAGAATTTTAGGACACTTATATCAATATTTCTTTGTTAAAATCACTATTTTGGGTGATAATTGTTTCGTATTTTATATATGTTTTAGTCTGGTGGTTTTTGTCCTTTTATTTTAATCGTGGTCCCATCATATAAATAATGTTAAAAAATTATATAAATATCATATATAATCATTAATTAAGTATTTATAATTTTCCCTAAAATATAGATATGGGAAAATAAGTGCATCCTTAATGGAGATGGTAGGTCGTACGTACACATGAACATTATTTTTATTTTTCGGACATATGGAATGTAAAAATAAGATAAATAATGTTTCATAATTAAATAATCATTAAAAATAAAATATTTCATTTATATTAGTTAAATATATCCTTACTACCATTTATTTCAAAATAAAATAAAAAACATTTCACATCACTACTTGGAGGTGGTAGTCCACACATACGCTTGAGCGAGGCTATTATTTTCAATGGGTTATAAGGTAAGAAAATATATATGATATTATAATTATAGAATTATATTAAAGTCATAAATATCATATAAACAAGTTAAATTCATCATCAAATCTAGTTGTGAGAGTCGGTGATGGAAAACAAATTTCAATGGTTCGTAAGGTGGTAGTTCGTCGTACAAATGATCGACAATTTCATTTCCCATTTGATAGAAGTGGTGATAGATATAGGTTATTCCATCAACATAATAAAAAATAATTATATTTTATTCACTGGTATTATTATATTTTAATTATTAATACATGAATGAATTTTGTAAGAGAAGAAGTAAAAATGGAAAAGTTTACTGAAGATAATTACCTTCTCTTAGAAAACCCTCCTTTGAATCTCTTATTAAAGACCCAAGATATGGTCTTTTGGGAAGAAAAAAAGATATATAATATGTTTAAGGATGTTGGGGAGAGATGTTTTTTTTAAAAACTATCAATATTTATGGCTCTAAATGTGTGAATTAGTGAGGGTAGGAGGTTCTCTTTTATAAGTGGGGAATGGGGACATTCTTTGAAACCACTTGGGAATTTCCTAAAACAATAAAAAATGATAACGTTATCCCAAGAAATATGCTTCCAAATGACATTAGGTTTGAATTTTGGATAGTTTAAGGATGAAATATGTTCATAAAATCGTATTTAGAAATTTTTTATTGGTAAAAATACCCATATATTTTCATTTAATCACCTGATGAACCAGTTTAAATCTTAACTGTAGTAATTAATATTTACTATTTTTACTATTAATTAGGAAAAAATTAATTTTAAATAATTAGATTATATTAATTATGACGATTCAAAATATGGAATAAAATTATTTTATTTTAAATTGAAATAAGTGTAAAATTGTAACTTAAAATTAAACCCACAAACGTGATGAAAATATGGTTTCTTAAAGATAAAATTTTCATAAGTATAGAAACTTTTAATATTGAAATTCAAAATGAAATCAATTTTAGTTATTTAAATATTATTTATTATAATATAATTTTACTAATTTTACTTTTGGAACAATTTTAAGTAAATATTAAGAATTTAAAATCTTTAAATGAAAAGGTATATATCAATAATAACCATTATTTTTCACTATTCTTTGAAAAAATAATTCTTTCAAAAAATTATCAACAATACAGTCTATGATTATTTTGTATTATTATTATAAAAATGATGTCCATTTTTTAAAATAAATTTAATAAAATTGGTATGACTTAATTTAAAATTATATACACAAATCATTGGGAAACAACCTTTTAGAAAAAATTTAGTCTTTTAGAAAACATTTCTTTTTCTCTCAAATGATTCTTATTTTATATATAATCAATAAGTAAATATTTAATTTATTTTTTATCATTTTAAACCATATAATTTTTATAATTTAATACTTCTTATTCATACACACCTATTTAATGGCTTGGTTATAGTGGTTTAATATATTACAGTTCATTTAGACTTAGGGTTGTGTGTATTGCAAGCTATCGAAGAGATTAAATTTAAAGAAATATATTTCATGGGTTAGCTAAGCTCAGTGTTGCATCTCACATACACTATCGAACACAATGTTCTTCTCTTAAAATATTGGGGTGTTACACTATGCCTTTGACCTTATAATCAACCTTAAACTTATAAAACTTAAATTATCCTTAATTGATAAAAAAAATAATCTCTAAAGATATATATACCCATCATTGATACCAATTACAGTAGTCTAGACCAATACACTCCAATATAGTTCTAAAAGACATACTCTTTACATAATGTATTTGATACCAACTCAAGTGACCCAATTTTTACCTTTTATGACTATAACATCAAAGAAAAAATTGAGATACTTATATACCAAAGGTCATTTTAGGTTTAAATATTTAAAAAATTGGGAAAAATATCTAATGAACAAGGCTCGTGCCTTTCCTTTTCGATTGAAATTTTTTCTATTATACCTAGATTTACTTATTCCATAATAATCCTTCGTCATTTCCCAAATAATTATCCACACATGACCCCCTTTTATATATATCATTTGAATTAATATTCTTTATAACCTATGTAAATGAAGACATAAGAAAGCGTGAGATAAAATTCTTAGTGAGGAAAAGTGTACAATGGAAGCTTTCATAGAAAAAATAAGACATGATTAATATGGTGGATATAAAAAATAATATAATATTTCATATAAAAAATATTATGTAATGAGAATAATACATGGATGATATAATAAAATAAATAATCACATGGATAAGAATAACTGGTTTCATAATGATAGAATACCCAATGCTGAATATCATAATATTACTATCAGGAACTCGTTCAAAGAAATTATATATCAATAGGTATGTCATATTCCAAATACCCAATAATGTTTTCCTTATGAGAGATACTGATGCATTTATGGGATATCTAATAGAATCTCCCTTGCATCACTTACTAAGTTCAATTCATTCATCTTGTGGAAGAAATAATTAACAATATAATACATTATCAACATTACTTAGTATCAAATATTTTTGAAAACATATGTCTTTATTACACATTAATTCATGATTTATTAAATAACAACACATATTTTACAACATATAAGATCGATAAGTCTATTGACTTTGGGTAATTAGGTACATTACATTACAGATTAAAAATAGGTGGAACATTGAAATTATTGAAACCTTCCTTAACAAGATCATAATATTCCACCGTTCTTAAAACTAGATAGGATAAAAAGGGGACATACATAAGAAAGGGGTGATATATAAATCCAATTAATGGAATAAACATTACATAACATAAAGAAATTATTATATTTTAGAAAACATTCATTTCAATGGGACATAAAATGGGTGAGAATCACAAACATTAATAAAGTGGCATGATATAACATGATAACATAAAGGCATCATGGGAAAGTGGAAATGACATTAAACATAATACCATAAGCATAGGTCAAGGCTAACTTCCAAGATGTCATTACATGATGGAAAAAGTCCCATAATTGATCATTTTCACTCCATGATCCCATACATAGTGTCTCAAGGGACTAAAACATTACCCAAATAATTGGAGCACTATAAAATCCAAGGTAAACACATCACTATAGTATTATGTACATGCATAAGTATGGAACATGGATCATTAAAAATAGGATCATATTTTATCACATTTAATTCCATGATAGAGTAGTGTTGAAAACATACATGGATTACCCAATCAAATAATAATGGATATATCTTGGTGAATATCCTTGAGTGGAAATAATGTTGGTATTCACAAAATAATGGTTTGGCAAGGAAAAATCATAGTGAAATTTTGGAAGCATAAAGGTAGTACTTAAAGATTAATAAAACGGTTTAAAAATTGTTCCATCATCATTTGAACATAAATGGATAGTAATAGGTATGTGTAAAAACATATCCCAACATTAGGAATGATAAATAAAATGCATGAAATTAAGAATATGCTTGAATAAAAAGGATAAGGAAATGATCCCCTACCTAGAGATGGTGAATCTAAAAGCTTAGGAGGAGATTCTTGAGAGAATGGGAGAACCTTTAAAGGACTCTAGAGAAGGAAGGTAAGATTATGGACATGCTCCAAGGTTTTTGAGTGAAGGGTAAGGGGACCTTGGGTGTGTTTATATCGAAAAAGAGTGGTAAGTTATTTATTATTTCTCAAAATTAGGTTTTGGGATCTATATAATAAATTATTCGAAAACAGAAACTTTACCATGGTTTTTTCCCATGGTTTCTACCAAATTGGAGAGGCTTCATTTATTTTATAATTACAATGTCCTAAATCCATAAAATATTACCCTTGGTGATGTGTAAGTGATTCATTTTCATAAATAAAAGATTTTAAAACCCTAAAGTATAATATAGGTTTTTTAGGATTTGTTAAGGGTTTATAAAATTAATAAAATATCCTCAAAATCACATTATTTTAAAGGGGAAAATATATTTCTCATGTGTACCCTTTATAAAATTTATTACATCACTTTTGAGACATTATGATGTCATAATACACATTGTATATTTATACCGTATTTAATTTTTATACAAAAAACTGACAATCTCATAAAATTATGAAAAATTAACCATTGGATAATTTTTATGTGCTGATTCCAAAAATTATAGTTATATTGAAAAGATAATGTTATAAATATGTGAATTTTTTACTTTTAAAAAAATAATTCATATTTATTGTAAAATTATTTGTTTTTTGGCAATAACAGTTATCAAACCCTTATAAAAAATTAAATTTGACTTCATAAAATTTAAAATATCATTTATATTTAATAAAAATAATTAATTTTATTATTTTAATAAAATATCATTTATTTTCAAAAATCATTAATTCATCAAAAAGGAATTCCTTAATTGAAATTGAATATTAAACAAAAATATAATTTGAGTTTTATCATATCAAAATAAAAGTAATTTATAATTTAATAATAATAATAAGTAGATATAATCATTTTTCTATTAAAAATACCATATATATATTTATATTATTAGGGTATTGATACATATTCCATTTTTAGACAAGAAAGTTCACTTAGGGTAAGGTTCGTGATGGTGAAATTTTCATGGGGTGGTTCAATGTATATGATTTGGGTCATGATCATGATGATCATGAAATTCTCCCAAAAATGGTTTTGATCATTATTTACTCATTGGATCTAAGAATGGTCTTGGAAAGGGAAAAGTATAGTGATGTTATCCCTCTCATAAGCTCCAACAAATGGGATTCATAGGGTATGGTCCTACTAGTTGGGGAAATCACTTCCTTTGTAAGTGACAAATGGATTTATCAAAACCCTATATTTATAATAATCATACGATCACTATTAAATGGATATATTATCCAATGTTATGATTCATAATGTTATTTTTAAATCTAATAGGATATAAATAAAAAAAATAAATGATTATTCTTTCTATAACCATAATATATACCAAGGAATATAATTCAATCATAAATGGAATTTTATATAAAAATGTTTGGGTCATTATAATCATCCTACCTTCAAAAAAATCTAGATAAAATTTTATTTCAGACACTAAAATAGATGGTGGTAATTGTTTTTCACCGCCTACTCTATTCACCATGTCACTTCCTAAAACTTGTGGTTTCTCTGTATCACTTTGATCAGTTACATTGAATTATTTCATAGAACTTTGTCTATATTATCTAATATCGTCACTAGATTCTCCTCATATGAAATATCATTATCTAATGATACTACTTCTAGATTTAGTTCATGTAATGGGTATGGTATGTACTTCCTTGAGAGGGATACATGGAACACATAATGTACATGAGATTGGTTAGTTGGGTTTTCTAGTCAATAAGACACCACTCTGATGTGATCTAGGATCTCAAAGGGACAAACGTATATTGGACTAATCTTTCCTATCCTCAAAAATCTCATGAATTTATTCCATGGATATATCTAGAAAAATACCTTTTCTCTAACCTCAAACTCCAGGTATTTTTGTTGATTTTTATAATATCACTTTTATTGATTCTGAGTAGCCCTGAGGTGGTACGAAATTCTATTGGCCTTTTCCACCATTTCTTCAACCATTTCAAGACCTAGTAGTTTGTTTACACCAACATCATCCCAACATGTAGTTATTCTACACCACTTCCCATAAAGGACTTCATAGGGATCCATTTGGATTATAGAGTGTAAACTATTATTGTTTGCAAACTCAACCAGTGGAATATGTCGATCATATCCTTCAATGAAGTTCATTGAGAATGCTCTCAACATGTCCTCGAGTGTCTGGATGAACCTCTCATATTGGACATGAGTTTGTGGTTTATAAGCAGTATTTAAATTCCACTTAGTATTCAGAGCATTTTTAGACTCTTCTAGAAGTGTGGATGAAAATTTTGGTTCTTAATTATATATAATCGATATTGATGTTTGATCTAGCTTCACCACTTCTCGGATGTATATCCTTAGATGTTTATCGAGTGAGGAGACCTCTTTGATTACAATGACGTAAGATATTTTTGAAATATGATCCACCACAACCCATATTTCATTATTTCTTCTTGATTTATTTGGAAGACCAAGGAAAAATTCCATTGTTACGGGTAATGGTTGAATCAACCCCTTGGATTTTTTTTTATTTTAGCCTTCATTTTCTGACATACAAGACACCTTTATATATATTCTATGATGTCCTTCTTAATAAGGTCCCAAAAATAGTTCTCCCAGATATCTCAATACATCTTTATTCTCCCTGTATGGATAGAGAAGGTCAAGTTGTGAGCATCATCTGATATATCCTTTAATTCGTGATTTTATGGTACATGAATTCATGAACCAAATATAACAACTCCTTCATCATTAATTCTGAACTCTTAGTATTTCACTTTTCCAATAGCTTCCACCTTCTTCTAAATTTCCACATCATCTCTTTAGGGCATCTTTTATCTTCTCTATAAGGGGTGATTGAGAAATCATTTGTGAACATATTGATTATGTTCCTTCTTTTATGATTCCCATTTAAATTTTTTTCAAGCGTAAGAATATTGGATCCTTCTCAATTCTCATCAATGAAATTTTTTTTGAATCCTCTATACTTAGAGTTTTTTTAACTATGTTTTCTTTAATAGGATGGTATTGGATTGATTAGTTATAGAAATTTATCAGATCAAACCATCTTCATGGGTGTATATTCATCTCCTTCTAGGTGAATATATAATTTAGGATATTATGATCCACATATATTCCACACTACTACCCATAGAGATAATTTCTCTATGTTTTAAAGATGAATATTAATGCATCCAACTCCAAATCATGTGTTATGTAGTTCTATTCATGGTCTTTTAATTTCCCTGAGGAATAGTCTATCACTTTTTTATTCTTCATTAGTACATAGCCCAATACAATTTTTAAAGCATCATTGTATAAAACAAAAAAAAATTCCAACTTGTGGGTAGTGTCAGTATAGTTGAAGTAATAAGCCTATTTTCCAACTCCTTGAAGCTCTCGTTGTATTTATTATTCCAACAAAACCTGACTCCATTTTAATTTATCTTGGATATAGGGTTTGAAAATCATGATTAATTTATTATAAATCAATGATAATACCATCAAATCCAAGGGAAATATAGATATCTGTCATAGATATTGGCCTCATCCATCATTCAATTGGAACTATTATTGATGGGTCCATAGATATCCCTTTTTAGTGATAAAATTCCTTAATAATGAGACTTCATTCAACTAGAACTCACATTCCATATAATTTTCATCAAAATTATCTTTTTGTACAGTCTTTATCATAGTTATTAGATTCTCCTCATGATCCTCTTTTATTTTGGAGTACATTAGAATATTGTCTATAGAGACTACCACAAATTTTTTGAGGTAATATCTAAAGTCTCTATTCATCAAGTCCATGAAAATCCCTATTGAATTAGTGAATCTAAATGGTATTACTATGAAATCATAGTACCCATACCTTCTATGAAAGTACCCTTGGGAATATCCTCCAACATCACCCTTACATGATAATTCCCCAAAAAAAGATCCAACTTGGGGATGTATTGGCCTCCATGAAGTTGATCAAACATGTCCTCAATCTATGGTATATGATACTTGTTCTTAATCCTGATATTGTTAAGCTCATAATAATCAATGAAAAGGTTCAATTACCCATCCTTCTACATTATAAAGAGGACCGGTGAACCACACGGTGAAGCACTTGGGCTTATGAACCCTTTATCCATATTATCCTATAGTTGTTTCTTTAGCTCCTCATGTTCCACAATAGTCATTCTATATAGAGTCTTATATAATAAAAACTCCCCGGGTATGAGATCGATGGAAAGTTTAACCACTCGGCTAGGAGGTTGACTAAGAAAATATTTGGGAAACACGTCATCATATTTTCTCACAAGAGTCATGTCTTTAAGGATGATATTTTCTTTAGACCCAATAATTTTATCTAGATACACATTCTTATAGAGAAATAATACCATTTCATGAGATTTTGGGACTAAAGAATATTCATCCTCTTCCTTGTAATTGTACAGAATCAGAGAAAAATTCATGAAATGGAGAGTGATTTCATTATTGTGGAACTTTATGTTGGATATATGTAAATAAGGCCAATACATACCTATAATTGCATCAAATTACACTAAAGGGAGTTTCCTAAGTGTTTATGGGATGTTTAGCCCATAAATTTTGATAGTGGAGGATTTATTTTATTATTATGTAATAATTAACCCATTTTCTACTGTCATTGATACCTATACATCCATTCTTTGTGGTGGTGTTTGAATAATTCAATTAAACATGAATGAAATGAAGGAATTCATAGAACCATGGATGATGACCCTACCTTTCAATTTTTGACTTTGGTTCTAACCATTTAATTTATCCAAAATAGACTTATTGATGATAATTTTAAAACTGTTAAACATTTAAATAAGAATTCAATAACATTAAAGGGATAAATTATTAATGACATTTATTTCATTAAATTATGAATTTATACGCTTTATTCTATGTTATCCATGATCTATTTCTTGACACTGACTCTTATAAGAATTTTTTCCTCAATAATGGTTCGTAATGAGCTTCTGAATTTACTAAATCATATCCACTATGAGTGTCAAACCAACTGTGCAGAAAGGCCCATTTTTTTGCACCGATTCTCGATTAAGTCTAGATCAATATGGTGTTTTTGGGTGTTACCCCTAGGTTTATCTACTCCAAACCCAAATCCACATGTAGTATCTAGAAACTCATGTATTTTCTTAGAAACCACTTACTCTATACATTACCAAAATATAGTGATGTATTCTTATGTTTAGTATTATCCCTAAGAATTTTTCTAGAGTTTTCTAATACTAATCCTGAAAATAAAAAAAATTTCCATTGATACAAACTATGATAGGCCTTTTCTTTAATACACATTAATTCATGATTTATTACATATGAAAACACATATTATAACACATAATATCAAGAAGTCTAATGTATTTGGGTAACTAGATACATTACATTACAACTCAAAAATAGGTTTGAAATGATCATTATTGAAAACTTCCTTAACATTCTCATAATATTCCATCGTTCTTAAAACTATATGGGATAACCTAGGGACATACATTAGAAAGGGGTTATCTATAAAGTACAATAATAGAGTAAACATGTAATCACATAAATAAAGTATTAACTATTATAAAATAGTTATTTAAATGGGATATAAAAGGGGTTAGAATCATATAAATGAACAAAGATGCATGATATAGCATGATATCATAAATAAAACATGATAAAGTGGTAACATATTTAAACATGACATCATAATCATAGGTCAAGGATAACTTCCAAGACAAAATAACATGGTGGAAAAAGTACCATAATTAATTAGCATAACTGATTAATCCCATACATGATGTCTCATGAGATTAAAACATTACCCAATGCATTTAAATGTTATATAATTTTATATGCACTCATCACTTTTATATCATGTACATGCATAAGTGTTCCAAATAGATCATTCAACATAGGATAATATTTCATCACATTTAATTCCATGACTGAGGAGTGTGGAATAGTATTGGGTCCTAAAAACTCTACAAAGGGAAAGAAAAATCTTGCACAAATTAGATGAATAAATAAGACTTGGGTATGATTGAAAACATAAGAATAAGACTAAAGAAATCAAATTTGGAAAATAACCAATTTTTTCGAAGTACTAATTTCTAATAATGGTATGCAGATGGCATTTCTTGAGAACCGAACAGTACACATATATCCCACGAAATGATGGCTATGATACATTGGCTAACAAACCACTCCGTTTGAGGAATAAATTAAGAACGGAACTACGAATCCAAAAACCACGTTGTTGGAGGAATGTAGTTGGATAAATTCCACTAATGAACCACATCCCAAAAAATAGTGTCATTGGAGAAAACATGATGGAGAGGTGTTCCCTAATACACGATCTCTACAAACTCAATTCATAGACGAGGTGAAGATGGAAGTGTCCTGCAAATTTTGTCGTTCACGAGATCAAGGCTGTGATTTTCACTACTGAAAACCGTAGTCCCGCAAACCTTATCCCCACTAACCTCATCCCCACAAACCTCAGTTAACCGAGTCATCCGTAGGCTGAGAAATTTCTTCATGGGATTCCTCAAATGGTTCGGCATGACCCAAAGATATAGCTTTCCCAGTACTCTATATAAGGGACCATAAGTGGAACTGAGAGGAGGAAGATTTTTGGATAGAACATGGATTTTATGGATGGAATACTTAAAAGGAAAATGATATATGAAGTATGGAAGCATGAATGGTTTATATGAGGTATAAATACGCCACAAACCATAAAAAGATGGAAGGATAATAATATGGGAAAAACTGCAAGCCTAATTGAAGAACCAGGAAGCATACTCCCACTGCAGATGAACTTCTTAAAAACTGAAAGACTAATGTCCCATTTTTAATCTGGTGTGCCACATATCACATCTCTATATAGAAGAAACCCATCCCAACGTAGTGATCTGCTACATAGATGGACTCCATCGCCATGTAACACCATAGTATTCGGACGAGACCCTAGGCCACATACCACTATGGTGCACAAACCATATCGAGGTTCGCATACCACTATGGTACACAGAACACACCCAATTACACCTACCACCTTAGTACACAAACATCATCTAGGTTTTCATACCACCTCGGAACACAAATGACCCCTCCTTCCTACATAGTAGTACGCTATGCGGAGGGTACCCCACCTTGCATCAACAAGTGGTATGCAGAATGGGGTTCCTTCAGAATTTCAGCCTTTTGGTCCCAATAATGACCCTATGTTTCCATCCAATTCACCAAATCCCCTCTACTAACTAGTTCATTGGAGTCAAGCCAAAGCCTCTTCTAAAGTCACCGGCCCCGTATGATAAAACTGTCAGGCACATCATCATGTCCTTTTGAGTTTACATAACCATTGTAAGTGGAGTCTTGAGGGTAATCCTCACAAGCATTTGGGAAAATATAATTATTTAAGTTTACATTCCCATGGTAACCTGAGGCCCAACCTCAGAATACTCCGATGAACCTCCTCATTCTAGGGATCAAGGGTAATCACTATGATTTCCATTCAATGAGGGATAGTGAAACTCCAAATGGATCATGCCTTTTTTTCCCTTAAACAAGAAGAAATGCTTATAACCTTTCCCAGAACTCATTTTAGGGTACTCTCCCAAAGGTATGCCACTAACCCTTCAATGGGAGGTGGCACTCTTTTTCTTCTTAGGCTCAGCTCAATACATGTCTAGATAGACTTCCAAATTTGACTATCCTAGGTATCAATATGGGAGAGGATGTTTCCATAATCAAAGCCCCCGCCCCTTCTCTCTCACCCTTTGGTCTCTAGTACCATCTATCAGTAGATGAATTGGGATGTGGGATCTCTAGACCCACTGCCTCCTCTTGTTTCTCACACTGAGCATGACTCACGTGGGATTAGAGGTTCATTGGGATCATGACATTCACATATCCTCAAAACATGGGAATCCTCCTAGGTGTAATCCCCAAAAAAACTACAAATATTCATGACTTGAGATCCTCCCCAAGATTCCAATGATAGGGGTCTCCTCCAATGTATAACTCCAAACTAAATGAACTATGAGAACTCTAATTCTTGCTCTAACCAGGATACATAGGACACATGTCTGAAGGCCCGATCTCAAATAGGCCTTCTCTATAGTGTAAGTCCCAACCATATCCCCTCATGTGGGCCACTTAAGTATAAGTCCTAAGCAAAATATTTACTTGGAATCTTCTACCTGGATGTCCTCACCAAATGATGTTAAACTGCATGGGTGACTCTATGTCACACAAACATAAAAGGTGATGTGTCCCATAAAGCAGCACCAAACTATGTGGGTTTTGATTCCCCGCATGAGGATACATAGGAATTCCATATTATGGGTTAAATCCCGTTATCTAAGTAACTTCCGTACCCCTGGATGAAAATAAAATCTAGAGCGCCTCATCATATGGCTTAAAATAGCATGGTCTCAATAATTCCTGACTCGTGAGTATATATGGTTAATCATGAAACCCATAGTTAACCAATGGACACATTCTTGGGAAATAACCATGGATTCACAAACATATGAACATTGAATAGATCTATACTAGAGTCCTAGAGTAGGCAATAATTCCCCCCAAAAGGGTGTGATGAGCCCAACCTCCCATCCTCTCAACTAGTGGAGACCTTAAGTATCATTGGATAAATAATCAAATAGGCCCATGACTTAGGAAATTATGTCCATGAAACATGGATAAAAGGGTTGTTGGGTGTTTTTAGATCCATTAATAACCCCATTGGAGAACATCCAATGACATCGTACATGGAGCAGACTGATTTCACACATACTCAACCCCCCTACAATCTCCTGTTGGGACCATTCAACTATGGAAGCTCCTTCACAATACAAGCAGGACACAGTGCCCGGTCCCGGTGTGACCATCTCACCCACAAAAAGGGTAATCATGTGAATAGGGATGAAATGAAATGGTAAAACTGGCATGAAACTATATAGTAGTGCGTAGTTAGCTGTTATCCGTAGGACCTTTTTTTGCCTTGGTATGATACGAATCAGGACAAAACAAAAATGGTGAACCTGACGTTAATCCTTAACCAAGGTAGTGGGCCACCCCACCTCATACCCCTTTCACATTCAAAAGGAAGAGGGATGAGAAATACTACAAATCATGCATGTGATCATGAGATGTTACCTTTATTGGGTTTATTTTTTTATGCTTATTACATGTGGGGAAAGTTTCACATAGTTCTCTTCGATCTAAATTGCATCTCGAAAACTTTCTCAGACACGTGCATCAGTATTCGCACAGGTGACCGGATCCCCAAAGAACAAGACTCTGTCATCTACCCAGCATCTTAAATGCTTGGTTTTAAATATGATAACCAATGAGTACCACCAAAGTGGAGCACTCCCAATAGTGGAGGCTGCAAGGAAGGCCCTTCAATTGGTCAAAGCTCTCCAACCGCCTCTTTAACCGGAGTCGACAACCCAGCATAGGACGACCCCATTGTCCATATCCAAACACTTCATAAGCCTATCCAAAAAGGGTGGAAATGAGTACCTCCCTTATCACAGGGGGCTAGATGAAGTTGATGTTGATGAATTCATCCCAATTGCATAGGAACCCCACTCAAGGGATCCTGCCAGAGGACGTCACCACCAGCGATGTGCAACCCAATATCCTCGTTCTAAAGAGGATTCCATGCTGAGGTCACCTACTGAAGTTCAATGGACAGGGCCCCCTCGGGCTTCCCAAAGAGGGAGAAAAAATCATAATCAGGAGATGGATATCACCCTGGTTCCTGAGGAAGAGGTCCTCCACACAAACACGGTGGCATATAATGGATAGGAATACAATTATTCCCCTTCTACTGAATATCTCCATGGAAATACGGTGGCAATATACAAGTAGACGCATATCCCCACTCACTCATATTAAGCCCACCACAGAAATTGGTTGGCATAATACCAAAAAAATTTCATTCCTGTTGGTTCTCTTCGGTCCTGCCATGCAAACGGAGCATCAAATTATAGGTAGATGAAAATATCTACTAATGTGCAAGAAGCCCGTTATCCAAATAGGATGAAACCCAGCTATATGTAAGAAAAAATACCTACCGATTCACACCAATCCCTCCAATCAAGTTGGGAGGAAAACCATGGGTAGTCATATAACACTACTGATGCATATTAAACCCACCTGCTAAATTTGGTGGCAAGAAAATATGAGAAGATTCAAATTTATATGGATGGAAATCAAGCCTGTGAGACAAATAAAGTAGAAAAAGAGTAGATTCAAATTACTACTCGCAAATATAATGTACACCAGTAAAATATGGTGGAAACTAGAGAAAATAGTTCACATATCCCAGCTAGTCCTGCATAGACTCATTCCTCTGCCCTAACAGAGGAGAACTGCCAGTACCAACTAGAAACTCATGGTCGAACAAAGCAGACACAAACTCCTACTTTGACATCATAATGGGAATTTATAACTTTTCCATTCGAAGACATATCACATAAAATCCAATCGATGATGGAGGATTAGATATCAATACTAGACCATATCCTCCAAACTTTTCATGACGCCATTGTGTTAGTGGAAAATACGAGGAGTCAGAACCATTACTCAATCTCCCCGAGCGGGTGATTCATCCAAAAATTCAGATAATCACCCCAGAGCAGACCTACGTCCCTACTCCAGTCCAAGAGGGTCAACATCCATATTTCATTATACAAGGACAACTAAATCGGGAATAAATACTCATTCTAACTGGGGGATACCAGTCCAATATGGTGGTCACTCTAAGGTAAGCATATATCCCTACCAGAACTCAAGATGTTCGTTGTCATATCCTGGTGACATCACTGGATCCAATTAGAAAGGTACCCATATATAAAGGCCATTACCAATAGAATGCCGCCCCATTTTCCCATAAGAGAGCACAAAAAAATGAAACACATCAAAGGAAACTGAAAAATGAAGAGCACACTCATGATTCTACTCTAATGGAGGTTGTAGTTCTTAACACCATCAAACATCTATCAATAGATTCTCATGTTCCTATCAATCCATTACCAAATAATGGAAGCATTAGTAGCATTTGCAAAGGTGCTCCCCACAATTTCGCTACCAGTAGCTCTCAAAGTCCTCCTCAAAGCACCCATGAAGGCTTACTCAGTGGGCTAGAAATGAACGATCATGAGAGCATATCTCCTGATGAGTGTTAGGGTATCCCTCCCTTTGACCAGAATATTGTTCAGCAATAAGGACATCCCCTAGCTATAGTCCACCCTGATAGTCCTCCCTAGTGTATACGCTATAGAAATTTTTCTCCCTGTAGTCGGACGTTAAGTTGTGATGGTAGTCCGCTCCAAGATGGTAGTTTCTATGATGGCCCTCCCCACAGCAACATCAAGCAACGATATGTTCCTACACTCATTGAGTATATATTGAAGGCCATCCCCAAAATGTACACTATACATACTCTCCCTGTAGGTAGAGCTATGATGGTAATTCTCTTCATGATAGCAGTCATTGTGAAGGCCCTCCCCTCAATGACGCTAATCAATAAGATGGTCCTCCCCTTGATGTGGTTCTCCATGAAGGTCCTCCCTAGAGCATGCACCATATAATTCCTCTCTATGGATAGAAACTAAGCTGTGATTGTATTCCTCACCATCACGGCATTGACTACGAAGGTCCTCCCCATAGTTAAATTTTATGTCGGTGAGAAGGTTCTCCCTTCATTACGTCATATGAGAGAAAGCCCTCATATGCCAAGGTGCTTATAGAAATGGCGTGAGAGAAACTGGATACTCATTACATGACAAGTGTTCCCTTTCTCAACTAGAGGGAGGATCAGGGCTATGCCCATCTTCTAAGCCACCCGCATACCATTCACATGCCAATGAGACTCCCAATATTCCCACTATTTGGAACAAAATCATTAAGGAGAATTCAATCCAAGAAGGTCAAGCAGAATAGTCCCTAGAATAAAAACAACAAGATATGTTGCTTGTGATAATAAAACCAACTAATGATGAAATACTAGTGATGTATTGGTCCACATAAACTTATTAGTTAAACATACTAAGAATGTTGTTAGAAGAATGTATGAATAACATTCGCAACAATATCTAGAAAACTCTCAGCCATATAAAAGAAAAAAATCCCTACGAAGGTTACATAGACCATTTTAATGTCATGGGAGAGATTCTCCATAAGATTGACCTATAAACCCTTCTATCTGTATAATTTCCATTATCAGAAATGTGAAAGAAGGACCTTGGGTTGGCATGTCTCCATGTGCTACATAAGGTGCACTACCTTATCAGCAACACCCCATCTACTGTCCAAATCTAGTGATGGGGAGAACATAGAGATCTATAATTCTCCCCACTTTCCATCCAGAAGAACCCTATAGAAGTGACATCCTACAATGTAATCATCCTCATATGGAAATCAAATGATGTCCCTGCTCAGGAAAGGTGAGATACTCAACAAGAACTAGCCTTGAGTAAGTCTCGAAAGCATCTGGCCCAACGAGAGAAAGCCATCAAGAATCTCCTGAACCAGGATGTCAAGAAATTCCAAAAGGACTTCCATATAAGGGAATAAAATAAATGAGAACTGATCATGTCCTTGGAAGTAAGTAATTCATGTGCATACCCAGCACCATATCCAGCACACACCCATAGGGGAATGCACGAGATCAAGAAGATGGAAATAGTAGTAGCAGCCACCGTAGTATGGGACCATCCCAAGCCCACTGGGTTGGGAAATTTTTAAACACAAAATGCTTCAGCAAGACTATAAAATCTGGGACATGGTATGTTAATAGAGGAATAGAATCAAACCCAGATCTTAAAGATGATGGAATTTTTACCTCAGATTCCCGCCCAACGGATGTTTGTCTTCTCCCATTTAGGGATAATGATGGATAGAGGGGTCAACCATTCCATATCGTCCCATGAATCACATCCCCTATGATGGATTCATACTAAAAGGTCATATTAGGTCTCCATTTAAGTCACTCTTTACCAATAAAACCAAAGAGTATCACAGACTTTCTGGGGAAGATCAAAAAAAGGATGTAAGAAGCTCTCCAACCATTCAGCACCTGGTACACCACCCCCAATGAGGTATGGATTGGGGAACATCATGGATATTTTACCCACAGACCTCACTAAAACGAATACAAATAATGAGAAAACAGAAGAAGAGGGTTCCTACACATAGAGGGTTCACACCGAGCCTAGAGGTGCTTACACCTGAAACTAAATAGTTGTCTTAAATTTGGGCACCCCATTAGTTAATATACCCCTACCACCCATGTGAATCTCCAACAAGTAAAATAATATGAGAAATATCTATGAACCACCTCCTCCTCCCCATTAATATTATTCCCCCATTCTTGAGGAGATATTCTCTTGATATGAGGATGAAATGAAATATATAAGGTGAATCAATTCTGAACTGATCCAAGAAAATTGTCATATCAGGTACATTCGCTAGGTAGAGCATCAAAAAATGCATTCATCGGAAGTAACTTACCTAACAGGATTATCCCAATAAATGAAGTAAAGTTAGAAACATCAGTAAAGGAAGCATTGGGACCATCATTCTACCTGAACACAATCCTACAAATATATCAATATTTCTCTCTATTAGGGAAGAAACCATAACAGATTCAAGTGAATCCACAGTGGATTCCCCCAACTAGGTATCTACCTCAAGTTCCAATAGTTCCTACACATCCAATCTTGAAACCTATTACACCCTCTCATGCTCAAGTCCAATAGGACATGCATAAAGGTCTCCTAAAATACCGTCAAGTTATTTACAACTCTAATTGAAGCAATGGAGAGTTGGTGTGCTTTAGTACAACCAGAATGGAAACCTTTCCCTGACTAGTTGAGAGACGTCCCACCTCTACCAAATCTCAGTAATCTCGTATTCCTAGTGTTTAATGGATCAGGGGACCTAGAGAAACATCTGATTCACTGCTCATCTTATTATGATCCCATAATGGGAACCCCATAGCAATAAGAAGTAGTAAATATTAGATGCTTCATTCAAACTCTATAAGGTCCATTATTTATGTGGTATACCAGTCTACCAGCTAATTCAATCATAGATTGGGAGGACCTTTAGTAGTAGTTTCTATTCTAGTTCAGTTCAACATCGCAAAATAAAATAGTTAGTGATCTCATGAACTTCAAATAACAAGAGAATGAGAGAGCCTTAGACTTCATTGCCATATGGAAAATGTCTGACCTACTCCTTCAATCAACCACTCCCCTAAGATGAGATTTCAGCCATGTGCATTGACTACCTCTATGATGATCTGTGAACACCACTTATTTTGGTGAAATATACAAGTGGGTTCCAGGATTTATCTTCCACCACTAAAATGATATAATATTTGTTGTAATTGACTAATCTTAAGTCCCGGTTAGCCCCAAAAACTGTAGTAAAAAAAGAGAAGGGAGAGCTGAAGCAGCTTCTATCACGCCTAAGCCACCTCCTACACCAACTACAGCTCTAAGGCCCCCACCAAACCATGTAGGGTCCTTTGGATGTCAGTATCCATGCTTTCTCAATAAATAAGATCAGAGGGTTCCAAAGGAAATCAATTTGAGGAATGTGTAGATAAAGTGTATTTATTCCGAGATGATCAAGTCAGTGGCTACGTCATAGCCACCATGAATTGCAACTTGCTTTAGCAACAAGAACAAAAGAGGGTTGATGAAGTAGGTCTTGATGACTAGCCAGATTACTTTCCCTTCCACTGGATATTGTGACACACCATCCACGAGTGTTTCATCTTCAAAGATCTCCTATAAAATATGAAATATTCCATACAAGTCAAGTTGGGACCACCACCAGCGCAAGTGGAATATGTTTCCACCATCGACCCAGATGAGGAGAGGGAGTGGAAAAAAGTTGTTAAAAAAATAAGAAAAAGTTAGATATTTGGTTTATTTCTAAAATACTCCACCAATATTAGGAAATAATCTAGGCACAGTTGAATTAACCAATTCTGCCTCCAACAGCTCCTAATGTAACAAAGTTTCCATCCTATGCCCCCCAATCCTCTAAAGGTCGAACACCCAAAAATCATCCCAATAAGAAGGGAGAAATTCAAGTGAAGGGAGATGAACTTACTCCAATTAAAAATTTGGATTTGACACTCAGATTTTATGACAAAAGATATAATGAAACAAGAACCGCCCAGCTAAACGGCACCATCAGGGGCATATGATAATGTAAGTTCATCATTATAAGAGGAGATGATTTTTGGCTTCGTCAGTGTAATCCACTTGATGGATCCCTCATCTGAAAATGAATATGGTTATCAACCAGAATTCTATGAATTAAATTAGTGGGGTAGAGGAAGAAACCAAAGAAGCCAGAGATATCAAGGGTGACACAGGCATGGTATAAATCAAGTTTATTGTTTCACCCATGTTCAAACCATCAGTGTTGCAGAAAACCATAGAGGGACCCTAAAATGAATCCAAAAGAGACAAGAAAATTCTCCTTCCCCCATGGGAATACATCCCGGTACTATCATCCTAGAGTATCCTCCAGAGGAAGAAGAGATGACTAATTTCCCACAGTAGGCGATCAAACCTTCCCAACCCAATCCACAAAGGATGGAAACTCCTTCAGCTCAGACCCCAAGGGTCGAACCATATTAATAAAATTCTCAATACCCTAAAGCATCTATGAAAGATCATCCCTGATATGGGAAGCGCTAGCCTTTAGATTAGATATATGACATTCTGAAATAGTTAGCTTCAGTACCAGCTAAGATATCAATAATGGATGCCTGAAATCTATCAAAAGATCTCATGGAAGCTCTCATAGAAGCTTTGTTAAGTCCTTAGGAGTTTGGAGCCGAAGTAAACACCACTGATGTATATAGAATAGAGACCAATCCAAGAGAATGCAATGTATTTATCTCCTTTATGGATCAAGATGAATACACCACCATGAAAGGGCACATCAAACCCTTATATGTGTCTGGAATAATAAATGGTGTCGATGTACAAAAAAAATTCATTCATAATGGATCTGGAGGTAATCTCATCCCACATTGTACACTTCATTGGATGGCTGACAATGAAGATGATATAACTCCCTACACCATGACCTTGTTGGACTATGAAAAATGCGAGTAGAAGTGGTTAGGCCAAATCAAGCTCAAAACCCAGTTCGGGGACCTTATAGATCATCCTTAATTTCTGATGGCCTGAAATAATATGGACTTCAATTCCCTTATAGGGAGGCCCTGGATGCATAATCACACATAAATCCACTCCTCATACCATCAGTGCCTGAAATATATGATTAATCGACAAAGGGAGTAATATATACTGATTTGGATCCATTCGACTTATCTAAATCATAGTATATTGATGAATGGTTCTATGAACCAAATGGGAAACAACCCTCAGCTGAAGAAATTGATTGGGTTGCTACCACAAATAGTATGGAAATAGTTCCCTCTAATCACCTCAAGCATCTCAAGGAGGAATATGTACTGCCCATTAATCAGATTGATGGAACAATTCCAAATTTAGATTCTTATTCAGTATTCGTCATGATTTTAGTTTCGGATTCCAAGCCTGATAATGTTGAAAGGCTCATTGACTCCCAAGATAATAGGGAAGGTTCAGATAAAAATTCCCTTGCACCATCATCAAAACCCCATGAAATCCTTACCACACCCACTGAGGTAGGAGGAAGTATCTATTCACTCAAAAATGATGAGGAAACTATTTTACCCCTCACTGTGTCTTCTCTAGAGAAGTCTCCACTGATGGCAAAGATATAAGAGGCAGTTTCACTTCCTAGACACCAAAATTATGACTCTTCCCTCAATTATGGAATGATCATCTCAAGAATTTTTTCCCCATCATAAGATGAAGAGGAAGATGAGGAGGATGTGGAGGAAGAAGAAGAAGAAGATCATAAGGATGCTCCTCTTACTTTTGAGGAAGGTTTCTCTACCACCATTTATGAACTCACAGAAATCAACATGGGTATGAAAGAAGGCCCGCGACCCACTCTGGTTAGTGTGGACATGCATTATAAATAGAAAGATGTATACGCCTCTTTCATAAAGAAGAATCAACATGTTTTCACCTAGAACTATAAAAAATGATATTTCTCATTCCCGAGGTGGCCACTCACCACTTGGGCCTGCCAGAAGATCATTGTACCTTCAAGCAAGCAGCCAGAAGGACACACCTGACCCATGATACCAAAATAGAGGATGAAATCAATAAGCTCCTCAGAGATAACTTCATTTGGGAGGTCCAATATCTCATATTCCTAGAAAACATTGTCCCATTCAAGAAGAAGAATAGGAATATCATAGTTTACATATATTTCAAGGACCTCAACTGGAACTTCCCCAAAGATGATTTCCTAGTCCCGATCATAGAATTTTTGATTGATGAAACTATCAGATATGAGGCTCTGTATTTCATGGAAATTTATTCAAGTTATAGTAAAATTCTGATAGACCAAGAAGATGATGAATACACCACGTTTAGATACACCTAGGGAGTATTTTTCTATTAGGTAATTCCCTTTTTTTGAAGAATGTCGGCGCCATATACCAATGCTACATTCATCACATATTCAAACCCTTCCTGAGAAAACATGTTGAATGATATGTGGATGATTTGTTGGTTAAGTGAAAATGGTGTTTAGACCACCTATTAGATCTTGAAACTATTTTTAGATAATTAAAACAACATAGTTTGAAAATGAACCCACTGAAATTTTCCTTCATCATTACCTCAGGGAAATTCTTTGGCTTTATTGTACGCCATCATGGCATCGAAGTCAACTGTGAGAAGAAAAAAGCAATCCTTGTCATGTCACCAACTCACAAACTTAATGAGTTTATAGGACTCCAGGGACACTTTGATTACATTAGGCACTTCATATTAAACCTCAAAGGAAAATGACTATCCTTCACCAGATTGATGAAGAATGGGGTAGAATATCATTGTACTGCTGATTGTCAGTAAGAATTCAACAATATCAAGAAATATCTATTGAGCCCACCAGTTATATTGTTTAATGTCTAAGGAATCCCACTCATTATATGCATAACCATCCTAGATCAATCCCTATGCATATTCTTGGCATAAAATAATGATGCCAGTAGGGAAAATTGTCTCTATTATCTCATTTGTACCATGATTTCTGCTGAGACTCGGTATTAAAATATTGAGAAGAGATGTCTGGAATTAATATTTATGGTTCATAAGTTGAGGAATTATCTATATGACCATGATGTCAACTTGGTCTCTCGTAGAAACCCTCTCAAGTATATTCTTGGTCATCCAATATTAACTGGGTGCCTGTCACGGTGGGTGGTCATCTTATCAAAGTTCGATATATGGTTCATACCCCTAAAGGCTGTCAAAGGTTAGGCATTAGTAGACTTCGTGGAAGAAAACCCCTCAATATAAGTGACTCCATTAGATGTTGAATTACCTGATGAATAAGGGTTCTTTGTTCAAGAGGATCCCCATAAATGGGAAATTTACATCAATGGTGCCTCCAGATATCTGACAGGAAAAAGAAATCCAAACCCCAAACTCAACAAAGTGGGGTTGAGAGCAATACTTGTATCCCTAGAAAATGAGGTCCTTCCTTATTCCTTCCTACTGTCAGAGTGGTGAAAAAGAATTAAGCAAAATATGAGTCCTTTATCGTAGGCCTAGAGATAACACTCCAAGTTCATGACAAACACTTGAAGATAAAAGGCAATTCAAAACTAGTCATCTAGTAAGTCAATGGTGAATTTTCTATCAAGAAAAATGATCAAATCCCTTTGATGAACTATGTTAAATAATATATGGCAGAATTCCTATCATATTTGACACTATCTTATGTCCCTTTATCGTAGAATTCATAATCCGATGCATTAGAAAATGTATCCACGACTCTAGTTGATCCATATTAGAATGAAAAGTTCATCAGAATTTCCCACTTCAAGATGGTTTTACCATATTTTATGGACAAGATAGAATAAATCAATGCGATCGGTCCCATATCTAAGACATATGGTCATACCTCTGACTTGATGGCCCCCATTGTGGACTATCTTCAAAAGGGAGAACTCCCACCAAATAGGGCTGGAAAGGAATAAATACGAATTAGATCGGTCAATTTCATGATATACGGTGGCACAAACTGATAAAATGATCTTTATAAGTGAGAACTTGATGGAGTCCTTATTAGGTTCATTGATTGAGGAGAGACCACTATCGTCATGAAAGAAGTACATGTCAGAAATTGTGGGGACACCAATCAACATCCAAACTCTACCATCAAATTTGAATGCTTAGGTACTATTATCACACCAAGATGTAGGACTATACTAATTTCAACTAAATGTGTCATTCCTATCAATTCCATGCCAATTTCATCCATCAACCCTTGGTGTTGATTCACAGAGATAAGTACTCCTATCAATTATCCACATGGGGAATGGACTTCGTGGGACCATATCCTCCCTCCATGTCTAGAAATTTGAAGTTTATTCTAAGTGCAACCGTATTCTTGTCCAAATGGGAAGAAGTTATACCCCTTAATGAATTATGAGAAAAAAAATTGTCAGCTTTGTGAAAGCCAATTTCATCACCAGTTTTAGTGTTCCTTACACAATACTGATAGAAAACGACACCAGTTTATGCTCTATTGAATTGGAAAATTCTACCATGAGTATGGAATCAAAGCTAACCATTCTTCCTGGTAACATGTAGGGTCTATCATATAGATAGAGACTTTTAACAAGACCCTATCCAACATACTGCAAAATATGGTTGACAATGATAATAAATATTTTCTAGACAAGATCATCCATGCTCCTTGGGCTTACGGGATCACAACCCACACCACTACTCGAGAAAATACATACTCATTCGTATACGGGACTGAGGTGGTTATACCCATTGAAACTCAACATCCATAACTCCATGTATCTATCTGTGATCAACTATCTATAGATGAGCAAACCCAAAAATGTTTTCATGAGATGGAGTGGTTGGATGAGAAAAAATTTCACACTTTTCACCATTTTGTAGTCTACCAAAATTAGATTGCATGAGTCTTCAATAAAAATGTTCTCCTCTAATATTTAATTTAAGGAGAAATGGTGTTGGTCCTAAGAACCCTGATGATACTTGGGAATAATCCTCCAAAGTTGGAGCCAAAATGTGAAGCACTGTATATTATACACGAAGTTTACTCTAATAGAGAATATTCCCTGATTTCAATAGATGGATAGCTCACCACAACACCTACCAATGCCAGGTTCCTAAATAAATATATCATGTATCCAAAAGCATATAAATACTCATTTACACAAGATGATAAACATTATGGAAGACTTCCCGATCGCATGATAATAAACTACACGATGAATTCATCCATGTTACACGATGTTAATCTTCTTAACATCCCCATCTTAGCTTCAAGATGTTAAAATCCCTAGCGAAATATATGTCCATGTTTTATGATGTTAAAAAACTTATCATCAACTTCCTTACCACAAAAGGTTAAAATTCATTGTGATCATTTTGTATGGTACAATGAATTGTTGCATATAAATCAGATCTGTGCTAGGGAAAGGTAAAAATGACCGCACTTTTGATGTATGGGTTAGATTGGCATGGAGAGTGTATATTATAACAACTTATGGCTTGATTCCCATTCATCAATGGTTTATGTAGTGACACATGGATTCTATATCCTAGTCCAAACAACAGTCAAAATCAATAATGCACCTCTCCCTGCGTATAGGTCAGACATGTGTAGGGAAATCCATGAGTCCTAACTTGATGACCTTAAACTGCATGGAAAAATACATCCTTTCAAAATAACATTAGACTATATGGAATATATCCTGATTTCATGACAATAAACTGCACGATGAATTCATTCATGACACACGATGTTAAACTGCTTAGAATCTTCATCCATGCTGCACGATGCTAAATTGAATAGAATCTTCATCCTTACTACATGACATTGAACTAAATGACCCAAAAAATGTTCTCACTTGATGGTAAATTTCCTCTGCAATCCGTCACATACCATGCCACTCTATAGAACTATGTATGTATTGATTCCCATCTACTGATGGGATACATAGTGACACCAGGATCTTTCATCCTGTTCCAGCCGCCACCCAAAAAAATGTCTTCTTTCCCTACTCAAGGGTGTGACCTATGTATGGAGTTTATTCGTAAGAGCCACATATGGGCTCATTCCTACACCAAAAGAATATGTAAGAATCACCTGGATCTTCAAACATAAGCCTGGATATAGAAAATTATTGAAGGAAAATTCCCACATCCTTCTTCATGATCCCCCTGTGTGATAGAGTAATCCCTTTACAACCCTTTTATCTCACACTGAGTACTTCTCATGTGTTCTTAGGAATCTCAAAATATGATTCCTCATAGGAATACCAACTCAATACTCTCCAAATTCCTTACCACAAGACATAAAACTGTAGGGTACCCCAAGAACTATGTGTGGGTTTATTCTTTCTCTCGCAAGATACATAGTGACACACAGATCCTCTATCATGGTCCATCTGCCACCTAAAAAAATTCCCTCTTCCCAACATATGGATCAGACATATTACGGAATTTCCTTTAAGAAAAATACATATCTTGATTCTATCCCTCACAAGATATGTAGAAACCACTTGACCCTAATCCTTGGTCCAGCCACCACATGATACATATTACCCCCTCTGTGTGCATAGGTCAGACTGGCACAGAGAGTTTTCAAGAAATGTGTATGGATTGATTCCTACCCTCAAAGGATATGTAGTGACACCCATATCCTTCATTCTGGTCCAACTTCCATTCAAAAAAAACTATTCCTTTCCTATGCATGGGTCAAACCAGCATAGGTAACCTATTTTCAAAACTACATGGACTTTGATTCCCAACTAACTGGGATACATAGGAAACCTCCATGAGGTTCAATCCCAACACTTCACTCACCTCATCATTTCCACATTGATTCAATCTAGTCCTAACCCTATGATATTAAACTTATGTCCAAAGAAGTCCTAAAAACATGACATTAAACTGTATGGTATTTCAAGAACTACGTGTGGCTTCATTCTTAGTATAACGAGATACGTAGTGACACTCGAGCTGGAAATCCCAAGTCCATCCATGTAGAATAAAACAAAAAAAATGACCCAATCCCCTTCATGTGAAATGAAAATAGATGAAGGGGATTTCAAATATGGATTCTTACATCCCAAAAGTGTCCAAATACCCTGCTTCCCTTCACATAAGAATCAGATCTATGTAGATAATTTCTTACCTTGAAACTAATCATGTTTTAGATATTTCTCATGTACCTAGGCATCCCCTTTTCATCCATCAAACTCCATACCCCTAGGAAACCTCTGATCACCATAATCACCCACGACTATCTGAAATAGATGGATAATGTCTTGTGGACACCTTTGTTTGACTATGCACAAAATTCCCCAGTGGATCTGCATATGTTCCCTAAAAAATGGCCTATCAACCAATGAAAATTCTTCCCCTAGAGAGGTTGTTCTTACATCCATACACCCATTGGATCCTAAGCCTTGCATCATCCCTTTTGAATTGAGGGCTCCTGGAATCATGGTTTACACCCTCTTCCCCCGATCATATCTGGGGCATACAAGGAATATCTTGACCTGATTATCTCATATTGATGTATGATTCCTTTTATAGTTTTTCCATGTAACATGATGATTAAACTGTTCTTTCAAAGTCATTTCTTCAAGAGTTAAAACTACATGGCCCGACAACCTCTAGCTTGTTCACATCGAGTCACCCACATCCTCACAGCATGACATTAAACTGTGTGGCCAAAAAATACTCTTTTCTTCTATCCTACCATCCATAGGTGTTTGAGTGAAACCCTTGTTGGCCCTTGTTTCTCACACCGAACATAGCTCATGTGGGATTTGGAATTTCAGAAGGGGACTCCCCACAGAGCAAGGGCAAATTAATCTATAATGACTGACCCTACTGGGAAGACATTGAAAGGCATATTAGTGTTTTCCCCTAAATTTTGGGAAACCAAGATTCCTAACCATATGAAATTAAACTATATGGTAACCAAAACATATAAAAAATTCATATCCCCTACCTATGAATCTGACCCAGGTAGTGTTTTCAATCTTTGGGTTCCATAATCTCCAAACCTGGGTTCAGCCCATCGAGGGAATCAACATGCCTCACCCCATGTACAATTCAGATCTATATAGGGGATTTCCCAACTCGATAGGTAAATCGCAGACCGAATTCTTCTAATATATCTAGACACACTCCTTCCATATGTCAAAATTCATGTTTCGAGTGATCTGGGATCTTCATAATCACCCATGGCCATCAGAAATGGATGGCTAGTGTCCTGTGAACACCTTTTCTTGACTACGCACACAATTTCCTAGTGGATCTGCATATGTTTCCCACAAAAATGACCAGTCAACTAAGGTAAAATACATCCTTAAGTGAGGCTTTTACTACTTTCATATGCCTAACAACTTCTAAGACCCATTTCATTATTCCAGATCCAAGAACCCTCAAAACCATGGTTTACACTTTCTTTTCTACTCACGTCATGGACATGTCAGAACATCCTAGCCTGATTATCCTCTAGATACTTGGGGCTTCTATATAAACATCCTAATCACATGACATTTAAACTGCATGATACTCAATACCCAGTATTCACCCTTAGTCTAGCTCATGTTAAGGGTTATATCCTTGCATGACCCTATTCAAGAAATCAATCTGCATAGGAAAGTTCGACACATGTCCCGCCTCATTGGTGAATCTGTATCCAAAACAAAAAATCCCCATCCATATGTGTGAATCAGACCCACATAAGAATTATCCTTAAAAGAACTATATACAGCTTTATTCCTGTCATCACAGGATACATAGTGACATCTGAATCTCATATGTCGGATCCATCCATGAAATAGAAGTTTCCCATCCCTACTTGTTCAAGGGTCCGACTTGGGTAAAGAAACAAATCATATGGGTCAGTTAAAAGTGCCTCCACTTAATCCTGGTATTACAGATATTGTTCAACCTGAAATTCCACCTTTTCATGATCAGACACCCCTCTACACACATCATACTCCATGTCCAGAAATGTTCGAATACCCATAATCGTCCCTGACCATCCAAAATGGGTGGATAGTGTCTTGCAGACACCTTTGTATGACTATGAACACAATGCCCCGGTGGATCTGCATATGTTGCCCAAAAATGACTTATCAATGAAAGGAAAATGTTTCCTCAAGAAAGGATTTTCCTATCTCTGTACGCCTCTTTGATTTCTATGTCCCAACTCATTCCTAGATTTTGGAAACTCCCTAGATTTAATTTTACATCTTTCCGCCCTCATGGATGAAGGTGATAGAACATTCCTAGCTGAACTGTCATGGAAAAAGTCCTGGTTGTATGATGTTAAACTACACCATACACTAGCCCTCCTTTTCATAAGTCAAATTCATGTGGGATCGGTTTCTAAACAAGAACCAATATGAATTCCCCCATAATTTCAAACATTGTTACCTTAATAGGCCACCCACTATACCCCTCCATAGGAAAACAAATCAAAAATTCTATAAAAGTTTCCTGGCCATTGGAAATTGATGGCCAGTGTCCAATGGACACCTTTGTATGACTATGCGCATAATGCCTTGATAGCTCTACATATGTTTCCCACAACAATGTCCTTTCAACCAAGGGAAAATTCATCCTCATGAGAGTACCTTCTCACTTTCTTATACCCCATGGCTTCCATGCCCCATATCATGTCCTGTATCAAGAAATAACAAGTCATGGTCAAAAATATTCCTCATCCATGTCTAAAAGTTACAGGGACATTCTCATTTAATGAGTCATAAATTGGGGCCCTTGCCCCGCAAGTCATGGTCAAGGTTGTTCAACCTAAAACATCAATAATGATAGTCTAGTTTGCAAGACTCTAAACTAACAATGAAAAAGACACAACACTCGCCAGTTTGAAATCCCTCAAGGGGAACCCTTGACAAAATTCAAGTACCAGCTCTCTAAACTTATACTACATACTATTTAGGAAAAACAACATGCAGAAAAAAATCATCAAGATATGGGAAGCTTGTTAGTTCAAAAACCCACAAAGGGTGGCCTAAGAAAAAGTAAATTTATACCCGCTAAGCCCACACCATCATAGTATTATGAAAAAATTAGGGTGATAATGAAAAATGCACAATGTTTTTAGGGGTTTTCCATATGACCCCAACAACAGTCAAACTACGCTCGCTGAGTCCCTTGGCTTAGGAAAAATTAGAGCATGATTTGTTCATTTCACTCATTTCAGATGATAATTTAAATGGACATTTGTTTGAGATTATGGTTCAAATGTGGTCAATTATAAATGATTTATATTATAGGAAAAGGTAACAGAGAAGTATTCGAGAGAAAAATATTTTCATTCTATTACAAATAGGTATGGAGGGCGTCCACAACCCGGGGCCGCTCCATGTGGGAAAGACATTACCATTAAAAAGGATGTTCAGCGGACTAATAGTGTTGTATCAATGACCCTAAATTAAACAGTCTTCAGTTTGTGAGACTAGAAAGACCAGAACATGAGTAACAGGTTTAGGAGAGGAATTTGGTGGAATATAAGCTAGCTGAAAGGCTTATAATGTGTGATAAGAAGATTTTGTATTTATAGGGGAGGAGAGGAGTGTTTTTTGATTATTTTATTAATTTTTTATTATTATTTTGGCTCAAGATAATAAATAGTGAAGATTATTGTGACTAGGTAGAGTAACTAGTGTACATGAGTTCAAAGAAATGGTTTCTTACATCATTCATGACTCAAAATTCATGTATTTGGCTTAAAATGTTAAAAACTATAAATTACTGTATTTCACTATTCATCAATAATTCAACTATTTTAGAAGAATCCGAAAAATTCACCCTAACCATTATTTTCACATTTATAATTAAAAAATTGACTCTATTTTATGAACATAATTTTCCAAATATGATAAATTTTCTTTTTAATTAAAATCACCATTTACTCGAAAAATACTGATTTTAATATTATCATTGATTTTATGAGACATTGAAAAATTAATTATGGTATCATAAAATTATCTTAAAATCATACGAAAATAAAATATTTAATTACGAATCTATCTTAGGAAAATAAATTATCTTTTAAATAATTATATTAATTATAAAATTATAAATTGACATTTACTTTTCACAAAAATATCAATACTTAATTTATCATTTTTTAAAAACATTTATTTACACCATGATATAAATATATCATATTTTCATTTATAAGTTACTTGAATTTTATTTATACTCTTATAGGTGACGTAACCATTATATTGGCCGAATTACTATTCCTAATTGTCACATTACAATTCAAAATGTCAAGTTACTATTCCATTGGTATAGGTTCCTTAATTTTTAGAAATAACTATTATTTCATTCAATATTCATTTATAATGTTTGTATTATGTTCTCTATGTGATTCTATGTGATTTATACTATATTACATAACTATAAGAAGGGAATTTCCATTTATAAAATTATGGGTCGTTACAGGCACCTCCTGATGCGCTAGGGAACATTTCCTCTGCTCATAGATTGTGCCCCCTCGACTATGTGACACTATGGGAAGATATGATCCCTCTACAAGGTTACTTATTTGGACTGACATGCGAGATGTTGGGCATCATTGATGGATTTTTTGAACTGATGAAACTCTTTTCTTAGGATTGGTTGTGAGATGAAGATCCTCGTTCTATCTCATTTGGATTTATTTGGTTTGAGCATATATGTATATATATATATATATATATCCATGTCTTTGGATTTTATACTCCCTTTCATTGGGTTAATAATTCTTTCTATTCCTATCGTGTCTCTTACGACTCCACCTTCACATTTCAGGGTGTTCAACTGGGTATGTATATAATCACCCCTGCATGAGATTTTCATGTACATGTTATATCTTATGAAGACGATAGATAGGTTAGCAGTGAATATAGAAGAGCATAGGGATACCTGGTGCATTGGACCGCATAATGTGTTCGGAGATTGGAGATTAGGATATGGGCTCTCTCAGCAATTTTACTTTCCAGTTTTGTTAGGTTGGGACATCTTTCTGGATGGGTGTTTATTTTTTCCTTTACTTTTTAGTTTATACAATAGTGCACTTTATTTTCCCTAAAGGTTTTGTATGCATGGTTATTAATCTATATGTTTCATATTTTCTTTTATTTCTTTTCAATTTTGCATTGATATGGTCCAGTGTATATATAAGTACATTAGGAAAAGACCTCCCATGTTAGATATGTCTTCTGGTGCATGTTGCTAGCCCCTTGCCTATGGAGGTAGGATTGGGGTAGATTCTGCTAAAACAATGTTCGGTTGGGTCACGATAGATTGGTATCAAAGGTTGTTTGATCCATGGGACAATTTGTAGAGTATTCCCATTATGAGGATCTGGTTGGGATTTATAAAAAAATTCAAAGTGTCTCGAGTGCTCCTTTCAGGCTAGGGAACCAGATGTTGGTGTGGCGGCCGACATATCCATTTACTAGGACCTTGACTACCTGCTTGTCGACTCGGCATACCAAGGCATTGGTTGCAAGGATTAATGGTACATTCATCGTATGTGATTGAGTCTTTGTAAGTCCTTGAGTAAGCTATCCATTATATATATATATATATATATTCTCATATGACCGTAGTACGTCTTGATTAAATTTTTCAGGATGACTCCACAATATTAACTAGCCAAGATACCAATTTGAGATAATGATAATGATATGATGAGTGAGGAGGCCTCAGTTCAGGGTCCATCTTGTGAGATTCTTCCTCCAACTAGATTGGTAGAAGTGCCCCACCTATCGAGCAATTGATCATACCAACTGAGAAAGCTGAGGATGCACGTAGGATTATCGCACTCCACAAGTTCTAGTGCTAGAGGATGTTGAGGTTTCACAGTGAGATAGATCCCTAGGCAGTAGAGGATTATATAGAGTCGGTGATCCATGTCTTTAGGATTATCTAGACACTAACTGTTCAAGTGGTTGCGCTTACAACTAGCCTTTTTTACGAAGCAACTGGGAACTAATAGAGTCTTTTTACATAGATGCATGAGGACTCAACACTCTCATCAGACAAATTCCTATAGATATTCCATGAGGAGTAATACACCTCAAGTTTCTACTCGGTTTAGATTCATAAGATTCTAGATCTGTAGTAAGGAGGGATGATAGTGGTTGAGTATGCAGTAAGGTTTACAGACCATACATGGTACTCTCTCGATATGATTCGAGATGGATACTTCTGAGCATGAATGTTTGAGCAGTGTCTCTACTGAGATATCAATTCTAGTGCAATACCCTTGTGAATTACCATATATGTTAGGGTGTTGGATTGGGTGGTGGTGATAGAGAGCTTCCTATTAGAGGGAGACTAGATAGGTGGAGTTGGCATGGGACATTACTGGGTTGAGTCGTCTGTAGTATCAAGCAGACAACAGTCGATAGGATCTCGATGCAGGAGACCTCCCCATGACCAGACTTAGGTAGGTGGTCATGCAGTATAAGGACCATGAAGAGGACCCGGAAATCTTGAATAGTGGAGGTACTGTATATGTGATGGGTGAGGTCATATGGAATGTGATTACCTGAACCGATGTGCTGAGGAGTGCAAACACATAGCTAATGAACTACTATGATAGAGGCAGCTCCATGATCAAGGATCTCCCAAGTGAGGGAAGGGAGACCCCCAGGAAGGTAGAGCTGGAAAAGGAGTAGTTGTAGCTCTAGGAGTAGGAGATGTGGGTGGTGGATGATGATATGAGATCCTTTCACCACCACCACCATATGACCCATGCCAAGCACAGAGAGTTGGAGTTTGGGGTCGTGAATAGCTACATGCTATGGAGGCGTATGACCCAACAACACACGAGATGATTAGAGGTATGATATGTGTTTATTCTACTCTTATCTTAGTATTAATAGACATAGGTGTGAGTCATTAATTTATCTCTATACTCCTGGTGTGAGAGCTAGTGGTCCTAGTAAAGGTGTTATCCCAAGGAATTTTCCATGAGGTTCCTACGGGGAATGCTTCATCTTTATCTTTTATCTACTGGCCATGCAAGCTATCACTTGGTGGAGAGAGGTTCTTATGGTACCTTTTTTTCCATCACGATGGAACCTTATAACATCATATTGGGTATGGATTAGTTTTCCATGATTCGATCCCAGATTGAATGTCACCGTAGATGAGTTAGATGCCTTCACAATGATGAGACAAGATTCTCCTTTATGTGTGAGAGAGATATCATGGCAGGATGATAATGCTTTGCAAGTAGGAGGTTATAACCCATAATCCATAATCCATAGAGTGTATCCCTTGGTGTAATAGACTCTTTAGGCATATGTATTCCTTCAATTGGGGATGATTTTATGGATGTCTACCCCAAGGGCTTTCCAGGACTACCCCTAAGGCGGGATATGGTGTTTTGCATCGACTTGTATCCTAGGACCACACTGATATCTTCTATGACATATCAGATGGACCCTACTAAGCTTCAGGAGCTATAGTTGCAGTTATAGGGCCTTTGGGAAAAGGGTTTTATTAGGCCTAGTGTGTCCCCCTTGAAAGCTCCAGTGTTTTTTGTGAAAAAGGTGGATGAGATCTTGTGAATTTTTCTAGATTATCATCAGCTGAACCGAGCCACAGTAAATAACAATTACCCCTTGTCTAGGATTGATGACCTATTTTGTAACGACCCAATGTTTTTCCATGGAATTCCATTCTTATAAAAATGTCAAAAAATCACATTAAAAAGACAACATAATGAACTACTAAGTGATAGGGGTCCTTTAACCATATGTTTGTCACTTCTGTGTTTGGAATTTTGAAAATTTGACATACACGGTTTCAATCAGTAAGTTATTTGGAGTCCAATAAGAAAAACATAAATTTTGGTGAATAGTAACCTACCTTTATTAATAGTAACCTACCCTTATGAATAGTAGTATGACCCTTATGAATACTAAATCGTCCAAAATAAGAGTAACCTTACCCATGGATAATTAAATAAAATTAGGCATCTTATAAAGTGACAATTTGAACATAGTAAACGTTTTGGTATTTTTCTAAGTCATAATTAATTAATTATTTATAATTAATTAATTTTAAAGAAAATTCATTTTCATACAATGTGTTCATGAATTAACAAATCTATTTATTCTAGTTTTTAGATAATTTTATAAGACCCTACGTAATTTTTGAAAGCATTATAAAATCAGTTTTAATTTTAAAAACTCTATTTTTCAAGTAAATTATGATTTTAAATAAATATTAAATTAATATATTTATAAAATTATTTTGTAAAAATGGACATCATTTTTGGATTCTACACGTCAAAAAATGGTTGGGGTGATTTTTTGGGATTTTTCTGAAATACTTGAATTTTTTGTGAATAGTAAAATACATTTATTTACTGTATATATACATTATAATTTAAACCCACTATTCATGAATTCACAAGTGATGTAAGCACTAAAATATATAACTCAAATTCCTTATTTACTATTCCTGTTCATGGAAGACTCACTATTTCTTTTCTTGTGGGAAACTAATAAACTAATGAATTTTATATTGAGAAAACCCCTCTCCCCTCCACCATAAATACCACCATTCACACCCTCATTTCCTCACACCTCTCAAGCTTCAAGACTTGTCTAAACTATGACCTAGAATCTTACCTATCCCATCCCTTACTTACAAGAGCTCCTGGATTCATCAAAATACCAATCCTAACTTCCTTAATGAGGATCTCAAGAGGAGGATTCAAGAGGTAATTCATCTCACTCTTTTCCCTTTATTTTCGTTTCAATTTCAATTTATTTTATTATTCTCTTCCAAACTATCTTCATAAAAATGGTATGGTAACTCAATTATCATAAATATAATTTAATTTTATTATACTAATTGGATATTATACCATCCCACCCCCTTCTCCTCTTCTTTTTATTTTATTAATGAAATTATTGTTCGTGAGGTGTTAATCTATCATCTTCAAGAATGACATGTTTTCTTTTTCTATTTATACCTTCATATTTGGTCATGAAACCATTTTTCTGGTTGAACTATAATATTTTGTAAGTACTATATCCTATTTAATATTCTTTATCAAACTTATGTACATGTTACTAAATGATTAAAAAAAACAAGATCGTTGTGGTCGAAAAACCGCCCAAATTAACCCAAAGAATCATCATTTAATTATTATCTAATGATTCATCAACATGGTATGTAATATAAATAATTATAAGATCATTTAAAATTCTGTAAGATCATTAAAAAATGAAATATAATTTCTGGATGTTTATCCATGTTCTACATGAACTTCCATTTATCAATACATGTGAACCGCTCAAGAAAACAATAAAAACAAACATTCCCGAACAATGCTTTTAAACTCTATAACTCATCCAAAGGCCTATAAAATAACTTCATGAAACCATAATGAACCATATTAATTTAAAAATTGTTCTTTAATTGGTAATTAATGAAATTAATGTTTTTATACATGACATTAAAGTGAAGGAAGCGTTCTGATATAAGGTAAGGGGAAATTCTCGAACCCAACTTTCATCCTTCGGGTTCTCCCTCTTTCACTCCTTTTTTTATATGGTTACTCCTTAAAAATAATCATTTCATCATTTTCTTTCCTTTTAAGGGATATAAATGTTTTTCCCTGGTTTTTTATTTCAAACAAAATGTTTTCCAAAAGAAATCTTCTTTTAAGAACACACCGTTTACTTCTCATTCAAGGTTGATGATTCTTGTAAGAGGTATGTTATTCCCTCTTTCTTTTGGGAACCCAATTTTTATGAACGTTTTCTTATGAGATGAAACCCATTCCTTTCCATGGGTTTTTTATTTCCATTTTGATATATGTTCATTTTGGCATTCATGATCAATGATAATGTTATGATGAGACGGGTGTGCCCATAATTATATAGCACAATATGAATGTTTCAATGTGACGGATGTGCCCAGAATTATACAGTCCTCCATATTTTTGGGTAAAGTGATGAATCTCATGAGTTAGGTGAAATTACGTGTGAAAAAGATGATATCTTTTTTCCCAACTATGTGTGGTAGTTAACCACTAAGACATGATGTTTCATTTTGATGCATTGCCACATTTCAAGTCTTTTATTTATGATTCCTCTCATGTTCATGATCATTTGCCTATGTTATGGTTATGCTCACCCATTGTTATACTATTCTTATATATCCTCTTACTAGGTTTTTTTCTCACCCCTTTTGATGTATATCCTCATGTGGCTACATGTACTAAGGATGTTTCAAGTTCCAATAATAAGCTATAGAAGAAGAAATAAACAAAAAGGTTATGCACGATGTGGTAATTGTTATGCATGGTCCTAGTTTTCCCAAGACACTAAACCATTGGATCTTCTATGTGTAATACTATTAATTTTTTTATCTTTAAAATTATTTGATAATAATTTATGAAATGGCTGGGTCACAACAGTAGGTATCAGAGGAAAGGTTTAGTTAATTTGGGAATTAGGATTAGTGGACCCTAGAGAAAACCTCTAGCATGAGACTAAGTACAAATATGCATACAAGAAGCTTTACATAGAGATCCTATATGTTATGATTTTAGTATAAATTTTTTAAATGAATAAGTTATTCATGACACTTTGACTTATTTTTTTTGTTCAAACCTTTTCAATTTTAGAAAATGGTGGGAACCCGGAGAAACTAGGCCAACAAATCATGCGAGGGACAATGCAACGATTTCTCGAACAACATCCCCAAGGATTTGGGAGGTGGATTTCAAAACTTCATGGAGATTCTTAACCAATTATATTAGGTTATGAACAATAACCATAATAATGGGGAATTTCCTCCTTCACCAAAGAGGGAGAAACTGGCTATAAAATGTTTTATGCGGCAACGACCACCAACCTTTAGTGGATATTCGGATCCACTAGTTGGGGAACAGTGGGTCAACTCCATGGAGAAGATATTTTTTGTGATCCACTTTTCTGAGATAGAGAAGGTGAATCTAGCTGTTTATAATTTAGATAGAGAGGCCTATCAATGGTGGGATTTGATTAAGAACACCAAGCCAAGGGTGGAAATTGAAGAGATGGAATGGTAAGACTTTAAGATAATGTTTCTTAACAAGTATTCCCCAAGAAATATTCTCATGATGATGGAGAGAGAATTCATTGATCTCAAGAAAAAAATAAGAACCTTTAACAACATATGAAGTGAATTTCGCAAGGCTTTCAAGGTATGCTTCGGGTTTTGTTGTCATCAGTGATTGCAAAATTGATAGATTCATTAGTGGATTAAAATCAAACCTTTGAAAGGCTCTTAAAATTCAAGACTTTGGGAGTTATGAAGAAGTTTTTCGATGTGCTCTCAAGATGGAGATGGATTTTGGATAATGGTCCCATGGTAATGGTGATAAGAAACGAAAGATGGAGTTTCAAGCCAGTGGATCTAATGAAAAAGGTTGGAAGAAAGCTTAATGACCCACATGCCAAAAATGTGGTAAGTTACACCATGGGAACTACCTAAAAAGGATGGGGAAGTGCTTAAAGTGTGGGAAAGAAGGACACCATGCACAATAGTGTCAAAAAGACATGAAAGGGAAGGAGAATGCAGTGGAAGAAAGGAGTGAACCACCCATGGTTCAATGCTACAACTGTAGGGTGTTAGGGCACTTTGCAAGCCAGTGCACCAAACCACAAGTTCTCGAGGGTAATCAGCGTCAGAAACCACCCAATACAAAGGAACAAGGAAATTATTATGCCATTACTACTGTGGAAGTGGAGAAAGATAATGAAGTCATACAAGGTAAACTTTCTATTCTCTCAAGAATGGAAAAATTCTTATTTTATTCTGGTTCTACGCATTCCATTATATCTTTCAAGTTTTCTATAACTATAGAATCGAAGCCCCAAAACATTGAAGTAGAGATATCTATAAAAACACAAAGTGGTGCAATCATTACAACCCATGTTTTTGACTCTTCTCATGTTGGTTTATGTGGGAAGATTCTTCCAGCGAATCTCGTAATACTTCCATTGGCAGAATTTGACGCTATAATGGAAATGGATTGGCTCTTTTTATATAGAGAACGTATCAACTGTTGAGAAAAAGAAATATATTTTCATATTCTAAACCATACCATGGTCCTCTACAAATTCAAGAAAGATCGTGAATCTCCATTGAAAAATCCTTCCTTGGTATGGGTGTTGATTCCCTATGAAAAATCATACCTCACCCAAATAGTTGAGTCGAAGTAAATTACCAACCTTGCAGAAATTCCCATCATGAGGGAATACAATGGTGTATTTCCCATATAGTTACCCAGAATTCCCCCGTATCATGAGGTAGAGTTCCCAATAGAACTCATACCCAGAGATACTCCTATCTCAAAGTTTCCCTATAGGATGCATCCTATCGAACTGGAGGAGTTAAAGAAGCAGCTATAAGAACATTTGGAAAAAAGGCTAATATTCCCTAGTGCATCACCTTGGGGTGCACCAGTGCTCTTTATGAAGAAGAAGGATGTAGCAATGCGGCTACGTATCTATTATCAGGAACTCAATAATATCACCATAAAAAAAATTATCCTCTTACAGGGATTGATGACTTGTTCGATTAGTTAAGAGGAGATCAATACTTCTCAATGGTGGATATTTGTTCTGGATATCATCAGCTAAAGGTGATATTCAGAAGACTTCCTTTCGTACAAGGTATGGGCACTATGAGTTTCTGGTAAATCCCTTCAGACTTACTAATTCCCTAAAAATATTTATGGATTTGAGTAATAGAGTCTTTAGATATTACCTTGAAAAATTTGTGGTAGTGTTTATTAATGATATTCTCATATACTCCAAGAGCAAGGAGGAACATGAAGAACATATAATACTTGTGTTGGCGATATTGATAAAGAAGAAGTTGTATGCCTAGTTCAGCAAGTGTAACTGTTGGATGAAGCAAGTCACATTCTTGGGACATGTGATCACATGTGAGTGAATTTTTGTGGATCCTTCAAAAACAAAGGCGATCGAGGAATGGCCCATGACCTCTAGTGTCATAGAAATCTATAGTTTTCTTGGATTAGGTGGGTATTATTGTTGTTTTGTGAACAATTTATCACGATTGTCAAGCCTTCTAACTAAGTTAACACGGAAAGGGGTAAATTATGTCTTGACATAAAAATATTAGGGAAGATTCAAGAACTAAAGAGAAGGCTGATCACAACACTTGTACTCACACTACCGAAAAGTGGAGAAAGTTTTGTGATATACAGTGATGCTTCAAAGAAAGTCTTGGGTTGCGTAATCATGAAAAATGATAATGTGATAGCCTATGCCTCACGATAGTTGAATATCCATGAGAAGAACTACTCAACACATGATCTAGAGCTGGAAGCTGTGATTTTTGCCTTGAAAATCTGGTGGAACTACCTTTATGGAAAGAAGTGTGACATATACACCGACCATAAGAGCCTAAAGTATATATTCACACAAAAGGAGATCAAAATTCTTCAGTGGAGATGGTTATAGCTAATCAAGGATTACAATTTCTCTATTCACTATCATCCTCGAAAGGTGAACAATGTAGCTGATGCTCTATGCAGAAAATAACCTGCTACTGTATCCATGTTACGGATTAAGAAAGACCATATCTTCTTGGATTTGCAAAGGATGGATTTAGAAATCATAAGGGCAGGGGATACATCCTTCCTTGCACAAATGATTATGCAACCATCCATCCAAGATAAGATTAAAGAATCATAGAGGGATGATGTGGAGATACAAAAGAGGGTGAATGAAGTAAAGGAAGGGAAGATGCAAGAGTTCCATATCGACGATGATGGTGTGATTCAGTTTGGAATGCGGTTTTTTGTTCCTTCATCACCCGGGATAAAGAAGGATCTATTGGAAAATGCACATAGATCAATATTCTCTATCCATACTAGGAGTACGATGATGTACCGTGATCTCTGAGAACACTTTTGGTGGGACAACATGAAAAAGGAGATCACAGAATATTTCTCAAGGTGCTTGGTATGTCTGCAAGTTAATGAAAAGCGAAAAAAGTCCAAAGGGATTATGCAACCATTTCCTATACCCATGTGGAAATGGGAGAATGTTACAATGTACTTTTTCATGGGTCTCCTAAAATCTTTAAAGGGAAATAATGTGATATGGGTTATGGTTGACCGACTCACCAAGACTGCCCATTTTATCACTATTCAGGAAGACCTATCACTTGAAAAACTTGAAAAGTTATATGTGAAGGAAGTTGTGAGACTGTATGGAGTTACACTCTCAATTTTCATTGACTCTGATCCAAGGTTTAGATCTAAATTCTGGAGGAGCCTTCAATATGCTTTGAGTACTGAATTAAATTTCAGCACAACCTATCACCCCCAAACTAATGGACAATATGAAAGGACTATTCAGACGCTTGAAGATATTCTATGAGCCTTCTCTCTAGAATTAAAAGGTGGATGGGATCATAATTTCCCATTGGTTGAGTTCTCATACAACAATAGCTTCCACTCGAGTATTTAGATGGATCCATATCAAGCACTGTTTGGAAGGCGATGTAGAACTCCAACCTGTTGGGATGAATTTGGAGAAAGAAAGCTACTTGGACATGATCTTGTGCAAGAGATGACAAAGAAGGTTCAAGTAATCCATAAACACATCAAATCTTCTCAAAGTCGTCAAAAGAGATACACTGACAACCGTCTAAGGGTCTTGGAGTTCTACGTTGGAGATAAAGTCTTCCTTTGAATATCACCATCAAAGAGAGTCATGCGGTTTGGAAAGAAAGGGAAGCTAAGCCCATGGTACATTGGCCCCTTTGAGATCCTTGAAAGCATATGAGATGTGTCCTATCAGCTTCAACTTCCACTGAATGTGGCTCAAGTTCATGATGTGTTTCACGAATCACTCGTGAGGAAGTACATACCGGACTACTCACATGTACTAAACTTAGAGGTTGTACAGTTTGAAGATGATATCTCTTATGAGGAGCATCAAGTAAATATTATAGATTGGAGAGATAAGGTTCTACGCAACAAGACCAACCTCTCTTCAAAGTGTTGTGAAGGAACCATAAGATTAAAGAAGGTACTTGGGAACCAGAGGAGGTGATGAAGGATAATTACCCTCACCTGTTTGTGTAAAACGAAATTTTGAGGGAGAAATTTCATAAGGGGGGAAGAATGAAATGACCCAAAGTTTTTCAATGTTAATTACCTTCTTATAAATATATCATAAAATCATATGAAAAAGACAAAATAATGAACAACTAAGTGATAAGTGTCCTTCAAACAAAATTTTTTCACTTATGTGTTTGGAATATCGAAAATCTGACATACACAGTTGTAATCAGTAAGTTATTTGGAGTCAAATAAGAAAACTTAATTTTTAGTGAATAGTAACCTACCCTTATGAATAGTAACCTACCCTTATGAATAGTATTATGACCCTTATAAATATTAAATCATCCAAAATAAGAGTAACCTTACCCATGGAAAATCAAATAAAATTTAGGCATATTAGAAAGTGACAATTTGACTATAGTAAACGTTTTGGTATTTTTGTAAGTCAAAAATAATTAATTATAATTAATTAATTAATTTTAAAGAGAATATATTTTCTTAAAATGTGTTCATAAAATAAAAAATCTATTTATTCTTGTTTTTAGATAATTTTATTGGACCGTACATACTTTTTGAAAGTATTATAAAATCAGTTTTAATTTTAAAAACTGAATTTTTCAAGTAAATTACGATTTTCATTAAATATTAAATTAATCATATTTATAAACTTATTTTTGAAAAATTGACTTCGTTTTTGGATTCTACATGTCGAGAAATGGTTGGGGTGAATTTTGAGGATTTTTTTTGAAATACTTGAATATTTGTGAATAGTAAAATACATTAATTTACTGTATAAATACATTATAATTTAAACCCACTATTCATGACATCACAAGTGATGTAGCACTGAAATATAGAACTCACATGCCCTATTTACTATTCTTGATCATGGAAGACTCACTATTCCTTGTCTTGTGGTAAACTAATAAACTAATGAATTTTATATTGAGAACACCCCTCTCCGCACCACTATAAATACCACCATTCACACCCTCATTTCCTCAAACCTCTCAAGCTTGAATCCTTGTCTATCCTCTGCCCATGAATATTACCTAGCTCCTTCCCCACGTTCAAGAGCTCTTGGTCTCATCAAAAGACAATGCCAAGATTCCTTAAGGAGGATCTCAAGAGGAGGATTCAAGAGGTAATTCCTCTCTCTATTTTCCCTTTATTTTCCTTCCAATTTCAAGTTCTTTTCTTATTATCTTCCAAACTATCTTATTAAAAATGGTATGGTAACTCAATTATCATACATATATTTTAATTTTATTATACTAATGGGATATTATACCATCCCATCCCCTTCTCCTCTTATTTTTATTTTATAAAAGAAAACATTGTTCGTGAGGTGTTAATCTATCACTTTCAAGAACGACATGTTTTATTTTTTCATTTATACCTTCATATCTGATCATGAAACCATTTTTATGGTTGAACCATAATATTTTATATTAATTAAATCCTATTTAATATTCTGGATCTAACTTATATACATGTTACTAAATTATTAAACAAAACAAGATCATTGTGGTCGAAAAACTGCCCAAATTAACCCAAACAATCATCATTTAATTCTTATACAATGATCCATCCACATGGTATATAATATAATTAATTATAAGATCATTTAAAATTATATAATATCATTAATAACATGAAATATAATTTCTATATGTTTATCCAGGTTCTACATGAACATCCATTTATGAATACATGTGAACCGCTCAAGAAAACCATAAAAACCAACATTTCTGAACAATGCTTTTAAACATTATAACTCATCCAAAGGCCTATAAAATAACTTAATGAAACCATAATTTACCATATTCATGTAAAAAAGGTTCTTTAATTATTAATTAATGAATTTAATGTGGTTATACTAGACATTAAAGCGAAGGAAGCGTTCGGATATTAGGTATGGGGAAATTCTTGAACCCAACTTTCATCCTTCGGGTTCTCCCTATTTCACTAATTTTTTTATATGTTTACTTCGTAAAAATAATATTTTCATCATTTTTTTGGGGATATAAATGTTTTTAACTAGTTTTTATGTCAAACAAAGTGTTTTCCAAAAGAACTCTTCTTTTAAGAACACATCATTTACTTCTCATTAAAGGTCAGTGGTTCTTGTAACAGGTTTGTTATTCCCTCTTTCTTTTGGGAACCCAATGTTTATGAATGTGTTCTTATGAGATGAAACTCATTCCTTTACATGGTTTTGTTATTTAAATTTTGATATATTTTCATTATGTCATGCATGATCAATGATAATTTTATGATGTGACGGGTACGGTCGGAATTATATAGTGCAATATAAATGTTTCAATGTGACTAGTGCACCCTGAATTATACAGCGCTCCATTGCATTGGTTAAAGTGATGAATCTCATGAGTTAAGTGAAATTATGTGCGAAAAAAGATTCTATATTTGTTCAAAATTATGTGCGGTAGTTAACCTCTAAGACATTATGTTTCATTTTTAAAGATTTCTACATTTCAAGTCTTTTATTTATGATTCCTCTCATGTTCATGATCATTTCCCTATGTTATGGTTATCCTCACCCACTGTTATGTTGTTCTTATATATCCTCTTACTATGATTTTTTCTCACCCCTTCTTATGTATATCCTCAGGCAACTTCATGTACTAAGAAGGGGTCAAGTTCCAATAAGAACCTAGGGAAGAAGAAATAAAAAAAAGTTATGCATGATGTTGTAATTGTTATTTATGGTCCTAGTTTTCCCAAGACACTAAACCATTGGATCATCTATGTGTAATACTATTATGTTTTTTCTCTTTAAAATGATTTGATAATAATTTATGAAAAGGATGGTTTGTTATATCTTTGATCAGTTAAGAGGTGTGATATGCTTCTAGAAGATCGATCTCTGGTTCGGCTACCACCGGTTGATAGTTCATGAGGCTGATATCTCAAAGTTGGAATTATGATGTTACTAAGGATACTATGAGTTTTTGGTGATTCCCATCTCCATGTTTGTGGTTTGGATGAACCAAATTTTACATACATACATAGAACATTTTATTGTTGTCTTCATTGATGGCATACTCATATACTCTACATCAGAGTGAGAGCATGCACAACACTTGAGGATGCTACTTGTTTTTCTTTAGTAGCACTAGATTTATAGTAAGCTCTAGAAGTTCTAGTTTGGGATTCATGAGGTTTTATTTCTTGGTAATGTTATTTTTGGGCATGGTTTAGCCATGGGACTAACATATATCAATGTATTGATTTCTTGGGAGCCACCAAAGAGCATATCATAGGTGTACAGTTTTTCTAGTTTGGTGGGGTGCTTTCGTATGTTTATGGTTGAATTCTATAGGATTTGAGCCCCTTTGGCAATCTTGGTGGGAAAAGGGCAGGAATTTACTTGAAAAGAGTAGTGCCAAAGATATTTTGAGGATTTGAGGCTGAGGCTAATGAGTGCTTCTATTTTGAGACTATCAAAGGAGGGTGTGGAGTACGTAGTGTATTATGATGCCTCAAGAGCTAGGATTGGTTATGTGTTGATGAGATGATAGGAAATTCTCACATATGGGTTAAATAAATTTAGACCCCATGAGCATAAATATGTGACTCATGACCTAGAGAATGAAATGGTAGTCTTTTATCTGAGGATGTGGAGGCACTATCTTCTAGGAAAGCACTTTTTGGTTTACTCAGACTATCAAAGTCTTTGGTACATCTTCACACAGAGAGACCTGAACCCAAGAAAGAGGATTTGGTTGGAGTTCCTACAAAACTATGACATTGAGATAGATGTGGTGGCAGATTCACTTAGTAGTGAGTCATAGGAATATTTAGATTAGGAGGTGTCTGAGTAGTTGGCTTCCTTACATCTGACCCAGGTTGAGTAAGAGGATTCAACTTTTCTTTGGTCAACGATGTTGACTCCTCCACTCCTTCTACATGTGAGAGATTCCCAGTTGGGAGTGGACCATGAGGTCTTGTGTGACTAGATATCCTTAGAAGATTCATTTATTGGATTTTTTAAAGGTGATAATCACATCATCCTTTTATAGGGATGGATGGTGATCCCAGTCACTATGCACGAGGAGGCGATGAGAGAGTTTCATACATCTAATTTGGATATAAATACTAGTCTAGACAAGATGTAAGGAGACCATAAATGATTGTTTTTATGGGCCTTCATGAGATAGATCATGGCTGGGTTTGTATCATGGTGCCTCACCAATCAGCAGGTGAAGGTTGAGCACCATATTCTAGCAGGTTTGTTGTATCCCCTTGATATCCTAGAGTGAAAATGGAACGGAATATCAATGACTATTATGATAGGGATTCCACTAATAGTGAAGGGAAATGATTCTATATGGGTGATATTTGATTAAATCATGAAGTTATCACACTTCCTTATTGTTAGGGATCTTATTTTGTTGGAAATTTTTGGCCAGATGTATGTATGGGAGATTGATCTCCTTCATGGGGTTCCCTCGACTATAATCTCCGACCATTATTCATAGTTTATGTCATGATTGTAGAGAGGCATACCTGAGTCATTCAGGACCCATATGAGGATGAGTACAACCTTTCACTCCCAGATAAATGAGAAGACCAAGAACATTATACAGGTTCTGGAGGATATACTGAGGGCTTTCATGTTAGACCTCATCTAGATCTAGTAGAGTTTGCATATAATAATAGCTACCACTCTACTATCCGCATGACACCATTTAAGTCTTTTTATGTGAGGCCATTCAGGTCTCCCTTATGATGGATAGATATTGGAGATGCATCTCTTATGGCTCCATATATGGTGTAGAAAATGATGAAGAAGGTCCAGGCCATCCATGAGCAGATGAGGACAACACATATCAGGTATAAATCTTAAATAGATCGATGCTCTAGGCCCTTGGAGTTTTAACAGGGAGACCACATTTTCCTAAGAGTCTCCCCATGATGAGGATTAGAGGGATTCAGAAGGAGAGACAAGCAATCCCCAAGGTTCATTAGGCCATTTGAGATCTTGCATAGGGTTGGTGAGGTTTCTTACCACCTCACCCTACCAACACAGTTGGGGTGGGTGCAAGACATCTTCCACATGTCGTAGCTGATGAGATATGTGTATGACCCCAAACACATTGATTGGGGTGAGTTAGACATTGAGGATGGAGCCACTTGTTTGGATCACCTAGTGGAAATTGAGGATCGTTAGGATAGGATCCTACATGGACGGACCATCCCTTTGGTTCACATGCTGTGGAATTACGGGAACATGTAGGAGAGATATTGGGATAGGGAGATCCAAATGTGAACTCAGTATCTCGAGTTTTTTGTCTACCTTTTTCTTTTTAGGGACATAAATCTTGAAGGGGGAATGATTTAGAGACATTTTTTCCTTGTAGGACTTTGGAATACTTCTAGATATATTTTCAAAGCCAAGCGTTGAGACAACATGTGACTCCATGGCTCTATGTGCACAAAATTAATTTTATAAAAATAATAAATATATTTTATATCACACATTCTTGATTTATTAAATAAAACGAGATAACTCATAAATGAAATCTCACATCAAAAAAATGAGAATACGGTTGAATTTGGAATACAAGGTTTACCCTAGGTGAGACCCAAAATTGGTCGGAACAGGACGTTCGGATGTCGTGACCATTGGTAGGTGGGTTAAATTAAAATAAATCATTAAATTTATTTATTTTAATTAAATAATTTAATTTCTATTTCATCTATAAAAATACCAATATGAAAACTCTCCAGGTTTAGATGCATAAACCCTAGGATAATTGAGAGGGTTTCCTTCCACCTCTCATTGGAGAATCAAAATTAGATGATGACGAGACTCTAGATCGAGGTAGATCGAGATGCTGCGAACACAGTGACTCCTCTTCTTTATTGGTGATAATGTTCCTCATTGACGAATGTTCAAAAACCATGTAGGACTAATAAAATTGTGTATTCTTCACCTATTGATTAAATATTTTTAGCATGATCATACTACTTCTTTGATCTATATCAATTCCATGCATTTCCATGCACCCATGTATCAGTATTAATTGATTATTCAGTTTTTATCACCATAGGCATCCACATTTGTGTTTATTGGCTAATAATTCATGTATAATGATCATTTGACCTTTTTTTATTGTGCATTTCTCTTAATGATTCTTTGAGTTATTCATCGATTGGCCTACGGGGTCTTAGTTATACATTGTTGGGTGGGACCGAGTCTGATCAGCCCCCCATATTTGCGAAAGATTCACGTTTGGCAAATAGAATGATGAATCAAGTAAGTATTTGAAGTATTTGGGGGATATGAGTGATTCCACTAAGGATAAAAATATCGATGAGACACTTTGAGTGATAGGAGATACGCGTTGTGCATTCGGGTTTCGAGTGAACCATTAAAGATTCGATTTCCGACCATTAGAGGGAAGAAAACGATGAGTGAAGAACACTTAGAATAATTTTTGGGAGGGCTAGAGGAATTATTTTAGGAGGACAAGATAGATTTGGAACATGTGACACATATCTAACTTTCTATGAAAAACCCGACTATACTCTGTGTAGTTTAAAGAACACACATTGTGTAGTTTGGTTTCTGTGGTGTCTAGGATTTCTCATAGAGTTAAATATGACACACTATGTATGGGGAACACACATTTTGTAACCCTAGATTATCATCTTGACATGTACATAGGGTAAAAACCTATAATCCCATGAATCCTTACAAGTCTTGTATAGAAGAAGGCACACCGTGTACGTCGAAGAGTACATGATCTTGAGTGTATAGCACACACAGAGTATTCTCTTGGCCCTTACACACTGTGTGCTGAAGTGAACAAACATGACCAAACTTACACAAACAAGGCCAGGAGCATGGGTAGGACCTCAGTTGGATGAGGCACACCGTGTAGTCCACCTACACACTATGTAGTGATACATGATCAGTGATCCATGTACCGATAGGGACACAACTAGGCATCGGAGCGGGACCACATGCCATGTGGGTCCCTTATAGGCCATGTACCACTTCTTACTATATAACTAACCTTCTAAATCCCATATATCCTTTATTTATGATCATATTTTGGCCCTCGATTAGCCTATCTTGAGTGTTTTTTCACACATAACGTGATGGTGGAATTTATAGTGTCTTTTGAAATATGATGCAAGATGTTCTGATTGTGATGCTTAATTAGGTAGTTCTTGATGATGATAATGATCAGACATGATCATCAGAGGGATCAAAGTGACACCCACTAATTGGGCCATGTGTGGGTCGTTTATCTATTGATTATGACCCCTATAATATATCGGGTCGCGAGGCCTTTATCTATTGAGTGGTACCTCCTATGGCATTAGGGTGTGGGTCCACTATCTACTAAGGGGTACCCCCCCCCCCCCCGAAGTATCATGGATATGTTCCCCTATCTACGGAATGGTGCACCCTAACACATCAGGGTGTGAGTATTCTATCTACTGAGTGGCAACCCCCTAACAGACTAGGGAATGAGTCATCTATATATCTATTGATTGGTACCCGCTTATGGAATTAGGGTATGGGTCCTCTATTGACTGAGTGGTACCCCTGGTGGACTAGGGTGTGGTTCTCCATCTACTAAGTTGTACCCCCTATTATATAGGATACAAGTCATCTTTATACTAAGTGGAACCCCCTGACACACTAGGGCACATGTTCTCTTCTCAACGATTTTCCCCTCGACTATGCGGTATAGTGGTGAGGCTTGGGCCCTCCATATTATTACTTATTTGGACTGACACGTGAGATGCTGAGCATCATTGATGGAATTTTGGAACTAATTAAATTTTTTCCTATGATGGGATGTGAGATATATATCCCCCTTCTCTCTCATTTGGGGTTCTTTGGTTTGAGCATATATATATATATATCCATATTATTGGATTCTATACTCTCTTTCTTTGGGTTGATCCATTTATCTATTCTTATTGTGTCTCTTACCACCCCTTCATCTTTTGGGGTGTCCTAATGAGTATGTACATACATACCCATGTATAGGATTTACCCACACATATCATGTCTTATGAAAATGGTGAACAGGTTGATAGTGACTATAGAGGATCATAGGGATACCTGGTGCATTATATCATGTATAATGGTTAGAGCTTGGAGGTTAGGAGTTGGGCTCTATCAACACTCTTAATTTCTAGTTTTTTTATATTTGGATATATTTCTGGTTGGGCATGTATTTTTTTCTTTACATTTTAGTTTACACTATAGTTCTATTTGTATTCCCTAGAGGTTTCACATGAATGGTTATTACTCTTGATTTCTCATATTTTATTTTATTCATTCACACTTTTGAATCGAGATGATCGGAAGTGTGCATACATATACATTAGGAAAAGGCCTCCCATGTTAGATATTCCTTTAAACACATTTTTATAGACCTTGGCCTATGGAGGTGGTCTTGGGGTAGTTGCGACTTAATCCCATTGGGTCAGGTCATGACATCATTTATAGGAAATAGTACCCTTGTTGATCTATCTATAATATCATTCATGGTGACCGTAAGATGCTCTATATCTACCAATCGATGATGAAGGGTATACCCAATATAATATATAATAACTTATGAAACAATATTAAATTGGGTATACTCAACATATAACTCATAATATATGAGAATTTGTGGAGGAGGAGGTGTAGGAGTTGAATAAGAAGGCAGAGGTGGAGGAGTGAGATATACAGATAGAGGTGGAGAAGTGTGATATACATCATGAAAATGTCTTTACATATCTGAAAACATCAACTTTACTGAATCATTGATCCTCTCCACCATCATCTCACTCATTTACTAAACTTTATCTTCTAATGATTTTATTTTTCCTTTATATACATCCTTCTTGGAAGAATCTTTAGAATGACCGAAAAAAATTATCGATACACTTCCTGCGTATCCTCGTACATGACTTGAGTGTTTAGGATTTCCCAATATACAAACAAAAATATCATTCCAACCCTCAAGTATGAAGGTACCCTATGTTATCTACTCCTCATAGTATTCCTATATTGAATATTTGGAAAATTCATTTGTGAGTCACAATATATAAATTGTTAAAATAACATAAATAACTCCTTAAAATACCCTTAGTTATAACCATTGAATCTTCTATAATATAATGTCCCTTTTTTCTCATTTAACCCCTCTACTATTTTTCATGTCTAGTTGGGGGGGGAGGGCCAACCTCAGTGTTTCTTGAAGACTCAACTCTAATTTTTTTAAAAAATTCAGTCATCATTTTTTCTTCCAATAAGATATACCTTTCATAGGATAAAGTATGAGGGTATACATTTTTGGATTAGATATACTAATAATATCTTCTCAGTTTCTATAAATAAAGAATAAAAAAATCATCAATATGATCATTAATATAAAAATAATTATAAAATCTAACACTGTACCTTCCAGAAGAGATTCTTTTAGTATACTTTCAAAAAACAACTTCTATATATCTTCATATAGAAAAGGATATTATCAAATGGTTTTTTATCTTTTATTTCCCAAAAAATGAAATCTTATGTGACTGTTGCTTTAAAACCCATTTATTTCTTATAATACAAAAATAAATATTTATTCCTAACTTCTCTACTATTAAGTTTATCATATTTCATTTGATAATAAGGGAGAATAACTTATATTAGTAAAAACAATCATGATGAGTAAAATAATAACAAAAAAGATTATCAAAATTGTCTCCCATAATTGAGATACAGTCACTCCATTGACCCTTTTTCAATAAAAAATAAAAAACTACTTTGTCCTAAGTTATAATCACAAAAAAAAATTGAATTTGGACCCCTCGGAATATTGTTATCATCAAACTCAACATTTATCCTATGGTCTCGGCCACAGTGTAATGTACCGACTTTTTAGAGAGGTACACACTTTTAAGTTACTATTCAAAACATCTTATTTTATGATAATTATGGGATATAATGGATAATGAAGGGTCTGGGAGAGTCCAAGGCTCATTCGGAGCCCGAGGCTCTGAAGTTTATGGAGGTAGACGAAGCTGCATGGTTAAAACATTGTTAGTGCTAACCATGTGACTCAATCATGTGGGTCACCCAGTATATGGTAAAGGCTACATAATTTTTCTACAACTATGTATGTCGGGGAACATGATTGTGAGACTTGTCTTAGACAAGTCATATATCCATTTCTCATGGGCTATGCATGGTTAGTCAAACCACATGTATATCCCATTCAAGTGGGATCCCTTAATAGTACATGTTGAATGGTTTGGCTAAATGTGTGTCTAAACCCTGAAACCTGTATTTTAAAGGGGAATTGACCATTTTACCCCTAAAATTTTTTTATTACCCCAAGCCTTCTTCCTCTATTATTCTTCTCCAGTATCCATCATGTGAGATCTCTCCTCCCAATCCAAGATAGGATTTTTAATATCTCCCTTGTCCAAACTCTGATTCTTTTTTTTGAAAGGTCCATTAGAACTACTTCATTATGATCTAGACTCATAATCCTTCTATTCCTAGTTTATCTTCCTTCCTCTTGTTCTATTTTTGTGTGAGATAATTTTCTCTATTTTCAAGTCATTTGATGACTCTTTGGATATCTCCCATTATATCTTGATTCAAGTACTAAGACTCAATGAGGAGAGCACAATAAACCTATGGATGATGGTGTAGCTTCTTTCCCATAGGTTTAGTGCTTTTATACTATGTTCCATCATTCCACATGCTGGAATTCTCTGACGAAGCCTCTTAAATTCTTAGAAAATTAATTTAAATGGTTTCTCATTCTTAGTGTGATCCTAGATAACGACAAACCACATCCTAGATTGTTCTTATGGACTTGGACCACCTCTACGGGTGTGCATTTCCTTGATATCCTATCTTACCTATGCCTTAAATTATTTAACCACCCTAAAGGGGGGTTTTGGAATGTAATAAATGTTTATGAATAATGTTTTGAATCAAGAGAGATGGTAGTACATGACTTAAGCCCCTACGCCCCTTTCCATAGTTTAATTATTTTATTAAATATCATGGGAAACTGGTTTAAAATTTATAAATTACACAACTTTATAAATGAATTGAATTTTGATAGATAATCCTTTATCTCTTACCCAAGATGAGTGTGATACTTGGATCCTTATGGGATGCCTTAGACAGGCTCTTCGAGCTTTATAATTTGTATTGCATGTGGATTATATACACAGTAGGAGTGATACCTGTTATGACTGGGACATACTCACCTTGCATTTTCTTACCTCCATATGAGCGATACCAGTTCCCCAAAAGAGACACCGTGGATGGTCTCATGGATAGATAGAAACCCGAGGTCACAACTGATACCTGGTCCCCTATGCGAGATACCCAGGATGAGCTGAAAGGGTTGATTACACACCATATCAAGAGTGATACATGAGATTTTATTTATGGATCTCCTTGTAAGGAATCTTATGGTATTGGGCATTTACAGTGCCCCTAGAGCAATACATGGGATTCCTTGTGGATCACCTTGGATGGGATTAGGGCGATTCATCTTAAATTTCATGGATGAAAATTAAATTAAAGAATAAGGAAGTGTATTTAATATTCTAAGGATGTGTTCACCAATCCGAATCATAAGCTTGGGGAATAGTCCACCTTTGAAACATTATTTATAGTAGACCTATTTACTATATTTTATATTTGTATAAGGTACCTTGGATGAGAAAAATCCGGATTAGGCTGAAGAAGGTAGTGTCATATGGGTTTCCCATGAGGAACTAAGACCGATGTATTTATTTTTTTATCACATTGAATTTATTATTATTGGAACACTTTTCATTATATACGCACAAACTGGATTGATCTAGACACCATTGGTGGTGTCCTACTGAGTATATCTCACACCTTTATTGGGCCATCTTTAGTACCTAAGAATACTTCATGGTTGTATATATGGATAAAGGGAAGTGGTTGGTTTCTAATTCTTAGTTCTCAGTTATAGAATAGAGTACTGGTGCAAAGGAATGAGCCTATGCTCATGATGCCAGTATTGGCAATTTTTTTCCATTTTTTGTTGTTTTTATAGCATGTGGTATATGGTTTCTCCCCTGTATCCCATATATCTCATTTTTTATAGTTTCATGATGTTCATCACCATTTTTATTTATTATTGATTCAAATTACACCTATTTATATTTATTGGATGTTCATTTATTATTTCCATTATTACTTGTTATTTTCTGTTTCCACTGCTTACCACTATGATATACCACTACGTTACACTCTGATTAATGAGGAAATAGTCTCCCAAAAGACACACCATAGGCCCTCACAACTAATCGGAATCCTCTAGCATACGGGGAGGCACACTTAAGGTCATTTATCCAACTATCTCAGGGCACCACTAAGTGTCTTTTGTGGTGGGATGCTAAAAAGTGGTTTCATAGCCCTCATTTTCCTATTGTATTACTAGTTGGGTATTATACAAGAGATTAGAATTTAATGTAATTTGGAGATGATCCTATTCCTAGGAGTAGCTAACCCACGTTCATGGTAAACTCAAATCACATTGGATGGGTTAATGTTGTTAATGGTTACGCTTATTACAATTTTACACACTATAGGAAAATGGGGCTATCCCCATGGATCTATACCCATGGTTTACAAAAAGTGTGGGTATAAATTGGATACAATGTGTACATAGCCATTGTTTATGTAAACCATGGGTATATATAGGATATACTAATGATTTTTTTAAAGTAGTTGGGATAGGTTATCTCACATTTCCCTTGGCCTCCCCCCCCCCTCACTCAAGCACTATCTCCCCCTTCATCCAAGATCTATTCTCCCCTCACCCAAATGAAAGCAGGTGGCTCTCATCCTCTAGAATTATCCCCTAATTCAGGGATTCTTTGCTTTTGATGTTCTTCGACATCATATTAGTGAGTTCTGAATCCTTTTTCTCTTCTGAATACTATTATTTTCATTTTTATCTATGTATGAAAACCTAACCAAGATATAGTTAGGTCACAATTCTTCTAGATTATTAAAAATATGGTTCTTTGTGGTGATGTTTTATTTTTGAGATTTTTGTTTAATGACTATAATTTGGATGATCCTTTGGTATTCCATAATTGTATATTTTGGAATCTATTTAAAAGTTATATTATGGTAAGTGATGAGTCTTGGTTTTTGTTTGCCTCATTGGTTGTAATTCTTCCTCTATTTCTAGAATTTATTTTGTTGTGATATTTAAGAGGTAATATGTCCTTCCTATAAGTGCTATTTTAAATATAATTTCTTCATTTTGAAAACTATCCTAGGGATTATTATGAATTTAACTTAAATTTGAAATTCTTTTAGAGGAATAATTTAGAGATTTAGATATTTTTAGTGTTGAGAATCATATTTAAGTTAACTACAGGTGTTAATGTTGGTTTTTATTATCTGTGGGTTATGGGATTTAATTATTGAAATTTAATTTTTTATATCATGAACCATGGTTAAACTATTTATTGGATTGTTTTAACCCAAATAAATAATTGTACGATGATGTACACGATTATACTATTATAAGTAGATCTAGAATATTTATTTATCTATAAAGGTTGGTTATTCAGAAATTCACTATTGTATTTATCGTACTTGTCAAGAATGTTTCTTAGAATTAATTATTATGATTTAGACATGAGTGAATGATAAAATATTATTTCAAATAAATAAATATTTATATTTCAAATTTTTATAAATTTTAAATCTTTATTATGTACAAATATTTTTATAAGCCTTTGGTAAATTTCATGAAATAATTATTTAAGTTAGAATGGAAAGCTTGTTTAATCGTATTCATTTTTTGAAACAATGTTTACATTGATAATGTTTTACATAATAATTTTGTTCTTTAAGAAAAATTTAATGGTATAGACCTTAGTTTCACCAATTTTGATTAACTATTGAGTATAACTTAGTTCTTTGTTAAGAATGATTCCTTGGTTCATTTATCATGTATGGAGAAGTTAGCCATTTATTTACACTACACATTAAATAAATTAAGAACCATCTAACAACACTTTAACTCAATCAAGAGGTTTCATCAATAGTGAATTAATGGATGGGTTTTATAAATTGGGATGGGAGGGATTAATTATTTAGTCTTGATGGATCTTTCCCAAACTAAATACTTCATAAATTGAAATATAACTAAATGTAAAATCTATTTTCCTTGTGTTTGAATAATATAAGTAATATTAAACATGAATAAAATCCTTTCATGACTAAATTTTATCCTCAATTATGTTTTCAAATGATAATACCTATATGGATAAGAAATACACATTATTCTGCCAGTATTCCTTAGTACTTATTTATTCCAATACATGCACCTTGTTTAGATTTCAATGAGTATGCCTTGGTTTTTTCTTATGATATTCCATGTTCTTTGTTTGTATGGATAGTAGTATTATATAAGGGTCACTTTAATTATGAATTGTATTAAATTTGGTTTCCTTTTAGTGTTCTTTAATTTCTTCTACACTATAATTTTAATTTGTCTATGAATTTGGATATCATTCTAGAATTATAGTCAGTGTAGTATAAATTTTCATGTTTATTTTCCTATTATTAATCATATAAAAGGGGATATATTTCTATGATATATCACTTAATATGGTATCGTATGCAGTGATGAATAGTCTTTGAAATAAGGTATTGGTATTTGGATACACTAACTCTATATGGGATGGGATCATGGTGCTCTGACTCTACCCAATTTCCCCTTTCCCAATATAATTGTGTTAAAGGTGTCTTAAATCCATATACACTTTCCCATTTCATATATAATACAACTTTAGGCTTCCATATACTTTATTACATTTTGGATATATATATATATAATTATTTTAAAAAAAATCTTAGTTTCATTGATATTAATATTGGATTATTATTTATATTTATATCAATTATGGGAGAATTTACATGATATTATTATACCATGTTTTTTGTGGTTTTGATGTTTGGTGACAGATTGTTCTTATTCTTGAGTAAATTATTTCTTCATAAAGAAAAGTATATTTAATTGTATTAATGTCATATTCAAAACATAGACATTTTAAAAACAATTTTCTCATAAATACATATGTATTTAATTGGATTGTGTAATAGTCATTACTCATTCCATGTATTATAATTTTTTGGTTCATTATTTATAGTCATAACTTATATAATTTTTTTTCTATTATTATTTGTTTTTCTAGATACTATCATGATTTTTTTAGTATTGTTTGTTTTCATTGCATTTAATTAAGTTTATTTCAATTCAGAAAACCAGGTTTAAAATGATTTTTAAAAAAATCTATAACTTGGTTTTAAATTATAATTTCTAAAACATGTTTTGACATTGTTTATGCCTTCTCTGACTTTTAATTTCTATAAATTTTTTTAAAAATGTTTCTAAAAAATGTAAATTTCATTCTTATATAGATTATGAAACATATTGAAGAAGTTCGAAGGAAGAGATTATTTGATAATGATCAGTAGATGTGTGACCTAAGGTTTCATCATATGGTTCCCTTAGTGAGTATAATAATTGTAATATTTTTCTCATTTATTAAATTTAATGTCATGTTCTTATTCTTTATCAAATTATTTTAGGGACATACATCTCAATCAGAGTCAACTTTTCATTATCCTACTAGTATGGGTTCAATCAGGGGTGCTCCTAGAGCTACATGGAGCACCCGTCTTACCCGTTCACACCCTGACCCACTGATGGACTCCCCATATACCATGCCTTTCCATCCTCCCCTTGAGCCTCTTGGTATTTTCCCACCCATTCACCCATCATCATTTCATTAAGACTCTTCTTCCCATACCATGTCTATGCCACCTCCCAGGATGTCCCCACATTTACCAAATCCATACACTATGATGTATCTCCAACACTTACATCCGTATCCTGTCATGTCTACACCGCCTCCATTTCCTATTATCCATTCAGGATCTGATGATTCTATTCCTTTATCTTCCACTCTAGTTTGTTAATATCACCCAATATATTCATTGGAATATGCACATCTATTAGAGGCTATCGATTTAGGACAACCAACAGATCTATTAGATCCTAATGAGAAAACTTTATCAGGATTTTTTATTTTAAGTCTATAAAATTATATGAAATCATTTTTTCCTATTGTATTGCGACATAATTATTCTTTTTACCCTTTTATCTTATTCAGTGAGATATTCTAATAGACTATGTGTTCTCACCTGTATACCTGAAGCATGGAATATCTAAACGTAAATAATGGTGGATTACAATGAAGACAATCAGATGATAGGTAAAAATTTCAGGTATTGTAGAAGTTTTAAGAGAAATTCTTCCAAGTACAATGATATCATTCTGGAACAACTAGTCTTATGGAGGCATATCAGTAATGAAATAAAGGAAAAATCATGGGTAGAGATATGGGTAAGAAAATTTGTTAAATTTATATCTATATTATTATTATATTTATATGAATTAACATATTCATTGCAGCATTGGTTTAACTTTTCCGATGGTGAAGATTCTAAGCTCACACAATTGATGGATATTGGGGAGTTCTGGGGATCATATAAGAAAAAGTTATATATTGGTTGGAAGAGTAGAGTTGGTTCAAATTTTGAGGGTATACCAATATTCCCTAGCCATCTAATAACACAATATCAATAAATGATTTCATATTGGAATATTAATGAGTATAAGGTATCTCTAATCATTAATGGTTTTCATAGAAAATTTAATTCTTATTAATTTTATTTAGTTTTTGTCTTTAGTATGTATCAGGAAAAAGAACAAATATGCTAAGATGTATTTTCATACATTTGGGTGCACTATAATGCCAAAGCATGATAGGAACTAGGTACTTTAATATGAATAATAATGATATATGTATTTATATTGTTAATTAAGTATAAGAAATTTATTTTATGAAGTTAAAATTTGGGGTGATCTCTCTATTAGACAGGCTTTAAATGGTCAAATAGCCAAACGACCAAATTACCAAATAGAAAAATGGAAAAATGGAAAAAATGACCAAATTGCTAAATTTCTAAATGAAAAAATGACCAAATGGAAAAATGGTCAAATGGAAAAATGTCCAAATGGCCAAATGGAAAAATTTACAAATTACTAAATTACTAAATAACCTAACCAAAAAATTAATGTATGACCAAATGATCAAAATTAAAAAGTTATCGAATAACCAAATAATTTAACACAAATAAAATTGGAAAAAAATGAACATACAAGAGGAATCCATATTATAACCATCTTTATCATGCTAATTAGAATGCATTGATTATGTTATGACACTAGTATTAAATTTATAATTAAATATATATATTTACATTCTTCTTCATTTTATGGATTTCTTCAACAGATAAAATTTAAATTCATTCCAAGTTTATCAGTTTTATATTATTAAATAACATACTATTATAGTAATCATTGTCATTTACATCCAGTGGAACTGGGTATCGAAGTCCATGTTCCTTAAGCCAAATTATTTTTCTCCTATAGGAAGAAAGAGGATGGAAGTGTTGTAAATGCACAAACACAAGATAAGATTGTAAGTATTTTTTTTAATATTTAAAATTTTGATATGTAACTAATAATTAAATATATTGATTATATTTTCAACCATATTCCTTGGAGGCCCTTAATTCCTAATCAACCTGCTCCGCTGAGGACTTATGTTTTGAGAGTTTTCTCTGCAGCCTCTTGACTACTTCATCTTTGTCAGCATCTTTATTCATCACAATTTGTCTTTCCACAAAAAAGATGAGCCTCAAACTCTATTGTAGAAAGATAAGACTCAAGTGTGTCAGATTTCTCCCTGTCCATGTCCATCCTACCACATTATGTCATAAATTCTGTGGTAACCAAATCCTCCAAACCCCGTGACCAAAAAATGGAAATGTTAATTTGGAATATTTTTCAGCATATCAGCAAGTTGTGTTTGAGAAATAAATCTCTAGATGTTCTTCCATTACCTTTTACGGTCGATTAGAAGGCTAACCAGGCCCTCTCAATCGGTCTCAGAATCACTCTCAGATGATGAAAAATATTTAGCATTGAACGTCACTAGGGAGGGACCTGATTCATTGGTCGTAGAGTGACTAGATCCCTCAACAGCCTCACCCCTGATAGTTACAATAGAATGAAAGATAGAAGTCTCTACCGCAATCTCCAGTGTTTTTGATTGTGATCCTAAAGTCATAAATAAAGAAAGTAAACACCCTAGATCACTAAAAAAGGGGTGAGAAATTGTGGTGGTAGGAGGATTGGGAAACTAACCTCTACTTGTCGAAACATCGATGCCCTCAACTTCAATGATGTCATTGCCTCCCAATGAAGATGGTGTTGCATCTTTAATGTTTAATCAAGTTTTAGGGATGTCTAATAGAACCCGAGACTTAGTGCCACAGCTGACTGGAACAACAACCACTAAATCAACATTCAAAAGATTAATTATAGAAATTAGGCTTGCAGGAATAATCCTCCTAGAAAAAGGAGCGATAGATAGTTCTAAACCCACAGGAACTGGGGCCATGGTCACTCCTATCATTTTAGAAAAAGGCACAATGGCCTGTTCTAAATTTTTAAGAGCTAGGATGGTAGCCTTCGCTACGAGTGTGACTTCTGGGGAAGTAGGATTAACAATATCATCCAAATAATCAAACCCCGAAGTTGTTCCCTATATAAGGCTGGGGTCCATCTGGCTTGGGGAGGTTGACTCCTCTAGACCTGGATCCCCTCCAGTAACTTGGGAAAATTGGGTCTCTTTACTCTATTTAGCAGCTACTATCAAATTTTTCCCATCCTTATCTATGGTTATGGGATCAACACATTCAGTAGGGATTTAAACCTCTAAATTCTCCTCCCATAGTGGGGAATAGGTTGTCTGATTTGCGGTAGGAACATCTAGAGGACTCAGGATACCCTCGGTCTCCCCAGTCGGTCTTGTCTCTTCACCCTATTCAACCTTGACAGCTAGTGTTCATTCTTCTACCATAGAAGGAACATGAGTCTTAGACACCCGTGCAACTACTTATTGAATACTTATTTGTTCTTCACCAAAATATTCATGTGATAAATGGTTATCAAGATAAAAGTGCTTGGTCTAACAACAAGATAGTCATATATGGTAGTTAATTATAATCCCCTTTCTGATGTGTTTCAATAGTTAGGTTTTTTTGGTGTTTCTTGGTATGCTATGGGGATGGCTCCCTAATGGGAATATCAAGTGGAGCTAGAGGAGGGAATAGCCCATCATGATTTTCAATAACTACCTCTATATGATCAGTAGTACTGGGAGAACCATCCCCAGCAATCACCACATCCGAATGGACATGTTCCCCAGCTATAGTTCCCCTAGGGGTGTATACTAGAGAAAGAACCATCCCTTGAGACTCCTCAAGTCCCTATGGAAGTAAATTAGGAGAGTTAAAAATCTTCACAATGAAGGGAATTAATGTCAGGGTTAGTAAATAGAATGACCTCTCCTTTGATATCATTTGTATCTGAGAGTACTTCCATCTATGCCACCTGGTCTGACCAATAATGTTTTTCTTTTGAAGTATAGAGACACCTATCTATCTCACTTATGTATGCGGTACTTCATCCGACTATTCTTCAGCAGATATAAATGTAGGTTCAATGACTTCTCCAAAATCTAGAAGATCAAAGATCCATCCTTGAAGAAGTTTCCAAATGTATTCATCAGAAGAGTTCACCCTTAAGTCATCCCAAACAATCCAAGTCCTCAAAAAAGTCATTGTAATGGGGATGGATAGTGCTGGAGGATCATCCTAGGGAAGTGGAGCAGATTTCATTAGTCTCAGTTGCTTCTTGGGTGCATCCGCAGCCCCGAGACCTTCATAAGATGAATGATTACAAGGCTCTAGGAACGAGAAAAGAGCTTACCTTTATCCAGTCATAGCATGAAAATAAACAATCTTGTCACCCTCTAAATAGTGATTATCATCATCACCCTATTTGTTAGTATATGATCACATTATGGAAAGTACTCGATGATAATATTTACAATTATTGTTCCAAGCATGGATCAAGGTTACAATGTTCTGAAGGTAATGGTTTACCCTCTTAGGCTCATCATCATAAGAAATTTTAGCAACTGCTGACACATAGCCATGATTGGTAAGGAAAACCTCCCTCTCTTAGAGTAACTACCACATGGTGTGAGGGGACTGACTGATAAATGATTTGTTACTCCTCAAAATATGTCATTTCTTCTGAGCCAGGGGGAAATCAGTGTCTGATGTGATGGGTGGTCGGTCCTTAGTGGCAGTCTTGACAACTCATGAGGTCACACCCCATGTTCTTAAGACCTTCCTTGTGGGAGAACCGAGAGTCTTCTGAAGAATTTTACCTAGTTGAGAATGCCCAACATCATCCTTTTGCATCCTCTTCCCCTTATCCTCAGATTCCTTGGGGGTCATAACAGTGGGAACTAGATCTACCAACTAGCCATCCAGATACGATTCAGCCCATGCCTCAGCATAACATATTGTAAGAAAAGGGTATGGAACCCTCAGAATTTGGAAGCGTGACTTTTTAATGAGTATCCTTTCAAGTAAAAATTAACCACAACATTAGATCTATAAATGAAGCAGTCATGATAGTTGATTTGATCCATCAACTCTCATTTGTTCTTTTCTGTCTGGTCTTCCTACTTATACTGGGTGGCCCAGGCCGATCGCATAACCCCACTTGTGCTTTGAAGGTGTAGTCAAAGAAAAAAATGTGGAATTTGTAAGGGATTTATAAATGTGTAGCCTCCTATGTGGGATCGTATCTATCCCCAGAGGATTTGGAAGGGCCCATTCATCTGATAAGTTGGCCTTCCCTCGCTAACCTGACCTAGTAAGAAATAGATTTTGGCCAAGAACAGAATGGCTAGGTTGATGCATTTTCCAATGGCCATCTGAATTGCCATAATGAAGGTTGTAACTCTCACACCTCTAGAGTATCACACAAGTAAAATCCAACCACTCAAAAACATGGCCAAAAATGATTCCAACCAAAATAAGTGGTCCCCATCAGGGAAAAGTTCACACCCCAATTCATAGAACCGACCCTCCTTCAACATCGGACAATAGGAACCTTCTAACCTTTGAGTTTCCTTGGATAGGCAGGACATGGGTCTGTGAACATCTAGATCTTGACCACTTATCTTGTAAAAGAAATTAATACACTTCAATAATGAAATTTCTTGCTTTTAGAAGTAGTCTTCATTCTTCAAAAGTTTATTTTCTTGACCTGAAAATTCTATTTTTATTTTCTAGATGCCTCTTTAAGGAAAAGCGGTAACCACATACAACATGCGGAAATCCAAAATTACTACAATCTTAAACCAAATTTGAAATTCAAAAACCAACACCAAACAGGAGGAGGTCTCGATCTAAAAGTCACCACATCAACTGGAGTCACGTCATTTCCATCCACGATCATCACCAAGTTACGCCACCGCCGTCGTCGACATCGACACCGGCGGACCGCTGGAGCTGAAGACTGGAGGGATAACCAAACAGGAACGAACATCACTGCATCCAGAGTGAATAAACGTAGACAAGAACAACAAACCATCATCAAAAAATGGCTCCGAAGAAGAAATACCCAACAAACATCATGTAATAATTGATCATATCCCATGAAAAGAGAACGAACACCTGTCAGAAGAACAAATAGACTTCACCACTGATTTAAGGAGGGAAAAATGAACAAAACCCAGAAAACATAAAAATATTGAATAACAATACCGATTCCAAAATCACAAATGTAGTAGAGGAAGAGAAACCGACACCAGTCACCAAGTCCCACATCCCAAAGTCTCAAGATTACCACCACTCAAGGTCCAAGTAGGAAAGGAGCAGGGGAGATTGAATCCAGAGCAGGGATTTGGATAGCCGAGGGTTTCAAATGATGAAGAAACTGAATCCCAAAGCTGAATAAGAACAACCCATCGCCAGAGTTCTTGGAGAGACCACATGGGCTAGGTGGAAGAAGGAGGTAGAAACTCATCATACATTTCCCTGAAGATGGTTACCCTCAAAATCATCAGAATATTCTATAAAATAAACATGACTTCCACATGGGCTAAATGAAAGGTATTGGTATCTGGAATCCATATGCTCAGAAGATGTGAAATGAGGGTGTTGGTCTGATGAGCATAGGTCTGGGATACCCAGATAGCCTCATATAACCTCAAGGCCTGTAATTCAACCTGGAATTCTCTACAACTCTGAAAGACCTAGAATGACCATTCCCAATTAAAGCCAAATGAATCTCCAGATGAAATGTCCCACATCAATGACCAACCATTTTTCTCATTTTTTGTGTCCTTTCACACAATGCTACGATAGTAGTGGGCCATTTCAACTGACATTCATCGCACTTCTTGTGGAGTCTGAGGAGCATAGTTCAATAAGAACCCAGTAGAGGTATCCTTCAGTATGAATCATCCTCTCGATGAGATAAGGTCTTTAGGAATGGTACTCTTGATACCCAGGTGGCAGGATGGTTGACCACACTGTTGAGTCAATAATGTTTCCATATGACCTTTTCATTCCTATATGTTTTGAAAATCACAAACACTTTATCTTAAGGAAAATTATATTTTCATAAGTATTGTTTTCTTAAGAAAAATTTCCCCTCTCTAATTAAATTGTAATCCTTACCTTTGTTTTCATTGTCACATTTTATAATCTCTCTAAATCAAACTCATTTTATTACTAAGTAAAAAATTTGGATTCTCATGTAATACCTCATAATTTTATAGTTCCTTGGATATAGAGTGTTCTTTTTTTAGACTCTGAATTATATGAAATTCATACTCCAAATTCCTTCGAATTCATACTCTGAATTCTATAAAATTTAGACTCCAAAATGTCTAAAATTTAGACTCTTAATTCTCTGAAATTCAGACTCTGAATTCTCTGAAATTTAGACTCTGAATTCTCTAAAATTCAGACTCTAAATTCCTTATAATTTAGATTCCAAATTCATTGGTATTTATACTATGAAATATATAGAATTCATATACCAAACTCTTTGAAACATAGAATCCAAATATCCATGTCTTATAGATTTTGATTTTTCATATGACTCAACTCTGAACTCTATTTTTCCTTAGACTCTGGAAATTAATATTTGGTTAAGAAACTTTATTTTCCTTACACATGTTATTATTATGAAATGATGTCCAACAATCTGTTTCTATCTAACCATTGGTTGAGTGAAACATGTACAGGTCCTTCTGAGATTCATGGAAAAATATGAACATTGTAGGAGGGAGCCTATCATTGGAGTTTTTCCTATAAATAGGAGCTCATTAGAACAATCTCAAAATCTGTTGATCAACCTAGAGATTGCATGATGTAAAGAGATTTCAAGAGAGAGAAAGACTCTCATGCTTTGTGCAGATCTGAACATCTTGTTCAGATTTCTTCGTGAAACTCTAATTGTTGTTGAGTACAATAAAGGGCTTCTATGGATAGGAAGACAGAGGTTCCAACTACCTTAAATTTCTAGGACTACTGGGGAAAGGAAGGCAGAGGTGCTGACTAAAATAAATATCAAGGGCTTTCAGGGATAGCAAGACAGCTTCCAATATTCCTATCGAGGGCTTACCCTGGTGTGGGTATACCATCCTGTCTTTTTATCACATAAACTTTTATTACATTTTACAAAACCGAGGATCTTTAAGGTTTAGTGTCTTGGAAACCAGGAACTTAAAACATGAAAACATGAAACATTCTTCTTAAACACTTGAAAGGATTCTCCTCATGTTCATCCTAGGTTCATTACTGCATCTCATAACCTGGGGACATACATTAAAAGAAAGGGTGAGCAGAAGGCCCAGTAAGAGAAACAAGAGAAACATTTTACATGTGAGCTTGAGATACTTCAATAAGGTCTTGAAAATAAATTTAAGGCATGAGAAAGAAATCATGAGATATATCATAATAAAAATAACATTTTTTATAACTTGAAGATGTGGCTACATCATTTAACATAGAAAATCATGAACATATCACCAAGGTCCATCCCCAAAGTGTCATTTGAAAATTACCAAGGTTATTCACCAAGGTATCGTGAAAATTGTAATCTCTAGTGGTTACATCATTACCCAATGCATTGGAGCGCTATCAGGGCGCACCCTTAAATTTGCATTTATTATCATGTGATACACATATATCATCATCAAAAATTTTATAAATAACCCATATAGCATAAAATAAATGGGTTTCATTTCATAATGATAATGTTTTAAAAACTACTTTAAAGACATGATCTTAATGTCACTTTAAACCCACAGAAAGGGAAAGCGGGTCTCATGTATGTAAATCCCAGAATTTAAAATAGAAACTTTATATATATATATGTGAATAACCTTGTAGAAATAAGATCTTTGAGTATTCACTTTATAACATAAAATAATTTTGAGAAAAGAGAGGCATTTTTAGACGAAAATTCTGCAAGATAACTGCTATGTTACAAGGTTTTAGAAAACATTGAAAAGAGAGGGGACATGGTTCACCCACTCATAAATGATCCATAAAATAGTAGGGGGACAGAATAAGAAGGATATATGAACATGGTAATGAAAGTTTTAAGGACATACCATTTGAAATGAAAAACATGGATGGAAGAAAAAAATTAGATTTCTCTTATGAAAATTTGGCAGCCTAACGGCGTCACTTAAAATTCAATAAAAATGAATTGACAAGATCCAATACGGTCTCTCATCATATTATCATAAAAGATCAGTATGATAGATATAGAGATAATACCCCAACATAATAAAAAGGAACTTTAAATATCTGACATGAAAATAGAACTTGAAAAATGAGAAGGGTGAAAGAATCCCTTAAAAATTCGGCAGCCTAATGGCGTCGCTTAAACATTCATAAAACGAAATGATGATAGTAAGAGGGGATATCTCATCATATAAACATGAAAAGGGAAGTAATAGGAATATAAAATAACATCCTCTCACATAAGAACATGGAGCATAAAAGGAATGACATAAAAGAGATTAAATGAAAAGAAAGAGAGAGGTCGGATCCCTTACCTTAAAAAGTAACTCTTAAAACTCAAAGGTTTGGACCTTGAGAAGCTTGGGGGCACCTTGGGAGGACTGCTTGGGAGGTAATGAGACAATAACTTCGTTGGGGGAGAGTGGGGAGGTGAATGAATGAGAGGATGGCTTGGTATTTATAGGGAAAGTAAGGGGACAAGGCATTAATGGCCAAGGGACACCTCATTAGTGGTTTTGCCAAAACCATGGGCTTGCCCATGGTATTTGCCCATTGTATTGGAAACTTGGGACACCTCATATATTATCTTACTATTCATAAGTCGACCATATTGATTACATACTTAATACATCATTTATTCATGTCATTAAACACCCGTAACTTAAAAACTGTATTTTCACTATTCATCGAAAATTCAACTTTCTCAGAAAAATCCCAAAATTTCACCTTAACCAAATATCAATGATCTGATTTCAAAAATGAACTCCATTTTATAAAAATAATTTTCTAAATATTTTTAATTTAATTTTTAAATAAATACACTATTCACCGAAAATTCATTTTTTTCAGAAAAATCCCCAAAAATTATCTTAACATAATATCAATGCCCTGAGTTCAAAAATGAAATCCTTTTTATAAAAATAATTTTCTAAATATTTTTAATTAAATTTTTAATTAAAAAACACTATTCACCTGAAAAAACTAATACTTGACTAATAATTTATGAAACCGTTATTTAACAATTTTATTGAATCACATTACTTAATCAAGGTGCCTATATTATATTAATGCTTTATTTAAGTGAGATTAATAATCCATTTGGTCACATTACTAATCCCAAGCATAAAATCACTATTCATAATTTACTATTCATCAAAAATCAAGTTGATCTTATTAGACTCTAAATTTCGTAATGGACATAATTGTAGAAGACAATTTTTTGAATATCATTACACATTTTTAATTATTTAAGGTTTACATAAACTTTATTAAATTATCCTTTTTCTAAAATTCATAAAAAATATGCATACTATATTTATCCGGTCATTTGAAAATTCATAAACTTCATCATAAGAAGAAATCCCAATTTTTATTTAAAACAAAGTATTACACAAGGTAGTTACGGTCTCCTTACATAGTACCTTATCACACCAGCATAGGACCTATGTGTAAGGTGTGCTAAGGTGAGAGAATCTGAGGGAGGCTCGGCCAACATCGTATGAGTAGTAATTTCTATCAGTTTGAACTTCTCGCAAAGGCGATTCCGTTCTAGCTTCACACGATGAAGTTCGGCTTGGGTTTGGTCCAGAGAAAAGCCCAGTGGTGCTACCTCCTTCCCAAGTTCTATTAGATGGGCTTCGATCGGTCCAAGACTACTGGGTGAGGCCATCGAATCTTCTTTCTATATTAATTAACCATGTTTACTTGTATTTAGAGACAAATAATCAAAACTTTTAGTTTCCAGTTGTCATATTGACCAATGGTCATATAACAGTCAAAACCCAACGGTCTCATTTTAATTATACCCATGTTATCAAATGAAATAGTTTTGTTGAGTATGAAAAATAAAATAACACACAAAATTAGGAAACACGATTTATTCAAAATTTTGGGTCGTTACAATCTTTCCCCCTTAAGAAATTGCATCCTCGCAATTTTTAAATTGGGTTTTGAAATTTCATTGAAAGTCTCACATCGGAAAAGAGTCAGTAACACTATTACTTTAAAAGAAAGAAAGGTAAGTACAAAGGTCACCCAAGTCAACCCATACTATGATTCCATGGAGGAAAACATGGATATGGAAGAAAAACAAAGGGTCAAGTTCTGGGGGAGAGTGATAGAAAACATGATTAGGAGAAAGTTGACCACTAGAAAATCCCAAACTTATGATGTGTGTAAATGGTCTTTGATTACCTAGTAGGAAATGTAAACCAACAACATTTTTGTTTACGTTTCTTTTCATAATTTTGAGGAATTCATTTACTAAATAGAATAAAAACATAAGGAAATATACCAACCATCAAGTAGAGTTTCATCCTTTAATAAGTTTCTACCAAAACTAATCTTTTCTCCAAACGATGAGCATTCAAAACTACTTGGTCTCATCAAAACACAAGAATCATCTTCTAGAGAATCACATAATCCAAAAAATATTAACTATCTATTTCTTCTATCTTTAAATATTATCCCCAAAACAGAAAGGGTAAGGTAAAACAATTCTTCAAAAAGAAATAATCCCATTGTAATGGAAACTACTTTTAAATCTTCAAAGTTCCATGGTACTACCCAAATTTCATCATAGACCATTCCATAAATAACGGTCCTTAAAATTCCTCAAAATAAACCAAACAAAGATTGATACCAAAATACAGGAAGGATTTGATAACATAGTCTTCCAAGGTAAACTTTATCATTAATCTCCAAACAACATCAAACACCCCTAAAATCTTATAACAAAACTAACTAACCTAAACATATTTACCCCAAGATAGGTTAATCATTTCCATAAGTAACCTAAATTACTATATGTCCGCCTTAAATTCATTAATTATTCAAAATAAAAGTCAACCTTTACTCCTAAAATAAAATACTGTAGTAATCTATTTACCTCGATCAAATAGGGTTCCCAAAATAGTGAACGTCTTCAAAAATAATAATCATCTTTTAATCCACTAATCATCTCTGTCATATTAATACGGAAATCGTCGCATTTCTTATCACATTGGTTTTTGGGACATGTTCTTCCATTTCCCACCATTAACTAAGAAGATAAAGTATAATTAGAGGATTAAATACTTAGCCAATAATCATGAAAAGGAACTTAAAGAATATAAGGATAACTTATAGAAGAAAAGTATACCCTAACTTGTGATCCCCTAGGTTTCAAACTAGGTTATCCATGATCATATATTCTTCTGTGAATATTTATTTTATTTTATCTTTGTTCCTTTAATAATAGTTCATACTAAGCTTATGAATTTACCAAAGCATATCCCCCGGGAGTGTCGTAACCAAGAGTGCAGCAAGGCCCGTTGTCGTGTACCAGTTCCTATTCGAGTCTAGCTCAAAGTGGTGTTTCGGGTTTTACCCCTATGTACATGTGTGCCAGATCCACCTCTACCTGCTCGTATCCAGACAGGGATGTATTTTCTTGGCAACCCTTTACTCAATACTCACCAAAATACCAGGAATATTTCCTATATTTAAACTTTTATATAGGGTTCTTCCTAAAGTTTTCATATCCTAATTTCCACAAATAACTAAACCATACTTTGATACCAACTATAGAATCCCGCCTTTTTATCACATAAACTTTCATTACATTTTACAAGACCGACGATCTTTAAGGTTTAGTGTCTTGGAAACTAGGAACATAAAACATGAAAACATGAAACATTCTTCTTAAACACTTGAAAGGCTTCAACTCATGTTCATCCTAGGTTCATTACTTCATATCATAACCTGGGGACATACATCAAAATAAAGGGTGAGCAGAAGGTCCAGTAAGGGAAACAAGAGAAACATTTTACATGTGAGCTTGAGATACTTCAATAAGGTCTTGAAAATAACTTTAAGGCATGAGAAAGAAATCATGAGATATATCATAATAAAAATAAAATTTTTCATAACTTGAAGATGTGGATAGATCATTTAACATAGAAAATCATGAACATATCACCAAGGTCTATCCCCAAGGTGTCATTTGAAAATTACCAAGGTTATTCACCAAGGTATCGTGAAAATTGTAATCTCTAGTGGTTACATCATTACCCAATGCATTAAAGCGCTATCAGGGCGCACCCTTAAATTTGCATTTATTATCATGTGAGTCACATATATCATCATCAAACATTTTATAAATAACCCATATAGCATAAAATAAATGGGTTTCATTTCATAATCATAATGTTTTAAAAACTGCTTTAAAGACATGATCTTAATGTCACTTTTAACCCACAGAAAGGGAAAGTGGGTCTCATGTATGTAAATCCCAGAATTTAAAATAGAAAATTTTGATATATATATATGTGAATACCCTTGTAGAAATAAGAGCTTTGAGTATTCACTTTATAACATAAAATAATTTTGAGAAAAGAGAGAGGCATTTTGAGATGAAAATTCTGCAGCATAATGGCTATGTTACAAGGTTTTATAAAACATTGAAAAGAGAGGGGAAATGGGTCACCCACTCATAAATGATCCATAAAAAAGTAGGGGGACAGAATAAGAAGGATATATTAACATGGTAATGAAATTTTACGGACATACCATTTGAAATGAAAAACATGGATGGAAGACAAATATTAGATTTCTCTTATGAAAATTCGGCAGCCTAACGGCGTCACTTAAACTTCAATAAAAATGAATTGACAAGATCAAATAGGGACTCTCATCATATGATCATAAAAGATCAGTATAATAGATATAGATATCATACCCCAAAATAATAAAAAGGAACTTGAAATTCTTGACATGAAAATAGAACTTGAAAAATGGGAAGGGTGAAAGAATCCCTTAAAAATTCGGCAGCCTAACGGCGTCACTTAAACTTTCATAAAACGAAATGATGATAGTAAGAGGAGATATCTCATCATATAAAAATGAAAAGGGCAGTAAGATGAATATAAAAGAACATCCTCTCACATAAGAACATGGAGAATAAAAGGAATGAAAAAAAAGAGATTACATGAAAAGAAAGAGAGAGGTCGGATCCCTTACCTTAAAACGTAACTTTTAAAACTCAAAGGTTTGGACCTTGAGAGGCTTGGGGGAACCTTGGGAGGACTCCTTGGGAGGTAATGAGACCAGAACTTCGTTGGGGGGGAGTGGGGAGTCGAATGGATGAGATGATGGCTTGGTATTTATAGGGAAACTAAGGGGACAAGGCATTAATGGCCAAGGGACACCTCATTAGTGGTTTTGGCAAAACCATGGGCTTGCCCATGGTATTTGCCCCTGGTATTGGACACTTGGGACACCCCATATCTTATCTTACTATTCATAAGTCGGCCATATTGATTACATACTTAATACATCATTTAATGATGTCATTAAACACCCGTAAATTAAAAACTGTATTTTCATTATTCATCGAAAATTCAACTTTCTCAAAAAAATCCCAAAATTTCACCTTAACCAAATATCAAAGCTCTGATTTCAAAAATGAACTCCATTTTATAAAAATATTTTTCTAAATATTTTTAATTTAATTTATAAATAAATACACTATTCACCGAAAATTCATTTTTTATCAGAAAATCCCCAAAAATTATCTTAACATAATATTGATGCCCTGAGTTCAAAAATGAAATACTTTTTATAAAAATAATTTTCTAAATATTTTAAACTAAATTTTTACTTAAAAAACACTATTCACCTGAAAAAACCAATACTTGACTAATAATTTATGAAACTGTTATTTAACCATTTTATTGAATCACATTACTTAATCAAGGAGCCTAGATTATATTAATGCTTTATTTAAGTGAGATTACTAATCCATTTGGTCACATTACTAATCCTAAGCATAAAATCACAATTCATAATTTACTATTCATCAAAAAATCAAGTTGATCTTATTAGACTCTAAATTTCGTAATGGACATAATTGTAGAAGACAATTTTTTGAATATCATTACACATTTTTAATTATTTAAGGTCTACATAAACATTTTTAAAATATCCTTTTTCTAAAATTCATAAAAAATATGAATACTATATTTATCCGGTCATTTGAAAATTCATAAACTTCATCATAAAAATAAATCCCAATTTTTATTTAAAACAATGGATTACACAAGGCAGTTACGGTCTCCTTACATAGCCCCTTATCACACCAGCATAGGACCTAAGTGTAAGGTGTGCTAAGGTGAGAGAATCCGAGGGAGGCTCGGCCAACATCGCACGAGTAGTAATTTCTATCAGTTTGAACTTCTCGCAAAGGCGATTCCGTTCTAGCTTCACACGATGAAGTTCGGCTTGGGTTTGGTCCATTGCAAATCCCAGTGGTGCTACCTCCTTCCCAAGTTCTGTTAGATGGGATTAGATCGGTCCAAGACTACTGGGTGAGGCCATCGAATCTTCTTTCTATATTAATTAACAAAGATTACTTGTATTTAGAGACAAATAATCAAAACTTTTAGTTTCCAGTTGTCATATTGACCAATGGTCATATAACAGTCAAAACCCAGTGGTCTCATTTTAATTATACTCATGTTATCAAATGAAATAGTTTTGTTGAGTATGAAAAATAAAATAACACCCAAAATTAAGAAAAAGATCTATTCAAAATTTTGGGTCATTACAGTGGGTAAGACAAACATTCTTGAAAGTATGAATCAAGGGAACTTTATTCATGGTTGTTTTATACCGTACTCTTTGGGAAAAAATATTTCCTACTTTTTACTTATTTTTCTTCGAGTTTTTATTTCTGATGAATTTTGAAAAAGGACGAAAGTATAACATTATTATACATTATTGTACTATTATTTACTCTGATAAATAAGATTCGATATGCTTTAATGTAGAATATTTCCTAAGTAAACTTTTCTTAAGTTTCTTTTCTGGAACCATATTTCTGGAACCTAAGAAAGTTTGTTTCATAGTTATGAACTTAAAGAGGCTTTGTGAATTTACCTTGTTTAACTTTGTAAAACATAGTTTTCCTTTTGGTTAAAATTTAAGTTTTAAAACTTACAATTCACACCCCCTCTTGTAATTGAGCATCTACATACACTATTTCGATCCTACAATTATTATCAGAGCAGGTCTATAAAATATTTATACTTACATATAAGTTTTCATTCACAAGTTTTCCTTCTTCTAAATTCTTATTTCTTAACTTTTCTTGTTTCAAGTTTTTCTTAGAGATTTTAATTTTTGTTTATAAACTTTTTCTATTATCATTTTTTTTGGAAAATTATTTTCTTATATAATTATATGAATGAATGTTGGTTCCATTGAAAATTTAAATCCTACCAGACCTACAATTTTTTATAGTAATGATTATGAGTATTGAAGAGATTGAATGAAGACTTTTTTAATTAACACTAGAGTAGAAAATTTTTCAATGCCTACTAGTGATTAAAAAATTCGAAACAAGGAATTTAGAACCTTTACTAATCAAGAAAAATTATAATATCAACTAAATTACAAGGTACGAAATACATTGTTGTGTTCTATGACCATGAACATATATAGTAAAATATCTTCTTATGAAGCTACCAACTACATTTGGAAGAAACTTAAAGTTACAAATTTTGGTACTTTTAAAGTGAATGAAACTAGAAGATCTATATTGAGAGCTGAATATCATGGATTTCTATTTCCTTATGGTGAACCTGTTGGTAAAGTACAACAATGTTTTATGACTATCGTCAATAGTCTTCAATTTACGGGTGAGAAAGGGCTTTATGATGAAGCCCTTGGGGATAAGATATTTTATATTATGCCAAAAGAGTTGGAATAAAAAATAAAATATATTGGTGAGAATACAAAAGTATCTCAAATAACTCTTGATGTGATATTTGGAACTCTTCTTCAGCATGAAACTATAGTGAAGAGAGATGCTGATTTCAAGAAAAAGAAGAATAGTAATGGAAGTGTAGATTTCACTACTACATCTAATGTTAAGACTCCTGAAATGGTAACTAGATCTAAAGCAAATAAAACTATTGTTATATAAAAATCTAGTGACAATGATCCTTTTGAGAATGAATTAGCCAATATTTCTCAAAGGATAAACAATATTATGGGAAATAAAGATTTTTAGTACAGATATAAGAAGAAAGATAGAAAGTATAAGAAATATTCTTAAGTAACCTATTATGAATGTAAAAGGGCTGGATATATCAGACCTGATTGCCCTATTCTCAATAGAAAATATAGGATGGAAAGAATTCTGAGAGAAACATGAATAAGTATTTCAAGTCTAAGGTTAAGAAAGTCTTGAAATCTAATGACACCTATAGTGAAAGTGGTGGTGATTCTTTAGATGAATCTTCAGATAGTGAATCTTCTCGTCAAAAGAATATTGGTCTTATAGCCAGAGTACCTATTGAAAATCATTTTGATAGGGATAACGTACACAATTCTGAATCTATAACCAATATTTCTTTAAACGAAAATTTTTCTAATGAAGAATATTAAGAATCTTCATAAGATGAATCTTCCTCATATGAACATAATACCTTACATTTATTTTAAGAATATTCTAGATTTTTAAACCTCTTGAAAATGAAAATTTTAAGATAAAAAAAGTTAGAGAATGAAAATTCTAGAATTTATATTTTAACTAAAGAAGTATCATATCATTCTAAAGATCTTTATCATAAAACTTTTGATTTTGAAACTATTTCTAAAAAACATGTGGAAGTTAATTCTGAGAAGTATAAACTTTCTAAGGATCTTGAAAATGTTACTTCTAAGAAAAATATTTTAGAGTCTCACTCTAGTTCTAAAAATAATAACTTTGAGGATAAGAACTTTGTTATTAATCAAAATTCAGAAATATTTTCCTAAGGAAATGCCTGTCAAACTTTACCTATGGTAAGGAAAACTTTGACAATATGTATTCTCAAATTTTTCCATTAAGTAATCATTCTATATTTGGTTATACTCATTATAAACCAATTTTTAGTTTAACTATTTTGTTCCACAAATTGATTCATTTTTTAGTAAATTTCAGTGTGGTGGAAATTGGGAGAAAATTTTTTCTTAAAAACAAAAAAGATCTTTAGGTTTTCATAAAGATTATTTTTCTAAGAAAATGTGGATTTCTAAAATCTTACTTTTTGAAATTTCTAGATCCAAGAAAGTTTGGATTATGAAAGTATAACTTTTTTATTTTTAGGAAAATAAAGAAAGTACCGACAACATTATATGTTACATGGATAGTGGATGTTCTCAGCATATGACTGGTAATAAAACCATCTTTGAAAAGATTATCAAGAAAAAAGGAGGAAAAGTAACATTCATAGATATTGCTCAGGGAGAAATTGTTGGTATATGTAACATTATTCATCTTGAAGAAACAGTAATTTCAAATGTTTTATTTGTTAAAGGTCTTAATCACATAATCATTAGCATAAGTAAATTATGTGATGAAGGTTACCTTGTGAATTTTAGGAATGATAAATTCTTAGGACATAATTCCAAGAAAGATTTTGTTCTTTCTACCCATAGGAAAGATAATGTATAAAAAATAAACATAGAATACCATAGAATCCAAGATCTACCTTGCCTTAGTGAAATGGAAGATCAATCTTGGTTATGGAATAGAATATTAGGACATTGAAACCTTAGGAACCTATGAAAACTCTAAAAGATAAGACTTGTTAAGGATCTATCATAGCTTAGATTTTATTCATCAAAAATTTGTGATCATTGTCAATATGGAAATAAACATAAATCATGTTTTAAATCAATTGGTGAAGTCTCAACTTCTAATGCATTACAGTTAGAGAATAAGGTTCTTTTTGGACCAACACAAACTAGAATTATTGGAGGAAAATATTATGTATTTTTTAGATGATTATTACACTATATTTACGTGAGTCTATTTTATAGAAAATAAATCTGATGCTTTTTATTATTTCAAAACTTTTAGTGCCCAAGTCAAAAATGAGAAAAAAATTCTTTTCATAACTATCCATAGTGATCATGGAGGATAATTTCAAATTTTTGATTTTGAAACTTTTTTTAGTAAGAAAGGAATTACTCATAACTTCATAGCTCCAACAAATACTCAATAGAATGGTGTTTTTGAAAGAAGAAATTGAATTCTTCAAGAGATAACCAGAACCATGTTGAGTGAATATTCTATTTCTAATCACTTTTGGAATGAAGATATTAGAACTGATGGTTATACTATAAATTGAGTTTTAATCAGACCTTTTCTTAATAAAACACCTTATGAATTGTGGAATGGTTGAAAACCTAGACTTTATTACTTAAAAGTTTTTGGTTGCAAAGTGTTCATTCTAAATACTAAAGATAACTTACATAAATTTGCACCAAAATTGGGTGAAGTAATTTTTCTACTCTACTCCACTACTTCTAAGGCTTATAATGTTTTTAATTAAAACACCTATTCGGATAATGAAACAGAGCATGTTAAATTTGATGAAACTGGTCCTTTAGTTTTTAAACAACCCCAACCTACATCTTTGGATGTGTTTTTAAAAACAGATTATCAACCCTTGATAGAATATCCTTCTAATAAAGAAATTTTTCAAGAAAATACTACTGAAGAATTTACCATGGAAAATTTCCTACCATATGTTGATGAACAGGTTTTAAAAAATCCAAATCAATTGTTTCTTTAAAATCATCCTAGTGATAGTATCAGTAGTGATGTATATCAACATTTAAGTACTAGAGGTTCTTTAAGAAAGGAAATAGAACCTCTAGTATTCCTTTAACAATTAGAACCAAAAATCATTGATGAAGCTTTATGTGATGATATTTGGATTAAAACCATGCAAGATGAGCTAAATGAGTTTGAAAGGAACAAACTCTAGAACCTGGTTGAAAGGCCTAAGGAAACTTCTCTAATAATGGTAGAATGGTTCATCAGAAATAAGTGTTATTAAAATGGAATCACTATAATAAATAAAGATATATTAACTTCTAAATGATATAATCAATAAGTAAGAATAGACTATGAAGAAACCTATGATCCAGTATCTAGACTTGAATCTATTTTCATTTTACTTTCCTTTGCAGCATTCTTTAATTTCAAAATTCTTCAAATGGATGTGACATGTGCTTTCCTTAATTGATATGTTCAAGAGGAAGTTTGTGTTGAATAACCTCTTGGTTTTGAAGACACAAAATATCCTGAACAAGTTTTCAAACGAACCAAAGCTCTATATGGACATAAGTAATCCCCTAGAGCCTGGTATGATAGACTTACATGATTTTTGTTACAAAACAATTATGTTAAGGGAACTTCTGATCCAACTTTTTTTATAACTAAGGATATGAGAAATGTTTTGATTGTTGAAATTGATGTTGATGACATTATATTTGGTTCAACTCAAGAATCTATAACTGATTAATTTGAGAATCTAATGAAATTTGAGTTTTAAATGAGTATGATGGGTGAGTTTACATTTTTTCCTTGGTTTTCAAATTTCTCAAAAACCAGAAGGAGTTTATTTATCAAAACATAAGTATATTAAATAACTTCTTAAAAATTATGTATATGAAAACAATAAAAGTATAAGTACTCCAATCAGTACGACAAATACTCTTGATCTTAATGAAGGTGGGAAACTAGTGGACCAAACATCATTTTGAGATATGATAAGAAGATTACTATACATGGAAGCTAGTCATCCAAAATTAATGATTTTAGTATGATTATGTGAAATATATAAATATCATACAAAGTAATCTCATTTAAAATCATCGAAAATAATTTTTTTCTATTTAAAGGGAACCATGGATTTAGGGCTTTTCTACACTTCTATAAATAATTTTATTTTAAAAAGTTTTTTGGATTCTGATTTTTGTGGAAGTAAAATGGATAGAAAGAGTACATCCTGAACTTGTTATTTCTTAGGATATTTGTTAGTTTCTTGGCCATGTAAGAAGCAACACTCAGTATCACTTTCCACTGTTGAAGCTGAATATGTAGCAGCTGGAGGTTGTTGTGCCCAAGTGTTGTGGATGCAACACACACTCACAAGTTATGGCATGAGTTTTACCAAAACACAGATATTTTGTGATAACACTAGTTCCATTTCCTTATGAAAAAACTCTACACATCACTCATATTCAAAACACATAGATATTAGGCATCACTTTATTAGGGATCACACACTTAAAGTAGATATCATTCTTCAATTTATCTAAACACAAGATCAACTTGCTGATATTTTTAAAAAATATTTACCCACCAATAGATTTTAATACACTAAAAAAATCTAGGAATGATAACCGTAAGGTAATATACCATATTAACTTTATGTTGAAACCTATCTATTTACATTAAGTAACTCTTTCTCATAAGGGGAGTACATTTTCTTATTAATCATTTTTTAATCAAATTTTTCTTAATCCATTTTTTTAATCCAAGTTTCCAAAACTCAAAACTTTGGAACCCAAATTTTCCTTCATTTTCTAAATTTATCAGATTTAAAATTTTCATTTCCTTAATATAATTTTCTGGAATTAAAATTTCTTCAAGAATAATTTTCTTCATTACTGAAATTTTTTTTAGTAATCTGGATGGTATGTTTCCTTACATATATTTTTGTAATTTTATTTTTTTACTTATTGGTATTTTTATATTTTTTTATGAAAACAATTCGGACTCACTTTCCTTAAATCTGAATCAATAACTTCAAAAACTCAAAAGATCAGAACCTATCAAATCCTTCTTCGGTATTCATCTCAACTGTCAGATCAAATCATGCTTATTTCAACTGTTGGATCAATTTGGGAATTTGAACTGTCACTTCAACCCCTATATAAAGGCCTGTTAGTATTCATCCCAAATCGGTTGTCAATACTTTTCATGTCGAAGCTCTACGTCTTTTTAAAAAGGTCATTCCACTTTTCTGAGTTTTCTCATACTACAGATGTCTATGGAAGCCTCTCCTTAGAAACATATATCTTAAATCAAGGAAATCAAAGAGTGTAAAATATATAGATAAAGGTTAGTTGATCCAAGATTCTTAAATAATTATAGTTCCCTAATTATGAAAAATATTATACTTATTGAATTGGAAAGCTTTTGCGTAGTTAAACAAAAAATTCAGGATCCGATTTACCCAGAGTCACTTGTTCAATTATACAAGACAGTAATCTTTTATAATGATGGTGAAAGAGAAAAGTTTTCAACCAAGAGTTATGGGAAAATCTATTCCCTATCCTTTAACATGGAATCAAGTATTATTAGAGTACCATATGAAGGAGAAGCGATTTTCGGCACTCATAAGCTACCAGATCAATCAGGAAGCTTTGAGAAGGAGAAGGAAATAGAATGACTTGGACTCAAATGAGTGAAAACACCAAAGATCAACCATCTCATAAAGAATTTCTGGATTCTATAAATATGGGTATAGAGATTTCTCAATCTGAGAAAAGGAGACAAGGGATCCATAAGAAAAAGTGACATTTTTGTTCTGGATTTTCAGGTTAACTTGAAGAAGATAAAATTGGTGAAGTATATCTTCCTGATGATCACTAATATTCAGAATGGAACTGTCAAATCTAAAATTATCATGTATTTTTAAATTCTATCTAATATCATATTCTTATGCCTAGATTCATTCAAAATCACATGAATCTCTAAGACAAGAACCTTTATGATTTTGTTTCTATGTGATGAAACCTTGAGGAGGATGAAAGTCAGTTTCAATATAAAATCCAGAGAATTTTATAATATATCAGAAAGTGAGACTGAAGCTTTATCAAATAAAGAGGAATTAGGAGAGACTTCCAATAAACCTTAGAAAAATAGAATATAGATGGAACATGAAACCAAAGATAATCCATCAATTCTAGAAAGTCAGTCAACACCCCCTAAACTGAAGAAGAAAAAAACCTTCCCTGATGAAGTTGTTGCAAGGTGGAGGCAATAGAGGAAAATAAGAAGGAAATAGATCCTTGTTTTGGAATAGATCCTAATGAGTAAATGACTTTAAAAATTTAGGTTGATGAGGAATGTGAAAGTCAAGAACAAAAAAAGAAGAAAAAGAAGAAAATTTCTGGGGTAGAAATCATTCAAGCTCTTATCAAGGATACTGAGAAAGCTTCTGAACAGATTTAGGTACCTGAATCTTTTCTCTGTGAATCTGTACCTGTAGAGACTCTTCGAAGGAAGATGATAATTCCGGAACCTGAAGAATAAGAAGCAATAGTTTTGGAAGATAATGAAGAAGAAGAGGAGGAGGAGGAAGAGTAATAAGGTAATGATATTGATGATGTGATAAGGAAAGTGGAAGAATACCATGAGAAGAAAAGTACTTCTTATAAGATTTTTATCTGAACTTCCTAGGATAAATTAAGAAAAATTGATTATCAAGGAAAAGAGGATGATGATCAGGGTCAGGAGGAGGTTAACAATCCTTCTGATGTTGAAATTAGAAATAACGAATTCATCCCACCTAATGATCTTGAGGGAGGTGTTGAGAAGGAAAAGGTTTATGAAGATAAAATCGTCCAAGTTTTAGATAGTGAAAATGAATCCCCAAAGGCTACAGATATGATTTCCAGAGTAGAGAATGGAAAACAGGTGATAGTTGATACACCAAAGAAAGTTGTCATAGTTAAGAAGGATGTTGGTGGATCAGACAAAAGGAAGGCTGCTGAGATAGAAAAAGAATCTTCACCAATAAGGGAATCTGATTCTAAATCTTCCTCTATGGGTTAGGACTTCTTGGTATAGTCATTAAAGAAATTACTAGACACAATACCCCTATTCATGAGTATTGACTTGAGATTTCATATGCTTCATCATTCACTCAATCAAAATTCAGATTCAGTTAGCGTGGTCATGGAGAAATTCATCAATCCTGAGGCTGATTTCAAAACCTTCTACATCGGTTATGATGCTCAAAGAAGATCTTGTAAGGAAATTAAAAAGTGTTCTAAGAAAACTATTGGAGACCTGAGAATTATTAATGACTTTCAGGACTCAAAGAATGATGCTTTTGAAAGATCAGATGATAGGATAAAAAATATTACAACAAGTTTTACAGAAAATCTTAACCTTGAACAAGTATCCCGAAAGCAAGAAGATAAGGATATAAATGGAAAGATGAATTCAGCTGCATTAAATTTGAATAGGGAAAGAGATCTCATACTAGAGTTTGAATAAAAGTTTAGTCAGCAAGAAGAGTTATTTAAGTCTCAGGAAGAAATCCTTAAATCTCAAGAGGAAAAAATGAAGTCCCTAGAAGGGAAAATTAAGGATCAGGAATAGTTTCTTAGGAACTTTGAGGAAGATCATAAGGATCACAAGAAGTTGAAGACTACCATGAAGAAGATCATGCCGAAGGAAAAGAAAGATGATTAATTTTTCCTTTCAATTTCTATCTTTTGTTGTACTACCCTGTATCAATTTTTCCAATCTTAATGAAAATCTTGTTGTCCTTCATTTGTTTGGTTGTGTATATTTATAATCTTTCAGGTACCATTTTTTTCATTCTCTCTATTCCTTTTTTGAAAATCACAAAGGGGGATAAATGAATGATAAAAATAATACTAAGTATAAAGAAGATAATGACCTATGTAAGGGGGAGTATAAGCAAGGGGGTTTACATAAAGAAGACCTTATTATGCTAGAAAAAGTAAAATTTCTCTAAGGAAGTCAAGAATATTATCCTTAGGAAAGGTGCTCTTAATACCCAAGAAGCAGGTTAGTCGACCACACATGGTTTTGGAAAAGATGCATCAGACAGTAGACTAAATTTATAAGTGGGAATCTGTTATAAGATTTGATAATCCTTATATGTCACATTAAGCAATTTTTTATAAGGATTAATGCAATAGGGTGATGGGGATTTATTCGTCAACAGAGTCTTATATACTCTTCTTCCTTTCATTGGTAGCTGAAAGGGGTACGATGGCAGTATCAGCAACAACAATAGATTTGGCTAAAACTTGAGGAAGTTGCATCACCAATCATTCATTAAAAATACCATATAAAAGGATATTTCCAACAAAATGTTTGGTAAAGATACCAAAAGTTTACAAAGGACTACATGAATTCTGAAAAACAAAGATTCACATACTGAACATTGAGAATGTTTTGTGGAATAGATTCCCCATGAACCAGCAGTTCACAGAATGATCTTCAAGACACTGTCATGTGATGTAACGGCCAGTGAACCAAATGGTTTGTGGACTAGGTGATCCATTTACCGAGCCTTTCTACACAGTCATCCAAAGTTAATATTTAAATGTTTAATTTTGGAATTTTATGTTCAGTTTGTTTAATTGTGGTTTAGTCTATGAAGAAGTCGAACAATATAGTGTCTTACTACACTATAGTTCAAACTTATGTTTTAAGTTTCAAAGTTCAGTTCATAGATTAAAAGGTTGGTTCACATATGAGAATAACCTTAAAGAGTTTTTAGTTTACAGAATGTGAATCATGATTCGCGAGTGACGAATTTCGAAAAGGAACTGGTACACAGAAGAAGGGAAATTTGAGAGCACTTTGCGGAACACGTTTCAATGAGAATTCCAATAAATGAAAAAATATATGGGACCCATATATATAGGTGTGGTTTCCCCAATGTTTCAATATTTATACCATAAACCAATTCAGTTTAGGACCTCTTTCTACATCGGATTAGCCTCTTATTCATCCAGATCGGAACCCATTCTGATGGGGGGATTTGTAGGGTCCTAAAAACTCAGAAAAGGGAAGGAAAATTATCCCACAAATTAGATGAAGGAATAAGATATATTTTTGATTGAAAAATTGAGAATAATATTGAAGAAATTAAATTTGGAAAAGGACCAAATTGTTTTGAATACTGGTTTCTAGGAATGGTATGCGAATGGTATTGACCACGAACTTAACGGTACATGGACAGCCTGCAAAACGTTAGCCCGTGAGGCGTTGGCTAGCGAACTAGGCCATTTGTGAAATAAATTAAGAATGGAACTATGACCCAATGAACAATGTTGTTAGTAGAATAGAGGTGGAGAAATTCCACTCACGAACCGTAGCCCTAGAAATAGTATTGTTGGAGAAAATGTGATGGATAGTTAATCCCCCGCACACCATCTCTATAAACTCTGTTCACAAATGAGGTGAGGCTAAAAGTGTCTCGTGAACCAGAGTCCCATGAACCGCAACCCTAATAACATTATCCTCGCAAACCTTGTTTGAAAAAGTCTTCCATGGGCCAAGAAATTTCTTTATCATCTTCTACAAATGGTGTGGCGTAACCCAAAGATACAGCTTCCCCAGCACTCTATAAATGGGACCACAAGGGGAAATAAGATGAAGAGGATTTTTTTAGCAAACTTGGATTTTACGGATGTAAGCCTTCAAAGGGAAAAAATCGATGATGTACGGAACCCCGAACTTTTTCTAATAGGTATAAACATGTCATGAACCATAAAAAGAAGGAAGGATAATAATTTGGGCAAAACTACGAACCTAATTGGTGAACCATGAACCATACTCCCTTCACAGAGGAACTTCTAGTGAACTACATGACTAATTACCCTTGTTCAATATAGCATACCACATAACAAATATATGTGTGGATAAAACCCTACCTCGTATAGAGATCTGCTACATGGATGGAATCCATCATCGTGTTGCACCATGGTATGCATACAGGACCTGAGGTCGCATACCACTTTGGTATTCGGACCACACCCAGGTCTTCATACCACCTTGGTACGCAAATGACATCCAGGTCCGCATACCACCTTGGTACACAGATGGCCCCTCTACCTGCATAGTATTATGCCATGTGGAGGGTACTCCACCCCACATGAACAAGTGGTACGTAGAATGAGGTAACTTTGGGCTTTCTACCTTCAGGTCCTAATTTTGACCTTCCATTTCCATAAAATCCTTTGAATCCCCTCCACTAACTACTCCATCGGCATTTGGCCAAAGCCTCTCCCAAAGCCACCAGACTCGTTTGATAAAACGGTTGGGTGCATCATCACATCCTTCTGAGTTTACATACCCATGGTAAGCAGAGTCATGTGGGTAATTATTTCTACGATGTGGTCCCCCAGCATGTATTCAAGTTTACATTCCCATGGTAACCTAGTGATCCACCTTAGAATACTCAGGTGAACCGCGCCGTTCTAGGGATCATGGGTAATCACTAGATTTTCCATTCGACGATGGATAGTGAAAATCCAAAGGGATCACACCTGATTTTCCTTTTAACGGGAAGTAATGCTTCTCCCCTTTCCCAGAACTCATTTCGGGGCACTCTACTTGAGGTAATCCCCTATCCTATTCAAGAGAGGTGGTGCTCTTATTTCTCTTAGGCTCAGCTCAAGACATGTCTGGATAGACTTCCAAATGTGAATATCCAGGATATCAACATAGGAGAAGAAGTTGGAACACTCAAAGCCCCCCCTCTCCCTTTGGTCTCTAATACCATCTATCTACAGATGAATTAGGACATGCGATCTCCAAACCCACTACCTCCTCCTATTTCTCACACTGAGCATGAATCACATGGGATTAGAGGGTAGTGGTGATCATGACATCTGCATAGGCCCAAAACAAGGTAATACTTATATGTGTAAGCCCCAACCAAACCTCTAAATCATTATGAGTCAAGATACTCCTCATGATTCTAGAAATTGGGGCCTCCTCCTAGGTGTAATCCCCAAATTAAATGAACTATGAGAAATATGATTCTTTCTCTAACCAAGATACATAGGATGCTTTTCTAAAGGCTGATGCTCAAATAGGCTTCCTCTACGGTGTAATTCCCAACCATATCCCCTCACGTGGGATGCTTCAGCGTAATTCCCACATGAAATCTTGATTATGCATCTTCTTCTAGGACATCCTCACCACATGACGTTAAACTACAATGGTGGGTCCTCATCACACAACCGTAAAAAGTGATGTGTCTTGTAAAGCATCACAGAAGTACATGTGTTTTGATTCCCCTCATGAGGAAATATATTAATCCAATCTTATGGGTTTGATCCCAGTAACAAATTAACTTTTTTCCTCCTTGGATGATGATAAACTCCAGAGAACCTCGTCATTGGGCTTAAACTAGAGTTGTCTAAATAATTTCCAAACCATGTGTATATATGGTCAATCTTGCAACCCATGGGTAACCCTAGGACAAAAATCATTGGAAAAAACCAAGGATTTTTGAACATATAAACATTTATCAAATCTATAAGAGGGTCTCAGAGTGGGCAATAATTCCCCCCAAATGGGTGTGATGAGCCCGACCTCCCATCCTCTCGACTAGTGGGGTCCTTAAGTATCATTGGAAAAGTCATATAATGAGCACCTACCTTTGCAAATTAGGTTCATGAATCCTAGATAAAAGGGTCATTGGTGTTTCTGGCTCCATGAATAAACCTATTGGAGACCATCTTATGACATCGTACCCAACAAAAACCGATTGCACACATACTAAACCCCCCTTTAGTCACCCGCCAGGACTGTTCTACTGTGGATCCTCATTCTCAATACAAATGGGACACATTGTCCAATCTCGGTGTGACCATCTCTCCCACCCAAAAGGGTCACAATGTGAATCAGGACTAAATGAAATGGTAAAACCATTGTGAAACTCTATAATAGAAACCAGTTAGCTATTATCCAATGAACCATTTTTTCTCCCTAGTAAGATGAGAATTTGCGTGAAACAAATAGATAAATTTAATTCCCCAATCAGATAATTACATGTATGTCTAGGTGAATACCCTTGAGATTAAATAGTGACATTATTCACAATATAATGGTTTGGCATTGAAAAATCACAGTGAAATTTTGGCAGCATAATGGCAGAACATAATGATTTATAAAATGGTTTAAAGGGGTATTTAATCATTTTGAAATAAAATTTATAGTAATAGGGATGTGTAAAAACATATCCCAACATTATTAATTGGAAATAAATGGCATGAAAGGAAGAAAATTCTCAAATAATGAGGAGAAGGGAAGGATCCATTACCTTGAGAGGGTGATTCCAAAAGCATGGGAGGAGCTTCTTCAGAGCTTGTGGGAACCTTAGGAGGACAATAGAGATTAGAGGAGAAGAGAAAGGATGTTATAAGATGTTTTTTAGTGAAGAGGAAAGAGATAATGTGTGTTTTTATATAGAAAAATAGATTGGAGTTATTTATTCTTTCTCAAACATATGTTTCAAACTCTATATGATAAAGTATTCAAAACCACAAACCTTCCCATAGTTTCTTCAAAGGTTCTAGAAATAGAGGAGTGGTTACCTTTATTTTATAATTCCAAGTTCGAGACACATTAAAATATTACCCTTGGTGATGTGGAAGTGATTCATGTTGATAAAGAAATGATTTTATATCCTTAAAGTATAATATAGGTTTTGGAGGATTCATAAAGGCTTTATAAAAACAATCAACTAACTTAAAAATCACATTATTTTTAAAGTGAAACACATATTTTGATGTTTATACCATTTATAGAATTTATTAAATCACTTTTGGGTCATTATGATGTCATAATACTCACCATATATTTATACCATATTTAATTTTTACTTGAAAATTCTACTATCTCAGAAAATTATGAAAAGTTCACTATTATATAATTTTGATGTTATGATTGAAAATTAGTATTTATTTTTATAAAATTATTTTCTAAATATGTGAGTTTTTACTTTTAGAACAATAATTGACATTTATTGATAAATGTTGGGTTTTTTGACAATAAATGTTTTTGAAAACCTATAAAAAAGCACATTTGAGTTCATAAAATAATATTTTAATTTATATTTGATAATAATTATTTATTTTTATTATTTTATTAAAGTATAATTTATTTTTAAAAATAATTATTTCCTCAAAAAGGAATTTCTTAATTGAGATTTCATATTACACAAAAATACAATTTTTTATCATATCAAAATAAAATTCATTTACAATGTAATAACAATAATAAGTAAATTAATCAATATTATATTGAAAATAAAATATTTATATTTATATTATTAGGGTATTGATACATGTCATTTTATTACACTAGAAAATTCACTACGGTTGAGGTGTGCGATGGTGAGATTTCATGGGATGGTTCGACGTACATGGTTTGGGTCATGATCTTGATGAGCTTGAACTTCTCCCAAAAACAGTTTCACCCATGATTTAGTTATTGGATCTCATCTTGTGCTTGGTTAATAGAAAATAAAAATTATTATATCTCCCTCATAAGCTCAAATAAATGGGCTTCCTAGGGTGTTATCCTACTAGTTGAGGAAATCAATTCCTTTGATTATGACAAATGGATTTATCAAAACCCCATATTTACACTAATCATATGATCACTGTTCAATGGATATATTTTTAACAGTTATAATAAAAAACAATATTTTAAATCTGATAGGATTTAATAAAACCAAATAATTTTTTTTTTCTATAACCATAATACATAATAGGGAATTTAATTCAATCAAAAAGGTAATTTTTTTTAAAAAATTTAGGTTGTTAAAATATTTATATTTAAAAACAGGAAAATAAAATGTCAATATTTTTCTATTACATAATAAACATACCATATAATTCAATAATAATGTATATAGATCTATCGAGTATATTTATTTTTAATTTTTAACGAGTTAATAAATTATTTATCTTTCTTAGTAAACACCCCAAATCTGATTTATGTAAAGGATGGTGTTTTCACCAGATAAAGTAATGGGTATATGGTTAAGTTAGTAATATAACTGATATAGTATACATCCATGATAATAAAGAACATGGAAATGAAATATTCCCTAAATTCATTAGAAATTGTGGTGCTACAATAAAGTCAAGTACTTTTGAAAATAGAGATGAAAATGGAATCAAATCATTTAAAAGGAGTTTTCCATGAAATATTTTGAAACTTTTTTTCAAAAAAAATGAAGTAAAATGTAACTTTCAAAAATATTTTCTATATTTTTCAAGAACACATTTACATAATTATATGTAAAATAATTTAAAATTATTTAAAATTATTTAATCTTGAGATTAAATTTTTCTTCAGTAATAAAATGTGGATATGAAGATAAAAATATACATAAGTAGAATAAAATACTTTTTTAAATCTCTTAAAAAAATAATAAATTTTTCCTCTAAAAATTAATTGAAAAAGGTGATATATATTACTTTGGAAAATAACAAATACTTATAAACTATGATAAATCATGAATATGATACACCATGATGTGAATATCCATTATTTATGAAAAATTTTAATAATAAATTCATTTCATAATTTTGTAATGAAAGACTATTCTAACTTTTATGGAAAAAATTAAAAATATTATTTTGAAATTTTTGAAACTAATTTCAATGTTAATAGATATTTACCTTCATGAAATAATTTTAGTTCATAGAATCAAATTATTGAAGTAAAATAAATAATATGGATATAGAGGGAAAACATTCCTAGCTAAAAAGGTGAAATAAGGTCTGTTTTCCTTAAAAGCATTCCTTTAGGGGTTTTGAGTACCAAAGAGTGTAAAAATTGAAAGAATAATTTTCATCCTCAAAAATTAATATATGTTAATAAAATATTTGGTTTTTAATGTATAAAGGGTATATAATCCCCCCAAATTCTATTCAAGCATAAATAATCCCAATTAAAAGTGAGATTGAAAAAAAAAACTTTTGATTTTGGTAACTTTTGAATCAAAATACAATGAAAGATAGAACATGATATGGTTATTTAAATAAAATTAATTAAATAAAAGTGTATAATAAAATATATAAATGGTTCGGTAATTACACTAAATTAAATAATAAATAGTGCATGATAAGAAACATGTCTCGAGGAATTGAAATTCAGACAAAGAACCCTTTTGGTTTTTATAGTGCTTGAATAAAAACCTGTAGAAATAAATAACTCAAAATGCTAATTTAATTTCCCAAACTAAAATTTTATCATGATATAATATTTAAAATATTTATTATATACACCATTTAATTTATATAGGTTGAGTAATTCAAAAAAAATCTCAAAGAAGGATACTTGAGATGAGAAACCCTTGCCTTAGATTCCTACTCGGTCAGATGCATTCCAACCACCTATATAATAAATTTATATTTATTAATAGTTAATATATGATAAAAAAATTAATAATATTTTTTTATAAAAATTATTAATAACTTATTTTTAACCATTTACTCATAATTATTTGTTATAATCGATTATTTTGGTGTGAACTATTTTCTTTCTCGTTTATATTTTGATTTGGTGGTTCTGATCCTTTCACCTTGGTTATGGTTTCATAAATTATAAAATATTAATAATTTAATACAAGTGACACATATATATTTGGTATTCCTTTTTCAATTTTAATGTATATTTTGGGCTCATTTTTAAGTGTTTAGATGTAGGAAAATGGTGTTATGGTGTTAGAACCGGGCTGAGGTGGTGTTGGGGGACTTTTTATTGGTCCTTGAGATATAGCAGTCACGCCAACAAGATACAAGTATGACACCAGTTCACTGGTGAAACAACTAGGGAGAATTAATTTTATGTAGAATCCACCATCTAGCTGTTGGTTCTCCTTGCTAGAACCATATCTGCCAACGGGCTATTGGGTAGCTGGTAGAGGCCATCGGTTAGCTGGTGGCACCCGATGGAGCCTGGAAGCCCCATTGATTTTATAAGGGATTTTGAAAAACAATCTCTCCTCCCACTTTTACTAATTATCTTAGGCCCCATTTAACTCCTAACACACTTGGAACCCTATCGGATTATTTTAGAGTGCTCATCTCCCCTACCAATTCCCTTATATGACACCCAAAAAGCTTATCAATCATGCGTTCTTCATCTAGTGATTTATTATTAATTATAGATAAATACCCTCCTCTTTCCCATGATCAGAAATTATTATATACAGTACAATTTGATCATATATAAGGGTTTTATGTGATCTAACTATGGGTTTGATGATATTTGATAGAATCAACACCCAGATTCACAGATTTGGAATATGTAAATCAATCAGACCTATACTTTTGATGATATTTTATAGAATCGATATGTTTGACCTATAACTACCTTTAGGATGCGTTTTACTTTCATACTTGATCCAAATAATATAAATCATGTCAATTTGATAATGGTTCTTGGTTTTGGGGGTGCTTTTTTACTCGAATGGTTACCCCTTCCTTCAATCAACGTCACACCTATGGTGGGAAACCCTTAAATTTAGAGTATGTTTTTATGGGTTTTTGGAATGATTTTTGTTGTGTGTGTGTGTACCCATGAAATTTCCTTCATTATTGATCTTTTTATTTATGACCTTTGATTGTGTTTCTTTCAAAATCATTTTGTTGATTATGATTCTTGATTTAACCTGATGATTGATCTACCATTTGTATCATGCATCATATATATGTTTTGTTATTCTATCTTCTATATTTGAGCATGTAGGTATATCCTAGTTGACTATTCCCCAAGGGGAATGCATCAAATGATTGGTTATAACGCATTATAAAATCCCATTCATATGTATGTGTCGACCATGTTTTTGGGCAATCCCATTGAGGGGGATGTGTTAGGATGGTGGTTAATGCTACATATGGAATGGTTCCAAAGAAATTAGATATGGTATATTAGGATATAAAATACATGTTATGTTATTTTATATACTTTTAGATCTTTTACATGGTTTAATTTTACGGAATGCACTTATATAACTTATGAATTTTTGTTATGGTCTATTGGTGGTGTCCTACTATCTCTTGTTATCACACCATATGCAATAATTTTTGTATTATTATAGATTTCATGACTAGGGATCTGGTGAAGGGAAAGGTCCCCATAGTGGATGGTGGAGTGGGTTAGCTAGATGATGTTGGATGTTATTGGATAGATTTTGGTCTGGACGTATACTATATATTTTACTTAATATATTTACCTAGTACTTTGGATCCTTTTTTTTGGTTTGTTTTATTTGTCTATCCATCCATATTTATACTACATGGGTTGGTAGATATTTTTTATTTTTATACTCAAAGGATTATTTATGTAAACATTATTTGTACATTATTTATTATTGCTTCCTTATTTGTGCTATGATATTTACCTAGTATCGAGAATATAGTCTTCCTATATTGTTCTTTAGTCCCTCTTCACTAGCCAGTAACCTATTTCATATAGGGAGGCATGCATGAGGTTATGTGGAATCCAGGATTGGTCCTTGTGGTTTAGGTTAGAGTGTTACAAAATGGTATTAGAGCACCAAGTTAATTAAATTATTTATTCTCTTTTCCTTGATTTGGGACAGGGTTTACAAGATCTAGGATGCTTAGTGCTCGATAAGGGGAACTATTCCAGTGCCTCACGAACACAATATAGTAGACTTCTTAGTTACTATAAAGTGGGTATTTGTGTTATTAATACCTATTAAATTCACCTTGGGTGATGTACATAATGTTAGTGCACTAGTTTATGGGATTTGGTGTTCATACATGCATCATGTTAGGAATATATTATCAAATTCTATATACTTATTTATTACATTAGACTAAGACCAAATAATTAAATGTTTGTTGAAATAATGATATGATATTTTGGTGTATTATTCCTTCTATTATTTTATTTGAGCCTATAAAATCTATGACTGAGATTATATATGTATAATTGAATAATATTAAGGAATTAGAGGCATGATTTGGGTTTTGGGTAGTGCTTATAGGGTTTTTTCTTATTCTTATATATATCCTCTTAGGTAAAACCATGTTCTGAGCCCATATTTCTATATGTTTTTTATTGGTTTCCATGTTTAAGATGCTGGTTTTCTCTAAGGTTTATTCTAGTATTTGAGGAAAATATCACCCCATATACACCTTTTATAGCTAGTTGCACAACTTATTTTATAGGAGTATGTAACTAATAATGATCCCATGGTTTCTTCAACAGGTAAAGAAATAGAGCTGGTCAATGTGAGACTCTTTCGACTAGTGCGTGTTTATGGATAAGGAGCCCTCAAGGGTGTGCAGATGATGTTTGATTATAATTATGACTTCAAGATCTAGTATCCACCATCCTTCTAGGAAACTGGAGGCCCTTTGGGCATAGATAACCAGATAAAAATCATTGAGAAATTTTTTGACCTGGTGGGGACCCTATAGGATCATAAGGTCAAGCTTGCTGCATTTATGCTTCAAGGTGTAGATGGATGATGGAGAGATGTCATGTTTCATCTAGATTGATGTGATGGGCTAACCTGGTAGACCTACATACGTATCTATTTTTTGAGAAGTTCCTTCCAGATGAACTAATGTTGGACCATGATCAGGAGTTCATGGAGCTTTAGGTAACTATGTATAGGAATTAACAACTTGTTTGATCAATTGAGTGGAGCCTAATGGTTTTCTCATATTTGATAGGTACTAATGAAGGTTTATATAGATATTTTCTCACTTAGAAGGACCCATGACCACACTTAATAAAAAGTAATCCATGGTTGAGTGGGTAGAATAATGTGAAGAAGTCTTTTTAGTGATGAATAAGAGGTTGAAAATGGTGCCAATACTAATTTTTCATGAGCCTGGAGTTGGGTATGAAGTATACTGCAACATTCCTAGTGTTTTATTGGGAGAATATATAATGGAGGGTGATAAGGTAGTTTCTTAAAATAATCAATGGTTCTGACCCCATGAGAATAAATACCCTACCCATGACTTAGAGTTGGTAGAGGTGGTTTATGTGTTGAAATGTTAGAGACACTACCTCTTTAGTGATATATTTTTCAAGTATATGGAACACAATAGTCTATAGTATATATTTTCCTACGGTGTCATGAATCTATATTAGAGGAATTGGGTATAGTACTTATAGATGTTCAAATTTGAGATGGATTATTCTCCTACTAAGGGAAATGTATTTATAGATACACTAAGAAATAAAATGTAGGAGTTTTCAGAGTGAATGTTAGATGTTGAGTGAATTCTCATGGTTTTTTTGGTAGACTTTTAGGTGGGAATAACTGAGGAATGAGGGGCTAAATTTTTTTCGCCATTTGTCACCATGTACTCATTATTATAGTTAGTGAAATCCAGTCATGATATTTATCCACGATGTGTTATGATGCATAGGAGGTTGGTAGAAAATGGTTTTGTTTCATTATGTGGTTTGGAAAGGTGAGGAGTGCTTCTAGTTCATGGAAGTGTGATGGTTCCATATTTCATTAGAGATATGATGATGTGAGCCTCTCATGATTTACAATGTGAAGTACACCCCATTTTGAACAAGATGTATAATGACATCAGATGGTTGTTCTAGTGGTTAGGTACGAAGAAATATATTGTAAGATTTCAATCCCACTATTCGATATATCAATGGATCAAGGATAAGAATCAGAGACCTAGATGGTTTCCCCAACCTCTTATAGTTACTCTATGGAAGTGGTATGAGGTGTAAAAAAACATTGTGATGGGGTTTACTAGGACCCCAAGGGATTAAGACACCATTTGGGTGGTAGTGGATCGGTTAACCAAGGTGGATCACTTAATACTGATCTACGAGATGAACTTGGTGGATGAGTTTCAAAAGATCTATATTCAAGAGATAATACAACTTCATGGAGTGAATTTTAGCATGTTATCTGATAGATATGTATTCTTCACCTCGCAATTTTGGAAATAATTATGAAATTTTATGGGAACTAAGTTGATGTTGAATAGAGCCTTTCATCCTTGGATTGATGGGAAGTGAGAGAGAATAATCCAAACATTAGAGGATATGATTCGAGCATGTATTCCAGATTTTTGTGGAACTTGGGATGATCAATTGGCTCTAGTGGATTTTGTTTAAAACAATATCTTCTAGTCCTCAATTCAGGTGGATTCATTTGAGTATTTTTATGGGAGACCATGTTGTCCACAACTGTGTTGGCATGAGGAAGGTTAATCTTTATTTTTTTGTTGATTATGGTACAATATACATAAGATTGGGTAAATTTGATTCGGAAATGGTTGGTTTTATCTTATAATAGGTATAAGAATTATTATAACAAATGAGATGACCCTTGAAGTTCTTTTTGAAGGAGAAAAGGTCTTCTTACGAGTATCCCCTCAGTTGGGGAATAGGTGATTGAGGAGGAACGAAAAGTATATGATATGGTACATTGGGATATTATACATTATTAAACTAATTGGGAATATGGAATATTGGCTGGATATTCCTCCATGATATCAAGGTATACATAATTTATTCCTTGTGTCATTAATTTAGATATACAATATCAATCTTGTTTATGTTCTCTATTGTGAGAATGTTGATCTAGAGTAGAACACATCTTTTATAGAGAGATATATTGAAATAGTGGATTATGTGAGAATGTGTTTTGAGGAAAATTGTTCCTCTTTTTCTAGTTTTATGGGATCAAAAACATGTTTTGGAAGAGATATGAGAAAAAGAAGCTGGCATTCAAGCACAACATCCCATGTTTTTTGAGAAAATATTTTGGATATTTTATGAGGATGAGAATTCATGATGTGGGGTAATTGTAAAACCTCTATTTTAGGTAAACCTCATTTAAATTTTTACACAGATTTTGGGATAAATTTTTATTATTTAGAGGCACTCTAGAGGCACTGTGTAGGTTAGAACCGGGTTGAGGTAGGGTTGTGGGACTTGTTATAGCTCTTTGAGAAATAACAGTCCCACCAGCTAGTCAGTGAGTCTCCAGGTTAGAACCATATCAACCCAGTGGTCACTGGGTAGCTGGTAGAGGATACTATCTAGTTGGTTTCATACAATGGAACCCAGTAGACCCCCCCAATTTTATAGGATCTTTTTAAAATGTTACCTCCACTCACCTTTACATACTCTATCGGACCCCATTCAATTCCCAATAACCTACGAACCCTATTTTATGATTTTGGATTACTCCCCTCCCCTTTCAATTTCTTTGTTCGATGACTGAAAAATATATGATCTTTTGTTCTTAATCTGGATAGTTCTTATTATTTTCGGATTAATTCCCTCATATTATCCTTGATCAAAACTAATTATATCCATGATTATTTTCTTTAATCTAAGGTTTTTGATGTGATTTAATGAGGGGTTTGTGGATTATTGATATAATTGGAATCCCACTTCTAGGATTTGATGTATGCACATCAATAAAACCTAAACCATTGATGGAAGTGAATCTTCATGGGTATGATTGACCTTGAAAAAATATTAGGGTATGGTTTCTTCTCACCCTTTATCGAAGAAATATAAATCATTTTGATTCGGGAATACTTTTAGTGTTTGGTAGTGCTTTTTGAATCAGATAGTAACCCTTGACTTTGATAATCATAACACCTAATGTATGAATCCCTTTAATTTAGTTCATTTTTTGTATAGCTTCTTGGTATGAATTTTGGGATGCATTTTCATCCCCATGAGACTTTTTCTAAATTCTGGATCACATGATTATTGATATGTTCTTGTGTTTCTTTCATATAGATTGTGGTTATTAGAATATTTTATTGATTTTACATGATTCTTGATATTTCGTTACTATCTTGCACTGTATGTATGGTTTTTTTATACATTCTGTAGTTGTGACATTAGGTTGATCCTAGTGGACTATCCCTAAAGAGGGATGTGTTAGATGATTGGTCAGTATGCATTGGACTATCCTATCAAGATGTATGTTTCATTCTTATTTTTGGATTATCCCATCAAGGGGGATGTGTCAAGTTGGTGGTAGATATTCCTTTCAACATGGTTCTAAATTAGGTAGATTCAATCTCTAAGGAAATAGAATATATGTTATATTATGTGATATGATTTTTGATAATGTACACTATTTACTTCAATGGAATTTACCTATATATCTTATTCACTTATGTTAAGGCTAGTTGGTGGTATCTTATTGATTCTTGTACTCACACCCTACATGGGAATTTTGGTTTAAATTTATATTTCATGACTAGGGATCCGGTGAAAGAAATGGGACCCACAGTGGATAGTTGAGAAAGTTATCAGGTTTATGTTTCATGTTGATGGATGGAGTTTGGGATGGATTTTTTTTATGATTTTATTTAATGGCATTTCCAAGTACTTTAGATCTTTTTTCTTAGTTTGATTTATGTATATATCATTCCATATTAATACTGTATGGGTTGGAATTTATTATTTACATTGATACTATGATGATTATTTATGTATACATGGTTTTTTTATTATTGGTTCTGGATTCCTTATTTGTAATTTTATGTTGACCTGGTATCAAGGGCATAGACTCCACATGTTGTTCTCTAGGCCCTCACCACTAGTGGGAAACCTCTTGCATATGGGGATTCATACATGAGATCATGTGGAATCCTCGATCAGAACAAGTGGTTTGTTTCAAGGTGTTAAAATATATATCATATTTATAATTTAAATAAAATTTTATAATGATCGATGTAAGGTAGTTATGAAAAATGAGATACGGCGCTCATGGAAGAGGAAGTCTGTACGTATGCATGATTGACATTCTCATTTTTCTCATGGATGAAAAGGAAATAAATTAGATAAATATTTTCCCAAATATAATATCATAAATATAATAAATATCATATTTATTCATTATATTAATCTTTATTACCATTCATGTGAGGTGGTGATGAAAAACGAGTTATATCTCTTTATGAAGGTGGTATTTCACACGTACACACAAGCAATGTTTCCATTTTCCAATGGAAGGGAGGGTAAGATGGTATATAATATATTATCTTTATATAATTAATTTTTTTTCTAAAATATCATATATATTCATTAATAATGTCTTTATAAATAGTGATGGGAGGTAGTGATGAAAAAAATGCATCACTTTATGGATATAATAGTTTAAACATATTCATGAGTGGTGTTTTCATTTCCCATTAGATGGAAAGAAGGTAGAAAATAGTTGTTACATTAGTATAATAAAATCATAGTATATAAAATATATTTATTATATTATGTCATTGTTATTATAATATATTTCTAGGTTGTATAGAAATAAATAAAATTTAAAGAATCTGGTTAAGACTTATACCATCTCCTTGGATATCTTCCTCTGGATTGCACACTAATCTTCTTAGGATGTGTATTTTGAGATGAACATAACCTATATGGCATGGTTAAGGGTTTTTGGAGGGTTTTTGGTAATATTTTTGTTTTTATAATGTATTTATGGGTTTGTTTATATGTGAGGATAAGAGGTGTCCTTTTATAAGTGAGGGTAGTGGTGCATTTCTAAATACTAAGAACGTTAAAATATAATAAATTTTTTTCTCATGGAAAGTGGATCCACATTTATATAATTTTGAATATAATATAATTTATGTTCTAAATGAACCCAACTAATCATATTTTAAAAAAATAAGATATATTTAAATCATTTTCTTCTCGTTTAACCCCCTTTTTAACCCTTTTAACATTTACAATGGTGATAAACTTTTACCATGGTAACTATTCATTATGACTAAAAATGAATTTGAACTCCTTAAAAATTTTAAAAAAATTGATCCTAAATAATGAATAAATTTTCAAATATTGAATTTCTAGAAGTGTTAAAAATTAAATTAATATAAGTTTGAAAAATAGAAAAAAAAATTGTTTTTAGAAAATATTCATTTTTAATCATAATATGATTTTAAACCAAAACCATGTATAATGCCGATTAATATGTAATTAATTGGATTATTTTTCATCAAAGGATAAATATTTGGCCTTAAAAATAAACCAAAACCCAAAGTAACCTTGTGAATACTTTATTTAATGAGAAGAATCAGAGATAGTTTTTATTTGAATAAAAACATTACTTAGATTTCATAAATTTCAAACACTAATTTATAAGTACAAAATTATATTTTTATTAATTTATTTTACATCTAAAATATATATTTGGTCCATAAAAAAGGTTTAATAAAATTTAAATTCATTATTATATCATGATAATGTCAAAAAAAGTGTCAATATTTGTAAGATCGGTATTTTCACTATTCACCAAAAGATCAAACTTTTCAGAAAAATCCCAAAAAATAAACCTATGATGTTTTTGACATGATGAATTAAAAAGGAAATATAATTAATTAATATTTAAATTATAAAATTCTTAAATATATCTCTTACATGAAAATAAAAAATATAAAGGGAAACCTCTTTTATAAAAAAATGATCCATTTAAACATTAAGTTTTCTTCATATCAAATTATAATCAATTTAGTGTTAATATATTATTTAAAAATTTGAAATATTATAGATTATCATAATAATAATTTAAAATTGGTCAGCTAAATATATTAAGATAAAATAAACAATGCTATAAGAAGAGTTCTTTGAAAAATATCCCTTTAAATTTTGAATAATTTTAATCATATTATATTAATTATTTATTTTATAATAGATAAATTTTATCAATAAAAAAATACAATTTAAGTATCATAATCAGTAGTTATCTTTATAATTACTAAATTATTATTGTAATAATACATAAATCATTTTAGTTTTCTGTTTCTTGTAATGTATGTTATTTAACATAGTATTATTTAATGAAGAATTACATATTGAACTCTCGGTTAGTTACATCCCCCATGTCCTTAAATAAATTTTAACCTAAAAATTTTAATTTTTACTTATCAAAATGATTTTTTCATGATATATTAATAAAATATTCTGTATCTTTTATCATGATAATTAATTTCTAAGTCACTACTATGAAACCTTATATTTCTTAAAAATTTCTAAAACCTTGTATGTATCATTATAAGACTCATACTTTTGAATGAGTTTTAAAAATAATACCCTGATAACTACGTAGTATTTTATACATATGACTCAATATATTTTTCTTCATCTCGATTGATTTGAGTAATACTTTTACCATCAAGATAGAGAATTTTAGAAAATATTCTTACTTGATTTCTTTCCATTTCATAAGTAAAATTTTCTAATTTGGTTGTGGTTAGAGTTAGTATACTCCTATTCTTCATTTCATATTATAAATGATAAATATCATAATTAGTTTTTCATACCTCTAGTACTAAAATTAACTCTTAACATATCATTATGTCCACAAAATGGACGACAATTTATTCCTATCTTATCTAGAAATTTACCAAAAAAATGGTAACCATAATTAGAGATAATACCCAAATGAAATATGAATAAATCTTCATTTAATGAAATAATAAATTAATCTCTAAAACATCAACAACAACACCCAACGTTCAAATTAAATTATTCCATAAATAATTAACCTTAAAACTCATCAAAATATTCTTGACCAAACTAGAACTGGAGAATTAGAAATATTTGAATGCATATTCTTCCAAAAAAAAAACTTTAAATTTATCTCCAAATAGAATTAATCACTCATATTCACATACCAAAAATGTATATGACCTAGTTATATATTCTCCAAAATTTATTAATTTTTTCCAAAAATAACTTGACTCCCCATTATAGAAAACAAAAAAAAAATTATGTATACTTAAAAAAGTTTTCACAATATGTATTTCTAAAATAATATCATCCTCTAAAAAACAAAGATATATAATAATCTAAAATTATGATAAAAATACCCCTTAAATAATTTTTCCTCAAATTACCTTTTTAATAAAAAATTTATCTATATATTCCCAATAATATTATAACCTTCTTTCTCCCCATATAACCATTATTACCCTGATATAAATTCAAAATACTAACGTAATGGTTATCTGTACCATTAAATTTTCTCTAAAAATAAAATTATTCTCAAATAACCATCACATTAAACATCAGTGTTATATTTTCCTTAATCATGTATTTCCTTAAATGTCTTCAAAATATTATTAATCCCCTGAAAATATAGTCACATAATACTCTAAAATGGTATTAATACCTTTGAACTAATAATCAACATTAAACATATAACTCATAAATTATCCTTAAATGACAACATCTTTACCTATATAGTTATCTAAATGATGTTCTAATACCAACTATAGTATCCTAGATAGAGACACTTAGATGTAATGCTAAATGAAATACTCTTTACATACTGTCTTTGATACCAACTCGAGTGACCCAATTTTTACCTTCCGTAAATAAAAAAAATAAAAAATTTATTTAGTCACTTACATAACCAAGACCAATTTATGTTTATATCTCTTGATAATTACAGAAAAACATTTACATAGGAAGACTCATGTTTTTACCATTAATGGAATCTTTTTCCATTATATCTAGATTTTCTTATTCTGTAATAAGACCATAAAATTTCCTTAAAATCATAAAAACATGATATCCTTTTAGATATATCATATGTATTACTCATATTTATAACCTATGGAAATTTAAACACAATAAATGGTGAGTTCAAATGTATAATAAGGGAATGCGTACAGTGGAAGTTGTCATAGAGAAAATGTAACACCCGAGACTTTTATGAGAAATATTTTGTTTTTATGTTATATAAATCATCAAAGGAATCTTTAACTACACACAACACTAGCTTGGTTTGCTTTACACGCAACCGCGGCCTTCCTCGATAGCTTGCATCGTACGCAATACCGAGTTTCACAAAACAACGATATGCTATTAAAATATTAGTAAAACTAGATGTTATGAATAGTAATAACCACTTTTTGAAATTTTGAAAATTTTATTTTTCAAAATGGACTTCATTTTTGGATTCGGAATATCGAAATTAGCTTAGGATGAAATTTTGGTACTTTTCGGATAACTTTCATATTCTGATGAATAGTGAAAATTACTAAATTTTAATTAAAAACAAATTTTTTAATCGAAATAATTAATAGTGATAAATAATTAATTTGAATGGTTTTAAAGTATATTTAGAATATATTTTTAAAATTTAATACAATTTCCTTCATTGGATATAATTTCACATTTAAACCAGACATAAACAAGTGTCAATCTTTTGATAGTTATTACCTCTTAAAAACATGCTATATTTTAATTAAAAACAACTTTTTTCATCGCAATAATTTATATGGTTAAATTATAATATTGATTGTTTTTAAAGTATAAATAGAATATATTTTTACCATTTAACATAATTTATGTCATTAGCATTAATTTTACATTAAATTCATAGGTAAAAACATTTCAATCTTTGGCAATGTTTTAACTTTTCAAACCCGTTTGCTTAACAATGAGATTAATTTTAAATTAATTACTGCAAATTATGTGTTTTGAATTTTTAAAAATGGATTCCATATTTGGAATCAGTGGGTCCAAATTATGTTAATAGGTAACTTTTATTTTTTGATATTATGAATAGTAACTACGGTAATTTTTTTTATTTGCTACGGTTAAAGGTAAATAGGGTAATTAAAGGTTAAAAGAATATTATAATAATTCAAAATTACCTTGAAACTTGTCCTAACCTTATTGGATGAGTATTGGCCGACCAGGGACATCCTTGGGTCGATTTTGGGACCCCATTGAGCCACTTGGTAGTGAAAATGACAATTTGGATTAATTAATTTAATGTAAAGACAAAATTGACATTAACAAAAATAGTTTAGTAATTAATTTTTATAAGGGGTTATATAAATTATATTTTAGACTATAAATATTCATTAGAAAGATAAAAATATTTCCTACCTAATTATATTTTTTTATAATTTTTGGACACCAAATAAATTAAATTATTTATGACACAATAATGATGAAATATTTACCTCATTAATAAATGATTTATATAAATAAGATTATAATGATTAAAATATATTCCAAAACATGTCCCATTCTGATTGGATGATTTTATTTCGACCATGAGTCATCTTATCTTCATCTTTAGTGATTTTTGGACCTTTGTAAACCGAAGATAAGTTTATAATAAAATAATATTTCCACACATTCCAAAGGTGCCCCTCTCCTCCCTTATAAAAGGGAACCTCCCCCATATCCTCCTAATAGCTATTTGAGCCTTCATTATCGTCCAAACCTTGCCACATTATCCTCTACACTTCCCTAGAATCATCCTAGAGGTTCTGGTCTTCTTCAAAGACCAACCCTAGTGCCCTAAGAGGGGGTTAAGAAGAGGTGCGTCAAAAAAAAGAGGTAATATCCATTACCGATCCTTTCCAAATTCTTTCTTCTTAAAATTCTTCTTCTTTAGTTGTTTCATTATGAAGTAATAACATCAGTATCACTCATATATTGATATGTTATTATAAATATGAAACAACCCTATTTAACCATCTATCCATCCTACGGAAAACGAAATCACCGCGCGTGCGTACGTACGGAATATCGTCTCCACGCCGTGGTGTAATCTATTTTCCACCACCACCTTACATGGATGGGTATAATGGTGTAAATAATAACTATATATGATTATTGTAAAGTGATATTGATTCTAAAATAGTATACAAACACTCCAATACATTTTCCACGATCATGGGAACGATATCTTCGCTCGTGCGTACATACGGAATACCGTCTCCACGATGTGATGCAGCTCGTTCTACATGATCTTAATTGCATAATGATTATATAAATGAATTGAATGAATTAATATTATATATATTACACTAATACCATTATGGAGATGAGGTATCTATAACATAAAGATAAGAATAATAATTTATTCGACAAAACACGCATAAGAACAAAAAGTAATAAACACCCGAATAACAAGTAGTAATGAAATATTACTAATAAGAAGCTAAGAATATGACCATATATGATATCATAACAATAATTATGATTCTGGAATAAGTCAATAACATTATTTAAATCATTATACAGGAGGTTCGGACACTTACGATGAAAATCAGACCTAGGGTAAGGGAAAATATCACAATCTCATTTTATCTGATATTGTTTATACTTTGGTATTTACTGGGGTGTATTTTATCATCCACATCCATGTTTCCTCAATATGTAATATTTTTCCATCCACCTAAAATTGTTCAAATCCAATTTTACCCTTCGGTGAGTTTTTAGTAAAAGATATGAAAGGAATCTTTTGTTGTTTTTCGTACGAGGTACTTTTTGACTTTTCCGACAAAAGTACGAGAAGAATGTTTTTTTAACATATATGACATGAATGTATTTTTAAAAAATTATTTCCAAGAATCTTTCATTACAAGTTTTCAAGATTATTTTTAATCAACTTCTTTTAGTTTAGAATTGTATGGCATGTTAAGAAATGAAAAATGTTTTTGAAGTAGAAAGGTTATTTTCCTCAAGAATGGAGTTCAAGTGTTTTATCAAAATTATTTTCCATATAAGATAATATAGGGTTCTGTTTCTATCCCTATTATTACATTGATTTGATTATGTTGTGATGGAATTATTTTTATGAATCCCTTTATCTTATATGAATTGTTTTATGATGTCACGATTTTTAAGAATCCCATTTTTATTACATGGGTTATGTAATGATTTATGATTTATGATTTTGTGGCACACATAATAATGGTATCATTATGAGATGGGTGGGAAATATATCTACCTTCAATACATTGGGTAAATATTTTATATCTCATGATATAGACATGGCTGGAACGGTAGGTTATACCGGTTCAGTGAAACAGGACTGAAACGAGGAGTGAACTCGGTTCAGAAATGGACTTTGTCCACTAAGATAGTCTTGTAAATGAGTATTGACTAATAAGAAATGATTCTGTATGATTATTTGTATATTCCAAAAAGTTTAGTGTTTTATGTTATGATTATTTGGATTTAATTTCACTACTATGATTTATCCCATGTTATTAAATTATGCTCTCTTTTGCAGGTTAAGATTTCCAAAATGTTATGTTCTTATGAATATGATGTGATTGATATTTCTTTTGTTTACCCTTACTGAGCATTTGAGATCACCCTTTTGTATGTTTTCTTTCCACAGGTCAGGAAGAAGCTTATTAAGTAATATATGCCAAAAGGGACTATAGATATGATGAAATAAATGAGAGATAGTGTAGACGATTTATGAACCAGTTGTTTATGTTTCCCAGTTTCTAAAGACACTATACCTATACGGTCCTTTAATGGGTTTGTTATATGTTGTAATAAGTATGCTTTAAATTTTGAAGTAATAACAATTTATGTAAAGTATGGGTCGTTATAGTTGGTATCAGAGGAAAGGTATAGTCAACCTTTGGAAACTAGGATTTTGAAGCCTTAGTAAGAATCCTAAGGATATGTATAAGCGTAGAACACAAACTTAGTGTTTTAGAAATGACCATGAATAACCTAGGATAAGACCTTAAGTGTGAAATTTTATTCTTGATTATGTGGTTTTCCTATTATAATTAGTGTTACTCACACTATTCTTCTTGGTTTTAGTCAATTGCTGGAACCCGAAGGAACTGTGTTAATGCGGAATGCGATGGGAAATGCAATGATTTTACCCCTGAGCAACCAAATGTTATGGGAGATGGAATGAAAAATCTTGTAGCCATGATCACACAACTTTCTCAAGCTATGAATCATGCAGGACTTCCAAACAAGCAAAGGAAGGAGCAACATTCTGTTGAATCCTTCATGAGGCAGCGTCCACCTTCATTCAGTGGGTCTACTGATCCATTAGTTGCTGAACAATAGATTAGTACTACTGAAAAGATATTTTCAGTTCTTCAATGTTCTGAACATGATAAATTCATCTTAGCAGTGTATCGTTTGGAAAGAGATGCTGATCAATGGTGTAATCTTATTAAGAATACGAGGAAAAGGGATGAAATTGAGTCCATGGAATGGGACGAGTTCAAGAACTTATTTTTCAATAACTACTTCCCTCGTATTCTCCAAACAAAGATGGAGAAAGAGTTTCTTGAACTGAAGCAAAAGGATGATGAATCTGTTGGTACCAATGAAGCAAATTTTACAAGACTTGAAAGGTACGCTTCTGGTATTATTATTCAACCTGAGAGTAAGAACGATCGATTCTTTAGTGGCTTAAAACCAAGTCTTTGAATGTCCTTAGCCATAAGGGACTTCAATATCTACGAGGAAATCGTTCAATGTGCTCTCAAAGTTGAGATGGAGATTGAAGTAACCCATCAGTCATATGGGTTTGATAAGAAGAGGAAAATGGAATTCAAAGGAAAATCTAAAGAGCACACTGAAAAGAAGATGAGCTTTCCCTTATGTTCAAAGTGTGAAAAGAAACATGGAGGGAGTTGTCTTAAAGGGACAAGTAAATGTTTCAAATGGGGAAAGGAAGGTCATCGGGCATTTTAATGCCGTAATGATGGGAAGAAGATGTCTAATGATGCAAACAAAGTAAGGGATGCACAGAATGAACCTAATACACTTCAATGTTTCAAGTGCAATGAGATGGGGCATTATGCCATTCAATGCTCAAATCCAAGGGTTGATGATGATGGTCTACGTCAACAAACTCTTAAGGCTAAAGACAAAGGAAAGTCACATGAAATTTCTATTAGCAATGTGGAGTATGATAACGATGTGGTGAAAGGTACACTTACCATCCACTCTAAAGTAGCAAATGTTTTATTTGATTCTGGATCCACCCACTCTTTTATTTCTGAATAATTTTCTAAGGGTATCACCATATTACCTAAACAATTAGATGTTGAGTTGGCTGTGACAACTCCTAATGGCACAAAAATCGCATCAAAAGTTTATAATTCTTCCCCGATTGAAGTTTGTGGGAAAGTGTTTCCTGCAAATCTTGTGATCCTTCCTATAGTGGAATTTGATGTGATTCTTGGCATTGATTGGCTTTCTTTATATGGAGCTCATATCAATTGCCAAAGAAGGGAAGTCATATTTCATATTCCAGATCAATCTATGATCGTCTATCGATGCAAGGATGAACATAACCTTCCAATGGAAATTTCTTCCATCTTATGGGTCTTGATTCCACTAAATGAAGGTTATTTATCTCAAATGGTTGGTGAGAAACTCACGATTAAGAATATGCCCATTGTACGGGAGTTTGATGATGTCTTTCTGGAGTAATTGCTGGGTCTTCCACCAAATCGTGAAGTTGAGTTTTCAATATAAATCGTACCAGGTGCTTTACCTATTTCAAAGACACCTTATATAATGGTCCCAATTGAGCTGCAGGAATTGAATAAGAAACTCCAAGAGAATCTTGATAAGGGATTCATATGCCCTAGTGCGTCACCTTGGGGAGCACCTGTTCTATTTGTTAAGAAGAAAGATGGATCAATGAGACTCTGCATTGATTATCGAGAACTTAACAAGATCACTATCAAGAACAAATATCCTCTCCCATGCATTGATGACTTATTTGACCAACTACGCAGAGCTCAATACTTTTCCAAGATTGATCTTTGTTCACAGTATCATCAATTAAGGTTCAAAAGGGAGGATATACCAAAGATGGCTTTCCGTACAAGGTATGGACACTATGAATATATAGTGATGCCATTTGGTCTTACTAATTCCCCTGCTATCTTCATGGATCTGATGAATAGAGTCTTTAGAGACTATCTTGATCAATTTTTGATAGTCTTTATAGACGATATTCTTGTCTATTAAAAGAGAAAGGAAGAACATGAAGATCACTTGAGAATTATATTGAAGACCCTGAGAAAGGAGAAGCTTTATGCCAAATTTACCAAGTGTGAATTTTGGCTTCAAAAGGTTGCATTTTTGGGTCACATAACCTCAAAAGAGGGGATATATGTGGATCCAGCAAAAACGGAGGTTATCGAAAGATGGTCAAGACCAAAAACAGTAACTGAGATCCAAAGTTTTCTTGGTTTGGCTGGATATTATCGATGTTTCATGAAAGATTTTTCATGATTATCTAATCCACTCACCAGGTTGACTCAGAAAGGAGTTAAGTTTGTTTGGATGGAGGAATGTGAAGATAATTTCAAGGAGTTGAAAATAAAGTTATCCAGTGCACCTGTGCTCACACTGCCTTGTAGTGGAGAAAGGTTTGTGATCTACAGTGATGAATCCAAGAAGGGACTGGGATGTGTTCTTATACAAAATGATATGGCGATAGCTTATGCCTCACGACAGTTGAAAATCCATGAGCAAAATTACCCAACTCATGATTTGGAGTTAGCTGCAGTAATCTTTGCATTAAAGATTTGGAGTCATTATCTTTATGGAGAAAGGTGTGACATTTATACTGATCATAAAAGTTTAAAGTATATTTTCACACAAAAGGAGCTGAATATGCGCCAAAGAAGATGGTTGGAGCGGATTATGGATTACCACTGCTCAATCCATTACCACCCTGGGAAAGCAAACAAGGTGGCAGATGCATTAAGTTGACAAGGCCATGCCAGTTTATCCATGATGAGGATCACAAAAGATCCAATATTTATGTATTTACAAAGGATGGATCTTGGAATTATAATGGAATGGGGAAAATCGTATCTTTCTCAAATGAATGTTCAACCATCTATACATGTGAAGATTAAAGAGGCACAAAAAAAAGATGTAGAGTTACAAAAGAAGGTGAGAAATGTTCCTGAATTCAACCTTGATTGTGATGGGATAATAAAGTTCAGGAATCGGGTTTGTGTTGTTCCCATCCCAGAATTAAAGAAGGAGCTGCTGGATGAGGCTCATAGTTCTTCATTCTCTATTCATCCTGGAAGCATGAAGATGTATAGGGACCTGAAAGAGTACTTCTGGTGGGATGGCATGAAAAGAGATGTTGTTGAATATGTTTCTCGATGCTTGGTTTGTCAGCAAGTTAAAGCTGAGAGATAGAATTCTAAGGGGATGTTACAACCATTACCCATACCCGAATGGAAATGGAAAAACATCACTATGGACTTTGTCACAGGACTTCTTAAAACATCCAAAGGTAATAATGCTATCTTGGTCATAGTTGATCATCTTACAAAGTCGGCACACTTCATCGCTATTAGAGAGGATTTCTCTCTGGATCAGCTTGCCAAGATATATGTAAAGGAAGTGGTAAGATTGCATGGAGTACCACTTTCTTTTATATCTGATCGGGATCCAAGGTTTACCTCAAAGTTCTGGCAGAGTATTCAGCATACTCTGGATACAGAGTTGAGTTTCATCACTTCTTATCATCCTCAGCCAGACAGTCAGTCTGAGAGGACAATTCAAACTCTAGAAGATATGTTGAGAGCTTGATCTATAGATTTCAAAGGTGGTTGGGATCAACACCTACCTTTGGTGGAATTTTCTTATAATAATAGCTTTCACTCCAGTATTCAGATGGCTCCTTATGAAGCTCTCTATGGAAAGAAATGCAGGACTCCAACTTGCTGGGATGAAGTTGGGGAAAGAAAGCTATTAGGACCTGATATTGTTGATGAGATGGTAGAAAAGGTCCGATCTATTCAACAACACATAAGAGCAGCTCAGAGTCGACAGAAAATTTATTCCGACAACCGAAGAAAAGACCTAGAGTTTGAAGTGGGTGATAAAGTGTTCTTACAAATATCTCCCTAGAAGAGGGTCATGAGATTTGGAAAGAAGGGGAAGTTGAGCCATAGATATATCGGTCCTTTCGAAATACTGGATTGTGTTGGGAAGGTAGCTTACCGATTGGCGCTTCCACCGAATCTCTCTCAAGTTCACGATGTGTTCCATGTATCTCTCCTGAGAAAGTACATACCTGATCCTTCACATGTACTCAGCTTAGAAGTTATACAGTTGGAGCAAGATCTTTCTTATGAAGAACAACCGATAGAGATTCTGGATCGTAGCGAAAAAGTCCTACGAAACAAGACCACCCGCTTGTTGAAAGTTTTATGGAGGAATCACCAATTATAAGAATTTACATGGGAGCTTGAGGATATGATGGGGTAGAGGTATCCTCATCTGTTTGTTACAAAGTGACGAATTTCGAGGGCGAAATTCATTTTAAGGGGGGTAGAATGTAACACTCAAAACTTTTATGAGAAATATTTTGTTTTTATGTTATATAAAATATCAAAGTAATCTTTCACTACACACAAAACTAGCTTGGTTTTCTTTACACGCAACTGCAGCTTTCCTCGATAGCTTGCGTCGTACGTAATACCGAGTTTCACTAAACAACGATATGCTATTAAAATATTATTAAAACTAGCTGTTATGAATAGTAATAACCACTTTTTGAAATTTTATAAATTTTATTTTTCAAAATTGACTTCATTTTTGGATTCGGAATATCGAAATTAGCTTAGGATGACATTTTGGTACTTTTCGGATAACATTCATATTCTGATGAATAGTGAAATTTACTAAATTTTAATTAAAAACAACTTTTTCAATCGAAATAATTAATAGTGATAATTTATTAATTTGAGTGGTTTTAAAGTATATTTAGAATATATTTTTACAATTTAATACAATGTTCTTCATTGGTTGTAATTTCACATTTAAACCAGACATAAACAAGTGTCAATCTTTTGATAGTTATTATCTCTTAAAAACATGCTATATTTTAATTAAAAACAACTTTTTTCATCGCAATACTTTATATGGTTAAATTATAATATTTATTGTTTTTAAAGTATAAATAGAATATATTTTACCATTTAATATAATTTATGTCATTAGCATTAATTTTACATTGAATTCCTAGGTAAAAACATTTCAATCTTTGGCAATGTTTTAACTTTTAAAACCCATTTTCTAAACAATGGGATTAATTTTAAATTAATTACTGCAACTTCTGTGTTTTGAATTTTGAAAAATTGATTCCATATTTGGAATCAGTGGGTCCAAATTATGTTAATAGGTTACTTTTATGTTTTGATATTATGAATAGTAACTACGATAATTTTTTTATTTACTACGGTTAAAGGTAAACAGGGTAATTCAGGGTTAAAAGAATATTATAATAATTCCAAATTAGCTTGACACATTTCTTAACATTATTGGATGAGTATTTTCCGACCATGGGAATCCTTGGGTCGATTTTGGGACCCCATTGAGCCACTTTGTAGTGATAATGACAATTTGGATTAATTAATTCAATGTACAGACAAAATTGACATTAACAATAATATTTTAGTAATTAATTTTTAAAAGGGGTTATATGAATTATATTTTCGACTATAAATATTCATTAGAAAGCTAAAAATATTTCCTATGTAATGATAGTTTTTTTATAATTTTTAGACAAAAATAAATTAAATTATTTATGACACAATAATGATGAAATATTTACCTCATTAATAAATGATTTAAATAAATAAGATTATAATGATTAAAATATTTTCCAAAACGTGTCCAATTCTGATTGGATGATTTTATTTCGACCATGAGTCATCTTATCTTCATCTTTAATGATTTTTGGACCTTTTGAAACCGAAGATAAATTTATAATAAAATAATATTTCCACACTTTCCAAAGGTGCCCCTCTCCTCCCTTATAAAAGGGAACCTCCTCCCTCTCCTCCTCACACCAATTTGAGCCTTAAATCTCGGCCAAACCCTACCACTTTCTCCTCACCAATTCCCTATAATCATTCTATAGGTTATGGTCTTCTTCAAAGACCAAACCTAGTGCCCTAAGAGGGGGTTAAGAAGAGGCGCGTCAAAAAAAGTGGTAATATCCATTACCGATCCTTTCCAAATTCTTTCTTCTTCAACTTCTTCTTCTTTAGTTGTTTAATTATGAAGTAATAACATCAGTATCACTCATATAATGATATGTTATTATAATTATGAAACAACCCTATTTCACCATCTATCCATCCTACGGAAAACGAAATCACCGCGCGTGCGTACGTACGGAATACCGTCTCCACGCCGTGGTGTAATCTATTTTCCACCACCACCTTACTTGGGTGGGTATAATGGTGTAAATAATAAATATATATGATTATTGTAAAGTGATATTTATTCTGAAATAGTATACATACACTCCAATACAGTTTCCACGATCATGGGAATGATATCTTCGCTCGTGCGTACGTACGGAATACCGTCTCCACGATGTGATGCGACTCGTTCTACATGATCTTCATTGCATAATGATTATATAAATGAATTTAATGAATTAATATGATATATATTACACTAATACCATTATGGAAATGAGGTATCTATAACCTAAAGAGAAGAATAAGAATTTATTCGACAGAACACGCATAAGAACAAAAAGTAATAAACACCCGAATAACAAGTAGTAATGAAATATTACTAATAAGAAGCTAAGGATATGACCATATATGATATCATAAAAATAAGTATGATTCTGTAATAAGTCAATAACATTATTTAAATCATTATACAGGAGGTTCGGACACTTACGAAGCAAATCGGACCTAAGGTAAGGGAAAATATCACAATCTCATTTTATCTGAGATTGTTTATACTTTGGTATTTACTGGGGTGTATTTTATCATCCACATCCATGTTTCCTCAATATGTAATATTTTTCCATCCACCTACAATTGTTTAAATCCAATTTTACCCTTCGGTGAGTTTTTAGTAAAATATATGAAAGGAATCTTTTGTCGTTTTTCGTACGAGGTACTTTTTGACTTTTTCGACAAAAGTATGAGAATAATGTTTTTTTAACTTATATGTCATGAATGGATTTTTAAAACATTATTTCCAAGAAGCTTCCTTTACAATTTTTCATGTTTATTTTCAATCAACTTCATTTAGTTTATAATTTTATGGCATGTTAAGAAAGGAAAAATGTTTTTGAAGTAGAAAGGATATTTTCCTCAAGAATGGAGTTCAAGTGTTTTATCAAAATTATTTTCCATATAAGATAATATAGGGTTCTGTTTATATCCCTATTATTACATTGATTTTATTATGTTGTGATGGAATTATTTTTATGAATCCCTTTATCTTATATGAATTGTTTTTAAATGTCACGATTTTTAAGAATCTCATTTTTATTACATGGGTTATGCAATGATTTATGATTTATGATTTTGTGGAACACATAAGAATGGTATCATTATGAGATGGGTGGGACCTATATCTCCCTCCAATGAATTGGGTAAAGATTTTATATCTCATGAGATAGACATGGTTGGAACGGAAGGTTATACCGGTTCAGTGAAACAGGACTGAAACGAGGAGTGAAATCGGTTCAGAAATGGACTTTGTCCACTAAGATAGTCTTGGCAATGAGTCTTGACTAATAAGAAATGATTATATATGATTATGTGTGTATGACACAAAGTTTCATGTTTTATGTTATGATTATTGGGATTTCATTTCACTACTATGATTTATCCCATGTTATGAAATTATGCTCTCTTTTGCAGGTTAAGATTTCCAAAATGTTATATTCTTATGAATATGATGTGATTGATATTTCTTTTGTTTACCCTTACTGAGAATTTGAGATCACCATTTTGTATGTTTTCTTTCCCCAGGCCAGGAAGAAGCTTATTAAGTAAGATATGCCAAAAGGGACTATAGATATGATGAAATAAATGGGAGACAGTGTAGACGCTTTATGAACCAGTTGTTTATGTTTCCCAGTTTCTAATGACACTATACCTATACGGTCCTTTCATGGTTTTGTTATATGTTGTAATAAGTATGCTTTAAATTTTGAAGTAATAACAATGTATGTAATGTATGGGTCGTTATAGAAAATAATTCATGGTTAATATGGAGGTAAAAAATTATCTAATATTTAATATAAAAAATAGATAGAAATAGGAATACATCCATTCATGGAAAAATAATATAAAAAATAATATAGGTAAAAATTCGTGGTTTTATAATGATAGAATCAATAATATTGAACATCATAATTTTTTTTTCAACATGATGTGCCAGGACATTATACATAAATAGTAAATTCATACACCAAATACCCTAACTATTTTTTGCTCAGGAGGCTAACTAATGCATCGAGTGGCTATCTAATATCAGGATTTTCCTATCACATACAAAGTCTAACACATTCATCATATTAATTAAATTAATAATAATACAATACATAGTCAACATGCCGTAGTAATAAATATTCGTTTTGAAAATTTTGCATAAAAAATATCAATATTTTCCTAGTAAATAATATATTGACGTTATCAATCCATAATAAAATATATATAACTAAAAATTATAGTTATTTTAAATGTTTCCCAAGTTAAAAAATGATCTATCATTCTTTATGAACAACCACAATCGTATTTTTGTAAATTTGAGTGTTTATAATATATAAAGTAATGGGTATATGGATCAATAAACAATAAAAATGATGGAGAATACATTCATGATAACAAATAACATAGAAGTATATGATACTATAAATTAATTATAAATAAAGTTATTATAATAAATTTATTACCTTTTGAAAATTTAGATTAAAATGGAATAAATGATTCTAAAAACTGTTTTTCTTTAAATCTTTTATAACTTAATTGAAAAATGAAGTTAAAATATACTTTAGAAATTATTTTTTTTAACATTTCAAGAAGAAATTTAAAAAATTATTTGTAAAATAATTTATAATAATGCAATAAATAAAATAAACTATACTTAATTAAAAAAATGTGGAGTGTACGATAAAAATATACACACATGGAATGAAATCTATTTTCAGAAAATTTACGATTATAATAACAATCTCCATTGAAAATTTCATTGAATAATTGGGATATATATTACTGTTTAAACCCATAAAAACTTTTAAAATAAGATAAATCATGAATAAATTTCATGGTGGCAAGAAAATCCTTTCATGCATAACATGTTTAAAAAGTAACTATTTTCACAATTTTGTAAAGAAGGTCCATAATGACTTTTATAGAAATCTTTGAAAATATTGATTTAAAAAAATTGAATATAAATTCAAATTTAATATAAATAAATTATAATATATCATTTAAGTTTTTTTATAAGGAAATTCTTGAATAAAAATAAATAATATGAATATGGAGGAAAATATTTCAGACTAAAAATAAGAAATGAGGTCATTTTTTCGGTATAAAAATTAATTTCATGGTTTTGAATACCAAAGAGGGAAAAATGGAATGAATAAATTTAAAATCTAGTAAAAAATATAGTAGATGATAATATATGAGTTTCAAGATAGAAACAATGTATAACACCCAAAAATAGATCCAATCATAAATAATCCCAATTAAAAGTGAGATTGAAGCATAAACTGTTACGACATTGGTAACTTTATAATTAAAAAACATAAAAAATTAGAAAATTATATGTTTTTCTACATCCCATTAATTACATAAAATATTATTTCAAAATATATTCATGGGTTAGTAAGTAAATCATAAATAATAACACATGGGGCACTATATGAAACATGTATCAAGGAATCAAAATTGTGACCAAGAACCCTAATGAATTTTATAGAACTTCTATCAAACTCTCTAAAAAGAGAGGAATTGAAATGAAACTTTAATTACAATGATTAAAATTTTTATCATGATATGATATTTCAAATATTCATAACATACACTATTTAATGAAGATAAGTTTCTAATTTGTAACAAGTCTCCAAGAAGGAAGTTTGAGATGAGAAGCACTTACCTTGGATTCCCACGTGGTCAGATGCATAACAACCTTCTATAAAATAAATTTATATTTATTATTCATATATATCATATCAATATTTATTTATCTCTCTATATATGTCATTTATTATTAACTTATTTTTACCATATTACTCATAATTATTTTTCAAAATTGATTATTTTGGTATTAAATATTTTGTTTCTCACACATGTTTGGATTTTGAAGTTCCTATCCTTTCACCCCAATCAAGGTTTCATAAAAAAAATATTAATAATGTAAAGTAAATCATATTTATAAACTAAATAAAATTTTATAACTTTACATATAATGTAGTTATTAAAAATGAGATACGTCATTCATGGATGTGGTAGTCGACATGTACACATGAGGAACATTTTCATTTTTTTAATGGATGAAAATGAAATAAATGAGATAAACTTTTATCATTATATAATAAAAATATTTTAATAAATATATTATATTTTTATGAAATTAATCCTTATTACCTACCATGTAATTTGGTGATGAAAAATGAATTTTATCGCTTCGTAGAGGCGGTATTCCATAGGTATACATGAGTGATGTTTCCATTTCCCAATGAATGTAAAGGTAAGAAGTTAGATAATATATTATCTTTATATAATCATAATTATGTCATAAATTTAATATATATTCATTAATTACATCTTTATAAACATAAATGTGAGGTAGTGATGCAAAACAAAATACATTGCTTCATAGAGACTGTAGTCTTTATGAATTCTTGTGCGATGTTTTCATTTCCCATTAGATAGAAGGGAGGTATAAATTACTTTTTAGGTCAAAATAATACCATTTTATTATAGTAATAATAATTATTTAATTATATTCTAATTTTTATAATAGATTTTATGGAGGAGGAAGAAGAAATAAACATGAAAGAATTTGGTTAAGACTTATACCTCATTCTTGGATATCAGCCTTTGTCTTTCCCATTAAGCCTTCTATGATGTGTCTTTAGAAAATGAAAGAACATATAGGTAATGTATAAGGGTTTTTTAGGGTATTTAGGTATATCACGGTCAATATAAGGGATATTATGGTGTTTATAGAATCTAGGACATGAGGAGTCTGTGTATAAGTGAGCCGAGTGGAACCTTTATAAATATAAAGAACATTAAAATATAAGAAATATATTTCTCATGGGAAAGTGGATCTAATTTAATCTAATTTAAAATAAAGGATAATTAAAAGTTAATTTACACTTAACCAATCACTTATAGATATTTATTTTTTATAATTTATGTTTGATCTCTTCGTTTAATCCTATCATTACCTCTTTTAACTTCTATTATACTGACAAACATTGCCATGGTAACTTTTCATTATGACTAAAAATGAAATTTAACTCATTTAAAAATTAAATAATTAAAATATAAAATATGGGATCCATTTTAAAATATTCATTTTCTATAATTTTAAAAAATTAATTTTAATAAATTCTTGAAAAACACAATGAAAATTTTTTTTTATAAAAAAATCTTCATTTAAGCATAAAAATGATTTTACACCAAAATAAATTATAATTTTGATTACCATTGAATAAATTGGATTTATTTTAACCAAATTATAATTATTTTATTTTTATAAAAAATGAAAACCTGAATGAATCGTATGAATACATGATTCAAAAATAAGAATGAAAAATAGTTTTTTATTTGAATAAAATCATTACTTAGATTTCCTAAATGTCAAACATAGATTTATAAGTTAAAAATTATATTTTAAAATTAATTATATTTCTATTTCTATAAAAAAAATTCATAACGGTTCAATTAATTTTTATATCATGATAGTTTCATGTCATAGGATTTGTAAAATTGATATTTTCTACTATTCACACTAAAATCAACCTTTTTAGAAAAATCCAAAAATTTCACCCAAAGATATTTTTAACCTAATAAATTATAAAATAAATATAATTTTATAAAATTTAAATTATAAAATAAAAAAAAATTACATTAAGATAAAAAAATAAAGGAAACCCACTTTTATGGAAAAAATGAGCCTTTCAAACTATAAACGTTATTCATTATAATTATTTAATTTTAAAAATATTAGTTCACACATTTGAATATTACATAATATCATAATTAAACTTCCAAAGTGATAAAATTAATTTTTTGAGATAAAACACAAAACACTATTCAAATAGTTCTTTGAAAAAAATCACTTTTAACATTGATTAATTTTAACCATTTTAATTTTATTTGTAATTTTATGTGTGGAGCCCTTTTATTGAAAGATCAAAAGTAAATACAAACAAAATCTGAGGATCGGGTCATAAATGGCTAGACTTACCTCATAAAACTCAATTAATACCTAGTTTTTTCTTAATATTAGCTCCAAACTCACATTCTTCATCATAATTGACATTCCAATGGAAAACTCCATGCCCACGACCTCAAATTATTTGATAACGTCCTATCCTACAAGTTATTACTTATTGTAAAATACCTTCAATGTCACTATCCTTCGAGTCATATCCCCCAATATCTTATTGATCATCCTCCCTCTTTGGTGTCTTGTCAGGTGAAGCAACCTCATTATCCTTTTATGTGAGTGTATTCACATTATCTACCTCAACTCCACTATCTTTCAATTAATTAATAGAATAAATGACTTTGTAAGAGTTATGTGTAGTCACCTGAGTTTTTATGACCATATTAATTGACTCGTGCATCGAAGACTGAGAATATATACTCTAGTTAGAAATTCACATTCCCAAGGTGTCACCATATACCTTCGAAGCTGTTGAGATTGGAAAATACTCCTTCCCAGGTTCCAACTACACCTTCAACTCTCGAGGTGTTACAGAAGATCATATGAATTTTTATTATATTATATGGAGTTCAATAAGTTATCTTTATTTTGATATAACATGGTTTAAGAGACTTCTGATCTTGTTCAATTAATAAATAAAATAGTTTAGCTATGACATAATCTAGATAGAGGTTATATACTAATAAAATTCACCAACCTCTTGATTTTGTTTTTAAGGATCATTTATTTCATTATTGTCTTTCATCAGTTTAGAAACAAATGTTTATTTAGGTAATGTAAATTAACTCCTTGTTTTATATATCCATTTTATGTATTTAATATGATCGTGGAGTTTACTTATTTTCTAGTGTTACCTCTTATTATATCGGAATGTGTGATGTATTTAATGTGTCTCATTTAGGAAAATAAAAATAGTTTTTTCCTCATTTACTTCACTATGATAATGTGTATATAAATATGGATGCTTCTTTTATTAAATAACTAGTGTATATTTTTGAACATAGTGAAAAAAACATTGCAAGGAAAATTTATCCCACTTTAAATTGTATTGTGGTAGTACAGTTTTGTGAAAGATGATACTTGGGAATGTGAAACTGATAAAAATTTTCAATAGCTAGAGTTTCTGTTTAGATATTCTCGATGATGCTTCTTTTGGATAAAAGGCCCCATGAAAGGGATTTTTTGAAGACTTCAGGCCTCTATGTGTATTTTTTCAATTTTAATTGTGGATTTAATAATGTTGATTATTTTGGATTAAATTTTTAGAGTTACAGTGAAGGGGAAGGGAATAAGGGGTAAATGTGGTTGTATCTCATGTAATGCAATATGAAATATAACTAAGTACCTAATTGTAGTGTACTAGTTCCTGTTAGTTGAGGCAGTGGGTATAAAACTTATTTTTCTAGATTCCAGGTGGTTTTTAAGCATACCTCCGTTGACTACTGGCCACTGGGTGACTGATGGTTATCCTTCAAGTACCGGATGAATTTCCTAACCCTTTTAAATTATGTAATTTTCATAATTATACCATCATGAGGTTTGATGATTGGATCCTATTTTATTATTCTATAATTCATCATATTGAAATTTATACTTCTTAAACTCCACCTTTCTATCACTAGCTTCACCTGGTGATATTTTTAATTTTTTTATTAATGTAATGTTTATATATTATATTCTTTAAATTTTGATGTTAAGGTCTTTTATTTTCCAATCATTTTGTTAGGGGAAGTTATGGTTTTACTATTAAATTATTCTAATTCACTATTATTCTTCTATCTTGATGGATTTTTGGTTTCCTAATATGTGTAAAGGAATTTAACATTCATCCTTGGTGTGAATAGTCTATTAAACAAGTGTTAAGTGAACTCTCTCATTAATTATTTGTTAATTAAGTGTTTTCATGTGATTTATGAACTTTTATTATTGTTTTTAGCAATATATTGGTTAAATGAGTTAGATATTAAATTCAATTCAATGAGATGGATATTAAAGTAATTAATGAGGACTAATCTTATTCTTTTCGTTTTTTTATTTTCTATAATTTTGTTGTACTGGTTGATGAATTTTAAATTATTATAAAATTAACTCTTAGAAAAAGCAGAAAAAAAAATTTGTTATTATTATTAAAAATAACAGTGAATAAATTCTTTCTAAAAATGTTTTTTTGTTAAATAATGTTTTAAATTTTGTTTTAAGAATATATTAATTAAGACTAATGTTATTTGAGTTAGTGTGATTTTTTAGAAATTTCGTGGTTGAAAACTATATTATAAAACTAATAAATATTTCTCGAAAAGTTTGTTTTATACTTGAAAATGTATGCTTACAAATATAATTCATGGGATTATGTTAAATAAAATAGTTTTTGGATCTAAGATAAATAAGTGATGACTTGTTTAGTGAAATGTTGCTTTTAAGAGGGGAAACAATTTTTTTAAATTTATATTTCTTTTATGAGATTATGTTATGTTTATTATTATTATATAAATATTATGAGTTTGACCGTTATGTTGTAATCTATTGGATTAGGTAATAATATAATGAGAGTAATAATAATTTCTAGGACTTATGTCATTTAGTAAGACATACCATGAAATGAGTTTAGAAAATATTACATTTCTATCATGGGTTTGGTAGAGAGACTATACATGCTGTTGGTCAGAGTATAGTGCTCAAGAGGGGGGTGAATTAATCATCCAATGAAAAAATCTCTAAAAAAATCTTTAAAAATACCCAAATTTGAAAAACAAACCGGGTTAGATAGAATAAAAGATATATAATTTTATAGTTTTCATAGTTTTCTCATGGGCTCAATCGCAACCCAGTAAAAATAATTTTAAAAAACACATTAACTTTTGAAAATAAAATCTGCTCCCCCAAAATTCCATCACTACTAAAACATTAGGCTACGACTATGGACCAAGAGCCAAGGTTTTAAAATTGTGGCTATAGGTGGCTACGACCACAGTTATGTGTCCTATAGCCATTGTTTTAAAACCATGACTACAGGTCTTTTTTCATGGGCTATAGCCACAGTTTTCAAAACTGTGGCTATAGCCCACATCTATAGCCATGGTTATTTGGCGTATATCCACAGTTCCAAAAACCGTGGCTATAGGCCTTTTTTTCTAAGGGCTATAGTCATGGTTTTGAAAACCATGGTTATAGGTCTCATGCCTTTACGCAGGAGAAAACATTTCCTGCCAAAAAAATGGATGGAAGAACTATTTCCATGGTTTTCAAGATATTTACAAAGTTCTTAATAATATATATATAATTTTATATATATATATAAACACACAAAAGCCTTGGTGGTGTAGTGGTTAGGGCGCTGAAATGTGAAGGGAAGGTGTTAGGATCAAATCCGACTAGGCACAAATTATTTTTAGGCTATTGCCATGGTTTTCAAGGGCTATATCCATGGTTAAAACAGTGGCAATAGGCTACCTATTGCCATAGTTAAAACTGTAGCCATAGGTCAACTACCATGGTTGACAATAGAGACACTTATTGCCATGGTTTTTAGAACCATGGAAATAGGCCACGTATTTCCATAGTTAAAATTGTGGCCATAGTTCAGACCCTACTGCCATGGTGATAGCGCCCACAATTGGGTAAAACTGTAGTTGTAGCCTACGAACATAGTTTTGGGCCCTATTCCCACAGTTATGAACAGTGGAAATAGCACATTTTTCTAGTTGTGCATATATATAACACTGATTAAAGATAGATATAATTTTATTGTTTTGGTAATGTTATTTTTAAATACATTATAAAGGAATATATGAAAACTATAATTTTGAATGAAAAACAATTTAAAAACCGAGTAAGAAAAACTTAAATAAAAATTCATAAAATTAAAATATTCAAGAGGTTTAGTTCCAAAATGGATCCTAGTCCTCTATAATTTATAACTATCAAGAACTAGATAGGAGTTTCATCCAACCCAACATCCGCCCCACATTGAGATAAGGACCAAAGGGAATTCTCAATCCCCACGGTCTGGAAACTAGTTCCATACAAAAAAGTAAACCACGTGGGAATGATTTAGCATAATAAAATGACCAGGATCACATAAATGAACTTAGAATGTATAAAAACCATCAAATAATCATAAATAAATATAAAATTGATCTAGGTACAAAATACAACTGAATAAAATGAAACTAAATACAAAACCAAACCACCACTAACACGATCTCCATGTGACCTCATGGTCACCACCATCCACAAACTGACCAGCCACAAGGCTAACCTGCTCCAACGAGCACACAAACCAAGAACCAGAACCTGCAAAATAGCTCGGGTCTACCTAAATCAAATGGCCCAGGTAGGGTGTGATCTTAACAGCTCTGTAGGAAACCACCACATAATCTAGACATTTCCATTCCCGAAACTATCCAAAAACACTTCTTTGAAATACATATATCAAATAGGTTTCTCGCATTTTAATAAAAAATTCAATTTTTAATTTTTTAAAAACTACTCATCACATCACAAGTTTTCAAATAATATTATCATTTTAAAATCCCAAACCCATGCTAAAATACAAAAAAAAATACCGAGCAATACTATAAAATAAACAGGTAGAATAAATTGAAAACAAATATAGAAGAATGTATACAAGAAAATACAAATAGTAAATAATGGGAATTTCTCAAACATCCCTCGAGAGATCCCTAGACAAACTGAAGTTTGACTCAACTATCGGTATATAGTGTAGTTCCATTTTCAATAACAAACTGGCTGCTCTAAACTAGCCTCATTAGTGGAACAACCCACCTGGCTACTAAGACAGCCAAGGGGTACTAACCTATATAATCGGGGTTGATAAGAAACTATCACTCAGTCCTATAAAAGAAGTCTAGGAAACCCATGGTTACAGTATACTATGTAATTAAGAGGCCATCACACATGTGACTCACCTTACCATCCACTACCAAAATTGCCTACCCTATACACTAACACCACCTATACTAAATCACAAAAGGGTAAATACTCAATATGTGTGTTTATCATATAACAAACTGATCGTATGTTCCAACTGGGCTATCACATCACATAATCTTTCAAAACATTTCACAAAATACCTTCAGTTTCCAAATACTCATTTACATTTACAAAATCATATTCATCTCCCAACATTACAAAGTTTCAATCAAGCCTTACAACATGTCCATTTAAAATACACTTTCAAAAAATTTATCAACCATTTTCAAAATCAATATAAACAACCACATTTAAGAGTAAAATTTCAAATGGACTTTTATACCAAACCCAACTTAATTTTAAACCTTATTTTAGGACCAAGATGAAAACACACAACAAACTTAAAGATTCCAAATGGGATTCTATATCATTTATAAACAAACCATATTTTATAAAATACCAAATGGGCCATAAAATTAAATAGAACATTTGAAAACACAATTGAGTATTTTGGAAACAAAGGGATTTTTTTAAACAAAAAGAGTTTAAGAGAGACACCCTAGTGTTTTGGAAACCAGGTTTAATGTTAAAACAAGGTCATCCTCACTGGTGTTCCCATCCATGTGTGCACACCGGGCACACATGGATGATCCCACATCCAATAGAATTCCACAAGTAGATTTTCCCCAAACTATTTTCAAAGAAACATCACCTGATTTCAAACTGACACAACAAAAAACACTATAACAATAACCACACACCACATATCAATCCCAAATCATAATACAACCAATTTAAGAAAACATCTATAAGGTAAAATAACACTCAAATCAATCAATTTCACTCTAAAAACTCAATTGAAATTTTATCAAACATGTTAAGTGTGTATATACATCAACATATTTAACAAATCACTTTGAAACCCATTTTTAACAAATTCTACTAACACCAAAACCAACTAAACAAATGCCTCACAAGAATACGAATCATAATTATAAATTTATTTAAAGCACTCAAGCCTCATTAGATTTAATCGGAAAGGAAAAGTATGGAGACACCTACCTCAATGATGTGTGAATACAATGAAACTCCATGAGAAATAAGAATTGGCCCTGAGGAATGATCTGCAAACCCTAAGTCAAGATAAAATCAAGTCACACACAAACCCTAACCTTAAGGATTTTATGATGAGGGAAACCACATAAGGAAACCCTAATAAATTGAAGAATAAGGAAGAGGGAAGGTAGAAAATTATAAAGAACCGAAGGAACTTACCTTAAGAACCTTCAAGGGCCTCCAATGGTGGAAGGAGAGTAAGGGACAAGGGTTTTAAGAGGCCCCCTGGTGCACCTAGGTTGGATGAGGGAAGAGAAATATGATTTTGGGTTATAATAACCGATATAAAAAGTGTTAATTTCCTTATTTTTAAGGATTGGGCAGCTCACATGGTTTGGCCACACAGATTACCAAACCGTGTACCTACCGTGAGGTAGCTAATATCCAAGTGGAGATTAACCATATTGCCAACCCATATGGTTTGACTTACCATGATAAAACCATGTTGTAGCAACATTTCAACTTCAGGACCTACTTCACAGTTACCTAGGTTGGGCCACACGATTTTCACTAACTGTGTCATGCTTGTGCATAGACCAAAAATTCACCCGAAACTCAAAAACTCAAAATTTTAATCCGGAAATCAACCAAAACATAATCCAGATGATCCAAATCCCAGAAAATAATAATGTAAAATAAATTACATGGTTAGGGTGTGAAAATTCACCCTACCACAGACACTTTCTACCCCCAAAAAGTCACCCAACTGAAAGTTGACCAAAACTCAAATCCATGCTCGATCAAAATCCAAAGAAAACATGAACCTCAGGTTGACCCTTCATACTACACAATTCACACTCGACAAATGAAGAAGAAATCACAATGCAAAAATGATGGGATTATACGAGAGGGTTCTCCCCACCACAATAAATCAACCAGTATGGGAACTTCAAAACTCAACAATAACACCAGATCATAAATGGGAAACCCAATTCAAGTAAACCGAGAAAACCAGGACCCTAGGAACTAATGTAACTTCACCACACTACCCTAACAACACCATCACCATGACTAGTAATGAGCTAAATACCCACAATAACAAAATATCTCCCATGAAAACCCAATTATCTAACACAAGGGAAACCTATGAAAAGAAATTGAACCAGATGGATAACTAGAAAAAAACCCATAAATTCTAAAACACTGAAGCATCTTCAAACAAATGCGACAAAAAAATAGATCAACTCATGAAAAGGAAAATCACACTCAAGAAGAAATTTTGATTCAAATAGCTACATTCAAATAAACACAACTACTCAGGTTATGATAGAATAATTACATCACGCTTTTATAATGAAATAATGAACTTAAAACAATAGAAAAAACTAAAAAACATTAAACATATCCAACCCAATATGGGAGACAAAAATTGAAATAAAATTTTCCAAACACCCCCTGAAAATTTCTAACTGTGTGCGAGATTCACTCTGATGCATGTGGATAGAGCCATAGTGATTGAAGCATATCCTGCCTCATAGTGAGGTGATGACATCCTCTAATAACAACATCTTCTTTAGATGACGCTTCCAAAAAAACTTTTCTAGATAACCCACATAACCATAATGATGGAAAACCCTTAGAGGATTGTGGTAATAATGATAATAATTCCCGAATCAGACACATTGGAAGCACAAGAGTGAATGGTCCGATGAAAAATAATATGACACCAATGAAGGAGACTCCTTGTAAATAGGCTCCTTTGGCACATACCTCTCACCGGATGGGGAACCATTATGAAAGACAACTACCACTGACTGTACCCTAAGAAAAAAATCAGATAAAAACACTTCATCCCCCAACTTCTCGAAACAAAGATCCCTAGAGGAGAGAACTCATTCCTTGATCTCTAGAAGGAAAAGGAAACCAGCGCCTTGGAGTGGTCAACAAAGGCCTTCACTATTCATTAGCCTTGATGTATAGACATGATCTCTTCCCTTTTCTTCATATTCACCTCCTTGGTTATAAATCATATGACAAAGAGGGAATTAAAAAATTTTCATGTCATCCCAACTCACATCAATGTTGGGGAAACCAACTCTCATTCGTCCAAGGCTTGACCTTTAAACAACCCCAGAGTAGCTCAGATTCTAATAGCTTCTCGAGTTACCAATAATCTGAAGACTCACTCTACTTCCACAAGCTTATAAACTTCTTCTAATGAACCTCAATCACAAAAAATTATGCGAAATAGCAGATAAGAACCAAGAACTTGGCATGACTTGATAGAAAATTTGGGGGCCTTTTTGGGTGGCATATTCTGAACAACATCCAAACACAAAGCCAAAAATCAACATCCCACCAAATCATAACCAAAATACCATCTCGGGCCAAAAAACTGGCTCATGATCCAAACACATACAAGCATAACCAAATATAATCATTTCAAAAATCACATTTCCATTTTAATTTAAAAAATTCCTTCTTCCAAGGCCACTATCGAACAAAAAATCCACTTTTCACAAAACAAAACCTATATTCTATAAAAACAATTTAGGAAAACCAATCCATAAAATTTATCTCAAATAGTCACCCATGTCATCCTATGAACATCACATATGTTCCCATGCATTTCCATCCACATGTTCCAAAACAAAATTTCCACATATACCCACACAAATGTGAACTTTCATAAGGAGTAACAAGGGCTATGTTTACCATTTCATTATCAAAACCCAAGCATTTTCCAAATATTCGTTCCAAAAAAATTTCCTTTAAACCCCATTTTTTAAATTTGAAACCATTTTAAATAAATCAATCCCATTTCAAGAACCGCTTTTATTTTAAAATCTTAATTACATCAAACAAAGCCGAAAAAAACATGACACACACCAAGCCACCAGAATGAGGAACTAGTATATATTCCTAACTTTCAGACATGGTCGGGTGTCATTCCCTAGGAAAGCATCAAAAACTAGGAATAGATTGAACACTTTACTATAAATTCACATGCTTCACTACTCCATGTAGGATAATGACATAACACCAGCTCACATACATTGTTATTCCTCATCCAAAACAATCCAAAAACCAAACCAAGAGACTCAAACCCGGACTACCCCTAGAAACTCGAGCATCAGAACAAGAAAGAGTTCACGATGATCTTACTATACCTACCTCCCAAGTATCAATAATCCTAATATCCAACTACATAACACCCTAAATAAAAAGATCCTTCTCTAATACCATTTTTTCATGAACCAGACCAGATTGTCATCTAACCTGGCATCTGACTTGGTCTGAGACAATGCCCGAAGGGAATTCCCAGTCCCCACGGGATGGAAACTAGTATCGATCATCAATGTAAACCATTTGGGAACACTTTATCCAAATATAATGACCAAGATAACATAAATTAACTTAGAAATAATCAAAATCCAATTAATAATCACAAATAAATATACAACTGCTCCATGTATAAAAAAACTGAACAAACTAAAACTAAATTCAAAACGAAACTGCCACTGTCACGATCTCCATGTGACCTCATCGTCACCACCATCCAAAAAAAGATCAGACATAAGGCATAACTTCTCCAATTATCACACAAACTAGGAACCTAAACCTATGAAATAGCTCAGGTCTACCAACACTGAATGGCACAAGTAGGGTGTGAGCTTAAGAGCTCAGTATGCCAGTAGGAAATTACCACATAATCCATACCTTTCCTTTCTCTAAATAGTCCACAAAAACTAGTTTGAAATACATATATAAAATTGGTTTCTCTCATTTTATAAAACATCACATATATTACTTTTTAAAAAACAACCATCCACATCCCTAGTTTTAAAATAAGATACTCATTTTAAAAACCCAATCCCATACTAAAATAGAAAATCAAATTACTGGTCTATACTAAAAAAAATATGTATAATAAATAGAAAACCAAATATAGAATAATTTAAAAAGTTAAATATAGATAGTAAACTATGGGAATTTTTTAAACAATCCTTGAGTGATCCCTATACGTACTTGAGTTGGACTCACCTACTTGTGTATGGTGCATCTCTATAGTCAATAACCAACTAGCTACATTAAACTAGCCTCAGCAATGAAATAACCCACCTAGCATTTAAGACATCCAAGGGGTTCCAACCCACCTAATCAGGGTTGATAAGCAACCATCACTTAACCCTCTAAAATTCACTTAGGAAACCCATGGTAATAGTATATTGTGTATGTAGGAGTACCTCGCATGTGTACCTTACTTTACCTACCACCACCGCATTTTCCTACCCCTAACATTGAAACCACCTATACAATAACCCACAAGGAAAAATCCTTAATATGGGGACTATCATATAACCAACTGATCATAAGTGCCAACCAGATCATCACATCACATAATATTTCAAACCATTTCACAAAATTCATTGAGTTTTCAATCGAGAATTTACATTTCCAAAATCACCTTCATTTCCCAACATTATAAAGTACCAAACAGGCCTTACATCATCCTTATTTCAAATACACCTTCAAAAAATTTCTCAATCATTTTCACGCACAATATAAACAACCTCTTTTAAGATCGTAATTCCAAATAAAACTTTATACCAAATCCAACTTCATTTCCAACCTTAATTCAAGACCAATAAGAGAAAATACAACAAAATTAAAGATAAAAAATAATCTTCCATATCATTTATAAACCATACATATTTATTAAAATACTAAACATTCCATATTATTAAAGATAACTATTTGAAAACACACTTGAGTCATTTGGAAACAAAAGGAGTTTAGTTAGACACTAAGAGTTTAAGAGAGAGAGACAAGTGTTTTGAAAACCGGGTTTTATGTTAAAAAAATGTTGTCATCACATGTTTACCTATCCATGTGTGCACTTTGGGCATACATGTATGTTCTCACATCTAATGTCATACCACAAGTATCTTTTCCCCAAACCATTTTCAAAGAAACATCACATGACTTCCAATAAAAAAACAAATCACACTATGAAAATACCCACATTCTATATATCAATCCCAAATCACAATACAATCAATTTAATAAAATTTATCTAATGGAAAATACCACTAAAATTAATCACTTTTACTCTAAAATCTCTATTAACATTTTATCAAACACATTAGGTGCACATATACATAGGCATATTTAATGAATCACTTCAATACTCATTTTTAGAAAATTCTACCAACACCAAAACACCACAATAAACTAAATAAATTCATCACAAGCATAAGACTAATATTTATAATTTTATTGGAAGAACTCTAGAATCAATGGAATTCATTAGAAAGGAAAAGTATGGAGAAACCTTCCTCAATGATGTGTGAACACAACAAAACTCTCGAAGAAGGAAGCATTGGCCCCGAGGAATGATCCCCACACCGTAAGTCAAGTAAAAATAAATTCACACACAAACCCTAACCCATAGGGATCTTTCAATATGGAAACTACATAAGGAAACATTAATAATATTATAGAGAAAGAAGAGGGAAGGGGTAAAATTGCTATGAACCGAAGGAACTTACTTTAGGAACCTTCAAGGTCCTTCAATGGTGGAAGTATATAAAGGGATAGGGGTTTGGAGAGGCCACATGGTTATCCTAGGTTGGAGGAGGTATGAGAATAATTATTTTGGGTTAAAATAATGGTAGGGAAAAGATGTAATTTCAATATTTTTAATGACTAGGCATCTCACATGGTTTGGTCACATGGTTTACCAAACTATGTGCTAAATGTGTGATAGCTACTATCCAAGGGGAGATCAAACGCACATCCAACCCATATGGTCTGACTTACCATGCTCAAACCATGTGGTAGCAACTATCCAAATCTAGGACTTGACACATGGTTACTTGGGATGGGCTGCACGGTTTCCACTAACTGTGTGATGCCTGCGCATGGGCCAAAATTTCACCCAACTCTCAAAAACTAAAAAGATTAATATTGGAATCAACCTGAACGTCCTCCAATATATCCAAAACCAAGAAAAAAATAAATTAAATTACATGTTCGAGGTGTGACAATAATAAAACCACAACCAAACATGTTTTTTAAACATAATAAACTGATCCAAAAACAGGTTGATTTTAAAAAAATAGTAATAAACAAGGCTATCCAGTCTATCACTAAGCCCATTTTATTGTAGTTCATGGGAATATAAAATGGAATTAAATTAAGGAAATAGTATATGAGTTAACATAAACGTACTACAAGAGTATGTGCTGAAAAGATATACAAAATCATTCAAGGAAAATTCAGAATTATGGTAAATAGAGAGATAAAGAGATTATGTTCAATGAATCATTGAGATTGATTTGGTTTCATTTATTTAGAAATGTTCTATTATCTTCCTAATTTATTCATTTGGTTCTAAGAGTAGATGGAATGATTATATGTGTTCTCTTAGCCTTATCATTGCTGCATATTATAAAAAAAGTGTATTTGATTTCAAATCAGAATGATACAAACTGTGTAATCCTTTTCCAATTAATGTTTATACTTATTATATTTATTTATTTACATAGAGAAACTCCCCTTCAAAATACCCATTCAATAGTAATCATCAGAAAACCTTTTAATCATCATTAAATCTATAATTCTTAAATACACTTAATTTTCATTTAATTTTCCAAAATTAGCCATTAGAATATATTAAATAAATATATCTCCAATTATATATGGTTAATCTAAGTATACCATGTTTTCTTGATACTTCACGATTGATTCAATACTTACACAAAAACTCTAGTCGGTATACTTGACTTGTTGTGCATTCAATAATTTTAACATGTGGCATGTTCACTTAAACAAGTAGTCACATCATTTCAACATGTGGTCACTTGAATCCATAACAGGGCTGCTTTACTACTTTCCCATTTTCCAACTCTATCATGAATCCTCTTAGTTTCATGTTAAGTTTGATCTTTAAAAACATGTTTCTTCATTGATACTTTTCTAAATTAATATGGTCACCTCATTTAGTCATGTGATTGCTTCAGGATTTTGTGTAATTTTCACCTTGGATGATCAAGCAGTAAGACGGTTGATCCATTTAGTTGGGTGGTCACTACCATACTTTGTGAAAATTTACTAATTTATAGATTACATCTTTTGGTAAAATTAAATACTTCATTTGGTCTAATGGATCCTTCTTCTGGTCAGTCTAGTACTCATGTGATCAGTTTATAACTTAGAGAAATTTTACTCTTCTGAAACATGGTCACTTGTATGTTCATGCAGTCAATTGAGTTTCTTCATACGGTTGATTATTGTATTTAAATTCACTTTGAAAATTAATAAGATTTTAATTTTTATCTAAAAAACACAAGTTTATAACATAGAATTTAGAATTAACTAATAAAAAATTAAATATGTTTTGAGATAATTAAAAGTATTAAGTGTTGTAATAATCCAACAATCTCCCCCTTTTGATAATCACAAATCATGGGATAAATAAATAAATAAAGTAAACTAGTAAATCATATTCTGAAATCATTTTATCATACCATTACTCATCCTTTTAGGATTAGCAAAAAGATGAAAGGATGGAGTAAGAAAATTGAATAATAGTATTAAAAGTAATAAAAAAGTGAAAATGAAGAAAAATTAATAAATATATTGAATTGTTAAAATAAAATACATAAGAATTATCATAAAAATTAATTAAAATCAAATTCTGTAGCTTTTAAAATGGTATAATGATCAAGAGATTTTTTAGTTTATCTAAACTGAGAGTAGGATTCGGTGTTGGTGAAGGTGAAGAAGACTAAGGATCCCCTAGAATAAGAATTGTTTTAAATATTGGTCAAATATACTAGATTGCCTAAGGGAGACTAAGACCAAAAATACAATTGGGGGTTACAGAAATTGTAGTATTATAAGTGGAAGCACTGGTTATAGTAATAGTTATAGTTACTAAAATTGATTTTTTGGTGGGAAATAGTAGAGGATCCAAAATCTAAGTGATATTAGTTACATCTCTATAGTTGTGCTCTATGATTTTCATAATTCACTATTGTTTGTAATAAACTAATCCAATAAAGTAGCGATCACCAATATATTTTCCACTATGGAAATAATATCCTAAGTTAAAAAAGGAATAAAAATATCTTTTTATAAATATCTAAACATAGTCTTTATATCATACTTAGTGAGGATTTGGATCAATAAATATTTAATGTCACCTTTTATAGTTTCTTTATTTTTTGTTGTCTTAATTTTATCTACCTAAACTATATCAAAAAAATTCACTCTAAGAAACTATATCTATCTACATAAAATTATTATCTTCATTGAAAATTTACAAGAGAGCTTGAGTCTCCTCATGCATAATAATTTGAATTACATACTCATAAATAGATGCAGGTGATGGAGGAGGAGGAGTTTTAAAATAACTTTTTACAACATTATGATACCTTTGGTTCAAATTAATAACAATTTCCAGAAAATATTCTTATAGAGTTTCAACCGATGATCTTAGACTTTTAATATCATAATCTATATTATAAAATTTTGAAATAGTTTTGGGTGAATGTGATCAACAACACTAGTAATGGTGAAGCCAATTTATTTAATTCAACCAATCTCGCTAGAACTTCCTAGAACCTAAAAATATTTCCTTGAATACATATAATAAATCATCTTTAAACTAAATGAATTCTACTAGTTAAATCAAATAGAAATAATAAACTCGATGATATTCTATATGGATATGGGTTGATTCATTAACATCCACATCTGATGGTTTTATCATATGAATATCTTCATCTGATGAGAAAAATGTAGGTTTTTCATTATCTTGAATTTAACTGTCATATTATTCCACTAGTAAAATCTCTTTATGTGGAGTGGAATTATACACTGTATAACTATGTATTGATTCATCATATAAATGATATGGGGAAGATTGAATACTGATTTCTATAGTATTTGAACTAAACTTATCATATAAAACATCATCATCTATGAATTATAGCCTTCCTTATTAGAAAATAATAGGCGAGGAGGGAGGTTTTTCTACTCTATCTAGAGAACAAGGTAAAGGTGATATGTAATTTCCACCATGTTTAGATAGACTTGTACTATTATGATCATTCCCATAATCACTTTCCAGAGCATAATGGTCCATATTAATAAGAGATATTTCATGATACTTGTCCTCTCTAGGAGGTGTAGAGTCAAAGATTGGTGATCCCTCTATTTATAAAATTGAAGGTCCAAAAAAGTGTATTATCATTATCATTACTATCCAAATTTGTGATATTACATCCAAGTTACAAAGATACAAGGATAACATTTACCTCAGGACTTATTACTCCTTCCATGGGTCTTATATCCCATTCATTTTGTGGAAAAGGACAGTGATTATTTTAATCATCATAAGCTATCAAGGCTTCCTCATTAAGATCAGAAACCACATCTTATCATATTTAGTTACAATAATAATAATCCTTAACCACATGATCATGTTCCAAAACTAGATCCACTATTTTTTTTGCCTTTTTGGATTCTTCAAAGGATTATATTGCTCATGAATTTTATTTTAATCATCAATACATTATTTATTATAAATATTCAATCCAATATTCCTCCACTTGTAATTTTTTTCATTCAAATATATACCACAAGAGATATTAAGATTTTTCCTCGCCCTATTGAACAAGTTACTAATGCTCTTATAAAGATAAAAATGATTTAGGATACGGTGGAGAATTTAATTTTGATGAATTCTTGCTTAATTCTTCAATATGTCTCATAATAAATCTAGGTAGGATTATCTTCATTTAATGTTCCATAAAATCAAAAATTAATTGTTATTAATGCATCATAATACTAAAATATAATTTATTAAGATAAATTGTATGTTCAATAAATTTATGAAACATCCTACACTCTCCATTATATTCATTAACATTTCACCATCTAGGATTTCTATTATTGGTTATATCTTCTAATGCACATGAGCCTTAACCCAGTTCGTGAGGACTCTCTAAGTGAATCCATGAGACCCAGGTTCAAATCTGGGTGGAAGTATATTTCTAGGTTACTATAGAAGTTATTTTAGCAGGTATTATTCGATACTATATCTGTTGGAACTATTGAACTTCGGGCCACTGATTTGGGAATGGAGTCTTTAAGGCATTCAGGCCACCCAAGGCCTTCGGGCCAATTAAGGCTTTCATGCCACCTCAAGGCCTTTGTACCAACTCATTCAGATCATGCAGTGTAGATGAAACCAAACAAACAAAACGAACTAGCTCCAGATGAGGACTCAGAGTATGCAGTTTCACCATAACAAAGCTATTTGAATATGTAAGAATGGGAGGTTTGGCAATTTCCATCGGGATCAGGACGGTGCACCTCTACATAGGTATTTCTAGCTAAACAAGAAACGCAGATGTTGGAAGATGACATTACGGTCTCAACATTGGGGAGGGTTATTTCTCTGTAGTCATGTCTGGGGTGAAATCCTCTAAGTTCTTCAGGTCTTGTAATCCACCAAGCCTACGGGACTTGTAAGGGTTCCCCCTCATCCCTTGAAAAAATCAGTAAAAAAGAAGGTCATAGGGCCATTTTGGCCGGGGGGTTAGCTCTTCCAAATATCTTTGAAAATCAAAATGAGGATTATTTATAGGTTAATAACATTCATAGTCATTATATTCACATTGATTGGAACTCCTAAACTTATAGAGCATAGTTTTGAATAGAATATATGCCCATCACCATCAATGCTTAATCTAATGTGAAACTATTTTCTCAGTAGATTCAAAAAGAATATTCATATAGAACACCTTTAATATCCAAGGATGTAAGGATATATTTTAGTTCATAAACCATTATTTCAATCCTTTATATCATGAATATCTCTATAATAAAGATCAAATATATCTAAGACACTACAAATACATATCATTTTATGGGAAAATTCATGACACAAAAAATTTGACTTAAAGGGTTTAATAGTTGTACTAGTGCTTGATATAAATATATTAGATTTACATGATACTTTCGAAGCTCTATCATCTAAGGAATGCTTCATTATGATTACTCTAGAATAAAATATAATGATTTAAGGCTAGGTTTTGGTTAATAAGGTGAGCAAAAAATGTGATAGGTTTAGATTTTGAAAGAAGAGAATTGATTTAGATTCCATTTAGATCTATTTAAAAATAATTTATGGCTTTTTATATATCATATAGTAGGAAAAAATTAAAATGATCTTAAAAGAATAAAATATATACAATATTTTTGAGATAAGACTTGGTTGTATGTTTATCTATATTACCAAAAAAAATATAAAGGCATGAAATTTAATTAACCATATATTTAAATTGATCTAACATAGGTTAAATAATTCAATATACTACATGAAAATTTTACTAATTAGATTAAAAATAAACAAATAGTAACTTAATATTACCATATTAAAGGTAAATATAACAAAATACATTAGTTAAATCACATAAATAGAAGGCCTTATAATAATTCAATAATTAAAACAAGATAACATAATTTAAGAATAAAATAATTATACATAGTTTATCATTCCCAATTCATGTATTATGTAATTCAACCTCTAAGAATTCAAAGGGTTTGTAATGTTTTCAGAAAGTTGGTGTTTAGTACTAATGAATTCAAGAGTGATATCCCATTTCTGAAAATGATATCTCAAAAAAAGAAGTCTTATATCAATATCCATAGTCCTGTAATAAGATAAAAGTTTCATAGAAATAAAAATAAAACTTTAGTTTTTAAAATTTATTGGTAAATTTCTTAATTGATATCTATAATCTAGTAATGTGTGTTTCATCCATATAATTTTTTCAGAAAAACTACCTACAACTATGTATTTGTCCTCATTATTGTATAATGTAAAATAATTATACATTTTACTACACCAATATACTAGAGACTTTACCAAATATTTATATATTTTGGAGGTTCTATTTCTACATATCTTACAGGCACCAAAATCATCATCTGAATAACTAACTAATTCAAAAGCATGTCCTCTACAACAAAAAAGTCCAAAATTAATTGTATTCTTAAGTAACTTAAAAATTATTTTACATATACTTATATGATATTCCATATGGTTTAATTGACAATGAACACATTCATAAACACTAAACATAATTTAAGGTCGGATAGTAGTTAACTATAGAAAACTTCTAATCCTACCTATGAAAGCTATTTGATCAACTAGTTTTCCCATTTTATCCAAATCTAATATATATTTTATACTCATTAGAGTGTCACTTATTTTTATTCTACCCATTCCCAAAGATTTTAAAAGTCTGTTTTATTTTATTTTATTTCAAATAATTCCTTCCTTATTTGGTAAAATTTGAAAACCATGGAAGAAATTTAACTCACACTTCAAACTCATTTCAAATTCAGCCTCCATGATTTTATAAAACTCATTACATAAGGAGTTTTTGGATAAGATGAAAATAAAATAATCAATATAGATTGTAACCACTAAAATAAATTTTTAAATCCTTTTTATAAATAGGTTATGATCATATATTCCTTTTAAAAAAACCTTAGAAATAAATAAAGATTTGATCCTATAAAAATAATCACTAGTATCTTATTTTGATACAAAAGGAGATTTAAAAATGTTTACAAATTATTGTGAAAATGAGGGTTTTAAATCCAAAGGTTATTAAAAAAACATCCTTAACAATATGACAATTAAGTAATGTATTATTGACATCCATTTGATATAGTTTGAAATTTAGATGAGTTTTATAACCAAGTAGTATTTTAATGGATTCATTTCAAGATATAAATTCATAGGTTTCATAAAAATCAATTCATTTATCTTAACTATAACCTCGCTAACCTAATATAGATTTATTTATAACTATAGTTCAATATTTATCAACCTCATTTCTAAACACCCATTTAGTTCCAATAGTAAGGTAGTTTTTAGTTCTTTTAACTAGTTCTTGTAATTTATTAATTTAAAATAAATTCAAGTCTTCTTTCATATACATGAACCAAAATTCATCATTTATAGATTTGGAAATGTTTTTAGGTTAAAAATATGATAAAAAAATATTGATGTTCATCATGGCCTCTAAGAGAAGCTCTAGTATGAGGCCTTTATCATCGCCTGAAACAGAAGAATCTAAAGGATTGTCTCTATGGGTTATAATGGTTATAGGAATAGAACTACTTAATTATTCCAAGTCTTCCTCAATATCAGGTTTGTTAGATTAATATAATTTTTCTAATCTTGAAGATTCATCAGGAAAATATACATATTGGTAATGGGTATTCGATGGTTTATTAATATTCATATTTGATATATCATCCTTGATACTTCTGAATAAGTTTTAGGCTCATGTATATCTGTTTCATAAAAGGTGATATTTTCATATTATTCTACAATATAGTTTCTTTATTGAAGACTCTATATGATTTTTTTGAGGTTCAATAACCTAGAAAAATATCTTCATCACTCTTTATATAAAAGTTTTATATCTTTACTTATATAAAAATAATAAATACTTTACACCCAAATACTATAAATTAGTTAACATTAGGATTTCTATAACTCCATGATTCATAGGGGGTATCCTTTAAAAATGTATAATTATATCCCTATTGATGATATAATAATATATACAGATATATTCATCCCTAAAGTAGATAGTAAACTCATACTTATTAATCATAGTTTAGGAAAGATCTTGAAGAATTTTATTCCTCCTTCAACCACCCCATTTTGTTTGTAGTTATGGTAGTAGAGAAGTTTTAATTATGCCTATATTGTGAGAATAAGGACTCAAAATCATGATTTCGAAACTCAAACCATGATAATTTCTCAATGTCTTGATGTTGAGTCCATTAAGTTTCTCTAAAGGATTACCATATTTTAAAAAACATTTAAAATATTCATTTTTGTGAACCAAAAAATAAAAAAATGTGAATCTTGTATAATCAAAAACAATAACATAAGAAAAATGGTCTTCTATTAAACTAGAAAGTCTAGATTGTCCAAATAAATACATTTGAAACAAATATAGGGATTGAGATATAGAACCCTCTTTCTATGGTTTAAATGAAATTTTATATTTCTTTTATTTTTGAGAGGGATTACATATTTTTTCTTTAGGTAATTCTAGTTTGGGTAGATACTTGAGTAAACCTTTCTTATTAAGATTTCTAAGTATATATTGTAGTAGACTAGTATCCTATTCCACAACCAAGATATTTTATGAAATGAACCTAACAAAGAAATTATTTTAAGAAATTAAAGAATCTAGATTGATAGAATACACATTATCATTCATTAAGGTAGTAAATAAAAAATCATTCTTAGAATCATAAATCTTATAGGTATTATTTTAAAACATAACATGAAAATAATCATCTCATAATTGAAAACATCTATTCAAATTATCCTTTAAAACATTAATATAATATACTCTATAAAATTAGAATAGATTCAGAGTTACCAATTTTCCCAAGGATATTAATTTTTCCTTTAAAATTGTCATCTAAATTGACATAGCCAACATCAAATTTCACAAGATTCTAGAAACTTGATAATTTTACAATAATATCTCTAGAAAATACACTTTTTAGATACCATAAGGGTAACACCCTAATATTTTTACAAAATATTTCTATTTAAATAATTTTGTTTTTCTCTTTATTGTGTTTTACTCAACAGTGAGTTTAAACAAACCTCAATTGTAACACCCTAGGATTTCATAATACATGATCTCTTTAAATTAATTCAATAGCTTACGACACACGCAATAGCGAGTTCGAGCACACAACGACTTACCAAACTAGCTGTTTAAAAAGAGGTTATGAAAAATATTAAGTGAATTTTAAATTTTATTTACTTCATATAATTTTAACATCCATATTATGTGTTTTTTATACATAATATAATAACAAATTCAGTTTTTCAGATAAAAGTAGTGTTTTTCAAAAAAAATGCAATATTACCACCTTTTAATGCTGAACCATTTTTAAATCCAATATTTGACACTTTTATATGTTCAATTTAAAATAATAAACTTCTTCTTTAGAAGCAGGACATAAAAATTTAGTTTAGATAAATTTTTAGTGTTTTTCTGATAACTTTCATATTTTGATGAATAGTAAAAAAATACGAAATTTTAATTGAAAACAACTTTTTTTAAAAAAAATTATATTGTTAAATTATACATTTGAAGGGTTTTAAATTATAATTAGATTTTATTTTTATCATTTAATCCAATGTTGGTCACTGGAAGTAATTTTACATTTAAATTGGACATAAACACATATCAATATTTTGATAGTTTTTACTTCTCAAAAACTCGCTTTCTAGTTTTGACAATGGGAATTAATTTTAAATTAATTAATTAAAATTCTATGTTTTTAATTTGGTAAAATAGAAATTATTTTGGAATATGGAATATAAAGATTATATTTAGGTGAATTTTTGGTAGTTTTCTGAAAACATTCAATTTTTGATGAATAGTGAAAAACACTATGTTGTAGATAAAAACTAACTTTTTCATTTAAATAATATTTTTTAAATTTATCATAAAGTAAAAATAGATTAATAATATATATTTTAGTACAATGTAAGTCATTGAAGTCATTTTATAATAATATTAGATATATAAAATTTTATTGAAACATTTAAACGTCTTTTTACCCACATTCTAGGCACATTTACCCACCTTCTAGGAATATTTTCAAATTTGTATAAAAATAATTTTACCACTTATATGAATTTAATTTAAAAAATCTGAGAGACACAGTTGACATCAGTTAGGAAAATGTGGTTCAATGTGATAAAAATAATTTTTGGTGAATAGTAACTTGTAAATTTTATTTACCACAGTTAAAAGTAAATAAGGTAATTAAAGGTAAAAATAATATTAAAATTACTCCAACACATGTCCTAATTCTATTGGTTAAGTTTTGTTCGACCAAAATCAACCTTAGGACAAAAATAAGATCTTTTTGGTCCTTTTGGGTCAGAATAGAACATTTATTATATTTTATTTAAAGAAAAGTTTAAAGTGTTAAATTTAAAGTTTAATAACTAAATAATTTTTTAATATAGGGTTACCCATAAGATAAACTAGATTATAAATATTAATTAGAAATATAAAATTATTTACTACATCATGTTAATTTATTTATAATTTTTAGACATCAAAAAATAAAATTTATTAATGACAAAATGATGATGTAGTAATTACCTTCTTAATGAAATATTAAAATAATTGATATTATAATTATTAAAATAAATTTAAATTGAAACTTTTGATTCCATCCATGAATTTTATAGGTGAATATTACATGTTAGTGATGATTCAATGTATTTTTTCGAAGTTATAAAGTTTTTATGACTTTAACAAAAACCAAATACTAAATAGTGTCAAAATTGACATAAATGAGTTTTTAAAACAAATACTATTTTATTAAATGAAATAATATTACTACAAATCTCAGATTCGTCCAAATGACTTATATAAGGTTAGATATTTCATTAATGAACCACTCGAGGTTCTCTTGGAATTTTATAGTAAGTTTATTAACCATATAGTGTAGGAATATAGGTAAAAGGTAAACTATTTAACTAAGAGTTAAATCTAGAAGATAAGGTTAATATGGTGACATAAACATGTCTAAAACCTATTGGTTGAGAGGATTTAGACCCATCCCCACATTATCGTAGAAATAAATTCATTTTGAGGTATTATATATAGAGAATTATTTTATAATAAATTAATATTTCTAACTTTTTCTAAGGAGCCCCTCAGCTCCCTTATAAAAGGCTACCTCCCCTTATCTTGATTTCACACATGCAAAGCCATTTTTCTCAACAAAACCCTACTAAAATATCCTCCAAAGTACCCCCAATTCAACCTAAATTCCTTAAATTGATCATAAATCCATCCAAGGGAGCCATTTTGTTCAAATCAAAAGAAAGAACCTGAAGAAGAGGTAATTATTTCATCGCCTCATTCAATGTTCTTTTCTTCTTCCACTTCATCTTTCTTTGTTGTTTCCATACCAAAATAATAAAAACAATACCTTCTACATACTGATATATTATTATATATATATATTTTATAACCATATTCATTACATTATCCATCCTATGAATGACAAAGTCACCAAACGTGCGTGCATATGGCTTACCGTCTCCACATCATGGTGTAGTTTGTTATTCAATACTTCATTATTTGGATGGGTATAATGAGTATAATTAATAACAATAATAAATATAACATGTTAATTATTCTGTATATATAATATATCATCCAATTAAATATGATTTCACCATCAATAGAATGATATTGTCGCTCGTGAGTACGTACGGCTTACCGTCTCCACGATGCGATGGGATTCATTTCCATGTTCACCATTCAACGATGATTATAAAATATATATATTAATAATAAGTATGTAATATATGACATAATAATTCTAATGGATATATATATATATATATTTATGTATGTATTTACATATATCTCATTCAATTACATTCGTTCAATACGATATGAAAATGGAAACGGCGTTTATGCGTACGTATGACCTACTGTCTCTATAAACAGTGTTTTCCATTTCATATATCTATGTATTATACATATTTATATTCTGAATATATATGATACATAAATAATTTTTTTATATTATGGAATCATCTAAATAATGATATAAGTGATACGATCATGAATAACAAGTTAAATCACATACGATAAAGAAAGTGATTATTACCTGAAATGTTATTTTAACATAGAAATTATTTTTAAATGGGTAGTATAAATATATAAATGAATCAAGCATGATATCGTAAATATGAATATGGTTCTGTTATAATTTAATAACATACTATGTTCATTATACATGAGGTTAAACGTACCCTCGACCAAAAGAAAGTACTATGTAATGGTTAATTCCTCAATCTCATTATTATCCGAGATTGTTTATATGTAAGTTTTTACTGGGAAATATTTATTATCCATGCACATCTTTCATAAAATATTTTTTAAAAGGATTATTTTTAATAGACTCTTTAACTAAAACATCATTTTACATGGTTTAAATATTTATTCTTCTAAATCATTCTCATTAATGTCGATGTTTGAAAAATGGTTTTAAGGATTTATTTATATGGAAATGAATTTTTTAAAATTTAAATTCTTTTAAAAAGTTTCAAAGTGGTATGAGACACTTTGATTAAAAAATTTCATTTAAATGTATTCCTTTATAAATTGTTTTACTTTTAAATTATTTCATGAAAAATGGATATTTCTCTCAAAGAGTTTTACTGATCATTTTCAACTTTGTGAATATCCTTTACGGAATATTATTCATGATTGTGGAATATTTATCATAATACAATTTTCTATATTGCATTGAATTAGTTATGATATGTTTGAATATAGATGTGTTTTTATACCATTCATGGTTTATGGTTAAAGTATTGACATTTCGTATGCTAGTTTTAATATGATTTTTTGTGTTATGTTTCACCCTTTTTATATGAAGAATGAATTGGACTTAGAAAGTGACGTCCGGGGATGGCTATAGCCCCTCAATGTATCGGTAGGTCTCATGAGACAAATTAGTGTCTTCACACAAGGCCTTGAAAACAAAATTAATTGTATTCTTTGCACAAGTCCTTGATTATGTGGTTATGATGTATGAAATTATGTATTCCCTCATTCTGAAATTAGTTATTACATGTGATTATACAACTAGTAGAATATCCATGAGAATGTTTATATGGTAATGTTTGATTGATATTTTCCATATTATTTTCAAGTTTATGTTTAAAATGTTGTTGTTTTTATTACACATCTTTCCTTAAAATTCTATAGCTTCCACTAAATTATTTACCCTTACTGAGCATCTGAGCTCACCCCTTTCTTATTTTTGTTTTCCCAAGATTCCAAGATGTGTATTATGTTTGATATGCAGGGTTAATCTAGGGGAATAGTGGTTTTCTCAATTGATTATTTATGTTCTGTTTTATGTTTGAATATGTAATGCAAATTTCATGTATGTAATCTATTTTCCAAGACTGCTAAACTGATCGGTCCTTCGGGACTTGATTCCTTGTAATCATTTAAATGTTATGTAATAATGCACTGGCTTTGGGTAGCTAGGGTCTGGGTGTTATAATTGGTATTAGAGGAAGTTTAGCAACAACCAAGAAAATAGATTTAGATAAACTCTAATTAGGAAACATGACCCAAATCTAGACTTTGAGGATTAGTGTTGAAGAACATCCAAAAATTTTGGTAATGTAAATATTATGTGGGTTTTCCAAGAAATACATCATTGTCTGGATACTACAAATGGAAGTGGTTCTGGCACAAATGTATCTTGGAGTGAAAAATACGACAAGGAGTTTCGTTCTTGACCCAGGGCATCCTAGTACAGGACAATGGGCCTTACTATGCATTTGGTTTGACACTCCTAGGGGATATGCTTAGGATAATTCAGATTTTCTTTACAAACCATTATGAAGGATTTATGAGTAAATATGTCGAAAAAAAAAACCAATGTTATGATTATGAGACTAGATGTTTTTAAATATTCAATTAATAAAGATAATTTTTATAGTTTTTGGATTATACATTATGATATGATCTAACCTAGTTTTGTTGTCATTTAGAAATTGCGCCCAGTATAAGGAATGAGAACTCCATCAATATGCATGCCCCAAAGAGTAATAAGGGTCATATCTTTCATATTCTTATGATAAAATTTCAAAGGGAAATAACATCCCATGTATTCTCATCATATGAGGAAATAGTATCATGTGTTAATAGGATAAGTAAAGAATTCTCTGAGTCCTATGGCTTTGAAGGGAAGACAGAGAAGAAGAGGATGGCAGAGAGAAAGATGGACAAAGGGAAGAAGGGAAAGAAGGATTTTCCCATAAGTGATAATTATGGAAAGAATCACACTAGGAAGTGCTTAGAATGCAAAGGGAACAAAGAAATGACTAATATTAAGTGTTTAAAATTTATTAAAATGGGGAAATACGCAAATAAATGTCATAAGAGTCAAGGAAATATAGATCCGAAGAATCAAAGGGATTAAGGTCATGCATAAGTTGTTACTAAATTCAATGTGGAATAATTAATGTATTTGGGTTTCTAGATTGAATAATTATGTCATTTGAGTGTTTTATCAATGATGTATTGGTTATATGAATTATGTAAATAAATAAGGATTCTACTACAGTACTATTTCATTAAGTAATTTAGATTATATGGTTCTAATAAAATTGATTCAATAGCAAGTTAAATTTTTTTTGGAAAATACATGGTTGTAGGAAATATAAACCTTAATTTGGTTCGGATACTGATGTAGGGATTTTTGAATAAGATATGATTGATTTTGATAAATTATATTGAATATTCTTGACTACCTTAAAACTGATTAATGATTTGTATATTCCATAATTATTGGAGTTTACAACAGTTATGGATTTAAGGAGTATATCGAGTATTCTGTGTTTTACTGAAGGAATAAGGCAGTACATACATATTCAAATAAGGTTTTATGGTAATTTTTTTGTTACGATGTTTTAATAAAATACATGATGAAGGTATTCACTTGCTGATCTTAATTATATTATGTTGACCTTCCTTATAATTTTTTGGACTATGAGTTTGGACATAGGTATTTTGGATAAGCCTAAAGTTTGGAATTGAGTAAGTTGAACACTTGATTTTTTTTTGTATGAGGTTAAAGTATGATTTTTTTGATACTTTGACCTAACCTTTTGGTTTTTAGTAAACATTTATAGAATTAAGGGAATAATTTTGGACCTTATGATTTATCAAATGCGCTTTAGGCAAAAAAATCTTTTTTTTAACATTCATTTCCTAGTGTAAGGGATGAAGTCAAAATAAATCAAAGCACAACCAAATGATGAGATTATGATTATGACAGGTAATGAAATCAAGTATGTTTTCTTGAGTTCTTTTATTAATAGTAAATTAATCCATCCTCTTAAAAAAATGTATTTTAAAAAATGTGTTATCTTAATACCTTATGTTTTTTTGAACTAATGATACTTTAAATCATCACAGATTGATGGCTTTGAGGCCCTGAATTTTACGTTTATTTTTCACTTGTTTGTGATTGATGACCACAAAAAATCCCTATAAATATATATGTTCTTCCTCCAATTATGTGTCTCTAATTTTCACCAATGTTCTTTTATTAGAAATCCTAATTTGGTGGTGACTTTTTAATTTCCCTTTCCCTCTTATTAAGACTAAATTTTATTAACCCTTTTTCCGATGTGGGTTTTCCACAGAGGTATTTTCTATTTTAAACATTTTATTTACAAATAAAATTTTAAAATTTTGAGGAAGAAATTTATATAAGGGGAGAATGTAACACCCCATGATTTCATAATACATTATCTATTTAAAATAATTCAATAGCTTACGCCACACACAACACCGAGTTCGAGCGCACCACGACTTACCAAAGTGGCTGTTTAAAAAGAATTTATGAATAGTATTTACTGAATTTTGAATTTTATATACTTAATATAATTTTAAAATCCATATTATGTGTTTTTTAGATATAATATAAGAACAAATTCAATTTTTTAGATAAAAGAAGTGTTTTTCAGGAAAAATGCAATTTTACCGCCTTTTAATGGAGAACCCTTTTTAAATCCAATATTTGACACTTTTATATAATAAATTTGACAAAATAAACTTCTTCTTTGGAGGTATAACATAAAAATTTAGTTTGGATAAATTTTTGATGTTTTTCTGATAACTTTCATATTTTGATGAAGAGTAAAAAAAAATATTAAATTTTAATTGAAAGAAACTTTTTTAATAAAAATAATTTATAGTGTTAAATTATAAATTTTAGTGGTTTTAAAGTATAATTATATTATATTTTTATCATTTAATCCAATTTTGGTCATTGGAAGTAAATTTACATTTAAATTGGAGATAAACACATATCAATCTTTTGAAAGTTATTACTTCTCAAAAACCTGCTTTCTAGTTTTGACAATATGAAATAATTTTAAATTAATTAATGAAACTTATATTTTTTGAATTTGTTAAAATAGACATCATTTTAGAATTTGTAATATCAAAATTATATTTACATCAATTTTTTGTATTTTTCTGAAAACATTCAATTTTTGATGAATAGTGAATAACACTACGTTGTAGATAAAAACCAACTTTTTCATTTAAAAAATTATTTTTAAATTTATCTTAAAGTAAAATTAGGTAAATAATACATATATTAGTAAAATATAATTTATTGGAGTCATTTTATAATAATATCGGATATATAAGATTTTATTGAAACTTTTTAATGCCTTTTTACCCACCTTATAGGCACATTTACCAACTTTCTAGGAACATTTGCAAATTTGTATAAAACATAACTTTTCCTCTTCTATGAATTTAATTTCAAAAATCTGAGAGACATGGTTTATATCAATAAGTAAAATGTGGTTCAATAGGATGAAAATAATTTTTGGTTAATAGTAACTTTTAATTTTATTTACCACGGTTAAAAGTAAATAAGTTAATTAAAGGAAAAAATAATATTAAAATTACCCCAACACATTTATTAATTCTATTGGATAAGTGTTTTTAGACAAAAATCAAACTTAGGACAAAAATAATATCCTTTTTATCCATTTGGGTTAGATTTGAACATTTATTATATTTTATTTAAAGTAGAGTTAAAAGTGTTAAATTCAAAGTTTAATCACTAAACTATTTTTTAATATAGGGTTACCCATAAGATAAATTTGACTATAAATATTAATTAGAAATCTAAAAATATTTCCAACATCATGGTAATTTATTTATAATTTTTAAACATCAAATAACTAAATATATTTATGACACAATAATGATACAGTAATTACCTTCTTAATGAAATATTGAAATAATTGATATTATAAATATTAAAATAAATGTAAATTGAAAAATTTGATTCCATACATGAATTTTATAGGTAAATATGAAATTTTAGGGGTTATGAAATTTATTTTTTTCTAATTCATCAATTTTTATGACTTTCACAAAAACTAAATACTAAATAGTGTCCAAATTGACAAAAATGAGTTTTTAAAACAAGTACTATTTTATTAAATGAAATAATATTCATAAAAATATAAGATTTAGAAGAAGGATTTATATAAGGATTTATATGTCATTAATGAAACACTTGAGTTATCTTTGCATTTCATATTAATTTTATTAACCATATAGTGTAGGAATACAAGAAGACTTAGTAAAAGGTAAACTATTTAACTAGGAGTTAAATCTAAAAGATAAGGTAAATATGGTGACGTAAACTTCTCTAAAACCTGTGTTTTAGAGTATTTAGACCTATACCCACATTATCTTTGAAAAAAATACATTTGGAGGTATTAGAAACTGAAAATGATTTTATAATAAATCAATATTTTAAACATTTCCTAAAATGCCCCTCACCTCCCTTATAAAAGGGTACTTCCCCTTATCTTAATTTTACACCTCCAAGTCTATCTGGATCGGCCAAACCTAGATCAAATATCTTCCAAACTACCTTAAATTCAACCTAGATGCCTTAATTTTATCATAAATCCAACCTAGGTATCCCTTTGGTTTAAATCAAAAGGAAGAACCCAAAGAAGAGGTAATTATTTCATCACCTCATTCAAAGTTCTTTTCTTCTTCCACTTCCTCTTTCTTTGTTGTTTCCATACCAAAATAATAACTATAGTACCTTATACATACTGAGATGTTATTATAAATATCGTAAACCCATATTCATTATTCTATCCATCCTATTAATGACAATGTCACCATATGTGCGTACGTACGGTTTACCGTCTCCACGTCATGGTGTAGTTTGTTATTCAATAATTCATTATTTGTATGGGTATAATCATGATTATAATTGATGTAAATAATAAATATAACATGTTAATGATTCTGTATATTAAATATATCATCCAATTACATACAATTTCACCGTCAATAGAATGCTATCGTTGCTCGTGCGTACGTACGGCTTACCGTCTCCACGACGCGATGAGATTCATTTCCACATTCACCATTCAATGATGATTATAAAAAATATATATTATTAATAAGTATGTAATATATGAAATAATAATTCTACTGAAAAATATATATGTATATATATATACATGTATTTATATATATCTCATTCACTTACTTCTGTTCAATAGGATATGAAAATGGAAACGACGTTTATGCATACATATGACCTTCCATCTCCATAAACGGTGTTTTCCACTTTATATACCTATCTATTATACATAGTTATATTCAAAATATATATGATACATAAATAATGTTTTATATTCTGTAATAATTTAAAGCATGAGATATGTGATACGACCAAGAATAACAAGGTAAAACATATGCGATAAAGAAAGTGATTATTACACGAAATATTTTTTTAACATATAAATTATTATTAAATGGGTAGTATAAATCCATAAATGAATAAATTATGATATCATAAATATGAATATGGTTATGGTATAATTTAATAACATACTATGGTTATTATACAGGATGTTAAACATACCCCCGTCTAATGGAAAGTACAAGATATGGGTTAATTTCTCAATCTCGTTATTATCTAATATTGTTTCTATATAAGTTTTTAGTGGGACATATTTGTTATCGATGTACATGTTTCATAAAAGAGTTTTCAAAAGGATTCTTTTTAATGGAATATTTAACTAAAACATCATTTTAAATGGTTTAAATATTTATTCTTCTAAATTATTCTAATTAATGTCTATCTTTTCAAAATGGTAATAAGGATTTATTTGTATGGAAATGAATCCTTTAAAAAGTTTCAAAGTGTTATGGGAAACTTTGATTAAAAATTTATTTTAAATTTCTTCCTTTCTAAATTGTTTGAATTTTAAATCATTTCATGAAAAATGGATATTTCTCTCAAAGAGTTTTACTGGTCATTTTCAACTATATCAACATCCTTTACTGGATATTATTCATGATTGAGGTCTATTTATTACAATAAATTGTTCTATATTATATTGAATGAGTTATGTTATGTTTGACTATGGATGTGTTGTTTTTATACCATTAATGGTTTATAGTTAAAGTATTGACCTTACATATGCTAGTTTTAATACGAATGTTTATCTTATGTTTCACTCTTTTCATATGAACAATGCATTAGACTTAGTAGGTAATGGGTGGGGCCCACTATATCCCCTCGATGCATCGGTAGGTGTCATGAGACAAATAAGTGTCTTGGAACAAGGCCTTGACAAAAATTTTATTTTTAATCTTGGTAGGAGGCCATGAATATATGGTTATGATGTCAGGTATTATGAATTCCCTCATTATGAAATTAGTTATTACATGTGATTATTTGACTAGTAGAATATCAATGTGCATGTTTATATGGTAATTTTTTATTTATATTTTCCATATTATGTTGAAGATTATGTTTAAAAGGCTTTTTTTGATTACACATATTGCCTTAAATTCTTATAGCTTCTACTAAATTATTTACCCTTACTGAGCATCTGAGCTCACACCTTTCTTATGTTTTGTTTTCCTAGGATTCCAAGAAGTGTATTATGTTTGATATGCAGGGTTAAGCTTGGGGAATAATGGCGTTCTCAATGGATTACTTAATTTTTGGTTTATGTTTGAATTTTTAATCTAATGTTCATGTATATAATCTATTTTCCAATACTGCTAAAATAATCCGTCCTTTGGGACTTGATTCCTTGTAATCATGCCAATGTTATGCAATAATGCACCAACTCTAGGTAACTGGGGTCGGGGCGTTACAACCATATTCTATTAAAATATTATAATTTTATCATGACCATTATAATAATGTAGTTGAATTAAAGAGAATTAATTGGAATAACTATATTATAAAATATTTTTATTAATTATTAGGAAATAAACACATAATTTTCAACAAAGTCATCTGGTTCTTCAAAAATATGTATTATTCAAAAAATGATTTTATTACTTTCTATGACAAAATAAATTCAATTAATTTAGAAAATTTAGAAAATTTATTTCATAAAATAAACTTCATTTCCGAATTAATCATTTCAAAATTATATTAGGATGAATTTTTGATAATTTTCTAAAGAAATCTTAAAATTTTAATGAATTGTGAAAATACTAATTTACATTGAAAATTGTATTTTTCTTTCAAATAATTTAAATAGTTAAATTATATTATGAATTAGTTTTAAAATTTAATTATCTCCTTTTAATTATAAATACTCAAAAAATTTTCTTTTAAATTAATTTCATATAAACACATTTTATACTTAAAAGTTTATTTTTCATGAAAATTGCTTTTCATTCCCTTCTACCAATTTAATATGAAATTTAATTCTACCAATTTCATGTTTTTAATTTTGAAAAATAGATTCCATATTTTTAATTAGGTGGTACAAATTTATTAAATATAACCCATTTATTTTTTTCAAGATGAATAGTAACCTTAGTAATTTTTTTTTCCAAGGTAAAGGGTAAATCGGGTAATTAAGAGTAAAAATAATAAGATAAGGACTATAAAATTACCCTAAAAATTGAACAAATTTTTTTAGATGAGTAATTTCATATCATAATCATATAAGGTTATAGTTTATGACCATTTTGACCACTTGTATAAGATTATAACCCTTATAATATTTTATTTATTGAAAAGTCAAATATGTCACACTCTTGTTTTTAATAAGTATAATATTATTAATATAGGTTATATAGAGGAAATGTTTTAATATAAATATTATTTTGAAATATGAAATATTTATCATCATCATGGTAACTTATTTTTTATTTTTAGTGACTATATAGTTACCTTAAATGCTTACAAAACGATAATATTGTAATTATTCAATTATTGGAAAAATAAAATAAATGATATTAAAAATATTAAAATAATTATAATTTGATCTCTTTAGTGTTACAAAAAAATTATATATATTAAAATGAAATGTTTAATATATAATAAAATAGTTTTTTCTAATTTTAATTTTTTTTCTTTGTGTTTTTAATTTCATAGTAATAAATAGTATAAAAATTGAAAAGAAAATTATGGGATTAATATTTTATTAAATTATTTAAGAATAATAAAAATATTAAATAAATAAAAGGGGATAATAAATTTCTAAGATTATATCCCTTGTTGGGAAATTTGGATGCATTTGGTTCTAGAATATTCATATTATATTTTAATATTTTTGGTAATTCCAAAAGTGCCCCTCACCTCAGTTATAAAAGGACATCCCTTCCTTCACTTATTTACACCAATTTTAGCCATAAAGATCAAAACAAATTCTACCCATTTATCTTCTAAACATATTTATGTTCTTGTGTTTTTTTTCCTTCTAAAATACTTAACCTAGGTCCATTAAGAGAAGTTATAAAGGAGCTCCTTCACAGAATAGGTATCCATCTTTACCGATTCTTTCAAATTTCCTTACACTTATACCTCATCTTAATTTTTTATACCCATAATAAAATAATAAATCCAGTATCATATAAATAAAAATATTTTATTGTGATTATGAGAAATAAATATTCCAACTTTTATACATCTTATGAAAAATGAAAGCATCACGTGTGTGTATGTACGAATTATTATCTCCACGTAGCGGTATAATTCATTTTTCATCACCACTTTACATGGATGGTTATAATGATGGAAATAATTAATATATATGAAACTAATCACATGATATCAATTCTGTAAAATTAATATAACATTAATTTCTTTACCCATTCACTGTTAAAGGAATGATACCATCGATCATGCGTACGTGTGGCCTATCATCTCTACGAAGTGATGAAACTAATTTTCCATATAAAACATTCAATAATGGTTATAAAAATTTATTAAATAATTAAATATGATACTTATATCTTTAATAGAATTCTGTATATGATTAATCTATATCCCATTCACATGAACTGAAGCTTACATGCCAAAACATGAATGGAAAATTGAACTAGTTCAAACATGAAACAATGGTAATAAAGAAATATTTTTAATGATTGGGTGGTAATAGGCTATATAAGTATTATATTATATAATAAATATTTATATGGTTTTATTATAAATTAATAACATTATTTTAACCATTATGAAAGAGTTCGAAGAATGTTCAACTAAAGGAAATCTCAATGCAAGGAATCTCTTCAAACCTCCATATTTCATTTGGGTTATGCTTTATCTCTATTTTTCTCGTTTTATCTATTAATTATTCTTATTTAATTATCATATATATGTTTATAATCACCAAAAATATCTATTTTTCTGAATTATTTTTTTTTATGGTGAATTACATGTTTTATAATATTCCCTTCTCAATTCCTCTTGACAAGCAAACTCAATTAAAGGGGACTTCTCTATTTCCTACCCATATTCAAGTACACTCCATAAACTATTTTAAGAATCCAATATTTTTATAAAATCAATAAATTTATCATAAAAAAACTATTTTAGTGCCTTTATAGTTTTATGGAAGAAAAGATTCATTTTTCTTCTTTAAAATATCTTTATTATTTTCCTTAAAACCATACCTAAGTGGCACATTTCTAAATTCACATAGACACTCTTTTTAATGTTTTCAATTCAGTTGGAATTATTTATTAATGATCTATTATTACCTTTCCATTATTAATTTCTAAGAATTATTTCAATCCCTTCTTTCATCGATAGTATTATGATACACCATTTGGTTACACCTTATGACATGAATATGTAACCCATTTCTTGCCATGGGTAACTCTAATGTTTATTGCTTATGTTTGATTCTTTATGTGGCCTAAATATTCATGTACATATTATGATTGTTGTCCCCAAATAGAACTTCGATGAATTGAGTAACATTTTATCCTCATGATACATTATGTATGGGATTAGCGAGTAAACCTAATCCATTAATAGACTTATCCCACCATGTGATATAGTTCTAGAATTTATCTTTGACTCGTTTTTATTTCATGTTATATGTTACTTCTACTTTTATATGATGTCATGATAATATGATTCCATGTTCTATATGTTATTCTTCAATATGTTAATTAATTATCCACGCCTTTTATGTTATCATATTATTCCATTTAACTCATGTGTTATGCTTCAATCCTATGTTTATTCCCTTACTAGACTTTTTAGATCATCTATTTTGTCTATATATTCCCCAAGTTATAATATGAAGTTGTAAGAGACCAAAGGGAGTTAGGATCATTTTATAATGATTAATAAAAATATGTTTTATTCTAGTTTCATATTTTTGGATTATGTAACTAGTCTTCCAATGGCACTAGGATTTTGGATCCATGGTTTTTATTTCATGTATAATTATGATTAAAAACTTGTAATAATATATGTAAAGGGATTAAATCACTATAGTTGGTATCCAATCACAATCTAGTTATTTTTGGGGATTAGTAATAGAAAACATTATTATGAACCCTAGGGATAATTATATCACTATGGATAACCTGGATTTAAACAAAGGTAATCACAATTTAGGTTATTCATTTCATTTATAATTTTATCCATCTATATTAATAGTTGAATTTTTTATATGAAAATTAGTTAATTATTCAAGCACCGTATTTTTATTTTTCTTTCCAAGTTAGTGGTGGGAAATAGTTGAAACCCTATCAACAACCAATGTGTTAGGATATGTAATTATTACTTTAATGAGATTCCAAACCTGATGGGAATGGGGGATCAGAACTTCATAATAGTGGTAGCTAAACTGGATCAAGTTATGAATAATAACATAGATCATGTGGAATTCCATCCTTCTCCTATGAAAGATTAAGTTATGACAAAATAATTTATAAAAAAATGAGTCCTATCATTAGTGGATCTTTTGATCCTCTCATATCAAAATAATTGATTAACTTCAATGATAAAATATTATATGTCCTCCAATGATCATAAGAAGAGAAAGTCATACTATAAATCTATCATTTTGATGGGGAGGAATATCAGTGGTGGAAACTGATCCAAAACACTGAGTCTAAAGAGGAAATGGATTCAATATATTGTGAAGTATTCAAGAAAATATATTTCAATAAATATTTTCCCCAAACTCTCCATCTTAAGATGGAGAGGGAGTTCTTTAGACTGAATAAAAATGAAGATGATTCTATCAGAGCATATGAGGAAAACATTACAAGGCTTTCATGATATTCCTTAGAATTTATCATGAACACCAAAAGAAAACTGTATTGTTTTTAGTGGACTTAATTAAATCCTAATAAAAGCCTTCGAAAATCGAGACATTAATAGTGATGAGGATATTGTTTGTTATGACCTTAAGGTTGAAATGGAAATTGGAGACTCTCTATAGTCTCATGGGATTGGAGATAAAAATAGGAAGATAGAGTTTAATATGGGAGGATCAAAAGATATATCCCATGGACGAAAGGAAACCCAGCATCCCATATGTCAAAATTGTTGGAGGAAGCATCCTGGGAAATATCTAAAAGGAACCTGGAGATGATTCAAATGTAAAAGAGAGGGGAATAAGGATAATCATTGATGAATGGAATTGAAGAATCCCACAAATTCAAAAGAATAAATGAGGTTTGATATTACACTCATCCAAAAGTGTTGTGTTTAAACAACAAGGAACATGGGAATTATGTTATCTAATTCCATAATCCAAGGGTTGTCAGAGACAATCAATGATAAAAACCTCTAAGGAATTAAGAAAGGGAATATGTTTTCACTACTACTGAAGTGGATACCAATAATTATTTGGTTATAAGTACGTTAGTTATTCATTCAAGAATAAGGAATTTACTATTTGACTATGCTTCTATGTATTCTTTCATATCTTGAAGTTTTCGTATAATTATTCAAACACCACCTAAAAATATAGAGGTTGAGTTGTCTATGAGAATATTAAATGGGGAAATTATTGCATATAAAGTATATAACTCCTCCTTGGTCAATGTTTGTGGACTGAACTTCCTAGAAAATCTTCCCTTAATTACTTTGGTGGAGTTTCATGTTACATTGGGCATGGATTGTATATTTTAATATAAATCCAACATCAACTATCAGGACAGGGAGATCATTCTACACATCCTGAGGCATCCTCCAATTTTGTACAAGTACAAGGAGGAGGATGAATCTCTTTCTGAATCATCAACTCAAGTCTGGATATTATTACCTCATAATCAAGAATATTTAGTTCAAATGATTAATATAATGTAGAGGGTTGTGCTTTAAGATATGTCCATATTGAAGGACTACACTGATGTGTTCCCATAAGAATTGTCTGGTCTTCCTCCAAACTAAGAGGTTGATTTATAAATTGAAATTATACATTGACCTCTATCCATATCAAATAATCCTTCAAGGATGGACACCATTGAGTTGGAAGAATTGAATAAGTGGTTATAAGATAATCTGGATAGGGGTTTCATACACCCGAGTTCGTCACCGTGGGGTGCTACGGTCCTCTTACTAAGAAGAAGGATATATCAATGCGCCTATTCATTGAGTATCATGAGCTTAAAAAATCACAATAAAGAATAAGTTTCACTTTCCACAGATAGATGAATAGTTCGATAAACTTTATGGGGCTAAGTATTTCTCTATGGTGGACCTTCGGTTCGGATGTCACTAATTAAAGGTTAAGAAGGAAAATATTCTCAGGACTGCCTTTCAAATGAGGTATTTACACTTTGAGTTAATAATTATTCCCTTAGGGCTCACTAATGAACCAAAAATATTCATGGTCTTAATGAATAGATTGATTAGATATTTCCTTATAAAAATTTTAGTAGTATTTATAGATGATATTCTGCCATACTCTAAGAGAAAGAAGGAGTATGAGGATCATTAGAATACTATGATAAAGACATTGGTAAAGGATAATATATATGAAAATTACAATAAATGTGAGTTATGGATAGAGGAATTATCATTCTTGGGAAAATTTATCACCAGCAAATGGGATATCTGTGGACCCTTCTAAGACAAAGGTACATTAGGAGTGGCCCAAACCACCATTTCTAATGGAGATCCATAGTTTCTTTGGTCTGGATAAGTACTAAATGTGATTTTCTGAGGAAATTATCATGATTAGAAACCCACTAACCAAGATGACTCAGAGGGGAGTATAGTTTTTTGAGACTAGGGAATGTGAAGAATGCTTTAAAAAGTGGGAAAAGGGGTTTATCACTAGACTAGTACTTACACTATCCACAAGTGGATAACCCTTCATGGTATACAATGATAAATTAATGAATATATAAGCTTGTGTAATAATTCAAAATTATAAAGTGATAGCTTATGCCTCATGGAAGCTAAATGCTCCTGAAAAAACTATCTCACGCCTGATCTAGAGTTGGATGATGTGGTACTCACATTGAAAATATGGTATCATTATCTCTATGGGGAGAATTTTGAGATATATATTGGTCACAAGAACCTTAAATATATATTCACATATAAGTAGTTTAATATGAGTTAGCAGAGATGGTTATAGTTTATCAAGGATTATCAATTCTCAATCCACTACCATCTTGGTAAAATAATAAATTGGTAGATGCTCTACATAGAAAGTATCCTTCAACATTATTAATGATGAGAATTGAGAAGGATCCAAACATATTATACTTATAAAGAATGTACATGGGAATCATAAAGGAAGAAAATTATCATTACTTTCTAAAATGACTTCTCAACTATCCCTTATAGAGAAGATAAAAGATGCTTAAAGAAATGATGTGGAAATTCATAAGAAGGTGGAATATATCAGAAATGTTAAATCATAAGATTTTAAAATTGATGAGTTAGGAGTTGTAAAATTTGGTTCATGATTATGTGCACCATAAAATCCTAAGATATAGAGGGATACTTTTATTGTCACAGATAACTTTTCAATCTTCATCCACCCAAGGAGCACAAAAATGAATCGAGATCTCTAAGAGAACTATTGGTTGGACAATATAAATAAGGAGCTCATTAAATATACATCAAAGTGGCTAGTATTTAAGAATGTGAAGGTTGAAATGAAAAGGGTCTAAGGGGATGATTAAACCAACCTATACCTATATGTAAATGGGAAAACATCACCATGGACTTTGTCACTGGACTTCTAAATACATCCAGAAGAAATACTGTCACATGGGTTATTATGGATAACCTTACAAAGACAACTCACTTTATTTCTATTTGAGAAGAATTCTAACTCAATCAAATTTTATGGATATACATAAGATAAGTGGTGAGGCTACATGGAGTATGATTATAGATTTTATCCAATCAATATCTGAGATTTACCTGAAAGTTCTAGAAAACATTGTAACATGATCTAAACACTAATTTGAACTTAAATACATATTATCACCCTCAAACTGATGAAAAATTGGAGAAAACCATTTAGACACTTGATTAAATATTGACAGAAAGGTCAATGGACTGCAAAGGTGGATGGGATCAGCGTCTTCCACCAGTAGAGTTATCTTATAATATTATTTTCTACTCAAGCATCCAAATGGATTAATATGAAACCCTTTATGGGAAGATAGGTGGAACACCTATATGTTTGGATGAATTTAGTGAAAATAATATACTAAGACTTGAAATGGTCGAAGAAATGGCAGAAAAAGGTGATAACCAATCAGTATCACATCAAGTCTTCCCAAAGTAGATAGAAGATCTATACATAAAATCATCGATGAGACTGTGATTTTGAGGTTAGAGATAAGTTATTCATGCACATATATTCATGGAAGAGAGTTGTAATATTTTTGGAAGAAGGTAAAGATAAGTCCCATGTAAATAATCACCTTCAATATTATTGATCCCATTAGAGCTATAGAATATTGACTAAAACTTCCACCAACCATGTCTTAAGTACATGATGTATTCCACATATCCCTCCTAAATAAGTACATATCAGATCATAACATGTGCTGAATTCAGAGATGGTACAATTGGAAAATGATCTCTTTAATGATGATCAACTGGTGAATATCTTGGATTGTGGGGATAAGGTTCTATGCAACAAGACCACTCACCCGGTTAAAGTACTATGGGGGGACCACAAATACAAAGAGGCAACATGGGAACCACAGAATGAGATTAAGTAGAAGTACCCTAACCTTTTTCTCACCTTAGTATGTAAAATGAAATTTCAAGGGTGAAATTTCATAAGTGGGGAATAATGTAACACCTTGATATTTTTATGAAATATTTCTCTTTAAATAATTTTATTTATTCGATAACATGTTTTCCCCACAACATCAATTTTTAAAAAATGAGATATACTATTAAAATGATATTATTTTAACACGAACCTTATAAACTAGCCATTTGTGAATTGTAATATCCATATTATGAAATATATTTATTAATTATTATTAAATAAACACTTAATTTTTAGTAAATTAATTTTATTCTTCAAAAATGTGTTTTCCTCAAAAAAAAAGATTTTATTTATTTCAATGAGAAAATAAATATAAATAATTTTGAAACTTTTAGATAATTTATTGATCAAAATGAACTTAATATTTGAATATATATATTTAAAATTACCTTAGGATGAATTTTTAAAAATTTCCTTAAAAAATGAAATTTTAATGAACATTAAAAATACTAATTTACATTGAAAAATGTATTTTATTTTAAAGTATTTACAATGTAAAACCATATTTTTGATTAGTTCTAAACTTTAATCAGTTCCTTTTGAATATAAAGTATCTAATTTTATTCTTTTACATGAATTTTATACATGAATTTACTATAAAAACATTTAATACTTAAAAATGGAAGCTTTCGAAAAAATTGTTTTTCATTGCGTTTTTTAGATTAATATTAAATTAAATTATGAAAATTACATGTTTTGAATTTTGAAAAACTGATTCTATACTGTTAATTTTTTTTCAAATTTAGTAAATATAACCCTTTTATTTTTTGTCAAAATGAATAATAACCTTAGTAATTTTTATTACTGCGGTAAAGGGTCCATCGGGTAATTAAGAGTAAAAATAATGTGATAAGTACTGTAAAATTACCCTAAAACCTACACCAATTATAGTGAATGATTTATTTTAAAATATATTCATTAAATGGACTAATTATGACAATTTTAGGTCACTTGGATTAGATTATGGCCCTTATAATATTTTATTTATTGAAAAGTAAAATATGAAACCCTCTTGTTTTTAATAAGTTTAATATTTTTAATATGGTGTTCTCTAAAGGATATGTTAGAGTATAAATAGTATTATGAAATATAAAAGACTTATATTCATCATTAAAATTTAATTTTAATTTTTAATGAATAAATAAGTACCTTAAATGCTTATACAATGATGAAGAAGTAATTATTCAACTCTTGGAAAAATCAAATAAATAATATTAAAATGAATATAATTTGAGATATTTAAGGTTTTCCACGAAATAAATAGATAAATATTACGTGTTTATTACATAATATAACATTTGTTTTATAATTTTACCTATTTTTTATGTTTTTAAAGTCATAGTAATGAATAACATCAAAATTGAAAATAATGACATTTTATGGGATTAATATTTTATTAAATTATTTAAGAATCATAGAAATCATAAATAATGATAAAAGGGATAATATATTGTTTAAAATATCATACCGTATCCAATTATGGTAAATTTTTAAGTGGTTTTCTCTATAATATACTTATAATATTTTAATATTTTGAGAAATTCCAGAATTGCCTCTCACCTCAATTATAAAAGGGCACCCCTTTACTTATTTACAACACTTTTTTCAATATATCTTGAAAAAAATATGAACATTTCTATTACTAACATACTTATTTAAGTTATTTTGATTCTTTAACATCCAAAACACCTACCCTGGGTCCCTTAAGATAAGTTTTAACGGAGCTCCATTGTAGAAGAGGTAATCGCCTTTACCGATTCTTTCAAATTTCTTTCTTCTTCTACCAACTCTTAATATGTTATTACCATAATAAAATAATAAATAAAATATTATATATATACTAAGGTATTATTATAATTATGATACAACCATATTCCACCATTTATTCATCTTATGAAAAATGAAAGCACCACGCATGTGTACGTATGACTTATTATCTCTGCATAGCGGTGTGATTCATTTTTCATCACAACATTAATTTGATGGTTATAATGATGTAAATAATGGTTATATATTATAATTATTACATGATATTGATTATTTAAATTAATATAACCAATTATTTCTCTACATATTCACCATTAAGGGAGTGATATTGTAACTCATGCATACATACGACATACTGTCTCCTTGAAGTGATGCAACTCATTTTATATATCCAAATTTCAATAATGGATTTAAAAATTCATTAAGTCATTAAATATGCTAATTATAGAATTAATAAAATTCTTTATATGATTAATATATATCCCATGCACATGAACCAGAGCTTACATGACAGAACATGAATGGAAAAATGAAGTGGATAACACCTGAAACAATTGTAATAATGAAATATTATTAAACATATGGTATTATAGAGTTTTATAATGATTATATATGATATAATAAATATGAATATGTTTATGGTTTAAATTAATAACATGATTTAAACTATTATACAGTATTTTAAATCATGTTCAACCCAAAGAAAGCACAATATAAGGGATCTCTTCGAACCACCTATTTCCATTGGGTTATGCTTTATATCTCTTTAAATCAATAAATATTTTAATTATTATTATATGATTCTCATATATTATTTTCACATGTACCAAAAATATGTATTTAAATCAATTCATCTTTATTTTATGGGTAATTACATGTCTTATAAGGTTCCCTTCCCAATTCCCCTCGATAAGAAAACACAATTAAATAGAACTTCCTTGTTTCTTACCCATTTCAAATCACACTATATAAAATATTTTAAGCCTCTAGTATTTGTATAAAATAACTCAATTTATCATAGAAAAAAACTATTTTATTTTATTTTTGGTTTTATGTACATAATTTTTTCATTATCCTCTATAAAGAATCTTTATTCTTCTCATTAAAAATGTGTTTAAGTGTCTCATTTATAAGGTCACCTAGCCACTCTTTTTAATGTTTTCACTTCAATTTTCCTTCTTTATTCATGATATATTCTTAAATTTCAATTATGAATGTCTAATAATTATTTAAATCCCTCCTTTCATTGATGGCACTATGATACAACCTTTGGTTACACCTTAAGACATGATTATGAAATCCATTTATTTTCATTGGTAACCCTTATATTTATTCCTTGAGTTTGATTCTTTAAGCGGAATGGATATGCATCTACATTTTATGATGGGTTCACCTAGATAGTTCTTCAATTCATTGGGTAGTGTTTTAGCTTCATGAGACAGTATGTATGGGATTAGGGAGTAAACCTAATCCATTATGGGACTATGTCCACCATGTGATATAATCTTGGTAGTTGGCCTTGAGTCATGTTTATGTCATGTTATATGTTCCTTCCACTTTCCTATGTTTCTATTATCATATGATTCCATGTTCTATATTTTATGTTTCTATATTTATATTCATGATCCATTAATTTTATGTTATCATATTATGCTTTCTAAGTTATGTGATATGCTTCAATCCCATGTTTATTCTATTATTAGAATTTTTATATTATCCATTTTCTATATGTATTCCTCTATCCATATTATGTGGTTAGAGGATCTCAACGACAATTAGGATCTCATTATGGAGATCAATAAAAAGGTTTGTTATTCTATCTTCATGTTTTCTAATTAGGTACCTAGTCTTCCAAATACACTATAATTATCAATCCCTGGTTTTTATTTAATGGATAATTATACTTAAAATCATGTAATAATATGTTTAAAAGTATTTTGATGATATAATTAGTTCATACTAGAACTCTTAAAGCATTTAACCTATACATTGTTAATTAAAAATTGATTTTGGTACCCATAATTTCTTAGGTCCAAAAATGTTAGCATATAAATATTTAGGAATACAGACTTTCATAACTGATCTATCAATATTATAATTTAGATTTATTGATATAAATACCTTATTTGGTCCAAAAGTAAATTATTTATTTTTAGAGCTATAAATTGTTTAGCAATAAAAAATTTTATTTTTATGAATTTCCCTTTGACTAGGCTAGTAAAAAACTATAGTAGTATATATAGGTGTAATTTATTTACCTAGAATCATAGTCAATGTCTCTCTTACATGGGTAAACATTTTTAGGTCCTTCTTATGTTTTTCATTAGACTTATAAAGTTTAGTTTTTTTCTTTAATAATGAATCTTTATTTTCAATTGCAATGCTAATATTAATTTTGTCACTATAACACAAAGCATGCAACCATTTCATATTGTTATAATTATATTTAAATTCATCATAGTGCCTTCCAATATAGAGTATTATTCAAATATTTCATCATTATAAATATTTTAATCATCATGAAATTCATTTTCAGAAAGGATTGAGACAATATTTGTTACCTCAGTTGTAGAATCCATAAAACAAAGATTTGATTTCTTAGAAATCTAATCCCTAGAACTATCTAAATCACTGGAGCTATATTTTAATGCGTACTAGGTAGATTTTTTTCTTGTGTTTCTTTCCTTTATATTTATACTTGTTATTATATTTAATATTTGGAAATTATGTTTTAATATTCCCTTTTCATTTTCACTCATGGCATGTTACTTCCCCAAACTGGTCATCCATTTTCCAATTTACCTTTTTATTATATTTTCCATTGTAAATGGATTTCTTAAAGAACATTTTTTTCCTATAAAATTAATTAAAACTTCTGGCTAGATGATCCATCTCATCATCACTATATGATTCATCTTCACTTCTATTTGTTTTATCATCTTTGATAACCTACTTTGATTCTAACTAAGATAATTTAAAATCAATAGACTTTTTAGGTTCATCATCCTCATTAGTGTTTACTTTTAATTACACCTCATACATAATTTGTCTAAAAATTCGTTCCCTAACTATAAATTTTCTAATATCACATGATTTTTAAATGGAGACAGTAGTGCCTATCCAATGATTAGGTAGTCATCTCAAGATCCTTTGTACTTATGCTTTGTCATTCACCTTCTATCCAAGTGAAAAAATGTTATTAATGATTTTCTTAAACCTGATAAAAATATCAAAAATCAATTTATTAGGTTTCATTTTAAATATATCACATTTCCTATTATAGTTATTCAGTCTCATTTCTTTAATGTTGGACATTCCTTCATGATATACCGAATGAGTTTCCTATATTTGAAAGATAGTATCACAAGGAGCTATTCTATTAAATTCATCCTCTCCAAAATAACAGTATAAAGAATTCATTACATGGAAATTGTAGTCCTAAGTAACTTTAATATAATCACTCCAGTCATGTTTAAGAGCTTCTGGTTTTTCATATCTATCTTCAAATAAAGTTAAAATGTCAAAACACATGATCAATAGATGAATTTTCATTTTAATTTTACACTTAAAATAGTTTGGTTTTTCATGACCACATCCCTATAAAGGTATCCCTACTAGAAAGGAAATGAAGGAAGAAGGATAATTAACTATGATTCCCACCTCCAGTAGGCCATAAGGTAGAGACTAGAACCGAGGATATAAAAATATCAATCTGGTTGGCATTACCCTCTATAATATATGTAGGATCAGGTGATATGATTCTATAAATCAATAAAATCCATGACATGATATAAAAATAATACCAAAAGCATCCCATGATTAAAGTATAAGTAAAACAGATACAAGTAAAAGTTTCCAAATAAAATAACAAAACAAAATCTAAGGCAGTGACATAGCAACAGTCCCAAGGTATAAGCTAGTAATGCCCAGCAAAGTCTGCATAGTCCTCTTGTAAACAAGAAAATAGATTTTATATAGGTAGGGAGAGAATACAGGTATACTAAGTAGGGTAACCAAAGTCTCTAATTCAATTTTAAAAGAGTATACAGATTCACCCATGAGAAAATAATAGAACCAACAACACCTAAACAGACCAAATATTCAATATCATCATCACTAAGGTATGCTCACCAAATAACTCAATCAAATTATAATAAAATAAGAAGATGAATATAGATAAAATGTACCCTACACCATTGTCTCACTCATTATCCACTCTCACACCTGAATGACATACATCCCATCACCCCCAACTCTTATGTAGAACATCACATCACATCACATCCTACCCCTAAGAACTTGGTCCATTATATCACATCACATATCTCCAGAAGACATGTGATCTATCATATCACATCACATAACATATCCTAACTAGGTTAGTATGGTATCATTATCATGAAGTACATCAACCTTGTTCCCTCCTCATACTATTAATGGCCCACACCTTAAGATATCTAATCAGTGTGGTTGGTCGAGACATTATAGTAAGAATTGTTCCCAACCACTAGTGGAGTGATAATCTTGCTACAAGATGGGACATGTCTAGAGGTTCTTCATGAATCCTTGATAGAAAATTATTGATAGGGGGTCTGGATATAACTAGGGTGCGAGGAGGGGATCTTCTACACCATATCAGTCTTTAAGCTGAAGTTATAATAGATGAGGAGGAAGAGGTAGTAGATGTTGTGATTCTGGGCAAGATCTCTCGTATCGGCATAGTGGTGTAGCTCAGACGAGTCAGACTACATCACAGGGAAGAGGGTCAGGATAGTTTCATGTGGTTTATCCTATAATTTTTGATAGAAAGGGTGTCCTGTAAATAGTGAGAGGTACTAGTTTAGTATCTTCTACTTTAGATAGTGCATTATTTGATACTGGTGCCTCTCATTCCTTTATATTTGAAAAACTTGTTAGTGGTTTGATCTTGATGGTGGAGTTTATGAGTGGGGTTATGAAGATAGATACACCTTTGGGAGTATGGTATAGAGACATCTATATGTGCAAGGGATGTTCTATTGATATTAGGGACTACAGTTTTTTGTGGGATCTCTATATTCATGATATAGAAAGATTTGACCTAATTATGTGTATGGACAAGATAATCACATACTGAGCCAACATAGACTATTAGTATAGAATGTTTACAATTACTTATCCTAATAGTGACCATTACATTCACTAGGGAGAGTGAGATATCTAGGTAGGCTGATCAGGGCCAATTACTCAGCAACTGGGAGAGCTCACAATCCAAGTTGCGAGTCTACTGCTGGATGACGGGGGGTGTTAGGAAAGATTCCCTTCCACAAGTAGCGGAACTATTTCAGGATGTCTTTCATGAGGAATTCTTAGGGCAACTTCATGGGAGATATGTGTAATTAACTATTGATCTCATACTGGGGGTTTATCCAGAATCTATTCCACCATACAGAATGGCATCGATAAAGCTTTAAGAGCTCAAGAATTTGGTAGAGGAGTTGGAGGATAAGTTATTTATCCATCCAAGTAGTCACCTTGGGGATCACATATATTATTCGCAAATAAGGATGATATGAGTTTACATTTATATGTAAATTACTAGAAGTTGAATAATATGATTATAAAGAACCACTATCCACTTCCACGTATCAATGATCTATTTGACCAGTTAAAAGGATATTTTCTATTCTAAAATATTTACTGGATATTGGAGTATCATCAATTGATATTTTGAACTTTTGATATAATGAGGACTAATTTCATAAGAAGGTATGACCTATATGAGTACGTCATAATGCCTTTTGGGCTAACGAACAAACCAGTAGTGTTTATTGCTTTGATGAATAGAATCTTCCATCTATACTTGGATCAGTTTGTGGTGGTGTTCATGGACAAAATCTTCGTGTACTTCAAGACTCATGATGATCATTCCCAATATCATTACATCATTCTAAGTACACTGAGAAAGAATCGAATATACGTAAAGCTATCTAATGTCAATTTTGGATTGACTGGGTACACTTCTTGGGACACATCATCTTTGAGGAAGGCGTGTTATTGGACCTAGAGAAGGTTGAGGTAGTGGTTTCTTAAGAGCAATCCAATATTTTTTTTGATATCTGAATATTTTTGGGATTATCAGGATATTATAGGATATTCATCCAATACTTTTACTATTTGGAATCTACGCTCTCAAGACTTACCAAAAAGGGTTTATAGTCTGAATGGTCAGAGGATTGGAATAAATATTTTCAAGAGTTGAAGAAGAGTTTGACATCAGCAACTATTTTTTCCTACCTTAGTCAGGTGAGGAGTACATATTGTATTGTGGATATTTTTGGATTGGACTCAAAGTTGTATTGATGAAAAGGGATAAATTTTTGGTTTATAGGTCTTAATAGTTGAGTCCACATGAATGGAATTACCCTATGCACAACCTTAAGTTGGAAGTATTGGTTTATTCTTTGAAGTCTTGGATACACTATCTTTTGGGTGAAAAGTTTACAGTTTAAACAAACCATAAGATCTTATCATATATCTTTTCCCAAATAGATTTGAATCTTAGGCAGCGCAGATAGGTTGGGTATCTACAGTCTTTTGATTTTGAAATATCATATACACCAGGAAAGGGAAAAATGTGATCGATGATTTGAGAATGAAAACTTAGAGTCAAATATTTTAAAAATCTAGTGTTGAGTGGAATATGATCACTTTACTGGATAAAATGTGTTGGTTCAAGAGAGTTTGGATCAGATGAGTATTATAGTAGTTTCAGTGGAGTCTACATGGTTGAGACAGATCGGGGACATGCAATATGAGTACGGGGAGATCATATCCTTGAGAGAAATATTTGTAGGTGGGGAGACACGTTTGTATAGGATGGTAGATAAGGATGAGATTATCTATGTGAAGGATTGAGTTGTTGTACCTACAAGTATGTGAGAGGAGCTCATGTGGGAATTTCATGCCTCAAAGTGGGTGGTACATCTAGGAGTGAAAAAAATTTACCATGAACTACGATGATTGTTTTAGTGGCTGGGAATGAAAAGGGAGATAGTCAGGTTTGTGACATGATTCCTCACTTTTCAATAGGTGAATGCAAAGCATCAATGGACTGGAGGTTTTCTACAGTCGTTTCCCATTCTATAATGGAATTGGAATGACGTGACCACGGAATTTGTGGTAGGTATTACAAATACACTTAGGAAGAATGATGCTATCTAGATTTTTGTGGATTGATTTACCAAAGTATCACATTTCCTTCCAATACAGAAAACCTTCACAGTAGAGTAGTTGGGAGAACTATATGTTTAAGAGATAGTATAACTTCATTGGGTTACATGGACTATAGTTTTAGACTATGATTCATGATTTACTTTGTGCTTCTGGAAGGGATTATAGAAGGCACTGGGCACACAGGTTTTATTGAATAAGAAATTCCACCCACAGATAGATGGGCAGTTGGAACGTACTATATAGGTTGTTGAGGATATGTTGCAAGCATGTGTGCTTGAATTAGGTGGGTCTTGGGAGAATCACTTGGATTTATTGGTGTTTAACTATAACAACAGTTATTATGAAACTATATAGATGGAACCATACGAGGCTGTTTATGGTATACCATGTACATCATTTCTATTCTAGATAGGAGTAGGTAAGTCAGAGTTATTGGTATCGAGTCTTGTGAAAGAGACATCGAAATAGGTGCAGTTGATTTAGAAATGTCTTCCTATGGATTAGAGTAGGTAGAAGTTGTATGTTGATACATGGATATGACCCTTATAGTTTACAGATGGTGATCATGTATTACTTAACATGTTTCCTAGGTTGGGTCACCATAGGATACAATGATAGGGAAAGTTGGCACCCAGATTTGTTGGACCATTCGATATTGTAGAGAGAATCAAGCATGTGGCATACTGATTGGCTCTTCCAAAGAAATATTATGCAATGCATGCTTTTTTCCATGTTTCACAACTATAGAGGTATCACCCAGACCCTTATCATGTGATCGATGTGGATGAGTTTGATCTTGAGATAGATGCATCCTTTGAAGAACATGTAATTCATGTGTTGGATCATAGTGAGAATGTTTTATGGGGAAATATTATTCTAATAGTTCATGTTTTATGGAAGCATGGAAGCGTACAAGAGGAAACATGTGAAAGGGAAGCGGATAAGAGGGCTCAATGGATCGAACTTTTTGGCTCATAATATTAGAGATGCTTGGAAGTACAGCTCGAGGATGAGCTGTTATTAGGTGGGGATATTGTAATATCTTGACCTTTTCTGAAGTATCTTAGGATTCAATTTGGGTACTTTTTTGTCTTTTTTTAAGTACCTTTGTTTGAATTAATGACTTTGGGTGTGTTTGGGTGTATTTTAATGAAAAATATGAAAAAAGGGACTGTGCATGGTTGTTGAATGGTTAGGAGAAACCATGTACCTATCCTAGCTAACCGTGCAAACCGAGGTAGAGGGGATTCACACGGCTGGCACACGGTTTGAAAAATCGTGCACCCAAATCCAATTAAGCATGCAATCATGGTCAGTGAGGTCTGCATAGTTGTCACATGGTTTATCTAAATGTGTTCCCCTATCCATAAAACTATTTATGCAGTTTTCTTTTCTTTGAAAATTAGTTTTAAAATCCCCCGAATCCTCGAAAGACCCCATTTTGACGTAGGCTCAGACCTGACCATTTTTTGATGATTTTATAGCTTTCTAGAGGGGTTTCAAGGTCATCCAATCTCTGTTATTCAATATTCAAAGCCCAAATCGAAGATCTGATCTTCTCCTAAGATCTAGATTCAAAACTCAGATCTACATCATTGTGATGCTCAATTTTTGGGGATTTTTGTTGAGAAAACATCAATAAATGAATCATGGTAGGTGGTCTAGGATTCAAATCCCATAGTTTTGAAATTTGTTTATGTATATGTAATTTTATATTTAATAGGTTTTCTTATCAATTGGAGTTCATAAGTTGAATAAATTAATGTGGTCAATTAATTAATTGGGAAATTGGAGGATTTTATTGAATAAGGAATTCTAGGATTTTGGGATAATAAATCATGAAATTGATTATGATATTTGAGACACTGAATGAGATAATTAATTGTGGAATTAATTATGGAATATTTAATTTTGGATATGGATAATTAATTGATGAATTAATTATGAGATTTTGATTTTATTAATTGAGATAATTAGTTGATGAATTAATTATGAGTAAGTGATTAATTAACAATTGGGATAATTAAGGAGATTGATGTGCATAATTAATTGGGGAATTAATTAAGGGGTTTCATGTAAAGGTTAATTGTTGAATTAGCAATGAGGGGGATATGATTAATTAATCGATAAATTGGTGTGATATTGGGGTAAGTGGTTTAATGTTGATTAATCCTTCTTAATGTGATGATGTGTTATATGTGATAATTTTGTTAATTTTGATTAACCTTGATAAATGAGATACATGTGATATCTGTAAAATGGTGAATGGTAACATGCTCATTCGGTCAACTATTATGAATGGTTACATGGTCATTCAATTATGTATTATTAAATGGTGAAGGGTAACATGCTCATTTAGCTAATTATTATGAATGGTAACATTCCCATTCAATTATGTGTTATTAAATTTTGAATGGTAACATGTTCATTCATCCAACTATTATGAATGGAAACATGCTCATTCAATAATGTATTATTAAATGGTGAATGGTAACATGCTAATTTGGATAACTATTATGAATGGTAACATGATCACTCAATTATGTATTATTAAATGGTGAATGGTAACATAGTCATTTGGCCAATTATTAAGAATGGTAACACGATCATTCAATGTGTGTGATTTAAATGAATGTTAACATGGTCATTCATTTGTGAAATAATAATGGAAACACAGATATTAAAACATATGGTAAACCATGAGGATATATTAGATTCTAGCATGGTCTGAGGTTGGTACTGAGGTACAAGAATCTATAGGAACCCAGGATTTTTATGTGATTAAATATAAAAAATCTAAAAATGGGAAATAATGTTTAGTTGTACACTATACTTATTCTTATTAATATTTCATACACTGTTGTTGATTGGATTGTTTTAGACACTGTTGGTGGTGGCCTACTAAGTTTTACTCACACCCTATTTGGGTGCCTGATCAGTACCCAAATAAAATTTATTGTCCCAATACATGTTAAGGGTAGTGGAATTCGATTAGATTGTTGATTGGGGAAGGATCTTGGATGAGGGAACAAAATGTGGTTCAGGACCCTCTTGGGAGTTGTTAGTGTCTTTACTTACAGTTTATTTTTGGACACTATGTCACTTACTTTGGCATTGAATGCTTCCCTTTCAGTTGAGTATTGTATTTCCTGTATTGGTTATCTTGTGACCTTGGTACTGCTTATGATTATATATGCTTCTTCATTTTTTTATTTATTTTCTGCTGGTGTTTTACTCTGATAAAATAAGGTATAGTCTCCCTATGATCTACTTACCATACCCTTCTAGCTAGTTAGCAGCCTCTAGAATATAGGGAGGTGCGCTTGAGGTCATGTGACTAATCGGTTCGGGGCACCGTTGCATGACACCTGGGTCGGGACGTTACAACTATCCAATCCCATCCTCACTAAGGCAAGGTAACCTAATAATTCAAATCAAGTATAATAAAATAGTAATATTAGTATCAATAAAATGTACCCTGCACCAATTCCCCACTAATTAACTACTCTCACACCCCAACGACATGCATGTTAGTGCTCACATCTCTCCTGTATAACATCACATCCCACACACAAATACATGGGTCATCACACCACATCTCATATTTCCCAATAAAACATGGACCATCACATCTCATCTCATAAAAGGGCAGTATAGTATCATGAACATAAATGGAATCAACCTTGTTCCACCCGCCTTCGATGAATAACCCCAACCAAAAGTTATCTCGTCCCAACCCATATCACACTAAGACACATGGATCATCTCTCCACTTCACATCACATCTCGATACTATAATTTTCACTTATATCCATCATGGAACATGCATTTCATTATCTCTTAGAATAGGGGTGGGGAAGAGCTGGTGGCCAACCATCTACCCTCACCCCAGGTATGTTGGAAAAAACACCCCCCAAAATTGTTGGTTGTTAGCACTAAGTGCTTAGCATGGGTGGGGCATGTATATAAAATCACAAGGAAAAATAATGTATATACTATAATAGCACACAAGACCAACCTATGGGATCAAAAAAATGCACTAACGAACTCACTCCATTACCACAAACCTCACCATGCTGTCACTTTCACTACCACCACTAATTTCACAACACCAGACAACATTATTTAAGATAGAGACCAATTTTTATCTTCTTTCTCAATTCTATCCAATATCTAGATTTCAAATTACTAACCAAAAACATTTATGATATCCAATTAATTCCATTATTTCCATCCCATTAATTTCATTATTTCTACCTATTACATCACATTCAATATTATCTATTTAAATCACACATCCCACTTTAGTTCATTTATAAGCCAATTCCATCCCATTAACCAAACCATCCCTTTAAATTTGAATTTCAACATTATCATATAATTCTAATACTACCCATGAAAACTAGAACAACACATCACACCATCCTTTCCAAGACAACTAGCCCCACATCACCATCATTCACATCCACATCCACATATAATTCCTCCTTATCACATCCACATCACAACAACTTTCCATCAAAACTACCGCATAGTAAAGCCACAAAACTCATCACATAACCACCCCACACACATCAAACACATATAAACCATATTCACAAACCAAAAACACTTTTTACTTCATTTCATAACATATTTTCTGATTCATCAAGGAGATTTTCATCAATTCCACTTCTTTAATTTTGGGTAATTTTCACAGAAGTTATATATCTAGGTGTATCCAGTTAATTAGTTGAGTATAAGTGATTATCAATTTATTCAAGGTGGTGTATTAAAAATCATGAATCAATATCTTAATAACACATCTAAAATAATAAAAAACAAAGGTGCCTAGTAGCTGTGATTTTTATTGGTACAAAAAGTATGGATTGTCTCGGTATCACAATATCAAAAATCATTAAAAACATGTGAATCATTTCCCTTCCCCTATAATTTTAAATATTTATTTAATTATATTTATTAGAATGGTGTAAATAATCTTATAATAGATAAAAAAAAGTAAAACCGTATCCATAAGATATAGAAGATGAGAAATAAGGCATACCCTACCTGAAACAAAGCTTTTCGATCCATAATGCAATTTTTGAGTAAGAGGGAAGTCACCACCAAGAACCACAATGAAGGATAACACCTCTATCATCCTATAACACATCAATTGTATCATTCCATTACACAAGAAACACTATAAAATAAATAATTAACTTGTAAAATCTATTCTTTCGTGAATAAACATAAGTAAAATAAGAGAAATAATAAGGGGACTTACCAAAAACCACCATGGATCGATCATTAATCATTGCAGTTGAAATCCATTAAAAGAGGGATGAAAGTAACCCTAGGGGAAAACATGGGTCACTAAATTAATTAGAGAACTACTAGAAAAATTAATGTGTCCTAAGGGAATATAGGAATTTATACCTAGCCTGGAAAATGCATGACCACAATGAAGCCACCCAAACCATGCCACATCCTACGTAAAAAAAAGAAGGGAATACATAATATAACCCCTCACGATGATACAACCTTACGAGTCAAACTATCTTCCAATATTTGTGGTTACTCACACACCCCAAATCCTATAAAATATGGGTGACCAATGTACATCAAATACCGCTACACTGTAACCCCTAGTATCCAAAAAGGGCTACACAGTATCCCATGATCCATGATGTAGTGGTTCTAAAATTAAAAGAACCACTAAAACACACCTGAAGTATCCATGCTACAGCTTTGGTCTCCATGTCGTAGCCTCCACCAACTATAAGGGGTTATGCCACAACCAAGGATCCATGACATAGATACCCCCAAATTGGTAGTGGTTCCAAAAACCTCATCGAGGATCCCTTCACCATAGCCTACTCCTCCACACTGCAACCACTCCATTATGGTGTATCCTCCAAACTCCATGCTATAGACTTTCAAAAATAGGTATCGGAACCTCCCCCCGTCTCATCTTAAACACCTCTAAAAACCTCGGGATCTCCACAGTCACCTCCTTCACCAAAATTACTAAAAAGTAATGGGATGGAAGTTCTAGTATGTTACACTTTCTATTAAAATAAGTTGGTATGTTTAAATCATGAACATTATATCTAGATAGATCCATAAGTATATAATTCTAATAATTATAAAAAAAATTGATCTTGTCTAAGTGTCTTGATCAAGTTCAGATATAATATTCATAAAGGAAAATAAAAAAATTGCATTTGATGTGAAATTTTTTTAGATTGGACTGCATAATAGGGGGAGTGGATTAAGTATCCAATAAAAATTTCTATTAAACAATCTTTATAAAATTCACCCAATTTAAAAATAAACCCAATTATCTATATATATATATATATATATACTTGAGATGTTTCTCAAAAGCTTATTCACAACCCAATTAAAACAAGTTTAGAATCACTTAACCTTTTGAAATAAATATTCTCACACAAAAAATAGTATATATAACTCTGATTAAATCAAACTAACAAAGTATTTTTTTTATAATGAGATTCATAAATACTTATGACAATTAAATTTGAAATATATAATTTTGATTATAATTCAATTAAAAAATATATTATGGAAAAACTTAAATAACACACCATGAAATTGAAAAATTCATGTGGTTCAGTTCCAAGATAGAACATAGTCTTCTTCCCTTGAAAAAAACCCACTTCAAAGAATATTTATTAAACCTAATAAATTGATCAAAAACATGGATTAGGTTTTACAAAAATAATAGTGCACAAGGTTGTTTAGAATATCACCAAGCCCCTTCCATAGTTGTTTATGGGAATATAAAAGGGATGGAAATTAAGTAAAGAGTATTTGAGTTCTCTTAAAATTACTACAAGAGTATACACTAAATGTATACACAAAATAATAAAATCACAACTAAAAAAGTAAGGTTAAATAGATAGAGAAAGATATATAGTTTGATGAAACTTTGAGACCAATTGAGTTCTGATTGATTAGAAATGTTCTATTCTCTTCCCAATGTCTTCCTTGGGTTCGACATCAGATAGAATGATTATGTGTGTTTTAACATACCTATTAGTGATTAATATTATAAAATAAAGTATCATAGATTTTTAATTAGCGTGATAGCACATATGTCCTCTATTTTTCAATTGATGTTTCTCCTAGACATGATTCTTAATTTGAATATAGAAACTCTTCTTCCAAATATCTATTGATTAATAATAATTATAACTACCAATATTAACCCATAAATATAGATGTTTTAAATTTTTTGGATTTATATTTTATTCTTCAAAATGTTCTTTTAGAATATATAACTTAAATATAAATCCAATTAGACACATCCCACCCAAGTCTTCTATGCCATCTTGATACTTCTTGGTCTGTTCAATACTTTGAAGAAACTCTCATTGATTTACTTGACTAGTCATGAATTTTATCATTTTCACACATGTTCACCTCACTTAAATGTGTTGTTGATTCACTTAAACATTCATTCACTTGAATCCATCATATGGTTGCTTCATTACTTTACCATTTTCACCTCTATCTTTTGGTTACTTTGTTTCATCTTATATTCGATCATTTATAACATGTAGTTAATCTAATGTTTTTATAAATAACAAAAATTATTGGATATAACATATAGTCCCTTTATTTATCTATGTAGTCACTTCAGAATTTTGTAATATTTTCCCCATGGTTGATCGATTATATAAGGCCCTGGCCTTAAACCTTACTTAATATTGAATTAAAAGAATAATTCACATTGAGGATCTTTTCAGGTTTAGAGTTTTAGAGAATTAGAACATAACTATTACATCTCAAAAGATTACAAAGTAGTCACTTCTACTAAGATTCCAGAATAAAAAAAACTCTTAAAAAGAAACGTGTCTAGTTCCATGTTTTATAAAGCATGACTTTCCCTTGATCCCATCCTTGACCCTATTCCACATTATGTCCTGTGAAAAACATTTCAAAAAAACTTGGGGTGAGCATAAAAAGCTCAGTAAGGGATACACAAAAAATGAAAATTGTTAGTTTATCAAAACAACAAGTAAACCATGTATACTTTATCAAAGTAATACTTTTCACCTTTATGAAGTAACAAAAACTCTTCACTGAATAAAGTATCATTACTCACCTTTTTGAAACCAAAGGATTACTATAAAACCCATATAAAGAACACATAACATATATAAAGGTAACTTGGGACATAAACATACTTAAGTGGAATAACCATACGGTCGACTTCCACACATATCACTTAATGGAATAGCCATACGGCCAATTTCCATACATACTTAATGGAATATCCATACGGCCGACTTCCATACCCAATGCATTGGAGGTTATAACGTAACCACCCGTCCTGGTATTCACGGCACCACCTGTCATATGGTTTATAATGTAACCACCCGTTAAAATGTCTAAGTACCAATATAAAATCATAAAACATAAAACCAATATAAAGGAATGATAACATTTCCACATTTCAATCACAATATATCATAAATATATTGACAAAATAGAATCCTTTTTCAAAACCATTTTCAATACCAAAATACATAAAAGAGTGTATGGTATTTATTTTATTCTAAAAACATTACGGCTTGTTGAGGAAGCCAAAGACCAAAATAATACTCGCGGCGGCGGAAAAAGTCGTTGTCACCGCGTACGTTAAAAAAACTTTCCTTTTTGTCGTTTAGTAAAATGCTTCATAGAAAAAGATTCCTTTTGTATAAAAGTAAAAGTCAAAGGGTTTATACACCGTATAAAAGAAAGTTGTGTAAAAAACGAAATATGCCTCAATGAAAGGAGATTGAGACGAAGTCCCTTACCTTGGGTCCGACTTGAATCGATCGTTCTTTAACGTCCTGAATAATAAACTTGAGTTAATTTATACTTGATTGAGAACCTTTTTAAAGTTCATTATTCTTTTTATATCACTTATTTCCATGTTATAAACATTATGTAACCATTTAAGTTAATAATGTTTGTTTTGTCAATATTTGGTTCTTAAGTCGAAAGTTGACTTCTTACAATTACATGTTGTTCATGTGGTCAAAAGTTCTTTATATCCAGAATGAAATTCCCGATTTGGATATAATATGTATCATATATATCCAGCATATACATGTATTTATAATATTACATAATCATTTAGAGGTAAGAAATGAAATGCACCGTTCATGGAGACGGTAAGCCGTACGTACGCATGAACGCTACTTTCATTTCTTTGTCATATTAGTGGAATTAAAACTAAATGAGAGGTATGTATATTTTAATTCCAGAATTATATTCATCATTTAGATATATCATTAATTATATATATACATTATATACATGTAATTTTAATAGTACATTACATTTGGGGATAAGAAATGAAATGCACCGTTCATGGAGACGGTAAGTCGTACGTACGCATGAACGCTACTTTCATTTCTATCTCATACTTTAATGGAAAGAAATAATAATGATATAGAGGTATATTATAATTCCAGTATAACATCATATATAATAACTTTAAATCCATCCTTTACACGTCCCACATATGGCATTAACGAATCACATCACTTTTAGGGGGCGGTAGTCCGCACTTCCTTAAATGAAGATATCGTGTTTACCCATAATGGAAACCATAAAGGTATGCCAAAAATGAAAAATACAGAAGCTTAAAGAAAAAATAAACATATTATATATCATATATAAAAATAGTGACATCATAATGGCCACCCTTGAAGGTGTTAAATGAGTATTGAACAATCATCGTTTCGGGAGGCAGAATTTCCCCATCCACGGAAACTGTATGTTCTTTAACCATTTGATGTAGTTGCGTGAGAGTGTAGCTAAAATAAATATTATAACAACATCCTAGTATATTGAAGATACTGTTGTTGTTACAAAATAAGTAAATAAAAAGAGTTTAGAGGGTTGGAGAAGCAAAATAAAACAAATGAACAAGAGAGAATGAATTACCTTTAAAAGTGTAACTCCCTTTTGATTTGAGCCTAAAGGCTTCCTTTGAAAGGATTCTTCCCAAAGGGAATCCTCTATGATTAGGATAGGGATGTGGAGAGAGTAATTGGGCAGGGGTTGGCTGAGCCAAAGGCTTGAGAAGTGTGTGAAATGAGGTAGAGGTGGGGGCCTTTTATAAGAGGAGAGGAGGGGCACTTTTGGAAAGTAAAGAAATATTACTTTATTTGAAAATGTGTTTCGGTTTCAAAAGGTCCCACATTGATATAATTAGTGGATAAGGTTATAAGGCTTCTAAATCCACTCATCCAATTTGTTTTGGACATGTGTAGTTCATATATTTTACATTATCTTTCCATTTTATTTAAATCATCAAATAATGATGTCATCGCTGCATCATTATTATTTCATATATAATTTAATTTATTTAATGTCTACAAATTATAAGAAAAATACTATGATTTAGGAAATCTTTTTATCTTTCCAATGACTATTTATAATCAAAATTTGGACTTGCATAACCCCACTCAAAAATTATTTTAGTAAAACACTTTATGTTAGTGTCATTTTCACTTTAACATTAAATAAAAATATATTAATGTCATTTTCCAACTAAAGTGGCTCCATGGGGTCCCCAAGTTGGACCATGGCTTGTCTTGGTCGTCCATGACTCACCCAATAGGTTTAGGACAAGTTTCATTGTGTTTTCACATTCTTATAATACCATTTTTACCTTAAACTACACTAATTACCTCTAATCGCGATTAATGAAAAAAAAGTTACTATTCACCAAAAAATTATTTTAATCTCATTGAACCACATTTTAATTCTTAATGACAACCATGTATGTCGGATTTTCAAAATTCAATACACATTAGTGGTAAACTTTCATTTAACTGAAAAATCAGTTTGCTTGATTACCACTTAGTGGTTTCACTATTCATCAAAAATTGAAGTTTTTCAGAAAATTACCAAAAATTCACCCTAAGCTATATTTGATATTCCGAATTCAAAAATGAAGTCCATTTTACAAAATTCAAAACATATAAGTCAAATTAATTAGTTTAATAATTAATTCCCGCTGTCATGACAAAAAGCGTGTTTTTGTGAAACAATAAGTATCAAAAGATTGACACCAGTTTAAGTCTAATTTCAAAGTGAAATTGATTCCAATGACCACCATTGGATAAAATGGTAAAAATATTTTCTAATTTAACTTTAAACCAATTAAAATAATAATCTAATCATATAAATAATTTATATTAAAAAGAGGTTTTGAATTAAAATACAACATTTTACACTATTCATAAAAAAATGAACTTTATCAGAAAGGTACCAAAAATTTACACAAAGTAAATTTTGATGTACCGATTCTAAAGAAGAGTTATATTTGGTCCAAAATAAAGTATAAGGGTGATCAAAACTATATTTAATGACGGTTCACCATTAAAAGGTGATAAGCGAACCTTTCGTGAAAATTAGGGTATAAATGCCTAAAATTGAACTCTTTCCGTATTTTAAGCCTTTATCTTTTATTGGGTAAATGTATAAACATTTAAAAACATATCTAATCATATTTTAGTTATTTCTATTCATTCCCGCCAGTACAACGGCTACTTGTTAACTAACATTTAAAATAATATTATTTTATTACTACTGTGCTACGTAAGTTTCAATGAAACTCATCGTTGCGTATCGGGTACGCTATCGAACATAGCAACCCCTTTAAAATAAAAATTAATATTTAATTCGTAAATATTAATAAATATGAACATTATTTATTCTTTATTTACCTGGGATGTTACATCCTTCCCCCCTTTTGGGAATTGCGTCCTCACAATTTTATTCACTTATCAAAATAAGTGGGGGTATTTATCCCTCATAGCATTTTCAGATTCCCACGTTGCCTCTTCAATCACATGGTTTTTCCACAAAACCTTTACCTAATGAATCACCTTATTCCGTAACACCTTCTCCCTGTGGTCAAGAATCTGGACCGGTTGTTCCTCATAAGATAGGTTCTCTTCCAGTTGAACTACCTCTGGACTCAAAACATGAGATGGATCTGGCATATACTTTCTCAACATTGAAACATGAAAAACATTGTGTACCTGAGATAAACTCGGAGGTAAAGCCACTCGATATGCAACTGATCCAACTCTTTCCAGAATTTCATATGGTCCAATAAACCTTGGACTCAGCTTTCCTTTCTTACCAAATCTCATCACACTTTTCTAAGGAGAATCCTTGAGAAAAACATGATCACCTACCTCGAAAGATAGATCCTTCCTCCGGTTATCCGCATAACTCTTCTGCCTGCTCTGAGCTGTTCTCATGTGCTTCTGAATCAAATGAACTTTTTCTGCCATCTCTTCTACCAATTCTGGTCCCATCAGCTTCCTTTCACCCACTTCATCCCAAAAAGCTGGTGTTCGACACCGCTTCCCATATAATGCCTAAAATGGTGCCATCTGTATACTGGAATGAAAACTGTTATTATAAGAAAACTCAACCAAAGAAAGATGTTGGTCCCAACTTCCCTGATAATCCATAGAACAAGCTCGTAGCATATCTTCCAATGTCTGTATTGTTCGTTCTGACTGCCCATCTGATTGAGGATGAAAAGCTGTACTAAAATATAATTCAGTACCCAACGACTTCTGAAGGCCTTTCCAAAAGTTAGAAGTAAACCTGGGATCACGATCCGATACAATGGAGAGAGGAACTCCATGTAACCTGACTATATCTTTAAGATACAAACGAGAAAGTTGATCAAGAGAGAAAGTATCTCGTATAAAAAGGAAATGAGCAAATTTGGTCAAGCGATCAACAATAACCCAGATTGCATTATTACCTCGAGATGTCCTCGGTAATCCCACCACAAAGTCCATGGATATGTTTTCCCATTTCCACTCTGGCACTGGTAAAGGCTGAAGCATCCCTTTCGGTAACTGCTGCTCTACTTTAACCTGTTGACATGTCAAACACTTCACAGTAAAATCAGCAATATCTCTTTTCATTCCATCCCACCAGTAATACTCCTGCAGATCTCTATATATCTTAGTACTGCCAGGATGAACTGAAAACGGGGAACTATGAGCCCCACATAACAACTCATTCTTCAACTGTGAATCACAAGGCACGCACAATCTCTTCCCAAATCTCAAAATACAATCATTATCAATGTTGAATTCAGGGAACTTACCTTTCTGAACCAGCTCTACCTTTTTCTGCAACTCATTGTCTTGCTTCTATGCTTGCTTGATCATCTTCCTTAGAGTTAAGAGCAATATGACCAGACTTACCACACCGAAAGCACTTACCAGACTTGGATAAACATTCTCTAGGATGCATTTTACCACACTTCTCATAGGATGTATATTTGGTTTTCTTACCTCCTTGCTTCTTTGATGAATTCTTCCCCTTTTCCTGCCAACTAGACCTCTTATTCTATTGTTTGTCATAGAACACCTGATCATCGGCAAACTCCATTTCCACCTTCTCCGCACATCGAACAAGTTTTTCATAACTTTTGAACTCACTAGAAGCTAAATTCCTTCGATACTTTGTCTTTAACCCTGAGTAAAAACGGTTTATTTTACTATCAAGATATCATATGAAGTTTGGAGCATACCTTGCCAATCGAGTGAACTTTTCTTCATAAGAAGCCACTGAATCATCCTCCTGCCTCAATTCTAGGAACTGTTTTTCCATCCTAAGACGAACCACCTTAGGAAAATATTTCTCAAGAAACATACCTTTGAATTCGTCCCAGTGAAGATCCTCAATCTCATCACTATCCCTTATATTTTTCACCATCGACCACCACTGATCAGCTTCACCTTCAAAACGGTAAACAGCAAGACTAACCTTTTGATGTTCTGAACACCCCATGACATCAAAAATCTTCTCCAGTGCTTTAATCCACCCTTCAGCTTGCACAGGGTCAGATGATCCTCTGAATGATGGGGGATGTTGCCTCATGAAATGTTCCACCACTGACATGTTCCTCTGCGGTTGATCTGGATGATCTCATGCATGGACACCACCACCATTTATAGCCTGAGTCAACTGTGCCATCACTGCAACAAACTGTTCAGTTCCGATTCCGACCATCTCAGGTTGCTGATTGGGAAGGTTGTCTTCCTCCTGATGTCATCCCAACATAGCTGCTTTGTTTCCTCTGCGGAAAACCATTTCTGAACACAGAAATATCTTAGGCGAAGCAACATGGTAATCTGTAAATGCTATATCATTTCAATCATATTATAATTTAACACTTTTCTAACTCCTAAAGTTGTCTAAACCGACCTTTGATACCAACTATAAGGCCCTGGCCTTAAACCTTACTTAATATTGAATTAAAAGAATAATTCACATTGAGGATCTTATCAGGTTTAGAGTTTTAGAGAATTAGAACATAACTATTACATCTAAAAAGATTACAATGTAGTCACTTCTACTAAGTTTCCAGAATAAAAAAAAACTCTTAAAAAGAAACGTGTCTAGTTCCATGTTTTATAAAGCATGAATTTCCCTTGATCCCATCCTTGACCCTATTCCACATTAAGTCCTGTGAAAAACATTTCAAAAAAACTTGGGGTGAGCATAAAAAAGCTCAGTAAGGGATACACAAAAAATGAAAATTGTTAGTTTATCAAAACAACAAGTAAACCATGTATACTTTATCAAAGTAATACTTTTCACCTTTATGAAGTATTAAAAACTCTTCACTGAATAAAGTATCATTACTCACTTTTTTGAAACCAAAGGATTACCATAAAACCCATATAAAGAACACATAACATATATAAAGGTAACTTGGGACATAAACATACTTAAGTGGAATAACCATATGGTCGACTTCCACACATATCACTTAATGGAATAGCCATACGGCCAATTTCCATACATACTTAATGGAATAGCCATACGGCCGACTTCCATACCCAATGCATTGGAGGTTATAACGTAACCACCCGTCCTGGTATTCACAGCACCACCTGTCATATGGTTTATAACGTAACCACCCGTTAAAATGTCCATGTACCAATATAAAATCATAAAACATAAAACCAATATAAAGGAATGATAACATTTCCACATTTCAATCACAATATATCATAAATATATTGACATAATATAATCCTTTTTCAAAACCATTTTCAATACCAAAATACATAAAAGAGTATATGGTATTTATTTTATTCTAAAAACATTACGGCTTGTTGAGGAAGCCAAAGACCAAAATAATACTCGCGGCGACGGAAAAAGTCTTTGTCACCGCGTACGTTAAAAAAACATTCCTTTTTGTCGTTTAGTAAAACACTTTGTAGAAAAAGATTCCTTTTGTATAAAAGTAAAAGTCAAAGGGTTTATACACCGTATAAAAGAAAGTTGTGTATAAAACGAAATATTCCTCAATGAAAGGAGATTGAGACGAAGTCCCTTACCTTGGGTCCGACTTGACTCGATCGTTCTTTAACGTCCTGAATAATAAACTTGAGTTAATTTATAATTGATTAGGAACCTTTTTAAAGTTCATTATTCTTTTTATATCACTTATTTCCATGTTATAAACATTATGTAACCATTTAAGTTAATAATGTTTGTTTTGTCAATATTTGGTTCTTAAGTCGAAAGTTGACTTCTTACAATTACATGTTGTTCATGTGGTCAAAAGTTCTTTATATCCAGAATGAAATTCCCGATTTGGATATAATATGTATCATATATATCCAGCATATACATGTATTTATAATATTACATAATCATTTAGAGGTAAGAAATGAAATGCACCGTTCATGGAGACGGTAAGCCGTACGTACGCATGAACGCTACTTTCATTTCTTTGTCACATTAGTGGAATTAAAACTAAATGAGAGGTATGTATATTTTAATTCCAGAATTATATTCATCATTTAGATATATCATTAATTATATATATACATTATATACATGTAATTTTAATAGTACATTACATTTGGGGATAAGAAATGAAATGCACCGTTCACGGAGACGGTAAGCCGTACGTACGCATGAACGCTACTTTCATTTCTATCTCATACTTTAATGGAAAGAAATAATAATGATATAGAGGTATATTATAATTCCAGTATAACATCATATATAATAACTTTAAATCCATCATTTACACGTCCCACATATGGCATTAACGAATCACATCACTTTTAGGGGGCGGTAGTCCGCACTTCCTTAAATGAAGATATCGTGTTTACCCATAATGGAAACCATAAAGGTATTCCAAAAATGAAAAATACAAAAGCTTAAAGAAAACATAAACATATTATATATCATATATAAAGATAGTGACATCATAATTTCCAACCTTGAAGGTGTTAAATGTGTATTGAACAATCATCGTTTCGGGAGGCAGAATTTCGCCATCCACGGAAACCGTATGTTCTTTAACCATTTGATGTAGTTGCGTGAGAGTGTAGCTCAAATAAATATTATAACAACATCCTAGTATATTGAAGATACTGGTGTTGTTACAAAAGAAGTAAATAAAAAGAGTTTAGAGGGTTGGAGAAGCAAAATAAAACAAATGAACAAGAGAGAATGAATTACCTTTAAAAGTGTAACTCCCTTTTGATTTGAGCCTAAAGGCTTCCATTGAAAGGATTCTTCCCAAAGGGAATCCTCTAGGATGAGGAGAGGGATGTGGAGAGAGTAATTGGGAAGGGGTTGGCCGAGCCAAAGGCTTGAAAAGTGTGTGAAATGAGGTAGAGGTGGGGGCCTTTTATAAGAGGAGAGGAGGGGCACTTTTGGAAAGTAAAGAAATATTACTTTATTTGAAAATGTGTTTCGGTTTCAAAAGGTCCCACATTGATATAATTCGTGGATAAGGTGATAAGGCTTTGAAATCCACTCATCCAATAAGTTTTAAACATGTGTAGTTCATAGATTTTACATTATCTTTCCATTTTATTTAAATCATCAAATAATGATGTCATCGCTGCATCATTATTATGTCATATATAATTTAATTTATTTAATGTCTAAAAATTATAAAAAAATACTATGATTTAGGAAATATTTTTATCGTTCCAATGACTATTTATAATCAAAATTTGGACTTGTATAACCGCACTCAAAAATTATTTTAGTAAAACACTTTATGTTAGTGTCATTTTCACTTTAACATTAAATAAAAATATATTAATGTCATTTTCCCACTAAAGTGGCTCCATGGGGTCCCCAAGTTGGCCCATGGCTTGTCTTGGTCGGCCATGACTCACCCAATAGGTGTAGGACAAGTTTCATGGTGTTTTCACATTCTTATAATACCATTTTTACCTTAAACTACACTAATTACCTCTAATCGCGATTAATGAAAAAAAAGTTGCTATTCACCAAAAAATTATTTTAATCTCATTGAACCACATTTTACTTCTTAATGACAACCATGTATGTCGGATTTTCAAAATTCAATACACATTTGTGGTAAACTTTCATTTAACTGAAAAATCAGTTTGCTTGATTACCACTTAGTGGTTTCACTATTCATCAAAAATTGAAGTTTTTCAGAAAATCACCAAAAATTCACCCTAAGCTATATTTGATATTCCGAATTCAAAAATGAAGTCCATTTTACAAAATTCAAAACATATAAGTCAAATTAATTAATTTAATAATTAATTCCCGCTGTCATGACAAATAGCGTGTTTTTGTGAAACAATAAGTATCAAAAGATTGACACCAGTTTAAGTCTAATTTCAAAGTGAAATTGATTCCAATGACCACCATTGGATAAAATGGTAAAAATATTTTCTAATTTCACTTTAAAAACAATTAAAATAATAATCTAATCATATAAATAATTTAGATTAAAAAGAGGTTTTGAATTAAAATACAACATTTTACACTATTCATAAAAAAATGAACTTTATCAGAAAGGTACCAAAAATTTACACAAAGTAAATTTTGATGTCCCGATTCTAAAGAAGAGTTATATTTGGTCCAAAATAAAGTATAAGAGTGATCAAAACTATATTTAATGATGGTTCACCATTAAAAGGTGATAAGTGAACCTTTCATGAAAATTAGGGTATAAATGCCTAAAATTGAACTCTTTCCGTATTTTATTCCTTTATCTTTTATTGGGTAAATGTATAAACATTTAAAAACACATCTAATCATATTTTAGTTATTTCTATTCATTCCCGCCAGTACAACGGCTACTTGTTAACTAACATTTAAAATAATATTATTTTATTACTACTGTGCTACGTAAGTTTCAAAGAAACTCATCGTTGCATATCGGGTACGCTATCGAACATAGCAACCCCTTTAAAATAAAAATTAATATTTAATTCGTAAATATTAATAAATATGAAAATTATTTATTCTTTATTAACCTGGGATGTTACAGATTAGATATACAGCTGATCCATTTAGTCATGTGGTCACTTCAACACTTTTTACAAATTTACTAATTTCTAGTTTTCTTTATGTCCACGAATGAATCCTTATTGTATTTGGTATAGTACTCATGTATTTAGTTGTTTATTGAGATAAATTTCACTTATCTGACTCATGGTCACCTGTCTATTCATGTAGTAAATTGAGTTTTTTCATGCAGTTGATTCCAAGATTTTTTATCACTATGACACATAATAAAATCCTCATTTTTATTTAAAAATATAATTTTCTAACATAGAACCTATAATTCATTAATAACAAATTAAAAATGATTTATATCATTGAAACATGTAATTACTAGACTAATACAACACAATTTATGTTTTTAGTATAGAAATTATTAGTACATTAGTTTAGATTTTATATACTTGACATATATTTAGAGTGCACACTGACATTAGATGAATAAATTATTTTTGATTTATGAGTGGATTGGTTGATTATAAAACCTTTAATAATATATGATTTATGGGTTTTTAAAGTCATTTTATGTATTTACACTACTCACATAAAAACATCTTAAACTCTGGGTGATTATTAGGGTCAATATTTTTTATACTGAGATTATTTCTCACATTTCATATACACACCTCCTATGAATAAAAAATGTATGCATGGTATTCCATAGAAAGTAAATGGTAATTTATAGATGGACGTGATATTAAATGATATCCTTGATATTATTTTATTATGATTCATTAGTTTTTTAGAAGATATATTTTGGTTTCTATTTATGATATATTTTAGATGTATTTTCATCAATTTATATACTTTTCTTGCATTTTCACATTGTTTAGAGGCATGTTTTCATTATCCATTTTTGGGATAAAATTTTATATTTTAATGAAGAAATTAGAATTTTATTTAGATAATTATGATCATTTGATTTGGTTATATTTTTTACTTATGTGGTGATCTATTAAGGTTAAAGTTCTCCCCGAGCAATTTATCAAAATGCCTGTCACTAGTTTCCAACCTCTATTAATCAAGGAGCACACTTAAGGCTATACAGATTTTCACATTAGAAACCCAGTAATGACCGAGTGATAATTTAAATTATCCCTCCATGTATCACTACTCCTTATGACCCTCTTTTTATTACAAAAAGACATGTTTTCTTGAATGTTATATTCCCATAGAATATATTGGTTCCTCCACCCCACGTAATTTGAAAGTAAAATTAAAAAAAATTAATGAAAATAAAATATTCTACCATAAAATAATTTCAAATGAAATAATAAAATGTATATTAAATTTTTTCAATCATTTATCGAATAGTTAATAGTGATGTGACGCCATCTATCACATCATAAAATGTTTAGTCCTCTTATTTATTTATATTCCTTAGTTAAAATTATTTAACCAAGATGGAAGAAATATAAAAACCTAGGTAATATTAATATTAAATCAATTTATATCCTTATTAATATTCATTATTTATATTTTATATATTTATATTCATTATTAAAATATTAGTTAATTTTTTAATCCAAAGGAGAAAAGCTTTATTTCAAACCCAATTGGGTTTTCTTGCATTATTTAGTTTCATTTAAATGATTTAATTCAAAATTATATAATTTTAATTTTAAAAAATAAACTAAATTTTTTTTATTTATCTTTTCAAAATTATCTTATGATGAATTTTTGAGAATTTTCCAAAAAGTTTTATTTTCAAAGAATAGTGAAAAATAATAATTTTTATAGAAATTTGTCTTTTCTTTTCAAGTATTTACAAAGTAACATTATATTTTGGATTGATTTTAAATTTTAATTATTTCATTTTGATTAAACATAATCCAATAAATTATATTTTAGCAAAAATTATACATTAATTTTCAATAAAATAATTTTTATACATAAAAAGGAATTTTTATAAAAACCCATTTTTCGTCACGATTTGTGGGTTTAATTTTACATTAAATTATATAAATTATATGAATTTCATTTAATAAAATGTATTAAATAATTTTAATCATCATAATTAATATTATTTAATAATTTTAACTTATTTTTTCTCATAATTAATAGAAACAATAGTAAAAACATATTACCAAAGTTATGTTAAAACAGGTTTAGCGGGGGTTAAACTAATGTTATTGGGGGTAAAATTACCTAAATTTTTTTATATATCCTATTTTATGGACATATTTGGACCCTATGTCATCTCATATTCATAAATGGTCCATTTTTGACCCATTTGTATTGAGTAATATAGTGTTATATTTTTAATATTTTTAAGAATTTCAAGTGTGTCCTCTCCCCCATTTATAAAAAGACACCATATATCCACTTCATGAGACTTTTGGTGCATTTATAACATCACTATCCATGTATTATATGATTTTTTTTTTATCAAAAACTAACTTTTGAAGGATTTATGTATAAACCTAAAATGGTTGTCTGAAGAATAGGTTTAGTTCTTAACCAAGCATTTTTATTTTATTTTATCTTCTATGTCCTTAAAAAATTATTAAACCGTGAAGAAATAATAAAATCATTACCTTCCATATAATAAGTTTTTATTATGTTAATGCAATGACCTATATCAATCTCCTATTCTATTAAAATGAAAATGAAACCATGATTTATGTGTATGGAAAATTATCGCCTCATGCTAAAATGTAATTTGTTTTCCATCACCACCTATCATAGTTTGTTATAATGATGGATTTAATATATATATATATATATATTAATCAAATAATTAAAATTATTAAAATATATGATATCACAAATTTTCTTACCTTTCCATCCATTGAAAAATGATAATGTCGTTCGTAAATATATTTGGATTACCTCCTACCAATCCAATATATCTATTTCTAGGATAATCCACTTGTATGGGTTTAGTGGAAACCCCCATATTAAGTCCAACATAAATAGAGTATATAGTTAGGTAAAAACCACAAATTTATCATTATAGGTTATTGGAAGCCCTTTCAGGTATATTAGAAATTAGTTCTTCATCTGAAAGGAATGTAACCCTCTTAGAAGTTGTAGAAATAATCTTGCCTCTTCCAATGGTGTTGCATGGAATCATTTTTTCCTAAGGTTATTCCATGATAATATGTAAACATTTTCTCAGTTATTTGAAAAAAAAATAGGGTCTCCCTCCATGGAAAAAACCAACCATATTAATGAAAAAAACATCTGCGAAAACCCTAACTTCATCCTTAGAGAAAGTGACCCCAATAGAACCATTGTACTAAAATGGAGGATGGTAGGGAAGATAAAGATTTTATGAAGATATTATGTAGTTCTTATCTTCAATAAACCATTTCACCACATATTTTCATGTTTCAGGCTTTATTGGGGGAAACATCACTGAAGAAGAATCCATTAGAACCCGTACGTGTGGATTACACCTCCACGAAGTGATGTGATTTATTTTTCATCATCATATCACATGGTGGCGATATATATCTTTATTTAAAGAGATAATATTATAATTATGATATTATTTTCATTCAATAAATATAAAATTATACTTACCTAATTTATCTCATGCTCATTGAAAAATGAAAATGTTACTCATGTGTACGTACGACCTACCACCTCCATGATCGTAACGTAATTAAATTTCCATAACCATATTTCATGGTTGGTTTTAAAAGTATTGTTATTGTATAACAATGATAATTATTTAATGATTATTATTCAGGATATGATGTAATAATTAATTATTTGACTATATTCAATCTATCGAAGTCATTATTAGATATATGTGTTGAATATCATTAATTGTTTAGCGTGAACATAATTGATTAAGTAATTGAATATAAAATTATAATAAATAAAATAAAAGGGATAATAAAATTGAATAGTTTTGTTAATAAATTTTATAATTAACATAATTTTATTATTCTATAAGATAAAGAACATATGTGATGAGCCAGACTTGAGGTAAGGGTCACTTTACCATAAAAACATCTTTTCAGATGTTTTAAATATTTATTTTAAAAATCCTTTTCTTCCATATGTATTATTAAAATTAATTTATGGATGTATTTATATGGAAATAAATGAATTGTAAAATAAATTTTATTCCACTTTTGAATATCATTATATGTTTTTCAAAAGAAATATTTTTACGTATTTTATACGGAACATTTTGACAGAAAGGAAAAAAGGAATGTTCTATTTTAACATATATAGAGTCAATGATTTTTACCATCACCATAAAAATTATTTGATGTTTGGACTCCTTTATAATATATTATTTTTTATTCAAATAAAAACCCTCTATCTTTTTTTTTGTATTTTCATAAAGGGTTTTAAATGGAATCAATATTTTAATATCCAGAAATGTTTTTCTTATGGTTGCAAGGAGTATTTTTAAAAGTATGATGTTGGAAATGAAATATTTCATGAATTATGATTTTTTTTATTATTATTAGGAACTTTTTATGATTAAAATTGAGACTGATATAGATAATTATGATGGGTGATCTAGATATATATATCTAATGCATTGGGTAAAAGGACAATTTTAACCAGTTATAAGGTTCTCATAAGAGATTATTAAAATTTACCGAGTAAGTTGTTACATTTTTTAAACTGATTATAAGAGTGATATGAAAATTATGTACCAAATTACCTATATAATTAATCTATAATTTTTAAATTTTTTATGATTTTTTATGGTATTCTAATGAGGTTTAGTTAAAGGGAAGTTTATGTTACTTCTTAAGGGTGAAATGTATAACTTTTCGAACAAGTTTTCATATGTTTTTCATGATTAAAAAAAATTATGAGTTATATTTTTCCTTTAATATTTCTTATGAAATTTGTTATTAAAGAATTTAGGTAGATAAGTTAATTTCTTGGATAATAAAATGTTTATTTTGAGGTCAAAGTTTATTTTGAAAAAGGAATTTTTTTATGTGTATTCATTGACTAGTGGGTATCTTTATTTCTTCTTTTATATCCCTTAATAATATTTTTGTACTCATAATATGTTTTAAAATGTTTTTCATTGGATTTTAAGGGTGAATATGGATTAGGATGAGGTCAAGATGAAAATATTGAAGATATTTCATGAAAAGAAAACTTGTTATATCTTAAAAGTTTTGTATTTTGGAAAACTGGATATTGAGTGGAAGTGTCCACTTTTTTATGTAATATTTATTTGTGTAAGGTTTATGACCTGATTATATAAAAATCTAAAACTAAGGGGTCTTTATAAATTCAATAAAATAAACCCTTATATAAATTTACAATTTATGTATTTTTTAAGGTTGGGTCCATATAGTTAGTATCAAAGGAAAGGTTTGGATAATTTTAGAGTTTAGTATAATGGAAGTAAATACCCTTAAGATATTAAAATTTATCATTATCATGATTATAATTTTAATATTACCATGGCTATTCATATAAAATATGTGTGTTTTGATCTATTTTCCATAGATGAAATAAGGAAGCTGAAGTAGGAAATCACCAAGAGAAAAATATCCTTCTAAATTAGCAACTTGGAATGGTTTGAATTTGAGATGAGTTGTTTTTTATATGATAGATTAGTTGGAATAAGATATAAATTTTGATGGTGTCCAAGCTAGAGAGAACCCAAATTTACCACATTGTAACATGTTAATAAAATATTATTTTATGAGATAGGACCCTCTAATATTTAGTATATCTTCTAGAATAGTGGTAGGTAAGTGATAGATTAAAGCCCTGGAAATGATATTCAAAGTCATGGGTGGTTTGAATAACTAATAGGTAACTATTTATATTTACCATTTTATAGTAGAAACTGGTCAATGGTGGTTAATTGTTAAGGATACTAGATAAAGAGATGGGATTGATGCCATGTAATGGGATATATTTAAAAATATTTTCCTTGATAAGTATTTTACTAAGGTTGTTTGCCTTAGGATAGAAAATAAATTAATGGAATTGATATAAAAGGAGGAATATACAGTGTTCTCATATAAATAAAACTTCACCCAATTGGAAAGGTATGCTCCAAATTGTATCAATGGTCTTAATAGTAAAATTAATTATTTTTACGAATGATTAAATCCATGATACAGAAGACCATTGGACTCTTGTGAATTTAATAGTTATAAAAAACTTGTTCAATATACTAAGAATGTGGAAATAAAGTTTTTTAATGACCATTTTTTCCTAAGAAAACAGGTATAAAAAGTTCTCTATGTGGATGGAAAATAGGAAAATTCCAGCAAATAAATTTGAATGTAAGAAAATCAAGTTTTAATTTTGTGATAATTGTGGTAAAAAATAACCTAAGGAGTGTCTTATGAAATCAAGGAAGTGATTTTTATGTGTTTGGTTTGAGAATATGTATCTTTATTACAATGAAAAATATCTTATTAGCGGTAATATCAATTTTTATAAGCAATAAGTAAGGTGTTTTAACTGTAACGAGATGGGTCATTGTGAGGATGCATTTCCAGAGAAGAGCGTGAATGATGTGAAGTAGTGATAATATAAGAATATGGGTGTGGTGAAATCCTTTAAAACTATTTTAAAAGATTTTTATCCTTAGAATTAAGTTTTAACATGGACATTTCTTGTTTATTAGTATTATGATAATGTCTTATTTGATTCTAGGTTGATATATTCTTTGATTTTGGAGATATTTACTTATAAAAAGAAAATTCCACCTCAATATATAAGTTTAGAGATTTTGGTACAAACATTTTTGGAAGGTATTAAGGCAATGATAATTTATAAATATCTTCTTTTTATCATATATGGAAGGGTTTTCAATATAATCCTTGTTTTCTTTCCCAATGTAGAATTTGATAATATTTTTTATATGGATTATCTTTCAAATTATCATGATAGGATATATGGTATATACAAAGTTACCTTAAAAAATTAGTTTTTTAATATATATAAAAATAAATTCATAAATTTGATAACATATCAAGAATTTAAGAAACTACTAAAAGATGGAAATTAATGTTATCTTACTCATATTGTTTAAAATAAGGTAAATGTTTAGATTACTGATGTACTAATAGTAAAATAATATCTTGGTATTTTATCTCATTAGTTCTATAGTATTATACCTCGTTAGGAAGTTGAATTTAAAATTGAATTATTTCTTTATGCTAATCCAATTTCAAAACCCATTATTTAATCAATCAAGTAGAAATTTTAGAGTTGAAAAAGTATCTACAGTAATTCCTTTATAAATGTTCCATTCATCCTATAATGTTACCATGGGGTGATCCATTTTTATTTTTTTAAGAAATATTGTTTCATGAGGATTTACATTGATTATAGAGCTCTGAATAACATCATTGTTTATAATAATTTGTTTCCCCACATAATGATTATTTGTTGGATTATCTCATGGTGTATTTTTATTTTTTAAAGGTTGATCTCAGTTATCAGTACCATCAGCTAAAGGTTACAAAATATTACATCCCTAAGATAGTGCTTCATACTTTTTATAGGCATTATGAGTTTTTGGTTATTCCCTTTGGGTTGGAGAATTATCCATTTGAATTCATGGATCTTATTAATAGAGTTTTCTATGAATACTTGGATACGTTTATGGTTTTTTTATTTATGTTATTGTATTTTATTCTAAATTTTATGAGGATCATGAAAAACATATATGGATTAACATAAAAAACCATTAAAGAAAATAAGTTATATATAAAATTTAGTAAATGTGATTTTTGGTTACGGTTGATTTCATTACTTGGACATATCATAAATAGATATGGAATAACTATTGGTCCTGTAAAAACTAATGTGGTTGATGAATGTATAATATCTACAAATGTTACATAGATTTTTAGTTTTCTTGGATTATCGGGCTATTACAGGTGGTTTTTAAAAAAATTTAAAAGATATCTTTCCCACTAACCAACTTCACATGAAAAGGACTTGGTTCATATGGATAAAAAATGTAGTGAATTTTTTTATGAATTGAAAAGAAGATTATTGAATGCTCTAATTTTGGTTCTAAAATCCATAAAAGGTGACTTTGTTATCTATAGTGGTGATTTGTTGAAGGGATTGGGTTGTGTTTTAATACATAAGGATCAATTAATTTCTTATTCTTTACATTAATAAAATCCTCATGAAAACATTTATCTAACACATGACCTTAAATTGGCGGTTTTAGTATTTTATTTAAAATTTTAATGAAATCATTTATATGTAGTAATGTGTGAAATATTTACTGATCATAAAATATTAAAGTATATATTCAATTATAAATAGTTTAACATGAGATTGAGGTGATGGTTGGAATTGATAAAATATTATGACTGAATAATTCTTTATAATCTAGGAAAGGTATATGTAGTAGTTGATGCTTTAAGTTGTAAAGATAACACATAATTAACTAAGATGCATTTGGAGCATGATCCTTTGGTTAAAAATTTGGTGAATGTTGTCTTAGAAATTGTGCCTACAATAAATCCCTCTATTTTGTTTTATGTGCTAGTACAATCATATCTGTTAGACAAGATTATGAAATCCCAAATAGAAGAAATTGTTTTATATGAAAATATTGAATTGGTTAAGAAATGTAAGTTTCTTGAATTTAATATTAAAAATAGAGATGTTTTGAGATTCAAAAAAAGCTTATGTGTTTCATGTGACACCCAGTTGAAGAATAAAATATTGATTAAGGATCAAATCTCCCAATTTTCAATTCGTCCTAGTATTTTTGAAATTTATAGATACCTTTAGGAACATTTCTATTGGGAAGTAATAAAGAGAGATATTAAGGATTTTACTATGAAAAGATTTGACTTTTTAATAGGTTAAAGATGAATGAAAGTTACCAAAGGGGATGATTCAAAAATTTCCAATTCTGTAATATAAATATTAGAATATATCTATGGATTTCTTGTTTAGATTACCAAATATATCTCGAGTTAATAATTTTATTTTGGTAATTGTTGATCTATTAACTAAATATGCTCATTTTGTTACTATTAGAGATAATATCTATTGGTATCAACTTTCTCAACATTATGTTAAAGATATGATTATATTACACGGAGTCCCACTTTCCATTGTATCCGATCATAATCCCAGATTCACCTCTAATTTCTAGAAACGACTTCAGAGGTCATTGGGTAGTGAATTAAATTTCATTACAAACTTTCATCCTTAATCTGGTGGAAAATAAGAGAAAACTATTCTTACATTAGAGGATACACTTAAATATTTTTAAATGGATTATAAAGAAATTTGGGATCAACATATAACTTTGGTTTAGTTTTCTTATAATAACATTTATCATTATAGTATTCAAATTGAACCTTTTGCAACAATATATGGAAAGTAGTCTAAGACTCCATATTTTTTGCATTAAGTTAGATAAAGAATATTTTTGAAAGAAAAATTCGTGTAGGAAATAGTTGAGAAGGGGAAGATGATTTAGTGGAACCTAAGAAAAACATTGAGTAGGTATAAATTCTATATAGATAATTGGATGAAATATCATTCATTCAAGGTAGGTGCTCATGTTTTTATTGAAGTATCTCTATGGAAAAGTGTTATCTGTTTTGGTAAAAAGGGAAAGTTTATTTTATGGTTCATTTATCCATATAAAAATATAGATAATATTGAATAATTTTATTACTGATTATCCTTTCTTATTGTTTTATCTCAGGTAGATGATGTATTTTATGTTTTTTTGTTAAGGAAATACATGTTAAATATGTCTCAGGTTTTGATCCCAGAAGTAGTTCAGTTGGAAGAAAACCTTTATTATGAGGAATAAAAAGTTTTTATTATATTACATATATAAAAAGTATTATATAATAATTTTATTTAGTAGGTTAATATTTTTTTAAACCCGTATGGTCAAAGAAGAAACATGGAAATCAAAGAACTCTATGAAAGAAAAATATCTCCACTTGTTTAGGTAAGAAATAAAACTGTAAGCACGCAATTTCAAAAGGGGGGATAATGTAACACCCTAAATAATGTTAATATTAAATCAAATTTATTTCTTATTAATATTAATTAATTATATTTTATAGATTTATATTCATTATAATAATATTAGGTAATATTTTACTGAAAAGGAAAAAGATCTACTTCTAAATAAATTTGGTTTTCATGCAGTATATGGTTTTATTTAAAAAAATATTTCAAAATAATATAATTTTAATTTGAAAAAATAAAATTCATTTTTTAATTCATCATCTCAAAATTATCTTAATATGAATTCTTGATACATTTCTAAAATGTTTTATTTTTCAATGAATAGTGAAAATACTTATTTTTATTGAAAATAGTCTTTTTCTTCAATTATTTAAAGATTCACAATATATTTTGTAATAGTTTTATTATTTCATTAGTTCATTTTGATAAAAAATAATCCAATAAATGTTATTGGAATGAAAATCATACTTGAATTTGGTATAAAAACATTTTTATACTTAAAATGTATTTTTTCTGAAAAATTATTTTTCACACATTTTACGAGATTAATTTTAAATAAAATTCTACCAATTTTTTGAATATAATTTGATAAAATAGATTCCATATTTTTAATAAAAATATTTATATTATTTAATAATTTTAACATGATTTTTTCATGATGAATAGACAAAATATTAAAAAAACAACCATTAAGGTAAAAATAATTTTATCGGGGGACAAACTAAAGTAATAATGGTTAAAATAACCTAATAAATCTCTAAATCCTATTTTATTTCCATAAATAGACCCTATATCATATAATAATCTTAAATTTCACATTTTGGATCTATTTTTATTGATGAATACATTAATATATTTTAATATTTTTAAAAATTCCAAGTGTATCATCTCCCCCACTTATAAAAGGACACACCCTATCCTCTTCTATACACAATTAAAGAGCCTTATATTCACCCAATATCAACCTAAATCTCTTTTTAACATCCCTAATAATTTCTTATAGGCCCTGGTTTGATCTCAAATCTATCCCTGGAAGGATTTAGGTATAAACCTAAAGAGTTTGTCTGGAAAGAGGTATAGTTCGTAACCGAGCAATTTCATTTTATTTCTTCTTATGCCTCCATCAAATATTATTCAAACATGTTGAAATAATTAAATAATGAAATAATTATATTACATATACTTATATTTTATTAAGTTAATGTAATATCCTATATTCATCTCCTCTTCCATTAAATTGGAAATGAATCCATCATTCGTGTGTACAGAAGACTACCTCTACGCGAACTAATGTAATTCATTTTCTATCATTGCCTTCCATATATGGTTATAATGATGGATTTTATGTATATATATTATATTAATGAAATAATTATCATTACTTAAATATAATATTTAATATATTTTCTTAAGTTTATAACCATTGAAAAATGATAACATCGTTCATGTGTATGTATGGATCACCAGCTCTATGAAGCGATGTGATATTTTTTTCATCACTACTTCACATGGATTTTATATATATGTTTATTAAAATATATTATAAGACATTTATGATATAATTATAATTATTTTAATATAAAATTATACTGACATTATTTCCCCAATGCTCTTCGAAAAATAAAAATGTTACTCTAGTGTACATACGGCCTACTGGCTCCATGATTGTAGCATAAATCAATTTTCATAACCATATTTCATGGTTAGTTTTAAAATTATAATTAATATGTAAAAATGATATTTATTCTATGATTATTATTATGTATTTTATGTAATAATATCCCTTTTACCGTAGTCAACCTACTGAATTTGTTTCGTACATATGAGTTGAATATCAACAAAACATCAGATGTGAACTTAATATATTAAGTAATTGATTATAAAATGATAATAAATAAAATAAAATGAATAATAAAATTGAAAAGGGTCATTAATAAATTAAATAATTAATAAAAATTTATTATTTTATAAGATAAAAAAGTTCACATGACAATCCAGACTTGATGTAAGGGATACTTTACCCTAAAACCCTCATTTTAAATGTTTTGAAGATTTATTTTCAAAATATTATTTCTTTCTTGTCCATATTCTTAAAATTATTTTATGGATGTATTTAAAAGGATGTAAATGATCTATAAAAGGAAAATTTAATTCAACTTTGTCTTTTTTTCAAATGATTTAAAAAATTAAAATCATTATATATTTGATATGAAATGTTTTCACAAAAAGGAAAAAGGAACACCCTATTTTAATATATACCACTACAAGAAATCAAGGGAGTATAAACAATTTAAACCACCACCAAATGGTTCTGTGATTGCTTTTGTAAAAAATAAGTAATGTTGGCTTCAGGAATCAGCTCATGTCATTTTTTAATTTAGTATTAGTTTTTGGGAAGTGTTGTGAAATGTTATTTAGTTGCGGTTATTTCAATTTTTTGCTCCATTTTTTGGCATTCGAAAGTTTTAAAGGTTTAGCAGTGGCTTAAACCTCCTCTATAATTAATAATATATAGTAATGGTTTAAACTATCATTGTATATTATTTCCTATATAGAAGTATTTTAAACCGTGATGAAAAATATTTTTACCATATATAGGAGTGGTTGAAACCATATTTATATATCACTGTTAAAAAAACAACAAAATATTAAACCCCCAAAAAAACAAAACATACAAAAAAAGAACTATATGTAGAAACATTAGTAGAAATATATATATGTAACATTTTTTACAATCCAAACCCATATAACTAGTTTGAAATAAAATTATAAATTTACTTTTCACTTAATATAAATATGAAAAAACAATAATATATGATTTTACTTTATAAAAACAAACTACCTTAAAAATAAAAACAATTATGGAACATGTGAGTAAAACCAAGATAAAATATATAAGTAATATATATTATGGTAAACCAAGGTAATAAGTAAATCATGACGTGAATATTAAATAATATTGGTTATCAACCTTGAATCTAATAGGATAATATAGGATATTAATAAATATATAAAACTAATCTTCCTGTTATAAGATCCTAATAGTTTTGGATCTTGAATTATGTAACGCCCCCACCCCAGTTACCCAGAGTCGATGCATTATTTTAATACATCGGCATGATTACAAGGAATCAAGTCCAGAAAGACCAATTGGTTTATCAGTCTTGGAAAATATATTACATATATGAATGTTACATTACACTTTATAACATACAACACAACATAAATAATCCTTTATGAAGGCCATTATTCCTTTAGCTTAACCCTGCATATCAATCACAATACACTTCTTGGAAACCTGGGAAAAATGAAACATAGAAAGGGGTGAGATCAAATGCTAAGTAAGGGTAAGCAATACAGAAGAAGATGACATAAATATTAAGTGCAGTGAATAATTGAAACTATATGCCTTTACCAATAATAAACATGAATACTTTTATGGAAGGAATATGAGCTGAGTAAATAATGCCATAATAAAACATAATCATGGGTATTCTACTAGTCGAATGACCACATGAACCATAAATCTTACTTTCATAATGAGGGAATGTATAATATCATACTTTAATTTCTGTGTCAAGGCCTCGTTCCAGGACCTATGGGCTAACTGTAACCGAACCCAAACCCGGAGAGCCTTTGTAACTGGACTCCATCCCGGAGAGCCTCTGTAACTAGACTCCAACCCGGAGAGCCTCTCTAACCGGAATCCAACCCGGAGAGCCTTTGTAACAGGACTCCAACCCAGAGGGTCTTCTGTAACCAGACCCCAACCCAGAGGGCTTACTTTTACTGGTCTCCAACTCGGAACATACTAGTCTAATACATTCATCCTAAGAAAAGTTTGAAATATAACATAAACATTCGTATTAAAAATAGCATATGAAATGTCAATATATTAACCATAAACCATGATTGGTATAAAAATAGAACATCCACGGTCAAAAATATATTAACTCATTCAATACAATAAGGAAGATTTTATTATAATAAATCTACTTCAAAAAAACATAAAATTCTTCAAAGGATGTTTACATAGATGAAATCAAAACCTTTTTTAGAAAAATATCTCTTTATATTTTGAAATCATTTAAGAGTATCATAATCATTAAGAAAAAAATTATTTTGAAAATATTATTATAAGCTTGTAAGGTAAGCTTTGTGACAATTTTATAACAGCGGAAAATATCTGCACCCGCTGTATAAGTTAAAAAAACATTCTTACCATAATTTTTTTCGAAAAGGTTAAAAGCACCTTGTTTGGAAAATGACGGAAAGATTCTTTTCAAACCATTTTCTAAAAATTCAAACAAGGGTATAAATGACTTTAACCCATAGTATAGTAAATAGTAAAAATGTTTTGGAATACATTTTTAAGAAACATGGATGTGGATGATAAAGAGGTCTGAGTAGATAATTACGTATAAACAACTTCAGATAATGAAGAGATTGTGAAATCAACCCTTACCTCGTTGTAATCAATCAAGTTGTATGAACAATAATCAAAAACCAACAAATAAATCATAGAATATCATGAATATAAATAGAATCATGATAATATATATCAAATGGGAGTACAAAATACACCAAATGCAATAAATAAGTGGTGAACAATGGAAATATCACGGAATTAAAAGTGAGATAAGAAACCCCTTACCTCGTGTCCGACTTGACCCGTTAGTTTTTTAATATCATGAATAATAGACTAAAGTTAACTTATACTTTATTAAGAACCTTTTTCAAGTTTATTATTCCTTTTATATCACTTATTACCATGTTATAAACATTATGCAATCATTTAAGTTAATAATGTCCATTTTATCGATATTTGGAACATGAGTCAAAAATGAAAACCTTAGAGTTACAAGTTGTTCACATGGTCAAAATTTCATTATATCCAGAATGATGTTCATTATTTAGATATCATATAAATCATATATATCCAGTATATACATGTATTTATAATAGTACATAACATTTTTGGGTAAGAAATGAAATGCATCGTTCATGGAGACGGTAAGCCGTACATACGCATGAACGCTACTTTCATTTCTATTTCTTATTTTAATGGAATTAAAACATGATGATACATAGTTATATTATAATTACAGTATAATATCATATAAAATATCATTAACTCCATCCTTTATACGTCCCACATATGGTATTAACGATTCATATCACATTGAGGGGGTGGTAGTCCGCACTTCCACAAATGAAATTATCGCGTTTAGCCATAATAGAAACCATTAAGTTATGATTAAAAGAAAAATAAATAAGAATTAAGAAAACATAAACATAATATATATCATTTATAAATACATTTCCATCATAATGGCCACCATGAGAGGTGGTAGGAGGTAATTGAACAATCATCGTTTCATGAGGTGTTAATTTTCCATCCACAGAAACATTATGTTCTTCACCCATTATATAAAGGTGTGTGTAAGTGTAGTTATAATCCATCTCATTCAAAAATCCTAGTATATTGAGGATACTGGTTTTGTTATAAAAGAAAGTAATAAAAAGAGTTTAGGGGTTAGAGAAGTAAACTAAAATAAATGATGTTAAGAGAAACGGTTACCTTTAATTTGGTAACTTCCATTGGGTTGAACCAAAAGGACTTCTTGAAGTGCCTTATTCCTAAGTTAAGGCTTCTAGGATAAGTATAGGGGTGTAGGGAGCTTAATTTGGAAGAGTTTGGACGAGACTAAAGGCTTGAGATGTGTGAGAAATTGGTTAGAAGTGGTCTACTTTTATAAGGTGGAGGAGGGGCTCTTTAGAAAAGTGTGAAAATATTATTTTATTATATAATTATATTCGGTTTCTAAAGGTCAAAAAATCATTAGGGTCGAAGATAAGATGACTCATGGTCTAAATAAAATCATCCAATAAGTATTGGACATGTTTTGGATATTATTTTAATATTTCTAATCTAATTTATTTAAATCATTTATTAATGATGTAAATACTGCATCATTATTTTCTCATAAATAATTTAATTTATTAGATGTCTAAAAATAATAATAAAAAATACCATGATGTAGGAAAACGTTTTATACTTCCAATGAATATTTATATTTAAAAATATTACTTATATAACACCATATAAAAATTAATTACTAAAATATTTTTGTTTATGTCAATTCTGCCTTTACTTTAAATTAATTAATCTAAAGTGTCATTATCATTCATAAGTAGCTTCATGGGGTCCCAAAATCGACCCAAGGATTCCCATGGTCTTCCATCACTCATAAAATAAGTTAGGACGCGTGTTAAGGTAATTTGTAATTATTAAAATATTCTTTTTACCTTGAATTACCCTATTTACCTTTAACCACGATAAATAAAAGTCAAAAGTTACTATTCATAAAAATTGTTTTCATCTTATTGAACCACATTTTACTTAATAAGGTTAACCGTGTCTCTTGTATTTTTGAAATTCAACTCACACAAGAGGTAAAATTAATTTTTTTGCAAATTTTCAAATACTCCTAGGAGGTGGGTAAAAGACGGTAAAAAGTTCAATAGAATTTTTATATATCTAAACTTATTATAAAATGACTCCAATGAATTATTTTAGACATATATAGGTATTATTTATCTATTTTTACCTAAAATAAATTTTAATAAAATAAATAATTATTTAAATAAAAAGTCAGTTTTAACCAATAACTTACTGTTTTCACTATTCATCAAAAATTGATGTTTCTCAGAGAAATACCAAAAATTCAGCCTAAGCTATATTTGATATTCAGAATTCAAAAATGATGTCTATTTTACCAAATTAATTACATATAAGTTGCACTAATTAATTTAAAATTAATTCCCACTGTCAAAACAAATAGTGTGTTTTTAAGCAAAAATATCTATCAAAACATTGACACGTGTTTATGTCCAATTTCATAGTGAAATTAATTATAATGACCTAAATTGTATTAAATGAAAAAAATATAATCTAATTATACTTCAAAACCAATCAAATTCATAATTTAACAGTATAAATGATTTTGATTAAAAATGTTGTTTTTAATTAAAATTTAGTATTTTTCACTATTCACCAAAATATGAAAATTATCAGAAAAATACCAAATATTTATCAAAACTAAATTTTAATCTCCCAATTCTAAAGAAGAAGTTCATTTTATCAAATTTAATATATAAAAGTGACAAATATTGTATTTAAAAAGGGTTCTACCTTAAAAGGCGGTAAAATTGCATTTTCTGAAAAATACTTCCTTTATCTAAAAAATTGAATTTGTCCTTATATTATGTCTAAGAAACACATAATATGGATGTTAAAATTATATTGAGTATATAAAATTCAATGTGCAGTTAATACTATTCATAACCTCTTTTGAACGGCTAGATTGGTAAGTTATGGTGCGCTTGAACTCGGTGTTTCGTGTAGTGCCAGTTATTGAATTACTTTGAAGAAATAACATATTATAAAATATTGGGGTGTTAAATTCTTCCCTACTTCAATAAATTGAATCCTATCAATTTGAAATTGTTCTTCGAAAATAGAAGGTTCAAAATATAAAATACCTTTGTGGGGAAACCCTCATTGGAAATTGGGTTAATAAAATTTAGTCTTAATAAGAGGAAAAGGGGAATGAAAAAGTCACCGCCAAATTATGATCTCGATTAGGAGAATATTGGTGGCAATTAGAGACACATAATTGGAGGAAAAATTTAAATATTTATAGGGAGTTATTGACGTCATCATTCACAAACAATTGTAGAATTGAGGGCCTCAAAGCCATCAATCTATGATGATTTAAAATATCATCGGTTCAAAAAAACATAAGGTATTATGATAACACATTTTTAGTTTTAAGATCCCTTACCTAAAGTTTAAAAATTAATTTTTCTTCATATAATAATAGAAATATATATATATATAATTGAGAAGTATAATTCTATCATTTAACTAATTTCTACCACAAACTCATCTTTCACTCTAAAAGATATTAGAACTAAAAAAATATTCTATTTAACCTATTCATATAGGGTTCAAAAATATGAATTTCAAATTCACCTATTAGACCCTTTAAAAAAAGAAACTACATTATACAATCCAGGGACTTCATGTAGTCCAGTGGTAGGTGATAAATCCCAATCGCACTATGGTTGTGGGTTTGATTCCCACAGCTTTGTCCGACGCGACAGGTTGTCACACGGTCTGCGTGTTGTCCTTTTTATAAAAATCCAAAAATAACCTTAACAATAGTATCTTAATCCATTCCATCATTTAGACTTATCCAAAATAAATATATCCAAGATCACAGTCCAAAATTTATAAGGATGTTAAACACAATGAAGATCCTTTTTCCACATAATAACATGTGAACACCATCATCATGTATTATTTTAAAACATAGTAACACCCTGAATTACCATAAAACCTTATTTATTACATTAATGATCCCTTAACCTTTATATAATACTAGATATATTCCTTATATCCAAAATTATTGAATATTACAACAATGATGAAATAAACAAACTATTAATCAGTTTCAAGGAAGTCAAGAATATCAAATATAATTTATCCAAATCAATCATCTCTTATTCAAAAATCAATACCTCGGTATCAGAACTATATTATGGTTTATCTTTCTCTCAACCATATATTTTCCAAAATTTTAACCTACAGTTGAGTAACTTTTCTTGGTTCTACACAATCTCAAATCCTTAATGAAATAGTGCTGCAGTACAATCCTTATATACTCTATAATTCTTATAATATGTACATCATTAATTCAATACTCAAATAACACAATATTTTAATAACAACGTAAGAAATATAATCATTCCTCTTCATCTTCGGTAGTATCATAACTTTAATATTATCCAATTGCAGTATTTGGGGTATACTATGATGATTTGCACATTGATTCGCGTAGTGTCCCAACTCCTTGCAGATGAATCATTATACATTGGAAACTTTTTTATTACCCTTCAAATCACGTACTTGGTTTCCATTTTCTCCACTCTTATAACAAACTCCCATTCCCTTCAAGCATTTACCAAGGTGATTCTTTCCACAGTTATCACATATGGGAAAATACTTCTTTCCCCTCTTCCCTTTATCCATCTTTCTCTCTTCCATCTTCTTGTTCTCTTGCTTCCTTTCAAATCCATAGGACTCATAGAATTCTTTACTTATCTTATTAACACATGATACTATTTCTTCATATGTTGAGAATACATGGGAGACTACTTCCCTTCTAAATGTTGGCTTAATATCATGAAAGATATGATCCTTCTTACCCTTTGGATCATATGTATTGTTGGAGTTCACATTCCTTCTACTAGGATCCATTTCAGTAAAATGGAATAAACTAGATTAGTTTATGAATCAAAATACATAATTCCAAAGTTGTAAAACACTTAACATAAATTGAACAGTTTGGGGATATAATCCATAATCATAAAAATGTTGTATTTGAGGAATTATATACTCATAAAACCTTCATAATGATTTGTAATGAAAATGAGAATTATCCTAAGCATATCCCCTGGGAGTGTTGTAACCAAGAGTGCAGCAAGGCCCATTATCGTGCACTAGTTCCCGTTCGAGTCTATCTCAAAGCGGTGTTTTTAGGTTTTACCCCTAGGTACATCTGTGCCAGAGCCACCTCTACCTGCTCGTATCTAGACATGGATGTATTTTCTTGGAAAACTCACAAAATATCTAAATTAGAAAAATTCTAGGAAGTTATTCTATATTAATCCTCAAATTTTGTCGTAGGGATATGTGTTCTAATCAGATTTTATCTAAATCTAGTTTCCAAGATTATTTCTAAACTTCCACTGATACTAACTGTAATTCCACAACCCTAGTTACCCAGAGTCGGTGAATTATTTTAATACATTGGCATGATTACAAGGAATCAAGTCCCAAAGGACCGATTGGTTTAGCAGTCTTGGAAAATATATTACATACATGAATGTTACATTACACTTTATAACATACAACACAACATAAATAATCTTTTATGAATGATGTTATTCACTTAGCTTAACCCTGCATATCAATCAGAATACACTTCTTGGAATCCTGGGAAAAATAAAACATAAAAAGGGGTGAGCTCAAATGCTCAGTAAGGGTAAGAAATACAGCGGAAGGTAACATAAATATTAAGCATGGTGAATAATTGAAACCACATGCCTTTACCAATAATAAACATGAATAATTTTATTTAAGGAATATGAGTTGAGTAAATAATTCCATAATAAAACATAATCATGGGTATTCTACTAGTCAAATGACTACATGAACGATCAATATTATATTCATAATGAGGGAATGAATAATAAAAGACTTTAATTTCTGTTTCAAGGCCTCATGCCAGGACCTATGGGCTAACTGTAACCGGACCCAAACCCGGAGAGCCTCTGTAACTGGAATCCATCCCAGAGAGCCTCTGTAACCGGACTCCAACCCAAAGAGCCTCTGTAACCGGACTCCAACCCAGAGACCCTCTGTAACCGGACTCCAACCCGGAGGGTCTACTGTAACTGAACCCCAACCCTAAGGGCTTACTTTTACCGGTCCCCAACCCATAACATACTAGTTTAATACATTCATCATAAGGAAAGGTTGAAATATAACATAAACATTCGTATTAAAACTAGCATATGAAATGTCAATACATTAACCAAAAACCATTAATGGTATAAAAATAGAACATCCATAGTCAATAATCTCATAACTCATTCAATACAATATGGAAGATTTTATTATAATAAATCATCATCAAATAAACTTAAAATCCATCAAAGGATGTTGACATAGATGAAATCAAAACCTTTTTTAGAGAAACATCTCTTTCTATTTTGAAATCATTTAAGAGTCTCATAATTATAAATAAAACATTTATTTTGAAAATATTCTTATAATATTTTAAGGTAATCTTCTAGGATTTTATAATGGTGGAAAATAGTCGCACCCTCCGTATAAGTTAAAAAAACATTCTTACCATAATTTTTTCGAAAAGGTTAAAAGTACCTTGTTTGGAAAACGACGGAAAGATTTCTTTCAAAACATTTTATAAAAAGTAAAACAAGGGTATAAATGACTTTAACCCATAGTATAGTGAATAGTAAAAATGTTTTGGAATACATTTTTAAGAAATAATTATGTGGATGATAAAGAGGTCCGAAGAGATAATTACATATAAACAACCTCGGATAATGAAGAGACTGTGAAATTAACCCTTACCTCATTTAATCAATGATTTATGATGAATAATAGTCAATAACCACCAAATGAATCACATAATATCATAAATATAAATAGAATCTTGATAATATATATCAAAGGGCAGTAAAAAATACGCCACATGCAATAAATAAGAGGTGAACAATTGAAATTTCACAGAATATAAAGTGAGATAAGAAACCCCTTACCTCATGTCTGACTTTACCCTTTCATTCTTTAATATCCTGAATAATAAACTAAAGTTAATTTCTACTTTCTTAAGAACCTTCTTCAAGTTTATTATTCCTTTTATATCACTTATTACCATGTTATAAACATTATGTAATCATTTAAGTTAATAACATTCGTTTTGTCGATATTTGGCGCTTGAGTAAAAAATGAACACCTTATTGTTACAAGTTGTTCACATGGTAAAAATTTCATTATATCCATAATTATATTCATGATTTATTTATCACATATATCTAGTATATAATGTATTTATAATATTACATATCATTTTGAGGTAAGAAATGAAATCCACCATTCATAGAGACGGTAAGTCGTACGTACGTATCAACACTACTTTCATTTTTATTTCTTATTTTAACGGAATTAAAACATAATTATAAATAGGTATATTATAATTCCAGTATAATATCATGTATAATATCATTAACTCAATCCTTTATACATCCCACATATGGTATTACTGAGTCATATCACTTTGAGGGGGCGGTAGTCTGCACATCCTCAAATGCAATTATCGTGTTTACCCATAATGGAAACTATTAAGGTATGCTATAAAAGAAAAAATCAGAATCATGAAAAAAACAAAAACATAATATATATCATATATAAATAGAGTTCCATCATAATGGCCACCATGAGAGTCGGTAGGAGGTAATTGAACAAACATCATTTCGTGAGGCGTTAGTTCTCCATCCAAAAAAAACATTATGTTCTTCACCCATTAGATGGAGGTGTGTGTAAGTGTAGTGAAAATATTTCTCATAAAAACATCCTAGTATATTGAGGATACTGGTGTTGTTATAAAACAAAATAATAAAAAGAGTTTCGGGGTTGGAGAAGTAAAATAAAAGAAAAGAAGTTAAGAGAAATAGTTTCCTTTAACTTGGGTAACTTCCTTTGGTGTGAACCAAAAAAACTTCTTGAAGTGACTTCTTCCTAAGTTAAGGATTTTAGGATGAGGATAGGGATATAGGGCACTTAATTTGGCAGAGTTTGGATGAGACTAAAGGCTTGAGAGGTATGAGGAATTGGTTAGAAGTGGTCTCCTTTTATAAGGGGGAGGAGGGGCACTTTAGGAAAGTGTGAAAATATTATTTTATTATATAATGATATTTGGTTTATAAACATCCAAAAATCATTAGGGTCTAAGATATAATGACTCATGCTCGAAATAAAATCATCCAATAATAATTGGACATGTTTTGGATATTATTATAATATTTATAATCAAATTTTTTAAATCATTTATTAATAAGGTAATACTACATTATTATTGTGTCATAAATAATTTAATTTATTCGATATCTAAAAATTATAAAAAAAAACCATGATTTAGGAAATATTTTTATCTTTCCAATGAATATATATAGTCAAAAATATTACTTATATAACACCATATATAAATTAATTACTAAAAGATTTTTGTTTATGTCAATTTTGCCTTTACTTTAAATTAATTAATCTAAAGTGTCATTATCTTTCATAAGTGGCTCCATGGGGTCCCAAAATCGACTCAAGGATGCTCATGGTCGGCCATTACTCATAAAATAAGGTTAGGAAATGTGTTTAGTTATTTTGGAATTATTACAATATTTGTTTTACCTTGAATTATTCTATTTACCTTTAACCGCGGTAAATAAAAGTCAAAAGTTACTATTCACCAAAAATTATTTTTCATATTATTGAACCATAATTTACTTACTAAGGTTAACCGTTTCTCTTTTATTTTTGAAATTAAACTCACAGAAGTGGTAAAATTATGTTTTATGCAAATTTGCAAATACTCCTAGAAGGTGGGTAAAAGACGGTAAAAAGTTCAATAAAATTTTTATATATCTAAACCTATTATAAAATGACTCCAATGAATTATTTTGGACATATATAGGTATTATGTATCTATTTTTACCTAAAATAAATTTAAATGAAAAAAATAATTATTTAAATAAAAAGTCGATTTTAACCAATAACTTAGTGTTTTTCACTATTCATCAAAAATTGATGTTTCTCAGAAAAATACCAAAAATTCAGCCTAATATATATTTGATATTCTGAATTAAAAAATGATGTGTATTTTACCAAATTCAAAACATATAACTTTCATTAATTAATTTAAAATTAATTCCTGTTTTCAAAACAAATATTGTGTTTTTAAGCAACAATATCTATCAAAATATTGACACTTGTTTATGTCCAATTTCATAGTGAAATTAATTATAATGAACAAAATTGTATTAAATGATAAAAATATAATCTAATTATATTTAAAAACCAATCAAATTCATAAATTAACAATATAAATTATTTTGATTAAAAAAGTTGTTTTTAATTCAAATTTAATATTTTTCACTATTCACCAAAATATGAAAATTATCAGAAAAATACCAAATATATATCAAAACTAAATTTTTATCTCCCGATTCTAAAGAACAAGTTTATTTTTTCAAATTTTATATATAAAAGTGTCAAATATTGGATTTAAAAAGGGTTCTCCCTCAAAAGGTGGTAAAATTGCATTTACTAAAAAATACTTCCTTTATCTAAAAAATTGAATTTTATCTTATATTATGTCTAAGAAACACATTATATGGATTTAAAAAGTATATGGAGTATATAAAATTCAAAAATGCAGTTAAGTATAATTTGGATAGAGTCTGAAGGGGTTCACTAAAGCCTCTGAGCGGCATCTCACCCTCTGGCTGTGGCTAGGGTTTTCTTAGGTTTTGTTTCCCCTTCCCTCTTTGGTTAGTTCAGGTCTCAATTCATCCTCTTCTGGGTTGGCACCGCCTTGGTGTGGATTGGTATCGGCACGGTGCAGCGAGGCAATGGCGATGTTCGGCGGTGTTTTTCCTTCAATGGGGTTCAGCGACACTTCAGTTTCCCATGGCTCGGCATGGCCCGTCATGCTAGGTCTGTCGTGGATCGGTGTCTTCGGCTTCTGCTCAGTGTGGTTTGGTAAAGGCGGGGTGTGGTGGAGCTTCGGTGAGGTTCATTTTCACTACACTTGGTCATGGATCGGCACTGTATCGGCTTCTTCTCGGCTCGCCGTGGCATGTCGTGGCTTCGACCTTCTTGGACAAGCACTTCTCGGCTGAGACAACTTGCTTTCGGTGAGGCCGGGTTCTCCGATGTGTGGTCCGATGTGGCTGGTCTCGCCGTTCGGGTTGGCGCGTCCAAGTTTCGCCTTTGTCATGATTCCAGTGGCTTGAAGATGGATCTGGATTGACTCGAAGGGGGAGGGTCCTCCTTTGGTGGTCTTGTTTGGTTTTAGCAGGTTTTTGGTTTGGTAATGCTTGTGTTAATTTCGTTATGGCGTGCTATTTGTGATCTGTAGGTTCCCCTGGTAATCTTATCGGAGTTGTTAATCTTATTAGAGTGGTATTTTCTTTGCTTGAATTGTTTTTTGTTCGAAGGAGGGAAGTTGGTGATCCAGATGACTTCATGAACAGTCTTCAGAGGAGGTTTTAGAGCTAGAGATTCATCTTTGCAGAGTTTTTTGGATTTGGTTGGTTGAGAGGGTATGGCGTCATCCATCGGATTGGGCCTGAGCTAGACGCAGGACACTTGCTTGCCGATTAACCTTGCAATGGTGGAGAGTTTCTTCATTTTCAAATGCTGGGGAGGAGCAGTTCAATGATGTCTTTCTGGGTTTTATTCTTTTTATCCTTTGAGTGTGTTGTCTCATGTCCATGATGTCTTTGGGTTTCCACCCCCTTCATCCCTTAAAAGGGGGCTTTATATTATAATAAAAAATTTGAAGGCCTTCGGGCTGTTGGATTGATGTAAAATGCAGTTAATACTATTCATAACCTATTTTGAGCGGCTAGATTGGTAAGTCATGGTGCGCTTGAACTCGGTGTTGCATGTAGTGCAAGTTATTGAATTACTTTGATGAAATAACGTACTATGAAATCTTGGGGTGTTACAACTTATCCTCATTGGCCTCACTGGGTGGAAGCCCACTAGCCAAGGCATTAACTATATGTAGATACACAATTTAGTACTTAGTATAATGTAGTGTAGTACTCTTCTATATTACCCATATAACCACTGAAGTTTTCCATGTTAAACAATTCAAATATCATTCCCATAATCACCGCTAACAATTATCCAACCTCAAAAATTATGTAAATAATTCCAACGTATAACCAAATATATAAAATAATGAAGCAACCAAAATAATTAATGATTTAAACCACACTAAAAAAATCATTTATTGATCACAAAAAAAATCAAAATTGTGAAATACATTACATAAAAATCATATATCTTTTAAAACACTTCATATAAATCCATTGAAACTAATGAAAGTCTCAGAAAATTTACAAAAACACCCTATGAGGATGAAATAAAAATTTATAAATATAAAACCTAAATAAAATTGAAGTGAAAATGTTATCAATCACATAATTAAATAATCCATAAAAAATTATAATGATTTCAATGAAAATTGATATGGGAAATTACATAATATAAATTAGACTTTCAATGTATAAAAACCATGAGTAAATTAATGAAATGATATTAAAAAAGAATCAATTACCTATCACCAATTAGATAGATCCCCCCATTGAATAATAATGTTTTCAGGATAAATATACCCCTCACAATCCTAAGAAACAAAAATCTCCATGATTAACCCAACACTAAGTTCATATTTTTCCACTATGGCTTGTTAGGGATAGAAGAGTGGACAGACAAAGAAGAAGAAGTGTAACAGAGAAAAAAACCCTTAGTGGTTGAATGGATTGGTAAAAACATATTCACACACATAGGAAAGAGGGATAATCAAGGGAATGAGACCTAATTTTAATGCCCAATTTGAAACTTTGTGGAATAAATATTTCTTTGGTTCGTTGATTTCAATATTTAATGACAAAATTAATGAATAAAATGTGATTCTGTTTGAGTTATTATACCTTCTCATTTTTCTCTACCTATGTTGTTGATTTACACTCTCCCTCCACTAAGTTTAGTTTATATATAATGTGATATGCTAGTATGAGTGGTGAATTACTAGTAATTTTTAGAATATGTTTGAAGGAACTGATCCTTTATGGAATTTTCTTAGGAACACTAAAATGTGATTGGTATTTTCCTAAGTTGTTTAGTATGTGTGAAATCCCAAGACCCGAACTTCCAGATATGATGTTAAAAGAATATTGTATATATTTTTTTTATAAAAAGTAACTAAAAAATCTGTAGTCCTTTACAAAACTGAGGATATTTTCCAATCTAGGTTTTGGAGGATTAGGAAAATCCTTACATCATATTAGATATTTATAAAAATTATCGAAAAATATTTATTTTAATTCTGTAATGCTAACTCCTTAAATTAAACCAAAAACATTTCTAATATCTACTGAACATGTGAAAATCATTTTAAAATATAGGGTGAGTATAAAATTTCTCATTAAGGGATTTCAAAACTAGTGAAAAATCCTTTAATAAATTCTTTTAAAATCATTTCTATTTATGTCAAATAAAAGACACTTGATATAATAAATATAATTTCTCAAAATACTAATCTAGGGTTTTCCTGAAAAAATAAATTGGAAAATACTTTTCAAAAACCATTAAATGATGTATCATATTGAAATAACGGTTAATTTCAAAATATGTAACATTTGAAATAAAATTGTATTTCTCATTTAAAATATTTTGAAAATAATAACCTTTTATGGATCAAAATGATACTTGGAAATCCTTATAAAATTTATGAGTCCACTAGTATTATCACCATTAGGAAAACATCCAATTGAGTTCTTTGTTCATTCAACATTCCTCATTATCTCATTTGATACCTAAGTTCCAAGTTTTATTTTAAGAAATAATTTTTATCAGGCCTACCTTTCTCATTTATAATCAATTAAAAACATTCCAAAACATATATAAATAATTTCCTATAAAAAAATTTCATGCAATAAACATTAGAAAAATATATCATTCAAAAATACCATAAGGATTAGGTGAAATCCATATTTTAAAAGAAACCTACACATTCAAAGGAAACATTTATAAACCCCTTGAAACTAAATTTAAATGTTTTTATTAACATGCATGGAATGTAAATGGAAATTATAGTGTATGGACATAAATATTACTATAAATGACATTTATTGAAAAAAAAGATCATTTTACACATAAAATAATGGACTTTATAATTTAAAAAATCATACAAATTTTGAAAACACACTTCCCTTTAAAAATAATTACTAATCTTGAAAATGGAATTTTTTGTATGAATTGACAATAAATTTATACTCCTCTACGTATAGGTTTTAATAAAAATAAATCTATATTAAGAAAAAGGTATTTTAATTAAACATAAAAATTAAATTTATAAAAACAAATCACTATTATAAAAGGGTTTTTCTAAAAATATACAAGGAGTATAAATTTGGTAAAATTAGATTTTCCCTTTCAAAATAGAAGTTTGAAAATTTATATCACCCTTATATAAAATCAAAATAAAATTAAATCTTTTCTTGTAAAATAATGTTTCTAAAAATGAATCCCTTACAAAAAAAGGGTTTTGGAAAATAAAATATGTACATATGGAAAAATAAAATTCTATTAAAATTTAATATTGAAAATATAGTTCCCTTACCTTCTAATTTTGCAGAAAATTTTTAAGGCTAACGGATTGTCTCCTCTCACATTGAAAACTAGAAAAGTATAACTAGGTTTCTAAATGGTTTTCATATATTTTTTAACTTCTTATGGAAAGATTATATAGGCACATTTCTACTATTCAAATGAAAATAAAATAATAGTTCATTTATTTTATATTAATGTTTGTGTGTGTGTGTATCTTCTTATTTATAGTCTAGTTGTATGCATCCACTAAAGTAGATAATTAGGATCTAAATAGATCTTAAAATCCATACAATAAGGTTATAATAGAGAATATATATATATATACTTATTCAATGAAACAAGCACATCCTGACTAACATAGAATTTTTCACCGAACTACAAATAATCCTTGGAATTAAATATATTTGTTACAGGTGTTTATATTTATCTTTATAACTCATTTTAATCATTTCCACTTGCATGTTCATTTCATATTATTTAAATTCAATAATATTAACCTATATATTTAGTTATTCTAATTGGATTTTTAAGCTTCTTCAAGAATATTCCTCGAGTATGAAAAAAATAATGGTATTTTTGACACTCCAAAAAAAAATTATTTCATTTTGATAGGATGATGTCAAGAAGACTAATTTGATGATTTCAATGATATATATTGAAATAACAATAATGAAAGGGGTTACGATAAATAATATAGGTTGAGATATAAACACTTGAAGTGAAATCTCACTATTTTTTTTTGATCGAAGCATTACTCAGTTGTAATCGAATGAGAATTACAATGGTGGTTTAGGGTGGAATTAAGCTAAGTTGTATGATTTCTATGGTTGAAGAAAATGTTGGGAGTAGAGGAAATATTTCATTTATGGTTACTCTAGTTTAGGCTTGAGGTAGAAGAGGATGATTGATTGAATAAGAGGGTTTTCATTTATTCAATCGAACGGTGGTGATATATAGATATGTTTTTTAACATATGAACAATACTCACATTGTATCAATCCCACAATGGATATTTTCTATGTTGAGAACTTACAAATTAATTAATTTCTTCCAAATTATTTTGTGCCAAGGAACCAAGTAATATCAACCCATAAACACTACTCATACATGCCACACGGGCCACGCCTCTGTGCGCTGGCCCACTGACATACCTACCGGTAATATGAGCCCACCTAAGTGTGCTAGGTGGGCTCAATTCTAGACCATGGAGTGTTCTTGTGGATTTTATGCATACTCAAATACTCACCTACCACCACAGATGACCATGTTAACTTGATTTCCCACCTAAGTAGTGGTGCACAGTTCTTTGGCTAACTAATGGTTGCCCCATTTTTTATAACAAATTAAAATTTTAAACTACTTAAAAATAATTAAAATACAAACAAAATATTTTTTTCATTGTTTTATAATTACATATACTTCCTTAAACATGTATTTATCTTTAAACTTCTCATAGTTATATTAAGTTACATATTCTTTATTTACTAAATTATTAATACTAAATGTATTGATTTTAATACATATGTCATTGTTTATTAAAATTTTAAAATTAATTTAATATTTTAATACTCTTTTATGTATAATACTAATACTAAAAATTTATCTAATTCTTATAAATGTTTTATTTATTTTAAAAATAATATGTTGTATAAAGGTATCATTATTAAAAACATAAAATTTAAAAACTATATAAAAAAGATATTTTAAACATATTATAATCATTTTCATTTTAAGTTATCCTTTATTAAAAGATTTTAATTTATGAAATAATTTCAAAATGGGATTGATAATTAATTTTATAAATAATAATGTATATTTAGAAAAAGGTATCATGTTTTTTAAAATATTAAATAAAAATATATTTTTCCTTTTTCAATTTATAATATTTAGAATAAAAATTATTATATATACATTTAGAAAGTAAAATAATATTTTTTGGAGAATAAAAAATATATATTTTTATAATTTTAATATTATTTTATAACCAAAACATATTTTTATTAAATAGAATTATTTTTCTCATAAAAATAAAACATACCTTAATTTTTTTAAAATAAAAAACAATCAAATTTCATAAAAAAATAATAAAAAAATTATCCTTAAATTCTTGGAATTTTTCATGCCCCCAAAATTGTTTTTACCTTGAATTCTTAAATTATTAAGTATTTCATATTCCAATATTATAAATTTAAACTTCCAATTCCCATGTTTTAAATAAAACTATGCTAATAAAAACAAAAAAATAGTTTGTACCTCTATCATGGTATCCACCTAATTTAATTTTCATTTTGTTCACATTGATAGAAGGTCCAAACATCACAAAAATTATTTAGAGCATCTTTAAAGTCCCTTGCTTTGTTTTTTCAAAATCACCTCATTCAATTTGGATCATGTTTATGTTTGAAATTTTGAAAAAACCTTTTTAATAGAATATAATTTTAAAAAATCCAATAAAACCTGATTTTTATAAAACACTTAGAGTAAGTTTATTTGGAAAACGTTAATAAAGGATCCTTTAAAAATTACAAAATTATGAAACAAAATATTAGAAGTTAATACCAAATATAAATAGGTTGTACGATAGTCTCCTTTTTTTTAGTTGTACCAATATCATAGTACGATTCAAATTCGTATGATAGGGTAAAATATTTGGAAATTCCTTCATGATATTTCCCTAGTTGGAAAATATGATAATTTTGGGAATTTAGGATTTGATTAAAAACAATAAATGAATCATGGTGGTATCGAGTTGTAGAGGAGGTGTTTTATATTTCATAAAAATACTTTCAAAAGAGTTTTATGTTATTAAAATTTTCAAAAATATAAGGGCAAGTCTTTGTAATAAAAATTGTAATTAGGTCATCCAGAAGAGATAAAACTATTTTTTGTTATGGCCCCCATCCTCTTTGTAAATGATTTCCTTGATCTAAATAAATTAAGAAACCTTTATTTTATTAAAATAAAATACATAGAAATATATCATATTCTCAATAAAACATCCTAATCTCAATGTTTGACTAAACCATAACTCTAATACCAAATATGTCATCCTAAGACCCACACTTCGGGATCTGGTGTTAAAAACATGCTATATATTTTTTTATAAAATGTAATTGAAAAATATACTTCCCTTTACACAATCAAATATCTTTTCTACTCTATGTTTTTGAGGATTAGGAAAATCCTTATATCATATCATAGATTCATTCAAATTATCTACAGAAATTTATTTCACTTAACTCATGATATCTCCTTAAACAAAACTAAACACCTTTGGAATGTCTAATGATCTTGTAAATTAATTTTAAAACATAGGGTGTGCATAAAATTTCTAATTAAGGGATTTTAAAACCTATAAAAAAATATTTTTATAAATACTATTTAAAAAATATTTTTAAATAATTTTTTATTATATAAACTACAAAAGAATTTATATAATAAATATATTTTCTCAAAATAATATTCCAGGTTTTTCATGAAAAATATATTGTAAAATACTTTTCAAAAACCTTTAAAATATATATAATTTTGAAAACACATTTCATTTTAAAATAAGGAACCTTTGAAATAAACATGTATTTCTCCTATAATATATTTTTAAAATAATAATATTGTACTGATTAAAATGGTACTTGGAAAAACTTAATAAATCCATGAGGCCCCTAGTAGTATCACCTTTAGGAAAATGTCCCATTGAGGTATTGGGTTCATTCCAAATTCCTCATTATCTAATTTTATGCCTAAGTATCAATTTTTATTTTAAGAAATCATTTTTTCTAGGCCTTACTTTATCATTTTTAATCCAATAAAAACATTTCAAAACTTAAATAAATTATTTATAAGATGAAAATTAATTTTTATATTCTAAAGATTAGAAAAATATGTCTTCCAGAAATACCATATAGATTAGGTAAAATCCATATTTTAAAATAAATACATACATTCAAATAAAATATTTATATACACCTTGAAAGATAAATTTAAATTCATTTATTAATATGTATAAAATGTAAATAAAAAATATATTTTATGGATATTACTATTATCATGAAGGAAATTTATTGAAATAAAACAACATTTTATACATAAAATGATAGAATTTATCATTAAAATATCATAATTGAAATAGAAAACACACTTCCCTTTGCAAATAACTTTCTAATCTTGAAAATAAAAAAATTTATAGAAAATTGAAAATAAATTAATACTCCTTTGCATAGTGGTTTTAATAAAAATAAATATCCCTTAAAACATTGGTTTTTTAAAAATAATCATGTATAAGAAATTTAAAAAAATTACTCTTATAGAAGGTTTTTTTTTTGAAAATATACATGGAATATAAATTTGGGAAGAGTAAAATTTCCCTTACAAAATAGAAATTTTAACATTAAAATCACCCTTACATGAAATAATAATAAAATTGAAGCTTTGTTTATAAAATAATGTTTTTAAAAATAATCCCCTTGCATAAAAAGGGTTTTAGAAAATAAATTACAAATATTTGGAAAAAAAATTCCCTTAAAATATATGATTGAAAATATAATTCCCTTACCTTATAATTTTTCTGAAAAAATTTTAAGGTAGACTCATTTTTTCCTCTCACAGTCCAAACAGGAAATGTACAACCAAGTTTATAAAATGTCTTTAATATATTTTGTAGCTTCTTTTGGGAATATTATATAGACAACTTTTTACTATTCAAATGAAATTAAAATAATAGTTCATTTTTTTATATTTATTTTTATGTATACATATATATATCTTTTTATTTACAGTCTGGTCATAAATAGCCACTGAAGTAGATAATTCAGATCAATAGAGAACTTACGAATATATATTTGAAGATTATGAAGGTCCTAACATGACTAAATTTCTAAGAAAGCGGAGTTTGTTTTTTTAATTTTTATAGATAATATATATATAATTAAATATAAGAAACTGAAAAATCCATAATAACTCATAAATCTAGTTGAACTATAGAGAATACTTGGAATTAAATATGATCATTATGGGTTTTTATATTTATCTATATAACTCATTGTAATGGGTTCTACTAGCATGTTCATGTCATCTAATTTAAAATCAATTAAAATAACCTATATATATAGTTATTCCAATCGGTTCCTTAGGATTCTTCAAGAATCTTCCTTGAGTATAAAAAAATATATAGTAATTTTTAATATTTCAAAAAGAAAATGATTTTGTTTTGAGAGGATGGTGTCGACAATATTTATTAGAGTATTTAATTTCTATATATGGAAATAAAAATAGTGAAAGGGATTTCAATGAATAATATAGGACGAGAGATATTTACATGAAGTGGAACTTCACATTTTTTTCAATGGATCACCGTATTGTCATTGAAGGAGGAAGAAAATGGCGGTTTAGGGTGGTGTTGAGTTGGATCTTATGGTCTCTATGGTTGAAGGTGGTGTTGGGAGGGGAGTAAAGGCATTTTTGAGGGTTTTTCTAGGTCATAATCAATGTAGAAGATAATAATCAAGTGAATCAGAAAACTGTTGTTGATTCAATCAGATGGTGGTGATATATGCTTATGATTTTTAATAGGTGAATAGTACATATATTGTTGTGATCCCAAATCAGATATTTTCCCAATTGAACACTTCTATATTAATTAACTTCATCCATAAGTTGTATTTCAGAGTCCCTGGGGTAATAGAACCTAGACACGGAATTCACACATGCAACTCGTGTCACGCCTCCACATGTTGGCCCACAGGCATACCTATCGATGTTATAAGGCCACTCGAGCACGTTATATGGGATCAATTATAACCCATGGACTATTATTATGGGTGTTATGTGTTCTTAAATACACACCTTCTACCATGGATTCCAAGTTGGCCTATATGAAAACCAAATTAGTGGTGCATGGGTCCTTAGACAACCAATGGTTAGCCCATTTTTTATATTACTATGTAAAATTTTAAATTTCTTAAAAATAATTAAAACATAAAGTAAAGATTTTTTTTATTATTTTATAATTAAATGTAATTCATTCGAAAATATTTATCTTCAAAATTAAAATAGTTTTATTAATTAATTTATTCATTTTAATAAAAATATTAATACTATATATATTAATTTTAAAACAAATGACATTTTTTATTACAATTTTAAAATAAATTTAATATTTTAATACACTTTAATTTAAAATACTATTATTAAAATTTAACTAATGATCTTAAATTTTTTTTCCTTGAAAAATAATAAGTTATTTAAATTTAATAGTATTATAAACATAAAATTTGAAAACTATATAAAACATTATTTTAAAAAAATTATATTCATTTTCATTTTAGATTCGCCTTTATTAATAAATGATTTCAAAAAGGGATTAATAATTAATTTTATAAGTGATGATGTATATTTAGAATAAAGGGATTATATATTTTTAAAAAATTTATAAAAATATATTTTAGCTTGTTAAATTTCTGACATTTACTAAAATGTTATTGTATTTACATTTAAAAAATAAAATATTATTTCTTGGAAAATAAAAAAAATCATTTGTTTTTTATAATCAGAATATATATTTATAACATAAAATTATTTTCATTAAATAAAATTATTTTGTTTCATAAAAATAAAACATACCTTAATTTTTTTAAAATATTAAAAAATCCATTTTAATAAAATTTATTTAAATGAAAATTTATGATTAAATTATTGGAATGTTATAGGAGGATTTTATTGTTTATGTTTTATTGACACTAATTCACATGATTGGTAAGGAGGTCTAGTCAAGAAGTTATAACTAGTAGATAAAATAATAAAATATCTTTCAACCAAGGTTTTATTGATGAAACGATAATGTGTTTTTTCTATTTATCAATTAATATGAAGAATAGTTATTGTTTTAAATACTATATAGTGAAAAAATCATTTTCAAGGGTATGTGGTATGTATTACTCTCCCAAAAATTGTACTAACCAATGTATCAAAGTGAAAGGAACTGAGAATTTTTTAGTAGCCTTTCAAAAAAAGTAGTTTCAGGAGTCTTTTTAAAGATTGGGGGAACTTTCAAAAGACCAATATTGATTTTGGAATCAATAAAATCATGTTATATCACACTAATGGAATCAATAACAAGAATCTCTACCCTCCCATAAACTATACAACCAAACCTTTGAGTTACTAACATCTATATATAGTGTCACTTTAAAAAAATAGAAATAGATATCAATAATCACATAAAGATTGAAATAACATATATTTTATGTCATAAACATATATATCTAGTAAAATGCAATAATTTATAGATAATGAGTTTAATTACATAACTCCGCTACTAAATCCAAATTCAATACACATCACTACCCCCAAAAACTAATATCCTCTCCATCTCCATCTCGATCTCCACTACCTCTTCTTGGAACATATATGAAAAATTTCTGGAAAATTAAATAGTGATGTATATTCAAATTTCAACTTTAAACCAATAATTTTTTTTGTATTGAATGATTATGAAATTGTATTATTTACCTAATGACTCAAACCATCCATCGATACAATGTCACCAGGGATACGTCTAGTCATTTTTTGATAAAATTCAACCAATGCTTTCTACAAATCAATGACATTCACATCCTATAGTTGTATATGAGTCCCTTATTGCTGTATTTTCTCCCCTACTAATAAATTGTGTTTTTATTACATGAAATTACCTTCGTGTATATATAGGTATAGGGTAACTAAAACTGGGAGTATATGTTGTTGTAACCCCCGATAACCTGCCAAAGACCTCAAATGGTAATCTTCCTAAACTCATCCCATGCATGTGACCATGATGTTCCTTCTAAAGTACTTGATCAGCTAGATCATCCTATGAGATCGATAAGGACTATGTGGAATTAGTATCCCATTAGTATTTTTTTACATATAAATCAAATATCAGTCAAATTTAAAGTAATTCATATTAACAAAGTGACAAATAAATATAATGTTTGATCCTAGGAAAGAGGTAAAATATTATTTAAAACACTATTTATCAAAATATGTTTATATTTATCATTTATATCTAAATTTTTAACAAATAAAGTTTTTTTTAATATGACACATATTATTTATTAACTATGGTTTTTTGATCATAAATGAAAATTTTCATTGATATCTTTGGTTTTATAAGTTATTACCATGTTGGAAATTATTGTGTGAATCTTTACAATAAAAAAGGAATCAATGACCTAAGTTCTTTGAAAATATAATTTATATAAATCCCATTCTAATTCATATGAACATCTAACCAAAGTTCCATCTGAGAGACTTAGTTACCTAAATTATTATTCTATATTAAATAGAGACAAATAATAAATTCAATATATGAAATAGATAATATTATCATATAAATATTTATTCTAATGAAAATATTACCATAGTGGGTCTATTTCATGGAAAAACTCATTGAACTGACAATGTGTAGGGTGATTTGTTTCACTCAACTTGAAACATTTTTTCTTAAAAATTATTGAAATAAATAATAAGTAATTTAATAATAATTTATAAAATTTAATACCATTTTCATATTAATGTACATATGTGAAATGATATTAATATAAAAATATATTCTTCAATACCATGTGTTTCTCATAGAGATAGATATGAACAAACACTTTCCACTACTCTCTAGGTACCCCTTTAAGTACCATATCATACTATTATTGAGTTGTCAATTATGTATAATTTAATTCATTCCACAATCACTATTTAAAATCAATCCATTTTTTACCAAAATTTTTCATCATCCACTTTCTTGAAATAAGATCAGAAATGGTACATTGGAACAAAATTTGTACAGAGAGATTAATTTTTAAAATATTAAAGATTAATTAAATAATTAAATTAAATTGAGATATAATGTATTAATATTACCTTTATATATGAATCAAAAACTTCATTCATCCAAGCTTTAGGCATATGCCTCCAATCATAACGTGTAATCAGAAGGGTAATCATCTCAACCACCAAAAACTCTAGAATCTTGCCTAATATTCCCACATCATTGTCTTTGGGGACCCCATAACAATAAAAGGGTACAACTATATTCAATATATTATAATTCTACACACCTTAACTATTAATATTTATATCGTTTGTAACATTTTTTCTATTTTTTTTGAAAAAAATATTTATTAGTATAAAAAGTAATGTAAATTTATTCACGTTAAAATTTGTACCTATAATTATCAACCACTAATATCCACATGAAAAAATAAGATTGACCCCATGTTCCCTCATTGTAGATTTATCATGTTCTAAACCTACTAAATTATGAGTTCATGTTCCATATGATGATTGGAGGGAGATAGAGGTTGTGGAAGATGTTAATGGTTTAGAGACAAAGAGAATCCTAGATGCTATAGGGAGAGTGCGAGAGGGGTCATCAAGAAACACTGATGGTGTATGTATAATCCAAGTAAAGTTAACTTAGAGCTTATTAATCTGACCTTCCTCATGATTCCATAATCATGAAAATTTTATTTAAAGTTTCATATAACATATTATTTAAATTAATCTTTTCAAAAACATAAATAATCTTCATTTAGAATTTAATAGCATTCCATTCCATCACATTTATTTAATGATCATTTAATATCATCTTATAAAAACTTATAGACATTAATTAAGATTCATATGTTATAAAATGTTCTAAATGTCATTCTAGGTTTTCTTTGGAAAAAAATAATAAAATAAAATTCAATCAAAATCTTTACATTTTTCTAATAATATATTACACAAGAATGAATTTATAAATGAGTTAATAAGAATATATTTGTGTATGAATAAAATTCAAACACTAATTGGAAATTTATTATAGAAAATAATTCATATTATGATTTAATTATATATTTTTTCACAACACACAATAATCTAAAAAAATACTCAAGTTTCTCTATAAAAAAAATATTGCATATTTTAATTGATTTAGTAAGTTATGCTTTCCATAAGAATTACACTCATAATAGTTATAAACTAATTACAGAAATTATCATATATGATGAATTAATTGAGTATGTTTTTCATAACACACCTCAAAATACCAAAACCAATTAGTCAACATGATTTATTAAAAAAATAATGTGAAGAATTTTAATTGATAAGTGATTTAATATGGGAAATATAATTACCTACTAAAATTTATGTGGTGGTATTCTCAATGATGTTAGGGGGAGGAGGGAAAATTATTGGGTAACGATAGGTGGTCAAGGGCTTCATAGGAAGAAAGGGGAAAATCATCGCATTAGAAAGGGAAAAATAGGAGTGATTGGAATGATGATTGGGGGATAGGGGGCCAAAGGAACAGAATAACAGAAGGTGATGGGGGCTATAAAGGGGTAAGGGTAGTGATGGTGACTACAAGGTTGGTGATGAGGGTGATGGGGGCAGTGGAAATGGTGAGAGTGGAAACAATAAGGGACGGATCAGCAATGATGAGGGGGATGGCATGGATGTGGGGGGAAAGTGGGGAGATGGATCCGGGGAGATAAGAATAATGTTTCTTATAGTTTTACTAAATATTTAGTGGTAGTTTTTTAAAAAAATCCTATAAAATTTTTAAATTTTAATTTGCAGTGGTTTTTCAAATAGACCCTAAATAAACATCATTAAAACCTAAATTTTCTTGTACTTTGCAGCATCAATGATTTTTATCATCATTATAAAAATTGTTTTATGCTTTACTTCATTTATAAGATTTCATGTTTTATTCAAAAAAACATCATTCCTTTTATTCTAGTTTTTTCATAAAGGTATTTAAATAGAATGAATATTTTGATACGTAGAAATGTTTTTCTTATTGGTGTAATGGTTTTTTTAATAAGTATGATGATGTAAATATAATAACTCATGTGTTATTATTGTGTTATGGTTTTTGGGAATTTTTTATGATGAAGAGTGAGTCTTATATAGATCATGATTAACCTGATATAGCTTATGATGATGGGTGATCCTAATATAGCTTCCTAATGTATTAGGTAAAGGGATAGAGTTAATCGGATATTGGTTTCTCCTAATAGATTATTAGAATTTACAGAGTAGGTTATTCCATTTGTACGATTGATTATAAGAGTTATATAAAAATTATATACCAATTATTCTATATGATTTATCTATGCTTGATATAGGTTTTATTATTTTACAGGCTAATCTACTGAGATTAATATTAAATGGAATTTAATGACACTTCATAATAGAGAAATGTATAACTTTTAAAAAAAAGAATCATTTTTTCATGATTGAAAAGAAACCTTTATGAGTTTTATTTTACCTTTATTTATTATGAATTTTTTTATGAAAATATTTTGGTAGAGGAGTTGATTTCTTGGGTTATAAAATGTGTATTTTTATCTAAAAGTTTATTTTGAAAAAGGAAAATATTTATTATTATTCATATACTGATTATTTTCATTCTTTCTTTTTATATTTCCCTTATTAAGATTTTCATACTCATCCCAAATTTTCAATTTTTCACTATTTTTTAAGGATAATTAAGGAAAAGGATGAGGTCAAGATGAAAAATTTGTTGATATGTGATGAAAATAAAACTTATTATATTATAAATGATTATTATTGTGTAGAAAATGGATACTAATTGGAAGTGTCAAATTTGTGATGTATTATTTATATGTGTTAGGGTGATGACCTAATTATCTAAAACTATAAACCAAAGATATCTTTCAAGATGCAAGAAAATTAATTCTTGTTTACTGATACAATTTACAAATTGTGTAAATTTAGGTCTTTATACCATTATTGACTAAATAGTCCCTATTTTTAATGTTTTACATCTCAATAAAGAACCAATATAAAATTCTACCTAAAAGTACACATACTCTATCAAGTATCATATCATTTTATCATAACATATATTATAGTTTTTGTATTCAACAATATCATAAATGAAAAACCAATGACCATTATCATGTTAAATAAACTCTAATAATATAACTAACCAATATACAAATTGATTAATATTTAATAACTTTCATTGTTGATAGTTAATAACTATGATGCTTTATTTAAAACACTTAGTCAAATATTCACCATTATAACATACCATATTAATGTAACACCATGATGGACACCAGTAAATACTTATCATATTAAATAAGGAAATAATCATCATAATTATATTCATAATATTATAATAGAAATATCCAATAACTAAATTTATCAACATTCAATATCCTTAATAATTATAACAATGTAAAATAGTTGCATCGTTTCAAACCTAATTATAGTCAAAAGTAAACATTTTTTATATTAATTGTCTTTATGTACATAAAAATATAAGTTTTAAAATATGTTTTCAATAATAAAATAATAATTGATATTCATTATTATATATTAATAAAATTAAAATGAAAATTTTAAATAAACATTAAAAAATTTATAAATAATTTATAGATATTATTAATGTTCGGAATCATGATAGTCATTATCATGATTTATTATAATATATTCAATTTTTATATATAATTGATGGTTAAGGTTTATTAGAGAATAACTTTATTTAACCAAATGGATGTTTTTTAATTTAATTTATTTTCAATAGAATGAAGTATTTTTTTCAAAAACAGAAAAATATTGAGGAAAATGGATGGATAAGAAAAATGATGAATTCCACACCATCATGTCATGGTGAAAGCCGCAACATGAACTCTATTGAGTATATATATTCTAGAACTTGAAGATCCCACTTTGTGAATGGATTGTATTTCCTTTAATGATTGATATAGTTTATCAATTTTTGTTAGTGAAATAGCTTCATTGATGTCAATATGTTGAAGGAGATCAAAAGAAAGCAGTTTCTAATGTTTTATTGAAGTATCCAATATATCCAAGATTAATAAAAAATTGAATGTTGCTTGGATGAATGGATGAAGAAGATAAGTCTTCAAGAATTGATATTTCAAGAAACATATTTTAAATACATTGATTTTATATTTATGATAAATTTTAAACTGATCTTCATGCCAAATACTTGTTTCAATGGTGAGACATTGTTTACATCAATGAAGAAGGTGATTAGATTATGAATAGCTCTTTGTAATTTATATTCCAAAACGAACATAAAAATAGGAATTGAATATTTCCATGTAAAGAGTATATTAATTTTGAAGGTATTTAATAATAATAAGATAAAATATCTTATTATTTTATGTATAATATTTTCAAGAATAAGATATTGACATGGAATTTGGAGGGATTTAAAAAAATATGAGATAATTTATTTTTGATTGTCCAAATTCATTCTTTTCCATTATCAAAAAATAAGACCAAACATCTAACTAGCCACAGGACCCATGTGCAAGACACTACTGAGGTGGGAACTAGGGTCGACCACAGGCCACCCAGTTTGGAAGCAATGATGATCAAGAATAGATCAATCAATAAATTCATATGATAAGTTAGTGGTACCATCATGTGGGGTTTCATGTCAACAGAGGAGCTAGAACATGCCTGTTCTAGTGGGAGGGTTGAGGATCGGACCATGGTACTCACTTCTAGATGGCTTAAGGAATGATATTATATACAAAGGATAACTCAATTAGTTATAAGTTCTATGTGGGATAGATACCATGTGTGTTCTATTCCTCCATCCTAAAATAATACAAACATAAAAAAATTTAAGTATCTAGAGTGATCTGATGATCACCAAGCCTCTACATAGTCTCTACCTTCCTCTCACCATGAAGAACCACTCGACAGTAAGATGGTAGAAGTACTTCATCACTTGAGATCAAGTTTTTCACTAAGAATCACACCCAGTGATTGAAATGAGTATGATAAATATTTTATATTGATCGATATGAATTAATTTTATTCATTTCATGCACATACTAACTCGAAATATGAATCCAATTCTGATATAATAAATGAATATTATAGTAGAATATCCAAGGCAATGTGGATGCATGGAGTTGAAGAAGTATAATGTGATTATCATCGCATGCATGTGAGGTGTTAATCATATAATAAAATATTCCATGATTATTGGTTTCATGGGTTTTAAAAGGAAATAAACCCATGGTAAAAGTATAAATAAAGAGACCTTTGGGTATTTATGATATTATTTGACATGGCATAAAACTCAATATTCTAATTCAGTGGATACAAGAACCAAATGTGGTGATAATATTATAATAAATACATTTGAACTGAGGATTAAATAGTCCCTTAAATTCATTATATTTGTAACACCCCAAGATTTCATAGTACGTTATCTCTTCAAAGAAATTCAATAACTTGTGCTACATGGAACACTGAGTTTGATCGCACCATAACTTATCAAACTAGTCGTTCATGTCACGACCCGTCCTCGGGGCCTATGCTGTGACTACCCCAAGCCCGCCTTCCAAAGGCCAGGGGATGGCGACTAGAACCAAAGGCATAAATCATGATAAAAAGGGAAGGCATTTCCTTTATGAAACATAAACACACATAACTAGAGTACAAGCAGAAGCAAACACTAAGTAAAGTAGTATAAAAAGTGTGCTGAAAGTACAAAGGGGCCGAAATACAAGCCCAACAGAAAGGTACAACTACAACTGAAAGAAAGTACAACTGAAAAGATAAATAGCTGAGTAGTGAAGCAGCTCATGGATTTTCCTCAGGGTTCCTACCTGAAGGGTAGGTACAAATTTCTTCCTCTGCACTCCGCATCTATCGGTCTGCTCCGTGTGTCGTCACGCTGAGTGTCCACCTCCAGGTATCATCCAGTCCCCATACACTCTGCCTCGGTCAGCATTGTCTGTCATCTTCATCCAACACAACGAGGTGCGGGCATAGCCCATGCAAGGGTGAGTACAATGATACTCAGTAGGTACCCCGAGACCCTCAAGGTATCATTAAAATCCAACAAGTATAAACCACAAGAGAGATCTCAACATATAACCTTTACTTTGGTATATGCCCATACATATACTTAAGTTATCAAGTAACCCATCTCAGTCATGAGGTAATCATAAAGGTCATTGACTCAGCTCAAACCAGGATTTTTATTCACGATATCGAAAACATGGCTGGTGGAGAACTCCTCCTCTGTCGAGCGCAGTAGTCCTGTCATGACTCTGAGGTGATACTCACTAACGTTAGACTACTAAGGTACTTCTCCTGTAAAGTACCGCGGGTCTTCCACCTCACAAAGTAGTGATCCCCGCCATGGGTCTGCCACCTCACATAGTAGTTCTCCTCCGCCATGGGTCTGCCACCTCACCAAGTAGTGCTCCCCACTGGGCTATACCAGTCACTCCGAATCGAATCGGACAAGAAGTCATTAGATCTCAGCTAGATACAAAGTCACCAAACTCTGTATGCTCGTCTTTGAAAGGATCTGCTCCACGAGCCACTAGTCAACACTCCAAGTGTCTCAAAGTCCCATGAAGAAATATCTCAATGAACCTCCTCGTCATAGGGGTCTCAACGCAACAGACGACGCGTCAATCGGATGCCCGGTCTGTGTGTTATTAGCCTTCTAGTCCCGAGGTCCCGGTTGGTTTAGTGTATGAACCAACCCGGCCATATCTCAACTATACCCAGAACTCTCATAGGGTATACACAAAGTGACCGTTTCTCAATGAGATTACCAACGCCACTGATGGTTCGTCAAACGGACGTCCGGTCTGAAAGTTATCGGCTTTTCTATTCCAGGGGCCCAGTTGGATTTCAGGTACAATCCAACCCGGCCATACTCTAACTATATCCAAACCACGGGTGAAGTGTGCCAAAATATCCATCTCATTAAAAGGAATCCAACAAAGTCGACGACACGTCAATCCGACGTCTGGAGCTCAAGTTATAACTGTTTCTGCACCGAGGGCCCGGTTGGTTTCAAGTTCGAACCAACCAGGCCATACCCAAACATTACCAAAAGCTTGAGTTTAATATACTGAAACGACCGCCTCAATCCAAGGATCCCTACGCAACTTATGGTGCGTCGATCGGTGGTCCTTAGCCCAAGATATGGGCGTTTGAACAAACATGATTTGAAAATAGGGGGAATGGGCCCTGTCTGACCCGGCCCAATACCCCCTGGGTCGGCCCGAACCGGGTCAACCCAACCCGAGTCTGGGTCTGGCCTGATTGCGCGCGGCCAGCGGCCCGGTTCGGAAGCCATCCGCGGCTCAGCTTTCGGCCGAGCGGGGTGCGAAGGGGGCTCTGCCCCCTTGTTTCTGAAACAGCGGCCCCTGGTGGGGTTCGCTGTAATTGAGGGTCGGGGGGTGTCGACCCCCCAGGATTTCTGGAAAAATGGCCGGCCTTTATGGACAGCCGGTTGAACCGCTGCGGGACCCATGGGGGTCCTGCCTCCTGGAGCGCCGGCGGCTGGCCGAGCTCGGCCGCCCCTGCTAGTGACCGTCGCGGCCCTTCTCCGACCGGCACGGCGCGACGGCGCCGCGCCCCACCGCCGTGGCCCGCTCCAGGTCGTGGCCTCCGTGGCATCTCCGGAGGGGCGCAACGGCGCCGCGCACAACTGGCGCGGCCCGCTCCGGTCGTGGTTCATTCGGCATCACCGGCGCGGCGCGACGGCGCCGGGCATCACCACCGTGGCCCGCTCCGGCTGTGGTCCTCTACGTTCCTGCGTGGTGCAATGGCACCACGCCACCTTCGCCTTAAACTTCAACGTCGATCAAACAAGAAAGCGGGGAGGAGGATCAGCCATGTTTGTGCGGTCCGATCTCCTCCCATTATTTTGATAACAAGCTTCAAAATCAAACGAGATTCCCAACGATTAAACAAGCACAATTTTAATTCATTAAAATTGTACTTAACCCTTACCTCGATAAACGATAACGTTTGCTGGTGACACGGAAGATGGCGTCACGGGGTGAGGTTTCGAAGACGGCGTTGGCATGTGTCCAAGGAGGGGACAACATCTCACACTAGCTATGGAGAGAAGAAGGAATGGCACGTCGTCTCTCCTTGTGGTGATGGCTTTCTTCGTCGAAGGGTGTCGTTCTTTTCGGGAGGATGAAGTTCTTCAATGGGACTTAGAGCTCTCTCCCAAAATCCTCACAGAACAACCAACAAAATAAAATAAGGCCTCCCCTTATTTTATTATTTTTCCATGCATTTCAAAAACTCAAAATTCAAAAACAAATTCACTTAATTGATTAAACTTTTGTTGTCTAATTAATTAGGTGTTATGTTGGCAAGTTTAATGAGGGAGAGTGAGAGGAGTTACTTACATAAAGGGGGGAGTTGGGGAGTTGGGGAATGTGAAGGGTTGGGCTCATGGGGTCCCCACATCACCTTTATCCTCTCATCGGTAGTTAGGTGGTTGTGGGTCCCACCATTAACTTCCATTCCAAGGATATAACCCCCTTAGATATAAATAAAATTTTTCTAACAATTTTATTTATTTTAAACTAAATCCCCAATTAATAATTTACAACCCACATAAAATGCAACTGCGGTAAATGTCCCCTTAAGCAATTACGAGTGCTGCGAGTTCAGCAGTGCCCTTGGATTTCAATTCTGAGCACTGGTTCAAAAGAGAGAAAAACACGCCCATTCGTTCACTGAACATAGCCGAGCTAAACTTTGGAAATTGATTCTGGGCACACCGGGCCTCGGAATCGAGTTCCGTCAGAAGTTACAGACTCATAAAATTCCTAATAAATTAAGAAAAAAAATTCCTTGAAATTTCTGGGTCATTACATTACTCCCACCTCAGGGCTTGACGTCCCCGTAAAGCTATAACACAAACTAAGGAAACTAAAGGAGGTACTGAGAACGCATCTGAGCCTCCCGCTCCTAAGTGATCTCTTGGAGGTTCCCGTGATGCCAATGAATGCGCACCAGAGGAATCGACCATCCACGTAGAACCTTCTCCAGTCGATCCTCAATCTCCACCAGGACCTCCGTGAAAGTCTCCCCTTCATCGATGTCCATCTCCCCATGGTCGATGATGTGTGAATGTTTGTGCATGTATCTCCTCAACTGAGATATGTGCATGACATCGTGCACCCGGTACAATTAAGGTGGAAGGTCCAGGCGGTAATCCACCTCACCTACTTTGCTGAGGACCTGGAAAAGTCTGATGAATGAGGATATAACATTCCGCCTCAGCCAATTCTCTGTGGACCTCCGTCTCCTATCAGCATCGGACTTCTGTCTGCTCTGTGCAGTCTTTTTCCGCTCCTATATGATCTGCAACTTCTCCGTCGTAGCCTGAACCATATCTGGTTCTACATGTGATGAATCCATCACAATCCACAAAGGATATCTGAAATGCGGTAAACTACTGTCTCACCACTCCTAAAAGCTGAATGCTCGATCTCCTACTAAGAGAATCTGCTACAATGTTCCCCTCCCCAGGAGTATAAACTATCTTGAAGTCATAGTCCTGGAGGAATTCAATCCATCACCGTTGTCTCAGGTTCTTGTCCTTCTGAATAAAGATACACCTAATACTATTGAGTTGGAGAGAACCGTAAAACATTCTCTCAACGAACAATGGGTGAGACTAGAAAATTGTAAGTACTCATCTCCACCCTTCTTCGTCTATGTTCTACAAAAGCTGCTGAGATTTATTCCCTGCTGAAAAGAGAAATCGGGTCTCATCCCCTTGATGAACCATATTCTTTGCCTAATACAGCCAATCCTGACATGAACAGTACTATTTCATGCCATAGACGACATCATAAGGCCTCGACACTGCTACCAAAAGATCCAACCGTTACTCTCGTTTTCAAGGGTTGTGTCACACTGTTGGCATCCGTGCATGGTTACTGGGTCTCCTCTAGTAGGAATCTCTCAAGTGATGGTCAAGTCAATAGTTTTAACCGGAACTTCTTAGTATCAACCATACAAAAAGGATAGGAAAGTAAACGTCACAAATATAAGTGTCTTTTATTACTCGAGCTCAATGTAAAAAGACACAGAGGAAAACACAACATCAACAACATGGAAACTAGAAGCACCAAGAACAAAGGCCTCCATTATTGGAACTAGTCTCGCTCCTATCCACCTAGTTCTGGAGCTCCATGGTCGTATGATTTAGCTACCTGAAGTTGTGCTCTCTCATGTCCACCTGTTACCTGCGGTCGGGGTGGACCTCCTCGTGGTGGTGGTGGCAACACCTCGAAACGTCGTCCACCACCAACTGCATGGCCAGCTCCTCTGCCTCGGTCTCCTGCTCTTTACGATCCGCCTCGATCGAACCTCTGCCTCTGCCTGGGAGGTCCTTCATCAATCTGTTAATCATCCAAGCAGTGGGTCGGACAGTCACGAGCCATGTGACCCTGTCCGTCGCATGTGTAACACAACATGGAAGGTCTAGCTCTGTCTCTACCCTGGGTGCCTCGCACTACCGATTTGGAGTCGTGCTGTCGACCACCTGTAGGTCTGGTCCTCTTTGACCTCTGTTTCATCTCTCTACTGCCAGCTGTAGAAGACTCTACTGCATGTCGGCTAGTGGTGGGTCCCACTGCTGGAGACTTCTCAGCAAGGAAACTCTCCACTAAGAGGGCTCGTTCCAACACTCCTGTCTCTTTCGGGATACTATGGGAGACAACTGAAGCTCTAATCTCTTGCCTGAGCCCTTGCTCAAAGGTTAAGGACCTGAAGAACGGGTCTCGTACCATGTCTGTAGAGTAGCGTGAGAGGTCTGTGAACCTCGCCGAGTACTATGCTACTATAATGTTGCCCTGCTGCAGATGCAGTAGCTCCTGTATCCATGCTGCTCGAAGGGTGGCTGGTACAAACTCCTCCTGGAATAGGCTCTCGAAGTCTGCCCATAGGAGTTTCGCCTCTTCGTGCATCTGGAGCATCAGGCTCCACCATCTGCCTACTACTGCCTGAAGGAGGCTGGCAGCAAGGATCACCATAAAGTCTGATGGCATCCCTACTAACCTGAAGACTCTCACAACAGCCTCCATCCAATCCTCAGCTGCCTGTGGGTCCGTCCCTCCCCGAAACCTGGGTGGCCTCTTGCACTGGAACTCGTGCAGCGCACTCAAGCGGCGTGCATCGCCTGCTGCTGGGGATGGTAGAATCGGTGGCCCAATGGGTGGTAGTATCGTTGGTGCCTCAATTGGATGAGAGCCCTGTACTGAGGCCTCGTCACTCAGTGGTATGTCAGTACGTACAACTCTAGGGGCTCTAGCTGGTAGTCCGCGGGGAGGCATCCTGAAAGAACAGATGTGACACGGTCAAAAGACTTTACCTGGTGAGCTGATCTGTTTTGAGCTGACATAAAAGGAAATTTTGAAAACACACATGCAATAAATGTTTTCGTGCACTGAGTCGGAAATCAGAAGTCAGGGTCCTGGTGTATGGATACGTCGGCCGCCCGCACCAACACTGGACTCCCTGAACTAAAGACCACACATAGTACCCTTAACACTATTGCTTCACATAAAGAAAAATATCAGAGTCCTAAGTTCTGAGGTAGAACTGACGTCCTCTGATACCAATTTTTCATGACCTATCCTCGGGGCATGTGCTTTGACTACCCCAATCTGGCCTTCCAAAGGCCAGGGGCTGGCGACTAGCACCAAAGGCGTAAATCCCGATAAAAAGGGAAGGCATTGCCTTTATGAAACGTAAACACACACAACCAGAGTACAAGCAGAAGAATACACTAAGTAAATTAGTATAACAAGTGTGATGAAAGTAAAAAGGGGCTGGAATACAAGCCCAACAGAAAGGTACAACTACCACTAAAATAAAGTAAAACTGAAAAGATAAACAGCTGAGTAGTGAAGAAGCTCATGGGTCGTCCTCCGAGTTCCTACCTGAAGGGTAGGTACTGATGTCTTCCTCAGCACTCCGCATTTATCGGTCCTCTCCCTTTGTCATCATGTCGAGTGTCCACCTCCGGGTACCATCCATTCCTCGTACACTTTGCCTCGGTCAGCGCTGTCTGTCGTCTGTATCCAACACAACGAGGAGCGGGCATAGCCCGTGCAAGGGTGAGTATAACGATACTCAGTAGGGACCCCGAGACCCTCAAGGTCTCATTAAAATCCAACCAGTATAAACCACAAAATAGATCTCAACATATAACCTTTAATTAGGTATATTCCCATACATATACTTAAGTTATCAAGTAACCCATCTCAATCATGAGGTAATCACAAAGGTCATTGACTCAGCTCAAACCATGATTTTTATTCACGATATCGAAAACATGGCTACTGGAGAACTCTTCCTCTGTCGAGCGCAGTAGTCCTGTCACGACTCCTAGGAGATACTCACTGACCATAGACTGTTGAGGTACTCCTCCTGTCAAGTACTGCGGTTCTGCCACCTCACAAAGTAGTGCTCCCCGCCATGGGTCTGCCACCTCACACAGTAGTGCTCCCCCTCATAGCCTACAGAAGTACTCATCCTGTCCAGTACCATGAGTCTTCCACCACACAATGTAGTGCTCCTCTACCATGGGTCTGCCACCTCACAAAGTAGTCCTCCCCACTAGGCTATACCAGTCACTCCGAATCGAATCGGACAAGCAGTCATCAGATCTCAGCCATCTACAAGGTCACCGAACTCCGTATGCTCATATCTGGAAGGATCCACTCCACGATCCACTAGTAGACACTCCAAGTGTCTCAAAGTCACACTAAGAAATATCTCAAAGAACTGCCTCTTCATAGGGGTCTCAATGCAACAGACAGCGCGTCAATCGGACGCCCGGTCTGTGAGTTATTAGCCTTTTAGTCATGGGGGCCCGGTTGGTTTTGTGTATGAACCAACCTTTCTGTATCTCAAATTTACCCCGAAGTCTCATAGGGTATTAACAAAGGGACCATTTCTCAACTATTTAACCAACGCCACTGCTGGTTCGTCAAACAGATGTCCGGTCTGAAAGTTATCGACATTTCCGTTCTAGGGGCCCGGTTGGATTTTGGGTACAATCCAACCCGGTCATTCTCCAACATTATCCAAACCTTAGGTGAAGTGTTCCAACAGATCTGTCTCATCAAAAGGAATACAACAAAGTTGACGAAACATCAATCGGACGTCCGGAGCTCAAGTTATAACTGTTTCCACTCCGAGGGCCTGGTTGGTTTCGGGATAGAACCAACCCGGCTATACACAAACTTTACCGAAAGCCTGAGTGTAATATACTGAAATGACCGCCTCAATCCAAGTATCCCTATGCAACTGACGGTGCGTCGATCAGAGGTCTATATCCCAAGATATGGGCGTTTGAATGAAACTAATCCGAAAATAGGCGGTCTGAGCCCGGTCCGACCCGGCCCAATACCACCTGGGTTGGCCCGAACCGGGTCAACCCGACCCGGGTCCGGGTCCGGCCCGATCGGGTGCGGCCCATCCCAGTTGGTGCGGCCCGGCCCAGCTGGGCGCGGCCTGCGGCCTGGCTCAGCTTTCGTCCGAGCGAGGCGTGAAGGGGGTGTCGCCCCCTTGTTTTCGAAACAGCATCCCCCGGTGCGGTTTGCCCTCATTGAGGGTCGGGGGGTTTCGACCCCCCGGTTTTTCAGGAAAAACGGACGGCCTTTATGGCCGGCCGGTTGAACCACCGCGGGACCCGCGATGGTCCTGCCTCCTGGAGCGCCAGTGGCCGGCCGAGCCCGGCTGCCCCTTCTGTTGACCGCCACAGCCTTAGGCCACAGTCCTTCTTCGACCGGGGCGGTGCGGCGGCACTGCGCCACTTCGCTGCGGCCCGCTCCTGGCCGCGGCCTGATCCTAGCCACGGCCTCCTTGGCGTCTCTGGCGTGGTGCGACGGCGCCGCGCACAACCGGCGCGGCCCGCTCCGGTCGCGGTTCCTTCGTCCTCATTGGTGCGGCGTGACAGCGCCACATATCACCGTCGCGTCACGCTCCAGTCGTGGTCCTCTTCGTTCTCACGTAGTGCAACAGCACCGCACTGCCTTCACCTCAAACGTCAACGTCGATCAAACAAGAAAGCGGGGAGGAGAATCGATCGTGTTTGTGCGGTCCGATCTCCTCCCATTATTTTGATAACAAGCGGCCAAATCAAACGAGATGCCCCATGATTAAACAAGCACAATTTTAATTCATTGAAATTGAACTTAACCCCTATCTCGATAAATGATGACATTTTCCGGCGACGTGGAAGATGGCATCGCGGGGTGAGGTTTCGAAGACGACATTGGCATGCGTCTGTGGAGGGGATAACGTCTCACACTAGTTGCGGAGAGAAGAAGGAATGGCACATCGTCTCTCCTTGTGGTGACAGTGTTTTTCGTCGAAGGGTGTCATTCTTCATGGGAGGATGAAGTTATTCAAAATGGACTTAGATATCTCTCCCAAAATCCTCACACAACAACCAACAAAATAAAATAAGGCCTCCCCTTATTTTATTATTTTTCCATGCATTTCAAAAACTCAGAATTCAAAAACAAATTCACTTAATTAATTAAACTTGAGTTGTCTAATTAATTAGGTGTTATGTTGGCAAGTTTAATGAGGGAGAGTGAGAGGAGTTACTTACATAAAGGGGGGAGTTAGGGAGTTAGGGAATATCAAGGGTTGGGCTCGTGTGGGCCCACCTCACCTTTATCCTCTCATAGGTAGTTAGGTGGTTGTGGGTCCCACCATTAACTTCTCTTTGTAGGATATAACCACCTTAGATATAAATAAAATTGTTCTAACAATTTTATTTATTTTAAACTAAATCCCCAATTAATAATTTACAACCCGGATAAAACGCAACTTCGATAAAGGTCCCCTTAAGCAATTTCCGGCGCTGCGAGTTCATCGGTGCCCTTAGATTTCGATTCCTAGCACTGGTTCAAAATATACAAAAACCCGCCCATTCATTCACTGAACGTACCTGATCTAAACTTCGGAAATTCATTCTGGGCACACCGGGCCTCAGAATCGACTGACGTCAGAAGCTACAGACTCGTAAAATTCCAAAGAAATTAAGAAAAAAAAATTCTTTGAAATTTCTGGGTCTTTATAGTTAAAAAAGAAATTATGAATAGTATTAACTGAATTTGAAATTTTATGTACTCCATATAATTTTATAATTGTTATTATGTGTTTCTTAGACCTACTGTAAGAACAAATTCATTTTTTCCAGACAAAAGAAGTAATTTTCCAAAAATACAATTTTACCACCTTTTAATGAATAACCCATCTTAAAACCAATATTCGACACTTATATATTAAATTTGAGGAAATTAAATTCTTTTTTAGAAGCGGGGCATAAAAATTTAGTTTGGAAAAAATTTTGGTACTTTTCTGATAACTTTCATATTTTGATAAATACTGAAAAATACTAAATTTTAATTGAAAACAAATTTTTTAATCAAAATAATTTATATTGTTAAATTATGAATTTAAATGGTTTGGAAGTATAATTAGATTATAATTTTATCATTTAATACAATTTATGTCATTATAAGTAATTTCACATTTAAATTTGACATAAACACATGTTGATCTTTTGAGAGTTTTACTTTCTAAAAACCCACTTTTTAGTTTTGAAAATGGGAATTAATATTAAATTAATTAATTCAACTTTATGTTTTGAATTTGGTAAAATAGAATTAATTTTTGAATTTTTTTTTCAAAATTATCTTAGGGTGAATTTTTGGTATTTTTCTAAAAACGTTCAATTTTTTATGAATAGTGAAAAACACTGCGTTATTGTTTAAAACTGGATTTTTATTTAAATTTATTTTAAGTCAAAATAGATATATAATACATATATAAGTTCAATGTAATTCATTGGAGTCATTTTTTAAAAAAATTATATGTATAAAATTTTATTGAAGTTTTTAACGTCTTTTACCCACCTTCTAGGCAGATTTGCAAATTTGCAAAAAACATAATTTTACCGCTTCAGTGAATTAGATTTCAGAAATCCTAGGAACATTTTTGACATCAGTAAGTAAAATTTGGTTCAATAATATGAAAATAATTTTTATTGAATAGTAACTTTTGACTTTTATTTACCACGGTTAAAAGTAAATAGAGTATTTAAAGGTAAAAATGATATTATAATTACCCTAACACATTTCCTAATTCTATTAGATAAGTTTATTTTGACCAAAACCCACCATATAAATAAAATATTATCCTTTTGGTTCACTTGGATTAGATTAGTACATTTATTATTATTTTACTTAAAGAAGCGTTAAAAGTGTTAAATTCAATGTTTAATAACTAAACCATTTTTAATATAGGGTTATACATAAGATAAATTCGACTATAAATATTCATTGGAAAGATGAAAATATTTCATACATAATGGTATTTTATTTATAATTTTTAGAGATTATATAATTAAATTTATTTATGACACATTGATGATGCAATAATTACTTTATCAATGAAAGATTAAAATAATTGATATTATAAATATAAAAATAAATGTAAATTGAGGATTTTGATGCCATAAATTAATTCTCTAGGTTAATATGAAATTTTAGGGTTGATTATTTTTTTTTTGGAATTGAAAATGTTTTTATTACTTTAAGAAAAACAAAATACCAAATAGTGTCAAAATTGACATAAATGAGTTTTTAAAACAAATACTATATTATTAATTGATATAATATTTATAAAAATATATGGTTCAGATAAAGGACTTAGATAAGGTTATATATATCAATAATGAACCACATGGGGTTATCTTGTCTTTTTATAGTATGTTAGTTGACCATTTATTTTAATAATACAAGAGGACATGGTAAAAGTTAAACTATTTAACTAAGAGTTAAATCTAACATATTGGGTTAAAATGGTGACCTAAATTTGTCTAAAACCTATTGGTTGTGATTATTTAGACACATACCCACATTATATTCTAAATAAATCAATTTTGAGCCATTAGAAACCTAAAATGGTTTTATAATAAAATAATCTTTCAAACTTTTCCTAAAGTGACCCTCACCTCTCTTATAAAAGGGTACTTCCCCTTCTCTCAAAATCACACCTCCAAAGCTAGTTAGATCGGACAACCCCTACCCAAATATCCTCCAAAATTACTTCAATTTAACCTAGAGTCCTTAACTTGATCATAAATCCATCCTAAGGAGCCCTTTTGTTCAAATAAAAAGAAAACACCCATAGAAGAGGTAATTATTGTGTCACCTCTTTCAAAGTTCTTTTCTTCTTCAACTTTCTATTTCTTTGTTGTTTCAATAAATAAAATAACTCTAGTACCTTATACATACCATGATGTTATTATAAATATGGTAAAACCATAATCATTATTCTATCCATCCTATGAATGATAATGTCACCATGCATGCATACGTACGTCTTACCGTCTCCACGTCATGGTGTAATTTGTTATTCAACACTATGTTATTTGGATGGATATAATGATGAGTAATATGTATATAAGTAATGAAAATTACATGAAAATTTCTCTGTAAAATAAATATACCATCCAATTCCACACCTTTTAATCATTAAGGAAATGATATCATTGTTCGTGTGTACATACGACTTACCGTCTCCACGACGCCATGAGATTCATTTCCAGGTTCACTATTCAACAATGATTATAAAAATATATATTATTAATAAGTATGTAATATATGACATAATAATAATACTGGAGATATATATATATATATATTTGTGTGTTTGTGTGTATTTATGTATTTATGTATGTACTTACATATATCTTATTCACTTACATTCAATACGATATGAAAACGGAAACAGCGTTTATGCATACGTACGGCCTACCATCTCCATAAACAGTGTTTTCCATTTCATATATCTATCTATTATACATATTTATATTCTAAATATATATTATATATAAATTTTTTATATTCTGGAAGTATTTAAATCATGATCTAAATGATACGATCAAGAATAACAAGTTAAAACACATACGATAAAGAAAGCAATTTACCCGAATTGTTAATTTAACATGTAAATCATTGATAAATGGGTAGTATAAAGTCATAACTGAATCATTTATGATATAATAAATATAAATATGGTTCTTTTATAATTTAATAACATACTATGGTCAATATACAGGAGGTTAAATGTACCCTCAACCAAAAGAAAGTGCAAGGTAAGGGTTAATTCCTCAATTGCATTATTATATGAGATTGTTTATGTGTAAGTATTTTATGGGACATATTTATTATCCATGTCCATATTTCATGAAAGATATTTAAAAATTATTATTTTATGGTACTCTTTAACTAAAAAATCATTTTAAATTTTCTAAATATTTATTCTTCTAAATCTTTCTCATTAATGTCCATGTTTTCAAATTGGTTTTAAGGATTTATTTATATGGAAATGGTTGTATTAAAATTTTAATTTCTTTCAAAAGTTTCAAATGGTTATGGGACACTTTGATTACAAAATATCTTTTAAATGAATTAAATTATAAATGTGTGACTTTTAAATGATTTCCCAAAAAGGGATATTTCTCTCAAAAGGTTTTACTGATCATTTTCAACTATGTAAACATTATTTACTAGATTTTATTCTTGATTAAGGTTGATTTATTATAATACAATCTTCCATATTGTATCAAATGATTTATGATATGTTTGACTATGTATGTGTTACTTTTATACCCCTCATGGTTTATGGTTTAGGTGTTGAAATTTCGTATGCTAGTTTTAATACAAATGTTTATGTTATGTTTCAACATTTTCATATGAGGAATGAAGTGGACTTAGTAAGTGAAGGGTGGGGCATGCTATAGCCCCTAGATGAATCGGTAGGTCTCATTAGACAAACTAGTTTCTTGTCACAAGGCCTTGACAAAAATTTTATTTGTAGTTTGGGCACGAGGCCTTGACTATGTGGTAATGATGTCTGGCATTATGCATTCCCTCATTATGAAATTAATTATTACATGTGATTATTCAACTATTAGAATATCCATGTGCATGTTTATATGGTAATGTTTGATTTATTTTCTCTGTATTATTTTCAATTTTATGTTTAAAAGTATTTTGTTTTTATTACACATCTTTCCTTAAAAGTATATAGCTTTTACTAAATTATTTACCCTTACTGAACATCTGAGCTCACCCCTTTCTTATGTTTTTTTTTTCAAGATTCCAAGAAGTGTATTATGTTTGATATGTATGGTTAAGATATGGTAATAATGGTGTTCTAAATGGATTATTTATATTTTTTTTTATGTTTGAATGTGTAATGTAACGTTCATGTATGTAATCTATTTTCCAAGACTACTAAAATGATCGGTTCTTTGAAACTTGATTCCTTCTAATCATGCCAATGTATTCAAATAATGCACCAGATATGGGCTTCTGGGGTCAGGTCATTACACTATTCCCTAAGATATCTCATTATATCACAATAGTGTCTCTTCGTGCTTCATGTTACATGAAGAAGTAGAAGATTCATAATCCTTCTATTCTACACAAAGAGGTAAGTTTTGTGTGCTTCAGTTTTCATGAAGGAGTTCTATGAATAATTTTTTTCTATGAATAAAATATGTGGCCTCTTAATATGTGAATCACACACTCAAGGTTTTCATGAAGATATTTAGATACCTCACCCTTGAGTTTATCTTATACTCAATACTTTCATGAAAAAATGTTATCGTGATCCAATGCTTGAGTAATTCACTTACACCGTGTTCTATGAAGTTGATATCCATATAACACCCTACACAAAGAAGTTTTTTTCATAATAACAATTGTGAAAATATAATTGAATAAGAATTCATTCAAATATCTTAAAAAAATAATAGAATAATTGGTCAACATTTCAAGAGGAAGTAGTTTTGTACAGCTACACTTGCACAAAGATAACAAGAGGAGGAGTCCACATGAGGATGTGGACATAATAATACATTTTTTAATATACCATTGTGTGTGAAGATAAAGTGAACACTTACCATATGAATTCAAGAATATAAAAATGTACATTCATAAGTGAATTCACAAGAATTAATCAAATATAATATAAAAAACATAAATTAATAAGAATAAATATATTATATTTTCTAGGGTTTATAACTTGGTGGAGAACCATGAATTGTATGACACATTAATGAAGATTAATAAACTCATATGTGATATAATTCACATAAATAATTTTTATTGAACTTGATACTGAATCTAGAGAGAATAATAGAAGACTTTATATTTGAGTTATCAGTTTATTGAGTTTGTGGAAGATAATTATTTCATGAATTAATATTGTAAGTGTGGTGCATTTAAATTGCATAAATATTTACTATAAAAAGAATAAAAAAGAATATATAATCAATAATACATTCATTTTTCATATTTTTTTCAAGGAAGTATGAGATTTCAGTCCACTGTTACATTCAGATCATTGAGACTAAAGAATACAAAGAGTTTCCCAACTATCTATTGATTATTATTCAGTGAAGAATAATTATGATTAGGATAAGCTGAACATTCATTGATCAGACGGTCACAAATTAAGTTTGTGATTGTAGATAGAAATATGAATAAATTTTGTAGTTTTTCTTACAATGAATGAGAAAGAGATAAGAATAAAATGAACAAGAAGAGTTTATTTCCTGTTGTTGTGCAAGTAACAAAGTGAAGAAGAACTTAGTATAAGAACAAACCAGCACTATGGCATCCAATAGAAGTCAGTTCTTGTGGAAGACTCTATTCGTGTTACAAAATACCTTAAAAATAAGGGAAATACTATCTTTATAGGTAGTATAAATAACTAGTGAGGAGTTGTAAGTTAGAACATGTCATCACTAGTCTGGGGAATAAGAATTGTCCCCCAGTATTAAAGTGTAGGGACCCATGCTATCAAAGGATTTTCTCCTTTACAGATGACTGTAACATGATATCTCATTATAGTAGATAATTCATATGTCAGTCATCACCATGCACTGAAAGGACTAGATACTCTTATTGAGTAGTGAACCTTTTATAAACATTGTGTGTTATTTTTCACTACTTTAATATATTTAAATATGATATGAAAAAGATAATAGGATAATCAAGATCCTAATAGGTCTTATAGGTAAAGGGATAAGTGAAAATTTCCCAATATTGGTCCCCCCCCCTCTCAGTGTTGAGAATATCCCAAAGTGGTCCTATTAATTGGTATCATAACTAAGGGTCACCTTTATTATATTATATATATTCAATATATTATCTTTTAATTTTTTGAGTTTCTTTCATACCATTAAAATGAAGTGAACTTTTTGTGAAGACATAGTTATCTCTTAGTAGAATTATATTTCTACCAAGACCATGCTTAATATGATAAAGAAATATAAAAGTGGCTGAAGAATAAGTACCTATTATCTAAATAATAGGATGTATTAGTATCTCTATTCCTTTCCAACAATAAAGACATGTATAGCTTGGAAATTTAATACCAAGTAGCTCAAGTTTCCACCAAGGATATATATAGTATCTATACCTCAAGTGATCAAAAGTTATATGTTATTTCATTTTATAAATATCCTGAATAAGATAAAATTAGTATTGATAGTGATAACATGTTAGTTTATTTATCAACTGTTGAATTAAATAATATGATGCATGGATATCCCAAAGAGTTTATTTATATTATCTAATGGATATTTGATATCATGCATGAATATTTCACTCATCTTGAGGAGAATTTAGAGGTAATGGATAATTATTTGAAAGAAAAATTTCTAGAATATTCAAATCTCTCCAGACATTTTGGATCCTTTGAATAAATAAAGAGGCATCTTGAAGAAAGTTCCTAAAAATGGATCAAAGAAGTTGTTAAGAATGAGAGATTCAAGAATACTCTAGATGAAAATATCAATACACATCAAGATAAATTGAAAAATATCAATGATGTAAGGGATTTTTAATTGTAAGATAAATTTAATAATATCAAAGACATAACTCTTTGTCTCAAAATAAAGTCAATATGAATGAAGATGATGTTAATGGAATAAAGAAGGATTGGGAAGAGAAGACGATTATGATTGAAGATCAAAAAATCATATTCAAAATGAAAAGTATATAATTGGAATTTCAATTGGAAAATCTTGAGAAGACACATATTGACTCTTCATAAAAGAAGATGATAGTTATTGTTGCTACTCAATTCTCACTTGAGGATTCTATGGTTGAAAGAATTAAAAGCATGTTATAATAAGATCAATACTATGTTCAATGATCTATCTCAAGTAGAAGTGAAGAGAAATTTTTTATCCATTCCATACTGAAATAATATTTATAAATATATTATCACGAAATAGATGAAGAAAATTAATGAGAAGCCTACCACTATGACTATAGTGGATAAGAAGAGTGTGAAATATACTTCCCCGTAATGAGCCCAATAATTTATGAATACAACCCCATAACATCCTATAGAATAAATAATAAGATCAATTTTTGTGGTTCATAGTTAGTGTCAGAATATATTTAGGAATTTTTCATTTTATTCTTGGTATATTTCTCTAAATGAAAAGGCATAAATAAGTCCCATGTCAAGGGGTAAATTCTTGAGAAAGATAAGTAGAATTCATGGTTCCATAAAATTTTTATACTATAAATAGATTTGGAAAAATTGAAGGTATTATGATTCCTACAATAGTAGTGGTCACAAGAATGGTGCATAATAATCTCAACATGTATCCATAGGTGATATGAAAAGAACACCAAAAAAGTTGGCTAAGAAAAAAGAAGCAACATTGGGAAGAAAATAGAATAATGTTGTAAAAAATTATCCCAAGAATATTTCAAGAAGGAATAATGAGAACACTATGGATTATAAATCCAAAAAGGTGAAGAAATGTGCATCATCCAAAATAACTACTAAGATGGATGGCCCTCATAATAATTCATACATAAATCCTAACTTATTACAAATTTTCCTAATGATATATTACTAATCTAGAAAGAATATTTCGAGAGAATGAATAAAATTGAATATGTACAGTCTAAGGCTAGTGTAAAAGGAAAATAAAATACTACACATGATGAAGACAAAGTAGATGAGATTTTGTTAAAAAAATAAAACTCTTGTGTTAAATAATTTCAATTTTTGAGGTGCAACATGGATAGTCATATTGAGAGAAATTGTTCTATAATTATTCCAATGAAAAAAAAATTAAGAAGATGAAAGTTGGATCAGGTGATAGATTTCCATTAAAATATCATGAAGATATAAGGTTCAAACAAAAATAAATTGAATAAGTGGTAATATCATATATCCTCAATCAGAATTCAATATCATTTTTGAAAGTGTGAAGAGTAAAGGAAATGGAGAAATTTTTTTGAGAAACCCATATCAACCTTGCTATTAACATTTATGAGGCAAGTAGGATCCACCATATTCCCTTGATATTTTTTTATTTAATTTGTTCTTATAATATAGGGAAATGTAGTTTAATCTAGTTGTCAAGGTGAGAACCTAAGAAGAAATGAGTGTTTTCAATTCTTGATAGAAAATCTAAATAATTCAATACCCTTGAATGATTCTTCAATTGTTAATTATTTAAAAGTATGATAGATGATAGTGTTTTATGAATTTGAATACTTTTATATCATATCTTATACAATAAGGATAAAGAAGATAACATCTTGGTTTTATCTTTTATATTTTATCCTAAAGAACCACTACTGAAGATGTTCATCCTTGGTGAAGTTGTTGAAGTCTTCAAATATGGTTAGTCACAAGTTGAAGACCCATTTTGGTGTACTCTCCATATTATAACATCTAAAAATAAATTCATTAAGTGATTCACCATTATGTAAATGCTGAGGATTGTTTCCCTTTAATGGGATAGAAATGAAGAAATATGAAGTTTCTTTCATAATAATTATTTCAATTTTCATAAAATCTATTCATTCAAGAATGTGCATGAATATCATTCCATTGTAAAAGGTATGTTTTCCTTAATCTCAAATACTTGGTCATCAAAATTAAAAAACTTAACACAAAGGGGGTAATTTAATTAATCAATGACATAAGAAAAAGTGGATGTTTGGAAGTTCCCCAAGGCCACTTATCCTTATTAATGCACCTGAATTTTTTTGATAAATTTGTTGAAGTGAGTGCAATAATTTCAGGTTGATTGTTCTTATAAATTTTTCATATCTCAATTGAGTTTATTCATCCTAGAATGAAAGTGGATAACCCTTAAATATAATTATATGAGTTCTCATTTTATGGGGTATCATGATCAGTTGTTAAAGAAAAGATTTGTTGTCTAAATAAAATACTCATGTATTCTACATCAATAATGACTCACATAGATATAGAGTGAAATTATTTATGTCACATTGCTTGAGTATGGACTGATACCCTTTTCCTTTGAACTTTTTATTTCATTTAAATAAGTGGGAGAGAAAGTGAAATGAAATTTTGGAAAAGTAAAGGGTGGATATAAATATATTTAAATATTCATTTGCAAAGAACTTTGAAGGTATTTCCAATAAAAACAAAGGTGGATATTGAAGATCCCACTTTGTGTATGGATTGTATTTTCTATCGATGATTGATATTGGTTTTCAACGGTTATCAATTAAATAGATTCATTGATGTCAATTTGTTAAAGGACATAGAAGAAATATGTTTCTGATGTTTTGTTGAAGTATCTAAGATATACAAGATTATTAAGAAAGTGAATATTTCTTGGATTAATTGTAACACCCAAAGATTTCATAGTACATTATTTCTTCAAAGTAATTCAGTAACTTGCACTACACGCAACATCGAGTTCAAGCACACCACGACTTACCAAACTAGCTGTTCAAAAGAGGTTATGAATAGTATTAACTGAATTTTGAACTTTATATAATCCTTATATTTTTAGAATCCATATTATGAGTTTCTTAGACCTAATTTAAGAACAAATTCATTTCTTTCAGATAAAAGTAGTATGTTTTTAAAAAAATGATATTTTACCGCCTTTTAAAGCAGAACCATTTTTAAATACAATATTTGAAACTTATATATATTCAATTTGACTAAATAAATTTATTACATAGAATTGGGACATCAAAATTTACTTTGTGTTATTTTTTGGAATTTTTCCGATAAAGTAAATTTTTTAATGAATAGTGAAAAATATTGTATTTTAATTAAAAAGTTCCTTTTAATCTAATTTATTTATATGGTTAGATTATCTTTTTAATTTTTTTTAAAGTTAATTAGAATATATTTTTACCATTTAATCCAATTTTGTTTATTGAAATTAATTTCACTTTGAAATTGGACATAAACAAGTATTAATCTTTTAATCGTTGTTGTTTCTTAAAAACACGATATTAGTTTTAACAATGGGAATTAATTTTAAATTAATTAAGTCCACTTATATGTTTTGAATTTATGAAAATAGACATCATTTTTTAATTCAGAATATCAAATATATCTTATGCTGAATTTTTGGTATTTTCAGTTTTTGATGAATAGTGAAACCACTTCGTAGTAGTTAAAAAACTGACTTTTTCATTTAACTAAAATTTTACCACTTTTGTGAATTGAATTTTGAAAATCCGACATACTTGGTTATTGTTAGTAAGTTAAATGTGGTTTAATAAGATAAAAATAATTTTGGTGAATAGTAACTTTTGACTTTTATTTACCGCAGTTAAAGGTAAATAGAGTAATTAAAGGTAAAAAATTTTGTAATAGATATACATTACCTTAACACATTTCCTAACCTTATTTTATGAGTAATGGCCGACCATGGTCATCCTTGGGTCGATTTTGGGACACCATGGAGCCACTTATGGATGATAAGGACACTTTAGATTAATTAATTTAAAGTAAAGGCAAAATTGACATAAACAAAAATCCGTTAGTAATTAATTTTTATACGGTTTTATATAAGTAATATTTTTTACTATAAATATTCATTTTAAATCTAAAAATATTTCCTACATCATGGTATTTTTTTTATAATTTTTAGACATCAAATAAATTAAATTATTTATGAGACAATAATGATGCAGTATTTACCTCATTAATAAATGATTTAAATAAATTAGATTATAAATATTTAAATGATATCCAAAACATGTCCAATTCTTATTGGATGATTTTATTTCTACCATGAGATATATTATCTTCGACCCTAATTATTTTCGGACCTTTAGAAACCAAATATCATTATATAATAAAATAATATTTTCTCACTTTCCTAAAGAGCCCCTCCCCCCCTTATAAAAGGAGACCACTTATAACCAATTCCTCACACATCTCAAGCCTTTATGATAATCCAAAATCTACCAAATTAAGATCCATACATCCCTCTCCTCTTCTTGGAAGACTTACCTTAGGCAGAAGGCACTTCAAGAAGTCCTTTTGGTTCAAACCAAAGGAAGTTACCCAAATTAAAGGTAACATTTTCTCTTAACTTCTTTTCTTTTATTTTACTTATCCAACCCTTAATCTCTGTTTATTACTTTATTTTATAACAACACCAGTATCCTAAATATACTAGGATGTTGTTATGATAATTATTCTAACTACAATTACACACACCTCCAACTAATGGGTGAAGAACATAATGTTTTTGTGGAAGGAAAACTAACACCTCACGAAACGATGATTGTTTAATTACCTCCTACCGCCTCTCATGGTGGCCATTATGATGGAACTGTATTTATATATGATATATATTATGTTTATTTTTTCTTCATGGTGTTGTATTTTTCTTTTATAGCATGCCTTAATGATTTCCATTATGGGTAAACTCGATAATTTCATTTGAGAAAGTGTGGACTACCGCCCCCTCAAAGTGATATGACTCATTAATACCATATGTGGGATGTATAAAGGATTGAGTTAATGATATTATATATTATATTATACTATAATTATAATATACTAATGTATCATTATGTTTTAATTCCATTAAAATAGGAAATAGAAATGAAAGTAGCATTCATGCGTACGTACGGCTTACCGTCTCCATGAATGGTGAATTTCATTTATTACCTCAAAATGATATATACTGTAATAAATACATGTATATACTGGATATATATGATATATATGATATCTAAATCCTGAATTTCATTTTGGATATAATTAACTTTTGACCATGTGAACAACTTGTAACTATAAGGTGTTCATTTTTGACTCAAGTGCCAAATATCAACAAAACTAACATTATTAACTTAAATTATTACATAATGTTTATAACATGGTAATAAGTGATATAAAAGGAATAATAAACTTTAAAAAGTTTCTTAATCAACTATAAATTAACTTTAGTTTAATATTCCAGATATTAATGAACGAACGGGTCAAGTCCGACACAATGTAATGGGTTTTCATCTCACTCCTTATTCCCGTGAGATTAATGCTATATTGCCACTATATCCTTTTGTGTGGTGTACATACTACCTATAATTGTATTATTTTTTGTAATACACTTTAATTTATGTGTATTTAAATCTCTATTTTATGGTACTTCTTTCATGGGGTATATGTTTCATTAGTTACCAAATTGGTAAGGGTTAATTTCACAATCTCTATATTATCTGAGGTTGTTTTTACGTAAGTATCTACTGGGAAATATTTATTATCCATGTACATATTTCATAAAAGAGTTTTCAAAGGGATTATTTTTAAGGTACTTCTTTACTAAAACATCATTTTAAATGTTTTAAATATTTATTCTTCTAAATTGTTCTCATTAATTTCTATGTTTTCAAAATGGTTTTTAAGGATTTATTTATATGGAAATGAATATTTTTAAAATGTTAATTCCTTTGAAAAGTTTCAAAGTGGTATGGGAAACTTTGATTAAAAAATGTATTTAAATGTCTTCCTTTATAAATTGTGGTACTTTTAAATGTTTTCATGAAAAAGAGATATTTCTCTCAAAGAGTTTTACAGATCAATTTCATCTATGTCGACATCCTTTGATGGATTTTAAACTTGTTTGAAGTTGATTTATTATGATAAAAAACTTACATATAGTATTAATGGTTTTTTGATATGTTTGAATATGGATGTGCTATTTTTATATCATTCATGGTTTATGGTTAAAGTATTTACATTTCATTTTCTAGTTTTAATACGAATGTTTTTGTTATATTTCAACTTTTTCATATGAGGAATGTGTTGGACTTAGTAAGTGACGGGTGGATCCTGCTATAGCTCCTCGATGCATCGGTAGGTCTCATGAGACAACTAGAGGTTTAATTGGATGAGGCCCTTCCCAATTTGATATATGGTTTTGGCTGAGGCCTTAATCATTTTTAGACATCTTGGCTGAGGTCTTGACAAAATGTTTCAGAATTTCCGGAATTATACATTACCTCATTATGAAAATAATATTGATGGTTCATGTGGTCATTAGACTAGTAGAATACCCATGATTATGTTTTATTATGGCATTATTTACTCATCTCATATTCCTTCCATAAAAGTATTCATGTTTATTATTGGTAAAGGCATGTGGTTTCAATTATTCACCATGCTTAATATTTATGTTATCTTCCGCTGTATTCCTTACCCTTACAGAGTGTTTGATCTCACCCCTTCCTATGTTTTATTTTTCCCAAGATTCAAACAAGTGTATTGTGATTGATATGCAGGATTAAGCTAATGGAATAATGTCGTTCATAAAGTATTATTTATGTTGTGTTGTATGTTATAAAGTGTAATTTAAAATTCATGTATGTAATCTATTTTTCAAGACTTCTAAACCAATCGGTACTTCGGGACTTGATTCCTTGTAATCATGCCAATGTATTAAAATAATGCACCAACTCTGGGTAACTGGGGTCGGGGTGTCACACTTGGTATCAGAGGATGTTTATAAATAACCTTGGAAACTAGATTTAGATAAACTTGGATTAGAACACAAATCCCTAAGATAGCCTTTGGGGATTAGTATAGAAGAACATCCTAGAATTTTGGTAATGTAGAGATTTTGTGAGTTTTCTAAGAAAATACATCCTTTTCTGGATACGAGCAGGTAGAGGCAGATTTGGCACAGACGTACCTAGGGTTAAAACCCGAAAACACTGCTTTGAGCTAGACTCAAACGGGAATTGGTGCACGACAACGGGCCTTGCTGCACTCTTGTTTATGACACTCCCGGGGGATATGCTTAGGATAATTCTAATTTTCTTTACAAATCATTATGAAGGATTTACGAGTATATAACTTCTTAAAGAAAATATTTTTATGATTATGGATTATATCCATAAACTGTTCAATTTACATTAGGTATTTTACAAGTTTGGAATTATTCACTGCAATCCATAAACTGGCCTAGTGTATGCCATTGTTTAGAAATGGCGCCCAGTAGAAGGAATGTGAACTCAAGCAATACATATGATCCAAAGAGTAAGAAGCATCATATATTTCACGGTGTTAAACCAAAATTTATAAGGGCAATAGTTTCCCATGTATTCTCAACATATGATGAAATAGTATCATGTGTTAATAAGATAAGTAAAGAATTATCTGAGTTCTATGGATTTGAAGGGAAGAAAGAGAAGAAAAGGATGGAAGAGAGAAATATGGATAAAGTGAAGAGGGAAAAGAAGGATTTCCCTATATGTGATAACTGTGTAAGGAATCACCTTGGTAAATGCTTGAATGGAATGGGAGTTTTTTATAAGTTTGGAGAAAATGGACACCAAGTATGTGATTGCAAGGGTAAGAAATTTTTTTCCAATGTACAATGCTTCATCTTCAAGGAGTTTGGACACTATGCGAATCAGTGTCCAAATCATCAGAGTATACCCCAAATGCTACTATTGGATAATAATAAAGGTATAATAATACCTAAGATGAAGAGGAATGATTAGATTTCTTATGTTGTTATTAAAGTATTGTGTCATTTCAGTATTGTATTAATGATGTACATGTTATAAGAATTATATATTATATAAGGATTGTACTGCAGTACTATTTCATTAAGGACTTGAGATTGTGTGGAACCAAGAAAAGTGACTCAATTTCAGGTTAAATTTTTTGAAAATATATGGTTGAGAGAAATATAAACCATAATATGGTTCTGATACCGAGGTAGTGACTTTGGAATAATACATGATTGATTTGGATAAATTAAATTCGATATTCTTGACTACCTTGAAACTAATTAATGATTTGTATATTCCATCAATGTTAGAGTTTACAAAAGTTTTAGATAGATAGAGTATATCCAGTATTCTATAAGGAATAAGGGAGAATGAATGTAATCAATATGGTTTTATGGTAATTTAGGATGTTATAGTGTTTTAAACAAATACATGATAAAGGCGTTCACATGTTATTACGTGGCAAAAAGGATCTTCATTGTGTTTACCTTGCTTATAAATTCTGGACTGTGAGTTTGGATAGAATTATTTTGGATATTTCTTTTTTGAGATTATTTTTGGATTTCAATAAATAGGGAAACCCAGAGGTCGGGTAGCAACCCGTCGCATCTGGCAAGGCCGCAAGACTTGAACCTGCAACCGAAGGGTGACAAGGGTGTATCACCCACCACTGGCCCACGTGATGTCCTAGATTAAATAATTTAGTTTTTTTTAAAAGGTCTGGTAGATGAATTATAAATTCATTTTTTTAGAACCCTATACGAATAAGATAAATAGAATATATTTTTATGTTCTATTATCTTTTAGAGAGAAAGATGAGTTTGTGGTAGAAATTAGTTTAAGGATGGAACTCTACTTGTCAGGTATATATATATTTTTTTTCTTCACTTATTCTATGAAGAAACTAATTCTTAAACATTAGGTAATAGATCTTAAAACTAAAAATGTGTTATCCTAATACATTATGTTATTTTGAACTGATGATATTTTAAATCATCATAGATTGATGGTTTTGAGGCCCTCAATTCTACAATTGTTTGTGACTGATGACCTCAATCACTCCCTATATATATTTACGTTTTCCCTCCAATTATGTGTCTCTAATTTCAACCATTGTTCTCTTAATCAAGATCATAATTTGCTGGTGACTTTTTCATTCCCCTTTTCCTCTTATTAAGACTAAATCTTATTAACCCAATTTCTGATGTGGGTTTTCCCAGAAAGGTATTTTCTATTTTCAACCTCTTATTTACAAAGAACAATTTCAAATTGTGAGGACACAATTTATTGAGGGAGGGAAAAATGTAACACCCCAAGATTTCATTGTACGTTATTTCTTCAAAGTAATTCAATAACATCCACTACACGCAACACCGAGTTCAATCGCACCACGACTTACCAAACTAGTCGTTCAAAAGAGTTTACAAATATTATTAACTGAATTTTGAACTTTATATAATATTTATAATTTTAGAATCCATATTATGATTTTCATAGACATAATGTAAGAAAAAATTCATTTTTTTCAGATAATTGAAGTATTTTTTAAAAAAAATGCAATTTTAAAGCCTTTAAAAGGAGAACCATTTTTAAATCCAATATTTGAAAATTAAATATATTCAATTTTAATAAATAAATTTATTCTTTAGAATGGGTACATCAAAATTTACTTTGTGTAATTTTTTGGAATTTTTCCGATAAAGTTCATTTTTTAATGAATAGTGAAAAATATTGTATTTTAATTCAAAAGTGCCTTATAATATAATTTATTTATATGGTCAGATTATCTTTATATTTGGTTTCAAAGTTTAATTAAAATATATTTCTACCATTTAATCCAATTTTGTTTATTGAAATTAATTTCACTTTTAAATTGGACATAAACAAGTATCAATCTTTTGATAGTTATTGTTTCTTAAAAACACGCAATTTGTTTTAACAACAGGATTTAATTTTAAATTAATTAATTCTACTTATATGTTTTTAATTTAGAAAAATAGACATAATTTTTGAATTCAGAATATCAAATATATCTTAGGCTGAATGTTTTGTATTTTTATGAAAAACTTCAATTTTTGATGAATAGTGAAACCACTTAGTAGTAGTTAAAAAACTGACATTTTCATTTAAATGAAATTTTACCACTTCTGTGAATTGAATTTCGAAAATCCAAAATATATGGTTGTTGTTAGTAATTAAAAATTTGGTTCAATAATATGAAAATAATTTTTGGTGAATAGTAATATTTGACTTTTATTTACCGCTGTTAAAGGTAAATAGCGTAATTCAAGGTAAAAAGAATGTTGTAATAATTCCAAATTACCTTAACACAAGTCCTAAAATTATTGGATGAGTAATTTCTGACCATGGTCATCCTTGGGTCGATTTTGGGACCCCTTGGATCCACTTATGAATGATAATGACACTTTAGATTAATTAATTTAAAGTAAAGGAAAAATTGACATAAACAAAAATCTTTTAGTAATTAATTTTTATATTGTGTTATATAAGTAATATTTTTGACTATAAATATTCATTGGAAATATAAAAATATTTACTACAACATGGTATTTTTATAATAATTTTTAGACATCTATTAAATTAAATTATTTATGACACAATAATGATGCAGTATTTACCTCATTAATAAATGATTTAAATAAATTAGATAATAAATATTAAAATAATATCCAAAACATGTACAGTTATTATTTTATGATTTTATTTATACCATGATTCATCTTATATTCGACCCTAATGATTTTTGTACCTTTCGAAATCTAATATCCTTATATAATAAAATAATATTTTCATACATTTCTAATGAGCCCCTCCTCCCCCTTATAAAAAGAGACCACTTAGGACCAATTACTCACACCTCTCAGGCCTTTAGGGTCGTCCAAAATCTACCACATTAAGCTCCCTATATCCCTATCCTCCTTCTATGAGCCTTAATTTATGAAGAAGGCACTTGAAGAAGTCCTTTTGGTTCAAACCAAAGGAATTTACCCAAATTAAAGGTAACAGATTCTCTTAACTTCTTTTCTTTTATTTTACTTCTCCAACCCCTAAACTCTTTTTATTACTTTATTTTATAACAACACCAGTATCCTAAATATACTAGGATGTTTTCATGAGAATGATTATAACTAAACATACTCACACCTCCATCTAATGGGTGAAGAACATAATGTTTTTGTGGATGGAAAACTAATGCCTCACGAAACGAGGATTGTTCAATTACCTCCTACCGCCTCTCATGGTGGCCATTATGATGGCACTGTATTTATATATGATATATATTATGTTTATGTTTTTTTCATGCTTCTGTATTTTTCTTTTATATCATACCTTAATGGTTTCCATTATGGGTAAACGCGATAATTTCATTTGAGGAAGTGCGGACTACCGCCCCCTCAAAGTGATATGACTCGTTAATACCATATGTGGGATGTATAAAGGATGGATTTAATGATATTATATATGATATTATACTGTAATTATAATATACCTTTGTATCATTATGTTTTAATTCCATTAAAATAAGAAATATAAATGAATGTAATGTTCATGCATACGTACGGCTTACCGTCTCCATGAACGGTGCATTTCATTTCTTACTTGAAAATGATATGTACTGTTATAAATCCATGTATATACTGGATATATATATATATATATAATATATGATATCTAAATCATGAATATAAATCTGGATATAATGAACTTTTGACCATGTGAACAACTTGTAACTATATGGTGTTTATTTTTGACTCAGGTGCCAACTATCGACAAAACGAACGTTATTAACTTAAATTATTACATAATATTTATAACATGGTAATAAGTGATATAAAATGAATAATAAACTTGAAAAAGGTTCTTAAGAAAGTTTAAATTAGCTTCAGTTTATTATTCAGGATATTAAAGAACGAATGGGTCAAGTCGGACACGAGGTAAGGGGTTTTCATATCACTCTTTATTACCATGAGATTCATGCTATATTGCCACTATTTACTTTTGTGTGGTGTATGTACTTCCCCTAATTGTATTATTTGTGTAATACACTTTAATTTATTTGTATTTACATCTTCATTTTATGGAACTTATTTCATGGTGTGTATGTTTCATAATTTACCAAATTTGTAAGGGTTAATTTCACAATCTCTTTATTATCTGAGGTCGTTTTTACGTAAGTATCTACTAGGACATATTTATTATCCATGTAAATGTTTCATAAAAGAGTTTTAAAATTGATTATTTTTAAGGCACTTCTTTACAAAAACATTATTTTAAATGTTTTAAATATTTATTCTTCTAAATCATTCTCATTAATGTCTTTGTTTTCAAAATGGTTATTAAGGATTTATTTTTATGCACATGAATGTTTTTAAAATGTTAATTCCTTTGAAAAGTTTCAAAGTGGTATGGGACACTTTGATTCAAAAATGTCTTTAATTTTATTCCTTTTTAATTTGTGCGTATTTTAAATGTTTTCATGAAAAAGAGATATTTCTCTCAGAGTTTTACAAATCAATTTCATCTATGTCAACATCCTTTGATAGATTTTAAACTTGTTTGAAGTTTATTTATTATTATACAAAACATCCATATTGTATTGAAATTGTTGTGATATGTTTGACTGTGGATGTGTTATTTTTATGCCATTCATGGTTTATGGTTAAAGTATTGGCATTTTATATTCTAGTTTTAATATGAATGTTTATTTTATATTTTAGCCTTTTCATATGAGGATTGTATTGGACTTAGTAAGTGACTGTTGGAGCTCGCTATAGCTCCTTGATACATCGGTAGGTCTCATGATACAACTAGATGTGGAATTGGCCAAGGCCTTTCCAAATTTGATATATGGTTTTGGCTGAGGCCTTAATAGTTTTTAGACATATTGGCCGAGGTCTTGACAAAATGTTTCAGAATGTATGGCATTATACATTCCCTCATTATGAAAATAAAATTGATGGTTCATGTGGTTATTCGACTAGTATAATACCCATGATTATGTTTTATTATAGAATAATTTACTCAGCTCATATTCCTCCCATAAAATTATTCATTTTTATTATTGGTAAAGGAATGTGGTTTCAATTATTCACCATGCTTAATATTTATGTTATCTTTCGCTGCATTGATTACCCTTTCTGGGCATTTGAGCTCACCCCTTTCTATGTTTTATTTTTCCCAGGATTCCAAGAAGTGTATTGTGATTTATATGAAGGGTTAAGCTAAGGTAATAATGTTGTTCATAAAGGATTATTTATGTTGTGTTGTATATTATAAAGTTTAATGTAACATTCATATATGTAATCTATTTTTCAAGACTGATAAATTGATCATTCCTTCGGGACTTGATTCCTTGTTATCATGCCAATGTATTAAAATAATGCTCTGAATCTGGGTAACTAGGGTCGGGGCTTTACATTAATGGATGAAAAAGAGAAGTCCTCAAGTCTGGATATTTCATGAAACATATTTTAAGGACATTGAGCTGATAACTCTGAAGATTTTTTAACTATAATTCATTTCAAATAATTTTTTTAATGGAGATACACTATTGAAAAAAATAAAGAAGATGATTAGGTGATGAATTGTTATTTTGAATTTATATTAAAAAAAGAACCACATAAGAGGAATTGAAGATTTCTATGCATAGAAGATATTTATTTTAAGGTATTTAAGAAGAATGGAAATAAATATCTTATTTTTCATATGTTATATTTACTGGAAGAATACATTGTCTTGGAATTTGGTGAGAATTATAAAAAAAATGGGAGGTAATTTATTTTTTATTAGATAAGCATTTTTTATAGCCTTTTTCAATGAATAATACCAATGACCTAGCCAGTAACAATACCCATGTGCAAGACACTACTAAGGTGGGAACTAGGGTAGTCTATAATCCATCTAGTATAGAAGAATGTAGGATCAAGAATATCTCACTCTATGATTTCATAGGTGAATTTAGTATCACCATTTTCCGATGTGGAACATCAAAGGAGGAGTTGACATTGGTCGGTGCCGATAGGGGGTTTGGGAGTAGACCCCAAAACTTGATTCTGACCGACGTAGGAAACTAGATTTTATATAAAGGGGCACTTAATTTGTTTGAAGTTAGACCTGATATAAATACCACACATGTATTATTCCTTTTTCCTAAAATGAAATTGACATAATTCATAAAACTGGTCTGGAGTGATCTACTGATCACCAAGCCTCCACATAGCCTCATCTTAGCCTCACCATGAATCATCATTCAACATTAATACGGTTGAAATACTCCATCATCAAAGATCAATATGTTCACTGAGCATCACACCTAGTGATTTAAACAAGTATGATCAATCTTGTTCTATGGATGGATATGCATGCATGATATACTTATCATGCACATACTAACTCAAAAGACAAATCCACTTATGAGATAAAAATAAGGATTACATTAAAATGTCTATGGTGGTTTGGATTCATATATTCAAGGGAGGAGTAGGATATTATCATTGAATTCACATGAGGTGTTAATATCTTAAGAAAGGAGGCCACGATTATCAGTCTCATGGGGTTTAAAACGAATGAAACCTACATTAAAAGTTTAAATAATAAGATATTTGGTAATTAAATATATTTCTTTACATGGAATAAAAATCAGGATTCCAATTTGATGGATACATGAACCAAATTCAGGGATCATATGCTAATAAATATAGATAAAATATGGATGAAAATGTTACTTCCATTCACAATATTCACCTAGATCTCTCATTTTCTCAAAACAGAGTCCATCCATAGATCCTATTATGTGAAGAAGTAGAAGATCCACAATCCTTATAAGATACATGAAGAGGGGAGTACTGTGCACTTCAGTTTTCATGATGGAGTTCCATGAATAATTTTATTCCACAAAGAAAATATGTGGCCTCATGATATTATATTCATGCACTCAGGGGTTTTGTGAAGTGATTGAGATAACATAAAATTGAGTTTATAATATAATCATTAGTTTCATGAAAAACTATTATCGTACGTTAGTGCTTGAGTTGTTCACTAGCATTGTGTACTACGAAGTTGATCCACATATCACACCCTATGAGAAGAAGTTATTCTATGTAGTTGTATTTTAGCAAAGGTAATAGAAGAATAATTCATGAAAATATCTTTCACAAATAAGAGAACCAATCCTCAGTATTTCAATAAGAATTATTTTTTTGTAATTTCACTTTCCTAAAGATAATAGGATGATGAGTTCACATGAGGAAATAAACATATAAATATAGTGTGTGCAAATACCTATGTGTGTTAATAGAAAGTTAACACTACCTAAATTATTTCATGCATATGAAAATGTACATTCATACATGAATTCACAAGAAATAATGAAACATAATGAAAAAGAATTTTAAAATCCCATAAATTATTAAGAATATTTATATTAAATGTGTTAGGGTTTAAAACTTGATGAAGACCCATTAATTTTATTACACATGAATGAATATTGAGAAATACACTTTTGATATTATTTTCATAAATAGTGTGAAGTAAACTTAAGACAAAATCCAAATAGAATATCAGAAGACTTTATATCTGAGTTGTTACTTTATTGAGTTTGTGAAAGATCGTTCTTGGATTAATTAATATTGTAAGTGTATTTCGTTTTTGTTGCATAAATGTTTAGTATACCAAGAAGAAAAAAATATAATAAAACTGATACTACATTCATTGTTTATATTGTGTATTGATGAAGTCTGAGATTTCAGTCTATAGGTACATTCAAACAATAAGACTAAAGAAGAGAAATAGTTTTCCCAACTATCAACTAATTATTATTCATGGTAGAATAATTGTGATGATGCTAATCTAAAATTTCATTTATTAGATAATCACAATGAATGTTTTTTATTCTAGCTACAAATAAGAAGAATTAGTGTAGTCCTTTTTTAACTGAAGTAGAAAGGAGAGAAGAAGAGTTTCTTTCTTGGTGTTGTGAAAGTAACAAAGTTAATAAGAAGTTAGTGGAAGAACTAATTAGTACTATAAAAACCAATATAATTCTCATATAGTGGATAAATATATTGGTGCTACAAAGTATCTTAATAAATAAGGCGAAGACTATCTTTAGAGGAAGTATAAAGAACCACATAGGAGATGAAAGTTGGACCAGGTCATCACCATTCCAACGAAGAAGAATTATTTCCTTCCTCCCAATAAATTGTAGGGACCTGCACTGGCTAAGGATTTATTCCTCAACAAAAAACAATAAATTGATATCACATTATAGAGGATAATATAGGTACTTTTCATCACCAAACGTGGAAAGGAATAGATACTCTTTTTGAGTAGTGAACTTTGTAAGAAAATAGTGTTTTATTCTTTACTAATTTCATATACTTTCATATGTTAGGAAAATGAGATTTAAATAATAAATATCCTAATAGGTATAATAGGTAAAGAGATTAGTAAAAAATTCCCAACACTGATTCACCCCCTCTCTGTGTTGAGTATATCCCGAAGTGGTCCTCCTAGAACATAGGTTTTTCAAGGGGATGTTAATGGATCAAGGGAGGTGATTGATAAATAATGATAAAAGTGGTTTCAATTATTGAAAATTTATCTTATTGAATTAATTATTTTATTAGTGAATCTTATAATAAGTTTATAGGATCTTTGGGGCTGATTTTTTGATAAAATAAAAATCACACCACAAAAGTATTTATTACTCCATAATTATAATTAGTTAATTTTTGTGAGTGATGAGATAAATAATATGTCATGTTGAAAAAATATTACATCATGGAGGATGTTAAATAAGGTTTAAAAGAGATAATATTGTGTAGATATCACCATTAATGTTGACAAGTAGCACCCCAAATAGAATACAAAATGGAGAAAAACCTCTGAATGAAGTATAATCATGTTATAATAGATGTTAGTTACATCGTGATTATTGTTGATCTAAGAAGGATAAGTAGGGTTGTTTATTATTACCTTTCACACATAATACAATAGCGGGATACAAGGAGGAATGATGATGTTTAAGTTTGACTTCACATTATAGGGAGAACCCATGATAAATGAAGACAAATATTTATAAGATGAATGTTTCAAGGCTATGGATTATGACCCAGGAGTAAGTTTATAATTAAATACTGTAATTTAATCAGTAATTAATGATTACATCATCACAGTATATATTATGTTATATTGAATTTTTCTAATAAATATATCATATATTGAATATCATGATTTTAGGAGATTAAAAACAATATCAATCTATGATTTTCAATTGGATCTATTAAGTAGAGGATATTACACTACAACAACTAGTTTTACACCATGATTTTACATATGCCTAAAAATAGAGAAGTTTCATTATTTATCAAATATAGGGACGTTTGATTAGATAATTTTGATTCTAATTCAATAATGATTGGAATTTTCAAGTTATAATATGATGATTAAATGTGGCATACAAAGATAGATTATTTTGAAGAAAATATAAGAATAGATTAAATAAGTTAGATCAAAGAACATGAAAAACACAACACATGAGAGAACTATTACTCATCTACATATTTTGAGAGAGATAATATAAATAATTATTACGATAAAAAAATCTATTTTCATTTAGGTAAGTAAATGTAAATAACACTATTTATATCACAAAACCTCAGAATATGATTCACTTTTAATGGATTTAAAAATAATATAAATTAAATTAAAACAAATTAAAATATGATGTTTGATGTTTAATATTGATTATGAGTTTTAATGATAATGTTTTAGCCTTTTATTGTGTGTTTTTGATGTTGTGATTAGGGGTGTCCATGGGTCGGGTTGGGTCGGGTTGGAGGATTTTTTGGACCCGACCCAGTCAAAAAATATCGGGTCGGGTCGGGTCGGGTCTGACCTGCTTTCTCATTCAGACCCGACCCGACCCAACCCGTATTAGATCGGGTTGGGTCGGGTCGGGTCCATTGGGTCACCAGGAAATTTTTTTTTGAACAAAAAAAAACCTCCACGGGTTCGTCGGGTGCCTAAAAAGTGGGGTCACGGTCGTGGGGGGGATTTGGGGGTGTGGGAGAAGGGGGGTTCGATCGAGTGCTCACTCGACAGAAAGGAGGTATGCGGCTCGCACGGTGGTCCGACCGTCTGACCTTCATCAACAGAGGCAGCTGCTATGAATGAAGGAGGGCGGTGACGTTCGGACGGTGTGCGGAGGTGAGTGTTGATCTGTGGCGGCGCTTCAATGGAGGGTGCGGACAAAGACTCTACTTCAAGCGGCTTGGGTTCTCGAGCAGCAGAGGGAATAAGGTACGAATCGGATTCATCATGGGTGTTCAGCGGTTCTTTGATTCAGATTATGGTCACTGATGGGAGATCTGATTCGGTCATGGTGTGGTTTCTAATTTTTGAATTCGGGTATTTTTAGTTCTTCAGATCTGGTTTGTGAAACTGTTAATAGGATTTCAATTGGATTTTTGTTCTGCTTGTGACTTATTCTTGCATCGATTTTGGGTATTCATCCACCGGTGGTTTTAGTTTGCTACGCTGCTTCTGATTTGAAGGTGGTAGCCAAGGGTGGAGTAGCAGCGGTCACTGAATCCATGGTGGGTGCCGCGATGGTGGAGGTGATGGGCATGCGGTGCGTGCGTAGAGGGGAAGACAATGCCAGTGCGAGGGAGGTGAAGAGGCAGTGGGTTGAGCAAATTCATGAACCGAAGCACGACGACAACAAAAAAAAAACGGAAGTTCGGGTCGATGGGTCGGGTTGGGTCTTTATACTTCCAACCCGTGACCCGACCCAACCCGATCTTAACCCGACCTAAACAGACCCGACCCATCAAAATACCTGTGCAACCCGACCCAACCCGACCCAACCCAGCTGGGTCGGGTCGGGTCATTCGGGTTGGGTTGGGTTTGGACACCCCTAGTTGTGATGGTGGTGATAAGTTGATGAGATCTGTGAATAAGTTTAATATTTTATGGGATGTTGAAGAAACTTTTTTTTAGAGGTAGTTGAATAAGTGTTCTAAGGTGGTTGAACAAATGTTTTGAGTCTTGGAAAAAAATTTGTTCTAAGATAATATTTGTTCACCCACTAATATAGTGTTATAATTCCAATTCTTAACATATCAAAACCACGTATTATGATAAGAGCTTATCGCTATTTTTGATACACACCACCTCATACAATTGGTAGATATTAGTGGTTATGGCTAAATAAATGATCTAGGGTAGGCAAGTGACATTCTATGACCCTCCAGTTCAGTTCCTATGAATTTATAACCCTAAACAATATTGGTATATCATGACCTATCCATGATACTCTATTTTGGGTAGTGGTAAAGAGTTCTATATAGGCATGTTGTTTTATGTGATATGGTTGTATTGTCATCGGCCATCATGAAATAGAGTAATATTGTTTTCTATGATTTCTTATCAGTAATATAACTTGATGGTCATAGATTTATAAATTTATATATAAGGTCTTATCATGGATAGAAATAGACCATATCAGTATTAGTGGTACACTTAACACAGGGTGTCATACCCTGCTACTGGGATAAATCGGAGAGTGCAATAGGTCGGTTGAACCACTAAACATCATTTCATCATAGAAAATATTTCTATATCATAAATACCATATTATAATCACAAAAATCAATGAAGGATTCCCAACATGATAACCAATGACCAATGGAACCTGAAACACATATGAGTTCAATTCTATAATCCTTATAAAGAAAAAATGAAAAGAGTAAAATACATGGTTATTTATTTTTATGTTTGAGAAGCATGCATTATCCTAGGACCACAAATCACTTTACATAATATTTGACTATATAAATTGGGTAATAATCAGATGGAATTTCCCGATTCCATTATACTATGAAAAAACAATAACACAAGACCATGGGGTGATTTGGAGGGAAAAATCAAGGGAAAACCTAAAATAATTTTGTGTGTAATGATCACAAAAAAATTGATCATTTTCATGTGGATTCAATCAATGAAAGAGAAAACAATATTATAACTTTGGGTATTTTATATAATAAGGAATGAATTCCTTGGTTGAAAGTGTTCCCATCTAGAGAGATTAAAGATATCATTATTTTCTTTATTTCAATGATATTTTATTTAAAATTTTTTCAATAAAATTTTATTTTTTGTTCTATCACTAAATTTTGATCTCTAACTCTCACGATGATAAGAGACTAAACCAATGGGTCAATTTGGAGAGGATGTTGAGTGTCTCTCAAATCATCTTTTCTTATCATATTTGCATTACTTTTAAATATATGTTAATTCAAAAGAATTATAAGATGTTTATTAGGGATATTTTGTAACACCCATAGATTTCATAGTAAGTAATTTTCTTTAAAGTAATTAAATAGCTTGCGCTACACACAACACCGAGTTCGAGCGCACCACGACATACCAAACTAGCTGTTATGAATATTAATACCCACTTTTTAAAATTTTATAAATTTTATCTTTTAAAATGGAATTCATTTTTGGATTCGGAATATTGAAATTATCTTAGGGTGAATTTTTGGTATTTTTCTGAAAACATTCAATTTATGATGAATAGTGAAATACACGACGTTATTAGTTAAAATCAACTTTTTATTTAAATAATTAGTTATTTTATTTAATTTTATATTAGGTAAAAATAGATACATAATACCTATATAAGTTCAATGTATTTCATTGGAGTCATTTTATAATAATTTTAGATATATATAATTTTATTGAACTTTTTACAGTCTTTTACCCACCCCCTAGGAGCATTTGAAAGTTTGCATAAAAATTAATTTTACCGCTTCTGTGAGTTGAATTTCGAAAATCCGAGAGATATGGTTGACATCAGTAAGTAAAATGTGGTTCAATAAGATGAAAATAATTTTTGGTCAATAGTAACTTTTTTACTTTTATTTACCACAATTAAAAGTAAATAGGGTAATTGAAGGTAGAAAGGATATTATGATTACCCTAACACATGTCCTAATTCTATTGGATAAGTGTAATTCAACCAAAAACAACCTTAGGAATAAAATATGATTCTTTAGGTCCACTTGGATTAGATTAGGACATTTATTTTTATTTTATTTCCAAAAGACTTAAAAGGATTAAAATTAAAGTTTAATAACTAAACCAATTTTAATATAGTGTTATGCATAAGATAAATTTGATTATAAATATTAATCAGAAATATAACAAAATATACTAAATAATGGTAATTTATTTATAATTTTTAAACATTAAATTATTTAAATTATTTATAACACAATTAGGATGCAGTAATTACCTTATTAATGAAAGATTAAAACAATCGGTATTATAAATATCCAAATAAATCTAATTTGAGACTTTTAATGAATTAAACTAATTTTATAGATTAATATTACATGTTAGGGTTAATTAAATGAATTTTTTTCTAAGTAATAATGCTGTTATAAATTTAACAAACACAAAATACCAAATGGGTTCAAAATTGACATAAAAGAGATTTTAAAACAAATTATATATTATTAATTGATATTTTATTCAGAAAAAATCTAATATTCGGTAAAAGGGATTAAATAATATTATATATAAAAATAATTAACCACTTGAGATTACCTTGGAAGTTTATAGTATGTTTATTAACCATATAATATAAAAATACAAAGAGACATGGTAAATGTCAAACTATTTAACTAAGAGTTAAATCTACAAGATAAGTTTAATATAGTGACCCAAACCTGTCTAAAACCTATTAGTTGAGTAATTTTCAACCCATACCCACCTTATCCTCGAAAAAAATCATTTTTTTACCATTAGAAACCAAAAAAGATTTTATTATAAAATAATATTTCAATCTTTTCCTAAGGTTCCCCTCACCCCTCTTATAAAATAAACTTCCTCTTCTCTCGAATTCACACCTTGAAATCTATTTGGCTTGGACAAACACAGCCCAAATATCCTATAAATTGTCCTAAATTCATCATAGAGGCCTTATTTTAGTTATAAATCCAACCTAAGGATCCCTTTTGATCAAATCAAAAGGAAGAACCCAAAGAAGAGGTAAATATTTTATCACCTCTTTCAAGTTCTTTTCTTCTTCCACTTCCTTTTTATTTGTTGTTTCCATACCGAAATAGTAACTCTAGTATCTTATATATACTATTATGTTATTATAAAAATGGTACAAATATAGTCATTATTATATCCATCCTATAAATGACAAAGTCTCCATATGTGAGTACGTACGGATTACCGTCTCCATGTCACGGTGTAGTTTGTTATTCAAACACTTCATCATTTGGATGGGTATAATAATGAGTATAAATGATGTAAATAATAAATATAACATGATAAGGATTCTTTATATATGATATATCTTCCAATTATATATGATTTTAATATCAAAATAATGATATTGCCGCTCGTGCGTATGTACGGATTACCGTCTCCACAAACACGATGAGATTCATTCCCCATTGTATCCATTCAAGAATAATTTTCATTTTTTGATTAAAAATAATTTTTAAAAACTAAATATCATCCTGTATATGAATCAAACCCATCATATCCATAAAAAACATGACTTATGTATCAAAACATATAAAGTAAAACGAATCAGTTAACACCCGAAATGGCGATAATACTAAAATATTATTAACAAAGCAATATTAGAAGATAATATATGATATCATATTTATGTATATGATTCTTTTATGATTTAATAACAATTATTTAACTATAATACATAAATTTAACGTACCCTAGACCAAGAAAAATTACAAATTATGTGGTTTCTTATCTCACTTTTAATTCCGTGAGATTTCCATTGTTCGCCACTTATTTATTACATGTGGTGTATTGTGTATTGAAATTTGATATATATTATCATTATTATCTTTATATTAATAGTATTCAATGATTAATTTGGTGGTTATTATCTTTTATTCATACGACTCGATTGATTACAATGTGGTGAGGATTTTTCATCTCACTTCTTATTCCCGTGAGATTCATGCTATATTGCCACTATTTATTTTTGTGTGGTGTATGTACTAACCAATGATTGTATTCTTTGTGTAATATACTATAATTTATGGGTATTTACATATTCATTTTATTATCCTTCTTTCATGGGGTGTATGTTTCATATGTTACCAAATCGGAAAGGAAATTTCAAATATCAATTTCTACTCATTGGGTTTTACGCAAACTTCATCGATTATTTTACTCCAAGATTATGTGTGAAATCTCTATTTATTTTCTTATGTAGTAATTTCCACTCCCATTTCTGTGGATATAATTTTGATTCAAATAATCACTCCATTTATAAATTCTCAATTCATCGATATGAACTTGATAAGAATAATTTAACCTCAATATCCATTCATTGAGTTAAACATCCAAGTCATTGGTGTTGTTTTTAAAAAAAATATGTGTAAATGTAATATGATTTATTTACTTTGAATATCCAATCATATTGACTGTATTTATATTTTTCGCACATAACTATTTCAATTATTTATCCTTTACCTAAGGGTATGGTCTTTATAATGGATTTCATCTCAATTTACATTCCATTGAGACTTATTTGTTGTTATGCGCCAATTCACTTTTATATGGTGTATATACTATACTTTGACATAGTATATAATGAATCCATTTATTATCATGATATTATAAAGTTTTGATTACCTCAATTATTTGTATTCGAGTGTCTCTCATTTGGTTAGGAACTCTAACTAAAATATCAATTTAAATGTTTTAAAGATTTATTCTTCTAAATATTTCTCATTAATGTACATGTTTTAAAATTGGGTTTAATCATTTATTTATATGGAAATTAATGTTTTAAATTTTAAATTACTTTTAAATGTTTCCAAGTGTTATAGGACACTTTGATTTAAAAATCTATTTTAAACAGCTTCTTGATAAATAATGATACTTTTAAATGTTTTCAATAAAAAGGGGGATATTTCTCTCAAATAGTTTTGATGATTATTTTCATCTATGTCAATATCCTTCATTATTATAAATTGAGGTTAATTTATTATAATACATTCTTCCATATTGTATTGAATGGGTTATGTTTGACTGTGGATGTGCTATTTTTATACCATTCATGGTTTATGGTTAAAGTATTAACATTTCGTATGCTAGTTTTAATAATAATGTTTAGATTATGTTTCAAAATTTCATATGAGGAATGCATTGGACTTAGTAATTGATAGGTGGAGCCCACTATAGCTCCTTGATGCATCTGTAGATCTCATGATACAAACTAGTGTCTTGGCACAAGGCCTTGAAAAAATATTATTTGTAGTCTTCGCACGAGGCCTTGACTGTGTGGTTATGAAGTCTGACATTATGCATTCCATCATTATGAAAGTGGATATTGATATTGCATGTGATTATTAGAATACTAGAATATCCATGTGAATAAGTAAATTGAATTATTTGATTTTATCGTTGCCATATTATGCTAAAGTTCAAGTTTAAAAGGATTTTTTTAGTCTTATACATTGACTTAAAAAATTTTTATGAAATTTTCCGCTATATTTTTATCCTTACTGAGCATCTGAACTCACCCATTTCTATGTTTTATTTTTTCCAGGATGTGAAGAAGTATTTTATGGTTAACCTATAGGGATAGGATAAGGAAAGAAGTCTGTTTAAAAAGGGGGGGGGAAATTTTGTTGATGTTTTTATTTCATGATGTAATGTAAAACTTATGAGTGTATCTAGTACTTCTACGGCTACTAAACTGATCGGCCTTTTGGGACATGATTCCTTGTATCATGAAAATGTTATGTAATAATTCACCGACTCTGGGTAACTGGGGTCGAGGGGTTACAGTTGGTATCAGAGGAAGTTTAGTAAAAACCTTGGAAGCTAGATTTAGAAAAACTCTGATTAGAAAACACTACCCTAAGATAGAATTTGAGGATTAGTATGGAAGAAGATCCAAAAAAAATTGGTAATGTAAATATTATATGGGTTTTCCCAGAAATACATCCCTGTCTGGATACAAGAAGGTAGAGGAAGCTCTGGAACAAATGTGCCTAGGAGTGAAAACTCTGATAAGGAGTTACGGGCTTGACCCGGGGTATCCTAGTACATGATAATGGTCCTTGTTGCACTCTTGATTATGACACTCCTAGGGGATATGCTTAGGATAATTCACATTTTTTTTACAAACTAATTTGAAGGATTTTAATATAAGGTGAGAATAAATAACATTGGTTAATCTTAAGGTGTTTTAGATTGAAAATAAGGTGTTATGATATTCTCTAAATGATTTTATGACTCACAATATGCTTTCTTATGTTAGTCAATGGCTAGATTCCAAGGAATTCATAGTAACATTGAACATGATGTACAAGGTGGGCATAGTGGTGGAAATGAGCAATGAAATGGAATGTTGACAAGTGTAAAAGATATTGTGTTCATGCCGAATCATTTTTCCAAAAATTTGATCAATAACATATATATTAACTAACTACCAAACTCAACAGAGAAGAGAAAGGCAGTGAATGATAAGAGCTTCAGCAGTGGAGACCATGGAGAAAAGAAATCTCAATTTCCATAATGTAGGAAATGTGGAAGGATACACCTAGTAAAGTGTATCAATGGAACAAAGAAGTGCTTTATGTGTGGTAAATAAGGACATAAAGTAAATAATTGCTGAGGAAAATTGAAGATTACTATAGAAGAAAATAAAAACAATCCCAATAATCTATTTATAGTCATTTTTTGTAAATGTAGGGGACCTGGGCATTACCCGAGTGAATGCCATATCTTATAGGATACCTTCTTGGTCAAGGAAGATCCTATGAGGAAATAAATGGATGGTTAAATGTTTAAAAGTAATAGTTCTCTTTGTTTATGGGATTACTTTGGAAGACTTTTCTCTTGTATGTGTAACCCTGTAGTTTGTTATGTGAAAATGCTATTTTTGGAAAAAATTTATTTTCTATTATTGATATAGTTATAAATAACCATTTGGGTTTATATTATCCTTGAATTTGAGGTAATTACAAGTTATTAAATTTTAGGATTAAAATGTGAGGAATGATATAACATTTGGGGTGAAATTATGTTATAGTTATTTTGAGGAATTTATCTCATTTTGGGAATGTTATAAAATATAGTTTTTGAAAAATGACAACACGCAGACTGTGTGACAACATGTCACATTGAAAAAAGATATGGGAATCAAACCCACAACCATAGTGCAATTGAGATTTATCACCTACCACTAGACTACATGAATTCCCTAGTTAGTGAGACTAATTATTTTTAGTTAAAATTATTTTATTGATCAATAATAAGTTGATTTAGGATCTTATGTCTTATCAAATGGATATCCTTAGTATAGGAAAATGATTTGGTGATTAAGTGATAAATGTTATTTTGGAAGATGTTTAATCAGTTGGGAATACTATATGCCTAAGGAAAATAGAATGCTCTTGGATTTCATTTTAGGAGTAATGGTGGACATTTATCTATGTTTTTATTGTGGATTTATAGAGATTTGTGTTATTTATAGAAATGATTAACCTATCACAGAGAATATGTGATTAGGTTAATTAATTTTAAGTACGTGACTTTAAGAGTAGTCAATGTTATTTGGAGATACAATTTAACATGGAAGACTACGTAATCAAATTCTTCTATGTTCTGGTTTCAATATTAGTTTGCATTATATTGAAAGATTTTAAGGACAATTGTTTATTGAATGGTATTTATTAAACTTTGGGTATTATGATTTTAATTTTATAAATTAAGATTAGTATTTCTTTCTCTAAAGGATTATCCTTTTTGGGGATCATCTAATCTTGTACTAACCATTTTGGTTTTAGCTAATCTCTATATACAAGGTAAATATATAAAGTTTATCCTTTTTGAATTATGTGATTATCAAGAAGTTGATTCTAGCACTTCAGGTGTGACCAAGTCATCTTGAAAACTCATCATTTGAAAAAAAGTTGAGTTAGTGGAAGAAACTTATTAAAAGATGAAACTCCACTTAAAATTTAAGTAAATCACTTTATGTTCTTATTCAATCTCATAAATAAATTCCTCAACTTTATGAAATGGAACTTAAAACAAAAACCATTATCCGTTTACTTTTCCTACTATGAAACTAATGACAGTTTATCCCATAAAAAGTTTGTGGTGTTCTTGTTGTTAGCTTTCTCCTGATCATGTTTTCTATCACTCTCCACCAGAACATGACATTTAGTTTATCTTCCATATCCATGTTTTCCTACAAGTAATCCTAGTATGGGTTATCTCATGTGACCTTTGCACTTCTCTTTCTTTCTTTTAAAGAGATAGTTTTATTGACTCCTTTTCCAATGTGGGACTTTCAATGAAGTTCCCAATCCCAATTTTAAAATTGTGAGGATGAAATTTCCAAAAGGGGGGAAGAATGTAACACCCCAATTTTTCATAGTAAGTTATTTTTTTAAAATAATTAAATAGCTTTTGCTACACGTAACACCGAGTTCGAGCGCACCACGACATACCAAACTTGTAGTTCTGAATATTAATACCCACTTTTTGAAATTTTATAAATTTTATCTTTCAAAATGGACTTCATTTTTGGATTCAGAATATTGAAATTAGCTTAGGGTGAATATTTGGTATTTTTTTGAAAACTTTCAATTTTTGATGAATAGTGAAAAACATTACGTTATTGGTTAAAACCGACGTTTTATTTAAATAATTAGTTATTTTATTTAACTTTATATTAGGTAAAAATAGATACATAATACCTATATAAGTTCAATATAATTAATTGGAGTCATTTTATAATAATTTTAGATATATAAAATTTTACTGAACTTTTTACCGTCTTTTACCCACCTCCTAGGAGAATTTGAAAATTCGCATAAAACTTATTTTTACAGCTTCTTTGAGTTGAATTTCAAAAATACGAGAGACAAAATTGATATCAATATGTAAAAAAAATTTCAACAAGATGAAAATAATTTTTGGTGAATAGTATGTTTTTAAGTTTATTTACCACGGTTAAAAGTAAATAGCGTAATTAAAGGTAAAAAAGATATTATTATTACCCTAACACATGTCATAATTCTATTTTATAAGTGTAATTAAACCACAAACAACCTTAGAAATAAAATATTATCATTTAGGTCAACTTGGATTAGATTAGGACATTTATTATTATTTTATTTAAAGAAGAGTTAAAAGGGTTAAAATCAATGTTTAATAACTAAAACATTTTTAATATAGGGTTATACATAAAATAAATTAGATTATAAATATTCATTAGAAATATAACAAAATATCCTACATAATGGTATTTTATTTACAATATTTATAAATTAAATAATTTTATTTATTTATGACACAATGACGATATAGTAATTACCTTATTAATGAAAGATTAAAATAATTAGTATTATAAATATCAAAATAAATACAATTTGAGACTTTTGATTAATTACACTAATTTTATAGGTTAATATGAAATGATAGGGTTGATTAAATGAATTTTTTTCATAGTAATAATTATTCTATGAATTAAAAAAACAAAATACCAAATAGTGTCAAAATTGACATAAAAGAGTTTTTAAAACAAATATTATATTATTAATGATTATTCTATTACTAAAAATCTATGGTTCAGGAAAAGGACGTAAATAATATTATATATGTCATTAATGAACCACTTTAGGTTCTCTTGAAAGTTTATTGTATGTTTATTAACCATATAATATAAAAATACAAAGAGACATGGTAAATGTCAAACTATTTAACTATGAGTTAAATCTAAAAGATAAGGTTAATATAGTGACCCAAACCTATCTTAAACATATTTCTTGAGTGTTTTTCGACCCATTACCACTTTATCCTCTAAATAAATTATTTTGGAGCCATTAGAAACCGAAAATTATTTTATTATAAAATAATATTTCAATCTTTTCCAATGGTGCCCCTCACCCCTCTTATAAAAAGGAATTTCCCCTTTTCTAAAATTAACACCTTAAAAGCCATTTGGCTCAGTGAAACCCTGACTAAATATCCTATAAAATGTCCTCCCTTAATCCTAGAGTCTTATTTTAGTCAGAAAGCCAACCTAAGGAGCCCTTTTGATCAAATCAAAAGGAAGAGGCCGAAGAAGAGGTAAATTTTTCATCACCTCTTTCAAGTTATTTTCCTCTTCCACTTCATCTTTAATAGTTGTTTACATTATGAAATAATAAATCCAGTATCGTATATATACTGTGATTTTATTATAAAAATACTACAACTATATTCATTATTCTATCCATCCTATAAATGAAAAAGTCACCATACATGCATACGTACGGATTACCGTCTCCACGTCGTGGTGTAGTTTGTTATTCAAACACTTCATCATTTGTATGGGTATAAAAATGAGTATAAATGATGTAAATAATAAATATAACATGATAAATATTATTTATATATGATATACCAACCAATTATATATGATTTTAATATCAAAACAATGATATTTTCACTCGTCCGTACGTACGGATTACCGTCTCCACGAACGCGATGAGATTCATTCCCCATCATATCCATTCAAGACTAATATTCATTTTATTATTAAAAATAATGTTTAAAAACTTAATATCATCCTGTATATGAATCAAACTAATCATATACATAACAAACATGGCTTACATATCAAAATATATAATGTAAAAGGAATCAGTTAACACCCAAAACGACGATAATACTAAAATATTATTAACAAAGCAATATTAGAAGATCATATATGATATCATATTTATGTATATGATTATTTTATGATTTAATAACAATAATTTAACTATCATACAGGAGTTTAACATACCCTTGACCATGTAAAAGTACAAATTAAGGGGTTTCTTATCTCACTTTTAAATCTGTGAGATTTCCCTTGTTCGCCACTTATTTATTGCATGTGGTGTATTTTATACTGCCATTTGATATATATTATCATGATTATATTGATATTCATGGTATCCTGTGATTAATTTGGTGTTTATTAACTTTTTTTCATATGAATAGATTGATTACAATGTGGTCAAGAGTCTTCATCTCACTTCTTATTCCCGTAAGATTCATTCTATATTGCCACTATTTCTTTTTGTGTGGTGTATGTAATGCCCCATGATTTTAATATTTGTGTAATATACGTTAATTTATGGGTATTTAAATCTTCATTTTATGATCCTTATTTCATGCGGTGTATGTTTTGTATGTTACCAAATCGGTAAGGAAATTTCAAATATCAATTTCTACTCATTGGGTTTTACGCAAACTTCATTGATTATTTTACTCCATGATTATGTGTGAAATCACTATTTATTTACTTATTTAGTAATTTCCACTCCTCTTTGTGTGGATATACTTTTGATACACATAATAACTCCATTTATAAATTCTCAAGTCATCGATATAAACTTGATAAGAATAATTTAAACTCCATATCCATTCATTGAGTTAAGCATCCAAGTCATTGGTGTTGTTTTTACAAAAATATGTGTGAATGTCCTCTGATTTATTTACACAAAATATAAAATCATATTGAGTGTATTTATATTTTTCACACATAACTATTTCATTGATTTATTCTTGACCTAAGGATACTATCTTTATAATGGATTTCATCTCAATTTACATTCCATTGACACTTCTTTGTTGTTATGCGCCAATTCAGTTTTATATGGTGTATATACTATACTTTGACATAACATATATTGAATCCCTTTATTATCATGATATTATAAAGTTTTGATTACCTCAATTATTTTTATTCAAGAATCTCTCATTTGGTTAGGAACTCAAACTAAAATATCAATTTAAATGTTTTAAAGATTTATTCTTCTAAATCATTCTCATTAATGTACATGTTCTAAACATGGTTTTAATCATTTATTTATAAGTAAATTGATGTCTTAAAATTAAAATTCCTTTTAAAATTATCAAAGTTTTATGGAAAACTTTGATTCAAAAATCTATTTTAAACAGCTTCTTGATAAATAGTGATGCTTTTAAATGTTTTCAAGAAAAAGGGGGATATTTCTCTCAAATATTTTTTATCATTATTTTCAACTATGTCAATGTACTTCATTATTATCAATTGAGGTTTATTTATTATAATACAATATTCTATATTGTATTGAATGGGTCATGTTTGACTGTGGATGTGATATTTTTATACCATTCATGGTTTATTGTTAAGGTATTGACATTTCGTATGCTAGTTTTAATATGAATGTTTATATTATGATTCACCCTTTCATATGAGGAATGAATTGAACTTAGTAAGTGAAGGGTGGAGCCTGCTATAGCTCCTCGATGCATCAGTAGGTCTCATGAGAAAAACTTGTGTCTTGGCACAAGGCCTTGACAAAATCTTATTTGTAGTCTGGGCACGAGGCCTTGACTATATGGTTATAAAGTCTGGCATTATGCATTCCATAATTATGAAAGTGGCTATTTTTATTTCATGTGATTATTCGACTAGTAGAATATCCATGTGAATAAGTAAATTGAATTATTTTATTTTATCTTTTCCATATGATGTTGAAGTTCAAGTTTAAAAGTCTTTTGTTTTAGTCTTATACATTGACTTAAATGTTTATTTATGAAATTTTAGGATATATTGTTATCCTTACTAAGCATCTGAGCTCACCCCTTTCTATGTTTTATTTTTCCTAGGATGGGAAGAAGTATTTTATGGCTAACCTGAAGGGATAGGCTAAGGATATAAGTGTGTTTAAAAAGGGGGGGGGAAATGTTGTTGATGTTTTTATTTCATGATGTAATGTAAAAATTTTGAGTGTATCTAGTAATTCCAAGGATACTAAACTGATCGGTCCTTCGAGACATGATTCCTTGTATCATGCCAATGTTATGTAATAATGCAACGACTCTGGGTAACTGGGTTTGGGGCGTTACATAGTTCCCCTTATCTTAGTGTCCCATGTTTTCTCTCTTTCTATAAAAATACATTTTCTATCCTTTAATTTGAGGAATATTATATATATATATATATATATATATATATATATATATTTTATTTTTTTAAGGGTGGAATCAGAAGAGGTTGAAAACTAGTGAGGTTAGTGGTGGACTTACACTCATTTGAGGTCTTTAACTATCTTTAATTTAGGATACAATGGAATTTAATGTACTAATAATCCCTATGCGTATTGTATGGGCATATAATCAATGAAAAAGGGATTATGTATAAAACTTTTATGAATTATCATAGAGTTAGACATGGAATGGAATATTAAATATTTTAAATTAGAATTAATATCTCTTTTTTTATTTTGTTTTTATTTTTTTGAATTATTTTTTATTAAATTAATAAATTAAAACAAAGAGCAGTGTGTGTTAGTGCCTTGAGAGATGAACCCAATCTACCACAATCATGTATTCTAAGAGACTTCTAATATTATACATGACTAACACATAATATTTATAACAAATTAAATTCCTAAAGGTTTGGGTTTGACCAAAAATTGAAGTTGAATAGAAAAACTTACACAATAATAGTGTTTTTAATAATATTTATGATAATTATGATTATTGACCTTCTAATTGACTTTATTTATGACTCTATCATGAATTAGTGAGAAGATAGGTAAAAAAGGGTATATCCCTTGGTACTAGGAATGAAATAAACACAAAACATTGTAATTATGGAAGTTAGTTAGTTATTTCTTGGTATTTTGACACATTTCCATTTTCTTCTCTATTTATGTATCCAACTTGGGTGAACCAATTAAAAATATTATGTCATTATACTTTACATCGTTATTTAGATGTCACACATTCCTGAATTTTTTTACATGTGATTAGTGAAAATTTGTAGTAATTTTTCTTTTAATTTTTTTAAAAAAATTATATATATTTAATATCAAAATCCCATGTATTATACTGACATAAAATATTTTTTAGTTTTTCATATTCATTTATTTAAAATGAACTCTAATTCCGATTTTGAGTCATTTTTTGAGACATATTTGAAACTTTATTTTTAAATATACATATTTAATACTCAAATGTGAATATATAGTGATTTTTTTCTTGTATAAAATGTATATGATGTCGAATAATTATGTAATAATTTTAATTGAATAATATATTTAATTAGTTAATTTATATAAAATTAAGAAATCTAATACTGAAAAAAAATAGAGATGATAATGTTTTTTATGATATGAGTTATGACAATTATGAGAATTCAGTTTCATTTTCATCTGAAATAAATAGATAAATAATAAAAGAACGTTGTTTGTGTCATAAGTTAATATGGTGACATAAGACAATATAATCTTTATCAAATTACAAGACAACATCACCATTATAATGTGATTTATGTCAGAACTCAATGAAGTATCAACTTTGGATGCCATTTGTGCCAAAATCAAAATAGCATCACCATTACATGTAGGATATATATTTAATTCATGTAACAAAATAAATTCATTATATTCTACATAGAAGACTAATATATCATCATAAGGATAATTCCATAAATGTTGTGATTCCCTAATTTGACGGATGAAAAACTATCAAAATGATGTTGCCAAAGACACTCCAATAGAAGTTGAATCGCCAGTATAAATAATGTAACATCCAAAAAATCCTTAAATTCCCAACATAAATTAAATAAATTTTCCAAGCTATCTATAATTTCAACATAGATAGTGACAGAGCATGCATCCGAACCCAAGATATCATCAAACGATGTTCATCTTATCTATTGTATAAAAATCAAAACCCACCATAACATAATCCATGTACAACATGACAAGGAATATTTATCTTGATATTCATGGGAATTCCAACAATAAATGGGAAGGGATGTGAAAAAGAAGAAGAACTATAGAGATAATCTCATATCCATGTGTCTTGCATGCACACTAACTTTTTATTGGGAAAATTCTTGGGGATTTTTTAGGTGAATTTTAAAAATTTAGGAAGAAATAATGGAAGTGCATGGTTGGCGCACGGTTTTCCAAAACCATGTGCCACAGCCTATATAACAATGAGAAACTTGGTAGAGGGGATTCCCACGACTGGTGAATGGTTTGAAAAACTATGCAACCTAAAAGGAAAAACCATGCAACCCCCCCCCCCCCACCCTAGAAGAGGCGCATTATTAAAGTGCATGGTTAGAGGAAATTGTGTGCCCTGAGTAGAAAAATGTGCGTGTAGTTTTAATGAACCCAAAAACTGGATTTTAAAATACACAAAAACCTATATTAAACACAAAATCAACACCCACTCATACCCTAATTATTCCTCTTGATTTTGGAGTCTCCCTTATTAATTCCTAAGGCTCTCGACCTCTGATATTGGTTAATCGAAGGGTGGCTTGAAGATCTTCACCTCCACGTGTAAGTGGCTTCTTCCCATTTAGAAATATCTTTATCTTCCACTCCTCTTTCTGGATAAAATAGGGATGTTTATACACTAATAGATCTAGATTTAGATATATGTTTATTAGATATTGATTCATTTAAATCTTCAACCTAGTAATTGAATCAATATCTTGTTCTTCATCATTGTTTCGCTAAATTTGAGTATCTCCATTGGTGAGCATTTATCATCAAACTTGTGGTAGGTGGTCTATAATTCAAATACCACAGTCTTGATTTAAATTACATGTATGTAATTTTAGAATTTATATTAGTTGTTTAGTAATTGGTTTATTTATTGAATTTATCAACTTGCTGAATTAATAAATTGAGGAGATGTGAAATTAAGGATTTCAGGATTATAGATTTTTAATAATTAATTTTTGAATTAATTATGAGATATTGAAATAGATGATTTGAAATAATTAATTGCATATTTAATTATGGGATATTGATTTTGGTTATATTGATTAATTTATTGATGAATTAATTTATGGTATTTACATGCTTAATTAACTGGAGAATTAATTAAGGGGAATTATGTGATAAAATGGTTATTGAATTAGTAATGAGATTAAGATGATTAATTAATTATAGAATTAATTAATGATATTGATATGATTAATTAATTATTGAATGAATTAATGTGATTGGTGTTCTTAATTAATTAGGTAATTAACTGAGGGGATTAATGTGATGAACTAATTGTTAAATTAGTAATTAGATTGTGATGGAACAAATAATTAGTGAATTAATTAGGGGTATTAAATTGAGTGAGGTGGAACAATTAATTAATGAATTAATTGGAGATATTTAATTAATTGAGATAAAATAATTTATTGATTAATTAATTGGTGTATTGAATTAATTAAGTTGAAATAATTTTTGATGAATTCATAATGGGTTTGTTGGGATAATGGATTTTGAAAATTTAATTTATTAATTAATTATGGTAATTTATATGATTGTGATCTTATCAATTAAATGTGGAATTAATTAATGTAACTAACATGAAAAATTATTTGGTGAATGAATTAAAGGCATTGAATCTGATTAATTAATTTTGGAATTAATTAATGAAATTGGTGTGAACAATTAGTTCGTGAATTAATTGAAGGGATTGAATGTGATTAATTAATTTTTGAATTAATTAAAGGAATTGAATTGAGTAATAAATTAGTGAATTAATTGAATGGATTGATGTGAGTAATTAATTGTTGAATTATTTAAGGATATTGATAGGATTAATTAATTTGTGAATTAATTAATGATATTGACATGATTAATTAATTATTGAATTAATTAATGAGATTGATGAGATTAATTAATTATTGAATTAATTAATGGGATTAATGTGATTAATTAATTATTGAAATAATTAATGATATTTATGGGATTAATTAATTATTAAATTAATTAATGAGTTTGATGGGATTAATTAATCATTGAGTTAATTAATTATATTGATAGGATTATTTAATTTTTGAATTAATTAATGAGATTTACAGGATTAATTAATTGTCGAATAAATTAAAGTAGAGTGTTGTGTTTATAAAATAATTGATTGAATAATTAATTATTGAATTAATTATGGGATATTGGGATTTTGGATTGATTAATTAATTTTTTAATTAATTAATGTTGATTGTTGTGTTTATATAATCATTGATTGAATAATTAATTGTTTAATTAATTATGAGATACTGAGTTTTCCAATTGAGTAATTAATTGATGAATTAATTATGGTATATTGAGATTTCCAATTGAATAATTAATATTTGAATTAATTAATGTTATTGATGTGATTAGTTAATTGTTGAGTTAACCAAAGTAATTGTTATGACTAATTAATGGATAAATTAATTAATATTGTTGATGTGATTAGATAATTGTTGAATTAACAAAATGAATTTTTGTAATTAATTAATTGTTGAATTAATTAATGTTTTTGATGTGATTAGTTAACTGTTGAGTTAACTAAATGAGTTTTTATGATTAATTAATTGTTTAATTATTTAATGTTATTGATGTGACTAGTTAATTGTTGAATTAACTAAAAGAATTATTGTGATTAATTAATCGTTGAATTAATTAATCTTATGGACATGATTAGTTAATTATTGAACTAACTGAAGGAATTATTGTGATTAATTAATTTCTAAATTAATTAATGTTTCTATTGTTATTTTTTAATTGTTGGATTAACTAATGGAATTGGTGTGTTTAACTAATATTTGAATTAGTAATGGAATTGGTGTGGATAGTTAATTATTGAACTAATTGTGTGTTGATGAATAGTAACATTATCATTCGATTATGAATTTATGAAGGGTAATGTGGTCATTTAGTTGTGAAATTAATAATGGGAACATTGTCATTATAATATGTGAAGTATGAATGGTAACATGGGTACTCAAGTATGAATTAAATAATGGGAACCTGCTCATTTTATTGTGTGAAGTATGAATAGTAACATGAGAATTCAAGTATGAATTAAAGAATGGTAACAGTGGAATTCTGAGATATGATATCACTTAGAAATAGCTCGGGCTCTGGAATGAGCCGAGCAAGTAATGATGTATGGGTTTATATGGGAACCTAGTGGTTTTATGGTTAAATAAAGAGTAATTGATAATGTAATAATTTTTTACTTATACATTGTAATTATTTTCTTTATACAACTTCATACACTATTATTTGACTAGATTTTGTTTAAAACACTGTTGGTTGTGGTCTACTGAGTTTTAATCACACCATACTCAGCCTTCCTGATTGGTACCCAAATATATTACATGATTGCAGGACAGGCTAAGAGAAAATTCCCTATATTAGATGGCTGATTGGGATGGAGCATGAATGTGGGAAATGAATGTGGTTTAGGACCCATTTGGAAGATTTAAGTGTCTTTACTTTTGAGTTTCATTTGGCACTTGGAATGTACTTTAGCATGGTATATATACTGTTTGGTGTTGACATTTTATTACCAGTTTTGGTCATCATGTGATATTGAATTATTCTAGTTATGTTATATCATTATTTATTTATTTTCTATTTATTTCCACTGGTGTTTTACTCTGATAAATAAATTAAGAGGGTATAGTCTCCCCATGATCAAAATCGGACCCTCACTACTAGTTGGAAACCTCTAGTGTATGGGGAGGCATGCTTGACATCACATAGCGAACCGACTTGGGGTACCGGTGTGTGGCACCCAGGTTGGGACATCATAATTTTCATACACAACTACATAACCAAATTAGGTAAATATTCAACAAAGAATCTATATATAAAGATTTATAAGTGAAATTACATGGAATTTAAGGAAATATATTGGTTTTTTATAGAAATAAAAAATAATTTCCAAAAGGGACACTTAAATAAAAGCAATCCAGAATAATGATGAGATTGTGAAATAAACCCTTCCACTTTGATAAATTTTGAATCATAAGCCCAAAATAAAATATTAAATACAAATAAAATAAATATATTCCTGATATAATATATAAAAATGGTAATTTTATACACCACATAAGGGAATAAGTTGTGAATAAGGTCTATATTTCGTAGAAGTAAAAGTGAGATGGAAAACCCCTCACTCATGTTTGACGTCCTTCATATGTTTCCAAAAATCATGTATAATACATATAGGTTTATTATAAATTTATTATATAACCATAATCATATATATAATACCTTATATGATTTATTTTTAGTCTTTTACTTCCCTTTTATTCACAATTATTTGTTAAAATAACTGTTTTGGGTGAGAATTGATTCGTTTTCCATATATATTTTTATTTAGTAATTTTGGTCCTTTTAATTTGATCATGTTTACATAATCTCCCGGATATTAACCATGATATAAATATCATATATATTAATTATATATGTATTTATACTAATAAATAAAATTTAGATAGAGAAAATGGATTGCACCATTCATGGAGATGGTAGGCCATACGTATGCATGAACAATGTTTACATTTTTATTGAAAATGGAACAAAAGGAAAATGAATATTAATTAAACATTATTGAATCGTTATTATATTATATATATATAATTATTTTAGTAAAATCCATCCTTATTACCATACATTTAAAAAAATAAAATGAAAAATATTTCACATCACTGTGTAGAGGCGGTAGTCAACACATACGCACGAGGGACATTATTATTTTCCAATGGATTGGAAGGTAATAAGTTATATGTTATATCATATTTTCATACGTATGTTTAAATTATAAATATAACATATATTAATTATATGTATCCTTACTACCTTTCATGTAAATCGTAAGCAAAAAAATTAATCACAGTGCTTCATAAGGCAGTAGTCTGCCATACACACGAGCGACATTATCATATCACCCACAGAATAGAAAGTAAGAAGATATATTTGATATGATAATTATAAAAGTATAAAAATTTTATAAATATAATATAAATATGTTAAATAAATCATTATATTAAACCTTTAAAGGTGGTTATGGAAGAAAAATTCATTGGTTCGTGAGGTAGTAGTCTGTCGTACACACGATCGACGTTTTCGTTTTATATTTGATGGAAGAAGAGATAGATATAGGTTATTACCATAACATAATGAAATATAATTATATATTATATTATATTTCTAATATATTATCATATATTACAAATATTTTAATGAGGTGGAGGAATAAATAAAACAAATATGTGTGTTAAGGATTTTACTTCTTCTTTGGAGAGAAGCTTTAGGTTTATACCTAAAGTCATTCTAGATAAGATTTTTTGTAAAATAAAGGTATATAGGATTTTTTATAGGAATAATTAAGTTACTTGTGAAGTTATTATAATAACTAAATGGTTTTTTAAGTGTTTATAGTAGATTAGAGGGGTGGACTTTTATAAGTGGGGGATAGAACACACCTGAAAATTTTGAAAATAAAAAGTAATTCCCACATATTTCTCATTCCAAAAGCCTCCAAAATTGGTAATAATTGAAATTTAGATTCTATAAGGTATACATATGTCCATAAAATGTGTTTTTTAAAAGTTTTAGTTAATTTTTAACTCTTATATTTTTAGTTTAACCCCCAAGTAAACCCATTTTTACCTTAACCATGGTAATTAATTTTTACTATTTTTAATATTATTTATAGTAAAAAATTAAATTAACCTTATTAGATAATATAAATTATTATTAATATAAATATTGGATCCATAGTTTCAAATTAAATTCACATATTTAGAAATATTCAATTTAAAATTACGCCTGCAGGCGCGTCGAAAGAAGAGTTTTTCTGAAGAAAAACTTTCAAACGTTTAAACAGTTGTTATATCATTATTCAATATGAAATTGATTAAAATAAAATATATTAGTTAAATTTTAATATAATTTAATTAATTATATATTAAACCCAATTTAAAATATAATATAACCTTTTTAATTAATTTACACAAAAGGTCAATTTTCAATAAAAATATGTATTTTTCACTATTCATCAAGAAATTAATCTTTTCAAAAAATTATCAAAAATTAACCCAAAGAAAATATTTAATTTTATATTCCAAAAATTAAGTTTATTTTTAAAATAATGTTTCTAAAATTGAAAAAATAATAATTTTAAATTATGTGTGAAAAACGAAATAAAACCACCTTTTTGAACAATATTGTTTTTTAGAAAACATATCTTCTTCATTCAAATACTTCTTATTTTATTTATAATAAATAGATATATATTGAATTTATTTTATACATGTGTATACCATATAATTTTAATAATTTATTTATTATTATCTATACCCACCAACTTAACAGGTAGGTTATAATGGTCATTTTTATATAATAATATTTTAATAGAGTATCATGTTTCATTCAAACCTGGTGTTTTGTGCATTGAAAGCTATCAAAGAGACTGAATTTATTTAAAAAAAATATGTATCATAAATTCTCATATTGTTACATTCTATTCTAATATGAGGTTTCCATATCATATATGTTATCGAATTTGGTGTTCCACTTTTAAAATCTTAAGGTGTTATATTCTTCCCCTTAAATAAATTGTGACCTCTTAATTTAATCTTGATCTCAATAATCAAGTGTTTTACATTTCAAAATACCATTTTTGGAAACCCAAATTATAAAAAAAGTGTTAATAAAACTTTTTATTGATAATAGATAAATGTAAATACAAATTTTATCCAGAATAACACATTTTTAGGTTTCCAAGTAGGAGAACATTGGTGGGAAATGAATATATGGACATGGATGAAAAGTGTAAATAATTTTAGAGAGTGATATAGATCATTGATCACAAGAAATTGAATGATCTAGAAAATTTAATGACCATAAATATGTAATTATTTAATGAAATAAGGGACCATTTATTTCATCATAAATAAAGGTACTAGGATACCATTCTTGTTTCAATATCATTTTCCTAGAGTTGAGGAATTATTTTAACATTATTATAATCAACACCAGAAAATATAGTAATTATTTAATCCTTTGGATTCTCTTCGAACAATTCCAAATTCTTCTCTTACTATAAGAAATTAATATCCAATATGAATTTTTTTCATTAATCACTAAAATTAGAATTTAATTGATAAGTAGATCAATAAAAGAATGAAAATTCATTCCTCTTATCTCTAGTTATTTTATAAAACTGAAATGGTTAAAAAAAGTTATCCAATATCACTCAAATTTCAACTGAATCCATTACATTTTTATTTAACCAAAAGACTCAACCAAAATATCACTGACCAAATTCCAAGTCCAAACATTTTGGAGGAAGGTTACTAGATCAATATTATTTCCCCAAAACAATATAAAGTCTCTATTAATTTTACATTCCAAATATGTAAATACCTTGATCACCATAAAACCTTAATGAAAACATAAATTCCTAAAAAATAAAATTTCATGTTTTCAAATATATTCTATAAATCCAAACAAGAATTAAACTCTAGAAATGATAACCTAGACCAAAAAATCACTAACCAATTTCAAGGTCACCAATATTATCCCATAAACATCTCATTATCATTATTATCTTAAAAGAGAGAACATATTAATGTTTTTCTTCCATCAATAATGTGTTTTCTAATAATTTCAACTTGCCATTGAATCACTTTTCTTGGTCATCGGTACCATTCAACATATTCTCTCAAACCCTGAAAGAAAAATTACTAAATTAAAATCCTTATACATTTCACAATTCTTATAACCAGAATATCATTGATAAAAATACTCCTATAACATAATACTTAAATAAAAACATAATAACATTAATCATTTCACTTCTTCTATAGTAATAGCATATTCTTGACCATGATCTGTTAGCTTCTTCTGAGGTATATTTCGAAAAATCTTGGGGAATTCATTTTCGTAGTGTCCCATCTCTATATAGTCGACATATTGAACATTGGAAACTTATTTATTTCCCTTTAAATCATGATCATGGTGGGATTTCTCTCCAAACGTATAGAAAACTCACATTCCCTTCAAGAAAGTACCAGGGTGTTTCTTTCCCCAATTATCACATGTGGTAAAATCTTTATTTCCATTATCCCTTTACCTACCTTTTTCTATTTTGTCCTATTATTCAATTATTTCCCTTAGAATACATAAGCTTTGGAGAATTATTTCTTTGTCTTGATATCACATGATACTATGTCCTCGTATGATGGAAATTTTTGGGAGACTAATTCCCTTTAATAGATTGGATTTAACCCATAAAATAAATGACCAATATTAATCTTTGGATTATGTAAATAGTATATAGCATACCTTGTCGACCATATAAAGTTGTCTTTACACTTAGCTACATTTTAATCTTAATTTTTTATTAGACTCTAGAATTTTCTATCCATATCCACTCATTACTCGTGTGGAAAATAATATTCCAAAAATAGTACCTTAAAATCCTTCTTTTCCATGTTTTCTATTTCTTCTCCATCATTAGTGTTTTGAATCAATGACAATAATTGATCTATATCTCTTGAAAGATAAAAAATTTACAAGAAAACCTTATCCCTTTCGTTACTTCCCAAAATAATAAATATCTTCTCTAATGAACTTATCCATATATCGGATAGGAATGGATTTTTGTCCCGTTTAATGATGGAGGTTGTTGATAAATAAAGTTTTAAAACATTGTTACACTATATTCTGGATCAATAGGCTTCTCCATATGTGAAAGGTTATTTCTCATAACCTGAGTCTACTTCCCCAATATAGCTATAATTTCTTCTATTCTAACTACATCTCCAACTCTAACTTTATTATCTTCGCCAAGAGGGAAATTCACACATTGGGTACATGCATTGATATGGTTCCCATTCTTTACACTAGGAACTATTTTTAAATAATATAATACACTAGATATAACTTATAATCCCAATAATAGTGAAATACATAACATTAATTGAAAATTTTTGGCATGACTAATCTCATAATCATACCATTGTTTCTTTGCGATAGTTTTAAAATCATAAAATATTTTCAAATCCTTCATAATGGTTGGTAAGGAAAATGTGAATTAACCAAATCATATCTCCTGGGAGTTTCAAGTCAAATTCATAGTAAGGGTCATTATTTTGTACCAGTTAATGGTCAAGTCGATACAAACACACATTTTACTGAGTTTTTACCACTAGGTGCATCTATGAGAGTACCATATCCACTTGTAGTATTCATACAGGGATATATTGCTAGGAAACCCACATAATATCTACCTTATAAAAACTATAGGACATTATAATATACTTATAATTATCCTTAAATTAATTCATAGGGTTATATTCCCTAATCTATGTTTTCCTAAATCTAGTTCCCAATATATATACAAAACCTCTCTTTGATACCAACTATAAAGACCCTAGCCACAATAGCCGAGAGCCAGCGGTTACATTATTACATTGGCACTAGATACAAGATATTGCATCCCAAAGGACCCAATAGTGTAGTAGTATTGTTAAAATATATATACTTTAAATTCTCATTATATTTTTAAAGATAAAATACACAAAGTGTTTTATTTGATAACGCCATTATTCCCCTTAGCATATCCCTTCATATCATTCATATAGCACTTCCAAGTATTATGAGGAAATTAAAACATAACAAAGGGGTGAGATTATATTCTCAATCATTAAACTTTTGTAGAAAATATATCATGAATAAATAATAATAATCAATATGGTAGTATAAGTAACTAAATCAAATTCCATTTAAATAATAACTTGAGCATAATATGGCTAGAATAAATGATGATCAAATAAAGCCATATAAATAATCACATGAGAGTGAAACTTATCAATGGATATTCTAACTAATCTAATAATCACCTAGATATCAATAAATAACCTCATAATGAGTGAATTCATAATATCATACATATTAAACATAATTTTAATTCCTTTTACAAGATAGCTTAAATCTCTAGGTAGAAACCGGCCTAATTTGGAAAACTGATTGTCTCATGAAACTTTTTTATGCATAGAAGAGTTATCTATAACTAGGCACCACCAACAAATTACTAATTTCAATTCATTAATCCTGTAAAAGTGGTGAAACATAATCAACATAAACATTTATATTGAAAATCTAACATAATAAATGTTAATACTTTCCCCAATCAAATAAACAGAGTCATAAACCACCCAGAGTAATATGGTGAATGGTAGTAAAATTGTACATCCACAGTTAAAATTATCATGTGCCATTCATTGAGAGAATAAGGATGATATCAATACAATATATCTCGAGTATAACATAAGTAAAATAAAGGGTTGATGTCATTGACAATTATAAATTCCATAAAAATTCCATTAAAACATTCTTGAGAAAAATAAACCGTTTACATTAAAAATATATTTAAATATAAAGGTTCATAAAATATTTTGAAAATAATTTTTGAAACTTTTAAATTAATATTTAAAACATTTCGTGGTCATGATTGTGGAAATTCTATACATTTCTTACATGTTAAAATAATGATTCCTTTAACATTTTTGGTAAAATCCAAACAAGCCTTGTTTCGAAAATGATACGAAGATTCCATTTAAAAAAATTTAAAAATTTAAACATGGGTATGAATTTATTTAATAAATCATTTAGATAATTCAAAAAAATGAAATCCTTTTTAGGAGAAATGCATTTTGTGGAAAAGAATTTTTTGCCGAAGAGATAAATAATGCCGTATTTTTTAAAAATATTTTCTCATTAATTTTAAGTACCAAAGAGTGGTAAAATGGTGATATTAATTGAAAATTTTATTAATAACGAGATTATAAGTAAATATATTGGTTTTTTTGATAGATATATAAAATAATTCCCCTAAGGGAGACTTAAACAAAAACAATCCTGAATAATGGTGAGATTGTGAAATAAAATCTTACAACATTGGTAACTTTTAAGTCATAATCACCATGAAATAAATATGTTCAGATGAAAAATTAAATACCATTAATTGAAATATATTAATTATATAACATATCAAAAGGGTAATTGTATACACCCCATAGAAAAATAAGTGGTGAATATGGTGTATATCTCACGAAAGTAAAAGAGATGTGAGAAACCCTTGCCTCAGGTTTAACTTCCTCTACTTGTGTCTGAACCTCCTATATGATAAATATAGGTTTATTATAAATATATTAAATAAACATATACATATATCACATACCATATATGTTTTAATTATATTATTTTTTTGTCCATTTATTTATAATTCTTTGTTAAAATCAATGTTTCGGGTGATAATATCTTCGCTTTTCATGTATATTTTAGTTTGATAATTTTGATAATTTTATTTTTATCAAGTTAAAATAATATAAATAATTTAAAAAATGATATAAATATAATATATATTCATTATATCTATATTTAAATAAATATATAAAATTTTTAGATAGAAAATGGACAACACGGTTGATGGAGACGGTAGGTCATTTGTACACATGAATGTTGTATACATATTTCTTGATAGATAGAATGAAAGGAAGATAAATATTAATTCACATTTTTATAAAAATTATTATTTTATATTTTTTTTTATATTAATAAATTTCATCCTTATTATTATCCATGTAAAAAATGAAAAACATTTCACATTGCTATGTGGAGGCAGTTGTCCCCACGTATGCACGAGCGATTTTATTATTTTACAATGGATTAGAAGTTAAGAAATTAGATGTGATATTATATTTCCATAAGTAGGGTTATATCAAAAATATCACATATATTCATCAACGTTATCCTTAATAACTTCCATGTAAATAATATGAAGAAAAACAAATCATATCGCTTTGTGCGGCGGTAGTCTGTTGTACACACGAGCGACATTATTATATCCCATGTTGAATGGAAAATAAAAAGGTATATGTTATATGATGATTAAATAATTATAATAATTTCTTAAATATTATATAAATATTTTAAATCTATCATTATATCCAGCCTTGAATGGTGGTGATGGAAAAAAATGCATCGGTTCGGGAGGCGGTAGTTCACTGTACACACAATCGATGTTTTCGTTTCCCATTTGAGGGAATATGAGATCGATGTAGGTAATGACCTTAATATAATAACATCCAATTATAAAATATATATTTTTATAATTATATTATCATAGATGAATAATATTTTAAGGAGGTGGAGGAATAAATAAAACAAATACACACATTAAGTTTTTTATCCCGTCTTTGGAGAACCACATTTGATTTATACCTAAAGCATTTTTGAGATTTTATTTACGATCAAAACAAGGTATATGTAATGTTTTTAGTGGAATAAGGAATGTATTTGGGTAGTTATTATCCTAAATAAATGGTTTTGTAAGTGTAAAGAGGAGAAGAGAGGGGTGTCCTTTTATAAGTTAGAGAGAGGAGACACTAAGAATTCTCAAAAATAAAATGTGATACCCACATTTTTATCATTCCAAAATCTTCAAAAATAGTTAATTATATAAATTTAGAAGTTAAAATGTCTAAATATTTCTATAAAGTGTGTTTTTTCATGTTTTATGTCATTTTTAACCCTTATCTTCCTATTTTAACCACTCAAACCCATTTTACCTTAACTGCGATATTTAATTTTTATGGTTTTCAATATGTAATATGGTCAAAAATTATGTTTACCATATTAGATAATATAAATTATTAAGAATCCAAATTTTGAATCAATTTTTTCAAATTAAATTCACATAAGTTTCATAAATCAATTTAAAATTAAACCAGCGCACATGTCGAAAAAACGGTTTTTCATAATAATAATATTTGGAAGGTTAATATGTTTTAATATGAAAATTTAAATATAAACATGATCCAAATGACCTAAATTAATTAAATAAAATGTAATTTAATTGATGAGAATTTAAAACTAATTTATAATATAATTTAACAGTTTAAATAATTAAAATTAAAATGAAGTTTTCAATAAAAAAAAGTATTTTTTTACTATTCATTAAAAAATTAATCTTTTTTAAAAATTATCAAAAATTCAACCAAAGAAAATTTTTAAATTTAGATTTAAAAAATGAATTTTATTTTTTAAAATAAATTTTCTAGAATTGTTAAATATTAATTTTAAATTATGTGTAAAACGTGTGAATAAATAGGCTTTTGAAAAATACTTTTTTCAAAAAAGGCATTTTTTATTTTAAATGATTCCTATTTTATTTCTAATCAATAGAGATATCCATTGAATTTGTATTATATAGGTTTAAACCATATAATTTTCATAATTTATTTATTACTATTCATACCCACCACCTTAATGGCTGGGTTATAATAGTCATGTTTAAATAATAATACTTTAATAAAGTATCATTCTTTGCTCAAACTAAGTGTTGAATTAATTACAAGCAATTTAAATGATTGAAATTATTTAAATAAAAATATATCATAAATTCTTAGGGTGTTACATTATATTATAATATTAGTCTTTTGTAATGTCTTCGTTCCGGAATCCGCTCAGAGGTGCCCCGTACCTGGTTGGTCACATGGCCTCAAGTGCATTTCCCCAAATGCCAGAGGCTATAGACTAGCAGCGAGGGCCTTCGGTGTGATAGTGGGAAAACTATGCCCTCATTGGAAGAGTAACACAACGGAAGTAAATAGATAGAAATAGAGTAAATAGTGTAATACCATACAACAATAAACAGCAGAAGACTGAAGAAATAAAGAACTAGAGCACTCATATAAATGATTCATGATAAATATGTCTAGGAAAGAAGCCAAACAAGTCACAATAATAGAATACAGAAATAACCAAAGTAAAAAAGTATACAGATAACTCCAGCAGCATGCAAGCCTCATCTTGGTCCGATGCTTTCCAGCTCCTCGGTAATCATGTACCTGAAGTAGAAGGGCGATTGACCTTATCTATACCTGCAACAATATAATCACTTTGGGCCCAAAATCATGACCCATATAGGGTGTGAGACTAATCCCAGTAGGAAACCACCCATAGATCTGTGCTGAACAATCATTGAATATATATGACAGGCAATAAATAATGAGAAGCTATAAACAAGGAAGTACTCAGCAGTAACCATTTCTATAGTTCAATTTCATTTAAATTTCATATAAAATTTATGCTGCTAATCAAAATTAGGTAACCCTCAAGGAAGTACTCATAGCCTAACCCCTCTGGCTCAACCAAACAAACACAAGCAACCCTCTGGGAAGTACACACAGTCTAACCCCTCTAGTTCAGCTTTAGCACAGACTCTCTGAGGAAGCACTCACTGTCAATTCCCCCTATATTCTCATATCAGTAACTAATAGGCGCTATAGGGAAGAACTCAACGTCCAATTCCCTATGTGTCCTACATAGAGGAACTACAGTCACTCTGAGGAAACACTTACATCCATTCCCCATATGGTCTCACATCGTAACAGTAAAATAGACACTTGGGAGAAGCCCTCAATGTCCATTCTCCCTATGGTCTACTACACCAGGTTCTCAAGGCCCTGTGTAAGTCAATCGAGCACAACAATATATAACGGCCAAAGTATACCACAAGAACTACTTGGATAAACAGTCTATAGCATAACAGCATGTCAGATAATAATCACCATCCTACAATACTAGGCATGGAAGTAAGCACCCTAACCGGCAAACTAGGCCAAACATACAAAACAAGAAAACATGCATGGTAAAACACATCCAAAGCATAGAAATTAACCCTATTCACATTCAATTAACCTTTACTCAAGAATACACGCATAGCAGGCAATTAACAGGGCTAAAACTGTAAACATGCAATACCTTTAACAAGGGTATTGGGAACTTTAGCACAAATAACCCAAATACGAACTACTTAAAGGCACAAACCACTTACCTTGGTGTTGTAGTATCGTTATTCAAGAACCTAAAGTCTTGAAATTCCTAAGAACACCATAGATCTACCAAAATGCTAAAAAATCTCAACCAATGATAACTCTTGAAAGAGGAGGAATCAGGAAACAAGGATCGATAAGAAGGAAGATCTTACTGTTACAATCCCAATTCAATCGATGGTGGTCGATTCAGAGAACGAATGCTCAATCGGGGGCTCGGAGAAGATCCGCGTCGTACAGATTCTCTCATTCAAAGAAGGCGAAGAAGAAGATGCTTCTGCCAATTATACATGAGACCGGTCCATTTAATGAAAAAAAAGTAAATGGCATGTATTTTAAAAGTATATGGCATGTACTCACCTTTTCCATCCCCCACATTATGTGGTCTCCAGGTCACCAGACATGGCCCTGTGCATGGCTATTACACGGCTAGCACACGGCTACCCGTGGTAACCGAGTACACGATGTGTACATAAGAAATTTCCAGAAACTCCTATTTTTTATCAAAAACACTATAAAAAGTAAAACATACCTAAAAAAAATATCTGGGTTCTTACAAAATTCCACCTTAAATAAATTCTACCACGAATTTCCCTAGCAAGGCGGTGTAGAAGAAGAAACCTCGAATAGCTCCGGCCACTACAATCGTACATCAGCCTCCCTCTCCCATGTCTCTTCTTGTACTCACCCGTGCTGCTATAGAACTCGTACTAGAGTAACAGACCGGCCACAAAGAACCTTCCCACTGCGATCAATAATCTGGATAGGATGCTCCTCGAATGAGGCATCCACCTTGAGCTCAACCTCATCGGGTTCGAAAATATGTGACGGGTCTGAGAAGTAATGTCAAAGCTGAGAAATGTAGAAGGCATCATGCATAGCCCAGTACCTCTGAGGTAACTAAAACTGATAGGCAACCATCCCAACTCTCTTCAAAACCTCAAACGGCCCATTATACCTCAGCGAAAGCTTACCTTATCACCTAATCCTCTTATGTCCCAACCTCCGTGTGACACGCTGGAAAACCTGATCTCTGACCTTGAACTCCATAGGTCATCTCTTTCGATCAGCATAAGACTTCGGTTGTGACTGTGCAGTATCCATCCTCTTTTGAATCAACTCTAACTACTCTGTGGTCTCCTAGACAAGACGAGGTCACAACATAGCTGCCTCTCCTGCCTCCAGCCAACATAAGGGTGATCGGCATGGCCTGTCGTACAAAGCCTCATAAGGTGCCATCTGAATAGTTTCTTGAAAACTATTATTATAGTCAAACTCCACAATAGGTATATGCTTCTCCCAAGAACCTTCAAAAGTCCAGAATGAATGGTTGAAGCATGTCCTCAAGCACCTGAATCATACACTCGGACTGTCCATCTGTCTGTGGATGGTATATTGTAGTCAGAATTACCTATGTACCCAAAGCCTTCTATAGCCACTGCCAGACCCAAGAAGTAAAACGGGAATCCCTATATGAAAAATTGGAGTGTGTAACTCTATTTAAATGTAAAATCTCTCAGATGTACAACCTTCCCACCTCATCAACACTAAAGGTCTCCTTGATCAGAAATAAGTGATCAACCTTCGTGAGTCTGTCAATGACAACCCATACTGCATCATTCCCTCGAGGTGAACTTGGAAAACCTGTCACAAAATCCATTGTGACTTTATTCCACTTCCACTCAGAAATGGGTAACTACTGCAAAATCCCTACTGGCCACTGATGCTCCACCTTCACCTGCCAACAGGTGGAACACCTCATGATGAAACCAGCAACATCTATCTTTATACCTGGCCACTAATACTGATGTTGTAGATCACAATTCATCTTGGTGACACCAGGATGAACCTCCCAAACTGAGGAATGAAAGTCCTGCATCAACTCCTCACGTATGTCGGCTGACACCCATATGTGCCCATGAAAACACAAGATCTCATCCTCACCTACTATCCATCCATGAATAGGGTCCTCTCTTAACATGCTTTCCCATAGGACTAGGTCTTCTAAATCTGATAGCTGCCTCATTCGTACTCGATCACGTAGAGTAGAGGTAACCACCACAGAAGAAAGAAAAGTCAGTCCCTGTTTGTCTTTCACCTCCAAAATAATCTCATAGAACAGATCCATAAGCTTCAACTCGTTGTTGTCCTCTTGAACTACATATATCCGAGTCCTCCTTCTCAACGCGTCAGCCACATTGTTTCCTTATCCAGGAATATAGGCAAGCTCAAAGTCAAAGGATTGAAGGTACTCAACCCACCTTCGTTGTCTCAAATTTAGGTCACGCTGAGTGAAGATGTATTTGAGACTTTTTTGGTCAATGAAAACCACAAAATTATCTCTTAGAAGATAATGTCTCCAACAACATAAAGCATAAACAACTGCAGCCAACTCGAGATCGTGCGTCGGGTAGTTCCTCTCATGTGGCCTCAACTTCCAAGACCCATACACAATGACTCCTTCCCCCTACATAAGCACTTCTCCTATCTTGATACTTGATGCATCATAGTAAACAGTGTAGCTCTTTCCCGGATCTAGGAAGACTAGTATTGGTGTTGAAGTCAACCTCCCTTTCAGCTCCTGAAACGCTGACTCACATGAATATGACCACAAGTACTTCACACCTTTCATAGTTAGACTCGTTAGTGGTTCTTCTAAGCATGAAAATTAATATATGAAATGTATGTAGTAACCATCCATCCTTAAGAAACTTCACACCTCAAAGACGTTCTTCGGCTGCTCCCAGGAAACTAATGCTTTCACTTTCTCTGGGTCTACTGATAATCATGTCTCTGAGATAACATGACCCAATAAGTAAATTTGGTCCATCCAAAAGTGGTGTTTTGAGAGCTTAGTATATAAATGATGCTCTTTTATTGTACTCAAAAGGATCTCAAGATGTGTGGAATGGTCGTGTCGAGTGTGAGAGTACACCAAGATATCATCCATGATGACTACCATGAAAGAATCCAAGTATGGATGGAACACTCGGTTCATCAGTGACATGAAAACTGTAGGCGCGTTCGTGAGACTGAACAGCATAACCACATACTCGTATAGATCATACCTACTCTAGAAGATTGTAAGAGGTATATCTGATGGTCTAACGTGCAACTAATGGTAATCGTATCTCAAGTAAATCTTCGAGAACACCCAGGCTCCTCGAAGCTGATCAAAGAGATCATCAATACTCGGTAAGGGATATCGGTTCTTGACCGTCAACTGGTTCAACTTCCGATAATCCACACAAAGCCTGATAGTATCGTCTACCTTCTTCGCAAACAGGACAGGCGAACCCCAATGAAAATTACTAGGTCGGATGAAACCCTCTACCTGTAACTCCTCTAACTACTTCTTGAGCTCCTGCAACTTTGGTGTTGCCATCCTATAAGGAGGAATGGACACCAGTGCCACTCCTGGAACAAGATCAATAGAAAAGTCCACCTCTCTCTGGAGTAAACCTGAAAATTCCTCTATAAATACGTCCCTGAAATGATCCACCATTGGTGGAAAGTCCATATGGTAAGTCCCCTGGTCATCTAGATATAGACTTGCAATTTGGGTTGTAAATCCACCCAACCCATGATGCTTGGGTCCCGCTCTGCTCGCCTAAACATCCCATTGGCCCTTATTAAGAAACTATACACCCTCTGGTGATGTGAAACTCACCCTACGATGATAGAAATCAACAACTATCCGGATGGGAACTAACCAATCCATTCTGAGAATGACATCATAACTGATCATCTCAAGGACATATAGCTCCCATAAGAAGTTACACCCACCAAACTCAAGAGAGAACTCATTTCACTGACGTACACTAGCCGTTCTAGTCCCCAAAGGAGTGTCTAACGTCGTGATATCAGCAAAGGAAAAGATATAGAGCCCAAGGCTCTCTACAATAGAAACATATATAAAGCTATGGGAAGCCCCTGTATTGAAAAGAGAAAAAGCTAAAACTAAGGCAACTAGGATCGTACCTCGAACTGTAGAGGCTCTAAGATCCTGCTCCTACTGGCCCTACTCCTCTGCAAAATTATGACCTATAGAACATCCCTGTGACCCTGCCTAACCACTCTAAGCTGATCCACCCTACTGTCACTGGAAGCCTGGCGACTGACTACCATGTCCATGACCTCCACCTCGGCCTGAACGGCTGTAAGAACTCTAGTTCCCTGACTAATGAGACACTGGTGGTGCTTCTCCTAACTGAGGAGTCATAGAAGAACCCCTATCACCAGCTACTGGTGAGAAGAACTGACAAAAATGCTAAATATGACCCATCTTTCAGCAAGATCGTCACTCCACTGGGTCTCTCGGGCAAAGTGGCCTTATATGCCTGATCTTCCCACACTGGTATCACACCACCAGGATACTAGAATATGTCTCTTACCTCCTAGGATCTCCACGTGTAGAGTCCCTATGATTCTTCCTATTGTCAATATGAGGGATACCAACTCTGGATGTCAAGCCGCCCGGGACCACAACTCCAGAATCCCTCATATTGTGCTCCATGATCAATGCCTGGTTGACTATTGAAGTGATGGAAGTCAAACTGAAGATGTTCACCTGAGAACAGATGTCATTCCTGAGACCGTCCTCAAAATTACTTGTGAGGAATAACTCATCACCTCTTGGAATGGTAGTTAAGCTCTATAGCTCTATAAAGTGAGAAGAATACTCCATAACTGAAATATTACCCTGATTTAGACTCATGAACTCTCAGGCTCGATCGGCCCTCAAAGTCTCTGAATAGAAGTTGTCATACATGGCATGCTGGAACTCATCCCATATCATAACCTACTGGAATCCCACCTGTGAGATCACATCCCACCATCTCTTGGTAGAATCCTGAAGCATGTACGTAGAAAGATTCACCCTCCTCTCTAGAGGAATCTCCAGATGTTCAAAGATAGAAAGCATGGCTTCTAACCATGACTCTGCATCATGAGATCCTCCTTCCCCTGTGAAGGTGGTAGGATGCTACTGCTGAAAACCCCGTGTCAGTTTTTCCATCGACGGGGCAGGAGGCGGTGCTCCCTGAAAGGTCTACATCATCCTTATAAATCCCTCTCTGAACTGTGCATTGGAACCTCTGTCCAGAATAATGGCTGGTGCCAAGACTGGCACAACTGGAGGGTCTGATGGTAGTTTCAAATCAGCCATGTCTGGTGTCTGATCACGTCCCTGCAACTGGAGGACAACTAGAGGACGTCTCGATGGCATGACTCTATAAGGTCAAGCACACACCTTAGATCAAGATTAACAGGTATAGAAAACTAGAAGTGTAATAAGGGAACAAGATAAAGGAAGCATTCATTTTTTTTCAAAACATGGATACATGACGTGTATAATGACCACACGACGTGTTCCCTTAAGTCTTCACATGGGCATGTACTTCTGCCAAAACTGGTCTTGTAACACCCCATACACATGGCGTGTTTTCTTAACACACCACATGTACTTGAATCCTCTTTCCCTGCCTCAGTTCTTCTACACGGATAAGCCACACAATTCTCCTAGAATAAGAAAACATGGCATGTTAGTGCCTGACATGGCGTGTACTAGCTGAACATCACCGACCCGTGTTGTTAGTGACACAGCTGGTTACATGGCTCACTCTACACGGCGTGTTCTAGATAGACATGGTGTGTACTGCTTGGGTTTCAACTACCCGTGTTGTTATTCACACGGGTGAACACACGGTAGACTATACACAGTAAGTTTATTACAAACACGGTGTGTACAAGAAGGTTTCCATTGTCCCGTGTTGTTCGTTACACAGTTGGATACAAAGTCTCTACAACACTGTGTGTACAACTGGTACACGGCGTGTCCGTCCAAATATTTTCTGAACTCCGTGTCTATGCCCACACAGTCATTGACATGGTTAGAGACTACATGGCGTGTACATATAGTACACGACATGTACTTAATAAAAACAGTTCCTTCTCAAACAAAAGTACACATGGAATATATTCATCATTACACACCGTGTATTCTTGGTTTTTTTGGACAGTAAGCCTCAGAAACTACTTCGGAACCCAGAAAACACTAAAATGAACATTTAAAGTTCCCAATTCCAATCTGTGAGGGACAATAGTCCCCACGAATCAAATCTTGGCCTCTTATACATGTTAAATACAAGAAAAACAAGGAAATTATCCTCCAAATTCCAATCTATGAGGGCCCATAACACCTCAATAACTAAAGTTTGGTGTTCATTATAACAAAAAATTACACAATCCAATACCCCTATTAAAAATATGTATTCTGCCAAGGCATATATCACAATAGCATGCATATATAACATAGAATCTATCACAAAAACATGTAATCGCTAATTCACCCTAAATGGCATGTCAAGAATGCATGACATGTGATTTCTAGAAAGTTCCTATATGGTGCATTAGATGGTATACCATCATCTCATCGGGTTGCAACAGAAATAGAACCTCAATAACATCAACAGTAACAGCACAAAACATTTGAATCACCCAACGATGAAATCAAATCAACTGTAAAATTGCAAAACCAGAAAATTGCAATAACGAGGTAAATTGGATTTTCCCTGTACACGGGTTTGCTACTCCCAGGCATAGATTATTACCAAGTACCTATTCCTTTATGTCCTTGGCTATAGGATCCAAACAGTAAGTCAAGAAGAAATAATCCATTAGATACCACTTTGTAATGTCCTAGTTCTGGAATCCGCCCAGAGGTGCCTCGTACCCAATTGATCACATGGCCTCAAGCGCATTTCTCCAAATTCCAGAGGCTGCCGACTAGCAGTGAAAGACTTGGGTGTGATAGTGGAAAAAATATTCCCTCATTGGCAGAGTAACACAACAAAAGTAAATAGATAGTAATAGCAGAAATAGTATAATACCATACAACAGAAGACTGAAGAAATAAATAACCAGAGCACTCATATAAATGATGCATGATAAATATGTCTAGGAAAGAATCCAAACAAGTAAAAATTCTGGAATACAAAAATAACCAAACTAAAATAGTAAACAAATAACTCCAGCAGCATCGCAAGCCTCAGTTTGGTCCCAGGCTCTCCAGCTCCTCAGTAATCAAGTGCCTAAAGTAGAAGAGCGCTTACCCTTATCTATACCTGCAACAATATAATATAGTTGGGCACAAAAACATGACCCATACAGGGTGTGATACCAATCCCAGTAGGAAACCACCCATATATCTATACCTAAGAGTCAGTGAATATATATGGCACGCAAAAAGTAAAGAGAATCAGTAAACAAGGAAGTACTTAGTAGAAACCATTACTATAGTTCAGTTTTCATTCAATTTCCTATAACATGTAAGCAGCTAATCAAAAGAAGGTAACCCTCTAGGAAGTACTCACATCCTAACACCTCTGGTTCAACCAAACAAACACAAGAAACCCTCTGGGAAGTAAACACAGTCTAACCCCTCTGGTTTAGCTTTAGCACAGACTCTCTGAGGAAGCACTCAGCGTCAATTTCATCTATAGTCTCATAACAGTAACTAATAGGCGCTCTAGGGAAGAACTCAACGTCCAATTCCCCATGTGGCCCACATTGAGAAACTACAGACACTCTTAGGAAGAACTTATGTCCATTCCCCCTATGGTCTCGCATCATAACAGTAAAACAGACACTCTGGCGAAGCCCTCAAAGTCCATTATCCCTATGGTCTACTACACTAGGTTCTCACGGCCCTGTGTAATTCAATTGAGAATAGCGATATATAACGGCTAAAGTATACCTCAAGAACTACTTGGATAAATAGTATACAACATAATAGCATGTCAGATAATAATCACCATCCTACAATACTAGGCATGGAAGTAAGCAGCCTAACAGGAAAACTAGGCCAAACAGCTAAAATAAGAAAACATGCATGGGAAAACACTTCCAAAACATAGAAATTAACCATATTCACATTCAATTAACCTCTACTCAAGCATACAAGCATAGAAAGAAATTAATGGGGCTAAAACCGTAAACATGCAATACCATGAACAAGGGTATTGGGAAATTTAGCACATATAACCCAAATACTAACTACGTAAAGGCACAAACCACCTATCTCAGTGTTGAAGGATCGTTATACATGAACCTCAATCCTTGAAATTCCCAGGAATTCTATAGATCTACAAAAATGCTAAAAACTCTCAATAGATGATAACTCTTGAAAGAGGAGGAATCAAGAAACAAAGCTCTAGAAGAAGGAAGAGATTGTCGTGGTGATCCCAACGCAATCGACGACGGTCTATTTGGAGAACGGATGCTTGATCGGGGGCTCGGTGAAGATATGCACCGTACGGAAACTCTCAGTCGAAGAAGGTGAAGAAGAAAATGCTTCTTCAAATTAGACGTGACCCCAGTCTGTTTAATGAAAAAAAAGTACACGGCATGTACTTCCCTTTTCCAGCCCCCGCATTAGGTGGTCTCTAGGTCACCAAAGACGACCATGTGCACGGTTGTTCCACGGCCATCACATGGCTACCCACGGTTTCTGAGTACACGGCATGTACTTAAGAAATTTCCAGAAACTCCTCTTTTTTCTCAAAAACACCAGAAAAAGGAAAACATGCCTAAATAGAAGATCCCGGTTCTTACATTTTTTGTTTCATTTATGCTATCGAATATTATATTCATCTTTTAAAATCTCAAGGAGTTATAGTATTTTCATATTAGTTTATTTATTTATGTGATATAGATCTTGAATCGAGAAAATAAATCATAAACAAGACAAAAATAAATTAAATAAATAACTCAAATGATCATGAACTTTATCTAATGGTTTGTTTATTTAGAATACAATAAATTAACCTATGAACCTAGGGATAATCTTTTTTTGTTGATCTTAGCATGAGTTGCAACATCCCACCTATCCACCTATATATCTCTCGTGTTGGTTCCGTCTCAATTCCATATTAAATTGCCTCATACTTAGCTCTATCTTAACCCGGATCCATGCACCTTTGGAAGAACCTTTTATTACAGATGTTTTATAACTCTCATTCAAGTGAGGGAAACCAATGGATTGGTTTAGGGGAATTACATAAAATAACTTTGGACACACCGGTCCTACATAACAAAAGATAGTGGGATGGCTCTTAGGATGTCATATTTTGTTAAATAATAATTTATTACAAAACCCTAAAATAAAATTAAATTGAATTTTAAAAAACCATACATAGTTTTGGTATATCTCATGATCAGTCATAGATATTAAAAAATTATGCATTTAAAAAAACTAGATTCATTCATTTTAGTTCATTATTTGATAAGATAAAATACCCTTGAATTAATATAATGAATTAGATTATTATTCAATTAATGAATTTTATATTATTTAATCCAATAATATTGAAATTATCATCCATTGTAATTTTAAATAAAATAAATAATTTTTTCTATTTAAAAACACAACAAAATAGTACCCTGCTTTTTACTTGGAAGCAACTCCATGAGTACCTATCCAAACTATTCAGTATGATTTTAATTGTAAAAAATGAACTCATATGTGATATTGTGTATATGGAATGTGTCATAATTTCATATAATTTACTTCCTATTTAATTTCACATGGAACACATGAAAATTATGATGCCTATACATATTAATGTGTTGAGTCTTTGGTATAGAATAACCATACATGATTCATAGTTTCGATTATTATGCAGAATTAACTAAGAATTTAATATAATATAAAACCTAATGATATGTGTGTAATACCAATTTAGTGACACATAGAACTTAGTTCTATGATTTTTAATATATTAGTCAATTAAAACTTAAATTTCTATATAAATAAGTAAAGTACACAATGTGTGAAAGCCAACTACACAGTGTGTACTTCACTTCATCGAATATCCACATTATATGTTTAGGGACTTAGCGTGTACTTATCATAAAAATTTATAATGTAAACCATTTGTAATAAGGATACATAGAATTTACTTTGAGTTACATGGTCTCAACCCTATATGCATCATGTATTAAATACACATAGTTTATTAATTAAATTGAATGATTTAACCCCATGTTTTCTACATAGAAAACATGTATACTACACCGTGTGTATGAAATATACACTATGTATAATCTTGAAAAGTAATGTTCCACCCAGGATGGTCAACATGTGGTTCACTTATTACACATGGCATGTACTAATTACATGATGACCTAGAATCCACATAAGCATCCTTGTGTAGTGAACAAGGATACATGGAATGTAATAGAGGAGTACATGTTGTGGAGTCTTGTATTATCCAGTGATAATTATTAAAACCTCTAGATGGGTTCTTCAGATGTCATATTTATTAATTATTAACTAATATTGGTGATATGAGTGAGAAATGAAAATGAGGAAGAAAATATTTTGAAGATGGATCAAGAACAAATTAAAACATTAAATTAATTTTAACTTTTAAATGTGCAATGATTAACAATAAAATAAATAATTATAAATTTTGATGTGACCTTTATGATACCACTTTATGGTTCTAAGCATGACTAAAGTTCTTATCAGTGATGATTATGTCTTATTAAATTTCATATTTGATGGATCATTCATATATTTTATAAGATGTGAACATCCTGACCAATGAAATAATTACAAATAATATTGATAATAAAATATATCAGAACCAAGAAGAGATTCTTTTATTTTAAATTTGTAATTAATTTAAATATATTAGAAGAAATATTTCCTCTTTCTTGAGATATTTATTTTCATTTTATGTTGATCATATAAAACCCTACTCTGTAATCTGTTATTTCATTTGAAGGATCCAAATATTTAATCCCTCAAATTGTAATCCACATGTTATCCTAGGATCTCTGAACAACATTGATCAATTTTTGGGCGATGGAACGGTCAATTGATCATCTTGTGTATTTTTAAATGATCACTTCAAATTTCTTCATTCTTTATGAAATTATCTTGATCTTCTCATTCATGAGAGGATGTGAGAAGGAATAGGATGATTCTATAGAGTAATCTATTGGGCATAATGAATCTTGATTAACCTCTTAGAATTTATTAGTGGTATATTTATATACCTAGAGTTAGTGTTTTTAAATTAATTAATTACACAAGTGACCTTAATAAAATGTTAAACCCATGTCTGGCCCATGTCATTTATTAAAATAATAATATTTTTTTATTCTGCGATGTGTGATAACTATTTAAATGATAAATATTATTTTTCTAAATTTTAAATTAATATTTATTTTTAGACTCAATCTTGCTCTGCTGGTCCTCCTTGACATTTATTGAATACCTAAATAAATTAAATATTTATTCATTTAAAGAAAATTTATATATCTATGTAATTTAAAAATTACCTAGTCAATAAATATTTATTTAATTTTTTCGATCATTAATCCTGAATAAAATTATTCCTCAGTCTTGAGAATAATATTTATTCTAATATTTAAATTCAAATAGAGTTTAATTGAGATATAAAAATACATAGTGTGTGACTTTATATGATTCTTTCTCATTAGTATTAAGTAGGCTTTCCTAAAGTCCAATATTTCTATCTAACAATAGGTCAAGACACCCAAGAGAAAGAATTGAATGTCTCAACATCTACAACTTAATAGGAGCCATCACAATGTAATATATTCCCTTTGTCATAATATCATAATAAGAAGGTTGCACTCCTGGGTCATCAACCTATATACTTGATGCGTCTTTATTTAACTTTCTAAAATAAACACATCATTACACCATGGTAATGGAATTTAATGAAATAGTTCTATTTCAATCAAAGGGTTGAGATATCATTTTCCATATATAACATCCCTAACCTAGTTTCCACTAAAATGGTTCACTGATTCAGGTCTCCAAAATAACTCATGTTCATCTCCCCATACACCTGAGGTTGACGAATAACAGAAAGGTTCTAATAGATCATGTGGGGAGACTATACCCTCTTTATCAGAGTAATCCATAATAGATAACATGTGAAATAAATTAAAAAATATGTAATCAACTAGAAACATAAATTATTAACCATTTCCCAAGAAGGGTATGAACAATAACCAAACAATAAATATGACATGTCATGATAATAGTTCCAAAAGTAAAGTAAACCTAAAATAAATACAAACATATGAATTCCCAAATGGTTCCTAAATCTATTTCTATATACTCATCTATGAACATCTGAATCACAACTAAACCTCCTATAATATAGCCTTTTCCCTTATCCTAACCTGCAACAATGAAGTATGCATGAGTACCCAACAACAACAAGAGAAATGTGTGAGTACAACTCAGTAGGACACCACCAATGGTATCTACAAAATATCTAGTACAAAAAGGAAATTGTATGAAATTATGAAATGAATGAAAAGATAAAAAAACAGAAAACTCGGGTTCCATTAGTTAACAATATTCACTTTATCCATTTCCATCATTATTTCCATTTTCATCACTTATATTATCTTCATTACTAAATTCATATTCATCACATGTTACATGGGTTAGGCATTTACATCATTTACATAACTGCCTAAGTCATTCAATTGTCATGTATAAAGGAATAAGTCAAGTTCCCTATCTCACTAGGGGTAAAAATTTTACAAACCAATAAATCACACTTACCTTGGAGCCTCGGCCCAGGAAGTTTCATAAAATGGAACCATTGAGGGAATAGAGCCTCAATATCCTTCCCTAACATGTGCATTATATATTTGGGTTTAGAGCGTTATTCTAACATGAACCAAGCATGTAGATCCTCAAGTCCAATACCCAACAACAACCAAGCCATGTGCACTTGCTTATTTATCTATTTACTACATATACCATATAACAAACCATGATCAATCAATACACATAACATTAAAAATTCAAAATTCATTAACATATGAATTATCATCAAGCATTAACCCATTTTCACATATACCATTTACTTATTATATCCCATTTAACCAATTTCTCTTTTTATCTCATAACTCAATTAGCATAACCAAAAAATCTCAAAAAATTTCCCACTTAACATATTCATCAATTTTAAAAGAATTAACCCATTTTAATCATTCATAAATTCATATTCCTTAATCTATTTACACATTCCGATTATAATTTCATAATTCATTTTACGTATTCACATTAATCCATTTAACCCTTTTTTACATTTTTTTCAAACAACCCCTTATGTCATTGCCAATAACGAGACACAACTATCATTTGTACATTTTTATAACTATAACTAAAAATTAAAAACATTTATCATGGGGTCTATTTAAACAAAAAGTATCTTTGGTCTTAACATTACAATTTTCCATGTTTGAGAATATTGGCGCACCCCATAGGTGGACCTAATCCAGTCTAATCAACCTCAACGCATCCCATGGAGATCATGAGGGGTCAAAATTATCATTTAGCTAAACTTTTTACCAAATATTACGAAATTTATCAAATTAAAATCAATAGATAAGTAATATCACAACCAAACATGAAAAAATTGACAATAAAACTCTGGGATATAACTTATAAACCAACTACCTTGAAGCCGATGATTAACACAAACTTAACCTTAGCCTTAGATATGGATTCAAGAACACTTTGAATCCCCAACCTAATATCCTCCATAAAAAATAGGTTTTGGGGCTTCATAATAATAATAATAAAAAAAGACCTGATCCAGAAAAGAGAAGAAAGATGCGGATTAGACATACCTGGAGCTTCGATCCACAACAAACAGAACTCCAACGGCCAAGAATCTAAGGAGATTGATCCTTGGGATGCTTGGAGGAGTTTGGTTCATCGTTAGGGATAGATGAGAAGAAATGGGGAGTAAAATTTGGTGAGATCCTAAGAATACTAAGTGATGTTTTGGTAAATTATCACTTTTAAAGGGCGCATGGTTTTTCAAACTGTGTGCCTCTTTCTATCCAAGAGGGGTCCAAGTCGCATGGTTACCTGGGGATTCCACATAGTTTCAAAAAACATGCCCCAAATGTGTTAAATTCCTCTATCTAAGGCCACATGTTTTGGCTTTTCCCCTTTCATGGTTTATTCTAACCATTCCCCAACCATGCAACATGCACTAGATGGCCTGAATTCCCTTTCTTTCATGTACCGAACCCCTGGAACACCCTCAATCTTCCTCATACACCCAGAAAACATTTAAATAACAAAATGTGATTTATTAAAACCAATATTTAATTAACAAAATAACTCCACAAATTTTGGTATCTTTCACCATAAATATGGAAGTGAAAATCCTTCCTCAAGTTATTCATTAATAACATGTCATTCACAATACACCCAATATACCCTACTTCCCGCAATCATATAGAATCACCATTTTAGTCAATAAATCTAAGAGAGTGATTCGTGACATGCATTAATAATAATATTAATTTATAAATACCATAACACACACTCATAGATAGGAATATATTATGAAACATAAACATGAGGAATTCCTACAAGTGACTCTATTTTCATAATCTCACGTCTTAGAGATTACCAAGTGAGAACTTCATGACATGAAGTTTCATATGCTTATGAGTTATCTCACCTAAAATTCAATATACTATATTCCCCAACATAGAATTTTATCCAACCATTCAACTAGGTTTAATAATATAATCATGGAATTTAAAGGTTCTCATCATAGTGGGGAACTGATATTCCATTTTCAATGAGATAGATACTCTAGTACATTATTACATTAAATTCATATATAATGATGGATAGTGTGTAATAAGATATTCAATTAAAATTCACTTATTTTAATAAACTTGTAATATAAAGTAAAAATAGTTTGTTTTAGAACACCAAATACAACATATCTTAGATCAAATATTGTATATTGGTAAAACTATAATAGGCAGTGTGATCCACTAGCAAATAAACTCTCCTACCTACTTCCCAAGAGTTATACCATCTAACCTCAAAACTCCACCTACCCAACACAGGCTTAGGTATTACATACATATATGTAGGATCATCACAACCAATATTACTAGAACCAATATCCTTCCTAGTTTAGATGAATAGGATACCACTAACATAGTATGAAGGGAAACATTATATAACATTTTTGACACATTAAACAACTAAACCCTTCCTTTATAAAACTAGATAATTAAAAAAAATATAAGAATACATATATCATATGAGTCATACATTCCTGAAATGGTGTATTATACATGAAACCTCTTACCTCTATAGTCAAATAGTTACATCATAAACCATGTAACCATCAAATAGAAATCACATTCTAAAACCAAAAAATGATAATAATGAAAACCAAAACAATATCCCATACCCAAAAAACATGGTAATTACCTATATGGGGGTTAGATAAATATCTACATAGATCTGTTTCCAAGTATCATCCATCATAAAACTCCAACTGTCATTCCCAAATAATAAGGAAAATAACATACTTGATACCACATTCTGGAACCCTTGTTTTGATACTACTTTGTAGTGTTCTCTTACCTGACCAACTTAACCCATGACTAAATTAAGGTGTCATAAAACTCAATCATTCCTCCTTGTATACCAGAAGATATCTAATTTTTATTCGGGTTTAAGAGTTGATAGTAGGGAGAATATACCCTCTAAAATAAAACTAAAAAATAGTATAATTGTCAATAAATAACTAAAAATAAAACTTAATAATAATAATAATAATAACCAAATATGAAACATGATCTAACAAAATGTATACATAAAAGGTCATAATAATCACCCAAAATAACAAGATTGATTGTTGGATTATTATATACACATCAAATAAAACAAAAATAATAATTATCTTCTAAAAGGCATTGAAAATCCACTTAAATAATCTTCACATAATCGACAAAAAACCAGCTACTTATACATCCACTAATCCTCTATAAACTATACTCAAGAAAAAAATCCATTTCCCTTACCTAATACAAAATTTATAAAGTCTATAAACATAAAAAAGGTCTCATGAAAAGTGGTGAGTACAAAATTTAGTATACTTCCACTAGTGGTGTCCAAAACTAACATCCACATGCATATTAGTGTATTGAATCCATAATCTAAGAGTAAACCAAAACAAAACACACTGATTCCCAAGCCGGGTTTAAACAACTTATTGATATCCCTTTCTGGTTCCTAACTCAAATTCCCCAACACTTTCCATTATGAAAAGCCTATCATGTCTCAAACTAGTGATCATGGTCACCAATTAATTACCATGGACATCTACGGTGTATCCATATGTTATATTAGTGGTCAAAATCACCTTAATATGCCACTCAACTAAATAGGATACCACAAATCATCTAGTGGTAAAAAATACCTCATAAGACTTTTATTATGTAAACATGACCCCAACATCCTCAAATCCTAGGTGAGAGAATCTCACCAACAACCTAAATTCACAACTTGGTGAACCACCACATTCTCCTATGATCAAAAAGTGTTATACATATCCCATAATCAACCCGCATCACCACAATTTCTTGAGTAACACCCATTTCCAATTAAAAATACATCCTAATCATAGATAATAAATAATGATTCATCATCCTTCCCATATAAAAGTCACACAAAAACAACCATATACACATAATTCCACCCTAGGCTACCCTAGGTCAAATCCACTGGAATTTGAAACCTAAGTAGATCTCAATTCCAAGTCTCTCTCATAGCCCTACCACAACTGTAATTACATTATACATACCCCCTACCACTTAGTTACAGGATTCAGATCATCAAATACAATGACTTTATTTGACCCTAAATAGAGGAAATAAAAAAATATGAAATAATATTATTATTAGTGTGTTACTAATGAAAATTTAAATAATGGAGGAAGAAACCAAAAATAAATGATTAATGATAGTCATCCTTACCTAAAGAGCCAGTGTGAAGAATGTGAATTCCCTCAGTTAGGAGAAGAGAGAATGAAATAGATGTTAGAGAGAATCCCCTATTCTATTAGTATTAAACAAGGTTAATACCTTGTTTATCCCATTAATTATATCAATTAATTAAAACTTTTAAAAAATTGGATGTAAGGTCCATCAAGGAATCTCCCCATAGATCACAGCAAAATTCCTCAGCTAGACCCACCTCATGGAATTTCCCTTTGGCTCAGAGTATGACTCATTTTCCATAAAGCTAACCAGATCTTTGATTTTGTACCCAAGGTCACATTATGGTATGAACCCACCCTTTATATCATAGTGAATTTCACTATGACCATCTTCATGATACAACCCTCTCCATTGTGGGATAATCTATAACCAACCCATGAATTTAATCTTACACCAGTCTTAGTTTTCCTTACATTACACCCACCATGCTGCAATTCCCTTGGCTATGACATAGTCCATGACTAGCCTTAGAAATTCATTCCTATGTAGAAACATTCATATTTTGATACCACATTGACTATAAAATTACCGTCAACCTACACCAAATTTTTAATCTAACAAATCCTCTTATCATACCATGATCCCCTTCTTTATGACATGGTTTTCCACTTCCTATATAAATTTCCCCCAAAGACTGAAATAACTTCTCAATAATTGACTCCCAATATACACTAACATCCTCAAAACCTAAAATAGGTCCAAATACACATGTTCAACCCAAGATACAATCCAAATATCCTCACCCAGATACCTAGGCCTTTACATTATCCTCCATATATAATTTTTAAATTCACCAAATGGATGTCAAAACAATATACTTAAATGGAGAATTAGATAAATAAATATATATAGAATAACAAAAATTATTCATATTACCTAGAAAAAAATATAAGGATTTGAAATTGGCACTCTTCCTATATGATTTAAAACAAGATCCAAAACAATGGCATGATAAATTTAATGACATAATTTTATAAAATGGATTTTTAGCTAACTATGCTAATAGATGTGTTTTTAATAGATTCCTTAATAATATTATTGATTTTATTTTTTTATATATTTATGACATAATAATATTTGGAACTGATATAAATCAAGTAAATGAGGATAATACTATCTTATCACGAAACATAGATATGAAATAATTATGTGAATAAAGTGTCATTTTGGTAATTAAGATTGTCTCAGAATAAAAATTATATTTTTCATTCTCCATATAATTATCTTAAAATGGTTTTAAATAGGTATGAAAAAAAATTATTTTTCAACATTTTCTATACTATATGCTTTTGGAAGTAGGATGATACAAAATTCATGTAGGGTATTTTCTCATATAGAATATGAAAGGGTTATTGGGTGTCTCATATATGTTTTGACCAGAATAATAAATGATATTACATATGTTTTTAGAATTTTGAGAAGGCATAAAATTAATTTTTTTATTCATAATTTGATTAAATATAAATTTTACTAAAGTATTTTCTATTCACATAAAATCCCGGTCATCAATTGGAAGGATATTAATGTAAAATAAAGAAAATTTAGAAAATAAAATCCTACTAAAAAATCATTTGTGAAAGATGCAAATTCATATGCGGTAGGTTAAAATTACTTCTTTACCATCACATGGTTCCTTTGTGATCATATTTTTGTATGGTGAGTGCATGGTATCCCTTCCCAATTTTATGGATACTTCACTATTGAAAATTTTTTGTGAGAAACTAGTGCTAATCCTTCATGGTCATGTATCCTTCGATGATCTCATGTTTCCTACATGACCACAATTCCTGAGGAAATGGTTATAAAATATTGACTATAAATACCTACCACAAGGTTCAAGGGAGGTGGAATTTTCTTTTTGGAGAAAATATTTCACTTCAAGAAAGAAAACATCTTCCTTATGGTGATATAATTGTTTATGAAGTGTTACATTTGTGAAAATTTATAAATAAATCCCATAGTTAATTATTTGGTCAAAACATGATAATTAATAATGGTAAAAATATCTTAATGGTCCATTCATGGTGATACCTTTATCACATAGGATCTCTACAAAACCCCCTTATAGGATATGTCATGAATCTCATCTATGATCCTCCTTTAGGGAGTATTCCCACAAACACCATTCATGGAGGGTCATTCACGCAAAAACATTCATAAACTAGAATCCTTAAATTCTATTACCCTAGAAAAACATATTCATTCACATAGATCACTAATGTTACATAAAAATTAAGGTCCATAAATTATATTTTATCCTATTTTTAATGGTCCCAGATCATGAAATATATAACCTATAGTGGTCCATCTCATGAGGGAACCCCATATACATAATAAGGACTATAAAACACCTTTCCACTACTAAGGTCATATACATGGTCTAGATTAACCCAAATGAACTCATTATCTTCCTTTTAAAAATTTAAAAACTCAAAAAATCCCATTCCAATAAGGTCTCCTCTATGAAATCCTTAAGATACATTTCCAAACTATGAACACCAACATGAACTCTGATGATCATGAATTCCCTTGATAACTAGGGTACCAATCATGAGGATACCAATGAAATATCCCATGTCTCATGATTATCATCTTACTCATCCCATATCGATCATCCTATCATCCCCAGTACCTGGTGGACCTCTTTGTTCCACTTAATAATAAAATGATCCAATAATTTTCCTCCTAGTAGGTGTAATCCCCAAACACTACAAGAAATGTAGTAAATTTCATAAGGTTTTTTAGTGGTGGTTTTATAATCCACTGCTAAATTAAACAAAAATCTATATTATCGAGACCATTTTAACAATTCTATTGTAATGTATTGGTATTTAGGGGTATTTTTCTTTAAAACTACAATTAAATAATTTTAAAAAGTATTTCACGATGGTTTTCTGTAAAAATGCATCAATATTTTTTTTAAAAAAATCACCACGCCCCAACCCCCAACCCCACTCAAAACCCTCTCCTAAGACTCCCCCTCACCACCAATTGATTTCGATACAAGACTTTATCCTCAACCTCTCCCTCACAATTTATTGAGGTCATTTTGAGGTCGTTGTACCCGCCTTAGAGTCTCCCTTGTATCCAATCAACTCTAAACCCCTCTTGGCCTCCCCCTCACCACTTCTCGATGTTTAACACCCTCTCAGTATCCCTCTCAAAAATGGACCAACATCCCTATTATCCTCAATGTCGTATCCCCCTCTCTGATTCCCTCTCCAACTCTACGCTACTAGACCCTCAACATGTTTTGGGGAAATATTTCTCAATTTTTTTTCTTCTTAATAATAGTTAGTCTATTTTGTGCTCTATTTTTAGAGAAGAATCGTGTAATTGAAGGAGTTTTAGAAAAAAAATTCTAATTCTCCTTTAATTCTTTTTGTTTAGTATATTTATGAAGTATTTATGTTTTAAGGTTAGTTTGGGATCTATTCTTAGTGATGTATACTTTTCTATTTTGGGATAGGTAACCTCTTAGAAACTATGATATTTATTTGATGATTTTAGAAAAATGTGAACTACTATTATGTTTGTTTTTTTAGTGTCCACTTAATGGTTTTATAATTGAGTTCAATTGATTGTGAATTATTTTACATGAATTGATAAGAAATAAACATTATATATAAAAAAATTTAATTCAAGGAAAGTGAAATTACATGTAAAAAATGTTTAATTGGGTAAATTGTGAAATAATTCATGAAATTGAAGTTAAAATTTTTAGAATTATCAAGAATAAATTTATATGTGATTGAATTATTTTTTCAGTTCAATTTGGTTATTTTATAGTGTGGTGTATTGATATAAATGGTTAAATAAATCATGAAATTTGTTTTTGGGCATATATTTTGTGTGTGGATTCAAAAAATATATTTATTTCATATTATATTGGTTATATAATATCTTAATATAAATATATAAATAAAATTTCATGTGAATGACTAAATTATATACCATAATATGTTTATCCTAATTTAAAAAATTAATATTGACTTTTTTCTTGGAATTAAATATATTTTATTATTATAAAAAATAATATAATTATATTTTATATTTGATAGTGTAGGAATTCGAGTACATATGGATAAAATTTGGATTACCTTACCTCCAAACACATATCTGTATGTTATAGGATTGAACATGTTTTTGGATTTTGTATTTGAAAATCGATTTATGGATGGAAGAATCAAATTTTCATGTCCGGATTGTAAATTCAGATGATGGTTGAAGAGTGATTAAGTATTTGATCACTTGATATTAATATAATATCTTCCTCGTTATGTGCATTGGATTTGGCATGGAGAATCAAACATTATATAAAATGAAATCAATTATGTATACAGACAAAATAAACAAGTGAGTTCACTAATAGTTCATAATGAAATTTATTACTTGATAAATGATTCTTTTAGCACAATAGGTAAATTCCATCAGTAAAATAATACACCAGTTGATTTAGTTATTGATGGTGTAGATATTAAGGATTCTTTCAAAACTATAAGACATCCTAATCAAGATAATAACATATTAATAGATGAGGAGGGGGAGACTAATATAAGGGGAAAATCATGCTAGAAAACCACTGAATTTTCTAAATTAGGTGCAGATGGAAATTAGGAATTGTATGAAGTATGTGTCAAATATTAAAAATTTTATTTTCTACTGAAGTTTTACCATATAAAATTTTTATATGGAATTAAAAATAAACCAATGTACATGATATTAAAATTTTTGTGTGATGAATTTGTTGAAGCTAATATGCCTATACCATTTTTTTAGATGAAGAAGATTATTATCAATATTTCACTCAATTATAAAAGGATATATCCAAATGATTTTATGTTTTTTTAGAAAGAATTTTTTATTCAAAAGTAAAAAAGATATTTTAATTCTAGATATAATTAAAAATATAATGATGTCAGTTTGAATCAATATACTACCAAAAAGAAACAAAAAATAAAATTATTACTAAGGCTTTATGTTACTTTCCATTAAAACTACAGCTCCAAATATTTTTTATATCAAATAAAACCATTGAACATATTAAGTGTCATGATTTATATAATAATAATAATGAGTTCATGTGACTTACAAGAGTTTCTAAATATTAGGATACCTATGATTCATTATATCTATATTTCTCTTCTAATACTATAAATTTATGCTTAGGATTGATATCTAATCGGTTCTATCATTTTGTGACTTTAAGTATAAATTATGGAATTTGGATAGTTGTTTTGGTCCCTTATAATCTACCTCCCCAGATATGAATGTAATAGAATTCACTCATCATATTGATGATTATTCCTTGAAATTGAATTCCTAGAAATGATATTAATGTCTACCTTCATCCTCTTATACAAAAATTATAGGAGTTTTGGAATGATGGTGTAGAAACATATGATATATATACCATGAAAATGTTAAAAATTAACACTTACCTTATGTGGACCATTAGTGAATTTATTAGACTAAGAAATTTGTGTAGTTTGAACATACACACTAGTTTGGCTTCTCCAGTTTGTAACATTGATTTTGAGTCTCAATAGATACATTGTATAAATAAGTCATGTTTTATGTGTCATTATTTCTTCCTTGATACATTTCATAGATTTATCTTTAACAAGTCATATTTCAATCAAAAACTGATTTGAGGCATCCACAAAAATTATTATCGAGATCACAGATCTTAGCATAATTATCAAATTTTGGTACATAGTTTGGAAATTATTTTCAAATAATGAAAGTGTAAAACGAGTTATAACACTCTTAGTTACAATTTTATCATAACAATATAAGAAAAAGAGCTTATTTTTTGAACTTCCATAATGGGAAATTAATTTTATACATCATAATATTGATGTTATGCATATTGAGAAGAATGTGTGTGATAATGAATTGTTTAAATTTCTTAATGAGTATTGAAATTAAATTTATCATTTAAATGCTTGAAATGACTTATAAGTAATTAATATTAAATGAAATATAAGGCCAAATGAGAATGGTAAGTATCCAAAAACTATTTTATAAATGTAAAATCATCTGAAATATGTTTCCTTTGAAGATTAGAAAATTTGAAAGTGCCTAATACATATTCTAGTAATATTTCAAGATGTTTTGATGTGAATCAACCACAATATACAAGGATTGAAAAGTCATGACCCACATGTATTGATGAAGTAGTTTCTACCTTTGGAAATGCATACCTAGACAAATAACAATCATTCTAATTTATTTTTCACATTATTTAGACAGCTTAGTGAGAATAAATTAAACCATAATGAATTGGATAAATTTTATGAAATAATTTTATGGGTGAAATGTCATTTGGGGATGTTATTTCCCCCATTATTTTTCACTATAATGATTTATCTAAAAGTGAATTTTTTTGAAGAAGATAAAATTAGTGGTCTCGTACATTAATCGATGGATGTATCCAATGGAGAGGTATTTTATATTAATATTATTTTCATTAAAAATAATAATTTTCTTAGTCAACATTTAAAAACTTTATTTATTAATTTATTAGATTTTTTCATTAGTTATCTTGGTCATTTGAAGTCTTATGTGAAAAATAAATCCCATCTGGAAGGTTCTATTATGGATTGTTACCTTGTGAAAGAGTTTTTAAACTTCTATTCAAGGTATTTAGATTCTATAGAGATAATATTTAATCATTTTTAATTTTTTTATGATAATCCAAGTCATTTATAGGCTAATAATGATTCATCAATGTTTCCATCTTTAAGTTGGGAAGTTGGAAAAGTCCCCCCTTTTTTATTGCCTAATATGTATTTAACACAAGAACATAGATATGTATTTCTCAATATTGATATTATCAATCAATATATTGAATAATTAAGGAAACAAACAAAAACAAACCTTATATTTGAACTCAGAATGAGATAGATATATTAAAATTTGTTACCAAAGAAATTATTAGATGGTTTTCATGTCGTGTAATTTCTTAATATAATATATAGTTTGATATGTTGAAAATTATCTAAATTATGTAAAAAAATTATATCAAATTTTATAGTTAATTAATAATGATAATAGAGTTTAACTATTTGAATATTTGAAGTTCTTAGCTCGAGGTCCTTTAAAGCATGCTAAGAGATTCATTGATTACAATATTTTTTGTTTCAAGTTTCATATTGTTGATCACGGGGAAGGTTTCAAAAAAATGGTATATTCACAGTTTTAGATCAAGTTTACTATGGAAATTTGGTTGATATTATTGAGTTAAATTATCATGGAAAGATTATAGTTGTGTTATTTAAAAGTAACTAGTTTAATATTAATAGGGGTATAAATAAAGATTCATTAAAATTTAGTTATGTCAATTTCTCCCAATTGATCGGTACTAGAGAGAGGGAAGAACATGATCCATATATTATAGATTCCTAAAAAATGGTATATTATGTTGATAATATATTGGATTATAAGATATTGTTATTTTCTATGTGAAATTGAGAGACATGTATAATATGGGAGATGAAGATGAAGTAATTTGTGACAGTGAACCATATAAACAACAATGGATTGAATTTTCTATACTTGAAGATTGAAAATTTTAGTCTTGTGAGGGAGAGTGAAGAAGAAGAAGAATTAATAGAAGAAGAATAAATAATTTTAACAATTAAACCTAATAGAAACATGACCAACCCGTAATTGACTTTGTAAGTTTTTTTATATTAATAAATGAAAGGATTGTTTTTTATATTAATAAATGAAATATTAGTTTTTTATATTAATAAATTAAAGGAATGTTTTTTTGTAGGTATTACATGCTAGAATATGTTTAGTATCGGAACCTACTCTTTGTCATAGGGTTCTCATTCTCCCTCGATGACACAAGGTACAATTCATCACATACCTTGCACACTTTTTTTATATCATTTCATCTTATCCTGATATGATTTTATCCATAGGTATGAATTATAATGATAGTGTAGAAGAATATAATAGTAAATAAAATTATTGGGTCTCGATAATAGATATTTAATTGGCTATTGTGATTCAAAAGATGTTTGAAAGTATTCATAAAGAAATAGAAACACTCATAAGGGGTCTAGGAGTGGTAAATTTTATAAATTTACACTTATATTCATCATTTTAGTAGTTATTTAATTGGATATTGTGATTCAAAATATGTTCAAAAGTACTCCTTATGAAATAGAAACACTCATAGGGGGTCTAGAAGTGGTATATTTTATAAATTTACACTTATATTCATCATTTTAGTTGTTATTTTTTTGTTCAATAAATATTATAAGTAAAATTAAATTAAAAATTTCTTTATTATATTTTATAAAAATAGTTCTTGAATTATTTAAATTATCCACATCATAATCTCAAGATAATTATGATAACACATAGGATTGTGTTATCTTGAAAATTTTCAATTACCATTATTATAAATTATATAAGTATTTCATAAGTTAAGATAAATAATTCTTCATATCATTTAATATTATAATTTATTATAGTTTTCATTGAGGATGTATGGAATTTTCGAAACCATGCTAAATTATTTGTTTTCTAGTGTTGTGTAGATGAGTTATTCCATTTTTTCCTTAATATTAAATAGTTTATTTCTTTACTATTTCTTAATCAATATAGATTATGGTCATAATTTTATGACATGTATAATTCTTAGTCAAGTTTCTTTTAATATATTATATTTATCCTACACTTTAATTCTAAATTATAAATAAAATATGTGATAAAAAAAGTGGTACCTAAACTAGTGGTTCCAAAGATAATAATTTCTCTAGAGAACAATTTTTGTTAGTAGAAGTGTGAGGAATTTTGATAACATTCTATGAGTTTTCATTGATATCAAGATATTTATTTTAGATTATTTTTAGAGACTATGAAATTGGAATAAGTTGAGGTAATTATTTATAGGTTTTACAAGATATATTTATGTTTCTATAATATTAAAATAAAGGATTATTTATATCAAGGTTATCTAAATAAATAATTATCTAGTGTTAAATAAGAGATGATTAGGATTGGTAAATATGAGAAGGTTGAACAGATGGGACATGGAATTGTGTGTGTGTTGTTAGCATGAAAGATTTATTTCAATATCAAATATATGAAATCCAGTACTGAGTTGATGTTTATACTTTCAATCATGTATAAGAAATTTATTAGAATGAATAACATATTTATGATATGGAATTTGTTTGGTCTTAATATAATTTAAGGAATCTTGGTCATTAAACATTTAAATTAATTAATTATAATCAAATTCTAGTTTGAGTCTATAAATTTCAGGTTTGTGAGTAGATTTCATTAATTGATAAAATTATCATCACGGATATAATTATTGGATGATATGGTTAACATAACAAGAAACTAAAGTGGAAAGGTTGACTTAGTGTTCAAAAAAATTCAAGATCTAATCCTAAATGAGTAGATTGGATTTAATGAATTTTAGATATTTACAAAAAGAATATATAGTATGAAATATTGATGATGTCCAACTCAAATTAGTATATAATATGTTACAATAATAAAATACTGGTTTTCTATACCATAAAATGGCATGTATATTATAACTCAAATGGTGCTATCATATGTTACGATAATTCTAGGCATGTGTATGGCTAAAATGTATTCATTATTGTACCATTAATTAAACTGAATTTAGATCAAATCATATATCTTCTTCATTTAATTTAATTTATTATTCATTTAATATTCTCATTATATATGGGAGGTTAACTAATTTACATGTAGGAACCATAGCTAGGAATTAGGGAAGGAGGTTATGGGAATAAACATGGCCAAGTAATATAGAGTGAGGGGAATGCATCTTAGTAGATTATCTATGACTCATGTTTGTATTAATTTTTTTTTTGAATCATGACATTTTATAAACTATGATCAAATTTAATGTTTTTATATTATATGTAATGGAATTTTTATTGATGTATATAAGTTACTATTTTTATTATACTGTATTGGTTGTCTATTTTTTAATATGTTTTTGTGTACTGGTTTTTGGTATATTAGGTGCCAATATATTTCATTATTTTTTAAATCACATAACTAGTAGTGGTTTCAACTACCATTATTGAGGTATTGGTGGTTTAAACCACCATTAAAAAAATATAGATGGTTAAAACTATGGTGAAATTTCATGAATTTTCATTTTTATCAGGATTTTAAACTACCACTAAATTGTTTCTTTAGAAAACCACCACTAATCAAAAAACTCATTGTCAATCAAAATAAATGCTTCTAAATTTTGAAATAGAATAAACCAATGCTAATTAAAACAAAAGCACTGCTAAAAATAAATTCCATCCACAAAAAATAAAAGCACCATGAAAAAAAGGAAACTGGCATTAAATATTTAGTGACTGACTATTTCATGGTGATTTTTTAAAAAATCCACAAAACCCCTAAAAGGTGGTTAAAACTGCTATTAAACCCAAAAAAATGCCAATATGTTCTATTTTTTTGTAATGAAAAACAACCTTCACCTAATTCACTAACCCAATAGGGAACCTTTTAGTTCATATTCATAATACCCACATGTATCCTTCCTAGTATCAAGAAATGAATGGGGCTCATACTAGGTGTTAGCCCTAAATACTCCCTCACTAATCCATATTCCTCATGATTACAGTCATCCTATCTGAATGGGACATATTCCTTATGATAGCAACCACTATTATCCCCCTTTTTACTAGTTATCCTATGTTTATAACATTAAACTATATAGCGTATATCCTTATCACATTACATTAAACTGATTGTTACGGTCATGTTGTATGACCTTAAATTGTGTTACTTAAACTCTGTGGGCTTTGATTTTTATTTTCCATGACACATAGGATGCCTCATTGAGGTTCAAAACAAACATATAAAACTATATACTTACTAGTCCATATTCCTCAGATAACCATATCCTCACAAGGCCATATTCTCTATGAAACCTTATCCTCGATGGGCTATACTCCCCATGAAACCATATCCTCATTGGTCCATGTTCCCTATGAAACCATATCATCACTGATCTATATTCACCATGAACCTTACCTCAATGAGCCGTATTCCCTACAATCCAACTCTTCCTCAATGTTTTATATCCCTTGCAATTCAAGCCTTACCCTCTTCTATTTAGTTACAAGTATACATAATAAACCTGAAAGGTTCGCTTATGCATAACTCCCACTCCAACCATTTCTAGGAACCTTCAACCTTGATGTCTATGTCACATGGTGTTATACTGCTCAAAATTTTTCCTAGACACATGATATTAAAATAAAATTTACTTATTTGTAGTTTTATATCCTTAAAAGGAACCATGTTGGTCTTTATAATATAACATTAAAAGGTATTACATGCTCTTTTAAGTATCATCAAACTACATGGGTTTTTATTCCCTTCATAGGGATATATAGGAAGCCTCTTTCATGGGCCCGATCACAATTTTACAACACTTATCACCTCCCTAAATAGAGATAAATAATATATCAACCAACTATGTGGCTTTGAATCACAAAATATCTAACTAATAAGTGAAATATAGAGAACCTCTAATACATATAGATGTTCACCTCGATTCATGGTTTAAATAATATGCTTTCCTAGTGGTAACCAATCATGTACTATGATTTGGAAAGGATTCAAAAACATGTATTAAATATTTAATAAAGTCAAAATCTAGTAAATCATCCCACCTAAAGGCTTTGGTGATCCCTACCTCCCATCATCTATACAAATGTGCATTCAACATGTCACTAGTAATGTCCCATTGACCGTTGACCTTTGGAAATAAGGTTCGCACTAACTCAAAATATTTATCAGAATAGGGGGTATTCGAAATAGAATGGTGAAATAAACATGAAACCTTTAATAATGAATGTGATTATTCAACCATGAAATTTTACTTGCGTTTTTTCATTATTATGTTTTCTTGTTTATGGTTTTTTATTAATTTAGAACTTTCAGGAACCCTCTCAAAAATCCCTTCAATCTAAATGGTATTATCAAGTGCAGAATCAAATTAAAGATACTCTAGAATGTATTTTGGTATCTATAGGGTTTCTTAGGATACAAAACACCACAATCCAATGTTTCATACAAACGCTACATCCATAATGGAGGATGATTCCACAACACTCCAACGTACATTATTACCAAGTTAGCACCTTCAGTTCCAGCTGGTAAATTCTTTTATATGAGATAACCATTTTAATAGATCTATCCTAACCATAGAGGTAGAACATGAAATCCTTTAGAATATGATGCCTCGCAACCATCCAATAAAAAATGGTCCATCAAGAAAATGGTGGAGTCATTCACCATGTCCAATTGCTTCAGCAGCTTGTATTGAAGAGTGAAAATGCATACCTCCCCTATCTTAGAGAGGTGTAGAATGGTATTGAATTAATCCTAGTCACTAATCAGGAGTAACATAAGAGGGATCATTTAAAATTTAATCTTCAAATCCGGTTCCACACAACCCTCGCCTTAGACAGATGCTTTGAGGAGGCTGAATCAAATATATAATCCCTGTGTATCTGGACTCGGTTTTCAAGGAGAAGGTTTCACTAGGGATGACATACCTTGTAAATTCATAAGTAGGCCCATGTTCATATTCTTTACAACACTTAACAATAATATGATCATATTTTGTTGGTAACTAAAATAAAAACCCATATTACTACACACTATCAAGAAGTCTATCAACATATTTTTTTTGATGATCAAGAGGTGGGATCATATTTCTGATATAGCAACCTCAATTTTTCTATTCATAATACTTAACTCTTTTTTGAGTTCCTAATCCATGGGTCCTTAAGGTGGTAAAATTTTATTTTTATATAAAATATTACATTGTAAATATTTTACAATGGTTCTATAGTTCTTGTTACAAGACATTTACCCTTAGGATGAAATTTAGTGAAATTTTGAGCCAATCATATTTTTTAGGATATTTATTATTTATTAAATAAATATTATTTATTCCCACATGAAAAAATTTCAATATATCTTAAATGAATATTTGTATGGAAATTACGACATCATAGTTAATCTTATAATGGTTGGCTTCACCTAGGTGAGGTATAAACCTTTTCTGAGTTCCAGGCCTAGGTTCAGGCTATTTTCTGGGACTATTTTATTTTATTTTCAGTTTTTAGTTTTCCCTACCCCATATTCTCTCCCCATTATGTGTGATTGAAAGGGAAAACATTGCCATAATTTATGTTTTCAAGCCAAAGGGATAATTATTGAGGGGAATGATTAGCTTCATCTGGGGAACTTGATCAAAATTAGTTCAAGGGGAATCAACCACACAGCATGTAATTGAACCAGAAGCTTTAATAAATTTCCAAAAAGTAAAAATCATTATTTTGGTTTTTTTCTTGTTTTATTCTTGTTTTTCCCTTTATTATTTATTTATTTTCACTAATAAGTATATAATATATCTTATAAATGGTTGATTTGGGTTATAAAGGGTGAAATTAGTCTATTTAGAGGGGCCATTAGTTTGGAAACCCCAATCACATGACATGTAGTTTAAGAACACAAGTCGTGTAGATTTTTAGTTAAAAAAAGTTAAAGATAGTGACAACATGGTGTGTTAGTTATGTGGAAATGTTTAATAGAACTGTTGGGTACATGACTTGGTATGTGTCCAAGTATATGGCTATCCACCCCAAGTGAGGTAGATGGAATGTAATAGTACATGCCATGTCAGGTTGGACGATCTGGCTTGAGAAAGGTACATGACTTGGTGCCCTATGTTGATTAAACACTATGTATTGGAAGTAGATATGTCATATATTATTAAAATAAATGATAACTTGGGTATAGGTGAATTTATAGAGGTGTTAATTGGGTATAAACACTATTTACACAAATTACATGATGTATACCTTCCCCTCGTAGGGTTTTTGCATGTTCTCATGCTTTAGAGCCAGATTTAGATTAGCAAGTGGTCCATTATGAGTATAATTCTATTTATAACATGATGGGGGGTTACTCTTCATTATTGTAGGTCATTTTTAGTTGATTTAGGGATACTTCCAGGTCATAACCCCATAATGATAATGTAACAACCTAGAATTTTATAAATAAAATTCCATTTGTGATTGAATTAAATGCCCTATTATTTGTTATAGTTACAGAAAATGCATGAAATTATTGGGTTTTATTATATTCTATTAGATTTAAAATAATATTAATCATCATATCTATTTATAAAATATCATTTGAATAGTGATCATATTATTATTATAAATATATAATTCTTATAAATTCAATTCACATAGACAAAGGAAGTGATGGCCTCGACCAGTAGGATCATTCCCTATGAAGCCCATTTATCAGATCTTATCAGGGATATATCATCATTGGTATTTTCTCTTGACCAAGTATGATATGAGATATAACAACTAAAGTATGATAGAAACCATTTATGGGATAATTTCAAGCTCATCGAGATCACATCACAAACCATGTATGCACAACCACCCCATGAAAATATTGCCATCACGCACCTTACCCTTAGGGAATTTACTATTGTAATAAAGTGATATGTATTAATAACCTAATAATATAAATATTTATATTTTATTTTCAGTAATATAATAGTTATATTTACTTATTATTTTTGTTTATTTATATATGATTTTGATTTTGATACGATAAAATGCAAATTGTGTTTGTGTATAATATGCATTTTCAATTAAGACCTTTTTTAAAGAATTAATGAATTTTAAAAATAAATAATATTTTAATAAAATAATAAAATTAAATAATTTTTATTAAATATAAATTATAATATACTTTTTATGAATCTAAATGTAATTTTAATAAGGATTCGAAAAATGTTATTGTCAAAAAAACCTGTCCTTTCTCAATAAATATTGATTCTTATTTTAAAAGTGAAAATTCACATATTTATAAAATTATTTTCATAAAATAAATATTATTTTTGGAATCATCATGTTGAAATTATCAATGAGTTAATGTTTTATAATTTTCTGAGACAGTCGAATTTGCAGGTAAAAATTAAATATGGTATAAATATACCGTGTGTATTATGACATCATAATGACCCAAAAGTGATGGAATAAATTTTATAAAGGATATATATGAATAAATATATATTTACCATTTAAAATAATGTGATTTTAAGTCTATTTTTTTATTTTCTAAAGCCATTATAAATCCTACAAAACCTATATTATATTTTTAAGGTTTTAAAATCATTTATTTATAAACATGACTCAACTTCAAATCAAAAAGGGTAATATTTCAATGATTTATGACCTTATCCTTATTAAATAATTTAAAAAACTACTATTTGGTAGAAACCATGGGAAAAACCATGTTATGTTTTGTGGTTTTGATTAATTGATTATATAGAGTCCAAAAACTAAGTTTGAGAAATAATAAAGAACTCCCCTCTCTTTTCCTATTGAAAACCCACCCAATATCCCCTTATTATTAACTAAAAACCCTTTTATCATGACCTTAATCTTACCTATCCTCTATAAAGTCCTCACAAGGTTTCCCCATTCTCTCAAGAATCTCTTTCCAAGCTTTTGGAATCACCCTTTCAAGGTAAGGGACCTCTCTCTCTTCTTTTACATTCAAGCATTTTATTTGTAATTATCCATTTGAATATAAATTTTTTATGTTTTAATGACTTTATAAAATATCACACTAATTGAAAATTTATTTTCTAAAAATGATATATAATTTATCAAAAAATCAATAAAAATGAAGGTCTTCGGGCCATTCGGGTTTACTATGCCAAAATTTAGTAATGGATATTTTCCTTATCTTCTTTATTCAAGTATTTTCATTATTTTATGCCTTTTATTTCCAATTAATAATGTTGATATATTTTTTTACACCTCCATATTACTATAAATTTGATTTAAAATTGATAATATACCCATTTCTCTCTCATTAAACCATTTTATGAGTCTTTAAGTACTATTGTTATGCTGCTGAAATTTCACTGTGATTTTTTCATGCCAAACCTTTTTATTATGAATACCATTGTCATTTACACTAAATTTTTTTCACATATACATACCTATACTCATTTAATTAGGTAATTTCATTTATGTATTCAAAAATACATTATTGTTTAATTAAATTTGATGAAATATGATCTTATTTTGAATGATCTATGTGGCACACTTATGCATGTACATGATATGAAAGTGACGGGTGCATCTGGAATTATATAGTTCTCTAATGAATTGGGTAATTTTTATTCTCATGAGACATTATAAAAGGGATTTTAGAGTGAACCTAATCCATAATTATACCTTTTACACCATGTTATGATGTATTGACTATTATCCTTTTCTATATTTATGATGACATTTTTAAAGTTGTTTCCACATTTCCCATGTTTCCTTTATGTTATCATGATATATCATGCCTCTTTGTTCATGTTTATGATTCTCACCTATTTTATGTCCCATTGAAATTACTATTATATAACATGTAATAATTTCTTCATTTTATTCCATTTTTATTCCCTTAATAGGATTTATAACTCACCCATTTCTTATGTATATCCCCAGTTTATCTGATACATTTTTAAGAGTGATAGAAAATTATTAGCATGTTATGGAAGTTTTCAATAATTCCAATGTACCGCTTGTTTTAAGTTGTTATGTAATGTACCTAATTACCCAAATACACTAGACTTATTAATATTATGGTTTTTATTTGGTGTATCCTTATGTAATAAATCATGAATTAATGTGCAATAAATCTAAGGGTTTTTATAGTTGGTATCAAATTGAAAGTTTAGCTATTTTCGGGATTAGTATTAGAAAACTCTATAGAAAAAATTTGTTTTAAGACTAAACATAATAATATATCCCTAAATTTTGGCAAATTATATAGTAATTTTTTTCCAATAAAATAAATCCCTTTATGGATACTACAAGTAGATGTGGCTCTAGTATAGATGTACCTATGGGTAACACCTGAAAATACAATATTGCACTAGACTCGATTAGGAACTGGTGCATGACAACAAGACTTACTGCACACCAAGTTTGAAACTCCCATGATATATTATTTTGTAAATTCACTAGCTTGTTATGAACCATTATTAAGGGAATAAAAAATAACAATAATATTTTGTTCGGAAATAGATCATGGATAACATAGTTTGAATCATATAAATTCATAAGTTAAGAAAATATATGTCATTTATAAGTTATCCTTTTAATGTTATTGGTTCCCTATTTATGTGAGTAATAAGTTTAAAATTATAATACCTATTTCTATTTTGGATAAAGTAAATTGTTAGAATAAGAATCAAAAAGTTAAAGGTAGGTTTATCATCCATAGTTTTATGCATTCTTTTATATCACACAAGTTTAGTATAACTATTCAAATAACACTAGAAATAATGGAAGTAGAGTTTTTGGTAAAAATGGAAAATAGGAAATTTATTTAATACCAATTATATAACTCCTTCTCTATAATTTTTTTTAACTTTCTATTAAACCATGTGATACTCCGTTTAGTGGAATTTTATTCAATTTTAGGTGTGGATTAGATTTCCTTATATAGAGACAACATAAATTTTCATGAGAAAGAAATCACTATATATATCATGAATCGTCCTCTAATTCTATATAAGTTCAAGGAGGATGATGAATATTTTTTATCACTAATATCTCAAGCATGGATATTATTTTCCTATGAGCAAGAATATCTAACTCAAATGATTGAGTATAAAAATATCATCCTTGAAAACAGTATCATTATAAGGAATTATGTTAAAGTGTTTCATGAAGACTTCATGTGTCTTCCTCATATAATATAGGTTTAATTTTCAATTGATCTTATACATGGGGATTTTAAAATATCCAAGCCTCAATAAATAATGGTTTTTGTGGAACTTGAGGATCTGAAGAAACAAATACAGGATAACATGGATAAAGGGTTCATAATCCCAAGTGCTTCACCTTGGGGTGCACTAATCCTATTCATCAATAAGAAGTATGGGTCAAATCACCTTTTCATTGATTGTTGTGAGCTAAGCAACATCACAATAAATAAAAAATATCATATTCTAGGGATTAATTGCTAGTTCAATCAGCTATGTGGAGCCCAATACTTCTCCAACGTGTATCTTCAGTTGGTGTATTATCAAGTAAGGGTGAAGTAGGATATCCCTAAGACTACTTTTTTACAAGATACAATCAATATGAGTTCATAGTAATTCCATTATAACTCAATAAATCTCTAGAAATTTTCATGGACTTGATTAATATAGTCTTTAGATATTACCTCAGAAAATTTTTGGTATTATTTATAGAATATATTCTAATATACTCCAAAAGTAATGAGGAATATGAAGAAAATTTAAGAACTATATTAAAGACCTTATGAATGGAGAAGTTTTATGAAAAGTATAAAAAATGATAGTTCTTATTGAAGGAAGTCTCATTCTTGGGGAACATTATCACAAGTAGTGGGATATCTGTAGACCCTTCAAGGACAAAATTAATTGAAAGACGGTCGAGTAAAACATATGTGATAGATATCCAAAGTTTCCTAGTATTGGATAAGTATTATAAAAAATTATTAAGAAATTTATCAAGATTTTCAAACCCCCTTACCAAGAAAACTTAGAAAGAAGTCATGTTTTTTTAGAATAATGAATGTGAATAAATATTTAAGGACTTGAAAAGAGTTTTATCACTACTCATGTACTTATTATACCAATAAGTGGTGAAATTTTCATGGTATACAATGATGATTTAAAGAAGGGCTTGGGTTATGCACTAATATAGAATGAAAAAGTGATAACCTATACCTCATGGAAATTGAAATTTCATGAACAAAACTACCCAACATATGATCTGGAGTTTGATTTTGTAATATTATCATCAAAAAATTTATGATATTATCTATTTGGGGAGAATTTTTAAATATATACAGATCATAAGAGCATCAAGTATATATTTACATAGAAAAATATAAATATGTGCCAATAAAGATGGTTATAACTAATTAAGGACTATAACTTCTCAATCCACTACCATCCTGGGAAATAAAATAAAGTGGAATATTCTCTAAGTAGAAAGGATTAAACAATTTTATCATTGATGATAATTGATAAGGATCATATCTTCTTATAATTGAAATGGATGAACACAAGAATCATAGAGGAGGGAACATCATCAATCATTTCACAAATTATTTCTCAACCATCCCTTCTAAAGAAGATAAATGATTCTCAAAGAGATGATGTTGGAATTAAAAAACTATAAGAAATGGGAAATCCTCATATTTCAAAATTAATAAAGGATTTGTAATATTTGGATCACGACTATTTATACCATCAAATCCTGACTAAATTAAGGATTTTTTGGATGATACATGTTATTTGACCTTCTCTATACATCTAGGGAGCATAAATATGTATTGATGTCTATGATAGAACTATTTTTGGGACAATATGAATAAGTGGATCAAGAAATATTCATCATGGTGTCTTGTATGTCAGTAATTGAAGGTTGAAAGGAAAAAAATCCAAGGTAATGATACAACCATTAACTGTACCTACATAGAAATTAGAAAACATAACCATGGAATTTTTCAATGGTCTTCTAAAGAAATCAAGAGAAAATAATTCTATATGGTTTTTGATGGATCATCTTACAAAGAAATATTTCTTAATTGTAATTATATAGGACTTATCACTTGATAAACTTTCAAGGATGTACATCAGATAAGTGGTGAGGCTTCATGAACACCCCTATCAATTGTATTTGATCGAGACCTAAGATTTTCCTCCATGTTCTAGAAGATTCTCCCACATGATCTAAATACTGAGATGAACTTTATCATGTATTATCACCCTCAAACTAAGGTCCTATATGAGTGAACTATCTAGAGACTCATGTAAATTTTGAGAGAATGTGCAATTGACTTCAAAGGATGATGGGATTGACATATTACTCTGGTTGAGTTCTTATATAACAATAATTTCCACTAAAGAATCCAAATGGACCCTATGAATCCCATTATGGGAAGAGGTAAATAACACCAACATTCTAGGATGAGGTTGGTGAATAAAGATTTTTGGGCCCTAAAATGGTTTAGGAAATGGTGGAAAATGTTATGACCATTCAGCAATACATTAGGGATGTTTAGAGTTGACAAAAGATTTATTCTTAGAATAATATACAAGACCTAGATTTTTAGGTTAGATATAATATATTCCTCTACATATCTCTATGGAATCAATTAAAGTGATTTGGGAAGAATAGAAATCTTATTCCAAGATACATCGGTCCCTTTGAGATCCTTGATCGCATAGGAGCGGTCACCTCTCAGCTAGCACTCCCACCTAACCTGTCTCAAGAAAATTATTTGTTCTATATATCCCTCTTAAGTAAGTATCAACTAGATCCCTTATATGTTCTTAATCCATAGCTAGTACCATTAGATAATAATCTTTCATATACAGAATATCTTGTGAAGATCTCATATCATAGAGATAAAGTTCTATGGAATAAGATAATGCACTCATTCAAAGTGCTATGGAGAAACAAAATTTTTGAAGAAGTGGTGTGGGAAATGGAGGAGGTGATGAAACAAAATTACCCTCATTTGTTTTAGTGTGTGAAATGAAAATTTTGAGATTGAAATTTATGAAGGGGGGAAGATTGTAACTACCCAAACTTTAATAAATACAATTACCTTTATAATTGAATTAAATTCGATATTATGTATTATGGTTATAGAAAACGCATTCACTTCGTTGGTTTTATTATATCCTATTATATTTAAAATATAATTAAGTATCATAACCATTGATAAAATATTCATTGAACAGTGATCCTATTATTAGTATAAATATATGATTTTTGTTAATAAAATTGACACATATAAAGGATGTGATGGCCTCAACCCATAGAATTATGCCCTATGAATCCCATTTATCACATATTCTATAGAAGATAGTATCACATGGAACTTACCTTTCCTAAACCCAATCCAATATCAAACAACTAAATCATGATTGAAACCATTTATGGGATAATTTCAACCTCATTGAGATCACAACCCAAACCCTGTATGCTAAACCACCCCATGAAAATATCACCATCACACACCATACCCTTAGGTAGTTTTCTAGTTTAATAAATCAATATGTATCAAAACCATAATAATTTAAATATGTATATTATATTTTCAATATAATAATAGTTATATTTTATTCTTATTTTTGTTACTTTATAAACTATTTTTATTTTGATAAGATAAGACACTAATTTTATTTTTGTTTAATATTAAATTTCAATTAAGGCCTTGATTTTGATGAATTTATGAATTTTAAAAAGTAATTTTATTTTAATAAAATAACATAATTAAATATTTTTTTATTAAATATAAATGATAATATTATTTTTATGAAATCAAATGTAATTTTTATAAGGGTTTAAAAAAATTTATTGTCAAAAACTCAGCCATTCTCAATAAATGTCGATTATTTATTTAAAAGTGAAAATTCAAATATTTAGAAAATTAATTTGATAAAATAAATATTATATTTTGAATCATCACATCAAAATTATCCAATATTTAATTTTTCATAATTTTATGAGATAGTCAAATTTTTGGTTAAAAATTAAATACTGTATAAATATACATTGTGTATTATGTTCTCATAATGACCCAAAATTGATGTACTAAATGTTATAAAAGGTATACATGAAAAAATATATATTTATTATTTAAAATAATATGATTTTTAGGTTATTTGATTAATTTTATATACCATTTATAAATCCTCCAAAAACTATATTATATTTTAAGGTTTTAAAATCATTTCATTATGAACATGACTCACTTACACATCACCAAGGGTAATATTTTTATGATTTCAGACCTTGGAATTATAAAATAATTAAAAATACTCCCATTTTATAGAAACCATGTGAAAAAAACATTATAAGGTTTTTGGTTTTGATTAATTTATTATATAGAGTCCAAAACCTAAGATTGATAAATAATAAAGAACTCCCCTCTAGTTTCCTATTTAAACCCACAAAACACCCCTTACTCTTCACTAAAAAACGTTGGATCGTAACCTTAATATTACCTACCCTCTCTATATTACTCCTAAGGTCCCCCCAATCTCTCAATAAGTTCCTCCCATGCTTGTGGAATCACCCTCTCAGAGAAATGGATCTCTCTCTCCTCTTTTCCATTCAAGAATTTTCTTTGTAATTAGCCTTTTGAATCTCTATTGGTTATGTTTTCATGATTTTATAAAATATATCTATAATTTACAATTTATTTCATAACAATCAGATATCATTTATACCCTCTCATTATATCATTTACCAAAGATGTTACTATGTTGAAATTTAGTAAGGGTTCCTTTTCTTCTCCTATTTTTTCAAGTATCTTCTTAATTTTAAGCCATTTATTTACAATTAATAATGTTGGTATATAATTTCACACATATATATTACTATAAATTTTTTTTAAAATGATTATAGACCCTTTTCCCTCTCATTAAACTATTTTATGAATCTTTAAGTACTGTCGTTGTGCAGTCAAAATTTCCATGTGCTTTTTCCATGCCAAACCTTTGAATTGTGAATACCATCGCTACTTCCACTCAAGGGTATTCACATAGACATACCTAAAATAATTTTATTGGGTACTTCCATATATTTATTCCAAAATCCTTTATTTTTTAATTAAATTTGATAAAATATGATCATATTTTGAAGTATCTATGTGAAACATTTATGCATATACATGATATGAAAGTGATGGGTGAACCTAGAATTATATAGCGCTCCAATACATTGAGTAATTTTTTAGTGTCATGAGGCATCATTCAAGGGATTAGAGAGTGTACCTAATCTATCATGGTACTTTTTCCACCATGGTATGATGTCTTTGTGGTTATCATTGACTTATGTTTATGATGTCATGTTTAAAGTTATTTCCATGTTTCCCATGTTGCCTTTATGTTATCATGCTATATCATTCTTATTTGTTCATGTTTATAATTATCACCGCTTTTATATCCCATTTAAATTCCTATTTTGGAACATTTAATACTTACTTAATGTTATTCCATGTTTATTCTCTTACTAGGATTTATAGATAACCCATTTCATGTGTATGTCCCTAGGTTATCCCATTTAGTTTTAAGAACAATGGAAAAATATGAGCATGTTAAGGAATTTATAAATAATGATGATGTACCAATTGTTTTTAGTTGTTATTTAATTTGCCCAATTACCCAAACAAACTATAATTATTGATATTATGGTTTGTATTCTATTTTTCCTTATGTATTAAATCCTGAATTAATGTTTCATAATGATAAGGGTTATCATAGATAATAATTAGTCCCAAGTGGTCATCTGATGAAGGTTTAAGGATGGTAACCCCCATTACATAATTATAACATTGAATCATGGGACCCTTGATTGTATTTGGAGATCTATTTCCTCAGAGTGTTATTTGGAATATATGGATCCTTATAGGACTAAGAGTCATGAATGACAGAGCTTGGGATAGTCTTCATGCAATAGGGTAGTCTGATGAGAGTTATATATGGACATGGAACTTGAGGATATTCTATCTTTCCCTTTCACTCAATATTTTGAATCAGTTCATGTGGTTTGGATTATAGTATAGAGAGTTAGTTATTCTCGCCCTCTTCATATGGGCCCTCGTGGATGGTCTACACTGTAGATGTTAAATATATGTTTTCATCCCCATTTCACCATGAGTTTTGATCATGAGAGATAGAGAGTAAATATTATGGAGTACTCTTAGGGAAATTTTCCTCGAGCTATTGATTCTAATGATTATGAGGTGATGATGGTATAGATATATGTTTTGGGTACTCACATGCACATGTAATTGGTTCCAAGGTGTGGTTAATCCCAACCATTAAAGAAGTTAGTACTCCCCCAGATATGTGGGGTGTGGGTCCTCGATGCTACATAGTTTTCCCAAAGCTCCCTTATGGAACTGTGAGCCCCCTAATTAATCAGTGATTAGTTACATGATGGTTATAGAGGTAAATTAATGAGTATTTTTCAAATGATCATGGTTATTAACTCCCTCGATTAGTCTATAAACATTGATGAGGTGGGGGTTTACCAGTGGAGGCATTAGATTCAAGGTATGGGTATAATGTTGGTGTTTGTGTTGTGTGAAATATTTTGGGGGATTGGATACATTTAGTGATTAGGATTATCTAGTGTCCATTTTTATCATCCCTTTGTAATATAATTGGGGAGAGTTGGTGGGGGATCTACCTTGTGGTTGGTTTATCCCCCCACATTTTAGCATGCATAGGTTACAAGACCCATTGGGTCTTAGTGTAATTGATGTGGAGTATACCCTCCTATCAGATTTGAAAAGACTCCCCCTTGGAACTGGGTCTAGGTTATCCATATGTGGGGTAAATAGAAACTCAATAATCATATCATTATTTAGGTGTTGGTTCCCCACTTCGATCAAATTATTGGTTCTAGGACATGACTATGAGGTTCAGGTGGTCCATTGTGGCATGATTTGTTATTATGGTAACATTGATACCCTATTAAGTTCTATAATGTTACCTATGTTATGGGTGGGTATTGATGTTGTTGTAGGATTGGCTCATGGATAATGGGACTCTATAGTTTTGGATCCTTCCAATTGGATCCCCTGGTTATGACATGTTGATTTTTGTTGTGGTTCACTACATATCAACCCCTGATTTTTGGTCTCCCCTAAGTTTGTTGAGAAGGGACGTGTTTTACCCTTTGGAAAATAAGAAGCTATATGATTTCCCTATTATATGAGTCATATTTTTAGGTTCCTCGTTAGTTTGATCAAGTAGACTATCGAGGCATCCTAATTCCCCTATGATCTTTGGATTGATGGTTTGTTGGGGAAGTAAAACCACAACTTCATCCATGTCTTGTGTTATCCCATATTACCCTAAGATAAATGGTTATACAGTCCAACCCTAAGTTATGAGATGTCTTATATTCCAATTCCCTTTATGTTTTTATGGAATCCAACTAGGTATTTTTATACTCACCCAATCATGGTCCCTACACCCACATATGTTGTGTCTGTATAGATGATATATGGATTGGTGTCAGTTTATTGGGAATAGAGATTTGTAGCCTAAGCTTAGAAGTGCCTAGTTGTGGTCTTGACTATCAATTATTTGGGTTAGATTTTTCATGATGTGGTTATTAACTTCTTTCCAATCACTAGAGGTCTGTAATATTTTAGGGTGTTGGGATTTGTATTATTTTCCCTTTTGTACTAGAATTTGTATTATATGAATTTGGATGTATATAATGCTTTTATGCATTTTACCTTTAATATATTTATGTATTTCTATGTAGAAGTGATGTAATTATTGGTTATTGATGAATTAATACCTTTTTTATATAGGTTAAGGCCTCCCATATATAATTTATGCCTTCTTAGTGATATTCACCAACCTATGTACTATTTAATATGGGCTTGGGGTGGAACACATGTCTCACCCCCAACCTAGGATAGGACTCAGTGAGTTGGGTTATCACAGGTTAGTATCAAAATAATGTTGGTTACTAGGATGGAATTTGGAGATAGGTTTCCGATGATCTTGGTTCGGGATATGTGGGGAAAATGTCTAATGGTTCTTAGGTTTAGTTGATAAACCAAAGAACCCCAGTAGAATGCAGTGGTCAACTCATTCCCATGAAAGGATGCATATAATCTATTTTAAAACTTGAGTACTTGAGGAATAAGTTATAGGGTATAGCTGTGTGAGTCCATGCATCATATAGAAGTCGATGCAATGTTGTTTTCTTGGCATGACATGTTATCTTATGGGATGTCATCATGCAATTATTTCCCTCATAAAAATGATTTCAATATAGGTGTAAAATATATCTTATGAAAATGGTGAGGGTGATGAGATTACTCAAAAACATGTGAGATTCATGGGTAATTCCCTCTCAATATTCAAAGTAATTCAGTACCAATAGGATCCATCCCTATGGATTCAGCAATAAGGGTTAGGTGTAAAGGCTGGAACAACCTCATCAGTTAGATAGAGTTTGTATTCTGACTATTTACCTAGGGTGTGGGATCCTCTATATACATGTTATTTTATAGATAAGTCTATATTTCCCCTATATTCTTGGGGATAAGGATCCTCTATATTATCCTTTAGATAATATCAATATTAACTCCATTTACTTGTGTTATAGGATCCTATATCTCATCTTTTATGTAGTATCAACATTCCCTCCATTTACTTAGGTTGTGGGATCTTCTATCTATAGGTCATTTTATAGATAGGTTTAGTATTCCCCTCATATTCCAAGGGCATTGGATCCTATATATTATCCTTTGGGTAGGATCAGTATTCCCCTCATTTACCCTAGCTGTAGGATCCTCTATTTTTGGGTTGTTGTGAATATAGGGTCAGTATTCTCCTTGTATACCAAAGGCATGGGATCCTCTATCTCGTCCTTCAAGTAGTGTTGGTATTCCTACTATTTATCTAGGGTGTTGGATCCTCTATATACTAGTAATTTTATATATAGGGTTGGTATTCCTCCATATACATTGGGTATAGGATCCTCTATCTCATCCTTTAAGTAGGGTTGGTATTTTCTCTATTTACCTAGGATATAAGATCCTCTATTTATGGGTCATCTTATAGATAGATTTGGTACCCCACTTCTTATATACCACGGGTTGGGATCCTTTATCTCATTTTTAAGGTAGGTTTGATTGGTCCCCCTATTTAATCAAGGTATGGGATCCTATATTTACGGGTCATTTTATTAGTAGAGTTGGTATCCCCCTCCCCCACTTACTTTAGGATGGTATCCTCTATTTATTAAGTTTTTATTACCCTATATAATAGCTTATTTGTGGTTTTGAACCTCCTCTATAATTAAATATAGGTTTTGTGGGTTACTATATTTGGGTAGTTTAGGTTCTTAGATTTCTATAATAATTTATCATTAAAACTGGCATATGCTTAGTGGGACTCATTTCTATGTTCTTTCTAGATAGGATGATGTATTTTTGAATCACCCAAGGTGACGTCAGTTACTCCCTTGACTAGTTTTCAAACCCTCCGTGATATGTAAGTCCCTCATCATAGTTTATTTATTAGATGTAGTTTGGACAATGTGTAGTGCATAATTATGATCTATTGGTTGAGAGTATAGATTTAGGTTGGTCCTTGTTGGGGTTTATTATATCCTATTGGGATCTTTCATATAGAGGAAGATGAGTATGGTGAGTTAGTTACTAGGCTTGTTATCCTTTTCTAGATGGGATGTTCCTACTTTTATATGTGTGGCATCCTCTATGCATAGATCTTATCTCATAGGTGGTATAAAAATGATAATTTATGATAATCAGGACAACTATCACTTGATGTGAGCTGCTTTTGGAGGAGATGTTTTATTAGGATCCCACAAAGGAGGGGTTTGACCTAGAGATAATTTCATTAGTGATGTATGATCACCCACAATTTGAGTTTGGGTGGGTGACCATTGTTGCGAATCATTTTACTATCGAATGAATAAATCTCATTCCATATTCATTAAGAAGTAATTCCTGGGTGAGATGTAGGGGTGATTCCCTAGGAGGTTTCTATCAACTTATTCACTGATTGGGGACCTTTTCTTCGCACACTTTAGTTGTTTTAGATGTTTGGTCCTATGGTTGTGGATTGGGATGATCCTTTCCCATGAGATATGTCTTGAATTAAGCTTCTTTAATTTGGAAATGAACTTGGAGAAAAATTATATATTTAGGTATTTTACAAAGAGATAAAGTATAGGTTTAGTTATACTCCTGATTTATGATTTTTAGAGCATGTAACCATGTGTGTAGTTATTTGTGATTTCTTTATGCTGATACTAGCTATATTCTAGGATAGAGATAGGTGGATGACATGAATCTAACTATTATGAGAATCTTACTGTATGGTGGTTAGTGAGGTATTGGGATGTATGGTGAGGTGTGTTAATCCTTAAGATGATCGTTAAAAATGTTGGGATTTGGGAATATGTCAACCTTGGGTCTCTGAGAGAAAGATAAAGCCATCTACGGTGGATGAGAACCTAGCTGAGGTTAGTTGTGTAGATGTTTTCCCTTATAATTGTTAGATATAAAGGTATGGGAGTATGGATGATGTCCTCATTACCTAATATAGATAAGGTTAATGTATATTATTTGTCCACTAATAACAAGGATCAGTGGAAGGATATTATAATGTAGTGTGACTCTAATATTAAGGTTCTTGATAGTGGATGTTGGTATGATTATACTATCTTTGTATGATATTATTTTGGGTCACCTTTTTTTAAAGTTTGAAACTAAATTCCATCATTGGAAATTCCTTAGTATAAATGTAACACCCCAAGATTTCATAGTGTGTTATTTCTTCAAAATAATTCAATAACTTTCACTACATGCAACACCATGTTCAAGCACACCATGACTTACCAAACAAGCCGTTCAAAAGAGGTTATGAATAGTATTAGATAAATTTTAATGTTTATATAATCCTTATAATTTTAGAATCCATATTATGAGTTTCTTAGATATAATGCAAGAACAAATTCATTTTCAGTATTGCACTTTTATCAACTTTAATAGTGAACCCTTTTTAAATACTATATTTTAAACTTTTTGACTAAATGGGGACATCAAAAATTTAAAATGAAACATCCCAAGCTTCCACGGTACGCTTTCTTTACAGTAGCGTGTGTTGTACGCAACCTTGAGTTTTAACACACACCACAACCAATCAAACTAGCCGTTATGAATAGTAATACCTAATTTTTGAAATTATATATATTTTATATTTAAAAATGGACTTCATTTTTGGATTCGGAATATCGAAATTATCCTAGGGTGAAATTTTGGTACTTTTCGGATAACTTTTATATTTTGATGAATAGTGAAAATTACTAAATTTTAATTAAAAACAACTTTTTTAATCAAAATAATTAATAGTGACAAATTATGAATTTGAGTGGTTTTAAAGTATATTTAGAATATATTTTTACCATTTAATATAATGTTGGTCATTGGACATAATTTTACAATTAAACCGAACATAAACGAGTGTCAATCTTTTGATAGTTATTATCTCTTAAAAACACGCTTTTTGTTTTGACAGCGGGATTTAATTTTAAATTAATTTCTGCCACTTATGTGTTTTGAATTTAGGAAAATGGATTCCATATTTGGAATCAGGATGTTAAAATTGTGTAAATAGGTAACTTTTATTTTTAGACATTTTGAATAATTACTGCGGTAAATATTTTATTTACCATGGTTAAGGGTAAATCCGTTAAATAAGGGTTAAAAAAATAATATTATAATAATACTAAATTACCCTAAAACGTGTCTTAACCCTATTGGTTGATACATGGTCGACCATGGGAATATTTGGGTCTATTTTGGGACCCCATGGATCCACTTGTAAGGGATAATGACACTTTATTTTAATTTAGTTAAAATGAATACAAAAATGACACAAGCATATATCTTTTAGAACAACAATTGTTACATAGGGTTATATATGTTGGATTTTAGATTATAAATATTCATTAGAAAGCTAAAAAGATTTTCTACATAATGATATTTTATTTATAATTTTTAGACATTAAATAATTTATTTTATTTATGACACAATGATGATGCAGTAATTACTATAATAGTGAAAAATTAAAATAATTGATATTATAAATACCCAAATAAATATAATATGGAACTTTTAATGAATTAAACTAATTTTCTAGGATAATATGATATATTAGGATTGATTTAATTGACTTTGTTCGAAGTAATCAATCTGTTATGAGTTTCACAAAAATCAACTATTGAATAGTTTCAAAATTGACATAAAAGAGTTCTTAAAACAAATATTATATTATTAATTGATATTAAATTCCTAAAAATCTAAGGTTCGGCCAAGAGACTTATATTATGATAGGTTAATCATTAATGGACCACTTGGGGGTCGCTTGGATGTATATAGTAAGTTTATTAACCATATTATATAAAAATACAAAGAGACATTGTAAAAGTGAAACTAATTAACTTAGAGTTAATACTTAAAGATAAGGTTAATATAAGTACCCAAACCTGTCTAAATTCTATTGGATGAGTTGTTTTCGACCTATCCCCACCTCATCCTTTGAATAGTCAACTTTGTAGCCTTTGGAAACCGAATATGAATTTATTATAAATTAATATTTCTAGCTTTTCCAAAGGTGCCCCTCACCCCTCTTATAAAAGGGCACTCCTCCTTCTCATTTCCTCACACCTCTCAAGCCACTTGGCTCGTCCAAACTCTGCCCAACTAAGCTCCCCACATCCCTCTCCTCCTCCTTGAAGCTTCCCCTTAGGCAGAAAGCATTTCAAGAAGTCCTTTGGTTCCAACCAAAGTGAGTTACCTAAATTAAAGGTAACAATTTTCTCTTAAAGTATTTTCATTTATTTTGCTTCTCCAACCCCCAAAATCTTTTTATTTCCTTTCTTTTGTAACAACACCAGTATCCTCAATATACTAGTATGTTGTTATAAGAAGGATTCAAACTACACATTCACACAACTCCATCTAATGGATGATGAACATAATGTTTCTGTGGATGGAAAACTAACGCCTCACGAAACGATGATTGTTCAAATACATCTTACCGCCTCTCATGGTGGCCATTAGGATGGCACTGTAATTAAATATGATATTAATGATATATATTTTATATATAAGCTTCTGTAATTCCATTTTATTTCATACCATTATTCGTTTCATGTTGTATATACATACGATAATTTCATTTGAGGAAGTGTGGACTACCGCCCCCTTAAAATGATATGACTCGTTCATACCACACATGGAACGTATAAAGGATGGTGTAAATGAACTTAAGTAACATATATAAAATATTATATTATACTGGAATAGTAATATACCTATGTATAATTTGGATTCGATTCTTTTAAAATAAAAATTAAATGGAAGTAGCGTTCGTGCGTACGTACGGACTACCGTCTCCACGAACGCGATGAGATTCATTATCCATCGTATAATTTGATGATTTAAAAATGATGTTTAAGAACATGATACCATTCTGGATATGAATAATATACATCCCATTAATAACGAATATGTCTCACATAACAAAGAATATAAAGTAAAATGAACCCGTTAACACTCGAAATGATGATAATACTAAGATATTATTAACAAATCAATGTTAAAAGATCATATATGATATCATATTAAAGTAAATGATTCTTGTATTATTCAATAACAATTATTTCACCATTATACAGGAGGTAAACCTACCATCGACCAAGGAAAAAGTACAAAGTAAGGGATTCTCTTATCTCACTTTCAATTTCGTGAGATTTCCATTGTTCGCTACTAAATTATTGAAAGTGGTGTATTGTGTACTTCCATGATTCACTTTATATTCATGTTATTCTGTAAATCATTTGTTGGTTATTAACTTTTGGCCATGGGACTCAGTTGATTAACGTGGTATGGGGTTTCTTGTCTCACTTTTAATTCCGTGAGAATTCCATTGATCACCACTTAATTATTGCATGTGGTGTATGTCTACTACCCATGATTGTATTCATTGTGTAATATACTTTATTTTATGGGTATTTACATCATCATTGTATGATCTTTATTTCATGGGTGTTTGTTTCGTAAGTTACCTAATCGATAAGGGAATTTGAGATTTCAATTTCCACTCATTTGGCTTTACACATATTTCATTGATTATATTACCCCAAGATTATGTGTGGAATCACTATTCATTTGATTATGTCATAATTTCCACTCCCCTTCCTGTGGATAGAAGTTTGATACACATAATCACTCCATTGGTAATTCTCAAGTCATTGATATGAATTTGATAAGAGTAATTTTAACTCATTCTCCATTTGTTGAGTTAAACATCCAATTCGTTGGTATTGTTTTTACAAGAATATGTGTGAATGTCCTTTGATTGTTTTACACTGAATATCCAATCATATTTAGTGTATTTATATTTGTCACACATAATTATGTCATTGATTTATCCTTAACCTAAGGATACAACCTTTTTGAGAAATTTCATCTCAATTTACATTCCATTGAGACTTCTTTGATGATATACACCAAATCACTTCTATGTGGTGTATATAATGTACTTTGACATAGTATATCATGAATTCCTTTATTCTCATGATATTACAATGTTTTGATTACCTCAATTATTTGTATTCAAGTGTCTCTCTTTTGGTTAGAAACTCTAACCAAAATACCATTTTAAAATGTTTTAAAGAATTATTCTTCTTAATCATGCTCATTAATGTCCATATTTTAAAAATGGTTTTAAGGATTTATTTATATGGACATTAAAGTTTTAAAATTAAAACTCCTTTTAAAAGTTTCAAAGTGGTATGGGACACTTTGATTCAAAAATATACTTTTAAACGGCTTCTTGACAAATAGTGTGACTTTTAAATGTTTTCAAGAAAAGGGGGATATTTCTCTCAAATAGTTTTGATGATTATTTTCATCTATGTCAACATCCTTCATTATTATTGATTGAGGTTAATGTGATACAATACAATCTTCCATATTGTATCGAATGAATTATGTTTGACTGTGGATGTGCTATTTTTATACCATTCATGGTTTGTGGTGAAAGTATTGACATTTCGTATGCTAGTTTAATACGAATGTTTACGTTATGTTTAAACCTTTTCATATGGGAATGCATTGGACTTAATAAGTGACGGGTGGAGCCCGCTATAGCTCCTCGATGCATCGGTAGGTCTCATGAGACAAACTAGTGTCTTGGCACAAGGCCTTGGCAAAATCTTATTTGTAGTCTTGGCACGAGGCCTTGGCTATGTGGTTATGATAGTCTGGCATTATGCATTCCATCATTATGAAAGTGGTTATTGATATTGCATGTGATCATTCGACTAGTAGAATATCCATGTGAGTAATTAAATGGCATTATTTCATTTTACTTTTGCCATACTATGTTGAAGTTCAATTTTAAAAGGCTTTTGTTTTAGTTATAAATTGCCTTAAGTGTTTATGCTTATTTATGAAAGCTTCTGCTATAATGTTATCCTCACTGAGCATCCGAGCTCACCCCTTTCAATGTTTTATTTTTCCCAGGATTATAAAGAAGTAATTTATGAATGACCTGCAGGGATAGTATGAGGGGATATGAAGACAAGATGTTTTTTTTATGATGTAATGTAAAAATTTATGGATGTATCTAGTTATTCCAAGGCTACTAAACTAATCGGTCTTTCGAGACTTGATCTTTCTCATGATCATGCCAATGTTATGTAATAATGCACCGACTCTAGATAATTAGGGTCGGGGCGTTACAGTTGGTATCAGAGGAAGTTTAGTACAAACCTTGGTAGCTAGATTTAGATAAACTCTGATTAGATCACGTAGACCTAAGATGAACTTTGAGGATTAGTATAAAAAAAACTTCCTAGAATTTTGGTATTGTAAAGATTTTGTGAGTTTTCCGAGCAATACATCCCTGTCTGGATACGAGCAGGTAGAGGCGGCTCTGGCACAGATGTACCTAGGGGTAAAACCCGAAAACACCGCTTTGAGCTAGACTCGAACGGGAACTGGTGCACGACAACGGGCCTTGCTGCACTCTTGGTTACGACACTCCCGGGGGATATGCTTAGGATAATTTACATTTTCTTTACAAACCGATTTAAGTAATATATACATAAGATGAGAGAAAATGACCTTGGTTAATCCTAATATGTTTCAAATTGAGAATATGGTGACATTTTAATCTCTAAATGATTTTACGACTACTATTACTCACACAATGCCTTCTGGTTTTAGTCAATGGCTGGATTCCAAGGAAGTCATAGTGACTTTGAGAATGATGTACAAGTTGGGAACAGTGGTGGCAATGAGCAACAAAATGGAATGTTGATAGGCGTAAAAGATATCGTCTTTATGCCAAATCAGTTTTCCAAAAATATGATCAACAACATATATATTAACCAACTCCCAGACTCAACAAGGAAGAGAAAGGTGATAAATGATAAGATCTCCAGCAATGGAGACCATGGAAAAAAGAAACCTCAATTTTCATCATGCAGGAATTGTGGAAAGAGACACCCAGGAAAGTGTCTCAATGGGACAACGAAATGTTTTACGTGCGGGAAGGAAGGACATAAAGTGAAGAATTGCCGAAGAAAAATGAAGAGTACTATGGAAGAAGATAAAAATGGTCCCAAGAGTCCATTTACAGTCATTTGTCGTAAATGTAGGGGACCTGGCCATTACCCGAGTGAATGTCCTATTTTATAGGATATTTTCTTGGTCAAAGAAGAAGCTATGTGGAAATAAATGGTTGGAGAAAAATTTAAAAAGTATTAGCACTCCTTGTTGATGGGTTTGCTTTGGAATAATTTTCTCTTGTATTTGTAACCCCGCAGTTTGCCATGTGAGAATGATATTTGAGGAAGAATTGTCTCTTCTCTTGTGGATATAGGTATAAATAACCATTTGGTTTTATATGATCATTGGGGTTTGAGAAAATGATAAGTTATTATAATTTGGGATGAAAATGCAAAGTATGATATAACATTTGTGGTTAAATTATGTTATTTTGAGGAATTTATCTCATTTTGGTAATATTATAAAATATAGTTTTTGAAAAAGGACAACACGTAGACCGTGTGACAACCCATCGCGTCGGACAAAGCCGTGGGAATCGAACCCACAACCAAAGTGCGATTGGGATTTATCGCCTACCACTGGACTACGTGAAGTCCCTGGTTAGTGTGACTATTTTTTTTTGTTAAATGATTTTATTGATCAATAATAAGATGATTTGGGTTCTTATGTCTTATCAAATGAATACCCTTGGTATAGGAAAATGATTTGGTGATTAAGTGATAAATGTTATTTTGGAAGATGTTCGTTTTGTTAGGAACACTATATGCCCAAGGAAAATAGAATACATAGAGGTTTCATTTGTAGAGTAATGGTGGATTTTTATCTACATTTTTATTGTTGATTTATAGTGATTTGGGTTATTTATGGAAATGATTAACCTATAACAGAGAATATGTGATGATTACTTTTAAGTATGTGACTTTAAGAGTATTTGATGTAATTTGGAGATACAATGTAACATGGGAGACTACATAATCAAATTCTTCTATGTTTTGGGTTTCAATATTAGTTTGGATTATATTAAAGGATTTTAAGGACAATTGGTTATTGAATGGTATCTATTTAACTTTGGGGTATTGTTGGTTTAATTTTAGAAATTAAGATTAGTGCATATTTATATCAATGAATATCCTTTTGGGGGATCATTAGATCATTCACTAACCATTTTGGTTTTGATTAATATATGGTTTATCCTGCATGGATCATGTGATTCTATAGAAGTTTATTCTAGCTCTTCCAGTGTGACCAAGTCTTCTTAAATACTCATCGTTTAAAAAAAAATTGAGTTAGTGGTGGAAATTTATTAAAGAATGAAAATCTACTTAAAATTTAAGTATATCTCATAATGTTCTTAGCCAATCTCATAAATAAATTCCCCAACATTAATAAAAGAAACATAGAACAAAAATGTTGTCCTAGATGGTACCTTAAATCATCACAAATTTATGGTTTTGGGATTTTTGGCCTTTTCATAGCCATGTTCTCTACCACTCTCCATCAGATAATTGATGGTTAGATTTCTCCTCCATATCCATATTTTCCTTCATGGAACCCTAGTATGTGTTATTTTCGGTAATCTTCATACTTTCGACTCTTTATTTTAAATAGAGGCCTCATTAATTCATTTTTCGATGTGGGATTTCAACTAAGATATTTTGAAACGTCAAAAATGTGTTATCCTAATACCCTATGTTTTGTTGAACCGATGGTATTTCAAATCATCATAGATTGATGATTATAAGGACCTCAATTTTACACTTGTTTGTGATTGATGACCTCAATCACCACCTATAAATATTTACGTTTTTCCTCCAATTATATGTCTCTAGTTGCCACCAATGTTCTCCTAATCGAGATCATAATTTGGTGGTGACCCTTTGATTTCTCTCTTTCTCATATTAAGACTAAATTTTAGTAACCCAATTTCTGATGTGGGTTTTCCCACAAATATATTATCTATTTTCAAACTTTTATTTTCGAAGAACAATTTCAAATTGCGAGGATGCAATTTATTGAAGGAGGGGAGAATGTAACACCCCAAGATTTCATAGTGTGTTATTTCTTCAAAATAATTCAATAAATTTCACTACATGAAACACCATGTTCAAGCACACCATGACTTACCAAACAAGCCGTTCAAAAGAGGTTATGAATAGTATTAGATAAATTTTAATGTTTATATAATCCTTATAATTTTAGAATCCATATTATGAGTTTCTTAGATATAATGCAAGAACAAATTCATTTTCAGTATTGCACTTTTATCAACTTTAATAGTGAACCCTTTTTAAATACTATATTTTAAACTTTTTGACTAAATGGGGACATCAAAAATTTAAAATGAAACATCCCAAGCTTCCACGGTACGCTTTCTTTATAGTAGCGTGTGTTGTACGCAACCTTGAGTTTTAACACACACCACAACCAATCAAACTAGCCGTTATGAATAGTAATACCTAATTTTTGAAATTATATATATTTTATATTTAAAAATGGACTTCATTTTTGGATTCGGAATATCGAAATTATCCTAGGGTGAAATTTTGGTACTTTTCGGATAACTTTTATATTTTGATGAATAGTGAAAATTACTAAATTTTAATTAAAAACAACTTTTTTAATCAAAATAATTAATAGTGATAAATTATGAATTTGAGTGGTTTTAAAGTATATTTAGAATATATTTTTACCATTTAATATAATGTTGGTCATTGGACATAATTTTACAATTAAACCGAACATAAACGAGTGTCAATCTTTTGATAGTTATTATCTCTTAAAAACACGCTTTTTGTTTTGACAGCGGGATTTAATTTTAAATTAATTTCTGCCACTTCTGTGTTTTGAATTTAGGAAAATGGATTCCATATTTGGAATCAGGATGTTAAAATTGTGTAAATAGGTAACTTTTATTTTTAGACATTTTGAATAATTACTGCGGTAAATATTTTATTTACCATGGTTAAGGGTAAATCCGGTAAATAAGGGTTAAAAAAATAATATTATAATAATACTAAATTACCCTAAAATGTGTCTTAACCCTATTGGTTGATACATGGTCGACCATGGGAATATTTGGGTCTATTTTGGGACCCCATGGATCCACTTGTAAGTGATAATGACACTTTATTTTAATTTAGTTAAAATGAATACAAAAATGACACAAGCATATATCTTTTAGAACAACAATTGTTACATAGGGTTATATATGTTGGATTTTAGATTATAAATATTCATTAGAAATCTAAAAAGATTTTCTACATAATGATATTTTATTTATAATTTTTAGACATTAAATAATTTATTTTATTTATGACACAATGATGATGCAGTAATTACTATAATAGTGAAAAATTAAAATAATTGATATTATAAATACCCAAATAAATATAATATGGAACTTTTAATGAATTAAACTAATTTTCTAGGATAATATGATATATTATGATTGATTTAATTGACTTTGTTCTAAGTAATCAATCTGTTATGAGTTTCACAAAAATCAACTATTGAATAGTGTCAAAATTGACATAAAAGAGTTCTTAAAACAAATATTATATTATTAATTGATATTAAATTCCTAAAAATCTAAGGTTCGGCAAAGAGACTTATATTATGATAGGTTAATAATTAATGGACCACTTGGGGGTCGCTTGGATTTATATAGTAAGTTTATTAACCATATTATATAAAAATACAAAGAGACATTGTAAAAGTGAAACTAATTAACTTAGAGTTAATACTTAAAGATAAGGTTAATATAAGTACCCAAAACTGTCTAAATTCTATTGGATGAGTTGTTTTCGACCTATCCCCACATCATACTTTGAATAGTAAACTTTGGAGCCTTTGGAAACCGAATATGAATTTATTATAAATTAATATTTCTAGCTTTTCCAAAGGTGCCCCTCACCCCTCTTATAAAAGGGCACTCCTCCTTCTCATTTCCTCACACCTCTCAAGCCACTTGGCTCGTCCAAACTCTGCCCAACTAAGCTCCCCACATCCCTCTCCTCCTCCTTGAAGCTTCCCCTTAGGCAGAAAGCATTTCAAGAAGTCCTTTGGTTCCAACCAAAGTGAGTTACCTAAATTAAAGGTAACAATTTTCTCTTAAAGTATTTTCATTTATTTTTCTTCTCCAACCCCCAAAATCTTTTTATTTCCTTTCTTTTGTAACAACACCAGTATCCTCAATATACTAGGATGTTGTTATAAGAAGGATTCAAACTACACATTCACACAACTCCATCTAATGGATGATGAACATAATGTTTCTGTGGATGGCAAACTAACGCCTCACGAAACGATGATTGTTCAAATACATCTTACCGCCTCTCATGGTGGCCATTAGGATGGCACTGTAATTAAATATGATATTAATGGTATATATTTTATATATAAGCTTCTGTAATTCCATTTTATTTCATACCATTATTCGTTTCATGTTGTATATACATACGATAATTTCATTTGAGGAAGTGCGGACTACCGCCCCCTTAAAATGATATGACTCGTTCATACCACACATGGAACGTATAAAGGATGGTGTAAATGAACTTAAGTAACATATATAAAATATTATATTATACTGGAATAGTAATATACCTATGTATAATTTGGATTCGATTCTTTTAAAATAAAAATTAAATGGAAGTAGCGTTCGTGCGTACGTACGGACTACCGTCTCCACGAACGCGATGAGATTCATTCTCCATCGTATAATTTGATGATTTAAAAATGATGTTTAAGAACTTGATACCATTCTGGATATGAATAATATACATCCCATTAATAACGAATATGTCTCACATAACAAAGAATATAAAGTAAAATGAACCCGTTAACACTCGAAATGACGATAATACTAAGATATTATTAACAAATCAATGTTAAAAGATAATATATGATATCATATTAAAGTAAATGATTCTTGTATTATTCAATAACAATTATTTCACCATTATACAGGAGGTAAACCTACCATCGACCAAGGAAAAAGTACAAAGTAAGGGATTCTCTTATCTCACTTTCAATTTCGTGAGATTTCCATTGTTCGCTACTAAATTATTGAAAGTGGTGTATTGTGTACTTCCATGATTCACTTTATATTCATGCTATTCTGTAAATCATTTGTTGGTTATTAACTTTTGGCCATGGGACTCAGTTGATTAACGTGGTATGGGGTTTCTTGTCTCACTTTTAATTCCGTGAGAATTCCATTGATCACCACTTAATTATTGCATGTGGTGTATGTCTACTACCCATGATTGTATTCATTGTGTAATATACTTTATTTTATGGGTATTTACATCATCATTGTATGATCTTTCTTTCATGGGTGTTTGTTTCGTAAGTTACCTAATCGATAAGGGAATTTGAGATTTCAATTTCCACTCATTTGGCTTTACACATATTTCATTGATTATATTACCCCAAGATTATGTGTGGAATCACTATTCATTTGATTATGTCATAATTTCCACTCACCTTCCTGTGGATAGAAGTTTTATACACATAATCACTCCATTGGTAATTCTCAAGTCATTGATATGAATTTGATAAGAGTAATTTTAACTCATTCTCCATTTGTTGAGTTAAACATCCAATTCGTTGGTATTGTTTTTACAAGAATATGTGTGAATGTCCTTTGATTGTTTTACACTGAATATCCAATCATATTTAGTGTATTTATATTTGTCACACATAATTATGTCATTGATTTATCCTTAACCTAAGGATACAACCTTTTTGAGAAATTTCATCTCAATTTACATTCCATTGAGACTTCTTTGATGATATACACCAAATCACTTCTATGTGGTGTATATAATGTACTTTGACATAGTATATCATGAATTACTTTATTCTCATGATATTACAATGTTTTGATTACCTCAATTATTTTTATTCAAGTGTCTCTCTTTTGGTTAGAAACTCTAACCAAAATACCATTTTAAAATGTTTTAAAGAATTATTCTTCTAAATCATGCTCATTAATGTCCATATTTTAAAAATGGTTTTAAGGATTTATTTATATGGACATTAAAGTTTTAAAATTAAAACTCCTTTTAAAAGTTTCAAAGTGGTATGGGACACTTTGATTCAAAAATATACTTTTAAACGGCTTCTTGACAAATAGTGTGACTTTTAAATGTTTTCAAGAAAAGGGGGATATTTCTCTCAAATAGTTTTGATGATTATTTTCATCTATGTCAACATCCTTCATTATTATTGATTGAGGTTAATGTGATACAATACAATCTTCCATATTGTATCGAATGAATTATGTTTGACTGTGGATGTGCTATTTTTATACCATTCATGGTTTGTGGTGAAAGTATTGACATTTCGTATGCTAGTTTAATACGAATGTTTACGTTATGTTTAAACCTGTTCATATGGGAATGCATTGGACTTAATAAGTGACGGGTGGAGCCCGCTATAGCTCCTCGATGCATCGGTAGGTCTCATGAGACAAACTAGTGTCTTGGCACAAGGCCTTGGCAAAATCTTATTTGTAGTCTTGGCACAAGGCCTTGGATATGTGGTTATGATAGTCTGGAATTATGCATTCCATCATTATGAAAGTGGTTATTGATATTGCATGTGATCATTCGACTAGTAGAATATCCATGTGAGTAAGTAAATGGCATTATTTCATTTTAATTTTGCCATACTATGTTGAAGTTCAATTTTAAAAGGCTTTTGTTTTAGTTATAAATTGCCTTAAGTGTTTATGCTTATTTATGAAAGCTTCTGCTATAATGTTATCCTTACTGAGCATTCGAGCTCACCCCTTTCAATGTTTTATTTTTCCCAGGATTATGAAGAAGTAATTTATGAATGACCTGCAGGGATAGTATGAGGGGATATGAAGACAAGATGTTTTTTTTATGATGTAATGTAAAAATTTATGGATGTATCTAGTTATTCCAAGGCTACTAAACTAATCGGTCTTTCGAGACTTGATCTTTCTCATGATCATGCCAATGTTATGTAATAATGCACCGACTCTAGATAATTAGGGTCGGGGCGTTACAATAAATACTATATCTAAATTATATCAACGGTTCTAATCAGCACTTCATGATAGAATTTATGGGAATTCCATTTCTAATGGATCAGGCTTTAGGTGGAAAAAAATTGATGAAATTCATAATGGTTTATTTATACTTATATTAGGAGCTTCCATTATAGTGGTATAAGGCTTTTGGCATTCATGGTGGAATGAGAAACATGGATGTGGAATCCCTTATCCATGTGATGGGGAGGGATTTGTTTCTAAGTGGGTTCCATTCTAAGACTTTGCGGGTTATAAACCCTCAGATACTAGAGGAGCTCATGTTTAGGTGTATTTTCATCTTTTATGAGGTTGGATTATAGGATTATCTAAGAGTATCTTAGGATTTTTTCCCTTAAAGGTTGAAAATTATTGATGGTAAAGAGCATGTAGTGACCTTTTTCTCATGTGGAAGACTTAGATAAATTTTTAGTTCTAGATCAATGGTCCCTTGAGGGGGTGAAAAGGAAATTTTACTTATAAAAGGACCTAAAAAATATTTTCTGATGGTTCCATAATTATCAAGACATGACATTTACCCTTGGGATGGAATTTAGTGTAATTTCAAGTCGAGAAAACTTTTCAAGATATTTAATATTTATTAAATAAATATTATTTATTCTAGGATGTATGAACATCAATATCTCTTGGATGGGGGTCTGTATAGAAATTCAAACTTCTTGATTGAATCTAGAACTTGTGGTTTTACTCAACAAAGGTATAAACCTTGTTTGTGTTTCGGACCCCAAGTCAGTCCATTTTTTTGTTCTATTTTACTTTATTTTTTATTTTTATTTCTATCACCCCAAATTTTCTCCACATTATGTGTGAGGGGAAGGGAAACCATCCCCCTCATTTTTTGGGTATATTTTGACAATTGGTTAGGAATTTTTGAGAATAAATGGTTGATTTGGGGAGGAACATGTGCATTCAGGCTATTCATAGGGGTCTTATATCTAGAAACCCCAACCACATAGAATGTACTTGAAGAATACACATCATGTGTTTTTTCAGGGAAATAGATATTGAAGATGGTGAAAATATATCATGTTTTAGCATATAGACATGTCAAGTAGGTTTGTTTGGTGTATGAATCAAGGTGTATCCATGTACATATCTAGCCACCTCATGTGAAGTACATAACATATAATAGTGCATTCCATGTTAAGTTTCATGACACAGCTTGAGTGGGGTACATGAATTAGTACCCTATTTGGATTATATTCCATGTATAGGAAGTAGACACACCATTTATTTAATAAATAAATGGCATGTTGGGTATCGGTGCCAGTCCAAAGTGGTTTGTTTGGTGTATATGTTGTGTAAACTATGGTACATGTCATGTACCTTCCTCTCAGATGGGTTTCCATGCTTTATCACCCTAGATCCATATTTATACAACTCAGTGGTGCATTCCGAATATCTTTTCATATAGATTGTAATGGTGGGGTACTATTTTCTATAATAGGATATTTTTGAGTTGATTCGGGGATATTTGTGGGTCATGTCCCTTTGGAGATGACAATGAGTCCTAGGTGGTCATCTGGGGAAGGTGCGAATATGGTAAACCCCCTGTCAATAATCTGACAGCAAGGTGTGGGACCCCTATATGTATTTTTTGATCGTTATCCAATAAAATATTTTTTGTAGATGTGGATCCTCATAATATTGAGAGTCAAAAACATAGGAGTTTGAGCTAGTCTTTTATGGTTCCCTTTGTGTGGTAGGGTAGTTTGATGGGGATAATAGGTGGATAGATAACTCTAAGAGATTACTTCTTTCCCTTGTACACTATATTTGGAGTTAATTCATGTGGTTTTGATTAGAATATGGGGATTTTTTCATTAAATTTATTTTTATATGGTCCCCTATGGATAAACTATTCTTTGGATGATGGATATATTTTAACTTCCATATTTCACCCAAATTTTTTATCACAAGAGTGGGAGAGTAGTGATTACAAAGTATTCTCGGTGAAAATTTTCTTATGGTACTAGTTCTTATGATTATGAGGAAAAAAAAGCATGGTGATGGGTTTTTTGTACTTTTAATGACTATCATTATTTTTTCAGTGTGGTTCATCCTTATATTTTAAGTATTAGATACTCCCCTAAAGATGTGGGATATGGTTCCTCCATGGTGTGTAGTTTCAATGGAGCTGCCCCATAAAGATGTGAGACCCAAAATGTGTTAATGAGTGGAGGAATTCTAGTTATGGAGGTAGGGTAGTGGATATATTTTAGATGCTCTGTGTTAGTAACTCCCTTGTATGGTCTACAAACTCCAACAAGGTGTGGGTTCACCGATGGAAACATTATATTAGTGGTGTGTTGATGGTGATGGTATTTGTCCAGCAAGAAATGATTAGAGTGATTGGGGACTTGTGGTGTTCAGGATTCTCTAGGGTCACTATTCTTTATTCAAATATAGTGGATTTGGGTTGAGTAGGTAGGGGGACCACCTTCTATTTGGTTTATCTCTCCATTTTTATTATGCATAGGTTGTAATACCACTTTGGTCCAAAAACTATAACGGAGTTGTATACCCTCTTTTAGGATGGGTGGAGAATCCTTCATGGAATGGGGTGTAGGTTACCCATTTTTGGATTTGGTAATACCTTGGTAATTATATCATTCTTGAGGTGTTTCTTTCCCACTTCAATTATATTTTTGGTTCTGTTCTCTAAGTACGGGGTTTTAGGTGGGCCCTTGTGGAATGAGGTGTTGTTCTAGTAACAACAATACACTAGTATTTTTGGTGGTTTCCATATATTATGGGAAGGTGGTAATTCCAGTGTATTAGAAGTGGATCATGGATAATGAGACTATTAGGTTCAGGATCCTCCAGATTGGATCCTCTTATTAGGACATGTTGATTCAGGTTATGATTCCCCTCGTCTAGGCCTATATAGTTTAGAGGCCTCTAAAGAAGGTGAGAAGGGAGGTGTTTTCCCCTACAGAATAAGGCATATATATGGGTTCCACATTCCATGAATCCAGTGGTATTTCAATAATCCTTTTTACCCTATATGATTTTAATTGATGGTTTTTTTAAAATTTAAGCCATAGATTCATCCATTTATTGTGTTCTCCCCTATTTCCTAGAGTTGGATGGTTGTATAGTTTGACCCTTGGTTATGAGGTGACTTGCATCCTAAAAACAATTATTTTTTTAGGGCATCCTACTGGGTATTTTTATACTCACCCTCATATGGGACCTAAACCCACACTTTTTGTGTCTTTTTTGATGGTATACTAGTTGGTAGAAATTTAGTGGGTGTGGAGTTGTCCAGTTGAATCTTAGTAGAGCCTAGTGAGTTTTGTGGCTATAATTTCTAAGGGTTGGAGTTGGCATGATGTAGTGATTCCCTTATTCCCATTCTATTGAGGTTGGTAGTATTTTTAGGTTTTGGGCCTTTTACTATTTTCGCCTTTTGTACTGGAATTTGTATTGTATGCCTTTGGGATGAATTGAATGTTTTCATGAATTTTTCCTTTCTAATAGTTGTGTATTCATATGTTTTAGTGATGGTATGGTTGGTTAGTGGTGTATTAATTCATTGGTTATATGGATAAGGCCTCCCTTATTTGATTTATTCCTTCTTAGGGTTAGTAACTAGCCCTTAGCCTAATGTAGGTAGGCTTGGGATGGTACACATGGCTCACTACCATCCCAAGAGGGGACTCGGTGCACTAGGTCATGTCACCTACCACTATCAAAACACAATAGTGGGATTATATTCCTGCTCCCATCCAAGAATAACATCTTCACATTCTAGCAGAAATATAAGAGAATCCTTATATCCCTACTTCTATCAATACATAGGAATAATATCACATCCTTGCTTCCATATAGAATATTTTCCACCATATTCTGGTAGAATACCAAAATAAATATTATATTATCACTCTAATCAATGATGTTTTATGGAATATTCTAGAAATAACTGATGAATCTCGTCAACATATCCTGATAATAATAGAGAAGATGACACATATCCATGCTCACACCAACTAATACTATCAACATATTCTAGTGGTGATAGAAAGGAAGACCCATATTCCTACATACTAAGAGGGAGTTCATTAACAAATTTTGGAAATGGACCATAATCAGTCACATATCCTTGCTCCCACCTGGAAAGTTCATCGGGATATTCTGTAAACAACATAAGATCCACCTAGAAGGGATCCTATTTATGAAGGTTATTGTCCGCATTATTAAATCTCACTTATAATCAAGGCTTTAACCCCATTATTAATAAACCAAATTCTAGTCTCCCAAATCTAGTGGTTACTTTATTACATTGGTACAAGATAAAATAGATTGTATATCGAATGTTTGATTAATTTATTACTCTTGGAAAACTAGATACATAATTAAATCCCACATTACATTTGGAAACATAAAATACAACATAGTATTTTATTTGAGAACATAATTATTATATCTAGAATATACTTTCATATCAATCATAGTACATTTCATGGGATCTTATGGAAAGGAAACATAAAAAATGGGTGATCTCAAATGCTCGGTAATGGAATGCATAAAATAGAAGTTTTCAAAGAATAAATAATGTATGAATAAGATAGAAGAAATAAATAATGACCAAATAATTCATTATAAATAATCACATGATATTGAAAATTATAAATGGATATCATAACTATTAAAATAATCACATTTTCATCAATAATTTATTTCATAGTGATGGAATTCACAATCTCGGGCATCTTAAACTTACCATCAAGGCCGTATGCTAAGACATATTACATAAATGGGTAAGGCCTTAGCCAAAAACTAAACCTCATTTATCTAATGAGACCTATAGATTCATCAAAGGGATATATAATATTTTTCCCCACCCATCACTTAATAATTCCAATTCATTCATCAGATGAATAAACAGTAAAACTAAATCAATATTCCATAATAATCAATAATTGTTTGTATTAGAAGAACTAGCATATGGATTTTCAATACCTACCCCTATCAAAATTATCATAATCCATCCATATAAATAAGATGAATGGTGTCATCAGATTATATCCTCATTAAATCATAATATTAATTAAAATATTTTGACATAGATGAAAATAATTTTATACGATCACTAGAATATTTCATGAGGAAAATACACTTTTCATTTTGAAATCACATATTTAAATTCTAAAATATTCCAAAATATTAGTATAAATCATTTTCCTTATAAATAACCACGTAAAATATTAATGTAAGATTCAACATAAAAATTATTCACTCTAGCAATAAAATTCTTTCATGTGGTGTACATTAAAACAAATATTTCATCCAAGAAAACGGTAAAAAGTGACTCATTCAAAAAACAAAAAAAATATTCCTTTTAAACCATTTTATAAAAGTAAAAAATTGGTAAAAATGAATTTAATAATCCAATATAGAAAATTAAAAAATTTCTTAATTTTTTTTAAAGAAAATATGGATATTGAAGAAAAATATTCTCAACCAAATAGAAAACAAAGTCAGTTTTTCTTAAAAACATTCATTCAATATCTTGAGTACTTGAAGAGGTAAAAATAAAAGTAAAATATGAATTATATAGATATAACCAAAGTAAAATAAATATATATATGGTTTTTAATAAATAAATACCATATAATTCCCTTAATGTAATCTTAAACATAAACAATCCTGAATAAGGATGAGATTTTGAAATAAACTCTTACCTCAGGTCTGAATTGATTTGTAAGTAATTTTAACCTCCTTTATAATAAATATAAATTTATTATAATTCTATAAAATAACCATATAAATACTAATAACATAATATATGATTCATTTATAACATTTCAATACCTTTATATTAATAATTATTTATTAAAATCGTTGTTTCTGAGTGTTAACTGTTTCATTTTTCATGTATGTTTCGGTTTGATAGTTTTTGTTCTTATATATTTCTCGTGGTTACATAATATCTATAATTTTAATAATGATATAAGTATCATATATATTCATTATATACACATTTATTATCATCCATTTAAAAAACACATTAAAAATTAATTGCACCACTTTGTGGAGGTGGTATTCCACATGTACTCATGAGTGACATTATAATTTTTTAATGTGAGAAAGGGTAAGAAGTTCAATGATATATTTTATTTCCTGAAGAAAAATTATTTGATAAATATAATATATATATTCTATTGAGTCAATAAGGTTTTTCTTATGACTTTTCCATTCCATCTTGTTTTGAAAATCACAAACACCTTATCTTTAAGAAAATTTGTTTTTACCCCTGTTTTACTTCTCTAAGGAAAATTTCATTCCTTTAGTAAATTTACCTCTATCTTGTTTTCATTGTTCATATCAATATTTTTCTTAAGTATAAAAATCCGATTCATATCTATATTCTCGGAATCGTATAATACTTAGATATGAAGAATTCTGTTTCAGGATCTGAATTCTCATTTCGAATTCTGTAATGAAATCTCATTATGAATTCTAATGTAGAATTCTCATTACGAATTCTAATGAAGAATTCTCATTATGAATTCCCTGATGAATTCTCATTACAAATTCCATGATAAATTCTCATTAAGAATTCTGTGATGAATTCTCATTAAGAATTCTGTGATGAATTCTCATTACGAATTCCGTGATGAATTCTAATTACGAATTCTATGATGAATTCTTATTACGAATTCTGTGACGAATTCTCATTAAGAATTCTATGATGAATTCTCATTACGAATTCTGTGATGAATTATCATTACGGATTCTGTAATGAATTATCATTACAAATTCTGTGATGAATTCTCATTACGAATTCTGTGATGAATTCTCATTACGAATTTTGGGATGAATTCTCATTACGAATTCCAGTTCTGAATTCTCATTACAAATTCTAGTTGTGAATTCTGATTACGAATTATGGATATGAACTTTTATGAAGTTTGACTCTGAATTCTTTTGATAAACCGAATCTGAATATCCTTGTAATATAGACTCTGAATATAATTTTTGGTTAGAATATGAACTTTTTACTTACACTCTGATTTGTTAAGTTTGTTATAAAATGATGTCATGATTTCAGTTACACATGTTTGTTATAAAATGATGTCGTCCATTATGTTTCTAACTAACCGTTGGTTGAGTGACACGTGTACAGGTCCCTCCGAAATTTAAGGAAAATATGACTGTTGGAGGAGGGAACCGACCGTTCCAACCAAGCCTATAAATAGGATCTCATTTGAAAGAGCTCAAACAAAACAACAAGAAGTTGATCACTCTAGAGACCACACGCTGTTAAGATGATTTCTAGAGAGAGAATATTTTCATGCCTTGTGCGTACTGAACTTCTCGTTCAGATTTCTTCGTGCGACTCTGAATGTTGGTGATTACATTTGAGGGCTTCCGGGGATAGGAAGACAGAGGTGCCGACTACCTTGAAGTTCGAGGGATTCCTTACTGAGGAAGACAGAGATACCAACTACCTTGAAATTGAGGGCTTGTGGGGATAGCAAGACAGAAACTCCGATCGTCATATCGAGGTCTTAACCGGGTGTGGGTAAGATAAACTTTCTTGAAAGTATAAATCAAGGGACCTTTATCCAAGGTTTTTGGATACCCTACTCTTTGGGTTAAAATATTTATATCTTGTTACTTGTTTTTGTTATAAGTTTTTCCGATGTTTTTTTGTATTGTAAGGAAAGTATAACCTTCTTATATTTCATTACACTTGTACTATGATTCACTTAGATTCTATATGCTTTAAGGTAGAATCTCATATTTTAAACATTGGTTAAGTTTCATTTTCCGGATCCATATTTCCGGAACCGGTGTTTCGGAATCGCTTTCCATATTTAAGAAAGTGTATAGAACTAGAAGTTTTTAACTTCATACTTTTCCCCAATCTATCAATTTTTTAGAGGTGTTGTGAATTTTCTTAGCTTAACTTTGCTAAACTTGGATCTTTCCATGTTTAAGGAAATTTTTAAAGTGTACAATTCACCCCCCCTATATATTGAGCATCTACATCATTATTTAGATCCTACATATTCATTATTTTCATCATTATAACCATCCAAGTAAAATGGTTATCAAAAATAAATTACACTGTTATGTGGAGACGGTAAGTCATACGTATGCACAATCAATGTTTTCACTTTATGTATGATGAAAGATAGGTGGAAAAGATATATAAAATGGTTTTACCATAATCATAATAATATATCAGTATATTTAATATACTATATGTATTATCTTAGTATGGTTACATTATATTTATAGGAAGTAGAAGGAGAAATAAGCTTGAAAGATTTGGTAAATATGGTTATATCTTCTTTGGGAGACCTCCTTTGTCTTACACATTAATCCTTGAAAGATTATTTTTATAAGAATAACATTGGATATAGTATGAATTTAATGAATATATTAAGGTAATAATTCAAATATTTCCTGATATTTAACTATCAAATTTTGCGAATATGGGAGGAGATGAGGTCCCCTTTTATAAGTGATGGAAAGGAAAAACTTGTAATTACTTAAAATATTAAATAATATGTACATAATAATTATGTAAATTGGAAACAATGCATACCATATTTGAATATAATGTGTGATATTATCTAAATAAACTAAATAAATCACATTTTTAAGAGTTTTGGTTACATTTTAAGCCATATCTCTTAGTCAAACAACTTTACACAAATTTTCATCTTAACTGTGATAACTTGCCTTTTTACCATTATAACTTAATTATATGAAAAAAATAATGACCTTCTAAAAAAGTATGTAAATGTTGATTCTAAGTTTTTATTCCATTTTATAAGATTAAATTTCTATTATTGGATTAAAATAATTTTAATATAAGAAAACAAAACACATGAAACAGTTTTGAGGAAAATACTTGATCTAAGATTAAAAATCATTTCACCTCAAAAAAAGTAATAAGATAGTTTAAAAAAATTGGTTAAATAAGAAAAAAAATTAATGTTTTTAGACTTTTTTATCAATCTAAAATGAATTTAATCTTCCAACCATTCCATTAAATGAAAAGACCCAAAATTAGTTTTAAATTTGAATAAAATATAACTGATCTTCACAAAAGTCAAGCTTGGGTTCCCGATTTAAAAATAATCTTTTAAAATAAAATATATAACTCATTAAAAAAATTCAAAAAATCTCATACACATGGAAAAATAATGTTTTAGAGATATATTAATTTTTTACTCCGTAGTTTTAACCTAGTTTTACCTCTTTTATTGATATGAAAAAACTTTACCATGATTACTTTTCATAATGACCGAAAATTAATTTAACCCTATTAAATTATAATAATTATTATTATTAAACATATTTAATCTATTTTATAAGATTTATTTTCTATAAGTGGTATAAATTCATTTAAAAATAAGCATGAAAATGGAATGAAAACTGTTTTTAGACAAATGTGTTTTTAAGCCAAACAATGAACTTATATAAAATTCAAGTATAATAAAAATTACAATAAAATTAATTATATTATATAAAATTAAATATTTCTTATATTACTTTAATATAAAATTCAAAACAAAATGGTAATTTTAAATTACTTTATTTAGTGAAAATAAATGATAGTTATACAAAAATTGGTATTTTCATTATTCACCTAAAAATAAATTATTTTAGAAAAATACCAAAAATTTACCCTAAGATAAATTTTATATTAATAATAATAAATTATATCCATTTTTCAAATGAAAATTTTAAAAGTGGTAGAAAATCATTATAATATTTTCATATAAAATGGAAAAAACCATTTTTGAAGAAAACATATTTTTGAAACCAAAAATGACTTTACTAAAAGTTGAGTAATCATATATTATTCATTAATAAATACATTTTAATTAAGTAAAACATTTCTATATATATTTCTTAATTGTTATTAATCATATTCATACACATTAATTTAATAGTTATGTTATAATATATTACAGTTTGTTTTAAGATCGGTATGTCTTGTCATGAAATCCATAGACTGATAATTTATTTAAAGTGGAATATATTATAAAATATCAAGGTGTTCACTAGTCACCCAATAAATATCATTCATAATAATAACTCAATGGGAGAAATATTAAACTTAGGAATGGTCCCATATTCCTATTCGCACCGATACTCTGGAGGCTCTCCAACACCTTTCAATAGCATCTCAAGAATTAGTCATCTCTTCATCAACAGGAGAAGAGAGTTATATACATAAAGATACACCCCCATAGTTACATTCTAAAAATTTTTTTAGATAATATCTAAGTAACCTTCCATTAAGTTCCTCCCCATATAAAAATGAAGATCATACATAGAGGTTATCCCCATAGTATAGACTGTGAAATTCCACCACACAGTATGGAGATCAATCAGTAAGAAGGTTCCCCTTACAAACTCACCAATAATTGGTAACCAGGAATATCCACCTAACAGAATCCATGAAAAGTACCCTATTGGTTCTCCGGAGGTTTTATTTTGTGTAATTACTCCTTTAAATTATATAAATAGTTGGTATGGAGTCCCTCTTTATGATGGTGAATTATAAATCATCCATGGAGTTCCTCCCTATGATACCCTATTTTTAGGTCCTCCACATAATGGAATTTATTCTCAGCACAAAGGTCATCCCAATGTCAAATATATTCTGATATTTCCCCTATACCAATAGTATCTCAACAAACTGAGGTCAGTTACCCCATGTTCTTTGTCATTAATCAGTTGTTCTTCACCCTTATCAGTGGGTGATTTTGGATGATGGTCATTATCTATACCTCCCAAAAATGGTAAATCCTTTGATATAATTGAGAAAATTATAAATGACCCTAATCTTCTTGAAAAATTGGAAGATAAATATACTTTTTATTCAAATAATATTGAGTAATCCCATATAGATAAGGAGTAGGATTCCATGATAATGTGGGAATAATTGTCAAGAGATAGGATACCAATCATGTACAGGCATATGGATACACCTTAGTATGGAATTAATGATGCATAAAAAAAGATGAAATACCTTATTTTCATGAAAACTTATGTGTGAATCTATAAAACCTCAAGGATGGACTTATTTCTTAATAGGAATATGCTAATCATGTTAGGGTGATAACCGGTCTCTGTTTCCAAGTTTACCGAGCCACCTTTTCAATGGCTTAAAACCCGAAGTTAGAAAAATTATGTAACATCCTAGGAAATTATAGAATAATTATATTTCATATTTATTAAGATTTATTTATAAAATATTAATTTTACCTTGAACGGGATTCTATTCCCAATACCATACATGACATGTAATAATGAGTTTCTCTAAAATCTTACATTGTATGCAGGATTGAGTTATATCGAACAATAATTTTTTTAATATGGAAGTTATAACCTAGAATTTGTATCAGAATAAGTGAATATAACTAAATATATTATGTTTAAACATGTTTATAAAAAATTTACATTCATCCAACATATTTTATAGGCATAATATAAGAATAAATCCAATTTTATGCTTAAAATCATGTTTTCTAAAAAGTACTTTTATCTCCATTTAATGGTTCACTTTTTTTAAATCTAATTTTTTAAAATTTTATGATTTTTATATGAAAACATAAAATTATTTTTTTAAATAAAAATATAAAAAATTATTTGGGTGGATTTTTGGTATTTTTTGGAGTACTTTCACATTTTTATGAATAATGAATACTACTGAATTTTAGTTCAAAACTGCATTTTCTTATAATTTATATATATTGTTAAATTATATTTTTATTTTTTAAAAGTATAATTATATTAATTTTATATCATTTAAACCAATTCAAATCATTATAAATAATTTTAATTTTAATTTAGATATAAAAACATTCCAAACTGTTGAACTTTTTTACTTTAAAAACCCGCATTATCGTCTCATCTTCAGGACTAATTTTAAATTAATTTATTCCACTTATATGATTTAAATTTTGAAAAATTGATTAAATATTTTGAATCATAATAATTTATAATTTATAATAAGTTCAACTTAGTTTTTTACCAAAAATAGTAGTGAACGTAATTAAAATTAATTATAGTGATTAAGGTAAAAATGTTGTTTCTTAGTGGTTAAAATTTAATCTTAAGAGTTTAAATGACCTATAAACTTTAAAAAAAACATTTTATGGAAATTATTATACCATATAATATATTTTATATAATTGGGACCATTATTGGAGTCACGTGATATAAGGGATACCTCCCAATAGTGTTTACATTTTTATATTTACAAGAATGTCATTTCCCCTCCACTATAAAAAGGCACTCACCCCTCTCACATATTCACAACTCTAAAGACACTTTTCCAAATAAAAACCCTGAAAAAATAATCGCCCAAAATCCCTCCCCTCAACCTATATTCCCCACATTGGGCATAAATCCTACTAGGGAATCCCTTTGGTGCAATCCAAAAGGAGTTACCTGAAAAAGAGGTATCATTTTTCGATATGAATTTATGTTTTATTTATTTCTCCACTCCTTAATTTATTATAATGACATGATTATATAATAACATTAGTATACTAAAATTACTTATATGTTTTTATTTTAAGGGTTTTACCTACACCTATGCACACTTTCATCTAATGAGTAATGAAATTCTCATTCGTGTGTACGGATAACTACCGCCTCACAAAACGATGTCATTAATTTTTTCTTTACAACCTCTCATGGTTGTTGATTTTTATGGAAAATATTTTTATATGATATTTATGATATTTATGTTGTATTAATACTTATTTAATTTTTATATAACACATACCTCTATGCTTTCCATTTTCTGTAAATATGATAACATAGTTTATGGACGTGTGGACTACTGCCTCCACAAAATGATGTGATGCGTTCACACATTACATGGGATTTATTAAGGATGGGTTTAATTAAAGATATGTGACATAAATAAAATATATAATATATTGATGATATAATTACCTTTCTTTAAATATAATTTATCATATTTTTTATTACCCTTTCACACATTGAAAAAGTGATAACGTCATTCGTGGACGTGTGGACTACTGCCTCCTCGATGTGATGTGATTCATTTTAAATCAAACTAATTCAATATATAAGTATATATGACTAAATATAATGGTATTTATGATAAAACTATCATTCTGTAATGATAAATTTTACTTACCTTCTTTCTATAATGATCATTGAAAAATGGGAACGTTACTCATGTGTATGTACGCCATACCATCTATATGATTGTAATATTGGTTTATTTTTCATAACCATATTTCATTATTGGTTTTAAAAGTATAATTTATTTATAAATATCATAACTATTTCATGATTATTATTTTGGATATTTTAATATATTGACCCCTTTGACCATAGTTAGCCTACCAAATTTGTTTTTTGACACATAAACTAAATATGATTAAAACACCTGATGCAAACTTAATTGATTAAGTTGTTTTTTATAAAATTGTAATAAGTTAAATAAAAGTAATGATAAACCTGAAAAAGTTTCTGAAGAAATTAAATAATTAATAAATTTATTATTTAGAAATATAAAGACACATGTGACAAGTCGAACTCAAGCTAAGGGATTCTGTCTCAATCTCCTTTCATTGAGGAATTTCTTGATAGTTTGCACCTTTATTATATTATAAGGTGTATATACATACAATTTTACAATATAGATCCATATTTTATCTATTATCATTTAATTTAATGTCTTGTTAAAAGTTATTCTTTCATGGGGCTTATAATTTAAATGTTCAAAGTGGTATGGGATGCTTTTAATGTTTAAAGATTTATTCCTTTCATCCATTTAAATATTATTGATATTATTTTAAATATTTTTTTATATGGACAAAAAAAGATTATAAAGGAAATATTATGTCTATTTTTATATTTTTTTTCCTCTAGAAGCCTTTATGTTTTCAAAAGAAAAAGAAACCCCTCTTTTATTTTTTTCTGGGTATTTTGTTATTGAAAATGGGTTTTGAAAATGGATTGATTATTCCAATATCTTGAAATATTTTCCTGTTATTTAAAATGAAATATTAGGAGTGAAATGTTGAAAATTTCAATCTTTCATGTGTTATGATTTTATAATAGTACTTGGACATTTGATAGGTGGTTCTGTGATAAACCAATGTTGGGTGGTTTTGTGATAAACCAACGATGGGTGGGTTTGTGATAGCCCTCCAATTCATTGGGTATAATATTCAGTCCTATGGATATTACATTTTTAAGAGAGAAATGTATGTAATTTTACTACTTTTTATTACATTTATAAGAATTTAAAAGTATACTTATGTCCCAAAATACCTTTATGTATATCCATGCTTGTTATGGGTTTTATGGTAATCTTGTGATTAAAAAAGGTATGTGATGGCCTTATTTTCAAATGAAAATATTTACTACTTATTATGGGTGAAAAGTATTACTTTATGGTAAAGTTTTCATGGATTTTTAATTTTTATAAATGGACTAATGATTTATTTCTTTTTTATATCCCTTACTAATCTCTTTATTCTCATCCCGTGTTTTTTAGTGTTTTTGACAAGAATTAATGATGAGTAAGGGATTGGAAGATGTCATGTCAAATGTCATGAAGAGTTTTCATAAAATATATTATTCTTTATTTTAAAAATTTTTGATTATGGGATAAATGGATATTGTTTGTAAGTATCCACTCTTTATTTTATTTTATTTTTTATGTTTGAGTTATGGGCTAATTCTCTAAAACTCTAAACCTGAAAAGATCCTCAATGTGAAAGAAAGTAAAATTCTTAACTTAACTCAAGATTATGTAAGTTTTTAAGGTCATGTCCTTATATTTGGTATCAAAGGTTGGTTTAGATAACTTTATAGGTTAGGATAGTGTTAATAGCATTCCCTTATAAGAATTTGTTTTATGGTTAAGTTATAATGATATAACATTTGAATATTACCATGTTTCTTCATCTAAAGTATCTTGTTTGGAATGGATTTACATAGAGTAAACAAGGGATATGTGTTGGGAAAGAATTGAGAGGAAAATATCCTCCTAAATCAGCAACCCAATATGGTTTGAATTGGTACTGATTAGTTTATTGTAGTGATAGATCAATTGACATAATCCTTAAATGGTGGTGGTGTATATAAAAGAGAGAAACCAGATCTACCTTAGAGGAAAATTATGATAGTATATAATTTTATGTGAAAACATTCACAATAATATTTATGATCATATAAACTCATGATAGATGAATGATGGATTAAATCCCTAGAAAATATAATAGATTTCATGGGTTTATGAGATCACTAAAAGGTAACTCTTTCAATTTTTCATTCTAATGGTGAATCTGAACTATGGTGGAAAAAGGTTAATAAAATCAAGGAACTTGGATTGATTTATTCTTTGTAATAGAATGAATTTAAGAATATTTTCCTTGAGAAATAATTTCCTAAGTCTATTCAACTTAGGATGGAAAAAAAATTCTTGGAATTGAGACAAAATAATTAAAATTCAGTGGATTAATATGAATAAAACTTCACTCAACTGGTGAGGTACATCCCAAATTTTATACAAGATGCTGATAGTAAGTTAAATCGGTTTTACTAAGGACTAAGTCTAATATATCGAAGGGAATTGTATTCTCATGAGTTAAAGATATATGAGAAACATGTTTGATGTGCTAAGAAGGTATAAATATACTTTTCTAATGATCATATTTTCCATGAAAATAAGGAAAAGAATAGGTCCAGTTAGAAGGTAATGGGAAATCATTCATCAAATAAGTTTGAAGGTAAGAAAACAAAATTCCCATATTGTGAGAAGTGTGGTTAAAATAATCATGGATAATTCCTTTCAAAATATAGGAATTGTTGTCGATATAGTATGTTTGGTTATATGGCTCATGAATATAAGGAATATGATCAGGTAGGAAATGAAAATCTAGTGGTAAGATGTTTTAGTTTCAATGAGTTGGGTTATTATGCCAATGTGTGCCCCAGTTGATTACCTAGGGTGGAAAATCTCAATATCGGAAGAAAAAGGGTGTGTAAAAATATTTTGATACTACTTTAATTTATGTTGGGTCATAAAATGAAGTGATGATAGGTGTGTTACTGGTTTATTCGAATAATTTTAATACTCTATTTGACTCTGGATCATTGTATTCTTTTATTTCTAAAAAAAATTCTAGAAAATTAGAAATATCACCTAATGAATGTAAGATAGAACTTTTGTTAAAAACTCTAGGTTAAAGTATTAGAGAAAACAAGATTTATATTAATATTTCTATTAACATTAATAAAATGGTATTTCATGAAAATCTTGTTGAACTACCCATAGTGGAGTTTGATATCATTTTGGGTATGGATTGGATTTCAGTTTATCATGATAAAATAGATTACAAAGCCAATAATGTTTTAGTTAATGATTTCATACCTTTTATAACATACCATGTAGATGAGAAATTAATGAAATATGGAAGTGGGGGTTATCTAGATCATGTTTTTGAAAATAATGAAATAGTTATGATTAGTAACATCCTGATATTAAATGAATTTACGGATATTTTCCCTTATAATTTTCCTAGTGTTGTTCTGCATAAAGAAGTTTAATTTAATGTTTATTTAGTGACTGATGCTAAGCCTATTTCTAAACCCCCTTATCAAATAGATTAAGTAGAACTTCTGAAATTGAAAAAAGAGTTTCATTATTTTCTAGATAAAGGTTCAATTCGACCTAGTATTTCACCTTGGGGTGAACCTATTTTATTTATGAAAAAGAAAGATAGTTCCATGAGACTTTTCATTGATTATAGAGAATTTAATTACATAATTGTTAAGAACAAGTATCTTTTTCCACATATTGATTATTTTTTTGATTAGATCCAGGGAGCTCAGAATTTTACAAAGATTGATCTGAGGTCTCGATACCAATAGTAGAAGGTGAAGGGGGATGACGTTATGAAGAAATAATTTTAGATGAGATGTGGGAATTATGAGTATGTCATTATTCCCTTTCAGTTATCTAATAAACATACTATATTTATGAATCTTATGAATAGAGTCTTACATTAGTTTTTGGATTAGTTTTTAGTTGTGATTATAGATTATTTTTTGGTATTTTCTAAAAACCTTGAGGAATATAAAAGGAACTTAAGGATTGTTTGGAAAACCATAAAAGAAAAGAAACTATATATAAATTTTAATAAGTGTGATATTTGGTTATAACGAATTTCATTCTTGGAAAAATTGTTTATAAATATGGAATGACGGTTGACCCTCATAAAACAAAAGTTTTGATGAGTGGCCAAGACCTACTAATGTCATTGATATTCACAGTTTTCTTTCATTAGCGGGTTATTACCAAAGGTTTGTTGAAAATTTTTCTTGGTTATCTATCCCACTAACTAATTTAATTTGGAAAGGAGTTAAGTTCATCTGGATATAAGAATATGATGTCTGTTTTCAGGAAATGAAAAATAGATTGTCCAATTCTCTAGTTTTGTCCATTTATTCTAGAAATAGTGATTTCATCATTTATAGTGATGCTTCATTGAATGAACTTGGTTATATCCTAATATATAATGACGAGGTAATTGCTTATGATTTACGTAACTTGAAAACTAATTACTTGAATTACCCTAAACATGATTTAGAATTATCATATTTTTCTTTTTCTTTAGAAATTTATAGGAATCATTTTTATGGAGTAAAGTGTGAAATATATACTGATCACAAAATTTCCAAGTATATATTCACTTAGATGCAATTAAACATGAGAAAAATAAGATTAATGAAACTAATCAAGTATTATGATTACTCTATTCATTATCATCCCAGAAAAGAAAACATTGTGGGAGATTATTTGAGTCGAAAAAATAATGCTATGTTAACCATGTTACATTTGGAAAGTGACCCTTTGGTTAATGATTTGATAAATTTTGTCCTATAAGTTATGGATGTTGGGATATCCTTTATTTTGTTTCAGGTTTCAATGAATTTTTATTTTCTAGAAATAATTAAGAGGGCATAAAAGGTGGATCAATATTTTCATGAAATGGTAGAATTTATTAAAAGGGTAAGTTTACTAATTTTAATATTGATGAAGAAGTTGTTTTATGATTTGGAATAAGATTATATTTGTCTTGTGATTCATAGTTGAGTAAATATTTGTTAAATTAAGCTCATAGTTATTCATTTTACATTCATTATAAAAACACTAAGATTTACAGAGACCTGATGGGTAATTACTGGTGGGATGGAATAAAAAGATATATTGCTGAATTTACTATGAAGTGTCTTACATGTCAATATGTTGAAGTAGAGTGACAGTTACTGAATGGGATTCTTCAACCGTTTCCAATGATGGACTGGAAGTGGTAAAATATATAAATGGATTTCATGGTGGTATTTTTAGATACTTCTCAAGGTAATAATGCAATTTTTGTTATTGTTGATTGATTAACCAAATATTCACATTTTCTTCCCATTCAATATATAATGTCTTTATATAATCTTTATAGACTATAACTAAAATAGACTATCAAGTAAAATGGAGTTCCTCTCTCTATTGTATCAAACTATGATCTCATGTTCAAATACAATTTTTGTAAAGGATTTCATAAGTCATTGGGTACTGAATTAAATTTAAGTACATCTTTTCATCCTCAATATGATAGATAGTTTGAACAGACTATTAAGGAATTGGAAGATATGTTCCATTATTTCTCAATGGATTACTGGGGAATTTGATATTTAAATCCTTATTGGGTTGAGTTTTCTTATAATAATAGTTTTCATTCCAGTATAAAGATTGTGTGTTTCGATGAATTATATGGAAATTGGTGTCAGATGGTGGCTTTTTGGGATGATGTAGGAAAAATGAAGTTAATGGGACCAGAGTTGGTAGAGGAAAAAGTAGAGAAAGTTAAGTTGATTTAGTGTCACATGAAAATATCTTGGAGTAGTTATAAATGTTATACATATTACCAGAAAAAATATCTTTCTTTTGAGGTAGGCGATCATGTCTTTTTATAAGTTTATCCATGGAAAAGTGTGATGCATTTTGGTAAGAAGGGGAAGCTGAGTCATTGGTTCATTAGACCATATGAAATCCTAGAGAAATGTGGATTAGTTTCCAATTAATTGTATTTACCTCTGAGTATATACTAGGTATATAAAATATTTCATTTTTCATTACTAAGGAAGTGTGTACCAGATTTATCTCATGTTTTGAGCCCTGATGTAGTTCAGCTAAAAGAGAATCTTTATTATGAAGAACAAATAGTTTTGGTTATTGAACATGGAGAGAAAGTGTTTTAGAATAAGGTGATTCATCAAGTTAAGGTTTTATGGAAAAACCATATGATTTAATACTCAACATGGGAATCTAAAAATACTATGAGGGAAAAATATCCCCACTTATTTTATAAGTGAATAAAATTGTGAGGATGAAATTTCCAAAAGAGGGGACGGATGTAACATCCCAGGTAATGATAAAATAAGTTTTACCAAATTTATTAATATTTATAAATTTAATATTAATTTTATCTTAAAAGGGATTAAATTCCTAATATCTTAGATTACACACAATAATGAGTTTCTCTGAAATCTTACATTGTACACAAGACTGAGTTATACCAAAAAATAATATATATTTTTTAATATGGAAGTTATCTCCTAGACATTGTATTAGAGGGAGTGAATATAACTAAATATATTATGTTTACTCATTTTTATAAAAATATTTACATTTATCCAAAAGATTTTATAGGAATAAGATAAGGATAAATCTAGTTGTATGATTAAAATCTATTTTTTTATAAAATGAAATTTTATCGCCTTTTAATAAAACACCTATTTTAAATCTAATTTTTCACAATTTTATAATTTTTATATGAAAAAATTAACTTTATCTTTTATATATAAATATCAAAATTTAATTTGGGTTTATTTTTGGTATTTTCCTAAGTACTTTCATATTTTGATGAATAGTGAATAATACATAATTTTAGTTCAAAACTACATATTCATCCAATTTATTTATATAGTTAAATTGTGTTTTTATTTTGTTTTAAAGTATAATTAGATCAATTTTATATCATTTAGACCAATTTATTCAATTTTAAATATCTTTCTACTATGAATTTAGATATAAAAACATATAAAACTTTTGAACATTTTTACTTTTAAAACCTGCTTTGTCATCTCATATTTGGGATTAATTTTAAATTAATTCCAGCCACTATTGTGATTAGAATTGGTAAAAATGGATTTCATATTTTGAATCATAATAATTTCTAATTTATAATAACTTTAAATTATTTTTTGACCAAAAATATTAGTGAAAGTAATTTAAATAAATAACAGCAATTAAACTAAAAAAAAGTGGTCACTTAGTGGTTAAACTTTAATATTAACAGTCTAAATGAACTTTAAACTTATCCAAAACCCATTGGACAGAAATTTTTCAACCATATCTCATATTTTATATAATTGGGAATAATATTGGAGTCACATGATTTAAGGGATACCTCCCAATAGTGTTTACATTTTTATATTTATAAGAATGTCACTCCCCTCCACTATTAAAAGGCACTCACCCCACTCACTTATTCACACCTATAAAGCCCATTTGGCTCATATAAACCCTGAAAAAATAATCTAACAACATTTATACCCCCACCCTATAGTCCTTGATTTGGTCATAAATCCAACCAAGAAAGTCCTTTGGTGAAAACCAAAAGGAGTTACCCAAAAAAGAGGTAAGATTCTTCAACATGCATTTATGTTTTATTTATTTCTCCACCCGTTAATTTATTATTATTATATGATTATATAATACCATATGTATCCTAAATATACATATATGTTTTTATGTTAAGTTATCTACCTACACCTACATATACTTCCATTTAATGGGTAATGAAATTATTGTTCGTGTGTACAACGAACTACCGCCTCATGAAACAATGTCCTTCGTTTTTCCTTTGTCACATATCATGTTTGGGAAACATGGATAACACTGTTTTTATATGATATATATGATATTTATATTTTCTTCTTACTTTTATAATTTTTATATAATGCATACCATCATAATTTCTATTTTTTTTAAATACGATAACATTGTGGATGTGTGGAGTACCACCTCCTCAAATCGATGTAATACATTCACTCATTACATGGAATGTATTAAATATAGATTTAATTAAAAAATCTAAAAAAATAAAATATATATTATATTAATTACATTTTTGTAAATATAATATATCATTTTCTTTGTTACCCTTTTACACATTGATAAGATGATAACGACGTTCATGGACGTGTGGACTTCCGCCTCCTCGATGCGATGTGGTTCCTTTTACATAAAAATAATCATATATATAAGTATATATGATGAAATAATATGGTATTTATGATATAATTATCATTATTTAAAGATAAATGTTACGTAACTTATTTCCATAACCATCATTTAAGAATGGAAACGTTACTCATACGTACGTACGACCTACTGTCTCCATTGTTATAACGTTGGATAATTTTTCGTAAACATATTTTTTATTTGTTTGAATATTATAATTTAGGTTTAAATAATATAATTATGTCATGATTATTATTCTAGATATTTTTATATATGGACCCCTTTGACCATAGTTGACCTACCAAAGTCTTTTTTAACACATAAACCGAATATAGTTAAAACACCTGATGTAAACGTAATTGTTTAATTAGTTATTTACAACATTATAATAAGTGAAATAAAATCAATTATAAACTTTAAAAATTTCTAAATAAATTAAATAAATAACACAAGTTTACTATTTAGGAAGGTAAAAATGCACATGACAAGTCAGACTCAAGGTAAGGGACTTCGTCTCTATCTTTTTTCATTGAGACATTTCTTGATAAAATTTATTCTTTCATGGGTCTTATAATTTAAATCTTCAAAGTGGTATGGGACCCTTTGAGTGTTTAAATATTTATTCCCTTCATATGTTTCCATATTCTTGATATTATTTTTCATATTTATTTACATTGATATAAAAGTATTATAAAGGAAATATTATGTCTATTTTTGTATTTATATTCCTCTAAAATCCTTCATGTTTTTAAAAGAAAAATAAACCCATATTTTCTTTTTTCTAGGTATCTTGTTATTGAAAATGGGTTTTGAAAATGGATTGATTATTTTAATATATTTAAATGATTTCTTGTGATTTAAAATGAATGTTTTGATTGAAAAGTTGAAAATTTAAATCTTTTATGTGTTATTATTATCTAATGGTTCTTGGGAATTTGATGGGTGGTTCCGTGATAAACCAATTATGGGTGGTCCCGTGATAAACCAACGATGGGTGGGTCAGTGATAGCCCTCCAATGCATTGGGTATGGAATTCATTTTTATTGATATTCCATTTGTATGAGTGGAATATATGGAAGTTGACCACATAGTTATTCCATTTATAATAAGCGACAAGTATAATGATGTTTCAAATAACTATTATGTATTTTTATGCTTATTATAGGATTTAAGGTAACCTTGTTGTTACAAAAAAGGTATGAAATGACTTTATTTTAAAAGAAAATTATTTTCAACTTATTAAGGGTGAAAAGTATTACTTTATGATAAAGTGTTCATGGGTTTTTAATGTTTATCAATATAATAATGGTTTCTTTCTTTTTATATCCCTTACTAAGGTTTTTATACTCATCCAACATTTTTTAATGTTTTTAATAGGACTTAAGGATGAGAAAGGGATTGGAATATTTCAAGTTTAATATCACAAATTTTTTTCATAAATAATATCATTATTTAGTTTAAAAGTTTTAGATTATGGGATAAATTGATACTATTTAGAAGTTTCCACTTTGTATTTTATGTTTTTGTTATGTATGAGATATGACATAATTATCTAAAACTATAAACTTGAAAAGATCCTCATTGTAAAAGAAAGAAAAATTGTTGACTTATCTCAATATTATGTAATGTTTTAAGGATGGGTCCTTATATTTGGTATCAATGGTCAGTTTTGATAACTTTAGAGGTTAGGATAGTGTTATTATCATTCCCTTAGAATGTTTTTTTTATGGTTAAGTTAGAATGATATATAATTTTAAGATTACCGTTTTTCTTCATCTAAATTATTCTTGGTCAGAATATTTTTCCATAGAGGAAATAAGGGGTCTATAGTGAGAAGGAACTGAGCGGAAAATATCCTTCAGACTCAGCATCATGGGATAGTTTGAATTGGAACTGATTAGTTTGTTGCAGTGATGGCTTAGTTGACACAGGCCACAAATGGTGGTGGTGTTTATACAAGAGAGAAAACATATCTACAATATAGGAACATGATGATAGTGGAGATTTTTATGTGAAAAAATCCCCCATCATTTATATGATTATCTAACCACATGATATCGGAAGGATAGATTAAAACCAAATAAAAGATACTCGATGTCATGGGTTTCTCATATTACCAAAAGGAACTCTTTCACTTTATATTTTTGAAGGTGAATCTGAACATTGGGGGTTAATGGTTAAGATTATAAGGGAAAGTGAAGAGTTTGATGTATTGTAATGGGATGAGTTTAAGAATATTTTCCTTAGGGAATATTTTCCTAAGGATGATCAAATTAAGATGGAAAAAACAATTCTTAAAATTTAGACAAAAGGAGGAAGATTCAGTGGATGCATATGAAGAAAACTTAACTCTACTAGTGAAGTAATTCTCAAATTTTATCTGAGATATTGATTTTCAGATAAATCATTTTTACTCAGTATTAAATCCAATATATTGAAAGGAATTGGGTTTTTAAGAGTTTAAGAGCTATGAGAAACCTTTTTGATGTGATAAGAAGGTAGAAATTGATTTTTATGATGATTACATGTCCCATATAAATAAGAAAAGGAAGAGGTCTAGTTGAAAGTAAATGGTAAATCATTTAGCAAAAAAGTTTTGAGGAAAAAACCAAATTCCCATATTGTGAGAAGTGTGGTAAAAAGAATCCTAGATAATGACTTTAAAAATCTAGGATGTTATTTTTATGTAGTAAGTTTGGTCATATGGGTCATGATTTTAAGGAAGATGATCATGAAGGAAATGAAAAGCCAATGGTAATATGTTTTAGTGGTAATGAGTTAAGTTAATATGCCAAAGTGTGTCATAAGTTTATTACCCAGGGTAGAAACCATCAAGATCAAAATAAAAAGGGTGTGGAAAAATATTTTACTACTAATTTTGTTGATGTTGATCCATAAAATAAAGTGTTTATAGGTATTTACTAGTTTATTTGAATAATTCCAGTACTCATTTTGACTTTAGATCTTCACGTTCATTCATTTCTAAGAGATTTTCTATAAAATTGGAAATATCTCCTAATGAAAGTAAGATAAAACTTTTGGTAAAAACTTTAAGTGGAAGTATTAGAGATAACATGATTTATTGGATTATTCTTATTTTCATTAATGGGATGGTATTTTCTGAAATTCTTGTTGAACTACCCATAGTGGTTTTTGATATCGTTTTGGGTATGGATTAGATTTCAACTTATCATGATAAAATATACTACAAATCCAAGAAATTTCAATGATCTCATACCTTTGATAACATACCAATAAGCTGAGAAATTGATGTAAGTTAGTAGTGAAAGTTGTATAGATCATGTTTTTAAAAATAAAGAAATTGTCTTGATTAGTGACATCCCAGTAGTAAATGAATTTGTGGATGGTTTTCCTGATGGTTTTCCAGGTGTTTTTCCTAATCGGGAAGTTGAATTTATTTTTGATTTAGTGCCTGCTGCTAAGCCTATTTCAAAAACCCATTATCTTTCGTGAACCGAGTTGGGTCTCCATCCAACCCGGTGCCTGACTCGGTCTGCAACAAGGACCAAGGGGCATTCCCAATCCCCACGAGATAGCACAAGTTCCCAGGTATCAAATTTAATACGTGGTAACGGTTTATATGAAATAATAAACACAAAAAAAATTAACAAGATAAATAAACTAAAACTAAAAACAAACAACCAAACAGGTCCTTAAACTAAGATCAAATTTAAGGTTTTTAACTCCACTCAAAAAAACCAATGGAAACTACAATAAAGAAAGAAAACTAAAACTCTAGTACAAACCTCCAAGAAACATGAGGTGAAACATCCTCATGCTACCAACACTATCATGCACGAAAAGATCATCAACAACCCAAATCACCATCACTAAGCATGATTCCTCAACCTAGAATACACAAAGAACAAGGTCTATATACACCCAAAGGTGTATGTAGGGTGTGATCCAAGAGCCCAGTAGGATACCACCTATAAAAAGATTCTATGCCACAACGTCTAAGAGATAGTTTAATATTCTTATTCAGAATCATACTTTTACAACACTTTTAAAGAAATCATTTAGAAGGTAAAAGTTAAAAAGGAACAATTGAAGAAAACACATTTTAAAAACACTATTTTGAAGTGGAATAGAAAATTTCATAAAGAAAACCCACACACCCAAGTGGTCCTCCATATACGGATGGGGGGAACTATGTCATGAATAGTATATCACAGTGGGTAAATCCCTTAAGGTAATTATCATGTGTGGGATGCTAGAGACATCGTACCTCAGTGTAAATGTGCCTTAGGAACCACAATGATCTACTTGTCATTAATGATCCACTAGTATGGAATACATCAATAACCTAGTGGTCTCAAATCATCATAAAAGTTTAGTTATTTTTGTAACATCAATCCTACTAGACAAGACCAGGACTAACCACTCATGTATCATCTAGCGTACTAGTCCTAATCTTCCAAACTAGGTACTCAGGGTTTTCCCTACTACTCAATCAGGTTCCACATTCACACAACACATCATCACAACTTTCACAACCAATGTCAATAATGCCAAATAAGTCACTAATTTCATGAACAAACCATTTTTTATCTCACACACACCAAAATCCTTTTTCAAATACATTTTTAATACATACCAAAAGTGAACAACAAAGAAAGAATTCCAAAAACAATTCAAAACATGTTCCATACCCCTTTCTCAATTTAATAATCAATTTCACAATTTATAAAACATTATTAAATAACAAAAAAGGGATTACACCACAAATATACCCAATTCTATGTGGAAAAGTCATTTTCAAACACGTTTCTTAATAAATTATTCTTAAAACTAGTTTTATACCACTATCACAATTAAATAAACCATTTTAACCACTCATAAAACACTATCAAGTGACGCATTGTGAGTTACTCAAAAAACATGTCTCATTTCTTATAAACATGCTACTTTAAAATCAAATGCATATTCAACTCTTCCAAAATACTACTTTTTTTCCATCTAAAAAAATTTAATAAATCATTTAAACTATTTATTAAATAATTTAAAGAAAAACCAAGAATACTTTACACAAAAATAAACTTAAAATATCCCTTTTGAAACCAAAAGTGCACCCAAAAAAATTTCACACCATAATTCACATCACCTTCATGACATGATAAATTATTTAAACAATTTAAAGAACATTTTTAAATTTCACACCCAGGGTTTTCACATAAAAACATCACTTTAATATTTAACACATGTTTCACCCTATCAAACACCCCTTTCGTACATCATATTTAAGTAAATAAATCGAATTAAACAGTTTATAAAACATATAAAATTAGCACATGAGAGTTTACAAAAAAAATTATTTTATATAGAAACATCACATTTAAACCAAATGTGAAAGATAATCATTTCAAAACATGTTTTCCACTATTCAAACAATTTTTAATTTAATTTCAAAGGAGCGTAAAAAGGCTATCACACCCAAACAATCCATTTTCCACTTGAATGTATACCAAAACAATTAAAAATATATTTCTCACCACAAAATTGAATCATAAAACATATTTATAAAATCAAATAAACATATTAAATGAATGAAATGATGAAAGGGAATGGAACCCCCTACATCGAATCAAGACGCTTCTAGAAAGATAGTGTGAAATCTATCTGTACCTCAAACAACCAACAAGTAACCCTAGAGGGGCTTCCACTAGAGGAGGAAAGTGCGGATGCTAGAAAAAAAGGGTTGGCATAGTATGGTCACTGAAGGAGGGTTGGTCGGTGAAGGTTTGTGCTCTAGGGAGGCACTAGCTAGTGGTGGTGCACTACGCAAGGGGGGAATCCAGTCTGTGGAGCATGTGAATGGGGGTGAGGGGTGATCTAGGTAGCCTGGAGGGAGGCAGCGGTGCGAGCTGGGTAGGATGAAGGAGACAGCGGCTAGAAGAGAGAGCTAGGGTAGGCAGTACAACCATGAGAGGGAACATGGCACTCGTTAGGGCTTTCTAGAAGAGGGTGAGGTCGGTGGTTCATTATATTGTGTGTAGGGTGGACAGGGGAACGCACTAGGGTTAGGAGGGGGTGTGATGGGAGAGAGGGGAGGAAGATGGTAGGAGATAAATGAGAAAGAAAAGAGAGAAAATAAAAAATATAATAAAAAGAAAAGAGATAGGAAAAAAAGAGAGAAAAAGAAAGAAAATAAAAATAAAAATTAGATGAAACCTAAAAATATTAATAAGAAAAATAATATTATTATTAATGATAACATTTTAATAATTTTATTATAACCATAACTTAATAAAACTTATAACCTAATTAAAATATTAATGAAAATAATAAAAATTATTGTTTTTATTATTATTAGAAATAATTCTTTAAACTTTAACATAATTTATTTTCATTTCACTTAATTTATTTTTCCTGAATGTTGGGCATGCTATGTGGTGAACAGGGTAAGGTCACATGGTAACCCAAGAGAGGTTGAATGGCTTTGAACGTAGTGTGCTAAACATTTTTAAGGCCAAAACATGCATTTTTAAAATAAGAACTCAAAAATTTTATGTTAGGATTCTACCTGAACTACCTGATTCCAAGAAAATTAATTAAATAAATAATTTAAAAATGGCGCTTATGACAATTTTCCCCACCATAGAGCTTTCTTCCCCCAAAAATCCCCAACTAAGACTGAACCCCAAAACAAAAAATGATACCCCCTTAAGGTTCAAAGAGGATTCCTATGAAAAGTAAGCAAAAAGAGGAAAACGTACCTTACTCAGAGAAAGTTACTCAAAGGAAAATATCAATAAACTTATAAAAATACTTTTGGTTAAGTATAACCAACCCCAAAGAGCTAGAACACCTCCAGTTGATCGATCAAGGATTGAAAATTTCACCCCCGCATAATCCAATCCTTCAAACTGAGACATGTTAAGCACTACCAAACAGAAATCGCACCACTTGTCCAAAGTAAACAAGTAGAACCAAACAATTTCTAGGAAAAAAACCAAAGGATCGACCGGGGGAGGCCCAAAAATACTCCCCACCATTAGAAACCAACCAAACCCTGAGACAAAAACCAACTAACCGATACATAGTGGCTCAAACAAACTCCATACCATTATAAAAAGGGCCAACACCAATTCATTCTAGATAAATTTGAGAGAGGCCCATATTTGGTCACCCCACCATTATAACTGATTTAAGATACACAAAAACTTTGAAAATTTCCATACAGTGACCAAACACCCCACCACGAGGGGTGGGGATGGCAGGTCCCAACTACCGGGGCGTCAAAACCACAGCTGAAGACAAACTAACATCTTCACATCCATGGATGAGCACTAATCAAATTTTAGATTGATTTAACCAAAAATACCCCATAAGGGCCACTAAAATAGATTAAATCTAGTGGGAATCAACCTCCAGGACTTTAAGATAACGAGACAACTGCACCTCCTCATAGCCAGGGGAAACCTCACACACCCAAACAGGTCATTCATAATGGAATAGATACAATAAACAATTTAAACTCGCTTCACCTTCAATATCAATGATAGAAATAAGTTTGGGGTCCTATACACCCCCGTGGTTCCTAACCGTGCGCCAGCTTTACTCCAAGGCCTATAGATGGAGCCCTGATGTATGAAGCATCTCCTTCCTCGCAGTTAGGCATCAAAGACTCCCGAACGGAGCTTCTACTTTTTTGTGCCACACGCAACCACACAGCAATTGAGACAACACCAAAAAACACAACATACCATGACATCTAACTACTCCCTTGCAGTACATCTACCAGGACAGGGGTTTAGATGATACACATGCATCACCTCTTCGCCTTCACCAAGAAACTTCAAAAGGAAAGATGCACGACAAACACTCCCTTTTGAATGGAAAAAAATTAGAACTCCCCAAGAGGAGGACACACTCATATGAAAACAGTGATTCCTAAAGGGTTCTATGGGATCCACCCTTGCACTTCAAATAGAACATGCACTGCAAGAAGTCACCAAGCATGACCCTCTTTATTGAGAGAAACATTACACAGATAGGGACTTTAAAAATAGTCTTAAACAACATGTGATTTCTGAAAATGACCATAGCTGCATCATGTGACTGGGTCTGCCACACTGGTGGCCTAACATGAACCCTTTCTTAAATTAAACTAGTAAAGGACCAAGTATCATTTAGAATAGAAGCCCACACTGATAAATCCAGGATGCTTCCACCTTTCCCCCACTAGAATTTCTTTCACCTCTTCCAAACAAGACCTTCAACTTAATGAGTTCAAACATCACCCTTGATTATCAAATGAATTAATGAAACCAAATTTTCATTAAAACCCTCTCACATCTACCCTCCCTATGTGATAGGTTTCTCTTGATTGTAAAAATGAGAGGTTGATTAAATTCTAGAATTCAAGAAGAGAGTCATTACTTTGATCAACTGGAGATTAATCCAATGGTGGACTATCCATGGTCACACTTAAATTAGAAATTAATTCATTATGGTTTCGTACACTAGTTGAGAATGAAGACCAAGGGCCCAATCAAACTGGTCCCTCGTCCAACACACGTCACATAAAAACACCAAACACACAAGGGAAACCACCACAAGTTTCCCCAAAACACTTCTCAAAGAAACCACAAACCACCCCTTCGAGCTTACTCATCAATGAGACACAACCCTTGAATAACGCCCAGACAAGATATATTTTCAAGACTAAAAACACCCCACTACAAGATTCTCAAAACACAAAAAGAAACACCACATAGTTATGGATCATAAAACACCCCATTCTTTCTTAAAAAAACTCTTCTGAAAATAAAACCAAGAGGGTGGGTTGCACAATCACCGATGGTACCTCATGGTCCTTACACATTCATGTGGTTACCCATGTAAATACCAATGGTTATAACCAAATTCTTTCCATTTTCCAAAAGAAAAATCAACCCACACCTCCTCTTTGAAAAACCACTAGTCATAAGGTGAAAACCCATGTTACACCACTTTGAAAAATAAAGACATTTCCATTTAAAAATCCGTATTTCATAAATTTTCAAATAAATATTTTCAAAATTATTTCCAAAACCCAAGGGACACAAGACAACACAAGGGGAAATTAGTGCCAGGGAGTGACTTAGACATATGGTTGGTGTCCATACACTAATCACTCCACCATTATAAAGAGCGTAATTGGGCAATGTCCCTATCTCAACGTGGCTTTCCAGGCCCTGTGATATCAATGATACCATTGACCCTACTTCCTTTTCATTTCCCCCAAACAATATTAACCACAATGAACAAATCCTCATAAAACCCTAAACTTTACCTGGTAACTCGAGTCTGGCCACAATGTGCGCTGGCCAAGTACCTTAATCGTAGCCAGAACATCGAGTTCTGAAAACCTTAACTCCGGTCTACCCTGACTCTTACTAAAGGAACACAACCCAAGAGATTCAACCGCTCTGATACAATTTTTTCTTTAACCAAGCCATTTTTCCATCCGATATGGTGCTCGACCCGGTACGTGGAAAGGCCCAAGGGGTGTTCCCGATCCAAACAGGCTGGTACAAGTGCCCGGGTATCAAAAGTAATATGTGGGAACAATTTACTTGAAATAATAAACACAAAAAAATTAACAATATAAATAAACTAAAATTAAAAATAGACGACCAAACAGGTCCTTAAACTAAGATCAAATTTCAGGTTTACTACCCCACTCAAAAAAAACTACAACAAATAAAGAAAACTAAAACTACAACACAAAATTTCAAGCAACACGAGGTGTAACATCCTCAAGCTACCAACACTAACCTATATGAAAAGATCATCAAAAACCTGAACCACCATCACTAAGCATGATGCCTCAACATGGAAGACACAAAAAAACAAGGTCTAAATACACCCAAAGGTGTGTGTAGGGTGTGATCCAAGATCCTAGTAGGATACCACCAATAAAAAGATTCCAAGAAACAACATCGAAGAAATAATTTAATATGATTATTCAAAATCATACTTTTAAAATGATTTTAAAGAAAATATTTACAAGGAAAATTTTAAAAAGGAACACTTAAAGAAAATCCATTTCACAAACACTATTTTGAAGTGGAAGAGAAAATTTCATAAAGAACACCCATGCACCCAAGTGGTCCTCCATATGGGCACCACGTCATGAGTGGTAGAGCACTGTGGGTAAATCCCCTAAGGTAGCTAGCATGCGTGAAATGCTGGAGACATCGTACCTCAGAGTAAATGTGGTATAGGAACCACAAAGATCTATGTTCTCATGCATGATCCACTAGTAGGGAAACATATCCATAACCTAGTGGTCTCCAATCATCATAAAATTTTAGCTAGTGTTGTAACATCAATCCTGCTAGAAAAGACCGGGATGAACCACACATGAATCATCTAGTGTAATAGTACTAATCAACCCACCTAGGTACCTTGGGTTTTCTCTTCTGATCAATCAAGTTCCAAATTTACGCAACACATCATAACAACTTTCACAACCAATGTCAAGAATGCCAAATAAGTTACCAATTTCATAAAAAACCCATTTTTCATCTCACACCCGCCAAAATCCTTTTTCAAATGCATTTTGAATACATACCAAAAGTGAAAAATAAGTAAACCATACCAAAAACAATTGAAAACATGTTTCATACCCCTTACTCAATTTAATAATTATTTTCAAAATTTATAAAACATTATTAAATAACACAACAAGGTCTTACACCAAAAATATTCCCAATTCCATGTAGAAAAGTCATTTTCAAACCCCTTTCATAATAAATTATTATTAAAACTAGTTTTTCTCCACTTTCAAAATTAAACAAACCGTTTACACCACTTATAAAACACTACCATGTGACACATTGTGAGTTTACACCTTAAACATGTCTCATTTCATATTAACATGCTACTTTAAGATGAAATGCATATACAAATCTTCCAAAATACTACGTTCACTACATCTAAAAAATTAAATAAATGATTTAAACCATTTATTAAATCATTTCAAGAAAAACCCAAAATACTTTACACAAAAATATACCTAAAATCCCCCTTTTGAAACCAAATGTGCACCAAAAACCATTTCACACCATAATTTTCATCACCTTAATTACTTGATAAATTATTTAATCAATTTAAAGAACATTTTTAAATAGCACACCCAAGGTTTTCACATAAAAATTTCACTTTAAGATTTAACTCATGTTTCACCCTATCAAACACCCCTTTCACACATCACATCTAAGTAAATAAATTGAATTAAATAGTTTATAAAACATATCAAATTATCATATGAGATTTTACACCAAAAAAATTTGATTCCATACAGAAACATCCCTTTAAAACCAAATGCACAAGATAACCATATCAAAACATTTTTTCCATTGTTCAAAAAAGTTGCAATTTAATTTCAAAGGGGCGCAACAAGGCTAACACACCAAAACAATCCATTTTCCACTTGAACATATAGCAAAAAACTTCAAAATTATATTTCATGCCACAAAATTGGATCATAAAACATATTTATAAAATAAAATAAAAATAATAAATTATTCAAATGATGAAAGGGCATGTAACCACCTACCTTGAACGAATATGCTTCCACAAATACGGTGCAAAATCTATCCGCACCTCAAAAAACAAACAAAGGAACCCTAGAGGGGCTAATGCCAACGGAGGAAAGGTTTGGCCACTAGAAAAAGGGTCTGATGAGGCATGGTCACCAAAGAAGGGTCATCCGGTCAAGGTTCATTCACTAGGGAGGTGTCGGCTAGTGTTGGTGCGTCGTGCAAGGGGGAGAGTCGGTTCGTGGATTGTGTGAACGGGGGTGTGGCTGAGCTAGGTAATCAGGAGGGAGGTGGAAGTGAGAGCTAGGTAGAAGGGTGGATTCGGAGGCCATGAGAGGGATCAATGGTGGGAGGCAGGGCCAAGAGAGGGAGCAGGGCAGCGGTTGGGGATTTCCGAAAGAGGAGGAGGTCGGCGGTTTGCTAGATGGTGTGTGGAGTGGCCAGGGGCAGGCACTACGGTTAGGAGGGTGGTGCGACAGGAGAAAGGGGGAGGAAGAGGAGAGGATAGAAAAGAGAAAGAAAATATATAAAAGAAAAAAGAGAAGAAAAATAAAAGAGAGAGGAAAAAAGGAGAGAAAAATAAAGAAAATAAAAATAAAAATTATATAGAACCTAAAAACATTAATAACAAAAATAATAATAATATTAATGGTAAGATGTAAATAATTTTATTATAACCATAACTTAATGACAATTATATCCAAATTAAAATATTAATTAAAATATTAATAATATTAATAATTACCATTTTTATTATTATTAAAAAATAATTTTCTAAACTTTAACCTCATTTATTTTCATTTCACTTCATTTATTTTTCATGAACATCGGTAAGGTTGTGTGGTGAACCGGTCAAGGTCACACGGTGACCCAAGTGAGGTCGTGCTACTTTAACTACGGTGTGCCAAATTCTATCAAGGCCAAAACATGCATTTTTAAATAAGAACTCAAAAATTTTATATCAGGATTCAACCCAAGCTACCTGATGCCAAGAAAATTATTAAAATAAATAATTTAAAATGGTGGGTGTGATATTATCAAATGGATCAAGTAGAACATGTGGAATTGTAAAACTATATGAAATAATTTCTTGATAAAGGTTTTATTCAACCTATCACTTCACGATGGGGTGCTCCTATTTTATTTTTGAAAAAGATTGATGGTTCCATGATACTTTGAATTGATTATAGATCCTTGAATTACATCACTGTTAAGAACAATTATCCTTTGCCTCATATCAATGATTTATTTGACCAAATCTAGGGAGCTAACTAATTTTTTGAATATTGATCTGAGGTCCAAGTACCATAAGATAAAGATGAAGGAGGATGAAATTTTGAAGATAACATTTCATATGAGATATTGGAATTATGAGTTTTTATTTATGACCTTTGGGTTATCTAATGCACCTATGGTATTTATGAATCCTATTAATAGAGTATTGCATTAATTTTTGGATCAGTTTATGGTTGTGTTTATAGATGATATTTTGGTATATTCTAAAATCCATGAGGAACATGAAAGGAACTTAAGGATTTTTTTTCAAACCTTAAAATAAAATAAACTATATGGAATGTTTAGGAAGAGTTAATTTTTCTTATAAAAAAAATAATTCATTCCACATATTATTTCTAAATATGGAATAATGGTTGGAACTTCTAAAACAAAATTTATTGAAGAGTGTCAAAGAGATACCAATTTTACTGAGATTCATATATTTCTTATATTAGTGTGTTATTACCGAACATTTATTGAAAACTTCTCCCATTTATCTTGCCCACTGACTAAGTTAACCCAAAAAAGAGTTAAGTTCATCAGGATAGAAGAATGTGATGTTTATTTTTAGGAACTGAAAAGAAGATTAGTTAATGCTCTAGTTTTGGACCTTCCTTTTAGGAATGGTGATTTTTTTATCTACATTTATGCTTTGTTGAAAATAAATTGTTGTGTCCTGAAGTAGAAAGACAATGTAATTTTATATACTTCATGTTAGTTGAAAAATAAAAAATTGAATTACCCTAAATAGGATTTGGAATTAATTGATGTGGTTTTTATTTTAAAATTTTGGAGGAATCATTTTTATGGTGTAAAGTGTAAAATATATACTTCTCACCAAAGTTTGAAGTATATATTCACTCAGAAATAATTGAACATGCACCAAGAAGATGGCTATAACTAATAAAGGATTATTATTTCTTCATTAATTATCATCCTAGAAAATAAAACAAGGTAGTTGATGATTTGAATTGAAAAAATAATGTTTTTTAACCATGTTATGTTTGTAATGTGATACTTTGATTAATTATTTGATTAATTTTCCCCTAGATGTTGTTGATAAAAGGAAATCCTCTATTTTGTTTCAGGTTTGAGTGAAGTTTACTTTTTTAGAAATAATTAAGAGGGCTTAGAAGGTGGATCAATATTTTCATTAAAAGGTATAATCCATTAAGAAGGGTAATTTTCATGATTTTAATATTGATAAAGATGGTGTTTTACAATTTGGAAAAATATTGTGTGTGTATTTTGATTCACATTTGAGGAAATAGTTGTTGAATGAAGCTCAAAGTTATCTATTTTCTATTCATCATGGTGGTAATATGATTTACATAGACCATTAGGAGTATTACTAGTGGGATGGAATGAAAAGAGATATTTCTGAATTTACTGTGAATTTTTTTAATTTTCAATTGGTTAAATAAAATATATAGTTACCTAAGGGGATGATAACACAATTTCCAGTGCCTAAGTGGAAGTGGGAAAATATATCAATAGATTTTGTGGTGGGATTTCAAAAACATATCAAGTTAATAATGTGATTTGGATTATTCTTGATCTATTAACAAAATCTATATATTTTATTCCCATTCGAGATATGATATCTTTAGAGAAGATTTATAGATTATATCTAAAAGATATTATCATGTTACATAGAGTGCCTCTATCCATTGTAGCAGACCTTGATCTCTGGTTCCCATCCAATTTTGATAAGGGACTTCAGAAGTCATTGGGTACTAAATATATTTTAGTACAACTTTTCAACCGCAATTTGATGGATATTCTGAATGGAAAATTAAAAAATTGGAAGATATGATTCATTATTGCTCAATGGATTAATAGAGAAGTTGGTATTGATATATTTCACTGGATGAGTTTTCTTGTAATAAAAATTTTCATTCCAATATAAATATAGCACCTTTCAATGCATTATATATAAATCAGTGTTGAACACTAGCTTTTTGGGATGATATATAAGAAATAATGTTAATGGGACTAGAGTTGGTAGAGGAAAAAAGTAGATAAAGTTCAGTTGTTTTAGAAACACATGAGGATAGCTCATATTAGGTACAAAATTTATATAGATAATGGAGAAAATATATTTCTTTTTAGGTAAGTGATCATGTATTTTTAAAAGTTTCTCTATAGGAAAGTTTGATGTATTTGGGTAAGATGGGGAAGCTGAGTCCATGGTTCATTAGACCATATTAAATTATGTATAATTTTGGATCAATTTCTTATCAAGTGTATTTATCTCTGATTTTATCCTAATTACATAACATATTTCATGTTTCAATGTTAATGAAGCATGTACTAGATTCATATCATGTTTTGAGTCCTGAAGTAGTTCAGCTGAAAGAGAATATTTCTTATAAAGAACAACCAGTTTTGGTTCTCGACCATAGAGATAACGTGTTTTGGAATATGGTTATTCATTAGTTTAAGGATTTATGAAAAAACTATATTATTTAAGAGGCAATATAGTAATCTGAAAATGCTTTGATGTAAAAATATCATCACTTATTTGATAAGTGAATAAAATTGTGAGGACACAATTTCAAAAAGGGAGAAGGATGTAACATCATAGGTAATGATAGAACAAATATTTTTCATATTTATTAATATTTATTAATTAAATATTAATTTTACCTTAAAATGGATCCTATTCCTAATAGCTTACAGGACACGTAACAATGAGTTTCTCTGAAATCTTTGGTTGTAAGTAAGATTGAGTTATACTGAACAATAATATATATTTTTTAATATGGTAGTTATCTCCAAGTTTTTGTATCATAAAAAGTAAATATAACTAACAATATTATTTTTAAACATTTTTATAAAGTGTTTTTACATTCATCCAATAGATTTTATAGGCATAAGATAAGGATAAATCTAGTTTTTCGCTTAAAATCTCTTTTTTTCTAAAAAATAATTTTATCGCCATTTAATGGTGCACCTATTTTAAATATAAATTTTTACACTTTTAAAATTTTTAGAAAAAAAAATAAACTTTATTTTTAAATAAAAATATTAAAATTTACATTTGGTGTATTTGTTTTATTTTTCTGAGTACTTTCATATTTTGATGAATACAGAATAATACTGAATTTTGGTTCAAAACTACATTTTCATAAAATTTATTTATATAGATAAATTATGTTTTATTTTTTTTTAAAGTATTATGTCAAAAATTTTATATCATTTAAAAAAAATTAGTTCATTTGAAAAAAAGATTATTTAATTTAGAAATAAAAACATAACAAACTTTTGAACATTTTTATGTTAAAAATCTGCTTTATCATCCCATCTTCAGGATTAATTTTGAACTAATTTCATCCACTTAAGTGATTTTAATTTGTAAAAATTGATTATATATTTTTAATAATAATAATTTATAATTTATAATAATTTCAATTTAGTTTTTTACAAAAAATATTACTAAAAGTAATTAAAAATAATTATAGCGATTAAGGTAAAAATTTAGTTACTTAGTGGTTAAACTTAAATCCTAATAGTATAAATGACATATAAACTTATCCAAAACCAATTATATAGACATTATTATACTATATAACATATTTTATTGAATTAGGACCATTATTTTAGTCACATTATATCAGGGATACCTCCCAATAGTGTTTACCTTTTCATATTTAAAAAAAATATCACTCACCCTCCACTATAAAAAGGCACTCACCCCTCTCACTTATTAACACCTATTAAGAATTTTTTTCTCATAAAAACCCTTCCCAAATAATATCCTAACATATATAACCTCACCCTATATTCCTCACTTTTGGATTGAATCCAACCAACGAATCCCTTTGGGGAAAACCAAAAGGTGTTACCCGAAAAAAGGTAACGTTTTTCAATATGAATTTATGTTTTATTTACTTATCCACACATTAATTTATTATTATTACATTATTATATAATAACATTAGTATCCTAAATATACTTATACATTTTTATGTTATGGTTTTTACCTACACCAACACACACATTCATCTAATGGGTAACAAAATTACTATTCGTGTGTACAACGAACAACGACCACGCGAAATGATGTCGTTCATTTTTCCTTTACCACCTATCATGGGTGGGAATTATGATGGAAACTATTTTTATATGAAATATATTATATTTATTTTTTCATAATTATTCTTTAATTTTTATATAACATGTACCTTCTTGTTTTACACTATGTGTAAATACGATAACATCCTTTGTTGACATGTGGACTACTGCCTCCTCAAAGCGATGTGATATGCTCACACATTACATAAAATGTATTAGGGATGGGTTTTATTAAAAATATGTGAAATTAGTAACATCTACATATTATTAATGACATAATTACCATTCTTTATTACCCTTTCACACACTAAAAGAGTGATACGTCGTTCGTGGATGTGTGGACTACCACCTCCTCGACACGATGTGATTCCTTTTAAATCACAAGAATTATATACATAAGTATATAAGATTAAATAATATTTTATTTTTGATGTAATAATAATTATTTATAGATAAATGTTACTTACCTTCTTTCCATAAAGATCATTTAAAAATGGGAACATTACTCATGTGTGTGTACAGTCTACCGTCTTCATGATTGTAATGTTGGTTCGTTTTTCTTAAAAATATTCCATAATTAGTTATAAAAGTATAATTTATATATAAATATAATAATTATTTCATGATTATTATTCTATATATGTTTATATACTGACACATTTGACCATATTTTACCTACCAATGTTGTTTTTGACACATAAACTGAATATGGTCAAAACACTCGACATCAACTTAATTGTTTAAGTTTTTTTACAACATTGTAATAAGTGAAATAAAAGTAATGATAAAATTAAAAAAATGAAGAAATTAAATAATTAACATAATTTTATTATTTAGGAAGATAAAGACACATTTTCAAGTTAGACTCAAGGTAAGGGATTCCATCTCAATCTCCTTTCATTGAGAAATTTCATAATAATATTCACCTTTATTATTTTATAAGGTGTATATACAAACCCTTTGACATTATAGATCCATATTTTATCTATTCTCATGTTATTTACTGTTTCGTTAAAAGTTATTCTTTCATGGTGATTATAATTTTAATGTTCAAAGTGGTATGAGACTCTTTGAATGTTTAAACATTTAATCATTTATACCATTTCAATATTCTTGATATTATTTTACAAATTTATTTATATGGATATAAAAGGATTATAAAGGTAATTTTATGTATGTTTTGGTAATTGGATTACTCTATAAACTTTCATGTTTTTAAAAGAAAAATAAATACCTCTTTCCTTTTTTCTGGGTATTTTTTATTAAAAATGGGTTTTGAAAATGGATTGATTATTGAAATATCTTTAAATGTTTTATTTTGATTGAAAATGAAATTTTATGAGTGAAAATTTTAAAATTGAAATATTTTATGTGTTATGATTATATAATTGTACTTGTACATTTTATTAGTGGTTCTATGATAAACCAATGATATGTGGTTTCATGATAAACCAATGATAGGTGGGTCCATGATAGTCCTTCAATTAATTGGGTATGGAAGTCAATAGTATGGAAATTCCATTTGTAAGAGTGACATGTATGGAATTTGTTAAGATGGTTTTTATATTTATAATATGTCACAAGTATAATGATGTCCCAGGATACCTTTAGGTATTTCTATTCTTATTATGGGTTTTATTGTAATATTGTGATTATAAAAAGGTATGTAATGACCTTATTTTAAAAGGAAATTATTCACCACATATTAAGGGTGAAAATTATACTTTATGATAAAGTTTTCATGGGATTTGAATGTTTGTCAATGGACTACTTGTTTCATTTTTTTATATCCCTAACTGGTCATTTTATGCTCATCCCATGTTTTTTAATATTTTTCACAGGACTTAAGGATTAGTAAGTTATTGGAAGATTTCATGTTTAATGTCATGAAGATTGTTCATAAAAGTGATCGTTATTTATTTTAAAAGTTTTAGATTATGGGATAAATGGATGTTATTCAGAAGTGTCCACTTTGTATTTTAGGGTTTTTTATATGATTAATGGCCTATTTATCTAAAACCCTAAACCTAAATGTATCCATAATGTGAAATAATTTAAAATTCTTAAATTAACTCAAAATTAAGTAATGTTTTAAGGTCGGGTCCTTATAAATTGTGTGAGTGACTCTAACATACCTAACTTGTAGTAATGATATTTCTATGCTAGATAATCAATGAAACCTCACCAAACATGTTAATAAAAGTTTTGGGAGACTATGGGTCTCTATATTTGACCCTTCCAAATGACCAATAATATCATTTGGGGAAGGAAGCTTGCAATGTTAACACCTCAGGCTAAGTTTACGGTCCAAGATCAGTTTATTCCAGTTGGATTGTTTAATGGGGTCCTACCATTCCAATGGACCAAAAGTGGAACACTAAGTGAGAGTGATCCATTAAAAAACTCTTGCATAAATTTGTACAGAAGGTCAAGTAGGTATTCTATATAAGAAAGAAAAAACCTAGTCATAAAGAAATCCTTGGTGGCAATCATATCTCACCCTGTAAATGAACTGTATCAATATTATTCCTTAATAGATACCCAAAAATTTAAATAAGGTCATGATAGTAGCTTATTCATTATAATTACATGATCAATCCTAAATCAAAGGTATCAGGAAGTTTTACCACTACCACCACCCCTAGGGTAATCAAAACCCTAGAAAAATAAGGTTTTGGTGGTGGAAAACCCAATTCAAACCAAACTTGAAGGGATAGAATCATTATTAACTCCTTCTCCTCTAAGTAAATTTTTCTTTTCTATTTTGGGATTGACATCAAATGAACCATCCTCATAGTTTTATACACTATTCTACCCACCCTTCCCATTGGGGATGCATTCAATGAAAGATGTTGAGTACTCCCTCAGAATCACCCTCCATAAATAGATTTTAGGAAAATATTGAAGAGAAAAGTTAAATCCTTATAACTTCCATAAGCTAAAATTTCATGTTATGAAGAAAATTGTTAAGTATGATTATATCATTCCCCTTAAAGAATATTCAATGGAAAAATATTCTCCATACTATTCTTACACAAATAGGGATATGATTCATATTACATAGTTTACTTTGGTCAATGTAACTAGTGTATGTCCTAAAAATAACATGCAACATGAAACTGATGCACAAGGAAATGATGAGGATGTGTCTATTCAAAATATGTTTTTCATTGAGTTCTATGGATAAAGAGTGAATACCCGATATCATAGGAAAAATAATGAATTTGGAGATCCTCCAAACATTACAATACTTCTTATTTGGTGGTCCTCAGCCCAGGATAAAGGGAAATATGTGGCTACATATATATCTCACCCATCACCTGAAGAAGTTTATCCCCTCTAAACTGATTAGATATTTTCTCATAATGAGATCAAGTGGTAAAATATAAGGTGACTCACTCCTAAACCACTGAGAAGGAATATCCCTTCTAGGTATGAATTTTAAGTTAAGACTAATTTATCTCCTTGAGGTAAATCCCTTACAACGAGTTGATTAACCAAGGAGAGTAGTGTACAGTCATATGCACAACTTAGGTGCCAGGTATCCAGTTCACCAAACCTAGATAGTCATTTAATAATAATAATTTCCTCCTTTTGGGTAGTTTCCACTGCCATTTCTATCAAGATACACTAGTACATCTCATTCTAGATATTAACAATGGGCACATGTGAGATTATCATGTTAGGGTATACCTACTACCTCCACTTGAGCATCATCTCATGAGATAGTTCCACTAGAACTATAGGTCTTTATCAAGTCCCTTTCCACTGGGATGGAATCCATAAAAGGATGATGCACGCAATTGTATCTTGAGAGGAAGTTGTATCCTGAATAGGGATATTTTACTCCTACACCACACAAATTCAAGAATCCCTCCTTAGTGACATTCAATAGCACGAGATACTTGAAATAGTATCTCATTCACTTTACATCTTAATTTTGTTCAATGATGGGAAAACCAGACCCACAAGAGGTGGAAAAACTCATGTGTTTCATACTGAATCTGGAGGGACTAACATTTTTTTGGTATAGAAACCCACCATGAGGGTATATCGCCAACTAGGAAGATATACGGTGATAGTTCCTTTACTAAATTAGATCTATGTTGAGAAATATAATAGTCCTTGATTTTCTAAATTGAAAAAAACATGAGAATCTAACAGTCTCATACTTCATCACTAGATAGATTGGAATGGATTATTCACTAAATATACATCTTTCACGAGATCATTCATTGGATATAAGCATATAGAATATTTGAGATTAGTTGTACACACTACTTCTCCTTTTAAGTATCTCATTGTTTTCCTAGAGTTTATAGAAATCACACAATGATTGGAAGATGAAATTCATTTCTATAAGGCCAAATCTTGTCCAACAACATTAACAATGGGAAAGAAAGATTATAAAGAAGAAACTATTATTATCATTCTAAAAACAGAATCAGTGACAACTCCATCCCCTAATAGTACTCAATATCATGTTTTCCCTCTCCCTAAATGATAAAAATATAAATAACACCTTCATAGAGAGGGTGGAAAGGATCAGAATCCTCAAAAGTATAAGGATTGAAGATATTTGGTTTGAGGGTACTTTATCACTTCTATGGATACAACCTACTCAAAATACTAGAGGATATAAAGTTTATTGAAGTTGTTTTTAATTTAAACATTGAATATTTACCCTACCACTGGATTCCATGTCATAAAATTCAATACTTATTCTTCTTTAAGTACATTCTCTAGAAGATGGTTGAATTCAGGTAGTTCAAGTTGAGTAAACCACTAACAAAGGTGACTTCTGTTTCTGTCACTGATCTAGAAGGAGAAGGATAATGGTAAGTCTTAGAAAAATGTGTGTATAAATTTGATTACTGGGTGACCAATTAATTGTATAACTATGTACATGTTATACTCAAGGAAAAAAACAAGTCATCCTGTTATAGCCCTCACCCCCCCAGTAAGGTTATAAATTCCACTTTTTTCATCATCATTATCCAAGTGTCAACACAGTCTTCACTAATAGAGAATGGATTGGCAAGTGGAACTCACATTAGTACCCAATACTATCCAAACTCATCGAGATTTTATTCCCTCATCACTAGAAGGATGTTAACCATCCCACAAAATCAAATAATGGTTATTTCCCTATTAAATGAAATTATTTTCAAATAAATAGTCACAACATGGTTTTTTCATTATCATCCACTGGATATACCACTTCTTTAATAAAGAATATTATTATGAACTGAATTCCCCCATAAATAATTATGGAATATATCACATAGGTTGAGGAATTCATATAGTTTGAAGTCATAGTGGACCCCAACGTTTAGGAACTATTTTTGTTAAATCTATATATATTGTAAAAACCTTGATGAATACACTCCAGTGAGCTCGGTAGGAATACCAATATGGTTATAAATAATCTATGGATCATTTAGATCCAATTATATTGGAATACAAACTAGAGGATATAACATTTTCTGATCAACATCAAAATATGGGAAGGCTAACTTATCCTAACCCACAAACTATGAAAATGTCTCAAAAATTTAGATAGGGAAAGGTGCTAATAACATATTTAGCATAAACCTCCAAACCCCATGGTGGGGATCAACCTTTAGGTAAGAAAATTATACACTTAGTCTATAATTATTAAGTCCTAAATTATATTTTTATTGTTCTGGTTGGTCTCTAAATATTGCATTCCCTTCACCTATCAGTAAAACTCAAGGAAACACACATTGAGTCCCTTTATATCCCATGAGAATTTGAGATAGTAGTCATTATGATTCATTCATATCATGAAAATATAATCACAACCAAATTCCACATAGTCATTTCTTTAAAATAGTAAGATCTGGAAGCTTCTATATAAGGACATGTCAGGCCCTTATATATTTTTGTAATTCTGGAATATATCAACAATCATCGATCCTTGACTGATAAGGGTTCAGGTATCAAACATATTCTAGTATGTACCCTAGGATGATTGGGTTATGGTGAGGCTAAATTTTCCCCTACCAACCTGTAACACCCTGATATTTCAGAATATATTTCTCTTTAAATAAATTGTATTTCTTTGATATCTTATTTTATACGCAGAACCAAGTTTTTAAGGAACCGTATTATACAATTAAAATGATATAATTTAAACATGACCATTGTAACATAACAATTAAATTTGTAAATATGAATAATAATAAACACATTATGAAATATTTATGAAAATTTATTGATTAATTCTTATTAAATAAGTACCTAATTTTTATTGAAGTCATTTCATGCATTAAAAATGCATTTTCTTTAAAAATTAATTTTTATTGCATTTTGTCTGCCCAACTTATAATTAATTTCTAAAAATTTTAGATTTTATTTTAAAAAATTAAATTAAATTTAGATATAATCAATTCAAAATTAACTTAGGGTGAAATTTTCTGATTTTTCAGAAACTATTGATTTTTCAGTGAATAGTGAAAATATATATTTTTGTAAAGTTGTCACTTATTTTGATTGAAAAATCCATAGAGTGGATTTAATTTGACAATAAATTAATATAAGGTTAATTTAGTTATAAATAATCTAATTAATTTCATATTAATCAACATTATATGTGATTTTGGTACAAAAATACTTCTAGACTTAAAGAGGCATTTTTTTTTGGAAAAACCCTTTTTCATCACACTTTGCAGGATACTTATAAAATGAATTTCTACCACTTATAGAAATTTAATTTGGTAAAATGGATTCCATATTTTGAATCATAATAATTAATATTATTTAATAAATTTAACTTAATCTTTAGTCATAATGAAAAGTAAAAATAGTAAAAAAACATTAATATAGTAAAGGCTAAATCAGGTTCACCTAGGTTAAAACAAAGTGATAAGGCCTTAATTTTTCATATTAAATATTATTTTATGAAGTTATTTAAACCATTATTATTTTATTATTAATATTTTTTATGGGAAACTTTTCTATGAAGTTTACCTATATAATTATTTATGAAAAGGAAAAAAGACAAAATGTCACTCTCTTACTTGTAAAAATATATTCTTTTTTCACATAGGAAAAAAAGAAAGTTGTGAATGAATATTAATGGTTATTTACATAATAATGATTTTTTTAATGATATTAATTCATTTATAATTTTTACTAATGACATGATTACCTTAAATGTTTATACAACGCCGACACAGTATTTATTCAATTAATGGAAAAATAAAATAAATAATTTTAAAAATATTAAAAGTAATATAAATTGAATTAATTATCATTTACCATGAATTTTATATAAAAATATACCATTTTATTTATGTATTAAATAATTATATTCTAATTAAATTTTTTCTTTTTGTTTTCAAAATCAAATTAAATGAATAGTTCCCAAAAGGACATTGATGATATTTTATAATAAATAAAATTTTAATAAATGATTAAAAATTATAAAAAATCCTATATTCATTCAAGTGATTAGAATATGGTTTAAAATATCAACTATCATCCATTTATCTTTCAATTTACCTTTTATAGTTATTATCTTGACCCCTAAAAAGTAAAAACTATATTATTATGGTAATTGTCAAAAAGGGTTAATGTGGGTTAAAAAAAATATAAGGGTAAAACCCTAATATAAACTTGTCAAAATTTTATTGTATGATATTATTTCTACCCTTCCTCTTATAATATTCAAATTATATTAGTTTGTATCCTTTTTCATGTATGTTAATTTATATTAATTTAATATTTTAAAAAAATTCAAAAGTTCTCCTCCCCTCACTTATAAAATTGGAACCTCTTATCCTATTTTATTCACACAAAAAATGAATTTTTGTCCAGAAAATCCCTACCCAAATCCATTAATTTCCTTAATTCCCACATCCTATATCCTTTTTTAATTATAATACCCTCCTATGAATGCTTTTGATGTAAACCTAAAGAGGTTTCTAAAGAAGAGGCGTCTTTTTTAACCAAGTATTTTTGTTTTATTTACTCTTACTCCTCCTTAGAATATTCTTAAACCATGATGAGATAACAACACCAGTATATACCATATAATTTTATTTTATTATTTTAGTGGAATAACCTACATTAATCTCCTCTTCCATCAAATGGGAAACTAAATCATCATTCGTGTGTATGGTAGACTACCGTCTCACAAATGATGTAATTTGTTTTCCATAACCGCATATCACGAATGGATATAATGATGGATTTAAATAATGTATATTATATTTATTATATAACTAAACTTATTTAATTATAATATCACATCTACCTTGTAACCTTACAATCTTCTAGAAAATGATAATGTCGCTCGTGCATACATGTGGACTACTACCTCTACGAAGTGATGTGATTCATATTTCATTTACAATTTACATGGATAGTAATAAAGATAGATTTAATAAATATATATTATATATATGTTATAATAATTATTCTATAAAGGTGAATTAATATTTACCATTCTTTCGTTCCATCCTTCAAAAAGTGAAAACAACATTCATGCGTGTGTACGACTTACCATCTCCATGAACAGTGTAATTAATTTTTCTATATATATCCTTTATATATGACTATAATTTTATATATATAATGAATATATATAATATTTATATCATTATTAACATTATATAGATTATTTAACCATGATAAAATTATAAGGACCAGAGCTATTAAACTAAAACACTCATGAAAAAACAAAATAGTTAACACAAAGAAATGATAATTTTAATAAGGAATTATTAATAAATTAATGTTGAAATATTAAAAGTGGAAAATTTATAATATTATAATAATTTAAATTATTCTAGTGAATAATTAAAATAAATTTAAATTTATTATAGAGTAGGTGTGAGTACTTTTGAATCAAGTGTAACTCGAGGTACGGGGTTTTCATTTCCCTTTTTTTTGAAACACGTGCCATATTCACCACTTGTTTATTTTATGTGATGTATATACTGCACATTAATGTATTTTGTAATTCGTATTATGAAAATTAAGGGGATTTACTTATTTATATATAGTTTTTCCTTTCATAGGTCTTAGTATTCAAATGTTACCAAAGTAGCAAGGGATTTATGATTCAATACTATTGTTAATCGGGATTGTTTATGCTTGAATTTAATTTGAGGAAATTATATGATAAATATCTAATAAAACTCTTTAATATTTCTTATCCTCTTTTTATTTCCTGATAATACATGTTACCCTTTAATTTTACTCAATTTTAGTACTCAAGGAACTAAAATAATTTTTTAAAGAAATTTGACTTTATTTCTTTATTTGGCCATGAATCTTTTTATTCCATGTCCATGTTTTCTCTAAAATGTTTGCAAATATTTTTTTAATATTTTTTTTTTGATTTTTTAAATTCATTTTTACCCATGATTAAATTTTAAAAAAAAATTAATGGAATCTTATTATCATTTACTTAAATTGATATTTTATTACTTTTTACCAAAAAATGTGAAATGAATCATTGTTTTAATGTGTATGGAATGAAAAAATTTTCTATTATCATGAATAATCAGTGATTTGAAGGTTAATTTATAAGTTTCCATGGTTTATTTCAAATAAAACCTTTTACATTATATCATTGAAAATTATATATTTTAAATAAGTGATTTCAAAATAAAAAGTTTATTTCCCTTAAGAAATATTATAGTGATTCTTTTAAAGGAATTTTAATCTATAATAACATCCATTAATGTTAATTATGTTTTATAAGGGATATGACCCAGTGATATCATCCTTTTTCTTTTTCTAGATGGTTTATGATTATGATGATGAGATATTTATGAAACCCATTTATTTTCCATGGTTTATTCTATGATGAAATTATGAAATGTTTATGAAAATTGTTTTCTTTTCATGGATTATGATATGTTATTATAATTAATTTTTATGATATTGTGGCATGTATATGTATGGTTTTTATTATGTGATGTGTGGTCCTAGAATTATATAACTCTCCAATGCATTGATAAAGTTTTATATCTCATGATATAACTATGGGAAAAAATTCTAATTTATTGATCCATTATGGGAAATAAGTTGATGTGCTTGATCCACTATGGGAAATAGGTGATGAAGATTGATCTATTATGATATAGGAAATATGTGTTGATTATTAATTATTTTTGAATTTAGGGTACTGTTAGAAAACCTTTACATATAAAATGGTTTCTATACTTATGATGTTTCCACACTTATATGATATGAAGTTATGGTTCATGATTTATTTATGATGATTTCTCACTCTTATTATTTATTTCTTTTGAAATGATAATGTTTTATACCATGAATCATGTTTACAATCCATGGTAGATTGAGTATGAAATTTTTAAGTTATATTCATGATCACATGCCCTTATGTTTATCTTATTTTTTCATATGATCATTGATTTATATATCTCATGTTTATCCTTAATAAGCATCTGAGATAACCCTTTATTATGTTTCCTTTCCCCAGGTTATGAAGAAAGGTTTTAAGTAGGGTATGTCAATGAATAGTACTAAATGATAAGATATTTTTGGTATATGTTTAATATATTTAATGAAATAAGAATGTTTTGTATCTAATCCCAATAGAAACTAAACATTTATAGCCCTCAGGTGTGTTTTGGTGAAAGGTATTGAATATTAATCTTAAAACATATAATATTTATGTATGAAAATTCAAGTTCGTTGTAGTTTGTATCAGAGGAAAGGTTTAATAAATATTTTTTGATTCAAGTTATAAAAATTTTGTGAAAACCCTTTGGATAACCCTAAGTATAGAATAACATCCTATAATTTTGGTAAGATGAAGATTATGCGGTTTTCCTAGAAATACATCCATGTGTGAATACTAAAAGTGGGTGTGGTTTTATCACAGTTTAATCTAGGTATAATAACCCCAAAAAGAGTTGGTTGTGTATATCTTTCCCATCATTCTAGTACATCGAGAGTGTTCTCTTACTACACACCTAGTTTGACACTCTCGAGGGATATTCTTAGGTTAATTCACATTTTCATTATGAACTATCATGAAGGGTTTGAAAATATAATGATCCTGAATGAAATAGGTAAAACCTAAGGTGTTAATGATTGAAAATAAGGTGTTGTGATTTTTAAATCCTGTAAATTATTTTTCATAATTATGATTATTTTTTCTCACACCATGATTTTTGGTTTTAGTCAATGGATGGAACTAGGATAAATTATGTGAACACTGAATGTGATGGAAAATATAGTGATTCTTAGAAAACCGATGGGATGATGACTGAATTGAAAGATATTGTTATTATTCCTAATTATATATCACAATATTTTATGAACAACATATACCTTAAAAAATTGTCAAACTCACCAATTAAGAGAAGGATGGAGTCTGCTAAAAGATCGGGTGGTGGAGACTATGGAGGAAAGAAGGATCAATTTCGTTAATGTTGGAAATGTGAAAAGAGACACCCATGATAATTTCTTAAAATAATAGGAAAATGTTTTATGTGTTGAAAATAAGAGCATATAGTAAATAATTAAAAAGTAAAAGTGATGATTTCAACAAATATAAATAAATTTCTTCCTAAAGATCCATTTATAGTCCATTTTCTTAAATGTGGGTAACCTATGAATTATCCATGTCAATACCCTATTTTAAAGGATAACTCCTAGACCAAGGAAGGACATATAAAAGGGGTGAAGTATTTATGTATTGGGATTAAATAATTAAGTTGTGAAAGTATTTTTACCAATGGTATTTTGGTTATAAGAATCGTGAAATGTCTAAGGATTGTGTTACTTTTGGAAGCATATATGTCTTCATGTAAGATTAACTTAAGAGTTAAGGATAACATCATGGGTATAAGATCCTAACCTTTTATAGAGATGTATTGAGAAAGTGTATAGGTATTATGTTTCCTTTTTTTGAGTAAATTTTGTGTCAGTTTTATCTTGAGTGTGTTTGGGTAAAAAAATTTGAACTTTGGAAGGAAGAGGGGTAGTGCAAGTTTGGCACACGATTTTCCCAAACCTTGTGCCCAACCTAGAAAACTATGTGAACCCAAATAGAGTGGATTTTCGTAGCTATAATTTGGTTTATCAAACCATAAACCCTCTTGGGAGTAATCATGTGACACCCCTAGGTGAGGCACATGGTTAGGGTGCACGATTAAGGGAAACTGTGTGCCCCATATAAGAAATCATGCACACAAGATTTTAAAACCCTAAAAATTAAATTAAAAATACTTAAACCCTTGTGATTCACCCAAAATATACCCTAACTCAGACCTAAATGATTTATCACTTTTTTTGGAGGCTCCTAGATGGATTCCAAGGCCTTTCGACCTCTGTTCATGATGATTCAAAGCCTGGATTGAAGATATGAACCTATCTTGTGGTTTCTTACCAATTAGATATCTATTTCTCTCCCACTACTATTTCCAAATAAAATATAAATGTTTTATCCAATATTATAAAGTTATTACATCTATGTTTAATGGAAATTTATTCTTTTGATCCTGGATCTAGGGTTTGGTTCTAGATCTCATTATTCATTGTGATCGTAGATGTTCTACTTCAAATTGGGGATTTCCATTAGTGAGCATTCGTCAACGTTCTTGGGGTGGATGGCCATAACTCAATTCCTATAGTCTTTATTCTAACTGCATATATGCATTTTTATAATTCAATTGGCACATTTAGAAATTGAATCATGAATTGATTAAATTAATTGGTTAATTAATTTATGTAAACATGTAAATTTGATTAATTAATTTTTGAATTAATTAATGGAATGTGTTAATGGATAATTAATGGTAAATTGAGATTTTGAAATTGGATTAATTAATTGGATAATTAATTAATGGAATCTTATGATTGTGGAATTGATGGGATATTGGGATTATGGAAATTGGATTAATTAATTGTTAAATTAGTTAATTAGATATTGGGTTGGGTAATTGGATTAATTAATTTACGAATTAATTAATGGATTAAAGGGTTATATGGTTTAAATGGTGAATTGATCATTTTATGCAATGTTACTAAAGTATTGAATCATGATTTTTTTATAGTTGTAATGGTATGTCATGATGTGAAATGTGATCATAGATTTAATATTGATTAACTTTTATTGATGTGATATATGTGATATATGTGTGATTGTTTGATATATGAGTGTGGGACATGGATTGAGGCTCTAAATACCCATATGTGATTAATGAGGTGTGGGACAGGGACTGATTCTCCAAATACCCATATGTGATAAACAAAGTTTTGTATAGGGATTGATGCTCTAAATACCTATATGAGATAGTGAGTATGGGAGAGGGACTAAGGCTCCAAATACCCATGTGACATTCAAGTATAGGATAGAGACTAAGGATACAAATACCCATGGGGTGTTATACATGATGTTATATGCCCATGATTTGGCATTAGACTATCGTTCCAATTGGTCCTGACATGAATTGATATGAAATGATAAATGATAACCATGGTTATGTGATATGTTTTAGACTCCTGAATGGTCTGAAGTAGGTATTGAGGGTTTGGGTGTCCTTAGGAACCCAATGGTTTATGTGGTTAATTAAATAATGATGAAATGTGATAATTTTTTACTTATTAATTGTACTTTATTATTTATACAACTGTATACACTGTTATTGACTAGATATTGTTTTAGAAGCTATTGGTGGTAGACAAATGAGTTGTACTCACACCCTACTTGGGTTGTCTGATTGGTAACTAAATATATTTTATAGCTATAGGACAAGATAAGGGAAATATCCATATATTATATGGATGAGTCAGGATGGAGAATGGATGAGGGAACCATTTTTGATTCAGGACCCACTTTGGAGTTATCCGTGACTTTGTTTATTTTGGGTTTTTCATATTGACACATGAAATGTATTTGGAATGACATATCTACTTTTTAGTTTTGGATATTTTATTTCATTTTTTAGTCATCATGTGATACTGGTTTGGTTTTGTTATTGGTTATATAATTTGGTTATTTTTTATTTATTCTACTGTTGTGCTACTTTTATAAAGAGGGTATAGTCTCCCCATGATTGATATTAGACTCTCTATATAGGTCAAGAACCTCTAGCATATGGGGAGGCATTCTTGAGATCATGTAACTGGTCGACTTGGGGCATCAGTATATGACACCTAGGTTGGGACGTCACAAAGTGGTATCATATGAGTTTTCTTTTCTTTTCTTTTGAGTTTCTTTTTGGGAAAGGTAGACAGGAGAATATGATGATTTTTACCTATGTTAAGAGCTCGTGCATGGGAGTTTCTAAGCCATATGTGATGGTAAAATCCAAGTACTCAGGGTGGATTGTTTTTGTTGATGTGTATTGTTACAGTTGATGTTATTGCACCTCAATTGATGCCCTTATTGTGTGATGTGATAGTTTTTTCTGAGTTTTTCTGATATTTGACTCATGGACCAGGATTAAATGAGATTTGATTATAGATGCATCATTCTAGGCACTTAGGATTACTTTTTGAGATGAATCATTTTACGAATACACATGAAAATTTGTTTTGGGTAATTTTTTTTAAATTGAAATGTTATTTTATTGTGTAATTCAACTGAAAATGGGGCATAATATGGAATTGAAAGTTGTAAAATGGTGAAAAATTTGGAAAATGGGTGTCTAATGATACTTGAATAATGAGAATGTGTTCACCCATTTTTATCCATGACCTAGATGTAGGATGGTTAAGGGTAGTGATAGTGCCTTGGTTTTGACTGTGTGGCTGGGTTTGGGGGATGACTTGATATGGATTATGTAAACCCCTCTTATTAAATGTGTTAAAATTATTTTATATGTCCTGATATATGTGTTTTTAATTTTAGATATATGCCTTCATAATGACACTTATTGAGAGGATGATATGAGTACATTGCTATAGATGATCCTCTATTAGTGAAACCTAAGGCACTGATAGTGTCGGTGAAGGATTCGAAGAGAAGATCTGAGATAAATTTTCTCACTTAATGCAGTTTATGGAGAGAGACCCATAGTGGGTAGTAAAGAGTATGTCTGTCCTGATGTGGGAGTTTCACTCATATCACCCTTCGAATTTCATTGGATAGGGTGGAACTATGGTAGTAGAGTTATGTATTAATTCCATCCAGACTATACTTGACCATTTGGAGACACCTACTAAGAAGAGGGTCATTTTGGATGCTTATATGTTAAGAGGATCAGGGAAGTACTTATGGGATGTTAAGCCCCATACAGGGCTGGCTGATGGTATGGAATGTAAGGAATTTTTAGAGAATTTCCTCAACCACTTTTATCTAGAGACACTAAGACATGAGATAGTAGTTGAGTTCATGTTGTTGAATCATGGGAGTATGTCTGTGATGGACTATGTTGATCACTTTATAGACTTGTAGTACTTTTCTCCAACACTAGAAGGCAATGAGACAACTATGGAAAGGTGTTTCCAAGATGGGATTAAATTTTAGATCAAGTCCCAGGTTAACATATTTCAGTTAAAGAAGTTTTTCGAGGTGGTGGATCAGTCTCTCATTGCCGAGGGGAACCTAAAGGAGGCTTCTAGTGGAAGAAATGTGATTTATCCTAGATGATCAGAAGGTACGTATTCTAAGGTTAGGAAACATCACTTTTAGAATGATGACCAAAGTAGTGGAAGGAAGAATGTCTAAGGGAGGATCAGGTACTCAGGATCTTACCCAAGTGATTTTCCACCAGTGTGGTAGGCGAGTCCACTATCATAAGAATTGTACCTAACCACCATTAGAGTATCAATATTATGGAAGGATGTGTCATCTAAATAGGTTCTATATGAACTCACAATAGATATGTAGTGATGGAATAGCTAGTAATACCTAAAGTGTGGGAAGGTGATCTTCTATGTTGTATCAGTTAGGTAGTTGGAGTACAAATAACCATATTGGTTGAGGTAGTGGATGAGGTTCTTTTGGGAAAGATTTCATGTATTAGCAGAGTAGTGAAACTCAAGGGACTCAGGAATTATCATAGCGAATATGGGAAAGTAAGTTTCATGAAGTTCATCCTACACTTATGGATACTAAAGTTGGACCATCAACAGTTAGAGCTACTATACTTTTAGCTTCTACACTGTCACAACCCATCCTCGGGGCCCGTGCCGTTACTACCCCAAGCCAGCCTTCCATAGGCCAGGGGCTGGCGACTAGCACCAAGGCATAAATCCCAGTAAAGGGAAGGCATTGCCTTTGTAAAGTAAACAAGAACCACAGAGTAAGCAAGCGGAAAAAGTAAACACTATGTAAAAACTGGTACAACAGTAAGTTCGGAAAAGTAAGTGGGCCAGAATACAAACCCAAACTGAAAGTAAAGTACAACTCGAAAGGGAAAACAGCAACTGAAAAGTAAAGCCGCAACGTCGAGCCATCCACTGGGAATCCCACCTGAAGGGTGGGTACAGAAAAGCCTCCACTGCTCCTCGGGTCCAGCCTACCGCTCCGAGTACGTCTCGCCCAGTGGTCCACCTCCAGGTACCGTTCTGCTCCACAAGCCTCCACCACGATCAACGATGTCCGTCGTCTGCAACCAACACAATGTAGTGTGGGCATAGCCTGTGCAGGGGTGAGTATAAGCTACTCAGTAGGGACACCGAGACCCACGAAGGTCTCCCAAAATCCACGAAGGATAAACCACAAAGGAAAGATACAATCATGAAGTAACAACCGACACTTCTTAGGTATATGCCCATACATATACCTAAGTCATCAATTCCAACACGCTCCAACCTCCGAGCCCAAGTAGAACCCAGTCCACATAGGAAAGCATACGTATTCCACACAGGAAAGAAAAACGTAATCCACACAGGATAGCACAACACAATCCACACAGGAAAGAAAACAGGATTTAGCTCACACAGGTATACTTCTTCGAAAGACGATAGAGATGATCACTGATCCATCTAAGTCGTTGGACCCACAAAGGATAGATATGTACTAACCCTCGCAATGACCCACACAGGATCGGACCCACATAGGATCTCTAGGTGCTGGCTCACACAGAACCGCTGAGCGCTGACCCACACAGGATCGGACCCACACAGGATCAGTAGCACTGATCCACACAGGATTGCTGAGTGTTGTAGTCGTCGTCGTCGAATCCACTGAGGATCTCTACACAGTCGTCATCGCAGTCACAGTAGCAGTCGCAGCCAGCTCTAGGGTTCCCGCACACAGCAAGCTCATTCAGGAGGGTCCGCTCCACGAGCCGAGAGGATGATACATCAACTGACACATAGTCCAGAGTTGATGTATTCAAAAGTTCTGTATCGTCAACAGTAACTCAACGTCGCAGACGGCGTATCTATCGGACGCCCGGTCTGAGAGTTATTGGCCTTTTCGTCCCAGGGGCCCAGTTGGTTTTTAAGGCAAAACCAAACCGACTGTACTCCACCTCGTCCAAACCTCGGGCGGAGTAAGCCAAAAGATCTGTCTCACTAAGAGTAAACCAACAAAGTCGACGTCATGTCAATCGGACGTCCGGAGATTAAGATATGAGCGTTTACGCTCCGAGGGCCCGGTTGGTTTCATGTACGAACCAACCCGGCCAAACACAAAGTAATACGAAACCTTGAGTGTGATATATCTAAACGACCGTCTCGATTCAAGGATCGCATCGCAACTGACGGTGCGTCGATCGGAGGTCTGTATCCCAAGTTATGGGAAAAAGACCGAAGATGGTCCGAAAACGGGGGTTTCGGTCCCGGACCGACCCGGCCCGAGACCCCCCCCCCCCCCCCGGTTAGCCCGAACCGGGCGACCCGCCCCGAGTCTGGGTCGGCCCGCCCGGCGCGGCCCGGCCTGGCGGACTGGCCAGGTGGCCGGTCCGGCCTGGGCACAGCGCGCTAGCCAGCTCGGCCAACGACCGAGCCGTTTTGGCAAGGGGGGGGGGGGGGGCGCCTGCCCCCCTGGTGTAACCACGGCCCCCCATTGATGGGGGACATTTGATCTGACTGGCTGGGGGAATTAATTCCCCCAGCTCTCCTTTGTCCGTCCGGCCCGCACCGGCCGGCTGGTTCTGCCGACAAGGACCGGCGACGGCCGGCCCTTCCTCCATCGCCGACACCGGCGGCCCGGAACCGGCCGCCGGTCACCCTGCTCTGCCACGGCCCGGAACCGGCCCCGGCTCGATTCGTCAGACGCGGTGCAACGGCACCGCGCCCCTCCGCTGCGGCCCTGCTCCGGCCGTGGCGTCTTCGGTTTTCTTCAACGCGGCGCGATGGCGTCGCGTCCTTGTTCAACTTCACGGAGTGGCGCGATGGCGCCGCGAATTACTTGTCGTGCGATTCCCGTGTGGTGCGACGGCACCACGCCATTCCATCCAAACCACAAAGTATCAAACAAGGATAAAGAGGAGGCTTGGCCGTGTTTGTGCGGTCCAGCCCCCTCTCGTTAAACGATAACAATTAGTCATATATCCACGAAGAACAACAATATAGAATCATGAATGGAAAATAATTAAATAAAAATAAATCCCCTACCTTGATTAAATAGATGACGAACGTCGGCGTCGCGAAGCAAGGATTTGAAGACGTTGACAGAGATTTCATCGTGAGAAATCGCCGCGAAAATATATGTCGTGGGAGAAATACGTCGCATCCTGGGTCGGTGTCGCGGAAGACGGTCTCTGAGGGCTCGGCTCTTCACGTCAGAGTTCGTTCATTCTTCGCGTTCTTTGTCAAAGAAGAAGATGTTCTTCCCCAAATCTCTCAACGACAAAACTCTAACAAAAAAATAAAATAATCTCCTTTCTTATTTTATTAACACAACAAGCCTTTTGAAATTCAAGGGTTTGAATTTCAAAAACTCACATTAAACTAACTACATTAATGCCAGAAGTTTAATAAACTTAAGTTAACAACATTAATGAGAGTTGAGGGGGTTAGAGGATATGAAGGGGTGGGGTTCGTGTGGGCCCCACCACCCTCATAACCTCCCAAGGGAGGTTGGGTAGTTACCCAACTTCCATTCCAAGGATTAATCACTTAGAGTAAAATAAAAATTGTAGAATAATTATAATTTAAACTTCCACAATTTTTATCATCAACTCTCATGAAAATGCAACTCCGGAACAGGTGTTCCAAAGAAATTATCGGCGCTACGGTTCAATTGGTGCCCTCGGAATTCGATTCCGAGCACCGGTTCAAAAGTTATAAAAACCCACTCGTTCGTTCACTGAACGTACCCGAGCTAATCTTCGGATTGAAGTTCCGGGCACACCGGGCCTCGGAATCAAGTGCCGTCTGAAACTGCGTTTTTGTAAAATCCCAAAGAAAATTAAGAAAAAAATATTCCCTTGAATTTTACGGGTCTTTACATTACTCCCACCTTAGGGCTTTACGTCCCTGTAAAGATACATCGAAAACTAGGGAAACAAATGAGGGTACTGAGCACGCATCTGAGCCTCCCGCTCCCAAGTGCTCTCCTAGAGGTTCACGTGCTGCCATATGATGCGCACTAGAGGAATCGACCATCCACGTAGGACCTGCTCCTATCGATCCTCAATCTCCACTGGGACCTCCGAAAAAGTCGCCCCATAATCAACGTCAAGCTCCCCATGGTCAATGATATGCGTCAGGTCATGCACGTATCTCCTCAGTTGAGATGCGTGGAAGACGTCATGCACCAGGTGCAACTGAGGTGGTAGATCTAGACGATAAGCCACCTCACCAATCCTGCTGAGGACCTGGAATGGTCTGATGAAGCGTGGAGACAACTTTACGCCTCGGCCAAATCTCTGTAATCCACGTCGTGGTGAGACACGCAAGAAGATGTGGTCACCATCCTCGAACTCTAGTGGCCTCTGCCTCCTGTCAGAATAAGACTTCTGCCGGCTCTGAGCTGTCCTCATTCGCTCCTGGATGACCTGGACCTTCTCCGTCGTGGCCCAGACCATCTCCGGTCCCACAAGTGTTGACTCCCCAGGGTCTGTCCAGCACAAAGGAGATCTGCAAGGTCTGTCGTACAACGCCTCGTATGGTGCAATCCCGATGGTGGAGTGGTAGCTGTTGTTGTACACAAACTCCACCAAGGGTAGGTGGTCCTCCCAGCTGCGACCAAAGTCGAGGAGACATGCACGGAGCATGTCCTCGAGAGTCTGAATGGTCCTCTCCGTCTGACCATCCGTCTGAGGGTGAAAGGTGGTGCTCAGACGTAGCTGCGTCCCGAACGCCTCCTGCAGCCCCTTCCAAATCTGGGAAGTAAAGCGAGCATCTCGATCGGAGACGATAGATGATGGCACACCGTGAAGCTGTACAATCTTCTGAACGTAGAGACGCCCCAAGCTCTCCACTGAGCCCTTCTCTCTGATGGGTAAGAAGTGAGATGACTTGGTGAGTCGGTCGACAATCACCCAGATGGAGTCATGACCTCTGGAAGTGCATGGAAGTCCAGTCACGAAGTCCATAGATATCTCATCCCACTTCCACTCCGAGACCTCCAAGGGTTGTACCAATCCTGCTGGTACCTGGTGCTCTGCCTTCACCTGCTGGCAGGTGAGGCATCGAGAAACGAACTCTGCCACAGCCTTCTTCATGCCCGGCCACTAGTTCTATCGTCTGAGATCCTGGTACATCTTCGCCACTCCAGGATGTACCGCCAAAGGAGAAGTGTGAAACTCTCTCAGAACTTCCTCCCGTAAAGAAACTGGTACCAAGGTACGTCCTCTGGAAAGGATGTCGTGCTCTGCTCCAAGGAGAAACCATCAGGTGCATGTCCTGAGGATATCTGTGCACTCCACATCTCACAGTCAGCGTCCCCACGCTGTGCCTCTCTGACCCGCTGTAGTAGTGGAGGGGTGACTGTGAGAGACTTAAGGAAGGCTGCTCCATCTCTATCCACGCCTCTAGGGGTGCTGGTCAAACTCTTTCTCAGCTCCTGGAAGCTCTGCTGACATCTGTCTGACCACACGAAGGGTTTCCCCTTCCTCCTTAACATTCTGCAAAGTTGTAATGATTTCTCCTTTATCGAAAAGGGAAATCTGGTCTCATCCCTGGATGAACCACATTCCTTGCCTAATACAGTCAATCCCGTCATGATTAGTTAATTCATGGCATGGATGACGTTGTAAGGCCTCACCGCTGCTACCAAGAGATCCAACCGTTACTCTCGCCTCTAAGGGTTGAGTCACACTGCTGGCATTAGTGCGTGGTCACTGGGTCTCCTCCAGTATGAATCTCGCAAGTGAGGGTCAAGTCAATAGTTTTTTAATCGGAACCTCTTAGTATTAACAAACAAAAGACAATAAATCAAATGTCACTATTTCAAGCGTCTTTTATTACTTCAACTCAAAGTGCAAGGACACAAGGCAACACAAACAAAGAAGCCAGAGGCATTATGGTCAAGGGCCTCTATGCCTGGAGCTATTCCCGCACTTGTCCATCCGCTTTCGGAGCTCCATGATCGTAGGCTTCAGCTGCCTGAAGATGTGCTCTCCCCTGAGGTCAGGGTGGGCCTCCTGGTGGTGGTGGTGGTAGAGCCTCAAAGCATCGCCCACCACCTGCTGCTCGGCCAGCTCCTCTGCCTCGTCCGCCTATTCCCTGAGGACTGCCATGGTCGAACCTCTGCCTCTGCCTAGGTGGTTCCTCAACCATATACTGCGCCTCTGCATGGCGGGTCAGGCATTCACGAGCCATGTGGTCCTGCCCGCCGCATACATAGCATTGTATTCCACTCGTAAGACTGGTTCTGTGCTGTGTGTCACGCACTGTTGAGCCAGTGTCCTGAGGTCATCTTCTTGAGGGTCTGGTCTGCCTGGACCCATGATTCATCCGTCGACTGCCTGCTGTAGAAGACTCTGCTAAGTGCCGCCCTTCGGTGGGTCTCGGCACTGGTGTAGACTCAGCAAAAAAGCTCTCGATCAAAAGGGCTCGCTCCAGTACTCCTGTCTGAGTCGGAATGCTGAGGGAGATCAGAGATGCCCTGATCCCATGTCTCAATCCCTGCTCAAAGGTTCGGGCCTGGAACAATGGGTCTCATACCATGTCTGTAGAGTAGCGCGAGAGATCGGTAAATCTCGCCGAGTACTGGGCGACCGTCAAGCTGCCCTGCTGCAGCTGAAGAAGCTCCTGGATGCGCACCGCACGGAGGGTGGCTGGGACGAAATCTGAGTGGAAGAGGCTCTCAAATTCCGTCCAGAGGAGAGATGCCTCATCATGCACCTGGAGCATCAAGCTCCACCATCTGCCTGCTTCTACGTGCAGTAGGATCACTGCGAGGACCACCATGAGGTCTGCTGGTGTCCTCACTAACCTGAAAACTCTCACCACTGCCTCCAGCCAGTCCTCGGCTGCCTAGGGGTTCGTCTTCCCGCGGAACCTAGGTGGTCGCTGGCGCTGGAACTCATGCAGTTCACTAAGGCGACGTGCATCGTCAGCGGCTGGGCTGGAAGTATCAGTGGGTCGGCGGGTAGAGCTATCGTCGGTACCTCTACTGACAAAGGGCCCTGTACCGAGGCCTCGTCACTCTGTGGGCTGTCGTCACGCTCAACTCTCGGAACCCTAGCTGGTTGCCATCATGGGGCCATCCTGAAAAGGATACAAGTGTGCCACGGTCAGAATAGTATACCTGGTGAGCTGACACAATGTATTCACAAATAAAACTTGAAACACACATGCAATCAATGTTTCTGTGCATTAACTCGGAAATCAGAAGTCAGGGTACTGGTGTACGGATACGTCGGCCGCCGCACCAACACTGGACTCCCTGGACTGATAATCACACCCAATACGCTAAACACTATTGCTTCACATAGAAAAAGATCAGAGTCCCAAGTTCTGTGGTAGAACCGAACTCCTCTAATACTAATTTGTCACGACCTGTCCTCAGGGCCCGTGCCGGGACTACCCCAAGCCCGCCTTCCATAGGCCAGGGGCTGGCGACTAGCACCAAGGCGTAAATCCCAGTAAAGGGAAGGAATTGTCTTTGTAAAGTAAACAAGCACCATAGAGTAAGCAAGCGGAAAAAGTAAACACTAAGTAAAAACTGGTACAACAGTAAGTGCAGAAAAGTAAGTGGGCCAGAATACAAACCCAAACTGAAAGTAAAGTACAACTCAAAAGGGAAAACAGCAACTGAAAAGTAAAGCCGCAACGTCAAGCCATCCACTGGGAATCCCACCTGAAGGGTGGGTATAGAAAAGCCTCCACTACTCCTCGGGTCCAGCCTACCGCTCCGAGTACGTCCCGCCTAGTGGTCCACATCCAGGTATCGTTCTTCTCTGCAAGCCTCCACCATGATCAACGCTGTCTGTAGTCTGCAACCAACACAACGTAGTGCGGGCATAGCTCGTGAAAGGGTGAGTATAAGCTACTCAGTAGGGACCCTGAGACCCATGAAGGTCTACCAAAATCCACAAAGAATAAACCACAAAGGAAAGATACAATCATGAAGTAACAACCGACACTGCTTGGGTATATGCCCATACATATACCTAAGTCATCAATTCCAACACGCTCCAACCTCTGAGCCCAAGTACAACCCAGTCCACACAGGAAAGCATACGTATTCCACACAGGAAAGAAAAACGTAATCCATACAGGATAGCACAACACAATCCACACAGGAAAGCAAACAGGATTCAGCTCACACAGGTATACTTCTTCGAAAGATGATAGAGATGATCACTAATCCATCTAAGTCATCGGACCCACAAAGGATCGATTGGTACTAACCCCCGCAATGACCCACACAGGATCGGACCCACACAGGATCTGTAGGCGCTGGATCACACAAAACCACTGAGCGTTGACCCACACAGGATCGGACCCACACAGGATCGGTATCACTGATCCACACAGGATCGCTGAGTGTTGTAGTCGTCGTCATCGAATCCACTGAGGATCTCTGCATAGTCGTCGCCGTAGTCACAGTAGCAGTCGCAGCCAGCTCTAGGGTTCCCGCACACAGCAGGCTCGTTCGGGAGGGTCCGCTCCATGATCTGAGAGTCTGATACATCAACTGACACATATTCTATAGTTGATGTATCCAAAAGTTCTGTATCGTCAACAGGAACTCAACGTCGCAGACGGCGCGTCTATCGGACGCCCGGTCTGAGAGTTATTGGCTTTTTCGTCCCAGGGGCCCGGTTGGTTTTTATGGAAAAACCAACCCAACCGTACACCACCTCGTCCAAACCTTGGGCGGAGTAAGCCAAAAGATCTGTCTCACTAAGAGGAAACCAACAAAGTCGACGGCACGTCAATCGGACGTCCGGAGCTTAAGATATGAGTGTTTCCGCTCCGAGGGCCCGGTTGGTTTCGTGTACGAACCAACCCGGCCGAACTCAAAGTAATCTGAAACCTTGAGTGTGATATACCTAAACGACCATCTCGATTCAAGGATCTCATTGCAACTGACAGTACGTCGATTGGAGGTCTGTAGCCCAAGTTATGGGCAAAAGACCGAAGATGGTCCGAAAACGGGGGTTTCGGGCCCGGACCGACCCGGCGCGAGACCCCCCCCCCCCCCCCGGTTGGCCCGAACTGGGTCGACCCGCCCCGGGTCCGGGTCGGCCCAGCCCGGCGCGGCCCGACCCGGCTGGGCGCGGCCCGGTCCGGCCTGGGCACAGCGCGCTCGGCCAACGGCCGAGCCGTTTTGGCAAGGGGGCGCCTGCCCCCTGGTGTAACCGCGGCCCCCCAATGATGGGGGCCGTTTGATCTGGCCGGTCGGTGGAATTAATTCCCCCGGCTCTCCTTTGTCCGGACAGCCCGCACCGGCCGGCCGGTTCTGCCGACAAGGACCGGCGACGGCCAGTCCTTCCTCCATCGCCGACACCGGCGGCCCGGAACCGGCCGCCGGTCACCCTGCTCCACCGCATCCCAGAACTGGCCATGGCTTGATTCGTCCGGCGCGGTGCGACGACACCGCGCCCCTCCACTGCGGCCCCGCTCCATCCATGGCGTCTTCAGTTATCTTCGACGTGGCGCGACGACGTCACGTCCTTGTTCAACTTCACGGCGCGGTGCGATGGCATCGCGAATTACTTGTCATGCGATTCCCGCGTGGTGCGACGGCACCACGCCATTCCGTCCAAACCACAAAGTATCAAACAAGGATAAAGAGGAGGGTCGGTCTTGTTTTTGCGGTCCGGCCCCCTCTCGTTAAACGATAACAATTAGTCGTATATCCACGAAGAACGACAATCTAGAATCATGAATGGAAAATAATTAAATAAAAATAAATCCCCTACCTTGATTATAGAGATGACGAACTTCGGCGTTGCGAAGCGAGGATTCGAAGATGTTGACGGAGATTTCATCGTGAGAAATCGTCGCGAAAAGAGATGTCGCGGGAGAAAGACGTCATGGAAGAATACATCGCGTCGTGGGTCGGTGTCGCGGAAGACGGTCTCCGAGGGCTCGGCTCTCCACGTCGGAGTTCATTCGTTCTTCGCGTTCTTTGTTAAAGAAGAATATGTTCTTCCCAAAATCTCTCAATGAAAAAACTCTAACAACAAAATAAAATAAGCTCCTTTCTTATTTTATTAACACAACAAGCCTTTTGAAATTCAAGGGTTTGAATTTCAAAAACTCACATTAAACTAACTACATTAATGCCATAAGTTTAATAAACTTAAGTTAACAACATTAATGAGAGTTGAGGGGGTTAGAGGATATGAAGGGGTGGGGTTAGTGTGGGCCCCACCACCCTCATAAACTCCCAAGGGAGGTTGGATAGTTACCCAACTTCCATTCCAAGGATTAATCACTTAGAGTAAAATAAAAATTGTAGAATAATTATAATTTAAAGTTCCACAATTTTTATCATCAACTCTCATGAAAATGAAACTCTGAAACAGGTGTTCCTAAGAAATTACTGGCGCTACGGTTCCATTGGTGCCCTCGGAATTCGATTCCAAGCACCGGTTCAAAAGTTATAAAAACTCGCTCGTTCGTTCACTGAGCGTACCCGAGCTAAACTTTGGATTGAAGTTCCGGGCACACCGGGCCTCGGAATAAAGTGTTGTCCGAAACTGCGTTCTTGTAAAATCCCAAAGAAAATTAAGAAAAAAAAATTCCCTTAAATTTTATGGGTCTTTACATACCATTTCTAGTTCCTTATTTGATATTTCTACCTATCATTCTTTTATTTCTACACAACTTTTGAATGGGTTGAGTCTAAAAGTGGAGTTTTTGAGTGGGGTTATGATAATAGATACACCTTTGGGAGTATGGTCGAGAGACGTCTATTTGTGAAAAGGATGTTCTCTCAGGGTTGGGGAGTATCATTTCAGTTGGGATCTTTATATTCTACATATGTTAAGATTGGACCTAATTATGGGTATTGATTGGTTAGTCACATAATAATCCCACATTGATTATTACCATAGGGGAGTGAATTTTACATCTCCTAAGGGAGAAAAATATATTCACTGTGGAGAATGGGATATCCAGTAAGGTCATGCAAGGCTAGTTTATCAGCAATGGGGGAGCTCACCAACCAAGTTTCTAGTCTATTGCTAGATTATGGGGGTGTGAAATAGGATGTCTTTCCACCTATAGAGGAAAAAATTTAGTATATGTTTCATGAAGACTTTTATGGGATTCCACCTAAGATATATTTGGAATTTACAATTCATCTCATTCCTGGGGCTAATCCAGTTTCTATTCCACTATAAATAATGGAACCTATGGAGATTAAAGGTCTAAAGATTTAGCTGGAAGATTTGAGGGATAAAGGTTTTATTCATTTGAGTACATCACCTTGGGGTTATCTATTTTTGTTAGTAAAGAAGTATGATGGGAATTTTTGTTTATGTGTTGACTATCAGAAGTTGAACTGGATAACTTTGAAGAACCTATATCCTCTTCTGCTTATCGATGATCTATTTGACCAATTGATAGGATATTGTGTTTTCTTTAAGATCGACTTGAGATCAGGGTATCATCAGTTGAGATTTGACCTTTTGATATACTGAGGAATACTTTCAGAATTAGCTATAGCCTATATGTGTTTTTCATGATTTCGTTTGGGTTTACGAATTCTCTTATAGTGTTTTATGGCCTTAAGGAATAGAATTTTTCATCTGTACCTAGATCAGTTTGTGGTGGTTTTGTGGATGGAATATTGGTGTACTCCAAGACTCGTGAAAATCATTCCCAACATCTTGACATCATCCTATGTACATTGAGATAGCATCATCTATACACCAAGATATATATGTTTCATTTTTTGGATTGATCAGGTACACTTCTTGGGACACATCATCACATAGGAATGTGTTTCTACAGACCTAGAGAAGATTCTGGCAGTTGTTTCTTGGGATAATCCCAAGAATTTTTTCGATATCCATAGTTTTCTAGGGTTACTGGGAAATTATCAGATATTAATTTAGTAATTTTCCCATTTGGAATCACCTCTTTCAGTATTGAACAAGAAGGATGTAAAGTTTGAATGGATGGAAGCATGTGATAATTCATTCTAGTAGTTGAAGAAGTATTTGAAAATTGCACCAATCTCGATCCTACCTAAGACAGTTGAGGAGTATATTGTGTTTTTTGATTCTTCTGGGATTGGTATTTCAGTAGTGTTAATTTAGGGAGATCTATTTGTGGTTTATGGGTCTTCATAGTTGGGGACACATGAAAAAAACTTCCCTCTACACAACCTTGAGTTATTTGTGGTTGTTTATGTCTTGAAGTGTTGGTGGCATTATCTGTTGGATGAAAATTTTACTATGTATATGGATCATAAGATCTTAAAGTGTATCTTTTCACAACGATACTTGAATCTACAATAGTGGAGATGGGTTGAGTATATGAAGTCATTTGAATTTGAGCTAGCATATATGACCAAGAAAGGAAACAGTTTTGTTGACGCTTTAAATAGTAAAACATAGAATCAAGTAGTTTAGGATTCTAGTGCTAAGTGGAAGATGATTACTTTACTAGCTAACATGAATGTTGTGGTTCACAAGAGCTAGGACCAGATGAATCTTGTATCAGTTTTAGTAGATTCTACACTTGTAATCTAGAATAAATATAGGCAGTATGAGGATCCATAATGTTTGACCTTTAGGGAGATCCATGAATGTGACGATTCACATTCAGACTGGACTATAGATGAGGATGATATAATCTATGTCAGGAATTGGTTTTTTATACTTATGAGTATGCAGTAGGATCTGATGCATGAATTTCATACCTCTAAGTGGGTATTATATCCAGGTGTGACCAAAATGTGCCATGACCTATGATGAAATTTTTGGCGGTTGGGCATGAAAAAGGAGATAGTAGGGTTTGGGACACAATGCTACACTTATCAATAGGTGAAGTCTGAGCATCAAAAACCTAGTGTTTTACTATAGTCATTTCCCATTATTGAATGGAAGTGGGGTGATGTTACTATGTACTTTGTGGTAGGTCTCCTGAGGATGACTCAGAAGAATGGTTATATTTGGGTGATTTTGGACCGGTTGACAAAGGTAGCAAATTTCTTACCTATATGGGAGACTTTCTTAGTGGAGTAGTTGTGATACTTTTATGATCAAGAGGTATTCCTTCTGCACAGGGTTCCATGAAGTATAGTTTTATATCATGACTCATGTTTTACTTATCTCTTATACAATATATTTTAAAAGGTTCTTGGTAAATAATTTATACTAAGTACCACATTCCACCCCCAAAAATATGGGAAGTTCTAATATACTATACAGGTGCTTGAGGATATGCTTCGGGCATGTGTTTTACGCTTTATTGGGTCTTGGAAAAGAACCTAGATTTTTTGGAGTTCACCAATAACAATCGTTATCAGGAAACTATTTAGATGGAACAAAATTAGGCTCTTTCATATATATCACCTTTATGTTGGATAAATGTAGGTGAGTCAAAGATGTTGGGACCAAGTCTCGTACAGGAGATGTCGGAGCAGATTTGGCTAATTCAAAAGAATATCACTATAGCTCAAGAAAGAAAATTTTTTATGATGATAGAAATCTATGACCCTTAGAGTTTACATAGAGTGATCATATTTTCCTTTTAGTGTCACCAATATTGGGTCACCACAATATATGTAGATAGGACAAGTCGGTGCCCAGGTTTATTGGAACATTTGAAAATATGGAGAGACTTAGGCTGGTGGAATACTGATTGGAACTTCCACATACATATAGTGCTATGCATGATGTTTTTCATGTGTCATATATTTGGTGGTATCACCTTTACCCTTCTCATGTGATCAATGTGGTTGATGTTGAGATTGAGACCAATGCGTACATTGAAGAGCATCTGATATGTGTGTTGGATCACAGTTGGAAAGTGTCACAAGGAAAGAACATTTTGGTAGTTCATATATTGTGGTGACATAGGCGTGTTCATGAGGAAACTTGGGAGAGATAAAAATATATTAGGGATCTGTGTCCCAATCTTTTTTACTCAAAATCTTTGAGATGATTAGGGGTACAGCTCAAGGATAAGCTGTTATAAGGTGGGGAGATTTTAAGACCATGACCTTTTCTAGAGATGTATTAAGCTCATGTATAGGTATTATTTTTCCTTTTTTTAGTATATTTTGTTTTGGTTTTATCTTGGGTGTGTTTGGGTGAAATTTTTTAATTTTCGAAGGAAGAGGGTTAGTACACGGTTGGCGCACAGTTTTTCCAAACCGTGCAAACCCAAATAGAGGGGATTCACCCAGCTAGTGCGTGGTTTTTCAAACCATGTTCCATCTTAGGAGTAACTGTGATACACCCCCATATGAGTCACATGGTTAGGGTTCATGGTTACGGGAAAAAGTACACCCCATATAGGAAATCATAAGTGTGGAATTTTAAACCCCTGAAAATTAGATTAAAAATACATAAACCCCATGAATTTACCCAAAAGTGACCCTAACTTGGACTTAAATAATTTATCTCATTTTTAGAGGATCTTTTATGGATTAAAAGGTCTTCCAAACTCCATTATTAATGATTAAAATCCCAAATTGAAGATTTTTACCTCTTTAGGAATGTAGTTTCTTCCTGATTAGATCTCTCTCTCTCTCTCTCTCTCGTAAACCTCTTCCAGATAAAAGATGAATATTTTATCTACTATTGTAAAGGGTTTAGATCTAGTTTTAATTCATATTTATTATTTTAATCTTAGATCTAGTGTTTGGATATATATCTTGTTCTTTGTAGTGATTGTGGTTATTTTTCTTTAAATTTTTTCTTTTTGTTGGGGAGAATTTGTCAATGATCTCAAGGTAGGTGGTCTCAATTCAATTCCAATAGTGTTTATTCCAATTATGTGTATTCAATTTTAGAATTCAATTTTTCATGTTTTCCAATTTAATCTTTAATTGATTAAATTGTTTGATTAATTAATTTAAGGAAACATGGAAATTGGAATACTTAATTATTTGATTAATTAATGGAATGTGTGAATGGGTAATTAATGGGAAATTGAGATTGTGAAATTGGATTAATTAATTAGATAATTAATTAATGGAATATATTTATTGTGAAATTGATGGGATATTGGGATAGTGTAAATTGGATTAATTAATTGATTGATTAATTAATGGTATATTGGGTTGTGGAATTAGACAAATTAACTGATAAATTAATTAATGGATTAAAGGGGTATATAGTTTAAATGGTGAGTTGGTCATTTTATACCATGTGAATAAAGTATTGAATCATGATTTTTTATAGTTGGAATGGTATATCAAAATGTGAAATGTGATAAGAGAGTTAATTTTGATTATCTTTTATTGATTTTATATATTTTACATATGTGTGATTGATGGATATACACGTGTCAGACATGGATTGAGGCTCTAAATACCCGTATGTGATTAATGAGGTCTGGGATAGGGAAAGATGTTCCAAATACCCATATGTGATAAATGAATAGTGGGATTGGGAATGAATCTATAAATACCCATATGAGATAGTGAGTATGGGATAGGGACTGAGGCTCCAAAAACCCATGTGACATTGAGGTGTGGGATAGGAACTGAGGCTCCAAATACCAACATGGTGTTATACATGATTCTCTATACCCATGAGTTGGCATTGGAGTATGGTTAAAATTTGTTGTTACATTAATTTATTTGAAATTATAAATGATAACCCTGGTTATGTGATCTGGTTCAGACTCTATCATGGTCCAAAGCAGATATTGATGGTTCAGGATTCCTAGAGAACTTGGTAATTTAAACAGTTAGTCAAATAATGATGAAATGTGATAATCGTTTACTTATGCATTGTACATTATTATTTATATATATTCATACAATGTTATTGAATATATATTTTTTATATGTTTTTGGTGGTGGCCTGGTGATTTGTACTCACACCTTACTCTATGTACCTAATCGGTACCCGAATATTTTTCATGGTTGCAAAACATAATAAGGAAAAAATTCAAATGTTAGATGTCTGAGTCAGGATGGAGAATGGATGAGGGAACCTAATGTGATTAAGGACCCACTTGGGAGTTGTTAGAGTCTTTTTTTTACTTTTCGTTTTTTGTATTGACACTTGATAAGTATTTGGCATGACATATCTACTATTTAGTTTTATATATTATATTTCATGTTTTAGTCATCATGTGAAACTGGTTTGGTTTGGTTATTGGTTATATTATTTTGTTATTGTTTATTTATTATTTTTTGTGCTATTTTGATAAAGAGTGAATAGTCTCCCTATGATCAATATTATACCCTCACTACAAGTCGGAAACTTCTGGCATACGGGGAGGTGTGCTTGAGGTCATGTAACTGACTGACTCGAGACATTGGTGTGTGGCACCTGGGTCAAGATGTTACAATGGTTTTATGAGTTTAAGTTTGATAATAGGTTCAAAGTCATGGATACCCCTTTTGATGTTTTAATTAATGGTATTTTAATTTGATTAATGACATTTTTTGAGACGTTTTATTGGGATAAGGGATATGTGACCCTTAGGTTAAACATAAAGTATTATCTGAGGAAGAATACACTTTTCATAAGTTTAAAGGTATTAATAACCTTCATGGTTTATATGATCTTTGGTGATTAAGATTATTTTTAACAATAATAATCATATTTTTGGGGATTTTATAATAATTATATTAATATTCTTTTAGTAAAAAGGACAACATGTCACATCTAACACGGTCGCAGGGCTTGAACCCATAACCGAAGGGTGATAAGGGTACAAGGACTACCACTAGCCTATATGATTTCTTGGTTAGTATGACATTTATTTTATTTAAATGAAGTGATAGATAAAGATTAATTTGATTTTGGGAACATATATTTTATCATATAGATAACCATGGATTGAAAAGTTAATTAGTGAGTAGGTTATTAATATTATTTTGGAACAAGTTCACTATTTTGAGAACCTTATATGATTAAGGTAAATAGAACATTATGTGATTTTATTTGAGTAATAAAAGTTTAATTATCTTCTGAAAGAATTTATGATTTTAATATAGATGTATGGTGATTTAGTTTATTCATGGAAATGATTAGCATATCTTGTGAATTATATGATTTTTACATATACATTTTTGGTATGAGACATTAAGAGTGATTGATGTTATTTGGAGATAAATATTAAATTTATATTGGAAGAATATGTGGCCAAATATTTCAGATTTTTGTGTTTTAAATTTTTACACACATATTTTAGAGGATTATTAAGGTTAACTTTTTATGGGATGGTTTAAGATTAATTTTGGGTGTTATTTTTGAGGTTTTAGAGACTAATGTATTATATTTATCCAGATTGGATATATTGTGCTAACCATTTTGGTTTGATGATAACTATAGATATAAGAAATGACTTATCATTCTTTTATGGATCTTATAATCTAATAAAAGTTAATTTTAGTGATTGGATCATGAAAAATTCATCTCAAATATTCATTTCTTGGAGTAATAAATGAAGTATAAATTGAACGAAGCACAACCAAAGTATGAAATTGTGCTTATGGAATAGAAATAAATCAATCAAGTATATTTTCTAATGATCACTATATTGATAGTAAAATAATCAATTAACATTACTAAAACGATCTTGAAAAATAATGTTATATTTTTACCATCATTTCTAATGAATCAATGGTATTTTCACCCATCACATATTTATGGTTTTGTGGTTGTTAACTTTATCTTGTCCATATACTCTATCAATTTTAATTTGTACTTGGGTGTTAGTTTTCTCCTAGATGCCCATAATTTTACTTCCCACTAACATTCTCCTATTTTTAAATCTAGTTTTTTGTTATTCCATATGTCCTTCATACTAAACTTTCCCTCTTTTTATGAGGACTTTTTATTTACCCTTTTTATGATGAAGGTTTTCCATAAAGGAATTTTCAAATTTAAAACCCTTTACTACCAAGAACAATTTCGAACTTTAAGGATTCAATTTGGTAAAGTGAAGATAATATAACACTCTCATATTTTATAATATATTTATCTTTAAATAAATTTTACTTCTTTGATATCATGTGAAACACACAACACTAAATTTTAACGAACCACGCTATACAATTAAAATATTATTAATTAAACATGATCGTTTTAACACAGACATTAAATTTGGTACTTCTAATAGGAATAAACACATTATGAAATATATATAATTTTTTTTATTAATTATTATATAATAAGTACCCATTGTTTTATTAAAGTCATTTTATGCATCAAAAATTCATTTTCTTAAAATTTGATTTTTATTGCATTTTATGTGTCCAACTTATAATTAATTTCAACCAATTTTAGTTTTTATTTTAGAAAATTAAATAAATTTTATATATCATCATTTAAAAATTTACTTAGTGTGAAATTTTGGGATTTTTTTAAAAATATTGATTTTTAGTGAATAATGAAAAATATTGATTTTTGTAAAACTACCACTTATTTTCATTAAAAATCCCTATAATATGTTAAATTTTATCATAAATTAATATAAGTTTCCTTTATTTATAAATAATATAATTAATTACATATTAATCAACACTATATATGATCTATGTATAAAAATACTTTTAGACTTAAAATGAAGTTTTTTTCAGAAAATAATTTTTTATCGCACTTTGCGAGATAATTGTATAATGAATTTATACCAATTTTAGTGATCAAATTTGGTAAAATTTATTCAATATTTATAATCAAAAATTAATATTATTTAATAAGATCAACTTAATTTTTTGTCATAGTGAATTGTAAAAATAAAAAAAAATCACTATGGTAAAAGTGTAAATCAGGTTAACCTAGGTTAAAACTAAGTGATAAGGCTACCATTTATCATCTTAAATAAAATTGAATTAATTTATTTATATAATTATAATATTAATATTTAAATTTAATTTTTTAAAATTCACCAATATAATAATATAAGCAATGAAGAATAAAAAATGTTACTCTCTTACTTTTAAAAAACTTTTATGTATTCACATAGGGAAAAAAGAAATATTTGAATTAATATTAATGAATATTTTTAGAATAATGAAATTATTTTCATTAAATTTATTCATTTATAGTTTTTATTAATTAAATAATTACCTTAAATTCTTGTGTAGCACTGACATAGTATTTATTCAATTATTAGAAAAATAAATTAAATGATTTTAAAAATATCACAAGTAACATAAATTGAATTAATTATTATCTCACATGAATTTTTTAGAAAAATATATCATTTTATTGGTTTATTAAATTATTAAATTTTAATTCAATTATTTTCATTCAGTTTTCAGTGTCAAATTAAATGAATAGTTCCAAAAATGACATTAAAGATATTTTATAATAAATAATATTTTATAAAATTATTTACAATTACTAAAAACATATATTCAACCAAGTGATTGGTATATGGTTTAAAATATAAACCTTAGTCCATTTATTTTATAATTATCCTTTTATAGTAACTTTCTTGACCCCTAAAAAGTAAAAACTTTATTATTGCAATAATTGTAAAAAAGGGTTAATGCGGGTTAAAATAAAAATATAAAGGAAAAAACTAATATAAACATGCCAAAATTTGATTTTATGATATTATTTTAACCCATAATCATCCTATATTCTAATTATATTAGTTCTGAGCCTTTTTTCATTGAAAATTAATTTTTATTAATTTAATATTTTAAGAAATTCTAAAAGTACTCCTCCCTTCACTTATAAAAGGGAACCTCTTATCCTATTTTAGTCACACATAAAAGAATTATGGTTTGTAAAAACCCTTCCCAAATACCTTCTTTAATTTTTTTAACATTTTCTAGAGTCCTTTTTTGGTTATAAGACCCTCTTAATCTGGGTTTTGGGGTAAACCTAAAGAGGATGTCTGAAGAATAGGAATCATTCTTAGCCGAGCATTTTGTTTAATTTCTTCTTTCACATCCTTAAAAAAATTCATCTATGATTAAATAATAAAACCATTAGATATTATATAATTATATTTTATTATGTTAATTTAATAACCTATATTCATCTCCTCTTCTATCAAATGGGAAATGAAATTGCCGTTCATGTGTATGGTGGACTACCGCCTCACGAACTGATGTAATTTGTTTTCCATCACCACTTCTTAAAGATATATATAATGATGGATATAAAGTATTTATATTAAATTTATGACATAATTATACTTCTAAAATTATAATATCACGTATATCATCCTCCCTTCTAATCTTCTAGGAAATGATAATGTTTCTCGTGCGTACGTGTGGACTACTGCCTCCACAAAGCGATGTGTTTCACTTTTCATTTCTGATTTACATGGATGGTAATAAGGATAGATTTAATGAATATATATTATATATATGATATAATAATTATTGTTTAAATCTGAATTAATATTTACCTTTATTTCATTCCATCCTTCAAAAATTGAAAATTGCATTCATGCATACGTATGACTTACCATCTCCATGAACAGTGTAATTCATTTTTATATCTAGACCCTTCCTAGATAACACTAATTATATATATAATTAATATATATTATATTTATATAATGATAAAAATTATGTAGATTATGGAACCATGATCAGAGTAAAAGGATCAGAACTACCTAATTGACTCTCTCATGAAAAACAAAACAGTTAACACCGAGAAACGATAATTTTAATAAGTAATTATTAAAAAATGGATATTTTAATATTATGAGTGGATAATTTATGATATTATAAGTATATAAATGAATCTATTATAGAATTATAATATATTTAGATTTATTATATGGTATGTTAGAGTACTTTAGAATCAAATGGAACTCATAGTAAGGGATTTTCATACCACTTTTATTTTGATGAGACACATGTCATATTCACCACATGTTTATTTTATATACTGTATATAATGCCCATTAATTTATTTTATGATTATTCTTATGAAAATTATTTGGATTTACATATTCATCTAGGTTTATTTCTTTCATGGGGATTATGATTCAAAAGTTACCAAAGTGGAAAGGGATTTATGTTTCAATCCTATTTTTAATTAGGAAGAAATTATATGATCCTTATCTAATAAAACACTTTAGTTTTTATTTTCTTTTGAATATTTATTTAGAATAGATGTTTTTATTTCATTTCAAACAATTTAAGTACTCAAGGGACTAAAATAATTTTTTTAATGAAAGTGGACTTTATTTCTCTATTCAGTTGGGGAAATTTTTCTTCTATGTCCATGTTTTCTATAAAATGTTTTCAAAAATAATTTTAATATTTTCCTATGATTTTTTAAATTCATTTTATAAATGATTGAATTATAAAAAAATTAAAGGAATCTACTTTTTATTTTCTTAAAGAGGTACTTTTTTACTTTTTACCAAAAATATTAAAGCAATCTTTGTTTTAGCATATATGGAATGAATGGAATTTCCAACCATCATGAAAAATAAATGCTTTGAATATTCCTTTAAAAATTTACATGGTTCGTTTCAATTAAATATTTTTCCATGTTATATTGGAAATTTTTATATTTTAAATAAGGTATTTCAAAATTAAAAGATAATTTTCCTCAAGAAATATTCTTGTGATTCATTTAAAGTAATTTTCGTATATGATAATATCATTTGATTTTAATTATGTTTTATTAGTTATATAAACCAATGATACCATACTTTTTTTTTATCTTGATGTTTTAAGATTATGATGATGAAATATTTATGAAACCCATTTATTTTCCATGTGTTATTCTATGCTAAAATTATGAAATTTTTATGAAACCTATTTTCTTTTCATGGGTTATGATATGATGTTATGATGGATGTTTTATAATATTGTGGCATGAGTATATATATTTTTTATTATGTTACAGATGGGCCTAAAACTATATATATCTCTAATGCATTGGGTAAATTTTTATATCTCATGAGATAACTATGGGAAACAAGCCAATATGCTTGATCCACTATGGGAAACAAGTTGATGTTCTTGATCCACTATGGGGAACAAATCGATGGGCTTAATACACTATGATAAATTGGTGATGATTCCTGATCCATTAGGATATGGGAAACATGTTTTTATTCCTGATCCATTATGATTTTATGGTCCTGATAGTTAACCATGACATATGAAATATTTTCCATACTTATGATGGTTCCACACTTATATGATATGAACTTATGGTTCTTGATTGATTTATAATGATTTACCACTCTTATGATTCATGCCTTTTGAAATGATAATGTTTTATGCCATGAATCTTGTTTACAATCCATGATATATTGGGTATAAAATTTGTAAGTTATATTCATAATCTCTTATAATTATTTTTATCTTATGATTTTTTATGATCATTAATTGATATCTCTCATGTTTACCATTACTGTGAATATGTGATCACCCTTTATTTTTGTCATTTTCCTAGTTTATGAAGAAAGGTTTTATGTATGGTATGTCTATAAAGATTACTAAATGGGAAGATATTTTTGGGAGATTTTGAATATTTTTCATGAAATAAGAAGATTGTGTATCTAGTCTCTAAAGACACAAAACCTTTCTGGTCCACGGAGGTCTATTTATGAAATGTATTGAATATTTATCTAAAAATATATAATATTTATGTATTAAAATTTGGGGTATATATACAACCTGAAAATTTATTGATATGAAAATTTCAAACAAAGGCCCCTAGAAAATCTCAAGATCAGAACCCAAATCGATGATCTCATTTTTTTAATATGAATTTATAGTGTTCTATTGGACATGAAACTTAGCCTAATTGGTAAGGACTCCTTAAGTGCATCTAGGTGACCCGGGATCAAATCTAGGTGGAGGATAATTTTCCAGGTACTGTAGCAGTAGTGTAGCAGGAACTGTGTAGGACTGTAGCAGGTACTGTAGCGGGAACTGTAGCAGGCATTGTTTGGCACTATAGCAGCCAGGAATATTCCTTGTTTGGTCCTTCGGGCCACCGATTTGGTCCTTGAGTACTTTAATGCCTTCGGGCCACCTAGGACTTCATGTTAGTAAGGCCTTCAGTCAACCTCAAGGCCTTCGGGCCACCTTAAGTGCAGATGAAAACTAGACAACCTATAAGGAACAAGCTTCAGAAGGAGGATGAGGAAGGAGATTTAACCATAGTAGAAGCTAAACAGAATGCAAGAATGAGAGGGTATGGCACATTCCATCTAGAAAAGACTATACATGCATGGGAAAGACTAGCCTAATAGCCATGTGAAGGTGGAGATCTAATTTCCCGATGAAGATGCTGGGGAGGAGAAGTTCTAAGTAGTTACTTTGGGTTGTATGTAATGTTTGAATCCTACAAGCAATGAATTCCTCTAAGGCCTACGGGCCATGTAATATTTATGCCTACGAGCCTTGTAAGGGTTCCACCTCACCCCTTGAAAGGTGGATTATCAAAAATCAATAAAAAATGAAGGCCTTTGGGCCATTGGAAGTGGTAATTTATAGTGCTTCGTCAAGAAAAAACTTTCAACATATTTCTTGGAATACTATGCCTCCATATGTACATAGCAGTTCCATCATCATATCATTAATTTCCTAAGTACTTTTTTAAAAGGTGTGTTGGATCATTGTATGGAAAAATTCCCCCTTTGAGTCATGTGAATCTAAATATATATAAATAGGGTTCTATATGGGGAGGGGAATCAACCAATAGTAAATATTTTTATCTGAATTACTGCCCTGAATAGTATGGAAGTTTCTCATATCAATCCATAGAGTGAACTTAGGAAAGACTATATGTTTCCCATCAACCAAATTGAGGTAACAACTTTTGATCTGTGTATTCATAGGGTTGTACAAATCTCATTTGAAAATAAACCAAATAAACCAATCATTTTCCTTTTATATATTGGTCATGAAAATTTCCATTTTGAGAAAATTATACCAAGGAAAGAAAAGGTCATTACACAGTCCATATATATAAACTTGGACCCTAATAATATTAACTGTTATCCAGGTTTGACTAATCTTTAGTCAACATAGCCAAGGCTCTTTGTCAAACTGGATGTGAATCCTAGGATAAGAAGAATAGCACAGGGTTTTGTTACACTTTCTTCCATCCTCATGGTATCAGTTACATCAAATAGGTCCAAGCATTTGGAATAAGGATTTCATTCCAACAAAAATAAGGATTCCCCTATATTATCTACTAGATCTCAAAATTCCCATCCATCTTTCATTTCTAATAATAGTATGGAAGAAGAATATGAAAAATAATATCTTAGGTATTCCCCTCTGGAATTTTAGAAATGTGTTTCAACCACTTTTAACAAAATCAAATAGATTAATTTAGGTACAGAGGAAGATCTACAACCTATATTGATAAGAACCTCCATGAAACCTGAGGAATAGAGAAAGTACATATCTTCTTGAAATAGTGTGAGGATGTATTTTCTTGTAAATATATTAAAATTCCCATATTGGGTCCTGATTTAGAAACCCATTATTTAGGTTTTCTAGAAAATCACTATGGTTATAAACAGGCATCTTCAAGAATCAATCTAGTCCATAATAATAAGGTGGAAGTTGAATTTGAAAAAATCATCAAATATAACTTCATTAGAGAAGTTCAATACTCAAAATGTCATTCCAACTTTATTCCCTTCAAGAAAAAGAATTGGAAATCATGGTATGGATTGGCTTCATGGATCTTAACCACCACTATCTGGTGAATAATTTCCTAGCCCCAATTATGGAACTATTGATTAATGAAATTATCATCTTTTGGGAACATTTCTTTATAGATGGGTACTCAGGTTATAACCAGGCCTAGATGGGTTCAAATGATGAGGATGACACTACCTTCAGGGAACTCCAAGGGGTATATTTTTATTCCAATTAATTTAATTTGGATTGATGAACATAGATGATACATATCAACCTTCTATTCACCATTTCTTTAATCACATCCCAGGTAATATCATGGAGTGTTATTTGGATTATTTAGTAGTAAATTACAAACAACTATGTGATCATCTTAGTGATATTTAGATAGTTTTCAACAAACTATGACAACACGGCTTGAAGATAACCCACCTAAAGTGTGATTTTAGGGTAACATCTGGTAAATTTCTCATATTTTTGGTATTCTATCATAGTATTTAATTCAACCCCAAAAATACCAAGTTGGTCCTCAATATTCCACCTCCTAGAAATCATAAAGAGTTTAGGTGACTCTAGGTATGATTTTCATATATGATGTTCTTCATAGTCTATCTTTCTAGAAAGTTTTTCCTATCATAAATAAAATTAAGAAATTGGAAACATATCATTGGGATGAAAATTTTTAGAAATAATTTGATGATATCAAGAATTGTCTCATGAATCCATCAGTCTTGATGCCCCCTATGGAATGGAAGTAACTCATCCTCTGTGTGAAACATTGGATCATTCAATCAAAACCCTTCTTTCTAATAATAATGATTCTAAAATGGTGAATAGAATCTATCTTATAAGAATCATGGTGTACATTGAGACCTGATACTCTGATATCCAAATAAACTGCCTAGCATTGATCTTCATAGTGTGAAAGGTAAAACACTACTTTCAACACCAGGAAGTCCACCTAATATCCTTTTTAGATCCTCTCAAATATATCCTCATTCAACTAATTCTAAATATAGATATGGAATTATGGGGTTTCATTATATATATTTAAAAATCTATTTTGTGTCTTAGAAGGTAGTCAATGGGTAGGAGCTAACTGATTTTGTCATTTTTCACCCCATCCTGAAGAAATCATCAATGGATACATATCTTCTTAGTTAAGAATTTTTCTCTATCCATGAAACATCCAAGACATGGTAAATGTATTTTGATAGTTCCTTAATGAGATTAATAGAAATAAGGATAGATAATATAAATATCAATAGAGTTGTATTAGAGATTTTTCTCCTCTCCAATAAAGATGGGTTTTCCTTACTCTGTCTTGTTATCAAAAGGATGTGCCAACAATAAGGAAGAATACTAGTCCCTCATTAAAAGCATTAAATTGGACTTGAACATACCAAGGGATAGATTTAATATTGAAGGTTATTTGGGTTTTTTATCAAGTAAATCAATGGTGAAAAGACCATCAAGAAGGAGGTGTTGATTCCATTTCTTGATTATGTACAAGGGTTGATGATTGAGTTCCCCTCGGATCTAACAATGTCTTACATACCACATTCACAAAATTCCCAAGTATATGTACTGTATAATACAGATATATCCTTGGAAGATAAAAATCAAGATGAAATAGTAATTTATATCGTAAATTACTTGTTGGTCTCTCTATTCATTAGCAATGACATGGAATAAATCAATGAGTTAGACAATACCCTTGATCAAGGAGATTATTTACATTCAATAAGTGATTCCATAATTAGATGGATGTATCCTATAATATACTACCTCCAAAATGGAATTCATCCAACATATCAAGCCAAGAAAGAATAAATCCTTTGATAGAGAGAAAATTTTATCCTCTATGATGGTCTGATTTCTTAGAATATTTAATAAAAATGAGCCTTTGATAAATTCATCCTCAAATGTATTAAATTTCATGACCTGTCCCCTGAGGCCCGTATCGTGACTACCCGAAGACTTCCTTCCATAGTCCAGGGGCTGGCGACTAGCACCAAAGGCGTAAATCCCTAAACTGGGAAGGAATTTCCTTTATAATTGAAACACACACAATAGAGTATGAGCTGGAAGTAAAACACTAAACAAAGATATATACAAAAGAGTGCTGAAAAGTAAAGGGGGCTGAAAATACAATCCCAATAGGAAAGTACAAGTACAACTGAAAGAAATTACGACTGAAGAAAAGTAAAGCAGCTACTAGGTCATCCTCTGGGGTTCATACCTGAAGGGTATGTACAGATGGTCTCCTCAGCACTTAACGTCTATCCATCCACTCCGTGTACCGTCACGCTGAGTGTTCCACCTCCAGGTACCGTCCAGTCCTGCTACTCTCTGCCTCAGTCATCATTGTTCGTCATCTGCAACCAACACAATGAGGTACGGGCATAGCCCGTGCAGGGGTGAGTATAACGATACTCAGTAGGGACCCCGAGACCCTCAAGGTCTCACAAAATCCAACAAGGATAAACCAAAAAGTATGGATTCAACTGATAACCATTACTTTGGTATATGCCCATACATATACCTAAGTTATCTAGTAACTCATCTCAATCATGAAGAAAACTCAAAATTCATTGACTCAGCACAAACCGGGATTTTATTCTAGGGATAGAATCAATTTGCATCCTCGTTCACACAGTAGGAACATCAGGTGATGGTTTACTACTCCTCTAACGAGTATAGTGGGCCTGCCACATCACACTGAGGCTCTTCCCACTATCCTGGACTATTGTGGTACTCCTCCTGTCTAGTACCATGGATCTGCTGCGCTCACACAGAGGTTCTCCCCCCTGTAGGTATGTCGCTCTCACACAGAGGCGCTCCCCCTCTTAGTTTGATGAGGTACTCCTCCTATCGAGTACCATGGGTCTGCTGTATCACACAGAAGCGCTCCCCACATTGGGTCTTCCGCGTCACACAGAGTTACTCCCAACTCGACTAGTCGAAACACTCTGAGTCGAAAGGTCAGTAGTCATCAGGTCTCAGCCATCTACTGGGTCTCTGTACAGGCTCTCTCATCTCTGGGAGGATCCTCTCCATGATCTACTGGTCGATACTCCAGCTGTCACGAAGTCCCGTGTAGAAGTATCTCAAAGGTCCTCCTTGTCATAGGGGTCTCAACGCAACAGACGGCGCGTCAATCAGATACCCGGTCTGTGAGTTATTGGTATTTCTGTCCCAGGGGCCCTGCTAGATTTTAGGTTCAATCCAACCGGACCATACTTCAACTGTGTCCAAACCCCAAGTGGGGTATTCCAAAAGAACCTTCTCACTCCAAGAATTCTGTCGCCCCAGACGGTTCGTCGTTCGGACACCCGTAGCCCAAGATGTGTGTGAAAAGGTGTATTCGGGTCAACAGGTTCGGACTGGGGTCTGACCCGGTCCGTGGGTCCGACCCAGCCCGAGGGGACAGCCCAGCATGAGGGGGCGGCCCAGCATCCCACATGGCCAGGCTGGTGGCCCGCGTGGCATGTTGGCGGCCCGCGTGTCCAGCTGGCAGCCCGCATGGCTTGGCTGCCCAAAGGCTGGCAGCGCCCAGCAGGGCCTGCCCTAGCCGCGTCCAGGGGGAGGCGCCTGCTCCCTGGAATCTTGAACGGTTAAACCGTTCAGGTGGAACCAAACCGGCGCCAGGTGGCGCCGGTCCAGCTTAGGTAGGACCCAACGGTGTCCTGCTTCTCCCAGCTGGCCGAGCGGCCAGCTGCTCCGCACTGCCAGCGACCGGCCCATCATCGGCCACTTTTTCTCCTCCGTCGTGGCCAGTCCTGGCCGCAGCTCTCCTCCACTTCACGGCGCGTCGACATCGCGCCCATCCGTCGTGGCCCGGCCTGGCCGCGACCCCCTTCTCCTCCACGCGGTGCGACGACGCCACGCCCTTCCATCGCGGCCCAGCCTAGCCGCAGCCCCCTTTCATCCGCGCGGCATGACAGTGTTGTGCCCTTCCGACAACCCGGCGGCCTTGCGCCACCGGTTTCTTCATGGCTGGCCCGCCGCCAGTCTTTGTTGCTCCACTGTGGTCCACTCTTCCAGCGGTGCCGTTGCGCTGTAGCCATCGTCAACAGACAAGGGGAAATGAAGGGGGAGGGTTCGGGTTGTGTTCGTGCGGCCCGAGCCCCCATGTTATGGTGATATCAATAGTTCTCAATGATCACAACTAACGATGAAGAACGGAGGGTAAAACTAAATCATAAAACAACCCCTACCTAGTTTGTCGATCGTTGATGGTGGAAGGAGATTTCGGAGAAGACGAAGTCGAAGACGACGACGTCGGTGTTCTTTGTGGGTGACGGTTTTGTCCCTCGACTGAAGGTTCTTCATTGGCAGAAGAAGTGTCTTTCATCCTTCGATGATCATTCTTCGTTGGAGCATTAATTCCTCCTTGGAGTTCTATCTCCAAGGGCTCCTCCTCTCCTTAATTCTCGCTTCCAACAAAAAGTATGATGCCAACCCCAAATGAAATAATATATTATCTATTATTTAACGGTTGGCATGAATTCAAATGGAGAGTTAATTAAATAGGGGCACCACTTAATTAAATCTTGTGTGTAGGCACAATTTAATTAAGTGAGATCAAGAGGTTTCATGGGTGGTGGCTCCATAAATGGGGAGTTCAAGGGGTTACAAGCCCGGGTGGTCCCCATCGAAAATATCCTCCCAAGGGAGGTTATGTACGGGTGGGCCCCACCACCATAACCTCTCATGGTAGGTTATGGTGTGGTGGCCCCCACCTCTAACCACCTCTTGGAGGTTTTAACCACCAAATAAATAAAAATAAGCAGTCACTTTATTTTTATTTAATTTTATTAAAAACCCAAAATCTAGCATCCATTATCGAACAACTGTTATCAGGGTGAAAGTCTTCTTAAGAGAATATCGGCGTTGTGAGTTCAACGGTGCCCTCATATTTCAATTCCGAGCACCGGTTCAAAAGTTATAAAATCCCGCTCGTATGTTTACTGAACGTACCCGAACAAAACATCATAAATTGATTCCGGGCACACTGGGCATCGGAATCAAGCACCGTAAATTTCTACGGACTCGTAAAATTCCCAAGTATTTAAGAAAAAAAATTCCACAGAATTTATGGGTCATTACATTCTCCCCACCTTAGGTATTTACATCCCCGTAAGCTATAACTCGAACTATGGAAACAAATGGGGGTATTGAGCACACATCTAAGCTTTCCGCTCCCATGTGCTCTCCTGGAGGTTCCCGTGCTGCCAGCGAATGTGCACCAGGGGTATCGACCGTCCACACAGAACCCGCTCCTGTTGATCCTCAATATACACTAGAACTTCCGTGAAATTCTCCCCATCATAGATGGCCAGCTCTCCATGGTCGATGATGTGGGAAGGGTCATGCACGTATCTCCTCAACTGAGATATGTGGAAGACATCGTACACCCGGTGCAACTGAGGTGGAAGAGCTAAGAGGTAATCCACCTCGCCTACTCTTATAAGGACCTGGAGAGGTCTGATGAATCGTGGAGATAACTTGATGCCTCGGCCAAATATTCTTCGACCTCGTCGAGGTGAGACCCGTAGGAAGACGTGGTCGCCATCCTTGAACTCCAGAGGTCTCTGTCTCCTGTCAGCATACGAATTATGGCTACTCTGTGCAGTCTTCATCTACTCCTGGATGATCTGCACCTTCTCCGTGGTAGCCCATACCATCTCTGGTCCCACTAGTGCTGACTCCCCTGGGTCTATCCAGCACAGTGGAGATCTATAAGGTTGACCATACAAGGCCTCAAAAGGTGTCATACCGATGGTGGAGTGATAGTTGTTATTGTAGGAAAACTCTACCAATGGTTAGTGATCCTCCCAGCTGCGACCAAATTCGAGGACATAAGCATGGAGAATTCCCTCAAGGGTCTGGAAGGTCTGCTCGGTCTGACCATCTGACTGAGGATGGAAGGTGGTGCTCAAGCGAAGATGTGTCCCGAAAGCCTCTTGCAACCACTTCTATAGTCGGGAAGTAAACTGTGTGTCACAGTTGGAGACAATAGAAAATGTTACTCCATGTAAATGAAAAACCTCCTACACATAGAGGCATCCCAAGCTCTCTATTGAGCCCTGCTCTCGGATCGGTAGGAAGTGGGCCGACTTGGTGAGTCGATCGACGATCACCCAAATTGATTCATGACTCCTTGATGTACATAGAAGACCCGTCACGAAGTCCATGGATATCCCATCCCACTTACACTTTAGGACCTCTAAGGGCTGAACCAAGCCCGCTGGTACCTGGTGCTCCGTCTTCACTTGCTGACAAGTGAGGCATCGTGAGACAAACTCAGCTACTGCCTTCTTCATACCTGGACATCAGTGCTGTTGTTTGAGGTCCTGGTACATCTCCGCCACTCCTAGATTTACCGCAAGAGGGGAAGTGTGTAACTCCCTCAACACTTCCTCCTAAAGTGACACTGGCACCACAGTACATCCTCTGTAGAGGATGACATGCTCCCCACATTCATAAAATCCATCTGGTGTCTACCTTATGGATAACTGAACATGTCGTGTCTCGCAGTCAGCATCCCCATGCTGCGCCTCCCTGAATCACTAAAGAAGTGGAGGAGTGACTGTAAGAGACTGAAGGAAGGCCGATCCATCTCTATCCACAAAGGATATATGTAAGGCAGCTAGCTGCTTTGTCGCCTCTCCTAGCAGATGTATACCAGATCTCCTACTAAGAGCATCTGCAACAACGTTCCCCTTCCCAAGAGTATAGACTATCTCAAAGTCATAGTCCTGGAGGAACTCAATCCAACATCGTTGTCTTAGGTCCAGGTCCTTCTAAGAGAAGCTATACCTGAGACTCTTGTGATTATAGTACACAGTGAAACGTTCTCCCATAAGATAGTGTCGCCACATCTTCTAGGTGAAGACAACTGATACTAACTCCAGGTCATGGGTAGCGTAGTTCTTCCCATGCTGTCTCAGCTGTTGAGAACCATATGCAATCACAGCTCACTCCTGCATCAGGACACACCCAAGTCTGGTCCCTAATGCGTCAAAGTAAACTACGTACCCTACGCCCTCCTCTAGAAGCCTCAAGATAGGGGCACTAGTCAGCCTCTACCTCAGCTCCTGAAAGCTATGATGGCATCTCGCCGACCACACGAAGGGTTTCTCCTTCATCATCAAGGCTGATAGTGGGGCTGTAACTTTGTAGAAGTCTAGAACGAATCTATGGTAGTATCCTGACAAGCCTAAGAAACTCCGTACCTCCGTCACACTCTTGGGTGGCTCCCAAGCAAGAACTACCTCGATCTTCGCTGGATCCACTACAACTCCAGCCTTCGAGATGACATGTCCCAAGAATTGAACCTCTCTAATCCAAAACTAGAACTTCGAGAGCTTACCATAAAGATGGTGCTCTCAGAGTGTGTCCAGTACTACTGGTAAATGGTAGTCATGCTCCTCCTCAGTAGTCGAGTAAATCATTATTTCGTCAATTAAGACCACGACAAAGCGATCGAGGTAAGGCTGGAAGATCATGTTCATGAGACACATGAAAACTGATGGAGCATTGGTTACACTGAAGGGAATAACCAAGAACTCATAGTGGTCGTACCGACACCTGAAGGCCGTCTTTTGCACATCCTCGTCTCAAACTCTGAGCTGGTGATAGCTTGATCTGAGTTCTATCTTCGAGAACCACCGTGATCCCTTGAGCTGATCAAAGAGGTCGTCAATCCTCAAGAGTGGGTACTTGTTCTTCACGGTCACCTGGTTTAGGTGATGGTAGTCGACACAAATCATCAATCTCCTATACTCCTTCTTGGTAAACAGAATCAGGGCTTCCCAGGGAGAAACATTGGGCCAGATGAATCCCTTCCCCTATAAGTCCTCCAGCTGTACCCACAGCTCGCGAAGCTCAGCATGAGCCATCCAATATGATGGTATAGATACCGGTGTCATTCTGGGGTACAGGTCGGTGTAGAAGTCAACCTCTCTGAGAGGAGTTAGTACTGGGACGTCCTCCTGGAAAACATCTGTGTGCTGGTCCACCACTACAGGATAAGTCAGAATCTCCATATCAACAGCTCTGAGGGTAAGGAAATCCAACTGGTGAGTGATCGGTTGCACCCTCCCATGAGTAGGTCTGTTCTGTGCTGCAAAGGTTCCCTTCTTGCCGGTGAAGGTAAACCTGGTCCCATCCGTGTGGACACACCTCACTTTTTTCCTAATACATTCAATCTAAGCATGGACTGTAGATAATCGGTCCATACCCATGATGATGTCGTAAGGCCTCGACGCCACTACGTGTCACGACTCGTCCTCGGGGCCCATGCCGTGACTACCCCAATCCCGCCTTCCATAGGCCAGGAGTTGGCGACTAGTACCTAAGGCGTAAATCCCGATAAATGGGAAGGTATTGCCTTTATTTAAGTAAACAAACACAACAAAGTATGTAAGCTGAAGTAAACACAAAGTACACTGAGTACAAAAGTAAGTACTGAAGAGTAAATGGGCCAGTATACAAACTCAACTGAAAGTACAGTATAACTAAAAACAAGATACATCAGCTGTAAAGTAAGCATCCACCAACGAGTTATCCTCCGGATATCCCACCTGAAGGGTGGGTACAGATGGTCTCCTCAGCTCCTCGGGTCCGGTCGTCTGCTACGTGTACGTCCCGTCTAGTGGTCCACGTCCAGGTATTGTCCAGCTCCTCAAGCCTCCACCTCGATCAGTGCAGCCTATCATCTTCATCCAACACAACATAGTGCATTCAAAGCTCGTGCAGGGGTGAGTATACGATACTCAGTAGGGACCCCAAGACCCCCTAAGGTCTCCTAGAATCCACAAAGGATAAACCACAAAGGAAAGGAACAAACACAAAGAATCAACTAACCCTACTTAGGTATATGACCATACATATACCTAAGTCATCAATCTCAGTACGGATCCAACTTCTGAGCCCAAGAACAATCCAGTCCACACAAAAAATAAGTCAATCATACCCAAATAATTATTGAAAGTCAAGACTCATCTCACATAGGTATACTACTCACGAAGAGGGGTGGAGATGTTTAGATGTAGCCTCTGAATCATCTCCTCTGCCGAACCCATGTAGGATCCAAGTACAGAAGTCATCGCTGATAAACCCACGTAGGATCCAAGTACAGTAACCATCACTGCCTAACCCACGTAGCATCCAAGTACAGTCGTCATCGCTGTCGAACCCATGTAGGATCCAAGTACAGTCATCATCGTTGCCGAACCCACATAGGATCTAAGTACAGTCATCATTGCTGCCAAACCCACGTAGGATCCAAGTATAGTCTTCATCGCTGCCAACCCCACGTAGGATCCAAGTACAGTCTTCATCGCTGCCGAACCAACATAGGATCCAAGTACAGTCGTCATCGTCGTCGCAGTCGCAGCCAGCTCTAGGGTTCCCACACATAGCATACTCGATTCCGGGAGGGTCAGCTCCACGAGTAAAAGGGGTCTATACATCAATTGTCATGAATTCTAGAGTTGATGTATCCCGAAGTTCCGTCTCGTCAAAAGGAACTCAACACGACAGACGGTGTATCAAACGGACGCCAGGTCTGAGAGATATTGGCTTTTTCGTTCTAGGGGCCCGGTTGGAAATATGCTCGTTCCAAACCCATTCGTTTACCAAATTTTTCCAAAACTCGCTTAGAGTATCACAAAAGGACTGTCTCATCTAAAGGGTCCCATTGCCACAGACGGTGCGTCGATCGGACGTGCGGTCTTTAAGTTATTCAAGTTTAAGTGAATAATGGGTCCGACCCGTTTAGCCCAGTGGACCCACGGGTCAGGTTAACCCAGTTTGATGGGTCCGACCCGACAGGGGTGTCAGACCGGCCGAAGGAAAACATAGCTCGGCCCGAAGGGAGCGTCCCGGCTTGAACCGAAGCGGCGCGGCCCGACCCGGTGGGGCTTGGCCCGGCCCGGTAGGGCGTGGCCCGGCCCAGCCTGGCGCGGCCCGACTGGCTCGGCCCAAAGGCTGAGCGGTTCTGAGGGGGGCGTGGCCCGGCCCAAAGTGGCGTGGCCCACACCAAAGCGGCGCGGCCCGGACCGGTGGGTCTTTGCCCGGCCAGGCAGGGCGTGGCCCGGCCTATCCTGGCGCGGCCCGGCCCAGCCTGGCGCGGCCCGACTGGCTCGGCCCAAAGGCTGAGCAGTTCTGAGGGGGGCACCCCCCCCCCCCCCCGGCTGTCCGAATAGCGGTGCCGCACTTCCCAAACCAGCCAGACTTCTGGACAAAGCGGCCCGCACGGCGGGCCGCGGGTTTCTTCAGCACGGCTCCCTCTTGGCATCGCGGTTCGGCTCCGCCCGGCCGGACGACGGGTCGATCGGTTCTTCTGCCGAAGCAGCCCGTGTAGCGGGCCGCAGTTCCTCCCGCACAACCGGCCTGACGGCGCCGTCTTCCTTTAACGTGTTCTTGGCATAACACGACGGGGTTGTGCCTCCTCCGCCTTTAGTTGCCGATTCTAATAATAATAAACAAGATCAAACATAGGGTCGTCAGTCCATGTTCGTTCGGCCCGCGCCCTCCGCGTAAGCGATAGAAATTGGCCAAGGTATTCACTTGAATACAATGAGAACGAGGGAGTAATTTATTTTAAATAAATTAATCAAACCCCCTACCTCAACAATTGATGACGAATGCTGGCGTCGCGGTAGATGGCGTCACGAGGTGAGGATTCCTAGACATCGACGGAGTGCGTCCTAGGAGGAATCGGCGTCTCCTCACTTGTTGCGAAGAAGAGAATGGGTCGTGCATCATCGTTCTTCGTGAAACCGGCATTCTTCATCAAATGAGATGTTGTTCTTTGTCAGAGGTTGGCGTTCTTTCAAAATCCCAAGAGCTCTTCTGATCTTCCTTAGCACAAAGAAAGTTCTCCCAAAATAAAATAATAGGCTCCTCCTATTATTTTATTACACATGCAATTTAACTTTCAAAATTCAAATCACCTCTTTAATTAAATGTGTTTTCCTTTCATTAATGAGAGGGAGAGGAAAGATCCTCATTAATTAATTGTGTTGGAATTTAATTAAAGAGAGGGAGAGGCAAGATCCTCATTAATTTGAGGGGTTGTCATGGATTAATGGAGTGAGGGAGGTGGAGAGATTGGTAATTAAAGGGGGTTTTCCAAATTAATGAGGGGGTTTAAGGAGTTTAGAGGAAAATAAATGGTTAGGGATCGTGTGGGACCCGCCTCTCTAACATCCACACTTGGGTAGTTAGGTGGTTGTGGGTCCCACCCTTAACTACCCATGGGAGGAATTAACCTCCTTAGATACATAATAAAATTATTCCAACAATTTTATTTACTTATTAATTAAACCCCAAAAATCAACTTCTCCTCCCGTGCAAACGCAACTACAGTAACGTTCCCCTTAAGCAATTATCGGCGTTGCGAGTTCATCTGTGCCCTCGGACTTCAATTCCGAGCACCGGTTCAAAAGATAGAAAAACCATCTTGTTCGTTGACTGAACGTACCTAAGCTAAACTTCAGAAATTGATTACGGGCACACCGGGCCTCAGAATCAAGTGTCTTCAAAAGCCACAGACTCATAAAATTCCAAAGTATTTAAGAATAAAATTTACTTAAAGTTTTTGGGTCTTTACATTACTCCCACCTCAGGGCCATGCGTCCCCGTAAAGCTATAACATAAACTAGGGAAAAAATGAGGGTACTGAGCACGCATCCGAGCCTCCCACTCCCACGTGCTCTCATGGAGCTTCCCGTGATTCCAATGAATGAGCACCAAAGGAATCGACCTTCCACATAGGACCCGCTCCTATCGATCCTCGATCTCCATTGGGACCTCCACAAATGTCGCCATGTCTTTAAATTCCAGCTCCCCATGATCAATGATGTGGGTCGGGTCATGCATGTATCTCCTCAACTAAGATACGTGGAAGACGTCGTGCACCCAGTGCAACTGAGGTGGAAGGGCTAGGCAGTAAGCCACCTCGCCTACCCTACTGAGGACTTGTAATGGTTTGATGAAGTGCAGAGATAACTTGTCGCCCTGGCCAAATCTCTGTAATCCACGTCGAGGTGAGACCCGTAAGAAAACATAGCCGCCATCCTCAAACTCCAGTGGTCTCCGTCTCCTATAAGCATAGGACTTCGTCTACTTTGTATAGTCCTCATCTTCTCCTGGATGATCTGCACCATCTCCGTCGTAACTTGAACCATCTCTGGTCCTACGAGTGCTGACTCCCCAGGTTCAGTCCAGTATAGAGGTGATCTGCAAGGTCGGTCGTACAGTGCCTCGTAATGTGCCATACTAATGGTGGAGTGGTAGTTGTTGTTGTACGCAAACTACACCAAGGGTAGGTGATCCTCCCAACTGTGACCAAAGTCAAGGACACATGCACAGAGCATGTCGTCAAGTATCTGAATGGTCCTCTCCGCCTGGCCATCCGTCTGAGGATGAAAGGTAGTGATCAAGCGTAGCTGCGTCCCAAAAGCCTCCTGCAACCCCTTCCAAAGCCGGGAAGTAAAGCGAGTGTCTCGATTAGATATGATAAACTATGGAACACTATTAAGCTGTACGATCTCCTGAATGTAGAGGCGTCCTAAGATCTCTACTAATCCTTGATCTTTGATCGGTAGGAAGTGGGCCGACTTGGTGAGTCGGTCTACGATCACCTAGATGGAGTCGTGTCCTCTGGAAGTATGTGGGAGTCCCGTCATGAAATCCATGGATATATAATCCCACTTCCACTCTGGAACCTCTAAGGGCTGTACTAAGCCTGCTGGTACCTGGTGCTCCGCCTTCACTTGCTGGAAAGTGAGGCATCGTGAAACAAACTCTACTACAGCCTTCTTCATACCCGGACACCAGTACTGTTGTCTGAGGTCCTGGTACATCTTCGCTACTCCAGGATGTACTGCTAGTGGGGAAGTGTGAAACTCCCTCAGCACTTCCTCCTGCAGTGCAACTGGTACCATGGTATGTCCCCTGAAGAGGATGACGTGCTCTCCTCCTTCAGAAAATCCATCAGGCGCCTGCCCTGTGGAAATCTGAGCACGTCACGTCTCACAGTCAACGTCCCCAAGTTATGCCTCCATGACCCGCTGAAGTATTGGAGGAGTGACTATGACGGACTGTAGAAAGGTCGCCCCATCTCTATCCACAAAGGGTATCTTCAATGTGGCTAACTGCTCTGTCGCCTCTCCAAGTAGTTGAATTCCCGATATCTTACTGAGAGAATAAGCTACTACGTTCCCCTTCCCAGAATTATAGAATATCTCAAAGTCATAGTCCTGGAGGAACTCGAGCCATCACCGCTATCTCAGGTTCAGGTCCTTCTGTGAGAATATTTACCTGAGACTCTGGTGGTCAGAGTAGACTGTAAAGTGCTCACCCATCAGATAGTGTCACCACATCTTCAGGGCAAAGATCACTATTGCTAACTCCAGTTCATGGGTAGCATAGTTATTCTCGTACTGCCTTAACTATCGTGAACCATAGGCAATCACGGCCAGCTCCTACATCAGGAAACACCCGAGTCCAGTCCCTGAAGCGTCGTAGTATACCATGTACCCAACACCCTCCTCCGGTAGCCTCAAGATGGAAGCACTGGTCAATCTCTGTCTCAACTCATGGAAGATCTTCTAGCATCTATCTGACCACATGAAGGGCTTCCCCTTCTTCATCAATGCTGAGAGCGGTGTAGAAACTCTGGAGAAGTCTGGCATAAATATCTAATAGTACCCAGCCAGACCTAGGAAACTCTTCACCTCCGTCATGCTCCTGGGTGGATCCCAAGAAAGTACTGCCTCAATCTTCGTAGGATCCACAGAAACTCCCGCCTCCGAGATGACGTGCCCCAAGAAGTGAACCTCTCGAATCTAGAACTAGAACTTCGAGAGCTTACCATAAAGCTGGTGCTCTCGGATTGTGTCCAGTACAACCCGCAAGTGGTAGGCGTGCTCCTCCTCAGTAGTCGAGTAAATCAGTATGTCATCGATGAAGAATACGACAAAACGATTGAGGTAAGGCTAAAAGATCCTGTTCCTGAGACTCATGAACACTGCTAGTGTGTTGGTTATGCTGAAGGGTATAACCAAGAACTCTTAGTGGCCATACCGACACCTGAATTCTGTCTTCTGCACATCCCCATCTCGAACTCTGAGCTGATGATAGCCTGACCTAAGGTCTATCTTCGAGAAACATCATGCTCCCTTGAGCTAATCAAAGAGGTCATCAATCCTCTAAAGTGGATACTTGTTCCTCACGGTCACCTGATTTAGGAAACGGTAGTCGACACATAGTCATAATCTTCCATCCTCCTTGGCGAATAAAATCAGAGAAGCCCAGGGTGAAACACTGGGTCGGATGAATCCCTTTCCCTGTAAGTCCTCAAGTTGTACCCGCAACTCACGAAGCTCGGAAAGAGCCATCTGATATGCTGTAGTAGATATCGGTGTTGTCCTGGGGTACAGGTCTATGTAGAAGTCTACCTCTCTGCGAGGAGGTAGTCCTGGAACGTCGTCCAGAAAAATGTCCGTATACTGATCCACCACAACAAGAAAACTAGGACTCCGCACATCAACTGCTCCTAGGATGATACTGGCCAACTGATGTGTGATTGGATGCCCTCTCCTCTGCGTAATTCCATCCTGCACTGCAAAGTCTCCCTTCTCACCGGTGAAGGTGAACCTTCTCCCATCTGTGTGGACACACCACACTTTGTGCCTAATACAGTTGATCTGGGCATGGACTATAGATAACCAGTCCATACCCAAGATGACGTCGTAAGGCCTCGACGCCACTACAAGAAGATCTCAGCTGAAGCTCTCGCCTCCTAGAATAATCTCACACTGCCAGAACCAGTGCGTAATCATTGAGTCTGCTCCCATAGGAGTATCTAGCTGTAAGGATCAAGCCAACGGCTCCGTCGGAATCTCCGACCTCCGAACAAGGGAAGCAGCAATAAAATAATGACTCGCTCTTGTGTCTATAAGAACTGTAGTAGGGGTCATGTAGACACAGATAGTACCTCGAATCATCTCAGGTGTGCCGTGGTCATAGGCCTCGACTGCTTGGAGATGAGCCTTCCCATGTCTTCCAACTCTTTGTGGTCGGGGTGGTCCTCCTGGTGGTGGTGGTGGTAGAGCCTCGAAGCGTCGTCCACCACCTGCTGCTCGGTCAGCTCCTCTGCCTCGTCCGCATGCTCCCTACAGACCACCACAGTGGAACCTCTGCCTCTGCCTGGGAGGTCCCTCTACTGTCTGTTGTTCCTCTGCATGGAAAGTTGGGCAGTCACGAGCCATGTGGATCTACCCGCCGTATGCATAGCACTGCCTGCCCCTCGGATGGCTGGCTCTGCTCCGTGTGCCCCGCACATCCGAACCAATATCCTGAGGTTGCCCACCTAATGGCCTGATCTGCTTGGACCTCTATGCCATCTGTCTACTGCCTACTACAGAATACTCCACTATGTGTCACCCTGCAGTAGGTCTCTCTGCTGGCGTAGGCTCAGCAAGAAAGCTCTCCAAAAGAAGGGCTCGCTCCAGTACTCCTGCCTACGTCGGAATGCTGAGGGAGATCATCGAAGCCTAGATCTCATGCCTCAGTCCCTACTCGAAGGTCCGAGAATGGAAGAATGGGTCTCATACCATGTCCGTGGAGTAGTGCGAGAGGTCTATAAATCTCACTGAGTACTGGGCTACTGTCATGCTTCCCTGCCGCAGCTGTAGTAACACCAGGATGCGCACCGAATAGAGGGTGGCTGGAACAAACTCCAAGCGAAAGAGGCTCTCGAAGTCCATCCAAAGTAGAGATGCCTCATCGTGCACTTGGAGCATCAGGCTCCACCATCTACCTACTGCTGCGTGCAGGAGACTGACGGTAAGGATCACCATAAGGTCAGCTGGTTTCCCTACCAATCTAAAGACTCTGACGATAGCCTTCATCCAATCCTCGGCTTCCTGAGGGTCCATCTCTCTGCGGAACCTAGGAGGCCTCTTTCACTGAAACTCATGCAATGCACTCAGGCGGCGTACACTCTCTGCTACTGGGGCTGGTGGTATCGGTGGCCCAGCGGGTAGTGGTACCGCTGGTGCCTCCGCTGTAATGGGTCCCTGCACTGAGGTCTCGTCGCTCAGTGGGCTGCCATCCTATACGTAACTAAGAACCCTAGATGGCTGCCTTCATGGGGCCATCCTGAGAAGAAACAGGTGCGCCACGGTTAGTAAAGTATACCTGGTGAGCTGACACATAGTAATCACAGAGAAAACTTTTGAATCACACTTGCAATCAATGTTTTCATGCACTGAGTCAGAAATCAGAAGTCAGGGTCCTGGTGTATGGATACGTCGGCCGCGCGCACCAACACTGGACTCCCTGGACTGATAACCACACTCAATAATCTAAACACTATTTCTTCTCAGAAAGAAATTATCAGAGTCCTGAGTTCTGCGGTAGAACCGACTCCTCTAATACCAATTTGTCACGACCCGTCCTCGGGGCCCGTGCCGTGACTACCCCAAGCCCGCCTTCCATAGGTCAGGGGCTGGCGACTAGAACCAAAGGCATAAGTCCTGATTAAAAGGAAGGCATTGAATTTATTTAATTAAACAAACACAACATATTACGCAAGCTAAAGTAAATAAAAAGTAAACTGAGTACAAAAGTAAGTGTTGAAGAGTAAATGGGCCTGTATACAAACCCAACTGAAAGTACAGTACAACTGAAAATAAGGTACAATAGTATTAAAGTAAGCATCCACCACCAAGTCATCCTCCGGATATCCCACCTGAAAGGTGGGTACAGATGGTCTCCTCAGCTCCTCGGGTATGGTCGTCAGCTACGTGTACGTCCTGTCAAGTGTTCCACCTCCAGGTACCGTCCATCTCCTCAGACCTCCACTTCGATCAGTGCTATCTGTCGTCTGCATCCAACACAACGTAATGCGGGCAAAGCCCATGCAGGGGTGAGTATACGATACTCAGTAGGGACCCCGAGACCCCCGAAGGTCTCCCGGAATCCATGAAGGACAAACCACAAAGGAAAGGAACAAACAGAAAGAATCAACAAACCCTACTTAGGTATATGTCCATACATATACCTAAGTCATCAATCTCAGTACAACTCCAACTTCTGAGCCCAAGCACAATCCAGTCCACACAGGAAAGAATTCAATCATACCCAGATAATAATTGAAAGTCAATACTCAACTCACACAGGTATACTACTCATGAAGAGGGGTGGAGATGATTAGATGTAGCATCTGAATCATCTCCTCTGTCGAACCCATGTAGGATCCAAGTACAGAAGTCTTCGTTTCCGAACCCACATAGGATCCAAGTACAGAAGTCTTCGCTGCCGAACCCATGTAGGATATAAGTACAGTAAAAATCATTGTCAAACCCACGTAGGATCCATGTACAGTCGGCATCGCTGCCGAATCCACGTAGGATCCAAGTACAGTGGTCATCGCTGTCGAACCCATGTAGGATCCAAGTACAGTCGTCATCGCTGTCGAACCCACGTAGGATCCAAGTACAGTCGTCATCGCTGTAGAACCCACGTAGGATCCAAGTATAGTCGTCATCGCTGCCAAACCCATGTAGGATCCATGTGTAGTATTCATCGCTGTCGAACCCACGTAGGATCCAAGTACAGTCTTCATCGTCGTCGCAGTCGCAACCATCTCTAGGGTTCCTGCACATAGAGTACTCGATTCCGAGAGGGTCTGCTCCACGAGTAAAAGGGGTTGATACATCAACTATCACAAATTCCAAGTTTTATGTATCCTGAAATTTCTTCTCATCAAAAGAAACTCAACGCGATAGACGGCGCGTCAAACGGATGCCCGGTCTGAGAGATATTGGCTTTTTCGTTAGAGGGGCCCAGTTGGAAATAAGCTCATTCCAAACCTGTCCATATACCAAAGTTGTCCAAAACTCACTTAGAGTATCTCAAAAGGACCATCTCGTCGAAAGAGTCCTAGTGTCACAGACGGCGCGTCGATCGGACACACGGTCTTTAAGTTATTCAAGTTTAAGTGAATAATGGGCCCGACCCGTTTAGCCCAGTGGGCCCACAGGTCGGGTTAACCCAGTTTGATGGGTCCAACCTGGAAGGGGTGTCAGACCGGGCTGAAGGAAAACGTAGCTCGGCCCGGAGGGCGTGGCCCGACCCGAAGGGGCGCGGCCCGGCCCGAAGTGGCGCGGCCCGGCACGAAGTGGCACGACCCGGACCTGCGGGGCGTGGACCAGTGCTGCCCGGCCTGGCGCGGCCGGGCTGGCTCGACCAGCAGGCCGAGCAGTTTTGAGGGGGGCACGACACCCCCCAGCTATCCTAAATGGCAGTGCCAAGCGGCACCACCCTTCCAAAACCGACCGGCCTTCTGGCACACGCGGACCGCACGACGAGCCGTGGGTTTTTGCAGCGCGGCACCCTCTTGGTGTCGTGGATCCCCTTCGCTCAGCCGGCCGACGGGCCGGCCGGTTCTTCTGCTGAAGCAGCCCGTTTAGCGGGCCGCGGTTCCTCCCGCACAACCAGCGCAACGGTACCATCTTCCTTTGACACGTTCCCAGTATGACGCGACAGCTTCGTGCCTCCTCCTCCTTCGGTTGCCGATTCTAAGAATAATAATCAAGATCAAACAGAGGGTCGTCGGGCCGTGTTCATTCAGCCCACACCCTCTGTGTAAGAGATAGAAATTGGACAAGGTATTCACTTGAATACAATGAGAACGAGGGAGTAATTTATTTTAAATTAATTAATTAAACCCCCTACCTCAACAATTGATGATGAATGTCGATGTCGCGGTAGATGGCGTCGCGAGGTGAGGATTCATAGACGTCGATGGAGTGCATCTGAGGAAGAATCGGGGTCTCCTCACTTGTCACGGAGAAGAGAATGGGTGGCGCGTCATCGTTCTTCATGGAACTGGCGTTCTTCGTCGAAGGAGATGTCGTTCTTCGTCATAGGATGGCTTTCTTCCCAAATCTCAAAAGCTCTCCCGATCTTCCTTAGCACAACAAAATTTCTCCAAAAATAAAATAATAGGCTCCTCCTATTATTTTATTACACATTCAATTTAACTTTCAAAATTCAAATCACCTCATTAATTAAATGCATTGGCAATTAATTAAAGAGAGGTAGAGTAAAGATCCTCATTAATTAAATGCGTTGGCATTTCATTAAAGAGAGGGAGAGGAAAGATCCTCATTAATTAAATGCGTTGGCATTTAATTAAAGAGAGGGAGAGGCAAGATCCTCATTAATTTGAGGGGTTGTCATGGATTAATGGAGTGAGGGAGGTGGTGAGATTGGCAATTAAAGGGGGGTTTCCAAATTAATGAGGGGGTTTAAGGATTTTAGTGTAAAATAAATGGTTGGGGCTCGTGTGGGCCCCACATCTCTAACATCCACACTTGGGTAGTTAGGTGGCTATGGGTCCAACTGATGAAGCTCACATTTTCATATATTTTATACTGTAAAACATTGTTTATAATCCCAAAAAAGTGTTATTGAATGGGGAATTATCATGTTTTTAGGTTTTAGTGTTATTTTGAACCCAAATGTGAAAAACGACTAATTCTGGATTTTTGACAGAATTTTACATCAGGGGTATTTTGGTCATTTCAGGAAACATAAAATTCCAAATTTTCTGATTCAAATTTTTTTAGAATCTTTATTTTACTTCCTTCATTTTTGTCTTCTGGACCAGGAGCTGATTCGGTCATCTAAAGGGTCTAAAAAATCATTGAAGATTGGAATTTTTCCAGGCGGACAGCATGGACCCACCCAACGTAACGGACATCAAACGCGGCCAAAACATATCCAAATGATGTGTTTCCACTTGTGATACCTCTAGGAAAGATATTTCATCTCTACAATAAATTTGGAGGATTTTGGAGGTCATTAAGGAGGATATTGAATAACATTCCTTTGGAGGAACCTTCCTGGATGCTTCATCCAGAAACAGAAACCGAGAATTAAACATTCATAACCCCTACATACGGTTTCCAAATTAGCTGAAATTTGGAGAGGAGACGGAAAATATATTTATTAACATTATTAATGAAGGGTTGAATGCGTGAAGAGGTCATTAATGGGGTCTAAAACGCTCAAACTTTTGGGGGTCGAATTCTGCCTATAAAAGGAGGTCATCACCTCCTCCTCAAAGCATCCCATTCTCCATCCATTCCTTCAAGGCACCAAGGAGGAGATCTCCACCGAGGGAGGCTAGCCACAAATATTCCCCATTTCATTTCATTTCTTTATTTTTGTTTTATTTTTCAGTTGTAATTTAGATTTATAATAAAATTCATGAATTATTTTTGTGTCCACCCATCCACCCGGTTTTCTTCTTCATCTTTTCTCCTTCTTTTCTTCTTTTATTCTTCTCATATTATCCATCGTGACCTATTACCCTCAAATATGAGGGTTTAACCCGAGACTTATCCTGGGGGAGGTATGTTGAAATTTCATTTATTCGGTGCTTAAATTCCTATGTTTTATTAAGTTTGTGATGAGTAAGAGTGATGTGCACGGGTGTGGCGATCGTCCACCATGACACTGATCTCAAACTCATTTCTATTCTTTTATTAAATATTTTCCCTCCCTTCTACTGGATACAATCTCTTCATATGATGGAGTTGATCCATTCAGTGGTTGAAATGGCATACGATGGAGCCAGGTCTTGGAAGATGACACACTCTCAATCGAGGTGTGCCATCAACCTTGATTATAGGAGGAGGTGAAGTTAAGATTTCAAAATGCATTCAAGATTTCACACCAATAAATAAAATAATAGTAATTCATGAATGAGATCTCATAATTGAATTATCAAACTTAATTTAAATATCAACAAGGAGAATGATGAAACCCACATACCAACCCGTAAAGGCCAAGTTCTTTCTCAATTAATTGCATTTTGTCCTTGCATGTTAGTTTTGAATTTATTTTAATTTAATTGTTTTCTATTACTAGATAATATAAAAACACCAAAAAGAAGTATTTTAGCTAAATTAGATTAAGTAAGTAAACGATTGAGAAAGCTCCTTAAGTGAGATGACCCTGGTCAGCTTCTATGCTGCACTAGGAAAATTAAATTGCTTTTGCCACACCCTACAACAGGCGTGCGTCAAAACTAGCGTCGTTGTCGGGGAGCTAATCAGCTATTTACTTTACTTTTTCTAATTTTAAATTTTAGATAGCTTTCATTATTTTTTTTTTTTAAAGAAACTGAAAAAAAAACTTTTTTTCATGATCCATTCAAATTCAAATTATTCTGCATGGAACAATTACTCACAGGTGCAGGAGGAAGAAATAGACTATACCGAGGAGGCCCTCCAACTAAGAGTCGATGCACTGATGATAACGGTCAGTAAAGTGGAAAGAGGCATAGCAACATGGATCTCATTGACAGATTTGATGGCCATGGTCGATGAACTCCAAGCTAACTTAAAAAGATTCAAGGCCAAGAAGGAAGTGCCACTAGTCTTTCCTGATTTCACTGAAGACATCCATGAAGTTGAATCCAAACCTGTGGTGGAGGAGCCCGACTACCTACCTCCATCCAGTGAAGATCGACTCCAAGAGGCACATTCAATTGAATATGATATTAAAGTCAAACCGACTCAAGGAGATGATACAATCTTAAACTCAAACTCTTTTAATTTAATTGAAAATGATTTTAGTATCACCCCTAATAGTTTTGAATTTTCAGATTCGGGCATCTCACATTATGCCTTGGAGGATGATGAAGGAAAAGAAATTGCACCTATTGGGGAACATTTAAAGTTCCCTGAACACACTGAATATTTACTAGGCGGAGCACAAGAAGGGAAAGGTAATGTTCCACAAGTAGAAACAAATGAAGAGGAGGTTCCCTACTTCTTCCAACCCCCGCCATGCAAGTTGTACCAAATTGCGAAGGGGGAGGATCTTTTATACTCTGTCTATGGAGTCCTCCTCAACAAGAACAAATATCTTCAAGCTGGGAAGAACCACATGTGGTGGTTCAAATCAAAGAAGCTTCATCCACCAACAGATTATGGATAAAAGCTGGTACTACCCTCTGGAGGCAGTAAAAGATTCCAGGGCCCACTTGGGGGATCATAACAAGATTTATCCTTTATTTTATTTATAGTAATTTAATTTTCAATATTAGGAATTTAGATTTCAAATTTAGCATTAGGAAATAGTCTACCATGTGGCCCCCTCCCACTTTTCATTTTGAGCTTAAATAAAATGATCCTTGTGATTAATTTAGTAATTTTTCTTTTGTAGGATCATAAAGGCAGAAGGAAGCCCTGAGAATTAGAGGAAGAGGACCGAATCATTATTTCAAAAGGGAGTTACGATTATCCTTTAAACTCCTTTAATTTTTTTTCGGTCCAAAACATATTTTGAGATTTAATGAATATTCTTATCACTTTTCACACATCAGTTTATTTTGAAAGAGTTAAAATTATTTTTGAAATAATTGATTTTAAATGATCGTTGATATGAATTATTTTCCCTTGAAATGGATTTTCAAGCATTTTAATGAGTTTGAATGATTTTTGAAATCCATGCCCATGAAACACTGACTAAAAATATTTTTCCAATCCTGTGAGGTATTCTAAACCACTTTTACATATTCTTCCTAATACCCACACTTTCTTGAGGGAAACTTGAATTTTGTGTGAGAACCAGAATTTGTGAATAATTCTCTTTCAAAGCTTTGGATTTCATGAAATTTATTTGAAATGATTGAGGCATCTCTTTGGCTAGCCACATTTTATCTGGAGAACACCCTTTACATTTATCCTTCGTAATCCCTTAGATTCCATGAATTGCCTTATAGGTTTAAGCCACATTACAAGCCACTTTTTCCTTACCTACCCGCACTTTTAGTATTTTTGCATGGATATTTCAAGTTTGAGTGTGGGTGAAGGGACTTTCGTGTGCATTTATTGGGATTTGTATCGTTTATGGGTGATGCGAGGTGTGTGTCAATACTTTGGGCAGTGGATAATAAGAGAATTGGGCATGTGTCGTCATTTCATTGTGCTTTATTTGTTTCATCCATTTATCCTAAAAAAAGAAAACAAAAAAATAGAGATGAGCTTGAATTAATCATTGTACATTCTTTTATGACTCATTTCCCTCCCAAAAAAATCAAGGGAATGAATTTTCATTCATTCATTGTATTCAACTTTCAGCTCATCCTCCATAAAAAAAAGAAAAAAAATAAAGGTGTGCCTTTCTGAAGCTTTGAAAAAAAAGGAGGAGAACATAGATGATATCATCACTTATTGGCTCATGTACCATGTCATAAAGAGGGGTGGGGTTGTTTTTCACATTTACAAGTAGTATTGAGTGAGGAATTTCCTGTGTTTTCACTTGATTTAATCATGCATTGTACTTAAAAGTTCAACCTCCTCTTTCTAGCTTGGAACATTTTTCAATCATTTTACCACCGACCCTAAGCCATAGAATCATTTGAACCTTTAATTAAAGACCTCATGATTAAATTCATTTTCATGTTTCATGCTGTGGAGAAATGATAATTTTCACAAACCTATGGTGATACATGTGATTTTCAAGTATGAGTATAACTCTAGATTCAATTTCTCTTGAGTGAAGAGTGACATAAAATTCAATGTGAGGTAGGTTGTGATTGGGTTGTGGATTGATTTATGAGGTTGAACAAATTTTAATGATTGAAATGAAAATTATAGAATTATTATTCATAAATGAGACATGATGGAATTCTATTTTGGATAAAATCATTGATATTTTCTCATTTTTGATTGTTGTGTGGATTTTGATTTGGATGTAAGATGATTGCCCAGGAGTGCAATGTTTAAGTGTGGGGGAGTGATGAAGCTCACATTTTCCTATATTTTATACTGTAAAACATTGTTTATAATCCCAAAAAAGTGTTATTGAATGGGTAATTATCATTTTTTTAGGTTTTAGTGTTATTTTGAACCCAAATGTGAAAAACGACTAATTCTGAATTTTTGACAGAATTTTACGCCAGGGGTATTTTGGTCATTTCAGGAAAAATAAAATTACAAATTTTCTGATTCAAATTTTTTTAGAATCTTTATTTTACTTCATTCATTTTTGTCTTCTGGACCAAGAGCTGATTCGGTCATCTAAAGTGTATAAAAAATCATTGAAGATTGGAATTTTTCCGGGCGGACAGCATGGACCCACCCAACGTAACGGACATCAAAAGCGGCCTAAACATATCCAAATGATGTGTTTTTACATGGGATACCTCGAGGACAGATAATTTAGTCTCTAAAATAAATTTGGAGGATGTTGGAGGTCATTAAGGAGGATATTTAATGACATTCCTTTGGAGGAACCTTCCTAGATGCTTCTTCCAGAAACAGCAACCGAGAATGAAACATTCATAACCCCTACATACGGTTTCCAAATTAGCTGAAATTTGGAGAGGAGACGGAAACGATATTTATGAACATCATTCATGAAGGGTGGAATGCGTGAAGAGGTCATTAATGGGGTCTAAAACTCTCAAACTTTCGGGGGTCGAATTCTGCCTATTAAAGGAGGCCATCACCTCCTCCTCAAAGCATCCCATTCTCCATCCATTCCTTCAAGGTACCAAGGAAGAGATCTCCACTGAGGGAGGATAGCCACAAATATTCCCCATTTCATTTCATTTCTTTATTTTTGTTTTATTTTTCAGTTGTAATTTAGATTTATAATAAAATTCATGAATAATTTTTGTGTCCACCCATCCACCCGGTTTTCTTCTTCATCTTTTCTCCTTCTTTTCTTCTTTTATTCTTCTCATATTATCCACCGTGACCTCTTACCCTCAAATATGAGGGGTTAACCCAATACTTGGCATGGGGGAGGTATGTGGAAATTTCATTTATTCGGTGCTTAAATTCCTATGTTTTATTAAGTTTGTGATGAGTAAGAGTGATGTGCACGGGTGTGGCGATCGTCCACCACTACACTAATCTCAAACTCATTTCTATTCTTTTATTAAATATTTTCCCTCCCTTATACTGGATACAAGCTCTTAATACGATGGAGTTGAGCCATTTAGTGGTTGAAATGTCATACGATGGAGCCAGGTCTTGGAAGATGACACACTCTCGATCGAGGTGTGCCATCAACCTTGATTATAGGAGGAGGTGAAGTTAAGATTACAAAATGCATTCAAGATTTCACACCAATAAATAAAAGAATAGTAATTCATGAATGAGATCTCATAATTGAATTATCAAACTTAATTTAAATATCAACAAGGATAATGATGAAACCCACATACCAACCCATAAAGGCCAAGTTCTTTCTCAATTAATTGCATTTTGTCCTTGCATGTTAGTTTTTCATTTATTTTAATTTAATTATTTTCCATTACTAGATAATATAAAAACACCAAAAAGAATTATTTTAGCTTAATTAGATTAAGTAAGTAAACAATTGAGAAAGCTCCTTAAGTGAGACGACCCTGGTCAGCTTCTATGTTGCACTAGGAAAATTAAATTGCTTTTGCCACGCCCTTCGACAGGAGTGCGTCACCCTCCCTTAACTACCCATGGGAGGAATTAACCTCCTTAGATACATAATAAAATTGTTCCAACAATTTTATTTACTTTTTAATTAAACCCCAAAAATCAACTTCTCCTCACGTTCAAACGCAACTACGATAATGGTCCCCTTAAGAAATTACCGATGTTGTGAGTTCATCAGTGCACTCGGATTTCAATTCCAAGAAACGGTTCAAAAGATAGAAAAACTCGCTCGTTCATTGACTGAACGTACCTGAGCTAAACTTCAGAAATTGATTCTGGGCACACCGAGCCTCGGAATAAAGTGCCATTAGAAGCCACAGACTCGTAAAATTCCAAAGTATTTAAGAAAAAAATTTCCTTGAAATTTCAAGGTCTTTACACTATGAGGAGATCCCAGCTGAAGTTCTCACCTCCTAGAGTAATCTCACACTACCGACACCAGTGTGTAATCATTGAGTCTTATCCCGTAGGAGTCTCTAGCCATAAGGATCGAGCCAACGGCTCCATCAGAATCTCTGAGCTCCAAACAATGGAAGTGGCAATGAAAGAATGACTAAAACCTATGCCTATAAGAACTGCAGCTAAGGTGTAGTAGACAAAAATCATACCTCGAATCATATCCAGAGCACCATGGTCATATGCCTCAGCTACCTAAAGTTGAGCTCTCCCCTATCCACCAGCTCCTTGTGGTTGGGGTGTTCCTCTTGGTGGTGGTGGCGTTAGCACCACATAACGTTGTCCACCTCTAGCTGCTCGACCAGATCCTCTTCCACGTCCACCTGCACCCTGCAGACTGCCTCGATCGAACCTATGCCTCTGCCTTTGCCTGGGAGGTCCCTCAACTGATAGCTAATCATATGAATGGTGGGTCGGATAGTCACGAGCCATGTGACTCTTCTCGCCACACAAGTAACAGCGCCTACTCCTAGAAGGTAAGTCACTGCCCCGGATTCCCCGCACAACAGATCCTGAGTGCTGTGGTTGTCCACCCGTGGGTCTGGTCCTCTTGGACCTCTGCATCATCGGTCTACTGCCAGTTGCAGAAGACTCTGCTTCATGTCAACTATTAGTGGGTCTTGCTGCTGGTGACTGCTCAGCAAGGAAACTCTCCACTATTAGGTCTCTCTCTAACACCCCCTCCTGCGTCAAGATTCTGAGGGAGATCATCGATGCTCTGATCTCTCACCTAAGCCCCTACTCGAAGGTCTAGGCCCTGAAGAATGGGTCTTGTACCATATCTGTGGAGTATCACGAGAGGTCGGTGAACCTCGCTGAGTACTATGCTACTGTCAAGCTACCCTACTGCAGATGAAGTAGCTCCTGTATCCTTACCGCTCGTAGGTTCACTGGAACAAAATCCACCTAGAACAGGCTCTCAAAGTCTGCCCATAGAAGTGTCACATCATTGTGGACCTGGAGCATCAGGCTCCACTATCTTCCTGCTGCTTCCTGAAGGAGGCTGGAAGAAAGGATCACCATGAAGTCTTCTGGTGTCCCTAATAGCCTGAAGACTCTCACCACAGCCTCCATCCAATCCTCAGCTGCCTGTGGGTCTGTCTCTCCCCAGAAACTGGGTGGCCTCTAGTGTTGGAACTCATGAAACACGCTCAAGCGGTGTGCATCGTCTGCTGTTGGGGCAGGTGGCATCGGTGGCCCAATGGGAAGTAGTACCGCTGGTGCCTCCGTTGGTGCCTCAACTGGAAAAGGTCCCTTTACCAAGGCCTCATCTCTTAGTGGGCTGTCAGAGTATACGACTCTTGGGGCTCTGCGGGGAGGCATCCTGAAATAAATAAATGTGACACGGTCAAAATATTATACCTGATGAGCTGAATTAAGAAAAATTTTAAAGACACGCATAAAATCAATGTTTTTGTGCACTAAGTCAGAATTTAGTAGTAAGGGTCCTGGTGTATGGATACATCGGCCGCCCGCACCAACACTGGACTCCCTAAACTGAAAACCACACTTAGTACCCTTAACACTATTGGTTCACAGAAAATAATGATCATATTCCTAAGTTCTATAGTAGAACTGACTCCTCTGATACCAATTTTTCATGAACCATTCCCTAGGGCCCGTATCGTGACTACCCTAAGCCCACCTTCCATAGGCCAGGGGCTGGTGACTAGCACCAAATGCGTAAATCCCTAAACTGGGAAGGCATTGCCTTTATAACTGAAACACACACAACAGAGTATCAGCTGGAAGTAAAACACTAAACAAAGATGTATACAAAAGAGTTTTGAAAAGTAAAGGGAGCCAGAAATACAAGCCCAACAGGAAAGTACAAGTACAACTAAAAACAAGTACAACTGAAGAAAATTAAATCAGCTACTAGTTCATCCTCTGGGTTTCCTACCTGAAAGGTATGTATAAATGGTCTCCACATCACTCCACATCCATCCGTCTGCTCTGTGTACCGTCACGTCGAGTGGTCCACCTCCGGGTATCGTCCATTCCTGCTACTCTCTGCCTCATTTAGTGTTGTCTATCATCTGCAACCAACACAACGAGGTGCGGGCATAGCCCGTGCAGGGGTGAGTATAACGATACTCAGTAAGGACCCTGAGACCCTCAAGGTCTCACAAAATCCAACAAGGATAAACCAAAAATTATGGATTCAACGTATAACCATTAATTAGGTATATTCTCATACATATAACTAAGTTATCTAGTAACCCATCTCAATCATGAGGAAAACTCAAAAGTCGTTGACTCAGCTCAAACCAGGATTTTATTCTAGGGGTAGTATCAAGTAGCATCCCTAGTCACACTGTCGGAACCTCGGATGATGGTGTACTCCTTCTCTAATGAGTAAAGTGGGCCTTCTGCATCACACAGAGGCGCTTCCCACTATCCCGGACTACTGTGGTACTCCTCCTGTTGAGTACCGTGGATCTGCTGCGCTCACACAGAGGCGCTCCCCACTGTGGGTCTACCGCGCTCACACAGAGGCGCTCCCCCTCGTAACCTGCTGAGGTACTCCTCCTATCAAGTAATGTGAGCTTGTTGTGTCACACAGATGCACTCCCCACTGTGGGTTTTCCACGTCACACAGAGGTGCTCCCCACTGGACTAATCTAAACACTCTGAGTCAAAACGTCAGCAGTCGTCATGTCTCAGCCATCTACTAGGTATCTATACAGTCTCGCTTGTCTCCAAGAGGATCTGCTCCACGAGCTACTGGTCAATACTCCAACTATCATGAAGTCCCATGTAGAAGTATCTCAAAGGTCCTACTCATCATATAGGTCTCAACGCAACAGACGACACGTCAATCGAACGCCCGATCTGTGAGTTATTGGCATTTCTGTCTCGGGGACCCAGTTGGATTTTAGGTTCAAAACAACCTGAAAATACACCAATTGTGTCCAAACCTCAATTGGGGTATGCCAAAAGAACTGTCTCGCTCCAATCTTTCTGTCACCGCAGACGGTTCGTCGTTCGGACACTCGTAGCCCATGATGTGGGCGAAAAGGTGTATTCGGGTCAACGGGTTCGGACTGGGGTCTGACCCGGTCCACGGGTCCGACTCGGCCCAAGGGGGTGGCCCCGCCCAAGGGGGAGGCTGGGCCCGAGGGGCTGGCCCGGCCCGAGGGGGCAGCCCGGCCCGAAGGGGCAGCCCGGCCGGAGGGGCGGCCCGGCTCGAGGGGGGCGGCCCGACCCGAAGGGGCGACCCCGGCCGAAGTGGCAACCCAGCCCGAAGGGGTGGCCCGACGGCTCCCGTGGCCTGATGGTGGCCCACGTGGCCTAGCCGCCCAATGGTTTGATGTGACCAGTGGGGCCCGCCCTCGCCTCGTCCAGGGGGGAGGTGCGCGTCCCCTGGAATTCTGAATGGTTGAACCGTTCGAGTGGAACCAAAATGGCACCAAGTGGCGCCAGTCTAGCTCACGCGGGACCTAGTGGGGTCTCGCTTCTCCCAGTTGGCCAAGCGGCCAGCCGCTCCACACCGTCGGCAAACGGCCCATCACCGGCCGCTCCTGCTCCTCCGTCGCAGCCTGCCCTTGCCGCTGCTCTCCTCCACCGGGCGGCGCGCCGGTGTCGCGCCCTTTCGCCGTGGCCCGGCCTGGCCACAGCCTCCCTTTCATCCGCACAGCACGACGATGCCACACCCTTCCAATGACCCGGCGGCCTTGTGCCACTGGTTTCTTCATAGTCGGCTCGTCGTCGGCCGCTGTTTCTCTGACATGGTCCACTCTTCCGGTGGCACCGTTGTGCCACCACTTCCATCCACAAACAACGGGAAAAAAATGGGAGGGTCAGGCTGTGTTCATGCGGCCTGATCCCCCATGTTATGGTAATATAAATAGGCCTCAATGAGAACAACTAACGACGAATAAAAGAGGGTAAAACTCAATCATAAAACAACCCCTACCTTGTTTGTCAATCGTTGATGGTGGAAGGACAGTTCGGAGAAGATGAAGTCGAAGACGACGTCGTCATCATTCTTTGTGGGCGACGGTTTCATCCCTCGACCCAAGGTTCTTCGTTGTCAGAAGAAGTTTCTTTCGTCCTTCGGTGATCGTTCTTCTTTGGAGCGTTAATTCCTCCTTGGCATTCTATCTCCAAGGGCTCCTCCTCTCCTTAATTCTCCCTTCCAACAAAAATTATGATGCCAACCCCAAATAAAATAATAGATTATCTATTATTTAATGGTTGGCATGAATTCAAATGGAGAGTTAATTAAAGTTGAGCTCCACTGAATTAATTCTTGTGTATAGGCATAATTTAATTAAGTGAGATCCAGAGGTTTCATGGGTGGTGGCTCCATAAATGGGGAGTCCAAGGGGTTACAAGCCCGGGTTGTCCCCACCAAAACTATCCTCCAAAGGGAGGTTATCTGTGGGTGGGCCCCACCACCATAACCTCTCATGGGAGGTTATGGTGTGGTGGCCCCCACCTCTGACCACCTCTTGGAGGTTTTAACCTCCAAATAAATAAAAATAAGCAATCACTTTATTTTTATTTAATTTTATTAAAAAACCAAAATCTAACTTCCATTCTCGAACAACTACCGTCGAGGTGAAAGTATTCTTAAGCGAATACTGGCGCTGCAAGTTCAACGGTGCCCTCATACTTTAATTCCAAGCACCGGTTCAAAAGTTATAAAATCCCACTTGTACGTTAACTAAATTCACCCAAAAAAAACTTCAGAAATTGATTTCGGGCACACCGGGCCTCGGAATCAAGCGCCGTAAATTTTTGTGAACTGGTAAAATTCCCAAGTATTTAAAAAAATCTACAGAATTTCTGAGCCTTTAAATTAAATGATTAAAAACCCATGTTGTTGTGTAGGATATCCTTGATGGTGCCTATGGTTCCCACCAGTTAGGATCCAATCTCTCCCATAAAATTGAGATACTTGGATACTCATAGTCATCAATTTTTCAAGACATTATGGGATTCATAAATAAGTGTTATTCTTGTCAAATAAATGAAAAATCCATACATCAACCTATATTCCAATTACATTTATCAACTAGTATATTTATTTCATACCACCAAATACTCTTGGACATTTTTTATATGGAACAGATTACATTGAGCCATATACCCCAACCATAGAAAGGCAGTTCAAGTCATCCTTATTACCAATGACTTTTTCTCTAAATGATTCAAGTATATATTCTTAAATGAGGTTGGAATAAAGGCTATCATCAATTTAATGAAGCCTCATATAATACTAGACATTACAACATTCAAATATATATTTTATGATCTTAAATTATGAAACATATGGTCCATCCTGAAATACCTTAAACTTCCTAGATCATCCCATTCCATGGGGTCCAAATCCCTTACATATAAGTTAAATTAATAAAATATTTCCCATATTATAACTCCTTATCCATAGACATATGGTGAGACAAAATAACACTTATGTAAGAGCCTGATTTACATAAGAGTCTCTCTTTCCTTGTGGAATTAATGGTTATAGCTATATTATCCAAATCTGATGTCATGGTTCACCGAAACTGTGATTAAAATTACCCCATTAATAACACATGGGGTGTTAGCCAAGTGGTACCCTCTAGTTGTACCCCTCGCTCGACATGGGAACTGGTGTAGGATCGAGTCCCACCAGGCTCGAACAATTGTTTGTATTATGAACAGGGTGATTCAAAGCCAATTCTTAGCTGGGGAACATGGCGCGCACTTGGGATAGTGGGGCCCCCTATGGGAGTCGGTGTTAGCAACACACATTTTGTACATGAGCCTCATCCTAGTTGGTTAGGTATCCTTAAGTGAATCCACGATACCCAAGTTTAAAACCAGGTAGAGGCATATTTCTAGGGGTACTATAGCAGGTATTATAGAAATACTATAGCAGAACTATACATTGTGTGGGTACTGTAGCAGACTGTACACTATGCAAGTACTGTAGCAGGCTGTACACTGTGCGGGTACTGTAGCAAGCACTGTAGCAGTTACTGTTCAGTACTATAGCAGCTTGAACTATTCACCTTGGGCCACTGGTTTGGGCTTGAAGTCCTTAAGGCTTTCGGGTCACCCAGTCCTTCGGGTTAGTAGAGATTTCAGGCAACCTTTAAGGCCTTTGGACCACCTCAAGGCCTTCGGGCCATAATCAGTTTCCCCAGATAGACTCTACAAAATTGGAGCATCCCTATAAGAGGATTTAGAGCAGGTGCACTCACCAGAGTAGAGCCAAATGGATTTTTCAGAATGAGAGGGTATGGATATTCCATTGGAACCAGCATGTTCTTGCATGGGAAGCCTTTCCAGACGGTCATGCAAAGGTGGAGAGATACTATCACAATGTAGATGTTAGGGAGAGGCATTTCCTTGTAGATAGTCTTGTTGAATTCCCTAAGACCTTCGGGTCATGTAATCTCTTAAGCCTATGGGCTATGTAATCTCTGAGCCTACATGACTTGAAAGGGTTACCCCTCATCCAATGAAAGGGGGGTTATAAAAAAAAGGCATTCAGGCTATTCGGGAAAATTACCCCATTAATAATAACACTACTGGAAAATGGGACATTTATGACGAGATCCCATTGAAAATGATCTTTTGCAGAAAAGGGCATCGTAAATAAACTTTTTTATGATGGCCCATCGCAAAAAGGTAACTATTTTCGATGGGATGCGCATCTATTGTAAATAGGTTCTCATGGTTTTTAAATACCTTATTGTGATGACCCGTCATAAAAATCCTTTCCCTATTTTTGAAACTTTTTTTAAATGGGGCCCATCGAAAAAGTGTAAAAAAATAAATAATAATAATAATAATAAAATTATATTAGTATCAATGAAATAATAATATTAATATAACTAAAATAAAATAAATTATAAAATGATAAAATCATATTCATATGATAATAAAAATTATTGATGGTATAATAATAATATTATTATTAATATTAATGAAATAATAATATTAACATTACTAATATAATGAAAAATTATAAAATAATGAAAACCTAAACATTCATGAAAAATAATAAATAGAAAATAATCAAAAATAATAATTTATAAAATAATAAAAATAAAAATAAATTAAATAAAATAATAAAAAATTAAATTAAAAAATGTAATATTCGTAAAAATATAAAAAACACACTATAAAAAAATGTAGATAGTTAATATTACAAACAGAATTTACATTAAAATGTTTTATCATAAAAAATAAATAGATCACTGAAGGGGAGGGTCGTCTGGAGGAGCTGAAGGAGATGGTGAAGGGAACTCCATCCCTCAACCACGAGTCAGACATCACATGTACACCAACTTCTCATGCTCCTGATACTACCTCCATCAACGCATATCCTCCTACATCTCCTGCTGCTGCTATTATCATAGGAGCTCTTCCTGATGTTGTTGCTTCCATTGGTGCATCTGCTCTTACTCCCTATGAATACTCTCTATAACCTCACTCTGAGATCACAGCTGCTTCTGATATTATGCATCATATGATGATGACTCTCCAGGAGCTTCTCTCAAGTTGGATGCTGACATCAAAGCAGTACCATAATAATCTAAAGGCATCAATCGAGAGTTGATATGAACAAATCTACATTTCTTGATGGCATACTGGGTCACCTACATCCATGTTGTCTCATCAAATCGGTGGGCACTGGTTTGAGTATCGGTCTCAGCCAAACTCTCAGTCAGTGTTTGAGACATTCCAACCTTATATGACTCCTTAAATTTCCATTTAAAATTAAAATAGTTAAAATATTATTTTCAATAAAATTTTAAACTCAAAAAGAAAACATACTGACTACGATTTGACATTGGTGAGCACATATAATCTCTTCAGTGGTCAGATTACTATACATCCTCCTATAAACGTCGAACTCTAAAGTATCGTTTTGTTCAACTGCCTATATGAATAAAAAATAAACTGTTTACATTTAAAGTTATATAAAATTTTTAAAAAAAATACTTACCATATTCTCCCTATGCATACTGAATGTCTGACTACCGTCTTGATGTGTCACCTCATGCCTCCCCTGATTTTTTCGACCTACCGATGATCTCCTCTAAAAACGACCACCCAACCAGTGTGAACATAATCCATCCCAAACTTGAGATGAAATGTAATCAGGTTAGTGGATGTGTCAAGAGTCATCAAAATCTTTCACTCCTTATTTCTCCATTACTTTCCTTCTTAAATTGTGTAAAAACTAACTGCAATGCTGACACATAGTCCCCTGCCATGCCTTCCAGATAGCATCATGCATGCTCTCATCGATGGGATACCATAAAACCTATAAATAATTTATAATATCAAGTTATTAATTAAATTAATTTCAAAATAAATTTTATTTATTTACATACCATCCAATGATCGAACATGCGGTGTTGTACATCAATGGGAATCTGATCCCATGAGACCTACGCTTCAGAAAAATAATTGTGCGATATAGCGCTCCCCTTTCCAGTAGCAATATGCATAAAGCTGTGAAAAAAGAAAAAATAGTCAAAAAATAGTATATAAATAAATTATTGAAAACTAACTAAAATACATAGGTAAACATACATCTGCTTGCGTGAATCAAAGCCAATATGTGGACATCGCTCAAGGATAGGGTCAAAAATCATCAATCGCACAAAACAACACCCCCTCCGAGTCCCCCCCTGAATCGCCAATAGTCTAAGGATCAGATGAACCAACATCCTACTCATTAAAAGTTAGATCATATTCCTACAATAGACGATACATATCCTCTTCCATCTGAAACAAGAAATGACTATTGTTAGAAAACATTTGAAAACAACTATTATATATATATATATTATATTACTATTTTAATCATTTAACTGTGTCAATTTTCATCTTTATCTTCATCTTCATATTTAACGATGTCAATGTCTTCATATTCCTCTTCAGCATCATCAATTTCTATATGAGTTTCAGTTTCATCATCTCTTATCATTTCAAATTCATTTGAAACATCATTAACATCATCTTCACCATCGACCCTTAACTGTGGGGTGTCAACATCGATATTCATGTCTCTTCAAGAAAAATATTGATTTGGAGCAGTCTCTTGAAAAATTTCAATTCCTTCCACTTCAGGGAACCACATTCACTTTGAGTAAACTGATTTTCCTGAGATTGAATTTTTATTATGCTCCACCAATCACTTAACTCTATTGAAGTAGCACAATATTATGAATAATAAATTTGATGGGTCGGATGAGCTAATTAAAATGGTTCATTTAATTCAAGAAGAATTTTATACTTAATATCAGCAATTCCATGGGTCGGATGAACATGAAAACCTCTCTTCGTATCCAACCATTGATATTTAAACATCATTATGTAATGTTTTCCAAGATAACACAGTTCAATAATTTCTTCAACCATGTCGTAAAAGTCAACTTCAGTTTCTCTATGATTAGACCCTATCAATAAAACATTACTATTAATTTTTTTTATTCCTCATATACACATGTATGAAATCAAAAACCATTCACCGCATATACATTATAAGATTTAACCATCTTTCATGGTGAGTTACTCAAGATGCACAATCGATAATCAATTTTATCAATATGTTGAGATACCTAAAAATTTCTAATAAATTTATCAATATAACAGATAATAAATTGATTTTATATGTTAAAACAAAAATAATTTATGTTACCAATTTTTGAAACCAGTATGAAAAGTTTTTTTGTTGACGTTCTTCAAGAGAAACTGCTGTAATTTGTGGAATTTGTTTCTTGATATGATTATCATATAGCCTAAAAATAAAATAATATTAATTTAATATAACAAAATGTATAGAATAATTGATAGGATAACTCACTATACAAAAGGTTTCATTTATTCACAATTGAGAAGAACATATGTATGAGATCTATGATGTTCATCATCTGAAATCCATTGTTCATGAACTCCACTAAATCCAAGTTCGGGATTATTGAAAACTGATAATTGATTTTCCATTTCATCATCAACATTTCCCTCGTTATGGCCCATACAGTTTTTTTTAGGGATATTAAGATTGAAAGTAATGAGAGCATAAAAAGGATATTCCCTCTTGCAAATAAGCTTATACAATTGAACCTTCAATTGATGCTTTGTTATGTACTTTTTTATTTAATTTTTGTATGCATTTCTTGAATGGGTACATCCATCAGAACTATACCAGACCTCCACATTTTTCTTCATCTGGGAAATGTAATATCAAATGTTCTATTAAGTCAAACAAAGTCGACAGGAATATTTTTTTTCCAATTTACATAAAAATAAAACAACATCTTCTTAAAGTCTTCTAAATACATCATATTCACTTATCGCCACAAAAAATGTCTCAAAAAAATATGATATGTCTGTTATAGGATCCCAAAAAATATAATTCATCAAAACACTTAATCCAATCGGCATAAGTGTTTACATTATAACATGATAGTCATGAATTTTTAATCTAGTAATATGATCATTTCTAACATATCTTCCCAAATTAGAATCATAACCATATAGAAGTCTCAAATCTAAAATCCACAGACAAAATAATAATTGATTCTTTTTGGAGAGTTTATAAGATTCTTTTGGCTTCATTAAATTTTGTGATCTAACATTTTAAAACAGCTCAAGTTCTAGTCGCCTATAAATTTGGGCAATATCTAATCATGCCTTTACATTATCTTTGGTCTTACCTGGTGTATCCAAAACCGTCTGAAACAAATTATCAAAACAGTTTTTCTCAATATGTATGACATCCAACATGTTATGGACCAACAAATTAGACCAGTATGGTAGATCTAAAAAATGCTCCATTTTATCCAATTGTGTTCTTTCCTAAAGCCATCAATTTTTTGTTGGTTTATTGTTGGTCCAAATGTGATTAGAGGTAATGAAGAGACAATTGATTCTAACTCTATACCTAAGATCATTGTTGGAGGTTCATCTCTTTTAATTATTCCTTTTCTGAAATGATATATGTTCCTCTAAAAAAGATGGTCGGTTAAAAGGAATTTGCGATGACAGTAAAAAAAACAAGGTTGTTTTTAAATGATGAGTGTAAGTTCTTTGTTTTCTACCATAAAGAATGGACATACATTTGGACATTGTGTACTCTATCCAGATAACATGTCATATACTGGGAAGTCAATAATTGTCCCCATTAATGCAGCTTTCAGCAAGAAATTTTGTATCTCGGCAACATCAAATGTAATGACACCATTACTCAACAATGAATTTAACTCATCAATCAATGGTTTCAAATAAATGTAAATATTATTTTTTGGATGTATTATAATTAATAAGGTCAAAAATATATATGTTTATTTCATCAACATCCAAGGAGGTAAATTATACAATGTTATAAAGACAGGACAATATGAATACTGACTATTGTTAGAAACAAATGGACAGAAACCTTTAGTATAAATACCCAATCGCACATTTCAGGCTACTAAGGAAAAATATAGACGCACTTAGTCAAAAAGTTTCCATGAATCGCCATCATAGGGAGGATTTAAGGTTTTACCAATTTGAATATTGGTTTTGTGTCATGACATCAACGTCGCTGTGTTCTGAGACATAAATAAAGATTTCAATCTGGGTGTAAGTGGGAAATATATCAATTATTTTATAGGAATCAATCCAGACATCCCTTATTAAGTCTCTTTATACCTCAATTTTCCACATGTGGGGGAAACTATTCAATGAATCATTTTCACCATAATATAAGATGCAATCATTTTAATGTGCATGAATCTTCTGATAACCAAGACCCAATTATAAACCAGCCTCTTTCTCTCATATAAATTTGTAAACAACACATTTCCTTCAGGTATCGGTGTTTTTACCAAAGATAATATCTGAAAAAAAACATCAATTTGACATTCCATTATCTGATTTAATAGCCATAAATTTAGTAACTGATTGAAATTTTCTTATCTTGCAACCAAGATATAAGGCATCCTCAGTGGACCTCAAAAATTCATAAAAATGAGAGGGTTCCAACTTAGGAGTTAAATTAATATCATCCTGAGTTTCAGCTTTTTGAAAATACAGAACTACCACATCATGTATTAAATTTTGAAATTGTGCTGGATCTAGAACCAAATTATTAGTATCTTCTCTGGATCTTTGTTCACTATGTTGATACCAAAAAACATAATCTGGTTGAAAACCAAAACACGATAACTGACCCCCAAAGTTTTCAAATATGTCAAATGTCCTCAGAGTACATTTTTTACAAGGACAATTAATTGTCCCTTCTGAAAAAAAAATTCTATTTTTGATGATGAAAATGATAAGAAATCTTCAACACCCTCAATATATATAGGATTTAAACTATAACCATTCAAATTCTTGTACTAATTTATCCAATCACAGTCATCTAATAATTATTTTTGTCAACTTCCTTGTTCTATATTTCTCTAAAAAATATAAAATAATTGGTTTTTTGTATAATTTGATATAATAAAAACAATATAAAAAAATATAAGAATTAAATTTTCCTTTTCTATCAAATTATAATAATTTCTATTATTTTATACTTATTTATAGTATTTTTTTTAAACTTTTATACTAATCTACACTAACTTGTAATAATTTATATTAATTAACACTAATTATTATTAATTATAGCTAATTTGTACAAATAATTACTAATTACCGGTGATAAAATTTCCAGTAGATTGGCGGCATCTCTTTTTCCTGACGACTCATCACTACTATCTCTGACTGAAATTGTTATGAAAAATCTGCTCCGATGTATGGATATCCATTTCTATATACATGATAATGATGAGTAGGGAGGCATCATTGTGTTTCTCTCTATTTTGGTGCATATGAAAATGGATATTCGTACGTCGATAGAGATTTTTCATAGTGATTTCACTAGAAGAAAGTTGTAAGGAGATGATTCATCGGAAAAAAGAGCCTATTTTCCCTGATGATTCATCTCGTTGCAACTTTCTCTAACTAAAATCAGTATTAAAATATCTACTCTGACTTACAAAAATCCCTTTTCATATGAACGAGAATAGAGAGCAGGAAGACCTCTCCACGTTGCTCTCCATTCTCGTGCATATGAAAATGGATATTCATACGTGGGGACATATTTTTCCTAGTGATTTCATTGGGATAAAATTTCAAGGAGATAAGGTGTTAGAAAAAATGGAGTCACCAATCCACTGGAAATTGTGAAAAATTATTATAATTTGTTATAATTTCTTGGTAATTACTGTTAATTATTGTAATTTATTACTATTTACTGCTAATTATTTCTAATTATTTGAATTTATTTCTGATTGTTACTGAATATTAAAATTTATTACTAATTATTACTAATTATTACTAATTATTATAATTTATTACTAATTATTATAATTGATTACTAATTAATACAATTTATTACTAATTATTTCAATTTATTACTAATTATTAAAATTTATTACTAATTTATTACTAATTATTAGAAATTATTACTATTTATTATAATTTATTAGCAATTATTATAATTTATTACTAATTATAAGTAATTATTAAAATTTATAAATAATTATTATAATTTATTACTAATTATTCCTATTTATTACTAATTATTACTATTTATTAGAATTTATTACAAATTATAACTAGTTATTACAATTTATTACTAATTATTACAATTTATTTTTAATTAATTACTAATTATTCAAATTTTTTACTAATTATCAGAATTCATTACTAATTATAACTAATTATTATAATTTATTGCTAATTATTAGAATTTATTAAAAATTATAACTAATTATTTGAATTTATTAAAAATTATAACTAATTATTAGAATTTATTACTATCAATTGGAAGTTATTACTAATTATTAAAATTTATTGCTAATTATTCAAATTTATTATTAATTATAACTATTTATTAGAATTTACTACTAATTATTTAAATTTATTACTAATTATAACTAATTATTACAAATTATTACAATTTATTAAAATTTATTACTAATTATTAGAATTTATTACTAATTACTGGAATTTATTACTAATTATAACTAATTATTAGAATTTATTACAAATTATTAGAATTTATTATTTATTATAACTAATTATTAGAATCTATTACTAATTATTAGAAATTATTATTAATTATTACTAATTATTAGAATTTATTATTAATTATTAATAATTATTACTAATTATTTGAATTTATTATTAATTATAACTAATTATTATAATTTATTACTAATTATTAGAATTTAATACTAATTATTTCTAATTATTAGAATTTATTAGTAATTATTACTAATTATAAGAATTTATTACTAATTATTGCAATTTATTGCTAATTATTGTGATTTATTCCAAATTCTTACAATTTAATACAAATTATTGCAATTTATTACTAATTACTTCAATTTATTACTGATTATTTCAATTTATTACTAATTATTGCAATTTATTACTAATTATTGCAATTTATTACTAATTATTTGAATTTATTGCTAATTATTATAATTTATTAATAATTATTTGAATATATTAATAATTATTAGAATTTATTACAAATTATTACTAATTATTATAATATCTTACTAATTATTAGATTTTATTACTAATTATTAGATTTTATTACTAATTATTTCAATTTATTACTAATTATTGGAATTTATTACTAATTATTAGGATTTATTACTAATTATAACTAATTATTAGAATTTATTACTAATTATTATAATTTATTATTAATTGTAACTAATTATAAAATTTATTACTTATTATTACTAATTATTACTAATTATTAGAATTTATTACTAATTGTTACAATTTATTACTAATTGTTACAATTTATTACTAATTATTGCAATTTATTACTAATTATCAGAGTTTATTACTAATTGTTGCAATTTATTACTAATTGTTGCAATTTGTTGCTAATTGTTGCAATTTATTATTAATTGTTGCAATTTATTACTAATTATTACAATTTATTACTAATTATTTCAATTTATTACTAATTATTTCAATTTATTACTAATTATTAGAATTTATTACTAATTATTAGGATTTATTACTAATTATTGTATTTCATTACTAATTTTTAGAATTTATTACTAATTATTACTAATCATCATTAATTATTATTAATTATAACTAATTATTACTAATTATTAGAATTTATTACTAATTATTAGAATTTATCACTATTTATTACTAATTATTTGAATTTATTACTATTTATTATACTTATTAGAATAAATTACTAATTATTAGAATTTATTACTAATTATAACTATTTATTAGAATTTATTACTAATTATTAGAATTTTTTACTAATTCTTAGAATTTATTACTCATTATTAGAGTTTATTACTAATTATTTGAATTCATTAATAATTATTAGAATTTATAACTATTTATTATAATTTATTACTAATTATTAGAATTTATTAGTAATTATTATAATTTATTACTAATTATTAGAATTTATTACTAATTATAACTAATTATTAGAATTTATTACTAATTATAACCAATTATTAGAATTTATAACTAATTATTAGAATTTGTTACTAATTATTGCAATTCTTTACTATATATTAGAATATATTACTAATTATAACTAATTTTTAGAATTTATTACTAATTATAATTAATTTTTAGAATTTTTTGCAAATTATAACTAATTATTAGAATTTATTACTAATTATTAAAATTTATTACTAATTATTGCAATTTATTACTAATTATTAGAATTTATTACTAATTATTGCAAATTATTACTAATTATTCCAATTTATTACTAATTATTGCAATTTATTACTAATTATTGCAATTTTTTACTAATTACTACAATTTCTTACTAATAATTAGAAGTTAATACTAATTATTACTAATTATTACTAATTAATAATAATTAATATAATAACTATAAATTAATACTAATTCATAGTAATGACACGTAATTATTTGTAAAAATAAACATAAACAATGATAAATAAATCTATCTAATTCCAATTTAATTTAACTACAGCTAATTAAAAATAATTATAACTAAAATAAAATAAAATAAAATAAGTAAGAACTAAAAGAAATAGATAAACACCTTAAAACTAAAGCTTTCAAAGAATATAAGCTGTGAACAGTGCCCCAAATTAAAATTTCAAACTATAAAAAATTTTGAGAGAAAATTTTCCACTAGAAAGAGATAGAGTTGTAGGGAATATAGTGAGATAAAAAAACGGATGGGGTATATGTAGGTTAGTTTAGTTGCGACGTTATTCTCATCGTAAATAGTACCATTTGCGATGGGTCTCATCGCAAATGTCCACCGGTTAAAAATCCTTTTCTGACGGGGCCCGTCGTAAAAGACAACATGCCAACATAGTATTTGCGACGGGATTTTTATCATGTTGCAAATACTAAAAACGACGAAGGGCATTTGCAACGGGCTATAATAGCCCGATGCAAATACGCTTTCCCGTTTTTTGGCGAGCAAGTCGCGCCAAACCTTTTGTGACGAGAATTGTCTCCCCGTCGCAAAAACATTATTATTTGCGACGGGTCGGTTCTCCCATCGCAAATAAGCCCTTCCAACGGACTTTTTACGACGAGTCAGTGACCAGTCGCAAATGTTCACTTTTCCCGTAGTGTAACTATATGCGTCTTGATCTCTATTCTTATAGGATACATAGTTGAATCTAGATTTCTTATCCCAAACCCAGTCAAAAATTTCATTTTCATCCAATCACCCCTAGTGTATAGTCTCCAGATTCATGTTTTGTTTTCTACATCAGCTATACACTAGAATACCATATATAGAGACCCGGGTATCCTATCCCGGTTTCCCCTACAAAGCTTCCTATGGTCCCTATCATATACCTAAGAAAAAAATACTTCTTTCTAGAACTACATGTGGCTTGATCCCTATCATTACAAGATACATAGAAATGTCTATATTATTTATCTTAGGCTTAACTATGAGTTTTATTCCAAATAAACTCACTTTATCTTGTTGTTTAAGGCTTTCACAATTCAAATTGTTTTTTCTCTCCTTACTCAACACTAAGACAAATCTAGTTCACTTTATGCGTGAACTATATCTACAAAAATCCCCGTTCATGAAGTCCTCACTATATGACTTTAAATTGAATTTTACCTAGGTCTTTTTCACATGACATTAAACTATATGAAATTTTTTTCATCCTGTATGGCCTTAAACTTCTTAGAGTCGGATACTCTATATGGTCTAATTTTCTTACGAGAGAGTCAAGTCTATGTAGAGTCCACGAGTGCATAGATATTTATCTATAATACCATTTTGTGAAAAATGTACTTATTTTCCAAAAGTGTATCTTAGTTATGTTGGGTCTCCCCTTTTATAACTCAATATTAGGATGATATCATTTTGCTTCACCTATGAATTTGAATCCTTTATACTCCTATTGTCTAAGGGGTTTCTTTATACTCATGATATAAGGAATCATTTCTATGTGTAGTCCCAATTTTTTAACCACAAAAAAATGAAAGGAAAGAATACTATGAACCTGTATCAAAGAAGACATGCATAAGAGTCAAGTTAAGAAAATCGGTACCTCCCACTATAGAGGGACCTGGTTTCTCACTTGTGATAGCCTATTCTTCTCCATATAAATGCTACTCAGCTTCAATGGGATGACTCATGCTTCCCTCCAAAGATGCTACCTGAACAACCAAAGTGTTCCTGGAGGTATACTAGTCCACCTGTGTCTATGGACAAGAACTAGTGTGATAATACTGTTCCATCATAGCATACAAATCCTGTGGCTAAATCAAGCCAGTTCCACCTATTTATATCATAATTTTAGGATAATACTTCTTTAGATTACATTTCTAGCCACAATGGTAGAAATTCCTTGATGGTGTCATGTATTTCTTCTTCCTTTTTCAAAGCATTCTACACTAGAAATAGCCTGGTTAATTATTGGTACATGGTGGATAAGAGACTTATCCTATCGAATTATATTATATTTCCTTGCCAAACTGGGAGTAATTCTCTCTATTTTGTTAATTCCCTATATTAAAGCTCCCACCATCACTCAGATGGAAAAAAGGTATCCCCTCCATTGGGATTCTCTGCAAGGTATCTCTCTCTCTAACCAGCACCTTATTCACTATTTCTAAATTCTAAATAAAAAATAACTTAACCACATTTGATTAAACCTTAGGTCGGAGACCTTCCTCAAAGATCTAAGCCCCCAATATTTCTCTAGAAGATACCTCTAGTGAAAAGTGAAAAGGGCTATTGAATTTAGAAGTATATTTAGTCACTAATATACTTCCTTGTTCAAATTTAAATAAGTATATTTTTTTCTCTATCTGTACTATTTCTAGAAGAAATTTTTTATTAAAAAACTCCATAAATCCTTTCTAAGTGATGTCTTGATCCAAATTATATTGAATAGCTAAGTCCCACCATGCATGCACCAGATCATCAAGCATATACATTGAAAAATTGACCTTCATTTTATCTAGATTCCCCAAGAAGTCAAAATTCCTGGTCATCCTGGTCATCCACTTCTCTACTTTCTCAATTCTAAAATCACCATGAAACATTGGTGGGTTCTTCTTTAGAAATTATACTAAGTTATTTTCCTAATGTGGTTCCTCCATTCGAGTTCCCTTGTTAACATCCTGAACGGATTTTACAATACTTTGAACCAAATCTTGGTTTACTTGTGGTCCTAGTGCAACCACATTCTTAGCTTCTCCCTCTCTATGGTATCTTGTTCTCTTTACTAGAAGTATATCGATATAAAAACAATTTTGGAAGTCAACAATTTAGTAATTTTTTAATATTTATCGTTTCATGGTTATATTTTATATATTAAAAGAATAATGAAAATATCATAAAATAAAAATCAAATAACTATGTGACAATGTCATCCTAGTGGAATGTCTTGGTACTAATACATGATATGTTTCACTCATTAGATAAACCCATGAAAATGAGTTTACCAATTTTAAAGAAGTGTCTTAGAATATTTGTGTACCCAAACTACCCTGGTAACGTAAATTTTAGTATAAAATGGTTAGCTACATAATTTAATGTTATACATTTCAAGTTCCAACATTCTTATCTCCTTACTACTAACCCAACTCAAGGACTGAACAATTCAAATGCCATTTGTAAAATCATACCCCAAACTCATTATCTTGAGAGGAGGAGGAAGTGCTACTAACCTTGGGTGACATTCCTCAGACACCAAAGGCTAGAAATAAATGCCAATGGTTAAAAACAAGAGACAAGGGGGAATGGATTACCCTTTTATAAATACACACACACACAATAAAAGATAATAATAAATAAAACCAAATACATCTATATAAATGATGAATGATACAAAACTCAACCGTAATAAAAGTGGTCAATCCAACAATAAATAGTGAAATACGGATGGACACCAGAGTAACAGTGGAATAGTAGGAGATAGAAACTAAAACTACAAAGTAGAAAAATACTCAAGAACCAAGTTAGTATCACTTCTAACCAAGACATGAACTAACTCCAAGATCAAACTCCACCAACTATGATAGCGACATCAAGGAGTGCCATTAGAAAAGTAAGAAATTGGTCCCTTTCATGTACCATGGAAAACAACATCTACTTATGCACCAAAGTGAATATGCAATGGGTGAGTAATCATACCCAGTTGGAAACACCAAAAATTTTCCCACATGCTTCTAAAACTAAAAAAAGGTTAGCTCGGGTATATAATAGGTAGGAGGAATATTAAAGAAGTAAATAGTTTCCACAGTTTAAAATATATCAGATGAACAGGTTTTATAAAATAATTTTAACCAGAATAGTTTCTCTTTCAAACTATAAGTAGTTCATAATTTCTAATTTGGTATAATCATACATATTCTCACATTCACACACCCATGTATGTTGAATAAAACCCCTATTCTCACAAATAGTGGTATATCCTACACTAAGTTTTCACTTAGTGGAATATTTCCCCTTATGCCTTTCCACTCATCACTGATCACCAAGTATATTTCAAAAAGCCCTCGTATAATAAAATCATGAAAACACACCAACCCATGCATTTCCAAATGACACCCCCAACCCATTATTCTAAATAATGTGTCAAAACCATAATTTATTTAAGAAAACTCTTCTAATCAATTTAGCAAGTTCATTGTGGGAGAGACCAAAAATTCAATTTTAAATCCAAATAGTAATATAATCATCATCAGAGTTTTATCAGGAAAAATACATTGATAAATAGAGGAGAAATATTTTAGAGACCAAAAATACTTCAAGTTCCAATAATAGTGTAAAGAGTCAAAAACCACCTACCTCGAGTTTTCTGGCATGATGGATCTTAAACGATTCCACATATCTCACCTATTCCTTACATTTCTCTATTAAAACCCAATAAGATTTAATCAAAGATCAACCAATTCCATAGCAATAATTAGTACAACACTGATCTATGGTTATAATAAATAAAACTAGAGGAGATATAATACAATAAGGAAGAATGTGATCCTAACTTTTTATTTCCACAATAAAATATTCAAATATTCATTTTAATTAGAGTTTGGTATTCAAAATTTTTGGAAATTGATTATGGAACCTCTATAAGTGGATAGGAGAGAAAAGGAACTTCTTGAGAATTTACATGCGTTATAAAAGGATTAAAATTGGATAAACCTAATTAGATTAATGATGTGAATTTAGAATTCACATTTTGAATCTCTAAGTGGTCACATATATTGATATTCACATGACCTCAGGTTTTAATTTAAAAAACATCTCATGTCATGAATATATTTTACAGCATAGATGGTCCTATCTATCCAGTCAACGAAACGCTTTCACACATTGAAGGGATTTATAGTATCTGACTATAACATATTCACATCATGAATGAACCATTCACAACCTATGTTTTTCCTCCATCCAAATTCTAAATTATTTTCCCTTCACTCCCCTAAATCTTCCAGCAATGTATCTCAATAAATCCAAACATAAAAGAAAATCATAAAACAATGGAATAACTCAAATAAGGGTGCTACAGGTTGTTTACCATTACTTTTTACTAAATAAAATTCTATTGTACTTAAAAATATATATAAGGAAACAACTTATATGATAAATATGTATATAAATTTTTAGTTAATATTATTAAAAACAAAAAATAAAAGAAATAGATTTAAAATTTATAAATATAATTTAAGAAAAAATATTCATTGTAAATCTGGGATTTTACAACCCAATCATGTGACTGTAAATCATTACTTCACTAACTAATAAGATAATAGTAGAGAAACTATAATTCAAATAGATATTCACATCGATGCATGGTTTTGATTATACATTTTCCTGGTGCTAACCAGACCTACACTAGGATTTTCAAAGTATTCATAAACATGTCTAGAATCCTTAAGGGGTTCTAGGAGTAATCAACAATTCCCCCCCCCCCAATGGTGTGTTGATTATAGCCTCTCATCCTCTGAAATAATTTTCACCCAAAGTTTCATTAGTAAAGTACAAGTGATCACCTTCCTTTGTAAAGTAGGTTTACACCAACTCAAAACATGTGTGTTCATGGGGGCATGTCATAAAAAAGTATATAAAGTTTACTATGGATTACTATATATGTTATAGTAGAAATAAAAGGGCATTTTTAATGGTTCACTAGTGAAAGATGGATTACTAATATTGGGGATTTCTCATCTATGAGTGGCTGGTTTTTTACACTTAGAGGTGGGTAAATCTATTGGGGATTGAAGAAAAAAACAAATATAACAGACTCCACTATGGATTGTGAGTATATTTATTTAGAAGCTAATATAACAGAAATAGGATGTCTTGGATCTCTCTTATCAATTCCACTATGGTATCTTATGCCGATGTCTCTGATTACTATATAATGTAATAGTCAAGAAATGCTTGTTTGAGAATATAACATCACATATAATGGAAACTTGAGACACATTGGAATTAGACATAGCAATGTGAGTTAGTTGATACAAAATGGTATCATTACTATTAACTTAAATAGATCAATCCAAAATTTAGATGATTGACTAAAAAAATTACTTTTAAGGGAGATACTATAGCAAACTTCCTTAGGTATGGGTCTGAAACCCTTGACAAAGATTCACTAATTATGGTACCTCAACTTAAGATTTGGTAACTTTCCATGTTTAAGTTCAATATAGGAAATTTTATCATATGTGTGAAGGAAAGGCCATAGTATATTATTAACCAATATAATGATGTTTGAATCCCATTAAAAAAGTAGAGTGAGTTTAAAACTCTTAGTGAACCAAGGATATTAAATAATTTTTTAAACATGGGAACACTTTTTGGTTCACCTATATGAATGTAGGAGTGGGGCCTATCTAAAAAGATAATGACTTTAGCTCTCAAACATTCATCAAAAGGATAATTGAAAAATATATATAACGGTGTGTAGGAGTAGATAAAGAACTAATGAATTTTAAAATACTTGTATAGGATGAATCTGGCTAATAACAAGAGTTATATGTTCAAGGTAGTGTCCCATTGTTTCTCTATTCAGCATTGATTTGTCTCAAATATATAATGGTTAAAATGGATAGATTCCATTTTTTATTAAAGTTCTTTACAATATATTTTTATTCTTCATTTTTATAATTTACATTTTAAATATTTTAAAATAGTGGGGGATTATTATATTTTTAAGTTTTAATAATATTTAAAATTGGTTTTTTTATTTTTTTTAAGGGAACGATTTTTTGGAATCCAACATTGGAAAGTGTGTTGGAGTGGGGTCCCCTTAATACGGGGGGACACTTTTATCATTATTCAAAATGATAAAATTTTGGGGGATAATACTATTGGGGATAGTTCATCGATCCATCCATTTACATGCACGATCACACAATGTGGTTCTTTGATGGCACACTTTTCACTTCACACAACATATCAATGTGAGGTGCTCATAAGTGTCTTTATTTATTATAATGGTAAATTTTTCTATACTAGTTCAGATCCAATACCAAACAGGTATGTCTAGTGGGTTGACCTAGTTCACCAAACATTTATTATTTTGACCATTTATCTCATTATCCATGATTTAATAGACACACCTATTCAGTGCATAGGTTTTGTTGGTTCCAGTTGTAGAAGAAGCATGTGGTAGTGGGATATATATTAAAATTTCTCTTAATTATCAATTATTGAAACCATAATAAAGGACCTTGCATGTAAAATTTATAATTAATTTATTTAATGTCTGAATAAATGAATACCTGGGATTATGAACTTTCTTTTTGGGTGAATTTTGATCATTCGAAATGGCCCTTTTTGGATTTCCTTCATTGTGATATTAGGATCCAAGGATAGATACTCTCTAGCAGTGATCCACACATGATCCTATGATCTATGAGTAATGCCACTCAGTTTTAAGGTGCTATTGTGGAAAATCGTATGTCTTGTGTTGTTCATTTTTTATCGCACTTTCTTCGTTCTTAAATAAATATATCTTGTGTTTATCATTCTTGAGAGAGGGAGAGAAGGAGGAGTTTATAAAGGATTTATTGTGGACAAAAATTCACTCTTTTTGATTGCACACTGATACCCCACACCATAAACATAACCATCTATTTATAGAGATAGATTTTAGGTTAAAATAATAATTTAATTGCATGATGGCCATTAAATAATATTATAAACTTTAATGAAACATCATTACACATAATAATAATAATATTTTTTTGAACATGAAAACTTACACAAATTGATAAATAATATTTACTAGATTGTAAATATTTATTTATCACCGAACATGTTCATGGTCCATTTGAACTCCTTAGAATTTATTGAATACCAGAAGAAATATTTTATTCTCTTAAATAAATATTTTATTCACAAACCAGTTAATAAATATTTATTAAATATTAAATAAAATAAAAAAATAGATTTTATTTACAACCCAATGAATAAATATTTATTTAATTTATGTGATCAATAAAACTTTAATAAAATTATTTCTCAATCTTGAGAATAATATTTATTTCATTAATTAAATTCAAATATAATTTAATTGAGATCAATAGAAATACGTAGTGTGTGACCCATTAGGATTATTTCTCATTAGAATTAGGTGTTCTTTCCTAAATTATAATATTACTGTCTATAAACAGGTTAAGGAAGCCATGATAAAGAACTTAATGTCACAATGAAAACAACCCCATACGAATTCTCAGCGTATAATATAATCCCTTTGTCACAATATCTCATCAACTTGGTTGGACATTAGTACCACCAACCTATATGCTAGATATTCCTTTCTTTGACTATCTGAAATAAACATCGTTACATCATGACCATAGAATTGAATGTGATAGTTCTATTCCAATAAAATGGCCAAGATATCAACTTCCATAATGATGGAAGGGAGAAATACTTCCTCAAATTATTTATCAATGATGTGTCAATTGTGGTTCACCCAACATACCCTACTTCCTATTAACATATTGCATAGCGATTTTGGTCAGTAAATCTAAGTGTGTAAGCCACGAAATGCATCAATGATAATCATAAATTCTAAGCACCATTACACACATTCACATATAAGAATATCTAATGACACCAAAACATTTAGAATTCCTACTAGAGGATCTCTTCCCATAATATCACATATTGAAGATTACCAAGTGTGAACTTCATTAGAAGAAGCTTCATCCTATTATTAGAAAATGCACCTAATGGTCAACATAATATGTTTCCTATTATAGTAAGTTATTCAACCGTAGAACTACATATAGAAATATCATTATATCACATCAAGGTTATAATCATAACAGGGAACTGTTATGACCTTTTCAATTTTATAGATACCCTATGACAATATCACACTATTGTTATGAAGAAGAAAAATCAATATGTGATAATAAATTTATGTTAATATTCACTTATTTGAATATAAAATTAATGTAAAGAATAGAGTAGTTGGTTCTAGGGCACCAACTCCAACAAGTGTGATATGGAACACATATTTGATCTGGTGTGATCTAATGGATAAGATTAAATATTCAAAAATCATGACATTACTGAATAGGTTCTTACCCAGTTATAATGGTTGGGATGGTATATCTAAATAGGTTCTTCCATTTATATAAAATAGAGTCTCAATTAGACATAAAAATAACTTCTAAGCTATCTAAAGCCCTCTCTCGGGTAGAGAGACCTATAAATTATTCCATGATCATCAAAAGAACTTTTTTGTTGTGAAAAAAACAAATCTATTTACCATTAATCTCTCAATTCCAAAGTCCTTTCAAGGGTTACTCTCCACTAAGTATAGTATAGTTTAATGGACCACCATTATATCCTAAATAAGATTCTCTAAAAACCCCGTTATACTACTAGTTTGGTGGGGATGAATATACTCTTAAGGAAAATAAAATCATAGAATTCCTTAACAATATAAATGTAATATCATCCATGAAAGTCCATGACCACTTATACGCCCAATGTAAAATTACATCTCCTCCAATTTGAAAACAAGTTAATAGGATTAAAATATCATTTTTATCTATATCATTAAATATATAGTTAATATCATCTATATTCTAACCAAAGAAATAATCTTAATAATTTATTTAACCACTAAATCATTCTTTCCAAAAAAACAGGTGAAGAAACATACCTATAATCGGATTCACTAAACCATAGATCATGTCAAATTTTAACTGAAAGGTCATTTGAAATATGAAAAAAAATACCTTCTGTGACTAAAGTCTTAGCACCCCAAAATACTAAACCAAATAAAATTAGGCCTTGGACCAAGATGATAATATAACACATCAGTTCATGGGGAATATTTAGCTTTCAGGAATAGATCAAAAAGACATTAAGGAAACAAAACCAATCTCTAGCATTTTTTGTTAAAAGTTTAATATTAAATTTCACCAAATACTTAAACCTTAATCACCCACATTTCTTAAGAGCATACAATTTTTCCCACTCAACCCATTATATCTTTTGATTCCCATCATATTTTACCCTATAAAAATTTGAAAAAAATTAATGAAGTTAATCAAAATGGCCATCAATTAAATTGAATAATGATATAACGTATATAGTAATGGATTGGGAAACTAGTTTTAACAAAAAAAAATTGCATCGGCCTTAGATAAACTCTTTCTCATCCAACCATGTATTGTCTTCTAGACTCTATCAATGATTGAGTTTAACACATCCTTTTTAATTTACTAATAATATAGGAAATACCTGAATACTTATTATGTTTATCCACCTACTTAAAACCAATAAAATAAAAAACTCATTCATACTTTTAGGTACAACTCCCCTACTAAAATAATCTTATAACTTCAAAAAATCAATTTTTTCTGGATGATTTATGAAAATCATAAATAATATCAAATACCTTTTTACATTCATTTTTTGTTTCTATTGTAAACATTATAAAACCAACTAAAAAAATAGGTGAGTATTAATAGGACCATTTTGTTTTGCTCTTATTCCATGTATTTTCCCTTGCATCACTGGATTGGATAAGATTTTAAAGAAAACATTAGTGATAATAATAATAAAAAGTATGGTGAGGTAATATATCCTTATCACAAACCCTATGATGGAGAAATAATTCTCAAGAGGTCTCCATTAACACTTTTCCTATAAGTCACCAAAGTTACACACATCTATAAATTAAATATCTAGAATTTATAAAACCCACATTTATCTAAAACAAGTTTAAGAAAAATTTATTTAACTCTATCATATGTCTTCATTATGTCAATATTAAAAGTTAATGTTCATTTATTTTCTTATGATATAAGTTTTATTGAGTGGAAAACATTATGGGAAATAATGGAATTATGAGTGATCATACATTAAGTCATAAAATCATTTTTTATATCAAAAATACTTATAGGAAGGATCTTCCTCGATCCATTTACCAACACCTTTAAATAGATTTTATATATGATATTACACAAACTTATCAGCCTAAAATCAACAATTAAAATAGGCTTATAAATCATTAGAATCAATATAATAATTATGTTATTAAATTTTTTAACTATTTCTATGCCACCTCCAGAAACCATTCATCAACATCAAAATATTAGTTGTGGCTATCTTCTAAAACACCTAAAAAATATAGTATGAAGATCATCTAAACTAGGTACTCAATTAAGATGTATATAGGACCTTAGAACATGATTATAGGGAAGGGGTGAATCTGGGTGTCAACTTTTTCTTTCAATAAGTCAAATATTGTCCCCGTATTGGTAGAAACTTGCTAAACCTATGTGATATAATCATATAGATATTAACCACCCATATGTAGATATAGAAACATGACACAATAGTTTTAATTAGTTCACCACTAAGGGATAGTACAAGGAGCATAGGTTGGTAGTGTGTCGATCATACATGAATACACTAAGCTTCACTATATATTATGGATTACAAAAGATCATAAATGGTTATTCCATGCCAGGCTCAATGAATTTACAATAATTTTAGGGATAGAACACTACCTCCCTTAGATCACTTACATTGACTCCCTATTTCTCACTACCATGGGAGAAGTCTTACTCAGTTTATTGACTTGAAGGCCACCTCACTAGATTGGGAAGATAAGTCTGTGTCCCTTATTAGCATGAGACTCTCCTTGTTCTATTATCATGAATTGATGCCCATGAATACATTGTTTACTCAAACCAGATGCTCAAAACCATTTTTTCTTGTAAGTAACCTTCAAAAAATTATATCCTTCATGAAACCCCATTTTTGTTTCAATGATGTTTCAGACTTCATGAAGCTCACATCCTTTGTGTAACTCCTAGACTTTTCAAATCTCATAGGATTTGTGCAACTCCAAGCTATTTCAAAACTCTCAGTCTTCATGAGACACTGTTTTTTTAAATTCCTATGTTTCAATTAGTTCTTAACTATTCTTTTCATGATTCTTATTCTCATGAATAATTCTTGATTCACAAAGAATTACCATTACATAAGACCTTTATGAAATCAGAGTGATTCACCTGTTTTCCAAATTTTCTTTGTGTTTCAAATGATGACCAGCCACCTATTTATAAACATTGCCACTTTAAAAATATTTCAAGATCACAAAGTCTTTTTCAAGAACCTATTGATTCATTTTAATGATTCTACTTTTCTTCATGAAACATTATTGAAATTATTCCATTCATAAAGCTTCTCGTAGTCACATAGATTACCTTCCTCCCGTCACGCCTCAGCTGTTATTCACAAAACCTCTTTTTCAAGCCTTCACAAATTTGAAAAATCATATTCCATCATAAATATACTATCTTTTTGAAACATCAATATTCACAAAATCCATGCATTTTCCATATTTGTAAATATTCATTCCTAAATATACAACTTTCAATAATCTCACCCCTTCCTCTAGATTTTGAGATCCAAAAATTTGGAAAAAAAACTAGTAAATGAATCCAACTTAAACACTAAATCCACCTTTACCATAAGATCACTTTTATTTATAACTCTTTATTCAAACCAATGGGATTGACAAAAAAACAAAATATAATCGGTTTCCAGCTATGAAAAACCTTGGTTCCAATAATATCCCCATTTAGGTTTGTAGGAAATCTATTGATAAATACAATAAATCACTACCCTTGATCAAAAACCTAATAGGCATGAAAAAACTCATCCATCACTCTAAGTATACATAACAAAAGTTCAATGTAGAAAAATAGAGTGGAAAAGATATTTCCATGCCTCAAAAGACCACTGACATGTCCACCTATCATGAAATTCATCGAATTTCATTCTCTCCCTTTGAAAATAAAACCAAATAACCTGCATTGAGACTTTTGAATGTAATAAAAACATCCCCCTATATCGTATATCCCTCATATACCTGCATCACATCCATAAATAGATTAAAATATTTAACAAAAAATTAGGAGAGGGGAAAAACTATAACCTCTTTATGTAATGGGAGGAGTCTGAACATCGGGGTTCAACTGATGTCTCTTGAACATTGGTGATTCCAAAGGCTTAGTTAATATTTCATCCACTTGATCATTATCTCCAACATGTTAAATTTTAATCACATCTTTTTCAACTTTTTCTTTGATAAATTTATATCTAATATCAATATGTTTTGTATGAGATTGTTGAACTGGATTTTCCTAAGATCGATCATGCTCTTGTTGTCACAGTGAATCACCATCAGCTATTTCACATCATCACCAATATCAGTCAGTTGTTTCTTCATCTAAAATAGTTGTTTTCTTGACTTTTTTACAGATATATACTCTTCTTCATCTATACTGAGAGAAGTTATTTCTTATTTCATTCTCAACCAACCCACACATTTGTTTCCAATGAATAATTCACCCCCACTTATATACTTTCAATCGACCACATCTCCATCTCGGTCAACATCAAAAAATGATGATAATTCATTATATTTTCCTATAACAAAGTATAATCCAAATTTGAGAGTACCTTGAATATATATCATGATTCTTTTAACTAATACAAAATTCTCCCCTTTCAGATTACTTTGAAAGTGATCCACTAAAAATGTTGCAAAGATAATATATGGTCATGTTACAGTCAATTATAATAAGCCTATAATTATCCTCCTATAAAGGGTGGGATCCAAAAATTTCACATAATCGTGATTTACAATTTTTTTCCAACTATAATCAGAGTCAACATTGGTTTGGAGTCATGAAAGTTGAATTTATTCAAAATATCTCTTGTATACTTTACCTGAGAAATGAAGGTATAGTCCTTATTTTGAATCACCCATAGCCCCAAAAAGAGTATGAGTTCACCAATCATGGAAATTTTAAATTATGATTTCATGTGATTAGAAAATTATTCCACTGACCCATTTTTGTTTCCCCTAAATATAATATCATCCAAATACACAAGCACCATAAATTGATCTCCCTAAGAATTATCTTCATAGATATTATGATTTATACCTAATCTTTTAAATTTTATATTTCTTAGATAAGAATCCAAATAATAATTCCATTCTCAAGGGTGCCTATTTTAGACCATAAAGAACCTTTTGTAATCTACAAACCTTTTTTCATCATTTCTAATCATAAATCCCATAGGTTTTTCAATGTAAACTTCTTCTTCACAAACACCATTTATGAATTACATTTTAACATCCATATAATAAAGTTTATATGCACTTTTAATTTACATGGATAGGAAGATCCTAATCAACTCTAGTTGAAATATTGTCAAAAAAATTTCTTTAACATGAATGCCTTCAATCTATGCATATCCTTTAAATACCAATCATTCCTTATTTCTGATCACATTTCCCAACTTATCAAATTTGTTTTTGAAGAGCCACTTTTTTCTAATCACATTGTGATTTTTTGGTCTCTTTAAAAGATCCCAAGTCTAGTTTTTTTCAATCTAATCCAGTTCTTAATTCATGGTTTTAACCCATGATTTATCCTTTTCTACTTCTTCAAATGAGGTTGGTTACACAATTGATAGGAGAGAAGAATGTGCTTCATTCCTCATTCTTCTTGTATGTGTAGGTGTGTTCTAATCCCCAATGATGTTGGATTGATCAAATTATGATCTTATATTTATTCTTTGAGTTTATAATAGTGTTTCTTCAGCAATGGTTTCCTCTTGTGATTATACTTCTGAATCATCATCATTTTCAGAACCTTGAATGTTAGGTAATCCTTTCACAATTTCTGTATTTGAATTTGTCCCTCTTCCACTTTATTCTTTATATTTAATCATATCAATATATGTTCTCCTTGAGTTATTAATTATTTTAACCTCAATTATCTTGACATAATTTCTTTCCATAATCTTTCTAAGATTATTATTATAGCATTTGTGTGATTTACTCTTCATTGAATATCCAAGGAATATTCCCTCATATACAAAATCACCATACTTTCCTTGATTTCCTTATTTTTTTAAAATGAAACACTTACTTCCAAAAATAGGAAAATAATTTAGTGACGACTTTCTTCCACTCCATATATCATATTTTATCCTTTCCTCTCCTATAAATACACCTGTTCGATTTTGAGTGTACACCACAACTTAAACATCCACTTTCCAATAATTATGAGAAACACAACTCTCAGTCAACATAGTTTTGTACATATTATTAACCTATGGATTTCTATGTTAAACGACCAAATTTTGTTGAGTTTTTCTCACTAATTAAACATCATTCTTGATCCCATGTTTTTCAAGGTAATTTTCAAATTCATTGGATGTGAATTCTGTTTCATTTTTAAATTGTAATATCTTAATTTCATGGCTTGTCTCATTGTCAACTCTTCAAAGATATCTCTTCATGTAGTCAATAACTTGTTTTTTGTGATGCATAAACATTACACATGTTTTTATAATATAATTGTTAATAAAAATAATTAAGTACCTATATCCATATGTGTTATCAAAATTCATTGGACCACCCACATTAGTGTGGAGAATATCAAGTAGATTTTATGCCCTTTTGTTCCTCAGATGATAAGAATTCTGGAAAATCATTACTCACATACAAGAATCACATGTCTTTTCTCAATCATTATTCTAATTGGGAATTTTGGTAATAACCTTTAGATTGTGTATGCTTTCCATGACCCATCGATTAATGTGACCCAAACTTCAGTTCCATAAGTTTTTTCTTATTCAAATGTTAAGAATCAAGTGTTTTATTTACTATCCACCTGGTATAAATTACCATTTATCCTGAAACATTTCATGAGATAATTACTTATATTCCCTTTAATGGTGAAACCATTTTGATTAAATGTAACAACCAATACTGAGTCACATAGTTGACTCGCACGGAGGAAATTGTGACACAATCTATCCACATAGAGTATTTCTATTTTCATTAGCACATAATTTGATAATTTTATATTTCCACTTCATTTGATCTTTAAGGCACTATCATTGTCGAATATCACTATTCCATCAACCTTATTCTTAACATTATTCAATAAATTTAAATTTATTTTCATGTGGGATGAGCACCCTTCATTAAGAATCCAGGAACTATTGTTCTTTATAGCTTTGAGAGTGATTTCATCCAGGTTGGATTTCTCAATCTTCTTCTCTTCCTCCCATGAGATACTTGATTGAGTGGAGGGAAAAATATGGCATTTCTAATATATTTTCAGCATGCATGGTTAAATCATACTCACATTCTTCTTCTATATTAGAATGACTATATTTAAGGGTAATTCTTCTTAGTTGATCAGTATTGACTTGTATATGAGTTATATAGTTATTGCTCCCACCTTTCCACCACCTATAAAGAATATATTTATAGACAAAGTTAGAACAGTGAAAAAAATATACATAAAAATTATTTATTCTATATGATAAAGGATATGGTCTCATTCTCCTTTTTTAAATTCTAGGTTTTTCCCATCCAAATAGCTCCTTTCCTCTTCACAATAAGACATGTTATGGCCCCAAAAAGCCAAAAAATTTACATTTCATAAAAGAAAGTATCTTTTCACATTTATCCCTCCACACTTCCTATTATTTTGTATAGTTATTTTATTGGTGATCCTCTCTAGATAGTTGATTATTATCTTTATATATCTTCTCTGTTTGGTTCAAAGATTTCTTTCTTAGGACATTAGGTGACTTTATGATATATCCAACTTTCTACTTCCCTTTTCATTGTCTCATACCATTTCCATCCTTTGATGTTTTTATATCACATAAAATTACACTTTTTTTGATAAATTTAGATATTTTATCATTCAAGGCCCTCAACTATCTTAACATTTTCCTCCAGTATCTATGTACGGTCATTGATGAATTTTTTCTACTCTTTGATCTTGACTTTAAACTCCACAATATATTTTGATCTTTTAGGAGTTATCAAATGTTCTTCTACCTCTTCTTATAGTCAATAAATCTCTTCTTCAAGGTGATCCACATACTTTGATGACTCTTTAAACATGGATCCCATATTTTCAATTTTATTTCTTTAAATTTCAATCTCATATATATCACCCTCAAGTTCCACCTTGATATCTACAACACCATTCAATTGATCGTATTCATCTTTTATAGGTTCTACCTTTTCAACTATAGCTATCATGGACTCTTCAATATTAAATTTAAACTCTGGTTCTACATAATCCAAAAATACATTATTATATTGTTACTCTTTGAAGATAGATCCCTTTATCTATAATTTATTTCATAATTTGAATTCTCCTTTTTTTGAAAACATCCTCTAAGACCACTACATGATTTTTTATTCACTTTAAACATCATCAAATCTCCTTGAGCACTGAGCAGCAATGTTCCCTAATTTACCACAATGAAAAAAAGTCAAAGGAAGATTTCCTTCAAATCTCCCTGTTCCTCTCTTGATTTTTTTTCAAAAAGAGAAAAAATTTCATCATCCACATCATCTTCATCATCACTAACTTTGGAAATGTCCTATTTTTTTAGGGATTTGAATGAAATTTCATTTCTTACTCGTATTTTTGTATATTCTAGTTTGAATCTCATTTCATAAGCCACTAGACTAGTTAGAAAATCATCAAGATAAAGATTAGACAAATATCTTTCTTCAAGGGTGGACACTTTTGGATTGTACGAAAGTGGGATCCTTCTCAATGTTTTCTTCACAATGTCAATATCCTTGACTTCATCCCCAATTCCTCAAAATAGATCCAACCATTTTATTAATTTGATTAAAGAAACTATATTCATTTTCCTCTAGATTCATTTTTATATTATCAAACTAATTGTAAAAAACTTGAAGTTTTACCTCCTTTACTTTATTATCACCTTCGTATATATTTTTCAGTTTCTCCCACATAGACTTGGCTAAATTTCATCTCATCAAATTCCAATTTATTTGATCAGATAGTGTTACAGTAAGACCATTTTTAGTTTTGGATTCTACATCAATCACTTTCCTATTTGTTTGTCATATAAGAAAATTCCATATCACTAACATGAATTGTTTGAACTGTAGAAAAGAGAACTTCCATCCTAAGAGATAACTGATGAGATATCATTCTATTCTTCCAAAACTGGAAGTTACTTCCATTGAAAGGGAGAACTCCCCTAACATTCACTTAATTATACATCAAAACGAAAATAGAGGATAGATTTAACACCTATAACTTGTATGTTATGATACCACTTCTAAGACTATAAAATACACTAAGAGGGGAGGGGTGAATCAGGGTGTCAAATTTTTCTTTCAATGAGTTGGATATTTTTCCCATGTTAGTAGAAACTTGTTAAAACTGTCTGATGGAATCATGTAGATATTAAACACCCATAAGTAGAGATAGAAACATGACATGAAATTTTTACCTGGTTCACTACTAAGGTCTTGTCCAAGGAGCATATGATGATAGTATGTTAGTCATACCTGAATCCACTAAGTTTCACTAGATATTGTGGATTAAAAAATATTAGAAATAGTTACTATGTTCCAAGATCACTACCTTTACAGGAAATTTAGGGGTAGCACACTACCTCCCTAGGATCACTTCTATCAAATTCCCCTTGCTCACTCCCTTAGGATAAGTTTTACTCAGTTTCTCAACTTGAAGGTCACCTTTGTATATTAGGAACATAATTCTTTTTTCCTAATTAGCATAAGACAATACTTTAACCATAGTCCTAAATTGATGCACGTGAATACATTGTTAAATCAAACCAGATGTTCAAAACTAGTTGTTCTTGTAAGTAACCTTCATAAAAATCCCTCCTTCATGAAACCCCATTTTTTCTTCAAAGATGCTTAAGCCTTATTAAACCTACATACTTTTGTGAAGCTCCCAACATTTATGAATATCATAGCCTTCATGAAAATCCTAGCCTTCTTGAATCTCAAATCCTTCACATAACTCAAAACTGTCTCAAAAATCTCAGTCCTTTTTAAACTCTCTTTTCTAAAATTCCTAAGTGTCAATTAGTTTTTAACCATTATTTTCACGATTCTTATGCTTATGAAGAGTTATTTATTCTCAAATAATATTCTTTACATAAGACCTTCATGAAATCATAGTGATTCATCATTTTTCTAAATTTTATCCATGTCTCAAATGATAAGTGGACACCTATTTATAAACATCGCCTCTCCGTGAATCCTTCAATCTCACCAGGGAATTTTTGTGAACATATTTATTCATGTTTGTGATTCACCTTTTCTTTACAAAAATTAGGTTAAATTATTTTATTCGTGAAGCTTCTCATAGTGGCATAAATTACTATCTTCCCATCATGACTCAACCATTCTTCATGAAACCTATTTCTCATACCTTCAATCCTTTGTGAAACTAGATTCCTTTACAAAGATCTTATCTTTTAGAAACTTAAATATTCATAAAATCCATTCCATTTACATATTTTTAAAGAGTTGGTCCTAGAAATATAACTTTGATAAATCTCACTCATTCCTCATTATTTTAAGATTTAAAAATTTGGAAAACACTAGGAAATGACACCACCTTCAACACTAAATCCACCTACACTGTAAGATCAATTGGATTGAAAGTTCCCTATTAGAACCAATTTGGATTGAAAAAAAAAAGAATACAATCTTTTTCTATATATAGAAAACCTTGGTTCCTACAATTTATAAACTTTATCACTTTTTAAACCTCATACTCCAATATATTTATAACTAATAAATAATTAATTTCTATAGAAACAATAGGAAGAATGAAACAATCCACCTCATATGAAATAATACTTTGTTCATCTAATAAAATATTTTCATAAAAATATGAAATAGGGATTTGAATACCATTATCATCTTCAATACAAGGCACCATTATCATATTTTAAGTTATAAATGTGACTCTTTCATCTACTAGTAGAATATTTTTAATTAAAAAAAGATGTATTTTGATCTCCTTCTTGAATATATTTCACCCTTGACCTCACCAGCTAGTATTGTTCCTTGTTAAATAGAAAGTTATTAAGAAAAATCTCTAGAAATCAAATACTATGAATAAAATCATCAATCATGGTAAATCCATAAATAATATATGGTTTCTTTCAACATTTTGAATATTTTTATCAAAATCATGATGATAATCCTTACCCCATTTTTTTAGATCATATGAAATATTATTGATCATATCATGTTGATTCAAACCATCATATGACAAGGTTGTATGAATTATAGTATCATAGTTTTGTTTATTATGCCACGTGGTTTCAAACCTGAAAAGTTTCCTATCCCTTTTCCAGACTATATTCATAGTTGTATCAATAAGAATTGGAATATGATCAAAATTAATATGGGATAAATACATTATTTGAGAATATGGAAATAGTATCTTATAGTCTATATAATCTAGATATCTATCTTGTCTCTCATATATTCTTGTACATGAAATTATACCTTTAAAATGGGTAAAATGTTATCAATCAAATACCAAATTAGATAAACTCATATCATTAATAGTATTTTTAAATGCTTGCATGAGATTAACATCCCTCAAAACTTCTCACTTTTTCTTTTATTAAAAATGATTTCATTAAAATCTCTTATAAAGTGAAAAAGGTCATTAAAATATTGTTTTACTCTCCTATTATTTTTTATTTACACTATTTATATTCACCACTTATCCAACCATAAATCCCCACCACTCAGTATCATTCTCCTCTTTAATAGAACCAATAATATAATTTTTTGGGGATAAAGTATGTGGTCGGGTGGGTGAATCCAGGGAAAATTTGATCTTTTAATTAAAAAATCAGAAAAAAAAAAATAATTTACCATGTTTCTTAAAGACATGAATAAAGTATTATTTATTTAAAATAGTTTCCTATAAATGTGGGTAAGTTTGTTTGGAAACATAGTTAAATTATCGACACCTCATTCAAAAACATTTTTAAGAAATAGTGCTAATTAAATTAGGAATGTTTACAAATGTGACTGATGTCAAATAGAAACATTGCTAAATATAGTTTTTCTATAATGGAAATACCTCTCAGTATCATTATCCTATTTAATATAAGTAACAATATGACTTGTTTGGATAGAAAGATGCATGGTAGGGGTGGGTGAATTCGGGGAAAAATTGATGTTTTAATAAAAAAATCAAAAAATATATGTACCTAGGTTTCTAAAAAACATGTCTAAAGTATTAGTGATTTACTTAGCTTTCTTAGAAACACTGGTAAGTTCGGTTGGAGATTTGGTTAAATTGTCGACTTATCATTTAACACTGTTTTTAAGAAATGTGGGTAATCAATTTATTGATGTTTATAAATGATACTGATGTTAAATATAAACATGAATAAATGAATTTTTCTTTATAGTGGAAATACCACATAGTAGTATTTTCCTCTTTAATAGAAGTAATACTATAATTTTTTGAATATTTCACAATATATAAATTAATATCATACATCCACATAAAACCAATTCCACCAGTATGACCTAACCTATTAATAGAAAAACAATTTTTAAATCTCAACATTAGTTTTAAGAAAAAAATTCCATTTATTATTGACATAGTATTAGACATAAAAACTATATTAATAAAAAAATTTAAACTTCGATGATAAATAATATAAAATATCCATGGTTTTATGAGTCCCATATAATTAAAGAATAAAATATTTATTACAAAAAATATATCCAAAAGAATGAAAATTTCCCCACAACATTGATGGTCTCAAGTAAAAACACCAATTCATAAAATGGTGATATTTTATATGAAGAAAAATTAGAAACTCTCCTAGAAAAAAAATGTTAATCAAATTATAGAAACCAACCAGAAGATGTATAATATTCACTAAATATTGATTAATAACCCAATAAAGTTTATAAATCCAAAAAAAACACCAAATCAACTAGATGAAGATGATTCATCTAAGTAACTAGTATACTATTCACTAAAATATATTGATCCACCAGAGAAACACTAATCCACCAGATAAATCTAATACACTAGAATAATATGAACTGCCATGTAAAGTTGATCCAATAATTGATAAAAATGATAATATAAATCAATCAATCAACCTAAAATAAATCAACTTATTGATCTAGATGAAACCAGTTAAGCTAAACGAGATAAATCAAATTGACTAGATAAAAATAGATAATTCAATCCACTTGAACATAATAATTGTATTAGACAAGTAAAATATAGATGATACCCATCAATCCAGACAATTTAAATCACCATAAAATAAACCTATTTCCATGGTTTACAACCATATAAATATGACTCAAAACCATAGTGACAGAGTATGTCCATATTTTGGATGATCATGGGTGTAATATCCATTATAGTAGGCCTGTTTTCATGGTTTGTAATCCATGGTAACAAATTGGTACTTTGTAGTTTATTTTCATGGTTTCAAAACCATGGAAAAGGGTTAAATAAAAAAAATATATATATATTCTAGTTTTAGGCCTACGAACTCCAATAATCCAAGTAATGCCTTAACCATTGTCCTAAGTCAAACATTATGTTTATTATTTATATTATTACTTAATTATTACATATTATAAATTATTAATTATAAATAATATATTATTATCATTTATAATACTATTATACATTTAAATAAATAAAAGTGGGTTCCCTAGACCCAACTTGAGTAGTACTTTTTTATTACCATGCCATGTATACATAGAGTTATGCATGATGGTATCTTACCCTAATAGTGTTATTACTTATGTATACAATATTCACATGGTAATTTACTTAGATTACTTATTTTATCAAAATGTCATAATAGTTCCCAGCTATAATGGTAACCTTGAGATACTATGAAAATAATTTTAAACATGTGTCTTATAGTCTAGATACATCATACAAATAGGAAACAGATGATGTCTGGATATCAGGTTATGGGGGATCATAAGCATTGAGACCTCTTATCATGAATTTATCACCTAGTAATCTCGAGTAAAGGAGATTATAAAAACTATACCTCTAATAAGAACACCTCATTTTTTAGGTGTCATTTGATATTTTGATTTTATACTTTGATTCAATATGAAAACCATGAAATTTATGTTTATAGTATGGAGGATTGTGTTAGGTGCATCATTAGTGGTATGGAATTAATTAAATGATCAAGAAAAGATTTTTTCTTATGTATAGGAATAGATATCTCGTTCCTAGTTGAATAGGATGGTGGTACCTTCATTAAATATATAGAAATGGTATAATGAGGAAAGTCTATCCATAATGGTCATAAAAAGAATAAATAAATCATGTTAGAATAGTGATATAAGATATATATCCCGATTTATGATATATCATGAGGAAAAGAGATTATATTATATTATTTATGTTCATAGGATTGGTTTTTGTTATAATAACTAAACCTTATCTCCTTAGGGTACTTAATGTGTTGCCAACATTTCTCTTGGTTTGTGAGTCACACTCACTATTATAAAGATAAGATCCTAGAGAGTCATATAAATAGAGTATTCAGAATTTTTCCCTATTATAATCAATTAGAATTTAGGGAATGGTGGGACCCATGATGAGGGTTGAGTAATGTCTAGTTTTTAATGATTTTATGGAAATAAATTAATTCAATATTATTAAAGTTTAGAATAATAAGTGTTGTATTTATTAACTCTATGTATTCACAAGTTATTAAATAAATACATTAAAATATTTTATGAATGAATATTAGTTATTAAATGTTTTTTAAATATTTATAAGAGAGAAAAGTTAAGTTATTAACTCATATTTTATCATGAAACAAAATATTATTGTTAAAAGTAATTGATAATTTACATATATTAATTGTGATACGTTCTCTTGGTCATAAGTTCCATTTGTTGTATATTTTGAAGGTCTAACTTATTATAGTTCCAAAGTAAAATTTTAATAAGTTATAACATAACTATAAAAACCTAAATATTCCTAAATTCGTGGTTATTAATTCTCCCCCAAAATTTGAGATCATTTCCCACCTATCTCTCAATTATTAAAGTGATAAAGATGAGTTTTGAGTGCACTGATCCAAGAACTCCCTCTTAGATTGAAGAAATGATGCTTTAATAATCATTAATATATCAAAATCCCATTTTATTCTTTTTATATCACTTTATGACCATTGATCAATGTAACACTAAGGTTTTGAAGAATGATTAATGATCTAGGGGGTTATGGCTTCAATTCCTTCAAGCAATTATTTTTTATGATGAGTGAGACATTCCTATGTCTTAAAATTGAATGAGGTATCATTTTAGTTTTATTTTCATGACTATTAATTTCATAAAATATACTCGAGTTGATAATAGGGTGTTGCCTCATGGAATATGATTGTATGATGTCAATTCAGTGTAAAAAAATTAACTTTACCTATTTATATACTTCCATTTCACACCTAGTACCAACAAGTGGTATCGGAGTAATCATGTGATGTCATAGGTTAATATTAAAATTATGTTTTCATGAATTTAGTTAGAGGGTGTTGATATAGTCCAAACACCACTGAATGTGCTTAGATTCAATATTGTATGGTCATATCTCGACCATATGAAGATCAAAAAACTATTTTGGGGGTCTAAATTAAAATTTTAGACTTGTGTAAATGTGTGTGTGTGTGTTAAAAGGGGGTGTGACCATGTTTGATGATCCAATTTATTCATGATTGAAAATGATGGATATAACCAGGAAAGGCAAATCATCATGTGTATATGTGAGATAGTAAGAAAACAAAAAAATAAAGGGGTATGTGGGTGGCATTTTCCTGTGAAATATTTGATTAATATTGAATTGCATTGTAGTGGGGTGGAAGCCACCCACCACTTGTGAGAGGAAGGTATTATTTAAAAAAAATACTCATTATCGGCACCATTTGACGTCGCCTACCTAGACCCGCACACCCTACATGGGACATTCTACCTCACCGACCCGACCACCTAGTCAGGTTGACCCAACCCGGTCCGGGATGGGTCGGGCCCTATCCAACCTAACTAAAACCCCTATGAGGGGGTTTATAAAGGACAAAGAAGCCTAAAAAATTCTAAAATAATTCTAGTAATATTTTGAAAATATTTAGAATTTAATAAAATTATTTATGGGACCGTTCAACATCTATATTGTGAATTGAGATTAATCTAATTTATTTTAATTCATAATATATTATCTCAAATGAAATTATTCACAAATTTAATTTTATTATTTGATTTTAATGCATGGAAAGTGATCATGATCTAGATTGGACAATGTATGTCTGGTATTTATTATTATTTTATTTAATTAATACAATGTGTAATGTTTGTAATAATTAATTAATAAATTAAGGTATTTTCATCATCCCTTGGTCTCATTATATGTATAAGGGCATGTATGTCCATGAGAGATGCTCTTTTCTATATCCTATAATCCTAATACCCCCTAACATATGAGTGAGTATTATTTTATAATGATGAGGATTAAAGGATATTCAGTTCTTGTTGAGACTTCACGAAGAACCAAATGGGAGTTGGATACATTGGTCTGGGTGAGAATTGCAAATCGATTCAAATACAACTAAAGGAGTTTCCCCTAGGCTCTTGGTTGATCTATCATCCACTTGATGGACCAACCATTATAAAAACTCATGATTGTTCCATTTTTTTTCATATACATGGTTTATTTATTTTGTTTATATATAGTTTATACACGATCATAGAGAATAATAAACAAGTATGAATAGGTAAAAATGAATTGATGGATGATGATTTTTTTTATTTATTTATGGTTAAGTTGTGAGTACGATTACATATTAATAAGTATTATAAATATAAATGTATTTTATTCTCTGATAAAAACTAAAAACCCTCAAATAAATAGTAATTAAAACTCATTTTATCAATTGAATTTGAACAAAAACATAAGTATGAGGTGATCATCATCCATAGTTGAGGGTTCATCTAACTATTTGTAGTTCTTATGAAATTATTGGGTTAAATTAACTAAAATTGGAATCATATAAATAACCATAGCTATCTTGATGTAATTTAAGAGTAAAACATTGAGTAAATCCAAGTTAAGGATTCATAACAGATAGGACTCCTCTCAATTTAGTCCAACCCATCACATAATTTGGTCCCACCTTTCACATAATTAAAAACTTAAATATGTGAACCACATCAATAAAAAAACATTCATATTAAAAAATTTCTTATTTAACCCATGGGAAAGATATGGGTTTTATAAAAACATACATTTAGAATTTGATAAGGCATTCAGGGAAATAAATTGGATGGTATTATAATAAAATATCCTCAATTAATTGTAAGAAACTTTGAACTATGTTAACATAAATTAAAACCACCTTTGTAAGAAGAACACTTTGAATAGTACCACATAAGAAGGGATTAATAATTGGATTCTTTGATACCATGAGATTAATCCTCCAAAAGAAAAGTAATATATTATAATTCAAATGGTAATTCATGAAATATAAATCCCAAAAAGTTAGATCACTTTTAGTTAAAGAGGAAAATGGAAGAAAAATCATAAAAATAAATTTCATAAAACATTTTTAACCTTGATGAAAAATATAAAGTTATGGGCCACAATCAAAAAAAATTTCAAGAAAGTATCATCAAATCATTTTAAAATACTACTTTAAAATAAATACTAATAATGAATTATTCAAAAGAACATAAAGGTTTTCTATAAATATATAGTTGAAGATAAAATATATGATTATGAAAGAAAAAACCATTTATAATATTTTTAATTACCTTTATTGAAACCAACATCATAAAAATGATAATAAAAAAACTTTCTTTTAAAAATGGGTAAAGAGAAATAATAAGTATGTTGAGTCAAAGACTCACTTTATATTTTACTTTGAAAATCACAATACACGTCATTAAGTATTTTATTTAACTTGAGTTTTTTATTTTATATTTGGTGAGAAGAAGGAAAAATTGTTGAATAATATATAAATGATCTAATATTTTATGAAATTCCGATGGTCTGAAGATTTGTAAAAATTTGATGATCTAAGGAATTTTTAAATACCAATGATTTGAAGTTTCATGATAAACTACTAACGTTAATGATAGAATTAGATTGATTTAATCAGATTTACAATCACTATATCAGTGCTCGATAAACTCATCTGTAGATATGGGAAGATGCTGAGCCTATCAGAAGATGAATAGTAAACTACTACCAATTCTATTACAACAGAACTTGAAGATTACAGAATATAACCATTAGAGGATTTTCTATAAATTTATTTGTTCTTCGAGTAATAGGGACACATTACACACACTTGATAAAGAGGTTATATTGATTTCTTGAATTCATGAAATTTCTTATTGCATTAATAGATTCTAATCACTGTAGTTTTTCTTTCTAATTATTTTTCTATGAGGTTATGTTTATGAGGTTTCACTGTAAAAGATCTTAGTATTTTTTGTTGTAATTATTATACTATAAACTTTCATGTTGAGGGATTCTATGTGTTGAAGATAGATTCAGGATTTCAGTTATGGAAGTGGGGTTTTCTAGTTAGGTTGATTGAGAGCTTATATCTGGAAGATAGAGCCAAGCTTTTGGTTTATAGATATGGACACATTCTGATAGGTTTAATGTTTATGGATTCTTAGGTTTTGGAAGAAAAAAATTTCAACAATTTTATAGTCAAGGATACCTTGAAATAGTTTTAAGTTTACCCATGAGATTTGGGTAAAAGTGAAATTTTAATAATATCCATTAAAGGGTACCTCATTTATAGATCAATGCTCCATGATTTTTTATTTCCACTATGCTAACTATGTTATTAGTAATTTATAAAATCCTAATAGTCTATTGTTTACTATGTATGTTACTTTTATCAATATTTGTGAAATACATATTATTCTATTATTTTTTTACATACTTTTATTTTAATCTGATTGTTTTGTGGGTATATCAAATATTCAGATTTCTTATAAATTTATTATTCAATGAGGAACAAAAATTTTTAGTTATTTTTAAACTACAATTCACCCACCCCCACCCATATTTTAGTGTGATTATAATCCATATATTGGACCAACACCAGATATCAGATCAAGTCTCTATGTTTTAGACTAAGCCTGAGATAATCTCTTTTATTTCTATTACTTCATTGGTTTTTTAAATTCTTAGTTTCATTACACTAACATGTTGTAGAGAAAAGATATTTTTGTTTTTATGGTGATAGGTATTATGAATGTCAGAAGTTTGGAAAATCTAAATTTAAATAGGCCAACTATTTTTTATGAAAATTATTATGAGTATCGCAAAGTCCACATGGAGACACATATTATTAATACTGGCATAGATAATTATCTTCTTCTCACCAATAGATACAACATTCTAGAGAAGTAAATTTCTAAATTTTTTAGAGAATAAAATGATGAATTTTAGTTAAATTTTCAAGTCATAAATAATTTTATTTGTTTTATTCATAGTAATATTTATAGTAAATTATCCTCTTGTTATCCATGTTATGGTATTTGGATGAAGCTACAAGTTACACACCTCGTAACTTCAAAAGTTAATAAATTTAAAAGATATGTGATTAAATAATATTATCAGTCATTTGATTTTATAATTGGTGAATCTATTTCTCAAATGCATCATAGATTTATGAATATTGTGAATATTTTTAAATCACTTATATAAAAAGAGGTATCTTATGATTAGTTAGTGGATAAATTTATTGATATACTTCTGAAGGAGTGGTAAATGAAATGAAAAACTATTGATGATACTAATCATATTACTAAACTAGATCTTGATTAATATATTTAAACTCTCATGAAATATGATAATAAATTAAAGATAGATGCAAAAAAAGAATTGTTCTTCTTTTACATCCACCATAACTTTAAATTCCAAATATTTTAATTACAAGGAAAGTACAAATCATGTTATTAATTGTGATGATCTAAGTGAGGGTGAAATTTACAAATTTTCTAAGATAATGAATCAATATACAGTCAAAAATAATTTTAAAAAATATTACTGGAATGATAGAAATTATAAGTATGAAAATAATGATTCAAAAAATTCAATTTTATATGAGTATAGAAAACCAAGTCATATTCGACCAGATTGTGTTAAACTAAAAAGAAAGGCATAAAATCTTTAAATAAATATTCTAAGAAAATTAGAAAAAATTGAAAAACATGAATACTTTCAATGAATGTAAATAAGATACTATTTATAATAGTTTATTATAATATAGTGAAGATAGCTTAAGAATTTCATATTTTTATGCTAGTGTTCCTAAATTTAAGAATTATTTTATGGGAAGAATGACTACTAAAGAACTTAAAAACGTAACTATTGATTCTAAATTTTTTTATGCTTTAAAAGAATAAATTGATTGTGAAGAATATTTTGATACCCCTCTAATTGAAGAAATAAAATCATATGTTAAAATTATTTAAAATTGTGAGAAGATATTAAAATATGAATGTTAAAAGGTTAAGATATGTATTTATAAGCCTACTAAAGATTATATTGATCTTAAAAATAATTCATTTGAATGAAATAGAGTTTAATGGATTATTAGATGAATTAACAAAAGTTAAAAATTATAATATCAATCTTGTTTTTGAGTTGGATAAGTTAAATGAAAAGATTACAAAGCTGACTAACGAATTCAAAGGAAAAAAGAAAAGTTGATTCACCAGAAGAACACCTTAATAGAGACGACTGGAAGAAAAAAAATTATGAATAAATCAAAGAATGTATCTTTTACTCATGAAGATAAAAAGATTTTTATGTTAAAGTCAAGAATAGTGAGCCTGAAGAATTTTCTAGCTAAATTTACTAGTGGTATAAATGAGTTTGATAAAATTTGTATATAGATAAGATTGAACAAAACTTCATCTAGTTTGGGTAAAAAACCACCCTAAGTTCAATCTATCAAAGAAATTATATTTTCCTGAATGAAGCACCATTTTGTTCTATGTTTTAAAGAATAAGACACTATAGGAAGAAATGTACACTCAATAAAGTCCAAAAATTTGTAAGATACCAAGATTTTATCTCCAAGTAACTTTCTCCTTATTAAAGATCATTTATGATGTTTTGATTTTAACAAATATTTGATTTTGTTGGAAACTAACTTTTTGTAAAATAAATTTTTTGAACTTCAGGTGAAAATAATTTTCTATAATTTTATGAATTGTTTGTTAACAAGTTGTTGAAAATCAATATAATGAAAGTGTCTTGAAAATTTGGCAATCAGATGCTCTATCAGAAGATCCATTAGACTTTGACCATCAGATTGAGAATTTGTATGGAAAATCATAAGATTCTGGAAATCAGAGTTAGAAAGTTTTACTATGTTACTATGACTTGAAAATATGGGAAGTGGGAGAACATTACAAAACTAGTAATATGTTGCTTTTTTGTTCTTTAAAGTTCTTAAAACATCATGAAGAATTCAAAAAACAAGCTGTAAATTATAGAATATCTAGAGTTTCCAAAGTTGAAGTCTTCTGGACATAGATCATCGAATCAAGAATCAACGGATGTAGTAAGATTTAGAATTATAGAATTTTTAATTATATGATGTTTTAATGGATAAAAAAATTATCAGATGAAATTCATTAGATCCATTACTTCAGATTCACCAGATCGGATGTGAATCATCAAATATTTCTTTTGTTAGAAAGACTGGATTTGAGGTTTGAGTTCTGAATTGTTCCATTATTGAAAATGTAAAATAAATATGAAGAGGATCAAGATGTAAAATTTGAATATATAAGGAATTTTTGAGTTTATTCACCATAAAATTTGATCAGATGAAGAAGTTATTAAAAGATAGAAAATTTGAGTTTTCTATTGAACTAATCTAATTGGATAGGGATCAGTATTTTAGTTTATACAAAGGGAAGTTTTGATCCAATTTTTTTATATAGTTCTATTAGATGAGTTGTTGACACATATCCATTAGAAGAGTTTTTTAAACCAATCCATCATATGAGTTTTTTCAATTAATCCATCAGACGAGTTATTGGCAACAATCCATCAGATGATTGGTTGGCACAGATAAGGGAAAAGATGGAGAGTTCCATCCGATACTGTATGATCAAACTGAAGAGCCAATAAAGAGATAAGGCATGAGAATTAAAATGGGATATGTATAGAATTTTTTATCAGATATTAATTTTAGGTTTCTAAATTATTTAGATGTTACAATTATGTTTTCAATCATTTTCAATTATCCCGGATGATCAGAGAAAAAAATTATATTTTTTTGTTTTTAGTGTATCAATAGAAAAATTATGTTATTTATTTCAATTAGTTAAATATTATCTGATATAGGAATTATAAAGTTAGAAGTTGTTAATTTTTTAAGATATGAGTTAAAGATATCCATCACAAAGAATCTGTTTATAAAGTTTGAGTTGAGAAACATTGATCAGACCGAATCAATGTTCTATTTTTCAATTGGTTCAAGAGGACTCGAAGTTGATGCGTTTTTTAGACTATAATTTTCAGATTGATATTCTAAAATTTGAGAATATTTTTGAATATTCAAGAATTTTTGAGAATCCACCAGAATAGTTCAAACGATCAAGATGAAGTTCAAATTTTTAATAAATTCAGAGTGTGAGTTCGGTTGAGTGGGAAATATATTTCATTTTCTCACCATTGATATTTTTGGAGTTCCTATAAATAGAGGTTGAAAGTTCATCATACTTTAACACTATTCACCCTTGTATAAAAGAAGATACTCTACAAAATTGGGGGTAGAAGTGAGTTTTCCAATATAAGTTGTTTCATGTTGAAGAATAGTTTTCAGATAGATAATTTTGATCAAAAGATCGGACTATGGAAAGTTTATATTACCAAACAGAGAGAGTTAGAATGAGAGTATCGGTCTGAGTTTTGAGTAGTTTTTTGAGAATTAGTTTGGTAAACCATAGATTGAGAAAAGAATTATCAGTCTAAGGACATCGTTCGTAGGCCGTCATATGCTAGCAATCAGATATAGGTTGATCAGACATATATTCTAGATAGATATTTTTGGATTGGAAAGTTTCAATTTGTTCATTTTTTTATGGCTCAAATTTTTTTTAAGAAAAAATTTGTAAACTGATAGGATTTATTATAATCCTTCTTATTGGGAGATAGAATTTTTCAAATGGGAGTTAACACAAGTTGTATTCACTTATTCATATTAGTAAATTTATATAGACCCATGTGAGTGGTTATGGTAAGGATGTAGGTTCTCGCACTAAGGTAAATACTTTTAAATCGTGTTTGACTTGTTTAATTTTCTATTTCAACATCCACTAGAGTTTATTAAAATTTATAAGGAAGAAACACTAAAAAATTTAAGGGTTAATTTTCTTAATAGTTGAGATTTTTAAAAAGACAAAAATGATTCAACACCTCCCCCCCCCCCCTCTCAATTTTTCTTCGATCCTTAGTAACATAAATTGGTATCATAGTGAGGTTCCATTTTTTAATCCTTATCAAGGAAAATAATAATTCTATAAATAGTATATTAATTCCTATATTTGATGGAAAAAATTATCATGGTGGAAAAAATAGAATGATTCCATATATTCTATCTCTTGGACTAAAATTGTTGATGTTATTAAATTGGTTTTATAACCATTGAGAAATATTCCACTATGACTTTTACTAACAAGAGAAAATTTAAATTAATATAAAATATATAAATTGTATTCTTATGTATCTGTTAGAAAATTTTTATATAAAGGTGATGCGTCTCAAAATAGTAAATATTATGTGGGAGATGGTCGATAGTATTTTTGAAGGTAATACTAAAGTAATGGAAGAAAAGTTATAAATCTACCATAGAAAGTTTTAAGACATAAGAATGAGATATGATGAAACTGTTGATGATTACATCACCAGAGTAAATGAAGTTGTTTGTAACATCAGAGGTTTTGGATGTAAAGACCCTGACCCTAGAATCCTGGAGTCGGTGCCTTACTTTATTACATTGGTACTAAGTAAAAGTGATCACATCCCAAAGGACCAAATAGTTTATTATCTTTGAAAAAATAGATAAAAACCAAATAGTTTAGTATCTTTGGAAAAATAGATAAAAAACATAAGTATTATATTGCAACTTGAAATGAAATATAATATGGAAATTCCATTGAAAACACCCTTATTCTCCTATATTATCCTTGCATATCAATCTTAATATACATCTTAGCATATTGGGAAAAATAAACCACAATAAAGGGGTGATATCAGATGCTCAGTAAGGGTAATCATATAATGGAAGCTAATATAAAAAAACATAAACAACAAGGAAAGTTGAATAACTAAAAACACATTCCATTAAAATATAATCCTGATCATAATATGGCAGGAATAAAAAAATGATCAAATAATTCCATATAAATAATCACATGAGAATGAAACATAACCACAGATATTATACTAGTAGAATAATCACATGGATTATCAATAAATAATCACATAATGAGGGAATTCATAATGTAGTACATCATAAATATACTGTCAAGACTTCAACCAAGACACCATACATAATCGGGTAAGACATCAGTCAATACCCAAACAAGTTTGTCTCATGAGACCTACCGATTCATCAAGGGGATATAGTGGTCCCTTCCCATAACTTACTCATCCCAATTAATTCCTCATATGAAATGGGTGAAACATAATAAATATATGAATTCATAGTGAAACTATTATATGAAATGTTAATAACTGTTCCCAAACAAAAATGATAAACAATCTAATATAATGTGATGAATGGTATCAAAATAGAACACACACATTAAAAATGATCATAAAAAATTCAATAAAATATGGTATATGGTTTCATAATATATCAACTTAAATTAAACATAATATCCAACAAATAGTGTTTACATAGATGAAAATACTCTAATAAAATCATTAAGAAATTGTTGAGATAAATACCACTTTAATTTGAAATAATTTATTTAAAATGATGCACAAAGAAAACATTTTCTTATAAAATAACATTGTAAAATTTTAAAGGAATCATTAATACATTAAGGAATCATGAAAGTGAGAAATATTCTAATTCTATATAAGTTTTAAAAAAACATTCCTTTTAAATTTGGAAAAAACAGTTAAAAGAGTATTTTTAAAAGAAAGTGTAAGTGTTAACCAAATGAATCGATTATGTGTATCAGATATAAATAAATATAAAAAATTTTAAATATAATATAACAAAATCAAAATTCATTTCATACATAATCATATAATTACATAATAAATGGAGTATAAGTTTAAACAAAATAATGGAAATTGGGTTAGGAATTCCCTTACCACTTTGTAATTAGTTGAACCGCATGCCCCATAAAACTAATGATCGTCAAATGAGACATTGGATGAAATTGAGATAAAGAGATTAATTATTTGATATATTAAAGGCTAGTATGTACACCACATATAATAAACTGGTGTTTAATGAGGAATATATCTCATAGAAGTACAAGTAAGATGAGAAACCCTTACCTTATATTTGAAGTCGTTCTGCACTTGAACTTAATGCACTGGATAATAAAATTAGATTAATTAATTAAATAATTCAGAAAATATTAAAAATATATTTGATTTATTATAATTTTATTATTTTTATTTATGGATATTTTTATGAGTTATAATTTTTAATTTAGTTGTTCTATGAGTGTTTATTTCATGGTTTTAGGGTCGGTTCCCTTGAGTATAAATATGGGAGTTCTTTTCAAATGGGAATAACATCTATAGAAGTAAAATTATTTAGTATTAATGAACTTAAAAAATGTTAAATGGTATCATATATCATTTATTTATATAGTATGAGGATTATTCATTAGATTAAATTTTGATGAAAATGCCTTAACTTATTTGGATGATTTTTACGACCATCAAGAACTTGTGTCATTTTATTTAATATTTTTTTTATATATTGGTTTAATAATATGTTATAACTTATAATATGTATATTGAAATATTATTTAACCATAATAATGTTTTTATGACTATCATTGAAGGTGGTAATGGAAAATGATAACTCATCATCAACGAAGGTGGTGAATCGACACGTTACAAATAATGTTTTCATTTTTTAAATAAAAGGAGAGGAGAAGGGATTTGATGATAGATAATAAATTAGAAAAATAAAATTATAGTATATATATTATAATGGATTTACTATGCCACTTTGGATAGGTAATTATAGGAAATGATAAGAAAAGAAAATAAATTAAAAGAGAAAGAATGAAGATGTTACCTCTTGAATATCATCTCCTTGGGAACCTCCTTAAGACACTTAGATTTGGTAATTTGGTAAGAGAAGTAGGTATTGAATGTGGGTAATAGGCTTGGTAATAAAATTGGTCATAATTTAGAAATGATTCAAGTCTTAGAAGCTGTCATGAGAAGGGGTGGTGAGTGGTGGTATTTATTGGGGAGGAGGGGGTGTTTTTTTATTATTTTATCCATTTATTTATTATTTTGGCTCGATGCTATCAATAGTGTTGATTATTGTGACTAAGTATAGAAACTAGTGCATGTGACTTCTAAATAATGGGTTATTACATCATAAATGACTCAAAAATTCATGTATTTAACTTATAATGTTAAATACCATAAATTATCGTATTTCAATATTCATAAAAAATTATACAATTTTAGAAAAATACAAAAAAAATTACCCTAACAATTTTTTGATATGTAGATTTAAAAATGGACTCCATTTTCTAAATTTAATTTTCTATATATGAGAAAATAAATTTTTAAATAAAATCATCATTTATTTGAAAAATACTGATTTTAATATTATAATCGATTTTATGATACTTTGAAAAATTTAGTATCGTCTCATAAAATTATCTTATAATTATAATGTAACAAAATATTAATTTATGAATCTATTTTAAGAAAATAAATGTTATTTTAAGTAATTATATTATTTATAAAATTTTAAATAAACATTTACGTTTCTCAAAAATACCAATACTTAATTTATCATTTTTATAACATTTATTTACTTATTCCATGATATAAATATATCATATTTTCATTTATGAGATACCTAAATTTTATTTATACATTCATAGGTAATATTATTATTCTAATGGTCAGATTACTATTCTTAATGGTCACATTACTTTTCCAATAGTTGTGTAAATATTTAGTAGTACATAATGGTTCTTTTATGCTCAATGTTTCAAGCAACATAAGATATCCAATAAATTGAATTTATTTAAGAAGATACATATGGTAAAATATTGGGGTGTTATATTCATCCCTCTTTTTAAAAAAAAATTCCTCAACATTTTCAAGAGTATTTCCTTCTAAATAGATGAGGATGGTTCTTCTTTGTAGATACCTTAGGTTTCCACATTTCTTCTTCCATTTTATGGTTTCTCTAAAGAACTTTTACCAGACAAGTCATCTAATTTCTCAATAATTGCTCTATAGTTTCAAGAATATTGGTAGTCTCTTCATAGTAAAACAAATCAGGTTCCAGTTCATTTTATTTATATATGAGTGCAAGTTTTGGGTCTGGTATGTACTTCCTTAACAAAGAGATATAGAACACATTGTGTACTTTAGAAATTCTAGGTGGAATTTTCAAACAATAATAAAAAAATACAATTATTTACAAAATTTCAAATTGATCAATGTACCTAGGGATCAGTTTCCCTTTCTTACTAAACCATATGACACCCTTCTATGTAGATACTTTCAGAAAGACATAATCCCCCACTTGAAACTCTAAATCCTTTCTTCAGTTGTCAGCATAACTCTTTTTCCTACTTTGATCTAATTTAATATGAGCCTGAATAGTCTTTACCTTTTTCATTTTCTCTTTAATATGTTATGGTCCTATAAGTTTTACCTCACCAACTTGATCCCAATTAGTTGGATTATGACATATCATTCCATATGATGCTTCATATAACTCCATTTGAATGCTGGAATAGAAACTATTTTTGTAGAAAAATTATACCAAAGGTAAATACTGATCCCACATACCTTGAAAGTCAAGTGAGCATGATCTCAACATTTATTCTAATGTTTGAATAGTCCTTTCATATTGTCCATCGTTTTGAGGGTGATAACCAATACTTAAATGAAGTTTAGTAACCAAATAATTCAAAAGAATCTTCCATAATTTTGATATAAAAGGGGATCTTGATCAAACACAATTGATAAGGGTGCACCATAAAGTCTTACAACTTCATTAATATTGAGTCGTTCAAGATGATCCAGTGGAAAATCCTCACTTATAGTGAGTAAATGTGTATATTTGGAAAGTTGATCAAAATTTACCATTATTGTATCATTCTTTCTTGGAGTATTTGGTAATCTAGTGACAAAATTTATCATAATTTCATCCCATTTCCTTGTAGTAATAGGTAAAGGTTTCATGAATCCCTTGGGATATTGTCTTTCATCCTTCACCAGTTGACCAACTAAACAACTTGATACATAATCAATAATTTTTCACTTCATATTATACCACCAATAATATTCCTTCAAATCTTTTTACATCTTAGTGTTATGAGTTTGTATAGATAAATTCAAGCTATAAGATTCATCAAATAATTCCCTTTTTAGATTTGGTATATAGGGAACCCAAATCCTCTTCCCAAATTTCAAAATTTCATCTTCATATATGAAGTCTACCAATTTTCCATCATTCATAACTTTAGTTTTTTTTTTAAAATTCACATCTTCAGACTGAGAAATTTTTTACTTTTCCAATAAATATAGTTTAGAAAACATTTGAAAAAGTAGTGATGTTTCACCTTCCTGGATAATTACCATATCTATATTTACTATATCTAGGGACATAAAATCCTTTTCAATCCTCATTTAGTTCATAACTCCATGATCCTTCCTACTCAATGCATCTTCTACCTTATTTTTCTTCCCTAGATGGTAGTGTATTGAACAATAATAATCCTTCAGTAGCTCAATCCATCACCTTTGCCTCATGTTGATTTCTTTCTTTGAGAATATATATTTCAAACTCTTGTGATATGTACATATCTCACATCTTTCACCATAGAGATAGTGTCTCCATATCATCAAAGAAAATATTATAGTTTCTAACTCAAGATCATGAGTTAGATAGTTCTGTTCATGAGTTTTTAACAACCTTGAAGCATGGTAAATAACTATATCATTCTAAATAAGGACACAACCATTTATTTTCTTTAATGCATCACTATAAATAAAAAATCCACCATTTCCCAATGGTAGAGTTAATATTGGAGAACTAACTAATCTCCTCTTCAATTATTAAAATAATTCTTCACACTATTTTGTCCAAATAAACTTAATCCCTTTATGATTAATCTTGGTTAAAGGGTTATATAATTGGGAAAAAATTTGAATGAAACACCTATAGTAACCTGCTAAACCAATGAATCTATATACCTTAGTTATGTTCATTGGTGTATGTCATTCATGGACTGCCTTTTTCTTCATAAGATCAATTGAGATTCTATCCTTGGAGACAATATGGCCATGAAAAGAAACTATTTGAATCCAAAATTCACACATATTAAACTTCCCATATAACTCTTTTATTATAAGAGTAACTAGGACAATCCATAAGTGGTTATCAAGGTCCTCATAGATTTTAGAGTACACCAAGATATCATCAATAAATACCACAAAAAAATTATCAAGATATTCCTTAAATACATTGTTCATTTGATCCATAAAAATAGAGGGTGAATTAGTCAATACAAATGTAATTACTATAAACTCTTAATATTCATACCTAGTTTGAAACATTGTCTTTAAAATATCTTCCTTCATTACACACAATTGGTGATTTCCAAAATAAAGATCAATCTTTGAAAAATAATTAGCTCTATGAAGTTTTTCAAATAAGTCATCAATGTGATATAGAGGATACTTGTTCTTTATCATAATATCATTGATCTCCATATAGTCAATGAAAAACCTCATAGATCCATATTTCTTCTTAATGAAAAGAACAAGATCTCCCTAATGTGAAACACTAGGCCTTAGAAATCCATTACCACTCAATTAATATTGTTTTTTATTTTACTATATTAACTCAACTATGGCCATTATATAGGAATTATTTGATACATGTCTTTCATTAGGGATTAAATCAATAAAAAACTCAACCTTCCTCTGTGGAGAATATCCAGGAAATTCCTCTAGAAATGCATCAATATATTCTTGTACAATAGGTACACCCTCAATTTGAAGATCACCTTTTTCATTAGTATCTTTTATCTTCTCTTCTTCTCTAAGAATATCATTTAGAATAGATACTATAGGTGGATCCAAATATGACTCAGATGATGAAGTCTTCCCTCAAAATATGATAAGTTCTATATCTTTGTCATGAATCATAATTTCCTTCTCTTTGTAATAAATGAAGCATTATATTGTGAAATCTAGTGAATTATAAGGATTATATCAAAATAAACCATAGGAATGATAATAAAATCAGTAATTAGATCATGTTCATGTGTCAAAATAGGAACTTCTTGATACATATTTGTTGGAAAAAGGTTTCTAATAGGATTTTTGACTGAAAACTCCTTTTTTAAGGTGAATTAGAAATATCTAATTTTTATAGAAATTGGTATGGTATAAAAGAATGTGATGATCTAGAATAAAATAAAACTTTAACTAAATTTGAGGATATGATTAAAGCACCTTCCATCACATCGTTTGGAACTTTAACCTTAGCTATTGTGAATGTATAAGCATGTCCTTGTTCCATTGGCCTTTTTTGGGTCAAGTTTCCTTAACGTCTAGGAAAATCATGTGCATAGTTTTCCATCTTCTTATAGTTTAAGCATTGCACATTGATGAATTATTTCTTTCCCTTGTAATCACAGACCTGATGGCCTTTTTCTCCAAACTTGTGACAAACTCCCATTCCCAATAGGCATTTCCCATGATGTCTCTTTCCACATTTATTACAAGTTGGAAATTCTATTATCCCATTATTCCCTTTTTCCTTATTTCTTTTTCCAGAGTACTTGGTATCCCTCTTCTTATCTTGCTTCCCTTAAAATCCATATGGATTGAAAAATTATTTCTTTATCTTGATATTATATGATATTATATCCTTGAATGATGAGAATATTTTGGAGACTATTTTCCTTCATATAATTTGCTTAAGACCATAAAATAAATGGTCAATATTTATATTTTGATTACCTATATAGTATGTGTAATTCCTTTCTAACCTTGTAAAGTTAGCTTTATACTTAGCAACATTTTCATCCTCTTTCTAGATCACACTCAAGAATTGTCTCTCCATATCTGATCGATGTCCATGAGGGAATTATTTTTCCAAGAAAATTTCTTTAAAATACTTCTATTCTATATTTTTAATTTATTCCTTCTTATTTTTGTTTTGAATTAATGACTACCATTGATCTAAATCTCCCATGAGATGATAAATTTCCATGATAACCTTCCCCCTTTCATTACTTCCCAAAGCGATAAATATTTTATCTAAGGAATTTATCCATTTCTTAGCTACAAATGGGTTTGTATTCACATTAAATCATGGATTTTTTTGTCCCATGATGAGTTCTAACATTGTTACACCGCATTTTGGATCAGGATTCTCCATGCAGGTAAGGTTATTTCTTATAACCTGAGTTAGTTGTCCCAGTATAGTCATAAGTTGTTTAGCTCTAGTTTCATCTCCAAAACAAACATCATTATCTTTCATAGGAGAAAATTTCCTACATGGAATAAGTGTGTTTATACGGTTTCCATTCCTTCTACTAGGATACATTTCTAAACAATGGCATACACTAGATTAGATTATGAAATTTTAAAACTAGTGAAACACTTACAAAAAATTATGTATAACTAATCTCAAAATTATAATCTTTGTTACCTTTGGAATATTCTTAAAGTCAGTTATAGGGTTATATTTCCCTAATCTATGGTTTTCTAAATCAATTTTCTATAGTTTCTACTAAAATTTCTCTAATACCAGCTGTAAAGTCCCCGACCCCAATAACCTGGAGCCAGTTCCTTACATTATTACATTGGTACTAAGTGCAAGTGATCACATCCCAAAGGACTGAATAGTTTAATATCCATGGAAAACTAGATAAAAACATAAGTATTACATTAAAAATTAAAATGGAATACAACATATTAACTCCATTGGAAACACATCTATCCTCCTAGATTATCCATACATGTCAATCATAATATACATCTTGGAATCCTTGGAAAAATAAAACATAAGAAAGGGGTGAGATCAGATTCTCTGTAAGGGTAAGAATATAACTTAATATATCATAAATAAACATAAAAATAATGTAATGTTAATAACTAAAAACACATTCCATTAAAACATAACCTTGAGCATAATATGGAAGGAATAAAAGCTCATCAAATAATTCCATATAAATAATCACATGAGAATGAAACTTAACCATGGATATCATAATAATCAAATAATCACATGGATTATCAATAAAAAATATCATAATGAGGAAATTCATAATTTGGGGCATCAAAATAATACCATCAAGGCTTCAGCCAAGATGCCATACATAATTGGGTAATACATCTTCCAATACCCAAACTAGTTTGTCTCAAGAGACCTACTAATGCATCAAGTGGATATAGAGGGCCCCGAACATCACTTACTAAGTCTAATTCATTGATAATATAAATATGGTGAAACATAATCAAAATATACATTCATATTGAAACTATCATATGAATATTTAATAACTTTCCCTAAACAATAATCATAAACCATCCAGTTTAATATGATGAATGGTATCAAAATAGAACATCCACAATCCAAATGATCATAAAAAATTCAATAAAATATATTATATTTTATCATAAAATATCTACCTCAATTAATCATAATATCCAACAAAGGGTGTTGACATGGATGAAAATACTCTAATAAAATCATTAAGAAATTATTGAGAGAAATACCACTTTAATTTGAAATAATATATTTAAAATGATTCTCAAAGAAAAAAATTTCTATAAAAATAACCTTATAAACTTATTAAGGATTCCCTAATACATTAATTCATAATTAAAGTGGAAAAATCCATTCAATATTTATATGTTTTTAAAAATATTCCTTTTAAATTTTAAAAAAGAAACATTTAAGAGGTTATTTTTAAAAGAGAGTGTGGGTGTTAACCAAATTAATTAATTATGTGTATCAGTTTTAAATAAAAATAAAACAAATCAAAATAAATCATTATATAATAAAAAATCATTTCACAGATGATAATAGAATGACATAATCAATGGAGTAGAAGTTTAACCCAAAGAATGGAAATTGGGATTAGAATTCCCTTACCACTTTGTAATCAATTAAATTGTATGCCCTGTAAAATTAATGATCATAAAATGAAAGAATGAATGAAATTAAGATGAATATATTCATGATATTATATATTAAATATAGTTATGTACATAACACACAATAAATAATGTTTTAATAATGAATATATATCACAGAAGTAAAAGTTAGATGAGAAACCTTTACCTTATGTCTGAACACGTTGTGAACTTTTACTTAATATCAGGGATAATAAAATTAGTTTCATTAATTAATTAATTCAGAACCACTTCAACATATATATTATTTATTATAAGTTTTTTAAATTAATTTATGTCCATTTTTATTAGTTATAATGTTTAATTTAGTTGTTCCATGAGCATTTTTTCATGGTTTTAGAATCAGTTCCCTTGATTAAAAATATGGGAGTTCTTGTCAAATAGGAATAACTTCACCACAAGTGAAATTATTTATTATTAATAAAATTCCATAATTTTAAATGTTCTCATGTATCATTTGGTTATATGCTATGAGTATGATTCATTAGATAAAATGTTGATGAAAATGTCTAAATTTATTTTGACAGTTTTTATGACCATCACGAACTTATGTCATTTTATTTAATATTATGTTTATAAATTGGTTATAGAACATGATATAACTTATAATATGTATATTAAAATATTATTTAACTATAAAAATTGTTTTATGATCATCCTTGAATGTAGTAATGGAAAATGAAAACTTATCATCTATGAAGGTGGTGAATCGACACATCACAGATGATGTTTTATTTTTTAAAATAAAAGGAGAGAAGAAGGGATTTGGTGATGGATAAAAAATTATCGCAATACAATTATAGTATATATATAATACTGAAGTTACCATTTCACTTTGTATATGGGAGGTTAGGAGAGGATAAGAAAATAAAATAAATTAAAAGAATAAGGAGGATTTTACCTCTTGAATATTGTCTCCTTGGAAACCACCTTAAGATACTTGGATTTGTTATTTTGGTAAGACTAGTAGGTCTTGTATATTTTGAAGATTCTTAAGAAGTAAATTGGAAAGAATTTAGACAAGATTCAAGGCTTAAAAGGTGTGAGGATAAGGGGTGGTGAGGGGCGGTATTTATAAGGGAGGAGTAGGGTGTTTTTTTATTATTTTATTCATTTATTTATTATTTTGGATCATGTTTATTAATAGTGTTGATTATTGTGACTAATAATAGTAACTAGTGCATGTAAGTTATAAATAAAGGGTTATTACATCATAAATGACTCAAAAATTCATGTATCTAATTTATAATTTTAAATACTGTAAATTATCGTATTTCACTACTCATAAAAAATTCAACTATTTTAGAATAATCAGCAAAATTCACCCTAAACATTTCATGGCATGTATATTTAAAAAATGGAATCCATTTTATGAAAATAATTTTCTATATATGATAATTTTAATTTTTAAATGAAATCATCATTTATTTGAAAAATATAAAATTTAATATTATAACCAATTTTACGACACTTTAAAAAATTAATTATGGTCTCATAAAATTATATTATAATTATAATGAAACAAAATATTAATTTATGAATATATTTTATGAAAATAAATTTTCTTTTAAATCATTATATTAATTATAAAATTATAAATAAACATTTACATTTCACAAAAATACCAACACTTAATTTATCATTTTAAAACATTTATTTACTTATTCCATGATATAAATATATCATATTTTTATTTCTGAGTTAACTACATTTTATTAATAATTACATTGGTGATATTATTATTCCAATGTCCATATTACCATTCTTAATGGTCACATTACTATTCCAATGGTCATGTTAATATTTAATAGTATTTCATGGTTCTCTTAAGCTCAATGTTTCATGAAACATAAGCTATCAAGTAAATTGAATTTATTTAAGTAGATACATACTGAAAAATATTAGGGTTTTAAATTGGATATGTCCTCAAAGATTCTATAATTATGAAAAATCTCATAATAAAATTTCTGGATAGGTTTGATTCTAAAATTTTAGCTTTAGAAAATAGGGATTGTTTATCTCTTGATGAACTTCATAACTTTCTTATTTCTTATAAAATGAGAAAAGATATTGTGTTAAAAAATATATGAAATATGAAAATTATTTTGAAGTTATGAGAAAGATTAAAATTAAATATATTGAAGATATTGATCCCTGAGATTCTGAAGATAAAGAGGATGATGAGTTTAATGAAGAAATCATGTCTCTTTTCTCTAAGAATTACCAAAGAGAAATAGGGAATTATGGGTGGGAAATCCTCTCAAATGTTTTGATTATGGTGGAACTAGGAACTTTTATATGAATTTAACCAAGAATAAAGTTGGAGAATATCAATATTATTCTAATGAAAAACCTTAATGTAAAAGTGTAGAAAATTTTATAAAGAAAAAAATTCATCCAACAAATTTAATAAGTTTACTGAAAACAAAAGAATTATGATGAGTAAGAAAGATAAATCAGACTCAACTGACTACAATTCTTGAGAAAATTAAAGTTCATAAAAGTTAAGAACAATTATTGAAAAATTTGAGAGAAAAAATACTCCTCATATAGTGAATAAGGAGGAAAAGAATCTTATAGAGAGTATCAACTTAGATCAGAACTTTTTACATGTCTTGAGAAAAAAACTCTCAATAATTAAATATTAATGATGATTAAATATAATGGAAAAGTTTTTAATGGTGTAAAATATATTTTCAATGATGAAAAAGAATACATCTAGGTGATCTTAAGTTACAAACTGATAATTTTCGATCATGGAAATATGATTGAAGATCTCGGTAAGAAGTTGGAAGCTAAGGAAGATGAAGTTAATAAGTATCAATCAAAAAATTTTAAGGTTGAAAGTGATTTAATAGAGTTGAATAAAAAATTAAAAAATTCTTCAAAAGTAAAAGTTTGGTCATCTAAGGTTGTAGAAAAATATCACTCCAAGAATCAGGTGATATTTTCACCCACCAAACTAAAAAATGCATCTCAATTTTCTAATATTATAGGCGTTAAGAAAATTTTTGTTAAATCATGGGTTAATAAGGGTTGTAAAAAAGGTATCACATTAAAAAAAGTTAAAATTATCCCCAAAATAAGGATAACAAATGCCTAGAATATGTTAGAGTAGAAATAAGTTATAAACCTTCATAAAGTTTCTATAGAGAAAGTTCTTACTTCAATAGAAAACCAAGATTTTATAGATTAAATTAGTTTTGTAGAATTTATGGGCACATAGATTACAATTATTATCATAACATTTATTTTCCACGAAAGAGTTTTAAATAGATTGGAAGAAATAGTGGAAGTAGAATGAGTAAATTTCCAAAGCCATAGAAAGTAAGATAGGTAAAATCTCAAGATGTCATAGACCTTCCAACAAAAAATTAGTTTGATTTCTTGGAGGAAATATGTGGAATATGTGAATAATTGGGTCAATTTTCTGAAAAAATTATGACACTCTTTCCAGAACAAATTTCATAAAATAGAAAAGAAAAGGAATTTTTAAAGAATAAAGTTGAGGAAAGATATTTTGTTGTTGAGAAAACACTTAAATAAAGTAAAAAAGAAAAAACCATGTATACTTGATAGTGTTTGTTCATCACACATGATAGGTGATTTTAAAATCCTAAAAGATGTTGAAAATTGTGATAGAGGAGTTATTACCTTCAGGAATTATAGTTCCTTAAAAATAAAAGGAATTCGAATGGCTAAGATTGAAGCATAAAAGTTGAAATATAAAGGCGTTCTATTTATTGATGTGCTAAAAAATAACTTACTTGGTGTAAATAAATTTTCTAATGATGTAAAATAAGTGATTTTCAGAAAATATTCTTTTATCTTTAGAAGTGTGGAAGATGGAAAAGTTTTTATGAGAGGAGAAATAACTGGTGGAAATATTTTTTAGAATAGAGAACTTGATAACTCATGTTATAGAAATGTTGAAGAAGAGAAAATGTTGTGGCATCGTAGACATGGGAATCTTGGATAAAAAAATATGAAAAAACATTCTAAAGTTGATGTTTTTCTAAATTTTTTATAATTTAAAATAAGATAATAAGATGTTTGTATAAATTGGCATAAAGGGAAAGTAACTAATAAAATTTATAAGAAAACTGATATTTCGTGTACCATATCTCTTGAAATTATTCATTCTGATTTATTTGGGATGATGATACATCAATAAACAAAAGTTTATTTTTACTTTATCACTTTTATTGATTATTTCACTCAAATGACCAAAATCAGTTTTAAAAAACACAAGTCAGAGGTTTTATAGATGTTTATATTCTTCAAAAAAGACATTGAGAGATAAATGGGGGTTTATACAAAGAAGTTAAGAAAATATAATGGTATATAATTCACATGAAATTATTTTTAATCATATCAAATAAAGTGTGGAACCAAACAATAGTATAGTGCTCCCTACATTTTATAACAAAATGGGGTAATAGAAAGAAAAAAACAGAAGTTTGGTAGAAATGGGAAGAATCATTTTAGCATAATATAAACTTTCAATGTTATACTAGAGAGAATCTATTAGTAATGTTGTATATATATAAAAAAGATGTTCATTGGGGATGAAATCCCACATGACTTCCTAAAAAATGTGGTATAACAAAAAACCTTTCACGGGATATTCACCCAACATAAGAAGTTACAAATGTTATGAAAAACATTTAAAAAATTTAGTGGACTCCTATGATGTGAATTTTATTGAAAATATGAATTTATTAACAAAGAATATTGAAAACATTGAGGAGGAAAAACTAAATATTTCTAATAAAATTGAAAGTGAGTTAAAAATATACTTATCAAGATTCAAAAGAATCATTTGATGGGGAAATTGAAATAGGAAGAGAAACTTTGAAATTTCCTACATTATAGAAACATATTAAAACTGAAAATATTCTTGGGAATTAGAAAGCTCCAGTTTAGATAAGAAGAAATTTGGGATTAGAAAATCAGACATCACTAATTTCACAAATTGAACTAGAATCAATTTTATAAGTATTTGAACACAAATAATTGGTTGATGTAATGAATAAAGAGTTGTATCATATTGTGAAAAACAACACTTGGGAAATTTTCTCTTGTCCCTTAAATAAAAATGATATTGAACCAAAAATTAGTGCATAGAAATAAGTTGAATAAACATGGAGAAGTTTTAAGAAACAAAGAAAGGCTTGTTTTCAGATGCTATGCACAAATGGAAGGTGTTGATTTTGAAGAAATATTTTCCTTAGTTTCAAGATTAGAAACTATTATAATGTTTACATAAGTGGTTGCACATTGAAATTAAAAAGTTTATCAAATGGATATAAATAAATCTTTCTTTAATAGTGAGATTAAATAATAATTTTATATTAAGAAACATTGTGGGATTCTACTTGATGAATATGTAATAAATGTTTTTAAATTAAATGAATCTGTGTATGGGTTAAAACATGCTCCAAGTTTTGGGTATTCTAAACTTTAAAGTTGTTTGAAAAAGTTAATTTTTTCTAAATAAAAGGTTGACATCGAATTTTATGAGAAATAATTTGACTCTAGAACCCTAAATATAATTTTTTATGTGGATGATATAATTTTTTGGGGGATGAAGAAAATTTTTATAAATAATTTTCTGAGGAAATGAAGAAGAATTTCATGATATAAATGTTGGGAGAATTACTTTTCTCTTGGTTTACAAGTTCAAAAAAATGAAAAATGCATTTTCTTATCTCAAGAAAAGTATTCCAAGGAATTTTTACAAAAGTTTGGTATGTCGGAATCAAAATAATTTTCCAATACTATTTTATTTAGGATGAAGATGAGTAAAGATGAAGCTAGGAAAATTTTGAATTAGAATGATTTTTTAAATTAAAAGGAAGTTTACATTATCTAACAGCTTTAAGATATGATATTATTTATACTGTGAATTTGTGTGCCAGATATCAATGTGATCTAAAAGAATATCATATGTTGTAAGTAAATAGAATTATGAGATATGTTCAAGAAATAACTTCACATGATATATTATACGAAATAAGTTGTAATATAAACTTTCATGGTTATACTGATACAAATTTGGTTGTATATTGTAATGATAGAAAATCAACATTAGGAGGAACATTTTTCTTGGGATAAGTTGGCATAGTAGGAAACAAATTTTAGTAACCTTGAGTATAGTAGAATCAAAATATGTTGCTACTACCCAAGTGTGTAGTCAAACTTTTTGGATGAAAGTTCAATTGGAATATTTGAAAGTTGTATTTTTAAAAACATTGAAAATACTTTGTGATAATTATAGTGGAATGGATCTTTCTAAAAATAGTTTCTAACACTCAAGATAAAAAAATTGAAATTAGGTTTCACTTCATCAAATAGAAAGTTGATCATGGACATGGTTTTCTAGAATAAATTTCAATGAAATATAAAATTGCTGATATTTCCACAAAAGAAATTCCCAAAGAGATATTTGTGTGATTGAGGTTACAAATTCATGTCCTACCTCTACCAAATACCTCTTGAACATCTTAAGTAGGCCCCCCATCATTCTTTTGATTATGTAGAATAAGGGGGAGAATTTTTACAACTTTTTCATATAATAGAGTGGGAAGTAATTTTCTTACTTAAATGAATCTGAAGCTATGGTTATCATAAAATGGGGGAGATAAATAAAAGGTATAGGAAAATATAAATGTTAGGGGGTTTATCTCAATATATCCACACACTTTTTTTTCACTGAGGGATTAAATTTCTTAAAAAACATTACATTATATATTAGTGTTGTTTTAGGATTCCCTATTTTTAGAAAGGCTATGTTTCGATAAAAGTTAAACATTTGAGTTCTTAAAAAACGAGTTGCGAAAAAGTCTGAGTGATGAAAAAGGATGAGTTGAAAAATTTGTGAATGAGAGTTGTAAACAAATCTAAAGGGGGAGATTGAATATCCATTGTGATGTTTTTTTAAAAAATATTTGTTTTTAATGAAAATTAAAATTTTATAAAAGAATGTTTTTTTAATTTAGGTGAAATATGTGTTCTTTTAAGTTTATAAATTTTTTTTTGATAATTTTCTAAAAATATGGATAAAGAAAGTTTCATGAAAATTTGTCAATTGGATGATCAATTATATGATCCATCCGACTCAGACCATCCGATTGAGATGTTGATGGAAAATCAGAAGTTTTTGGAAATTAGTGTAAAAAAAATTTCTATGTTACTAATACTTGAAAATATGGGAAGTTGGAGAAATTTACAAAACTAGTCATATAATGATTTTTTGTTATTTAAAGTTCCTAAAAAATAATGAATAAGTCATGATACAAGTTAGATATTTTAGAAAATATATATTTTTCAAATTTGAAGTCTTTTAAACACTGATAATTGGTTCAAGAAGAATTGTATGTAGTAGGTGTGAGAATTATGGAAGTTATAATTAGCTGAAGTTTGAAGAGATGCAAATTTTTCAATTAGATGAAGTTAGTCAGATGCATGACATCAAAATCACTCGATTTGATGTGAATTATCAGACAATTATTTTGTTAGAAATACTATATTTATGGTTTCTGAGTTTTGATTTATTTTGGTGTTTCAAATGTGAAAGAAATATGAAGACGCTCGAGATTTCACATTTGAATATCTAAAAAAGTTTGAAGTTTCTTCACCATATGATTTTATTATATGAAGAAATTATTGAAATAAAAAATGTTCAATTTTTCTATAGAACTAATCTAATTAGACAGGGAGTAGTTTCAGAGTTTATACAAATGGAAGTTTTGATATAAGTTGTTGACACTGATATATTATATGAGTTTCTAACACTAATAGATCAGACAATTTGTTGATTCCAATCCATCATATGAGTTGTTAATAGTTATCTGTTAGATGAGTTATTGACATTAATCCATCAGATTAATGGTTGACATTGATAAGTCATCAGATGAAGAGTTCCATTGGATATTATATGATCGTACTTAAGAGATGATAAATAGAAGATGTATAAGAATGAAAATGTGAGACATATAGAAGATGTTACCAGATTGTCATTGCAAGTTTCTAAAGTCTTTAGAATTTGAAATGATGTTTTCAATAATTTTCAATTGGCCCGGAGCATTGGAGATAGCAATTATATTTGTTTTGTTTTTAGTAGATCAAGAGAAAAATATGTGAGTTATATCAATTAGGTCAAGATTATTTGATAGAGGAATGTTGTAGTCTGAAGTTGTGAAGTTTTTAATCTATGAGTTAAAGATTTCCATTGGAAAAAATTTGTTTACAAAGTTTTAACTGATAAACATTTATCATATTGAATTAATGTTTTGTTTTTCAAGTGTGTCAAGAGGACTAAAAAATGATGATTTTTCTAGAATATCATTTCTAAACTGATTTTCTAAAATTCAAGAAGAGTTTTAAAGATTCATGAAGGTTTGAGAAGTCTAAAAAAGAGTTAAAATGGTAAAAATAAAGTTCAAATGTCCAAGAAATTCAGATGTGTGAATTTTGGTGAGTGGAAAATATATTTCAATTTCCTAACATTACTATTTTTGGAGCACCTATAAATAGATTTGGAAAGTACATCATTGTTTAACACTATTCACCCATGAATTAAAGATAATACTCTGTATAATTGGAGTTAGAAGTGAGTCTTCCAACTGAAGTTGTTTCGAGTTGAATAAGAGTTTCTGGATAGATTATTCTAATTATAATATTGGACTGAGGCATGTTCGGATTACTAGATAGGGAGATTCAGACTAAGGGTATTGGTTTGAGTTTTGAGTAGTTTTTTAAGAAGTAGTTTAGTATAATGCATATTGGGAAAGGTGCTATCAATATGAGGACATCGTATGTAGGCCATCGGACATTGGTAATTGTACATAGGTATATTTGACAAATATTTATTTATAGAACTTTATAGATTATGAAGTTTCAATTTTTTCATTTTTTTTGTGGTTTAAAAAAAATTTGAGAAAAAAATTGTAAAATGAAGGGAGTTAGTATAATCATTATTATTGAGAGATACAAGGGGTCAAATGGAAGTTGAAACAAGTTGTATTCACTTATTTATAATATTTAATTTCCATACACCCACGAGAGTGGCTATGTCCAGGATACAGGTTCTCACACTGAGTATGAACCCTATAAATTGTGAGTTCCTTATTTACTTTTCTATTTTTTCATGTACTTGATTTTATTAAAATTGATAACGAATAAACTCTAACAAGTTTAAGGGGTTAAGTTTCCTAAAATTTGAAATTTTTTAAAAGGAAACAATTGATTCAACCCCTCCTTCTCAATTTTTCTTTGATCCTTTGGAACTTTACTTATGAGTATCAAAATTCCAAGAATATTTGAGTACTAAAGATTCTTTTTAAAAATTATAATGGACCCAAAAAGGAATATCTTCTAGAAATTCAATTCTAAAGAAATGAAGTCACTATGAATCGAAAGCTAAATACTTTTTACTATTTCTTGTTATTTTTATAATTTTACCAAAACTAAAATTTCTATTTAACAAATTTTATGCTTAAAGTAGTTGTGATATTTTTTTAAGTTTTGATTAAAAAATTTCATTAAATATATTTATTTATAGGGGTTTATCATTATATTTGGATAAATTTTTAAATATATCACTTTCATAATTTAAGTAAGTTTATATGTTTCTCATTAAGATTCATCTAGAACCATATTTTAAAGAAGAAGATCAAAATGAATCCATCATTAGTTAACTCCTGAGGAAAAAACAAAAAAATATACCTAACTTAATGAATTATTGAAAGGTTCTTTTTATTAAGGTATATATTTTAAAATATATATTTTTTATTATAAAATGAAAAATTATCAATTGAAATCTTAAAATTAAGTTTTTTTACATCATCATCTCTTGGATTGAGTAATTTGATTTGATGGTTATAAATAACCCTTATAAATATTCATTTGTGGACCCTATGTTCATTTTTTGTTTACAAAGTAAGGATTCATCGGTTTTTCTAACCTTCTTCTAAAAATTATGGAATCTTCTAGATAAATGTCTTGAAGAGAAATTTTTTATGAAAGGTTGATAGATCATGATTGTTATGATCATAATGATTCTTTATTGAAGAAAATTATTCTATTTCAAGGATGAGAATAACTTATTTTAACCTTTAAGATATATCAGTAGTAATTTTCTCCTTCATCCCATATGTTTTATAAGTCATTGGTTTTTCTTAAATCAAAAAATTAAAAGAAAGTTAAGTTTTCTCTTTTCAATCATGAATATTCTTTGATGTTAAAGGATTTATCAGAATTAATCAAATTATCTTTAGATGTAGAGTTGATTTTTATTGCACATAAGATTCCAGATGAATATGGATCATTTTTTAAGAATCATGATGCATAATCTCTATTTATAGTTAAATATAATGTTCACAAGATAAACTATCTTCATTCGAAGGGTGGGTTTTTATAGTGGATTCAATATTTTATTATTCTAAGAAATGGTTATAAGGATACAATACAAATTCAATATATTTTTATCCTAGATTACCTTTACAATATGATTAAATTTAACGCTATGAAATTTAATTGAGATTTTATTAAAGTAGTATGTTCTGATACTGTTAAATTGAAGATTTTACCATATGGAAGAATTTTAGGTAATGTTTTTTCAGACTTCTTCAGAAAGGAGTATCATATTTTGGTTTTGTAAAGAGAGTAAACGAAAATAATTTAAATTCTAATACTATATCATGAATGAAACTTATATATCTAAAATTGAAAAAGAAATTTTTTGATAAATTTGTTGAAGTTTTAGATTCAAAGAAAATAGTTTCTAAGAATAAATAATTTATTTAGAGAAAAAAATAACTTCAATCTAAAATTATAAAAGTTATATCTGTAGAGAATAAGATATGTTTTGAGTAGTTTTATGTCTTGTACAAAAACCATTGTGATTATTTGTAGAAATGGCTGAAGAACCAAGAAAATTAGTCAAATAAAATAAGTCAAGCACGAATCCTTCCTAAAAATTTTCTCAGGTTAATGTTAAATATATAAATATTGAAGATATTAAGAAGAAACAAGTTAAAAGGAAAAGTAAATATTCCTTAAATGTTAGAATATCTCAAATTTTGAATATACTATCAAATAAATAATCTATATTTAAAGTATCATCTCAAAAGAAGAAGTTAAATCATTTAGAAGAAGTAGATGTTATGAAAGAAAATGGGAAACCATCAGAAGTTGAGCATTCAATTTCTAATTCTTTTTATCATGATGAATATGTATCATAAGTATATTCAGGTTCATTGGATATTTTTTCTAAGAATTTTAAGTTTATAATTTCATCAAAATATGAAACTATTTTAGATAAAAATGGGAATTCAAGAGAACTTTTAACATAATTTAATACTCGAGAAATTGTAAAGTTTAAAACAACAAAAGTTATAGGTTTTAATTTATACTTAAATAAAAATATGAAAAAGTATAGTCATCCAAGATGATTTTCATGATGAAAATTTCATCACCAGAAAAAGATAATTTACCAAAAGTTAATAAAAAATCTAAATAAAAGGATAGTAAATCTAGAAAATCATAAGAAAAAAGTTCAACTGAATGTAGTACAAAATTGAAAGAAAATAAAGGAAACATAGTTTTATTACAAATTATTTATAAAAGATGTGTAATTTTATCACTACTCTCCCAAATATTGATTCAAAAATCATTCAAGTCAAGGAAAATGTTATAGACATTAAATCCTTATAGTATCTCAGACAATTTTAAGATCAACTAACCATGTTAAAGAATAAGAAAATTATTTTTGAAAGAATTGTGAAAGTTGTTTTAAGGATCTTGATAATATTTTTAAGTATGATATAATTTGATATAAATATATAAAATATCTTATAAATTATAATTCTTATAATAGGAAGGGATTTTATGAGTTGATTTGTTCTGCTAATCGTCAAAATCATGGAATCAAATAACTTAGACATAATCTAAGAATTATATTTTTATTACAATATTGATGATTATTGTAAAGTTTAATATGTATTGTTTTTTCATCCACCTTCTTTATCGAGATGGGTTATAACCATGTTATCTCATTTATTAACACAAGGAAAAGTATTAGAATACCTTATATTATTATTCCAATATAGATGATAATTGGAAAGTTGTCTATGTATTGTTTGATCATCCAACTTCTTTATTAGGATGGGTTATAATCATGTTATCTCATTTATTTACATGGTAAAAAAGGATTTATATTATTGATGATTATTTACTATCGACGTAGGTTGATCATGTATTGATATTTCATATTCATTATTAGAAAGATAGCTAGGTTTTTATTCATCCAATGGTTCCTTAGGGAATTGTATGAAAGTTATAGATGACTCTTATGATGGATGCATTGGACTTAATCAGGTTATGGGTGGGGTTCAGAATTATATATCTCCTCAATTAATTGATAGGTATTATGAGAAAAAATAGGTTGGGTTTTGGTGTCAACCTCTTCCCATAACAGGATTATTTCATGGAATATTGCCTTGACAATATTTTTTGATGTCCAACATTATGCATTCCATCAGTATGAGATCAATAATGATATATATTCATGTATTAATTTGTTATCAAGTATATCCATGTATTATTCAGATTATTTAAGGCCTAAGGGCCACCCCAAGGCCTTCGGGCCACATGATGTAGATGTACTATTCAGACTACAAAGGGACAAGGCTTAAAATGAGGTTTAGGGTAAGCGCATTCAATAGAGTATAGCTAACCAGAATTGGAATAATGAGAGGTTATGAAATTTCTATAAGTACCAGGCATGTGCATCTTTTCATAGGACAGCTAGCCGACCAGCCCTATGAAGGTGGAGTGCTGATATCGTGACATATGTTGGGGAGGAGCAGTTCTAAGTGGTCTTGTCTGGGTGATTCCCTCTAAGACCTACGGGTCATGTAATTGTCTCTAAGACTTTGGTCTTTGTAAGGGTTCCACCTCACCCCTTGAAAGGTGTATTATCAAAAAAAATGAAGGCCTTTGGTCCATTTGGTCAGTTTCCCTTACTAATAATTTTAGCTCACCCCTTCTTATGTTTCTATCTCCCCAAGTTATTAAGAAAATCATTACACATGATATGTTCAATAGGATAGATATTTGGAGAATTTATGGGTGATGTTGAAGGCTTAGTATGGATTAAGTAGTTTCTTATATAGTAGAAAAAATGTCCACTATTTGAGAAATACATGGGTTCGTATAGTTTAATAACCACATTTTTTACTTAAAACTCATTATAAGTCCATCAACATCATTATTAAAACTTTTCCACCAAACGTTTTCTTTGAAAAAATTTTGGTAACAAAATGTAACTAGTTATATTATTCCTTTACCAGATTATCATAAACCCCTTTAGGATATAAAGTGACTTTCATTTCATTACAATAAATAAATATAAATCTTTAAATTTATATTTACTAATATACCCTAAACTATTTTAGGATATTAAGTGAAATTCATTTTGAATTTTGTTAAGAATAATCATTTATTTTTTGTACTTGTACTTCTCTAAATCCAAATATACACTCACTTACTACTTAGAAACTATATTCTTTTTATAATATCATACTAGGTTACACAAACCCATTTATGTATAGAAAATAACACTTACTTACTTTAATGGGATTATTTACCAAATAATTTATTGTGTCCATATCATATATGAAATTTTTATTCAATGTGTTTGGATCAATATACTGAAATTAAGACTTTATTCTTTGAAATATTCCATTATTGGGTGGTGGGAACTCTTTCCCTTATATTTTAACAAGTTTATTGGATAAAAACTTTATCCAAGTTAAAAAAATTTAATCCTTATATTCTTTTCAAACATGTTATAGAATTTGATGAATCATAAACCATGTGTATTAAATCTATCATCTCATGTATTTTAAAACAATTCCTTATTAATTAAAAACTTCCCTTATCATAAAATATAATTAAGATGAATATATACATCACTTTTTTTAATTCATCTAAGTTTAATATATTCCTTTTTATTCATATCCATGGTATAAACCTTTCCTTCATATATCAAATTCAAACTATAATATTCATCAATTATTTTCTTAATTTTGAACTCTTATATACCTACAACACTTATAAAATATACATTTAGTATCACATACCCTTCAAAATCATAGAATTGATTTCTATAATATTTATAGATGAAATGGAATTTAGATGGAGTTTTCAAACCCCTTTAGGTAATCTAGATAATTCCATCCAATATAACATTGCATTCCATTCCTCGTACCCCCATTTAGGTTTCAATGACCAAGTCCAGTTATTAGACAAGTCCAATCAACTTCTTTTGGTATAAAATTTTACCCTCCTATACTATCTACATAGAAATAGATCCTAGACTTCAAATTTTATATCCACATATCCTCATCACTTTGATAAAATATGGTAAATTTTTTTTGAACTCATTCACATTTTCTTAAAATTTCTAATGATGGTCACAAATGGTGGTCATAAAATGAACTCAATAGTTAAATTAAGACTTTAGACGATGTCTTCAGTCTCATCAAGTCATTAACATAATAAATCCTATTGAGTACATAAGCATATAATAAATTTTATTTGGTAGTATTATATATAAAAATTCCTTTAAAACCTATAGTGAATTCATTATATGATTCCTATAATCATCTAGATTAACTTTTTAAACAAGTTCAATAATTAGTAACCTAGGAAGTTGGTTTCACCAACACATAGAATTTTATTTTACTTAAGAATGGTTATTAAGTTGTTTACTAGTATAAGAATATTATTATGATAAACTTATTCATTATATGGTATTGATATCAAAGTTAAAATTCATAATGATGATGATTCTGTATTATCTACAACTGAAGATTTTATCAGATGAGTATCACATTTTTCATTTATTTAATATGGACTTTAAATAAATGTTCTCCCACAAAAATGATGACCCCTTTTATACTCATAGTATCCATTAGTAGGTCAAGATTCATATTTCACTAAGAAAATTGTCCCAATTTAGTGTAAACCTCACCCCTTAGATATTTATGTGGGGAATCATCCCAACCGTATCATATATGGATCTTATATGTTTGAGTAGATAACTCTTTGTAAAATCTATTATATGGATAAATAAAACACTATTTATGGTATCCTAACATATAGGGTTTCCAAACTAAATGTATCCTAAAAAACACCAAACATTTCACCTAACTATTAGGTCACCTCATTACTTTCTTTTCTTACACAAGATATTCTAGAGGCACCCTGCTTTGGCATGAACCTACCTAATTGAATAATAAAGGTCCTGAAAAGTGTTATCTTTAGATGTAATCTGACACTTGGTATTTTTAAAGGTGATTTAATCACACCATATTATCTCATGTGTTACTTTTTATGTATGAATGATTCTAATGATTTGGTTTGGAATCATGTTCCTTCCACAAAACCAATATTTTCAAACCATATTAATGTGTAACTATTTAAACAAATCATAGTTTCCATTACTAACCCAAATTAAAATTAAAATATATTCATATATATCCAAATGATTCCCATGTATAAGGTACATAAAACCCTTTAATGTAAAGTCTTGGAATCATATGAAATAAACAATCCCCTCAAGAGTAAGTTTAGAGTGGTAGGTAGCGAATCCCCGCTTTTCTAGAAAAGGAATAAGCCCCAGGCTAGTGAACTGTTAAACCCAAATTCTCTTTACCCAAGGATACATTACTTAATATAGACCTTAATTTCATCATAATTTTTACACATAATATACATGAACTATAATCAAATTTTAATTCAACCTCAAAACCCAATGCAGGATAAAGTCAAGGTAGATGAAAACAAAATCCATTATCATACCAAGCATGTAACTCCTTAAATACATGTGTAATGAATTAAAGAATCATTTTAACACATTAAAATAAAACATGCATCCATTCATAATATAAAATATTTAAATCTATGAATAAATTAGAGAATAAAATAAATAAATGAATAATTTATTTATTTAAACATGAGATAAACTATTTATGAGCAATTCTAAATCAATAAATTATAAGAATTTTATAATTTTATCCATGCATTATAGGCATTCGATGATTAGATAAATATAAAAAAATTATATCTATCGCCAATATGAACTCCTTCATATTATTTCCTATATATAATTCACATAAATACATGATATTAAATGAAATATAAACATTTTTCATTACAAGCCTATTATGTAAACAATTTACACAATCTAAAGATCACTAATTTAATATTATAATTTTTTTTATCATATTTGTTTTTAAAAACCCATTCAACATGTTTAGATGATTTTTTCAAATAAGGAATTTTAGTTTGAACATGAAAAACTATATATTCTGAAAAAAAATCAAATAAATAGTACTTTATATTTGTCCTTATTTTATAATTTATAAAAACTTTTTAAATTACCCTTATAATTTCTATATAAACACTTTATATCTAAATTATAAATCATTCCATATGATTTCAAAAATATATTTAATATTATATTTTAATATTATGGATATTTATTTATTAAATTTTTCATAAACATTTAATATTTAATTATAAACACTTGATAAGTAATTAATTTATAAACATTTTATAAATTCAATATATATCCAAAAATAACTTTTTCTATGATTTAAAACATTTTATAATCCATTTTATTCAATTCTAAATTGAAATTTAGAAAATTTAGATTTTTTATATATATCATATTTAACAACATACCCCATGTCATAAGCTGTGGTTTACTCTATTATATATCATATTTGATGATAGATAAACATGGTTTGTGATAATACCTTCAGAGCTAAAGAAGTCATATTTTACGTTATCCAGTATATCATGATTATATTGTGATGCTCTTTTTTCATGTGTGTAATGACACTATCATCTCATATGACATCCCATGTCATGTTCTACATATATCAAAAACTATAAAAAAAAATTCTGGATCATTCAATATTACTAAGGTAAAATTGGGCTATATCCACAGTATGGCTGCCTGTGGAGGCTACTATCATGACTATATCCCTGAGGGCAATAGCCATGGTCATGGAATGTGGCTACAACCTATAGCTAAATGCTTTTATAAGGTATCAGTTCCATGTTTTTACCTTATAACCATTGTTATATTCCCATGGAAATAGCACTAACCTATTGCCATGGGGAACTTTCCATTGCTACAGGGTAAGAAAAAAATATACCCCACTAGGTTTTGAATATAGATCTCAGGACAGCAGACTAATTGTTCTTACCACTCCACTAACTGGGTTATTACATATATATATGTATATATTTATATTTATATTTATATTTATATTTATATTTATATGAAATAATTTATAAATATACTTGTTTTATTTCTATTTTATTAATTACAGTGTTGTTTCATTATGAGACCTATAGCTATGAGCCAACTTGCATGTGGCTATAGGCACCCTATAACTATAGAAGAGGTATAACCATAGCCATAGGTTTATTCTTGTTCCATTACTGAGGGAAATATTTTTCCCACATTGGTTCGTAAAAACCTATAGCCATGGTTAGTCCTGACCATAGCTATAGCTCCTTGGTTATTGTCCAAATTCCCAATAATGTATGATATCACATATCACATACAATTACTCTATCGCAGACTATAAAATCCAATGTCTTAAAGCCATACATGGTCCATTTTCTATATATTTTTTAAAAAATATATAATATTTCATGAAATAAAATTTACATTTTTCTTTATTTTCAAACATGATTTCAAGAATAAAATAACATGACATGTCTCTAGTACCACTGAAAGTTTTCTAATGATTAAATAACACTTATTCGTCACATAATAAGAAATTATAAACCTCACATTCTTATGGTCACCATGTATTGAGACAAAGACCATGTATATATAAAATGAATAACATTGTGTGTACCTTGAACCATAGATGGTTGAGCCTTCATCTCCAATTACAATAGCCTCGTGAAGTTCAAAACTAGGTAGTCATCATACTATTACCTATGTGGTGTATTCATAGGTTGATCTGAATCATCCAACACTCGTGTGAGATTATTCATAACTCCCACAAATTGCTAGCATCTCTCAAAGAAAAAGGGAGAAGAAGACAATATATGTTTAATATAATTCATCAAGAGCCTTAAAACTTATTTGAACAACCATCTTAATGTCTTGGTCATTTTTTATAGGCCTCAGTCCAATTTTGATCCATGTAAAACATTTTTCAAATGTCGCATAATGTTTGATTGAAATCCTTAGGTTATGAATAGTTCATAAACTCCAGCAAAAAAACCCTATGTATTCCATAATATAACACATTTCAATTAATGATAGTAAATGTTAAAGATTCTTGAATGATAATAGTTATCATTCATCTTCCTAATGAATCACAAGATTATAAGTGAAACAAACAATAAAATTCATGAAATACAATATAGAAAAGTAATGAAATATAATTAACATGGAAAATGACATGATATCATATATCATTACTTAGGATATACCAAAAACAAGACATATAATATGAAAAACATTCATTAACATCATACAATATGACATTCTAAAATTTTATACTATAATATAATCCAAACAAATTATAGGTATAAAGGATTTAGGGAATATCTCCATCAGTGAGGTACCAAAAACATTGAATGAAAGAGAAGACCCTCTCATGGCCCTCATTTTTTCCCTTAGTATTACTCTCTATCTTTTCATTCTCAATCTCATAAATACACTAAACAAATGAGTCATAGGTGAAAAATAACAGGATTCATTAAAGATGATTTCCACCATTAGTCTAATATAAGGTTAAACCCACATATCACCATAAATATAAATAAGGATCAATAGGAACAAAAAAATCATGAAATCACTTATAGAAACTTAAGTCTCATACACATTGTCACGAACCAACTCGGGTCAACCCTGAACTGGTCACCCGAGCCAGTCTGCGACATGGCTCGAGAGGTGTTCCCAATCCTCCTGGGCTAGTGAAAAGCTCCAGGCCAACAATAGAGGACAATTGGGAATGATTTCACCCAGTGAAAATAAATAAAGCAGCGGAAAAATTATAATAACACAAAGTAAATAAACAATAGAAAAAGAAGGAATGGCCAATAGCAACCAACTAAACTACCCATGACCAAAACTCCTCAAGAATTCAAGAGCCTCTCACCATTCTACAACCAAATCTCTCCCACGGCAAGCAATCTCGATTCGAACCTCCAACAGAAACTAAAAACAGGAAAAACACTATAGGCGTGAGTATTAAAACTCAGTAGGTGTGCCCAACAAACTATTCCCAATGCACTACATTTAAACAAAGAATTTACTAATTCCAGGTTTGAACTAAATTATATAAATTATTGGTTTCCACACACACACTTTCATTTCTAAAACAAGTAATATTCCATTTCCCTTTTTAATTTAAAAACAAGTTTAAGGTTTAAAAGAAACATGTGCATTGCATTTTAAAACATTTTTATGAACAATTTAGAAATACAAATCTTAGTTGTTAGTCAAAAGGAAAACCACACAAAACACACATCACATTCTATGGGCAATGGAAAAAGTGGCACACAGGGGCCAGTAACCGAACTAGACCACTCAATCATCTGCCAGATACAAACAAACACTAAAGGAAACATGGGTCGAACCTAGGAGATCGTGAACAATCCAAAACGTACTATACATGTGACTCATCTTTAAGGCATTCATACTCTCGATGATTTCATAACACCCAAATGCTTGGCATTGCCCTACTTTTCTTAACCGAGGGTCCCAATCCCCTAGCAGAGTGTAATCCATACTAAGGGCCACAAGCCAAAGCGTAATCTAAACTAGTGCATCAATTGTTCTCAGAAGATTCACTTATTATGCTAGGTTCCCATGTCAACACGTATAATAAAAAGGAAAGGGGTGAGTCAACAAAGTTAATCAAGTAGAACAAACATCACACACAACTCATGCAGTCAACGTACACCAAAGATCACCCCTAAGTCACCGTAAAGAGAGTTTTCCAAAATAATTTATTTTATTAAAGTACCAAACGGGCCTTCACCAATTTTAAATAAAATCCTCATTTCTCAAGAGAACCAAAACATTTGTTTACGCTTTAAAAGAAATCATTTATTAATAAACTAGAACTACATTTGAAATTCTGTGAATTATGTTTAAAGGCCAAACGGGAAATCTTTCACTACTGGGTGTTAGTTCATCAGGAAAATATTTCAAGTGTTGTGTATAAAATAAATGAATCTTTTTACACCAAATAATCATTTAAAAATTAATTATCTTATATTATTTCACATTTATTAAAATTAATAAAATATCAAGCAATTAATAAATTCTGAATTTAAAGGCGAGTGTAGTGGGGGACCTACCTTGACTTGCAGCTCGGTTACGATGACGCGGCACATCTCACACACACGCACAGGTATGTGAAACCTACTGACGACCGCAATTTCAGGGAAAAATCTTGCCAATTCACTACAACCGAAAAGATAACTAAAATACATAAACACGTACTTGAAATGATCCAAATGAACAAACAACACAATATAACTATCTCAACATGTTTTGAAAACATAATTCGCATCGTCTGCATTATTACTAAACCACCATAAGATTTATGAAACAGTATTCAAAAAGTAACTCATAGCTTTACACAAACAAAACTCAATTATTTTAAAATTAAATTCGCACCAATATAAATAAACAAAACACATGCTAAAATTAATTATTTACTACTAAAACAAAAACAGCACAAACCTCACTTTGTCATGGAGACGTGCTCGACCAGCGGGGTGAAGTGATCGTCGGAAAGGGGTGGCGAGCACACTAGAAGAAGGGCGTGCGGTCAAGGGGCTTTACGCTGGCCAATAGGGGGTTGCGCCAGAGGTTTTTGTGCTGGCCCAAAGGAAAATGGGAAGCGCTGGATAGGAGGAGTCAGGGGCTGGCCAGCAAGGAGGGTGTGGTGGTGCGGTTCAGGGTAGGAGCTCGGATAGAGGAGGAAGTGCTGGAGGCCAGTCGAATGCTCAGAAAGAGTTGTGCGCACACCGGGTAGGAGGGGGTCTCAACCGGAGACTAGGAGCGTCGGCGGGTGCACAGCAAGGAGCCAGCAGGAGGCGCGGCTAGAGGGGAGCGCTGCAAGGGCAACAGTCTGGGTGCGATTGTGAGATGTAGGAGCGATTCAAGTAGAGGCAGAGAAGCTTCATACCGCAAAGGAGAAGAGAGGAGGGGGTTGCAACGGAGTCCAGTTGGGTGTACGCAACAACAGGATGAGGCAGGGGCGTGCAGCGCGGGCCGAGTAGGGTAGAAGGAAAAGGCATGGGCCTAGGTGCGGAGGTAGTGGGATCCCACCAGATAGGGAGGCATCGTCACAGGATAGGGGGCCGGTCGGCCGGTGGTACAGCCGGCAGGGAGGTTGGGCCGAAGCGTGTAGGGGGGCGTCGCACTGAGGGTGCAGGGTCGGGCAGGGCAAGAGCGTCGGTTGGAGGGCGTCAGCCACGAGGGGAGAAAGGGAGGAGAGGGTGCTGCTACGGGATTCAGGTGTTGTGATGGAAGAGAGGGGAGAGGGTTAGGGTGGCAGCACCGCACGGACCAGGGTAGAGAAGAAGACAGAAAAAAACTGGGGAGAAGGCTAGGGTTAGAATGAATAAAAAATAATAAATAATTAATTAATTAAAAATAAGAATGAAAATAATAAAAATTGTTATTATTATTATAATTATAATAATAATAAAACAATAAAAATAACTTTAATCCATAATAATAATATTAATATTAATAGAAATAATCATAATAGTACACATAATAATAATGAAAAAAACTTTAACAATAATCTAAAGATGATAAAAATAGTAATTTTAATAAAAATAATTCTTTAATAATAATCCATTATTAGTATTCATGAAAAATAATATTATCATTACTCCTTAAGTTATTTATTTAAATAAATTTTAATTTTCAACTAATCCAATTTATTTTTATTTTTTCGCTTCAAATACCGTAGCCGACGGTACCCGGACTAACCGCATGACTTCCGCTAGTCGTAAAATGCCCACACACCGACCTAAAATAATAATAATAATAATTATTATTATTATTATTATTATTATTATCATCATCATCATTTCGTCTTTAAATAACACAATAAATCACAAACTTTACTTGTTTTAATTTTTCGAAGGCAGGCAGAACGAGACGATGTCTAAGCAGACCCGCGTGGTGATTCCAAAATATGCTCTGCCCATGCGCCCAACGACGTCAAATAAAAACATGCACTTTTTTTACATAACTCAAAAAAAATTTATCCGAGACTCAACTTGAACCCCAACAAAAAAATTAAAAAGGCAAAGAAAAATAACAAAATAATAATTATTATAAAAATAATAGATAGGTCGGGGTGTGACAATTCTCCCCACTATAACGCTTTCCACCCTTGGAAAGCCACAACAAGATCTAGACCCAAAGATGAAACTCCTTAAGTGTCACTCACCCCCAAAAGTTTAAGCACCTCCAGTTGATCGATCCAAGTGAACACTGAACTCCCATGACATGCAAATTATACTCAAGACACGAACATTTTAAACCCCACCAAAACGAAACCTTGATACTAAAATGGGGAGGCCCGAATGGACTCCCCACTATAAGAACTGACGAGATTAACTGATTTTGAAAAATTTCCGCACTGACCAAAAACCCCACCACAAGGGTAGGGGAGGGAAGGGCCCAACCAATCGAACATCAAAACTACCATCACCGCTACCTAAAAGATGTCACACCCACAGAAGAACACAAACCATGCCACACCAAATACTGGAATTAAACCAAGACCCTTATTCACTACTGGGGTTCTTCTGACTACGCGCCAACTTCACTCCTGGGCTTATGGATGGAGCACTGATGGTTGAAGAATCTCCTACCTCACAGTCAGGCTTTAGAAATTCCCAAACATAACACACAAACCATAATTTCACCAAACACACATCTTATAATATAAAAGTTTCAAAGAGGTTCGATAATAACCATTCTTTCAACTGAAGGAAAAAACCACCATAAAATGACACAAGATACAACCACTACATCCAGGGAACACTACAAAGATAAAACCTCAAACTGATCCCCAAACATCGCCTTACTCCTACCGACGGGCTGAGGTAACCTTTGAAAAGCTAGGTCTGGCTTCAACATGCTTCTTGGAAACACCATGATAGTATCGCTATAAGTGACCCCAACGTCCACAGGTGTGGAAGGGTATCAGAGCACTTGGACATGTCGGCCTCTTGTGACCCTACCTATCACACTGGTGATAGATCACGAAATTGCGTTGTGAAGAAAATAACTGAAGGTCTGAAGGTATATTGACTCCCCTACTAATACCACCAGCATCAGGTCATTTCCCATTCTACTTATTGCCATCCTCTGCACTGATTCCCAAGGCTGGAGGATTCTCCACCTCAAGTCCTCCTGATAGCCCAGCTTTAGCAAGAAAAGCTTACCCCACAACATCCAATAAGGTGGTTAGGTTGAGCTCTTCCACTTTCGATCACAATTCAGATCGGAGTCCAGACTCAAATTGTCGAGCCTTCCCCGGATCATTTGCCAAAAACCACTGATCATATGGAACTAGGTCTATGAAACGTCGATAGAATTCCAGTACTGATTCAACGCCCTACTGAAGAAAACACAACTCCATCCTCTTCCTCAGCTTCAGAAATTCAGAGAAGTGTTGTTGGATGAACGATGACTTGAAAAACTCCCATGTTAGATATTTCTGAGGTTTATTCCGAGACATAGACTTCCACCATTTTCAGGTTGGACCTTCAAGCATAAAGGTAGCAAGATTCACCTTTAACGACTCAGGAAACCCAATGAAACTGAACTTCCTCTCAATCTTCTGCAACCACTCCTCCGCCTCAAGTGGATCTTCTTGATCATAAAATAGGGGAGGGTTCAACCTCCAGAATTTTAGAACATAGTCTATAGGCTGATCAACTGGAGGATTTTCTAGGGATGCACCACCTGAAGTTTCACCTTGGGCATCCATCAAACCTTTGTGGGGGTGAACACTAAGGAATAAGAAAACAAGGAACAAGATCAAAAAAGGGTCATTTCCATTTCAAATTTAACTTTTCACAATTTCCAAAATAAAAATTTACAAACAGTTTTTTTAGAATTAAAGAAGACTCAAACAATTAACTAGGGGAAACTAGTTTCGATGGGTGACTCGGACGTATGGTTGGCGGCTATACGCCAGTCAAGCCACCATCACAAGGAGCACTCTAGGGTAATGTCTCCATCTCAACATGTATTTCTAGACCATGCGAGCTCACGAAGGTCACTTTCCTAGATTCCATTTCATTTACCAACATAAAACAACTCAAAAGAACCAAAAGACACCAACAACTCAAACATACCATAGTGACCAAAGGCTCATAACGAGCAAGGGTTCATGAATTCCTTCTCATCTGTACGCCCCGAGTCCCGACAATTTTACTCCTTCTGCCATGAAAACCCTAAATAATGATGGGCTCTCTAAAAAATAAGGTCCGATCAAGATCTGAACATCCTCTGATACCATTTTGTCATGAACCAACCCGGGTCGACCCTGAACTGGTCACCCGGGCTGTTACGTGACATAGCCTGAGAGGCGTTCCCGATCCTCCCAGGCTAGTGACAAGCTCCAGGGCATCAATAGAGGACAATTGGGAATGATTTCTCCCAGTAAAAATAAATAAAGTAGCAGAAAAAGTAGAATAACGCAAATTAAATAAACAACAGAAAAAGAAGGAACGGCCAACAACAACCAACTAACCTACCCACGACCGAAACACCTCGAGACTTCGAGAGTCTCTCACCATTACACAAACAAATCTCACCCATGGAGAGCAATCTTGAGTTGAAACTGCAACATAAACTAAAAACAAGAAAAACACTATAGGCGTGAGTATTAAAACTCAGTAGGTGTGCCCAACAAACTATTACCAATGCACTACCTTTAAACAAAGAATTTACTAATTCCAGGTTTGAACTAAATTATATAAAATATTGGTTTCCACACACACACTTTCATTTCTAAAACAAGTAACAGTCCATTTCCCTTTTTAATTTAAAAACAAGTTTAATGTTTGAAAGAAATAGGTGCATTTAATGTTAAAACATTTTTTAGAACAATTTAGAAATCCAAATATTAGTTGTTAGTCAAAAGGAAAACCACACACAACACACATCACACCCTATGGGCAATGGAAAAAGTGGTACACAGGGGCCAGCAACCGAACTATACCTCTCAATCATCCGCCACATACAAACAAACACTAAAGGAAACATGGGTCGAACCTAGGATCTCGTGAACAATCCAGAACATACTATACATGTGACTCATCCCGAAGGCATGCCTACTCTCGATGAAGTCATAACGCCCAAATGCTTGGTATTTCTCTACATGTCCTAACTGAGGGGTCTAATCCCCTAGCAGAGTGTAATCCGTACTAAGGGCCACTAGCCAGTGTATAATCTAAACTAGTGCAACAATCTTTCTTAGAAGATTCACTTACTAAGCTAGGTTCTCATGTCAACACTTATAATAAAAAAGAAAGGGGTGATTCAACAAAGTCAATCAAGTAGCACAAACATCACACACAACTCATGCAGTCAACGTACACCAAAGATCACCCCTGAGTCACCCTAAAGAGAGTTTTCCAAAATAATTTATTTTATTAAAGTACCAAACGGGTCATCACCAATTTTAAATAAAATCCTCATTTCTCAAGAGAACCAAAACATTTTTTCATGCTTCAAAAGAAATCATTTATTAATAAACTAGAACTACGTTTGAAATTCTGTGAATTATGTTTAAAGGCCAAACATGTATTCTTTCACTACTGGGTGTCCATTCATCAGGAAAATATTTCAAGTGTCGTGTATAAAATAAACTGCTCTTTTTACACCAAATAATCATTTAAAAATTAATTATCTTATATTATTTGATATTTATTAAAATTAATAAAATATCAAGAAATTAATAAATTCTTAATTTAATGGTGAGTGCAGTGGAGGACCTACCTTGACTTGCAACTCAGTTACAATGACGTGGCACGTCTCACACTTGCGCACAAGTATGTAGCTGAAGACCGCAATATCAGGGAAAAATATTTCCAACGTGCTGCAACCAAAAAGATAACTAAAATACATAAACATGTACTTGAAAGGATCCAAACGAAAAAAACAACGTAAAATAACTATCTCGACATGTTTTGAAAACATAATTCGCATCGCTACATTATTGCTAAACCACCTTAAGATTTATGAAACAATATTCAAAAAGTAACTCATAGATTTACACAAACAAATATCAATTATTTTAAAATTAAATTCACACCAATATAAATAAACACAACACACGCTAAA